>OX375834.1:5017500-10017500 GCA_947359405.1 Antitype chi | reverse complement strand
GATGAAATCATTTATTTTGATTAGGATTATAGCATGAGTAAAATAAATGCGTTTAAATGTAGTCCAAAAAAAATTCAAGATAAATAAATAAAAAAATGGTTGTTGTGCCTCACTCGACATAGATAGGTATAGTGTGTCGCGGACTTTTTTGTAGATATTTATAAGATCTACAATTAATTAGAACATTTTATGGTTGTATCTTTTATAGTTTAGGCAGCGTACGCAAAATAAGTAACTTTTCTGGTTGATTTTTTACACCTTGTGTCCGAAAACCCCAAATATCTTACGGAACCCTATTTTTTTCCAAAATAAAATTTAGCCTATGTTACTCGTGGATAATGTAGCTTTCGAATGGTGAAAGAATTTTTAAAATCGGTCCAGCAGTTTTTGAGCCTATTCATTACAATCAAACAAACAATCAAACAAACAAAGTTTTCCTCTTTATAATATTAGTGTAGATTGATTTGGGGGGGGAGGGAAGAACCCACCCCCCATAGGAAAACGTGCGAAAACCTCCAGAGTTATGATTCTTTTTATTTCCTAAGCTAACTGTTGTCGACCAAAGGAATTTCGTAATAAAATTTATCGTATAGGTAACGTAAAGTGTAACGCGCCGGTATAGTCCCGCTATTTAGACTCCTTAATTCATTCGCCATGAAAAGTAGTTAAAAAACTTGTTTTTTTCTTATAGTTTTATACAATGCTTAAAACTTGTTATAATATGTGTTTTTAAACGTGTGCTAAAAAACACAGTTTAAATTCAAAACTGTTTTGGACACTGTTTTAAACATGTGTTTTAATCATGCCAACCCTGAGTGCATGTATGTACCTATGTACCTATATTTCTTTGGCACGCTCTGTAGCCTAAACGGCTTGATCGATTTCAGTTTAAGAGTCGCCGTTAGATTCGTCTTAATTGTGAGAGTGATACTGGGTATATCTAAATTGTAAATTGCCGAGTTTTGGCGCCATATTGTGTCTTATTTTTTTTCCTTAATACCTATTGAGTGGGATATCAAGATCAAGGGTTTCATAATTAGGTCTCATTAACGTCAAAAATAATTTAAATATTAACTAAAAACTGTGAAATAAAAAAAAATATTTACAAAATTAAAAAACCCGACAGCCTAAAAAGTTAACTTTAATTAGTAACTGGGAACTTTGATTAGTAACTAAAACAGTAACTGGGTCAGACTGGCTGTCAGACTTTCGGGCTTCTGACGACTCTTAACGGCTGTCAAATATCCACAAGTGACAGCCGGGACCAACGGCTTAACGTGCTTTCCGAGGCATGGAGAAGTCTTGATATGTAAAGTCACCCATCGACGGACCAACCGCGGCAAGCGTAGCTTAACCTGATCCATCGATATGTGCAACTGTTACTACTTAGCCGCAAGCTCCTCCATTTTTACTGTTAGTGTGGTTACCCAATTACTCCGAAGCTGTTGGAACGTCTATGAACCCCCTACAACAATGTCAAGGAGGACTGAGTATCTCTTCACTAAATTGCCATATCCTACTAAAGTCCTCGATTGAGCCCGCATGACGTCAGGGGACTAGAGACTAGACCTAGATTTACAAATTAGGCCGAATGTCCTACTTCCGAAAGACGCTGGGCCAATTTGCAAATTCTTGAAAAAGAACCTAGTCCACATTTTTTGTATACAAACTTCGGGAGTGTTTTACTCCACTGTCTGACATGGCACATCCAAAGTAAAATATGATATTGTTTTGTCTCATAAATATCGTCTGTATGGAAAAAGAATACTAAAATAAAAACCCATTAAAAAGTTAGGAGCCAACAAATGTTCGTTTTTCTTGCTAATTTTACTTAACTTTGAGCGTGTTTAGGTGATAAAAGAAGTGTAAAATCTCGAAAACCAAGTCGGTACCGACAAAGTTCAACTATCGAAAAGTTCAATAAACTTTATTGGTTATTGATTTATGCATTGGTTTTTTTCATAAAACCCGATCTTCCAAAGGACTTTTCTTAATTTTTTCGCGAATTTTTTACTACAAATGATCCTGTGTGCGTGTAAAATAGCGTCTAACTGTTCATCATTGATACTATCTCTGTCGGACACGAAGCCTGGTGAGACAGCGTGATTTTTTGCCAGGCCCACCAGTGAGTTCGAGCCCGCGACTAGGTTCCCCTTAAGATGCCTACGGATCGTTAACCCAGGCACTGGCGATTTTTATTCGCGCACTTGATTTGCAACGCATTTCTTAGCCAAGAGTTCTTTGCGTGTCGATAGCGATCTAGATGTAGTCTGACCAGAATTTGGCTACGAGCTTAGCACTGTCGGCAGCGTCCATCAGCTCCTGTAGCGTTCAGACAACAGGACACGCTGGACAAGATATTAAGTGCCCCATTGTTTGTGGGACAGCACCATATTCACACTCCAGGCCGGAGTCATCTGTGAATTTCCACCTGAGCAGGTTCTCTTTACTTCGGCCTACCGTAAAAAGCCAAGGCAACTTATGTTCAGGGGGCCTACTCTCTAACTCCGTCAACGAAGAAACGGACCCATCCGAAAGTACTTCGAAACTTCTTAAGTGAATCCCATAGCCAATTGACTAACTTTTTTGGACGGGCAAAAACATATCGGGAGTACGGACAGCTATCAAATCGTGTTTTCATTCATTCTTAGTTCGGGCTCCAAAATAATCTTCTGTCCGTAAGTGATACGGAGTTGCAATCGCCCGTTACTTCGACCGAAACGATGGACTTCGTGCTTAGGGAGTAGGCCCCCAGGTGCGAGATTCTCAGCAGGTGGAACGAATGGGTTTGGTAGGGAAGCACCATCTCGCCACAGGCTTTACCTTTAGCCTTTAGTGCCGAGAGTTAAAAAATCCAGCAGTATGTTTTCTTGAAGCGCTGGGATGCGCTCTGTAAGATTGCCAATGCTCGGATCAATAACGAGAGTTGAAAATCTAGTGCGTCATAAAAATAATAGTTTAAAAAACCAAAAAAACACGCTTTAAAAACCAAACTAAAAAAGTAGAAAATAATTTAATTCAATTAAAAAGCGTGGGGTGCTTTCTGAGGTATTTTTTATAATCAATTAATGTCAAGCACTCCACGCTTTTTAGTTGAATTAAATTATTTTCTACTTTTTTAGTTTGGTTTTTAAAGCGTGTTTTTTTGTTTTTTTTAGTTCTGCTAACTATAAAAGCGTGATTTTTTCAGTTTTTTATTTTTTTATTATTAAATTGTCATCGGTCCTAGATAAGTTTACAAAGTTTAAATGAAATCTGACCGTTTAAAGTGGGTCAAAATCGCGCCCTAAGGAGTCGGTTACAAACATACAAACAAACATACAAGTGAAGCTAATGTAAAGCGTGTAAAATTTGCCGGCGCAAACCTGTGCATATTGTCGCTCGATATGATGTGATTTGACGATCAATTAGATATGTCAGCTTCATACAGAATTGCTAGATTTTATCGATCACTACTAGGCATGGGTAATATCGCATTTACACTGTATCAAATCGTATCTATGTATCGGTTTAGAATATCGGATATCGTATCTACAGGGTGAAATTGAAAACATGCGACAAACCGAAATGGGAGATTGTACTCATCATTATGAACAACTTTTACCGAGGGACCAAAGATGCAATCGCAAAAAAAAAAAAAACAGCTGTTCCCTACATTTTGACGAGTTATGCGAACATAAATGTAGGGAACAGATGTTTTTTTTTCGGGATTGCATCATTGGTCCCTTAGTAAAAGTTGTTCATAATGATGAGTACAATCTCCCATTTCGGTTTGTCGCATGTTTTCAATTTCACCCTGTATATATTTCAGTATCTATATATTGGCTGAATCAGTGTGGAACTCGGAAACGAAAGTGGTACCGTGATTTTTAGGTTTCGGTTTTGTTCGATTCATGAATATACATACATGCATGTATTTTATTTGTAACTGTATTCTCGAAATCAGTGAATATATTTTTTTGTAGTGTTGATAATATGGCACTGAAATGAAACTAATACAGTCGTTTCGGTTTTTTAGATTTATATTTTTATCAATTATTTTATCAGTGAATTGAACTTTCCTTCATACTTTTCTCAGGCAGGACTGACTGAATTACTAATAAGCGAATAAAGAAATTCGAATATCTAAATATCATAGATCATGCGATACGATATCGGTATAATGTGTAGTTCTGCGACTCATCGCGCTATATTCGCGGATATCTGATATTAGATTCAGTGCCGTCTGATATATGGGTATTGGATATTGTGCCGATACATAGATATTGTATCTATATACGATTTGTATCGCCCACTCCTAATCACTACTCACATCTGATAATAACGTTGATCATCATCTTTCAACCCTTATTTCAACCCCTCAAACCATTTTTCGCGATAAAAGGCACAAAAATAGACTAGGCCTAAGGTCTAGTCTATCTCTGTACCAAATGTCATCAAAATCCGTTCAGTGGCTTAGGCGGGAAAGCGTATCAAACAGAGTTACTTTCGCATTTATATTATAAATATGTAGTAGGGATTAATATTCGACCGCAGTTGATCCTGACCCTGCACTCAAGGCCCCTACTTTGACGCTTATATCCCATTCCTAACTATAATTACATAATAGCGGTCGTGGATATGTGGAGTAGATAGCGTTCCCTGTGACTCATCTATAAACTATACAACCTATGGAGGATGTGGTACGGTAGCAGCCAAACATACGGCTTGACAATGACCTGCTAATTGCTAGAAATACGTAAGAAAATTTTGATTTTGAGGGGAATCTAGTCGCGGACTCGAACTCACTGGTGGGCCTGGCTAAAAATCACGCTGTCTCACCAGGCTTCGTGTCCGACAGAGATAGTATCAGTGATAAGCAGTTAGACGCTAGTCTACACGCACAACGTTATTGAGTGAGATGTAGGATCATTTAAACTAAAAAATCGCGAAAAAATTAAGAAAAGCCCTTTGAAAGATAGGGTTTTATGAAAAACCCAATGCATAAATCAATGACCAATAAAGTTTATTGAACTTTTCGATGCTTGAACTTTGTCGGTACCGACTTGGTTTTGGAGATTTTACACTTCTTTTTTTACTTATACACGCCCAAAGTTAAGTAAAATTAGCAAGACAAACGAATCTTTGTTGGCTCCTAACTGTTTAATGGCTTTTTATTTTAGTATTCTGTTTCCGTACAGACAAAATTAATAATGAGACAAAACGATATCATATTTTACTTTGGATGTGCCATGTCAGACAGTGGAGTAAAACACTCCCGAAGTTTGTATGCAAAAAATGTGGACTAGGTTCACCTAGTCGAACCTAGTCTACATGTTGCCGAGCAATAATTTCTCGAAAAATTGCCTGTGTAAGAACACCTTCAGTAAGAAATTCATAATGTAAAAAGCTCAATAATACTTTGCCCGACCTGCAACTTGAACCTAGGACCCCACCCTCCATAGTTGCGCTTGCGACCACGAGGCCAAACCGGCCTGCACCCTAATTGCGTAACACGCGATTAATCATAATCGGTTTCATTTTGACAGTTCAACAATATACATTGCGTTATTTACGTTGCTGAGCAGACACATTTTTCGAACAAATGAAGCAATGGTTTAGCCATCTGTTTCAAAACGAAACAAATTATGATGAATCGTGAGTTACGCAATTAGGGTGCTGGAGCAGTAAATCCTTCAATTCTGCTAACATTATAACTGAAAGATTGTATAGTGTAGATGTAAGTTACCTACTCAATACGCAAACACGACTGAACGGATTGGTATGAAATTTGGCACACAGATAGTGTATAACCTGGATTAACTCATAGGATACTTTTTATCCCGGTAGTACGTTCCCGGCGGATGATTTCTTACCTCTACGCGGGCGAAGCCGTTGGCAAAACCTACCATAACATATAATCAATTATGACAGCTGATAGATATGTCAATGAAAATGACAACCAGTCGCTTATAAAAACTTTTTCCAAAAAAAAAAACAACCGGCTTCCAAAAACACACTACAAAGTGAAAAATTACTTTAATTTCGGAAGGCGGTAACTTTGGCTATGTATTTTTTTTTTTTGTCACCGCCTTCCGTCCATTTTACACGCTTTATATTAGCTTCACTTGTATGTTTGTTTGTATGTAACCGACTCCTTTGAGCGCGATTTTGACCCACTTTAAACGGTCAGATTTCATTGAAACTTTGTAAACTTGTCGAGGACCGATGACAATTCAATAATTAAAAAAAAAATGAGAAAAAAAAAACACGTTTTTGTAGTTAGCAGAACTAAAAAATAGAAAATAAATAATAGTTTTAAAAACTAAAAAACACGCTTTAAAAACCTAACTAAAAAAGTAGAAAATAATTTAATTCAATTAAAAAGCGTGGGGTACTTGACATTAATTGATTATAAAAATACCTCAAAAAGCACCCCACGCTTTTTAATTTAATTTAATTATTTTCTCCTTTTTTAGTTTGGTTTTTAAAGCGTGTTTTTTTTTAGTTTTTTAAACTATTATTTATTTATAACCGACTTGTTGTCATTTTCACTGACATATCTATCATGTAGTTATATCATGTTTCATACAGGTGGCTTTATTTGAAGTACCAGATAAGGGAATACAATTCAAACACAAGTTGCAGACACTGTGCCTAGTATGTTGACTAAATGTATTAAATAAATATACAGTCTTATTTAATAGGTTAAACAAATAGTTAAGTTATAATAATACCAAAGAGATTTCGGGTACCTACTTTATAAATAACTATCTAACTTACTTTATAAATAACTAACTATAGTATCTTTTGCTATAATCTGAATTATTTTAAAGCAGATTGCTAAAGCGGGGTTCTTACGAGGCTATTTTAGTTGATCAACTTAAATCGGTTCACGAATTGAATGACAATCGCTTATTCATATGTTCGAAAAATGTGTCTTCTCAACAACGTAAATAAGGCAATGAATATTGTTGAACTGTCAAAATGAAACAGATTATGATTGATCGTATGTTACGCAATGAGGGTACAGTTCGCGAATAAATGCCGCCGCGATATTACCTATTACGTCCGTGGGAACGTTGACTTAGAGACAATTACAACAAATTCTATTCTATTCTTTAAAAAATATTATTCAGTTTATAAAATATGTGCTTTAAGGTGAACCTAGTCCACATTTTTTGCATACAAACTTCGGGAGTGTTTTACTCCACTGTCTGACATGGCACATCCAAAGTAAAATATGATTTCGTTTTGTCTCATTATTAATATTGTCTGTACGGAAACAGAATACTAAAATAAAAACCCATTAAAAAGTTAGGAGCCAACAAAGATTCGTTTTTCTTGCTAATTTTACTTAACTTTGGACGTGTTTGGTGGCGTGTGTAAAACCAAGTCGATACCGACAAAGTTCAATTATCGAAAAGTTGAATAAACTTTTTCATAAAACCCGATCTTCCAAAGGACTTTTCTTAATATTTTGAGATTTTTTTTACCATAAATGATCCTGCATCTCACTCAATAACGTTGTGCGTGTAGACTAGCGTCTAACTGCTCATCACTGGTACTATCTCTGTCAGGCACAAAGCCTGGTGAGACAGCGTGATTTTTAGCCAGGCCCACCAGTGAGTTCGAGCCCGCGACTAGGTCCCTTATGAGTTAAATGCTGTGATGATATTATATTTGTCATCTTCTAAATACATATATACATAAATGTATTTTTTACGCACATAAGTTTTACAAATAAAAACTTTAAAATTGTGAATGATTTTAATTAGCCCTTTTTAAAGTAATGCGTTGAAAGTGGTGAAACTAATGAGGTACGGGCACATGGTCGGGGTTTTAACTTTTAAACCGTTTTAAACGGGTTTTAAACCAAAAAAATTTGTTTGAAACGTTTTAATTACAACCATAAATTCTCTGTTATCTCCATTGTTTATCATTAAAATACAACGTAACAGGAGAACTATGTAATTAGAATGAATATTATGGTTTATTTAGTCAAGAAACCATAAAACTAAACTTTGAAGTAGCAAGAGGCAATCAAAACTCGAGACGACCTTTTTTTGTGAGCACGGTCGTAAATCTGTCACCTGTCAGATCGGCGCGGGGATTTACGAGTTTTGACGTCATAAGTCATAAGCAGTGATAGGAATAGGTAGTGCCTATTAGCCTAAACTTCGAAGAACAGAGACAAGAAACGGAGACTTCCTTAGGACTAAATTATTTCCGGCACATCTGTCTCGAAATTTCGAGACAACACTTAAATACATTAAAAAAAATGTGTTATTTGGAATAAGTAATTCGTCTATATTTATCTAAAGTTTGTCTATAAATGTGATAGTTTGTATGGATGTCCATTACTCAATTCCACTGAAAGTGCTGATTTTGGTAGTGATATAGATTAAGGTGTGGAATAGCACATAATATGCTTCTTCCTATTAAAAAAAAGTATACTTCCCATGGGATACAAAAACAATAGAAAAAAAAATTCAGAAATTTTTATGGTTGTAACGACTGTGTATGTTATTATTTTATTATGATATATCTAGTCGCAAACTTTAGGTAAATATAGACGAATTACTTATTCCAAATAACATTTTTTTTAAATGTATTAAGGTATGTGTTGTCTCGTTTCGGGACAGATGTCTCGGAAAAAATTTAGTCCTAAGGAAGTCTCCGTTTCTTGTCTCTGTTCTTCGAAGTTTAGGCAAATAGGCACTACATATTCCTATCACTGGTCATAAGTTATTGGGATTTAAGGTACATCAGCGGTTAAAGCACTCTCACAGAGGGAGGCCTATGGCCCAGCAGTGGGGACGTTATAATAGGACGTTTGATAAGATATTGCAGAGTGTAATTTTAGCATTATCAAAGTAATAATAGATTATGACACCTTATCAGGCACATAACGACATGTAATTAATGTGTTATCATTCTGTTTTATTATTAAACAATTGTCTAGATCTTAATTATGGCGGCTCATAAACAGCTGAAACTATTATCTTGAATTTTAGATGTTTTTGTAGAGATTAATGGCGTTGTTGTAAGATTTTATTAGCCGTGTTTTCCAGTACAGTAGGCTTAGCACGAACACCGTTTTGTCGACGGAAGAATAGACAAAAACCGGCCAAGTGCAAGTCGGACTCGCGTACGAAGGGTTCCGTACCATAATCTATAAAAACGGCAAAAAAATCACGTCTGTTGTTGGAAGCCCTCCTTAAATATTTGTTTTATTTTTATTTTATTTAAAGTGAATATAATAATATAACTAAATATTCTGTGAATATTTCAAGCGTCTACCTGTTGCCGTTATCAATATCGAGCAAAAAATCACGTTTGATTTATAGGAGCTCCCTTAAATATTTATTTTATTCTGTTTTTTAGTATTTTTTGTTATAGCGGCAACATAAATACATCATCTGTGAAAATTTCAACTATCTAACTATCACGGTTCATGAGATACAGCCTGGTGACAGACGGACAGCGGAGTCTTAGTAATAGGCTCCCGTAAACCCTTTGGGTACGGAACCCTAAAAATGACGTAATGTTTAACAGTATGGTATTGGTATGGTAATTTTATTCTGGGTGCATCGTTTTCACACATAATCATATTATTATAATGAATGTAAATATTGTACTTGAAACATTTTAAAAGAGTAACGGTGGAGTTTCTTGCCCATTCTTCTCCATACGAAACTACATTTTGGAAGGGGCGACTAGAATCAATTCTATTTTAATGTAAATGTTGACGTTCAAAAGTGCCTTTTAAGTGCCTATTTGAAATAAATGCTTTGACTTTGACTTTGACTTTTAGTATAGTTACCGGCACGTAAGTTGGCAAAAGATTTTGTAGTGGGGGAAATTAGCGCATGTAAAAATGTATGAAATGGTGCCTGCGCGAACTTCCCCCACTACAAAATCTTTTGCCAACTTACGTGCCGGTAACTGTACGACGCGACGCGGCGACGGCAGCAAAGTAAAAAGAGTCATGTTGCACTTTTCACGAAATTCACTCTTTTACGTTTTATGTAGAGAATACGATCCCGGGATCCCGAATCCCGGGATCTCGGGATCCCGGTCGTTTTCTGACCCCAAAAATCCCGAGACTGTACTTGGCTAATCTCGGGATTTTTGGGATTGCCACAAACAGGCCTAGTTTGCATTCCGTAGTCCGTTGCGCCTTGACAATAACGGTGCCTAGAATATATTAATAGAGCAGTCACTTTACGCTAGAGCTACCTAAAACTAGAAGCTAAAAGGCTGGAACAATGGTCTATAATAGCATTTATTACATAATGACAAAAACATTCTTTAGATGGCCTTATGATACGTACTACACAGGTACCTTACCAGGCCCTAATAATATGTTTGTTGTAGAACTTACAAAAAAAAGTCATTTGAGTATTTAAACTAGGCTGACACAATTCTTACGTAGGTAACTATAGTTTTGTTGTTTTCTTACAATATTGTGATTTGTGTTGTGCAACAATATTAAAAACATTTTTAAGAAATTATTCAAGTCTATTTTTTTATTTCAGTCCAACTAGAAACCACATACATAGTAGATATAATCCCGGGATAGTCTCGGGATCCCGGGATTACGCATCATAAATCCCGTAGTCCCGGGATTGTAAAATATGCTCGGGATTGTATTCTCTAGTTTTATGTAACTCTACTCAGAATTCCTAGTTTTGTATAGGATTTTTTTTTCTGTTTGATTCTCAACTGACCGATATTAAGTCACTTATTTATAGACAACTAAGTACCTACTTACCACATTTTTTTTTTTTTAATAGAAGATTTTTAATTATCACAGTTAAGCGTTCAAAATGAATCATGATTTTGTCGATAACCGTATATACTTTGTGGTCATCGAGTAGCTTTGAGCGTGTTGTAATAAAAGTGTAAAATCTCCAAAACAAAGACAGTACCGATAAAGCTCAAATATCGACAAGTTCAATAAACTTTATTGGTAATAGATTTATGCAGTGGTTTTTTCATAAAACCCGATCTTCCGAAGGACTTTTCTTAATTTTTACGCGCCTGCCTTATTAAAAATGATCCTGCATCTCGCTCAATAACGTTGTGCGTGTAGACTAGCGTCTAACTGCTAATCACTGATACTACCTCTGTCGGACACGATGCTTGGTGAGACAGCGTGCTTTATAGCCAGGCCCACCAGTGAGTTCGAGCCCGCGACTAGATTTCCCTTAATACCCCTTCAGATACGGGAATGCGCCATTGAGCTGTTCTACAAAACAATACCGCAATATAAAAGAAACTGCCATCATTGCTGGAGTTAATTCTTCTAAACCCGTCGTATAACGGTTGAGAACATAATTAAGGCTTGTAATTATGATTGCATTATAACTAGCACTTACTTTTACGACGTCTCTCGTTAAACGACGACATACGTCATCATCATGTGCCTTGTTTCAACTATTATTGGCTCCTCGTGGAGGCGATCGGCGGCGGCGATCTCTCGCGTCCGGCCCTGGTCCAGGCCATGGTACGGAGCGAGAGTGCATGGGTAGCTGTCACCTCCTTCTGCAAAGCAGTAATGCTCGCGAAGAGGTCGGCGGCGCACGTGAGGGAGAGGCAATATATGCGCCTTCACGGCCGTAGTTGCCGCGGGAGACGCCCTGGGCGTCAGGAATCATAGGCTGATTCCCGGCCACTGTAGACGCGGGCTTGCGGAGGGCAAGTAATGGGTAGCTCGCTGCCCGGTAAGGACCAAGCCCGGGTTGTTCCACGCGCGCCTCAAAGACATGTCAGCACCAACTGTTAGGGTCCGCAAGGGCCGATGCCTGTCAGGGGTGCGGGTTGTTCGAAAGAGATACCGCGGCCCCTGGCACACAGGCAACTGAGGGAACACGGGTGGGTTTTAGTCAGTAAAAGTCTGACACGAAAGAGCGGGAGAAGTTATTTGATGATTTCCCACCCAAAAACAAAACCATCACAGATGCCCTCAAAACGCTACGAAATGAAAATATGTATTTAATATAAATATTATTCTGTATTCTCAGCCACGTCTATTTATATCTATGCAGCAGAGATTGCCTTTTGCACGCGTTGCACCCATGCGCAGTAATAAAGGCGTATGTTTCAATTAATTATAAATCACTGTACAGTCATTCACATATAGATATAATACTGACAATATACCTACTTATTTAAATACATAGTTATTTATACAACTACTAGCTTTTCCCACGGCTCCTCCTGCGTGGATGTCGGTTATTGCGTAAAAAAAACTATCCTATGTCCTTATCCATATCCCAGGCTATATCTCTGCCAAATTTCATGACGATCGGTTCAGCGGTTTAGGCGTGAAAGCGTAACAGACTTTTGCATTAATAATATTAGTAGGAAAGTAGGGATCAGCTTCACTCCGTATGAAATTTATTGTTTTAACTTAAAATAAGTAATATACAGGGTGATTGGAAGATGGGTGCAAAGCTTTAAGGTGAAGATAGTACAGACAATTTAGAACCATTTAAGCCATGGTTGTCTTAGACGAAGTCTTACCAAATATTTTTAACCAAATTTTTAAGTTTTTTTTCGGAAATTCTCAAAATTTAATGTAAACTGCATAATTATGGCCAAATTGAATGAAATAAATGAATTCATTTTTTATTTATTTAATGAAAGTAATGTGTAAGCAATCAAGCAAAACATGTTTTAGGCTTCTGTGTCATTAGACATTTTTTTTACAGACATTTAAAGCTCAGAAAAAATAAAAAAATTGTACAATACGTCTTTTAAACCTTATAAAAAAAAAAAAATTTGGTAAGACTTCGTCTAAGACAACCATGGCTTAAATGGTTCTAAATTGTCTATACTATCTTCACCTTAAAGCTTTGCACCCATCTTCCAATCATATATCCATCCATTTTTCAACTATGTTGGGGTCGGTTTCCAGTCTAAACGGATGCAGCTGAATACCAGTATTTTACATGGAGCGACTGCCTATCTGACCTCCACAACCCAGTTACTGGGTAATACGATAGATACTCTTTGGTAGAACTGGTTGTCAGACTTTCGGTCTTCTGACGACGACATCCACGAATCACAGCCTGGACCATCGGCTTACCGTGCTTTTCGAAGCACGGAGGGGTCTTGGCATATAAAAACTTAAAAAAAAAAAAACAACCGACTTCCAAAAAAACACTACAAAGTGAAAAATAACTTTAATTTCGGAAGTCGGTGTCTTTGGAGTTGTATTTGAATTTTTTGTCACCGCCTTCCGATATTAAAGTTATTTTTCACTTTGTAGTGTTTTTTTGGAAGTCGGTTGTTTTTTTTTTGGAAAAAGTTTTTATTTTTCACTTTTTAGTGGTTCACATGTGCTTACCCCTTCACAGCATACCGGCGTAATGTTATGTTATGAACTTGTGTAAGCAATAGACAGAGATGAGATTTCAGCAATCCCAGTCCATTTGCTATCATTTATTGAGGAGTTCCGTTGCCTATCTCCCAAGTTCTTCATCAGATCTTCACCGAATTGAAATGAGACCACTACGAGAAAGTACTCTTCCAAAAAATAGCTAAATCGCTTCGTGTGCCTATAAAATTTGAAGAGTTCTCTCTATTTCTCCAGGATCCCATCATCAGATCCTGACTTGATGATCATGGGACCACCTGGGAAGTATACCCTTTCAAACAAAAAAAACAAAATCCAAATCTGTCCAGCCATCTTCGAGTAATCGGGGAACATACATAAAAAAAAAAAAGGTTCCGACGAATTGATAACCTCCTCCTTTTTGAAGTCGGTTAAAAAGATGATAAAACATCCACAGACCAACCGCGGCAAGTGTAGTTTATTTAATCATTTCAGGCAACAAAGACCCATAACATGAATACCTCATATACTAACATACATAATTATAAAACCACAAACCATAATACTACACTTGGGAGCTTGGTTTCAGTCGTGCATCCCTGTAACGTCTGTACACAATTCCTGCTGGCTTAGCACGAGCACCGATTTGTCGACGGAAGAATAGACATGACTATTAACTAAATGACGTACAATAGGAGAAGATAGCTATGTTTTTTCTATTAATAATCACAGTTATGCGTTCTAAACGAATCGTGATTTTGTAGGCCGTCGAGTAGAAAGTTTGTTGTCAGTGTGTTTTTGACAGTTTGGGAAGACATATTCTTCTAAAATAGTCAAAATTTTTAAGAACCTAGACAAAGATCGTTATTAACGAAAGACAAAATGACAGATTGTAGAAAGATATCTACGGTGCGATGTCAAAAATGGAGAAACGAAATGTCACTGTGTATTGAAAAAGCACTGTCTATTCTTCGTAGAAATAGAAAACGTCATGCTAAGCCTGCTGGTGTAGATATGAAATGGTGTAGCTGTTGTAAAAGCTTTATCATGATAGCCTTGCAGTGACCTCCACGAATGCTTCTGAAATCTGATCGGTCGACCCATGCGGCTGTGAATACTTAGCAACAAGCGTATTATAATACTAATAATTTGTTTTTTCTATCTTCCTCAGCACTGGGCCCCATTCTGCCACAAATCAATGTCTTCGGCCGTCAATTGGGGGTGTCCCCATCAGTCATGGGGATGGTCACGGCCGTCCTACCTCTGTTATGGGCGGCAGCCAAACCAATCTTTGGATATGTCGTCGATTTTTGGCCGGTAAGTCATTATTATGTACCTAGCTTTTTTCTATGTTGGAGTCAGCTTCCTGTCTAACCGATGCAGCTGAATACCAGAATATTACATGGAGCGACTGTCTATCTGACCTCCACAGCCCAGTTGTTGGGTAGCACGATCATGTTCTGGCACTTTTGAGTAATTTATGCAGCCTACCAAATTGTCTTTTCTCTAGTTTTAGTCGCGGGATCGAACTCACTAGTGGGCCCGGCTAAAAATCACGCTGTCTCACCGGGCTTTATGTCCGACAGAGATAGTATCAGTGATGAGCAGTTAGACGCTAGTCTACACGCACAACGCTATTGAGTGAGATGCAGGATCATTTATAGTAAAAAAAATGCGAAAAAATTAAAAAAAGTTCGGGTTTTATGAAAAAGCCAATGCATAAATCAATGACCAATAAAGTTTATTGAACTTTTCGATAATTGAACTTTGTCGGTACCGATTTGGTTTTGGAGATTTTACCCTTTCTTTTATTACTTAGACACGCCCAAGTTAAGTTAAATTAGCAAGAAAAACGAATCTTTGTTGGCTCCTAACTTTTTAATGGGTTTTTATTATAGTATTCTGTTTCCGTACAGACAATATTAATAATGAGACAAAACGATATCATATTTTACTTTGGATGTGCCATGTCAGACAGTGGAGTAAAACACTCCCAAAGTTTGTATGCAAAAAATGTGGACTAGGTGAACCTAGTCCACATTTTTTGCTTAAGGTGAACCTTAAGTTCTCAGTTGAGCTGCAAGATTAGGGACAAATGCGTGCACTGACTGGACAAGTCCACTCAATCTGTGTGGTTCTTTCCTCAAAAGACCATTTCTATACACCAGTCTACATAATCTTCAAGTTATCTGACCAAGATTATTTCTGGGCTTTAAATGAGACGGTGACCTCTGAAAGTATAGTTGTTTGAAAATAACCCTAAACAAAGATACCTAGTAAATTATCTTCAAGCTTAAAATTCTCGTACCAAAATCTAAAGCTCCCATAAAAAAAATTGCAGCTATAAATGCATATTTTTTATTTTTTTCAGGCGCACAGAAAACTAGTCTTCATGCTGCTTATAACAGTAATGACAACGTCATATTGTTGTCTCTGGTTTCTACCAATGCCCGCACCACGAGAAACAAACAGCACAGGACTACTAGAGTCAGTCTATAGACTGAACGACACTATCTATTTAAAGCCATACACGAACAACACTATTCTAGAAAAATACAAATGTCATTGGAACTGCAGCGTGGCGGGAAATTTTGACGTCTATCTGTCAGACGCTCCATTCATAAACACCGTTTACATAGACAATGAAGTGTCAAATTCGTCCTGTTTAACATTATCTATGGGTTTTGACGATTTCCAAGATGGAGAAGTTACGTGTATTCCCAAAGAAAATTGTAATTTACTTTGTTATGAAAATGAGTATGATATACTGGGTAATAAAACTAGGAGAAGTATAGACAACTCAGTTATTGATAATTCTTTAGTCGATTTTAGTAAGAATGTTAGTCGAGTTGCTGAGACAGTCGAGAATAAAAGTAATAACTTTTATATGACTGGTCCGTTTTGGGCGTTCGTTATTTTGACGTGTGTTGGTACAGTCGCGTTCAATGTTGCTAATTGTATTGGTGATGCCGTATGCTTTGATGTTCTGGGTAAGTTGCTACCACTACTTTTTAGTTTGGTTTTTATGCTTTGATTTTTTTGCTTTCCTGGCGATCCTGGCTAGGATAATGGTACAAATTTATGAAATTATTGTATTGTCATCGATCCTTGATAAGTGTGCAAAATTTCAAAATAATCAGATGTCTTTTTGTAGGTGAAATTCGAGTTCCAAGATTTCATCACATACACAGATAGATAGATACAGACGAAGCTTTTAAAAGCGTGTTAAAAATTTCAACACCAAATATAAAAAAAAATATACTTTACAGGACCAGACCGAGGTTCAAAATACGGCGCCCAAAGAGCTTGGGGCACAGCTGGGTACGGCTTGACAGCCCTATTAGGTGGCTACCTAATTGATAGCGTGTCCGGGGAGTATAAGGACTTCACGCCAGCATTTGTAGTGGCGATGGCAGCGACTGCGGTCGATTTGTATAGCTGTAGGGCACTAACGGTGAGTTGTATCTATAGAGGTATGAGGAACAGGGTAAAGTTCACTCATACTGTATTGAAAAGGGAGGATCCTCCGACCAGACGTGTGTTGTGTCTGGTGGGCGACTGCCCGACGGTTGATGTCGGGATGTTGTACCTATGCAAATCGCGCGGTAAACTTTAACTGCGCGATCTAGGATTTCTATGACGTGCGTCTTTGCGTAGTTCGCCTGTTGCATTGTAGATGGCGCCACTTCTCTTTTTGGATTTCGAGATATTGTTGCGAAGTCTTTTTCTTTCCATCTCAAAGAAAAATGATTTCGGTTATTGCAAAGAAAAAAAATTAAATTAAATATTGATTTATGACATTGCAGATCTGTTATGACACTTTTTTTTACACGTCAATATTTTGTTTGACTGATCCCTGAGAAGAAATGCAGAAACAAATTCGAGCGTTCATGGTCTCTTTTAGTCAGTCACGCAGTCCCAGCTGTGGGGACGTTATAGGCTCAATCAATCAATTGAATCTGTCGCAATGCTTCACAATACCCTGTCCTTCGCTATCCGAATACAGTCTGTCTCAGCCTGCGTTTCTTAAGGTCGTCGGTCCATCGTCTCTGGGGGGCTTCCCACACTACGCTTGCAGAAACGCCGTCTCCACTCCAAGACTCGTCTGCTCCACCGGCCACCGGTCATTCAACAAACATGGCCAGCCCCCTGCTACTTTCAGTTCGCTTACTCTGCAAGCTATGTCGGTAACTCCGGTTTTTTGAACCGACTTCAAACAGAAGGACGTTATCAATTTGATATGTTTATATATATATTTTTATGTATGTTCTAACTCCGTCATATACATATGGATTTGCAAAATTATTTTTTTGTTCGAAAGGGGTTTATTCCGAAATGGTCCCATTAAAATTTCATATAGATCTGATGATGAGTTTCGGAGACATACAACAGAACTCTTCATAAAATGACAACAAATCCACCTCGTTTGCTGCTATCGCATCAATATGCATTGTTTTGACCCCGAGGATGATGAAATTTCGAATTGGTGTGGGGTAGGTACTAAAACAAAAATTGAAAAAAAAAATAACTAAAAAAAAACGACTTCCAAAAAAACACTACAAAGTGAAAAATAACTTTAATTTCGGAAGGCGGTGACAAAAAATAAAAATGCATATCCAAAGTCACCGACTTGCGAAATTAAAGTTATTTTTCACTTTGTAGTGTTTTTTGAAAAACGTTTTTATTATGGATCATTTCATATCTGATTTTATCGTTCAAAGAAACTCCAAGCACAGCCCGCCGTTAAAGGCTGATACGTCATCTATCATCATTTCAGCCGTAAGATGTTCACTGGACATAGGCCTCCCCCAAACTCAGCCACTTCGACCGGTTCTGTGCTTCCCGCAACCAGCGGATTCCTGCGGCCTTCACAAGGTCATCGGTCCACCTTGTGGGAGGCTTTCCAACTCTACGTCTTCCAGTACGCGGTCGCCACTGCAGAACCTTTCGGCCCCATCGGCCATCTGTTCTGCAAGCAATGTGCCCTGCCCACTGCCAGTTTTGTTTGGCAATTCTTCGGGCTATGTCGGTTGCCTTGGTTCTCCTGCAGATCTCTTCATTCCTCTTTCGACCACGTATGGAAACTCGAAGCATAGCTCTCTCCATTGCCTTTTGGGTTACTTTTAGAGTGACTATTTGCTTATTTGTAATTGTATATTTACAGCTGCCATCGTTATCAAGTCCAGAAGATTCGGGCAAGGCTTTGCGCGATGTTCTCAGAATACCTAAAGTGATGGTGTTCATAACTTTTGCGGTGGTTGCGGGAACCTTTGATAGTTTCATCATCTATTATATGTTCTGGTAAGTTCCCCATGGCATATGTTCAGCGTAATCTTAAGAACCATTCCACTTTCCCGACTAAGTTGGGGTAAGCTTCCAGTCTAACCGGATTCAGCTGAATCCAGAATTTTACATAAAGTGACTGCGTTTCTGATGACCACAACCCAGTTACTGGGTATCACGATACCCCTTGGTAAGACTGACTGACCCGTAATGACTGTCAAAAATCCACGAATGACAGCCGGGGCCGACGGCTTAACGTACTTTCTGAGGCACGGAGGGGTCTTCGAATACGTTTTATACGGGCTGTAGTAGTTAACTCCGTACACTGATTTGTTGTTAAGGTTTTTAAGTTAAAGTTAGTTAAAGAAACACGTTCCACTGAGATGCACTAAGTAGTTAAGTTTATTTAAGTTAAGAGTAAGTAACAATAGTACAGTGGAAGGCGATTATTTCTCTCAGTTATTGATAGTTACTCAGTTTTATGTACACTACATTTAAATTCGTTAGTCAAGTTATTTTATAATGCTAAATTATGACGCGCATCGTTGGCCTTAAGTAGGTGGCCCAGTGAGCAGAAAAATGTACGGCGATGAGACCGTACACGTTTGATTAAATAGTTTATGCATGTTACAATAATAATGCATTTTTAAAATACTTGTAGGGTAAGTTTTTATTTTATGACTTTATACCGACCGATCTAGATTCAAAGTAATTTGAAAACAGATTGTAAACTTAAAAAAAAAATAGTCGGAAAACAAATAAAAATCGTGGAACATATAAAAGTGAAGCGAATGCGATGCAATAAACTGAAACAAAGAGTATTGGTAAAAAACATTAAAAAAACTTATTGTATAAAATTTGTACCTAATAAAAAGTTATCATTAGTAGTTCGTAGTTCGCATGTGGCGATGTAGATGGCGCTACATAATCATTAGAATATTGTATTAGCTTGTAGCTATCTATATTTTTACAAATTAAATGCTGTTCGTTAGTCTCGCTAAAACTCGAGAACGGCTGAACCGATTTGGCTAATTTTGGTTTTGAAATATTTGTGGCAGTCCAGGGAAGGTTTAAACGGTGAGAAATTAAAAAGAAATTTAAAGGAAAGTAGTAAAAACAACGATTTTATGTTGTCAACTTCATTGGCGCTAGGAAGTTCGCCGGGTCAGCTAGTTTATCATAAATATTAAATCTTTTTAGGTTTTTAGAAGAGCTAGCAGAGAAAACGGGACATACAGCCAAGATCAAATTAATAGAGGGAGTAGTGGTGGCCGCACAAAGCTTTATTGGAGAACTATTGTTCTTCTTCTTCTCAGGTAACTTACACATCCATAAACGAATCCCTACTAATATTATATAAATGCGAAAGTAACTCTCTGTCTGTTACGGTTTCACGCCTAAACCGCTGAACCGATCGTCATGAATCGCTGAACAGATGGCCGATGGGGCCGGAAGGTTCTGGAGTGACGACCGCGTACCGGAAGACGAAGAGTTGGAAGGCCCCCACGAGGTGGACCGATGACCTTAAGGGGAACCTAGTCGCGGGCTTGAACTCACTGGTGGGCCTGGCTAAAAATCACGCTGTCTCACCAGGCTTCGTGTCCGACAGAGATAGTATCAGTGATGAGCAGTTAGACGCTAGTCTACATGCACAACGTTATTGAGTGAGATGCAGTATCATTTATAGTAAAAAAATCTCGAAAAACTTAAGAAAAGTCCTTTGGAAGATCGGGTTTTATGCAAAAGCCAATGCATAAATCAATGACCAATAAAGTTTATTGAACTTTGTCGGTACCGACTTGGTTTTGGAGATTTTACACTTCTTTTATTACTTAAACACGCCCAAAGTTAAGTAAAATTAGCAAGAAAAACGAATCTTTGTTGGCTCCTAACTTTTTAATGGGTTTTTATTTTAGTATTCTGTTTCGGTACAGACAATATTAATAATGAGACAAAACGATATCATATTTTACTTTGCGTGTGCCATGTCAGACAGTGGAGTAAAACACTCCCGAAGTTTGTATGCAAAAAATGTGGACTAGGTTCACATTAAGAGAGTTGCAGGATACGCGAAGCACAGAACCGTTCTAGGTGGTGGTGCTTTGAGGAGGCCTAGGTCTAGCAGTGGACGTCTTTCGGCTGAAATGGTGATGCTGAATATGGTGATGCATTTATTAGTTTTTTTATTTAATTTCAGGTAAAATTATAAAACGATTTGGGTACGGTACCACACTGACAGTGTCGCTGTTCTGTTACGGAGTCAGAATGATGTGCATCTCCTTTATACAGAACCCGTGGCATCTTGTTTTTATAGAGGTAAGTTCGCTATGCATTTATTTATACTATTGGTTGCCGAGTGGGTCAAATTCGACCATAACAGCGGCGAGGTGTCAAATTTTGACTTATCAATTAAGAAATGTAAAAATGAAATACAATCAAATTTAACAGCTGAAAACTAAATAAAATTTGCAGTATTCCTCCATCTCGTTCTCTCTGACGCATTTTTCTATATCTGTATCATATCCCGATGTACAGCGGCTTGGTCACGTCCATATCAAGCGGCGCCAATTGACCTAAAGTGACATCATTACGGGATCGCTGTTGTATGAAATTTTAGTTCCCGATTATGACGTTTTGGCGCCGAGTTAAATTAAGAACATTCTATTTTTGTTGTTGTTGTTTGAATGTTATGGTGAATTAAATACCTGTAGTGTAACTATATTTTTTGACAATAACAGCCACTATTGACGTGCCGTTTTTTAATAGCGACAGAGTTGCCGATGCGAATCCCCGATGCGAGGGAAGCCGGTAGAAATCGTGTTATATGGTACTTTCGCGACTGGACCATAATTAATTATTATACAACATATTACGTAAATAACGCAAGACCTCATACACCCCAATTAAAGTTTTGCGTTAAAAGCATAATACAATGACCTAATTTTTTTTTTTTAAAGTTAACTATTATTATTTAAAAAAAACCTATTTACTTTACGAATTTATGTTATTTCCTTGAAATAAGATTAAATTTCCTTGGGTTTAATCGGCAGTAGGTATGAAAAAATACATTATTAAAAAAAAACCTATATTAAATGTTACTGAAATGGATTGAGTAGTCAATTATGAACAAACTACTTTCAGGACTTGCGTTTATTCTGTTACAATTTTTATAAAAACTTAAGCTTTCTGCACTCTTTACATACTCCTTCGTCCGCGTGATTTTCGTAAAAAGTGGTACAAAGGTTTTGCTTCACGTATTAATTACACCCACAAGGTGGACCGATGACCTTATGAGGGCTGCAGGAGTCCGCTGGATGCGGGAAGCACAGAACCGGTCGAAGTGGCGGAGCTTGGGGGAGGCCTATGTCCAGCAGTGGACGTCTTTCGGCTGAAATGATGATGATGATGATTAATTACAGGGTGTAAGGGGAACGCTTCCGAAGCCAGAACGTAGGTTATACAAGATAAGTTTTTAAGCGCAAACTGTAACCATGAATTCAGCATATCATGGTAAATCCCCAGCGCAGAAATTTTTCGTCAATTATACCAATAGCCTTTCGCCTTAAATTGGTTATTTTGCATTAATTTAAAACGTTTGACGCTTCCGTAATGTTTCTACTTATTTTATTTGGGCGGCGCTTAACAAAGAATGCCTAAACCTAAAGTCGCCGCCCGGATTTGGGGTCGTTGTTTAAATGTATTTAATCTCAAATAATGGTTCATTTAACTGTTCTCACTGCATAGTGTACAAAAAATGCAAAAAAAATAGGTAAAAGTTGTAAAAAAAAACTAGATTTTTTTATAGTAATGTATCGAGAATCACTAGGATTCGTTTTCGTAAGCGTTTCCCTTACACCCTGTATACAGGATGTAAGGGTAAACACCGTTGTCACTTAAACCATGGGTAGTTGACTTAAATATAAAATAAACGAAAATAAAAAATACGCGCGAGAAATGAGCGACGCTACGACGCGGCGTTATGTGCGCTGGCTAGCGAGACTGACAGCTGACTGAGCGGAGTCGCGACCCGTGCGTCGGAGTCGGGCCACGCGGCGTGGTCCACGCGCCCCGCGCCCCCTCCCGTATTGAGACGCAAGTTTGTTGCCCTCGCGCGTAGGGTGAAATGTTCTTGTGGAAAAAAAGCAGATTTTCTTTAAAAAAAAAAGGTTGTTTTTTCCATTGATTTTACGTTCTATAAAAGAAACCAAACCACTGGTTTCAAGGAAAACGGTGTATACCCTTATAGTCTGTATAGATTATATTATGCCAAGTAATAAAAATCGCAATAGTAGACCACCACGCGGGCAAAGCCGCTGGTGAAAGCTAGTACAGAAATAACGTCACTTAACATTTGAGAAGAGGCCTATGTTTTTTTTTTCTGGACTGTAATCATGGTGTGGTCCCACAGAGCATTATGCAGGGTCCCACGTACGCGCTGTGCTACTCCACCATCGTGGGGTATGCGGCGCACGTGGCACCTGAGGGATACTCCGCCACCGTCCAGGGTATTGTGGCCGGGATGGACGACGGGGTTGGTAAGTACTCATCTACAACATGTAACAGAATAGACGCAAGACCTGAAAGTAGTTTGTAACTTTTAATATGGGTATTTTTTTTTCAACAACTTTTTTTCTTTCTGCCGCTTATTGAGTCAAAGATAATTCAATCTTATTTCAAAGCGATAAGACTCAATTTTAAACGCATAAAATAATGGTAAGGTCATCACGATTTTCTTCATAAATAAAATTAGTTTTGGTCATTGTATTATACTTTTAAATCAATAGTCTTATTGGGGTGTATAAGGTCTTGCGTTAATAATGTTATACCATATTGATCACCAACATAACACTAGCATACTTGTATAATAGTTTATTGAATTTGATTCTGTATATCAGTGGCGAAGCTACAATTTTTATTAGAAGGAAGCTGAAGAAAAAAAATTGAGTTCTCATAAACTCTAGATAGCATCAAATTTAAGGGCAGCTATGGTCAGAATTCTTGGTTTAGAACTTTAGACATAAAAAATGGCATTTTTGTAATGTTTTGTAATTTTATTGATGTTTTAAGCTAGGTAGTATGAAATATCTATAATGTGAATTGATACACACGTTGTTCCAACGTTGAAGAGTGTTTCTTCCAAAGGGAAGCCGATAGGAATCGGATTGTATGGAGGCTGCGCCCCTGCTGTATATATTTTATTTTCGTTCACAGGTTTCGCCATAGGATCGCTAGTCGGTGGCCAGCTCTACAGCTGGCTAGGAGGTCGGGGCTCCTTCAGGGTGTTGGCAGTAACAGCAGTAATAGGCTCAGGACTGCACGCCATACTGTTCGCTATGGTGTCCAGGAGTGACAAGCGAAAAGGTTGGTATTTTTCAGTATTTTTTACGTTAGGCGCCGATACTACGAAGGGTCTTCGCGGGGCGCGAGGACCTCGGCGGCGAGGTCGGAAGGACGATTTTGAACGGTGTGTGCGAACTGTACTGGTGGCCCTATTGCTTTCCTTAAGGATAGTAATGTGGTCGTCTGGGTCGGTGAGGACATGTCTCGGCCGTCGGACAGAGCTAATCCTACTGGGGACATAAGTGGCGGCCTTCACAATCAAGGGATTGCGGTGAATTTCGGCTTTATCGAAGAAACGCTTCGAGTTGCGTTTCAAGAACTGACTGACCGTGGGGATTTTCAGATCGAGATGGAGGATCTCGTTCCGAACGAACCAAGGGGCGCCTGTGGCTTGCCGGAGGAATCGGTTCTGTAGGGTCTGCATCCTATGGATGAATCGGGGGTTCGCGTGTGCAAAGATTGCACCCGCATACGTCATGATGGGCCTTATACACGCCGTGTAAATCCGCAACTTGCACTTTAGTGACAACTTGCTACGTGCATTTAGAACAGAATGTAACCTGCCGAGAGCGAAGGCGGCGCGTGAGCGCGCCTTCTTTATGTGCTCTGCGAAGGAGAGATGCTGATCCATGGTCACACCAAGGTATTTGGCTCGCTTCTCCCAAGGGATAGGCTTACCGAACAAGTGTCGAATGGCAAAAATGTTCCTATTTTTATACACATTGCTAAGGATTCAGAATCGATTTGACCAATCACAAAAAAGCGCGTTTAACGCGTCAGCCAATCAGAGCGAGGCACAAAGTTGATCATTTTACCTTGAGTACCACGAAACTTAACCGTAACGAGGTCCGCGCGACATTATTTTCCTTTTTCGCTAACTTTATAGGTTTACATAAAATAAACTATATATTATTAGACTCTATGTAACAAGGAGTATCAAAGAAAATTATAAATTAAATAAAAACAATATAAAATAAACACTTAATTACTGCTTACCCCTAGTACTAAGTCTCCGATGTACACAACTATGAACGAATTATTAAAACTCTATGGCACTTATGCACTCTCTTATGAGTGTCTAAGTATCACTTTATATACACTATTCTATCACTTGTCCCGCACACTTACACTATAGAAATATAATAACAGCCACATGGGTCGATTGAAGGTCAAGCTACGCTTGCCGAGTCTCTTTCGTAGATGGGTGATCTTAACAAACCAAGACCCCTCTGTGTCTCGGAAAGCCGTTGGTAACGACTGCCATTTGTAGATCTTTGACAGTCGTTACAGGTAGTTAAAAGCCAAAAAGTTTAACAACCAGTCTTACCAAGGTCTTAATACCCAGTAACTGGGTTTGCGCAGGTTATGCTTATTATAAGTTGGGGGATTATATCGCTGACAAAAATGCTTGGCTAAACGTTGCTTGTCCCGCTCCACAAGGTACCTTAAACTAAATTGAATAGCATTTGTAAACATTGTTGGAGCTGCTGAAGACTGTAAAACTAGATACATTTGCATTGTATAAATTCAAACTTTTAGTATTGTATAATTGCATAGCACATGTGTGAGCACTATGTCCTTACTATATAGCTAACATTTACAGGGTACGTCTTTCATTGACTTGAATGTGCCCTGGCAGCTGAGAGTCTGTCATGCTCACTCAAATGTCTCGCTGGTGGTGGCGTGTGTGTTGGATCATTAAGTTCCCTTCAAAATGGTTGAGCTGAATGGTGCTGATCCATACGTCATGTTCGTGAACGGGCGCCGCCAGTAGGGACTGGTCATCTCTTAGCTCCCACGGCTTATTTTAATTTCTAAATTGTTATTTTTTTTTTTTTTGTTTTAATTACGGACGCTTATAATGTGCACGTCTTTTTACATCGTTCTCACATTGATAATTTCAACATAATGATGTAACCAACTGATTGTAACAAAATCATGATTTTAAAAGTGTCCATGGAGTTTCTTGCCCGTTCTTCTCCATAGGTACCTACGCTTTGGTATGGGCAACTAGCTTCATCTTTCTATCTCACCGACCTTGACAATTCAAAAGTGCCAGTAATTGATTTATTTGAAATAAATGCTTTGAGTTTGAGTTTGAGTTTGGCAGTCGCTCCATGTAAAGTACTAAAACGGCTTGTTAAATAATAAATCTTTATTTTTCCTCTTCTTACAGCTGAGAAGCAAGTATCGTTGCAAGAAGCGACGCCAGAAGAAGGCCAGAAGATGCTACAGGAGCACACTAGCGCCATCTACAAAGACACGACCGTACCACTAAACATCGAAGATAAGTTGGATAGGTAACGCTAATAGATGGCGCTAGTTTGTATCTAGATATTTATTAAATTTCTCTTTATTTGAGAGGGATCTTCCATTAGATTAAATTAAAAGCTCTGTTCGTTTTATAATCGTTTGCGTGACATATAAAAATAACTATTATTTTTTTTCGTTTGCCGAATAATCTTTTATTCGACGGTCAAGTTTCGATTTACGTTGTGTCACAACTCTTAAATAAGTATTTGCGAACGAAAATATCGTGAGGAAACCGGCATGTCCTAAAGCCAAAGATTCGAAGACATGTGACATCTACCAACCCGCACTGGGCCCGCGTGGTGGATTACGGCCCACTCCCTGTCACCAGAGAGGAGGCTCATGCCAAAGCAGAGGGAACTTTTATAAGTAGGCTGATAATATTTGTATGTGTCACGAAAGCCATTCTTTCTTGAACAAATTATAATAGTATTTGTGCTACAAAAGCAAATAATTTTAAATATAAAAAGACAAAATTTTCATAATTTTGCAAAAAGACTTGAAAAAGTGACGTTTGTCACTGACTACCCTCTTATCAATATATAGTCGTAAGATTTGCAATAATTGTGCCATTTTTTCTAATAAAAGAAATTGTTTTATTTACAATAATGTGCTGCAAATAATTATAAGAAGTTTTATTCCGAATTTAGTAATGTATATATAAAAATAATACAGTCATTATGTTGTACGTATGCTTGTATATATATATTTTTTATGTTAGGTAATTTTTTCACGAAAGTTTTAATGAAGTGTTTTAAATTAACCGCCTCTTTATCTGTTGCTCAGGTATAGTACAGTAATATTTATTTAGTATAAAAGCATTAAAAATATTACAAAATTTTAAAAAGCCTCATAAATGTGAGCTAGTATAAATCATGTAAAAGATATATAATTACAAAATGCAGGCTAAATGTAGTATGAAATACAGCCAAAATAGAAACATATTTATAATATCAATTATATTAAGTTTATGAGATGTTTCTTAATTACTAGGGTTTTTCAAGGGATCAATAATACACTCCCGGACTCTTAAATCGAGGAACCCTGCACTTTTTACACGCTTTATATTAGCTTCACTTGTATGTCAGTATGTCAGTATGTAACTCTCCGTGGGTAATTTTGTTATTAGCTTCACTTGTATGTTTGTTTGTTTGTATGTAACCGACTCCTTAGAGCGCGATTTTGACCCACCCTAAACAGTCAGATTTCATTGAAACTTTGTAAACTAGTCGAGGACCGATGACAATTCAATAATTTAAAAAAAAAACACGTTTTTGTAGTTAGCAGAACTAAAAAATTGAAAATAAATAATAGTTTAAAAAACTAAAAACACGCTTTAAAAACCAAACTAAAAAGAAGAAAATAATTTAATTCAATTAAAAAGCGTGGGGTGCTTGACATTAATTGATAATAAAAATACTTCAAAAAGCACCCCACGCTTTTTAATTGAATTAAATTATTTTCTTCTTTTTAGTTTGGTTTTTAAAGCGTGTTTTTAGTTTTTTAAACTATTATTTTAGTACTAATGTTCGAGTAAACAGAGACGTAGGGTAACTTTTGTATGGGAATGTTGGGTAATTTTATTCATAATTACGATGTTGATCCCGCAGAGAAAGTTGTTCAGTTTTATGATCTGTGGGGCCATTTAAGTATTACGTAAGCACTACAGAGGGGCGGAGGGGTCTTTGCTTTCCTTATTTTTGATGACATGCGGGATGGAGGGGAGGTCTGGATGGTGATTACGTCAGCAGAATTTATTTATTAACTTTTGGATTTTTGTCAATTTTGTTGAATCAAAATGTTTTTTTTTTTTCTATCACACAATTATTTTGATGTTTAAGCCTTTACGTAAGTACATGGAAATACACGGTGGGTCAATTTAGTAGTCCGAGAGCGTAGCTCAATATTTCTGACAGATAGAATTAAAATTACTACATTATTATTTTGATCGCATTATTTTATTGTTTTTTTTTTTTGTGCAATTAAAACGTATTATTCCCGTGACCAAAGAGGTGGCTTTTACCTTGACCAGAGGCTAAGCATTGTCCTACAACGTGTTAATGCCGCCAGTCTCTTGTGTACAGAGGCCAGCACATCAAGCTACCCCAATCTGTCAAATGTCTTTGATAGATTTTCAACTTTATTACATAGTCATAAGGTTCATGTTCAATTGGGGAAATTTGACAGTTTGGGGTAGCTCGATGTGCTGGAGAATTGAGTATTTCCCATTTATTCTATGGAACATGACGTAATCGGACAAAATAAGACAAATTCACGTAGCTAATTAAGTGCGCCCTATCGAATGGCATCAAATATATACCGAAATAAGACAAAATGTTATTATCGGCTATGTGGCTATATCTGTAGACGCCATGCGCTATAAACTTCATTGTCGCTTTTGTCCGATGACGTCATGTTTCATAAAACAAAATGGGAACTACAGGAGGATTTGTTTCGACGCCATATTTGATTTTGCTAATATGCTTAGTTAGCATATTATATTGTTATTTTTATTCAGTAATTACGTATAAGTTGTTATTTTTGTAAATTTTATTTTAAAATTTAAATTTGGCAAAATAAAACATTTTTATTTTAAGTGTACAAAAAGTACATCACATTAGAATTTGTTGTTTAAACCTACCATGTTATTTTTTTCAAATAAATAAAAAGATAATTATTATATTTTATATTAGTTTTATTTTACAATAATTATTATAAAAATAAGATATTTGAAAGTCGATCTCCATTAAAATGCTTAAGAATAAGACTTAAAACTAACATAATCTTATTTTGTACTATTTATTATACTGGCCACAATATTATTGTTACTGAGTAAGTACAGTCAACATCAAAATTGGGTCAGAGTGTCGTCTTGGGGGCACTATGAAAAAAATACTTAGAAAAATTTCGCGACCAATTTCGAGGTAGCGCTCGCTCGGCTCGCGCTTAGTTGGTCACAGTTCTAACCTAACCTAACCTATGGATATCTTTGCAGGTACACACCGCTATAAATAAAATTAAAGAAGACGCTTTAATTAATAAAAACAAAACACCAATTCATATAATTAGTGACTGCGAAGCAAGCACTCCCTCAAGTAAGGTACAGCGACACTCTGACCAAAAAACCAAATTTTTCTAAGTCATCGCTCCATAGTGCCCCTAAGGCTACAACCCAAAATTGATTACTTAATTCAAGTAACCAATTTTCTAAGTCAACTTATAAACGGACGTAATAAAATCGCGTCTGGATTTTTTCGTGCACTTGATTTTCAAAGCACTGTTTAGAGCTGAGAGTTCAAAATCGAACAGCAAAACACACTGTTTCGATTTTCGATGCGCTGAAATGCACTCTGTTAGTTTAACACCGAGAGTTCAAGTCCAGAGCGCGAAAAAATGTCGCCACGATTTTATTACGTCCGTTTGGACGTCGACTATTGGCCGTTCACGATAAATTACGGAGCTTTATTGGTTAAAATTAAGACTTGTATCTTACCAATAATGAAGCAAAGATCTCATACCTTCGCATAGTAGACCCTCTCATATGGCAGTACCCAGGTAAAATTAGCTTACGAACATCTGACGAATCTATTTAGGTACATGTTCAGTTTGGCAATAAAAATTACTAATTGGTAAGCAATTTTGATGTCTGAATTTTTATGTTTAATAACATAAAAATTCAGACATAAAAATTCAGAGATAACGCTCTACGAATCCGAAATTAGCCGATTGTCTCTTTCCAAAGGTCGATGTGCAATATTTATCGCCGGGTACTGTATGTCGGAACCAGAAGAAGTAGTCTGTGCCAGAAGTGCAATTTCCCTATTCATAAGAACGAATCTCAGTTTCAATCTGTCAAAAACATTTCAAATTTACTTCGATTTCTGACACATTTTTGACATTGATTGGCGCTGGGGTCATATTCTCGACTGGATTGTGAACGTTTTTAATTAACGGAAATTGGTCATCTGATTTGTATTTGTAACACATGATTTACAATTTGAATAATGTTGCCTAATAATTTATTTGATAAAGTCTTATAAATAAAAAAGTGTATTTGGAAACTAAAGTCCATTTTCTAAACCCTGATACTAATTTGACAGGTGCAATGTCAAACCCATAAACTACAGAAAGCAAACGAAAAATACTTGAAATATCGGAGTAGTCTCTGGGATTAAAAATGAAAGAATATTCACCAACATTATAGTGCTAACTGAATCAAAAATGATTTATCTTTGGCAGACGCGGTCATGTAACGTTTGAGCAGGACAGTCACGTCGTCTCGCTGCCTCATTTTTATGACCGCGACTGCCACCAACACTATCATTTCAGCATCCCAATTGCGTAACACACTTAAACTGGCAACACCTTTCATTTTGACAATTGAACACATTCATTGCGTCATTTTAAATGTCCTGCAGATCAGAAGGGCAATTCTCGTAATTAAAAACGTTCTTAATCTAGTCGCAGTCTCATCTCGGCGACAATGAAACGTCAAGAAGTTGTCAAAAATGTATGGAAACTCGAGGTATTTTTGACAGATTGAGACTGAGATCAGACTGTGAACGTTCTTAAAATTACGAGAATTGCCCCTCAGTGACGGGTCGTTGAGCTCCCTAAAATAGAATCGACTGGTACCGAGCTACATGATCAGCGGTGCATGTCTGCCGTCTGCTAGGGCAGCTCAACTCAAAGCTGCATTGGCTCTTTCTTCAAAAGGCTCTTCCAGACATGGCCCTGCATTGTTAGATTCACATAGAATTCTAATAATAAAATGTTTGGACTTTGGAGAATGACTTCTTTTAGTTTCGGCATTCCTTCTCAGGGATCAATTAGCTAGAAGATCCCGGCACCATCTAGCTTTGAAATATTGGCGTACAAAAGTGTCTTACATGATCTACTTTTTCTAATTTGTGAATAGGTTTAGTTAAGTTAGGATTACATTTGTTTTTTTTTCTTACATAAATAAACATTTCATTTCATTTAAATTGACGATCAGACGAATTTTTCAAAGTAAGTTACTTACAATGTATTTACAAATTTCTTTCGAAATCCTTCGAATTGTGTTTGAAAGTGTGTTAGGAATGCTTGTTGCCACCACAGACATATATAGGTTGCCACAAGTTCTTTTTGCTTTTGCATACTTGGTAAAGGACAGCTAGTGTCTTACCACTAGCCAAATGTGCAGAAGGCAGAGTACAACAAAGAACTTCGTTCCAATGTTCAAATACGTTTAAAAAAATCGTCTGCTGAACAACGTCGTTGAACTGTCAAAATAAAAAGCATGGACATAGTAAGTGTTTCACACAGTTTAACCCGCGGTTTATGTTGAGTTGTTTGTCTTAGTAGTCAGTAGATGGCGCCTTAGTAGCAAGATAGTCCAGGGCGCGTTGTATTGCTGGTGGGATGGGCGGCGGCGTGGGGATGTGGTCGCCTCGTGCCTCAAAACCGTTCTCACCGGCTGTGTAGAGCACGTTTATAATCTGGAATATAGAAATAAACGAGAGCCGTGTGAGTTTAGTTGTCGTCATGTGTTGTAAAATAGGTGTAAATACGTTGTAAAAGAATATCTCAAATAAATGAATTTGAATTTGAGAGGGTCGCTCTTGGCAAGATAAACATTTGTGCAATTATTTTGTGAAATGTCACTTGAAATGTAGACGCCAGACATTAGCTACCCCAATCTGTCAAATTTCTTTGATAGATTTTCAACTTTATTGCATAGTCATAAGGTTCATGTTCAATTGGGAAAATTTGACAGTTTGGGGTAGCTCGATATGCTGGCGTCTATACCTATTCAAAAAACAAAATGGCGGCGTTGCATTTTAGGTAGGTAGTGATTTTTCAATACCTAGATCTCGAATTACTAATCAATCAACCAAGCGTTAGCTGACGTATACCCGTGATGGGCGTGGGATTAAAAAGCAGCGGAAGTGACAAAAAAAAGTAAGTAAGGAATAGTACCGCGCCGCCTGAAACTTTTTAGTAAATAGTTGACATAATACTGAGCTGAAAAATAATCGTCGTTTTATATTTGCAACGCTACCTCCTAGACTTTATTGAATGATGACTTACATTCTGTGATAGGTTTGAGAGCATAGAATTTACCTGTCCATCAGGAGCTGTGTACTGGTACTGCCCCTGCACCAGTAGGCTTGGTTCCCCAGTACTGCCAGGCTCCAAGCTTCCTTTTTGTTCGTGGAAGATACCGCCCGCTGTGGATCATGAATTACACTCGTTTTTCATAACCAAGTCAAAGTCAAAGCATTTATTTCAAAAAGGCACTTTTGAACGTCAACATTTAAAATAGAATTGATTCTAGTCGCCCCTTCCAAAATGTAGTTTCGTATGGAGAAGAATGGGCAAGAAACTCCACCGTTACTCTTTTAAAATGTTTTAAATACAATATTTAACATAGTACATTCATTATATAATTATGTGTGAAAACGATGCACCCAGAATAAAATTACCATACCAAAATAGGTAAAAATAATGAAATTGAAGCAATACAGATAAATTAATTTTATGATAAATACATGGTGCTCACATATTTACAAACATTGTAAAAGTAAGTGTACGATTTTCCTAGAATATTAACAAGTAATAAGTCAGTGTGTGAGTTAAAGTAGTCACTGAGTGTAAATCCATGTCACAAATATAATTGAGGACTGACTCCCAAAATACAAGCCCTGGCTTAGTTTGGGTATCAGTTTTTAGTACCGAATGTACCTAATCATTAAAATTGACCTTTGTGCTATGTACCAAATTCTTGTGAATGCTTCTTGTGAAATAAACTTTTTATGTTATGTTTTTTATGTTAATTAATTATACAGGCGCGAAAAGATATAGACAGAATTACTTGAATAACTCTGTCTATATCTTTTCGCGCCTTAGGACCAGTTCAATCAGAACGGAAAAATGCCCGAGTAATTTACTAGCTCCATTGAAAATTTGACCGGAGTTACCGACATCGCTTGCAGATGAAGCAAACTGAAATGGCAGTGGACTGGCCACGTCTGTCGAAGGACCGATGGACGGTGGAGTAGTCGAGTCCTGGAGTGGAGACCGCGTATCGGCAAGCGTAGCGTGGGACGCCCCCCAGCTACATGGAGAAAGTGGCTGCGACAGACTGGATGCGAAAGGCGGAGGACACGGTGTTGTGGCGCTGCTTAGGAGAGGCCATGTCCAGGAATAGACTGCTATAGGCTAAGCTGATTGTTTGATTAAAAACTGACTGTTTTACAGCCAAAGGACCAGCCGAAAAATCGTGAAAAATTACATTGCATTTTCTGGGAATATACTCGTATGTGAATTATTCTTTTTATCAGTTTCACTCACGTCGTGACGTCAGTGAAACAAAACAAAAAAGGGAAAAAAAATACTTCTTTGGCCACGGCCAGAGAAGTATTTTTTTTTTATTTTTAATTTTAATTTTTTTTATTTTTTTCAAGACACTACGCCCACAGCCGGTTAATTTTATCAAGTCAAAACAGACAAACCGCCTATACCCGTGCAAATTTGCGTACATTATTAGGAAGCCACGTGATCCAGTGTCGTATTGCACTCACATACATTTTCCTAGTGCACAGGCAATAACAAATATAAATATATTTCGAGAGCTCCCCGGCCGGCGGCCGCTCTAAACTCACACATCGACAGACTCATTTGACATCATGGTCCGCCTGTGAACGGTACCGTCTATCGACGGACTGTCATATTACAGGTACATGGACTTGTTTATTTGCAGCAGTCCCGCTATAGGCGTGGTATTATTTTGTATGAAAATTTATAATGCCATTTTCTGAATGTCAACTTCATCTCAGTGTCAGTGAAAGTGTTAAGCACGTTAAGCCGTTGGTCCCGGCTGTCATTTGTGGATCTTTGACAGTCGTTACGGGTCGTCAGAAGCCCGAAAGTCTGACAACCAGTCTTCAGCCACGGGGTGTCGTATTACCCAGTAAATGGGTTGTGGAGGTCAGATAGGTAGTCGCTCCATGTTAAATGCTGGTATTCAGCTGCAACCGGTTAGACAGAAAGCCGAACCCAACATAGTTGGGTAAAGGGTGGGCAGATGATGATGATGTATGAATGATTGGACAGCACGACGATGGCGGGTCAGCTAGTGAGTACGTACATGTCTGTAGAGCCCATCTATAAGAGCCATCGTCATGAGGTCCATCGAAGTCCTGTCGAACGATCTCGTCGTCTTTCTGAGATGAAGAGAATGCGGCTACAGCCAGCACCTGGAAAAATACAAAAACATCTTTAATTATAAAGTCTTCTAGTCATTTTTAAAAGTCAGGTGCGTAATACTCGCGACCGGCGTGTGTGTATGACCAGAGGGCAATTCTCGTAATTTTAAGAACATTTACAGTCTTATCTCAGGCTCAATCTGTCAAAAATAACTTGTGTTTCCAAACATACATTTTGACAAGTTTTTGACATTTGATTGTCACCGAGATGACACTGCGACTAGATTTTGAATGTTTTTAATTACGAGAATTGGCTTTCTGTGGCCCTAGTGTGTTTCATTTATCTTTATATATTGTCGTTATGACTGATAATAGTTCTTATTGCAATCCGATACGGGTTAAAATCTGTTGTAATAAATTTGAATAATAAATGAGCAAGCATTGTCGTAAAAATGCAAATCAAATCGTGTAAAATTAGATATAATTTAGGTATTTAATAATATATAATCTATCACTGGATGCAGTTTGGCATTTGAAATTTTATGGTATATTTTTAATTATAATTTTAATTGTTATTGAAGGGATAAACTGGTTTTAAAGATAATTAGGAGGTGAATTTGATGATTTTTTTGATGCTTAAGTTTTGAGTTGCATCACTTTATGCAAAAAAGACTTTAAAATATCATATATTTTTTTGCTTTTAAAATTATTTACGGTTAAACAGATACACTGGTTTAAAAAACCACTTTTTTGAGCGTTTTTAAGAAATCAGCGCCTTATATGAAACTCACACTATGGCCCACAGAATATTTGATGTATGAACGTAAACGAGGCAAAAGGAGTAGATATGTAAGAATCGTAGCAGATAGCTTTCTGTAGTTTGTGCCTACCCGCATTGGAAGAAAGCGTGAGTTTATGTATTTTTTTACGTAAATATTTAATTAATAATTTAATTTTTAAGAAGATGGCGAGAGGATTACGCGTACGGACAGGATTGGTCTACACTACATCAAGATAAAGAGGAGGGGAGTGGAGAAAGGGAGGCATTTTGCCCTTTAGTGGGACGACATAAGCTGACAAAAAAAAACTTCAATATTTGGGGCTTTTTAACAATATTTTAGTCATAATAGTCCCATTTCGTCGTAAATGTGAGAATGACGTTATGAGTACAGCGGATACTAATTGGATAAGACAAGCGCAGACTGAACCATATAAACTGGAAAGCTCTAGGGGAGACCTATAATACTGAAAAGCAAGACAAACTTCAGTTACTTACTGGAGTCAAATGTTTAAATAGATTAAGTAAAAATATTGTGAAGATTGTTAAAAATGAAACCTAACCCCCATTTCAACTTATTAATGTTTCAGTAAGCATTGCCTTTTGTATCTCTCAGATTACAACACAGCCTTTTAAAGCCGCTCAAAAATATGTAGAAACGCTTTTATTCATTAGCACCCAATTATGAAGATAGTAGGTAGCTATATATTTATAAATAAGATTAGTGTGTATTATGTATGGCCCTATCTTGCAACTGAGAAAGTACATTAGTTATGCAATTATTGCAAAACAGTTGCTTGAATTCAATGCGTTGATGCTCCAAAGTGAACGGCTTGAAATGACAGCTTATGTCAAACATGTCAACGATTTGTCAAGATGGCGTTCTATGTTACAACTAGTGACCCGCTCCGCCTCGCACGGGTGCACAGTGCATGTGACGGTGGTCGTTTATTAGGGTATTTTCCAATTTAATAAAAACTATTTTAATTTGAAGATTGGGACGAAATATGTATTATATAAACCTTCCGGAAAAAAAAATCTATATGACAGTCAAAACCGTATCAAAATCAGTTGCGTGGTTTAGAAGAAGTAAGCGGAGAAACAGACAGACGAAAATAGTGACTTTGATGTGATCACCTATGGCCCTGGAACGTGGTCGCTCACAATGGGCCTCATAAGAAGGCTAAAGGTCACCCAAAGGGCAATGGAGAAGGCTATGCTCGGAGTTTCCCTACGCGATCGAATCAGGAATGAAAAGATCCGCAGGGGAACCAAGGCAACCGACATACCCCGAAGAATTGCCAAACTTAAGTGTTAGTGGGCAGGGCACATTGCTCGCAGAACAGATGGCCGATGGGGCCGAAAGGTTCTGGAGTGGCGACCGCGTATCGGAAGACGTAGAGTTGGTAGGTCTTCCACAAGGTGGGCCGATGACCTTGTGAAGGCCGCGAAGATTCGTCAATCCTTTGAATGCGGGAAACAGAACCGGGCGAAGTGGCGGAGCTAGGGGGAGGTCTATGTCCAGCAATTGACGTCTTTCAGTTGAAAATGAATTAGAACAGATGTAGTAGTCGCAGATCTCTTTGTCAAATTGCTCATCCGGGGAATTATTACCACCTTTTTGAAGTGAAAACTCCTTTAGGCGCGTTGAGCACTTATTGGGTAAACAAAAATTAATTAAATAGTTTAAAAAAAATAAAAAACACGCTTTAAAAACCAAACTAAAAAAGGAGAAAATAATTTAATCAATTAAAAGGCGTGGGGTGCTTGACATTAATTGATTATAAAAAATACCTCAAAAAGCACCCCACGCTTTTTAATTGAATTAAATTATTTTCTCCTTTTTTAGTTTGGTTTTTAAAGCGTGCGTTTTAGTTTTTTAAACTATTATTTTTATAAGATAACCTGTTGAAGGGCAGTGGTGGTCTAATAATAACGGCCGCGACTTAAACTCCATTTGAAATAAGATTAAACAAACCTTTTTTACAGTCCGTTCAAATGATTTTGACTTATATTCCTTAGGCATAAGGATGGCATCAAATGCAAAAAAGTGGTTACAATACCAACTGTTTACTGCAGATGCTATTTATCATGCTACCAACAGAATAGAGGTTAAAATCAGTTGAACGGACTGTAAAAAAGGTTTATTTAAATGTCTAATCTTATTTCAAACGGAGTTTATGTACGAGCAGTAGGTCGTCGGTTCGTTACCTAGACAGGCGCTTATGTTTGTGTAAATTATTTCATCACCACTGCTCTCAAAACGGTGAAGGAAAACATCGTGAGGAAACCGACATGTCCTAGAACCAAAGATTCGAATACATGTGACATCAACCCGCACTGGGCCCGCGTGGTGAATTACGGCCCAGTCCCTCTCACAGAGAGCAGGCCTGTGTGCAGTGAGAACATTTTTTTTTTTGGGTGGGAAATCATCAAATAACTTCTCCCGCTCTGGGTGGAGCAGAAGGGCGTATCAGACTTTTACTGACTAAAACCCACCTGTGTTCCCTCAGTTGCCTGTGTGCCAGGGGCCGCGGTATCTCTTTCGAACAACCCGCAGCACCCCTGGCAGGCAGAGGCCCTTGCGGACCCCACCAGTTGGTGCTGACATCTCTTTGAGGCGCGCGTGGAACACAACGCGCCGTCGACCCGGGCTTGTTCCTTACCGGACAGCGAGCTACCCATTACTCGCCGTCCACATTAACATCATAGGCTGATTGTGATACCTTGTTAAATGACTTTGAAGAGCTGTGTAGGTATCTTGTATTCAAGCGGCGGTAATCCCTTTTGACCAAGAAAAGTTTATGCTTCTTACCCAATAAAAAACTTTAGAAATATTTTAACTTCTAATTGACACACTATCGCTAAAAGATCCCAAATAAATTCTCAAAGTTCGAAACAACTACGTAACCCACTTATTTGAACCGTGAGAAACCTGCAATCAACTGGTTGCGACAATCGATCGCATAATAGAGACATGGGCGTAACGTTTGAATAGGTTTTGATAACTAATTTAAAATGTTTATTTGCATAACGATCGAAGGCCGAGGGCGGGATGACCATCCGTTACAATGTATCGAGACTAGGAGTGAGGCGTATTTATCGTAACAGTTAAATATAACAGGTATCTGATGATAACAGACTGATTGTCACAAAAAAAACTGAAAAAATAGGTACTGTTCCTTGAGATAATAAAATCCTTTTTTTGGGTTGGATATCATCAAATAACTTCTCCCGCTCTGGGTGGAGCAGGAGGGCGTGTAAGACTTTTACTGACTAAAACCCACCCGTGTTACTTCAGTTGCCTGTGTGCCAGGGGCCGCGGCATCTCTTTCGAACAACCCGCACCCCTGGCAGGCATCGACATCTCTTTGAGGCGCGCGTGGAACACAACGCGCCGTCGACCCGGGCTTGTTCTTTACCGGACAGCGAGTTACCCATTACTCGCCATCCGCAAGCGTACCTCGGAAAGCACGTTATGGCCGTGGTAACTATAAATATTGTCGTTATGAGTGATAATAGTTCTCATTGCAATCCGATACGGGTTAAAATCTGTTATAATAAATTCGAATAATAAATGAGCTAGCATTGTCGTAAAAATGCAAATAAAATCGTACCTATAAAATTTGATATAGGTAACTTTTTAATAATAACACTGGATGCAGTTTGCATTTCGAATTTGACGGTATAATTTTAATTAAAATTATAATTGTTATTGAAGGGATAAACTGGTTTTAAAGATAATTAAGAGGTGACTTTGATGATTTTTTTGATGCATTAAAATATGTTTAATTATGTTTTGAGTTCCATCACTTTATGCAAAAAAGACTTGAAAATATCATATATTTTTTTGCTTTCAAAATTATTTACGGTTTAAGAGATACACTTGTTTTAAAATACCACCTTTTTGAGCGTTTTCAAGAAATCATCAATCTTTGACGCAGTCAGTCCGCTAAAGATCTATAACCCGCCGCCATTTTATTACGGCCGATATTTCATAGTGAACTTCGTCTTATGATTAAAATTTAACTTAAGTTCAAGTAAGGTCATGACCTATTAAACCGGTAACTAAATAGAGAAAGTAAAATCGGATATTACGAATGTGATTATTACATTGACTATTAGATATTTGGTTAATTAATCATTCAAAGGCCATTTTAATAAATCCATTATTATCTAATGATAAATGATTGTGAAGGCTGCTTTGAGACATATATCTACAACTAAGCAAAATCTAGCTAAGATACAAACTTGGCCTCCCAGAGAGAATCTGTACTTCGGCAATCATCGTTGATCTCCGGAAATACGAACCCGTGAAGATTAAATCTACATGGTTTTTTTTTTGGTGGGAAATCTTCAAATAACTTCTCCCGCTCTGGGTGGAGCAGGAGAGCGTCACACTTTTACCGACTAAAACCCACCCGTGTTCCTTCAGTTGCCTGTGTGCCAGGGGCCGCGGTATCTCTTTCGAATAACCCGCACCCCTGGCAGACATCTACACGGTTCTGTTACTATCATCCAGTCTAACCGAATGCAGCTGAAAACCAGTATTTTTATGCATGAAGCGACTGTCTATCTGATGTCCACAAAGTTACCGGGTAATACGATATCTCTTATTAAGTTTTTCGGGGACTTTCGGGCTTCTGACGACCCGTAACGACTGTCAAAGAGACACGAATGACAGCCGGTACCAACGTAATTGAAAATAAGTCGTAGTTTCTGAACTACACTTTACATAATTTTTACACGCTTTATATTAGCTTCACTTGTATGTTTGTTTGTGTGTATGTAACCGACTCCTTTGAGCGCGATTTTGACCCACTTTAAACGGTCAGATTTCATTGAAACTTTGTAAACTTGTCGAGGACCGATGACAATTCAATAATTTTAAAAAAATTGAGAAAAAAAAATTATAAAAAAAAATCACGTTTTTGTAGTTAGCAGAACTAAAAAATAGAAAATAAATAATAGTTTTAAAAACTAAAAAAACACGCTTTAAAAACCAAACTAAAAAAGGAGAAAATAATTTAATTCAATTAAAAAGCGTGGGGTGCTTTTTGGGGTATTTTTATAATCAATTAATGTCAAGCACCCCACGCTTTTTAATTGAATTAAATTATTTTCTCCTTTTTTAGTTTGGTTTTTAAAGCGTGTTTTTTTAGTTTTTTAAACTAATATTTATTTTTGTAATAACGAAACGCAAAGAGCAGCATTGAGGACCATCGGTTATCAAGTAACCGACGAATGTTCGTAGCTGGTAGGCTAGATAAAACCTTTGTGGAACACCATATTACGACTCCTTATTGTAACTAGGAAACGAGTGGTAGCTGTTATACTATGACGATCCGTTCAATATAGGAACCAGGCATTAAAGTGCTTTCCGAGTCACGGAGGGGTCTTGGTGTGTAAAAAAGGACACCCATCCACGGACCAACCGCGGCAAGCGTCGCTTAACAAGTAGTGCGATTCTGTAAAATTCTTACCGTGAAATCTTAGGTGAAATGAGCATGATGTAAGCTGTCATAGGGAAGTAACACAATTGACAGTTTACTTCACCTCAATTTTCACGGTGACACTTTTACAGAATACAACGCACACAGGCGAAAATTCAACAAAAGTCGGACAAAACCTAAACATTAATGATTATTCTAGAAAATGGGCACATAAGGGTAGGTATGTTATGAATAACACATATTGTATATATAATTATTTGACATTTTTATTTTACATCATCAATAACATTTGGTTCATCCAATTGATTTAAAACGACAAACACAGAACACAAACAAAACACGAAACAAACACACACGAAAAAGATTTTTTTGGAATTAGTTTCCGTAGTCCAGTTATAAAGGGATCGGAAGACACTATTAAGTCTTTTAAAAGTGACTTCCATGGCTAATTTTTGTTTTACGTAGACTACGTCCAATACAGAGGTGGTCACTAATAAAAGACAATTTTGTTAAAGCGTCGCTTACGGTCGCATAAAACTGTAATTGTATATTGAAAAACAAAGTCCATACTCTTTAAAAATACTAATATCAAAGCCGGATCTCCCGAGAAGTTACACTTTACCCTTTTGTGAAGTTTAAAAATATGCAAAAGAATATAATGTCAGAGTCATTACTTTTTAAATATAAAATATCAACCATTACTATCAAAAGTAGATATTAAAAGTATATAGTTTATTATCTCCTGGTAGCAAATCCACCGAAAAAACAAATAGTTCACAAAGAAAATTATAGAAATCGTAATAATTAAAAGCAACACTTTCACTCTTAAACATATCCGCTGTTGATCATGTCGAACTTTGAACTGAGACACAGGCGACAAAATAATCGCGCCGCTTGAGCAGGGGCCTTAGTCTGCTATTTTTATAAATTCGTCATGCCAACACGATCCCATTGTCATTCATTTGTCATTTTGCTAAAAGTTCGTAATCTACTAAATTCATACTGGTCGATCATTGGTCGGTCAATGGTCTCGTAATAGAATTGTGTCATAATGGCATTTTCGTATTGCCATTATTATAAAACTCGTTAGTAGAAATGTTTTTCGAAAATCTAGTACTAAATTTGAACATTTATTCATGCCAGATTTCATTTATAAATATTTTTACATGTTATTTATTAGTGTTATAAGCAATCTAAAGTAGTAGGAAGTTCGTAAATGAAGTCAGTCATTCATTTGTCATGATGTACGAGATTACCAATAAATGCCATGTCTTTCAATGGAGTGTCAGTGGCTGATCATTGGAAAGTCATAATGACACCATTTTATTAGTAGATTACCAAACTTGTCAAAATCAACAATTATGAAGTTAATGATAGACCATTCTGACACTATTGTAATAGCAGACTTGAGGCCCAGGTAGCGCGTATTGTTTATCAGACTTGACGGTAATACCGCTTTTTATTTTTTTGGAGTAAGTACTTTTAAGTTTTTAGGTTTTGTCCGACTTTTATTGATTTTTCGCCCGTGTGCAACGGCTTACCGATCGACCCGTACGACTCTTATTACTTGGCTACAAACCCCGAGGTATACAACATTATTTTTATTTACTTAATAAAAAAAACTAGCTTAATTAAGCAGATCCAATTAACCTTTAAATTAAAAAAAAAATGCTTTAACAAATCAATACGAGGTAATAATAAAGCTGAACAGTTTGTTTGTTTGAACACGTTAATATCTGGAAAGACCTGCCGTATAAAAAATAAAAATTGTATTTGATAGCCAAATTCTTTTAGATGCCTATAGGCTAATTAATATCACGTTACAATAATTAGGAGCGGAGCACAAAGAAACGGTAAGCATAAACGATGTAATGAAACGATGCGATGCAAATCTCAAAAATCACAGCTGACAGCTGTGCTGCTGGACAGTTTGTTGCGCCACTTCTTCCCAGCTAAAGCACTAGGAAGTGGTGAAGGGCGGCCGTGCCGCGTGTCTTATGTAATTTTGACGTTCGAAAAGTGCTGATTCTCAGCCTAATTTGAATGACAATTGATTTTTATAATATGAACGAAGTCACGCGCAGAAGCTAGTATAGTAGATATAATGTGGAGACAAAAAGTTTTTCTAATACAAAACAGTTTTTTTTTTCTCCATGTTTTTACGATCGTCGCGTCGTAAAAAATTACGTAAGGAATGATTCTTATTACCATCATATTATACACAGTTAGTTAGTCGTTTTATTACTACACGCATAACATCACGCCTCGTTTCGTCGTAGGCTTGAGCCATTTATTGTCATCAACAGGGTAAAAATCCAGACAAAGCCAATAACACTTTGCTCGACCTGGGAACCGAACGCAGGACCTTATGCTTGCGCTTGCGACCAGTAGACCAACGAGGCCGTTGAATAGTCCAACAATAAAACTTGAGAGGTGGCAAGGGACACCCGGATAGAACGAAGTTAAAAAAAAAAAGATCAAAATAATAATTTAAAAAAATAGACGTAATGAAAATATCTGGCTTTCTTTCTAAAAGAGAGAGAGAGAGGGAGGGACCGACAGAGAAACATGCGCACGCCGCACGGCTTACAATTAGCTTACTATAGCAAAAAGTGTCGTTACAACTTTTCGTGAGAATTTTTTCCGTCTATCCTATTTCACAACGCGCGATAAGGAACTTCGTTCCAATAATGATGCAATAAAAAACTTAATTTATAAGCTATTCATAATTGTTTTATTAACGAAATCCGTTTTGGTATTTATACCTTTATTTATATCTTTAGATAATAAAAAAAAATAGATAATGAAACCGAATTCATTAATTTTGTGTCTAGGATTTAAAACCGGTAAACTTACATTACAGATTAAAAATTAAATGACAAATTTTTAAAGTGGAAATTAGTGAACGACCAACACGTTTTGAAAGATAAATGTTAAATGATTTTATTTCTGTAAGTAGTTTTGTACAAACACTAATATACACGTCAATTATATTTTTTAAACTAGATGAGGTCGGCGTATCCTATCTGACTACTCTGAGAAGAGAGGCCGAAACAAACTCAGAGGTCACAGTCTCTTTTAAAGTCCAGACACAATCTTGGTCAGAACATGTGAAGACCATGTGGATTGGTGTCTGAAATGGTCTTTTGAGAAAATAGCAGTGGGACCTGGACACTCAGTGGTAAGGCCGCAACTAACGTGTTGTAGGTAGCGGGTTCGAACTGGGTTGCCAACTCTCAAAAGGACCAACCCGGGAGAGTGGAAAAAAATCGAGTATCGGTGGGGGGAGTTGGAAAAAAGTCTCAATCATTTATTAGTTTTAGAATGTATATTTACTTTGCTTTCGAGCAGCATATAGTAATTGACGGTGACTATAAAATCATAAACGTTTTTACATGAAAAAATATTTCTACTGTTTTTTTCTGTTCTGTTCTGTCACACGCTCGACGCTAGGCAAGCTGCGGGCAGGCAAGCGAGTAGCGAGCGACATGCGAGCGACGGATGCATATTATAATTTTACGCTATAAGCTATGCTTTAAGTAAATCCGCAGTACTATCGTTTTGCTATCACTAGACCAACGAAAATCAGAAACTTCGATCCAAAAGAAATCACAAATGTCCTTCAAGTCCTTATAATCACGACTCGATTAAACAATGAAACAATATGGCGGCTCCCAAATTATTTAGGTAACATTCAAAGACAAATCGCCTTTTCGCATTAAAAGTGTACAATTTCCAAAAATATTCAAAATGGGGTTAATATGCGGAAACGTTTGTATCACCAGTATTTTTCTCTTTTAAACGCTCTCCTGTAAAATTAGTAAGTTTTGAGTTTATACAGTTTTAATGCGAGAAGACGAAATATATCAAATTGTCTGTTCAAAGGGCAACACTTGCCATTCACGATTCAACTGTTTCATTTTCATTGTTTTGTCAACGTATCCGAACGACGACATTTTGGCGGGAATGTTGACATGTAACTGTCAGTCGAACTGTCAAAATATTTCATCATTTGCCTTGCCTTTTCTCAATACGTAGCGGTCGGCATCCAGTCTTACCTGATGCAGCTAAGTACCAGTATTTTACACGGAGCGACTGCCTATCTGGCCTCTACAACGTAGTTTCTGAGTAATACGATACCCCTTGATAAGACTGGTAGTCAGACTTTCGGGCTGTCAAACCTTTTGCCCTTAAATTGTAATTAAATGTTTGATCGGCAACTCCATAGATACCTTTCGGTAGCACGGATTCTTCTTTTATATCGATCACACTTATAACACCCCGTCGTTTTTGCGTCGGGGGTTAAAAAGTACGATATTAATTCATTTTATGGTAACAAAACAATTTAAGTCAGTAGTAGTCAGTTCAGTCTGAGCGGAGTCAGCCGCACGACAGGACAGGTCCACTCAATCTTGTGGTGTTTCCCTCAAAAGACCATTTCAGTCAGCAATGACATGGTCTTCACATGATCTGACCACGTTATGTCTGGACTTTAAATAAAAGAGACTGACCTCTGAATTTGTTTCGGCTTTTCTTCCCACAGTAATCATAAAGAACGCCGACCTCATCTAGTTTTAAAAATATGATTGACGTGTAAAAGTATTTGTACAAACCTACAAATAGGAAAAAAAAAAAACATTTACATTTATTTACCATAATTATATCTCTCCCTTTCGGTAGTACGCATCTTCGTTCATAACATATCGAAAAAGCACGATAATCATTAATTGTATGCTAATAAAACCATTAATGTCAGTCATACTTTGACATTTATGCCACATTTGCACAGAAACAAACATGCTTAAATAGGTACTCAAATAACCATGATTTGTTTCTATTGTCAAAAAGGGTAAATTCCATAAATTCAAGGTTCATAATAAATTTCAAACTAATAATAATGCTTCTAATATCTTGACATGTCTAACACTAAGCATTGTTTGAAAAGGCAGATATAATTATAATACCAACCTAAGCTAAGCCCCTAAGATTGTGGCTAAGTAATAGTGATGTGCCGGATCATTAAAAATGTAGATCCACCGATCCGGATCCGGATACGGATAATTGGCGTCAAGATCTGCTGATACGAATACGGATCTTAACTTTCTTAGTAAATCGGTGACGGTGTGCGTGACCTTTAAACGATAGTTGACGCCACTTGACGCTTTACCTGACAGAACACAATTCGCCTTGCGTTGCGCGGGTCTTTCTTTTGTTTTGTTTATAGTTTAGTGTGACACTGGGCAGCATAGATAACGTTTGTGTTTGTTGTACGAGTAAAAAAAATGTCTACAAAGAAGTTTAGTAGTGCAATTTGGAATTATTAATAAGATAAAAGATACGTTAAAAATGTTACGGATAGGGATACAGATACGGATCTTTTGTCTCACGCGGATATCCGCGGAAACGAATATCCGGAGCATTAATAATACATACATAAACTCACGCCTTTTTCCCATAGGGAGTAGACAGAAACTACAGAACGCCACCCGCTACGATTCTTACATACACCGTCAAAAATGTAACGGATAGGGATACGGATACGGATATTTTTTCTCCCGCGGATTCGGATACGGATACGGATATCCGGAATATCACTACCAATTAATAACAGCCGCACGGGTCTATCGATCAGGCCAAGCTATGGTTGCTGCGATTGGTCCGTAGATGGGTAACCATCTTTAAATACCAAGAAACCACTCCGTGCCTCGGAAAGTACGTTAAGCCGTGGGTCCCGGCTGTCATTCGTAGATCTTTGACAGAAGTAGATACTTAATTGATATTCGTTATTCTCCTGCCCTCATCCCAATCGAGATGTGGTCGACGCAACATATTTATTATTTATTTATTAACACCAACAAGTACAACATCTAACAGTTTCCCAAAACGATGTTATACAGACTTATTAAACTATTTATATCTATAAAATACACTAACATAAAATTGAACAATAAAAATAAAACAAAAAATTAAATAAAAATTACAATTTCAAATAATGCCTGCTTCAATGCACCTTTGTGCTCCTGATGCAAATTTCGGCAGGTCATCGAAAATATCTTCCGTCGGCATATTATTAATAATACGAGCGACGACGAGAATACATGTCTGTTTCTTCCATATCTACTTCTCTATTAGTCGTCATCTCCGTAGTCAGTGTAGTCACACCCTTTCTAACCATATCATCATTCACACAGTCCATCCATCGTTTCTTTGGTCTCCCCCTACTCTTATAGCCATCGACATTCATACTCAATACTTTCCTCACGACAATTTTCTCATTCCTTCACTTCACTTGCCAAGTAGATTATTGAGATTAAAATCTATTACTCCATTTACAATACCTAGCTTTAGAAAAAAAGAGGCTCGTTGAAGCAGGAGTGCAAAACCATTTTATAGAAAAAAAGAGGCTCGCAGGAGTGCAAAACCATTTTATTTCAAAGTTAAGCTTTAACTTTTTTAGGTAGATGTAAGACTACTTAATACTGAGATAAACGAAGTAAAAGTAATGTTATTTTAAATAATGTTCTATTTACAATAACATCTCAACATCATCACACATTACAAACCTACAACAAAACGAATGACTGAAACAAACAATCACATGATTATTTAAATCTAATTAAGATTAAAGGAAATAAAATACGTTTTTTTTTACAATACTCTATTTTAAATAATAACTTACGACCCACAATACGTTGGTAAAACTTCGTCGTCATCAGCTAATTTAGTCACTCGGTATTGTTCACTCCTGCTTTTTTTTTTAGTTTTTGGCATTGACACTTTAATTTTAAATTGAAATGAAATAATTATATAAATGAAAGCCACATTATTTCATAAGATAAATAGTTACACATGATTACAATAAAGTGCTACAGCTAATATTTAAATAAATTATAATAAATTTGGCATTAATCGTAACTGCAACACGTGTTACAAAGTGTACATTGAAAATAACCTTTTTTAACTTCTGTCTAATGCTATTGCAAATGGAGTATAGTTGTAAACAAAGAAGCATATTCCAATACTTGCCATTACACTGTCCCCAATTCTCTGCCGCATTCCTAAACTTTTGTAACTGACAATTATAATTTTATGAAATTGCAACACTGAAAATCGGTTTCACGCATACTTTTTTGTTGCATTTATTTGGAATATTACAAAATGGGTAGCTAGGTATTCGAAAGTTGAACTATCACGAAGAATGGTTATTTCTTAACTAAATCCTAATGAAGTATTGAAACCAACTAGGTACCTACCTAATAATTTTCTTCAAGAAACTATCAAACTTTTTTGTCAACATTTTTTTAACCAAGGGGTATCGTATTACCCAGTAACTGGGTTGTGGAGGTCAGATAGGCAGTAGCTCCATGTAAAATATTGGTGTTCAGCTGCATCCGATAAGACTGCAATCTAAGCCGATCCCAATGTCCTTGATTGGGAGAAAAGCAAGGCAGATGAACGATATCGGTGGAGTTCCCTTGCAAGAATGTTGAACCATTTATTCGATAATTAAAGAACTTTTAAAGAAGTTGGCCAGAGTTTCGAGGTTTTCACTAACGACTGTCAAATATCAACGAATGATAGCCGATACCGGTTTAAATTCTAGAGGCCCCAAGTTGGAGCCCTGAATTACACCCGACCAAGTGTAATATTCGGATTCACAACCGTTGCAGTCCACATACTGCTGTCTGCCTTGCATGTAACTGGCGAAAAACCGCAATAGATGCCGGGTACATTCGACCTCTGTTAGCTTCCGCAATAAGATGTCATTGTCGACGGTGTCAAAAGCTTTTCTGAAGTCAAAATAAGCTGCGTCCACTTGTGCCCCAGCATCTACCGTCGGCACCACGCGTCCCATGAAATAAAGGAGATTGGTAGCACTACTGCGCCCCGGCCGGAATCCGTGCTGCGCATCCGATAACTGTCCGCGCACTTGCTCTTGTATATAGCGCTGAATGGCAGACTCGAACACCTTTACCGGCATTGAAAACACCGCCACCAGCCTATACCCACCGATGTCAGCTCGAGAGCAGTGGTGACGAAACACTGCTCCACTAAATATGTACCTAAGTAGGTACTTATACCTAATAATTCGCAAAGTTTTAAGTAGGTACGTACTCAACAAATACTTATATTTTTTTAATGTGACCTTGATATCAAAGTAACGCTTAATTTTACATAATCACTCGGTAAACCGTGTTACACACTTGACATCGTAATAAACGCTAAGTTCTCAATTTATTTATTTATCAAATGTACTTAATAATTAAAACTACGATATACAAAATAAATACAAAAAACAAAAGGACACTTAGGCGTCGAAGTATTCCTCCGCATCGCTGTCATCAGGAAACGTGCCCAGAAGACTGGCAGCATTGCCACGTTGAATGGCAATGCTAATTCTTTGGCCAAAGAACGACCCAGCCCTCTGGTCACGTGAAGTGTCGATCAGCCGGCGAGAAATTTCCTTAAAAAGGAGACGTGCACTCGGGCCCCATGACCCGAGCGTTTCGACCCCAAACGGCTCAAAACTGTAGTTACCCATAAGGTTACAGTATTTACGCCGCTTGAGGGTCTCAGCAACAGCAGCAGCGGCGCCAGCACAGCCCGCCGTGCTAGGAACATGGGATGGCGCAAGGGTGTCGACACATGTTGCGTCCCACACCAGAGGTCTTCCCACCTTCCAAGGCAATAACGTCATGCCGTCTGGTCTCTTCCCATCGTCACGTACCAAGCCGTTTGGTTCTAATACCGCTGGTACGCCGGCGGTGACAAGGGCTCTACGAATAATATCGTTGATGCTGGCGTGGCGTGCTATGCGACCTGCGCTCCTGCAGCAGGACAGGCCATGGTGCCCGAGACTGTCGACAGCTTCACCGCAGTGACACCGATGCGGAGCAACACAAGGTGCGCCCAAGCGGAGACACGTAGCGAGCCGAAACGATGAGTCATCCATCATAGTGCCTATGGTGGATGACGGGAGCGCCTGAAGCCACAAGCCTGACTCCCATTCTCCCACAGCCAGCAGACGGGCACGCTCAACAGTATTAGGTGACGTATTTACCAGGGTATTCCGTATAATACTGCAGAGCGGCACGTCCCACCGTCTCTGGGAGGATGGGTTGTCAGGTAAAACCGTATTGGGACAAGCCATTTTCCAAGCGTTCAAAGCATCGGTCAAACACGGTACTTCAAAATCAACCAGTGAGGAAGATAAAATATTCCTGGTTAATTTATCTGTACTGTGGACCGAGGAGAGGAAGGCTAAGTTATTTGCTAAATATACACATATTGACTAGTTGGACCATGATTTTGAAGTTATGTGGATACTGGGATAGTCTACAGCCAAAACACGGCTCATTTTGGTACAAATTGGAGTGAGTACACGCAAAAACGGCTTAGGTCATTTTGACGTTAAAATTTGTCCTCGGGACGTTACGGTCGGTTCGAACAATCTCGTTTCTCGTTGACGTCCCGTTGACGTTGGCACAGGCAGTGGACAAACGGCCTGCTTGAAGGGTCGGGGGAATCTACAAGGGTTGAATACAAGACGTATCCTGGACAAGGCTTCCGTGCATGTTCTTGAGGCTTATAAGTCGATGTGCCGTCTTTAAGTTATAAATTGCTTGTATACGTAGGTCTTTTTTATGTTATACCTAAGTTTTAGTTACTTAGTTATTCCTTTAGTTTATAATTTGTTTAAATTATAATAATTGGTCATAATTGGATATTCGAATACATATTTACCTAAAGATATTTTTTAGCTATGAAAGTATGGAAGCGGCTTTATAAATTATTTGTAATATTTATTAAAAATCCCCGGATTCTTGGATTGCATAACTATTCAGATGTGTATTAATTTAAAATTAATGTTTAACCCGATACAAATATGTGTATGTACTGGAGGGGGGTGGTTTGTATTAGTTAAAACAAGAAATAAACAAATTACTTACCTAAATTAAGAGATTTTCGATACAAAAGCGCATTCCATGTTAGCCAACATCTCAACTTTAGGTGAATATGCATCCGAATATCCGATCTCTGATTATAATATACGATTATTCATGTACTAACTTTTGCCAGCGGCTTTGCCCGCGTGGAAGTTTAAAATTATCCCACAGGACCGTCCTATCGTGATAAAAAGTATCCTATGTGTTAATCCAGGTTACAAACTATATGTTTGCTAAATTTCATCCAAATCCGTCTAACCGTTTTTGCGTGATTGTGTAACAAACATCCTAGCATACAAACTTTCACATTTATTATATTATACAGGAAAAGTTTTTATCCAGTGCGCAAACTGTAACCATGAATTCAGCATATCATTCTAGAACCCCCAAGTACAGAATTTTTTTTTCGGTTATACAAAAAAAAAACAGCTGTTCCATACATTTTAACCGCGTAGCTATTGCACTTGTCTATGAAACCGCTGATTATATATAATAATTTGTGTATATAGTAGGTTATTAAGATATCATTAATGACTCAAAATTGTATTTAATTGTAAATAATTTATTGTACTATGTAAGAAGAAAGAGAAAGAAAAGAAAGAAGAAAAAATGGAAGAAAACAAGAAAATTTTATTTTCAGAGATTTACTTTACTATGTACTTAAATACCTACCTATTTCAATTATTTATTAAGAATTATTTTATTACGCAATGAACTTGAGCAAATATATTACTTGGTATTAAATGGACAAGCCACTTGAATAGACAGATAACTTATTTATTGAACATTCTCTTCCGTCAATGAGCTATGAAGTGCCGAAATATATTGAAAATAAAATAAAAAAATATTTAACGAATCTTAACATTTAAGCAAAGCACGACTACTCTCTGTCGGTCTGTTTGTCCGTTAGGGCACTTTTAACTGGAGAACCACTTGTATAATTAACGTGATTTTTATTTTATTTCATAGTTTTTTTTTGTAGAAGTGGGGCTTGTGGATGAGTAATAACAGCCGCACGGGTCGATCGATCAGGTTAAGCTACGCTTGTCGAGGTTGGTCCGTGGGTGGGTGACCATCTTTACATTACAAGACCCCTCCGAGCCTCGGAGAGCACGTTAAGGGCCTATGTCCCGTTTGGTAGCGTAACACGGTCACTTTATGAACCGTACTGCTCATTAACGGCTTGTCTTGAAGATTTGAAAAATATATGATTTTGCTATAGATTCATATAGATCATTTTGCCCGAAGTACTTTTTTTTGTAAAAAATATTTTCCAACACGCAATATTTTGGCTTCTATTCCATACTCCTACTAAACGGCTTCGTTATTTTCAAAAAAAAAAATACACTGAAAAATAGATAGTTAGAGGTACCACAGAATCGCCGAAGCACAATTGTAAATTAATCAAAGGAATATCTCCATTTTGAGATAAAGGCTCAGAGGTGCCCTGCGGGGCGCGGGGGGCAGTCGTGCTTTTGCATACAAACGGGAGATGAGGATACTATGGGCCTTGCCAAGCCAAGCCATTGGTCCAGACTGTCATTTGTGTATCTTTGACAGTCGTTACGGGTAGCTATATTCTCGAAAGTCTGACAGCCAGTTTTATCAATGGGTATCATGTTACCCATTAACTGGATTGTGAAGGTCAGATAGGCAGTCATCATCATCGTTATCATTTCAGCCGAAAGACGTCCACTGCTGACCACGACCACGGACTGACGTCGGCAAAACTTTAACCTTCGATCGACACGTGTGGCTGTTTTAATACTTCTATAATGTAAGCTACAAAAAATGTAGTACAATGTTACCAGAATATTTAGCAGTAAGTACTCAATTGACGGCACAGTTGGCGCAGTGGTTAAGCGATTGACTGCTGCGCTGCGTGTCACGGGTTCGATTCCCGCACGGAACAAATATTTGTATGACCTACAAGTAGTTGTTCCGGGTCTGGCTGTTTGTGTATGTGAGTTTAAATGTTTGTAAACGCACCTACGATACAGGAGAAATTCCTAGTGTGGGGCAACGTTTAAAAAAAAAAAAAAAAATGCACAGGCACAGAAAACTTCTAGAAATTTTGTCATGACCATCAAACTCAAACTCAAAGCATTTATTTCAAATAAACCAATTACAGGCACTTTTGAATTGTCAAGGTCGGTGAGATAGAAAGATGAAGCTAGATGCCCATTCCAAAACGTAGATCTCTATGGAGAAGAACGGGCAAGAAACTCCATGGACACTCTTTTAAAATCATGATATTATTACAAACAGTTGGTTACATCATTATGTTGAAATTGTCAATGTGAGAACGATGTAAAAAGACGTGCACATTAAAAGCGTCCGTAATTAAAACAAAAATAAATTAACAATTTAGAAATTAAAATAAGCCGTGGGAGCTAAGAGATGACCAGTCCCTACTGGCGGCGCCCGTTCACGAACATGACGTATGGATCAGCACCATTCAGCTCAACCATTTTGAAGGGAACTTAATGATCCAACACACACGCCACCACCAGCGAGACATTTGAGTGAGCATGACATACTCTCAGCTGCCAGGGCACATTCAAGTCAATATAATTTCATCATCATCATTTCAGCCGAAAGACGTCCACTGCTGGACATAGGCCTCCCAGGCTCCGCCACTTCGACCGGTCTTGTGCTTCCCACATCCAGCGGATTCCCGCGGCCTTCACAAGGTCATCGGTCCACCTTGTGGGAGGCCTTCCCACTCTACGTCTTCCGGTACGCGGTCGCCATTCCAGAACCTTTCGGCCCCATCGGCCATCTGTTCTGCGAGCAATGTGCCCTGCCCACTGCCACTTAAGTTTGGCAATTCGTCGGGCTATATCGGTTACCTTGGTTCTCCTGCGGATCTCTTCATTCCTGATTCGATCACGTAGGGAAACTCCGAGTATAGCCCTCTCCATTCCGCTTTGGGTGACTTTAAGCCTTCTGAGGTCCATTGGCCCATTTTGATAGGAAGTCGGTCCATGTAAAATACTGGTATTCAGCTGGATCTGGTTAAACTGGAAGCCGTCTCCAACATAAGAGGCAAGGCAGATATTGGAGGAGGTCCTAGTTTAACTTTTGTTACTTTAAGTTATAGCTATATTTGCATAATGCAGAATTGCATATGTAAGCGGGCATGCCCTTTATGCCTGGAGGCTTTTATTTAGATTGGAAGTTCTGTTTACGTTTTATTTAATTTTTTTATTATTTTTAGTTTTCAATTTGTGATGGTATATTGGCGTGTGCTAGCTGACATATGGCAAATTTAATGGTTTTTTTTTTTGTGTTTCGTAATTTGAATTACCTATTATTGTATAGAATCAAGTTCTTCTAACTTAACAGACAGCTGTGCTGCTGGGGAGTTTGTTGCGCTACTTCTTCTTCCCAGCTAAAGCACTAGGAAGTGGTGAAGGGCGAGCGTTTTGGGGGGACTGTCTAATGTAATTTTATTTTGACGTTCAAAAAGAGCTGACTCTCAGCCTAGTTTGAATAAATGACTTTTGATTTTGATTTTCGATTAAGTCAGGTTTTAGCATTTACAATTTTCTCAAGTCTGAATATCTAATTAACAACCGAAATAGGTACCTACGTTATATCTGCCTAATGCTAATACCTACTTATAATTATGAGTATAATATGGTAGAGATGACCCCTGACCCATAAACACGGTCAAAATATTTATAGTCATTATTAAATAGATGTTGAAAAATCACAGGGTTCAAGGTGACACCAAGATCCTCTAAGATCTTTTAGAAAAATCTTTTCTGCATAACTCACACATCTTTCTCAGCCTACACAAGAAATATGGACGATTCAATCCGTTCCTTTTCTCAAATAGAATAGGCGACATAAGTTACACCGAGAAATGAAATTTTAATGGTTGTTTTCCCGCGGCAGAAGAACTTGCCATAAGGATAGATATCGAAGCATAGAGTAAAATAATAGTTTAAAAAACTAAAAAAACACGCTTTAAAAACCAAACTAAAAAAGGAGAAAATAATTTAATTCAATTAAAAAGCGTGGGGTGCTTTTTGAGGTATTTTTATAATCAATTAATGTCAAGCACCCCACGCTTTTTAATTGAATTAAATTATTTTCTCCTTTTTTAGTTTGGTTTTTAAAGCGTGTTTTTTAGTTTTTTAAACTATTATTTATTTTCTATTTTTTAGTTCGGCTAACTACAAAACGTGTTTTTTTTCTCAATTTTTTTTTTAATTATTAAATTGTCATTGGTCCTCGACAAGTTTACAAAGTTTCAATGAAATCTGACCGTTTAAAGTGGGTCAAAATCGCGCTCAAAGATTCCGTCACATACATACATACAACCCGAGCTAATATAAAGCGTGTAATAAAAAAAAAGATTTTTTGTTTTAAAATAATAATAAAAATATTCATCAACTCGAAAATGTGAGAATCATGTTTCTACAAATAAATGTCTTATCTTATCTTATCTTATGACGCCAAGTGCTATAGTTTACACGCAATGGCTTCGAAAGTACTATTATATATTTGATATAAAAAAGTTGGCAACCCTACTTATTAACCACTGGTAGCGCACACTTCGCTTTGTGAGACAAAAATAGTTTCAAAAAATATTTTCATATAAATACCTACTTATAACTAATTAAAAACAGACCCCAAGGTAAAAACGATAAAAATATTTGATTATTTTAATAAAATAATAATTATGTATTGTTAATATGTTAAGTATAATTCCTATGCAGATTACAAAAGATAATCAACGAAAAGGAGGAGGAAGGCAGTGGTGACCCAGTGGTAACAGCTCCGGCTTACGAGTTCTAGATCGTGGGTTCTTATTCAGGCAGGCACTTAATTTTGTGTAAATAAATTTTCAAAGTCAAAGCATTTATTTTAAATAGGCACTTACAAGGCACTTTTGAACGTCAACATTTACATTAAAATAGAATTGATTCTAGTCGCCCCTTCCAAAATGTAGTTTCGTATGGAGAAGAATGGGCAAGAAACTCCACCGTTACTCTTTTAAAATGTTTCAAGTACAATATTTACATTCATTATATGATTATGTGTGAAAACGATGCACCCAGAATAAAATTACCATACCAAAATAGGTAAACAGAATCAAATTGAAGCAATACAGATAAATTAATTCTGTGATAGATACATGGTGTTCACACATTTACAAACATTGTAAAAGTAAGTATAGGTACGATTTTCCTACAATATTAACAAGTAATGAGTCAGTGTGTGAGTTATAGTAATCACTGAGTGTAAATCAATGTCATAAATATAATTAATTATACAATTCAATTAGCAACCAGTTTGATTTTGTCTAGACTCTAGATTGTCCTATGGAGCAGGACCAGCATGTTTCCAAGTTCCACCATGCTTTCATCACCACTGCTCTCAAAACGGTGAAGGAAAACATCGTGAGGAAACCGGCATGTTCTAGAACCAAAAATTCGAAGACATGTGACATCTACCAACCCGTATTGGCCCCGCGTGGTGGATTACGGCCCACTCCCTCTCACAGGGAAGAGGCTTGTGTCCCAGCAGTGGGAACATTACATGACGATGATGATGATGAATTTACTCGGTTCTTATTTCCAAGATCAATCTACCAATCTTTTTCCCAATTATGTGGGGTTTCAGTCTAACCAGATACAGCTGAATGCCAGTATCGTGGGTATCGTGTAACACGATACCCTTGGTAAGACCGGCTGTCAGAAATTTGGGTCTTTGACTACGTAGCGGCTAGTCAGAAGCCTAAAAATAGAAGTATGAGGAACAGGGTGCAAAGTTCACTCAACTATAAATATTTTCCAACACGCAATATTGGCTTCTATTCCATACTCCTACTAAACGGCTTCGTTATTTGGAAAAAAAATACACTGAAAAATAGATAGTTAGAGGTACCACAGAATCGCCGAAGCACAATTGTAAATTAATCAAAGGAATATCCCCATTTTGAGATAAAGGCTCAGAGGGGACCTGCGCGGGCGCGGGCGGCAGTCGTGCTTTAGCATACAAACGGGAGATGAGGATACTATGGCCCTTAATAGAAAAACATAGCTATCTTCTCCGATTGTACATCATTTAGTCATGTCTATTCTTCCATCGACAAATCGGTGGTCGTGCTAAGTCAGAACCCCGAAAGACTGTCAACCAGTCTCGCCAAGGGGTATCGTGTTACCCAGTAACCAGGTTGTGGAGGTCAGGTATGCAGTGGCTCCATGTAAAATACAGGTATTCAGCTGCAAGCCGACCCCAACATACATAATTGAGATGAGGCTTCCGATAGGATACGCTTTGGGATGGGCAACTAGCTTCATCTTTCCGACTCTTTGACAATTCAAAAGTGCCTGTAATTGGTTTTATTTGAGATAAATGCTTTGGGCTTGAGTTTGAGGCCCAGGGCCTCAAGGCTGCTATTACAATAGTGTCAGAATGGTCTATCATTGATTTCATAATTGTTGATTTTGACAAGTTTGGTAATCTACTAAAAAAATGGCGTCATTATGACTTTCCAATGGTCAGCCACTGACACTCCATTGAAAGAAATGGCATTTATTGGTAATCTCGTACATCATGACCAATGAATGACTGACTTAATTTACGAACTTCCTACTACTTTAGATTGCATAAAACACTAATAAATAATATGTAAAAATATACAGGGTGATTGGAAGATGGGTGCAAAGCTTTAAGGTGGAGATAGTAGTATAGACAATTTAGAACCATTTAAGCCATGGTTGTCTTAGACGAAGTCTTACCAAATTTTTTTTTTTTAATAATGTTTAAAAGACGTATTGTACAAACTTTTTATTTTTTCTGAGCTTTAAATGTCTGTAAAAAAATGTCTAATGACACAGAAGCCTAAAACATGTTTTGCTTGATTGCTTACACATTACTTTAATTAAATAAATAAAAAAATAATTCATTTATCATTCAATTTGGCCATAATTATGCAGTTTACATTAAATTTTGAGAATTTCCGAAAAAAAACTTAAAAATTTGGTTAAAAATATTTGGTAAGACTTCGTCTAAGACAACCATGGCTTAAATGGTTCTAAATTGTCTGTACTATCTTCGCCTTAAAGCTTTGCACCCATCTTCCAATCACCCTGTATATAAATGAAATCTGGCATTATTAAATGTTCAAATTTAGTAGTATTTTTTCGAAAAACATTTCTACTAAAGAGTTTTATAATAATGGCAATACGAAAATGCCATTATGACACAATTCTATTACGACACCATTGACCGACCAATGATCGACCATTATGAATTTAGCAGATTACGAACTTTTAGCAAAATGACAAATGAATGACAATGGGATCGTGTTGGAATGACGAATTTATAAAAATAGCAGACAAAGGCCCCTGGCAGATTGAATAATAGGTGGAGGTTTCCGCCTGTTTTCTTTTTATTGTCAATGATGTCCTAAATAAATTTAGAAAATATTTAATTATATTAACATTGAAATCACATTGAACCATGACTTTTAAAATCTAGTATTTTAAAATAAAAACATATAATTACGGGAATAAACAACATGAATAAACAACTCGCTTTTTATATTCTTATTTATTTATTTAAACTTCTCGCACACAAAAAGGTACACTAATCAATTAATCAATTAACATAAAACCTTAACAAATTATACTCAGTGCGGGTTGTTCGAAAGAGATACCGCGGCCCCTGGCACACAGGCAACTGAGGGAACACGGGTGGGTTTTAGTCAGTAAAAGTCTGACACGCCCTCCTGCTCCACCCAGAGCGGGAGAAGTTATTTGATGATTTCCCACCAAAAAAAAAAAAAACCTTCCTCATGAATAACTAACTCTGTCTATTGGTAAAAACCGTTCAGTAGTTTTTGAGTTTATCGCGAACAGACTCACACCTTCCCGTGGCAGAAACTAGAGAAAGCTACCGGCTACGATCCGTACTTCTTTTGTTATACGAGTAATAAGTACAACATTTTAATTTCGTGAGAGGAGCCCACGTAGTTAAAATGTTAATCTTACTCTTTTGCGCTCCCTCCGTAGGATCGATGACATTCGTCTTGCAATCTAGGTTAATAACATAGGCTCAGTACGAGGCTATTTTAATCGCGGTTCTTCATCATCATCATCATATCAGCCGAAAGACGTCCACTGCTGGACATAAGCCTCCCCCAAAAGGGGGGGATTTGCCATAATCGCCACGCTTGGCAGGCGGGTTGGCGTTCGCAGTATGGTGGTCAAAAGCATAGAGAACGCTGCTGCCCATTCTCAAGTAAGTCCCTTAGTCGCCTTCTACCCACGAGAAGAAATGGTTACAGTAGGCAAATGTGTGCATCAGCAAGCAGAGGCGGACTGTGAGTTCGCGGGGCCCTGAGCTGCTAATACTACTTAGAGGCCTGCTTGCTAATTAATCAAGTAATTGCCATTTTGTCAAAGATCATGAAGCCTGTTCGACTGCGAATGACTGCGTTTGCGAGAAAATACACCGAAAACAAACTAGATTAATATGATAGGATTTATTTTTTTCACAATATTGTCCACTAGCTTTCGCTAGTGGCTTCGCCCGCTTAGAGGTCCAAAATTATGCCCCGGGAACGTACTACCGGGATAAAACGTATTCTATGTGTTAATCCAGGTTATAAACTATCTGTCTGCCATATTTTATCCAAATACGTTCAGCCGTTTTGGCGTTATTTTTGTAACAAACATCCAATTTATATTATTACGAACACAGAAGTTTGAAGAAACTAATAAGGATGGGACGTTTTTATTCCAACACAATTTTCGTAATAACGTGATTTTAATAATTTTATTTAAATATTTGATAAAAAAAACTTGAATTCAACAAGGTTATAGTTGACGGAGTTGTATAATTTGTTAATGAACCTAGAACTGACGTGTGACTTTGCTGACTTTACAACGCATTGGAGAGGGCTATGCTCGCAGTTTCCCTTCGTGATCGAATCAGGAATGAAGAGATTCGCAGGAAAACCAAGGTAACCGACATAGCCCGAAGAATTGCCAAATTTAAGAGGCAGTGGGCAGGGCACATTGCTTGCAGAACAGATGGCCGATGGGGCCGAAAGGTTCTGGAGTGACGACCGCGTACCGGAAGACGTAGAATGGGAAGTCCTCCCACAAGATGGACTGATGACCTTGTGAAGGCCGTGGGAATCCGCTGGATGTGGGAAGCACAAGACCGGTCGAAGTGGAGGAGCTTGGGGGAGGCCTATGTCCAGCAGTGAACGTCTTTCGGCTGAAATTATGAAAATGATGACGACGCACTGCACCCAAATGGCATAACACACGCATCATTTTCCTGCCCACATCCCATCTATTAGTCGTCATCTCCGTAGTCACACCCTTTCTAACCATATCAGCATTTACACATCTCATTCAATTGGGAAACACACTAACATTCATTATCTAATTAATTTTGAAGGATGTTGTTAATCCATTGCTTAATAATTATGTTCGAAGAATTTGTCTCTGCTCAACATCGTAAACAACGCAATGAATGTTGTTGAACTGTCAAAATGGGGCTTCTATTTTGACAGTTCGTGCGTTACGCAATTACCGCTCTGGAATACAAGTTTCTTTGACGCTGTATTTAAATTACTGCTAAACATACAATAACATCACGACTTGTTTCCTCAAGGGTTAAGACAGAGGTGTACGTAAGGGTATTACACCCACATTTCGCCAGTTATGATTAAATACCACGCAACGGGTGACTCTATTGCCATCAACCGAGCATAAATCTATACCCCGGACAGCTTCTGAGAAGCTCCTGATAAAAAAAAAAACAATAAAACAAACATACCTACCATTTAATTTTAGAACATTACTAGTAGATATCTAGATAAGTAAGATCATGACGTGAATACAAAATTAATGCAAAAATCACACAATTAATGCAAATATTTCTTAAGTTTATCTTAAGCATTTCAAACAACCTTTTTTATTATTACCTCATTTCTATAGTATTAAAATTATTTGATAGATTTCTAAAACAGTACAAGGATCTTTTGGCTCTTAAATGATATTGACAGAAGGGCGTTGTTGGCAACCATTTGTATGTAGTACGTACTAATTCCATGGAATTTGTATTAAAAAATCAAGATGGCGGCGTTAACTGATTTCGGTCACGCGCCAAAATGATGCTTTGTACATTTTTAAATGTTTTATTTTATGGAATATAGCAATTAATAAAACTTATGATCAGTGGTGACCCAGTGGAAGCAGACGCCTTTTACGAATTGTAGGTTCTATGTTCTAACACAGGCAAGCAGGCACTTTCAATTCATCAACCCAGCCTATCGCAGTCCAGTGCTGGACATAGGCCTCTCCCAGGCTATATCACAACACCTTGTCATCTGTCTTTCGCTTCCAGTCTGTCCCAGACACCTTCTTAAAGTCGTCGGTCGATCTAGGAAGGCACTTTGCTTGGAGTAAATTATTTCATTATCACTTATGTACTCTCAAAACGGTGGAGGAAAAAATCGGCACGTCTTAGAATAAAAAATTCGAAGACATGTGACATCTACCAACTCACACTGGGCCCGCGTGGTGGATTACGGCCCACTTCCTCTCAGACGACACCTGTTTCCTAGAAGTGGGAACTTTTTAAGCTCATTATTTGATAATGCTAAAGCTTATTGGTTTGGCAAAGTCGTTAAAACTGGCCACATTGAATGTTACTACGCAACCGAAGAGGTTACAGGTCAAAGAGTTCAGGTTCAGAATATTAATAGTATTAGAATAATTTGTTAATTTTCTACTAAAAACATGTACATTAGTGTTTTTTCAATGAAAATTGACACTAAGATAAAGTGGAATTAAGGTTTTAAATGTTTAAAAAGTGGTTAACCTTGCTGCCACCTTGCTTCCACTGTTGAAACAGAGACTTCCTCTCTGTAGAGCATGTCCCCAACCAGTGGGGCCGTCCCCCGTGGACTGCCAAGGGGTGCGCGCCACTTGTCTATCAGATCAGCCACTCTAAACGAGTGGCTGGTATGGGGGCTCGGTCGCTTCAAAAATGCACCATCGATCTGAAGAGTTTGGTTGCTTGTTTGAACGCGCTAATCTCTGAAACTACCAGTCGAATTTGAAAAATATTTTTGCATTCGATAGCCATTGGGCTAAATTGGGTAATTATATCTATAAGCATTCTCAAGAATTGTCTTGAAAATGGTTGTAGGCCTATTAACATCACGCTGCATCCGTCAGAAGCCGCGCAAAAAGAATAAAAGTAGTAACAAATAATAGCGCGGCCGGGCAATGGGATGCGACGCGTTGGGTTGGGAGCCAACGTTTCAAGCGGATGCAGTTAGTAGTATATTAGCGCGTTATTATATTAATAAAATCTTATTTTCTTGGTATTAGAAAAGGTTAAAGCTAGATTCCTTTACCCAAACTTTATAAAATTGGCATCTACAAATGTCTGCATAATAATTATTCGAACATTATGCATTCTCATAATTCTTGAGTTTTTCTGTATAACTTCAACAAAGTGATAACCATGAATTCAGCATATCATTCTAGACTCCCCAGCGCAGAATTTTTTCGCCGGTTATACAAAAAAAAACTCAGAAAAAAAACTGGTCGCGCAGAGACAAAGTACCTATTATTTTGTTGAGTTATGCAGAAAAACTCAATACGATTTGCGCACTGGATAAAACTTTTCCTTTAAATGATATAATCTGAATCTCGGAAACAGCTCCAACGAACTTCATGAAATTTTGTATGCAGGGGGTTTCGGGGGCGATAAATCGATCTAGCTGGTTTCATTTTTAGAAAACGTCAAACAAAAAAATAAACCGAGCAAAGCTTGTGATCATCCAAAAAATGCTAATTAAACTCAAAAATATCCGGTTTAGATAAGAAAATTAGAGGAAACCTTTTAACATATCCCCTCCGTATGTTAAAAGGTTGGGAACCTCTGTAGAGGCAAAGGGTCGTAGTCCACCACAACACAATATAAACATGGACAGTAGGTACAGAAACTACGAACAAACATTCAACATAAAGCTCAAATGGAGCGTAGGTAATTATTTTATCAAACAAGCCTAGTCGCCACCATACTGTCCAGATTTATACTGTGACCACGCGAACATACTGCGAGGATCGCCCTGACGACACCGTAGGCGCGGGCGGCGAGTAATGGGTAGCTCGCTGTCCGGTAAGGACCAAGCCCGGGTCGACGCGCGCCTCAAAGAGATGGCAGCACCAACAGGTGGGGTCCGCAAGGGCAGATGCCTGTCAGGGGTGCGGGTTGTTCGAAAGAGATACCGCGGCCCCTGGCACACAGGCAACTGAGGGAACACGGGTGAGTTTTAGTCAGTAAAAGTCTGACACGCCCTCCTGCTCCACCCAGAGCGGGAGAAGTTATTTGATGATATCCAACGAAAAAAAAAAATCCACGCAGACATAGTGCAGAGTTAACAGTTGGTATTGGGCCGCCGAATACGAGTACAGTCAACTTACGGACTACGGTCAGACTACGGCCCACTCCCTCTACCGCAAGCTCAATTTTGGCCTATTAGTATTCATCACAGTTGTCAAATACGACAGTATTAGATATGCATGTCTATTGATGTCCAAATATCTACGCATCAATGAATGTTAATTATTTATCAATCATAATAATATATTTATGATATTGACGTGTCTACAAGTTCGAATATTTAACGATATTTATGATTTCATTATTCATATTTGCCTAACATGGTCGCAAGGTAAGGTAGGACGCCCTCGGTCAGGCTAGCTGGACCGACGATATTCGCAGGTAGCTGGTAGGAACTGGATGAGAGTTGCCAAGAATCGAGCTGAATAACGTGCAATTGGGCCTATGGGGCCATTCAAGTATTACGTAAGCAGATTTTTTGCAATTATTAACCCCCCCCCCCCCTCCCCCTCGTCAGCAAAAGTAAGCAAAGCTCATACCCCCCGTCCCATGCTCACGTAAACATTGGTAGAAGACACACAACGTGTCTGCTTACTTTCGTGTGATTTTGGAATATTGCCATCGTTTTCTTCGAGCCATTCATAGACAAGCAGGGTTGCCTTATGTGTTCAAACCAAAATTGACTAAATAATAAATTCTGCTGACGTAATCACCATCCAGACCCCCCATCCCCCATGTCATCAAAAATAAGCAAAGCAAAGACCCCCCCGCTCCCCTGTAGTGCTTACGTAATACTTGAATGGCCCCTATGTTCAGCTGTGGATTGCTGTAAGCTGGTGATATTGAGGATGGTTGCAAACGAGAACTGGGTTTTTGGGTTTAATCCCCGGGTCCTAAGTGTCCTAGGTAAAACGTTTATCTGCTTGAAGTTTATCCTTATCATGTCGGAGTATCGATAGATATGTGACCGGTCAAGGGCAGTAGGCTCGCAAACTATTAAATTAGATTATCTTTAAGTATATCTTTATCTGTCATAAACAAATACAACTGAAATGTCTGTTTGTATTGTAAAAGTAATCAGCTTTTTACTAAATGCATGTGAAAGTAGGTATATACGATTCTTAAAACAACAAAAACAGTTTTTTAAATTTTTGTTTGACTGTCTGTCTCTCTGTTTTTTCCGGCTAATCTCCGTAGCTAGGTTTGAACCCAGACATACACGTTACTTTGTGTAAATTATTTCATCACCACTGCTCTCAAAACGGTGAAGGAAAACATTGCGAGGAAACCGGCATGTCCTAGAATCAAAAATTCGAAGACATGTGACATCTACCAACCTGCACTGGGCCCGCGTGCTGGATTACAGCCCACTCCTTCTCACAGAGAGCAGGCGTGTGTCCCAGCTGTGGGAACATTATTGGCTGATAATAATGTTAAGAAAATATAAGTTACATCATTAATAAATGATCACCACAAAAGCACCGACTTCCGAAACTATTTCACATCGTTAAAATTCTTTTTATGCAAATTTTCCGCCCATCAATGTCAAAGTCAACTTCACCACATTATATATTTATCAATCAATACATATTTATAAATCGGACGCGCCTTTGAACTCAAATATTTGACGTTTACACAATATTCATATTTCTTTTATTTATGATGCTGATTTTTTGCCTATTAGTTAAGTACCTATGTAAGTTGTAATCAATTTATGGATTGGTTAGCTGTGAGAAGTTTTAGTCATTAAGAGGAATCTAGTCGCGGGCTCGAACTTACGTGAGGACCTGGCTAAAAATCACGCTGTCTCACCAGGCTTCGTGTCCGACAGAGATAGTATCAGTGATAGGCAGTTAGACTCTAGTCTACACGCACAACGTTGTTGAGTGAGATGTAGGATCATTTATAGTAAAAAAATCGCGAAAAAATTAAGATAAGTCCGTTGGAAGATCGGGTTTTATGAAAAAGCCAATGCATAAATCACTGACCAATAAAGTTTATTGAACTTTGTCGGTACTGACTTGGTTTTGGAGATTTTACACTTCTTTTGTTACTTAAACGCGCTCAAAGTTAAGTAAAATTAGCAAGAAAAACTAATCTTTGTTGGCTCCTAACTCTTTAACGGGCTTTTATTTTAGTATTCTGTTTCCGTATAGACAATATTAATAATGAGACAAAACGATATCATATTTTACTTTGGATGTGCCATGTCAGACAGTGGAGTAAAACACTCCCGAAGTTTGTATGGAAAAAATGTGGACCTTAATGACTTCATAGTATAATATCATCAAGGCATATGAGGGCTCGTATTTTAAATAATCGGCAGCATGGGTCGTGTGAAAGTTAAGCTAGGTACGCGCCGATATTAATACCAAGACCCCTCCGTGCTTCGGAAAGCCGTTGGTCCCGGCACTGTCATTCGTAGATCTCTGACAGTTGTTAGCGCTAACCAGGAGCCCACAAGTGACAAGGGGCCATTCAAGTATTACGTAAGTAGAGCTCTTACCCCCCCCCCCCCCCCCCCGTCTCCCGTGCTCACGTAAACATTGGTATTTATTGCTTCATGAGCAGCAGTTATAAGTCTAGAAATAAGGAATAGGCTTGGAATAGAGGACTTTAACGCATGTAATATTTGAGGTGGTGTTCAATTACTACCTATAATCTTTATAAATTAACGAACAAAACAAACTTCTTTAAAAATGTTGGTAGATTAATTCAAATTAACAGTCTTCAGTCCATGTCACACACGAATCCATAACTCAAAGTCTTCGATGACATTGGATGTTTGCTGCTCAATGTTGTGTGTCTGCTCATTTTCGTGTGATTTTGGAATATAGTCATCGTTTTCTTCGAGCCATTCATAGACAAATAGGGTTGCCATGTGTTCAAACCAAAATCGACTAAATTTTGTAGAGAATCAAAAAAGTAAAAAAAAGAACTGCTGACGTAATCACCATCCAAACTCCCCCAACTCCCAAGTCATCAAAAATATGCAAAGCAAAGACCCCCCCCGCCGCCCTGTAGTGCTTACGTAATACTTGAATAGCCTCCTACATAGCAGTAGGAATGTTTTTCATTTTGACATATCAACAACATTCATTGCGTCATTTCCGTTGTCGAGCAGACTTTTTTTCGAACATAAGAAGCAAGATGCTGGGGATCGAGACATGACACCAAGAGCAGCTAATTATTAAAATGTTCATTATCTGGTGCAACTATGGTGGAATCGGCTTTCAGTCTAGGATGCACTAATATATACCAATATTTTATATGGAGTCATTCATCTAAGTACCTGGTACTTATTGACAGGCCCTCACTGTCCTCCCATACCTATTATCACTGTAATTTGAAAACATTGTAAAAGCCAATTATTTTTAAAAGAGTAACCGTGGAGTTTCTTGCCGGCTCTTCTCCATAGGAAGCGACAAATTGGAACCGTGCACCTAGCTTCTGACGTTTCATAAGTGCCCAAGCAGGTTTATGTGAAATAAAATATTTTGATTTTGAGTGACTGCCTAGCTGACCTCCATAACCCAGTTACTGGGTAATACGATACCCCTTGGTAAGACTGGTTGTCAAACTGGCTTCTTACGACCCGTAACGATCGTCAAAGATCTACGAATGACGGCCAAGGTCAACTTGGTAACGTGCTTTCCAAGGCACACAGGGGTCTTGGTATGTAAAAATGGTCAACCATCCACGAACCAACCGCAGTTAGTGTAGCTCTCCCGTGTGGCTGTTTCTACTTAGCCACGAGCTCCTCAAAATCTTTAGCTTTAATGCAATGTTATCTAATAATCCCTTACAGAATTTTAATGATATTGCAGCAAATTATACCTATCAAATGAATAGGCATACTTACTTAGGCATGTAAGAATTTGTAATTTAGAAACATGACTGTTAAATCCTTGTACTAACATTACCTATTACTCTAGAGTGCCATGTCTGTCAGTTAACGAGCTTATAACTCGAGAACGACTTATCTGAATAATGTGTTTTTTTTTAATATTTTTTGTGGTTTTCTTATCGGCCACTAGCTAGAATTGTCTAGGAAGATAGAGGTCTTGGTCATGTAATTTTTGTCATGTAGTGGGACAAAATACAGAGTGGCTTGTAATTTAACGTATTTCTCCCAGGACCTGATAGTGTAATTAAACACCCTATTTAGCCCAGGCGAAAATACATGGAATTAGAAAAAAGCCAATTCTAATGCATATTTTGAAAATTTCCTAGAATTGCAAACTGTATACCAGACATACAATAAATTCAGCCTCGTTATTCGCGTTGCTGAGTTTCGGGCCAAACAAATTAAAAAAAACTATAGCATGTATATTTTTCGTGTTATTTTTGCCATCGGCACGTATGGTATGGATATGGTAGTTAAGTGCTATTTAACTATTGACAAATGTACGATTAATTTGTTTTTTTTTTTTGAGAATGGGACTTCATTAAATAACTTCTCCTGCTCTGGGCGGAGCAGGAGGGTGTGTCAGACTTTTACTGACTAGAACCCACCCGTGTTCCTTCAGGGTGCTGACATCTCTTTGAGGCGCGCGTGGAACATAACGCCCCGTCGACCCGGGCTTGGTCCTTACCGGACGGCGAGCTACCCATTATTCGCCGTCCGCAAGCCCGCGCCTACGGTGGCTGGGAATCTGCCTGGGATTCACGACGCCCAGGGCGTCTCCTGCGGCGCCTAGGGCCGTGAAGGCATATATTGCCTCTCCCTCACGTGCGCCGCCTCCCTCTTCGCGAGCATTACTGTTTGCAGGAGTTGACGGCTACCCATGCACTCTCGCTCCGTACTATGGCCTGGACCAGGGGGCCTACTCTCTAAGCACGAAATCCGTAATCTCGGTCGAAGTTACGGGCGTTTCCTACTCCGTATCACTTACGAACCGATGATTAGTTTGGGGCCCAAACTAAGAATGAATTACTACACGATTTTACAGTTGTCCCTACTCCCTATGTGGTTTTACCCATACAAAAAAGTTAATTAATCAGCTGTCGGAGTCACTTCCTAGTTTCGAACTATTTTCGGTCGGGCCCGTATTTTCTTTGACGGAGTTAGAGAGTAGCCCCCCTGGGCCGGACGCGAGAGATCGCCGCCGCCGATCGCCTCCACGAGGACACGGCGGTGCTCTGCCCAAGCTGGGCAGACCTCCACTGTATGCTCCACCGTGTCCTCCGGGCGATCTACGCAGTTGAAACACCCGCGCGGGCGTTTCCTTAGCCTTATCCGAAATACGATTAAATTGGTTTTAATTTAATACTGTCGTGCGTTTATTTCCTAATATTTACTTAAGAAAGAATAGTTTAACATTTACGAAGCGAATGTCGGGTGTGGCGGAGGCATAAAAGTTGAATTAATATTGTGGAAATGGATACTTAAATCATCTGTGGTGTAATCTCGACAGGCAGATTGAGAAATGACGGATAAAATTATCGTTAAAATGTCAGGTTCAAGTCTAACCGGATGCGTCTGAATACCCGTATTTTACATGGAACGACTGCCTATCTGACTTCCACAACCCAGTTACTGGGTAATACGATATCTGGTACCCCTTGGTAAGACTGGTTTGTCAGACTTTCGGGCTTCTGACGACCCGTAACGACTGGCAAAGATCTACGAACGATAGCCGGGTCCAAAAACCCTTACTGGAATACCTACACATACATATTATATAGCGATCTTTAGTAATTTCATCGCGTGTCTTCTTATGTATGCAGGCAGCGCTTGCTTAGGACCTATCGTAATAGCTTAAAAAAAGTTCATTTGAAAGTCTATGGTCGTCCGAAGAGATTCTATTTTCAAACTGGTGATCTTCAATGTTTAAAATGATTTTATTATTCAACTATCAATTACTTCGATGAATCTAGTTTTGGTGTCTGTGCTAGCGCGCTAAGAAGCATTTCGAAATTTTGAGAAATATGCGACGAAATATATTTTCGAGGCTCATTTTTATTATTGTTTTATCATGACTATTTTATTTTATTATCTGCCGCATTATTTCTTTTGCCAACTCCATTCGTGGGGAAATAGATGTCGTTTGTGGTTCTGTAGCCTTAGTTAGGACAAAACTTTGAATTTTAATTGTGTAATTTTTATTTTTTTATATCTTTTTACATTTAATTTTTCTTTCCTAAACTTTTTCATATTTTATGGAAAAGTTCACATTTTATAAGTTTTGTGTTATTTCATACATATTTATAAAGTACCTACCTAAGTCTTTTACATAAATTATGCATGACACATGTCAATCAAAAATATTGTGTCGTAGCATGGTTGTAGCTGTTTTTATTGCATTTGTGATTGTACACCAGTTTTGTGAATTAAGTACTCATAAAAAAAACAATTGGATAAGTCTTTCTTTGAACATTTGACAATAGTTAGTACCTTCATTAATATTTTTCCGGCTTGTAATATGTAGGTAGCAATACGCATAAGTGTGCGGCAAAAAACTGAGCGTTTTACGGTGCCCTAGATTAGATATTACTTAATAAAAAAAGACATCTAAAAACACTTTTGCTAAAAACAAAAACAACTGATTTCTGGAAGAACACTACAAAGTGAAAAATAACTTTAATTTCGGAAGTCGGTGACTGCATAAGTATTTTAATTTTTTGTCACCGCCTTCTGAAATTAAAGTTACTTTTAGTGTTTTTTTTGGAACTCGGTTGTGTTTATTTTTGGGAAAAAGTTTTTATTTTTCACTTTTTAGTTATAGTACCTACCCCACACCAATTCGGAATTTCATCATCCTTGGGATCAAAACAATGCATATTTATGCGATAGCAGCAATCGCGGTTGATTTACTGTAATTTTTTGAAGAATTCCGTTGTCTGTCTCCGAAACTCATCATCAGATCTATATGAAATTTAAATAGGACCATTCCGGAATAAACCCCTTACGAACAAAAAAATATATTTGCAAATCCGTCATATGACGGACGCCAGCAGGTCAAACTATCCCAAACTATCAAATTTTCCCAATTGAACGTGAACCTTATTTTATTGCAATAAAGTTGAAAATCTATCAAAAAAATTTAACAGATTGGGATAGCTTGATGTGCTGGCGTCTGTACATGTCAGTGTCATTTGATGTTTTTGACAAACTTGGAGTGAAGATTTTTTTACGTTAGTTTTCAGTATCGATACCCATACGCGGGTAAAGTTTTGCCAGCTAATTTAATTTGACCCTGTACAGCAATAAAAATAATTTAAATACCGCCGAGGGTGATAAAAATTATAATTGTAAGATTTAGTTATAACTTTTGTATTAAATATTCATCTGATGAAGAAATCACTAAAATAGATATAAATATTCAAAACTTACCAATACTAAAGAAGCTGTAAAATGCATTTTCCCGTAAAAAATGTACTCGTTCACCACGTTCAGCTACTTGAAAGCCTACTTCACACAATTAACAAGTTACAGAAAAAACGCCAAAAAAAAAACAAAATTAAAAAAAAATTAACTCGATATATTCCCGCCAATTTTTTAGTTATTAATTCGTTCGGAAATGGACGCTCTTCCGTGGCGTTCGCAAAGCGACTGAGTGCAAAGAGGTTGTATACTTACTGTTAAGAACGATTGTAACTTGACCTATGACCTATTGAATACAGCTGTTCAGTGTTTGTTTATTAGAAAGGGAAAGACGTTTCATTATGTAAGGATTTGAAGGTGCGACATTTTGTTACTTTATTGGCTTTAGCAATTCGAACAGTGATTCGTCATATTGATTAAAATTAGAGCCTGCTAAAAGCTTAAAATAGACCGCCATGTTTTTTTTGCGTTGGAGATTTTTTTGTAATTTTCATCTTTTTTATTTTAATGCTGAACGGGCCTGCCCTTGACTTCGATCATGCTTGATGGAAAGCGATGGATGAGATCTATTATGGTACGAGCGTGCCTAGAAGATGCCTGTTCACTCTTGATTTGAAGGCAGACGGGTTATGACGGCTCCACACGCTTGCCAAACCTCAACAAATCTTCACAAACTCAAACGTGTGGATAAAGCGTTTGCCTAGGCTTGTGTAGACTTGCAAGCGTTTGCGACCGATCCGATCAAGTGTCGGTTTTTGTCGCCCAAATCAAAGAAGTTTGCGGCAAGCGCTTGGGATCCATTTTGTTTACACGTTTGTGCATTGTTAGTATCGCTTGCGCACTGGTAGCGAAATTTTGCTCAAAACAGATGGCCGATGGGTTCGAATGGTTCTGGAGTGGCGACCGTGTACCGGAAGACGTAGAGTGGGAAGGCGTCCCACAAGGTGGACCGATGATCTTGTGAAGGCCGTGGGAATCCGCTGGATGTGGGAAGCACAAGACCGATCGAACTGGAGGAGCTTGGGGGAGGCCTATGTCCAGCAGTGGACGTCTTTCGGCTGAAATGATGATGATGATGAAACAGCTGTTTTTTTTTGATAACCAACGATTTGTGTTTGCGCTATTTAAACCAATTCTGCGCTGCGCTACGGGGGTCTACAGTCCTGAATCCATGGTACATAGGCTGCACGTCTATGTCTCTACCACTCAGAGAAGCCGGTAGGTAAGTACACACCGACATCGATAGCTAATCAAAACCATTCGATAGGCTTCAGTCTCGTTCCCGACCGCAAATAGCAGTCGGAAGAATAGTAATCGTGTATTTGGTTTAAACTGCAAACTGGCTGAGAGTCAGCTCTTTTTGAACGTCAAAATTACATAAGACAGTCCCCCAAAAACGCCCGCCCTTCACCACTTCCTAGCGCTAAAGCTGGGAAGATGTGGCGCAACAAACTCCCCAGCAGCACAACAGTCAACATTTTCGGGTTCCGGATTTGTAAAAAGCGTTGACAGTACTCTGATAATTTTGATTGATGTTCGTTTCGGCACGGAAGCCTATCGAATGGTTATGAATCTAATTTTTTATTAAAATATTGATTTAATGCTGCATAGTGACCGTTAGGCAATAGTCTCCACACAGTGGGTGCCTGAGGATGGACAGCGCCGCCCAGGCCGGCCCAAGAAGAGATGGCGAAACGACCTCGACGCGTATTCCAAGGGTTGGATCGAAGTGGCTCTAGAAAAGGATGCCTGGAAGGATTTGGGGGAAGCCGTTGCTCAGCTGTGGGACAGTGTGGGCTAATAAATAATAGTTTATAAAACTAAAAAACACGCTTTAAAAACCAAACTAAAAAAGGAGAAAATAATTTAATTCAATTAAAAAGCGTGGGGTGCTTTTTGAGGTATTTTTATAGGTAATCAATTAATGTCAAACACCCCACACTTTTTAATTGAATTAAATTATTTTCTCCTTTTTTAGTTTGGTTTTTAAAGCGTGTTTTTTAGATTTTTAAACTATTTATTTTCTATTTTTTAGTTCTGCTAACTACAAAAACGTGTTTTTTTTTAATTATTGAATTTTCATCGGTCCTCGACAAGTTTACAAAGTTTCAATGAAATCTGACCGCTTAAAGTGGGTCAAAATCGCGCTCAAAGGAGTCGGTTACATACAAACAAACAAACATACAAGTGAAGCTATATAAAGCGTGTAAAAAAAACAACCGACTTCCGCAAAAACACTACAAAGTGAAAAATAACTTTAATTTCGGAAGTCGGTGACTTAGGATATGTATTAAAAAATTTTGTCACCGCCTTGCGAAATTAAAGTAATTTTCCACTTTGTAGTGTTTTTCCGGACATCGGTTGTTTTTCACTTTTTAGCTATACTACCTACCCCACTGCAATTCGGGTCAATGCATATTTATGCGATAGCAGCAATCGCGGTTGATTTGCTGTCATTTTTTGAAGAGCTCCGTTGTCTGTCTCCGAAACGCATCATCAGATCTATATGAAATTTAAATGGGGCCATTTCAGAAAAAATCCTTTTCGAATAAAAAAAGAATTTTGCAAATCCGTCTATAAATGACAGGGCCCGAAAATACATTTAAAAAAATAATGTATATATTTAAACATGACGAATTGATAACCTCCTTCTTTTTGAAGTCGGTTAAAAATAAAAAATAAAACTGAAATAGGACTAAGTAGTTAGTCTAGTGGTCAGAAGCATTACTGCTGACCATGAGGAGGTTTTTCTATTTGAAATTTCCACAGTACTAGGCACTTAAGGGGAACCTAGTCGCGGGCTCGAACTCACTGGTGGGCCTGGCAAAAAATTACGCTGTCTTACCAGGCTTCGTGTCCGACAGAGATATTGGTGCCGATTCTGTTGTACACCGAACTAAACTAACTACTATCTACTACTACTATCACTAAAATTCCTTACTTTTGGCTATGAGAATCTTAAAGCTATTCTGCAAATAAAAATCTCTAAACTTAAAAAATATTTTGACACAACTAAAATCGAATTTGACAATCGTGACTCCTGCAGGCTTAGCATGACGCCTTCTATTTCTACTCTACTGTAGAATAGAAATCGCTTGTCTACATTTCTCGGTGAAAAACTGACAAGTGTCTACACGGAAACGTAATTTTTGTCTAGTCTTCCGTCGACAAAACGCTTCTCTACGGTTGTCGTGCTAAGCCTGCAGGTGGTATTTTTTTTCTTTTGGCTTCGCAACCTGGTACTTGTGTGCCCTACGCAATCGCAACCAGCACCCTAATTGCGTAACATACGATTAATCATAATCGGTTTCATTTTGACAGTTCAACAATATTCATTGTGTTATTAACTTTGTTGAGCAGACACATTTTTTCGAACATATGAAGCAATGGTTTAGCACTCTGTTTCAAAACGAAACAGAATACGATTAATCGTGAGTTACGCAATTAGGGTGCTGGTACTTGTGTGCCCTACGCAATGTTTTTTTTAAGAAGAGCTGAATGAAGCGTGCGCAGGGACCTGCCTCGACGTTTTTATATGGAATTTTTCACTTTTTGTTTGAAAAAAAAAAAAAAATTACCTACATGTTGAGATTATGGGGCTTCTGGGTTTATTAAAGGGGGTCCAAATTATCATCATTTTTGCGATAGGACACACCATTTTCGAGATATAAGCAAACGAAAAGAAAAAAAAAAATTCAATACTGTTTTTGCACCTGAAGTCGAAGTGTTGGTGTGAATTTTAGTTCATGACCACTAGTTTTATTCCACACGTTTTTAATCGCGATTAAAAATAGTCAGATTTAGTTAGAAAAATTAATATAGTCAAAATTTTTAGTGAAAAACGGCAAACTCAGAATAGCAAAATTACCATCTTCACTAAACTAATAATTCAGTGCAATCTTAGTGCTGTCAAACTAAATTATAGTTAAGTTGTGTCACTTTAGTCAATTTCAGAATGGGAAATCGTCGTTTGACAGGAATAAACTAAATTTTGGTGATTTTTAGTTTAGTTTAGAGAATTTTGTGCCAACAGAATCGGCACCAGTATCAGTGATCAGCAGTTAGACGCTAGTCTACACGCACAACGTTATTGAGTGAGATGCAGGATCATTTATAGTAAAATTTTCGCGAAAAAATTAAGAAAAGTCCTTTGGAAGATCGGGTTTTATGAAAAAGCCAATACTTGGTTTTGGAGATTTTACGCTGCTTTTTATTACTTAAACACGCCCAAAGTTAAGTAAAATTAGCAAGAAAAACTAATCTTTGTTGGCTCCTAACTTTTTAATGGGTTTTTATTTTAGTATTCTGTTTCCGTACAGACAATATTAATAATGAGACAAAACGATATCATATTTTACTTTGGATGTGCCATGTCAGACAGTGGAGTAAAACACGTGTGCGTAGTCCCAGCGGAAAAGTGTCGAATTTCGTAATTTTAGTTTAGCAGATATTTAGTGTATGACGTCATGTAATTGTGTATGGTAAATAAAAATTTGTGCATCCAGCCATTGAGAAGCTATTCAACAAAAACTGATTCCGCTGGGACTACGTCATCCCAGCGGCACTTTTTTTAAAAAATGGACGTAGAAGAAAAAAAAATCATTCAATAATTAGTGTGTAACGAGAGGTAAATGTGTATGTTTAAATGAAATTTGTGTGTCAATAGACTGCGGAGATAATCAAGTTGCCGCTGCGCTGACGTTTTGCTATTTGATGAAAACCATATAAAGCAGTTTAGTGTACAGTTGTAATTTTTTACACACGTTGCTTTGAATTTGTGTATATAGTGTGAGAAAACAGAATTTGGAAAAAATATACCGTTCAGAAGATATACACGTAAAAGTAAAATAAGGTTTTTAGGTCCAAGTACTTAAAATAGGAAGTCTAGAGCCTAACTTATAACGTTTATTTGTTTCTTGTAAGGGTCTACAATGTCTTGCCAAGTTTCATTTATGTGCTCTTTGTAATTAATGAGCAATGGCATAATTTACTACGACTGGACCGCTATATTTTTGACATCCGATTGTAGGATTTTTTATTGGAAAAGAAGAATACAAAATATGCAGATATTTAGTGTATTAATGCAACTATTCACGCGTAAAATTTCAGCTCATTACATTACACTAAATAATTAAAGAGATATAATCAAAATGCTAGAACAACCGCAAAACGTGAATAAACCGACCAAGTTTGAGAGGCTACGAAAAAGCGGGCCTGCAGTATATAGAGCTAACGTTCTACATTTTCCAGTACAGTATCGTTAATATATTTAATAGTTTCGTACAGGTGTGTACATAATAGTTTAGCAGAAAATAAAACACTGTATTAACTTTGTACTATTAAAAATATTTATTAGTTAGCTAATGGTGCCGATTCTTTTGTACACCGAACTAAACTAACTAAACTATCACTAAAATTCCTTACTTTTGGCTATGAGAATCTTAAAGCTATTCTGCAAAAAAAAAATCTCTAAACTTAAAAATAATTTTGACACAACTAAAATCGAATTTGACAATCGCGACTCCAGCAGGCTTAAATAAATAAATAATCGTTTATTTCGGAAATCAGGTTCCATTTTGTTAGTATTACAGTCTTAAAAACTAATGTTAGTACGCAAAATATTACACACACGCATGACGCTTTCTATTTCTACTCTACTGTAGAATAGAAATCGCTTGTCTACATTTCTCGGTGAAAAACTGACAACTGTCTACACGGAAACGTCATTTTTGTCTTGTTTTCCGTCGACAAAACGCTTCTCTACGGTTGTCATACCCAGCCTGCAGGTGATATTTTTTTTCTTTTGACTTCGCAAAGTGGTACTTGTGTGCCCTACGCAATGATTTTTTTAAGAGCTGAATGAAGCGTGCGCAGGGGGGCAGCCTCGACGTTTTTTTATATGGAATTTTTCACTTTTAGTATGGAAAAAAAAAATATTACCTACATGTTGGGATTATGGGGCTTACGGGTTTATGGGGGTCGAAATTATCATCATTTTTGCGATAGGACACACCATTTTCGAGATATAAGCAAACGAAAAGAAAACAAAGATCAGTACTGTTTTTGCAGTCGAAGTGTTGGTGTAAATTTTAGTTCATGACCACTAGTTTTATTCCACACTTTTTTAATCACGATTAAAAATAGTCAGATTTATTTAGAAAAATTAATATAGTCAACATTTTTGGTGAAAAACGACAAACTCAGAATAGCAAAATTACCATCTTCACTAAATTAATAATTCAGTGCAATCTTAGTGCTGTCAAACTAAAATATAGTTAAGTTGTGTCACTTTAGTCAATTTCAGAATGGGAAATCGTCGTTTGACAGGAATAAACTAAATTTTGGTGATTTTTAGTTGAGTTTAGAGAATTTTGTGCCACCAGAATCGGCACCAATGACTAATAAAATAAAACAACATTAGAGAAAGTAATAATAACATTGATACAAAGAATCAGTTCTTTTATGAAATATAAATAACAAATATATTGCGTACTGTAAAAGCCATATGTACCTTTGTAGGTAAGTAACTCTTAGGTTTTATTAGTACATTTTCGGGAGTTGGTCGTCTCGTTCGAGCGTTTACAGCAACAAATATATCATACAATCGCAGATCAGTAATAATTGACTCAATTATGAAGGTAGATTTATACCGTTTGACGTTTGAAAAGACTACTGGTGTTAATATTTTTTTGATCCGTCAGACCTCGTCAATCGCTTTCCAACAGGTGTGATCGAGGTCAAGGGCAGGCCCATTTAGTAATAAAAAATAATGTTTTTTTACTAATTATTATTAGTATTTCTATTGTACCGTGTAACATTAAAATATGTGTACGCTGGAAGCAGCAGAATATTAAGGACATAATAATTACCTACTGTTACAAATTTTTGTAATATTCTTACAAATAAATGCATTTGTTAATACAGGTGTAATTATTATTGTAACCATTTCGTAAGTTTAGGAAAAAACAAGTGACTTACTAGTTTAATCACGAAAGTTATTAGTTACTTGTTCAAGAATTGTGTGCCCACCTGTACCGATTCAATAATGGTCACATGGTCACATAACACTGGAAAATGTAGAACGTTAGCTCTATATACTGCAGGCCCGCTTTTTCGTAGCCTCTCAAACTTGGTCGGTTTATCCACGTTTTGCGGTTGTTCTAGCATTTTGATTATATCTCTTTAATTATTTAGTGTAATGAGCTGAAATTGTACGCGTGAATAGTTGCATTAATACACTAAATATCTGCAAATTTTGTATTCTTCTTTTCCAATAAAAAATCCTACAATCGGATGTCAAAAATATAGCGGTCCAGTTGTGGTAAATTATGCCATTGCTCATTAATTACAAAGAGCACATAAATGAAACTTGGCAAGACATTGTAGACCCCTACAAGATACAAATAAACGTTATAAGTTAGGCTCTAGACTTCCTATTTTAAGTACTTGGACCTAAAAACCTTATTTTACTTTTACGTGTATATCTTCTGAACGGTATATTTTTTCCAAATTCTGTTTTCACACACTTTATACACAAATTCAAAGCAACGTGTGTAAAAAATTACAACTGTACACTAAACTGCTTTATATGGTTTTCATCAAATAGCCAAACGTCAGCGCAGCGGCAACTTGATTATCTCCGCAGTGTATTGACACACAAATTTCATTTAAACATACACATTTACCTCTCGTTACACACTAATTATTGAATGAATTTATTTTCTTGTACGACCATTTTTTCAAAAAAGTGCCGCTGGGATGACGTAGTCCCAGCGGAATCAGTTTTTGTTGAATAGCTCCTCAATGGCTGGATGCACAAATTTTTATTTACCATACACAATTACACGACGTCATACACTAAATGAGTAATTCCACTTTGCCCCACCAAGCCCGCCACCCTGGTGTGGCAAAGTGGACTGCCTAAAATTTTGCAGTGGAATATGCCCCACTATTCTGATTTGATGGGGCGGATAACACTAGCATAAACACTTTGTGGATTCTGCCCCACTAGGGTTGGCAGCTCAGGATTTACGAGACATTCACCGCCTCATCTAACCCAAATGATTCACCAAAAATAGAGGGGATATGGCGCTCGGCGGCCGCTGCCGCGGCACCGCTCGCTTCGCTCGCTCGCCGTCGCGCGTTAAGGGTCACTGTTCTAACCTAACCTAACCCAAATGATTCAAAAATACATGTTAACCTTCATACACAAATCCTGAGCTGCCAACCCTAGTGGGGCAGAATCCACAAAGTGTTTATGCTAGTGTTATCCGCCCCATCAAATCAGAATAGTGGGGCATATTCCACTGCAAAATTTTAGGCAGTCCACTTTGCCACACCAGGGTGGCGGGCTTGGTGGGGCAAAGTGGAATTACCCCACTAAATATCTGCTAAACTGAAATTACGAAATTCGACACTTTTCCGCTGGGACTACGCACACGTAAAACACTCCCGAAGTTTGTATGCAAAAAATGTGGACTAGGTTCAACATAACTGGCGAAATGTGGGTGCTCAACTTTTCTGGGAAACAAGGCGAGATGTAAAGTCTAATAAGTTAACAGAAGTAAAATACCATTTAGCACGCCTTTTACATGAATCGAGGAATAAAATAAAACAAAAAAATTTGGCACGTCCGTATATTATATTTACATTTTATTTACATTTAGTCAAATACCGTATAAATCTAATAATAAATAACAATACAATATACATTATAATTGCTTATAAAATAATCGACGGTAAAGCAGAATTATTGCTATATTAATTAATAATTACTAATATTACACAACACCGTTTTTCTATGATACCACGAACGGTTCTGTGGCTGCAAAGCTTTAACTGCCCTCAAAATTCCAACCTTGTGTATACACATTAAAAATAACCTTTTAAAATGGCAGTAAGCAAAAACAAAATCGAATAAAAAAAATACATACCCATAAACAAACATAATAAAAAATATAACAGAGTATATAAAAGCTAAAAAAACAGTTAAGGTGAGGTCGTTTACATTTTCTTAATTAATAACTTATTTTATGAATACAAATATATATATTAGTTTACAATCACACAGAGTAAATATAATACCCTTTTTATTAAATAAAAATTAATTATAATGATATTATATCACACTACAGTTTTCTAAATAAAAATATATATTTCCTTGTCTATGATACGATTCAAATCTTACGATAAATACACGCACTAATAATATTAATATATATATATCATGCTACTAATATTATATATTTGAAAATGAGTATGTCTACAGTTTATTACTCAATCTCGCAAAAATGGCTGAACGGATTTGTATGAAATTTGGCACACAGATAGTTTATAACCTGGGTTAACACATTATGATACTGTTTATCCCGGTAGTACGGTCCCGTAGGATAATTATCGGCAACCACGCGGGCGAGGCCGCTGACAAAATTATTGTGGAATAAAGAAGTCTCGTTAAAGGCAGTGTTGCAAGCTTGGCAGTGTGTACAGAAAACTTAAATCTACCATAGACAAGGAAACATGAAAGGCACTAAAGTTGAGTATACAATATAGTTTTACACGTCGACACTCCCTACGTAGCGTTAAGGCGAAAAAGCTATTTTTTTTTATCATAAAAATACATATTTCTTTATAATAAATATCCCTGTTGCATGGAACTTTAACATAATTGGCGAAATGTGGATACCTACTATATATAACGAGTAACATAATTAACGCAAGACCTCATACACCCCAATTAGAGTATTGAGTTAAAAGCATAATACGATGACCAAAACTATTTTTTTTAAAGCTAACTGATATTACTAAGAAAAACGTGTCGATCCAAGCATTACTCTATGCATTTAAAATTGAGTCTTATTTCTTCTAGCATAAGATTGAATTTTCTTTGGCTAAATCAGTGGTAGGTATGGCAAAATACATAATTAAAAAACAAAACTTTTATTAAAAGTTACTGAAATCGATTCAGTAGTCAATTAGGAACAAATTACTTTCAGGTCTTGCGTCCATTCTGTTACACCTTGTATACACTTCTGCCTATCCCTTTGAGGTATATTGGCGTGATGTTATGTTTAAATACATATTCGTTCATATAAAGATTACGAATAACAGAAAATTTTAAATCTTGGTCTAATCTAGCTCATTCTTGCCAGGGGGTGCGGATTGTTCGAAAGAGATACCGCGGCCCCTGGCACACAGGCAACTGAAGGAACACGGGTGGGTTTTAGTCAGTAAAAGTCTGACACGCTCTCCCGCTCTACTCAGAGCGGAAGAAGACATTTGATGATTTCCCATCCTTAAATTAAGAAAAACCTAGCGCATTCCCCTTAAGAGCGTTCATCCCGCGTGGGCTGGCAACGTCGCATAATTATAATAGTTTTTCGTGATTATTTCATTAAGTATAAACAAAAGTACTTATAATTATTATTAGGTAAGTATATTATTATAGGTATTTATAATTATTTTTAACATTTACTTTCAAATAAGAACATTTTAATAGTAAGAAATAATGCAAATAGAAAATAATTGACGGTATGTCGATTTTTATTATGAGTAAATACCAAAACAACTGTAAAAAACTTATAAATACCAACGATCTAGCGTTTAGATGAAAAAAAAGTACTTTTATTTAAAGAAAAAGTGAAAAACCACTTGAAATGCGACGTTGCCAGCCCACGCCGGATGAACACTCTTAATCAGAAGAAAAAAAAAATTATTTCGCCATAATTTTTGCAAACAATTTAATAATTACTAAATTATAATTTTTTGGTGTTTCACGAACTGTTGTCAATTATTTAAATCACATTAACAAATTTAATGGTAACAGTGTATTTTACACATAGGAAGTGTCGATTTCATCATCACAATAATACATTGGCATAATAATAATTATATATTAGGCACATAACAGAAGTCCTTTTAATTTCTTAAATATTGCTAAGCAGCCAGATATTTTTACAAAATAATAATAAAAACGTCACATTAACACTTTCGATGCCAGCACCCAAGGTATGGGTCGAAAAATCATTCGTTCGTGTGCAACAACTCGCATCCGAATCGTCGCTTTAAGTAGCTATTGATGACTTCTGTTCATGCCCAGGACCCGACTAGCGAGACTACTTATAGCGACGACTCGGATGCGAGTTGTGGGCACACGAACGAATTATTTTTCGTATATGGCATCGAAAGTGTTAAGGTGAATGCGCAATGGTAGAGCGCGAAATTCAAACTTTGTTACGTTTTTTGTAATTTTCAGGTGAGTGTCAGCTTGTTACTTGATCAAAATATGATTTGCGACTATAACATGTACGTATTTACAGATTTATAATCATTAGACTCAATAATACATCTTTCTAAGTTAGATTTGTTCCATAAGAACAAATTTCTTATGGAAAAGTGCTTGTGGAAGAAATCTAACTTATAAGAGATATATTATACATTCTAATGACTTAGTTCTGTAAACACGTAGCTGTTATGTTCGAAAATCACATTTTGATCAGGATACAACCTGATACTGACCTGAGAATTGCAAAAACGTAAGAAAATTTGAATTTCGCGGTCTACCACTGCGCATTCACCTTAAGACTCTCAATTTAAATTTTAGTTTTTTTTTTATTCAGTCAGAGCCGAGCTCCCAAATTGCGTAACACACGATCATTCACAGCCTGAATTATTTTCAAAGGATATTGCTTCATTAGTTCGAAAAAATTGTTTGCTCAACATCATCTAGGCAGTCCTTTCCCAACTATGTTAGATTCGGCTTCCAGTCTAACCAGATGCAGCTGAATACCAATATTTTACATGGAGCGACTGCCTATCTGACCTCCACAACCCAGTTACTGGGTAACACGATACCCCTTGGTAAGACTGGTATTCAGACTTTAGGGCTTCTGACGACCCGTATCGAATGACAGCCGGGACCAACGGCTTAACGTGCTTCCCGAGGCACGGAGGGGTCTTGGTATGTTACGATGGTCACCCATCCACGGAACAACCGCGGCAAGCGTAGCTTAACCCGATCGATCGATCCGTTCGGCTAATATTACTTAGCCAGAAGCCCCGAAAAATTTGTCTGCTCAACAATGTAAATAACGCAATTAATTTAGTTGAACTGTCAAAATGGATTAGTGTGTTTTGCAAATAACCCAAATTCTCCCGTGCCAATCCAAAAGATTGTAAATCAACTTTTAGTGTTTTAGCTTAACTACGCCCAATCAGTTTCTTTAAGTCTGTTTAGTACCCCTGAGCAACAATTTTTTCATTCAATGTATATTGTGCAAGAATATGGCAACCTAAAAAACATTGTTTAACGTTAAAATTAACCTTTAAATTATCATCAATCTCAGAATGACAAGAGAATAGCTGGCGTTTTATCAGTCTTAAAAAATACTTAGAAGTTATGCATTAACGAATATTTTTTTTCGAATTTAGCGATGTAGTGCTCAAATAAAAAAACTGCACTCTTGCCTAGAAGTATCTCAACACTAGAAAAACTTTTTTTTTTTTGGTTAATCTGGCTGCGAGCCAATACAACACAACCTTAAAAAATGATGGCAAAAAATACAAAATCACAACACATTATACAAGAATATTAATTTGATTATTACATAACTAGAGCGGTAAGGTGACGGCAATCGTTTTCGGCCTAAGTTAATTTGCTTTATCAAAAAAAAAAAAAAAATGAGCTGCGAATTTGTAAGTCTGTTTTTTTAAGTTGCAAAAGAAAATTATTTAATAAAGTTTTAGTTACCATAACACATAATAAGCCACCAAACGCCCATCAATTACTATCTTCATCCTAATTATAGCTACAAAAGCTTAATTTTTACATACATTTTTTTTTTGGTATTTTTTTTCCAAAAATTTTTTATATCCTATCTAAGTTCTGTTATAGAAAATATAAAGCCTAACTACCTACATATGTATGTACAAAGTATACTCAATACATTTACATACATACTCAGTCATCACCGCCCTGTCCTTATCCAAATTTATTCGTAGACGTCGTGTGGCGCCATCTACATTGCCACATGCGAGCTACGCATCACAATGACGTCACGCAAAATCCTGTATCGCACAAGCAAAGACGAGCGACTAGCAGATTTACAACGTCGCGACAACAATATCAATAGTCAGCCGACCCTTGTTCGACGAATGAGGGTGTTCATGCCACCAGTTGGCGCCCCCTGGGCGTCGGGAATCCCAGGCTGATTACCGGCCACCGTAGGCGCGGGCTTGCGGACGGCGAGTAATGGGTAGCTCGCTGTCCGGTAAGGACCAAGCCCGGGTTGACGGCGTGTTGTGTTCCACGCGCGCCTCAAAGAGATGTCAGCACCAACTGGTGGGGTCTGCAAGGGCCGATGTTTGCCAGGGGTGCGGGGTGATCGAAAGAGATACCGCGGCCCCTGGCACACAGGCAACAGAGGGAACACGGATGGGTTTTAGTCAGTAAAAGTCTGACACGCCCTCCTCTCCACCCAAAGCGGGAGAAAGAGAAGTTATTTGATGATTTCCCACCCAAAAAAAAAAAACCAGTTGGCGCCACTTTGACAAGAGGTCTTCCAGTTCGACAATGAACTTAAAACGTTTGATGTCATCCGTTTCATTCTTTCGTTCACCATTCAGTCCGTAGGCGCTTTGACACTTTTGACAGGTGCCCGGACCTGACGTCTCAGTGCTGCCACCTAGTGAACGTCATTTCAGAACACCCTCATTGCCAGCACACGTCGTAACTAAGCCTGTAGTTTTAAATTCCCCAGTTCTGATCCAGCTTATCCCATCTTGCTGTTTTCAACCAGCGATTCCCAGAGCCAAGGTCCATACACCACAGGGGGTGGCCGTGTAGTTGCTAAGTTTTAAAGTCCTGGCTGGAGGCCTTAATTTATTGAGGCAACCACAGGCAACTCCGGTTAAACAGTCGACAAACTCCTGGATTGATTTGCGAGGATCGTTTGGCAGTAAGAGCTTGTCCAGAAGGGGCGAATTCGTCGCAAAATGTTTTGCGCGAAACCATTCGCGCGTTACTGAGATACTAGGCAATAATACATCGCGCCCACAAGCATCGCGCGAATTCAAAATACGCGCGTAAATCGCGTGCACTACGCCAGACTCTCGATTCGCGCGTATTGCGCGCGAGTCGAGATTTTAGGGCTTGTCCAGAAAGGGCGAATCACGCGCGAGTCGAGGGTCTGGCGTTATGCACGCGATTTACGCGCGTATTTTGAATTCGCGCGATGCTTGTGGACGCGATGTATTCGTGCCTAGTATCTCAATAGCGCGCGAAACGTTTCGCGACGAATTCGCTTCTTCTGGACAAGGTCTTAGGGACGCCTTGTTGCGTTCAGTTAACGGGCGAACTCCAGAGCGAGTGCACGTATCGAGGGAAATGGAGCGCCTAAATTTTGATACGGAATTGTTTAATGCTCGCGCGTTGGTATGCTCTTTCTGGGCGCACCGGTCGCGCGTGTTACGCACGAGCGAATCGCCCCTTCTAGACAAGCTCTTACCCACCACATACAGCACCCGTCTGGTCGGAGGATCCCCCCTTTTCAATGTAGGATGAGGAAATTTACACCCCGTTTCTCATACCTCTAAACTGGTGAGCCCAACGTCATGTCAGTGTGATGCGTAGTTCGCATGTGGCGCTGTAGATGTCACCACTAGCACAGAATGTCTTCTCCATACGTCTCTTTCAGCATTTACTTTCTTAGCCTTCAACCTTTCACACCTTTTTTTCGACCCTGATTTATTTATATTTTAAAGTTTAACTAATATGGGACCAGCCATTTATCCTAATATCACTATTGATTATTTTTATATTTTATTACACGAAATATTTACAAAACTTAAAAACTATTTTATTTTTTGATTAAATTTTGCGGTTAAAACAAAACTTCTTTTTTTTTCTTTTTTTTTATCATTATTTATGAATTCATTATTCTAGTATGGCGTGTGTATTTAACTAGGCAAGTAACTAAATTATTTAGCGGATATTAAAATAAAATTGTTCTATTATTGGACGCTCCATATACAACATGTAACATAATTAACGCAAGACACCCCAATTACAATGAGTAAAACTTTTTGTTTTTAAAGCTCAAAATCGTGTTAACCCATTAAAATATGCATTTAGAATTGAGTCTTACTACCTTGAAATACGATAGAATTTTCTTTGGCTCAATCGGCGGCAGATATGGCAAAGTACATAATTTTTGAAAAAAAAAACCCATATTAAAAGCTACTGAAATCGATTCAGGAGTCAATTATGCCCCTAACTACTTTCAGGACTTGCGTTTAATATGTTACAGCTTGTATATACAATGATCGCAATGAAACATGCCCGGTCTAACAAAAGGCACTCAGAACCCGCATATTGGCTCTCTCATACTCCACTCATATCACCATTTGGTTCCTAAAAAAATATTATTGCACAGCCTTCTGTGCTAAGTTCTAACTGGCAATTTACCATCGGCCATATTGCACCAAAAGAGATAAGGTCCAATGCCTACCAGGGGTGCGGGTTGTTCGACAGAGATACCGCGGCCCCTGGCACACAGGCAACTGAGAGAACACGGGTGGGTTTTAGTCAGTACAAGTCTGACACGCCCTCCTGCTCCACCCAGAGCGGGAGAAGTTATTCGATGATTTCCCATCCAAAAAAAAAACGATTCCTTACTTCGAAACCACGGCAATTCCTTAGATCACACACGACATCTGCTAATTTAATAAACATGTGAAACCGAAAATTTAGTATCAATTCTTAGAGTATTTTATTTTGAGCTGAAACTGTATAGTGATTCTATACCAGCTGTTATCTGTAGTGCTTAAGGAAAGCAATAGGGTTTCTGTTACATCCTATATAATAATACGTTTCGAAACGCGTAAAGTACAACTATTTTCTTAATGTCGCTCGGGAATCATCGCATTTCCGAATACAAATGAGCTTTCCCCCTTTTTTTGAATCTTGTCAACATTTTTTCCATACTAATTTCGGGAATGTATTACTCCACTGTTCGACAATCTACATCAAAAATTAAATATAGTATGTTTTTGTCTCATTATTAATTAATATTGTCTGTGCGGAAACAGAATACTAAAATAAAAAGCCATTAAAAAGTTAAGAGCCAAAAAAGATTCGCTTTTCTTGCTAATTTAACCCAACTTTGGGCGTGTGTAATAAATGATGAAGTGTAAAATCTCTAAAACCAAGTCGGTACCGACAAAGCTCAAAGTTCAATAAACTTTATTGGTCATTGATTTATGCAGTGGTTTTTTCATAGAACCCGATCTTCCGAAGGACTTTTGTTTATTTTTTACGCGAATTTCTTACTATAAATGATCCTGCATCTCACTCAATAACGTTGTGCGAGTAGACAAGCGTCTAACTGCTCATCAGTGATACTATCTCTGTCGGACACGAAGCCTGGTGAGACAGCGTGATTTTGAGCCAGGACTTCCCCAAGTGCAAAAGGCAACTGATAGAAATCCGAAGACTGATGAAACACGAAGTTTGCCGCTGAACTTTAAGAAAATAGTTGTTCTCTACGTTCGCGAATCATACATTAATCTACATACAAACCTGACATTGACCAGTAAATTGCAAAAAAACGTATACCGTAAACCGGGGTTACTTTGATTCGCGGGATGACTTTGATCAAAACTTCCATTTCATATAAAATCGCTAATTGCGTAAAACGAAACGTAACATGGTAGTTTTTTTTTCTAGTTTAGCAATACTGAAGAACTGTCAAATTCTTTTCTGAGGACATTCTGGGAATTCACTAACAATTATAATTGAAAATGTTAAATTATTTTTCCTGTTTGCAGTATTTGATTTTTGGCATTATAATTGGGGTTACTTTGTAATTACGCAATAAAATAGGGGGGTATCAAAGTAACCCTTCATCCAAAGTATAACTTTGATCAGTCAGTTTATTTTTTTTCTCAAAATAAAGCAATATTTTTCACGTATTATTACAGCAATCGAGAGTTATAAAAAAACCGATTGTAGGACATTTTTTGTATTTTTATATAACCATAAATTTAAGAAATATGAACCTTCAAAGTTCAATATTGATTAAAGTAACCCCGGTTTACCGGTGAAATTTTAATGCCGCGGGTTTCTTTAAAGACATCTATACTCCGTTTGAAATAAGATTAGACATTTAAATAAACCTTTTTTACAGTCCGTTCAACTGATTTTGACTTCTATTGCGTTGGTAGCATGATAAATGGCATCTGCAGTAAACAGTTGGTACTGTAACCACTTTTTGCTTTTAATGCCATCGTTATGCCTACGGAATAGAAGTCAAAATCGGTTGTACAGACTGTAAAAAAGGTTTATTAAGTAGGAGTATAAGTAGACAAACCTCAGCTTTGTATAGCCTCGTCTCTATCCGTCATACCTACGTCACAGTCTCTTTCTAAAGCTCGATGAGTCATATTTACGACCGAGTACTGTACATACAGTTCTTCATAGTTATTTTACCTCTGAGAACAACCCAACATCAACCTTATGACAACGTGAATAAAGTTCATTTTGTTGTGATAGTGACGCCAAAGCAACAACAACCCCGGAGCGACCTTGTTGGAACATGAATAAAGTTCATTTTATTGTGACAGTGATGCAAAATCAGAGGTAATTTAATAACCGTGAAAAACCTACAGTAACGCCTTACTTCGAATTGATATCTATTTAGTTGCAATATATCACTATTTAATTTACAAAAATACTACGTCTATATTTTTCCTGTCTATGTTTAGGCATGGTCTGTATTAAAAAAAAAAAACCCGGTTTCTGAAAGCTATTTTTCATATGACAAAACGCGATCTAACTGTAGTTCTAGCCTTAAGCTCTGAGCCATATTTTGTCGCATTTAGGATGCCCGGAGCCCTCCTGGAGGGCTCAGTCAAGTCGCATATGGGATGCCGGGAGTCCTCCTGGAGGGCTAACTCAAGTCGCATATGAGATGGCGGGAGCCCTCCTGGAGGGCTCAATCAAGCCGTATGTGGGATACCGCGAGCCCTCCCGGAGGGCTCACTTGAGTCGTATATGGGATTCAAGGAGCTCTTCTAGAGGGCTCACTCAAGTCGTATATGGAATGCCGGGAGCCCTCCTGGAGGGCTCAATCAAGCCCTATACGGGATGCCGGTGACCTTCCCAGAGGGTTACCTAGCAATATGTATGAGTAGAGTCGAGAGAGTCAGCGAGAATTCGGCTAAATTTAATCTACTTTCAGAAATCGGCGAGCAGTCAATGTTTTTATTTTTTTATTTCATTTTATTTTTAAGTTTCATGATAATGCAACGCGATCCTACGTGCATTTTCAATGTCAATAATATTAATTTATAATTTTACAGATCTATTAACCTAAGATGTGGTATTTCTATATGGCCTTAAAAACTAATATAAAAGATTTTTGTCAAAAAACGTTTTCAAAAGATTCATCAATTCATCATCTGCCTAATCCCTTCCCAAATATGTTGGGAATGGCTCTCAGTCCAACCGGATGAAGAACGGGCAAGAAACTCCAAGGACACTCTTTTAAATCAAGATATTACAAAATTTTGGGTACGTTATTCTTATTGCTTCTATATGTGCGAACAATGTATTAAAAATAAATAATAACCATCCAGAATCCTAATAAAACCACCCAGTCTTACCAAGGTTTATTATGTTAACTTAAAACTGGGTTGCGGAGGTCAGATAAGCAGACGCTCCATGTAAAATAGTGGTATTCAGCTGAACAAGGTTAGACTTGAATCGGAACCCCAACATGCTTTGAAAAAGGCGAAGCAAATGATGAATTTTAAACAATTTTTGTCAAACAACTTCTACATTACCATACCGATACATTTAATATTATAAGTTGAATCCTCTCAGGTTGTCCAGTCTTCTCTGCAGCTCGTCTACAGTATCCTTAGGGGCAGGGTCTGTTGTAGACTTCCGTCTTTCACCCCCAGGGGCCATTTGGAAGCCTGTGAGAGTTGTTGACTTCCCTGGACTCTCGGTACTAGAAAAATATTATAAAATAAATTTTATAAACGGTCATATTTAACTGAAAGTTCGGGTACCGAATTTTATTAGGTACCTTAAGGGGAACCTAGTCGCGGGCTCGAACTCACTGGTGGGCCTGGCTAAAAATCACGCTGTGTCACCAGGCTTCGTGCCCGACAGAGATAGTATCAGTGATAAGCAGTTAGACGCTAGTCTACACGCATAACGTTATTGAGTGAGATGCAGTATCATTTATAGTAAAAAAATCGCGAAAAAATTAAGAAAAGTCCTTTGGAAGATCGAGTTTTATGAAAAAGCCAATGTATAAATCAATGATCAATAAAGTTTATTGAACGCTTCGATAATTGAATTTTGTTGGTACCGACTTGGTTTTGGAGTTTTTACATTTCTTTTATTACTTAAGTTAAGTAAAATTAGCAAGAAAAACGAATCTCAGCGACTGCCTAGTGCTCCATGTAAAATACTATTATTCAGCTGGATCCCGTTGACTCACCTAAAGTACTCAGTGCTGGCTGCCAAGCCGCTGTCAACGTTGCTGTTACCATCTTTGTTATTGTACAACCAGACGCCACCGCTCATCTTGTGGTCCCGCACTTGGAAGTCTGTGTTGTACAGTCGAGGGGGCGTCGTGAAGTCCACATTGAGCTGTTGACCTGTTAACAAGAATAAATGATAAATAAAAATAAAAAAATATTTCTGTAAGTAGGTTTGTACAGTCAGCGTCAAAAATATCGGGACGTATAGACTTCAAAATGATCTCGACAACTAAGAAAATTAAACTTTATCTCAATTGAATAAAGTTCTCGTCAGAATGACAGTTGTCGTTTATTGTCTTTATTCTGAAACATTCCTTGTGTCATTGAGTTAATATTTAATTTTCATAGTTGTTTAGATCATTTTGAACAGTCTGATCGTCCCGATATTATTGTCGCTGACTGTACAAACACTTTTACACGTCAATCATATTTTTAACACGCTTTTATTCTATGTAACGGAATCTTTGAACGTGATTTTCACCCACTTCAAAACGTCGGATTCATTCGAAACTTTGCACACTTATCAAGGACCGATGACAATTCAATAATTTCATAAAGGTCATTGGGCGTAATCTGACCCGGTTTGTGAAAACTTGCGTACATAAGCCAAACTAGATTTAAATTGTTAAGTTATACCCCACTTTTAATTTCATGTACTTTTTTATTTTTATTGCGGTATTAAATATTAATAGGTCAATGAAAAAAAAAAATTTTTTAAAGTTTCAACTGTATGAATCCATAGTACTACTGAGGGCAAATCGTTCTGCCGCGGGAAAACAACCACTACAACTTCAGCGTGTATACATATATATTATGCTGTCTCTCTCGCACATTAGTCAGGTAGAAACGGGTTAGGTGGGCGTTGTAGTTGCGCTTTACAGCGCAGTCCCTCGTCATTTGTCGTTGCGATCTGTGCGTTCTTCAAGTTTCTATTTTTCTTATCGACTACTTTTGAATGTTAACTGGTTTGATTGTTTGCTTTTGGATTGGAATTTGTTAAAAAGGAGAGGCGAAATAGTTGTGTTTCATGTGAACGATTTGTGTTACGCCGCAGAAAACATAGCCTTACACAATTGTTTTTTGAAAGTCATCGAGATCACGTCGAGTTATTATTACAAGAAATAATGCCACGTGAGGTAAGTCTCTTAACTATTTTGTTGCAAAATGCGGGTGCTCTGTTATTTATGAAGTGATATCGAGTCAATTCAACAATTAAATAAAACACATTATTGCTACGTGTAATACACTATACGAGTATCGAACCTCAAGCGCTCAACTATTCTTTCATATACGTCTTTAAAATTGCTTTCATAGTGGGAGGCAAGTCAAAAAGACGAAAAATAACAAAATCGGGAGATATAGTTTGATAGATATAGCTTCATATCAATTATCTATGTTGTTATCTAAATTCAATTACACCATTGGATAGCTAGAGGATCAAAGAATTCATTACGCCAAGTGAGCACTGTGACGCATCGCGTGTGGTGGAGGGGGAAGCGCCGCCATTTTGAGATCATTTTGCTGCGTATCGAGATTTCCACTTGTATAGTTTTTGTTGTTTAAGAGTTTGACTCAGAAAAGCTACGACGTTTGCATAAGTTTAAATCGTCAGCTCTCGTAAAAATCTATCAATTGTATACAAAAAATTAGTATATTATAGTGACATTGAATATAATCTGCTAAAATAAAAAAAATATAAAATATATAAGGTTGGGCTATACGCGTCAAAACGCCAAATTCAAATACAGAGATCGTATACGGTTGGAAAGGGCTTCTCAAGAGCGATCAAATGGTACTTATAAAACACCATATATTTTTTTTCTAATTAAGACTACGGTCTTCTCTTTGTGTCAAAATGTACCTGTTTGCTTTGTTTTTTTTTTATCAATAATACGGTGATGCTATACAAAAAAACGGGTAGAAAACTTCATTCTTAAACGACTTAATGAGGCAAGGGCATTTATTTAATTATTTCTACTGGTTTCAGATTTCTTTTGATGGCTCACGATCATTATGCCATGCTTGCTGGGTGAGGTTGGATCGTGCTCTGCATAATCAACCCAGACGCGAGCCACCCCAACAAGTCCAAGTACAACCACCCCAACAAGTACAAGATGCTGATGGGGAAATGCAAGACGCGGGCATACAAGTGAATCCCGGTTTTATTAACCTACAAGGCTATTCTCGTGCAGCAAATACAGCAAGACGATGCATATTTCGGAACTGCAGGAATATGGCTACGCATATAGTACCATCGTATGTAAAATTCCATTTGTTACATAATGATAATTTTTACATACCTCCACTTGCCAGAGTTTGTCATCCGCATTTAGTAATAAATGATTGGGAAGAAGTGAATGCTCAGCCAGTCATGCAATTTAATAGCGCTCATGTACTTGACATAATCAATATATATAAGTGGGGGTTGGAACGAAACAACCAAATGGATTTCGAAAATATTGATGGAATTGAAGGCAATGAATTACACTTCTGGACAGGAGTAACTAAAGATCAGTTCAATAACATTATACAACTAACTCCGTCGCTTCGAAACAGAACCAGTACTCCTGCTACAGTGTTAGGGGTTTATTTAACAAAAATAAGAACTGGTATACCCGATGAACGTTTGGCTACAAAATTCAACATGTCAAGAAGAACGTTAGAAAGAAAGTTAAGAATGGCAAGAGCATGTTTAACAGGGGATTTTGTGCCGCATTTTCTGGGATTGGATCATTTGACCAGAGAAGAGGTGATAGCTCGAAATCTTTCAATTCCTGCTCATATTTTCGGAGGCCGCCACGACTCGGCTATTTTGGTGTTTGACGGCACTTATTTATACATTCAAAAGAGCTCCAATTTCCTGTTCCAACGGGTAACATACAGCCTTCATAAATTCCGAAACCTAGTGAAACCTTTTATGGTAGTTTGTACAGATGGTTACATTTTAGATGTTATGGGGCCCTTTGCAGCAACAACTTCAGATGCCACAATCATGCGCAGCCTAATGGAAGACCAAAATTCTGCTTGGCATGGTTTTCTTAGGCTCAACGATGTTTTTGTACTAGACCGTGGATTTCGGGACTCGATTCCCAGTATTGAAGAATGTGGCTACAATCCTCAGATGCCACCAACTAGATCTAGAGGAGAACAGTTGACGACAGCAGATGCGAATAAGTCAAGACTTATCACAATGACCCGTTGGGTGGTCGAGACCATAAATGGTCGATTCAAAAAAGATTTTAAAATCTTTCGGCACGTCTATTTTAATGTTTCTCTACCAAACATGATGACAGACTTCAGAATTACTGCGGCAATCATCAATGCAACTCGACGTCCATACGAGGACAGCATTTACGCCGAACAATTCATTATTATAATTAATGAAAATATCAATAGAGAGAATGAACTGGCGGAGTATGTGAGACAGCACAACTTAAATAGGCAAAGAGTTGCTTTCGTGCCAATTGACGCCAATAATGCTGCTTTTGATGACTTTCCACAACTCACATATGAAGGTTTAATTCTTTTCACTTTGGGGACGTATCATTTAAGGATCGCTCGATCGTACTGCCATGAGCATTTGCGACCAAACGGTCTCTTTATTGTGGAACTGTATCTACACGAAGAATTAATTAACAACAAAATATTAATCAGAGGCAGAATGCAGTCACGACACGTGAGGAGCAAACAGTATTATACATATATATTGGTGAACCCAACAGTACATGGTAGACAGAGTATCGAAGGGTACTACTGCTCTTGCATCCACGGCCGCCGCACCATTGGAAGCTGCGCGCATATAGCCAGTGTGGTTTATTTTTTATCTTGGGCCAGACATCAAGAACAAACAGATGCACCGGCGGCCTTTTTAGATGATACCATTGTACCTTTAGACATTGACCATGTTGAATAAAACTGAAAATAATGATTATTTACGAAAACTAGTATTATTTTTTTCCTAACGCAAAAAAATTTGGTAAACAGTAATAATAAATAGCGCAAAATAATTAAAAGTTAAAAATAAATGATTTAGAAGTTTTTTTTTTAATTATATTAGCCTATAGTGTCCCACACTGCTGGGCAAAGGCCTTCCCCATATCCTACCAGACACTCTTTTCTTGCGTAACTTCAAACCAGCCTTCGCGATGCGCGTCCGAGACCTTAATTGTTATTAAAAAATATTATATAGGTGATACACATGGAAAAATTCTTCTTCGTTTTTTTTGTGCTTGCAGACTATTCCCACAGTAATGCAACCCATACTATCATAAACTAGAGACACTAATCTGTCTATTCCACCGTATTTTGTTTCTGTACAGCGTGGGTATAGTTTCCATACTAAGGTGCCCATTGACCTTTGTTCCATAAAGCTGGGCACAAAAAACCACGCTTTTGTAGTTAGCTGAACTAAAGAATAGAAAATAAATAATAGTTTAAAAAAACACGCTTTCAAAACCAAGCTAAAATAGTTGAAAACGATTACGATTTTTCAGTTTTTTTTTTACGTTATGGAATAAATTTATAAAATTATTGAATTGTCATCGATTCCTCGATAAGTCTACAAAGTTTAAATTAAATTAGACCGTTTGAAGTGGGTCAAAATCAAGTCCAAAGGAGTCTGTTACAAACAAACATACAGGTGAAGCTCATGAGTGAGAATGGTTTGATTGAAATAAATGCTTTGAGTTAGTTTGAATAAAAGCGTTTTAAAAACCAAGGCATCTAAGAGATGACCACTCCCTACTGACGACGCACGTTCACGAACATGACGCATGTATCAATATCATTCAGCTCAACCATTTTCAACTGAATTCAAAAATGAGGAGGTTCGCAATTCATCCGTATGTTTTTTTTTGTGTTTGTTCCTCGATATCTCCAACAATTTATTGTGGATCGATTTCGAAAATTCTGGGGTACCATCTAAAATTTATTAACTTTGCTTGGGTAGTTTTTGCGTTAGCCTCGATAATACGTTTTTTAAATCCACTTTGTGTATCTTGACCATAACTAAAAAGTGTAAAATAAAAACATTTTCCAAAAAAAAAAGAAAAATAACAGACTTCCGAATAAAATACTAAAAAGTGAAAAATAACTTTAATTTCGGAGGTCGGCGACAAAACACGTTCAAAGACACCGACCTCGGAAATTAAAGTTATTTTTCACTGTATAGTATTTTTTTTAAATAATATTTTCCAATTTATTAAAAACTATTCTATTTTAAAGATTGGGGCGAAATATGTAACAGAAAAATAAAAGTAAATTGATTTTGATGACTTTTTATCACGTGACCACACGCGACGTCAACTTTGTGTAAACTAAAGTAGTTAATAAGTAAACAAGTGAATGTCGAGTTAATAATTAACAAGATTTTTAATGGATAGAATGCGCCAAACTAAGTATTTGTCACGTGATAAAAAAGTCATCGTAAGGAGCGTTTTGGCGGTAAATTCAAAACAACGAAACATAAATTTGATTTTAATCGTTTTTAATTGAGAAAATGGATATAAGTAAATATTTTTTTTTTCTGTTAGTTGTTAACGTCCCAATCTTCAAATTAAAATAGTTTTTGTTATTAAATTGGAAAATAGCCTATTAAGATATTTATTTTTATTACGTTGTAATCTTACCTAGTTGTATACAATTCAGTTCAACCTTAGCGAGCTTTAAATTTTGTTCTAACTCCTCCACACGCTGACCCAGCTTTTGAAAACCATGTTGCAAATAACAATTGTGTTGTTCCAACCGTTTTATACGTTCTAATTTATCTCCTAGCGCATTCTTCATCGCCTCAAACTTTTCATTATAGGACGAGAGTGAATTTTCAAAATCTGCGACTATTTTGTTGATTTTCTGCAACTGTTCCGAGGCTAAGTGTTTAACATTTTTCATTTCTTGTTTTACAAACTCTTTTCTCTTCTCTTCTAGTACTTGTTGATTTCTTGCCTTTTTTGAACGTTTAGTTACCCTAGGTGATGTATTTCCAACGTCTGCCTTAACTGTATTATCGACAATTGTGTTTAAATTGTTGCACATGCTATTTTTCAACTTCATCATAATATTTTCTTCGAATTCTTCATGAAAATTCAATGTGGAATTTCGACAACAAACTGAACTAATGTTCTCATTGAGACTATTGTCGTCACTTCTTTCTGCCATTGTCAACGGTACAGACAGGTATTTCAGGTCTCTATATATATAGGTAATTTGTATGTATGGGGGTTAATCTTCACTCCGATCGAATCCGTCTCTTGCTGCCCTCTTCACCGGCGGTGCCCTTAGCGTGTAGGCGCTTAGTTTTAACTTTCACGCCCTGGCATTAATTTATTAAGCCAGACACAGGCAAGTTCGGTGAAGCAGCCGATAAAATCCTAAGTAGAATTGCAAGATGTGATTCCCAAAACAAAAATGGGGGTAATCTTCGAAACTACTAATCCGATTACGAAAATTATTTCACTGATGGGAAGCTACAGATTAAAGTTATGTTAAAAACATGAAATTTCGCGCCAAGTAGCCGGCAAAGCTAGCTCAGCTTGACCTTATTGATTCATCAGAAAGGTCAAGAGCCTAGTACTCGCAACCGGCGTGTGTGTATGAGGCAAAAAGAGTATGTACGGATTGTAACCGGTAGCGTTGTGTAGTCTGCCTGAGTTTATGTATGTATGTATATAACTAAGCTATGCTTAGCCGCATAAACATATAAGGTATTACTTCCTCGGTCGACCTCCTTATTCACACAAAGTTTTACAACTAATAACCGATTATTTCACTTTTAAACTTCACTTTTTATCACTTAAAATAATCACACACTCAATCTGTCTTTTACCAACTATATCGGGGTCAGCTTCAGGTCTAAATACCAGTACTTTACACGGAGCAACTGCCTATCTAACCTCAACAACTCAGATATACTGACTAACACGATTTTCGAGCATCTGACGACCCGTAACGACTGTCAAAGATCAACGAATGACAGCAGGACCAACGGCTTAACGTGCTTTTCGATAATTAGACTAAATATTCACAGAACAAAAGTGTCATCAAATGTTTAGTTAATTATGTACTGAATAATGATAAGAGATAATGATTATGAATAAGTAATGATAATTATAAGTTCGATGAATGCATATTTGTCGAGTAGTTAGTTTTCCAAGTAAATTAGTCATTAGAATAGCCTCCACGAGTAATGATATTAGAATGTATAGATAGGGGAAATACCTTTTTGTATAAGGCGTAAGCGTCGGTTAGTTTACTAACTGCAGCAACCCAAAAGCAACCTTATTGTAACGAGAATAGATTCTAGATCAGAGGTACCCAAAATCTTTTTTCTTGTAGATCACATCGATATGCTAAAAAAAACTGCCAGTCCGGGAGTGCCGACAGAAATCAAAACTTGAACAATTACGCGTGTATTTTTTTAATCTTCAATACAGGATTTCACATTGAGTCCTTGGGTCCTGATTGCTCTCGGTAAAAAAGAGCGATCGACTTCAGCCATTAAAGGTAACAGCACAGATTTTTACGATAAAAATACAAAGGCATAAAAGAATTAGGATTTCCTAATGAAAGCAAGGGACTTTTCCAAAAGACATCAACGCGCGACTCATCCGTGTGCTCAAGCGTTCGGTGACGATGACGCGAGTTCCATGATTTTTGTTGACCCAAAAAGTGCTCAAGGCGTCTAAAGAAGTTTTCACTTCAAAAAGATTATTATAAAGATTACCTGGGTGCAGTCTATCATCCTGCCGCAGCTCTCCGAACCCGCCGGCGATGTCAGTGAGGGTGCACTGCTTGTTGGTGGAGGACCACACTTGTCCGCGAAGGCATTCTCCCGAAGGAGGGTACCACGGCTTTGAAGGTTTTGGCTTCGACGTCTTGGGGGTGCTGGGGGACTTGGCTGCAGGACCTGGCGGTGAGAACATTTTAATAGTTTAGGGGATCGTTAAGAATATTCATTTCGTATTCTTATCGTATCCATAGCAATGTAAATACAGTCAGCCCAGAATCTGGCTACGAGCTTGGCTCTTTCAGCAGCGTCCATCAGCTCCTGTAGCGTGCAGACAGCAGGCCACGCTGGACAAGATATTAAGTGCCCCATTGTTTGTGGGACAGCACCACATTTTACTCTCCAGCAAGCTCAGCATGACACTTTCTATTTCTACGAAGAATAGACAGTGCTTTTTCTATACAAAGTGACATTTCGTTTCTCCATTTTTGACATCGCACCGTAGATATCCTTCTACAATCTGTCATTTTGTCTTTCGTTTCTAACGATCTTTGTCTAGGTCCTTATAAATAAAGACTATTTCAGAATAATATTTCTTCCCAAACTGGAAAAATCACACTGACAACAAACTTTCTACTCGACGGCCACAAAGTATATACGATTATCTACAAAATCATGATTCGTTTAGAACACATAACTGTGATAATTAATAGAAAAACATAGCTATCTTCTCCTATTGTACGTCATTTAGTTAATAGTCATGTCTATTCTAGTGTCGACAAATCGGTGCTCGTGCTAAGCCTGCAGGGCAGAGTCATCTGTGAATCCACACCTGAGCAAGTTCATTTTACTTCGGCCTACCTGAGTCCGGAGTCTATTTAAAGACTTTCAGTAAAGCCAAGACAGCTCATTTTTGTATTTAAACGTAAAAACTACTGATGTACCGACTAGTCGGCCATATTGGAAGTCGGCGATTAGTCGGCTAAAAACACCGACTAGTCGGCCCATTTTTTACTCGTATTAATATGCTTAAAAAATTAAAAGACTGTGATTGAAATGAAATTGAAATCTTTACTGTTGTTATGTTTATTATACAATCAGTTTTAAAGTATAATCTAGAATACGATAGGAAATTAGGATAGGTAGAAACGCCGGCTCGCACGTAAACAATGATAGAATAAAAGCAAACAAAAACATGTGCCGACAATAGGGTATTACACTCATTTTTGAAAAGTGTCTTAATTAGATTCTAGAGTGCTAAAAAAAATCTAAAAAAAACACAACTTTTTTATTTTATCGATTAGTGCCATAAAAATGCATTTAAATTTTACATTTTCAAATTTCGCGCGTAATTTGACAAAAACGCTGGACGCAGTAGACGCCATATTGCTCTGTGGGTATGACGTCAGTTTGCTAAAAACAAATGCGCTGATATTTTGTATGTAAAAATTACTTTGGTTACGAAAATAATAAAAGTACGAAGTTGCTCAGTTGACATGCCGTATGACGAAATAACATGGCGACTACTATTTCATGGTGTTCAAACACAGATTAAAAAAACTGAAATCTTGAAATTGTATTTTAAAATTTATTTTGTTGTTTCATGAACTAAAACTAACATTTTCTGACTGCATTTTGCCTAAGCTATCTCATTAATATATTTTTAGTTTTTTCTCGTATAGAGTAAAATACCCTATTCCGCCTGGTCGCCGGGCGCCGAAAGCGTAGTCACGAACATTACCGATGTCACCCGAACTCAACCGAAAGCAATGATCGGCTTGGCCGACTAGTCGGCTATTTTGCAGCCGACTACTCGGCTAGTCGGCCAATCTCTAGTATAAAAAACATAATGATATTTTATTATAATATATTGAAACACATTGGTGTTTATACGTTTAATAAGTAAGTAATTTAATAGGTAGATAAGTTATACACTCACCGCAAGTGATACGTTATTATTAAGTACCTACACTCTATTTGAAATAAGATTACACATTTAAATAAACCTTTTTTACAGTCCGTTCAACTGATTTTGACTTCTATTGCGTTTGTAGCATGATAAATGACATCTGCAGTAAACAGTTGGTATTGTAACAACTTTTTTGCTTTTAATGTCATCCTTATGCCTACGGAATAAAAGTCAAAATCGGTTAAACGGACTGTAAGAAAGGTTTGTTTAAATGTCTAATCTTATTTTAAATGGAGTATAGTAAATTCACTATCATGATTCAAGCAAGTCTTTAGTCCCGGCGCTGTCATTCGTAGATCTTTGACAGTCGTTACGGGTCGTCAGAAGATCAAAAGTCTGACCACCAGTCTTACCAAGGGGAATCGTGTTACCCAGTAACTGGATAAGCAGTCGCTCCATGTAAAATTGTGGTATTCAGTTGCATCGGGTTAAGCTGGAAGTCGACCCTAAAAAGCTGAGACTAGCTAAAGGCTTATTACTAGGGATCGGATAATCGGATGCATAATTACCAGTGATAGGAATAGGTAGTGCCTATTTGCCTAAACTTCGAAGAACAGAGACAAGAAACGGAGACTTCCTTAGGACTAAATTTTTTCCGAGACATCTGTCCCGAAATTTCGAGACAACACATAAATACATTTAAAAAAAATGTTATTTGGAATAAGTAATTCGTCTATATTTACCTAAAGTTTGCGACTAGATATATCATAATAAAATAATAACATACACAGTCGTTACAACCATAAAATTTTCTGAATTTTTTTTTGGAGAACATTTTGTAAATGACTTGTTGATCGTAATACACAATGAATCACAATGTTTGAATAAGAAGCAGTACACGTTTCGAAGTAAATATCTTCTTTCTAGCTCACTCTCGGCTACGTTTAATGAGATTTCTAAAGTTCAAGTGTAAAAAAGTTCTAAAGTTCAAGTGTAAACTATCACATTTATAGACAAACTTTAGATAAATATAGACGAATTACTTATTCCAAATAACACATTTTTTTAAATGTATTTAAGTGTTGTCTCGAAATTTCGAGACAGATGTGCCGGAAATAATTTAGTCCTAAGGAAGTCTCCGTTTCTTGTCTCTGTTCTTCGAAGTTTAGGCTAAAAGGCACTACCTATTCCTATCACTGGTAATTACCTAAAGTAAATATCTTATATATAAAATTCTCGTGTCACAATGTTCGTTCCCGTACTCCTCCGAAACGGCTGAACCGATTTTGATAAAATTTCGTGTGCTTATCGGGTAGGTCTGAGAATCGGCCAACATCTATTTATCATACCCCTAAATGTTAAGGGTGCTCCACCCCAATTTTTTTTTATAATGCGAACTCAATTTTCATAGTTAAGACAGGACAACGTCTGTCGGGTCAGCTAGTTTAGTTATTAAAGTATGGTAGTGGCTTCTTAAAATACATTTTTTGGAAAAAAATCCCGGGATGCCAGGAACACCGGGAATGCATAACTGATCAGGTGTATAACATGGAAGCGACTTCTAAATTATTAGGATTGCATAACTATTCAGATGCATATTAATTAAAAATTAACCCCAGTGCAATTGTGTGTATGGAGGGTGTAAGTCTGTAAGAGAAGGGGTGGTTTGTGTTAGTGAACACAATTTTTTTTTTTTACATTTAGTATATCAAGATTTTTCGTTATAAAAGCGCGTTCCATATTAGGCCAACATCTCAAGTTTAGGTGAATATGCATCCGAATATCCGATCTCTGCTTATTACGTAATTTGTTCCGTATGGTGCCGGACTTAAAGAATAGCACCATCGCATCTCTTCCCGTGGGTGTCGTAGAAGGCGACTAAGGGACTTACTAGAGAATGGGCAGCAGTGTTCTTTATGCATTTTACCACCATACCGCGATCGCCAACCCCCTTTTGGGGGAGGCCTATGTCCAGCAGTGGACGTCTTTCGGCTGAAATGATGATGATCACGATGAGCTAAAGGCTTAACATACCGATCTCCTCTTCAACTACAGCGATCTTCTCTCTTCTCTCCCTCACTCGTGGGGTCGCATCGTCAATGTCCAAATCGTTCAACTCCGCCAGCATTCGTTCTTCTCCGTCAAACACGAATTCGCGTTCGGAGGTCCTTCGGCGAGGCAGCGATGGTGGTGGCGAAGGGAGTTGTGCGGCTGAAATTATAAATACATATTATGATACCTGTATACAAAGACTCCAGGGTCGAAAATATTATACTTAAAACATTTAAAAGAGTAACGGTGGAGTTTCTTGCCCATTCTTCTCCATACCAAACTACATTTTGGAAGGGGCGACTAGCATCAATTCTATTTTAATGTTTACATTAAAATAGAATTGACAACAACAAGAATTGTCAACATTTATGTTGACGTTCAAAAGTGCCTATTTGAAATAAATGCTTTGATTTTGAAATTTATTTATCTTTGCTGATTAATAAAATTGGAGTGTCTGTTTGTAATATTAAAATAACCGCTTTTTACTAAATGCATATGGATGTATACACGGTACATCTACCAAAATATATTTCTTTTTAAATTTTTGTATCTGTCGGTCTGTCTGTTTGTTCCGGCCAATCTCTGAAACGGCTGGACCGATTTTGACGAGACTTTCACTGGCAGATAACTGATGTAATAAGAAGTAACTTAGGCTACTTTTATTTTAGAAATTACAACAACAATGATAACTTTTTTTCACTTTAAGACTCACGTCATACAAATCCTACATCACGTCGGGGTCACCAGTATAGAAGTATGAGGAACAGGGTGTAAAGTTCACTCACACTCTATTGGTAAAGGTAGGATCCTCCGACCAGACGTGTGTTGTGTCTGGTGGGCAACTGCCCGACGGTTGATGTCGGGATGATGTACCTATGCGAGTCGCGCGGTAAACTCTGATTGCGCGATGTAGGATTTCTGTAACGTGAGTCTTGCGTAGTTCGCCTGTGGCATTGTAGATGGCGCCACTTCTTTTTGTATTTTTACATATTGCTGCGAAGTTTTTTCTTTAGTGCCGCTACACTCTCCTATGAGACAGACTGGTATACTCGTACCTTCCTTCCCCGGCGTGCCCCCGCCCGGCCCGACAGGCCCGGCCAGCAACTCCTGCAGTTCCTCCTCCAGCTCGGCGGCGTCTAGGTCATCTATGTTGGTGCCAAGAGCTTTCTCTACTTCGCTGTATTGTTCCATCACCTGAAAAAGATTCATAATTAACGCAAGACCTCATACACCGCAATTACAGTATTGACTTAAATAATACAATGAACTAATTTTTTTGAAGTGAAATTTTCTTTAGGTACGCTGAGCACTTTTTGGGTGAACAAAAATCATGGACATGCCAGTTTCCTCACGATGTTTTCCTTCACCGTTTTGAACTAATGCTCAAACACTAGATGGCCATAGGCTGTTCCTATAACATGGGTAGTGTACTGACCTCCTTCAAATCATCCATGGTGTCGTGAACATCGTCGCCTTCCATTCCATTCTCCTTGAGGTTGCGTTTCATTGCGTCAGAGCTCGATCTGAAAGAGAACCCAATATTTTAGTTTATACTAGATTTTGGCAGTGACTTCGCCCGCGTTTACCAATTAACACGAAACCTTAAAGTGAACCTAGTCTACATTTTTTGCATACAAACTTCGGGACATGGCACATCAAAAGTAAAATATGATATCGTTTTGTCTCGTTATTAATATTGTCTGTACGAAAACACAATACAAAAATAAAAACCCATTAAAAAGTTAGGAGCCAACAAAGATACGTTTTTCTTGCTAATTTTACTTAACTTTGGGCGTGTTTAAGTAATAAAAGAAGTGTAAAATCTCCAAAACCAAGTTGGTACCGATAAAGTTCGACTATCGAAAAGTTCAATAAACTTTATTGATCATTGATTTATGCATTGGCTTTTTAATAAAAGCCGATCTTCCAAAGGACTTTTCTTAATTTTTTCGTGTTTTTTTTACTATAAATGATCCTGCATCTCACTCAATAACGTTGTGCGTGTGGTCTAGCGTCTAACTGCTCATCACTGATACTATCTCTGCCGGACACGAAGCCTGGTGAGACACCGTGATTTTTAGCCAGGCCCACCAGTGAGTTCGACCCCTTAAGTTAGGTTATAGGAAATTTGTTATTTTTTTTTAATTAATTTGAACTACATTAATAAAGTTTTTATAGCAAACATAATAAAAATAAGGTATAACATTACCTGTAAGTATCAACAATCGCCACATTGACGTGAGCATCTCTCATCTGTTGCAGCAACTGCCGCACATTCTCCAACGCGTTGCTGCAACGATCCAGACGTTGCGAGGTTTTGTGCTTGCGTCGTAAATGGTTCTTAGCCTGGAATGAAATAAGGATTAAATTTGAATAACAATAATTTTTTCCTGTTTTACTGACGCTTCGTTATTACCTCGTAAAGAACCGTTAATTGAGAGCTCAAATAACTAGCAGCTAATTGTAATAACACCCGCGGTTGGTCCGTGTATGGATGACTATCTTAACATACCAAGACCCCTCCGTGCCTCGGAAAGCACGTTAAACCGTCGGTCCCGGCTGTCATTCGAAGATGTTTGACAGTCGTTACAGGTCGTCAGAATCCCGAAGGTCTGACAACCAGTCTAACCAAGAGGTATCGTATGGAGATTCTTCCATACATCTCTTCATTTCAGTATTCTCTTTTTCTAACCATATCATCAGAAAAACTTTTTAACAAAAAAATTTTACCGCCGAAAAATACTGAAAAGCAAAAAATAATAAACCTTTTTTAATAACTAAGTTCGGAAGTCGGTGACTTTGGATAAGTATTTTAATTTTATGTCACCGCCTTCCGAACTTAGTTATTGAGGTTAAACAAAAATTTTTATTATTTTTTGCTTTTCAGTATTTTTCTGCGGTTAATTTTTTTTGTTAAAACGTTTTTTTTTCACACTTCTCTATTAGTCGTCATCTCCGTAGTCACACCCTTTCTAACCATATCATCATTCACACAGTCCATCCATCGTTTCTTTGGTCTCCCCCTACTCTTATAGCCATCGACATTCATACTCAAAACTCTCCTCACGACATTTTCCTCATTCCTCCGTATCACATGCCCATACCATGACAACCGTTTTCCACACAACTTGTCAGTTATCGGTGCCACTTTCAGACTTCCTCTTATGTACTCATTTCTAATTCTATCCCTTCGTGTAACTCAACACATACCTCTTCTTGGTCTTTAATACTCACTGCCAATTTATTCCCAACATTGAGCGCTGCCTTAGCGTCAGCCTGTGCTGTGCCGACGTCCCTCGACAACCGTAGGGCTTCACCCTCGAGCCGGGTCTCTGCACACATCAGCTTCACTAGGGCTTCGTCTGTTTCTGTCACTGGAGATGCCTTTTTGTCTGGTTCGGCTGTGAAAGAGATAAATATGTTGAGAATTTTCAAAACATACTAAGTGGTTATGATAATACGACAATAAATTAAACTTCGCATACCTCAAGACATTCTCAGTCTACATATAAAAAATCATTTGAATATATCCAGTAGTTTAGTCACAGGAAATTATTTTTCATTTTTAACATTTGCTACACGATGTATGTATTAATAGGGAAGTACTGACAGGTTAACGACCCCCGCATCGGTATGCACAACAAAAGATTAAAGACACATTTCCAACCAGCACCATAATAGTTTTTACATTTGATTCAGTGCAAATTATACCTTAGGCCTAAATTGTAAGAGTCATAAAGCTTGTCATTAGAGTCCTAACTCTAACAAAATAATACATGCGGAAATAGCTAAGCACTCATGAAATAGAAAAATTGGTGTGTGCGAAAGAGATAAATCTAGTTTCGTTTGTTACTTCGCTTTCTTGTTGAAACATTGCAATTGCAACAACAAATTTAGGTCACGGTCAGTGTGTCGCTACAATCCTGTGACGATTCACGCGTCATCGCTTTCTAAGCGCACGAGTGCCGCAGGACATACTTTGAGTGATTCGCCGCCGAGTACCTACCACCTTTGTGTACCGCCGGCGCCGCCCGCCGCTCGTGTGTTTGTTTTGTAATCCTTATCTACGACGAATTAGTGCGATATTGGACGCTTATTTTAGTGACAGGACACGTAACGTTTTAATAGGTATCTAGTTTAATAGTTACTCGTAAGTGAATTGTGCGAAGTTAGACGTTTAGTTTTTATTGTTTTAGTGTTTTCTTTTGTTTAATTATGCCTCGTTACAATTACACAGCTTCGGAGTACACGGACATGGTGTTAATTTATGGAGAGTGTTTAGGAAACGCCGCTATGGCTATACGGACGTACCGACAGAGGTTTGGGGACACTCGAGTTTGTCCAACCAACGGGCGCACTATTGTCCAAGCTGTCCAGAGGATGCGAGAAAATAGATCCTTAATCCCGCATATTGATAGTACTCCTCCACGTGCGAGAGTGGCTCTTGAGGAACGAATTTTAAATTATTTTGAACGCAATCCGACGTGTAGTTTGCGTAGGGCAGGTCGATATTTTCGTGTTAACCATGCAACTATACTGAAAATTTTAAAACGCGACAAACGGAAGCCGTATTATAAGTATAAGAAATTGCATGCGTTGTTGCCTCGAGACAAACCAGTCAGGGAAAACTTCTGTCGCTGGATAGAAACAAAACATTTAGAGGATCCGGATTTCCTGTACAATGTGATGTGGACTGATGAAAGTACATTTACAAGAAACGGGTTATGGAACAGACAGAATTTACGTTACTGGAGCCGCGTGAATCCGCGTCTAGGACGAGAGACTTCGCACCAGTACCGATTTGCTGTCAATGTTTGGGCTGGCATTCATAGAAATACCATAATAGGTCCGGTTTTTATTGATGGAAATTTAAATGGTGAAAAGTTTTTAGAACTCCTCAACGGACCCGTTTCCGAGTACATGGATGAGCTTCCGCTTGATGTGTACAGGCAGATGTGGTACCAGCTAGACGGAGCACCAGCTCATTCAGTGGTGTCAGCAAGAGAGCGTTTGTCTCAAGTGTTCGGTCAGCAGTGGATTGGCCGTTATGGACCAACGCGGTGGCCAGCGAGGTCACCCGACCTCACACCATTAGATTTTTTCTTGTGGAGTCACATCAAAAATGAGGTGTACTCAACAGCTGTTGATACGGTTGATGATTTAAAAGATAGAATTATCTTATCTTTTAATAAATTAAAACATATGGCTGCAAACGGGGACCTCTTGTCAAACGTTAGGAATAATCTCCTACGGCGGTGCAGTTTGTGTATTCGAGTTAATGGTGGCCATATTGAAACACGAAAAATTTAATAACTTTAATAGGTACCTACCTAGTTACGTGACTGAACAGTGATCCTGATAGTGATTAATAATTTGATTAATATGCGGGTGAAAGGTGCCTAATTATTTCGTTAATACATTTGTGATTCAGTGTTATTATTTTTACTGAGCATTAATAATAATGGCGCCAAAAGATCAAGTCGCTACAGGACCGCGCTATTGCTACTGTATCACAGGTTAGTGAACCATTTATAAATGGTGTTCTATTTTCTTTCCACTTTTATGTCATTTAGTTTGTTTGAAATTTTAATTTTTTTAATTTTGATGTTAGGGTTTTTTTGATAGCTTACAATTGTTCATATGAACTAGTATTGTCAATGTTTTCATTTATTGTCGTATTGTCATAACCACTTTGTATACAGGATGTCCCGAAACTCGACATCAAGCGGGTACGGGGCAATAAGCTAGGTTGTACCAGTTCTAGCAAAAATAAAAAATAAAATCCATGTTACTTGGTTAAGGTGGAAGCGCCAGGATAGCCCGCGAAATTCAAATTTTGTTACGTTTTTTGCAATTTGCAGGTCAGTATCAGGTTGTATGGTGATCTAAATATGATTCGCGACCGTATCAAATAAGGCTTTTCAGAATCATAATCATTAGAATCAGCAATACAACTCCATAAGTTAGAATTGCCCTCAAATGTCATAATTTCATGAAATAGTCATTCTTTAGAGTAATATGAACTTATAGAGATGTATTGCTGATTCTAATGATTATGATTCTGTAAAGCCATATTTGATACGGTCGCGAATCATATTTAGATCACCATACAACCTGACAGTGACCTGGAAATTGCAAAAAACGTAACAAAATTTGAATTTCGCGGGCTACCTTGGCGCTTCCACCTTAAGTGATAATAGGTATTCTTTTGAAAATCTTGAAAATCAACACCCTAGATCAGATATTTAGGTACAGTAAAAGCTCTTTATTCGCGGGGTATATGTTCCGTAAGTATGCCGCGAATACAGAAACTATAACTAAAAAGTGAAAAATAAAAACTTTTCAACAAAAAACTTTTTATTAACTTACCTAATTTAACTACATCTCCCTTCTTCACAGCCTGCCCGACAGACACCAGGTAACCGAGCAGCAGCTCGAACGTCTCGCGTCCGTTGGTCCACTCGCAGTTGCGGAGCAGTTCCTCGATGGTGCCCATACGTTCTACTCCGGGAGGGAAATTCTGGAGGAGTTCTGTGGCTTGTTCCTGGAAGAATTAAATTTAAATGTTAGATCAATCAATCTGCACAGAGTTTTTGCCAACTACGTTAAGTTCAGCTTCCAGTCTAACCAGATGGAGCTGAATACCAGTATTTTACATGGAGCGGCGACTGCCTATCTGACCTCTTTTCTGGAGTTTCTTGCCGGCTCTTCTCCATAGGAAGCGATAAACTGGAAACGTGCACCTAGCTTCTGACGTCTCATAAATGCCCATGCAGATTTATGTGAAGTAGAAAGAAGAAAAGAAAAATAGTTTATTCTGCACAAACAAAACGCACATTATAAAAATAAAATAAAAAATTAAACATAAAATGCACCCATACAAAAGCCAAAAGCCCCGTATTCACGTAGAAAAAGTTTACAATTTTGTCCATTACATGTTGATGTCAGGGCTAGTGACCAAAGACAATAAATAGACGTTACGAAACTGGCAAATTACGTAATCAATCAAAACAAAACAACAAATGCCGATTTCAGAATTTGCAGAGTGCATTATTGAATACTGTTGCAAACAAACATACCACACTAATAAGAACAATAAGCCGTGCGTCGTATCTGTGCAAGAACAGGTCTTTGCTCAGCAAAATGCTGTGACTTCGAAAACCTATCTTCAACAGCGTTGGTTTTCAGCAAATACCATTAAGTAAAATATTTTGATTTAATTTGACTAAAAATTTGAAGACACGTGACATCTACAAACTCGCACTGTGCCCGCGTGGTGGATTACGGTCAGCTATCTCACAGAGAGGCTTTCGATTTTTTATAGTTCAAAGACATGCCGGTTTCCTCACGATGTTTTCGTTCACCGTTCTAAGAGCAGTGGTGATGAAATGAATTACACAAAGTACACGACATACGACACTTAAGGGGGCGTTCATTAATTACGTATGGCAATTTTGGCGATTTTTCGACCCCCACCCCCGCTCTGGTGAGATGTCGTGAGATTTGGCTCAACCCTTCCCATAATCTCACGTGAGATATTTCAAATACGTGTTTTTAGTGTAAAAACGTTAATCTGTGCTTATTTGCAGTTTAACCATCGAGGAGCTACTGTGGTACTTTGTGGCGTTGCGTTCGCATAACCGCGGAAAATATTATTTTGTAGGATTTAGCCATATTGGCAGAAAAACATGTTTTACATAATTTAACCCGATTTTCTCTTAATGTTACATTGTTTCTTTGCGGAAAAAAATGTCCCCCCTCTCCAACACGTGAGATTGGGTGAGATTCGACTCGACCCCCTCCCCCCCCCCCCCCCTAGAAACGCCTCACGTAAATAATGGACGCCCTCTAAGTCGGGGCCCCTACGTTACCTGCTCGACATACGTATACATATGTAGCGGCACTACAGAAAAAAATACTTCGCAACAATATCCAAAGATACAAAAAGAGAAGTGGCGCCATCTACAATGCCACAGGCGAACTACGCAAGACGCACGTCATAGAAATCCTAGATCGCGCAATTAAAGTTTACCGCGCGATTTGCATAGGTACAACATCCCGACATCAACCGTCGGGCAGTTGCCCACCAGACACAACACCCGTCTGATCGGAGGCTCCTCCCTTTTCCATAGAGTATGAGTGGACTTTACACCCTGTTCCTCATACCTCTATACATACATAAACTAACGCCATCTTCTCATGGGGGTAGGCAGAACGCCAACTGCTACGATCCTTACATACTCCTTTTGCCTCGTTTAAGACATACATCTGGTTATACACGCACACCAGTTACTACGTAACTATCTAAAGGCGTCCCATCCAGGCGTTTGTTGCCTCTAGCCACTGGTCTATAACCAATAATTCCAAAAATATAGTCAAACTTACTTTAACAGCAGATTCCAACACAAATCGCTGTGTGGAATCAATACTGGCTTTGGGCAAGCCGTCATTATCCAGTGCTTGTCTAGTCGGCATGAACGAAGCGACCGCTGTAAGCGCAAAGGCAGCCGGTCTGAACGCCAGCCGTGCTCCCCATTTGACCCAGCCTTCGGGCCCGTTGTGGAGGATCTGCTGGTATTTGGAGAGTGGACTTAGGTCGCCGTTGCTGTGGACAAGAAAGAGTTTATTGAGTTGGATAATGGTGTGTCAGTTTTGGATCAGCCTCTGAAAGCATGTGAAGCCGATGGTCCTGTGCCTAAGCTCTCTCCGGTCGTGTCGCCTTTCCGTCCCATCAGACTGTCAGGGAAGTGAGAGTCCACGTGTGTCTACGCAGACAGCGGCAGATATTATAGTCACACACACGCGTGTGTGACTATAATATCTGCCGCGTCGAAGACTAGTCTCCGTTGAAATTGGCCGCCACGGCCGCAATACGGTCTGGACGACTATACACCGAAAATTTTAATGGTTGTTTTCCCGCAGTGAAATGGTTTTGTCTTGGTAATACAATCGTTTTATAAACAAATAAAATATTTAGAACAAAAAATGGTAGATTAACAATTGTGAAAAATCACCACGTACGGGAGTTTATTTTGCTTTGAACATTTATGGATCGCTGTTTCCGTTATCGGCGGCGCGTGCGATTCGAGTAGTACCTACAAGTTACCTCTAGTGTTACTATTGATTCTCACATTTTCGAGTTTATGAATATTTTTTTTAATAAAAATAAACATCTGGTTCTTTTTACTTTTACTCTATGCTTCGAAAGTACTCCTTATGGCAAGTTGTTCTGCCGCGGGAAAACAACCATTTAAGTTTCACGGTGTATATGAGATTGATGAACTCCAAAACCGTTTGACTTCCTACTATCGTACTAATATTATAACTGCAAGTTTGTATGTTTGTTACTCCTTGCAAACACGGCTACAGGGATTTGCATGTACTTTAGCACACAGATAGTTTATAAACTGGATTAACACATAGAAGGTTTTGTCCTCGTAGCACGTTCCCCTGGGATAATTTCAGACATCCACGCGGACGAAAAGCTAGAGAATATAATGATCATCATTGAAAGCTGTCATCAAAAGCCCGTCAACCACCATTTTACAAATAAAGTGTCATCGAGATACGTGTCTTTGTGTCTAAATAGAACCTGTTACTTTGAGATAGATGGTAGGCATACTTAACTCAAAATTTATCAAAGTCGAGTTATGAGTCCAGCAGTCCTAGACAAATACATTTCGGTTAGCGTTCACGCCAAACGCTACGCCAAAATGTATGGCAATGACATTACCTGCGGAAAGGACACGACGTAACCTTTCCGCAGGTAATGTCATTCCCATACATTTTGGCGTAGCGTTTGGCGTGAACGCTAACAGAAATGTGTTTTGTCTAGACCCCCCTGGAGTGGAGACCGCGTAACGGCAGGCGTAGTGTGGAAAACCGTAAAGCTAGATGGAGCAACGACATTAAAAAGGTGGCTGGAACAGACTGGATGCGGAAGGCAGAAGACGGAGTGTTGTTACGCAGCCTGGGAGAGGCCTATGTTCGCCAGTGGACTGCGATAGGCTGACAATATAAGTGTGCTTTGCTTAATTTCATTGCGTTAATAACCGACATTGGTATTTAATGGTGATTGGTAACAGGATAACAAACATGATGCACTTTAAAATGATATGCATATTTCCTTCCTTCCTCAAAAGGACTGCGCAACTGTTAATTTGTTATTATTATTTAAAACTATTTAGATTACGATTGATGTGTGTTACACAATTACCCCCTTATTCATAAGCGTTGCTTAAGGCGGTGATTTCTTGAAAACGCTGAAAAAGGTCGCCTCAAAAAAATATAAGATATTTTCAAGTCTTTTTTGCATACAGTGATCGAACTCAAAACATTATTAAACATACTTTAATGCATCAAAAGATCATCAAAGTCACCTCTTAATTATCTATAAAACCAGTTTATCCCTTCAACAACAATTATAATTAAAAATATACCATAAAATTCCAAATGCCAAACTGCATCCAGTGATGGATTATTTATTATTAAATAGTTAATATCTAATTTTGTACGATTTTATTTGCATTTATACGACATTGCTTGCTCATTTATTATTCGAATTTATTACAACAGATTTTAACCCGTATCGGAGTGCAATACGAACTATTATCGCTCATAACGTCAATATTTAAAGTTACCAGGGCCTTAAAGTTAAGTAAGATTAGCGTCTGTTTAACCATACATTTTTGACGTTTAAACATCATTTAACTTTAATCATCGTTTATGAATTTAGTGCGGGTTGTTCGAAAGAGATACCGCGGCCCCTGGCACACAGGCAACTGAAGGAACACGGGTGGGTTTTAGTCAGTAAAAGTCTGACACGCCCTCCTGCTCGACTCAGAGCGGGAGAAGTTATTTGATGATTTTCCACCCAAAAAAAAAACCCTTAGAGTGCAGAACCGTAATTGTATTCCATGGGGCAGTGAATAGATTAAACATAACTGGCGAAATGTGGATATACTATAGATACCCTCTGACCTCTGCCAGTCGGGGAACCAGACACGTGATACTATGAAGGAACAGGGTGTAAAGTTCACTCATCCTCCATCGAAAAGGGAAGAACCTCCGACCTGACAGATATTCTGTCTTGTGGGCAACTGCTCGACGAGTCTTAGGAGGTTTCCGGACTTGCCTATGGCTGCTTCAATAGAAAGAAAATACATTTATTTAGCACAGACTAAAAAGGCACACAATATACAGCAAAATAATTAAAAAAAAAGAACATAAAAAACCAACAAAAAGTGTAATGTGCGCTGTCAGAAACCAGCGTCAAAGTGTGCCTCACAGCTGCGCTAAAAAAAAAAAAGTCCTCCAGCCAGGGCTTAAAAACTTGTAGGGTACGGACCTCGGCTTAGGGCGTATCGCTAAAAGAAGGCAGCAAGAGACGGCCGGGATCAGATATTACTTAGGGACGAATTTAAAGCATCAGGCTCAGCGCCGCGGGCTAGCTGGAGCACAAGAGTCGGGGCGGACATGGATTGGGACAGCGCGGTGGGTCTCGGCGGCGAGGGCGGCAGGATGGCGGTCTGTGTCTGTGTATTTTGAGCGTCCTACTCTCCTGCAGGCTTAGAATGACGTAGAATAGAAATAGCTTGTCTACATTTCTCGGTATAAAAATGTCAACTGTCTATACCGAAACGTCATTTTTCTCTACTCTTCCGTCGACAAAACCCTTCTCTACGGTTCTCGTGCTAAGCCTGCAGGAGGAAGGTTGCAGCGTCCGTCGTCGGGAATGCCTATGGTATGCCTCGGTCAGCGAATCCTTCTAATGCGGGAGCCTGACGAGTGATGTCGGGACGTTGTATACAGGAAAACTTTTTATCCAGTGCGCAAACTGTAACCATGAATAGGGTATTTTCCAATTGTTCAAAAAGTATTTGAATTTGAAGATTGGGACGAAATAAGTAACAGAAAAATAAAAATAAGTAGATTTATATCCATTTTCTCAATTAAAATCAAATAATTTTTTCGTTATTTTGAATTTACCGCCAAAACGCTTCTTACGATGACTTTTGTATCACGTGACGTCAGCTTTGTGTAAACTAAAGTAGTTGTAAGCAAGTGAATGTCGAGTTTATAATTAACAAGATTTTTAATGGATAAAAAGTGTTCTTACTGGTGTGCTGTGCCTCTGTGCACAAATATTTCTAAAAGTGCGCCACGTAAGGTATTTGTACCGGTGCCGTTTACACAAAGCTGACGTCACGTGTGGTCACGTGATAATAAAGTCATGGTAAGAAGCGTTTTGGCGGTAAATTCGAATCAACGAAAAATTCATTTGATTTTAATCGATTTTAATTGAGACAAGGGATATAAATGAATTAATTTTTATTTTTCTGTTACATATTTCGTCCAAATCTTCAAATTAAAATCGTTTTTAATAAATTGGAAAATACCCTATTCAGCATATCATTCTAGACCCCCCAGCGCAGATAAATTCCGTCGGTTATACAAAAAAATAAACAGCTGTTCCATACATTTTGACCGCGTAGGTATTGCACTTTACTATGAAACAGCTGATTTATTTTTGTAAAAACCGCCGAAAAATCTCTTCGCTGGGGGGTCTATAATGATATGCTGAATTCATGGTTAAAGTTTGCGCACTGAATAAAAACTTTTCCTGTTATTGATCGAAGCCTGTATATGCTAGTTGCGCGCTATACTCTGCTTGCGCGATGCAGGATTTTACGTGACGTCAGTGTGATGCGTAGTTCGAATACGGCGATGTAGATGTGGCTACAATGTTATGTTAATTTGTACTTGTGCTTTAACAATGAGGTTTGTAACTGGACTACTGTTTTGATTTAATATTGGTCTGGTTATAAACAATTAATGTTTTATCAAAACATTATCTATAGATGTGAAGCAAAAACTTTGAACCTCCTTTTACCAAAATTACGCGGACGCGTAGGAAATTTGGCACAGTTAAAACTTTATATAGAGAAGGAGTGCAGAAAACTAATATTTTCATATAATAATGCATTAAAAATACATTCAATTCATTTTTTTTTAAACAGTGGCACTCCGGGAGTGCCGACAGAAGTGAAAACTTGAACAATTACGTGTGTATTTTTAATCGTCAATACAGGATTTCACATTGGGTCCTTATGTCCTGATTGCTCTCGGTAAAAAATGTTAAACGAGCGATCGCCTTCAGTCATTAAAGGTAACAGCACAGATTTTTACGATAAAATACAAAAGGAAAGAAAGGGATAAAAGAATTAGAATTTCCTAATGAAAGAAAGGGACTTTTCGAAAAGACATCAACGCGCGACTTATCCGTGTGCTCAAGCGTTGGATGACGATGACGCGAGTTCCATGATTTTTGTTCACCCAAAAACTGCTCAATGCGCCTAAAGAAGGGTAGGTACTTCAAAAACTGGGTAGAGTTTCAACAGGGTAGAGGGCAACCAGTAATCAAACTTGCTTTAAGAAGTAGTGACATCTATAGGTCATTTAATTTTCCTGCCCTTACCTCAATTTTTTTGTGGTCTGCGCGTGTCTTTTCGTCCACATTTCTTTATTAGTAGGCATCTCGGTAGTCACACCCTTTTAAACCATATCATCATTCTGACATCAAAGTCAAAGCATTTATTTCAAACTAGCTGACCCGACAGACGTTGTCCTGTCTTATTCTATTAATATTAAATTCGCATTATATAATATACAAGATGTAACAGAATGGACGCAACACCTGAAAGTAGTTTGTTCCTAATTAACTACTGAATCGATTTCAGTAACTTTTAATATAAGTATATTTTTTTTAAAATTATGTATTCAATCTTATTCTGCAAGAAATAAGACTCAATTTTAAATGCATAAAGTAATGCTTGGGTCGACACGTTTTTCTGCATATCAGTTAGCTTTAAAAAAAAAATAGTATTGATCATCGTACTATGCGTTTAACTCAATACTCTAATTGGGGTGTATGAGGTCTTGCGTTAATTATGTTACTCGGTGATGTTACGAGCAACATTTTTCGTTTTTTTTTCTTTCATAGAACCTTCTCCTGACAATAACAAACACAACAAAAAAAGTATTACCAAAATTGGTCCATCCGTTCACGTGTGATGACGTGACCAAGGGAAATAGGGATTCATTTTTATATAATTATATAGATGACCTGTACCCACTTCGTTCGGCGGTAAACATTTTTATATCACTGAATAGATTACGACACGGTCGCGGTTCCATACCTATGTCGTAGTCTACATTAGGTGCAGTAAAAGGGAAAAGTCTTTTGTTTTAAATAAACACTTGAGACGATAAATTTACATATTTTGATAAGAATTCATAATTGTGCATAATATGATCAATAAACATGACCTAACGATGAAAATATTTTTTTTAATACAATTTTTTTTTGTGACTTAAATATAAAAGTTAGACATAATTATGCTGCCGCTGACTTTTTTGTACATTTATCTCTCATCGTTAAGGCAGCGTTCGTAAGAAACGTTTTCGTTCGACAGTTTTTTCTCCGACTTACTTTGCAAATCCGACTACCACGAAAAAGTCTTTCAATTTTCGGGTTAATATATAGCCTATAACACTCACAAATAACGTGGCTCTCTATTGGTAAAAGAATTTTCAAAATCGGTTCAGTAGATCCAGAGATTACCCCCTACTACCTCACAAACTTTACCTCTTTATAATATTAGTATAGTTACCGGCACGTAAGTTGCCAAGAGATTTTGTAGTGGGGGAAATTCGCGCATGTAAAAATGTATGAAATGGTGCCTACGCGAACTTCCCCCACTACAAAATCTCTTGCCAACTTACGTGCCGGTAACTATACTAACATAGTACATTCATTATATGATTATGTGTAAAAACGACGCACCCAGAATAAAATTACCATACCAAAATAGGTAAAAATAATGAAATTGAAGCAATACAGATCATCATCATCATCATCATCATTTCAGCCGAAAGACGTCCACTGCTGGACATAGGCCTCCCCCAAGCTCCGCCACTTCGACCGGCTCTGTGCTTCCCGCATCCAGATAAATTAATTTTAATAGATACATGGTGCTCACATATTTACAAACATTGTAAAAGTAAGTATACGATTTTCCTAGAATATTAACAAGTAATAAGTCAGTGTGTGAGTTAAAGTAGTCACTGAGTGTAAATCAATGTCATAAATATAATTAATTATTAAATAGTCTCCTCTTTAAGGAAATTTCATGCCGGCTGGTCGACACTTCACGAGACCAGCGGCCTAATTGCGTAACGTAATAACTTTCTGAATGCGATTCCGAAACGAAGCAAATTGCATTCGGAATAGTTTTCCATAATCGGAATTGTGTAATTAAAATGAATCAAATTCTGCCTAATTGTATAGGGATGCTAATAAAATCCCGCCCAATCTATTACGTTTAGGCGTTTTGTTTCATCACATAAGAACTATTCGCTTCCGAATAATTTAGCTGTAAGTTAATATTGTTTAACTACAACTGGTGGTCTACTATTGCTTATAAATGAAAATGTACAATGGATGCCTAAAAAACGTAAATCCAATTTATAAAACACTTTCTACCAAAAACTACCATAGTTGAAAAAAACAACGAAACGTTTAATAGTTCACGTTTTAGTTATCTGTGGCCAATGAAAAAGTCCTAGAAAAGCAGTGTTGTCAACTTAGTGGGATTTCCGCTAAAACTGGGGGTTTGGACACCCCAACTAGCTGACTAAATTTTGCTTTTATCGGCTGATAGTTTTGTTTCGGTTAGTCTAATTTAGTTTGTGGAAAACAAAACAATCAACTACTAAATATTTGAGTAATTATTATAATATCACGATAGTGGCATGTTTATTTTCACTATTTGCGTGAAACCCGTGTTAGTAATTTTACGATTTATTTATTTTAAATGCGGAAATCACTTTAGATTCAAACGCTAATATGGAAAGACTGTTTAACATGACAAATATAGTTAAGTCATATAGAGGCTGTGCCCGTATCGAGATCGAAAACCAACGTCATTTCGACAAAATAAATACCATGGAAACATACTTTCAAAATAAAACAATCAACCGATAAGCCATTATTGTGTATCTATCAAACATCCAAACATCTTCACTTACTTTTTCAGTAATTATTTTGAGTTAGGTACCTGTAATGATGTTAAAAAAATTACTATGATTATGACGTAGTAAGTTTCATTTTCATTTTCAAATCTTCAAATTGACCTCCAAAACGGCGACCGAGCGTCAGCAATAGGAAATAATAGGAATATAAATAAAATATAAAATTGCGATTAGTCTTTTTTTATTTTTAGTTGTTTGAAGAACCACCGCTAGTGGAGTCGGGAAAAAGTAGGCAACACTGATTAAAAAAAAACAAAATGTAATTTTGTTTGTTTTGCCTTGAATTTTGTTTTAAATTAGCTGTTTTTTGTTTTTCAACATACTAAATTATATTTACTATTCGTATATAAAGACGGGACAATGATAAACAGTCTCAGAATATTTTTTAGTGGTTTCTGCACAGAACACGTAGGTAATTGGCAAGGAATATGGCTGTTGTTTTCTTTTTGAACTTCGTCGTTTTGCTCAATAGCGAAAAGGATGAACCAGTGACCCCATAGCATAGCCCCATAAGTCATACCATCACTACAAGTTAGTAAGCCAATATAAATAGGAATTACGTGTGTAGGAGTGATTATTGTAGTTCTGTAACTTACTTGAGGTTAACTATTTATTGTGGTTTAATGATATAAGTCCGTCAACCTCACATTCTAACAACCGAGATATAGTTATTTGATATTTTTGTGTGTATGTCATTTTATCAGCATCTACATACGAAGCAGATACAATTACAAACTATAATAACCACTAGCTAACAACAAAACATTAATAAAATTATTATAATATTTTCGCAGACGATGCTAGAGCTACCAACTTCAATCTAATATTGACCTATGAGGGATTTTCCTACAAAGAATTTGGTGGCAGAAAACAAAGCTTCTGTATAATCATTGGAGGTAAGCTTTTTAACACAGATAAGCATCAAGCAGCTAACCAACTCATATAATTATGGATGTATTTTTCTTTGGGCGAACTTTATACGTAGAATCGCATCATAAATTATGTGTACCTATTTTTTACCATTCTAATTTAGTGTTATCCTACTAATAGTAAGTGTGAGGATGGATGTATGGATATTTGTTACTCTTTCACGCAAGGACTACTGAATGGATTTGGATGAAACTTGGCACGCAGATAATTTATCCTGAAATTAACACAGGATACTTTTTATTCCCGCAGTACATTGCTGTGGGATAATTTTCTACTTCCACGCGGTGAATCTGCTGGCAAAAGCTAGTATTGAATAAAGCAATAGCCATGGACTCATGACGGCCTGCTAAATATGCATAGTTTGCCCAATAATTAAGTACTTTAATTGAGCAGAAAATAATTTGATTTTGTTTTAAAATTGCAGGAGAGTCCCGGGGTGCTTTGCCTGTGTAGACATGAAAGCACTGTCTGTTGCCATTTGCTTCGGCCACTGCTGCTATCTGCTGCTGACATCACTGTTACTACTACTGCAACTAATTCAGTTTTCAAGATTGTTCATACAACATAATAATTTTATTTAAGAATTTTTTTATATAAAAATTTAATTTTATATAAATATGTATTTACTTATACCATTATTGTCATCATTTAATAACAGTGTAAACTTTAATACTTACAAAGTGTTTTAATTATGAACTAAAAATAACTTCATAAGAAATAGATATTTAGCCATTGAATAAGTTTTTATATTATTAAAGACAAGTTATTGATCATTACAGTGACACTATTTTTAGAAAATAGCAGTGTTTAGCTAAATTGGCATTTATTTGGTGCTTAGAGGTAAATAGAAACAAATATATAATGTTTAACAAAAAAAAAACTGTTTTATTTATATAATTCAACCTTCTGACGATAGCATTTGTTCACATTTCACATGAAATTGTTGACTATGAGGCAAAAAGAAATTGGCACAAGTATATTGTATAGATTAGTGGAATTTGGCAAGTTAGGGCTAATGTTTTCATGTGGATGTCATCATTTATAATTAAAATACAGCTTGGTAATGTTGCTGTGAACTCATGAGAGAAAGTTTAGATTTTTCCTGTTTATTATAGTTGAGCCATCTGAAACAAAAATATTGAATTTAAGTTCATCCTCATTATATTCCATCGTCCATTTCTTATCCAGTCTTTAATAGGCCTCTCCCTTAAACAATTCAATACACAATCTACCTATCTACTTTACAAAACTGCAATATTCTGCTTTAGGCAATAATTAGATGCCTACAATTCTATTGATGGATGAAAACATAGGTACCTTCTTGACTAAAAAGTATAAAGTATCTTTGTTTAGGTAATAGATAAAAAGGTTGATGGACCTATGATATAACTACATACATTACTTATATCAAGCAAACCCAATTCAATGAGAAATATTATTTTCTAGGCCTCCTCATAATAAACATTAGAAATAAGTATTATGATTCTTCAATAGAAAACAATGTTCAAGACTACCATAGTCTGATGCAAGTAGAGTACAATGCTGATTTTTTGGATTTCCACTGAATTTAAAGAATAATATTGTATGATTGAATTACTTTGCAACGTGGCTGATAAACTTGACGGGCATTAGTGTAATCAGCCAATGATGTTCCCACTGCTGGGACACAGGCTCGCTGTGAGGGAGTGGGCTGTAACCCACGGACATACAATAATTGAATTGGATTGCCTTAGGTAGATAGGTAGGTATCTATATTTTGTATTGACAACCAACAATATGTGTAGGTAGATACGATATTTAGACATATTCAATAGGTTCTTATAAAGGAAATAATATTGATATTACCTTGAACAGACAATGATGTAGAAATAAGCCTTTATGGTGTGTGTGTAGCTAGCTAGTTCATCGAAGTCCTTAGATATGTAATACATTAACCATTTACATAAACTGCTTCGTCAAAGTGTGCTTCTTTTGTTCTTGCTCTGCTTTTTGGTTTTCTAATTCCAATTCGTAAATGTTCGACTGGTTTGCTAAGTTTGTGGCATATGATAAGTTTACGGTACGAGGTACAAATTTGTATTTTATCTCGGTTCTGAAATATCATTTAAGTATCTTTATTTTAGGTTGTAAACACATGTAGCAGAAGAAAACTATTGCAATTATCTCGATAAAATCACCTAGTTGCTTCGCTATTCAAAATACCACAATACTGATTTAATTTTTGGGGTTTTACACAAAATCACATTCACAATTTATCAGGAAGACTACCACTTATATTTTTTCGTTATAATTTATTAGATTTAATGAGTAAATCCCAATAAAACGTGCAAAGAAAAATGATAGCGGCGAGCATGTCGCCTTCGCTTTGGGAAACAAACGGCTCGTTGGTTTCAAACAAACTGCTAGCTGTCAAACTAGTTACACAATTCGAAAAATTGACGTATGCCCAACTTTTCCTGACATATCATTCACTCTAATAGATTAGTAATTGCTTTCACAGATATTGGAGTTACGCAATACGAAACTTGTAAATTTAAGCAAACTGCGATAGAAACGAAAGCAATTAATCTGAATCGTTTGGCAATAATGCATTACGCAATTAGGTAGCAGAGGGCTGGGTCATTCTTTGGCCAAAGAATTAGCATTGCCATTCAACGTGGCAATGCTGCCAGTCTTCTGGGCACGTTTCCTGACAGCGATGCGGACGAATACTTCGACGCCTAAATGTCCTTTTGTTTTTGTATTTATTTGTATAGTTAGTTAGTTTAAATTAATTATACAATTCAATTAGTAACCAGTTTGATTTTGTCTATAGTATATTATTTAAAAAGTTGTGCCTGCGATTTCGCCCGTGAGGATTTTGGAAAATATCCCAAGGGAATGCCTATGTTCCTTTTTATAACATCAACTATCTGCCAGTGAAAGTCCTGTCAAAATCGATCAGACTTTGTTTACACTTTTGTCAGATACTTTTAGAACCTACTATGTTACTAATATTATAAATGTGAAAGTTTGTATGTTTATATAGATGTTTGTTAGTCAATCACGTAAAAACAGCTCAACGGGTTTGGATGAAATTTGGCAAACAGATAGTTTGTAACCAGGATTAACACATAGGATACTTTTTATCACGATAGCACGGTCCTGTGGGATAATTTTCGTGAAAATTGGTCAGTTTGTTTACATTTTTGTCAGCTACTTTTAGAACAGATATTATAGTTAGGCTGTAGCTCCGCTCATAGTAGACAAAAAAAACTATAAAACAGCAATTTAGCCTTGACATATTATCAGGAATGTATATTATGCTAATACATTCTAAATTTATTTACTTCTGGTTTCGTTCTTCCTAATAGAAGGTACTTTAACTGGCTTCTATGGGATTTTGTGACCAGAGGGATTAAACCCATTTTTGAAGTCTAAAATGTTCTAAAAAAGTTCTAAAATGCTAATAAACCACTAAAAAAAACATTTTTTTATTTATTTAGTCGATTAGTGCATGTAAAAATGCATTTAAATACATTTTCATATTTCGCACGTAATTTGACGAAAACGTTGGACGCAGTGGACGCCATATTGCTCTGTGGGTATACATGACGTCAGTTTACTGTGTAAACAAATGCGATTATATTTTATATGATAACTAATTGTTTATAATGAGTTATTATTCTACTTATCGTTTATTTATTTTTATGAGGTTGGGAAATTATCCAATAACTTCTCCCGCTCTGGGTGGAGCAGGAGGGCGTGTCAGACTTTTACTGACTAAAACCCACCCGCGTTTCCTCAGTTGCCTGTGTGCCAGGGGCGACGGTATCTCTTTCGAACAACCCGCACCCCTGGCAGGCATCGGCCCTTGCGGACCCCACCAGTTGGTGCTGACATCTCTTTGAGGCACGCGTGGAACACAACGCGCCGTCGACCCGGGCTTGGTCCTTACCGGACAGAGAGCTACCCATTACTCGCCGTTCGCAAGCCCGCGTTTACGGTGGCTGTGAATCAGCCAGGGATTCCCGATGCCCAGGGCCTCAAGTCTGCTATTACAATAGTGTCAGAATGGTCTATCATTGATTTCATAATTGTTAATTTTGACAAGTTTGGTAGTCTACTAATAAAATGGCGTCATTATGACTTTCCAATGGTCAGCCACTGACACTCCATTGAAAGAAATGGCATTTATTGGTAATCTCGTACATAATGACAAATGAATGACTGACTTAATTTACGAACTTCCTACTTGTTGCTTTAACACTAATAAATAATATGTAAAAATATATATAAATAAAATCTGGCATGAATAAAGGTTCAAATTTAGTAGTAGTTTTTCGAAAATCATTTCTACTAACGAGTTTTATAATAATGGTAATACGAAAATGCCATTAAAACACAATTCTATTACGACACCATTGATCGACCATTATGAATTTAGCAGATTACGAACTTTTAGCAAAATGACAAATGAATGACAATGGGATCGTGTTGGAATGATGAATTTATAAAAATAGCAGACTTGGGCCCCCGTTCTACTTATCGTTAGTTTGCTGTTCCTGAATGTAAGATATTATTCCAATAGAAACTACTTTGGTATCGAAAATAATAAACGTACAAAGTTGTTCAGTTGATTAGTTTAAAAAGCGGTATGACGTAATAACATGGCGGCTACTATTTCATGGTATTCAAAACCAGATAAAAAAAAACAGAAATCTTTGAACTGAATTTTAAAATTTAGTTTGTTATTTCATGAACTAAAACTAACATTTTCCGACTGGTTTGTGCCTAAGCTATCTCAATAATATATTTTTAGATTTTTTCTCATATAGAGTAAAATACCCTATTGCTTAATACACTATCAGTAAGAGTATCAGTAAGTGCTTTCATTTTGACAGTTCCACAAGCCTATTCGATGCAAACAAACACGCAAACTTAAAAAAAAATCCTCATTATAATATTAGTATAGAGTGGCTTTTACAATGTTTTAAAATTACAGTGACAATAGGTATGGGAGGACAGTGCAGGCCTGTCAATAAGTACCAGGTACTTAGAGGAATGAATATAAAGAATAGAAAATCATCTACAATTCTACAGTCTGCAGTGTAGATGTTCGTTACTCAATCAAGCAACAACGGCTGAACCAATTTGGATGAAATTTGTCAGATAGATTATTATCTGGATTACACGTAGGATATTTTTTATCCCAGTAGTATGATACTGTAGGTTAACTTCCGTCACTTCCCACCTCCACGCGGGTGAAACCGCTGGCATTCGCTAGTGTAGCTATAAAGGGCAAATAACTCCAATAATTATTATTTATCAACGTAAAATTTGTGTGGGGTATTTTATTTACTACCTAATAGAAGAATTCATTCACAAAACATCATAAATAAACCCAGAAGTGTGTTTGCTGTCACTAAAGAAATGAAACAGTTTTAAAGTCAATTTTGCACAGTTGCATTAATTTTGTTTAGCAAGTAAGCAAGTAAGTAATTTATTTACTAAAAATGTAGGTGCGCAGAGCCTGAAGACTAAAGTCTTCAACCAGTGTGTCCTACCTGTTATGACCTACGGAGCCGAAACGTGGACACTCACGGTACGGCTGGTCCATCAATTCAAAGTCGCTCAGCGAGCTATGGAACGAGCTATGCTCGGAGTATCTCTGAAAGATAGAATCCGGAATGAGGTGATCCGGCAGAGAACCAAAGTTGTCGACGTAGCTCACAGAATTAGCAAGCTGAAGTGGCAATGGGCCGGCTATATTAGTCGTAGAACAGATGACCGGTGGGGTAGACGTGTTCTTGAGTGGAGACCGCGAATCGGAAAACGTAAGGTAGGACGCCCTCAAGCTAGGTGGAGTGACGATCTTCGCAGGGTTACTGGTAGTAACTGGATGAGAGTTGCCGAGAATCGAGTTAAATGGCGTGAAATTGGAGAGGCCTATGTCCAGCAGTGGACTGCTGTAGGCTGATGATGAGGTGTACAAAGTAGTATGATGTTATTATAAAGGTGGCCCATTTTAATTTTCATTTCTTTACGAAAAAGTGACATTAATTAGTAAGAACTGCAAAGCATTTTGCAATATTTTCATAAGGATGATACAAAACAGTGGTATTGCAGTCAGTCACGTTTATTAATTTTGAATTCGTACAACAGGCTATTAGAAATAATTATCATAAATTATAATTTATTTCAACTTTCTTTGTTTACATTTAGTAAAATGTATATTACGCCCCTAAAACGCGGGAAAAAGGGGTCAAACCACGCTTATGGAATGAACACAAGCTGGAAAAGCATGTAGTAGATAAAAAAAAACAGAGACTTACCGAAACATTTCTTCTACCACGATGTCTAGGCATGCAGGAGTACGTCCTCTTCGATTGAACGCTGTCTTCGCGTCCGCAGCAGACACTATAGGATCCTTCCTGGTCCTACACCACTGCCGCAGCATATCAGACCAGAATTTCATCTTCATATCCCAGGATTCTGGATTCGCAGCCTTTAAACGAAAAGGTGCGAATAGCGCGTTCATACGAACGTCGTCGGACCAGCACTGGGGAAGGTCACCCTCCGGTATTCCGCAACCTGGTAGACCCATTTTTTACTAACAAATCTATTTTGACGGTTAACTTTAGATTTTTGTTGTTTTTAAACTGTGATTTTTGTGATTTAAAAATGGGTGACTTCCGCACACAATGGCGTGCGAAAATTTTTGACGTTTTGGGATACCAGACTAGAGCGAGCAATAAACCAAAAACCAAACCAAAAAAAGGAATATAACTATTGCCATAAAAAAATATGGGCGATCGGTAATAATATCCTTATCTTTTAGTGATAAACTATCCTATCTTAATGTGCAAGATCATGGAGTAAACGGTCTAAGGCAAGACTTTCATGAAAGAGCCATCAAAATTATCAAAATTTCAACAAAATCCATTTTTATATTAATTTTGATGGTTCAGAATTCGTGACTCTCACTTCTATATAGTGAAAATTAGTCAATTTTCACTAGAAGTGAGAGTAGTCACTTTCCTAAGAATTTTAACTACGATTTTGCGACGAAAAGATATTGTTCAGGAAGGACTTTGTTGAACATGATTTTTGAGCGTGTGTGTCACAGTCATAGACATGTCACAGTACGTTATTTGTATTTGCTTGCAACACTAAAACAAATGTCAACAATTTTTTTCGGACATTTCGCAATTTTGGGCCATTTTTAATCTGTGTGTCTACGTTTGTGCAGCGTTCCTATTTTATTGTGAAACGGTATTTTCCCAATATTCCACATTGTTTTACTAATAAATTGTGACAAGTGAACCAAGGACACATCTATTATTCTCTGCCGGTAAGTTTTTGAACCAAACATCAACAAAGTTTTCGATGAAAATCCTATCTGATTTGGTTGGTCACTCACGACACACTTAATCTCGATGTATCATCGGTTTTATGCAAATTCCGCTGGTAAAATGATGTTTCAGGTCTTAAATATGTCATTCGCCGTTTTTTATGGGCATATTACATCATGAAGTAGAGGTAAAACATTATTTGTCCAGTAATTATTAGTATAATTATTATTATTTAATTATTTTGCTGTATATTGTGTGCCCTTTTTAGTCTGTGCTAAATAAATGTATTTTCTTTCTTTCTTTCTTTTCTTTAATTGTACTTGAAGTTGCAAAACTGGTTTTGATTTGACCACAGTACATAGAGTAATTACTTTATACTTTGCGCTCTGTCCTGTTATTTATCAAGCTATTTCGGTGCGCAATTTAAAAACGTTATTAGGATGAATGAGTGTTACCTTGGCCTGTTGATAAATTCCTGAAATATCTTTGTTGATATGAACTTTTTTATTGTAGGTATGTGGAAAATGGCCTGAACATCCCAGATGTGGTTTAACATCTTCAGGCCATTTTTAGTTAGTGGGGTCAGCAGTATAAAATAGATTAACAATTTCACTATGTAAAATAGTGGTAAAAGAAAAGAAAGAAAGAAAGAAAATACAATTATTTAGCACAGACTAAAAAGGGCACACAATATACAGCAAAATAATTAAATTAAACAAACCAACAAAATGTGTAAAGTGCGTCAAAGTGTGCCTCACGGCTGCGCTAAAAAGGCCCAGTTCAGCATAAATGCCAGGCAACTAGTGCCTGACGCTGGTTTTCAACTGGACCTGACGTGTGAGGTGACGGATGTAAATCAGCTTTAATACCAATACTGCAACGTGACGTGTGTATGAATACTTAAATAAAATAAATTTGTGTCAGATAAAATAAATAAAAATAGTAACGAGTAGTATATATCGTTTGTTAGCTACTAATTGAGTTTAGTAACTAGTATAAAATAATTATTTTTGTTAAATATTGAAAAATAAATATACTACTAATAACTACTACTAATATGGTACTGCGCTGCATCTGGTTAGAATTGAAGCTTACCCCAGAACAGTTGAGAATAGACTAGTAGGCAGACGAGGAAATAACCGAAATTATCTTATTCATAATTCTATTATCGTTGGGCATTTTCTTTGTTTTTCTCAAGTACCGTTTCTTTCTAAAATTTATGTAGGTATTTTGCGATAATCTGAGATGACTTCTACAAGAAAAGTTTTTATTCAGTGCGCAAACTTTGACCATCAAATCAGCATACCATTCTAGACACCCCAGTGAAGAAATTTTTTCATGGTTTTACAAAAAAAAAAAACAGCTGTTCCATTCATTTTGACCGCATTGGTATTGCACTTTTCTATGAAACACCAGATTTTTTTTTGTAAAACCGATGCTAATTTTCTTTGCTGGGGGGTCTAGAATGGTATTCTGAATATAAAACTTCAAGAATTTGTTTGTAAGATGTGGAATATAAGAATTATTAATAATGATTAATAAAAGTAAGTAATTTCCTTTTTTTATTTTCTTTTAATAGGAACAAACTAAAAATAAAAATTATGTTAGATAGAGGAAATAAAGTACAAAATATATAACAAATTCTACTGTTCATGTTTTTAAGACAAGTTATTAAATTATATATTTTTTGCATGTAAGTAGACATACATTATTTCAAGTTTATTCAATTTCATTCATTCTTACACCACCTCACTATTTTTTTTATTTTGTCATAATCTGGATGCCCCTTTAACTGTCAAGTTACTGAGTTCAATAAAAAGCCCAATATATAGTTTTAAAATACTCACTAAATTGACCTGTAAAGTGTCTCAGTAGATTTTCTTGAATGATGAATATATTGCACCAAGCCCAGCTTAGTTTGATGAAACTTGATTGAACAACCCAAGTGAACCCTATCCCCTTGAGGACACGGTGGAGCATACGGTGGCGGTCTGCCCGGCTTGGGCGGAGCACCGCCGTGTCCTCGTGGAGGCGATCGGCGGCGGCGATCTCTCGCGTCCGGCCCTAGTGCAGGCCATGTTACGGAGCGAGAGTGAATGGTTAGCCGTCACCTCCTTCTGCGAAGCAGTAATGCTCGCGAAGAGGGAGGCGGCGCACGTGAGGGAGAGGCAGTATATGCGCCCTCACGGCCGTAGTCGCCGCGAGAGACGCCCTGGGCGTTGGGAATCCCAGGCTGATTCCTGGCCACCGTAGGCGCGGGCTTGCGGACGGCGAGTAATGGGTAGCTCGCTGTCCGGTAAGGTCTAAGCCCGGGTCGACGACGCGATTTGTTCCACGCGCGCCTCAAAGAGATGTCAGCACCAACTGGTGGGGTCCGTAAGGGCCGATGCCTGCCAGGGGTGCGGGTGGTTCGAATGAGATACCGCGGCCCCTGGCACACAGGCAACTGAGGGAACACGGGTGGGTTTTAGTCAGTAAAAGTCTGACACGCCCTCCCGCTCCACCCAGAGCGGGAGAAGTTATTTGTTGATTTCCCACGATGATGATGACGTTTTGATGATTTGACGTTTCATGGTGCTACAGAGACCATTGCATATCAAGGAGTATACTGGGATCACCATAATACTCGGGAAGACGTGACCGTAGGAATAGCGAAGTATTGCAAGCTATACCGGATATGCATCCTAGAGTAGGCAAAGGACTAGTGGAGAGATGGGTGATATTTGTCTGTGGGTCTTTGTCGTGTCTTAACGACGTTGCTGCCAGGTGAGTTCAGGTCAAGCTTCACCTGTGACTCTTTTGACCGGGTATCTCTGAAGATCTTCTCACAGAATTAAACATTTAATTTCAATGATAAAAAAAATCCTTTAAAACTGTATAATTTGATTACTTTATGCCCGCGATTCCGCCCGCGTGGATGTCGGTTATCGCGTAAAAAATTAGCCTATGTCCTTCTCCATATCCCAGGCCATATCTCTGCCAAATTTCATGACGATTGGTTCAGCGGTTTAGGCGTGAAAGCACAAACAGACAGTTAATTTCGCATTTTTATTTAGTAGGGATTCAGTTACGAAAGTTCCAATTGTGATCATTCTAGCGTACTAGACGGATCATAATTTAAACATCATTGAATTATAACTTGCCAGCGAAAATTCACACCTAACTGTGAACTAAGCAATGGCTTCTTAAAGGTGCGCTTAAACGAGCAACTAAAATTGCTCCATCCTGCACCCTAATTGCGTAACACGCGATTAATCGTAAAAGTTTTAATTTTGACAGTTCAACAATATTCATTGCGTTACGTTACGTTGCTGAGCAGGCACATTTTTCGAACATATGAAGCAATGGTTTAGCCATCTGTTTCAAAACGAAACAGATTATGATTAATAGTGAGTTACGCAATTAGGGTGTTGGTCAATTCTCGTTAACTATGACGTCACGACTACATCAACATGTAGCAACCTGTTGCCAGAGATACGGCCACACAATAGGCGCGACTTAAGAGTTGTAGGTCGTAAGTTCGAACACCGCCAGGCGCTTATGTTTGTGTAAATTATTTCATCACCACTGCTCTCAAAACGGTGAAGGAAAACATCGTGATGAAACCGACATGTCCTAGAACCAAAAATTTTAAGACATGAGACGTCTATCAACCCGCACTGGACCCGCGTGGTGGATTACGCCCCACTCCCTCTCATCGATAGGAGGCCTGTGTCCCAGCAGTGGAAACATCAGCCTGATTATGATGAGCAAAAGAATCGGTACCATTGTCTAGTTAACTTGTCTTAAAAAAACCAACCAAAGAGTCCAGAGACCATAAATCCATTAAAACAACAATCACGTAAATTGGACGAGTAGTTCTCCAGTTACGGGTTAATTGACAGACAGACAGACAAAGTGATATCTTGTTTCATAATACTTATGTGGTGTTACGTCGATTGTACTATGACGTGTTTTTGTCTCAATATTTATTTTTCGGATCAAATAGTTAGTTATAAAAGATAATGGAGTTACTACACCATCTCACTGAGGTATTATAAATATCGCAATAGGATTTTTTCGTTATGCGCACTTCGTCTAGGGTTGCTAACTAGAAGAAGTAGAGTAGTTGCATAGGACGAAGTGCGAACGGGACCAACCGCGAATGGGACGAAGTGCTAATGTGACCAACTGTGAACGCGGGACGAGGTGCGCATGGCGCTGGGCAGTACCTACATTGAAGATCCAGTCCTTGAATAATGAGGGTTTTCATGAATATTCAAGCCATCAGTTGGCGCCACATTGACAAGAGGTCTACCAGTTCGAAAATGAACTACGCTTTATATTAGCTTCACTTGTATGTTTGTTTGTTTGTTTGTATGTAACCGACTCCTTTGAGCGCGATTTTGACTCACTTTAAACGGTCAGATTTCATTGAAACTTTGTAAACTTATCGAGGACCGATGAGAATTCAATAATTTAAAAAATAAATGAAAAAAAAACACGTTTTTGTAGTTAGCAGAACTAAAAAATAGAAAATAAATAATAGTTTAAAAAACTAAAAAACACGCTTGAAAAACCAAACTAAAAAAGGAGAAAATAATTTAATTCAATTAAGAAGACCTCTTCAGAGCTGCCACCTAGTGAACGTCATTTCAGAAAACCCTCATGCGGATCTTCAAAGCACTGGTTAGCGCCAAAATTTGAAAATCGAACAGTGTGTTTTTAAACGACTTCAAAAAGAAGGTTATCAATTCGACATGTTTTTATAAGAAAAGTTTTTATTTAGTGCGCAAACTGTAAAATTTCTGCGCTGGGGGTTCTAGAATGATATGCTGAATTCATTGTTACAGTTTGCGCATTGAACAAAAACTTTTCCTGTACATTTATTATATATTTTTTTATGTGTGGTTCGGGCATAACTCCGTCTAGTATAGACGGATTTGCAATTTTTTTTTTTTTTTTGTTGGAACGGGGTTTATTCTGAAATGGTCCCTTTTAAAGTTCATATAGATCTGATGATGCGTTTCGTCGACAGACAATAGAACTCTTAAAAAAATGACAGCAAATCAACGGCGATTGCTGCTATCGCATAAATATGCATTATTCTGACCCCAAGGATGGTGAAATTTGGAATTGGTGTGGGGGTAGGTACTATGACTAAAAATTAAAAAAAAAAAACTTTTTCCACAAAAAAACAACCGACTTCCGGAAAAACACTACAAAGTGAAAAATAAGTTTAATTTTGGAAGGCGGTGACAAAAAATTCAAATACATATCCAAAGTCACCGATTTCCTTAATTAAAGTTATTTTTCACTTTGTAGTGTTGTTCCGGAAACCGGCAAGGATTTTTATTTCAAGTTTTACTGTTCGATTTTGAACTCTGCGCTAAGCAGTGAAGATCCATACAATGCATTAAAATATACCTTCGCGGATCTTCAACACACGTCTTTGAATTGAAAATCGAGATGTGTGTTATTTCCAGGGGCGTACCAATAGAAAATGGCGTCTAGGGCACGCATTTGCGCCCCTTCGTAAATCATCTTCTCGGTCTACACTGAGCAAAGCTGGGTCGCATAACCTTCCTTGACCAATTACAGCCTTCACTAACGAAGGTATTAATTTCAATTTGCTAAAAAATCGCTTGCAATGCTGCAATTTTAAGAGAACTTGAATAGAAAAAGGTAGATTTGGAAATACGGTTTCATCCTGTACTGCACAATACGAGTATATCCAAGTAGCTCTTCAGATTTGTTAGATATAGGTAACAATATGAAAAGGTTTATTGATGTGTTTTTTAAATAATTGGTGACTTTTGCGACCGCCTTAGATAGGCACCCAGGTCTCTTGCTCTGCCTGCCCCACCCTGCTCCTGCTTGTGCCCGCTCGGTCATTTTTATTTATTTATTTAAACATTTATGCACCCACATATAAACAGACAAGAAGAAAGGAACAGAAAAATACATACATGGGTAATGCTTATTTCTACAGAAATCTCGTCGAGCACACTTGCGATAGGAGAGAAGATAACAGAGATGTAGACAACGCGTGTAATAACAGTAGAAGGGAAATCATAAAATTACAAATTAAACTCTAATTTAAAATATACACGCATAATATGAGAATATACATACATACTTCTAAAATAAATATCACTAAAATATATATAATTATAATGTAATTAATAAATACATAAGCAAAGATCGCTCCGTACTAGTTCATTTCGGTCAGTGAACAAGTTCATTCTATTAGCTCTATTCGGTCTTCGCTCTCAGTCAATACTTCCATAGATATCACAGAGCAAAAATATTTCCAAGGTACTAACAAAAAGCGATAAACAAAAATACACATTATTGCATTGACATACGTTAGTCTACTGATATCATAATTATAATATTTTTTCTGTTCTGTCGCCTACACCGCTCAACATTTTTATAATACTAGCTGACCCGACAGACGTTGTCCTGTCTTAACTATGAACATTGAATTATTTTTTCTTTCATAAGAACCTTCTCCTGACAGTCACAAACACAACAAAAAAAGAATTAGCAAAATTGGTCCAGCCGTTCACGTGTGATGCCGTGACCAAGGGAAATAGGGATTAATTTTTATATATAGATTTCTTTAATCAGTTCGACACACTACCATGATATCGCTTTAACCTTATTTCCATTGAGGGTCAGATTATCAATCATGATTTTTATCTTATCGGTAACCTTGATAAAAAAGTTAGCGTTAATAAACACATTATTTTTATATTTATTTAGTTATAGCTGTGCTAGTGAGATTCTTCAGTTAAAAGAGCCAGCGGCGAGGTGTCAATTTTTCTAAGAGAGAATCTGAAGCGAAGTCGTCTTTAACTGACAGACTGACGAATAAAGAATACTTACTATCATTCTAAAATTAATATAGGAATGTAAAGAATTAAATGCAATAAAATCGAACAGCTGTAAACCAAATTAAATGTGCAATATTCCTCCATCTCGTTCTCGGTGACGCATTTCTCTATATCTGTCTCTGTCATAACCCGTTGTACAGCGGCTTGCTCTCATTCGTCTCAAGCGGTCCCACGTGAACTAAGGTGACATCATTACGGGATCGCTGTTGTATGAATTTTTGTGTCATACTTTCCAGCGGTGACATGACTTTATACGAACTTCAGTGTAATGTCTAAAATATGTACGTAAAATGTACGAAATTGTACGCTAAATAAAAAAAAATGTACTATAAAGACTTCGCAGAAAACAATTATCAACGTTTCACCGCCAGGAAGTATTCTTTCTAGCGGGCGCTATATATTTCACTAAGTAGTATTCCACTTTTAGACTTTGTTATGGGCCAAGAAAAATATACGGAAAGTGTTATGTTCAATTTCTATAACAGTTAGGGTATCTATCTATACTCGTAGGTATATTAATTTGTTAATAAAACATTTTCAGCCTATAACCAGCGGACGATTAAGACGCTTCCAACGATACCTCATTTGTCCAATTATGACAAGTAGTATAGAAGTTATGAGAGAACTTACATACATACATAGGTACATACATATCGGTCAAAATCATAATTCTGCTTTTTGCTTCGCCGTAGTCTGGTAAAAAAAAGAAATGAGATAAAAAATTAAGTACTTACTTATACTAACCGTTCGAATTTACATATATAGGTATATGCTCAGATTATAAAACAAAGGCAGATAGACCGCGCGGTACACCAAGAATAGTGAAGCCAAAAATCCAAATACTAAAGCTTTTTCTGTGTTAATTTTTATCGTAGCTCCACATATTTTACAAGATCCATTTACTTTAACGGAGGAATCATCCATAGGCAAGTTATCTTTGAACATCCAGACACACTTATTTGAGGTTTTATCCTAAATTATTTCGCTAAAAATTTTAGTCCATTTACGGATCGACAGGGTTTTTCTTTATCAAGTCTCATCATCATCTTCATCATCATTTCAGCCGAACGACGTCCACTGCTGGACATAGGCCTCCCCCAGGCTCCTCCACTTCGACCGGTCTTGTGCTTCCCACATCCAGCGGATTCCCGCGATCACCGAAGGGAAGCCGGTAGGAATCGTGTTATATGGTGCTTTCGCCACTGATAAGAGCACTAAGGGATAGACAGGACTCTTTTCCAGTTCTCTCTTTTTAACCGGCTTCAAAAAGAAGGTTTTTTTTGTTATTGAATGAACTTGAAATAATGTACCTACTTAGGTACATTATTTCAAGTTCATTCAATTTCGTAAATTCTAACACTATTTTTTTTTGTCAGAATCTGGTACTTAACTCTTTTTTTTTTTGGGTGGGAAATCATCAAATAACTTCTCCCGCTCTGGGTGGAGCGGGAGGGCGTGTCAGACTTTTACTGACTAAAACCCACCCGTGTTCCCTCAGTTGCCTGTGTGCCAGGGGCCGCGGTATTATCTCTTTCGAACTCAGCTGTCAAGTTACTGAATACAATTAAAAGTCGAACTATGGATATCAGTACACAGCTGTCTGGCAGTGTAGGGACCGCTGGGGATTATTCGTCCCGGGTCAAACATTAAGGGTCGTAAGAAGCCCGAAGGTCTGACAACCAATGTTACGAAGGGGTATAGTATTACCCAATAACTGGGTTGTGAAGGTCACATAGGGACTGGCGACGTATAAAATACTGGTATTTAGCTGCATTCGGTTTGGCTGAAATCTGACCCTTACATAGTTACAAATGGCTTTGGAGATCAGGTAATCATTGGCAGTAATGATGTTCACCTATTTTTATCAATGGTATAAGGGGCCATTCAAGTATTACGTAAACAGATTTTTACACGCTTTATATTAGCTTCACTTGTATGTCTGTTTGTTTGTATGTAACCGACTCCTTTGAGGGCGATTTTGACCCACTTTAAACAGTCAGATTTCATTGAAACTTTGTAAACTTGTCGAGGACCGATGACAATTCAATAATTTAAAAAAAAAATCGAGAAAAAAAACACGTTTTTGTAGTTAGCAGAACTAAAAAATAGAAAATAAATAATAGTTTAAATACCTCAAAAAGCACCCCACGCTTTTTAATTGAATTAAATTATTTTCTCCTTTTTTTTAGTTTGGTTTTTAAAGCGTGTTTTTTAGTTTTTTAAACTATTATTTTTACAATTATTGACCCCCCCCTCCCCCTCGACAGCAAAAGAAAGCAAAGCTCTTACCCCCCCCCCCCCATGGTCACGTAAACATTGTTAGCAGACACACAACGTGTCTGCTAACTTTCGTGTGATTTTCGAATATTGTCATCGTTTTCTTCGAGCCATTCATAGACAATTAGGGTTGCCATATGTGTTCAAACCAAAATCGACAAAATTTTGTAGAAAATTCAAAAGTTAAATAATAAATTCTGCTGACGTAATCACCATCCAGACCCCCCATCAGAGGGAGGCGGCGCACGTGAGGGAGAGGCAGTATATGCGCCCTCACGGCCGTAGTCGCCGCGGGAGAAGCCCTGGGCGTCGGGAATCCCAGGCTGATTCCCGGCCACCGTAAGCGCGGGCTTGCGGACGGCGAGTAATGGGTAGCTCGCTGTCCGGTAAGGACCAAGCCCGGGTCGACGGCGCGTTGTGTTCCACGCGCGCCTCAAAGAGATGTCAGCACCAAAGGGTGGGGTCCGCAAGGGCCGATGCCTGCCAGGGGTGCGGGTTGTTCGAAAGAGATACCGCGGCCCCTGGCACACAGGCAACTGAGAGACCACGGGTGCGTTTTAGTCAGTAAAAGTCTGACACGCCCTCCCGCTCCACCCAGAGCGGGAGAAGTTATTTGATGATTTCCCACCCAAAAAAAAAAAAAAATGCGTTTAAAGCTCAAGTAAAATCCATCCTTTGTTTAAAGTCTTACTATTCCATCAACGAATATTTAAATGACAAGAATAGTTGGTCGCTGTGATTAACTCAAGACAATGTTTGTGTTCTTTCTCCAGAATTAGCGTAACTAGTGACAGGTTATATGGGTTCATATAAATATTTTTTTTATTGACTAAGTATTTTTTTATTTATATTCTCGTAATGTTTATATTACTTCGTCTATGTATGTATAGAATCAAGTCTATCCGGCAAAACAGACAGCTGTGCTACTGGACAGTTTCTTCCGCTACTTCTTCCCAGCTAAAGCACTAGGAAATGGTGACGGGTGGGCGTTTTTGGGGGGACTGTCTCATGTATTTTGGCGTTCGAAAAGTGCTGATTCTCAGCCTAATTTGAATAAATGACTTTTGATTTTGATTTTATCTATTAAATTTTTGTAATATCGTCATGCTTCTGATAAGGAAATCTGCTGACAAACCTCATCTAGGCTATTGTGTATTTGTCATCAGTTGACTAAAATAAGAGGAATCAATCATCTAAGGTGATATCAGATACCAAAAAAGATTACACGTTTCCTTTTTTTACCCGACTGCGCCAGAAGGAGGGTTATGTTTTTCGAGTGTATGTATGTATGTGGATTTTTCTAGCACGCTCTGTAGCCTAAGCCGGTTGATGGATTTAAGCTTGAGAGGCGTCGTTAGATTGGAGTCATTAGGTAAATTAAAATGGCCGATTTTTGGCGCACCAAAGCTGAAATAGCAGGGGTGGCTTTTTGGCCGACTAAAGCACGATATTCAAAAACTCCACAGAATGTCAATAGCAAATACAGTGCATACACGTACCTTGGACTGCTACGGCACACGCTGAGCCTTCCACCTCCTATGGTTCCAAGGGAAGGAATACAGGAATTAAAAATAATTTAAGTAAGTACATAATCAAAAAACCGGATTGCGTAAAAAATGAACTTTAATATAAAAAAGATGAAAACAAGAAACTTGTTGTAATAGGTTTACTATTAAACTGAATTCTATAAGCAATCATGCAGTCTGAGGCAATAAAGGTATAAGATGCCTCAAATCTCATACACACTGTTTTGTGTTTGTCATCAGTTGGCAAAAATAAGAGGAATCAATCGTTAAAGTTGATATCAGATTCCACAAAAGATTACACGTTACTTTTTTAGAAATGGAACGAATTGTGTCATATCATATTAATGTTACATTACACGGTAAAGCATGACATATAAACAATATCACGCCAGTCAGACAGTTGTGACTCATTTTGATCAAAGTACAAGTTGAATGTGTCCTGCAAATTGCAAAATTAAAAAAAGAAAATTCTACTATAGCAAGTTTTTCTTTTCTTGAGGGTGTGAAATCATCAAATAACTTCTTCCACTCTGGGCGGAGCGGGAGGGCGTGACTATTACTGACTAAAACCCGACCGTGTTCCTTCGGTTGCCTGTGTGCCAGGGGCCACGGTATCTCTTTCGAACAACCCGCACCCCTGGCAGATTATCGCGGGTTAATTTAGGGTAATCATCATTTCATTCATCATCGTCATCATTTCAGCCGGAAGACGTCCACTGCTGGACATAGGCCTCCCTCAATTTGGGAGGGCTTGCCATAATCGCCACGCTTGGCAGGCGGGTTGGCGATCGCAGCACGCTTTTTAATTGAATTAAATTATTTTCTCCTTTTTTAGTTTGGTTTTTAAAGCGTATTTTTTAGTTTTTTTAAACTATTATTTATTTGATGTGTAGGTATCACAATTTTGTTCAATTTGAGAAAACGGATAAAGCAGATAAAATCGGACACGATACAATGATGAGAATATAATAGATAACTTCCTTTACATCAAGCTGTCATAAACCCGTCAGCCAACATTTTAGAAATAAAACGTCATTTAGTTACGTGTCTTTGTGATTAAATAGAACCTATTATTTTGAGATAGACAGTATCAAAAAAAAAAGGGTGCGGGTTGTTCGAAAGACATACCGCGGCCCCTGGCACACAGGCAACAGAGAACACGGGTGGGTTTTAGTCAGTAAAAGTCTGACACGCCCTTCCACTCCACCCAGAGCGGGAGAAGTTATTTGATGATTATTAGCAAATTTTTTTTATATTAATTTATTTATTATTATTTATTATTATATTATTTATTATATTATTTATTTGTATCATTGATTTGTTATCTGTAAGCCTTCTTTAAAATATAATAAATAAATATTACCCACCCAAAAAAAAAATATACATACTGGTGATGTACCGACTAGTTGTCGACTTGTCGGCCAATTTTTTACTCGTATTAATATGCTTAAAAATTCAAAAAACGGTGATTGAAATGAAATTGGAATATTTACTGTAATAACATTATTTTTTATTATAAGTCATTTATTCAAATTAGGCTGAGAATCAGCACTTTTCGAACGTCAAAATACATAAGACAGTCCCCCCAAAAACGCCCACCCGTCACCACTTCCTAGTGCTTTAGCTGGGAAGAAGAAGAAGTAGCGGAACAAACTCCCCAGCAGCACAGCTCAGAATCAGTTTTACCATGTACTTCCAGTGAAATCTAGAATATGACAGGAAGAAACGCCGGCTCGCACTGAAACAATGAAAAGCAAATAAAAATATGACCTGGCCTATTCCGCCTGGTCGCCGGGCGCCGCGAACGCCCACCTACGAGCCAAAAGTATAGTCACGAACATTACCGATGTCACCCGAACTCAACCGAAAGCAACGATCGGCTTGGCCGATTAATCGGTCATTTTACAGCCGATTAGTCAGCTAGTCGGCCATCTCTAATATATAATGTCACCGTAAAATTGTAAATACAGTTAGATTATAATCTGTTTGGCGAGATTGTAAACTGTCGATAAATTGTGAACTGCACCATACTGCTTACCGACCGAATAGGTTAGGTTAGGTTAGAATTGCGATAGCGGTGCCGCGGCAGCGGCCGGCGAGCGCTACATCCAAGTTAGTGGCAGTTACTTGACTATTTAGTAATAGCGCAAGGTACTATCCGTCTTGATACCAGCACCCTAATTGTGTAACATGCTTCGAGTACTACGCACCTAAAGTCTGTTCGCTGAGAGTTGATAAATATTATGATACGTCTCCGAATAGCGACTGTCGCTTAATTATCGCAAACTGTATAGCGGCTGTCGCTTATCTCCCGCTTTCGCCGTTTTCGTGGTACGAGGCACGCATATGTTGTCAACTGCGGCCCGAACGGCGAGCGGACGCGGCGGCCATACTGCCATTCCATGCCATTTAAATACTAACGTTCAGAAACCCTGGCTTTATCAACTCTCGGCGAACAGAGTTTAGGTCAGGTGTGTAGTAGTCGTTCTGAGGAACGTCACCAATAAGGTCACTATATGTCCACCTACGGCGTCCCCTTCAGGCGTTACCACTTATGTCAGGGGCCCACTCCCTAAGCACGAAGTCCGTCATTTCGGTCGAAGTAACGGGCGTTTCCAACTCCGTATCACTTACGGACAGAAGATTGGTTTGGAGCCCGAACTTAGAATTAATGACAACACGATTTGACAGCTGTCCCTACTCCCGATATGTTTGTGCCCGTCCAAAAAAGTTAGTTAATTGGCTGTAGGATTCACTAAGAAGTTTCGAACTACTTTCGGTCGGGCCCGTATCTTCGTTGACGGAGTTAAAAGAGTAGGCCTCCAGAATCTGTCTTGTAAATTACCTTTAATTTAATAATTGTTACCTTTTGTTAGCCGTCGTTCATTAATACTCTCAACATGGCCAAACCATCTTAAGCATGCGCGGGCTTGCGGACGGCGAGTAATGGGTAGCTCGCTGTCCGGTAAGGACCAAGCCCGGGTCGACGGCGCGTTGTGTTCCACGCGCGCCTCAAAGAGATGTCAGCACCAATAGGTGGGGTTCGCAAGGACCGATGCCTGCCAGGGGTGCGGGTTGTTCGAAAGAGATACCGCGGCCCCTGGCACACAGGCAACTGAGGGAACACGGGTGGGTTTTAGTCAGTAAAAGTCTGACACGCCCTCCCGCTCCACCCAGAGCGGGAGAAGTTATTTGATGATTTCCCACCCAAAAAAAAAAAAACCATCTTAAGCATACTCTTTTCAATTTTTGCCACTACATCTTCTTTTAAACCGCACCGTTGTCTCATCACGTCATTCCTCAGCCCATCTATATACAAGGTGTAACAGAATGGACGCAAGACCTGAAAGTAGTTTGTTTCTAATTGACTACTGAATCGATTTCAGTAACTTTTAATATAAGTAATATTTTTTAAATTATGTATTTTGCCATACCTGCCACTGATTGAGCCAAAGAAAATTCAAACTTATTTTTGACTCAATTTTAAATGCATAAAGTAATGCTTGGATCGACACGTTTTTCTTAGTAATATCAGTTAGCTTTAAAAAATAATAATTTGGTCATCGTATTATGCATTTAACTCAATACTTTAATTGGGGTGTATGAGGTCTTGCGTTAATTATGTTACTCGTTGTATAGCCCAATATAGTTTTTTTTCTCCATGTTTTTACAATCGCTTGTTTGCCACCAAAAAGAAGGCGAAGCAAGGCGTGGGTTTTATTATAAACAACACTTGTACTACATTATCTTATCAACTTCAATCTCTTCTATTCTTAAAAACACACAATCATGACATTATCAATAACAGTCAGCGAAGAGCACGGAAGAAAAAAAACAGGTGGAACTGCAATGCAACAAAATTACTATAGGCACCGTTGTCGCCAAACTCACACACATAAACCGATAATCATATAATGCACTACAAATAAACAATTCGTTTGATTTGTCGTTTTAGTTTTGGTGAAAACTAACATAAGCCACAGATCCTTCATCTGGAAATAAACCTTCAGGCTCTATAGATAGGATTTATTTTGCTTTAGCTCAGAAAGTATTTACAACGTTTTGTAATCTAAAGTCAAACTAGATTCGATTGCCGAGTAAATTCCGCTACTCGACCATAGATGGCAGTATTTTCAGTGGTCCCAATTTTAAACTTAAATGTGATAAATATAAGGTCGACATTTGCGTCATAGGTCGATATCTATTGCTACTCGATTAGGGCCGCACCAGTGCAGATGCATTGCATTTTTAATTAGGTTATCGATATCGATAGATACTTTTTTCAAATTAAACTAAAAATTGGGTGTCTTGTTGAGAGTTCAGTAATAAAACTGTAGGAAGAATAACGTAGTGTTATTTGAAAATAAAATAAATAACTGAAATAAAAATAATACTATTGAAAACAATACCAATAAAACAATGAACAGGAGAAAAAAATATTACTGTGTTTAATTTAATTTCAATTCAATCCATATTTTTAAGTGATAATAATAAAACATGATAACTGACTTGATTAAAAAACTTAATGATTTTCGAAAACGGTGAACTGTTCAGTGGCACTGGAGTGGCGTTGAAATATTTGTTGTACTGTCATTGAGGCGGTTTGATGACTGAATGATCTTACACACCGAAATGACCGATTAGTCAATGCAATGCAACGTCTCAGGCATCATTAAAATTATAATAATTACGTTATTAGGTAAAAGTTTGATTACATTTTTGCTATAAAGCATCTATGCAACATAATACACTTCTTAAAATAAATTTCGTGTATGAATGTTAAGCGACCTATAGTGGTATTGTAATGTTATTTTGCAATAAATATTAAATGACTAATTTTCTTTTATCGATATCCATCGATAAAACCAACATCCGACCCGACTGCATCACTAATTGAGTAGCGAAGTACTTTCCAGAATGAAATAGAGAATACAATCAATCTAAAATAAACTTTATTTTAATCATGTAAGGTTGATTTTAACCAGACGTTATATTAAATTATTAGTAAATTGAAAATAACTAAGATTTTATTAGAAAACAAATAAAACCGTACATATCGATGGTACGAAACACCTCAATTTTTAAGATTTATTCTCCTACTATAATTTTTGCACTCCAAAATGGAACAATACGGCATAGCTACGGAAAATTAAATTTGTCGTGAGACTAGTGACTCGACGCGATGTCAGAACACGACTGGGACCAACTACGCGTAACAGCGCTTATTTGTCGCACGCGTGCCACGCCTACTTTGCAGTTCCATGTTTTTTCTCTTCCGTGGCGAAGAGTAACTAAAGAAAAAATATTCAGATGTGCCATGTCTTTGAAATTCTTTTTGTTCTATTTTACGATCGTCATTTTCTGCCTAGCCTTTTCCCGACTATGTTCAGAGTCGGCTTCCAGTTTAACAAAATGCAGCTGTATGCTAAGGACACCATGAATCTGTAACTAGGTAGCACGATATCCCTTTGGATTGCCATCACGGTCAATCACCGTGGAAACTCACTGACTGCCCAGGGTGCGCCGGACTTGTAATGGTTCAGTTGATACGTCACTCGGGGAGGCTCCTTTCATGCACCCCTATGAACAGCTAAGCCTGTGGCGACATGGTGCTTCTTTACCCAACCCATTCGTTCCACCTGCTGAAAATCTCACACCTGCAGGCTTAGCAGGAGCACCGATTTGTCGAAAGAAGAATAGACTTGACTAATAACTAAATTATGTACAATAGGAGAAAATAGCTATGTTTTTCTATTAATTATCACAGTTATGCGTTCTAAACGAATCATGATTTTATAGATAATCGTATATACTTTGTGGCCGTCGAGTTTAAAGTTTATGGTGTGATAGTTTGGGAAGAAATATTCATATGAAATAGTCTACACATAAAAGGACCTAGACAAAGATCGTTAGAAACGAAAGACAAAATGACAGATTGTAGAAGGATATCTACGGTGCGATGTCAAAAATGGAGAAGCGAAATGTGACTTTGTATAGAAAAAGCACTGTTTATTCTTCGTAGAAATAGAAAGCGTCATGCTAAACGTGCTGCAGGTTTAGCTCGAGAACCGTAGAGAAGAGTGTAGACAGTTTTGTACCGAGAAATATAGATAAGCAATTTCTATTCTACGGTAGAGCACAAATAGAAAGCGAAGCCTGCTGGAAGTCTTTGACTCCGGACTCAGGTAGAGGTAGGCCGGAGTAAAGAAAACCTACTGAAATGAAGATTATCGAACATAATTTATTAAGCTATGGATTAGCAATATAGTTCGAAATTATTCAGATTGTGATTAATAATGTGATACTTAATTAAAGCATGTTTCACAATATCTTCTCGTCCCAATTAGCGCAGTGTCTCAAGACGAAAATCTTCGACTAGTGCGTGTTGCCATTGATGACCTATGGCACAGAAACGTGATTGCTTACAATGGGCCTTACCAGAAGGCTTAAAGTCACCCAAAGGGCAATGGAGAGGGCTATGCTCGGAGTTTCCCTACGTGATCGAATCAGGAATGAAGAGATCCGCAGGAGAACCAAAGCAACCGACATAGCCCGAAGAATTGCCAAACATAAGTAGCAGTAGGCAGGGCACATTGCTCGCAGAATATATGGCCGATGGGGCCGAAAGATTCTGAGAAGGCCTCCCACAAGTTGGAACGATGATCTTGTGAAGGCCGCGGGAATCCACTGGATGTGGGAAGCACAAGACCGGTCGAAGTGGAGGAGCCTGGAGGAAGCGTATATCCAGCAGTGAACGTCGTTCGGCTGAAATGATGACGCAATGATAGTGCTGGTCATACACGCTCTCTGGTTGCGAGTACATCGCACCCATTCCGGACCCATGGCACCCCTGGAGGACACCTCTGGGGGTGTCACGGGAACTTGAATTCGGACCCGTGGCACCCCCAGGTCAGTTAGTGCAGTGCTTGGTACTCTAAATGTTGACGTTCAAAAGTGCCTTCTAAGTGCCTATTTGAAATAAATGCTTTGACTTTGACTTTCTTTACTTGAAACAAACACTAGTATTTGGGGTACTAAAACTATGTATCTACCTAATCACCTGGCTTTTCTGAAGAACGTTTCAATATTTTTTAATCTTTGTTCCGAATAGATTACATCAAGACCACAAGCATACAATACAGTCAACTCGAATATTTTTATCAGTAATGTATTGTACTTCAATCGGAGAACATCTTTTTCTTCAACGGAAGTTATTATAATTTTAAATCTTAGGTCTAAATATAATTTTATACTTAATTGTGTTTTTGCGTCAGACACTGAAGATTTGCTTACCGTATATATATTTTTTCATTTGTGTCTTGGAAATCTAGCTGAAAAGTAGTATTTGTGTTAAGTGGTTTATAAATTATAACATAAAAGAAGTTTTTTTTTTTTAACGTAAGTAAGTGTACCCGAAGTTAGCGTAATAAACAATCGTCAATGGTTTTAAAACTCGGCTTATCTCCTGTAGTTGACAAGTATAGGACAATATCTATATCTATACAATTAGATAATATTGAAGTTTTTTTAAAAAGGTTTTTACTAAAAAACTATATCATGTTGGGTTTGGCTTCAAGTCCAACCAGATGCAGCTGAATACCAGTATTGTACATGGACCGACTGCCCACTGACCTCCACAACCCACTTACTGGGTAATACAATACCCCTTGGTAACACTGGTTCTCAGACTTTCGGGCTTTGACGACCCGTAATGACTGTCTCTCAATTTGGTTGCTCCGACCAAATTGCAAGTCGAAAGTGCCCCATGTGATCCCATCACAGTACTCACGTTCTGATGGCCGTTTTCTCTTCTTCCCCAGGTTCAACACAGCATGGCAGCGACTCGGTGACATTTGCACTTCTGGTTTTTAAATGAACATTATTTTCGTGGCTGTCTGCAGAGGTGGACTACACCCGGTATGGTGTTAGGTGAGTGTATTTTTATTTTTATTCAAATTAGCTGTGCATGCCCATTCTTGTCGTAAAATATCCTACGGAAATGTGCTACAGGGACATAAAGTTTATGCCTATTTACTACTTCTTCAACTAGCATACGTTACTCAAAAATCTAAACCAAAGGTCATTTATTCAAACTAGGCTGAGAGTCAGCGTTTTTTTAACGTCAAAGTTACATAAGACAGTCCCTCAAAACGCCTGCTCTTCAACACTTCCTAATGCTTTAGCTGGGAAGAAGAAGTAGCGCAACAAACTCCCCAGCAGCACAGCTGTCTGTTAGGTTAGAAGAACTTGATTCTATACAATAATAGATAAGTAATTAGCATTACTAAACACAAAACATAAAATTAAATTAATTGCCATAATTATGTCAGCTAGCTCATGCCAATATACCAACAAAACATGGTAATTAAACTCAAGCAGAAACAAGTAAATATTATAATTAACGTAAACAGAACTCAATACCCACATAAAAGCCTCCAGGCATAAACGGTGTGGCCGCTTACTCCATAAACATGTATATGATTTTTTGTTTTAAGTACCGTAGGTATACATCCTCTTACAAGAATCAGCAAACAAATAAATAAATAATAGTTAAAAAAAAACGCTTTAAAAACCAAACTAAAAAAGTAGAAAATAATTTAATTCGATTAAAAAGCGTGGGGCTTTTTGATGTATTTTTATAATCAATTAATGTCAAGCACCCCACGCTTTTTAATTGAATTAAATTATTTTTTACTTTTTTAGTTTGGTTTTTAAAGCGTGTTTTTTAGTTTTCAAACTATTATTTATTTTAATTTTTTTAGTTCTGCTAACTACAAAAGCGTGTTTTTTTTTTTTAATGATTGAATTGTCATCGGTCCTCGATAAGTTTACAAAGTTTAAATGAAATCTGACCGTTTAAAGTGGGTCAAAATCGCGCCCTAAGGAGTAGGTATGTTACAAACATGACATACAAGTGAAGCTAATATTAACGCGTGTAAAAATATCTTTAAATGACTCAGGCAACAAGTTGCGAAGGATAATACTATGTCCTAGTGTTGTCAAAATCTTAATGTAAAGCTAGATTTACATCATTTCATGTGTAAATAGATAATTATTCACACACGTGAAACTGTCAATGAATAACTTTTGCGCAACTATGATTCGTGATGTAAATTCGACTTTATGTATGTGGTCGAGGATCGAAAACTTATCGCAACGCCAAAATCAGCGAGTTTCATACTAAAGGAGCTATTAGCATACCAAATGCTGAAATGTAAAAAATAAATCATTGTCATGTTTCAATACTTTGTCTAATGAAATTCCGATTTAAAAAAAAGATGTGTGAAATTCAGGATGACGTTACATGGGTTTTGGCAGGTCTTCAGAATGTTCTACTTTCAGACGCCATATTGGGAATATTTAACTAATTCTGGCTTTCTGCTCACGTGTTTCGTTCAAAATTCTATAGCGCCCGTATACCAACCAAGATATCCTGAAAAATTTCGCTTTATGGCTCTTAAAAATATTGTATTTCACTACAATCCTAGATGTCGTTGTACGTAACACAAATCTTGCTTATAATAACATACTGATTTAATCATGTTAAGGTCAAATTCATCTGCTGTTAGTTCACATACCATTGAATAGATGGCGTTACGATACATAACTGAGGTCAAATTCATCAGCTATTAGTTTACGTACAGTTGAATAGATGGCGCTAGTAATGGTATTCGATCTAAACAATGTTAAGGAAAAGAGGATGGACGCAGTGTCTGAATGCTGTAACAAGAACTTGTTGCGATCATAATATTGCACATTTTACCCACGATCCCACTGACAGTGCTTGGCTGATTTTTTTTTACTTTGATTGAAACTTAATTAAATAATCACGGAAAATCACTTGAAATGCGACGTTGTCAGCCCGCGTGGGGTGAACGCTCTTAAGAGGGGACGGGGCCTGCGAGGAATTTGAAAAATAGGTATTTGAAGAAACTATTGCCGTCGCGCTGTCTGTAAGTCTGCCCCCGTAGTGTGTGATAGGGACAGCTGCAGCTCAGACCGAAATTATCACAAAAAAATTGACGAGACCGACGTTTCGTATTCCCTTTTTTCTCCTCGAAAACTGAGCCGATTCAATTATTTTTTGCATTAATATTTTAAGAAAGAGTATGTTTAGGTTCCTGTAATTTTTTATGTTAAAAACTTTTCTAATTTGTCTGGTAGTCTCCTAATCACGGCGGTAAAAATAGGATTTTTTTTAGTAATTTTTAGAGGGTCATATTTTCTTTATTAATTAATTGCTGAAAAAAAGAAAATGACAGGGACGTGTTTAAGGCAGACCTTGATTTTATGAAAAAAATAAAATATTGCTCTAGAGGCATTATTCAGGATGAAAAAAGGGGAATACATTTGTATGGAGAATCGCACGCCCTGTTCCCTCTTAAGTTTTAGATGTACTGTGGTCGAATTTCTACAACTGGGTGACCACCAGTGGCGTAACTATACCGTTCGAGGCCCGTGGCAAATTCATCGGATGCCCCCCCCCCCCCCCCCCCTCCAATATATAGAAGCAAAACCAACAATACGAGTATTTTATTTTATTTAAAAGACATATTTCGTCTTCTCGCATTAAAACTGTATAAACTCAAAACTTACTAATTTTACAGGAGAGCGTTTTAAAGAGAAAAATACTGGTGATACCAAACGTTTCCGCATATTAACCCCATTTTGAATAATTTTGGAAATTGTACACTTTTAATGCGAAAAGGCGATTTATACACTCTTACTTGAAAGAGTTTAATAATAAATGTTGGGAGTTGGGATTCTCCTCAGACCGGGGGCCCGTGGCATTTTGCCGACTTGCCACCATGTAGTTACGCCACTGGCGACCACTAGTCCTAATGAAAATCCTTTATCCTTTTTCCCAGTTTACACCCCAAGACAGCTGAAGTGTGTAACAACCGCTTCCATACGTGTTCTGTCGCGCCTTGTGAGAATTACCCTTTATTTTACCATACTTACGTATACTCCATTTGAAATAAGATTAGACATTTAAACAAACCTTTTTTACAGTCCGTACAACCGATTCTGACTTCTATATCGTAGGCATAAGGATGGCATTAAAAGCAAAAAAGTAGTTACAATACCAACTGTTTACTGCAGCTGCCATTTTTCAAGCCACCAACGCAATAGAAGTCAAAATCGGTTGATCGGACTGTAAAAAAGTTTTAGTTAAATGTCTAATCTTATTTCAAATGGAGTATAGATTACTTTGCTTCTCATCGTAGTTTGTATTTAGAAATTATATCGCGGGGATTTTTTCGCGCATTGAGGCTCTAGTGTGAGTTTCTATTGACCATTTCGACCACAAGCAGCACCTTCAGACTTTTATTGACTAAAACCTACCCGTGTTCCCTCAGTTGCCTGTGTGCCAGGGGCCACGGTATCTCTTTCGAACAACCCGCACCCCTGGCAGAAGCAGCACACGAGCATAACGCAAAGATCAGCCATAGCCCTCCTCGCCCAATTTGAGGGAAGGAGGCAACCCGACCCCCGACGCTACCGCAAGCAGTGACATCGGCCGCGTTCGGCGTTCCGATTGGCCCTGGATTGTTGAAGGACGCGCCGAACGCGGTTGATGCGTTAGATCGAGAAGGTTAAAAGAAACACACTCCGGCCACTGGACCTTCAACGCACTGCGTAGCGCCGAGAGCTGAAAATCGAACGGTGTGTCTTTTCGTCGCGGTGAAATGCACTATGTTGGATTCTCAATGCTCAGATCAACACCGAGAGTTCAAAATCAAGTGCGCACTCAAATCCCGCCGCGATTTTGTTACGTTTGTGTGTAAAATAGATTTTTCAATTATTTAACAATTAGGTATATTGAAAATGCCTTTCGTTTCCAACTTTAATTAAATTATCTGTTGTACTTTACCCTTGCATTTGTTTAGTTCCCGTAACTGTACTAGCCCACTTATTATTGTAGGTTTTGAACATACTAATTAAGTAATTTAACATTTTGTAGAATAAAAGTGATACTTTTGCTGTAGAATTAAATGAAGTAAAATATAGCTAGATATAGTACCTACCTACTCTTTATTATGTACGGTAGGCACACGATAAAACCTATTGTTTTTGGGCTGTCACAAAAAAACAATATTTTATTTCACATAAACCTACATGGGCACTTATGAAACGGCCATAAAACGTTCTCACATTCACATAATAATGTAAAAGAATCTGTTATATAAATAAAATGAAAACATAATATTAATACCAAATGACGCCCCCGCTTTGTTAGAGATGCCATGGGCTAGGAAAAATTTATTAAAGTTTGCCCCTGCGTCAAGGGCCACTCGTATTGTTAATAATATGCCGATGGAAGATGTTTTCGATGGCCTGCCGAAATTTGCACCAGGAGCACAAAGGTGCATTGAAGAAGGCGTACTTAGGTACATATTTGAAATATAAAACTTTTTTATGTTTATTTTTCAGTTTTATGTTAAAGTGTATTTTATAGATAGGTATAAATAGTTTAATATGTGTATAACAACGTCTTGGGAAACTGTGAGATGTTGTCCTTATTGGTGTTAATAAATAAATACATGATGTCCCTTCCTGCCAGCCAGTGTTATGTATCCTAACAAAATTCCGTCACATCCATGATCAGCTGTAGCTTGTTGGATGATAGTGATAATATACGTATAAATAGAGAGGTCGAACGTCAAACAGTCACGCATGTGTCACGCACGTGCTTAAGAACGAGATAAAACTGGATATTTTCCCGTGGAAAGCACGTGTTTAGGGTGTGAGGCACTGGTAGATGATGTTTGACAAGCAATATCATTTAATCTGCCTCAGCTGAATACCAGTATTTTACCAAGCCAGTCAGAAAGTATTGCGAAAAAAAGTTTTTATGTATGAGAGACTGGCCAGATAGAAACTATTTTGAAAATATAATTATTTGTAAGTAAAAATAGGGAGTTTTTGGCGGGATCGGGTTGGAACATGTCGCACGAATTTTCATTTTCATGAAATTTAGTGAAATAGCGAATTAAATTGTATAATTTTGGTAGTGAATTATTCAATTTAGTTACATGTGAGTGCACAAGTGTAGTGAAGGTGAAAATAAGTGACTAACGTGGACTTTTCGTGTTTTCCCAAAAACTCATGTTAGGTTGTTGTAAAGTTGCTACCGCTTTACAATAACTTTGACTTGACTGACTAAAGACGACTATGACTTTTTTGTAACTTCGTGCCCGATATCGGGCCATTTACTTGATCGAAAAGAAAAATTACTTGACACTGGCTAAATGCACAAATCGTGCGAAGCCAAAGCCCAAAAAAAAAAGTAAAAATAGGTACGTTCCAATTTCAAAATTTCGCTCACCGCGCTCAAAACGAGTCCTCAAAATTACTTAGGTATGGTACTTACATTAGTTTTAGAACTTAGTTATTAAGGTTAAACAAAAAAGGTTTATTATTTTCTGATTTTCAGATTTTTCGGTGGTTTTTTTTTTGTTTGTTAAAAAGTTTTTTTCTTTTCTTGTCGATGGTAGGTACGTATTCATAGACTTCCTTTTTTATATAGTTTGTGCCCAGTAGGTGGCTATGTTTATTGCGGCATCAGTGGCATTCGTTAGATCATCCAAGGCGCAGGTGAACGGGCACTTAAGGCACTCCAGCAAGTGGGGCATGGTGTGATCAGATGCATCGCACTCTCACTGGGTGTTGGATGAGTCAGTAATCCTCATTTTGACAAATTCTGTCTGCAGCGGCCTTCTTGTGTACGCAATTGATTGTGAGCTAAGCGTTGCTTAAACTTGAAGATGGATATCTGGCTATTTTTTTACTAACTTCAAAAAGAAGGAGGTTATCAATTCGGCAGGGTTTTTTTATGTATGTTCGGGCATAACTCCGTCATTTGCAAAATTATTCCTTTATTCGAAAGGGGTTTATACCGAAATGGTCCCATTTAAATTTCATACAGATCTGGTGATGCGTTTCGGAGACAGACAATGGAATTCTTCTTAAAATGACAGCAATTCAACCGCGAATGCTGCTATCATATAAATATGCATTGTTTTGACCCCAACTATGATGAAATATCGAATTGGTGTGGTAGGTACTATAACTAAAAAGTAAAAAATAAAAACTTTTTCCAAAAAAAAAAACACAAACGACTTCCGGAAAAACACTACAAAATTAAAAATTACTTTAGTTTCGGAAGGCTGTGACAAAAAATTAAAATACATAAATCCAAAGTTACCGACTTCCAAAATTAAAGTTATTTATCACTTTGTAGTGTTTTTCCGGACGTCGGTTGTTTTTTTTTTTTGATAAAGTTTTTATTACAGCCACGAGCTCCCTCGTGATTTTTGACAAGCAACCCGTACGTCTGGATTTGTTCTCGCTTGAAGGCAATAACGTCGCCCTCTATTACATTGGACTGAAACACAAGTGGTGAAATGTGGGTGTGCTGTAGTTACACTTCTGTCTATCTCTTCTAGGTTTACAGGCGTGAGGTTATGTTAAGGGCCTAAGTCCCGTTTGGTAGCGTAACACGGTCACTTTATGAACCGTACTGCTAATTAACGGCTTGTCTTGAAGATTTTAAAAATATATGATTTTGCTATAGATTTATATAGATCATTTTGCCGAAGGTACTTTTTTTGTATGGTTAATACTTTTGCTGTAAAAAAATATTTTCCAACACGCAATATTTTGGCTTCTATTCCCCATACTCCTACTAAACGGCTTCGTTATTTGGAAAAAAAAATACACTGAATAATAGATAGTTAGATGTACCACAGAATCGCTAGAGCACAATTGTAATTTAATCCACATTTGCCAAGGAATATCCCCATTTTGAGATAAAGGCTCAGAGGTGGCCTGCGCGGGCGCGGGCGGTAGTCGTGCTTTAGCATTCAGACGGGAGATGAGGATACTATGGGCCTTATGTTACAGCTGAAATTAATTTAAAATGATATTTTTGAACCGTAATTAATTTCCAACCATATAACTACCGCCTTAGATATTCAATTATGAAATGAATACTTCACGATACCATTATCTTGGCTTAAGCAATCTTCTTGGGGTCAACGAATGTAATGATTGAATAGAAAAGATCATTGAAATCCGACCTAACTTAGAGGACGAAAGAGCACTGGCTGGTAATCAATCAATCAACTCAGCTTATCGTAGTTCACTGCTGGACATCGGCGTCTCCCAGGCTACGCCACAACACTCTGTCCTCTCTTTTTTTATTACTAAATGGGCCCGCTCTTGACCTCGATCACGCCTGATGAAAACCGATTGACGAGGTCTATGATGGATCGAGCGTGCCCGGAAAATGCCTGTTCACTCTTGTTTTGAAGGTAGACGGGTTAAATGTGGAAGGGAACACAGACGTAGGCAGAGAGTTCCACAATTTGGCTGTGCGCATAATAAATGTGGAGGAGTAGCGCTGAGTACGACTGGTCGGGATATCAACCAAGTGCGGATGGCACCCTGCAGTGCGTCTGGTAGTCCAGTAGTAAAAGGGCGATGGTGGGATCAGGTCGTGGAGCTCCTGCGCACACTCTCCGTAGTACAGTCTGTAGAAGACCGACAGGCAAGCAACATTACGCCGATCCGAGCCTTCCTCGGTCTTCGGCATCCAGTTTTTTTCCCAGCCAACTTTTGAAGGTCGTCGGTCCATCTAGCTGGGGTGCGTCCCACGCTATGCTTGCCGATACGCGGTCTCCACTCCAGTACTAGTCTGCTCCACCGTCCATCGGTCCTACGACAGACATGACCAGCCCCCCGCCACTTCATTTTGCTTACCTACTCTATAAGCTATGTCGGTAAATCCGGTTCTTTTTTGGATAATTTAGTTTCTGATTTTATCCTTCAAAGAAACTCCAAGCATAGCCAGCTGCATAGCGCGCTGATCGACCTTGAGTTTGTGGATCAGCCAGACCATATAATCTCACGTGATTTTTTAATTCTTTCTTTTTGTGTGAATTTTTCGTTTATCTGTGTTTATTCGCATTGGATTTATGCGTTGCGCTTAGCCCCCGCTCCTCTACGTGAGATTTGGTAAGATTCGACTCGACTATCCCCCCCCCCCCACTTAAATGCCTTACGTAATTAAAAGACGCCACCTTAGTTAGAAAAAAATGCTTGTTGACACCCCCAATAGTAAAATGTGCAACGCAGTAGTAAAAACAAGTGGATCAATAAATTTCATTAGACAGGATAAGTTTGCGCAAACTGTAACCATGAATTCAGCTTACAAATCGACTTCAAACTGCTGATGCCTAGACAATGCACATCTCTACTTGAGTCTGGCGTCAGCTGATAATACAGGGTCTAATTAAATTAGCTGGCAATACTTTACCCACGAGTTGAGTATCGTTATCGAAAACTAATGGAATCCTGTATAATTTCGAGTGCCGATCCTTTGACATTGGCCTCGGCATGACATATGCTTTAACATGACATAAGGCATGTCCAAATCCGAGGCTGTATTAATGCAATTCAAATGAGCTATGAGCCACTCTAATATGTGACATCATCTTGAACAAATACATAAATTATTATGTTAAATAATATTATGTGATTAATCTTTATATCTTTGGCAATCAATTATACCCCATTTATTATAGCTTTAGAAAAAAGAGGCTCGTAGAAGCAGGAGTGCAAAACATTTTATTTCAAAGTTAAGTTCTAACTTTTTTAGGTAGATTGAAGACAGTACTAAATACTGAGATAAACGAAGTAAAAGTAATTTTTATTTTGAATAATGTTCTATTTATAATAACATCTTCATGACACATTACAAACCTACAACAAAACGAATGAATGAAACAAACAATCACATGATGATTTGAATCTAATTAAGAGTATAAGGATTTTTTTTGTTTTTTTTTTACAATACTCTATTTTAAATAATAACTTACGACCCACAATACGTTGTTAGAACTTCGTCGTCATCAGCTAATTTAGTTACTCGGTGTTGTTCACTCCTGCTTCTTTTAGGTTTTTAGCCTAGACACTCTAATTTTTTTGGCATTAATCGTAACTGCAACACGTCTAATGTCATTTTGTTACGAAGTGTACATTAAAAAGAATCTTTTTTAACTTCTGTCTAATGCTATTGTAAATGGGGTATAGTCTTTACTGGTTTCCTTTGATGGGGAAGCTGCAGAGTAAACCGCGAAATAGCCGTCGTATATGTAAATAGCTTTTATTTTGTTATGCAGTTTTATTCATCATCATCATTATTTCAGCCGATAGACGTCCACTGCTGGACATAGGCCTCTCCCAAGCTCCTCCAATTCGTCTGGTTCTGTGCTTCCCGCATCCAACGGACTCCTGCGGCCCTCACAAGGTCATCGGTCCATCTTGTGGGAGGTATTCCAACGCTACGTCTTCCGGGACGCGGTCGCTACTTCAGAGCCTTTCGGCTCAATCAGTCATCTGTTCTGCGAGCAATGTGCCCTGCCCACTGCCACTTAAGTTTGGCAATTCTTCGGGCTATGTCGGTTGCCTTGGTTCTCCTGCGGATCTGTTCATTCCTGAATATTGTGTGCCGTTTAGACTTTGTTAATAAATTGTATTTTCTTTATATCTTTTCTGCGAGCGATTTCGGCTCGCTCTGAGCAGTGCGATTACGGCAAAATCCTGCTGCGATATTAAACTTACGTCCGTGTGTTCTTAACAGCGGTATTCAGTCGTTGTTAAATCAATTTCTCGTATCACAAAATTTATTTCCGTTTTTTATGCAAAATAAATATTATATAAATAATGTATAAAGCTATGTTGTTGACATTGTCCTAGTTTGCAAAAGTTCTCGGTTGCGTAAGACAAGATCAATGTAATAAGATGTTATCTAAACATGCCTAATATCAGGTCCAGTTGAAAACCAGTGTCGGGCACTAATTGTCTGGCATTTTTCCTGAACTGGGCCTTTTTAGCGCAGCTGTGAGGCACACTTTGACGCTAGTTTCTGACAGCGCACTTTATACTTTTTGTTGTTTTTTAAAGTGAAACTTTTATTACATCGTCTCAAACTTTTTCGTCTGTGTGTTGCATGTCGCGTGACGTGTCGCGTGACGGTCGGCCGCGGAGTAGGGATAAAGTGAAAGGCGCTCGTCAGAGCAGCCGAGGCCAATATGGCGGCGCCTATAGTTCTCATCAGCTGACCGTGTAGTTTTTAGTTAAATGTCTATAATGTGAAAAAAAGTTTCACTTTTACGGTGGTTTCATAAAACCACACAAGTTTTTTTTTTATTCTTTTGCTGTATATTGTGTGCCTTTATAGTCTGTGCTAAATAAAGGTATTTTCTTTCTTCTTTCTTTCAATATCGTCATTCTTCTGCCCTTATTCCAATTTATTTGTGGTCGGCGCAACATGTCAGTTTCTCCCACATTTCTCTATTAGTCGTCATCTCCGTAGTCACACCCTTTCTAACCATATCATCATTCACACAGTCCATCCATTGTTTCTTTGGTCTTTCCTTACTCTTATAGCCATCGACATTCATACTCAAAACTTTCCTAACGATATTTTCCTCATTCCGTATCACATGCCCATGCCATGACAACCTATTTCCACACAACTTTTCACTTGTCGGTGCCAATATCAGACTGTCCAAGTGTCCATCTTTAGCAGGTCTTAAGTTTTAAAGGATAAGTTGAATATTTTCCATTATTAAATTAATGTAACTTTCTCACATATCTATCTTATATTTCTGGTGTCCCCTTGTTTCGCAGACAGAAATTTCATAGAATTTCGTTTCCCAGAAAATGTTTCATATAATATTTGGTCCTTGTATTTTTATTTAGAATATTATTGTTTCAAAGACTGAAACTATTTCACAGAAACACAATTCAATGAAAACAAATTTATCAAACAGTAGAATTATTTATTAACGAATATTGTTTGTTTGGTGTATTTTTACATGGTATTTTATCTCAACGAATTAAAATATTGTCTTAAAAAGTCAATATGTTGTGCTACAAAAGTTAGTGACAGAAACGAATCGCTGCAAAACCGACTCCACGTAGTCTTGTTTGCCCTACCCCTAGAGTGTAATTTAAATCCGCGTAGGCGCGGAGGGGCGAGGCGGCCCGCAAACCGAAGCTGCGGTTTATTTATATTTACACTTTCCTCTTGCATCACTCTGTCTATTGATGAAAACCGCATTAAAATCCGTTGCGTAGTTTAAAAGATCTAAGCGTACAGACAAGAAAAGCGACTTGTGTTTTATACTATACTTTGTCCTTTCGGCTGAAATGATGTCACACACAAATATGTTATCACCAAAAAGTGGGTGTGTCTCATACGCTGTCTTGTCGTGTGTTCTTGATTAACACTGCATATACCTATATACTGAACTAGCACGGTTCGCCGGCGACTTGGTCCGCGTAGATTTCGTATTTTCCCCTACAAACTATAACACGGTCGTTTTAAAATTTCATTCATAATCCACCTTTAAGAGTTGTAAAAAAAAAGACGTACTTACTTTATTATTAACTCAGATAAGTATTCATGTAAAGTTTCAAGTTTATTAACTCAAGAAACATAAGTTTTCAAACTAACTTAATCCCCTCTTTTTACCCCCTTAAAGGTTGAATTTCCCGAAACCCCTTCTTAGTGTTCCCCTACATTATAAAACGAAGCCATATGCAAAAATTTCACGTTCCTAGTTCCCGGCTGTGCCCCACGCACAACGGACCGAATGGGAGTCTACGTGCGGAAAAGGGAGTCCCATCATCATCATCATCATCATCATTCCCGGCTGTGCGTTGATATGTCAGTCAGTTGGTTTCTCCTTTTAATGATGACACACGCAAATATGTTATCACCAACAAAAGTGGGTGTGTCTGACTGATCGTGTCTTCTTGATTAACATTGCACATATTATTGTTATTATGAAATTGGTCAAAATATTTGCACAGTAATCTCTATAGCTCTAACTTGCATGTAAATTGATTTTCTCAATTATATGGATGAGAATAACTCCATGATAAAGTCATTAATCTATCTGCTCAGCCTTTTCCAATCTAGAATGTTGGAGTCGCCTTCCGGAATACCAGTATTTAACATGGAGTGACAGCATATCTGACCGCCACGACCAAGTTACTGGGTAACACGATACCAATTAGTATCCATTAGATCCATGAATGACAATCGGGACCAACGGTATAACGCGTTTTTCGAGGCACGGAGATGTCTTGGTATTTAGTGGATGATCAGCCGTCCACTGACCGACCTCGTAGCTTAACGTTTGATCGACTTGTGCAGTTGTTTTTTTCAATATAGGTAATATTAGATGATAATAAATAATGACATCGGGGTCACTAGTATAGAGGGATGAGGAACAGTGTGTATAGTTCACTCATCCTCCATAGAAAAGGGAGGATCCTCCGACCAGACGGGTGTTGTGTCTGGTGGGATACTGCCCGACGATTGATCTCGGGACGTTGTATACAGGAAAAGTTTTTATCCAGTGCGCAAACGGTAACCATGAATTAAGCATATCATTCTAAACCCCCAGCGCAGAAATTTTTCGTCGGTTATCCAAAAAACTTTTCCTGTAGTATTATGCTAGTTGTGCAGCAAACTCTGCTTGCGCGATGCAGGATTTTGCGTGACGTCAGTGTGATGCGTAGTTCGCATGTGGCGTTATAGATGCCGCCACAATAATATCCATGGGATAAGAATTTGCGCTCCAAAGGTGCTAATGAAATTGTTGGTATATCTTCTTGTATTCAAACATAAAATCAAGACAATATTTGTATAACTAATTGTTAACAAACTGTTGTTTTAGTGAGATCATAGAACCATAGCAGCTAAGTAACAAGCTGGAGTACCTCGTTGGTCTACTGGTCGCAAGCTCTACTTTTGAGCATGAGGTCCTGTCTTCGATTCCCAGGTAAAGCAAAGAGTTTGGGCACGCCACGATAGCGGAGGTAAGTCCCCTCTTTGAGGAGTTGAGAGGCGGCATGGCGTCCTCACCTTCCGCCTGACGCAGGTCCTCACCGGACACGGTTGTTTTGGGAGGTTCCTGTTTCGCATAAGGCGGGAGGAAACGCCCGGGTGTTTCCATTGCGAAGATGAGCCCTGAGGACACGGTGGAGCATACGGTGGAGGTCTGCCCGGCTTGGGCGGAGCACCGCCGTGTCTTCGTGGAGGCGATCGGCGGCGGCGATCTCTCGCGTCCGGCCCTAGTCCAGGCCAAGGTAGGGAGCGAGAGTGCATGGTTAGCCGTCATCTCCTTCTGCGAAGCAGTAATGCTCGCGAAGAGGGAGGCGGTGCACGTGAGGGAGAGGCAGTATATGAGCCCTCACGGCCGTGGCCGCCGCGGGACACGCCCGGTGGCGTCGGGAATCCCAGGCTGATTCCCGGCCACCTTAGGCGCGGGCTTGCGGACGGCGAGTAATGAGTAGCTCGCTGTCCGGTACGGACCAAGCCCGGGTCGACGGCGCGTTGTGTTCCACGCGCCCCTCAAAGAGATGTCAGCACCAACTGGTTAAATTTATGTGTATTTAAGTATGTTTATTTTTGGTTATATTTAATTAAGTATGTATATCATATGTATGAGTATAATAATATTAGTATCTATATTTACTTATATTTGAAAATATTCAAAACACGAGTAATTGCACCTACCACTGTTTGTCTCTGCATCACCCAAAGGTCGACTGGTAGAAAATGCCTTTGGCATTAAGTCCGCCTCTGTACATTTCTGTGCGTGAAGTATTAAATAAATAAATAAACTGGTGGGGTCCGCAAAGGCGGATGCCTGCCAGGGGTGCGGGTTGTTCGAAAGAGATACCGTGGCCCCTGTCACACAGGTAATTAAGGCAACAGGGGTGGGTTTTAGTCAGTAAAAGCCTGACACCCTACTCAACCCAGAGCGAGAGAAGTTATTTGAGGATTTAACATCCTCAACAAAACAAAACCCGTCGGGGAACACTGGCGTGTTATGTATGATCAGGAAGTTTCTACCCTGCTCTTCACCCTGTTTCCACCTTCATTCTTTAGAGGTACTAAAGAATTATTAACTTTAGAACCTGTGTCGTTATCATCTGCTTAGCTAGCCTTTTCACAACTATTTTAGGTTCGGTTTTGCTCTAACCGTATGCATCTGAATACCAGCATTTTACATGGAGCGACTGCCTATCTGACCTCCACAACCCATTTACTGGATAGCACGATACCACCTGGTTGTCAGACTTCAGGTTTCTGACGATCTGTAACGACTGTCGAAGATCTAGTAATGATAGTCGGGACCAACGGTTTAACGTGCTTTCCGAGGCACGGAGAGGCACTTTTTGTTTTTGATCACGTTGGTAAATCCTCATGGATGACCTCCGCCCTGGGAAGGAGGGAGGGGTCTGTCAGACTCTTACTGACTAAAACCACCCCAGTGATCCGTCTCTCATTTGCACCGGGGATCACGGGATCTAATGCGACTTCCGCAATCGCCGGAGCCACGGAGACTTAAGAACCTGCGTGGTCGAATATTAAAGAAGAAGTATGGAATGTCAATGGAAATTACATAAAACGTTGCTCAATCAACGTAATAGTGTGACATTGAATTTGAAATGAATGCAAATGATATATTTAGCGTCGACATTATGTTAAACGGCCCTCAGAACTGCGCGAATGTTTAAGTTTGTTTACTTTGGGGTTCATGGCAAAAATTATCTACGAATTTTGAAGTGAAGTCTTCGCAGTTTGGGCTCTTTTTGAACAGTGATCGAAACACCAGGGTGTCTTGACTAATGTAAAACCAGTATAGTTACCCCAGGGATATAGCTGCCCCGATTGTAATTATTCTAGTTACGCGGATGAATCGCATGTTATTTCATCTAAATTCCTCTTTCCCCTGAGAATGTATTTTGATATATATATAAAATTGGTAAATATATATTATAGTAGATAATGTATGTGTATTATAAGTATATAAACTATTTAGGTACCAATCTTATTTATTATTCATTATGATACAATTTGTATAGTTTTTTTTATCAATCATTGTTCCTTTCAACCTAAGCACCTGCCATGTAATCTCTTCACCACCCTTGGTTGACTGGTAGAGAATGCCTAAGGCATTAAGCCCGCCTTTGTACCTTTTGGTGTGCGAGAAGTTTAAATAAATAAAGACTCTCCAACTACCACTAAGTTAACCGTGTCGCATGTCTGTGCGATTGCATGGGAATGCAAAATGCGATCCAAGTTTTTGCGGGATTGATGCTCTGTTTCTCGGCGGGGCATCTATTCTATAATTTATATGGATTAGGCAACTATCCCCTATGTGGGATAGGTTAAATAAGTTTCTAACAGGATTCGGCCACTTCAACAGCGTTATTGTTGACCTCGTAAAGGTCTTCCGTAGTGCAAGTGTTTTGCACAGAGAGCACGACAATATGTAAGGCATGATTTGCGATGTGGCTCCACAGTCGTACTGTGGCTCCATGTAAAGTTTAGTCAATTTAAAGATAAAGATTACAGTTATGTCACGTGGCTTAAGTGATTTTCCCTCGTCTAACCGTGATCAATATTCACGTGTTCATTCTTATCAATGAGAAACCTATCCAGTTTTTAATTGGCAGTGTTAATTAGGAGGTTATTTCTAGAACCTGTACGATTGTTATTGCTTAAGTACGTCCACACTAGGTAGTTAGCACCCTAATTGCGTGATACACTTTAATCAGAATCTTAATCATTTAAAGGATATTGCTCATTGCTTCATAATTTGTTTGTTCAATAACTTCCCTGGTAACTCATTAACAGCATATCTATCTGAAAGTCTATTAACTGCTCCTAAATTACAATGTTAATTTTTATTCTTTTTATTTTTTACAATGTTTGACATATTCTCGTCATTATTTGACATTATACATCAATTCTAATATTGACTATTTATTAGTGATTGTCCCGGAAATCATGTCACTTGGTTTAAATAGGTTCATTTTATTTATGTAGATTCTTTTACATATTGTGAATGAGAGAACGTTGTAGGCCTTACAGACTAGATTTGTCGACGATTTTCTATTCTGTTTTTTCATTCCTCTAAGTACCTGGTACTTATTGATAGGCCTGCACTGTCCTCCCATACCTATTATCACTGTAATTTGAAAACATTGTAAAAGCCAATTATTTTTAAAAGAGTACCCATGGAGTTTCTTGCCGGCTCTTCTCCATAGGAAGCGACAAATTGGAACCGTACACCTAGCTTCTGACGTTTCATAAGTACCCATGCGAGTATTATGTGACATAAAATATTTTGATTTAGATTTTGAATAACAATTATAATTAAAAATATACCATAAAATTCTAAATGCCAAACTGCATCCAGTGATGGATTATTTATTATTAAATAGGTAATATCTAATTTTATACGATTTTATTTGCATTTTTACGACAATGCTGCCTCATTTATTACAACAGATTTTAACCCGTATCGGATTGCAATAAGAACTATTATCGCTCAAAACGGCAATATCTAAAGTTACCACGGCCTTAAGTACTTCCAGGCAATGTGTGAACAGTATGAATAAATCAAGTTTTGAACTTACGACCTTCGCTGTGACGTCTTACCAACAGTAGGGTGACATCGCCAGTTAACGAAGTGTATTCAATGTTTAATGTTAAAATTTAATTAAACTCCAAACTACGAGGGGTTTGTGGCTATATAATATTAGCTGCACGGGTCGATCGATCAGGTTAAGCTACCCTTGGCGCGGTTGGTCCGTGGATGGGTGACCATTTTTACATACCAAGACCCCTCCGTGCCTCGGAAAGCACGTTAAGTCGTTGATCCCGAAAGTCTGACAACCAGAAATGAAAGTAGCTCGTAGTTAAGGCCCATAGTATCCTCATCTCCCGTCTGAATGCTAAAGCACGATTGCCGCCCGCGCCCGCGCAGGGCACCTCTGAGCCTTTATCTCAAAATGGGGATATTCCTTGGCAAATGTTGATTAATTTACAATTGTGCTCTAGCGATTCTGTGTTACCTCTATCTATTTTTCAGTGTATTTTTTTTCCAAATAACGAAGCCGTTTAGTAGGAGTATGGAATAGAAACCAAAATATTGCGTGTTGGAAAATATTTTTTTACAGCAAAAGTATTAACCATACAAAAAAAGTACCTTCGGCAAAATGATCTATATGAATCTATAGCAAAATCATATATTTTTCAAATCTTCAAGACAAGCCGTTAATGAGCAGTACGGTTCATAAAGTGACCGTGTTACGCTACCAAACGGGACTTAGGCCCTTAAAGAATCGCAGCCGCGCGGGTCCATCTATGGCTAAGGTAAGGTGCGCTTGCAAAGGTACATCCCTTACATATCAAGACCCATCCCTGTCTCGGAAAGCACCTTAAGGCGAATGCGCAGTAGTAGAGCGCGAAATTCAAATTTTGTTACGTTTTTTGCAATTTTCAGGTGAGTATCAGCTTGTTACTTCATCAAAATATGATTTGCGACTATAACATGTACGTATTTACAGATTTATAATCATTAGAATCAATAATACATCTTTCTAAGTTAGATTTGTTCCATAAGAACAAATTTCTTATGGAAAAGTGCTTGTGGAAGAAATCTAACTTATAAGAGATATATTAGACATTATAATGACTATAATTCTGTAAACACGTACCTGTTATATTCGCAAATCACATTTTGATCAGGATACAACCTGATACTGACCTGAAAATTGCAAAAACGTAAGAAAATTTGAATTTCGCGGTCTACCACTGCGCATTCACCTTAAGCCGTTGATCCTGGTGGGTATTCAGATGCATCCTGCTAGACTGAAAGCCGACCCCAAGACAGTTTGGTAAAGGCTTCTCAGTCTCACAGGTTGCGGCTGAATACCAGTATCGTACATGGAGCGACTGCCTATCGGACCTCCATAGCCCAGTTACTGGGTAAAACCATTCCCCTGAGTGTCACTAGTTGTCAGACTTTCTATTCCATACTAACATCTTTCTCATAGACCTGTAGCGGCACTACAGAAAAATACTTCGCAACAATATCTCAAAATACAAAAAGAGAAGTGGCGCCATCTACAATGCCACAGGCGAACTACGCAAAGACGCACGTCATAGAAATCCTAGATCGCGCAGTTAAAGTTTACCGCGCGATTTGCATAGGTACAACATCCCGACATCAACCGTCGGGCAGTTGCCCACCAGACACAACACCCGTCTGGTCGGAGGATCCTCCCTTTTCTATAGAGTATGAGTGAACTTTACGCCCTGTTCCTCATACCTCTATAGACCTTTATAGTAAATCGTGCTGGTTGTAGATTAGCCTGCGGCATCAAAAATATATTTGTACCACTGTGTGACTTTAAACTCGCAGTTTAGGTGAACCTAGTCCACCATTTTATGCATACAAACTTCGGGAGTGTATTACTCCACTGTCTGACATGGCACATCCAAAATAAAATATGATATCGTTTTGTGTCATTATTAATATTTTCTGTACGGAAACAGAATACTCAAATAAAAACCCATTAAAAAGTTAGGAGCCAACAAAGATTAGTTTTTCTTGCTAATTTTACTTAACTTTGGGCGTGTTTAAGTAATAAAAGAAGTGTAAAATCTCCAAAACCAAGTCGGTACCGTCAAAGTTCAATTATCGAAAAGTTCAATAAACTTTATTGGTCATTGATTTATGCATTGGCTTTTTCATAAAACCCGATCTTCCAAAGGACTTTTCTTAATTTTTTCGCGATTTTTTTACTATAAATGATCCTGCATCTCACTCAATAACGTTGTGCGTGTAGACTAGCGTCTAACTGCTCATCAGTGATACTATCTCTGTCGGACACGAAGCCTGGTGAGACAGCGTGATTTTTAGCCAGGCCCACCAGTGAGTTCGAGCCCGCGACTAGGTTCCCCTTATGTCACGTTTCTTTGACTATACAGTACTGTCTGTGACTTAAGTCATGTTTCTGTGACACTAATAATAGCATAAAAGCCATCGGTATGCGCCTGCGCGAAAATCGTAGAAGCGCTGCAAAACCGCAGCAGCCCTAGCAGCACCCAAAACGCAATGTTGTACTATACGCGCAAGGCACTGTATGCTCTCTGCCCATAGTTGGCCCATAGGCTGCATGTATAAAAAGACTGACAATAAGCTTTAAATAAGGTCACCTTTACTTGTTCAGTGCAGCGTGATAACCTACGTGCCAACATGTTACAGCGAACCGGCAGCGCCCTACGCTCCCCGCTCGATGTACTCATTGTCAGACAAGTTATCTGTGACCCAGTGGCCCAGGTACTTAAATTGGTAAACCCTATTCAGATTAGCACCGCATAAAGTGATCGGAGGTGTAAAAGAGAAACATTTGGTACCAGCTTTGAAAATCTTGTACTCACTCTTCTTAGGGTTGTACCTGAGCCCATGAGCCCCAGCATATGTCTCACAAATGCGCAGGAGTTTCCGCAACCCCCCAACCGGCTCAGCAGCACCATGTCATCCGCGTAGCTGGTGTTAAGTAGTCAATTTTTTCGCTACATGCTTAAGGTCACAGAAAAGCGTGTCACACGAGCTATACGTGTGACTTAAATATTCCATTACTAAAATTTGCAATTTTAAGTCACACGTATCGTAATTTACTATTTTTGTTAATTATTGGCAATTTTGCGTAAACTAAAAACTCTATAAACAGATAAATAGATACATAGGAATATATTGCATGAACCATCCCCCTGCACACTCACCCAATGCACAACCCAATAAGTATTCATGACCGTCACTACATCACTGCGCGTTGATAACCGCTATCGGCGCCCGCGCAGATTCCAAATACGAATTCCTGACAGCAAAAAACACATTCAGTGCATGACCGCCGCGCGGTGAGCACGTGTTGTGTAGATGTCCGCGACAAACTTACATATTGTTATTGAATGTTGGTGGATGTTATTTTATTATTGTATATTTTTAAATACGATCGTTGATTCAGTGATTAGACGACTGTTGAGTGGTATAGCGAATCTATGGGATTTAGACATAGAGGATGACTGAGTGATAATGCTGTGATAAACTAAAGAAAACTTAATTATTTATTTATTTATTCAACCTGTGATATTAGTGTTTAAGTTGTGTTGTTAAATAATTTTAATTTAAAATGACGGAACAAGCTGGAGTCATTACTATTCATCAAGTAAGTTGGTTTTAATGTGTTTGTTTAGTTTTGCACTTTGTATTATGAAGTGACTAGTTTTTGCTAGCGGCTTCGCCCGTTTGGTTGTCGAAAATTATCCCAAGGATATGCACTACCGGGATAAAAAGTATCCTATGTTTTAATCCAGGTGGTAAACTGCCTGTGTGCCAAATTTCATCAAAATCCGTTCGGCCGATTTTACGTGAACATCCTAACATCTGAACATACAAACTTTCATATTTATAATATTAGTAGGAATTAGAATAAGAAATAGAACTCATAAATTAGAATTGGCTTCAAAACAAAGTCATGAACTTAAGGGGAACCTAGTCGAAGCTCGAATTCACTCAAAATCACGCTTCGTGTCCGACAGAGATAGTATCAGTAATGAGCAAATAGACGCTAGTCTACACGCACAACGTTATTGAGTGAAATGCAGGATCATTTACAGTAAAAAATTCGCGAAAAAATTAAGAAAAGTCCTTTGGAAGATCGGGTTTTATGAAAAAGCCAATGCATAAATCCATACCAATAAAATTTATTGAACTTTTCGATAATTGGACTTTGTCGGTACCGACTTGGTTTTGGCGATTTTACACTTCTTTTATTAATTAAACACGCCCAAAGTTAAATAAAATTAGCAAGAAAAACATCTTTGTTGGCTCCTAACTTTTTAATGGGTTTTTATTTTAGTATTCTGTTTCCGTACAGACAATATTAATAATGAAACAAAATGATATCATATTTTACTTTGGATGTGCCATGTCAGACAGTGGAGTAAAACACTCCCGAAGTTTGTATGCAAAAAATGAGGGCTTTGTTCACCTTAATGAAATAGTCATTCAATAAATCAATAGGGTAATATGAACCAAAGTGGTTAAGTATTGTTTGTAGAAACTATTTAGGAATACTGTAATTAAGAAGTTGGAAGCTAGTGATCACACTAGATTAAATTTTTGAGCAGACACATTTTTCGAACATATGAAGCAATGGTTTAGCCATCTGTATCAAAACGAAACAGATTATGATTAATCGTGAGTTACGCAATTAGGGTGCAGGTCACCAGGGTCAATTAATATAATTATTCTAAATAATCTGCGTATTAAACCTTTACTGATAATATTATACGGTCACGTATGTGTCATTTGTTTACATGAATAATGTTTGATTTCTATAGTCAATACAAAGTGTAAACAAATAATGTCATAAGCAGGTTTTGTTTTCCGGGCCAGGCACTTTGTTATCGTTAAGGCGGTGATTTCTTTGAAAACGCTCAAAAAGGTGGTTTTTAAAACAATTATATGTAAAAAATATACTTACCATAAAATTCCAAATGCCAAACTGCATCCAGTGATGGATTATTTATTATTAAATAGTTAATATCTAATTTTATACGATTTTATTTGCATTTTTACGACAATGCTTGCTCATTTATTATTTGAATTTATTACAACAGATTTTAACCCGTATCGGATTGTAATCAAAATCAAAAGTCATTTATTCAAACTAGGCTGAGAGTCAGCTCCTTTTGAACGTCAAAATTACATAAGACACTCCCCCGGCACGCCGCCCTTCACCACTTCCTAGTGCTTTAGCTGGGAAGAAGAAGTGACGCAACAAACTCCCCAGCAGCACAGCTGTCTGTCAAGTTAGAAGAACTTGATTCTATACAATGGTTGGTAAGTAATTAACATTACGAAACACAAAACATAAAATTAAAATATTTGCTTTGTGTCAGCTGGCACACGCCAATATACCGAAAATCATTAAAAACTTTGCTCAAGCGCACTTAAATAATAAAGGGCGTGCCCGCTTACGTATGCAATGTTGCATTGATCACCACGCTTTCTCAAGACGGGGCGAAGAATTGTTGCTATGGAATTGTTCTTGGCCATTTATTAATAAACATAAAAATGCGACAATGAACATTAATGCATCATAATACTATGTATTACTGTATGCGGACATATCGGATTAAAATTGGCAATCTTACAAAATTACAGACCGCTTAGCATTATGTGAATTCATGTGTCATACATGTCGATCGATCAGGTTAAGCTACGCTGGCCGCGGTTGATCCGTGGATGGGTAACCAGCTTTACATATCAAGAGCCCTCCGTGCCTCGGAAAGCACGTTAAGCCGTTGGTCCCGGCTGTCATTTGTGGATCTTTGACAGTCGTTATAGGTCGTTAGAAGCCCGGAAGTCTGTGACAAACAGTGTTACCGACGAGTATCATTTTACCCAGTAACTGGGTTGTGGAGGTCAGATAGGCAGTCGCTGCATGTTAAATACTGGTATTAAGCTGCACCCCGTTAGACTGGAAGCCAAACTCAACGTAGTTTAAGGCCCTGGTAAATTTAGATATTGTCGTTATGAGCGATAATAGTTCTTATTGCAATGTGATACGGGTTAAAATCTGTTGTAATTAATTCGAATAATAAATGAGCAAGCATTGTCGTAAAAATTAAAAAAAAATCGTATTAAATTAGATATTAACTATTTAATAATAAATAATCCATCACTGGATGCAGTTTGGCATTTGGAATTTTATGGTATATTTTTAATTATAATTATAATTGTTATTGAAGGGATAAACTGGTTTTAAAGATTATTAAGAGGTGAGTTTGATGATTTTTTTGATGCATTAAAGTATGTTTAATTATATTTTGATTTCCATCACTTTATGCAAAAAATACTTGAAAATATCATATATTTTTTTGCTTTCATAATTATTTACGGTTAAAGAAATAAACTGGTTTAAAAACCACCTTTTTGAGCGTTTTCAAGAAATCACCGCCTTAAAAGGCAAGGCATAAATGATGAGATATTTCAGATTTGTCTCCATGATCGCAACGCTCCTACGCAGTCATTATTAGTATTGCAGTTACTGTCAAGTGGACCCGTGTTTGCCACACAATAAATAATATTAAAAATCAATAAATACGTAAGCAGTACTATTATTGTTTTAAACGTGCAAATATTGACATTTTTCATACCATACTTGCTTCTGCCGTCGTTTTCGCTTAGCGGTCTTTTTTACTTCAAGCTCGGCTCTCAAAGGTCGCAGCGTGATGATAAATAGCTTATAACCTTTCTCAAAAATTGGGCTATCAAATGCCAAAAGATTTCTTCTAATCAGGGCCTCAAGTCTGCTATTACAATAGAGTCAGAATGGTCTATCATTGATTTCATAATTGTTAATTTTGACAAGTTTGGTAATCTACTAATAAAATGGCGTCATTATGACTTTCCAATGGTCAGCCACTGACACTCCATTGAAAGAAATGGCATTTATTGGTAATCTCGTACATCATGACAAATTAATGACTGACTTAATTTACGAACTTCCTACTACATTAGATTGCTTATAACACTAATAAATAATATGTAAAAATATATATAAATGAAATCTGGCATGAATAAATGTTCAAATTGAGTAGAAGTTTTTCGAAAATCATTTCTACTAACGAGTTTTATAATAATGGTAATACGAAAATGCCATTAAGACATAATTCTATTACGAGACCATTGACTGACCAATGATCGACCATTATGAATTTAGCAGATTACGAACTTTTAGCAAAATGACAAATGAATGACAATGGGATCGTGTTGGAATGACGATTTTTTTAAAATAGCAGACTAAGGCCCCAGATTGGTTGTTCCAAAGATTAGCGCGTTCTAACTGTTGTTAATTACATTGTTGTTGTTTGTTAACAAGAAAACTTTTTTTAGCTGTATTTATTTATTTCTAAGTTTATTCACAACTAGCTGACCCGACAGACGTTGTCCTGTCTTAAATAGGAATATAATATTGCGCGCAACATTTTTTTTTTTCATTAAAACCTTCTCCTGACAATAACAAACACAACAAAAAAAAGAATTAGCGAAATCGGTTCAGCTGCTCTCTAGATTTGCGCTTAGCAACACATTCAGCGATTCATTTTTATATTATAGATTTATTAAGATAAATAAATATGTTAGCAGTGCTCTAATTGTATTTAACAAGTAAATAATGACATGTATATTCCATATCTATAGCAAAAACTTTGCGATGTAATACGGTATTTCCCCTTGTCAGGTTTCACTTATACCCCCCAGGAAAACCCTAAAGGACGTATAATATAAAAATAGTTAAAATAAAATTAGTATAATGTTGTCTCGCCGCAAGTCAAAAGCCCAGATAGACAAGGAACTGGGTTTCCTCAATAGGTATGCTTCTGCAGTCGTTCATATACATATGTCATATTATTATGCATTTTGCATACGTGTTCTAAGCTTCTTTAATATTGCACTTACCATCAAGTCAACCGCTGTGTGCCACAAAAAAAATGAATAGTTTAAAAAACTAAAAAACACGCTTTAAAAACCAAACTAAAAAGAGGAGAAAATAATTTAATTCAATTAAAAAGCGTGGGGTGCTTGATATTAAGTGATTATAAAAATACCTCAAAAAGCACCCCACGTTTTTTAATTGAATTAAATTATTTTCTCCTTTTTTAGTTTGGTTTTTAAAGCGTGTTTTTTAGTTTTTTAAACTATTATTTATTTTCTATTTTTTAGTTCTGCTAACTACAAAAACGTGATTTTTGTTGTTTTTTTCATATTTATAAAAAAAAAAAATATTATTGAATTGTCATCGGTCCTCGATAAGTTTACAAAATTTCAATGAAATCTGACCGTTTAAAGTGGGTTAAAATCGCGCTCTAAGGAGTCTGTTACATTCAAACATTAAAACAAACATACAAGTGAAACTAATATAAAGCGTGTAATAAAATTAAATATGTTAGTGGTGCTTTATTTGTTTTAAACATGGAATTATTGGCATTTTTATTCCAATTGTGCGTATTCTAAAACGCGTTCTGATTATCAGGTAAATACGGTATTACCCCTGGACAGGTTTTTACTTACAAAAATATACTTAGGGGGCGTCCATTAACTACGTGAGGCGTTTAGGGGGAGGAGGGGGTCGAGTCGAATCTCACCCAATCTCACGTGGGGGGAGGGAGGTTCTCGGCAAATATCACGTAATTTATATTTTTTTCCGCAAAGAAACAATGTAACATTACGAGAAAACCGGGTTAAATGATGTCAAACATGTTTTTCCGCCAATATGGCTAAATCCTACAAAATAATATTTACCGCGGTTACGCTAACGCCACAAAGTAGCACAGTAGCTCCTCGATGGTTAAACTGCCACCGGCCAGCCAAGCCAGCCAAATGGAACGCATAAATCCAACGCAAATAAGCACAGATTAACGTTTTTACACTAAAGCCACGTATTGGAAATATCTCACGTGAGATTATGGGGAGGGGGAGAGGGTCGAGCCAAATATCACGACATCTCACCAGATCGGGGGTGGGGGTCGAAAAGTCACCAAAATTGCCTCACGTAATTAATGGACGCCCCCTTACGCGTCGACTTGAGAACCTCATTATTTTTTTTCGTCGGTCAATAAAACTCGTATACATGGGCAACTGAGGGAATACGGGTGGGTTTTAGTCAGTAAAAGTCTGACACGCCCTCCCGCTCCACCCAGAGCGGGAGAAGTTATTTGATGATTTCCCACCAAAAAAAAAAATATTGTCCATCTTCAAAAAAAGGAGGAGGTTCTTAATTTGATTTTGCCAGAAAGCTTCATATTATACTTATAGTTTTATAATTAAAATTCCCGTTTTACATTTTAACAAGAAAATGGAGTACTTTTTCACCTATTAGTTTTGTACCTAGAACAAAACTAATAGGTAAGTGAAAAAGTTTTAGGTAATGAATGTTGTGGAACTGTCAAAATGAAAGCGATTCAGGTAAAAAAAGCGGAGAACTAAAACATCGCCCTTTTACTATGTCGAATTTGGATTTTTACATGAATATCCACATATTATTTTGCCGTTGTTAGGTAATTAAATAAATTTGACTTCCGACAGTCATGGCCACTTCTCGACATTCACCTTGAATATAACAATAATTATTCATTTAAACGTGTCGCAGTTTTATTCTCAAAATCATTTTAAGTTTATTAACTCAATTAATTACCTACGCTTTGGAATGGGCAACTAGCTTCATCTTTCTATCTCACCGGCCTTGACAATTCAAAAGTGCCTGTAATTAGTTTATTTGAAATAAATGCTTTGAGTTGAGTTTGAGTTTGAATTAAATATAAACATCTGACTGACTAGGGGTCACAAGTTTGACTGCTAATTAAGCGTCTGTGCGCAAATCCAGGCGTATTATTTTTTGCCGCTTTCAAAATAAGGAGAAGGTCCTAAATTCGGTGGTATTTTTTTAACACGCTCTTTTATTTAACTTGCAATGTATGTAACTATGTATGTTCGGATGGAATCTTGCAACTCAACTTTGAAGCAGATGTCTTCAACCGATTGAGCTGAAATTGTGTATACACGTTTAATTTGGATGACAATGCATGGTTAGCTCTGTAACGTCAATCTAAATCCAATATGGCGGAACACCCAAGATGGCAGACTAGTTATTTTTATTGCACTCCTACAATGTGGGTATCAAATTAAGGCGGTGATTTCTTGAAAACGCTCAAAAAGGTGGTTCTTTAAACCAGTGTATCCCAGTGTACCCCTGTCTTTTGGATTGGCCTACCGTCCAGTCCAGCAGTGGACGTTTTTCAGCTGAAATTGTGATGATGATGAATGCGCCTGTCGTAAGGTCCGAACCTACGATCGTAAGTCGGGGCTGTTACTCGGCAACCAGTGTCTTGTCTGTTTGCCCAGTACCCTAATTGCCTAACTCACGATTAATCATAACCTGTTTCGTTTTAAAACAGATGGCTAAACCATTGCTTCATATGTTCGAAAAATCTGTCTGCTCAGCAACGTAAATAACACAATGAATATTGTTGAACTGTCAAAATGAAACCGATTATGAGTAATCGCGTGTACGCAATTAGGGTGCTGTTGTGTGACAAATTTAATGTAGGTTGAATTAAATGTCACGTAAACTTTTACACGTCAATATTTTAAAAACTAGATGGAGCCCGTATTTCTTTGCTGACTGTTCAAACTCACAGGTCTATAAAGGAGGTTCTTTAGGTCTGGTTGATACTGTCATAGTATCTTTTTATGGAAACCTAGTTGACCTAGCGCTAGAGTACCTTGATAATACAATCTGTGTCACAGGTTTATAGACAAATACATTATTGACTTGATGTAGACTGTTCGGTTCTTGCTTACCGAATTCAAAAAAAAAAAAACAACCGACTTCCAAAAAAACACTACAAAGTAAAAAATAACTTTAATTTCGGAAGTCGGTGTCTTTGGAGCTGTATTTGAATATTTTGTCACCGCCTTCCGAAATTAAAGTTATTTTTCACTTTGTAGTGTTTTTTTGGAAGTCGGTTGTTTTTTTTTTGGAAAAAGTTTTTTTTTTTTTCACTTTTTAGTGGTTCACATGTGCTTACCCCTTCACAGCATACCGGCGTGATGTTATGTTATGTAAGCAATAGACAGACATGATATTTCAGCAATCCCAGTCCATTTGCTTTCATTTATTGAGGAGTTCCGTTGCCTATCTCCGAAGGTCTACATCAGATCTTCACTAAATTGAAATGGGACCACTCCGAGAAAGTACTCTTCCAGAAAATACCCAAATCGCTTCGTGTGCCTATAAAATTTGAAGAGTTCTCTCTATTTCTCCAGGATCCCATCATCAGATCCCGACTTGATGATCATGGGACCACCTGGGAAGTATATCCTTTCAAACAAAAAAAAACAAAATCCAAATCGGTCCAGCCATCTTCGAGTAATCGGGGAACATACATAAAAAAAAGAAAAAAAAAGTTCCGACGAATTGAGAACCACCTCCTTTTTGAAGTCGGTTAAAAAGGAGGAGTATGTTTAGCGATATCTACGGTAGTTGTAGATGGATTTAAATAAATAATAGTTTAAAAAACTTAAAAACACGCTTTAAAAACCAAACTAAAAAGGAGAAAATAATTTAATTCAATTAAAAAGCGCGGGGTGCTTTTTGAGGTATTTTTATAATCAATTAATGTCAAGCACCCCACGCTTTTTAATTGAATTAAATTATTTTCTCCTTTTTAGTTTGGTTTTTAAAGCGTGTTTTTTAGTTTTTTAAACTATTATTTATTTTCTATTTTTTAGTTCTGCTAACTACAAAACGTGTTTTTTTTCCCATTTTTTTTTTAAATTAGTAAATTGTCATCGGTCCTCGACAAGTTTACAAAGTTTCAATGAAATCTGACCGTTTAAAGTGGGTCAAAATCGCGTTCAAAGATTCCGTTACATACATACATACAACCCGAGCTAATATAAAGCGTGTAAATTATTTATTAGTGAGAATAAAATAATTATTTATAAATATTATAAATACGGGGAATCAGAGTTCGATTTCGGAGAGGGAGCCTGAGAAACGGCTACCAGAACCAAGGAAGGCCGCAGGCGCGCAAATTACCCACGGAGAGTTACATACTGACATACAAGTGAAGCTATGAATAAAGCGCGTAAAAAAAAAAAAATTTGAATGGAAACAATATGTATCAGGGGTGATGGGTTCGTGGCTAAGTAATCATATCCGCACGGGTCGATCTATTTTTTGACTCATTAAGGTATGTTTAATTATGTTTTGAATTCCATCACTCTATGCAAAAAAGACTTGAAAATATCATATATTTTTTTGCTTTTAAAATTAACTGGTTTAAAAAACCACCTTTTTGAGCGTTTTCAAGAAATCACCGCCTTAACGGGCTTGTGGCTAAGTAAAAGCAGCTGTACGGGTCAATCGATCAGGTTAAGCTACGCTTGCCGGTGTTGGTCTGTGGATGGGTGACTATCTTAACATAACAAGACTCTTCCGTGGCTCGGAAAGCACGTTATGCCGTTGGTCCCGGCTGTCATTCATAGATCTTTGACAGTCTTTACGGGTCGTCAGAAGCCCGAAAGCCTGACGAGTCTTACTAAGGGGTAACTGGGTTGTGGAGGTCAGATAGGCAGTCGCTTAGCCTAGAAGCCGACAACAAAATAGTTGGGAAATGGCTGGGCAGATGATGATTACATTGTATACTTACATAAACGCACGCCTCCTTCGTATTGTGGTAGGCAGTAACTACAGAACACCACCAGCTACGATCCTACATCCTTCTTTTGCCTCGTTTTCGTTCATACATCTGGTCATCTGGCCACCCTCATGAAGATCGGAGACTCTACCCTCGAAGTTGTAGACGATTATGTTTACCTAGGGCAAACTGTCCAGTTAGGTAGGTCCAACTTCGAGAAAGAGGTTTTTTTTTTTTTGGGTGGGAAATCATCAAGTAACTTCTCCCGCTCTGGGTGGAGCGGGGGGGCGTGTCAGACTTTTACTGACTAAAACCCACCCGTGTTCCCTCAGTTGCCTGTGTGCTAGGGGCCGCGGTATCTCTTTCGAACAACCCGCACCCCTAGCAGGCATCGGCCCTTGCGGACCCCCCCATTTGGTGCTGACATCTCTTTGAGGCGCGCGTGGAACACAACGCGCCGTCGACCCGGGCTTGGTCCTTACCGGACAGCGAGCTACCCATTACTCGCCGTCCGCAAGCCCGCGCCTACGGTGGCCGGGAATCAGCCTGGGATTCCCGACGCCCAGGGCGTCTCCCGCGGCGTCGAGAAAAAGGTCAATCGTCGAATCTGACACGGCTGGGCAGCGTTCGCGAAGCTACGCAATATCTTCTCATCCCACATCCCGCAGAATCTCAATACGAAAGTCTTTGACTAGTGCGTGTTGCCAGTGATGACCTGGTATGGTACTGAAACGTGGTCGCTAACAATGGGCCTTATCAGAAGGCTAAAGTCACCCAAAGGGCAATGGAGAGGGCTATGCTCGGAGTTTCCCTACGTGATCGAGTCAGGAGTGAAGAGATCCGCAGGAGAACCAAGGTAACTGACATAGCCCGAAGAATTGCCAATCTTAAGTGGCAGTGGGCAAGGCACATTGCTCGCAGAACAGATAGCTGATGGGGTCGAAAAGTTCTGAAGTGGCGACCGCGCACCGGAAGACGTAAAGTTGGAAGGCCTCCCACAAGGTGGACCGATGACCTTGTGAGGGCCGCAGGAGTCCGCTGGATGCGGGAAGCACAGAACCGGTCGAAGTGGCGGAGCTTGGGGGAGGCCTATGTCCAGCAGTGGACGTCTTTCGGCTGAAATGATGAATGATGAATGTTAATTACTTACTTACTCGTATTAGGTATTGTACAGAATCAAGTTCTTCTAATTTAACAGACAGCTGTGCTGCTGGGGAGTTTATTGTGCCACTTCTTCCCAACTAAAGCACTAGGAAGTGGTCAAGGGCGAGCGTGCCAGTCGACGACTGTCTTATGTAATTTTGACGTCCAAAAAGTGGTGACTCTCAGCCTAGTTTGAATAAATGACTTTTGATTTTGAACTTTCTGAAGAACATCACCAAAGAGGTCACTATAATGTCCTCCTAGAGTGTATCACGGCATTTCCTACTCTTATTCCTGGAGGGAAGTCACGGGAACAGCTAGTCCCTTACTCTCTCTTACTCGTGTCACTGCGGGGTGCCAACTGAAAACCAGCGCTGGGTGTCTAACGCCCAGCAAATGCTGAGATGGTAACCCTTTCGGTATGGGCACGCTCAGCACAATTTTACTGCAATTTTATTGTTATGTTTGTTGTTCTCTTTCTTTTTTTATATGTTTGTTGCTGCTGTGTTGTGTCTGTGTCGAATAAATGTTTTCTATTCTATTCTTAAAATAAATGAAGGTTACATAAAAAATATCGTTTGCTTTAATACCTAGTAATATTTCATAAACAATACCACTAAATTCTGTGACGTTAACCAAAAATTATTTTGTACTTTGGATCCTATTTTTCATCGAATACATGTTTTTTTAGCCGAGCAAGTAAAAATAGTCATAAATTGTGTTGGTAATGGGCATGCTTTTAATGAGCAAAGACTTGGACTTCCGTGTTTCAATCTTAAGGTAAATGCGCAGTGATAGAGCGCGAAATTCAAATTTTGTTACGTTTTTTGCAATTTTCAGGTGAGTGTCAGCTTGTTACTTGATCAAAATATGATTTGCGACTATAACATGTACGTATTTGTGATCATTAGAATCAATATTTCTAAGTTAGATTTGTTCCATAAGAACAAATTTCTTATGGAAAAGTGCTTGTGGAAGAAATCTAACTTATAAGAGATATATTAGACATTCTAATGACTAAATTCTGTAAACACGTACCTGTTATATTCGCAAATCTCATTTTGATCAGGATACAACCTGATACTAACCTGAAAATTGCAAAAACGTAAGAAAATTTGAATTTCGCGGTCTACCACTGCGCATTCACCTTAAGTGGAGAACGGACAAGACGAATGTCCGACAGCCACTCGTCAAAGGGGTTACTTGTTAGGGGCCATTCAAGTATTACGTAAGCACTACAGGGGGGCGAGGGGGGGTCTTTGCTTTGCTTATTTTTCATGACATGGTCTGGATGAAAGAAAGAAGAAAGAAAATACATTTACTTAGCACAGACTAAAAAAAGGCACACAATATTCAGCAAAATAATAGAATTAAACAATTAACAAAATGTGTAAAGTGCGTCAAAGTGTGCCTCACGGCTGCGCTAAAAAGGCCCAGTTCAGCATAAATGCCAGACAACTAGTGCCTGACGCTGATGGTGATTACGTCAGCAGAATTTATTTATTAACTTTTAGATTTTCTACAAAATTTTGTCGATGTTGGTTCGAACACATATGGCAACCCTACTTGTCTATGAATGGCTCGAAGAAAACGATGACAATATAAAAAAAAAACATACCTAAAAACACTAGACTATCATAAAACTGAGAATCTTTTGACCGTTCTGAAATAAAACTTATTTTTGACCAACCCCAAACATACATAGCTGTTCCTCGCCTACTTCAAAAACAACGCTCGCTGCACTCAATCCACATAAGTCATCTTCACTCACTCACTGCTCATCTGAATTACTCACATACATCTCCTACTAGTCTAATACTTCACACAAGATAAACACTCACTCACACATCGTCTCACAACATGACTCAATAACTTCTGCACAATTTTATTATAGTTAGGTTAAATTTATTTTTATTTTTATTTCTTCTCACTTTATTTGTGTTATTCAAATTGTTTAAATTTCACTTAGTTTTGATTTTCTTTTTATGCATACCTATTGTTTAACTTCAGATCTTGCACGGTATCTCTGTTAAGCTAATGCTAGCCGTGGAAGGGGCCTGGTGACCTGAAACACAGGTTTTTTTTCGAAAAACCTATATTAGGCACCAGTCTCTCACAAGGATGGCATACAGCTGGGACATTCTATGTACACTTTTAATTTAAGTCAGCTTTGTGAAGAGAGAATAAATGATAAATTATTATTATATTATTATAATATTCCAAAATTACACGAAAGTGAGCAGACACGTTGTGTGTCTGCTACCAATGTTTACGTGAGCATGGGAGGGGGTAATAGCTTTGCTTACTTTTGCTGACGAGAGGGAGGGGGTCAATAAATGCAAAAATCTGCTTACGTAATACCCCTTACCCATAAACTTGAGCAGTGGTGGCCAAGTGGTAATGGCCGCGACTGACGAGTTGTTGGTCGTGGTTTCGAAGCCAACCAACTGGTGGGATCCGCAAGAGCCGATGCCTGCCAGGGGTGCGGGTTTTTCGAAAGAGATACCGCGGCCCCTGGCACACAGGCAACTGAAGGAGCACGGGTGGGTTTTAGACAGTAAAACTTTGACACGCCCTCCTGCTCCATCCAGAGCGGGAGAAGCTATTTGATGACTTCCCAAACTAAAAAAAAAAAATACTATTGTGCTATACTTCTTCATTATACTTCAGGCATTTGTCAGAGGTTGAATCACACACGGTAGCGGATGCGACAAATACTTGGTATGCCATACCTGAAATTTCACCAGTATAATTCCATTCCACTTACGCTTTCAAACTACGTTTCAGTCGTACGTAATGAATGACACTGCGTGTCGCATACCCGTGTTGTTACGCCATATCTATGTGGCCTACCCAAATGTTCTTTCTTTGGTATTGTTTGTCGAATCTTTGAGCTCCTCAAGTTCTGAGTTGAGCTGCATGATTACTGATAAATGCGTGCACTGATTGGACAACCAACTCATTCTGTGTGGTTCTTTTCTCAAAAGACTATCTAAGACACTGTGGCATATAGACCATTTGTGTGCTGGGTTGGCGGGAAATGAAACCACTGGAGACTTTTAGCGTCTGTTTTTGGAGTACTTTCTTCTAGGTAGGCCGCCGCTGAATGTGTCGAATGGCAAAATTGTTCCTATTTTTATACAATTTTGATAAAGATTCAAAAATCGATTTCACCAATCATAATCATAAAAAAACGCGCGTGAAGCGTCAGCCAATAAGAGCGACGCACAATATTGAACATTTTCCCCATAAATACCTCGAAACTGTACCGTAACGAGGACCGCGCGACATTATTTGCGTTTTTCGCTAACTTTATTATATTTACATAAGTAAATTGGACTCTAAGAAAAATATAAAAACAATATAAAATATAACAAAAACACTTAATTACTACTTACCCCTAGTACTAAGTCTACGATGTACACAACTATAAACGAATTATTAAACTATGGTAAACTATTCACTTAAGTACTGTCTTATGAGTGTCTATGTATCACTTTATATACACTATTCTATCATTTGTCCCGCACAGACACATTTATAGTCTTCACATGATCTGACCAAGATTGTCTGGACTTTAAAACGAGACTGGTGTGACCCCTGAGTTTGTTTCGGCCTTTCTTCTCAGAGTAGTCAGATAGGAAATGCCGACCTCATACTTATAGTTTTTTTAAAATATAATTGACGTGTAGAAGTATTTGTACAAACCTATTTACAGAAATAAAATCAGTTATCATGAATCCATATTGTGATGCCTACATGGCTCAGTCCATTACATTCTTTAAAATAAATGAATAACGTAATTGGCAGATAGCCTATAACTACATTGAAATCGATATTCGTCACGTTTGTGGAGTTTCACTAGCTAATTTATACAACATCTAACATAATTAAAGGTAAAGACTGCTATTATTAAGAAAATCGTGTTGACTAGCATTACTATAATTATATATTAGTTAAAATTGAGTCTTATTGACTTGAAATAAAATTGAATTTTCTTTGAATCAATCGGCGGTACGCATGACAAAAAACGAAATTAAAAAAAAAACCATTTTAAAAGTTACTGAAATGGATTCAGTAGCTAATTATGAACCAACTATTTGAGGACTTGCGTCTATTCTGTTACAACTTGTATTTCAACCTGCAGAATAGATCGACAAGTTGCTCCTGCGCATGTCACCGCTAAACCAATGAAACAGTCATCATTACTCAATATTAACTTTATTACAATACTAGCTTTTGGAGCCGCGGCTCCGCCCGCGTGGATGTCGGTTATCGTAAAAAATATGTCCTTCATATCCCAGGCTATATCTCTGCCAAATTTCATGACAATCGGTTCAGCGGTTTAGGCGTGAAAGCGTAACAGACAGAAAGACAGAGTAACTTTCGCATTTAGGATTATTACTCATAGATTCACGGATGAATCCACCCTGGAGTGTAAATGTGGTGCTGTCCCACAAACAATGGGGCACTTAAGAGGGAACAGGGCGTGCGATTCTCCATACAAATGTATTCCCCTTTTTTCTTCCTGAATAATGCCTCTAGAGCAATATTTATTTTTTCATAAAATCAAGGTCTGCCGTAAACACGTCCCTGTCATTTTCTTTTTTTCAGCAACTAATTACTTATTAACAGTGATAGGAATAGGTAGTGCCTATTTCCCTAAACTTCGAAGAACAGAGACAAGAAACGGAGACTTCATTAGGACTAAACTTTTTCCGAGACATCTGTCCCGAAATTTCGAGACAACACATAAATACATTAAAAAAAATGTTATTTGGAATAAGTAATTCGTCTATATTTACCTAAAGTTTTCTTAGCAATTTTTGATGCATCAAGTTCTTTATCAAAACCGAACAGTTAGTAGTTCAGTATTAAAACTGATTGTCCTAAATGCTTCAAATATTAATTTGTAAACTTCAAAGGTTAATTTGTACTTTGATTTGAGTAAAAATTGCATCCCTCAACGTCAGTAAAATAAATATGACATAGATATTTAAAGATAGATAAACATAAATTTGTTTCTTAAATCTTTCCTTCTGTACATTTTATTTCATGGTTTCCAATTACGTCATATTTTAAAATAATATAAATATACATATATTTGTTACAACAATATTCTATGTGTTTTATTTTTCCTTTAGAGCCCATTAATTATTTAATGAACCTAGAGCGATATCGACCGGCGATTTTTGAGCATTTTTTCTTTCGTTTTTTTTTTGCATAGAAATCTCCTAAAAAATCGCCAGACAATATCGGTGGTGTGAAAGGACCCTTACGTTTTTTTTTTAAGGTGGATGGATGATTGCTCTCAATGCCATTTTGTCGCTAGATGGCGCAACATCCACAATTTGGAACATTTTCAATTTTTACGCCTAACTTAGAAATCTTTAGTAGATAACTTTATTGTACGCTGAACCTAGGGCATTAACTTGATTTTTTTAGATAGTCACTGTGCTTGTTAACTGGTCTCATACAAAGATTACAACATAATAAAGATTTAGCCGCTTGACTTTACTCTTTACACACACTTGCAACGTAAATAGTAGTAACTTTCGACACCACTAGATGTCGTTTTATTCAAACAGTTGAAAATTAAAATGTCCGAAAGACTAAAAAATAATTTATAACACTTGATATTATGTTCCAATCTATTTCTTATTAGTATAATTATTGGTCTAAGCATACTTTTGTTTCTAGACTCGATACCTTTCAACTTAGCAAATTATTCATATAAATTATTTTAGGTAATATAGGTATACTGTACCTATAAGTAATAAGTATAAGTAAGTAATAAGTATAAATAAAAGACTATTTATTCCATTGTAAAGCTTTTTATTGTACCTTACTATAAATTAATAATATTTATTTAGTAAAAAGGGGTTAATATTTTCATAAAAATAATCGTTTTATTTACTCTCACTACATTTACTTAGATAGTTTCCGTTTGGATTCAAACCATCGAGTCATACCACCATACAAAGATAACATACTTTTTTAAATATTTTGATATTTACAATTATGATTTTGAATTTAGTATTAGAAAGAATTATGTATGTAGATTACAATATAAATAACATCATACGTAAGTATTTATAACAGCACATGTAAGTATCTTACACAACAACACACAAGTGGTTGCTAGCTAACCATAACATTTATTTATGTTTCAAGAATACCTACTTATTATACAATTTAGAACTTCAATAAATATTCTTTTACAATTGAATTGTTAGGCTGGTACCTAAATACATGAGTGAAACTTATCTACACAGAAAAATCTTATGAACTAACAAAATAACACAAACTATACAACGCTACGTGCAAAAATAGCTTATTAATTATTCTATAATGTTCCCACTGCTGAGACTCAGGCCTCCTCTGAACTGTGGTGATGAAATAATTTACACAAAGCAAAGTAGTGCCGGCTTGGATTCGAACCATCGACTCGTACCACCATACAAAGATACTTATAAATATTATAATAAAATATCTTCTTTTCTACGCGCTACTTTTTGCAGTCGCCGCCGCCGCCGCCGCCGCGCCGTATCAGTCTTCTGCTTGTCACTTTTTACTTCCATTTATATAATTTCCGTGCGATCTGAATCAAATGCTGGAAGACGCAGTTTTCGCTGCAACAAATGAATTTACAGTTTTGTTAGACTATTCTTACTGAACCCACACCTCAGAGACCTGCGGAATAAGTTAGGAAATGAGTAAGACTTATATTTTTATACCTTTTAATTCCTTGATGTCTAGACATTTAGCATTTTTCTCAACTCTTCTCAATATAATTTCCGGCACTACACATGTTTTAAAAAATGTTACCAACTTCGGCATCATAGCGTTGATAAATTCCTCATCCCGGTTAACTTCTATGACAGTCAATGGTTGGGTGACAGATATAAAGCAAATGAAGTAACATTTATTCATTTTGGTAATTCGCAATTGACCCTGGACCTAGAATCAAAATAATAATAGCTGTTAAAAAGAAACAATCCAAGAAATACATTATTTTTATAAATACATACCAAGAAATAATGATATTTGTTACTTACTTGATAATAATAATTATGCTTTTTGTTCATAACTAAAACATCATTTTCCAAATGAATAGGAAAATTTCTATTTTCTGATGCTCCTCTAATATTTTGAGATTTCCTTTCCAAGGAGGGAAAACATTTTATTTCTACAATAGTATTTTCTGCTTCTATAATACCTGTAAAAAAGAAAAGTTTTTAGGCCTACGCTACTGAACCAAATTTAAAAAATTCACGCGACACAAGATCCATAGGGGCAGAACCACAGGCAAAAGCTAGTTATTTGTATATTTTCATTATTCAATAATCTTACCATCAGGGCTAGCTGCTAAGAATCCAAATTCTTCATCAATGAAAAGTCCTGATGGCCTGACAGTTTTGCCATATTGTTGCATAAACATGCTCTTTGCAACATGTTCATTTTGTTGTCCATACATCATATCTTTAGTACAAATATTATTTTTGTAGAGAATGCATTTCACATGATTGTGACATGGTGTGGCATTACGACGTTTGCAAACCTAAAATTAACAAAGTGACAATCATAATTCTTGTACTGGCTTGTGCTGTGGCTTCTTAGAAAGTAAGAAACAATAGAGGAACAATAGAGGCTGATAATATATCTTACCATTCCAAACTGGCTTGCTGTGAGACGGTCAGATCTGTATGAGAGATACTTTTCATTATCATGTTGACCCACAGTCTGCTTTTCAATTAGTACTATTTTTTGTGTATCTTCTTGGAATTTAAGCAATCTCAATTCACAGAGCCGTTTTAATTCTACCTCATTAATATCGACAGGGTCACTTGCTGCTGGGCCATAGTCCTTATCAGGTTGAGTTTTATTTTTTTCAGTAAAAAGCCGTTTTCGAGTCATTTTCTGTTGGCGCAATCTATTTCTCTCTTTTTGATGGACATATTTTTTAAAATATTGTCCAGGGCTCTCTGTTGTCTTTTTTTTCCATGCAGTTTGATGCCATTTATGTCCTACAGAATGAGACAATCCTGAAAAGCCAAATCATAGTCACATACATGTCTGTTTGCAACCTAAGTTTTTATTAATGACCATTGAAAGTTCCATAAGTAATCAAAAGTTGAGAATAAACTCTTTATATTATGGAGAGAAGAAGTCATAGATCATGTGGGTTGCTAGAGATATCATATAATTATTGTTTTAAAATATCTATGAAAAAACTTATTTACCTGCTACATGAACACGCCGCTGATAAGAGCCTCCTTTTCCAAGACTGAGTCGTTTTCCACAGTTAAATTTATTAATGACACTCATAAAATTTTCTGCAACATTTGTTGTTTCGTTAGACAACCGTCCAGCTTTCAAAGCGATTCTTTCATTTGCAGCATAAATAAGAGCCCAGACCTCTGGTGCTGTATTTCTTAGGATTTCTACTTGGTTGTCTTGCTGTTTATTCTCGTCAGGTGGTAATTGCTTCACTGAACAGTAATATTCCTTACATTTTTCATGCTGTCCAAATACATGAAGTGGACTATTCCTTAAATCATCAGCCATTGAACCTGGCTGACTGCTATTGTGAACAATAATCTTTCGCGCTACTAGTGTCAATTTCATCAATTTAGGCCTCAAAATATTTCGTCCATACAGAGGGAGTTTCGTATTACCTAAAATCTTTAAAAAAAAATATTAAAACATAGGAAGATAAAAAAACTTTTTGAAAATAATATCTGACTTCTAAAACAAATACAACAAAAAACATTGAAAATGCCAATAAAATTTGAGGTTTACCCTCAATTTCCCTGGGATCCCATCATCAGATCTCATTTGGTGAATGGGACCACTTCAGGTGTATACTCTTTTAAATAAAAAAAGAATTTTGAAAATCGGTCGACAATTCGCGTAGTTCGGTGGACAAACATTAAAAAAATACAGTCGAATTGATAACCTCCTCCTTTTTGGAAGTCGGTTGAAAAAGAGAGAAACATTTATTTTATAGTTGCTAAATCCTACTGTAAGTGAAATATTTGTTTTTTTTTATAAAATATTTAAACAAGCACTGAAAAATGACTGAACGGATATGGATGAAATTAGGCACACAGATATTTTATAACCACAACATAGGACTTACTATACTTTTTATCCAGGTAAACATTTTGACACGTGCAGAGCCGCAAGTAAAAGCTAGTGTAAAATCATTATTTATAACTCTAAAAAGTGGTTGTTTACCTTGTAAAGTGCACTCGTGTAGTTTTTTATAACATGATTCTTGCATTCAATTTTCTTTATTTGGTTTCCATAAGACACCTTTTCTTTCAAATTAGCAAACACTGAAGAATCCCCATCTCCTATAAAACTTAGGTACCGAAGATTATGCATATTCTCACTCTGTTGAAATCCTTCAACAATTATATCAGATTCCATTGCAGTAGATGGCCCAGTAAAGTTTTTGCAGCAACCATGACTCTTAGTGTCTGAACCTGTTCGCTCATAATACTGGCATGTATAACAATATTTGTTCCTGACACCAAGATAAAGACATTTCTTGGTTTCCTTTCCAATAATGCAGGCCTAAAATTAAAGTTCTTAGTTTAAATATTGTAAGAAATCATAAATCAAAACACTGAACATTGTGTAAAATATGTTGTACTTTGGTATTGTCAAACATAAACTTCATCGCTGCAAACAAGCAAAAGCGTACTAATGTAATGAACACAAAAATATGGTATCAAGTTAGGACTTACCATTCCAGATGAGGAATCAAAGTTGTGACCATATGACCTTTTCAACCATCCGCCATCTACATATACAGTAATGTATGGAATACCATCTAAAGAAACATTTCCTTTATCAATAGCAATAGACCTTTCTTGCTCACCAGCTTTCTTTATTTCTTCGGTCAAATGTTCATGCCATACATTGCCCAATTGTTTTTCAATGAAACGGAACGTTTGTCCGGTCATTGTTGGTATATCCATTAGACTTGTGATGTGTGCTGCTTGCGTGTAATAACTTCCAGCAGTCACAGTTGCCCATACAAATGCGGTGTTAATTTTCTGTTTCTTCTCTGTGCTTTGCTGCCATATTTTATTACACATGCTACATTTAAATGTTAACAAACTGTGAAATCCTTTCCGGTGTTCACTAATATACTCTATTTGAGATGACTCACAAGACTGTCGATGGTTTTCCATTTGAAATGCCCATTGGATCACATGTTTCAAGTCAACAATACGGTACCCTACCAAACCTGATAAGTTGTCACTTGATGTTCTTTCCACAGTTAGTTGATAAGCTTCAGTCTCTGAATCGGGTTGTGGCCAATCAAAATCAACAGTCTCTACTTGCTCTGTAACAGATTCAACTGTATTGGAGCTAGAGCTGCAGGCTATGGCTTCGTATCGAATTTTTGGTATACCACGCGAATAGGTTTTGGGCGTATCTTCAGCTGTCGAAAGGTTGGACAGCTGATGATGATCTCGAGTTGTATGTGGACTGAAATAAAAGATAAATAAATGAAATAGGTACAGTTAATAAAAACAATGTTGAGAGACAAAAATATTGATAGGTCTGTAGGTACCTAAACACAACAGGGCAGTCCGCGGTTTCTTCCACTACCTTCTGTTTCTTGTTACGCCATGCTTCCACCCGGCTGCAATTTGTTAAAACTTGCTCAATACATAATACTATTTGAAACTAACCATAACGAGCCACCTTTTCTTTTTTTTTCATAATAAAGGAAAAATGGCGGTAAACGAAGACTACAACACGAACCAAACGAGTATCAAATAAACTCCACTCACGTAAATCTGATTCGAAATCTTATGGGAATCTGATTTACTCACTATATATCACTAAAAGAACTTCCATGATGTCTTTTGAATGCAGCTTGCACTTTTTTCCGTGATTTTCGCGGGCCTGAATACATATGTCGTATATACGCAAGTTTATTAGTCGGGTTCATCTTAGGCAGTTCAGTTGCAATTCAATCTGTAATCAAAAAGAATAATTAAAAACAACAGCAAATGTATCTTATTTATGAAATGTTTCAAGAAATTTGTATTATTCAGAAATAACACCACCATCAAGCTGTCGAGTGCTGTGAAGCTCAGTGTTGCCAACACGACTAAAACAAAATCTGCTAAACTGCTATTAAAATTATGTCAAAATTATACTAAATGCTATAAAACTATGCTAACGTTCGTCTTCCTCTTTTCAGAGAGAATATTTGAAATTTGTAGTATGTGACGACACTGACGACAATCAACGAATGTTACTAACGTTTGTTTTATTTCATCTTCTAAATTTTACACTTTTGTAAAGTTTTAAGGGTAATTAATTACCATTATAATAATACTCTATATCACCTTGAAAATAATTCATTGTACATAAAAATAACAGTTACCGTCAATAAAACACAAAAACACTCCACTTTTCAATAAAAACTGTTTCACGGATGGCACTCATTTGAATGGTTCTCATTAGTACCTATGTAATAGGTAGCACAGTCTATAAATCATACATACAGTCGTCCAACCAAGACGTCTAGACAGTAGACATGGGCGAAGTAGCTCACTAAAAAGAAAAAGAGCGATTAGCTCTTTCACTCTAAAGAGCTATATCACTCTTCTAGCTCACTAGCTCTTCTATAGCTCAGTGATTCAGACGCCGACTGTTAGTTCATTTGACTCACGGTGCACGCGTGTCGTTGAAAACGTCTCGGCCCGCTCAGTAGCCATTGTCAATAGCTCTTTGGAAGTTTGGAGTTAAGTTAAATAAGCTTTTCAGTTTGTTTATATAATTTTATGACTTTACGTAAATAATACGCAAAAAAATAAACAATGCAATGCCAAAGTATTTTCTACTTTAAAGCTATGGTCATAAAGATAGATTTACAGTGATTTATGTCGTATGATAGTCTACAATGACGTATTGTATCGAAGAGGTATTGTTGGAAGAACGAACTATGCGATCCGAAATATTCCGAAGCGAACCGAATGAGCCGTTCGGCTGCTGACTTCGGTCGGTCATCGGTGTCTCGCTGAAGTACTGAGAGTCTAAGAGCTAACTGAGGTAGTGAGCTACTTAGCGAACGAGTGAGTGAGCGAGAGCGACGTCCATCAAAAAGAGCTAGCTCTTTTCTATCACTCGCTCACGAGCTACCCATGTCTAGTAGACAGGGCAATCGTGCGGGGCGAGACGGGGAAAGGGTAAATATCCCGTTTTAAGTTCTAATGATACTGGTGTTTATTGTTTCGTGTGGATTTCATGACAAAGTCTCTTCCGAGCCCCTTTTCTTTAATAAAAAAAACCTCGTAGTAAAGTTTAGTTGCTAAATTGGTGTCCAGATTCTTAAATATTATACCAAAATGTTAAATTTTGCGTTGAAGTTATAGTAATACCACATTTGTTTACCATTTATTTTATTGAAATTTCAATGCGTACTATTTTTATTTTTGAATTCTTAGCAAAGTACGATCTTTTAATATGTATGGTACGATCTTCTAAAAAATAAAGTTGGCAACCCTGCTTGACGCACTGTGTGTGTGCTAATAATACTAGTAAAATAAGCAATTATGAAAAATCAAAGTGGTTTGTTTGTGTATTCACTAATCTTGCTGATTTCACATGAATTAAATATGATTCAATCAATAGATGTACGTAGTACCTACGTTTCACCATTGTGTAGGTAGCTTCGCTGATCGCCTGATTTAGTTTTAACTTACATATACATCAAATTCTATTCTCTGATTTTATTCAACGCAAACCAATGGATTAGTACCTAAGCGTATCAGAAAATGTGTTATCAGTACCTACTTACATACATTAAAAAGATTTTTAAATCTGGAAAGTCTAGGAATGTTTAAGTGTGTACTAGTAACTACTTACTACATATTTAAACTAGATAATACAATAATTACATTAGTATTGTATCTGTGTGAACCAAGGGCAGATCGCAGAGATTTTTTTTTCACTTTATGTAAAGCATTCTTTCTCATTGCATAATAAAAAACATTTTATCAATCATAAAATGTTAACTCCGCGGGCAAACCCGCGCGCCCGGCGCTAACTTGCTAGAAACACAATATTCTGGAAACGATTCGCCAGTTGTCAAGACTCAAGACAATCACGCATGGACGGAATGGCAACAGCGCGGGCACAGACGCGGGATGCGCGCGCTGCTTCATGAATGGCAACGTCGCATCCGCGCGTCACTCGATGGTAACCTTGGCGCTTTTTCGAATTATCGAACAGCGCCATCTAATATAAATGTTTACCAATCGTAAACTCGTAACACAACAGCAACCAACTTTCTCGGTGGTTCTATAAATTTCTGTCAGATGGCGCGATTCAAGTCACTCACACATGTAAAGATTTTTCGTTTTTTATTCGGTCTAATTCTCCTAGAAATACTGTTTTTTTTATAAAATTTGGGCCATATGCGGACATAATACACTATAAAGTTTCATTATAGTTGCTTTTATTCTGCAGAAACTGTTTATTTACGGAGATTTCTACATCTGAAAAATGTATGGCGAAGTCCTTCTAGGCATTCACCTTAACTAGTTAATGCCCGCGGCTTATCCCGCGTGTACTATTGTTTTTGTATCCCATGGGAACTATACTTTTTTTTAATAGGAAGTAGCATATATTATGTGCTATTCCACACCTTAATCTATATCACTACCAAAATCAGCATTTTCAGTGGAATTGAGTAATGGACATCCATACAAACTATCACATTTATAGACAAACTTTAGATAAATATAGACGAATTACTTATTCCAAATAACACATTTTTTTTAAATGTACATATTTAAGTGTTGTCTCGAAATTTCGAGACAGATGTGCCGGAAATAATTTAGTCCTAAGGAAGTCTCCGTTTCTTTTCTCTGTTCTTCGAAGTTTAGGCTAATAGGCACTACCTATTCCTATCACTGCTTATTAAAGAAAATATGACCTTCTAAAAATTAAAAAAAAAATTACCTATTTTTACCGCCGTGATTAGAGGACTACCAGACAAATTAGAAAAGTTTTTAACATAAAAAAATAATAATAGGAAACCAAACATAGCTACTCTTTCTTAAAATGTTAATGTAGAAAACAATTGAATCAGCTCAGTTTTCGAGGAGAAAAAGGGGGAATACGAAACGTCGATTTCGTCAAAAAATTTGTGATAATTTCGGTCTGAGCTGCAGCTGTCCCTATCACACACTACGGGGGCAGACTTACTGACAGCGCGACGGCAATAGTTTCTTCAAATACCTATTTTTCAAATTACTCGCAGGCCCCGTCTTCTCTTAATATCTTGTCCAGCGTGTGCTGTTGTCTGCACGCTACAGGAGCTGATGGACGCTGCTGATATAGTGCCAAGCTCATCATCTGACTTGCCTCTTCCCAACTATGTTTGGGTCGGTATCCAGTCTAACCGCATGCGGCTGAATACCAGTATTTAACATGGAGCGACTGCCTCTCTGACCTCCACAACCCAGTTACTGGGTAACACGAGACCCCTTGGTTATACTGGTTGTCAGACTTTCGGGCTTCTGATGACCCGTAACGACTGTCAAAGATCCACAAATTACGGTCGGGACAAACGGGTTAACGTGATTTCCGAGGCACGGAGGGGTCTTGGTATGTAAAGATGGTCACCCATCCACGGACCAACCGCGGCAAGCGTAGCTTAACCTGATCGATTGACCCGTGCGGTTGCTTTTACTTAGCCACAAGCCCGTTAAGGCGGTGATTTCTTGAAAACGCTCAAAAAGGTGGTTTTTAAAACCAGTGTATCTCTTCAACCGTAAATAATTTTAAAAGCAAAAAAAATATGATATTTTCAAGTCATTTATAAAACCAGTTTTTTATCCCTTCAATAACAATTATAATTATAAATAAAAATATACCATAAAATTCCAAATGCCAAACTGCATCCATTGATGGATTATTTATTATTAAATAGTTAATATCTAATTTTATACGATTTTATTTGTATTTTTACGACAACGCTTGCTCATTTATTATTCGAATTAATCACAACAGATTTTAAACCGTATCCGATTGCAATAAGAACTATTATCGCTCATAAAGACAATATTTAAAGTTACCAGGGCCATAAAACTGTTAAGCTCGTAGCCAAATTCTGGGCTGACTGTATTTAGACTGCTAACGACACGCTAAAAACAAGAACTCAATACTTACTTCACAGATATGTCCTTGCGTTGTTGCCAAGAAAACTTGCTAAGTCACATGTTCCTATAATCTTTATCTTCACAAAGTAGGGTAACCTAGATTATCTTCGGGCGCGGTTGCCTATCTCCAGATAGTCAGAGAAAGGTAGATAAACCAGGAATTCTTCATATCTTTATTGAGTTACAAGCTTTTTCCAGTGGCTTCGCCCGCGTGGTGTTCGGTAATTATCACCCGGGGCCGTACTCGCGGGATACGCCCTTGTTCCCATGGACGGAATAAAATCGTGTCGGGATTTTATTGCGCTCTGGATTTACAACTCTAGGTGCTGAACTGAGCATTGAGAATCCAACAGAGCTCTTCTCGTCGAAAAAAGACAGTGTTTTTGCGAAGTCTCGGCGCTATGCCGTGCGTAGAAGATCCAGTAGGTATGCGAAAAAAACCCGCAGCGAATTAAGAGGGGACGGGGTTTGCGAGGAATTTGAAAAATAGGTGTTTGAAGAAACTATTGCCGCCGCGCTGTCTGTAAGTCTGCCCCCGTAGTGTGTGATAGGGACAGTTGCAGCTCAGACCGAAATTATCACAATTTTTTTGACGAGATCGACGTTTCGTAATCCCCTTTTTTCTCCTCGAAAACTGAGCCGATTCATTTTTTTTTTTTGTGTTAAAATCTTTTCTAATTTGTCTGGTAGTCCTCTAATCACGGCGGTAACAATAGGACATTTTTTGTAACTTTTAGAGGGTCATTCATATTTTCTTTACTAATTAGTTGCTGAAAAAAAGAAAATGACAGGGACGTGTTTACAGCAGACCTTGATTTTATGAAGAAAAAAATAATAGTTTAAAAAACTAAAAAACACGCTTTAAAAACACAACTAAAAAAGGAGAAAATAATTTAATTCAATTAAAAAGCGTGGGGTGCTTTTTGAGGTATTTTTTTTATAATCACTTAATGTCAAGCACCCCACGCTTTTTAATTGAATTAAATTATTTTCTCCTTTTTTTAGTTGTGTTTTTAAAGCGTGTTTTTTAGTTTTTTAAACTATTATTTATTTTCTATTTTTTAGTTCTGCTAACTACAGAATCGTGTTTTTTTTTTTAATTATTGAATTGTCATCAGTCCTCGACAAGTTTACAAAGTTTCAATGAAATCTGACCGTTTAAAGTGGGTCAAAATCGCGCTCAAACGAGTCGGTTACATACAAACAAACAAACAAACATATAAGTGAAGCTAATATAAAGCGTGTAAAAATATTGCTCTAGAGGCATTATTCAGGAAGAAAAAAGGGGAATACATTTGTATGAAGAATCGCACGCCCTGTTCCCTCTTAATTACGTTCATGGAAACGTGGGCTTTAGCTTTTTTAGCTTTTGTGTTTTTTTAAAAACACGCTTTAAAAACCAAACTAAAAAAGTAGAAAACAATTTAATTGTATTAAAAAGCGTGGGATGCTTTTTGAGGTATACTCGTAGATAGATTTTTATAATCAATTATTATCAAGCACCCCACGCTTTTTAATAGAATTAAATTATTTTCTACTTTTTTAGTTTGATTTTTAAAGCGTGTTTTTTTATTTTTTAAACAATTATTTATTTTAAATTTTTTAGTTCTGCTAACTACAAAAGCGTGATTTTTATTTTTTTATTATTGAATTGTCATCGGTCCTCGATAAGTATACAAAGTTTAAATGAAATCTGACCGTTTGAAGTGGGTCAAAATCAAGTCCGAAAAAGGAGTCGGTTACAAACAAACATACAGGTGAAGCTAAAAAAAGCGTGTTAAAAAGGTGTCATCCAAGTTATAATCTATCTGTGTGCCAAATGTCATCCAAATCAGTTCAGCCGTTTTTGTGTGATTGAGTAAAAAACATCCAAACATAAAACTTTCACTTATACAAATATTAGTTGGATTGCCACCCGTATTTTAAAACTAGCCTTTGCAAGCGGCTTTGCCCGCGTTGAGGTCGAAAATTATCCCGCGGTAACGTAATACCGGGATAAAAAGTATCCTATGTGTTAATCCGAGCCATGGAACGCAGTATCCTGGGGGTTCGGCTTTCAGACCGTATCAGGAACACAACACTGCGCGCCAAAACCAAAGTTACCGACGTCACCCAGAAAGCTGCTCAGTTTAAGTGGGACTGGGCCGGACATGTCTGCCGCAGGTCAGACGACCAATAGGCTAAAAGGACCACCGATTGCGCCCCACTAAACGCACGACGCCATCGCGGCAGGCCGAGACGAAGATGGCCAGATGACCTTGACTCCTTCCGAAGGGACTGGAAAGGGAGGGCTTTGTCATGCAGTGGGACAGCACGCTAGTTATTTAGTTAATGCGTATTTCTGGAATTTTTAACTCGCTCATGAATAAATTAACTTCGTGTTGCCTATAGAACATTATTATTTTTTAAAGTGAGGATTCGCCCGATACGGGCGAAATAATTCGTGCAAGGCGACTAATAAGCTATTCTGCAGTTCTGTAGCCAAAACGTGGTAAACAAATGGTGTATTAATTATCTAAGCGGCTCGATAGATATTATCGCACAATAATAAGTCGATATTTTAGATATTTTTTTATGATTATGTAATCTCTTTATATCTTTTTTATTATCTGTAGCAGCAACATCAATTCAGTCACTTTTAGAGATCGATTAGAGGACTTCGTGGTGTACTAGGAGTATTTAAATTAATACGCAAAATAATTGGTCTAAGTTGGTTTAAAACTGTGTGATAGTTCTGTGGCAAGTGTCAGTGAGTGGCTCGGAACGATGAGTGATAAGGTGATGTTAAATATAAATACCTCTGCTGGAACAGGAAAAAATCTTGTGTTGATAGTAGTTTTTTCATAATTGAATTCTGAATCGATTTCAGTAACTTTAAATATGGGTATTTTTTCAAAATTATGTTTTTTTGTCATACCTAGGGGGTAATTAGTTAATTATATCTATTTTGAATAATAACTAGCTTACCGATAAGTCCTCATCATAGCCTAGGAACCTATTTGTTAATATGTGGAAAATGTCGTGGTTATTACATTGTTTTTGTTTTATATGTATACCTCACTGATTTTTTTTCATGTTAGTAATGTTACATCGTGTTTTTTTTATTAAATAAAATACTTAACGCCGATTGAGCCAAAGAAAATTTTACAATCTATCAAACGAATGTTTTGTTTAAAATAATGGACGAAAGATGCGGCGATTTCTTGGCGGTGATTTCTTGAAAACGCTCAAAAAGGTGTTTTTTTAAACCAGTGTATCTCTTTAACCGTAAATAATTTTGAAAGCAAAAATATATAAGTATGATATTTTGAAGTCTTTTTTGCATAGAGTGATGGAGCTCAAAATATAATTAAACATACTTTAGTGCATCAAAAAAATCATCAAAGTCACCTCTTAGTTATCTTTAAAACCAGTCTATCCCTTCAATAACAATTATAAAAAAATAAAAATCAATAATAAATAAATAAATATAATTAAAAATATAAAATAAAATTAAAAATATAAAATAAAATTCCAAATGCCAAACTGCATCCATTAATGGATTATTTATTATTAAATAGTTAATATCTAATTTTATACGATTTTATTTGCATTTTTACGACAACGCTTGCCCATTTATTATTCGAATTTATCACAACAGATTTTAACCCGCATCGGATTGCAATAAGAACTATTATCGCTCATAACGACAATATTTAAAGTTACCAGGGCCTTAATGTTTTATGTTCTGTTGTCTACAGATGCGCTTGCACCGGTGTGAGGGGTGTCTCGCGGCGTGCGGCCGGCAGCGCCGCGCCACGCCGCTCAATACCTTAACGAGAACTAGAATAACCAGGTATGTATTGTTCGGGCTATTATTCTTTTATTCCGTTAAAAACACATATAAATTAAATTTTTAAATATTAGAATATAAAATTATATAAAAAATAGTGGCCCATCGGCATCAGGTGCAGAGTCCAAGATGTCAATGGTTAGGGCTCTAGAGAAAGGAACCTCCTGACTATGCGTGCCGTGTCTAGGAGTACTGCTTTCTGAATCAAGCCCTTGATCCAGCCGCGTAATGAGAGCCTCCTGAGGTGTTGGTCGAAGCTTTTCGCTATTAGGCCATTTACTGTAACGATTATCGGTACAATGATTGCTGAGTCCACGTCTCACATGTCGACAACCTCGCGAGCTAAATCAAGATACTTTATTTTCTTATCTTGCTCAGCTTTCACGAGATTCTCGTCATGAGGGACAGCGATATCAACAATCATTGCACGACGTTCTCGTCGATCTATCACCACAATATCAGGCTATTATTATTATCATGCAGCCGAAGATCATCCTCTGCTGGACATAGACCTTCCCTAAGCACCGCCAATTCGACCGGTTCGGTGCTTCTTGCATCCAGCAGAATCTTGCGGCCTTCACCAGCAGGCTTAGCATGACGCTTTCTATTTCTACGACGAATAGACAGTGCTTTTTCGTTTCTTCTCCATTTTTGACATCGCACCGTAGATATCCTTCTACAATCTGTCATTTTGTCTTTCGTTTCTGACGATCTTTGTCTAGGTCCTTTTATATGTAGACTATTTCAGAAGAATATTTCTTCCCGAACTTTCAAAATCATACTGACCATAAACTCTCTATTCGACAGCCACAAAGTATTTACGATTATCTACAAAATCATGATTCGTTTAGATCGCATAACTGTGATAATTAATAGAAGAACATAGCTATCTACTCCTATTTTACGTCATTTAGTTAATAGTCATGTCTATTCTTCCGTCGACAAATCGGTGCTCGTGCTAAGCTTGCAGGTCATCGGTCCACTTTGTGGGAGTTTCAAGTTGGAAGGTTCCAACGTTACGTCTTCCAGTACGCGGTCGCCACTCCAGAACCTTTCGGCTCATCGGCCATCTGTTCTGCGAGCAATGTGCCCTGCCACTGTCCTTTAAGTTTGGCAATTCTTCGGGCTATATCGGTTACCTTGGTTCTCCTGTTGATCTCTTCATTTCGGATTCGATCGTGTACGGAAACTACAAGCATAGCCCTCTCCCTTGCCCCTTTTTTTTTGAGCGTGGGTAACCATCAAATAACTTTTCCCGGTCTGGGTGAAGCGGGAGGGCGTGTTAGACTTTTACTGACTAAAACCCACTCGTGTTCCCTCAGTTGCCTGTGTGCCAGGGGCCACGGTATCTATTTCGAACAACCCGCACCCCTGGCAGGCATCGGTTCTTGCGGACCCCACCAGTTGGTGCTGACATCTCTTTGAGGCGCGCTTAGAACACAACGCGCCGTCGACCCTGCGCCCTTGCCCTTTGGGTGAATTTCAGCCTTCTTATGAGGCCCAGTGTGAGCGACCACATTTCAGTGCCAGGGTCGTAGCGTGATGTGCAATAACCTATAGCTTTTCTCCATAATTGGGCTATCAAACGCAAAAAGATTTTTTCAAATACGACTGCTAGCTCCAGAGATTAGCGCGTTCAAACAAAATTCAGCTTTATGTCTGTTTTCAGTACAAAATTATTAAGCAAAGCAAGAATAGCCCCTTACACGCACAAGATGAGCCAAGAGAACTGCGCCAAGATGTGCGAGGACGCTCCTCCCACGCCGCCAGATAACGATGCCCCCCGTAAGTATAGTCTTTATCCTTATTACAGCAGTTACAAGTACCTGTGAGCAAGAGTGTTTCACCACGTGATAACTGTCACCCGACATGAAATTTACGTGTCCCGCGCGATGTCGCCCGACATTGCTTGCGACATCTACGGGTCCCGGGGCTTGTCGCTAATCGATGCTCTGCGGGTGTCGAAACGCGCGACCTTCGTGCCGGAATTTGTAACAAAATCTTGGATTTCGAATTTCACCCACTTCAAGACATCAGATTAATATGAAATTTTGCACACATATCAAGGACCGATGACCGTACAATAATTTGATAATAAAACAAAAAACAAGTAGTTTAAAAAAAGCTAGCTAGTATAATAATATTAGTACCTATATTTACTTATATTTGAATAAATATTCAAAACACGACTTACGTAATTGCACCTACCACTGTTTGTCTCTGCATCACCCAAAGGTCGACTGGTAGACAATGCCTTTGGCATTAAGTCCGCCTCTGTACATTTCTGTGCGTGAAGTATTAAATAAATAAATAAAACACACGCTTTAATAGAAAACCAAATTTAAAAAATAATACTTTAAAAAACTAAAAAACACGCTTTAAAAACCAAACTAAAAAAGGAGAAAATAATTTAATTCAATTAAAAAGCGTGGGGTGCTTTTTGCGGTATTTTTATAATCAATTAATGTCAAGCACCCCACGCTTTTTAATTGAATTAAATTATTTTCTCCTTTTTTAGTTTGGTTTTTAAATCGTGTTTTTTAGTTTTTTAAACAATTATTTATTTTTTATTTTTTAGTTCTGCTAACTACAAAAACGTGATTTTTTTTCTCAATTTTTTTTTAAATTATTGAATTGTCATCGGTCCTCGACAAGTTTACAAAGTTTCAATGAAATCTGGCCGTTTAAAGTGGGTCAAAATCGCGCTCAAAGGAGTCGGTTACATACAAACATACAAACAAACATACAAACATACAAGTGAAGCTAATATAAAGCGTGTAATATCTCACGCCAAATCCACCCATTTTCCAGCGATGCCCTGGTTCGGTATGGACATAGGCGGTACCCTGACAAAGCTGGTGTACTTCGAGCCCCGGGAGACGAACCGCCGCGAGCTGGACAAGGAGACCGAGGTGCTGAAGAACATCCGACGGTACCTCACCAGGAATTCTGCCTACGGGAAGACTGGCAGGCGGGATGTTCATCTACAGGTAGGTTTTTGACACCTAGAACCAAAGAAAAAACAAATGTTTATTCAGCACAAACACCCAGGCAGGTACTTTATTGTTTGTGTACTTAATTTCCTCACCACTGCTCTCATAACGGTGAAGGAAAACATCGTAAGGAAACCGGCATGTCCTAGAACCAAAAATTCGAAGACATGTGACATCTACCAACCCGCACTGGGCCCGCGTGGTAGATTGTGACTCAATCCCTCTTAAAGAGAGGTCCCGGCAGTGGGAACAGTATAGGCTGATTTTGCTATATTATGCTAAGCAAACACTAATACAAATTAGCCAAAAGCCTCGTATTTCGAGATTGTATCATGATCAGAGATCGGATATTCGGATGCATATTCACCAAAGTTCAAGTTGAGATGTTGGCTAACATGAAATGCGCTTTTGTATCGAAAAAGTCTTAATTTAGGTAAGTAGTATTCGTTTTTTTTTTTGTTTTAACTAATACAAACCACCCCTCCTCCAGTACATACACATATTCGGGTTAAACATTAATTTTATATTAATACACATCTGAATAGTTATGCAATCCAAGAATCCCGGGGTTTTTAATAAATATTACAAATAATTTATAAAGCCGCTTCCATACTTTCATAGCTAAAAATTATCTTTAGGTAAATATGCATGCGAATATTTGATCTCTGATCATGAGCAATTGTTCCTATACAATATTACAATAAATTTGATTGTAAAAAAACTTTTGCCAAAAAAAAAAAAACACAACTGACTTCCGGAAAAACACTACAAATTGAAATATAACTTTAATTTCGGCAGGTGGTGACTTTGGATATGTATTATTTTTTTTGGTCACCGCCTTCCGAGATTAGTTATTTTCACTTTGTAGTGTTTTTCCGGAAGTCGGTCTTTTTGTTTTGAAAAAAAAAAAACTACTTTTCACATTTTAGTTATAGTACCTACCCCACACCAATTCGATGTTTTTTTCATCATTTTTCATCATCCTCGGGGTCAAAACAATGTATATTAATGCGATAGCAGCAATCGCGGTTGATTTGCTGTAATTTTTTGAAGAATTCTGTTGTCTGTCTCCGAAACACATCATCAGATCTATATGAAATTTAAATGGGACCATTTCGAAATAAACCCCTTTCGAACAAAAAAGAATTTCGCAAATCCGTCTCTTGATGAACATAAAAAGAATTTTGCAAATGAGCGTGTTGCAAATATCGGAGTTATGCTCGAAAATATTTTTTTTTTTATGTAGCTGTACAGGGTGTAAGGGTAAACACCGTTGTCACTTAAACCATGGGTAGTTGACTTAAATATAAAATAAACGAGCGAGTTAAAAAAAAGTTACGTGGGCTAGCTAGCGAGACTGACCGGGGTCGCGACCCGTGCTTCGGAGTCGGGCCACGCGGCGTAGTACTCGCGCCCCGCGGTCTCTCCTGTATTGAGACGCAAGTTCGTTGACCTCGCGCGTAGAGTGAAAAAAAAAGCAGATTTTCTTTTAAAAAGAAGGTTGTTTTTTTTCATTGATTTTACGTTCTATAAACGAAACCAAACCACTGGTTTCAAGGATAACGGTGTTTACTCTTACAGCCTGTACAAAATGTCGAATTGATTACCACCTTTTTGATGTCGGTTAAATTACCTTAAATGATAAATGATACATCCTCCTAGAGATGTCAGCACCAACTGGTGGGGTCCGCAAGGGCCGATGCCCGCCATTGGTGCGGGTTGTTCGAAAGAGATACCGTCGCCCCTGGCACACAGGCAACTGAGGGAACACGGGTGGGTTTTAGTCAGTAAAAGTCTGACACGCCCTCCTGCTCCACCCAGAGCGGGAGAAGTTATTTGATAATTTCCCATCCTCAAAAAAAAAAAAAATACATACAATGATACATATTTTTTTAAACTAGATGAGGCCGGCGTTTCCTATCTGACTATTTCTTATAAACGTTTTATACCTTCGCATACCTAGTTACAATGATCATTTTGCTGATATTGACATACTTATTTGCTTTGTCACTGACAAAGTTTAAAAATAGTATCTATAAAAAATATTTTCTAATACCACATATCTTCAGTTGTTATCTTCTCAAATTTCGTTTGTCACACGTTATTTAATGATACAACAGTTTATTTAGGATAGATAATCGTTTTGCTGAGTTTGCGTGTACCTTGCTCAAAGTGTTGATTATTTTTTTTGGATTACGTTGCTGTTTATGTGATTACTTGCGTGATTAAGTGTTTTGTAAATATCTGTATCTAAATATTAAGTATTATTGCGCAATTGTTTGTTATCTGTAATCAAATTAAATTGAATCTATTCAGCAGTTTTTGCGTGATTGAGTAACAAACAACAAACTTTCACATTTATAATATTAGTAGAATAAATTAGTCCAATCTCAAGGTTTTCAGTGAATCTGTAGGTGGTACAGACGCCAGCACATCAAGCTACCCAAATCTGTCAATTTTTTTTTATAGATTTTTAACTTTATTACCATAAATGATAAGGTTCATATTCAAATGTTAAATTTTATTCTTTTTATTTTTTACAATGTCGTCTGACATATTCTTGTTATTATTTGACACTAAACATCAATTTTAATTTCGACTATTTATTATTAGTGATTGTCATGGAAATAATGTCACGTGGTTCAAATAGGTTCATTTTATTTAGGTAGATTCTTTTATAAAAGGTGTAACTTAAATAACGCACAACCTCTTAAGGGGTCATTGTACTCATCATTATCGACAACTTTTACTATGGGACCAAACCTGAAATCGTAAAAAAAAAATCAGCTGTTCCCTACATTTTGACGATTTATGCGAATACAAGTGTATGGAACAGCTGATTTTGTTTCGCGATTTCAGGTTTGGTCCCATAGTAAAAGTTGTTGATAATGATGAGCACAATAACCCCTTAACAGGTTGTGCGCTATTTAAGTTACATCTTGTATATTGTGAATGAGAGAACGTTGTAGGCCTTACAGACTAGATTTGTAGACGTTTTTCTATTCTGTATTTTCATTCCTCTAAGTACCTGGTACTTATTGACTGGCCTGGAGGCCTACCACGAGCTCTTAACGCGATTCAGTTTAGGACCTAAACTGAACTGTTCTGCTAATTCGTACCATAACGTCAACTTAACGATTCAATTTAGGCCATGCCATCTGACAGCGATTGTCCCAAACTGAGTCGCAAGTTTTGGTTTCATTCGTTCAATTTTGTACTGGTTTGGTACCATGACGTCTTTAAGCAGCTCAACTGAAACGCTTATCTGTCAAAATAAGCGATTCAATACCAGTTAATATTTCTCTAACCTAAACTGAATCGTTTGGTGAATTATTGACGAAAACAAAGTTTTTTAGTGCTATTTTAGTGGAATTTTACAAAAACCAGTGTAAGTGTACTTTAATCTTTCCTATAAAGTCTAAAATACCTATTCTACATGCCTGTTTTAATCGGATTTGTTTTTCTCTAACAGATGTCTGATGAACTACTTTTATTTGAGTTTTTTGAGGAAGATACTGCCTCACACTCTACCCAAAAACGTAAGAGACTCCAATTACGCGGCCAGTTGGACCCCTTCAATAATTTTGATGATGCCGAATTCATTAGGCGCTACAGGCTATCCAAAGAATTAGTGCTCGATTTGTGCGCCGAGTTGAGCCCAATGTTCAAAGAGCCTGTCAAGTCAACGGATTTATCCTTAGAGAACAAGGTAGATAACCTAACTTCTTACCTCTTTAGTTTACTTAATTCATATAGCCAATGTTTTAGTTTGTAAGAAAAGTTTTGAGAAACTACATAAATCCAATTTTTATAATTAAGTACACAGTTCCATAATATGTTTACAATTATTGTTGTAATATTTGTTTAAGGTTTTGACGGCATTGTCATTCTATGCCACAGGGTCTTATCAAAGACCAATTGGAGATATAGGTGGTCATTCTGTGGCACAACAAACGGTGTCATCTGTATTAAGCAAAATAACCACAGCATTAAATTCTACCCAAATGAGAAATAAACACATTGTTTTTCCAAGGACATTAGAGGAAAGGAATTCCATAAGAAAAGAGTAAGTAAAACAATAATTTTGGGTTGATATTGTCTCAGCACGAAGAATAATAATGTGAAACCTAAAGTTGCTCCACATCCACAACTTCACATATACATCCCAATGCAGGACACAAGGCCCTTCCCTCTTCATGAATCACATTAAATGTAACAAACCTCAACAGCATATTGAAAATTATTCATGATGAAATATAAATATCTAATTGTTAAATAAAAAGCTTCTTTTTCAATTATATTATTTAATCAAATCAAATCCCTAATAAAAAAGTAGAAGTAAGGAACCACAATACTTAACAAAGTTTTGTTTTTATTCTTAAACTAAACGATTTAATTACTAACTAACTGATGCCCCGCACTGGCCAAATATAACATTAATTAGAAATTACAAGTAGGTATTAAGTATCACAGTCTAATACAAATTTTCAGGTTAATCTTTGGCTATTATTACTAATTATTTAAATTCTTACATTAATTATCAACAAAAGTAAAAAGATTGCAATTAACAGCTTCACTGTTCAGTTGAAGATATACATAAAAGTACCTATTGCTGTCAATATTAACATAGCAGGTTGCAATCCATATCTTTTTTATGTAGTATAATAATATATGCATGGAATCCCTTGCAATGTATCTTTTGATTTTATCTGTTGTAGGTATCTACTATATTTTTTTGGCTTAATTCCTAGGGATGAGTCAACCAACTTTTTAAATTATAAAATAATTTTCATGATTGTTTTGTAAAATTTCCAATTTTCTAGGTTTTATCAGAAATTTAGAATCCCAGGAGTTTTGGGTTGCATCGACTGCACGCAAATCGCCATCATAAGACCCAATGAGCATGAAGAAAGATATTTTTGTAGAAAACACTATCATTCCTTAAATGTTCAACTGGTAATTAAACTATGACAGTACATTAAAGTTTTATAATAATATTAGTACATTCATTAATTTTAAGTTTGTACTTTTTTTTTAGATATGTGATGCTAATATGTACATCACAAGTGTTGATGCCAGTTTCGGTGGAGCTTCGCATGACTCGTTTATCTGGAATCAACATCCAATAAAGGCTTATTTAGAGGCACTTGATGAGCCAACTTGGCTTCTGGGTAAGAAATTACGTACATTAAGTACCTATACCTAATGTAGACTGTTATGTAATATACTTAAGTTAAATAAAATAATTAATGTACTTATACAAACTTAGTGCACCTATCAAAAAAAATTGCCTTCAAATACAGGTGGTCCAAATAGTAAAGTCAATAAAAAAAGAATTGATTCGTCGTAGGGGTATCCGAAAATACCCCATGTATGTTCCGCGATATTTGATAGTTTATGAATATTTTTTACAATCTTAGGGTGAAATTCTTCAGGGACATCTTTAAAAATAATTACTAGTAGAACCTGAAACATTTATTAACTTTTTTTTAAATTGAAAAAGAATATGAATTTTTATTCTTAATGTTAGATAAACTTTTTATGCATGAAAGGGTATTTCCCATCGCAAAAAAAGAAATCATAAAAAGAGCTCGTCTGCGAAGAATTTCCCCAAAAATAAAAATAAAAACATATTTTCTAAACTATCAAAAATCGCGGAACATACATGGGGTATTTTTGGATACCCCTAGGTATGAGGAATCAAAACTTTTTTATTGACGTCATTAATTGGACCAACCTGTGTATTCTAATATTAAAGATTACTTTTTTTACAGTAATAAGTGAAATAAATATTTCTTTACAGGTGACTCTGGATATCCACTAAGACCATATATGATGACACCGATATTAGATGCTGCACCAGAAACGCCTGAGAGTCACTATACAGATATGCATATCCGGGCCAGGAACATTGTTGAGAGGACAATTGGGCTTCTTAAAGCACGTTTCCGCTGTCTGTTAGTGCATCGAGTTTTACATTACAAGCCAGAAGTTGCAGCCTCTATTGTAAATGCCTGTGTCATTTTACACAACATGTGCAATCGGGCTCAACTACCGGTGCCAGAACTGACAGATGCAGAGGTTCGCCAAGAAGCCCAAATGCAACATAACTATGTCGATGTTGGGGATGGCAGTCAAAATACTTTACAGCAAGGCACGTCCACAAGAGCTAGGCTTGTTCATCGCCTGTGGGCAGCCCGGGAAGCCTGAAATATAAAGTTTAAATACTGTTTATATTACTTTGTCTATGTATGTATAGAATCAAGTCTATCCGACTAAACAGACAGCTGTGCTGCTGGGGAGTTTGTTCCGCTACTTCTTCTTCCCAGCTAAAGCACTAGGAAGTGGTGACGGGTGGGCGTTTTTGGGGGACTGTCTTATGTATTTTGACGTTCGAAAAGTGCTGATTCTCAGCCTAATTTGAATAAATGACTTGATTTTGAATGTATTTTAAGTTGTTTCGTTTTGTATATTACCACTGTAGAGCATTGGGTTATTTACTTAAAGATCCATCAAACTGTCTAAGCACAAAGGCCAAGCACTGCCAGTCAATGTGGCAATGTTGTCATCATTTGTATGTAGTGTTAAATATTGTATGGTGGTATGGAACCCTTCGTGCGTGGGTCCGACTCGCACTTGGCCATTTTGTTTGGAAATGTCATCAACTGGTAACAGGTTTAGTTTTTTCAATTACAGGAATTAAATTTAATTGTATTTTGAAATAGAAACTTATATTCTTACCTAGTATTTAATATGTCTTTTATTGCTCTGAGTTCAAGAGTTATATTTTCCATGATTTGGTTTCTTCTTTCATCAATTCTAACTCTCTCCTCAGACATATTAACAAGTGCGCGCCTTGCTGTATCTGCAGACATAGGTACCACTCGGCGCTGCCGCTGGCGCCGACGCGGAGTAAACAAGGCGCGTGGTGCCGCTGCTGGGGCTGATGGAGGGGGCGGGGTCGTAGCTAGCGCGGGTGCGGGTGGTGTAGACGACGCCGCTGTCGGCTCAGGAGTAATCGATAGTACACCCTGTATATTATCTACTGATTCCATGGTCAAGTGATGAGCCAGAATACTTTCAGAATGGTCACTATGAGCAGATAATAGTGGAGCGCTCCCTGCCTCAGTCCGAACTTCTGTTGGCTGTTAATAATTGAAAGATGTTAAACACTGTTTATTGGATATGTACTGTGACATCATATCACATCAGACAGGTCAGACATGCATCACTCTTCATGTAGGTATGTGTTAAATAGAGAAACATCAAAATCAAACAAATCCCTATAAAGTTCCAGTACACACTTACAATACAAATTGATGGTTGCACTCTAACTCCTGGAAGACCTGCCCCAAAATCCTCGCCCAATATCTGAATGAATTTTAATTCAATATCGGACAATCTTCCTTCATTTGATGGCCCACCTCCAGTTCTTTGCAGAGAGGCTCGTGCACTGGCGACTTTACATTTTAACTTACTCTTGTAGTCATTCCAGTACTGAAAAGATTACTTAAGTTAGTAAATGTATTTAACAATAATGTGAAGCAATTCCAGTTACGTAATACATATGAAATTTACTTACCTTACTCCAGCCCTTCCCATCCTTTTCGGCACCATCACCCTGGGAGCTCAAAGTGTCCGCCGCGATCTGCCACATCCTTTTGGAATACGCTCTGGCCTGGGCAGTTTTATTGTATCCAGTTGCGAGAGCTCTATTTTCATTTAAAATCTCCCATAGGGTTTCGAGCTGGTTAAATGTTACTCTCCTTTGTCGACTAGAATGCAACAAAAAAAGCACTTGAGATTCTTGTCACTAAAACTTAAGTGGCTTCTCGACGCATGATACAATTATTCACTTTCGTAATAGATTTATCTATAGACTTCTCGAAGGAATTATTTAGTTTCAGTACCTATACAAATTATACAATGTTTAAATACTTACGGCATTCCTTGAAATAATTGCGTACTAACAAACTTTCAAAACTACAAACACTTCACTTAAATTTTCCCACCACAATCACAACTCCGCACTTCCGCAGACAAAAGACTTGTTTCTACTCAACAGTGTTGCCAGGTCTGGTTTTCACCTTATCCCAGGCTTAGTCTCAATTTAACCGTGATACAGAAAAAATACCTTAAATTAATTCCATCAGTTGTTTCTTCCTTTACAACTAAACAGCAGCTAAATATTTTTTTTAAATTTTTATATATTATTTGCACATCACAAAAGAAAACCCTCTGTATCGACTGTATCGTTATCTTTTTTGTTGTTAATACCTATAATTGTCTAACTCGTATAACATTGTTTTAGAGGGCATATGGATTACCGGTGTAAATTAAACATTATTAAAAATTTGTCGGTACTTACAGTAAAACTTTAAAATCTTAAGTAGTATTGCAGAAATGCAAAGTAAAGTAACGATTATTGATTCTAATCTCCAGAACGCTTCATGAATCCAAAAGCTCTTTGTTCATTGTGTTCACCATGCCTATATTTTCGGATCGGATATACACAAGGTACAGACGCCAGCACATCAAGCTATCCCAAACTGTCAAATTTTCCCAATTGAACATGAACCTTGTTTTTGGAATAAAGTTGAAAATCTATCAAAGAAATTTGACAGATTGGCGTAGCTTGACTTGCTGACGTCTGTACATTCCGAAATAATATTATTGTAGTCTAGTATTCGAAACAGACCTTGCCCTAAAAAAAATACCCCAAAAATTACCATTCTGCCTTAGTTTTACTCTAAAATCTAGGGTAAATTACCCTAAGTTGGCAGCACTGAGTCAATCAGTCAAACTGACACTGACAGTGACAACTCACACAACTTTTTTTACTTTAGTAGGTTCGAAACTGAAACATAATATACGTGCCGTTTTATTACGTCGAAATAAAAAAAAAATCGTATAATTAATAGCAAAAAGTAAATAAATATTTACTTTGACTAAGAATTATTTTAAAAATAATTACCGTATTAACGTGGAATCAACAGTTGAGTGTCTTTTTTACTTTAAAGTAATGTTACTGAAACTGTTACTTGAAAATATTACTTGCTTCTGAACGTGTCTGACACTAATATTGCGCGAAACAAACTTATACTATCCTAATAGCGTTGTCTCTTTTTCACCAAAAACGTTTCAAAGGCGGTTCAGCTACAAATTGCGATCTTTCATTCACTTTTAACGATCCCTATGCCGCTGAGCGTATTTGACGTCATGGTACGAATTTGAAGCGATGCAGTTTAGGAACCTAAACTGAAATGTCTTGCTTATGAATCGTTTTTAATTAGGTCATGGTAGGACTCCTGCACTGTCCTCCCATACCTATTATCACTGTAATTTGAAAACATTGTAACAGCCAATTATTTTTAAAAGAGTAACCGTGGAGTTTCTTGCCGGCTCTTCTCCATAGGAAACGACAAATTAGAACCGTGCACCTAGCTTCTGACGTTTCATAAGTGCCCATGCAGGCTTATGTGAAATAAAATATTTTGATTTTTGATTTTGAATTGGGTAAATTTGACACTTTGGGATAGCTTGATCTGCTGGCGTCTGTACTCAAACACAAACTCAAAGCATTTATTTCAAATAAACCAATTACAGGCACTTTTGAATTGTCAAGGTCGGTGAGGTAGAAAGATGAAGTTAGTTGCCCATTCCAAAGCGTAGGTACCTATGGATAAGAACGGGCAAGAAACTCCATGGACACTCTTTTAAAATCATGATATTGTTACAAAAAGTTGGTTACATCATTATGTTGAAATTATCAATGTGAGAACGATGTAAAAAGACGTGCACATTATAAGCGTCCGTAATTAAAACAAAAATGAAATAACAATTCAGAAATTAAAATAAGTCGTGGGAGCTAAGAGATGACCAGTCCCTACTGACGGCGCCCGTTCACGAACATGACGTATGGATCAGCACCATTCGCTCTACCATTTTTTGTGTGAGAGACATTTGAGTGAGCATGACATACTCTCAGCTGCGAGGGCACATTCAAGTCAATGAAAGACGTACCCTGTAAATGTTAGCTATATAGTAAGGACATAGTGCTCACACATATGCTATGCAATTATACAATACTAAAAGTTTGAATTTATACAATGCAAATGTATCTAGCTTTTACAGTACATAAAATCTACCCACTTTTCTCGTACTTCCAGATGGACAACGTCACAATCCGAGGACGTCGTGGCACACTCCACTTCATCCGCTTCCCCACGTCGGAGGTTGGCGCGTTCTTGCAGCTGGCGCGCTCAAAGGGCATGGCCGACCTCGTCAACACTATATACGCGACCGGCGGCGGCGCCTACAAGTTCGAAGAAGATTTTATTAAGGTACTAGGATTGCTAACCCGTGACAGAGCCACATACAACTGACCGTGCGAGAAACAGCTGATACTCAGATCTACACCCACAACTTTCAGCGTCTGACCTTGGGCTTTATTAATTGTCATCGCAAAACATAGGCTGACTGGAAACTGGACTCGTTTAAAACTAAATGGAAAATTGTTTGGAATAAGAGGAATCCGAGGAATGAAAACACTTTCACCTTTTCCACACCCTGTTAAAATCTCTGCTTCTATCAGATTTCGTTGTAAATTGGTCACTTTTAACCTGGTGCCATTGCAAAGTTTTGGGGGACTTAAATTTGTAAGAAGCATTATGGATACGCCTACTTTTAATTTTATTTTATGTGCTGGTAGTCCAGGAGCATTGAGGGATTCTAAAAATTCTACTGGGTAGCTTGTAGATTCTCCTTCTTCCATGACTCTGTTAATGGAGATATACTCAACATAATCCCCCAGAACATAGCTCAAAATTTCAGCGTTATATAACTGATAGAATACTTTAACAAATGTTCGCCGTGATTCTTTAAATTGACATAACTTTTTTATTTATGAACCGATTGACATGAAATAAACACTAAATGTTAAGTGAAGCTTACTACAATATATTAGTGAAAACCGCATCTAAATCGAATAAGCCGTTTCTGATATTAGCGTGCACAAACACACAGACAAACAGACAAACCGACAAACAGACAAAAAAAAATTAATTACAATCTCGGGTTCGGCATCGATATAATAACAACCCCTGCTACTTTTTTTTTATATATTTCGATTGTACAGACACCACTTTTCTACAATTTTATTATATGTATAGATAGACTAGCTGTTGCCCGCGACTTCGTCCGCGTGAATATCAGTCGTATCGGTTATAGTGAGTCAATATTAAAATATAGACATATGCTGTCGCGGAGTTTTTTTTTTAACTTTTAAAGAAGAACAATTCCATCATACATGATTTTTGCGTTACTTAAACGGTTTACGCAGCGCACGCAACGGAAGCTCTCAAAAATACAAAAAAAAAACATAACACGAAAATCATACTAAAAGGAAACAAAGTTAATGACTTAGGAGATGAGTAATAATTAAAAAACTAAAAACACGCTTTAAAAACCAAACTAAAAAAGGAGAAAATAATTTAATTCAATTAAAAAGCGTGGGGTGCTTGACATTAATTGATTATAAAAATACCTCAAAAAGCACCCCACGCTTTTTAATTGAATGAAATTATTTTCTCCTTTTTTAGTTTGGTTTTTAAAGCGTGTTTTTTAGTTTTTAAACTATTATTTATTTTCTATTTTTTAGTTCTGCTAACTACAAAAACGTGTTTTTTTTTTCCTTTTTTTTCCATTTTTCGCAATTTTTTTTTTAATGATTGAATTGTCATCGGTCCTCGATAAGTTTACAAAGTTTCAATGAAATCTGAACGTTTAAAGTGGGTCAAAATCGCGCTCTAAGGAGTCGGTTACATACAAACATACAAGTGAAGCTAATATAAAGCGTGTAAAAATAACGTAAATGGACAGTTAGAAAAAAAAAAACATTTAAGACAACACATAAAACTAACGAAATATTACGACTTAGATACTATGACTGTAACGTGTTTTTTAAACATTGGTAATTTACATGAAATGTAAATGTTGAACCGAGCATTGACAATTCAACTGAGTGCATAGCCCGTCGAAAAAACGATCTTTGATTTTCAACTTTTGACGCTACGCATTGCTTTGAAGGCCCAGTGCTCGGAAAGTCCCGTCTACAAGTCTTATCAAGGAGTATCTATCGTGTTACCCAGGAAGGGACCATTCAAGTATTACGTAAGCTCTACAGATTTAGACTGGAAGCCGACCCCGACATGATTGAAAAACAGCTGGCAGATGATGATATTTTTAATAAGTCAATTGTCTGCTTACCCCTCATGCTCCAAGAATAGCGCCTTGAGGGCCCCTCGCGACCAGTAAGACATCGCGTAAGATAACAGCTTCATTGATAACAGATTCACTCTTAAGAAGTTACCGCAGAATACTACCTACAAATACAAGAAAAAAAAAAAACAATGTTACTTTCAAAAACAAAATGTTTTATCCCTAACTATACTCCATTTGAAATAAGATTAGACATTTGAACAAACCTTTTTTACAGTCCGTTCAACCGATTCTGACTTCTATACCGTAGGCATAAGGATGGCATTAAAAGCATAATAGTAGTTACAATACCAACTGTTTACTGCAGCTGCCATTTGTCATGCCACCAACGCAATAGAAGTCAAAATCGGTTGATCGGACTGTAAAAAGGGTTTAGTTAAATGTCTAATCTTATTTCAAATGAAGTATAGGGGCCATTCAAGTATTACATAAGCACTACAGGGGGGGGGGGGGTCTTTGCTTTGTTTATTTTTGATGACATGAGGGATGGGGGGGGGTCTGGATGGTGATTACGTCAGCAGAATTTATTTATTATTTTTGGATTTTCTACAAAATGTAGTTGATTTTGGTTTGAAAACATGGCAACCCAGGAGGGTTGCCATATGTTTTCAAACAAGACAAAGACAAGTATGAGTTTTCAGACAAGTATGTCTATGAATGGCTCGAAGGAAACGATGACAATATTCCAAAATCACACGAAAGTGTTCAGACACGTGTGTCTGCTACCAATGTTTATGTGAGCATGCGAGAGGGGGGTAAGAGCTTTGCTTACTTTTAGCTGACGAGGAGAAGGGGAGTGGTCAATCATTGCTAAAATCTGCTAACGTAATACTTGAATGGCCTCTAACTAGGTTCTGGATGTCAGATAGGCAGTAGCTCCATGTAAAATATACTGGTATTCAGCTGCATACGGTCAGGCTGGAAACTGACCCCAATGTAGTTGGGAAGAGGTCAGACAGATGATGACATAATCTTAGTGAAATAATGAACAGAACATTTATGTTGTTATTACAGGAAGTAAACATGCGCCTATCTAAAATGGACGAGCTGGACGCGCTGATAGCGGGCGTGCTGTACGTGGACGGCATGAATGCGCAGGAGTGCTACTACTGGGCGCCGCCCGACGAGTGCGCTGCGCACACGCATGTGAGTGACAAGGTCAGTGATATATACAAAAGAAGAATAAAAAACAATCAAAGTATTTGCAATTTTTTTTCAACCATGCACTAAATCTTTGAAATTTAAGATTATTTTTGACATTAACTCGTAATTAAAGATATTTAATCGTATTAAGTACTTGACAAATATAAATAATTGATAATAATGTCGAATTTTGTGAGTAAATACCAAAATAACTACAAAAATATAGCATTCAAGCTTATAAATACCAACGATCTAGTTCAGGACTGAATTTTTTTTTTTGTACTTTGATTTAATCTTAATAAAAAAAAAACTGCCACTCCGGGAGTGCCGACAGAAGTGAAAACTTGAACAATTACGTGTGTATTTTTTGAATCGTCAGATAAAACAACGTTCCACGTGCGTTCACCATTGTTCTCTCGTACGTTCGTGTTATCGGTAACAGTGTCGCGACTTCAATAGGGTGTACACCCATCTTTGAAAAGTGTCCTAATTAGGTTCTACTGCTAATAAACCACTAAAATAACAACATTTTATGTAATCGATTAGTGCCGTAAAAATGCATTTAAATTTTACATTTTAAAATTTCGCGCGTAATTTAACGAAAACGCTGGACGCAGATTACTCTATGGGTATGACGTCAGTTTGCTATATAAACAAATGCGCTGATATTTTATATGATAATTATTTATAATTAAAAAAAATGAGTTATTATTCCACTTATCGTTGGTTTGCTGTTGCTGAATGCAAAATATTATTTAAATAAAAATTACTTGGTTATGAAAATAATAAAAGTACAAAGTTGATCAATTGACACGCCGTATGACGTAATAACATGGTGGCTACTATTTCATGGTGTTCAAAAACAGATAAAAAAAAACTGAAATCTTTGAATTGAATTTTTAAAATGTATTTTGTTATTTCATGAACTAAAACTAACATTTTCCGACTGCATTTTCCCTAAGCTATCTCAATAATATATTTTTAGATTTTTTCTCTTATACAGTAAAATACCCTGTTGTTTTTTTCCCATCTCAAAAAATGCCCAATATAGCCTAAAGAAGTTTTCACATCAGGAAAAAAAATGTTTAAAATAAATAATTATATTGTACCTATGTTAAACAAATTAATAAATGACTTTTGACTTATCAGCCCCATGTCTCTTCCCCAGCCCCCCTACTCAGAGGCCGCGCTGAGCCTGTACGTGCGCAAGCCGTTTGACTTCTCGTCTCCCTTCCCGTTCCTGCTGGTCAACATTGGCAGCGGCGTGTCCGTGCTGGTCGTCAACGCGCCCGACGACTACTACAGGGTCAGCGGCACCAGGTAATGTGGAGACAGACATTATCCTCACCTCTATCCAACTAAATTTCTACTGGGATGCCTCGGATATAACTCGTTAGAGGTAAGACGAGCAAAAGACCAGCTCACCATAGCTTGTACCCCCCCAGTGGGTTCCCGCATTGTCGTTGCGGGGGGGCTCAGTAGCCGTGGTCCGCTCCCACGGTGAAGCGAAGAGGAACCCCAAGGTGGGGCCGCTCGTCAGGGCTTTTGTCTCCAAGCCGACGACGTAGCGGCCAGAATGTAGGTTGCGGTGAGGTGCACCGCAACTGAGGCGGGCCGCGATGTCGAATGGGAGGCATCGCGGCTGAAGATTACAGGCTGCGGAAGAGGAGGAGTGCCGGTACTTCTGAGTAGCGCTCTTCCCTTCCGTGGCCTGGACGGGGTCGCCACCGTTTGATGGCGGACGCGGTGGGGCCGCAGGGGAAGAGGAGTGTCGGTATAGCGTTGGCCGCTCTCCCTATCCCCTGCGGCCGAAAAGTGGTAGGCGGCGGGGCCACTGTGCTGACCCGTCGCAGGGGGACCAAGGGCACCAGACACGGGTACGTCTGGGGCCCTTTTGTTACTTGGTTCCTGGGGTGGTCACGGCGTGCCACGTGTCCTGGTGCGCCGAACTGGTGGGGTCCGCAAGGGCCGATGCCTGCCAGGGTTGCGGGTTGTTCGAAAGAGATACCGCGGCCCCTGGCACACAGGCAACTGAGGGAACACGGGTGGGTTTTAGTCAGTAAAAGTCTGACACGCCCTCCTGCTCCACCCAGAGCAGGAGAAGTTATTTGATGATTTCCCACCCTCAAAAAAAAAAAAAAAAACCATAGCTTGTAAAACGCTCCGTGGCACTATTGACGCGCCTGATCTGCATGCGGTGCTGGCTCGTTTTTTTATCCCAGACATCTACTGCCGCGGCAGAAAACACAGGTTGTTTGCTGTGCCTCCATGTCGCACCGATGCGCGTACTAAGTCCCCAGTACCACGTATTCTGGCCGCTCTTAATGATCTCTTGGATACTAACCCAACAAACGATCTGTTTGCGGACGAATGGACGAAGATTTTATCGGCATGTCAGAAGTACTGTGAGGGGGATTTATGAAAGTGTTGTTTAGTTTTTTTACTTTGTCTTAATATTTGTATTATTTTCTCTTATGTGGAAATGTTTTTTTTTTGTTTGTGCAACCTGTAATCTTTAATTTTTGTAATTGGTTTTAAACCGTTTTAATTAAAGAAATAAATAAATAAATCATAACCAGCCTTCGTCAACGGCCTCCTCTTTGTGAGAGGGAGTGGGCCGTAATCCACTACGCGGGTCCAGTGCGGGTTGGTAGATGTCACATGTCTTCGAGTTTTCGGTTCTAGGACATGCCGGTTTCCTCACGATGTTTTCCTTCACCGTTTTGAGAGCAGTGGTGATGAAATAATTTTATCAAATTAAAGCGCCTGTCTGGGTAATTCGCGTCAATTACCACTGAACCAACACTGCTCCACTGGACACAGATATACAGGTTCTTTTTTTATGGTTCCGTAACTTTACGTAGCTGAAACGTGGACCTTGCGAGATGTGGAAAGGCAGAAAATAGATGCTCTGGAAATGTGGTGCTGGAGAAGAATGCTTCGGGTTTTGTGGACCGAGTTTCGCACGAACGTCTCGATACTTCAAGAACTCGGTATCAGGCAGCGTCTGTTTTCTATAGTACAATCTCGCATCCTGACATTCTTCAGACATGTTTCCCGGCGTGACAATCAGTTAATAGAACGCCTTGTCGTCCAAGGGAAAGTAGACGGCACTAGACCGCGCGGAAGGCCACCCACGCATTGGACTGACCAGATCAAGTCTGCCATTGGAGGTTCGGTTAACGAATGCAGCAGGATGACCTCTAGCAGGCAGCGGTGGCGAAATATCGTGAAGTGCATCACATCTGCCCCTTCCAATACTGCTACGAGTACGTAACGATCACGATCGCTCTGTCAAGAAGAAGAAGAACTCAGTCGACAAAACGGAACCCTTATAGAATCACTTTGTTCTTCGTCTGTCAGGACCCTTTTTTTATAGAATCACTTTGTTCTTCGTCTGTCAGGACCCTTTTTTTATAGAATCACTTTGTTCTTCGTCTGTCAGGACCCTTTTTTTATAGAATCACTTTGTTCTTCGTCTGTCAGGACCCTTTTTTTTATAGAATCACTTTGTTCTTCGTCTGTCAGGACCCTTTTTTTTATAGAATCACTTTGTTCTTCGTCTGTCAGGACCCTTTTTTTTATAGAATCACTTTGTTCTTCGTCTGTCAGGACCCTTTTTTTATAGAATCACTTTGTTCTTCGTCTGTCAGGACCCTTTTTTTATAGAATCACTTTGTTCTTCGTCTGTCAGGACCCTTTTTTTTATAGAATCACTTTGTTCTTCGTCTGTCAGGACCCTTTTTTTTTATAGAATCACTTTGTTCTTCGTCTGTCAGGACCCTTTTTTTTATAGAATCACTTTGTTCTTCGTCTGTCAGGACCCTTTTTTTTTATAGAATCACTTTGTTCTTCGTCTGTCAGGACCCTTTTTTTTATAGAATCACTTTGTTCTTCGTCTGTCAGGACCCTTTTTTTATAGAATCACTTTGTTCTTCGTCTGTCAGGACCCTTTTTTTTATAGAATCACTTTGTTCTTCGTCTGTCAGGACCCTTTTTTTTTATAGAATCACTTTGTTCTTCGTCTGTCAGGACCCTTTTTTTTATAGAATCACTTTGTTCTTCGTCTGTCAGGACCCTTTTTTTTTATAGAATCACTTTGTTCTTCGTCTGTCAGGACCCTTTTTTTTATAGAATCACTTTGTTCTTCGTCTGTCAGGACCCTTTTTTTTATAGAATCACTTTGTTCTTCGTCTGTCAGGACCCTTTTTTTTATAGAATCACTTTGTTCTTCGTCTGTCAGGACCCTTTTTTTTATAGAATCACTTTGTTCTTCGTCTGTCAGGACCCTTTTTTTTTATAGAATCACTTTGTTCTTCGTCTGTCAGGACCCTTTTTTTTATAGAATCACTTTGTTCTTCGTCTGTCAGGACCCTTTTTTTTTATAGAATCACTTTGTTCTTCGTCTGTCAGGACCCTTTTTTTTATAGAATCACTTTGTTCTTCGTCTGTCAGGACCCTTTTTTTATAGAATCACTTTGTTCTTCGTCTGTCAGGACCCTTTTTTTTATAGAATCACTTTGTTCTTCGTCTGTCAGGACCCTTTTTTTTTATAGAATCACTTTGTTCTTCGTCTGTCAGGACCCTTTTTTTTATAGAATCACTTTGTTCTTCGTCTGTCAGGACCCTTTTTTTTTATAGAATCACTTTGTTCTTCGTCTGTCAGGACCCTTTTTTTTATAGAATCACTTTGTTCTTCGTCTGTCAGGACCCTTTTTTTATAGAATCACTTTGTTCTTCGTCTGTCAGGACCCTTTTTTTTATAGAATCACTTTGTTCTTCGTCTGTCAGGACCCTTTTTTTTTATAGAATCACTTTGTTCTTCGTCTGTCAGGACCCTTTTTTTTATAGAATCACTTTGTTCTTCGTCTGTCAGGACCCTTTTTTTTTATAGAATCACTTTGTTCTTCGTCTGTCAGGACCCTTTTTTTTATAGAATCACTTTGTTCTTCGTCTGTCAGGACCCTTTTTTTTATAGAATCACTTTGTTCTTCGTCTGTCAGGACCCTTTTTTTTTATAGAATCACTTTGTTCTTCGTCTGTCAGGACCCTTTTTTTTATAGAATCACTTTGTTCTTCGTCTGTCAGGACCCTTTTTTTTATAGAATCACTTTGTTCTTCGTCTGTCAGGACCCTTTTTTTTTATAGAATCACTTTGTTCTTCGTCTGTCAGGACCCTTTTTTTTATAGAATCACTTTGTTCTTCGTCTGTCAGGACCCTTTTTTTTTATAGAATCACTTTGTTCTTCGTCTGTCAGGACCCTTTTTTTTATAGAATCACTTTGTTCTTCGTCTGTCAGGACCCTTTTTTTATAGAATCACTTTGTTCTTCGTCTGTCAGGACCCTTTTTTTTATAGAATCACTTTGTTCTTCGTCTGTCAGGACCCTTTTTTTTTATAGAATCACTTTGTTCTTCGTCTGTCAGGACCCTTTTTTTTATAGAATCACTTTGTTCTTCGTCTGTCAGGACCCTTTTTTTTTATAGAATCACTTTGTTCTTCGTCTGTCAGGACCCTTTTTTTTATAGAATCACTTTGTTCTTCGTCTGTCAGGACCCTTTTTTTTATAGAATCACTTTGTTCTTCGTCTGTCAGGACCCTTTTTTTTATAGAATCACTTTGTTCTTCGTCTGTCAGGACCCTTTTTTTTATAGAATCACTTTGTTCTTCGTCTGTCAGGACCCTTTTTTTTTATAGAATCACTTTGTTCTTCGTCTGTCAGGACCCTTTTTTTTATAGAATCACTTTGTTCTTCGTCTGTCAGGACCCTTTTTTTTTATAGAATCACTTTGTTCTTCGTCTGTCAGGACCCTTTTTTTTATAGAATCACTTTGTTCTTCGTCTGTCAGGACCCTTTTTTTATAGAATCACTTTGTTCTTCGTCTGTCAGGACCCTTTTTTTTATAGAATCACTTTGTTCTTCGTCTGTCAGGACCCTTTTTTTTTATAGAATCACTTTGTTCTTCGTCTGTCAGGACCCTTTTTTTTATAGAATCACTTTGTTCTTCGTCTGTCAGGACCCTTTTTTTTTATAGAATCACTTTGTTCTTCGTCTGTCAGGACCCTTTTTTTTATAGAATCACTTTGTTCTTCGTCTGTCAGGACCCTTTTTTTATAGAATCACTTTGTTCTTCGTCTGTCAGGACCCTTTTTTTTATAGAATCACTTTGTTCTTCGTCTGTCAGGACCCTTTTTTTTTATAGAATCACTTTGTTCTTCGTCTGTCAGGACCCTTTTTTTTATAGAATCACTTTGTTCTTCGTCTGTCAGGACCCTTTTTTTTATAGAATCACTTTGTTCTTCGTCTGTCAGGACCCTTTTTTTTTATAGAATCACTTTGTTCTTCGTCTGTCAGGACCCTTTTTTTTATAGAATCACTTTGTTCTTCGTCTGTCAGGACCCTTTTTTTTTATAGAATCACTTTGTTCTTCGTCTGTCAGGACCCTTTTTTTTATAGAATCACTTTGTTCTTCGTCTGTCAGGACCCTTTTTTTATAGAATCACTTTGTTCTTCGTCTGTCAGGACCCTTTTTTTTATAGAATCACTTTGTTCTTCGTCTGTCAGGACCCTTTTTTTTATAGAATCACTTTGTTCTTCGTCTGTCAGGACCCTTTTTTTTATAGAATCACTTTGTTCTTCGTCTGTCAGGACCCTTTTTTTTATAGAATCACTTTGTTCTTCGTCTGTCAGGACCCTTTTTTTTATAGAATCACTTTGTTCTTCGTCTGTCAGGACCCTTTTTTTTATAGAATCACTTTGTTCTTCGTCTGTCAGGACCCTTTTTTTTATAGAATCACTTTGTTCTTCGTCTGTCAGGACCCTTTTTTTTATAGAATCACTTTGTTCTTCGTCTGTCAGGACCCTTTTTTTTATAGAATCACTTTGTTCTTCGTCTGTCAGGACCCTTTTTTTATAGAATCACTTTGTTCTTCGTCTGTCAGGACCCTTTTTTTTATAGAATCACTTTGTTCTTCGTCTGTCAGGACCCTTTTTTTTATAGAATCACTTTGTTCTTCGTCTGTCAGGACCCTTTTTTTTATAGAATCACTTTGTTCTTCGTCTGTCAGGACCCTTTTTTTTATAGAATCACTTTGTTCTTCGTCTGTCAGGACCCTTTTTTTTATAGAATCACTTTGTTCTTCGTCTGTCAGGACCCTTTTTTTTATAGAATCACTTTGTTCTTCGTCTGTCAGGACCCTTTTTTTTATAGAATCACTTTGTTCTTCGTCTGTCAGGACCCTTTTTTTTATAGAATCACTTTGTTCTTCGTCTGTCAGGACCCTTTTTTTATAGAATCACTTTGTTCTTCGTCTGTCAGGACCCTTTTTTTTTATAGAATCACTTTGTTCTTCGTCTGTCAGGACCCTTTTTTTATAGAATCACTTTGTTGTTTGTCTGTCAGGACCCTTTTTTTTATAGAATCACTTTGTTCTTCGTCTGTCAGGACCCTTTTTTTTATAGAATCACTTTGTTCTTCGTCTGTCAGGACCCTTTTTTTTATAGAATCACTTTGTTCTTCGTCTGTCAGGACCCTTTTTTTTATAGAATCACTTTGTTCTTCGTCTGTCAGGACCCTTTTTTTTATAGAATCACTTTGTTCTTCGTCTGTCAGGACCCTTTTTTTTATAGAATCACTTTGTTCTTCGTCTGTCAGGACCCTTTTTTTTATAGAATCACTTTGTTCTTCGTCTGTCAGGACCCTTTTTTTTATAGAATCACTTTGTTCTTCGTCTGTCAGGACCCTTTTTTTTATAGAATCACTTTGTTCTTCGTCTGTCAGGACCCTTTTTTTTATAGAATCACTTTGTTCTTCGTCTGTCAGGACCCTTTTTTTATAGAATCACTTTGTTCTTCGTCTGTCAGGACCCTTTTTTTTTATAGAATCACTTTGTTCTTCGTCTGTCAGGACCCTTTTTTTATAGAATCACTTTGTTGTTTGTCTGTCAGGACCCTTTTTTTTATAGAATCACTTTGTTCTTCGTCTGTCAGGACCCTTTTTTTTATAGAATCACTTTGTTCTTCGTCTGTCAGGACCCTTTTTTTATAGAATCACTTTGTTCTTCGTCTGTCAGGACCCTTTTTTTTATAGAATCACTTTGTTCTTCGTCTGTCAGGACCCTTTTTTTTATAGAATCACTTTGTTCTTCGTCTGTCAGGACCCTTTTTTTTATAGAATCACTTTGTTCTTCGTCTGTCAGGACCCTTTTTTTTTATAGAATCACTTTGTTCTTCGTCTGTCAGGACCCTTTTTTTATAGAATCACTTTGTTGTTTGTCTGTCAGGACCCTTTTTTTTCAGGAACCAGTGGAGGTATTAAACTGAAATTAGTTTCAAATGCTCAGGTCTACTAACCCTTGGAGTACTGAAAAAATCAAACTTCTAAGTCAACGCAATCTGTAGATAAAACTGTTTATGCTCCGCATATTTGACTAGAATCATAATATTTGGCAAGAAGCATGCTGTAAAGTTTTGTTTCCTCTAGAGTCTCTATCCAGAATATACTAAACAAATAAACTTATATCGACTTGGCAATCAAAATCCAACCTTATAGTTACATATTCTAAAGTTTTTTTTCCCTCTACAGTTATTAGCCATATTGAACTACACAAATAAATATATATATCAATTTGACAATCAAAACCCAATCTTATAATGACACACTTTAAAGTTGCCTTTCCTCTACAGTCTCGAGCGTGATTAAACTACACAATTAAACTTATATCGACTTGGCAATCAAAATCCAACCTTATAGTCACATTCTCTAAAGTTTTCTTCCCTCTGCAGTCTTTAGCCATATTAAACTACACAAATAAACATATATATCAATTTTACAATCAAAACCCAATCTTATAATGACACACTTTAAAGTTGCCTTTCCTCTACAGTCTCGAGCGTGATTAAACTACACAATTAAACTTATATCGACTTGGCAATCAAAATCCAACCTTATAGTCACATTCTCTAAAGTGTTCTTCCCTCTGCAGTCTTTAGCCAGAATATACTACACAAATAAACATATATATCAATTTTACAATCAAAACCCAATCTTATAATGACACACTTTAAAGTTGCCTTTCCTCTACAGTCTCAAACGTGATTAAACTACACATTTAAACTTATATCTTATTGGCAATCAAAACCCAACCTTATAGTCACATTCTCTAAAGTTTGCTTCCCTCTGCAGTGTTTAGCCAGAAATACTACACAAATAAACTTATATCGACTTGGCAATCAAAATCCAACCTTATAGTTACATTCTCTAAATTTTTCTTCTCTCTACAGTCTTAAGCCATATTATAGTACACAAATAAACATATATCAATTTGACAATCAAAACCCAATCTTATAATCACACTCTTTAAAGTTTCCTTACTTCTACAATCTCGAGCGAGATTATACTACACAAATAAAGTTATTTGACAGTTATCATTCAACCTTATAGTCACACTCTCGAAAGTTTAATTTCCTCTACACTCTCTAGTATAGTATAGTATATTTATTTCCGAGTATATGGTACATTATGATCTTAATATTATTAATAAGCTTCACATATACTACCGTTGCCGGTGTAGAAATATTTAAATTAAAGTACAATTCCCATTTAGTTACACTACACAAATAAACTTATATCTTATTGGCAATCAAAACCCAACCTTATAGTAACATACTCTAAAGTTTTCTTCCCTCTACAGTCTCTAGCTACATTATTCTACAAAAATAAAACTACATTGATTTGACAGTCAAAATTGAACCTTATAGTCAGACTCTCTAAAGTCTCTTCCCTGCACAGTCTCGGCGGCGGCACGTTCCTGGGCCTGTGCTGCCTGCTGACGGGCTGCAGCAGCTTCGAGGAAGCCATCGCTCTGGCGGCCTCCGGGGACAACACCACGGTGGACAAGCTGGTGCGGGACATCTATGGCGGGGACTACGCCAGGTTCGGCCTGCCCGGGGACCTGGTGGCTAGCAGGTGGGACATTACTAGATACCGATTTTTTTCTTTTCTACACGCTTTATATTAGCTTCATTTGTATGTTTGTTTGTATGTAACCGACTCCTTTGAGCGCGATTTTGACCCACTTTAAACGGTCAGATTTCATTGAAACTTTGTTAACTTATCGAGGACCAATTCAATAATTAAAAATAAAAATTGAGAAAAATGAAAAAAAAGGAAAAAAAAAACACGTTTTTGTAGTTAGCAGAACTAAAAAATAGAAAATAAATAATAGTTTTAAAAACTAAAAACACCCTTTAAAAACCAAACTAAAAAGGAGAGAATAATTTAATTCAATTAAAAAGCGTGGGGTGCTTTTTGAGGTATTTTTATAATCAATTAGATTATAAAAATACCTCAAAAAGCATCCCACGCTTTTTTTTATATATTTACATACTTTTTCTTGAGATTCTTTTACAACTTTTGTTAATTTTATTTTATTTCTTTAGAATTATAAATGTTGGAACGCCAACGTCTCCCCTCTCTGAGGTGGACGCAAATGGCTGGAACACAATTTTTTTTTAAATTATCGTTGCTGTTAATGATCACTTAAAATTTGTAAATCAATTTTTAGTTCCAATAAATTTATTTATTTATTATATATTTGATTTGATATTTAATTTTTCTCTTTTCCGCAGCTTCGGCCAGATGTGTTCAGCAGAGCGTCGCGCGAAGGTGTCCCGCGCAGACCTGGCCCGCGCCACCGTGGTCACCATCACCAACAACATCGGCTCCATCGCGCGTCTGTGTGCCAGCAACGAGCATATTGAGAGGGTGAGCAGAATCTGCCTATAAACACACGTAGTCAGTTGTCAGATCATGTGGATTGGTGTCTGAAATGATCTTTTGAAGACAGAACCACACAGATTGAGTGGAGCCTTGAGGACACGGTGGAGGTCTGCCCGGCTTGGGCAGAGCACCGCCGTGTCCTCGTGGAGGCGATCTCTCGCGTCCAGCCCTGGTGCAGGCCATGGTACGGAGCGAGAGTGACGCACGTAAGGAAGAGGCAGTATATGCGCCCTCACGGCCGTAGTCGCCGCGGGAGACGCCCTGGGCGTCGGGAATCCCAGGCTGATTCCCGGCCACCGTAGGCGCGGAGTTACGGACGGCGAGTAATGGGTAGCTCGCTGTCCGGTAAGGACCAAGCCCGGGTCGACGGCGCGTTGTGTTCCACGCGCGCCTCAAAGAGATATCAGCACCAAAGGGTGGGGTCCGCAAGGGCTGATACCTGTCAGGGGTGCGGGTTGATCGAAAGAGATACCGCGGCCCCTGGCACACAGGCAACTTAGGGAACACGGGTGGGTTTTAGTCAGTAAAAGTCTGACACGCACTCCTGCTCCACCCAGAGCGGGAGAAGTTATTTGATGATTTCCCACCCAAAAACCCTATTAGCTAATAAGTAATTTAAATATAACCAAAACTGCTTAGTAACTAAAGGGTGGTCCAACCATAACGCATGATGTTAATTGTAAATAAAACAAAAGAGAAGTTTTCAGAGAATTATCTTATTTTATTTTTTATTATTATAGAAAGATCTATGACAATTATGTGTGAAACAAAATATCGGCCAAATGCTCACCACAGCTTCGGTGGCATACTTCTCATGATAATCGGTTCAGTGGTTTAGGCGTGAAAGCGTAACAGACAGACAGAGTTGCTTTCGCATTTATAATATTATATAAGGGGCCATTCACGTATTACGTAAGCAGATTTTTTCCAATTATTAACTCCACCTCCCCCTCGTCAGCAAAAGTAAGCAAAGCTCTTACTCCCCCCTCCCATGCTAGCAGACACAACGTGTCTACTCACTTTCGAGTGATCTTGGAATATTGTCATCGTTTTCTTCGAGCCATTCATAGACAATTAGGGTTGCCATATGTGTTCAAACCAAAATTGACATAATTTTTTAGAAAATCCAAAGTTAATAATTTGCTGGCGTAATCACCATCCAGACCCCCCATCCCCCATGGCATCAAAAATAAGCAAAGCAAAGACCCCCCCGCCCCCCTGTAGTGCTTACGTAATACTTGAATGGCCGCTAAGTAGGGATGAAACATTTTGATTTTGAAAGTAACATTGTTTATTTTTTTGTTGTATTTGCAGGTAGTATTCTGCGGTAACTTCTTAAGAGTGAATCCGTTATCAATGAAGCTGTTATCTTACGCGATGTCTTACTGGTCACGAGGGGCCCTCAAGGCGCTATTCTTGGAGCATGAGGGGTAAGCAGACAATTGACTTATTAAAAATATCATCATCTGCCAGCTGTTTTTCAATCATGTCGGGGTCAGCTTCCAGTCTTACCGGATGTAGCTGAATAGCAGTATTTTACATGGAGCGACTGCCTATCTGACATCCAGAACCTAGTAACTCGGTAACACGATGCTGATGATTTTCTTGCTAATTTTACTAAACTTTGGGCGTGTTTAAGTAATAAAAGAAGTGTAAAATCTCCAAAACCAAGTCTGTACCGACAAAGTTCAATTATCGAAAAGTTCAATAAACTTTATTGGTCATTGATTTATGCATTGGCTTTTTCATAAAACCCGATCTTCCAAAGGACTTTTCTTAATTTTTTCGCAATTTTTTAACTATAAATATGATCCTGCATCTCACTCAATAACGTTGTGCGTGTAGACTAGCGTCTAACTGCTGATCACTGATACTATCTCTGTCGGACACGAAGCCTGGTGAGACAGCGTGATTTTTAGTCAGGCCCACCAGTGAGTTCGAGCCCGCGACTAGGTTTCCCTGAAGTTTTATATTGTAACACAATAATTATTTCTTTCTTTGCTTTTATCCTGAATACATAAATAAAAATATTTAATTTTAAATATATAACCTGTTACATAAACGAATTCACGTACAACACACGGCCGTGTCCACGACACAGCCACACCCCATTTTTACACGCTTTATATTAGCTTCACTTGTATGTCAGTAAGTATGTCAGTATGTAACTCTCCGTGGGTAATTTGCGCGCGATTTTGACCCACTTTAAACGGTCAGATTTCATTGAAACTTTGTAAAGTTGTCGAGGACCGATGACAATTTAATAATTTAAAAAAAAATTGAGAAAAAAAAACACGTTTTGTAGTTAGCAGAACTAAAAAATAGAAAATAAATAATAGTTTAAAAAACTAAAAAACACGCTTTAAAAACCAAACTAAAAAAGGAGAAAATAATTTAATTCAATTAAAAAGCGTGGGGTGTTTGACATTAATTGATTATAAAAAAATACCTCAAAAAGCACCCCACGCTTAATTCATAATAATAATTCATAATTCATTTAATAATTTGTTAACATAGGTACAATAAATAGTTGGTATAAGAAATTACAAGCGCGCTATGTTATACCAGAAGGCGTACAAATATTCATGGTTGTCATTCATATTAAAGTTTATAACCTATTTACATTAATCAAACGCATATACTTAGTCAAAAATTGATTTTCACAAACAAAAATAAAAAAACACCAATTTACTATAATAAAATATAAATGTCATAAAGACAAATATATATGTAACTTTTACTATATTCAATTGCTTTTTAATTGAATTAAATTATTATACTTGTTGTCGGCGCACCACATATGCGCGTGAGTGGTGGCGGGCAGGTGCGGGTGGCGGGTACCGCCCCGGGCGCGACGGCCGCACCACAGCACTCAGCTCACAGACGCGCTCCACTACGGGCATTCCCTTGTTCCGTCTTAAGGTGAATGCGCAGTGGTAGAGCGCGAAATTCAAATTTTGTTACGTTTTTTTGTAATTTTCAGGTGAGTGTCAGCTTGTTACTTGATCAAAATATGATTTGCGACTATAACATGTACGTATTTACAGATTTATAATCATTAGAATCAATAATACATCTTTCTAAGTTAGATTTGTTCCATAAGAACAAATTTCTTATGGAAAAGTGCTTGTGGAAGAAATCTAACTTATAAGAGATATATTAGACATTCTAATGACTAAATTCTGTAAACACGTTCCTGTTATATTCGCAAATAACATTTTGATCGGGATACAACCTGATACTGACCTGAAAATTGCAAAAACGTAAGAAAATTTGAATTTCGCGGTCTACCACTGCGCATTCACCTTAACATGTTATTAATGGTATTACACCTATTTTAATACAGTCCACTAATTCTTTTATTACCAAGCCCAATTGAGCCAATTCACTAGTTTTATTTGTTATTTCATAATTTGTTATTCCCCAGCTACTTCGGCGCCGTGGGCTGCCTGCTCCACTTGGACAGTAAGACCGCGCCCCAGCGCCGCCGACAGAAAGCAGACGCAGGCGCAGCCGACAGATGAGCGACTGTGCACCTTCTCACCTTGTTACACGGCTCAAATTGCCTTGCCGACACTTGTTACTCTATGTGTGTGTTTTAATTTCTCTTCTTACCTGCCCACTGCTGGATAAAAGACTCTTCTCAAACAAAGAAGGCACGAGCATTGATCACCACGCTTGCTTAAGAAGGGTGTGCGATTTCTGACTTATATTATTAATGTGTTGTAAATTCAAAATATCAATAGGAATTGAAAAAAAAAAACGTCAGTGTATCAGCACATGATTCTAGAACCCCTAGCGTAGGCATTGTAGGTCGGTTATTTAAAAAAAAATTCCTGTAAATTGGTGTTTCATAGAAAAATGCAATACCCACGCAGTCAAATTCAAAACATTTATTTCAAATAAATCAATTACAGACATTTTTTTACTGTCAAGGGGTCGGTGAGTTAGTAAGTTGAAGCTAGTTGCCCATTCTTCTTCTCTATGGAGAAGAACGGGCAAGAAACTCCACGGATACTCTTAAATCAAAATGTTATAACAATAAAATTGGTTACAACATTCATGTTGAAATTATACAGGGTGATTGGAAGATGGGTGCAAAGCTTTAAGGCGAAGATAATATAGACAATTTAGAACCATTTAAGCCATGGTTGTCTTAGACGAAGTCTTACCAAATATTTTTAACCAAATTTTTAAGTTTTTTTTCGGAAATTCTCAAAATTTAATGTAAACTGCATAATTATGGCCAAATTGAATGATAAATGAATTCATTTTTTATTTATTTAATTAAAGTAATGTGTAAGCAATCAAGCAAAACATGTTTTAGGCTTCCGTGTCATTAGACATTTTTTTTACAGACATTTAAAGCTCAGAAAAAATAAAAAAATTGTACAATACGTCTTTTAAACCTTATTTAAAAAAAAAAATTGGTAAGACTTCGTCTAAGACAACCATGGCTTAAATGGTTCTAAATTGTCTATACTATCTTCACCTTAAAGCTTTGCACCCATCTTCCAATCACCCTGTATATGTGTGTGAGAACGATGTAAAAAGCATCCGTAATAAAAACAATTCAGTAATTAAAATAAGTCTTGCTCAAATTGTATGTCAGAACTCAATATACTTACAAAAAACCCAAGATACACAGTCAGCGTCTCAAAAACGTCCGCATAAATAGAGCGCAATGTGCGCAGGTGTCAAATAATATCATCAGTTATTTTTCAGTCAGTGTTTTTGGACATTGCTTTGTAAAAAACGACTTTAAGTCATGCGTGTAAGACTAAAATTGCAAAAAACAAAACATAACTATAACCACTGACGTTATAATTGGGAATAGTTTTAAGTGTTATTTTTGTATATCGATGGTCAGAACTAATTAATTTTTACATAATCGACTACAAGTTTGAACGCTGGGGTTCTGAATCAAGTACTAAATCTATGGTAACAGATTGAACGTCGATATCCTGCCATCTACACTTATACACTCTGTCTCACCCTTCTGTGGGCACAGGCGTGATGTTAAGAACGTCCAAAGGCAATTAAAAGCCCAATGAATTGCCAAATTTAAGTGGCAGTGGGCAGGGCACATTGCTCGCAGAACAGATGACCGATGGGGGCAGAAGGTTCTTCCACAAGATGGACCGATGACCTTGTGAAGGCCGCAGGAATCCACTGGATGCGGGAAGCACAGGACCGGCCGATGTGGAGGAGCTTGGGGGAGGCCTATGTCCAGCAGTGGACGTCTTTCGGCTGAAATGATGGTGATGATGATGAACGCAATTAAAACACATACATACATACAAATGATACGTGAAGACTAGGCAAGTTTTATATATAAATGATGATAAAATCATATTTATAATATTACTATATTGTATTGTTCAGTCGATGTTGATTTTAGATACCGTTTTTTTTATAATTTCTAACAATTTAATAGTGTAAAATATTTTACGAGACGAACTCAGCCTCGCCTTTGGGGTCGGCTTCCAGTCTGACCGGATGCAGTTGAATACCAGTATTTTACATGGAGCGACTGTCTATCTGACCTCAACAACCCAGTTAGGGGGCGTCCATTAACTACGTGAGGCGTTTAGAGGGGGGAGGGGGTCGAGTCGAATCTCATCCAATCTCACGTGTGAGGTTCTCGACAAATATCACGTAATTTATATTTTTTTCCGCAAAGAAACAATGTAACATTACGAGAAAACCGGGCTAAATGATGTCGAACATTTTTTTCCGCCAATATCGCTAAATCCTACAAAATAATATTTATCGCGGTTACGCAAACGCCACAAAGTAGCACAGTAGCTCCTCGATGGTTAAACCGCCACGGGCCAGCCAAGCCAGCCAAATGCAACGCATAAATCCAACGCAAATAAGCACAGATTAACGTTTTTACACTAAAGCCACGTATTTGAAATATCTCACGTGAGATTATGGGGAGGGGGAGAGGGTCGAGCCAAATATCACAACATCTCACCAGAGCGGGGGTGGGGGTCGCCAAAATTGCCTCACGAAATTAATGGACGCCCCCTTACCAATTGGGGAATACAATAACCCACGGAGAACCCTTGGTAAGACTAGTTGTCAGAATTTTCGTCTTCTGACTGCTCATAACGTCTTATGAAGGAGTTACTGTGTTACCTTAATACCAGCAGGTTTAGCATGACGCTTTCTATTTCTACGAAGAATAGACAGTGCTTTTTCTATACAAAATGACATTTCGTTTCTCAATTTTTGACATCGCACCGTAGATATCCTTCTACAATCTGTCATTTTGTCTTTCGTTTCTAACGATCTTTGTCTAGGTCCTTTTAAATGTAGACTATTTCAGAAGTATGTAGCGGCACTACAGAAAAATACTTCGCAACAATATCCAAAAATACAAAAAGAGAAGTGGCGCCATCTACAATGCCACAGGCGAACTACGCAAAGACGCACGTCATAGAAATCCTAGATCGCGCAGTTAAAGTTTACCGCGCGATTTAGATAGGTACAACATCCCGACATCAAACGTCGGGCAGTTGCCCACCAGACACAACACCCGTCTGGTCGGAGGATCCACCCTTTTCCATAGAGTATGAGTGAACTTTACACCCTGTTCCTCATACCTCTATAAATATATTTCTTCCCAAACTGTCAAAATCACACTGACAACAAACTTTCTACTCGACGGCCACAAAGTATTTACGATTATCTACAAAATCATGATTCGTTTAGAACGCATAACTGTGATAATTAATAGAAATACATAGCTATCTTCTCCTATTGTACATCATTTAGTTAATAGTCATGTCTATTCTTCTGTCGACAAATCGGTGTTCGTGCTAAGTTTCTAAGCCCGAAGCGGCAAAAGATGTTTATCCTTTTGAATATTTTACACTATTATTGTAAGAATTTATATTATTATTATATTATATGTATATGGTTGTTCATATGTTTGCAAAGATTTTTAATGTGATGACGGTAGAACGATTTCTGTTATTTATTTTGGATTTTCTGCTCTTCCCGGGTTCCTGTATCTTTATTGTTTTTTTTTTTTAAATCAGTGGAAGGATAAGTAATATAAAATAGTAAGGCCGCTTCCTATTTGAATGTTTTTTACTCAATTACGCAAAAACGGCTGAACGGATTTGGATGAAATTTGGTACGCAATGTTCAACTAGGATCATTTCCGATTTCTACGCGGGCTAGGCCGGGAGCAAAAACTATTTATACAATGTGTAACAGAATGGACTCAAGACCTGAAAGTAGTTTGATTACTGAATCAATATCAGTAACTTTTAACATGGAAAAACTTAACACTTTAAAACTTTTTTTTTTTTGCATTTATGCAAAAAATATGTATTTTGCCATACCTACCGCCGATTGAGCCAAAGAAAAATTCAATCTTATGTCAAAGAAATAAGACTCAATTTTAAATGCATAAAGTGTAATGCTAGGGTCAAAACTTTTTTCTTAATAATGACAGCTAGCTTGATAATAAAAGGTTCTGGTTTGCGTATTATTTTCTAATTTATTTATTTATTTCAGACATAACATTAGACCATAGTTTCGAAACTCATACAATTAAATTATAAACTATTTTAAAATATAAAACAGATAAAAATAAAATTGTGATTAACTAAATTTAAAATATTCACCAACTCGAAAAATTATAATAAAAATTGTCAAAAACTTGTGAAAATGTCAGAATCGTATAAAAATAAAATGTATAATTATAAAATTGTCAAATTGTAAAATGTTATAAAAATTACAAAATATTTAAAAACAAATAAAAATTGTATATATAAATTGCAAACAATGCTTATAACTAAATATCCTAATTGGGGTGTATGTGGTCTTGCGTTAAAATGATGTTACATGTTGTATATTTTATTGATCGAATTCGACCATAATTCATTTAAACAGGTTTAAACGACTGATTTATTATATTAATATTTGCTTTCTGCACCCCTCCATATAAACTTGAAGGCGGTGATTTCTTGAAAACGCTCAAAAAGGTGTTTTTTTTTAAACCAGTGTATCTCTTTAACCGTAAATAATTTTGAAAGCAAAAAAATATATGATAATTTCAAGTCTTTTTTGCATACAGTGATGGAACTCAAAACATAATTAAACATACTTTGATGCATCAAAAAAATCATCAAAGTCACACCAGTTTATCCCTTCAATAACAATTATAATTATAATTAAAAATATACCATAAAATTCCAAATGCCAAACTGCATCCAGTGATGGATTATTTATTATTAAATAGTTAATATCTCATTTTATACGATTTTATTTGCATTTTTACGATAATGCTTGCTCATTTATTACAACAGATTTTAACCCGTGTCGGATTGCAATAAGAACTATTATCGCTCATAACGACAATATTTAAAGTTACCAGGGCCTTAAACTACGCCAAATTTCATGCTCCTTCGTCTGCGTAATTTGCGTAAAAAAGGTGTACAAAGTTTTTGCTTCACGTATTAAAGAAAAGAAAAGAAGAAAATTCAATCTTATCCCAAGGAAATAAGACTCAATTTTACATATAATACAGATATATAAAAATATTTAATAGATACTACTTCTTTACCATTGTTGAAGTTTGAATAGAAAATATAATAGAAAAATAAAAAAAGTTGATAATTAAGGTAAATTTTGGTACCAGTAAAACCGGGGTTACTTTAATCAATATTGAACTTTGAAGGTTCATATTTCTTAAATTTGTGGTTATATAAAAATACAAAAAATGTCCTATAATCGGTTTTTTTATAACTCTCGATTCCTGTAATAAAATACATGAAAAAATATTGCTTTATTTTGAGAAAAAAAATAAACTGACTGATCAAAGCTATACTTTGGATGAAGGGTCACTTTGATACTTGTAGATTTTATTGCGTAATTACAAAGTAACCCCAATTATAATGCCAGAAATCAAATACTGCCAACAGGAAAAATTATTAAACATTTTTAATTATAATACAGTATATAATTATGTAGTTTGTGAATTCCCAGCGTGTTCTCAGAAAAGGATTTGACAGTTCTTCAGTGTTGCTAAACTAGAAAAAAAAACTACCATGTTGCGTTTCGTTTTACGTAATTAGCGATTTTATATGAAATGGAAATTTTGATCAAAGTCATCCCGCGAATCAAACTAACCCCGGTTTACGGTACTTACAGGTTTTCGCGAAAACCTAAATTTGCCCATATCTTTTTATCGTGTTGACTCATGAGCCATGATTATTACACATCTAATAGGGACTATAGATCTCAGTATCTGGTACAAATTTCAACTTGCTAAGTCCACCCGTTCCTGAGAAAATCGGTGGTGACACACGGACAGACAGACTGAAAAGAGAGTGATCTTATAAGGGTTCTTTTTTACCTTTTGAGGTACTGAACCCTATAAACAAGTTCGTCGTCGATCGAATCGTTCTACCGTCTCTGGCCCAATTTAATAAATTACTTTCATTTGAGAAATCACTTAAAATTATTAGCTGTAATTTCAGATTACGCTCTAGACGAATACAGTACAGTCTCGACCCCTATTACATGGCCCTTAAGCATAACTGGCTAAATGTCGGTTTTCTATAGGTACTGCAAAACCTTCCGACAAAACAAGGCGTGATATTTATTATGTTCTCATAAGTCAGTAATTTATTAAAAAAAACAGGTCTGTAAAGCTATAAAGATAGCCGTATTTATAATGTTATAAAAATTCTGTCAGCAATAATTATTATGATTGGCAAAGCATAGTTTGTGTAGTCGATACAATACGAAAAATATAAAAAAATCACTGTATATTCAGCTTATAACATCCTCTGGAATAGGCCTCCTCTCTGTGAGAAGGAGTGGGCCGTAATCCACCACGCGGGTCCAGTACTGGTTGGTAGATGTCACATGTCTTCGAATTTTTGGTTCTAGGACATGCCGGTTTCCTCACGATGTTTTCCTTCACCGTTTTGAGAGCAGTGGTGATGAAATAATTAGAACAAAGTAAATCGCCTGTCTGGGGTGGACCCTACGACCAAAAGCTGCTGCCGATAACACTGGGCCACTATTTGGCATTAGACATTTAAACAAACGTTTTTTACAGTCCGTTCAACTGAATTTGACTTCTATTCCTTAAGCATAAGGGTGGCATTAAAAGCAAAAAAAGTGTTTACCATACCAACTGTTTACTACAGATGCCATGTATCGTGCTATGAACACAATAGAGGTCAAAATCAGGTGAACGGACTGTAAAAAAAGTTTATTTAAATGTCTGATCTTATTGCAAACGGAGTATAAATTATTGTAAAATTGTATTTACTACCCAAATTATACTGCTTTAGTCGTGTTTTATGCAAGGTGCCACAAAATGAACGCAAGTCCTGAAAGTACAGTGTCCATAATTGGCTACTGAATCGATTTCAGTAATTATGCATCTTGCTAAAGAAAATTAAATCTTATTTCAAGGCGATAAGACTCAATTTTAAATGCACAAAGTTATGCTAGGGTCAACAAGGTCTTGCGTTAATTATGTTACATTTTGTGTAATATTAAAATTAGACACTCGTATATGCAGCGTTTTCCCTACTTTTTAGAGATGTACAATAGATTTTTTTATAAAATATATATAATTATCATTCCCGTAAAACTAGGTTTTTGATAACTGGGCCGTCTTACCAGCTGTATCGAAACGCGATTGCAAAGTACAAATTCGGGAAACGAAATATTCTACCCGCTGGGTAACTGCGTAGCCCACTAACAGTACGAATGGCATTCATTTTGACAGTTATTTACGTTGTTGAATAGACATATTTTCGAAATAGAAAAAAAAAACGAAAATGAAATCGAAATGGATCAGAAAAATCCTTCAAAATGAGACAGACTGTGACATAGGCCTCTCCCAGGCTGCGCCAAAAACACTAACCTCCGCCTTCCGTATCCAGTCCATACCAGCCACCTTTTTAAGCTTGCCTATTTACCGATACGCGGTCTCCACTCCAAGACTCGTCTGCTCCACCGGCCTTCGGTCCTTCGACAAACATGGCCAGCCCACTGCCGCCATCAGCTTGCTTACTCTGCAAGCTATGTTGGTGACTCCGGTTCTTTTCCGGATAATTTATTTCCATGATTCTGAGTGATAGTGCCTTCCGCAATTGGGATGCTGGTTGGGATGAATTTTATTTTTGCTTTTGAATACTTGGCGAAGAAGACCACTTCTGTTATGTAGCAAAACTATTGTGACAGTCAAAATGCTGCAATTTTTTCATTCTAGCCCGTTCTAGTGTACAGAGTATAACATGCGATAAGATATTATACGAATTGCCAGTGTCGTAACGCAGATCCATTTTTATTGTCGTTGGTCCCATCAACAAGCTATGGGCAAAATTGTAAAACTCGAATACTGGGCTTTTGGCTACTTTGTATGTACAGAGGGCCAGCACATGTCAAGCTGCCCCAATTTGTCAAATTTCTTTGATAGATTTTCAACTTTATCAGAAAAGAATAAGTGTCATATTCAATTGAGAAAATTTGACAGATTAGGATTGCTTGATGTGCTGGCGTCTGTACCTATCTTATTTGTTTCTTTCTTTCTTTCATAAGAAACTCCGTTCCAAAACTTAGTTTTACCGCAATAGTTTTTTAGCATTTAATAGTTACGTCATCTTATGCAAGAAATTGCCTAAATGTTTTGCATACCAAAATTGTACTTGTAACAATCCTGTAGGACCGAAGTTTTAATGATCCAAAACTTACAATTGTCTGACAAAGTTAACAGATAAAAATGATAATTCTAAAAATGACCCAGACATGATTACAACATAAATGGTGAAATCTAGGTGTTCTATACAGGTCTGCTGCCCCTCCGGGTACTACTGGCGTGATGTTATGTATGTTATACATAACCTATTTAATGATTCCTCTTGCACAAAACTTTAATTTGTTAGTTTTTAGTCTTATAATTTTTGTATGCAAGTATTTTTTTTTTGTTGACATTTTGCGTATAACGCTTTGGGTTGCTAGTTTTTAAAATTGTTTTAGTCTTACCATTATTTAAAATTATGCAGATGTCCAATGCTAAGTATTTTTGACATGTCAATGCGTTGATTTACTGTGTGTAGTAGATATTTATGACTGTCCAGTTTTTCGACGTTCACATAGACGTAAGAGAATCGCGGTGGGATTTTTAATCTTCCGAGAATTGAGAATCGAACATTGTGTTTTACTGTTCGATTTTCAAATATAGGCGTTAAGCAGTGCGTTGTAAATCCCGCCGCCATTTTATTATGTCCATAGAAACTTGGGCCTTCACCATTTTCTTTTTAAAATTTAAATATGTAAAGGACTTAATAAAAACTTTTATTACTACAGTATACACAACAAAATTTGTGTATTGTTATAAATAACAAAAAGAAAAAGATAACTTGACAACCGGGTCAGCTAATATAATAAAATTTAGAATTTTTATTTAATTCATGTAAATATCCAATATGGTGGATAGGTATTTATTTCTTTGTTTTCGATGTGAAAATGATTTTTATCTTGTGTTTAGTTAATTAGGGGTGGGTTATATGATTTTGCTATTATGAAGGTGCAGACATATTATTTTAAAAGCACGAATTTGAAAAAAAGTTTTTCAAGAATTTTATTCTGATATAGGTACAAACAATAATATGTCTGTACCTTAATACCTATATTGTGATACACTATTAATTATTCGTTAACGAATAAGACCCTGAATACGAAAGGGGTAGCTTCCTACTTATTTTATAATATAATTATTATTTTTTGGTGAAAATATCATTTTTGACAAAATATAGTAATTTTCCCTGAACCATGTGAATGTCATAAGTTGATAAAACATAATTGCTGATGTCGACGTCACTTCACTGTATTTTCAAAATAATTTCTGACATGTATAAATTTAAAGTTGTCACTGACAATTATAAAGTTACTTCGGGTTTGTCACAATAAAATTCTGTACTTTTTTTAAATGAATTTGTTGTAAATTATAGGCCAGAGAAAAAATGTTTATATATTTTCACTTTACACAATTTTTGCTGATCGCAGTATTTTATTATTAATTTTGAGTTATGTTTTAAACGTGTGCGTGGAATAGAAAATATATTAAGGGCTGATAAATATTTTATATGACTAGAAATAAATATATGATATTATATTTCGGTGTTTTATTTTTTTTAAATAGCGTCCACTGCTTGCAATACTTAAATTATGATGTCACTACACTGCCACTTTTAATTATAAAGTTATATGAAATATATATACTACTACCTTTTCCCGCGGCTTCGCCCGCGTGGATGTCGGTTATCGCGTTAAAAAGTGGCCTTTCTCCTTCTCCATATCCCAGGGTATATCTCTGCCAAATTTCATGACGATCGGTTCAGCGGTTTAGGCGTGAAAGCGTAACAGACAGACCGACAGAGTTACTATCGCATTTATATTTTTAATATAGAAGGGATTATACAAGATAACGTTTTAACCAGTGCGCAAACTGTAACATTGAATTCAGCATATTATTATCATTTTAGACCGTTTATCCATTAACATTCAAAACCTCAAGATCACCGTCTCAAAAACGTCCGCATAAATAGTGCGCGATGTGCGCGCGCATATCGCACCTACGGTGCAATAACGTCACTTATGCAATTTTTGTCAAAACTTTACTGATTATGAGAAAATACTCCAAATCCACCTCTTTACTTGGTGGGTTATTGTCATTTGTGTAGTACGCGAACTTTCCTCGTGAAGTTTTTAATTGAATGAAATTATTTTCTCCTTTTTTAGTTTGCTTTTTAAAGCGTGTTTTCTTTTCAGAATACTTATTATAATCGATTGCAAGTGAAAGTTTCACCAGTTAATTACAATACAATCGCCGCACAGTTGGGTATTTACTGCCTAATTATTATCAATGATTACGATACGTCACTGGACGCGAGGGCGGCGCGGGGTCGGCCTGGTGACCATGTTTGTGTAGACAACTAGTGATTTTTCATGATACAGTTTTATTTTGCACAGACGCCAACACATCAATCTACCCCAATCTGTAAAATTTATTTGATAGATTTTCAACTTTATAACGTACGAGTTTTTTTTTTTTTTTTGAGGATGGGAAATCATCAAATAACTTCTCCCGCTCTGGGTGGAGCAGGAGGGCGTGTCAGACTTTTACTGACTAAAACCCACCCGTGTTCCCTCAGTTGCCTGTGTGCCAGGGGCCGCGGTATCTCTTTCGAACAACCCGCACCTCCGGCAGGCATCGGCCCTTGCGGACCCCACCAGTTCGGCGCACCAGGACACATGGCACGCCGTGACCACCCCAGGAACCAAGTAACAAAAGGGCCCCAGACGAACCCGTGTCTGGCACCCTTGGTCCCCCTGCGACGGGTCGGACGCCCCGCCTACCACTTTTCGGCCGCAGGGGATAGGGAGAGCGGCCAACGCTATACCGACACTCCTCTTCCCCTGCGGCCCCACCGCGTCCGCCATCAAACGGTGGCGGCCCCGTCCAGGCCACGGAAGGGAAGAGCGCTACTCAGAAGTACCGGTACTCCTCCTCTTCCGCAGCCTGTAATCCTCAGCCGCGATGCCTCCCATTCGACACCGCGGCCCGCCTCAGTTGCGGTGCACCTCACCGCAACCTACATTTTGGCCGCTACGTCGTCGGCTTGGAGACAAAAGCCCTGACGAGCGGCCCCACCTTGGGGTTCCTCTTCGCTTCACCGTGGGAGCGGACCACGGCTACTGAGCCCCCCCGCAACGACAATGCGGGAACCCACTGGGGGGGATAACGTATGGGTAAGGTTCATGTTCAATTGGGAAATTTTGACAGTTTGGTGTAGCTTGATGTGCTGACGTCTATACATAGATTCTCTTCATAAAAATACTAGACACGTGTTTCGGGTTTCGCATATAACTATCTACTATAAAACTAGGGTTGTATATTAGTATTTACCTAGGTGTAGTTATAATTCTGAGTCCACCAGCACCCTAATTGCGTAACTCACGATTCATCATAATTGGTTTCGTTTTGACACAGATGGCTAAACCATTGCTTCATATGTTCGAAAAATGTGTCTGCTCAACAACGTAAATAACGCAATGAATATTGTTGAACTGTCAAAATGAAACCGATTATGATTAATCGAGTGTTACGCAATTAGGGTCAATTCTCACCGAGACGCGGCGCGACGCGCACTTTTTAAGATAGCAACAGAATATCTAACTTATTTACAACACGAAAAGGTATAATTTCACTACGAGCGCGAAAGCGTGTCGAAGAACGCTAAGGTGCACCGCGTTGTGCAGCCCGTATACCTTAATGTGAAGTAAATAAGATCTATTTTGTATCGTGATCTTAAAAAGTGCGCGTCGCTCCGCGTCTCGGTGAGAATTGACCCTTAGGGTGCTGTTCTCAGTGCACTATCGATTGATTCAATTTCTCGGCTTGACTTAACTCAATTATTTTTTAAGTACTTTTTGTATTTCCGTGAAACTCATGTTAAGGCTATACAATTTTGTTTTTATCTGTGGTTCTTGTACACGATCGAAACTGTTGTTGTTATGGAGAAACTTATTTATTTGATTGTTTTTATATTCTTTGTGACGGGTAAGGATTTTTTTTTTCGCAATGTCCGATATAAAGCCGGTTCGAGAATGTTAACCGTGTTTTAGGAAACACGGCAAAATAGGCTGCCTGTGTGTCAATATCTCTCGTGCTTTCAACCAAAATTTGGAGGCATGCTACATGCAGTAACCCACAGTCCAGAGAGGTGGTTCGTGGTCTCATGGAGAAACCCTTCTCACATAAAACACCCAACCACCATTTTAAATAGACCCCTACGGTGGCTCATAATCTGATTAAATAAAAAAAATAAACGAAGTAACTTGTGAATTGTATCATCGAGCTTTTAGATAATTATTTTTGACGCTTTGACACTCCTATATCTATGTACAGTCACGGACTTTAATTGACAAGCCACTTGCCACAGTTCCTATTTTAGCCGTGTTATCCAAATCGGGTTTAGTCGGTTATACTCGTACCTACATAGTCCAGAGTGACGACCCAAAGTCAACCAATTGCAGGGCTAGCAACTGTTACCTAGCGACAATTGTTTTGGCGTAGCGATAGTAACGTTAGCGTACGGAGAAATTATGATTGGTCATCGACATCGGAAACACTCGTACCCACGATTTTGTCCGAACGCATAGCGTCCAAGATAACGTTCATGACAATTATGATACCTGTTGCACATAAACATAAATAGCTACGGCTACGATTCACCAAAATTCGAAATTATAAGTAATTTGTCATCTTGTTTACGAGCATGCGGTTTAAGTTCGTGTTTAATCGTGTAATCTCGTGAATGTATAAAACTGTAAAATTGGAAAGTTTAAAAGTGGCTCATCAATTAAAGTCCGGGACTGTACATATAATAACACAGTATACATATAGCTCATGGGAAGCGTGTGGTGACCATAACGCGACCTACACGCTTTTTGTTCACCCAAAAAGTACACATATACAGGAAAAGTTTTTATTTAGTGCGCAAACTGTAACCATGAATTCAGTATATCATTCTAGACCCCCCAGCGCAGAAATTTTTCGCCGGTTTTACAAAAAAAAATCAGCTGTTCCATACATTTTGACCGCGTAGGTAATAGCCCTTTTCCATGAAACAGCTAATTTTTTTTGAAAAATTTCTGCCTACAATGATATGCTGAATTCATGGTTACAGTTTGTGCACTAAATAAAAACTTTTCCTGTGTACACAGTACACATATAGCTCAAGGAAAGCGTTCGGTGACGATGACGCGAGTTCCATAACATTTGTTCACCCAAATAGTACACAACGCGCCTAAAGAAGTTTTCACTTCAAAAGTCCCTTATACCAGCAGTGGGTGGCTGATTATATTTTCTCTGGTACAGTCAATAAAATCAGCCTATCGCAATCCATTGCTGGACATAAGCCTTTCCCAAGCTGCGCCAAAACATGTCCTCGACCTTCCGCATCCAGTCTATCCCAGAGTAGTCTTACTATAATTATGATATTTTGGTATTCAGTTCTGTTCATGTTTCCATTATTTATTTCTGCTTGAGTATAGTTTTCAATGTTTCTGTTGGATTATTAGCGTGTGCTAGCCGACATATGGCAAATATTATAATGTAATGTTTTGTTTCGTAATTTTATTTACCTAGCTACATACTATTGTATAGAATCAAATTCTTCTAACTTAACAGACAGCTGTGCTGCTGGGGAGTTTGTTGCGCCACTTCTTCTCTCCAGCTAAAGCACTAGGAAGTGGTGAAGGGCGGGCGTGCCGGGGGACTGTCTTATCTTATGCAATTTTGACTTCTCAGCCTAGTTTAGATAAATTACTTGATTTCATCTGCTTCTAGTGTTATCATCAAACTCAGAAGCCAAAACGTTACCACGAGCATCTATAAACCACAGATCGATACATAACTTCTTACACTCACCATTGCAAATGAGAGAAAGAAACATAAAGAAAGAAAAATACGTAAACACAAACGTGAGAAAATCTAACGGACATACGATACCAATTTACTTAATAATGAGTCCCAAAGCTAGTCAGAGGACTGTCGTTCAAAGTCCGACGAAATTTGAAAACTTATTTGATAGCAAAGGAATGATTTACATTACAAATCCTAAGAAGGTTATGTATGAACTGCCTAGCGTTTCGATCCTGGATGATTTAGGTCGCAGAAGCCATAAGACCAAATATATATCAAAAAAGAAAGAAAAATATCTGAGAACAATCATGAATCAGGAGCTAAACAGGCAGATAATCGCAAAGAATGCAGGGAGGCGATTTATTGAAAAATACGATAAGGAATACAATTTCGATGATTTGGTGATGTAAAATAAATTAGTTGAAGTTTCAAGTATTTTCATTGATTTCGAATTTTAATTTGTTTAATTCATGGGTCATAAATATAACTACGCCGCCCCGTAGGGGCAGACCCTAGAAGGATGGAGATGTTTTTCAGAAAGGTCTGGTGTATAATACTCGAAATGGCGTTTGTATTTATCCAGATGTATGAAGCAAAAGGAGTATGTAAGGTTCGTAGCAGACTAGCAGGGCCTCAAGTCAGCTATTACAATAGTGTTAGAATGGTCTATCATTGATTTCATAATTGTTGATTTTGACAAGTTTGGTAATCTACTAATAAAATGGCGTCATTATGACTTTCCAATGGTCAGCCACTGACACTCCATTGAAAGAAATGGCATTTATTGGTAATCTCGTATATCATGATAAATGAATGACTGACTTAATTTACGAACTTTCTACTATTTAAGATTGCTTATAACACTAATAAATAATATGTAAAAATATATATAAATGAAATCTGGCATGAATAAATGTTCAAATTTAGTAGTAGTTTTTCGAAAAACATTAAATACTAACGAGTTTTATAATAATGGCAATACGAAAATGCCATTATGACACAATTCTATTACGAGACCATTGACCGACCAATGATCGACCATTATGAATTTAGCAGATTACGAACTTTTAGCAAAATGACAAATGAATGACAATGGGATCGTGTTGGAATGACGAATTTATAAAAATAGCAGACTAAGGCCCCTGGTGGCGTTTTATACTTTCTGCCTATATCTGTAGGAAGAAGCGTTTGTTTAAGTATATAAAAATAAATGGTGATTCTGGTCAAATGAGGGACATCCCTGCTTTCTCCATTGTGGAATTCAAGCGTCGTCTTGTTTTGTTTTATAATTATATACCCGAATTATATAACCGGAGTAATTAATTAGGTAAATTTGGTTTAGCATAACATAATTTTTCAATCCTTAGATATTTTTTGAAACAAGAATATTCATTTTTACGAATATGAATATTCTTGTATGACCTACAATGTCACAGATACCCTAAGAAATACACTAAGAATAAGAATGGACCCAGTATTGAGCCTTGAGGTACCTACACTTAACTGAACGACTAACCCGAAATATTTCATACCGTTAACGCATTGAAACCTAATAACTAAATAATAATTGATTACTTCGAGAATTTCGTCTTGGACAAAATTGTGTTGTAGTCTACGTAAAACCGTGTGATGTTGCATGCAATCAAAGGCTTTAGAGAGATCACAGAAACCTCCAATAGCATATTGCGAGTTCTTCCATGCTTCAGCAGAAACGTGTCCATTTCAAAATATGATTTTTCAATAGTCAGATTAATTACAGTGGTGGTCATATAATTAAGAACGCTTATTTAATGGGAAGATTTTTTCAAACTAACTAGTAAAACTAATTGCATGTATTTTTTTTATATTTCTCTCGGTACCTATCGCTAAACTTTTCACGTTGATACACATGATTGGCTAAAAAATAAATAGATAAACTTTATACATTATATCTGACCCTATTATTACCTGTATTACTACTTACTCGCTGGACAAATAATTAAGAACGATTTATTAAACTGCTCGAGAGTAAAAAAATTCAAATAGTAAATTTGAATTTGAAGCTCGAACTGTGACCAACCGCGCGCGAGCCGAGCGAACGTAGCGAGCGGTGCCGCGGCAGCGGCCGGCAAGCGCTACTTCCAAGTTGCTCGCAGAAATGTTTTCACCATTGTCTAATTATTGTAGGCGAGTCGTCCATTAGGTATTTGATACATAGTTAAAATATCAAATATCTTAGAAAATCATTAGATTAATCGTTCGTTAGTGCGATTAAATTTAGTTTAATCAACATTAAGTAAGACCTTGTCCAGAAGAAGCGAATTCGTCGCGAAACGTTCGCGCTATTGAGATACTAGGCACGAATACATCGCGTCCACAAGCAACGCGCGAATTCAAATACGCGCGTAAATCGCGTGCATAACGCCAGACCCTCGACTCGCGCGTGATTCGCCCTTTCTGGACAAGCCCTAAGTTAAACAGTAGTTGAGTCGACCAATATGCGTTATGAACATATGTGAATCAACCGTAGTTGTCTTGAAAATAGAATAAACTTAGATAATACGTAACCTATACTATACATAAAGACAGGGCTGGGCAAAATACATGCTTTACATTAATTGTAATACAAATTAAAAAAAATACTCTATCGCAAGTAATTAAAATACGATTTACAAAATATCTTTAAGTAAGGTAAGTATTTGAAATATAAAATACAAAAAACAGTATTTTAGCAATTTTTAATTGAAATACGTAATACCAATATTACAAAATAAGTAATCTAGACCCGCACCCTAATTGCGTAACACGCGATGAATCATAATCGGGTTTCATTTTGACAGTTCATCAATATTCATTGCGTTATCTACGTTGTTAAGCAGTCACATTTTTCGAACATAATATGAAGCAATGGTTTAGCCATCTGTTTCAAAACGAAACAGATCATGATTAATCGTGAGTTACGCAGTAGGGGTCCAGCACGGGCTGAAAAGTAGAGGAAAACAAGATTAATTAATCAGTAAAACCAGAGTTTCCTTTCATGAACACTAGATTTTTAAATGTACTGTCTGACAAACTACTTTATTACAAAACGTTCAGTTTCAATTGGGAAAATTTGACAGTTTGGTATAACTTGATGTGTTGACGTCTGTACACATGGCTACACATCAAGCTATACATTTCCAATTTACGCTGATCTCGCACTGTGCGGAGATCCTATTAAATGCGAGATCAGCTTATACTGGAAATGTATAGCTTGATGTGTAGCCGTGTGTATATCGACCCATACGTTGCTTGCCATTATACACATAAGTTTTAACTTAGGGTGAATTTGCGATAAACGGAATAACATTTAAATTCTGCTTTAAAATGTACAAGAAAAACACAAAGTCATTTAATTCCCCGTCCATAGCTTCATGCAGTTTCCTCCTGATTTTTACAGTAAGGTAATTGGTAAAATCGTTACGGCAGCAATATAAAACTTTTTTACCATATTCTAACAGCAAGTCAAAAATTATTTCTGTATGGTCTTTCACGATCGCTCGCAAATACTCATCAGTTTTAATTTTATAACCTAGAATATTGCGAATATTTTCTCGGTGTTTAAAAACTATATTCAAAATGAATTTCCAAATAGATCTTTGCTTGTCCTTTTTAGTTTCCGTCTTCAATAAATCGCATATGTATTGCACGGCGAAGTATTCAGTGAATGTCATGTGTATGAATTGCGGAATGTCATTTGCTACACTATGTATGAGACCTGTTTTCTCTGTATCTTCCTTAATCATGTCTATGGTGTCTTTTATTTCGCTCAGCTCTTTCTCACTAAAAATCTGGCCAGCATCTTGATAAAAAACAGCGTAAGCACCCAATTTGTGATGTTTAGCAAAAAATTCAGCTCTCACGTTTTCATAAATTATCTTATTGTCAGGATTGTACAAATCCATTTTGTTTTTCTCTTGAAAGCGTATCTTTAGTTTTGTTTCTATGAATGTGTCATAGACAGTGAAGGCATTAATGTCTAAATTCCATCCATTAGATAAAGTGCTTTCTTCTTTAATTTGAGTCTGGAAGTACTCTGCAAACAGGTAAAGATCCAATGGCGTATCAAAGTCTTCCATAAAAGTATCCTACTTGTGATTATAGTTGCTAAAAAGTGTGTTGAAGGTTTTAACTACCGATTCTGGACAGGCGGTGATTTCTTTCCGTAAGTAGCTTAAAAAGTTGTCACAAACATTCATGAATAGTACTTGGTCTTTAATAACGTATGTATGATCATGGACGGTCATAAATTCCATAAAATTGCATATATTATTAAACTGCTTATTGCTCAGTTCTCTCAATATAATTTTAGATTTCCAAAATTTCAATAAATACTCACTTTGTTCACAATTAGAAAAATGTTGTATCTCATAAGGATTTCTAAAGAAATTCTCCAGTGAATTTATTAATCTGTCGTAAGACCTACTTGTGATGCACATTTTATGTGTGCGAGGATAGTTTCTAACTGTTTTAAGTAAAGTTAACACTTCATCAGTGTACATCGGACAGATTTCATCAAAGCCATCGAACAAGAATATGACATCTTTCCTGTTACAATAGTCCAAGAACATTTTAATTTCGAAAACAGTCGACTGATCGCCTTTACAAGATTTTAAAGTCACGTAACCGTTTTCCTCTACCAGTTCAATCGATAAATTATTTTGTTTGCTTTGATTCTCAGTCAAAACTTCACAAAAAAACTTCAAACTCTCCAGATAATCGATGTTTATTTTCTTTTCTTGCCACCTGCTAAATTTTTTTGAGTGAATCAGCAAATTGATTCTTACTATCCATACTTTGGGGTTGAATTCTTTGGTTTTAAGGGATAAGTGAGTGAGTAGAGTTGACTTGCCCATACCGGGTTTAGCGGTTATTAATGCTTCGTTGGCTATATCGTTTAGTGTTAGTAAACTATTACTGGCATTGCAAGGTCCCGAGCTATTGACGCGCATGACGCGTCTGTCGATGAACAAATGTTTAACTTTTTCGTAATTTGAATTACTATTTGATATTCCTAAAACAATCGGTTCGTTGTTCACGATTTTATTTAGCACTTCTCCTTCAACGAATGCCATTGATGTTTTGTCGATTATTGAGTCTAGGCTGACTTCAACGTCTTGGAACATAACTTTGGTATTTTCTAAGATAATCTTTTGAGATTTTTCACTCATCCTAACCAAGTTGTATTTTTCGTCCGTCACTATATTATTTACTTTGAAATACGTCTTTATTATTTCCACCGTAGTCTCTTTTAAAACAAACATTGTTCGTTTATTTTCGATAACCTTAGCGACACTTTCTAATCTTTTATTCCAGTTTCGGTTTATATTGCAAACAACAATGATTAGATTTATTTGATTTGGTTCGGTTAGTTTATTTATTTCTGCTAATTCTGCGCAAACTGTACTAAAGTCTTTTGCCGGTAGATCTAAAACGTATTCTAAATCAAAAACATAATGTTTTGTTTTTTTTAAAGCTTGTACCATTTTGGCAACTGTAAGCGCGCTGCTGTTTGTAATAAAAATTGTGGCTGTACGCCGATCCGTCAATTTTAAGCAATTTAAGGCTTTTTCATCGAACGTGTAATCTGCATTGTTTTTTACTTTTATCATATACATTTTACTTATGATCGTCAATAAAGGCTTATCTACTATCGCTGCTAAAGCCTCTTCGTAATGTTTGCTTTGCTTTGTAAGATACGATGCTTCTTTTAGCATCCACCATCTTTGTATTAAGTCGTGATATTGTAGGAAGACTGCGTCAGCTGTAACTCGAACATTATTCACATTATAACACTGACGTTCTTCTATTTCCTTTTTCAAAAATGTCTCTACACCCTTTTCGTCAGCCTGGTTCGTGAAAAATAATAATTTCTTCAAGAAATCTTTTGCCAAATCCTCGTCGTCTTCATTTCTTCTGAATGAAAGTTTCGGAAACTTTTTAACTTTTACATCGAATTTGTATTCGTGTAAATTCTCAACTCCAGTTTGCAATTTTTTGAACAGCCTTTTAGAAAGTCCTCCTAGTGACTCCCAGTTATCTGTGAACTTCATCAGTTTTGTGTTTTCGTCGGAAACTAATATGTTTCCAACAATGCCAGCGATTCCTCCGTTGAGTCTCAGGAGTCCAGGATCTCCCAGAGACTCATCTAAAAGGACGACTTTGTCGGCGTTTGATTTGGTGATTAATTCAGAGATTTTCAATTTCAGATGATCCAGTCTTCTTTCGGTTTTGCTCCTCTTAATTTTTATTGTTAAATCTTTATTGCCAAACGCAGCTGGTACTTTAAACCAACGTGAAGTTAAAATGTCTTCCACAGCCACATCAATTTCGCTTTCATCTAACTTTCTTATTTTGAGTATCTCATTACAGAGCGCTTTTTTAAACAAAATATCAAATTCTTGATCACTTTCAAAGAAATCTTGGCGGAAGCTTGCAATTCGATGTTCGTCATCTTCGTTAAGAGAATGAATCTCAGAAACTTTGACAGCTTTTTGTGCGACAAGTACATGATAGCGTAGTACAATATCATTCATTTCCATTATAGAATCATCTTCTTCACAAATAAACTTTCCCACATGTTCAGCTAGCACAGTGACTTGATCCTTTAACATTTTGAAGTCCTCGTCATCATCACAGTCAAATGTAAGTTTTGGAAACGTTTTAACTTTAACAAGAAACTTATAATCGTGCAAATTCGGGATGGCAGACCGCACTTCAGCGTACAGCCGTTTAGCAAAATCTTCTAATTCACCGTCATCTGCGAATTTCATGTACTTAGAGTTTTCATCGGATACTAGAATATTACCAATAGTGCTAGCTAATCCTTCGTTAAGCTGCAGAAATTCTTTGGTTATTGATTCATCTATAGCGATGACATTTTCCGTTGGTGACGCCTTGATTAAATCCACCATTTTATTTTTTAATTTGTTTATTACGGACGCAATGAACATTGAAGGTTCGTTGTCTTCTTTGCCTCTTATTGTTAAATCTTTATTTCCAAAGGCAGCTGGGACTTTAAAATCTATCTTCATTAACATATCCTTCGCTGCTAATTTAATAGCTTTATTAACAGTTGATTCTTGAATGTCAACCTTTTCTAGTTGTCGTCTTAGATAATCAGGCATGGATTTACTGACGAACTCCAATTTCAACTTTTTATCATTAAATGTCACAATATTTCCAATCAGACTACCGAGTACCGTGATTTCTAACGGTTTGGTAAATAGTTTTGACAATAAACTGTAGAGTTCCTGCTCTTTTAATTTTCGCTTTCTTAGCATTTCAATAAACAGCGTATCTCTGAATAATACTATGAAATCGTCATCGTTGTCCAAGAAGACTGTTTGGAAGGTTGCGACTCTGTGTTCTTCTTCTTTATTTTTACATTTGATTTCCGAAACGTTCAAAACTTTTTGCGCCAGTATTACGTGGTAAAGTAACACAAGATCCTCATTCATTGACATAATGGGACCATCATTGTGGACATTATCTTTGTTTTGACATTTGTCACCATCCTTGTCATCATCTGTGGCATTATCAGAGAGAAACTTCGCCAACTGTACAGCAAGCGCAACGAATTGTTCTTTCATGATAATTTCGCACAAAAACACAATATCTTCATCATTATGACATGGTTGTAGGCCTTTATCACCCGTACCTATCAAACTGTTTAATTTTTCGGCAAAATCATTTTTAAATACCCTTGTATTAAGATCTGCTTTAGCAGTAGTGTACATGATAAAAAAACATTCAACATCTTGAAAGTTGCCTTTAAAAAGGACATCTTTGTTACTTGGATTGAACAAGCGTCTTATTCTCAGGTAGCTAGAGAACCATTTAGATAAGTCATTCTTACTGTTAAGCGTTAGTTGGACTTTGTCCCCCTCTCTATGCTTCGCTTGTATGAATACTGCTACTGGTTTGTTCCCTCCGTCAATCTTAACTTTAGCTCTAATACAGATATCGTCAAAAGTGCCAATGTCAGCGACGTTGGTAGCTAAATTATAGTCTTTGATGTTGTCATCGAACTTTGTTCTGAAATGTATTAGACTGATTAGTTTTGTCTCGTATAGTTGTCCACGTATACCGGAAGTCCCGTCACGTTTTTTATACATTTTTGTTGAAATATGATTTAACTAAAACAAGTGGCTGGCTGCTGCAAAGACGACAAACATCACTGGTACGTTAAACTAGTTTTCACATCAATGTGCTACTTTACATAAATGAACGTGCGGTGCATCCGCGACCTGGACAGTCAGCTCCGCTGCCACCTGCTGACTGGCTCATATTGTTCTGTTCTCTTAGTTCTACAAGAGAAGGAACTACTAGGATATCATCGTTATCTGCATACCATCGGCTGGTTTTTCTTTGTTCTTCTAATGTCTTCAGAGAAATGGGTTTTCAGTTCTTCAGCTTCTTCTTCTACAATGTTGATGATCTGCAAATAAAATAAAATAATCTGTAGAAATTGAAACCGGATTCAGATCGAGTGGCAATTCACAGCCACGCGTTTACTTAACTTTATTTAGTCAGGAATAGAATATTCTATAAATACTCTCCTTGCTTGACACATGATATTTTGCAGATTATTAAAAGTCTCAGGGAGTATTTTTCAATAGTCATATATCTTTTATATGACGAATAAAAATATTGGTTTGTCAGCTTTTCTGTAACAAATATGCCAAACTGTCATTCTTCAGACAATAACTATCTGACTATTGAAAAACCAGCCCTTCGATTAAGTACCGCTGGCACAGTTAAGGGGCCATTACAATAGAAAATTAATTGTGTCTCATAAGCGTTGACAGGTAAAAAACACAAATATTGTTAGTTGTTAACGCCATCTATCCGAGTAAGGTCGACAATACGTGGTATCCTCTAGCGTCGAGTAGACGGAGACTACGCGGAAGAGGATTGAGCGAGAGCGGCGCACGGGGAGCGCTGATTGGTCGTCGCGGAAGAACTCTCTAGAACGTTCGATTCCTTCACTCCACGGATCATACATTCGACACAAGAAAAGATGGTAGTCGGTTCACCATCACAATTTTATTTCTCATATCGCAATCTTTGAAAAAAAACTTTAATAAACGCCTAAAACCCTTACAAATAAAAATACTGTTCATTGAAGAAGCCTGACCCCCATATACCCAAAACAAGAGTAATGATCGAATTTCAACTAAAGATATTAAATATATTGCTTTAGATGAACGACATCTACGAGTCTTAACCAAATCTTAAATTTATGCATTACCGTCTGATAGACTAAAAACTTCGAACATAAAGCCGATCTTTAAGAAAGATGTTTGAGAATATCAAGAAAACTAGATCATAGTTTCAGTTAGTTCTAAAATATTTGAGAAATTTATTTGCAAAGAAATTAATAATGATTTAGACAAAAAAATAGTAAAAGAACAAAAAGACTTTAGACCTAATAAAACCATAAAATGGCAAAATCTATGACTTTAGACTTTGTTTTGGCTAATATTTACCAAAGAGTACCCGTCTGCTCGGTTTTTATGGATATAACACAGGCTTTTGATTACGTTGACCATGATATAATACATTACTTGGTAAACTGAGTGTCTATGGAATAAGTGGCAATGTTCTTAAATTAATTGAATCATACCTCAAAGGCCGAAACTAGTATACCGAAGTGAGTAAAGTGAATATTATTACTAAGCAAGAAAAAACTTTTATGTCACATAAACGAAAAATAAACTACGGTGTACCACACGGCAGCGTTCTGGGTCCACCGCTATTTATACTGTTGTTGTACATTAATGACATACCCAACGCTACTGATAATCCAATAGCTAAATTTGCGGATTAAAAAAGCACTACAGCGTTCCCGTGAAATTACAATAACACTAAAAAAAATCCATTAAATTGTAAAAAATGGAGGCGGTTGAAAAAGTTTCGTACAATTATAATTTTAACTAGTGATATTATAATATCACTGGTTTAACAGTATTCCTGCGACATATACAAGAATGCTAAAACATGTGTGCACATGTGTATGTGTAGGTACAAATTAACAAATTAATATTTCTGTTATCTTATTATCTTATCTTTCTGTCAAAAGTGCACCATATAAATTACAGATACGTACGCTAATTCAGATTTACGCAAAGTTAATATTTACAAAACATATCATTCTTCTGTCATGGACCAGAAGCACCAGTGAGGGGTGAAGGAGAGAGAGAGGAGAAGGAAGGAGGGAAGATTTTTTTTTGTCGGGCATCTCGCTGTTGGCCTTGAAAGGCCGTGACTGCTTAACCGGTCTTTTCCTGGGGCTGCCATTAACGCCTCCAGCCAGGGCATAAAAACTACTTAAATACTAGGCGACTGCACGCTGAGGGCACCCCCTGCGGGGTACGGGCCTCGGCTCAGGGCGTCACTGACAGCAAGTGGGGACAGGCTAGATCAAAATATAGGCATTATTATTATTAAACGGGGAATTAAACGCTAGTGGCTCAGCTGCGGCGCGGACTCAGGAGGGGGAGAGCTGCATGATTTCTTCTTATGGATCTTCTGAATGCCTCGTTGCTGCCTAGGTACTGCATGATGTCTTGGGTTTGATTCCCAGGTTGGTCCAAGTGCTAATAGATTTTTCTATCTATAATTCAGTAGCAACCCAGAGTCTGGATTCGTGCCCGGTTGATGTCAATACAAAAACATAACAGCAGGTAAGAGCAAGAGTACCGATTTATCGACGGAAGAATAGACATGACTATTAACTAAATGATGTACAGACGCCAGCACATCAAGCTACCTCAATCTGTCAAATTTTTTTGATAGAGTTTCAACTTTATTGTTTAAGCTTCATTAAGGTTCATGTTCAATTGGGAAAATTTGACAGTAGGAGAAGATAGCTATGTTTTTCTATTAATTATCACAATTATGCGTTCTAAACGAATCATGATTTTGTAGATAATTATTAGTATATTCTTTGTGGCCGTCGAGTAGAAAGTTTGTTGTCAGTGTGATTTTGACAGTTTGGGAAGAAATATTCGTCTGAAATAGTCTACATTTATAAGGATCTAGACAAAGATCGTTAGAAACGAAAGACAAAATGACAGATTGTAGAAGGATATTTACGGTGCGATGTCAAAAATGGAGAAACGAAATGTCACTTTGTATAGAAAAATCACTGTTTAATCTTCAAATCAGAATCAGAATTTGTAAACATAGGTCAAATTACAATAGTTTGCGAGATGTTACAGATAGGTAGATCCTCCATGTTTTGCCCAAAGGCGTACAAATATATTTAATTAAACCTTAAGGTGAACCTAATCCACATTATTTGCATACAAACTTCGGGAGTGTTTCTCTCCACTGTCTGATATGGCACATCCAAAGTAAAATATGATATTAATATTGTCTGTACGGAAACAGAATAATAAAATAAAAACGCATTAAAAAGTTAGGAGCCAACAAAGATTTGTTTTTCTTGCTAATTTTACTTTACTTTGGGCGTGTTTAAGTAATAAAAAAGGGTAAAATCTCCAAAACCAAGTCGGTACCGACAAAGTTCAATTATCGAAAAGTTCAATAAACTTTATTGGTCATTGATTTATGCATTGGATTTTTCATAAAACTAGCACCCTAATTGCGTAACACGCGATTAATCATAATCGGTTTCATTTTGACAGTTCAACAATATTCATTGCGTTATTAACGTTGTTTAGCAGACACATTTTTCGAACATGCAATGGTTTGGCCATCGGTTTCAAAACGAAACAGATTATGATTAATCGTGAGTTACGTAATTAGGGTGCCGATCTTCCAAAGGACTTTTCTTAATTTTTTCGCAATTTTTTTACTATATGATCCTGCATCTCACTCAATAACGTTGTGCGTGTAGACTAGCGTCTAACTGCTCATCACTGATACTATCTCTGTCGGACACGAAGCCTGGTGAGACAGCGTGATTTTTAGCCAGGCCCACCAGTGAGTTCGAGCCCGCGACTATGTTCCCCTTAAGTGCGTATTGTATCCAATTTGTAGAAACTATTTAGGAACACTCTAATTAGGTTATTGGAGGCTAGTGATCACACTAGACTCAATTGAATTCTAAATCGAACAGACGACTCAGTCATGACCAGAGATCGGATATTCGGATGCATATTCACCTAAAGTTGAGATGTTGGCTAACATGGAATGCGCTTTTGTATCGAAAAAGTCTTAATTTAGGTAGGTAAGTAATTTGTTTATTTTTTGTTTTAACTAATACAAACCCTCCTCCAATACATATACATATTTGTATCGGGTCAAACATTAATTTTAAATTAATACACATCTGAATAGTTATGCAATCAAGAATCCCGGGGCTTTAAATAAATATTACAAATAATTTATAAAGCCGCTTCCATATCTACTTTCATAGCTAAAAATTATCTTTAGGTAATTAAGCATCCGAATATTTGATCTCTGGTCATGACGTAGAATTACAATGGGTTACAACAATTTAGGATGTACCTACCTAGTGCGATCGGGACCTTCCAATCTCACTAAATCGGATCCAACTATTTTAACCTAGATTACAACTTCCGATTTTCCTACAAATTGGATTGTGTAAATTATAAAACAAAGACAGATAGACCGCGCGGAACACCACAAAAAAAACAAACACTATCATTGTATGTTAGATACAATCCGACGCTTTAGTATTTGGTATTTGGTTTTTTGGAAAATAAATGTCGATTTCCTACCTATGTTTAACAATACAAAGACAGAAAATACTTAAGTACCTACCTTCACTTTTTTCTTTCAGAAGTCCTTCTTAGAAGCCACCATTTTTAACCGACGACAAAACGGAGGAGGTTCTCAAGCGCTAGGCGTTAAAACGCGCTATTGACCAAAAAAAGCGCTAGATCTGGCGCTGAAAGCGCTAAGTTGGCAGCACTGGAGTCAATAGGAGTTAAGCAGTTGGTTTATCTGTAGAAGCTTATAGATAAAAATGGAGTGAACAATCTAAAAATACATAAGTGACGACGACTGTGGTCGGACGCTCTCTTTCTGAATACATACATAAGAGAGAGAAAACACATATCACAGTCTCGTGTTGTCTTTGGCTTGTTATTTCTACCTTGAATTCTTAAAAATTATTGCCAGAAAAAAAAACCATAACCTACGAAGTTGAAATAATAATGTCTGTTACTTTTTTTTATCTAAATATGGTACTAGTAACACGCCATATTCTGTAGTTTTTACACGCTTTATATTAGCTTCACTTGTATGTTTGTTTGTATGTAACCGACTCCTTAGAGCGCGATTTTGACCCACTTTAAACGGTCAGATTTAATTGAAACTTTGTAAACTTATCGAGGAAAAAAATAATTGAGAAAAATGAAAAAAAAAGAAAAATTATAATAAAAATATCACGTTTTTGTAGTTAGCAGAACTAAAAAATAGAAAATAATTAGTTTAAAAAACTAAAAAACACGCTTTTAAAAACCAAACTAAAAAAGAAAAAAATAATTTAATTCAATTAAAAAGCGTGGGGTACCTGACATTAAATGATTATAAAAATACCTCAAAAAGCACCCCACACTTTTTAATTGAATTAAATTATTTTCTCCGTTTTTAGTTTGGTTTTTGAAGCGTTTTTTTTTTTAGTTTTTAAATTACTATTTATTCGTAACACTAATATATTTTAATATAGAGGAGACCCGAGTCTCACAGTAGGAACATTATTGACTGATTATATATAATTACGTTAATATATTTTCAATGTGTGGTTGAGAGTTTATTCATTCGCTCGCAGTCTCCTCAACACTAGTTTTATTTATAATTTAGTTCTGTCATGCCGCAGCCACACTACGGTCAACGTCAATGCCCAACATCGCGATAAACAACGCGGTAAACATTCCGATAATTAAAGCGATAAATTCAGTGGTCACACTTGACCGCCACCCTAGTTATCGCCTAACGTCAAATGGCAATGTGAATGCCGTTGTAAAATTATTGCGATAAATTGTGGCCACACCTACGGTTAACGTCCAACATCGTGATAATCAATGGCATTTCTCGTTGGTGTGGCCGCGGCTATACAGATTACGTCCTGTCCTTTTTTTTCATAGTTTTACATATTGTTGCGAAAGCGTATCCGAACGGATTAAGGTCAAAAATCCCTAATGAAAACATACTGTGTTGCCATTTAATTACTATTATGACTTTCAGAAATGTGAAGCTGAGAACTTGTCAAACGCTATTTTAGGATTACCTAATGTTAGTTCCCGCGAAATTCAAATAAATGTTTTTAATCGACCTCAAAGAGGAGGACGTCCGTGATTCGTCTGTTTTTTTTTTTTCTAAATGATTTTAGTTTTGAATGGGCACAAGGTAAGTAATAAGTAGATAATATTTACTGTGCAATTATACATTCAACAAAGCGAAGTAGGGGGATCCCAAGGGACCGTCCGAAAACCCCTGACCCAAACAAAAACTCTAAAAAGTAAAAAAAAAAAAAAAATTGGCCTTTTAAGTTGTAGGTAATATTTTGTTCAAGGCATTGTCAAGTCGGGGGACGGTCAATGAAAATGCCAAACAGAGGAGGCCCAGCATTTTCATTAGCCGTCCCCCGAGTTGACAATGCCTTGAACAAAATATTACCTACAACTTAAAAGCCCAATAAATGTTATGAATGTATAAAACACGAATTTTGTCATTTTAAATTTATTAAGGACTGAATTTCCAATAGTCATATAACTTTTATCTGAGGAATAAATGGGGCAGACCTCCACCGTATGCTCCACCGTGTCCTCAGGGCGATCTTCGCAGTGGAAACACCCGGACGTTTCCTCCCGCCTTATCCGAAACAGGAACCTCCCGAAACAACCGGGTCCAGTGAGGAACAGCGTCAGGCGGAAGGTGAGGTCGCTATGCCACCTCTCAAGCCACTCCTCAAAGAGGGGACTTACCGCCACTATCGTGGCGTGCCCAGCACTGGGTTGCGATAATCGCACTCTCCATGTCGCCATGAAATCCCGCCGGAGCTCTGTCCGCTATGCCGCGATTTCTCGCAGCAACAGAGTAACGCCTCGGCGTTTGGCCTCCTCGCGCCACTGCCAAATAAATGTGCGCGACGACCTTTGCCTCCAGATCCCATGGCGGTAATCCGGCAAGGAGGCCCGCCGCCTCACCGGAGATCGTGGGGTATCCCCGGATCGTCCGGATGGCCATGACCTTATGGAATGCATTCAACCGGCGCGCTGGTTGGCGCCTCAATGTAGGCGCCCACACCGGCGCCCCGTATAGGGCCATGGACCGCTCGACCACCGCGTAGGCCCTCCGGTAGGAGGCATTTGCCCCCCCCCCCCCCAGATTGGGCAGGAGCCGCTTCAAGGCAGCCCCGGCCCCGTCTGGGAGCCAAACGTCGGAAGTGCTCCGCGAAGTTCCACCGGCTGTCGAGGACGAGTCCCAAGTACTTCATCGTCGACTCGACGCCGATGTGAACCCCTTCTGCCGTTATCTAGGAACCCGTCGGTGACGCATTCCGACATGACTTGTGCAAGGCCACCTCGAGTCCCAGTTCCCGGATCCTATCGACGATAAATAGGCACCCGTAAGGTATAGAAATTTCTTCAAGATATTACACTCAATTTTATATATAAATCTCTTATTCTGCCTTTCATTTTCTTATGTAATTACATATTTATTATTTGGAAGAAATTAATAACGTGAATAAATCCAGTTACACTTTACTGTATGGCAATACCACAGTTTAGAACGGATTGAAAACTGTGACTTACTCTGTTGGTCAATGAATCATATTTAATCTATTTATGCGTATTGGTTTAGTACGTTATTAAAACTTGTGCGACCCGCAATTATTTGTTAGCAACAATTTCGTGAATTATTGAGTGCTCTCTTCTAATCTTAGAGGATATTGGGCGACACCGACGACTGACTGTAATAGTTAATAGGTAGATCTAAGGTAAGATATAATAAGTTTCATCAAGTAAATACTGGTGTGGTTGTCGTAAGCGATAACTTCACGTTATCTTATTAGTAAACATAACACCACGTCTGTATTCCCCGTTCAGTTACGTCACAGTTCTATTTATAAGCTTCTGAATAAACAAGATATTTTTTTAAGTACAATGCGTACACATGCGCTGCTCTATAGGAACCATAATTGTACATTAGGTTTAAGCCATTGTAAGAACTTTGAACATTATCTATGAAATAAATATAGATAATTATGATTTTGATTATGAATAAGTTTTTTAATGTAATATTTTATGCAATGAATAGAAGCGTTTTGGGAGAAACAAAGGTATACCTATATGAATGATTAAATATTATCATGAAAAACTAAGTCATTAAAATACTTACATTTAGGCGCAATTTTCATTGATATTACCAAAGCCTTTGATTACGAAACCCTGCTTAATAAGCTCAAAGATAATGGTATCATAGGTAACATCGTGAATCTCATAAAATCATACCTTTGTGACCGGAAACAATACACGGAATAAACAAAATTTGCGTCAAGAATAAACGTGAAAGAAAAGCTGAATAGAATATATAGAATTATCAGATAACGGTGTACCACAGGGCACAATATTAAGCCTCTCACTATTCCTGCTCTATAATGACTTGCCAAATTACGGTGGCACCACCCTGGATCGGCACTCTAATTGCTTAACACGCGATTAATCATAATCGGTTTCATTTTGACAGTTCAACATTTTTTGAACTTATTATGTTCAAAAAATGTGTCTACTCAACAACGTAAATAATTTATTAAATAATTCATATTATGAATCTGTTACAAAACGAAAGATTAGGATAAATCGTGAGTTACGGAATTAGGGCGCTGGTCGGCCGCGCGCAGCCGGTGTACCTCACTCACCGTCTGCACCCGCGCACCGTCAGCACAGTCAGTTCTTGAAACGCAACACGAAGCGTTTCTTCGATAAAGCCGAAAAACACCGCAATCCCTTGATTGTGAAGGCCGCTACTTATGTCCCCAGTAGGATTAGCTCTGTCCGACGGCCGATAGACATGTCCTCTCCGACCCAGACGATTCCATTACTCTCCTCCAGGAAAGAAATAGGGCCACCAGTACAGTTCGCACACACCGCACACAACCGTCATTCCGACCTCGCCGCCGAGGTCCTCGCACCCCGCGCAGACCCCGAATAACGGCGCATAACGCCGAGACCCCCGACCGACCCTTGCTCGTTGAAGCGCCAGCCCGCGCCGCAGCTGAGCCAGTAGAGTTAAATTCCCCGATTAATAATAATAATGCCATTATTTTGATCCAGCCTGTCCCCACTTTCTGTCCCCCTACCAGTGACGCCCTGAGCCGAGGCCCGTACCCCGCAGGGGGTGCCCTCAGCGTGCAGTCATCTAGTATTTAAGTAATGTATAAATTTAAGTAAATTCTTAATGGCAGCCCCAGGAAAGACCGGTTAAGCAGTCACGGCTCTCAAGGCCAACTGCGAGATGCCCGACAAAAAAAAAACACTGTCATCCGCGCCAGTCGTTAGCCTACTCCGGCGGCGAATCCCCGTGCTAATCGTTCTAGATAATAATCTAGAACGATTAGCACGGGGATTCAGCCGAAAGACGTCCACTGCTGGACATAGGCCTCCCCCAGGCTCCGCCACTTCGACCGGTCTTGTGCTTCCCACATCCAGCGGATTCCCGCGGCCTTCACAAGGTCAGCGGGTCACCTTGTGGGAGGCCTTCCCACTATACGTCTTCCGGTACACGGTCGCCACTCCAGAACCTTTCGGCCCCATCGGCCATCTGTTCTCCGAGTAATGTGCCCTGCCCACTGCCACATATGTTTGCCAATTCTTCGGGCTATGTCGGTTACCTTAGTTCTCCTGCGGATCTCTTCATTCCTGATTCGATCACGTAGAGAAACTCCGAGCATAGCTCTCCATTACGTTTCGTAACCTTGCTTTCCTATAGTCTCAGTTCATCCATTCTTATTCTTGTTATTGCAGCTTCTTTCTATTTTCAACTTTCAAAATGCCTGTCATTTCTCCACACACCCTCCGAGCAACTACATTAAAATCAGCATCCAATGGTTTTATTTGCTGATGACAGCACCAAATTAAGAAGTTTCACTTACTCACAATTATAATTACATACTGATTGGTTAAATTCTATAAAAAAATAATCTTGCCAATTTTAATTTGACTGACGTTTAGGAATCGCAAGTTTTGTCACCACCTTTATTTTTTGTGCCTACTTTATAAGCAAATAAACGATTAAGATTATTGATGCCCAAAAGCCACGTACTACCCGATGGACCTATTTTCAGTTAGGCAGTCAGTTCATAGGTATCCAAAGTATTGAATAGTTCAGTAAATACGTATTTGTTACGGTCGCATCATATTTTGATCAACATACAACCTGATACCAGTGGCGTAACTAGGGTGGGGCAGGCAGGGCACGGGCCCTGGGCGCCTATCGAAGAGGGCGCAATAATTCGCCAATTATTAAATAAAAAAAACATCAATAAACCATTTCATACCGTTAACTACTTACCTATATCTAACAAATCTGAAGAGTACGAGAATGAAAGCGTATTTCCAAATCTGCCTATTTCTATTCAAATTCTCCTAAAATTGCAGCATTTCAAGCGACTTTTTTAGCGAGTTGAAATTAATACATTGGTTATTGAAGACTATAATTGGTCAAGAGAGGTTATGTGACCTAGCTTTGCTCAGTGTAGACCGAGAAGATAATTAACGGAGGGGCGCAAATATGATGCGTGCCCTACGTGCCATTTTGTATTGGTACGCCACTGCCTGATTGATACTGACGCATAAATTGCAAAAACCCAGAGAACTTCATGAGCTAACTTAACGCGTCGCCCTTACCCAATTCTGGCACGTAACGAAACATTATGGTCTTATATTTGCAGATCACCAAACATCAACAGAAGACACAGAATTTGAACCAGTTCATTCTCACAAGGAGGATCGAAGGCGAGTTGTGACGCGCGATGCATTTGCTAAACAACCAATAGAAGAAAGGAAACAGTGACTTATATTCTTGAATTACTTTGATTTCGTGTGTTGCGTCCAAGTGACAAAACAGAAACAATTACCATCAAACCATGGGCAGTGAAACGTTTAAAAAGGGCGATGGCACTGCGGGCATCCAAGGACAGCTGTATGAGACTAAATTAATTAGTCTAATATATTTTAGAATGAAACATGACGACAATGTTGAGCAGTTTCATTTGGCCTCCAATAGACGTGACGTAGGTGCGTTCGATGATATTTGTTTTAAAGCAAAAATAAAAGGGTTTGATAAACCAGTCACTGTGTTTATTCAAGCCAAGCACCGAGAGAACAATCAACTACTAACGTTTACTAGTGAAGATGATTTGACCAAATATTTTAACAGTTACTTGAAAATTAGACACGCTTTTGAACCGAGCAGTGACGACAAGATTTTTGGAGGAAAGTTCGACGAAACTGATTGCGTTTTCGTTATGTATACTACAGCAGAGGTCGACTACGAAAAAAATGCATATGATGGCAGTTTTGCTGACTATTCGTACAAACTCATAGGAACTGGAGGTTCTTGCACACAACCATCATACACAGATAAGGAATTGGACTTTATGTGTAAAAAAGTAATCAAAGAACAAATTACATCACTGGCTGAACAGCTAGCGAGCTTTATTTGTGATGATTCTGAAAGTGTAATGTCGATGAATAATAATGATCTTATATTGCGCTATCATGTCATTCTAGCACACAACGTTTTACACGTTTCTGAAATCCAACCTGAAAGGCATCGGATTGCTAGCTTCAGACCAGCCTTCTTTACAACCAACGAAGAATTTCTTGTGCTGTTTAAAAACATATTGTGCTTAGAGTTTCTTAAAAAGCGAAAATCGGAGGAGATCGATATTTATAGATTATTGTTGAAGTTCCTTAGCGCACCCTCTGACGTAACGACACTAAGTAAACTAATAGGAAGTGTACTTACTTATGAAAATGGCAAGCTTGAGTTCGTTAACAAATCGGTAACAATCGATCTAACGCGACAGCTGGACAAAGCAAATGGATCGCAATCGACTGTCTATGAAGCAGTAGAACTGGCTGCTGAAAACAACGAGCTTAAGTTAGACAGCAAATCCATAATAGACGATCTAAAAGGACAGCTTAACAAAGCAAATGTCTCTCGATCGACTTTCTACGAAGCAGCACAACTAGCTGCTAAAGACGATTTACTAACTCTAAAGCTTAAAGTCCCAGCTTCCTTTGGCAACAAAGATTTAGCAATAAGAGGTCAGCCTGGGAAGATCGAAAAGAGACTAAACCACTTAACATTAAAGATGATAGAAATATTAGAAAAATCTAAACCAAATAATATCGTCACTATCGATGAGTCTCTGGGAGATGGATTTCTTCAGTTAAATGGAGGCATAGCTTCTGCTGTCGGCAACATACTAGTTTACGATAAAAAATCAAAACTTTTGAAGTTTACAGACAACTGTGAATCACTAGGAAATATTGCAAAAGCATGGTATAAATCATTGGAGAGTAAAATCAAAAACTTGCACGAATATAAATTTGATGTTAAAGTTAAAAACTTTCCAAAACTTTCCTTCGAACGAGGAGAATACGACGTGAGTTTGGTGAGAGATTTCTATGACAAATTACTGTTTTACACTAACCAAGCTAATCAGAAAGGCGTAGAAGATTTATTGAGAGGTGAAATAGAGGTTCATTCGTCCAGTAACGTCAACAACTTTAGAGTTCGTTCTGACGTAATATTTCTAAAATATCATGATGAAATACAAAAATGGTGGATAACGCCTAAAGAGGAATCATATCTCACAAAGGATAGCAAAATATATAAGGATGCAGTATCTTATGTAATGAGAGAACCATTAATAGGTGCTTTAAACTTAATGCATAACATTAAGAACAAAAACTATACATTTAATGAAAAGGCTATAAAACTATTTGAATTGTATGGCCAGATCATAGGAACATTTATTGATACGGAGAGTTGCGTCCTAACAGTTGCTAAAGTGGAAAAATATCTAGGAAGTAAGGACCGCTTTGTGTTAGACTTGGAGTACATTTTCAGCCTGCCCTTGATAACCCAAAACTCTTTATGTGAAGAATTGAAGAACACAACTAAGGAGAAGATACTAATTATTGTTTGCCATAATTTAAAAGATTCTAAAATCGGTAAAATGCTTGAAAATATCGCGAAAGCCGTTGAAGGCAAGCAATTAATTATTGTCAGGAACAAGATTTCAGTTGACATTATAACTAAGTATTTCTCACAAGTACGTAAAGTATTGAACGATGAAAGAAGTGTTTTCACCGACTTGACTGCTGAATCGCAGAAGTACTTCTTAGCGACTTCTAAAATAAAAGTTCAAGGTGAAGACGTTAGCTTAGATATAATTGTAGATGATAAGTCTATTGGACTTATTGATGAAGATATTTTTTTTAAACTTATCAATAACGAAAGTATAGAAATTGGTAATGCGGCTACTTATAATAATTACAGAAAGCAGCTTTACATTAACAGACGCGTCAGTCGCGCCAAACATGAGGATGACTATTTTGAGTTTGATGAAGTCAAAGACAAGGATTTAACAACGTTCTACGATTTGGAAGACAGGGTTGTACTTATAACAGGAGAACTGGGAATGGGTAAGTCAACTCTACTCACTCACTTGTCAATTAAAACAAAGGAACTCCATCCTAAGGTTTGGATTGTGAGAATTAACTTACCGGAGCACGAGAGATTGGTCAGAATATTATACGAAAATACAGTCAATTCTTCTGATTTTGTAAAGTTTTTGTGTCAAGCTGCACTCGGCGAGGAATACGATAAACGACAGCAAGAAGACTGGAGAAAGGAAGAAGGTGAATTAATAGAGGTGAGAGATACAGTAAATAGAACTGTTTTCCCAATTAAATGTTTAGGAGGTAAATCAAAAGTAGTTCAGTTGAAAATGTTCCTACATTATTACAACACAGGAAATCTAATATTTCTTTTCGATGGCTTGGATGCAATACAGATTACATCAAAGTGGCAGCTTCAAACAGCAGTGTTATCATTACAGACGTTAGTCAGGCATATTCCTCACATGCATAAAGTCTGGATCACAAGCAGGTCCTTGAACATCATCGAACAAGAGTTGGGACCATCGTACAAACTACAAAACTTTAATCCCCATGAACAGGAGACACACTTAAACACATTATGGAAGTGTAACATACAACTTAACAATATATATTTCAAGGAAATCTTGGAATCTATTTTTTTTGTTGACCGTATGCACATGTTTTTGTCTATAAACTACAACAAAATCGAATACCTGAGAGGATACGCTCTGTTTTTGGATTTTTTTAAAATGGAGTCACCGGCTGCTGGCATTGATTTTCCGTATGATGAATATTATCATCAATTTATGACGAAATTTGGCCTTTGCGACCGCGTAAGTTTTCCAGACGAAACAATGCCGTGGGATCTGACTGCATTAGCTCAAAGATTCACAACTCAGTTTGAAAACATGCGGGAATTATGGTGTCCTTTGTGGCAATGGAATCGAGTTCAGAGGGAGGAGGCAAACATTTGGCTATAACAATATATATCTATATTTTTTATGTTTTTTTGTTATATTACTTTTATAAAAATATTTATAAATGTATTCAATACGGATTGAAAATAAATAAAGGACAATAATAAATAAAAGTCGTATTATCTCTGGTTGTTCTCGTCTGGCTAACGGCGAGTACTTGCACAGGCATAACCAAGTAGCCAGGATTATTCACCAGCAACTTGCTTTGCAATATAAACTTGTGGATTCTGAGGTACCGTATTACAAGTACCTATGTGCCCGACCCAGTTCTCGAAAATGACCATGTAACGTTGTACTGGAACCGGTCTATCATTACTGACAGGACTATTGTAGCCAATAAGCCTGATATAGTGGTGATAGACCGATTAGCGCGCCGCGCAATGATAATCGATGTTACCATTCCACATGACGGGAACCTCGTGAAAGCTGAAAAAGAGAAACAGATTAAATATCTTGACTTAGCACACGAGATTGTTGGCATGTGGAATGTGAACTCGGCTGTCATTGTGCCGATTGTCGTATCAGCCAATGGACTGATGGCCGAAAGCCTCGATCAACATCTCTCGAGGCTCTCGTTAGGCGGTTGGATCAAAGGCCTGATTCAAAAGGTAGTACTCCTCGATACGGCTCGCATCGTGAGGAGGTTCCTGTCTCTGGAGCCGTAACCACCGGTAGCTTGGACCCTGCTCCCGATACCGGCGGATCTCTATTTTATATATTTTTAAATGTTTTTTTTTTAATCTTTGGTTTATAAAAATATTTAAAAATGTATCATAATAAGTAGCAAAATAAATGTCATATTTCCCGTTTTTTTATCATTTCCGTGAGCCACAAATGTTTAAATACTACTAACAATAAAACCTTTAGAATAAAAGTATAAATAAAATTACAATGATGAACACCAATAAAATTAAAAGAAATAAGGAAATATGGAAAATATGTTAAGTTGACGAGATCAGCAGCTCGCCGTGCACGCCTACCACCCGCGGACTCGTCGCTCAGCTCCGCCTCGCCGCCGCCGGTACCCGGCCTCATCGAGTGCTGTGACATCGGCCGTGGCAGTTGTGTCGAGCTCGAGCGACGAATATTTTTCCTCCTATTTATTTGAGAAAAATATTTTGCAAAGAAACTACTAAGATCGCCTTCACCCACTGTTTTTTGGAGGTGCTAAATCAGGTACTAAATACTAGTTTGAACAGCACCCTAATTGCGTAACTCACGATTACTCATAATTTGTTTCGTTTTGAAACAGATGGCTAAACCATTGCTTCATATGTTCGAAAAATGGGTCTGCTCAGCAACGTAAGTAACGCAATGAATATTGTTGAACTGTCAAAATGAAACCGATTATGATTAATCGCGTGGTACGCAATAGGGTATTTTACTCTATACGAGAAAACATCTAAAAATATATTATTGCGATAGCATAGGCAAAATGCAGTCGGAAAATGTTAGTTTTAGTTCATGAAACAACAAAATAAATTTTAAAATACAATTTAAAGATTTCAGTTTTTTAATCTGTGTTTAAACACCATGAAATAGTAGTCGCCATGTTATTTCGACATACGGCATGCGGCATGTCAACTGAGCAACTTTGTACTTTTACTATTTTCGTAACCATAGTAATTTTAATTTAAATAATATTTTGCATTCAGGAACAGCAAACCAACGTTAAGTAGTAAAATAACTATTTTTTTTTTCATTGTAAACAATTGTCATACAAATATTATCAACGCATTTGTTTTTAGCAAACTGACGTCATACCCACAGAGCAATATGGCGTCTACTGCGTCCAGCGTTTTCGTCAAATTACGCGCGAAATTTGAAAATGTTAAATTTAAATGCATTTTTATGGCACTAATCGATTAAATAAAAATGTTTTTTTTAGTTGTTTATTAGCACTCTAGAATCGAATTAAGACACTTTTCAAAAATGAGTGTAATACTCTATTAGGGTGCAGTATTATGTAATTCGTTGTTGTTTTGGAGTACACGCATGGTCTCGTCATTATAACGCATCATAATGCCGGGACCAGTATTATCGTGAAATTCCGTTTATACCGCGTGAGGTAATTTTTTTTCAGAACAGGAACAAAATAGTACGAAATGGGTACTAAATATGCGTGGTAGAATCTTTCAATTACAAGAGTTATTATGACATTTATGGATTAACACATAGGATCCGTTCTCACGCGAGCGAAGCCGCGGGCAAAGGCAAGTATAAAATAAAACAGCTTTCCCGATATTAACTTTATTAAGAAAATTCTATGCAATCTATCGACTACGGTTTTAGTACTAACACATATTAATATCACATTAAAAATAGTTCTGGCAACACAGACGAAATTCGCCTTTTTATTTAAATTTCGTAAAACAACAGCGATTCAAATATGGAACATGTCGTGTACTCGTCGAGGATAGAAGTAAGTATGAAGATATACAGGGTGCAAGGAAGATATACAGGGTGTAAGGAAGATATACAGGGTGTAAGGAAGATATACAGGGTGTAAGGAAGATATACAGGGTGTAAGGAAGATATACAGGGTGTAAGGAAGATATACAGGATTTAAGGAAGATATATACAATCTAAACGAAAACGTATACCAATAACCTTTCGCCTTAAATTGATGACTTTGCATGAATTAAAAACGTTTGACGCTTCTGTAATGTTTCTACTTATTTATTTTTAGCCGCGCTTTACAAAGCATGCCTAAACCTAAAGTCGCCGCCTGAACTTGGAGTCGTTTTTAAATGTGTTTAATCTCAAATAATGGTTCATTTAACTGTTCTCACAGCATAGTGTACAAAAAAATGCTAAAAAAATTGTAGACTAGATTTTTTGATGCTACTGTATCGAGAATCACTAGTCATTGCCTGTCTTTGTGTTCGGAAGTGTTTCCCTTACAACCTGTATATTTAAAAAGTAGGAGAAGACCAAAGATGGACGGATTGTGAGAAAGATAATATAGCTAGAACCGAGTGACTAATTAGATAACGATAAATAGAGATTTAAGGGCCGACCACAAATCAAAAAGTACTCACGACTTTTTTTTTCGTAAAACAATGATTAATATTCAAGGCGTATTATTATTGTTATCGTATTTAATCTGTGTTGCCAGTATTTGCAAGAAAAAACGCGGCACAGCCGGCATTTCGTTTATTGCTTATTCGTTTGTTTACATTCCAATAAATATTACAAGTGCATTATAAAAATCAGGATCATTATTATTATTATACAACATGTATCAAAAAGTGTGCCCAAATTTATGGTCTGGTTCGGGCCATCCTTCTGACAACTTTCTCCATTAGACCATGATCGTAATCACGAAAAATAACCAACTGTCCCGTATCTTTCTGACCAAGATTACGTATAATATCTGGATGTTTTTTTTTGGTTGACGTTTTCTAAAAATGAATCCTAGCTAGATCGATTTATCGCCCCCGAAACCCGCTGCATACTTAATTTCATGAAAATCGTTGGAGCCGTTTCCGAGATTCAGAATGATATACAACGAGTAACATAATTAACGCAAGACCTCATACACCCCAATTAGAGTATTGAGTTAAAAGCATAATACGATGACCAAAACTATTTTCTTTTAAAGCTAACTGATATTATGAAAAACGTGTCGACCCAAACATTACTTTTTGCAATTAAAATTGAGTCTTATTTCTTTTATTATAAGATTGAATTTTCTTTGGCTCAGTTAGTGGTAGGTATGACAAAATACATAATTAAAAAAAAAATACTTATAATATAAGTTACTGAAATCGATTCAGTAGTCAATTAGGAACAAACTACTTTCAGGTCTTGCGTCTATTCTGTTACACCTTGTATAAACAAGAATTGCTCGTTTAAAGGTAGATAGATAGATCAGATACATTAAGAGACTGTGACCTCTGAGTTTGTTTCGGCCTTTCTTCTCAGAGTAGTCAAGTAGGAAATGTCGACCTCATCTAGTTTTAAAAATCTGATTAACGTATAAAAGTGCTTGTACAGACTTACACAAATAAAATCATTTATCATTTCAATACCTACTCGACTCAAATGTATGAGACGGCTGATATTTTTTTCGCTATTATGATTTAGGTACCATAGAGAGAGTTGTTCAGTTATATGGTCTGAAACCACAGCCCTAAATATGACCACATCTTTCCGTCACATGCCGCATATTCAAATAAACAGCTAATTGAAGTACATTACGTAAAATATTACAAATAATTAATTTTAAATATTATTTTCAGTATGACAAATGGTAACTTACTTTACATTTTTTGAATAATACAACGCTATTAAAAAAACAGAAAAATCAAATTAAGTAAACTTATATTTTTCAACATTTTCAAAGCTCTTTTAATGTAATGATTACTTTTTTATTACTTTTTTAACGATTTAATATATTTAATTTTCTATACATACATATTTATTATTATTAACAAAACAAAATAAATTAACAGCCTTCTTAAACACATTTCCAATTTTTAAAGTCAATTTCTACAAATTCCTTCTTTCTTTCTTTTTATTAGTGGAGGAGCACAAATAAAAAGCATCACAAAAAAGCCATAATTTCTTGAGCGAGACTTAAGACGAATTTCACCAATGAAGGAGACAGGAACTGTCATTGCTGCATTTGACACTGACAGACAAGAGCTGAAATTGGCACTGACTGCTATTGAACGCGGTACATATTATGTGCTGATCACGTTCATTTTCATTGGCGAAATTCGACCATAGACTAAGAATGGTCCTTTCTTATATTGCAAACTATCACCGTGTTTCTGAAATTTTATTTATAAGTATGTCAAGTTTATAAAGCTGCCAGTTATGGAGCTGTCATTTCTGAATTTGACACTGACAGACAAGAGCTGAAATTGACACTGACAGCGATTAAACGCGGTCTTTTATTGCAAACTGTCAGCGTTTTCACAGTTTCTGAGAAGTTATTTAAATGTCAAGTTTAATAAGCTGCCAATTAAGGAGCTGTCATTGCTGAATTTGACACTGACAGACAAGAGCTGAAATTGACACTGACAGCTATTAAACGCGGTCTTTTATTGCAACTGTCCCCGTTTTCATGGTTTCTAAGATATTATTTATTTTATAAGTCAAGTTTATTATACTGCCAAGTATTGTTTTACTTAGTGTAACGTATATATACAGGGTGAAATTAATCTAGCTAGCAATACTCCACATACATGAGGGGTACCGTTCTCTAAACATGATAAAGGTGTTTGTAAAACAAAATTGACTGAACGGCTTCTACAGTTTTGTTTTTAAGGAATAAATGGATCATGAAATTAAAAAAAATTGTATACAGGAAAAGTTTTTATTCAGTGCGCAAACTTTAACCACAAATTCAGCAGACCATTCTAGACGGTAGTACGGGACGGTATGCTGAATTCATGGTCAAAGTTTGCGCACTGGATATTTTTTTTCCTGTATAATGATATAGATTTTAAAAAAAATTGTGAAAAAGGATGTACGAAAAATAGGCAGAATACAATGACACTAAGGTTATATGATGTCACTTTTGCCAAAACAATATATTTCTAGCCAACAAACGATTGAATTGACCAATCTGCCTAGCCTGTTCCCATCTATGTTGGGGTCAGCTTCCAGTCTAACCAGATGCAGCTGAATACCAGTATTTTACATGGAGCGACTGCCAATCTGACCTCCACAAACCAGTTACTGGGTATCACGATACCCCTTGGTAAGACTGGTTGTCTGACTTTCGGCCTTCCAAAGACCCGTAACGACTGTCAAAGATCCACAAATGACAGCCGGGACCAACGGCTTAACGTGCTTTCCGAGGCACGGAACGTATGAATTATTAAAAAATTTTTTTTTTGGGGATTAACGATAAATGTTGGCTTACCTACTTGAAGTATGGGCTGAGAAAATCAGGTTTTATTTGTTTTATCGTGTTTAGCTTTCCACTCATTACCTCTGTGAAGAAATTTATGAATGAACGAACCCAGCGTAGTTTGACCAGACTCGATTAATCGAATGAACCCCAAGATTTGCACTAGCCCTTGAAGTCTCATGTTCCATGGAGCTACAGAGACCATGGAGTAGACCAAAGATGCCGTAACGGTAAGGAAGAAGTATTACGAAACGGATATGCATCTTAGACTTTCCATTACCTCTGTGTATCATCACAGAAAAACACACACACAAAAAACACAAAAAGACTATTATTTCAAGTAGGTAACGGAGATCAAGGCAATTTTGTTTTTTTGTTTTATCGTCTTAGATATCGATACTCATGATCTCTGTGGAGTTTTGCCAGCAAAATTAATCTGACCCTGTATTATTAGTACTTGTCAAATTATGAGAATGGTCAATTTCATTTCGGTGAAGTTTGTCTAGTACATTTGACTGAGTTAACGCAGTGATTATATTTTTTAGTAACTACAAGCTAACACAGGATTTTACAATTTAAAGCCAGCTAAGTCTATAACTATCTATATCAATTTTCGTTAGACATTATGCAGAATAATATTTGGTACAAATTAAAAATAAGGGTCAATTCTCACCGAGACGCGGCGCGACGCGCACTTTTTAAGATAGCAACAGAATATCTAACTTATTTACAACACGAAAAGGTATAATTTCACTACGAGCGCGAAAGCGTGTCGAAGAACGCTAAGGTGCACCGCGTTGTGCAGCCCGTATACCTTATTGTGAAGTAAATAAGATCTATTTTGTATCGTGATCTTAAAAAGTGCGCGTCGCGCCGCGTCTCGGTGAGAATTGACCCTAAGTGGAGTATTCAAGGATTTATCATCTTAAATTTAGATTGCCTTAGAAAGGGGACCTAAAGACAATTGTCTAATCTAAATTAAAATGGTGCAAAATCTGATCGGCACCGACTAAAAACTAATTAAAAAAATGTTTTAGACAAAGCAAGACAATTTTGAGAAAATTCGAGACAATTATCTCTTTTCACCAGTTGGAAAAAGATAAAAAAATATTTTAGCTTTAATTTAGTTGATGCCTTCAAGAATCAGCACTAGCGTTTTTTTTCGTGATTAAAAATTAAATGTCAGATATGATTAATATTCTTCAGAACTATGAGATATGTTGGGCCCAATGTTGGACAAACAGCTGATGTTGGCTCAGATGATTTTATCAATCCAATGACCAGCAAATTATCTGCAACAAATAAAAATAGAATCTTAGACATTAAACTCTGCTGAATGAAATGGCCTTGTGAAGGCCGCAAGAATCCGCTGGATGCGGGAAGCACAGGACTGGTCGAAGTGGAGGGGCTTTGGGTAGACCTATGTGCAGCAGTGGACGTCTTTCGGCTGAAATGATGATGATGATGAATGAAATGAGAATTTAATCACTTGGTTTGAAAATTATTTTTTAACAGATTTCAAAAAGGTTCTCAATTCGTCTGTATGTTTATTCCGCGATATCGCCCACAATAGGGTATTACCCTAGGGGGGGGGGGGTAGGGTTTTACTCTATACGAGAAAAAATCTAAAAATATATTATTGAGATAGTTTAGGCAAAATACAGTCGAAAAATATTAGTTTTATTTCATGAAACAACAAAATAAATTTTTAAATACAATTTAAAGATTTCAGTTTTTTTAATCTGTGTTTGAAAACCATGAAATAGTAGTCGCCATGTTATTTCGTCATACGGCATGTCAACTGAACAACTTTGTACTTTTATTATTTTCGTAACCAAAGTGATTTTTATTTAAATAATATTTTGCATTTAGGAACAGCAAACCAACGCTAAGTAGTAAAATAACTATTTTTTTTAAATATAAAAAATTGTTATACAAAATATCAGCGCATTTGTTTTTAGCAAACTGACGTCATACCCACAGAGCAATATGGCGACTACTGCGTCCAGCGTTTTTGACAAATTACGCGCGAAATTTGAAAATGTAAAATTTTAATGCAATTTTTATGGCACTAATCGATTAAATAAAAATGTTATGTTTTTTTTAGTGGTTTATTAGCACTCTAGAATCTAATTAAGACACTTTAAAAAAATGAGTGTAATACCCTATTGTGAATGTATTTCGAAAATTCTTTTTTTAATGGATAAGGTATGTGTCAGGTGTAGTCCCATATAAACTTTATTAACTTTGCTTCGGTAGTGGCGTGGGGTAGGTTTTTTTGGAAAAAGATTTTGTTGACACTAGGTACAGACGCCAGCATATCAAAACTACCCCAATCTGTCAAATTTGTCTATATATGAGATTGCTACGTGTTTATTAACTAATACAGGTCCCCACCACATTCAGTCGCAATAAAACAGTCTTAAAGCATACACGTATTTTAAATTACCAAATTCCTGCTAAGTATAAACCTACCTTAATCACATTAACATAGTGGTCCTTCGAGCCGGATTAATTACGAAAAAAAACAAGTTATCGAAGACACAATATGATAAGGTAAGGAAAATTTGACAGTTTAGGATAGCTTGACCTGCTGGCGTCTGTACATCATCAAACTCCCTTTTCCTAACTATTTCTGGAGTCGGTTTCCAGACTAACCAGACGCAGCTATTCACCAGTATTTTACATGGAACGGCTGCCTATCTGACCTCCACAACCAAGTCACTAGGTAACACGATACTCCTTGGTAAGACGGGTTTTCAGACTTAAGTTTTTAACAGATCAATAATTCATTTTTTGATGGATCAGTCAATATACACCGAGAAATCTTAATGGTTGTTTTCCCGCGGCAGAACAACTTGCCATAAGGAGTACTTTCGAAGCATAGAGTAAAAGTAAAAAAAACAAGATGTTTTTGTTTTAAAATAATTTAAAAAAAATCATCAACTCGATAAAACACTACTCAATATAATAACACTAGAGGTAACTTGTAGGTACTACTCGAATCACAAGCGCCGCCGACAAAGGGAACAGCGATACATAAATGTTCAAAGCAAAATAAACTCTCGCACGTAGTGATTTTACACAATGATTAAACTGCCATTTTTTGTTTTTAATATTCTATTTGTTTATAAAACGATTGTATAACCAAGACAAAACCATTTCGCTGCGGGAAAACAACCATTTAAATTTCACGCTGTATAATTATAATTCATCTTTTAACCGCTTACGTCGGTTTAATCCGACAAAAAAATTCTGCTCCATTTCGCCAGGGTCGTATATTTACGACCAAAATACCACAACTCGTTTAATCTGGTTTTTATATTTTAATTAGTTTTTTATTTATTTAATTATTGTTGTAGGTATTTATTTTTCGATTCACTGTGCTGGGCGCTGGGGGCACGACAAATGAAACTGCTGATCCATACGTCATGTTCGTGAACGGGCGCCGCCAGTAGGGACTGGTCATCTCTTAGCTCCCACGGCTTATTTTAAGTTCTAAATTGTTATTTCATTTTTGTTTTAATTACGGACGCTTATAATGTGCACGTCTTTTTACATCGTTCGCACATTGATAATTTCAACATAATGATGTAACCAACTTTTTGTAACAATATCATGATTTTAAAAGAGTGTCCATGGAGTTTCTTGTCCGTTCTTCTCCATAGGTACCTACGCTTTGGAATGGGCAATTAGCTTCATCTTTCTATCTCACCGACCTTGACAATTCAAAAGTGCCTGTAATTGGTTTATTTGAAATAAATGCTTTGAGTCTACCTTTTGCCAGCGCTTTCGCCTGCGCGGAGATCGGTGTATTATACATATAAATCTTCCTCTTGAATCAGTCTGTCTATTGATAAAAACGACATTGAAATCCGTTACGTTTTTTTTAAAGATCTAAGCATACGAACACGAATAACTACTGTTTTATAGATGGTAAAGAGAGGATCAACCGACCAGACGGGCGGGCGTCGTGTCTGGTGGGCAACTGCCCGACGGTTGATATCGGGACGTTGTACTATGCGATTCGCGCGGTGAACTTTGATTGCGCGATGCAGTATTTTGGGTGACGTGACCGCATGAGTCTTATGTAGTTCGCCTGTGGCATTGTAGATGGCGCCACTTCTCTTTTTGTGTTTTTAGATATTGTTGCGAAGTATTTTTTCTGTAGTGCCGCTACAGTTTTATACTATGTAAAAGTAAACTTACGTAAGAATAGCGATCATTCGGCAACTTTTCGGCAATTGGGGCAAGTCTGTTTCTCTTGTAGCCAAGGCATGATACAATCCGTGTGGAAGTTGTGAGCACACGGCAGTGACGTCACGTCCTGGTTGCGCAGCATCACGTCGAAGCAGATGGAACACTCTTCGAGGGTCCATGAGCGCTCGCGGCTGTAAATTAATACAAAACTCATCAATGCTTGGGTTTTTTAAGGTGAACCTCTTCGATCAATATTATTGATCGAAGGTGAACCTAGTCCACATTTTTTGCATACAAACTTCGGTAGTGTTTTACTCCACTGCCTGACATGGCACATCCAAAATAAAATAAGATATCGTTTTGTCTCATTATTAATATTGTCTGTACGGAAACAGAATACAATACAATACTAAAATAAAAACCCATTAAAAAGTTAGGAGCCAACAAAGATTAGTTTTTCTTGCTAATTTTACTTAACTTTGGGCGTGTTTAAGTAATAAAAGAAGTGTAAAATCTCCCAAACCAATTCGGTACCGACAAAGTTCAATTATCGCAAAGTTCAATAAACTTTATTGGTCATTTATTTATGCATTGGCTTTTTCATAAAACCCGATCTTCCAAAGGAGTTTTCTTAATTTTTTCGCGATTTTTTTTACTATAAATGATCCTGCATCTCACTCAGTAACGTTGTGCGTGTAGACTAGCGTCTAACTGCTCATCACTGATACTATCTCTGTCGGACACGAAGCCTGGTGAGACAGCGTGATTTTAAGCCAGGCCCACCAGTGAGTTCGAGCCCGCGACTAGGTTTCCCTTAAGTTCGGCATTTATGTTTTTTTTAAGTCTCATGTCGTGTGTCTCGTGTGTCATGTCGGGCATAAATGTAGACCCCCTGAAAAATTCTAGGTGTCCAGTATCCTGCCCGACCGGAAAAACGAACCCAGGACCTCATGCAGAGCGCTTGCGACCACTACACCATTTTGTTTTTGTTGGGCATCTCGCAGTTGGCCTTGAGAGGCCGTGACTGCTCAACCGGGCTTTCCTGGGGCTGCCATTAAGAATTAACATAACGCCTCCAGCCAGAGCTTACAACTAAAATTTACAAACTAAGCGACTGCACGCTGAGGGCACCCCCTGTGGAGTACGGGCCTCGGCTCAGGGCGTCACTGATAAGGGGACAGCTGTTATTGGGGACAGGCTGGATCAAAATATTGGAATTATTATTATTAGTCGGGGAATTTAAAGCTACTGGCTCAGCTGCGGCGCGGGCTGGCGCTTCAACGAGCAAGGGTCGGTCAGGTACCACTAAACCAACGAGCCAGTCAGTATTTATGCTCATAAGTGCAAAAAAGTACATTGCAACATGCAATTTACTATATGCGAAACCCGAAACACGTGTCTAGTATTTTAACACGCTTTTTTATGTAAAGAATCTATGTACAAACAAAACTGTACTTATCATGAAAAATGAAGTTATAAGCTTGTTATGTTACCTAGTTGTCTACACAAACATGGTCACCACGCGGCCCCCCTTCGTATTGTGATTATAATTAGGCAGTAGGTACCTAACCTTACGGCGATTGTATTGTAATTAACTGGTGATAACATTTTCCATCACACTTACAAAACTTTTTTGGGAACAAAATATATAACATGGTGTAAAAATTGAAGGAAACGATTCAGTTACTTATTCTGAACCAATTATATTCAGGTTTCGCATATACAGGATGTAAGGGTAAACACCGTTGTCACTTAAACCATGGGTAATTGACTAAAATATAAAATAAACGAGCGAGTTAAAGAAAAAATGCGCGCGAGACTTGAGCGACGCTACGACGCGGCGTTACGTGCGCTCGCTAGCGAGACTGACAGCTGACTGACTGGGGTCGCGACTCGTGCATCAGAGTCGGGCTACGCGGCGTGGTCCCTGCAGTCTGCACCCCACGCCCCTTCCCGTATTGAGACGCAAGTTTATTGCCATCGAGCGTAGGTTGAAATGTTCTTGTGGAGAAAAGCAGATTTTCTGTATAAAAAGAGGTTGATTTTTTTTTCATTGATTTTACGTTCTATAAACGAAATCAAACCACTGGTTTCAAGAATAACGGTGTTTACCCTAACAGCCTGTATACTAAAAATAATGTTGTTTACTTAACTGTTACACGCATCCATATTTATCGAACTACTAATACAATCAAGAATAAATTAATTACAATTATTAATAAATTCGTCACATAATAAACCAACACACGTCGGTACAGTTAAGGAAACTGGGGCCTTAGTCTGCTATTTTTATAAATTCGCCATTCCAACACGATCCCATGGTCATTAATTTATCATTTTGCTAAAAGTTCGTAATCTGCTAAATTCATAATGGTCGATCATTGGTCAGTCAATGGTTTCGTAATGGAATTGTGTCATAATGGCATTTTCGTATTGCCATTATTATAAAACTCGTTAGTAGAAATGTTTTTCGAAAAACGACTACTAAATTTGAACATTTATTCATGCCAGATTTCATTTATATATATTTTTACATATTATTTATTAGTGTTTTATGCAATCTAAAGTAGTAGGAAGTTCGTAAATTAAGTCAGTCATTCATTTGTCATGATGTACGAGATTACCAATAAATGCCATTTCTTTCAATGGAGTGTCAGTGGCTGACCATTGGAAAGTCATAATGACGCCATTTTATTTGTAGATTACCAAACTTGTCAAAATCTACAATTATGAAATCAATGATAGACCATTCTGACACTATTGTAATAGCAGACTTGAGGCCCTGAAATCATAATTATGAGTCAACACAACAGTACAAATCACATGCAACGGTCAATCAATCTGTGGCCTATTCCTTAGCATGTTATGGTCGGCTTCCAGTCTAACCGAATGCAGCTGAATACCAGTATTTTACATGGAGCGACAGCATATCTGACCTCCACAACCCAATCACTGGGTAACACTAATCCCTCAGTAAGACTGGTTGTCAGACTTTCGGGCTTCTGACGACCCGTAAGAGGCCATTCAAGTATTACGTAAGCACTACAGGGGGGCGGGGGGGTCTTTGCTTTGCTTATTTTTATGACATGGGGGATGGGGGGTCTGGATGGTGATTACGTCAGCAGAATTTATTTATTAACTTTTGGATTTTCTACAAAATTTTGTCGATTTTGGTTTGAACACGTATGGCAACCCTACTTGTCTATGAATGGCTCGAAGAAAACGATGACAATATACCAAAATCAAAAGAAAGTGAGCGGACACGTTAGGTGTATGCTACCAATGTTTACGTGAGCATGGGAGGGGGGAATAAGAGCTTTGCTTACTTTTGCTGACGAGGGGGAGGGGGGGTCAATAATTGCTAAAAAACTGCTTACGTAATATTTGAATGGCCCCTAACGACTGTCAAAGATCCACGAATGACAGCCGGGACCAAAGGCTTAACGTGCTTTCCGAGGCACGGAGGGGTCTTGGTATGTAAAGATGGTGACCCATCCACGGACTAACCTCGGCAAGCGTAGCTTAACCTGATCGATCGACCCGTTCGGCTGTTTTTACTTAGCCACAAGCCCCTCAATTTTAGTATTAAACCAAAACAAAAAACCTTTTGTTAATTTAATTTCTTACAAATAATAATCTTACAACGCTTGTTGCCTTAAAATAGCCATTTGCCTTTCTTCAGACCTGAAATTCATAAAATAATATGTCATAAAAACAATACAATAGCGCAAGAGTCAAAAATTCAAGTAAGTGTTTTTTTTACGCGCCTGGATGGACCCTGTTGGATTCTTAATGCTCGGCTTAAGGTGAACCTAGTCCACATTTTTTGCATACAAACTTCGGGAGTGTTTTACCCCACTGTCTGACATGGCACATCCAAAGTAAAATATGTTATCGTTTTGTCTCCTTATTAATATTGTCTGTACGGAAACAGAATACTCAAATAAAAAACCCATTAAAAAGTTAGGAGCCAACAAAGATTCGTTTTTCTTGCTAATTTTACTTAACTTTGGGCGTGTTTAAGTAATAAAAGAAGTGTAAAATCTCCAAAACTAAGTCGGTACCGACAAAGTTCAATTATATTTTTGGTCATTGATTTATGCATTGGCTTTTTCATAAAACCCGATCTTCCAAAGGACTTTTCTTAATTTTTTCGCATTTTTTTACTATAAATGATCCTGCATCCCACTCAATAACGTTGTGCGTGTAGACTAGCGTCTAACTGCTCATCACTGATACTATTTGTGTCGGACATGAAGCCTGGTGAGACAGCGTGATTTTAAGCAGGCCCACCAGTGAGTTCGAGCCCGCGACTAGGTTCCCCTTAATACCGAGAGTTGGAAATCCACCGCGTGATAAAATCCCGGCTCGGTATTTTTACGTCTATTTTAAAATCAATTGACAAATGATCTGATCCAGTTCTGTGCAGAGGCTAGCTCATCAAGCTACCCCAGTCTGTGAAATTTCTTTGATAGTTTTTCAACATTATTACAAAAGCATAAGGATTTTTTTTTTTTTTTGGTGAGATATCATCAAATAACTTCTCCCGCTCTGGGTGGAGCGGGAGGGCGTGTCAGACTTTTACTGACTAAAACCCACCCGTGTTTCCTCAGTTGCCTGTGTGCCAGGGGCCGCGGTATCTCTTTCGAACAACCCGCACCCCTGGCAGGCATCGGCCCTTGCGGACCCCACCAGTTGGTGCTGACATCTCTTTGAGGCGCGCGTGGAACACAACGCGCCGTCGACCCGGCCTTTCAATTGGGAAAATTTGACAGATTGGGATAGCTCGATGTGCTGGCGTCTGCACACTCTGTACAATTAATGGTAACAACAATAAAATATTATTTGGGACGTTGCCAATGACTAACCTCCTAAGGTGCTCTTACACGGGCAACTTTTTGAGCAATTATTTGCTCCGCAACACTAATGGATCAATCTGGACCAATTAAGTGGAGCAATCTGGAGCAACAACAATAAATTGCGGATATGTTTCGGGAATATTGCTTCTGATTGCGTCTTAAATTTCCTGAGTTGCCGAATATCTAATCGGTTTGGAATTTTTTTGTCAATTTTCTTTCTATCTCGTTTGTACGTATAACTAGGTCTCGTTTTTGCGAGAGGAACCGGCCGGTGGCGGAGGCGGCAGGGGGATATTGCCTAGTTTTTCATGTTGCTCCATATTGTGTGGCCGTACCTCTGGCAACAGGTTGCTACATTTTGCCATTGCCCTAAATTGCTGGATGTAGTCGTGACGTCATAGTTGACGAGAATTGACCAGGATGAAGCAATTTTAGTTGCTCGTGTAAGCGCACCTTTAGGCCCGTTCACTCACAGGTACCACAACGACACCACTTGGTCTGCATGCTTAGCATGACGCTTTCTATTTCTACAAACCATATACACAGGTCTTTCTATAAAAAGTGACATTTTGTTTCTCCATTTTTGACACCGCACCGTACATATCCTTCTACAATCTGTCGAAGAAAGTTTTCTATCCTAAGCTGTCAAAATCACACTGACATGACAACTGACAGTTGCGACAGTCACAGAAAACTTTCTACTCTGTCTACATGGAACGTCATTTTTGTCTACTCTCTACTCTTCCGTCAACAAAACAGTGCTCGTGCTAAGCCTGCCGACACTTATTTGTATGAAAATGAATAGGTACGGAAAGTTTTAAAAAAAACACAGACCGCTGTTGTGTCGTTGTGGAGTGATCGGGCCCTTTAGGTGAATGCGCAGTGGTAGAGCGCGAAATTCAAATTTTGGTACGTTTTTTGCAATTTTCAGGTGAGTGTCAGCTTGTTTCTTGATCAAAATATATTATGATTTGCGACTATAACATGTACGTATTTACAGATTTATAATCATTAGAATCAATAATACATCTTTCTAAGTTAGATTTCTTCCACAAGCACTTTTCCATAAGAAATTTGTTCTTATGGAACAAATCTAACTTAGAAAGATGTATTATTGATTCTAATGATTATAAATCTGTAAATACGTACATGTTATAGTCGCAAATCATATTTTGATCAAGAAACAAGCTGACACTCACCTGAAAATTGCAAAAAACGTAACAAAATTTGAATTTCGCGCTCTACCACTGCGCATTCACCTTAACTTGAAACATCGAATTATAGGAAAAAAACAATCACACAGCCGATACTTTGATTGTTCATGTTTTAAATTATTGTAATTTAGTTATTAGTTTATCACATAAACTGTAAATTTAATTATAAAACTAAAATATATTCACATTAAATGAGCACCCACACCATTTTGAACATAGAATATTAAAAGGACTGTCACATTTTTTTTAATGGATACGTAGTTCAACTTCTTATTATACTATGTTTATTTTATGATGACAGATTTGACACTTGTGTTCTGCTGATGTATGAACTGGGGCATAATACAGTGTAGCAGGGACGGACGCGAAACTTGTTACGATGGATTCAGTGTATGATTCTGAACCCCAGCGTTGAAATTTTTCGTAGTTCATGAAAAATATATTGCTGTTCCATGCATTTTGACCGCGTAGGTATTAGTTTTCTATGAAATAGCAAATTATTATTTTTTACCGACCGTAAATTTCTGCGCAGGTGTTCTAGCAATCATGTGTAGACGCCACCACATCAAGCTACCATAATTTGTCAAATTTCTTTGATAGATTTTCAACTTTATTACAAAAGGTTAAGAGGGAACAGGGCGTGCGATTCTACATACAAATGTATTCCCTTTTTTTCTTCCCGAATAATGCCTCTAGAGCAATATTTTTTTTTCATAAAATCAAGGTCTGCCGTAAACACGTCCCTGTCATTTTCTTTTTTTCAGCAACTAATTAGTAAAGAAAATATGACCCTCTAAAAGTTACAAAAAATGCCCTATTTTTACCGCCGTGATTAGAGGACTACCCGACAAATTAGAAAAGATTTTAACATTAAAAAAAATGATAGGAACCTAAAAATACTCTTTCTTAAAATGTTAATGTAAAAAATAATTGAATCGGCTCAGATTTCGAGGAGAAAAAAGGGGAATACGAAACGTCGATTTCGTCAAAAATTTTGTGATAATTTCGGTCTGAGCTGCAGCTGTCCCTATCACACACTACGGGGGCAGACTTACTGACACCGCGACGGCAATAGTTTCTTCAAATACCGATTTTTCAAATTCCTCGCAGGCCTCGTCCCCTCTTAAGGGCCTAAGTCCCGTTTGGTAGCGTAACACGGTCACTTTATGAACCCTACTGCTCATTAACGGCTTGTCTTGAAGATTTGAAAAATATATGATATTGCTATAGATTCATATAGATCATTTTGCCCGAAGTACTTTGTTTGTATGGTTAATACTTATGCTGTAAAAAATATTTTCCAACACGCAATATTTTGGCTTCTATTCCATACTCCTACTAAACGGCTTCGTTATTTGGAAAAAAAAATACACTGAAAAATAGATAGTTAGAGGTACCACAGAATCGCCGAAGCACAATTGTAAATTAATCAAAGGAATATCCCCATTTTGAGATAAAGGCTCAGAGGTACCCTGCGCGGGCGCGGGCGGCAGTCGTGCTTTAGCATACAAACGGGAGATGAGGATACTATGGGCCTTAAATAAATTTGATAGATTCGGGTAGCTTGATGTGCTGGCGTCTTTACCCATTACAGTTTTCTATGAAACAACTTTATTTTTTATCATTATCATTATTTGTTTTAGCCGAAAGGATCATCGTAAGGAGCGTTTTGGCGGTAAAGTAAGGACCATCGACGTAAAATAAATAAACAGGTAGGTAATTAGGTATTGGTAACAATAACAAAATCATGATTTTATTACGTACCTGGGAACGTGGGCTTATAAAGTGTCTATAATTTATCCTGATTTATGTAAAACAATGTGTCAAAAAAAACCATCATAAAATTAACAAAGTATATCTAAGGCAGTTTGATATACGTGCCTAAGTCAGGGAAATTAATTGTTAAGAAAATTGACTACCAGCTTACAATAGGGTATTTTTCAATTTAGTAAAAACTATTTTAATTTGAATATTGGGAGGAAATATGTAACAGGAAAATAAAAATTAATTGATTTATATCCATTTTCTCAATTAAAAACGAATTAAATCAAACAAATTTTTCGTTGTATTGAACTGACCGCCAAAACGCTCCTTACGCTGACTTTTTTATCACGTGACCACACGCGACGTCAACTTTGTGTAAACTAAAGTAGTTGTAAATAAGTGAATGTCGAGTTTATAATTAACAAGAATTTTAATGGATAGAAAGTGGTATTACTGGTGTGCGTTGCCTCTGTGCACAAATACTTCTAAAACTGCGCCACACAAAATATTTTTACCGGTGCAGTTTACACAAATCTGACGTCATATGTGGTCACGTGAAAAACAGTCATCGCTAGGAGGGTTTTGGCGGTAAACTCAAAAGATTTTAATCGTTTTTAATAAATTGGAAAATACCCTATTGCACGTACATGTATATTCAAATCATAACTGTAATTTTTTGACAGTTGTTTAAAATTACAACACGATAACACGATGATGAATGATAACACGGCAAATCGATTTAGTGCGTCAATTTGCTTAACAATTATTTACCAAAGAAAAAATGAAACTTACATTTTTTTTCTAGGACTGACGAGATTTCCTATTATATCAATTATGGAGGAAATAGAAGATGTGGAAATATCCGGTACTCCCAGGGATGAAATGGTGATGTCCCATTCGTTGTCTGAATCGGATGTCATATGGGTTGCCCCTCGTAATGGCAATATATTTTGCAGTTGCGTATACGCAGTTTCAGAAGTATGGGCAGCCATGTTCATAACATCGGACCTTGAAGCCGAATCACCTAAATCATATAATATGTCCCGCATATCTGATGCCATTTGAGTTACAGAGACTTCTGAATCAACAAGAGAAGTTGAAATTTCAGAATCAGCAAAAGAGTGAGAGGAATCTGAATCACTTTCAGAAGATGAATCACTCTCGTCCACACTCAATTCTTCTTCAGACGCGGATTCTACAGAGATGACAGAGTTTTCTTCGATGAAACTCATGTTTGAATCCAGCGAGGTGTTCATACTGGTGTCCGAGGTTTCATGTTCCGATATTGTGGTGAATGACGTATCCGATTCAGATATATGGCTGATGCAGTGAAATGAAAATACATAATGTTATGAAAAATGAAACTTTGTAATATAAAAAAAACATTTGTGTCTTCATGTATCAAACGGTTGTATGATATAAAAAATATATTTTATTTGCCCAATGATTTACGGTTGATATGCTTGCGCAGCTGGCAAAATTCAATTTTTGAATGACTATTGAAGTCATTCAATACGATTTAGGGTTGGTTTGATTATAATAATTCTGTAAATACATACGTGTTATGGTTGCAAATCATATTTTAATCAACATACGACAATTTTCTGAACTTATTTTGCAATATACATTACAATATTGCAAAATACATTCAGAAAATTTTAATGGTAGGTAATTCTTTTGAATAAGTTTTTTTCAATTACCTACCAACAAAATCTTCATTTTTCTGAACAATAGTTTGAATTGGCATTTATGAAATTAAAAACTAGATTAATCAAATACAATAATTACATATATATGACTGACTTACGTCAGTAAATTATATGTAACAAAGAAAAAATAATATAATGCTCAGAAATTTACTGAGACAAAATGTGATAATCATATGAGGCAGTCTTATGCCAGTTCCAGAGGAGACTTGCTGTATACTTTTGTAATAATTAAAAAACTTGAGAGGTGTCAAGGGACACCCGGATGGAACGAAATTAAAAAAAAAGAAAAAATATATAAATAAATAAAATAATCAAAATAATAAATAGGTAATATAAAGACGAAATAAAAATATCTGGCTTGCTTTCTATAAGAGAGGGAGAGAGACAGACAGAGAAACATGCGCACGCCGCACGGCTTACAATAGCATAATACCTATAGCAAAAACTGTCGTTCAACTTTTCGTATGAATTTTTTCTGTCTAGCCCCCTTTCACAACGCGCGATAAGGAACTTCTTTCCAATTACAGGTGAATTATGTATCAAGAAAATATTGATGGCTTAAAATTATAGATACCCTGTGATTCTAATCTAGTGCTATAACTATTACATACCTGTTCCAAAGTAATCGAAAGAAATCCATTTTTATTTCGTTATTAAAAAAAAAACATCTGCCATCAAAAAGGCGCTGACGAAAACGACGTAAAAAAAATGGAGTACAAACTTAGAAAGCATAAAATAATTATTTAACGAAGGTAACAAAACAAAATTGCGACTTCCGACCTACCATACAACGCGAAATTGTGCCAAGCACAGCGCTCAACCCAAAATAGGTCTTAAATTTTTACTTACAAGGTTTGTTGTTGTTCACAGCTCCAATCACTGGATGAACCTTCAGTGCTCGGATTTTCTTGTCTTTTGTTGAATAAGTAGTAAAGGGCGGCGCCAACCCCGACGCCTATCGCCGCGGCTGCGATCCCAAGACCACGGCTTGGGCAGTTGTTTTTCTGCCGATCTTCCTCGCGAACACTCATTTTTAAATTAATTTGAACTGCGTATTTATTGTGTGAATGAAAATAGTTTCGTTTTGGACTGATTGTCAATGTCAGTCAAAGTTTACTTGACAATGTCTTGTCTATGCAAAGACCTGTCAAAACGTCTCGTTCCGATCCTGGAAATTGAAACACGTCTATATTTTAAGCATAAAGTAGGTTTTAGTTTTTGTAGAATACGGGATATGAAGTTAATTCTGGCAAAATATGACCTCGTTAGTACAGTATTATTTATCATGGAACAGTATTGTAGAAGTGGTTAACGTTGACTTATCAATGGCTATTATTGGCTTTAGCCAAGAAACTTGCTTTAACTGAGCTTTACGTCCCATTACATGAATTAGCAAACAATTTTTGGTTTGTAAAAAATATTATTATTAAGATAGAATAGAAAATAGAAATAGAAAATATTTATTGTCCAGGTAATACAGTAAGCATAGACAGATTAAACAACAAGTTGAGACGACATATGAGTAGCTTAAATATTACCTACAGCTAGTTACAAATATTATTTGCCAGTGAACCCCAAACTAGACAGTTAGTCTGTATCTTGGGGTTCAGGATACGAATACGAGTGGAGACTAGAGAGGTACTTTCAAGTATGTTATTTATGAGTGTATGTATTGTGTAACGTTTGTGTAGTGTCTGGCGTGTGTGCGGTGTGTGTGTGGTGCGTGTGTGTGGTGTGTGTATGTGGCGTAAAATGTGTGTAAGTGTGTATTTTGTTCCCCATACAATATACTTCGTTTGATTCAGTGTCAGGTCAGGGTCGTTATATTAATTGTTCCGAGTCATCATAACCAGTAATATGCAGCATTTTCTTTAAAATTTTTTTGCATTCGAATGAGTTAGTGTTTTTAATTTCGCAGACTTTGCAGACTTTGTTGTACGTATTAATGAGAGAGTAGGCCGGGGAGCGTCTAGCTAGCAATGAGGTGACGTCAGGTGTTGGGATTCTATAGTTTCTTTTGCTTATTATTGAAGTATAGTCGAATCTACTTCTAATATTTTTGTGCGTTTTAATACAGGCAGAAAGAATGAAAAGCTGGCGGACTCTGAGAACTCTCGTTTCGCGATAGAGTAAATCAGTGGGAAACCGGTAGGGCTTCTTAAAAGTTACTTTAAGAAGCGCTCTCTGAGCTCTTTCAGCTTCAATCAAGTAGGTCTTTCCAGCACTACCCCATACGTTGATGCAATACTGTATTATTGATTGGCAAAGCGCTAAGTAAACTTGTTTTAGTGTGTCTGTGGGTAGACAGTCTCGTAGTCTACGCATGGTGTGAATAAGTTTTCTAATTCTGCCAGAAATTTTGGATATATGGTGCTTAAAGGTTAGGTGGTTGTCGATAAGAATTCCGAGGTATCTAAGAGAGGAAGTACGTTCAAGAGGAGGACAGTCGCAAGGGAGAGTAGAAATATTAGAAGAACAGTGATGTAGTTGGAGTTTTAGGTGTACTGGTGGGATAGAAGCGGCGGTCTTGGAGAAAACAATATATTTTGTTTTGCTGCCATTTAGCGTGAGAAGGTTTCTGTCCAGGTTATGCGCGATTAGAGACAATCCCTCTTCTGCTAGACGATGTACATGTTCCCACGATTTTGCGTGAAATATCACAGCTGTGTCATCTGCATAAGTTATTATTTCAGCATTATTCACAGAGAGTTTAAGTATATCGTTAATATAGACAATGAAAAGCGTGGGACCAAGTACACTGCCCTGTGGAACTCCAAAGTCAATGGGAAGTTGATCACTAGAAAGGGAGCTTACTTTTGTGTACTGCTTTCGGTTTGTCAGGTAGCTTTTGAACCATTCAAGGCAAATTCCTCGTATTCCTGTCCATTCTAGTTTCTTGAGGAGAAGGCCAGTTGAAACCGTGTCGAAAGCCTTTGCAAGATCAAGGAAGATTCTGATACGCATATGTTTTTTTTTGATAATATTTTGAACTGTGTCATCATAACATAATATTTTATTTGATTTATCTAAAACAATTCCTACCATTAGAAAAAACGTTTCAAAACTTTGGTTTGTGTTTACGTGAAATGGATCTCATTTCATTGTAGTATAGTTTTTTATGTCAACATCAACAAAAGTTTAGCTTGTTTTGCCTCTTGCCCACGTCCGGGGAATTACGCTGAATAGGAAAATTAAAACAGGAGGTGGAGTAGAACGGAGTCTTAATCTTGTGTCTATGTAACATTCTGTCGAACGAAGCTAATTTTAGGATATAAAAAAAGTTACTCTAGAATAAGATCTCCTTGACAACAAAATATTAAAACGTAAGTACAATACATTTGCGCAATTTCTTTGACAAAGTGTTTCAGGGACGAAGACGATAATTAAAAAGTCTTGCACGTAAGTACATTTTCTTTGAGTAGGTATTTGTTTTAGTACCACGTTGTTAAAAGTTAAACCTATTTCAAAGCATCTAAAATTAAATACTTACGTACCTATATAATTACTTGTCATGAGTGCTATAAGAACTTACCAAAAATGTATTTTTGTACAACATGTTTTGGCGAAGATTGCGAATTGACTATTCTAATTTAGGTATGTACGTTCTTTCCTACGTCAATAGATAACTAATTAATGAGTTCACATAATTACATAAATTATTTTGATCACGATTTGACTTAGCAGTTCCCCCGCAACTTGGTTGGCGTGAATTTCGTATTTACTACTACAAATTCCAATATTACTCCACCTATTTAAAATGTAAACATACGATCATTAAACATATTTTGACGCAACACCTGCCCACGCTAATAATTCGTTTTCGCTTAACATTTATTCTGACTTTTTGTTCTATTTGCTCGCTTCCTCATAGTCGTAACGTGATTTTAAATAAAAAATAAGAATCCAGTACGCGAAAAAATCCCACCGCGATTTATTTCACGTCCGTGCGTAGGCGCCAGCACATCAAGATCCCTAACTGTCAAATTTTCCCAGTTAAATATGAACCATAAGCATAGGGAATAAAGTTGAAAATCTATCAAAGAAACTTGACAGGTTGTGGGGTAGCTTGATGTGTGATGTCTCTGTACGTTGACTTAGGAGCCGAGCAAAATGGAAAAAAGTCAGAAAGAACGAAATAATAGTGCGGGGATGCGATGCGGGCGAGGGTGGATCGGGGGAACAAGATATTTTACGCGGGCAGAAGCTACCTAGTTAGTGAAATATCAAGTCAGTAGGTATAATACGGAAGGTCATACACATGATACAATGACTAACACAATGGATTGTTTTTTAATGTACTGTAAAGAGCACGTACCGTTGGGCATGATGTTATGTCAATTTATATTTTAATACAACTAGTTTCTGCCTGCAACTTCCTCCGCGTCAAATTTCTTGATTCTCCGACCTCGGACCTAGCCTGTCGCAATACAACGGCTTGTGGAGGTCAGGTACGCAGTCGCTCCATGTTTAAAATACTGGGATTCAGCCGCATCCGGTTAGTCTGGAAAATCTGTTTGAGATCAGCGCGTTCAAACAAACAAACAAACTCTTCAGATTAGATTCATGTAAGAAGCCTAACCAGCACTGCCGAGCATTTCAATCACATAAACTGTGAGGTATGGAATGTCAAAGAAATATACGCATGCGGTTTATTCAAAGTGGATTTCCCCCTGCAAATCTTGTCTCCATTGCTTCAGAGTGTTGAAAAATTCATCTGCCGGCTGTCCAACCAGTACTTAGGTAACGACTGTCAGAAATCTACGAATGACAGCCGGGGACAACGTGCTTTTCGAGGCACGGCGGGGTCTTGGTATGTAGTCCATCCACGGACCAACCGCAGCAAGCGTAACTTAACCTGATCGATCGAGTCATACGGCTGTTATAACTTAGCCACAAGCCCTTCATGTTATAGGCTGATTGTGCTTATAAATTTTCCAGGTGACTAAAGATGGAGGTATTAATGAAAGGAATCGTAATTGGGGCGGCAGCGTTGGTGGCTGCTGTAACCATAGCTGTGGAATGGTGGCAATACCGTCAGGTCCCCAAAGCACACACAGCTTATGGCCAACGGAAACCAAAAAACGACTGATTACGTAAGTATAGTACAGATCGCGGTACGTAAGTTGAACCAAAATGGCGGATTTTGGGTCAACTTACGTGCCGCGATCTGAGGGGCAATTCTCGTAATTTTAAGAACGTTCAGTCTGATCTCGGTCTCAATCTGTCAAAAATACCTCTAGTTTCCATACATTTTTGACAAGTTTTTGACATTTGATTGTCGCTGAGATGAGACTGCGACAAGATTGTGAACGTTTTTAATTACGAGAATTGGCATTCTGTTATTTATTTCCAATGTTCAGTACACGTTAAACATCAATGACTATGCTAGACAGTGACCCCATGCTTTTTCCGTGCGAGGCAACGAGTCCACGCGGTTCTATCTTTGGTTGTTTTGTTCTGAATTCGGTTCAATCACGGATATGGTTTACAAGTGAATGCTCCGCCCATTCTATGTATGTGTGCTATTAGAAATTGATTTAGTGTAGCTGCTTTCTTCTTAGTGTGCGTGTTCAAATTTTAAGTGTGTAAGTACACTATTTGTTAATGTTGTAATTATTTGGGTGGGAGATAAGCGGCAACACTAGGATTCCTTACTATTCCACAATTAAGGCATATATCTGAATATCTATGGGTTCAACTTACGTGCTGCATTCTGTAAGCGCCTGGTCGCCAGAGCATGAGGTCCTGGCTCCCATTCTGGGTCAGACAAAGTGTTATTGGTTTTTGTTTTTTCATCTGGAATTTCTCAGTAACAGGAATCTGGATTTATGCCCGGTTAATGGCAACATGCGCGCCCCCTATTACATGGGACTAGAAACATAACTGGCGAAATGTGAGTGTACCGTCAAACGTGATTAATACCTAGAGATGCAGGGTTGAATCTGGATGAAACTTTAAAAGTGATTTTTATATTGAATTAATATACACTCGCGAGCAAAACTATACAACTAATCACCTACTTTTGTATGTAACTAAATTGAATAATTCACTACCAAAATTATACAATTTAATTCGCTATTTCACAAAATTTAATGAAAATGAAAATTCGTGCGACATGTTCCAATCCGATCCCGCCAAAGAGTAAACAGGCATTTTCTGGGCACGCTCGATCCATCATAGACCTCATCAATCACTTTCCATCAGGCGTGATCGAGGTCAAGAGCGGGCCTATTTAGTAATCAAAATTATTATTATTTTTAATATTTAATTAAAAAAATAGTTACTATTCCACTTATCGTTGGTTTTCTGTTCCTGAATGCAAAATATGATTTAAATAAAAATATGATTTAAATCAAAATTACTTTGGTTACGAAAATCATAAAAGTACAAAGTTGTTCAATTGACATGCCGTATGACGTAATAACATGGCGGCTCCTATTTCATGGTGTTCAAAAACAGATAAAAAAACTGAAATCTTTGAATTGAATTTAAAAACTTATTTTGTTATTTCATGAACAAAACTAACATTTTCCGACTGGATTTTGCCTAAGCTATCTCAATAATACCTATATCTATTTTTAGATTTTTAAAATACCCTATTTCGCAAGTTTCCCTTTTCCCTCATTTTTTCCTTACTCCTTCACTTAATCCGGGATAGCTCTTGAAACATGAATACATGTGGCACGAATTTCAAGTTTACAGTATAACCTTTAAAATGGTAGCATTTTCATTCATTTTCATCAGTTATTTCGTTTGGAACAAGTAACAAGTCGGTGATTCCAAACTATTGCTCGCAAGATTAGTTTTTATTTTATTTTGAGTGGGAATCATCAAATAACTTTTCCCGCTCTGGGTGGAGCAGGAGGGCGTGTCAGACTTTTACTGACTAAAACCCACCCGTGTTCCTTCAGTTGCCTGTGTGCCAGGGGCCGCGGTATCTCTTTCGAACAACCCCCACCCCCCCCCCCCCCCCAACCCCTGGCAGGCATCGGCCCTTGCGGACCCCACCAGTTGGTGTTGACATCTCTTTGAGGCGCGCGTGGAACACAACGCGCCGTCGACCCGGGCTTGGTCCCTACCGGACAGCGAGCTACCCATTACTCGCCGTCCGCAAGCCCGCGCCTACGGTGGCCGGGAATCAGCCTGGGATTCCCGACGCCCAGGGCGACAGCCGCGGCGGCTACGGCCGTGAGGGCGCATATACTGCCTCTCCCTCACGTGCGCCGCCTCCCTCTTCGCGAGCATTACTGCTTCGCAGAAGGAGGTGACGGTTACCCATGCACTCTCGCTCCGTACCATGTTCTGGACCAGGGCCGGACGCGAGAGATCGCCGCTTCCGATCGCCTCCACGATGACACGCCGGTGCTCCGCCCAAGCCGGGCAGACCTCCACCGCATGCTCCACCGTGTCCTCAGGGCGATCTTCGCAGTGGAAACACCCGGGCGTTTCTGCGCGCCTTATCCGATAGCGACTGTAGTTTGTTGTAATTCACGATGAGGAATAGATTGCCTGGATGCCCATAGAGGTTTGCCGGTTACCTTTCTCATGTTATAGTACTCGAGCTTATTGCCACAACTGGGTACAGAGCAGTAACGGAGTTTAACACTGACTGAAAGGCTTTCATTTTCATTTTGACGGTTCAACAACGTACATAGCGTTATTTACGTTGTTGGGCAGACAAATTTGACAAGCAATGGATTAGCAACATCCTTACAATGAGACTCTGATTGATTGTACGCAATTATACTCCATTTGTAATAAGATTAGACATTTAAATAAACCTTTTACAGTCCGATCAACCGATTTTGACTTCTATTGCGTTGGTGGCATGACAAATGGCAGCTGCAGTAAACAGTTGGTATTGTAACTACTTTTTTGCTTTTAATGCCTTCCTTGTGCCTACGGAATAGAAGTCAGAATCAGTTGAACGGACTGTAAAAAAGGTTTGTTTAAATGTCCAATCTTAATTCGAATGGAGTATACAAATGCTGGATAAGCACACGTATTGTTTCGTACCACCTATGGGGCCTCCTTTATTCAATCATAATTATATTAATTATACATATTTGTGGAGCAGAAAATACGTTGCCAAAAAAAAATACATCTAACACTACAATACGATAATTCTTAACTATTTTTATTATACAGGGTGATTGGAAGATGGGTGCAAAGCTTTAAGGTGAAGATAGTATAGACAATTTAGAACCATTTAAGCCATGGTTGTCTTAGACGAAGTCTAGCCCTAGGGCCATGTCCTAAACATAGTATTTGTGGTAGTATAGTAAGTATTTTTTGTTACAGAAGCAGTGCTTAAAATCTAGAGTAAAGTAACACACACACATAATTATAAATTATAATCACAATAAGAAGCTAAGGTAAAAATGTGTCGCTGCTATTGTTGAGTTACCCCATGAAGACGACATCACTGCTTGCGCGGCTCGCGACTGTGGAGGAAACAAATGAAATCTGTTTAGAGCACGCAACAAATCAGACAGTACAGAAACTTTGAACAAAAGTTCGAAACGGCACACTCACACAGACGCGCGCGTCTTCGAGTCTTCGATAGTCGCGATTAGCGATTTCCATGTCGAGACGAGTGGACGCGTTATACGGTTATCTCTTGCTCTACAAACCGCCTGTAATCTTTTCAAAAATACCACGAGCGCATTGCTTATTTCGTAATAAACTGCTGTTAAACACATACAATAATTAAAGCAGAATTCGTATATGACGACCGGGATAATATTTATTCTGTGGAATTGGTGACATGAGCCTGTCGCTTGACGCAAGTGTCATCGCGGCCTGAACTCCGATGGGATGGCAACTGACATTCGACGTTGATCGATGGGGTATGTTGGGGTCGGTTTCCATTCTAGGCGGAAGCCGCTGATTGAATATCAGTATTTTTCATGGAGTTGCTGAACTGCCTGTCTGACCAACGTCAATCGATCGCTGTCTGGTTTACATCTTTCTAGACTAGTCTAGAATCTAGTCTGTAGTACTTTCTTAGTTAGACCCCATTCCCACTATGTCGTGACGACAGATTATCGTGTCGTTTGAAACGTCGTGGCTTATGTATTTAAATAGAGGTGTTCACATACAAGACGACACCAGTAACTGTCGTTCACGACTTTTTTTGCAGTGACGACAGCTTGCCAAATCAATGGGAACGGATAGCACGACAGTCGTAAAACGATAAAAAATGGTATGACTTATAGTGACGGCAAATCATGTGTCGTTATTGCGACTATCTGTCGTCTCACGCTCGTATAAAAATGTCGTCACGTTCCAATGGGAACAGCTAGATACGACAGTCGTTCAACGACAAATTATTTCGACAACACAGTGACGATAAGCCGTCGTTATAATGGGACAGCTAGAGACGACAGTCATCCAACGACAAATTAATCGTTACGACATAGTGGGTACGCGCCCTAATTCACTGAAAGCAGAAAACTAACAGCAACCTTATTATGACGAAAATAAAGATCACTGTGATTTGACCAGACTGGTCAGTGGCATTAGCACCCTTATTGTAATGACAGTAAAAATCACTGTGTTTTTGCCAGGGATGCAAAATCAGAGGTCATTAGAGGGAATTACTGTAACTCCTAGGTTTATAATCAGACTGTACTTGAGCTTAAAGATTGTATTAATAAACCCAAAGTTCAAAATTAATTAATGTTTAAATAAAAGTTTTTTTTTTTTGTTGAATGGTGAATGATGTGTATTCCTATTGTTATGTCAAAATTATCCTGTATAGGTAATGATGTGAAATAAGTTTAAAATTATGTTAAAATTGGCTCATATTATACTCATGTCATAATCACCTCATAAAAACTACTACGTTACTATGTTTAAAAATAAGGCTCACATCATTACAAATATTGTTAAAATTGGCTCATATCATATTATATTGATGACAAAATTCGGTCATATTTTGCTGACGTCAATATTGGCTCATATTATGTTGATGTTAAAGTTTTCTCTTACACCTAGTGATGTCAAAATTGGCTCTTATTTTTCTGCTGTCAAAATTGGCTCAACAATAAGGTTGATGTCGGATTGCCTGCATGCAGTGGCCAAAAATAGCAGCTTTTATTTTAATAACTGTACCTTGTAGAAACCTAAGCAAAATATTATACATAATTTAACTTTTATGTAGTTACTAAATGAATTACCGAAAGCAATATTAATACTAGCTTTAAAAGCACTGTTAAGTATACCTAAGTTTTTATTTGAATTTAATAAATGATGTTAATTATATTACTGTTGTTCTTTACTACTCAAACGGACGCCTCGATAAATAATTTTATTTCTGTAAATAGGTTTTACAAACACTTTTTTTTTTGGGTGGGAAATCATCAAATAACTTCTCCCGCTCTGGGTGGAGCGGGAGGGCGTGTCAGACTTTTACTGACTAAAACCCACCCGTGTTCCCTCAGTTGCCTGTGTACCAGGGGCCGCGGTATCTCTTTCGAACAACCCGCACCCCTGGCAGGCATCGGCCCTTGCGGACTGCACCAGTTGGTGCTGACATCTCTTTGAGGCGCGCGTGGAACACAACGCGCCGTCGACCCGGGCTTGGTCCTTACCGGACAGCGAGCTACCCATTACTTGCCGTCCGCAAGCCCGCGCCTACGGTGGCCGGGAATCAGCCTGGGATTCCCGACGCCCAGGGCGTCTCCCGCGGCGACTACGGCCGTGAGGGCGCATATACAGCCTCTGCCTCACGTGCGGCGCCTCCCTCTTCGCGAGCATTACTGCTTCGCAGAAGGAGGTGACTGCTAACCATGCACTCTCGCTCCGTACCATGCCCTGGACCAGGGCCGGACGCGAAAGATCGCCGCCGCCGATCGCCTCCACGAGGACACGGCGGTGCTCCGCCCAAGCTGGGCAGACCTCCACCGTGTCCTCAGGGCGATCTTCGCAGTGGAAACACCCGGGCGTTTCCTCCCGCCTTATGCGAAAAAGGAACCTCCCGAAACAACCGTGTACGGTGAGGACCTGCGTCAGGCGGAAGGTGAGGACGCCATGCCGCCTCTCAAGCCACTCCTCAAAGAGGGGACTTACCGCCGCTATCGTGGCGTGCCCAATGCAAAATCGATCAGCTGAAAAACATTTCGTATCGACGAAGTTGGTTCCTTCTTTCCATCCTATCTTTCTTCTTTCTTTCGGTTTGACTTGCTTAAGGGGAACCTAGTCGCGGGCTCGAACTCACTGGTGGGCCTGGCTAAAAATCACGCTGTCTCACCAGGCTTCGTGTCCGACAGAGATAGTATCAGTGATGAGCAGTTAGACGCTAGTCTCCACGCACAACGTTATTGAGTGAGATGCAGGATCATTTATAGTAAAAAATTAGCGAAAAAATTAAGAAAAGTCCTTTGGAAGATCGGCACCCTAATTGCGTCACTCACGAATATGTTTCGTTTTGAAACAGAATGTTATACCATTGCTTCATAATGTTCGAAAAATGTGTCTGATCAACAACGTTAATAACGCAATGAATATTGTTGAACTGTCAAAATGAAACAGATTATGATTACCTAATCGTGTGTTACGCAATTAGGGTGCGGGTTGTGGAGGTCAGATAGGCAGTGGCTCCATGTAAAATACTGTTATTCAGCTGCATCCGGTTGGACTCCAGTCCAACCGGATGCAGCTGAATAACAGTTTTTTCGTTTTTTTTTGTGTTTTTTTTTCGGCTTCCAAGCCGACCTCAAAATAGGTGGGGAAAGACTGGACAGATGATGATTTTTGACGTTTAAACATGTCTTAACTTTAATCAACATTAATTATAAATCAAGTAGTGTTGTTTTAGATTTATTTGATTGATAAACACTTTTACACAAGATGCTAAAACTTATAGTAAAATTAGAATTATGAACAAGTATATAAAGTAAAAAGGGAAAAGCTCACAGGGCATCAAAGAATTCGTCCGCATCGCTGTCAGTGGGAAAAGTGCCCAAAAGGCTGGCAGCGTTGCCACGTTGGATGGCAACGCTGATTCTTTGAGCTAAGAATTGGCCAGCCCTTTGGTCACGTGAAGATTCGACCAACCGCTTGGCGATGTCTCGAAATACTCGATGAGCACTCGGACCCCACGTTGGTTAATTTAATTTAATTAATAAAAAATAAATCAAGTTAATTTAGATGGACGGTTAATCCCCTAGACAAAATTCCTAGCTATGTCAAATAAAGGTCATAAAAGTAAGTCTAAAGGAAAAAAAAAGAATACCGTTTATTTGGATCCTGAAAAATGCCACTGATTTTGCCTGAATTTAAAAAAAAATGTGTCACCATCAACACGAAACAACGAAGAAGTGATGTTAAGATTTGCAGTCTCAAGTTCTTCATTCTGACTTTGAGCCTCATTTATCTAATGTTGTACAGCCTGACCTGTACCGCTGTACCGCGCCTTCGGTATGCGCGGTGAGCCGGGGGACGGGACGCTGTGAGTGGTGACGACTCAACTACCAGGATTCCTTCATCCCTCCGTACGGGTCCCCGCGCACGGCACAAACACGCGGGAGGTCATTGCTGTCCATCATCTGCTCTTGTTCGACGGTGGACACCCAGGGGCATGACCTCGCCACCCCTGAGGTAAATCGCCTTATGAATGTGTTGCCTTAACACAAGCCGCAACGGCAGTAAAGGGCTTAGGCATCCAGAATTACGGAATTAAATTCGTATCCGACAGCCTATCTGTGCTTAAAGCTCTAGCAAACAAACAAACCAACAACAAACTAATTTTTGAGTGCCATCTAGCTCTGGAGAGTATATCGACGTCCAATCGTATTACCCTCCAGTGGATCAAAGGGCACAGTGGATCCTTAGGTAATGATGCCGCAGATGAACTTGCGAAGAGAGGCTCAGATACGAACGTGCTAGGCCCGTACCCACTTCTCCCCCTGCCTTTCTCACAATTTCGTGCGTGGATTCGCCAAAGAAAAACCGAACTTCATAATAACCGATGGTCACGGGCTACAGACTGTAGACAGCCAAAATTGGCTTTGCCGACTCTAAACCCGCGATTAACCAAAAAGCTTCTCAGCCTGAGTAGAAATAACCTTAGAATAATCATAGGAACAATTACGGGCCATAACCCCCTTAACAAACATCTTCATAATATAGGCGCCACAGACAGCCCGCTTTGCAGAGGCTGCCTTGACGCCGAGGAATCAGCCGCCCACGTCATCCTGGAATGCGAGGCCGTGGCGTCTCAACGTGAAGAAATCCTCGGAACAGTGAGGTCGCTCCGCGAAGTCTGTGAAGCTCCCAGGAAGCTTCTGTGCTTTTGGGCGGAGCTAGGCTGGCTTTGTTAGCCAGAATCCCCACGCACAACGGACCGAATGGGAGTCTACGTGCGGAAAAGGGAGTCCCATCATCATCATCATCGAGTGGTGACGACTGGGCGGCCTGCACTGATCCCACGTCTTGCCGCGCCCATACCTAAGGCTTGGTAGTGGCGAAAGCACCATCTAACACGATGCCTACCGGCTTCTCTTCGGGTATTCGAATCAGCAACTCGTATCACTATTAAAAAATGGCACATCAATAGTGGGTACTTCTGTCAAAAAATATATTTATTTATTTTATTATTTATGTACACACAGTAAAATACATAGCAGATACGGCATAATGAAACAATTGAGTATAAAGGTACTGCTTATTTCTCTAGAAATTTCTTCCAGCAAACCTGCTAAATAGATACACACACACACACTTTACTTTTTTTTTTTTTTTGGGTGGGAAATCATCAAATAACTTCTCCCGCTCTGGGTGGAGCGGGAGGGCGTGTCAGACTTTTACTGACTAAAACCCACCCGTGTTCCCTCAGTTGCCTGTGTGCCAGGGGCCGCGGTATCTCTTTCGAACAACCCGCACCCCTGGCAGGCATCGGTCCTTGCGGACCCCACCTATTGGTGCTGACATCTCTTTGAGGCGCGCGTGGAACACGACGCGCCGTCGACCCGGGCTTGGTCCTTACCGGACAGCGAGCTACCCATTACTCGCCGTCCGCAAGCCCACGCCTACGGTGGCCGGGAATCAGCCTGGGATTCCCGACGCCCAGGGCTTCTCCCGCGGCGACTACGGCCGTGAGGGCGCATATACTGCCTCTCCCTCACGTGCGCCGCCTCCCTCTTTGCGAGCATTACTGCTTCGCAGAAGGAGGTGACGGCTAACCATTCACTCTCGCTCCGTACCATGGCCTGCACCAGGGCCGGACGCGAGAGAGCGCCGCCGCCGATCGCCTCCACGAGGACACAGCGGTGCTCCGCCCAAGCCGGGCAGACCGCCACCGTATGCTCCACCGTGTCCTCAGGGCGATCTTCGCAATGGAAGCACCCGGGCGTTTCCTCCCGCCTTATACGAAACAGGAACCTCCCGAAACAACCGTGTCCGGTGAGGACCTGCGTCAGGCGGAAGGTGAGGACGCCATGCCGCCTCTCAAGCCACTCCTCAAAGAGGGGACTTACCGCCGCTATCGTGGCGTGCCCAACACACTTTACTTTACATTTAATTCACCATAGCGTTTAAACAACAAAAAAGTTTATTATAAGCTATTTGCCAAGCTTCACACTAATAAATAAAATAAAATAATATTATAGCAAATAATAATATTAATATATCAAATTATATAATATAGCAGTAACAATAATTCTTATTCTCCTAAGACAGGGCTTCCGATAATCTCCTACCCATTTGCTGTGCCCTACAGTGTCCCTAATGATCTCAATTATTAGTTACCACCTAAGTACACATTATGGTAAAGCAGTAAAGATATTGAGTATTGAGTTATGGCTGAACGGATTTGGATGAAATTTGTCAGTTGGGTAGACCATATCCTGGCGACGGACCTAGCTACTTTATCGTCCTGCATCGTAGACGAAGTCAGGCTAATTCTAAATAATATAGTTATTTTCTTGCAACGGCAATCTTAGCTTTTCTGCTGCGTCTGCAACTTTTCAGTCGGATCGTACGATGCGACAATGCGACCGTTCTCAACTGCAACTACACGTTGACTGAACTGTATGTCAGGCATTACATTTCTAACGCTCGCGTTATCTACAGCATTCTTATATAACTCGCTGTTTTTAGTAAGATACGAGCCATCTTTAGGTATCATCCACCATTTTTGTACTTCATCGTGATACTTCAAATATATTGCTTCCGATCTCTTTTCTGGATTGTGAAATGCAGCTTGATAAATCTTTATTTCATCTTTTATTATTTTTTCCACGTCGTTCTCATCACCTTGACTTGTATAAAATACGAGTTTGTTAAAGAAATCTTTCACTATCTGTTCGTCATATTCACTTCTGTCTAACGAAAGTTTCGGAAATATTTTGCCTCTTATTTCAAACTTAAAGTCACGCATGTTTTGTATTTTACTCTGCAGTTTTTCAAAAAATCTTTTAGCTATATTTCCTAGTGATTCACTGTTCTCACAGAACTTAAATAGCTTAGCGGTGTCATCAAAAACGAATATATTGCCAACAGCAGAAGCAATTCCACCATTGAGCCGCAGAAAGCCATCTTCCAAAGATTCATCTAGAGTGACGATGTTATTGGGTATAGAGTTTTCTATCAAAGGTATAAGTTTCTTACACAAATGATCCAATCTTTTGTCTATTTTCGTGTCATCACCTCTTATTGCTAAATCTTTATTGCCGAATGTAGCCGGAACTTTAAATTCTAGTGATGGCATGCATTCCCTTACAGCTAGTTCGATAGCGTTTTCCATTACACCTTTTTTGTAGAGGTTGATTCCGTCCAATTGTTCCTTATAATGTTGTGGTACCACTTTGTCACGAAACTCCAGGACACCATTCTTAAACGTTATAACGCTTCCTCTTATAAGTTGGCTTAGAGTTTTACTATCATCAGAATCTGAAAGAAATTCGGTCAATAAATCTTGTATTTCGTTCTTGATATCTATCTTTCGTCTTTCGAGGATCTCTGAGCACAATGCATCTTTGAATATCTGAACAAATTTTTGGGATTGGCAAAAGAAGTCTTCTCTAAAGCCAGCGATACGAAGACCATCAGGTTGAATGTCAGAGATGTCGAAAACTTTTTGCGCTAGAATGTAATGGTACTTTAACACAAGCTCATCATCCATAATTTGGCTTTTAGCATCATTTAAAATATACTTCGCGATCTTTTGAGCCAGTGTGACGAGTTGTTCTTCCAAAACTTGTTGACAAAGAAGGTCCATGTCTTCATCTGTGTAGGAAGGCTGCGAGCCAGGGTTTCCCGTTCCAATAAGATTGTTTAAATATGTCGCCAAGCTACCTTCACAAGGTGTACCACTCGCATCATCTTTGGCAGTTGTGTACATAACAAAAACACAATCTGTTTCGCAAAATGTCCCTTTAAACAACACTTCTTCATCATTTGGTTGGAATCTGCGCTTGATTCTCAAGTAACTGTCAAAATAATTGGCCAAATCTTTTTTGTTATTCAGCGTTAGTAGTTTATCGTTCTCTCGATGTTTTGCTTGTATAAACACGTTGATTGGTTTATCAAAACTCTTTAGTTTGGCCCTCAAACAAATGTCATCAAACATTCCGATTTCATCAACATTTGTTGCTAAACAGAATTCTTCAATATCATCATCGTGTAATACTTTAAAGTATATAAGACTAAGTAGTTTGGTTTCATATAATTGGCCGCGAATGCCAGATGTGCCTGCTCGTTTTTGATAAGTGAAAACGTGTTTTTTTTCCTTATTTTTCACTTTTTTTTCTTTTTTAATCACTTTACTAGTTGATTGTTCAGCAGAGTTAGCCATTCTAACGTCACGCGAACATCTAGTGTTGGCAAAATTAGTCAAACGTGATGGTAACGTCGACGGTTCCTTTTCTTATGGTGGCGGCGTTGGTAATCTGGAAATAATCAATATATCAGTACGTGAAGCAAAAACTTTGTAGGAACTCCTTGTTACTAAAATTACGCGGACGGAGGGCTATGAAAGGCACAGTTAAAGTGTTTATTGTCGCCTTAGAATGAAAACCTTGGGAATACATTTTTGTCCAAATTTATTTTATTGCGTTTTTAGGAAGAAAACCTCGCGACGCACATCCAGCACCCTAATTGCGTAACTCACGATTAATCATAATCTGTTTCGTTTTGAAACAGAAGGCTAAACCATTGCTATATTCAAAAAATGTGTCTGCTCAGCAACGTAAATTGACGCACTTTACACTTTTTGTTCTATTAGTTTGCTGAAAATCGTGTCCCTTTTTTAGTCTGTGCTAAATAAATGTATTTTCTTTCTTTCTTCTTTCTTTAAATAACGCAATGAATATTGTTGAACTGTCAAAATTAAACCGATTAAGATTCATCGCGTGTTACGCAATTACGGTGCTGATCTCACTAATATGTTCATTCGATACTCATAACGCCACCTATGAAAGTAAACGAGAACCTCGTAAACACTCGCATCCGTCAGCCATAATTATTTTTCTTCCTCCTGAAAAGTTACTTCTTTTACACTTACGAGGCGTCGATATAGAGAATGAGTGCAGAAAGCTATTTTTTTTTAATTATGTGACCACTAGTTAAAATAAATCAATCAACCCATCAGATAGGTTTATCTGATGAAATATGGGGTTACTATAGGTACCTACACCTCTGCCATACCCTCCGGGGAAAATAGGCATGATGTTATGTTAAATCATTTTCATTTCTGTATCAATAGGTTTGATTTAATGTTTTTTTTTAAGTACTGACGCCAGCACATCAAGCTACCCCAATCTGTCAAATTTGTAAAGAAAACTGTACCTACCCTTAGAAACGGATATTATAATAAAACGCGCAAATGCGTCGGGGTTTCTATTCCCGGGTCGGGCGAAGTGTTATTGAGTTTTTGTCTGGAATTTCTGAGTACCATCTTCTGGCTATCGTCATCCAGATACTAGGTAGGTACACATTGGTTTTGATCAGTCACTATTTACGATTCGCTCACAAAAAACAAGGTTATGAAAATAAAGTTATTATTATAAGACAAATTACACTGTTTTGTTGTTAAAACAAGTAAAATAGGTATCAAAAACACTTACGTTGTAAATTTGTTTTATTGTTATTCACAAGCTGTAGACATGTTATTAGTAAATAAGAGTTAAATTCGCATTATCCTTGTACATTGTGTATTTGTGTTGTGGTTTCGGTATGCGTGCCTCATAGATAATAATGATAACTCTAGTGCTGTTATTTGATAATAATTTTGCAAAAATGTCGATGAATCTCGAATCGATCGATTGAGTTAGATCATCGATATTTTTACAAAATAAATTCATTTCATATAAATAATGTATTATTAGAATATTAAGACAATGTAGGTAGATATTATAACTTCTATAGAAAGATAGATACTATTATATTTTTAATTTAAATTATTTACGAATGTTGCTTTGTACGCAGACAGCTTTATAAGGTCAATCTTTATATTTGTTTGGCACTGACACAAAATTAGCATTATTTTAGAAGCTTAGTTAGACTTATAGGTTTATTTTTAACTTTTCAGTTTGTTTTTTAGTCAGTTTCCTTTTCAAATAAGGTTTTTGTTTAGGTCTACCAACAACTGCTTACACTTCTAACATCCTTAAAAACATGCAATTAAAACTTATAGTGCAACAATATCTTGAGGTTTTGTGCAATTTGCAGGTCAGTATGTGGCAATATTGTTGAAAAAAAAATCGCAATTCCGGTTGAGTTACGCAATCAGGGTGAAGAAATTTCGCAAAAGAGTTAAGTAATCAAGTTCATAAATTAGCAAGTTATCCGATGGTTCATACGGTACGCTCGGACACTTACTTATCTTTGCTTTGCAGATTCATTTTGCAAACTAATATACCTATAAAGCCGTAAAGTGTAATGTAACCCGAATTTTGCGTGTGGACGAGACCACGCGCAATACATGTAGGTAAAGCTCGTGCTCATTCATCGGCTATTAGGTTTTAGCGCAAACACAAAGGTTCTCGGATGGTTAGACTCTCGGTGCAACATCGCAAGCGATCTGGGTAAAGCATGGGTAAAGTCTGTCTGGCAAATATTTCATATCATATAATGGCAATAATTTTCCTTATTGGAGCTGATTTGTATTATAGTAACATTGAAACACTGATGTCATTCCTCAAAGTTACGGTGACAAGTTGTTTTGTGTCTAACTGCATGAGAGCAGGACAACATAGGCAAGTTACACATTCGTGTGACAAGCACAGCTATATTTTCTTCCGCTCAATATCGAAACATAACCTGGAACGTCAGTAGTGAAATAACGTACCCGAATGTGGAATCCACAATAGTAAAATTAATAGAAAACTAAGTTAAAACAGAGATTTGTTTCGTAATTTAGCTAAAAATGGAGCTAAATGACGTGATAGTTAATCAACCCGTCGTGATCGACAATGTAAATACCATTTATTTACCATTTCGCTAACTATTTTATTGAGTCGACGATGCAAGTTTTTATGCAATAAATCTTATTAAAATCGGTTGTAGAACCATTTTAAATTGATTTTGGGCTGATAATCGATCGATCGTTAAGGTTCTAAATATTTAAAACACACGCTTTCATACAGTTGTTGGTCAAAATGAGTCATCTTGTGCTTACTTCCCATTTTAGGGTCATGTACGTTGTCAATTTTGATTAACTCTACCGGTTTTTGTCAGGGCTCTGGAGTCATCAAAGCTGGCTTCGCTGGCGATCAGATACCGAAGTGCAGGTTCCCAAACTAGTAAGTATCAATTTTACAAAAATGTATTCTCATTTAGAATTCACGTCAGTCCCTTTGAATTTCTTGATCTGAACTCCTTTTAAAAGACTTTTCTAAGACTGGGTTCAGTGTTACGCTGACGATAAATGGATGTGAGTAGTGTAGCACAGACAGTCGGTGACTGAGAGTCCATACAAATCGGTATGCCACCAATGTTAATGCTGACTGTCGCTGGAGCACTAACTTGACCTAAATCTGCGATTAGCAATATAACTGTGAGTTCGACATAACATAGCCTTATTTACCGACCCATATTTCGCTAGTAAGTTCTATCTAATAGGGGCCGAACCTATTGGTATTGACCAGGCAATCCAGATTCCGGGCCGTTACTGACAAATTCTTGGTACAAATACCCAATAACACTGCGCGTCCTGGCAATTGAACCTAGGACCTTATGCTCACCAGTAGCATGCATCACCAATAGACCAATAAACCAGTCTACACTAACAGAGCAACTTATTTCTGCTGCTATGAAGGTGCTGGTGTAATTACAAGAACATGAAACATTACAGCTTTCCCTGTGATGGCTAGGCACTTTCAGTGGCTCTGTGTATTCATAATTTCATTACTGCAAAATTAGCAGGTAGCGCATAAAATTCAAATTGTTGTTGTCCACTGCTGGACATAGGCCTCCTCCAATTCGGGGGGCCTGCCATAATCGCCACGCTTGGCAGGCGGGTTGGCGATCGCAGTATGGTGGTAAAATGCATAGAGAACGCTGCTGCCCATTCTCTAGTAGGTCCCTTAGTCGCCTCCTACGACACCCACGGGAAGAGATGGTGCTATTCTTTACGCCCAGCACCACACGGAACGGTTTAAGGCTTTATGCTGAACAAAATATGATTTCACTCATTTCTCTTTGGTTCTTCCCTCAAAAGACCATTTCAGACACTACCCTAATGGACTTTATAAGAGACTGTGTAACCTCTGAGTTTATTTCGGCCTTTCTTCTCAAAGTAGTCAGATAGGAAACGCCATCCTCTTCCACTTTTTAAAATATGATTGACATGTGAACACGTTTGTACAATCCTTTTTCCAGAAATAATTTAATTTATCGAGTGACCTCCTTAAGGGAAAAAGAGTCCATATTTTTACCATACAAACTTCGGGAGTATATTACTCCACTGTTTGACAATGTACATCAAAAATTAAACATTGGTATGGTTTTGTCTCATTATTATTGTCGGAAACAGAATAGTAAAATAAAAAACGGTAAAAAAATTATGACCTTTTTAAAAAGCCAACAAAGATTCGTTTTTCATGCTAATTTAACTGCAACTTTGTATGTGTTTAAGCAATAAAAGAAGTGTTAAATATCCAAAACAAAATCGGTAGCAACAAAGCTCAAATATCAAAAAGTTCAATAAACTTTATTGGTAATTGATTTATGCAGTGGTTTTTTCATAAAACCCGATTAAGATCCGGTTTTATGAAAGGGAACGAAGGACTTTTCTTAATTTTTTACGCGCCTATTTTACTATAAATAATCCTGCCTCTCACCCAATAACGTCGTGCCTGTAGACTCTCGCTCATCACTGATACTACGTCTGTCGGACACGAAGCCTGGTGAGACAGCATGCTTTTTAGCCAGGCCCACCAGTGAGTTCGAGCCCGCGACTAGTGTCCCCTTAAGGAGTGACCTCCTTAACCTTTTAACCGCCTGACTTCATATCAGTTGTCGTGCCCCCAGCGCCCGGCACAGTGAATCGAAAAATAAATACCTACAACAAAGAGGGATGTGCAATACTAACTAGACTTCTAATTAAGAGACTGAAGTGTATGAAATTGTAAATGGTTACTTATTTAACTATTTTACATAATAAAAACATCTTTTTGATAGAATACAGCAGCAATAATTAAACAAAAAAACAGATTAAACGAGCTGTGGTGTATTTTGGTCGTAAATATACGACCCTGGCGAAATGGACCCGAAAATATTTGTCGGATTAATCCGACGCAAGCGGTTAAAAGGTTAAATAATTTTATTATTTATTTAAGTATCCATAAGGTGAACCTTCTAATTCTAAACATAGTTGAATCTGTTACTTATTCCTTTTAGGAAGTGCCTTTTTTTTTAGGAAGTGCTTTTTTTTTTTTTTTTTTTTTTTTTTTTTTTTTTTTTTTTTTTTTTTTTTTTTTTTTTTTTTTTTTTTTTTTTTTTTTTTGAGGGTGGGAACCAGGGGCCGCGGTATCTCTTTCGAACAACCCGCAACCCTGGCAGGCATCGGCCCTTGCGGACCCCACCAGTTCGGCGCACCAGGACACGTGGCACGCCGTGGCCACCCCAGGAACCAAGTAACAAAAGGGCCCCAGACGTACCCGTGTCTGGTGCCCTTGGTCCCCCTACGACGGGTCAGCACAGTGGCCCCGCCGCCTACCACTTTTCGGCCGCAGGGGATAGGGAGAGCGGCCAACGCTATACCGACACTCCTCTTCCCCTGCGGCCCCACCGCGTCCGCCATCAAACGGTGGCGGCCCCGTCCAGGCCACGGAAGGGAAGAGCGCTACACCGCGGCCCGCCTCAGTTGCGGTGCACCTCACCGCAAACTACATTCTGGCCGCTACGTCGTCGGCTTGGAGACAAAAGCCCTGACGAGCGGCCCCACCTTGTGGTTCCTCTTCGCTTCACCGTGGGAGCGGACCACGGCTACTGAGCCCCCCCGCAACGACAATGCGGGAACCCACTGGGGGGGTTTTAGGAAGTGGTCGCGTAAGAATTTAACTTGAACAGGGATTTATTTATTTTTGAGGGTGGGAAGTCATTAATCTGGTTGGAGCAGGAGGGCGTGTCAGACTTTTACTGACTAAGACCCACCCGTGTTCCTTCAGTTGCCTGTGTGCCAGGGGCCACGGTATCTCTTTCGAACAACCCGCAACCCTGGAACTTGAACAGGGTTTGTGTACACTTTTGGAACAGATTTGACAGAGGGGCTAGTGGCCGTCTTTACATACCAAGACCAGTGCCTCAGAAAGCACGTTAAGCCGTTGGTCCCGGCTGTCATTTGAGGATCTTTGACGGTTGTTACCGGTCGTCAGAAGCCCGAAAGTTTGAGTACCAGTTACCAAGCGGTATCGTGTTACCCAGCAACTTTGTTGTGGAGGTCAAATAGGCAGTCGCTCCATGTAAATAAATAATAGTTGAAAAAACTAAAAAAGACGCTTTTTTATTTTTTTAAACTATTATTTATTTTCTATTTTTTAGTTCTGCTAACTACAAAAACGTGTTTTTTTTCCTTTTTTTTTAATTTTTCTCAATTTTTTTTTTTAAATTATTGAATAGTCATCGGTCCTCGATAAGTTTACAAAGTTTCAATGAATTCTGACCGTTTAAAGTGGGTCAAAATAGCGTCCAAAGGAGTCGGTTACAAACAAACAAACATACAAGTGAAGCTAATATAAAGCGTGTAAAAATGGTATTCAGCTGCATCCGGTTAGACTGGAAGCCGACCCCGATATAGTTGGGAAGTGGTTAGGGGGCGTCCATTAATTACGTGAGGCGTTTAGGGGGGGAGGGGGTCGAGTCGAATCTCACCCAATCTCACGTGGGTGAGAGGGGGCGTCTTGGTAAATATCACGTAATTTATATTTTTTCCCGCAAAGAAACAATGTAACATTACGAGATAACCTGGTTAAATTATGTGAAACATGTTTTTCCACCCATATGGCAAGATCTTACAAAATAATATTTATCGCAGTTATGCGAACGCCACAAAGTAGCACAGTACTTCCTCGATGGTTAAACCGCCACCGCCCAGCCAAGTCAGCCAAATGCAATGCATAAATCCAAAGCAAATAAGCACAGATTAACGTTTTTACACTAAAACCACTTATTTGAAATATCTCACGTGAGATTATGGGGAGGGGGGGAGGGTCGAGCCAAATCTCACGACATCTCACAAGAGCGGGGGTGGGGGTCGAAAAATCGCCAAAATTTACTCAAGTAATTAATGGACGCCCCCTTAGGCAGATGACGACTTTTGGATCAGACCATAACCATATTGCTTGTCCTACAGCATAGGTCGACCGAAGCATGTCCGTGTCATGGCTGGAGCTTTGGAAGGAGAACTCTTTGTGGGTCCTCGTGCTGAAGAGCATCGAGGTCTCCTCAGCATCAAATATCCCATGGAGCATGGCATTGTAACAGACTGGAACGATATGGAGCGGGTTTGGAACTACATCTACAGTAAGGTTAGTAAAACAGTTGAATTATAAAATCATGCTTTTAATTCCTGAAGGGTTTAGCAGTTGTGTATCCATAGTACACCAGAATTTAACCAGTTATGATAAATGATAAATGATTTTATTTCTGTAAGTAGGTTTGTACAAACACTTTTACACGTCAATTATATTTTTTTTAAACTAGATGAGGTCGGCGTTTCCTATCTGACTACTCTGAGAAGAAAGGCCGAAACAAACTCAGAGGTCACAGTCTCTTTTAAAGTCCAGACATAATCTTGGTCAGATCATGTGAAGACCATGTGGATTGGTGTCTGAAATGGTCTTTTGAGGAAAGTACCACACAGATTGAGTGAGTGGACCTGTCCAATCAGTGCACGCATTTATCAGTAATCATGCAGCTCAACTCAGAACTTTAGGAGCTCAAAGATTTGACGAACAATACCAAAGAAAGGACGTTTGGGTAGGCCGCATAAATTACTCAAACTGCCAGATTAACATTAAAACTAACTGAGAAAGAGAAAAAAAGAAACATGACCCACACAGTCCTCACATTCACAATAATTAAAACAATAATAATATTATACTTCTCAAAGTAAATATTCATGTCAAAGTGTATATAATAATAATCAAATGTCGAAGAGTATAAGTTTGCAAAAAAAACAAAAGAACAACATTCAGTATGCAAATGTGTAAATCCCATATAATAGATAAGTTTTATACTATACAACCCTAGATTTAGTATATGCGAAACCCGAATCGCGTGTTTAGTATTTTTATGTAAAGAATCTATGTTCAAAATTTGAAAACCGAAAAATCACAAAGTTATAAGCTTGTTATGTTACCTATACTCCATTTGAAATAAGATTAGACATTTAACTAAACCTTTTTTACAGTCCGATCAACCGATTTTGATTTCTATTGCGTTAGTGGCATAACATATGGCAGCTGCAGTAAACAGTTGGTATTGTAACTACTTTTTTGCTTTTAATGACGTCCTTATGTCTACGGTATAGAAGTCAGAATCGGTTGAACTGACAGTAAAAAAGGTTTGTTTAAATGTCTAATCTTATTACAAATGGAGTATAGTTGTCTACACAAACATGGTCACCACGCGACTCCCTGTCGTATTGTGCTCATTGATAATAATTAGGCAGTAGGTACTTAACCGTACGGCGATTGTATTGTAATTAACTGGTCATTTTCCATCACACTTTTTGGGAAGAAATTGGAATTGGAGTTACTTATTCTGAACAAACTATATTCAGGTTTCGCATATACTATAAATAATGTTGTATATTACAAGCTTTTATTACCTTTCACCTGTCTCGATGTCTGTCGTCAAATCTTGCAAATTAAATTTGATCCACTTCCCGGTTACCGATTGAGCTGAAATTTTGCATACATGTGTAAATCGCGTGACAATACAATATTATGATGACATGGTGCTGATCTGATGATGGAGCTGGAAGGTGGCCATTGGAACATCGCAATGAAACGACACAACCTCATCGAGTTTGGGCTCGTTTGATTCCTATTGACGAGTACTTTGATCCTATATGGTAACCAGGGTCTGATGCTGGAGCTGGTGACCATAGAAATACATAGCAGTTTAAGTGCTCAAAACAACACATATGTGTGGGTTCTACGAATTATTACGACCTTCCTAACGAAAAAACGCTGCTACGAACTACGCCGTAATAAATCCCGCATCAAACATACTAAAAAGTTAAAAATAAAATAAAAATAATAAAAAACTTTTTTTAAAACAAGCTTTTATTACTTATAAAACGAACATAAAATTTACAAAATAATTTTATCTATTTAAATAAAAGCGTGTTATATTTTGATGGCAGGAGAAATAAAGAACATTTATTAGCATGTTACACCTATTTCTAACCGTCAAAATATAACACGCTTTTATTTAAATAATTGAGATTAAATTATTTTGTAACTTTTTAGTTTGTTTTATTAAGGCCCATAGTATCCTCATCTCCCGTTTGTATGCTAAAGCACGACTGCCGCCCGCGCCCGCGCAGGGCACCTCTGAGCCTTTATCTCAAAATGGGGATATTCCTTTAATTAATTTACAATTGTGCTTCGGCGATTCTGTGGTACCTCTAACTATCTATTTTTCAGAGTATTTTTTTTTCCAAATAACGAAGCCGTTTAGTAGGAGTATGGAATAGAAGCCAAAATATTGCGTGTTGGAAAATATTTTTTACAGCAAAAGTATTAACCATACAAAAAAAGTACTTCGGGCAAAATGATCTATATGAATCTATAGCAAAATCATATATTTTTCAAATCTTCAAGACAAGCCTTTAATGAGCAGTACGGTTCATACAGTGACCGTGTTATGCTACCAAACGGGACGTAGGCCCTTAACAAGTAATAAAAGCTTGTTTTTAAAAAATGTTTTTTTTTGTTTTTTAAGATAAGTTTTTGAATGTATTTTCATTCTTTGTAGGACCAACTGTCGACATTCTCGGAGGAGCACCCTGTTCTACTGACCGAGGCTCCCCTCAATCCTCGCCGGAACAGGGAGAAGGCGGCTGAAGTTTTCTTCGAGACTTTCAACGTACCAGCGCTGTTTCTGTCCATGCAAGCAGTGTTGAGTCTGTGAGTCATAATGGACGAATAATGTGCCCACAATTAAATTTAAGAGATGTGCTAATGTAATAAAAAAATGTATGGTTATGTAGCGGCAGTACAGAAAAATACTTCGCTACAAATATCTAAAAACACAAAAAGAGAATTGGCGCCATCTACAATGCCACATGCGAACTACGCAAGACTTACGTCACACAAATCCTGTATCGCGCAATCAGAGTTTACCGCGCGACTCGCATAATTATACAACGAGTAACAAAATTAACGCAAGACACTCCAATTAGAGTATTAAGTTAAAAGCATAATATGTTGACCAAAACTATTTTATTTTTAAAGCTAACTGATATTATTAAGAAAAACGTGTCGACCCAAGCATTACTTTATGCATTTAAAATTGAGTCTTATATCTTCCGGAATAAGATTGAATTTTATTTGGCTCAAAAAACTTGTATTAAAAGTTACTGAAATCGATTCAGTAGTCAATTAGGAACAAGCTACTTTCAGGTCTTGCGTCTATTCTGTTACACCATGTATACAACGTCCCGACATCAATCAACCGTCGGGTAGTTGCCCACCAGACACAACACCCGTCTGGTCGGAGGATCCTCCCTTTTCTATAGAGTATGAGTGAACTTTATACCCTGTTCCTCATACCTCTATATTTACATAACATCACGCCCGGTTTCCCGGAAGAGTTGGGCAGAGGTGTACCCAGTTTTATTTCATTTTATAATTATAAGGGAAATTATTTTGTTTAATACACATAGACCAGAGACACGGAGACGATACCCTAGGACAGGGGTCTGCAACCTGCGGCTCGCGAGTTACATGCGGCTCTTTAGTTCCATACGCAAATATTATTTATTTTCCTTTCACCTGGCGAGCTATCAATTAAAAAATGGCGAGTTTGCAAGTGGCGTAGATTAGGCCACGCCCCTTTTCGGTCCCCTTGTATTTAAGCCTATAATAACTGTGATAGATTATAACCTAGATTAACACATAGGATACTTTTTTATCCTGGTAGTACGTTTCCGGGGGATAATTTTCGACCTAATTACGGGCGAAGCCGCGAACAAAAGCGATTATGAAATAAAGGATAACAAAGTGACCCTAACTCTTCGCAGATACGCCACAGGCCGCACCACGGGCGTGGTTCTGGACTCAGGTGACGGCGTCACACACTCGGTACCCATTTATGAAGGTTTCGCGATGCCCCACAGCATCATGAGGGTCGACGTTGCTGGCAGAGACGTCACACGTTACTTAAGGTAAGTTAAAGCCATCAAACTTTGTTCAAAATCAATACATATTATGTGGCTACATCGCCACATGCGAACTAAGCATCATTCTGATATCTCGCAAAATCCTGCATCGCGCAAGTAGAGTTTATTATGACATAACTATCGGCTTCAGCACCCTCGAAAACCATGAAAACGAGAAACATAAAAATCGAGGCCGCCATCTTGGATTTTCATTTCGACCTCGCTATTGGCTTCAGTACAGTCGAAAACCATGAAAATGATCACACTCTTTTTCTGACTCTTTCTATTATATAACATGTAACATAATTAACGCAAGACCTCATACACCCCGAATAGAGTATTGAGTTGAAAGCATAATACAATGACCAAACCTTTTTTTTATCGTGGAGACCCTAGCTTTACTTTATGCATTTAAAATTGGTTCTTATTGCGTTAAAATAAGATTGAATTTTCTTTGGCTCAATCGGTATTCAGTATGGTAAAACAAATATTTTATGAAAAAAAAAAAACCTGTATTAAAACTCACTGAAATCGATTCAGTAGTCAATTATGAACAAACTAATTTCAGGACTTGTGTTTATTCTGTTTAACCTTGTATACATATATGATAAAAAGCCGCATGGTATAACGCTTTTTCGTTACGTAACGCTTCTTTCGTTACGTAACGCTTCTTTCGTTACGTAACGCTTCTTACGTTACGTGACGATTACTACAAATTGAGTCCTACCCATTGATATAGTACAAAAAACCCAAGATACACAATCAGCGTCTCAAAAACGTCCGCATAAATAGTGCGCAATGTTCGCAGGTGTCAAATAGCCTCGTCAGTCATCTTTCAGTCAATGTTTTTACACCGCTTTGTAAAGACCACTATAAGCAGAGATCGGATATTCGGATGCATATTTACCTAAAGATAATTTTTAGCTATGAAAGTATGGAAGCGGCTTTATAAATTATTTGTAATATTTATTAAAAACCCCGGGGTTCTTGGATTGCATAACTAATCAGATGTGTATTAATTTAAAATTAATGTTTAACCCGATACAAATATGTGTATGTACTGGAGGAGGGGTGGTTTGTATTAGTTAAAACAAAAAATAAACAAATTACTTACCTAAATTAAGACTTTTTCAATACAAAAGCGCATTCCATGTTAGCCAACATCTCAACTTTAGGTGAATATGCATCCGAATATCCGATCTCTGATTATAAGTCACGCGTGTAAGGTTGAATTTGCAAAAAAAATCGTATAATTGGGGACAGTTGAGTGTCACTTTTGTTTGAGACCTTGTGTCTTGTATTTTTCGTATATCAATATTCCTACCGCAAGCTGCGTAGAAAACTTCGTTCAAAAAAACATATCGTCAAGTCAGTTACAATTTTTTTTAACACAATAACGTTTGTCTACACAGGCTTCTCCTCCGCAAAGAGGGCGTTAATCTCCGCACGTCGGCTGAGCTGGAAATAGTCAAGGCTATCAAAGAGAGGGCTTGCTACCTCTCTCCTAACCCTCTGAAGGAGGAGACTCTGGAAACGGAGAGAGCACAGTATACTCTGCCTGATGGGACGGGGTTGGAGGTAAGAACACTGCACTCTAATAGGGTATTACACTCATTTTAGAAAAGTGTCTTAATTAGATTCTAGAGTGCTAATAAACCACTAAAAAAAACACAACATTTTTATTTAATCGATTAGTGCCATAAAAATGCATTAAAATTTTACATTTTCAAATTTCGCGCGTAATCTGACGAAAACACTGGACGCAGTAGACGCCATATTGGTCTGTGGGTATGACGTCAGTTTGCTAAAAACAAATGCGCTGATATTTTGTACGACGATTGTTTATAATTAAAATTATTGTTGGTTTGCTGTTCCTGAATGCAAAATATTATTTAAATAAAAATTACTTTGGTTACGAAAATAATAAAAGTACAAAGTTGCTCAGTTGACATGCCGTATGACGAAATAACATGGCGGCTACTATTTCATGGTGTTCAAAAACAGATTAAAAAACTGAAATCTTTAAATTGTATTTTAATATTTATTTTGTTGTTTCATGAACTAAAACTAACATTTTCCGACTGCATTTTGCCTATGCTATCTCAATAATATATGTTTAGATTTTTTCTCGTATAGAGTAAAATACCCTATTGAATAATATACTGTCAATCACAATCTGATTTTGAAGGATATTTCGGCAGAGAGAAAAGTGTTTATAAAGATTACATACTACTAGCAACCCGTCCCGGCTTCGCACGGATCCCTAATTTTTTCTGCTACCTAATAAATATGGCCTATGTTATTCAAGGATAATGTAGCATTCTAATGATGGACGAATTTTTGAAATCAGTCCAGTAGTTTTTGAGTTTATTCGTTACAAACATACAAATCTTTCCTTTTTACACGCTTTATATTAGCTTCACTTGTATGTTTGTGTGTTTCTAACCGACTCCTTAGAGTGCGATTTTGACCCACTTTAAACGATCAGATTTCATTTAAACTTTGGTAACTTATCAAGGACCGATGACAATTCAATAATTAAAAAAAAAAATTGAAAAAAAAGAAGGAAAAAAAATCTTAAAAATCACGCTTTTGTAGTTAGCAGAACTAAAAAATTGAAAATAAATAATAGTTTAAAAAACTAAAGAGCACGCTTTAAAAACCAAACTAAAAAAAGAGAAAATAATTTAATTCAATTAAAAAGCGTGGGGTGCTTGACATTAATTGATTATAAAAATACCTCAAAAAGCACCCCACGCTTTTTAATTGAATTAAATTATTTTCTCCTTTTTTTATTTAGTTTTTAAAGCGTGTTTTTTAGTTTTTTTAACTATTATTTATCATAATTTTAGTATAGATTTAGTAGTGACAATTAAAACAATTGTGCAAACCATGAAACAAAAACGGAAAACACAGGTCATGACAAAATCAAATGACAACCGTCATGTCATAATATAGGTTAAGTTTAAAAGCATATATTTATTTATTTATTTAAAAGGTACACCAACGATTTATTCACTAGACAATAACATAAGGAAAATCACATTTGGACAGAGTTATGGTGAATTTGTCACTTACAGGTGTACACAGCACTTACTTAAAAAATAGCTTCTTAAATATACGTTTTAAAAAGATTTTTTACTCGTAATGAGGATAAAGAAATGAATTAGAAACAAAGGACAAAACATTTTGTAAAAACAAAGTCATAATCCAAATAAGAATAAAAAAATACATTTAAGTTATTACTAGAATCAAAATTAACATCAAAAACAAAATCATAATCGCAATGAGAATAAAAAAATTAAACACTCAAAACATATTCAAATAATTGCTAATCCATTGCTTCGTATTTTCAAAAAAAATGTCTGCTCTGCGACATATATAACGCAATGAATGTTGTTGAACTGTCAAAATGTTATTGCGTACGCAATAGGGTATTTTCCAATTTATTAGAAACTGTTTTAATTTGAAGATTGGGACGAAATATGTAACGGAAAAATAAAAATAAATTGATTAATATCCATTTTCTCAATTAAAAACGACTAGAATCAAATTTATTGTTCGTTGTTTTGAATTTACCGCCAAAACGCTCCTTACGATGAATTTTTGTATGACGTGTCCACACGTGACGTCAGCTTCATTATTTTTCCAAAAAACACCAAATATTTATAGCTGTTAACATTGAATGAGTGCCGGTCGTACATACATGACTGTTGTTTTTACCAATATTACGTCACCAAAATGGCTGACAGCGTTTTTGCGGGAACAAAAAATGTTTAAAATTTAATTTAATTTTACGGCAAGAAAGCGTGTTTATTTTGCCGAAATATATATGGCTTTTTATTAAGAAAATCAACATTTTGAAGTACTTTTTTCAAACATAGTAAAATACCCAGCTAAATTAGTAAATATCGCGAATCACATTTTATTAATCAATTTACTACTGGACTACAAATTGCAAAAAACTGTATTAAAATTTGATTTTTCTTTCATAGAAACCTATTTTCTGCCTCCACAGATTGGTCCGGCCAGATTCCGTGCACCAGAGGTCTTGTTCAGACCTGATCTCATCGGTGAAGAGTGTGAAGGTATGATAAAACCACTTGTTTTTACTAATAAATAGGGATGGGCCGAAATTCGGTTCAACCGAATTTCGGCAGCTTGGACAAACTAGTTTGGCCTGAAATTGGGTTTGGACGGTAACACTCGGCTCGCGCCCTTTTGGTCACAGTTCTAACCTAACCTAACCCATTTAATCGGGGTGCCCCGGCTTAATAAACCAGTTTGGCCTAGGACAAACTAGTTTGGCCTGAAATCGGCTTTGGCCGGTAACATATATACCCTTTCCGTTACACGTTGTATATTTAAAAATGAAACTGTTTTTTTTTTCTTTCCAGGTCTCCACGAGGTCCTAATGTTCGCCATACAGAAGTCTGATATGGACCTTCGGAAGGTCCTGTACCAGAACATCGTGTTGAGCGGGGGCAGTACCCTATTCCGGGGCTTCGGGGACCGCCTGCTGGCCGAAATCAGGAGATTAGCGCCTAAGGACATGAAGATTAGGGTATGGAGTATTTTTTTTAATTTTTATTATTACTAGTGGTCGCCCCGGGCTTGTAGGTAAGTCAAAAAATCAGCTGTTTCATAGAAAAGTGCAATACCTATGTTGTCAAAATGTATAGAACAGCTGATTTTCTTTTTGTACAGTCACGGACTTTAATTGATAAGCCACTTGCCACAGTTCCTATTTTAGCCGTGTAATGCAAATCGGGTTTAGTCGATTATAATCGTTCATAGTCCAGAGTGACGACCCAAAGTCAACCAATTGCAGGGCTAGCAACCGTAACCTAGCGACAATTGTTTTAGCGTAGCGATAGTAACGTTATGATTAGTCATTTCGACATCGGAAAAGCTCGTACCCACGATTTTATCCGAACGCGGAGCGTCCAAGATACTGTTCAAGACAATTATGATAACTGTTTCTTATAAACATAAATAGCTACGGCTACGATTCATCAAAATTCGAAAATATCGTCTCTGACATTTCAACTGTCACTGTCTTCGGATAGCTTTTCAGAAATAACGAGGATTTAATGAGCTCTAATTCAAAAGAGATCAGTATCAAATAGAATGGATAAAATTATGCAACAGTGTATTGATTTAACATTGACAATTTATTAGTCAACCTTCAACCTCTATGGATAAGTCTATTTCCGATTATAAGTAATTTGTCATCTTGTTTACGAGCATGCGGTTTAAATTCGTGTTTAATCGTGTAATCTCGTGAACGTATAAAACTGCAAAATTGGAATGTTTAAAAGTGGCTTATCAATTAAAGTCCGGGCCTGTACAACCGACGAAAAGCTTCTACGCTAGGGGGTCTAGAATGATATGCTGAATTCATGGTTACAGTTTACGCACTAGTTAAAACATATATCCTGTATAGATATAGATTCTTAACATACTTCTTACTAGACCAGGTTTGCCCGGGTGATTTTTTTCCGCGATCAGGATTTTAAACGCTATGCTTAGCGCCGAGAATTTAAAATCAAACTTAAGTTTTTGAAGCGCTGGAATGCACTGTTGGATTTTCAATACTCGGCTCAACACCGAAGGTTGAAATTCAGTGCGTGATAAAAATCCCGCCGCGCCGAGTGTTGTGTCATTTAAATGGTTTTTTAAATGACATTATTCTTTAGATTTAATATTTGACATTATCCCCCTATATTTATAAACGAATAATAGGTAACTATGTAGGTAAGGTCTTTTTCGAATTATATTTTGCTGTCGGCTCCCATATCGTCTCGCTTTGTGAAGCAGAACTTACCACTGTTGGTCTCTGCATCGCCCAAACAAACAAACAATCATGTTATTATCAGGCAGCTGAGGCCCATAGATAAAATACACAAAAAAATCTTAAAAATATTAATAAACTAATACATATTATGAAACTTATTAAAACTATAACTATACACGTATAGTGGTCGGCGTCGTGTATCGCTGTGAGGTGTCGCGTAACCGTCCTCGGAAACGTCGATATACGACACCTTTCGGCCAAAAGTCCTCTTTCAAGCAGGTCTGTAGATGCTGGGTTGGATTGGTAGAAAATGCCTTTGGCATTAAGTCCGCCTCTGTACATTTCTGTGCGTGAAGTATTAAATAAATAAATAAATGCTTAAAGTTCAGTAATGACTAGTGACTGCTTAACCATACATTTTTGACGTTTAAACATTTCTTAACTTTATTCAACGTTTATAAATAAACCCCTATGTGATTAATATTTGACATTGTATGGTTTAAATTCTATATTTTTTTAAATTGACTATTTTAATTTGACAAACATGTTTTCATATTAAAAAAAACATTTTCAATATTTGCATGCTTAATTTAAGTTAGATTGTACAGGGATCACAATTTTTTTACCGACTTTATTTTATGTACCGACTTTTCTAAGCAAATAAAAGTCTGTGAGAACGTCTATTAACACAGTCTTGCAAATTAAAATTTAATCAAAATCAAAATATTTTATTTCACATAAGCCTGCATGGGCACTTATGAAACGTCAGAAGCTAGGTGCACGCACGGTTCCAATTTGTCGTTTCGTATGGAGAAGAGCCGGCAAGAAACTCCACGGTTACTCTTTTAAAAATAATTGGCTTTTACAATGTTTTCAAATTACAGTGATAATAGGTATGGGATAATCAAAAGCACCTCTTCCACAGATCTCAGCGCCACAAGAGCGCCTCTATTCCACATGGATCGGGGGTTCAATTCTCGCGTCACTCGATACATTCCGTAAGATGTGGGTCTCCAAACGAGAGTACGACGAGGAAGGACACCGGGCAGTTCATCGCAAGACTTTCTAGACAATCCTAGACCATTAAGGCTCATTTCCAGTCTAATTTAATTCAGAATCTTAGAAAATACTTCGTTCACGAATTAGTTTCCAAACATGTAAACAAGTATGTGTTTTTGGAAAAAAAAAGCTTTAACACCCACACATAAAGTACATTTTGCAATGCAAGTTTAACGATTTTTACTTCTTTTTCAATAGCTAAGATTCTGAATTGAAATTTAGAAGTTTTTCGACCGTTTGAGGCGAGATTTCAGCATTAGACCGTAGAGAAACTTTATAAAATATTAAAAATACTGTATTATTTGGTCCTATTTTGGTCTCAAAATATCGCATTTTATGAATAAACACATTAACAGCCAGCTGCAGAAACGAACTTTAAGTTTTAAAGCCGTCATTAAATGCTAATCTTCCATTAATCAGCAGCAGAAAAGCAACATTACACTCGTATCTTAAAGGTGCACTTACACAAGCAATTTTATGAGCAATAACTGCTCGGCAACACCAACGGATCAATTAAGTGGAGCAATCTGGAGCAACAACAATAAAATGCGGCAATTTTTTCGGAAATATCGCTTCAGATTTCTCAATGTCGCCAATATGAATTGCCGAATAATCAATCGGTTTGGAAATTGTTAGTCAATTTTCTTTCTATCTCGTTTGTTCGTATTACTACCTAGTATTATTGCCTAGATTTTTTTTTTAAGTTGTTCCATATTGCATGGTATTGTGTGACCGTATCTCTGGCAACAAGTTGCTACATGTTACCGTTGCTGGATGTAGTCGTGACGTCATAGTTGACGAGAATTGACCAAGATTGAGCAATTTTAGTTGCTCGTGTAAACCTTAATGGTTCTTTGATTTTAAATAATGAAGTGTCCAAACGAGGCAATCTGTCACAGTCTTTGTTGCATAAAGCAAGTACCATTAGCACTTTAATGTTTTGGCATTAATGTTTGTCTCTGTGCAACTGGGTGATTTAGTGATAAATGCTTATAATGTTAACAAAAACTAATTTTATGAAGATTAATATGACATAACCAGAGATCGGATATTCGGATGCATATTTACCTAAAGATAATTTTTAGCTATGAAAGTATGTAAGCGGCTTTATAACTTATTTGTAATATTTATTAAAAACCCCGGGATTCTTGGATTGCATTACTATTCAGATGTGTATTAATTTAAAATTTATGTTTAACCCGATACAAATATGTGAATGTAATGTAGAAAGGGTGGTTGGTATTAGTTAAAACAAAACATAAACAAATTACTTACCTAAATTAAGACTTTTTCGATACAAAAGCGCATTCCATGTTAGCCAACATCTCAACTTTAGGTGAATATGCATCCGAATATCCGATCTCAGGACTTATCATACACCGTGTATCACAAATGCATGGTCATATTTAGGAGGTGGTACAGACCTGAGAGACGAGTGGTGCTTGTGGCTACGTACCAATAGCCGCACAGATCCTTCGATCGGGTTAAGCTGCGCTAACCGCGGTTTGTCCCTGGATGGGTGACCATCTTTACATACCAAGACTCCTCCGTGGCTCTGATAGCACCTGAAGCCCAGTCCCGGCTGTCATTTCAGAACCTCGACAATTTGAGAACCAGTCTTACCTCGTATTTCTCTGTCACTGGTTTGTGGAGGTCAGAAAATCAAAATCAAAAATCAAAAACAAAAGTCATTTATTCAAACTAGGCTGAGAGTCAGCTCTTTTTGAACGTCAAAATTACATAAGACAGTCCCCTTAAATCGCCCGCCCTTCACCACTTCCTAGTGCTTTAGCTGGGAAGAAGAAGTGGCGCAACAAACTCCCCAGCAGCACAGCTGTCTGTTAAGTTAGAAGAACTTGATTCTGTACAATAGTAGGTAACGAAACACAAAAAAAAACATTAAATTTGCGATATGTCAGCTAGCACACGCCAATATACCATCAAAGGCAGATAGGCAGTCGCTACATGTAAAATATTCAGTTGAATTCGGTTAGACTGGAAACTGACTTCAACATAGTAGGGAATATGTTAGGCAGATGAGAACTTACCGTGGTATGTGTCATATAAATCATCATAAATAATGAACAAAGTATAAATGCATAGAAATTTTTATTTAATAAAAAGACATCGTTAATTTATTTGTTGTGATCAGAGATCAGATATTTGAATGCATATTCATCTAGAGTTGAGATGTTGGCTGATATGGAACGCGCTTTTGTATTGAAAAAATCTTAATTGAATGTTAAAAAATAATAGTTTAAAAAACTAAAAACACGCTTTAAAAACCAAACTAAAAAGAAGAAAATAATTTAATTCAATTTAAAAGCGTGGGGTGCTTGACATTAATTGATAATAAAAATACTTCAAAAAGCACCCCACGCTTTTTAATTGAATTAAATTATTTTCTTCTTTTTAGTTTGGTTTTTAAAGCGTGTTTTTAGTTTTTTAAAAGATTATTTATTTTCAATTTTTTAGTTCTGCTAACTACAAAAACGTGTTTTTTTTATATATTTTTTCCTTTTTTATTAAATTATTGAATTGTCATCGGTCCTCGATAAGTTTACAAAGTTTCAATGAAATCTGACTGTTTAGGGTGGGTCAAAATCGCGCTCTAAGGAGTCGGTTACATACAAACAAACAAACATACAAGTGAAGCTAATAACAAATTACCCACAGAGAGTTACATACTGACATACAAGTGAAGCTAATATAAAGCGTGTAAAAAAAGTTAACTCACACCACCCATTCTCTTACTAACTTACACCCTACATACACATATTTGCATCGGGGTTAATCTTATATATAAAATTCTCGTGTCACAATGTTAGTTACCTTACTCCTCCGAAACGGCTGAACCGATTTTGATAAAATTTCGTGTGCTTATCGGGTAGGTCTGAGAATCGGCCAACATATTTTTTTTTTGTGCCTTAGGAAAAACCCAAAAACAAACTGCCAAAAAATCGGGAAAACTTAAATTACATTTTCTATGGGAATTTTGTATGAATTATTGAAATTTGGACAGGACAACGTCTGTCGGGTCAGTTAGTTTTAAATAAATATGCATCTGAATAGTTATGCAATGCAATATACCAAAAAAAATACTTTAGGTAAAGATGCATCCGATTATCAGATCTCTAGTTATTATTCACCAGTAATAAAATAATCTGCCGTCCCATACATTTGGATCGAGTTTGTATTGAAGTTATGTATGAGAGGGCTGGTAATTTTTTTACGGTTACGATTGATACCATGGAGAAAGTTGTTTAATTTCATGGCCTTTTACTACACCTTTCCATACAGGCTGTGTAGATTTTTTTCCATGTTTTCTACCGTTTTGAAAATAATTTGTTTTGCATTTAAAACTATGTCTTTGATACTATTGTATTATAAAGAATGTAATGTAAAAAAAAAACATAATAATAACAATGAATTTGTATCTATCACACCTGTCATGTTTTGTACCTAAGCAATACCGTCAATTGTGGCATCTTTACTTTCCATGAGCAACTTTACCAATGAAACTTTAAAAACATATCTCTTGATTACTAAAAATTTGTTACAAATAGTATATTATTCTTCTTCTGTATCGCTTCGATATTAAATGGCGGCAACAGATTTTGAGTTATCGAGAGAAATTTAAGTACAGTTCTCATTGTTAAAGTTGCTCATGGAAAGTAAAGATGCCACAATTGACTGTACCAGGTTATTTTGGTATTTGGCCCATATCAGAACCATAATCAGCCAATAATGTTCCCACTGCTGGGGCGCAGGCCTCCCCTCAGTGAGAGGGAGTGGGCCGTAATCCACCACGCGGGCCCAGTGCGGGTTGGTAGATGTCACATGTCTTTGAATGCCTGTGATGCCAGGCCCACGATATGCCTGTTTCCTCACAATGTTTTCTTTCACCTTTTTGAGAGCAGTGTTGATGAACTAATACAAAGTATTATTGTTTTTTTATAAAAAAAACTGGCCTCTCCAAAGTATCGCCAAATCGACCGGCGGGTTAATTGCGTAATACACTAACAGTGGCAATGAGCTTCATGTTGACAGTTCAAGTTATTGAACTGTCAACATGAAGCTGTCCGAAAAATCTGTCTGCTCAACAACGTAAATAACGCAATAAATGTTAATTTATTGCGTTATTTACGTTGTTGAGCAGACAGATTTTTCGAACATATGAAGCAATGGTTTATCCTGCCTTCTTACGCAATTAGGGTGAAGTTCTATGCTTCCCGCATCCAGCGTATTCCCGCGGCCTTCACAAGGTCATCGGTCCACCTCGAGGCCTTCCAACTCTACATCTCCCACACAGGCAGCACTCCAGAACATTTCGGCCCCATCGGCCATCTGTTCTGCGAGCAATGTGCCCTGCCCACTGCCACTTAAATTTGGTAATTCTTCGGGCTATGTCGGTTCCCTTGGTTCTCCTGCGGGTCCCTTCATTTCTGATATTGGTATATACTACTTCTGTTATTAGTGGCGCTGGTTGTCAAGGGTATGTCAAATTCCATACTTTTTCAATTAGTTGTATGCTTTGCCGTCTGCAGACATATTTAATGGCAAAAATAGAACTGCTTGTACCCTTGAGTGATGAAAGCTTTGTTATATTTATAAATAAATGGCGAAACTAAACTTAATATCGGTTGCTATAATATTATGTTAAGCGAGATTTTAATAATATAATATTTAAGACAATTCTTTTTGTATTTAAATAAATTATTTTTTTCGATGTGGTTGTTTTTCTTTTGTACACCAGTAGGTACAAATGATTTATCACATTTAAATACACATACATACACTCACGCCTCAACTCTACCTCATGGGGGATGGCGGAAACTACAGGCCACCTGCTACGGTCCTTTTTAAGGTTACGTACCCAAAGGGTAAAAAGGGACCCTATTACTAAGACTCTGCTGTCTGTCCGTCATGTCTGTCTGTCAGTCTGTCACCAGGCTGTATCTTATAGACCGTGATAGACAGTTGAAATTTTGACAGATGATGTATTTCTGTTGCCGCTCTACAAATACTAAAAAACAATAAAATAAATATTTAAGGGGCCTCCAGTACAACACCTGATTTTTTTGCCGTTTTTATAGATAATAGTACAGAACCCTTCGTGCGCGAGTCCGATCCTCTCGATTTTTTTTAGATGGGAAATCATCAAATAACTTCTCCCGCTCTGGGCGGAGCGGGAGGGCGTTTCATACTTTTACTGACTAAAACCCACCCGTGTTCCTTCAGTTGCCTGTGTGCCAGGGGCCGCGGTAACTCTTTCGAACAAATCCTCGACCCTGGCAGAACCTGCTACAATCCTAATTTTGCTTCGTCTATAAGTTCATACATGTCTAGTTTAATAGTATTTCAAACCTTATTCTGACATTCATAAAGTTTTTTATACAAAATTGACAACTTAACCTCTGGGTATAGAATCATTTTACCCTTAGATGCATGATTTTTTATATTTTCGTGAAAAAATACACATATTACGAAATGAGGTCTCTAAAAAACAGGAAAAATAATAAAAAAAATCATTTCAATATTTAAAGTTTATTATTTATTAAAAAACATGTGTTATCATTTTTGATAAATTATGCAGCAAGGTCATAAAAAAAACAAAAATTAATTAGTGTGGAAAACCCTGAAACAGTTATTATTTCTATTGTCACAGAGTGACACATGACATTTCTCACACATTACTGACGTAAGTTTTTTACATTGGGCATATTTACACTGGTTCCTTTTGGAACCATAAGATTTTTCATGCCCGACACCGTCAAAACGTACGTCATCAGGAGGTAATGTTTGAGCGCCTATCTTTGGTCTTTTTTGCTTGTTTACAGGGCCTGCAGCAGTATTCAAACTTGGGCGACCTCTTTTATTTTCCGATGTGCTGCCATATTTACACAAAGTTTCCGCTAGTTCGGTCCTGAAGTCAGCAAGTTTTAAAATATTCTTAGGATTCGCACCCTTCTTCAACAAAACTTTTTTATACAGAATCCAACTATTTATCACAGACATGTCTAGTTGGTGATAAAAGAGTCTATTTGTCCATTTTTTGGATTTCATTCTAATTCTGTATCGACCCAAATAGCTATCCATAGTGTCGACACCGCCCATACTCGCGTTGTATTCGCGGATAGCATTTGGGCAGGATATGGCAATGCTTTTCTTCTGCTTTTTGTCATATCTTTTTACCGTGTTTACAGGTTCTGAACCCACATACGTGGAGAGCAGTAAAACCTGTTTATTATCCTTCCAGCTAGTGGCCGAAAATTCAACCCCATCAAAGGTAGTAACATTTTCATCATACGATCCTCTCGGCACTGATGGTTTGAGAAGATCTTTTTTATCAGGCAGTTTACATGTTTTTCCCAGTCTATTCTTCTGTACTGTCCCCAAGCAATAAATACCTTCTTTGAATAAGTAATGGAATAGTGACAAACTTGTGTAGAAATTGTCAAAATATATTATATGATTTACATTCCTCGGTAGTGGTCGAAGCAAACGTATGACTGTATTCGAAACTACTCCTAAGTCGGGTTCATTTGGTAGTCTTTGGGTATTAGGAGCCCCTGAATAAATTTCAAAATTATAGGCATAACCCATTGGGCAACAAAGCACGTATAATTTAAATCCCCATTTGTGTGGTTTCTTCGGCAAATACTGCTTCATAAAATGGCCAATTTTAGTGGAGCACATCTGTTCATCTAATGACAGGCGATGTTCAAACGGAACTGATATAAATCGGTTATTGAGATGGTCTACTACTGTACGTATTTTATGTAATCGATCGTGCTCAGGATGGTCAGGAGGTAGGTGGTTACTGTTGTCGTTGAAATGAATTATTTGGCGAATCTTTTCGAATCTGTTTACCGTCATTGTCTCTGAAATTGGATGGAATTGTACAGCTCGTGCCCAATAAGATCTGATGCTAGGATAATGATATACTGAAGTGTATATCAAGATGCCAAGGTATTTACGAAGTTCTAATAAGTTGATGGGGTCGGAAAAATTTGGATTCACTTGTACAGCATATTTGTTCGTCTCAGCAATGATCAATTCCAGTAGCTTTTGATCAAAAAAGTAAGAAAAAAATTGGTATGGAGTGGATAAATCTAAAATATGTTGAGGGTAGGCTGTGACTCCAAGAAAGGTAAGAGCTTGATCAACCAAAGGCATGTTTTTCTTTTTCCAAACTAAATTTCTTACTTGAGTATAATTAGTGGACCTTGATACAATTTCTGACAAATCATCAGACACTAATGGGGGATCACAGTCTTGATTAGTATTTAATTCTGTTTGTTCTTCTTCTACTTCCTGTTCCACATCTTCAAGGTCTTCGAGCAATTCATTTAGATTGTCATAGTAATCCAGAGCATCTTCATCGATGTTTGCTTCATCCTCAGAGATGTCGCCGTTTTCCAGTTGAGATAATAGTGTTTCAATATCTCTGTCATTCATATTCTATGTCGTATCAATAGGGATCTAAAACCATAATAAAACCATGCAACCCAACACCAAAAGACATAAAAATTGCTCCAAAAACATAGCAATGTAAGAATAATTATGTACATCCATAGTAAGAAAAACTTACACCGGTAATGCATAGATTATCATTTTTGATAACAATATTCCAAAGCAAATTTAGTACCATGCCACACTATTCAGTTGTAAAATAAACATATCAAAACAAAATATAGATTCTTACCTTTCAGAAAGTATTTTTTTTTTTGTAAATAACCGTTATTTTATACTAGATATGAACCGATTTATATATTCAAATTCGTACCCATGTAAGTATTACGATCTTGCAGCTTGTAATGTCAAATTCAACCAATCACAGCCCAGATAGTATTTTGTCATGTTGACAGATTATAAGAATGACACGTAAACAGTCGTCCAGAAACGTTTCGTTACTTAAATATATTTTATTCGGAAGTTATGCGTATGAAAAAGTCAGTTATCATTTTTGATAAACTATGCACTTAAGGGTTAACAGACTTCAAAAAGAAGGAGGTTATCAATTCGGTACCTATGTTTATATTATTATTTTTTATGTATTTACGGGCATAAAGCTCCGGTCTATAAAGAGTTATAGACGGATTTGCAAAATTCTTTTTTTGGTTCGAAAGGAGTTTATTCCGAAATGGTCCCATTTAAATTTCATATAAATCTGATGATGAGTTTCGGAGACAACTACGGAACTCTTCAAAAATAACGCTAATAGACCGCGATTGCTGCTATCGCATTGTTTACGCAATCACGCAACATAACATCACGCCTGTACCTACACTCGAAAGGGAAAAGGAAGGGAATTCAGTATATCAGGGTACACCCACATTTTCTATCAAAGTAGTTGCATATTATTATATTTTTCCGTTGAAGAAGTTAAACTTAGAAATATTAAAAAGTGAAAAAAAAACAACCGATTTCCGAAAAAACACTACGAAGTAGAAAATAACTTTAATTTCGGAAGTCTGTGACAAAACTAAAATACATACCTATCCTAAGACAACTTTTTAATAACTCACAAGTGTGACGCTGCGAAAGGTGTAATAAAACAAAAAAATTACGACATAAAATATTTTATTTAGGTGTTTTATAGTGTAACATATTATTAGATATATTTGTGCTAAAACTGTGTTAAAACCTTCACACTTAGAACTCATCATTTTCAAACGGATGGAATTTGTGTCCCAGGGACCTGAAATAAAAACAAAATAGATTAGGTAATGGTAACTATAAAAAAAAAACACTTTTCAAAATCTACGTCAGAATATCATCATCTGCCTCGCCTTTTCACAACTATGTGTTGTAGCTGAACACCAATATTTTACATGAAGCGACTGCTTATCTGACCTTCACAACCCAGTTACTGGGTAACACGATACCCATTGGTAAGACTGGTTGTCAGACTTTCGGGCTTCTGACGACCCGTAACGACTGTCAAAAATCCACGAAAGACAGCCGGGACCAACGGCTTAACGTGCTTTCCGAGGCACGGAGTGGTTTTTTTTTATGTAAAGATGGTCACCCATCCGCGGACCAACCGCGGCAAGCGTAGCTTAACCTGATCGATCGACACGTGCGGCGGTTAAGTTATAACAGCCACAATGCCCTATACTAATATTATGGAGATGTAAAATTTGTTTGTGTGTAGGGAGTAATTTCTAGAACAACCAGTCGGATTAGAAAAAATCTTTTTGCATTTGATAGTAAATTTTTTAAAGAAGATCATATGCTATTTTACATCACGCTACGAGCCTTAGGAGCCGAGCAAAGCGAATTTTTAAATTTACACTGTTCTTTCGGCCTTTGCCGAAATTACCAGTGCGGATGGGCGATGTGATGCGACGCGGTGGGTCGGGGGACCAAGAAATTAGACGGGGACGGGGAAGAAGCGGCCAGAACCTAGTGTATTAATAACCTAGCTGTCGGCAGCGGCTTCGAAACAAATCCCAAGGGAACGTACTACCGGAATGAAAAAAGTGTGCACTATATTACACCCATTTTTGAAGTGTCTTTATTAGATTCTAAAATGCTAATAAACCACAAAAAAAAACAATTTTTTAATTGAATCGATTAGTGCCATAAAATGCAATAAAATTTTACATTTTCATGTTTCGCGCGTAATTTGACGAGAACAGTGAGATGCAGTGGACGCCTTATTGCTCTGTGGGTATGACGTCAGTTTGCTGTGTAAACAATTGCGCTGATATTTTGTATGATAATGGTGTATAATAATTATCGTTGGTTTGCTGTTCCTGAATGTAAGATATTATTTCAATAAAAATTACTTTGGTTACAAAAATAATAAAAAAACTTTTTCCAAAAAAAAAACAACCGACTTCCAAAAAAACACTACAAAGTGAAAAATAACTTTAATTTCGGAAGTCGGTGTCTTTGGAGCTGTATTTGAATTTTTTGTCACCGCCTTCCGAAATTAAAGTTATTTTTCACTTTGTAGTGTTTTTTTGGAAGTCGGTTGTTTTTTTTTTGGAAAAAGTTTTTATTTTTCACTTTTTAGTGGTTCACATGTGCTTACACCTTCACATCATACTGGCGTGATGTTATGTTATGAACTGGTGTAAGCAATAGACAGAGATGAGATTTCAGCAATCCCAGTCCATTTGCTATCATTTATTGAGGAGTTCCGTTGCCTATCTCCGAAGTTCTTCATCAGATCTTCACCAAATTGAAATGGAACCACTCTGAGAAAGTACTCTTCCAAAAAATACCTAAATCGCTTTGTGTGCCCATAAAATTTGAAGAGTTCTCTCCATTTCTCCAGGATCCCATCATCAGATCCTGACTTGATGATCATGGGACCACCTGGGAAGTATACCCTTTCAAACAAAAAAAAACAAAATTCAAATCGGTCCAGCCATCTTCGAGTAATCGGGGAACATACATAAAAAAAAAAAAAAAGGTTCCGACGAATTGATAACCTCCTCCTTTTTGAAGTCGGTTAAAAAGTACTAAGTACAAAACAGCGGTATGACGTAATAACATGGCGGCTACTATTTCATGGTGTTCAAAAACAGATTAAAAAGAACTGAAATCTTTGAATTGAATTTTAAAATCTATTTTGTTATTTCTTGAACTAAAACTAACATTTTCCGACTGCTTTTTGCCGGAGATATCTTAATTATATATTTTTAGATTTTTTCTCATATAGATAAAAAAAATATTTGAAAGCTGGTGCTTCCCATGTGATTCCATTTAAATTTCATATAGATCTGATGATGCGTTTCGGAGACAGACAACGGAACTCTTCAAAAAATTACAGCAAATCAACCGCGATTGCTGCGATCGCATAAATATGCATTGTTTTGACCCCAAGGAGCCAAGGCTGATGAAATTTCGAATTGGTGTGGGGTAGGTACTTTAACTAAAAATTTTAAAAAAGAACAACCGACTTCCGGAAAAACACTAAAAAGTGAAAAATTACTTTACTTTGGATATGAATTTGAATTTTTTGTCACCGGCTTCCGATTCTTTTTTTTTGGAAAAAGTTTTTCTTTTAATTAATAAATATTTTTAGGAAGTTAGGTTACTCACGCAGTCATAGGCACTAGTCTGCCGTTACGGTCGAAGGAGTCGATCAGTTCCACATCCTCCTGCGACAGCTTGAAGTCGAAAACGTCGAAGTTACTCGCGATGCGCGACTTCGTTACCGACTTCGGAATCACGATCAGTCCGCGGTCGATTTGGTACCTGTCAACATTCATAAGAAATATAAATAATGTTTATTTGTGAGTGGAAATAAGGGGACGGCCTAGAAGAACATTTAGTTTATTTGCGGTAAACATGACGCAAAAAAGGACAGGAACACACAAAAAATAAGAAAAGGTTGAGGGAATCATGCGTCACATCTACACAAAACGGCTATCACTCAGCATTATGCTGCGGACTTCTGCAAGACAGAGCCCCAGCGCTGGTTTTCAGCGACAGCCGGCTTTGACGTAATGACGTCGCCCGGTGCATCAAACAACTCGTAGCACTCGCAACCGGTGTGTGTGTATGACCAGATTTATGAACGAAAACGAGGCAAAAGGAGTATGTAAAAGGTGCGCTTACACGAGCAACTAAAATTTCGCCATCCTGGTCAAATCTCGTCAACTATGACGTCACGACTACATCCAGCAATTTAAAGCAATAGCAACATGTAGCAACCTGTTGCCAGAGATACGGCCACACAATACCATGCAATATGGAGCAACTTAAAAAATAATAGTTTAAAAAACTAAAAAACACGCTTTAAAAGCCAAACTAAAAAGGAGAAAATAATTTAATTCAATTAAAAAGCGTGGGGTGCTTTTTGAGGTATTTTTATAATCACTTTTTTAGTTTGATTTTTAAAGCGTGTTTTTTAGTTCTTTAAACTATAGTTTATTTTTAACTAGATGAGGTCGGCGTTTCCTATCTGACTACTCTGAGAAGAAAGGCCGAAACAAACTCAGAGGTCAGAGGAAATAATTTACACTAAGTAAATAAAAAAAAATAAAAAACGTTTTATTTCAGATGTCCGGATCCATAGGTACATTAATTATTTTGAAATTACAGACATTAAAAAAGAAAATGAATACGAAAATCATAAATTTTTAAGTTAAATATTTTTTTAAAAATAGGTCTGGGTTGGGGTTCGAACCTACAACCTACTCATAAGTCGCGGCTTTTACCCCTGTGCCACCACTGCCCAAGCGACGCCTTAAATAATAATAATAATTATTATTATATTAAAAGACTTACCTAATAAGTACTTGTGCAACAGTCTTCCCCAGTCTGTTCGCGATGGCCTTAAGTTTGGGGTCATCCAGCAGTTTGGGGTCGCCGGGCTGCGCCCAGGGCCTGTCTGGGGATCCCAGGGGGGAGTATGCCGTGATCTTGATGTCGCGAGCCTCGCAGAACTCCTTGAGACGACGCTGGTTTAAGTAAGGGTGACATTCCACCTGGAAAAGACGGAAAAATTAATTAGGTAGATAACGTGTGGTCGGCTACTCGGCTTTAAGTATAATCAGACGTTTCCACTGCTGGGATACAAACCTACTCTCTGTGAGAGAGAGTGGGCAGTAATCCACCACGCGGGCCTAGTGCGGGTTGGTAGATGTCACATGTCTTCGAATTTTTGGTTCTAGGACATGTCGGTTTCCTCACGATGTTTTCCTTCACCGTTTTGAGAGCAGTTGTGATGAAATAATTTACACAAACTAAAGTGTCTGGGTTCGAACTTATGACATACAATAGAGTATTTTCCAATTTAATAAAAACTTAAATTAATATTTTAAATTGATGATTGGGACGAGATATTTAACAGAAAAATAAAAATAAATTAATTCATATCCATTTTCTCAATTATAAACGATTCAAATCGAATTTATTTTTCGTTGTTTTGAATTTACCGCCAAAACGCTCCGTACGATGACTTTTTTATCACGTGATATAGGGCGAACGAAGTAATAAATTGTGATTCTCACCTGATTTGTGACCGGAACAGTTTTAGCGGTCTTCAGAAGCCGCTCGATCTGCTTCGAGTTGAAGTTGGAAACTCCGATGCTCTTGGTCAGACCCTCGCCGACTAAGGGCTCCATAGCTTGCCACGTGTCTACATAGTCAACGTCGGAGTACAGAATGTTATCCGATTGGTCTTTAGGGAAGAGGTCGCCATCTTCCTGTGAAGAATGGTATGCAAAAATTAAAATGATTGAAAATATAGAAATTTTCAATCGTTCTCCAATCTATAAGACATAAGCAGAGATCGGATATTCGGATGCATATTTACCTAAAGATAATTTTTAGCTATGAAAGTATGGAAGAACCCCGGGATTCTTGGATTGCATAACTATTCAGATGTGTATTAATTTAAAATTAATGTTTAACCCGATACAAATATGTGTATGTACTGGTGGAGAGGTGGTTTGTATTAGTTAAAACAAAAACTAAACAGATTACTTACCTAAATTAAGATTTTTTCGATACAAAAGCGCATTCCATGTTAGCCAATATCTCTACTTTAGGTGAATATGCATCCGAATATCCGATCTCTGGACATAAGATACTAATAGAATGTATTTTTTTTGTAAGTCGATGTTCACATGGTTGAAAAAGAATCGACAGAAACCCCAAAATATATTTTTTATTATTGAAATAGTCCATGTAAAACTATTGACAAAAGTAATGATGAAAACTGACAATTCATTGCTTATATTGACACAAATGATTTGATTCAAAACTAAAAAAAACATTTATGAACTACAATGTGATAAATCCCGGCGGATTTTTTTGACACAGTTTACAATCTAATCGTGTGTTTTCTCAACGCTCTGTGATGCGCGATAAAATTCCGTCTAAACACATAGGTACAGACGCCAGCGCATCAAGCTACCTCAATCTGTCAAATTACTCTGATACATTTTCAACTTTATTGCATAAACATAAGCTTCAAGTTCAATTGGGAAAATTTGACAGTTTTGGGTTGCATTGTTGTGCTGGCGTCTGTAATAAAGACATACTTTATAACCCTGGGGCCAGTGGATCAGGTACAGGTCCAAATAGTTCAGGTTGAGGTTGTCCAGAGACGCCAGGAGGGCGCCCTTCACCAGGTCTGGGCGGTGGAACGTGTTCCATAACTTTGAAGTTATGAAGAGGTCTTCCCTGTAAAGATGGTTATCCTATAGTGTGACCATTAGTGCTGTGCACTCCCTGAGGTATGCGCGCGGCGAGACGGCGGGGAGAATCGGTTGCTGCGCTCTGTCAGTGCGCCGTCAACGCTCGTGGCGGCAGGTAGTGTTATCTGTATCGGACTGTCTATGTCAGACGCACATGGGATAAATATTCAAAGATGGGTCGTGCATTATCTCGTGATATGAAGACTGTCATTTTTAAGGTGGCTGAATATTTTAAGAAAAGAAAAGCAGACAAAGAAAGCTTTGAATTTTAAAATGATGTGAATATTGCCAAAATCGTTGCGGAGGCTACGGGGTACAGCAAAAGAACCGTGCATAATGTGATTTCTGCGGGTTATTTATCAATTGAAAATTCAAGCGTATTAAAATTTCAATCGCCAAAAAAACCAAAAGTTCTAAAGCAAAAACACGTTGTGGATGATTTTGACCTTGGAGTAATCAGAAGAAAAATTCATCAGTTTTACGAAGTTGAAAAAATTTTACCAAGTGTCCGTAAGTGAATTGTGGACGGGAATATTTAAGACAGCTTTTACACAAAATGGGCTACCGTTTCAAAAAATGCAAATCAAAGAGACATCTCCTTATTGAGCAGCCTAATATTACAGTGTGGCGGAAAAAATATCTTACACAAATCAGAAATTACAGAACGCAAAACCGCAACATATATTTTCTTGATGAAACATACATCAACGCCAGTCACCATGCCAGCAAATGTTGGCAATCATCGTCAGAACCCGGAATTCACGCTGATATTGGGAAAGGACGGCGATTGGTAATTCTCCACGCTGGGTGTCGAAATGGCTTAGTGGATGATGCATTGACCATATTCAAATCAGATGCTAGAACCGGTGACTATCATGGAGATATGAGCGGACCTACTTTTTATAAGTGGGTAGATGAAAAGTTAAAAGATAAATTGCTGCCGAATTCTGTGGTTGTAATGGACAACGCGTCTTACCACAGCGTTCAGATTGAGAAGAAACCAACCATATCAAGCCTCAAAAGTGAAATGCAGAACTGGTTGCTACGCCATAATGTAGAATTTTCTGCAACCATGACAAAGGCTCAACTGCTACTTCTTATCAAAAATACACAAAAAGAACCCGTGTATAGAATTGACGAACTCCTGAAAGCCAGTGGACACACTGTTCTGCGTTTATCTCCGTATCATCCAGATTTAAATCCAATAGAGTTGGTCTGGGCTGATATTAAAAACAACATAGCCCAAAACTATATTAATTCTTCTCTAGACGAAAAGATAATCTTATTGGATAAATTGTTTTCGGAATTCACGGCGGAAAAATGGCAGAGATGCGACGATCATGTCCAGAAAAATGAAAATGATTACTGGAGTCGCGATGGTAGGTTCGATAATGTTATCGATTCATTCATAATAAATTTGCAAGACTCTGATTCAAGTTCCGGTGGCGAAGTGGAAGATGAAGATGATGACGAAATCGAAGATGAAGTTGAATCAGAATCTATGTCAGAATAACTTTCGTTAGAATATATAATTGTTTGTAAATATAAAAAATGTTCAATAAAACAAGTCCTGCTTTAAATTATAAGTTTAGTTCTTATTTATCACCCGCATATTTTTAATAAAATATGAGTATATTTAGGTTACATTTTAATCAACTAAGTAAGTATAATATATTACAGATAGATAGCCTCCGACTATCGTCCCGCCACAAGTCTTGCCTTAGAAATGCAAACTGATATCGTAAGATCTGTCCGACATGTATCGATCTCATGTGAACTCATGCACTTTTTTCTTCGCCTCCCACCTCGCCGCGCATACCTCAGGGAGTGCACAGCACTAATGGCCACACTATAATAATAATGAGGGTTATCAATAAGAGGCTAGCCTTCAAGCAGGCACAAATCTACTCCGGGGAGCTACTGAAAAATTCCAAATGAATGAATGAAATGATGACAACGTCCATCAGACCGTTTAAACTACGGTTGTAAAAGAGCGGTGTCCTTCATGAAAATCTGTCATTTTCAACAGTATTACATTAAAAATTCAAAAATGGGTCTGTATTTGGATTGGACGGTCGTTGTGTGATCAGCAGAGATAGGATATTCGGATGCATATTTACCTAAAGATAATTTTTAGCTATGAAAGTATGGAAGCGGCTTTATAAATTATTTGTAATATTTATTAAAAACCCCGGGATTCTTGGATTGCATAACTATTCAGATGTGTATTAATTTAAAATTAATGTTTAACCCGATACAATGTATGTACTGGAGGAGGGGTGGTTTGTATTAGTTAAAACAAATTATTTCTCTAAATTAAGACTTTTTCGATACAAAAGCGCATTCCATGTTAGACAACATCTCAACTTTAGGTGAATATGCATCCGAATATCCGATCTCTGGTGATGAGCCTATAATGTTCAAACTGCTGTGTCACAGGCCTGCTCTTAATGAGAGGTAGTTAGCGTAATCCACCACGCGGACCCAGTGCGGGTTGGTAGATGACACTTGTTTTCGAATTTTTTGGTTCTAAATTTTCTAAGACAAGCTGATTTTCTCACGATGTATTCCTTCACCGTTTTGAGTAGCTTGAGCAGTGGTGATGAGATAATTTATACAAAGTAAAGTACCGGTAGGGGTTCGAACCCTCGACCGACTCGTAAGTCTCGACCATTCTCACGGGGCAGTCTATCCCTATTACTAGGTATCTCTTTATTAGAGTCTTTCTCTATTTGTAGGTTTCTCTTTATTAGAGTCTTTCTTTATTTCTAGCAGTCTATCCCTATTACTAGGTATCTCTTTATTAGTCTTTCTCTATTTGTAGGTTTCTCTTTATTAGAGTCTTTCTTTATTTCTAGCAGTCTATCCCTATTACTAGGTATCTCTTTATTAGAGTCTTTCTTTATCTCTAGCAGTCTATCCCTATTACTAGGTATCTCTTTATTAGAGTCTTTCCCTATTTGTAGGTTTCTCTTTATTAGTCTTTCTTTATTTCTAGTAGTCTATCCCTATTACTAGGTATCTCTTTATTAGAGTCTTTCTCTATTTGTAGGTTTCGCTTGATTAGAGTCTTTCTTTATTTCTAGCAGTCTATCCCTATTACTAGGTATCTCTTTATTAGAGTCTTTCTCTATTGATAGGTCTCTCTTTATTAGAGTCTTTCTTTATTTCTAGCTTTCTCTTTCTCGAGTTCTATGACAACTTAACAACATAGCTAAAACATGTCAATCAGTCAATGTTTTATATTACTATACTCCATTTGAAATAAGATTAGACATTTAAACTAACCTTTTTTTACAGACAGTTCAACCGATTCTGACTTCTATACCGTAGGCATAAGGATGGCATTAAAAGCAAAAAAGTAGTTACAATACCAACTGTTTACTGCAGCTGCTATTTGTTATGTATGCCCCTAATGCAATAGAAGTCAAAATCGGTTGATCGGACTGTAAAAAAGGTTTAGTTAAATGTCAGTTAGTGTAATGTAATGTTGATGCTATCTTCTGGCTTCTTCTTAAATGAGTAATGACTGCTATGCCCTTTTTTATCAGACTAAATAGTTGTTCGGGCTTGGCAACATTAATGTTCATGACATTTAGCTAATGCATTGCAAAATTCGCCTGTCTGGGTTCGAATCCACGACCTACGGCTCGTAACTTGCGGCCGTTACCACTGGGCCTCTTTTGCTCACTGATCACTTAAGAAACCAAATCCTAACAGAGTAAACCTTAAACTCAACCACACATTGGTCGACGGGATCAAACCCAGGACATATAAATGAACGTTTAAAAATACTGACCTCTTAACTGTTCCGTCAACAATCTTAGCCGTGATAGCGGCCCCGACCTCTTTCTCGTTACCATAGACGAACGCGCAGTCTATGTGCCTGTACCCGATGTCTATGGCATTTTTGACAGCTTCTGTCACTTCACCTGGTTTAGACTGTAAGGAAAAAATTAAACAAATTTTAATGATGATGACTAATATTATAAATGCAAAAGTAACTCTGTCTGTCTGTTACGCTTTCACGCGTAAACCGCTGAACCGAGCGTCATGAAATTTGGCAGAGATATAGTCTGGGATATGGAGAAGGACATAGGCTACGTTATTACGCGATAACCGACATCCACGCGGTTATATATAGTTCTGTGGGTTAATTGGTTTAAAAAATAAACACTTTTAATAGGTTGATCTCTGCCTAGCTGTTCGGGGAATAGAGGCGTGATGTTCTCCAGGCTGCTACAGAGAAGTTGCAGACAGAAAACTCAATTACACTTTGCCCGACCTGGGACCCGCCTGCCTGGGAGCGCTTGCGTCATATTTTTTTCGTCAAAATTGATTTTAACTGCGTTTTGGAGTTTATCTCGGTTGTGTCAATTGTTATCAATAACCCTAGTTTAATGTTATCTAATGCTACATAAGTATGACAACGTCGAACGACTGATTAGCCGGATGATAGCATTTATCTATAACAACCGTACATTTTCTAACTAATATTGAATTATTGTTGCTTATGTGAAATATTTTCTTGTCTTAATCAAATTATCTTGATGGATGGATGGATATTCTTTTCATTCATGCCTTTTTGGTACAACGTTCGTATAGTCATAATTACACAACATTACATAACGTGTCCATGTGTACTATGATTATGAATGATAGCTTGAAATACTGCAGCGGTGCGCCTGTCTAGCAATCACCAGCTGCCCGACAGGCAATGTTGGGGCTGCCTCCTCTACACCTCATAGTGCGGGAGGAGGCAGCCCTGGCTGCCCGTAGGCTCGACATAGCAGGAACCCTAAGTAAAGACTCTTAGTGTCAAGCACACACGCATTAAGGAAGATGCGATCAAACGACAACCAATGATGGCATCACCCTGTGATAAAACTCCGAAATTGCACTACTTCCAGAGACACTACAACGTAGTACTCACAGAAGAACAGAACAATCACTCAGGCCCGGACGAGCTATGAGTCTACACTGACGGATCAAAGACCGACTCCGGAACCGGAGTCGGAGTTCTCTCACAAGACCTTAACATAAACATATCCAGCCCGCTAGGAATGTTTAACACCGCATACCAAGCGTGTATGAGCAATGTGTGGGCATTATACAATCGGTGTACGCCATAGAAGCCGGGAGAGTCACAGACACACACATACGTATACTCTCCGACAGTGCTTCAGTTCTCCAATCCCTACGGAAAAAATACATTACATCGAGTTTAGCACTAGAATGTCACAATGCACCAGAAAAATTAACAGTTGCCAAACGCAACACTGTGACACTGCAATGGATAAATCGACACAGTGGATCACTAGGCAATGTTGCTGACGAACTGGCCTGGAGGGGCATCCAGCGCGTCAGTCTGTGGTCCCGAGCCTATCGTGCCCATCCCCTTCAACTAACTACGCAGGTGGCTTCAGGAATACAGTCACACACAAGCCGAGAGCTGGTGGACCCTGACACCAGACTGCAGGCAGTCTAGGGAAGCAATGCCGACTGGACGATTGTTACGCCTGGACAGAAAAGATCTGCGTCTGGTGACTGGAACCATCACAAGACACTGTCCGTTAATAAACACTTCTACACAATAGGCATAACGGACCGCCCCTTGTGCAGGGCTTGCATGGAGGCCGAGGAAACCGTTGCGCATGTGCTTTTCGAATGCACAGGCGCAGCCCAAATTAGAGCAGAAACCCTCGGGGAACCCAAATGTTACACGGATATTCTCAACAGACCAGGAGTTATAGCCAACTTCTGGAGGGAGGTGGGCTGGTTGGAATAACACCCGAAGGCCGCCATGGCTCACGCACAATGGTCCACTTGAAGGACTAAGTGCGGAAATCAAACCCATAACATAGAACATAGAACTCAGACGTTGACAGACGTATCGTCGTATCACTTTTAGCTACCTAGACGCCTGTGGTCGTTCCGTTACTGTCTACCAACTTGTTAAAATATAAATTAATTAACCGACTTCAAAAAGGAGGAGGTTCTCAATTCGTCGGAACCTTTTTTTTTTTGTTTGAAAGGGTGTACTTCACAGGTGGTCCCATGATCATCAAGTCAGGATCTGATGATGCGATCCCGGAGAAATAGAGAGAACTCTTAAAATTTTATAGGCACACGAAGCGATTTAGGTATTTTTTGGAAGAGTAGTTTCTCGGAGTGGTCTCATTTCAATTTGGTGAAGATCTGATGAAGAACTTTGGAGATAGGTAACGGAACTCCTCAATAAATGATAGCAAATGGACTGGGATTGCGGAAATCTCATGTCTGTCTATTGCTTACACCAGTTCATAACATAACATCACGCCGGTATGCTGTGAAGGGGAAAGCACATGTGAACCACTAAAAAGAGAAAAAAAAACTTTTTCCAAAAAAAAAACAACCGACTTCCAAAAAACCACTACAAAGTGAACAATAACTTTAATTTCGGAAGGCGGTGACAAAAAATTAAAATACAGCTCCAAAGACACCGACTTCAGAAATTAAAGTTATTTTTCACTTTGTAGTGGTTTTTTGGAAGTTGGTTGTTTTTTTTTTTGGAAAAGTTTTTATGGTTCAATTTCACCATGGGTTGAACACTAGTGATTATTATTATGTAATTACATACGTGTCATGGTCGCGAAACATATACTAATCAACATACAACCGGATACTGACTAGAAATTTGACAAAAAACGTATGTTTTTTTTTTCGCAGACTGCCGTGGGACCTTAAGATCGATTTTTTGGAGTGATGTCCTAATTTATATGGATAACCCAGAATTTATACAAAGCCATTTTGCAATGCATTAGTATAATTTTATGAACATAATAACTGTTACCAGGTACAAACAAATATTTAGACCGATAACAATATGGCATATTTAGCATTCCTCATTTACTTTTGAAGAAGTTAAAAGATAGCATCTGAAGAGGTTTTCTTAAGTGGCCTGTAATACTTGTTTATCAGAACATCAGTGATAAAATCTTTGTTTGATTGACATGCGTGAGATAAGTTGTTAAGTTGTCATAGAACTAAATAAAAAACGAGAGACCTAGAAATAGAAAAAGACTCTAATAAAGACAGAACTACAAACAGAGATAGACTCCAATAAAGAGAGAACTACAAATGGAGAAACACTCTAATAAAGAGAGACCACATAAATAGAGAAACACTCTAATAAAGACAGACCTGGATATAGACATAGAATTAATAAAGAGACTACTACAAATAGAGGGGGGAGGGGGGGTCTGGATGGTGATTACGTCAGTAGAATATATTTTTTAACTTTTGGATTTCCTGCAAAATTTAGTTGATTTTGGTTTGAACACATATGGCAACTCTACTTGTCTATGAATGGCTCGAAGAAAACGGTGACAATATTCCAAAACCACACGAAAGTGAGCAGACACGTTGGATGTCTGCTATCAATGTTTACGTGAGCATGGGAAGGGGGGGGGGCGTAAGAGCTTTGCTTACTTTTGCTGACGAGGGGAACTTTGCTTACTTAAATGGAGATAAAGAGAGACCTAAAAATTAAGAGCAGTGATGACCCAGTGTTTATAAGATGTGGCCTCTAACCCTGACAGGTACTTTACTTATTGTAAATTCGTACATCACCACTGCTCTAAAAAGGTGAAGGAAAACATTGTGAAGAAACTGGCATGTCCCAGAACCAGAAATTCGAAGACATTGACATACACCAACCCGCACTGGGTCCTCATGGTGGATTACAATGATGTAACCAACTTTTTGTAACAATATCATGATTTTAAAAGAGTGTCCATGGAGTTTCTTGCCCGTTCTTCTCCAGGTACCTACGCTTTGGAATGGGCAACTAGCTTCATCTTTCTACCTCACCGACCTTGACAATTCAAAAGTGCCTGTAATTGGTTTATTTGAAATAAATGCTTTGAGTTTGAGTTTTTTACGGCCCGTTCCCTCTCTCAATGAGGAGACTTGAGTCCCAGCAGTGGGAACATTATAGGCTGATTATGCTATGGAACTTAATAATTTAACTTTAGTCATGAACCATAAACTCATGCCTTTTTCCAAGGGGGTAGGCAGGACCTACAGGATGCCACCTGCTACAAACCTTACCTACTTACTTCGACCGCTATGCGAAAGCATGCATTCATGTACCGTTTACTATGGCATCTATACTTTCCTTGAGCAAGACGACCCACTATCCAACTTTACCAATGAGAACTGTATTAGAATATATCTCGATTACTAAAAATTTGTTACAAAAATAGTAGATTATTCTACTTCTGAATCGCTTCGATATTAAATGGTGGCAACAGATTAAGTTATCGAGAGAAATTTAAGTACAGTACTAATGGGTAAAAGTGGCTATGGAAAGTCAAAATGCCACAGTTGAGCGTATATGTGTCAGGCAGTATATGCGCCCTCACGGCCGTAGTCGCCGCGGGAGACGCCCTGGGCGTCGGGAATCCCAGGCTGATTCCCGGCCACCGTAAGCGCGGGCTTGCGGACGGCGAGTAATGGGTAGCTCGCTGTCCGGTAAGGATCAAGCCCGGGTCGACGGCGCGTTGTGGTTCACGCGCGCCTCAAAGTGATGTCAGCACCAAATGGGGGGGGTCCGCAAGGGCCGATGCCTGCCAGGGATGCGGGTTGTTCGAAAGAGATACCGCTGCCCCTGGCACACAGGCAACTGAGGGAACACGGGTGGGTTTTAGTCAGTAAAAGTCTGACACGCCCTCCCGCTCCGCCCAGAGCGGGAGAAGTTATTTGATGATATCCCACCCAAAAAAAAAAAAAGCGTATATGTGTCGATTTTGATGTACCAGTAAGTTTGCTATACCTCCTCCTTGCTTACAAACCCTGGAAAACAGTTTTAAACCGGTAATCCGGCAAAGAATAGTCATAGGTACAACTTTTGTTTAATGGGTAAGTACTAAAGTAAAATGCCCTGCATCGTCATCAAACTCAAGTTTTATGTGTTAACAATAGGAATTGAACATTCTAGAATTATGAATACGTGTTATTAGCGTGGGAAAATATTTTTTTTTTGGCACGCAAGATTTAATAAATGTTTTCGACTATGAATAAGTAAGGAATTTACCTTCCAAGTACCAATTCCAATGATAGGGATCTTGAGACCGTTATAAAACTTCACTCTGGGAACTTTTAAAGCCATTTTGCTGTCTATTGAAGTTTTAAAAGAATTGAAGAAAATTTGTCCAGAATTCTAGATCACGGATACTGCCGGCCGGCTGTCAAATTCAAAATTATTTTGAAAACATGACATTGACATTTGACATAAAATTTGGGTTACCATTTATACGTTTTAAAAAAAATAACTGTAAGTGCCATACATATATTTTTTCTTTTATGTTTTATATAAACACCTCGCCGCCGCCCGCCAGCGACAATATCCTTCCTCACGCCGTACCCCGAAACACAAACCGAAGAACGATACACCGATACACGCGTGTGTAGATAAAAAAACCCGCTCGATCTAAGTTACGCGCCGATCACGAGTTGGATTCGTGATTTTTAAACAAATTGTATGAAAGTTGATCACGTATTCAGTACGGATCGGCGTACTATGGAATGAGCGGCGTCACGTACTGACTACGTGATTGGCTGTGAGAGTGGTTTCCTTCATAATGGTTGAGCTGAATGGTACAGATCCATACGTCACCTTATCCACGGCTTATTTTTATATATAATTTCAACATAATGATGTACTTTCTTCTCCGTTCTTCTCCATACTCATAGGTACCCGCTACGCTTTGAATTAAACCTAGCTGGAGAAATGTGGGCGTACAAGTACACTTCTGCCGAACCCTTCGGGGATTATAGGCGTTGTAGTTTACAAAAACTGTGTTTGAAACCCTCGTAGGTATAATATCCTTGAATCACTTAGATATATTTAGGTTTTAAATCAAAAAGCATTATACATTCTAAATCCCTGCTGCAGGCAAGTACCTATACGTTGCTTATTTATTTAAAAAAACTTATAAATACTTATAAGTCTTTTACTAAGATTTATAACAAAAACAAGTACAAAGTTTCAACGACATATTAAAGTAAGTAACAATGTTCGATTGCCGGTAACTAAGTAATTTTATTGATTTCCAAACAAACATTGAGAAGCCGAAACTTCACAGCCTTGTGGCCTTGGCTTGTCTAGTTTTATTTTTCTTAATATCTTGGTTTTAATATTTTATGAATCGTCGAACTTGTACCAAGCTATAGTGACCCGCCCCTGCTTTGACTTCAGTTGACTTGTTAAGACATCGTGGTTTCTTAATTATATGATGCTAGGTACACATAAACCTTCTTGAATATTTATTTTTAAATTATTGTATAAATCGCGAGGTAATTGCGTTACACCTAATGACATCTAAAGTAAATACAGACCTACCATCCAAAATATGTATTAACCAGCTATTGCCCGCGGCTTCGCCCGCGTCGTGATCGAATAGTATTCCACGAGAACATACTACCGGGATAAAAAGTATTCTACGTGTTCATCCAGGTTATAAACTATAATCTGTGCCAAACTTCATCAAAATCCTTCCAGTGGTTTTTTCGTGAAAGAGTAGCAAATATCCATCCATACATACATCCTCACAAACTGTCACATTCATAATATTAGTAAGTAGTAGGATTAAAGATTACTAAACAAAAAAAAAGTAAAAAGATTCAACAAAATATCAAAGTAAGTAACAATGTTAGGTTGCCGGTAACCAAGTAATTTTATTGATTTCAAAACAAACACTGAAAAGCCGGAACTTCAAGGCGTTGTGGCCTTCGCTTGTCTTCTTTTATTTTTCTTTATGAATAATCGAACTTTTACAACATCGTTTAATTTGAACAACGATGAATATACCTATAGAACGGCACCCTAATTGCGTAACTCACGATTCATCATAATTTGTTTCGTTTAGAAACAGATTGCTAAACCATTGCTTCATATGTTCGAAAAATGTGTCTGCTCACCAACGTAAATAACGCAATGAATATTGTTGAACTGTCAAAATGATACCGATTATGATTAATCGCGTGTTACGCAATTAGTGTGCAGGTGTTGCACAGAATTCAAAAGATTCCAGCACCCTAATTGCGTAACACACGACCAAGATTTAATATCCTTCAAATAAGGGTGTGGCATAAAAATCGGCTGCATTGTTTAAAAAAACAACGCAGTGACTCAAACAGACATGAAGAGTGGCTTTAATCCCTATTTCTCTACTATCCTTACCCTACTATTCGTATTCCTACTAATATCTACTTCCTAACCAATATTATAAACGTGAAAGTTTGTATGTATGGATGTTTGTTACTCATTCACGCAAAAACGAATGAATGGATTTGGATGAAATTTGGCACACAGATAGATTATAACCTAGATTATCACATAGGATACTTTTTATCCCGGTAGTACGTTCCCGCGGGATAATTTCCGACTTCCGCGCGGGCGAAGTCGCGGGTGGAAGCTAGTAATATTATAAATGCGAAAGTAGCGCTGTCTATCTGTCTGTTACGCTTTTAAGCCTAAACTGTTGAACTGATCGTCATGTTTGGCGGAGATATAGCCTGGGATATGGAGAAGGATATAGGCTACTTTATTACGCGATAAACGACATCCACGCAGACGGAGCCAGAGGCAAAAGCTAGTTCACAATATGTCTAAATAGACGACGAACTCAAGGTTTTCGTTCTGTTTTTTGTCATCTCCAAAACTTTTCAAGTAGGTCTCTCAGCACCCGAATTGCGTAACTCACGATTCATCATATTTTGTTTCGTTTTGAAACAGATGGCTAAACCATTGCTTCCTATGTTCGAAAAATGTGTCTGCTCAACAACGTAAATAACGCAGTGAATATTGTTGAATTGTCAAAATGAAACCGATTATGATTAATCGCGTGTTACGCAATTAGGGTGCAGGTATCTCAACAATCTTCAAACACACAATCGCCATATTATGTTATTCTTCTTTTTTTTTGTGTTATGGCTTCGCACGGTTTGTGCATTTAGCCAGTGTCAAGTAATTTTTCTTTTCGATCAAGTAAATGGCCCGATATCGGGCACGAAGTTACAAAACAGTCATAGTCGTCTTTAGTCAGTCAAGTCAAAGTTATTGTAAAGCGGTAGCAACTTAACAACAACCTAATATGAGTTTTTGGGGGAAGACGAAAAGTCCACGTTAGTCACTTATTTTCACCTTCACTACGCCACAATTACATGTAACTAAATTTGATTAATACACTACCTAAATTATACAATTTAATTCGCTATTTCACAAAATTTCATGAAATTGAAAATTCGTGCGACGTGTTCCAACCCGATCCCGCCAAAAACTCCGTTAATCTACGTAAGAGTAGGCAGAAGAGAAAAAATATTGGATGCTTTTTAAAGGACAGGTAATTTCACAAATAATTCCTGGAGCAAGGCAAGTAATAATTACTAATATAATATAATGATAATTTGAAAAAAAAATCACTCATTATTAAAATTCAGTGCAGCCAGACCGACTTGGCAATTTTTTGTTTTTAATTGTTTGTAATACTGAGTCCGAATTAGGTTTCCAGGAAAAGAAAAAAATTTAAAGTTGCCAGGAAAATAAAAAAAAATCGGGAAAAATTCAAATTATTTTACTATGGGATTATTGTATGAATTATGGACAGAAAAACGCCTGTTGAGTTAGCCAGTAAATAGAAATCAAATAAAATAATAACTCACCTTCCATGTCCCAAGCCCGATCATAGGATAAGTTTGTCCATTATTGAATGTAATAGTCGGTACCTGCGTCATTTTGCCACACGACCACACAGCGAAGCAAAGGAATCAAGAATGACGGGCCTACAATGGTTAGGTTATCTGTACCACTGTGCTATCAATTTATTATTTGTAGTTCAAGTAGATAAACGTTATTATATAATCAGCGGCTTGTTTATTGGTCTTAGCATTATTTTCTTTGATAGATATCACCTGCTCAAACAGAGATCTGTTTTATGGCGCTATCATGGAAAATATTCCATTGATCCACACTCTATTTAGGTACCGTTTGTAAATATACAAGTAGCCGGATCGCACGGCATAAAAACCCCCTGAAAATCCAACAGCGTGTGTTGATTCTTACGTTTTGTTATCAAATAAATTATTGTTAGTGGCAATAAGCACGAATAGTGCAAAGCCAAAAAGAAAAAAAAAAAAAAACCGTGTGTTTATTGACGCGCTAGGATGCAAGGGCCTTCTGTTGGATTTTCAATGCTCGGTTTAACACTGACAGTTGAAAATCTTCCTTCATTTAACCGGCAAGCATCTCATGGTCCGCGCTCGTTCCATCATAGACCTCATCCATCGCTTTCCATTAGGCGTGATCGAGGTCAATAGCAGGCCCATTCAGCTATATAAAAAGTGAAAACCCGACTGCTTAAAAAGTGAACATTAAAAAAGATGGAAACATTTTTTTTTTTTGTATTAAACTAAATTCACCTACTTTAATCAATCTCATGCAGTCGGAGGCAATATAGGTCTAAAATATGGGTCATACTAATGTGACATTACATACCTACTTACCTACATCTGTTTGGGCCAAAAGGAATCATCGCATTTCCTAATCGCTTGCGTTTTAATAAAAGACAGATATTTTTACAAAATTACGCAGTGTGTCGCTGAGATCGTTTATTATCAGTGCATAAAATTGATTGTTTTTGTATGTTTGACCCCACAAAAACTCCATCACATATCCTGATTAAATAATGCTTAATTGTTGATAAAACGGCAATAGGTACCTACGGTCTCAAGCAGTGGTCGCCCAGTGGTAACGGCTGCGATTTCCAACCCCTGACAGACGCTTTACTTTGCATATAAATTATTAACCGACTTCAAAAAGGAGGAGGTTATCAATTCGTCGGAACCTTTTTTTTATTTTTTTTTATGTATGTTCCCCGATTACTCGAAGATGGCTGGACCGATTTGGATTTTGTTTTTTTTGTTTGAAAGGGTATACTTCCCAGGTGGTCCCATGATCATCAAGTCAGGATCTGATGATGGGAACCTAGAGAAATAGAGAGATCTCTTCAAATTTTATAGGCACATGAAGCGATTTAGGTATTTTTTGGAAGAGTACTTTCTCGGAGTGGTCTCATTTCAATTTGGTGAAGATCTGATAAAGAACTTTGGAGATAGGCAACGGAACTCCTCAATAAATGATAGTAAATGGACTGGGATTGCTGAAATCTCATGTCTGTCTATTGCTTACACCAGTTCATAACATAACATCACGCCGGTATGCTGTGAAGGGGTAAGCACATGTGGACCACTAAAAAGTGAAAAATAAAAACTTTTTCCAAAAAAAAACAACCGACTTCCAAAAAAACACTACAAAGTGAAAAATAACTTTAATTTCGGAAGGCGGTGACAAAAAATTCAAATACAGCTCCAAAGACACCGACTTCCGAAATTAAAGTTATTTTTCACTTTGTAGTGTTTTTTTGGAAGTCGGTTGTTTTTTTTTGGAAAAAGTTTTTTTTCATCACAACTGCTCTCAAAACGGTGAAGGAAAACATCGTGAGGAAACCGGCATGTCCTAGAACACGTGACATTTACCAACTCGCACTGGGCTCGCGTGGTGGTACGGTCCAGTCCATCTCACAGACAGAGCCTGTGTCCCGCAGTGGGAAGATTATAGGCCGATTGTGCTTAGGCTTACTACAGCTTCGTTGTCCGCAAGCGTGATTGCTGAACGTTGTGTTCAGGGTTCGATACTCACTTTTGGCAATATTAATTGAGTTTACAATTCTGCAGCTCAGATTATGCATTTGTACCACCTTTGGCAGTGTTCAATAAGGATCGTTTTTATACAGGTAGGCAGAAACATCGACGCGCAATCTTTTACCATTGATTCAGTCCATGATTTAACCTCCCGGAGTTGATTTTTTTTATCAGTTATTAACCGCTCTAGCAAGGCCGTTGATTATAATTATTGGTAGGTGAAACTCTTCAAGCCCCGCGACGATTTCTGACAGCGGAAATTACGAGTTCGCTCACAAAAAAAGGTCCACTCAAGTTTTTATTCTAGCTACTTTTTGTGAACTGGTTTGGGTTTTCAACTCATCAGGCCTTTATATAAATACTTAGCCGTACTTAAATTCCAAGTATTTGTATTCATAAACTAATGTTGAAAAAAGAGATGTGGTTGAAATTGTGTTAGTTTCCGTGTTATAATGATTTCTGATAAAATTACAAAGTTGATTTGCACGCTATTTTGCTTGTTTCTTGTTGAATAGACAAGTAATCTAATAGCCGCAACTGCCAGGGGTGCGGGTTGTTCGAAAGAGATACCGCGGCCCCTGGCACACAGGCAACTGAGGGAACACGGGTGGGTTTTAGTCAGTACAAGTCTGACACGCCCTCCTGCTCCACCCAGAACGGGAGAAGTTATTTGATGACTTCCCACACAAAAAAAAAATATAATAGCCGTATTTTTGTGGGAATCCAACATAGCATTTTCATTATTTAAAATTAAACTTCATATCGCGCGGAGGTCAACGACCATTTTGACACTCGGAACATGCAAACAGTTTATAAAAATCGATAACGTATAAAATATACGTAGAATGACGTTTAATTATTAGTTTACATACCAATACATACACCAGGATTCACTCAATTCACTGTGAAACACTCAAAACGATCAAAATTCACTTAACAATTAGGTACGACTTTGCCGAACGGGCACTAGGGGCCATTTACTTTTTGTGCTTGTCATGTTGGGGGCGTTTGCCATAATCGCCACGCTTGGCAGGCGGGTTGGCGATCGCAGTATGGTGGTAAAATGGTGGCAAGGTGGACCCATGACCTTGTGAGGGCCGCAGGAGTCCGCTGGATGCGGGAAGCACAGAACCGGTCGAAGTGGCGGAGCTTGGGGGAGGCCTATGTCCAGCAGTTGACGTCTTTCGGCAGGGCCTGATTAACCCTTAGGCTAATTAGGCTGCAGCCTAGGGCGCGAGGATCGGGGGGGCGCGCTGAAATCGTGTCTTCGCATGCACTAATCTAGCATCATTCATTGCATCTACCCTACACATTTCAACTAGACCGCGACAAAACACTAAAAATAAATGCGCTTGAGAGTCCCTGATTTTAACAATAAATTTTGAAATTTTAAAAAGTGCGCCTTAAACAAACATTGACTTGTTACTCGAATCGGTCGGTGGTCGAGCTTTCTTGGCTGTATTGAGCTTATATCTAAATTTGATCCTTTCATGGCTGAACATTTGGTGAGATTTGGACAAAAAGGCAGAGGTAATCCATCGTACTTGTCATCCTCTATAATCGACGAATTTATTTTACTTCTCGCCGACGAAGTTCGACTTTAGATCATAGGAGAAATAAAAAAAGCAAAATATTATTCGATTAGCATTGATTCTACTCCAGATATGTCACACACCGATCAGCACCCTAATTGCGCAACATGCGATTAATCATAATCGGTTTCATTTTGACAGTTCAACAATATTCATTGCGTTATTTACGTTGTTGAGCAGACACATTTTTCGAACATATGAAGCAATGGTTTAGCCATCGTTGCAAAACGAAACAAATTATGATGAATCGTGAGTTACGCAATTAGGGTGCTGTTGACATTTATAATTCGTTATATTTTGCCTGGTGGTGAACCTGTCGAACGTGTTGTCACATTTTTACCCAATTGCGGTCATAAAGGTGAAGACATGGAGAAGGCTGTTCTTGCGACAGTTGATAAAACTTTGGAACTTGATATTAAAGACTGTCGTGGCCAAAGTTATGATAATGCTAGCAATATGTCTGGTCAATACAAAGGTCTTCAGCCAAGAATTAAAGCTGTAAATCCACTGGATACTTTTGTTCCTTGTGCAGCTCATTCTCTACAACTCGTGGGATCGGCTGCCGCAGAAAGTAGTGACGAGTCAGCTGCTTTTTTTACACTGGAACCACAACTAGACAATTGTTTCCGGATCTACAAGCAGATGGCAAATTTTGTTATCCAAATTGTATGAAAAATCGACGGTACTAGAAAATCTATCGAAAACTCGATGGAGTGCGCGAGCAGATGCAAGCAAAGCCTTATCGTCCACAAGCGCCCAATACCTCCTCCTATCTGACTCCGGGTGGATTTTACATAGTAGAGGATCCCAAGTAAGAACGACCTTTACCAATTTGATAACCAGGTGAAAATTATATTTTAATTAAATCTCTTCGTCTCCTTGGATCTCCAATCTTTGAGAATTCCTTTCCCGCTTTTATTGAGGAAAAAACACAAAATTCCAACGACGTTTCGGAAAGATTGTTCCAAATTAACATGCATTCGGCCATCACCTTAATTCGTTACTGCTGTTTCGGACCAAAATTAACATATTTTCTTCGCGCTTCCCATTTATGGAAGTACACTCACCTTTTAGACAGAATGGACCAAATTATCCGACACACACTAACTTCGATCTTAAATGTGGCCATGGACGACCGAGCTTGGGCACAAGCTACTCTTCCCATTCGTATGGGAGGCCTCGGCGTCCGCAAAATTTCCAGTATTAGTTTACCGGCTTTCATATCCTCGGTCCACGGCACTGAGAAATTAATCAGGAAAATCTTAGCTTCCACACTGATTGATTTTGATGTGCCGTGCCTCACCGAGGCTATGGATGCCTGGAAACACGCTTGCCCGAACTCCAATCTACCTGATAATCCATTTTCCCAGAGACAGTGGGATGAGCCACTCTGCAGAGTTGTACAAGAGAATTTACTGAACACTTCTACTACTACTGCAGAGCGTGCGCGACTACTGGCTGTGGGTAAATGGGAGTCGGGTCTGTGGCATCATGCACTACCGTCGTCGAACATTGGCACTTTGTTCGACGACACAACTTTCCGCCTCGCTGCCTCCCTACGATTAGGAGCACCATGTTGTTCTCCTCATCGCTGTCACTGTGGCGAAGTTGTCAACAGTCTCGGACACCACGGCCTATCTTGCAGCCGAAGTGCGGGTCGCTTAGCGCGGCACGCGAACATTAACGACATCATCCGACGAGCTCTTTTCACCGTCGGCGTTCCAGCTGTATTAGAACCCATTGGCTTGGCACGCGACGATGGCAAGAGACCGGACGGCATGTCTTTATTTCCATGGAAGATGGGTAGGCCTTTAGTGTGGGATGCAACGTGTGTCGATACTCTTGCGCCATCCCATCTTCCTGGGTCGGTGTGCTGTGCTGGCGTTGCCGCTGCGGCTGCGGAAAACCTCAAGCGGCGAAAGTATAACAATATTATTGGTAATTATATTTTCGAGCCGTTTGGGGTTGAAACCCTCGGGCCGTGGGGTCCGAGTGCTCATGCTCTCTACAAGGAAATCTCCAAACGGCTGGTTGACACTTCCCGTGACCCAAGGGCTGGTTTTTACTTTGGCCAGAGGCTGAGCATTGCTATACAACGTGGTAATGCCGCCAGTCTCTTGGGTACATTAACAGTCGACAGCGATGCGGATGAGTTTTTTGACGCTTTGTTTTAGTTTATTCGCTGTAGTTAGTTTAATTGAAATAAAAATAGATTAAAATTATAAAAAATAATATTGTTAAAATATAATTTACACCTGGTTATTAAAATGGTGAAGGTCGTTCTTACTTGGGATCCTCTACTATGTAAAATCCACCCGGAGTCAGATAGGAGGTATTGGGCGCTTGCGGACGATAAGGCTACTCACTTACTACTTTTTAGGCCGTCCGTAACACACCTGGCGGGGGCGCGTCTTCATAATTAGCCTAGGGCGGTCAGAACTCTTGATCAGTCGCTGTCTTTCGGATGAAATGATGATGATGATTGCCGAACGGTTGGTTTACGTAGGTAACATGTTTGGTCGAAAAAATAGTTTTTATGATGCTATTTGATGCAAATATTATCTAAAACTATGTAATAACTACTTCTAAATGAATAGTTGAAAAACGAAAGAAGAGAAAGTGACGAAAAAGAAAAGAGAAGCTTAAAATTAAACTCACACTGGTCCACTGGTCATATACGCACGCCCGCCGGTTGCGAGTAGGTCCAGACGTCAGCACCCTAATTGCGTAACTCACGATTAATCATAATCTGTTGCGTTTTGAAACAGAGTGCTAAACCATTGCTTCATATGTTCGAAAAATGTGTCTGCTCAACAACGTTAATAACGCAATGAAAATTGTTGAACTGTCAAAATGAAACAGATTATGATTATCTAATCGTACGCAATTAGGGTGCTGCACATCAAGCTACCCCAAACTGGCCAATTTCTTTGATAGATTTTCATCTTTATTACATGAGCTTATGGTTCATATCCAATTGGGAAAATTTGACAGTTTGGGTTGGCGTGATGTGCTGGCGTCTGCACCGTCTATAGGTACATCCATTTGCATTTAGTAAACAGCTGTTATATTAATATTACAAACCGACACTCCGATTTTATTTATCTGTATGCATGTAGTATGTATGTTTAGATGTATTAGCAATTTAAAGAGTAAAAAAAGGAAGAAATTTGACACCCCTGCACAGCAGGCTCACTGGTCTCGCAACACATGGCGTTCAGTGAACCTACTGAGCAGAACTGTATCGGATCGGCTCTTTCGCCAATCATCCTTAGGACGGTATTCGGGCTCCCCCGTACTCGTCGCACCACCGACGCAACTTTTTTACGCATAATTGCGTAGAAGTCATCTACGCTGGCGTCAGTAAACATGCACTGCAATATCGAGGGAGTCCAAACAGAGCCCCGAACACATTGTTATACTGAACGCACAAGGCATTGTAGGCGTTTTGTGTAAAGTTTGCCCACAGGCTGCTCGTGTATAATGTCTGGCAGAATGCCTTGAACATTGTTATTTTAACAGGAGGTACACCGAGCGAACCTGTGTGCTTAAATATTACCGCGCACATTACATGTTAAGGTGGTGAATTCTTGAAAACGCTCAAAAAGGTGGTTTTTTAAACCAGTGTATTTCTTTAACCGTAAAAAAACATTGAAAGCAAAAAAATATACAATATTTTCAAGTCTTTTTTGCAGACAGCGACGGAATTCAAAACATAATTAAACATACTTTAATGCATCAAAAAAGTCATCAAAGTTACCTCTTAATTATCTTTCAAATCAGTTTATCCGTTCAATAACAATTATAATTATAATTAAAAATATACCATAAAATTCCAAATGCCAAACTGCATCCAGTGATGGATTATTTATTATTAAATAGTTATTATCTAATTTTATACGATTTTATTTGCATTTTTACGACAATGCTTGCTCATTTATTATTCGAATTTATCACAACAGATTTTTACCCGTATCGGATTGCAGTAAGAACTATTATCGCTCATAACGACAATACGACGAGTACATTTAAAATTACCAGGGCCTTAACAGGTTTGTGTGGTGTTTCACGAATAGATAGAATAAGAAATGAGTACGTAGAGGTAGTTTTAAAGTGGCACCAGTGACTGAAAATGAACTGGGCATGTGATACGAAGGAATGAGGAAAATGTCGTGAGGAAAGTTTTGAGTATGAATGTCGATGGCTATAAGAGTAGGGGGAGACCAAAGAAACGATGGATGGACTGTGTGAATGATGATATGGTTAGAAAGGGTGTGATTACGGAGATGACGACTAATAGAATAGAATAAGAATATAAAACATTTATTCGACACAGACACAACACAGCAGCAACAAACATATAAAAAAAAGAAAGAGAACAATAAACATAACAATAAAATTGCAGTAAAATTGGGCTGAGCGTGCCCATACCGAAAGGGTTACCATCTCAGCATTTGCTGGGCGTTAGACACCCAGCGCTGGTTATCAGTTGGCACCCCGGAGTGACACACGGACGCAGGCAAATAAAATAGAAACATACTTGAATATTAGTAGAATACGTAAATAAATAATGTAAAATATTTTTTTGTGTGCTACTCAGTTCAGAGACTTTTTTTAAATACCTACGAAACTACAATATAAAATAGCGCCTGTCACCTGACGCGGGGACGCATCATCGAGCAGCCGCAAAAAGCCAGCGAAGGAAATGAGAAAATAGAGAAGTGTGGGAGACAAAGATATGTTGCGTCGACCCCAAATAAATTCGAATAACAGCAGAAGAATGATAACACCTCTGACAACCTCGTCAGGGAATATAAGCGAGATGTTATAAGTTATATTCTTACTGTGCCCAGCCTCTATGTTTTAGTATTGTTGGTGAATTTCAAAAAATACCTACATAATTATGAAACAGATGAGGAAAGACAGTTGAGGGAAAGTACGCGCAGGAAAGATTTTAAAAACAAAATAAAACCCCAACTTAATATTGTTCAGCATAGTCCTCAATATCAAGCACGGATTTTTAACAGATTGCCATTGGACTTAAAAACTTTAATTTACAAGAGCTCATTTAAGTCAAGACTCAAAGCGTTCCTATTGGAGGAATGTTTATATTCGATAGATGATGACATATCCACGTTTTTTTTTTTATATTAGTTATTGTGAGACTGGGTAATGTTAGTATGTAATAGCTGTAGTGATAATGGAATTTAATTTATATTTTGTATGTTAATTTATATTTTGTATGTTATTGATTTTATTGTGTTATGAATGTGTTAGTTTATAATTTTAATGAGCCTGTTTATTTATTTGTTATGTATGTTTTCAAACACAATGTGAATTGTTCCTGAAATAAATTGAATTGAATTGAATATAACCCAGCGCATAGCGACTACGTCGATCGATGACCAATAATACACTTCTATACTTTTAATAGGCACCTCCCGCGTTATTATAACATGTACCGAGGCCAGCATATCAAGCCACCTTAATCTGTCAAATTTCTTTGATAGATTTTCAACTTTATTCTATAAGAGTAAGGTTCATGTTCAATTGGGAAAATTTGACAGTTAGGGATAGCTTGATGTGCTTCTGTACTTCACTGACAAGGACATATCTATCAAAGTTAATCTAATATTAAGTAGTAACAAGGCATCGATTTTATACTCCAACTCAAAAAGGTACTTCTAGCTGCCAGCTAGAGTATTAATAATGATGTTATTATTATTGTGGTATTAAGTACTATTGCTCTTCAGTAAAATAATTATTTTCCCGTGGCATCATCCGTGTGAAGGTCGAAAATTATCCCAAGGGCAAATAGCGTCAGTGGTACTATTTGTTCTATGGAACATGATGTCATCGGACAAAATAAGACAAATTCTTGTTTCCTTTATTCAACTTATTACTTATCAATTACTTTTTTAAATGTTTTTATTAAGAAAAATAGTAGCCCACCGGTATCAGGAACAAGGTCCAAGCTACCGGCGGTCAGGGCTCCAGAGAGAGGAACCTCCTAAGAATGCGAGGCGTGTCAAGAAGTACCTACCGCTTTATGAATCAGGCCCTTGACCCAGCTGCCCAACGAGAGCCTCCTCCGATGTTGGTCGAGGCTCTTGGCTATCAAGCCATTGGCTGTAACGACTATCGGTACAATGTTCGGTGAGTCTACATCCCACATGTCGACAACCTCGCGAGCCAAGTCAAGATACTAGACAAATTCTTATTATTTGTACTAATATAGAACATATTATAATATTTTTATTTTTCTAATTGTTCTATGGACAAGGAAAACAAGACTCTTTTACAATTATCAAACCGGCCACTGTCAGCACCGCCTGCCCTTATCTCAATTTATTTGTGGTCGGCGCAATATCACAATATACATATCGCACCTTTAAAAGTATCGAGACCTAATGCGAAATTAGCCGCAACCAAAATAGGTCTCTATAATTCTAATAATTCTAAATGAATTCTAAATAATTTTGGTTGCGGCTAATTTCGCATTAGGTCTCTATACTTCTAAAGGTGCGATATATATTTTTTTTATGTATGACCACGCATAACTTTTAACAGAGTAGGTACTTAGTTCGATTTTGATTATTCTTTTTTAATTGGATAGGGTACTCTACTTATACCCCGAAATTGGTCCCATATAAATTTGGAAAAAAAATCCAACTCTTAGGGTAGGAAAATAGGGGATGATTGATTGTTCACTCACTGATTGTAATGTATGACCACGCATAACTGTTTACAGAGTAGTCCGATTTTGATAATTCTTATTTTATTGGATAGCATACTTCGAAGTTGGTCACAGATTTTAATGCTTTTTTTTTGGGTGGGAAATCATCAAATAACTTCTCCCGCTCTGGGCGGAGCGGGAGGGCGTGTCAGACTTTTACTAACTAAAACCCACCCGTGTTCCCTCAGTTGCCTGTGTGCCAGGGGCCGCGGTATCTCTTTCGAACAACCCGCACCCCTGGCAGGCATCGGCCCTTGCGGACCCCCCCATTTAGTGCTGACATCTCTTTGAGGCGCGCGTGGAACACAACGCGCCGTCGACCCAAGCTTGGTCCTTACCGGACAGCGAGCTACCCGCATTACTCGCCGTCCGCAAGCTCGCGCCTACGGTGGCCGGGAATCAGCCTGGGACAGATTTTAATGCTAAGTGGTGTATTACAAAAAGTAATCAAAAATTAAGCATGTAGTAATTAGTAGATTATAGCCACAAAAAATATAAAATAAAAACTTTTTAACAAAAAAAAAACCGCCGAAAAAAATTGTAAAGCAAAAAATAATAAACCTTTTTTTAACCGACTTAAAAAAGGAGGAGGTTCTATGTTCGACTGTATGTTTTAAAAAAAATGTTTTTTCACCGATTTCTCCCCCATTTGCGGACCGATTCTCAAAATTCTTTTTTTATTTGAAAGAATATATTCCTGAGTTGGTCCCATTGGCACCAAGCCAGGATCTGATGATGGATTCCCAGGGAAATCGAGGGCAACCCTCAAATGTATAAACAATGGTATGGTATTAACAATGTTTTTCATATATTTTCTAAAGCTAGGAACTGAGACATTTGCGTATGGTCATCATCATCTCATGACGTTGAGCTGATGAAGGAAGGTACAACTCTTTAACGGTTAGGAGTGGTAGGATGTTCGGGCATAACTCCGTCATATAGACGGATTTGCAAAATTATTTTTAGTTCGAAAGAAGTTTATTCCGAAATGGTCCCACTTAAATTTCATATAGATCTGATGATGCGTTTCGGAGACAGACAACGGAACTCTTCAAAAAATGACAGCAAAACAACCGCAATGGTTGCTAACGCATAAATATGCATTGTTTTGACCCCAAGGATGATGAAATTTCGAATTGGTGTGTGGTAGTACTAAAACTAAAAAGCGGTAAATTTTGGAAGTCGGTGACTTTGGATATGCATTAAAATTTTTTGTCACCGCCTTCCGAAATTAAAGTTATTTTTCCACTTTGTAGTGTTTTTTTGGAAGTCGGTTGTTTTTTTTAAGATTTTATTTTTCGCTTTTTAGTTTTAGTACTACCCCACACCAATTTGAATTTAAACTAATTTGAACTAAGTTCGGAAGTCAGTGACTTTGGATATTTATTTAAATTTTATGTCACCGCCTTCCGAACTTAGTTATTGAGGTTAAACAAAAAAGGTTTAACCATATTTTTTTTGCTTTTCATTTTTTTTCGGCGGTTTATTTTTTTTGTAAAAATGTTTTTTTTCCTCTTTTCTCTAATATTCGTCATCTCCGTAGTCGTACCCTTTCTAACCATATCATCATTCACACAGTCCATCCATCGTTTCTTTGGTCTCCCCCAACTCTTATAGCCATCGACATTCATACTCAAAACTTTCCTCGTTCCTCCGTATCATAAGTTGTTTGGGAATCGGTTGTCATGGTATTGTGATTCATAATACCATGACAACCGATTTCCAAACAACTTTTCAATTATCGGTGGCACTTTCAGGCGTCCTCATAATTATGTACTCATTTCTTATTCTATTCATTCGTGTAACACCACACATCCCTCTTAAAATTCTCGTCTCAGCTACATGCAATTGCCTTTCACTCATCCCTTTTGTATTCCGTGTGGTGCCGGACGTAAAGAATAGCACCATCCCATTTCTTCCCGTGGTGGGTGTCGTAGGAGGCGACTAAGGGACTTACTAAAGAATGGGCAGCAGCGTTCTCTATGCATTTTACCACCATACTGCGATCGCCAACCCGCCTGCCAAGCGTGGCGATTATGGCAAGACCCCCCCCACCCCCCCTAAATTGGGGGAGGCCTATGTCCTGCAGTGGAAGTCTTCCGGCTGAAATGATGATGATGAATGATCCCTTTTGTGGCCCAACATTTTGACCCATACAAAACAGCAGAAGGCCAATTCTCGTAAAATCTAGTCGCAGTCTCATCTCAGCGACAATCAAATGTCAAAAATGTATGGAAACTCGAGGTATTTTTGACAGATTGAGACAGATCAGACTGTGAACGTTCTTAAAATTAAGAGAATTGCCCATCAGGTCTTACGACCCGAAATCCTAACCAGCACCCCTAATTGCGTAACTCACGATTAATCATTATCTGTTGCGTTTTGAAACAGATGGCTAAACCATTGCTTCATATGTTCGAAAAATGTGTCTGCTCAACAACGTAAATAACACAATGAATATTGTTGAACTGTCAAAATGAAACCGATTATGATTAATCGCGTGTTACGCAATTAGGGTGCCGATCCATGTCCGCCCCAACCCTTGCTCTAGGTCCGTAGCCCACTGGTTTTTTAAATCTCGGTGTTGACTCGTCCAACAGAGTGCAATTCTAGCGCGTCAAAAAACACAGTTCGATTCAACACTCGGCGCTAAGCGTGTGTTGAAGTAGAAGATGGAGAACGCGAAAAAATCCCACCGCGATTTTATTACGCGTGGGAACGTGGGCTTAGCGTGTAGTAGGTTATTTTTAAGCCAGGGCTTAGACGCCTTCATTTATTTGAGGCAGTCACTTACTAGTGGCTGCCTCAATACCTACTCTTACTTGTTAAACATGTGACAAATTAGAAAAATAGGTACATTTTATTTTAAGAAAATGGAGAGGTGAATATCTATCTATATCGCAATTCGGGATATGATGGGAAAGATACATCGGGTCAGGTTAGGAATAGGTTTACGTTCGGAACAAATATATGTGGAATTAATTTTGAGTAAAAGGGAACGTATGCAGATGTGCGACTGAAAGGTTAAGAGAGAGAGCGAGAAAAGAGAGAAATGGCGTTTGAGGGACGTTGTGCGGAACGATGAACGGACACGGACGATGTGCTTAAGTTTTATTTTAAATTTATACTTAATTTCGAAAAAATATAGCAATACAAGTAAAATTGACCATTTCATTTCACCGCCTGATCCCACATATATTAAAAAAAAACATGTTCCTAACCTAACCCGCGACCGGCACCCTAATTGCGTAACACGCGATTAATCATAATCGGTTTCATTTTGACAGTTCAACAATATTCATTGCGTTATTTACGTTGTTGAGCAGACACATTTTTCGAACATATGAAGCAATGGTTTAGCCATCTGTTTCAAAACGCAACAGATAATGATTAATCGTGAGTTACGCAATTAGGGGTGCTGGTTAGGATTTCGGGTCGTAAGACCTGATGGGCAATTCTCTTAATTTTAAGAACGTTCACAGTCTGATCTGTCTCAATCTGTCAAAAATACCTCGAGTTTCCATACATTTTTGACATTTGATTGTCGCTGAGATGAGACTGCGACTAGATTTTAATTACACCAAATTGGCCTTCAGTTGTCAGTGCGAGCTTCTGACGACCCGTAACGACTGTCACAAGATCCACAAATGACAGCCGGGACGAACGGTTTAACGTGCTTCCCGAGGCACGCAGGGGTCTTGGTGTGTAAAGATGGTCACCCATCCACGGACCAACCGCGGCAAGCGTAGCTTAACCTGATGAATCGACCCGTGCGGCTGTTTTTACTTACCCATGGGGGTTAAACAAAATAAAAAATAATAAAAACATCAAAAAGAATATATTACAACATTTATTTCGTATGCGATTACACGTTCCTTCAACACTTTGAGCAATCAAAAAATATATTGCTTACATCACTCTTCACAATCCTTTAAAAAAAATATACCGAATTTGATACCACACTGGTCTTGGTGCCACAAGAAGTATACGACCACTATAACTTTACAATTATAAACCTTATTTCCGTTACACAAAGATCAGTTTCGTTTGTAACAAAACTGTTACTTATGACCTTTTTTATTTACATTTTTTATTTATTTTCTACTAAAAGTTTTGTTATTATGAAATCGACTTAAAGTTTGTATAGTTAAAGTTGACATTTGTTTGCTGCAATTATTCTTTGGTTAATTGCATAGAAATATAAATAATACTAATCGTCCCATGATTGTTATTCTTCTTCATAGCGTATCGATGCCGCATACGCACTTTGAAATATCTAAATAGGATTCTTATTTTTAGAGATAAATAGATTATTTATATTTCTATGATATCAGAATGTATTCATACAAAAACAACAAAAAAATAACCATTATAAACAAATCATAGGGTAAAAATGACATACCCCATAGGCCTTTATTTCTAAATATTTTTGTTCTAATTATTATTTATTATCATACCAACGTATGAGAGTAGATAAAGTAGTGTATGAAACTGCACATAACTAGGTATTATTATATCCGGCTCGAAGGACCAAAAAGAGTGTATGATCCCTTGTTAGACCAAACATTACTTTTTAGATGAGGGATGAAGGGAATGAAAGAAAGACGGTGTGGCAATGAAGTGAGTGACGCGGCCCATTTTGGCTATAACAAGAACGCCTGACTTGATAGCCCACCGCGAACTAAACTAATTATTATGAGTTGAAATGAATGTGTGGCGCAAATTGCTGAATTGCAGAATGTGCGGTTGCACTGTACAAAAATCCTCGCCCACTCGTGTTAAAATTCCCCTAATTATGTAAAAGTTTCATAAACTATTATAAAAAAAAAATCTTGCCGTAATCTACATGAAAAACTACTATACTATTTCGTTACAACTCCGTAACGTGAAGGTCTGGTCATAAAAATGCTAGAGAAGAAGTTATTAATCAGTCGAGATAAATGCTTAACTTTAGTTCACTCAATACTCACCGGTGGCACTAGTGTCTTACTGCTACACTCAGAGACGTCACTTAAAAATAGTCGATCATTAAGGGCTGCATTCCTAATAACGATAAAATCGCCAAACGCGAAACGAAAATGTAAGCTCCATCGTCATCGATGACGCCATGACATGCGCCATCTTGTGATAACAAAAATGACAGTTGTGCTGTTTTGTTTTGAGTCGCATCATATTTTTCTAACTTTAGATTTATTAGAAATAGTGCTTTTAGCTAGAGACGTCACCTAACCATATACAAAGAAGAAATTTGTGGTGTATACAAATTTTATATATGGTGTCTTAACGTTTAGTGAGCATTGTTAGCGCGTTCACGAGCTTTCCGTTTATTTGACAATTATGACAGCTCTTAGCTGTCATAATCGTCCAATAGTGATGTGAGCCATATTGTTCCAATACAGAAGGTGGAAGCGAAAAGACAGCGCGCGCGCAATTCAAATTTAGTCACGTTAATTGCAATTTCATCATCATCATTTCAGCCGAAAGACGTCCACTGCTGGACATAGGCCTCCCCCAAGCTCCTCCACTTCGACCGGTCTTGTGCTTCCCACATCCAGCGGTTTCCCGCGGCCTTTACAAGGTCATCGGTCCACCTTGTGGGAGGCCTTCCCACTCTATGTCTTCCTGTACGCGGTCGCCACTCCAGAACCTTTCGGCCCCCTTTGCAATTTGCAGGTCTATAATTGTCAGTTAAATTAATTTGTGCCGACTCTGAGTACCAAAGTTGTAGTTAAAATTCAGAATTTTGACATTTCAAATTCGATAAACATGATATAAATAATAAATTAAAAAATCGATCGTTGAAATGTTAAAATTCATAGTCAACCCGGATGCAATGTCTTAGGTTGTCATATTAAAAATGTGGAGACGAGAATTTATATGAAATCGACCGCTTAGTATTATCAGCAGAGATCGGATATTCGGATGCATATTTACCTAAAGATAATTTTTAGTTATGAAAGTATGGAAGAGACTTTATAAATTATTTGTAATATTTATTAAATACCCCGGGATTCTTGATTGTATAACTATTCAGATGTGTATTAATTTAAAAATAATGTTTAACCCGATACAAATATGTATATGTACTGGAGGAGGGTTTGTATTAGTTAAAACAAAAAATAAACAAATTACTTACCTAAATTAAGATTTTTTTCGATACAAAAGCGCATTCCATGTTAGCCAACATCTCAACTTTAGGTGAATATGCATCCGAATATCCGATCTCTGATTATCAGCCTATAATGTTCCCACTGCTGGGACACACGCCTCCTCTCTGTGAGAGGGACTGGGCTGTAATCCACCACGCGGGCCCAGTGCGGGTTGGTAGATGTCACATGTCTTCGAGTTTTTGGTTCTAAGACATGTCGGTTTCCTCATGATGTTTTCCGTCACAGTTTTGAGAGCAGTGGTGATGAAATAACAGCCCCGGATCTACGATTTTTTCGAACCGGGGCAAAAACTTCATAGTGGCGCCCCTCTCTCCAGCGTTAGAGACAAATTAATTTGGTGTGGGCCTGTGTGGCGCCTTTCTCTTACAAGTCGACGGTGAGCCAACCAGGCTTCCATATTCTAGGCGCTTTATGGAGCAAGTTTTTTTTATTTTTAATCATACTATATTATGATTTTGGCGCCCCCTGAAACTGGCGCCCGGGGCGGGTGCCCCGGTTTGTCCCCCCCTAGATCCGGGGCTGTGAAATAAATTACACGAAGTAAAGCGTCTGCCTGGGTTGATTTTTGGGATAGACATCTCGCTTGTCAACCTGCCTCAATAAATTAAGGCCTCCAGCCAGGGCTTAAGAACTCTTAAAACTAAGAGACTATACGCTAAGGGCACCCCTGTGGGGTAAGGACTGGTTCGGAATGACCCAATTATTTATGTCGGGATGTTGTATAATATGCTCGACACTATGTTCGACTTTTAATTTGTATTCAGTAACTTGACAGTTCAAAGAAAAATAATGTTACCTTACTAAAACTAATAGTTTTGAGGTAGTGAACTATTATGCGTAAAGAAAGAATGATAAAAATGGTTTCATTTTAAATTAAACCATTTTTTTTTTCATTCGTTATATACAAAACTTTTGATAAAAGTATTTTTTTTTATTTTTTTTTCTTCTAATAGAAAGAAACATATATTACCTTACTACTGAAAAACAAAATAAACAATTTTTAATAGTGCATATCATGTTTTTAAGACATGTTAATAAATTTAAAATAAAAAAAATTGCATTTATAAGTACATAATTTCAAGTTCATTCAATTTCGTTCATTCTTACACCACATTCGTTCACTATCTTTTTTTTTGTCAAAATCTGGTACCCCTTTCAACTGTCAAGTTACTAAATACAATTAAATGTAGAACTATAGTTGCGCGGTAAACTGCATGCGCGATTCAGGATTTCGTGTCGTCAGTGTGATACGTAGTTCGGATGTGGCGATGTAGATGGCGCCACAGTATTTTATGTACACACAGTATAACTGTCACATAGTCGTCTCCACATTGTATTAATTTTGGACGTCAGACGCCAGTCTGACTGTCCAGGATGCGTCCCTATTTTGTTTAATTTACAATTTCTATGACAACTTAAGACATTATTGTACTATCGAGGGTAAACTAACATCTACCGTAAGGACTATTATTGCTTGCAGCACTCAGCTGCTATAGTAACGCTTGCTAACAAATGTGGTCATTGTGTGCACGGGATTTTGTTTTTAAGTTTCCTCGATAGTACATAGAAAAGACACTAGCGTCATCACATTTTAAAATAAAAAGTACTTATACTACAGAAAATTTACTAAAATTTCATATAAAAAGCGAAATGAGGCGTATTATACGCCACGAGACTTAAGAAGAAACGCAGTCATGTGGTTGTTGGCGTTCATTCCATAGGAAATTGCATAATTAGCCTATATTTTTCCCACAGCTGGGACCCAGCCTTCTACCTCTTGGGTGACGTGACATAACCAGAGGTCGAAATTAGGTAGAGTTATTTATGTACTTACACTGATTTCATACAACGAAAGAATAAAGTGCATATGTCCCAGATCCCGGGATTAATTTTGAAGAGCAGAAAAATCCCGTGATCTATTAAGGGCCTACGTTCCGTTTGGTAGCGTAACACGGTCACTTTATGAACCGTACTGCTCATTAACGGCTTGTCTTGAAGATTTGAAAAATATATGATTTTGCTATAGATTCATATAGGTCATTTTGCCCGAAGTACTTTTTTTGTATGGTTAATACTTTTGCTGTAAAAAATATTTTCCAACACGCAATATTTTGGCTTCTATTCCATACTCCTACTAAACGGCTTCGTTATTTGGAGAAAAAAAATAAACTGAAAAATAGATAGTTAGAGGTACCACAGAATCGCCGAAGCACAATTGTAAATTAATCAAAGGAATATCCCCATTTTGAGATAAAGGCTCAGAGGTGCCCTGCGCGGGCGCTGGCGTCAGTCGTGCTTTAGCATACAAACGGGAGATGAGGGTACTATGGGCCTTAAATAAAAAAAATATTTACTTTTGCACAATTTAAACCACTGCACGCGCGACGTTGCCAAATTTCTATCTCTGAGGTTTTAATTATTATTTATTTGTAATATTGTTGGTCATACAGGATTGTCTATTAGAAATCCCGGGAAGATCCATATTAATATTTCGATGCAAGTACATAAATAACTCTACCTCATTCCGACTTCTGGTCATAACTTATGACCTTCGTTGAAAATTTGCTATTTTTTTAATAGAAATAATTTATTTGCCAATAATGTAGGTATACAGATATGATGGTTATTTTGAACAGTCCCCATACATTTTGCCTTACGATATGCAGAATTATTGAATGTAATAAATTTACTAGACAAAAAACATAAACAGATATAAATCGACGGCACGGTTGGCGCAGTGGTTAAGCGATTGACTGCTGCACTGCGTCGTGTCGCGGGTTAGATTCCCGCACGGAACAAATATTTGTATGACCTACAAGTAATTGTTCTGGGTCTGGCTGTTTGTGTATGTGAGTTTAAATGTTTGTAAACGCACCCACAATACTGGAGAAATTCCTAGTGTGGGGGGGGCAAGGTTTAAAGAAACAAAGAAGAAAGACAAAAAAAAGCATTGAAATGGGTACAAAAAAAAAGTGAATTAAAAAAAATTACTTCCTTATTTTCAGTTATCATACATTTTTGGTTACTTTTTCGTAATGTTACTACAGTAACAATGTGCCTCTTCCGGATCGGACAGGGTTTTTGTTACATAATGTTTATAATTTTTTCCCTAAAAATCATATTTATTACATTATCAAAGTATGAAATGATAGCCAAGGACCCATAAACCACGTCTCATCTTAGCTCCGCTTCTACACGAAGTAAAACCTCCTTTTCATACTAAAAAATTATATAAATAAATAAATTGCAAAAATGGCTAAAAATTACAACTAGAATTTTTCAAATGTATATCAAATTCGGTACGTCATCATCACAAGCCGCCGCCGGGTCAATGACCCCGGGGCGGGAACTATAAGTCCATTCCACTCACTCTCATATTGAACTATTCTCCCTTTAATCTTTTACTGATCTCTTCCTGTTGCAACTCTCTCCATTCCTTCTTCGGCTTCATTCGTTTTAGTTGTCCGTCCCTGTGGAGAGAACAAAGATGTTTGAAACAAGCGAAAAATGTCGTGATTCCGTCGCGTCTCATGCACGACATTGTGGGTAATGTGATTTCAATTCATAATAGGATATTTTACTCTATACGAGAAAAAATCTAAAAACATATTATTGCGATAGCATAGACAAAATGCAGTCGGAAAATATTAGTTTTAGTTCATGAAACAACAAAATAAATTTTAAAATACAATTCAAAGATTTCAGTTTTTTTAATCTGTGTTTGAACACCATGAAATAGTAGTCGCCATGTTATTTCGTCATACGGCATGTCAACTGAGCAACTTTGTACTTTTATTATTTTCGTAACCAAAGTAATTTTTATTTAAATAATATTTTGCATTCAGGAACAGCAAACCAACGATAAGTAGTAAAGTAAGTAATTTTTTTTTCATTGTAAACGATTGTCATACAAAATATCAGCGCATTTGTTTTTTAGCAAACTGACGTCATACCCACAGAGCAGTATGGCGGCTACTGCGTCCAGCGTTTTTGTCAAATTACGCGCGAAACTTGAAAATGCAAAATTTAAATGCATTTTTAAGGCACTAATCGATTAAATAAAAATGTTGTGTTTTTTTAGTTGATTATTAGCACTCTAGAATCTAATTAAGACACTTTTCAAAAATGAGTGTAATACCCTATTACTATACTTCGACTTTTAATTGCATGGGGCCATTCAAGTATTACGTAAGCACTACAGGGGGGCGGGGGGTCTTTGCTTTGCTTATTTTTGATGACGTGGGGGATGGGGGGGTCTGGATGGTGATTACGTCAGCAGAATTTATTTGTTAATTATTGGATTCTCTAAAAAATTTTGTCGCTTTTGGTTTGAACACATATGGCAACCCTGCTTGTCTATGAATGGCTCGAAGAAAACGATGACAATATTCCAAAATCACACGAAAGTGAGCAGACACGTTGTGTGTCTGCTACCAATGCTTACGTGAGCATGGGACGCGGGGTAGGAGCTTCGCTTACTTTTGCTGCCGAGGGGGGGGGGGGGGGGGTGTTATTAATTGCAAAAAGTCTGCTTACGTAATACTTGAATGGCCCCTATTCAGTAATTTGACAGTTCAAAGAAAATCAATGTTACCATACTAAAACTAATAGTGTTGGGGTAATGAACGATTATGCGTAAAGAACGAATGATAGAAATGGTTTAATTTAAAATTAAACCATTACCCTTAGGGTAGGATTTTTATTTAAAAAAAATCCTACCCTAAGGGTGGGTAAATAGGGGTGATTTATTGTTCACTCACAGATTTGAATGTTGAGTTATGTATTACAATAGTTTATAAAATAAAAACTTTTTATCAAAAAAATTAAACCACCGAAAAAACTGAAAAGCAAAATATAATAAACCTATTCTGTTTTACCTTAATAACTAAGTTCTTAAACGAATGTTAGTTTAACTAAGTAATTTTGAGTCGGCGCCAAACAAGCAAATTAATTAATTACGTAAAGCGTGATGCACGGCGGCGGCGCGGCGCGACTTGCCCCTTCACCGGAAAATGACGAGCGTTCACGAAGTTAATGTGCGCGAGACAGCAACCCGAACGGCGCTTTTTTTGGAATGTTAATGTTTTCGCAGGAGATTTCACGTTGCATTGTTAATTTGATTTGGTTAATTCTTTAAATTTAAGGTAATTTAGTCAACTTTGTTAATTGATTGTTCAGCGCCGACTCAAAATTATTTAGGTATACTTACATTAGTTAAAGAACTTAGTTATTAAGGTTAAACAAAAAAGGTTTATTATTTTTTGCTTTACAGTTTTTTTTTAAAGGTAACCTTTGAATGAAAATGCAATGTGAACCTTCCTTCACCATCTTGCTTTCTAAATTCTCCAGCATTTCTCAACCGAAACAGACGATTCTTCGTTAATTTTCAAGAGAAATTCTTCCCATTTCAATCCTAATCAAATATAGCTCTTATAACTCACCACATAAGGTCCACAAGGCCACCCCTTCTCGCGATGACAGCCTTCACTCTGTTGGCGAAGTCGACGGCCGACTCGTCGGCGGCGCGGGTCATGGCGGGTAGATACCACACGTCACACACGATAGCCCATGACGTCATCATGTTCAGGAGGTAGTGCAGCATTCCGTAGCGAGAGCTGTTCCAGAACGCGTCGCCAAAGCGGGGGTCGTATCTGTGAAGAAAATAGTATATTTTATATAGAGGGACTAAACGAAGCCATAATATACCAGAGGTGGTTTGACTCCCGAGCGTGCGAGGGAGTCAAAGTAACCGAGGGTTTATTAAGTTGGCGTTTTGTCTCGAGGTGCAAACTGTACTTTTCACTTTGAGTGCGAGAAAAATAGTCAATTTAGTACAAAATAATTTAATAAATATTACATAATAAAATAAAAATCACAAAAGATTTTTTTACTTGAAGCTAAATGTACAATTCGAATTATTTGTAATATTGTAAATGATTGTCGTTCCAGGAATATTTACACGCGTACTTGTTGTATTTGTAGACACTCCACAGATAATAGTATATTTACTGGCTGTTTGAGTTTGTCTATGTCATATGAAGGAAATTAAAAAACTAATTACTTTTCACTTCCTAGAGACTAAAGTGGTCACTTTAGTCCCGCTTCGTATGCCTATATCGGCGTACTTTTAGAACATGAGAAGTGAAAAAGGGTTTTTTGTACTTTGATATCAATCGATTCGCAAAAATCCGCTGAATGAGAGAAGCAGTGAACTGGTCGACGTGGCTGTGCTTGGGGGAGGCCTATGTCCAGCAGTGGACGACTTTCGGCTGAAATTGTGATGATGATTTATCGATTGTATTGAGAAAACTTAAAAAAAAATGAGACCGAACAATAATGAAAATGAAAAGCGAAAAAAAATAACCTTTTACTACGTTCTACGTTCCTAAATCAATGCCGATTCCAAATCAGTAATTTACACAATTTATATAACAAGTAATTTAAATACTTTATTAACTAAGTAAATAACTATTAAATCTTGCGACAAGCTTTAATATCAAATAAATTGTATAATGACGTTATAAGTTGATAGTAAAAAGTTTAAAGGAAAAGTTTATTTTATTCTTTTTAGCGCATTTACAAGGGCCGATGCCTGCCAGGGGTGCGGGTTGTTCGAAAGAGATACCGCGGCCCCTGGCACACAGACAACTGAGGGAACACGGGTGGGTTTTAGTCAGTAAAAGTCTGACACGCCTTCCCGCTCCACCCAGAGCGGGAGAAGTTATTTGATGATTTCCCACCCAAAAAAAGTTTTTTTTTAAGTCGACTAGCTAATCAGTAGGTACTTGGTGTGGATTGACTTTTTAAATTTAAGGCATTTGACATTTCATTCATAAATATATTTAAGTTTTTGTTTCTAATTAATAAAATTTGACATTGTATTAAAAAATAATAGTTACCCATAGTCATTTCAAACTAAATGGGAATTGTACTTTGATTTAAATATTTCTACACCGGCAACGATAGTATATGTGAAGCTATTTAATAATATTAAGATCATAATGTACCATATACTCGGAAATAAATATACTATACTACTATTGCAGCTCAGTAAAGTGAGATCCAGCATAATATTAGGAACTGCGGGATCCCGCAACTGCTTGAGGACTCGCATGAAGCTAGCTCGCTGAATCCAGCGGGATTTTTGCTGGATTTTTTTGAATGAACTCAATCAAAATTCCCGCTGGATTGCAATCTCTAAAGCCGACCCCAACATAGTTGGGACAAACCTGTGTGGTTCTTTCCTCAAAAGACTATTATACACGAATCTACATGATCCTCAAATGATCTGACTACGATTATTTCTGTTTTTTTTTTTTTGTACATGCACATCGACGTTGATGAATTTTATTTAAATTAGGACATGAATATTTACTTTGTAAAGTATTATATTGCTTTAATTATTGTGAATGTGATGACTGTGTGGGTGTTTTTATTTTAGTTTGGTTTCTTTTTTTTTCTCGTTTAGTTTTAATCATGGTCTGGCGCAATTTGAGTAATTTATGCGGCCTACCCAAATGTCCTTTCTTTGGTATTGTTCGTTGGATTATTGAGCTCATCAAGTTCTGAGTTGAGCTGCATGATTACTGATAAATGCGTGCACTGATTAGACAGGTCCACTCAATCTGTGTGGTTCTTTCCTCAAAAGACCATTTCAGACACCAATCCACATTGTCTTCACATGAATCTTGGTCAGCCAAGATTATGTCTGGACTTTAAAAGAGACTGTGACCTCTGAGTTTGTTTCGGCCTTTCTTCTCAGAGTAGTCAGATAGGAAACGCCGGCCTCATCTAGTTTAAAAAAATATGTTTGACGTGTAAAAGTGTTTGTACAAACCTACTTATAGAAATAAAATCATTCATCATTTATCAAAGCAGCACAGAAGATGACTTACTTGATAGCGACGGGGTAGATGGTGCCGCCGACTTCGAAGCTGCCTTTCTTAAACTGCATGACTGACGTGTTGTTGATGCACGTGCCTTCAGGGAAGATCAGGATCGGAGGGTTGTCGGGAACTGATATGTGTTCTTTTAACCTGACGAATTAGAAAATACTGAAAAAACATGCATTCAGAGTCTTACAGGTGAACCTGAAAACTTATGCACTTCGGGAATCATCGAGTTCTCGAATTTCAAAATCCAAATATACAGGAAAAGTTTTTATTCAGTGCGCAAACTGTAACCATGAATTCAGCATATCATTCTAGACCCCCAGCGCAGAAAATTTTAGTCGATTATACAAAAAATAAATCAGCTGTTTCATAGAAAAGTTCAAAATGTATGGAACAGCTGATTTTTTTTTTATAACCGACGAAAACTCCGCGCTGGGGGTCTAGAATGATATGCTGAATTCATGGTTACAGTTTGTGCACTGAATAAAAACTTTTCCTGTATAATATATAAACGCGAAAGTATATCTGTCTGTCTGTTACGTTTTCACGCCTAAACCGTTTAACCGATTGTCATGAAATTTGGCAGAGATATAGAGAAGGACATAGGCTACGCGATAATCGACATCCACGCAGGCGGAACCACGGGCAAAAGCTAGTATAAATATAAAGTCACTTATTCAAATTAGGCTGAGAATTAGCACTTTTCAAACGTCAAAATTACATAAGACCAATAATCAATAATCATCGCACAAATACGAATATTTCCGAAGATAGACGAATATTACCGAAATGTATACTTTTACTGGATATTGGAAAACAAAATCAAAAGTCATTTATTCAAATTAGGCTGAGAGTCAGCACTTTTCGAACGTCAAAATACATTAGACAGTCCCCCCAAAACGCCCGCCCTTCACCACTTCCTAGTGCTTTAGCTGGGAAGAAGAAGTGGCGCAACAAACTCCCCAGCAGCACAGCTGTCTGTTTAGTCGGATAGACTTGATTCTATACATACATAGGCAAAGTAATAAACATTACGAGACAATGAACATTAATTAAATAATTAGTCAATGCAACGACAAACAATCTGGTTTTAAGTACGCCACTTATCCGAATTATGTAAGTACATTCTCTACCTATGTTTAAGTATATATAGTCTGTTCTGAAAGTATATCATAAAAAAATAACAAACCCTGTTCAAGTTTAACATCTTAAGCAATCACTCACTAACGGGAATTAGGAATACATTCATCTGTGTTCATACTCCGTTTGAAATAAGATTACACATCCTTTTTTTAGTCCGTTAAAAGCGTTTATTCTGAACGTGGGCAACGTCGCAAATAGCTGTCAAATATTTCACTGTTTTGATTAATTTGGCGATATTACTGTATGGAAATATGAAATATCGCTAACTAGTGACCTAAAATATGAATAATGATTTGCAATTATAACACTAAATTACTACTAAAGATGATACAATATTGGACTTAATGTTTAAGTAATTGAAAATCATCGATGAGCAATCAGTCAACCTCAATTAAGGTTATAAAATTAACCTCAATTATTTAATGGAAAGCATCTTTAAGGTGACTTAAAATTAGGTTAAATTATCAAAAATAATCAAATCTTAGCACTCAAATAATGAGGCCAACTTCTAGCATAGTCATTGATGTAACATGTAGTGAAGTTTGGAAATAAATTACAGATTGGTCCGGCACCTAAGTTGAGCCAAAATCCGCCATTTAGGTTCAACTTACGAGCCGCGCTCTGTACCTACATTTTCTGGTTCATTTGTTTACATTTTCGTCAGACTGTTTTGGAACAGAATATACAGCTAGTATTAATATTAAGGTGAAGGCGCAGTGATAGACCGCGAAATTCAAATTTTCTTACGTTTTTGCAATTTTCAGGTCAGTATCAGGTTGTATCCTAATCAAAATGTGATTTGCGAATATAACAGGTACGTGTTTACAGAACTAAGTCATTAGAATGTCTAATATATCTCTTATAAGTTAGATTTCTTCCACAAGCACTTTTCCATAAGAAATTTGTTCTTATGGAACAAATCTAACTTAGAAAGATGTATTATTGATTCTAATGATTATAAATCTGTAAATACGTACATGTTATAGTCGCAAATCATATTTTGATCAAGTAACAAGCTGACACTCACCTGAAAATTGCAAAAAACGTAACAAAGTTTAAATTTCGCGCTCTACCACTGCGCATTCACCTTAAGATAACAAAATATTTACCTTTTAGCTACAGCATGCCTATCCTTAACTTCAGATCTCTCAAACCAAATATGTGGCGACGCTCTAGCCAGCGCCCTCTGTAGGATACCTAGGAAACCATTGTGTCTTTGACCGATCTGAAAATTTAAGTAAAATTATCAATGCATTATTATTACTTATGAAAGTAAAATTTTATAAATTCGTGATTGCCCAGAGGAAAAATATTAAAATATCCTTAGTGTGATCACCCTATAATGTTCCCACAGCTGGGACACAGGCTTCCTCTTTGTGAGAGGAAGTGGGCCATAATCCACCACGCGGGCCCAGTGCGGATGCATATTCACCTAAAGTTGAGATGTTGGCTAACATGGAATGCGCTTTTGTATCGAAAAAGTCTTAATTTAGGTAAGTAATTTGTTTATTTTTTGTTTTAACTAATACAAACCACCCCTCCTCCAGTACATACACATATTTGTATCGGGTTAAACATTAATTTTAAATTAATACACATCTGAATAGTTATGCAATCCAAGAATCCCGGGGTTTTTAATAAATATTACAAATAATTTATAAAGCCGCTTCTATACTTTCATAGCTAAAAATAATCTTTAGGTAAATATGCATCCGAATATCCGATCTCTGTTCATAATATTAATCTTATTTAAATCCCAATTCAGGCAGACATACCCAATAGCCCAGACATAAAACATCTGGGCATCGAACCCAACCCTTGAACATTACAACCATTGCATGCAACCACTCAACCATTGAGTATACATTCGCATATCACCCCAAACATAATACACAGAAGACGTTACAAAAACATATATTTAATGCATATTATATTTCTCGATTAACATACATCATATCATAATATCAACTTGTATTTTGTAAATTTTTTTCAATATACACTGCTAATTTAGCACACGAAATTCATATTTGCATAAGTTTTTTTGGAATTTGCAGGACAGCGTCAGGGCATGATTTGAATGACTATAATACAGTATTTTACTCTTAATGAGAAAAAAATCTAAAAATATATTATTGAGATAGCTTTGGGAAAATGCAGTTGGAAAATGTTAGTTTTAGTTTATAAAATAACAAAATAAATTTTAAAATTCAATTCAAAGATTTCAGGTTTTTTTAATCTGTTTTTGAACACCATGAAATAGTAGCCGCCATGTTATTACGTCATATGGCGTGTCAATTGAACAACTTTGTATTTTAATTATTTTCGTTACCAAATTATTTTTTATTAAAATAATATTTTGCATTCAGGAACAGCAAACCAACGATAAGTACAATAATAACGATTTTTTTTGTTAATTATAACCAATTTTCATTTAAAATATCAGCGTATTTGTCTATACAGCAAACTGACGTCATACCCACAGAGCAATATGGCGTCCACTGCGTCCAGTTTTCGTCGAATTACGCGCGAAATTTGAAAATGTAAATTTTTTATGCATTTTTACGGCACTAATCGATTAAATAAAAATGTTGTTTTTTTTAGTGATTTACTAGCACTTTAGAATCTAATTACGACACTTCAAAAATGGGTGTAATACCCTATTCTGTTAATAAATACATACATGTTACTGTTGCAAATCGTATTTTAATCAACATATATTATACAATCTGACACTGAGTAGCAAATTGCAAAGAAACTTAAGAAAATTTGAATTTCGCGGTTTACTTTGGCGTTTCTCCCTGAATCAGTTCATTTCCCTGTCTTTACTTACATATTTCAGCATACAACCACGTTATTTTGTCAATCATCATCATCATATCAGCCGAAAGACGTCCACTACTGGACATAAGCCTCCCCCAAAAGGGAGGATTTGCCATAATTAATATTTTGTCAATAAAAGACATTAATTCAGCCTCCATGAGTGGAAGAGTTTATCTAAAGTAGCCGGGTTGTGAAGGTCAGATGGGCAATCGCTCCATGTAAAATAGCCAACCCCAACATAGTTGGGAGACGCCTAGGCAGATGGTGAGCTATAAATACATCGCAAAGAAAATTGTACCTTCAAATGCTTTACATTTTCATTCTGCAACGTTACGTGGAACGCCAAATCTTGCTGACTTTCTATATGAAGGGAAAACCTGTTCAGGAGGAGATTCACAGATGACTCCGCCTTTGAGTGTAAATGTGGTGCTGTTCCGCAAACGATGGGACACTTAATATCATGACCTGCGTGTCCTGTCAGCTGCATGTTACAGGAACTGATGGAGGTTAAATTCTACGCTGAATTCTTACGCTAAAAAGAAGAAGACGATGGGAAAACCTTGTAAATACTTACGACATTTACTTATTTCGACTGAAAATAAATCAGCCCCCACGTGACCTCCATCTGTCTCTCATCATCAATTCAGCAGAAAGAGGTCCACTCCTGAACATAGGCCTCCTTAAAGCACCGCCACTTCGCCCGGTTCTGTGCTTCTCGCTTTCAGCATATTCCTGCAGCCTTCACCAGATCATCGGTCCATCTTGTGGGAGGCCTTCCAACGCTACGTCTTCGGCCCAATCAGCCATTTGTTATGCGAGCAATGTGCCCTGCCCACTGCCACTAAGGGGAACCTAGTCGCGGGCTCGAACTCACTGGTGGGCCTGGCTAAAAATCATGCTATCTCACCAGGCTTCGTGTCCGGCAGAGATAGTAACAGTGATGAGCAGTTAGACGCTAGTCTACACGCACAACGTTATTGAGTGAGATGCAGGATCAGTTATAGTAAAAAAATCGCGAAAAAATTAAGAAAAGTCCTTTGGAAGATCGAGTTTTATGAAAAAGCCAATGCATAAAACAACAACCAATAAAGTTTATTAAACTTTTCGATAATTGAACTTTGTTGGTACCGACTTGGTTTTCGAGATTTTACACTTCTTTTCTCACCTAAACACGCTCAAAGTTAAGTAAAATTAGCAAGAAAAACGAATCTTTGTTGGCTCCTAACTTTTTAATGGGTTTTTATTTTAGTATTCTGTTTCCGTACAGACAATATTAATAATGAGACAAAACGATATAATATTTTACTTTGGATGTGCCATGTCAGACAGTGGAGTAAAACACTCCCGAAGTTTGTATGGAAAAAATGTGGACTAGGTTCACCTTAAGTTTGGCAATTCTTCGGGCTATGTGACTGACTAAATCAAAGGAAAAAGATGTAAATACTTACAAGTGAATAACAGTTATCGCACATAAGGACAAGCGCGTCGATGGGGCTCGTGTGGTCCGCAACACAGATGCCAATCCTCGGCTAGCAGTGCGTGACGTGGTACGTGATCACAGCGGAGATGCAGCGCGACAAGAAGTTTAAACACTCGTTGTATACTCACATATTGTTACGGAAGAAAACTGCCTCATTTGGTCATAAAATCAGCCTCCAATTTTAAGTAACTCGTCGTGGATGTTTGACAGTCGTTATGGGTCGTCAGAAGCCCGAAAACTTGACAGACTTACCAAAGGGTATCGTGTTACACAGTAAGGGGCCATTCAAGTATTACGTAAGCACTACAGGGGGACGGGGGGGGGACGGGCGTCTTTGCTTTGCTTATTTTTGATGACATGGGGGATGGGGGGTATGGATGGTGATTACGTCAGCAGAATTGATTTATTAACTTTTGGATTTTCTACAAAATTTAGTCGATTTTGGTTTGAACACATATGGCAACCCTACTTGTCTATGAATGGCTCGAAGAAAACGATGACAATATTCCAAAATCATAAGAAAGTGAGCAGACACGTTAGGTGTCTGCTACCAATGTTTACGTGAGCATGGGAGGGGGGAGTAAGAGCTTTGCTTACTTTTGCTGACGAGGGTAGGGGGGGGTGTCAATAATTGCTAAAAAAACTGCTTACGTAATACTTGAATGGCCTCTAACAGGGTTGTGAAGGTCAGACAGGCAGTCGCTCCATGTAAAATACTGGTATTCTGTTGCATCTGGTTAGACTGGAAGCCAACCCCAACAGTGGGGCGAAGGCTGGGCAGATAATGAGCTATTGATGCCTGTAGCACACCTCCGCTGCGAAACTCAAAGGGCGAAACCGCCATAGTTTCGCTATGAGTTGTGAGTTGTTGGGCGGCGAAACAATAGCGAAATTCCCTGCTCTAACGTACAAAACAGACTATGATGTTGTCTCTTTCTAACATGATTTCGCTCATTTGCTTAGGCGCCGTCTACATCTCCGCCGGTTGTCCGCCATTTTGGAGCGGTTCCGCGTGTATCTCGGACGCGTCTGTAGCAATCGACAATTTTTATGAGCGAAATAGGAACAATGGATTTGGAATTTACTGAAAAACTTATACAAGCAGTGAGAAATAGACCTGTTTTGTACTTACTAAATCACCCTGACTACAAAAATTTATCTCCCAACTTCTTTCTTTTTTTATTGATATCATGCACCCAGGTACGACGCCTTTTTAAAGTAGTTGACCACAGTAAGATTAGTTCCTCCTCTGACTCCGAAAGCGACGACATTTTCTTTCGAGTCTTATTTCTCAACTGTTCTAGTTTTAGGTTTCGCTCTGTTTCGCTATTATAGTTTCGCGTAAGTGAAGTACTGTTGCACAGCGAAACTCACGCAGCGGTTTCGCAGTTGTTGTTTCGCAGCGGAGGTGTGATATAGGCATTAAAAGCCGAAAACGTAGTAAAATACTTACCGAATGAAAACTGGGGGTGGGTCAGGTGCCTTACAAAGAATATTCGTTTAAATACTTACGAGTGAATAACAGTTATCGCACATGAGAACGAGCGCGTCGATGGGGCTCGTGTGGTTCGCAACACAGATGCCATTCCTCGGCTTGTAGTGCGTGTCGTGATACGTGATCACAGCGGAGATGCAGCGCGACAAGAAGTTAAAACACATGACGGACACAGCGTAGTTCACACGCTGTTTTGTCTTCCCATCCGGGAGGGTACCGACGCAAGCTGTGCAGGCTACGAGCCACCAGACCTATTGGAAGCGGGGCGTGATGTATGACCCGAATGGATTATGTTTTAAAGTCAGTTTTTGTAAGACTAAGTGTTAAAATGGAAATATGCTACTTTTGCTATTGTAAGTCCTGTTAAATTTACTGGCGAAACTATACAAATGCGTATCGGTATATACTCTCGTGGTATTTAGAACCCTATTATCTTATTTGACTGTTTTTTTTTTACTAAACTTAATTTTTCGAAACCCAAGTAAAAAATAACTAGTGAATAATAGAATAATTAGAGTATAATTTGTGATTATATGTTTTCCCTTCTACCATTACACACGTTGTCTAAATCTCTTTTATCTTCTCTCCTATCGCAGGTGTGCTGGAAGAGACTTCTGTAGAAAAAAACATTACTGCAGGCACTCAATAAGGTGTCACAAAAGATTGACTGCTTCATATGTACTCTGAGTTAAATCATACGGGCCGCATTTTGTAAAATTGCTCTTGATGGTTTTTAATAATATAATTGTGTCTAACCTTTGTAAGCTATTATTAAAACCTAGACAAATGCAAAACGTCTTGAAAACCTACTTTACCGTTGAAAAGTTTAGAATGCGGGAGGTGCCTACGTGTGGGTCCACCAGACAAAGACCTGTGAGCAAGTTAACTTAAATTTGATCGATAACGCACATAATATTGCCTCTAAAAGATTGAGCGTTATTTTTTTTAAATGTAAAACCTTTACTTTGAATGCATGTGGAAATAAATAGTTTGTTTTTTATTTTATTTTTTATTACTAAGCGGCTTTTTTTTTTTTTTTGTTGGGCATCTCGCAGTTGGCCTTGAGAGGCCGTGACTGCTCAACCGGGCTTTCCTGGGGCTGCCATTAAGAAGTTAATCTTAACGCCTCCAGCCAGGGCTTACAAACTAAAATTTACAAACTAAGCGACTGCACGCTGAGGGCACCCCCTGTGGGGTACGGACCTCGGCTCAGGGCGTCACTGATAGGGGGACAGCTATCGTTGGGGACAGGCTGGATCAAATTGGCATTATTATTATTAGTCGGGGAATTTAAAGCTACTGGCTCAGCTGCGGCGCGGGCTGGCGCTTCAACGAGCAAGGGTCGGTCGGGCTAAGCGGCCTCGCCCACGGCGACTTTTTGTAGCGCTGCAGTATTGATGCTGTCGCGCATGTGTACCGATTCAGCCGCGATACTGTCGCTGGCTGTGTACCTACGCCCAGATTCTGTATCGCTACTATCTATCGGGATGCTGTCGCGCTTCAGTCGCGATCTTATTAGGCTTCTTCCTTCTTTCGGCTGCATAGATGTATCGATACAGCCGCGCGTTTTCATCGTTTCTGTCGCACGATACAAACGCGACTAACGCGCGATAGTTGCGATGCATCGCTACAAAAACTCGCCGTGGGCCTATAACTTTAATTATGTATAACTACACTATTGTATCAGATAAGCCTGTAATGATCGTTGTATGTATTTTGTGAATAAATAAATAAATACTTTTGTACGTATTTTTCAGTTTCTTTCATCTTCTCTGTTTATGTGTGTGCATAAATGGTTAAATAAATAAATAACATATCAACATCACGCCTAGCTTCCCCGAAAGATGAGGCAGAGGTGAATCAATTGTACACCCACATTAATGTTTCAGTCCCATATAATAAGGGGCAACCCCATTGCCATCAACCGGAGACAAATCCAGAATCCGGACTGTTACTAACAAATTCCTCATCACTCAGTACAAAGGGGACTTTACTTAAAAAATAAGGTTCTGAGAAATCGCTTTTATTATAAATATCTAGTATATACCGATATTCATGACGACTGTGAAGTTTCGCTAATTAATTTGAAATAAAGTAGCTTTGCATTAAGTTTTTTTTTGTGTTGTTAATGTAACGCTTACAAAAACTGACTTGGACAAGACACATATGAGTTTATGAGACAAGATATAATATACTTTAATTAAGTATTTATTTCTCTAATGGGCTACAGTTCAAATCATCAAAATTAAGTTCTACAACCCCCGACGGGTATCAATAATTGATGACCAGAGTGCGGATATTCGGATGCATATTCACCTAAAGTTGAGATGTTGGCTAACATGGAATGCGCTTTTGTATCGAAAAAGTCTTCATTTAGGTATTTTTTGTTTTAACTAATACAAACCACCCCTCCTCCAGTACATACACATATTTGTATCGGGTTAAACATTAATTTTAAATTAATACACATCTGAATAGCTATGCAATCCAAGAATCCCGGGGTTTTTAATAAATATTACAAATAATTTATAAAGCCGCTTCCATACTTTCATAGCTAAAAATTATATTTAGGTAAATATGCATCCGAATATCCGATCTCAGCTGATGACACAAACAAAAAAAACTTTTTCTTAACTTATAATTTCAAATAAGAACACAGACAACAGTGCCAATGACTTTTGGCCCCACAATCAGATGTAGTGACTTGAAATTATGAAAAGCGAAAATCTTTCTTTTTTGTTTCGATTCGTCATTAAATCTGTGAAGTTTCGTCAGCTAATTAAATTTGACCCTGTAGTTATTAAAATAAGTTATATTATAACTCGTCTTCAGTTGAAAAGATTAAATAATGAACTTAAAATAAAGGGACAAAACACATGGTGGACACAGAGAAAGCATTACAGTAAGAAAAATATTTAACATCACATAGTAAAAATATAAGACAGCACAAGAAACATAAAAAGCGAAAGAAAAAATAGCCATATTTAAACGTAAAAGCGACTCCGAATAATAAACCCTTAACATTGTGGCGACATCTACATCGCCACATGCGAACTACGCAACACAATGACGTCACGTAACATCCTGCATCGCGCAAGCAGAGTTTATCGCGCGACTTAATCAATCACGGCGCAATAGCCCACCAGACACGACACCCGTTTGGTCGGAGGATCCTCCCTTTTCTATGTAGGTTGAGTGAACTTAACACCCTGTTTCTCATACCTATACAGGAAAAGTTTTTATTTAGTGCGCAAACTGTAACCATGAATTCAGCATATCATTCTAGACCCCCAGCGCAGAAATTTTTGGTCAGTTCTACAAAAAAATCAGCTGTTTCATAGAAAAGTGCAATACCTACACGTTCAAAATGTATGGAACAGCTAATTTTTTTTGTATAACCGACGAAAAATTTCTGCGCTGGGGGAGTGTACAATGATATGCTGAATTCATGGTTACAGTTTGCGCACTGGTTAAAAACTTATCCTATATAACATCACGTCTCCAGTCATCAGTCGCTCCATGTAGAGTACTGGTGTTCAGCTGCATCTGGTTAGACTGGAAGCTGACCCCGACTGGCAGATGATGATAACATAACAACAGGCCTGTTTTCCACGAAGAGGTAGGCAGAGGTATATAGTACCCCGCATTACGCCAAATATGTTGAAGTTTCTTATAAAAAGGTGTGCCTATCGCCACTTACCGGGTGCAAATGGAGACTCCGGGCTAGTCTGCTACTGAGCAATTCCTTAATAAAACCCTATCTCTTTACCTACCTGGATATCGAAGGAATCCACGATCTATTTACGTTTACAACCACTAACAAAAAAAAATAAGATCAGGTCTTAAAAATACGACATTTAATCCCATAATTTTTGACATGCTATAGTTTAATAAGAACATTAATGATTATTATTTATCTGAATTGACATATTATAATCAGAAGAATGCATTATACAACCCACTTATGTCACTAACCAGGCATAACATAACAAAACACTGACATTAATATAAGTATACTCCATTTGAAATAAGATTAGACATTTAAATAAACCTTTTTTACAGTCTGTTCAACCGATTTTGACGTGTATTCCGTAGGAATAAGGATGGCATTGAAAGCAAAAAGTGGTTACAATACCAACTGTTTACTGCAGATGCCATTTATCATGCTACCAACGCAATAGAAGTCAAAATCAGTTGAACGGGCTGTGAAACAGGTTTAATCAAATGTCTGATCTTATTTCAAACGGAGTATAGAAGAATATAACTTACAACCAATCTATGGCTGTATCATGCATACATAACATGACAAGAAAAAATGCATTCAAGCAACGTATCACCCAATTGCAATCCGGGAGAATATCCTACCCAGACATTTTACCCAATTTAAACATAACACATTACCCAATCTGGACAAAACATATAAGCCAATTCGAACCCAATGGATAATCCAATTTTACCGAGACAACGTTTTACCCAACCAGGACAACGTATAACCCAATATAGACACAACGTATTAACCAATACAGACATACCATATCGCTCAATCTAGACAAAATGTCCCACCCAATTCCATTCAAACGTTCTACCCAGACAACGTATTACCTAATTTGGACATAACATAGTAGCCATTCTGGACAACATACCATCTAATTCTACCCAGGCAACGTATTACCCAATCTCGACATAAAGTATCATCCAATGCTGACACAACGACTCACCCAACAGAACATTCTACCCAAACAAAATGCTCCACCCAATTTTAAGGTATATACCGCTAAGGTAGAACGCGAAATTAAAATTTTCTTCCGTTTTTGGCAATTTGCATGTCAAAGATAGGTTGTATGTTGATTAAAATATGATTCGCGACCGAAACAAATATTGCTTTACAGAATAGGGTATTTTACTCTATATGAGAAAAAATCTAAAAATGTATTATTGAGATAGCTTAGGCAAAATGCAGTTGGAAAATGTTAGTTTTAGTTCATCAAATAACAAAATACATTTTTCAAATTCAATTCAAAGATTTCATTTTTTTTTCTGTTTTTGAACACCATGAAATAATAGCCGCCATGTTATTACGTCATACGGCATGGCAATTGAACAACTTTGTAATTTTATTCTTTTCGTAACCAAAGTAATTTTTACTTAAATAATATTCTGCATTCAGGAACAGCAAACCATAGCAGCAATAAGTAGAATATTAACTCTTTTTAAATTATAAACATTTATCATTTATAATATCAGCGCAATTGTCTATACAGCAAACTGGCGTCATACCCAGAGAGCAATATGGCGTCCACTGCGTCCAGCGTTTTCGTCAAATTACGCTCGAAATTTGAAAATGTAAAATTTTAATACATTTTTATTGCACTAATCGATTAAATAAAAATGTTGTGGTTTTGTTTTAGTGGTCTATTAGTAATTTACCAAATCTACTTCAAACTAGGATTAAATAAACTGAGATCATAATTTCAGCCTGAGAGCCTTGAGATCATAATTTATTATTTTAGGTAAATATGCATTCGAATATCCGATCTCTTTTTTTTTTTAAATAACGTTGCCCCACACTAGGAATTTCTCCTGTATTGTGGGTCTGGTAATAATGCTTTAGAAATACATTAAGTTTTAATTTAATTGTGTTTTTATTCTGTAAATACAAACGTATTATTACAGTAGCAAAAAATTTTAAGTTCAAAATACAGCCTAACTAAGACCTACAAATTGCAAAAAAAAAAACGAAAAAAAAAAAAAAATCGGCGTCTACCTTGGCGCTTCCTTATCTCAAAAAAAAAATAAACAAATACTACCAAAGAGAAGCAGGTATTAATGCTGAGAACTCCGACGTCTATGGGGCTGGTATGGTTCGCCACACAAAATCCGTTAGCTTTGGGCTTGTACTGCTTATCATGAAACCTCCCGTGGATGGAGAGGCCCCTGATAAGGATCCGTATGCTCATCTTATAGGAGATCTTTCCTAGTTTATTTCTCAAACGGACGAATGGCACGGAACTGACGACCCAGGTGGAGAAGACCATTACAAGAACCTGGAGGGAGATGACAGATTTGATTTCAACACGGTTTTGTTACGAGGTGTTGTTTAACCTATATTTCAGTTGTCTATGAAATAGGAGGCGAGTCTATTTGTCTTTGACCAGTCACAATATGCTGCTATTTAGAAATTGCTTATAAAAACAAAAACAATAAACTTCGGAGGACCTGGGAATCGAACCAAGATACAAAAGAGTTTGATGTGGAATTGAACAGAATAGCATAACATGGAGTCTAGAAGATTCTGTAGTTTCTTCTTGAAGCAAGCTTTGAAGTAAGAATATTAAGTAGCATTAAACACAAAATAAATTACAAAACAAGAGTAATAAATTGTAAAAGAAAATTAGTTAGCGTAATTACAATGATAAGTAACAAAATTAGAAAATAAATGCAAGGTGAATAAAAAGAAGTAAAAAATAAGGGGTGGAGAGTTCTATACATATAATTTAAGACCCACATTCTAAAAAGATTTTCAAGTTATAATCTTGATATAATATATATATAAATAAATATATATAAAAGTGTCTTCACGCACACATTCACAGCGTGTTTGTACACTTGGTAACCACAAGAAAAGCGCGTGTAGCTTTGTGGGACGAAAATACTGTCCTTAAATGTCACCATAGGTAAAAAAAAAATACTCATACCGAAACGGACTCTTTCGTATCGAGATTCGTACTTGAAAATCGTTCTAAAATGTTGGGTAAGCTTGCTCAGATGAAGCTAAGTATTTTAGCAAGATTTTTTTTTTTTTTTTCAAAAAATCTAACCTATAGTGTGCGTTAACTGTTTCTTCTGAACAAGCCATAATGACACGTCTGTTATAATTAATAACAGTTTTCACAATTAACAGAATATAATCGTAATTAAAATTTCATACATTTGACAGGTTTTTCTTCAAAAACAGGATTTTAAATGAAGAAAATCTATGGTACAACTATTTCCATAATGCCCCTCAGGAATCATCGCATTTCCGAATACAAATGAGGTTTCCTTCAGTTTTTAAAATCAGTTAAAAGAGTATTAACTACTTTCTATACTTCCAAGACGAGTGAGAGCGTCCGGTGTACACCAAGTGTAAAGGGCAACTAATGGAAATCCGAGGAGTGAAAAAACACGAAGTTTGCCGAAGGACATTAAGAATATGTTGTACTGTACTAACACTAGTCTTTATGATGTGTAATTACCAGTGATCGGAGTTGGTAGATTGATTTGGGATCAATGAACTGGGACGTATATATTAGTATGGATATGCCTCCGGGATTTTGAAATTATTAAGATTTTTTTGCAAATGTGTTTTTTTTTAAATAAAGAAAGATCTTGATTTTGATCCAAACTGCTAAAAAAAATATTAAGAAGTATAAAAATATATTTTTATTTATTTATTCAAGAATAGTCACAATTACAAGCAGCAGATAATAAACTTACAAGAAATAACTACTAAATTAGTCATATTATGTAAGTTTCGAATGGACGCACAACAGTAAGATTCACTTTATTACTTGATAAATAAGAAAAAAACAATTTTAAATATTTATCTATCGCATTCTATAAATTTCTAATGTAGTAGTTTAAAAATCCTTACTTTCACAATATTCGATTCAATCTCGTAAGTACCAAAATGAAATCCCGGAAAAAAGGCTTTTCCATGTTATGATTTCTATGACTATTCATGATGCGAGTACGTAAAATCAATCTACCTACTCCGATCACTGATAATTACTAACAAATTGGATTTTATTATCTGTTCAATAAATTTATTTTAATTTGAATTAAATCTGTGCTAAATGAATGTACATATTTTCTTTATTATTTTTTTATTTAAAAAGCAAGATAGCGGCGTTCGTTCCGATAATGACCGCAAGGCAATAGATCCTTATACACCTATATTTTATTACGATATACTTATACTCCATTTGAAATAAGATTAGACATTTAACCAAAACCTTCTTTAGAGTCCGATCAACCGATTTTGACTTCTATTACGTTAGTGGCATAACAAATGGCAGCTGCAGTAAACAGTTGGTATTGTAACTACTTTTTTTGCTTTTAATGACATCCTTATGCCTACGGAATAGAAGTCGGAATCGGTTGAACTGACTGTAAAAAAGGTTTGTTTAAATGTCTAATCTTATTTCAAATGGAGTATAGTTAGTTCTATAAGACTTGTGCTTTGAACTCACCCCAATAACGAAGATCATTATTCTGAGCGGTAGGAGGAACATATATCGGACCACGAAGCCCATCGCCCAGATGATGGTCAGGCGCCATGTTAGGAATTCGTATTGTCTGGAACAGAAATTATATTAAATTAGATGTTAAGTTACCGACATAGCTTGCAGAGGCTCGAAATGACAGTGGACTGGCCATGTTTGTCGAAGGACGGAGCAGACGAGTCCTGGAGTGGAGACCGCGTATGGGCAAGTGTAGAGTGGGACGCCCCCAGCTAGATGGACCGACGAGCTTAAGGGGAACCTAGTCGCGGGCTCGAACTCACTGGTAGGCCTGGCTAAAAATCACGTTGTCTCACCAGGCCTCGTGTCCGACAGAGATAGTGTCAGTGATGAGCAGTTAGACGCTAGTCTACACTAAAAAGCGTGGGGTGCTTGACATTAATTGATTATAAAAATACCTCTAAAAGCACCCCACGCTTTTTAATTGAATTAAATTATTTTCTCCTTTTTAGTTTGGTTTTTAAAGCGTGTTTTTTAGTTTTTTTTAACAATTATTTTTTATTTGAAAGCTGGTGCTTCCCGTGTGGTCCCATTTAAATTTCATATAGATCTGATGATGCGTTTCGGAGACAGACAACGGAACTCTTCAAAAAATTACAGCAAATCAACCGCGATTGCTGCGATCGCATAAATATGCATTGTTTTGACCCCAAGGATGATGAAATTTCTAATTGGTGTGGGGTAGGTACTAAAACTAAAAAGTGAAAAATAAAACATTTTCCAAACAAAAAAACAACCGACTCCCAAAAAAACACTACAAAGTGAAAAATAACTTTGATGTCGGAAGGCGGTGACAAAAAATTTCAATACATATCCAAAGTCACCGACTTCCGAAATTAAAGTTATTTTTCACTTTTTAGTGTTTTTCCGGAAGTAGGTTGTTTTTTTTTTTGGAAAATGTTATTTTTTTATTTATTTTTTTGCTAAATCGAAACCAAATCACTCATCAAATCTCGAGTCAAACGCTCATATTCAAGAAAAAATGTGAATGCTCCCTTAATCATACCCTCACACCACTATGCTTATTAAAGGTTGAAATACTTGTCATATATCTATTTGAATAATTGTAACTATTAATCGTGAGAAATAAATAGACTGCTCCGTGCCTCGGAAAGCACGTTAAGCCGTTGGTCCCGGCTGTCATTTGTGGATGTTTGACAGTCGTTACGGGTCGTCAGCAGCACGAAAGTCTGACAACCAGTCTTACCAAGGGGTATCGTATTACCCAGTAACTGGGTTGTGAAGGTCAGATAGGCAGTCGCTCCATGTAGGAAGCCAACCCCAACATAATTAAGACAACTTTTTATAATGCAAAAATATTTTCCTGTTTTATTATACTAAGCCATATGAAGAAGCAGTATTAAGTGACAAAACATTGACATTACGTGAGAAGGTCGAATACCTTGAACAATAAATTTCGCGATAATAATATTAAAATTATGTTAATCTTTATGATAAGTCGACCACCCGCTGATATCTAAAATAAGGTATTACTGAATTTGTTTTTCAATAATCTAAGAAAGATTATATTTATCTAAACTAAGATTTTAAACCATTCAATCCTTCCCAATCCTCATTATCCTTTTTGTTTGAGGGTGGGAATTCGTCAAATAACTTCTCCCGCTCTGGGTGGAGCAGCAGGCTTAGCACGAGCACCGATTTGTCGACGGAAGAATAGACATGACTATTAACTAAATGATGTACAATAGGAGAAGATAGCTATGTTTTTCTATTAATTATCACAGTTATGCGTTCTAAACGAATCATGATTTTGCAGATAATCGTAAATACTTTGTGGCCGTCGAGTAGAAAGTTTGTTGTCAGTGTGATTTTGACAGTTTGGAAAGAAATATTTTTATGAAATAGTCTACATTTATAAGGACCTAGACATAGATCGTTAGAAACGAAAGACAAAATGACAGATTGTAGAAGGATATCTACGGTGTGATGTCAAAAATGGCGAAAGGAAATTTCACTTTGTATTGAAAAAGCACTGTCTATTCTTCGTAGAAATAGAAAACGTCATGCTAAGCCTGCACGAGGGCGTGTCAGACTTTTACTGACTAAAACCTACCCGTGTTCCCTCAGTTGCCTGTGTGCCAGGGGCCACGGTATCTCTTTCGAACAACCCGCACCCCTGGCAGTCCTTTCTTATCCTTACCTATGCCCAACCCTTCAGAGGAAACAAAGCCTGATGTTATCTTTACTAATATTTTAAAGAGGTAACAAATTTGTTTGTTTGTACGTTTATATGTAGGGGGTAATCACCGTCCATGAATGACGTCTGGGACCAACGGCTTAAGGTGAACCTAGTCCACATTTTTTGCATACAAACTTCGGGAGTGTTTACTCCACTGTCTGACATGGCACATCCAAAGTAAAATATGATATCGTTTTGTCTCATTATTAATATTGTCTGTACGGAAACAGAATTCTAAAATAAAAACCCATTAAAAAGTTAGGAGCCAACAAAGATTCGTTTTTCTTGCTAATTTTACTTAACTTTGGGCGTGTTTGAGTAATAAAAGAAGGGTAAAATCTCCAAAACTCGGCGGGCTCGAACTCACTGGTGGGTCTGGCTAAAAATCACGCTGTCTCACCAGGCTTCGTGTCCGAAAGAGATAGTATCAGTGATGAGCAGTTAGACGCTAGTCTACGCTAGTCTACTAAGTGAATACTGGTGCCGATTCTGTTGTCACAAAATTCTCTAAACTAAACTAAAAATCACCAAAATTTTGTTTAATCCTGTCAAACGACGATTTCCTATTCTGAGATTGACTAAAGTGACACAACTTAACTATATTTTAGTTTGACAGCACTAAGATTGCACTGAATTATTAATTTAGTGAAGATGGTAATTTTGCTATTCTGAGTTTGCCGTTTTTCACCAAAAATGTTGACTATATTAATTTTTCTAACTAAATCTGACCAATTTTAATCGCGATTAAAAAAGTGTGGAATAAAACTAGTGGTCATGAACTAAAATTCTCACCAACACTTCGACTTCAGGTGCAAAAACACGGTATCTTTTTTTTTCTTTTCGTTTGCTTATATCTCGAAAATGGTGTGTCCTATCGCAAAAATGATGATAATTTCGACCCCCTTTATTAAACCCGTAAGCTCCATAATCTCAACATGTAGGTAATATTTTTAATTTTTTTCCATACTATTGTGAAAAAATAATTGTGTGAGAACCGTTTTGTCGACGGAAGACTAGACAAAAATGACGTTTCCGTGTAGACAGTTGGCAGTTTTTCACCGAGAAATGTAGACAAGCGATTTCTATTCTACAGAAGAGTAGAAATAGAAAGCGTCATGCTAAGCCTGCAAGAATCGCGTCTGTCAAATTCGATTTTAGTTGTGTCAAAATAATTTTTAAGTTTAGAGATATTTTTTTGCAGAATAGCTTTAAGATTCTCATAGCCAAAAGTAAGGAATTTTAGTGATAGTTTAGTTAGTTTAGTTCGGTGTACAACAGAATCGGCACCACTATCACATTCTTGTTTGGTCTCGTCGAGACTTCTCGCCGTGAGTCTGTATGGGCTATCACTAGGGTTGCCAACCTTTCTTCAGCGAAATATAGTATTTTTCAGACTAAGGTATAAAAAAATATAGTACTTACACTTAAAAAAAATAGTATTTTATGGAAAATTTTGGTTTCCTAAAACAAAAATAAAGCAGACCAACGACCAAACATTCGTTTGACTTTGTCAATTTGACATTGACAAGTTCGGAACGCAGTAAGATAGTACGCTCGGATAGTATCTAGGGTAGCCAACGCAGCGTATGCGTTGGCAACCCTAGATACGCTACACGCTATTGCATCAGTCAAAAGTTATTGAAAAGGCACATTCATCATTTTTTTTTAAATAAAAGATTTGTTTATTAGATTTCATGTGTTTCTTCAACAGTATATAGTACGCAGACCCCGAAATAAAGTAAAACACTATATTACTATTTTAGTACTATTTTAGTACGGTTGGCAACGCATACGCGGCGGGCGGGTTGGCGGTGGCGGTTGGCGGTTGGCTTTTTGAGGTATTTTTATAATCAATTAATGTCAAGCACCCCACGCTTTTTAATTGAATTAAATTATTTTCTCCTTTTTTAGTTTGGTTTTTAAAGCGTGTTTTATAGTTTTTTAAACAATTATTTATTTTCTATTTTTTAGTTCTGCTAACTACAAAACGTGTTTTTTTTTTTTAATTATTAAATTGTCATCGGTCCTCGACAAGTTTACAAAGTTTCAATGAAATCTGACCGTTTAAAGTGGGTCAAAATCGCGCTCAAAGATTCCGTTACATACATACATACAACCCGAGCTAATATAAAGCGTGTAAAAAGTACCAATAAAATAGTTTGATGTCTTTTGCCTCGAGCCAAAAACAGACAAAAATCAGAGAACAAGGCGAGAACCTGCGAAGATTATGTAAATCAGTTCCATATTCACGTTTCTTGAATCTCGCGAGATTCTCGAGTGAATGTGGAGCGCGCTTTAAGACACCCGCCCCGCATAGTTGCCGTTGAAATTTCAATTTTACTATCATACTATTAAGTTATATTTCTATTCGTGGCTTAAAAATCCCTTGTTATGTCGTGCCGTGTCTTCACAGGCATGGAGTGGTCTTTGCAGACGTAGCTTAACCAGATCGATCTTAACTGCTCCCAAATTACAATTTCAATTTTTATTCTTTTTATTTTTTACAATGTCTGACATATTCTCGTCATTATTTGACATTATACATCAATTTTAATTTCGACTATTTATTATTAGTGATTGTCATTGAAATCATGTCACTTGGTTCAAATAGGTTCATTTTATATACCTAGGTAGATTATTTTACATAAATTGTGAATGAGAGAACGTTGTAGGCCTTACAGACTAGATTTGTAGACGATTTTCTATTCTGTATTTTCATTCCTCTAAGTACGACTGGCCTGCACTGTCCTCCCATACCTATTATTACTGTAATTTGAAAACATTGTAAAAGCCAATTATTTTTTAAAGAGTAACCGTGGAGTTTCTTGCCGGCTCTTCTCCATAGGAAACGAAAAATTAGAACCGTGCACCTAGCTTCTGACGTTTCATAAGTGCCCATGTAGGTTTATGTGAAATAAAATATTTTGATTTAATTTGATAGACCCATGCGACTGTTATAACTTAGGCATGTATAACCAGATCATTTGCAGTACCTGTTAGTCCTAGTGAGGAGGTTCCAACTCCTCAACTCCTCAGCCTCGAAGACGGAGGTGACCTGGTCTTCAATGATGGACTCCATGCCAGCCTTGACCAGGTCCAGGCAGTTAGACAGGTGGAACTCGATGTTATTCTGGAAAAGTTACAAAAATTCTTGTTAAAATTTGGATAGAATAGGTTTTGTTATTGTTAATTATATTAACTTTTTATTAATTTTATTGTAAAAGTCCTAGTTTAAGTTTTTAACCGACTTCAAAAAGGAGGAGGTTATCAATTCGTCGGGACCTTTTTTTTTTTTTATTTTTTTTTATGTATGTTCCCCGATTACTCGAAGATGGCTGGACCGATTTGGATTTTGTTTTTTTTGTTTGAAAGGGTATACTTTCCAGATGGTCCCATGATCATCAAGTCAGGATCTGATGATGGGATCCTGGAGAAATAGAGAGAACTCTTCAAATTTTATAGGCACACGAAGCGATTTAGGTATTTTTTGGAAGAGTACTTTCTCGTAGTGGTCTCATTTCAATTTGGTGAAGATCTGATGAAGAACTTTGGAGATAGGCAACGGAACTCCTCAATAAATGATAGCAAATGGACTGGGATTGCTGAAATCTCATGTCTGTCTATTGCTTACACCAGTTCATAACATAACATCACGCCGGTATGTTGTGAAGGGGTAAGCACATGTGAACCACTAAAAAGAAAAAATAAAAACTTTTTCCAAAAAAAAACAACCGACTTCCAAAAAAACACTACAAAGTGAAAAATAACTTTAATTTCGGAAGGCGGTGACAAAAAATTCAAATACAGCTCCAAAGACACCGACTTCCGAAATTAAAGTTATTTTTCACTTTGTAGTGTTTTTTTGGAAGTCGGTTGTTTTTTTTTGGAAAAGTTTTTTTTACTTCAACTTAAAGCTATTTTTACATAATGCAGATTTGCATATGTAAGCGGGCACGTCCTTTATGCCTGGAGGCTTTTATTTAGATTGTAAGTTATATTCATTTACGTTTTATTTTTTATTTCTACTTGAGTACCTACAGTTTTCAATGTTTTTTTTTGGGTTACGTAATGTTAATTACCTACTATTGTATAGAATCAAGTTCTTCTAACTTATCAGACAGCTGGGCCTCAAGTCTGCTATTACAATAGTGTCAGAATGGTCTATCATTGATTTCATAATTGTTGATTTTGACAAGTTTGGTAATCTACTAACAAAATGGCGTCATTATGACTTTCCAATGGTCAGCCACTGACACTGCATTGAAAGAAATGACATTTATTGGTAATCTCGTACATCATGATAAATGAATGACTGACTTAATTTACGAACTTCCTACTACTTTATATTGCATAAAACACTAATAAATAATATGTAAAAATATATATAAATGAAATCTGGCATGAATAAATGTTCAAATTTAGTAGTAGTTTTTCGAAAAACATTTCTACTAACGAGTTTTATAATAATGGTAATACGAAAATGCCATTAAAACACAATTCTATTACGACACCATTGATCGACCATTATGAATTTAGCAGATTACGAACTTTTAGCAAAATGACAAATGAATGACAATGGGATCGTGTTGGAATGACGAATTTATAAAAATAGCAGACAAAGGCCCCTGTGCTGCTGCTGGAGAGTTTGTTGCACTTCTTCTTCCCAGCCAAAGCACTAGGAAGTGGTGAAGGGCGGGCGTCCCGGGGGACTGTCTTATGTAATTTTGACGTCCAAAAGAGCTGACTCTCAGCCTAGTTTGAATAAATGACTTTTGATTTTTAATAAGGTCGTGGGAATCCGCTGGATGCAAGAAGCACAGGACCGGTGTGGCGAGGTTTAGCGGAAGCCGTATGTCCAGCAGTGGTCAACACATACATACATAAACTCACGCCTTCATGCCATAGGGATAGGCGGTAAATACAGAACGCTTGTTGCACATACTCCTTTCGCCATGTCTACGTTCATACACGCACGCCTAGGGGCCTACTCTATAACTCCACCAACGAAGATACGGGCCCGATTGAAAGTAGTTCGAAACTTCTAAGTGACTCCTACAGCCAATTAACTAACTTTTTTGGACGAGCAAAAACATATCGGGAGTAGGGACAGCTGTCAAATCGTGTCGTCATTCATTCTTAGTTTGGGCTCCAAACTAATCATCTGTCTGTAAGTGATACGGAGTTGGAAACGCTCGTTACTTCGACCGAAACGACGGACTTCGTGCTTAGGGAGTAGGCCCCCTGTTGCAAGTACTACGCACTTATACTCTATTTATTATAGCTTTAGAAAAAAAGAGGCTCGTAGAATCAGGAGTGCAAAATTTTATTTCAAAGTTAAGTTCTAACTTTTTTAGGTAGATTTAAGACAGTACTAAATACTACAGTACTAATGTAGTGTTTTTTTGGAAGTCGGTTGCATTTTTTTTAAAGTTTTTTTTTTATAATTAAAGGTCTTTTCATTTCTATATTTATAGCGAGATAACAGATCCGAGATAACAAAAGGTTGAATACCATTTACTCGATAACAATACAGTAGGTACTTACGTGATAAGAAAATAAATCTAGTTGTTGTTGTTCCTAAGTCGATCGTGGACAGATAAGTTTATGAGTGCATTTCATAACAGATTGTTAAGTGCAAAATAACTAATCAATATTAATGTGTGTCTGTTTTATGTTATTTACACAACGATTAACATAATTCACGCAAGACCTCATACACCGCAATTAGAGTATTGAGTTAAAAGCATAATACGATGACCAAAACTATTTTTTTTAAAGCTAACTGATATTATTAAGAAAAACGTGTCGACGCAAGAATTACTTTATGCATTTAAAATTGAGTCTTATTTCTTTTGGAATAAGATTGAATTTTCTTTGGCTCAATCAGTGGTAGGTATGGAAAAATACATTTTTTTTAAAACTTGTATTAAATGTTACTGAAATCGATTCAGTAGTCAATTAGGAACAAACTACTTTCAGGTCTTGCGTCTATTCTGTTACACCTTGTATATTTTTCTTTATGTAATTTTTTTTTGTATGTGAAAATCAATTTTGCCTGCGTTTGATTAATGTAAATAGGTTATAACCTTTAGTATCAATGACATTCATGAATATTTGTCTTGTCGCCTTCTGTAATAACATAGCGCGCTTGTAATTTCTTATAACAACTGTTTATTGTACCTATGTTAACAAATGATTAAATTAATTATGAATGATTATTTCGTTTATTCATTTAACTACATATTACAATACATTTTTAAATATTTTTTACAAAATAACCTTACAAAAAACATTTAAAAATATAAAAGTCTATATTCAGGTCTCATAAATTATTAACCTTCCCATGCCTTTATATCCTTGAATTAGCAATATTTTTAATAAATAATCGATGTCTATTTTCAACTTTAATAGAAACTAGAAAACGAAGTACAGCTATGAGATCTCAATACCAGAATCTATTATGCACGGGTGTATTTAAAACTAGCCTATTAAAAAAAAGTGTAATTTGTATGGCTTCTGTAGTCTATAATAAAATACCTGACCAGATTAAAAACTTACCGTTGCATAAATTTAAAAAACGTTTCACAGAATTCCTTGTCGACAAATGTTATTATTCTGTGCAGGATTTCTTAAATTATGATTTTTTGTAATAATTTTATTATCCTATAATTTGTTTTCAATTTGCATGCTATATTAAGGCAGAATGTACAGTCACGGACTTTAATTGATAAGCCACTTGCCACAGTTCCTATTTTAGCCGTGTAATGCAAATCGGGTTTAGTCGGTTATACTCGCACATGTCCAGAGTGACGACCCAAAGTCAACCAATTGCAGGGCTAGCAACCGTAACCTAGCAACAATTGTTTAAGCGTAGCGATGGTAACGTTATGATTAGTCATTTCGACATGGGAAAAACTCGCACCCACGATTTTATCCGAACGCGTAGAGTCCAAGAGACGTTCATGACAAATATGATAACTGTTGCATTTATACATAAACAGTTACGGCTAAGATTCACCAAAATTCGAAATTATCGTCTCTGACATTTCAACTGTCACTGTCTTTGGATAGGTTTCAGAAATAACGAGTATTTAATGAGCTCTTATTCAAAAGAGGTCAGTATCAAATAGATTGGATAAACTTATGCAACAGTGTATTGATTTATCATTGACAATTTATTAGTCAACCTCTATGGATAAGACTATTTCCGATTATAAGTAATTTGTCATCTTGTTTACGAGCATGCGATTTAAGTTCGTGTTTAATCGTGTAATCTCGTGAATGTATAAAACTGCAAAATTGGAAAGTTTAATAGTGGCTTATCAATTAAAGTCCGGGACTGTACATGAATCCTATTATTTAATTTAACAACTTATTTTTATGTACAAGCAAATAAAGACCTATTCTATTCTAAAAAATAGTGGTCCGTCGGTATCGGGAGCAGGGTCCAAGCTACCGGTATCATTATGAATTATTATTATTATTATTAATTACAAAGTATAACATAATTCACGCAAGACCTCATACACCCCAATTAGAGTATTGAGTTAAAAGCATAATACAATGAGCAAAACTTATTGATTTAAAGCTAATTATTAAAAAAAGAAAATTGTGGCCCATCGGCATCAGGTGCAGGGTCCAAGCTGCCGGTGATCAGGGCTCTAAAGAGAGGAACCTGATATCTGGGGGCATGGTAGTGCCCCCGTCAAGACGAGCCAAGCGGATCGCAAGGGCACTACTTAGCCTATACTGTCCCACTGCTGGGCAAAGGCCTCCCCCATGTCCTTCCAGGAACTCTTTACCCGCGCCACCTCGAACCAGCCCTCGCGGTACGCGTCCAGGTCGTCTCGCCACCGCTTTGTGGGCCGACCGGGGAGGCGTCGTCCATCTTCAGGCACCCATTGTGTAGAACCCTTTGCCCAGCGGTCATCCTGCATGCGGCTGATGTGACCCGCCCAATCCCATTTGATCCTGGCAGCCTTTTTTCTTGTCGGGCATCTCGTAGTTGACCTTGCCAAAAACCGTGACCGTGACCGTGGCCGTGACTGCTTAACCGGGCTTTCCTGGGGCTGCCATTAAGAGTTAACTTAACGCCTCCAGCCAGGGCTTACAAAATAAATTACAAACTAAGCGACTGCACGCTGAGGGCACCCCCTGTGGGGTACGGGCCTCGGCTCAGGGCGTCACTGATAGGGGAATAGCTAGTATTGGGGACAGGCTGGATTAAAAGATTGGCATTATTATTATTAGTCGGGGAATTGAAAGCTACTGGCTCAGCTGCGGCGCGGGCTGGCGCTTCAACGAGCAAGGGTCGGTCGGGGGTCTCGGCGTTATGCACCGTTACACGGGGTCTTCGCGGGGCGCGAGGACCTCGGCGGCGAGGTCGGAATGTCCTGGCAGCCTTCTTGCCTACGTCTTTTATACCCGTTCTGGAACGCAGCGTGGTGTTCCGTTTGTCCTGTCTTTTTACACCCAAAATGCTGCGTTCCGAGATAAATAAAATTCTCGGGATACGTTGTCAATAGCGGACTTTTAAAGGCGTGTAGAGTTAGAAGCTTGGCTTGGCATCTACCAACCCGCACTGGGTGGCCCCACTCCCTCTCACAGAGAGGAGGCATGTCTCCCAGCAATGGGAACATTATAGACGAATCATAATATGCTATATGGTTTATAATGTAATCTGTTATTTACCTCTCCATTCCCTTGACTAGGCTTATGTCCGTTTTGTACCCGCTCTTGACTAGTACTCCGCTTGTAGTTCAGTTCTGGTGAAGGACCGAGGATCTCTTGCCGTTCTATCACCGTATTCAGCGTACCTGTGAAGAGAAAGAGAACAGGGGAGGAAATTAGAGTGGAAATACTGATTTAAATTACTACTTTGCGTACTTAAGGTGAACCTCGTCCACATTTTTTGCATACAAACTTCGGGAGTGTTTGACTCCACTGTCTGACATGGCACATCCAAAGTAAAATATGATATCGTTTTGTCTCATTACTAATATTGTCTGTACGGAAACAGAATACTAAAATAAAAACCCATTCAAAAGTTAGGAGCCAACAAAGATTCGTTTTTCTTGCTAATTTTACTGAACTTTGGGCCTAATTTTACTGAACTTTGGGCGCGTTTAAGTAATAAAAGAAGTGTAAAATCTCCAAAACCAAGTCGTTACCGACAAAGTTCGACTATCGAAAAGTTCAATAAACTTTATTGGTCATTGATTTATGCATTGGCTTTTTCATAAAATCCGATCTTCCAAAAGACTTTTCTTCATTTTTTCGCAATGTTTTTACTATAAATGATCCTGCATCTCACTCAATAACGTTGTGGCTGTATACTAGCGGCTAACTGCTCATCACTGATACTTCCTCTGCCGGACACGAAGCCTGGTGAGACAGCGTGCTTTTTAGCCAGGCCCACCAGTGAGTTCGAGACCGCGACTAGGTTCCCCTTAACGTTATCTTCTGCCCATAACACAATTACTCTCAAATACCACCGCTCTTTAAACGTAAACGCATACGTTTACATGCAGAATGACGCAAATCACTTACAAAGCCATTTGCTGTCATTGTAGACTAAATTACTCTCACTAAGTAAGGCATCAACTACATCATATTATTATATTATGTTGCAGTCGGCTTGAGTATCACAAGATGGGGCTTGTTCGTGTCGTTAGCACATGCAAAGGCAGCCTATAATGTTCCCACTGCTGGAAACAGGCCTTCTCTCTGTGAGAGAGAGAGTGGGCCATATTCTATTACGTGCAGGATGGTGAATGTCACATGTCTTCGAATTTTTGGTTCACGGACTTCAGTTTTGGTTTGCATTTATGTGCTGGCGTCTGTACAAAGATATACTTTATAAGCCTCAGGCCAGTGGATCAGGTACAGGTCCAAATATTACACGCTTTATATTAGCTTCACTTGTACGTATGTTTGTAACCGACTCCTTAGAGTGCGATATTGACCCAATTTTAACGGTCAGATTTCATTTAAACTTTGTAAACTTATCGAGGATCGATGACAATTCAATAATTTAAAAAATAATAGAGAAAAATAGAAAAAATAAAGGAAAAAAAAACTGAAAAAATTACGCCTTTGTAGAACTTAGCAGAACTAAAAAAATGAAAATAAATAATAGTTTAAAAAACTAAAAACCGCCCTAAAAACCAAACTAAAAAAGTAGAAAATAATTTCAATTAAAAAGCGTAGGGTGCTTTTTGAGGTATTTTTATAATCAATTAATGTCAAGCACCCCACGCTTTTTAATTGAATTCAATTATTGAAATATTATTTATTAATAAAGGCGTGTTTTTTAGTTTTTTAAAACTATTATTTATTTCAGGTTGAAGTTGTCCAGAGACGCCAGGAGGGCGCCCTTCACCAGGTCTGGGCGGTGGAACGTGTTCCATAACTTTGAAGTTATGAAGAGGTCTTCCCTGTAAAGATGGTTATTGAATTATGGCATCCTTATAATATAAGGGCTTGCAACTTCACTTCGGACTTGTGGAGGTGCTATGCCTGCTATGGGATGTAGACCGCTGACCAGGGTCGGTTTGAGGCAGCCTGTCATTGTTCGGTATGTTTCATTTAGAGAAATGGACGGAACGATGCTACGCTACCCTGGAGCTTCTACATAAAGCGCTTTGAAACCGACTTGCAACTTGTCTAAGCCTTTAAGGGGAACCTAGTCGCGGGCTTGAACTCACTGGTGGGCCTGGCTAAAAAGCACGCTGTCTCACCAGGCTTCGTGTCCGACAAAGGAAGTATCAGTGATGAGCAGTTAGCCGCTAGTCTACACACACAACGTTATTGAGTGAGTTGCAGGATCATTTATAGTAAAACAGGCACGTAAAAATGAAGAAAAGTCCTTTGGAAGATCGGGTTTCATAAAAAAAACCACTGCATAAATGACCAATAAGGTTTATTGAACTTTTCGATATTTGAGCTTTGTCGGTCGCCTAAAGTTAGGTCAAAATAGCAAGAAAAACTAATCTTTGCTGGCTCCTAACTTTTTAATGGCTTTTTATTTTAATATTCTGTTTCCGCACAGACAATATTAATAATGAGACAAAACCATAGCATGTTTAACTTTTGATGTAGAGACGCCAGCACATGAAGTTACCCCAATCTGTCAAATTTCGTTGATAGATTTTCAACTTTATGACATAAGCATAAGGTTCATGTTCAATTGGGAAAATTTTCCAGTTTGGATCGAACAGTGGAGTAATACACTCCCCAAGTTTGTATGGAAAAAATGTCGACTAGATTCACCTTAAGATTCTCAATGCTCGGTTCAAAACCGAGATTAAACAATACAGTGCGGGAAAAATGCGGCCGCATTTTTATTACGTCCGTATGAATGTCGAACTAGGGTGATGTTCAAACGAAGTACCTAAGCAGCGTAGCAACATATCACTGCTTAGATTAGAACTCATGTTGCTCCGGATATCCGTATCCGTATTCGCGGATATCCGCGGGAGAAAAAAGATCCGTATCCCTATCCGTTACATTTTTGACGGATCTTTTACCTTATTAATAATTCCAAATTCACTGCTAAACTTCTTTGTTGACATTTTTTTACTCGCACAACAAACACAAACGTTATCTATGCTGCCCAGTGTCACACTAAACTATAAACAAAACCAAAGAAAGACCCGCGCAACGCCAGTCGAAACATGTTCTGTCACGCAAAGCGTTAAATGGCGTCAACTATCGTTTCAAAGTCACGCGCACCGACACCTTGAGTAAGAAAGTTAAAATCCGTATCCGCGGATCTTGATGCCAATTATCCGTATCCGGATCCGTATCTGCGGATCTTCATTTTAAATGATCCAGCACATCACTAATTAGAAATAATACTAAGTTGCACAAGACTATACATTTTCCAGTAAATTGTCGCCATCCTATGCTTACATTACGTGACAGACTTTTTTATCAACTGTCAATTTGCCACGTTTAAAACTTACGTACGTGTAATGGCCGATTCCTATAATTTACGGACAGTTGTTGGTTAAAATTAAGACGCATAGTATCTATCTCATAGCTTTTATGGCAGTAACTATCACAAAATCAAAAGTCATTTATTCAAACTAGGCTGAGAGTCAGCTCTTTTAGAACGTCAAAATAAAATTACATAAGACAGTCCCCCCAAAACGCCCGCCCTTCACCACTTCCTAGTGCTTTAGCTGGGAAGAAGAAGTAGCGCAACAAATTCCCCAGCAGCACAGCTGTCTGTTAAGTTAGAAGAACTTGATTCTATACAATAATAGGTAATTCAAATTACGAAACACAAAAAAAAAAAACTTTAAATTTGCCATATGTCAGCTAGCACACGCCAATATACCATCAAAACATTGAAAACTAAAAATAAAAAAAAATAAAAACCTAAATATAACTTATAATCTAAATAAAAGCCTCCAGGCATAAAGGGCATGCCCGCTTACATAAGCAATTCTGCATTATACAAATATAGCTATAACTTAAAGTACCTAACAAAAGTTTAACTAAGGTAAAATTAGCTTACGAATAAATTTGTGCCAAGTTTGGCAAAAAAAATGCTACCATTGATAATCAAAACCAGTCGTTTTTGTTTACAGGACATCGGTATTCGGCATTACAACATTGTGTGGCCAGTGTCACATGCATTAAAGACGAACGATGTTTGCAAATTGCTACATTTAAATACGACCAGCCAAAAAGTGTCGGGGTGACCCAGTTGTTAAGACACGACATGCATGCACTGGTTGGGCAGGTCCACTCAATCTGTGAGGTTCTTTCGTCAAAAGACCATTCCAGACACCAATCTACATTGTCTTCACATGGTTCAACCAAGATTATGTCTGGGTTTTAAGAGACTGTGACCTCTGAATGTTTGCTTGAAGCACCGACCTCGTCTAGTTTTTAAAATGTGATTGACGTGGTGTTTGTAGAAACCTAATTACAAAACTAAAATAATTTATGTTGGGTTCACCTTCCAGTCCAACCGGATGACTATGACTTCCACAACAACCCAGTTACTGGTTAACACGATACCCTTTGGTAAGAGTGGTTGTCACACTTTTGGCGTCTGTCAAAGATCTACGAATGACAGTCGGGAGACATAATCATGATTCAAATTATAGAGGCATGAGCAACAGGGCGTCAAATTCACTCATCCTCCATAGAAAAGGGAGAATCCTCCGACCAGACGGATGTTGTGTCTGGTGGGCTACTGCCCGACGGTTGATGTCAGGACGTTGTATATACAGGAAAAGTTTTTATTCAGTGCGCAAACTTTAACCATGAATTCAGCATACCATTCTAGAACCCTCAGCGAAGAAATTTTTCGTCGGGTTAAAAAACGAAATTGCTGTTTCATAGAAAAGTGCAATACCTGCAATACCAACGCGGTCAAAATGTAATGGAACAGCTGTTTTTTTTTTTAGATAACCATCGAAAAATTTCTGCACTGGAGGGTCTAGAATGATAAGCTGAATTCATTGTTACAGTTTGCGCACTGGATAAAAACTTTTCCTGTATGCTAGTCGCGCGGTAAATTCTGCTTGCGCGATGCAGAATTGTGCGCTACGTCAGTTTGATGCGTAGTACGCATGTGGCGATGTAGATGGCGCTACAAAATAAAATGAACTGTAACAATTGAAAACATCTTCCATAACTCATAAAAACAACGTTTCTATTTATTTTCATCGACGTACGGTCATAAAACTTTCTTACACTGGTAATAAATTTATTTCCAAGTGTGAGAAATATTAAAATACCTACAATATAGTTGTTTTAGTAACTATTTGTCATAACCTCTAAGTATGGCGATACTTAAGGTGAATGCGCAGTGGTAGAGCGCGAAATTCAAATTTTGTTGCGTTTTTTGCAATTTTCAGGTGAGTGTCAGCTTGTTACTTAATCAAAATATGATTTGCGACTATAACATGTACGTATTTACAGATTTATAATCATTAGAATCAATAATACATCTTACTAATTTAGATTTGTTCCATAAGAACACATTTCTTATGGAAAAGTGCTTGTGGAAGAAATCTAACTTATAAGAGATATATTAGACATTCTAATGACTATAATTCTGTAAACACGTACCTGTTATATTCGCAAATCACATTTTGATCAGGATACAACCTGATACTGACCTGAAAATTGCAAAAACGTAAGAAAATTTGAATTTCGCGGTCTACCACTGCGCATTCACCTTAAGACTAGCCTAGTTTTTTTCCCCACTAAGTTAGGGTTGGCTTACAGTATAACTGGGTGCAGCTGAATGCCAGTATTTTATATGGAGCGACTGCCTATCTGACCTCCACAACCTAGCTGTGGGGTACTACGATACCCATTGGTAAGACTGGTGGTCAGATTTTCGGGCTTCTAACGACCCGTAACTAGTCTTGTGTAGTTCGTGAACGATGAACGTGTAGCGACAATACAGAAAAAACACTTCGCAACAATATGAAGAAATACAAAAAGAGAAGTGGCGCCATCTACAACAATTACGCAAAGATGCACGTCATAGCAATCCTAGATCGCGCAGTTAAAGTTTACCGCGCGATTGGCATAGGTACAACATCCCGACATCAACCGTCGGGCAGTTGCCCACCAGACACAATACCCGTCTGGTCGGAGGATCCTCCCTTTTCTATAGAGTATGAGTGAACTTTACACCCTGTTCCTCATACCTCTATAAACGAATAGAAACCGTTTCTTTACACCGTACTAAAAGAAACGTTTCCGAATGCCGACTTGTAATCGGTGTATTAGTTCTAATAGCTCCTCGTACATTTACAAAGAGCCACACCGTATGTCCGAACGAGAACAAGAATGACAGCGACTGATTTGACTGATACGATTTCAATGAGACTTTTTTGCTCCGTGATCTATGGACGTACTGACTGAGAGCGAACGAATAGAGCCAATAGAACTAATAGAAGGAACTAGTTCACTGACCGAAATGAACTGGTACGGAGCGATCATAAAAATGACCGAGCAGGCACAAGAGTACCCGTAACGACTGTCAAAGATCTACAAATGACCGGGACCAACAGCTTAACGTGCTTTTCGTGTCACGGAGGGGTCTTGGTATGTAAAGATGGTTTTACTTAAGAGCTGGGGAGGATCGACTATCGATTCTCTCACTCGTACGCAAAATACGAGCCTTGACGTGGAATTGCGGCCACCAGACAAAAAAACCCACACTAGGTGGATTTCCTTTAACCATCTCGATCTAAAGCATCGACCGCGTTCAACGCTCCGATGAGCCCTTCACCAATCCAGGGCCAATCCGAGCGGCGAACGAGTACAAGGCTTTCAAACGAGATGGTTTTTTTTTTATTGCGCGGGAGGTTGCTTCAGAATTTTAATAACTAAAACCCACCCGTGTTCCTTCAATTGCCTGTGTGGCAGGGCCACGTTATCTCTTTCGTAAAACCCGCACCCCTGGCAGGCATCGGCTCTTGAGGACCCCACCAGTTGGTGCTGACATCTCTTTGAGGCGCGCATGGAATACAAAGCCATGGGCAACGAGATGGTTAAAAGATACTCACACTAGGGCCTCTGCTGATATTACCTATTACCGACCAACCACGGCAAGCGTAGATTTACCTGATCGATCGATCCGTGCGGATAAAAAATAATAGTTTAAAAAACTTAAAACCAAACTAAAAAAGGAGAAAATAATTTAATTCAATTAAAAAGCGTGGGGTGCTTTTTACGGTATTTTTATAATCAATTAATGTCAAGCACCCCACGATTTTTAATTGAATTACATTATTTTCTCCTTTTTTAGTTTGGTTTTTAAAGCGTGTTTTATAGTTTTTTTTAAACTATTATTTATTTTCTATTTTTTAGTTCTGATAACTACAAAAACGTGATTTTTTTTCTCATTTTTTTTTTTTATTATTAAATTGTCATCGGTCCTCGACAAGTTTACAAAGTTTCAATGAAATCTGACCGTTTAAAGTGGGTCAAAATCGCGCTCAAAGGAGTCGGTTACATACAAACAAACAAACAAACATACAAGTGAAGCTAATATAAAGCGTGTAAAAAGAAGGAAACTCGCTACTCACCATTCATCCCCCCATTCTCCTTAATGATCGCTGAAGGTGGCTTGTCGTCATCAGGCACAGGAGGCAAGTCTTCCTCATCAGAGCTGTCTGTTCTTTGGATCTTGATCTTCGCCACCTCAATGTGTTGTCTGCCATACTGAAAACAAAAGAAGGAGGGGGGGGGGGGGTTATTGATGGACTAACTTCTGCCCACAACTGCATTCGCGTAGAAGTCGTATGATAGATACCCAATATCCAATTGTACTTCCAACTAACATTGTAAATGTGAAAGTTTGTATGTTTGTTATTCAATCACGCAAAAATCGGCCGAACGAATTTGGGTGTGTAGCGGCACTACAGAAAAATACTTCGCAACAATATGTAGAAATACAAAAAGAGAAGTGGCGCCATCTACAATGCCACAGGCGAACTACGCAAAGACGCACGTCATAGAAAGCCTAGATCGCGCAGTTAAAGTTTACCGCGCGATTTGCATAGGTACAACATCCCGACATCAACCGTCGGGCAGTTGCCCACCAGACACAACACCCGTCTGGTCGGAGGATCCTCCCTTTTCAATAGGGTATGAGTGAACTTTACACCCTGTACCCTAATTGCGTAACTCACGATTCATCATAATTTGTTTCGTTTTGAAACAAAAGGGTAAACCATTGCTTCATATGTTCGAAAAATGTGTCTGCTCAGCAACGTAAATAACGCAATGAATATTGTTGAACTGACAAAATGAAACCGATTATGATTAATCGCGTGTTACGCAATTAGGGTGCTGTTCCTCATACCTCTATAGGTGAAATTTGGCACACAGTTAATAACCTGGATTAACACAGGATGTTTCGCTAAATCTCTCAAATATTTAACATAACGTTTCGACCCCTAAGAGCAGAACAAAAACAAAAAAAGTGAGAACGAACACTAAGCCAATACGATGCATAGTGAGGGCGGACGATGCGATGCGATACTTCGCCCGCGTGTATCTTCGAAACTATCCTACAATAACGTGCTACTGGTACAAAAAGTATCCTCAAAATAACCTTTAAAACATCCACTGTCTGCCCGTGAAAGTCCTGTCGAAACCGGTCCAGCCTTTTCGGAGGTAAGCCGGACCAAACAGACAGACAAAAAAATTAAAAATTGTTTTTTTTTTTTGTTTTTTTGTACCGTAAATACTATCCTATGTATTTATTAAAAAGCTGTCAATTACAAACAAACACATAAAACGAATGTTTTTGTTTAAATGTCTAGACTTATTTGTCTATACGTGCGATTAATCGTACGCGCAGTTTACCTTGCCCAGGCGCAGGTAAGGCCACACAAGTAAGAGTCAATAATGCACGATGCGTGTCTTGGTTCGATTACCGTAGTTAAAGTGAGTCTAGTTAACATTTTTCAACAATATACTTCAAAAATTAAACATGTTACGTTTCGTCTCATTATAATATTGTCTGTAAGGAAACAGAATACTAAAATAAAAAGCCATTAAAAAGTTAGGAGCCAACAAAGATAAGTAATTTTTGCTAATTTACTTTGGGCGTGTTTAAATAATAAAAGAAGTGTAAAATCTCCAAAACCAAGTCGATGCCGACGAAGCTCAAATATCGGAAAGATCAATAAACTTTATTGCTAATTGATTTATGCAGTGGCTTTTCATAAAACCCGATCTACCGAAAAAACAATATTAATTTCTTACGCGCCTGTTTTACTATAAATGATCCTGCATCTCACTCAATAACGTTGTGCGTGTAGACTAGCGTCTAACTGCTCATCACTGATACTACTTCTGTCGGACACGATGCCTGGTGAGACAGCGTGCTTTTTAGTCAGGCCCACCAGTGAGTTCGAGCCCGCGACTAGATTCCCTTTAACATTATTTATCTTGTTAAAACTGTGAGTTACGTAATGTAATAATAAAATTGTTGAACGGATATTGGTGCAGCTAAGTGAAGATATTATGTACTTGCTTATAAAGAATAGAATACCAAAGAAACGTTGGATAGATTGTCAAACTGGTTATCAAACTTTCGGGCGTCCAGTATCCGTAGCGACTGACAAAGATCTACGAATGACAGCCGGGACAAACGGCTTAGCGCGCTTTCCCTCCGTGCCTCGGAAAGACGGAAAGCGTTGATTTACATAGGATCAACCCATGCCGCTGTTATTATTACGTCACATAAAAATGTTCAGTATTTTGTTTCAGTTTTAATTTATTTAGTAAGAAAGAAGAGTGAGGCCCTGGTAACTTTAGATATTGTCGTTATGGGCGATAATAGTTATTATTGCAATCCGATACGGGTTAAAACCTGTTGTAATAAATTCGAATAATAAATGAGCTAGCATTGTCGTAAAAATGCAAATAAAATCGTATAAAATTAGATATTTACTATTTAATTTAATAATAAATAATCTATCACTGGATGCAGTTCAGCATTTGGAATTTTATGGTATATCTTTAATTATAATTATGAAGGGATAAAATGGTTTTAAAGATAATTAAGGTGACTTTGATAATTTTTTGATGCATTAAAGTATGTTTAATTATGTTTTGAGTTCCATCACTTTATGCAAAAAAGACAATGAAAAAAGACTTTTGAAAATATCATATATATTTTTTTGCTTCCAAAATTATTTACGGTTATAGAGATAGATTTGTTTAAAAACTACCTTTTTGAGCGTTTTCAAGATTTCACCGCCTTAAGTGTCACCCTCTGGAATTGCGCAAAAGAGCAAGTGAAGATATCCAATCGCAGAGATACGCTGTTGAGTACCTACTTAGTTAACTATAGTAATTGACATAACCTCTTTTATTCAGAGAAGCAGTAGTGGCCAAGTCGCAACGGTGTCGGTCATGAGTTCGAACTTTACTTCGTCCGTGTAAATTATTTCATCACCACAGCTCTCAAAACGGTGAAGGAAAACATCGTGAGGAAGCCGGCATGTCCTAGAACCAAATATTCGAAGACATGTGACATCTACCAACCCGCACTGGGCCCGCGTTGTGGATTACAGCCCACTCCCTCTCACAGAGAGGAGGCCTGTGTCCCAGCAGTGGGAACATAAAATGCTGATAATGCTATACCTCCGTTGTCAGGCAAAGAGTTCGTGATAAAGTAAATAATCTAAAATAATTTAATTCAATTAAAAGCGTGGGGTGCTTGACATTAAGTGATTATAAAAATACCTCAAAAAGCACCCCACGCTTTTTAATTGAATTAAATTATTTTCTCCTTTTTTAGTTTGGTTTTTAAAGCGTGTTTTTTAAACTATAATTTATTTTCTATTTTTTAGTTCTGGTAACTACAAAAACGGTTTTTTTTAAAATTATTGAATCGTCATCGGTCCTCGATAAGTTTACGAAGTTTCAATGAAATCTGACCGTTTAAAAGTGGGTCAAAATCGCGCTCTAAGGAGTCGGTTATATACAAACATACAAGTGAAGGTAATATAAAGCGTGTACAAACAGGTCGTTAAAGAATCTATTGTAATACGCATAAAAGAATAAAGATTAATGACTTAATGTTATTTTTTGTATGTATGTATTGTATACTTCGTTTTGTTTCGAATTCTTTTGTAATATAACATACCATATATTTTTTTTGGGTGGGAAATCATCAAATAACTTCCTGAGAGCATGCAGGAGGCGTGTCAGACTTTTACTGACTAAAACCCACCCGTGTTCCCTCAGTTACCTGTGTGCCAGGGGCCGCGGTATCTCACATATATCTCTATCTCTCGGTATACATATAACATACCATCACGCGTCTATTCCCAGAGGTTAAGCCTGATGATGATAAATACAGGGTCAAATTAAATAGGGTATTACACCCATTTTTGAAAAGTGTCTTAATTGGACTCTAAGAGTGCTAATAAAACACAAAAAAAAAATCATTTTTATTTAATCGATTACTGCCATAAAATGCATTAAAATTTTAAATTTTCAAATTTCGCGCGTAATTTGACGAAAACGCTAGACGCAGTGGATGCCATATTGCTCTGTGGGTATGACGTCAGTTTGCTGTATAAACAAATGCGCTGGTATTTTATAAGATAACTGTTTATGATTTAAAAAAATGAGTTATTTTTCTACTTATCTTTGGTTGGCTGGTCCTGAATGCAAAATATTATTTAAATTACTTTGGTTACGAAAATGAGCAATGTACAAAGATGCTCAGTTGACACGCCGTATGACGTAATAACATGGCGGCTACTATTTCAATCAATCTTTATTTGTGAGCACAGGTATTATTACATTATTGGTCTTATGCATACATTTTAGTTGAGCTCTATATCCTACCAATGAAATTGGTGTAGAAATATATTAGTTTTAATTGTGGTTTTGTTTTTCATGGTGTTCAAAAACAGATTTAAAAAAATATTTTGTTATTTCATGAACTAAAACTAACATTTTCCGACTGCATTTTGCCTTAAGCTATCTCAATAATATATTTTTAGATTTTTTCTCATAGAGAATAAAATACTCTATTAGCTAGCGAAACTCCAAAAACATCATTGGTATGGAAATCGACTCAAATGTCCTTTCTTTGGTATTGTTCGTCGAATCATTGATTATTCAATCAATTATTTTTTATCCATATAAATTTCAAGTGACTAAGCTACCTGCGGTTCATCATCTGCTTAGCCTTTGCCTAACGACGTTTGGGTCGGCTTTCAGTCTAACCGATGCAGCTGAATACCAATATTTTACATGGAGCGACTGCCTATCTGACCTCCACAACCCAGTAACTAGATCAAAATCAAATGTCATTTATTCAAACTAGGCTGAGAGTCAGCACTTTTTGAACGTCAAAATTACATAAGACAGTCCCCCCAAAACGCCCGCCCTTCACCACTTCCTAGTGCTTTAGCTGGGAAGAAGTAGCGCAACAAACTCCCCAGCAGCACAGCTGTCTGTTAAGTTATAAGAACTTGATTCTATACACTAATAGGTAAGTAATTAACAGTACTAAACACAAAACATATAAATTAAATTAATTGTCATATAATTATGTCAGCTAGCAAACGCCAATATACCAACAAAACTAGGTTATACGATCCTCTTCAAATGATTAATAAAAAAAAATATGTTTAATAACGATACCAATGTGTGATGGAGTTGCGATAGCTAAGTCAAATTGACCCTCTATAATATTAGTCACCATCATAATCATTCAACATGCCTAGTTCTTCCAACTTCTCTAGTGTAGTTATCATCTCAGTAATCACACCCTTTCTAACCATATCATCATTCACACAGTCCATCAATCGTTTCTTTGGTCTCCCCCTACTCTTATAGCCATCGACATTCATACTCAATACTTTCCTCACGACATTTTCCTCATTCCTCCTTATCACATGCCCATACCATGACAACCGATTTCCACACAACTTTTCAGTTATCGGTGCCAGTTTCAGACTTCCTTTTATGTACTCATTTCTAATTCTATCCCTTCGTGTAAAACCTTCGTGCAATTGCCTTTAATTCATCCCTTTTGTGGCCCCAACATCATGCAAATATTTTGCTATTCATAATTGATAAACCGCTAGACATTGTATTCCGAGGTTTACCTCAAACAGACAAGCCGATAAATCAAGCAAAAATTCCCTTAATTGGCTTCGTCATTTAAATATACAGAATGTATCTTTACACGCATTGCTATTTTACCTGCACGAGCACCGATTTGTCGACGGAAGAATAGATATGACTATTAACTAAATGATGTACAATAGGAGAAGATAGCTATGTTTCTCTATTAATTATCACAGTTATGCGTTCTTAACGAATCATGATTTTGTAGATAATCGTAAATACTTTGTGCCCGTCGAGTAGAAAGTTTGTTGTCAGTGTGGTTTTGACAGTTTGGGAAGAAATATTCTTCTGAAATAGTCTACATTTTTATGAACCTAGGACAACGATCGTTAGAGAAGAAAGACGAAATGACAGATTGTAGAACGATATCTACGGTGCGATGTCAAAAATGGAGAAACGAAATGTCACTTTGTATTGAAAAAGCACTGTCTATTCTTCGTAGAAATAGAAATTTTAGAAAGCGTCATGATAACCCTGCTTATATTAAAAATAACTATGTATTATATCTTGCAAAAGATTTCTGCTTAATTGGTTTAGTAATTGCAAGCGGTATTGCTAAAGGTGCTCTTACACGTGTAAATTTTTGAGCAATTAATTACTCGGCAAGACTAATTGATCAATCTAGATCAATCGATTGGAAGAAATCTGGAGCAAAAACAATAAATTGCAGATATGTTTCGAGAATATTGCTCCATATATGTAATTCTTGAGTTGCCGACCATCCAATCGGTATGGAATTTTTAGTCAATTTTCTTTCTATCTCGTTTGTATATACAGGATATTTTTTTATGCAGCGCGCAAAGTGTAACCCTGAATTCAGCATATCATTCTAGACCCCCCAGCGCAGAAATTTTTCGTCGGTTTTACAAAAAAAAATCGGTTTCATAGAAAAGTGCATTACCTACGCGGTCAAAACGTATGGAACAGCTGAATTTTTTTTTTGTATAACTGATGAGAAATTTCTACGCTGGGGGTCTAGAATGATATGCTGAATTCATAGTTACAGTTTGCGCACTGGATAAAAAATTATCCTGTATAACTTACGAGTAAGTCCTCTTTTTGCGAGAGGAATCAGCCGGCGGCGGGGAAGGCGTATTGCCTAGTTTTTAAGTTGCTCCATATTGCATGGTATTGTGTGACCGTATCTCTGGCAACAAGTTGCTACATGTTGCCGTTGCCCTAAATTGCTGGATGTAGTCGTGACGTCATAGTTGACGGGAATTGACCAGGATGGAGAAAGCATGCAGCATGCAGCTTAAGCATGAGGTCCTGCGATCCTGGTTTCGATTGATGGCAACCTTGGAGTTTCTTGCCGGCTTTTCTCCATGGGAAGCGACAAATTGGCAGCGTGCACCTACCTTCCGAGCCCCTAGCACTTAGCTTTTGAGCAGAGATGGCCCAGTGATAATAACAGTGACTTAAGAGTTGTACGTCGTACAGAACACACTGGTGGGCCTGGCCAAAAATCACGCTGTCTCACCAGGCTTCGTGTCCGACAGAGATAGTATCAGTGATGAGCTGTTAGACGCTAGTCTACACGCACAACGTTATTGAGTGAGATGCAGGATCATTTATAGTAAAAAATTCGCGAAAAAGTTTAGATAAGTCTTTTGGAAGATCAGGTTTTATGAAAAAGCCAATGCATAAATCAATGGCCAATAAAGTTTATTGAACTTTTCGATAGTTGAACTTTGTCGGTACCGACTTGGTTTTGGAGATTTTACACTTCTTTTATTACTTTAACACGCCCAAAGTTACGTAAAATTAGCAAGAAAAACTAATCTTTTTTGGCTCCTAACTTTTTAATGGGTTTATATTTTAGTATTCTGTTTCCATACAGACAATATTAATAATGAGACAAAACGATATCATATTTTACTTTGGACGTCCCATGTCAGATAGTGGAGTAAAATACTCCCGAAGTTTGTATGCAAAAAATGTGGACTAGGTTCACCTTAATGTACAGACGACAGCACATCGAGCTACTCCAATCTGTTGAATTTCTTTGACAGATTTTCAACTGTATTACTTACGCATAAGGTTCATATCTAATTGGGAAAATTTGACAGTTTGGAGTAGATGTGCTGGCGTCTGTACATGTCGATGTCATTAAACGTTTTGAACAAAGTTGGAATAATGTTTTTTTTTTTTAATTTTTATTCCATTCGTTTTTATTATTGATACCCAACACGTGGCTTAGTATTACCAGCTGTACCCAGCTGACCCTGTATACAAGCGCGACGGTTTTCTATAAATAAATAAACAACAACAAAAAGCTGAACACTTTGTATTTTGACCTACTCAACACATAATCGTCTTCTTCCTACTCACAGTGAATCATCAAAACAATCATTTGTACAAAAAAAGAATAACATTCAAGACCAAAGTCCAACTGATTTCCATTACTTAGTTACATTCAATTCAATAAACAACACTAGCTTCTTCGCGTGAAGTTTCGGGGCCACGACCCGTCGCGTTGTATCTAGAGAATACAATCCCAAGCATGTTTATCAATCCCGGGATTACGGGGTTTTTCTATCCCGGGATTAGACTATATGCGTGTTCCCGGGCCTATCCCGGGATTAGAGTATGTGGTTTCTAATTGGGCTCAAGGAAAAAAACTTGAATAACTTCTTAATAATTGTTTTAAATATTTTTGCACAACACAAAACACAATATAGTAAGAAACGAAAAAAGACAAAAGAAAATTACTTTGGTTAGAGGTAAAAAAGACAAAACAAAAAGCTAAGTATTTAGAATTTCTTGCCATGTTAAATTTTCACATATTTTTGAAGTAGGTAGGTTCATTATTCAATGGCGATCTTTTAAAATAAATACACTATTACTTTGCGGATCTTCTTTATCATCTCATTCATGTTTTCATCATGTGTTAACTCAGGTATGTGTTCTCGCGCAAGATCATTTTGAAACCACACCTGTTTGCGGCAATACCGAAAATCCCGAGATTAGCCAAGTACAGTCACGGGATTTTCGGGATCACAAAATCCCGAAATCCCGGGATTCGGGATCCGACTTTACTTGCATTTTGCTCAGCTCCGAAGGGTCGTAGCGTGATGTTAAATAGCATATAACCTTCCTCATGAATGTGGCTATCAAATAAGATTTTTTTACATTCAAATGGTAGTTCCAAAGATTACTTCCTACAAACAAACTCACAAACTTTACCTCTTATGTAAGTATAAATGTAAACATAATTAACGCAAGACCTCATTGGGTTAGATTGTAACTGTTAGAAGCATTAGACAGTGCAACCTCGATATAACAAATCGGAAGGGAACAAGTAAATATTTGTTAGAGCGAGGCCCCATTAGTGCGTTGCGCTACGTTGCGTCGTCGCAGCGTCGTCGCTGCGTCGTTTTCCATATATTTTTTATGACATGCCCCATTAGACCGTTGCGTCGTCGCGCGCGACGTTTCAATTCAACGGATCGACGGACAAGAGACGAAGCGGGAGGGAGGGTGATGCGCTGCGTTGTCGGAGCTCCGCTGCGACGACGGACAGTGATCCACTGCTAGAGAAGGAAGCTAGACCAACGACGACGACGAACTTCACTATTTCTTAATGATATCAAAGGAGATATCCAGAATCTTCTATGCTTTCTACGTTTATTTCGGCGGTGGCGTAATAAAAGCAACAAAACAACACGTTTGTATCTATCCATTGCGAAGGGTGAACTGAGACGCAGCTGCGACGGCGTGCATACCCTCTTGCGTTGCGTTGTCGCAGCATCAACGCAACGCAGGTGTGGCATACAATGCGTTGTTCCGTTGCGACGACGCGACGCAACGCAGCGCAACGCACTAATGGGGCCTCGCTCTTATATGTATCAAGTAATTCGTTAAACAGACTGAGGTTTGTTATATTGAGGTTAGGTTGGCCTAAATTGGTTAAAAAGAGGGAAATAACGTGTCGAAACCTGTCGCGACTGAATCACATACTATGGGATTAAGGGTCACATTGGTGGGAACGTTTTATAAAAGTTAGTAAAGGTATATTTTACTATGCCTCTTTATGGACAATTCAAGGGGATTAAGAAGAATTTGTTATATCGAGGAAGTCGTTATATTGAGGTACGTTATATTAAGGTTGCACAATGACTAAAACTTTTTTTAAGCTAACTGTTCTTATTTTGAAAAAAAAAATGGTGTTGAAAGTACTTTATACATTTAAAATCGAGTCTTATTACCTTGAAATATGATTTGATTTTCTCAATGCTCAATCGGTGGTAGCTATGGTGAAAATACATAATGTAGAAAAAAAAAAGCGTTATTAAAAGTTACTGAAATCGATTTTGTAGTAAATTATGAACAAACTAATGCAGGACTTGCGTTAATTCTATTATACCTTGTATAAGGTATTGTAGTATAATCATTTTATACAACTTTACCTTCCTTATACAACGAGTAACATAATTAACGCAAGACCTCATACACCCCAATTACAGTATTGAGTTAAAAGCATAATACGATGACCAAAACGATTTTTTTCAAAAGATAACTGATGTTATTCAGAAAAACGTGACTAAGCATTACTTTATGCATTTAAAATTGAGTGTTATTTCGCATAAGATTGAATTTTTTTTGGCTCAATCATTGGTAGGTATGGCAAAAAACATAATTAAAAAAAATACTTACATTAAAAGTTACTGAAATCGATTCAGTAGTCAATTAGGGACATACTACTTTCAGGTCTTGCGTCTATTCAGTTATACCTTGTATTTTGGAGTTATATTGCATGTCTAGTTGTCATTAGAAGGTCGCTAAACGCAGAAATTATGCGATCTGTAGGCCTAGCACGAACGCACCAAGTAATAATGTATTTCGGGTATGGCGAAGCAAAAAGACACCAACCCGCACTGGGTCCGCGTGGTGGATTACGGCCCACTCCGTCTAAAAGGAGGCCTGTGTCTCAACAGTGGGAACATTATAGGCTGATTATATTGAAGCAAAACGAAGGGTTATGGTACGTATGTGTGTATGTTTGTTCATTTATTCCCTCATAACTTCTAAATCAAAATCAAAAGTCATTTATTCAAATTAGGCTGAGAATCAGCACTTTTCGAACGTCAAAATACATATAAGACAGTCCCCCCAAAAACGCCCACCCGTCACCACTTCCTAGTGCTTTAGCTGGGAAGAAGAAGTAGCGGAACAAACTCCCCAGCAGCACAGCTGTCTGTTTAGTCGGATAGACTTGATTCTATACATACATAGACAAAGTAATATAAACATTACGAGAATAAAATAAAAAATAAAAATATAAAAAATATATTTATATGAACCCATATAACCTGTCACTAGTTACGCTTATTCTGGAGAAAGAACACAAACATTGTCTTGAGTTAATCAAATCAAATCTAAGCTTTGTATCATAATTTGACAAATGGAGTGTCTTTGGAAGCGTCTTGATAGTCCGTTGATTAGATATAATAATATATAGGCTATGTATATCTCGTCCTCTGCTTTGACAAAATGTATTATGGGAGTGGGATCAACCCTGGGGCATACCGTATCCATTAAAAAAACTTTCTTCAAAAACAAAAAAAAACCGACTTCCGGAAAAAAAATCGGAAGTCGGTGACTTGGGATATGTATTTTAATTTTTCCGGAAATAGGTTGTTGTTTTTTTAAGTTTTTTATTTTTCACTTTTTAGTTAACACCAATTCGAAATTTTATCATCCTTGGGTCAAAACAATGCATATTTACGCGATAGCAGCAATCGCGGTTGATTTGCTCTCATTTTTTGAAGAGTTCCGTTGTATGTCTCCGAAACTCATCATCAGATCTATACGAAATTTATATGGGACCATTTCGGCATAAACCCCTTACGAACAAAAAAAAGGATTTGGCAAATCCGTCTATAAATGACGGAGTTATGCTTGATAACCTCCTTCTTTTTAAAGTCGCATAAAAGTAATCGACCCATATTTGCCAGAGATATCCCGTAATTTATAGAAGAAAAAAAAATACCCACCATTTTCGGCAATATCGCATAAAATTTAATTAAACGATAAGAAAACACTCAAATTAAAAACCTCCTTTTTTTAAATCGTTTAAAAATTTAAACCAAAATGCTTTAGTAGCTTGCTTGGAGACTTTCGATAAAAAAATCGTTTGAATGAAAGTTACGTTAAAATCGCGCGTTCGTGCTTGATTGAGCCCAAAAGCTATGTCGTATGTTATGGTATAAAGTTATGTAATGTACTTTGATTTCAAAACCCATTGCGTAGTTATATGTGGTAACCAAACAGAGGGGTTTATTGCGTAACTCACTAACAGCAAGAATGGTTTTCATTTTGACAGTTCCACAACATTCTTTTGTGGTGTCTTGGTATGTAAAGATGGTCACCCATCCACGAACCAGCCGCGGCTAGCGTAGCTTAATCTGATCCATCGACCCAATCGGCTGTTATCACTAAGCCATAAGAACCTGCAGATGTATTCTGTGGAAATCTCACCGTGAAAATGTGAAGAGTCTGTCAATAGTGTAAATCCTTAGCATCAGAAAGAAAAAACATCGTTGATTGGCATTACGGCATTAAAAATTCTTAAAACAACAAAAAATACTATGTTATTAAGGCAAAAAGGCATTGCCTAAGGCAGATCAGCATAATATGTGACCACAAGATGCACCACCTGATTTTCAGCTGCAACCCACGAGTGCCATACGTTAGATTCCGCTAGAATAATAAACTCATAGGGAACTGTGTCCGTAATAATGAATTAAGGCGGTGATTTCTTGAAAACGCTCACCAGTCTCTTTAACCGTAAATAAATTTGATAGCAAATAAAAACTTTTTCCAAAAAAAAAACAACCGACTTCCAAAAAAACACTACAAAGTGAAAAATAACTTTAATTTCGGAAGTCGGTGTCTTTGGAGCTGTATTTGAATTTTTTGTCACCGCCTTCCGAAATTAAAGTTATTTTTCACTTTGTAGTGTTTTTTTGGAAGTCGGTTGTTTTTATTTGGAAAAAGTTTTTATTTTTCACTTTTTAGTGGTTCACATGTGCTTACCCCTTCACAGCATACCGGCGTGATGTTATGTTATGAAGTGGTGTAAGCAATAGACAGACATGAGATTTCAGCAATCCCAGTCCATTTGCTATCATTTATTGAGGAGTTCCGTTGCCTATCTCCAAAGTTCTTCATCAGATCTTCACCAAATTGAAATGAGACCACTACGAGAAAGTACTCTTCCAAAAAATAGCTAAATCGCTTCGTGTGCCTATAAAATTTGAAGAGTTCTCTCTATTTCTCCAGGATCCCATCATCAGATCCTGACTTCATGATCATGGGACCACCTGGGAAGTATACCCTTTCAAACAAAAAAAACAAAATCTAAATCGGTCCAGCCACCTTCGAGTAATCGGGGAACATACATAAAAAAAAAAGGTTCCGACGAATTCATAACCTCCTCCTTTTTGAAGTCGGTTAAAAAAATATATGATATTTTCAAGTCTTTTTTGCAAAGAGTGATGGAACTCAAAACATAATTAAACATACTTTAATGCATCAAAGTCACCTCTTAATTATCTTTCAAACCAGTTTATCCCTTCAATAACAATTATAATTATAATTAAAAATATACCATAAAATTCCAATTGCCAATCTGCATCCAGTGTTGGATTATTTATTATTAAATAGTTAAAAAATAAATAAAATAAAATAATGTCTAATTTAATACGATTTTATTTGGATTTTTACGACATACGCTTGCTCATTTATTATTCGAATTTATAACAACAGATTTTAACCCGTATCGGATTGCAATAAGAACTATTATCGCTCATAACGACACTATTTAAAGTTTACAAGGCTTTAAATCATAATATTTGGTTACATCAATTATGTTGAAATTACCAATGTATGGACAATGTAAATATACGTGCACATTAAAAGCGTCCGTAATTACAACAAAAATAAAATAACAATTCAGAAATTAAAATAAGCCATGGCAGCTAAGAGATGACCAGTCCCTACTGGCGGCGCCCGTTCACGAATATGACGTATGGATCAGCACCATTCAGCTCCTCCATTTTGAAAGGAACTTAATGGACCAACACACACGCCACCACCAGCGAGACACTGCCTTTTCTTTCATATCATTCCTCACAATCATCTGGAGAAATTATAGTGTAGCGGCACTACAGAAAAATAGTTCGCAACAAATATCTAAAAACACAAAAAGAGAAGTGGCGCCATCTACAATGCCACAGGCGAACTACGCAAGACTCACGTCACAGAAATCCTGCATCGCGCAATGAGAGTTTACCGCGCGACTCGCATAGGTACAACATCCCGACATCAACCGTCGGGCAGTTGCCCACCAGACACAACATCCGTCTGATTGGAGGATCCTCCCTTTTCCATAGAGTATGAGCGAACTTTACACCCTGTTCCTCATACCTCTATAATAGAATCAATTGCAGAAACGCGGATAAAAATCTCGTGGGACAAAATGTATGACGATGCAAGGTCTACGTTGCACCATGTCCTTGGAGACACATGGCGCGGGACATTTAGTCCCCTAGGGTATTTACGACGACACTCAAGCATGCTACGGCTTGTCTACAAATTCAGCAGCTATGGACCGCATGGTACATTACAGCCCACTCCCTCTCACAGAGAGGAGGCCCGGGGTCCCAGCAGTGGGAACATTATAAGCTGATTATGTAAGTAGGGTAAGGGCTATACTTGGACTTTTTCTGAAGTACTAAATACGGAATAAGGTGTAAAAAACCAAACTGGTACCAATACATAGCCCAGATACGACGGAAGACCAAAGACAACATTGCCCAAAGAATATTTATTTATTTATTTAATACTTCACGCACAGAAATGTACAGAGGCGGACTTAATGCCAAAGGCATTTTCTACCAGTCGACCTTTGGGTGATGCAGAGACAAACAGTGGTAGGTGCAATTACTCGTGTTTTGAATATTTATTCAAATATAAGTAAATATAGGTACTAATATTATTATACTCATACATATGATATACATACTTAATTAAATATAACCAAAAATAAACATACTTAAATACACATAAATTTAATAAAATAAATAAGACAAACAATGGGAAAACATTATCGTTGTGAAGATACTGCCAGCTTCTTTTGAATGTGCTCGCGAACTTTCACTTTAAAGGACAACCGGTTGGTTGCCATCCTGATTTCCAAGGGGAGCGCATTCCACAGAGATATAGACTGAACGAAGAAGGAAGAGTGAATAAAGTCTGTACGGTGAGTGGGACATTGAAGAAGGCGATTGTTAGAAGAACGAAGATTTTTGTTGTGGTTGACACAAATGTACTGAAAGTGAGGGGCTAGATAGCTAGGGGAAGTTGGAGAGTCAAGAAAAGAAAACAAGGTGGTCAACGCCCTTTGCTCTCTGCGCTGGCGAATGGGCAACCACTTTAGAAGCGACCGTTGCGCAGAGACATGGTCATATTTACGCAGATTGAACACGAATCGAATGCAGTAATTGAGAAGACGGTCAAGTTTGTCGAGGAGATCAGCATTCGAATCAGCAAGCTGAAGTGGCAATGGGCCGCCCGTATTTGCCGTAGAAGCTATAGACTGTTGAGGTAGACGTGTTCTTGAGTGGAGACTGCAGATACGGCGTAAAACGTAGGGTAGGACAGGACACCCTTGGGGTTGAAGGAGCAACAATCTTAGCAAGGAGCAGGGACAGTTCCTTGTGCACCATAAGGCCCTCGTTAATGGCTAACGATGATAGATAGATAAATCCGGGTACATAGGATTCTGATCAGACCTACTTATTGACATACATACTGTGAGAATATACAGTCGTGGGCGCAGGATTGGGATACGGGTCATCATCATCATTTCAGCCGAAAGACGTCCACTACTGGACATAGGCCTCCCCCAAAAGGGGGTTTTGCCATAATCGCCACGCTTGGCGGGTTGGCGATCGCAGTATGGTGGTAAAATGCATAGAGAATGCCGCTGCCCATTCTCTAGTAAGTCCCTTGGTCGCCTTCTACGCCACCCACGGGAAGAAATGAGATACGGGTAAACGAGACAAATAGCTCCTTTAACTTCTGCACAGTTTATTGTTACAGAGACAATTTAGAGAGAACTTAAAAGGAAACAGAGCAGTTCCTAGGCCAGTATGTGTCAGAACCACGTCTAAACGATGTAGTTTGAAGATAAACAACATAAACAGATCTTCCAGCAACCAGTCCACTGCAGCATATACACACTGAAATTCAGTGTGAAGGCCCCGGTTCATGAATGCGTTAAAAAACAAACAACATTCTATTTTCAGGAGTTTTATCATTCAGTAACCGCCGAATGAAATGTATACAAATAGTTTTAACGAGTGAGGCATGCATGCAAAAAGTATGTTAGAGATTTAGACGATTTTGCCAGTAACTGGCTTTCTTGGAGTACATTAAAATAGTCTCTGGGAGTCCTATCTAGCTTGTATTGTCCTAATACTGGGCAAAGCACTCCCAATCCTTTTTCTACACACTTCTGTCGTCTGTGATTGTGGGGCAAAGCCCTCACTCTCCCTTTTCGACACACTTCTATTCTCTGTTACTGTGGGGCAAAGGCCTCCGCTCTCTTTTTTCCACACACTTGTGTCCTCTGTTATAGTGGGGCAAAGGCGTCCCTCTCCCTATTCCACACACTCGTGTCCTCTGTTGTTGTGGGGAAAGGCTTCCCTCTCCCTTATCCACACACTTCAGTCCTCTGTTACTGTGGGGCAAACGCCTCCCTCTCTTTTTCCACACTCTTCTGTCTTCTGTTGTTGTGGGGCAAAGGCGTCTCTTTGCCTTTTCCACACACTTTTATCCTCTGTTGTTGGGGGCAAAGGCGTCTCTCTGCCATTTCCACACACTTCTGTCCTCTGTTATAATGGAGCAAAGGCTTCCCTCTCCCTTATCCAAACACTTCAGTCCTCTGTTATTGTGGAGCAAAGGCGTCCCTCTCCCTTATCCACACACTTCTGTCGTCAGTTATTGTGGGGCAAACGCCTCCCTCTCTTTTTCCACACACTTCTGTGCTCTGTTGTTGTGGGGCAGAGGCGACTCTCTCCCTTTCCGACACACTTCTGTCCTCCGTTATTAGCGGGCAAAGGTCATTCTATTCTCCCCTGTCATAAGTCACGTTATTAGTCACTCCGATCTCTTTCATATCATTCTACACCATCCAGCCATCTTTTCTTTGGCCTTCGTGTCCCTCTCCGCAAACCCATGCTCGTAATGTTAGGACCCCAAACTCGAGAACAGTCTTCCCTTTTACAGAAACGGAAAAAATCCCACGTTCCACGTCTTCTTTCTACGAAATGTCATCAAAATCGGTTCAACAATTCAACAGTAACGAATTAATTTATACAATGACTTTCGCATAACTTAAAAATGTAAATAAAGATGAGTTCATAAACTTAATTAGTATTCAAGCTACATTATCATAACATAACGGTTTGTTGTACACGTTTTTATTTATAAACTGTTTTTTTTTTTATAGTTACTACTAAGTGTTTATATGTATAGTATGTTAATGTGTAAACGACAAAACATAAATGAGTAAGACCGCAAAACGATGTATTTTCGAAAAAAAAAAAGTCTATTTTGACGACGTATGTATACAGGGTGGAAACTTTCAGCGGGGCAGTAAGGGGAAGTACCTTATCCGTTGCAGCTACGCGAAAATGGTCTTAAGAGACTATCCATAATTTTTGATGGTATTTTGATCCCGATTCACTGATTTAAAAAAAAAAAATACAGTTAGCAAGAAAATAGTCATTTTACACAAAAACATTCTTTGATGCCAATCGATCCTGTTTCTCATACTGATCAAAAACTTTTATGGGACCAACCATCGTTGGACGACAAATACCCATGGTTTTTTTGTTATCATTGATGCGCTGCAAAATAAACTTTATGTAGTCTGTTACACGTCGCGTTGTTAAAATTATACCTAGAATTTACAAGACTTTATGATTTTTTTTTATCGAGCCAAATATTTAAATTCACGTTTCTATCTTTAGGAAGCGCTTGACAATAATATGTTCAATTTTCCTAAAATATTTTTTTTTTACCCAAAATTAACTTTTTTCGTGATTTACAGAGGTTTAAAAAAGGTACAAGTTATAATTTATCTTATTTAATTAATTACGCCTTAAGTTATCTTTGACATTGTTTTCTGTCACATAACAAGAAATATCGACCAATATCGGTCGTTTCTGGCTCAAAACGGCTCCGTACGTTATCAACATCGATATCAGAAACTCAATTAATGCTAATCACAGTGAAATTATTTATTTATTATGACACAGTACATCGGCAAGCTAATCGGTTAATCGTGTGATAAGTTGTGTAAATACTTTATCATGCTACAAATACATATTTTTCTGAGGACATAATTGCATAAGACATGAGTTGAGGGTGTTTCAAGATTTAAAAAAATACAATTAAAAAAAAAACAACTAACTTCCGGAAAAACACTACAAAGTGAAAAATAACTTTAATTTCGGAAGTCGGAGACTTTGGATATGTATTTTAAATTTTTGTCACCGCCTTCCGAAATTAAAGTTATGAAGAAGTCGGTTGCTTTTTTGGAAAAAGTTTTTATTTTTCACTTTTTAGTTATAGTACAAACCCCACACCAATTCGAAATTTCATCATCCTTGGGGTCAAAACAATGCATATTTATGCGATCGCAGCAATCGCGGTTGATTTGCTGTAATTTTTTGTAGAGTTCCTGTCTCCGATACGCATCATCAGATCTTTATGAAATTTAAATGGGACCACACGGGAAGCACCAGCTTTCAAATAAAAGAAATTAAAATAAAATAATTATCTAAATCGGTTCACCCAGTCGAAAGTTCTGAGCTAACAAACATTAAAAAAAAAAACAGTCGAATTGTGAACCTCCTCCTTTTTTTGAAGTCGGTTAAAAAAACTGACTTCCAAAAAACACCACTTTATTACTTGTTAATATTCTAGAATCATCGTATAATTACTTTTACAATGTTTGTAACTATATGAGCACCATGTATCTATCATATATAATTAATTTATCTGTCATTGCTTAATTACACGCTTTATATTAGCTTCACTTGTATGTTTGTTTGTATGTAACCGACTCCTTTGAGCGCGATTTTGACCCACTTTAAACGGTCAGATTTCATTGAAACTTTGTAAACTTGTCGAGGACCGATGACAATTCAATAATTTAAAAAAAAATTGGGAAAAAAAACACGTTTTTGTAGTTAGCAGAACTAAAAAATAGAAAGCGTGTTTTATAGATTTTTAAACTATTATTTTTATATAATTTAATTTATTTTAAAGAAGGCTTACAGACTAACAAACCAATGATATAAATAAAGTTACATAAAAAATTTGCTTATAACAAGCCTCCACATATAGTTAAAGAAAAATGACGATAAAAAAATTGAGCATTGAGCATGGAGCAACTGCCTGTTTGACCTCCACAACCCAGTCCAGGTAACACGACACCCCTTAGTCAGACTGATTGACTGATTTCGGGCTTCTGTCAACCCGTAACTGTCACCGGGACCAACGGCTTAACGTGCTTTCCGAAGCATGGAAACAAAGAAAGAAAGAAAAAGTATTTATTGTGACTCGCACAGAAAGATCACAGTAAACTAAACACACGATAGTACAAAAATTAAAAAAAAGAAACAAATTTCTTGGTAGTAAAAAAAAAAAACAAAATTCAAGAGAAAGTCCAGCACGAGGCCAAGAGGCTCCTACCTCAGCGTGATGCTGCGACATTTAAAAAGTGTCGCAGCGCTGGTATTCTGGTAGGGCCCGAGCGATGTGATGTCACGGGCAGTGGAGGGGTTTCGTTACACAATGGATAGTCACCCATCCACGGGTCGACCGCGGCAAGCGTAGCTTAACGTAATCGATCGACCCGTGCGTTAGCCGCGAGCTCCTCAAAATACATATCAACAAAGCTAAAGCAGCGCTACTATATTATCATCTGCCAGGCTTTTTCTAACAGTATTGGGGCCGGCTTTTTTTTTTGGGTAAGAAATCATCAAATAACTTCCCCCGCTCTGGGTGGAGCAGGAGGGCGTGTCAGACTTTTACTGGCTAAAACCCACCCGTGTTGCCTCAGTTGCCTGTGTGCCAGGGGCCGCGGTATCTCTTTCGAACAACCCGCATCACTGGCAGGCATCGACTCTTGCGGACCCCACTAGTTGGTGCTGACATCTCTTTGAGGCGCGCGTGGAACACAACGCGCCGTCGACCCGGGCTTGGTCCATGTTAGAGCCCGCATCCAGTCGAATTGGATGCAGCTGAGCACCAGTATTTTACATGGAGCGAAAAGCAGTACAATTTAAAACGAATCAAAATCAAGTCATTTATTCAAACTAGGCTGAGAGACAGCTCTTTTCGAACGTCAAAATTACATAAGACAGTCCCCAAAAACGCCCGCCCTTCACCACTTCCTAGTGCTTTAGCTGGGAAGAAGTAGCGCAACAAACTCCCCAGCAGCACAGCTGTCTGTTAAGTTAGCAATTTATCGCAAATTAATTAGAGCTGATCAGGAAAACATGTCCTACTAACGAATGGGCTATCTCGGAAGCAAAGGTTAAGTAATCACGTGCGCACGCGCAACACTCGTGGTGGAAACTAACAAGAGGTCAAACTGTGTGCAGTATGGGAAGAAAACTGCACTTGATTAGTTGGATTGTTGGTCAATTCGCACGAAATTACTCATACGAAACGGGCGAATGAACACATTGGCGATTTGCACGGTGATAATTTTATTGTGGGCGAATCGAAAACTCCAGCAATACATATTAGGCAATTAGCACGTTTTCAATTTTATATCAAAAAAATCTGGCAACGCTGCTCGGGGGCTCAAATTTCACGAGGGGTCGGGAGAGTCGGGGTGAAAAGTTGTTCTAATAATTATTTAACCGACCCGAATTTTCTCAACATTCAAAGCGAACTCCACTCCTAAATTATGGTTCGTTCGTAAAAACTTTACATAACTAGCATTCAGTCACGGTTAATTGAATCCTTTATATGATTTTTTTAGAATTATTCGAAATGTGTTCTTTACAAATGCCAAATATGACATTGTAATTAAAGAGCCCAAGTTTACAACCACACTTGTAGAACAATTTCCATGAACTTTTCATAGAAATTGTTGTACGCGAGTCGCGCCGCCCCTGTTTGCAGGAGCCTTTAATGGTGGGGCTGTTGTAATAACAGGCGCTCGAGTCGATCGATCTGGTTAAGCTACGCTTGCCACGGTCGGACCGTGGATAACTGGTCATCTTTACAAGCAGAGACCGTCAATTTCTATTTTAAATAACAGACGAAAAAAAATTACGCAAGGGGTTCCAGAATCATGTAGGTACTGAAACTATGGTAACAGATTGTGCCTCGATATCTTTGTATCCTGTATATTCATCCTTTAACAATATTTTAACAAGTTATGCGGACATTGGACAAACGTGGTCGCTCACAATGGGCCTCATAAGATGGCTTAAAGTCACCCAAAGGGCAATGGAGAGGGCTATGCTTGGAGTTTCCCTGCGTGATCGATTCAGGAATGAAGAGATCCGCAGGAGAACCAAGATAACCTACAAAGTCCGAAGAATTGCCAAACTTAAGTGGCAGTGGGCAGGGCACATTGCTCGCAGAACAGATGGCCGATGGAGTCGAAAAGTTCCGGAGTGGCGACCGCGTACCGGAAGACCTGAAGTTGGAAGGCTTCCCACAAGGTGGACCGATAACCTTGTGAGGGCCGCAGGAGTCCGCTGGATGCGGGAAGCACAGAACCGGTCGAAGTGGCGGAGCTTAGGGGAGACCTATGTCCAGAAGTGGACGTCTTTCGGCTGAAATGATGATGCGGACATGAATGTAGGATGCAGCAATTTTTTTCTTGCATTTTCAGAGTTGGTCATCCTTCAGAAGGACGTAATAATATCACGGCAGGATTTTATTGTGCTCTTGATTTTCAACTCTCTGTGTTGAACCGAGCATTGAGAATACAACAGCGTGCATTTAAACAGCGCGTCGAAACTGTTCGATTTTCAAATCGTGCGCGAAAAATCACAATTTTTTACGTTCCTGTTAACTTTGACTTAAAGGTAAAGTTATATATACTCCATTTGAAATAAGATTAGACATTTAAACAACCCTTTTTTACAGTCAGTTCAACCGATTCCGACTTCTATATCGTAGGCATAAGGATGGCATTAAAAGCAAAAAAGTAGTTACTATACCAACAGTTTACTGCAGCTGCCATTTGTCATGCCACCAACGCAATAGAAGTCGAAATCGGTTGATCGGACTGTAAAAAAGGTTTAGTTAAATGTCTAATCTTATTTCAAATGGACTATAGATAAAGATGAATGGAACCCAGTCAAAGTGACACATTTTCATTACAGGGTAGGTAAGTAAACAGGTTTTTCGTCCACTCTTGACGATGCTGATCAAACTAAGGAAGCGATTACAGAATAGGTAATATGTATGTACATTTTTTTCGCTTAATCAGTGGAGCACGTTAATATAAACCCAAGAAAAGTATTCAAAGTCAATTTACTACGGTTAGTTGCTCAAAAACATTATTAAAATTGAACAATTTTCTACTACAGTTCCAACGTGCGTTATTTTCGAGGCCATATTGTCACACACATCTGTTTTAGCCCCAAATCATGTAAATTAAATATTTTTTCGTGCCTTATTCAAACAGAAATCGCACTTACCTTGGTGTGAATTCAAGCAGTTTGCTAAAAAATATGCCTTTATTCACATGCCTTTTAAAATTAAGTAAAGCATTTAAGAAATGCAGCAAATCGTTTCATGACTCCTATACAATGTATATTTAATTAATGAAAGAGTTTTGAATTATTTGCATATATTCCCTATTGCAGACATAATATTTATCTAACATCACGTTTCACACACATTTGCCTTAAAGATAACAATTTCATGTTAATTAAAGCTGATGATAAACTTAATGCAAAGGTCAATATAATTAGAACATTTTAGTTGCATAATCTTTTTATAACGTTCCCACTGCTGGGATACAGGCCTCCCACAGGAGATGGAATGGGCTGTAACGCGGTGTCCTGCGTGAGCGACGAACTCGACGCGACGCGACGCTGCGAACGCGACGAACGCGATCAACTCAACGGCATACCCTACATGCGGCCTATATGACAGTCTGCGGCGAGACGCGACGTAACGCGCACTTGTTTTGAGGGCGACCAGATGCGACAACACGAACTATAACATCTTTCAAGCAAAATTGTACTGTACTTCTCCATGATTCGAGAAGTAATGACCAAAATCACGTAGGATCACGTGGTATCCACCACGCGGGTCCAGTGCGGGTTGGTAGATGTCACATGTCTTGGAATTTTTAGTTTTAGTACGTGCCGGTTGCCTTACGATGATTTTCTTCACCGTTTTGAGAGCAGTGGTGATGAAATTAAATACAGCGAGTAAAATGCCTGAATAGGCTCGAATTCCCAACCTACATGTGGTTCTTTCCTCAAAAGACCATTTCAGACACCAATCCACATGGTCTTCACATGATCTGACCAAGATTATGTCTGGACTTTAAAAGAGACTGTGACCTCTGAGTTTGTTTCGGCCTTTCTTCTCAGAGCAGTCAGATAGGAAACGCCGGCCTCATCTAGTTTAAAAAAATATGTTTGACGTGTAAAAGTGTTTGTACAAACCTACTTACAGAAATAAAATCATTTATCATTTACAACTCGTAAGTCGGGGTCGGGGTCAATAACACTGTTAAATTTTTTGTTATTAGAAAGAAAAGAAAGAAAGAATACCGTTTATTTGGACACAGTTCGTGAAACACAAAATACTTTAATAACAAATAAAAAAGTGCCAATAAATAAATAACTACAACAGTGTGTGCCTCACGGCTGCGCCAAAAAGGTTCATTATGTACATAATTTATTAATAGAAGCTTGATAGACATATAATCGATTTCATTTGTTTATGTCTATGTTGCTGTAAGCTAACATTGTAATAGGGCGAAGCTGAGGCAAATTATTAGAAACAAACAAGCTATTTCATGTTACTAGCACGATTTGAATAAAACGTTAAGAACACAACAAAAATTTAAGAAAAAAGTAAGTACACTAACTTGATTACATAAAATACAAAACGTGTTACTGGAATTTTCGATTCGCCCAAAAATAAATCATTTTCGTGCGAGTCGCGTAAAGAAAATATTATCTATGCTCCATTTGAAATAAGATTACACATTTAACGAAACTTTTTTTACAGCCCGATCAACCGATTTTGACTTCTATTGTGTTGGTAGCATGACAAATGGCAGCTGCAGTAAACAGTTGGTATTGTAACTACTTTTTTGCTTTTAATGCCATTCTTATGCCTACGGTATAGAAGTCAGAATGAGTTGAACGGACTGTAAAAAAGGTTTTTTTTTTAAATGTCTAATCTTATTTCAAATGGAGTATATACTAATATTATAAAAAGGAAATATTTGATTGTTTGCATTGAATAGGCTCCAAAACTACTGAACCGATTTGAAAAATTATTTCACTGTTGGGAAGCTACACTATCCCCGGGTGACATAGGCTACATTTTGTCCCCGTATTCCCACGGGAACGGGAACTACGCGGGTGAAACCGCCGAGCGCTGCTAGTATTATATAAAAGTGTCAATTCGCCCGATTCGGCAGAGTAAATTCGGGCGAGTCAACTAAGCTACAATTGTGGATAGATTGCGATAATTCTTTTTTATAATGGATATGGTATGCTTCAGCGGTGGTCCCAAATACATTTTATTAACTTTGCTTGGGTAGTTTTTGCGTTAGTTTCGATAACACGTATTTAATTCTAATAATTATTCCTGTTGTTTACACAACAAGCAGTGACATTGGTGTGGGGTATCATTACCTACTTAAAAGTGAAAAATAAATAACTTTTGTAGAGAAAAAAAAAACAAAAGATCTCTAAAATATGCACGGCAAGGTGATAAATAACTATCAATTTTGGAAGTCGGTATCTTTGGATCCGTATTTTAGTTATTGGCCACCGCCTTCCGAAATTATAGTTATTTTTCACTTTGTAATGTATTTTTTGGAAGTCGTTTATAATTTTTCCAGGGTCCAGCTCTCATTTGCCCAAGTGTGCAGAGTATAACGTGCAGTAAGGAATTTCATTCCAAAATCAAGCAAGCGGTTGGTGGTAGTTACAAATTTACAGCAGCGTTAGCGTTTATCGCTTAATTCTATCTTTTCTTTGAATTTCGTGAGCTACCCTGCTTCCGCGACTCAAAAGTATCTCCCGGCTTACAAGCAAAAGGTACAGCAGAAAAGACCGGCTTGTAATATAGGGCATGCCGTAATACAAAACAAAGATAACAACCAGCAACACAGCACACACAGCTAAAGACTCAACGTGTGGTTACCATAGCAACCAACACTACACAACTCACATACACAAACAATCAGACTCCGATGATATATCTGTAATGATTAAAACCTCAATTAGAACATATATTATTAGACACATACGAAGCGATTCGGGAACGTCATCTATAATGATCTCCTGCCAGGGGTGCGGGTTGTTCGAAAGAGATACCGCGGCCCCTGGCACACAGGCAACTGAGGGAACACGGGTGGGTTTTAGTCAGTACAAGTCTGACACGCCCTCCCGCTCCACCCAGAGCGGGAGAAGTTATTTGATGACTTCCCACCCAAAAAAAAAAAAACTATAATGATCTTAACATAGTATAAAACAAAGTTGCTTTTCGTTTAGTCCACCCTCGGCCCTCGACTCCTAAAAAAATATTTGTTTATTTGTTTCCTCTCAACCCTTAAACATAGTTCACACTCGACCCCCAGTGTCTTTGTATATGTATTTTAGTTTTTTGTCACCGAAATTAATTATTTTTCTCTTTGTAGTTTTTTTCGGAAGTCGTTTGTTTTTTTTTTTTTTGGAAAAAGTTTTAATTTTTCACTTTTTAGTTATAGGTAGTAGCCATTGTCATAACTGGACCAAATTGAAATGGGACCACACGGGAAGCACCAGCTTTCGAATAAAAAAGAATCATCAAAATCGGTTCACCCAGTCGAAAGTTATGAGTTAAAAAACATTTTAAAAAAAACAGTAGAATTGAGAACCTCCTCCATTTTTTGATGTCGTTTAAAAATTAAAAGTAAAAAAGCTTTCTTAATGCGCTAAAAAGAATAAAATAAACTTTATTTTAAACTTTTTACTATCAACTATAATGTCTTTACACAATTTATATGATATAAAAGCTTGTCGCAAGATTTAAGTACCTACCTACTCGTATTTCTTAGTTTGAAAATTAAAAAAATTGTAATCAATCAGACCAAGTTATTTAATTTACTTGTTTATCTACAGCGGTAAATCTCGCGACAAGCTTTTATATCATAGTAGCTGACCCGACAGACGTCGTCCTGCCCATACAAAATTTCCATAGAAAATGTAATTTAAGTTTTCCCGATTTTTTGGCAGTTTCCTAATGCAAAAAAAAAAAAAATAGATGTTGGCCGATTCTCAGACCTACCCGATAAGCACACGAAATTTTATCAAAATCGGTCAAGCCGTTTCGGAGGAGTATGGCAACGAAAACTGTGACACGAGAATTTTATATATTAGATAAATTGAACGATGACGATATAAAAGCGTGTTACATATTGATGGTTAGAAATAAGTGTAACATTCTAATAAATGTTCTTTATTTCTCCTGCAATCAAAATATAACACGCTTTTATTTAAATAATTGAGATTAAATTATTTTTCACATTTTAATCGTTTAACAAGTAATAATAAAAGCTTGTTTTTAAAAAGTTTTTTTTTTCTTTCAATTTTCCGAGTTATTCTCAGCAAGCCCTTTCATTTGATACCCATATTGTAGGTGTGCATAAAAAAATAAAAGTCCGATATCTTAGGTGTTCCGCCATGTTGGATTTAGAATGACGTCACACAGGTAACCATGCATTGTCATCCAAACTAAACGTGTATACAAAATTTCAGCTCAATCGATTAAAGATATCTGCTTCAAAATTGAGTTGTAAGATTCCACCCAAACAAACATATGTAGTTACATACATACATTGCAAGTTAAATAAAAGCTTGTAAAAGGTCGCTCAGCGCGCTATGGAGCAGACTATGCTCGGAGTTTCTTTGAAGGATAAAATCAGGACTAAAATTATCCCGAAAAGAACCGGAGTTACCGACATAGCTTGCAGAGTAAGCAAACTGAGGTGGCAGTGGGCTGGCCTTGTTTATCGAAGGATCAAGGTGGAGCAGACGAATCCTGGAACGGAGACCGCGTATCGCCGAGCGTAGTATGAGACGCCCTCCAGCTAGATGGACCGACGACTTTAAAAATGTTGCTGGGACAGAGAGGATGCCCAAGGCAGAGGATAGTGTTGTGGCGCAGCCTTGGAGAGGCCACTGTCTAGCAGTGGACTGCGATAGGCTGAGTTGATTGTTGTCGCGGGCAGTAGGTAGTTAAACAAACGAAGTTTATTTTATTGTCGTATTGTCAATACCACCCATTATACACTCGAGAGCAATGAATCCGGGTCACTTAAAGAATGTTAAAAATCTCGGAAACTAAAAATGATAGGTTAATGCAATAAATTGTATTTAATAGACAATGTAATACTCCTTAAATGAAAGTAAAAAAAATAGGAGTCACCATACATTTTATTAACACAAAATTACATAAAGAAAAAAACTGCTGATCTCTCCTTAAAACAAAAATAGGAAACATGAAATTTTTGAACTTTATTACGATTTTCTTGAATTTTAATACTTCGTATTGCCTCCTCGTGCTTCCATTACTGCGTTTACGCGGTTTGGCATGCTGTACACCAAGTTCCTTATACGATTTTGGGGAATATTCTCCCATTCCTCTGTGAGAGCAATTTTGAGCTCACGAAGCGTGATTGGGGGGGGTTTCGTTGTTTTACGCATCTGCCTAGCTCGTCCCAAGCATGCTCGATCGGGTTGATATCCGGGCTGCGCGCTGGCCACTCCATACGAGTAATGTTCATCTCTTGAAGGTAGTCATTCACAATCCTACCTGTATGAGGTCGGGCATTGTCATGCATAAATATAGCATCCTCACCTAAATTGACCATAAATGGACCAACGTGATCATTGAGGATTTCTTCCACATATCTTACGCTAGTTAAAGAGCCGTTTTCTATGATCACCAGCTCTGTGCGACTTTCAGAAGAAATTCCGGCCCACACAAGTACAGACCCACCACCGTAGGCTACTTTTTCTTCGATGCATGCTTGCTTGAATCTTTCCCCTGGTCTTCGATACACTCTGTGTCTTCCATCGTGCTTGTAGAGCATAAATTTTGATTCGTCGGAGAACATAACTTTTGACCAATCTTCAATACTCCAATTTACGTGGCTCTGGGCATATCTTAGTCTTGAAATACGATGCCCACGCTCCAGTTTAGGGCCGTTTGCAGGTCTAAGGGGTTTTAAGTTAGATTCAGCAAGCCGACGTCTTACTGTCCATGCACTTGGGTTCCTTCCTCCGAGGCGTCGAAACTGATTTGTGAGTTCAGTTCCTGTGAGAAAGCGATTTCGAAGCATGGTGTTCACCAAGTATCGGTCTTCTCGTGCTGTGGTACACCTGGTTCTGCCCGTTCCTGGTCTGCGTAGGTTAGAACCAGTTTCTTCGTAACGTCGGAGAACTCTTTGTACTGTTGACAGCGACACACCGACAGTCCTGGCTGTATCGCGCTGACTCCGGCCGGTTTCCAGCATTGTAAGTATTCTGGTGCATTCTTCAGGCGTAAGCGACATAATTTCAGCTTGAATAATGAATATAGAGCACTATCAACATGGTTTATGTACCCACATAAATGACAGATTACAAACAAAAGCAAAACCAAATGCTGTAATTTCGTAGTTCCATCTTCGAAAGTGGCCCTTTTTCAAATTAGATTTTTTTATGATATAACTTTACAATAACTATGAAGTTTTAATACCTTCATTTAAGGAGTATTACATTGTCTATTAAATACAATTTATTGCATTAACCTAGCATTTTTAGTTTCCGAGATTTTTAGGATTCTTTAAGTGACCCGGATTCATTGCTCTCGAGTGTAGTTCCTAACGACACGAAAGACGAACTACAAGACGAGGAAAAACTGCCTATTGTAAGCCGGAATTTAACACGAAAATTATTGGTAATTTGCACTAATCGCGTTCCGAAGATATGTCAACGATAATGTAACGGATATTATATTGCAGGGATCAAGATTTGATAGCGAACCGATGTAAATGATTACATAATTATAAAATTCTTAATCCAGTAGGTAAGGTTTTCGATCGATCAATCGGTACTTATTAATTTTCATCTAGCTGATCCGCCAGGGCAGAACAAACATTGCTCGCAGAACAGATAGCCGATGGGTACTGGAAGTCGTGGAGTTAGAAGGCCTCCCACAAGGTGGACCGATGAACTTGTGAAGGCCGCAGGAATCCGCTGAATGCGGGAAGCACATATGGTATGTTGTTAGGGTGTGTAGGCAGAGACACGAAAGGAAAGTCAGTCTGCTTTGGTACTCACGGTTATATTGTGAAACACAACACACGCACAACACAGTAAACAGTCAGAAGGAGAATAGTTACAATTACAATAGGCACACACAGTCACAATAGTCAAAGCACAATAATAACAGTTAATACGGATTGATCACGTAAACAATATATGAAAGAAAAGTGTCACAAAAGATTTGCGTAGCCGAGAGGCGCGTGGGCAAGTATCGACTGAAGGTCGCAACAAGGTGATCGGACGCGCGCTCCCACCGCGGCGCTCGCCGGCTACGTCACGATGACGTAGTTCGGCGTGCGCGAGTCCAGTGAATATCTCGGTAGCCCGACATTATCCGAATGCCGGTGTATGTGAATATAGATAATAAATACATGTTAATAAATATTATGTTAGTCTTTGTGTACTATGTTAATAATATAAATAAATAAATGGTAGTGTAGGTATGTACCCCACACCACCCCCCTCCAGAGACCGTCAAGGGCGATAAAAATCCGGGAATTGTACACGTCGTCCGGAGCGAGTAGTATACTCTTTTTTGTCTGGAGATGGAGTATCTTCTTCGGGGTCAGCTTTGTCGGCCAATATGTAAGCTGGCTTTAGACGGTCTATTGAGACCGTGACCTCCTTACCCTTGAATAATATTTTAAAGGTTTTATCACTCCTGTGCAGAACTTTGTGAGGACCTGTGAAGGCTGGTTGCAGCGAACCACGTAATGCGTCTTCACGAAGGAACACGTGATCAGTGGTCTGCAGATCCTTAAATACAAAAATGCTCGTTTTGTTGTGACGAGATGCGGGGGTTGGCTGTAGTTTCTGAGCAAACTTACGGATGCGTGCGGTAAATTCAGTGATGTCGGTCGTTCCGTCATCACTGGGTGAAAAAAATTCGCCCGGGAGTCTTAGCTGTTCGCCATATACTAACTCGGCGGAGGAAGCTTGGGCATCCTTTTTGAATGCACTCCGTATGCCAAGCAATACCCACGGCAAGGATTCAGTCCACTTGTCATTGGCATGACACATGATGGACGCCTTCAATTGCCTGTGGAAACGCTCCACCATGCCATTGCACGCTGGGTGGTATGCCGTGGTACGCTTGTGCTGGAAACCAACAATTTTCGATAATTGTTCGAACAGAGCCGACTCAAACTGACGGCCTCTGTCCGTAACAATGGTGGTAGGACAGCCAAACCGGGCAATCCAACCAGACAGCAAAGCTGTAGCTACCGTCTCGGCAGTTATGTCGACAATAGGTACGACCTCTGGCCACCTAGTAAATCGGTCGACTGCCGTCAGACAGTATCTAAAGCCTTGGGAAATTGGTAGCGGGCCCACAAGGTCTATGTGGATCGTGGTGAACCTGGCGCGTGGAAGATGATAGTTCCCTAAAGGCGCGGATACATGACGGCTCACTTTTGCCCGCTGACAAGCGAGGCAAGCTCGTGCCCACTCTCGGCAGTCCTTCCTGACGCCTGGCCAAACAAAGCGCTCTGCGATTAATTTGGCAGTAGCCGAGACGCCAGGGTGACTGAGGCAGTGCAAGCTGTCGAAAGCTTGTTTTCGCAGCATTTTGGGTACAAATGGCCTGGGGGACGCTGTGCTGACGTCGCAGTACACTGTTGAACGCTCCCCAGGGACTTGCACCTTTTGCAATACCAGGGAAGACCCTTCCTGAAGAAGCTTCTTCAGTTCTGGATCAGACGCTTGTGATTTCGCGAGGGTGTCGAGACTGACTGGAGTCTGTAGTTCCTCCACGCGAGACAAAGGGTCGGCCACGACATTGTCTTTGCCAGAAATGTGTCTGATGTCAGTAGTGAATTGAGCGACAAAGTCTAGGTAACGGAATTGCCGTGGCGAACAGTTTTTCTTCCTTTCGTGGAATGCGAAACTGATCGGCTTATGGTCCGTATACACGACGAAGTGTCGAGCCTCCAGCATATGGCGAAAGTATTTGATGGCCTCGTAAATGGCCAGCAGTTCCCTGTCATAGGGAGAATACTTTGCTTGCGAAGGGCTGAGCTTTCGGGAAAAGAAAGCTAATGGCTGCCATCCTTCGTCGCTAAGCTGCTGTAACACCGCACCGATTGCAGTATCCGACGCATCGGTAACCAATGCGAGTTTGGCATTGCAATCGGGGTGAGCTAATAAAGCAGCATTAGCAAGGCTTTCCTTGCAGCCCTCGAATGCTTGCAAAGTATTCTCCGCAAGACATACAGGATGCGAGCCCTTTACGTTGCCGATCAAGAGGTCATGAAGTGGAGCCTGTATTTGAGCTGCGTGGGGCATGAAACGCCTGTAAAAATTGATCATGCCCAGAAATCTACGTAGCTGACGAACGTCTTTTGGCTGTGGGAAGTTCTTAATGGCGTCGACCTTAGTGTCAAGTGGTTTGGTGCCCTTTTCGGAGATGTGGTAACCTAAGAAAGTTACTTCCGGGACACCAAAAACACACTTGGACGTGTTTATCAACATGCCGAAGTCCTTCATCCTGCCAAAAATGACGCGTAGGTGCTCCTCATGCTCTGCTTCTGTCCTGGAGAAGATCAAAAAATCGTCCAAATAGCAGTAGCAGAAGTCTAGTCCTCTCGTCATCTCGTCGACAAAACGTTGAAATGTCTGGCCTGCGTTGCGCAGACCAAACGTCATGTACGGAAATTCGTACAGTCCGAACGGTGTGGTGATCGCCGTCTTCGGGATGTCATCCGGACTGACAGGTATTTGGTTGTAGGCTTTCACGAGATCGATAGTGCTGAAAATCCGACAGCCTGAAATGCTGTGAGCGAAATCGTGAATATGCCTGATCGGGTACCTGTCAGGGATGGTCCGTGCGTTGAGCATGCGGTAATCTCCGCAGGGTCGCCAACCGTTGTCCTTTTTAGGCGCGAGATGTAGTGGGGATGACCAGGGACTCTCCGAAGGTCTGGCGGTTCCGTTGGTCAACATCAGCTGGAACTCCTGCTGAGCAATTTTTAATTTGTCCGGCGCTAATCGCCGGAATGAAGAAGATACTGGAGGGCCTGGGGTCGTGCGGATATGGTGTACAGTGTTATGTGGTGTAGTGCGTAATGTACCGGCAGGTCGGGTGATGTCGGGAAAGTTCTCCAAAATTTTATGATACCTCGAATCACCAGAAGTAACCTTTACAGAAAATAAAGAGGAGTCTGATTGATTCGAGGCTATAGTAAAAATATTTGTGCTACTGTCAAGTAACCGTTGATTTCTACAGTCAACGGTTAATGAGTAAAAACATAGAAAATCCACTCCGATAATCGGTTTCGTCACTTCAGCTACTACAAAACGCCACTTAAAGTCTCTACGAAGTCCTAGATTTAAGTTTAGTTCCAGAAAACCATACGTCGGAATGGGCGTCCCATTCGCGGCAACGAGTTGGTAGTTCGTAGATGCACGACGATCGCTGAGCAGACGACGAGGGTAGACGCAGAGGTCGCTTCCAGTATCGACCAGGAACTGCGTCTTCGTGCTTCGGTCTGCGACGAATAGGCGACCAGTAGAAGCGGGGCAATCGTCTGTCGCCATTACCGACTGCCCGCGGCGTTTCCCTTCTTGTAGTCGCAGGGTTTTATGCAACGCTTGGCCTTCTCTCCATGCGTTGAATGGTACCAGCATATCGGGTGCTTCCGATAGCTGGAGTTTGAGCGGGTCGAAGATCGCTGGCGTGAGTTGCGTCTCGTGTCGCGGTCGCGGCTGTGCGAACGATTCCGGGATCGACTATCACGCAGCTGCACCGTCAGGTCTTTCATCGCACGTTTGAGTTCCGCGATTTCGGCTGCCATCTCACTCACGGTTGGTCCTGCTGCCGAAGTTGAAGCCACGTGGCTTGGTGGTGCGACGATGTCCTGGACGCGGTCTGCCAGCTCAGCTAATGCCTCCAAGCTGCTATGAGGTTGCGATGCCAGGAGGGGCTGGATGCTGCTAGGGAGTCGACTACTCCAGATGGTGCGCACGAAGTCCTCGGGCACAGTTGGTCCAGCTAACCCCTGCAGATGGCGAAGGAACTGCGATGGTTTGCGGTCTCCTAGCTCCTCGTGCATCAACAGCTGTTTCACCTTCTTCTCCTGGGAGGCTGAGAGGCGCTTCACTAGCTCGGCCTTCAGCTTCAGGTACCGGTTAGTTGCTGAAGGGAACATGATGACGTCCTTCACCTCTTTAGAAAATTGGGGGTCCAGATGACCGACCACGTAGTTATATTTGGTGACGTCATTGGTCACCCCCGCATTCTCAAACTGCGCTTCAATTTGCGCGAACCAGATATCCGGCTCTTCCGGCCAAAATGGTGGCAACTTTAGTGACACGCGGTAAATGTCGTGCTCGCGCTCAATGGACACGCGCTTTGCATGGCGCGGTCTAAGTGTAACGTGTTTCGCCGGCTGTGACGACACGGTGTGCTCGGACTCACTATCACTCATTTTTTAAAGTGTTCTGTTCGGGGTCACCAGTATGGTATGTTGTTAGGGTGTGTAGGCAGAGACACGAAAGGAAAGTCAGTCTGCTTTGGTACTCACGGTTATATTGTGAAACACAACACACGCACAACACAGTAAACAGTCAGAAGGAGAATAGTTACAATTACAATAGGCACACACAGTCACAATAGTCAAAGCACAATAATAACAGTTAATACGGATTGATCACGTAAACAATATATGAAAGAAAAGTGTCACAAAAGATTTGCGTAGCCGAGAGGCGCGTGGGCAAGTATCGACTGAAGGTCGCAACAAGGTGATCGGACGCGCGCTCCCACCGCGGCGCTCGCCGGCTACGTCACGATGACGTAGTTCGGCGTGCGCGAGTCCAGTGAATATCTCGGTAGCCCGACATTATCCGAATGCCGGTGTATGTGAATATAGATAATAAATACATGTTAATAAATATTATGTTAGTCTTTGTGTACTATGTTAATAATATAAATAAATAAATGGTAGTGTAGGTATGTACCCCACACACAAGACTGGTCGAAATGGCGGAGGTTGGGGGAGGCCTATGTCTAGCAGTGGACGTCTTTCGGTTGAAATAATTATGATTATGAACCGACAGACTTTGTCGTGTCAAAATTTCAATCTGGTCTGGAGTTCATACATACATTGCGATGTATGTTGAGATGATGTCCGGTTTTCCCGAATTAGAAAAAAATCCGGTCTACTGTTCCAATATTACTGTTCATATCATTCGTAATCTTTGACAGTCGTTACGGGTCGTCGGAAACCCGAAAGTCTGGACAACCAATCTTACCAAGGGGTATCGTATTACCCAGTAACTGGGTTTTGGAGGTCAGATAGGCAGTCGCTCCATGTAAAATACTGGTATTCACCGTGACCGGCCGACCGTGTTGGAAAAAGATTAGTCAGATCGAGTATGATGGTGTAGTTTTGTATGATGTTCCTCATTGCTTTTATCAGATTTAAGATAAGATAATTTCTTTGTTTTTCTTTCAACAGGGTGACTAAGTAAATATTTACTTCTATATTTAGTTTGCAACATTGTGTGGCACAAAGACATGATTTGAACTTGAAGACATGCCAAAAACTAAACATCGTTTTAATGAATAAGTTTATATGTACAAAAATGGCTATAAAAGTAGGGGAAGACAAAATAAACAAATGGTGGACTAAATCAAAGATGACATGGCTAAGAAGAGATCCGCAGGAGAACCACCGACACAGCCCGAAGAATAGGGTATTGTCCAATTTAATAAAAACCATTTTAATTTGAACATTGAGACGATATATTTAACAGAAAAATAAAAATCAATGTATTTATGTCGATTTTCTCAACTAAAAACGATTAAAATCAAATTTATTTTTCGTTGTTTTGAATTTACCGCCAAAACGCTCCTTACGATGACTTTTTTTATCACGTTACATCGTGACGTCAGCTTTGTGTGAACGGCACCAGTACAAATACTTAGTTTGGCGCAGTTCTAGAAGTATTTGTGAACAGAGGCACCGCACACCAATAATATTACTTTCTATCCATTAAAAATCTTGTTAATTATAAACTCGACATTCACTTGTTTACTTACTAATTACTTTAGTTTACCCAAAGTTGACGTCACGTGCTAAAAAAGTCATCGTAAGGAGCGTTTTGGCGGTAAATTCAAAACAACGAAAATCAAATTTGATTTAAATCGTTTTTAATTGAGAAAATGGATATAAACCAATTTACTTTTATTTTTCTGTTACATATTTAGTCCCAATCTTCAAATTAGAATAGTTTTTAATAAATTGGAAAATACCCTATTGGCAAAATGAAGTGGCGAACGGGCAAGGTTCATTGCTCGCAAAACAGATAGCCGATGGGGCGGAAAGACGCTGGAGTGGCGACCGGGTACCGGAAGACGTAGCGTTGTAAGGTGGTGAACCGATGACCTGGTAAAAGACCGCAAGAATTGGCTGGATGCGAGAGGCACAGAACCGGTCAAAGTGGCGGTGTTTTGTCTTTCGGCTGAAATGATGATGATAATTATGGCTAGAAAAGGGGTGACTACTGATATAACGGCTGATAAGAGTTTGTATGGAAGAGGAAGATACCAAATAAAATAGGTTAAGCGAATGAGGACAATGATTTGCAAACTACATACTATCAGAAAAGACAGTACCTATTATGTTTCAATTTCCTCTAAATTTTGTTATATTGGTAGACCAAAATATCAACATGAGATTTGAACAAATAAATAATAGTTTACAAAACTAAAAAACACGATTTAAAAACCAAACTAAAAAAGGAGAAAATAATTTAATTCAATTAAATAGCGTGGGGTGCTTTTTGAGGTATTTTTATAATCAATTAATGTCAAGCACCCCACGCCTTTTTAATTTAATTAAATTATTTTCTCCTTTTTTTAGTTTGGTTTTTAAAGCGTGTTTTTTTAGTTTTTTTTAAACTATAGTTCTGCTAACTACAAAAACGTGTTTTTTTTTCTCATTTTTTTTTAAATTATTGTATTGTCATCGGTCCTCGACAATTTTACAAAGTTTCAATGAAATCTGACCGTTTAAAGTGGGTCAAAATCGCACTCAAAGGAGTCGGTTACATACAAACAAACAAACATACAAGTGAAGCTAATATAAAGCGTGTAAAATTTCAACAAAGTATGAATTGAATAGTATTTAAAACTAGAAACGGCTGGTTGACACTTCCCGTGACCCAAGGGCTGGTTGCTACCTTGGCTAAGCATTGCTATACAACTAGAGAATACAATCCCGAGCATGTTTTTCAATCCCGGGCTTACGGGATTTTTGAAGCCTTTTCCCGGGATCCCGGGCCTATCCCGGGATTAGACTATGTGGTTTCTAATTGAGCTAAAATTTAAAAAAACGAGTAATAAAAAAAAAATTTCTTTAATGTCTTTGCACAACACAAATCAGAACAATAATAAGAAAAGAAAAAACACAAACCAAAAAATACAATACTTTTGCAAGAAATTAAAAAACAGCACAAAATAACTATTTAGAATTTCGAAAATATAGTCGCAGAAATATCAAAGCATCCAATGTTTGACTTCCGAGCCTGCTTCGTAGTTTATTGCCAACATAAGCAGCAGCTGAAAACGCTCGTTCAGGTTCTACGCTGGTTGGAGGAATAGACAATAGATACTTATATGCTGTTTCTAAGTGATATCCACGAACTCCTCCATTTTCGAACAGGCTCATTTCACGTCTAATACTATTTGCCAACCCCAATTCATTTTGTACTTGTACTTCAGGATCTGGGGATTTCATACTCTTGTTAATTTCCAGCTGTAACTTTTCCTTTAATGTCAATTGGGGTTGGGAGGTTTCTGACCTTAGCTCATCATCTGTTTGTGATCCTGACCTTGCTTCTTCTTCCGTGTTATCTCGACTAAGTCTTTTAACAATACTCTTTATTTGCTTCCTCACTAAAGCCTGTGTCGGAACTGGAAATAAGTCGTGCCATTCCAAATCCGATAATAACTGATTTTCATCATCCATTCGTGGATTTTGTAAATAATTTAACACGCCAGTTAAATCATCACTTCGTCGTTGCTTTATACGTTCCACTAAGGATGTTTTAATTTTTTTGGCAAGTGCTGAGTTTTTGCTAGACAGTTGTTTTATAAGAAATTTCAGAGCGGCATCAGCTGTGCATAAATTAGCATCTCGCCGACAGATTGCTTCTACTGTCAATTTAATTGGGGTCAGCACATCAACAATTTTATTTACCAATTCAAAATCAACATCTTCTAAACGAATTGGATGATTGAGATCTATAAGAGCTTTTTGAATGCATGCTTTTAAAAGATAAAATCGCTCCAGCATTGTTAAAAGACTATTCCACCTGGTTTTACAGTCCAAAAGAAGTGACAGCTCTTTTCCATGTTCAATTTTCACATATTTTTGAAGTACTGTTTCATTTTTCAATGGAGATCTTTTGAAATACACTACAACTTTGCGGATTTTCTTTATCAGCTCATTAATATTTTCATATTGTGTTAACTCTGGTACGTGTTCTGGCACTTCTGGCGCAAGATCATTTTGTGACATTACGATTAAACCTGATTCTGGACAGTCTAAGTCTTCTAAATGGTGTTCATCATCGCTGTCGTCCATATAATCAACATTCACAGCTGGTTCATTTATACTATCATCTGAGGTAGGGCTATCTTGCAAATTATTATGTTTTTCATAAAGCACATCACAGACCGCCAAATTGATACCATGTGCGAGACACAGTTGTTGTTCAGTGCAAACAAGCCGCCCCACCTTTATCATAACATTCGGTCCATCGGTTACAATAGCCACGATGTCAGTTTCTAGGGAAATGTCAAATTTACTTAGACGCTCTTGCAATATACGAAGACAATTTTCAGCTGTCATACTTCCGTAAATAGGAACAAGTCCTAAGTTCCAAAATTTTTTATATGAATGAACGTTGACCGCCATGTATCGTTTATTGGAAGTTGAAGTCCACTCGTCGAAAGAAAGACTAAATCTTTCACCTGCACTTTTCAAATGTTGTAATTCTGCAGTTACTTGCTTTCTGATTTTTTCACTGTAATTCATAACACGTTTTCGAACAGTGACGGCTGACTTTGGTAAATCCGTGTATTTTGCTAAGAGCAATTTTCTCAAATCATCTGAGGTTATGAATACACTGAATGGAAATCCATCTAATGCAATCATTCTTGCCAAGATATCATCCAGGCTATCGTCGGCACTTTTAGTAAAATAATCATCTAACTTTCGCTTGGCTGGCGGCGGTGCTGTGTTCAGATTTTCAGAATCTTGACTTGTTGAAGCTGATATAACCTTGATATTATGTTTTGATAACAAATGTGTATGTAATCCCTTAGTTGATCCACCCAAAGTCTTGAGGATGGCTGGGCATCGCTTACATTTAGCACTATTCCCGTCCTTCGCAACTAAATAATAACTCCACACTGACGTCGTATCACTGTCTTTTTTATGTTTAACAAAGTCTCCCGCCATTTGAAATACTTAATTTCAGATAATTGACTTTTAAATTTTAATGGCGTAGCCTACGTAACCCGTCACTGACAGAACAATAAATGAAAAAAATAAAACCTGATTTGCATATTTATACTTTCGTACAGGGAATCCCCGACGGGAAATACCCGCAACAATATTATGATATGAGATGATCGGGTGATTCCCCTGTTGGTCCGTTGGGGAATTACAATTTAGTACCTTAAGAGTATTGTATTAAAGTATTCCGAGTGGGGAAGTCCCTTCTAAGTTCAACGACAAACATATTATTAGGACTGTACCTGTGTAGTAAATAGTGGGTACCTACCTACGTATTGTACGAGTTGCTTTTTGTCGTAATGTATTAAAATAATCTAGGCAAGGTTATTTTCAAGACGCAACGGACTACGGAATACAAACTAGACTTGTTTGTGGCAATCCCGAAAATCCCGAGATTAGCCAAGTACAGTCCCGGGATTTTCGGGGCCAGAAAACGGTCGGGATCCCGGGATCCCGAGATTTGGGATCCCGGGATTGTATTCTCTATATACAACGTGGTAATGCTGCCAGTCTCTTGGGAACATCACCAGTCAACAGCGATGCAGATGAATTTTTCGACGCCATTTTTTAATTTGTGAATAGGTTTAGTTAAATTTAGTATTATATTTGTTTTTTAACCGACTTCAAAAAGGAGAACGTTCTCAATTCGTCGGAACCTTTTTTTTTCTTTTTTTTTATGTATGTTCCCCGATTACTCGAAGATGGCTGGACCGATTTGGATTTTTTTTTTGTTTGAAAGGGTATACTTCCCAGGTGGTCCCATGATCATCAAGTCAGGATCTGATGATGGGATCCTGGAGAAATAGAGAGAACTCTTCAAATTTTATAGGCACACGAAGCGATTTAGGTATTTTTTGGAAGAGTACTTTCTCGAATGGTCTCATTTCAATTTGGTGAAGATCTGATGAAGAACTTTGCAGAAAGTCAACGGAACTCCTCAATAAATGATAGCAAATGGACTGGGATTGCTGAAATCTCATGTCTGTATATTGCTTACACAAGTTCATAACATAACATCACGCCGGTATGCTGTGAAGGGGTAAGCACACGTGAACCACTAAAAAGTGAAAAAAAAACTTTTTCAAAAAAAAAGAAACAACCGACTTCCAAAAAAACACTACAAACTGAAAAATAACTTTAATTTCGGAAGGCGATGACAAAAAATTAAAATACAGCTCCAAAGACACCGACTTCCGAAATTAAAGTTATTTTTCACTTTGTAGTGTTTTTTTGGAAGTCGGTTGTTTCTTTTTTTTGGAAAAAGTTTTTTTTTAAAACTAAGGTCACAATAATCAGTTAGAGGGCTGCGATCCAATACACCACGCGGGCCCAGTGCGGGTTGGTAGATGTCACATGTCTTCGAATGTTTGGTTCTAGAATATGTCGGTTCCCGCACAATGTTTTCCTTCACACTTTCGAGAGCAGTGGTGATGAAATAACTTGAACTAAGTAATGTGCCTATCTACGACCTACAACTAGGCAATACAATCCCGGGATCTTGGGATCCCCGCCGTTTTCTGACCTAGAAAATCCTGAGACTGTACTTGGCTAATCTCGGGAATTTCGGCATTGCCACAAACAGGTGTGGTTTCAAAATGATCTTACGCGAGAACATACCAGAGTTAACACAAGATGAAAACATTAATGAGATGATAAAGAAGACCCGCAAAGTAATAGTGTATTTATCTTAAAAGAACGCCATTGAATAATGACACAGTACATCAAAAATATGTGAAAATTGAACGTGGAAAGAGCAGTCACTTCTTTTGTAGAACCAGGGGGCCGATTCTACTAACAAATTTGTTAAAAAAACGCAATAGAACCGCAACCGAATCACCACTTTTAAGCGTTTTCGCATTCTACTAAAATGAACAACGGTCCAGCTGCGACACAGCTGCGGTTACGTTTTAGTTACGCCAACGATCGATTGAAACAATGTCAAAACCTATTCTACTAACAAAATCGGACATGAGCGGGACGTTTACTATAGGACAAAGTTAATGATAAAATTATGATCATTATGTCTTTTAATTATAGAAAATACTTTTAGTGCCACATATTCGTGTTTAGTAACATTTTTAGATTCAACTTTTTTCTTTTTGGTATTAGTAAAACATATTATTTTGACATGTTGGTAACGCGGGTTACCCGCTGTGTTCCCGCTACAGTTCAGTTGCAATTCGTTTTAAGTTTAGTTTCCATTTTGCTTATAAAATAGTAGAATGACTTTTTATGTAACTATCGAACGGCGATCGAAATCGAACTGTTGTGGAAACACAGTTTAACGTGTAACGTTGCAAATTAGTAGAATCGGCCCCCAGGTGGAATAGCCTTTTAACAATGCTGGAGCTATTATATCTTTTTGAAATTCTAAATATTTTACATGATAATATAAAATATCAGCACATTTGTCTATACAGCAAACTGTCGTCATACCCACACAGCAATATGGCGTCCACTGCGTCCAGCGTTTTCGTCAAATTACGCGCGAAATGTGAAAATGTAAAATTTATATGCATTTTTACGGCACTAATCGATTAAATAAAAATGTTGTTTTTTTTTCTGGTTTATTAGCACTTTAGAATTTGATTAGGACACTTTTCAAAAACGGTTGTAATACCCTATTGTAGCATAATATTTGTCAACACGAGTTACAACTGCGGGCTCAGCTATTATTAACAATTTATTAAAACATTATCAATTATTGTTCTAATAATTGTTTATCAGTGTTTAAGTACATGAAGATAATGTTATAATTGATACTAAATTAACCCAATTAGAAGGTCATTGATTGATTGTTGTACTTTGAACTTGTAACATAACATATCATCATACTTGTTTTAATTTAAAGGTTGGGCAGAAGATAATTGTAGATCTAAATCCTGTCTTTGAAGGTGAACCTAGTCCACATTTTTTGCATACAAACTTCGGGAGTGTTTTACTCCACTGTCTGACATGGCACATCCAAAGTAAAATATGATATCGTTTTGTCTCATTATTAATATTGTCTGTACGGAAACAGAATACTAAAATAAAAGCCATTAAAAAGTTAGGAGCCAACAAAGATTAGTTTTTCTTGCTAATTTTACTTATCTTTGGGCGTGTTTAAGTAATAAAAGAAGCGTAAAATCTCCAAAACCAAGCCGGTACCGACAAAGTTCAATTATCGAAAAGTTCAATAAACTTTATTGGTCATTGATTTATGCATTGACTTTTTCATAAAACTCGATCTTCCAAAGGACTTTTCTTAATTTTTTACTATAAATGATCCTGCATCTCACTCAATAACGTTGTGCGTGTACACTAGCGTCTAACTGCTCATCACTGATACTATCTCTGTCGGACACGAAGCCTGGTGAGACAGCGTGATTTTTAGCCAGGCCCACCAGTGAGTTCGAGCCCGCGACTAGGTTCCCCTTAAATAACATTTTATCATTTTTCACTGCTTCGTTGGTCTTATGGTTGTAGGCACTACTAATGAGCATAAGCTCGTGTGTTCTATAGAGGTGTGAGGAACAAGGTGTAAAGTTCACTCATACTCTATGGAAAAGAGAGGATCCTCCGACCAGACGGGTGTTGTGTCTGGTGGGCAACTGCCCGACGGTTGATGTCGGAATATTGTATAATAATTACGAGTCGCGTGGTAAACTCTGCTTGCGCGATGCAGGATTTGAGTGACGTCAGGTCTTTGATGCGTAGTTCGCATGTGGCCTTGTAGATGCCGCCACAATTCCATTCCCAGGTCGCGCACAGTGTTTTTGTGTTTTTCTATCTGGATTTTTTTCATTAGCAATCTGGAGTTTCGATTTGTGTCAGTTAATGACAATAGGTTCGCCCCCTATTTCATGTGGCTAATATAACTGATCATGTGTCCGCGCAACGGTTGCTTTTAAAATGGATACCCATCCGTCAGCGCAGAGAATTGAGAGCTATGTCAATGTTGTTTTCTATACTCGACAATCCCACTTCTTCTTACCTGACTTCCCAGGTTCAATACTACGCATAGTAGAAACCTTTGTTCCAGCAATAATCGTCTTCTACGATGTCCCTCTCACCGCTCTGCACCCTAATTGCATAACTCACGATTCATCATAATTGGTTTCGTTTTGAAACAGATGGCTTAACCATTGCTTCCTATGTTCGAAAAATGTGTCTGCTCAACAACGTAAATAACGCAATGAATATTGTTGAACTGTCAAAATGAAACCGATTATGATTAATCGCGTGTTACGCAATTAGGGTGCAGGTTTCATTCAATTTTCTTTCTTTGACCAGGCGGTGTTTCTTTGGAATGCGCTCGCTCTGAGTATCAGGATGGCAAACAGTCGGTTATCGTTTAAAGTGAAGGCTCGTGAGCATATTCGTAAGAAGTTGGTAGAATCATCCCAGCGCTGATTTGCTGGATTCGTTTTCTCTTCTACCTATCGTTATTTCTTAAGACAAAGTTTATTTTCGTAATATATTATGTATCTACGTTATAAATGTATTATTTTTCGAGTAACCTATCCCTTATGTTGTAACTGCCATGTTTTCTCTCTGCATCACCCTAAGGTTGACTGGTAGAAAATGCCTCAGGCATTGTTCATATATGTATATCAGATGATGCGATTCGGACACAGACAACTGAACTCTTTCAAAAAATTACAGCAATTCAACCGCGATTGCTGCGATCGCATAAATATGCATTGTTTTGACCCCAAGGATGATGAAATTTCGAATTGGTGTGGGTTAGTCAAAACTTTAATTTCGGAAGTCGGTGACCTGAATATGTATTTGAATTTTTTGTCACCGCCTTCCGAAATTAAAGTTATTTTTCACTTTTTGTGTTTTTCCGGAAGACGGTTTTTTTTTTGGAAAAAGTTTTTTTTTTTACTTTTGCATTAAGCTTTAATAAATAAATAAATAAATAACTGGCAAAATGTGTGTGTAAGTTAGACCGTACACCTCTGTCCAACCCTTTGAATCAAGGAAACAAGGCGTCATGTTATATTTTAACACTATGCAGGACACTAAATGCTCCAGACGTAATAACAATAAAGCTTCCATTGTGTCTAGGTCAGTGTCCTTCAACTGATTAATTCAATAGGTTTGAACTTGACCATGATCTTGCTTGACGGAAAGCAATGGGATTCGTGAATCATTTAGTTTAACATTCCTATGAATATTATAAACTAGCTGCCCCGACAGACGTTGTCCGTCTTAACTATAAATATTGGATTCGCAACCTTTTTTTCTTTCATAAGAACCTTCTCCTGACAATAACAAACACAACAAAAAAAGAATTAGCAAAATTGGTCAAGCCGTTCACGTGTGATGCCGTGACCAAGGGAAATAGGGATTCATTTTTATTTACAGAGATGTGAATGTTTGATACCCAATCACACATAAAATATCTGAATAAATCTGGATGATATAATTTGGCACAGATAGTTTATGACATAGATTAACACATAGGATACTTTTTTAACCCGGTCTCAGGTTTAGTTTTATAATCTGAGATCCCGGTAGTAAGTTTCCATAGAACAATTTTCATCCTGCATGCGGGTTATTATTATAAATGTGAAAGTTTGTATATTTGGGTGTTAAGATGTTTATTTCCGAATCACACAAAAATGGTTGAACAGATTTATATGAAATTTGGCACATGTTTATAACGTGAATTATCATTTAGGATACTTTTTATCCTGGTCGTACTTTTCCTGGGGGATAAGTTTCGACTTCCACATAGGTAAAGCTGCTAGCTAAAGCTACTACAACATAATGGGTAGTTTAAAGATTGAAAATGTTGTTAATTAGTTTCAAAATTAAAGGAAAAGTATCAGTACATTTCATAATAGCTAAGAATACATGTTTTCAGGCAGCAGGCCTAATTTTTTTTTAACATTAAATTTCAACTGTAATTGGAATATGATAAGTTTAAAATTAAGCATTGTATTGTTTTTTCTGCCCCATAAAGATTCAAGAAAGTGGTAAAGGGCGGCCCTTTTGTCTTTGGTATTTTTTTACATTTAAAAAATGCTGATTCCAAGACTTAATTTGAATAAATATGTTTTGTTTTAGATTTTTTGTTTTGTTTCTATAAACTGAGGCTTAGTTATGATTTGAGAAGACTTTTTATTGCCAGTTGAAGTGGTGAAGACGAATGTCCATTGGAGCTTTAAAATTAGACTCCAAAACAAACAATATTGATAACATTCTGAAGAATTTGGCTATGCTGACATCATTCTAACCTTTTGCATTATTAAAGTACGTTTTAATTGGACCATATTTTGTGATACGCAGTTTGTTTACGAGAAAAAATAAGATGGAGGTTTCATACTTTTTGCCACCTGGCTTTTCAGATTAAGAATCAAGGATACCTAGTCTACCAGCCAGCAATTTTACACATGGCGATGGTCTCACGGTGTATCACCCCGTAGACGTTTATAGAGTTCCGTTTCCAATTGTACTTCGGATATCGAAGAAATCGATTACGGAGATGTAATTAGGGAAATAATCCCACTATCTGTTAGAAAATTAAAGATAAAATAATAAACCACGAACCAAGATGACTCATACACGTAATAGAACGCAAAGGACAATAACCTAACAAAAAATCAATTCCATATAGCATGAGAAAAAATAAATAAAGATATTTTATGCTCTACTGACCTCACGTGTTATTGTCTTCGACGTAGAAAAAAAAGTTTATTATTTATTTTTTATAAGAAAAATATTTACATACCTCGAAAAGTTTCAGCAGTATGTTCACGTATAACCTTCTGACGCCCAAAGATTTTCCAATTGAAGCAAGAAATATTATGCACAGTATTAAAAGTAATAACGGAGTGTACAATATAGATATAGCGACGGACACAAACGGCATGATTAACGCCATTTTGAAGACTGATTGATTTAATTGACCGATTTGATAGCGAATGAGAAATTGCCGGGTGTTCATTCATTCGCGGGCTGTCAAAGTGTCAACAATACGTTTCGTTTGTTATGCTGTGAATTGAAAACTACTTGGAATGCAATTACTTTGATTATCAGTGCATACTCAGGATACATAAACCAAATTTATTCCATAATTATGCATTTCTACTTTTTATTAACGGCTAAAATTTAATTTGATAAAATACATCATCGTTTCATTCATTCCTTTCTTTGCAAAATAATGTCAGCTGATTACTGTCAAAGAACGTTTGGTTAGTACTAGAATCGTTAAAGTACAAAATTCAATTATGGGTATAGTAAAATTTAGTGTACTTAATATAATTAAAACATTTATAATTCAACAATAATAATAATATTAATTATATTAATATATAATAGCCATTCAGAAAATATAAATATTTCACAACTTTTTGACAGCTACATATTAAATGAAAAATTTTGTGTTGGCAACTCCACCCAGTTAACCTCTACGGCAAAATCGAATCTTGGGATTTTTCAATAAATCCTATTTGGATTTTCCAGTCCCAGTTAAATAAAAATCAAAATGTCTCAGCTTCCCTACGGACCACCCGTGCGAGTATCGCCACTGATCAGGGTAAATACATAAATTTTCTAAAACATTTTTTCATACAAAATGTACCATTATGTAACAAAGTGTTTTCGAACTGGAATTCTTAATTTAAAGTGATTATTATTTGCGTGCTTTCCTGAAAAGAGGTCTAGTGTTTTTATTTTTATTTTATGTGTTACGGACAATGTTGTTTTCAATTTTATGTAGGTTTACACCCACGTAACCTTGCATTTTTGTAGGATGGACAGTTCACGAACACTAAATTCCTGTCTTTAAAATAAACAAAGCAGCATTTATTTCAATATTAAAACTTCAGTCACACACAACTATCAAGCTAAACAGTTGGGGTCTGACAAAACATATCCTGAAGCACTTCATTCATTATCATTTCGTTTTGCTACATTGGATTATTTCCAACTTTAATCATACTTTTAATACTAGTGTACCAAGCAAAACAAACAACTTAGCTAAGTACATATTTACTTTTGTAATTAGCTAGGTTTTTTAAAAATACCTTCATTATTGTGACAATTAGCCCTTTTGAACAAATTGTCAAGACGACCCACTGACCAAATTGTCACTATACTGAAAGTATTTTTATATTTCTAAAAGATGGTCACCCATCCATGGACCAACCGCGGGCACCATAGCTTAACCTGAATAATCAACCAATGCAGCTGTACTGTAATTACTTGGTCATACTCACTTTTTTGGTGTACATAAAGTATAGTATTCTATTCTAGTTCGGCCGTTGGTCGTTCCTCGCTACCGGCATCCTCTACGGTGCCTTCCACCAGTCCCGGCTCTCCAAGAGGGAGGACAAACTCCGAGAAATCGAGGCTAAGGAGAAACCTATCAGGGACGAGAAGCTGAGGAAGGAAAAGGCACTGGCTGCAGTTGGTATGTTGTTTTGTAACTTTTAGAACTGCATAACATACATTTCTTGAAAGGCAAATCATCTTATTACACAATAGACAAAGGGGTAGGCTCACAAGACGAAACAATGAGATGAGACATAAAAAACGATGACTAACAGAACAAAACAAAGTGCCTCTGCCTTCAAGACCGGAATGCTAACAAACATTTGCGTGGGCATTCCCTTAAGTTGAATGAAATGCACTGATCCCAGTGTGGTTTGACAAGAATCAATTAATTGAATAAACCCTACGATTTGCATTAGCCTCTGGGGCCTCACATTTCATGATTCTACAGAGGCCATTGCATTGCGAGGAGACCAGGGGGCGCTGTAATGGTAGAGGAGACGTGCCCTTAGGATAGGAAAAGTTTGCAGGCCTACCGGATATGCATTTGTGGGCATTCCCTTCAGTAATGGATAAATTCATCTAAGAAAAAGCCTTTGAAGCTATTCTTGTGAACGGACTTAACATTTTCCATCAGTCAGCTTAGTTTTTTTTTTTTTACTGGGTGAAAGAAACAAGTCTACAGCTCTGCAAATACCAAAGTGCAAAGTAGAATGTTTAGTGGTACATTAAATAATAAACTTTATCTCAAGAAACAAAGAGTGGAAAATTGTAAAAATGTCAAAATTTTTATTTAACGCAATGTAGTAAAAAAACAAACCTTATTCTCGTGTTGGTAAAGTGCAAAGTTGATGGAAAAAAGGCCAGAGTAAGCTCACATTGGCTCTTTTAGTCTTTAACACACTGAGAATAAAGTTTATTATGCAATGCAATACACATCTCTCAAACATCCCTTTTTAAGTCTCCTTTGCAGGCTTAGCATAAGGCTTTCTATTTGTACTCTACCGTAGAATAGAAATCGCTTGTCTATATTTCTCGGTGCAAAACTGTTAATTGTCTACACGAAAACGTCATTTTTGACCACTCTTCCATCCACAAAACGCTTCTCTATGGTTCTCGTATTAAGCCTGATGGTCAGTCATCAATGCCATATTTGTACTGACGCAATTTTTTTTTCATCTGTAATATTTTTATATTTCTATTCTGCAAATATAATCAATTGAGTTTTTGGGCAAACAAAACTATATAATCTTAACTTAGTTCTCTATCTAACTGTATTATTTTGATTCTCCAGTTTTAGCACGAGGACCGTAGAAGAGCGTTTTGTCAACGGAAGAGTAGACAAAAAAGACATTTCCGTATACAGTTGACAGTTTTTCACCGAGAAATGTAGACAAGCGATTTCTATTCTACAATAGACTAGAAATAGAAAGCGTCATGCCAAGCCTGCTGCATGAACAACTATGAATAAAATTAATTTATATGACTAAAAAATTAAATTTACTGTATCAAACTTTTAAAGTTCAATTTTAAATGCTCCAAATTGCTGAGTTAAATCAGTGTTCTATTCATTCCACTGCAGGACAGAACCCACTCCGAAGTTAAGCCACAACACCCAAATAGTCTCAATAATTAAGAATTTCATAAACAAATGTGATTCTAATTCCTTCTCTTTCTGTTTTCAGCTGAAATCAAAGCCTTGGAAGATATGGTTGCCCCCCAAAAGTGAACATCCTGGGACTAAATACTACATATAAGTGAATAGTGTTCGACGCCATCTTGAAGTGTTGCCAATTTAGAAAATACTTTTTTTTTGAACTGGCAATGTTATTCCATCAATAAATTATGTTTTTAACGCAATATAGGTGATTATTATAGAGTTATCTTTATTTATTTTTCCCTAGTGACCGAACCATGCTACGCACGGGTTCAATGTACAGCACATCAAGGCATCCCAAATTGGCAAATTTTCCCAATTGAACATGAACCTTATACTTTTGTAATAAAGTTGAATATCTATCAAAGAAATTTGACAGATTGGGGTAGCTTGATGTACTGGCATCTGTACTGATGTGGCGATATGTTAGAATCTCTAGATTCCTATGCTATTTCTAATTTAAATATTACAAACCTAAAAGAAACCGCATTAAAGTTCATTGTCCACACACAGACTTAATAAAATCGCGGTGAGATTTTTTTGCGCACAACATTTTCGACTCTCGGGTGTTGAACCGAGAATTGAGAATCTTCAATCTACAACAGAGTGCATCGAAAATCGAATAGTGTGTTTTACTGTTCGATTTACAAATCTCTGCGTTAAGCAGTGCTTTGAGGATCCAGTGTGACAAAAACACTCGCCGAGATTTTATTACGTCGTCCGTATGAATATCGACAGTCACACTGATAGACGCAAAAAGCGACTGTTCAATAAGTTATTTTCCAATTTATTAAAAACGATTTTAATTTGAAGATTGGGACGAAATATGTAACAGAAAAATAAAAATAAATTTATCTATAACAATTTTCATGTACGTTTGCCCAGCACGGCCCCTCAGAATTTGCATTTATGGTGTACACCATTGCAATGTACTCGCCTCTAGCAGTATATGTACCGATTTCTTTTTCAATGTACCTCTATACTTTTGAAGAAATATGCAAAAAAAGGTGGCCGTGCCAGCCAAACGCTTTCAGCACGGCCCCCCATGTAACTTGAATAATACATACCGTATTAACAAATGTCTATAACTCAAGAAATGTACTCTATTAATACGTTATATGTGCCGCAACAGTTATTGTGAATTCATAATAACAAATAATATATAGATGTGGATAAGGGGCCGTGCTGGAAAAAATCATTTTAAGAAATATCTAAAAAAGACAAAACATACTTAGCCAAAAACTATTAAAAAATAATTGAAGTTTAGCAAGTAACATATGTACCGCATTGATTTCTCATACAACTTGTTATATTGTGAAAAATAAATCTATTTTAGTTCATTCAGCACGGCCCTCTATAGTTGCCTATATCTTTTTAAATAAGCCGTGTATGTTTACAAAATTCGACTTCCTGAATAATATATAGGAGTACATTCCTTTCAACTAAATTGCAATTCTGCTGTATCAATACTTTAGAAGATAAATTCAATCTAAAATATACATACATTAAAACTGATGGGGTGACCATGATTCTACATGAAAATAGGATAAAAAATACTGCTTAAATTGAGTAAATCTTTATTAAAATAAACAAATCAACAATATGGTAAACTATATAAACGATAATTAGGTACTTATACATAATAGGTCGATAATCGTACAAGTGTCAAGTTAGTGTCGCTAAGACTACATAGCTCAAAGTCTTAAAAATCATACATTACAATAAAATCACAGATTCATTACATTTCACAAATTAGTTCGTTTACATGGAATAACAACCTATGTCTCAATAACACTACAGAGCTTAAAAATCTTAAAAAATCACAGATACGCGTTCAATAAATCATATTGATTGAACCTTACATTACACTAATATTAATTTGCATGAATCGCTTTAATTATTTGGTATAATCACAGGCAATTAATTAAATCCACGTAATCACAGATGTTTTTCAACGACTATAACAATTAGAATATTGTTCGTTTATGTTACTAATATTATGTTACCTATGGAATAATCATAGAAAAACTAGTACATAAATTAACTTATTAAAAGTAATCACAGATGACATTACAACAGAATATGAAACCAGAATATGTTTTTGAGCCATGGTTTTTAAATACATGTATTTTGTAATAATTTAAAGTTAATTTTACACTATTTAAGAATCTGGTAAAGACTAGTTGCTAAAAATATGCATATGAAACTGTGAACTGTTTAATAAGAAGTCAATACTGTTGTAATGTCATCTGTGATTACTTTTAATAAGTTAATTTATGTACTAGTTTTTCTATGATTATTCCATAGGTAACATAATATTAGTAACATAAACGAACAATATTCTAATTGTTATAGTCGTTGAAAAACATCTGTGATTACGTGGATTTAATTAATTGCCTGTGATTATCTACACTAATATTATAAAGAGGAAAACTTTGTTTGTTTGATTGTTTGTTTGATTGTAATGAATAGGCTCAAAAACTGCTGGACCGATTTTAAAAATTCTTTCACCATTCGAAAGCTACATTATCCACGAGTAACATAGGCTAAATTTTATTTTGGAAAAAAATAGGGTTCCGTAAGATATTTGGGGTTTTCGGACACAAGGTGTAAAAAATCAACCAGAAAAGTTACTTATTTTGCGTACGCTGCCTAAACTATAAAAGATACAACCATAAAATGTTCTAATTAATTGTAGATCTTATAAATATCTACAAAAAAGTCCGCGACACACTATACCTATCTATGTCGAGTGAGGCACAACAACCATTTTTTTATTTATTTATCTTGAATTTTTTTTGGACTACATTTAAACGCATTTATTTTACTCATGCTATAATCCTAATCAAAATAAATGATTTCATCACTAAGTACAGTTTATGTAGATAATTTTTGGTCTTTGAATGATTAAAATTGGACGTTTGGTTTTAAAGTTATGGCGAAATTAAAATAATACGATTTCTGCTGCACGGCCCGTTGCGAAGTGGGCGTCACCAAGACGGGGTGCGCGTGCGGGAGGGGAGTCTATGCAGCCTGCGGATAATGACTGCGTCGTCGATGTCTGTGAATTGACCTGGGAATCATTTTACTGACCGTGTCTTTCTGGGTAGGCTTTTTGCAGCGGTAACCGACATCCACGCGGGCGGAGCCGCGGGCGACCGCTAGTACCAAATAATTAAAGCGATTCATGCAAATTAATATTAGTGTAATGTAAGGTTCAATCAATATGATTTATTGAACGCGTATCTGTGATTTTTTAAGATTTTTAAGCTCTGTAGTGTTATTGAGACATAGGTTGTTATTCCATGTAAACGAACTAATTTGTGAAATGTAATGAATCTGTGATTTTATTGTAATGTATGATTTTTAAGACTTTGAGCTATGTAGTCTTAGCGACACTAACTTGACACTTGTACGATTATCGACCTATTATGTATAAGTACCTAGTTATCGTTTATATAGTTTACCATATTGTTGATTTGTTTATTTTAATAAAGATTTACTCAATTTAAGCAGTATTTTTTATCCTATTTTCATGTAGAATCATGGTCACCCCATCAGTTTTAATGTATGTATATTTTAGATTGAATTTATCTTCTAAAGTATTGATACAGCAGAATTGCAATTTAGTTGAAAGGAATGTACTCCTATATATTATTCAGGAAGTCGAATTTTGTAAACATACACGGCTTATTTAAAAAGATATAGGCAACTATAGAGGGCCGTGCTGAATGAACTAAAATAGATTTATTTTTCACAATATAACAAGTTGTATGAGAAATCAATGCGGTACATATGTTACTTGCTAAACTTCAATTATTTTTTAATAGTTTTTGGCTAAGTATGTTTTGTCTTTTTTAGATATTTCTTAAAATGATTTTTTCCAGCACGGCCCCTTATCCACATCTATATATTATTTGTTATTATGAATTCACAATAACTGTTGCGGCACATATAACGTATTAATAGAGTACATTTCTTGAGTTATAGACATTTGTTAATACGGTATGTATTATTCAAGTTACATGGGGGGCCGTGCTGAAAGCGTTTGGCTGGCACGGCCACCTTTTTTTGCATATTTCTTCAAAAGTATAGAGGTACATTGAAAAAGAAATCGGTACATATACTGCTAGAGGCGAGTACATTGCAATGGTGTACACCATAAATGCAAATTCTGAGGGGCCGTGCTGGGCAAACGTACATCAATTTTCTTCTCAATTAAAAACGATTTAAATCAAACATATTTTTCGTTGTTTTGAATTTACCGCCAAAACGGTTCTTACGATGACTTTTTTATCACGTGACCACACGTGACGTCAGATTTGTACACGGGACCAAGTAGGTATCTGGGTCTCGTGGTTGGTTTGTGGCCCTGTGGGTCACAAGAAACACGACTGCTACTTTGAGGTCTTGAAATTGATCTCCGGATCGAGCAGTGTTACTGGATTTTTCCATTTGTGAATTCACAATAGGCTAGAATTAAAGTCTGAACTTGCAATTATTGGCAATGGGTTACGTTCTATTGCCAATAATGTGGGTCTTAGAATACATGATATTATTCATAACTGACAACAAAATGTAGACTGTATTATTCTTCTCTGCTGCGTCTTGAACTTAAAAACTAAATCACGCCATCTATCAGTAAAAATCACAGTTTCTGTTTTGAAAATAACGCTAGATATCCATCGGTGTGTTTATTGTAGTAACCGTTTTGAATAGTTATTGGTGAACACTACTAGATGGCGCTAAGTGTCTTTTCAGCGCATTTTCAACTCTCGTCCACTAAAATTATAATTGAGTAGAACCTTTTAATAAGATATGCAGTCTGATTCAAACGTGTGCTCACTGCTCAAAACATACTTTTTGTGTGGTATAGCCATGTACATTACCAGGAGACTCGACGGTTGGCGCAACTTTACGTATTATTTTTCTTCTAGACTCGCAAAGCTTTTCAAAGGTTGCTTTCGGCTTTTAAGCGACCGCTGGTTTCGTGGGAGAGGAAGGATACCCTTTGACCATTTCAAGATCCATGGAGCTCGTCCGTAGAACTATTTCTACCCCCATACAGCAATACATGCATTGCTGCTGTGTTTAGTGTTGCCAACCCTACTTATATAATAGTATCCTGCTAAATTAAAGGCCTTATTACCTACAAGTAGATGCATTCGAAATAAATCATTTTTTAAACATACGTAGGTACAGACGCCAGTACATCAAGCTACCCCAATCTGTCACTAATAGTTTTTCAACCTTAACACAAAAGTATAAGGTTAATGTTCAATTGGGAAAAAATGAGATAGCTTGATGTGCTGGTGTCTGTACCTACCTATTATAAATATTTTATTTTTCGTCTTCTAGTATTACTTTTAAATACTATAGTTAATTGATATTATAAAAGTTGGCAACCCCAGCTATGTTCCAGTTTGAAGGGTCGGTTGCAGTTAAGTACAGAAACATTGAAACTTCACCTCCGGGATGACAGCTTACCTGCTTATCTATGGTTTTGCAAATGAGGCACCCGGTGAACACTTACCAGTTATCATGATGTTGCCCGGCTTGTTTGCCAAACAATGCGTAGCCGTGAAATTGGTTACCCTACTGACCTCGAATGCCAAATAGAGCGCAATGGTAAAGACGTTTACCCGCCCACACGCGTTGACAACTGCCTCTGACGTCAGAGTGTAATAACCGAACTATTTGTTTTGTGAGTCTAATAATTGTCTAGCTAAATGTACTATTGTACGCTTGTAGGTACTATTCAATCCAATAGGAGTAGTCAGACAGAGGTACACTCAGACTAGTCCACATTTCGCCAGTTATGCTTCATCATCATCAGCTTACAGCATTCCACTGCTGGACATTATGCCTCGTTTTTTGCGTTTTGGCTTCGCACGGTTTGTGCATTTAGCCAGTGTCAAGTAATTTTTCTTTTCGATCAAGTAAATGGCCCGATATCGGGCATGAAGTTACGAAACAGTCATAGTCGACATTAGTTAGTCAAATCAAAGTTATTGTAAAGCGGTAGTAACTTTACAACAACCTAGTAGGAGTTTTTGGGGGGAACACGAAAAGTCCACGCTAGTCACTTATTTTCACCTTCACTACACTTGTGCACTCACACGTAACTAAATTGAATAATTCACTACCAAAATTATAGTTTAATTCGCTATTTCACTAAATTTCATGAAAATGAAAATTCGTGCGACATGTTCCAACGCGATCCCGCCAAAAAGCTCATAATATGCCTCTTTAATTGCACGCCATTTAGTGCAACTCTCATCGGACAGTCCTATGTTACCGTTTCAGACTTTCGAGTTTCTGACGACTGTCAAAGCTCCACGAACGTCAGCCGGGAAACACGGCTTAGCGGGCTTCCCGAGGCACGGCGGGGTCTTGGTATGTAAAGATGAAGAGCACCCATCCACGGACTAACCGCGGCAAGCGTAGCTTAACCTGATCCCTTTTATTACCAAGCCACAAGGTCTCCGTAACAGTAATTAGGTAAATAATCTATTTTTCAACAATTATTTACAAAACGATTCGAAAATAACAATCGTTTTGGCAATTTGACACAAGTACACGTTGTTTTGTTTGGCATTAAATACTGTCATTGCAAGCATATTCAGTAAGTATTTTAGTCTGACGTGGCACCCAAACTGCAGAAGTAATGATAACCAGTTCGGGCGCAGACCTGAGCTATCAACGAAAAGTGCTGTGTTGTCTTTTAAGCATGCTGTCACAAACTACACCGACCGCAGCACTCTTATTTACGCTTCCTGGACCTGTCCAAGGCATTTGACCAGCACCCTAATTGCGTAACACGCGATTAATCATAATCGGTTTCATTTTGACAGTTCAACAATATTCATTGCGTTATTTACGTTGTTGAGCAGATACATTTTTCGAAAATATGAAGCAATGGTTTAGTCATCTGTTTCAAAACGAAACAGATTATGATTAATCGTGAGTTACGCAATTAGGGTACTGGTTTCCTATGATATCCTATGGGAAAAACAAGAAAAAGCTCATGTTCCACCTGTAATAATCGACATCTTTAAGTTTTGGTATAGAAACCGGTTCCAGAATGTGTGATGGGCAGCGGCTTTGCCTGATCCGTATGGGTTGGAGTGTGGGGTGAGCCCGGGGGTTTGAGTTCACCAACACTCTTTAACCTATATGGTCAATGGATTGATTGGCAGGCTCAGCATCATCGAGATCGGTTGTCACATAGATGACACAAGAGTTGCCTCCGATATCCGTGATTGTCTCTGTGGGAGATTCCTCGGTGGCGCGTTCAAACTCATTCGGAATCACGAAGCTTACCGAAGTGCAGACTTTTTTTGGAAAGCTGTAAATACTTAGCTTGCTAAATTCATAATCCTTCTTTTGACTCTCCCGTAGTCAGCTGAAAAGTTAAAAGAAAAGAAACACTATCGAATCAGCATTTCTACAGCGTTTTCACTACTGGGACTCAGAGGGGTAACTTGCGTAACACACTAACAGTAGCAATGGCTTTCATTTTGACAGTGCAACAACATTCATTGCGTTACTTACGTTGTTAGTTGAGCAGACAAATTTTTCGAACGAAGAATGAAGTACGACGAAGAACGATTCTGATTGATATTGTGCTACGCAATTGGGAAGCAGGGATATATCTTTTCTGTGAGAGAGGGTGGGCCCTAGTCCACCATGCGGGCATTGTGCGGTACCTACTTAAATCCAGCAAGGATTTTACAATTATGTCTAGGTTGGTACCAGATAAGATAAGGAAATATAAAAGTTTTATTGTTCACCCTAGGCAAATAATTTGTTTTTCTTCAAAGCTCCCAAAAACTCCCAAGAAAGTTCGCGAAGAACTTGATTTATTACCTAACTTACGAATGCATCAACTTTCAATATCCAAAATACATAAATAATGAGCGAATGAAAGGAAATCGCCTACATTAAACAATAATTCAATTGTTATGATGTATCTATCATGCGCGGGAGGCTAAACACATGATTCATTCACTCAAATCGTCATGGAAGCTATTTAAAATATAAATCACATAATTTTATTTACTTCGTAAATTCCTAAAATAAAAATAATATTCAAGAATTATTAATAATATAAAAACGGTAACTCATGTCTATGGCAGTATGGCGTATAAAAAAAGTTATGTAACTTTTTTTAAGTGTGTAGCGAATGGCGGCAAAACGAGACATTCGGACTACTGGCATTCAGCCAATAGCTCCGCCTGTGAATCTCAACGTAATTTATTTACATTGATCAATTAGATATGTTTAAATACATTTTATTGCTACAAGTTGCATTAGAAAATAATAATAAACAAAATGGAAGTAAAAACATTATTCTTGGATTTATACCGGCGCCATCTATTTGCTGAAAAAATAAATTAGGGAATTAAAATATCGGTGACAGTTGCGATTTTTTAGTCTTACCGTTTGGATACTGTTTTGTTGAAAAACATTGTTTTTATGCAGTAATAATATTGATGTTTTATCTAAATTCTAATTCCGTGGGCATTTTTTCTGCGCTTCGGACTTGCGTTCTAGGCAAAAAGGTGCTAGGCCCATCATCATCAAAATCTTCGGTCGGCGCAACACTTTTGCTTCTTCCATTCTCCTCTGTCAACTGTTACGCTATCATTCACTCCCTTCTCTTTCATATCATTCCTAACACAATCCACCATCTTTTATTTGGCCTACCTTAGGTTCAAAGATAATGGAATATTATTTTCTACAAACTATACTGGTCCCAAAAGTTTGGGAATCTAAATGTTCTAGATACAATTCTAGGTGAATTGATACATCGATCAACAGCGTACTCGAGAAACTATCACAATAGTTTACATCCAGGCTGAATGCAGACACGCCTGTGCCTCGTCAAGTCCGATCGTATCATGCCACATTAAAAACCTAATACATTACCTCTATGGTTGACTTTAATTACGACCACATGTTTTAGGCATAAAACGTGTTTGGATTAACAACATTCTTTTTTGGGAAGCTTAGAAAAATAGGCATTGATTTTACTGTGGTGGAAAATTTTAGATTTGTATCCGGTTTTCTTAAACATGTAGTTGCAATTTGTTAAAGAACGTTTTTGTTGGAGAATTACATATCGCAGGTCAAAATTCGAGGTTATCCGCTGTTTAACTGGACTTGCCTGTGACTGCCTCAATAAATATATAGTTTTGGAACGAAATACCTTATCGAACTTTATACTGTGCACACTCGGCGAGAGAGACCTAGACACGTCTTCTGACACGTAACAAACATGACACCTTTTTCGGCCTGGCTCTTATTCGCCAAGTGAGCAGAAGCGAAAGGAACTTCGTTCCAACAAGCACCCTAATAGTATAACACACTATCAATCAGAATCTGAATCATTTTGAACGATATTGCTAATCCATTGCTCCATATGTTCGAAAAATTGGTCTACTCAACAACGCAAATTACGCAATGAATGTTGTTGAACTTTCAAAATGGAAGCCATTCCTACTGTTACTCAGTTATCCCGTGGTTGTTCCACAACACCTCGGGACCATTACTTGTTTGCTTTATTGGTTTAGTGGTCACAAGCTTCAACTTCTTTCCAAGAAACGGTGGGGTCTCGAATCCTTGAACCGACCGCAGCAATCGTAGCTTAACCTTTGATCGGCTATTGCGGCTGTTATCATATAGTCACGAGCAGGGGCTCATCATGATATGATATGCAGGGGGTCGTAGTTCCAGGGACAACTGAAACAACTGTCAAAATGTTAGAGTAGGTACAAACGTCAGCACATCAAGTTATCTCAAACCGTCAAATATTCCCATTCCCAATTGAACATGAACCTTATTCTTTTGTAATAAAGTTGAGACTCTATCAAAGAAATTTGACAGATTGGGGTAGCTTGAAGTGCTGGCCTCTGTACCAAAGTCTCGGGGAATTCGTACAGACGTGATATAAATCTGCTGGGTGGTGCTCTTTCCAAAAACACTAGTTAATTTCTTATTATTTATATCAGGCAATGGATAAGCTGAAAAATAAATTTCAAATGAATTACTATCATAGCAAACGGTTGACACATACATATTTAAGGGCGACGTAGACGTAATTCATATCTTTCTAATTCAATGTGACAGTTGCTAAATGATTATTTCCATTAGCTTTTCGATGTTTGAAAATAATGATGATTTATTAATATTTTTTGGTTTACTGTTCCATAGGTGGAGTAATTTAATTCGTGCATGAATGAGTCCCATATCACAGACATATTTAAAACAGTAGCAGACCAAACATTCGCTAAAAATTGCGTAGCCATTACGCAGACATAGAGAGTGTTGTCAATACAGGGCCGGACTAGGGCCGATTGCCGGTATTATGTAACGATATTGAAACGACCAATAATCTTACTGAAAATGCGCGAAAGTCGATATTCTTTGGGTATATGAAGTGTAGATTACTTATCAATAAAGTCTTAACTAATATAACCACCCATCTATTCCCGTGGTTATTGTAAAAGGCTGTTTTATATGTCTGTGTCCCATGTATATATTAGTCTATGGTCCCACTTTTGGTACCTACTGCGATTCTCCAACCATACAGTACCCGCATAGTCCGCAGGCAAGAATATGACACCAATCGAGCTTTAGAAAGAGATTGTCAAATTTCTGGAACTGGAAGGGACTTTTCAAGAAAAAGAAAGAGCCATTGCAGCTTTGCGCTGACCAGCATGCTAATTGCGTAACGCACGATCAATCATATGAATAATTTTGAAACAGATTGCTTCATATGTTCGAAAATTTTCTGCTCAACAACGTAAATAACGCAATGAATGTTGTTGAACTGTCAAATTGAAACAGATTATGACAACAGACAGCATGCCATGTATGCATCAGTCGTGTAGCTCAACCCTATTTTGGGGAGCTCAACGATCTGTCACAAGATGCTACGAACTTTGTCAGATATTCACATAGTATGACAATATGATAAGAGATGATGCTTTACAAAGCTAAACTTTTCTAAAACTCAATGTCATATTTTACCACCATATCCTGTGAGCAAGGGTAGATCGGCTTACCTTTCAAAGCCATGGAGATTTTTTTTGTAAAGTCGCAGGGAACAGCTAGTTTAAGTATAAAACTAATGATTTCCATTTATCCCTGCTACAGGATTACAAGAAAACCAATGTATTACTACCTACTTATTTATTTGGCATACAAAACTAAATACTATCGAAGATATTTAATGTCCCGGTAAAGATTTACAGCGAATGCATTTGAGAGGATGACGTGCTAAAATATAGCTATCTGTTTGGAGGTTTCACGAAATTGTGATTTAATTAGAGGCTTCTATTTCTGTAGGTTTATGAGTCATTCTTCTGGATAATTAACCTATATTGTTTCCACAGCTGGGACACAGGCTTCGTCACATGTCTCTTATAATTGTTGGTTCTAGGACATGCCGGTTTCCTCCCGACTTTTTCCTTCACAATAAAAATAATACTTTCAAATGACACCCGGGACCAATGACACAACGTGTTTTTCAGGACACGGAGCGGTCTCAATATGAAATGGACGGTCACCCATCCATGACCCCGGCGAGCGTAGATTAACTTTAAATCGACAAATGCGGCTGTTTACTTAATACCAGCCTTTTATTACGAGTAAGTTTATCTTTAGGAATTTGAAATATCGACGCCCGTTTTTATTATTCGTTGAGGATTTATCCATGGTTTCCTGTGCGAAGATCAAAGCTAAGCTATAGCTTACGTAATATCAAAGAAATATCGGCTAAACAACGTATCCAGCCAAAAGTTTTATATTTAACGTTGTTATCGCCAGTAAAACAGTGATCTCATCGATTTTTATTCATGATCCCATTGTTGTATCGACACAACAGAAATAATTTTGTTTTTATCTGTGGTTATTTGAGTTATTTCGCGCCATTGTTAGGATGAATGCAGAATGATGCCTTTGCTTTCATTGAAAATAAAGGAATTTAGTCTATGGTAAGGTACCTATGTTACTGGAAGTGCCAAGGATCCTTTGGCGCCTGAATGAGATTGGCAGAGGGAGAAAACGTTCGTTATTGGCAAGGTTGTTGGTAAACATTTTTGAAATTATCATAGAAATTGCATTGACAGTACAAGATGGTGGCGTAAGTTCCGATTTCAGCCACGCGCCAAAAGAACATTGTAGCGTTGTACTGACGTGACTGTGAATGATGTGGATCAGCCATGTCTGCCGAAGGATTGATAGCTGATGGAGCAAACGAGCTCTTGACTGTAGACCACTGATTCCGATAGCGCGGGAAAGGGTGTTTTAGTGCAACTTGGGAGATCTCTGTCACTGACATGCAAATGAGTGTTGTTTTTTTCGCCTGTCGACTGTCCCCATGATCGCCTTTTTTTTGTTCTAATGTCTTTAAAATGCTTTTTTCTTTCTATATTGGACTACACTACAGTGGCGAAAGCACCATATAACTGGATTCCTACCGGCTTCCCTTCGGTGATTCGCATCTCTACCGCTTTAAAAAAATGCCACGTCAATAGAGTCTACTATTGCCAGAAAATATAGTGACACTACGGGTATTTAATTCGCAATAACATTCAAACAACAAAAACGCTCATTTTCAGCTTTGTATTACTACACAAAAATGTTCTAAATTAACCCGGCGCCAAAACGTCATAATCGGGAACTAAAAATTCATATAACACCGATCCCGTAATAAGGTCACTTAAGGTCACGTAGCACCGCTTGATATTATGATATTCGATGAGAGCAAGCCGCTGTACAACGGGTTACGATAGGGACTGATATAGAAAAAATGAGTCAGCGAGAACGAGATGGAGGAATATTGCACATTTTATTTGGTTTTCAGCTGTTCAATTTTATTGTATTTAATTATTAATATTAATTTTAGAATGATAGTACCTAAGTATTATTTTTGATAAGTCAGTAATTAAAGCCGGCTTCGCGCCAGCTTCTCTCTCAGAAAAATGGAGACCTCGCCGCTGCTACACTAGGCTGAGTGAGTTGATAATTTTCCCACTTTTAAATTGTCACATATAAAATAAGGTGAGGCAGATGTGAGTGAGGACATTATTGGCCTTATCTTCTTCAGAATGGTCAGATGCGTCACTTGCAACTGACGTGGGTGTATGAACGTAAACGAGGCAAAAGGAGTGTGTAAGGATCGTCGCAGATGGCATTCAGCTATGCTATTCTGTAACCATCTGCACCCTAATTGCGTAACTCACGATTCATCAAAATTTGTTTCGTATTGAAACAAATGGCTAAACCATTGCTTCATTTGTTCGAAAAATGTGTCTGCTCAGCAACGTAAATAACGCAATGAATATTGTTGAACTGTCAAAATGAAACCGATTATGATTAATCGCGTGTTACGCAATTAGGGTGCTGACCGGGTGAAGTGAGCGTGAAGTGAGCTGTCAGTGTCATTCCACCTGATGCTAGGGATGAGCAAGCGTTACATTTATAATCATAATCGAGATTAAATATTGAATATGATTGTATGCTAATTCTATTGATTATTTTATTACGATTTAAAAACAGTGTTAGTATGCGTCATGCAGTACATTTTGGGAGGATTTTCAAATAAAGTAGCAAAACAAAAACTCAGTCAGAAACTCAATGCTTTTGCGGTCTATTTTTTCCTAGGCTAGTCCTTATATTGCCAGAGGCATGAGTGTGCGTATAATGTAATGTAATGCATGATGCACACATAAACACTAGCTTTGAAATAGTAATAAAATGATCAATAGAATTGGCATACAATCATAATTGAGATTTAATCTCGATTATGATTGTAAATGTAATGCTTGGTCAATCCCTAGCATCAGTGGGATGACACTGACAGCTCACTCGGCTCCGTAGACAGCTGTCTACGCTCGGCTTACTTCACCAGGTGAGATGGTTACAGAATAGCACGGCTGTAGTTTCTGCCTACCCCCCCCCCCCCCCCTCCCGAGAAAAAAGAATAAGTTTATGTATGTATGTAAAATAAGGCATATACACGCTACATTATGGAAATACCCTTATGTATTATATTATTTACCTTGGCTGGAAAGCTGCAATAATAAACACGATATCGACTAGTTTTACTTTTGTTAACTCGATCCAGACTTTAAAAGCAACTAGGTTTTATGTCAGTTTCACCTTTTATTTTAAGATGTGGGAAAGTTAAACAATGTCAGATTCGTCTGAAGCTAGATACTGAAATATTGAATTATAATTATACCTTGGTAATTTGAGATAGCAGTAGTAAAAACGGCTTGCTGAATTGAAATTGTTTTACGCTTTTTGCAATTTTTAGGTGGTATTTGGGCTACCTAATTACCTTAGCGCAACCAACCTAACCGATGCTACATTCTTAAGGGAATATTACGCACCTAGCTTTTATAGAGATCTGCATGATTCACGGATAATTTATATTGAAGAAAAAAAAACAGTGGCGTCTGGAAGTGCCGACAGAAGTGAAAACATAGCCCGTTTTGGTTTAGCATGATCAGAAAAAATATTAACTGATTTTACATTTTTTGTACAAAATAAAACAAAAATTAGTAAATTTTCAAATCTCATTACATGTCATTTATACTAATCAAGCTCAACTAAAACGAACTTAAAAAACTAAATAAGCAGAGGTGTCGGTAACGGTGTAGCGAGTTCAATTGTTTTTTCCCATCTCAAAAAATGCCCAACGCGCCTAAGGAAGTTTTCACTTCAAAAATGTTACCGTATTACGACGCGACGGTATCATTTTAATCAATAAGCTATGTGATGATGTGACTTTTGTTGACTATACTTAGTTGCTACTGATGTAGATTACCTACCTATTATACTTAAAGTTAGGTACCTACAGTTGACCTGACCGTACCTACAGTCAGTAAGAAAAACTAAAATATTCGCGTTCTGTTTTCACCTTTCATGACATCGCGTTTCGTCAAATCAACTATAACAAATTCAATTCATTTCATTTAAATACCCAGTCACCCAATTTTTATAGATGTTGTAAGCAGAAAAAGAACAAGTACTTATTACAACCAAATTCACTGAGATTAATTAACGAGATTGCTCTCGCATGTGGTAGTGACATAATGAAAAGAGGTATCAGGCTGTACCCAGTTTATATCTCTGCCTAGGTTACAAAAAGTCAGGTTTACCAAAAATATGGAACCTTATACTTAGCGAATAACTAATTTCTAGTGGCGAAAAATAAACATATTTGCAAAGTCTAACGCCCCATCGATACTCTATAAATAGAAGCGTCTTGCAGTCTGTATAACAGCTTCCAGTCGCCTGGAGTCAGCCATACCGAATTGACATTTGGCATTCCCGATTCCCGCCTTTTTATAAGTCAAACTTTTATTTCGGATTTACTCCCGAAAAAAAGTGTAATTTAAATGACTATGGATTTATAAAAATTGTGTTGAATTATTTTCAATTTAGTTTTGGGACAGTAATAATATAATAATAATGGAATCGCTTAGAACAGCAAGAATATCAGTGATAATATTTTTAATTTGTCTGTGTGTTGAAAGTAAAGCGAAATTAAATGAAAATAAGACCAACGATCATTCAGCCGAAGTGAGAACTCCGAGGAAGGTAAACTTTTTCTGTTTTTTTTTTTAATATGTTTTTTAGTTTCTCAAAAATAATTATCTATCGTGTCTTCTTTATTTTTAATGTGTTTAACAATAATAAAAATAGAAAAAAATATCTATGGCAGCTACCAAAAATATTTGCAAAAAAATTATAGCCTGCAATTATAGGCTTTTATTTTAATTATTTGCATTATTGCATAGAACAATTTCAACTAACATAGGTACTTAAATATTCCAGTCTTACAGACAATTTTATGCTATACAAATATAATATCATGTAAGTTTATTAAAAAAAAAACCACAACTCCAAAATATTCCACAATAACTTTTTTAATAATCATTGAATTTCTAAAAAATAAAACTAATTTACGACCCAATAACTCTCGCCAACGCGTGACAAAAACATTTATATTTTTTTTTAAATTTGATGAAACAAAAATATTCTTCTACATTATATTATTACTATGTACTAATAACTATATATTACTTCTAATACTATAATATAAATATAACTAATGCTGAGCAGTGCTGGCCGGCGTGTAGGTTCGGACCCAGACAGGCGGTTTCCTTTGTGTAATTTATTTTATCACCTATGCTCTCAAAACGGTGACAGAAAACATCGTGAGGAAACCGGCATGTCCTAGAACCAAAAAATCGAAGACATGTGACATTTACCAACTCGCACGAGGCCTGCTGCGTAGATTACGGCCCACTAGGCCTGTGTCCCAGAAGGGGGAATATTAAAGCTCATGATATGATCATGAAGTCGATCCCCGGGTCGGGCTATTGATGATATTGGGTTTTTTCATCTGAAATTTATCAGTAGCAACCCGAAGTCTGGATTTATGCCCGGTTGATGGCAAAAGACTCGCCCCATTACATGAGACTTAAACTTGTCTGGCTCAATGAGGCCTGATCGCTACCGAACCATTCGGCGAAAAAATGCGTGTTGTTATCATATTATTAATATTTTAATTTTATACGTAAACACTTCAGTATCCTCAGCTTTGTTTACGTTCCGTCGATCCAACTATTTGCTACTTTATCAACGTACGTCAAAAAGCATGCACGTCAATCATTGCAATGTTGCAAATAGCAATATTTAAAATGCCGACAAAAATAAGTGTAATATTTTATGAAAAATAAATCAAATTTTGTTATTATACAGTTTATTTTTATGTGATCATCATCTGCCTAGCCTGTTCGCAACTATCTTGGGATCTGCTTCCAATCTAACCAGCATCAGTGATCATCATAATTATTTTATTGTAGAAGTCCTATAAACGTATAAACCCAATTATGTTGTCAGCTTAAATCAAATAGACAACCGCTATTCTTCCGATAGCTATTTGCTGTCGGGGGCAAAGCTGATTAGCACCCTAATTGCGTATCTCACGATTAATCATAATCTGTTTCGTTTTGAAACAGATGGCTAAACCATTGCTTCATACGTTCGAAAAATGTGTCTGCTCAACAACCTAATTAACGCAATGAATATTGTTGAATTGTCAAAATGAAACCGATTATGATTAATCGCGTGTTACGCAATTAGGGTGCTGGTTATTGAAATGTGTCATTTTCAATACGATAACCTGTCGAATGGTTCTGAATAGCTATGCAGATTCAGCTAAATACCAGTATTATACCTGGACGGACTGCCTAGTTGCCTATCTGACCTTCACATCCCATTTACTGGAAAACACTGGGTATCTTTAATATAAACATAATTAATGAGCTAATAATGTTCGTACTGCTGGAACATAGGCCTCCTTGTACAGACTACTAGGACACAGGCCTTCTAGTTTTCATTACTGGGACACAGGATAGACCTGTATCTATCCTGTGTACTCTCTCAGGAAGAGGCCTGTGCCTCTTCCTGAGAGAGTAGGATGCTGAGGTTGCCATTGGAATAAATAAGTTAATAATACTGTGGCGGCATCTACAATGCCACATACGAACTACGCATCAAAAACTTGACGTCACACAAATCCTACATCTCGCAATCAGAGTTTACCGCGCAACTCGTTTATATACCTCATTCCGACATCAACTGTAGGGTAGTTGCCCACCAGAAACAACACCCGTCTGGTCGGAGGATCCTCCCTTTTCCATAGAGTATGAGTGAACTTTACACCTCTATACTGGTGACCCCGAGAATGAACGTCAACGCAGCCTTTGTGCAACTACTTCAGCGTGACGTCACTATCATCACTTCCTCAAGCTTTCGAGCGGCGAGTCACACAGCCAGCCAGCACCCATGGCATCAAAGGGTATCCTGACCTCCTGCATGCAGGGAACCGCATGTCTGGTCATCACGCACAGCCACAAGTAGCTGAGGCACAGCTTTAGGAATAAATAGGTTATTAAAACTAGCCTATTCCTGCCCCACAGCAGGGCAGAGCCATCTTCTCATACAGAGAAGACACAACCATTGATCACCACGCTTACTCAAGACGAGTTAGCGATTTCAGACTATTAGCTAAAACTCCAGGTCTAAAGGAATAAACGGTAACTAAATAATATCATAATTCTTTCAACAACTACGTATTTTGATTTTAACGACTGTCATTTGGCATAGCATAGCATAATAACTAGATAATTTCCGGAACACTCAGACTATCAAGCTGTAAAAACATCATCACGAACCAACAAAAATAAAACGCAAAACCACAAAAATGTGGGTACTAATCAACTTTAAGCGGGAAACGTCAGGACAGCCCTCGAAATTCAAATTTTCTTATCGTAGGACAGTGTCAGGGAGTCTACAAACTCCCTACGCATAAAGTCCGTAGTTTGGGCAGAAGTTACGGGCGTTTCTTACTCCGTATTACTCACGGACATAAAATAATTTGGCGGCCTAAACTATGACAAAATGATTTGACAGTTGTCCCTACTTCCGGAGTGTCTATGGCCGCCCGAAAAAGTTAATTTGACACTTGTTTTGACGGATCAAATATTTTTGCATGTTCGTTGACGGATCGTTCGTAGAACCCCACCTTATATGTTGCAAAAAGTATTGACTCATGACTGTAGCAAATAGAGCTTTACAGAATTATAATCATTACAAGCATCGATAGAATCATCTAAGTTCATTTAATCGCATTGAATGACTTTCTCATGAAATAGTAATTCGATGGGATTTAAATGAACATGCAAAGTGCATCAAGCGTAAGAAAATTTGAAATCCGCTGGCTACCTTAGCCCACCCTCCATAAAAAAAAAAACAAAAAAAAAACAACTCCAGCGCTTTATTATACTATCTCCTTCCCACGACTTCGTTTGCATGAAATGTCTTGTTTTTACATAAAATATATTCTATGTCACTCGGCTATACTGTTGCTTCCCATTTATAATTTTTGGAATCGCATCTGTAGGTCCGAAGATTACGGCAATTACAATAATTAATTAAAATCACAAATTCTAAAAATATTAGTAAGTATAGATTTTGTATTCTGCCGCGCTAACGAAGAACACAATAACTCGATTTTGGAAGATTTTGAGTTATATATATATTCGAAATCAGCGAATCGAGATCTATAACTCTCTCTAAGTAACTTTTTTAAGAATACTGCAGGAACTCGGTTTTTCAGTAAGGAAGAATGCAATAACTCAAACTTTATAACAAATTCACTAATCAAAAATACAATAATCTTTCTTGTTGTTGTGTAGTTTTCAATTACGCATACATTACTTGTCATAAGTACAATAACTATTTAGTTGTTCCACTTATGATAAGTAGGACTCGGAAATCCAATATTTGTTTGCTAGTTATAAATACAATATGAGTTTGAGTTATTGTACTTATTATTAGTGTTGTCTGAAGCTTCGCAAATAAATACAGTTGTTGTATTTATGATTAGCAATAAAATTAAAAATAAGCCTGTTTGCAATCAAAACTAAAATATCATTACGAGTTATTGCGTTTATTATTAGTAAGACTATGCAACGCGGGGCTCAGCGGGGGTGTAAGGGGTGTAAGGGGAAGTGAAACATGACAGGTTTGTCAGTCGTGTCACTACCACCGGGCCAGCCTCGTCGTTTTTGTGATTGCGGTGGACGTGATTTACGCGGTAATAAATATGAAGAAAAAAAGTGCACTGCATAGAACGCGGTCCAACTACCGTTCGAGTACTCCCGACGCGATACGCTTTGTTGCTATACTGTTCTGGCTGTTTGGGTTTAAACTAATAATAAAACAAAATAATATAAATAAACAATATAATATATTGTTAAGTTTTAAGCGTCCCTGGAGACATGACGGAAGACGTTTCGCTTCGAACGCATCCTAACGACTAAAACTTTTGGGTTTAAAGTTTTTCTGTTGCACAAAAGAGACGCAAAACATGTTGTTATTTGGGCTGACAACTGCGCGGCACAAAATAAGAATTGGGCATTCATGTGTTTCTTAGTTAACTTAAGTCAACAGCGAACTTACTGCCACTGAAACCATCACAGTCAAATATTTCGAGCCCGGACACTCTTTTATGTCAGCCGATCATTTTCACCATCAGGTGGAAATGTCTTTAAAGAAAAAAAACAAAGTCTACGATTTCGACGACTTTGTCGATGCCGTTCAGAATGCAAATTCAAGAAAAAACACAGTGCACGTTATGTCCGTGGCTGATTTTTTCATGTTCGAAGACTCTTCATCACAGCATAAAATCAGAAATATCGAACCAAGGGTTTATTTGAGGGACATAATGTCTGTGAAAGCCGAACAAGGGCATTACACCATTAAATTCAAAGACAATGTGGAATCAGAGTGGAAGGAGCTAGATTTTCTCCAGGTTAAAGTTAAAAAAAAAAACAAAGTCTTTCCAAATGCTGTTTCGAAGTCTGCTCCTAGAGGGATAACTAAGGAACGAAAAGAAGAGATTCTTGCTAAGTTAGTCCCTCTGATGCCTGAACACCGGAGGATTTTTTGGAGAACACTGCCAGAATCTATAAAGGCCCATTCCAATTTAGCTACGGAGAATTAAAACTAATAGGAATTAAGATTAACATTGATCTCTTTTTACCAATGCTTTTATAGTTAATTACTTAGACATAGTGCCTTTTAAATGATTTATTTGATTTACACTTATCAATAATTGTATGTAAACTTTCTCAAAGTTATTCAATTATGCTGTGATTTTAAACAATAATACCTATTTGGTAAGTAAATAATGTAAGCCTGAAACGAATATACTTTTTATAAGACTTTTTGTAAGTGATCTCACTAGTTTAAATGATAATGAAACACTTTATAAAGATTTTTGCGGGTGCATTTGTTATGTTTTAATTAATTTCTATTATATTCGGCCTCTGGGCGCGATTCATAGTCTGATGTTATGTTTTAAGTGTATCAATAGGGCTTTATTAAATATTGTCCAAGAATATTGCTGTTATTACCTTCCAGTAATATGTGTCAAAAACACAAGTTTAATATTAAGAAGTATTTTTTTATTTTTATAACAACTTTGGAGAAGTTATTTTAGTTAAACAGACTTATATTAAGAACATTTTTGGTCTGATTTTAAATAAACACTTGTTAAACAAAGTAAAATGTTGTTTTATTTCATTTGGATCACCGACTGTTCCATAGGTATTTCTAACGATAAATACAATAACTATTTCAGATATTGTTTTTATCGTTAGAAATTATCGAAATTAGTAATGCATGTGTTAACTTAGAACTGCAATAAGTAGGTTTGCTAAAGATAAATACAATAAGTATTGTAGTTATTGTATTTATGACTAGTGATGATAGGGTGATTATTTAAACATTCCTAATTATAAACATTATATTCACGATTTCAAGCCATAAGCTTTACATTTTCCACATAATATATAATTGAATCTCTTCTTCATTCGTTTTCCTTTCATTTGGTACTAGTTTCGTGTAGATACCTTCACTAGTTCATGATATACAAGAAAAATAAAGTTCAAAACTTTGAGCGCGATTTTCTCGAAAGCGGCAAAATCGAGTTATTGTATTTTTTGTTAGCGCGGCAGTATTGCTCAGCGTATTTGTGAAAAAGCCATTATCAGTGCAAAAATACGCTCTCCCATTCCATAGCCAGATGCGAGCGATTACCACAACTGACCAGCATAGCAATTCACAACCATTTCACAGGTTATCGTCTCGAATATGACGCATTTTATTTACCTGTTCCCCCAAAAGCAAATAGCTGTCGGAACAAAGGCTGTCGACTTTTTGATTTAAACTGACAACTTTTTCGGGTTTTGGATTTGTAAACAGCCTTTATACGACTCTTATAAGTAAGTAATTGATTGATGATCAATTCATTCATGGTAAACTGAATGTACAATTCTACACTTATCTGTATTGTTGGAAAATAATGTTATAGTAAATACTAGGTGTCGAAACTTATCCTACGGGAACGTAGTACCGGGATAAAAAAGTATCATGTGTGTATCATGTGTGTTAATCCAGGTTATAATCTATTTGTGTGCCAAATTTCGTCCAAATCCGATTAGTAAGATGCATGGAAGCCTACGGAACGGTTGTGAATAGCTATGCTGCTGTAGTTCCAAAGATTATCTGCTTTATACGGACTCAAAATGTTTACCTCTTTATAATATTAGTAAGTATCTGATTTTGTATTAATTCCTCAGAGTACGTTTGTGTAATAGCGGTATGTACCTACAGTGCAGTGGCGTAACTACAGGGTGGCAAGTCGGCAAAATGCCACGGGCCCCCAGCCAGAAGGGGCCCTCGGTCAGAGGAGAATCCCAACTCCCAACATTTATTATTAAACTCTTTCAAGTAAAAGTGTATAAATAAGTCTTATAAAATAAAAAATACTCTTATTGTTGGTTCTGCTTCTTTATATTGGAGGAGGAGGGGGGGGGGGGGGGGGCATCCGATGAATTTGCCACGAGCCTCGAACGGTATCTAAGTTACGCCACTGCTACAGTGAAAAAAATACGCCATCATGGATTGTTGAAATCACTAATCCATTGCTTCATAGGTTTAAAAAAATCGTCTGTTCAACAAAATGTATTGTTGTAGAGTTGTCAAAATGAAAAGCATTGCAATTGTTAGTGCTACTTAATTACCCCGCTGTTTCCCTACGATGTTTTCCTTCATAAATTTTCGTAATTTTCGTTGGAAACCATTTTGTTTTTAGTCCAACATCCGGGGCCAAAAGCGTCTAAATGTAAATCTCTAGAAGCGCTATCCAGAGCTAATTGTCACTATCAACTAGCTCAGGAATTCGGACACATTGAGCACATGCTCACCTTCATAGTCTATATCTGTGTTTTAAGCCATTTATAGGAATTTGTCATGGTCTACAGCTGTTTTCTTAAGTATTGCAATCGTTTTAAATGGAAGACTAGCTGTAAATGTGGCTCCTCTTGCGTCCCAGCGAAAATACCTATGAATTCCGAAACACACGTAGATCATAAAAATAAAAATAGTTTCATCCAGTTACTGGGTTGTGGAGATCCGATAGGCAGTTGTTCCATGCAAAATACTGGTATTCAGGTACATCCGGTTAGACTGAAAGCCAACCCCAACATAGTTAGGTACTCTATTCGAAATTGTGGTACACCGATGCTATGTAATTACGGCAATTCGGACGTTCGATCTGATGACTTCGGGGAATTAGCCAACGGGCATATGGCACTCGAAATCAAGCACTTAACCCGCCGAAGTCAGTCCGTGGATGGATCCATTACATATCATGACCCCTCCGTGCAGTGCTGGATTAAGCGAGCACGGGGCCCGTAGCAAATTCTGTTGAGGGGCCCTTAATCTGCTGAGGGATCTCATGTAGAAAATGGAAAAATAAAATTGCACTTAATATTGATAATAAGAAGTCACGATTCGAAATTTTCCATTTAATAAATTTCACTAAAAAATTACAGTCAGGCGGAGGTTAAATACGCGGGGCCGCGTTTTGCGCGGGGCTGTAGCAATTGCTACTCTTGCTTCATGGTTAATCCGGCACTGCCTCCGTGCCTCGGAAAGTATCGGCTGTAATTTATAGACCTCTGACCGTTCTTACGGCTAATCAGCACCCCGAAACTGATATCCAGTCTTACCAAGGGGTTTCGTATTACTTAGGTGGAGGTCGGATAAGCTCAGATCAGTCGCCGGATCCAATAAAAGTTGCGAAAAGATCATAGTGCAAGTGTGCAACGCAACTCCCTCATAATTTCAACACCAAGAGTCGAATTATATAAACCAAACGTTACTCTTAAGCGTACAAGATCATAAAATCTAATTTTGAAGAGGTTTACATGAATATTAGAGGTTGTTACATACATAATGCTAAAACATAAAATACTAAGTAGTTTTGACACTACATTCATACGATTACGGGAACATTGGCACAGTTCGAAATCACGTGCATTAAATGCCGATTCAAATTTTATTAAAGGTAATTTATACGTAATTTCGAAATGTATGTAATGATGATTAATTGAGAAATGATAGATACTTAGGTTAGGTACAAACCCAGTCCCCCCGCAGTGGGTTTTTTTTTGTTTTTTGTTTTGGCAGGAGTGGGAAATCCTCATGGATGCCCAGACTGCCTCACTAGTGACGCAGTCTGGGCAGTGCCGGACTCTTACCGGCTAAAACCCACTCCTGCCCTTGCTCAGTGTCCCTCTGACATGATCAGAGACCTTGGTCTTCTGTGTTCTGATTGTAGCCGTTCTTATTTGTTATATTTTGGCAGGCTCGTGGAAGCAGTGCCTCACTACTCCTAAGTTTTATCCCCCCAGTGGGTTCCCGCATTGTCGTTGCGGGGGGGCTCAGTAGCCGTGGTTTCCGCACTCACGGTGAAGCGAAGAGGAACCCCGAGGTGGGGCCAAGCTTTTGCTGCCAAGCCGACGACGTAGCGGCCAAAAAGTAGGTTGCGGTGGGGTGCACCGCAACTGAGGCGGGCCACGTTGTCGAATGGGAGGCATCGCGGCTGAGGGTTATAGGCTGCGGCGGAGGAGGAGTGCCGGTACTTCTGAGCAGCGCTCTTCCCTTCCGTGGCCTGGACGGGGCCGCCACCGTTTGACGGCGGACGCGGTGGGGCCGCAGGGGAAGAGGAGTGTCGGTATTGCGTAGGCCGCTCTCCCTATCCTCTGCGGCCGAAAAGTGGTAGGCGGCGGGGCCACTGTCCCGACCCGCCGCAGGGGAACCAAGGCTGCCATACACGGGGTCGTCTAGCACACATGTGCTATTTGGTCCCTGGGGTGGTCACGGCGTGCCATGTGTTCTGGTGCGCCGGTGATGGGGGTGTTCCTCTACGAGGAGGGTCCGGCAACGGACAGCCGCGGCGGGTTCGCGGATGGCTTGCGCTTTTTCGTGTTCCCGCCACAAGCGGCACTGGAGGACACCGTGGAGTTTTAGTGGGTAAAAGTCCCACATGACTGCCCTATCTCCCCGTGGCAGCGCAGTATGCAAGAGCATTTCTCCACGTAAAAAAAAGGTACAAACCCAGTAACTGGGTAGTGGAGGTCGGATAAGCAGTCGCTCCATGTAAAATACTGGTTTTCAGCTGCAACCGGTTTGACTGGAAGCCGGCCCCAACATAGTTGAGAAAAGACTATGCAGATAGATGATGATGAGGTAACTGTACAGACTGACTTTCAATTCATTTGCTGACTTAACTTTACCTAGTAGGCAGGTCTATTTTTATGTGGACTGATCCATTTAATGTCTCGGCATAACATTTAAATACTTAATACTTACCGGCCTTATTACAAACTAGCTCTAGGGATTGGGCTAGGACTAAATTTAAAACTAGTATTGTAACAAAACCGTTATTGTTATGACGATACGGTCGTCATCAACAAGTAAAAAAAAAAACTGTTCTTCAAAACTGTTTTAAATATACACAGAGATTTCGGAAGTTTTCTTTGCTACTACTGTTTGTCTCTCTTAGTTTTTTTTTTAATATTGCTCTATCTAAATGTTATCTGTAATTTTGTTACATGTTATGATGACGTGTGAACCCCGTTGTTCAATATAGTTTTGCCGCAACAAACTGTTTCCAAGTTTTACACATGTAGGTATAAGTGTAGATAAATATGATTCATCTCTTTATCAAAAGAAAACGTAAACAAACTTACGCTTTCGTAAATCAAATAAATGTTCTGAAAACTGCGACAAGAGAATGCTATAGTTTTAAATCATAAAATTTTCAAAGAAAACAAAATATTTTTAAATGCTTTGAGGAAGATTTCAATACCTACATAGACCTGCTAAAAATAGACACGTAAGTTACGAAGATACGAATTAAATAGTAGAAAATGATCTGTACAAGTGATTTGTAATCTATAGAAATAAATTAATTCAAACCGTAAATTCCACTTTAGTTTGCCGCCAAAATAACAACATGTGCTTTGCCGCTTGTCTATGATTGTTGTTTTTTTTTTTCGAATAAAAGCAGGCGTAGGTTTTCAAATCATACTGCCAGCACTTTTTTTGGTAGTAGATTTGTAGATAAGGTCAAATTCAATTAAGCCTACGTTCTTGACAACTACCAACAGTAGGGATATGGGGCGTAATATCTCGTGGCGATATTGCGAAAGATAATGGCTGTAAAACGGGATATTATTACCTACATGACGAGTAATAGAGAAAGAAGACATGTTGCGCTGAAACCAAATAAATTGGTATAAGCCTAAGGCAGTAGAATGATGATGTTATAAAAGCTAATTATAGGTAAATGTATTGAATCAACAAGAAAGTTTTGCGGACAAAACGTAGGTAATTTGATTGTTATTTTTGGATATTATATTAGCGTGTATTCTTAGCTTTTGGCTTTCCGTTGTACTGACGCACTCATCTAAATTATTGTGTCTTTAAAATTCAGTTTTAGCTGCAAGGATCATAGGGTGACGCAGCATTTCCCAAAAAAAAAAAATTAATCGACAGTAATCGGCAGTAAATTCGTCCATAAAATAGTCCGCGACTTTAACGAGGGAATTAATAATCTGTGGCGTAACGTCGCTTCATAGATAATAAAATTAATAAAAATAACCACAACGTGCACGCCATTTTTAGGATTCCGTATTCAAAAGGCTGATTCCCGGCCACCGTAGACGCGTGCTTGCGGATGGCGTGTAATGGGTAGCTCGCTGTCCGGTAAGGACCAAGCCCGGGTCGACGGCGCGTTAAGTTCCACGCGCGCCTCAAAGAGATGTCAGCAGTGCTCAGCACCAACTGGTGGGGTCCGCAATGGCCTATGCCTGCCAGGGGTACGAGTTGTTCGAAAGAGATACCGTGGCCTCTGGCACACAGGCAATCGAAGGAACACGGGTGGGTTTTAATCAGTAATAGTCTGACACGCCCTCCCACTCCACGCAGAGCGGGAAAGTTATTTTATCATTTTCCACAAGGGATTTTCCCTCCAAGAGGCTAGCACCTTTGCCACGTTGTATAGCGATGATGATTCTTCGTTTACAGTCATGCATCTTCGTTTACATTCGGTCATACATGCACGCCGCGCCGGTTGTAAGTTCTGCTCACATGACCTTTTAATTACCGAAATATAACATATAAACAAGTTATATTTGAACGATTGGCAAAGCTTTTAATGGATAGAAGTCGAAGATTGTTTTATCTCCTTAGCATTGAATGAAATCATTTCGTACTGAAATGATTCAACGAATCAATGAATCGATGAATGGCAACGTACTGTTGCCAAAACGCTTGAGTTTCAGCAAATGTGAATGATTTCTTATCAAACGCGACGTGAGCGAGCCTTGACCGGAGACTCGGCGTCTAAGCTTATAGGAAATAATATTTTTGAAAATAATGAGCGAACATGATTTATTTTCTGTCGTGGCTTGCCTAGCACGTTGACTGTCCGTGCATTGCGACTTGCGACTTTTTGACAATTTAAAAGTGCCTGTAAATGGTTTAATTGAAATAAATGCTTTGAGATTTTTTGAGTTTTTATTGTATGTAATGCATTTCCGACTCAGCCATGACGTTCGTGCATTACATGTAATGCATTAGGTAATACTAATTACATTGGCTTTTGTGAGTTGAATGTTTGAACAAGAAAAAATATTTTTGGCGGACGTATAGACAAGGATACAAGGAAATTAAAATACCAATGTCCTGTGATTTTTTTTTTATAATTTTTATAGGGACAGGCAATGAAAACTATAGATGAAAACAGATATTTGCTTCTACAAACTTCAATGAACTTCATTGAAACAAGGAATTTATAATGGTCCTTTACACGTCGTCAGGCATTCTATAAAATTACCTGTGTTGCCTTCTTTCTTGCTTCAGAAACGGTTAATGCATTAAATGTAATGCACCCAAAATAAGCTATGACGTCCACGCATTATATATAATGCACACTAAAATTTTCGGAAATTTCAAGAATTTTCATTATAACACGTGGTTCATGATTATTCCCATTGTAAACAAATTATATTCAAATAAAATATCGAAATAAATAATCCGGACGTCTCGTGGTACGTAGTAAATTTTGCTTGGACAGTCAACGTGCTAGCAATAAAAAAAATCAGGGGGAAAGTTTTAAACGATGAATTAGCAGTGTTTTTTTTATTTTTTTTTTTAACTAACCATTATTAACACAAATTAGCAGTTCATAATTTGTAAATTAAAATGATTATCATTAGTCTGATTTTCACATAATATTATATCGGCATTCCAAGCACACCGGCACACAATATAACGTCGTATTCATAGCTACAAATAAATATACTTTTGACATTAGCATGTCGGTGACGCGAACCCTTATCTTCCCCTACCAAAAATAACTTCCTACCCAAAGCAGTTTTCACTTCAGAAGCATTAGCAGTCTTGTGGCCCACCCACCCCGACCGTCCCTTGTTCGTTGAAGCGCCAGCCCGCGCCGCAGCTGAGCCAGTAGCTTTAAATTCCCCGACTAATAATAATAATGCCAATATTTTGATCCAGCCTGTCCCCACTTGCTGTCCCCCTACCAGTGACGCCCTGAGCTGAGGCCCGTACCCCACAGGGTGTGCCCTCAGCGTGCAGTCGCCTAGTAATTTAAGTAGTTTTAAGCCCCTGGCTGGAGGCGTTGAGTTCTCTTAACGGCAGCCCCAGGAAAGTCCGGTTAAGCAGTCACGGCCTCTCAAGGTCAACTGCGAGATGCCAAACAAAAAAAAAACAAAAAAAATGTGGCCCACCCACTTTAACTCTGACAGTAGTGACAGGTAGCAACATAACAGTAAACTTATTGTTACGAAAGCAATGATCGCTTTGTTTTTGACAGTGATGCAAAATCAGAGGTAAATTATGTTCGAAACGATTGTATGTAGGTGGTGGCAGTCATAACGCGATCCGGTATCTAGACTTTCAATAGTCTATGGTGGCAGCCTTTTCACCGCCACTAAATGGACATCCATTAAGCTACCCCAATCTGTCAAATTTATTTTATAGATTTTCAACTTTATCACAATTGACTAAGGTTCAGGTTCAATTGGGAAAATTTGACAGTTTGGGGTAGCTTGATGTGCTGGCGTCTGTACTATAATAGTACGACGTACTCCCAGAAGCATGGCAGGTGCGTTGCCAGACACAAAGCTGAAATGTCGCAAGAGCCAGCAATTATACCGGCACTAGGAATGTTCTCATTTTGTATAACAAGTAGCAGCTGTAATCTGGAGACTATAATATGCCAAAAACATAAAAGTTTTCACAAAAAAAAACGTGCTCACAATGAAAAAAAAATATATGAAGCAATGTTTTCCTATCATACTTATACATTCGGAAGACACTACTTCTTAGTATTTTTTTTTTACAAAACATAGTTTTAATTTTACGCCAATATTTATGTAAAAGAATGCGTGTGACAACTTTTTTATACACCAGTTTGTGAATAGAAAATTATTTCTGTAAATTATCTCGTAAAATTATTGTGATATAACCGCGATGTCGATGTGAATGTGCAAAATTATTTGATAACTCTGCCCGACTTCGCTGGTATTATTTAAGAATTACGCAATAAATAACCTTCTGCATATCTGTTAACTTCATCTTTTGGACTGACTGACCCCTTGACAATTCAAAAGTGCCTGTAATTTGTTTATTAGAAATACATGCTTTTAATTTGAGCTTTTTTAACGCACCTTGGGCACTACCCTAATTCATTGATATTTTTAAGATCTTGTCGGTCAGATAATTGGCAAATTAGACCTTATAAAAAACTGGCTTTATAATTTTATAATTGGGAATATCACAGAATTTTCGCTTAGAGTTTTCTATCGATATCCAAAACTGACCTTCACACAACTTACCCCACTTTAACATTATATCACAAAAATCAACATCAAAGACGGTACCGCATGCATCACAACCCACGTGGCCTAATATTTCAGTTCCAACGATACACGCAATAGGTCTAGAGCAAATTATAGCAACTATTTTAGAACATTTCCGAAGGTGACAAAATAATATACGATTCCAGTGGGAAATTGGCACAGATAGGTGTTATAAAACGGTTTTCTAGGCAGGTACAAAACTTCAATAACAACACATAACAACATGGTTAAAGTTTGCGTACTGAATAAAAACTTTTCCTGTATAAATATAACGTTTTGTTAGTCGCCTTTCATTCATCCTCAAACATGATCAAACCGTCTAAGCATACTCTTTTGAATAACTGCTATTTAAATTACTAAAATAGTAGCCCACCAGTATCAGTCACAGGGTACAAACTACCGGCTGTCAGGGCTCCAAAGAAAGGAACCTCCAAACAATGCCAGCCGTGTCCAGAAGTGCAACTTTCTGAATCAAGCCCTTGATCCAGCTGCCCAACGAGACTTAACAAGAGCATTCTCAGGTGTAGATCGAAGCTCTAGGCAGAAGCTCGAAAGTCTGACAACCAGTCTTACCAAGACGGATCGTGTTACCCAGTAACTGGGTTGTGGAGGTCTGATACGCAGTCGCTCTATGTAAAATGCTGGTACTTAGCTGCATCCGGTTAGACTGGAAGCCGCCCCACCATTATTGGGAAAATGCTACCAGATGATGATGAAACGTTTTCCACTGTTTGCGTCGTTGGTCTAGACTTCTAGAGGTTGCATGAGCGGCAACTGAAAGGGGAGTGATATGAAAATTCGAATGACGTTATTGCGACGCACACTATTTCGAAAAACTTTACGAGTGTTACGCCAGTTCGAAAACACATTGAGTCGAAAACCGCTACATCGAATGACGTTGTCGCGAATACGCTGATTCGAAAAACTGTTTCAATGGTACGCTAGTACGAAATATCGAAATCCACTGTTGTGAATAGCATATTTCAATCTGGATTTGTCTGGGGATCGAACTCACGATCCAGTTATCATCATCATCATCATTTCAGCCGAAAGACGTCCACTGCTGGACATAGGCCTCCCCCAGGCTCCTCCACTTCGACCGATCTTGTGCTTCCCACAATTCCCACATCCAGCGGATTCCCACGGCCTCCACAAGGTCAAGATCCAGTGATTACCAAGAACTACCAACGCTACAATGATAAAACTGACACTGAGCTAGTTGTCTATACCCCTAAGTATAAATAATTAATATTAGTACTTATTATGATTTAGCTATGTATCCCTAGCAGGCTTCCCGTTTTGGTGAGCCAATAATAATACAGATGGTGCAGAAACACAAGGTGCACCCGACCTTGTGATGACCGCAGGAATCTGTTGGATGCGAGAAGCACAGAACCGGTCGAAGTGGCGGAGCTTGGGGGAGGCCTATGTTCAGCAGTGGACATCTTTCGGCTGAAATGATGATGATGAATTTATAATACAAATACCTGTTTTTCGGATCAGCGTGTTCGCGACTACGTCATTCGATATAACGGTTTTCGATTCAATGTGTTTTCGAACTGGCGTACCACTCGTAATTTTTTTCTTAATAGCGTGCGTCGCAATAACGTTATAGCGGCACTATAGAACTGAGCCCACTATCGACCTCCGGTCTCCGGGGGGGAGTGATGTAGCGGAACTACAGAAAAATACTTCGCAACAAATATCTAAAAAAAACGCACAAAAAGAGAAGTGGCGCCATCTTCAATACCACATGCGAACTACGCAAGACTCACGTCACACAAAATCCTGCATCGCGCAATCAGAGTTTACCGCGCGACTCGCTTAGGTACAACATCCCGACATCAACCGTCGGGCAGTTGCCCACCAGACACAACACCCGTCTGGTCGGAGGATCCTCCCTTTACAATAGAGTATGAGTGAACTTTACACCCTGTTCCTCATACCTCTATAACGTCATTCGAATCTTCATATCACTCCCGCTGAAAGTGGGGTCCAGATGTTTTCGATCTTCAAGTCAGGAAAGATTAGGCAGTGGTGTACCTACTTAAAGTAGACCCACATTTCACCAGTTATGTTTCAAGTTCCATCTAAGAGCCACAGGGAGCGAGCATATTACAACCGTGCAAGATCCAGGCACCGAGCTGCTTCTTAAAAATTTCTGATGGAAAATCGACTTAGGAATCGAAACATGAACCTTCTGGTCCGCAGTAGCAGCAATCACTAGATCAATTATGTAGCCTAGATTTTTGATTGGTTAGTGATACTGTTGCATAAAAGACTGAAACATAACTGATGAATTATAGGTAAACCGGCTACAGATAACTTAAAAGCCAGCTGAGCTGAAACAACAAAGCTTCTTCTCAGAATTAATCCGTTGTAAATACGCCTTTCAATTGAACCAAATGGACCCATGATCAGAAGACAGATTGAAATATTAAAGCAACTGATTGATCTATCAGAATCAAAAGATCTTATAATCATTGAAAAATGTAAACACAAATGCACTTGTGACCGCAGACGAAATTTAAAAAAAAATGAGGTCGTAGACAAAATTTGTTTCGATGCGTGCATCCAGTAATTATAGTATCAAACATTTTTGAAAGACTATACTAGTTTTAGAACCGACGCCACGCGCCATTCGGTTGGATTTTATTTTTAACCCCCGACGCAAAAACGACGAGGTGTTATAAGTTTGACGTGTTTGTGTGTGTTGTCTGTGGCATCGTAGCTCCCGAACGGGTGAACCGATTTTAATTTTGTTTCTTGTGTTTGAAAGGTGAATTAGTCGGGAGTGTTCCAAGACATGTTTCATCAAAATCGGTTTAGTCGTTTGAAAATTATTAGCTCTTTTCTGGTTGATGAAGGGATTTGAGCATCTTCCACGGGTCTGATAAAGTCGAAATTTGGTATTCTATTACTTCAATGATATTAGACGAACAAAGTAACCTTGAACTGATGCTGGAGCACCTAGAATGTCCAGGATACCCAATTCACTCACCAGTAAACAGCAGAAGTCGTGTTTGGGCTCATTGAAAAGGTCTCAATGAATAGGTAATGGATAAATGGTGATCAGGACGAGGAATGAGGATAAATTAGTAACAAACTTCACTGTGGGAAACATATGCAACGCTGCGCAGATCTAGGCTAGATATTAAACTCTAAAAAGTAAAAAAAAAATATATAAATTATTGGCCTTTTTGTATGGGTCGGGGTTTTCCTAGAAAACATCATCTGCCTAGCCTTGTCCTAACTATGTTGGGGTCAGCTTCCAGTCTAACCGGATGCAGCTGAATACCAGTATTTTACATGGAGCGACTGCTTATCTGACCTCCTCTACCCTGTTACTGGGTAATACGATAGCGGTTGTTACGATTTTCGGATTCCTAAAGACTCATAACGACTGTTAAAGATCCAGGAATGACAGCCGAATTGACGACCTCCTAGTATCATAATTGTATCAAAATTGTTCTTCTATTTCATAAAATCAACCTTTAACTAAGGCTTATCATGAAACTCTATCTAGGAATATAATACATTATAGAAAAGTAAGAATTTCATCACCACAACTCTCAAAACGGTGAAGGAAAACATCGTGACGAAACCGGCATGTCCTAGAACCAAAAATTCGAAGACTTGTGACATGATGACATCTACCAAACCGCACTGGGCCCGCGTTGTGGAGTACAGCCCACACACTCTCACCGAGAGGAGGCACGTGTACTCTGAAGTAAGCTGTCATTCCACCTGATGATAGGGGTTGACACTATTGACAGGTTACTTCATAAAAGTTTTCACGGTGAGATTTTTACACAATATTGTTGTATTTTTATTAATATTTGTTTTTATAAGCGGCAGGAACTTTCAAGACAAAATAAAAATGTATTTTCGCGATTTCCCGTCTAAAAAATCCATTAATCCAGCCTTTTTATTGACGAGACCTCGAAATTGCCAATTTCCAGCCGCATTATCAAAAAAATACACTCTAAAAACATACGGACAGACAGCCATTACAATTTTCGAATAACGAACGTATATTATCGCGCCATTTTGGCATAGAGCCAAGACAAACTTTCATACGAACATTATCGAGTGGTAGGTTATCGTTTATTGGCTGTATGAATAATACCTGTGTGTAATATTTATAAAAGTTAATATAGAGCGCTGTCAAGGCTATGGCTTGTAAAAGAGGCGGGAAATCATAAATATTTTGGAATATGAAATGAATCAGTTGTTATTTTGAGTGGATTTTTTTATTTGCATCTTGTATATTGACGCACGTTTAATACATGTCTGCCATGTCTGAGATTCCCGACTAATGAAGGAGACACGTGTCGTGTTAGTAGTACCTACTTGACTGTTGAAAATGTTTAGTTTTTTGACTATTTCCGATTCCGTGTCAAAATTGCCATAGATACTCAGAAAAGTTGTGTACAGTACACAAATGTATGTGATGTGGCTGTGTTTTTTTTTTAAGTAAATAAATAGATTTATAGTATAATGTTTACCTATGTAAATCATTTTAGAGCAGTGGTGGCCAGCTTACAAGTTGTAGTTCGCGAGTTCGAGCCCAAGCAGAAACTGCTCTCAAAACGGTGAACGAAAACATCGTAAGGAGGTTTCCTTACGATGTTTTCGTTCACCGTTTAGCTCTAATACATTTCGGTTGAAATGTATTAGAGCTAAGAAAATGAAGACTTGTGACATCCAATCCACCACCCGCACTAGTCTCGCGTTGTGTATTATGGCGTACTCTCTCACACAGAAAGGAGGCCTGTGTCCCAGGAGTGGGGACTTTTTAATTATCTAAGGACATCTGACAGTTTTGTTTGTGTTAAGAAAAGGAAGGGCAAAGATCCAACACCAACACCAAGATCCCACTCTCAGTTTATATACATTAGTCTATGGATCCCACGACCTGTCAGTCAATGCCAAAAACAAAAGTAGAAGGGCATTGCACTCATTTATATCAAGATCAAAAAGTACAGTACAATGCGAGCACTATGCAGTCGTAAATATATAGGGAGCCAAAACAACTGACGACACTGGCAGTATTAATGAATATTTATTATGAGTGAAAGTTAAATGACGATTATGTTGTGAGAATTATGGGTTCACTGGCGTATTTCAGTGTCTATTGTCCCTGTTGAGTAGGTCATGATTGTGTAAACGCAAAAAACAGTATTTTTAAGTCTTGGACTCTTCATCACATAGGCCTGTCCTGTAGCTAGCCTTTCACCTCTATTCTCGGCAAGTCACATCCACCTGGTATCAGCCACCCTGGCAATATCGTCGCTCCACCTAGCCTGTAGGGTGTCCTACCTAAGGCATACCGATGGGCGGTCTCCACTCAAGAACAAGTAGACACTCCTGCCTCGGAAAGCACGTTAAACCATTGATTCCGGCTATCATTCGTAGAATTTTGACCGTCGTTACGTCAGCAGTCAGAGGCACAAAAGTCTGACAACCAGTCTAACCAAGGGATATCGTGATACCCAGTGACTAGTCTGTGGAGGTCAGATAGACAGTCGCTCCATGTACAGTCACGGACTTTAATTGATAAGCCACTTGCCACAGTTCCTATTTTATGCGTGTAATGCAAATCGGGTTTAGTCGGTTATACTCGTACATGTCCAGAGTAACGACCTAAAGTCAACCAATTGCAGGGCTAGCAACCGTAACCTAGCAACAATTGTTTTAGCGTAGCGATGGTAACGTTATGATTAGTCATTTCGACATCGGAAAAATTCGCACCCACGATTTTATCCGAACGCGTAGCGTCCAAGAGACGTTCATGACAAATATGATAACTGTTACATATAAACAAAAATAGTTACGGCTACGATTCACCAAAATTCGAAATTATCGTCTCTGACATTTCAACTATCACTGTCTTTGGATAGGTTTTCAGAAATAACGAGTATTTAATGAGCTCTTATTCAAAGGAGGTCAGTATCAAATAGATTGGATAAACTTATGCAACAGTGTATTGATTTATCATTGACAATTTATTAGTCAACCTCTATGGATATATCTCCGATTATAAGTAATTTGTCATCTGGTTTACGAGCATGCGGTTTAAGTTCGTGTTTAATCGTGTAATCTCGTGAATGTATAAAACTGCAAAATTGGAAAGATTAATAGTGGCTTATCAATTAAAGTCCGGGACTGTACATACAATACGAGTATTCAGGTGATTCCAGTTAGACTAGCAGCCGACCCCAAAAATAGTTGGGAAAAAGCTAATTCCTTTAGAAAAGTTTTAATTAATATAATTGTACACAAATAATATCCACTTGTTAACCTTATATTTTTTATTTATTTTTTTATTTTTTTTATTCTAAATTTTTGTTGGAGGCTTTTATCCACAATGGCATGTCAGCCTCATCATAACTTAAACTTTTCGATACATTATTAATTTTTAAACAAATCAGTAAGTAGGTTTGCTATCTCAGATGAAGGTTGCGCTAAAACTTTAACATACGGACCAATATCCGATTCGTTTACTTTTATTCTGCTCCACAGTGTCTCTCTTTCTTTCTTAGTCTTAGTACACTCCCTAAGTAGATGGTGAACATCTTCAACCGTTCCGCATGTTTCACAATTGGGAGAAGTCACTTTCTTCATCAAAAAACCAAACTTGCGGGATGGGTAGTGTTATGTACAAGCTAATGTATAGCGATGCGCGGTCATATGCGATCGGTCTGCGCACACGGCGCCAGCGCCGCGCAGCGCCCCGTACCCCGCGCCCCACCCATGTGCCCGCGCTAGCATGTTCTAAATAAAGCGTCAGTGCGTTCACGGCCGTCATTTGTTTTACTTGTGTCCCGTATCTAACAGGTAGTGACCAGAGCGTAATCTATGGAGCAGAACAATATGATACCTACTCATTTCCTTGATAGCAAACCACGGTATAACCTTATATTTGATGAATAGAAAGCCGCTAATGACCACACCTTCACCACCATTCAACCAAGCGCATCATGGCAATGAGCCGAGAACTGAGAAGTACTAGAAAAGATGATAGATGGCGCTCTCTACCTACACAATATTTATTTCAAACACTAACGTTTACTTTGAAAATACTACTTCCTCAATTTACTCTTTGAAGACAATGATGAATAGCGAACATGCTTTTGAAAAATTATGCTAACTACTCTCAAACACTTAAAAATGTTAGAATCTAGAAAGCAGAAAAAAATGTTGTAACAAATAAAACCTATTTTTAAGAATATTGTCTATGGTTTATACGTAAGTATGATTGCTTTGGCTCAACTGGGCTCAACTCTAGCTCTTTATAAAAAATATAAAAAATTGTGTTGCCACCTGTTTGTAATAATTTTCTACTAATGTTGCATTCTTCCAGAAATATTTTTATATTTAATTTCTGATTCTATTAATTTTAATGCCACTAGAACATCGCCGTTGTCGACACATTCGATGTAAATGTCATAAGTTTATTTGAAAAAAAGAAATGGTATGTTTTGTCACGAAAATACGATTTAATAACTCACAAAAACTCAGACACTTTTAGTTCAAAATCACACAGTATTTAGGAAAAGAAACATCTACAATGTTCAAAATTCAAGTTGCTTTTCGTATATGTCCGCGTGTTTCGTGTGACTGCGTTCTTCTTCTAAACTACGCAACAGATTTTAATGGGGTTTTCACTATCATTTCGGGAATGAATTCCCGAAGTTTTTCATGTATAATACAAGAATATTAAACTTACATATACCTACTATACAAATCTCGATGTAATCCACTTGTAAAAACCGTACGAACCAGCACCCCAAAAATTGCGTAACAGGTGATGAATCATAATCGGTTTCATTTTGACAGTTCAACAATATTCATTGCGTAATTTACGTTGTTGAGCACACACATTTTTCGAACATATGAAGCAATGGTTTAGCCATCTGTTTCAAAACGAAACAGATTATGATTAATCGTGAGTTACGCAATTAGGGTGCAGGAGCGGATCTCTCGTATGTACTTACTATGTAAATATTAATGTTGAATACACAGGTTAACGAAAATAACCTAAAAATAAAAATAGGTAGGTAGTATTAAAAATATATAAACACAGTAACGTGAATCATGATAACCTCTGAATGCCGACAATAGACAAATACCAACGCAAAGAGCAAGTGCGCTAAAAATAAACAATAACATACAAAAATAGCAAGCGTGTTTATTTGACTAAAAAACAAAAGAAACTACACATTTTTAACACTTTTGAAGTAATCGTTACTCTTTCATCTCTATGTTGGTAATAACGTCGTTTAAAATTTACATTTTACAGAGCTGTTTACGTTTACAATTCAAAGCGTAACTACGGGAAACATTTAGAGTATGTTTGGTTTTGCGCAGATGAATGACATTTAAACATAACATCCATAGTAGTGTAGTAATGAGAGGTTTTTAGTAGTCACACGAGCCTGGAGTAAGTGTTAAGGGCCTACATCCCGTTTGGTAGCGTAACACGGTCACTTTATGAACCGTACTGCTCATTAACGGCTTGTCTTGAAGATTTGAAAAATATAATTATGATTTTGCTATAGATTCATATAGATCATTTTGCCCGAAGTATTTTTTTTGTATGGTTAATACTTTTGCTGTAAAAAATATTTTCCAACACGCAATATTTTTGCTTCTATTCCATACTCCTACTAAACGGCTTCGTTATTTGGAAAAAAAAATACACTGAAAAATAGATAGTTAGAGGTACCACAGAATCGTCGAAGCACAATTGTAAATTAATCAAAGGAATATCTCCATTTTGAGATAAAGGCTCAGAGGTGCCCTGCGCGGGCGCGGGGGGCAGTCGTGCTCTTGCATACAAAAGGGAGATGAGGATACTATGGCCCTTAAATTAGATACCTAAGCTGATTTGACCATTCATCATACAACGAGACCCTCCGTGCCTCGGAAAGCACGTTAAACTATTGGTCCCGGCTGTCATTTGTACATCTTTGACAGTTGTTACGGGTAATCAAAAGCCCAAAAGTCTTACTAAGAGGTATCGTGTTACCCCGTAACTGGGTTGTGGAGGATAGGCAGTCTGTCCGTGTAAAATACTGGAATTCAGCTGCATCCGGTTGGACTGGAAGCTGACACCAATCATCATTGAGAAAAGGCAGCCACAGGATGTTTACGTTTACAATTCAAAGCTTAACAACGGGAAACATTTAGAGTAGGTATGTTTGGTTTTGCGCAGATGATTCAAATCAATCAAATCATTTATTTGCTTGAATAAGGGTAGTTACATGAGGTGATACGTATACAATAATAAAAGTTCTTATAACCATATCCTACCTTAATAGGTGTGCAAATATCTATTATACTAAAATATACACATTATCATAGGTTAATTAAATTAAAACGCACGCCTTCCTCCTATGGAGGTAGGCAGAAAACTACAGAGCGCCATTTTTTTTTTTTTGTTGGGCATCTCGCAGTTGGCCTTGAGAGGCCGTGACTGCTCAACCGGGCTTTCCTGGGGCTGGCATTAAGAATTTACTCTTAACGCCTCCAGCCAGGGTACAGAGCGCCACCAGTTCCGATCCTTACATACCACTTTTGCCTCGTTTACTCACACATCCAGTCACAACACAGCCGCGACGCACGGTTGCGTGAATATTTCTTACCTCCATAAACAAACATGATTTTAGACAAATATTATGATTTGAGCATTTATTGACAGTTATTAATTACATAATTTTATCATCCTTATGTTAATTAAAAATTGAATACTAATTACATTTATCATTTAAATAATCATTAACTTTATAATAGGCTATATTGATTAAATAAAGCTTTAACCTATTTAAATGCCCTAAGATTCGTTGCTTCCTTTATATGATTAGATTGTCATTTATACATGTCAGATCCAGGTACATAGGATTTTGATCAGACCTACTTATTGAAATACACTCCTACTTGGCCTAGCATTTATCAGAATATACACTCCTGGACGCAGAATTGAGGTAAACGAAAGAAATAGCTCCTTTAACTTCTGCACGGTTTATTGTAACTGAGTCAATTACTAATAGTCATGTACCTACTATAAATACTCTGAGCTTAAAAGGAAACACAGTACAGTTCCTAGGCCCCCGACCGACCCTTGCTCGTTGAAGCGCCAGCCCGCGCCGCAGCTGAGCCAGTAGCTTTAAATTCCCCGTCTAATAATAATGATGCCAATTTGATCCAGCCTGTCCCCAATAGTGATAGCTGTCCCCCTATCAGTGACGCCCTGAGCCGAGGTCCGTACCCCACAGGGGGTGCCCTCAGCGTGCAGTCGCTTAGTATATAAATTTAGTTTGTAAGCCCTGGCTGGAGGCGTTAAGATTAACTTCTTAATGGCAGCCCCAGGAATGACCGGTTGAGCAGTCACGGCCTCTCAAGGCCAACTGCGAGATGCCCTACAAAAAAAAAAAAAAGTTCCTAGGCCAGTATGTGTCAGGACCACGTCTAAACGATCACTGTCGCTCCATGCGTCGGTATTGACACCAAACTCAATCCTAGACTCCGCACAACGGTAATAACAAAGGCACTTTGTGTCTCATGAAAGATCCGACATACATAACATCCTTATTAGTGTAGTAACGAACGGCCTCGTAGGTCTTAGTGGTCACACGCGTTACTGCTGAGCAGAAGGTCCTGGGTTAGACTCCGACATAGATATGCCTAATATAAGAAGGAAGCCCAGGTCAGGGAAAGAGTTATTGAGTTTTCCGACTAAAATTTGTGCCCGGTTGCCAGGGGCTAAAAAATAATTAGTGAACTCTGGATATACGAGGTTCATTTCTGTCTAACCATTTTGGGGACCACAGGCTTGATATTACGTTGTAAAAACGAGGGTTAAAATAAGAGTCATTAATGCACGTACATTTATAGACCATCATCGAATAAAGGATCATTGCAATTAGTGCTAAAACACGTAAATCATAAAGGTTATGGGTAAGCAACCAATAAAACACGTAGAGTGGCTGTAAAGGTGGTATACAATCGATTAAGGGCCTAAGACCCGTTTGGTAGCGTAACACGGTCACTTTATGAACCGTACTGCTCATTAACGGCTTGTCTTGAAGATTTGAAAAATATATGATTTTGCTATAGATCATTTTGCCGAGGGTACTTTTTTTGTATGGTTAATACTTTTGCTGTAAAAAAATATTTTTCAACAAGCAATATTTTGGCTTCTATTCCATACTCTTACTAAACGGCTTCGTTATTTGGAAAAAAAATACACTGAAAAATAGATAGTTAGAGGAACCACAGAATCGCTAGAGCACAATTGTAAATTAATCAACATTTGCCAAGGAATACCCCCATTTTGAGACAAAGCGCTGCGCGGGCGCGGGCGGCAGTCGTGCTTAAGCATACAGATGGGAGATGAGGATACTATGGGCCTTAAGTTCGATCGTAAGAACTAGGTGTTTGCTATGCACCTATAACTAAACCCTCTATGGCACTTCCAGGTTGTATATACCTGTGTTCATTAAAATATGATCCACCCATTGATATAATCTGCCTATAATGTTGCCACTACTGAGACACAGGCCTCCTCTCAGTGAGAGGAAGTGGGCCATAATCCACCACACGGGCCCAATGCGGGTTGACGACCTAGAACTTGTAAGTCACGGCCGTTCCCACTTGGCTACCACTGCTCAAAAATGAGTTCAAAAAGTCACAGATCAACAGTAAATTCACACGCCATTACATTCTACAATAAACCTCCCAAATGACGTAAACACACATTAATCATTGTTTATTTATCCACAGCTCAACGAGGGAGCGGCTCTCGTCTTTGCAGATGAACTCAAACAGACTCTTGACAGATATCTGTTCGGAATTTGCCCGCAGAGCTTTAAGGTAAGTCTTGTTTGTAAATAAAGATGCCATTAATGCTAGTCTTTGATTATAGAAGGTTAGAATTGGTGACGGATTGAGGGTTTGAGGCATAATTCTCTGATGTCATTGCCTTGGCTTCACTGGAAGTCTTTAAACAGACTCCAGACTCAGGTAGACCGAAGTAAAAAGAAACTTGTAAGGTGGAGATTCACAGATGACTCCGCGTAACTGTGGTGCTGTCCCACAAACAACGGGGCATTTTATATCTTGTCCAGCGTATCCTGTTGTCTGCACACTACAGGAGTTGATGGACGCTGCTGGAAGAGCCCAGCTCGTAGCCAAATTCTGCACACGCTAAGAAGAAGACAGATCCGTTAGCTAGGAAAAATAATTAGCGTTTGATTAAACTGTCAAAATGTAAGCTATTCATCGTGTTTGAAAACCAGCCTTTATTGCCCAGAACCCTGAATTTTCCCAGACTGCAAGAATAAAACTATTTTCCCGAGAAAAGGGATTCATTAATAAAAGGCTAGGAAGAGGTTAAAGGGTTAATCACGACGGGCTGGTGATACCAGCAGATCTACTTAATCTCACAGTGAAAACTTAGGTGAAGTGGGCTGTCAGTCCACCAGCTTGGTTATTTTGTAAATATCTCACCGTAAAAGCATGTTTGAAGTGAGCTTAAGTGAGCTGTAATTCTATCTGATGCTAGAAATTGACACTATTGACAGCTCACTTCAACCTATTTACCACTAACTATAACTAACATGGACTGACAGCAAATTTCAAGGTCACGTCATCTAAGTTCTCACGGTGAAGTTTTAACAGAATATGACGGCTGATGCTAAAGATTGACATTATTGGCAGCTCATTTCTTAAAAGATATGCAGGTCATTCGTTTCCTAACAATGTATTAGTTCATCGTGACTCACTGTCTCCAAACTAACTTGGGAAGAAAATTATGAAATTAAAATTGTACAAGTGTACATACAGGCCAATGCCACAACCCATTTTAATTCTCCTTTTGATATTTTTATTAGCTAGCAACCACACAGTCACGACCTAATAAATAAATAAGTAATAGGTCATAGCGAACCCAGAATAAAATTGTAAACACCGAGATAGTATGTTCAACAATAAAATATAGGTTACAAAAACATAACGCATTTATTTCTTTGGTTTAGTAGCTTAGTAGTTGCAAACGCGACCGGTGAGAGTGAGGTTCTCTTTTTGATTCCCACATAGGGTCCTACATGCAAGCTATTCACAACCGTGCGATACGCTTCCGTTTTGAATCGAACATCAAAGAGTCCTCTAAAGGGTGTATGTACCGCCCTGAGGACACGGTGGAGGTCTGCCCGGCTTTGGCGATCGGCGGCGGGGATCTCTCGCGTCCGGCCCTGGTCCAGCACCCTAATTGCGTAACACGCGATTAATCATAATTGGTTTCATTTTGACAGTTCAACAATATTCATTGCGTTATTTATGTTGTTGAGCAGACACATTTTTCGAACATATGAAGCAATGGTTTAGCCATCTGTTTCAAAACGAAACAAATTATGATGAATCGTGAGTTACGCAATTAGGGTGCAGGCCATGGTACGGAGCGAGAGTGCATGAGTAGCCGTCGCCTCCTTCAGTAAAGCAGTGATGCTCGCGAAGAAGGAGGCGGCGCACGTGAGGGAGAGGCAGTATATGCGCCCTCACGGCCTTAGTTACCGCGGGAGACGCCCTGGGCGTCGGGCATCTCAGGCTGATTCCCGGCCACCGTAGACGCGGGCTTGCGGACGGCGAGTAATGGGTAGCTCGCTGTCCGGTAAGGACCAAGCCCGGGTAGACGGTGCGTTCTGTTCCACGCGCACCTCACAGAGATGTCAGCACCAACTGGTGGGGGTCCGCAAGGGCCGATGCCTGCCAGGGGTGCAGGTTGTTCGAAAGAGATACCGCGACCCCTGGCACACAGGCAACTGAGGGAACACGGGTGGGTTTTAGTCAGTAAAAGTCTGACACGCCCTCCTGCTCCACCCAGAGCGGGAAAAGTTATTTAATGATTTCCCAACCAAAAATGAAAAAGGGAGTATGTTACACAATACCAAAACCCAAAGATTTACATCAAATAGACCACCGTTATTCTGCTGACAGTTATTTGTTGTCGGGGCAAGGGAAATTATAGTGATTGAAAACGTGCCATTTTCGATTGGACAACCTGTCGTATGGTTGTGAATACTTATGCTGTCCAGGGCATTTACTATAAATAAATCTCTACCTATCCCTTCAAGGATTAAGGGCATGATGTTATGTATTTATTTACTTTATATAAGTGTATATAAAGTAAATAAATACATAACTGGCATGGCATACACCAATTACAATACAGTTATGTAACACAACATAATACAACGTTATTTACTCAAATTCTAAATATAACATCGAAAATTGTTTTCACTTCGCTGTTAGTGAACTGAAATGCTGAAATTATAAACGGGGAGTGCCGAGTGCGTCAAGCAAGCCATCAAATATCCATAAATATGTTGGCGTCAAGAATTTAAACAGCTTGAGTAATTGTTTATATACACTCAGTGCTAAATTCAGTCAACCATAACTGTTGTGTTTAGGGGGCGTCCATTAACTACGTGAGGCGTTTAGGGGGGGGGGGGGTCGAGTCGAATCTCACCCAATCTCACGTGGGGAGAGGGAGGTTCTCGGCAAATATCACGTAATTTTATATTTTTCTCCGCAAAGAAACAATGTAACATTACGAGAAAACCGGGTTAAATGATGTCAAACATGTTTTTCCGCCAATATGGCTAAATCTTACCAAATAATATTTATCGCGGTTACGCGAACGCCACAAAGTAGCACAGTAGCTCCTCGATGGTTAAACCGCCACCGGCCAGCCAAGCTAGCCAACTGCAACGCATAAATCCAACGCAAAAAGGCACAGATTAACGTTTTTACACTAAAGGCACGTATTTGAAATATCTCACGTGAGATTATGGGGAGGGGGGGGAGGGTCGAGCCAAATATCATGACATCTCACCAGAGCGGGGGTGGGGGTCGAAAAGTCGCCAAAATTGGCTCATGTAATTAATGGACGCCCTCTTAGAGCAGTGGTGGACCAGTGCTCTAAGAGGGCGTCCATTAATTACGTGACCAGTGTGGTTGGTGGTGGTTGTGGTGGACCAGTGGTAGGTCGTAGGTTTATACCTAGACAGGCGCTTTACTTCGTGTCAATTCATCACCATTGCCCTCAAAACGGTGAAGGAACACAACTTGAGGAAACCGGCATGTCCTAGAACCAAAAAAAAACAAATGTTATTTATTCAAATTAGGCTGAGAATCAGCACTTTTCGAACATAAGACAGTCCCCCAAAAACGCCCACCCGTCACCACTTCCTAGTGCTTTAGCTGGGAAGAAGTAGCGGAACAAACTCCCCAGCAACAGAGCTGTCTGTTTTGTCGGATAGACTTGATTCTATACATAAATAGACAAAGTAATAAAAACATTACGAGACACAGACACAGAACATTAATTAAATAATTAGTCATACATATATTAGCCAGCCATGCCAATATACCAACAAATAAAATGAAAACTTAACTCGAGCACAAAGAACAAAAATGTAAATAAAGCATAATACCAAAATAAGAGCCTCCTGGTATTAAGGGCGTGATAGCTTACATTCGAAAAATGCTAAAAATTCGCTAAAAATTCGAAGACATGTGACATCTACCAACCCCCAATGGGCCCGCGTGGTGGACTACAGCCCACTCCGTCTCACTGAGAGGAAGTCTGTGTCCCAGCAGTGGGGACATTATAGGCTAATAATGCTAACTGTTGTTTAAAAAGGGTTTTGTGATGATCATGAGTTTTCATTTATTCAAACTTGGCTGAGAATCCGCACTTTTTGGACGTCAGAATGACATAAGACAGTCCCTCAGCACGCCCACTCTTTATTTATTTTTTTGAGTCATCAAATAACTTCTCTCAGACTTTTACTGACTTACACCCACCCGTGTTCCTTTAGTTGCCTGTGTGCCAAGGGCCACGGTATCTCTTTCGAACAACCCGCACCCCTGGCAGACGTCCACCCTTCACCACTTCCTAGTCCTTTAGTTTAAGTAGGCCGAAACAAAGAACTGCGCTCAGGTAGAGATTCACAGACGACTCCGCCAAGCTTAAGACGTTCAAAAAACGTAAATAAAAAGAAATTCGCAGTCTATCCTGGCACTTCCCGATTAAGGGGAATCTAGTCGCGGGCTCGAACTCACTGGTGGGCCTGGCTAAAAATCACGCTGTCTCACCAGGCTTCGTGTCCGACAGAGGTAGTATCAGTGATGAGCAGTTAGACGCTAGTCTACACGCACAACGTTATTGAGTGAGATGCAGGATCATTTATGGTAAAAAAATCGAGAAAAAATTAAGAAAAGTCCTTTGGAAAATCGGGTTTTATGAAAAAGCCAATGCAAATGTAAATCAATAACCAATAAAGTTTATTGAACTTTTCGATAATTGAACTTTGTCGGTACCGACTTGGTTTTGGAGATTTTACACATGTTTTATTACTTAAACCCGCCCAAAGTTAAGTAAAATTAGCAAGAAAATCGAATCTTTGTTGGCTCCTAACTTTTTAATGGGTTTTTATTTTAGTATTCTGTTTCCGTACAGACAATATTAATAATGAGTTAAAACGATATCATATTTTACTTTGGATGTGCCATGTCAGACAGTGGAGTAAAACACTCCCGAAAGTTTGTATGCAAAAAATGTGGACTAGGTTTACCTCAAAGTTCGTAATTTATCTTGTGGAAGACGCTGGAGACTATGAATCACCCGCGATCCCTTAGTTTTAGTGTCCACTCTCCAAAGCGGACAGAAATAAGAGAAATCACAATATTATCACATAGTCTCGCTGGTTTCAGTTGCCGCTGAAGGGCAAGAACATCACCGCGGTCCCCTGCGACCTGGATACTGATCAGCAGGAATTGGCTGGCAGGTAAGTGATTATTTTCTTCCGATATACAACCAGCACCCTAATTGGGTAACTCAAGATTAATCATAATCATTTTGATATGTTCGAAAAATGTGTCTGCTCAGCAACGCAAATAACGCAATGAATATTGTTGAACTGTCAAAATGAAACTGAATATGATTAATCGCGTTACGCAATTAGGGTGGGTCACCAGTCTGCACCCTTTATCAATCTGAATAGTTTTGAAGGTTATATTATTACTCCATTGTTTCATATGTTCGAAAAATGTGTCTGCTCAACAACGAACTAAACGACGACGACGCACGTAATGAATATTAATGAACTGACAAAAAAACAACCGACATCCGGAAAACACAACAAAGTGAAAAATAACTTTAATTTCGGAAGGCGGTGACTTTGGATATGTACCTATTTGATTTTTTTTTGTCACCCCCTTCCAAAATTAAAATAATTTTTATTTTGTAGTGTTTTTGCGGAAGGTAGATTTTTTTTTTGTAAAGGGATCATTTCGGAAAAAAACCCTTGCGTACAAAAAAAGAATTTAGCAAATCCGTCTACATAAAGGTACAAACGCCAGCACATCAAGCTACCCCAATCTGTCAAATTTCTTTGATAGATTATCAACTATATCCCATAAGCCCAAGGTTGATGTGCTGGCTTTTTAAAACTTTTCCTGTATGACGGAGTTATGATCAAACATACATTTAAAAAAAAATATACCTAAACATGTCGAATTGATAACGTCCTTCTTTTTGAATTCGGACCTAGCTACTTCCTATTTTTTCTTACAGGACCGCTTCTGTTACGCTCTTTCTCTTTTTACACAATGATGCGTATGCCCTTTTAGCTATTGCTGAGGTATTGTTTTGTACCATTGAAAATAATTGGCGTTGCAAAGAAAATCGTTTTTCCTAAGGATGAGGAAATTCTGTTAGTCTTGACACATACAGGCAGACTTTAATCGGTTTACATGGGAATTCATAATAATATCGACATTCACTGCTGGGTGCCTGGCGTCGGCCAGCCGGCAAGGCGGCAACCTGTCGCCCAAATAAAAACATAACGTGTTTCAGCAATTCGTTTTAGTAGCTTTTTTCTCTTACAGACTGGCAACCCTAGCGCTCCGTGCGCACACAGCCGCGCGGTCTGACTGCGCCCGTCTTGGCGGTGCTCTAGCCAACACGCTCGGTGATCTTGCGCGCACTGCCGCTAACAGACAGCTTCTAGCTGCAGGTAACGAACCTAGTATTTACCATTCCTTTCCAATATAAAGTTGAGGAACTTATAGTAGAATAGAAATTTTACTTTTCTGTTTTCACCACAAGTCTCAACAGTGTTTTGCCTAAAAGATGAGTCTGTTAGTCATCGGCAACGGGTCGACAACATTTAAATTATTAATTAAAATATATATGTTTAGAGGATAAATGAAGCCCGGCTAACAAAAGGCATTTACAAGGCCAATTTGAGTGGAAACGCCGGGAGACCACGCCCTAGGCGGACATATAGTGACCTTATTGTTGATGTTTCTTCAGAAAGGTTAATTGCGTAGTACTCGCAACCCGTGGGCGTGTAATGACTAGATGTATGAACGTAAACGAGGCACAAGGAGTATGTAAGGATCGTAGCAAGTGCTGTTCTGTACCTAGTTTCTGCCTACCCCCATGGGAAAAAGACGTGACTTTATGCACAGGCTCCAGCACATCAAGCTACCCCAAACTGTCAAATTTTCCCAATTGAACATCAACCTTAGGCTTATGGTATAAAGTTGATAATCTATCAAAGAAATTTGACAGATTGGGGTGGCTTGATGTGCTGGCGTCTGTGCCTATATGTAGAAGGATTTGCAAAGTTTGTCAAATTTTCACAATTGAACATGAACCTTATTTTTTTACTATAAAGTTGAAATCTATAAACGAAATTTGACAGATTGGAGTAGCTTCATGTGCTGGCCTCTATATTTATGCTTTCACTGCTGGCCAAGCGACGTCCAAGTCATATAATCTAAAGATAAACTGTTAGCATTAGTGTGTCAGTGACGTGAACTCATAAGATTTGCCCCTACCGAAAATTGCTCAACGCACCCAGTATTTTTGCAAACATTTGCAAATTCCTTCTCATTATTTTATTTGAACCACAACATAGTGTAACGAGGTAAAACGAATGTTTATAACATTCCGACGGTGAATTACCAATAATTCACGGTTAGGAGCTAGAGCATTAACATGAATATGATTCGTTTTCCTCTACATTTCAAAGAACTTATTGGAACGATCGTAAAATGTTACAAATAATCATCACCTTGGCTTGACTTCACCTACTGCTACAAATGGGTGAAGTGCTACAAATATTTAAAAGTTATCATGAATTAGATTTTGTCATGTTTTTCCACTTGACACTTCTTGAATGTACAGACGCCAGCACAACAAACTGTCAAATTTTCCCAACTGAACGTGAACCTTATGCTTATGTTTTAAAGATGAAAATCTATCAAAGAAATTTGACAGATTGAGGTAGCTTGATATGCTGGCGTCTGTACAAGGAATTATGAGCGCATGTCAAAAATCGGAACCAAACATCATCGCATCTTAATATGTCAATTCAATTTCTGTGTCAATCTTGGACAACACATGTGCCAAACTATTGACAAGTTTCAAGTTGCAGTTCCGTAAATAAAATTATTATTTGTATTTTTTCCCACAGCTGCAAGCAACGAGCAAAAGAAACGGAAACTGTCGAAAAGCCAGAAAATGAAGATCCAAGCGAAGCAGAGGACAGCCCTCGCTGTCAAGAAGAAGGCTGCTGCCGTTGCAGCCGCAGCTGCCGCTAAGATGACCACTTAATTTAATTTAAATTATGTACGTCATTCCCAGTATCGTCGCCGTTCAGTGAAATCGTCGTGATTGCAATTATAGTTATTTTACAAGAGAAGAATAAAACTATCTGGAAGGCCGCGATACTCCACAAAAAAATCATAAAAAGATAAAGTAATTTTTATTTACAGGGTTTTCCCTGTACGGCGATATTATGTTGTGTATTTTAAGTCGAACTTCTACTGTCGAACATTATTGTAAATCCTTGATAATTATTATAATGTCTAGTCACTTTCATAAAACTCATAATACAATATTTATATCTCACAAAGTGACGCAGGCTTTACATGTGGTAACCAAGTGTATAAACACACTGTGAATGTGTGCGTGAAGACGAGTACCGTCGCGTCGGCACATAGCACACACACACTTCCGACTTCGCTATTGTCTTGGACGGTAGCGAGAGCCCTTGTACTTACACACACATTCACAGCGTGTTTATAGACCTTGTTACCACAAGTAAAGCGCGCGTCCTTTCTAGAGATAAAAATACTATGTGAGAGGAGGATAAGAAATGAATTATTTTACAAGTCTCAGCACTTCTGCAAATAAAAATGATTCTATTCTATTCTATTAATAATGTTCCTTGTGATCGGTGCTAGATTAAACTTTATTTAGGTAATTATTAATTAAAACTATGCACTGTAAATGTGAGAAAATTTCGCACAAAATTAACTACTTATGGATGTAATTGTATGTACTAAGTATTATAATGTTAAGTTATTTACGTAATTTGTAATTATTTGGAAATAAAAATATTTTCATAAAAGGTGTTTTTATTCACATTTTATATTTTAACTGTGACTTTGTTCCGCATCCGGTTTGACTGGAAGCTGACGCTAGCATATTAGTGAAGATCGCCCTCAGGACACGATGGAGGTCTGCCCGTCTTGGGCGGAGCACCGCCATGTCCTCGTGTAGGCGATCGGCGGCGCCGGTCTCTCGCGTCCGGCCATAGTGCAGGCCATGGTACGGAGTGAGAGTGTATGGGTAGCCGTCACCTCCTTCTGCGAAGCAGTAATGCTCGCGAAGGCGGCGCACGTGAGGGAGAGGCAGTATATGCGCCCTGACGGCCTTAGTCGCCGCAGGAGACGCCTTGGGCGTCGGAAATCCCAGGCTGATTCCAGGCCATCGTTGGCGCGGGCTTGAAGATGGGGAGTAATGGGTAGCTCGCTGTCCGTTATGTACCAAGCCCGATCAGACGGCGCGTTGTGTTCCACGCACGCCTCAAAGAGATGTCAAAATTCTATCTTAAATTAATTGTATTACAAATACTGCCATTATAATTGTCATCATTATCTGCCTACCCAACATGCCTTTTCCGACCTATGTTGAGTCGACTTCCAGTCTAACCGGATGCTGCTAAATACCTCCTTTTACATGAAGCGATCGCCTATCTAACCTCCACAATCCAGTAACTGAGTAATACGATAACCCTTGGTAAGACTGATTGTCAGACGTTCGGGCTTCGGACGGCCCGGCTTCGGCTTTAACGACGATCAAAGATCCAATAATGACATCCAGGACCAAATAGTACCATTTTATTAAAGAACAAATAGACTTGCCACACTGTACTGACTGTCATTTTCAGTTACGTCAAAGTGACAATGACAACTCGACCAAGTTCACCAAAATGATTTTCTGCAACCTGTAAAAATTGCATTCTTGCAATGTCAACAAATAAATAAAGTGTTTGTTACTCGTGATTTGGTCTCATATCAACTACTTACGACACCCAACTTAACGCAGGTAAGATAGGCTATCAAATACGTCAAAAAACGTTGTGTTTACATCATGCAATTTGAAAATGGTTTAAACTTGTGTCTGTACGGTGTCAAAACTAAACAAATTAAGCTTTACGCCTGAAATTATGATATTACTAGTGCCATTACATCGTCAACAATAATTATTCTGCCACATTAGCTGCCCACAAAGGCATTTAAGCACATTTTCCCAAACATTATATGCAATAAGAATCCCCAACACACACGACTCCTTTACGTAAAGAAAATCGGTCGCTGTGGCCATTTTCATAACAAACTATTGTCACATAATACCAAATTACATGCCAGTAGTATGTTAGTCAATTTCATTGCAAATAAAATAGAGCCTGGGTTCTTCTTTCACTAGATGCGTTAGATTTTTTAACCTAGGATATGAAAGCCTTCACGCCTTGTTGGCGCGCAGGTTTGCACGCTGTTCTGATCAAGTTAAGATCTCACTTTTTAAAGCATACTGCACCTCTTTGTACACGTGTAGCCTGTGGGCTAGCTATACACAGGCGAGTTACAGTGCCCTCCGTGTCCAGTATAACAACGCGTTCAGGGCGGTATTGGGGCTGCCCCGCTTCTGTAGTGCCTCGGGCATGTTTGCGGAAGCGCGCACCGACTGTTTTCACACCACAATGCGCAAGCGGTGCGCGTCCATGGTGCGCAGGGTGCGGGTCAGCTCCAATGCTGTCCTGGTGATGATTGCTGGACGATTGGACTGCCCTTATATTAGGAAGTGTTGTAGTAGGCATATAGCCAGGGCATGTCAACGAGCGTCTTGATATTTGCCGCTGTTTTTATTAATTTATGTTATTATTTTGATCCTGATTTTGCCCTAAACTTTTATTTTTATTTGTATTCCATATTATTAATTTCCGATTATTTTTAAATTTTTATTTTATTTGACATTTCACTTGATAATTTTTATTTAACATTGTATTTTGATGATATTGTATTTATTTTTATATTGTGATTTGTATTTATTTCGTATTTGTAACTTGTGGTTGTGAGAATATGGGAGTACCTACCTGAAATAAATGGATTTTATTTATTTATTTTATTTATTAATAGGACTCTATAAAGAGATTAATAAATTGGCAGTATTAAACATGTAATTATTATATATTACAAAACAGTTAAGTATGTACTAGTGAAAAGTTTGTGTGGAAATCGGTTGTCATGGTATGGGCATGTGACACGGAGGAATGAGGAAAATGTCGTGAGGAAAGTTTTGAGTATGAATGTCGATGGCTATAAGAGTAGGGGGAGACCAAAGAAACGATGGATGGACTGTGTGAATGATGATATGGTTAGAAAAGGTGTGACTATGGAGATAACGACTAATAGTGAAGTTTGATAGAAAAAGACATGGTGCGCCGATCCGACCTCAAATAAATTGCGATAAGGGAGGAGTATGATGAGGTAACTGTACAACAGTACACAAGTAACAACTTATGTTATCTAAATTCTTTTATTTTAATTTCAGATTTTCTGTGAGATTATTTGGAGAAATATATACTAAATATAGAAAATAAAACATGGACGAAGCCAGAGAAGAGGTGATAACTAAAAGCAATAATAACATTGCTGTAGAAGATATTGTGCGAGAACACTGTTACTTTGAAATTAAATCAAAAACAGTTCTCTTCTACCATTTAAATGATCATAATTATTTGTAAGTATTTATTAAATAAATAAAAAATCATAACATAGTATAAAAGAATGTCGCTTTTCGTGTCTGTATGTTTAGATCTTTTAAACTACACAACGGATTTTAATTGACAGTGATTCAACAGGAAGGTTTAAATGTATATTACGCCAACCTCCACGCGAGTGAAGCTGCTGTCAAAAGCATGTAATTAATAAAGGAGTATGTGTGGAGGGTCTTGCCAGCTCTTATTCATAGGCAAAGGCAACGGCGGCGGCGGCGGGTGACGACATGGTTGGCGCAGTAGTTAAGCGATTCACTGCTGCGCCCCGCGTCGCGGTTTCGATTCCCGCACGGAAAAAATATTTGTATGACCTACAAGTAGTTGTTTCGGGTCTGGCTGTTTGGGTATGTGAGTTTAAATGTTTGTAAACGCACCCACAATACAGGAGAAATTCCTAGTGTGGGGCAACGTTTAAAAAAATAAACAAAAACAGAATTGTAACCGTGCACCTGCTGTGATGTTTCGCAAGTGCCCATGCCAACAACTTGGAGATATTTATTCCATTCTTGAAACAGTTTAATGTGGGAGCCATCGCAACATATTAGTAGCACTTCCAACTTCCAGACCAAGTAAATACCAGCAAAAACAATTCTAAATCACTATTATCTGTTTTCAGTGAGACTGAAACCCAAAAGCCAAAGAAAAAACCAGCAAAGCTAATAAAAAAACGTAAACGCTCTGTCAAGATAACAGAACTAAGAGCCGTTTACAACTGCAAGGCTTGCGGCTTCCGCACAATGGACCGGCTACTCTCCTCACAACACAACTGCAATCCGAAACCAGCCAGATACGTACCATGCACAAAATGTGACAGGAATAAGGCACCGGAAGGCTATCAGCAATGTACAAAATGTTCCTATTTCACCAAAAACAAGGCTAGTTTAAAAGTTCATATGCGGATACATTCGCAAGGTACACCATATAAGTGTACGGAGTGTGAATATTTTGGAAGGGATTTGAAGGAATTGATAGCTCATTACAATAAGGTGAAGGATCTAACGTGTGAGTGTGGGTATACAACGCATGTTAAGCAGCAAATGGTGGGGCATAGACGGTCTCATACGGGAGAGAAACCGTTTGTCTGTGGTGTTTGTAGTTTTTCTACAGCTGATAGAGCTGGGCTTTATAGGCACTTGAAGAAACATCAAGTCTAGTGTAGTAGATGTATGTTTGGGTCTGATTGAAATTGAGAGTTTATAGGTTGAAATCTTTAGACCTTAGTCTATCAAGTCTTTATTCGCAACATAAAAGATTTTCAGAAGTTAGAATCACTTTATTCTGTGCCTCACTTACGCTGGCCGCGGTTTGTCCGTGGATAGGTGACCATATTTTCACACTAAGACCCTTCTATGTCTCAGAAAGCATGTTAAGCCATTGGACCCAGCTGTCATTTGTAAATCTTTGACACAGTCATTATGTTCTCTACTATAATGATAGTATTTGGTCCTGAATGTCATTATTGGATCGTTGACAGTCGTTAAGGGTTGTCAAACGCCCGCAAGCCTGACCAAGGGGTATCATATTACCCAGTCACTGGGTTGTGTAGGTCCGATAGGTAGACGCTTCATGTAAAAAACTGGTCTTCAGCTGCATCTGGTTAGACTGGAAGCTGACCTCAACATAGTTGGGAAAAATCTAGGCAGATGATGATGATTCTGTTAGTCATAAAGTGCAAAGTTGTACGAACATAATATCATTATGGGGTTGAGCATTTTTGCACTTTATGACACTGAAAAAAGGTTTATTTTTCAGCTATTGTAAAAGGATATCAACAAAGCTATAATAAAGTGACTTTAAGATGAGATTGTGATTTATTATTTTTACATATTTTTGATGTTTTTGCTCAGAAATTTTAAAAAATTACGTTGTAAAGATTTCAGCTAGCTGTTATTTGTGAGTTTATAAAAATAAATAGATATATGTATAGTTCATGTTTGTTTATTTTTGAGAACCTTTATCAGCTTCCTGTCGCGCGTCTCTGTGTGTGCGTCTTTTGAACGATTGTACGTGGTTTCTGTACTGCCCATATTTATATTGTGTCTTGGTACCGTCAGAGACAATGACGAAGTCGGCAGTGTGTGAGTGTGCGTGTTATGTGCTGCTGCTACTCGTCTTCACGCACACATTCACAGCGTGTTTGTACACTTGGTAACCATCGATTCGTGAAACAAAAATATATATATAAAGCGAGACATTGGTTTAAATATCTTTGATAAAAAGGTACATACCATAAACTTACAAAATTGCTTCCCATATGCGCTGTGAGACCATGACCTGTCTGTCAGCTCCCTTCTGAATTTTAAAAATAAGTAATAGTTTAAAAAACTAAAAAAACACGCTTTAAAAACCAAACTAAAAAAGGAGAAAATAATTTAATTCAATTAAAAAGCGTGGGGTGCTTTTTGAGGTATTTTTATAATCAATTAACGTCAAGCACCCCACGCTTTTTAATTGAATTAAATTATTTTCTCCTTTTTTAGTTCTGCTAACTACAAAAACTTGTTTTTTTTTCCCCAATTTTTTTTTCATTATTGAATTGTCATTGGTCCTCGACAAGTTTACAAAGTTTCAATGAAATCTGACCGTTTAAAGTGGGTCAAAATCGCGCTCAAAGGAGTCTGTTACATACAAACATACAAGTGAAGCTAATATAAAGCGTGTAAAAACACCGACCATTTTGATATAACAAACATGTAGTAGCCATCACCGTGTTAATTTTTTTTTTGAGGATTGAGGTCGTCGAGTGGTAACAGCCGCAACTTAAGAATTGTAGATCGTAATTTCGAACCCTGACAGGCACTTTAATTTGTGTTAATTATGTCATCATTACTGCTCTCAAAACGGTGAAGGAAAACATCGTGAGGAAACCGGCATATCCTGGAATCAAGACAACAGAATACAGATTGGAGGCCTGTGCCTTAGAAGCGGACTCCTGTAGGCGGGTAAAGACATAAGACTAAGTAGTAAGACCCTCGTGGGTTCAGTGGTCGCAAACGCTACTGCAGACCATGTGATCCTAGGTTCGATTGCCAGGTCGGGCAAAGTGAGTCTTGAATTTCTCAATATCAGCCAGTGGGGTAACCGTAATAGGGTCACACTATCAGTAACAATGGCTTTCATTCTGACAGATCAACAACATTCATTACGTAGCTGAGCAGATTTTTTTTATTGGAACATGAAGCAATGGATTAACAATATCCTTCAAAATGAATAAATAAATAAATGAATGTTTATATTTATGCTTCAGTTTACAAAACAGGGTTTGATTAGGAGCCTCCTTTTAAGCAAACAATGCCTGTGTTAGGAGACTCCGCTCTTCCATAGTACAGAATAATATTAATCTATTTACAAGAAATCCGTAGGTACTTAAAATATCAAATAAAAACAAGTATGTTAGTGAGAGTGTGATTCGAGTGTGAATACCTGCGCGGTGTGTATATGAGTGTATTTTAAAGAGTATGTTGTAAGTGTATCTGCTACTTTATGTGCTCCATTCAGATTATGATTGACAGTGTGTTAGGTAAATAGGGTGCTGGAGTCTGGATTCGTTCGCGAGTGAAAGTCAAAAGTAATTTCTCTATAGAGGTATGAGGAACGGGGTGCAAAGTTCGCTCATACTCTCGGTTGATGTCGGGATGTTGTACCTATGCAAGTCGCGCGGTAAACTCTGATTGCGCGATGCAGGATTTGTGTGACGTGAGTCTTGCGTAGTTTGCCTGTGGCATTGTAGATGGCGCCACTTCTCTTTTTGTGTTTTTAGATATTTATTGCGAAGTATTTTTCTATAGTGCCGCTACAATTCAAACTAGGCTGAGAGTCAGCTCTTTTTGAACGGAACACTGAACATGATGGTAATAGGGTCGCCCCTATTACATGGGACTTAAACATAACTGGCGAAATATGGTTGTAATGTACACCTCCATGACACGTACACCTCTATCTAGCTTTTTGGGGATTATAGGCGTGATGTTAATAAGTAAATTAAAAAAACAACAGATTTTATATAAAAAATGCAATTTATTTACAGAAAATCACTTGTACAAAATTCATATTCATTTCGTATATTTTTACAAATTAAAATTCTTATTTAATAATAATAATAGTCGGAGTATTTTTACACCCGTAGTTATAAGTCTAACATAGTTTATTTTTTCTTGTCAAAAATACTATTTTTTCAGTGGGATTATTATTATGTATACGAAGGTATTTTATTATATTTTCTAAAAAATTACGCAGTTTCTACTTAACACAGGTTTTTTTTTTTATATGGAGATCGAAGTTATGTAGTGTGATGTCTTCAAGTCGACGAAAATAATAAATAAACATTCATATAGACGTAATAAAATGGCGGCGGGATTGTTCCGCGCAATGGATTTTCAAAGTACTGCTTATAAGAAAATTCGGCTGACGACTGTCTTTTTAAATTGGTCGGCTAGTATACAACCCTAGTTTTAGTATATGCGAAATCTGAAACATGTGTCCAGTATTTTTATGTAATATAGGTATGTATGTTTGTAATGAAAATTAACAAAGTTATAAGCTTGTTATGTTACCTAGTTGTTTACACAAACATGGTCACCACGCGCCGCCCCCGCGGGCCCAGCTTCGTATTGTGCCCATTGATAATAATTAGGCAGTAGGTACGTAACCGTACGGCGATTGTATTGTAATTAACTGGACCCGACCGTGTGGCAGCGGCTGACTACGGCGGGTCGCGTGCACATTGACCTGCAGCGGGTGCGAGTGCAGGACCAGTCGCCACTGGTGACTGCACTGGTGGCCGCAGCCCGCCGACACCTGCGTTCACTGCGGAGAGCCCCACCTGCGTGCAGACTGCCCGTCGAGGCTGGCAGAAGAGGCCCCAAGATGCCACAACTGTGTGTTGGCAAAGTTAGATTGCACGGACCACAACGCCTTCGACAGTGCGTGCCCGATACGCGTGAAGTGGGATGTACTGGCGCGTTTGTCGGTGGCGTATTGCTGAGGTGCAGTTAAACATTCCCGGAATTAAGACGTTTGACATTTTCCATCACACTTGCAAAACTTTTGTGGGAAAAAATATAACATTGTGTAAAAATTATTGGAGTCGATTCAGTTACTTAATCTGAACAAACTATATTCAGGTTTCGCATATACTAAAAATAATGCTGTATAAAAATTAAATAACAATAGGACACAGTTGCTGTACTTCAGTTGTACAGTCAGGGAAATATAAGTGTCAGGCAGATTGTCGTACTCCGTAAAACTACCGTAAAATACTGGTATTCAGCTGCATAGTTGGGTAACGACTAGGCAGATTGAGTTTTACAGGGTCAAATTACATTAGCTTGGAATACTTTACCAACGCGTTCGGTATCGATAAAAACGAATGAAACAAAAAAATAACTGAAATATTTTTTATCATTCGATGGGCGAAGGTCAATGCTCGTAATCGGTCAGCGAACCGCGTCGGCCGTGCGTAGATCGCTCAGCTGTTTTTTGTAATTTTTCGTTACAACTTTTTTTTTACAAATACCATAACTTACCAGTGTCATTTAAAGTTTAGAACAAAGTTCGAATTAGGTATTTTTACATTATTGTTCTATATCGATACTCAACGCTTGAGTAAAGTATTGCCCGGAAATTTAATTACACCCTGTAGTAATTTCTTACGACTTCATAAGTGAACAGTCCTTATGACAGTTGTGACATGAATATACGCACAATTTATATTGTTATTCAATTTGCTAAGAACTCTGCTTCCCTGACTGTACCGACTAACTTCACATTCTTCTGTCACTGTATCGTTAACACATCTTTCTCTATAACCAAGAAGCTTATAAATAAAAGTCGAGACAACATTCTAAATATCTAAGTGAAGACGACAGTGGGCTAGCGCTCTCTTTCTAAATACACACATAAGAACGAGACAGTGATATGTGGTTTCTCTCTCTTATGTATGTTTTCACTGTTGTATTTAGAGTGTTGCCTCCACTTTAATCTATAAGCTTCTTACTTGTAACGCAACTATATTAGTTTGACATTTATGAAATAGCGTCAAACTCAACATTTTGTTCTATTCTATTGACATACTATTAGTGAAAATACTATTCAGTAAATAATAAGCATGTACACTCGTGGAAGAAAAAGGTTAAACACTTTTCAAATGAACTCCTTTTCGAATAAACAAGTATAGTAGTATCAGAATCAAGTTCTTCTAACTTAACAGACAGCTGTGCTGTTGGGGAGTTTGTTCCGCTACTTCTTCTTCCCAGCTAAAGCACTAGGAAGTGGTGAAGGGCGGGCATTTTGGGGGACTGTCTTATGTAATTTTGACGTTTAAAAACTGCTGACTTTCAACCTAGTTTGAAGAACTGACTTTTGATTCTGATTTTACCAAACATGGTGCCCGTTTTTGCCTGAAGTGGATAAGCTTTTAATTCCGAAACTGTACATAACCAACATGCTCATTTTGATCATAACACATTTTTTTAAATACATTTATCATATTTCCTACTCTGCATAAGCACTAATGTTCAGTTCATAAGTATTTTGTGAATGCAGGCATGAAAGGCTACGTTAAAGGCATTATCTTAAACACTAAGAGGCACATGCACGAACTACTGAGTTAACAAGATCTATACTCCATTTGAAATAAGATCAGACATTTAACTAAACCTTTTTTACAGTCCGATCAACCGACTTTGACTTCTATTGCGTTAGAGGCATAACAAATGTCAGCTGCAGTAAACAGTTGGTATTGTAACTAGTATTTTGCTTTTAATGCCATCCTTATGACTACGGTATAGAAGTCAGAATCGGTTGAACTGAAAAAGGTTTCTTTAAATGTGTAATCTTATTTCAAATGGAGTATAAATGTACTAGGAACGATGTATACAGCTAAGTTTGTAGCTAGCAAATTGAGTTTTGATTTTATTTCTATGAGTATGTTTGGTTTTTACTACAAACACTTTTACAAGTCAATCTGAATCTGACGTAAGGTCAATATATTTTCTTAGTTTTTGTGACAGCAATATGAGCGGGAAGATTACTAGATTAATTTACGTACAGTCAAATTTACGGATACTTTTAATTACCCGAAAAAAATAATGGATTTTTATGCGACGTTGTTGAGTATCACGATTTAATATCCCCAGCCTTTCACTCACCACATATGTTGAGTATCCGGGTCGAAGGACCACCTGGAGCTCGATACTTAACAGCGTCTAATTAAAAAATATGGGAGAGGTGTAACCATTTTTTTTTTTTACGTTATTATGGTCATTCAATATTTTCAGTGTTACAATTCCAATTTACCAAGTATCCACATATTTTTTGCACAATGTTCGTCATTAAAAGAGAGTTTGTTTAATTCTAAGGGTTCATTCTGAATTCTGATCCTTTTATGTTGGCTTTGATGGCAAACAGTCCCTGCAACTTATGTATAACCGAAGCGCCACGCTCCAGTAAACACCGCCGATATTAATCGTTTTATCAAAGGCTTGACGTATTTAATCGAATCTCAGATAATTCCCATTTTGATTTCCTAAAAATATTATTGAACACTCTCTAATATAATGAATGCGCATGTGTTTGTGAACCTCTAATTATTCCTATTTTGAAGTCTAAAAAATACTAAATACTAAATACTGCAAATAACTTGGATGTATGAACGAGGTTGGTCAAAAATTTAACTTTTTGGAAATGAAAACTTCTTTAGGCGCGTTCAGCACTTTTTGGGTGCACAAAAATCATGGAACTCGCGTCATCGACACCGAACGGTTGAGCACACGGATTGAGTCGCGCGTTGATGTCTTTTGGAAAAGTCCCTTTCTTTGATAAGGAAATTCTAATTCTTTTACCCCTTCACTTTACCTTTGTATTTTTATCGTAAAAATCAGTGCTGTTAACTTTAATGGCTGCAGTCGATCGCTCGTTTATCATTTTTTACCGAGAGCAATAAGGACCCCAGGACCCAATGTCAAATCCTGTATTGACGATTAAAAAAATACACGTAATTGTTCAAGTTTTCACTTCTGTTGGCACTCCCGGAGTGCCAGTTTTTTTTTTTTTGTTCTGGTTGGAAAATCCTCATGGATGACCTTCGCCCTGGGGCAGGCAGAGGGGTCTGTAAAGACTGTTACTAAAACGAGTAGTTCTAATCTAACCGAACCTATTTGTTCGGAGTACCCTGGCGTAGTTACTGAGTGCATCATTTGAAGCCCAAAATTTTATAAGAGGTTCATTAGTTTTACAAAACATTCGTCATTACAAGGTCAATAAGATTTTTAGAGGATCAAAAAAAAAACCTTTACGTAAGTTACACATTACGTCAATTTGCCATGTTTTAGCCAACTGTCAAAGAACGACAGTTATAATTTGAATAAACGGACTTTTTAAGATGGTCATATTTTTTTTTTAACAATCAATTCTCTAGATATTACTTATATTAATTAACTACCAAATGTGGCTTTATATTTGCATTATGTATTTCATTTCTTTAAAAGACATTTCAAAATTAGTCGTTTCTGTTATCGATAAACTTGGCATCTCATCCAACAAAACGCTGAACACAAGTTTTCTCTTGCCAAAAGCATATACAACGTTAATTCTAGTATAGATTTTTTCCTTATTAATAATAGTCCTCTAGATCGTATTTCGGTCATGACGACCAATCTCAACGGAGACTAGCCTTCGACGCAGGAGATATGGACCTGGACCTGGACCTGTCACTCTCAAAGTGAGATGGGACGGCAGTCAGACACGACCGGAGAGATCAGCCGGAGTTTCGAGAGCGTCCAACTTGTTATAATTCTTCTACAAACGCTCGTACATGATTATGGCGTCATAACAAATTTACCTCCACATATTTTGAACACACAGGTATCTTGTGGTATCTAGGTTTCTATGTAATTAAAAAAAAAACTTTTTTGATTAACAAATTCAGTAAAGACGTCTGATAATCCTGCCAGGGGTGCGGATTGTTCAAAAGAGATACCGCGGCCCCTGGCAGACAGACAACTGAAGGAACACGGCTGGGTTTTAGTCAGTAAATATGTGACACGCCCTCCCGGTCTGCCCAGAGCGGGAGAAGTTATTTGATGATTTCCCAACCAAAAAAAAAACCTCTGAAAATCAGCTTTTTTGTACGAATTTTATCTGAACTTTGGCCGTTCATAATGTACTCATGCATTGATAAAGTTAAGAAAACATTGTCATAGAAACTTCGCATATGTACTTAATAGAGATTCTAGCTGACAAACAATTTTTTCCAAAAACTTGTAAGGCTTTATTAAAAACACATATTTCCTGGAACTAGTTTTGTGAAATCTCCGCGCGCCAATTATCGCATTCTCATTCGCTTGCATTGAATTGGATGAAACAACAAGCTTTTCAATCATGCTCATATTGACGATAGACGAGTCGGGAAGCGTCCTTTTAATGTCTTCAGTGGTCCCTATTACCTGCGTCTTCATTGCCAAAATGTGAGTGTATTATCCATGTTTGTTTGTTACGCGTTCACGCTAAAACGGCTGAACGGATTTGGATGAAATTTGGCACATGCGTAGACCATGACCTGGATTAGGACATACGATACTTTATTTCCCGATATTCCCACGGGACCGAGACTTTTGCGGGTGAAACCGCGGAGCGCAGCTAGTTTTTAATAACTTGGTCAAATCTGTGTTTCGATTTTTCTTCTCCATACTAAAAATAACGTTGTATATTGGTCAAGAAGCGAAAATGTTAAACAATCAAAATCCTATCCTAGAAAGAATTTAACTTTTCATTCAAAATGTTGGCAATACCCGGAAAAATAATAAGGTATTTTGAAACGTCAAAATATAAAAAAAAACATACCCAATTCCATTCTAAAACCTTCAAAGCATTCACAATCCATTATAAAGCCTACTCAAGGTCACCCATCCTTTTCTATACCTTGCTTAACTTTGACACGCAGTTACAGAATTTACAGTTACAACTAGATTCTAACTTAGATTTCTAATACTGTTATATTTTGGTCTGTATTGTGATATGGATCTTATTCAGGAAGCCTTAAGGTGGGAACTCTAGTGTAGCCCACGAAATTCAAATTTTCTTAAGTTTTCTTGCAATTTGCAACGTGTCAAGTTGTTTATGTTGATTAAAATATAATTCGCGACCTTAACACGAATGTATTCACAGAATTATTAACATTAAAATAATTTAATTTCAGTAAATGATAAATGGTTTTATTTCTGTAAGTATGTAGGTTTGTACAAACCCTTTTACACGTCAATCATATTTTTAAAACTAGATGAAGTCGGCGTTTCCTATCTGACTACTCTGAGAAGAAAGGTCGAAAACTCAGAGGTCAACGATTTGTCGACGGAAGAATAGACATGACTATTAACTAAATGATGTACAATTGGAGAAGATAGCTATGTTTTTCTATTAATTATCACAGTTATGCGTTCTAAACGAATCATGATTTTGTAGATAATCGTATTATACTTTTTGGCCGTCGAGTAAAAAGTTTGTTGTCAGTGTGTTTTTGACAGTTTGGGAAGAAATATTCTTCCGAAATAGTCTACATTTATAAGTACCTAGACAAAGATCGTTAGAAACGAAAGACAAAATGACAGATTGTAGAAGGATATTTCAGTGCGATGCCAAAAATGGAGAAAAGTCATTTTGTATTGAAAAAGCACTGTCTATTCTTCGTAGAAATAGAAAACGTCATGCTAAGCCTACAGCAGGAGAACCGTAGACAAGCGTTTTGTCGTCGGAAGAGTAGACAAAAATGACGTTTCCGTATAGACAGTTGACAGTTTTTCACCGCGAAATGTAGACAAGCGATTTCTATTCTACAGTAGAGTAGAAATAGAAAGCGTCATGCTAAGCCTGCTGACACAATCTTGGTCACTTCATGTGAAGACCATGTAGATCGGTGTCTGTAATGGTCTTTTGAGGAAAGAACCACACAGATTGAGTGGATTTGTCCAGTCAGTGCACGCATTTGGTTTAGTGGTGGTCACGCAGTTCAGTGGTGGTTCAGCTGGGTTGGGCAGCATTTGGGAAGCTTCGTCGAGTCTTCTCGTCGCGGATTCCGCAGAGCCTGAAGACTAAAGTCTTCAACCAGTGTGTCCTACCTGTTATGACCTACGGAGCCGAAACGTGGACACTCACGGTACGGCTGGTCCATCAATTCAAAGTCGCTCAGCGAGCTATGGAACGAGCTATGCTCGGAGTATCTCTGAAAGATAGAATCCGGAATGAGGTGATCCGGCAGAGAACCAAAGCTGTCGACATAGCTCACAGAATTAGCAAGCTGAAGTGGCAATGGGCCGGCCAATTTCGCCATAGAACCGATGACCGTTGGGGTAGACATGTTCTTGAGTGGAGACCGTGAATCGAAAAACGTAAGGTCGCCCTCAAGCTAGGTGGAGTGACGATCTTCGCAGGGTTACTGGTAGCAACTGGATGAGAGTTGGTAAGAATCGAGTTGAATGGCGTGCAATTGGAGAGGCCTATGTCCAGCAGTGGACTGCTGTAGGCTGATCATCATCAGCCTATGATGATATGCAGCTCAACTAAAAACTTTAGGAGCTCAACAAATCGACGAACAATACCAAAGAAAAAACACAGAATTACTATTTCAAGAAAAACTCATTCAATGGAATTAAATGAACTTACGAGAGTTGTATTGATGTCTCTAATGATTAAAATTATGTAAGGCCATATTTGTTACCTACAAAGTGCAAGAAATATATGAAAATTTGAACTTCGCGAGCTACCGTGGAGCTTCCACATAAAGCTTTAGCCACAATGAGGCGAATCCCGCGCGGGATGCGGGATGAAATTCATTCGCGCCGATTGCTTGGAAGAGATAACTTGTATGGAGGTGTTCAAACTGGCGCGGATAATTAAAGTTAACAATTAAACGGCGCGCGGCGTCTGATACAAAAATCGTGATTTTTATTTTTTATTTAAATACATACGTAGTGTTAAATATTGTAAGCTGGTACGTAACATGTCGTGTGCGAGTCCCGACAAGCACTTGGCTGGATTTTATTTCTTTCGTTTTCTTCATAGTCGTTGTAGCAAGACGCGTGTCGTGTTAGGAGCCATCCATAAATTACAACACACGTTGAAGGGATGGGAGGGGGTCAACTAAATGTGACACAGTTGTGACAAGGGCCAGGGGGATCAAAAGCTTTGTGACGTCACATGTTAAAATCACCATTAGGTGTCTAAATTAAGATTATTTAAAATTGAAATACATTATTTTTGTTTACATTTAATTATGTACTTCTAAAAACAAAATTGTAAAATATGTGACGTCACATGAGGGGAGGGGGTTTCACAAGTGTGACCACATGTGACAAGGACGGGGGGGGGGGTCAAAAACTATAAAATTTGTGGATGGCCACTTAGCATGTAGCTCGTTGGGCACTTCATTACAACAATCGAAGCGCGCAGTCAAGTCCCGTGTCCCGCGCGGGATTTGCCTCAGTGTGGCCACAGCTTAAATGTATGTGACAAGAATATTTCAAGATTTTGGAAGCAGTTTTATTCTAGAAATAGTCTTTCCTATACGATTTCAGGCTTATATATGTGGCGTGGGTCTAAGATTTTTGTGATGATATTGAATAATGAACTTCATTTTTAGTGCCTTAAATAGGAAATGGATAAAAAAGTGTACCTTAGATATACAGGTTGTTTTTTTTTTAATAATGAGTTTCATTGATAGTAAGACACTCTGTTGTAGACTTGTGTAAGTAATGCGATGTTGCATTGCGCGTCACATAACTCGACCGCGTACTGTAGCATTACACATGACTTGACCAAATTAATCATGACACATGACTCTCAAACATGACGCGCGGTCTTCTATCTCGGTCATTTTCGCTCTGTGTGACTGTGTGCAAGTGAGAAGGAACATGCGCCGCGCGCCGGTCGTTTGGGAGCGAAATAAGTGAACTATTATTTAGAACCGTATTCTTGAAGAAATAAGGTTTACGTTTTACTGACAACGCAATCATGACTCTGTATCAGATCCTATGACATTACCTACGCTTTGCCGCGCGCTACCTATGATACAAAACAGTAACACGAAACAAATATAAAACTGAGTGTTGTATTGTGTTTATGATTGTGAGGTAAATGATTGTGGAATTCATGAGGTATTGAGTGATACTTATTTAAAGAAATAACTTAAAACTGTAAATACATCGATTTTTATTACGTAAGTGTTAAGTTTTATGTGAAAATATCTTATGGCGACGAAAAAAATGATGGCGAATTAAATCAAGATTCATCACGAAACAATCATTGTACATAAAATCGTTTTTTAAATAAGTACGCCAATATTCACAGTGATGGTCAATAATATACTATTAATATCTTCTACAACGCGAGCATTTCATTACAATAGCCATCGCGCGTGATGCTTCATTTCGCGTCATGTTTGGAGTCATAAGTCATGGTGTAATGTAAATGCAACATCCCTCGGTACGAAATGCGCGAGCATATCATTACAATAGCCATCACGCGTGACGCGTCATTTCGCGTCATGTTTGGAGTCATGGTGTAATGAAACATTACTCGGTACGAAATGTAATGTCATATGACATCACTTTAAAACGCACTGTTTTGCGCATGTCTACTCTGTTGATATACATTGTGATGTTTTTCCATTTTTTTTAGGTACATTTAACTTGTTAATTTGACACCCTGTTTAATGTTAGTTCGCCTCTCCCACGCCACCTCCCGAACTAAACTAAACATGATTAAGTTGCCTACACTAATAAATGCGTTTAGAGTGTTACCATCGTTTGGGTATTTTTTTATATGGTTTGATAATATTCGTTTTTCAGTAAAACTACGAAAATCGTACTATCCAACTAATATTATAAATGTGAAAGTTGTATATAATCATACAGTTTGGATATTTAGATGCTCAATCACGCAAAAACGGCTGAACGGATTTGGATGAAATTCGGCACACAGATAGTTTATAACTAGAGATCGGATAATCGAATGCATATTTACCTAAAGATCATTTTTAACTATGAAAGTATGGAAGCGGCTTTATAAATTATTCGTAATATTTATTAAAAACCCCGGGGTTCTTGGATTGCATAACTATTCAGATGTGTATTCATTTAAAATTAATGTTTAACCCGATACAAATATGTGTATGTACTGAAGGATTAGTTAAAACAAAAAATAAACAAATTACCTAAATTAAGACTTTTTCGATACAAAAGCGCATTCCATGTTAGCCAATATCTCAACTTTAGGTGAATATGCATCCGAATATCCGATCTCTGATTATAATTGTGTAAAGCCATATTTGATACGGTCACGAATCATGTTATAATCAACATAAAATCTGACATTGACTTGCAAATTCCAAAAAAAACGGAAGAAAATTTGAATTTCGCGCGCTTCTTTAGCGCAGCCATCTATACATATAATAAAATTGTAACAGGCCGATGTCTGTACATTAAAGATATTGAAGAAAAAATAGTATGGGGGGTCTTTATTAGAGCAACAGAAGCCAAAACAACGGTTTTTAGAATTTTTGTCTGTGTGTATGTTTGTTACCGCATCACGCAAAAACCACTGCATGGAATTGAATGCAGTTTTCAATGATGTATTCCGAGAGGTCTAACTTAATAAATAGGCTATATATTATCAAAAAAAATGATTATCTACTTGATTCTAAAGTCCACGCGTATGAAGTCGCGGGCAAAGGCTAGTCTTGAATAGATATTTTTAAAGTGAAAACTTCTTTAGGCGCGTTGGGCATTTTTTGAAATGGGAAAAAACAATTGAACTCACGACACCGTTACCGACACCTCTGTTTTTTAGTAGACTATTCTATTCTATTTTTTCATATGGCAAGCAAAGCAGTGTCGACTATTCTGCCAATGTCTAAGTGAATTGGAAAAACGTGTGTTATTACAAAAAAATACCGAAAATGATCTTTACAGAGTTTTTTTAGTCGAGGTATTTCAATAATTGAAGTCTCAAAAGATAGGTTTAGGTCCAGAACTAATATTCCAATTGGAATTATGTAAAATCGGATAACCGTTTAGAAGATATGACCAAAATTATGATTATGAATAATGTGAAATCCTGTATTGACGATTCAAAAAATACACACGTAATTGTTCAAGTTTTCACTTCTGTCGGCACTCCCGGAGTGCCACTGTTTTTTTTTTTTAAATAAATGCCCGAACGATGGTAACAGACCGTTTAGCTACAAAAATACTAATATTTTGTACAAATTTTTTTTTTTTTTTTAATATAAAAAATACAGTTGCGTGCTACCATACTTACTCTACAAGGGTGGGCAGGTAGATAGGGTGCAAGACCCTATTGTCAAAAGTGTACCTAAGAATGTGATGTTGGATTTTTTTTTTCATCCTGTTTTTTTTTAATCCTTAACTATGCCTGGGTTCTGAGTTTATCTTAGACATTACTGATATCGGTGAAGAAACCTGGATTTATCTATACTCCATTTGCAATATCATTAAACAGAAGTTAAAAAAGGTTCTTTTTAATGTACACTTCGTAACAAAATTGCATTAAACGTGTTGCAGTTACGATTTATGCCAAAATTTAAAATTAAAGTGTCAATGCTAAAAACCTAAAAGAAGCAGGAGTGAACAACACCGAGTAACTAAATTAGCTGATGACGACGAAGTTTTACCAACGAATTGTGGGTCGTATGTTGTTATTTAAAATAAAGTATTGTAAAAAAAAAAAATATTTTACTTCCTTATAATCTTAATTAGATTTAAATCATCATGTGATTGTTTCTTTCATTCATTCGTTTTGTAGTAGGTTTGTAATGTGTGATGAAGATGTTATTGTAATTAGAACATTATTAAAATAAAATTACTCTTACTTCGTTTATCTCAGTATTTAGTTCTGTCTTAAATCTACCTAAAAAAGTTAGAACTTAACTTTGAAATAAAATGTTTTGCACTCCTGCTTCTACGAGCCTCTTTTTTCTAAAGCTATAATAAATGGGGTATAAACTGTAATAAAGAGTAAAGATTTAATTATTTTGTATGATGGTTACACTTTCACGCTAAACCAACTAAACAGATTTGGATGAAATTTGACACGTAACTAAATCCTAATTAGTCAATAGGGTATTTTCCAATATAATAAAAACTATTTTAATTTGACGATTGGGACGATCTATTTAACCGTTCCATTTTCTCAATTAAGAACGATTCAAATCAAATTTATTTTTCGTTTTGAATTTACCGCGAAAACGCTCCTTATTATGACGTTTTTTTTCACGTGTCATCATGACGTCAGCTTTGTGTAAACGGCACTGGTACAAATACTTAGTTTAGCGCAGTTTTCGAAGTATTTGTGCACAGAGGCACCGCACACCAGTAATACCACTTTCTATCCATTAAAAATCCTTTAGTTTACACAAAGTTGACTTCACGTGTGGTCACGTGATAAAAAATCATCGTGAGGAGCGTTTTGGCGGTAAATTCAAAACAACGAAAAATAAATTTGATTTTAATCGTTTTTAATTGAGAAAATGGATATACTTAAATAAATTTATTTTTATTTTTCTGTTACATATTTCGTCCCAATCTTCAAATTAGAATAGTTTTTAATGAATTAGAAAATGCTTTATTATAAATAAACTATTTTCAAGACTTGTGTTTGTTCCGTTTCGCCTTATATAGGTGTTGTTCAAAAGAGATCTTTAATTAGGTATACTTTTGACAATTTAAACTAAAATGTATTAAATTTGTTAGCCATTCTTCCAAGGCACTAATTTTATTGATAGGGTGGGAACACCAATTGCTGACTTAGCTATATTTTTATTGAAAAATATTTGTCTCTGATAATTTACTAAGGCTTTATCTAGATCTAGTCAAGTGCTTGAACTATTGTAGACAATAATCAAAAAGGTAAATATTTTCTACAAATATAATTGTAATGCTATCTCTCACTATAATAATCTCCGGTATTGTTGTAGAAAAATAGAGACAACAATTGGTACATCTACCCGACTATTTTTTTTTTAACTATTGTAGCTGCCTAAGATTACAATAAATGCATTATTCATGAGTTCAGTAGAATACGGCGAGTATATGGATATAATACGTCTTATATAAAATAATACTACAATCTTATTATGCTCTTTAAAACTACTGGCCTTATGTTGGCAACATTTATTAAAAAATATATTGTAAAAAGTTGCCAATATAAAAAATTAACACGTAGTGTTGCTAGTTAATTCCTTAAGATTTACTTTTAAAAGCTGCGAAATAATCTTTTAATTAAAATCAATAAATAAATTGTCTAAGTTAATTAATATTAATTGTTAATATCTAAAATGTTTGCATGCATTAAAACTTTCTTCCCTTTGGAACATGATTTGTCCAAATAGTCGAACTTTACTATTTGTCCTAAACGTCTCTAAAAATCGATTAAAATCTTACAAACTATATTAAAAATGTTGCCAACATCTTCATTGGGTTACCATATCACTTAATTTTGGAATATTACTTTTCGTTCAATCACAAAATCCTACCACACTAAAAGTATTGCCGTACTAATTAACAAAATCAATCATCGATTAAAATTAACTTGAAATAAAAAGCTACAACTAAACAATCACAAAATACCTAACCTACAGTTGCCATAAAAAAATCACAATACAAAAAAAAACTACCAAATAATTGCCAGTTTAAAAAAAACTACTAAACTAAAAAAAATACTGTGGGTTGCCAGCGTCAACGTCGAAATACTACTAATCCTTACCTACCTTATTTTATTAGCTATTAGGGGGTGTATCTAGCCATGTACTAAACCAGCTAACATTGAACATGCCAGAATAGGGGTGTTTCCGCTTCTTATGTAGTCGTAGAGACTCTTCGGATGCGTACCAGAATTGGGGGAACTTGTCATAGGCATATTTAACTGGTTCCTTCACGAAGGCTTCTGAAGGATCGTCTGAAATGGAAAGAAATATGTTTTTACACGCTTTATATTAGCTTCACTTGTATGTTTGTAACCGACTCCTTTGGACACTATTTTGACCCACTTTAAACGGTCAGATTTCATTGAAACTTTGTCAACTTGTCGAGGACCGATGAAAATTCAATAATTTAAAAAAAAAAAATAGAAAAAAAAAGCACGTTTTTGTAGTTAGCAGAACTAAAAAATAGAAAATAAATAATAGTTTAAAAAACTAAAAAAACACGCTTTAAAAACCAAACTAAAAAAGGAGAAAATAATTTAATTCAATTAAAAAGCGTGGGGTGCTTGACATTAAGAGATTATAAAAATACCTCAAAAAGCACCCCACGCTTTTTAATTGAATTAAATTATTTTCTCCTTTTTTAGTTTGGTTTTTAAAGCGTGTTTTTTTTTTTTTTAGTAAATATTTGTTCCTTTTCCACCGGAACCCTAATATTAAAGCCTCCGCTGTCCACTTGTCTGTCTGGCAGCGGGCTGTATCTCATGAATCTTAATTGGTAGACAGTTTAAATTTTCACAGAGTGTGTATTTCTAATATCCCTCTTCGAGGGTCTCCATACAAGAAACGTGTTTTATTTTTATTTGTTGTATTAAATATTGTAGGGTGGTAGGTGGTACGGAACCATCTTCATACCAAGACCCCTCCGTGCCTCTGACAGAACGTTAAGCCGTTGTCCCCTGCTGTCATTCATGGATCTTTGACAGTCGTTACGGGTCGTCAGAAGCCCGAAAGTCTCACAACCAGTCTTACGAAGGGTTGTGGAGGTCAGATCAGTCGCTCCATGTAAAATACTGGTATTCAGCTGCATCCGGTTGGACTGGATGCCAACCCCGACATAGTAGGAAATAGGCTAGGCAGATGATAAGATATTTACATAAATGCAAACAGTATAAGCAAAAACAACCGACTTCCAAAAAACACTACAAAGTGAAAAATAACTTTAATTTCGGAAGTCGGTGTCTTTGGAGCTGTATTTGAATTTTTTGCCACCGCCTTCCGAAATTAAAGTTATTTTTCACTTTGTAGTGTTTTTTGGAAGTCGGTTGTTTTTTTTTGGAAAAAGTTTTTATTTTTCACTTTTTAGTGGTTCACATGTGCTTACCCTTTCACAGCATACCAGCGTGATGTTATGTTATGAACTGGTGTAAGCAATAGACAGAGATGAGATTTCAGCAATCCCAGTCCATTTGCTATCATTTATTGAGGAGTTCCGTTGCCTATCTCCAAAGTTCTTCATCAAATCTTCACCAAATTGAAATGAGACCACTACGAGAAAGTATTCTTCCAAAAAATACCTAAATCGCTTTGTGTGCCTATAAAATTTGAAGAGTTCTCTCTATTTCTTCAGGATCCCATCATCAGATCCTGACTTGATGATCATGGGACCACCTGGGAAGTATACCCTTTCAAACAAAAAAAACAAAATCCAAATCGGTCCAGCCATCTTCGAGTAATCGGGGAACATACATAAAAAAAAAAAAAAAAGGTTCCGACGAATTGATAACCTCCTCCTTTTTGAAGTCGGTTAAAAATACCAGATGTTTTTGCTCTCGTATCATCATCATCTTCTCCTGGGGGGTGGAGTAACACTGAAAGACCAAGTCCGTAACGTATTTATAAGAGATAGCTTTAAAGTTGCCCCAGTTGTAAATAAAATATCAGAAGCCAGGCTCAGATGGTACGGTCATGTAATGCAAAGACCAGAGGACCACGTCGTGCAAAAATGCCTTTCCATGGCTTAAAGAAAGAGAGGGAGAGGAAGACCCCAAACCACATGGCTGACGAATGTCATAGGGATATGAAAGATTCAGGTAGTGTCCGACCGAAGCTTTGGCTTCGGCTTCGGCTTCGGCCACCTTCGGCCAAAAAAGCACCTTCGGCCAAATCTTCGGCTTCGGCCAAAAATTTGCCGAAGGTTTGGCCGAAGCCGAAGGTTTGCTAGTTGTCAAAATTTGAAATTTACTGAACGATGCTAGAGCGAGACGGAGAGTGTGCAGAGCAGCAGAGTTTCGCCGCGCCGCCGCACCGGACCAAACGAATCGCAGTTAGTAAACTAAACGAGTCAAAACAAGTTTGAGAGCGCGTCTTAAAATTCTAATAAGTGTTTTGTTTTTAAATATTTCATATTTGTTATTACAAATTATTTTATTTATTACTGTGAGTAGTACCTGTGGTGATACGTTCATTATTGTGAGGCACTCTAAGAACCAAAAAACCGTAAGTATTGTTTGGTTTAAAATATTTTATGTTATCTAACGTTAGGTAGGAAACTAAATGGAAACAATGTTGGTATGTTTTTTTATGCAATTTTTAGATAAAAAAGACATGTGAAGATTGTTTACTTTTAGTTAACTACCTAAACCGATAGGATATAGGCGCATCCGCGTTGCAGAGTCCTACTGCGAGTACAGGGCGGTCGGCTCGGCTCGTTATTAGGCTAAATCTCTAAAGCTCTCACAATATGTATCTAGTATATTCTGAGATAAAAGTAACTATCGTATTTCTCAAGGTCAATGACACCTTCGGCTTCGGCCGAAGGTTTTGGTGAATACCGATTAATCGGCTTCGGCTTCGGCTTCGGCCAGAATTGCACCTTCGGTCGGACACTAGATTCAGGCCTAACAAACCAAGATGCCTACCAGAGAGATGAGATGGCGCCGAATGATCAGGAAAGCCGACCCCGAGTAACGGGACAAGGTGAAGAAAAAGAAGATCATCATCTCCTTCTTGCCTTTAAGTTGGGGTCAGCTTCCAGTCTAACCGGATGCAGTTAGCTACAAGTATTTTACATGGAGCGACTGCTTAGCTGACCTCCACAACCCAGTTGACGGTCAATTTTGAAGAAATATAATATATAACCAGAGATCGGATATTCGGATGCATATTCACCTAAAGTTGAGATGTTGGCTAATATGGAATGCGCTTTTGTATCGAAAAAGTCTTAATTTAGGTAAGTAATTTGTTTATTTTTTGTTTTAACTAATACAAACCACCCCTCCTCCAGTACATACACATATTTGTATCGGGTTAAACATTAATTTTAAATTAATACACATCTGAATAGTTATGCAATCCAAGAAACCCGGGGTTTTTAATAAATAATTTAAAAAGCCGCTTCCATAATTTCATAGCTAAAAATTATCTTTAGGTAAATATGCATCCGAATATCTTTGTATATAACTTACATGGAGGTAAGCAGTATAAACAGAATAACCGATGCTTTCTGCTCTCGTGGCTCTCAAGATGCTTCTTGTGATGTTTTCTGCGCGTGGATACATGTGGGCAACACGGACATGGGATGGCGAGGTCCTTGGGCACGCAGCCGTGCCGCTCAGCTGCGTGGGTTATTAGTGTGGAGGCGACCCGGTAGCCCTGGAAAAGAGAAGTTATCTTGCAGTTTTCATATTCAGCCCACAATGTTCACACTGCTGAGACATAGCCCTGCTCTCTGATATGGAGTGAGCAATAATCCATCACGCAGGACCAGCACCCTAATTGTGTCATCATAATATCAGCCTTACTAGAGAATGGGCAGCAGTGTTCTCTATGCATTTGACCACCATACTGCGATCGCCAACCCGCCTGCCAAGCGTGGGGATTATGGCAAAATGGGGGAGGCTTATGTCCAGCAGTGGACGTCTTTCGGCTGATATGATGATGATGATGAATATCAGCCGACAGACGTCCACTGCTGGACATAAGTCTTCCCTAAAAGGGGGGGATGGCTAAACCATTGCTTCATATGTTCTAAAAATGTGTCTGCTCAGCAACGTAAATAAAGCAATGAATATTGTTGAACTGTCAAAATGAAACCCGGTTATGAGTAATCGCGTGTTACGCAATTAGGGTGGAGGTCCCAGTGCGGTGTCTGTTTGGATCTAGAGCATGCCAGTTTCCTCAATATGATTTCCTTCACCGTTTTGAAGGTAACGGTGATGAAAGATGAAATTATTTACACAAACTAAAGCGCCTATAAAACTCTTAAATCGCGGCTGATATCACTGCTCTAAATATATTAGATTTTATATTTTATAAAATTATCTCTAATTCTGTACAACTTTTGATCTCATTTCCTAAACAAAACAAAACATATCTGAAATAAATTATTGTATCCTACTAAGTTTGTATGTTTAGATGTTTGTTACTCAATCACGCAAAAACGGCTGAACGGATTTGGATGAAATTTGTCACACAGATAGATTATAACCTGGATTAAGACATAGGATACTTTTTATCCCGGTACTACGTTCCCGTGGAATAGTTTTGGACCTCCACGGGTTGAAGCAGCTGATAAAAGTTAGTTATTAATAATAGCAGTACTAACCTTAAAGCAGTGTTCACACTGGTAGGGGAAGTCCTTCCACTTTGGGTTCTTTTTTCGACTGAAAACCATCTTATAGGGCTCCGTAGGAAACCAGTCCTCAGGGTCTAGCTGCAATTCTACCAGCTCCGTTCCTGGAAATAATAGTAATTGGAATATAAACTCAAACTCAAAGCATTTATTTCAAATAAACCAATTACAGGCACTTTTGAATTGTCAAAGAGTCGGAAAGATGAAGCTAGTTGCCCATTCCAAAGCGTAGGTACCTATGGAGAAGAACGGGCAAGAAACTCCATGGACACTCTTTTAAAATCATGATGTTGTTACAAAAAGTTGGTTACATCATTAAGTTGAAATTGTCAATGTGAGAATGATGTAAAAAGACTTGCACATTAAAAGCGTCCGTAATTAAAGCATAAATAAAATAACAATTCAGTAATTAAAATAAGCCGTGGGAGCTAAGAGATGACCAGTCCCTACTGGCGGCGCCCGTTCACGAACATAACGTATGGATCAGCACCATTCAGCTCAACTATTTTGAATCCAACACACACGCCACCACCAGCAAGACTTTTGAGTGAGCATGATATACTCTCAGCTGCGAGGGCACATTCAAGTCAATGAAAGACGTACACCGTAAATCTTAGCTTTATAGTAGGAACATAGTGCTCACACATATGCTATACAATTAGACAATACTAAAAGTTTGAATTTATACAATGCAAAGATATCTAGCTTTTACAGTCTTCAGCAGCTCCAACAATGTTTACAAATGCTATTCAATTTAGTTTAAGGTACCTTGTGGAGCAGGACAAGCAGTGTTTAGCCAATCATTTTTGTCATCGATGTAATCCCCCAACGTATAATAAGCATGGCTGCATAGTGTGCGTTTCATACAAGATTTAAATTTAGTTTCATTCAGTTGGAGTATGTGGGCAATATACATATGTATAGCCAGCCTAAAATATGGCAATCAGATCCTGTAGCGTACAGACAACAGGACAAGCTGGACAAGATATTAAGTGCCCCATTGTTTGTGGGACAGCACCAGCACCACATTTACACTCCAGTGCGAGTCATCTGTGAATCTCTACCTGAGCAGGTTTTCTTTGCCTAAGCCAACGGGGAATAGGTTCTCTATTCATTTGCATACAATTTTAAGACCTAATATATTTTGTTTGGCATAATTATATTTTCGCATAATATAATTACGCATAACAGCTTACGCATAATTTTTTTAAGCATAATTTCTCTAACCATAATAATGATTAAGCATAATATTCTAAAGCATAAATTTATTAAGCATGCAACATGCAGCAGGCAGGGTTTCTGTCACGGCTCCGGCGCTGCGGGCCTCCGGCGGCCCCACGCGCCTACGCGATTTTAAATTACACTCTAGGGGTAGGACAAACAAGACTACGTGGAGTCGGTTTTGCAGCAATTCGGTTCTGTCACTAACTTTTGTTGCACAGCATATTAAATTTTTAACCAACAATATTATTTAATTGTTACAGCAACTATAGCAAATTGGTTTGATCAGAATTATGTATGGGGCACTACAAGTTCACCACCACCACTTCCACCCAAAGTCTGGAGTACGTATCTACTAGAAAAGGAAAATATACCTAGGACACAACTAACGTTATGCGAATCAAATTTATGCCAAAGCAAATTAGTCTTTAAGATGATTATGCCAACATAAAATGTATGCCTAAAAAAATTATGCCGAAGCATTATTATGCCAAAACAAATTGTGCCAAAATCGTTATGCCGAAGTATATTAGGACAAAGAACATTATGCGAAAAGGAGGGATCCCCGGGGAATACCGTCGTGATCTTATGTAAGATTTTACTCCTTTTATGACCAAAGGGTGCCAAGGGTACCCTATGACTAAGCCTCCGTTGTCCGTCCATCTGTCTGTCAGCTGGCTGTAGGTATCTTATGAACGGTAATAGGCATACGGTTGAAATTTTCACTGACGCCTCATCTGCTTAACCTTTTCCCTACTAAGTTGGGGTCAGATTCCAGTCTAACCGGATGCAGTTCATATTTTACATGAAGCGACTGCCTATCTGACCTCCACAACCCAGTTATTATTACCTAGTTGTCAGACTTTCGGGCTTCTGACGACCCATAACGACTGTCAAAGATCCACAAATAGACGGGACCTATGGCTTATCGTGCTGTCAGAGGCACGGAGAGGTCTTGATATGATAAGACGGTGCGGCTGTATTAATTAGTCACAAGCTCCCTGATTACCATTTATAGAACGTTAAATACATACCTTCAGGTACTTTGATCTCCGGCTCTGGCTCCGGGGCGGGTAATACGGCCGGTTGTATAGTGACGCCGGTGATTGTCGTGTTGTTGGCGGCCAGGAGGCTTGAGAGTATCGTGTTCTGTGTCTGTAAAGAGGTCTGGTACTTTTAATTGTAGATAGAACTTTAATAAATTGCAGCGGTCTTTTGCTGGAGTATGATGAGTCAATGATTATTTATTGATATAAACTCAAGGGGATGGATAATTTTAGTAGGTATAATATTTTTAAAACACGAAACGAAAAATCGAAAAAGTATCTCAACATCTGCCTAGCATTTCCCCAACTATGTTGGGGTTTTTTTTTTTTTGGGGTGGGAAAACTTCTCCCGCTCTGGGTGGAGCGGAAGGGCGTGTCAGACTTTTACTGACTAATACCCACCCGTGTTCCCTCAGTTGCCTGTGTGCCAGGGGCCGCGGTATCTCTTTCGAACAACCCGCACCCCTGGCAGGCATCGGCCCTTGCGGAACCCCCCCATTTGGTGCTGACATCTCTTTGAGGCGCGCGTGGAACACAACGCGCCGTCGACCCGGGCTTGGTCCTTACCGGACAGCGAGCTACCCATTACTCGCCGTCCGCAAGCCCGCGCCTACGGTGGCCGGGAGTCAGCCTGGGATTCCCGACGCCCAGGGCGTCTCCCGCGGCGACTACGGCCGTGAGGGCGCATATACTGCCTCTCCCTCACGTGCGCCGCCTCCCTCTTCGCGAGCATTACTGCTTCGCAGAAAGAGGTGACGGCTAACCATTCACTCTCGCTCCGTACCATGGCCTGCACCAGGGTCGGACGCGAGAGATCGCCGCCGCCGATACTATGTTGGGGTCAGCTTCCAGTCTAACCAGATGCAGCTGAGTACCTACCATTATATTACATAGAGCGACTGCCTATCATCCATAACCAAGTTAATGGGTAATACAATACCTTTTGGAGAGACTGGTTGTCTGAATTTCGGGCTTCTGACGACCCGTAACGACTGTCAAAGATCCATGAATGACAGCCGACCAACGGCTTACAAGGCTTTCCGAGGCACGGAGTGGTCTAGGTATTTAAAGATGGTCACCCATTCATGGACCAATGGGGGCAAGCATAGCATAACCAGATCAATCTCTACCTCTTTCTATTCTATTTAAACATCTATCTATAGCAAATAATACAATATTATAATTACCTGTAAAGCCCCATTGAAGCTCTGTGACAGTTCCACCTTCTCCGGCTTAGGTTTCCTCTTATAACCCTTGGGAGGTCCACGTTTCTTCGCCACTTCTCCATTCTTTTTATACCTTACAACTTCTCCATTCACAACCGGAGTTATCGTTAACTTAGCCGGCAAAGAATACCGGTTATGCAAATTCTTGACCAAACTCTCACCGTTTGGCGGTTTCGTTGTGAATGCTAATGGATTGGCTAGATTTAAGGGATTGTTTACGAAGTTAGGTAGCGTATTTGTAGGGTATATTGACAGTGACTTCGGTGTGTTGAACGCAGGTATCTGGTATACTTGGAGTTTTAAGGGCGAGTACTTGATGCGTTTCGCTTCTGGCTCGTCATCTTCTGAGTCCGTTTGTGTGATGCTGAGGGGATCTTTGTCCGATGAGAATGCGGCGGCTCGTTCTTTCTCTTGGACGCAGAACATCTGCAATTATGGTTTAGGAATATATTAGTATATTGTGTTTCTTATATTCTTTCTTCATAAAGGGTTTTGTGGCTCTGATTTTTATTAATTGATGTTTCAATTAGTCTCGAGAATCATTGCTTTTAGCTCATCAAAATTAGACCATCCCCCAAAATGCCTGCCCTCCACCACTTCCTAGTGCTTTAGCTAAGGGAGAAGTAGAGCACCAAACTTTCGAGGGATATGACAGAGAGAGAATTAAGTTTTAAACATATCTGCTTGATGATTTGTGGACCTTAAAGTCACATATAGGCCATTTTCATTTTAATACAACTTAGAAATGAAAGATAGAATAAAGTTTATGCACAAAATACAAACTACTGAATAAAAAAGTGTAAATAACGTTTTTAATAAAAATTGTGCATGTGTTCCTCACAATAGTGCCAAAATGTTTAATTTCATTAACGCCAGACAAATTCTGCCTGATGAGGTTTTTACTATCAAAACGTTTTTAGACCAAATCATATGATTAAGACAATTAATTTGATACTTAGAATAGACTCTGCTGATGCCCTAAGAAATAATGGTATGGTGTACTGGTGTACAGCACAAATAGAGTTAAAAGTTATAATTTTAAGTAAAAGCCTAAGTAAATTTTTCATTCAGGCAAACTAAATGGTATGTTTTATATATAAAAAAACAAGGTAGAAATGCTTTAGAGAATTTGTTTCTTTTTTGCGCGAAAATCGTTAAATAATAAATATGACAAGCAGTGTTTCATTTATATTGTATGATGTGAGTGAATGTATGGCAATGAACGTTAGTAGTTTCCTGTGTTTGTTTGATAAATACGGTTACACAAATTAACGCGTACGCCGAATAGCGGTTGACTCCAAAAATGTTACGAAATAATGATTCATTCGTCTAGGACGGAGTTCCGTGTCAATTTGATTAGTAAATTTATATTTAATTATCAACCAAATTTATCAAAAAAAGATAGCAGATTGAATTGAATGAGACGTTATACAAACTTTTTCGTCTAGATTCCCAAACGAAAGAAATCGACGCTACGTAAAAAAATCAACATTCGATTTTTAAAAACACCATAACACCACACTTTGACGTAGATAACACGAAACTTCTCGAAAATAACACTTAAATAACTTCTAAAGCTGACAAAATGGCGTTGTAATTCATAAATGCGAGAAACAATAAGACTTCTCATGAAATAACTGCACACGGGTATTCATCGGGTTGATCTAATTATATTATTATGTACTTATTTTGAATGAAACACTGACCTTTTACCGGTTTTTCTCACAGTATGAGCCAAAATAATGTTATTTGGATCACATTAATGGCGTTTTCCTTTGAATTTTATTGTTTCTTAGTTAAAATTATAGCGAAACATGAAAATAAAAGGTTATGTACACCCGTATAATAATAACAAGTTCTTTTTTATAGTGATAGGGCACGCCGAGTAAGCGAGTCACTCGAATGTAATGACATTGTCAAAATCGATTTCGTCAAAAACATCTTGAATATATTTTTTTAACAATTATCATTTTAACAGGATCTATTTCAAACTGTTATAATAATATGTTCTGTGATTAGGTACTTTAACTCACACACTGACTATTACTTGTTAAAAAAGCAAAATCGTATTCTTTCTATAACAATGTTAGTAAATAAATATGTGAGCACCATGTATCGGTCATTTAATAAACTTATCTGTTATTGCTTCATTTTAATTCGTTTTACCTAGTGTGGTATGGTAATTTTATTTTAAGTGCATCGTTTTCACATAAGTATAAACGTAATGCATACAGAATATTGTGAAACATTTAGTAACGAGTAACGGTGAATTTGCTTCTCCATATGAAACTACTTGCTATGTGTTAAATACGATAAATTAAGCCTTGCAAATTTTATCGTGACCCTTGGCACACAGGCAACTGAAGAAACACGGGTGGGTTTCAGCCAGTAAAAGTCTGATATGCCCTCCCGCTCTGCCCAGAGACGGAGAAGTTATTTGATGATATCCCATCATCAACAAAAAGGCAGGCCGGACAAGTAGGACTTCATAAAACTTTGAGTAGATTATTTTAGCTACGCATCTAAACTACCATCCGCTTACAAAACTGGTACTTTATTTGCCTTATTCAAAATAATGTAAAAATTCAATCGATCATGTGCTAAAATCGATTTGAAGAAAGCAAACGCAATTTTTGGGCATCACTAGACGAAGCTTCACGTCCGCGCATTCAAAGTTGCATTGTACATTGTTGTAAATGAAAATTAAACTTTATCGCTCAGCGTTAAAGTTGAAATTAATATATTTAATATGTTACTGTTTAACGTTCTGTGATTGGATCAATCTCAATCCGAAGCGTCATATATATTTTTCGTTCAGAAAATTATAATAATGCTGTTATAATAATTTCGTTTTAGAATGTATTATGACTATCTAGAATAATTTTATAAGAAGATGTAATTTATTATTTAATAAATTACATCTTCTTATAATAAATATGTGCATTACCCTGGAAAAATGTTATGCTTTAGAGAGGTGAGACTATAACAAATAATTAGTGCATCATGAGGAGCAATTGTTTAATAAACTACATTATGATAGTTTGATCTGTGCGACATATGTCAAACTGACATTCCTAGGGTTGTCTGGATATAAAAAAATATCGATAGAAATGATCGACGTTTCTTACTATTATCGATGCTAATGTAACATATAATTGGATTTAAATGGAGAAGAATAGAGAATGGAGGTTCATATCAAACAAGATGGCGAATTGTCTTTTTTTTATGAGTATAATACATGAGTAGGTGAGAAATTGGATTTTATTTACTCACTATTATTTCAGATCAAGTATGTATGTACAAGCTAAGCAAAAAGATTACAACAATATTCATACGTAGGTATGCGATTGGGTCACGTGTGCCCTCCTGCTCATCTTGCCAGGCTTGGCATTGTGCAGAACCCTGCGTGTGAATGTGGCGCTGAAGTGGGAGATCTGAACCACCTTATTTTTTCCTGCCCCCTTTATGACCACTCCTCACTTTACCAAAGTCTTGTTTCCCTCCGAGTCCCTTTACCCTCTTCTATTTCATGTATTTTATTTTATTTTAATGTACATATTTATAAAACCATAGCTCTTTTCCATGTAAATAATGAGATTGCTATTTATACATCAATTTAAAAACTCTATGTAAGTACTTACCTACTTAATTTACCATGTAGTTCCTAGTTTACGCACCGAGTCAGCCTTTTTGTTGGGCCACCTGGTGGCGTTAAATGGTTACAGTTTTCCGTTTATTATATTTCCGTACTGTTAACTTATTATTATTTTTTATGTAATAACAACTAATCTCCTTTCCATTTCCAAATTTCCCGTTGTAATATTTTATAATTTCGCGAGTACCTACTTGATTCTTACGTTTTGTTATAAAATAAAATATTGTTAAATATTTATTATTATTATTAAAAGCCTGGGATGTCCCACTGCAGGGCGAAGGCCTCTCTACCCTCCTTCCACTTCTCTCTGTTTACTCCTGCTAGTGACCAGTTCTTGTTGAAGGAGTCCAGCTCATCCCGCCATCTCCGTCTGTTAAATATGGCAATAAAAAAACAACCGACTTCCGGAAAAAGACTACAAAGTGATAAATAACTTTAATTTAGGAAGTCGGTGACTTTGGAGTATTTTAATTTTTTGTCACCGCCTTCCGACATTAAAGTTATTTTTCAGTTGGTGGTGTTTTTCCGGAAGTCGGTTTTTTTTTTTAATTTTCACTTTTTAGTTATAGTACAGACGCCAGCAGGTCAAGCTATCCCAAACTATCAAATTTTCCCAATCGAACATGAACTTTAAGCTATTGTAATAAAGTTGAAAATCTATCAAAGAAATTTGACAGATTGGGGTAGCTTGATGTGCTGGCGTCTGTACCTACCCGACACCAATTCGAAATTTCATCATCCTTGGGGTCAAAACAATGCATATATATATAATTATGCGATAGTAGCAATCGCGGTTGATTTGCTGTTATTTTTTCAAGAGTTGCGTTGTCTGTCTCCGAAACGCATCATCGGATCTATATGAAAATTAAGTGGGACCATTTCGGAACAAACCCCTTTCGAACAAAATAATAATTTTGCAAATCCATCTATATATGACCGAGTTATGCCCGAACATACATAAAAAATATATACCTATATATATAAACATGTCAAATTGAAAACCTCCTTCTTTTTGAAGTCGGTTAAAACAAGAATAATTTATCAGCAGTTCTCTAAGCCGACGAAATTGAAAAGATCACGTTAAGGTGGAAGTGCCAGGGTAGCCCGCGAAATTCAAATTTTGTTACGTTTTTTGCAATTTCCAGGTCACTGTCAGGTTGTATGGTGATCTAAATATGATTCGCGACCGTATCAAATATGGCTTTACAGAATCATAATCATTAGAATCAGCAATACATCTCTATGACCGTATGTCTACTAGATGTCACTACAAAACTCTAAAAGAAAAGGTGTTGCCAGTACTATGACAAAAATACTACTATTTCATCATAAAACTCATCACCACGTTTTGCTCATTCCAAGCCACTACAGCTTTGATTCATCATCACCATCATCTGCAAAGCCTTTTTCAACTATGTTGGAGTGGGCTTCCAGTCTAACCAGATGCAGCTGAATACCAGTATCTTACATGGAGCGACTGCCTATCTGACTTCCACAACCCAGTAACTGGGTAATACGATACCCCTTGGTAAGACTGGTTGTCAGACTTTCGGGCTTCTTCTGTCAAAGATCCACAATTGACAGAAGGGACCAACGGCTGAACGTGCTTTCCGAGGCACGGAGGGGTATTAGTATGTAAAGATGGTCACCCATCCAAGGACCAACAGCGGCAAGCGTAGCTTAAACTGCACCCTAATTGCGTAACACGCGATAAATCATAATCGGTTTCATTTTGACAGTTCAACAATATTCATTGAGTTATTTACGTTGTTGTTGCAGACACATTTTTCGTACATAATTATGAAGCAATGGTTGAGCCAACTGTTTTAAAACGAAACAGATTATGATTAATCGTGAGTTACGCAATTAGGGTGTTGATCGATCGACCCGAGTAGCTTATAGTAATAAGTCTTATAATAGCTTTGAGTATTTAAGTAAATATAATAGGTAGTGTTGGTAGTTTGATATTGATTTATCTCTGATCATTATCCAAATAGGCTCGGATTGGCGTTTGGTATTAGTCAGAGGGACAATTCTCGTAATTTTAAGAACGTTCCGTCTGATCTCAGTCAAAAATAATTTAAACAAATCTAATCCGTCAAAAATACCTCAAGTTTCCATACATTTTTGACATTTGGTTGTCGGCGAGATGAGAGTGCGACTCACAGAGTACATTAGAATGTGCGACTAGATTTTGAACGTTTTCAATAGGGTTATTTTACTCCGTATGAGAAAAAATCTAAAAATATATTATTGAGATAGCTTAGGTAAAAAAGTCGAAAAATGTTAGTTTTAGTTCATGAAAAAACAAAATTAATTTTAAAATTTAATTTAAACATTTCCGTTTTTTTTCACGTGTCTTGAACACCATAAAATAGTAGCCGCCATGTTATTACGTCATACCGCTGAATAAACTAATCAACTGGACAACTTTGTACATAAATTATTTTCGTAACCAAAGTATTTTTTATTGAAATAATATCTTACATTCAAGAACAGCAAACCAACGATAAGTAGAATATTTTTTTTTTATTATAAGCAACTAGCTGACCCGACAGACGTTGTCCTGTCTTAACTATGAATATTGAATTCGCATTCTTATGTACATATTTTACGCGCAACTTTCTTAATTTTTTTCTTTCATAAGAACCTTCTCCTGACAATAATAAACTCATTTTTATATAGGCGTCCACTGCGTCCAGCTTTGTCGTCAAATTACTCACGAAATATGAAAATGTATAATTTAAATGCATTTAGGCAATAATCGATTAAATAAAAATGTTGACGTTTTTTTTAGTGGTTTGTTAGCATTCTATTAGAGTCTAATTAAGACACATTTCAAAAATGGGTGTAATATGACGAGAATTGGCCTTCTGATGTAGTTCAGTTTTGAAAATTTGAACTCAGCAACTATCTACCGATAGCAGGGGTGTGCACATATTTCACAAGTACAGGGTAAAAAATACGCAAAAATGTTCGATAACCATTTTTATTTCAAACTTAATCTAAACTCCAACGTCATTACATAGTGCTTGATTTTCTCAAAATAATAAAATAATAAAAAAAGAAAAAATAAATTACTAAAGACTAGATGACAATGCTGTACATGACCAAGTTCTGAAAAATATTAAAACAAAAAAAAACACGATATCACATACTACTTGGTCTTTCCTGTTAGTGTATGACTGAGAATTGGGTAATAAAAATATCATAGCTTTCCAATCAAAATTAATGTTTTTTGCCAAACCGATAAAAACCAGTAAAAAACGTCCAAAACCATTTGTTTTTGCCCGGTTGATGGCAAAAGTCTCGCCCCCTTTTACATGGACCTATCTGGCGAAATGTGGTTGTGATATTAGTACACGTGTCCCCAACCTTTCGAAGAAAAAGGCGTTTATTATTTCGACTTAAAAAAAAATACCGATCATTAGCTCAATATTGATTGGAATATCACCCCTATGAACTACGATTTCATGAAAAAAGGGTAAGTGTACAAACAGCAGACCCCTCAGTATTTTACAAACCCTTTTACCATTTAGAACATAGTAACATTAAATTGAAAGTAAATTTACGATATGTTTCGAAAACCAGTTACTAGAAATGTTTTGGCATAACTTGATTAATCCACAACACTTTAACTCGTAAATGTAGTTTCATTTTAAATCTGTCTTTAGGCGCTAACATTATGAACGCACCTCGGTATCTGCTAACCCATTTATTTCAATCTGTGTTCTTTAACCAAAAAAAACAGTTAGCATGAGATTTGGCAGGGTGACTGTACAATTCCGAAGGTGACCCTAGACCGCAGCTACACTAGTAGTTTCTATGACAACGCTTCAACTGCGGTCTGTGATCGCGTTGGGGTTTGTACCTTGATAGCAATTGTTTGTATTTTCAGCTTTTCAGAAATCTGGAGTTATAATAAAGCCATTTCAAATGCGACGCTAGAGTCATAATAATCATTTTGTCAATAACAATAACAGAGTTACGTACAACACTAGCACTGCTCTATAAGATAAGTGCGAGCGAGAGGTCCGATTAGAATGATTTATGACTCTAACATTGCGTTTGTAATAGGCCGATTATAGTCACAGTTTTAAAATACTCTTCTCAGTCTAACACTAACATTTCCATTCACACAATTATATACATTTTTCCACTAAATACTACAAGATTTGGCTTTAATAGTCTGTTAACTTTTTTGTCAAACTGGTCACCTCGTTTTGGTATTACATTATTCATTATTAATATATTATAAAAATGTCTTATGAATAAATAAATAAAGTCTAATTTCCATTGCAGTTGTTGTTACATTCTTAAAAGATATTGAGAAAATCACTACGCAGTCTGAAGCCACCCTGTAACTGTGTTGCAGATAGGCAGTCAGGTAGATTGATAAACCAGTAATGTCTCAACAAAAGCAACGCGTTACATATAATATTTAAAAAAAAACATCAGATTACACAATTACTAAAATTTACTTCATAAATTAAAGTTACACTGAATGAAACTGGCTTCACGTTTGGTTTCTGTATTGGTAATCAAGGGATGGTTATATTATTTACAACAAAAAGATTCAAGTTGAGCATGTGTTTCAAACGTTCGTAAACTGACAATCTAATAAGTAAAAATCTCACCGTGAAAACTTAAGTGAAGTGAGCTGTCAATAGTATCAATCTCTAGCACATGGTGTAATGACAGGTTACTTCATCTTATTTTTCTCGGTGAGGTATCTACAGATTAGCACTACTGGACTTAATAGTTAACTTTCGATTTAAATTTACTCATATTATGCAGAATTTTCTTTGTTTAGTGTCAATGCTGTTAAACGTTAATCACGAAAAATAAACTTGAATTAAAGTACAGTAAATATTCAGTCCAAATAAACTGAATATAAAGATACGTTTTTATTACAAATAAATGCATTCATTATTACAGGAGTTGCTCAGTCGTAATAATTTTTAACAAGGTAAATTGCAGGAGTCCGCTGGATGCGGGAAGCACAGAATCGGTCGAAGTGGCGGAGCTTGGGAGAGGCCTATGTCCAGTAGTGGACGTCTTTCGGCTGAAATGATGATGATGATGATGAAGGTAAACTGTCCGACGTACTCAAGTCGAAGCGGGTGCCCATAAACCTAAAGCGTCGCATGTTTGAGCAGTGTGTCCTCCCAGTCATAACGTACGGGGCTGAAACTTGGACGCTCACCAAACACACTATCCACCAAATGCAAGTCACCCAGAGAGCTATGGAACGAGCCATGTTGGGCATCTCCCTCTACGACCGGGTGAAAAATACCGAAATACGGAGACGAACGAGACTCACAGACATAGCGGAAGTGATAGCAAAAAGAAAGTGGAAGTGGGCGGGCCATATATGCCGTAGACTGGATGGGAGATGGGGGAAAAAAGTGCTGGAGTGGAGACCACGAACAGGACGGAGGAATGTGGGAAGACAACCGACTAGGTGGACAGACGATATCATTAAAGTGGCCGGAAGAAACTGGATAGCCACGACACAAAACCGCCAAAAGTGGAGAGATTTGGAAGAGACCTACACTCAGCATTGGGTGGCCAAGGGTTGAAGAAGAGAGAGAGAGAGAGAGAATAATTTTTAACAGCGATATAGTTATCTCGACACAGTACCAGGAAAACATTTTTAACAAAGAGGCCATTAAAATACAAAAGAGTTTACGAAATAAAAATACAATTGCATATAAAAATGATATGTTAACAATTGCTTTTTAAAAGTTGAGCATACAAGGAATGATAGATAAAGAATACAATTAATTGGTGTCATTATCATCTACCTATAAATCAAACGTTTAAATTGTCGATTGACAATTTAAACGTTTGATTTCAACAATTTGAATTAATGATGTTGTTCGATTGAACAACATCATTAATTCTTTTCAATCAAGATCGACAAATGTAAAGAAAAACAATTACTTTTTTCAATTACAGTACTAGTATACACATTAATATAAAGTTTTCGACTGTAACGTCATCAACAAACTACAGTCAATAGCTAGGCGGGACTATTTCCAATACCTGTAACTACAAAAGGAAAAAAAAAATAAGAAAATCCTTTTTACTTAAAGCTCAGCAATGCCTATTGTCGTTATGCGGTAAAAAAAATGCATCCTCACAACTTTCTACCATCGATCAGAGAAATTTAACACTGGCAACACAGCGTGGTAGCTTTGGGAGATCTACCGGCTTTATTAAAGCTAAATTTTCGATCGACACACTTTGCTTTTTGAACAAATATTCTTTTTACTAGCTGAGATTATTCGAGAAATATGCGTTGTGTTAAGAAAATTGCTCGGAGGCATTTTTAGGAACTCCCTTTGTTTAGAATTATCGAATAATGCTATATTTATATAGTATTCAGTATGATTGATTAGTTAACTTTCAAAGTTCTAAGTTATATTTAACTGTTATCTGATACAGTAGAAAAAAGTTTAAATACACAACTTTATTCGACAGTCAGCTGTCTTTGGATTTTATAGTTCAGGAGACAGGGATGAAAATTGTTCAATTTACAATCTACTGCGTATATTTTGTGTAGTTATATGATATGATATGAAATATTAAGATCGTAACAGGTGGCGTTCTGTCATTTCTGCCAGTAGGCAAGGAGTAGGGAGTACCCAAGGGAAGAAAGCGTGAGTTTATGTATATACATAAAATTACGCTTTCTTCTGATATGAAGTAATAGAAAAATATTATTATAATGTCAGCTTTTGTACCAGCGTTGGTTAGTATTTTGAAATGTAATCAAATTAAATCATCATCACTGGCTCCTATACTATTCGCGTTAAAAATTAAATATTATGATATGATAATTATAATTATTAAATGCTTATAATAGTGTCATGGACGTAATTACAATCGTTTTCTTATTAATTTACTAAAATTTGGGTCCTAATTCAAACATTTTAAATAGCTTTATCTATCGATGATTTTGAGAACCTATAGTTTTTACACGATTTTCAAATGAAAAAGTGTTTTTTTTATTAACATAGAAAATGACTAAATGAGATAATCAACATTGTCAAAATCCTTTTAAAAGGCGAATATTTAATAAAAAAAATTAAAGTCAGTGCTACACCAAAATGAATGCTATATTAAAGCTATAAATGTGGTTTATTAACTAGGAACCTATAGCTTACTCTAGCATAACTACATTATGTACACTGCATAGCCTCGCTTTTTAATTGGGGCTATTTTCAACAACTCGTTGAAAACACAAAAGAGAGTGACTCTAGATAACGTACTACGTTACACCCTTTTTTATTTAGAGGCAAATTTTAATGTCATTGACTGTTATTTTTGAGAATATTTCGTCCTGAGGTCGTGGTTTTTCTTTATTATTTCTATAAGGGGTTGAAATCGGGAATATATAACTTTGCATCAACCATGTTGTGCGTTTAACCGCATTGCAGTCAATAATTATTTCACCCCATTACGACCCCTTAAGAAAACTGTCTTAAAATTGATTTTAAATGTCATAAAAACGATGTTTATTGATGGTTTAGATTATTCATCGTATAAAACTTTCAACCCAATTCAACCCCCCTCCAATAATTTGGCTAATACCCCTTACCTAAGAGATGACAGTAGGTACAAATGTGTAACTTCAAAGACAAATAAACGAAGAAATGGGTGAAACTCATTTTTATGTAGAAGTTAGGTATACTAGATGCAATAAGACATAACACATAGATATTTGTGTGTGAAGATGAACTTAAATTACACATTGAACTGTAAAATAGTTACAAACAAAATGAATAAAGTAATTATTTTTCGTTACAAAAATGTCTCTGCTATCCATATTTGGCAATGTTTATTCCAAAAAATATTATTTACAGTCAGATTAAATATGAGGATAATATTTCCCATGATTTACCGCCGATAGTGACAGCAACTGTCAATATTTTCTGCATAAATGTTGCCAATCCAATAATTTAATATTTAACCAATCATAGCCATCTTACGCACTTCCGCCGCCATTTTGTATTACGTCATTCGAATAAATAACCGACAAAGCGAATCGTTTTTTATATATTATTATTATTGATATATTATTAATTTCTATTTGTTATTTTTTGTACTGAAAACGAGTTTAACAAACCAAGTTTCATTTCAGTCAATTATCAAAATGTTTGTACAACACTCCAGCCCTTTACCAGAATGCCTAAGAGGGTTCAGTATTAAACTTTACACCCAATTTCAACACCTTTCCAGTACAAAAAAAAAAAACACCTAACCTAACTACCAAATATATACACAGATTTTTTGGGATTACAAAACGAATTTGGCATCTAAACACATCAGGATTTATACGTACGGATCACATCTTTGATTTGTGCCCTACACAAGGGGCATTGACCACCCCCTTTGCCCCTCCACTGCTGCACAGCACAGCGATAGCACATACACATATGCCCACACATATATAGCACAGAATCTATTGGGTTCTCATAGCAAATGGTGCATTCAGTTCCTGTGAGATTTCCAGTTGTGGCTCCTTCTCCGATAACGGAGTAGATTGGTTGATGACGACTTGTTGAAGGTACATTTTGAAGTCTGTCAGCGAGTCTTAAAGGTTCTGTGTGACCGTTTGGTAGCTGTGCTTGCTCGTTGATATTGTTTTGGCTGGTTGACGAGCATTGGTTGCCGGTCCGAGGCCTGGGTGGCTTGTAGTTGCAGGTTCCTGGCTGGTTGATTGGTAGCCCGGTTAGGCAGAGCTGGGAGGTTGTCTGGATCGGCTGGAAGGAGAAAATAATTCATAAGTATATTGGCAATTGAACGTAAAATAATTAGTTCTGTTGAATGTGGAAATGAATGGATTAGCATAGTCAGGCTATAATATTCTCACTGCTGTAACACAGGCCTAATCTTTGTGAGAGACTGGACCGTAATCCACCACGCGGGCCCAGTGCGGGTTGGTAGATTTCACATGTCTTCGAATTTTTGGTTCTAGGACATGCCGAAACCGGCATGCTCACAAATTTTTCCTTCACCGTTTTGAAAGCAGTGGTTATGAAATAATTTACACAAAATTAACCGCTTGTCTGTGATCGAACGTACTGCCCACCACTGGTCCACATAATGATGATTAATAAAATACAATTTAGACACCCAACAGTGATCATTAAAAAAACGACTGCAAAATTATTTTTTGAAGAAGTGAGGCAGAAGCCGAAAAATATAAACGATTTTAACTCACACTCACCTCAATGTAATGCGCGCTAGCAAGCGTCAGGTTCTGCTGATTAGCAGCGTTCTGTCCATTTTGAGGAGGCAAGCTCACCACCAGAACTGTACCACCAGCACCAGCAGTAATTGGCCCAGAACCCGTGAGCACCCTCAACTGCTGGGGAGGCGTTTGGGCTTGTTGCACCACTTGAGTACTGAGCATCCGAACCCTTTGCGTAGCCCCATATATGTCTACAAACGCCCATAATCTTAAAGTGTGGTCTACGTGCATAACAGTGACAGGAGTCGACCCGTTTCTGCTGACCCTGACTTCTCCGTCTAATGTTAAAGTGACAGCTAATTCGTCGCCTCTGCGGAGACCGCTAGCAGCGTCCCGTCTCACAACCCAGTATTCAGGACGGTCTAGGAGTAATTCCGCATCGTCTGGGAAATCGCAAGGTTTTAATGTACCAGGATCGCAGGACGTGAGACCGATCGCTAAGCTGCCAGCGTAAGCTGCCTCTGTTGCCAAAATCTGAACTACTATAGTCTGTCCAGGGCGCATTGGACGCGCTGTGAATACGTATCCTTGGCAGAATTCCGCGTCAGCTCTTGCAGCAACGCCTCTATCATACACACATTGTACATTCCTCCCTTTAGTCCTATGCAGAGTAAGTGGTACTAAAGGACTTTGGTATCTCGGCGGAGGTAACGATTCTTCGATGGTCAACGATCTCATGCTGCCGACGAGGCTATCTTCCTCTAAAGGACTGTGCCTCCTCTGGCTTGGGGCTCGCGGATCAGCGAATTGGACAGCTGTGCAGTTGCCGTAGACATCCACTAAGGCCCAGAAAGGGTTTCGGGTGTCTACACCGGAGAAGAACAGTCCTTTATCTACGCCATTCACTCCGAAATGGACATCGCCAGAAGAATTGACGTAGTAGTACAAGATGTTGTCCTTTTCGCAGAATCTTTCGCCGAGGGCTTTCGCCCAGTTGCCAGGTTTGTTGGTGAGGTCTGGACAAGCATATTTGGGGAGGTCATGAGCGAGAGTAGCAGGATCATGATTCGTGAATCCGAAGCGAATGACGCCGCTCCAGCTGTTTGAGATTTCGACGAAGCGAAGGCACACCTAGAAGAAGAAATGGAACGGTTAATAATGATAGATTCTTTTCTTGTACTAATTGGAGCTTTTTACTGTTTTGTGACAAAGTATTAATGCTATTCCAATTGGAATGAACCTTAGGCGTCTGTAAATTCAGTTCAACAAACAACATAGTCTCGGTTTCTCTAGTAGTAGAAAGAGATCCACATTTTTTTTTACGAAATGTGGTTGTACAGGCGCCAGCTCATCAAGCTATCCCAAACTGTCTTTCCCAATTGAACATGAACCTTATACTTTTGTAATTAAGTTGAAATTATATATTTATAATCCAGTCTTTATAATTCAGACTTCATTATTGTACCTACCTATGTTAAACAAATTAATAAATGACCTAAGACTTGTAACCTGTAAAGATTCAAAAGATACTCACCTTTTCATTAATTCTAACAGGCCTGGCACTGAATGCGACACCTTTGCAGAATGACTCCACACGGCGAGCCATAGAGCCATCACGCGAGACCCTGACGTTCTCTCCATGGATGGAGTGGAACCCCAGGGGGGGCAGGTTGTTCGGAGTACCACTGGTGCAAGTTGTGCGGGGGGCTGTAACAAAAGAGACGAGGGTTTAGTAAAGACGTCTTATTCAGAAATGGTGGGTGGGCAGTTAGTGAGAAATTTTTGTGGAAACCTATGGGGCAGGGTTTTGCCCAGCATTGGATGTCATACGGCTGACAAATGCGCATATCCTGTGGGGTAATTGTTGTGTAACACACTATCAATAGGAATGGTTTTCATTTTGACACTTCGTTAAAATTCGGTAATGCAGAATTGCATATGTAAGCGAGCACGCCCTTATGTAAGTATATTGGTATATTGGCGTGTGCTAGCTGACATATCGCAAATTTAATGTTTTTTTTGTGTTTCGTTACCTACTATTGTACAGAATCAAGTTCTTCTAACTTAACAGACAGCTGTGCTGCTGGGGAGTTTGTTGCGCCACTTCTTCTTCCCAGCTAAAGCACTAGGAAGTGGTGAAGGGCGGGCGATTTAAGGGGACTGTCTTATGTAATTTTGACTTTCAAAAAGAGCTGACTCTCAGCCTAGTTTGAATAAATGACTTTTGATTTTGATTTAATTGCGTTATTTCCGATATTGTGCAGATTTGTTTTTCGAACATAGCAATGGATGGAGCAATAAATTTTCCTTCAAAATGGTTTAAATTCTGATTAATACCAAGTGGTGCTATATTTGATAGAATATTACAGCGAATAGCGCAGGCATAAGCGATGGAAAGTGCAAGCAACATCGTGAATTTTTCACGACAGTCGTTTCTTTAACAATAATAAATTATTTCTTAAAATTTACAATGCCGTGACAATACAGAAATTCCTGTTCCCCTTAGAACGCCTTTGTGGCTCCCCCTCGGTAATGTTAATTCCCAATATGGCGGCCCGTCACCTGCGCGGCAGATGCGCGCAGTACGCAGCTTGCCTATGCGCAGCCGACGTGTCCAACGAGGATATCGCCTTTAATTATTTCGGGGCAAGTTTCTTCTAATTAAGACTAAGCATGGAAAATTGGCACGTTGAGTTTTGGAACCTAATAGTTAGGATTTTTAGAGCGCGCGAGCGTCTTCACTGATTCCAACTGTCGAGATACGGTAAGTCGTTGCGGCGGGATCTTTTTAGCGCAATGGATCTTATCTTCAGCTTCATCTTAGCGCAGAGGGTTGAAAATCGAATACACATTGTTGGATTTTCAATGCGGTTCAACACAACACCGAGTCTCTAAAACCCGGGTTTACTGCTTGATTACGAATGTCATATGCCCGATGGCTAATTCCCCGAACTCATCAGATCGAGCGTCCGTTTCGCCGAAAAGCCATTGCAACGATATTCCTATTCATCGAATGTATATTGGCTCGACGTGCCAGTTAGTCGAAAACTATTCTACATAAAACGTTTTACGACTTCGAATGTTAGGTATATTACTTAATCTAGCAAGTCCCACTCCCATAATAGTCGAAGTCGTAAACATTTTGAGTTACCTATTTCTCACATTTTTATTAAGTAAAATATAAGTAATGTTGATCACTGGTGTGTTTACCAATTATTATATATGGGTATGACGATTAAACCCTGCTGGTTTGTTTTTTATCCCATTTTACATTCCTTCTTTTACTCTTCTTGAATATGTGTAGAATAGCTTTCGACTTACTGGCACGTCGAGCCATTATACATTCGATGAATAGGACTATCGTTGCAATGGAATTTCGGCAATTCGGACGTTCGATCGGACGAGTTCGGGGAATTAGTCATCGGGCATATGACATTTGAAATCAAGCAGTAAACCTCTAAAATTCAGTGCGCGATAAAAACCCGCCGCGATATTTTTACGTCCATGTGAACAGAATCAAAATATTTTATGTCACAAAAACCTACATGGGCACTTACGCAACGACAGAAGCTAGGTGCACGATTCCAATTGGTCGTTCCCTATGGAGAAGAGCCGACAAGAAACTCCACAGTTACTATTCTACGAACGTCAACGAAGACTGTTCTATTCTACTTTTATTTTGTCAATAATGAATGTGATTAAATAATAGATCGTCATCACCAGAGATCGGATATTCGGATGCATATTCACCTAAAGTTGAGATGTTGGCTAACATGGAATGCGCTTTTGTATCGAAAAAGTCTTAATTTAGGTAAGTAATTTGTTTAAACTAATACAAACCACCCCTCCTCCAGTATATACACATATTTGTATCGGGTTAAACATTAATTTTAAATTAATACACATCTGAATAGTTATGCAATCCAAGAATCCCGGGGTTTTTAATAAATATTACAAATGATTTATAAAGCCGCTTCCATACTTTCATAGCTAAAAATTATCTTTAAGTAAATATGCATCCGAATATCCGATCTCTGGTCATCACAGATCAGACGGTTTCTTTTGTAGTCAGAAAGTTAGTGCAAATTGGCCGCGTCCGCAACTCACGGTTGCGAATTTGATAACAGTATATAATCGATTTTAGCGTCCTAAAATAGATTTAAGTCTAGTTCGTAGTAGGTAGGAGATAAACTCAGGCCAGTGTAACTATGTGGTCTTAAATCCAGACTGCTACTGATCATTTACATACAGAAAACTCTAACCTAATGGCTTCAGCGCCCTAAGTCGATATTCACACGGGTGTAATTTTTCCTCGCACTGGATTTTAACTACCGAGCATTGAGGATACAACATAGTGGAGTGGGCCGTAATCCACCACGAAAGCCCAGTGCGGGTTGGTAGATGTCACATGTCTTAGATAGATAGATAGATATACTCGTATAGATAAAACCTTTATTTAGTACACACAAAAGACATACACTACACACAAAAAACAATTAAATAAAAACAAATATCACGAATTAAAATTAAAATAAAATAAAAAACAAGGTGCCCATTACATCTACAAAAAGAAAAACATACTTAGGTGCTTGAAATATAGTGACACTATTATATCATTCCATTCAAATAACAAGGTGCGGTGTGCGTCTCAAGGTTGCACCAAATGGGAGTCCAGCTCAGCATGTGTCAGGCAAATATACCTGACGCTGATATTCTGCTGGATCCCTGCAGTGACATACGGACGTACAGCAGACCAGATAAATTGGTGTTAAGATAATGTGTTATGTGCGGAGTGAAATTATTATGTAAGTTTACCCACAACTTACGAGTAAATTATGTGTCATACAGCAAAGTGTAGTATTAGGAAAAGTTCTTGTTCATTGATTGTGTTGACTGTCTTAAAGTTTTTGGTTCTAGGACATGCCGCATATCGGTTTCTGCAAGTTCGTGAACGGGCGCCGTCGGTTGAGACTGGTCATCTCCTAACTTCCATGGCTTATTTTAAATCTTATATTTAGAAATGTTTTTTTTTTTTACATTGTTCTCACATATAGAAGCAACAAGAATTTGTAATACCTAACATGATTAAAAAGCGTGTCCTTGGAGTTTCTTGCCCGTTCTTCTCCATAGAGATCTACGTTTTGGAATGGGCAACTAGCTTCAACTTTCCAACTGGTCGTATTTTTGACCATTCAAAAGTGCCTGTAAATGGTTTAATTGAAATAAATGCTTTGAGTTTGAGTTTGCTCGGTTTCCATTACCGTTTCGAGAGCAGTTGTAATGAAATAATTTACGCAAATTAAGCCTGTCCTGTTTGAACCTACAGCCCCTGAGTCGCGGCCGCCTCTGGGCCAATACTGAACAAGGAGGTAGTTTTTAAAGTTAGTTCCTAATATAAATAAAATCAAGATCCGTCCGTGCTTAAGGGCCTACGTCCCGTTTGGTAGCGTAACACGGTCACTTTATGAACCGTACTGCTCATTAACGGCTTGTCTTGAAGATTTGAAAAATATATGATTTTGCTATAGATTCATATAGATAATTTTGCCCGAAGTACTTTTTTTGTATGGTTAATACTTTTGCTGTAAAAAAATATTTTCCAACACGCAATATTTTGGCTTCTATTCCATACTCCTACTAAACTGCTTCGTTATTTGGAAAAAAAAATACACTGAAAAATAGATAGTTAAAGGTACCACAGAATCGCTCGAGCACCATTGTAAATTAATCAAAGGAATATCCCCATTTTGAGATAAAGGCTCAGAGGTGCCCTGCGCGGGCGCGGGCGGCAGTCGTGCTTTAGCATACAAACGGGAGATGAGGATACTATGGGCCTTAATACCACACAAGTTTCCAGCCCCCTATCAAATAAAGTTTTCACCCTCAACTAGCGAAGGGGGGCGCCATTGTGCAAGCACGTGTCACTTCCTCCTAAATAGGAAGTGACGTAACTCGACACGCGCCGAGCTCAATTTAGCGAATAATTTCGATGGTGGGTGGTGTTGTCATTTGTTTTATGAGTTGATAATGACGTTCTTCAGAATAGGTGGTAGCTTATTTTTTTTTTAAATCGTCCAGTGTTTTAACTCTTAGTAGCTTAACATCTAAATTGGAAATGGTCTGGTCTGGAGACATAATATGGAAATAATAAATAATAATTCGACGTCTAAGTGTCTTTTTGTTTTTGTATTTATTTATATAGTTAGTTAGTGTATTTTTTTATTCTTAATAAATGGAGCAATAAAGTATATTATCTGTAAAATCACGTCTATGAAATCATGTCTATCAGCCAAATCAGAAAAATTTCATGGTATTTTCACTTTTATCAAAATCTGTGAATAAATAGCATCCCACGCTTTTTTATAACATTTCTAATCCCAAATCGGTCATCATAATGGGACAAAGTTATGAATTATTGTATTTTCATCGGTCCTTGATAAGTGTGCTAAAATTTACTTGATCTGACATTTTGAAGTGGGTAAAAATCACGTTCAAAGATTCCGTAACATAAATGAGAATGTTCATGTATGCTCGGGATTGTATTTCTCTATACAAGTTATATAGGTGAAGCTAATAAAAACGTGTAAATAAGAACAAGATTAGCAAGCAACACTTGGCCAAGTGTTCCAATTCACCCCTAAGATATTTCACCCCCCATCAATTGAACAATAGCCATTTCATTTCACCCCCTTGAGAATATCTGATAATAAACACAGATGTATAGCAATGAGGGTAGGCAACGATGTAGGTATTTGGGTCGTCCTATTAATAAAATAGGGATACACAGCCTCCATGCATTGTGGTAATCCCTCTTAAGGGCGTGAGGGTTGTTGTATATATAATGAAGTGAATGCAGCTTTCATCGGAGTTAAAATTACATTAATATTAAAGTTTCACCCCCATATTACAAAACAAGGCTTAATTATGGTCACGGCTTAAATGTATTGTTTGTGGACCAGGGTTATACAAGACTTTGAGTATTAAGGGGAACCTAGTCGCGGGCTCGAACTTACTGATGGGCCTGGCTAAAAATCACGCTGTTACACCAGCCTTCGTGTCCGACTGAGATAGTATCAGTGATGAGCAGTTAGACGCTAGTCTACACGCACAACGTTATTGAGTGAGATGCAGGATCATTTAAAAAAAAATAAGAAAAGATCGGGTTTTATGAAAAAGCCAATGCATAAATGAATAACCAATAAAGTTTATTGAACTTTTCGATAATTGAACTTTGTCGGTACCGACTTGGTTTTGGAGATTTTACACGTCTTTTATTACTTAAACACGCTCAAAGTTAAGTAAAATGAGCAAAAAAAACTAATCTTTGTTGGCTCCTAATTTATTAATGGGATTTCATTTTAGTATTCGGTTTCCGTACAGACAATATTAATAATGAGACAAAACGATATCATATTTTACTTTAGATGTGCCATGTCAGACAGTGGAGTAAAACACTCCCGAAGATTAAAAAAAAATACAAAAATATTGCCTGTTTTACCCATTTTTAATAAAAATTACACTATAAAGTTAAGAAAGTGGTGAAACTAGAAGAAAGCAAAAACAAATAAAAAAATATCAAGGGGGTCAGGGCCAAATAAATTAGGGCTGAGTAAGCAGCAGATGACCCCACCTATCCACCATTTTCGTATGTTCAACGTTCTGCCAAACACCCTGTATTATTAAAAAGTGAAGATTCGCCCGATTGTGGCGAGTCAACTAATAAGCTACTTTTAGAATGAAAGAAAAGAAAGATTTTTTTATTATTCTGTACAAACAAAACGCACATTACAAAAAATATAATAAAAACAGACACTTAAAATAGACACATACAAAGTAGCTAAAAACCCCGTATTCAGGTACAAAAAGTTTTACAATATTGTCCATTGACTGTTAATGTCAAAGCTGGGGACCATAGACAATATAAATGGATCTGCGTACGATCTGCGTTATGACACTGGCAATTACATATAGAATAACAATCACAATACACATCAAACATATTTAAAAGAAAAACTAGATGAGGTCGACGTTACCTACTTATCTGACTACACTAGAAAGAAAGGCAGAAACAAACTCAGAGGTCACAGTCTCTTTTAAAGTCCAGACATAATCTTGGTCAGATCGTGTGACGACCATGTGAATTGGTGTCTAAATATACGATTAGCCACTTCAAACTACATGTACCTAACAAAGAGAGTCAGCATTATTCAGACACTAAACATCCGATTTCTAAAGTATCCGATTTCCTATCGACTCCCCCAAAATCGGTGATCAAATCGGAAGCATCCGGCGGAAGTGATCCCCTTGAACCCACCCACCCCTCTGTGGTTTTTTCTACTTCCGAATCAATGGCACCTGGTTTTTCAAAAAGCTTTGCTTCCCTCATTTCGAAGTAACATCTGTTTGCAGACTAATTATTTAGAAGTATTGAACGGCTTTTGTAGCTAAGTAATATTAGCCGCACAGGTCGATTGATTTGACCTCATTTCGAAGTAACATCTGTTTGCAGACTAATTATTTAGAAGTATTGAAGGGGGCTTTTGTAGCTAAGCAATATTAGCTGCACGGGTCTATCGATCGGGTTAAGCTACGCATGACGCGGTTGGTCCGTGATGGGTGACCATCTTTACATACCATGACCCCTCCGTGCCTCGAAAAGCACGTTAAAGCCGCCCGTTGGTCCCGTATGTCATTTGTGGATCTTTGATAGTCGTTACGGGTCGTCAGAAGCCCGAAAGTTTGACAACCAGTCGTAATCAAGTGGCGTATTACCCAGTAACTGGGTTGTGGTGGTCAGATAGGCGGTCGCTCCATGTAAAATACTGGAATCTAGGCAAATAATGATGAATTCAGTAACGCCATAATTTTTACTTACTAGAGAATGGGCAGCAGCGTTCTCTATGCAATTTACCACCATACTGCGATCGCCAAACCGCCTGCCAAGCGAGTAACCCATCCTTGGACCAACCGCGGCAATCTGATCGATCGAACCATGCGGCATAAACACAAGACCTGCAAGTTGTTTGTTCCTAATTGACTAATAAATCGATTCTTTTAATATAGGTACTCTTTTTTTCTTTTTAAAGTATGTACATATTTTACCATACCTACCTGATTGAGCCTTATAAAAATTCAATCTTATTTCAAGGCAATAAGACTCAAATTGAAATCCATAAAGTAATGCTTAGGACAACACGTTTTTCTTAATAACAATTCGCTTTCAAAAAAAGTTTTGGTCATTCTCAATATCCAATTGGGGTGTATGAGGTCTTGCGTTATTTATTTTCCGTCTCGAGTCTTTAAGAAAAAAAAAAAATCTTTTGCTCATTTCTTTAGAGCCAAATAAAACCAAAAGAAGCTAGACTAGGTTCTATTCTAGATCTAGACCAAGATTGACGTCAAGCGGGCCTATACTTAGCCAGAGATTGCACCAGGAAGATTTGATGACGCAGGCTGTGACATTTGCGCTAGCGCATAGATCGTTGCGTTGAATTTATTGGCTCTGTTTTTTTTCTAATGCTTGCAGGGCCTGTCACTTGCCTTGATTTTGAGCATAGTTTAATTATTAAAATAATGGCCGCCCGGTGTTCGAAATTTGACGATAATTCGTTCAAAACTTAATGCATTATTAAAAATATTAGCTCTCTGCACGCCTCCCTATAAAGTTTTACTGTGCCAAATTTCATACTAAACCGTCCGCGTAACTTTCGTGGAAAGGGGACAGTTTTTTTCCACGTATTAATATGTATAGATAGATAAAAAAAAACCGTGTGGTGCCGGACGTACAGAATAGCACCATCCCATCTCTTCCCGTGGGTGTCGTAGAAGGCGACTAAGGGACTTACTAGAGAATGGACAGCAGCGTTCTCTATGCATTTTACCACCATACTGCGATCGCCAACCCACCTGCCAAGCGTGGCGATTATGGCAAACCCCCCCTAAATTGGGGGAGGCCTATGTCCAGCAGTGGACGTCTTTCGGCTGAAATGATGATGATGATGAATGAGATAATTTTAAAAATTATTAAGAGTGCTACTAAACATTTTAAAAGATTAGTATGGTTTTTAAGTTTCAAAGACGGAAAAAACCAGTACCATTTTTTTGTTTCTCTCACCAACCAAAATGGGATAACATTTTCTTGTGAAAACCATTGGACACATTGGTGATGACTCTGTTGTGTAGGAACTAAACTTAATTTAAGCTATTGCTATCTTTTTCCTTCTAATGAAACAAGAAAGAGACAAAAACAAATACGTGCTGTCAAATTTAGTAGAACTGCATCATGCTTAAAATCACGCCATTACCAAGGCAATCGAGATGTAATTTAGTTTAACAGTTCTAAAGCGTCACTTGTCATTTTCATTCGCGGTCTGACAGTATGAGATAACAATTTTCTTAATTTAATAAGGTGGTGAAAAAAAGAATCGGCACCATTATCTATCATAGTTACAATTTGCTTTATATATGACAAGACTATACATAATTTGACATCTATTTGTCTCTCCCTCTTTCTATCGCTATCCCATTCTTGTCAAGGTCCACTACTCATCCTAACATGGTCTAAAAAGGAAAATCTACCACCGTGACACCCCTGTACACGTAACAGCCCTAAGAGCGGAGATCCACGCCACTGCGCTGTGCATCCGGTAGTGGAGGAAATCTAATATAATTACTAGTGGATCGTTAAGTGATTTTGTAAGATCCTTATGTTATTACGACTGAATTTCAGTGGCTTTTGAGTACCGAATTACCAAGACTGGAACAAGCGGCAATAGAGGCCATATTTAGAAGATTTAGAACCATGATTGTTCCTGTGTGCGGGAGAGAGATGGACAGATAGCAACATCTCTTTTTCGCAACGGAACAATGATGGATTTAATGCCTTCCTCGTAAAAACTGAAGAGCCGTAGGTCCTCTTTTCTGAGAATCCACGGAAAAAGTTCAAACATCTTTAGCCCAAAATTCAGCTGTGAGAACTTCGTTCACTCACGCAGTCGTAAGATCATCGAATACAAGGCATGCATCATGAGACTCACTCGAAGCGGGCCTCATATTCCTGGACTGTCACATGTCGCCGAGATCTGTCTAAGCCTTCGTGCAATGCTACAAGGGTTATTCTAGTTGTAAACAGTTCTTTGGGCTTGGGTCCTAGCTCTGTCTCCTGCTAGATGTGGAGGGAAGTCAGAACTGTAGCTTTTCTTAATACTCCGCCATTTTTTCGCTGCGGGTTTTCCGAGATAATTGAATCATTTATGGGGGACACATCGAGCTTCATCGGCTTGGCGCTTTTCTGTTGTTTCTGCCTTACAAGAGTTGCAAACGGTAGGAATTGGGTGACAGGCTGGTCCCAAAAGATTGTGACAGCTACACAAGTGGGTTGTTTAATTCAGGAGGTCACCACTGTTGATTCTGGCATTCAGGGTTTGGTTATAGAGTGGTGTGAGTGTCATAAATTACCCAAGTGTGCTTTGAATTTTTGCTGAATGAAAAAAAATATCTTGATAAATGAATTTATTTCTGTAAGTAGACGTAGGTGCCGTTCGGACACTGAAATCAATTTGGATAAACTGTTCCACTGAACGGCACGTTACGAAATTTTGTTTCAGTGCCGTTAATGGAAGTGCTCACGTGCCATTCAAGCACGTGCCGTTCAAATCTGTGCCCTTAGTGGAATACCTCGATTTATAAATACAAACACTTATTCAATCACATATTTTTTTTAAACTAAATGAGGTCGGTGTTCCCTATCTGACTACTCTGAGAAGGCCGAAAAAACTCAGAGGTCACAGTCTCTTTTAAAGTTCAGACATAATGTTGGTCTAGTAAGACCATGTGGATTGGTGTCTGAAATGCTGTTCTGAAGAAAGAACCACACAGATTTAGTAAACCTGACTAATCAGTGCACGCATTTATCTTTCTTTCTTCTTAGGCAAAACAACGGCTATATTAGTGATTCTTCTGAGCATCGTAAGTCACACAACATGACGAATGGAGAATGGTCAACAAGTAACACAAAGTAGGTGCAATGACGTACATTTTGATTGTGTACTGATCAAAGGAATGTGCGTCGTCAACAATGCATTCTCTGACGTTCCTGACGTCATATTCAACCACTAGAATTTATGTCGGAAGTGGTAGTGTATATATACGCACGATATTTAAGCTAGTGTTCCAGAACTGCACGAATACCAGTTTGTAAACCACAATGGCAATTTGACGTCGGTATGTTATGTGTTAGTTATCTTTGGCAGTCCTTACGTACGGATAGGGGTGCCAGCACCCTAATTGCGTAACACGCGATTAGTCATAATCGGTTTCATTTTGACAGTTCAACAATATTCATTGCGTTATTTACGTTGTTGAGCAGACACATTTTTCGAACATATGAAGCAATGGTTTAGCCATTTCTTTCAAAACGAAACAAATTATGATGAATCGTGAGTTACGCAATTAGGGTGCAGGTCTTAAAACCGAAAAGCCGCACATACCAGTCTGTTTAACCGGACATTTGGGTAAAAAGGCCGGACACCCTTCATTTTTTAGTCTTAGTATAACACTACAATTATAAAAAAGTAAAACAAGGCTTTTTTATCATTTACCATAAAACCTTCTTAAATTGTAATGACAGTGCTACTCCGCTCGCTGGCGTTAGCGATACAAGGTAAGGCGGGCGGACCGGAAACCAACACATGGCAAATGTAAAAAAAACATCGAAACAAAAGCCGGACAGACCGGACACTCTTACCAAGAAGTATCGTGTTACCCGGTAACTGGGTTGTGGAGGTAAGATAGGCAGTCGCTTAATCTACCCTAATATAATAAAGAGGAAAGATTTGATTGTTTGAAAAATTGTTTGTAATGGTAGAACTCAAAAACTACTTAACCGATTTAAAATATTCTTTTACCTATGGAAAGCTACATCATTCCGGAGTAACATAACTATAAATGTCATTTGAACAAAGTTGTGAGCTTGTTTGTGTGTTGTGCTAGTATAAAAACTTAAAAAAAACAACCGACCGGAAAAACACTACCAAGTGAAAAATACCTTAAATTTCGGAAGTCGGTGACATTGAATATGTGTTTTATTTTTGTCACCGCCTTCCGAAATTAAAGTAATTTTTCATTTTGTAGTGTTTTTCCGGGAGTCAGTTGTTTTTTTTTGTTGTTTTGGAAAACGTTTTATTTTTCGCTTTTTAGTTATAGTACCTACCTACCCCACACCAATTCGAAATTTCATCATCATTGGAGTAAAAACAATGCATATTTATGCGATAGCAGCAATCACGGTTGCTTTGCTATATTTTTTTTCAGAATTCCGTTGTCTGTCTCCGAAACTCATCATCAGATCTATATAAAATTTAAATGGGTCCATTTCGGAATAAACCCCTTTCGATCAAAAAAAGAATTTTGCAAATACGTCTATACATGTATGACGGAGCTATGCCCGACCATACATATTTTTTTTATATATAATATAAACATGCCGAATTGATAACCTCCTTCTTTTTGAAGTCGGTTAAAAATACTGGTATTCAGCTGCACCTAGTGAGACTGGAAGTGGACCCCAAAATAGTTTTGAAAAGGCTACGCAGAAGAAAAGTTCTAGACTGTCACAATAGCATAGGGATTGGAACAATAATAGAGATATTTATGCCCAGCAGTGAAGTCGGGTCTTTTAAGAACTATAACAAATAATATAATGGTATTATTATTTGGTATTTATATAATGGTTTTCTTACCTAAATTAAGTTTTAGTTTATTTTTATATCTTTAATTTTTATATTTTTGTAATTTTGGCTCTGCAGTCTCGAGAGGCTAACTACTAGTTTAAACTGTCGCCCACTTCAACTTTTATTTAATAAACAATCAAAATGTTTTATATGTATAATGGTGCCCAAGATACAGGCTGCGCCTAGTTTGGGACCAATGATATCTCAATACTGTAATTTTTAATGCTTAAATAAACGATTTTTACTTTTTTTTTTTTTTTTTTTTTTTTTAATATAGATGTAGTGTTTTTTCTTTCAAATACCTTAACCAATTGCTCTAGTCTACACTCAAGAAACAGCCAGTGTATGGTGTTATTGATGCCAGTACAATGAACCTATGCATAGAATCTTTTAATATCTACATTGCATCATTTTGTTTTAATAACAAATCTTTAAATAGCCCTCTTGAGTGAGTGGGTATTCATTTTTACACGCTTTATATTAGCTTCACTTGTATGTTGGTTTGTTTGTTTGTTTGTATGTAGCCGACTCCTTTGAGCGCGATTTTGACCCACTTTAAACGGTCAGATTTCATTGAAACTTGTCGAGGACCGATGACAATTCAATAATTTAAAAAAAAATTGAGAAAAAAAAACACGTTTTTGTAGTTAGCAGAACTAAAAAATAGAAAATAAATAATAGTTTTGTGCCGGACGGGCGTGATCGCATGGATGCGAAGGGTGTGTAGGGAGGGTGTAAATCTCCCAGTCCACGCGGCGCTGACGTCCTGCACCGATAGATTCCAGATATCTTCAGGGTGGCTACCTTCTTCCGTTCTTCATGTTACCATACCAACGTTTTTGACATTCTGCCCCCTAAGAAACAGTTTCCAGACATTCGTCTAGGAAAGGGGGTGTTTTTTGACTATTTACTGAAGGGGTTACTTTACCTGATTAATAACACAAGTTTTTTATAATTCTTCAGGAAGTAATTTCGGAACACTACTTTGACTATATCTATATATTTAAGTTAATTAAAGATTTAAATAAGAATCTTGCCGATGACTACAAATTACTCGAAATTACATGTTTACTATCGTACTATGAATCTTTACCGTAACGAGGACCGCTAATTACTTCCTGTTTTAAAGTTTTATTTGTTCTAAGTTCTATTATAGTTTTGTCGGAAATAAGCATATAACACGTTAATTTATTAAAGTACATATGGCATGTTACATATCCCTGAATTCCCCACAAAATTCCCCATCTCCTGAGATATCCATATTTACTATATCTTTCTATACTGAAAGAATATTTCGAGAAAAACCGAAAAAATCTGAAAAATGTTACTAAACTTTATTTTGTAAGTTGTTTTTCTCGAAAACTAGTGAAGCTATGCGAAATCTAATTATAGATATCTCAGGCTGGTCTATAGACCTACAACAATCTGATATTTAAAACCTTACATCTATAGTATTCAGGGCGTGACGCGCCCTGAAAGAGGGTTAACAAAAAACATAAATCTTAAATATCGCTTAACTAAAGCAACACGACATACAAACTCAATTAAGTGGGCTTTATATTAAATTTACGATATTAAAAGTTAGGTCCAGGGCTAGGTCTCGGTACTAGGTTACCTGGACGCACTATAAAACTATAATCACGGCTATATAGCCCACTCAAATGAGGTTTGCAGAGGTGGTACTTACGGTTTTTTCTATACTAGGCACTTATTCACCACTGTTATTGGTTTAACTATCACTCTTATCACTATGAATTTAAGTTAATGTCAAAAACAAACTAAAACACTATGTAGTGACGCATCGTCGCGAACATCTCTCCCGCCGTGCAGTGCAGTGACGACTCGTAGCGATGTCGGTGCGGCGCTGCATAGCACCGGTGAGCGGCGACCGGAGTCGCGGCGCTCGCCACCGCGACGCCTGTTGTCACGCCGCCCGCCGCTGCGATGCTCGCTGCCTCGGCTCTTGTCGCCGGGGCGCTCACCGCCACGACGCTCTGCTGTTGCTCCGCCGCTGCGGCGCTCGCCGCCAGGGCGGTCGCCGCCACGGCGCTTGCCACCCGGGCGCTCGCCACCCGAGCGCTCGCCGCGTCGGCGCTCGCCACCAGGGCGCTCGCCGCCTCGGCGCTCGTCTCCATGGCTATTTGGGTAGTGGGACGAGTTTCTTCACCGGACGCTTCAAGGTGCCGCCGGCAGTGCGCACCTCAGCGGTCCGGACTTCTCCATCGGCCCCGGGAAACAGGGCAACTATACGGCCTCGCGGCCACGTGTTGCGAGGCAGCTGGCCGTCTGCGATGAGTATGGGGTCGCCCACCTGCAGTTCGGGCCCGCGGGTGCGCGGCTCCCGCCGGTTTTGAAGCTCCGGCAGGTACTCCCTGACCCAGCGACGCCAGAACATATCAGCGAGTATCTGGGATCGTCGCCAGAGTCTCTTGCTGTCCACGTCTCGCTCGGTGAACACGCCGGGTGATGGTAGTCTCGCCGATCCACCGAGTAGGAAGTGGTTCGGTGTGATCGACTCGTCGTCTTCGCTGTCTACAGACACATGTGTTAGTGGCCGGCTGTTTACAGTGTACTCTGCCTCACACAACAGTGTGGACAACACCTCTTCGTGCGGATGTTTTTCGAGGAGCACAGTGCACAGCGCGGACTTCACGCAGCGAACAAGGCGCTCCCAGGCGCCTCCCATGAATGGCGCTGATGGCGTTATGAAGCGCCACACGACGCCTCGGCGACTGGCCTCCTCTCGGAAGGCCTCTCGGAGCTCCTTGTCGGCACCGTGCATGTTGGTACCGTTATCGGAGTGTATCTCGGCGGGGCAGCCCCGACGAGCAGCGAAGCGGCGCAGCGCCAGTATGGCGGCGTCTGCGCTGAGGCTGGCGGCGATCTCGAGGTGGACGGCTCTGGTGGTGAGGCACGTGAATAGGGCTACGTACCTCTTCTGACGCTGTCGTCCGACGGTTACGGACAGCGGGCCGAAATAGTCTAGCCCGGTGTATGTGAACGGCCGCTGGTGATGTGCCAGGCGCGTTCTCGGATGGTCGCCGGTCGCAGGCACGGTTGGTTGCGCCTTGCGAATGCGACATTGCAGACATCGTGACAGCACCTTCTTTGCGGTTGGTCGCATCTTTACGACCCAATAGTGCTGTCGGACCTCGTTGATAGTGAGCTCTGTCCCACTATGCTGCAGGCTACGGTGTGTCCAGTCTATGTATAACTGGGTGATGTGATGGTCGCCGTGTAGTATCGGCGGACGCTTCACATCGTCTGCTATTTCTTCGGTAGCGGCTATACGGCTTCTCAGTCGTATAACGCCATCTGTGACTTCTATTTGTAGCGGCCGCAGTCGACTGTCCTTGTCCAACGTCTTCTGTTCTCGCAGTCTAGCGATTTCTAGTGCGAACGATTGCTGCTGCACGGCCTGCACCAGTAGCTTCTCGGCTTCGTGGAGAAACTCTGCTTCTATGATCTGTTTCTTTTCTTGAGAATCAGTCGTTTTCACTGCTCGCTTCGGGGGAGGGGGCGCCGTTTTCTTCTGTTTACGCCAGTCAGGATCCTGTTCAGCGTTCCTCCTGGTTCTTTTGTAGAACGTTTTCTCTTTCGTTGCTCTACATAAAGATATGAAGCGTAGGACGCTTGCCGTCGCACGGAGTAGTCGTTCCCACCTAGAGAACCTTGCTGGATCCGGTATGGCTTCTGTAAGCTTTCGGTTATCGGCTTCTTCGACGGCGGTGAGCGTTCTCTCTTCCCCTGTCTCCTCTGTGATTGGAGGGCTCTCTGACGGCCATGACGACGGTTCTCCGTACAGGAAGTCGGGACCACGATACCACTCATGTTGTGAGTTAAAGTGGCGTGGTACGTCACGAGTAGCTATGTCGGCGATATTCATTTTCGTAGGTACCCATCGCCATTCTTCGATTCTGCTATTCTCTTCTATAGCAGCTATGCGATGAGCTACGAAAGGCTTGTATACTCGCGCTCCTCTTCTTATCCACGTCAGTATGGTCTTACTGTCTGACCAATACGTCACCGATGCGGGCTTGATGTCGTGCTCACGTATAACAGCTGCGGCTACGCGGGTTCCCATCACCGCTGCCTGCAGCTCGAGGCGCGGTATTGACTGCAGCTTTAGTGGAGCTACCTTCGCCTTTGCCATGACGAGGCTGACTCGCTGCTGACCATCTGTTGCTGTGGTTCGCCAGTACACTGCCGTCGCGTACGCCATCTCGCTCGCGTCGGTAAACACATGAACCTGTGTCTCTATAGCTTCGCTGTACCCCGGGTAGCATCTTGGTATGCTGACTTCTCCGAGCTGTAGTAAATGCTGTATCCAACTTTTCCATTGAGTCGCTAAGTCTTGGTCTAGCGACTGATCCCAATCGACTCCTCGCCTCCATGCCTCTTGCAGTATTTGCTTGGCTCGAATGGTTACTGGTGAAGCGAGTCCGAGCGGGTCGTACAGTGACATCACTATCTTGAGCGCCTCTCTTTTAGTGGGCGCCTCTTTTTCTAATATGCCTTTTGGTAGGCGTGCAAGCGTCAGGTTGAAGCCCAACGTATCTTCACTCGGTCTCCATATCAGGCCGAGTATCTTCTCTGTGTCATCTGTATTTCCGATACTGACAATTTCAGTTCGGATCTGTGTCGGATCTATGTTTTCTATTAACTCTGTGCTGTTCGACACCCATTTTCTGAGTTCAAACTTCGCCTGTAGGTGAATATTTTTCACTGTTGTTGCAATGCGCGTCGCTTCTTCGACGGTCTTGTAACTATCGAGGTAATCATCCATATAGTGATTCTGTATTATGGCTTCCACTGCATCTGGATGCTCATCTATATGCCTTTTCGCGTTCCAATTCTTCGCGAAAATGGCCATGCACGGCGAGCTTGCCGCGCCGAATATGATGGACGTCATACGGTATTCTTCTGGCGCTCCCTCTCTTTTATTGCCTCTCCACAGGTACCGGAGCGCGTCTCTATCCTGACTTCGCACTTTCACCTGCATAAACATCTCCGCTATGTCACCAGAGATGGCTATGCAGTGTCTGCGGAACCTCATCATGACGCCGGGCAGTGACTGTAGTAAGTCCGGTCCAGTGAGAAGGAAGTCGTTGAGTGACAGTCCTCTCGATTTGGCAGCTGCGTCATGCACGATGCGGAGTTTTTTGGGCTTCATGGGGTTGAACACGTCGAAATGTGGTAGGTACCAAGTCCTACCCGGTGTGCTCGTCTTGGGCGCCTTCTCTGCGTATCCCTTTTGTACGAGAGAGTCCATCTGTTCTGTGTATCTATCTCGAAGAGCCGGTTTGCTATCGAGTTTCTTCTCTATTGAGACAAGCCTCTTGAGAGCCGTCCCGTAACTATCGGGCATTTCTATGCTTTCATTCTTCCACAGCATGGCTGTTTCTATATGTCCATCTTCTAACTGTTGAGTGTGACGACTCAAGATATCTTCTGCTTTCTTCTCGGGGTCGGAGTCTGGCCGTCTCGGGTTGATGACCAGCGATTCTAAGGCGAAGAACTTGCGAAGCTGTTCGTCTATGTCTTCATCGCCCGCTATGATTCGGTTGCAGTAGTGCACCTGCTGACCCAGAATTCTGGTGTGCGCACCGTGTAGAGCCCAGCCCATCGTTGTGAGTGACGCGACAGGTTGATTCTTCGGACCTCTGCGGATCTCACTGGCCAATAACAGATGCCAGTTATCTTGACCGATGAGTATTTTCGGCGCGCCAGTGTCGTATATCAGCTGTTGCCTCAGGTCATCCAGATGTTTGCAGTGTGCGACGTCTTCTTCACTGACGGTTTGTGGAGCGAGGTTTAGCTTCGGTATGGTGCGCGCTCTGAACGGCACCTTATTCTTCAGTTCGCTCGCGAGTGTGACCGTGATTCTTCGTGAACTTGGAGTGTCGATCATGGTGTTACCGATCGCACCTATCTTCAGAGGGTCGATTCGGCCTTCTGCCCCGACTTGCTTCGCTACGTCCTCGTCGATCAAGGAAACGGTTGATCCATCATCGAGAAGTGCGAATGTGGACACTTCTCCCGCCGGTCCAATCACTCTGACCGGTACCATCTTGAGGTAAGCGTGACTTGAAGTCGTTCTTGAGCTGGCCACTGTTTCCTTCGACTCCACGTTGTTCGACTGCTCCTGAGTAACGGGTTTTTCGACACCCTCTGCAGCGGGCTTCTTGTTATAATGAAGAAGCTGATGGTGCGTAGCTGTACACCCCTTTACGTCACACTTCTTCGTCTTGCATGTGTGACCAGGACGACGTGTGCGCAGGCAACGGAAACACAGGCTGAACTTCTTAGCGAGCTCCCATCTCTTGTCGCTGGATCCCTCCTTGAACTTCTTGCACTCGAGAGTGTGATGTCCGTCTTTCTCACAGATGCGGCATTTCTTATCGGATTTGTCCACAGCTGTGTGGGTCCTCTGGGTGACACGCTTGCTCGAGGTTGCCTCAGTAGGGCCGATGTTCTCAGGCGGAGCGAACGCACTGCAGAAACGAGCTTGCTCTGTGATGAACTCGCTGAAGAGTGTGAGGTCTGGCAGCGATTGGTGTTTCTCTGTGTACGTTCTGTACCACTGTACACGTAGGGAGTTCGGTAGCTTCTCGGTCAGCAACCGCATCAGCTCAGCATTGATCAGGTAGTGATCTTTCTTCAGCGCGCGCAGAGTGACCACACCGCTTCTGACTCTGCTTGCAAAGTTGCAAATGTCCTTGGGTGCTTCGCCGCAGCGCGGCAATCCTCGCAGTCTGTCTGTTTCTGCTTGAGCTATTGAATCTGGACGGCCGAACTGCAGCTCTAATTCCCTCATGATGTCATCTGGCTTTGCATGTCCGATGAGTTCTGAGCTCACTGTCTCTAGCGCTCGTCCCCGCAGGCTTCTTCTAAGCCTTGCTGTGTTTTCAACATCGTTGAAATATCTTCGAGTTGTCTCGTAGATGGCACGAAATGAAAGCCATTCTGTATGGGCCCCATTGAAGTTCGGTAAGGTCATGATGACCTTCGACGCCGAGGGGTGGTTGGGTGTCCACTGTTCTGTTTTCCTGTCGGCTAGCGACGCTATAGCGGACGTCAGCTCCGTTATGAAAGGACGGAGTGAGTCTTCCCCTTTGGCTTCTGTTCCCTTTGGTGGGATTCGATTGTTCACTTCATTCACTGTAGGATGCGACAACGGTACTTGCTTATCGAGATCCACTATAGTTTCGAAGTCCACAGGGGGGGGCGGTGCCTCATGGCCTATATTACTATTGTCCCCCTCGGCGGCGTTGGCTCTCTTCTCCGGCTCAGGCTTCGGCGCCTCTTCAAGCCAGGAGCGCACGTACTCATCGTTCGAGTCTCTGTCATCCATATAGCCGTCGGAATCTTCTTCCTCGGCTCTTTGAAGTGCTAATTGAGCAAGTTCCAACTTAATCTTCAGTAAGTCTTCACGTGCTCTTGAAATTTTCTTATTTGGCCGCGTCGTCCTATCTGTAGTCGACTGCGGCCTGCTATGTTCGGTACGGGCGTCACCCCGGGTAGTCATCGGTAAGTTTCGGCTGTACGTCTCATCTAGTGTTTCCCTTCTGTCTGCAGGCTTCAATGTTCTAACTGAAGATTGCAACGTTCTATCTGATTGTTTCAACGTTCTATCTGAAGATTGCAACGTTCTATCTGAAGATCCCTCTCTTCTGGTTCCCTTCTTAACTGTAGATGGCTGTTCCATCTCTTCGGACCGTGCTCGTGCAGGTAAGTCTTCACTTCTCCGCGAAACAAGGGGGCGCTGCTGTGGCGGGTCGGTCCCTTCAGTGGTGGAGGGTGAACGCGGCGATTGCTCGTAGCAGATGGCCGGAATACCGTGTCTTCTGCTCACCTCCACTGTCCATGCTTTAGGGGCCCTGCCTTGTGATCTTGTTACCGGCATGTTGACTTCGGTATGCGGGTCTCGAATCTTCTATCTTCGAAGGTCAGTATTCAATCTTCAAATTGAATTCAGTATCTTCAAAGTTCAATCTTGAATCTTCAAGGCGGATCTCGACCGAATAAATTCTTCTAAACTGGTGTTCAAATCTTCAAACTGGATTCCAAAAATCCGGATCTTCAAAGTCAAATTTCAAAACCAGTTTCCAAAAAAAACCGGATTCCAAATCCGAATCTTCAAACCGGATCTCAAAACGGATCTTCAACGGAATCTTCAAACCGGATCTCAAACCGGATCTTCAACGGAATCTTCAAACCGGATCTCAAACCGGATCTTCAACGGAATCTTCAAACCGGATCTCAAACCGGATCTTCAACGGAATCTTCAAACCGGATCTCAAACCGGATCTTCAACGGAATCTTCAAACCGGATTTCAAACCGGATCTTCAACGGAATCTTCAAACCGGATCTTCTATGTTGAAAGATAATCCTTCAGGAACAAAGCTTCAGGTCCGGGAACGATCTTCGGGAACGGGGCTCCAGGTCCGGGAACAAATCTTCGGAAATAAGACTTCAGGTTCCGGGAACAAATCTTCGGATATAAGACTTCAGGTTCCGGGAACAAAGCTTCAGGAACGGGAGTAACTCGTCAGTCATAAGTCTTCAGGCTTCTGATAACTTCCTCTTGAATAAGGTTTCAGTCTCTGACGTCACTCTTCCTTCATAAGTCTTCAGCTATCCAGACATGTCCCGGACGGGTCCACATGTATCCCTCCTGAAGAAATCCGGCTCGCAAGGACCAGCAGATGTGCCGGACGGGCGTGATCGCATGGATGCGAAGGGTGTGTAGGGAGGGTGTAAATCTCCCAGTCCACGCGGCGCTGACGTCCTGCACCGATAGATTCCAGATATCTTCAGGGTGGCTACCTTCTTCCGTTCTTCATGTTACCATACCAACGTTTTTGACATTCTGCCCCCTAAGAAACAGTTTCCAGACATTCGTCTAGGAAAGGGGGTGTTTTTTGACTATTTACTGAAGGGGTTACTTTACCTGATTAATAACACAAGTTTTTTATAATTCTTCAGGAAGTAATTTCGGAACACTACTTTGACTATATCTATATATTTAAGTTAATTAAAGATTTAAATAAGAATCTTGCCGATGACTACAAATTACTCGAAATTACATGTTTACTATCGTACTATGAATCTTTACCGTAACGAGGACCGCTAATTACTTCCTGTTTTAAAGTTTTATTTGTTCTAAGTTCTATTATAGTTTTGTCGGAAATAAGCATATAACACGTTAATTTATTAAAGTACATATGGCATGTTACATATCCCTGAATTCCCCACAAAATTCCCCATCTCCTGAGATATCCATATTTACTATATCTTTCTATACTGAAAGAATATTTCGAGAAAAACCGAAAAAATCTGAAAAATGTTACTAAACTTTATTTTGTAAGTTGTTTTTCTCGAAAACTAGTGAAGCTATGCGAAATCTAATTATAGATATCTCAGGCTGGTCTATAGACCTACAACAATCTGATATTTAAAACCTTACATCTATAGTATTCAGGGCGTGACGCGCCCTGAAAGAGGGTTAACAAAAAACATAAATCTTAAATATCGCTTAACTAAAGCAACACGACATACAAACTCAATTAAGTGGGCTTTATATTAAATTTACGATATTAAAAGTTAGGTCCAGGGCTAGGTCTCGGTACTAGGTTACCTGGACGCACTATAAAACTATAATCACGGCTATATAGCCCACTCAAATGAGGTTTGCAGAGGTGGTACTTACGGTTTTTTCTATACTAGGCACTTATTCACCACTGTTATTGGTTTAACTATCACTCTTATCACTATGAATTTAAGTTAATGTCAAAAACAAACTAAAACACTATGTAGTGACGCATCGTCGCGAACAAGTTTAAAAAACTAAAAAACGCTTTAAAAACCAAACTAAAAAAGGAGAAAATAATTTAATTCAATTAAAAAGCGTGGGGTGCTTTTTGAGGTATTTTTTATAATCAATTATTGTCCACGCACCCAGCACCCCACGCTTTTTAATTGAATTAAATTATTTTCTCCTTTTTTAGTTTGGTTTTTAAAGCGTGTTTTTTAGTTTTTTAAACTATTATTTATTTCTGAGGCAGATTCAAGATGATTTTTACACGACGACTTATACATACAGGGTTACTTGTAATTCGACGTATATCCGTAAGAAACTGATAGAGGTGCCATAATGCCAAATTGAACCCCCATATGTATGGCCGAAATTCAATAGTTTTCGAGATTCCCTGTATAGAGAATTCATCATCATTTTTTGCCTAGCCGACCCCAAATCTATACATATAATAAAATTGTAACAGGCCGATGTCTGTACGTTAAAGATATTGAAGAAAAAATAGTATGGGGGGTCTTTATTAGAGCAACAGAAGCCAAAACAACGGTTTTTAGAATTTTTGTCTGTCTGTATGTTTGTTACCGCATCACGCAAAAACCACTGCATGGAATTGAATGCAGTTTTCAATGATGTATTCCGAGAGGTCTAACTTAAAAAATAGGCTATATATTATCAAAAAAAATGATTATCTACTTGATTCTAAAGTCCACGCGTATGAAGTCGCGGGCAAAAGCTAGTAAATTAATAAAATAGCAGGAGATTGATAATTTTAAAAAAACTTTTTCCAAAAAAAAACAACCGACTTCCAAAAAAACACTACAAAGTGAAAAATAACTTTAATTTCCGAAGGCGGTGACAAAAAATTCAAATACAGCTCCAAAGACACCGACTTCCGAAATTAAAGTTACATATTTTTCACTTTGTAGTGTTTTTTTGGAAGTCGGTTGTTTTTTTTGGGAAAAAGTTTTTATTTTTCACTTTATAGTGGTTCACATGTGCTTACCCCTTCACAGCATACCGGCGTGATGTTATGTTAGGTTCCAACGAATTGATAACCTCCTCCTTTTTGAAGTCGGCTAAAAACATTTTTCTCTCATGGTTTCTATCAAAATCTATTGGCTATAATGTCAAAATACAGCGCAAAATGATCGTTTAAAAGGTTAAGGCCATAATTTCGTAATATCGAGACAAAATTGGATCAAAGATGGCGGCCCTCCCCAGGGGCCGTATTCGATTTATTTTTAATAAGGGTGCAGATGCTGCGTTGCTTACACCCCCGCTGTTTGCCAAAATCCTATTATACATGTATTATCTTCAGTTGAGGTGTTTGAGGACTTAAATATTACGATTTTGCTTTAGTAGTGTTTTTGGGGCTTAAATCTAGTTAGTGCTATGGCTTCCTAATCCTATTTCCTGCAATTTTTTGTGCTACGATACTGATTCTGCCGAAAAACGAGATTTGGATGGCAACAAGGAGCTAAAATATAGGACATTCTAATTCCATGGATAGTTATTACATGGAAAAAACGTAAACCATAGAGTCGTAACTATTGGCTGTCAAAAAACAATTGAATGGCAAAGTGGCGGCAATTATAAAAAAGTTTCGAAAATTAAAACTCAATAAACATTCCACAATTAATAAAAATATAACATTCGAAATACAAAATCAATTAAACCTCAATAAAATCGGGACCGTTTCCGATTTCGAGTGGAACTAACTGGATAATTGAATTAAGAAAAAAAAAAACCGGAGCATGGAAATCGACGCTCGGCCTGTCCGTCATGCTCTGTGGTCATGCTGGATAAGACTTTAGGTCTATGACCTGCCTGAGTTCCTTCATGCCGTTGCTTATTGCGATGTTTAGAAAAAAGAACATGACTTAGATTGTATGAAATTCCTTTGTGGGAAGAGATTATAGTTAGGTACCTACCTATGGTAGATTCGCGGTTTTTTTTAAAGAAATAATTTAACCTCAACGACTGATTTTTTTATTTATGGATTTTTGACTGACTGTTGATTGGCTGGCGATGTAATAGTGATTGTTTCAATGATTGAACGTAGTTTTTATGTTTATTGCATTGGTATTATTTTTTCTTTATCTTTGCAAAATGAAATGTGATTAAAAATGCAAACAGTTCATATCTTGCTTGCTAAGTAAGAATGTAGATTTTACTTTAATAGAGAAAAAGTATAAACTCACGCTTTCTTCCCAAGGGGATAGTCAGAAACTACAACACGCCACCTACTTCGATCCTCACATACTCCTTCTATATCGTTTACACCAACAGGCTTAGCACGAGCACCGATTTGTCGACGGAAGAATAGACATGACTATTAACTAAATGATGTACAATAGGAGTAGATAGCTATGTTTTTCTATTAATATTATCACAGTTATGCGTTCTAAACGAATCATGATTTTGTAGATAATCGTATGTACTTTGTGGCCGTCGAGTAGAAAGTTTGTTGTCAGTGTGATTTTGACAGTTTGGGAAGAAATATTCTTCTGAAATTAGTCTACATTTATAGGGACCTAGACAAAGATCGTTGGAAACGAAAGACAAAATGACAGATTGTAGAAGGATATCTACGGTGTGATTTCCTAAATGTAGAAACGAAATGTCACTTTGTATTGAAAATGCACTGTCTATTCTTCGCAGAAATAGAAAACGTCATGCTAAGCCTGCTGGTAAAAAAAACCCTTTACTTTAGAGATGGGCCGACTAGTCGGCCAAGCCGATCATTGATTTCGGTTGAGTTCGGGTGACATCGGCTATGTTCAAAATGGCAAACCTAGTTATTACCAATTGTTTCCGATAGAGTTTCTTCTTTTTGTTAGAAGTATTAATAAATTTTACTTTCGGTACTTATTTAATTTCTGGATTAATTAATGGACCAAACTATTCCTTACTATCCTAATCTCCTGATTGCACTGAAAGTAAACTGTAAAACTGATTCTATAATAAAAAAAAATATAAGTAACAGTAAAGATTTCAATTTCATTTCAATCACCTTCTTTAAAAAAATGGGCCAACTAGTCGGTAGTTTTAGCCGACTAGTCGCCGAGTACAAATATGTATAGCCGACTATTCGGCAACTAGTCGGTACATCACTACTTTACATCCCACAAATCTCCACAAGTTAGTCATGACAAAACTCTGATATCCTCTTCGTACCCCCACAGAAGACCAGACAAATTACCACCATAATATTCCATAATGCTCTGAAAAACTTTCGTTACGATCTACCATCTCTTTCACACACTACATCCATCCCTCTCTCCCGTCACGCTACACTGCAGAGCATGCGTTCACTTCGTCACGCTCTGTGATCACAGCCGACACACGCGAATGAAATATATGGCAATATACCACACTGTAACTTAACAGTTGAGGCCGTTACTTGAAATGTTAGTGAACATGAACCCGGCCGTACATACATGGGGTACATAATCAGGGAAAATAATAGTTAAAATTGACACCCCATGTCATGTCACACAAGTGTCAAAATGACAGTTGTGAATGGAATACGTGAACAATTTAAGTTGGTCTTTAATATTTTCTTCGACTGTTCATCGAGTTTTGGAAAAAGTTCAGAAATGTCGTCTCTGGACCCTCACTCATTGGTGCCTTGACAAATCTCTTTATTAATCTGGATATATTACCACGTAGCTGACCAGCAAATATATTTTTTTCTCAGCACAAACCGTGTATCGCGATGGGATTTATCATGGGCAAAAATGACGAACGTCCATACAAACTTTCATCCCCTATTTAACAACTCTATAGGAGATGAATGTTTAAATATCCTTCCATTGGCTCACTTTAGTGATATAAAGAGCTCGTGTGCAAAATTTCATGCTTCTAGACCCAGCGGTTTAGGCTGTTGTCTGTCAGTGAGTGAATGAAGAATGATTTCATAAAGAATATAAGCAGTTCTGCTGAATGAGTTGCTCCTAGTAAAACGTCGCAACGATCAGTCATAGAGTCTATAATGATCATGCTTCGCAAATGGATTGGTCATCGCAGACTCGTAGCACATTACTTTTAATTCGTTTATTAATCTGCAGACATCTCATAGAATAACGGATTAACGGTCGTCTAATTATAAATAGCTAAAGACACTCACGAACGACAGGAAAATAGATTTTAGCAAAAATTTTAAAGACTTAATAATTCACCAAATATCCACCCACTCGCGTTGTGCAAGTGTGGTGGATTATGGCCCACTGCCTCTCACAGACAAGAGGTTTGTGTCCCACTAGCAATGCTATAGATTGATTATTATGTTTGAAATTGAAACCACCATCGTGCAAAGTTTTAACGACCAAGATTAAGATTTCCAAAATTATCTTGCAAGAAACCATCTTACCATTCAAACAAGTGTAGATAACATTCATAATAAAACATCACCACTTCATAATATTACAAAAACACTTTCCCTCCAATTTTAAACAACGCGGGGGCGGCCATCTTTGAAAATAAACAATGTCTACGTGGGGCATAGACTATAGAGTGCAGACGAAGTACAAATGTGGTACAGATGGCTTAGTTCCACGGGGATTTCTTGCGGTCCCTTTATTTTGTGTTGAATTTATGTGGTTATATGTGTCACCATTCCCCCATGGAGAGTAAAGTAGTGCGTTTTAAAGATACACTATACAGTGACACATGACGGTTTTTGTTTTGATCTATTTTTGAACTTCGAATGTGACATTTTTCTTATAAATTGGTGTTGTTTGGTCATCCGAAAGTGACTACAATAGTCTCCGATTAACAAAAACCATGGAATTAGTATGTACTAGAATTTTCGTGTTAACGCTCGTGAAGACTAGCGCGACGCGACGGCCGCGTCGCGACACCCGAAGAACAATTTCTATCGATCAATCAATCAATTCATTTATTTGCAGAAGCCTTTATTGTTAAAAAAATGTTTGTTTGATCGAGAATGTAAACACGATTTCGTCATTTGTGTTAAGTATATTCCTCAGTGTCGAACAAAATTATGGACTTCTTCGATCTCGAATTCACATCAAAACAAATTCAAAAACAAGAAACACCACAGCCTAACCAAAACAGTTACCTAACCTGTCACTTCCGATTTAACGAGAGGATACACAAGACCACAGAGTAAAAAAATACAGCTTTCTCAACCGTATCGAGTAACGGATGAGGTGTGGTTGCTTATGGTAGGCAGGATGACCATCGACAACACCGGATGGTCACGGGTGGAAATAGAACCTGATATTAAAGCACATACAAGATTATGAAATGGTAAAATAATTGCCCTTGATTGTCGACGCTGTTATTAATACTTTGGTTATAGTTATGAAAAATCTAAAGTTGGGTAACAGGGGTTTTTCCTCCAGGTGTCAAACAGACAGAAGTATATAATAAGCCTATAATGTTCCCACTGCTGGGACACAGGCCTCCACTCTGTGAGATAGAATGGTCTAATCTACCACGCGGGCCCAGTGCAGATTAGTAGATGTTACATGTTTTCGAATTTTTGTTTCTAAGACATACCGGTTTCCTGAAGATGTTTCCTTAACGTTTTGTGAGCAGTAGTGATGATATAATTTACAACAAAGTAAAGCGCCTGGGAACTACAGCTGAAGAAGGCTAGTGCATATTAACAGCTGAATAAGGTGTAAAACGAATCTTCAGCCTTTGTCATTGTCAATCAAATTAAAACTAAAGATCTTAGATAATTAGAATTAATTAGACAATCTGACAAGCATATTTCTTAACCCCTCAACGATTCCCATATCATTTACAGACTTTCGAACCTTAAAAGGCTAATCATAATAAATTATAATTAATAGTATAATAAATCAAAGATCAATTGGGTAGTAATGTAATGGTAACTTACAATGCGCACGCACAACGCTTTCCCACGGTTAATGATCTATAGATCATTTTTATCATCACGCTTTTAATACTGATGCAGTATGAGTAAATGATGTAATATATCTGGATGATGTAAAGGTAAACTATAGACAAACAATGACAGATGACATAGAAAAAAACATGGCGTCTTAAAGTCAAGTTTTATAGGAGACAATGCCCCAGCATTGACCATCGTGTAGAGGCACAGTGACACCCATCAAGAACTGGACAGCGTGTGAATCATCAAAAAAGTCACATCAGTTACCTACCGAGAATAAGACCACACAAACGAGTTTTTAACAATTCCATTAAGAAATGATCTTACTTAATAGAATTTCTTGCATTCAAACTTGAATTCTATTCCAGTGAAATAAGACTGGCTTTTCATAGCACGATCAGTTTCTCATGGAACTACTATACGGGTTGTTTTTTTAATTGTAATTGTAACCTAGTGTGTAAGGAGCAGTGTTGATGTTAAGCGTGAAACGGTTAATTCGCGAGGTTCTTGCGATAGACATCAATTCAAAGAGAATGAAAGTAAATATTAGGAAACACAAAGATACATCAACATAATGATATATTAGAGAGTAGTTTCTGAAAAAAAGTTTTAACAGACAGCGAAAAAACAAAGGCGATTGAAAACAATGAAAATATCTGCTGAAATGCAGACGTTAATTCACATGTAAAAATATACCACAGTGCTTTGAGACAGTCAAAAGCCCCAAAGGTGACAACCAGTCTCACCAAAGGGTGCATGGTTAGCAGTCACCTCCTTCTGCGTAGCAGTAATGCTCGCGAAGAGGGAGGCGGCGCACGTGAGGGAGAGGCAGTACATGCGCCCTCACGGCCGTAGTCGCCGCTGGAGACGCCCTGGGCGTTGGGAATCCCAGGCTGTTTCCCGGCCACCGTAGGCGCGAGCTTGCGGACGGCAAGTATTGGGTAGCTCGCTGTCCAGTAAGGACCAAGCCCGGGTCGGTGGCGCGTTATGTTCCACGCGCGCCTCAAAGAGATGTCAGCACCAACTGGTGGGGTCTGCAAGGGCCGATGCCTGCCAGGGGTGCGGGTTGTTCGAAAGAGATACCGCGGCCCCTGGCACACAGGCAACTGAGGGAACACGGGTGGGTTTTAGTCAGTAAAAGTCTGACACGCCCTCCTGCTCCACCCAGAGCGGGAGAAGTTATTTGATGATTTCCCACCCTAAAAAAACTAAAAAGCTAAAGGGGTATCGTATTATGCAGTAACTAGGTTGTGGAGGTCAGATAGGCAGTCGATCCATGTAAAATACAGACTGGAAACCGACCTCAACATAGTTAAGAAAAGGCTAGGGAGATGAAATAAAATATCATGAGGAAATCCAGCACGTCCTAGGCACAAAAATTCAAAGATCAATGTGGCATCCACAAACCCGCACGAGGCCCTCTCCGTCTCATAGCGAAGGTCTGAGTCCCAACAATGAGAAGGGAATATTAGAGACTAATATTATGCTAAGTGGTAACACAAACAGATACGAAGAGCAATTTCGTTTTATACTATGTTTAGATATAGTTTGTAGTCTCCAGTGACATACAGGATAAGTTTTTAACCAGTGCGCAAACTGTAACTATGAATTCAGCATATCATTCTAGACCCCAGCAGTTCATAGAAAAGTGCAATACCGACGCGTTCAAAAAGTATCCAATGGAACAGCTGATTTTTTTTGTATAACCGACGTAAAATTTCTGCGCTGGGGGTCTAGAATGATATGCTGAATTCATGATTACAGTTTGCGCAATGGTTAAAAACTTATCCTGTATATGACAAGACAATAATAAGACATTGTCTTCGGGTTGCCTATGAATTTGGAATTGTGACACTGGAGGTAACAAAACAGGCCTAAAATTTTACTGACCGATTTTGCTTGTCACGTCCTGTGGACCTAACAAAACGTTTTACAATCCTGCAAGGATCTCTAAAACAGGACAGGACGATGTATATTATAACGGTAACCATCCTTATTCCCACGCCCGTGACTTTTATTTTCAAGAGCCATCTTTGTTTTTATTTTTTCTTAATTTTATTACTTTTAATTTTGCTTTCAATGGGAGTAATGATATGCTGTGGGAATTTAATTGAAGTTGGATTACGGTTAGTGTTATGATTGGGTTAGTTTTTGTTGTTTTATTTATTGTTAATGACGATCTCGTCTCCTTTATTGGCGCTGATGCTGTATTAAAAAATTACATTTTAGTCTACGAGTAGTAGGGTAGTTTCGGGGTTGACAGGGTCGGGTAAGCCGGAAGTATTTATATGTCACACCACACACTATCAATTACAATCTGGATCATTTTGAAACATATAACTTATACATTGCTTCTTAATTGTCTGCTCAACAACATAAACGACGCAATGAATGTTGTGGAACTGTCACGATGAGACTCATTCCTACTGTTAATGTGTCACACAATTACCCCGCTGTCGCTGGTCCCAAAATATTGTATTTGTTAATTTGATAGAATTTGAGCTTCATTCAAACTAAGATGATGATATAAATATGAACAGTATAAGCAAAAAAACTTGAGGAAAATCTCTTCCATTTCCAAATCATGATTCTCAACGTCTATTTATAGCTTTATTCTGTTACCTATTAGATGACCATGAAAATGATCATTCTAATTTTAAAAACGAGCCGGCTTTTCCTATTGTATACACAGCTATTACACCCAACTAGTTGCAACTGCACTAGTCCCGTGTGACAGGATACATTCTTTTTTTATATTTTTTTCACAATGCGTGGGAAGCTCACTTGTTCTGCCTATTTTCTTTTTTAGCTTTACCGTTAAGAGAACCTTAATTATTATGTCTGGGTGTACTGTTTATAGTGTTTTTTGCTTTTTTTAGTCTGGTTTTGCACTTGCCCTATGCAATTTTATTATAGTGTGCACTTTTTCTTAGGTTGTCATTATCTTTACAAGGGACACTGTTGAACATAGACGACATCTTTCTTTTCTTTTTGGTTGACAGGTAACTGTAATAGCAATTTTTTGGTCTCTCTATGAAGAATTTTAGTATTTATGCAAAATTATCAATATCGAAAGCTCAGCAATCTAAATGTTTTATATTCCAATGTATTCAGTCTCGTAAGTTCTTAAGGTGTTTCACAGTCTCAGCAATACAGTTCACACTAGAATGAAAAAAAAACTCATCTAATACATACAAGGGAAATGACGTACAAGACAGGTCAGTCCCTAATCTACTTTCACCGAATACAATATCAATATATCGATACGAATGACAGATCGATACAAACCAAAGGTGAGGTTCCCACGGATCGTGTGACTGTGCGAGCGAGAGGCGTCAATGGAGCGAGACGGCAGATGTTGCGACACACAACGAGATAGTAATGCCGTGAATTCTGTAAGATGCGTAAAGTTAAGCAACCTTGTTACAGGCGTTAAGATTAGGGCTGTTAGATTGGAGAAAGAAAGAGGAAATGTAGACTGTGTGAAGAAAGATGATATGGCTAGAAAAGAGGTGACTACTGAGACGTAAGAAGAGACTTGTAGTGCTGACCACAAATCAAGGCAAGTAGATGATGTGAAAGATTCATTATCTGCCTCGCATTTTTAACCGACTTCAAAAAAGAGGAGGTTATCAATTCGTCGGAACCTTTTTTTTTTTAGTTTTTTTTTTTTTTATGTATGTTCCCCGATTACTCGAAGATGGCTGGACCGATTTGGATTTTGTTTTTTTTTGTTTGAAAGGGTATACTTCCCAGGTGGTTCCATGATCATCAAGTCAGAATCTGATGATGGGATCCTGGAGAAATAGAGAGAACTCTTCAAATTTTATAGGCACACGAAGCGATTTAGCTATTTTTAACCGACTTCAAAAAGGAGGAGGTTATCAATTCGTCGGAACCTTTTTTTTTTTGTTTTGTTTTTTTTTTTTTTTTTTTTATGTATGTTCCCCGATTACTCGAAGATGGCTGGACCGATTTGGATTTTGTTTTTTTTGTTTGAAAGGGTATACTTCCCAGGTGGTCCCATGATCATCAAGTCAGGATCTGATGATGGGATCCTGGAGAAATAGAGAGAACTCTTCAAATTTTATAGGCACACGAAGCGATTTAGCTATTATTTGGAAGAGTACTTTCTCGTAGTGGTCTCATTTCAATTTGGTGAAGATCTGATGAAGAACTTTGGAGATAGGTAACGGAACTCCTCAATAAATGATAGCAAATGGACTGGGATTGCTGAAATCTCATGTCTGTCTATTGCTTACACCAGTTCATAACATAACATCAAGCCGGTATGCTGTGAAGGGGTAAGCACATATGAACCACTAAATTGTGAAAAATAAAAACTTTTTCCAAAAAAAAAAAACAACCGACTTCCTTATCCTCCACAACCCAGTTCCTGACTTTCGGGCATCTGACAACCCATAAGGACTGTCAAAGATGCAAGACTCACAGCCGGGACCACCGGTTTAACGTACTTTCCGAGGAATGGAGGTCTCATTTTTTTGCGTTTAGGAAATCATCAAATAGCTTCTCCCGCTCTGGGTGGAGCAGAAGGGCGTGTCAGACTTTCACTGACTAAAACACAGCCGTGTTCCCTCAGTTGCATGTGTACCAGGGGCCGCGGTATCTCTTTCGAACAACCCGCACCCTTGGCAGGAGGAGTCTTGGTATGTAAAGATGGTCACCCATCCACGGCAAGCGTAGTTTAAACTGATTGATCGCACCGTGCGGATGTTATTAGACCTTTGCTTGCGATAATCAAGATAGACAAAGTAGACTTTATAAATAACAAAAAAATATTCCGTGTGAGAAAATTTCCTCATTCATGGATGGTTAACAAGTAAGTCAAATGGACATCAGTAACAAGAATGCTACAATGGATACCAAACGGCTCAAAATGAGTCATTGTTGTTACTCATCGGTCAACAGAATTAAAAGTGTGTATTGCTTTGTCTAAGGTTCGTAAGCGTGTGAACTTGTGGATATCAGCTGAGCATAAATACAAAAACGGCTGTAGACATTTAAACACGGATAATAATTGAGCAGGTAGGTGAAAATGATAATGAATAATACAGTGAGACGGAGAAATAATATCATGATTTTGGTAAGCAGGTAGACAAAATCGGTAAAGAGAGGGATATAATTTTTAGTGCTATAGTTAAGTATAACCTGCAGGCTTAGCATCAATACAAAGTGACATTTCGTTTCTCCATTTTTGACTTCGCACCGTAGATATCCTTCCACAATCTGTCATTTTGTCTTTCGTTTCTAACGATCTTTGTCTAGGTCCATAGAAATGTAAACTATTAAAGAAGAATATTTCTTCCCAAAGTGTCAAAATCACACTGACAACAATTTTTTTACTCGACGGTCACAAAGTATAATATGATTTTCTACAAAATCATGATTCGTTTAGAACGCATAACTGTGATAATTAATAGAAAAACATTGCTATCTTCTATTCTACATCATTTAGTTAATAGTCATGTCTATTCTTCCGTCGACAAATCGGTGCTCGTGCTAAGCCTGCTGAAGAAAGACTTGGATTTCTGTAAGTAAATAAATAATGAGGTCGCTCGTCCGGTGGCAACATGGGCGGAAGATATCGCTGCCATCGCAGGCAAAACCAGGATGAGCAAGGCATATGAACGTAAGGATTGGTGCAAGAAATGAGAGGACTATACCAAGCAGTTGGTGAAGATGACGATAGTAATGAAATGAAATATGAAAGAAACGATGGAGGATTTTCTAATTGAACAACGAGTGAGTAGATAAAAAATGTAGATGTAGACATTGTTTTTTTTTTTTAATCCTTTACTAAGGAGCTTTGTCAAAATACTGACTATGTCGCTCCATCATAGCCAAATTTTAAATTTTACATTATTTCATATGATAGTAATATATTTTGTACATAGTCCTAGCCTCGTCCGACATAGGCTTAGCCAATACACTATTTACAGTACCAATTCCAGACATATTTAGGGAATCAAACATACTTCTCCTGAGGCGTTCGCCCCGCTCACACTCGATCAAGATATGATGTACGTCCTCGATTATATCACATTTCTCGCAATTAGGTGAAGGTGTGATACCCATAAGGAACGTAAACTTCTTCGAGACATTGATTTGACGGTAGATTTTTTATTGTATGTAGTTGGTATTAATTGTATCGTGTTACCCAGTGACTGGGTTGTAGAGGTCAGATGTAAAAAATACTGATATTCAGCAGCATCTGGTTAGACTGGAAGCTGACCCTAACATAGTTGGGAAAAGAATACGCAGATGATGATAAGTTGGTACTTTTTGGAGGTAGATTTATTGTAAAAAACATGCAGAGCAACTTGTATAATGGAATATTGTTAAACATAATTACCTTATTTCATCATGTGAACATATAATAACAACTTATATATACAAGATGTAACAGAATAGACGCAAGACCTGAAAGTAGTTTGTTCCTAATTGACTACTGAATCGATTTCAGTAACTTTTAATACAAGTTTTTTTTAAATGATGTATTTCGCCATACCTACTACTGATTGAGCCAAAGAAAATTCTATTTTATGCTAGAAGAAATAAGACTCAATTTTAAATGCACAAAGTAATGCTTGGGTCGACACGTTTTTCTTAATAATATAAATTAGCTTTAAAAAAAATAGTTTTGATCATCGTCTTATGCTTTTAACTCAATACTCTCATTGGGGTGTATGAGGTCTTGCGTTAATTATGTTTCTCGTTGAATATATTTCCCCATAATACAACCAACTCTTTCCTAAGTACCAAAAGGTTTTTTCCCAAATCATCTCACGTATAGATCTCTGCTGTAGATCACTGCGTGCCGTAGATCATTAGCTGCGGCCGCGGCGCTCGTGATCCGCATTAAACACGAAGATGAACGAACGATGCGCTTACGTCGAAATTTTGATCTTTCTTAGTATTAAACGTTTAGTGGTGTGATTTGTTGTCTAACTGACCATTGCTTTTGACAGCGAATAGAAACAATTTTTCGTCTTTAAATCATTTCAGGGTTTAATAATCTTTAGGTTAGGTTCTCCTAAAGAAAAATCTCATAAACCACAATTTTTCAAATTTAAAACCTATTCATATTAAAACCATTATCAAGTCGGGAGCTAAATAGAGACACATAACTTTTAATAGTCCTTTTACATCGCTACAATGATAAACTTAATGCCAACTTAGCCGCCATACAATTATTCTTATCCATCTGTCTTGTCTAAAGTTCACTATGCACTACAAGAGTCCAGTGAAAGGTGGCCATCATACACCTGAATAACTTGTTTCCTTGACTTACACCTTGCGTGGGATAGCAAGCAGCTGATACCTTAAAATAGGCTGTACGAAAGGGCAACCCTTTGCCGATAAAAAAAGTAATTTGACGTACTGCATGTGAATACTCTGTGGCAAAATATTCTGAAAGAAGAAATAACCCTGTTGCACCAAAAAAGAAACAAAAATTTCAAATTTCGATTTTTTCGACCGTGGGAATGGAAACGTCAAATGAAAATACATTTTTATTTTTGGAATCGTGGTAAACTTGTTCGAACAGATATCGGCTTTATTTTTATGGCAACAAAGTTCGTGTTTTGTTTTCGTAACTGCATTTCTTTTGTGGTAGCATTACCAAATTCTATTTGCGTAACGTCAAGGTGAATGTTACCTTATTTGGAATTGATACAGTACAGTTTTGAATATCGTAAATCGATTTAAGTTTTTGTCGAATCACTACAGAGTATTTCACACACATTCTAATTACGTTTGTGAATATTGAATTTGAACTGTAACATAGACCAATACGGTGTATAATTGAATATTATGTAAGCATTCACAAGTTTGTTCAGTGACTACAGAGTATGAATAGTAATAATTGTTAACAATTGTTCCCGCGTTTTCAATATGGCGTCGTCGCTTCCGGGATATTAGAACTATAATAATGAATATTTTATGACTTATTTCTTCTATAAATGGTATTGCAACTGTAAAATAATTAGCATATAAAAAAAATACTTCTATTTCTGCCACGCATTGTTAGAAATGATTTTATTTTAAATGGTTAACTCTCAACTCAAGTAATGATAAAAAAGGAGAATGGACAAAATTTACTAAAAATACCCCAATAAAAAAAACAGTAATGAGTTTAACACGTATCTTTGTATGTGTGTGGTCTATCTACAGAACTGTAGTAACAGTATTAAAGGTAAGAGCGAGGTCACAGGTCGTGGGAGATGCTCGTGCTGTGTTCACAACTGGTCATGTACCTACCATAGAAACTAGTTTACAGTACAGCCCATCTGTTTCTCGACAACGGGAAAGTATAAAAAAGGTATTGGTTTTAACCTTCGATCAGTTGAAGGTAAACTTTGCATCTTTGGTCATCTTAAACTAAGACCATTTAGAGACAAGGTAAAAAAATGTTGGTGTTCTATCTCTGTCTCTCTCTTCGGGGAATATAGGCGCGATGCAAAAGAAACTATCAAGTTTTTACGGTGGTTTACAATTAAAGAGTATGTATGAGGGGATATGGATCATAAAATCTCGAAACTTTCACTACTACACTATCAAATTGGTTCCAACAACTTGAATTTTGTTAGAGCTGCTAAAATTGCAAATTCTAATCCATTTTTATTAGTAAGAAACCATGAAGATAATTATGAGAAGTAGGAAAAGCAACTACCAGTAAAATATAAAACAAAGAAGGTTTGATATAATCCAAATCTTTAACTATGCACTTCCGAGCGTTTCCAAGGTTTTAAAACCAAGGTTTCTAGAAAATCAATGAAATTATGAATGTATAGAAAGTACTAGGGCGTTATAAAATGAAGGAGGTATGCTCACACCAGCTATCTAATACGGCCTTGAACTACATTACATATAGACAACAAAACCAAGGTAGAACAAAAATCAATGAAATTATGTATCTTTGAGTATGGAAAGTACTAGGACTACGTAAAAAGAAAGAGGTATCATGAAGTCACGTTAGATTAGCAAACAATAAAGGCCAGATCTTGGAAAAGAACTAAACTCATGAAACTATGGATCCTCCCGAATGAAAAGTACTAGGGCAACATAAATCAAAAGGAGATATTATGTACAAAATGACAATAAAAACCAGTAGGTCGACAGTCACGGTACACGATGGTACAGTAACATTGCTTGCAAGCAATACTTTTAAGGTCATCAATTCATCATCGATTTGTTGCACTTAGAAAAATCCGTTACTTAACTGTTTGAGTTTTTAACGAGATTTATTTCTTATTCTCATTAGAAATTAATTGAGGATGAGGAAGACATCTTGATAGCGATGGTATGAATGAGAAGTTTTTTTTTTATTGAATGCAAGAAAGGGACAATATTTTGGAGCAGACGAGTCCTTGAACAGAGGCTTCAAACCGGCAAGCGTGAGATATCCCCATGTAGATGTAGCAGGCCGGAATCTGCTGGAAGCGATGCTTTGGAGAGGTTTATGTGTAACAGTGGACGTCCTTCGGCTGAATGATATTGATGTCGTCTTGAATTTGAAGCTCATGGGAAACGATCTACACTTTTTATCTCAACTCAGATTACAGAGGTTAAAATTATCATTTACATCGTTGAAAAATGAAAATTTTAAACTATCAGTTAGATCTACAGTAGCGCCGTTCTCACAAACGTTAAATAAAAGGTCCAAATTCGAATTTCAAATATTCCGAGCGCTATTCGGAGCGGTTCGGCCGGGTAAACATTCCCGATGTTTTCTCACGATCATTAGTGAACGATTTCAGCTGTATTCGGCCGCGTTCGGCGTTCGGTTGGACACCTTCGTAAATTTTATGTTTAGTATACTGAATAGTAAATGAGGTTTTAATTGGATGTCATCATTTTTGAATTTGGAATTCGGTCGGGGTCGACGGTTATTGATTTTGGGAATAGACATTTTTTAAGAAGGGATTAGTAGCAAGTACAGAATCAAATTCTTTCTCATCTAAATTTGAATTAGTTAATTGGCCGTCAAAACAGCTAGCACATACCATACTAAAACCACGCCTCCCTGACATGTGAGGCGGCAAAAACCTCGTTTACGTTTATAACCATGGATATTTCCTTAGATTTATTGTCAGTCTATCTTTCCTTCAAAAATGTCATCGATTTTCTCAATAATTTACACTTATAAATGGGCAGCAGCTGATACAATTTTTTTCTTCGCCAAAACACCACTTTTTCAACCCAGAGATGGGCATTGGGCTTTAGGCCGTCCCACATTAACCCGTACAATTAATTGGGTCCACCTTTAGTACTACAAAAACCCGCATCTAATATCAGGACTCACCTGGATATCATCTGTTGTATCGTTGTCTTTGTCTATCTCACGAAGAAGTGCATCGCGCATCTCGTTCTCGAATTCAATGGTTAAAACCAGCTGTTTTCAGTTTTTTCTCTGTAATTTATTGAGTATCGATATTTGGAGTTGTTGAAGTATGTAGACATTTCGTACGGAGTCAAAAGAATATGATAAATATAGCTATACTCCATTTGAAATAAGATTAGAGATTTACCTAAACCCTTTTTACAGTCCGATCAACCGATTTTGACTTCTATTGCGTTAGTGGCATAACAAATGGCAGCTGCAGTAAACAGTTGGTATTGTAACGACTATTTTGCTTTTAATGCCATTCTTATGCCTACGGTATAGAAGTCAGAATCGGTTGAACTGACTGTAAATAAGGTTTGTTTAAATGTCTAATCTTATTTCAAATGGAGTACAGTTTTTTTTATTAAATGAGGAACTCTTTAAATATATACGACTTTAATCATGTCCCGATGAGGAATTAAGACCAAACTTGATCTTTATTATTATTAAATAAATAACAAAAGGACCATAGCTCCTTTATAATCCAACCCTTGCTTGGTTTTCTATGAAGTCGGATTCCGGTCTTGCCGGAGCACCCCAATTGCATAACAGTCTTTCTTTCGCAATCCTAAAGATTTTAAAATACATTCCTAATCCATTACTTCCTATATTTGAAAAAATCGTCTGCTCGACAACGGAAATAACGCAATGAATGATGTAGAATTGTCAAAATGGCTAGTCATTCATTCATTCCTTTTGGCAACTATTGCAACCTCATTTAAGGACAGATTTTCGGGCCTTCCGATGTTTTGACAGACTGATGCATGTATCATTTCTCATCTTCCAAGGGTTCCAGCCAGGGTATTTTCACGTAAGGTCAATATGCCGAGCGTGTATCCAACTATGTTGGGGTCGGCTTTCAGTATTTTACATGGACGGACTTCCTATTTGACTTCCACAACACAGTTACTGGATAACACGATACCCTTGGTTGTCAGACTACGGCTTGCAACTACCCGTAATGATCATCAAAGATCTACGAAATATACTATACACCGTAAGGACTATTATTGCTTGCAGCGCTCAGCCGCCATAGTAACGCTTGCTAAAGGTGCGCTTACACGAGCAACTAAGATTGCTCCATGCTGGTCAATTCTCGTTAACGATGACGTCACGCCTACATCTAGCAATTTAGGGCTATGACAACATTTTGCAACCTGTTGCCAGAGATAGTGCCATACGGCCACACAATACCATGCAATATGGACCAAGTTTAAAATCTAGGAAATCCCCGCCGGCGGGTTCCTCTCACAAAAACGACATGTACAAACATACGATACATAAAAACGGGATAGAAAGAAAATTTACTAAAAATTTCCAAACCGATTGGATATTCGGCAACTCAAGAAATATTGCAATCAGAAGCAATATTGCCGAAACATATCCGCAATTTATTGTTATTGCTTCAGATTGCTCCTCTTTACTTGATCCAGATTAATCCTTTAGTGTTGCCGAGCAATAATTGCTCAAAAAATTGCCGGTGTAAGAACACCTTAACAGATGTGGTCATAGTGTGCACGGGATTTTGTTTTCAAATTGTTCAGATGTAAGTTTCCTCGATAATACCTATCATCAGCGAAATCCACAGCCCGACTTCACCCACTGGTGGGTATACGTTTCTCTTTTCTTGTGCCCATCCCCACGCTCCTGTGCCAGCCTCATCCAGGTTTTGCACGCGATGGCAACAATGTCGCCCGTCCATTTGTAGCAATGTTTTTTCGTTCGATCCTTCGACTTCGGGTAACGTGCAAAATTGCACTGCGTCCTTTTTTTTTAACGCACACAAAGGCCTTCGAAAGGTCGACGCTGAAAAAAGACATAAAAGCGACCAGCTGGTCTTAAATGTTTTATAGAAACTGAAACGGTGTGAGTAAGCAGCTGACTGCTTGCTATTGCAGGGTTGGCAACCACTGAATAATGTAAATATTAATACGTGAAGAAAAAAAAATGTACCCCCTTTTTACGAATGTTATGCGGACGGAGGAGTCTAACGTTTGGCACAGTTTAAGTTTAAATATCGAGAAGGTGCAGAAAGTTAATATTTTTATACACCGATAAATTTTAATGGTTGTTTTCATGCGGCAGAACAACTTGCCATAAGTAAGGAGTACTTTCGAAGCATAGAATAAAAGTAAAAAAAAAAAAACGATTTTTTTGTTTTAAAATATTCATCAACTCGAAAACGTGAGAATCAATAGTAACACTAGAGGTAACTTGTCGGTACTACTCGAATCGCACGCGCCGCCGACAAAGGGAACAGCGATGCACAAATGTTTCAAGCAAAATAAACTCTCGAACGTGGTGATTTTTCACAATTGTTAATCGGCCATTTTTTGTTTCTAATATTTTATTTGTTTATAAAACGATTGTATTACCAAGACAAAACCATAACGCTGCGGGAAAACAATCATTAAAATTTCTCGGTATAACTAATGCATTAGAAATACATACAATATTAAATGAATTACGGTTGTATTTCGACCAATGGGCGAGCAAATACGAAAAAATAATCGTCTGCTAATACTGCCACAGACTCGCTAAGAACAAGTATACTAAAACATCGACCCACAGTTTATGAAAATATCTATGAACATACCAATATAAAAACGAACACAGAACCTCCTCCTTTTTGAAATCAGTTAAAAACGGCTAGGTATTTTTTTTTTTCAATCGAAAGACGATGATTTCCAATAAAGCAAACGAAATAACAAACACAAACTGTTTAGCGCCACTTTTATACAGGAAAGCGCAATACTAAAAATAATATTCAAAATTGAGGATAAAACCCAAAAAAAAAACCGAAATATACAATGGCGGATAAAACCCATTGCTGATACATACATACCGATACAATTAACCAAGCTTGTTTTTCTAATTAAAAGATAAGTACTACAATCTAACCTGACTTCTGACCTCGACAATTTTTATTTATATTTTGGAATACACCTAATTATTTTTAGACCACTAAGTTTAGTCCCACACGAAAATACCAAAAAAAAAACATCTCTCAAAATTTTGTAGAACGATCTAAGTTTATCACAACTTTAGCTCCTACTCCTAAAATACTCAAAAATCTATTTTCTCTCAAATTAGAAAAAAAAGAACATCCAAAAATAATCCACTGCCACCCCTAACATTTGCGCCGGCGCACGCCACCAAGATCCCGTTGCGAAACAGCTGTTGCAGTTTGTAAATAAGAGTGTGCGAGATGGCAGATACAATTCCTGAACGCTAGAGCGAGATGGATACAGGACATATGCTCCGGGCGATAACGAGCGCTTCCGAATGTTGGGTACATACAAATTTACCCAACTGAGCAAACTTAAAGTGATAGTGTGTTTTCGGAAAATATTTGTTGTACTAAGGGCTGTAATCTTTGCGTATACGCAGCTTTTTTGGGTTTTTCCACTGGCTTCGATTCTCGTGTCATATTTTTTCTTATTGCAATCCGATACGGGTTAAAATCTGTTGTAATCAATTCGAAAAATAAATGAGCAAGCATTGTCGTAAAAATGGAAATAAAATCGTATAAAATTAGTTAATAACTATTTAATAATAAATAATCCATCACTGGATGCAGTTTGGCATTTGGAATTTTATGGTATATTTTTAATTATAATTATAATTGTTATTGAAGGGATAAACTGGTTTTAAAGATAATTAAGAGGTGACATTGATGATTTTTTTGATGCATTAAAGTATGTTTATGTTTTGAGTTCCATCACTCTATGCAAAAAAGACTTGAAAATATCATACATTTTTTTGCTTTCAAAATTATTTACGGTTAAAGAGGTTTAAAAAACCACCTTTTTGAGAGTTTTTTAAGAAATCACCGCCTTAAGAGCGTTCATCCCACGCGGACTGGCAACGGTGCATTTATAGTGGTTTTTCGTGATTTTTTCATTAAATACAAACAAAAGCAAACATTTTTTTCAGCCATGCACTACATCGTTGGTATTTACAAGTTTGTATGCTATTTTTTTAGTTATTTTGGTACCTATAAAAATCGACATACCATCAATTTTTTTCTATTTGCATTACTAAGTACGATTAAATATTTTTATTAAAGAGTAAATGTTAAAAATAATTATAAATACCAACGTAGATCGTTAGGTGCTTGGCTGAAAAAAAAATGGTACTTTTGTTTGTATTTAAAGAAATAATCACGAAAAAGTACTATAAATACGATGATTACACGTGAAATGAACGCTCTTAATTCGTGCGTGTCGACTAATAAGCAAATACTTATTGTTGCGAATAGTTTAGTAATAAAACAAAACAATAAATAGATAATAAAATAAAGTGCTGTGGGAATATTTATAAACCGGACGGCATACGATAAGCTTTTTCCGTAATAAAATAAATAAATAATAAAACAATCAATATGCCTAGCATTTTCCCAAACACATAAAATATAAGTATTTTCACAACTAGCTTTTGCTTGCGGCTTCGCCCGCGTGTATGTCGAAAATTATCCCAAGGGAACATACAGACATCAAGCACATCAAGCTACCCCAATCTAGAAAATTTTCCCAATTGAACATGAACCTTATTTGATAAAGATAAAAATCTATCAAAGAAATTTGACAGATTGGGGTAGCTTGGTATCCTATGTTATTCCGGGTTACGAAGTATCTGTGTGCCAAATTTCATCCAAATCCGTTCAGCCGTTATTGCGTGATCTAGTAACAAACATCCAAATTTTTACATTTATAATATTAGTAGGATTATGGTTCGGTAGATTATGACCAGAGATCGGATATTCGGATGCATATTCACCTAAAGTTGAGATATTGGCTAACATGGAATGCGCTTTTGTATCGAAAAAATCTGATTTAGGTAAGTGATTTGTTTATTTTTTGTTTTAACTAATACAGACCACCCCTCCTCCAGTACATACACATATTTGTATCGGGTTAAACATTAATTCTAAATTAATACACATCTGAATAGTTATGCAATCCAAGAATCCCGGGGTTTTTAATAAATATTACAAATAATTTATAAAGCCGCTTCCATGCTTTCATAGCTAAAAAATATCTTTAGGTAAATATGCATCCGAATATCCGATCTCTGATTATGACTTCCATTCAATTCAAAAACCTCTATACAATGGCGACCAGTCAATACCATCGTCAAAATAATCATACTTTTACAACCAATGTTACATGTAATTTCTTTAGAAAAAAAGGACCATACATCACGATCTCCTCAGTGAGGTGTAATTTGACCACACGTAACAATCACGATTCCGAAGACGCATGCATGCACGAAGCAATGAGCGGGTAGAACAAAGGATTAGGAAAAAAAACATGGCGGCCAGTGTCAAAAAAGGCTGTAAAGGTGTTAAGTTGGTAGTGTCACGTTTTGTTAAGGGATCTTTATAATCGTGTCAACAAAGTCACGAGTAAAATTACATGAATGAAAGTTTGTTTGTTTGTTACTCATCATATCAGCCGAAAGACGTCCACTGCTGGACATAAGCCTCCCCCAAAAGGAAGGGATTTGCCATAATCGCCACGCTTGGCAGGCGGGTTGGCGATCGCAGTATGGTGGTCAAATGCATAGAGAACGCTGCTGCCCATTCTCTAGTAAGTCCCTTAGTCGCCTTCTACGACACCCACGGGAAGAAATGGGATGGTGCTATTCTTTTACGTCCGGTACCACACGGAACGGTTTGTTACTCAATCACGCAAAAACCGCTGAACGGATTTGAATGAAATTTGGCACACGTATAGTTTAAAACCTGGATTAATACATGAGATACTTTTTGATCCCGTACTCGCACGGGATCAAGACTTATGCGGGTTAAACCGAGGGGCGCTGTTAGTTACAACAGTCACGAAGTATGAGAAGTAAACCCAGTCAAATGATTAATTTCAAATCGACCATTAAAAGCCACTATAGAACGTCAAAATGTATATGAAAATAGAATTGATTCCATCTGATCCTAGTGGATAATAATGGGCTAGAAACTTCATAGTTACTCTTTTAAAATGTACTGCAAAATTTTGTATAATTATTTGTAATCATTATACAGGGTGTCCCAAAAGGTTACATAGCTGGGAAGGGGGGTGATAGGGGTGGTCACAAGGGTCACCAGAAAAATAAAAAAGCAAATCCCCTCTGGGTATTTAAAAAAATAAATGGCATTTTTTTTTAAACTAAAATTTATTTAAAAAACTAACAAGAAATAAATTTTCTTTCAAATCTTGGTTAGACATGTATTGTTTTTTATATCAATTTGATAGAAGTGTTATTGACGATTACATAACAGCATTTTTTTTTATGCAGCAATATTTGTAGGTACAGTTAGCAAAATAGCCCCCACAAGGTGTAAAATTTTTAGTTTTAGAAAAAATGCCATTTATTTTTTAAATACCCAGAGGGGATTTATTTTTTTATTTTTCTGGTGACCCTTGTGACCATCCCTATCACCCATCCCAGCTACGTAACCTTTTGGGACATCCTGTATATGAAGACACCATGAAACGATATGATGATGAATGAAATTTTATTTAATAAATGAACGTCCATCGGTTTGTTACTAAACTGTCACTACATCCGACGTCTCTGGTAAGCCCCTGGTTATTTATCTCTTTCGGTGTAGGTACCAAGAAAAAAAATACTATACTACAATAGAGAAAAAAAATCATTAAAAAAACAAAGCATCTGGTAACCTATCCCTATTGTTTCAATATCTAAGCATACAACTACGAAACACCACGTCCCGAAGCACCCAAACGTTGGAAAAAAAATCGACATCTGGCGTAGCGAAAAGTTAAGAACTACACATCGAGTTTCAACTAATACATCTGGCCTTTTTGTTAAATAAATTGCTTCTTTCCGGAAATAAGGACCGGGTTTTAGGACGTCCAGACGTAACAACGAATCGGAAACATCTGGTGCGATCTCATTATGCCTTTGTTTGCTAAATTGTTTTTGTTTAACTTTGAACGTAATGTCTGTTAAGTTTGTGGTGTTTTTTCGAAAGACAATACCTCTTTTGGAAATGATGGCATAGGAAGGACCTCATTACATGGCTTGCAAGATTGTTTTTCAATCCTTAAGGTGAACCTAGTCCACATTTTTTGCATACAAACTTCGGGAGTGTTTTACACCACTGTCTGACATGGCACATTCAAAGTAAAATATGATATCGTTTTGTCTCATTATTAATATTGTCTGTACGGAAACAGAATACTAAAATAAAAACCCATTAAAAAGTTAGGAGCCAACAAAGATTAGTTTTTCTTGCTCATTTTACTTAACTTTGGGTGTGTTTAAGTAATAAAAGAAGTGTAAAATCTCCAAAACCAAGCCGGTACCGGCAAAGTTCAATAAGCCTTATTGGTCATTGATTTTGCATTGGCTTTTTCATAAAACCCGATCTTCCAAATGACTTTTCTTAATTTTTTACTATAAATGATCCTGCAACTCACTCAATAACGTGCGTGTAGACTAGCGTCTAACTGCTCATCATTGTTACTATCTCTGTCGGACACGAAGCCTGGTGAGACAGCGTGATTTTTAGCCAGGCCCACCAGTGAGTTCGAGCCCGCGACTAGGTAATATAGTGTCTAGGTATAAACTAGCGTCAGTGCATTAGTTGTCTGTCATTTATGCTGAACTGGCCTTATTTAGCACAATACAATTTTTTGAATCTTGAATCGTGATTTTATTTTGTGTGAATCTTGTGGAAATCGGTTGGCATGGTTTAGCCATGTAATGCGGAGGAATGAGGGCAGTTTTGAGACTGAATTTGGATAGATATAAGAGTAGGGGAGGACCAAAGACACGATGTATGGACTGTGTGAATGATGATATGGCGAAAAAGGATGTGATTACTGAGATGACGACTAATGGAGAAGTAAACAAGAAAAAAAACATGTTGTATCGACTCCAAATATATTAGGATAAAGGAAAGGCAGCAGGCTTAGAATGACGCTTTCTATTTCTACCAAGAATAGACAGTGCTTTTTAAATACAAAGTGACATTTCGTTTCTCCATTTTTGACATAGCACCGTAGATATTCTTCTACAATCTGTCATTTTGTCTTTCGTTTCTAACGATCTTTGTCTAGGTCCTTATAAATGTAGACTATTTCAGAAGAATATTTCTTCCCAAACTGTCAAGATCACACTGACAACAAACTTTCTACTCGACGGCCACAAAGTATTTACGATTATCTACAAATTGCGCACTGGATAAAAACTTTTGCTGTATATATGTGTATATAATCTTAATCTCGGAAACGGCTCCAACGATTTTCATGAATTTTAGTATGCAGGGGGTTTCGGGGGCGATAAATCGATCTAGCTAGGTTTCATTTCTAGAAAACGAAAAACAAAAAAATACTGAGCAAAGCTCGTTCATCCAGATATTAATCATTATCAAACACCCCACCGCTTTTATGAAATTATTCCCTGCTGTTTTAGTTTGGTTTATAAAGCGAGTTTTTTAGACTTTTCTACAAATTTGTTTTTTTTTTTAATAGTATGGAACAAATTTACAAAATGATTGAATCGTCATCGGTCCTCGATAAGTCTACGAAGTTTAAATTAAATCTGACCGTTTGAAGTGGGTCAAAATCAAGTCCAAAGGAGTCGGTTACAAACAAACATGCTTACAATACAGGTGAAGCTAATAAAAGCGTGTTTTTTTTCCTCAATTTGACCAAGAATTTGTCTCACAACTTACAACCAAAAACTGCTGTCAAATGTGCATTTTCAAAACATTGTGAAATTCATTGCGACAGAGTTACCTACCATTCTATATTTTTATAGAGGTCACATGAGCCTCATTACGTTTACTCTCGTTCACTTAATGTTACTCAATAGTTTTAGAGTTCGCTTGAAATCTTTAAAATAATAATTTTATTAATTTGAGATTTTTTTTTTTGCAATGCGATACAAAATGGCGTAAGATGCACTTGCCTTAACTCATTAAAGGCCGCTGTACTTGATTGAGTACAGTGAAAATTTTAATCATATATTATACCAAATATTAATAAGACTAACTTATTTCTTTTAATTAAAATCAATTGAGGGTAAATTGCTTAAATTGTTATGATAACATAAAGAAGGTAGTTGTTTTTTTTGTGCCTGTAATTCTTATGAAGCCGCAATTCTCAAGATAACACACGTAGGTAAGTAAGTCTTTTCTATCATCATTATTTATTTCATTCGGTAATGTGCAAAATATTATGAGATATAAATCTTGTTTATAATAATTATAAACGTTTACCGTATTTTTATTTTATTTTGGCTGACTTTTGTGTTGATTTTATTACGAACCCTATTCCCAATTTTATTTTTTTGGCTTTTTGCATTTCTTAATACTTCACTCATTATAAAAATAAATCATTGGAAACAGTAACCCCACAAGATCAACAATTATGCCCAACTGTATCATCAAAGATTATATAGTTTTTTTTTTTAAATAATGCACACGTTTTTCCAATTCACTTTAGACATTGGCAGAATAGTCGACATCGGCTTTGCTTGCCATATTAAAAAATAGAATAGAAACCGTTTTTAATTTACATTTGGCCATTGGGCTATGGTAGGCCGCAAAATTCAAATTTTCACTAGTTTTATGTTCATTAAAATATGATTCGCAACCCTAGCAAATATGGCTTTACATAATTATAATTATCAATACAACCCGCTATCTCCATTTAATCCCAATGAATGAGTTTTTCATGAAATTGTCTTAATTGACCACCTATAGAGCAGACATTGTAGACGACCGACCGTATAGATAAATTTCTACTAATATTATAAATGCGAAAGTACCTATGTCTGTCTGTCTTACGCTTTCACGCCTAAACCGCTGAACCGATCGTCATGAAATTTGGCAGAGATATAGCCTGGGATATGCAGAAGGACATAGGCTACCTTTTAACGCGATAACCGACAACCACGCGGGCGGATCCGCGGCCAAAAGCGAGTAATAAATAAGTAGTGCTTTTTCCTTAAGAAGGAATGACGTCAGTAATTTTTAATATTTCAACATATTGCGTATTTGAACTTTCCTGTTGGTTACCTCTTCATAATTTATGGACGCCTAGTACTTTTTGTTTTATATTGATTTTTTTTTATAACAAAAATGATAAACAGGAAGGGCTCATGGCTAAGTAGTAACAGCCGCACTGGTCGATTGATCAGGTTAAGCTACGCTTGCCACGGTTGGTCCGTGGATCGGTGATCATTTTTATGCCTCGGAAAGCACGTCAAGCCGTTGGGTTGGTCCCGGCTGACATTAATGGATCTTTAGCGGTCGTCAGAAGCCCGAAGGGCTGACAACCAGCCTTACCAAGGGGTATCGTGGTACCCAGTAAGTTGTGGAGGTCAGACAGGCAGTCGCTCCATGTAAACGGTTAGACTGGAAGCTGACCCCAAAAATACATAGTTGAAAAAGGCTAGGTAAATGATGACAAACAATAATTGAGGAAAATAAATATAGATTTTATATCGCCTGGGTAAATCCCTGCAAAAGTATGATACCTATGATACTAGTATTTATACACCGATACATTTATTTTTAATGGTTGTTTTCCTGCGGCAGAACAACTTGCCATTTAGGAGTACTATTGAAGCATAGAGTAAAAGTAAAAAAAAAAGATGTCTTTATTAAAAAAAAAAAAAAAACAAACTCGAAAACGTGACAATCAAAAGTAACACTAATATACAAAAACAAAAATAACTCAGAATTTGGTGGCAAAACACAACAGCTGTCTTGTCAAAAATACTACAGCCAACGATGATAATATCTAGACCAAATTAGCCAAGGTGCAAACGCAGGTGAGCAATAACAAAATTGCAAAAAAAAAAAAACTCGATCAACATCGCCTCAATAACACGCAAAGGCAGATGGCACGCGCTGTAGGTAGGTACATGTTTTTTTGTGAAAACATCTATACAGAAAAATAAAATTGGAGTGTCTGTTTGTAATATTAAAATAATCGCTTTTTACTAAATGTATAATTATGGATGTATACACGGTACATATTATTATACCAAAATATTTTTTTTTACAATTTTTGTCTGTTTGTTCCGGCTAATCTCTGAAACGGCTGGACCGATTTTGACGGGACTGTCACTGGCAGATAGCTGATGTAATAAGGAGTAACTAGGCTAGTTTTATTTTAGAAATTTTATTTATTTTTATTAATTTTTATACAATAAATAAAAAATTATAACCATTCCGCGCGGACGAAGTCGCGGGCACAGCTAGTTAAATATATTTTTGCTTAAACTGCAAAAATATATTTCTTTCTTTCTTGTTTTTTTGAAAACAAATCAAATCAAATGACAGATGCTAAGCTTTTTTCCTTTGGTTTTGCTAAAAAATAACTTATTTGCACTTAAGTTGACATCCATATTTAAATAAGTACACACGGCTACATATCAAGTAATACATTTCCAGTTTACGCTGATCTCGCACTGTACGGAAATCCTATACAATGCGAGATCAGCTTATACTAGAAATGTGTAGCTTGATGTGTAGCCGTGTGTACATCTATTCATCGAAATTAAATGACAGATGCTAAGCTTTATCCTTTGTATTTTGCTAAAAATAACTGATTTGGATTATACAGGTTGAAATTGAAAACATGCGACAAACCGAAATGGGAGATTGTACTCATCATTATGAACAACTTTTACTAAGGGACCAAAGATGCAATCGCGAAAAAAAAAACCGCTGTTCCCTACATTTATGTTCGCATAACTTGTCAAAATGTAGGGAACAGCTGTTTTTTTTTTGCGCTTGCATCTTTGGTCCCTTAGTAAAAGTTGTTTATAATGATGAGTACAATCTCCCATTTCGGTTTGTCGCATGTTTTCAATTTCAACCTGTAGGTACTGTTTACATCCATATTTAAATACACCTATTCATCAAATGACATATATGATAAGATTTATTCTTTTGTTTTTGGAACAAAAAAAAAATGTATTACTACTCATCAAATGACAGATTTATGCTAAGTTTAATTTTTGTTTTTGCAACAAAAAAAAACTCATTTCTATTACAGCTACTGTTGACTTTGACATACACTAAAAAATACTTAGGATAATTAGGCTGGTGTTAGGAAGAAGCAGATGGTATGTTCGAACTTTATTTCAGCCGACATTGAAAGCAAAAAAATTTTTTGCTCATTTTGACCGACCGTTTTTTGTTAATCTAAGTTGTGATTAGAATTGATATAACGCGTTAAGATTACATACTTTTTTATTACTCTATTACAGTTATTGGCAGAATACGTTTTTTTTTTAATGGGTTCTAGCATTTGCCAGCAGTATCGCTCCCGTGGATGTCGGATATTATCCGACGGTAACGTACTGCCGGACTGAAAAGTATCTAGTGTGTTAAAGCCCTGGTAACTTTAGATATTGTCGTTATGAGCGATAATAGTTCTTATTGCAATCCGATACGGGTTAAAATCTGTTGTAATAAATTCGAATAATCAATGAGCAAGCATTGTCGTAAAAATGCAAAAAAAATCATATATAAAATTAGATATTAACTATTTAATAATAAATAATCAATCACTGGATGCAGTTTGGCATTTGGAATTTTATGGTATATTTTTAATTATAATTATAATTGTTATTGAAGGGATAAACTGGTTTTAAAGATAATTAAGAGGTGACTGATGATTTTTATGTTTTGAGTTCCATCACTGTATGCAAAAAAGACTTGAAAATATCATTTAAGTTTTTACTTTTAAAATTATTTACGGTTAAAGAGATGCACTGGTTTAAAAAAACCACCCTTTTGACCGTTTTCAAGAAATCACCGCCTTAATCCAAAAATCTAAATATCCAAACATACAAACTTTTACATATATATTAGGTCTTTACCTATGAAATTGCCGTTTTGCAGTACTGGCCATTTCAAATCAAAATAATTTTTGTTTGGGTAAGAATTCTAATTTCAAATTAATTTTATTTTAAAAACATGGAATTTTTTTCCAAAAGTAGTCATTTGTTTATTGATTAGTGTTACATTTTCATCGCATTTCAATCTTTTTCGTCATCATGGATACGTTAAAAATTCGAGTAATTATGGAATATGAGTACCGTCGTGGCAGCAACGCGGCACAAGCGGCACGCAACATCAACGACGTTTACGGAGCTAACACTACAAACCAACGCACCACCTGTTATTGGTTTGCTCGCTTCCAGCTGATTTCTTTAAGAAGGGCATCAATAAACTGCCACTGCGATGGCAAAGATGCATTGATTGCATGGGTGATTACTTCGATTAATACAAATAAAAAATACATGAAAAAAATTCGTTTAAATTTTTTCATACAAAACGGCAATTTCATAGGTAAAGACCTATTATTATTAGTAGGAGTAAGATAATGATAAACCTTCGGGAATTAATTTTCCTTGAAAATTGCATCAAAATCCTTTGCATAGTTTTAGAAGAACAACCACGTCACACAAACAAACACAAAGGCGACTTTAATTAAACAAACATGTGCAGATAGATTAAACCGAACGTTTATTAAAAAAAAAAAAGGGTCAGACCGGGCTAATTTTACAGTAGGTATAAAAAAAATGTATATAATTTACTATAACTTACCCATCCGTAATCGATACATAGCTGGATTCATTAATTCATTAGTTCTACGATGTTTCGTTAAAAATGTCACAAAAAAACACACGATTTGACAAATTAATTAGATCACCAGACCACCACTGACTATACTCAACAAAGTCGGTAAAAAAACTGCAGAAAAAAATGTCAAATTACTTAGAAATACTACCTTATTTTTTTTTTTTTTGCAACAATTTGCTACTAATGTGGGTACTTAGATAAAATCTTATAGCGTCTAAAAATACCGTTATACTAAACTGTGTCCATTAAAAGACTATTTAGACTTTCAAGTGTAGCTTACTGTTTATTACAAAAAAATAATAATACATTGACAGTTAAAAAATAACTATATGATAGATAAACACAATAGCAACAATCTCAAAACAAACAAAAAAAAACCGTTAAATACTCACCAAGACCGATTTTTCTCTTAATTTTCTTGAGGACCTTCATTTTAGATCCCTTCTTGTCCTTAACGGGGGTGGTTTCAGGCTCGAGAGCCATCGGGGGCAGCACGAGCGTCTGCGGAGGCATCTGCACCCCATGGCCCGAAGCCCTAGGGCACGCGGGGCAGTGGCATGAACCCCTAGCCTGCCTCACGCTCATACAACCACTTACGCCCATCATTGAAACGGTTACAATCCCAAAAAGCGGTTACAACAACAAAAAAAAAACTTCTATTTCATATCTGTCACACCGAAAATTAATAGAACACGACTTAATAATTTTTCAAATTAAGAACCACGATACGTAACGAATTTTTCTTACGAACTCACGATATCCATAACGCACTTATGACACGATTTAATATTGATAGACGCGAGACGACCGCACGCGACGTGGTCTGGCGGCGGAGTGAACAACGTAGTCGCCGTAGCAAGGGCTTTGAGAAAGCTGCGTGCGCATCCAAAGCCCTTAATCCCTCTTTCTTTCCAAACACATTAGAGCGAGACGGACATAAAAGTGGAGGGAGAATGTCAACACTGTATAGGTATTTTCAGCATAGCAGATGTGTAGTACAAGGGTGGTGTTTTGAAAAGTTTATATGATGTGACATTTAGGTAAGCCTTTGTTCAGGAGTTCGTGTAAAGGTGATAAAGGATGATGAGAAGAAACGTCCCCACCATCCAACAGATTTGAAATAAGTGTCATTTGAAGCGTGTAGTAGGATAGATAATTTTTTACTATAGCGACATGCTTCAAATACGTGGGGTTTAGGTTTTATAATATATTGTTTTAAATATATTTTTTCTTTTTTACTAACACATTCACTTAGTGTGCAATAAAAAGGATTAGAACATGGCGGTCTTAATAATGTTTTCATATAAGGTAACGGTTTTTCCCTTTTTTTTTATTAAGCATTTATTGCTGAAGAACTAAACACAAGTTGTATAATCTAATAATATTAAAAAAACGTAAATCTAACACATCGGGTTTTCCGGTTTAGTGATCAGCGTGTCCTGTATAGGCCCCTTTAGCTGTTTCCACTCATTCTTGTCTCTAGCTTTTCTGGACCAGGTAGCGCCTCCAATTTTCCTTATGTCGTCTATCTATCTATCTATTAACTAAATATGCTTTTTTGTTTGTGGAAAAAAATATTTTTGTTTAAAAATCAATACATTTTTACGAAAAAAGTATTTTTTTATTATAAATAAACCCAATAGTTTTTGCAACTAATACCCAATGAACAAGTTGACACGTATCCCATGACTGTTGTAGGGTGGGGATGGGGTTCATACAAAATCCCCCATGGTCCTTTGGAATTGAGAGTCGAATAATGATTACATAAAAGGTTCGATCTTATGGAGCACATGCTGAAAATATTAAAGACTGTTATAGACATCAAAGGTGTACAAGCGCACGTGTTGGAGATAAGAATAAAAAGTTGAACTAGAACATTATCTATCTTTTCTTATAATATTATAAAGAGGAAAGATTTGATTGTTTATTTGCATTGAATAGGCTCCGAAACTACTGAATCGATTTGAAAAATTATTTCACTGTTGGGAAGCTACACTATCCCCGGGTGACATAGGCTATATTGTATCCCCGTATTCCCACGGGAACGGGAACTACGCGGGTGAAACCGCGGAGCGCTGCTAGTCCTATATAAAAATTAATCCCTATTTCCCTTGGTCACAGCATCACACGTGAACGGCTGGACCAATTTTGCTAATTCTTTTTTTGTTGTGTCTGTTATTATCAGGAGAAGGTTCTTATGAAAGAAAAAAAATCATGAAAATTGCACGTAACATGTAAAATTATGTAAAATGTGAATTCAATATTCACAGTGAAGACAGGACAACGTCTGTCGGGTCAGCTAGTCCTATATAAAAATTAATCCCTATTTCCCTTGGTCACGGCATCACACGTGAACAGCTGGACCAATTTTGCTAATAATTTTTTTGTTGTGTTGTAATGGTCAGGCGAGGCTAGAATGAAAAAAAAAAGTTGCGCGTAGCATATTTATATATCAATTGCGAATTCAATAGCTGTAAACATAATTAAGACAGGACAACGTCTGTCGGGTCAGCTAGTATAGGTATGATAAAAGTTGGAAACACTGAACCGCAAGAAAAACTTGGATAAGTTTGCTTCATTCTATGTCATTCATTATAGGTCTATTCAGTCATTATATGGAGGTATTCCAGTAAGGGCACAGATTTGAATGGCACGTGCTTGAACGGCACGTGAGCACTTCCACTAACGGCACTGAAACAAAATTTCGTAACGTGCCTTTCAGTGGAACAGTTTATCGACATTGATTTCAGTGTCCGAACGGCACCTACGTTAAATATTTTTTTAGTGATGGGATATAATTTTTTGTTCAACGCATTGTGAAACAACACTCGATATAAATCCACAAACATTAAGTCTTGTACCGGATAATTCCACCTTGTCCATGTATCTTTGTATTTATGATAACCAAATGTAGTTAATCAAGTACTCTTTTTATTTCCATTCTAGGAGGTCTGACATCAGAAAATATGATTTTTCTTTATTTTCTTATTCCGTCACCACCATCACCACCATCATTATCATCATCTGCCTAGCCCTTTCTCAACTATGTCGGGGTCGGCTTCCAGTCTAACCGGATGCAGCTGAATACCAGTATTTTACATGGAGCGACAGCCTATCTGACCTCCACAACCTAGTAACTGGGTAACACGATATCCCTTGGTAAGACTGGTAGTCAAGACTTTCAGGTCCATAACGACTGTCAAAGATCCACAAATTACAGCAATCCCAGAAAATCTCTATTAATAAAATATCATAATTTCAGCCGAATGACGTCCACTGCTGAACATAGGCCTCCGCCAAGGTAACCGACATAGCCCGAAGAATTGTCAAACTTATGTGGCAGTGGGCAGGGCACATTGCTCGCAGAACAGATGGCCGATTGGGCCGGAAAGTTCTGGAGTGGCGACCGCGTACTGGAAGACGTAGCGTTGGAAGGCCTCCCACAAGATGGACCGATGACCTGGTGAAGGCCGCAGGAATCCGAGAAGCACAGAACCGGTCGAAATGGAAAAGCTTGGGGGAGGCCTATGTCCAGCAGTGGACGTCTTTCGGCTGAAATGATTATGATTACGATGAACCATGGAATTTCATGCCGGCTCTTCTCTATAGAAAACGACCAGTTGCAACCGTGCACCTAGCTTCTGACGTTTCATCATAAATGCCCGTGTGGGTTTATGAGAAATAAAATATTTTGTCTTTGAATTTTGGGGCAAGTATCAGGTACGATTAGGAATCAGCCGCCCACGTCATTCTGGAATGCGAGGCCGTGGCTTCTCAACGTGAAGAAATCCTCGGTACAGTGAGGTCGCTCCGCCAAGCCTGTTAAACTCCCAGGAAGCTTCTGTACTTTTGGGCGGAGCTAGGCTGGCTTTGTTAGCCAGAATCCTCACGCACAACGGACCGGATGGGAGTCTACGTGCGGAAAAGGGAGTCCTATCATCATCATCAACATCATAGGAACGATTAGCGATTGATACGCTATCAAGTAGTTGTAAGTCGTGTGTTCAATTCAAACCGAAGCAGACGCTTTACTTTTCGTAATTTATTTCATCACCATGTCTCTAAAAACGGTGAAGGAAAACATCTTGAGGACTTGCATGTCCTATAGAACCAAAATTCTCGAAAACTTTACACGTGACATCTACCAACCCGCACTGGGCCCGCGTGGTGAATTACGGCCCACTTCCTCTCACAGAGAAGCGGCCTGTGTAACCTGTGTACCAACAGTGGGAACATTAGAGCCTGATTATGGCTGACGATGACGCTATTAAGTGATTACTTCACAAGAACAGGTACCAAATGAATGATTACTATACAGTTAAAGATTATTATCTACACTTACAATAAGTGTTTCTACTAATTCGTTAGTACTTCCCACGCAAAGAACAGTTCATTGCTAATTACTTTCACTAATTGAGTTCTTTGTTTCATCGAAAATCGACATCTGACTGTATAATTCAGGTTTTACTTTTTTTTAATCATTTATTTATGACTTAATCTACTCATTACAATGTTTTTTTTTTTTTTAATGAGTAGTATTGCAATATGTAGTTAGCTAGCGACCTCGACAATTCATGATTATTCTTGCCAGTGCAACCGGCAGCAAGTTCGTCATGCTCCCTTAGATGTCACTGCTTGCGGTAGGGTCGGGGGTCGGGTTGCCTCCTTCCCTCAAATATGGCGAGGGGGGTAATGGCTGATCTTTGCGTTATGCTCGTGAACGGGTGCTGCTCGTGGTGACTGGTCGTCTTGCTGACCATGGTTTTGTTATTGTTAATTGTATTAAGTTTTTAATAATTTTAGTCCAGAGGTCCTAGTTTAACTTTTGTTATAAGTTACTTATAGCTATATTTGCATAATGCAGAATTACATATGTAAGCGGGCATGCCCTTTATGCCTAGAGGCTTTTATTTAGATTGGAAGTTCTGTTTACGTTTTATTTTAATTTTCTATTATTTTTAGTTTTCAATTTTTGATGGTATATTGGCGTGTGCTAGCTGACATATGGCAAATTTTATGTTTTTTTTTGTGTTTCGTACTTTTTATTACCTATTATTGTATAGAAACAAGTTCTTCTAACTTAAGGTGAATGCGCAGTGGTAGACCGCGAAATTCAAATTTTCTTACGTTTTTGCAATTTTCAGGTCAGTATCAGGTTGTATCCTGATCAAAATGTGATTTGCGAATATAACAGGTACGTATTTACATAATAAAGTCATTAGAATGTCTAATATATCTCTTATAAGTTAGATTTCTTCCACAAGCACTTTTCCATAAGAAATTTGTTCTTATGGAACAAATCTAACTTAGAAAGATGTATTATTGATTCTAATGATTATAAATCTGTAAATACGTACATGTTATAGTCGCAAATCATATTTTGATCAAGTAACAAGCTGACACTCATCTGAAAATTGCAATAAACGTAACAAAATTTGAATTTCGCGCTCTACCACTGCGCATTCACCTTAACGTGCTTTCTGAGGCAAGGAGGGGTCTTGGTATGTGAAAATTGTCACCTATCCACAGACCAACCGCGGCAAGTCTAGCTTAACCTGATCGATCGACCCGAGCGACTGTTATCAATAAGCCACAATCCTATAAAATTTTAAACAGTGCGCAAACTGTAACCATGAATTCAGCATATCATTCTAGACGTAGAAATTTTGAGTCGATTTTATAAAAAAAACAATCAGCTGCTCCATACATTTTAACCGCGTAGGTATTGCAGTTTTCTATGTAACAGCAGATTTTTTTTTTGTGTAAGCTTACGACAAATTTCTACGCTACACGCTTATTTTTTTTACGGGTTCCTTTATCGATACTGAACTCACCCTGAAGCTATGGCACGCAATTTCTTTAACATCCTGTCTAAATGTTTTATTTTGGCAATGATATCTGGCACGTCAACCTAGGAAGTTAGCCTTCGATGGTCGGCAGCGAGGAGTCCTGGGACGCGGTGGTATCCTTCTGCGAAACGGTACTTTCGCAGAAGGAGGCTGCGGAGAGGGAGCGGGAGATTGCTTCCGCTAACCCGATCCGCAGCAGACGCACGGGGCGTCAGCGGAGGGCGGATAACGCCAAAGTCAAAGTCAGCATTTATTTCAAATAGGCACTTAAAAGGCACTTTTGAACGTCAACATTTACATTAAAATAGAATTGATTCTAGTCGTCCCTTCCAAAATGTAGTTTCGTATGGAGAAGAATGGGCAAGAAACTCCACCGTTACTCTTTTAAAATGTTTCAAGTACAATATTTAGCATAGTACATTCACTATATGATTATGTGTGAAAACGATGCACCCAGAATTAAATTACCATACCAAAATAGGTAAACAGAATCAAATTGAAGCAATACAGATAAATTAATTCTGTGATAGATACATGGTGTTCCGCCCTCTTCCAGCCCCCCTAAATGGGTCCAGGGGCGACGGATCTGGGGAAATCCGTCGCCCCCTACTCCTTAGGACCCGAGATGGCGGCAAGTAATGTTCCACGCGCGCCTCTATATTATGTAAGGGGGGTGTTTAACACCTCACTCCCCCCTAACGCGAGGTGGCCCGCAGAGGCGGGCCGGCACTAGCCGGGGATCGCGAAAGTCGTTCTTGTTCCCGTGATCTCCGGTGCAAGTGTGAGACGGAACACCGGGGTGGTTTTAGTCAGTGAGAGTCTGACAGACCCTTCCGCCCTCCCCAGGGCGGAGGACATCCATGAGGATTTCCCCCGTTATCAAAAAAAAAAGGAAGTTAGCCTTCTACCTACTGGAAAAGGTTAGGCAGATGGTTATGTACTAACATAATGAATAAATAAAAAAAACAGGATCGTCGACCTACAGACTTAAGGTGAACCTAGTCCACATTTTTTGCATACAAACTTCGGGAGTGTTTTACTCCACTGTCTGACATGGCACATCCAAAGTAAAATATGATATCGTTTTGTCTCATTATTAATATTGTCTGTACGGAAACATAATACTAAAATAAACACCCATTAAAAAGTTAGGAGCCAACAAAAATTCGTTTTTTTCTTGCTAATTTTACTTAACTTTGGGCGTGTTTAATAATAAAAGAAGTGTAAAATCTCCAAAACCAAGTCGGTACCGACAAAGTTCAAGTATCGAAAACTTCAATAAACTTTATTGGTCATTGATTTATGCATTGGCTTTTTCATAAAACCCGGTTTTCCAAAGGACTTTTCTTAATTTTTTTGCGATTTTTTTTGCTATGAATGCATCCTCCTGCGTCTCACTCAATAACGTTGTGCGTGTAGACTAGCGTCTAACTGCTCATCACTGATACTATCTCTGTCGGACACGAAGCCTGGTGAGACAGCGCGATGTCTAGCCAGGCCCACCAGTGAGTTCGAAAATCAAAATATTTTATTTCACATAAACCTGCATGGGCACTTATGAAATGTCAGAAGCTAGGTTCGAGCCCGCGACTAGGTTCCCCTTATTATTTTAGTATTCTGTTTCCGTACAGACAATATTAATAATGAGATATCCTATTTTACTTTGGATGTGCCATGTCAGACAGTGGAGTAAAACACTCCCGAAGTTTGTATAGAAAAAATGTGGACTAGGTTCACCTTAACAAGTTATGACAATTTAATTTAATACAGCTAGACATCACACCTTACGCCCTAAACTTCTAACAGTACCAAACAAAGGCTCACCAGCCACAATGCCATGATACTAATCTACCTACATTCTTAAAAAAATAACTGACAGATGCCAAAGAAATTAGAGGCAGGGCTCGACGCATGCGCACGACGCAAGGTGGCCACGCGCATCTGGCATTTGGCAATGTGGCTCGCGACGACATATTTGTTAGCGAATAATAATAATACATGAGTGCACTTTCTACAAATATGTCTAGTGCTTATTGGAAGCCATTTTGGATTCTCTTTGTCTAGGTCGAGGGAGAAAAAATGGGGCTGGATGTGTCGAGCAGTCTGTTGAACGCGGCAATGTCTAAAATACGATGAAATTAAGAAAATTAACTAATCTATATACAGGGTCAAATTAATTTAGCTGGCAATACTTTACCCACGTGTTGGATATCGCTATCGAAAACTAATGTAGGTAACAAAAAAAAACAAGTGTCACTCCAGGAGTGCCGACAGAAGTGAAAACTTGAACAATTACGTGTGTATTTTTTGAATCGTCAGGAAATATTTTTTAAATCGTCAGATTAAACAACGTTCAAAATTGTTCGTTCGTACCTACGTTCGTGTTGTCTGTGGTGTCGGTAACAGTATCGCGAGTTCAATTGTTTTTTACCATCTAAAAAACTGCCCAACGCGCCTAAAGAAGTTTTTATTTAACTTCTCCCGCTCTGGGTGGAGCAGGAGGGCGTGTCAGGCTTTTACTGACTAAAACCCACCCGTGTTCCTTCAGTTGCCTGTGTGCCAGGGGCCACGGTATCTCTTTCGAACAACCCGCACCCCGGCAGGAGTCGGCCTTTGCGGACCCCACCAGTTGGTGCTGACATCTCTTTGAGGCGCGTGTGGAACACAACGCGCCGTCGACCCGGGCTTGGTCTTTACCAGACAGCGAGCTTACCCATTATTCGCCATCCGCAAGCCCGCGCCTACGGTGGCTGGGAATCAGCCTGGGATTCCCGACGCCCAGGGCGTCTCCTGCGGCGACTACGGCCGTGAGGGCGCATATACTGCCTCTCCCTCACGTGCGCCGCCTCCCTCTTCACGAGCATTACTACTTCGCAAAAGGAGGTGACGGCTAGCCATGCACTCTAGCTCCGGACCATGGCCTGGACCAGGGCCGGGAGCGAGAGATCGCCGCCGCCGATCGCCTCCACGAGGACACGCCGGTGCTCCGCCCAAGCCGGGCAGACCTCCACCGTGTCCTCAGCGCGATCTACGCAATAACGTGTTACGGTTGGGAATCATATTTTGTTCCATATGGTCGGTCGTGGTGTGAAAATTTGCACCATTTTAATACATTATTATTATTATTTATTTAGTAAATAAAAGGCTAAACCCCAATTCCCTTCACCACACATACTCTGCCAAAGGAAGTACTTAACCTTACGACATTGCTAACCGGTTAATTGGAGAAATTAACATCACTTGTTACGTCGATTAATTGTCTAAATGAAATGACGTCATTGACTCCACTGTTGGTGTCACATTTTGAAGGCAGGTGGGCTTTGACCTTTGCTTTATGGATGAGGAGCCCACAGCTCGCTTGTGTTCTCTGAATAGGTGAGCAGAGGTGTGTAATACCTTCCTACTGGATTTCATTAGTCCATCTGTCACTAGTAAGCTATCACGCCCTTAATACCAGGAGGCTCTTATTTTGGTATTATGCTTTATTTACATTTTTGTTCTTTGTGCTCGAGTTAAGTTTTCATTTTATTTGTTGGTATATTGGCATGGCTGGCTGACATTATGTTAATGTATGACTAATTATTTAATTAATGTTCTGTGTCTCGTAATGTTTTTATTACTTTGTCTATGTATGTATAGAATCAAGTCTATCCGACTAAACAGACAGCTGTGCTGCTGGGGAGTTTGTCGCCACTTGTTCTTCCCAGCTAAAGCACTAGGAAGTGGTGACTGGTGGGCGTTTTTGGGGGGGGGACTGTCTAATGTATTTTGACGTTCGAAAAGTGCTGATTCTCAGCCTAATTTGAATAAATGACTTTTGATTTTGGCTATCCCCTACTAAATATATTAAATTATAAATGCGAAAATAACTGTCTCTCTGTTCCGCTTTCACGCCTAAACCGCTGAACCGATCGTCATGAAATTTGGCAGAGATATAGCCTGGGATATGGAGAAGGACATAGGCTACTTTTTTACGCGATAACCGACATAAACGCGGGCGGAGCCGCGGATAAAAGCTAGTTTATCATAATACAAACATCTAAGTTTATTTAATCCCATTGAATGACTATGGTCTTCACATGATCTGACCAAGATTATGTCTGGACTTTAAAAGAGACTGTGACCTCTGAGTTTGTTTCGGCCTTTCTTCTGAGAGTAGTCAGATAGGAAACGCCGGCCTCGTCTAGTTTAAAAAAAAACATGTTTGACGTGTAAAAGTGTTTGTACAAACCTACTTACAGAAATAAAATCATTTATCATTATCATTTACCTCATTTGTTAAATGTTATTATGATAAGTAGTTTAGAAACTATGAGAGAACAGATAAACATACATAAAATACATATGTACCTCCTTTTTGCTTCGCCGTAGTCGGGTAATAAAATAATGCGTTTCAAAGTATTGTCTCAAAGTTCAACTCTTTGATACACAAAGCGATTTCTATTTATAAAACAAGGAACATTTACAACTTTATATTTGCAGTCGAAATATGCTAACTTTAAAGTAAATACTGAGGAAAATAATTTATCCAGTTGCAAGTTTTAGGTTGGTAATAAAGGGCAGCTTATACAAACTTACATTTGCGGTTAGAAAACTGAAAATTCAAAGGATTATTAGAAGCGGAATGATTTTCGCGATCGCAACATTAAATTTGTAGTTTACAGACATCGTTTTTTTTTTTCAGTAAGTTATTGACAGAGATCGGATATTAGGATGCATATTTACCTAAAGATCATTTTTGGCTATGGAAGTATGGAAGCGGCTTTATAAATTATTTGTAATATTTATTAAAAACCCCGGGATTCTTGGACTGCATAACTATTCAGATGTGTATTAATTTAAAATTAATGTATAACCCGATACAAATATGTGCATTTACTGGAGGAGGGGTGGTTTGTATTAGTTAAAACAAAAAATAAACTTAATTTTCTCGCGAATTTTTTACTATAAATGATCCTGCATCTCACTCAATAACGTTGTGCGTGTAGACTAGCGTCGAACTGCTCATCAGTGATACTATCTCTATCGGACACGAAGGCTGGTGAGACCGCGTGATATTTAGCCAGTCCCACCAGTGAGTTTGAGCCTGTGACTAGGTTCCCCTTAACGGCTGAACACTTTTCGATGAACTTTGAGACCATGACCTAGGTTAGGGTATAGATAGGATACTTATTTTCCCGGTAAGTAGTAGGTCCCCGGGGAATAATTACCAACCATCACGAGGGCAACGCCCGCCGCGGCAAAAAGCCAATAAGTAATTATGCCTTTTAAACCTGTTAATTATTGGCATAAAAAAACAACTTATTAAAAAAAATGAGCTTTGCATACGAAATCGTTCAAAAAGCTTACAAAATGTCAAAAATCATGAAAAAAAAATACCATTCAAACTCGCAATATGGCGCTATTCAAGAACAGCGAAGCCTGCAGCTTTCCTATTGGCTGTTGCCACGCGCCGGCGCGTGCCTATACGACAGCTGGCAGTTGTTTTTTTCAAACATTTTTTTTTTGTACAAGTCGCGTCCTTGTTCGGCCTTTTCGTAAGAACGTTCGTGTAATAATATAAATAGCGGCGGTATTTCATCGCTCACTGCATATTCGACTCTCAGTGTAGAACCGAGCATTGAGTATCCAACAGAACGCATAGTAGCGATTCTAAAAAACAGTCTGGTGAATTTTCAACCCTCGGCGGTGAGCACTGAGTTGAAGATCCACTGAGCAAAAAAATCCCTGCAGGTTGTGCCTGGAGCAGGTTCTGGGCCTGAACTCAATGTCTTGGGGACCGGCTGTCAAAGTCCGTAACAGTTGCGTCGAAATTATGACAGCTGGTTTTAAGTTTAAGATATTGATATTATGTATTAGCTACTGCCTACCTAGTACATGGTGAGGAAACCGGTATGTCCTAGAATCAAAAATTCGAAGACATGTGACATCTACCAACCCGCACTGGGCCCGCGTGGTGGATTACGGCCCTCTTACGGAGAGGAAGCCTGTGACCCAGCAGCACGTTAGGCTGAGTAGGTATTTAGTGCCACAGCCTACTATGTCAAGTCACAATATACATAACATCTTTTAAGAGTGTTCGTCCGACGCGGGCTGGCAACATCGCATAAAAAAATTTACTTTAATTTAAACTTAATAATATTGAGTTTAAATCAAAGTACATTTCTTTTTGCAGCCCATTAAAAGATCGTTAGTATTTATAAGTTTTTAAGATTTGTTTTGCTAAATCAAGTAAGTACTTATTACGATTTAATAATTTATTTAGAAGTAATTATGTTAAAAATAATAATAAATACCAACGATCCAGTGCTTGGCTGAAAAAATAGTACACACGGCTACACATCAAACTATTGTACATTTCCAGTATAAGCTGATCTCGCATTGTATCGGATTTCCGTACAGTGCGAGAATTCAAGATCAGCTTAAACTGGAAATCGATAGCTTGATGTGTAGCCGTGTGGTACTTACTTTGATTAACGCGGTGATTTCTTGAAAACGCTCAAAAAGGTGGTTTTTTAAACCAGTGTATCTCTTTAACCGTAAATAATCTTGAAAGCAAAAAAATATATGATATTTTCAAGTCTTTTTTGCATACAGTGATCGAAAATAAAACATAATTAAACATACTATAATGTATCAAAAAATCCATCAAAGTCACCTCTTAATTATCTTTAAAATCAGTTTATCCCTTCAAAAACAATTATAATTACAATTAAAAGTATACCATAAAATTCCAAATGCTAATTTTATACGATTTTATTTGCATTTTTACGACAATGCTTGCTCATTTAATATTCGAATTTATTACAACAGATTTTAACCCGTATCGGATTACAATAAGAACTACTATCGCTCATAACGACAATACTTAAAGATAGGGCCTTAAAGAAGCTGCATGTCCTAGAATAAAAAAATAAAAGACAGGACATTCAGTTTCCTCACGATGTTTTCCTGCACCGTTTTGAAAGCAGTGGCGATGAATTAATTTACAGAAAATAAAGTGCCTGCTCAAGTTCGAACCTCATCATCAGCCTACAGCAGTCCAATGCTGGACATAGGCCTCTCCAATTTCACGCAATTTAACTCGATTCTCGGCAACTCTCATCCAGTTACTACCAGCAACCCTGCGAAGATCGTCACTCCACCTAGCCTGAGGGCGTCCTACCTTACGTTTTCCGATTCGCGGTCTCCACTCAAGAACACGTCTACCCCACCGGTCATCGGTTCTACGACTAATATGGCCGGCCCATTGCCACTTCAGCTTGCTAATTCTATGAGCTATGTCGACAACTTGGGTTCTCTGCCGGATCACCTCATTCCGGATTCTATCTTTCAGAGATACTCCGAGCATAGCTCGTTCCATAGCTCGCTGAGCGACCTTGAATTCATGGACCAGCCGTACCGTGAGTGTCCACGTTTCGGCTCCGTAGGTAAGTTCGAACCTACGGTCTTCAAATACCCTTGCAAAAGATGAATTATGTTTCGGGCCCAGACTCTCAGTGACCGGCGGGGATACAAAAGACAATCCAAGGTGAAAGACCTCATCCTAACAGCTGATCCACCAGATGATTATAAACAGAAGCCGTAATTCGAATTTCGAACATCTCGTGAACTTCCGGCACATATGCGCGCACGCATCTGTCATTACTATTGATGTGCGTTCGATATTTGAATTGATGTTGACACCTTTTCATAGATGTATAATATACACACCTTGAGTAAATGAGTACATTTCTATCGTAAACAGGAGTTCAACTGGGTTTATGGTATCTTTTAATTTTGCCCATTGTTCACTTGGCTATGGTTCACTGCTGGACATAATCCTTTACCAAATAAAAAAATATTCAACATATTTTGGGTTTGTGGCTACGGTTTGACCGATCAGCATAAGCTAGGATTGCCGCGGTTGGTCCGTGGATGACCATCGTGGGTGACCATCTTTTCAAACCAAGACCTCTCGTGCCTTCGACGGAACGTTAAGCCGTTGCTCTCGGCTTTCATTCATGGATCTTTAACAGTCGTTACGGGTTGTCAGCAGCCCAAAAGTGTGACAACCATTCATACCAAGGGGTATCGTATTACCCAGTTACTGGGTTGTGGAGGTCAGATAGGCAGTCGCTCCATGTAAAATACTGGTATTCAGAATCATCCGGTTAGACTGGAAGCCGACCCCAACATAGTTGTGAAAAAGCTGATTGATTATTGTTTTTTTTTTAAATTATTATTTTTGATTTTTATTTATTACCCCGCGGGAGAGTACTACCGGGATAAAAAGTATCCTTTAAGAGGCCATTCAAGCATTACGTAAGCACTACAGGGGGGCGGGGGGTCTTTGCTTTGCTTATTTTTGATGACATAGGGGATGGGGGGTCTGGATGGTGATTACGTCAGCAGAATTATTTATTTAACTTTTGGATTTTCTACTATATTTATTAGATTTTGGTTTGAACACATATGGCAACCCTACTTGTCTATGAATGGCTGGAAGAAAACGATGACTATAGTCCAAAATCACACGAAAGTGAGCAGACACGTGTGTCTGCTACCAATGTTTATGTGACCATGGGAGGGGGGGAGGTTAATAATTGCAAAAAATCTGCTTACGTAATACTTGAATGGCCCCTATGTTAATCCAGGTTATAACAAAATAATATCTGTGTGCCAAATTTCATAAAAATCCGTTCAGCCGTTTTTGCGTGATTGAGTAACAAACATCCAAACATTTAAATACGCAAAGATCTGAACATACATACTTTCTCATCTTCTATACAGTACAGATAAATAAAATTGGAGTGTCTGTTTGTAATATTAAAATAACCGCTTTTTACTAAATACATATGGATGTATACACGGTACATATAGGTACCAAAATAAATATTTTTTTCAATTTTGTCTGTCTTTGTGTTTGTTCCGGCTATTCTCTGGAACGGCTGGACCGATTTTGACGGGACTTTCACTGACAGATAGCTTTTATTTTAGAAATTACAGCAACAACAATAACTTTTTTGATAAATTCCACGCGGACGAAGTCGCGGGCACAGCTAGTTTAAGTATAATATAATTATAGTAGGATTTTTTGCTAAATATTGGCCTACTTTAGAAGTGTGCGGTAACTCCGCTGATCGAGTCTAATCAGTAACTGCCCGTGAGAATTAGATTAGTACAATTTAATAGATACCTATCAAAGATAAACAGACAGCTTACACGTACCTATATCCGCATAATAAAAAACTTGTTATCTTCGATCAAAAGTTCGAGTCGAACTCGTGCGCCGAGGGTTCCGTACCTACCCATTATACCGGCATTAAAAAAAAGATATTGGCAAATTTAGATTTTCGCGAAAACTTGCAAGTACCTAGTAAATATTTTGAACTATTTTTATTTTTTGGAATTTCTCCTTTATTTGTGCTGAAATTTGGCAAAAAGCAAGGTCTTATAGCAGTAGTAAAGGAAAAATTCCGAAAAATAAAAAAAGTTGAAAATTAAGATAAATTTTGGTACTTGCGAAAATCTAAATTTGCCCATATCTTTTTATCGTGTTGACTCAGGACCTTGATTTGTATACACCTAATAGGGACTATAGACCTCAGTATCTGGTATAAATTTCAACTTGCTAGGTCTACTCGTTCCTGAGAAAATCGGAGGTGACACACGGACAGACAGACAAGAGAGTGATCTTATAAGGGTTCCTTTTTACACGCTTTATATTAGCTTCACTTGTATGTTTGTTTGTTAGTTTGTTTGTATGTAACCGACTCCTTAGAACGCGATTTTGACCCACTTTAAACGGTCAGATTTCATTGAAACTTTATAAACTTATCGAGGACCGATGACAATTCAATAATTTAAAAAAAAATTGAGAAAAATGAAAAAAAAAAGGAATAAACAAATAAAAAAAACACGTTTTTGTAGTTAGCAGAACTTAAAAATAGAAAATAAATAACAGTTTAAAAAACTAAAAAACACGCTATAAAAACCAAACTAAAAAAGGAGAAAATAATTTAATTCAATTAAAAAGCGTGGGGTGCTTGACGTTAATTGATTATAAAAATACCTCAAAAAGCACCCCACGCTTTTTAATTGAATTAAATTATTTTCTCCTTTTTTAGTTTGGTTTTTATAGCGTGTTTTTTAGTTTTTTTAAACTATTATTTTTTACCTTTTGAGGTACGGAACCCTAAAAAGCCTACAATGTTGCCATTGCTGGAACAAAGGCCTCCTCTCTTTGAGAGGGAGTAAGTTCGCCTATTTCTAGGACATACCGGTTACCTCACGATATTTTCCTTCACCGTTTCAAGAGCTTTCTCTTACAATATTAGTTTAGATAATTCAAATTATGTCAGGTCTTCTCATCCCAAGATATGCATCTATTGTTTACATAGACTTTAAAACACATTACTCATCCTTATCCCAACACAGTCGGGTTCGTCTCCACGTGTCTAACGGCACTGTAACGACCTTTTTAGACCGTGGGAGAGGCAAAGGGATCGCATTCATACGTACGTTGAATAGGCCGCTTTATGTGTAAGTTATAACGCGTGGGACGCTTTATTTATAAGTTTCTTTTTTTATTTTGAATTTGGAATCAGTGTTTACATTTTCTGTGGAAGCGGCAAAGCCCGCGAAGTTCAAATTTTCTTACGTTTTTTTAATTTGCAACGTGACAATTGAAAATCGAACAGACACACTATTCCATTTTCACCGCGCTGTTGCTCTCTGTTGGATTCTCAATTCTCGGTTCAACAGCGAGAGTTGAAAATACAGTGCACGGAAAAATCTCACTGCAATTTTATTACGACCGTCTGAATCTCGACTTAGATCTTCAGATGCTTGTTTGATACTGGTTGCCTCGTTGGTGTAGAGGTCGGAAGCGCGACTGCTAGTCGTGAGTTCGATCCCCAGGTCTAGCAAATGTCATGTCGTTGAGTTTTTCACGAACATAAAACCCCATCCTATCTGCGGGATCGCTTCTCCTACGCCCGTCCTTTTCATGCGCCTTGCAGGTCGCATCTTAGAAATCTCCTCAAGTCCCCTCCCCAATCAACCGACTTCTACTCCTATTCCTTCACTGTGCACGCGGTCCGGCTATGGAGTTCACTTCCGCCTGACATTAGGGACTGCCAAACTGTAGCAGTATTCAAAAGAAGAGTGAAAGAACACTATCTCTCCACTTTGTCATATTTGCTTATATGTATTTATTAATTAAATTACATTATAATTATGTATATTTTAGTGATATTTATTTTAGAAGTATGTATGTATATTCTCATATTTTGTGTGTATATTTTAAATTAGAGTTTAATTTGTAATTTTATGATGTTCCTTCTACTGTTATTACACGCGTTGTCTACATCTCTGTTATCTTCTCTCCTATCGCAGGTGTGCTGGAAGAGATTTCTGTAGAAATAAGCATTACCTTTGTACGTATTTTTCTGTTCCTTTCTTCTTGTCTGTTTATTTGTGTGTGCATAAATGGTTAAATGGTAACAGCCTGGAGTCTGGATTACATATCTGGCGAAATGTAGGTGTACTGAACAGTACCACACACTTCTATCCCTTTTGCGGACTACAGGTGTGACGTTATTATCAGTACCAGTTTGATTGGGTACGTATCAAAATCCCGAAAGTTCATAATACCTATGATTGAAATACCGACGTCCAAAACACCGAAATTCAAAATACCGAAAGTTTTAATTGCCGATAGTCGTTATATCGAAACACAAAATACCGATGTTCAAATGCCCGAAAGGACGAAATCCCGAATGGATTAGAGATTTTAGTCTTTGGATCAGCGAGTGAAGCGATCTCGGGACCTTAAGGCACTCCGACACGGACAGGTTAGGTTAGAAGGGTGTGGCGGAGTCTAGTGAGCGAGCGAAGCGAGCAAACACAGACTCCGCCACACCCTTCGTGGTTATTTTTTTTGTAAACCCTAGAGCCCTAGTACTTCAGTAGGCTCCGACTACGCTCTTTTGGCAACTTTTAAGTGTTTTGACCTAACCTGGTTTACAAAAAATCGTTTTTCTCGGAAACGGTGGCAATTTCGGGATTTTGTACTTCGGGATTTTAAACTGTCGGGCAAATAAACTTTCGGGTTTTAAAACTTTCGACCAAACAACCATTCGGCGTTTCAATTATCGGGATTTCGTCTATCGGTATTTTAAAATTCGGTCTATTAAAATTCGGGATTTTGATACGTACCCGTTTGATTCCCGCTCAGGTGCAGACTAAGGTCTTAGTACCTACTTGATATTAAAACGAAAACTTAGCCATTTAAAGTATAGTCAACAGCTGATTGGCAGCTGGTTTGAAAGAATGTCTAACTAAGCTTAAAACAGTCCAAATTGAACCTTAACTCCTTTCATCAAGAGCCAAACTACAATGTCTTTTCAGAACTTCAAACGAAATGCTTTGAAATTGTACTTTATTTCAATGATTTTAGGGTTAAATTTTCCATGTTTGTGAATTTATCCTGTTGTCAAGCAAAATATAGGCTATCCCTTAGCCTGTGATGTGTTTTTATTTTGTGGTAGACTCCCGTCTACCCTCTCTCTTTACTTGTGGGAATGTTATGATATCAAGTCTATACATCTCAGAGGGGTGAATTGGGGGCGACCCAATTGCCATCAGCAGGCCACAAATGCTGCGTGCTTCTAATAAGAAATATTTTCTGGAAAAACAAAATAAGACTGCCTAACCTATTATAGGCATCGAACTCAGGACCCCTGCGTGCTAAGCCTTCGAAGTAGAGATCTCTAGACCAGCGGGGTACCGCCCCGCTGGTCTAGTGATTCAAGGCGACAGCTATTCAAAATCAATTTCCTTTTTTGTAAGGGCCTAAGTCCCGTTTGATAGCGTAACACGGTCACTTTATGAACCGTACTGCTCATTAACGGCTTGTCTTGAAGATTTGAAAAATATATGATTTTGCTATAGATTCATATAGATCATTTTTCCGAGGGTATTTTTTTTGTATGGTTAATACTTTTGCTGTAAAAAAATATTTTCCAACACGCAATATTTTGGCTTCTATTCCATACTCCTACTAAACGGCTTCGTTATTTGGAATAAAAAATACACTGAAAAATAGATAGAGGTACTACAGAATCGCTAAAGCACAATTGTAAATTAATCAACATTTGCCAAGGAATATCCCCATTTTGAGATAAAGGCTCAGAGGTGCCCTGCGCGGGCGCGGGCGGCAGTCGTGCTTTAGCATTCAGACGGGAGATGAGGATACTATGGGCCTTAAATGGGCACAATAATTATTATCTGTGGTTAATCGTCAAAGACTGTTTTCTAAAGATTTTTTTCAAACTTTTTAAAATCCAGGTAGAGAAGTTGCACAAGCAACTTCTCTACCTGTTCTTCTGACAATCAGCTGATGCATTGCGTGTTTTCAAATCAGCTGTGATTTGTAACCGATTTATTACAGTGGTTATTTTCTATTCAATTTTTATTTATTTATTTTATAAAAAAAAAAATACAAAATGAAAAGGACACTTAGGCGTCGAAGTATTCCTCCGCATCGCTGTCATCAGGAAACGTGCCCAGAAGACTGACAGCATTGCCACGTTGAATGGCAATGCTAATTCTTTGGCCAAAGAACGACCCAGCCCTCTGGTTACGTGAAGTGTCGACCAGCCCCGGCGAGAAATTTCCTTAAAGAGGAGACGTGCACTCGGGCCCCATGACCCGAGCGTTTCGACCCCAAACGCCTCAAAACTGTAGTTACCCATAAGGTTACAGTATTTACGCCGCTTGAGGGTCTCAGCAACAGCCGCAGCGGCGCCAGCACAGCCCGCTGTGCTAAGAACATGGGATGGCGCAAGAGTGTCGACACATGTTGCGTCTCACACCAGAGGTCTTCCCACCTTCTTTATTTTTATATTGGTTGTTTTCTATTCCATATCTAAGAGAGAATGGATAATAGAGTCGGCTTCCAGTGTAACCGGCTGCAGCTGAAGACCACTATTTTACATGGAGCGATTGCGTACCTGACCTCCACAACCCATGAACCGGGTAATATGAGCGATATTGCCTATCTGACGTCCACAACCCAGTTACTGGGTAATACGATACCCTTTAAAATATTAAAACCTTTATTATTAAAGCCGACTGCGCCAGAAGGAGGGTTTTTGCTAAACAGCCTTATGCAGCATCTCAAGGATCCCGTAGTCAGCAGCAACACGTCTCTAATAGAACATACATAATCAGTTGTTCAATGTTACCCCCACTGCTGAGACACAGGCCTCCTCTCGGTGAGAGGGAGTGACCCGTAAACCACCACGCGGGCCCAGTGCGGGTTGGTAGATGACACATATCTTCGAACTTTTCGTTTCTAGGACATGTGGTTTCAAGATGATAGAACAATTTCTCAGAAAACTTCACTGCAATTGATCGACTAGAGTCGCGTCACGCCTATCTCCGGGAGCCTTCACTGTCCCCGTGAGGCGGTGGGCCTCCTTGCCGGATTGCCGCTATGGGCAAAGATCCTGGCGCACATTTGTGAGTGCCGCGAGAAGGCCAAACGCCGGGGCGTAACTCTGCTGCCGCGAGAAATCGCGGCACAGCGGGCAGAACTTCGGCGGGATCTCACGGCGACATGGAGAGTGCGATTGTCACAACCCAGTGCTGGGCACGCCACGATAGCGGCGGTTAGTCCCCTCTTTGCGGAGTGGCTTGAGAGGCGGCACGGCGTCCTCACCTTCCGGCTGACGCAGGTCCTCACCGGACAAGGTTATTTCGGGGGGTTCCTGTTTCGGATAAGGCGGGAGGAAACGCCCGGGTGTTTCCACTGTGAAGATCGCCCTGAGGACACGGTGGAGCATACGGTGAAGGTCTGCCCGGCTTGGGCGGAGCACCGCCGTGTCCTCGTGGAGGTGAACGGCGGCGGCGATCTCACGCGTCCGGCCCTGGTTCAGGCCATGGTACGGAGCGAGAGTGCATGGGTAGCCGTCAACTCCTTCTGCGAAGCGGTAATGCTCGCGAAGAGGGAGGCGGCGCACATAAGGGAGAGGCAGTATTTGCGCCCTCATGGCCTTAGTCGCCGCGGGAGACGCCCTGGGCGTCGGTAATCCCAGGCTGATTCCCGGCCACCGTAGGCGCGGGGTTGCGAACGGCGAGTAATGGGTAGCTTTCTGTCCGGTAAGGACCAAGCCCGGATCGACAGCGCGTTGTGTTCCACGCGCGCCTCAAAGAGATGTCAACACCAACTGGTGGGGTCCGCAAGGGCCGATGCCTGCCAGGGGTACGGGTTGTTCGAAAGAGATAAACACGGGTGGGTTTTAGTCAGTAAAAGTCTGACACGCCCTCCACCCAGACGGGAGAAGTTATTTGATGATTTACCACCCAAAAAAAAGCCTTCACCGTCTATGTAGCACGGTCCAAGGAGCGTGACGTTATAATACTCAATGGCAGACAATTCTCAACAATAACCGAGCTCAGCTGATTTGTATAGAAAGCCGAAAGATACTGTACCCATCAGCTGACTGAATAGAAAGCGCTGGGTTGCATCAGCTGATTGTAAAGACCACAGGTACCTGGTGGTATAAGAAACGGTTTGAAAAAATGTCTTTATACAAATTGTGCAATGACAAATTGACAATGTCCTTCTGGAGTTAAGTGTCTTTCGACTCTTTTTAACCTCCGACGCAAAAACGACGGGGTGTTATAAGTTTGACGTGTCTGTGTGTGAGTATGTGTCTGTCTGAGGCATCGTAGCTCCCGAGCAGATGAACCGATTTTGATTTTGTTTTTTGTGTTTGTAAGGTGAATTAGTCGGGAGTGTTCTTAGACATACGAGATCAGAATGAGTTAGCTCTGAAAATTGACAATGAAACCATTTCAGATAAGTTAAAAGTTGCGGAGACTCTTGAAAATTTCTTTACCAACATCCCAATAGAGGTTACGAAATGTCTCCCCTCATCATCTGTATTAGCTGAATCTCTTCTTAAAGAAAACTTCAGTAAGGACATTCCAAGTTTTGAATTCAAACCCATCTCTATTGCCACAATTAAAACAGCATTTAAAAGTCTTAACATAAAAAACACTGAAGACTTATGGGGGATTTCCGTTAAGGTTATTGAAAATATCATTGACACAATTGCCCCTGTCCTAACAGGCATATTTAATCAATGTTTAGACAGCGGTACGTTTCCTGACTTAATGAAACATAGTAAAGTAGTACCAATTTTCAAATCGGGTAGTAAGAGTGATCCCTCTAATTATAGACCTATATCTGTGCTTCCAGCATTGAGCAAAATTTATGAAAAAATCATGCTGGACCAGATGTTGTCACATTTTAACTCAAATGGGATTTTACATAGTCGACAGTTTGGTTTCACGAAAGGTAGGTCGACGACTGACGCGGGAGTAAAACTCATCAGTCACATTTTGGAATCCTGGGAGAGTTCTCAGGATGCGATTGGCATTTTCTGTGACCTCTCAAAAGCGTTTGACTGCGTTGACCACAATACACTGATCTGTAAATTACACCACTACGGAATTCGTGGACAAGCTGCTGATCTTGTACTTTCCTACTTATCAAACAGGCAGCAAAAAGTAAACGTTAACGGGGCGACATCCTCGGGGTCTCTAGTTAGGATGGGCGTGCCTCAAGGTTCAATTCTTGGTCCTTTTTTATTTCTAGTTTATATTAATGACCTTCCCTATCTGATGGCTAACTTCTCGGATATAATTTTATTCGCTGATGACACTTCTCTTATTTTTAGAATAGATAGAAAAGATACGGATGTCTTACATGTCAACGAAAGCCTAGCTGTTCTATCGAAATGGTTTGCTGCTAATAATCTTTTACTCAATGCGAACAAAACTAAATGTCTTAAGTTCTCGCTACCAAATGTACCCCAAGTAGGTCTAAATTTAAAACTTGATGGCAAGAAACTAGATGCTATTTCGGAAACTGTATTTTTGGGAATTACTTTAGATTCAAAATTGCAATGGGGTGCCCACATTAGAGCGCTTTCAAGCAGATTAAGCTCAGCTGCTTACGCAGTAAGAAAAATAAGGCAGTTGACTGATGTAGCCACAGCTAGGTTAGTATACTTTGCTTATTTTCACAGTATTATGTCTTATGGCGTTCTGCTGTGGGGATCGGCAGCGGACGTAGATTCAATTTTTATTTTACAAAAGAGGGCAATCCGCGCAATCTATAAAATGGGGCCTCGCGAGTCTCTTAGAAACAAATTCAACGAAATTGATATACTTACTCTGCCTTCTCTTTATATTCTAGAAAATATCTTGTATGTTCGCAAAAACTTAGGTCTTTTCAAAAAAAGATGCGATTTCCATAATCTAAATACACGTAGTAAAGATGAAATTGTGATTCCAAAATTTAGATTAACTAAAACTAGCAAGTCATTTCTAATAAACAGTATCCGCTTCTATAACAAGTTGCCAAAGTCGGTTACAGAACTTAGCGATGGAAAGTTTAAAACTCACATCAAACGTGTCCTTATCAAAAAAGCATATTATAAGATAAAAGACTACGTTGAAGACAGGGAAGTTTGGCATTAATTCCTTCTGCACATGTGGCTTCCCTGGTACCTCATTAACAGCAAAACCGTGTGAAAGTCTATTAACTGCTCCCAAATTGCAATGTTAATTTTTATTCTTTTTATTATTATTATTTTTTTTTACAATGTCTGACATATTCTCGTCATTATTTGACATTATGCATCAATTTTACTACCTACTATTTATTTTCAGTGATTGTCATCGAAATCATGTCACTTGGTTCAAATAGATTCATTTTATATAGGTAGATTCTTTTACATATTGTGAATGAGAGAACGTTGTAGGCCTTAGAGACTAGATTTGTAGACGTTTTTCTATTCTGTATTTTCATTCCTCTAAGTACCTGGTACTTATTGACTGGCCTGCACTGTCCTCCCATACCTATTATCACTGTAATTTGAAAACATTGTAAAAGCCAATTATTTTTAAAAGAGTAACCGTGGAGTTTCTTGCCGGCTCTTCTCCATAGGAAACGACAAATTGGAACCGTGCACCTAGCTTCTGACGTTTCATAAGTGCCCATGCAGGCTTATGTGAAATAAAATATTTTGATTGATTGATTGACATGTTTCATCAAAATCTGTTCAGCGGTTTGAAAATTATCAACTCTTTTCTGATTGATGAAGGGATTGAGCATCTTCCACGGGTCTGATCAAGTCGAAATTTGGTATTCTATTACTTCAATGATATTAGACGAACAAAGTAACCTTGAACTGATGCTGGAGCAACACCTGGAATGTCCAGGATACCCAAGTCACTCAGCAATAAACAGCAGAAGTATCGTGTTTTGGCTCATTGAAAAGTTCTCAATGAATAAGGTTATGGATAAATGGTGATCAGGACCAGGAAATAAAAGTTAAATTAAAAATTTTAAAAACCCCGGGCCCATACAAAAACTCTTAAAATAAAAAAATGCTAATGGAAATGCTAGGCCTCCTCTGTTTGGCGTTTTCATTGACCGTCCCCCGACTTGACAATACCTTGATCAAAATATTAACTACAACTTAAAAGGCAAATATTTTTTTTTTTTCTTTTTACAGTTTTTGCAAGGCTCGGGCGTTTTTGTGTGCAGAGGTTGAAATCACATTTTATCCTGTGTTTTTATGAACTCATCATCTACCAAGTATTTTCCCAACTTTGTTTGGGTCGGTTTCCAATCAGACTGGAAGCAGCTGATTATCAGTATGTTACATGGTGGTTACATGCATCGACTGCCTATCTATCTAACCTGCACAACCCAGTTACTTGGGTAATACGATACCATGGTACGACTGGTTGTCAGACTTGCGGGCATCTGACGACCCGTAACGACTGCCAAAGATGCATCCATCCATCAGCTGACTGAATAGAAAGCGCTGGGTCGCATCAGCAGGCTTAGCATGACGTTTTCAATTTCTACGAAGAATAGACAGTGCTTTTTCAATATAAAGTGACGGAGTTAAAGTGCAAGATTTATTTCTTCGTCCGTGTCATTGATATTTATGACAAAAATTTAAAAAACTAAAAAACACGCTTTAAAAACCAAACTAAAAAAGGAGAAAATAATTTAATTCAATTAAAAAGCTTTTTGAGGTATTTTTATAATCAATTAATGTCAAGCACCCCACGCTTTTTAATTGAATTAAATTATTTTCTCCTTTTTTAGTTTGGTTTTTAAACCGTGTTTTTTAAACTATTATTTATTTTCTATTTTTTAGTTCTGCTAACTACAAAAACGTGTTTTTTTTTCTAAATTTTTTTTTTTAAATTATTGAATTGTCATCGGTCCTCGACAAGTTTACAAAGTTTCAATGAAATCTGACCGTTTAAAGTGGGTCAAAATCGCGCTCAAAAGAGTCGGTTACATACAAACATACAAGTGAAGCTAATATAAAGCGTGTAAAAACATTAGAAAAGGCAACTCAGCTGATTTTGAAAAGAAATCGTCGCGCGGATCAGCTGATTGTGAGACGGACACAGGTAGTTGCCTAGTTGCATGCTTGCAACAATGTTTAAAGAAAAAAACAACCGACTTCCAAAAAAACACTACAAAGTGAAAAATAACTTTAATTTCGGAAGTCGGTGTCTTTGGAGCTGTATTTTTTGGAAGTCGGTTTTTTTTTTTTTGGAAAAAGTTTTTATTTTTCACTTTTTAGTGGTTCACATGTGCTTACCCCTTCACAGCGTACCGGCGTGATGTTATGTTATGAACTGGTGTAAACAATAGACAGACATGCGATTTCGGCAATCCCAGTCCATTTGCTATCATTTATTGAGGAGTTCCGTTGCCTATCTCCGAAGTTCTTCATCAGATCTTCACCAAATTGAAATGGGACCACTACGAGAAAGTACTCTTCCAAAAAATACCTAAATCGCTTTGTGTGCCTATAAAATTTGAAGAGTTATCTCTATTTCTCCAGGATCCCATCATCAGATCCTGACTTGATGATCATGGGACCACCTGGGAAGTATACCCTTTCAAACAAAAAAAACAAAATTCAAATCGGTCCAGCCATCTTCGAGTAATCGGGGAACATACATAAAAAAAAAAAAAAAATAAAAAAAAAAAAATAGGTTCCGACGAATTGATAACCTCCTCCTTTTTGAAGTCGGTTAAAAATACGTCATTGCGCAAAACGTTTCTAGAGCTTCTTTGGTTTGGAAGGAGACATTGAGGTTGAAAGAACATCATTGCCTATAATGTGCCCACTGTTGGGACACAGACTTCCTCTCAGCAAAAGGGATTAGGCCGCAATCCACCGCGCGGGCCAAGTGCGGGTTGGTAAATGTCTTCGTTCTTGGAATTTTTGCTTCTTACTCTTCGGTATGCCGGTTGCGCGGGCTTGCAGACGGCGAGTAATAGTGCGGGTTGTTCGAAAGAGATACCTGTGTTGAACTGAGCGTTTAGAATCCAGCAGAGTGCAGTCTGACTATCAATTTTATTTATACGCTCAGCTGATTTAAGAAGGACCCATTCCCATCAGCTGATTGTATTTACAGGTAGCTTGCATAAGTTGGGGTACTGAGAAAATACTCTTTGTGCAATGGTCGCCGGCCGTCGTGAATTTATTTACTTATTATATATAGATGTAGTTAAGAAGGACAATGGCGCAGACTATTTCGACGCGGGTTCTGTAGTTATACAGATGAAAATATTAACGAGCTCGTGATTTTGGTTTGGAGACCACGTACGGGACGGAGGAGTGTGGAAGGCAACCGACTAGGTGGACAGACGATATCATTAAAGTGTCCGGAAGAAACTGGATAGCCACGACACAAAACCGCCAAAAGTGGAAAGATTTGGAAGAGACCTACACTCAGCATTGGGTGGCCAAAGGTTGAAGAAGATTTTGGTTTAGCGTACCACGTAGGGTGCAGCAAGGACATCCTCCACAAGTGGGGGTTTATGGACGGCCCTGCCTGTGGAGCCTTGCATGCCCTGACATTAGGGCTGCGTCAGCGACAGGCGCGGTCGCAGTCTAAGAGGGGGGGGGGGGGGGGGGTCACAGACAAAGACTACATATACAATAAGTAAATTTATTATACAGGAAAAGTTTTTATTCAGTGCGCAAAATTTTACCATGAATTCAGCATACCATTCTAGACCCCCAGCGAAGACATTTTTCGTCAGTTTTACAAAAATACATCGGCTGTTTCATAAAAAAGTGCAATAACTACGCGGTCAAAATGTATGGAACAGCTGTTTTCTTTTTGTATAACCGAAGAAAAATGTATGTAAATATTGTCTGTAAATAATGCAAACAAACGATAAGTAGAATAATAAATAACTCATTTTTTATTTATAAACAATTATCACACAAAATATCAGCGCATTTCTTTACACAGCAAACTGACGTCAACTGCGTCCAGCTTTTTCTTAAAATTACGCGCGAAATGTGAAAATGTAAAATTTTAATGCATTTTACGGCACTAATCGATTTTATAAAAAAAAAAATGTTTTTCTTAGTGGTTTATTAGCACTTTAGAATCTAATTAAGACACTTTTCAAAAATTGGTGTAATACCCTAATAAGTTCCTTTTATATTCCGTTTTTTTTTTTTTTGTAGGGCATCTCGCAGTTGGCCTTGAGAGGCCGTGACTGCTCAACCGGGCTTTCCTGGGGCTGCCATTAAGAAGTTAATCTTAACGCCTCCAGCCAGGGCTTACAAACTAAATTTATAAACTAAGCGACTGCACGCTGAGGGCACCCCCTGTGGGGTACGGACCTCGGCTCAGGGCGTCACTGATAGGGGGACAGCTATCGCTATGGGGGACAGGCTGGATCGAATTGGCATCATTATTATTATAGGGGGAATTTAAAGCTACTGGCTCAGCTGCGGCGCGGGCTGGCGCTTCAACGAGCAAGGGTCGGTCGGGGGTCTCGACGTTAGGCGCCGATACTACTAGGGGTCTTCGCGGGGCGCGAGGACCTCGGCGGCGAGGTCGGAAGGATGATTTTGATCGGTGTGTGCGAACTGTACTGGTGGCCCTATTGCTTTCCTGGAGGAGAGTAATGTGGTCGTCTGGGTCGGTGAGGACATGTCTCGGCCGTCGGACAGAGCTAATCCTACTGGGGACATAAGTGGCGGCCTTCACAATCAAGGGATTGCGGTGAATTTCGGCTTTATCGAAGAAACGCTTCGAGTTGCCTTTCATGAACTGACTGACCGTGGGTTTATATTCCGTATGCACATGTCTGCCTTTATTTTCATTGTTTTGCCTCACATATGCCAATATACGACTCCCACCTTTCGATTCTTTTTGTTTCTTACTGAACCCCAATTTAATTTATCAAATAACCTTCGTCACACCATTCAAAAATAACTCGTATCAACTTTACACAAAGGTTCAAAATCATTTACGACAATTTCTGTGAGACGAAAACAGTCGAAAATCCGCCTTGGCTGTATAGAAATAGAGCTTACTTTTCAAAATTCTTTTGGTTAGTCCATTTTGCAATATCGACAATGGCAAAATAATGTGCACGTGCGCTTGTATGGAGCGGAATTAAAAAAAATACCTACAGGTATACAATTTTACAGCTGACTGTCAGCTGTTTTTCGTTTAAAATGAGATATTGGGTCTTACTTCGAGTAATTAAGGTTGATTTTTGTGTGGCACAAAGGTTATTATTATTTTGAAGTAAGGTAAGCAATAATAATTTTGTTCTTTGAAAGTACTAGGTCTTTGTCTGCGCCATAGTTTTGTTTGTTTCCACTTGGTAATTTTTATTTTTTCTAAAATTTAATGCGAGTATATTGGGTAGGATCCTCATACACATTCAGATCTCTCCTTATGCTTTGTTATTGCAAAAAAATAAAAACTTTTTTTGCCATTTTTCTTAATAACAATTTTGTGTGGGTACTTTTTAAAATACATATATTTTTTACTACATGTACTAACTAATTCTCTGTTGTTCTTTAGCATTATTACATCAAATGGTTTTAGAAAAAACCACAGGTTACAAATTGGCAGACAGCGGTTAGTCATTCCGCTTCGCCGATCTTGGCATAGAACACAAAAAAATTACGTGAAGATTAACATACTGTTGTGTGCATATAATTTGATGAACACATAATTCTTATGTACATTTCAAACATCAATAAATTAACTTAATTTACATATTAACTTGTGTTTTACAGTAGATTCAATTTTATGCTGCACTTAACCGTACAATCGTTGAGCTGCATGATTACTGATGCTGCGTGCACTGACTGGACAGGTTCACCAAATCTGTGTGGTTCTTTCCTCAAAATACCATTTCAGACACCAATCTACAAGGCTTCACATGATCTGACCAAGATTATGTCTGAACTTTAAAAGAGACTGTGACCTCTGAGTTTATTTCGGCCTTTTTTCTCGGAGTAGTCAGATAGGAAACGCCGACTTCGTCTAGTTTAAAAAATATGTGTAAATGAGTTTGTAAAATTTCTTTCTATGATCTGAGGTAAAAACCTTACAAAAAAATATTTATGATTATAATTGTGGGGTCGGCGGACTTAAGTACAGACGTCAGCACATCAAGCTACCCCAATGTATCAATGGTGACATCACAAAGCGAAAATGCTCTTTAACTCCACACCTCCCACAATACAATATCCACTACAAATAACAGAAATGGGAATTCCCCTATCAATGAAATTCAAATTATTTGCGTTATCAGGAGGTCAATTCTCGTGATTAAAAATATTCAAAATCTAGTCCCAGTGTCTCATCTCGGCGACAACCAAATGTCAAAAACTTGTCAGAAATCTATGAAATCTCGAAGCATTTTTGACAAATTCAGACTGTGAACGTTTTTAAAATTACGAGAATTGACCCTCTGTTCCAATAAAAAAATTTTTTGTTGGTGAGTTTTGTTTCCCCTGTGTGAGCGCATTAGACAATTGTGTTTATTAGTCACTACTAGATTCTTTTACATTTTGTGCATCATACTGAGATGCCTTTTGGCCTCGTACAGAACTTTGTATTTTTTTTTTTTTGTTTTCAATTTGAATTTTTTGTCAAGCATATTGTGTACAATAGTTAAGTTTGTGATATTTCTGTACGATTCTAGTAAATACTTTTTCTTTCTTTCGTTCTAGTCAACTATCTTCTTGAAGCCCGGTTTGTATTGGAGTCACTCCTGTAAAGTGGGGATTTGAATAAGAGCAGACAGGAACAGAATAGGGATTTCTTGTACAACATACAAATATGATCAGCCTATAATGTTCCTATTGCTGAGACACAGGCCTCTTCTCAGTGAGAAGGACTGGTGTCTTACTAAACTACAAGTATATCCAGCAACCTTGGTTCCCCCCCGGTGGGTTCCCGCATTGTCGTTGCGGGGGGGCTCAGTAGCCGTGGTCCGCTCCCACGGTGAAGCGAAGAGGAACCCCAAGGTGGGGCCGCTCGTCAGGGCTTTTGTCTCCAAGCCGACGACGTAGCGGCCAAAAGTAGGTTGCGGTGAGGTGCACCGCAACTGAGGCGGGCCGCGATGTCGAATGGGAGGCATCGCGGCTGAGGGTTACAGGCTGCGGCGGAGGAGGAGTGCCGGTACTTCTGAGTAGCGCTCTTCCCTTCCGTGGCCTGGACGGGGCCGCCACCGTTTGATGGCGGACGCGGTGGGGCCGCAGGGGAAGAGGAGTGTCGGTATAGCGTTGGCCGCTCTCCCTATCCCCTGCGGCCGAGAAGTGGTAGGCGGCTGGGCCACAGCGCTGACCCGTCGCAGGGGGACCAAGGGTGCCAGGGGTGCCAGGGTAGTCTGGGGCCCTTGTGCTACTTGGTTCCTGGGGTGGTCACGGCGTGCCATGTGTCCTGGTGCGCCGGACTGGTGGGGTCCGCAAGGGCCGATGCCTGCCAGGGGTGCGGGTTGTTCGAAAGAGATACCGTCGCCCCTGGCACATAGGCAACTGATGGAACACGGGTGGGTTTTAGTCAGTAAAAGTCTGACACGCCCTCCTGCTCCACCCAGAGCGGGAGAAGTTATTTGATGATTTCCCATCCTCAAAAAAAAAAAAAAAAAAGCAACCTTGGTTACTTATCTCTTTTGGTGACTGTAGTACATCTATACATATGCAATGCTTTGTCCTGAATGATGGACTGACAGATCAACATACAGTCTAAACCGCTGATCGTAGAGACCTGAAAATGTAGGGTATATTCTTTGTATGACGTAGGCATCTGATAAGAAAGGGTTTTCCAAAATTCTACCCCCAAGGGGGTGAAAAACGGGGGCAAAGTTTGTGTGGGACAATGTGATTCCTTGGTCCAATCTACTTCAAAATTTGCATAAACATTCTTTAACAGAATTGATGGAAGACATATTTCGTATTTTTAACCGACTTCAAAAAGGAGGAGGTTTTCAATTCGTCGGAACCTTTTTTTTTAATGTATGTTCCCCGATTACTCGAAGATGGCTGGACCGATTTGGATTTTGTTTTTTTTGTTTGAAAGGGTATACTTCCCAGATGGTCCCATGATCATCAAGTCAGGATCTGATGATGGGATCCTGGAGAAATAGAGAGAACTCTTCAAATTTTATAGGCACACTTGAAGCGATTTTGGTATTTTTTGGAAGAGTACTTTCTCGGAGTGGTCCCATTTCAATTTGGTGAAGATCTGATGGAACTTCGGAGATAGGCAACGGAACTCCTCAATAAATGATAGCAAATGGACTGGCATTGCTGAAATATCATGTCTGTCTATTGCTTACACCAGTTCAGAACATAACATCACGCCGGTATGCTGTGAAGGGGTAAGCACATGTGAACCACTAAAAAGTGAAAAATAAAGACTTTTCCAAAAAAACTTTCACTTTCACTTTGGCCTTCTCACAACAGTAATTAACAGACTTGTCCATTGAAATGGCCACTCTGAAAGTAGCAACGTGGAACACAAACGGGTTGATTAAACACAAATATGAAATACAAGCTTTATTGGAATATGAAAATATTGACGTTCTTCTTGTGTCCGAGGCACACCTAGTACCGAATCACAACACAACGTTAAAAAATTACAGCATATACTCGACATCCCATCCGGATGGAACAGCTCATGCCGGCACAGCTGTAATTATCAAAAAACATATCAGGCACGAGATTCTTCAAGAGTATAAAACAGAGCCAATACAAGCAACTACTATAATGGTGCAAGATAAACGAGGATCAATAACACTATCGGCTGTATACTGTCCACCGAAGCACACTTTAAAAGAAGAAGCATTTACAAACTATTTCAAAACCCTTGGAGATAGATACATATGTGGAGGTGACTGGAATGCCAAGAACGTTCACTGGGGATCACGACTTACTTTACCCAGAGGTCGAGAATTGAAAAAGAGTCTGGATAAAAACAAACTATATGTATTAAGTGCAGGTGAACCCTCGTATTGGCCTACAGACCCAAATAAAACACCAGACCTCCTAGACTTCTTTGTGTATAAGGGATTGTCAAACCATTTCTTAAGCGTGGATACTTCTCTAGACAGCAGTTCAGATCACACACCAGTAATAGCAACAATAAGTACCACCATAATTGAAAGACCAGTGAAAGAAAGACTCCACACCAAAAAAACGGATTGGGACGCATTCAGGGACTACATAGACGAAAACCTCGACTTGAAGGTGCCACTTAAAACTAAAGAGGACATCGAAAAATTTGCAACATCTTTAACAAACCTAATACAAACAGCCGCGTGGAAATGTACTACGTTTACAACATTAATACAAGGTAATAGGAACGTACCAAAGGATATAAAAACAAAAATCCTGGAAAAGAGACGACTCAGAAGAGTGTGGCATTGTAGTCGACATTCCCAAGACAAAAAGGCGTTTAATAAAGCAGCCACTGACCTAAAACAGTACCTCAAAGACATCGAAGAAGAAACCCTACAGAACAAATTAGCAAACCTGAATCCCCAGGCTAAAAACGAGTATTCACTCTGGAAAGCGGTAAAAAGTAGCAGGATGGCCCCTCAGGTTTCACAACATCCCATCAAACAGAGCAACAACAGTTGGGCGAGAACTGAAATAGAACGGGCTGAGGCGTTTGGGCGATTCCTGCATGATGTCTTCAGTCCGAATGGCGGTGATGTAGAAACAGAGAAGGAAATACTGGATTATCTAGAAACTGATATGCAACTATGTCTCCCAATGCAAAGCTGCTCACCCCGCGAAATCCAAAGAGAAATAAAAGGTCTGGAGTTAAACAAGGCTCCTAGTTTTTGCTTGATAACAGCTGAAATTCTAAGAGAACTTCCCAAAAAAGCTATAGTCGGCATAACATACCTTTTTAATGGCATAATCAGGATTGGGCATGTTCCAATGATATGGAAAATATCAGAGATAATCATGATTCCGAAGCCTGGTAAACCCCCGCATCTTGTGTCATCTTACAGGCCAATCAGTCTACTACCAACTCTATCGAAATTATTTGAGAAGATCATCTTACGAAGGCTAACACGATCACTTGACGAAAACAATGTCATCCCTCAACACCAATTTGGATTCAGAATTGGCCATTCGACAATAGAACAAGTCCACCGAGTTACCAACAAAATCAGAGAAGCTCTCGAGAAAAAGCAGTACTGCTCTGCTGTCTTTCTCGACGTACAACAAGCATTCGATAAGGTATGGCACTTGGGCCTGCTTTTTAAAATAAAGAACCACCTTCCACATAAGTTTTACCTACTCTTGAAGTCGTACTTGGAGGACAGAATATTTAGAGTCAAAATCAATGACACCTACTCAGCCTTTCAAGACATAAAAGCCGGGGTACCGCAGGGTTCCATTCTGGGCCCTACGCTGTATCTTATATACACTGCAGATATACCCAAAACGGATAATATTCTATCCGCCACATTCGCTGATGACACCGCTGCCCTTTGCAACCATGAAATTCCAGATGTAGCGTCCCTGGGTCTACAAAGTCACCTGAACAAAATCAACAAATGGATGGAAAAGTGGCGCATCAAAGCCAGCTCCAACAAATCAGTGCATGTGATTTTTACTTTGAGAAAGGGCAACTGCCCTGCAGTTAAACTTGGAAACGAGGTTCTACCCCAACAAGATTCAGCAAAATACCTAGGCATGCATCTAGATAGGAGGCAAACATGGAAAACGCACATTAAAAAAAAACGCGACGAGTTAAATATACGACTCCGAAATCTAAACTGGCTAATAGGTAGAAAATCGCACGTCACCATGGAAAATAAGATACTTATATATAAAACTATAATCAAGCCCATTTGGAAATATGGCATTGAGCTATGGGGATCAGCAAAAACTTCAAACGTGGAGATATTACAACGGTTCCAGAATAAAGCACTCAAAATGGTAACAAATGCACCGCTTTTTATCAGAACCAGTGAATTGCACTAGTACACAGAAACGAAAACAGTTAAGGAGGAAATCGAACACAGAGCAAAAGCATACAAAGACCGTATTAAAGCTCATACTAATAACCTAGCAACAGCGCTATGTAAACCATTGAATGTCAGAAGGCTCAAACGACAACATTTATGGGACCTTGACATCTAAAATAAAAACTAAACATTTTTAATAAGAGACAGCTTCCTCAATGGAGGAACAGTGCTCTCCTGTCAATACTCCTGCAACAAATCTGCTAAGGGCATGTCAAGCCGATCGCAAGATGTTTAAATAAAAAAATAAAAAAAACTTTCACTTTGGAGTATTTTTTTGGAAGTCGGTTGTTTTTTTTTGGAAAAAGTTTTTTATTTAAACTCATCGCCTAACGGGGTTAAAAAGGGGTAGAAAGTTATTTTGCGTGATTTGCATCGAAGTTTATATCAATACTCCTTAGAGCTTTTGATTTGAATTACATTTTATTTTTGACATAATAATATGTTTGAAAACTCAATACGATTTTATTCAAAATAGGTTGAACTGTTTTGTATTAAACATGTAGAATTGATAACCTCCTTCTTTTTGAAGTCGGTTAAAAACTTGAAACTTGGCAAGAATACTTCTCTAAGTAAATCACAAAATTCATGTTTTTTTTTTTTATTACTCAGTAAAGGGCGATTAGGGGGTGTTAAAGTTTGTGGGAGAAAATAGGAAATCTACGCAGTCAAGGTCACGAGCGAAGTGGTAGTGTGTATATGTATAAAAAAGAGGGAAAACACAGGGCATCAAAAAACTAATCCTCAACATGAAAAGTGCCCAAATGGCTGGCAGGATTGGCACATTGTATAGTGATGCTGACTCTTTAGCCAAACAATTGACTAACTGATTACAGGTTTGATTAATTATGCCAATAAGATCTATTATTACTTGGCATAGTATAATAGTGTCGTACATTTGGGGGTGTATTCATAAACAGTGATTAAACTTATGAGATGTTTAAACATCAAATATGTATGGTTAATCAGTCGCTAATCATTACTTAACTTTACGCAGCGTTTATAACTAGAGAGTAGATGATTAAATTCAGTTTGTATTAAAATTATTTGAAATGCAGTGTCAATAATATTGTTTAAAAATCTATATGTATACAAGTAAAAACTTTTTGATAACCATTCTTATTGGAACACCGACATTTTAAACAACGTTCTTGTACTTCGAATGATACATTACGATGGAATGCATGTATAATATTAAGCTGCGTGTTGCAATAAACAAACAGTTTATCACATAGAGGTTATAATCAGGAAACCCCATTTATTCCATTTAGATACCAATTAGAACATTCTGGCGCATATTTAGAGTACAATTATCAACACTTACCGGGCACGGTGCTGCCTGTCTGACCCATTTTTCGAAGTATTAACGGAGATCTTCCACACTTCAATTATCACAGATAATTCTTTATATAGACGTTTATGTCCTTTTAACACATTTAGGGACTCTTAATGTGTCACAACACACACAAACTTGACCTATGAACTGCACGCGCGCATGTTTACTATATTTATTTAAATAAAACACGATTGTTGAATTACGGTTCGCCACTAGGCAATCAAATTTAGTGGGATTCGCATGATTTATGTCCTGTTTTCGCTTAGGATTAACTTATATTGTGATACTACTAATATTGCACTTGTTATCGTATTATTATTGCGAATAATTATAATAGTTTTTAATTATACATTATTACCACTATGCCCACTTTGACAACTGTATTGCGATAAAAATCGCAGTTCGGATACTAATTACTTACGTCATTTGCATACGATTTTTTTGGGAAAAGGAACGTGCAAGCAAATATCGGCAAATATTTTTTTTTGGGAATTCATTAGTAATCTGTTTATAAAGTATTTTTTACTACAAAGTAACTAATCAAATGTTTTTAGAGTATATTCTTAAGATATAATCGTCTTTGCAAATTAATTTTACATTGTTTATGACATGTATCCAAATACAATAAATGTCATTTTAAAGACTACATTTATTTTTGTAAGACAAGTACGGTTTTATTGTATCTTCTTCAATCGAAACTAGTACAAATACTTACAGACTTAAATGAAAAATGTGTACGTTTTTCTATACGTTGTGTCATTGAAAACACGAAAATGTAGAAACAAAAAAACCTGTAAACAGTAGAAATAATTTGGTAGATAGTTTTTTAGTTATCTGGTAACATTCAATATAAAAGTCAAACGAACGAATTATTTTGAAAAACTTCGTTGAATACTGTTGAAAGTTTGTTGATTGTTTTGAATTGCTTTTTGAAGCAATTAACACAGAGTACAATTTTATATAGGGTATCAATTAAGTTAAAATGTCTATTAACAATGTGATAAACGAAAAGAAAAAGGCTTTGATAGCTTACAAGGAAAAGATTCTAGACGATATCAAGTGTACCGAGAGGAGTATTGATGACTTTCGCTCTAATCTTAAAAAAAAGTGTTTCTACGACGACCATACAGACAGGTAAATGAAAATAAATACAAAGATATAAATAAATACAATATCTAGAGATACTTGGCTATGGTCTAAATACGCCAAGCTTTAGTTCAAAGCAAAAGAGAACATGGTATATTCTAGGCATGCTGGTTCCATACCATTGTGGACCTCATCCATCGCTCTCTACTACGAGATATATCCAGGCCAAGCGCGATTCCTTAATAATTACTAGTGTTACAAAACTAGCTCTTCTTCCTTTTACGCAACAGCGACGCTACGTGTATAATGACGCACTTTGCTTCTGCTCGTGATTTCAACTGCGTGGAATTTATTGTTTTAGGGGTGCGGGTTGTTCGAAAGAAATACCGCGGCCCCTGGCACACAGGCAACTGAGGGAACATGGGTGGGTTAAGTGGGTTTTAGTCAGTAAAAGTGTGACATGAAGAGCGGGAGAAGTTATTTGATGATTTTCCACCCAAAAAAAAATCCCTACTTTAATATTAGAAATGCGAAAGTAACTCTGTCTGTCTGACGATATAACGACATCCACGTGTACAAAGTTATGGGCAGAAGCTAGTATATTATATAGGGTCAGTGGGTTTGTTCTAGTGCAGGCCCGCCTGTGCTATTATTCTTTTAGCGTTCTTGCTGACTTCTAAGGGTTGTAGCATGATATTAAAAATAATAGTTTAAAAAACTAAAAAATACGCTTTAAAAACCAAACTAAAAAGGAGAAAATAATTTAATTCAATTAAAAAGCGTGGGGTGCTTTTGGAGGTATTTTTTTATAATCAATTAATGTCAAGCACCCCACGCTTTTTAATTGAATTAAATTATTTTCTCCTTTTTAGTTTGGTTTTTAAAGCGTATTTTTTAGTTTTTTAAACTATTATTTATTTTCTATTTTTTAGTTCTGCTAACTACAAAACGTGTTTTTTTTTTTTCTCAATTTTTTTTAATATTTTTAAATTGTCATCGGTCCTCGACAAGTTTACAAAGTTTCAATGAAATCTGACCGTTTAAAGTGGGTCAAAATCGCGCTCAAAGGAGTCGGTTACATACTGACATACAAGTGAAGCTAATATAATGCGTATAAAAAGCCAATATCCTTCCTCATTAATTTTATTGGGCTGTCCAGGTTTTGACCGCAGTGGTAACAATGTCATCCGCCTGTCTCTCTGTTAAAGTTAATGATTAAATCATCTTTTAAGTTAATAAACAAAATTAATTATAAAATATAATAATAATAATTTTTAATGTACACATACCAACTACATCTTACATAAGGGCTTGCGCCCACTGGTGGCACAGCACAGCATCACCACATGCAAGTGCACGATGCCACGGTATCCTTAGCCATGCTGCGACTAACTGTTAAGGCCCATAGTATCCTCATCTCCCGTTTGTATGCAAAAGCACGACTGCCGCCCGCGCCCGCGCAGAGCACCTCTGAGCCTTTATCTCAAAATGGGGATATTCCTTTGATTAATTTACAATTGTGCTTCGGCGATTCTGTGGTACCTCTAACTATCTATTTTTCAGTGTATTTTTTTTTTCCAAATAACGAAGCCGTTTAGTAGGAGTATGGAATAGAAGCCAAAATATTGCGTGTTGGAAAATATTTTTTTACAGCAAAAGTATTAACCATACAAAAAAAGTACTTCCGGCAAAATGATCTATATGAATCTATAGCAAAATCATAAATTTTTCAAATCTTCAAGACAAGCCGTTAATGAGCAGTACGGTTCATAAAGTGACCGTGTTACGCTACCAAACGAGACGTAGGCCCTTAATCTAAACTTATCATCACTTTACAGCACAGACTCAGAAGATGACTTCGCCTCTGCTATCGACAAGGGCCCTTCCATCACCCAGTTGAAATTACAACAAGCTATGATGAAGACCTGTCTGCATGCTACCCAGGAGTTAACCAGCTTGATGGTACTACAGTCCGAAGTAGATGTGCTGGTTGAGGAGCCTAAATTTGAAAGGTAAGCTTTCTTAGCTCTTCCAGACTACTGGGGAGTTTGTTGTGTCACTTCTTCTTCCCAACTAAAGCACTAGGAAGTGGTGAAGGGCGGGCGTTTTGGGGGTCTGTCTTATGTAAATTTGACATTCGAAAAGTGCTCTCAGCTCTCAGCCTAATTTGAATAAATGACTTTTTATTTTTTTGTTTGAGACATGTTCCTGCATTGATAGAATCACATAGTATCTTAAAAATAATAACTTTTAAATGACTTAAAAAAGGAGGTTCTCAGTTTGACCCGCATGTATGCATGTTTGTTCGCGATTATCTCACGTTTGGCTGAACCGATTTTTACCAAATACTATTATTGTCTCATTTTCAGGGAGCGCCCAGTAACAGAGGCAGGCACTTGGAGGGAAGTAACAGTTGAATGCAGAATCGATCTCGTGCCTTTCACAATGACATTCTTCATGCATACTCCAGTGAGTATCATTTATACTAGAAAGTTAGCAAAGCAGCGGCGAGGTGTAAATTTTTCTAAGAGAGAAGCCGGCGCAAAGCTGGCTTTAACTTACTGACTTATCAAAAAATAATGCTTTATCATTCTAAAATTAATATAAAGAATTAAACGCAATAAAATTGAACAGCTTAAAACCAAATAAAATGTGCAATATTCCTGCATCTCGTTCTCCCTGACGCATTTTTTCCATATCCGTCTCTATCGTAAATTTGTAATCCGTTGTACAGCGGCTTGCTCTCGTGCACATCAAGCGGTGCCACGTGAACTAAAGTGATATCATTACGGGATCGCTGTTGTATGAATTTTTAGTTCCCGATTATGGCGTTTTGGCGCTGGGTTATTTTAGAACATTTTTTTTGTTGTTGTAGTAATACAAAGCTAAAAATAAGCTGATGTTTGAATGTTAAAGCGAATTAAATATCTGTAGTGTAACTATATTTTGTGGCAATAGTAGACACAATTGACGTGCCATTTCCAAAAGTGGTAGAGATGCGAATCGCCGAAGGGAAGCCGGTAGGAATCGTGTTATATGGTGCTTTCGCCACTGTAGCACCGACGTAAAAACGCGTCGGGATTTTTCCCACTCTGGATCTTCAACGCTCTTTTTAGCGCCGAGAGTTGAAAATTTAACAGTGTTTCTTTGACGCGCTGGGATGAACTCAGTTAGATTCTTAAGAGCCTACGTCCCGATTGGTAGCGTAACACGGTCACTTTATGAACCGTACTGCTCATTAACGGCTTGTCTTGAAGATTTGAAAAATATATGATTTTGCTATAGATTCATATAGATCATTTTGCCCGAAGTACTTTTTTTGTATGGTTAATACTTTTGCTGTAAAAAATATTTTCCAACACGCAATATTTTGGCTTCTATTCCATACTCCTACTAAACGGCTTCGTTAGATAGTTAGAGGTACCACAGAATCGCCGAAGCACAATTGTAAATTAATCAAAGGAATATCCCCATTTTGAGATAAAGGCTCAAAGGTGCCCTGCGCGGGCGCGGGGGCAGTCGTGCTTTAGCATACAAACGGGAGATGAGGATACTATAGGCCTTAATGCTCGGTTCAACACCAAAATGTGCGTCAAAAAATATTGCCGGGTAAAAAATCTCCCGCTTACAGACAAGCTTGCCTTACTAAATTACTAGTAGACATGGTAGCTTGTGAGCGAGTGATAGAAAAGAGATAGCTCTTTTTGATGGACGTCGCTCTCGCTCACTCACGCTCGCTAAATAGCTCACTAGCTCACTCAGACTAAGTAGCTCAGTACTTCAGCGAGACACCGATGATCGACCGAAGTCACCGGCCGAACGGCTCATCAGCGGCGATCTCTCGTGTCCGGCCGTGGTTCAGGCCATGGTACGGAGCGAGAGTGCATGGGTAGCCGTCACCTCCTTCTGCGAAGCAGTAATGCTCGCCAAGAGGGAGGCGACGCACGTGAGCGTGAGTCAAATGAGCTAACAGTCGGCGTCTGAATCACTGAGCTATAGAAGAGCTAGTGAGTAATAAAGAGTCCAAACTTCCAGAGAGCTACTCACTATTGAGCGAGCCGAGCCGTCTCCTACGATGCGCGTGCGGCGTGAGTCAAATGAGCTAACCGTCGGCGTCTGAATCACTGAGCTATAGAAGAGCTAGTGAGTAATAAAGAGTCCAAACTTCCAAAGAGCTACTCACTATTGAGCGAGCCAAGCCGTCTCCTTCGACGCGCGTACGGCGTGAGTCAAATGAGTTAACAGTCGGCGTCTGATTCACTGAGCTATAGAAGAGCTAGTGAGCTAGAAGAGTGATATAGGTCTTCAGAGTGAAAGAGCTAATCGTTTTTACTCTCTTCAGTGAGCTATTTCGCCCATGTCTAATTACTAGGAAGTGGTGACGGACGATGTTACAAAATCCATTCCCGCCTTGGTTAGTTTTGACGTATAAAAACTGCTTTTTCTCAGCCTATTTTTTTTTTTTGTGGAGTGTAATTGTTTATTGCGTTTTTAGACTAAGTTTTGTTTTTATCTTTAGCCTATTTCTTTTTCTTACAGTACCGCAAATTCGCTCCGCCATCATACCGAGGGCTTCGCGTGGTACCCGTGAAGAGTGCCCATGAGTTGGAGCTCTCCAAGTCTGTGCTACACAGTTTGAACCTCCCCAGTGATGCTATAGAGGTAAGGTTTGAAGTTCCAAAGGGTAACCAGTAACTGTGTTACCCAGTAACTGGGTTGAGAAATCAAGTAAACGGTTGCTCTGTTTAAAATACTACTATTCAGCTGCCATCGGTTAGATTGAAAGGTAACCCTAAAATAGTTCGGAAATGCTTTATTTCATACCAAAAGTATATACAGGAAAAGTTTTTATCCAGTGCGCAAACTGTAGCCATGAATTCAGCATATCATTCTAGACCCCCAGCACAGAAAGTTTTCTTCGGTTATACGAAAATAAAATCAGCTGTTCCATACATTTTGACCGCGTAGATATTGCACTTTTGTATGAAACCGCTCATTTTTTGAGTTTTTTTGATGTCTGTTCGTAATAAACTATAAAAGTACTGAACGGATTTTTTATGCGGTTTTCACCAATAGACAGAGTGATTCATGAGGAAGGTTTAAGTGTATAATTTGTTAATAGAAAGAAAGAAAGAAAAAACGTTTATTTGCGGTAAACATGACGCATAAAAGGACAGGAACACATAAAAAAACGGTTGAGGGAAACATACGTCACATCCACGCAAAACGGCTATCGCTTAGCATTATGCTGCGACCCTATGCAAGACAGAGCCCTGGTTTTCAGCGACAGCCGGTGCATTGACGTAATGACGTCGCCCGGTGCATCGAACAATTATTAGGACACTGTACTGGTACAGCGAACTTGTAGAATAATAATATAATTCCCATACCTATTATCACTGTAATTTGAAAACATTGTAAAAGCCAATTATTTTTAAAAGAGTAACCGTGGAGTTTCTTGCCGGCTCTTCTCCATAGGAAACGACAAATTGGAACCGTGCACCTAGCTTCTGACGTTTCATAAGTGCCCATGCAGGCTTATGTGAAATAAAATATTTTGATTTTTTTGATTTTGAATTTAATGTAAATGTGATAGAATATACTAAACAGGAATACAAAAAAAAAAAGAAAAGAAAATAAACATAGGTGCTACGAGAATATCATCATTTTTTCTTTACCTATTTCAGTAATGTCTAAAACGAATTTATTGTAATTAGAGATGGCTCGACTAACCGACTAGTCGGCTGTAAAAAACTTTTTCCAAAAAAAAAACAACCGACTTCCAAAAAAACACTACAAAGTGAAAAATAACTTTAATTTCGGAAGTCGGTGTCTTTGGAGCTGTATTTGAATTTTTTGTCACCGCCTTCCGAAATTAAAGTTATTTTTCACTTTGTAGTGTTTTTTTGGAAGTCGGTTTTTTTTTTTTGGAAAAAGTTTTTTTTTTCACTTTTTAGTGGTTCACATGTGCTTACCCCTTCATAGCATACCGGCGTGATGTTATGTTATGAACTGGTGTAAGCAATAGACAGACATGAGATTTCAGCAATCCCAGTCCATTTGCTATCATTTATTGAGGAGTTCCGTTGCCTATCTCCAAAGTTCTTCATCAGATCTTTACCAAATTGAAATGAGACCACTACGAGAAAGTACTCTTCCAAAAAATACCTAAATCGCTTCGTGTGTCTATAAAATTTGAAGAGTTCTCTCTATTTCTCCAGGATCCCATCATCAGATCCTGATTTGATGATCATGGGACCACCTGGGAAGTATACCCTTTCAAACAAAAAAAACAAAATCCATATCGGTCCAGCTATCTTCGAGTAATCGGGGAACATACATAAAAAAAAAAGGTTCCGACGAATTGATAACCTCCTCCTTTTTGAAGTCGGTTAAAAATGGCCGACTAATCGGCCAAGCCGATCATTGCTTTTGGTTGAGTTCGGGTGACATCGGTAATGTTCGTGACTACGCTTTCGGCTCGTAGGTCAGGCGGAATTGTCAGGACATGTATTTATTTGCATTGCATTTATTTTATCACTAGCTTCCGCCCGCGGCTTCGCCCGCGTGACGTCGGAAATTATTCCACGGGAACGTACCACCGGGATAAAAAATATCCTATGTGTTAATCTAGGTTATAATCTATCTGTGTGCCAAATTTCATCCAAATCCGATCAACCGTTTTTGCATGATGAGCAGAGATCGGATATTCGGATGCATATTTACGTAAAGATAATTTTTAGCTATGAAAGTATGGAACCGGCTTTATAAATTATTTGTAATATTTATTAAAAACCCCGGGATTCTTGGATTGCATAATTATTCAGATGTGTATTAATTTAAAATTAATGTTTAACCCGATACAAATATGGGTATGTACTGGACCACCCCTCCGGTGGTTTGTATTAGTTAAAACAAAAACTAAACAAATTACGTACCTAAATTAAGGCTTTTTCGATACAAAAGCGCATTCCATGTTACCCAACATCTCAACTTTAGGTGAATATGCATCCGAATATCCGATCTCTAGTGATGAGTAACAAACATCTAAACATCTTCACATACTATCACATTTATAATATGATATTAGGATTGTTAAGTGCGAGCCGGAATTTCTTCCTATCCTATTCTAGATTGCACTGAAAGTAAACTGTAAAACTGATTCTATAATGAAAATAATTACAGTAAAGATTTCAATTTCATTTCAATCTCATTCTTTTAAATTTTCAAGCATATTATTACGAGTAAAAAATTGGCCGACTAGTCGGCGGTTTTAGCCGACTAGTCGCCGACTACAAATATGGCCGACTAGTCGGCTTTCCCGACTAGTCGGTACATCACTAATAGGGTATTTTCCAATTTAATAAAAGCTATTTTAATTTGAAGATTAGGACGATATATTGAACAGAAAAATATATAAAATGTAGCTGCACCTACGTCATGTATATATGCATCCATTCATCATGCGCGCGCGACGGTGGCTGGTGTAATACTGTCAACCCAGGCCCGGCGCAAGCTTTTATATGTGAGCCATAATGCGAACATTTTCGTCTTACCGACAAATGATTTGTTTATTTTATTATAATATGCATGTAGGTAGCCTTAAATAATATTGTAAATATTTTTGTATATAATAGGTGTAGTTTGGCAATATATGGATTCTAATCTCAACCGTCTTTCACTTCACACACTACCAGGGACTCCTACCTCAACAGTGGTGACCCCGACGTGATTACAAAGCTACAATGACATCCAACGTAGATTTGAAGAAAGACGAGCAAGAAGTGTCCGGTGTGTCAGCTACTCTTCGCATTCCACCGATCTGGCGCGACAGACTGCGGTTATGGTTCGCGCAGTTCGAAGCCATCGTTTCTCCACACAAGAAGGGAGACAAGGCAATGTACGAGCTCGTCATTGGCCAGCTGGAACGCCAGGATATCGACGAAATAGCCGACATAATCCTCCGACCACCAGAAACCGACAAATACGAAACGTTGAAGAAACGATTACTGCAGGTTTACGAAGAATCCGAACAAAGACAAGTCCAGCGATTGTTGTCTGAAATGGAACTAGGTGATATGAAGCCGTCACAATTATTGCGGCGCATGAAAAACCTCGCTGGTGACAACATATCTGACTCGGCGCTACGTATCATGTGGACGAACCACCTACCACAGTCAGTCCGCGCTGTCCTCGCAGTCAGCGACAACATCGCGAAGAAGTCAGACATCGACGATCTCGCGCAAATGGCTGATAAGATCCTGGAACATTCACATCCACAAACTATCGCTGCTGTCTCCACCTGTACAAGCCAAGTGACAACTCACGAGATGACCATTACAGAGAAACTTACTGAGAAGATTGACTTACTAACTCGTGAGATCGCCGAACTGAAAACGAATCAATCATCGTATCGGCACAGACGACCATTTCGAAGATATCGTTCCAGGTCACGAACACCATCTAGACCCCGCCCCAACCGCAGTGATTCATCGTTTCGAAATGATAGGACCTGTTACTATCATCGAAAGTTCGGAAAACAAGCTCAACGGTGCACACGTCCTTGCAATTTTGAAGACCCAAAGACGACCTCGGAAAACTAAAACCTGCGTTGGCTGAGGCGGCAACCGGCGCGAGAACACTTTCACACCGCCTATTTATCACCGACAGGAACTCACGCCTGTCGTTCCTGATTGACACCGGCGCCAACATCTCTGTCATTCCGAAGAAAGCCGGTATGAAGGCTACACCTACAAGTTTTTGCCTATATGCGGCCAACAATACTTCTATTTCCACATACGGTGAGAAGACACTCGAATTGGACCTCAAACTACGAAGACCATATCGCTGGAAGTTTGTTATCGCAGCAGTCAGCAAACCAATCATCGGCGCTGATTTTCTGAGGCACCATCGCTTATTAGTCGACATCGCTGGCGAACGACTCATCGATAAAGTCACGAACTTATTCGTAAGGGCACCAATGTCATACTCCAACGAGCCAACGGTACGAAGCATAGACATGGAACATCCGTACCACCAGCTTTTAGCAGAATTCCCCAACATCGCTCGACCATCATCAATGAAAGAAACACCAAAGCATCGGGTCGAACATCACATCGAAACCACCGGTCCGCCATTGTATTGCAAGACTCGACCATTAGCACCGCACCTCTATCCGGCTGTGAAGAAAGAATTCGAAACCATGATGCAACAGGGTCTGTGCCGACCAAGCAAGAGCCCGTGGTCAAGCCCAATACATGTAGTTCCCAAGAAAAATGGTGACATACGTGTATGTGGAGACTATAGAAGATTGAACGCGGTTACGAAACCCGACCGCTACCCAGTTCCACGTCTTAAAGATTTTACATATCTTCTCCACGGCAAAAAGATCTTCACCACATTAGACCTCTGCCGTGCATATCAACAACTGCCCGTGTATGGACCCGATATTGAGAAGACAGCAATAACAACACCGTTCGGGTTATATGAATTTCCTCGCATGTGTCCCGGACTTATGAACGCTGGACAAACATTTCAGCGGTTCATCCATCAAGTGCTCAGCGGATGCGACAACACTTTTCAATTTATCGATGACGTCATCGTTGCTTCTGAAAACAAGGACAAACATTATGATGATCTACGTGCTGTCCTACAAAGATTAGACGATTACGGGATTACTATAAACCCGTCGAAGTGCGTCTTTGGCAAGCAAACTGTCAAGTTCCTCGGCTATGATGTATCAGAAGAAGGAATCAAACCACCACTAGAAAAAGTCAAAGCTATTACCGACTACCCCAAGCCTGAAAACATTCAAGAACTACGACGTTTCCTTGGGATATTGAACTTTTATCGTGACAGTTTACCCAACGCTGCAGGTATTCAAGCACCACTGAATGCATTCCTGCACAACTCGAAAAAACGAGACAAAACCAAGATCAACTGGACAAAACAAGCTGAAGAAGCCTTTGAAGCGTGCAAAGTGGGCATACAGAACGCCACTATGCTTGCTCATCCATCACCGTCTACGAAAAACGCATTATCTCTAATGTGCGACGCATCGAACACCTGCGCTGGCGCTGTTATACAACAACGGGTCAACAACAATTGGATTCCTCTCGGCTACTTCTCAAAGAAGTTTTCTGATACGCAGCAGCGATACAGCACATTTGATAGAGAGTTGTTGGCAATCTATATGGCTGTGAAATATTTCCGCAACATATTCGAAGGACGTGAACTCATAATCTACACCGATCATAAACCGCTCACATACGCCATTCACAAACCACCGTCAGCTAGCGACACGCAGCGGCGAACACGGCAACTACTGTTTATCAGCGAGTTCACAACAGATATTCGGCATATTAGCGGAACAGATAACGTAGTGGCGGATGCCCTTTCGCGAGTTGAGACAATCGACGTACCAACTCCAATCGACTACGTACAGCTAGCTACAGCGCAAGAGCGAGACGACACGATACCAACACTTATCAAACAAACCAACATTCAACTAAAGAAAATCACGGTTCCCGGAACAATCAAGCCAATATACTGCGAAACATCGACAGGAAGCTTACGACCGTATTTGCCAAATGACTATCGTTGCATCGCTTTCAAGGCCGTGCACAACTCTAGTCATCCCGGCATAAGAACGACGCGGAAAATGATTCAAGATCGGTATTTCTGGCCATCAATGAACGTCGACATTGGCAATTGGGCAAGACAATGTACAGCGTGTCAACAATCAAAAGTACAACGTCACACGCGCAGCGACATCGAAACGTTCCCGATCAGCGAAAGATTCCAACATATACATATAGACATCGTTGGTCCGCTACCTACGTCAGCACACGGACACCGGTACCTGTTAACAATCATCGACCGCGCCACACGCTGGCCCGAAGCTATCCCAATGCAAGACATGACGTCAGAAACTATAGCAAATAACGTCTATGAAACATGGATATGCCGTTTCGGTTGTCCAACCACAATCACGACAGATCAAGGACGACAGTTTGAGAGTCAGCTGTTTCACGAACTCGCAAAACTATTGGGCGCTGAGAAAACCCGTACTACTGCCTACCACCCGCAGAGTAATGGAATCGTCGAACGTTGGCATCGATCACTAAAAGCGGCACTCATGGCAAGACTCGCGGACAACAACAAGTGGCTGAATGAACTACCTACAGTGCTCATGGGACTTCGTGCTGTAGCCCGGACCGATACCCATACAAGCCCGGCTCAACTAACATACGGACAAGCACTACGTCTACCCGGCGACTTCATATCACCATCTACGAGCAACACAAGAATGAGTCACGACTGTGCGGAACAATTACATCGAATTATCACTCAACTTACGCCATCGTATGTGCCGCATAGCAACAAGCGCAGTATGTTCGTGCATAAAGATCTGCAAACATGCAACTCAGTGTTTCTACGAATAGACACCATCCGCAAGTCACTGCAACGACCGTACGAAGGGCCTTACCTTGTCTTGGAAAGAAACGACAAGTACTTCAAGATACAGATGCCCGGCAGAACTGCAAACGTCTCCATTGACCGCCTTAAACCTGCGTACACAATCAACACAGACAGCGAACATCGCACCGCGAACATAACTTCAAGCTCAACATCATCTTCGACTACAGACCCTAAGACATCAGTGAATGATGAGCGGAGAACCAGATCCGGAAGGCTCGTGAAGATGCCCGTACGCTTCGCTTGAGGGGGAGTCCTGTAGCTGCACCTACGTCATGTATATATGCATCCATTCATCATGCGCGCGCGACGGTGGCTGGTGTAATACTGTCAACCCAGGCCCGGCGCAAGCTTTTATATGTGAGCCATAATGCGAACATTTTCGTCTTACCGACAAATGATTTGTTTATTTTATTATAATATGCATGTAGGTAGCCTTAAATAATATTGTAAATATTTTTGTATATAATAGGTGTAGTTTGGCAATATATGGATTCTAATCTCAACCGTCTTTCACTTCACACACTACCAGGGACTCCTACCTCAACATAAAATTTATTTATAACCATTTTCTCAATTAAAAACGATTAAAATCAAATTAATTTATCGTTGTATTGAATTTACCGCCAAAACGCTCCTTACGATGACTGTTTTATCACGTGACATCGTGACGCCAGCTTTGTGTAAACGGCACCGGTACAAATACTTAGTTTGGCGCAGTTTTAGAAGTATTTGTACACAGAGGCACCGCACACCAGTAATATCACTTTCTATCCATTAAAAATCTTGTTAATTATAAACTCGACATTCACTTGTTTACTTAGTACACAAAGTTGACGTCACGTATGGCCACGTGATAAAAAGTCATCGCAAGGAGCGTTTTGGCGGTAAATTAAAAAAAAAACGAAAATTCATTTGTTTTAAATCGTTTTTAATAGAGAAAATGGATATAAATCAATTTACTTTTATTTTTCTGTTACATATTTCGGCTCAATGTTCAAATTAGACTAGCTTATAATAAATTCAAAGTCGCTCAGCGAGCTATGGAACGAGCTGTGCTCGGAGTATCTCTGAAAGATAGAATCCGGAATGAGGTGATCCGGCAGAGAACCAAAGTTGTCGACATAGCTCACAGAATTAGCAAGCTGAAGTGGCAATGGGCCGGCCATATTAGTCGTAGAACAGATGACCGTTGGGGTAGACGTGTTCTTGAGTGGAGACCGCGAATCGGAAAACGTAAGGTAGGACGCCCTCAAGCTAGGTGGAGTGACGATCTTCGCAGGGTTACTGGTAGTAACTGGATGAGAGTTGCCGAGAATCGAGTTAAATGGCGTGAATTTGGAGAGGCCTATGTGCAGCAGTGGACTGCTGTAGGCTGATGATGATGATGTTAATAAATTGGAAAAATACTCTATTGTAATTGTAACGTTTGTTTCAGGTGTTAAGGAGTTACGCGGCAGGCCACCGCTCTCGGCGTACAACGCTTGCTCGCTTGGCTAACAAATATACCAACACATTGTTTATGGAGCCCCATGTAAGTGAACACATAGTTCTGTCACAACGTTATTTTCAATATGTCAAGGTTAATCTACGTTTGCCGCGGTCAGACCATGGATGGGAGACTATACTTTCATACTAAGACGCTGATTTATCTTTCTCTTTTCAGGCAGAAGGAGGCTTCGTATTAAAATTCGCAGATCTGCTAGAAGTATATTGGAGACTGGAGAACAAATGGTCACCAGTAGCGCCGTTCCATCATAGAATGAAGTTTGAGTTAGAATTTATGGGTAAGTCAACGTCTTCTCTTGTATCGGACGAATTAAAAGAGTAATGCCCGGTTTCTGAGGTACTCGTATCGGTAGTTTATCTATTCATTAGCGCTATTGGTTCGATAACTTGTGAAATTGCGTTTCCGAACACCGCAATGTAAGATAAACTCTGTTTAAACTCAGGTTAACCTAACTGAGCAATGTTGGCGGTTTAGCGGTTCCATAACTATTTGACATTTCATTTCATAGCCAAACTATGTCAAATTTTTGGGTTATACTTAAAACGTGTCTTAGATAATATTAAAATTTAAAAACAATGAGTTTTATTATAATGAATACAAGCAGCTCCAAATCAGACTATTATTATATTTGTTTTTAATACATCAGTAGGTATTCAGAAACTTAATACGTAGAAGAAATCCTTTCGAAATAAAATATAATGAGATAAGGTAGGACGCCCTCAGGCTAGGTGGAGCGACGATCTTCGCAGGGTGGCTGGTAGCTTGATGAGAGTTGCCGAGAATCGAGTACTGGACTGATATAGACTGATTATGATAGTTAGACGAAGTTAAGCAGAAAGAACTCAATCCACACTTTGGCCAAAATTGAGTTAAGTATGCCGTCGTACTCCTAAGGGCCGAATCTATCATGTAGTGAAAACCCTATTTACACGCTTTATATTAGCTTCACTTGTATGTTTGTATGTAACCGACTCCTTAGAGTGCGATTTTGACCCACTTTAAACGGTCAGATTTCATTGAAACTTTGAAAACATATCGAGGACCGATGACAATTGAATAATTAAAAAAAAAAAAGAGAAAAATGAAAAAAAAAACACGTTTTTGTAGTTAGCAGAACTAAAAATTAGAAAATAAATAATAGTTTTAAAAAACACGCTTTAACAACCTAACTAAAAAAGGAGAAAATAATTTAATTCAATTAAAAAGCGTGGGGTGCTTGACATTAAGTGATTATAAAAATACCTCAAAAAGCACCCCACGCTTTTTAATTGAATTAAATTATTTTCTCCTTTTTACACGCTTTATATTAGCTTCACTTGTATGTCAGTATGTAACTCTCCGTGGGTAATTTGCGCGCCTGCGGCCTTCCTTGGTTCTGGTAGCCGTTTCTCAGGCTCCCTCTCCGAAATCGAACTCTGATTCCCCGTATTTATAATATTTATAAATAATTATTTTATTCTCACTAATAAATAATTTACATGCTTTATATTAGCTCGGGTTGTATGTATGTATGTAACGGAATCTTTGAGCGCGATTTTGACCCACTTTAAACGGTCAGATTTCATTGAAACTTTGTAAACTTGTCGAGGACCGATGACAATTTACTAATTTAAAAAAAAAAATGGGAAAAAAAAACACGTTTTGTAGTTAGCAGAACTAAAAAATAGAGAATAAATAATAGTTTAAAAAACTAAAAAACACGCTTTAAAAACCTAACTAAAAAAGGAGAAAATAATTTAATTCAATTAAAAAGCGTGGGGTGCTGACATTAAGTAATTATAAGAATACCTCAAAAAGCAGCCCACGCTTTTTAATTGAATTAAATTATTTTCTCCTTTTTTAATTTGGTTTTTAAAGCGTGTTTTTTAGTTTTTTAAACTATTTTTTTTTTTATGTACAAGGAAACTAGTTTTTCTCGCTACCCCGACTCAACCCACAGTACGAAGAGCACATAAAATGTCAAACTTAAAACGCCCATAACTCATATGTGACCTTGTGTGGATTGAGTCCTTTCTGCTTAACTACGTCCAATTGATGTTCAGTTTTGTGCTTCGACTTGGAGGAAAAAGTTTGCTCAATCTTTTGTTTTTGTGAAAAAGTGTCTTGTATCGTATCACACTCGATGTTTTTTTCTGCAAAATTTATTATAGTAACGAGCGATCGTTTGTTATTTATCAAATTAAAGGAAAAGTCCATTGTGAACGGAATAATAGAAAAATAAAGAAAATACATTTATTTAGCACAGACTAAAAAGGCACACAAAACACACTAACAAAAAATAAAGAGCAAAAAACAACTAGTTTAAAACTTTTCACCATGGTATGACATGTTCGTATTTGTTCTGAGCTGTAAGAGAGTTTTTATACTCCACTAGACTAAGTATGCCAAAATCAGCAGAGATTTATAAACCTCCTCATAATTATCATATTTATTTTAATAATTTATATCACATCTTTTCAGAGGAATCCTACATCAAAATAATAACACAAGCACACAAGCAACTCTTAGACCCTGCCATACAGACGGACGAACGAACCTTACTGCTAGCTAAAATTATAACCACCTGTCTCGAAGCGCGAGGTACAATAGACCCAGAATCTGACCTAGAGTCCATATCGACAGTAAGAGATAACGATATAGATAAAAGAGATAGTGAATCTGAAAAACGAGACAGCGAGGTTATGGCGCCTCCGAAAAGCCTTCCTAAGAAGGGGAAGCAGAAAAATAAGGGTATTTTACCTAATACAGCTCAAAAAAGGAGTATGGATGATGAAAATGGTGATTCTGTTCCAAAAAAGATGAAAAATGATGTCCCTGAAGCTAGGAATAGTGTTGTTGATGCGAATAATGCTAGGAAGAGTAAAATTAATGATGTGGCCAATGAAGGTGGTAAAAAAAGAAAGTTTAGTGAAGTTAATAAACTTGCAACCAGTAAAAATGTTAAAGAGCTTGGTAATATTGAAGACGGTAACGTTAATGTTAAGAATGTTAAAGAAATTGAAGATAAAACTTGCAGCACTAAACCTAAAAATTCAAAAGAAATTGTAAATAAGGCTGGCAATATTAAACCTAAAAATGTTAAAGAAACTGAAGTTAAATCTAGCAACACTAACCCTAAAAATGTTAGAGAATCAGAAAATAAGCCTAAACCTAAGAATTTTAAAGAAATTGAAAATAAAGTTGGCAACACTAAACCCGAAAACGTTAAAGCATCTGAGAATAATGCTAAACTTAAGAATGTTGAAGACGAAATTTCCAATACTAACGCTAACACTAAAAATAAAGTTACAAAGGAAACTGCCGGTGATGCAACTAAAGATATCAATACTAAACTCAAAACCAAAGCTTTAAAGAAGCCAGCTAATATAGGTAGTGACACTAAATCAAAAAATAAAATAGTTAAAGAAGATAAAAATCAACAAAAAGATGACAAAGAAAAACCTGCAGAGAAAAACATGAATGATGCCCAAAATATAGGTAGTGCGTCAAAAAACGGAACAAATAAGGAACTTACAAATGCAGGAAAAGTTAAAAATGTCAATAATAAAGCTAAAAATATAGCGTCGAAAGAGACTGGCAATCTTAAAGATAATAATGAAGAAGAAAATAATGTTAAAACTAAAAATATTGAGAAAACGCAACTCAAAAAGGTTGCTAATGCAAAAAATAAAGAAATAACAAAAGAGACTGGCAATCCTGAAGAGAATAACGAAAATGAAAATAAAGTTAAAACTAAAAATATTGTCAAAAAGAAACTTAACAGTGTTGCTAATGCAAAAAGTAAAGAAATAACAAAAGAGACTGGTAATCCTGAAGAGAATAACGAAAATGAAAATAATGTTAAAACTAAAAATATTGTCAAAAAGAAACTTAACAGTGCTGCTAATGCAAAAACTAAAGAAGTAACAAAAGAGACTGGTAATCGTGAAGAGAATAACGACAATGAAGATAATGTTAAAACTAAAAATATTGTCAAAAAGAAACTTAACAGTGCTGTTAATGCAAAAACTAAAGAAGTAACAAAAGAGACTGGTAATCCTGAAGAGAATAACGAAAATGAAAATAATGTTAAAACTAAAAATATTGTCAAAAAGAAACTTAACAGTGTTGCTAATGCAAAAACTAAAGAAGTAACAAAAGAGACTGGCTTTTCTACAGAGAATAATGAAAATCAAATTAATGTTAACACTAAAAATAGTGAGAAAAAACAACTCAAAAAGTGTGCTAATACAAGAAGTAAAGAAAATATAGATGCTAATAAAGATGCTGGGCGTCCCAAAGGTAAGATTACAGAAAACACGAATGCTGTCAAAAATATTGAAACTATACATACTGACGCAAATGAAGTGACTAATGTTGCTAACACTAAAAATGACGACCAAACTACTACAAAAGATTCTCAAACAAACATCAATGCTGCCAGCACAAAAAACCATGAGCAGGCCCAAAAATCTTCTGCAAAAAGTATCAAAAAAAAGGATAAACTACCAGAACTTGCCAATAAAGGTTCAGAGAAAACCAATAAAGAAAAAGTTGTAAAAGCTAACGTCAGAAATGATATCCAAACGGTAAACAATGATACAGAAAAGAAAGCAACAACCATCAGGAATAAAGATAAAATATCTCCAATAACTAAAGTTACAGAGAAAATTGTAATAGACAAATCTGCACCTATAAAAGATGTACCTGTTAAAGTATTAAACATCAATTTAATTACTAAGAAAACGAACAGTACTAAAAATATAGTTAAAAAGCCTATAACTCACAAAATAGCATCGCATAGAAATTCACTAAAACCGCAGAATCCGCCGAAAGTTTTAAAAGCTGGCAACACTAAAATTATCACAGCTGGCAACACTGAAAAGGAAAATAGCGGCAAAGGTTCCAAAATCCCGCAGAAAGCATTGTCAATTTTAAGTGAAGGATCTTCAAAGAAAAATCTTTTAAGGATCAGTCCTAGTAAGTACATATGTAAAATGTAAGGGTAAACACCGTTGTCACTTAAACTATGGGTAGTTGACTTAAATATAAAAACTTGTGTGGTTTTATGAAACCACCGTAAAAGTGAAACTTTTTTTTTCACATTATAGACATTTAACTAAAAACTACACGGTCAGCTGATGCGAACTATAGGCGCCGCTATATTGGCCTCGGCTGCTCTGACGAGCGCCTTTCACTTTATCCCTACTCCGCGGCCGACCGTCACGCGACACGTCACGCGACATGCAACACACAGACGAAAAAGATTGAGACGATGTAATAAAAGTTTCACTTTAAAAATAAACGAGACTGTTAAAAAAAAAGACGCACGAGAAATGAGCGATGCTACGACGCGGCGTTACGTGCTCTCGCTAGCTGACTGACCGGGGTCGCGACCCGAGTGAGCGTCGGAGTCGGGCCACGCGGCCCCTCCCGTATTGAGACGCAAGTTTGTTGCCCTCGCGCGTAGGGTGAAATGTTCTTGTGGAACAAAGCAGATTTCAGATTTTTTTTACTGATTTTACGTTCTATAAATGAAAGCAAACCACTGGTTTCAAGGATAACGGTGTTTACCCTTACAGCCTGTATAAAACATAAATGTCATATCATCACACCTTGTTTCCCCAGAGGGTTGTGCAGAGCTGTATGTATAGTACACTCACATTTCGCCAGTTATGTCCAAGTCCTATGTAATAGGGCCGGGGTGAGCCAATAGCCAGGTCGTCGCAATACGTTCTTTTTTGGCCGTCCTCTTCTGTCATGGTTTCTTTTTTTTTTTTGAGGTTGGGAAGTCAACAAATTACTTCTCTCACTCTGGGTGGAGGAGGGCGTGTCAGACTTTTATTGACTAAAACCCACCCGTGTTCCCTCAGTTGCCTGTGTGCCAGGGGCCACGGTATCTCTTTCGAACAACCCTCACCCCTGGCAGGCATCGGCCCTTGTGGACCCCACCAGTTGGTGCTGACATCTCTTTGAGGCGCGCGTGGAACACAACGCGCCGTCGACCCGGGCTTGGTCCTTACCGGACAGCGAGCTACCCATTACTCGCCGTCCGCAAGCCCGCGCCTACGGTGGCCGGGAATCAGCCTGGGATTCCCGACGCCCAGGGCGTCTCCCGCGGCGACTACGGCCGTGAGGGCGCATATACTGCCTCTCCCTCACGTGCGCCGCCTCTTCGCGAGCATTATTGCTTCGCAGAAGGAGGTGACGGCTACCCATGCTCTTTCGCTCCGTACCATGGCCTGAACTAGGGCCGGACGCGAGAGATTGCCGCCTACTTATTAAAACTTTATACGGACTTAATTCCTAAGATATCCAGTCAAACTTAGGGCGACGCAGAGACAAAAAAAAAATGGCAGGTGCCACATAAGGGATAGATAACTGCAAATATAATAAATACATATTGTGGCGAATTAATCACAGCTGCACGAGTCGATCAATCAGGTTAAGCTACGCTTGCCGCGGTTGGTCCGTGGATGGGTGACCATCTTTACAACCAAGACCCCTCAATGCCTCGGAAAGCATGATAAGCCGTTAGTCCCGGCTGGATAGTTTGACTATGTTTTTTTTTTTTAGGAAAAATCCCTTCGAAGTTCAAGACATCATCACAACAGACGTTTAAACAGAACATGGTCAAATCTACTAATATACCTCGTAAGTATATATTCCATAGTATTACGTAAATACAATTGACGATATTTCCACATTTTCCACAAGAAACATCAACCTTAAATCAAGTGTTTATTAAGTTGGTTTTGCAATGACTACTCATATTCGTATATATATCGTTCCGTGTGGTGCCGGACGTAAAAGAATAACACCATCCCATCTCTTCCCGTGGGTGTCGTAGAAGGCGACTAAGGGACTTACTAGAGAATGGGCAGCAGCGTTCTCCATGCATTTTACCACCATACTGCGATCGCCAACCCGCCTGCCAAGCGTGGCGATTATGGCAAATCCCCCCCTTTTGGGGGAGGCTTATGTCCAGCAGTGGACGTCTTTCGGCTGATATGATGATGACTCATATTACGAAAAAGTCATTAAAATAATAGGGTATTTTCCAATTTAATAAAAACTATTTTAATTTGAAGATTGGGTCGAAATATGTAACAGAAAAATAAAACTAAATTTATTTATATCCATTTTCTCGATTAAAAACCAATTTATTTTTTGTTGTTTTGAATTTACCGCCAAAACGCTCCTTATGATGACTTTTTTAATCACGTGACATCGTAATGTCGAAAAATGTTTGTTACATATTTCGTCCCAATCTTCAAATTAAAATAGTTTTTAATAAATTGCGCCGGTTATGTTCGAGTCCCGTATAATAGGGGGCGACCCTATTACCATCGACTGAGCACAAGTCCAGATCCCAGGCTGCCACTGAGAAATTCGAGATGGAAAAACCAATAACACTGCCCTACCTGGTAATCGTACCCAAGCGCTTGTGACCACTAGACCAATTAGGCAGTAATCAACTTTATTCTAGTGCATCTTAAGTTGATTTCACAATGACTACTATCGTCATTATCCTGAAGAACATGATTCTATGCAATAGTAGGTAATTAACATTACGAAACATAAAAATATTAAATTAGCCATATGTAGCACACGCCAATATACCATCAAAACATTGAAAACTATAGGTACTAGAAAGTAAGTAGAAATAAATAATAATAAATAAAAATAAAAAACAGTGGCACTCCGGGAGTGTCGACAGAAGTGAAAACATGTGTGTATTTTTTTAATCGTCAATCAGGATTTCACATTGGGTACTTAGTCCAGATTGCTCTCGCTAAAAAATGATAAGCGAGCGATCGACTTCAGCCATTAAAGTTAACAGCACAGATTTTTACGATAAAAATACAAAGGGAAAGAAAGGGATAAAAGAATTAGAATTTCCTAATGAAAGGGACTTTTCCAAAAGACATCAACGCGCGACTCATCCGTGTGCTTGTTCACTCAACCACCATTTTAAATAGACCCCTGCGGTGGCTCATAATCTAATATGACGCGAGTTTCACGTTTCAGGATTTTTGTTCACCTAAAAAGTACACATATTTACTCAGTATACATAAAGCTCATGGCAAGCGTTCGGTGACGATGACGCGAGGTCCATGATTTTTGTTCTTTGATCACTTCAAATACATAAACAAAAGCCTCCAGGCATTTATGGCGTGCCCGTTTAGAGTTTGGCCAACGAAAGCTGACCACGAATGATTAATTCAACCATTTCTATATAATGCCAAAAATGCCATATACCAGGGGTTATACTGATCTAAATATCGCATAATAATATGTCTTGAATAATAATTAGCATCAACTCCGTTTAAGCAGTGTATAGCCAGGGTTGACAGCTCTTGATTTTTTTTAATTCCCGCCTTTTTACACGCTTTATATTAGCTTCACTTGTATGTTTGTTTGTTTGTATGTAACCGACTCCTTTGAGCGCGATTTTGACCCACTTTAAACGGTCAGATTTCATTGAAACTTTGTAAACTTGTCGAGGACCGATGACAATTCAATATTAAAAAAAAAATAAGAAAAAAACCCGGTTTTTTAGTTAGCAGAACTAAAAAATAGAAAATAAATAATAGTTTAAAAAACTAAAAAACACGCTTTAAAACCAAACTAAAAAAGGAAAAAATAATTTAATTCAATTAAAAAGCGTGGGGTGCTTGACATTAATTGATTATAAAAATATCTCAAAAAGCACCCCACGCTTTTTAATTGAATTAAATTATTTTTTCCTTTTTTAGTTTGGTTTTTAAAGCGTGTTTTTTAGTTTTTTAAACTATTTTTTTTTCTTGGACAGCTTTCGTTGGTCAGACTCTGCATATGCAATTCTGCATTATGTAAATATGTAGCTCTATTAGTCGTCATCTCCGTAGTCACACCCTTTCTAACCATATCATCATTCACACAGTTTATCCATCGTTTCTTTGGTCTCCCCCTACTATTGACTACATTTACTACCAACGAGTTTTTAAATAGTACTGAAAAACTCGTAAAAGAAATTAAGGTGTAGCAAAACGACATATATTTTTAAAGTCGGTTAACAATTATTTTCTTTTTTCAGGGTTATTGAAGAAGGCTGCTCCAAAGATAACCTAGTTGATAGTTTTAAACAATAATAATTGTGTGCCTTAATTATAAATGAATTATGTTATTAATAATTATTTAATAAAATACGTGTTTTTATACTCAAAAATTGTCTTTTATTCATTAAAATAAATGGTAAAAATCATTAGCTTTACAGTGATTTCATTTCCATTTGATGTCACAAAATTGATGAATGTTATTCTTAAATTCATTTTAATGTCAAACTTATAGCTCTAAAATCCAAATAATATACAAATATATATATATATATATATTTAAATAAAAGCGTACAACAATGCTTTTTTGTATTGAAAATGATTCATAAATTAATATGCGCTCAAAAACGGGTAGTTTTTGTGAGTGTCGCCCATTCTGAAAAGAAAATATTGTTTAATTAATAACAAAACCAGAATTATTGCGAAATACTAAATAAGATTTTGTAGTTTCAATATACAACGAGTAACATAATTAACGCAAGACCTCATACACCCCAATTAAAGTATTGAGTTAAAGCAATGACCAAAACTATTATTTTTTAAAGCAAACTGATATTATTAAGAAAAACGTGTCGACCCAAGCATTACTTTATGCATTTAAAATTGAGTCTTATTTCGTCTAAAATAAGATTGATTTTCTTTGGCTCAATCAGTGGGTAGGTATGGCAAAATACATAATTAAAAAAAAAAAAATATTTTAAAGTTACTGAAATCGATTCAATAGTCAATTAGGAACAAACTACTTTCAGGTTTTGCGTCTATTCTGTTACACCTTGTATAATATACTAGCACTTTGCCCACGTGAAATTCATAGCTCATGTTACTCCGGAATAATGTAGCTTTCCATAGGTGAAATCATTTTTAAATTCGGTTTAGTAGTTTTTGAGTTTATCTATTACAGACAATTTAACAAACAATCAAATATTTCCTCTTTATAATATTAGTGTAAAAAAACAAATAAACTAGTGCGTGGGCTGATACCAATCGGGGGTGCGGCGAATGTACAAGTATCTCATAACATGACATTCATAACCATGAGGAATTCTCCAGAAAAAAATATCCTCATTATCTATGAATGCAATTAGTAACTCAAAACGCGGATGTTCTCAGTCTCAGGGCATGATTAACAGATCGGATTTTATCTTTTACATTTCGATTGTTACCGGTAAACCGGGGTTACTATTAAACTAATGGGTTAATATTGAAGTTTTGAAGGTTCATATTTCTTAAATTTGTGGTTATATAAAAATACAAAAAATGTCCTATAATCGGGTTTTTTATAACTCTCGATTCCTGTAATAATACGTGAAAAATATTGCTTTATTTTGAGAAAAAAAAAACTGACTGATCAAAGTTATAGGTACTTAGGATAAAGGGTTACTTTGATATCCCCCTATATTATTGCGTAATTACAAAGTAACCCCAATTTTATTGCCAATGAAATAAAAATAAAAAAACAAATACTGCCAACAGGAAAAATAATTAAACATTTTAAATTATAATATAATATAATTGTAAGCGAATTCCCAGCGTCTCCTCAGAAAGGGATTTGACAGTTCTTCAGTGTTGCTAACCTAGAAAAAAAAACTACCATGTTGCGTTTCGTTTTACGTTATTAGCGATTTTATATGAAATGGAAGTTTTGATCTAAGTCATCCCGAGAATCAAGTAACCCCGGTTTACGGTAACTATTAATCTATTGCTACACTTCTTCGAAAAATTTGCCTGCTCAACAACGTAAATAACGCAATGAAATGGTAATGAACTGCCAAGATAAAAGTCATTCGTACTGTTCTGCTGAGTCGGTGCTAAACTTACCCCTTAAAAGTAAAAGTCCGTTTATTCCTATTGAGTGCGTTTAGCGCGTCAACTTGCGGAGGTTCTAGCGTGAAGGTCAAAGCTTGCAGGTTGTCCCACAAGTGAGCTGCAGACGAGGCCTTAACTACCACGTTGTGGCCACTCTCGATTTGGTATCTGTGGATAAGTAATTACACAATTATTTTTGTAACATACTGCCACGCCTTCTTTCCCTGAAGTCCTTTAGAGGGCGCCATATTCCAATTTAAAGTGACACCACATACTACATAACCTATAAGTAACCAGCAGGCAATTAAGACCATGTTTGTCGAAGAACCGATGGACGGTGGAGCAGACGAGTCTCAGGATGGCAAGGTCGGCAGTCGCACAAGTCAGGAGAATATCCACCCCTTCCGCGTTGCGACTATCATACCCAAAGCCACCATGGATGTGTTCAAACTCCGCCTTCCCTTCACCAATATTAAGCCATTTTTATGCCTTGTAATTTTTTTAATAAAATATATTATATTATTACTAGCTGACCCAGCGAACTTCGTACCGCCAATAAAAGTTGCCTGAGCTTTTTGTGAGACAAAAAACATTTTTTTCTTTATATTTTCTCACCGTTTAAACCTTCTCTGAACTGCCACAAATATTTCAAAACCAAAATTAACCAAATCGGTCCAGCCGTTCTCGAGTTTTAGCGAGACTAACGAACAGTAATTATTATCTAATATATAAAATTCTCGTGTCACAGTTTTCGTTGCCATACTCCTCCGAAGCGGCTTGACCGATTTTGATAAAATTTCGTGTGCTTATCGGGTAGGTCTGAGAATCGGCCAACATCTATTTTTTTTTGTGCATTAGGAAACTGCCAAAAAATCGGGAAAACTTAAATTACATTTTCTATGGGAATTTTGTATGGACAGGACAACGTCTGTCGGGTCAGCTAGTTTTTTATAAATATACATAGATTATTATATGGTCGTTCAGATCACCCCCTAGAACAATACCCTGAGAAACTGGGACGCTACGCAGCACTCCACCATGTTTGTCCCAGAAAACAGCCTTCTCGGTTTCGCTACAACCAGCCTGAGGTGCGCATCAAATGGGTCACAACCCATTCAATAAGCTCACTTACGATCATTACCTGGTGGCTGAGGCCAACCTCCGCCTAGAGAGTATAGCGGGCAGCTCTCTTGCGCGTCCAGTCAGCGTACCAATGTTCCAGGTTTGCGAAGCGGATTTTTTGGGTTGGGGCTCGCGTCTTTGGCCGTGTCCACCCTCGATATGCCCTCGTCTACTTGCCACAGAAGTCGGGCGAAGCTTCTGCGCGCCGTTTTGCGGCGGCGCCCTATCCGTGGCGCATTAGAGTAGAGACCGCGTATCGGCAAGCGAAGTGTGGGAAGCCCCCCAGCTAGATGGACCGGCGAGCATAAAAAGGTGGCTGGGACAGACTGGATGTGGAAGGCGGAGGATGGTGTTGTGGCGCAGCCTGGGAGAGGCCTATGTCCAGCGGTGAACTGCGATAGGCTGAGTTGATTGTTGATTGAATTAAGACGCTTCCAAGGATACCTCATTTATCAAATTAGGTACTAGCTGACCCGACAGACGTTGTCCTGTCTTAACTATGAATATTGAATTCGCATTTTATATATACAATATATATATATGTTACGTGCAACTTTTTTTTTCTTTCTTATCAATCTTCTTCTGACATTAACAAACACAACAAAAAAAGAATTAGCAAAATTCGTCCAGCCGTTCACGTTTGATGCTCAGATGCTGTGACCAAAGGAAATAGGGATTAATTTTTATATATCTACGTATATAGACTATCTGCCCCGACAGACGTTGTCCTGTCTTAACTATGAATATTGAATTCGCAACTTTCTTAATTTATTCATTCATAAGAACCTTCTGACATTAACAAACACAAAAAAGAATTAGCAAAATTGATCCAGCCGTTCACGTGTGATGCCGTGACCAAGGGAAATAGGGATTCATTTTTTTATACATATAAGATGATAGATGATAAAATGGTTAGAAGTTATGAGTGACATTACATGCCGGTCAAAATTATAACCCCCCTTTTTACCTCGCCGTAGTCTGGTAAAAACTCGGCAAAATTTCGTCAAACCTGGGAATCGCAGGACTTAGAACAACCACTAAACCAAGAAGGCAGTAGTACTTTGTTCACATAATTTACCTTATGAGCAGCTGCGCAGGCGTCACTCCTAGTCCGGAAGCCATAACTTTGACTAAGGCGTCATCAATCACAGCGGTTGTTGAGTTCTTGTATTCTGTAGGCGTTCCCTGTGAACAGATTTTCTTTTATACAGGGTGTAACAGAAACCCTATTGCTATCCTTAAGCACTAAAGATAACAGCTGGTAGAAACACTATAAATAGTTTCAGCTCAAAATAAAATACTCTAAGAATTGATACCAAATTTTCGGTTTCATATGTTTCTTCAATTCAAATCATAACAAACGTGTCACCGCACTACGTAGGTCAATAACTTTCCACGTTACTTGCCAATTTCACGATAAATCTCTTCCGAGTGATGTGTTTATTTCAATTTGAAGAGTTCGGTTTCTGGTATCAATGTATTCAAAATTCTCATAACTTCCGAACATGTAGAGATAGGACTAAAGAACCCTTCCAATATCGTTTGATATCATCCAAAGAAGCCGTGCCCTTGCGATGTATATACCCTTTCCGTTACACGTTGTATAGCCCTTCATTTGGGGAAAATCTACAGAAAAGTCAATTTCTATAATTTGAGGTCACAAAAACGTATAGGTACGAGGTACCTAAACGTTAACACCCTTTTCGATTAAACACAATTTACTTCAGACAATCTGTAACCGATTATTTCGTTGGCGAAAATAAAACAGCATTTCATACGGTAAATGCACAAAATCTCTTTATTTTCTCTCCTATCGCAGGTATGCTGGAAGAGATTTCTTTAGAAATATGCATCACCTCTGTATATATTTTTCTGTTCTAATCTTCTTGTCTGTTTATACATATATGTGTGTACAGACGCCAGCACATCAAGCTACCCAAAACTGTCAATCCCAACATACAAATGGACAACCCCAATAACAATTTGCCCGACCTAGGATTCGAACACAGGCACATTCATAATAGGAGGGTTTCTCCCCTCGCTGGAATAAGCGAATATCGAAAAACTTTTTCCAAAAAGAAACGAAACACTACAAAGTGAAAAATAACTAATTTCGGAAGTCGGTGACTTTGGATATGTATTTTAATTTTTGTTCACCGCCTTCCGATTTTTTTTTTATTTTTCACTTTGTAGGTGTTTTTTTGGAAGTTGCTTGTTTTTTTTTAGTTTTTTTTTTTCAGTTTTTAGTTTTAGTACTACCCCACACTAATTCGAAATTTCATCATCCTTGTTGGGGTCAAAACAATGCATATTTATGCGATAGCAGCAATCGCGGTTAATTTGCTGTCATTTTTTGAAGAGTTCCGTTGTCTGTCTCCGAAACGCATCATCAGATCCATATGAAATTTAAATGGGACCATTTCGGAATAAACCCCTTTCGAACAAATTAAAGAATTTTGCAAATCCGTTAATAAATGACGGAGTTATGCCCGAACATACATTAAAAAAAAACATACGGGGTATCCGGTAATTAATGGATAACCTTGAAATGGTTCATGGTAGAACTAATGGCCATTCAGAAAAAAAACATTTTTTATTTGTATTTAATCTGTAATTTTTTTTTTTACATCAACCGACTTCCGATAAAGTGTAAGTACTACAAAGTGGAAAATTACTTTAACTTCAGAAGGCGGTGACAAAAAATCGAAATACACATACCTTTCTAAAGACACTGACTTGCGTTTTTTTTTTTAAATTTGACAGATTAAATACAAAAAAAAAAGTTTTTTCTGAATGGCCATTAGTTTTACCATGAACCATTTCAAGGTTATCCGTTAAATACCGGACACCCTGTATATATAAACATGTCGAATTGATAACCTCCTTCCTTTTGAAGTCAGTAAAAAAGAAATAAAAATTTAGAATGTTGAAACAGCAGAACACGTACAGCAAAAACACGTACTTATTTCGAGTTTTTGATTGTCGCTTTTGTGTAAACACAATGAGCCTACCCTGATAGGATAAAACTTATTTATTTCAAGTAGAACTTACCTTAGAGCCAAGCACTCCGAAACAGCTGAGCGTGATGTTGCGTTCAACGCAAAAACCGTTCAACCGTTGTTGAGACAAGTAAGGATGGCATTCAACCTGCAAGAAGGTTCATATTTTTACACGCTTTATATTAGCTTCACTTGTATGTTTGTTTGTTTGTATGTAACCGACTCCTTTGACCCACTTTAAACGGTCAGATTTCATTGAAACTTTGTCAACTTGTCGAGGAACGATGACAATTCAATAATTTAAAAAAAAAAATGAGAAAAAAAAATCACGTTTTTGTAGTTAGCAGAACTAAAAAATAGAAAATAAATAATAGTTTAAAAAACTAAAAAACACGCTTTAAAAACCAAACTAAAAAAGGAGAAAATAATTTAATTCAATTAAAAAGCGTGGGGTGCTTGACATTAATTGATTATAAAAATACCTCAAAAAGCACCCTACGCTTTTTAATTGAATTAAATTATTTTCTTCTTTTTTAGTATGGTTTTTAAAGCGTGTTTTTTAGTTTTTTAAACTATTATTTATTTTTTTATAATAAAGCTGAAAAGTTTGTTTGTTTGTTTGAACGCGTTAAAATCTGGTACTACCAAACGAATTTGAAAAAATCTTTTTGTAAACTATAGCCACCACAGCCATGAAGAAGGCTATTTAAGGGGAACCTAGTCGCGGGCTCGAACTCACTGGTGGGCCTAGCTAAAAATCACGCTGTCTCACCAGGCTTCGTGTCCGACAGAGATAGTATCAGTGATGAGCAGTTAGACACTAGTCTACACGCACTACGTTATTGAGTGAGATGCAGGATCATTTATAGTAAAAAATTCGCGAAAAAATTAAGAAAGGTCCGTTGGAAGATCGGGTTTTATGAAAAAGCCAATGCATAAATCAATGACCAATAAAGTTTATTGAACTTTTCGATAATTGAACTTTGTCGGTAATGACTTGGTTTTGGAGATTTTACACTTCTTTTACTACTTAAACACGCCCAAATTTAAGTAAATTTAACAAGAAAAACGAATCTTTGTTGGCTTCCTAACTTTATAATGGGTTTTTATTTTAGTATTCTGTTTCTGTACCGACAATATTAATAATGAGACAAAACGATATCATATTTTACTTTGGATGTGCCATGTCAGACAGTGGAGTAAAACACTCCCGAAGTTTGTATGCAATAAATGTGGACTAGGTACACCTTAACATCACGCTTGTACCCTTAGGAAGGAGTAAACAGGAGTAAAAAGAAACAAAGTCAGAAAGTATAATATAGCGCGGGCGATGTGACAGGGTGGGTCGAGAGAACAAAAAAATTCACGTGGAAGTAATTGCAGACAGAAGCGAGTGATTATTATTATTCGCTTAATTTATGAGAATTATTGTCGTGAATCATATTTTGATTAACAGAAGCCTTGAACCTAATAAAAATAAATAGAGCGGCAATTTATATTAAAAAAAAAAACATTTTGGCGGGTTTCTTTAAAGTATTAATGCTAAATACCTAAAATCTCATAAGCGATAAGTACACCTATACTATTCTGTAACCATCTCACCGGGTGAAGTGAGCGTGGAGTGAGCTGTCAGTGTCATTCCACCTGATGCTAAGGATGCCCAAGCATTAAATTTACAATCATAATCGAGATTTAAATAATATTTTTATGCTGATTCTATTGATCATTTTATTACAATTTCAAAGCTAGTATTTAATTAAGTGTGCATCATTTTGGGAGGTTTTTCAAATAAATTAGCAAAACAAAAACTCAGTCAGAAACTCAATGTTGTTTCTGTTTATTTTTTCCTAGACTATTCCTTATATTGCCTGAGGCGCGAGCGCGTCATGCAATGTAAGAACTAGTCATCATAATCGAGATTTAATCTAGATTATGATTGTAAATGTAATGCTTGGTCAATCCCTAGCATCAGTGGGATGACACTGACAGCTCACTCCACGCTCACTCGGCTCACTTCACCCGGTGAAATGGTTACAGAATAGCATGGCAGTAGGGTAAAATAATCCTTAAATAAATTGTCAGCCTACGTCAATTTGCCGTGTAACTGTCAAGGAATGACAGTAAGCTATGATTTGATTAAACGATGAATTTACTTAAGTGTAGTAAAAGTTAACATTTAAATTCCCTTGCTTTATCTAACATAGGTCCCACTTACCTGGTTTATAACTGGCTTCAATTTCCCTTTATCCAAAATCCTCTGAATCTGCTGCGAGTTGAAGTTGCTGACTCCAATGCTCTTGACGAGGCCCTTATTCACTAGGCCTTCCATACCAAACCAGGCGTCCAAGTAGTCATACTGCGAATATTGTAAGACAGTGGCGATTTTTGGTATCGGATCGGAGCCTTCCTGTTAGAACAATGAAGGTTTAAAAATATAGATACATAACATACATAGATAACCAGCCTATCTGGGACACAGGCCTCTTGTCGGTGAGAGGGAGTGAGCCGTAATCCACGACGCGGGCCCCTGGGCCTCAAGTCTGCTATTACAACAGTGTCAGAATGGTCTATCATTGATTTCATAATTGTTGATTTTGACAAGTTTGGTAATCTACTAATAAAATGGCGTCATTATGACTTTCCAATGGTCAGCCACTGACACTCCATTGAAAGAAATGGCATTTATTGGTAATCTCGTACATCATGACAAATGAATGACTGACTTAATTTACGAACTTCCTACTACTTTAGATTGCTTAGAACACTAATAAAATGTAAAAATATATATATAAATGAAATCTGGCATTAATAAATGTTCAAATTTAGTAGTAGTTTTTCGAAAATCATTTCTACTAACGAGTTTAATAATAATGTCAATACGAAAATGCCATTATGACACAATTCTATTACGAGACCATTGACCGACCAATGATCGACCATTATGAATTTAGTAGATTACGAACTTTTAGCAAAATGACAAACGAATGACAATGGGATCGTGTTGGAATGACGAATTTATAAAATTAGCAGACTAGGGCCCCAGTGCGGGTGTAGATGTCACATATCTTCGAATTCTGTCTCTAGGACATGCTGGTTTTTTCACGATGTTTTCCTTCACCGTTTTGAGAGCAGTGGTGATGAAATAAATGACGCAGAGTAAAGTGCCCGCCTGAGTTCGAACCCTCGAGTCAGGGCCATAGCGGTATAGAATGAAGCATTGGATTAACTATTTCTTAAAAAAAAAATCAGAACATGCGTGAAAGTGCGTTACGCAATTAGGCTGCAGGTCCTGATTGTTTGCCATAGGAATAACACACGTTCTACTATCATGAATCGTTCTAAATCAGTGAGAACGTTCTGCCGATTATACTAATATAATCGGCAGAACGTTCTCACTGTTTTAGTGCTGGGACACGGGCTGTTACGGCCCCGCCGCGCCGCCGCTAGATGGGGTGCGGCAGGACTTACTACTACCGTGCCTGCGTAGCCATGCCGCGCTCGCGCCTGCTCTTCGCACCGCCAGGGGCGCCAGTGGCAGGGAATGTATTCGCTCTAGCCCAGGGTCGCCCAAGCTTGTTTTAGTCTTTTATATATGGCCCAAGCATGGCGGACGTCGCTTAGTCTCTTACCAGACAGAGTTAAATTGAGACTCAGATTCAACAGAACTTGTAAATAAACTAAAATACAACAGATTGTACCAGTAAACGCAACGTCCATTATTTCTAAACCCATAAATAAATAAGCAATACACAGCGTGTGAGAGCGATGGGCTGTAACCCACCACGCGGGCCCATTGCGGGCAGTTTTACTTGGCTTACCTTAAAAGACATGGGGTTGTGTATCAGGTAAAGGTCGAAGTAATCGAGCCCCATGTTCTCTAGCGAAGCCTTGCAGGCCACCTCCACGAGGTCAGTTCGGTGGAACGTACTCCAGAGCTTGGAGATGATGAACAGGTCCTCGCTGTTGACATACAATACAGAATTTATAAGCATTATACACTTCGCCAGCCTGAAATAAGTCCTAAGTGCTAAACTCACATGTTGCAGCCCAAGTGAAAAGGGCTGAGCTTACTGTCATTTACCTGGCTCAAATCACACCTACGGTTCTTAGTTACATTTCTATGTGGAATTAAAAGCTTAACATTACTCTACCCAACCTGGAAATTGAACCCAGGACTAGCTTACAGTTGCGTTTGCAACAATATGGCGTCCACTGCGTCCAGCGATTTCGTCAAATTACGCGCGAAATATGAAAATGTGCAAATTTAAATGCATTTTTATGGCACTAATCGATTAAATAATAACGTTGAGTTTTTTTTTGTGGTTTGACAGCATTTTAGAATTTAATTATGACACTTTAAAAAAATGGATGTAATACCCTATTGTCAAAATTAAAGCGATTTCTACTGATAATGTAGTACCTATGTTAATTACCCCTTTGTAAATTGCGCGGGCTACCCGGGGGTTCCACCTTAATGAATTTGATGTTCGAACTCACCGCTTCACAGTGCCATCGTCAATTTTAGCTTTTATAGCTTGTCCTATTTCTTTTTCATTGCCGTAGATGTAAGCTGTGTCGATGGCTCGATAGCCCATGTCGATGGCTGCGCCAATCAGATGCGGTAGTAAGCGGGGGTCCACCTGTAAATAACCGTTAGAGGGTAAGTAAAGGACCATCGTGGTTTAGTAAGAAAGAGACAAATATAACGAACAATCAACGTAGCTCAATCAAGCTGCCATAATTTTACAAGGCCTTTATTTTTGTTTGGCGCCGATTCAAAATGAGTAATTTACATTAATCTAGGAGCTTAAGGTGAATGCGCAGTGGTAGAGCGCGAAATTCAAACTTTGTTACGTTTTTTGCAATTTTCAGGTGAGTGTCAGCTTGTTACTTGATCAAAATATGATTTGCGACTATAACATGTACGTATTTATAGATTTATAATCATTAGAATCAATAATACATCTTTCTAAGTTAGATTTGTTCCATAAGAACAAATTTCTTATGGAAAAGTGCTTGTGGAACAAATCTAACTTATAAGAGATATATTAGACATTCTAATGACTTAGTTCTGTAAACACGTACCTGTTATATTCGCAAATCACATTTTGATCAGGATACAACCAGATACTGACCTGAAAATTGCAAAAACGTAAGAAAATTTGAATTTCGCGGTCTACCACTGCGCATTCACCTTAATTAGACTACAAGGATTTTTTTTTCTTTTATGTTTCTTTTTTTGCGTTCATTCATACCATTTCGTGTTCATGAAAGAACACGAAATGGTATGAATGAACGAAATGGTTTGGTTTTATTTCGCTAGTTTCGGTTTCAATATTTTAATACAAGTATTTGGCATGGAAAGTGTATTTCCTCGAAACGTTTTCGACATAACCTCGAAGACAGTTTAATTTTTTTTTAATCTCTACAAATAGCTTTTAGACACAATCTTATAATTTACGTGTATTTCGGGGCATGGTGAACTCCAATTTCGGAGTATTTGGGAACACAAAAACGCGAAATTTTCGCAAAAATATAATAAAACCACCTCACGCCTTGTATTATTAGTTTGTGTTGGGAACTAGCAACGACAGCGCCATTTTGACAGTTGCCTTCCTCATTGTTTTATGAATTGTATTGGAAAAACAAGATGGCGGCTTTAGTTTAAATTTTGGCCGCTCCGTAAGCTCTAAATACAGCTACACTTACCAAAGCGGTGCCCAAAGCCATCACAGGAATTTCCGAGCCATCAGCAAGCGGTAAATAAAGCATATCTTCCAGTCTTCCAAACTTCGTCTTCCCAAGGGCAAGCTCCTCTATTTTCTTCATGTAGACTTCTTCAGATATTGCTGGTGAGGTAGTCTTTTTGGTGACAGTCGTTTTTATGGCGGTTGTTTCGTATCTGGAACGGGCTGTTTTTCCCTGTAAAGAGGTTTTAATTTGAAATGATATAATGGGCTGTCATATACTGTACGAGTATTAGTGGATAAATAATACAGATACACATAACCATGGATTCACCTCATGATTTTAGACCCTAGTGGTCTACAATCATGTGGATAATTCGTTGAATTATTCGTCGGATTACAAAAAAAAAAACTGTTGTGTCCATATTGCACGGAACAAAGCTATAATTATTGTGTAAAACCGATAAAAAAATCCATAAATGAATGAATGATTCAAGTACAAAAAATCCGTACAAAACAAAACACTTTCAGTTTTCCCATTTTTCTTTTCCCAAAAACCCTTATATTGTCAGCTTATAGGTACAGTGCCCCGGACAACCTTAATTTATAGTCTTACACGACAATTACCTAATAAAAAAGTAAAACGAGGTTTTTTTATCATTTACCATGAAATCTTCTTTAAAACGAATTAAACAACAATACAATTTAATGAATTAGTCTTCACTATTATGGACATAGACATTTTATTTTGGTATTTTTATTATACCTAAGACATGAAAAAAAAATGGTCAAATTTATAAAGCCGGACACCGTCACATTTGGCCGAACACGCAACCAATAAGTCTGAATATGTCCGGTTTTATCCGGACGCCTGCCAACGCTTAAGTAACTATACCTAATTATTTTTCAGGGTCAGGCTCTGACAAAAATGAACTCAAGCGCATAATTAGCCTATACTGTTTGCACTCACACACAGGCCTCATCTCTTTGAGAGGGAGTGGGCCGTAAATCCACTACGCTGGCCGTGTTGGTAGATGTCACATGTCTTCGAATTTTTGGTTCTAAGACATGCCAGTTTCCTCACGATGTTTCCCTTCACCGTTTTGAGAGCAGTGGTGATGAAATAATTTACCCAAAACAAAGCGCCTGGGTTCAAACTATGGATCAAACGTACGACCTACAGCTCGAAAGTCACTGCTCACACCAAAGCTCTTTCTCAAGCGCAATAAGTTACGATATATTTTTTTTAAATATTCGCTTACCGAAAGATTGTGCTACCTGACTCGTTCAAATTCGCACTGTTCGATTTTGAAATATAAAACAAAGAAATGTCGATAAGAAAAATCTTGTTCGATTGATTATCAAGAAGGAATGAGATAAGTAACGAAGATTTTATTAATCTTATCTTATTGTGAAAAAAATATCCACCAGGTCAATGATCTCTAGCCATTCTAGGGTGTGGCCTGAAGCGTTGGCTTGAGCAGTTTTGAGAAGATGAGTATATACCGCCCAGGGAGTGAGAAACCCAAAAGTCTGACCACTGAAAGTCTGAACCAGTCGTATCAAGGGGTATCTGTTACCCTAGACTGGGTTGTGAAGGTCAGATAGACAGTCGCTCCATGTTGGAAGCCAACCACAATATGCACCCTAATTGCGTAACACACTATTAATCATCATCATCATCATCATCATTTCAGCCGAAAGACGTCCACTGCTGGACATAGGCCTCCCCCAAGCTCCGCCACTTCGACCGGTTCTGTGCTTCCCGCATCCAGCGGACTCCTGCGGCCCTCACAAGGTTATCAGTCCACCTTGTGGGAGGCCTTCCAACTTTACGTCTTCCAGTGCGCGGTCGCCACTCCAGAACTTTTCGACCCCATCGGCCATCTGTTCTGCGTGAAATGTGCCCTGCCCACTGCCACTTAAGTTTGGCAATTCTTCGGGCTATGTCGGTTACCTTGGTTCTCCTGCGGATCTCGTCATTCCTGATTCGATCACGCAGGGAAACTCCAAGCATAGCCCTCTCCATTGCCCTTTGGGTGACTTTAAACCTTCTTATGAGGCCCATTGTGAGCGACCACGTTTCGGTTCTATTAATCAGAATCTGAATAATTTTGAAGCTTATTGTTAATCTATTGCTTCATATGTTTGCATAATTCGTCTGCTCAACAACTTAAACAACGCAATGAATGTTGTAGAACTGTCAGAATTAATGCTATTCCTACTGTATTACGCAATTACCTCTCTGATTGATAAAAGGCTAATTAAAAAATGAGAAATCAAATTCCAGATAGATAAAACTCTACGTTAAACAAATTATAACCATTCACAGTACATAACAACTGTTTAACAAAAAAAGAGTTTAAAAAAACGAACCTATTGATCATAATAAATACAAATAATTTACTTACGATCACAAACAAACACATTGAAAACAATAATATTGTTAAACACTTCATTTTTAACAATTTTAATAAACTTACTTATTGAAAATACTTTGATTTCTATTTGTAACTAAAAATGACGACCACTGGTCCACAAATGATCTTATATTTTAGTTTAGAAGCTTGTGATAAGTGATTCAGAAAATTGACAAGTATTTGCTAAACAAACAGAAATACCCACATTTTGTTAAAAACTGGTTGGCATTGACACACTTTTGAACGTAAAAAGAACAAAAAACAAGGAAGTTAGTACAGTCACGACCATAAATATCTAACACTTATGCAAGATGTAAAACCTATTTCTAATTTTTTCTTTCTCAATTCGTCGGAACCTTTTTTTTATTTATTTTTTATGTATGTTCCCCGATTACTCGAAGATGGTTGGACCGATTTGGTTTTTTTGTTTGAAAGGGTATACTTCCCAGGTGGTCCCATGATCATCAAGTCAGGATCTGATGATGGGATCCTGGAGAAATAGAGAGAACTCTTCAAATTTTATAGGCACACTTGAAGCGATTTGGGTATTTTTTGGAAGAGTACTTTCTCGGAGTGGTCCCATTTCAATTTGGTTAAGATCTGATGGAACTTCGGAGATAGGCATCGGAACTCCTCAATAAATGATAGCAAATGGATTGGGATTGCTGAAATCTCATGTCTGTCTATTGTTTACACCAGTTCATAACATAACATTACGCCGGTACGATGTGAAGGGGTAAGCACATGTGAACCACAAAAAAGTGAAAAATAAAAACTTTTTCCAAAAAAAAAAACAACCGACTTCCAAAAAAACACTACTAAGTGAAAAATAACTTTAATTTCGGAAGGCGGTGACAAAAAAAATAAAATACAGCTCCAAAGACACCGACTTCCGAAATTAAAGTTATTTTTGACTTTGTAGTGTTTTTTTGGAAGTTGGTGGTTTTTTTTTTTAATTTTTTTGGCGAATTAGTCGACTCGCACGAATTAACTCGCCCGAAGTTGGATTTGTGCCCGCAATGACAATAGGTGCGCCCCCTATTACATGGGACTTAAACATAACTGGCGAAATGTGGGTTTACTAAGTATAGCTGCACTTCTGCCTAACCCTTCGGGTAAATAAGCCGTGATGTAATGTTATTTATGTTTTGTTGTGACTTTTAAATCATAATAATATTTAAGGCCCATAGTATCCTCATCTACCGTTTGTATGCTAAAGCACGACTGCCGCCCGCGCCCGCGCAGGTCACCTCTGAGCCTTTATCTCAAAATGGGGATATTCCTTTGATTAATTTACAATTGTGCTTCGGCGATTCTGTGGTACCTCTAACGATCTATTTTTCAGTGTATTTTTTTTTCCAAATAACGAAGCCGTTTAGTAGGAGTATGGAATAGAAGCCAAAATATTGCGTGTTGGAAAATATTTTTTTACAGCAAAAGTATTAACCATACAAAAAAAGTACTTCGGGCAAAATGATCTATATGAATCTATAGCAAAATCATATATTTTTCAAATCTTCAAGACAAGCCGTTAATGAGCAGTAAGGTTCATAAAGTGACCGTGTTACGCTACCAAACGGGACGTAGGCCCTTAGGCGACTCGCACGAACTGGATTTATTTGTGGGCCAATCGACAATTCCAGAAAATACGTATTAGGCATCTGGCACGTATTGTATTTCATCATCATCATCATTTCAGTCGAAAGACGTCCACTGTTGGACATAGGCCTCCCCCAAAAGGTGGTGGTTTGCCATAATCGCCACGCTTGACAGGCGGGTTGGCGATCGCAGTATGATGTAAAATGCATAGAGAACGCTACTGCCCATTCTCTAGTAAGTCCCTTATGCCCGTTTTCACCAACGACCCCTAAATTTTAAGTAGTCCTTAAGTCAATTTAAGTATTACTTAATGCAAGTTTTATTTTCACCAACGTTTAAGGGACACTTAAACTCATAAGGGATCCCTTATATTTAGGGGCCCGAATATTCGGCCCCTAACCGATCCTTAACCTAAGGGTTAGTTTTAAGTTGTTTGACAGGTCGCGTGTTTTTGATTTTTTTTATAAATGGAGGATCTATCATGTCAGTCTATTGAATAGTATTGAAGCTGTCGAGACGGTAGAATTATTGGCAAAAATAACACGGCCGCGTGTTTATCGTGAAAGACCAGATTTTTTATTAACACGCTTTTATTAGCTTCACCTGTATGTTTGTTTGTAACCGACTCCTTTTTGGACTTGATTTTGATCCACTTCAAACGGTCAGATTTCATTTAAACTTTGTAGACTTATCGAGGACCGATGACAATTGAATCATTAAAAAAAAATAGAAAAAACAAAAACCAAAACAAAAAATAAATAAAAATCACGCTTTTATATTTAGTAGAACTAATAGAACTAACTAGTAGAACTAAAAAATAGAAAATAAATAATAGTTTAAAAAACAAAAAAAAACACGCTTTAAAAACCAAACTAAAAAACCAAAAAAAAAACTATTAAAAGCTGGGGGGTACTGGATATTATTTGATTATAAAAATACCTCAAAAAGCACCCCACACTTTTTAATAGAATTGAATTATTTTATTTAGGAAAAGAAAGTATCAACTTTACAAATAAAGATAATTATTTAAAAAAATAAATTATAATATACAATTTTTTTTTTTTAAGTAATATAATCCAGACAAACACTAGCAGGACTGCAGAATATCCACACAGAAATAATAACCTCAATCAAAATCTAAAAACGAAAAAATAATGCACTGGACCTTCGTCATTCTGCCAAAAAAAAAAACTGAAATTATGTTAGATTTTCGATGTTGAGATAAAGTTTTGGAACGTAATTATTGTTAAAACATGTTCCTAATGTAAAATATTGTTATTTAGTTCTGAATTAATGTAAAAATGTAACTTAAAAATGTTATCGATAAAAGTTCGGTTTTTGGAATGACGGTGTCATAAAAAATCTCTCACTTAACTAAGTAGCCCCCCCTCTTACAGTGTCCCTTACCTCGGTGAAAATGAATTTAGTTAAGGGATGCATTTAAGGGGTACCTTAGTCTAAGGGATTCTTACCTAGGGTATAGTTTAAGGGTGGTTGGTGAAAACGGGCATTGTCGCCTTTTACGATAGGGGGCATTCAAGTATTACGTAAGCAGATTTTTTGCAGTTATTGTCCCCCCTCCCCCTCGTCAGAAAAAGTAAGCAAAGTTCTTCAATTGCTTGTTATTTCACGACTAAAATGATTTGGAATTTTTGCGTAATGTAAGGTATTTATGCACGAGACTGTACCAATTTAGCAAACAAAATATACCTAAGCTATTACGTCCGAAGCGCGACGATAGAAATATAAAAAAACCCATCGAATAGACGCCTAATATGGGCACAAATGAATGATTACGACTTGAAGCAAATGAAATTTGCTTATGTATATGTGTAAGCTTGTTTTGGGTTTCAAATCATGGGCTGGACGACAGCTTTGGGGCGTATTTTACGCCCAATTGAACAACCTAAAAGCTCCGTAATTGCATAAAACGCTGACAGAAGGAATGGGTTTAGACAGTTTAACAACATTAATTGCGATGTAACGTTGTTGAGCAGACAATTTTTTCGAACATTAAATCGGATGCAAAAATAATAGTTTAAAAATTTAAAAACCCGCTTTAGAAACCAAATTTAAAAAGTAGAAAATAATTTAATTCTTTTAGAAACCGTGGGGTGCTTTTTGAAGTATTTTTACAATTAATGAATATCAAGCACCACGGTCTGAGGCCCTCAAGGGATGAGGCCCTCAAGGGCCGATGCCTGCCAGGGGTACGGGTTGTTCGAAAGTGATACCGCTGCCCCTGGCACACAGGCAACTGAGGGAATACGGGTGGGTTTTAGTCAGTAAAAGTCTGAGACGCTTTCCTACTCCACCCAGAGCGGGAGAAGTTATTTGATAATTTCCCACAGAAAAAAATTAAAGTAATTTTTATTTGAATAATATTTTGCATTCTGGAACAGCAAACCAACGATTAGTAGAATAATAAAATAACATTTTTTATTTAATTATAAGCCAATCATATAAAATATCAGCGCATTTGTCTACTTAGCAAACTGACGTCATACCCACAGAGCAATATGGCGTCCACTGCGTCCAGCGTTTTCGTCAAATTACGCGCGATATTTGAAAATGTAAAATTTAAATACATTTGACGGCACTAATAGATTAAATAAAAATGTCGTGGTTTTTTTTAGTGGTGTATTAGCACTTTAGAATCTAATTAAGACACTTTTCAAAAATGGGTGTAATACCCACGGAAGAAAAAAAACAGGGTAATACCCTAATAGCATGACGGTTGAAAGTATCTGAAGGTTGAAGGTATTCGATATTGGAAAGCGTGTTATGAAGCTCAAATTGAGTTGGGCAAGACACCTGGCATGACCCGGTAACGACAGATGGAGTAAGGCTGTGACAGAGTGGCGTCCAAGGGCTTGAAGTCGAGATGTCGGTCGTCCGGCGGCGATATGGGCGCACGATATTATTGCCATCGGCGGGCAAAACCTGGATGAGGTTGGTACAGGATCGTGGATCGATCTCCGTCGCCCCCTATTCCTTAGGACCTGAGACGGCGGCGCGTAATGTTCCACGCGCGCCTCTCTATGATGTAAGGGGGGAGTTTAACCACTCACTCCAAACTCGAGGTGGCCCGCAGAGGCGGGCCGGCACTAGCCGGGAATCGCGGAAGTCGCATTAGATCCCGTGATCCCCGGTGCAAGTGTGAGATGGAACACCGGGGTGGTTTTAGACAGTAATCGTCTGACAGACCCCTCCGCCCTGTTCAGGGCGGAGGACATCCATGAGGATTTCCCACGTAATAAAAAAAAAAAGGATCGTGGGGATCGACACATGAAAAGAAAGCCCAGCAATGAGAGAAGTCGGGATGTGGATAATGATGATGATGATGCAAGTATTATAATATATGTACTAGCTTCCGTCCGCGGCTTCGCCCGCGTGAAAATCGAAAATTATCCCGCGGGAATGTACTACCGGGATAAAAAGTATCCTTTGTGCTAATCTAGGTTAAACCTATCTGTGTGCCAAATTTCATGCAAATCAATTCAGTAGTTTTTGTGTGAACTTCAACTAGTGCAGATTCAGAGGATTTTGATAAAGGAAAACTGTAGCCAGTGATAAATCAGCACCCTAATTGCGTAACTCACGATTCATCATAATTTGTTTCGTTTTGAAACAAATGGCTGAACCATTGCTTCTTAAGTTCGAAAAATGTCTGCTCAGCAACGTAAATAACGCAATGAATATTGTTGAACTGTCAAAATGAAACCGATTATGATTAATCGCGTGTTACGCAATTAGGGTGCAGGTAAGTTAGAATAAATCCCTATTTAATATTATAAATGCGAAAGTAACTCTGTCTGTCTGTTACGCTTTCACGCCTAAACCACTGAACTGATCGTCATGAAATTTGGCAGAGATATAGCCTGGGATTTGGAGAAGGACATAGACCACTTCTTTACGCGATAACCGACATCCACGCGGGCGGATCCGACAGCAAAAGCTAGTTTCAATATTAATTTATTTTTCTAAGGGCCGATTTTTCAATCCTCAGTTAAACAGACAGATAGGGTTTATTCGATAGATAGCAAAAAAGTCTGTTGTTCAATCGTCAGATAGGCTTTATTGGTCGAATAATTCACTTAACTGAGGAATAAATCTATTTGCCTCTTTGACGGCCAGTTAACCGCTTATTCCATTGTTAAATTACATTGACGTTACTAAATTTGAGGTTAGTCTTCGTGGTTTATAATAAATAATAAGAAATAGATATTTTCGATAGTATTGACGACATGGCAATTGAGGAAGAAGCCATAATAAATTAATTAACATAAATCCAAGTGAAAGAAAAGAAAGAATTGTAAGACCGAGGGTCGAACAGTTTATCACGTGGGATTCAACAGAATTCCATCGTCGATTCAGACTTACCAAAGTATCAGTGCAATATTTGCTGTTGTTGGTAAAAGATAAAATAAAGAGCAAGACACAAAGATGAGTTTTTATAAGCTCGAACACATATGTTTATTGGTATTGACTTGCACAACGTAATGAATTAATCACGGTACCTTACCTACTAAAAAAGTGTCCGTATGAATTGAGGAGCCATGTCTCAGATTTAGACGAGGGTACTACCAATATTTAGTAGTAAATTAGCCAAATTTGTAGCCCCGATCCTGGAATTTGTAGTAAAACCCATCAAAAGTTACAGGACGTTGAAGGTGGCTCCTCAATTCAGGCATCTGGATTGAGGAGCCACCTCAGAACTCGAAAACTAGCCAATGGATATTTCTGAAACTTTGGTAGGAATTAGTAGTGTTTACGCTTAATTTGTACACAAAAAATGGGTTTTGTACGGCTGAATTTGAGGCAGCTACAATGCTTTGATTTATCTGAAAAATCCATAAATTTCCCCGTGCTGTATCTCAGAAACTAATGAAGCAATTAAAACAGATTTTTAGTATTATTTAGTAGTAAGTTTGTTTTAATTTGTAGTATAAAAATAAATCGCAAAGGATTCATAGCTTCGGAAATACAACACATTTTATGTGGCTCCTCAATCCTGACGGTCTATAAAAAACAAATGCACGTAGCTACTAAAGTAGTTGACCAACTCGAAGTTTGATTACGCCATTATTTTGTAGAAATTTCTACTAAATATTGGCGTAATCAAAATTCCTCTACATTCAGTATTTCAAAAGATATTAATAATTTTAACATTCCTTAAGAATTTTCTGTGTAGGGTGACCATAAATAATTCAAACTGTGTTCATAAACAGAACTTTATTTACACATGATTCATTCTTCACCAAATCAGTACTTAAATAAAGAAACACAATATATTAAACACAAAGAATGAAAAAGAAAAACAAACTAAAAGTCTACTAGATCAAATTACCAGTTTTAAAATTTATAATCTCTAAATATTATCTCTATATTCCCTTATTCTATCATTAATTATTAGCCTTCTCTAATCTTTATTTTAAAATATATTTTCTAAACAAAGTCGCTTATTTTGACTGTCGGAGCGACCGCGCTGTCCTTCTAAATCTAAAGTTCACAGGTTTTTGGAAGGGTATTAAAATCGATCAGATAAGATTCCTATAAATCAAAAAACGGAACTGTTTATAACTTTTTTTTTTTTTCAAAAAGCAACTGCTCTCAGGCTGGACGGAGGGAATACGGTTTAAGTCTATCTACGTTTAAGTATATTAATTTTAATGAATAAAAAATGTTTTTTTATTATTTTTTATTTTAAGTTTCCTTCAACGTTTTGAGACCAGTGGTGATTAAATAACTCACAAAAAGTAAAGCGCCTGTCTGGGTTTGAACCTACGACCAACTCGTAAGTCGCGGCCGTTACTACTGGGCCACCACTTTCCACGCGTCTGTATGCGTTTACGTTAAATGTAAACGTATTACATATAAAACAACCTCGCGGAATAAATTCTACAAATGATGGTGAAAACCGCATCAAAATCCGTTATGTATTTTAGAAGGACAGCGCGGTCGCTCCGACAGTCAAAATAAGCGACTTTGTTTAGAAAATATATTTTAAAATAAAGATTAGAGAAGGCTAATAATTAATGATAGAATAAGGGAATATAGAGATAATATTTAGAGATTATAAATTTTAAAACTGGTAATTTGATCTAGTAGACTTTTAGTTTGTTTTTCTTTTTCATTCTTTGTGTTTAATACATTGTGTTTCTTTATTTAAGTACTGATTTGGTGAAGAATTAATCATGTGTAAATAAAGTTCTGTTTATGAACACAGTTTGAATTATTTATGGTCACCCTACACAGAAAATTCTTAAGGAATGTTAAAATTATTAATATCTTTTGAAATACTGAATGTAGAGGAATTTTGATTACGCCAATATTTAGTAGAAATTTCTACAAAATAATGGCGTAATCAAACTTCGAGTTGGTCAACTACTTTAGTAGCTACGTGCATTTGTTTTTTATAGACCGTCAGGATTGAGGAGCCACATAAAATGTGTTGTATTTCCGAAGCTATGAATCCTTTGCGATTTATTTTTATACTACAAATTAAAACAAACTTACTACTAAATAATACTAAAAATCTGTTTTAATTGCTTCATTAGTTTCTGAGATACAGCACGGGGAAATTTATGGATTTTTCAGATAAATCAAAGCATTGTAGCTGCCTCAAATTCAGCCGTACAAAACCCATTTTTTGTGTACAAATTAAGCGTAAACACTACTAATTCCTACCAAAGTTTCAGAAATATCCATTGGCTAGTTTTCGAGTTCTGAGGTGGCTCCTCAATCCAGATGCCTGAATTGAGGAGCCACCTTCAACGTCCTGTAACTTTTGATGGGTTTTACTACAAATTCCAGGATCGGGGCTACAAATTTGGCTAATTTACTACTAAATATTGGTAGTACCCTCGTTTAAATCTGAGACATGGCTCCTCAATTCATACGGACACCTAAAAAAATACATTTTGTTTCAGAAACCCACTGGTTTCTGAAATAATATAAAATTAAAAGACAACACAAATACACTTATTTGTGTTGTCTTTTAATTTTATATTATTTTCTTAAACCTCGCTACTAAACTCACAAATAATTGAACCTCAGCATTATTAAAGTTTGCTGAACGCTCCCTCTTTTTGTTTTCCATTATTATCAATTCAGAAATCACAAATAAAAAGACCACACAGTCAAACTTACAACCTCGTAACATTTTGAAAAGTGAAATGACGACGCTGCCATCTGTTTGAATCACGTTTAGTCCGTCCCGTTCTAACATTCGCTTATTCTGTATATTTGTTTCACCTCCCTGAAGTTAGCGTTTTCACAGATGCGATATTCGGTCGGATAGATAAACCTTGGTTAAATATCATTTGAAAAATTGACAACCACTTAACCGACGAATAAAGAGTCTAATAACTTTATTCTCTAGTTTGCTATTGGTACTTTTAACTGAGGATTGAAAAATCGGCCCTAAAACTTTTGTCATAAAATCTTACCTCAAAAAGTGCGATCTTCTCCAACACAGACAATTTCTTCGGCATTTCCTTGATGCTGATCTCTGTTTTAATACTCTCTCGCCTACCGAAGTCTACTGACTTTATTCTTCCCACAATCCTTCTTACTTGACCATTCACCGCATCTCCTAAATCTAATTCAGCTAGAGATTTAGCTCTTTTCATTTCTTCTGTAGATATTTTGAAGTCATCAGCACCGTATGCGCTTCTTGTTAGTTCATTTCCAACTTTAGGTATATCGAAATTGAATCCGTTTTCGTTTGTTACTTTTCTATCGTCACGGTATTGTTTATAATCTCTTGCAGAAGATGTTATGAAGTCGTCTGCATCTGGTTGTTCGTCTTTATTTTGAACTGTATTTGTATCAAAATTAAGTTCATATTCAGTTGTAGAATTACCTATATTATTATCTTTTACATTGTATGAGTAACTTTCTTCAATTGTTTGAGCCGTTATTTCATAAGCATTACCTGTAGCTATACTAGTCATAGAAGAAACAGTCTTCGCTTCATTCGTTTTATGACCAATATTGCTTACTGAATACGTCTTTGTCAGTAATTCGTCTACTCTCTTTTCATAATCATTGTCATCGTCAGTTTCTATTGGAACAGGTGTGTTCATAGGTGTGTTTGTAGAATCTTGAACACTACGCTTGTTTGTAATAAAGAACAATTTCCTTTTTATACTTCCGATTATCGAATCAGTATTTGATTTAGCATCTACTGCAGGATCTTCATCTACAAGTTCTGGGTCGCTAAGTGTCTCTCCAGGATCTGATTCAGTGGGAATTTCAACATTATGAACATTATGTTTAAGGTCGTTACCTTCTTGACCTGTGTCTTTACCGAGGACCTTATTTTCTTGTGAATTAAGACGAATAAGCATAGGGAGAGGATTAAACCGAGGTGTGTGTTTAAAAGGGTCAAATTCGATTGCTCCTGGTAAGGGTTTAGGAACTTCAGGCTTATTTTCATCAGCTTCTGTATCCTCTTCTATTTCAGTAATTTCAACTTCATGTTCTACTGTATTTAAGTTGATTGGCGCTTGAAAAGTTTTCCCTTCACCTACGTGACTCTCATAGGTTATAAAGTCTATTTTTCCGGGTAATATTTTAGCGATATCCTCTAGATGTTCGCCTTTTACGACATCTATTTTATCAACAAGGATTTTGTTCACTTCAACTTGATTTTCCCAAGCTTTTAAATCAAGTTTTCCTACTTTATCAACACTGCTTTGATGTGAAAAGGTAGTTATACTATCTGTTTGATTATCAGTTGAGCCAAAGTAAATATTATCCTGTAATGTTTCACTTATTTCAGCTGTGGAAACATTGGTCACAAAATGCGTTTCAAAGTCAATTGTACTTCTTAATATTTGGGGTTCTTCTACTTGATTTTCTGTAGAACTGAAGTCAATTTTCGCTGGTAATGTTGTAGCCACTTCTGCCTGGCTACTGGCTACTGTACTAAAATTTGCTGTTTCTGGTAAAGTCCTAATAGATGCTTCTTGAGTTTCATTGCTACTAAAATCTACGAATCCCAGTGATAGTTTTGCTATATCACCATGATTTTCAGTAAAATCAAATTCGATATTACCTGGTAAAGTATTAGCTCCTCCAATCGGGCTTCTATTGGAACTAGAATCGATTTCAATGGATGAAGTTTTAGCGATTTCAGCTTTATATTCTCTTTTATTAAGTACGTAATTCCCTTGGACAGTTTCAGTTACTCTGACTGGTCTGTTATTGAAGTTAGGTCTTCCGGAAAGCGCCTTTGTCATTTCAGCTTCTTTAGTCTTTTTGTTGATGCCTGTTTTCCCTACAAGAGTTTTGTTGCTTTCAACTTTATTTTGCCATAAATTAAGGTTTATTTTTCCTGGTTTGGGTTTAGCACTTACTTCGTTTTGACTGTTTTGGGAATCTTTCTGCTGCTTTGCAACTGAAGCATAGCCGAAAGCCGTCAAAGTTTTAGCAATTTCAGTTTGATTACTGTGAGCTTCTGTTTTGCCTGGTAAAGTTGTTGCGATTTCAGTTTGTATTTCATATGATTTAAAGTCTATTTTTGCTGGTAGAGTTGTGACATCATCAACCAGATACCCATGAGTTATATCTGGTAAATTGTCACCTGCTATATTTTGAATATCATTCGTTTTACTATCAATTCTTCCTACTAAACTTTGTGCGACTTCTTCGCTTTCAAAGCTTATATTAGCAGGTAAAATAGTGACACTTTCAATTTTATTTTCTTCTTTTTTAAAGTCAATATTTCCTGGTAAGTCTCTGCTTACTGGGCTTTGACCTTCAGAAGTTTTAGAGTCAACTTTTCCAGGCAATGTTTGAGCAATATCATGCAGACTTTCTTCCCTTAAAAAGTCAATTTTATCCACGGTACTTTTGTTAATTTCAACTTGAGTAGACCAAATATTAAGATTGATTTTCCCAGGTTTTGTTTTACCAATATCAGCTTCGTAATTGATTTTAGCCGGGAAGATTGTAGGCATCTCAATCACGCTAGGTTCTCTTTGTATTTGTGTTTTGTCAGCCAAAGATTCAGGGAATTCTATTTGGCTATCTTGACTCTTAAAATCAACAGTGCCTGGTAGAATTGTGGCCGTTTTGAAATCTTTCGTTTCTAGTTGTGATTGAGCTTTAGTAACTTCTTCTATATCAACATTCAATTGTTCTTCAGTTCTCGAATATTCTTTGACAACCACTGGTTCACTTGTATATGCAACTTCATCGTAATATACACCAATTTCAACCTTACTTGTATCTACTGAAGGTTCAGATTGTACGTTTTCTTTAAGCAGTTCATCGACTATTTTAGGTTTGTCTGCAATGTTTGTTTGGTTTAGTTTCGGCGGTACATATTTGCATTTTATTCTGCGTGTTGGTACCTCTATTACGGGATCCTTCGGTTCTAGGCGCTGAAAAAAAATCTTAATGAATATGAGCATTAATTATATCACTTTCACACAGGGATATATCCACGAACTGGGTCAGCGAGGTGGATTACAGATTGAGATGGGCTCACAGAGACGAGGTTTATGTCCCAGTAGTGGGAACATTATAGGCTGATTTTATTATTAACTAGCTGACCCGACGAACTTCGTACCGCCTAACAATCGATTCTTATTTTTTTTTATACTGATTCTGCTATTCGGGATACCGGGTCAGGTAGTCAGATAAAAAAAGAAAAAAGAAAGTTGATAAGTCAACGATACTACTCACTCAATTGTTTTGCCTTCCCGGAACCCCTCCACTAACACTTAAACTTTATGGTATGGTATTAAAGTTCAAATTGACTTTTAAGTATTATTACGAATCTTTTGTATGGGAATATAGAAAAGTGTTGTTTTTAGACTTATTCAGGCAATTTTTTAAATTTGTCTCTTCGTAAGAATCATCCTCGTACTTCAAGGAATATTATAAAAAAAAGAATTAGCGAAATCGGTTCAGCTGCTCTCGAGATTTACGCTTAGCAACACATTCAGCGATTCATTTTTATATTATAGATTTTCATTACAATAAGGTTGCAGCTATTAAAGGCAAAATAACTGTGGTAGGACTGTTTGGCATTTCTTAGCGACAGGAAGAAAAAAATACGGTAAATCTCGTAAGAGTCGTTTAAAAACTAGGGATAAATTACATTATATTTGAAACATCATATACTTACCTCAAAAATTGCAATTTTGGACAATACAGACTTCTTTTTAGGAAGTTCCACATCAGGTTCTTTTTTAGAAATAACAACCGTTTCTTTTGCTATCTTATCTTTCATCCTACTTACGTTTCCTTTGAGAACCGTGGTTTCTGCTATGTCACTGTCCTTGTCTTGCGTTGACAATTTACTATATTCTTTCTCGCTCTTTTCAATTATGATAGAGTATTTATTAATCTCTGAAGCATTTTCTTTGCTAGCTTTATACGAATTATTTTCTTGTATCTGTTTGTTACCTTCGAAACTCATTTGCGTACCAATTTCTTTGGATACTTTATAATCTCTATCAATAATTTTTCCGACTACACTCATCTGCGTGCCAAATTCTCTAACCTTTGAATTTCCATCAATACCTGAAACTATCGTTTCTTCAACCGTACTCATTTGGGTACCAAACTCTTTAGATGTCTCACTATTTCCGTCTATAGGTGAACCAGCAATTTCAATTAACTTTTGAATTTTAGCTTCTAAATTCCTCTCTTTGGCCAGTTTAAAATCTCTATCGAATGGCGATTCTAAAGGTTTACCTTCTACACTCATTTGTGTACCAAATTCTTTGACAAACTTGAAATTTCTGTCAACTGGTTTACCGTCAATACTCATCTGAGTGCCAATCTCTCTAGATGCCTTAAAATCTCTGTTTATAGTCAAATCAATGTCACTACTAAGAGTATACGTTGTTTTTTCTACATTGGTAACTTGTTCTTCAGATTTAAATTCTGTAACTTTTTTAGTTGTTATTTTGCTTGCAATGTCCTTGACAGTATCCTTTATTTTGCTTTCTAAGACTGAGTCTTTCGGTGTGTTATCTTGTGTGCTAGTAACATGAGTTTCTTCAGTAGGATTATCATTTTCGTCCTTAACTTCAATTGCTGCTTCATATCTCCATTTACCAGCATCTTTAAGCTCTTTTTTAGTAACTTTCTCACTGACACTCCGCGAAAACTTTTTAGTTTTAACTTCATCAGCAGGTTTCCATTCAATAGTCCTACTCATTTCCACGTTCTGTATCTTACCTTTAGAGAAACTTCGAGTGACTTTCGTATAAACTGGTAAATCTGCTTTGCCGCCTTCCTTTTCTAGTTGCTCAGTCTTTTTGGTTTCTTTCTTAAGTACTTGTGTACCAGGGCTTGAATTTTCTACAGCTGTAACCACTTCTTTACTGCTGCTTTGTTTTAAATTACCCATCTCTTTGCTAATACCTCTGGTAAACCTTTCAGTTTTGACAGGAATTCCCTTATTTTCTCTAACGTAAGTTTCTTTAATAACTTTCTTACTTCCTCCGTCTATACTCTCCTCAATAGTCGTAACTCCTTTGATGCTATTATTTTGACCCTCAGTACTTATTTCGCGGCTGATATTACGAATTACTTTTTCAGTTACGACTGGAGTTCCTATTACCAGACTTTCAGTTGTTTTTGTAGTGATCGTGCGAGTACCTCCATCTTCAAGCTCTTCGACGGTCACAGTTTCTGTACTATTAATATTTTGGCCATCTTCATTTATTTCTTTGTGTACACCACGGATAATTCTCTCTGTTTTAATTGGTGTTGCTTGAGCATTTTCTGTAATAGTCTCTGTAGTAATAACGTGATTATCAACGCCGTTAAATTCGTCATCTACCCTTGAATCGTCAATCTTATTTTTAAATTCTCTTCTGATATTTTCCAAATTCCTACTTAATTCTCTGTTTAGATTTCTCTCTCTAGTCTCTTTACTTACAGTGCGATTAAATCTCTTTGTTTTATTTAGTGTTCCATCTTTTTTATCCAGATTTTCAGGTACAATTGTTTGTTTGCTACCATCTTCAATATTTTCTACAGTTCCAGCATTATTGTCAGCAACTACGCGTTTAGTAATATTACGAAATGTCCTCTCCGGTTTAGCTGGTGCAGTTTTTTTTATCACAGTTTCTTTGACAAACACATCATTATCACCACTTTCTCTAATATCAATAGTTTCTGTCACTTCGATTTGCTGCTCACTACCCAAATCTCTACTGTTACCTCTCGAAAATCTTTTAGTTTTAATAGTAGATGCTGTCACTTTGAACCCACCATCTTTGAGTTTGGATTCTGTTTTAGTACTCTTTTCTTTGGCTCTATCAATTAGAGCGCCTAGTCTACTTGGTCCATCATCGTCTTTTCGTTTTAAAGCGGGTATTTTAGACACTCTAGAAACAGTTTGTTTTTCATGCTCATCTTCATCGTAAGCGTGGATAATTTCTTCGAATTTAGTCTCTATTTTCTCTGGGTCTTCCATTGTAACTGAAGGTAGTTTCTCCTCTGTATTTTTCTGATTAGTATCGACGATTTCTTCGTATAGTTTGTCGAATTCGTCATCGACCTTCGGTGTGAAATTGAGGGAGGTGTCTCTCTTGATAACTTTTTTAGCATCTTTCAGTTTTGGTATAGATGATCTGCGAGGCTGAAAAAATAATAAAGAAGCATTAATTTCTATTTTATTTTATGTTTTTGTGTCACGTACTATTGTTTATAATAGATAGCGCGACAGAAAAGACAGGGTATAAAGACTTTCAAAGAAGTCTGCAGTATGGTGGCGTTAAATTGGAGATTGAACTGTAGTAACTGCCATGAACAGCTTGAAAAGTGGTCCAATTTTTTAACAGTCCGGTTTTTTTTTTGCAAACATTTCAACCCAAATAAATAGTACAAGACTGCACCCTAATTGCGTAAGACACTATTAATCAGATTCAGCTGGGTTGGGCAGCATTTGGGAAGCTTCGTCAAGTCTTCAACCAGTGTGTCCTACCTGTTATGACCTACGGCGCCGAAACGTGGACACTCACGGTACGGCTGGTCCATCAATTCAAAGTCACTCAGCGAGCTATGGAACGAGCTATGCTCGGAGTATCTCCGAAAGATAGAATCCGGGATGAGGTGATCCGGCAGAGAACCAAAGTTGTCGACATAGCTCACAGAATTAGCAAGCTGAAGTGGCAATGGGCCGGCCATATTAGTCGTAGAACGGAGACGTGTTCTTGAGTGGAGACCGCGAATCGGCAAATGTAAGGTAGGACGCCCTCAAGCTAGGTGGAGTGACGATCTTCGCAGGGTTACTGGTAGCAACTGAATGAGAGTTGGTGAGAATCGAGCTGAATGGCGTGAAATTGGAGAGGCCTATGTCCAGCAGTGGACTGCTGTAGGCTGATGATGATGATGACTATTAATCAGAATCTGAATAATTTTTATGGTTGTTGCAAATCCATTCTTTCATATGTTCGAAAAATTGTCTGCTTAACAACGCCATGAATGTTGTAGAACTGTCAAAATTGAGGTGATTCCTACTCATAGTGTAATTACCCCTGTGATGTATATAATGAAACTGTTAAATTCTATCATTAATTCGCTATCAGACAATGTCAATCCTAAACCGCTGGGTCCAGAAGCAACAAATTTTGTACTAAAGTTCCTTTGACAGTAGGCTGACTAGAATTCAGTACTCGCTATCTTTGGCAGTGGAATATAATACTTCATCATCATCATTTCAGCCGAAAGACGTACACTGTTGGACTTAGGCCTCCCCCAATTTGGGGGTTGGCGATCGCGAGTGAACATAATCCAGCATTGTTTATGTGACTATCATTTCCTTAATACCAGGACGCTCTTATTTTGGTATTACGCTTTAAGTATTTACATTTTTTTTTTTTTTAATTCTTTATGCTCGAGTAAAGTTTTCATTTTATTTGTTGGTAATTGGTATATTGGCATAGCTGGCTGAAATATATGTATGACTAATTATTTAATTTATGTTCTGCGTCTCTTAATGTTTGTATTACTTTGTCTATGTATGTATTGAATCAAGTTCTTCTAACTTAACAGACAGCTGTGCTGCTGGGGAGTTTGTTCCGCCACTTCTTCTTCCCAGCTAAAGCACAAAGAAGTGGTGATGGGCGGGCGTTTATGGGGGACTGTCTTATGTATTTTGACGTTCGAAAAGTGCAGATTCTCATCCTAATTTGAATTTGATTTTGCAGAATGGTGGTCAAATACCCTGTACGCTGAGAACGCTGCTGCCCATTCTCTAGTATGTCCCTTTGTCGCCTCCTACGAAACCCACGGAAAGAACTGGGATGGTGCTATTATTTACGTCCGATACCACACGGAACATAGAATACAGTAAATTACACCATTCAACCGTACTACTACTTAAGAAAACAGTGAAAGAAATATGCTTACCATTAATTTTGGATTTTTTAAAATTGGGTATTAAATAGGGACTGAAAGTTTGAAGAAGGAAAATCCTATCGGACACAGCTTGTAATAAAATAAACTCACTTGCTCTCTCGATTTTTGTGCTTGTCTCTCTTTCTTCACCTTCTCAACTGCCTGCCTCAATCTCAACATCGGGATCTTGGATTTTTTCTCATCTTGACTCTTTTCTGTAAATTTAAAAATACATGTTAAATTAAAAAAAAAACTAATAAACACGCTTTAAAAACCAAACTAAAAAAGGAGAACATAATTTAATTCAATTAAAAAGCGTGGGGTGCTTTTTGAAGTATTTTTATAATCAATTAATGTCAAGCACCCCACGCTTTTTAATTGAATTAAATTATTTTCTCCTTTTTTAGTTTGGTTTTTAAAGCGTGTTTTTTAGTTTTTTAAACTATTATTTATTTTCTATTTTTTAGTTCTGCTAACTACAAAAACGTGTTTTTTTATTATTGAATTGTCATGACAAGTTTACAAAGTTTCAATGAAATCTGACCGTTTAAAGTGGGTCAAAATCGCGCTCAAAGGAGTCGGTTACATACAAACATACAAACAAACACACATACAAGTGAAGCTAATATAAAGCGTGTAAAAATCTCCGTTGACTCTATTCTGTTACGAAAATGTTTCCGGATAAAGCTTTTAAAATTCTCCGGGCATGATTTGTTGATACCTACTAAGAAAAGATTATTTTGTCGAAGCATAACCACCCAGAAGCTCCTGCCAGGGGTGCGGGTTGTTCAAAAGAGATACCGCGGCCCCTGGCACACAGGCAACTGAGGGAACACGGGTGGGTTTTAGTCAGTAAAAGTTTGACACCCAGAGCGGGTGAAGTTATTTGATGATTTCCCACCCAAAAAAAAATCAATAACCGTCAGAAGTTGCGGGTTAATTGTGTAATACACTAACAGTAAGAATGACTTTAATTCTGACAGTTCAACTACATTCATTGTGTTATTTATGTCGTTGAGTACCTAGATAAATTTTTCGAACATATGAATTGCGTACTATCAATCACAATGTGAATCATTTTGAGGAATATTGCTGATCCATTGGTTTATACTTTTGAAAAATTTGTCTGCTCAACAACGTAAATAACGCAATGAATATTATTGAACTGTCAAAATGCCAATAAGCCATTGTTACTGTTAGTGTGTTAGCCTAAGTAAGTACCAACTGACACATTAATTAAATTAAAATTATTTAGATATGTTTGAGCCGTTTGGGGTTGAAACACTAGGGCCGTGGGGTCTGAGTGCTCATCGAGTATGTCGAGACATCGCCAAGCGATTGGTCGAATCTTCACGTGACCAAAGGGCTGGCCAATTGTTAGCTCAAAGAATCAGCGTTGCCATCCAACGTGGCAACGCTGATTCTTTGAGCTAACAATTGGCCAATTTTCTAGAGAGCTAATAAACCACAAAAAAAAATCACAACATTTTTATTTAATCCTTTAGTGCCAAAAAATGCATTTAAATTTTACATTTTCAAATTTCGCGCGTAATTTGACGAAAACGCTGGACGCAGTAGACACCATATTGCTCTGTGGGTATGACGTCAGTTTGCTAAAAACAAATGCGCTGATATTTGGTATACAATATTGTTAATCATTTAAAAAATTAGTTATTTTTCTACTTATCGTTGGTTTGCTGTTCCTGAATGCAAAATATTATTAAAATAAAAATTACTTTGGTTACGAAAATAATAAAAGTACACAGTTGCTCAGTTGACGAAATAACATGGCGACTACTATTTCATGGTGTTCAAAAACAGATTAAAAAACTGAAATCTTTAAATTGTATTTTAAAATTTAGTTTGTTGTTTCATGAACTAAAACTAACATTTTCCGACTGCATTTTGCCTAAGCTATCTCAGTAATACCTTTTTAGAATGTTTCTCATAAAGAGTAAAATACCCTATTACTCCGCTGATGTGTGCCCCAGCACTGGGAATATTACGGACTGGTTTGTTCTCCATGACTCACCTTCCCCTTCCATCTTCTCTGTAACAATTTCTTCTGTTCTTTTCTCAATTGTCTTTACAGTTATACTGCCCGGCTGTCTCTCCGTCTGTGTCAAGGTTTCAACTTCTCGTGATATCCTGTAGCCACCATTCTCTGATTCTTCTTCCTGAAATTTATACACGGTAAAGTTTATAGAGAGATAAGAATATTATCCCTATTCTTTTGTTTTAAAGTTGAAGAAATATAACATTTTGACAGATTGGGGTAACTTGATGTTTTGGCCTCTGTACATTGGCAATAATGTGGACAAAGACACAATACTTCGTCAGCATCGTCAGCCTAATGCCGCGGCCTACAGCCCGTTAACAGTCGGGCCGCGCTGCGCCGCGCTAGGCCGACAGGCCGCGCGTCGCATCCGATGAAGCCTGCGGCCCGTCGCTGCCAGTCCGGTCTCAACGAGCGAGTTTATTTTTGCTCTGTTTAAGTACAGACGCCAGCACATCGAGCTACCCCAATCTGTCAAATTTATTTGATAGATTTGCAACTTTATTGCATTAGCTTATGGTTCATGTTCAATTGGGTAAAGGACGATGCGTGAAAACGTCCCCCAACTTTTACACCGACCAACAGATTTGAAATGTATCTCAGTCAAAACATCTTAGTAAGGTGATAAATTTTTACTATGGCGACATCTCTCAAAAGTGCGGGATATTCCGAGAAAATAAAATTTTTAATATTATTATTTTTGGCACAAAATAACAGTTTGTGTTTCATAGTATTATTATTATAATTACATATTATCATCTTTGTTATTGTGTATTGGATTCCGTTAAAAAAAAAAACATTTATATAAAATCTTATTGGTACTATGAGGTCAAAAAAAAAATACCTAGTATAAGTGATAAGTTTATTTCACGGCAATAATGAAGTCTGTTAACAATCAGTAAAATATACTAACGATCGGCAGCAGCAGGTGACACCTAGAGCGGCGCATACGCAACTCATACACCAACAACCCCGCCCACTCCCCTTCCTCTACCCTGCAACCGTTGTCACCCGTCCCGTCCCTTTTCTACCTGAAGTTAGTCGTTCGTTACCTGTTCGCTGTCCACGACGTGACGTTGTTATTCTGTGTGTTATCGGATTATTTTACTTAGACTTACCCCTGCATGTTTATTGGACCTGATTGATAGCTTTACGTTTGACCCTGGCACGTTAAAGGACTTTGTTTTGTTAAAATGGAAACCGGACGCCGATGTATTTTGTGTCCGCGATCTATATTACGGCAAAGGCTACATATCCTGCAGGATACATTGCCCCAAAGTAGACCTGATTTAGCTGAATATATAATTCAAAATGGACTCATACAGGTATGTGCCCACGTTTCAATTATTATTGTAGTATATACACACATCTATAGACCAACCGTTTTGGAGGCGCGCGCGCCGCCTGCACCCGCTCGGTCCCCTTTGTCGTCGTACCCCCGCGCCCCTGTACCCCGTGGACGAGGATTCATAATTAGATGTGTGTATGTAGTGTGTCAATTATTCTTAAAACAAAATATGCCATATATAGGTTGTTTGCCATTTTTTATATCGAAGTCTAAAACTATAACTACCAATACCAATGAATTATTTTAAATAAATGCCAAAGGTACTAATATCGGCATTAAATGTATTTTTATTTAATTGTTACAGATTGTCATGTCTTGAATATAAATAAAACAAATCAACCTCATAGACATTAAACAAGAACACTCGTGAAAGCGAGATTTGGTGTCTAAAATAACACCAACAATTTTTTTTTGTCTTGTGTTTTCTTGTGTTTAATTGAATGCAATTAGTAGGTATATATTTTTCACCTACTGATCGAATTCATTAGAACTACTGTACGTGTTAAAAAAAGAAGAGGATAGTAAATAAAAGATTGATGAATATAAAAAAAAAAAACAAATAACATATTTTTATTTAAGTTATTTTTTTTGCGCAAATGAAAAGGAAAGGGAGATATTCAGTATGGATAAGATATCCATACAAAATCTCTCCTTTTCCTATTCTTTTTTCGGGTTTGACTATATAATTCGCCGCATTACATAATGATGTCATCATCATGTTATGCGGCCAATTATACGGCTTTACATGTACATTGCACATAGGGAGAAAAATGTGCTCATTCAGCGTGTAATACGTTTCCTTTCGTTTCAGGTTGTTTTCAACAACATTATGGCTGTATGCCATAGATGCTGGCAAAGAGGCAACAATTCCGTTGAACGGAGAGGCCGCGATCAGGGCAGGGTTTTGAATGATCCAGAATTTATAGCAGAACCTGTGGCAGAACCCGTTCCAGGACCTGTGCCTGAACCCAATCCAGGACCAGCGCTGGAACCCGACCCAACACCTGCGCCAGAACCCGTGAATATTCCAGATGCAGATCAACAAGGAGCTCAGATTTTCATGCCTGATCATGTAAGAACTCCAAATTCATCTCGGCGCTGCATTTATAGGCAATGCGGAAATGAAAATCTGAGACGAATCTCAGCTTCTATAAAATTGTACGCCGTATGTAACTATAGATTATACATGCCACCAAGTGCCCGGCTGTGCTAAGATCATTTGATGCATTTGGAATGGGAGGAGTTGCTTGATTCTGTCAACGTGACCCATTATTTCAACTCACCGTTGCTTACAGATATGACAAATATGTTGATACAAGCAGTCAATAATAGCCCAAGGTTCGATTTTGAATCCCCTACAAGATTCGATGAAAATGAGCTACATTTTTGGACTGGTTTAACCCATGATCAATTTAATATCATATTGGAAGAAACACCATCTCTAGCAGAGAGAGATCGTCATCCGCGAACTGTTCTTGGAATCTATCTGACAAAACTAAGGAGTGGCGAAACTAACGAAAGGCTATCAACATTATTTAAAATGTCACGTAGTCAACTTGAAAGAAAAATAAAAATAGCGAGAGAATGTTTGTCACAGGATTTTATTCCCAGACATCTTGGATTAGATCACATGACTAGAGACAGCGTTCTCGAGAGAAACCCATTAATTCCAAAAGAGATTTTTGGAAATGACGAGAATACAAAGGCCATTTTGATTTGTGATGGAACGTATATATACATCGAAAAAAGTGCGAACTTTTTATTCCAACGTGCAAGTTATAGCCATCATAAGTTTAGGAACCTATTAAAACCATTTTTGATAGTGTGCAGTGATGGATACATCATAGATGTAATGGGCCCATACCCCGCAACTACTTCTGATGCGTCAATAATGCAATTAATAACGAACAATGAAGAACATGCACTGCATTGTTTTTTAAACCCTGGTGACGTCTTCATTCTGGATCGGGGATTTCGGGACAGCATCGATGACATAGAGTCATACCAATATGAAGCGCATATGCCTCCCTCAAAGGATCGGAACGCAACGCAATTAACTACTGAACAGGCAAATAAGTCCCGCTTAGTCACAATTTGCCGATGGGTAGTGGAAGTGGTGAATGGCAAATTCAAAAACAGATTTAAGTTGTTAAGACAAAAATATTTTAATAAAACGTTACCTAACATGTTCACCGATTTTAAAATTGGTGCGGCCATAATAAATGCATTTTATAGCGTCGCTATAGATAATGTGCATGCTCCTGAGTTTCTCAACATAATCCACTCTCAAATCAACACACCTAATCTATTGAATGATTATGTACCTATGAGAAACTTAAATAGACAAAGAGTGGCTTTTGTACCAATGGAAGCAAATATTCCTCATTTTGAAGAATTTCCTCGCTTATCCGAAAACGATGTTTTCCTTTTTGCTTTAGGAAGCTATCATATCAAACTTGCGAAATCAAATTGTGCAGAGCACTTACGCAATGGACTTTACCACATTGAATTATACCGACAAACTGAGCTGACTGATTTACATCTATGTAATATACTACAAAGAAATGTGTGGTTGGTCCGAGTTCGCATACAATCGCGACATGTGAGGTCACGCGTTTATTATTCATATATTTTAATAGATCGCGATTCCACTAATAGAAATGCTATTTCTCACTGGTATTACACGTGCCTTACAGGAAATCGAACTGTAGGAAGCTGCGCATATATATAATTTCAATTGTGTGGTACATGGGGCTAGGGCGTCACATTGATTTTAATCCACCGGCGGAACTGCTCAATAGTATAATAATAGATGATAATTAATATTTATATAATTAATAGGGCTATTTTAAGTATTTTTTAAATATATGGACAACCAAAGCCACACAATAATTGGTTTTAAAATGTCGGGCGACGCACGGCGTTTAGTGTATGTATATACGCTTCATAATAGCCTATAATGTTGTTATTTTAATTTTTTATAACATGTTTGTGGTGAATGAAAAACAATAAACAACGATTTTTTTATTTTATTTCTAAACCCCATGGATTTTAAAATGAAAACTGGTCGTTAGTGTTTTTATAGGTCCTTATGAACTTACTAACACTTACAAAAGATCTGTTGGAGGGGGGGGACGGGTCTCATACAAATTTGGTCATCATCCTTTGACAGTTTGGGGTAGCTTGACGTGCTGGCGTCTGTACTTACAGGAAAAGGTTTTTTATAACCGACGAAAAATTTCAGCGTTGGGGGGTTTAGAATGGTATGCTAAATTCATGGTTACAGTTTGCGCACTGGATAAAAACTTTTCCTGTATGTACATTTATTTAAATGTTTTGTGTTTCATGTTTTTAAGTGTAATCTATCGTAACTACTTTGAATATGTGCGGTGGCTTATCGCAACCCATCCGATCAGGAATCAGTAAGGTGAAAGGCGCGGTGTGGCGCGGCGTTGGGTCACCTGTCGTGGCTTCATGGCCTGCTTCGGCCTGTAGGGACGCGTTTCTTTTTGCTATGTTTATGTATATAGGAATGCTCAGAATGAGCCGCGACAGGCCTCGATAAGTGTACCAATGCCTGGCGCGGCCTGTTAGTTAATGGGCTGTGGGACCGCTCGGTACCCGTACCGAGCGGCCTGTCGCGGCCGGCCTGTCAGTTAACGGGGCGTGGGAACCCTTGGCATGGGCCGCGACAGGCCTCGACAAGCGTATCAAACCCTGGCGCAGCCAGTAAGTTGCGGTGTGCGGCATAATCGGGTCTCGAAATAATTACCCAAAAATAAACGTCAATGAGCTACAGAAATAATCACTCACATTTCCCTTTCTTTACGATATTCTATGATTCATTATGCGTCGTTATCATCAAAAGATCTCTTCAGAATAAATTCTACAATCATGATGAGTTAGCTCGGTCATTTATTCATGCTGACAGGCACTCCAAATGCTCGCCTAAATACGAATGAATGCCTCAAAAAAACCTAATGCTAACCTACATAAATAAACGATTTTGTTTATGTAGGTTTATGTTTGTACAATTCAAACTCTTTTACACGGCAATTTTGAAAACAAGATGAGGTCGGCGTTTCCTATCATACTCCATTTGAAATAAGATTAGACATTTAAACAAACCTTTTTTACAGTCCGTTCAACCGATTCTGACTTTTATACCGTAGGCATAAGGATGGCATTAAAAGCATAAAACTAGTTACAATACCAACTGTTTAGTGCATCTGCCATTTGTCATGCCACCAACGCAATAGAAGTCAAAATCGGTTGATCGGACTGTAAAAAAAGTTTAGTTATATGTCTAATCTTATTTCAAATGGAGTATACAACCACATAAAATCACGGCTTGTTAACCCGAAGGGTTGCTCAGAGGTGTACCAAAAGCGCACCCAGATCTCGCCAGTTATGTTTAAGTCCCTTTTGTAATAGTCCCTTGAAATTTCAGAAAGAAAAACCCGTTAAAAATACGTTACCCGACTTGACAATAGAACCCGTACCTCGTGATCACCAGTAGCGCTTGCGACCAACGAGGCAGCCCATCTGACTACTCTGAGAAGATGGGCCGAAACAACCTAAGAGATGTCAGATCATGTGAAGACCGTTTAGAGTATCTGACAAGGTATTTTGAAGAAAGAACAGATACACAGATAGACTAGACCTTTCCAGTCAGTGCACGCATTTTGTCAGTAATCATGCAGCTCAACGGTGAACCTAGTCCACATTTTTTGCAAACAAACTTCGGGAGTGTTTTACTCCACTGTCTGACATGGCACATCCAAAGTAAAATATGATATCGTTTTGTCTCTTTATTAATATTGTCTGTACGGAAATAGAATACTAAAAAAAACCCATTAAAAAGTTAGGAGCCTACAAATATTCGTTTTTCTTGCTAATTTTACTTAACTTTGGGCGTGTTTAAGTAATAAAAGAAGTGTAAAATCTTCAAAACCAAGGCGGTACCGACAAAGTTCAATGATCGAAAAGTTCAATAAACTTTATTGGTCATTGATTTATGGATTGGCTTTTTCATAAAACCCGATTTTCCAAAGGACTTTTTTCGCGAATTTTTTACTATAAATGATCCTGCATCTCACTCAATAACGTTGTGCGTGTAGACTAGCGTCTAACTGCTCATCACTGATACTATCTCTGTCGGACACGAAGCCTGGTGAGACAGCGTGATTTTTAGCCAGGCCCACCAGTGAGTTCGAGCCCGCGACTAGGTTCCCGTAAGGAGCTCAACAATTCGACGAACAATACTAAAGACAAGATATTTGGGTAGGCCGTAAAAAGCACTCAAACTGCCAGATATTCATGAAAACTAACTGAGAAAGAGAAAAAAAAAAGAAGATATAATAATAGTTGGGTTTTCAATGCTAGGCTCAGTACCGAAAGTAGAAAATCCAAAATCAAACTTTTATGTAGGCATCCATTTAGGCGTCACGTAGTCTTACTGAAAACGATTATTAGGGAATGCATTTGAACAGACAGCTGTGCTGCTGGGGAGTTAATTGCGCCATTTCATTTTCCCAGCTATAGCACTAAGAAGTGATGAAGGGTGGGCGTTTTGGGAGACTTTTTCATGTAGTTTTGACGTTCAAAAAGTGCTGATTCTCAGCCTAGTTTTTGAATAAATTACTTTTGCTTTTGATTTTTCGGACGGGCCTGTATTTCGTTGACGGCCATTGGTAGTGGCCTCCCTCCGGTTCAAATATAGACAAAGTACCGTAACTTTGGCAATGGTTAGGGAAAATAAAACTCAACAACACATTCAATACTTATATTCAAGTTTTTGTACACTGGTAACAACAGTTTTACCAGGCGTCACGTCTTTTTTAAACAAATGCCGGTAACTCACCGCGATATCCTCAGTAACTGTTACTTTCTGTAACTTCATGTCCCCTTTAGTAAGCGTAGATTCGTTCTTAGTAACAGTTATGACAGCTGGTGACAGCGTAAAATCCGCACCTGTTATTTTTATTTCGGAACTAGGATTTATATCGTCCTCTGCACCTAGTATTTCGGAACTGTTATTTTTTTCGTCGAACGCTCTGATTTCATGTGTTCCTGGTACCACTGCTTCGACGTTTGGTGGATTATGATATTCTTTTAGGATTTTTATTACTGGTATCTCTGGTGTTTCCGCCATTTTGGGTCTGTAATGTCATTTATTGGTTACAAGGCGCAGTTCTTTTAAGATAAATTTTATAGGAGCTTGGTTTGAGATTTAAATAATTTTACCATCACCAGCCTTTAGCAGTCTACTGCTGGAGAAAGGCCAATAGAGGATATTAAAAAGGGAAATCCAGACTTTGGGCTGCTACCGATACTTTGTTCGACCCGGGAATCGAACCCAGCATAAACTCAACAGTTCGCGCATTAACCATTCGACCAACGACCACCCATCCAACCCACATCTAGTTGCTGTCGAAGAGCACTCTCTCGCGGTGCACTCTGTTGGATTCTCAATGCTCGATACAACACCGAGGGTTGAAAATTCAGTGAGCGTAAAATACCACCGCGATTTCATTAGTCCGTGTGATGTTTGATCATCGTCAAATTTACTCATTTTCGAATGAAGCATGGATCTCGTAAGTACTAGCCTAGTGCAAAAATGCTTTCTTATTTTAAATAATACAAATTATAAACTTACTTGTCTTGACGGGTTTCCTTGAAAAACTTTAACAACCTACTATGTTCCACTTCCATTATAATGATATCAGTTGTTTATCTCAAAGATAATTCATAAAGATATCATGTTTATTAATTTATCAGCTATTAATATAATCTAGAAATTGAGAATGTCATGTTAAAAGTACGTATGAATAGGTAGCTAAACTTGTAGGACTGAATCACTGAATGTGGTAGCAAGGTACCTACTTAAATAACACATAGAGGTTTCAAAGTGGCCGTTATCCGCAGTTTCAGTTCGGTAGGGATGCACGCGAAATTCAAATTTTCTTTTCTTTTCAGGTCAGTGTCAGTTTGTAAGAAAAACCGAACTCAAAACATTTTTCCGGACCTGGGAGCCCTAGTGTGAGTTTCTATAACCATCTTGACCTAAGGCATTGGCCCTGGATTAGTGAAGGACTAATTGTAGCGCCGAACGCGGTCGATGCGTTAGATCGAGAAGGTTAAATGAAAACTCATACAAGGGCAACAGTAGTGCTTGCTACCGGCTCTACCCTTTCTAGCAGAAATTTATATGTCATAAACTTCATTTCGCAGAAAATTGTTTGACCCACACTCATAAAGCACATTCAAAACTCATAATTTTGTAAGCTAGAATCATCTTTAGGCATAAATTTCATATCCATAATATTTAAAAAGTAGAACCATCATATCGCAGAAAGTTCACAGTCAGAATCGTCTTTTGGCATAAGTAAAATAAGTAAAATTCGGTTCTGGCACTCGCCGGTCACTGCCGCGGCACCGCTCGCTCCGCTCGCTCGGCTCGTGCGCAGGGGGTCGCAGTTCTAACCTAACCTAATCTTTTATTGCGAGTATTTAACACAATATTTAACCTAATATAAATAGTTCGGTTCTGGGTAGCCTACTAAAATATATTCGCTCTAAATAAAAGTCAAGCTAAACGAAATTATGCGGAATGTTAACTATGCCAAATAAAATTCTGCCATCTTAAAAGTGCCACTGTAAATTCGGACATTTAATAAACATTCGGCCAAACAATAATTATGCTAAAGTATTTTTATGCCTTAAAAATATTCGTTAAGAGAAGATAATGCCAACTAGTGTGTTATGCCAAATAAAAACCACTGGACCAACGAGGTATTCCGCAGCAACTATACCAATTTGACGTTGATAACAAGGACTGCAGCTGATTGTGATAAGAAAGTAGCAAGGTTCTGACAAGCCAGCTGATTACATCAGTGCCAATTTATAATGTGGGTCTTGTGGCCCAGATGACTCTATTCTATGGGACTCAACATATCCGGCGAAATATGTGTGTACGTAGGTATTACACTTTCGAATGGGCAACTAGCTTAATATTTCTGACTGACTGATTCCTTCTTCTGCCTAGCCATTTCCCAATTATGTTAGTGTTAGCTTCCAGTCTGACCGGATGCAGCTGAATACCAGTATTTTACATGGAGCGACTGCCTATAAGAGGGGAAATTCTCGTAATTTTAAAGAACGTTCACAGTCTGAGGGCCAATTCTCGTAATTTTAAGAACGTTCACAGTCTGATCTCAGTGTCAATCTGTCAAAAATACCTCGATTTTTCATACATTTTTGACATTTGCTTGTCGCTGAGATGAGACTGCGACTAGATTTTGAACGTTTTTAATTACGAGAATTGGCTTTCTGATCTGTCTCAATCTGTCAAAAATACCTCGAGTTTCCATACATTTTTGACAACTTCTTGACGTTTGATTGTCGCTGAGATGAGACTGCGACTAGATTGTGAATGTTTTTAATTACGAGAATTGGCTTTCTGACCTCCATAACCTCGTTATTAGGTAATACGATACCCTTTGGTAAGACTGGTTGTCACACTTTATAATGTCGACCCGTAATTTACTGTCAAAGATCCACAAATTACAGCCGGGACCGGGGTTTCTGACGCGTGTTGTACACCTAGATTTGGCACTTTCGAATCATTTTAATTTGCTATGCGGAGTGTAGCAAACCCAACATTTTGCGCGAGAGTGAGTGAGGTTTACGCGCATATATTATTCGAATTTCTCCTCAGTTTCCTTTATTTATGATCATGCTGACTAGAAATCAAAACGTCTATGCCAAGTATTGCCTAAACCTTATATTGACTAGGAAGCACAATGCCTACTTTGCAATATGACGATGCGGCATTTGAACCAAACCTTATTATTATACCAGTTCATGAAATGCTCGAGAATTTCATGAAATGCGACCACGCATTTCATGAAATTATCGTCTTCTTCTGGTTCTTATATTACAGAAGAAGACAGTCGAAGCCAGGTTGACGGAGCCCCACTGCGTGGGGCTCTTATTTCTGTGTGCAGGGTTCAAAGGAACCTAACAAAACCGAACCTCGGGTTGCCCCTGACATTGAGTATGCAGGGGGTTTCGGGAGCGATAAACCAATCTAGTCAGGTTTCATTTTTAGAAAACGAAAAAAAAAAGGCAAGCGAAGTTCGCTTTGCCATCCAGATAATTATTAAAATTCAACGAGCTCTATGGCATTGCAAATTGCATTTTGACGTCCAGGCGATTTACTACTTAGAAATGATTGCATTTTAGACAATTTGCTGTGTAGCCATTAATTTTAGGCATTTTGTTTCGTAGACGAATTGAAAGTTAGACCTCTGATCATAACATCTCAGATTTACCCTAGCTATGGCCTACATCTGACTTTCAAGCTGCGCGGCTCAACTTGGTTTTCGGATGCCGGTTACGTTTAGGGAAATTACCGATCCCAGCAAATTCCCTACACCTAATAGATCACCCTTGCTTCCACTTTTCTTTTTGTTTTTTTTGTTTTTAATCTGTGAGAGTTTATCATTGGTTTTTATGTTCCGTCTTATGATCCTATACCTTCATCATCATCATTTCAGCCGAACGACGTCCACTACTGGACATGGCCTCCCCCAAGCTCCGCCAATTGGACCGTTTCTTCTGCTTCCCGCAACCAGCGGATGCCTACGGCCTTCACAAGGTCATCGGTCCACCTTGTAGGAGGCCTTCTAACTCTACGTCTTCCAGCACGCGGTCGCCACTACAGAACCTTTCGCCCCCAACAGCCATAAGTTCTGCGAGCAATGTACAGACGACAGCAGGTCAAGCTTTCCCAAACTGTCAAATTTTCCCAATTGAACATGAACCCTATCTTATTGTAATAAAGTTGAAAATCTATCATAGAAATTTGACTGATTGGGGTAGCTTGATGTGCTGGCGTCTATACCCTATCCCTTCACATCGACTAAATAACTGAATAAGTTTACATACTCGTGTGGTGGGTCAGGGTCCCACCCGATCTGCTATAAGTACAGGTATTCCTAATGTAGACACTAGTCTTTCACAAAGTAGCTAGTGTCACATTGTTTTTTAAGCTTGTCTAAATAAATGCCATTGCTTGTGAAGAGAAAAATAAATAATTAAAATTTGACACTGCCGTTGACCCACCTAATACACCCACGTTTCTCAAGTGCTGTGCATGTTATAAGTTCCATGTAATGGGGGCGAGTCTATAGCCATCAAAGGGACACAATTCCAGACTACTGGCACTCAGCCCGACCCTGAGATTGAAATTGAACCCAATACTGCCGATTAACAGAATCGCTTCCGACCGGTTCTCTGCCCTTTCGCCGAAAATTGTTTGCAAGATTTTCACTTGGCAGCTAACGTTTCGCAGAATTTTATTTCGCCGAGAAATCATTTGCCAACTTATCATATAATTTTGTTTTATTTCCCAACCTCACAGTTACCAACTGTACGTTTGGTCTGCTTTTCATAATGACACTTTTTAAATTGCCAACTTTCAAGTAGCAGAATGTTTTAGTTTGCGTAGGTAATATTCACATAACTGTTTCCTGTTACAAAAGCGATTCGCTTCTGGCACATCGCCGGCCGCTACCGCGGCACGCTCGCTACTCTCGCTCGGCTCGTGCGTTGTTTGTCATACTCTAACTTAACGTAACCTAAGATTTCTGTTGTTAAACTTATAAAAAAAACTTTATTAGTTTATTTTTTATCATTATATCTATGTATGAAAACGGAACTGTTACACTTACAAAACGTCATTCATCTAATAGGCGTGTGGCCTAGTGAAATGTTTGACAAATGATAAATGTCCCAAACGTTTTGTGTCATTATAATAATCAGCTTAACAATAATTCTACCAAATGAAAAGTTGTCATACAAAAATTTGCTAATCGTTAGTTGTCAAAGTGAAACATCGGCGAAACGTTGGTTGGCAAGTGATAATCTGCCAAACAATTTTCGGCGAAAAGGCAGGATACCCTTCCGACCACTAAACTAAAGGACGTAGTCTGCTGTTACCACCATTATCAGTTTCAGTATCATAATTTCAGCCGCAAGACGTCATCCCCCCAAGCAGTTCTAATTCGACCGGTTCTGTGTTTCTGGCATCCAGCGGATTCCTGCGGCATTCACCAGTTTAACGGTCCACCTTGTTGGAAGCCTTCTTTGTGTGATATTTATAGATAGGTAGTTAGATAACTAGGTAGGTACTTACAATATTATAAAACCATGCTTTCCCAAAATAGTCCTAATCACACACTTTTAAATTTTTATGCACCTCGTTTTAAACAATAATCCTGTAATCACTTATGATAAAATATTTACGTAACGTTAGGGCAATAAAAAAAAAACTAATCACTGTCCTACACAACCAACCAAACTAAAACAAACTCACTAAAACTATGAATTAAATGAAACTAAAACTGAATTAAATGAAACTAAAACTGAATTAAATGTAACTTAACACGAATTAAAGTAAATAAATATTTAAAAAAAAAACCTAAATGTATCTATGTATTGCTTAGCAGGTTAACACTAAATATTTTCGAAGTTATTTACTCTATTATCTTTCCTATCGGAAATTTTGAAACGATAAAATAATGATAAAGTGTTGTAGTCATCGATAACTAGCGGTGTGAATGTTTTAGTTGGCGATGCAGTGACTTCGCGCGCTTGCAAACTTCTTTGATTCGCTCAGAAATAAACATAGATACATAAACTCTCGCCGAAACAATCCCATGGGGGTAGGCAGTTTTTTTTTTTTTGTTGGGCATCTCGCAGTTGGCCTTGAGAGGCCGTGACTGCTCAACCGGGCTTTCCTGGGGCTGCCATTAAGAAACTAATCTTAACGCCTCCAGCCAGGGCTTACAAACTAAGCGACTGCACGCTGAGGGCACCCCCTGTGGGGTACGGACCTCGGCTCAGGGCGTCACTGATAGGGGGACAGCTATAATTATTGGGGACAGGCTGGATCAAAATATTGGCATTATTAATGATCGGGGAATGGGGTAGGCAGTACCTACAGAACGCCACTATAGCTACGATCCTTACTTCCTAAAACACAAAAAACTAAACTACCTAAGGGAAACTGGGAGAAAATAGCACATAAAGCACAAATCTTTCGTAGGTTGGAAAATGTGTTATTAACCGCTGACAAAAAAGAGGGGTGCTATAAGTTTAACGAGTGGATCTGTGCGTCTATCATAGTAGAGCTCCCATTCGGCTGAACCGATTTTGAATGAAAACGTAGGTAACTATTCCTACTTACTATGCTATTGTAGAAAGGATTACATTTTCACTAGCCGTCAACCGACGCGACCATGCTTTGATCAAAATATTACCTACAACTTCTTATTAAACTTAAAGGGTTTTTTGTGTCGGGAGATTTTTTTAAATTTTACTTTAGCAGGTTAGGCTGTGCTGAGCTTTCTGTGAGACTTGGCACCACTCTTATTGCTTAATACACTGGCAATCAGAATCAGAGTAATTTTAAAGGATATTGCTAATCCATTGCTTCATATGTTCGAAAAATTTGTCTGCTCAGCAACGTAAATAACGCAGTGAATTTTGTTGAACTGTGGGTTACACAATTACCGAGCTGAAGCTTAAGAAGAAGATGCATTAAGTTGTGTAGCTACCTAAGTACTAAACAAAAATAAAGTGTTTTTTAAGACAGTCCCCCAAAATACCCCCCTTCACCAATTCCTAGTGCTTTAGCAGGGAAGAAGTGGCGCAATAAACTGTCCAGCAGCACACCAGTCTACTAAGTTAGAAGAACTTGATTCTATACATAACATAAACAATCATCATATTCAGTCTATAATGTTCAGACTGCTAAGTACACACAGCAGGCCTCCTCTGTGATAGGGAGTGGGCCATAATCCACTACGCAGGCCCAGTGCGGATTGGTAGATGTTAGGTACATGTCTTTGAATGAATGAACATAAAAAATACAACAGTAAAATTACTTAGTTAGGTAATTTGTTTTTATCATTGCGTGAAGGGTGTGGACTTAACGATCGGCTGATTCAGAAAGTTAGATAAGATAACTAATATATAACAGAATTACTTTGTTTGAAACTTGTCAGTTTATCATTTAAAATATTAGGTAAACGTAATAATGGAAAGCTGTATGAGTCTATCGATCAAGGTTAATCTACGCTTGACGCGGTCGATTCGTGGAACCCATCCACGATTCGACCGCGTCAAGCGTAGATCAACTAATCATTAATTGCACCGAGACCCCTCCGTGCCTCGGAAAGCATGCTAGGCGGTGTGTGCGTTTCGATGGTGCGACCACGGCGATTTTTTTGGCAAAAAAACCATGCCAAGATTTTGTAAAAGTTTATTTATTTATTTATTTTATTTGGCTCACCAACAATTGAATACACTGATACAAAAATATGAGATACATCCAATGTACTTTTAGACTAGTGTACCAATTTCTTACAGGTAAGCACATCATGCATTAATTGTTTGTCGATTGATTCTGAGGTGAGTTCACATACTCACCGAACATAGTTAATATACTTAGGATTAAAAAATAACAATGTTTTCGACCGAATTCTAAATTGAAATAAAACACTGCCAAAATTTAAATTGTACAAAATCAAATCAAAAACGAAAATAAGATTACAATCCAAATACAATCAAAACCAAAATTAAAACCGCAATACAATTAAAATCAAAATTAAAAATCAGAATCAAAATTAAAAACGAAGTTAACACTAAAATTAACATCTAAATCAACACTAAAATAAGAAATAAGAATAACAATCCAAATACAATTAAAATAAAACCAAAATACAATTAAAATCTAAATGAAATCAGAATTAAAAATCATAATTAAAATCAAAATCAACGCTAAAATTCAAAACAAAATCAACACTTTCATAAAAATGTAAATTAAGAAGGAAATTTACCTACACTAAGATGAATTTACAGGTTTTTGAACATAATACTTCGGAACCTACCAAGTGAGTCAGAGTGCACGTCCACAAGATCACTGCAGCTATTTAATAATTTACATAGGCGGGGGATTGGAGAATTAGCACCAAGGACAGTTCTACGCGGAGGAGGACGTAAGGGAGTTATAGGAGCACGTGGGCTTTTTGTGGGTACACGAAATTTGAAACTGCTCAACAATTGGGGGCAGTCAATTTTACCTCTCAGAATTTTGAATAAAAATAATGAATCCAGTATATCTCTCCTCTTTTGTAGGGAAATCATCTTGAAATGCAAGAGTCTCTCCTTATATGACCGAAGTTGATTCAGGAAACCTATAAAATTGTCAAACTTATGGTTAAAAAGTTATTAGGGTTTGAACGTGGCCGCGCCATTTGAAACGCGGGAGAAACGCGCGGCCACGGAGACGTTTAATACTAAGCTTTGCAGAGACCTGAAATTTAGGTAAATACCAGATTGAATATTTTGTAAAAATATAGAAAAAAATCCTAAGTTGATATTTTAGGAGCTGTAAGACCATGGCCGTGCCATTGAAATGGTGAAAAACACGTTATCGCCGATATCTCGCTGAAAAAGCATCAAAGACGCCTGAAGTTTTTTGTAAAACCCAGATTTGAATTTGTCAAAATTAGTAAAAATCCTTGATTTATGTCAGGAGCTGTAGTACGATATCGCTTTGAAATAAGTCGTGATTATATTTCGAAGACAGTATTAACGGTTTTTTTTGTTTTTGTAAATAACACCTATTATAATTATGTGGAAGTATTGAAGTTTAATGAAGTCATGGTTAAAAACGTTTTATCACGAAACTTTGAAGCCTTGTCTTTAAAAAAAAATGTACTATATATTTTTTATTTTTGCTAGAACTGGTACAACCTAGCTTATTGCCCCGTACCCGCTTGACGTTGAGTTTCGGGACACCCTGTATAGGTACCACAAGCGGGTCAGAATCCAGAAAGTCTCACAGCCAATTTTGCCGCGTGGCATCGTATACAACAGTTACTGGGTTGTCTAGGTCACATGTCACTCCATGTAAAATTCTGGTTTCCAGCTACATTCGGTCAGACTGGAAGCCGACCCCAATAATGTTGGGAAAAGACTATTGACTTATATAGGTACACGATACCTAATAAAAAAAACTTGAGAGGTGTCAAGGGACACCCGGATGGAACGAAGTTCCAGTACTTGCCGCCAGCACTTGCCGGTGCTTGCCGCCAGCACTTGCCGGTGCTTGCCGCCAGCACTTGCCGGTGCTTGCCGCCAGCACTTGCCGGTGCTTGCCGCCAGCACTTGCCGGTGCTTGCCGCCAGCACTTGCCGGTGCTTGCCGCCAGCACTTGCCGGTGCTTGCCGCCAGCACTTGCCGGTGCTTGCCGCCAGTAGTGGCTGCCAGTACTTGCCTCTAGCACTGGCCGCCAGTAGTTGCTGCCAGTACTTGCCTCTAGCACTGACCGCCTGTACTTACCGCCAGTACTTGCCGCGAGGGAGAGAGAGATAGAGAGAGAGGGAGGGAGAGGGAGAGGGAGAGAGAGAGAGGGAGAGAGAGAGAGAGGGAGAGAGAGAGAGAGGGAGAGAGAGAGAGAGAGAGAGAGCACGCCGCACAGCTTACAATAGCAAAAAGTGTCGTGACAACTTTTCGTAAGAATTTTTTCCGTCTAGCCCCCTTTCACAACGCGCGATAAGGAACTTCGTTCTAATAATAAAAACACATATAGAATTACACACATATTCAAGTTTTAATATATTCCATAAAATAAAACATTACAAATAAGTAGTTAAGTAAACAGGGCCAATTTCACCTTGTCCAGATAAGTCCTGGTTTAATTATCTGGCGGATAGTATTTGCCTATCAAGAACTGGTGAAATAGGACTGACTTTAAGGCTCCCACAAACAGTGGCGACGCGACTCTCGTAGAACAATTGAAGATTTAAAAAACCACCTTTGTCAAAAATTTCATGGTATGAGTTAGTTACGCCACGCAATTCACTTTTATTAAGTAAACTCATGACTAAACTTGTTTTTGAAGAAATATAAAATATATAATCAGTAAGCTTACAAATTCCTCTACAAGATGGCGTAACTAACTCACACAGTTTTTGACAAAGGAGGTTTTTTAAACAAAGTCTTCAATTTCTATGAAAACTTTTTGGAAAGTGTTCTACAAGTGTCGCGTAGCGCCTGTTTGAAGAAGTTTTTAAGAGTAAAAAACAGTAGTTAGTCTATGTCTATAGAATAAGGAGAAACAATCACTTTGGTCATAAATCGTTCTAAGATCTTTTTGCATAATCTGCCTATAATGTTCCCACAGCTGGGACACAGGCCTCTTCTCTGTGAGAGGGAGTGGACTGTTGTCCACCACGCGGGCCCAGTGCGGGTTGTGAGATGTCACATGTCTTCGAATTTTTGGTTCTAAGACATGCCGGTTTTCTCACGATGTTTGCCTTCACCGTTTTCAGAGCAGTGGTGAGGAATTACACAAAGTAAACCGCCTCTCTGGCTTTGAACCTTCAACTCGTCAGGCCGCTACCACTTCGACCACCACTGCTCCTTTATACTCCGTTTGGAATAAGATATCCCTGGCAGATCATACACTGTTATCTACGTATTACACTCACGCTTCCATCCAATGGGAGTCAGGCACCAACTACAGATCCATCTGCAAAATTCTTACATACAGAGTTCGCTTAAATCTTAAAATATAAAAATGGTAACATTAATGTCACAATGAAAATAATCTGACAGAGTATTCTTAAACTAAATAAACTTTTAAATACATAAACTTATATTAATATCTCGAATAGTTCACATTTTCTAGCTAAAATGCAGTCTGGATTAGATTTTTATTGCTTGCATACATAAATTACTTATGAAAATACTCTATATAAAAATAAAAACTAAGTGCTGGTTGTTTGTAAGTCACTTGAAAATGTCCGGACGAAAATTGAAGTGTCTGTTTGTAATTTTAATATAAAAGCTTATTACTAAATGCATTAACAAAAATATTTTATTTTTTGTCTGCCTTTTTGTTACAGCTAATCCCTGAAACGGCTGGACCGATTTGGATGGGACTTTCACTACATTGTACCATTTGAGTTATGTGTACAAACAAAAAAATTATAATATTATTTAAATCTTACTTTGACTTTATCAAATTCCTTGGCATGAGATTACTAAGCATTTAGATACCGTAGCATTTTATCTTATAGGTACTCTTTTAAATGTAGCATTAAAAACTCAAATCAAGACTGACTCAAAACTTAGCATCTTACAGTAGGCTTAGAACATGTTTGAGAGTTGAAAATTGAACTTTGTTTTTACGACGCGCTAGAATGCACTCTGTTAGATTGTCAATGCTCGGTTCATTACCGAGAGTTGAAAATGCAATGAGCAATAAAATCCCGCCGCTATATTTTTAAGGAACGGAAAATCTTCGCGCAGACTCCATCCTTCCGTGTTCGAGGCTTCTCTGAGTCGCGAGCATACGAGAGCCGACTGAGTCGATATTCATTCAATTTTCTAGTTTAGGCTAAGGTAATATGGTCTTATTTTCAATAGAGCCAGTAAATGACCGGGGCTTTTTTCTGTTCTGTCTGAAGTGGGGTTTCCAAATATAATTTTGAAATTAACAATTTTTCTTCTATACCTACCAACATTTATATACTCAGTTATACTGACCAATCACACGCTTCTTCGAAAACCCAAAATAAAAACATCTTTTACAAAATACAAATAAAAACTACCACTGTCCAATATGACTAAATCATGACAATACTTGAAAATAAAAATAAAAAAATAGCCTTCTGCGTAAAATTTGGACTGGCCATCAGCAGCCGTAATGTATAGTCACCAAAAAAGGTAACCAGAGGGTCATCAGATATACTTGAATTTAGTAAGAAATTAATGGATGTTTTCGAATGAAATCTAATTTGATAAATGAACTGTTTGTTTTCTATTATTACAATTAAGTTTTATTCGAAAACATCCATCAGCAAAACTAACTATATCCAACGACCCTCGTTACTTTTCTTTTATGGTGACCATACATACCATCAAAATAGCAATCAGATAATTGAATACTCAAATTAATCCCAGTATTCGTTTTCAGGATCATTTTCTGGCAAATAGTCTTTTTGCAGCAACGGTTTGGGTGTGGTTATCGCTCCAATAGTACCTATATTCGCACTCTTAGCCAAATTTTTCGGTAGATCTTGCACTTTATCGGGACATGTAATGTAATGTTGACTTTTTAAATGATCTGGGAAACGATGTGTGGCATTGAATGGGCATATCCACAGCTTTGGGTTGACCTTCTCGCATTTGATCAAGTGGTGTTGCAGCCGGGTCCGAGGTACACGATGTGTGGCGTTGTATGGGCAGGTTGTGTATTCATCGTTGTCCATTTTGGTACTTGAAAAAGAAAATAAGTATTAGGAAATTGAGTTGTCACAATTTCTAAAGATCTGATAATGATAAATGATTTTATTTTGTTAGTATGTTTGTACAAACAGTTTTACATGTCAACCATGTTTTTAAAACTAGCTCGAGACGACAATTCGACGAGGTCGGTGTTTCTTATTATTATCTGCGTTATTCATTATCTGACTACTGTTGAGAAAGGCCGAAAAAACACAGAGGTCACAGTCTCTTTTAAAATCCAGACACAATCTTGGTCAGATCATGTGGATTGTGTCTGAAATGGTCTTTTGAGGAAAGAACCACACAGAGTGGATATGCTGTAACATAAAAGTTGGTTGGAGACAAAAAGAAAACCAAGATACTTTTATTTAATTAATATTCACACATATTAACCACTATACGATAGAGTCAAGAAACGAATGATTTCCGAAAGAATATTTACTTTTTTTGCTTTCAAAATTCTATTACTTGTTTTTAAGTATTTTTCCAGTCAGAGTGTCGTTAACCTATAGATATCTTTGCAGGTACACACCGCCAAATAAAATTAAAGACGCTTTAATTAATAAAAACAAAACACCAATTCATACAATTAGTGACTGCGAAGCAAGCACTCCCTCAAGTAAGGTACAGCGACGCTCTGACCAAAAAACCAAATTTTTCTAAGTCCTCGCTCCATAGTGCCCCTAAGGCTACACTCCAACCTTTTTTCCTGAGTGCCCCGTTACATAGCCTCCAAACATTCGTTTTGCACACATTCTAGATCTGCTAGTCAGGAATTTCGAATCTAATAAAATGAGGTTTGATACTAAAATAAGTATAAAATCTACCTTTTGTAATGAGTTTCCAAAAAGAGAATAGTTAATTCTATAGAATACGGCTTGAGATAAAAACGCCACAAAAATACCGAGGTTAAACAGTTTAAACTTTGGATGTTGTTACAAGGAAAATGCATAGTCTTTATTAATGATCCTGTTGAATACTGTTGTTTACAAAATGTCGAGAAAACTTACCTGTGACTAACAGTATTTTCTGTACAGCAAATACAAGAAAACCCTGGTAGTTACGCTGTAAAATCTTTGAGGGACGGTACCGGCCGGTTTCTTGTTTACAATTTCTATTTCAAATCAAAATAATTGCATTGTTCAAAAGTTCACAGTCAGTGTCAATCACAGAACCAGTGTTGCCAGTACCTGCGTCGACTTTCGGACGATTCACTACCTGAAATGGGACGATTTTTGGAGAAAAAGGACGGCTGGAGAAATATAATTTGTTATGAACTTATGATTGAATGAGAAAAAAGTATACATAAAAGGGCGCGAGTACCTACTGTTCTATTTTTAGGGCAAACAAATAAAAAGTGTTAAGATGTTCAATATTTTTAACCGACTTCAAAAAGGATTAGGTTCTCAATTCGTCGGAACATTTTTTTAATGTATGTTCCCCGATTACTTGAAGATAGCTGGACCAATTTTTTTGTTTGAAAGGGTATACTTCCCAGGTGGTCCCATGATCATCAAATCAGGATCTGATGATGGGATCCTGAAGAAATAGAGAGAACTCTTCAAATTTTATAGGCACACTTGAAGCGATTTGGGTAGTTTTTGGAAGAGTACTTTCTCGGAGTGGTCCCATTTCAATTTGGTGAAGATCTGATGAAGAATCTCCTCAATAAATGATAGCAAATGGACTGGGATTGCTGAAATCTCATGTCTGTCTATTGTTTACACCAGTCGATAACATAACATCACACCGGTACGCTGTGAAGGGGTAAGCACATGTGAACCACTAAAAAGTGAAAAATAAAAAATAACTTAAAAAGAACAACCGACTTCCAAGAACACTCATCATCAGCCTACAGCAGTCCACTGCTGGACATAGGCCTCTCTAATTTCACGCCATTTAACTCGATTCTCGGCAACTCTCATCCAGTTACTACCAGCAACCCTGCGAAGATCGTCACTCCACCTAGCCTGAGGGCGTCCTACCTTACGTTTTCCGATTCGCGGTCTCCACTCAAGAACACGTCTACCCCACCGGTCATCGGTTCTACGACTAATATGGCCGGCCCATTGCCACTTCAGCTTGCTAATTCTATGAGCTATGTCGACAACTTGGGTTCTCTGCCGGATCACCTCATTCCGGATTCTATCTTTCAGAGATACTCCGAGCATAGCTCGTTCCATAGCTCGCTGAGCGACTTTGAATTGATGGACCAGCCGTACCGTGAGTGTCCACGTTTCGGCTCCGTAGGTCATAACAGGTAGGACACACTGGTTGAAGACTTTAGTCTTCAGGCTCTGCGGAATACGCGACGAAAAGACTCGACGAAGCTTCCCAAATGCTGCCCAACCCAGCTGAATTCTTCTGTTAGCCTCTTTCTCAAAGCTGTTCTTACCAAACTGCAGAGTTTGCCCGAGGTAAACGTATTCTCGAACAACCTTGAGAGCACCGCCATTGAGAGCAATCGGTCCCGGAGCAACGTGATCGTTGAACATAACCTGAGTTTTGTCCAAGTTCATCCGGAGACCAATGCATACAGAAGAGTCAACTAGGTCGTTCAGCATCGGCTGCAAGTCCTGCAGCGATTCAGCCAGTATAACGATGTCATCTGCAAATCTCAAGTGTGAGATGTACTCGCCGTCGATATTAATACCGCGTCCTTCCCAGTTCAGCGTCTTGAACACATCCTCCAATGCGTTGGAGAACAATTTTGGGGAGATGACGTCCCCTTGCCTCACTCCTCGACGCAGGGGGATATGTTCAGTTCGGTGGTCCTGAGTTTGGACGGTCATTGACGCGTTTTCATAAAGACATCTCAGCACTTGGATGTATCGCCAGTCGACTTGGCATCGCTGCAGAGACTCCAAAACAGACCAGGTCTCGATAGAGTCAAAAGCCTTCTCATAGTCCACAAACGCAAGACACAGCGGCCGATTATACTCTTCGGACTTCTATATAATTTGCCGCACTGTGTGGATGTGGTCCATGGTGCTATATCCTCGTCGAAACCCGGCCTGCTCCGTTGGCTGAAACTTGTCGAGTCTCCGCGCTAGACGAGTCGTGACGACTCTTGAAAACAGCTTATATACGTGGCTTAGGAGCGAAATGGGTCTGTAATTCTTTAAAAGGGTTTTATCCCCCTTTTTAAAGAAAAGTACGACCACGCTCCTTCGCCACGCTTCCGGAGTTCTCCCAGAGAACAGGACAGAGTTGAAGAGCTCCTGAAGCTTTTTCAGTATAGGACTTCCTCCCGCTTTCAGGAGCTTGGTCGTAATCCCGTCCTCACCTGGGGCTTTTCCATTTTTAAGCTGTTTTAGAGCCGCCCCGATTTCGTCCTGGCTGACTTCTGGCAGGTCTTCCGTGAAAGTTCCGTTCCAAGAACACTACAAAGTGAAAAATAACTTTAATTTTGGAAGTCGGTGACTTCGGATATGTACCTATTTTAATTTTTTGTCACCGCCCTCCGAAATTAAAGGAATTTTTAATTTTGTAGTGTTTTTTTTGGAAATTGGTTGTTTTTTTATGTTTTAATTTTGTATGCCGTGTATCCATTATGTTTATTTTAATTTAGCACAAAGCACACGCACTTCAGTTTTAGACATAAATCAAAATAATTAAACATCAAAACAAAAAGTGTAAACCGACTTTTATTGATCAAGAAGAAAAACGTATCTGCCCACTAAAACCACTGCTAAAACAGTATTATAATAAAATGTTTTTAATGAAAGAAACTCGCATAACGAAAACTCAATTTCAAATTAAACACCGCCGAGCATCGTAGTAACTCATACATACGGCTACACATCAAGCTAGGTATACTTTTCCAGCATAAGCTGATCTCGCATTGTATAGGATTTCCGTACAGTGCGACATCAGCGTAAACTGGAAATGTACCTATATATTGATGTGTACGTAATGAATTCAGCTGAATAACCGAGTGATTGTGGTTGTTTGGGTGCGTGGAACGTGCAGGCAAGCGATATGGGATCACTGTGCGTGGAAAAAGGATGGCTGGCGTTATGATATTCGCCAGAAGTGGTCTGAAGTTGCAGTTTCGTTTTTACTTAAAGTTTTACGCATTTTTGTAATTTTTAAAACTGCGTTTTATTATTTGTATTTTAAACGCATTTTTGTAAAAATAAAAGTGAATGATTATAGTTGGCTATTTGAAAAGGGACGAAAAAGGGACTGAATGTATGAACGGACATCGAAGGGACGTAAAGACGTCTAAACGGACAAAAATCGTCCCTTTTGGGACGTTCTGGCATCCCTGCACAGAACACATATACTCAATTTATTGAAACTTGTCTGGGTTACCAAGCTATAAAATCAGAACTAAGTACCAACATTTTCCTTTTGTTAACCTTAAACTCAGCTTAGTCAAGCTTGTTTGTTGCTGGCTAGTCTTTGTTATTTGTGTAGCTTGCTGAAACATACTTTTAACCAAACGCAAGCTCATGTTTTTAATTTACCTAGCAACAGCAAAATAAGACGTTCCGGAAAATATTTAGGCTTGGTAACATTGGTCACTACACCGTTCCGTTCGTAAACGTAAGGCCCGGCCGGTATCCACCAAAGCGGAGAGGCGAGGAAACGAGAGATGTGTTTTGAATAACCAATCAGATTTCGTTATTTCCAGATATCCCTTCTGCTTAGCTTCTGTGGAAATGGATCAAGTGGAGAAGAGATATGTCTCATTTTTCTATAGAACTTTGTGCCGCGAGCGAGCAAGCGGCGGGCGTGGCAGAGCGGAGATGTGTGTAGTAGGGTGGCGCCCGCGCTCGCGCGCCCATTCCCCGCTGCCTTCTCCCCACGCCTTGCACGCCTGAAAGCGTCATTCGACCAGCACTTGACTGATTTCTTTCGAACTCTCACAGCTCACATCTCCTCTCCGCTACACATCGCCTGTCCGCTTTATTTATTTATTTGCATAAAACATGGTATACAAGCTGTTAAATGAGATCATATGTACATGTTTTGCTTAAAATTAAAGCATGCAAAATGATTAGTACAACTTATGTTCAAAGTATTCCTTAATGCTATAAAAATTATTATCATTTAGCCATTTAAACAAATGAATTTTGAACATACTGCTATTTAGTCATTTAAGTTTACATGGTAATGTGTTATATATACGTACAGCCATAGCTACACAGCTTTTACTATATTTTTTTATATTTCTTTAGTGGATACCGGGCCTAATATTTGCGTCCGTTGCACACAGGATATAAAATGGAATTTTAATGTTTTAGGGCACTGCTTTAAAGAGGAAGACCAAAGTAACGACGGATAGACTACATCTTATACCCACAGACATTTAAAACAGTAGCTTATACCATAGATTTTATTGCTTATTTTAAGATAAGTGTTTTCTCTATAGTATTATTGAAATATAATTATAATTATTTCAGAACGTAAACAAAGACTTCAACTTCAAAATGGTGTAAATGTCAATTTTGAATTGAGTTATCCAAAAAACTTGTAAAAACATTTTTGAAACTATAGAAGAAATTATAAATTGTATCCAATACCGTTATGAATACTCCAACTAAACGAAAAGACGCCATGGAAGGTAATTAACAATTTCCGACACGAAAAATCTTTCAGTCACAAAAAAAAAAAATTAAGATCCAATTCAACAAGTTATCCATATTGTCCTTTTCAGATAACAAAACCAATAAAAGACCTAAAATTGAGTGTCCTTACGGAGATAAATGCTTCAGACTAAATCCTATACACTTCAAAGAGTACAGCCATGAACACTGTAAGTATGTAGATACATTTTTCCAAGTTACAATAAGGGGAACCTAGTCGCGGGCTCGAACTCACTGGTGGGCCTGGCTAAAAATCACGCTGTCTCACCAGGCTTCGTGTTCAACAGAGATAGTATCAGTCATGAGAAGTTAGACTCTATTTTACACGCACAACGTTATTGAGTGAGATGCAGGATCATTTATAGTAAAAAATTCGCGAAAAAATAAGAAAAGTCCTTTGGAAGATCGGGTTTTATGAAAAAGCCGATGCATAAATCAATAACCAATTTATTGAACTTTTCGATAGTTGAACTTTGTCGGTACCAACTTGGTTTTGAAGATGGTACACTTCTTTTATTACTTAAACAGGCTCAAAGTTAATTAAAATTAGCAAGAAAAACGAATCTTTGTTGGCTCCTAACTATTTAATGGGTTTTTATTTTAGTATTCTGTTTCCGTACAGACAATACTAATAATGAGACAAAACAATATCATATTTTACTTTGGATGTGCCATGTCAGACAGTGGAGTAAAACACTCCCGAAGTTTGTATGGAAAAAATGTAGACTAGGTTCAAGTTGTTAAGATAGCTTAAGGGAGACCATTATAACTCCAATTTATATGTCATTCCTACTAAAACCATTATAAATAGTGTGAGAATTGTTTCTCTTAGTTTATTGTCTTTATACAATTAGATATTGTATTAATTCCAAATGTGACAAAATAAACGTAAACGGTAAGAAAATCTCGCACCAGGTTATGAGTTGCCTTAGATTTCCTGGAAGTCTTTAAATAGACTCCGGACTCAGGTAGGCCGAAGTAAAGAAAACCTGCTTAGGTGGAGATTCACAGATGACTCCAACCCCTGAGTATAAATGTGGTGCTGTCTCACAAAAAATGGGGCACTTAATATCTTGTTCAGTGTGTCCTGTTGTCTGCACGCTACATGAGTTGATAGACAACGCTGCTGATAGTGCCAAGCTCGTAGCCAAATTCTGGGCTGATTGTATTTAAATTGCTATTGACACTCGTAAGAAGAAGAAGTATGAACATACACTGCTTTCGTTTTACAGACTGTTTTCAGCCAGAAAATAGTACTGTTGGTATAGACTCATTTAAGGAACTTCCATCCCCATGTTCAAAAAAATAAAGGCAATTATCCATTATACAACTTGTCAGCTTAAGTTGGATATTAGATAATTGCCTTTATGACATTTTTATGGAATATTGTAAAAATGCAGGATGACATGTACTTAATTTTGGAGTCATTATTACCTAATTCATCTGTTCTGCGAGCAATGTGCCCTGCCCACTGCCACTTAAGTTTGGCAATTCTTCAGGCTAATTATAATAATATTAATTCCAAATGGATTTATTGTAATTAAAAAATAAATTAAATCATTAGACCCGTCTCGCATCTAATTAGCAGACACAATAGAAATTCTATTGTTAACACATGGTGTACACTTGACATGCGAAGGGTTATTAAGAGAGACATTTGAATATTTGCACACTATAATGTGGTAGAATTCTTTTCACACTATAATGTTGTGGTAGAATTATTTTCACACTATAATGTTGTGGTAGAATTATTTGCACACTATAAATGTTGTGGTAGAATTATTTACACACTATAATGTTGTGGTAGAATTATTTACATACTACAATGTTGTGGTAGAATTATTTTCACACTATAATGTTGTCATAGAATTATTTGCACACTATAATGTTGTGATAGAATTATTTACATACTATAATGTTGTGGTAGAATGCATGGAACTTAAAATTATATTAATATCAGTTTACGGGTTGTCAGAACTTCAGAAGCCAGAAAGTCTGACAACCAGTCTTACAAGAGGTATGTAGTAACTGGGTTGTTGAGGCTAAATTGTAAAATACTGATATTCAGCCGGATCCAATTGAACTGGAACTCGACCCCAACCTAATTGGTAAAAGGCTGAAGACGGGCGATGAAGATTTTTGTTGTTATTTTCAGTGGAATCAATCCTAGACTCGTACACAGGAAGCGGAGACTTCCCCATTCCCGCAAAGCTGTCCAGTCAGAAGCAGATGTACGTTGACCAGCTGAAGATGATCATACACAAGGAGCTGTACACTCCCGGTAAAAACTTTGGGAGTGATCAGGGATGTAGGTGAATGTATAAGAAGGTTTTATTTCTGCAAAAGAAAATGTAAAAAAAAATATATATAAGTAACTTGAGGTCCTGGGTTACTTGTTAAAAAGTCTGGGTTGCCTCAAAGAGATGTCAGCACCAACTGGTGGGGTCCGCACGGGCCGATGCCTGCCAGGGGTGCGGGTTGTTCGAAAGAGATACCGCGGCCCCTGGCACACAGGCAACTGAAGGAACACGGGTGGGTTTTAGTCAGTAAAAGTCTGACACGCACTCCTGCTCCACCCAGCACCCTGATTGCGTAACACCCGATTAATCATAATCGGTTTCGTTTTGACAGTTCAACAATATTCATTGCGTTATTTACGTTGTTGAGCAGACACATTTTTCGATCATATGAAGCAATGGTTTAGCCATCGGTTTCAAAACGAAACAAATTATGATTAATCGTGAGTTACGCAATTAAGGTACTGAGCGGGAGAAGTAATTTCATTACCCACACAAAAAAAAGGTCTTGGGTTCGATTCAAAGGTCGGGCAATGTGTTATTCGGTTTTCCTATCTGGTATTGCTCAGTAGTGGCCCGGAATCTGGATTTGTGCCCGTTCGATGGCATTAAGCTTGACCCATATTATATGGGACTTTAACATCATCATCTTCGCGTTTTCCCGGTTGCATTCTTTGGGAGACGGCATCCGGTTTCCTACTTTTAAGCTTCCATTTCGTACGGTCTTTTGCATCCCTTATGGTGAGTTCATTGGCACGCATGTCATACGCTACGACGTCAAGCCAGCGCTTTTTGGGTCTACCCCTTCTGCCTGGGCCCGGCGGAGGCGGCATGGCCAGACATTTGTTTCCTACGTAGCTTGCCGGTTTCCTTAAAACGTGCCCGGACCAACGTAAGCGACACTCCAGTAATTTGTCTGCTATGTCACGGATATGAAGGCTGCCGCGAATGCGTGAGTTCTTGACGCGGTCTCTCCGCGTAACATTTTCAGCTCCGTGACACGCAGTTTAAGTACTGGCCACGCTTCACTGCCGTATGACAGGCCGGACAGGCCTCATCATCATCATTTCAGCCAAAAGACGTCCACTGCTGGACATAGGCCTCCCCCAAGCTCCTCCACTTCGACCGGTCTTGTGCTTCCCACATCCAGCGGATTCCCGCGGCCTTCACAAAGTCATCGGTTTACCTTGTGGGAGGCCTTCCTGCTACCAAACGCGCGCAAACTTTAACCATGAATTCAGCATACCATTCTAAACCCCCCAGTGAAGAAATTTTTCGTCGGTTTTACATAAAAAAATCAGCTGTTTCATAGAAAAGTGCAAGCTTTTTGTAAAATCGACGAAAAATTTCTTCGCTGGGGGTCTAGAATGATATGCTCACTTCATGGTTATAGTTTGCGCGCTAGATAAAAACTTTTCCTGTATAGACAAATGCGCTGATAATTTAAATGATAATTGTTTATAATTTAAAAAAAATGTTATTATTCTACATATCGTTGGTTTGCTGCACCCTAATTGTATAACACGCGATTAATCATAATCGGTTTAATTTTGACAGTTCAAAAATATTCGTTATTTACGTTGTTGAGCAGACACATTTTTCGAACATATGAAGCAATGGTTTAGCCATCTGTTTCAAAACGAAACAGATTATGATTAATCGTGAGTTACGCAATTAGGGTGCTGTTCCTGAATGCAAAATATTATTTCAATGAACATTACTTTGGTTACGAAATTAATAAAAGTAAAAAGTTGTTCAATTGACACGCCGTATAACGTAATAACATGGCGGCTACTATTTCATGGTGTTCAAAAACAAATTCAATAAACTGAAATCTTTGAATTTAATTTTAAAATTTATTTTGTTATTTCATGAACTAAAACTAACATTTTCCGACTGCATTTTACCTAAGCTATGTCAATAATAGTTTTTTAGATTTTTTCTCATATAGAGTAAAATTCCCTATTGAAATACATATTAAACCTCTTACAGCACATCTTCTGCCGGCCAAGAAGATAATAGTTCAATGCCAGAACAGAAAACCACAGAAGATAAAAATAAAGAAGACAGATCTAGATTACAAATTAAACAGAGGGATAAGAGTAAATCACCGGCGAGTAAGGGGGATAATACTAAAAGATCAGATAGTAGAAGTGGGGAAAATAGTAAAAGATCGGAGAATAGAATTGGGGAAAATAGTAAAAGATCGGAGAATCGAAGTGGGGATAATAGTAAACGATCAGAGAGTACAAGTGGGGAAAGTAGTAAACGATTAGAGAGTACAAGTGGGGATAGTAGCAAAAGATCAGACAGTACAAGTGGGGAGAGCAGTACAGCATCGTCTAGTGGAAGAGTCATTAAGAAAGGTAAGATTTGAGAGATTTTTCTTAACTTTATACACAACTTTTAAGTGACAGATAGAAAAAAATAGTTCCTAATTTTCGTGCTGAAAAATACTGCCTTTTTTACACGCTTTATATTAGCTTCACTTGTATGTTTGTTTGTTTGTATGTAACCGACTCCTTTGAGCGCGATTTTGACCCACTTTAAACGGTCAGATTTCATTGAAACTTTGTAAACTTGTCGAGGACCGATGACAATTCAATAATTTAAAAAAAAGAGAAAAAAAACACGTTTTTGTAGTTAGCAGAACTAAAAAATAATAGTTTAAAAAACTAAAAAACACGCTTTAAAAACCAAACTAAAAAAGGAGAAAATAATTTAATTCAATTAAAAAGCGTGGGGTGCTTTTTGAGGTATTTTTATAATCAATTAATGTCAAGCACCCCACGCTTTTTAATTGAATTAAATTATTTTCTCCTTTTTTAGTTTGGTTTTTAAAGCGTGTTTTTTAGTTTTTAAAGCGTGTTTTTTAGTTTTTTAAACTATTATTTATTTTCTATTTTTTAGTTCTGCTAACTACAAAACGTGTTTTTTTTCTCTCAATTTTTTTTTTAATTATTAAATTGTCATCGGTCCTCGACAAGTTTACAAAGTTTCAATGAAATCTGACCGTTTAAAGTGGGTCAAAATCGCGCTCAAAGATTCCGTTACATACATACATACATACAACCCGAGCTAATAAAAGCGTGTTAAAAATAGAAAATAAATAATAGTTTAAAAAACTGAAAAAAAACACGCTTTAAAAACCAAACTAAATAAAGCGTGTAAAAAGGAGAAAATAATTTAATTCAATTAAAAAGCGTGGGGTGCTTGACATTAATTAATTATAAAAATACCTCAAAAAGCACCCCACGCTTTTTAATTGAATTAATTTTTTTTCTCCTATTTTAGTTTGGTTTTTAAAGCGTGTTTTTTTTTTTATTTGGGTTCAATATCTTACGCCGTCTATTTGTCACACGGCTGTAACTTTTTAAGCATAGTCGGTAGCCAGTTTCCACAGAAAACATGTTACCATGGCCACTACACACTGAATACAGGGTACAACAGTTTTGGTGGTACAGAACCCTTAGTGCGTGAGTCAGACTCGCAGTTTGCACGTTTTTATTATTCTACTTACTACACTTCTGCTGGACAGTTTGTTGCGCCACTTCTTCTTCCCAGCTAAAGCACTAGGAAGTGGTGAACTGTGGGTATTTTAGGGGCTGTCTTATGACGGCACGGTTGGCGCAGTGGTTAAGCGATTGACTTGCGCTGCGTGTCGCGGGTTCGATTCCCGCACGGAACAAATATTTGTATGACCTACAAGTACTTGTTCCGAATCTGGCTGTTTGTGTATGTGATTTTAAATGTTTGTAAACGCACCCATAATACAGGAGAAATTCCTAGTGTGGGGCAACGTTTAAAAAAAAAAAAACGTAATTTGGATGTTCAAAAAGTGCAATCTCTCAGCCTAGTTTGAATAAATGACTTTTGATTTTGATTTTGACTGATAAAAGAATCTTAGGCGTCATTGATACACAAAAGTCACCAAAATGCACAGTCTCGAACAATACTAACACTTAAAACTGTTTCCAATTATACATCAGTGGTTATAGTTATGACAAAATACATTTTTTTTGCAAAGACGAACACCCAAAAAAGCCCCAGTCCCGGCGCAAAAGAAACTTATCTCATCCTTTAGAGTATTTTAGGTAAAAGATTTTTTGATAGGTGTGATTGCCGGAGGGAGTGGCAAACATTGAAAAAACTTGCACTTTAATTTTTTTTAGGAGTAAATTAAAAACTACAGGATGTTGAACAAATCAATTTGCAAATGGGTAAGAATATCCAGATATTCTTACATATTTAATAAAAATATGTGTAAAAAGAAGTGCCATAACATGGCTGAAATGGAGCATCCTGCGGCCTTCTTAGACGAAGTAATATTAGATATAGAACTGTAATATAGTATATTCAATTGTGTGTTGTAAATTCATGCAGCTATTAAAGAAATAAATGGTTAATGTTATAATTATCTTGCCTCATTCCTGAATAACTGTGTCAGAACAAGAAAATAGTTTTTCACAGCACTTTTTTTACACATATTTTTATTAAATAAGTAAAAATATCCGTATATTTTCAATATAAATGTGATGTACGAAAATTCTTACCCATTTTTAAACTGATTTGTTCAACATCCTTTAGCTTTCAATTTACTCCTAAAAAAAATTACAGTGCAAGTTTTTTCAATGTTTGCCACTCCCTACGGCAATCACACCTATCAAAAAATCTTTTACCTAAAATACTCTAAAGGATGAGATAAGTTTCTTTTGCGCCGGGACTGGGGTAATTTTCTATGGAACCTGGGTGTTCTCCTTTGAAGTGGGTTTTACAAAGCAATGTCCAGAAAGACTAACTGACGATACTATTTGACACCTGCGCACATTGCGCACTATTTATGCGGACGTTTTTGAGATGCTGATTGTGTATCTTGAGTTTTTGTATATCAATGTTAGGCGTATAATTTATTAAGTATTTTGAATTTAAAATATATTTTCTCAATCCTAGATAGCGACTACCGTCCCATAGTGAATCCGACCCGCCGTGCAGAGGACTTCTTGTCTGTGGTTCGTCCTAAAGGCAAGATGGCTGCCAAACACGCCGCCAGCGCCCCCTACCACATCTTCTACACAACTATCACGGATTGTAAAGAGACGCATTCACAACCTTACTCTATTACATTTCAAGGTAAGTAATAATTGTACTTTTTTAAAGATGTGTCGTGCCTTTTAAAGCGCAAAGCACGGCCGTAAGTCCCAAGCCGAGAAACACCGCAATCCCTTGATTGTGAAGGCCGCCACTTATGTCCCCAGTAGGATTAGCTCTGTCCGACGGCCGAGACATGTCCTCTCCGACCCAGACGACTCCATTACTCTCCTTCAGGAAAGCAATAGGGCCACCAGTACAGTTCGCACACACCGCACAAAATCGTCATTCCGACCTCGCCGCCGAGGTCCTCGCGCCCTGCAAAGACCCCGAGGAACGGCGCCTAACGTCGAGCCCCCGACCGACCCTTGCTCGTTGAAGCGCCAGCCCGCGCCGCAGCTGAGCCAGTAGCTTTAAATTCCCCGACTAATAATAATAATGCCAATATTTTGATCCAGCCTGTCCCCACTAGCTGTCCCCCTAATAGTGACGCCCTGAGCCGAGGCCCGTACCCCACAGGGGATGCCCTCAGCGTGCAGTCGCTTAGTATGTAAGTTTTTAGTTTTTAGGCCCTGGCTGGAGGCGTTAAGTTAACTCTTAATGGCAGCTCCAGGAAAGCCCGGTTAAGCAGTCACGGCCTCTCAAGGTCAACTGCGAGATGCCCGACAAAAAAAAAACCATAGGTCTCGGCAGTCATTCGTAGATCTTTGACAGTCGTTACGGGTCATCAGAATCCCAAAAGTTTAACAGCCTTAGCGCGTGGTATCGTGTTACCCAGTTACTGGGTTGTGGAGGTCAGATAGGCAGTCGCTCCATGTAAAATACTGGTGTTTAGTTGCATCCGGGTACAGTGGAAGCCGATCCCAATATAGTTAGGAGGCAAACGATGATACAAGCGACAGTGGTGGTTCCCGAGACGTTTTAGGCATGCATCTGATGCAGCTTTCAATTCTATGTGGTGTTGTGCCTGCTCGGTCATTTTTACACGCTTTATATTAGCTTCACTTGTATGTTTGTATGTAACCGACTCCTTTGAGCGCGATTTTGACCCACTTTAAACGGTCAGATTTCATTGAAACTTTGTAAACTTGTCGAGGACCGATGACAATTCAATAATTTAAAAAAAAAATGAGAAAAAAAACACGTTTTTGTAGTTAGCAGAGTAAAAAAATTGAAAATAAATAATAGTATAAAAAACTAAAAAACACGCTTTAAAAACCAAACTAAAAAAGGAGAAAATAATTTAATTCAATTAAAAAGCGTGGGGTGCTTGACAGTAAGTGATTATAAAAATACCTCAAAAAGCACCCCACGCTTTTTAATTGAATTAAATTATTTTCTCCTTTTTCAGTTTGGTTTTTAAAGCGTCTTTTTTAGTTTTTTAAACTATTATTTTTAAGATCGCTCCGTACTATAGTACATTTCGGTCAGTGAACTAGTTCATTCTATTAGTTCTATTCGGTCTTCGCTCTCAGTCAGTCAGTACTGCCATAGATCACAGAGCAACGTTAGTCTACTCATAATATAACGCGCATCTCATTCTAGCGAGTCTACTTTGCGCTCGCTCAGTCGCTTCTGGGGTATTGCCTTACGGTCTGGGGTGGTGCAGGAAAGACAGTGATGCTACGAGTCGAACGAGCGCAGAGAGCTGTTCTGAAGGTGCTGGCAAGGAAACCGATCCGATATTCGACATCCTCTCTGTATACGCTCTGGCAGGTCCTCACCGTCAGACAGCTATTTATCCTCCAAACCATTCTTCGCAAACACACCCACCTTACCTTTGACCCTAAAGGTTGTTCTGCACGCCGCTCAAATAGGGTTTGTAACACTGAGTCCCGTAGAACCCTAGTTGCAAGTCGTCATTTCAAACACATAAGTTCAAAACTCTACAACAAATTAAACAAAAGCTTACACATCTACCCATTAACCAAGAGGAAATGCAAAATGAAACTTGTTTCCTGGTTAAAGTCACAAAATTATGATGATACAGAGAAACTCGTGGAAGTCTAAAATACTCATCACTCCCTCACACACCCTAACACACACAACACACATGCCACAAACACCCCTTGCACACCTCAACAACACTCACCCAATCACCCATTCAACCTTACACTCACCACACAAAATGCATCCCAAATCATTATGTCCTGTACTATTTATTTTTTACCTTATTTTTATTTTTTTGTTTTTGTTTTTTTTATTATCAACTAAAACTAAATTAATTACCTCCTAAGCACTTTTCTGTACGGAACATCATTCCATTCTGTATCTGGGGAAGGGCGTTGTTAGCTGCGCTGCAGTTTATACTTTTGCAGCTATCATCGTTTTACTTGATATTTTAATATTCATGTGTTATTGTTCCGAAATAAACTTTTTATTATTTTATTTATTATTATAGTTTGGTTGGTCGGGTCTCGGGTAGCATCGTCATTCAATTATGTATGTTTATAATGATTTCCTGCGGAATCTTACTACGTTCAAACTACGTCAATATCGTGTTTTTTAGAAACCAATGTAACGGTAAGGAATCTAAATGTTATATTCTATATGTTTTTTTTTTGGTTTGGAAATCATCAAATAACTTCTCCCGCTCTAAGTAGAGCAGGAGGGCGTGTCAGACGTTTACTGACTAAAACCCACCCGTGTTCCCTCAGTTGCCTGTGTGCCAGGGGCCGCGGAATCTCTTTCGAACAACCCGCACCCCTGGCAGGCATCGGCCCTTGCGGACCCCACCAGTTGGTGCTGACATCTCTTTGAGGCGCGCGTGGAACACAACGCGCCGTCGACCCGGGCTTGGTCCTTACCGGACAGCGAGCTACCCATTACTCGCCGTCCGCAAAGCCCGCGCCTACGGTGGCCGGGAATCAGCCTGGGTTACATTACATGTTGCATTGCAATTATGTTGGACGGCATGTGCGTTTCAACGTATATTACGTGTATTATTAAGTGTACCCTACATTATAACAGTGCTGGTTACGTCTCAATGTTGTAGTATCTGTATATTTTTTTTCTAAGAGAGATTTATTGTTTTTTTTTTTTACAGAGATTCTCGACCGCAGTCTAGGCGAACTAAAATGTTCCTTACAAATCAATTTTATGGTGGAAATTGGATGGCTTTTGGCTCAATATTATTTCGCTGGATATAGGTATGAATCAATATCATTCCCCCTTATCCCAATTTATAAGTTGTCGGCGCAACTGTTTAATTTTCTTCCACACTCTATTAGTCATCATCTCAGTATAGAGGTGTTGAAGATTCCGCTTCAATCGGAGATGGATCCACGAAATTCAGTCGCCGAAGGTTATTTTTTTAAATAAAACACTTATACATGTTGTTTGATGTAACGTCGCGCGTCGTCGCGGCAAAAGCATTTATTTTTCTTAAGTGTTGCCATACATAACTGCGGATAAAGGCGGAGACACACTTTCTGAACAAGAGGTATGAGGAACAGGCTGTAAAGTTCAGTCATACTCTATGGAAAAGGGAGGATCCTCCGACCAGACGGGTGTTGTGTCTGGTGGGTAACTGCCTGACGGTTGATGTCGGGACGGTTACGTGGGGTGCAGACACAAAAAAAAAACAATTTACGTACATTTTTTTTATTACACGCTTTATATTAGCTTCACTTGTATGTTTGCTTGTTTGTAACCGACTCCTTTGGACGCTATTTTGACCCACTTTAAACGGTCAGGTTTTATTGAAACTTTGTAAACTTATCGAGGACCGATGACTATTCAATAATTTAAAAAAAATAATGAGAAAAATGAAAAAAAAACACGCTTTTGTAGTTAGCAGAACTAAAAAATAGAAAATAAATAATAGTTTAAAAAACTAAAAAACACGCTTTAAAAACCAAACTAAAAAAGGAGAAAATAATTTAATTCAATTAAAAAGCGTGGGGTGCTTGACATTAAGTGATTATAAAAATACCTCAAAAAGCACCCCACGCTTTTTAATTGAATTAAATTATTTTCTCCTTTTTTAGTTTGGTTTTTAAAGCGTGTTTTTTAGTTTTTTAAACTATAATTTTTTAGTTACTTTACACATATTACGTGTAAAATAGTGTGCGTACCACATTATCAATCAAATTCTTAATCATTTTGCTATCTCCGCGCGGCGGAGTTCACTTATGCTCTTCAACAATTTGAACTTTAATTCTAAACAAATAAGGTTGAATTTCTTTCAGCGAGAAGAAGCTAACGATTTTGTACGGTGAAGACTGCTCAGATCTCAAGGGTATAAATAAGAAGAAACCACAAGTGGACGCGCATTACGTCACTATGTCAACGCCTTTCGGTAAACATCATACGTAAGTTTTTTTTTTTTTAACTATACAACGTTCGGAATTTAGGTACCGAAAATGTAAACAAAAAGTGTTTTTGGAAAAATAACTTTAACAACCATACATAAAGTTCATCATCATCTGCCTAGCCTATCTGACCACCACAACCCAGTTACTGGGTAATACAATACCCCTTGGTAAAACTAGTTGTCATGTCAGACTTTCGGGCTTCTGACAACCCGTAACGGCTGTCAAAGATCTACGAATGACAGCGGGGACGAACAGCTTATCGTGCTTTGCCGAAGCACGGAAGGGTCTTGGTAAGTAAAGATGGTTACCCATCCACGGACCAATCGCCACAAGCGTAGCATAACCTGGCCGATCGAACCGCAAGGCTTTCATTATAAAATTTATTAAATTGCTGTCATAGGCCTCCCCCAATTTGGGGGGGCTTGCCATAATCGCCACGCTTGGCAGGCGGGTTGGCGATCGCAGTATGGTGGTAAAATGCATAGAGAACGCTGCTGCCCATTCTCTAGTAAGTCCCTTAGTCGCCTTCTATGACACCCACGGGAAGAAATGGGATGGTGCTATTCTTTACGTCCGGCACCACACGGAAAACTTGTGGATAGTAAATTGTAACTTGTAAATGATGAACAGTGATGATATATGGCAATGAAACGTGGTCGCTCACAATGGGCCTCATAAGAAGGCTTAAAGTCACTCAAAGGGCAATGGAGAGGGCTATACTTGGAGTTTCCCTACGTAATCGAATCAGAAATGAAGAGATCCGCAGGAGATCCAAGGTAACCGACATAGCCCGAAGAATTGCCAAACTTAAGTGGCAGTGGGCAGGGCACATTGCTCGCAGGACAGATGGCCGATGGGGGCGAAAGGTTCTGAAGTGGCAACCGCGTATTGGAAGACGTGGAGTTGGAAGGTTTCCCACAAGGTGGCGGAGCTTGGGGGAGGCCTATGTCCAGCAGTGGACGTCTTCGGCTGAAATGATGATGATGAACTTGTAACGATTTGTGGTATAAGGCTCTGGTATTTAAATATTGCAAATATATATTCTATCACAGAAAACGTAATATTAATTAAATAAATTTGTTTCAGTAAAATGATGATTCTGTGTTACGAAGACGGGTCACTCCGAGTGGTCATATCTACAGCCAATTTGTATCTAGACGACTGGGAGAATAGAACGCAGGGGTAAGCAGACCTCATGTAGTTTTAAAAATATGATTGATATGCAAAAGTGTTTGGACAAACCTACTTAAAGAAATAAAATCGAAAATCATTTATCATTTCATAAAATCATTTATTATTTAGTAAAATTATTTAACATTTAATTTATTATTTAGTAAAATTATTTAACATTTAATAAAATCATTTATCATTTCATAAAATCATTTATTATTTAGTAAAATCATTTTACATTTAATAAAATCATTTATAAGTTAACAAAATCATTTATCATTTAATATAATCATTTATTATTTAATGAAATCATTTATTATTTAGTAAAAACATTAATTAATAAAATAATTTATCATTTAATAAAATCATTTATCGTATTTAATAAAATTATTTATCATTTTTAATAAAATCATTTATAATGTAATTGCATCAGTGTCTTTGGATCTGTATTTTAGTATCTTGTCATCGACTTCCGAAATTACTTTTCACTTTGCAGTGTTTTTTACGGAAGTCGGTTGAAAGTTTTTTGTAAGTAGTAGCAGTTATTTTGTTATACATTTAGCCGCAATATATAATAAAATGCAGATTTAACTAACTAATTAACTTTTAAATACTAACTAATTAGTATTTCAATGATGCCGTCAACGGCAAAACATAGTGTACTTGTACATATTTTATGCACATCTTTTTTCACACGCTTTATATTAGCTTCACTTGTATGTTTGTTTGTAACCACTTTAAACGGTCACATTTCATTTAAACTTTGTAAACTTATCGAGGACCGAAGATAATTAAATAATTTAAAAAAAAAAATTGAGAAAAATAGAAAAAAAATAAAGGAAAAAAAACGGAAAAATCACGCTTTTGTAGTTAACAGAACTAAAAAATAGAAAATAAATAATAATTTAAAAAACTAAAAAACACGCTTTAAAAACCAAACTAAAAAAGGAGAAAATAATTTAATTCAATTAAAAATCGTGGGGTGCTTGACATTACTTAATTATTTATTTTTTTGGGGTGCTTTTTAAAGCACCCCACGCTTTTTAATTGAATTAAATTATTTTCTACTTCTTTAGTTTGGTTTTTAAAGCGTGTTTTTTTAATTTTTTCAACTATTATTTTTACATAGGTAACACATAGGTTTTACAAATAAAAAACTTTGACTCTGACTTTGAAGTCTGTTGTTATATTTTATAAAACAGAAATTAATATAATTTATCCAATTGGCTATTTAATTTTGTTCTCAACCATCTATATCTTGCTTCCAGCCTCTGGTTCAGTCCGAATTGCCCCGAACTGCCGCCAGACGCGATGCCACACGACGGGGAATCCGCCACCATGTTCAAGAAGTGTCTCCTGAGATATCTGAACCACTATCATTTGCCACAGTTGGCTTATTACGTCGAGAGAGTCAAGAGATGCGATTTTAGTCATATTAAGTAAGTTAATTCATACTATATTCTTACGGGGTTAAATATAATGACCACCATAAAATGCTTTGATACACTTAGTTCTTTTACCAAATATATAAACTTGACAGCAGAAAAATAAAGTCTAAAATTACAATAGTACTAGCTATTTTAGTCACGACTGCACTTTAAATTGTATTCTAACACCAAATGTAGTAAATGATCACCAAATCTTAGCGAGCAAATTAATGCACTATTTCTATCTAAATAAACCACTGTCATTGTTAGGTTAGGTTAGTTTATTTGGAGTCATTTTGCCTAAACAGGATAGCGAGATGTTAAAACTTTGGTTATAATTTTACATTAAGATGCGGGTTTAATTTTGGTGATCATTTACTATTTTTGTCTGTTATATGTTACTATATCTGGTGGTAAGTTAAACATAAGCCTATTCTTACTGATATTATAAACGTGAAAGTTTTTATGTATGTATGTTGTTACTCTTTCACGCAAAAACGGCTGGATGAAATTTGGGACACGGATAGTTTATAACCTGGATTCATATATAGGGTACTTTTTTATCTCGGTTGTAAGTTTCCTCGCCTGCATGGCAAAAAATAGTTTAATCATATCTGAAAGAAAAGAAAGGAATTATAAACAAAAATTGAATATATTCTCACATACAAAACGCACATTCGATAAGTAGTGGTTGAAAATTAGCGCAGTTGACGATAGGTTCTTCCGAAGTCACAGCATTATGCTGAGCATTAAGAGGGAACAGGGCGTGTGATTCTCCATACAAATGTATTCCCCTTTTTTCTTCCTGTATAATACTTCTAGAGCAATATTTTTTTTTCATAAAATCAAGGTCTGCTGTAAACATGTCCCTGTCATTTTCTTTTTTTCAGCAACTAATAAGTAAAGAAAATATGACCCTCTAAAAATAACAAAAAATGCCCTATTTTGACCGCCGTTATTAGAGGACTACCAGACAAATTAGAAAAGTTTTTAACATTAAAAAAATTATAGGAACCTAAACATACTCTTTCTTAAAATGTTAATGTAAAAAATAATTGAATCGGCTCAGTTTTCGAGGAGAAAAAAGGGGAATACGAAGCGTCGATCTCGTCAAAATTTTTGTGCTATTTTCGGTCTGAGCTGCAGCTGCTCACACACTACGGGGACAGACTTACTGACAGCGCGACGGCAATAGTTTCTTCAAATACCTATTTTTTAAATTACTCGCAGGCCCGTCCCTTAATGTTCCCACTGCTGGGACACAGGCCTCCTCTCGATGAGAGGGAGTGGGCCACGCAGGCCCAGTGCGGGTTGGTAGATGTCACATGTCTTCGAATTTTTTGGTTCTAGGACATGCCGGTTTCCTCACGATGTTTTCCTTCACCGTTTTATGAGCAGTGGTGATGAAATTATTTACACAAATTAAAACGCCAGTCTGGGTTCGAACCTGCGACCTACCTACGACTCGTAAGTCGCCGCCGATACCACTGGGCTACCACTGCGCTCTGCACAGCTTAAGAGGCCGTAAACGAAATTATTCCGATTTCGCTGATTTACGTGATCTTATAGACGTGATTGTTCAGTTGAATTACTGTATTTCTATAAGATTTAATGCACTACATGAAATTAAAATTTTCAATTATGATAAGAGATCGGATATTCGGATGCATATTTACCTAAAGATAATTTTTTGCTATGAAAGTATGGAAGCGGCTTTATAAATTATTTGTAATATTTATTAAAAACCCCGGGATTCTTGGATTGCATAACTATTCAGATGTGTATTAATTTAAAATTAATGTTTAACCCGATACAAATATGTTTATGTACTGGAGGAGGGGTGGTTTGTATTAGTTAAAACAAAAAATAAACAAATTACTTACCTAAATGAAGACTTTTTCGATACAAAAACGCATTCCATGTTAGCCAACATCTCATCTTTAGGTGAATATGCATCCGAATATCCGATCTCTGATTATGATCTAATGAATGAGTAACATTTTTATTTCTGCGATTTTCCTCGAGACAAATACTAGGTAATAGGTAAGAGGGTGGTCTCAGTCTTACCAAGGGGTATCGTGTTACCCGGTAACTGAATTGTGGAGGTCAGATATTCAGTCGCTCCATGTAAAATACTGGTATTCAGCTGTATCCGGTTAGACTGCAAGCCTTTTTTTTTTTTTTTGATAACGGGGGGAAATCCTCATGGGTGACTTCCGCGATCCCCGGCTAGTGCCGGCCCGGCTGTGCGGGCCACCTCGCGTTAGGGGGGGAGTGAGGTGTTAAACTCCCCCCTTACATCACATAGATGCGCGCGTGGAACACTACGCGCCGCCATCTCGGGTCCTAAGAAGTAGGGGGTGACGGATTTCCCCAGATCCGTCGCCCCTGGACCCATTTAGGGGGGCTGGAAGAGGGCGTTGTCCGCCCTCCGCCGACGCCCGGTGCGTCTGCTGCGGATCGGGTTAGCGGCCTTTTTTTTTTTTTTTTTGATGACGGGGGGAAATCCTCATGGATGTCCTCCGCCCTGGGGAGGGCGGAGGGGTCTGTCAGACTCTTACTGACTAAAACCACCCCGGTGTTCCGCCTCACACTTGCACCGGAGATCACGGGAACAAAAGTGACTTCCGCGATCCCCGGCTAGTGCCGGCCCGCCTGTGCGGGCCACCTCGCGTTAGGGGGGGAGTGAGGTGTTAAACTCCCCCCTTACATCACATAGAGGCGCGCGTGGAACACTACGCGCCGCCATCTCGGGTCCTAAGAAGTCGGGGGCGACGGATTTCCCCAGATCCGTCGCCCCTGGACCCATTTAGGGGGGCCGGAAGAGGGCGTTATCCGCCCTCCGCCGACGCCCGGTGCGTCTGCTGCGAATCGGGTTAGCGGAAGCAATCTCCCGCTCCCTCTCCGCAGCCTCCTTCTGCGAGATGACTGATTCGCAGAAGGATACCACCGCGTCCCAGGACTCCTCGCTGCCGACCATCGAGTCGACAACGGCCGGCAGCGACAGGTCACTGCCGACTCCTGAGATGAGGGCACGGCGCGGCTCCTCCCAAGCAGCACACTCTGCAAGCGTGTGCCACGCCGTGTCCTCCCGACATCGGGTTAGCGGCCTACCCCAACTTAGTTGGGTAAAGGTTAAGCAGGTGATGATGAGGTTATAGAGGTATGAGGAACAGAGTGTAAAGTTCACTCATACTCTATTGAAAAGGGAGGATCCTCCGACCAGACGGGTGTTGTGTCTGGTGGGCAACTGCCCGACGGTTGATGTCGGGATGTTGTACCTATGCGAGTCGCGCGGCAAACTCTGATTGCGCGATGTAGGATTTTGTGTGACGTGAGTCTTGCGTAGTTCGCACGTGGCATTGTAGATGGCGCCACTTTTCTTTTTGTGTTTTTATGATTTTTGTTGCGAAGTGTTTTCTGTAGTGCCGCTACAAGGTAAGACGGGGGTTGTCCTCAACTCCACGTCAGAGCGCTTATTTTACGTACGGAAGACAAATTCTAACAAAATCTATACGTTTCAGTGTATTCCTAGTTGCGTCAGTACCCGGTTCCCACTTCGATCAAGACTGGGGCATGACCCGGGTGGGCTCGTTGTTGAGACAACACTGTTGTGTGCCTGCTGACGACACCAGGCATTGGCCGCTGGTAGCACAGGCGAGCAGCATTGGCAGTTACGGAAAAGAGCCTAAGGTTTGTATAATAGGTTTATTACACCCATTTTTGAAAACAATCTTAACTAGATTCTAAAATGCTAAAAAACCACTAAAAACCACAACATTTTTACACGCTTTATATTAGCTTCACTTGTATGTTTGTTACCGACTCCTAACGGCGCGATTTTGACCCACTTTAAACGGTCAGATTTCGTTTAAACTTTGTAAACTTATCGAGGACCGATGATAATTCAATAATTAAAAAAAAATAGAGAAAACGAGAAAAAAAACACGCTTTTGTAGTTAGCAGAACTAAAAAATAGAAAATAAATAATAGTTTAAAAAACTAAAAAACACGCTTTAAAAACCAAACTAAAAAAGTAGAAAATAATTTAATTCAGTTAAAAAGCGTGGGGTGCTTGACATTAATTGATTATAAAAATACCTCAAAAAGCACCCCACGCTTTATTATTTTCTAGTTTTTTAAACTATTATTTTATTTAATCTATTAGTGCCATAAAAATACATTAAAATTTTGCATTTCCAAATTTCGCGCGTAATTTGTCGAAAATGCTGGACGCAGTAGACGCCATATTGCTGTGTGGGTATGACGTCAGTTTGCTAAAAACAAATGCGCTGATATTTTGTATGACAATTGTTTATAATTTAAAAAATCTGTTATTTTTCTACTAATCGTTGGTTTGCTGTTCCTGAATGCAAAATATTGTTTAAATAAAAATTACTTTGGTTACGAAAATAATAAAAGTACAAAGTTGCTCAGTTGACATGCCGTATGACGAAATAACATGGCGGCTACTATTTCATGGTGTTCAAAAACAGATTAAAAAAACTGAAATCTTTAAACTGTATTTTAAAATTTATTTTGTTGTTTCATGAACTGAAACTAACATTTTCCGACTGCATTTTGCCTAAGCTATCTCAATAATATATTTTTAGATTTTTCTCGTTTAGAGTAAAATACCCTATTGCGATATATGCACTCCGGAGGGCGCGGGGAGGGGAAGTAAATAGTTTATTTCGAGCACAGTGAAACAATGGCAGGCTACTAGGGATGGGAAATACATGCGACAAGAAATAAAGATATTATGAACAAAAATGTATCGAGTGCGGTCGATTCGACGCCGCGCGCCTACTTGAAGGTTAAACGTCAAAATTGTATGGTTAAACATTCGCTTTATCACTATTTAACTTTAAGCAACGTTTATAAATATAGGGGTATATGTTTATTTTGCAAATATTTTGCCATTCACTGTTTACGTAAAACGTCACTGTAGAGACGTCACACTTTATACTTAAAATAATCTCTGTAGGGACGTCACACTTTATACTTTAAAAAGTCACTGTAGGGACGTCACGCTTTATACTTTAAAAAATCTCTGTAGGGACGTCACACTTTATACTTAAAATAATCTCTGTAGGGACGTCACACTTTATACTTTAAAAAGTCACTGTAGGGACGTCACGCTTCGCGTTCGCGTTTTTTTTCGATCATGTCGACGTTACACGGCTGCTTAAGGACATCACTACCTTGAAAGCGGAGGTGACCAAGATTCAGTCCAGATTGGAGGTTTCTGAAAGAAACAATATTGAACTACGTTCAGAAATAGCATTATTGCGCAACGTTGGTTCGGTAATTGGGTCACCAGAGGCCTCAAAGGTGAACACGCGTCGAGGGGCGCAAAATGCATCCATCGGCAGTTTTGAATCGGCGAACGCAAGTACGTCACCAGCTGCTGAAAACGCTGAGCAAGCGCCGCCCGCCGCCGCCGTCGCCCGCACCACAACACCGGCTGCGGTAACGTCACACGTAGGTACGTCGACCCCTAAACGTGTCTACGCTGATATTGTTGCCACTGGCAAATCTAGTGCGTCGCAACCAAAGCGACAAACCGGAAAAGGGGAAAACCTGAAAAAGGTTACTCAACCTGCCCTGACTGCGGTCCGTAGCTCCATGCCAAGAACCGGCCTAGTTGATGAGGAGGGTTTCACGAAGGTAGAAAAGAAGAAGAAGAAGCCCTGCTCTCGTAACTTGTACGGTACCGCACCGAGTGGACCTAGCATGTTGCTGCGCCCTGCTGTACCTACGACGCAGCTGTACATTTCGCGTCTGCATCATTCTACGAAGATTGAGGAAGTGGTGCAGTACTTGAAAGTGAAGACCAACTGGACTCTGAGGGTCGAAAGGTTGGAATCGCGCCACGGCGTCAACTTTAAGTCATTCGTGGTACGAGTTCCAACGCACCATCTACAGCACTGCTTGAAAGAGGACTTTTGGCCGAAAGGTGTCGAATATCGACGTTTCCGGGGACGGTTACGTGACACCTCGCAGCAAAACACGATGCCGACGACTTTACGTGTTTAGTTATAGTTTTAAGCTGTTTATTAATATGTATTAGTTTGTTATTATTGTTTAAGATTATTTTTGTGTATTTTATCTATGGGCCTTAGTTGCCTGAAAATAAAGGAATTATTATTATTATTATTATTATTTATACTTTAAAAAATCTCTGTAGGGACGTCACACTTTATACTTAAAATAATCTCTGTAGGGACGTCACACTTTATACTTTAAAAAGTCACTGTAGGGACGTCACACTTTATACTTTAAAAAGCCACTATAGGGACGTCACACTTTATACTTTAAAAAATCTCTGTAGGGACGTCACACTTTATACTTAAAAAGTCACTGTAGGGACGTCACACATTATACTTAAAAAGTCACTGTAGGGAGACGCCACACATTATACTTAAAAAGTCACTGTAGGGACGTCACACTTTATACTTTAAAAAGTCACTGTAGGGACGTCCAATTTTATACTTTAAAAAGTCACTGTAACAAGTCACACTTTATACTTTATAAATTATCTGTAGGGACGTCACACTATCTAAACTAATATTATAAAGTAGAAACATTTGTGTGTATGTTTGTAATGTTTTCACACAAAAACTACTGAACCGATTTCAAAAATTCTTTCATTGTTGGGAAGCTACACTATCCACGGGTGACATAGGCTATATTTTATCCCCGTATTCCCACGAAAAACGGGAACTACGCGGGTGAAACCGCGGAGCGCTGCTAGTATACTTATACAGCTCATATTTCGATGCTTTGTGACAAGTGCTATTTGTGTGCGACTAACATAACACTATTTTTGTTTCACAGTTATGGCTGACCGGGGATTTCCTTCACAATTTCACAAAAATCAAGAATCAATCTCAACTGTTATCCAGTCCGCCTGAATTGAAGTTTGTGTACCCATCATTAGGTAAGATTATTTTAATTTATCCACCTAGCCTTGGTTAAAAAACAAAATAAAATACGAGCTTCAATCAATCTGCGTAGCCTCTTCCTATGTTGGGGTCAGCTTCCAGTCTTACCGGTTGCAGCTGAAGACCAGTATTTTCCAAGGAGCGACTGCCTATCCGCTCGTGATACAGTTATATACTAGTACGAGGGGATAGGGCGAATCAGTCCGACGACAACCAAGCTATCTTTGCAATCTAGCATCTCACATTCTACGACTGTTGTCTAAATTTTATTGTCGAAATTATTTCAAGTGATTCTTCTTTTTGGTGTTTATTATTAAGTTACTCTGTATGACGTCCCATTTGGTAGCGTAAAACGGTCACTTTATGAACCCTACTGCTCATTAACGGCTTGTCTTGAAGATTTGAAAAATATATGATTTTGCTATAGATTCATATAGATCATTTTGCCCGAATTACTTTTTTTGTATGGTTAATACTTTTGCTGTAAAAAAATATTTTCCAACACGCAATATTTTGGCTTCTATTCCATACTACTACTAAACGGCTTCGTTATTTGGAAAAAAAAATACACTGAAAAATAGATAGTTAAAGGTACCACAGAATCGCCGAAGCACAATTGTAAATTAATCAAAGGAATATCCCCATTTTGAGATAAAGGCTCAGAGGTGCCCTGCGCGGGCGCGGGCGGCAGTCGTGCTTTAGCATACAAACGGGAGATGAGGATACTATGGGCCTTAAGTTACTCTGTATGGTTGTCTTTTATTCGTGAATAAATATTATTATGATGATGATGATGATCTAATCTCCACAACCAAGTTACTGGATAACACGATATCCTTTGCCAGGGGTGCTGGTTGTTCGAAAGAGATACCGCGGCCCCTGGCACACAGGCAACTGAGGGCACACGGGTGGGTTTTAGTCAGTAAAAGTCTGACACGCCCTACTGCTCCACCCAGAGCGGGAGAAGTTATTTGATGATTTCTCACCCCAAAAAAAAACCCCTTGATAGTCTACTAGTCATCACAGACTATATATACTTACAAAATATTAATTTATTCAAGTTTAAAAAATACTTGCTGTGCATAGAGCGCAGTACAACCGCATTACATAAAACCGGTTGTATGTTATTGATTACGGAAGCAGATTTGATCTCATCGTTGTTTTCGAGTAAATATTTTTTTTCATTATGATTGTCTACTTTGGAACCTAGTTATACGAGCCATTTTTAACCGACTTCAAAAAGAAGAAGGTTATCAATTCGACATTTTTATATACAGGATGTCCAGTAAATAGTACGACATAGTGTAGGGGGTGATAGCTTGGGTCTATACTTACCAAAAAAACATAGTAAATGTTCCGCAAAATGTCACGGAATTTACAGTCATACATAATTTATTTTCCTCCAAAAATCCTTTTCTAGTATTTTTTTTACATCAAATTATTCGTGAATAGTTACTCTACTCATTGATAAGTCTTTTTTGTATCAAAAACAGGAATGTTTTCAAGAAATTCTATTGTTTGTTAAGTTTTCATAGAACAATTTTCTTATCGCTTAACACTATAACTATAAATCTGTAACATTTTGCGGAACATATATTATGGTTTTTTGGCAGGTATTGACCCAAGCTTTCTACCCCTGCACTATGTCGTACTATTTACTGGACACCCTGTATACAGGAAAAGTTTTAATCCAGTGCTCAAACTGTAACCATGAATTTAGCATAGCATTCTAGACCCCCCAGCGCAGAAAAGTCGTCTTCGTTGGTATAAAAAAAAAATCAGCTGTTCCATACATTTTGACCGCCTAGGTATTGCACTTTTTTATGAAACAGCTGATTGGTATTGCACTTTTTTATGAAACAGCTGATTTTTTTTATATGTTGTATATACAAGGTGTAACTTAAATAACGCACAACCTCTTAAGGGGTCATTGTACTCATCATTATCAACAAGTTTTACTATGGGACCAAACCTGAAATCGTAAAAAAAAAATCAGCTGTTCCCTACATTTTGACGATTTATGCGAATACAAGTGTATGGAACAGCTGATTTTGTTTCGCGATTTCAGGTTTGGTCCCATAGTAAAAGTTGTTGATAATGATGAGCACAATAACCCCTTAACAGGTTGTGCGCTATTTAAGTTACATCTTGTATAATTATGTTTTTTGCTGAGAACCTGACAACCAGTCTTACCAAGGGGTATCGTGTCATCCATTAACTGGGATGTGGAGGTCAGATAGGCAGTTGCTCCATGGGAAATACTGGTATTCAGCTGCATCCGGTAAGACTGGAAGCTGACCCCAATATAGTTGGGAAAAGGCGAGGAAGATTGATAGGACTAATTTGAATTGTATCGTCAACAGAAAATGTTCGACAATCACACGACAATCTGTTGGGCGGTGGATGTCTACCGTATGCCGCAGACGCACACGCGAAGCAACCATGGCTCAACACTTTCTTATAGTAAGTACCATCATCATAATTTCAGCCGAAAGACGTCCACTGCTGGACCTAGAACACCCCCAAACACCGCCACTTCAACCGGTTCTGTGCCTCGTAGTCGCCCTGGGCGTCGGGAATCCCAGGCTGATTCCCGGCCACCGTAGGCGCGGGCTTGCGGACGGCGAGTAATGGGTAGCTCGCTGTCCGGTAAGGACCAAGCCCGGGTCGACGGCGCGTTGTGTTCCACGCGCGCCTCAAAGAGATGTCAGCACCAACTGGTGGGGTCCGCAAGGGTCGATGCCTGCCAGGGGTGCGGGTTGTTCGAAAGAGATACCGCGGCCCCTGGCACACAGGCAACTGAGGGAACACGGGTGGGTTTTAGTCAGTAAAAGTCTGATACGCTCCTGCTCCACCCAGAGCGGGAGAAGTTATTTGATGTTTTCCCACCCAAAAAATAAAATCAGCGGCGAGCTACCTAGAAGAAAGTACTCCAAATATAGAAGCAAGAAGTCTCCAGTGGTTTTATTCCTCGCCAACCCAGCACAGAAATGCGGCTATACGCCACAAGTAGTTTAAAACCTGGATAAAGGGGGCGTCCATTAATTAAGTGAGGCAATTTTGGCGACTTTTCGACCCCCACCCCCGCTCTGGTGAGATGTTGTGATATTTGGCTCGACCCTCTCCCCCTCCCCATAATCTCACGTGAAATATTTCAAATACGTGGCTTTAGTGTAAAAACGTTAATCTGTGCTTATTTGCGTTGGATTTATGCGTTGCATTTGGTTGGCTTGGCTGGCCGGTGGCAGTTTAACCATCGAGCAGCTACTGTGCTACTTTGTGGCGTTCGCGTAACCGCGATAAATATTATTTTGTAGGATTTAACCATATTGGCGGAAAAACATGTTCGACATTATTTAGCCCGGTTTTCTCGTAATGTTACATTGTTTCTTTGCGGAAGAAAATATAAATTACGTGATATTTGCCGAGAACCTCCCTCCCCCCACGTCAGATTGGGTGAGATTCGACTCGACCCCCTCCCCCCCTAAACGCCTCACGTAGTTAATGGACGCCCCCTAACACAATAGTATATTTTATATCGAGGGACGAAACGAAGCCATAATATACCAGAGGTGGTTTGACTCCCGAGCGTGCGAGGGAGTCAATGAAACCGAGGGTATATTAAGTTGGCGTTTAGTCTCGAGGTGCAAACTGTACTTTTCACTTTGAGTACGAGAAAAATAGTCAATTTCGTACAAAAACGTTTAATAAATATTACTTAATAAAATAAAAATCACAAAAGATTTTTTTACTTGAAGCTAAATGTACAATTCGAATTATTTGAAAAATCATGGAACTAAAACTCAACATTTTCGCAATGAAGATGGTCCACACTGAACAGATAATAGTATATTTACTGGCTGTTTGAGTTTGTCTATGTCACATGAAGGAAATTAAAAAACGAATTACTTTTCACTCCCTAAAGACTAAAGTGGTCACTTTAGTCCCGCTTCATAGGCCTATATTGGCGTACTTTTAGAGCATGAGAAGTGAATAGGGTAGTTTTTATCCCAGCAGAACGTTCCCATGGTATCATTCCCGACTTCCACGCGGCTGAAGCTGCTGGCGAAAACTATTAAATTGTATTATATTTAATCCTTTTTTTCCAGTCAATGGCTAGCGAAGTCTTCCCACCGCAATAAAGCGATGCCTCACATAAAATCATACACACGGTACTCAAACAATAAAGCCGCTTTCTATATGTTGACTTCTGCGAACGTGAGCAAGGCTGCGTGGGGCCAGCTCAACAAGGGCAACGGAGCTCTCAGGATCATGAGTTACGAAGCTGGAGTCTTATTCTTACCTCAGTTTGTGGTAAGTTGCAAGAATATTGTCTTTGGAACTGACTTCAGGAAGAAGCTGGTTCTCAATGCTTTTTTACACGCATTATTTTAGCTTCATTTGTATGTTTGTTTGTTTGTATGTAACCGACTCCTTAGAGCGCGATTTTGACCCACTTTAAACGGTCAGATTTCATTTAAACTTTGTAAACTTATCGAGGACCGATGACAATTCAATAATTAAAAAAAATAATTGAAAAATGAAAAAAAAGTAATAAAAAAAAAATCACGTTTTTGTAGTTAGCAGAACTAAAAAATAGAAAACAAATAATAGTTTAAAAAAACTAAAAAACACTCTTTCAAAAACCAAACTAAAAAAGGAGAAAATAATTTAATTCAATTAACAAGCGTGGGGTGCTTGACATTAATTGATTATAAAAATACCTCAAAAAGCACCCCACGCTTTTTAATTGAATTAAATTATTTTCTCCTTTTTTAGTTTGATTTTTAAAGCGTGTTTTTTAGTTTTTTAAACTATTATTTATTTTTGTATGTTTGTTACGCGATATCTTGTTTACATAGCTAGTAGTGGTATAAAAGTGGTATGGGGTAGGTACTATAACTAAAAAAAAGTCAAAATTAAAAAAAAAAAAAAACCAACAAAATTACAACCGACTTCCGAAAGAACCACTACAAAGTGAAAAATAACTTTAATTTCGGAAGTCCGTGACAAAGTGAAAAAGTTTTTTTAAGATCTCATATTGTCAACACTTAAGCGGAACCTAGTCGCAGGCTCGAACTCACTTGTGAGCCTGGCTAAAAATCACGCTGTCTCACCAGGCTTCGTGTCGTCCGACAGAGATAGTATCAGTGATGAGCAGTTAGACGCTAGTCTACACGCACAACGTTATTGAGTGAGATGCAGGATCATTTATAGTAAAAAAAATCGCGAAAAAATTAAGAAAAGTCTTTTGGACGATCGGGTTTTATGAAAAAGCCAATCCATAAATCAATGACCAATAAAGTTTATTGAACTTTTCGATAATTGAACTTTGTCGGTACCGACTTGGTTGATGCAAACAAACAATCAAATCTTTCCTCTTTATAATATTAATTTAGATGACATGAATATTTACTTTATAAAGTATTATATTGCTTTAATTAGTGTGAATACGACTGTGTCTGTGTTTTTTTTTTCTAATTTAGTTTTAATCATGGTCTGTCAGTTTGAGTAATTTACGCGGCCTACCTAAATGTCCTTTCTTTGATATTGTTCGTCAAATCGTTGAACTCCACAAGTTCTGCGTGGAGCTGCATGATTACTGATAAATGCGCGCACTGATTGGATAGGTTCACTCGATCTGTGTGGTTCTTTTCTCAAAAGACACCAAACCACATGGTCTTCTCATGATCTGACCAAGATTATGTCTGGACTTTAAAAGAGACTGTGACCTCTCAGTTTGTGTCGGCCTTTCTTCTCAGAGTAGTCAGATAGGAAACGCCGACCTCATCTAGTTTTAAAAATATGATTGACGTGTAAAAGTGTTTGTACAAACCTACATAGAGAAATAAAAAACTTTTTCCAAAAAAAACAACCGGCTTCCAAAAAAACACTACTAAGTGAAAAGTAACTTTAATTTCGGAAGTCGGTGTCTTTGGAGCTGTATTTTAATTTTTTGTCACCGCCTTCCGAACTTAAAGTTATTTTTCACTTTGTAGTGTTTTTTTGGAAGTCGGTTGTTTTTTTTGGAAAAAGTTTTTTTTTTCACTATTTAGTGGTTCACATGTGCTTACCCCTTCACAGCATACCGGCGTGATGTTATGTTATGAACTGGTGCAAGCAATAGACACACATGAGATTTCAGTAATCCCAGTCCATTTGTTATCATTTATTGAGGAGTTCCGTTGCCTATCTCCAAAGTTCTTCATCAGATCTTCACCAAATTGAAATGAGACCACTCCGAGAAAGTAGTCTTCCAAAAAATACCCAAATCGCTTCGCGTACCTATAAAATTTGAAGAGTTCTCTCTATTTCTCCAGGATCCCATCATCAGATCCTGACTTAATGATCATAGGACCACCTGGAAAGTATACCCTTTCAAACAAAAAAATAAAAATCCAAATCGGTACAGCCATCTTCGAGTAATCGGGCGACATACATAAAAAAAAAGTTTCCGACGAATTGAGAACCTCCTCCTTTTTGAAGTCGGTTAAAAATCATTTGTCATTTACTACCTTGTTATTTAAATTTTATTTGTTATTGTTACAGATAAAAGAAGATTTCTTTCCGTTGCAGCAAAATGCTAAAAACCGCCTTATAATCCCTTACGACTTACCGCCGACCAAATATGCGTCAGACATGAAAGTCTGGGTCCAAGACTACCTCAGATAGTCCCAAACAAGTAACCACAGAGCAGTAGACAAGTAACCACAGAGCAGTAGACAAGTAACCACAGAGCAGTAGACAAGTAACCACAGAGCAGTAGACAAGTAACCACAGAGCAGTAGACAAGTAACCACAGAGCAGTAGACAAGTAACCACAGAGCAGTAGACAAGTAACCACAGAGCAGTAGACAAGTAACCACAGAGCAGTAGACAAGTAACCACAGAGCAGTAGACAAGTAACCACAGAGCAGTAGACAAGTAACCACAGAGCAGTAGACAAGTAACCACAGAGCAGTAGACAAGTAACCACAGAGCAGTAGACAAGTAACCACAGAGCAGTAGACAAGTAACCACAGAGCAGTAGACAAGTAACCACAGAGCAGTAGACAAGTAACCACAGAGCAGTAGACAAGTAACCACAGAGCAGTAGACAAGTAACCACAGAGCAGTAGACAAGTAACCACAGAGCAGTAGACAAGTAACCACAGAGCAGTAGACAAGTAACCACAGAGCAGTAGACAAGTAACCACAGAGCAGTAGACAAGTAACCACAGAGCAGTAGACAAGTAACCACAGAGCAGTAGACAAGTAACCACAGAGCAGTAGACAAGTAACCACAGAGCAGTAGACAAGTAACCACAGAGCAGTAGACAAGTAACCACAGAGCAGTAGACAAGTAACCACAGAGCAGTAGACAAGTAACCACAGAGCAGTAGACAAGTAACCACAGAGCAGTAGACAAGTAACCACAGAGCAGTAGACAAGTAACCACAGAGCAGTAGACAAGTAACCACAGAGCAGTAGACAAGTAACCACAGAGCAGTAGACAAGTAACCACAGAGCAGTAGACAAGTAACCACAGAGCAGTAGACAAGTAACCACAGAGCAGTAGACAAGGCTGCGACTTAACTGTAGGTCTTAAGTTCGAACCCAGAATGGCGATTTTACTTTGTGTAATTTATTTCAACACCACTGCTCTCAAAACGGTGAAGGAAAACATCGTGAGGAAACCGGCATGTCTTAGAACCAAAAATTCGAAGACATGTGACATCTACCAACCCGCACTGGGCCCGTGTGGTGGATTACGGCCCACTCGTTCTCACAGAGGCCAGTGTCCCAGCAGTGGGGAAATTATGGGCTGGCAGTGTAGATAAAAAATATTACACTAAGTAAAGCGCCGTCTGAGTTTAAATCTATTATTACTACATACTTGCTAAGTCGCGATCATTCCAACTGCTCTATTGTCATTATTATTTCTGAAAGATTTTTTTTGTCAAACCGGCGATTGTAAAACGGTCTCCCATCCAGTGAATGGCCGCGGTAATTGTAGATCTTGACTTTCGTGATTCCATTATTAAAATTAGTATTATGTAAGAATGTAAATTGTTGCTTTTCATATTTTTGTATCTAAATTAATGATGATTGTTAGATTGTATTAAATCATTTGTTTTATTTTTTGTATTCTGGCGTTTTATTTTAAGCAAATGTAGTACTAGTCAGTAGGGAAAGCGAAATGATGGGTGGATTGTGTGAAAGATGTTCATCGTCATTATTTTTTTTTCTTTTTTTTGAGGGTGGGAAATCATCAAATAACTTCTCTCGCTCTGGGTGGAGCGGCAGGACGTGTCAGGCTTTTACTGACCAAAACCCACCCGTGTTCCCTCAGTTGCCTGTGTGCCAGGGGCCGCGGTATCTCTTTCGAACAACCCGCACCCCTGGCAGGCATCGGCCCTTGCGGACCCCACCAGTTGGTGCTGACATCTCTTTGAGGCGCGCGTGGAACACAACGCGCCGTCGACCCGGGCTTGGTCCTTACCGGACAGCGAGCTACCCATTACTCGCCGTCCGCAAGCCCGCGCCACTATCATCATCTGCCTAGCCTTATGTTGGGGTCAGCTTCCAGTCTAACCGAATGCAGCTGAATACCAGTATTTCACATGGAGCGACTGTCTGAGTGACCTCTAAACCCCAGTCACGGGGTAAAAAGCCTTAGGGCTCCCAAAACGGTGAAGGAAAACATCGTGAGGAAACCGGCATGTCCTAGAACCAATAATTCAAAGACATGTGACATCTACCAACCCGCACTGGGCCTGCGCGGTGGATTATGGCCCACTCCGTCGTACAGAGCAGGCCTGTGTCCCAGCTGTGGGAAAATTATAGGTTGATTATGATGAATCCCCCTTAAGGGCAACTGGTGGGGTCCGCAAGGGCCGATGCCTGCCAGGGGTGCGGGTTGTTCGAAAGAGATACCGCGGCCCCTGGCACACAGGCAACTGAGGGAACACGGGTGGGTTTTAGTCAGTAAAAGTCTGACACGCCCTCCCGCTCCACCCAGAGCAGGAGAAGTTATATGATGATTTCCCACCCAAAAAAAAAGGGGGGGTCATAACTTTCTTTTTGCTTAGCCGTAGTCGGGTAAAATACATGAATGACGTACACACCTAAAAAGAAAGATTACCAATAAAGAAACGTCTTAATTACGCGTTAATTATCAAGCTCCCCCTTATGTTGTTAACTTACATCATTCTGTATAAAGTAACAACGGAAATAATATACAGGATGTGAATTTTTTATAAGCTACACTAAAAGAATCGGTTAAAACAAACGTAATCGTTAATTAGACGGTGCTTGGTTGGTAATAACTTTCACGTGATATGATTGTTCTTTAAAATTATTAATCTGCCTAGTCTGTCTGCTCAACAACGTAAATAACGCAATTAATGTTGATAAACTGTCAAAATGAAAGCCTACTGTTAGAATGCTCCGCAATAATAAAAAATATATATACAGGTTAAAATTGAAAACATGCGACAAACCGTAATGGGAGATTGTACTCATCATTATGAACAACTTTTACTAAGGGACCAAAGATGCAATCGCGAAAAAAAACAGCTGTTCCCTACATTTGGACGAGTCATGCGAACATAAATGTAGGGAACATGTTTTTTTTTTGTATTGCATACTGTGTATCTAGATTTAATATACAATGTACGATTGTTTGTTTTCCCAAATAAAATAAAATAAAAGATAAAAGTCTAGTTTATGGTAGGTACCTACTATTTACACAGGCCGACAAATTATTTACCCAGATACCAGACTATACCTACATTTCCGGAGTATTTTGATGCGCTGAATCCGAATTCAGAAATTCCCGATCCGAACCTCAAAAATGAGCAAAAACGGTAATTTTTGCTCTTTCAGATTAGGATATCTCAAAATCCTGACGTGATATAGCAATTCTGCGGCCAGATTCGGATTCAGCGCATCGAAATACTTCGGAAATAAATAGTCTGGTTTCTAGGTAAGTGTGTTCGTCTAATTTTATCGGCCTGTATTATCAGTCTAACTAATAAGTAGATATACCTACTCACCCTGCATAATTGGAAGTATGAACATATTATGCAATGCGCTAATTAGTGCAGTCACTTGACCGCGTTGCTGTAACCTGGTTAAACACAACTCGGAACACGCGACGTATAAAACTTGTGACCTTACCTCATTTCTTCAGAGATTTGATGTAGAAGTGGGTCCTATACAGTTTTTTGGTTAATGTAATTTAACTGTTAATCATCAATGGTCAACAGGTTAAAAAAGCTGTTGAATTATTAACAGCTTTTGAATGTTCAATCGGTAGCGTTTCGCGTCAATTTATGTCAACGTTTTCAGTCATTGATAATTTTGTTGCAATTAATTAATTTCATAAATATAAAAAAAATATATAATGGCATTCCCTTTAAACTCTTTCCAGGCTTAGAACTGGCTGGGTACAAATAGTAGCCAGGCCTACAAAGGTCATTTTATTTTATAAAAAAAAAAAAACATTTTAAACAAATAATATTTTCAGTTACCAATACAAACAGTTGATTCTCAGAAATTCATAAAATAATAGTGAAATAATCTGTCGAGTCGTTGACGTAAATTTTTACAAACTGTTTATTCATTGATGATTAAAAAAATAAAAATAAAATCAATTTATTTCAGGTACTAGGATTAACAGTTATCTCGTTGACGAATGAAAAGTCGTTAAAAAACAGTTTATTGATTCAACGACCACCTCTAATATGATAGTACAGACGCCAGCACACCAAGCCACCCCAATCTATGATTTATTTTTGATAGATTTTCATCTTTATAACATAAGCGTAAAGTTCATGTTTAATTGGGAAAATTTGACAGTTTGAGGTAGCTTGATGTGCTGGCGTCTGTACACAGTTTGGTTAGATACCCTGTAAAGGCTCTATGACTCGACTTACTAGAAAAAGAAAGGCCGAAATAAAGTCAGAGGTCACAGTCTCTTTTTCTTCTTAACGTGTTGATAGCCCTGCCAGGGGTGCAGGTTGTTCGAAAGAAATACCGTGGCCCCTGGCACACAGGCAACTGAGGGAACACGGGTGGGTTTTAGTCAGTAAAAGTCAGAGCGGGTGAAGTTATTTGATGATATCCCACCCAAAAAAAAAACCTGTTGATAGCAATCTAAATACAGTCAGCCCAGAATTTGGCTACGAGCTTAGCACTTTCACCAGCGTCAATCAATTCCTATAGCGTGCAGACAGCAGGACACGCTGGACAAGAAATTAATTAGTGCCCCATCACAGGCTCTTTTAAAGTCCAGACATAAGCTTGCTCAAATCATGTGTAGATTGGTGTCTGTCATGGGCTTTTGAGGAAAGAACCACACAGATTGAGTGGACCTGTCCAGGTGTGGCACGCATTTGTCACTAATCGTTCAGCGTGTGTTTTGGTTATCCGGTTAGGCCGATCTGATGCTGTTTCATCTCTTCAGATTGATCTCTCCATGTCTTTTAGTCCACCGCGATGTTACTAACCGTTTCTTTACGAATATCATCATCTGCCTGTCTTTTCTGAGCTATGTTGAGGTCGCTGTTCAGTTTAACCGGACGCAGCTAAATACTAGTTTTCTTTTTGCTGCTGGGGAGTTTGTTGCGCCCTTTCTTCTTCCCAGGTAAAGCACTAGGAAGTGGTGTTGGGCGGGCGTTTTGGGGGACTGTTTTATGTAATTTTGACGTTTCGAAAAATGCTGATTCTGAGCCTAAATTGAAAAAAAATACTTTTGATTTTTTGGTAATGACGTCTCGCAGGTCAACCTAGGAGATTGTCGGCTGCTTAACAGGTCTAGCCTGTGGGTGCCTCAATAAATTAAGGCCTCAGCCAGGGCTTACAAACATGAAACTAAATACTGCCATGGACCGATTGACTATGTGACTTCCACGATCCAGTTTCCGGGTAACACGCCACCCTTTGACTTTCTTTACGAACACGCAGGCAATTAGTAAAAAAATAAAAATTAGTCAGTGAAATAGTAAATACCGAACTGGCTGGTGAACAAGTAACTATCTAGATAACTAAATTAATCAATTAAAATTTTATAGTTTTATTGCATCAAAAGTTTTCAACTACTTATACAGGATGGTAGGCCCTAGATAGCAATGCGGTGTTTAATTCAAACAACAGAAACGGTTATTTTTAGCTTTGTATTAGATACTAAAACAATAAAATCTTCTAAAATAACCCGGCGCCATATCGTCATAATCGGGAATTAAAATGCTATACAACAGCTATCCCGTAATGATGACACTTTACGTCACATGGCGCCGTTTGATATGGACGAGAGCAAGCCGCTGTACTACAGGTTACGATAGAGACGGATATAGAAAAAATGCGTCAGCTAGAACGAGATGGAGGAATATTGCACATTTTATTTGGTTTTCAGCTGCTCAAAAACTATTTCATACTTTATATTAATTTTAGAATGATAGTAAGTATTATTTTTGATACTTCAGTAAGTTAAGGTCAGCTATGCGCCGGCTTCTCTCTTACAAAAATGTACACCTCGCCGCTGTGCTACACTTAAATCGCAAGCAGCCACCCTGTATAAACTATTAATTAAGAATAAATTAAGTACCTACCTAATATACGACCCTGATTTTGCCCAAAGAAATTGTAACTTGTTACTAGAAAAGTGAATAACAGAAGTACTAGTTGAAGTGACGTAATGAACGCACTTGGCGTGTACAAACTTCAAACGCCAATAACTGTCATTACAACTCTATTTGGACGTATAATCGTATTTAGTAACTTGACAGTTCGAAGAAAAATAATGCAACCACACTAAAACTAATAGTGTCGGGGAACGATTTTGCGTAAAGAACGAATGATAAAAATGGTTTAATTTTAATTTCGTTAAAAAACTTTAAAAAATCGTTTGTAACATGTGGAACATAAGAATATATAACTAATTCTACAATTTTTAATAGTGCATACCATGTTTTTAAGACAAGTTATTAAATTTAAAATGTTTTTTTTTTGCATGTAAGTACATTATTTTAAGTTCATTCAATTTCAATCTTTTTTTATCATAATCTGGTAACCCTTCAAGTGTCAAGTTACTGAATACGATTAAGATTCCAATTATGAGCAGAGATCGGATATTCGGATGCATATTCACCTAAAAGTTGATATGTTGGCTAACATGGAATGCGCTTTTGTATCGAAAAAGTCTTAATTTATGTAAGTAATTTGTTTATTTTTTGTTTTAAGTAATACAAACCTCCAGTACATACACATATTTGTATCGGGTTAAACATTAATTTTAAATTAATACACGTCTGAATAGTTATGCAATCCAAGAATCCCGGGGTTTTTAATAAACATTACTAATAATTTATAAAGCCGCTTCCATATCTACTTTCATAGCTAAAAATTATCTTTAGGTAAATATGCATCCGAATATCCGATCTATGATTATAAGGCTACGTATCTTTGTATGCCAAAAACTCCGTAAAAAAAGTCTACAATTAAGAATCACAAAACATCACGCCTTGATTCCCCGAAGAGTTGGGCAGAGGTGTAACTTTAATACACCACATTCGCCAGTTAGGTATGTTTAATTCCTATGTAACAGGGGCGCGCCTCATGCCATCAACTGGTACACCTCCAGACCCCGGGCTGCTCCTGAGAAATGCCTGAAAAGTTATAACACAATTGACGACTTCGTTAATGATGAATCACTGACCGATTGACATGCTATTATTCATTTTTGCACGCTTTTTTTGTGCTTGACATTAATTGTTTATAAAAATACCTCAAAAAGCACCCCACGCTTTTTAATTGAATTAAATTATTTTCTCCTTTTTTAGTTTGGTTTCTAAAGCGTGTTTTTTAGTTTTTTAAACTATTATTTTTTTGTATTACTGTAACATGGTTGACATTTGACATTTTCGTATTATTGTGTCATTTTTACTGTAATTCAAACGATTTGACATGAATTTGTATCTTGTATTATAACATTTTCCTTACTGTTAGTTTTAAAGTTAAAATATCCTAAATTTGTATAAATTCAATAATAATATATGATTTGCATGCTCATGTGACGGTAGAACATCACCTTCTGCCTAACGCAGATCCTCACCGGACACGGTTGTTTCGGGAGGTTCCTGTTTCGAATAAGGCGGGAGGAAACGCCCGCGTGTTTCCACTGCGAAGATCACACTGAGGACACGGTGGAGGTCTGCTCGGCTTGGGCGGAGCACCGCCGTGTCCTCGTGGAGGCGATCGGCGGCGGCGATATCTCGCGTCCGGCCTCGTGGTCCAGGCCATGGTACGGAGCGAGAGTGCATGGGTAGCCGTCACCTCCTTCTGCGAAGCAGTAATGCTCGCGAAGAGAGAGGCGGCGCACGTGAGGGAGAGGTAGTATATGCGCCCTCACGGCCTTAAGTCACCACAAGAGACGCCCTGGGCGTCGGGAATCCCAGACTGATTCCCGGCCACCATTGGCGCGGGCTTGCGGGCGGCGAGTAATGGGTAGCTCGCTGTCTGGTAAGGATCAAGCCCGGGTCGACGGCGCGTTGTGTTCTACGCGCGCCTCAAAGAGATGTCAGCACCAACTGGTGGGGTCCGCAAAGGCCGATGCCTGCCAGGGGTGCGGGTTGTTCGAAAGAGATACCGCGGCCCCTGGCACACAGGCAACTGAGGGAACACGGGTGGGTTTTAGTCAGTAATTGTCTGACACACCCTCCCGCTCCACCCAGAGCGGGAGATGTTATTTGATGATTTCCCACCCAAAAAAAAAAAACATCTTATACCCGTATCTACATTCATAGCAAATAAAGTTCTGATTCTGATTCTGAGAGTGCTTCATTGTTTCTCAGAGGCGTAGCTAGTCCTAAAGGCCTGTTTCAAAATTTGTTGACGATTTAGCCAACTGCGGCGAAGCTTCAAAGCAGAGTATTGTTTCTTTACAAAAAAAAAGCTTAGAAGGTTAAGCTCATTCAACTAAAGTCATTGTATCTTATCATCCTGACCCGGTTTCATCAAAGAACGAGCGAAGCGACCTTGAAAATTCGAGCATAACTGGAATAGATTAAATTTTCATTGTGATTTTACTAAGATAATGTAAGAGTCACCGAAATGAGCTATAAAATTAGGGCATCTTAATTAGGATACTAAGTTAAGCTCTCATTGTGATTTTATTATTTGTTACTAATAACGTGTACACACGACTACACATTAAGCTATACATTTCCAGTTTACGCTGATCTCGCACTGTACGGAAATCCTATAAAATGCGAGATCTGCTTATACTGGAAATGTATAGCTTGATGTGTAGCCGTGTGTACGACTGAGCGAAGCGGCCTCAAAAATTGGAGCACCCTGACTTGGATAGGTTAGATTTTCTGTGTGATTTAAATAATTAATGCAAGAGCTTGAGAATTAAACCGTGCACAAATCTAGACTCCGAGCTGCTCGAACTGGGAATCGAACCAAGGATCTCATGGTCAGCAGTAGCGTTTTCGACCACTAGACCCACAAGGCAGTTAATAAATATCAGCATTAGGTACGGAATCGTTTTCTGGGGCAACTCCAGTGACAGAGACATTGCCTTTAAAGCTCAGAAGAAATGCTTGCGGTCGTTTACGAAATTACAATCGATAGATGGTTGTAGACCATTATTTAAAGGAACTTAGTTTACTCACTCTACGCGACGCGCGACGCTAGCAAATCAAGCTACCCCAATCTGTCAAATTTCTTTGATAGATTTTCAACTTTATAACATAAGCCTAAGGTTGATGTTCAACTGGGAAAATTTGACAGTTCCCCTAACTGTCAAATTTTCTCAATTGAAAGCGGGATGTGCTGGCGTCTGTACATTTATGAAATGGGAGTGTTTGTTCGTTGTAACCTGCATTTATTTGGAAAACTGCGCTCTCGTCGTTTACAGAATACCATTAATGTTACCTCTCATAAAACCGCATTTTTCGGCAAGTGTCCTAGGTATGGCCCCAAAAATATATAATAGTATGCCAGCGGTTATTAGAAGTAAAGAGTGTCTGGGATCCTTTAAAGGGCCTTTATTTATATTCCTTCTAGATAGATGTTACTACTCCATCATTGAGTTTACTACTGATAAACAGAGGTATGACGATTACGACTTGATAAGTAAACTCATACGATTTTTATTAACCGACTTCAAAAAGGAGGAGGTTCTCAATTCGTCGGAACCTTTTTTGTATGTATGTTCCCCGGTTACTCGAAGATGGCTGGACCAATTTGGATTTTTTTTTGTTAGAATGGTGGTCCCATGATCATCAAGTCAGGATCTGATGATGGGATCCTGGAGAAATAGAGAGAACTCTTCAAATTTTATAGGCATACTTGAAGCGATTTGGGTAGTTTTTGGAAGAATACTCTCTCGAAGTGGTCTCATTTCAATTTGGTGAAGATCGGATGAAGAATTTCGGAAATAGGCAACGGAACTCCTCAATAAATGATAGCAAATGGACTGGGATTGCTGAAATCTCATGTCTGTCTATTGTTTACACCAGTTCATAACATAACATCGCGCCGGTACGCTGTGAAGGGGTAAGCACATGTGAACCACTAAAAAGTGAAAAAAAAAACTTAACAAAAAAAAAACAACCGACTTCCAAACAAACACTACAAAGTGAAAAATAATTTTAATTTCAGATGGCGGTGACAAAAAATTTAAATACAGATCCAAAGACACCGACTTCCGAAATTAAAGTTATTTTTCACTTTGTAGTGTTTTTTGGAAGTCGGTTGTTTTTTTTAATAGGTATTGATTATGTATGAATGTGTTTATTTATCTAAAATTGTAATGACCTGACATATTTTAAATTGATTTTTTTATTTATTCATAGGTGAACCAACAGCTATAATATAAAGATAACAATTGTATATGTAACATTAAGCCAATTACAGGTTCCCACGGATAAAAACAGAAAATAGTATTAGAAATCTTATGATCACTAACAAGCACGATAAAAAAGAATACAATATATAAGGTACAATAAGCACTATGCACTTTTGAAAAAGTTTATTATGTATTGGCATGCCACCTGCTAATTATAATAGCTTGTTTGTATTAATTTTGTACGCCATATATTGGCAAAACATAGGTGCACATATTTAAGGGCCTACGTCCCGTTTGGTAGCGTAACACGGTCACTTTATGAACCGTACTGCTCATTAACGGCTTGTCTTGAAGATTTGAAAAATATATGATTTTGCTACAGATTCATATAGATCATTTTGCCGAGTACTTTTTTGTATGGTTAATACTTTTGCTGTAAAAAAATATTTTCCAACACGCAATATTTTGGCTTATATTCCATACTCCTACTAAACGGCTTCGTTATTTGGAAAAAAAAATACACTTAAAAATAGATAGTTAAAGGTACCACAGAATCGCTAGAGCACAATTGTAAATTAATCAAAGGAATATCCCATTTTGAGATAAAGGCTCAGAGGTGCCCTGCGCGGGCGCGGGCGGCAGTCGTGCTTTAGCATACAAACGGGAGATGAGGATACTATGGGCCTTAAGAAAATAGTAACTGTTACCGTGACCGTTACTGGTACGTTGAAGACAGGGAAGTTTGGCATTAATTCCTTCTGCACATGTGGCTTCCCTGGTACCTCATTAACAGCAAAACCGTGTGAAAGTCTATTAACTGCTCCCAAATTGCAATGTTAATTTTTATTCTTTTTACAATGTCTGACATATTCTCGTCATTATTTGACATTATACATCAATTTTACTACCTACTATTTATTTTCAGTGATTGTCATCGAAATCATGTCACTTGGTTCAAATAGATTCATTTTATATAGGTAGATTCTTTTACATATTGTGAATGAGAGAACGTTGTAGGCCTTAGAGACTAGATTTGTAGACGTTTTTCTATTCTGTATTTTCATTCCTCTAAGTACCTGGTACTTATTGACTGGCCTGCACTGTCCTCCCATACCTATTATCACTGTAATTTGAAAACATTGTAAAAGCCAATTATTTTTAAAAGAGTAACCGTGGAGTTTCTTGCCGGCTCTTCTCCATAGGAAACGACAAATTGGAACCGTGCACCTAGCTTCTGACGTTTCATAAGTGCCCATGCAGGCTTATGTGAAATAAAATATTTTGATTTTGATTTTGACCGTAACTTTGTTTAACAAAATAAATGATTGATTGATCAAGATAGTTATTTCTTTACTCTTTAGTCGTTACGCATCAGACAAAAATGCGTCAATATAAAGGTACTACAATGGAAGTTATTATGTTTAAGTATTTATTGCATACTCGTATAATTATGTTGTTTTTAGCAGAATCCATCGGACAATAGAAGAGTTTCTTTCTGTGTCTAGTGGTGTCGGGAGTGTATTAACGTATTTCCCTTTGAACTCCGTAATTTATAAACCGACTTATTGAATGGTCTTATATAAATTTGGTCAAGTTCTGAGTGTTTTTTGAGTTAGCTTCAATAATACGTCATTATTGCCAAAAAATTGAACTTCTGAATTCTTCCTGTATAGTACAATTTCCCTGCGATCTTCGCCCATCCATCAACTCGTTACGTCCCGCTCTATTGGGCCCCTTACCACACAACTGTATATGTATACAGTGCACGTTTCGTCATTGTAAAGCATTTTCTGGCTGTCTGTCAAACAGTGAGGGTGCATTTGCCGTTTCAAAGATGAGGGTAAGTATTTTTTTAAGATGGTTATTTTTTCGAGTGAATGTATGTAAATAAGTGTGTTTCTTAGGGCGAATTTCACCAAACTTTTATACCTAGAATAAGTCTCCTCCTGAGAATAAATTTTGAATTTTTGACAGATTTTCCAAAGTAGAATTGTCAGACGTAAATTCTTATCCTGAGAATAAATTTTGAATTTTTGACAGATTTTCCAAAGTAGAATTGTCAGACGTAAATTCTTATCCTGAGAATAAATTTTGAATTTTTGACAGATTTTCCAAAGTAGAATTGTCAGACGTAAATTTTATTCTACGGATAAAAGATAAAGATATAAAGACCTTGGTAAAATCAGCCCTTACTCTGTAGCCTAAACGGCTTGTTGGATTTTAGCTTGATAGGCGTCCTTATAATTATTGCGTCCGTCCGACTCAATTTTGAGGGTGACATTATCAAAATTAAAATGGCCGATTTTTGGCGCCATATTTTGTCTTCAATATTTTTATCGAGTGGGGTGACCAAATAAAGGGTTTCATAAATATTTATTGGATGTAAAAAAATATTATATTAACTGAAAAGTGTAAAATAAATTTAAAAAAAAATCAAAAAACCCGACTGCGTAAAAAGTGAAGTTTTAAATCAAAAAGATGGTTTTGTGTAGTTTTTTTTAATTGGCACGGACATCCATGCGCAAATTCCTTAGATAAGATATATTCATAGAAATGTGCAATAATACTTGCGCTGTCAGAAATGTATGGAATAGCAAATTGATTTTTTTGCTAACCAATAAAATTCTTCTACGCCAGAGGGTCTAGAATTAATCGTTTCGTCGATGTTCCTGTATATAAACAATTTAGATTATTTTGTGGTGTATTAACTCTTCGCATGTCAAGTGTACAACCATGCGTTCCGATAATAATAGAATTTCTATTGTATCTGCTAATTAGAAGCGCGACGGGTTTTTTTTTTGATTGGGAAATCGTCAAATAACTACTTCCGCTCTGTGTGGAGCAGTTGCCTGTGTGCCATGGGCCGCAGTATCTCTTTCGAACAACCCGCAACCCTGGCAGGCATCGGCCCTTGCGGACCCCATCAGTTGATGCTGACATCTCTTTGAGGCGCGCGTGGAACACAACGCGCCGTCGACCCGGGCTTGGTCCTTACGAGACAGCGAGCTACCCATTACTCGCCGTCCGCAAGCCCGCGCCGGGAATCAGCCTGGGAAGCGCGCCGGGTTAATAGCAATGTTGTGTGTTTAATAATTGCCCCTGCCACTCCGAATGTAAATAATTGAGATAATTTTTGTGGTGTATTAATAGCAGTTTTGTGTGTTTGCAAGTAAATGTGATAAGCAACTGGATCGTGGAGGTCAGATAGGCAGTTGCCCCATGTAAAATACTGGTATTTAACTGGATCCGTTTAGACTGGAAGCTGACCCTAAGGCGTGAATTACACAGAAACGGCGTAAGGAGTAGGCGCGCCACAGGCGCAGCGTACGCAGTAAATTTTGTATGATAACTTTTAAGGGCCTACGTCCCGTTTGGTAGCGTAACACGATCACTTTATGAACCGTACTGCTCATTAACGGCTTGTCTTGAAGATTTGAAAAATATATGATTTTGCTATAGATTCATATAGATCATTTTGCCGAGGGTACTTTTTTTGTATGGTTAATACTTTTGCTGTAAAAAAATATTTTCCAACATGCAATATTTTGGCTTCTATTCCATACTCCTACTAAACGGCTTCGTTATTTGGAAAAAAAAATACACTGAAAAATAGATAGTTAGAGGTACCACAGAATCGCCGAAGCACAATTGTAAATTAATCAAAGGAATATCCCCATTTTGAGATAAAGGCTCAGAGGTGCCCTGCGCGGGCGCGGGCGGCAGTCGTGCTTTAGCATTCAAACGGGAGATGAGGATACTATGGGCCTTAAAAGCGGCATCATGCCTGCGCCGCGCCTTTAACTTACGCCGTTTTTGTATTATGTATGTATTCACGCCTAAAATAGTTAGGAAATGGCTTGGCAGATGATGAAAAATGTTTATTGTGTATCATCAACTGCATACCGTTTTTTCTGAACATATTGGTATTTTACAATGGATCGACTGCCTATCTGACCTCCACTACCCAGTTACTGGGTAACACGATACCCTTTGGTAAGACTGGTTGTCCCTATAACTAATAGTTTTATTATTTTGTTCCAGTTAATATGCTTTTGGTGTTTCTTATTGGCTGCAGCTGTCCGTGCTCAAAACGATGGATACTACGCACCACAGACATTTAGACAAGTAAGTTTTTTAATATCCTTACTAATATTATAAACAAGATAGTTTGTATGTATGGATGTTTGTTACTCTTTCACGCAAAAACAGCTGAACGGATTTGGATGAAATTCGGCACACAGATTTCATTTCATTTCATTTTTTTTTATAAACGTTGCCCCACACTAGGAATTTCTCCTGTATTGTGGGTGCGTTTACAAACATTTAAACTCACATACACAAACAGCCAGACCCGGAACAACTACTTGTAGGTCATACAAATATTTGTTCCGTGCGGGGATCGAACCCGCGACACGCAGCGCAGCAGTCAATCGCTTAACCACTGCGCCAACCGTGCTGTCAAAATATAGATAGATTATAACCTAGATTACACATAGGATACTTTTTTTTATCCCGGTAGCACGTTCCCGCGGGATCATTTCCGACTTCCACGCGTGCGAAGCCGCGGGCGGAAGCTAGTTATTATATATTCTAGGTTTTGACCCAGACTTTGTCCAAAAAAAAAAAATACAAAATCAAAAAACCCGACTGCCTAAAAAGTGAACTTTAATTAAATAAATAATAGTTAAAAAAACACGCTTTAAAAACCAAACTAAAAAAGGAGAAAATAATTTAATTCAATTAAAAAGCGTGGGGTGCTTGACATTAATTGATTATAAAAATACCTCAAAAAGCACCTCACGCTTTTTAAACTATTATTTATTTTCTATCTTTTAGTTCTGCTAACTACAAAACCGTGTTTTTTTTCCCCATTTTTTTTTTTAATTATTGAATTGTCATCGGTCCTCGACAAGTTTACAAAGTTTCAATGAAATCTGACCGTTTAAAGTGGGTCAAAATCGCGCTCAAAGGAGTCGGTTACATACAAACAAACAAACCAACAAACAAACATACAAGTGAAGCTAATACAAAGCGTGTAAAAAGATGGAAGCAATAAACTTGTTTTAAAAGGATGACTGTTAGACTGAATACTAATGATATTGTTTATAGTATTCAGTCTAATAGTCATCCTTTTAAAACAAGTTTCTTGTTTCTATCTTTTTTAATTAAAGTTCACTTTTTAGGCAGTCAGGTTTTTTGATTTTGTAAAGATTTTTTTCACAGTTTTTAGTTAATATAATTATTTTTGACGTTAAAGAGACCTATTTATGAAACCCTTTATTTTGATACCCCACACAATAGGATTTGAGAAAAAAAAAATTGCAAGACATAATATGGCGCCAAAAATCGTCAATTTCAATTGTGATATACCCAGTGTCACTCTCACAATTAAGGCGAATCTAACGGCACCTCTCAAGCTGAAATCGATCACGCCGTTTTGGCTACAGAGCGTGCCAAAGAAATATACCTACATACATACATAGGAACATACATACATACACTCGAAAAACATAACCCTCCTTCTGGCGCAGTCGGGTAAAAATGGAATGTCTTATTTGGATATGTGTTATCTATACTATATAATAATATTATAAAGAGGAAATATTTGATTATTTGTTTACATTGAATAGGCTCCGAAACTACTGAACCGATTTGAAAAAATATTTTACTGTTGGAAAGCTACACTATCCCCGGCTGACATGGCTATATTATCCCCGTATTCCCACGGGAACGCAAGACTAGCAAGTCATCAATATTTAAGGTGTGTCACAAAGGCTGAAAAGCCGCAGAAGCTTTTTAAAGTTTGTCCTGAACTCACTGGCGAAGTGGCGAACGACCTAAGGAAAAGCTTGGTCTGTGGTCAGATGGTGCTTCCTTAACAAACCCATTCGTTACACCTGCTGAAAATCTCGAACCTGGCCATGAGTTGCCTTATTTATCCTGGAAGTCTTTAACTAGACTCCGGTCTCAGGTAGGCCGAAGTAAAGAAAACCTGTTTAAGTGGAGATTCACAGATGACTCCGCCCTGGAGTGTTAATGTGGTGCTGTCCCACAAACAATGGGGCACTTAATATCTTGTCTGCACGCTACAGGAGCTGATGGACGATGCAGAGTTCTTTCTTTGTATTAACCATATTTATTCCCCACCCTGTAAAAAGATTTAGGTGTGAATAATTCACCATCTTTACACCAATGCAATATTCAAGAATTCAGGCACAATAAAACCACTCCCGACAACCATTTATATCATATCGGTTACCCATCAGTTTTTAAATAGAAACAACGGTTGCTTAACCCTTAATTGGAGCAATTACAAGCGTTGCGCTTGCTACTAAATAATTGTTGAACTGTAACCAAATAGTTTGCGGTCAGTCGCGCGGATCGTTTAATTTGGTTTGAGTAATTATTGGTTCATAATTTGATTGTGGTGGCTGCGTTTGGGGGCAGGCCGTTACTTTAGTAGGTATATTATACAGGTATATCAGTTGTGGCCAAATTTATATATTATATAGGCCTTATTAGAAGGCTAAAAGCCCATTTACCAGCGCAGAGAGCAAAGGGCCCTTGTTTTCTTTTCTTGACTCTCCAACTTCCCCTAGCTATCTCGCCCCTCACTTTCAGTACATTTGTGTCAACCACAACAAAAATCTTCGTTCTTCTTACAATCGCCTTCTTCAATGTCCCACTCACCGTACAGACTTTATTCACTCTTCCTTCTTCGTTCAGTCTATATCTCTGTGGAATGCGCTCCCCTTGGAAATCAGGATGGCAACCAACCGGTTGTCCTTTAAAGTGAAAGTTCGCGAGCACATTCAAAAGAAGCTGGCAGTATCTTCACAACGATAATGTTTTCCCATTGTTTGTCTTATTTGTTTTATTATAATTATGTGTATTAAGTATGTTTATTTTTGGTTATATTTAATTAAGTATTTATATCATATGTATTTTTTTTTTTTTTTTTTTTTTTTTTTTTTTTTTTTTTTTTAAATATTGCAATCTATCTGATTGATATTCAGCAATAGTTCAGTATTTGTTTTTATAGGCTTGTGCGGTACATGTCCAATGACAGGTCCGCTTTGTCTCAGTCACAGTCTATAGTAATAGGTCCTGTGGGTTTTTCCGTTTGAGCCTTCTTGGCGTTGTTGGTTCGCTCATTAGACGCTTCGCAAGTGCGTTAGGGTGGAGTGTGATCCTCGATGCATAAACTTTCATTCTGTTTTTTATTTCTTGTTTGACTGTCTTCATATTAAGGTCGTGGTGTAATCTTTCATTGGTTACATACCATGGTGCATTGGCTATCATTCGTAGCATTTTGGACTGAAATCTTTGAAGGATTTCAATGTTTGAGTTTGCTGATGTGCCCCATAACTGTAAGCCGTAACACCAAATGGGTTTGATTATGACTTTATAGAGTAGCAGTTTGTTTTCCAGTGATAGCTGTGACTTTTTATTTAACATCCAGTACATTTTGCGTACCTTTTGTCCCATTGCCAGGCGTTTGGTGAAGATATGCTTTCTCCATGTAAGTCTCCTGTCTAGGTACATGCCTAAGTATTTTGCCTCATCAGCTTGTGGGGCTTGAACTCCATTTATTTTGACTGGGGGACAGATTTGGCGTCGAAGAGTGAAAGTTACTTGCACAGATTTAGATTCGTTTGCTTTGATACGCCAATCTCTTAGCCATCTTGCGATATCATCAAGACTATTTTGGAGCTTCTGGGTGGCATGTTCCGGGAGTTCATCGGAAGACAGTACAGCCGTATCGTCGGCGAAGGTACCCGTTATGGTGACGTCTGAAGTAGGTAGGTCTGCAGTAAAAAGGAGATACAGAATGGGACCCATAACGCTACCCTGCGGTACGCCTGCATGGATTTCATTTAATGACGTTGTTTCTTCGCCTTGTTTCACAAAGAAGTGTCTGTTTTCGAGATACGATCTGATGAACTGGTAGAATTGTATCGGGAGGTTTTTTTTTATTTTGTACAAAAGCCCATCGTGCCACACGCGGTCAAAGGCCTGCGATATGTCAAGAAATGCAGCTGTACAATATTGCTTGCGTTCAAATGCAGTGTGAATAGCATTTACGAGCCTATGTACTTGCTCAATAGTACCATGCTTTTGCCTGAATCCAAACTGGTGTTCGGGGATTAAATTTCTTTCCTTAATGATTGGCATTAATCTGTTTAAGAATAGAATCTCCATTATTTTTGATGGTATTGGGAGCAAACTGATGGGTCTGTAGGACTTAACATCATCTGGGCTTTTACCAGGTTTAGGGACCATTATGATCTGTGCTACCTTCCATTGCCGGGGCACTGCTGATCTTCTCAAGATAGAATTATAGATATATGTTAAGAAAAGTATACCTTCTTCGGGCAATTCGAGCAGAATTCTCGCAGTTATCAGATCATATCCTGGAGCTTTGTTTTGATCAAGTTTTCGGATTGCTTGTTTGACTTCTTGCTTCGAAAAGCCATTTATTGGAAGGTCTAACTGATGGGTTTCATTTAGGAGCTTGGATATTGGTTCAATCTTTACAGACCCTTGATCAGGGTTTGGTAGGAACACCTGTTTTAAATGGTCAGCAAAAGTTTGGGCTTTTTCAGAGTCTTTTGACGCCCAGCTCTTATCTGTTTTGCGTATGGGAGGACGTGTTACTGTGGGGCACTTGAGATTTTTTGTCGCCTTCCAAAGCGAATAGTCAGTGGCAGCACTGGGACTCAGATCCGTAAGATATGCTTGCACATTCTGATTTTCATCTTCACTTAATAATTGTTTCAGCTGAGATGTGAGTGAGTTGAGTTTAGTTTTGTCAGCAGGATATCGTGTAGTCTGCCATAATTTTCGAGCCTTGCGTTTCTGGGCAATCATTTCCCTGATGTTGACAGGGTATTTTTTTGTACTAGGGATTGTATTCGAGTTTACTGGTGTAGCAAGCCAGGCAGAATTCTGGATGCAGTGGTTAAAGTGTTCAACAGCTTCTTCTATGTCTTGATCGGTTTTAAGCGGTATTTTCAAGTTTAGTGATCCTGATACCGACTCTCGAAAGTAACTCCAATCTGTTTTTTTATTATGTAGTATATCATATGTATGAGTATAATAATATTAGTACCTATATTTACTTATATTTGAATAAATATTCAAAACACGAGTAATTGCACCTACCACTGTTTGTCTCTGCATCACCCAAAGGTCGACTGGTAGAAAATGCCTTTGGCATTAAGTCCGCCTCTGTACATTTCTGTGCGTGAAGTATTAAATAAACAAATAATAAATAAATATAATTGTCAAACTTAAGTGGCAGTGGGCAGGGCACATTGCTCGCAGAACAGATGGCCGATGGGGCCGAAAAGTTTTGGAGTGGCGACCACGTACAGGAAGACGTAGAGTTGGCAGGCCACCCATATGGTAGACCGATGATCTTGTGAAGGCCGCAGGAATCCGCTGGATGCGGGAAGCACAGAACTGGTCGAAATTGTGGAGCTTGGGGAGGCCTATGTCCAGCAGTGGACGTCTTTCGGCTGAAATGATGATGATTACAGACTGTCAAACTGATCAACTTTCTCCATGGAGAAAGTTCAGAAGTTCGTATTTTACATGAATGTTCGCATTCAAATCTCAGTTTTAATTTGTCAAAAATACCTTTCACTTCCCGAAATTTCTGACAAGTTTTTGGCATTGATTGTCCCTGAGATGGGAATTGCGCTGATTTGGACTACGGGATTTTTTCATTACGAAATTGGCCTTCAGGGGTCCAAGTCTGCTATTTTTATAAATTCGTCATTCCAACACGATCCCATTGCCATTTTGCTAAAAGTTCGTAATCTGCTAAATTCATAATGGTCGATCATTGGTCGGTCAATGGTCTCGTAATAGAATTGCGTCATAATGGCATTTTCATATTGCCATTATTGTAAAACTCGTTAGTAGAAATGATTTTCGAAAAACGACTACTAAATTTGAACTTTTATTCATGCCAGATTTAATTTATATATTTTTTACATATTATTTATTCGTGTTATAAGCAATCTAAAGTAGTAGGAAGTTCGTAAATTAAGTCAGTCATTCATTTGTCATTATGTACGAGATTACCAATAAATGCCATTTCTTTCAATGGAGTGTCAGTGGCTGACCATTGGAAAGTCTTATTGACGCCATTTTATTAGTAGATTACCAAACTTGTCAAAATCAACAAAGAAATCAATGATGTACCATTCTGACACTATTGTAATAGCAGACTTGAGGCCCTGGTTGCGTGTTATTTATCAAAGTCAGTTGAAGTTGATCATTTTATCATATCAGAAAAAAATATCAACTGTTCCATAGAAAACTTTAATACTTACTCTTCCCAAAGCGGCTGATATTTTTTTCGCGACTAACTTGGTCCCATGCAGACAGTTGTTCAGTGTGGTCTTGACCACATCTTTCTGATACACCCTATAATTTTATACATGATTTGAGAACTGCGAAATGATTAGACAACTGCGAACCATGTTATTCCAAAAGCATCTCAGAGCATGGCTAATCGAAAATTGTTTTTATACGATTAAAGAATTTATGAATTCTAGGACAAATGGGAAAATTGCAAGACATGAAAATTTAACTTGACTTGTAATTTAATTTCTTTGTATGTCATTTGAAAGTCGATAGGTATTTATACAATTTCTAATTTAATGTATAATAAAAGTTATAAACATTACTAATTTATACAAAATAAAAACAAAAGGACACTTAAGCCTCGAAGTATTCCTCCGCATCGCTGTCATCAGGAAACGAAGAACCCAGAAGATTGGCTGCATTGCCACGTTGAATGGCAATGCTAATTCTTTGGCCAAAGAACGACCCAGCCCTCTGGTCACGTGAAGTGTCGACCAGCCGGCGAGAAATTTCCTTAAAGAGGAGACGTGCACTCGGGCCCCATGACCCGAGCGTTTCGACCCCAAACGGCTCAAAACTGTAGTTACCCATAAGGTTACAGTATTTACGCCGCTTGAGGGTCTCAGCAACAGCAGCAGCGGCGCCAGCACAGCCCGCCGTGCTAGTAACATGGGATGGCGCAAGGGTGATTAATTAATGATTGATTATTATTAAGTAATATAATTGATTTTCTTTGACATTTGTAATTTGATATGTAGACAATAATATTGCTTGAGTCTGTTCTTTATTTATTTATATGGATATTTAATTATTTTGTTTTAACTTGATTGAATTAGAATTAGAATCATTATTATTTTCACAAAATCTTCATGCCGAATTTAATAGGCAGAATATTAAAACTATTGTGTGTTTTATAAAATCTGTAAAATACCATATTTCAGGCAAATAAATGAATCTTAGATAGATTAATTTATTTGCCTGAAATATGGTGTATTTTCATGCAATCAAAATCAAAAGTCATTAATTCAAACTAGGCTGAGAGTCAGCTCTTTTTGAACGTCAAAATTACATAAGACAGTTCCCCTCAAAACCCCCGCCCTTCACCACTTCCTACTGCTTTAGCTGGGAAGAAGAAGTAGCGCAACAAACTCCCCAGCAGTACAGCTGTCTGTTAAGTTAGAAGAACTTGATTCTATACAATAGTAGGTACTTAATTAAAATTACGAAACACACAAAAAAAAAATACAACATCATCAACTGCTCAGCCTTTTCCCAACTATCTTGAGGTCGGCTTCCAGTCTAACCGGGTGCTGCTGAATACCAGTATTTTACATAGAGCGACTGCCTATCTGACCTGCACTATACTTTTGATAATTCATCAACATTAATTGCATTATTTACATTGTTGAGCCGACGAATTATTGAAACAGTAATGGCTTAGGAATTTCCTACAAAATCGTTCGGATTGTGATGGAAATGTTACATTACTTAAGCACCACCTTGTGTGTTCAGGTCGAGCCAGTCCTCTTCAAACCATTGGACAGGCCTTGGAACCAAAAGATTCCTGTAAGCATATGTTAAATTCAGGTCTTGGAGATCTACTGATAGTGTTATGACCTATCCTAGCAATAATATACATTGCACAGGACTTATTTTGGCGGTTCTTGTTAGTTCGCGATCGGCACTTCTTCCTATGCACCATCACAAAAACCTCTTTATTATCAGCCTTAATCGGTGCCTTTTCTGGCATATAGGCTTTAAATTTGGAGCGCGGTGACGCTGGCGAAATCGGGTTTCGCCAGGGCTGCAGAGACTGACAGCGGTACGGGACGTGTGGCTCGGGCGGCGCTGTGCGGAGCCGTGGCGACGGGGACCAGGCTGAGGGCGCGCGGTCTGCAGGTTCAGCAATCGACGGATACGCAAGCAACGAAACTGCTGACGCGATATCGAGGCCGGCTCCACGACACGTGTTTGCATTAGTCGCATCGACTGATGACCTATTTATCGTCACACTATTGTGCAACTCACTGACTTCTTTGCGCAAATCGGCGGTGGTGTTTTGGGATGCTTCTAATTTCGTGAGCACATCCGCGAGACTGGCCTTCAGAAAGACAATGTCCCCTCTCACAGGTACGAGGTCTGTGTCCTATCAGTGGGAACAGACTTTCGGGGTCGTAACTACCCGTAACGGCTGTAACCTAGGGCCTATTCTTTGTAGAGTATTTTTCTTAATTAGTATGTTTCTTCCGCAGAATGATCCATATCAGAGGGCGCTGTTCTCACCGGCACCCAATGACGTCAACGCGCAAAGTACCGTCGAGGACCCTTGGAGGCCAGCCCCGGCTAACGAGCAGTGGAAAGGGAACCAGGGTATGAAATATAATGTACTAGCTTTGGCTAGCATCTTCACCCGCGTGGAGTTCGAAATGTATCCTACAGGAATGTACTATCGGAATAAAAAGTATCTTATGTGTTATTCCAGGTTACAAACTATCTGTGTGCTAAATTTTTATCCAAACCCGTTACAATAGAATAAAATAGAATATAATTTATTTGCAAGTATGGGTAATACATAGTTGTAGGTATCACAATAAAGAGTTCTGCCATATTTCACCATTCGGCGTGCAAACATTTTCAATATAAAACATTAACTTAATTATTACATTGTACCATCACATTAATTAAAATTGTCATTAAAACATAAAAATAGTGGTCAAACTTATATAAACAAACAAACATTAAAATTACAGGTCATAGATATAACATTCCTTAAGTAGAACAATAATTAATTAATAAAAAATTATGCAGAAAAACAAAAAAAATTGTCCGTTCAAAACTCAGTTACACTGTAATACGTTTTATCTATGTGTTAATAATTTTGGAAGTCTACTTTTGAATTGCAGCGTTTTCAAGTCTTTCGTAAGTAATTTATTATAGACAGTTGAGGCCATGCAATAAATACTTTTGCGCATCATAGTGGTTTGACACGATACATGATTTAATTTTGTATTGTCACGCCTATTTCTTGGAAATACATCTGCCAAACGTTCAAAACGATTTGGATTGTTCTTCACAAACATAGCTACTTCGAGAATATAGATACAGGGAAGTGTCAAAATGTTGTACTGCATAAAATATGGCTTGCAACTGTCGGTGGTTTTTAGTTCAAACATGCTGTCTCTTTATCGGTTGAGTTCGCCCAGAAAATGACACCGTAGCGTAGGTGAGATTCAGCTATACCGTAGTAAGCCGCAAGAAGTGTTTTTTTATCTGCTATGTAGGATAATCTTTATAAAGCATATGCAGATGAACTCAGTTTTTTACACAATATGCCTATATGTGATTTCCAGTTTAAACTGCAGTCTATTTGCAATCCCAAAAAAATTATATCAGTTACGTGTTCGTTAGTTTTTTGCATGATTGAATAACAAACATGCAAATATGTAAACATAAAAAAACTTCACATTTATAATATTAATAGGATTTGCTTAGAAGTAAAAACAGCTGTCTTTAATACACAATAAGAAAAAAATAACTTACCGATCCGCGAGGGTATTGACCAGTATCTGTGGTCATTTTCAGAATAGTATTGCAGGTCATGCATGTGTCTCGGGCGATTGTCACCGTGTAGCGAAGATAGACGTTGCAATAGAAATGATAATCAAAAAACCGGACCACTTCAAAATCACCCTCTAAAACCTTTAAAAAAAAAACAATCGACTTCCAAAAAAACACTACAAAGTGAGAAATTACTTTAATTTCGGATGTCGGTGACTTTGGAAGTTTAAATTTTTTGTCACCGCCTTCCGAAATTATTTTTCACTTTGTAGTGTTTTTTTGGAAGTCGGCTTTTTTTTAACTTTTTAGTCGTTCACATGTGCTTACCACTTCACAGCATACCGACGTGATTTTATGTTATGAACTGGTGTAAACAATAGACAGACATGAGATTTCAGCAATCCCAGTCCATTTGCTATCATTTATTGAGGAGTTCCGTTGCCTATCTCCGAAGTTCTTCATCAGATCTTCACCAAATTGAAATGGGACCACTCCAAGAAAGTACTCTTCCAAAAACTACCCAAATCGCTTCAAGTGTGCCTATAAAATTTGAAGAGTTCTCTCTATTTCTCCAGAATCCCATCATCAGATCCCGACTTGATGATCATGGGACCACGTGGAAAGTATACCCTTTCAGACAAAAAAAATAAATCCAAATCCGTCCAGCCATCTTCGAGTAATCGGGGACCATACATTAAAAAAAAAGGTTCCGACGAATTGAGAACTTCCTCCTTTTTGAAGTCATTTAAAAAAAGCCCATGAATGACCCCCCCAGTATGACCCTGAGGTAACGACCCTGACTTACGAGTTGTAGGTCATGAGTTCGAACCCAGACTGGCGTTATACTTTGTGTAAATTATTTAATCACCACTGCTCTTAAAACGCTGAAGGAAAACATCGTGAGGAAACCGGCATGTCCTAGAACCAAAAATTCGAAGACGTGTGATATCTACCAAACCGCACTGCGATAGGCAGTATATGCGCCCTCACGGCCGTAGTCGCCGCGGGAGACGTCCTGGGCATCGGGAATCCCAGGCTGATTCCCGGCCACCGTAGGCGCGGGCTTGCGGACGGCGAGTAATGGGTAGCTCGCTGTCCGGTAAGGACCAAGCCCGGGTCGACGGCGCGTTGTGTTCCACGCGCGCCTCAAAGAGATATCAGCACCAACTGGTGGGGTCCGCAAGGGCTGATGCCTGCCAGGGGTGCGGGTTGTTCGAAAGAGATACCGCGGCCCCTGGCACACAGGCAACTGAGGGAACACGGGTGGGTTTTAGTCAGTAAAAGTCTGACACGCCCTCGTTATTTGACAATTTCCCACCCAAAAAAAAAACCGCTCTGCGATTATATCACCAGAGTTTATTCAATGTATATTAAATGTTTTTCGTTCTCTTAGGAAATCAAATTTTATTAATATCTCAAATAGTAGCAAACTATAGTTTTGTATAATTTAGAAGCATTTTGCTGAAATTTTGTAAATGTGAGTACCATTCGTTTATTGTGTTGTTTTGATGTATGTCGACTTGAAAAAGCGTGGCAGTTGAGAGTATGTCATGCTCACTTAAATGTCTCAATGATAGTGGCGCGTTTGTTGGAACATTCGGTTCCCTACAAAATGGTTGAGCTGGATGGTGCTAATTCCCCCCGCGTCAGGTTCGTGAACGGGCGCTGTCGGTTGAGACTGGTCATCTCCTAACTTCCATGGCATATTTTAATGTTATATTTAGAATTGTTTATTATTTTTTTTACATTGTTCTCACATGTAGAAGCAACAAGAATAATGTTCCCCAGATTTTGTAATATTCAACTTGTTTTTTTTTATTTTTTATTTATTTCATTTATTTGCATACCATAATGTGAATTAAGTTGTTACAAATAGGCTTAAAGCTAGGATACAGTTATGGACCCTGTAAGGGCACAGCAACATAAGTATGGATAATTAAAATAAAATAATATAAGTAATAGCATTTAGGATAAGAATAATTATTAATTTAATTAAATGTATTTATATTATAATAATTATATAATATTTATTGTTTATTTTTTAAGTGTGAATGTAATTGACAAATGTAGGTCCCCTCTTTGAGGAGTGGCTTGAGAGGCGGCATGGCGTCCTCACCTTCCGCCTGACGCAGGTCCTCACCGGACACGGTTGTTTCGGGAGGTTCCTGTTTCGTATAAGGCGGGAGGAAACGCCCGGGTGTTTCCATTGCGAAGATCGCCCAGAGGACACGGTGGAGCATACGGTGGCGGTCTGCCCGGCTTGAGCGGAGCACCGCCGTGTCCTCGTGGAGGCGATCGGCGGCGGCGAGCTCTCGCGTCCGGCCCTGGTGCAGGCCATGGTACGGAGCGAGAGTGAATGGTTAGCCGTCACCTCCTTCTGCGAAGCAGTAATGCTCGCGAAGAGGGAGGCGGCGCACGTGAGGGAGAGGCAGTATATGCGCCCTCACGGCCGTAGTCGCCGCGGGAGAAGCCCTGGGCGTTGGGAATCCCAGGCTGATTCCCGGCCACCGTAGGCGCGGGCTTGCGGACGGCGAGTAATGGGTAGCTCGCTGTCCGGTAAGGACCAAGCCCGGGTCGACGGCGCGTTGTGTTCCACGCGCGCCTCAAAGAGATGTCAGTACCAAAGGGTGGGGTCCGCAAGGGCCGATCTCTGCCAGGGGTGCGGGTTGTTCGAAAGAGATACCGTCGCCCCTGGCACACAGGCAACTGAGGGAACACGGGTGGGTTTTAGTCAGTAAAAGTCTGACACGCCGTCCTGCTCCACCCAGAGCGGGAGAAGTTATTTGATAATTTCCCATCCTCAAAAAAAAAAACCTTTCAATAACAATTATAATTATAATTAAAAATATACCATATAATTCCAAATGCCAAACTGCATCTAGTGATGGATTATTTATTATTAAATAGTTAATATCTAATTTTATACGATTTTATTTGTATTTTTACGACAATGCTTGCTCATTTATTATTCGAATTTATTACAACCGATTTTAACCCGTATTAGATTGCAATAAGAACTATTATCGCTCATAACATCAATATTTAAAGTTACCAGGGCCTTAAAACAGTGTCCATGGAGTTTCTTGCCCGTTCTTCTCCATAGAGATCTACGTTTTGGAATGGGCAACTAGCTTCAACTTTCCAACTGCTCAACTTTTTGACAGTTCAAAAGTGCCTGTAAATGGTTTAATTGAAATAAATGCTTTGAGTTTCGAGTTTGAGTTTGAGTGATAGATTAAAGGTTTGTCGCTCTCAAAGAGAGGCCTGTGTCCCAGGTGTGGGAACATTATAGGCTGATTCTGCTACTCCAGACTCTGTATTTGTACCCTGTTAATGGCAATAGACTGGACCCTTTTACGAAATGTGGGTATACGCGGCTTCGAGGCATACCTCCTTGATGGGATGTTTTCTTTCCAGATCGCAACGTTGCTTCCGGAGTAGGTCTTCACCCGAAGGCTGAGCCATGGCGTCTTCCGTACGGCGGACTAACCAAGGAGCAGCAAGCATCTATACTGCACCACAAGCAGTCTTTGAGTTCAGGTAAACTATACTTCCTGGGGTCTCTTTTCTTCTTCCTGGGAGCGACCTTACTCTCTCAGAGTAGACCAGAGAATGCCAGGGTTTTATTAACATACTAGCTTTTGCCCACGGATCCGCCCGCGTAAAAGATAAATGATTTTATTTCTGCAAGTAGGTTTGTACAAACACTTTTACACGTCAAACATATTTTTTTAAACTAGATGAGGCCGGCGTTTCCTATCTGACTACTCTGACAAGAAAGGCCGAAACAAACTCAGAGGTCAGTCTCTTTTAAAGTCCAGACATAATCTTGGTCAGATCATGTGAAAACCATGTGGATTGGTGACTGAAATGGTCTTTTGAGGAAAGAATCACACAGATTGAGTGGACCTGTCTAATCAGTAATCATGCAGCTCAACTCAGAACTTGATGAGCTCAATGATCCGACGAATAATACCAAAGAAAGGACATTTGGGTAGGCCGCATAAATTACTCAAACTGCCAGACCATGATTACAACTAAACGAGAAAAAAAAAGAAACCAAACAAAAATTAAAACACTCACACGTAGATGTCGGTTATCGCGTAAAAAATCCAATTAGCTTCTCTATATCCCAGGCTATATCTTTGCCAAATTTCATGACGATCAGTTCGGCGGTTTAGACGTAAAAGCGTAACAGACAGACAGAGTTACTTATGCGTTTATAATATTAGTAGGACTGGTACGCCTTTGAAGGAGACGGACTTGTGGCTAAGTTGTAATAGCCGCACAGGTCGATAAATCAGGTTAAGCTTCGTTTTCCGCAGTAGGTCCGTGGATGGGTGACCACCTCTACATACCAAGACTCCTCCGTGTCTCGGTAAACATGTTATGCCGTTGGTTCCGGCTGTCTTCTGTGGATTTTTGACAGTCGTTACGGGTCGTCAGAAGCCCGAAAGTCTGACAACCAGTCTTATCAAGGAGTATCATATTAAACTAGCCTGGTATACCTACACTGGATTTTGGCGATTCTTCTACCACAGGATGAGCGATTAACTTTGTAAAAAATTATGCAGTTTTTAATCATCTCTGGAAAAATTTCGGATAAGTTATCTGACCGAGAAATTCATCATCATGATCATCATTTCAGCCAAAAGACGTCCACTGCAGGACATGGGCCTCCCCCAAAAGGGGGGGTTTTGCCATAATCGCCACGCTTGGCAGGCGGGTTGGTGATCGCAGTGTGGTGGTAAAATGCATAGAGAACGCTGCGGCCCATTCTCTAGTAAGTCCCTTAGTCGTCTTCTACGACACCCACGGGAAGAAATGGGATGGTGTTATTCTTTTACGTCCGGCACCACACGGAACTAAGAAGAAATTCATACTGTCCCTTTATTACATTAATCTGGTAAATAGTATCTATAAGCATGACCATAAACAGCCTATACTGTTCCCACTGCTGGGCACAGGCTTCCTCTTTGTAAGAAGAAGTGGGCTGTAGTCCACTACGCGGGCCCAGTGCGGGTTGGTAAATGTCACATGTCTTCGAATTTTTTGCTTCAAGGACATGCCGGTTTCTTCACGATGGTTTGCCAGTAGTAGGTACTCATCTGAAAATAAATAATAGTTTAAAAAACTAAAAAACACGCTTTAAAAACCAAACTAAAAAAGGAGAAAATAATTTAATTCAATTAAAAAGCGTGGGGTGCTTGACATTAAGTGATTATAAAAATACCTCAAAAAGCACCCCACGCTTTTTAATTGAATTAAATTATTTTCTCCTTTTTTAGTTTGGTTTTTAAAGCGTGTTTTTTAGTTTTTTAAACTATTATTTATTTTCTATTTTTTAGTTCTGCTAACTACAAAAACGTGATTTTTATTTACTTTTTTTAATTTTTTTATTTTTTTCATATTCCTGACAGCAAACCCTTTCATTTGATACCCATATCATGGGGGTGGATTTCAAACAGCCAGTCCGCCGTCTTGGGGAGGCCGCCATATTGGATTTGTAATGACGTTTCTTAGCTAGTCATGTATTGTCATCAGAACTCAGAGCGTGTGCAAAATTTCATCCTAATCGAATACCGGGAAGTGGGTCAAATTAAGATTCCAAGATTTTCTTACATACATAGTTAGTTACAAGTGAAGCTAATATAAAGCGTGTAAAAACAAACCATAATTATTATTTCTGAGGAATCTTTTTGTAATTTTGTCTCCTTTCTAGATGGTGCTTTCCGCTTTGAGTACGCCTCAGACAATGGCCTAGCAGCCGGGGAGCAGATAGAACCTGACGGCTCCAGGGTCGGCGCCTACCAGTACAAAGACCCCAGTGGACAGCTGGTGAAGCTGAAGTATAGGGCTGGGAAGGATGGTTTCCAGGTATATTCATCACGACATCTTCCGACTACACGACATCAGTGGCGAAAGCACCATATAACACGATTACTATCGGCTTCCCTTCGGGGATTCGCATCGGCAACTCTATCGCTATTAAAAAATGGCACGTCAATAGTGGTTACTATTGTCAAAAAAAATATTTACACTAAGGGTATTTAATTCACCATAACATTCAAACAACAAAAACAGTTATTTTTTGCTTTGTATCACAAGAAAAAAAAATGTTCTACATTAACCCGGCGCCAAAATGTCATAATCGGGTACAACAGCGATCCCGTAATGATGTCACTTTAGGTCACGTGGCACCGCTTGATATGGACAAGAACAAGCCGCTGTACAACGGGTTATGACAGAGACAGATATAGAAAAATGCGTCAGCGAGAACGAGATGGAGGAATATTGCACATTATATTTGGTTTTTAGCTGTTCATTTTTATTGTATTTAATTCTTTACATTCCTATATTAATTTTAGAATGATAATAAGTATTCTTTATTGATAAGTCAGTAAGTTAAAGCCGACTTCGCTTCGGCTTTTCTGTTAGAAAAATTGACACCTCGCCGCTGCACAACATCATCATATTCTTGCCTTTGTCTTCATTAATTTGTGGTCGGCGCTACATTTATTTTTCTCCCACACTTCTCTAATATTCGTCATCTCCAATCACACCCTTTCTAACCATATCATCATTCACACAGTCCATCCATCGTTTCTTTGGTCTCCCCCTACTCTTATAGCCATCGATATTCATACTTAAAACTTTCCTCACGACATTTTCCTCATTCCTCCGTATCACATGCCATACTATGACAACCTCCCTAATAATTATTGGTTTTGTCCTCATGTATTCTTTGTACCAGATTTTTTAATTGTTCCCAGATCCTGGAAGGCAGCCACTTACCCAAGAGTCCGGAGCCAGTTCCCCCCAACAACGGAGGTGAGTACCATCCCCAAACGTGAATTTGTTCGTCAAAAGTTTTAAATACGAATATGAACCTTGTTTTAAGCAAATAATGTTCATACTCGTTTAATCCAATGTGAGCAAGCGTTTCATACGACGTGCGTTTTTCATGTAAACGTTATTCGGTTAGGATAAGGTTTATATTCGTTTGTAACGTCAGCTTTGCTTAGCAAATTCAAAGGATGACTTGCCTTTAGAGCAACCTTTTAACTTTGTTTTAATGTTGTACAGTCGAGTTCATTAATATATTGTCACTGTTGGATAGCTCCATAAATTCTATAGAACCTATATATCAAAAGTATGTCCTCATGTGAACGGTTAAATAATATAATTATGCTGTGCAATAAGCAATAATTTTAATAAATAATAGTTTAAAAAAAACCAAAAAACACGCTTTAAAAACCAAACTAAAAAAGGAGAAAATAATTTAATTCAATTAAAAAGCGTGGGGTGCTTTTTGAGGTATTTTTATAATCAATTAATGTCAAGCACCCCACGCTTTTTAATTGAATTAAATTATTTTCTCCTTTTTTAGTTTGGTTTTTAAAGCGTGTTTTTTAGTTTTTTAAACGATTATTTATTTTCTATTTTTTAGTTCTGCTAACTACAAAACGTGTTTTTTTTTCTCAATTTTTTTTTTAAATTATTAAATTGTCATCGGTCCTCGACAAGTTTTACAAAGTTTCAATGAAATCTGACCGTTTAAAGTGGGTCAAAATCGCGCTCAAAGATTCCGTTACATACATACATACATACAACCCGAGCTAATATAAAGCGTGTAAAAATTATGAGAAAAAGCAGTCACATAATTTTGAATCTTAATTTTGATGATACTTATATTTGTCACAATATTATGAACTTTTTTGACGTTCATATATTTTTGAAGCCTAAAAGGGTCAATATATTAATGACCTCGACTGTACTTAAGGTAGGCTTTACCTAATTATATTAATTCAAACCCTCTTAGTTCATTTAATTTAATTGAATGACATTTTCATGAAATTGTCGGTAATTACATTCGTGATACGATCGCGAATCATATTTAAATCAACATACAACTTGACAATGACTTGCAAATTGAAAAAAAAAACGTAATAAAATTTTAATTTTACCGGATACCCCACCTCAGTAAATTAAACTAAAATGAAACTATATTTATTTCTGTACTATCTTGTGCCAGTGGCTTCGCTCGCGACCGATTTTGACTTATATTCTGTAGGCATAAGGATGACATTAAAAGCAAAAAAAAATAATTACAATACCAACTGTTCACTGCAGATGCCTTTTATCATGCTACCAACGCAATAGAAGTCAAAATCAGTTGAACGGACTGTAAAAAAGTCTATTCTTATTTCAAAAGGAGTATATGTGCCTAGTTTGGGAATCGCTGATAAATTTGTATTTAGTCGTCTGTTGGTTACACAATCTTATGCCGTGTAACTTGTATGTTTGAAAGCTATGTGTAAGTTTAATAACTGAATTTGAATTTCAGACAACTACTATCAACAAGCATACGCGCAACAGAGACAACAATACAACCTCCAACAACAGTACAACCAACAGAAGCCAGAAGCACAACAGAGTTGGGGACAGAACCGGGTGAGGCATCATGCTAGTATAACATCAAGGGGAAGCACAGTTCCTATCATATGCTACTATCCTTGCTTTAAAATAAAAAAATGCGAAAGTAACTCTGTCTGTCTGTTACGCTTTCACGCCTAAACCGCTTAACCGATCGTCATTAAATTTGGCAGAAATATAGCCTGGGATATGGAGAAGGATATAGTATACTTTTCATACGCGATAACTGACATCCACGCGGGTGGAGCCGTGTTCAAAGCTATTATTATTGTAAATGTAATGGATTGGGATGAAATTTAGCACACAGATAGTTCATAACCCGGATGAACATGCGGCGCACGTGAGGGAGAGGCATTATATGCGCCTTCACGTCCTTAGTCGACGCAGAAGACGCCCTGGGCGACGGGAATCCCAGGCTGATTCCCGGCCACCGTAAGCGCGGGCTAACTCGCTGTCCGGTAAGGACTAGGCCCTGGTCGACGGCGCGTTGTGTTCCACGCGCGTTTCAAAGAGATTTCAGCACCAGCTGGTGGGGTCCGCAAGCCTGTCAGGGGTGCGGGTTGTTCGAAAGAGATACCGTTGCCCTTGGCACACAGGCAACTGAGGGAACACGGGTAGGTTTTAGTCAGTAAAAGTCTGACACGCCTTCCTGCTCCACCCAGAGTGGGAGAAGTTATTGATGAAAGAATAGAATAGAATAGAAAACATTTATTCGACACAACACAACAGTAACAAACATATAAAAAAAGAAAGAGAACCATAAACATAACAATAAAATTGCAGTAAAATTGTGCTGAGCGTGCCCATACCGAAAGGGTTACCACCTCAGCATTTGCTGGGCGTTAGACACTCAGCGCTGGTTTTCAGTTGGCACCCCGCAGTGACACACGGACGCAGGCAAATAAAATAGATACATACTTGAATATTAGTAATAAAAATGTTTATGAATACGTAAATAAATAATGTAAAATATTTTTTGTGTGCTACTCAGTTCAGAGCCTTTTTTTAAATACCTACGAAACTACAATATCAAATAGCGCCTGTCACCTGACGCCCAACATAAAAAAAACACGTATGAACATTTAAGATACTTTGTATTTCGGTAGTACGTTCTCGTGGGATAATTTTCGAGCTCCACGCGGGCGAAGGACAAAAGCTAGTGATAAGTAATTATATTTCTGTATGTAGGTTTGCAAGGCCTTGTGGCTACTTAATAACAGCTGCACGGTTCCATCAGGTTAAGCTACGCTTGCCTTTATCTTTACATACCAAGATCTCTCCGTGCCTCGGAAAGCACGTTAAGCTGTTGATCCCGGCTGTCGATCGTGGATCTTTGACAGTCGTTACGGGTCTTCCGAATCCCGACAGTTTGACAACCAGTCTTCCAAAGGGTATCGTGTTACCCAGTAGCCGGGTTGCGGAGGTCAGATAGCTATAGTCGCTCCATGTAAAATACTAGTACTTGGCTGCAGCCGGTTAGATTGGCAGATGACCCCAACAAAGTTGGGAAACGTCTAGGTAGATGCTGAATTCAGACGTAATAATCAGCCTGGGAATCACTGCTGGAACACAGGCCTCCTCTTTGAGAGAAGGAATGGGCCGTAATCCACAACGCGGGCCCATTGCGTTGGTAGATGGCACATGTCTTTGAAATTTTGGTTCTAGGACGGACAGTGATTATTAAATCATTTACACAAAGTAAACCGCCTGTCAGGTCAGGGTACCAGCCTACGACCTACTGTTCGTAAGTCGTGGCCGTTTCATCTGTGTCACCACTGCTCCCGAATGAATTGGTAACAAGATACCAATCACGGCTCACCTTCTTTTGTGTTACGAAGAAAATGCCCCTGTGATACTACTGGTATTGCACATGTCCGGTCTTCTTCTTCGTCGTATCGACGATTCCAATTGTGTGTTTTAAACAAGCTTCGATCAGAATTCTGCCACTTTGACAGCTGTTAATGCAAAGAGCACGACAAGAGATGGGGCATAGTTTGCAATGTTTTCTTTGGTTGTTTTTTGTTTTTAAAAAAACGTTGCCCCACACTAGGAATATCTCCTGTATTGTGGGTGCGTTTACAAACATTTAAAATCACATACACAAACAGCCAGACCCGAAACAAGTACTTGTAGGTCATACAAATATTTGTTCCGTGCGGGAATCGAACCCGCGACACGCAGCGCAGCAGTCAAGCGATGCGCTGGCATCACAGTCGCAATGCATCTCATCGGAGTACCCCCACTTGACTAAATTGTACCGGCAGCGTCCCACCTGGGTTCTTAGTCGACTAAGAGATTTCCAGGTGAACCATGACAGTTGGTGACCCGTCCTCTAAGTGGTGACAACTTACTAACTAAGCTGTCTGCTAGATTCCAGAACCATCTTTTTTGATTCTGTCTTTGTTGCAGGGTCCCGCAGAACAGCGACCGGCTGGTAATCAGTACTTTGTGTCGAATTGGAGACCTCAAGGGGTCGGCGAAGATGATGGCCAGGTCAGTCGTTACTAAGAAACATCATAGGTTAGCTGAAAATGAATGAATGAATGAATGATGATGATGATAATAATGTGTGATGTGTGTATGTGTGAAATGTTAATGTGTGTGCCGAATGTTGTGCGAAAATGTTTAGTGTAGTTTTTTTCCATCAGGCTTGATCGAGGTCAAGTGCAGGCCCATTTAGGAATTATTATTTAATATAGATAAATTACGCGTCACGTTGTTTACTTTAATCAAATTTGCACACCGTGTGCAGTTTGATCTAACTTGAAAGATAGGATAGCTTAAATCTCAATTTATAGTCGCAATATTATTTTATTGCAAATTATTTGATTATTATTTGACAGTCACAACTGTTAGCTCCAAGCGATTCTAACAGATGGCGGTATCTGTTGACTGGATTGAGTAAGTATTCAATAGATGGCGCTGTGTTAAAAGTACCAAAGTTTCATATAAGCTACAATTTAATGGCACAACCACCACGTGTTGAATGCGAATTTAATATTCATAGTGAAGACAGGACAACGTCTGTAGAGACAGCTAGTAAAAAAAATAAAAAAGTTGCGATTTGTGAGCAATCCGTGACTAGCAGGCAGGTTATGCTCACTAAGATACCGCCTTTTATACAGGATCAAATATAATTAGCTGGCAATACTTTACCCACGAGGGGCTTGTAGCTAAGCAATAACAGCTGCACGAGTCGATCGATCAGGTTAAGCTACGCTTGCTGTGGTTGGTTCGTGGATGGTTGACCATCTTTACATACGAAGACCCCTCCGTGCCTCGGAGAGCACGATAAGCCGTTGGTCTCAGCTGTCATTTGTGGATCTTTGACAGTCGTTATGGGTCGTCGGATGCCCGAAAATCTGACAACCTGTCTTACCAAGGGGTATCATGTTTTTTTTTGGGTGGGAAATCATCAAATAACTTCTCCCGCTCTGGGTGGAGCAGGAGGGCGTGTCAGACTTTTACTGACTAAAACCCACCCGTGTTCCCTCAGTTGCCTGTGTGCCAGGGGCCACGGTATCTTAAAAATTATCCTATAAGGTTTTGAAGCGGTATTTAATTATTAATTTCCAGTTTTATATGTTGTAACTTTGGATTCCTCCTGGTGTGCGGTGACTGACTCTCATTCTGATGACTATTTAAAAAAAAAACAACTAATAGCAATGATATTTTATCGCTATACAATCTGGCATCCATCAGAGCTGCGTTTGCATTATCATAGATGCATAATCAGTCAACAATGTTCCCAATGCTGGGATCCAAGCCTCCTCTCAGTGAGAGGGAGTAGGCTGTAGTCCACCACGCGGGCCCAGTACGGGTTGGTAGATGTCACATGTCTTGGAATTTTTGGTTCTGGGCCATGCCGGTTTGCACACGATGTTTTCCTTCACCGTTTTGAGAGCAGTGGTGTTGAAATAATTTAGACAAAGTAAAGCGCGTTTCTGGGTTCAAACCTAGGACTTACAACCAGTAATTGGCGGTCGTTAGCACTGGGGTACCACTGCTCTCCCGAGATGCGTTTCGCGAGGTTAAAAAAACAAGGCATTTTTGAAGTTTAAACTTCTTTAGGCGCATTGAGCACTTTTTGGGTGAACAAAAATCATGGAACTCGTGTCATCGTCACCGAACGCTTGAGCACACGGATGAGTTTTTGTAAAAGTCCCTTTCTTTCATTCGGAAATTCTAATTCTTTTATCCCTTTCTTTCCCTTTGTATTTTTATCGTAAAAATCTGTGCTGTTACCTTTAATGGCTGAAGTCGATCGCTCGTTTATCATTTTTTACCGATAGCTATCAGGACCCAAGGACCCAATGTGAAATCCTGTATTGACGTTTAAAAAAATTCACACGTAGTTGTTCAAGTTTTCACTTCTGTCTTATTTCCACTGTTTTTTTTTACATTTTCTTACTTTATGAGGGAATTTTGAAAATCTTAACTCACTGTTTTTGTTTCAGTACCATGAAAATGAAGTAGAAAATCAGAATAAACAGCCCCACAGTTTCGGCGAAGGCTTCGCTTTCGCGTTTCAAGGATAAATACAAGATGGATGTTAATAAATTATAATATTATAATTAACGATATCTATACGCAAGAACGGTGCCACAAAGTTATTTGACCCGAGAACCTACGCGGCGTCCTCCGTGGGCGATTCAACGCGAATGCGATTGCGAAGCGATCTGATGTGGTTTACGTGAATTCAGCGCGACGCGGCGGCTCTGTCCTACGTGCGTGCGAAGTTGTCACGAAGTAGCCACCTTACCGCAAGAGTTCGCGCGAAAATATCAAACCAGCTGATCGCGTCTGCTTCGCTTCGCTCGTTGCCGCACCGTACCTACGTGCGGTTGGTCACCGCAATAGAGTATCAAATTGTTTGTTCCATTGGCGCCGCTTCGCTTCGCGATCACATTCGCGTTGAATCGCCTACGTAGGACACCGCGTTACAGTCCTTCCACAGTTATTCGGCAACCCAACAGCAACCTTATTGTAACGCTCATAAAGACCACAGTAATATTGACAGACTTGTCAGTGGCAGCCACCTTATGGTCATGAAAATAAAGATCACAGTTATTTTGCCAGACTAGTCAGTAATAGCAACCCAAAAGCCACCTTATTGTAACTGAACAAAGACCACTTTGATTTTACAGTGATGCAAAATTAGGGGTACTGGGTTACAAGGATTTCTTGGCGTTCGACTGATGTTGACAAGGGGGCGCTGCCGGTAAACATTTCTGCAATTTTTTTGTGAAATGTAAATGTATTCAAAAAACAAGAAATGTTTAGAAACAGCGCCAATTAACCAAGAAAGGCGCCAAAAGATCTATTATGTTATTATAACTTTATCTCTTTGATTTACAAAAAACCCAAGATACACAATCAGTCTCAAAAACGTCCGCATAAATAGGGCGCAATGTGCGCAGGCGTCAGTCATCTTTCAGTCAGTCTTTTTAGATGCTAGTAAGGTTGAATTTGCAAAAAATATATTTTATCATAACTATGATGTATAATTGGGAACAGAGTGTTACTTTTGTTCGGGACTGTGTATCTTGAGCTTGTTGTATATCAATACTTTATATCTATATTTTTCTTACAAAGTGATATTTCTTTTCTTCATTTTTTACATCATGCGCTAGAAATCTTTCTACAGTTTGTCATTTTGTGTTTCGTTTCTTTAAGGTGAACCTAGTCCACATTTTTTGCATACAAACTTTGGAAGTGTTTTACTACACTGTCTGACAAGGCACATCCAAAGTAAAATATGATATCGTTTTGTCTCATTATTAATATTGTCTGTACGGAAACAGAATACTAAAATAAAAAGCCATTAAAAAGTTAGGAGCCAACAAAGATTCGTTTTTCTTGCAAATTTTACTTAACTTTGGGCGTGTTTAAGTAATAAAAGAAGTGTAAAATCTCCAAAACCAAGTCAGTACCGACAAAATTCAATTATCGAAAAGTTCAATAAACTTTATTGGTCATTGATTTATGATTGGCTTTTTCATAAAACCCGATCTTCCAAAGGACTTTTCTTAATTTTTTCGCGATTTTTTTACTATAAATGATCCTGCATCTCACTCAATATCATTGTGCGTATAGACTAGCGTCTAACTGCTCATCACTGATACTATCTCTGTCGGACACGATGCCTGGTGAGACAGCGTGATTTTTAGCCAGGCCCACCAGTTTGTTCGAGCCCGCGACTAGATTCTCCTTAATGGTCATGTTGCGCGTGCTGTTGAAAGTCATTTTAAAAACAAAAAGCCATTGTCACTTGTCCAGCCAGGCTTTCTGGTGGCTGAAACTGTGATTAACGAAATTATTATGAACAGTCCGTCTGTCATTTTTGATCACCAAATTATTGAAAATTTGAAAGAAATCTGCTCGTAGAGCGTCGTCCTTGTTACTCATACCTCTGTGTCTCTTTCTAAAGCTGATATACTCGAGTTGCTAATTTCAATTCAGAATCTCAGATAACCGTCAAGTTTTGGAACAACAAACACAATGTTATGTGTGACAAAGTTCAAATTCCATTGCCAAAGAAAATTCTTTAGGACATTTTTGTTACTCAAAAATCAACTTAGACTATACTCCCTTTAGAATAAGATGAGACATTTAAATAAACCTTTTTTACGGTCCGTTCAACTGATTTTGACTTCTATTGCGTTGGTAGCATGATTAATGGCATCTGCAGTAAACAGTTGGTATTGTAACCACTTTTTTGCTTTTAATGCCATCCTTATGCCTACGGAATAGAAGTCAAAATCGGTTGAACGGACTGTAAAAAAGCTTTATTTCAATGTCTAATCTTATTGCAAATGGAGTATACATGAATTTTAAGTTGATAGTTGAGTAAGGGGCCATCCATTAATTACGTCACACAAATTTTATGGTTTTTTTACGCTCCCCGTCCTTCTTACACATTCGTGAAACCCCCTTCCCCATCTTTGTGACGTCATATATTTATATTACTACTTAAATTAAAACAGCAGTTTTTATACTCCAACTGTATCATCGAAGATTATTATTATCGTTTTTTTTTTTGTAATAATGCACACGTTTTTCTAATTCACTTTAGACATTGGCAGCATAGTCGACATCGGCTTTGCTTGCCATATTAAAAAATAGAATAGAATAGCAGTTTTAATTTTTATTTAAATTAAAACACAGCACTCGCCTGAGATGACTTAAACTTACATAAGCCTTATAAATATTGACAGAGTTAGTAAAAATTTTAAGTTTTTGGTTTGGATATAATTTTCGTGTTTTAGTATTTTAGTTTTTAAAATGTGACGTCACAAAGGTTTCGACCCCCTCTGCCCCTTCACGTCACACAATGTCACATTTCGTTGACTCCCCCCCTAAACGTGTGACATAATTCTGAAATAAAGTTCACTCATGTTTTAAAACATAGATGTCGTTAGTTATAACTTTTGACTTATTGTACGTTTTTAATTAAGGCTGTACTTATAATTATTAAGTAAATTATATACTGAATACATTTTTAATTGTTTTTTTTTTAAAGACCTCATACTCCGCCTACTCCGGGGATCATAAGCGTTAAATAATAATGATTTTATTTCTGTAAGTAGGTTTGTACAAACACTTTTTACACGTCAATCATATTTTTAAAACTAGATGAAGTCGGCGTTTCCTATCTGACTACTCTGAGAAGAAAGGCCGAAATAAACTCAGAGGTATATTTTAAAGTCCAGACATAACCAAGTCAGATCATGTGAAGACCATATAGATTGGTGTCTGAAATGGTTTTTTGAGGAAAGAACCACATAGGTTGAGCAGATCTGTCCAGTCAGTGCACACATTTGTCAGTAATCGTGTCGCTCAACTCAGAACATTATGAGCTCATCGATTCGACGAACAATACCAAAGAAAGGGCCATTTGGGTAAGCTACATAAAGTACCGGAACTGCCAGATTTTCATTAAAACTAACTGAGAATGTATGTTTTTTTTCATTATTCTTCCCTTGCGTCGACTGCCCCGTTGGTATAGTGGTCACAAGTACGACTGCTGGTAGCACGGGGTCCTGGGTTGGATCCCCAGGCCGGGGAAAGTGTTGTTGAGTTTATTCATTACGGATTTCAATACCATAGTCTCATACTTTCACATGGATGTCTATTACTACCAAACTAAAGAATAATGAAGGAGAAAAATGATTAATTGTTTTTTTTTTGGGTGTTGGCTTCGCACGGTTTGTGCATTTAGCCAGTGTCAAGTAATTTTTTTTTCGATCAAGTAAATGGCCCGATATCGGGCACGAAGTTACAAAACAGTCATAGTCGTCTTTAGTTAGTCAAATCAAAGTTATTGTAAAGCGGTAGTAACTTTACAACAACCTAGTAGGAGTTTTTGGGGGGAACACGAAAAGTCCACTTTAGTCACTTATTTTCACCTTCACTAAACTTGTGCACTCACACGTAACTTAATTGAATAATTCACTACCAAAATTATACAATTTAATTCGCTATTTCACTAAATTTCATGAAAATGAAAATTCGTGCGACATGTTCCAATGCGATCCCGCCAAAAACTCCTGATTAATTGTTGTCAATAAAAAAATATTTCTAATTTTTTTTTCTTTTCCTTTAAGTATTTATTGCCGACATAATAAATATAGTGTCCAGACTGCAGAATCATCGAATTTGAACAATAGCTGAATTTAAATACAAACCTAATGAAAAACGACTGCCAAGAGGCCTCAAAGCGATTATGATAATATCTATATTATAAAATAAGTTAGCTTCCATCACAAAATCAAAAGTCATAAATTAAGGCGGTGATTTCTTGAAAACGCTCAATAAGGTGTTTTTATTAAACCAGTGTATCTCTTTAAGCGTAAATAATTTTGGAAGCAAAAAAAATATATGATATTTTCAAATCTTTTTTGCATACAGTGATGGAACTCAAAACATAATTAAACATAGGCACTTTAATGCATCAAAAAAATCATAAAAGTCACCTCTTAATTTTTTATCTATTAAACCAGTTTAACCCTTCAATAATAATTATAATTATAATCAAAAATATACCATAAAATTCCAAATGTCAAACTGCATCCAGTGATGGATTATTTTTACACGCTTTATATTAGCTTCACTTGTATGTTTGTATGTAACCGACTCCTTAGAGCGCGATTTTGACCCACTTTAAACCGTCAGATTTCATTGAAACTTTGTAAACTTATCGAGGACCGATGACAATTCAATAATTTAAACGGAAATTGAGAAAAATGAAAAATGAAGGAAAAAAAGATCAAGTTTTTGTAGTTAGCAGAACTAAAAAATAGAAAATAAATAATAGTTCAAAAAACGGAAAAACACGCTTTAAAAAACAAACTAAAAAAGGAGAAAATAATTTAAATCAATTAAAAAGCGTGGACCATTATAAAAATACCTCAAAAAGCACCCCACGCTTTTTAATTGAATTAAATTATTTTCACCTTTTTTAGTTTGGTTTTTAAAGCGTGTTTTTTAGTTTTTTTAAACTATTATTTTCAAATAGATTCGCAACCAAATTTTACCTGTGATAGCCACTTCCATATGCGAGGGCATACTATGCAAAGCTATGAGATCTTTGCTTCATTATTGGTAAAGATACAAGATTCTTAATGTTACCCAATAACAGTCCATTTATTATAGGAATCGGCCATAAGTGGGCACTCGGACTCTATGGAAAACACTGTATTCTAGTCTATTTATATAGGAATTTCTTCTTATCGAAATAAAATAAATTAATAAGTAAATTTCAATTTACTCCCGCGCTAACCACGTCGCCACCGTCGCCTGTTGAACGTTTTAGATGTGGTCTACATGTCGGTAAGAATAAAGGAATACCTTGACCCGAAAATTAGAAGACATGTGACATCTAACCGGCACCCTAATGAGGGTGTTCATGAATATTCAAGCCACCAGTTGGCGCCATTTTGACAAGAGGTTTTCCAGTTCGACAATGAACTTAAAATGTTTAATGTCGGAGTTTTTGGCGGGATCGCGTTGGAACATGTCGCACGAATTTTCATTTTCATTAAATTTAGTGAAATAGCGAATTAAGTTGTATAATTTTGGTAGTGAATTATTCAATTTAGTTACATGTGTGTGCACAAGTGTAGTGAAGGTGAAATAAATGACTAACGGGGACTTTTCGTGTTCCCCCCAAAAACTCTTACTAGGTTGTTGTAAAGTTACTACCGCTTTACAATAACTTTGATTTGACTAACTAAAGTCGACCATGACTGTTTCGTAACTTCGTGCCCGATGTCGGGGCATTTACTTGCTCGGAAAGAAAAATTACTTGACACTGGCTAAATGCACAAACCGTCCGAAGCCAAAACCAAAATAAAAAAATAAAAAAATGTTTATTGTCATTCATTCATTCTTTCGTTCACCATTCAGTCCGTAGGCGCTTTGACAGTTTTGACAGGTGCCCGGACCTGACGTCTCAGTGCTGCCACCTAGTGAACGTCATTTCAGAACACTCTCATTGCATAACACGCTATTAATCAGAATCTGCGCATTTCAGAATAGAATAGAATGATATTTACTGTCTCCAGTATTACAGGTAGTTAAGTAATAGTAGTAGTTTCACTTATACACAAAACTGTAATACCAAAAGCAAAAGGTTTAAGCGTCAGCATTATGCTCAAGTCCCTCTGGCGCTGGTTTTCAGTTTAAACCCTTGACTCCTGTTTACAAAAAAAGAAATGAAGGTTATTGCTAATCCATTCTTTCATAAGTTCGAAAAATTTGTCTGCTTTACAACGTAAACAACGCCAATAATGTTGTGGAACTGTCGAAATGAAAGTGATTTCTACTGATAGTGTATTACGCAATTACCGTTCAGTAATGGGCTGGGATGTCAAAATTAAAGTCCAAGATGGCGGCTGCATGGATTACGTTTTCGTGGTTTTCAAGAGTGCTGAAGCTGATAGTGAGGTCATAGTGAAAATCCAAGATGGCAGCTGCAACATTTTACAACATTTTAATCAGGGGTGTTTTTATTTTCGATTCCATGGTACCTATTTATATGTGTGTTTAACTTAATTTGTGATATTCCTGTACGAGTCCCTCCGTGCCTCGGAAAGAACATTAAGCCGTTGGACCCGACTGTCATTCGTAGATCTTTGACAGTCGTTACAGTCGTCAGAATCCCGAAACTCTGACAACCAGTCTTACCACCGGGGAGTCATTTTACGCTGTAACTGGGTGTGGGGGTCGGATAGGCCGTAGCTCCGTTTAAAATACTAGAACTTAGCGTCATTCGGTTACACTGGAAGCCGATCCCAACATAGTTTTTTTTGTTTTTTGTTGAGATACAATGTTAAAGTTTTTAGATTAGCAACACTCCCTAAATAGATGTGTAAGGCCCTTTATTACTAAGCTATTGTCTATGATTATTTCTTTTTTGTCTATGTGCACTCTCTGCATAAAAACTACAAGCGTAGACGCCATTTTTGTGTTACTACAATTTTTGCTAATAAACCCTGCTAAAACAGACTAACTGTGTTTCTCAATTCCTGCCCCTGTTTGCAAAGTTCCTGTGCGAGTCCAAATAAATACTTTTTCTATCTTTATTTCTTTCATGTGTCTGTATCTTTACCGGCTCTCAAATCCTTAAACCAGGAACACGACGCTTGGCGACAGAAATGAATGGTAGTTGCTGTACCTCGGATGAGGTCGTTCACAAAGAGCAATCTGTATTGTATATCAGTTATCGCCATGTGAACCCGACTGAACTGAAGTGCTTGGCATTATCCTTAGTATTTGACCTCCCCTCCTGCCCCACAGACTAAGTTACAGATGCGACACTTCTTTGCAATATATTAGTACATTGATAAGTCAGAAAATCTACTACATTCATAAACTTGAACTTAAAAGAATTTATTTCAAATAAACCAATTACATTAATTGAATTGTCATGGGGTCGGGTCTGTCAAAAAGATGAATCGTATTTGCCCATTCCAAAGCGTAATAGGTGTCAAAGGATTTGAACGGGCAAGTAACTCTAGTGTAGAAACATTTAGAAGGTTATCAAAAAAATTAAATCTGCTGTTTCATAGAAATATGCAATATTGGGTAATAAACTGCTGGCAAATTCAATGTACCCAGAGTCACTAATTACTTTGGTGACAGAACCCTAAAAAAACGAATCCTTATTGAACCATCTGCCAGTTGACATCAGGAGTGAAACGAACAAAAATAGTTTTAAAATAAATTAAAAAAATATTATCTGGAAATATTTTATAGTGTCCACTAAATTTATTGAGTGTATAGAGTCACCGAACCCACAGTCAAACCACTACTACGGTTTTGTGGGGCTTAGTTAATAAATTATACTTACCTTAAGTGAATAAATAATAATTAAATGTATATTTTGTATTGCACTTTTCTGTTCTTAAAAATATAACTAACGAGCTTATTTTTTTTTTTAATCGACGAAATACTTCAACGCAGGGGGCTGTAGAATCATATTTTGAATCCATTGTAATAGGCGTCACGCCCTGAATAGGACAGTTGCTTTTTCGATTAAAAAAAAACTACTTTTACGCTCGGGTCTCTATACATTTTCTACCTAACTGCCCCTCTGTAAAAAACGCTCTATCCCCCCAGGGGGTTCAATTATCATCCCCTTTTATTACCAGTGGCTGCGGCAGACACGTTCAATTTTATCCCCGATAGTCCCCATTGGGGTAGCCAGGAATATATTAGGAATGCTTTGTATTCCCCCCGCCGCGAGTTCGGGGCGAAATTATTATTTGAATGATCATAGTAAAAATGAGTTTGGTGTGCGTAGGTTGGGAAAAGAGTGGGGTTTGAGGTTAAGCTACGCTTGCCGCGGTTAGTTCGTACATATCAAAACCCCTCCGTGCCTCGGAAAGCACGTTAAGCCGTTGGTCCCGGCTGTCATTTGTGGATCTTTGACAGTCGTTACGGGTCGTCAGAAGCCCGAAACTCAAACAACCAGTCTTACCAAGGGGTATCGTGTTACCCAGTAACTGGGTTGTGGAGGTCAGATAGGCAGTCGCTCCATGTAAAATACTGGTATTCAGTTGCATTCGGTTAGACTGGAAGCTGACCCCGGCAGATGATGGGGTTGGGAAAAGAATGCTACCTCTTTAAACTTTTTGGGTTGTTAAAAAACTAAACGCATTGTCAATTCTAGTCATTTTAAGAACGTTGACAGTCTGATCTTGTCTCAATCTATCTATCTATACCTATAAATAAAAAGAAAAGTCCTGACTGACTGACCGACTCATCAACGCCCAGCCCAAATCCTTGGACCTAGAAAGCTGAAATTTTGCACAGAGGTTTCCTTTATAATGTAGACAAGGAATAAGGAAGGATTTTTCGAAATTCAACCCCTAAGGGAGTTAAATAGGGGATGAAAGTTCCGCGAGGGTGAAGCCGCTAGCAAAACCATAAATACCTCGAGTTTCCATATATTTTTGACATTTGATTGTCGTCGAGATGAGACTGCGACTAGATTTTGAAGGTTTTGAATTACGAGAATTGATCTTAATTAACCTGTCAGTCCTGGCTAATGAAACACAATTAATTTTCTATTGTATGGGCACCTGTCGGTGCCCCCCCAGACGTCACCGGTAGGATGTTTTTCCACATTGATTCGAATAAAGAATGACCGAGTCACTTCAGGTGAATATTGTCCACATATTTCCCATACATACTTCGGGAGTGTATTACTCAACTGTTCGAGAATAGATATGCATCAAAAATTAAACATGGTATGGTTTTGTCTCATTATTTAATATTGTTTGTATGGAAACAGAATACTAAAATAAAAACCCATTAAAAAGTTAGGAGCCAACAAAGATTCGTTTTTCTTGCTAATTTAACCTAACTTTGGGCGTGTAAGTAATAAAAAACGTGTATTATCTCCAAAACCAAGTCAGTACCAACAAAGCTCAAATATCGAAAAGTTCAATAAACTTTATTGGTCATTGATTTATGGAGTGGCTTTTTCATAGAACCCAATCTTCCGAAGGAGTTTTCTTAATTTTTTACTCGCCTGTGTTACTATAAAATGATCCTGCATCTCACTCATTAACGTTGTGCGTGTAGACTAGCGTCTAATAGCTCATCACTGATACTATCTCTGTCGGACACGATGCCTGGTGAGACAGCGTGCTTTTTAGCCAGGCCCACCAGTGAGTTCGAGCCCGCGACTAGATTCCCCTTAATAGGATTTCGTACCCAAAGAGTATCAATGTAACCGTCGGCTGTTCGTTGGTTCATCAATCTGTTAGCGGGTTGTATCTCATAGACCGTATTAAGTAGACAGTTGAAATTTTCTATTGCCACTTTAACAAAGAAAAAAGTCTTAAGCGATCCCAGTTAACAAACGTGTTAATAAAACTCAATCTGTGTGGTTCTTTCCTCAAAATACCATTTCAGACACCAATCCACATGGTCTTCATATGATCTGACCAAGATTATGTCTGGATTTTAAAAGAGACTGTGACCTCTAAGTTTGTTTCGGCCTCTCTTCTCAAAATAGTCAGATAGGAACTGCCGACCTCATTTGACGTGTGAAAGTTTTGTCCAAACCTATTTATCAGGTTACAAAATACGACACAGATTCGAATTCGGAAAAAAAAAGAAAATCAAATACCTAAAAAAATATTGCCTTCTTGACAATATTTGTTTGAGTTGCACGTGTTTTTTTTTACATTCCATCCATATACAGGTCACACTACGAACACACTTATTGACTTACAGGGTGTAGTATTTAGCACATACTTATTCACATGCCTACAGGGTGTTATATTCACCCTTATACAGGGTGATATGCGTCCGAATATTGATCTAGCATTCCTTGCGAGCATATTGCCGCGTGCCGCGTACGACGAAGGCTTTATTTATTAAATAACTGACGCCTTCTGAATTCTATTGAGCACGAACCGGTAAGGGGGGATATGCTATAGAAATTTGTTGGACGTTTTAATTTTCGATTTCTTGAAAGATTTTTGAGGTTCATAAAACTTATACTCTATTTACAATAGCATTAGACAGAAGTTAAAAAAGGTTCTTTTTAATGTACACTTTGTAACAAACTTACATTAAACGTGTTGCAGTTACGATTAATGCCAAATTTATTATAATTTATTTAAATATTAGCTGTAACACTTTATTGTAATCATGTGTAACTATTTACGATTATCTTATGAAATTATGTGGCTTTAATTTATATAATTATTTCATTTCAAATTAAAGTGTCAATGCTAAAAACTTAAAAGAAGCAGGAGTGAACAACTCCGAGTAACTAAATTAGCTGATGACGACGAAGTTTTACCAACGTATTGTGGGTCAAAAGTTGTTATTTAAAATAAAGTATTGTAAAAAAAATGTACCATTTCCTTTAATCTTAATTAGATTTAAATCATCATGTTATTGTCTGTTTGATTCATTCGTTTTGTTGTAGGTTTGTAATGTGTGATGGAGATGTTATTAAAAATAGAACATTGTTTAAAATAAAATTACTTTTACTTCGTTTATATCTGTCTCAAATCTACCTAAAGAAGTTATAACTTAACTTTGTAATAAAATGTTTTGCACTCCTGCTTCTACGAGCCTCTTTTTTCTAAAGCTATAATAAATGGAGTATAATTAAAAAAAAAAAAACAATCTGCCTACCCTTGTCCCGAATACGTTGGGGTTGAATTCCAGTCGCTGCTGAATACCAGTGTTTTAAATCCTGCCTGCCTATCTAATATTCACAACTCAGTAACTAGATAATACGATACCCTTTGGTAAGACTGGGTGTCAGATTTTCGGGCTGAATCTTAAACTAATAGCATTTCATTTTATTGAACAATTTACGGGTACTTTAGAATCGTCAAAAAGTCTTTTAGCTGAAGCAAATGATTCAGTTAATTTGTTCGTTCGTTCAGCAAACAGGCTTAGCACGAGCACCGATTTGTCGACGGAAGAATAGACATGACTATTAACTGAATGATGTACAATAGGAGAAGATAGCTATGTTTTTCTATTAATTATCACAGTTATGCGTTCTAAACGAATCATGATTTTGTAGATAATCGTATACACTTTGTGGCCGTCGAGTAGAAAGTTTGTTGTCAGTGTGATTTTTACAGTTTGGGAAGAAATATTGTTCTGAAATAGTCTACATTTATAAGGACCTAGACAAAGATCGTTAGAAACGAAAGACAAAATAACAGATTGTAGAAGGATATCTACGGTGCGATGTCAAAAATGGAGAAACGAAATATGACTTTGTATTGAAAAAGCACTGTCTATTCTTCGTAGAAATAGATTTTTACTGAAATAATAATTATGTAAGGGATTAAAATACATAGGGATATATGTATTTTACTGTGTGTAAGTAAATAAATAAATAAGCTATTCACCCATTTCGAAGCATATAGTTCTCAATAAAAGACGAAAAAGTTTCAAATCAAAAACAGTTTTACTGGTAAAAAAAAACACACTGTGAGAGAACACACAAAGTAAAATCGTCGTAGCACGCGTAGCAATAAGCTCTACGAGTCCGCTACGTCGTAGCAACCTTTTCGGTTGAACGAGCTGCAAAAAAAGACGTTAGGTTTTGTTACAGGGCCTCAAGTCTGCTATTACAATAGTGTCAGAATGGTCTATCATTCATTTCATAATTGTTGATTTTGACAAGTTTGGTAATCTACTAATATAATGGCGTCATTTTAGCAAATGACAATGAGATCGTGTTGGAATGACGAATTTATAAAAATAGTAGACTTGAGGCCCTGGGGCCTTAGTCTGCTATTTTTATAAATTCGTCACTCCAACACGATCCCATTGTCATTCATTTGTCATTTTGCTAAAAGTTCGTAATCTGCTAAATTCATAATGGTCGATCATTGGTCGGTCAATGGTCTCGTAAATTCGTAATAGAATTGTGTTATAATGGCATTTTCGTATTGCCATTATTATAAAACTCGTTAGTAGAAATGATTTTCGAAAAACTACTACTAAATTTGAACATTTATTCATGCCAGATTTCATTTATATATATTTTTACATATTATTTATTAGTGTTAGGAAGTTCGTAAATTAAGTCAGTCATTCATTTGTCATGATTTACGAGATTACCAATAAATGCCATTTCTTTCAATGGAGTGTCAGTGGCTGACCATTGGAAAGTCATAATGACGTCATTTTATTAGTAGATTACCAAACTTGTCAAAATCAACAATTATGAAATCAATGATAGACCATTCTGACACTATTGTAATAGCAGACTTGAGGCCCTGGACGTATGTTCGATTCCCGCACGGAACAATGTCTGAACGGTCTGTAGATAGTTCTACAGAGTCTGGGTGGTTTGTGTATAAATATACAAACATGTGGGGCAACGAACTTGGGGTTAGATTTAAAAGTCAGCCAAATTTGACTGTTTTTTTTTTTGCATTTGGGATTTTTCAGTGGTACCTCATAGGCTATGCATGGGGTATCGTGTTATCCAGTTATTGTGTTGTGGAGGTCAGATTGGTAAGACTGGACGCCGACCGATCCGCACAAAATTGGAAAAAATACAAGGCAAATGACTTGTGCACGATTGATGACAAAAGTATCGACTTCTCTTAAATAGGACCTAATTATAAGTGGCAGAATGTGGGTGATTCTCTGCTACTCCTTAGGCACACACAGACGTGATCCCTGTGTAGCCTTTTCCTATGTTAGGGCAGCTTCCAGTCTAACCGGGTGCAGCTGAATACCAGTATTTTACATGGAGCTCCACAACCCAGCAACTGGGCGACATGATACTCAACTACTGATTAACTCAAGACAACGTTTGTGTTCTTTCACCAGAGTTAGCTTACCGACTGACAGGTCTTATGAGTTACTTCATATAATTGTTATTTTATTTGACTGTATAAACCATTTTTTTTTAATTTATGATTTTTTATTGTTGAATGTTAATTACGAGTACTTACCTATTATTGTATAGAATCAAGTTCTTCTAACTTAACAGACAGCTGTGCTGCTGGGGAGTTTGTTGCGCCACTTCTTCTTCCCAGCTAAAGCACTAGGAAGTGGTGAAGGGCGGGCGTTTTTTTGGGGGACTGTCTTATGTAATTTTGACGTTCAAAAAGTGCTGACTCTCAGCCTAGTTTGAATAAATGACATTTGATTTTGATTTTTACTCCTTGGTAAAACTGTTTGTCAGACTTTCGGGCTTCTGATGACCCGTAACGACTGTCAAAGATGTGCAACAGCCATGACCAGCGTTTATAGTGGACTCATAACGTTGCTCCACACTAGGAATTTCTCCTGTATTGTGGGTGCGTTCACAAACATTTAAACTCAGATACACAAACAGCCAGACCCGGAACAACTACTCAAATCGAACCCACGACACGCAGCGCAGCAGTCAATCGCTTAACCACTGCACCAACCGTGCCGTGAATTGTCCGCTGGTAGTTCTTTTTCTGCAGCCCCGTGCTTTATAATAAGTACTTACTATTTATCCGTGTACTCTCCGGGATTGCAAAAGAATTATTGACCAATCAATGGCTTCATACTCTCAAATACGAAGAATTGGAGAATTTTGTCAAACCCTTTCTTCCGTAGACATGCACACCAAATATACGTGGCGTAAAGTGTGCTCGTGGGGAAGTTCCACAAGTACACTCTACGCTTACACGCCACAGACACGCACCACACTCTCGTACAATACTCCCACGTGGCACTTAATTATTGCGAGGGAGTCAATGTATATTAAGTTGGCGTTTAGTCTCGAGGTTCAACCTGTACTTTTCACTTTGAGTGCGAGAAAAATAGTCAATTTAGTACAAAAACATTTAATAAATATTACTTAATAAAATAAAAATCACAAAAGTTTTTTTTACTTGAAGCTAAATATACAATTCGAATTATTTGAAAAACCATGGTACTAAAACTCTCAACATTTTCGCAATGAAGATGGTGCACACTCCACAGTTATTAGTATATTTACTGGCTGTTTGAGTTTGAGTTTGTCTAGGTCACATGAAGGAAATTAAAAATTATTTAATTACTTTTTACTCCCTAGACCCTAAAGTGGTCACTTTAGTCCCGCTTCGTAAACTTTATTTTTTAATTTGTCACTATTTTAATTTGTAACTATTTTATTTTTTACTGCTTTATTTTTTTACGATTTTAATTTTGGACCCTACTGTATTTTCTTATGTGGAATCTGGAAGGCTGTAGTCACCCTCTTGGAGATGGGCGTTAATAGCTGCGACACAATTTTGTAATTAATGTAGCTATTTACGTACGAAATCAATTTGTAAAATCTGTTTTTGGTCCTATAAAGAATAAATATTATAGCTTAAACTTAAAGCGCCGCGTGTGGCTGTTATTATTTAACCAGGAGCTCCCTGATGTTGCTATGATTCATGGTTTCATTTATTTCAGATAGATGAGTCAGCATCTCTTTTGATTACAATTACGACAATATCCCACTCAATGCTCAAAACGTAGCCACCATAACTCAACATAATGAATTGACTACCATCTCCAAACAATTTTCAACTTGTATCCCCAAAACTAAAGTCTCTTTTCCTTTACCAACATTTTCATTTCACTGACTGTGAAGAATTTCTTGAACACACAACGCGTTTTAGACTCTGTTTTCGAGGAGTTTAAGTTGAGATTCGTTTGTGTAGTTTTCGCTATGAATGTAAGGGTCGAATTTTCGATAGATAAAGTATTTAGATGTACTTGTAATGAAATTGATGCTGAAATAAATTCAATACTAAGTTGATAAAGACTTTGGAAATATGTTTTCGATTATCTCGTGTCGTCACGAGTTGCACAGAATAGTTCATCATGTACTGCATATATTTAGACTAATATTATTAATCTATATCTATACTTAATATTATAAAGAGGTAAAGTTTGGGAGGTTGTAGGGGGTAATCTCTGGATCCACAGAACGGATTTTGAAAATTCTTTTATCAATAGAAAGCTACTTTATTTGTGAGTGTCATAGCCCGAAAAATTAAAAGACTTTTTCTGGTAGTAGGATTTGCAAAGTAAGTCGGAGAAAAAAAAACACTCATAATTTCATCACAAGTAAAAATGTTTACCGCCCAACGAAGTGGGCACGGGTCAGGAAAAGTCCTGACCGACTCATCAACGCTCAGCCCAAACTCTTGGACTTAGAAAGCTGAAATTTTGCACAGAGGTTCCCTTTATAATGTAGACAAGGAATAAGGAAGGATTTTTCAAAATTCAACGCCTAAGGGAGTTAAATAGGGGATGAAAGTTCCGCACGGGCGAAGCCGCTGATAAAAGTTAGTATATTATATAATCAGCCTATATTGTTCCCACTGCTGGACACAGGCCTCCTCTCTGTGAGAGGGAGTGGGCCGTAATCCACCACGCGGGCCCAGTGCGGGTTGGTAGATGTCACATGTCTTCGAATTTTTGGTTCTAGGACATGCCGGTTTCCTCACGATGTTTTCCTTCACCGTTTTGTGAGCAGTGGTGATGAAATTAAATACACAAAGTCTCGGCCGTTACCCCCACCCCACCACTGCACTGGGCATCTTCTATCTAGCCTTTCCCCAACTATGATAGGGCCGGCTTCCGATCTAACCGGGTGCAGCTGAATACTAGTATTTTTCGGTTTATTAACTATTTACGTACGGTCAGCGTCAAAAATATTGGGACGAACAGACGTCAAAATAATCTAAACAAGTAAGGACTTTTTTTTTAGGCTAAATAATGTTTTAATAAAAAAAAAATACAAATTTCCTACAACCTAACCTAACTTTAACGAATGAACTAAAACAAAGCGTGAAAAAACTCATCCGCATCGCTGTCGACTGGTATTGTACCCAAGAGACTGCTCATTACCACGTTGTATAGCAATGCTCAGCCTCTGGCCAAGGTAAAAACCAGCCCTTGGGTCACGGGAAGAGTCAACCAGCCGTTTGGAGATTTCCATATAGAGAGCATGAGCACTTGGACCCCACGGCCCGAGGGTCTCAACGCCAAACGGCTCGAAAATATAATTACCAATAATATTGTTATACTTTCGCCGCTTGAGGTTTTCCGCAGCTGCAGCGGCAACGCCAGCACAGCACACCGAGCCAGGAAGAGGAGATGGCGCAAGAGTATCGACACACGTTGCATCCCACACTAAAGGCCTACCCATCTTCCATGGAAATAAAGACATGCCGTCCGGTCTCTTGCCATCGTCGCGTGCCAAGCCAATGGGTTCTAATACAGCTGAAACGCCTGTTAAAATGTTAACTCAATGACACAAGGAATGTTTAAGAATGAAGACAGTACACGACAACGGTCATTCTGACAAGAACTTTATCTATTTGAGATAAAGTTTAACTTTCAAAGTTGTTTAGATACCTACCTTTGGACGTCTGTGTTGACTGTTTGTATGTTAAAAACATGTTGCAACGTTAATTGTGAGACTGTTGCGCTTCTGACTTGGAGTCAGATAGGCTGCCGCTCTATGTAAAATACTGGTAGTCAGCTGTATTCGGGTAGACTGGAAACTGACTCCAGCATAGTTGGGAATAGCCATGGAAAATGCTTAAATGACTGCCTATCTGACCTTCACAACCTATTTACTGGGAAAGACGATACCCCTTGATAAAACTGGATGTCAGACTTTCGGGCTTCTGATTACCCGTAACAACTGGCACATATTTACTAATGACAGCCGGGAGCTAATCCTTTTCAAGGTACAGACGGGTCTAGGTACAAAATAGATGTTCGGCATGCCTTGGTCGAGCTTCCCGTAAATAATAAAAGATTTCATTTCTGAAAGTGGGTTTACAAACAATTTTAAAACACGTCAATCATGATTTAACACTTTTCACTGAGGCTGAGGCTTTTTGAGGTATTTTTATAATCAATTAATTTGAAGAACCACACGCTTTTTAATTGAATTCAATTATTTTCTCCTTTTTTAGTTTGGTTTTTAAAGCGTGTTTTTTTAGTTTTTTAAACTATTATTTATTTTCTATTTTTTAGTTCTGCTAACTACAAAAACGTGATTTTTTTTTAAATTAATTTTTCCTTCTTTTTTTCATTTTTTTTTAAATGATTAAATTGTCATCGGTCCTCGATAAGTTTACAAAGTTTCAATGAAATCTGACCGTTTAAAGTGGGCCAAAATCGCGCTCTAAGGAGTCTGTTACATACAAACAAACAAACATACAAGTGAAGTTATTAAAAAGCGTGTAAAAAGTACTACGTACTCAGAATCTGAGCTTATTCTATGAGTACTATATCGAAATAACTAGAATATTCACTCCTAAACTGATTCTGTTGGAGATTAGTTCAATCTAGGACGAGGCACGTGCGTTGCTAGGCAACCGTCAGGTGTATTTGTAAGTTTGTCTGCAGGTACTTTTGTCGATCATAGTATAAATTATGTGCTCGAGGTTTAAGGTGAATCTAGTCACGGGCTCGAACTTACTGTTGGGCCTGGCGAAAAAGCACGTTGTCTCACCAGGCATCGTGTCCGACAGAGATAGTATCAGTGATGAGCAGTTAGACGCTAGTCTACTACACGTACAACTTTATTGAGTGAGATGCAGCGGATCATTTATAGTAAAAAATTCAGAAAAGTCCTTTGGAAGATCGGGTTTTATGAAAAAACCACTGCATAAATCAATAACCAATAAAGTTTATTGAAGTTTTTGATATTTAAGCTTTGTCGGTAGCTACTTAGTTTTGGAGATTTTACACTTCTTTTATTACTTAAACACGCCAAAAGTTAAGTTAAATTAGCAAGAAAGACTAACCTTCGTTGGCTCATAACTTTTTAATGGAATTTTATTTTAGTATTGTCTGTTTCCGTACAGACATTATTAATAATGAGACAAAACCATACCATGGTTAATTTTTGCTGTGTATTGTCGAACAGTGGAGTAATACACTCCCAAAGTTTGTATGGAAAAAAATTCGACTTCATTCATTCAAAATGTCGATTGTAATTTGCAGGGCAGTGTCAGGTTTTATGTTGAACAAAAATGATACATGGCTACAATTTTATTGATAACTAGTTTTTGACCGCAGCTCGACCCACGTGGATATCGATTATCGCGTAAAATAGTAGCCTATGTCTCCATATCCCAGGCTATATCTCTGCCAAATTTCATGACGATCGGTTCAGCGGTTTAGGCGTGAAAGCGTAACAGACAGACAGTTACTTTGAAATTTATAATAATAGTAGGGATTTAGGTTACGGCCTCCATTTATATGGGATTTAAACATAAATGGCGAAATTTGGATGTACTAAACACCTGTAGAGATGTCAGCACCAACTGGTGGGGTCCGCAAGGGCCAATGCTTGGCAGGGGTGCGGGTTGTTCGAAAGAGATACCGTGGCCTTTGGCACAGAGGCAACTGGGGGAACACGGGTGGGTTTTATTCAGAAAAAGGCTGAGACCCTCCCGCTCCACCCAGAGCGGGAGAAGTTATTTGATGATTTCCCAACCTCAAAAAAAAAAACTAAACACCTGTGCCCACCATTTAGGAGATACAGCGTGATATTATATTCATTCTATAAGTAACATAGAATAGGCAGAGGCGATGATTAGTCCCAAGTGCAGATCTATGTAGCGCCCGGTCGCTGTGGCGACTTAGAAGACCAATGGAGTCGAGAAAGATACTTAATATTTTTTAAAGCTTTTATTTATCTTCACTTGTATGTTTGTTTGTATGTTTGTATGTAACCGACTCCTTTGAGCGCGATTTTGACCCACTTTAAACGGTCAGATTTCATTGAAACTTTGTAAACTTGTCGAGGACCGATGACAATTCAATAATTTAAAAAAAAAATGAGAAAAAAAAACGTTTTTGTAGTTAGCAGAACTAAAAAATAGAAAATAAATAATAGTTTAAAAAACTAAAAAAGGAGAAAATAATTTAATTCAATTAAAAAGCGTGGGGTGCTTTTTGAGGTATTTTTTATAATCAATTAATGTCAAGCACCCCACGCTTTTTAATTTAATTAAATTATTTTCTCCTTTTTTAGTTTGGTTTTTAAAGCGTGTTTTTTAGTTCTTTAAACTATTATTTATTTCAAGCTTTTATTTATCTTTACTTGTGTAGCATAGCATATTATCCTATGATCTTCTAACCACTGGAACACAGGCCTCGTCTCGGTGAGAGAATTTGAAGAAAAAGCGTAAGGAACTTAGCTCGAAACGGGGCGCGGGGGCGTCCCGACCCCATAAGTTTTATTTTTTAATATTCAAGAAGCACAAAGATCTCTTTGGTGCGGGCTGAGAAATTTATTACTTATCAAATTTGCCGTGTTATAACCAATTCATACAACAGTCAAAGAATGAATGATAGTTTTGATTTTAACATACAAACAATTTAAATTAGGGTTAAAAAGAATAATAATCTTTATTTGTAAACATAGGTAGTTACACGGTGTGTGAGATGTCACAATATTAGTTAAGATTCTCTGTTTGCTGCGAAACGTACAAATATTATCAAATTTGAATTTATTAATTTATAAACATTTAAATGTCAAATAATATTGAATAAGTTGTAGACAACTGATAGTCAGAATCATATTGCAATTAAGTAAAAAACAATTATACAGAGGTCAATATAAAAACATCAATAAAATTAGACTTCAAGTAGCAAAGACATGTCAATAACTAAAAATTATAGTGTTATTTTATCTTTCAAAAACTAAGTTATATTATATTATGATTTATTTACAATAAATTTTAAATGTTTTTTGAATAGGTGAATATTTAACATTTTAATTGATTCCGGTATATATGGTCGAAAACTTAGTTTCCCTGATTTTAAATAATGCAGGCTGATATTAATTATTTTAATAATATTAATCCACTCCACACCACTCCTGTCCGTCCATCTGTCCCTTAAGGACTTTAAGTGTTAGAGAGAGATAGATACAATCAGAGCGAGAGGGAAACAGATCTCTCGGCTTAAGAGTAGGGTGACCATGTATCAAGACTTATATCAGCCCAGTACTGTCCCACTGTAGGCAAAGGCCTCTTTTCTTACAGCGTTGGCGATTTCATACATATATTAACTAGTGATGTTCCGGATATCCGTATCTGTATCCGCGGATATCCGCGATAGAAAAAAGATCCGTATCCGTAACATTTTTGATGGTTCATTTACCTTATTAATAATTCCAAATTGCACTACTAAACTTCTTTGTAGACATTTTTTTTTTAACTCGTACAACCAACACAAACATTATCTATGCTGCCCAGTGTCACACTAAACTATAAACAAAACAAAAGAAAGACCCGCGCAACGCAAGTCGTAACATGTTCTGTCACGCAAACCGTCAAGTGGCGTCAACTATCGTTTCAAGGTCACGCGCACCGACACCGATTGAGTAAGAAAAGATCCGTGTTCGTATCCGTATCTACAGATCTTAACACAAATTATCCGTATCTGCGGATTTACATTTTTAATGATCCAGCACATCATTAATATTAACTAACCGTCTTAGTCATAAAAAGTTATTGAACATCTAAAACTTAGCTAAAGTCTGTTTGTCAAAAAGTGTTATTCATAAACGCATTTTAGCACAAAAACATTCTATAACCCTACTATAAAGTTATAGAAGCCAGAACCCTACTACACTGTAGTAGGGTTCTAGAGTCGGCCATTTTGTCCTTAAAACACTGTAGTTACTACAGTGCTACACTCTAAAGCAGCTGATTGATTACAAAGAAAATTACATTTGACGTATAAATATTGCGTGTCACCAAATGTCAAAATTCAAGCAATCAGTTGACAGTTAAAATTTCAAATTATTTGTCAAAAAATAACAAAGACGTCACCGCGTCAGAACTGTCGAAACTATAGACAATACATAGTTGCCAGTACGTAACAACATCTATGGTCACAATTATTCGGTGTGTAGGCAGACATTCTCGTTTGACGATTCGATGTATTGGTAAATTTGTTGGATGACTTCATTAAAATGGTAACATTTTGATTTATAAACGTTTATGAATAATTATATGAAAGGTTTTTTAAGCTTATCGAGTAGTTTAACTAATGAATGGCCTAAACCTTCGATAAGATATTTTTATGAATAAGACCCAGGTTTCCTCGCGATGTTTTCCGGTCTGTGGCGGAAACAACCTGAGCCTGCTGAATATCTCGCACGAGCTGCCTTGGCCTTCCTGGAAGTCTTTATATAGACTCCGGACTCAGGTAGGCCGAAGTAAAGAAAACTTGTTCAGGTGGAGATTCACAGATGACTCCACCTGTAGTGGAAATATGGTGCTGTCCCACAAACAATGGGGCACTTAATATCTTGACCAGCGTGTCCTGTGGCTCAAGTGTGAGTTTTATTTAACCTTCTCGTTAAAACGCTCCGATTGGTCCGTCACTTATTCAGGGCCAACCGGAGCGCCAAACGCGCTCGATGCGTTTGATCGAGATAGCAAAATTAAACTCACACTAAGGCCTCTGGTGTCTGCACGTTACAGGATCTGATGGACGCTGCTGAAAGTGCTAAGCTCGTAGCCAAATTCTGGGCTGACTGTATTTAGATTGCTATCGATACGCCAAGAAGAAGGCCGATGTCAGTAATGTCCAAGATAACTAAGAAAGAACAAATGAATTGAAATAAATAATAGTTTAACAAACTAAAAAACACGCTTTAAAAACCAAACTAAAAAAGGAGAAAATAATTTAATTCAATTAAAAAGCGTGGGGTGCTTGACATAAGTGATTATAAAAATACCTCAAAAAGCACCCCACGCTTTTTAATTGAATTAAATTATTTTCTCCTTTTTTAGTTTGGTTTTTAAAGCGTGTTTTTTTAGTTTTTTTTTTAACTATTATTTATTTTCTAATTTTTAGTTCTGCTAACTACAAAAACGTGATTTTTTTTCCTTTTTTTTTTCATTTTTCTCAATTTTTTTTTTAAATTATTGAATAGTCATCGGTCCTCGATAAGTTTACAAAGTTTCAATGAAATCTGACCGTTTAATGTGGGTGAAAATAGCGTCCAAAGGAGTCGTTTACAAATAAACAAACATACAAGTGAAGCTAATATAAAGCGTGTAAAAAATAGATACGTTGGTAGTTGCCGGATTTGAACCCACCACGTCTTGCATGAGTGCATAATCAGCCTGTACCGTTCCCACAGCTGGGACACAGGCCTCCACTCGATGAGAGCGAGCGGACCGTTAACTACCACGCGGGCCCTATATGGGTTGGTAGCCGTCACATATTTTCGAATTTTCGGTTCTAGGACATGCCGGTTTCCTCACGATGTTTTCCTTCACCGTTTTGAGAGCAGTGGTCATGAAATAAAGTACACAAAATAATTCAGCACTCGTAAGTCACAGACTCAGTACATGAGAGGTCTTAAATGAGACTTACTATATAGAATAACACTAGAAGTAATGACTTGTATTGACAAAATTTATGGTTAGTGGTTACCCTACAGTATGCTTTCAGAATAGATATCGTGTTACTCGCTATCCACTGCGCTGACTTTCTATTTACAGATTACCGACGATTCATCCGATTTCAAATGAAATCGGAGCGAGAATAAAAGATTAATTAATATTATCACCCTGTAAGAACTGTCGCTAGTCTACTGGGCCTCAAGTCTGCTATTACAATAGTGTCAGAATGGTCTATCATTGATTTCATAATTGTTGATTTTGACAAGTTTGGTAATCTACTAATAAAATGGCGTCATTATGACTCTCCAATGGTTAGCCATTGACACTCCATTGAAAGAAATGGCATTTATTGGTAATCTCGTACATAATGACAAATGAATGACTGACTTAATTTACGAACTTCTTACTACTTTAGATTGCTTATAACACTAATAAATAATATGTTAAAAATATATATAAATGAAATCTGGCATGAATAAATCGCATCTTTAGAAGTATAGAGACCTAATGCGAAATTAGCCGCAAGCAAAATTATTTAGAATTTATTTAGAATTATTAGAATCAAAGAGACCTATTTTGGTTGCGGCTAATTTCGCATTAGGTCTTTAAACTTCTAAAGGTGCGAAATGTTCAAATTTAGTAGTAGTTTTTCGAAAATCATTTCTACTAACGAGTTTTATAATAATGGCAATACGAAAATGCCATTATTACACAATTCTATTACGAGACCATTGACCGACCAATGATCGATCATTATGAATTTAGCAGATTACGAACTTTTAACAAAATGACAAATGAATGACAATGGGATCGTGTTGGAATTACGAATTTATAAAAATAGCAGACTTGGGCCCCTGATCTAATGCAGATACACCAGCCTAGTTTATCAAACTCAAAATCAAAGCATTTATTTCAATTAAAAAATTACAGACAAAAATTTAAAAAGTTGAAAATAAAGGTAAATTTTTGGTAATTACAAGTTTTCGCGAAAATCAAAATTTATTTTTATCGTGTTGACGCAGGACGTTGATTTTTATACATCTAATAGAGACTATAGACTTCAGTATCTGGTATAAATGTCAACTTGCTAGGTCCACCCGTTCCTGAGAAAAACGGTGGTGACACACGGACAGATAGACGAACAGACGGACAAGAGAGTGATCTTATTAGGGTTCCTTTTTTATCTTTTTTTAGGTACGGAACCCTAAAAAGAAACAAATCCAAATATAAGATAAAAAATAAGACATAGAAGTTGATGGCCAGTTTCAACCGACGGCACCCGTTGACGAACTTGACGCATGGATCAGCACCATCCAGCTCAGCAACCAATTTGTAGGGTACCGATGTGGTTTCAAGGCTAGGATATTAAGCTAGAACCTCGGTATATTATCCTGGCTTGTTGTCCTGGAACATGCTAGTTCTGTTCACATCATAAATAGTCTATACTCTTCCCACTGCTGGGCACAAGCCTCGTTCTCTGTGAGAGGGAGTGAGCCGTAAGCCACCACGCGGGCCCAGTGCGGGTTGGTAGATGTCATATGTCTTCGAATTCTTTTTTGGTTCTAGGATATGCCGGTTTCCTCACGATGTTTGCCTTCACCGTTTTGAGAGCAAATGTTTAAGTGTTCATGAAATATGGCCTTCAGTTTGAAACATTGATCGGTGACATTGACTTCGCGCGTTGGAGTAAGATAAGTGTCCATTTTGTCACTATTCTGCAAAGCAGGAACATCCCATTACCAAATTATCCAGTTCTGACAATAGTGTGAACGCTAATTTCACAAAATTGCAGTTGAAATAAAAGTGCAAATTGAAAAATTGTTGTTTTCGATTTGTTGACCATTTCCTATTTTGTTAAGTACCTGTTACTTGGAGGCCCTCGTGGCTTAATAATGACAGCAGCACGGGTCAATCTTCATGGTTAAGCAACGCTTGCTGATGTGAATGGGTGATCAATTACATACCGAGTCCCCTCCGTGTCTCGGAAAAAACGTAAAGGTTTTCATTTACGAAACTCCGAAAGTCTGACTTAGGCTATTGTGTCATACTAAACCACCAGATGGCGCTCCGGTAAAATATTTAACGATACCTTCCATTATTCTTTTATATCATAAAAATGCTATCGTAAATACCTTTTTAAACGACTGCGCTAACATAGTTGTGGTAATACATTGCAATTTTATACCTTGCCAACTTAAAAACAAAACTCTCTTTCATTTATAGTTAAACCTATAAAAAGCAATAGGTACTATGACAGTTGCAGAGAGCAATGGTAACGGCCGCGACTTACGAGTTATAATAGGTGATAGGTTCGAATAGTTATAATAGGAGCCCTAGGTTTAAATAACCTTTATTATAAGAACATGACATACCTACAGTTCACTTGAATGAGACTCACATTTTTACATAAATAGGTAATCGTAAATCGTCTAAAGACTAGCGGTCTTATTCATAATAAGTTATCGAACATCTAAAGAGTTGCTAGAGTCTGGTTTACAAAAAGTGTTATTCATGACGCATTTTAGCACTAAAGCGTTCCACATATAAACCTACTATAAAGTTATAAACGCCAGAACCCTACTTTAACAGTGTTTTAAAGAAAAAATGGGTAATGATTTTTTTTTGGGTGGGAAATCATCAAATAACTTCTCCCGCTCTGGGCGGAGCAGGACGGCGTGTCAGGCCTTTACTGACTAAAACTCACTCGTGTTCCCTCAGTTGCCTGTGTACCAGGGGCCACGGTATCTCTTTCGAACAACCCAAATCCCTGGCAGGCATCGGCCCTTGCGGACCCCACCAGTTGGTGCTGACATCTCTTTGAGGCGCGCGTGGAACACAACGCGCCGTCGACCCGGGCTTGGTCCTTACCGGACAGCGAGCTACCCATTACTCGCCGTCCGCAAGCCCGCGCCTACGGTGGCCGGGATTCAGCCTGGGATTCCCGACGCCCAGGGCGCCTCCCGCGGCGACTACGGCCGTGAGGGCGCATATACTGCCTCTCCCTCACGTGCGCCGCCTCCCTCTTCGCGAGCATTACTGCTTCGCAGAAGGAGGTAGCTGCTAACCATTCATTCTCGCTCCGTACCATGGCCTGGACCAGAGCCGGACGCGAGAGATCGCCGCCGTCGATCGCCTCCACGAGGACACGGCGGTGCTCCGCCCAAGCCGGGCAGACCTCCACCACATGCTCCACCGTGTTCTTAGGGCAATCTTCGCAGTGGAAACATCCGGGCGTTTCCTCCCGCTTTATCCGAAACAGGAACCTCCCGAAACAACCGTGTCCGGTGAGGACCTGCGTCAGGCGGAAGGTGAGGATGCCGTGCCGCCTCTCAAGCCACTCCTCAAAGAGGGGACTTACCGCCGCTATCGTGGCGTGCCCAGAGATGAGAAGGTTCGTGAGTTCGATGCCCACTTGTTGCACTATTGACGAGGGAGGAGAGGGCGCAAACAGAAATACTGGAAACGATAGCCGCAAATTTTTTTTTTGTTTTTTTTTTTATCATTAGGTCATGTTTATTGGTCATATTTAAATTCAAATAAAATTCATTTATTTAGCTTGCACAAGGTTCTTAAGAGCGTTTATTCTGAAAGTTGGCAACGTCGCATATAGCTGTCAAATGTTTATCTGTTTTTATTAATTTGATAATATTACTGTATGGAAGTATGAAATATCGCTAACTAGTGACCTAAAATATGAATAATGATTTGCAATTATAACATTAAATTTAATGTTGCAACCGTTTTAGGTGTAAAAAGGGCATTTGGAAAGTTTCCAAGTTCTTTTTTTACATCTAAAACTAAATATTAGGTGTTAAGAAACTAATTATTGCATTTCATAATCAATATTTTAGGTCACTAGTTAGCAATATTTCATAATTCCATACAGTAATATCGCCAAATTAATCAAAACAGTGAAATATTTGACAGCTATTTGCGACGTTGCCCATTTTCAGAATAAACGCTCTTAAATATACAAAGTGGTTTTACATGGTATGAAATTTTCACTAACAGAAGACTTACATAGATTAAGCAGCGGATCCCAAACTAGACACAGCCTGTATCTTGGTGACCCAATTTAAAACGCTGAAGGAAAACCAATCCAAATAATTCTGAGGAAACCTGAATTTAATGAAACCAAAAATTCGAAGACATGTCATCATCATCATCGTTATTTCAGCCGAAAAATGTCCACAGCTGGACATAGGCCTCCTCCATGCACCGCCACTTCGACTGGTTCCATGCTTCTCGTTCCAGCTGATTCCTGCGGCCTTCACCAGGTCATCGGTCCACCTTGTGGGAGGCCTTCCAACTCTACGTCTTCCAGTACGCGGTCGCCACTCCAGAACCTTATTACACGCGTTGTCTACATCTCTGTTATCTTCTCTCCTATCGCAGGTGTGCTGGAAGAAATTTCTGTAGAAATAAGCATTACCTATGTACGTATTTTTCTGTTCCTTTCTTCTTGTCTGTTTATGTGTGTGTGCATAAATGGTTAAATAAATAAATAACCTTTCGGCCCCATCAGCCATCTGTTCTGCGAACAATGTTTGGAAATTCTTGACAGTTAAAACGTTCACAGATTGTGTGTTTCTATTTCATATGACAAAGAAAAAAATCAAAAGTGTTACATGAACTTACAGGATTTTTTTTTTACCAGTACGCAAACTGTAACCATGAATTCAGCATATCATTCTAGACCCGTAAGCGCAGAAATTTTTCGTCGGTTATACAAAAAGAAATCAGCTGTTTCATAGAAAAGTACAATACTACGCGGTCAAAATGTATGGAACAGCTGATTTTTTTTTTGTATCATCATCATCATCGTCCACTGCTGGACATATAGGCCTCCCCCAGGCTCCTCCACTTCAACCGGTCTTGTGCTTCCCCTTTTTTTGTATAACCGACGAGAAATGTCTGCACTGGAGAGTCTAGAATGATTATGCAGAATTCATGGTTACAGTTTGCGCACTGGTTACAAATTTACCCTGTATAGATAAACAATCACTTAGATAAACAATATATGAAACGTGTTTAAAAAGAAACTGAATCTGTGTGGTTCTTTCCTCAAAAGACCATTTCAGACACCAATCCACATGGTCTTCACATGATCTGACCAAGATTATGTCTGGACTTTAAAAGAGACTGTGACCTCTGAGTTTGTTTCGGCCTTTCTTCTCAGAGTAGTCAGATAGGAAACGCTGGCCTCATCTAGTTTAAAAATAAATAATAGTTTAAAAAACTAAAAAACACGCTTTAAAAACCAAACTAAAAAAGGAGAAAATAATTTAATTCAATTAAAAAGCGTGGGGTGCTTGACATTAAGTGATTATAAAAATACCTCAAAAGCACCCCACGCTTTTTAATTGAATTAAATTATTTTCTCCTTTTTTAGTTTGGTTTTTAAAGCGTGTTTCTTAGTTTTTTAAACTATTATTTATTTTCTATTTTTTAGTTCTTCTAACTACAGAAACGTGTTTTTTTTCATTTTTCTCATTTTTTTTAAATTATTGAATAGTCATCGGTCCTCGATAAGTTTACAAAATTTCAATGAAATCTGACCGTTTAAAGTGGGTCAAAATAGCGTCCAAAGGAGTCGGTTACAAACAAACATACAAGTGAAGCTAATATAAAGCGTGTAAAAATATGATTGACGTGTAAAAGTGTTTGTACAAACCTACTTACAGAAATAAAAGCATTCAAGTACATTATCGGTTGATTATGCGACAAACCAAGACTCCGTCTTAAATAATAAAAGTTGATGACTTATTTCCACTTAGACCTACTTAACAGTAAAAAAACTTAGTATTAGAACCGAACTAGAACAAAAGAATCTAGCGGCTTTTAAAAGAATAGAATGAAAGTTACAAAGCCACAGAAAATAAAATGAAGCCGCTTATAGAGACCGACTTTGTGCTAGAGAGAGACACTGAGATGTAACTGAAGAATAAAGTCGATCTGTCTGTTACCGGGGTTTCAATCAAGCTATAAAATATGTAAATATCAATGTAGGATTTTTCTAATTTGGTTTCAACAGTCTTATTTGACGAAAAAACAACCGACTTCCAAGATAGTGAATTTCGGAAGTCGGTGGCAAAAAATCGAAAATACAAAACCAGAGACACTGAATTCCAAAATTAAGGTTTATTTTTTTATTTTGTAGTATTTTTTTTTTGGAACTCGGTTGTATTTTTTAAATAAACTTTTATTAAAAACAATAACACAACTTGCCTATGGTACTTAAACGCGGGATTAGTATGTTTTCCATAACTTATAGTAACATCACGCCTGTATTTCCCGATAGGGGGAGGCAGGGGTGTTGAGTACCTATACCAATATTTCGGCAGTTTGTCCCGGCTGTCATAAAGGGGCTCGTGGCTAAGTAATATTAGCCGCACAGGTCGATCGATCAGGTTAAGCTACGCTTGCTAGCGGTTGGCACGTGGATGGGGACCACATATATAGCACCTTCGTGCCTTGGATAGCACATTAAGCCGTTGGCCCGCGCGGTCATTAGTAGATCTTTGACAGTCGTTACGGATTTTCAACTACGTAGTTTTACCAAACAGTATAGAAAGAAATAAAGAAAATACATTTATTTAGCACAGACTAAAAAGCTCACAGCATACAGCAGACAAAATATTAAATAATAGTTTAAAAAACTAAAAAACACGCTTTAAAAACCAAACTAAAAAAGGAGAAAATAATTTAATTAAATTAAAAAGCGTGGGGGGCTTTTTGAGGTATTTTTATAATCAATTAATGTCAAGCACCCCACGCTTTTTAATTGAATTAAATTATTTTCTCCTTTTTTAGTTTGGTTTCTATAGCGTGTTTTTTAGTTTTTTAAACTATTATTTATTTTGTATTTTTTAGTTTTTGTTTTTGTGTTTTTTTTTTAATTTTTATTTTTTCATTTTACTCAATTTATTTTTTTAAATTATTGATTTGTCATCGGTCCTCCATAAGTTTACAAAGTTTCAATGGAATCTGACCGTTTGAAGTGGGTCAAAATCGCGTCTATACATGGATGACCTTAAACTCTTTGCCCCCAACAAATTACAACTGATGGAGCCACTGAAGGTAACTGAAACTTTTAGTAGCGCCATCAGGATGGAATTTGGTGTGGACAAATGTGCAGTCATGCATGTAAAGCGAGGTGAGATTATGGAATCCGAGGGAATTCAACTTTCGGATTCCATACACCTCAGATCCCTCTCCTCATCCGAAAGCTATAAGTATTTGGGTATGTCGGAAGCGTTAGGCATCAACGCTGCTGACATGAAACAATCGTTGAGGGAGCGTTTCTTTGGTCGCCTGAAGAAGGTATTAATTAGTCTTCTTTCAGGCGGAAACAAGGTGCGCGCCTTCAACGGTTGGGTCATGCCGGTTTTGATGTACTCTTTCGGCATACTCAAATGGACTCAGACTGAACTCGACGCCCTAGATCGACGGGTCCGTACACTGCTGACTGCAAACCGGATGCATCACCCACGATCATCGGTGATGAGACTGTACATCCCGCGGAAGTGCGGGGGTCGAGGCTTTTTAAATACGAAGACCCTCCACAACCGCGAGGTGTGCAGTCTCAGGGAATATTTTTTAAAAGCCGAAATGGGTATGCACCGTGATGTGGTCGCAGTGGACAAGGGGCTCACCCCGTTGTCCATGGCTAAAGAGAACTGGCGCAAACCTGTAATACTAACTATCGATGACCGCAAGGAAGTATGGCAAAACAAGGAGCTTCACGGGCGCTTCTATCGGGCTCTCCATGAACCCGGTGTAGATTTCATAGCGTCCGTATCCTGGCTACGTTTCGGTGATCTTTTCGGGGAAACTGAAGGTTTCGTCTGTGCAATTATGGACGAAGTTATCTTGACGAATAACTATCGGAGACATATTATGAAGGACGGGACGGTTGACGTGTGTCGGGCATGTCATCGTCCGGGTGAGTCTATCAGACATATTGTCTCCGGTTGTTCTCGTCTGGCTAATGGCGAATACTTGCACAGGCATAACCAAGTAGCCAGGATTATTCACCAGCAACTTGCTTTGCAATATAAACTTGTGGATTCCGAGGTACCGTATTACAAGTATGTGCCCGACCCAGTTCTCGAGAATGACCATGTCACGTTGTACTGAGACCGGTCTATCATTACTGACAGGACTATTGTAGCCAATAAGCCTGATATAGTGGTGATAGACCGGTTAGCGCGCCGCGCAATGATTATCGATGTTACCATTCCACATGACGGGAACCTCGTGAAAGCTGAGAAAGAGAAACAGATTAAATATCTCGACTTAGCACACGAGGTTGTTGACATGTGGAATGTGAACTCGGCTGTCATTGTGCCGATTGTCGTATCAGCCAATGGACTGATGGCCGAAAGCCTCGATCAACATCTCTCGAGGCTCTCGTTAGGCGGTTGGATCAAGGGCCTGATTCAGAAGGCAGTACTCCTCGATACGGCTCGCATCGTGAGGAGGTTCCTGTCTCTGGAGCCCTAACCACCGGTAGCTTGGACCCTGCTCCCGATACCGGCGGACCACTATTTTTTATATTTTTAAATGTTTTTTATAAGGTTATTTCATAAAAATATTTAAAAATGTATTGAAATATGTAGTTAGATTGAATAAACGAAATAAAAATAATAAATCAAATAAAAAGTGCAAAGAGCAGTGTCAGAAATTTGCATTATAGTGTGCATCACGGCTGCGCCAAAAAGTCCTAGTTCTGAAAAAAATGCCAGAAAACTAATGACTGACGTTGGTTTTCAATTGGACCTAGGTATCAGTTCACAGTAGCTGGTTTGTGAAGGTCAGATAGGCAGCGGCTCCATTTAAAATACTGCTGCATCCGGGAATTAATATTCAGCAGCATTCTGTTAGACTGGAAGACGAGCCCAAAGAGTAGACAGATGATGGTCCCAGCTGTCATTAGTAGATCTTTGACAATCGTTACGAATTGTCAACCTATCTTACCAAGCGGTATCGTGTTACTCAGTATAGATTCATTTTATATAGGTAGATTCTTTTACATATTGTGAATGAGAGAACGTTGTAGGCCTGTTTTTTTTTTTTTTTTTTTTTTTTTTTTTTTTTTTTTTTTTTTTTTTTTTTTTTTTTTTTTTTTTTTTTTTTTTTTTTTTTGGTGGGAAATCATCAAATAACTTCTCCCGCTCTGGGTGGAGCGGGAGGGCGTGTCAGACTTTTACTGACTAAAACCCACCCGTGTTCCCTCAGTTGCCTGTGTGCCAAGGGCCGCGGTATCTCTTTCGAACAACCCGCACCATCGTGTTACTCAGTATAGATTCATTTTATATAGGTAGATTCTTTTACATATTGTGAATGAGAGAACGTTGTAGGCCTTAGAGACTAGATTTGTAGACGTTTTTCTATTCTGTATTTTCATTCCTCTAAGTACCTGGTACTTATTGACTGGCCTGCACTGTCCTCCCATACCTATTATCACTGTAATTTGAAAACATTGTAAAAGCCAATTATTTTTAAAAGAGTAACCGTGGAGTTTCTTGCCGGCTCTTCTCCATAGGAAACGACAAATTGGAACCGTGCACCTAGCTTCTGACGTTTCATAAGTGCCCATGCAGGCTTATGTGAAATAAAATATTTTGATTTTGATTTGATTTCAGTAACTGGAATATGGAGGTCAGACAGGCAGTCGGTCCATGTAAAATACTGCTGCATCCGGTCAGACTGGAAGCCGACCCCAATATCGTTGGGAAGAGGCTACGCAGCTGATAACTTTAGCACGAAAATAATCTCCCAAGCGAAGTCATGTGTAAGAGTCAGTTATATTACGTCAAAAGCTTGGGAACGGACTTGTAAGTGATGAAAGAGATAGTTGTATATTCTGTAACGTGACAGACAAGGACGGGGCGAGAAATTAAGTACCGGGCGTCGGTCTACAGGGGAAAGTGAGGAACTGCACTTTTGTTTATTTAATTTTATTTAGCAATTAGTTTTCTTTAGGAAAAGCTTGAACTTCGAGGGACTTTATTGAGGTTATATTATTTCTATTAAAAATCGTATTAAATATCCGTCAGTCATTTTTATACAGCGAAGGAACGAGTATTAATTGCCATGCTTGCTCACTGCCTGTTGGCGATTTCAGTTTTTTTAAATATTATTTTTTAAACAGGCTTAGCCGTGGTGGATTTTTCACATAGCGTGTTAGTATTACGGATGACTTAAGGTGAACCTAGCCCACATTTTTTTCATACAAACTTCGGGAGTGTTTTACTCCACTGTCTGACATGGCACATCCAAAGTAAAATATGATATCGTGTTGTCTCATTATTAATATTGTCTGTACGGAAACAGAATACTAAAATAAAAACCCATTAAAAAGTTAGGAGCCAACAAAGATTCGTTTTTCTTGCTTATTTTACTTAACTTTGGGCGTGTTTAAGTAATAAAAGTGTAAAATCTCCAAAACCAAGTCGGTACCGACAAAGTTCAATTATCAAAAAGTTCAATAAACTTTATTGGTTATTGATTTATGCATTGGCGTTTTCATAAAACCCGGTCTTCCAAAAGACTTTTCTAATTTTTTCGCGAATTTTTTACTATAAATGATTCTGCATCTCACTAGCGCCTAACTGCTCATCACTGACACTATCTCTGTCGGACACGAAGCCTGGTGAGACAGCGTGATTTTTAGTCAGGCCCACCAGTGAGTTCGAGCCCGCTACAAGATTCCCCTTAAATTAATGTTTTGGCTGTAATTTGTGTTTTTTTACTTAAAAATCAGAGAGTTTACAAGCATACCAACATTTAAAAAAGGCCTAAGGAATTAGATATTAGACACACACATAAGTTTAGTTTTTAATAATAGACACATAAGTTTAGCTTGAACTGTTTTTTTTTCTTAAGTACGTATTTGCTATATTTTTTTATGAAACTATGGTGTTCAGTTTCTTGGATGGTTTGAACGTCGTAATGTATCTACCTATTGTTAATTCAGTTAATTTTCTCTTTAAGTGGACTGTAATTTGTTCTTTGAAAAATAAATGTATATAAACCGAATGTTACTAAGTTAGAACAATTAAGCGCACACGCAAAATAACTATGGTCACGGTTTTCTCTCAATGTTTTCCTTCACCGTAAGTTAACTACCGATAATTATATTTTTTCGTATGTATATTTTTGACATTCAAAGCAAGAACTTGACGTCTCATTGGCTTGAATAATCCTTTGATCACTTCATCATCATCATTTCCAATGCTGGGCATAATGCTTGGCAGGCGAGTTGGTGATCGCAATATGGTGTTAAAAGGCATAGAGAACGCTGCTGCCTATTGAAATGAAATGAAATGAAACGTTTATTTATGTAAGTAGATCTTATAAGACACTTTTACACGTCAATATTTTGTTGGTCAATATTTTAAAAACAAGATGGCGCCGGCATTTCTTAGCTGACTGTTCCCTGAGAAGAAAAGCAGAAAAACCTCAGAGATCATGGTCTCTTTTAAAGTCCAAACATTATATTATTTGAGTTTTATGTGAGTGTAACAATGCAGGGCCATGTCTGGAAGGGTCTGGGCTTTTGAGGAAAGAGTCATTGCGGCTTTAAGCTGATCTGTCCTAACAGACATGCCGTATGTATCAGTCACCGTGTATTTTCTAGTAAATCCCTTAGTCGCCTCCTACGACACCCACGGGAAGAAATAGAGTGGTGTTATTCTTTACGTCTGGCTTCACACGAAAATTAATCACTTAAATCCATGATATTATTTTGTGCAAATTTCAAACCATTTACTACAGGTCCACCATATTTACATTTACAGGACAACCATTCACTATATTTTCCTTCGCCGTAAGTGGTACCTATGTTAGTTTAATTATCCCGTCTTTTCCTACATTTTCGTCACTGACTTTTACAATCCTTTATTAATCCATTATAATCGCTGAGATGAAACGATAAATCAAAACGTAACAAAAAGTGCTTTTACCCCATTTTCCCTGATAACGCTGCGCGCATTTTCAGCGGAAACTTATCGGAAACCTGTAGCTTTTGTATTTACACCAAACGAAAACCAACCTTATTCTTTAAAAAACACATCCGAATATCCCTTGCAGTCTTCAGTTGTGTTGGAAAATTCGTCGCGACAGTGAAAATTCAGACGTAAGAATGGATGATTAAAGTGGAATTTCGAACGTGGCTCTGTTGAGAAGCTGATAAGACGGTACCAGTAGTCTTAGACCCCCTCCCCCCGTGTGACGTCAACTATTGACTTATATAAGAGGGGATAGCATTGTGTGAGGCAGAGCTCAAAGTAATTTGGTCTTCACTATTCGGACTCCCGATCCCTGTGGGTCCTCTCAGTCGCTCCGCGGACTTCGCGCGGCGCGGACGTCTATCACTAGTTAGTATTAATTTTACAAATTATTTTTATTAAATATATTGCAGAAAATATATATTTTATTTTAGTTTTCTTAGCCACAATGACGGTTGGTGTCTTCAAGATTTATAATTAGTGTGAGTATTACTTATTTCTTATCTATTTAGTAGATATTTTATTGGAATCGTTTTTCGATTTTCAATAGCATGTATTGTTTAATCGTTTCTGGACGCGTCCGCTCAAATCTGTGTTTCTTTCCTCAAAAGACCATTTCAGACAACAGTCTACATGTTATTCACATGATCTGACCAAGATTATGTCTGGACTTTAAAAGAGACTGTGACCTCTGAGTTTGTTTCGGCCTTTCTTCTCAGAGTAGTCAGATAGGAAACGCCGATCTCATCTAGTCTTAAAACATAATTAAATTTTGTTGTTTAAAAGTATTTATTCAAATCAATATAAAGACATAAATATCATTTATCATATCATTTACTGTACCTACCTATACGTAGTATGTGACTCGTGTAAATAAATAGGGACTAAAATCTAGAAATAGTGCTTTTTTATTAAAATCTAGATTCAAATATGTTTTGCGACCCATTTAAAAGTGAGCTGCGTAATAACAGACGCAAGGGTCGATCGATCAGGTTAAGCTTCACTTCCCGCGGTTGGTCCGTGGATAAGTGACCAACTTTACATTCAAAGCACGCTAAGCTGTTGGTCCGGGCTGTCATTCGTGGATATTTGACAGTCGATACGGATGGTCCAAAGCCCGAACGTCTAACAACCAGTCTTACTAAGGGTATCGTATTACCCAGTAACTGGGTTGTGGGGGTCAGATAGGCAGTCACTCCATGTAAAATATTAGTAATCAGCTGCATCCGGTTGGAATGAAAGTCTATCCCCACATAGTTCAACTACATAGGGCAACTAGCTTCAACTTTCCAACTGGTCGACTTTTTGACAGTTCAAAAGTGCCTGTAAATGGTTTAATTGAAAAAAAAAATGCTTTGAGTTTGAGTTTGAGTTTTGGAAAATGCTAGGCAGATGATTATGATTGGGGACGAATGACAGCCCGGACCAACGGCTTAGCGTGCTTTGTATGTAAAGTTGGTCACCCATCCACGAACCAACCGCGGGAAGTGTAGCTTAGTGTACAACCCAGCTACAAAATAAAACGATACTCCTTGGAAAGACTGGATGTTAGACTTTCTGACGACCCGTAACGACGGTCAAGGATCCACGAATGACAGCCAACGAGTTAACGTGATTTTTGAGGCACGGAAGCTATGTAAAGATGGTCACCCATCCACGGACCAACTGCGGCTAGCGTAGCTTAACCTGATCGATTGAACTTTACGGCTATTATTACTTAGTAACAAGCCACTTATCCTAATAATATTATAAACTAGCTGTGCCCGCGACTTCGTCCGCGTGAATTTTAACAATAAAGTATATATTCATAAAAATATATATAATTTCTAAAATAGATGTAGCCTAAGTTACTCCTTATTACATCAGCTATCTGCCAGTGAAAGTCCCGTCAAAATCGGTCCAGTCGTTTCAGAGATTAGCCGGAACAAACAGACAGACAAAAAATGTTATTTTATTTTATTTTATTTTATTTATAATGGGATAAAAAACAGCTACCATATACATCTTAATATTAAAAGTGTTATAATAATAAGTGTTTGACAATATTGCAGCCCACTGCATTATCCACATATTAACATGCAATATTCAAAAATATAGGTGTCACTAGGTGGCGCTATACATTATTAAATAATTCATGTAAACCTCAATGGTCTATTACAATTATTTAAACATTACCTAAACTAAATACATAATTAGAAATTCATTCCTACTCATGCACATAAGTGGCTCAGAGAATAATAAAGAAATATAATCAATCACGTACAACAAATCTTAAATTGAAATAATAATAATGATTTCTGGATCAAGGGCTTGATTCAGAAAGCAGTACTCCTAGACACGGCACGCATAGTCAGGAGGTTCCTTTCTCTAGAGCCCTGATCACCGACATCTTGGACCCTGTTCCTGATGCTGATGGACCACTATTTTTTTATATTTTTAAATGTTTTTTATTAGGTTATTTTAGAAAAATATTTAAAAATGTAATTTAATATGTATTTAAATGAATAAACGAAAATAATAATGGTATATGTACCGTGATTTTGGTATATGTACCGTGTAGACATCCATATGCATTTAGTAAAAAGCGGTTATTTTAATATTACAAACAGACACTCCAATTTTATTTATCTGTATAGATGCATAGAAGATATACTTGTAGATGTTTATATGTGAAAGTTTGTATGTTTGTTACTCAATCACGCAGAAACGGCTGAACGGATTTGTTTGAAATTTGGCAAACAGATCGTATATAACCTGGATTAAGGCCCATAGTATCCTCATCTCCCGTTGGTATGCTAAAGCACGACTGCCGCCCGCGCCCGCGCAGGGCCCCTCTGAGCCTTCATCTCAAAATGGGGATATTCCTTTGATTAATTTACAATTGTGCTTCGGCGATTCTGTGGTACCTCTAACTATCTATTTTTCAGTGTTTTTTTTTTTCCAAATAACGAAGCCGTTTAGTAGGAGTATGGAATAGAAGCCAAAATATTGCGTGTTGGAAAATATTTTTTACAGCAAAAGTATTAACCATACAAAAAAAGTACTTCGGGCAAAATGATCTATATGAATCTATAGCAAAATCATATATTTTTCAAATCTTCAAGACATGCCGTTAATGAGCAGTAGGGTTCATAAAGTGACCGTGTTACGCTACAGAATGGGACGTAGGCCCTTAATACATAGGATACTTTTCATCCCGGTAGTACGAAAATTATGAATGGAACACGAACCATTCAAATCACAACCTACTACACAATTTTTTTTATCCCAAACTGGATTTCTCATTCACTGAATAAAATTTCCGTTGGCTATTTCCTTTTTTTATTTACTTATTAATTATAATCTATCTCGTAACGATGCCTTAAGGGTAACTTTTTCAGCCATTTTAAAAGACCTATTAAATACAGGAGGGATGTAAAAGTTACGTTATGACAGGTATTTTTATTCTATTGTGGGTCCCTAAAATGTAAAAGGAAATATATTTTACTTTCCGCTTTTTGTGTGACGACATTGCAAAGAATCAGTAATTCATTTAATATAAGATAAATTAGGGAACCGAAAAATATTCTATGTATTATTTAGTCGAAACGCTCGGGTCGTGGGACCCGAATGCACGTCTCCTCTTTAAGGTGAACCTAGTCCACATTTTTTACATACAAACTTCGGGAGGGTTTTACTCCACTGTCTGACACGGCACATCCAAAGTTAAATATGATATCGTTTTGTCTCATTATTAATATTGTCTGTACGGAAACAGAATACTAAAATAAAAACCCAATAAAAAGTTAGGAGCCAACAAAGATTAGTTTTTCTTGCAAATTTTACTTAACTTTGGGCGTGTTTAAGTAATAAAAGAAGTGTAAAATCTCCAAAACCAAGTCTGTACCGACAAAGTTCATTTATCGAAAAGTTCAAGAAACTTTATTGGTCATTGATTTATGCATAGGCTTTTTCATAAAACCCGATCTTCCAAAGGACTTTTCTTAATTTTTTCGCGATTTTTTTACTATAAATGATCCTGCATCTCACTCAATAACGTGGTGCGTGTAGACTAGCGTCTAACTGCTCATCACTGATACTATTTCTGTCGGACACGAAGCCTGGTGAGACAGCGTGATTTTTAGCCAGGCCCACCAGTGAGTTCGAGCCCGCGACTAGGTTCCCTTTAAGGAAATTTCTCGCCGGCTTGTCGAGACTTCACGTGACCAGAGGGCTGGGTCGTTCTTTGGCCAAAGAATTAGCATTGCTATTCAACGTGGCAACGCTGCCAGTCTTCTGGGCACGTTTCCTGATGACAGCGATGCGGAGGAATACTTCGACGCCTAAGTGTCCTTTTGTTTTTGTATTTATTTTGTATATCGTAGTATAAAATTAGACTCTAACTATTTAATAATAACTTAGAGAAATAAAATTAAGTATCTATAGAAATATTTCAAGTTTCACTTTCCGTTTTTTGTGTGACGACATTGCAAAGAATCTGTAATTAATTTAATATAAGATAAAATAGGGGTCTGAGGGAACCGAAAAATATTCAATTTATATTATTCTTTTTATTGATTTGGTACAAAAAGCATGCCAAAGAGACACTATTACTAAATCTCTCCTGTCTATCTGTTTATCGTTACGTCCTTCTATAATTTATTACATAACAAAATACCTTGTATTAAAAACATTATAATGATTATAAATAAAATGATAATAAAAGAAACATTTTAAAAAACTTTCAGTCTGTCAGCGGGCTGTGAACCGTAATAAATATACCGTTGAAATGTTCACAGTGTGTTTTACTATATTCACTATTGCCGCTTTATCAACAAACAATACAAATAATTAAAAAAATTAAATAAAGGGGCTTCCTAAACAAGAAAAGTGTAAAAAAAATATGCATTGTTAAATATTGTACGGTGTACGGGAACCTTTGTTTTGCTACCTACCTCTAACAGTCGACATGTAGAAGAAAATAAAATAATTAAGCACACTTAGGACTGATTTTTTAATAAAATAATAATAAATAACGAATACGAACGAACGGTTTTAACGATTTGTTCTATTTATATTTTAGAAATAGCAATATTTGTAAGGAAAAATTCACACTTCTTCTCCACAGTAACCGAAAATAATAGATTCACAAAAAGGGACCCCACCAAATTAAAAAACCAATTTTGTAACAGCACTCTCCACTATAGAAACAGTTATCTGATGTCCATAAAAGTTTACAACCATATTCCAAAACGAATACGAGAATTACCATTACATTTCTTCAAAAAACAAGTAAAAACTTGGCTTCTCCAAAATAATTTTTATACACTAAAAGAATTTTTTGAATATAAATAGACAGGTATTATACATACGTATTAGATTTTTTTATATTAATACGAAGTTTATTATTTTTGTGTTTTACTTTATTTTATTTTATATTGTGTGTGTGCCCTTATAGTGTTTTATATTGTGTTATAAAGTAAACATAGTTTAACAGTTAGGTTCTCCATCCATGTGTAATTACTAATTATTATTGTAAATATTCGTATGCCGCTTGTAGCGGCGGATGTGTCCTGAACATATTTATACTTGACCAACTCTGTATCTACCATATCCGACGAATAAATATCTTTGTCTTTGTCTTTGTCTAAATCTGACACTGGCATATTTACTATACAAAACCTTTATGCCTAGAGGCTTTTATTTAGATTGGAAGTTCTGTTTACGTTTTATTTTAATTTTCTATTATTTTTAGTTTTCAATTTTTGATGGTACTTATATTGGCGTGTGCTAGCTGACATATGGCAATTTTTTTATTTTTTTTTGTGTTTCGTAATTTTTATTACCTATTATTGTATAGAATCAAGTTCTTCTAACTTAACAGACAGCTGTGCTGCTGGGGAGTTTGTTGCGCTACTTCTTCTTCCCAGCTAAAGCACTAGGAAGTGGTGAAGGGCGGGCGTTTTTGGGGGGACTGTCTTATGTAATTTTATTTTGACGTTCAAAAAGAGCTGACTCTCAGCCTAGTTTGAATAAATGACTTTTGATTTTGATTTTGATTTTGACAAAAGCTGTCAAACCGACATATTTATTCCTCGAATAAAAGATAACTGACTATTAAAAATCAGCCATTAAGTTTTCTAATTTTATTTAAAAAAAAAAGTAAATGGCCCGCACAATTTTTACAACCCAGTTTCGATACGGAACCCTAAAAAAGATTAATGCCGCCATTAAACGAGGCTGTGGTCCAAGATTGATTTCTCAAGAGATAAGCTTGACTGAGATCTGAGATAGAAGCGACCATTAAGAGATTAGGAATGGCTGGACATAAAGATAACTGTAATAGGTATTAGATTTATTTTTAACCGACTTCATAAAGGAGTAGGTAACAGTGGCGAGGGGTGAAATCATGGCCAGGGTATGCCATTCCAAAAAAAATCACTCACGGTGGGATGCAAGCTTAAAGTTCCTTTAAAAGATAAGTCCCCACTTTCACTGATACTGAGTTAGAATCAAAGAATTTTGTACAGAAGATTTGCTTTTCTTTGCGGGCAGGCGTTTTTTCAGTTAGAAACACTGTTAAGATTTCTTAAAGGTAAGCCGATGGGAATCAGCTTATATTGAGCCGTCGCCATTGGTAGGTTATCAATTCGTCTGTATATTTTTTTTCCACGTCAATCATATTTTTAAAACTAGATTAGGTCGGCGTTTCCTATCTGCCTACTCTGAGCAGAAAGGCCGAAACAAACTCAGAGGTCACAGTCTCTTTTAAAGTCCAGACATAATCTTGGTTCAGATCATGTGAAGACCATGTAGATTCGTGTCTGAAATGGTCTTTTGAGGAAAGAACCACACAGATTGAGTGGATCTGTGTAGTCGGTACCATCTCCGCTTCCTCAGTCGTTGTTACGCGATGTCTCCGTCAATTGTGGATGGATTTCTAAAATTCTTGATATATATGGGGATAGGGTATGCTTCAGTGGCGGTCCTGTATCAATTTTATTAACCTTGCTTTGGTAGTTTTTGCGTTAGCCTCGATAATACGTTTTTAATCCACTTTAGGTATCTTGATGACATTCTGTTGCATCCTGTCACTGTTGATTACATAGCAAGTAGTAGGTAGGTATTTTTTAAAGATTGAGACTGAAATCAGACTGTGAACGTTCTTAAATTTACGAGAATTGCCCCTCAGCAGGCTTAGCACGAGCACCAATTTGTCGACGGAAGAATAGACATGACTATGTATTAACTAAATGATGTACAATAGGAGAAGATAGCTATGTGCTATGTGTGCTATTAATTATCACAGTTAGGCGTTCTAAACGAATCATGATTTTGTAGTTAATCGTATATACTTTGTGGACGTCGAGTAGTAAGTTTGTGGTCAGTGTGATTTTGACAGTTAGGGAAGAAATATTCTTCTGAAGTAGTCTACATATAAAATTACCTAGACAAAGATCATTAGAAACGAAAGACAAAATTACAGATTGTAGAAGGATATCTACGGTTTTTTTTTTTTGTGTGGGAAATCATCAAATAATTTCTCCCGCTCTGGGTGGAGCAGGAGGGCGTGTCAGACTTTTCTGACTAAAACCCACCCGTGTTCCCTCAGTTGCCTTTGTGCCAGGGGCCGCGGTATCTCTTTCGAACAACCCGCACCCCTGGCAGAGGATATCAAATGTGCGATGTCAAAAAAAATGGAGAAACGAAATGTGACTTTGTATAGGAAAAGCACTGTCTAATCTTCGTAAAAATAGAAAGCGTCGTGCTAAGCCTGCAGATGTTTGAACTTAAATGAGGCAAAAGGAGTATGTGAGGGTCATAGCAGGTGACGTTCTGTACTTTCTGCCTACACTCATGTAGAGAAAGCGTCACTTTATGTAACATGTATGTTTTTAGTTCAATCACAGATGTAATACCACAAACCACGAGACTGCTTAAAAAGAGAGTTTGTAATGAACTGTTAAAGAAAGAATGAAAATACATTTATTTAGCACAGACTAAAAAGGCACACAATATACAGAAAATTAATAAATTTATAAAACCAACAAAAAGTGTAAAGTGCGTCAAACTGTGCCTCTCGGCTGCGCTAAAAAGGTGCAATTCAGCATAAATGCCAGACAACTAGTGTCTTTTTCTTTCTTTTTTCTTTTTGGCTTTGCACTATTCGTGCTTATTGCCACTAACAATAATTTATTTGATAACAAAACGTAAGAATCAAGTACTCTCGAAATTATAAAATATTACAACGGGAAATTTGGAAATGGAAAGGAGATTAGTTGATAATACATAAAAATAAAAAAAATTATAATAAGTTAGCAGTAGGGAATTATAATACAACAGAAAATAATTGTAACCAATTAACGACACCAAGTGACCTAACAAAAAGGCCGACTCGGAGCGATAACTGAGAACTACATGGTAAAAGTACTTATATACAGTTTATAAATAATAAATGTTTAAATAGCTATATCATTATTTACAAGGAAAAGAGCTATGGTTTTATAAATATCTACATTAAAATTAAATAAAATACATGAGATAGAAGTGGGCAAAGGGACTCCGAGGGAAACAAGACTTTGAAAAAGTGAGGAGTGGTCATAAAGGGGGCAGGAAAAAATAACGTGGTTCAGATCTCCCACTTCAGCGCCACATTCACACGTAGGGTTTTGCACAATGCCAAGCCTGGCAAGATGAGCAGGAGTGCACACGTGACCCAATCGCATACGTATGAATATTGTAGTAATCTTTTTGCTTAGCTTGTACTTGCTAAACCAAGGTTTAACAAAAATAGATGGCTGAATATTACGATAAAATTTCCCTTTCACTGATTGCCCGGACCAAAGCTGACCCCAGGATTCCTGTAGATAAACTTTGGGCAGAGCTGCCAGATCTTGGGTGTTATTTTTATACGGAAAAACATCTCCACACAATACGGCATCATTAGCTAACTGGTCAGCTCTCTCATTACCTAAAATGCCACAATGAGAGGGTATCCACGCAAAATGCACTGAATACCCCTTAATAGAACACCTATAAAGGAGTTCACGTGTTTGAAATGTAATATAAGAGTTATGAGAATAGAAAGGGAATCTGGCCAAAGATTGTAAAGCACTCCTTGCATCAGTTAATATGAGTGAATTCCGTAAGCCCATCATAAGTATATATTCGACAGCTTTGAATAGACCGTAACATTCTCCCGTAAATACAGATGATTCGGGCGGGAGCTTTATTTTTTGGACGATATTATATTGGGAGTGGTATACACCTACTCCCACACATGAGTCTCTTCCATGCTTCGAGGCATCTGTAAACAAGAGCTGATAGCCCTTCCAGTCTCTATCCATGGTGAAGTTGAAGTTATGGTTATGACATACGTCATCTCTGTAAATGCTAAGGTTATAATGTATATTTGGTAACATAATTAATGAACTGTAATTACAGTGAAATATAGGAAGAAATTCAGATTGGTGACAAGGAGCTTCAATTAAATTGTATTTTCTAAAGCTTTTAACTAAACACGGAGTAGCTTTGTGCCTCCAGTAAGTGGATGAAATTACTTCTTCAGAGAGAGTGGAAAGTTTATTTCGCAAAGGATGATATGTAAATTGAAGACACCGAGCCATAAATCTATTAGCTAAAAATTGACGTCGCAAATGAAGTGGAGGGTCTCCACATTCCACCTGAAGACAATTAATAGGACTGCTTTTCATTGCGCCAGAAACCACTCTAAGTGCCTTGGACTGAACACTGTCCAGTTTCTTAAGACCAGCAACATTAGCAGGTTCCAGCAAAAAAGTCCCATAATCTAATAAGCTTCTAATCAAGGTGTTGTACAGTAATTTTAATGAAAAGGGATGTGCTCCCCACCAAACACCAGCAAGACACCTAATTATGTTGATATTTCGTTCGCATTTAGCAGCTATATAATCACAGTGTGGTAAACCAGTAAGATGTGTATCCAAAATAAGGCCTAAAAATTTAACCTGGTTTTTAACAGGCATAGGGATATTATTATACTTTACTGTAACTATAGGAGGCATACGCATTCTAGTAAACAAGACAATGTTACTTTTATCAATTGACAGGTGTAGACCATTGGTTTCTAGCCAAGTCTTCAGTAAGCATAAAGAAGAGGTTAAGGATGTACAAATATTTGCAACAGAATGACCAGATAAATAAAGAAGTAAATCATCTGCATATTGAAGGACTTGTACTGACTCATTTAGAGAGGATTCCAAATCATAAGTGTAAATATTGTAGAGAATTGGACTAATTACAGAACCTTGAGGGAGACCTTTCCAAACTAAACGGGTAAATGTATACCCTTCAATATGAAGATTTAAAGATCTCTCTGAAAGCATGTTAATTATTAACTTAGACAACATTGTTGGAACTTGTAATGAGTTCAGCTTTTGTTCTAGGATTGATATCAGGACATTATCGTAAGCTGAGCTAATATCGAGGAAAGCAGCAATTACAGAGTTATTAGAAGAGAAGGCTAAACGAATATCAGTTGTGAACACACTAAGGCTGTCTATAGTACTTTTACCCTTCCTAAAACCAAACTGTGATGTAGCTAGTAAGTTTTTGCTTTCCAAAAACCACTCCAAACGATTCTTAATGAGATGTTCAGCAATTTTAGCAAGAACTGTAGAAAGTGCAATCGGTCGATAAGAAGTAACATTAGAAGAAGGTTTGTTTGGTTTCAGAATAGGAATAATTGTTTGAGACTTCCAACTTGATGGAATGTTGCCAGATATCATAGCTGTATTGATGAGATTTAAATATATTAAGAGAACAGCGTCAGACAGATTAACTATAAATGAATATGGTATACCATCTTCACCAGGAGCTGAATCCTTAACATGTGAAAGGACTCCTTTCAACTCACTTAGTGTGAACAGGGAATTCAACTCAGAATTAGGAATAGGAACATAGGGAAAGTGCATTAAAGATCTCTGTTCTGGGACAGAAGGAGGAGCTAAATGATCCATAAATTCATTGGCTAATTTTAATGGGAGTTTTGAGGCTGTTGTGTCACTGAATGCTGACCTGAATCTCCTAATATTTTGCCATACTAGAGATGCATTAACTTCTGGCGAGATAGATGCACAGAATCTTTGCCAACCTTCAAATTTCTTTTTCCTAAGGAGCTTACGAGTTGTACGAGCAGCTTCTAGGTATATTTCAAAATTGTGACGAGTCATAGTATGACTATAATTTTTTTCTGCTTCTTTTCTTTTTTTAATGGCCTGAGTGCACTCAGCATCCCACCAAGGTGGTGAAGGAATTTTGCCTGTAGCACCATTCTTAATAGGGAAAGTATTATCTGCCACCTCTATTAAAATTCTTGTTATTTGATCAGATAATAGCTGGGGATCATGTAGTTGTAAGGAGTTAGTTAAAGCAAGAATTCTTTCTTCTACACAATTTTTGTATGTATCCCAATCTGCATTTTGAAGTCTATACTTTAATCGTGGTGTTGGATTGCAAGCAGTTTGTTTTTTATGCGGAAAAGAAATGATTAAAGGGTAATGATCACTACCATAAGAAGACGGTAAAGGAGACCAGGATAATGTCGATGCTAACTCAGGTGTGCAGATTGAGAGGTCAGGGGCACTTATTCCCTCATCTGGATTCGATTGGCGTGTTGGGAGACACGTATTTAAAATACACAAATTATTAGAGTCTAGAATTTCTAATAACTTTTCCCCATAGTAATTGGAACTAGAACTACCCCAGGACTGATGTTGTGTATTAAAGTCGCCCATTACCAAAAATGGTTTAGGTAAAACTGAAAGAAGATTACTTATTTCAGAAAGAATATTTACAGTGGGACGAGAATAATATATACATACTAAACAGATTTTATTTACAATAGCAGCGACAGCAGATATTTCGTCACTGAGACTCGGAAGAGGAAAAGATTGAAAAGACAAGTTATTTTTAATAAGTATGGCGACCCCGCCATACCCATCGCTTCTGTCTGTTCTTAGACACGCATAGCCAGGAATTCTAAAAGAGAACCCTGGTTTAAGCCATGTCTCACAGAGAGCGACTGCAAAGGGATCATATTTGTTTAATATGTAGGACAGATCAGATTTTTTATTCACAATGCTGCGACTGTTCCACTGGACAATCTTGGATAGATTTGGATCCATTATGATGGTTAAATAAGTTAGACAGAGTATCAATTACAGTGGCAACGTTGGACGGTTCAATATTATTATTTTTAGTTAAGGTATTAATTAGCATGATTATTAAATTTAAAATTTGATTCTCATTATTATTTGTTGTTTTATTTTGGAATGCAACACCATTCCCTGACACAGAAACTTCATTACTGATTAATGCTTGATGAGCTGCCCGGTCATACCCCTTAGCTGTTTTTGGGGGATCCCGAGGTTTCAGGAATACCGTTTTTTTATGTGAGGAGACAATTGGTGTGTTACGTGATTGGGGTGAAGTTTGGGAAAAGAAAGAATTGTTAGTGGTATGTAATGGGGCAGATGTTACCACATCTGCATACAATTTTGAGATTGGTGGATGTAGTTGCGACGCTTCAGCATACGACACGCAGCTATGGGCCATATAATGCTTAATTGATTTTTGTCTCTCAAATTCTGGGCATTTTTTATTGATGGCGTAATGAATGCCACCGCAATGACAGCATTTACTATTACTCTCGTCTTCAATACTGCAAGTGTCAGCAGAATGTTTCTCCCCACACTTGAAGCACTGAGGGTTCGACCTGCATTGTACCTTTGTATGGCCAAAACGACAACAATTAAAACATTGAATTGTTGGGAATGTATACAATTCCACTGGCATGGAATTGTAACAACAAAACACACGTTTTGGTAAAATTTGTCCGTCAAAGGTGAGCACGACTGTTTGGGATGGTTTCCACACAGGGGTCGGTTCGTGTATTTTATAATTGAGACGCCTTGCTTTGATGACTTTCCCGCATCCAGCGGGGACAGATATATTTTCCAATATTTCCTCCGGAGACCATTCGGTAGGTACGCCTTTAATAAGTCCAATACGACACACATTAAAAGATGGAACAAATGCCTTTAATTTCTCTTTGGCCAAATTTGGGTCATTTAAAAAAGAGTTTGCATCTACGTAACGGGAGAAGCTTAGTGATATTCTATTTCGACCAATGCGTTTTAGTGAACCGTTAATGATGTTGTTGAACCTGCGTTTTTTAAGAAAATGTCCTAAAGTTATTGGGTGTAATGTTTGAGCCGAGTTTTGTGTATCAAAAATTTTTTGGATGTGTACAACGTATGGCGACAGGTCTGTGGCTTCGTACAAAGCCCTAGCAACCTGTGGCGCCTTCTGGGGAAGATCTGATTTTATGAGGTTTTCAATCTGGGGACCATCCACAGAACGTGGAGTGGCTTCTTGGTGAGCTAAAATTGGATGTACCGGTACGTCTGATATTATTTTAGGACTGATTGTTATTACTGAGTCATTATCACAATGGCAATTTGTTTCTGGATTATTATTTGTTCCAGTTGAGTGACCATTTCGCCTTCTTTTATTACAATTTTTACATATTTTTCGTGGAGCTCTAGTCCTTTTCCGCTCCGATCTGGTTATGGACGAGTCTGTATCCATACTGGATTCAAAAATTGTAACATTATAACCGACCGAGGGGACTGTGCCCCCCGGATCGGGTGGTTCATTGTCCATTGTGGACAGAAAAAATAAAATATAAAAAACTTACCCTAAATATGAAGAATTATATCTACAAACAATTACAATAACTAATCTAATGAATATTTACATAAATCTACACAACTTATCTCCAATCGTAAACGTTTTTTATTATTTTTATGAAAACGAAAGAAAAATCACGCCCGCCAAATTCGATGATTCCCGCGCTTTTTTCGACAACTAGTGTCGTGCTGTTCATCTTATTCAAACCAAAGAGTCTCACATACAAAAAAAAAAAAACAGTGGCGCTCCGGGAATGCCGGCAGAAGTGAAAACTTTATTAAATAAATAGTAGTTTAAAAAACTAAAAAACACGCTTTAAAAACCAAACTAAAAAAGGAGAAAATAATTTAATTCCATTAAAAAGCGTGGGGTGCTTTTTGAGGTATTTTTATAATCAATTAATGTCAAGCACCCCACGCTTTTTAATTGAATTAAGTTATTTTCTCCTTTTTTAGTTTGGTTTTTAAAAATTAGAAAAAAAATCACGTTTTTGTAAAAACGTGATTTTTTTTCTAATTTTTTTTTAAATATTGAATTGTCATCGGTCCTCGACAAGTTTACAAAGTTTCAATGAAATCTGACCGTTTAAAGTGGGTCAAAATCGCGCTCTAAGGCGTCGGTTAGATACAAACATACAAGTGAAGCTAATATAAAGCGTGTAAAAACAGAGGTGTCGGTAACGGGGTCGCGAGAATTTCACATTATTCATAATCATAATTTTGGTCATATCTTCTAAACTGGTTATCCGATTTTCATAATTCCAATTGGAATATTAGTTCTGGACCTAAACCTATCTTTTGAGACTTAAATTATTGAAATACCTCTCCTAAATAAAAACTTTTTCCAAAAAAAAAAACAACCGACTTCCGGAAAAATACTAAAAAGTCGGTGACTTTGGATATGTCTTTGAATTTTTTGTCACCGCCTTCCGAAATTGAAGTTATTTTTCACTTTTTAGTGTTTTTCCGGAAATCGGTTGTTTTTATTTTTCTCTTTTTAGTTATAGAATTCGAAATTTCATAATTCTTGGGGTCAAAACAATGCATATTTATTCGATCGCAGCAATTGCGGTTGAGTTGCTGTAATTTTTAAAGAGTTCAGTTGTCTGTCTCCGAAACGCATCATCAGATCTTTATTAAATTTAAATGGAACCACACGGGAAGCACCAGCTTTCAAATAAAAAAAATATTATCAAAATCGGTTCACCCAGTCGAAAGTTCTGAGCTAACAAATATTAAAAAGAAAACAGTCAGTCGAATTTAGAACCTCCTCCTTTTTGAAGTCTATTAAAAACAGAGGTGTCAGTAACGGTGACGCGAGTTCAATTGTTTTTTCCCATCTCAATAAATGCCCAACGCGCCTAAAGAAGTTTTCACTTCAAAAATCAATCTATCTGCTTGGCCTCTTTCAACTATGTTAGGGTCAGCTTCCAGTCTAACCAGATGCAGCTGAATACCAGTATTTTACATGGAGCGACTGCCTATCTCACCTCCACAACCCAGTAACTGGGTAACACTATAGGAGACTTTCGGGCTTCTGACGAACCGCCGTAACGACAGTCAAAGATCCACGAATGACAGCCGGGACCAACCACTTGACGTGCTTTCCGAGGCATGTAGGAGTAAAGATGGTCACCCATCCACGGACCAACCCTGGCAGGCGTTGCTTAACCTGATGGATCGACCTGTGTGGCTAATATTACTTAGCCACTAAAGAGTCTTACATACAAAGATACATAATACGTGTATGAAAAACACAACCCTTTCTGCTGTCACGCAGTCGGATAAAAAGAAATATTCGCTTCGAATATAATTCGTTCGCTGATCCATCATACATTAGGGTCGCGACCCGGTGGAGGGTTGATAAAGATGAAAGGGTCCGAGAAGGTTTGAGTTAGGTCAACCTCCTTTTACCTTTGATTTATAATGCTACCAGTCTGCATAGATGTCGCTGAATATTATAATCGGTTAATTTTATTAACTGACTTCAAAAAGAAGGAGGTTATTTATTTACTAGGTTCACCAACAATTGTTTACACTGGTATTATGCTAAATATAACATGTAAGATAAATAATGTACTAGTGTAACAATCACTTATAGGTAAACTCCGCAAGCATTAAAGGAAGTAGTACAAAATAAACTAAACTAACGTAATTAAACAAAGTTAAAAATGCTTAATACTTAAAAACTAACTTATTATAATATTAACTAAAACTAATCGGGCAAATAGTTATGAAAAGTGGCTTTTAACTTTCCAAAACCATCAAAGTGAAGATCGAATATCTAGTATATATGTATCGAATAATAGTTATCAATTCGGCATGTTTAAATATACAACGAATAACATAATTAACGCAAGACCTCATACACCCCAATTAAATTATTGAGTTAAAAGCATAATACGATGACCAAAACTATTTTTTTTTAAATAATAATAATAATAATAATAATCACTTTATTATCAGGCAACTAAGGCCCATAGATAAAATACACAAAAATAATCTTAAACAATAATAACAAACTAATACATATTAATAAACAGCTTAAAACTATAACTAAACACGTAAAGTCGTCGGCATCGTGTTTTGCTGCGAGGTGTCACGTAACCGTCCCCGGAAACGTCGATATACAACACCTTTCGGCCAAAAGTCCTCTTTCAAGCAGTGCTGTAGATGGTGCGTTGGAACTCGTACCACGAATGACTTAAAGTTGACGTCGTGGCGCGATTCCAACCTTTCGACCCTCAGAGTCCAGTTGGTCTTCACTTTCAAGTACTGCACCACTTCCTCAATCTTCGTGGAATGATGCAGACGCGAAATGTACAGCTGCGTCGTAGGTACAGCAGGGCGCAGCAACATGCTGGGTCCACTCGGTGCGGTACCGTACAAGTTACGAGAGCAGGGCTTCTTCTTCTTCTTTTCTACCTTCGTGAAACCCTCCTCATCAACTAGGCCGGTCCTTGACAAGGAGCTACGGACCGCAGTCAGGGCAGGTTGAGTACCCTTTTTCAGGTTTTCCCCTTTTCCGGTTTGTCGCTTAGGTTGCGACGCACTAGATTTGCCAGTGGCAACAATATCAGCGTAGACACGTTTAGGGGTCGACGTACCTACGTGTGACGTTACCGCAGCCGGTGTTGTGGCGCGGGCGACGGCGGCGGCGGGCGGCGCTTGCTCAGCGTTTTCAGCAGCTGGTGACGTACTTGCGTTCGCCGATTCAAAACTGCCGATGGATGCATTTTGCGCCCCTCGACGCGTGTTCACCTTTGAGGCCTCTGGTGACCCAATTACCGAACCAACGTTGCGCAATAATGCTATTTCTGAACGTAGTTCAATATTGTTTCTTTCAGAAACCTCCAATCTGGACTGCATCTTGGTCATCTCCGCTTTCAAGGTAGTGATGTCCTTTAGCAGCCGTGTAACGTCGACGTGATCGAACGTGACGGGGGGCAGCTTACTCAGCTCCTTCGCCACGAAATCAGGCACGTCGTCCGGGTCAGACTTCTTCAACATATCTACGATATCTTGAACACTCTTCTCGGTTCCATCTCTGCGGCGAGACGGCATCTGGTCTAGTTTTCCAAGTGACTGGAACAATAACAGTTTTCCGCTGCTGATCTCGTCTTCCTTGAAATTGGACCGGCATATCTGCAGGATGCTCACCTCGTCCATGTAGTTGATAGCATGGACTAGGAATGCCAGCAACTCATTGACTATGAGTGGTTTGGAACTCATAGCGTTTACGGGCAGCGGCTATGGCCGCGCAACACGCGAATAAAATTCGTGCCGAGTACAGTGGAAACACGTCCGTGTTCGAGCGCGCATCGCACTGCACTTGAAAGCTAACTGATATCGACCCAAGCATTACTTTATGCATTTAAAATTAAGTTTTATTTCTTCTGGAATAAGAAGACAGAATCGGTTAAACTGACTGTAAATAAATAATAGTTTAAAAAACTAAAAAAAACGTTTTGAAAACCAAACTAAAAAAGGATAAAATAATTTAATTCAATTAAAAAGCGTGGGGTGCTTTTTGAGGTATTATTATAATCAATCAATGTCAAGCACCCCACGCTTTTTAATTGAATTAAATTATTTTCTCCTTTTTTAGTTTGGTTTTTAAAGCGTGTTTTTTAGTTTTTTAAACTATTATTTATTTTCTATTTTTTAGTTTCTGCTAACTACAAAAACGTGTTTTTTTTCTCATTTTTTTTTAAATTATTGAATTGTTATCGGTCCTCAACAAGTTTACAAAGTTTCAATGAAATCTGACCGTTTAAAGTGGGTCAAAATCGCGCTCAAAGGAGTCGGTTACATACAAACAAACAAACCAACAAACAAACATACAAGTGAAGCTAATATAAAGCGTGTAAAAAGGTTTATATAAATGTCTAATCTTATTTCAAATGGAGTTTAGGTACATATAATTTCAATAGATCTTGAATTGTGCGTATATACTCGTAAAGCTTCCTACGCTATACACTTTATTTATGTAATATAGGGTGTAGTTTGTATAAATTTATTTAATGGTACTGGCCGATAGTCGTTTTATCTAAAAGTAAAATAATAAATATAAATGATATGTACAAAAAAAAAACTTTAATACTAACCAAATCCTAGCGTAGATTATTTTTTTCGGAAAATTGAACCATTGTTTTTGGAACTAATTTATAGATCTAAAAACTACTTATTATTTTTGTTATATTTTTAGCTACCTATCAACATTTAAAGAACAAAAGTGGTTTTTCATAATTATAATAGTACTTTTTTGTCTTTGAAAGGGTTTTTTATAGTTAACTAACTTTTTCCCGCGGCTCCCCGCGTGGATGTCGGTTATCGCGCAAAATAAAGTAGCCTATGTCCTTCTCCATAGAACAGGCTATATCTCTGCCAAATTTCATGACGATCTGTTAAGCGGTTTAGGCGTAAACGCGTTACAGACAGATTTACTTTCGCATTTATAATATTTGTAGGGAAGTAGGAGATTGTAGAATTTTGACGAAGCGCCATCCCCTTTTGCGGCGCCACGAGCTACGGCGTAGCATCCGCTGCTACGGCGTAGCGATTATTGCTACGGCGTAGTAATATTGCTACGATCACGACAAAATATTTTACGAAACTTTCTCTTTGTGGATTTGTGATGCATCAGTTGGTTTCCACTGAAGTTTATTTTATTTTTACTCATAAAACAATTGCACTTATCCATTGTATATTTGAGTTAAAGGTACACCCTGGTTGCGCAACACACTTTCAATAAGTAGATCGTATAAAACACTTTTACACGTCAATAGATATTTTGTTGGTCAATATTTAAAAAAAAAACTTAAAAAAAATAAACAACCGACTTCAAAAAAATCACTACAAAGTGACAAATAACTTTAATTTCGGAAGTAGGTGACTTTGAATATGTATTTTAATTTTCATGTCAACAGTCACCGACTCCCGAAATTATAGTTATTTTTTACTTTGTAGTGTTTTTTTTTGGAAAAAGTTTTTATTTTTCACTTTTTAGTTATAGTACCTACCTCACACCATTTCTAAATGTCATAATCCTTGGGGTCAAAACAATGCCTAATTATGCGATAGCAGCAATCGCGGTTGATTTGCTGTCATTTTTTTAAGAGTTCCGTTGTCTATCTACGAAACGCATCATCAGATCTATATGAATGATCTATCTAAATGGGACCACACAAGCACTATCTTTCAAATAAAAAAAGAATCATTAAAATCGGTTTAGCCAGTCGAAAGTTCTGAGCTAACAAACATAAAAAAAAAAATACAGTCGAATTGAGAACCTGCTCCTTTTTTTGAAGTCGATTAAAAACTAGATGGCGCCGGCATTTCCTAGCTACTATTCCCTGAGAAGAAAAGCCGAAACAAACTCAGAGGTCATGGTCTCTTTTAAAGTCCAAACATTATATTATTTGATTTTTATATGAGTCTAGCAATGCAAGGCCATGTCTGGAAGAGACTTTTGAAAAAAGAGCCATTACAGCTTTGAGCTGACCTGTCCCAAGAAAAAAACATTTAATAATCCCCTGAAAATGTTATCGAACCGTTTAAGAACCTGAGGCTAGACACGTGTTACCGTGGCCGACTTGGAAACCTCTAAACAGACTTCGATCCCAAGTCGGCCGGAGCAAAGACAATCTCCACAGATGGGGGTTCACGGACGGGTCAGATCTCAAGTGCGTATGCGGCACTTCCCCACAGACAATGGCCCAACTTCCATCAGCGCCGCATGCTGTCACCTGTGCATTTGACGATCTTATGACTGCGTCAGAGAGCGGAGTTCGTGCAGCTGATTTTTGGCCCAAAGATGTTTGAATTATTTGCCATCGATACCTATGTTAAGCAGGAGAATAACAATTCCAAAGATTTTAATTTAAATTGGTAACCCATTGGAAATTGAGTAAAAAACCTCTAAACCAAAAAATAACAGTTTTTCATTTAATTGTTTTAAATTTGAATAAGTATGACAGTTAATAAAGAATAATAAATCTATCTATCCATCATTCACCATCATCATTTCAGCCGAAAGACGTCCACTGCTGGACATAGGCCTCCCCCAGGCTCCTCCACTTCGACCGGTCTTGTGCTTCCCGCATCCAGCGGGTTCCTGCGGCCTTCAAGGTCATCGGTCCATCTTGTGGGAGGCCTTCCAACGCTACGTCTTCCAGTACGCGGTCGCCACTCCAGAACTTTCCGGCCCCATTGGCCATCTGTTCTGTGAGCAATGTGTCCTGCCCACTGCCACTTAATTTTGGCAATTCTTTGGGCTATGTCGGTTGCCTTGGTTCTCCTGCGGATCTCTTTATCTATCCATATATTTCTATCTATCTTATATATAAAAATGAATCCCTATTTCCCTTGGTCACGGCATCACACGTGAATGGCTGGACCAATTTTGATAATTCTTTTTTTGTTGTTTTTGTTATTGTCAGGAGAAGGTTCTTATGAAAGAAAAATATTAAGAAAGTTGCGAATTCAATATTCATAGTTAAGACAGGACAACGTCTGTTGGGTCAGCTAGTAAAGATTAAATATTACGAATAAATATGTCAAACTGTCATATTTATTCGCCAAATTAATTCCTCAGATAAAAATATCTGAGTATTCAAAAATCAGACCTAACTCTGTAGTATGTCAAAAGGTAGAACAAATCTTATAAGCTTGCACATAATTACTACTTCAGTAAAAATTAACCAACGAAAATTTAAATATTTTTAACTCCCTGCCTAATGTGACCCCATTTTTGATTCGTATTCCAAAAATGCTTCAAAAGACTCGTCTCGGTAATATTTTGACGGTACTAAAGTACAGACATTTTTGTTGAAAATTCTAGTTTTTACAAAAGGTTAAATTGTTCGTTGGCGACAAAAGTATACCTCGTTTTTCAAAGCATTTTTTTCATTTGAGAAATAATAACTACGAGTACTTATACCTACTCTTCAGTGGAAACTTATAAATGGCCTTCAGCTTCAAATTTTTAAATAACATTGCTTATGTTAGCAGTAAGTTTCCTGAATAAAATAAAATAAATAAATAAACATCCGGTACGACTCAGAAATCTTTCCCTATCCACGTCTTCCTTACCATAACGGCGACATTCGAGTCACTGGGTAATCAAATTCAAATAATTCAAAGTTCATTTTATATAGGTAGATTCTTTTACATAATTATTGTGAATGAGAGAACGTTGTAGGCCTTACAGACTAGATTTGTAGACGTTTTTCTATTCTGTATTTTCATTCCTCTAAGTACCTGGTACTTATTGACTGGCCTGCACTGTCCTCCCATACCTATTATCACTGTAATTTGAAAACATTGTAAAAGCCAATTATTTTTAAAAGAGTAACCGTGGAGTTTCTTGCCGGCTCTTCTCCATAGGAAACGACAAATTTCAACCGTGCACCTATTTTCTGACGTTTCATAAGTGCCCATGCAGGTTTATGTGAAATTAAATTACTTATTTAGATTTTTTGATTTTGAATCTATACCTTGGCAATTTGTGCTCTTCATTCAATTCAATTCACCCGTAAAGCATGATTATATCAGTTAGTATTAGTCCAAAGTTTCACATCATACTATCTTACTAATATTATAAATGTAAAAATTAGTATGTTTAGATGTTTGGATATTTATATGTTTGAATCTTTGTTACTCAATCACGCAAAAACGGCTGAACGGATTTGGATGAAATTTGGCACACAGATAGCTTGTAACCTGGAATAACACATAGGATATTTTTTATCCCGATAGTACGTTCCCTTGGGCTGATTTGAGACCTCCACGCGGGCGAAGCCGCTCGCAACAGCTAGTTTACAATAATTACTAAGTATGACACAAGAAAGCTAAACTTATCACAGCAGATCTACAAATCCTCCGAAAATCATTCAAACATTCAAAAATTAATTATTCAGACAAAAGCGCAGACGAGCCGGAAACGGCGCCATATTGGTGGAAACGGCTCGTTACCGCCGTCGACTTACTTCCGGGCGCCATCTTGAATACGTCACCATCAGCGTCATTGTTGCCGCCATTCGTAATTGTTAATTGGAGATATTTCTGTTAAATGAGGGATTTTAAGACTTACCGACTTAAATTGTGTATTTTTTTTACACGCTTTTATATATTATTAGCTTCACTTGTATGTTTGTTTGTTTGTATGTAACCGACTCCTTTTTTTTTGGGTGGTAAATCATCAAATAACTTCTCCCGCTCTGGGTGGAGTGGGAGGGCGTGTCAGACTTTTACTGACTAAAACCCACCCGCGGGTGTTCCCTAAGTTGCCTGTGTGCCAGGGGCCGCGGTAACTCTTTCGAACAACCCGCACCCCTGGCAGGCATCGGCCCTTGCGGACCCCATAACTGTTTAAACCGTAAAGTAACAGTGTACTCATTTTTGAGAAGTCTAATTTTAAATAAATAAAGTCGTTGGGTTGGGGTTGTTCGAAAGAGATACCGCGGCCCCTGGCACACAGGCAACTGAGGGAACACGGGTGGGTTTTAGTCAGTAAAAGTCTGACACGCCCTCCTTTCCCACCCAGAACGGGAGAAGTTATTTGATGATTTTCCGCCCAAAAAAAAAGAAAAAAACGGTTTAAACAGTGCAATCTTAGGCGTGAATTAAACAGAAACATTTTGTATGCAGGCATGATGCCGCTTTTAAACGTTTTAATACAAAATGTACTGCGTACGCCTTCACCTTACGCCGTTTCTGTGTAATTCACGCCTTAAGTCTAAGCGCCTTATTATTAACAGAAAAGCACTTATCATGCTTTCCGAATCACGGAGGGGCCTCGGTATGTAATGGATGGGCAGCCACCCACAGACAGACCTCGTCAAGCGTTGCTTAACCGTGAAAATAGACTAATGCGGCTGTTAAACTTCTTAATTAACACGAAATCTTGTTCCAGAAGCATAAACCAGCATCATGGGCGTCGCATCAGATGGCTTCACCAGCAGGTGGCGAGCGAAGATAGCAGCTCTGAGAGAGTCCAGGAAGCTGGTTCTCGTCATCGTGGCCATTGCTCTTTTACTTGACAATATGCTGCTAACTACTGTCGGTAAGTGTAACTTTCTCCTTGTTTCTATTTGGAACGGGTTAATATATAATAATAAGCAGTCATTGTGCCGATAGTCGTGACGGCCAATGGTATTATAGCCAAGAGCCTCGACCAACACCTCAGGAGGCTCTCGTTAGGCAGCTGGATCAAGGGCTTTATCCAGAGAGCAGTACTACTGGACACACGGCGCGTATAGTAAGTTGGTTCCTCTCTCAGCAGCTCTGACTACCGGTAGCTTGGACCCTGTTCCCGATACCAGTGGGCTACTGTTTTTTTTATATTTTTAAATGTTTTTATTTAATTTATATTCTAATATTTCGGCGGCTTTAGCCGACTATAACAGCTGACTACAAATATGGCCGACTAGTCCGCTTTCCCGACTAGTCGGCGACTAGACGGTACATCACTACTAATTACACACTTTATATTAGCTCGGGTTGTATGTATGTATGTATGTAACGGAATCTTTGAGCGCGATTTTGACCCACTTTAAACGGTCAGATTTCATTGAAACTTTGTAAACTTGTCGAGGACTGATGAAAAATTAATAATTAAAAAAAAATGAGAAAAAAAACACGTTGTGTAGTTAGCAGAACTAAAAAATTGAAAATAAATAATAGTTAAAAAAACTAAAAAACACGCTTTAAAAACCAAACTAAAAAAGGAGAAAATAATTTAATTCAATTAAAAAGCGTGGGGTGCTTGACATTAATTGATTATAAAAATAACTCAAAAAGAACCCCACGCTTTTTAATTGAATTAAATTATTTTCTCCTTTTTTAGTTTGGTTTTTAAAGCGTGTTTTTTAGTTTTTTAAACTATTATTTTTTATACTAGTTCCGTAGTTTTCTTTTTAATTTACGAAACCCTGAAATCCTTAACATCATCATCTACCTAGGCTTTCAGTCTAACCGGATGCAGCTGAATACCTGTATTTTACATGAAGATCGTCTATCTGACCTCCACAACCCAGTTACTGAGTAATACGATACGCCTTGGTAAGACTGGTTGTCAGACTTTCAGGCTTCTGACGACCCGTAACGACTGTCAAAGATCCACGAATGACAGCCGGGACCAACGGCTTAACGTGTTTTCCGATGCACGAAGGGGTCTGTAATGTAGGGGAGGTTTTGATTTAAAAGAGTGCCCGTGGAAATTCTTGCCCGTTCTTCTCCATAGGTACCTATTTCGCTTCGAAATGGGCGACTAGCTTCATCTTTCTGACTTACCGAATTCAACAGTGCATGTAATAATTGGTTTATATAAATAAATAAAAAGAAAAGTCCTGACTGACTGACTCATCAACGCCCAGCCCAAACCCTTGGACCTAGAAAGCTGAAATTTTGCACAGAGGTTCCCTTTATAATGTAGACAAGGAATAAGGAAGGATTTTTCGAAATTCAATCCCTAAGGGAGTTAAATAGGGGATGATAGTAACGCGCGGGCGAAGCCGCTTGCAAAAGCTAGTTTGAAATAAATGCTTTGAAGTTTGAGTTGAGTTGCGGTCACCCATCCACATCCCAACTACGGCAAGTGTAGCTTAACGTGATTGTTCGACCCGTGCAGCTGTTATTACGTAGCTTAGAATATACTTACATAGATGAATCTGCGCATAACTCTTTCTCTTTACCGATTGTTATTCCCTCAACACTAAATAATTATTCCCAACCATTCAAATAATCTTTTATTCCCTTCGCGAATTCGTTAAACATTTCCCGGGGAATCTTTTCTAAGGAAAGATAGGCCATTACGGCGTCTAATGAATTGCAGATGAAGTAAACCACTCTTCTGATTGTTCGCCGCCATGTTGAATTTGCCGCCATCTTGGGTTGTGCCTGGCTGGATAGGAAGCGGTTGGGAACGGTTCTGATTTTGAATTGAAAAGAGGTAGAATAAGTGTAGTGTGTGTTTTTTTTATTTGTCTTATTTCGTTAAAATATTAGAGATGGGTGGAGTGATGATTTTTCTGTATCGATGACATTGACAAAATCATCAATGATTTTTAATTGAGTATAAGATCACGTCACTTCAATTTTGAGTGGTGAAATGATCGCGGAACGGCTTAGTGAATTTATCATTAGTTATTTAGTAGGCATGGGACGTTCCTGTCCACCTTATCCTCTAAGTTAACCCGCAAAATTGATTTTTTCATTGTTTGCGACATTCATGGTAACATGTATTAAGGCGGAGATTTCTTCAAAACGCTCAAAACGGTATTTTTTTTAAACCAGTGTATCTCTTTAACCGTAAATAATTTTGAAAGCAAAAAAATATATGATGTTTTCAAGTCTTTTTTGCATACAGTGATTGAACTCAAATCATAATTAAACATAATTTAATGCATCAAAAAAATCATCAAAGTCACCTCTTAATTATCTTTAAAACCAGTTGGCCATCACTTCAATAAAATTCCAAATGCCAAACTGCATCCAGTGATGGATTATTTATTATTAAATAGTTAATATCAAATTTTATACGATTTCATTTGCATTTTTACGACAATGCTTGCTCATTTATTATTCCAATTTATTACAACAGATTTAAATCCGTATCGGATTGCAATAAGAACTATTATCGCTCATAGCGACAATATTTAATATTACTAGGGCCTTAAGCAAGATAATTATGTCATGATGAAATGATTTTAAAATATCGATAACTAGCGTTTGCTAGCGGCTTCACCCGCGCGGAGATCGGTATATAATACATATAAACCTACCTCTTGAATCACTCCGTCTATTGATGAAAATCGTATTAAGGCCCATAGTATCCTCATCTCCCATTTGTATGCTAAAGCACGACTGCCGCCCGCGCCCGCGCAGGGCACCTCTGAGCCTTTATCTCAAAATGGGGATATTCCTTTGATTAATTTACAATTGTGCTTCGGCGATTCTGTGGTACCTGTAACTATCTATTTTTCAGTGTATTTTTTTTTCCAAATAACGAAGCCGTTTAGTAGGAGTATGGAATAGAAGCCAAAATATTGCGTGTTGGAAATATTTTTTTACAGCAAAAGTATTCACTATACAAAAAAAGTACTTCCGGCAAAATGATCTATATGAATCTATAGCAAAATCATATATTTTTCAAATCTTCAAGACAAGCCGTTAATGAGCAGTAGGGTTCATAAAGTGACCGTGTTACGCTACTAAACGGGACGTAGGCCCTTAAGATCCGTTGCGCAGTTTAAAAGATCTATAAACACGAAAAGCGACTTAGTTTTATACTATGTAAAGATTTTACATTGTGTCGAGGACTATTGTCTCTTAAACAGAGATCGGATATTCGGATGCATATTCACCTAAAGTTGAGATGTTGGCTAACATGGAATGCGCTTTTGTATCGAAAAAGTCTTAATTTAGGTAAGTAATTTGTTTATTTTTTGTATTACTATTTTTGTATAAACCACCCCTCCTCCAGTACATATACACATATTTGTATCGGGTTAAACATTAATTTTAAATTAATACGCATCTGAATAGTTATGCAATCCAAGAATCCCGGGGTTTTTAATAAATATTACAAATAATTTATAAAGCCGCTTCCATACTTTCAAAGCTAAAATTATCTTTAGGCAAATATGCATCCGAATATCCGATCTCTGCTCTTATACCATAGATATTTGTATTAGTGTTTTTTTTTCTTTCTAATTTATATGTCGCTAATGTCACGTGTTCGTTCTAGAGCTACTGGCCCATAGACTTTTATGCTCTATAAATAGACTTATCTACAACTTTAATTCATCACAAAACCTTCAAGAACAGTATAATCAAATAAGTCCCGCGTCTCAAACACACAACTCACTTCTACTGCAGTCGGTTCAGTACGGAAGCCGGGGCAATTTCCCTGTCGGCGAGATCAAAGTGAAATTCACTTAGCCGCCTCATCAAAAGAGGCTGCTGTAGTAGTGTTGGGGTGCGCTACGAGATTGTCGATAAAATTTCTGTTTATTTGGTATTTCAATTAACTTAGTGGCGTTCATGTAGCAAGAAAAGACATTTTAATTATTATTATTATTATAATTGACTAGCTGACCTAATAGACGTTGTCCTGCCTTAATTATTAATATTGTATTCGAATTGGTATAATTAATGCGCAACTTTCTTGTTTTTTTTTTCTTTCTTATGAACCTTTTCTACTGACAATAACAAACACAACAAAAAATGAATTAGCAAAATTGGTCCAGCCGTTCATGTGTCGTGTGATGCCGTGACCAAGGGATTCATTTTTATATAATAGATAGATAGACTGGCTGACCCGACAGACTATGTTGTCCTGTCTTAACTATGATTATTGAATTCGCTATTTTATATATTACGCGCAACTTTCTTAATTTTTTTTTCATAAGAACCTTCTCCTAATAGTAACAAATACAACAAAAAAATAATTTGCAAAATTGGTTCAGCCGTTCACATGTGATGCCGTGACCATGGGAAATAGGGATTCATTTAATTATATTAAAGAAGATATAGTTTTTCTTTTCAATTTCATTTTAATTGATTTTTAATTTGTACGTTCCTTAAATACTGTTCAGTTGCATCAGGTTATACTGAAAGCCGACCCCAAAATAGTTCGGAAAAAACCTTGGCAGATTGATTGTGAGTAACAGAAAGAAAGGAAGTAAAATATTTTATTTGGGGCAGAGTGTGAGTGAACACTCAAGTGTGGTGGACGGCACGACGTTTTTATTTTAGTATTCTGTTTCCGTACAGAAAATATTAATAAAGAGACAAAACGATATGATATTTTACTTTGGATGTGCCATGTCAGACAGTGGAGTAAAATACTCCCGAAATTTGTATGCAAAAAATGTGGACTAGACCTTAAAAGATCTACTTACATGAAATAAACATTTCACAGCATTGCCACCCAACATGACAATGCTGTCAACCTTTTAGGCTCTTTTCCCGTTGACAACGATGCGGACGATTTTTTTAATGCCATATTTTATGTTTAAATACGTTTCGTTGCGTTCGTTTAGAAATAACGTAAATATCTTAAAATTTATAATAAAAACATTTCATTACATTTCTTGACGTGTTCTTGAGTGGAGACCGCGAATCGATATGCGACGATCTTCTCAGGTTGACTGGTAGCAACTGGATGAGAGTTGCCGAGAATTAAGCTGAATGGCGTGCAATTGGAGAGGCCTATGACCCGGCCTTGGCCTGTAATGATGATGATGATGATTTAATTTCTTATTCATCTTGGACAAATGAAGACCCGTCTCCTTTAATTTTTTTATCGATATCAAAATTTATCGCAAGTTTCCCGTCACTAGTCAAGGCAGGGTCCTCGTCGTCGCATTTCAAATCATATTTCGTCAAGTTTTCACCCTTTTGCTTCAGGGGTAGCGTTTAACGTTGTTAAATAGTTTGAAATTGCCTTTTGGGAGCTAGCTCGGCTTTATTATAGCGCGCTACACACTTGTTGGGGGTTTTGGCTGAGTTATAACAGGCGCACGGGTCGGGCGATCAGTTTATGCTAAGCTTGCCGCGGTTGGCCCGTTTTTAGGGTTCTGTACCTCAAAAGGTAAAAAAATAACAGTTTAAAAAACATGCTTTAAAAACCAAACTAAAAAAGGAGAAAATAATTTAATTCAATTAAAAAGCGTGGGGTGCTTTTTGAGGTATTTTTATAATCAATTAATGTCAAGCACCCCACGCTTTTTAATTGAATTAAATTATTTTCTCCTTTTTTAGTTTGGTTTTTAAAGCGTGTTTTTTAGTTTTTTAAACTATTATTTATTTTTTAGTTCTGCTAACTACAAAAAAGTGTTTTTTTTTTCTCATTTTTTTTCTAAATTATTGAATTGTCATCGGTCCTCGACAAGTTTACAAAGTTTCAATGAAATCTGACCGTTTAAAGTGGGTCAAAATCGCGCTCTAAGGAGTCGGTTACATACAAACATACAAACAAACATACAAGTGAAGCTAATATAAAGCGTGTAAAAAGGAACTCTTATAAGAATAAGATCACTCTTTTGTCCGTCTGTACGTGTGTCACCACCGATTTCTCAGGAACGGGTAGACCTAGCAAGTTGAAATTTATACCAGATACCTACTGAAGTCTATAGTCCCTATTAGGTGTATAAAAATCAAGGTCCTGAGTCAACACGATAAAAGTTATGGGCAAATTTAGATTTTCGCGAAAATTTGTAAGTACCATTACCTTAATTCGGCCTAACTGTCTTTGGTGGATCTTTGACAGTCGTTACTGGTAGAAGCCCGAAATTCTGACAAACAGTCTTACACACGAGTACCATGTTACCCAGTAACTGGATTGTGGTGTTCAGATAGGCAGTCGCTCCATTTAAAATACTGGTATTCAGCTGGATCCGATTAGACTGAAAGCCGACCCCAAAATAGTTCAACATCCTGCTTACTGTAGCTAAAAAAACACTTCCAACTACAGTTCCATTCCAAATGAATCAATAACCAACGACAGAAGGGAAGAGTCTGCTCCTCAGTGCAGTTCAAATCTTCGCTCCCTCAGAAATGTTTTTGCTTCCTTGGCCAATTTTTGTGCAACAAATTAAATGTCACTCTTAAGGGGAACCTAGGCGCGGGCTCGAACTCACTGGTGGGCTTGGCTAAAAATCACGCTGTCTCACAGGGCTTCGTGTCCGACTCAGATAGTATCAGTGATGAGCAGTTAGACGCTAGTCTACACGCACAAGGTTATTGAGTGAGATGCAAGATCATTTATAGTAAAGTTTATTGAACTTTTCGATAATTGAATTTTGTCGGTACTGAGTTGGTTTTGGAGATTTTACACTTCTTTTATTACTTAAACACGCCCAAAGTTAAGTAAAATTAGCAAGAAAAACTAATCTTTATTGGCTCCTAACTTTTTAATGGGTTTTTATATTAGTATTCTGTTTCCGTACAGACAATATTAATAATGAGACAAAACGATATCATATTTTACTTTGGATGTGTCATGTCAGACAGTGGAGTAAAACACTCCCGAAGTTTATATGCAAAAAATGTGGACTAGGGTTACCTTAATCTATATCCTAAAACCATATCTCTAATTGACACAAAACAGTTAAAACATTGCTTAAAACCCTTGACTATCAAAAAACTGAGAACCTTTTGAAACTGAGAACCTCAAATAGATTTCCTTCGCTTCTTTCTCCCGTGTCTGTTTTACATGTCATCCTGTCATGTCTTTTACATTTATACACCCCAACATACATTCATACAGGGCACTACAAATAACCAGTTTCGTATGAACCTTAATGGTCTATTTTAATTTTGTCTTTTATACTATTTGCTATTATTTTTAACTTTCAACACTAGTGTCTAATCTTTTATTCTCGTAATTTAAAAAACGTTCACAGTCTGATCTCAGTCTCAATTATTTGTCAAAAATACCTCGAGTTTCCATACATTTTTGACAAGTTTTTGACATTTCGTTGTTCGCCGAGATGACACTGCGTCTAGATTTTGAATGTTTTTAATTACGAGAGAATTGGCCATATGATCGTCTCTAAACCCTTTACTATACGAGTATTTTTTGCTAGTGACCTGTAACGCAGGCGTTTTAGAAAACCTATTTCAGGTCCCATCAGTCCCTTACAATGGTGGAATATAATAGGTAAGTATTACTAAAAACATTGTTAACTTTACGGAAACCAATATTGTGAAGAGATAATAAATAAAAATAAATTGAATTGAATAGTTGTGAAAGGGCTGGGCAGATTGATTTGACACTTGTTCTTGTCAGCAAATTCAATTCGGAAGTATTTGTTGAAACACAATACGAACAATAAAAGCTTTTTAAAAAACACTACAAAGTGGAAAATGAGTTTGATTTCGAAAGCCGGTGTATTTTGTTTTGTATTTTCATTATTTACCACTGATTTCCGAAATGGCAGCTGTTTTTGTCGTGTTTTTTTTTGGAAATCGGATTTTTTATTTTGTGAAATCGTTTTTATTTTTTCACTTTATTCTTAGTTACACAAATTCTCACACTTGCTAGGAAGTTATAATAACATCATCAATATACTTTAGATGGAAAAAAAGACTTATTATTGAAGCTGTCTCAAAAACTACTCAAGCAAAGTTAATAAAAAAATTAAGGGACCGCTCCTGACTCCCTCTCCTGACTCTATTAAAATAAGAATTTTCGAAATCGATCCACATTATGCCGCGTAAATTGTATATTTACAATAAAAAAAACAGTCGAATTGACTGATCCTTTTTGCAGTCGATTAAAAAAATTAGTAATATCCTAACATAATTATTCCTATCTATTAATAATCTAAATACAGCGTCAAAAACATTCTCCGAATGTTCTTCGATGATTTTCCCTTGTGCCTCCATTCCCAAAATATCTCAATTCAAAACCTATTAATAAAATCCTCATTAAATATGTAACCGTAGTACTTCTGTCCAACCTATTAACCCCACAAGTACTTCGGCAAAGTTCGGCAGTTCCCGACGAGAGCCGACCGCGTCATATTCGGAATTAACTGTCGTTTCAGGCACTCTTGACGGAGCGAAGGGCTTTTCAAATCTGGAATGTCGATCGAATGGTATTCCGTACTGATTTCTAACGCTTGGTAACTAGGAATCTATGGTTTTTAAATGTTTTTTTTTTATTGGTTATGGTGAATATTTTTATTACTAGCTGTCCCATACTAATTTAACTGAAGTTGGATGCGTACGTAAGAATATATGGAGATCATTTAATCATATAATATAATCCCATTGAATTACTTTTTCTTGGAATAGTCATTCAATGAGACTCTATGATGATTTTAATTATTATAATTATTTAAATACATACGTGATATGGTCGCGAATCATGTTATGTTCAACATACATCTTGACCTGTAAATAGCAAAAAAAAAAAAACTAAAAAAATCACGCTTTTGTAGTTAGCAGAACTAAAAAATAGAAAATAAATAATAGTAAATGACATTAATTGATTACAAAAAAAACCTCAAAAAGCACCTCACGCTTTTTAATTGAATTAAATTATTTTCTACTTTTTTAGTTTGGTTTTTAAAGCGTGTTTTTTAGTTTTTTAAACTATTTTTTTTTCAATAAACTCATTTATTATCCCCTGTTTAGTTGTGGTAGGGTTAGGTGCAGTAGTCGTATGTTTTTTTTAATAAAAAATTTTGTATGGAAATCGTCCGACATCATTGTGGTCCCAGAAAACAAAAAAAGAGAGCTAAGTATATCTTAAACTGTGTTCCTAAAACCACGTCATCTGTTGCAGTACCGATCATCCCAGAGTTCCTCTACGACATCCGCCACCCCGACGCCCCGCTGTCGATGTCCCTTGAGGACATCACCCTGCCGCCGCCCTCACCGACCCCGTACTGCCCATGTATGCAAGTGAACAACACCAACCTCATACAGAATGAGACACAGCCTCGTAAGTATTACCATCATTTTCTTAAGGCTTCTTCTTCTCTCTCCAGGATTGCATAATGTAAGCTATCACGGCCTTAATACCAGGCACTCATTTTTTTTTTGTTCGTTATATTGTCATGGCTGACTGACATATGTATGACTAATTATTTAATTAATGTTCTGTGTCTCGTAATGTTTATATTACTTAGTCTATGTATGTTTAGAAAAAAAAACGGTAAAAACCGCCAAATAAACGGTATTCTTTCTTTCTTTCTTTATAGAATCAAGTCTATCCGACTAAACAGACAGCTGTGCTGCTGGGGAGTTTGTTTCGATACTTCTTCTCCCAGCTAAAGCACTAGGAAGTGGTGACGGGTGGGCGTTTTTGGGAGGACTGTCTTATGTATTTTGACGTTCGAAAAGTGCTGATTCTCAGCCTAATTTGAATAAATGACTTTTGATTTTGATTTTAATAGTCTGATAAGTTTTATATGAAGAAGCAGCTGTGCCTCTGTGGATGTCGGAAATTTTCCCATGGGAACGTGCTACCAGGACAAAAAGTAGTATAACATCAGCTATCTGCCAGTCAAAGTCCCGTCAAAATCGGTCGAGCCGTTTCACAGAATACCTACTACCTTACCGTTTAAACTTTCTTAAGCATCTAGGTAAATAGCTGTTATTTTGATAGTTTGAGATCATTGTTGTATAAGTCACCGTAACATTATGAACATCGTCAGTTCGAAACATTGTGAACTGCAAAAACCATTTACAATTAAACGCACTATTTTTCGATAGTTTATAAACTATCTGTGGCATACCGACAAATTGTGAACTGGTATCTTACTAAATAGCCAAGTAGATAACTGTCACTAACTTGGAAGTAGCGCTCGCCGGCCGCTGCCGCGGCACCGCTTGCTTCGCTCGCTCGGCTCGCGCGCGTTTGGTCGCAGTTCTAACCTAACCTAACCGGCACCCTAATTGCGTAACATACGATTAATCATAATCGGTTCCATTTCGACAGTTCAACAATATTCATTGCGTTATTAACGTTGTTGAGCAGACACATTTTTCGAACATATGAAGCAATGGTTTAGCCATCTGTTTCAAAACGAAACAGATTATGATTAATCGTGAGTTACGCAATTAGGGTGCTGTTCGGTCGGGGTGCCATTGTAAGCAGTATGGTGCAGTTTACAGTTTTTTTTTTTTTTTTTTTTCGGTTGTGGCTTCGCACGGTTTGTGCATTTAGCCAGTGTCAAGTAATTTTTCTTTTCGATCAAGTAAATGGCCCGTTACAGGGCACGAAGTTACAAAACAGTCATAGTCGTCTTTAGTCAGTCAAGTCAAAGTTATTGTAAAGCGGTAGTAACTTTACAACAACCTAATATGAGTTTTTGGGGGGAACACGAAAAGTCCACGTTAGTCACTTATTTTCACCTTCACTACACTTGTGCACTCTTATGTAACTAAATTGAATAATTCACTACCAAAATTATACAATTTAATTCGCTATTTCACTAAATTTCATGAAAATGAAAATTCGTGCGACATGTTCCAACCGTATCCCGCCAAAAACTCCAGTTTACAGTTTATCGACAATTTATAATCTCGCGAGATAGATTATAAACTAAAGGTATTCACAATCATACGGTGACATTACAAAACCTGTCAAACCGTGATATTGGTATTTATACTATTTATAAATCGGCGTTCTGAGTCCCAATGCAAATGCCGTACTCCTGTGAGGTAGTTGCGTAAGGATACGGTCTCTTTAAAATAGCAGACGCTACCGACAGCGTGCGGTAGTATCGTGATAGAAACAGAGTATGCAAAAAAAAATATGGCCGACTTGAATCTTCTTTTTGTTGCAGTGAATTTGACAGTGCAGCGAGAGGAAAGGCATCAGGAACTTATCCACGAGACCGTGGCAGTTGGCGTCATGTTCGCCAGCAAGGCTTTAGTCCAGCTACTCGCCAACCCGTTCGTTGGACCTCTCACACATAAGTAAGTTTGTACAGACGGTGCTTCTTCAGAGAAGTACTTACTACCTTAACAACTTAGACGGCACGTTTGGCGCAGTGGTTAAGCGATTGACTGCTGCGCTGCGTGTCGCGGGTTCGATTCCCGCACGGAACAAATATTTGTATGACCTACAAGTACTTGTTCCGGGTCTGGCTGTTTGTGTATGTGATTTTAAATGTTTGTAAATACACCCACAATACAGGAGAAATTCCTAGTGTGGGGCAATGTTTAAAAAAAAAACTGTTCGAACTTTCAGGAAACTTAAAAAAAAAACTATTCCTGCCGTTAAGCAGAGTTGTTATGTGTATTGATATAACACCGGCAACCATAGGTACCCACCTATGGTTGCCAGTGTTATTCTATCGCGAAACAAGTGTTCTCAGAGTCCGCCAGCATTTCATTATTTCGGCCTGCACTAAGAAACACACACATACACACCACACACACTTACACCCACACCTCACACATACTACGCACGCACCACACACCACACATTCACCACACAAACAAAACACATACACACTTAGCTACCATAATTTAATTATGGATTGACTCTATGAAAATCGTACCCCGAGCCCCAAGATACCGACTAACTGTCTAGTTTGGGGCTCATAGGAAAATACAATTATGCTGTAATCTTGTAAGCAGTAAATCTATAGCAAACAGGTTCATAAGTTAACTGGTTGTTAGTTGTTAATCTATGAACCTGCTTTATTTTAATTTTCTATTATTTTTAGTTTTCAATTTTTGATGGTATATTGGCGTGTCCTAGCTGACATATGGCAAATTTTATATTATTTTTTTGTGTTTCGTAATTTTTATTACCTACTATTGTATAGAATCAAGTTCTTCTAGCTTAACAGACAGCTGTGCTGCTGGGGAGTTTGTTCCGCTACTTCTTCTTCCCAGCTAAAGCACTAGGAAGTGGTGAAGGGCGGGCGTTTTGGGGGGACTGTCTTATGTAATTTTATTTTGACGTTCAAAAAGAGCTGACTCTCAGCCTAGTTTGAATAAATGACTTTTGATTTTTCTAGCTGTATTCTTGAACAATAAAACATGTTCTATTTAGGTTTCTGACAAAAAAGTAGGATTATTTTAGTGGTACTTCTCACGTGTCCCCGTATCCTGTCTCTGTCACTCAGTGTGTAAACGACAGAGATGACGCTTTACAAAGTAGAAGTTTGTTATAAAATAACGTAATCATTTTGAAACTAATATTATGTCGTTTTATTTCAGGATCGGCTACAGCGTTCCTATGTTCACTGGTTTCATCCTGATGTTCCTGTCCACTTTAAGTGAGTAGATATTTTAGCTCATAACTAGGCAAATCATTTTTTTATTATTTATTTGCGATTTTATTACGCTCGTGTGAATGTCGAATTATCGCGATGCCGTGACGTGAACGATAATGTCGCTTCGTTACAAATAATAAAAGCACACAATAGTAATATTTTGAAAAGTCCAGTAGAAAATCAAGCTACACTCTCTAACAAATCGATTTGTCCTCAGTATTCGCCTTCGGCCGCTCTTACTCTGTACTGTTCATTGCGCGTGCGCTGCAAGGCATCGGCTCTTCTTGCTCATCCGTCTCTGGAATGGGCATGTTGGCAGAACGATACCCGGATGATAAGGTAAGGTTGAGTGAGGAAACTAACGTGTCGTAGAACCAAAAGTTCGAAGACGTGACATCTACCAACCCGCACTGGCCCTCGCCATATTTGAGGGAAGGAGGCAGCCCGACCCCCGACGCTACCGCAAGCAGTGACATCTAAGGGGTTCCAGGACATGCCACACACCTTCACCGTTTTGAAAGCAGTGGTGACATCTTTTAACCGGCACTGGGCCCGCGTGGTGGATTACGGCCCGCTTCCTCTCACAGATAGGAGGCGTTAGCCCCAGCAGTGGGAACATTATCTATAGGTTGATTATAAAGAGTGATTGTCTGACTTTCTAGTTTGGTAACGACTGTCAAAGTTCTAAAGACAGCGATGCATATGATTGATCCTACTATAAATCCTCACTAATATTATAAACGCGAAAGTATGTATGTATGGATGTTCGTTACTCTTTCACACAAAACCTATTGAATGGATTTGGATGAAATTTGGCACACAGATAGATTATAACCTAGAATAACACATGGGATACTTTTTATCCCGGTGGCACGTTCTCGTGGAATAATTTCCGACCTTCACGTGAGTGAAGCTGCGGGTGGAAACTAGTAAATTAATAATAGGTCTTTACCTATGAAATTGCCGTTTTGTATGAAAAAATTTAAACGAATTTTTTTCATGTATTTTTTATTTGTATTAATCGAAGTAATCACCCATGCAATCAATGCATCTTTGCCATCGCAGTGGCAGTTTATTGATGCCCTTCTTAAAGAAATCAGCTGGACGGGAGGCAACAAATTCTTCAAAGGCATTTTGTACTGCCTCTCGGGTATTGAATTTTTTTCCCGCCAAGAAGTTATCCAAATTCTGGAAAAAGTAGTAGTCTGTATGCGCAAGGTCTGGTGAGTAGGGCGGATGACGGAGAGCTTCCAACCCCAGTTCTTGCAACTTGGAGACCGTCTGCTGTGCAGTATGAGGTCGCGCGTTGTCGTGCAGGAGCAGCGGAGACGAGCGATTGACCAATGCTGGTTGGAGATGTGCCAGCTTCTCCATCATTGTGTTCAGTTCTTCACAGTACACATCTGCAGTAATGCTCACCCCGTTTGGTAAGAAGCTGTGATGAATCACACTGGCGCTAGACCACCAAACAGTGACCATCACTTTTCTAGGGGTAAGTTTTCGTTTAGGGCATTGTTTAGGTGCTGAACCAGGATCCAACCAACTTGCTGAGCGCTTGCGGTTATCAAACAGAATCCATTTTTCATCGCAGGTAACAATGCGGTTCAAAATTCCTTCATTTGTGTGTCTGTTGAGCAGTGCAAGGCACGTCTCGACGCGTACTTCGCGCTGACGATCATTGAGTTCGTGGGGCACCCATTTGTCAAGCTTTTTTACCTTGCCAATTTGACGCAAATGGACCAATATTGTTTTGACGCTAACGTCGAAAGCTGCTGCTAATTCAGCCGTAGATTGTGTATCATCAGCTTCCACAATCGCCTTTAATTCGTCATTGTCGACCAAAGTCTTCGGACGACCGCGAGGTTCATTTTTCAGGTCGAAATTTCCAGAACGGAAGCGAGCAAACCAATAACAGGTGGTGCGTTGGTTTGTAGTGTTAGCTCCGTAAACGTCGTTGATGTTGCGTGCCGCTTGTGCCGCGTTGCTGCCCCGACGGTACTCATATTCCATTAATTACTCGAATTTTTAACGTATCCATGATGACGAAAAAGATTGAAATGCGATGAAAATGTAACACTAATCAATAAACAAATGACTACTTTTGGAAAAAAAAGTCCATGTTTTTAAAATAAAATTAATTTGAAATTAGAATTCTTACCCAAACAAAAATTATTTTGATTTGCAATGGCCAGTACTGCAAAACGGCAATTTCATAGGTAAAGACCTAATATTTTTGCCTACAGGAACGTGGCAACGCTATGGGTATAGCTCTGGGGGGCCTGGCTCTGGGCGTGCTGATCGGTCCACCATTCGGAGGCCTCATGTACGAGTTTGTTGGAAAGACTGCGCCGTTCCTGATGCTGTCAGCCTTGGCTCTTGGAGACGGATGTAAGTTTTATCAGCTTTTCTAAATTTTTCATTTATGCAAAAACTTTACAAGAATAGCTTAAGGGGAATTTAGTCGCGCGCTCGAACTCACTGGTGGGCCTGGCTAAAAAGCTCGCTATATCACCAGGCATCGTGTCTGACAGAGATGTATCAGTGATGAGCAGTTAGACGCTAGTCTACACGCACAACGTTATTGAGTGAGATGCAGGATCATATATAGTAAAACAGACGCGTATAAAAAATTAAGAAAAGTCCTTCAGAAGATCGGGTTTTATGAAAATACCACTGCATAAAATCAATGACCAATAAAGTTTATTGAACTTTTCGATATTTGACCTTTGTCGTTACCGACTTGGTTTTGGAGATTTTATTATTTATTTATTTATTTTATTCTCTTCTTACATCTACCATTACAGGGTAACCCAATGCGATAAATGCGCTTATCCTAACTTAATTATACTACTACTACTTATTATTTTGCACGGCTCCTAACTTTTTAATGGCTTTTTATTTTAGTAAGTATTCTGTTTCCGTACAGACAATATTAGTAATGAGACCAAACCATACCGTGTTTATTATTTGTTGTGCATTTTCGAACAGTGGATTAATACACTATTACTCCACTACATACAAAAAATGTCGACTAAAACCCGATCTTCCAAAGGACTTTTCTTAATTTTTTCGCGATTTTTTTACTATAAATAAATTATCCTGCATCTCACTCAATAACGTTGTGCATGTAGACTTGCATCTAACTGATCATCACTGATACTATCTCTGTCGGACACGAAGCCTGGTGAGACAGCGTGCTTTTTAGCCAGGCCCACCAGTGAGTTCGAGCCCGCGACTAGATTCCCCAGAAAGTGGTTGTACAACCACAGACATAAAATCATTTACCTATAGCCTATCTGTCCTCCACATTCCAGTTACTGGGTAAAAAGTTAGCCCTTGGAAACACCAGTATTACATTTTCAGAATTGTAGCAACTCGTAATTACTGTAAAAAATCGACGAATGACAGCCGAGACTAACAGCTTAAAGTGCTTTCCAAGGCATGGAGAGGTCTTGAAATGTAATAAATGGTCACAAATACACAGACCGGCCTCGACAAGCGTTGCTTTACTTTGAAGTCCGACCTGTGTGGCTGTTAATACTTAGCCACGAGCCCTTAATCCTAAGAAGGTTACTAGACCCATTAATACATTTAATCTGTCTTTAACTCCAGCCATTTACACGTTTATCTAATAATTCCTATCACATTGCCAGCAATGCGCAAATTACCCGCCCACAACAAGTCAAAAGTAGGAAATGAATTATTGTGGCTATTGTTTGTAATGACCGAGAATCTTGTTACGCGTGTTGTATTACGGAAAATGGAATGCAGTTTACGTATTTATGTAAAAAAAAATTATGAGGGGTTCAGACTATCCCATTTTTAATTTTTTTGGGTGGGAAATCATCAAATAACTTCTCCCGCTTTGTGTGGAGCGGGAGGGCGTGTCAGACTTTTACTGACTAAAACCCACCCGTGTTCCCTCACTTGCCTGTGTGCCAGGGGCCGCGGTATCTCTTTCGAACAACCCGCACCAGCATGACCTGGTTCGGGACAAAAATGATACTTTTTCAGTCGTTCGAAGTTCTCAAGTCGAGACGTATATTTTATTTCAATGTATGACCACGCCTTACTTTATACAGAGTAGTCCGATTTTGATAACTCTTTTTGTATTGGAAAGAGTATACCCCGAAGTTGGTTCCATATAAATTTTGAAAAAAAATCCAACCCTAAGGATGGGAAAACAGGGGTTGATTGATTGTTCACTCATAGATATTAATGCAGAGTTGTGTATTACAAAAAGTAATCAAAAATTAAGCATGTAGTAACTAGTAGATTATAGCCACAAAAAAATATAAACAAAAACTTTTTAACAAAAAAATTAAACCGCCGAAAAAACTGAAAAGCAAAAAATTATAAGCCTTTTTTGTTGAACCTTAATAACTAAGTTAAGAAGACGGTGACTTTAGAAATGTATTTTAATTTTATGTCATCACCTTCCGAACTTTTTTTTTTTTTTTTTTTTTTTTGGTTTTGGCTTCGCACGGTTTGTGCATTTAGCCAGTGTCAAGTAATTTTTCTTTTCGATCAAGTAAATGCCCCGACATCGGGCACGAAATTACGAAACAGTCAAGGTCGACTTTAGTTAGTCAAATCAAAGTTATTGTAAAGCGGTAGTAACTTTACAACAACCTAGTACGAGTTTTTGGGGGGAACACGAAAAGTCCACGTTAGTCACTTATTTTCACCTTCACTACACTTGTGTACTCACACGTAACTAAATTGAATAATTCACTACCAAAATTATACAATTTAATTCACTATTTCACTAAATTTAATGAAAATGAAAATTCGTGCGACATGTTCCAACGCGATCCCGCCAAAAACTCCACCTTCCGAACTTAGTTAGAATGGTTAAACAAAAAAGGTTTATTATTTTTTGCTTTTCAGTTTTTTCGGCGGTTTATTTTTTTTGTTAAAAACTTTTTTATCTCACTATTCCTATGGAATCGAGACATACAACCTAGTTGATACCGCGGGGCGTAGCTGGAACCTAATAAACTCAACTAATTCACACTTGTTTATCCACAGTGCTTCAGCTGATGATCCTGCAACCCGGAGTAGTCCGTCAGGAGTCGGAGCCACCTTCTCTCAAGGCTCTCGTCTGCGACCCTTACATCCTCATCGCTGCGGGTTTGTACCAATTCAATTGTATTTATTTTGCTTAACCTTTTAATCGCCACGTCAAAAAAGCAAAAACGTGCCTTCCGCTCCAAGCGGCCCTATTTACGTATAAGTCTGTCATGTAGTCGTGACCGTGGCGTGCTGGGCACATTTTGTTTTGTCATTTATACATGACTGTGGCGGTCAAAAGGTTAAATAGACCGTGACCTATAAGTTGGTTTAGGTCTTTCTTCTCAGACTGGCAAGCTTGGATTGATAGGGATAGTCCACAAATTAAAATTCGGGGGCCACTCGGCATTTCTTTGGAGGATAAAATGAGAAATGAAATTATCCGGAAAAGAACCGTAGCTTCCGACATACGTCGTAGAGTAAGCAATTTAAAAGTGGAAGTGGCCTGGTTATGTTTTTCGAAGGACCGATGGCCGGTGAACCACAATGTCTTGAGCCGACAATGGTGAGTCAGCTGCAAGAAAGATGAACTCGACTTTCTTTTGTTTTTAAGGAGCTATCACCTTCGCTAATGTTGGCATTGCAATGCTGGAGCCAAGTCTGCCGATCTGGATGGCTGATACCATGGAAGCCAGACGCTGGCAGCAGGGAGTCGCCTTTCTACCAGCTAGCATCTGTTATCTGATTGGTAAGTAGCCTATTGAGGGACTAGGAAAAACTTGGGTCAATTGAAAGTCAGTGAGAATGGAACGTAGGTAATTACATTATAACACGCTCTCAAGAGATCCGCAGGAGAACCAAGGTAACCGACATAGCCCGAAGAATTGCCAAACTTAAGTGGCAGTGGGCAGGGCACATTGCTCGCAGAACAGATGGCCGATGGGGTCGAAAAGTTCTGGAGTGCCGACCGCGCACCGGAAGACGTAAAGTTGGAAGGCCTCCCACAAGGTGGACCGACGACCTTGTGAGGGCTGCAGGAGTCCGCTGGATGCGGGAAGCACAGAACCGGTCGAAGTGGAGAAGCTTGGGGGAGGCCTATGTCCAGCAGTGGACGTCTTTCGGCTGAAAATTACTCAATACTCAATACTTTAATGCATTCCATAATGTGTACATAATTATAACAGTTGGTATGATATTATAACATCGAATCAATTATGGACCCTGTCGGGCACAGCAAAGTTAATTTTTATAGGAGAGAGGATGAATTATGACGCTCTCCTCCACATTTATTATTCACACAGTTAAAGTGTGGAATTCTCTGCCTGCGTCAGTGCTTCCCTTCCACATTTAACCCGTCTACCTTAAAAACAAGAGTGAACAGGCATCTTCTGGGCACGCTCGATCTATCATAGACCTCATCAATCGCTTTCTATCAGGCGTGATCGACGTCAAGAGCAGGCCCATTTAGTAATAGGAAACAAACATCATACCTGTCATCCCCGAAGGATGGAGCAGAAGTATAGTAGACCAATTATGTTTAATTGAAATTGAAATTTATTTATTTGTCATAATATAGGTACTTACTTACATGGTAACATGGTTAAATAATTTTTGTCTCACTATATTTGACTATGTCGTACTATAACAGTCGTGAAAATATTTGTAGTACATGCATAGAAACATTATAAAATATATTAAATTACTTTAAAAATAGTAGATTATTTCTCACAGTTAAGACAGTTCATCAATTAATTAATAAGATTTATAAATAATGTCAAGAATTTAATTTAAATAAGTGCTCGTAAATTTATATAGATACATCATGTCAGTTTAAAATGTAAATAATCATCTATTGAATAAAAACATCTGTCACAAAAATAATATTCTAAGTTATTCATCACATAAAATTCTCGTAACTTCCGAATATGTAGAGATAGGATTAAAAAACCCTTCCAATGTCGTTTGATATCATCCAAAGCAGCCGTGCCCTTGGTATGTATATACCCTTTCCGTTACTTGTTGTTTATTATATATTTAGGCAGGAGTGATTACATCTGGTGTACCACTGTAAAATTGACTTTTCTGTAAGATTAGTATTTAGTTAAAATAACACACTAACATTGATATATAAATATTTATTTCCAAAACACTTCAAGTATAACATACGTGATTTAAGCCACACAACGAAAACCTCTCAGGGTTTATCTGTTGATGGCGAGCCGCTCATTTCAATAAATAAAGAAATAAAAAAATCATTAAAAATTGTACACGAGAATTTGACAAAAACAATATAACACTAAATATAAGACAATATTGATAAAAAAAAGAAAAATCAACAACAAGCAATAATAACTACATTGAGAATTTTGTATCTAACTTACTAACATAAAAATGGATCACTGTCGTCTAAGAAAATAAATAATTTAATATAAAACCGTTTGGCAAGACTGGTTGTCAGACTTTCAAGCTTCTGAAGACCCTTAACGACTGTCAAAGATCCACGAATGACAGCCGGGACCGACGGCTTAACGTGCTTTCCGAGGCACGGAAGTGTTTCGGTACCTATGTAGAGATGGTCACCCTTTCACAGCCCAACCGCGGCAAGCGTAGCTTAACTTGATCAATCGATCCGTCCGGCTGTTAATTACTAAACCCGAGGCGGGCTCGTGGTCGTGTCCCCTCGTAGAAGGGATCCTTGTGGAGATCAAAAAACTGCAGTAATTCACGTGACCAGAGGGCTGGCCTATTCTTTGGCCAAAGAATCAGCATCAAACAACGTGGCAATGCTGTCAACCTTTAGGGCACTTTTTCCATTGACAGCAATGCGGAAGAATTTTTTTGATAGCGTGTTTATTTCCTTCTAAAATAAATGTAACTGTAATAACATTATTTTGTATCAGTTAAGCTCTTTTTGAATGTACTAGTTATTTAATAATGATTACAATTTCAGGTACCAATCTGTTCGGACCTCTGGGGCACAAGATGGGTCGCTGGCTGGCGGCTTGTTCTGGACTGATCATCATTGGCTTATGTCTGATTCTGGTAAGAGCAACATCATTGGATTGACGTCGACTGTTGAACATGTTAACTTTGGACCAATTCAAATACGGCTCTAAGGACCGGTCTTCACCATACTTGGCAAGTTTTGAAATGGTTTTTCAGATGTTCATCATTTCAAATTGTCACACGAAAGTAATTAAACAAAATATGATATCACAATTAAAACATCTACAAATTCAGACTGGTATCTACTGGGTGGTATTACATGGAGTCAGTAAGTACATGATTCTGCAGCCTCCAAGGTTGAAATTTTTCGTCAGTTATTTTTTGAAAAATCTGCTGGATTCTACAAAAGTGCTCCAATAACTACGTGGTTGAAATGTATGAAACAGTCAATATTTTTTGAAATTTGCTACCATACGGGGGCAATCCAAAAAACCTAATGATAACAAAATCGGGGGATATAGTTTGGCGTTGTAGTTTCGAATCTATCCTCTATATCTAAAATTAAATTATACCACTGGATAGCTAAAGAATGAAAAAAATCATTACGATAAACGAGAACAGTGACGCATCGTGGAGGGGGAAGCGCCGCCATTTTGAGGTTATTTTGCTGCGTATCGAGATTTGCAATTAGTATTACTTTTGACTCGGAAAAGTTACGACGTTCGTTTAAGTTTTATATTGTAACACAATAATTATTTGTTTCCTTGTGTTTATCCTAAATACATAAATAAAAATATTTTATTTAAAAAATATTTATAACCCGTTACATAAACGTATTCACGTACAACACACGGCCGTGTCCATGACACAGCCACACCCCATTTTTTATTAACAGAAGAAAAATTTCAACGCAGGGGGTCTAGAATCGGGTACTTAGGTACTTAATCCATTTTTACAGGTCAATTAAGTCCCTATCACCTGCATACATTTATATTAAAATGTATTGTCGCAAGATGAAAAATCAGATCAGATTTGACTGATTTTTTGTTGTTGTGTTTGTCATTGTCAGTACAAGATTTGGAAGCCACCGAGAAAGTTGGGAATTTGGATAGTAGTTTTGTATGAATCCCAGGCAACGCCGGGCCCAGCTAGTTTTATAATAATTCTAAAACTTCTCATCTTATCGACAACCACATACACACAGTGTCTGCAACTTTTACAACTAGAATATGGGGCTTTTTGTCCACATTGTATGTGCATTTTGTTTGTGCAGAAAAAACATTTTTCTTTCTTTCTTTATCTAGCACATAATTAAAGAAATAAACAAATTTGTACATATACATATACACGAAGTGGTGACTCGAGCCATAGTTCAAATTTAAACCAACTTCAAAAAGGTTATAATTTCATCTGAAAGTATGCATTTTTTAACTTCATCACAATTTAACCCCGCAGATACCAATGGCCCGCAAACTGGAGCACCTGATCATACCCAACGCTGGTCTTGGCTTCGCTATCGGCATGGTGGACTCTTCAATGATGCCAGAACTAGGATTTCTTGTAGACATCAGACATGCGGCCGTCTACGGATCCGTGTACGCTATTGGAGACACTGCATTCTGTCTTGGTTATGCTGTTGGTAAGTTCTGTATACCTGGTACTTTTGGTTCTGAAGATGCGTTACGGTCAAACCTGGTTTCATTTAACACAGAAATATTTTCACCGTCTTTCCCCAATTTTGGAAAAATAAATGTAGGTACCTGTTTTTGTGAATAATTCGTAGCAGAAAAAAATATGTTTTCCGTTTATAAATGAATATAATTCAATAAGAAGCTGATTAATTGACACTTCAAGCTTATCATCTACCTGCCAGGGGTGCAGGTTGTTCGAAAGAGATACCGTCGCCTCTGGCACACAGGCAACTGAGGGAACGCGAGTGGGTTTTAGTCAGTAAAAGTCTGACACGCCCTCCTGCTCCACGCTCCAGAGCGGGAGAAGTTATTTGATTATTTCCCACCAAAAAAAAGGTCAAAAGCTTGTATATCTGCCTAGCCTTCTCCTAATTATGTTGAGGTCAGCTTCCAGTCTAACCAGGTACAGCTGAATACCAGTATTTATCACGAAGCTACTGCCTGTCTGACCTCCACAACCCAGTTACTGGGTAACACGATACTCCTTGGTAAGTGGCGTTAATGGTTCTACTCTAGCGGCATTTACAACTCCACATGGGAACTACGCATCACACTGACGTCATAAAAAATCCTGCATCGCGCAAGCAGAGTTCACCGCGCAACTAGCTCATATACAACGTCCCGACATCAAACGTCGGGCCCACCAAACACAACACCCGTCTGGTCGGAGGATGAGTGAACTTTACACCCTGTTCCTCATAATATCATGCCTTCAAATTACTATGTATGTCTTTGAGAAGTCATCAGTTCATCACTTTCTTTTTAGTAAAGCTAATGTTAGAAATACTTGTACCATTTCAGGGCCAGCTCTCTCAGGCGCCCTGATGAACAGCATCGGCTTCGAGTGGATGCTGGTCATCATCGCAGTGCTCAACTTCGCCTACGCGCCCTGTCTGCTGTTCCTGAGGTCGCCTCCAGCTACCAATGAGAAACAAGTAAGTACCTCAGTACCCTTCACGATTAATAATCTTAACAGACAAGTAGACGTGACTGTCTGGATGACCAGGCTGTTCCTCTAGACTTTACGTTTTTGATGTGCCTTTAGACCTGATACCTACATTTATACAGTATGGAAACCACATATATGCAATAAATTAAACCTCAAGTAATACTAGTCCACAGAAGTATAGAAAAAATAAGTATTTAATGAAAAACTGTAAATTAAAAAAGTGAAATTTTTAAACAAAATAAATATCAGAATGAAATAAGTAAAAGTAAACACTCTGTTTACACAACGTACCTTTTTACATTGTCGTTTAGGTGTACCGATTTTATATTTTAGGCAAATAAGCAGAATACGTAACATTGTCGTGATAGTTTGCACTGCGTGGCAACTTCGCTTTTCAATGTTCAAGGATTCAAGTTCATTGAATCATTGACCCAGTGATCCCAATTCTACAGAGTGTTAAAATTTGATTAAAATTAGAACTCTACTTTTTGACCTAATTACTGGACCGATTTTGTTTTTTTTTTTGTGTATCGTCAGAAAAGCCAATAACAATTATGTGGTTTCCATACTGTATAATACTTGTATATATATTACATATTGTAAAGAAATCTTAATGTTTTTTCAAGTCCAAAACCTGTGTGAAGTAGGGGCGGATCGCTAGTTAGCTATTCACGACATTTTGCTTCACCGTTTCTATGTCAGCGATATACAATAAAAAATCATCTTCATCCACAGCCTGACTTTCTTTTCTTGTGCCAAACCCCACGCTCTTATGCCAGCTTCATCCCGGTTTTGCCCGCGATGGTAACAATGTCCGCTCATCTTGCCGCCGAACGACCGACAACTCATCTTCCAATCCTTGGACGCCACTCTGTCAAGCCTTACTCCACTTGTCATCACTGCGCCTTGCCAGAAGGCCAATTCTCGTAATTAAAAATCTTAAAAATCTAGTCGCAGTGTCATCTCGGCGACGATGAAATGTCAAAACCTTGTCAAAATTGTATGTAAAATCGAGGTATTTTTGACAGGTTGAGACTGAGATCAGACTGTGAACGTTCTTAAAATTACGAGAATTGCCCCTCTGATGTCCTGACCTTTGAGCTCCATAATATGCTCTCCTATATTGAATACCTTCGTACGTCTTCGTATCTCGACGTTTGGAACTCAGCCAATAGGTAGTTATTTTCTATCCATTGACATTTTGATAATTATTATTTTCAGAGCCTCATAGCAAGCGACAAATCGTCTGTCCGCTACGTGAGTTATCAAAACGAAGAAGAAGAATAAATTCACCACTTGCCGCCATCTTGTTCCCGCCAATGACACCCGCCATTTTGAATTTTAAAACTCGGGAGTTTTTTTTTTATGGGGTTTGCTTAAGACGTCCTAGAAGTCAGTTTAAGACGAATAAGGAATATAATATTTATATGTATACTGTAGATTTTTGCCCAAAAAAAAATTATATTTAAATCATATCTAATATACATATTATATTAGATTATATTTTATGTCTATCCATATACAATGTATTTAGATACTTCTCTATATTCTTCTGACCAATTTTGCTCTGTGACCTGTTGAATAGAAATGTGTGTATATTTTGTGTATACTAATGGCTCGTATGTATATGTATAACCTATACATAAATACGAGGTTACTCCTGTCGACAATGTACCTAATTCAAAAGTGGATATTCGACAGCATAACCTTAAATTAGATGAAAATTATAGGCTTACCCGCTTTCTTCCAATATCTGAAATGGCTCTATATGACTTAATGACAGCTAAAATTCAAGCAAAGATGAAAAATAATAAAAAATTCATAATTTTGACAGCCTCGTATAAAACTGTTGTAGAAAAAATATGTATGTACCAATATACTTAGATCAGGGTGTACATTTTTAGCGACATGAATACGTTTTAACAATATATTTATAGATTTAATGTATACTGCGCAAGATATGTATATTTAATGTAATAGTTTTTAAAACGCGATGCTAAGCACAGTTTTCAGTGTTTTAATTTTTAATACAAATCTGACAAATGTATTAATTTAATCGCTAAGCCTATATACAGTAGTTTATTCTTCAATTCATTTTAAAAACACATATAATTATCTAGTATTAGTTAATCTGTTATAGTAAACAACTGAATTTGGCAAATTTTACGTGAGTTTGTATTAATTAACTCAGTAATCTAAACAAAAAAATGATCTCAACTATTTTTTTGGCTAAAAGAAAGAAATAAATATCATTTCGGCTTTCAAATGATTAAATAATAATATATACATGATATACTATGTGGCTCTTAAAATATACATTTATAATAATTATGATATGATACATTAATTTCGCAAAGGTGACTTTGACAATATTTTTCATTGTACATTTTAAAACTTAAATATGTATACAATATTTTTAGACAATAATAGCTATATTTTGCATTGAGACTTTTGAGTAAAAAATAATAAAACGATAATTTGTTTCTAAAGTTTGCTGGAGATGATTTATATAAAAATGCAGTTTTGTAAGTTTTTAAATATTTTTAAGTTTGACAGTTAAACGGACAAGAATAGAATATGTCAGACATATTTGAACCTTATTTTATTGGGTAATGGACCAAAAGAAAGTAGACGTTTTTTAAATAATTTTTAAAACGAGCTTAAAAATCTCTTGTAAATAATGCAATAATGATTTCAACGACAATATCTATCACAATAATATGCTTAAATATATTTAATGTACATTATATAAATTTTTCATATTTCTAGAACAACTGGTCATGACCTTCATCAAAATCAATCTGCCTGACTTTTTCCTAACTATTTTAGAATCGGGGTCTAGTCGAACCAGATGCAGCTGAATATCAGTACGACCTATAACCAGAGATGTACAAGATACCTTAAATAAAGTATCTGGAATACAAAATGCAAAATACTTTTAAATTAAGTATTTCAGATACCAGATGCAAATAACTTTCTGTAATGGTATCTGAAATACTAGATATAAAGTACGTATCTTTCGAATACTTTTTATAGATAAGATACTGTTGTAAAAAAAAAACATTTTTATTAATGAATGTTTATCTTTTTACATGTAAATCGCGTTGATTGCGCAAACGTTACACAACATAATATTATATTTTGAGGTTTTAATTGAGACTTAAGTAAAACTAGTTCTTCAAAGAGTTTATCACTCATTCGCTATTGTTCATCAATTACTAAAAGTATTTTAGCAAACATAGTATCTACAAAATACTAAGATACCAAACAACAGGTATTTAAATACAAGATACAAAATGAATTGCAAAAAAGTATCTGAAATACAGATACAAGATACGTATTTTGTATCTTGTATCTGTATTTCAGATACTTGTATCTTAGATAAGTTACATCTCTGCCTATAACGACTGTCAAAGATCCACAAATGACAGCCAGGGCCATCGCCTAACCAAGAAGCTTATACATAAAAGTGGAGGCCACACTCCAAATAAAAAAGTGAAGACAACCTGTGGGCTAGCGTTCTCTTTCTAAACACATACATAAGAAGGAGACAGTGATATGTGTTTTCTCTCTCTTATGTATGTATTTAGAAAGAGAGCGTTAGCCCACAGTCGTCTTTACTTAGGTATTTAGAGTGTTGCCACCACTTTTATCTATAAGCTTCTTGCGCCTAACGTACTGTGCTAAGCACGATCATCTGAATGTCACCCATCGTGCAGATTTGTTTTTTTTTTTAAGATATAAAAAGTAACAAAAAGAATCATAGCCAATGTATTTTTTTACTACATGAAGGCATACATAGTTTACAGAACTATAAACACAGCCTATTTCAATTGACAGCAGTTGGTCTGCCAAAACTCTTTCTACCACATTTTTTTGGCAAAGGTGAGGGCACTGACCGGTTATTCTAAAAATCTTGAATATAATTAAAATATTTTAGTAGATTTGAAATGTTTTGCTATAACGAAGTAATATTATAAACTATACAATAAATATAATAATTTAGGACTTTTGTGTATCAATAATTTATCTTTCATGTAAATATTGCGAATATGAATGGTTGTAAATATTATTCAGTAATTATATGAATGTTACAAAAATATTTAGTAATGTAATAATTATAAATTACTTCAAATACATTATTCATTTCATACTGCTGTATCTTTCCCGTATAATCAAATTATTTTATTATTAATTAATTATATTCTAGCCAAATCATAATTATGATTGAAATATAATTAAATGTCGATTATTAATTTGATGTAACTTTAGTTTCAAAGAGTTTTGATTCGTGGTAAAGTTGTAGATTATTAGTAAAATTGGCATTATAATAATTCATCATAATATCATATAATAATATAATCACTCTTTTCTAAAACAATTTTAGTGAATAATTACATGTATTTCAATAATCATATCTATTCGAAGTTCTTACATTGTTGCTTATTAGAAGCTTAAATTAATACATATTCACTTTAAAAGTAGAAATATCAAAATAATACTGTGGCTATGACATAATCTTGAATTCGATGGACATATTTCTTCATTTGTGTCTCCCCGTCAAAGAGCTTAAAAAATACCTACCTGTATTAAGTCATTTTTCAAGGAATTAATATTATTATTTAATAACGCACCAGCCTACGGGGTTATTATTTTCGAAGCTCTCATTTCACTGAATATTTAAACCGTTTTCATTTTTTCTACGGAGTTGTATTTTTTTTACGTTATACTAGTTACAACCACAGTTTTAACCCCGCAAGGTTTTTTTTTAATGAACTTTGCTTGAAGTTAAGAGACATTTAAACGTCAAATTTGTGGTTTCGCAGAAGATTATCATTATTCAAATCAACATTTTTGTACTTTTATGTAGGTATTCGGCGACACGTAAGAGCAAAATGTGTATGGCTGCATAGTTTGTTTGTGAAAAGTGATGAAATTTGTCCATTTCATTCTTTTTTATTAATAAAATTATCCAAACTTCAAATGATTACAACTTTTGATTCTATAAAATTTACAGTAGATGAAACATACATTAAAATAATAATATCATCATAATAATGTATCCGCGGTAATACATTTAATGACAAAACTGAAATATGTTATCACATAATCTTCCAGTATTAGATGGTATAATATGTATGCATAAAATATACATTTAGGTATACATACATATTTTGAGATATATGTAAGCTACAAGCAATACATCTTCTTCATCTGCTTAAAGTTGAACATTAAAATATCAAATAACAATTATATATATCTCATACTAAATGTATAGAATATTCAACGAATATATGTATTGTGGTAATAATAGAAAGAGAAAAATCATGTTATGAGTAATAGGTATAGAATTAATTAATCTTTTGTAGTATTGTAGGGATATTTATTAACTTAATCTAGTATTCGTATTACAATCATTCATATTCGATGATGTTTTATTAACTTTTGCAATCGCTGGGTTTGGGTCCTGTAACTGAATTGTGTATTTTTAATCATTTGTCGTATAAAATAAACTGACAAATAATTTAAATTATTTTAAATGTTTAAAATAAATAGATTTTATCTGTGTTTTTAATATTTAATTAGATTTGTAGTGTTAATAAGTAATGTTGTTATTTCTTTAAGTTATTTTCAACATAAAGTAACGAATATTACAATAAATAAAATGTTTATAAATTTTTCGAAATATAAGATATTTACAGTCTTAATAAATATTAAATTCTTACATTGAATAAATCGTAAGTAGGTACTTTACAATAATAACTTTGAAAAATAACAATTTAATATAACAAAAATAACTAATTGTTAGTACAAGAGCCTCGAGCTGAAAGTGTATCTTAGTAATAATTCGAAAACTATGTAAAATAACAAACAATATATTTATATAACATTTAATATACATATACATTAATATCATAAATGATATACATTTTACCGGGTAATGTGCGAAGTGTTGAGTTACACGTACTGGCCAGATAATATGGTTCTGGTGAAAAATTTAGGATAGAAATGTATTTAGAATAGGCGTTGTTATCATAAAGCGAATTTAAAGGATGCCAAAATGTTAATAATTTAATGCTTATTAATTGTAGGTATTTCTTGTAATAAATTACACTGTATTCATTGTTAAGGCCCATAGTATCCTCATCTCCCGTTTGTATGCTAAAGCACGACTGCCGCCCGCGCCCGCGCAGGGCACCTCTGAGCCTTTATCTCAAAATGGGGATATTCCTTTGATTAATTTACAATTGTGCTTCGGCGATTCTGTGGTACCTCTATCTATTTTTCAGCGTATTTTTTTTTCCAAATAACGAAGCCGTTTAGTAGGATGGAATAGAAGCCAAAATATTGCGTGTTGGAAAATATTTTTTTACAGCAAAAGTATTAACCATACAAAAAAAGTACTTCGGGCAAAATGATCTATATGAATCTATAGCAAAATCATATATTTTTCAAATCTTTAAGACAAGCCGTTAATGAGCAGTACGGTTCATAAAGTGACCGTGTTACGCTACCAAACGGGACGTAGGCCCTTAAGAGTAAAAAAAAAATTGTATGTTTCAGAAAGTTTGTGACATCATAAATATCTGTCAAATATTTTGTTGTTTTGATTAATTTGCTATTAGGTATTGCTGTATTACAAGGCACAGGTAGATGGGTCCTTTTTATTATTAAAGTCACTTCACGCATTATCCGGGTATTTTAGAAAGCGAAATCCTGTCGCCATTTCGCTAATATTATATAATCATTAAATGTGATAGATTAGTGATATTTTCTGCTTTTAGATTTTAAATATAACTTTAAGAGTAACTATTTCAAATATTCTATTTGTTAGATGAATGTTAAGCTATTGCATATTGTTTTTAAAAACAATGTAATTTGTTGGCCGTTATTCATATTTTTTTTTATGGAGAAAGATATTTATAGATTTTTTTACTCCTGCTCCTATGATATTTTATTACGCATACTTTAATATTATTTTTCCTATTAACAGAACAATTTATGCAAAAACAGTGAAATAACTATTTTTAATTATTTTTACTAAGGTGTAATCATTTTTATTTCATTTAATATTATGCAACCCTGAAAAAGGTTGAGATTTCCAATATAAATGTTATATTATGTTGTTTTGGTCAATGTTAATTTCATGAATGTTATTTTTAAATGTGTTATTTAGGTATAACATATCTAGTCCTGCCCTGAATGTCTAAATAGTTAACATAGATATAAGTTTATATTAAAAAAAATACTTACTGCGCTTCTTCTGATTTAACTTGGCCGAACTTGGCTCTAATTTACGTGCATTTTTCATCAAACTTCCAAAAATTCTTGGCAAAATGTCAAAAATCTTGACAAAATAAGTCAAAACATCAACAACTTGGCAAACAATTTATCATCAGATCATCACTATACTTGATTAGTATTTCACGTCATTAAACTAAGTAATGTTTTTAAGTATCTTGGCCTATGTGATAACAATATAATAACTTGGCCAATCAGCCAAGTGTGACGTACAAGCTATGGAGACAATATTGAGCGCAGTATTGAACGTGTTGGACTATAATTTATTAAAAATGTGGGTATATGAACTAATTTATGGCGTTTTATTTCTTAATTCCTAAAAAACCTATAAATCTTCATAAATCGTTGGGTTTAGAGGTCGCAAGCGCGACTGTTAAGCCTGGGGTCTATAAAGTTAAATCATATAAAAATCTACATGGTTTTGGTCTCATTTCTATTTCGAAAGAGACACATACTTACGTCACTATCCAGTTGTCAACTATTGCAACTGAACAGGAAATTATGGAAACATTTTCAGTCACAATCTTGTTAAAAATAAAAACGTATTATCGAGGCTAACGCAAAAACTACCAAAGCAATTTTAATAAAATTTATATGGGACCACCCCTGACGCATACCCTATCCATCCACAGTTATTTATTTTTTAAACTTTGCCCCACACTAGGAATTTCTCCTGTATTGTGGGTGCGTTTACAAACATTTAAACTCTCATACACAATTGACGGAGATATCGCGTAACAATCATACAAAAAAGAAAACAGACTAATTGAGAACTTCCTTTTTGAAGGTTATAATACATTTAAACTATCATATATTTTTTAATCAAACGAAACAATTACATTTTAACATTATATCAATGTCATTGAATGTCCCGCACTAATAATGTCCCGTGAATCGTCAGAGATGACATCGCGACATGGTGTGCTGTTTTTCTTTTAGTCTCGCATCATGTCTATCTTTTAATAATGCTATAAAAATGGCGTATCATGCATATGCGTTCCATCAGAAAAAAAATAATTGATGGAAACTCTTTGGTGATATTAACTTTTTGGATTTTCCCTCTATCGTATTGGTGTGACTGTCCCATTGGTCTCGTGGTCGTAAGCACAACTACTGAGCGTGGGATCCTGAGTTCGATTCCCAGGTCGGGAAAGGTAATATTGGCATTTTCCATTGGGAATTTTAGCCCGGAGTTTGGAAGTGGGCGGTGTGAAGTCGCGACCCCTTCCTGCTGTCTCAAGGCCATACACTGGTTGTAATCCCTACTTAATATTATAAATTCGATAGTAACTCTGTCTCTGTTATTCTCGCCTAAACCGCTGAACCGATCTTCATGAAATTTGGCAGAGATATAGCCTGGGATATGGAGAAGGACATGGACGACATCCAGGCGGGCGGAGTCGCGAGAAAAATTTAGTATTAAATAAAAAAAATATTGAGACTACCGCATCTCAAAAACTAAACGCCTTGATTTGATTAATCTCTGGATTTTCTAGACAATTATTCTAGTGGAATTTTTCAAATAAAACAATTTATTAGTTTTAATTATTTTCTTTATTACTTAATTCTTATTTAAGTAACATTACAATATAGTGGGTTAAATTATAATTTTACATAATAATATCTAAGTATTAAATGCACGAAATTGCCCCAGCCAGTCAAATTGAAATTAGTTTTTTTTCCCTGTGCTTTTATATTGCCTTTAAATGGAAAAATATATTATAATACCTAGAAAGAAAGAAAGAAAGAAAGAAAAAGTATTTATTAGACTCGCACAGGAATATAAGAAACTTAACTACACAATATGCTTGACAAAAAAATTAATATTAAAATATTATAAAAAGTAAAAAATAAAAAAACAAAAAACAAAATACTGTACGAGGCCAAAAGGCCCCTATCTCAGCATGATGCTGCGACATTTAAAGGTGTCGCAGCGCTACCTATGCAACTTGACTGGCTTTTATCATGTTACCCAATAACTGGGTTGTGGAGCACCCTAATTGCGTAACACAATATCAATCACAATCTGAATCATCACCATCATCAGCCTAGCTATTACCCAACCATGTTGGGATCGCTCCATGTAAAGTACTGGTGTTCAGCTGCATCCGGTTAGACTGTAAGCTGACCCCAACATAGTTAAGAAAAGGCGTGCATGATGTCTGCCTCATCATTCGCTGGGTTGACTCGGCGTTGCAGCTCGCAGAGACTTCTCTAAACTTCTCAAAGAAGGCGTAATGCAGCTTCCCAAGTCTTCCACAACACTTGATAAATACACTAGAAATAAAAGAGAAATGTTCATTAATGTACTAGCGTTTTCCAGTGGTTTCGCCCGCGTGGAGGTAGAAAATTATCCCGCGGTAACGTACAACCGGGCTTTCACCCGTTGAGGGGTCCATATTAAAATATACAACGAGTAACATAATTAACGCAAGACCTCATACACCCCAATTAGAGTATTGAGTTAAAAGCATAAAACGATGACCAAAACTATTTTTTTTAAAGCTAACTGATATTATTAAGAAAAACGTGTCGACCCAAGCATTACTTTATGCATTTAAAATTGAGTCTTATTTCTTCTGAAATAAGATTAAATTTTCTTTGGCTCAATCAGTGGTAGGTATGGCAAAATACATATTAAAAAAAAAATACTTGTATTAAAAGTTACTGAAATCGATTCAGTAGTCAATTAGGAACAAACTACTTTCAGGTCTTGCGTCTATTCTGTTACACCTTGTGCTTGTATATACAACTAGCTTTTGCCTGTGGCCCCGCCCGCGTCATTGTCGGTTATAGCCTATGTCCTTCGCCATATCCCGGGCTATATCTCTGCCAAATTTAATGACGATCGGTTCAGCGGTTTAGAAGTGAAAGCATAACTGACAGAGGGCCATGAAATAAAGTAATAAACTGGTTTAATTAAATCTTGAGGTGAAAAAGAGGTGGCGAGATTACCTATACTCCATTTGAAATAAGATTAGACATTTAAACAAACCTTTTTTAAAGTCCGTCCAACCAATTTTGACTTCTATACCGTAGGCTTAAGGATGGCATTCAAAGCAAAATAGTAGTTACAATACCAACTGTTTACTGCAGCTGCCATTTGTTATGCCGCTAACGCAATAGAAGTTTTGTTAGCGAAGCCCAATAACATGCATGTAAGTTACGGGCCTACATAGCTATGTTAACAGAACCCCATTACAAACTATTAAATTTTACCTGCCAAGTAATGTACCTACCTGAGTGTACCTGTTTACCTGTGTATATCTATTGTGGATATACACCGAAATATGTAACCGTTTACCTGCCTACCCTACCTATTTCCAATAGCGTGATGTATGGTAGGCACGTAATACAAGTCGGAACCTGCTACAAAGGAATCTTCCATGCGAACTGTGACGCACGGAGGTTTGACCATGAAATCATTATTTTCCCACGGTCGTATGGAAGATTCTAGTTGGAATCGGGAGCAGGTTTCGACGTGTCTGCTGAAAAACGGCCTACGCCTGGCCATTTAGGTCCCGCCTCCTAGAAATGATTGGCATTTTGGAAATGTTTGGAGACGGGGCTTACCACAACTTACAACTATGTGAAAACCTATATAAGGTCTCAGAGAAATCAGTTTGTTAGAATGTTACTACCAGTGCTTAGAAGAGTTACCTCATAACCTTCAGTAGTCATCATCTAGTCCTCAAGTGAACAAGTAATTACGTAATAGTGGCTCCGCTGTGCACTATTAAGTCGCGAAGTACCCTATAAATAGCTAGCAAGTAAACCAGTATTAGCTTAGGATTATTACTCTTATTCTCTGTGTGTAATAACTGTGTGTGACTTTATAACTTATTGCTATTTCCATAACCATTGTGTTCGTGTATATTCGTGTCTTTTAACTGTATTAAGTGCCTAATTGTGTATTTCTATGTATTGTCGATAAACGTGTAATAACCGTGTGCCAATATAGTGATTTACAAATTTAATACCTCTTTAATTGAATACTTTCGTGATCGGGAACACCGTCACCACCGCCTACAACACCTGACTCCCCGCATACTTAACAAGTTTTTTTTATGGTTGTATTGTGTCATTGCAATGTGACGAAATCTATCAATTTTATTTTATAATTTAATCTCATTTCCAATATTTTAATAATTTCAAAATGTAATAGAATCGTAAATCAAGCTCATTGTTATTCGTAGTAGGTATTAGCCTTTTAATAAGAATGTTGTGCATGCCTTTAAGTGATGTATTTACACAGTGCTGAAGATTCGTCATCACCTAATGTCACTATCTTTGTAAATATATCGTTGGTGTGCCTTGCTTGATAAATAAATAAACAGAAGTCAAAATCGGTTGATCGGACTGTAAAAAAGGTTTAGTTAAATGTCTAATCTTATTTCAAATGGAGTATAGACGCGTGTTGTAAGGGTTAGATCGAGGTGGTCCTGGAAAAGAATATCTGGAAGGATTTGGGAGAGGCCTTTGTTCAACAGTGGGCCAGGGTAGGCAAATTAGAAAAAGAAAATCTTACCGATATCATTGAGACATCGTTTGGTGCCCAAAGCGTCCATGTTCCTTATATTCAGTATCTTCTCAGCATACACCTCACAAGTATGTGTGCATACCTGTAAATTTTAATTAAAAAAAAGTAAGTTTTCCGAGACATTTCCAAGTGGTTGGTCGACTCTTCACGTGACCAAAGAGCTGGCATATTTTTCGGGCAAAGAATCAGCATTGCCATACAACGTGGCAATGAAAGTAAGAAAGAAAAACGAATCTTTGTTGGCTCCTAACTTTTTAATGGGTTTTTATTTTAGTATTCTGTTTCCGTACAGACAATATTAATAATGAGACAAAACGATATCATATTTTTACTTTGGATGTGCCATGTCAGACAGTGGAGTAAAACACTCCCGAAGTTTGTATGCAAAAAATGTGGACTAGGTTCTCCTTAAGCAGTGCATTAAAGATTCATTGAACGAAAAAATATTCTTAGGTGGCACAAATTTCCAAACTTTGACGATTGATATGAATTTGATGACTATTATTTCGACGGCTCCTACGTCGTACAATTCTCTAAGTGGTAGATACGTGATTTCCACGTTTTGTTTTCGTGACCTTCAGGCCAGCCTTTACTATCGTTTAGTTTAACAAAAATAAGTCTAAAATGGCGAAATGCACATTAAATCGATCATGACATTACATTAACTAGAACAGCGGCAAGGTGTCAATTTTTTTTAAAGAGAAGCCGCCGGCGCGAATCTGGCCTTAACTTACTGAATTATCAAAAAATAATACTTACTATCATTCTAAAATTTATAAAGGAATGTAAAGAATTAAATACAAGCAAATTTTCCTTCGTCTCGTTCTCGCTGACGCATTTTTCTAAATCTGTCTCTGCCATAACCTGTTGTACAGCGGCTTGCTCTCGTCCATATCAAGCGGTGCCACGTCACCTAAAGTGACATCATTATGGGATCGCTGTTGTATGAATTTTTAGTTCCCGATTATGACGTTATGGCGCTGGGTTATTTTAGAACAATATTTTTTTTAAAGCTAAAAATAACCGTTTTGTTGTTTGAATGCTACGGTGAATTGAATACCCGTAGTGTGACTATATTTTTGAAAATAGTAGCCACCTATTGACATGCCATTTTTTTATAGCGATAGAATTGCCGATGCGAATTTTCGAAGGGAAGCCGGTAGTAATCGTGTTATATGGTGCTTTCGCCACTGAACTAGAACATGTTATACACGTGTTTGAAACTTTGAAGCACTCTCCTGTAAAATTTGTTATTAACAACTGTCTGGTGGGCAACTGCCCGACGGTTGATTTCGGGATGTTGTATATATTCCAGTCGCACGGTAAACTCTGATTGCGCGATGTAGGAACAGTGTGACGTCAAGTCTTGCGTAGTTCGCATGTGGCATTGTAGATGGCGCCACATCACTTTTTGTGTTACAAGTTTTTGATGCGTAGTTTTCATATGGCGTTGTAGATGCCGCCACTATACGTAAGGGCCGTCGATTTAGTACTTACCTCAGATAAGAACTGTAGCGGAGCCTGTTTCTCTGATAAATGCATCTCCAGATGCTGTGGTAAGGTCATCAGGTACTGTCCAATCTGTAAGAAGATAACCATTCATCATAGTCATTTTCCTGCGCGTATCCCAATTTATTTGTGCACGGCGCAACATTTATTTTTCTACCACACTTCTCTATTAGTCGTCATCTCCGTAGTCACACCTATAGAGTATCATCATGAATATCAGCCTATATTGTTCCCATTACTGAGACACGGGCCTACTTTCGGTGGGGGGGGGGGGGGGTCTATAGAGTATAATTAGTTTTTTTTTTTAAGTGAAAACTTCTTTAGGCGCGTTGAGCACTTTTTGGGTGCACAAAAATTATGGAGCTCGCGTCATCGTCACCGAACGCTTGAGCTCACGGATGAGTCGCGCGTTGATTTCTTTTGGAAAAGTCCCTTTCTTTCATTGGAATGATTCTTATTAATTTATCCCTTTCTTTCTCTTTGTATTTTTATCGTAAAAATCTGTGCTGTTTCCTTTAATGGCTGAAGTCGATCGCTCGTTTATCATTTTTACCGAGAGCAATCAGGACCCAAGGACCCAATGTGGTGACCCAATTGATTGATTCATGGTTTTGCGTTTGCGATTTGAGTTATATAGGAAAAGTTTTTATTCAGTGTGACAAACTGTAACCATGAATTCAGCATATAATTCTAGACCCCAGCGAAGAAATTTTTCGTCGGTTATACAAAAAAAAAATCAGCTGTTCCATACATTTTGACCGCGTAGGTATTGCACTTTTCTATGAAACAGCAGAATGTATGTCAAAGTTGTCAAATACATAGAAGAAAAAACTGATAACCTCCTCCTTTTTTTTTAAGTCGGTTAAAAGTAGATAGGTATTTAATGACAGTATCTGAATTGAATAAAATTGTATAACGTTTAATTTTATTATTATCGATACCGACTTCAACCATAGGTAACATCACAAATTATTACGATAAAAAAACAAAGGGAAAGAAAGGGATAAAATAATTAGAATTTCTTAATGAAAGAAAGGGACTTTTCCAAAAGACATCAACGCGCGCGACAAATCCGGTTGCTCGTTCACCCAACCACCATTTTAAATAGACCCCTGCGGTGGCTCATAATCCGATATCAAAAATAATTTTCGTAGTGTTTATTTACCGATGAAAAGTTATGTCATCCTTTTTGTAACTAGATGTCTTGGAATGTTTTCCACACCATTTCACCGCGTATGAAGGCATTTTTATGCGTTATAATTGCATTAAAATTTAAAACAATTTGTAATTATTAAGCGTGCACATAGGTCTAACACTTGGTCACAACTAAAATGGTTACTAGTATCGTAGCCAATATAATAGGTCTTTACCTATGAAATTGCCGTTTTGTATGAAAAAATTTAAACGAATTTTTTTCATGTATTTTTTATTTGTATTAATCGAAGTAATCACCCATGCAATCAATGCATCTTTGCCATCGCAGTGGCAGTTTATTGATGCCCTTCTTAAAGAAATCAGCTGGACGGGAGGCAACAAATTCTTCAAAGGCATTTTGTACTGCCTCTCGGGTATTGAATTTTTTTCCCGCCAAGAAGTTCCCGCCAAATTCTGGAAAAAGTAGTAGTCTGTAGGCGCAAGGTCTGGTGAGTAGGGCGGATGACGGAGAGCTTCCAACCCCAGTTCTTGCAACTTGGAGACCGTCTGCTGTGCAGTATGAGGTCGCGCGTTGTCGTGCAGGAGCAGCGGAGACGAGCGATTGACCAATGCTGGTTGGAGATGTGCCAGCTTCTCCATCATTGTGTTCAGTTCTTCACAGTACACATCTGCAGTAATGCTCACCCCGTTTGGTAAGAAGCTGTGATGAATCACACCGGCGCTAGACCACCAAACAGTGACCATCACTTTTCTAGGGGTAAGTTTTCGTTTAGGGCATTGTTTAGGTGCTGAACCAGGATCCAACCAACTTGCTGAGCGCTTGCGGTTATCAAACAGAATCCATTTTTCATCGCAGGTAACAATGCGGTTCAAAATTCCTTCATTTGTGTGTCTGTTGAGCAGTGCAAGGCACGTCTCGACGCGTACTTCGCGCTGACGATCATTGAGTTCGTGGGGCACCCATTTGTCAAGCTTTTTTACCTTGCCAATTTGACGCAAATGGACCAATATTGTTTTGACGCTAACGTCGAAAGCTGCTGCTAATTCAGCCGTAGATTGTGTATCATCAGCTTCCACAATCGCCTTTAATTCGTCATTGTCGACCAAAGTCTTCGGACGACCGCGAGGTTCATTTTTCAGGTCGAAATTTCCAGAACGGAAGCGAGCAAACCAATAACAGGTGGTGCGTTGGTTTGTAGTGTTAGCTCCGTAAACGTCGTTGATGTTGCGTGCCGCTTGTGCCGCGTTGCTGCCACGACGGTACTCATATTCCATAATTACTCGAATTTTTAACGTATCCATGATGACGAAAAAGATTAAAATGCGATGAAAATGTAACACTAATCAATAAACAAATGACTACTTTTGGAAAAAAAAATCCATGTTTTTAAAATAAAATTGATTTGAAATTAGAATTCTTACCCAAACAAAAATTATTTTGATTTGAAATGGCCAGTACTGCAAAACGGCAATTTCATAGGTAAAGACCTAATATAAGCGACCAAATGCTAATAGTTTTCGTGCGTCGGGGCACTGTATGCGCAGTCAAGTGGTTTTATAGTCTTTGTACAGGCCTAATATTATGAGTGTATTTACCTCAGTAATATATTCTTGAGGTGACAGTGCGAAATCTGGGAGATCCGTTGATAAGGCGTCGTTGTTATTCCAAACTGATAGTTGTGGTATTTTCTCTGTAACAATCAAATACATTATAATAATTGGTATTGTTAATCAATAAAGACATAACACAATTATTTGATTTGTAATTTAAGAAATGATGTAATGTATGTGTGTCTCTAAGTGTGTGTGAGGGTGTGTGTATATGTGTGTGTGTATATGTGTGTGTGTATATGTGTGCGTGTGTGTTTCTGTTTGTGTGTGTATGTGTGGAAAAATTATAAACAACAAACACTTGCACACACACACACACTTTTTTAAAGATATGTTTGTTAAAAAAAAAACAATTTGTATAAATATTTCAATATTTAATTTTAATTAATCACTAGCTTTTCCACGCGGCTTCGGTCGCGTGGAGAACGGAAATTATGCCATAGGAACGTAATACCCGGATAAAAAGTATCTAGTTGTGAGTCCAGTTTAGTGAGTTAAGTCATACAGACACACACACATCATCACACACATTTACAGCACCTACATCGCACAGACACACGCATACACACCCTTTAAATATTAATAATTATGTCACTCTCTGTTTCTTTCTTATTTTCTGAGTACTTCGTAATTGGCGTAATGTTTAGAATAATTAATAATGTTATACTTTTTGTCAGCTGTGAAGATACCTTATAGTAAATAAATAAATGTTTTAATGCAGGTTATAAACAAACATAGAAACTATAATTATTACATAACATCCCTTACCTAATTGAACATCAATAGGATTCCTCAATATAGCTCTGGCCAAACTCCTGAGCTGTTCCTTGGTGCGTCTGAGGACGGCAGCGGAGGCCGGGGCCTCCGCCCTGAAGGCAGAAAGGCGCTGTCTCACGTCCGCTTCCAATAAGAGGGTAGGCAGGTCATGTAAGGGATCCGGGTCTTTTGATTCTGGAAGAAAATTTGAGACAGATAAAACCTCCAGGGTAGACCGCAAAATTTAAATTTTGTTACGTTTATTACAATTAGCTGGTCAGTGTCAAGTTTTATGTGGAACAACATATCATATGATATTTATACAAGGTGTAACAGAATAGACGCAAGACCTGAAAGTAGTTTGTTCCTAATTGACTACTGAATCGATTTCAGTAACTTTTAATATACGTATTTATATATTTATTATGTATTTTGCCATACCTAACACTGATCGAGATAAAGAAAATTCAATCTTATTTCAGAAGAAATAAGACTCAATTTTAAATGCATAAAGTAATACTTGGGTCGACACGTTTTTCTTAATAATATCAGTTAGCTTTAAAATAAAATAGTTTTGGTCATCATATTATACTTTTAACTCAATACTCTAATTGGGGTGTATGAGGTCTTGCGTTAATTATGTTACTCGTTGTATATCTCAATATATCTCTCTACGTTATAACCAGAGATCGGATATTCGGATGCATATTCACCTAAAGTTGAGATGTTGGCTAACATGGAATGCGCTTTTGTATCGAAAAAGTCTTAATTTAGGTAAGTAATTTGTTTATTTTTTGTTTTAACTAATACAAACCACCCCTCCTCCAGTACATACACATATTTGTATCGGGTTAAACATTAATTTTAAACTAATACACATCTGAATAGTTATGCAATCCAAGAATCCCGTGGTTTTTAAATATTACAAATAATTTATAAAGCCGCTTCCATACTTTCATAGCTAAAAATTATCTTTAGGTAAATATGCATCCGAATATCCGATCTCTGGTTATAACTTATATTACACTAGCTTTTGCCCGCGGCTCCGCCCACGTGGAAGTCGGTTATCGCGTAAAAAATTAGCCTATGTCCTTCTCCATAATATCTCAAGACTATATCTCTGCCAAATTTCATGACGATCGGTTCAGCGGTTTAGGCGTGAAAACGTAACAGACAGACAGTTACTTTCGCATTTATAATATTAGTAGGGATGACGCTTTCATGAAATCATGACATTTGAGGCCAATTGGGTATTTTCCAATTTAATAAAAACTTTTTAATTTGTAGATTGGGACGTTAGATTTAACAGAAAAATCAAAATAAATTTATAAATTTCCATTTTCTCAATTAAAAACGGTTTAAATCAAATTTATTTTTCGTTGTTTTGAATTTACCGCCAAACCGCTCCTTACGATGACTTTTTTATCACGTGACATCGTGACTTCACTTTGTGTAAACGGCACCGGTACAAATACTCAGTTTGGCGCAGTTTTAGAAGTATTTGTACACAGAGGCACCGCACACCAGTAATATCACTTTCTATACATTAAATATATAGCTAATTACAAACTCGACATTCACTTGTTTACTTAATAACTACTTTAGTTTACACAAAGTTGACGTCAAGTGTGGTCACGTGATAAAAACTCATCGCAAGAAGCGTTTTGGCGGTAAATTCAAAACAACGATAAATTAATTTGATTTTTTTTTTATTGAGAAAATGGTTACAAATCAATTTACTTTTATTTTTCTGTTACATACTTCGTCCCAATCTTCAAATTAGAATAGTGTTTTTAATAAATTGGTAAATTCCTTATTCTTAATGTATTAACAATTTTGATGATTATAAAGCCATATTTGTTGCCGTCTCGAATTATATTTTTATCAACTTACAACCTGACACAGACCTGAAAAAGCGTGGGGTGCTTTTTGAGGTATTTTTATAATCAATTAATGTCAAGCACCCCACGCTTTTTAATTGAATTCATTTATTTTCTCCTTAATTAGTTTGGTTTTTAAAGCGTGTTTTTTATTTTTTTAAACTATTATTTATTTTCTATTTTTTAGTTCTGCTAACTACAAAAACGTGTTTTTTTTTCCTCTTTTTAATTTTTCTCAATTTTTTTTTTTAATTATTGAATTGTCATCAGTCCTTGATAAGTTTACAAAGTTTCAATGAAATCTGACCGTTTAAAGTGGGTCAAAATCGCGCTCTAAGGAGTCGGTTACATACAAACAAACATACAAGTGAAGCTAATATAAAGCGTGTAAAAAAATGTGCATTTCAAAGAATAGCCATTAATATCTGTTTTAAAATTAGGTTCCAGGGCTTACCTTCCACATCTTTCAGCTCAGCCAAGGTCTTCAAGATATTAGCTGCAGCCATCTGCAGCATCAGCGACGCGGGGAAGCTGGTGGAGAGGACCCCAGTGACCTGGCCGGCTGATACCGAAGATAGGAATGCGGTCTCTATGCGGCGACTGTGCGCCGATATTAGGTTCGATAGGGAAGACGTGAAGTTCTAAAACATAGGGCGTATAATGTGGCGTGAAATACCGTTATAGGCTAAGAAAAAAGTTGCGGCCAACAGTTGGTCAACTGTCACCCAACTATAGCGCAACTATTACCAAACTTTGGGTCAATTTTCGCCCAAAGATAATTCTACCATCGCAAAAGTATAGGTTAACTGTTGCTGAACTATAGGTCAACTATCGGCCAACAGCCTGTCAACTAAAGCGCAACTATCTGCCTACTATAACCAAATTTTGGATTAATTTTCGCCTAACGATGGGTCAACTATCTAATAACTATGGTTCAACCGTCGCACAACTATGGGTCATTTGGCGCCCAACTATGGGTCATTTGGCGCCCAACTATGGGTCTTTTGGCGCCCAACTATGGGTCTTCTGGCGCCTAACTATGGGTCTTTTGGCGCCCAACTATGGGTTTTCTGGCGCCTAACTATGGGTATTTTGGCGCCCAACTATGGGTCTTTTGGCGCCCAACTATGGGTTTTCTGGCGCCTAACTATGGGTATTTTGGCGCCCAACTATGGGTCTTTTGGCGCCCAACTATGGGTATTTTGGCGCCCAACTATGGATCTTTTGGCGCCCAACTATGGGTCTTTTGGCGCCCAACTATGGGTATTTTGGCGCCCAACTATGGGTCTTTTGGCGCCCAACTATGGGTCTTTTGGCGCCCAACTATGGGTCTTCTGGCGCCTAACTATGGGTCTTTTGGCGCCCAACTATGGGTTTTCTGGCGCCTAACTATGGGTCTTTTGGCGCCCAACTATGGGTCTTTTGGCGCCCAACTATGGGTCTTCTGGCGCCCAACTATGGGTATTTTGGCGCCCAACTATGGGTCTTTTGGCGCCCAACTATGGGTCTTTTGGCGCCCAACTATGGGTATTTTGGCGCCCAACTATGGATCTTTTGGCGCCCAACTATGGGTCATTTGGCGCCCAACTATGAGTCAACTGTCGCCCAACTATGAGTCAACTGTTACCCAACCAAAAGTCAACTATCGCACCACTATCGCCACACTCACCTCAACAGCCGGCATATAGAAAACATACAGCGCGTCGCCCGCAATCTTCTTCGCTCTGCTGTGCGCAGCTGATAGCCAGCCCTCACAGCGCTCAGACACTGTCAGGATAGCTCTGGATAGTTCTAGAAGATCATCCTGTAACAATTGAAAAAGTGACTTTAATTATTAGTTTATTGTTTAGTTGTTAGTTATAATTTTTTATTTCTAATATTTGATTTGTTCATAAAACGATTGTATTACCAAAAGAAAAAAAAAATTCGCTGCGGGAAAACAACTATTCAAATTTCTCGGTGTATATGAAAAGCTGTGTGATACGATTCTTCTAATAATTTTAAAACAATTGATGTTGACGACGTTAAAGTGGAGCATCTAGACGTATACCACAGACTAGGAGCTCTCCAGGGCAAAACTAGACCTGTACTGGTGCGATTTAAAGATATGGAACATCGTCGGTTAGTGTGGGATAGTGAAACTACACTCAAAGGTAGCGGCATCACAATTTCGGAGTTCCTGAATAAAACGCGGCACCAGTTATTCATCGCGGCTCGCAAGCACTTTAGCATCAATAGCTGCTGGTTTGCAGAGGGTAAGGTTATTGTCTTGGCACCTGACAAGTCACGCCGGAAGATAGCGTCCATGGGTGAGCTTGATTCTTTAATCGCGTTATTCCCTGCCCCAGCCAGTGCGGCACGTGAGGCAGAAACTTTGTACCCCCTTTTTACGAAAATTACGCGGACGGAGTATGAAATTTGGCGCAGTTATTACGGAAAAGGAGTACAGAAAGTTAATCTATATTAATATTATAAAGAGGAAAGAATTGATTGTTTGTTTACATTGAATAGGCTCCGAAACTACTGAACCGATTTGAAAAATTCTTTCACTGTTGGGATGCTACACTATCCACGGGTGACATAGGCTATATTGTATCCCCGTATTCCCACGGGAACGGGTACTACGCGGGTGAAACCGCGGAGCGCTGCTAGTATGTTTTTATAATAACTAGCTTTTGCCCGTAACTTCGTACGCGTGGACTTTAGAATCAAGTAGATAATCATTTTTTTTTATAATATAAAGCCTATTTTTTAGGTTAGACCTCTCGGAATACATCATTGAAAACTGCATTCAATTCCATGCAGTGGTTTTTGCGTGATGCGGTAACAAACATACAGACAGACAAAAATTCTAAAAACCGTTGTTTTGGCTTCTGTTGCTCTAATAAAGACCCCCATACTATTTTTTCTTCAATATCTTTAATGTACAGACATCAGCCTGTTACAATTTTATTATGTATAGATGCATTAGAAATTAATTAAGTTTTAAATGAATTATGGTCGAATTTCGACCACATGGCGACACTATACTCCGTTTGAAATAAGATTAGACGTTTAAATAAACCTTTTTTACAGTCCGTTCAACTGATTTTGAACATATATTGCATTGATAGCATGATAAATGGCATCTGCAGTAAACAGTTGGTATCGTAACCGCTTTTTTTTTTTGCTTTTAATGCCATCCTTATGCCTACGGAATAGAAGTCAAAAACGATTGAACAGACTTTAAAAGAGATTTATTTAAATGTGTAATCTTATTTCAAATGGAGTATAGTTTTTATTTTTATATTACATACCTGCTTCAGTTGTGGATCATTTAGATTTTCAAGTAACAACTGCGTTTGTAATTCGGTGTATTTCGGTAGCAATTCTCTAAGCGGGGCGTATGCAGCACGACCAAACTCTTTTATAGTCCCGGCCAGTAGAGTTTCTGTAACAGATACAAGTCAAAGCATTTATTTCAAATAGGCACTTAAAAGGCACTTTTGAACGTCAACATTTACATTAAAATAGAATTGATTCTAGTCGCCCCTTCCAAAATGTAGTTTCGTATGGAGAAGAATGGGCAAAAAACTCCACCGTTACTCTTTTAAAATGTTTCAAGTACAATATTTACATTCATTATATGATTATGTGTGAAAACGATGCACCCAGAATAAAATTACCATACCAAAATAGGTAAACAGAATCAAATTGAAGCAATACACTTAAATTAATTCTGTGATAGATACATGGTGTTCACACATTTACAAACATTGTAAAAGTAAGTATACGATTTTCCTACAATATTAACAAGTAATGAGTCAGTGTGTGAGTTAAAGTAATCACTGAGTCTAAATCAATGTCATAAATATAATTAATTATACAATTCAATTAGCAACCAGTTTGATTTTGTCTAGACTCTAGATTGTCCTATGGAGCAGGACCAGCATGTTTCCAAGCATTCTTATCTTGGATATAATCCTGTAATTTGTAATACGCTAGTTTACAAAGTTTACTTTTAATGTGAGCTTTAAATTTCCTTTCATTTAATTGCAATATATCACAAGATATTTTGTTGTAACATTTAACACAGTACCCCATAAAAGATGTATGTACTTTAGCTAATCTGAAAAATGGTTGATCTATTTTGTCTTTGTTTCTAGTATTAAAATTATGTCTATCACTTATTTTATTAAAAAGATATTGATTTTTTCTTACATACATAATATTTTCATAAATGAATTGGCAAGGTACCGTCATAATATTAATCCTTTTAAACAGAACATTACATACAGGAAAAGTTTTTTTCAGTGTGCAAATTTTAACCATGAATTCAGCATACTATTCTAGACCTCCCAGAGAAGAAATTTTGCGTCGATTTACAAATAAAAAAAATCAGCTGTTTCATAGAAAAGTGCAATACATACGCGGTCAAAATGTATGGAACAGCTTGTTTTTTTCGTATAACCGACGTAAAATTTCTGCGCGTAAAGTTTCGTGATAAAACGTTTTTAACCATGACTTAATTAAACTTAATTTTTTTGTACTAGACTCACAATATTAATTATTGGTTTTGTGACTGCAATCAATAGCATAGTTATTTAGGATCACATAAAAAAACACTGAACAATTTAGAAATTTGTGATCACAGTACCTAAATAGATCTAGGGTGTTGATTTTCAACATTTTCAAAAGAATACCTATTACCACTTAACCAAGTAACATGGATTTTATACTTTATGTTTGCTAGAACTGGTACAACCTAGCTTATTGCCCCGTACCCGCTTGACGTTGAGTTTCGGGACACCCTGTATATATTGAAATAAAGGAAATAATAATTATCTGTGGCCTGAATGACAAGATTACGGTAAAAAAAAATCTCCGTGTATTAGATGTCAGTATGCTTAAGTTATATGACTCACCTTTGTTCTGCCTAGGTGCATCGATGACACCTTGAATGCAAGTGATAAAGTCATCAATGTCGGTCCTCAAATCTGTCAGTAATAATATGCCTTCCTCTGGAGACGAGCACAGCTTCAAATTCGCTGAAACTACCTGCAATTTTATGAAAAATTGATATGATACATGAAATGATATACAAGGTGTAAGGGACACGACGCGCAAACTGTTACTATGAATTCAACGCATGTGTGTCAACACTATGTTGCAAATAAAGCGAAGTGTTTATACACCGTGACATTTTAATCTTCTTACAACGGCAGCACACTTCATGTATCCAATGACTACTAATTATTTACATTAAAAAACTTATTCCAAAAAAAAAAAACAACCGATTTTCGGAAAAATACTATTAAAAAGATAAATAAATTTAGTTTCGGGGGTCGGTGACTTTGGATATGCATTTTAATTTTTTGTCACCGCCTTCCGAAATTAAAGTTATTTTTCACTTTGTACTATTTTTCCGGAAGTCGGTTATTTTTTTTTCGAAAACGTTTTTATTTTTCACTTTTTAGTTATAGTACCTACCAATTCGAAATTTCATCATCCTTGGGGTCAAAACAATACATATTTATGCGATAGCAGCAATCGCGGTTGATTTGCTGTAATTTTTTGAAGAGTTGAATTGTTTATCTCCGAAACGCATCATCAGATCTATATGAAATTTAAATGGGACTACACGGAAAGCACCAGCTTTCAAATAAGAAAAAGAATCGTCAACATCGGTTAACCCAGTCGAAAGTTCTGAGGTAACAAACATAAAAAATACAGTCGAATTGAGAACCTCCTCCTTTTTTGAAGTCGGTTAAAAAAATATATATTTATGAACTTAAGATTATTAAAAAATTAAAATTTCATTCACTAAGACGCATGACATAGTTTGGAACACAGCAGATAGAATGAATGACGAATGTATTGGAGATGGAATGAGTCTTCTTTTTACACGCTTTATATTAGCTTCACTTGTATGTCAGTATGTAACTCTCCGTGGGTAATTTGCGCGCCTGCGGCCTTCCTTGGTTCTGGTAGCCGTTTTTTATATACTTTGCTTTAAGTTACGCTTTATATTAGCTTCACTTGTATGTTTGTTGGTTTGTTTGTTTGTATGTAACCGACTCCTTTGAGCGCGATTTTGACCCACTTTAAACGGTCAGATTTCATTGAAACTTTGTAAACTTGTCGAGGACCGATGACAATTCAATAATTTAAAAAAATATATATAAAAAAACACGTTTTTGTAGTTAGCAGAACTAAAAAATAGAAAATAAATAATAGTTTAAAAAACTAAAAAACACGCTTTAAAAACCTAACTAAAAAGGAGAAAATAATTTAATTCAATTAAAAAGCGTGGGGTGCTTGACATTAATTGATTATAAAAATACCTCAAAAAGCACCCCACGCTTTTTAATTGAATTAAATTATTTTCTCCTTTTTAGTTAGGTTTTTAAAGCGTGTTTTTTAGTTTTTTAAACTATTATTTATTTTTTTATATATGTAAACGATCGCTGTTAGTGTTGTAGATTGAAGTATGAGTAGCGAAAAACAGTATTTCTATGTTTTACCATGTTTTGATAAATCGACATCCATCACGTCTGTCAAGTTAACACAAAAAAAGCTAATCTACACTAATATAATATTATAAAGAGGAAAATTTTGTTTGTTTGTTTGTTTGTTTGATTGTAATGAATAGGCTCAAAAACTGCTGGACCGATTTTAAAAATTCTTTCACCATTCGAAAGCTACATTATCCACGAGTAACATAGGCTAAATTTTATTTTGGAAAAAAATAGGGTTCCGTAAGATATTTGGGGTTTTCGGACACAAGGTGTAAAAAATCAACCAGAAAAGTTACTTATTTTGCGTACGCTGCCTAAACTATAAAAGATAGAACCATAAAATGTTCTAATTAATTGTAGATCTTATAAATATCTACAAAAAAGTCCGCGACACACTATACCTATCTATGTCGAGTGAGGCACAACAACCATTTTTTTTGGACTACATTTAAACGCATTTATTTTACTCATGCTATAATCCTAATCAAAATAAATGATTTCATCACTAAGTACAGTTTATGTAGATAATATTTGGTCTTTGAATGATTAAAATTGGACGTTTGGTTTTAAAGTTATGGTGAAATTAAAATAATATGATTTCTGCTGCACGGCCCGTTGCGAAGTGGGCGTCACCAAGACGGGGTGCGCGTGCGGGAGGGGAGTCTATGCAGCCTGTGGATAATGACTGCGTCGTCGATGTCTGTGAATTGACCTGGGAATCATTTTACTGACCGTGTCTTTCCTGGGTAGGCTTTTTGCAGCGGTAACCGACATCCACGCGGGCGGAGCCGCGGGCGACCGCTAGTTTCATATATTTCAAGTATAACTGCGGTCTATGACCCCACAAAAAATGGGTTTCATGTTTAGATATATTTATTTCATTGTTTAGCTAGCTAATTTAAATCAACCCTGTATAAAATTAGATTTCATCACCGCGCGTTCGTATTTCCGAAGTCAGACGATGATTGCCGAAGTCTAAACTTATCCTGGAAAATCTGAATTCTTTATTATATTACCTTAGTTGGGGCAGGTTCCAAAGACAGAAGCAAGTCTGTGTATAGCCTTATCAGTTCTGATAACGGAGTCTCCGATTTCAATACATTTGTCAACCAATCAACCTGCAAAGGAAATTCAACTTTAAAGAGGAAAAAAAAAACATTACATCAAAAACATTTCACTTAATGAAATAAAACAAATGATATGAGAATATACATACTTATATACAAACACTAAACTAACAACTAAGTACCTACACTTCCCGTGACCCAAGGGCTGGTTTTTACTTTGGCCAGAGGCTGAGCATTGCTATACAACGTGGTAATGCTGCCAGTCTCTTGGGTACATTACCAGTCGACAGCGATGCGGATGAGTTTTTTGACGCTTTGTTTTAGTTTATTCGCTGTAGTTATACAGGGTGATTGGAAGATGGGTGCAAAGCTTTAAGGCGAAGATAGTACAGACAATTTAGAACCATTTAAGCCATGGTTGTCTTAGACGAAGTCTTACCAAATATTTTTAACCAAATTTTTAAGTTTTTTTTTTCGGAAATTCTCAAAATTTAATGTAAACTGCATAATTATGGCCAAATTGAATGATAAATGAATTCATTTTTTATTTATTTAATTAAAGTAATGTGCAAGCAATCAAGTAAAACATGTTTTAGGCTTCTGTATCATTAGACATTTATTTTACAGAAATTTAAAGCTCAGAAAAAATAAAAAATTGTACAATACGTCTTTTAAACCTTATTAAAAAAAAAAATTGGTAAGACTTCGTCTAAGACAACCATGGCTTAAATGGTTCTAAATTGTCTACACTATCTTCACCTTAAAGCTTTGCACCCATCTTCCAATCACCCTGTATAGTTTAATTGAAATAAATTTGGGCGTGTTTAAGTAATAATAAAAGAAGTGTACAATCTGTAAAACCAAGTCCGTACCGACAAAGTTCAAATATCGAAAAGTTCAATAAACTTTAGTTAACTTTTAAAATAAATATCACGAAAATTTTAATAATTTTATTTAATTAATAATAATTGTAAATTAAGAACAATACTATCAGACGACGCACTTGAAGATGTAACAAAAATAATAAAGAAACTAAAGTGGAAATGAACTGGTCATTTATGAGATATTGAAAAGTGGAACAAAAGCATAGTTTTTTGGCATACATCTGCCACATGTCAGACGATTAATGGGCCAAACTTACGACCCAGTTGGGCCCGCTTTTATGGCAGAATAAGGCTTATATTATTATAATGTATTATTCTATTTATAATTTAAAATAAAATAATAAAAATGAAATAATTTATTCTTTTAAATATGCTACTTACACACTTACATTAACTACCTTTATTTTAATTATATATTTTTTATTAAATGTATTTGTTACAATACTGTTTTTTTACTTAGTATTTAAATTAAATAATATACTGTTTTATTTACAAATAGCTGTGCCCGCGACTTCATCCGCGCGGAATAGTAATTATTTTATTATTAAATAAAAATAAATAAAATTTCTAAAATAAAAGTAGCCTCAGTTACTCCATATTACATCAGCTGTCTGCCAGTGAAAGTCCCGTCAAAATGGTCCAGTCGTTTCAGAGATTAGTCGGAACAAACAGATAGACAGACGAAAATTGAAAAAAATATATATTTTGGTATAGGTATGTACCGTGTATAAATCCATATGCATTTAGTAAAAAGCGGTTATTTTAATATTACAAACAGACATTCCAATTTTATTTATTTGTATGTATGTATAGAAGATTTAATTAAAAGAATTAACGGATTTTTAGCAGTATTGTACAGACCTGCCTCCCCGCCTCGCTGGCCAGCAGCCTGGTGAGTGCGCACAGCGTGTGCGCGTCCAGACGGCGCCAGGCGCCGGCCAGCCGCGCCGCCGCCGCGCGGCGCCAGCAGCGACACGCCGACACCGCGCGGCACATGCCGCTGAACACGGCCACGTACGTCGCGGTACGCTCTACAGGAATATATTTAAAAGGTCCTCTAAATACCGTATTGACCTCCTAATGTAAATCACTTTTTTAATTTTTTTATTTATTTAAACTTCTCGCACACAAAAAAGGTACAAAGGCGGACTTAATGCCTTAGGCATTCTCTACCAGTCAACCAAGGGTGGTGCAGAGATTAGATGGCAGGTGCTTTGGATGAGAGGAACAATGATGAAAAAAGCCTATAAAATATATCATAATGAATTATAAATAATATTACATAAATAGGTTATTAACTAATAATACACATACATATCTACTATAATTTATACAAGGTGTAACAGAATGGACGCAAGACCTGAAAGTAGTTTGTTCCTAATTGACTACTGAATCGATTTCAGTAACTTTTAATATCAGTATTTTTTTTTAAATTATGTATTTTGCCATACCTACCACTGATTGAGCCAAAGAAAATTAAATCTTATTCTAGAAGAAATAAGACTCAATTTTAAATGCATAAAGTAATGGTCGACACGTTTTTCTTAATAATATCAGTTAGCTTTAAAAAAAATAGTTTTGGTCATCGTATTATGCTTTTAACTCAATACTCTAATTGGGGTCTTGCGTTAATTATGTTACTCGTTGTTTATATACAAATTCAAGGGACAGAGGTTTTGAGACGACTCTACGCTATTTGTTAAGAAAATGAATTAATGATTTTTTTGTGAAATGGACAGACTTGTCAGTGGCAGCAACCCAACAGAAACCTTATTGTAACGAGAATAAAGATCATTGTAACCTTGGCAGTGATGCTAAATTAAAAATAAATAATAGTTTAAAAAACTAAAAAAACACGCTTTAAAAACCAAACTAAAAAAGGAGAAAATAATTTAATTCAATTAAAAAGCGTGGGGTGCTTTTTGAGATATTTTTATAATCACTTAATGTCAAGCACCCCACGCTTTTTAATTGAATTAAATTATTTTCTCCTTTTTTAGTTTGGTTTTTAAAGCGTGTTTATTAGTTTTTTAAACTATTATTTATTTTCTATTTTTTAGTTCTGCTAACTACAAAAACGTGTTTTTTTTCATTTTTTAAATATTTTTTTTTTTTTTCATATTCCTGACAGCAAACCCTTTCATTTGATACCCATATCATGGGGGTGGATTTCAAACAGCCAGTCCGCCATCTTGGGGAGGCCGCCATATTGGATTTGTAATGACGTTTCTTAGCTAGTCATGTTTGTCATCACAACTCAGAGCGTGTGCAAAATTTCATCCTAATCGAAGACCGGGAAGTGGGTCAAATTAAGATTCCAAGATTTTCTTACATACATAGTTGGTTACAAGTGGAGATGATATAAAGCGTGTAATAAGGGTTTGCAGGATTCCTTACCAGGGTCCATTTGTGTTAGAGCCTCTATAAGAGGCGGGCTTATGGCTGCCTCCAATCTGTTGTATAACGTCTCCAGTTGTAAACGCTTATTTTCGTAGTCAGGAGCGTCGCTCAGTACCTGGAGTCAAAGCATTTATTTCAAATTGGCACATAAAAGACACTTTTGAACGTCAACATTTACATTTAAATATAATTGATTCTAGTCGCCCCTTCTAGTTTCGTATGGAGAAGAATGGGCAAGAAACTCCACCGTTACTCTTTTAAAATGTTTTACATACATTATTTATATAATTTTATGTGAAAACAATGCATCTAGAATAAAATTACCATACCACAAAAAGTTACAAATAATTAAAAATTAAGCAATGACAAATACATTCATGATATAATAGGATACATGGTGCTCAATGCGGGTGTTCTGAAATGACGTTCACTAGGTGGCAGCACTGAGACGTCAGGTCCGAGCACCTGTCAAAAGTGGTGTTATGTATTGTGAAATTAAATATTTGCAATTAATTTAGTTAATCAGACAATTTGTAACGTTTGTAGTGATAATTGAAAGAATATTATGACATTTTAAATAATTTAATGTATTTTGAAATTCAATATTTGCACACTACATGTAATGGTAGAATGTAACTGGGCCACATTTATAATAACATCATACTACTTTGTACACCTACATTTTGGCAAATAAATTACTTATTAATATTACTTATAAAGCGCATACGGACTGAATGGTGAACGAAAAAATGAAACGAATGACATCAAATATTTTAAGTTCATTGTCGAATTGGAAGACCTCTTGTCAAAGTGGCGCCAACTGGTGGCTTGAATATTCATGAACACCCTCATTAAACCTGATTTGTTCATCATTCATCATTTCAGCCGAAAGACATCCACTGCTAGACATAGGCCTCCCATAACCTCCGCTATTTTGACCGGTTCTGTGCTTCCCGCAATCCAGCAGATTCCTACTGCCTTCACAAGGTCATCGGTCCATCTTGTGGGAGGCTTTCCAACTCTACTCTTTATTTTTTATTTTCTCACCTCAAGACTCGCAGTCATAGCCGAGACTTGTTCCGCCAGTTCAGCTAACTTGTCTCCTTGTGTGGGTACCCCTGACTCCAGGATGTCTTCCAAAGAAGAGGCTAGTGCTGCCCATTTGTCAGCCTCGCGTAGTGCGGATGCTGCATTCTGTGGAAGGTGCTCCTTGCTTTTATGGGCGCCTAGTACATAACATCACGGCTGTAATCCCCGACGGGTTAGTCAGACCTCTGCCTAAACCTTCGGGTGACTTGACTATACTCTGCCCTAAAGTGGTTAGACAGTACACCTTTGCCTACCCCTTCGCGAAACATAGGCGTGATGGTAAAAAATCAAAAATCATTTTTTCAAACCAGGCTGAGAGACTTACATTTTTGAACGTAAAAATTACATACGAATCACAGTCTTCCAAAACGTCCGCCCTTCACCACTTCCTGGTGCTTTAGCTGGGAAGAAGAAGTAGCGCAACAAACTCCCCAGCAGTACAGCTGTCTGTTCAGTAAGAAGAACTTGATTCTATACAGTAGTATGTAAGTCTATTTAAATAAATAGAAAAGTCCTGACTGACTGACTCATCAACGCCCAACCTAAACCCTTGGACTTGGAAAGCTGAAATTTTGCACAGAGGTTCACTTTATAATGTAGACAAGGAATAAGGAAGGAATTTTCGAAATTCAACCCCTAAGGGAGTTAAATAGGGGATCAAAGTTCCGCGCGGGCGTAGCCGCTGGCCAAAGGTAGTAATTAATATTACTAAACACAAAAATATAATAAGAAATGAATACATAAAAGTGAAGTTTTAAAATGGCACCGGTAACTATAAAGTTGTGTGGAAATCGGTTGTCTTGGTATGGGCATGCGATACGGAGGAATGAGGAAAATGTCGTGAGGAAAGTTTTGAGCATGAATGTCGATGGTTATAAGAGTAGGAGGAGAGATAAGAAACGATGGATGGACTGTGTGAATGATGATATGGTTAGAAAGGGTGTGACTACGGAGATTACGACTAATAGAGAAGTAAGACATGTTGCGCTGACCACAAATAAATTGGGATACAGGAGAATGATAAGGTACGATGAACAGGGTTTGTTCACTCAATATCATAGTGTCGTGTCTGGTGGGCTACTGCCCGACCATTGACTTTTTTTCAGGTCACCCTATCAGTGGCGTGCAGTCCATATAGACAGATAGACATTGCGTACCCTACCTAAATCAAATAAATATTTAAAACCAATATTATTTTAACACTAAACAAAAAATCTTTATTCATAAATCAGCTCCACCTGTCGAGCGTCGCGGTCGTATCATTAGTATCATCGATACAATACCCGTTCGTTCGTACAATTTGACGCAACTTCGCATTGCGATGCAGTAGCGCCACTGAGTGCCTCGGAAGAGACACGAACTATTCGCGGTTTAATGTTTATATGTGTGCTCTCGTGGTCATGCAGATTTATTGGATGTGCGTTCCTATACATACGTGGCACACAATGTAACAATTTACGCACACAACCGTACAGGGTAGTCACTGGCTTTCGACATGACGAATTACGAAACTTACTGAAGTTTTCTGAACAAAGTTGGCAATGCGACAATTTTTTAAAGTAGCATTGTTTAATTGAATTGTCGTTACATAAACTACCATTACTTTTTGTCGTATTATTTTTTATTCCGATTTGCGACGCCATTGTTTGTTTTGATTTATTTGTTTTGGTTGTGAGCTATGGATGGCTAGCATGTATTTAAGATTTTAACGTTGATAATAGTGTGAAAAATGTATAATATTCACTGTGAAAGTTGTTCAAGTAGTGTGGGTATAGAATAAAGAAAAAAAATATGTAAGTATTTTCAAACTCAAACTCAATGCATTTATTTCAATTAAACCATTTACAGGCACTTTTGAACTGTCAAAAAGTCGACCAGTTGGAAAGTTGAAGCTAGTTGCCCATTCCAAAACGTAGATCTCTATGGAGAAGAACGGGCAAGAAACTCCATGGACACTCTTTTTAATCATGTTAGGTATTACAAAACTATCATTTTTTATGGTATTTGCTGAAAACCAGCGCTGTTGACGATAGGTTTTCCGAAGTCACAGCATTTTGCTGAGCAAAGACCTGTTCTTGCACAGATACGACGCACGGCTTATTGTTCTTATTATTATGGTATGTTTGTTTGCAACAGTATTCAATAATGCACTCTGCAAATTCTGAAATCGGCATTTGTTGTTTTGTTTTGATTGATTACGTAATGTGCCAGTTTCGTAACGTCTATTATTGTGTTTGGTCACTAGCCCTGACATCAACAAGTAATGGACAAAATTGTAAACTTTTTCTACGTGAATACGGGGCTTTTGGCTTTTGTTTGGGTGCATTTTATGTTTAATTTTTTATTTTTATATTGTGCGTTGTTTGTGCAGAATAAACAATTTTTCTTTCTTTCTTTCTTCTATTTGGTGAAAATAAATAAAAACCAGTGATCGTGAAAGTAGTTGTACACCGGATTTAAAGGTAAATGTAGAGTCAATCGTAAATTCAATACACAACAAAATGATTCATTTAAATGCCTCACAGGTTGCATGCTGTGTAGGTACCTACAGCAATCGGTTATTTTGTTAGTTTTTGCATTTTTTTTTAATTTCTGCCTACCCTGTCTAAAAACTCTGTGCACACCACTGCAACCTATGAGGTCGTAGGCAGCTTGGCCGGACTTCGACTATTTTTTTGTAGGGCATCTCGCAGTTGACCTTGAGAGGCCGTGACTGCTTAAGGTGAATGCGCAGTGGTAGAGCGCGAAATTCAAATTTTGGTGAAGGGCGGATGTTTTTGGGGGGACTGTCTTATGTAATTTTATTTTGACGTTCAAAAAGAGCTGACTCTCAGCCTAGTTTGAATAAATGACTTTTGATTTTGTTACGTTTTTTGCAATTTTCAGGTGAGTGTCAGCTTGTTTCTTGATCAAAATATGATTTGCGACTATAACATGTACGTATTTACAGATTTATAATCATTAGAATCAATAATACATCTTTCTAAGTTAGATTTGTTCCACAAGCAATTTTCCATAAGAAATTTGTTCTTATGGAACAAATCTAACTTAGAAAGATGTATTATTGATTCTAATGATTATAAATGTGTAAATACGTACATGTTATAGTCGCAAATCATATTTTGATCAAGTAACAAGCTGACACTCACCTGAAAATTACAAAAAACGTAACAAAATTTGAATTTCGCGCTCTACCACTGCGCATTCACCTTAACCGGACTTTGCGGACTTCGACCCGACGTAGTACATGTGTACCTATATATTCGGTCTATTCCGGTTATGTTGCGGGGTAACTCTGCTTGCGCTATGCAGAATTTTGCGTGACGTCAGTGTCATACGTAGTTCGCATGTGGCGTTGTAGATGTCGCCACAGGTAGTATAATTATACAGGTTCAAATTAAATTAGCTGGTAATACTTTACCCAAATGTTGGGTATCGATATAGAAAACGAATTTATTAATAAAAAACAATGATTTGAAAAAAAAGCATTGTTGCAAGTTTGTTCAAAACGACTGTTATGTTTCATTCTATGAAAAATTACAAAACCAGCTGATTGATTATGGGCATTGACCATTGACCTTCGGACATCACATTTTTTATACATAATTAACACGTGGGTAAAGTATTGCCAGCTAATTTAAATTGACCTTGTACATTTCTTACCTCTAGTCGACTCTTAAGCTGATCAATCTTCTGCAAGCTTTCTATAGAGTGTCCGGTCTGCTCCTCAACGCTTTGCACCTTCTGTTCCAGCGACAACAGCTTCTGCTGGAGCATGGCCCCTTCCAGTTGAAGAGATGATGCATCTTGCAGGATTCTAGGAACTGAACTCACTATCTGAAAATAGAAATATCAATCGTTTTATTTTTCCAGGAAAAGAAACTCTATTAACCGCGTTTTTTGGGTTCCATACACAAACAAAGCCAACGGAACCCTATTACTAAGCCTCTGCTGACCGTTTGTCCGTCTGTCAGCGGGCTGTATGTCATAAACCGTAATAGGTAGATATATATATGAAATTTTGACTGTTTTTTTTTTATTTTGGTACGTACCCCTTTATGTGTGAGTCGAGTTGCACTTGGCCAGTTTTTTTATTGTTTGAATAAGGCAAAGAAACTTTTGTAGCGAAAGAAAATTTTTAAAATATAAGGTGAATTTTTCTATAGGATTTTTGTATTCATCGAAATTTGGACAGAACAATGTGCCCAGTCGGCTGGTGATAAAAAATGTATAACATACCTGTGTTGTGGTCTCATCTAAAGAGTTGATCAGCTGTTTCATGTAAAGTTGCAATCTAGACACCGTGTTGGCCACAAATATCTGCAAAAGTAGCATCTTTTGAAACTTATAGTTGCTGATACTTCATTATCATCATCATTTCAGCAGAAAGACGTCCACTGCTGGACATAAGCCTCCCCCAAAAGCGGGATTTTGCCACAATCGCCACGTTTGGCAGGCAGGTTGGCGATCGCAGTATGATGGTAAAATGCATAGAGAACGCTGCTGCCCATTCTCTAGTAAGTCCCTTAGTCGACTTCTACGACACCCACGGGAAGAAATGGGATGGTGCTATTCTTTACGTCCGGCACCACACGGAACCCTTGCTGGTACTTACTGTATTTTAAAGAATCTCTCTTTTTCAAGTTACAATACAATAGTATCAATAAAAGTAAAATGGGATATACTTATTGGAATAACCACTCCAAATATCCGAATTTTTAGAGCTATTTATTTATATACTTATACCTTAACATTTTTCAATTACAATTTATAGATATTTATGTAGTGTTGTGGTGACATATTTCGATACGAAAAATGTAAAAGGAGCATAAAATAATTAATGTGCTATGAATAAAATGTAATGATCCATTTTATTTTTAACCAGCAGACTTCCCATGCTTTTCTTTAATGATGAATGGGCCCGTTCTTGACCGCGATCATGCCTGATGGAACGAGCGTGCTCAGAAGATGCCTGTTAACTCTTGCTTTGAAGGCAGACGGGTCTTTTTTCTATCTTATTGGTTAAAAAAAACATGGGAATTTTATGAGTTTCAAAGAGAGCTATTTTGATTAGTTTACCTCTTTTTCCTGATTGCCACTAGAGCTCCATGCTTTATTAATCCATTGTTTGGGATCAAAATTATCCTCCCCGAATGTTTTCAAGTCCTAAAAACACAATAGATAATAGAAAAAAAATTACACAAACAAAACTAGAGTCGCCGATAACATTTCGAGAATGCATCATGTTTTATATAGAATACACAGAATACAATTGCGAGCTGATGTAAATAGATTATTATATCAATAATTTACCATTTTTCTTTATTATGTTTTCACAAAACAACTTAGAATACTTAGAAATTTTATTTAAAAAATATCACAATTAATTATTTTTGTGACGTGACATTTAGCTGTCATGTCAATATCAAGTGACAATTACAGTGACAGCTTTAATGATTTGTTTTGAAATGATAAAATCTGCGTTACACTTTGACACAATTACACCATTTGACCATGCATTTCTTGAGAACTACGTGCGAGAGCGGTGGGCCCTCTGCTACGGCCCACTTTTCAAGTGTCAACTTTACCACTACCGCACCACCGCCATCGCGTCTGTCTGAACAACGACTTTATTTTATGAAATTTTTCGGAATAGCTGCACAAACGGCTTAAACATTGCTTACAATAAAAAAAGTTACCAGAAATGGGTTGTTTCCACGTTATTAATTAAATAAAATGAACCACAAAGTCTGAGCGAAATCGAGAACACAGTGCACCCTAAAGTGCTCTTGTAAAGATAGTCAATAAAATAATCAACGCTTTCTAATAGAAACAAAAATAATAAGAACAAAAGTTTAAAAGGAAATTAAAAAGATCCTGATTTAGATTTACTGACTGGCTAGTCTGGCAATTCAACTACAAAACAAACTGTCAAGTTGACGGTTGTCATGTCAACTACAGAAAAAAGTGAAGAGAAAAAAATGAAGCTGCGATGCGAAATTTCGTTATAACCTATGTTAACAATATTTACAAGTGTTATAATTAATTATTAATGTTAACTGTTATAGCTGCAACGCATGTTATGTTATTTCAATATATTTTTTTATTTAATAGTACAATTTTTCGTTATTTGAGGTTACGATTTCAAAAAGGTAAATAAGTTTTCGATTACATCCTTTTTTTCTTATTATTATTTTTCTAATTTACCTTAAATAATGAGTGGCTAACAGCCACACGGGTGATCGATCAGGTAAAGCTACGCTTGCCACGGTTGGTCCGTGGATGGGTGACCATTTTTTACATACTACAGGACTCCTCCGTACCTCGGAAAGCTCATTAAGCAGTTGGTCCCGGCTGCCATTCGTGGATCTTTAACAGTCGTTACGAGTCGGTAGAAGCCTGACAGTCTGACTACCAGTCTTTCCAAGGGGCATTGTGTTACCCAGTAACTGGGTTGTGGGACCAACAGAATAACATGCTTTCTGAGGCACGAAGGAGTCTTGGTATGTAGAGATAGTCTCCAATCCACGGACCAACCAAGTCAAGTTTAGCTTAACCTGATTGATCAACCCGTGCGGCTCTTATTCCTTAAGTTAGTGTAGCTTAGCACCTCATATAGACCACACGAACGACAATTATTATTTTTAACCAACTTCAAAAAGAAGGAGATTATCAATCCTACGTGTTTGTATTTTTTTTTTTTTTTTTTTTCAAAATTCTTTTTTGTTCCAAAGGGGTTTATCCCAATAAGGTCCCATTTCTAAATTTCATATAGATCTGATGATGAGTTTCGGAGACAGACAATGGAACTCTTCAAAAAATTACAGCAAATCAACCTCGATTGCTACCAACGCATAAATATGCATTGTTTTGACCCAAGGATGATGAAATTTCGAATTGGTAGGTATTTTAAGTAAAAAGTGAAAAATAAAAACTGTTCCAAAAAAAAAAACAACTGACTTCTGGAAGAACACTACAAAGTGAAAAATAACTTTAATTTCGGAAGTCGGTGAATATGAATTTAATTTTTTGTCACCGCCTTCCGAATATTTTTTATTATCACACTGACGTTTCAAAATGCTTAATGCACTCAAAAATTAACTGTTTTGTTTTTCAGGACTTGAAAATGAGGAATGAAGTCATCAGTATAAGTAGTGACAGTTCTATTGAAGATGATATTCCGTTGAAAACATTTAAAAAACAAGGAAGTACAAAAGACTCGAACTGTTATGACATTCTCTGTAAGCGCAGTGTTGAAGTGTGTGAATTCTGTGATAGAATCTCAAATAGCAGGTGAGATTCATTTATTTATTTATACTTCGTAATCAATTAATCAACTCAGTGGCAATGCACTGCTGGATATAGGCCTCTCCCAACCCCAACGCACAACAGACCGAATGGAAGTCTATGCGCGGATAAGGGAGTCCCATCATCATCATCATCATCATCATCAGGCCTCTCCTAAGCACAACACTGTCCGATGTCTTCCGAGTCCAGTCTGTCCAAGCCATCTTTTTAAGGTTGTCGGTTCATCTAACTACTGGCCTCCCACACTACACAGTTTTCACTCCAGGGCTCGTCTGCTCCACTGGCCATTGAACTTACAAAATGTGAATGCGACCCTATTGGCATAAAGTTCACTATACCTTGTACAATTTGGTACCATACATTTTATTCCATTTAATTCTGCAGCAATGTAAATTCAGTCTAAATCAGGCGTTACGCTGCACTCGTTTGCTACTGAGATATTGCTGATGGTTAAACCCAATGACACTGCCCGTCCTAGGAATCAAACTCAGGCTCTCATGCTTGACAGTAGCGCAGTAAACCAATGGGGCAGTCAATAATAATAATAATAATAATAACTGGCAACACCGTGTCAACAAAACCTCATGATTTTAAATTTTCTGCAATTTCAATAGTTAAAATTATTTCTACTCAATTTCACAAGAGTTTTTTAATTTCAAATCAAACCAGAAACGTAAATTACATCGAAAAACCAAAAACAAGACAGTAAAATATAAAAATGTAATAAGCATAATCAAAAATACCGAATCGGAGGTGACATGACAGATGTCACCTCCGAACAATTATGAAGAAGATTAAGAAAATATGGTAAAATGTTGACAAGATCTGCCGCCCGAAATGCACGCCCACCACCTCCGGACTCGTCGCTCAGCTCCGCCTCGCCGCCGCCGGTACCCAGCCCCACTGCGGGCGCTGTGATGACACCGGCCGCGGTAGTTGCGTCGAGCTCGAGCGACGAGTATTTCTCTCCGCCCACGACGCCACCACCTGCTCGTCGACGAAGAGGACGCCGGCCGCCGGACGGTTTAGGACCTCGAGGCCCACCGGCCTCTGATAGGGTCCCAGCTCCCGGCGGAAGTGTGCAGCGCATGAGATGGACACGATCCATCAACGAAAACGTCATGCGCTCATACTATGGGGCTACAGAGGGAGGAAACAATCTGACCGCGTACCGTGTTCGGATGCTCTCTCTTTTTCAGGTGCTTGAACCAACTGTCAACGTTTCGACACAACGACTATCGGATCAGGTGCGGGTCATCCAGCGTAACCATATGTTGGATGACACTGTACTTGATCGCTTGCGAATTGAAATGCAGAGTAGCCATGTCATCGTCCCCCCGCCGCCGCCGCAGACAGTTGTGGTACCACCACGGTTCACCACAAGCCACGCGCCTCAAGCTGACGAGGGGACTGATGATAGGGTTACTAACGTAAGTACCCAGTGCAATGAGGAATTGAGGAGTGCTTTGGACGGTGCGATTCGGGAATATCGATTCATGTCGCCCGAACGTAGACCACGCTTACCTCGTTTGCCCATGCATAATAAAAATAGGGCGCTGGTGGCAGCTCTGGATTCGCAGTTGTCAAACTTTTTTGATGACTGCGAAGACCTCGCCGATACTCATTCGATTTTGTACTGCGCGGCTGTAGCGGCATGTCGTGTAGCTCACGTCAAATTTGCCAATGACTCAAGAGCTACACGACCGAAACCAGCCGTACCAGCTTGGCAGTGCAGAATTGAACGCCGTATTGGTGGGGCCAGAGCCCTCATCGGAAAACTAATCTGCTTCAGGGAGGGCAATACTCGCCCTAGAGTGATGCGCTTTGTGAGACGGGCGTTCTCGGGGACTGATATCAGTCCTCAAGACTATACGTCTTGTGTCACGGAGCGCATCGACTTCCTGAAGCAGAAAGTGTATGCATGGGCAAACCGTATTCGTAGGTATAAGCGGCGAGTGGATCGATACACCCAGAACCGCACTTTTCAAAGTGATGAAAGGTGGGTATATAGGGCTTGGGAGCGACCGGACCAAAGTGTGGCTGACACGCGCCTACCAGACGATGATGCTATGTGTTCTTTTTGGCGTAGTATCTGGTCGGTGCCTGTCAGTCACACCGAAGGTGATTGGGCTCGGGAAGTCGAGCGAGCCTGCGATCTAATACCAGAAATGGGGGCTATTACCATCTGCCCCCAAGATGTAGCTCGTGCAGTCCGTCCGTTACCCAATTGGAAGTCTCCAGGGCCGGACGGGCTGCACAACTTCTGGATTAAATGGTTGCAAAGGTCGCACGCTCGCTTGGCGGCTCAGTACCAGACTGCTTTGGAGTCTGGTTCGCTACCCCAGTTCCTAACGACAGGAGTTACCCACCTGCTCCATAAATCAGGTAGTACCGCGGAACCCAAAAATTATAGACCGATCACGTGTTTACCGACGGTCTATAAGGTTCTTACATCCATTTTGAGAGCTAAGATTTACAATCATGTAGACACTAATTCAATCATGTCTGTCTCTCAAAATGGATGTCGGAACGGATCCCGCGGTACTAAGGAGCTGCTCCTCATTGATATGGCCATTAGCCAACAGGTTCGTCGTTCCCGAAAGGATCTTTCGACATGTTGGATAGACTACAAGAAGGCCTATGACTCGGTGCCACATACATGGCTCATGAGGGTGCTGGAATTGTATAAAGTAGATACAACTCTACGCACCTTCCTGATGTCATGTATGGGGCATTGGAGGACGGTCCTTCGATATCCAGGATGTCGAAATATCCAGAGGAATAGCGAACCGATAAGGATCGAGCGAGGCATATTTCAGGGCGACAGTTTGAGTCCGCTTTGGTTCTGCCTAGCCCTGAATCCTCTAAGCACACTGCTGGAGGATTCAGGTATAGGCTATCGACTGAGGAGAGGTGGTCAGGTTATATCTCACCTCCTCTACATGGATGACCTAAAACTCTTTGCCCCCAACAATTTGCAACTAATGGAGCTACTGAAAGTAACTGAAACTTTCAGTAGCGCCATTAGGATGGATTTTGGTGTGGACAAATGTGCGGTCATGCATGTAAAGCGAGGGGAGATTGTGGAATCCGTGGGAACCCAACTCTCGGATTCCATAAAACTTCGAGCCCTCTCCGCAGCCGAAACCTATAAGTATTTGGGTATGTCGGAAGCTTTGGGCATCAATGTTACTGACATGAAACAATCGTTGAAGGAACGCTTCTTTGGCCGCCTGAAAAAAGTATTTAATAGTCTTTTATCAGGCGGAAACAAGGTGCGTGCCTTCAACGGTTGGGTCATGCCGGTCTTGATGTACTCTTTCGGCATGCTCAAATGGACTCAGACCGAACTCGACGCCATAGATAGGAGGGTCCGTACGCTGCTGACTGCATATCGAATGCATCACCCACGGTCATCGGTAATGAGACTGTATATCCCGCGAAAATGTGGAGGTCGAGGCTTTTTAAATGCTAAGATTCTCCACAATCGCGAGATATGCAGTCTCAGAGATTATTTCCTAGAAACCGACGTGGGGATGCATCGAGATGTGGTTGCGGTGGACAAGGGCCTCACCCCGCTCTCCTTGGGTAAAGAGAACTGGCGCAAGCCTGTAGTACTTGACACTAAAGATCGCATGGAGGTATGGCAGAGTAAGGAGCTTCACGGACGCTTTTTCCGGGCCCTACATGGACCCGATGTAGACTTTCTAGCGTCCGTAGCCTGGCTACGTTTCGGTGACCTATTTGGGGAAACCGAAGGTTTTGTCTGTGCAATTATGGACGAAGTTATGATGACGAACAATTACCGGAGATTTATTGTGAAAGATGGCACGGTTGACATCTGTCGGGCATGCCACCGTCCAGGAGAATCAATCAGACACATAATCTCCGGGTGTTCTCGTCTAGCTAACGAGGAGTACTTGCATAGACACAACCTAGTAGCCAGGATTATCCACCAGCAACTTGCTCTGAAATACAGCCTTGTGGAATCAGAAGTGCCGTACTACAGGTATGTGCCCGACCCAGTTCTCGAAAATGGACATGTCACACTGTACTGGGATCGATCCATCATCACTGACAGGACCATTGTTGCCAATAAACCTGATATAGTGGTGGTGGATCGACTAGAACGGCGTGCAATGATCGTTGATATAACGGTCCCGCATGACGGGAACCTCGTGAAAGCCGAGAAAGATAAACAAATAAAGTATCTTGACTTGGCTCGCGAGGTTGTCGACATGTGGGATGTGGACTCAGCGATCATTGTACCGATAGTTGTTACAGCCAATGGCTTGATAGCCAAGAGCCTCGACCAACATCTGAGGAGGCTCTCGTTGGGCAGCTGGGTCAAGGGCTTGATCCAGAAAGCAGTACTCCTGGACACGGCTCGCATTGTCAGGAGGTTCCTCTCTCTGGAGCCCTGACCGCCGGTAGCTTGGACCTTGTTCCCGATACCGGTGGGCCACTATTTTTTATATTTTTAAATGTTTTTATATAATTTTATACTAATATTTAAAAATGTAATTTATATGTATATTGAAAGGAATAAAGGAGATAATAATAATAAAAACTTTTTCCAAAAAAAAAACAACCGACTTCCAAAAAACCACTACAAAGTGAAAAATAACTTTAATTTCGGAAGTCGGTGTCTTTGGAGCTGTATTTGAATTTTTTGTCACCGCCTTCCGAAATTAAAGTTATTTTTCACTTTGTAGTGGTTTTTTGGAAGTCGGTTGTTTTTTTTTTGGAAAAAGTTTTTATTTTTCACTTTTTAGTGGTTCACATGTGCTTACCCCTTCACAGCATACCGGCGTGATGTTATGTTATGAACTGGTGTAAGCAATAGACAGACATGAGATTTCAGCAATCCCAGTCCATTTGCTATCATTTATTGAGGAGTTCCGTTGCCTATCTCCAAAGTTCTTCATCAGATCTTCACCAAATTGAAATGAGACCACTACGAGAAAGTATTCTTCCAAAAAATACCTAAATCGCTTCGTGTGCCTATAAAATTTGAAGAGTTCTCTCTATTTCTCCAGGATCCCATCATCAGATCTTGACTTGATGATCATGGGACCACCTGGGAAGTATACCCTTTCAAACAGAAAAAACAAAATCCAAATCGGTCCAGCCATCTTCGAGTAATCGGGGAAAATACATAAAAAAAAAAAAAAAAGGTTCCGACGAATTGATAACCTCCTCCTTTTTGAAGACGGTTAAAAATAAATAATAGTTTAAAAAACTACTATGTCAACCAGTTGCACGTTGATGTCCCGCCACCCTGTATTTTTACACGCTTTATATTAGCTTCACTTGTATGTTTGTATGTAACCGACTCCTTAGAGCGCGATTTTGACCCACTTTAAACGGTCAGATTTCATTCAAACTGTAAACTTATCGAAGACCGATGACAATTCAATAATCAAAAAAAAAAAATTGCGAAAAATGAAAAAAAAACACGTTTTTGTAGTTAGCAGAATTAAAAAATAGAAAATAAATAATAGTTTAAAAAACTAAAAAACACGCTTTAAAAACCAAACTAAAACAGGAGAAAATAATTTAATTCAATTAAAAAGAGTGGGGTGCTTGACATTGATTATAAAAATACCTCAAAAAGCACCCCGCGCTTTTTAATTGAATCAAATTATTTTCTCCGTTTTTAGTTTGGTTTTTAAAGCGTGTTTTTTAGTTTTTTAAACTATTATTTTTCATAACCAACGAGACATTTCTATGGTAGAGGGTCTACAATTATGTGTTGAATTACTGGTTACAGTTTACTTTACTGGTAGCTCGCTACCATCTTTCATGACATAATGAACACAAACTGAGCAAACAGCCCAATGTGATCAGCGGTCAAAATCATAAACTAATGACATGTCTTCTGTTTTTCAGATTTTCCAGCATAGTACATAATGTTAGTCATATAATCATACCGTTACTAAATCAGAGAATTTATCAATGTCCCACGTGCCTACACAGCTTCACCTGTGTCAAAGACTTAAGAACGCATAGCATTAAGAAGCATCCAGAGGTTAACGATTTTCCCAGTCAAAGGCGCATATCACAAACTTCATGCCAGAAGGTACGTTTTTCCCAATAAATCTATCATTACATACCCATACTACGTGACCCGTTCTGAGGGGGAAGGGGGTATTAGGGGCGGTTAGGTTTTCGTCACGTCAATCATCAATACCCTCTAGGGAAATTCCGTGCTTTTTCGAGCTATATTTAAATATGGCGCGCAGCTGATTTTACATAAGTTTGATCTTTTTAATAAATTTTTTTTCACTAGTTATTATACGTATTTACGCACTCTTGACGTCACAGGGTATTAGGGGCGGTTAGGTTTTCGTCACGTCAATCATCAATACCCTCTAGGGAAATTCCGTGCTTTTTCGAGCTATATTTAAATATGGCGCGCAGCTGATTTTACATAAGTTTGATCTTTTTAATATTTTTTTTTTCACTAGTTATTATACGTATTTACGCACTCTTGACGTCACAAGGCAAGCGCTGTACATATTAATAGAGACAAATATGAGCAAAAATATATTTTTTTACTTTTTGTTGGCAAAAAATGATTTTAAACCATATTTATGAATTACTACGTGAAAACTAGAGGGGTGGGGGGGGTCTTAGCATATATTACGGGTGGTCACCGGGGGGGAAGGGGTATATTTTTTTTTAAAGAATGTGTCACGTATCATTGGTACGTTTCCTTAAGCGATATTTTACATTCTAAATACTTATCCTAACTTAGTAAAAGCTTTTAACTAAAATTCTGTGGATGTATGATGAAATCGATCGAAAATTCATATCTTATTATGCAAGGTGTAACAGAATAGACGCAAGACCTGAAAGTAGTTTGTTCCTAATTGATTACTGAATCGATTTCAGTAACTTTTAGTGTATTTTTTTTTATTATGTGTTTTGCCATACCTACCACTGATTTAGCTAAAGAAAATTCAATCTTATTTCAGAAGAAATAAGACTCAATTTTAATTGCATAAAGTAATGCTTGGGTCGAAACGTTTTTCTTAATAACATCAGTTAGCTTTAAAAAAAAATAGTTTTGGTCATCGTATTAAGCTTTTAACTCAATACTCTAATTGGGGTGTATGAGGTCTTGTGTTAATTATATTACTCGTATATTCTTACTAATATTATGAACGCGAAAGTTTGTATGTATGGATGTTTGTTACTCTTTCACGCAAAAATTACCGAATGGATTTGGATGAAAGGAGATGTTTCAAAATGGGCCAGGTCTATGTACAGTAACTCAAAAAAAAGAGAAAAATCCATAGAATTCGGGAAAAATACAGATAATTCAAATAAATGTATACTGCTCTGGTAGTAAATTGTTATATATCAATTATTTTTATCGACTTTCAACATGGCGTCTCACCGATTTAGATACTCTGTGCTTAAAAACAATGACAGTAAACCTTAGATCATAGAAAGATAACTGTCAGCTGTCACAACAGTGTCACTTCAGTCAGTGTCAATAGTCAAACTGTCAATCACTTTCGTCTCGTCATCGGTCGTGATTGTGTTCGTTTAGTTTTGAGTTTCTGGAGTTCTTTTTAACAACCTCGCTTTCGTTTTTTGGATTTTAATACCGTTTCTTTCCCATCTGTTTACCTGGCTTTTGTTTTTGGACTGCTACTCTGCTCATCTGTTGACCCGGCTTGTGTTGTAAGGACTTCGACTCCCTCGTGTGATTTGGACTGCGTTGTTACGATATAAAATCAACTGATTCGTCATTTCATCGTCAGGTAAACAATTTACTTTTTAATTACTACTGTACACATACCATAATTTCCACGTGATATTTTTGTAGTATTATTGCGTTCCTATGTGCAGCCCTAATTCAGAGAAATAATTCGTCTCGCTTGGCTTACCTACATACAGATAAAAGTTAGGCCTTCTCTAGTTAGGACTACAATTTGTGGCCACGATCGTACTTAGGCACATCAGTATTGGACGTATCTAATATTATTATACTTACGACAATTATTTGTTTTAGGTGGTATGACAATGGTGCCCTGTACTTTATGTTCTTCTGTAATAAATGAAGATGGCCAATATTATATTTTTGGTAATATGGGTCCTGACTTAATTTCTATAATTGAAAACGACCTTCGCCATGAGGTGAGAACTTGAATTGTTTAGAATTATGGTTTCTTATATGGACCTAATTTAAAATAATTACAGAGTTAATATTCCTTTTTAGGTGGATGAAAATGGTACCATGTGTGCAAATTGTTTTGCGAACATTGTGAATAAAATGTCTGTTCCTGTTCCGCCTGATACTATGACATGTCACATGGAGATGTCTTCTCCTCCTCATGAAGAGTATGAGCTTCAGCATGCTTATGACACAAATGTTTGTGTATGGTGTCAAAGCTCTTTACATATGAGGCGTGCTCATGCCCTTCCAGAGGGCCCTGAAAGACACCTGATCTCTGAGAGAATTTCACCACGAGACGTAAGTATTAGGTTACCTACATTGACTTGAGTATTATTATATTATTTACTCTAGGAGTCCACAGGTTAAATAAATGATTGAGTTATTATTGTCATTCCTTAATACAGTAATTTGTTATAGATACTGGATGGTAGACTTGTATGTTATACATGTTGGGTTCGAGCAAGAAGTATTCTGCAGCGACATGATGATGTAATTAGTGTAGAAAGTGCTTCCTCAGCAGTTTTGAATACTTGCGTATGGTGCTTTCGCTCTCTTAACCGACGACGGAGGCACTCAATACCAGAAGGACCTGAGAGGAATGAAATTATCACAAGAATTTATCCCAGAGAGGTAGCATCTCTTTTTTTTGTATTATTTATAGTTAGCATTACTACTGAATTAATTGATTATGGATAATTATCATTAATAATATTATTTTTTGTTTGGTCCAGATTCCATCAGGTGGACTTGTATGTTATGCATGCTGGGTCTCTGCACGCAGAAATGTGCAAAGAGCTGCAAATATTGATGAGAGGCGTGAAGACCAAGATTCTGAACGTCGTAATGTTGTTTGCGCATCATGTGGAATGTCATTATTCCGAAGGCAAACACATTCTTTGCCCAGTGGGCCTGAAAGAGATGAAGTGGCTGCGAGAATTTATCCCCGAGAGGTAACTATGTTGTTTTTTTTTGATACACAGATACTTACCTATTGTTGTCACTCTTTAGTGACAGTTATTGTAGTGTACCTAGTAGTAGTTGCTGTTGTTTAAACACGGTTTGGCTTTCCATCTATATTTAAATTGCATAATGACCTTACCACATAGTTTCTCTAATTAAATGCATGTTAATCTTATATCATTGTTATCTTTTTTTAGTTATCTGGAGATGCCCTTGTCTGCACAACCTGCTGGACGCAAACAATGGAAAATGTGCAGGTTCAGCAAGAAAATGAACAAGTGCCGCAGCTAAGAATGGCAACAATGGAACTTGATCAGTTCACCCACACAACCAGCTCTAGCGGAAATTGTTTTGTGCCTCTATGTACAAATTCAGAAAGGTTGTGTGTGCCAGTTTACCTTCGTAAACGAATCCTCACTTCTCAAAAACTATTTGTCACAGAGAATGCAAGAATTTGTAATGAACACAAATCATTATATAATTGGGAGTTTCTAGATCAGCATGAATTTTCCAATACTTTTACCAAAAATGAGATGGAGTCAATGCTGAATCTTAGTGTCCAGGAAATTAATCTATATTTTGATTTTGAAAATATCAATTCAATTGATGATAACATTTTTGTATTCTGGACTGGCTTATCAAAAGAAAAATATTTTAACATTTTTAATATAATAAGTCCAGCATTGACGTCATGCAAGACTCCACATACTGCATTGGGGGCTTATTTAATAAAAGCTCGAACTGGAGACTCCCATGAAAGAATCTCCTCTCTATTATGTCTGAGTAAGTCCTCAATCACACGCTTGCTCAATGCAGCCAGAGAGGCACTGTTAAGTTTATTTGTACCTCTACACTTGGGCATAAACCATATTTCAAGAGAAGAATTGATTAATAGAAATCTAATAATACCAGAGGGTTTATTCGGCAATAGAGAGGAGAGAGTACCAATTGTTATTTGTGATGGTACTTACATATATCTCCAAAAATCTTCAAATTACTTGTTTCAAAAAAAGACATATAGTTTGCACAAATACCGCAATTTAGTAAAACCATTTTTGCTTGTGGCCACTGATGGTCATATAATTGATGTACTTGGGCCCTACCCAGCAACTGAGTCTGATTCAGACATCATGAAGGCCTTGTTCCAAAATGAAAATGGGGACTTTAGAAGATTTTTCAGGGAAAATGATGTTTTCATTTTGGACCGAGGCTTTCGTGATGCGATCCCATTTTTAGAATCTGTCGGATACCAAGTACATCAGCCCGAATCCTTAGAACAAGGAGAGACGCAGTTGCCAACTATCAAGGCCAACAAGTCAAGATGCGTTACTTTGTGCAGATGGGTGGTAGAAGTAGTAAATGGCCGGTTCAAAAGGGACTTTAAATTGTTCCGGCAAGAATATTTTAATCTAGCTGCCACCCATCTGATGGATGATATTCGGATTTGTGCAAGCATTATTAATGCTTTTCATCCAGAAATTGTGAACAGACCGGATGCTGAATTAATTTTAAATCGGGCAATACAAAGAAAAGAAATGCCTAATACTTTGGCACAACTAATAATAAGCAATAGGATAAACCGATTCCGAGCCCAGTTTACGAACATCAATGCTCACCTTCCAGAGTTAGATATTTTTCCTGAAATGACCATGTCAAATCTAATAATATTTGCATTGGGCATTTATCAAATTAAACAAGCCCGAAGTTATTACGGCGAACATGTGAGACAACGTGGGTCATTTCAGGTAGAAATATCTGAGCATCTGGAAGTAGTATCGCAAGCAACCTCATCCCAACAGAACCCCGTATTAATTAGGGGTCGTATAAAGTCTCGCCATCATTCAGGAAGAACTTATTACACATACATACTGATGGCGAGACAAGGAACAAGTTGGGAAGAAAAAATTATTAGTTATTACTGCAGCTGTATCTCTGGCCAGCGAACAGTAGGTTGCTGTGCGCATACAATGACCATTGTTTGGTTTTTGGGTTGGGCTCGGCATCAGGCGACTATTGCAGCACCGGCTTCATTTCTGGATGACATACTAGTGACAGAAGATTTATAAAATAAATTAATGGATATAAAACATAAATTGCTGTTTTATTTAGTAGGCCCCTACATCTCTTTGTTTACATTAGTAATATATTTGTGTACCTACACATGATATCTTAAGTCCACTATTACTCTCTTTTGTACCTATGTAGATAGTTGAAATCAAAAGATTGCTACATTACTTCTGTCGAAGATCTGAAACACTGCTATATGGATGACAGTTTGGTTTTTTTTAATGGTTAGCCAATAGGCAATAAAATAGACATTCTGAATAATCCAGATTTGCCAACGCACCGGGGCGGGTCTTTATTTATTTACATTCATCAAAGAGAATCACTAGGTACGTTAGTTGGTGACATGAGGCGAAGTGGAATTCGTAGCGCTTATCTTCAGATTCGGCAAGATATTTCGGCCCTAGTGACACTCAATCGCCATCGTCGCTTGGTCCGTATTACATTTTCACAGCTGCTCGTAAGGTACCGTCTTTTTTTGATATTCCACATTTCATCCACAAAGCCAACAAAGCGGCTAAGACTCTCGGGATCAACCTTCAACCCACAGCGAAGACGGAGAATGCTATTTAATATTATTAATTAATTACTATTTATTATTAATTCTCTGTCTACGACCCACAAAGTACTTTTATGCTTCAACCTCCACAGAAATAAACATGTCAAACGTCATTAATCAATCAAAATGACAGCTTACCGCCATGACGGGTTTTTGTTGTGTGTTGCAATTTCAAGTGTAATTTCTTGTGTTTACCAGCAAACCAAGCCATTTTAAAGTAATTGGACAGTTTAGAACTGTTTTAAATGAATTTCCCTATTTTTAAGTATAGTGTACAAGGACCTGGCCCAGGCTCCATACATTTTGGAACATCTCCTTTGGCACACAGATAGATTATAACCTAGATTAACACATAGGATACTTTTTATCCCGGTAGTACGTTCCCGTAGAATCAACATTCTACCTGACACTGTTTTTTTTCTTGCAACTTTGCTTACGCTTTACGCAACAATCAAAAAGAAACCTTATTATAAACAGAATAAAAACCACTGTTATATTAACAGATTTTTTGTGAAAGCAACCCAAAATCAACCTTACTGTAACGAGAACAAAGATCACTTAGATTTAGACAGCGACTTCAAATAGCTAAAAAAAGTGTAAACAAACTGTACTAGCTGCTGCTGCTGTGCTGTTCCGTGTGGTGCCGGACGTAAAAGAATAGCACCATCCCATTTCTTCCCGTGGGTGTCGTAGAAGGCGACTAAGAGACTTACTAAAGAATGGGCAGCAGCATTCTCTATGCATTTTACCACCATACTGAGATCGCCATCCCGCCTGCCAAGCGTGGTGATAATGGCAAAAGCCCCCTTTTGGGGGAGGCCTATGTCCACCAGTGGACGTCTTCTGGCTGAAATTATGATGGTGATGAAACTGTACTAACCTGTATTTTTTTTTTCTTTTCAGGAATCTCATCTAAGACTAAAAGAAGAACCGAATGTGATATCAAAACTGAATGGAACTAATATAGAATCTATAAAGAACCGTTTGGTATTCGAAGACGATGCAACTGACCAGCTATTAAATGATTTGACGACCGACTGTAAGGTTAATTTGGAACTGTTTAATGCACCCTGGATGAACGGCTTCCCGGATGAGTTTAGCGGTAAGAGTGTGCACTACAATGAGCTGGTGAAGCCTGGAGTTTATCGGTGCAAGAAGTGTGGCAAGGGATTCCCAACTAGGTGAGATTTTTATTATTATCCATGGCATAATTAGTCTGCAATGGGCCTTATTAGAAGGCTATAAGTCACCCAAAGGGCTATGCTTGAAGTTTCCCTACGTGATCGAATCAGGAATGAAGAGATCCACAGGAGCACCAAGGCAACCGACATAGCCCGAAGAATTGCCAAACTTAAGTGCGGCAGTGGGCAGGGCACACGCAGAACAGATGGCCAATGGGGCCGAAATGTTCTGGAATGGTGACCGCGTACCGGAAGACGCAGAGTGAGAAGGCCTCCCCCACATGGTAGACCGATGACCTTGTGAAGGCCGCGGGAATCCGCTGGATGTGGGAAGCACAAGACCGCTTGAAGTGGAGGAGCCTGGGGGAAGCCTATGTCCAGCAGTGGACGTCTTTCGGCTGAAATGATGACATAGAGCCACTTCCTATCTGACCTCCACAACCCAGTTACTGAGTAATACGACACCCCTTGGTAAGACTGGTTGTCAGACTTTCGGGCTTCTGACGACCCGTAACGACTGTCAAAGATCCATAAATGACAGCCGGGACCAACGGCTTAACGTGCTTTCCGAGGCACGGAGGGGTCTTGGTATGTAAAGATGGTCACCCATCCACGGACCAACCGCGGCAAGCGTAGCTTAACCTGATCGATCGACCCGTGCAGCTATTGTCACTTTGCCTCAAGCCCCTCAAAAAGAAGCCAATTATTCAATTTAAAAAAAATGCATCAATAAACCATTTCATACTGTTACCTATTTCTAAGAAATCTGATGAGCGACTTGAATATATTGTGCATTACGAGAATGAAAGAGTATTTCCAAATCTGCCTATTTCTATTCAAATTGTCTTTGCAGCATTGCAAGCGATTTTTTAGCAAGTTGAAATTAATACCTTCGTTATTAAAGGTTTAGGGGGGGGGGGGGGGGGGGTAATAGGGTATTTTACTCTATACGAGAAAAAAATCGAAAAACATATTATTGAGATAGTTTAGGCAAAATGCGGTGGGAAAATGTTAGTTTTAGTTCATGAAACAACAAAATAAATTTTAAAATACAATTTAAAGATTTCAGTTTTTTTAATCTGTTTTTGAACACCATGAAATGGTAGCCGCCATGTTATTTCGTCATACGGCATGTCAACTGAGCAACTTTGTGTTTTATTATTTTCGTAACCAAAGTAATTTTTATTTAAATAATATTTTGCATTCAGGAACAGCAAACCAACGATAAGTACAAAAATAACTCATTTTAAATCATAAACAATTGTCATACAAAATATCAGCGCATTTGTTTTTAGCAAACTGACGTCAATTATGGCGTCTACTACGTCCAGCGTTTTCGTCAAATTACGCGCGAAATTTGAAAATGAAAAATTTAAATACATTTTTATGGCACTAATGGATTAAATAAAAATGTCGTTTATTAGCACTCTAGAATCTAATTAAGACACTTTTCAAAAATTAGTGTAATACCCTATTGGTCAGGAAAGGTTAAGCGACCTAGCTTAGCTCAGTGTAGACAGAGAAGATAGTTTACGAAGGGGCGCAAATGTCATGCATGCCCTAGGCGCCATTTTCTATTGGTACGCCCCTGTCTGTGTGACCACTTAAGAGGGAACAGGGCGTGCGATTCTCCATACAAATGTATTCCCCTTTTTTCTTCCTGAATAATGCCTCTAGAGCAATATTTGTTTTTTCATAAAAACAAAGGTTTGCTGTAAACACGTCCCAGTCATTTTCTTTTTTCAGCAACTAATTAGTAAAGAAAATATGACCTTCTAAAAATTACAAAAAACGCCCTATTTTTACCGCCGTGATTAGAGGACTACCAGACAAATTAGAAAAGTTTTTACCATAAAAAAAAATGATAGGAACCTAAACATACTGTTTCTTTAAATGTTAATTTAAAAAATAATTGAATCGGCTCAGTTTTCGAGGAGAAAAAAGGGGAACACAAAGCGTCGATCGCGTCAAATATTTTGTGATAATTTCGGTCTGAGCCGCAGCTGTCCCTATCACACACTACGGGGGCAGACTTACTGACAGCGCGACGGCAATAGTTTCTTCAAATACCTATTTTTCAAATTCCTCGCAGGCCCCGTCCCCTCTTAAGAGCGACCGCCCTGTCATAATTCTCATACAAACGCTCATATGTGATTATGGCGTTATAACAAATTTTCCTCCACATATTTTGAATACACAGGTATCTTGTTATTTATATCTAGGTCTCAATAAAATAAAAATAAACTTTTTTAGGGCAAGAAATTGAAATTCTGTTTGTTCAGGCTGATCTCCGAAACGGTTTAACCGAGTTTGACGGGACTTACACTGGTAGGTTCCGCGCGGAATAAGTGAAACCGACTTACTCTCTTGTGTCGGTTGCGTTAAACGTCTAACGGAACCTTCTTGGAAGTCGCATAAGAAGTTTCACTTCAAAAGTTATGAGCCAACAAAGATTAGTTTTTCTTGCTAATTTAACCTAACTTTGGGCGTGGTTAAGTAATAAAAGAACTGTAAAATCTCCAAAACCGGTACCGACAAAGCTCAAATATCGAAAAGTTCAATAAACTTTATTGGTCATTGATTTATGCAGTGGTTTTTTTTTCATAAATACCGATCTTCTGAAGGACTTTTTTACGCGCCTGTCTTACTATAAATGATCCTGCATCTCACTCCAATAACGTTGTGCGTGTAGACTCGCGTCTAACTGGTCATTACTGATACTACCTCTGTCGGACACGATGCCTGGTGAGACAGCGTGCTTTTTAGCCAGACCCACCAGTGAGTTCGAGCCCGCGACTAAATTCCCTTTAAGTGCCCCATTGTTTGTGGGTCAACACCACATTTACACTCTTTTTTTTGTTGTTTAGCCTATACTGTTCCACCGCTGGGCAAAGCCCCCCCCCCCCCCAAGTCCTTCCAGGAACTCTTTTCTCGCGCCACCACGAACCAGCTTTTTTTTAATAACAAAAAAAAAACTTTATTTTTCAGATACGACGTAATAGTGCACGAGTCCTCACACATTACATTTAAAAATAGTCGAGTCAGCTTATGTGTTATATGCAAGAAGTATCTAATCGGCGGAAGAAATGACTTACGGCATCACTATATGACGTTTCACCAAGGAAACATAGACAAGAGCCAACAAACGGAATCCGAGTACATCACTAGCCTATTTTTCGACGGTGAACAGAGAAGAACTTTCGACTCAAAATTTCTGTGTCTGTGTGACATGTGTTTTTCATTTTGTAAAAATACGCCTAATAATAATTACGAATATGCAAGATCCGTTACTGAAATAGGCAAGCGATATAAATGTGAAAAGTGTGGGCAGCTGTTCTTTGAAATTAATCTTGTTAAACGGTCATCATTAAGGAAAGTGTACACAACGCTCACCACTGCGGGTCAAATTCCAAAAAGGAGGAAAAAAACGAATGAAGATCGTTTGAAAACTATAGCTCAACGATTTAAAATGATGAAACACTGAGTTTTTGTTTTATTTATTGAAATTTTCCTTAACTACACAATGTGTAATACAGGGTGTTTGGCAGGACGTTGAACATACGAAAATGGTGGATAGGTGGGGTCATCTGCTACTTACTCAGCCCTAGTTTATTTGGCCCTGGCACCCTGGATATATTTTTTTTTTTGCTTTCTTTTAGTTTCACCACTTTCTTAACTTTAAAGTGTAAGTGTGTTTATTAAAAATGGGTACCAAATTTTTTTTAATGCAAGTTGAAATTAAGATTTAAGTATTTTTTTACATATTTCTGTAAGTTTGAGGACTCATAACTTTTTTTCTAGCTAACATCTGGATAAAGCAATAATTTTATAAGAATCTGCCAACATTAAAGATAACAAAAAAATACACTTTAAAGTTAAGAAAGTGTTGAAACTAGAAGAAAGCAATTTTTTTATTTATTTTTAATATCCAGGGGGCCAGGGCCAAATAAATTAGGGCTGAGTAAGTAGCAGATGACCCCACCTATCCACCATTTTCGTATGTTCAACGTTCTGCCAAACATCCTGTATAATTGACACAATACCTCATACACTTGTATTGAGTTAAAAGTATTACTAGTGGTCGACCATGGTCGTTATTCGACCATAATTATTAAATACTAGCTACCCGACACGTTGTCGTCCTGCACGCTAATTGCGTAACTCACGATTGATCATAATCTGTTTCGTTTTGAAACAGATGGCTAAACCATTGCTTCATATGTTCGAAAAATGTGTCTGCTCAACAACGTAAATAACGCAAAATAATTATTGTTGAACTGTCAAAATGAAACCGATTATGATCAATCGCGTGTTACGCAATTAGGGTGCTGTCTTATCTATGAATATTGAATTCGCATTGGTATGGATCTAGTAATATTACAAATGTGAAAGTTTGTAAAGATGTTTGGATGTTTGTTACTTAATCACGTAAAAACGGCTGACCGGATTTGGTTGAAATTTGGCAAACTTGTAGCCTGGATTAACATATCGGATAATTTTAATCCCGGTACTACGTTACCGTGGGATGATTTTCGACCTCCACCCGTGCGAAGCTGTGGTCACCCTTCTTCTGACATGCATTATAGGTTTTAAGTTCTGTAAGTCGTGAAGTCCTAACATGAGGACTTTATCCATACTGTCTACATTTTCTTCGAAATCGTATCAGTGGATAGCAAAAAGAATGGGACCTCTATTATGCTCCGTTTATCAGTGTGAAAACCCCCAATTATACAGTGAAATTGTGATACCTATTTAGTGATGTAATTGGAAAAGACATGGGGCAGTTATTATCAAACATTTTCAAGGGACAGTGAGTGTTGGGGCTTCAGTGGACTTCAATGAAACTCCCGTATCGAGGTATGGTTGTTTTAATTAGGTTTAACTATAATTTACAATAAATGTATAAGGAGCGTACAAGTTCGCGACAATGGTGAAAATTGCGACTGAAGATATAATATTTATGACGGTATTTGTTTAATAAAATCCATACGGCGCCTGGCACTTTTAAAATAGCATAATGCGACACACACACAACACTGAATATCTTCAGAAGTAACGTGCAGGCGTAAACAGTGAGTTACCTACCAATATTATTTAGTGACAAAGATTATTACTTATTTTAACTTTCCACCAGGATACAACGTTGATCATATTAATTAGTGACAGAGGAAAAATGAGAATCAGGACAGTCTGTTTCAGATTGTTAAGTTTACATTTCCTTAACCCGTCGCGTGTCTAACTACCAGACACAATAGAAATTCTATTGTTATCTGCACACATGGTCACCATGCCACAGAAAGACAATCATTTTAGGCACAAATTAATATGACATTATACTATAATAATTTGCTAGTCATTGACATTAATAGGTATGTTAGTAAATATTTATTAAATACCTATATGACAAAATACAAATTGTATTTACCACAGTTGTGTAAAATACAAATAACTTTATTGCTGTACTTCCTTTTTTTATTGATATACCAGCGAAGAGATTGGTTACTAAAACTGTTGCTTCAATTGAGCAAATATCTGCCATTTTAATTTTGATTTAGCCAATAACTTGGTTACACAAGCTGATATTCATTTAAATTAGAAGTTGAAACAATAGAAAACCTCTTGCATAATTAATGGAGATACCTAATTTAAACTAGGTAAGTAGGTATTACTATTAGCGATGTGCCGAGTACGCCTTGACTCGAGTCGGACTCGATTCCTGCTTTGGACTCGCCTACTCGAATAGGTACCAATTTATTTTGATTTGACTACGCCGGACTCGATTTCGGTACTCGAGTCAGGAAGAATTGATCTTGTACTCGCTTACTCGATTCTATTATGCGAGTCCAACTGACTCGAGTCTAGTAATCGTGTTAGGTTGACTCGCTCGTACTCGATCTCTGTTTACTTTAGCAATGAAGTGACTCCTATTAATACAAATTTGAACCCGCAACATTTTGTTTTGATTTCATTGTTTTGTGTCAGTAAGCTGATACTGTGAGTGAATTTATTGTTTGTCTAGTACTAGTAGTGAAGTCATTCTATTGTTATCAACATTATTACAACATGGCGCCAAAAAAAAAGAGCATCAGGTCAGGTCATCAGGTGTATCTATATGGAAGTGTTTTGAGAAAGTGGACAGCGATAACCGGCGATAATTTTATGAGACTTTTGAGACAGCTTTTAGAATGCCAAGAATATTATTGTTCTAAAACCGGTAACGGACTCGAGTTCTAGACTCGAGTCAACATTCGTATACCAAACATAGAACTCGAGTACTGGCCTCGAATCGCTGAATCGAGTCATGATTCGAACACCGTATAAACCGACTCGAGTCGACTCGATTCACCAAAACAGCGACTCGGTACCTACATCACTAATTACTATTATAAATTATCAAAATTTCAGAATAAGTTCTAACACAGTTTACCTGGGTGCACCAAAACATTCAAGGTATGTCGAGAAAAGACCTTGAAATTGAATTATTCATGATTAACTACATTGATATTTTATGGGCTTTCTAGGTCCAAGGGTTTGGGCTGGGCGTTGATGAGTCAGTCAGTCAGGACTTTTCTTTTTATTTATATAGATAGATTGGTTAAAACTTACATACGCACACAACACACAGTCGAAGTTAAATTCACTCTTGAAAGTTCCATTATAGTTATGTTATTTTAATTAACTTGTTTTTTTATCCTGTGTTTATTTCCTTAAATTATTCTCTTCATCCTTATAAAATCAACCAATGTAAGCTTGTACATATGAAGCGTCGTGGGGCCCTAGTGACTTTTATCACAAGCGTTGCTTGCAATGCCTATTTCACGCAGCACCAGTCTCTCATAAATGTAAACTTGGCCACAGCTTTTAAGCGTTACTACTGTATATTTGTGAATAGAAAATAAATATACTTTATTGTTATTATTAATTAGGGTGCTGGTGATTACTGAAATGAAACATGAACTGATGACTTTTTAAGTGAGGTGAATTGTGTAGGTGTAGCGTTTGTTTGTTGTGTTATGTGTGAAAAAGTGAAAGTAAGACGGTCAAGTAAGGATTCAATCATTTTTCAGTTTTAGGATAATGCATGGTTTTTTTTTTGAGGGTGGGAAATCATCAAATAACTTTTCCCGCTCTGGGTGGAGCAGGAGGGCGTGTCAGACTTTTACTGACTAAAACCCACCCGTGTTCCCTCAGTTGCCTGTGTGCCAGGGGCGACGGTATCTCTTTCGAACAACCCGCACCACTGGCAGGCATCGGCCTTTGCGGACCCCACCAGTCCGGCGCACCAGGACACATCGCACGCCGTGACCACCCCAGGAACCAAGTAGCACAAGGGCCCCAGACTACCCTGGCACCCTTGGCAACCTTGGTCCCCCTGCGACGGGTCAGCGCATTGGCTCCGCCGCCTATCACTTCTCGGCCGCAGGGGATAGGGAGAGCGGCTAACGCTATACCGACACTCCTCTTCCCCTGCGGCCCCACCGCGTCCGCCATCAAACGGTGGCGGCCTCGTCCAGGCCACGGAAGGGAAGAGCGCTAGTCAGAAGTACCGGCACTCCTCCTCCGCCGCAGCATGTAACCCTCAGCCGCGATGCCTCCCATTCGAAATTGCGGCCCGCCTCAGTTGCGGTGCACCTCACCGCAACCTACTTTTGGCCGCTACGTCGTCTGCTTGGAGCCAAAAGCCCTGACGAGCGGCCCCACCTTGGGGTTCCTCTTCGCTTCACCGTGGGAGCGGACCACGGCTACTGAGCCCCCCCCCCCGCAACGACAATGCGGGAACCCACTGGGGGGGATTATAATCCATGGTTTTAAGCCATTTACTCACAGATACCTTACAACCCTTTTTGGGCTTCTGGTAGATGGAAAGAGCGGTGTTTGCCTTGTTGTAGATAAATGGACCAAGGAAGCAATAGAATTTGTGATCGAAACTAGTTTTAAATAAATCAAAATCAAAAGTCATTTATTCAAACTAGGCTGAGAGTCAGCTCTTTTTGAACGTCAAAATAAAATTATATAAGACAATCCCCCCAAAAACGCCCGCCCTTCACCACTTCCTAGTGCTTTAGCTGGGAAGAAGAAGTAGCGGAACAAACTCCCCAGCAGCACAGCTGTCTGTTAAGTTAGAAGAACTTGATTCTATATAGGGGGCTATGGCATACCGTACCCTTTCTGCGGTTTCCTTTAGATAGGTCTATGTTGAAATTCAACTGGGAGTGTTTTTTTTTTGGATTATTTTTAATAAAAACGACTGGTGACTGTCAGGACATCCAATTTATTGTAAAGCGTCAGGAAATCGAAAAGGAATTTCAGCTCAAACCTTGAGAATTGCCCGTTGTGCTCTTTCAACCTCCAAAATGTGACTTTTTGCGGCCCTTCCCCAAGAGTACGCAATAATTTATAAGAGATTGGCAAAGGTCATCATATACCATTTTGATGGTTTGACGGTCAGCAATATGTCGGAGTATCTTTATTATATAAATTACCTATTGCTAATGTAACAAGAACCTGCAGGTGGGATTTGAACGATCGGGATTGGTCTATAGTGACACCTAAGTATTTAAGGGAATCCGTTCTTTGGAGTATTCGACCTGACCGACCCTTGCTCGTTAAAGCGCCAGCCCGCGCCGCGGCTGAGCCAGTAGCTTTAAATTCCCCGATCAATAATTATGCCAATATTTTGATCCAGGCTGTCCCCAATGATAGCTGTCTCCCTATCAGTGACGCCCTGAGCCGAGGCCCGTACCCCACAGGGGGTGCCCTCAGCGTGCAGTCGCTTAGTTTGTAATTTACTTTAGTTTGTAAGCCCTGGCTGGAGGCGTTAAGTTAATTCTTAATGGCAGCCCCAGGAAAGCCCGCGGTTAAGCAGTCACGGCCTCTCAAGGCCAACTGCGAGATGCCCAACAAAAAATAAAAATAAAAATGGAGTGTTCGACAGTCGCAGCCAGTCAATATGCTGGACGGCACGGTTGGCGCAGTGGTTAAGCGATTGACTGCTGCGCTGCGTGTCGCGGGTTCGATTCCCGCACGGCAAAAATATTTGTATGACCTACAAGTAATTGTTCTGGGTCTGGCTGTTTGTGTATGTGAGTTTAAATGTTTGTAAACGCACCCACAATACAGGAGAAATTCCTAGTGTGGGGCAACGTTTTAAAAAAAAATAAGAATATCGGATAGTGACATGAATGCGCTGTGATAGATAAAGCCGTAGCGGGTAGAAGATTTTTCTCAAAGCAAATGTAATATATTTCGTCTTAGTAGCATTTAGCGTAAGTACATTGTTCTTAAGCCACGTGCAAACAGTCTGAAATTCATCCTGCGCGTTACAAAAAGCATCGTCCCAACTCTTTCCGTAGAACAAGAGCGCAGTGTCATCAGGAACCTTAGAATTTTTCCGTTATGAAGTTTTAGCTGACAAAAATCGTTGATATACACTAAAAACAGTGAGGGCCCAAGTATAATTCCTGCTGGAACACCATAGCTTACATTGACCTCATCACTAGTCCAGCTGTCTATTCTCACTCTCTGTACGATCATTGAGATAGTCTTCAAAAAGCCGGAGGGGAAGTCCTCTCACTCCAATTCTGTATAGTTTCTTCAAAAGGTGTGGGACAGAGACCGTGTCAAAGGCCTTGGCTAAATCCAAGAATATGGTTAGGCATTTTCTTTTCGAGTCTAACTTGGAGACAATATAATCAGTAAGCTCATGCACCGCGTCAGCAGTCGATTTCCCACAACGAAAACCAAACTGCGACGCTGGAAAGTTTTTTGATTCTAAAAAACTCATATGGCGGTTGTTTATTAGACGCTCTAAGATCTTAGACAAAGTGGGTAGTATTGAGATTCGCCTGTAGTTATTGACGCAGTCTCTGTCACCGCTCTTGAAGATGGGCTCAATTAGAGCCGTTTTAACGACCCGAGGAAATAAATCCGTAGAAAGGGCTAAGTTACAGATATACGTAATGGGAAGAGTGAGCAATTGCTTGTATCGTTTGATGATTTTACCCGAGATTTCGTCCACTCCCACTGCACAATTTTCCTTCAGGTTCAATATAAGCAGCTCAACTTCATTTGCGTCCGTAGGGAGCAGGATTCTGGAGGATTCTGTCGGATTTGTATATTTTTGACCGGATTGGTCAGAACAACTAGCTATGTTTTCGCTTACTAAGTTTTCAGCCAGTCTTTTGCCCACACTAGCCAAAAAGGTGTTAACCTCATTGACACTCTTTTTAGGGTTTTCATTCGATATAAGATTGGATGAAGAGTCAGGCTGGTTTGATTTGCCACAAATCGTTTTGATAATACCCCAGAGTAACACACGATCAATCATAATCTGTTTCATTTTCTCTTAGCCACTAGAGACATCACTGTAGTGCCAAAAACTGCCGGTCGCTTGGAGAGCTTTAAAAATAAACTAAATTTACTAGCAACAACAGAAATTTAAAGAGAAATCTGACTGTAAATGTGAGTACCTACGATGCAGGCTAGATAGAACACATGACTTTCTGGTCTGGTGGTTTTGAGTATTTTGTGAATGGCCCACCAAATGTCCTGCAGATCTGGTAGCATCTTGTGACGGGTCGTTGAGCTCCCTAAAATAAGCTAATGCTACATGATGACTGACAGATACATGCCGTCTGTTGGGACAGGTCAGCTCGAAGCTGCAATGGCTCTTTCTTCAAAAGGCCCTTCCAAACATGGCCCTGCATTCCTAGACTCGCATAAAATTCAGAAAATATAATGTTTTGACTTTAACCATGACCCTTAGTTTGTTTAGGCTTTTTTTTCTCAGGGAACAGTCAGCTAGAAAATGCCGGCGACATATTCTAGTTTCAAAATATTGACCAACAGAATATTGACGCGTAAAAGTGTCTTATAAGATCTACTTACATAAATAAACATTTCATTTCACTTACCATAAATAACGAAGACATTAAAATACATTAGCTAGGCGTAATTTTTACTGATGTGACCAAAGCCTTTGTGTGGCCTATAGCAGCATTTGTGTGTTGAATTGGCGAGGAATAAAACCCCTGGAGACTTCTTGCCTCTATATTTGGAGTACTTTCTTCTAGGTAGCTTGCCACTGAATGTGTCGAATGGCAAAAATGTTCTTATTTTTATACAATTTTGCTAAGGATTCAGAATCGATTTGATCAATCACAAAAAAGCGCACTTATAGCATTCGCACAATTGCAGTAGCAGAATATTGCAGAAATTACCTTATAACCTTAAGTACCTCGAAACTTTACCGTAACGAGGACCGCGCTGGGCACGCCACCATAGCGGCGGTAAGTCCCCTCTTTGAGGAGTGGCTTGAGAGGCGGTATGGCGTCCTCACCTTCCGCCTGACGCAGGTCCACACCGGACACGGTTGTTTCGGGAGGTTCCTGTTTCGGATAAGGTGGGAGGAAGAGCCCGGGTATTTCCACTGCGAAGATTGCCCTGAGGACGCGATCTCTCGCGTCCGGCCCTGATCCAGGCCATGGTACGGAGCGAGAGTACATGAGTAACCGTCACCTCCTGCGAAGCAGTACCTAATGCTCGCGAAGAGGGCGGCGGCGCACGTGCGGGAGAGGCAATATATGCGCCTTCACGGCCGTAGTCGCCGCGAGAGACGCCCTGGGCGTCGGGAATCCCAGGCTGATACCCGGCCACCGTAGGTGTTGGTACGAGTAATGCGTAGCTCGCTGTCCAGTAAGGACCAAGCCCGGGTCGACGGTGCGTTGTGTTGCCATCAACTGTTGGGGCCCGCAAGAGCCGATGCCTGCCATGGGTGCAAGTTGTTCGAAAGAGATACCGCGGCCCCTGGCACACAGGCAACTGAGGGAACACGGGTGGGTTTTATTCAGTAAAAGTCTGACACGCCCTCCTGCTCCACCCAGAGCGGAAGAAGGTATTTGATAATGCCACACTTAAAAAAAAAACGAGGACCGCTCGACATTATTTGCGTTTTTCGCTAACTTTTATTAGGTTTACATAGGACAAACTATATATAATTAGCCTCTATGTAACAAAGACTATCAAAGAAAATTATAAAATAAACTTAATACATAACATAAACACTTAACTAGGTATTGCTTACTCCTTGTACTAAGTCTACGATGTACACGAATTATTAAAACTTTGGCACTATTCACTTTAACTATTGATTGAAACGTCCGTAATCACTATGTACTGTCTTATCAGGGTCTATTTATCACTTGTCACACTTTGATTATGTCCATTACGAAACCCTGCTTAATTAGAAAGCTCTGCTCATGCTTAATGTTTATGGTATCAGAGGTAACTTCCTGAACCACATAAAATCAAACCTTAGTGACAGGAAATAATACACGGAATAAACAAAATTTGCGTCAAGACTAAACGTGAAAAGAAATCTGAATATAGGTATAGTTATCAGATAATGGTGTACCTACTACCGGGGTAGTGTGTTTAGCCCACCACGACTCTAGCTCAGTATAAATTATTTGCTAAATTACAATCCATTTCTCTCAATGGAGTGTCAGTGGCTGACCATTGGAAAGTCATAATGACGCCATTTTATTAGTACATTACCAAACTTGTCCAAATCAACAATTATGAAATCAATGATAGACCATTCTGACACTATTGTAATAGCAGAAAACGCAAAAACGCTGAGAAATTCATGAGCTAACTTAGCGCATCCCCTTTACCCAATTATGGCACGTAACGAATCATTACAATATTGTCTTATATTTGCAGATCACCAAACATCATCAGAAGACACAGAATTTAAACCAGTTCGTTCACACAAGGAGGATCGAAGACGAGTTGTGACGCGCGATAGGAAGCACTTGACCAACCAATCTGAGAAAGAAAATAGTGAATTCTTGAATTATTTTGATATCGTGTGTTGCGTCCAAGTGACAAAACAGAAACAATTACCATCAAACCATGGACAGTAAAAAGTATAACAAGGGCGATGGCACGTCGGGCATCCAAGGACAGTTGTATGAGAGTAAATTAATTAGTCTAATATATTTTAGAATGAAACATGACGACAATGTTGAACAGTTTAGTTTGGCCTCCAATAGAGGCGACGTAGGTGCCTTCGATGACATTTGTTTTAAAGCAAAATTAAAGAGGTTTAATAAACCAGTCATTGTGTTTATTCAAGCCAAGCACAGAGAGAACAATCAACTACTAAAGTTTACTAGTGAAGATGATATGACCAAATATTTTAATAGCTACCTGAAAATTAGACATGCTTTTGAAATGAGCAGTAAAGACATGATTTTTGGAGGTGATTTCGATGAAGCTGAATGCGTTTTCGTTATGTATACTACAGCAAAGGTCGATTCCGAACAAAAAATATATAAAGGTAGTTTTGCTGACTTTTTGAACAAACTCATAGGAACGGGAGGTTCTTGCACACAACCATCATACACAGATGAAGAATTGGAGTTTTTATGTAAATTAGTAACAAAAGCAGAAATCAAACAGTTGGCGAAGTTTATTTTTGAAAAATCTGATAGCGTTAAGTGGATGAGTAATAATCTTATATTCCGCTATCATGTTATTCTAGCACAGAGCGTTCTACAAGTTTCAGACATCCAACCTGAAGGACATCGGAAGGCCAGCTTCAAACAAGACTTCTTTACAACCACCGAAGAATTTCTTGTGCTGCTTAAAAACATGTTGTGCTTAGAGCATCTTAAAAAGCGAAAGTCGGAAGAGATCGATATATATAGTTTATTGTTGAAGTTCCTTAGCGTACCGTCTGACGTAATGACACTAATTACTTAGTGTCATTACGTCAGACGGTACGCTAAGGAACTTAGCTTACGCTAATAGGAAGTGTTCTTACTTACAAGAACGGCAAGCTTGAGTTTGTTAAATCAATAATAAACGATCTAAAGAGGCAGCTCGAAAAAGCAAATGTCTCTCAATCGATTGTCTATGACGCAGCAGAACTGAACAACGAGCTTAAGTTAGACAGCAAATCGATAATAGACGATCTAAAGGGTCAGCTTGACAAAGCAAATGTCTCTCAGTCAACATTCTACGAAGCAGCACAACTGGCTGCTAAAGAGGATTTACTAAATCTAAAGCTTGAAGTCCCAGCTTCCTTTGGCAACAAAGATTTAACAATAGGCGGCCAACCTGAGAAAATAAAAAATGAATTAAACTACTTAACATTAAAAATCATGAAAATATTAGAAAAATCGGATACCAATAACACCGTCATTATAGACGAGTCCCTGGGTAAACAGTTTCTGAAGTTAAATGGAGGCATAGCTTCTGCTGTCGGCAACGTACTAGTTTTAGATGAAAAATCAAAACTTTTTAAGTTTACAGACGACTGTGAATCACTAGGCAATCTTGCCAAAACATGGTATAAATCATTGGAGAGAAAAATCAAAAACTTGCACGATTATAAATTTGATGTTAAAGTTAAAAAGTTTCCAAAACTTTCATTCGAACGAGGAGAATATGACGTGAGTTTGGTGAGAGATTTCTATGACAAATTAGTGTTTTACACTAGCCAAGCTAATCAGAAAGAAGTAGAGGATCTTTTGAGACGTGAAATAGAGGCTCATCCGTGCAGTGACGTCGACAACTTCAGAGTTCGTTCTGACGTTATATTTCTGAGATATCATAGTGACATACAAAAATGGTGGATAACGCCTAAAGTGGGAACATATCTCACTAAGAATAGCAAAATTTATGAGAATGTAGTACTTGATGTCATGAATCAGTCATTAATGACTGTTTTAAATATAATGAATATTGTTAAGTATAAATCCTATACATTTAATGAACACGCTCTTAAACCACTCAAGTTGCATGGCGAGATTGTAGGAACTGTTGTTGCTACCGAGAACTGTGAGTTAACAGTTGCTAAAGTGGAACAATATCTAGGAATGGAAGACCGTGTTGTGTTAAACTTGGATTATTTTTATGAACTACCCTTGATGGACCACAGCATTTTATGGAGAGAATTGAAGAACCGACCTGAGAAGAAGATACTCATTATTGTTTGCAGTAATTCTCAAAATTATGAAAATTCTGGTATGAGGCTTGAACATATTGCAAAAGCTGTTGTTGGAAATAAAATTATAATAATTTCCAACACAAACATTGTTGACACTATCACTAAGTATTTCTTTCAAGTACGTAATATATTGAACGATGAGAGTGTTTTCACCGACTTGACTCCTGAATCGCAGAAGAAGTTCTTAGCGGCTTCTAAAATAAAGCTGCAAGGTAAAGATGTCAGCTTAGATATAATCGGTGATGATGAGTCTGTGCGAATTATTGACGAAAAAGTTTTTAATAAACTTATCAATAACAAAACAATCGAAATTGGTGATACGGCTATTTATAACAATTACAGAGAACAGTTTTACATTAACAGACGCGTCAGTCGCGCCAAACATCAAGATGAATATTTTATGTGTGATGAAATCAAAGACAAGGATTTAACAACGTTTTACGATTTAAAAGACGACGTAGTACTGATAACAGGAGAACCGGGAATAGGTAAGTCAACTCTACTTACTCACTTGTCAATTAAAACAAAAGAATTCGATCCTAAAGTTTGGATTGTGAGAATAAACTTACCGGAGCACGAGAGAATGGTCAGGACATTCACTGAAGATGGCTGTAGTACAGATTCGGAGTTTTCTAAGTTTTTATGTCAATTTGCACTCGGCGAAGAATACTACAAGCAACAGAAAGAAGAAAAATGCAGCAACGAAGAGGATGACGTTTCAATACAGTTGCAAATGTTCCTACACTATTTTAATAATGGAAAACTGATCATTCTATTCGACGGCATCGATGAAGTACATTTAAATACAGATAAGCGTCAATTCAGATTCCTGACGTTAGTCAACATTATTTCTCTTAAACATAAAGTCTGGATCACAAGCAGATCCTGCAACATCTTTGAAAACGCGATCGGACCATCGTACAAACTAGAGAACTTCTCTCGCTCTGAACAGGAGACATACTTAAAAACATTATGGAAGAGCCGGATACAAAATAGTATTGATTCTTTCATAAAAAATATGGAAATGGATGATTTTTGTTTAAATTTTTATCTCCGACTAAAAGAAAGAGAAAACAAAAACTTGAGAGGATGCGTGCTGTTTTTGGAATTTTTAAAAACGGAGGCCGTAGTTGCTGGCATTGATTTTCCGTATGATAAATATGATAATAATTTTACGAGGAGGTTTGGATTTCGTGACAACACAATCTCATGTTTTCCTGACGACACAACCCCGGAGGATCTGAGCAGAGTCGCTCAAGAGGTCTTAAATGTCCACTCGTATACCCCATGGTGATATGTCGTGAAGTAAATCTAAAGGTTCGGCTAAAATCGTCTACCTACGGTAATGAACGAAAGGGGCCATTCAAGTATTACGTAAGCATTTTTTTAGCAATTGACCCCCCCCCCCCCTCCCCCCCGTCAGCAAAAGTAAGCAAAGCTCTTACTCCCCCTCCCATGCTCACGTAAACTTTGGTAGCAGACACCTAACGTGTCTGCTCACTTTCTTGTGATTTTGGTATATTGTCATCGTTTTCTTCGAGCCATTCATAGACAAGTAGGGTTGCCATATGTGTTCAAACCAAAATCGACTAAATTTTGTAGAAAATCCAAAAGTTAATACTTAAATAAATTCTGCTGACGTAATCACCATCCATACCCCCATCCCCCATGTCATCAAAAATAAGCAAAGCAAAGAGCCCCCCGCCCCACTGTAGTGCTTACGTAATACTTGAATGGCCCCAAAGTACCTATGATAAGATTTCTTTACTTTTTTAAACGTTGTATACTTATATACAAGAGCATGCAAGATATTACATTAAATCGTTTCAGTCCAATCATGTTAAGCATATACAAATATTTGCTTAACATTGAAATTATTTAACAATAAGAAAAATATACAGACTAGTACACAGACTCACTATCGTTTACTAAAATAAAACAAGTACCTAACCCAACGTAGCAATCGTCAAGCTAGTTTTCTAAGGGGAATACCTAACAAATGCCCGAAATGGGCAGAAACTACTAATAGTGCTTAATTCTATTTAGAATAAAATATTAACACTGTACATGTGAACTAAGTTTGGCCAGTTTTTTTTACTTTTAAACGATCACAATTATGTAATAAAAACCCTCATGCATAAAAAAATACACTCATTCAATGCATTAAAAACTCAATTAGCTGCATATTAAGTACCGACAAACCTATAAGCTAAATGAATTGGATATAATTATGTGTCATAATAAAGTGTGCGTAACCTGGCAAAATGTTATGCTTTAGAGAGGTGAGAGTACCTCTATCAAATAATTAGTGTATCATGAGAAGCAATTTGTTTACTAATAGCATTTGTTTTAAAATTATTTGAGAAAAAGCGATTTTGCTGGAGTAACGGTTTCAAACGTTACCCTAGCAAAATTGAATTGTATAATTATGTAATTATACCGGCTGACTTTTTTTAGCGTCTGGACAACAATATGGCATGTTGTGTAAGTATAATAGAACTCATATGCGCTAACCTTTGCCTGGTAGCATTGATATAGAAAAAGTTCCGAATATCCTTAAAATACATGAAAAAGAAGACACCCTACGGCACTCGCGTAAAACGAATAATAGCCAAAATAGGTAATAGTAAATGGGCGTAAGCTGCGATTGCCTATGAATGGAGCATGACGATAGTGTGAGCGAGACACTAGCATTAATTTCGCTCTACATCTTTGCGACTGATCCCCACAGACTCACGCACACATTTGCACGTGTACCTACATACGTCACCTTGCTGTATGTAGTTTTAGTAGGCAAATAATTTGATACACAGTGACGCGTGTCTTGAAACCGTAAACCAAATAAATTACGTCTTGTAAGGTCAGTAAAGCTTTGATAGAAATGTAAACAAACCTGTTGATGTTAAATTCTTATAACAATCACTCACATTCATCTGTATTTTGAGGGTTTTAACGCTTTAACAACCGTCGTGCTGGAAGTACATGTCCCGCAGATAATGCAGAGGAACGTCTTCCAACATTGTGTCGATAACTGACTGTATTATTTCACGATACGTTTTCCCTTTCAATCGACCTTCGATCCAAACTGGACCAATAACCTATGCGATCGACTTGCACCATTTAAATTTTCACCAGACAAAAAATAATACCTCATCATGGTAAGTTACTCGACGTTGGAGTATTCATACGTCATTATGAAAACAATCACTGGGCGGTTGAAGCACACGCGGAAAAAACAGCGATCGACGTCACGCTATGACTAATCGCAGTGGACTGGAGACTTGGAGTGAGATCAAAGACGCCGCGGGACACGGTACTCGGGTCGAAGGGCGCGCGGGTCGGGGGGGGGGGGGATGCGCATGCGGCGACACTTGAGCGGTACGCCTGCAAAAAAATATTAGTTACCTATCCCCGGCCGGCTTCAATCAAAGGATTGAATTTCGCTACGAATTCATTCATAATTTCTGCGCGTTGACTAGGGTGCCAATAAGTTGGATATTGATATTATTTGCCGATTTTTTGTATTTTTTTTAATTTTTATTGTTTTTAAATTTTTATATGAAATGTTTACTACAAATAAGTAATAGTATTTATTGATAGGTTAATTTCATTTTAGGATTTAAAAAAAAATGTTCAATTTCCGTGCCATAGGCTTCTACTCCGTTCACCTATTAACCCCTATTTTTTTCCAGACGGTAAAAAAAGTCATCCGGTATTTATGACATTGATTTACACTCAGTGATTACCTTAACTCACACTTGTTAATATTCTAGGACAATCGTATAGGTACTTACTTTTACAATGTTTGTAAATGTGTGAGCACCATGTATCTATCATAATTTATCTGTATTGCTTCAATTTTATTCTGTTTACCTATTTTGGTATGGTAATTTTATTCTGGGTGCATCGTTTTCACATATTATAATCATATAATGAATGTACTATGTTAAATATTATACTTAAAACATTTTAAAAGAGTAACGGTGGAGTTTCTTGCCCATTCTTCTCCATACGAAACTACATTTTGGAAGGGGCGACTAGAATCAATTCTATTTTAATGTAAATGTTGACGTTCAAAGTGCCTTATCAGTTCCTGTTTGAAATAAATGCTTTGACTTTGACTTAGAATCATTTTCAAAAATTCGCTTCAGCCTGGAACCAAATACCTACATGAATAGCTAGATTTTGTTGCGTAGTAAATGTTTGTAAATAGCATAATGTGTGTGTGTTCTTCAGTTATTTATGATTTTGCTGCGGTAATGTTTTGGGATTTCCCAGATCTCGAAAACAGCGCAACGTAGAAATCTGAAAAAAATACCAATAAGAGACCTTAATTTGTTCAAATTTGTATAAACATTAGTTTTTGATTTGATTGACGTAAACCAATGTAATTAAATGGTTTAAAAATAACGGATTTGCTAGTAAACCAATACACTTTTAACCAAATAAACAGATATACAAGGTGTAACAGAATGGACGCAAGACCTGAAAGTGGTTTGTTCCTAATTGACTATTGAATCGATTTCAGCAACTTTTAATATATGTAAGTAATGTTTTTTAAATTATGTATTTTGCAATACCTACCACTGATTGAGCCAAAGAAAATTCAATCTTATTTCAGAAAAAATAAGACTCAATTTTAAATGCATAAAGTAATGCTTGGGTCGACACGTTTTTCTTAATAATATCAGCTAGCTTTAAAAAATAGTTTTGGTCATCGTATTATGCTTTTAACTCAATACTCTAATTGGGGTGTATGAGGTCTTGCGTTAATTATGTTACTCGTTGTATATTAGTACATTATACTATAAATAGATAGATAAGTTTAAATATACTTAATAATAAAAAATAGGTAATAGAAAGGTATACAGGGTGATTGGAAGATGGGTGCAAAGCTTTAAGGCAAAGATAGTACAGACAATTTAGAACCTTTTAAGCCATGGTTGTCTTAGACGAAGTCTTAACAAATATTTTTAACCAAATTTCGGAAATTCTCAAAATTTAATGTAAACTGCATAATTATGGCCAAATTGAACGATAAATGAATTCATTTTTTATTTATTTACTTAATTAAAGTAATGTGTAAGCAATCAAGCAAAACATGTTTTAGGCTTCTGTATCATTAGACATTTTTTTTACAGACATTTAAAGCTCAGAAAAAATAAAAAATTAGTACAATACCTACGTCTTTTAAACCTTATTAAAAAAAAAAAATTGGTAAGACTTCGTCTAAGTCAACCATGGCTTAAACGGTTCTAAATTGTCTATACTATCTTCACCTTAAAGCTTTGCACCCATCTTCCAATCACCCTGTATATTAGAATAATACAGATATTATCACAGGACAATTAATAACTATTTTTTACTTCTGTTTATCTTTATTCCATTAAATACATAAAAATTACATTTTTAAATATTAGATTATAAAATATATAAAAACATTTAAAACTATAAAAAATAGTAGCCCACTGGTATCGGGAACAGGGTCCAAGCTACCGGTGGTCAGGTCTGCTGAGAGAGGAACCTCCTTACTATACGCGCCGTGTGTCCAGTAGTACTGCTCTCTGGACAAAGCCCTTGATCCAGCTGCCTAACGAGAGCCTCCTGAGGTGTTGGTCGAGGCTCTTGGCTATAATACCATTGGCCGTCACGACTATTGGCACAATGACTGCTGTATCCATGTCCCACATGTCGACAACCTCGCGTGCCAGGTCAAGATACTTGATCTGCTTATCTTTTTCAGCTTTCACGAGGTTCTCGTCATGTGGGACTGCTATATCAATAATCATTGTGCGACGCTCTAATCGATCTATCACTACTATGTCCGGCTTATTGGCAACAATAGTCCGGTCAGTGATAGTGCCATTTTCGAGAACTGAGTCGGGCACATACCTATAGTATGGAACTTCCGAGTCCACAAGACTGTATTTCAGAGCAAGTTGCTGGTGGATAATCCTGGCTACAAGGTTGTGCCTATGCAAGTAGTCTCCGTTAGCCAGACGAGAACAGCCACAAGTATATCCCCCAGACGGTGGCATGCCCGACAGATGTCAACCGTGCCATCCTTCACAATATATTTCCGGTAGTTGCTAAGTTGATTTTTAGAGGATTTTATTTTGTTAAACATTTCTGTTGTTGCCTTATAATATTATGTTAACGTGAAATTAATGCGTAAAAGAGGAATAAAAATCTTTGTGATTGTTAAAAAAAAGTAACTTAATATTACTGTTAGTGAGTAAGCTCCTTTGATTAAGTAGATTTTGAGAAGAAATACTTTTAGTTCAGCATTCTTTTAAACTTAATAATTTCAACGAGAAAATAAGACTGAGTAAACATTTTTGATTGTTTTTTTTTTAAGTTTAGTACCTAATAAAAACATTACACTGCATCATGAGTTTTACTTAATTAAAATTGTTCGGCGAGAGTACCTATTTAATACCTACATTAAATTAAGAGAATTCTTAAAATATGACTTCTGCTGTTATCAGAAACTAAAATATGACCAAGCGGGGTTTGAACAGTTCATGTAAGTACTTTAGCACCATTTTTTTTGTCGGGCATCTCGCAGTTGACCTTGAGAGGCCGTGACTGCTTAACCGGGCTTTCCTGGGGCTGCCATTAAGGCCCGTAGTATCCTCATCTCCCGTTTGTATGCTAAAGCACGACTGCCGCCCGCGCCCGCGCAGGGCACCTCTGAGCCTTTATCTCAAAATGGGGATATTCCTTTGATTAATTTACAATTGTGCTTCGGCGATTCTGTGGTACCTCTAACTATCTATTTTTCAGTGTATTTTTTTTCCAAATAACGAAGCCGTTTAGTAGGAGTATGGAATAGAAGCCAAAATATTGCGTGTTGGAAAATATTTTTTTACAGCAAAAGTATTAACCATACAAAAAAAGTTCTTCGGGCAAAATGATCTATATGAATCTATAGCAAAATCATATATTTTTCAAATCTTCAAGACAAGCCGTTAATGAGCAGTACGGTTCATAAAGTGACCGTGTTACGCTACCAAACGGGACGTACGCCCTTAAGAGTTAACTTACATACTAAGCGACTGCACGCTGAGGGCACCCCCTGTGGGGTACGAACCTCGGCTCAGGGCGTCACTGTTAGAGGGACAGCTAGTGGGGACAGGCTGGATCAAAATATTGGCATTATTATTATTAGTTGGGGAATTTAAAGCTACTGGCTCAGCTGCGGCGCGGGCTGGCGCTTCAACGAGCAAGGGTCGGTCGGGGGTCTCGGCGTTATGCACCGTTACACGGGGTCTTCGTGGGGCGCGAGGACCTCGGCGGCGAGGTCGGAATGACGGTTGTATGCGGTGTGTGCGAACTGTACTGGTGGCTCTATTGCTTTCCTGAAGGAGAGTAATGGAGTCGTCTGGGTCGGAGAGGATATGTCTCGGCCGTCGGACAGAGCTAATCCTACTGGGGACATAAGTGGCGGCCTTCACAATCAAGGGATTGCGGTGTATTTCGGCTTTATCGAAGAAACGCTTCGAGTTGCGTTTCAAGAGTTGACTGACCGTGGGAATTTTCAGATCGAGATGGAGGATCTCGTTCCGAACGAACCAAGGGGCGCCAGTGGCTTGTTGGAGGAATCGGTTCTGTAGGATCTGCATTCTATGGATGAATGTGCAAAGACTGCACTCGCATACGTCATGATGGGACTGTAGGCACCCCCGGAAATTAATATAAATAGCAATTAAAATATCAGAGTTAAAATAAACTAAAATATTTTACAAATAAGCCTATTACCCTTATTTATGTTTTTTTTTGTAAAAAATACAATAATAAATATCATTCCAAAAATAAATTCTGTTAAAATAAAAATAATAATTCAAAAGCGGTTTTCTCTAATGTTAGGTTTTCCCACTTACGTCATTGTCGTTTTAAAGGTCCGAATTATTTATAACTTTTTTATGAAGTTTGTTGGTACCTAATAAGTGACATAACTAAAATTCTACAGGTAAAATAACGTCAATGTATCAAAAGTATCATTATTTTAGCGAATCGTCTCATAAAAAATCTTTCCAATCAATTTATTGGTGTAAAATACTGTATGCCGTAATACAAAACTGAAATGAACTTTTAAAATCATTGCATTCAGAAGATATATCACGTTTGTTAAGCATAGCACCCTAATTGCGTAACTCACGATTCATAATATTTTTTTTCGTTTTGAAACCGATGGCTAAACCATTGCTTCATTAAGTTCGAAAAATGTGTCTGCTCAACAACGTAAATAACGCAATGAATATTGTTGAACTATCAAAATGAAACCGATTATCATTAATCGCGTGTAATCGCGTGTTACGCAATTAGGGTGCAGGTAAAATATACCCCTTTCTATCTAAATTTAGATAATTATATACAGTTTTTACATAAAGTAAATATTATTTAAGAGTATATCTTAAAAGAAGGGTAATTAATTAATGCAATATTTTGCTTTAACAGTTTTTAAATTAATGTGTTTATACATACATACATACTCAGCCTATAATGTTCCCACAGCTGGGACACAGGCCTCCTCGCCGTGAGAGGGAGTGGGCCGTAATCCACCACGCGGGCCCAGTGCGGGTTGGTAGATGTGACATGTCTTCGAATTTTTGGTTCTAGTACATGCCGGTTTCCTCACGATGTTTTCCTTCACCGTCTGAGAGCAGTGGTGATGATATAATATACACAAAGTAATGCGCCTGGCTGGGTTCGAACGCACGACCTACAACTCGTAAGTTGCGGCCGTTACCACTGGGCCTGCGGTGGTGATTTCATGAAAATGGTCAAAAAGATGGGTTTTTAAACCAGTGTATCTCTTTAGTCGTAAATAATTTTGAAAGCAAAAAATATATGATATCTTCAAGTCTTTTTGCATACAGTGATTGAACTCAAAACATAATTAAACGTTCTTTAATGCATCAAAAAAAACATCAAAGTCACCCCTTTAATTATCTTTAAAACCAGTTTATCCCTTCAATAACAATTTTAATTATACTTAAAAATATACCATAAAATTTCAAATGCCAAATTGCATACAGTGATGGATTATTTATTATTATTTAGTTAATATCTAATTGTATACGATTTTATTTGCATTTTTAGGACAATGCTTGCTCATTTATTATTCCAATTTATTACAACAGATTTTAACCCATATCGGATTGCAATAAGAACTATTATCGTTCATGACGACAATATTTAAAGTTACCAGGGCCTTATAATATGTTTGAAATAGATCAAATTAAAACATAAACTTTGAAATGTCATTTACTCGAAATTGCACAGGCTACACTTATTACTTTTTACCCGTAAGCAAACGTATACACTGTTTGTTCAAAAAATAAGGTATTTTTTTTTCTCAAAAAACATTTATTTATTCATCAATTTCTATTTTGTCCCTTTCAAAGTAGTCCCCCTCAGATATACTAAGCATGTGCTAACGTTAGTTCCAATCCTCGAAACAGTTCTGATATGCACTTTTTGGTAGGTATGTCCTTGAGCTCTCTCAGCGATATGGTTTTTGTCCTTTTATGGGTCTCTTCAATCTTGGGAACAGAAAAAAGTCACAGGTGCCCAAATCTGGTGAATACGTTGGCTGAGGTATGGTTACGGTGTTGTTTTTAGCCAAAAAGTTACGAACAAGCAATGACTAGTGAGCAGGTGCATTATCGTGATGCAAAAGTCATAAATTGTTTTTCCACAATTCCGGACGCTTCATGCCCAAAATTTCCGAAAAAATTGCATGGCATGAGCCAACCGATATTCTAAAATTTTCAGCAAGTTCTCTAATAGTGATTCGACGATTGTCCATAACAATTTTCTTCACTTTGTCAATATTTTCATCGGTTGGGGCGTCCAGGGCGAGCCTCTTCATTCACATCTTCTCGACCTTCTGTGGAAAGCTTGTACTACTTGTGAACATTTTTGTGACTCAGAGTACACTCACCGTATGCCACTGTAAACATTTCAAGTGTTTTGAGCACTTAATTCAATTTTTACACAAAATTTGATGCAAATTCTATGATCCATTTATTTCGACAGCCGAAAATCGCCGAACACGCAAAATGCTTCTAACTTTTATGCCTCTCACAAACAAACTAAACATGCTATATAGCTGAAACAGTGAACATAATTATTATGTTTGAGACGAGTTTACCAACATAACAAAATAAAAAATCGATTTATTGAATGTACGCAGCCCACGAAATTCGAAAATTAACCTTATTTTTTGAACAGACCTCGTATTTTATACAAATCTTCTTTGAATTCTTCTGCTAATATGCGCAGATGCCGCGGCGTAATGTTGTCAGGAAAACATGAGATTGTGCTATTACCATGTCCAAAGATCATCATAAATTTGTTATAATATTTATCATACGCAAAGTTAATGCCAGCAGCCGCTGACTCCATTTTTAAAAACTCCAAAAGTAGCATGAATCCTCTCACGCATTTGTGTTTTCTGTTTTTATATTCAAAACGACTTAGTTCATGATCAACGTAATAATCAATGTCTAAGATTTCTTTGGAACAAAGATTCTCAAGTTGTATGTTGGCCTTCCATAATGAGTTTAAGTATGTCTCCTGTTCAGGGTGAGAAAAGTTTTCCAGTTTGTAAGATGGTCCGAACTCTTCTTCAATAATGTTCAAGGGTCTGGTTGTGATCCAGACTTTATGCTTGCGAGGATAACTCCTGACCGTTTTAAGTAGCGACAAAACTGCCGCTTCATACCGCCAAAAGTCTTCATCAAATCCATCAAACAGAAATATCAATTTTCCTCTGTTGTAGAAATGAAGGAACATTTTCAACTGAAATAGTGTTGAATTCAAGCCTGAACATTTCTTTAGGCGAACAGTTCCATTTGCTGATTCTTCCAACTCAATTAATACTTCACCTTTTGTATAACACTTTGCTATCAATCTCAATAGTGTATAAATCTTTCGTCCCTCGTAATCGTTTTCGAGTGCAATTTCACACATAAACTTTAAACTATCTAAAGTATCGATGACTGTATTTTTATCCCCCCAGTTAATATATTTTCCAAATATCCTCATGTGCCCCGGTAAGATCCTAAGAATCCAAACCTCAGGATTGAGTTCCTTCGTCTTAACTGCCAAGTGAGTTAATAGAGTTGACTTACCCATTCCTTTTTCTCCTGTTATAAGTACAACATCGTCTTTTAAATCATAAAGAGTTTTTAAAATCTTGTCTTTAACATCATCAACAATATTGTCTTCCTGAGTTTTTCTGCGACTGACCCGTCTGTCAATATAGTACTTATTATAATTATATTTATAAATAGCCATATTACCAATTTGGATAGTTTCGTTATTGATAAGTTTACTAAAAACATCTTCGTCAATAAGTCGCGCAGACTCATCATCTTCGATTATATCTAAGCTAACGTCTTGACCTTGAACTTTTATTAAGGATGTCGCAAAAAACTTCTTCTGTGATTCAATACTCAAGTCTGTGAAAACATTAACATCGTTCAATACATAACTTGCTTGTGGGAAATATTCAGTGATAATGTCAACTGAAGTCTTGTTCGTAATTATTATTATTTGCTTGCCATCAAAAGCTTTCGCGATGTTTTCAATCCTTGTACAAGAATTTTTAGAATCTTTAAAATTATGGCAAACAATTATAAATATCTTCTCCTTAGTTGTGTTTGTCAATTCTTTACATAAAGTGTTGTGGTTCTTCAAGGGCAGGTTGACAATGAACTCCAAGTCTAACACAACAAGGTCTTTATTTCCCAGATATTGTTCCACCTTGGCAACTGTTAACTCACAGGTCTCTGTAGCAATAACAGTTCCTAGTCTCTGGCCATGCAACTCGAATGTTTTTAAAGCGTTCTCATTAAATGTATAGTCTTTTTTCTTAATTTTATGCATTATGTTTAAAACACCAATTAATGGCTCATTCATGGCATTAGTTACGGCATTCTCATATATTTTACTTTTCTTTGTAAGATACGATCCCACTTTAGGCGTCATCCACAGTTTTTGTATGTCATCATGATATTTTAGAAATATCGCGTAGGATCGAACTCTAAAGTTGTTTACGTCACTGCACGGGTGATCTTCTATTTCTTCTCTTAAAATGTCCTCTACGCCATTTTGATCAGCCTGGTTAGTGTAAAACAGTAATTTGTCATAGAAATCTCTCACCAAACTCACGTCGTATTCTCCTCGTTCTAACGAAAGTTTTGGAAACATTTTAACTTTAACATCGAATTTGTATTCGTGCAAGTTTTGGATTTTACTCTCCAATGATTCATACCATGTTTCGGCAAGATTGCCTAGTGATTCACAGTTGTCTGTAAACTTTAAAAGTTTTGTACTTTCATCGAAAACGAGTATGTTGCCGACAGCAGAAGCTATGCCTCCATTTAACTGAAGGAATCCATCTCCCAGAGACTCATCTATAGCAACAATGTTATTGGTAGTAGATTTTTCTAATATTTCTATAATTTTTGAAGTTAAGTGGTTTAGTCTCTTTTCGATCTTCCTCGGATTGCCTCTTATTGCTAAATCTTTGTTGCCAAAGGAAGCTGGGACTTTAAGCTTTAGAGTTAGTAAATACTCTTTAGCAGCCAGTTCTGCTGCTTCATAGACAGTCGATTGTGCGACATTTACTTTGTCCAGCAGTCGCTTTTGATCGTCTGTCATTGATTTGTCAAGAAACTCAAGCTTGCTGTTTTTATATGTAAGAACACTTCCTATTAGTTTACTTAGCGTTTTTACCTCAGAGGGTTCGTTAAGGAACTTCAACAATAAACCCTGTACATGAGTGTCTTCCGACTTTCGCTTTTTGAGAACTTCTAAGCACAAAATGTTCTTGAACAGTACAATCAATTCTTCGTTGGTTGTAAAGAAGTCTGGTCTGAAGCTGACAATTCGATGTCCTTCAGATTGGATTTCAGAAACGTGTACAACGTTTTGCGCTAGAATGACATGATAGCGCAATATAAGATCATTATTCATCGACATTACGCTTTCAGAATCATCACAAATAAACCTCGCTAGCTGTTCAGCCAGTGATGTAATTTGTTCTTTGATTACTATTTTATATAAAAAGTCCAATTCTTTATCTGTGTATGATGGTTGTGTGCAACAACCTCCTGTTCCTATGAGTTCTTTCAAACAGTCAGCAAATCCACCTTCATATACTTTGTTATTGGGATCGCCCTTCGCTGTAGTATACATAACGAAAAAGCACTCAGTCTCATCAAACTTTCCTCCAAAAATCATGTCTTTACTGCTCGGTTCAAAAGCTCGTCTAATTTTCAAGTAACTGTCAAAATATTTGGCCAAATCAGTTTTACCAGTACACGTTAGAAGTTTATCGTTCTCTCGGTGCTTGGCTTGAATAAACACAATGACTGGTTTCTCAAAGCCCTTTATTTTTGCTTTAAAACAAATATCATCGAAGGCACCTACGTCATCTCTATTGGTGGCCAAACTAAACTGTTCAACATTGTCGTCATATATCATTCTAAAATATATTAGACTAATTAATTTAGTCTCATACAGCTGTCCTTGGATGCCCGCAGTGCCTGCACGCTTTTTATACGTTTCACTGTCCATGGTTTGATGGTAATTGTTCCTTTTTCCTCAATAGGATACAATAAATGATGTAAAAGTAATTCAAGCATTAAAGTCACCGTGTTTTTCCTCCTATTGGTCGTTTAGCAAGTGCATCCCATCGCGCGTCACAACTCGCCTTCGATTCTCCTTGTGAGAATGAGCTAGTTCAAATTTGGTGTCTTCTGTTATTGTTTAGTGATCTGCAAATATAAGACCATGTTGTATGTTTCGTTACGTGCCATAATCGGGTAAGGGGGATGCGCTAAGTCAGCTCGCAACATTAACATGTCAGTAAAAAATATGAATTTACTGAATTGCTTTCAAAATCAAAAGTCATTTATTCAAATTAGGCTGAGAATCAGCACTTTTAGAACGTCAAAATACATAAGACAGTCCCCCCAAAAACGCCCACCCGTCACTACTTCCTAGTGCTTTAGCTGGGAAGAAGAAGTAGCGGAACAATCTCCCCAGCAGCACAGCTGTCTGTTTAGTCGGATAGAGTTGATTCTATACATACATAGACAAAGTAATATAAACATTACGAGAATTAAAAAAAAATACTTAGTCACTAAAAAATAAAATACAAAGATATATTTATATGAACCCATATAACCTGTCACTAGTTACGCTAATTCTGGAGAAAGAACACAAAAATTTCACAGCGACCAACTATTCTTGTCATTTAAATAGTCAATGATGGAATAGTAAGCCTACAAAGGATGGATTTTACTTGAGCTTTAATCGCAACAAAAGGCAAATCTAGCAAAGAAGAGGGATATTAAGCCCAACACATGAGTTATGATTTTATGAACCTTATGAAGCCGGTGAAAGGGAGCATGTAGTTTGTCCTTATTTCTAGTGTTAACGGTGTGAATATCACTGTTTTTAGTTTACAAGTGTAAAGAAACAAAGAAACCCTGGCACCTAGCTGGTAAATTGGCCATGAGAAACCCTGTTTAGACCAATACTGAGCCAGATAAGTTAGTGGCACTATACCAACTACTTTGTGCATTAATATTCTAAACTATGGATAGCATAGTCCGCCAATAATGTTCCTTCTGCTGGGATACTGGCCCCCTCAATCCACCACGCGGGAACTGGTAGATGTCTTAAAGTTTTTTGGTTCTAGGACATGCCGGTTTCCACAAGATGTTTTCCTTCACCGTTTTCAGAGCAGTGGTGATAAAATAATCCTTACTAATATTATAAATGCGAGAGTAACTCTGTCTGTCTGTCGCGCTCTTACGCCAAAACTACTGAACCGATTTAAATGAAATTTGGTACACAGATAGTCTAGAGCCTGAGAAAGGACATAGGCTACTTTTTAATTCGAAAAAAGGGTTGAAAGAGGGGGGGGGGGGGGGGAGATGAAAAGTAGCATGGAAATATCGTCATTTTTAGATCTAGAAGTTTGAAGCTTATTTTTTAGGCTGTTGATTCGATATAAATAAATATAACATTCAAAGTTTGTAAAAGTATACCCGAAGTGTGTAAAATAACAGTAGGGAATAGAGGATGAAAGTTTGTATGGAAATATGTAAGGTTTATGTTAATGTTCTATAAGTTTGCGACAAGAGACAAAGACACTATTCCACGCGGACGAAGTCGCGGCCATAGCTAGTTATACCTACATAAAGTAAAGCGACTGTCCTGCTCTGGGTTCGAACCCGCGGCCTTCTACACGTAGGTAAGTCGTGTTACCACTTGGCTATCACTTCTCCACTGGACTGCTGTACCTGAATAGCTACGATCTAATCACCTAAGGGGGCGTCCATTAACTACGTGAGGCGTTTAGGGGGGGGGGAGGGGGTCGAGTCTCACCCAATCTCACGTGGGGGGAGGGAGGTTCTCGGCAAATATCACGTAATTTATATTTTTTTCCACAAAGAAACAATGTAACATTACGAGAAAACCGGGCTAAATGATGTCGAACATGTTTTTCCGCCAATATGGCTAAATCCTACAAAATAATATTTATCGCGGTTACGCGAACGCCACAAAGTAGCACAGTAGCTCCTCGATGGTTAAACTGCCACCGGCCAGACAAGCCAGCCAAATGCAACGCAAATAAGCACAGATTAACGTTTTTACACTAAAGCTACGTATTTGAAATATCTCACGTGAGATTATGGGGAGGGGGAGAGGGTCGAGCCAAATATCACGACATCTCACCAGAGCGGGTGTGGGGGTCGAAAAGTCGCCAAAATTGCCTCACGTAATTAAGGTGAATGCGCAGTGGTAGACCGCGAAATTCAAATTTTCTTACGTTTTTGCAATTTTCAGGTCTGTATCAGGTTGTATCCTGATCAAAATGTGATTTGCGAATATAACAGGTACGTGTTTACAGAATTTAGTCATTAGAATGTCTAATATATCTCTTATAAGTTAGATTTCTTCCACAAGCACTTTTCCATAAGAAATTTGTTCTTATGGAACAAATCTAACTTAGAAAGATGTATTATTGATTCTAATGATTATAAATCTGTAAATACGTACATGTTATAGTCGCAAATCATATTTTGATCAAGTAACAAGCTGACACTCACCTGAAAATTGCAAAAAACGTAACAAAATTTGAATTTCGCGCTCTACCACTGCGCATTCACCTTAATGGACGCCCCCTAACTCAAAATAAGTCCATTGGGAAGAGAGCAAAGCCGTTGGCATCGTGTTTTTTTGTTTTTATTACTAAATGGGCCTTCTCTTGACCTCGATCACGCCTAGGCCTGAATTCACTATGACCACATAAGTTGAACCTAGTCCACATTTTATGCATACAAACTTCGGGAGTGTTTTACTCCACTGTCTGACATGGCACATCCAAAGTAAAATATAGGTAATATCGTTTTGTCTCATTATAATTAATAATGTCGGTACGGAAACAGAATACTAAAATAAAAACCCATTAAAAAGTTAGGAGCCAACAAATATTCGTTTTTCTTGCTAATATTACTTAACTTTGGGCGTGTTTAAGTAATAAAAGAAGTGTAAAATCTCCAAAACAAAAGTCGGTACCGACAAAGTTCAATTATCGAAAAGTTCAATAAACTTTATTGGTCATTGATTTATGCATAGGCTTTTTCATAAAACCCGATCTTCCAAAGGACTTTTCTTAATTTTTTCGCGAATTTTTCACTTTATATGATCCTGCATCTCATTCAATAACGTTGTGCGTGGTAGACTAGCGTCTAACTGCTCGTCACTGATACTATCTCTGTCGGACACGAAGCCTGGTGAGATAGCATGATTTTTGGCCAGGCCCACCAGTGAGTTCGAGCCCGCGACTAGGTTCCCCTTAATGATTCCTTACTCGAAACCACGAAAATCACACACGACTTCTGCTAATATCGACAAATTATCTTGGAACATACAATATATGACATTTCGATTCCTTACCGTTACATTGGATTCTAAAAAACACGATATTGACGTAGTTACAATCATTTTATCAATACAGAATTGGGGCCCTGATTGAAAGCGATTGATGAGGTCTATGATGGATCGAGCGCGCCCAGAAGATGCCTGTCAACTCTTGTTTTGAAATGTGGAAGGGAACACAGACGCAGGTGGAGAGTTCCACACTTTGGCTGTGCGCATAATAAATGTGGAGGAGTAGCTTTGAGTACGACTGGTCGGGATATCAACCAAGTGCGGATGGTACCCTGCAGTACTTCTCATATTCCAGTAAAAGTAGTACCTAGTAAAAATAGGGGCCTAGCCTTAAATGTGGTGGATGTGTAAAAAAATACACCATTTTTACAACCAATATAAATAGGTTCATGTCGCATTATACTATTATCTTGTTTATTCAGAAACTTATTAATAGAACTGTGACGTAACAGACCGGGGAATACCCGCGTAAGATTATGTTTTATAATGATAATGTGAATGACCTTTATTCTTTAATGATAAATGATTTTATTTCTGTAAGTAGGTTTGTACAAACACTTTTACACGGCAGTCATATTTTTTTAAACTAGATGAGGTCGGTGTTTCCTATCTGACTACTCTGAGAAGAAAGGCCGAAACAAACTCAGAGGTCACAGTCTTTTTTAAAGTCCAGACATAATCTTGGTCAGATCATGTGAAGACCATGTGGATTGGTGTCTGAAATGGTCTTTTGAGGAAAGAACCACACAGATTGAGTGGACCTGTCCAATCAGTGCACGCATTTATCAGTAATCATGCAGCTCAACTCAGAACTTGAGGAGCTCAAAGATTTGACGAACAATACCAAAGAAAGGACATTTGGGTAGGCCGCATAAATTACTCAAACTGCCAGATTAACATTATAACTAACTGTGAAAGAGATGAAACACAAAACAAAAAAAAAAACAAAACATGACCCACACAGTCCTCACATTCACAATAATTAAAACAATAATAATATTATACTTCTCAAAGTAAATATTCATGTCAAAGTGTATATAATAATAATCGAATGTCGAAGAGTATAAGTTTGCAAAAAAAAGAAAGAACAACATTCAGTATGCAAAAATTGGAGCAGATCAATCCCAAGATGTTTTGTCCTCAATATAATCCTTAACGGTATAAAAGGCTTTCAGGCACAACTTACGTTTAATTAATGATTTAAATTTATTGAGACTTAGATCTTGAACATGGCTTGGAAGTTTGTTATAAAAGCGTATACATTGACATCTGAATGATCCACCTATTTTGTTGAGCCTTGTTGATGGTACAAGAAATTTGTGTTTGTTCCTAGTATTTATACTATGGATATCACTGTATTTTTTAAACAATTTAATATTTTTATGGGCATATAAAAGATTTTCAAAAATATACTGTGAAGGCACAGTCATTACATTAATCTCCTTAAATTTCTCTCCGAGAGTGTCTCGGACTTAATTTATAAATTGATCGGACAGCTCTTTTCTGCAACACAAAGATAGTTTGAATGTCGGCGGCATTTCCCCACAACAGAATACCATATGACATTACACTATGAAAATAGCTGAAGTACACTAAACGGGCTGTCTCTATATCAGTTAAATTACGAATTTTTCTAACAGCGTATGCTGCCGAGCTAATTAAAAAAAAATAGATATCATCATCACATAATTATGTAGTAATTTGCAGACGACACTTATTTATTACTTACATACAGTCAGTCGTTTAATATCCTCAAAGATTAGAAGAGAAAACTCAATAATTCACGAAATTGTTGTTAAAAAGATACAGAATCCTTTGTGTGTGGCACAAGTTTTGTTAACATAACAAACCAATGTGTAATTGTGTATAGACAGACTATGGCTACGTTCCGAGATACGATAATATCGATTTGAGCGTGCTCACACCCGTTCCGAATAGGCGTGAGCGCGATAACGATTTCCCGTGAATCGTCATAGATGACGTCATGACATGCGCCATCTCGCGATAACGCCGATCATGCCATATGCTAATATCAACGTGAGTGCTGTCCAAAAAACAAAAAAAAACAGTTGTGCTGATTTGTTTTGAGTCGCATCATATCTGTATCCTGTATCTAACTTAGATTTATTAGCAATAGTGCTTCTGGCTGGCAGCTACCATAATCGTGATAAATTAAAATCGGAACGCTAATAATGGACGTAAGCTCTGTAAGCGATATTTTTCAAATTCGGAAAGCAGCCCAACAGAGTATGTTACAGTGTTGCCAATTCCGAACGTTCAAATTATCGAGTTGGAACCGTTTGGAAATTATCGTGAAAAGAAAAAAATCACAAATAAAATCGTAAATCATTCATTTATTTGATAAGTGTTATGTACAAGCTAATGTATAGCGATGCGCGGTCATATGCGATCGGCCTGCGCACACGGCGCCAGCGCCGCGCAGCGCCCCGTACCCCGCGCCCCACCCATGTGCCCGCGCTAGCATGTTTTAAATAAAGCGTCAGTGCGTTCACGGCCGTCATTTGTTTTACTTGTGTCCCGTATCTAACAGTGGCGACGAGAGCAACCCACGCTTTATCAAGATGGCTCAGTTTAGTTTCGGTATATTAAGTAATTTCGACCACACAGTGCATGAATGGCAGGCGTACAAAAGTCGCCTGCGGCAGTGGTTCGTGGCTAATGATATCTCGGAAAAAAACGACACAACGGGTTCAAAACGGCGAGCAATCTTACTGAGCGCACTCACAGACAGCACCTACCAGCTCGCAGCCGACTTGGCTTTGCCAAAACAGCTGGACGAGGTGCCAGTAGAAGACATCTATGAGCTCCTTGACACTCACTTTTCTCCGACAAAGTGTGGATTCGGAGAGCGATACGCATTTTACGCGGCAACGCAGCAAACAGGGGAGACGCATGCGCAGTGGGCGGCAAGGCTGCGTGGCCTCACGAAACATTGCAAGTTCGCCAATGTAGAGGAGGCATTGCGAGACCGTTTCGTGATGGGCATGTTGGCGGGTCCCGAGAGGGACAAACTGTTCACAAAGGACACAGATACCTTGACCCTGGCAAAGGCAGTGGAGTTGGCACAAAGCGTCCGGTGCGCGCGATCTGGCGCCGCCGCCGGCGCTCTCGCGATGACGTCGATCACACAGCAAGAACATTCAGTGTTCAAGGTGCAGGGCAAGACTGCTGGTTCTGCTAAGGAACCGGTAATGGAGAAGTGTTCCGTGTGCGGTCGGAAGAACCATGCATCGTCTCAGTGCCGATACGCGAACTTTACTTGTAGGAAGTGTAATACAAAGGGTCACTTACGTAGAATGTGCAAAGTAAAGTGTGTTGCGACCAGTGACGTGAGTGAGGAGGACGATGATGGTGAGTTTTTATGTTGTAACATCATTTCAGAGCGGGTAGAACCCATGACAGAAATAGTGTCCATAAACGGTTCACAAATAAAATTTGAAATTGATAGTGGATCGGCAGTAACGGTAATTTCCGAGAGTTTATATGATAAACATTTTAGCAGGCTGCCCTTATTACCAGCCAAGAAAAGACTATTTACCTACACAGGCAGTAGTATCGTATGTCTCGGTATAATTCGCCTACCGGTCACGTATAGGCTGAGTACACACACACTAGATGCTTACGTGGTACGCAGCAAAGGCCCGCCATTGCTCGGAAGAGATTTTTTATCGTTATTTAAGTTAAAATTAGCCTCCTGTAATTTCATAAATAATGAAGAGAAAACAATCGATGATTTGCATAATAGATTCAGAGACGTATTTTCAGATGAATTAGGTAAATTTAATAAATTCAAGGTTAAATTACGTTTAAAAGATGATGCAAAGCCAATATTTTTCAAAGCACGTCCTATCGCTTTTGCATTGCGAGACAAGGTAGATAAAGAGATAATCCGCCTTGTAAACTTAGGTATACTTAAACAAATTGATCATTCGGAATATGCATCACCAGTAGTGCCGGTGTTAAAACGCAATGGGAGTGTTAGGCTGTGTGCAGACTATTCCGTAACCATAAATAAACAATTAGTTGTAGAGCACTACCCGTTGCCTACAGTCCACGAGCTGTTTTCCAAATTACACGGAGGTCAACAGTTCTCAAAGTTAGACCTGTCCATGGCCTATAATCAATTCGTTTTAGACGAAGAGTCACAAAAAATTACATGCATAAATACTCACCGCGGATTGTTTCAGTATACACGTATGGTTTTTGGGTTAACCAGCGCACCGTCTATTTTTCAGCGCGCAATGGAAAACATATTGTCTGGTATGGACGGTGTGTTATGTCTTTTAGACGATGTCCTTATCACAGCTGATGGACCGGGTTTGCATTTACAACGGCTAACGGCAGTGTTACAGAGGCTGCAAAATGCTGGACTAACCTTGCAAAAAGAAAAGTGTGAATTTTTTAAGAACGAAATCAATTATTTAGGGTATGTAATAAACAAAGATGGGTTAAAAAAATCATCGGATAAAGTAATAGCAATTGAGAAATCCCCAGTGCCCACAGATGTCGGCAAACTTCAATCTTTTTTAGGATTAGTAAATTATTACCGTAATTTCGTACCTAAGGCATCCGAAATTTTAAGTCCCCTATACGATCTCTTAAGGAAGGGGGTTAAATGGAATTGGGCCAGCGAACATCAAAGAGCATTCGTCGAAATAAAAAAACATTTAACGTCAGATCAGGTGTTAGCACATTTTGACCCCAATGCAACCTTAATCCTCACGGTGGATGCTTCACCTCATGGGTTGGGTGCAATATTATCGCAAAATGATAAGGATGGTTGCGAGCGCCCAATTTCGTTTGCGTCCCGCACTCTAAACGCAGCTGAAAAAAATTATTCTCAAATTCAGAAAGAGGCAACGGCTATTATTTTTGGAGTTCGAAGATTCCATCAGTACTTGTACGGTAGGTCAGACCCGTTCATCCTTCGCACTGATCACAAGCCTTTAATTTCAATTTTTGGACCACACAAAGGCATACCGGAGGTTTCGGCAAACCGTTTACAAAGATACGCGCTGTTTCTTAGCGCATATAATTATAAAATCGAATACGTTCGTAGCGAAAATAACAGCGCGGATTATTTGTCCCGCGCAAGTCTTCCCGACGACGATAAGCGGTTGCGGTCAATGACCGCGGGCAGGGAACGCGTGGACAGCGCTCAGCACGCTGCCGCCGCGGCCGCCCCGATTGACCGCGCGACATATGTTCACTTCGTAATAGACGGACACATGCCAATTACGCGGGACGAATTACGCAAGGAAACTAGCCGAGATGTCAATTTGATGAAGGTGATCGATTTTATTTCGAAGGGTTGGCCTAGAAGCGTGTCTGATGTGAATTTAAAACCGTTCCACGCATGCAGAAATCAGTTATCGTATGAAGACGGCTGTGTTATGAGAGGGCATAAAGTGATTTTACCAGACAGTCAAATAAGAACAATATTAAACGAACTTCATACTTCCCATCTGGGAATTGTGAAAACAAAGGCCGAAGCTCGTTCCCGGTTCTGGTTTCCGGGTATCGACAAAGCAATAGAAAAAATGATAAATTCTTGCAGTGTTTGTATACAGTTACGACCTACCCCTCCGCGCGCCCCGCTTACCCCCTGGCAATACCCACCCCAGCCATTCTACCGGTTGCATATAGATTTCTTGGGTCCGTTAGATAATAGACATTATTTAATCGTAGTAGATGCATACACGAAATGGGTGGAAGTTTACGATATGTGTGTTTCAACGACCTCATCAGCTGCAATAGAAAAACTGTGCGAGTTTATTTCAAGGTTCGGGTTACCAAATACAATTGTAAGCGATAACGGCACGGCTTTCACGTCACAAGATTTTAAACGGTTTTGTACAATTAACGGGATTGAGCACGCGACGTCACCGCCCTATAATCCTGCGAGCAATGGCCAGGCCGAAAGTTATGTAAAGATCGCAAAAAAGGGTATAAGATCGTGTATTTTATCAAGTAATAACCAAAAAGACACTAGAGTCAAACTGTTAAAATATCTTTTTGATTACCGGAATTCGGTACATTCAGTGACAGGGTTCTCTCCAGCTCAATTAGTTTTTGGACAAAAACTGAGATCGAGGTTGGATCTATTGTCGCCAAAATCGCTATCGTCACCCTCAAACGCGTCACTGGATAGCACAGTAAAATCAAAACAGTGTTTGCAGTGTAAATACAATGGTGGCAAAAATACTCAAATTTTAAAAAACGGAAACGAAGTGTTGTATAAAAAATTTAGCAATAAAGATAAGTTCACATGGCGCAGAGGCACAATAATAGACAAGATTGGAAGAGTTGTGTATTTGATTAACGATCATTTAACAGGGACTGTAGTGAAAAAACATAAAAATCAGATTGTGTTATATAAGGGTAACGCCAATGTACAACAAAGTTGGGATACTGACGAAATAGACACCGATAGTGACGATGAAACATTATCATCAACGGCACCACCGTGCCCCCAACCCGCGTCTCAAGCTGACGCCCCGGAGGAGGGGGGGCAGGGTGCAAGTACGCCGTCAGCGACGCCAGCCATATCTGTGGCGCCCGGCCCCAGCCATCCCGATAGGGCGTTGCGCCAGCTTCCAAAGGTGGACTACAGAAGCCTTGCGTTGGGCAAGTGACCAGTGGGCTGCCTGACGGTGTATAACTTGCTAGTTAATTATGGACTCATGTTGTATAGTAGTAATAACCTAATTTTAATGTTGTGTAGATACTCCATGTATGTAGTTGTAAGCACCTTTAGTATTATTATTGTTTGTATCTTTTTAAATAAGGTTGGGAGATGTTATGTACAAGCTAATGTATAGCGATGCGCGGTCATATGCGATCGGCCTGCGCACACGGCGCCAGCGCCGCGCAGCGCCCCGTACCCCGCGCCCCACCCATGTGCCCGCGCTAGCATGTTTTAAATAAAGCGTCAGTGCGTTCACGGCCGTCATTTGTTTTACTTGTGTCCCGTATCTAACAATAAGCATCGTGTGTGTGTATAAGAATGGGTGGTAACAGCTATAATCGCATAATCTGTGCCGCCAGTTCCTGTTCCAAGTAAATAACCGTTACAAAAACCAGTTACAAAATATTAGGCTGTTATTTCATATGTGGGAAGAAACTATTGTGTGTTCTTTGTTATCACAGTTTTAACCTGTTTACTGTAGCAGCTGTTTTTAGGTGGTACACACGGCCAAACATCAAGCTATACATTTCCAGTTTACGGTGATCTCGCACTGTACGGAAATCTTAATGCGAGATCAGTTTAGGTATACTGGAAATGTATAGCTAGATGTGTAGCCGTGTATACATGTAAAGTAGCAGGAAAACAGTGTCTGGGTTGGCATTGTATTACTTATAATTGTATAAACATTAAAAAAAGAAACACATGAATTTGGGAGGAGCTTGTGACGTTGTAACTGGATTTCACAGAGTAACAGTTTTTTTTATCTCATTCTAACTTAAGTAACTGTCATAAGCATGTATAGAGAAAAGCATGTGACTTTAATGTGTATGGAATGTATTATTTCGAGGAACAGTAGCTGTTATTTCAGTTTGTTTGTCACAGTTAAAGTCTGTTAACGGAAAACTCGCAAAATGCTATTGGAGTTTTCTGTGATCTCTCCAAAGCCTTTGATTGCGTGCACCATGACACGCTTTTGCGTAAACTACGTCATTACGGTGTTCAAAACGAAGCTCTTAACGTAATAAGCTCTTATTTGCAAAATAGGCACCAATGTGTAGATGTTAATGGTGTGAAATCATCCGGGCGACCAGTTCAGTTAGGTGTACCTCAAGGCTCAATACTAGGTCCATTCTTATTCTTAGTGTATATTAATGACTTGCCATTCTATTTAAAGGATATCTGTAACGTTGTACTGTTTGCTGATGATACCTCTCTTATCTTTAAAGTAGACAGGAACAGACAAGATTTTGACGACGTAAACAGTGCACTCTCAATGGTTACGGATTGGTTTACCGTAAATAACCTAGTTCTCAATGCCAAGAAAACGAAATGTATCAAGTTCGCCTTACCGAATGTTAGGAATTTAGGACCCAACATCGTCTTAGATAATGAGGTGCTTGAATCTGTAGACTCGGCAGTTTTTCTAGGCTTAACAGTAGATGCCAAACTTCAGTGGGGATTACATATATCAAGCCTAGCGGGAAGGCTCAGTTCGGCCGCCTACGCCGTCAGGAAAGTAAGACAATACACTGACGTTGATACAGCTCGGTTAGTTTATTTTAGTTATTTTCATAGCGTTATGTCCTACGGCATTCTGCTGTGGGGCAAAGCCGCTGACATTCAAAATATTTTTGTTCTTCAAAAACGAGCTGTTAGAGCAATTTACCAACTAGGTTCTAGAGTTTCTCTGAGAGATTTTTTAAAAGATGTTGGGATTCTCACGGTGGCATCGCAATTCATCTTCGCCAACATCTTATACATTAGGCAAAATATACACTTGTACACTAAAAACAGTGATATTCATAATATTAATACTAGAAATAAGGACAAACTACGTGTTCCCTTTCACCGGCTACATAAGGTTCATAACTCATTTGTAGGTCTGGGTATAACCTTCTATAATAAGCTACCCTCTTCCTTGCTAGATTTGCATTTTAGTGCGTTTAAAGCTAAAGTAAAATCCACCCTTTGTTCAAAGGCATACTATTCCATTAACGACTACTTAAATGATAAGAATTGTTGGTCGCTGTGATTAACTCAAGACAATGTTTGTGTTCTTTCACCAGAATTAGCTTACCCACTGACAGGTTATATCATTATGTTATTTCATATAATTGCTTTTTTTTTATCTGACTGTATAATTCAGGTTTTCCTTTTTTTTATCATTTATTTATGACTTAATCTACTCATTACAATGTTTTTTTTTTTTTTTTTTAATGAGTAGTATTGCAATATGTAGTTAGCTAGCGACCTCGACAATTCATGATTATTCTTGCCAGTGCAACCGGCAGCAAGTTCGTCATGCTCCCTTAGATGTCACTGCTTGCGGTAGCGTCGGGGGTCGGGTTGCCTCCTTCCCTCAAATATGGCGAGGGGGGTAATGGCTGATCTTTGCGTTATGCTCGTGAACGGGTGCTGCTCGTGGTGACTGGTCGTCTTGCTGACCATGGTTTTGTTATTGTTAATTGTATTAAGTTTTTATTAATTTTAGTCCAGAGGTCCTAGTTTAACTTTTGTTACTTTAAGTTACTTATAGCTATATTTGCATAATGCAGAATTGCATATGTAAGCGGGCATGCCCTTTATGCCTAGAGGCTTTTATTTAGATTGGAAGTTCTGTTTACGTTTTATTTTAATTTTCTATTATTTTTAGTTTTCAATCTTTGATGGTATATTGGCGTGTGCTAGCTGACATATGGCAAATTTTATGTTTTTTTTTTTGTGTTTCGTAATTTTTATTACCTATTATTGTATAGAAACAAGTTCTTCTAACTTAACAGACAGCTGTGCTGCTGGGGAGTTTGTTCCGCTACTTCTTCTTCCCAGCTAAAGCACTAGGAAGTGGTGAAGGGCGGGCGTTTTTGGGGGGACTGTCTTATGTAATTTTATTTTGACGTTCAAAAAGAGCTGACTCTCAGCCTAGTTTGAATAAATGACTTTTGATTTTGATTTTGATTTTGATTTTTTAACATCAGTTACCTGTTATATTTAACTGTTACGATAAATACACCTCACTCCTATTATGTATATTATGACGGCTTTGGGCGACTGTTGCGTATTTGGCGTTCCTTGTCTAGGTCTTCAAGACGATTTGTTTCAAAGCATTCAGCTGCTTGGAATGATGATGAATATAACAGACTTGATTTGCGTCACGTTATTCACGTGAAAGTCGTCTGGCACAATGTGGGACTAATTTGGTCAAAAGCGTAATAGTATGTACAACCAATTATGTGCGGGCAAACCGCCAAATAAACAGTTGTGCTAATTATTTGTCATATTTAATTATAACATAATGTAAGGAAACCCCAACAGGAACAGGCCGTAGTTGAATAATAATATACAACAGTAATTCGTAATGGTCTTATATTATACTTCTCAGGCATATACGAGAATCAATACAATTAATACCTTGACATCAGCTACTTATCAAATCTAACACTACCTATCGCTTCTAGAGCCAAATTTCCCGCTTGCCACCAGCCAGGCGTTCCGTTCACCCCCGTGAATCCCTTCAATCTTTTTTAGCGGGAAAATTGAGTTCTCTGATTGGTTCCCGCTATTTTGCGTCAACCAATCACAGAGCGACCACGAATACAAGCGAAGGTAAAGTTGCCAACATAAAATATTAAAGTGAAAAGTATTAATTAGTACAAATATATCAATAAAAATTGTCGATTAGCAAAATCAAAATTCACTAACCCTAACAATCGACCGTCCTGACAACGTGTGCGTCCCCGCACACGACACCAGGTGGAACCCTAACAATCGGAACGCTGCTGGCAGGGGTTTCTAAGTTATTAGATATATATTATTGTATGAATATAAAATTACAACAGTAGGTGACCACCACCTGATCAAAGTACCTATGGCTCGTTAATCAGCTTTCCCAGAAATTGCGGCTAAATGTGTAATACGACTAGTTTAACAAATATGTTTCATATAAATTAGGTATAAGTTCAATAAGGTATAATTATATAAATGCAACAGTTCATTGGGTTGATAACTGATAATAATAACTTGACTATACACCTGTCAAGGAACGTTAATTACAAATCAACTTATTAGGTTTTTACATCAATATATAAACATTTTTTTATTTCATCCAGCGGTCCAGTGATATCTAGTATAATTTCTATAAATAAATTTCGCTTTGAGTTGGATCAGAAAACAACAATCGACTTACATATGTTCTATCACTTACAATTAAACTTTGCTTTGGGATCCGAACGATCGATTAATCGGTTTACCCATCTTCGAATTACTAACCCGAACGATCGATTTTTCGGGGCCTAACCGACACCTAAAAGACGATCGATACAATTCAACTTTACTTTGGGTTCCGAACGATCGATTAATCGGTTTACCCATCATCGAATTACTAACCCGAACGATCGATTTTTCGGGGGCCTAACTGACACCTACAAGACGATCGATTTACTTGTGGTAGCCAGTAGGAAATTTGTTGAATCAGGTCACGATCCGATCGATTCTCGTGCCCGATCTGAAACAATGTATGATGCGCATCTGTAGTTAAGTGTCTCTAGAAATGTGTCTAACACCATAAAAATTGGGAAAATTACAATAACATTATCAAATTATTGTTCAGTTTGATCCTCATCGTCCGTGCAACTGGTATCCGAATTATTCACCTCTAGGGCCGCAATGTGTATCCATGGCATCATACGGTCTGCTGCCACTTTTGTGGGCGTGGGTTCGAATCCCACTTCTGATATGTAAGGAAACCCCAACAGGAACAGGCCGTAGTTGAATAATAATATACAACAGTAATTCGTAATGGTCTTATATTATACTTCTCAGGCATATACGAGAATCAATACAATTAATACCTTGACATCAGCTACTTATCAAATCTAACACTACCTATCGCTTCTAGAGCCAAATTTCCCGCTTGCCACCAGCCAGGCGTTCCGTTCACCCCCGTGAATCCCTTCAATCTTTTTTAGCGGGAAAATTGAGTTCTCTGATTGGTTCCCGCTATTTTGCGTCAACCAATCACAGAGCGACCACGAATACAAGCGAAGGTAAAGTTGCCAACATAAAATATTAAAGTGAAAAGTATTAATTAGTACAAATATATCAATAAAAATTGTCGATTAGCAAAATCAAAATTCACTAACCCTAACAATAATATATAAAATATTGCTTATTTATAATGTTTCTTAAATAGCGTGTTTCTTTCGTTGGTCTAGTGGGTGCAAATACACTGCAGCAGGCTTAGCATGATGCTTTCTATTTCTACGAGGAATAGACAGTGCTTTTTCAATACAAAGTGACATTTCTCCATGTTTGACATCGCACCGTAGATATCCTTCTACAATCTGTAATTTTGTCTTTGGTTTCTAACGATCTTCGTCTATGATCCATATAAATGTAGACTATCTTTAAGAAAAACTTCCCAAACTGTCAAAATCACACTGACAAAAAACTTTCTACTCAACGGCCACAAAGTATAAACGATTATTTACGCATAACTGTGATGAATAATAGAAAAACATAGCTATCTTCTCCTATTGTACATCATTTAGATAATAGTCATGTCCATTCTTCCGTCGACAAATCGGTGCTCGTGCTAAGCCTGCTGAGCAGGTCTTGGAGTCGATTCCTGAATGTCTGCCAACCCACATATACTCCAGTATCAGTAATAATATCAGTGCCTGCCTTTTTTCAACTATATTGGATCGATTTCTAGTATTACCTGATGCAGCTCAATAGGGCAATTTGCAATTATTGACCTCCCCCTCCCCCTCGTCAGCAAAAGTAAGCAAAGCTCTTACTCCCCCCTCCCATGCTCACGTAAACATTGGTAGCAGACACCTAACGTGTCTGCTCACCACAGAACACATATACTCAACAGCTGCGCACTTTCTTGTGATTTTGTTATATTGTCATCGTTTTCTTCGAGCCATTCATAGACAAGTAGGGTTGCCATATGTGTTCAAACCAAAATCGACTAAATTTTGTAGAAAATCCAAAAGTTAATAAATAAATTCTGCTGACGTAATCACCATCCAGACTCCCCATCCCCCATGTCATCAAAAATAAGCAAAGCAAAGACCCCCCCGCTCCCCTGTAGTGCTTACGTAATACTTGAATGGGCCCATACCAGCATTTTACATGAAGCGACTAACACTATCTCTCCACATTGTCATAATTGTATTTATTAATTAAATTACATTATAATTATATATATTTTAGTGATATTTATTTTAGAAGTATGTAGCTATGTATATTCTCATATTATGTGTATATATTTTTAAATTAGAGTTTAATTTGTAATTTTATAATTTTCCTTCTACTGTTATTACACGCGTTGTCTACATCTCTGTTATCTTCTCTCCTATCGCAGGTGTGCTGGAAGAGATTTCTGTAGAAATAAGCATTACCTTTGTACGTATTTTTCTGTTCCTTTCTTCTTGTCTGTTTATTATGAGTGTGCATAAATGGTTAAATAAATAAATAATATCGGACCTCCACAAGCCACTTACTGGGTAACACTCACTATACTATACCCCTTGGCAAGACTGGTCGCAGTGGTGTAACTAGGGTGGGGCAGACAGGACAAGAGCCCTGGGTGCCTCTCGAAGGGGGCGCAAAAGGTCCCCAATGATTAAATATTACAAAAAAAACATCAATAAACCATTTTATACTGTTACCTATATCTAAAAAATCTGAAAAGCTACATGAATACCTATATTGTGCAGTACAGGGGTGAAAGAATTTTTCCAAATCTACCTGTTTCTCTTTAAATTACAGCATAGCAAGCGATTTTTTTGCAAGTTATAATGAATACCTTTGTTATTGAAGGCTCATGATTGGTCAAGTAAGGTTTTGCGAAGCAAAGCTAGGGCTTTGCTCAGTTTAGACCGATAAGACAATTTACGATGGAGCGCAAATGTGATGCGTGCCTTAGGCGCCATTTTCTATCGGTACCTACGCCCCTGACTGCTTGTCAGGCATTTGGGCTTCAATCTTACTTATATAACGACTGTCAAAGATCTACCAATAACAGCCGAGACCAATGGCTTAACGTGCTTTCCGAGGCACGGGGGTGTCTCGGGTCTCGGTATGTAAAGATGGATATTATCGCCTATCCACGGACCGGCCGCGGCAAGCGTAGCTTAACCTGATCAATGAATCCGTGCGGCTGTTATTACGAGCCCCTATTATAAAATCCTTCTTACTACTAATATTATAAATGTGATTTCTTGTGTGGAAGGATGATGTTTGTAACAAAAAAAATAACTCGTTCACACAAAAATTATTAAACGGGTTGAGATGAAATTTTGCACACAGATAGTTTATAACCTAGATTAACACATAGTGTTTGGAATAAAACAAAGAGAGACAGTAAAATATAGATTTCACTTTTATTTTAAAACAAAAAAAAACAATGGTCAATACACTCAGTAATTTTACACAAGTCTTCAAGAAAAGCGTGTGTTGCCACATGTCATAAACATTTATAAGGCACGTTAATGCTGCACACATAAAAACAATAAAACTTAAGAAAAGCATTGAATTTGATTCTAAATTATTATAGATTACTGCAATTAATTACATTAATCTATAATAATTCAGAATATCAAATATTTATGTTTACATTGTATTGAACACTTATGGTCCTTTTTATTCCAGTAGTATGTTCTTGCGGGATAAATTCCGACCTCTACGCGGGCGAAACCACTGGCAAAATCTATATTTCACTCCGTTTCACGGTTATAACCTTGGTAGGTGTTATAATTTGCACATTCCACCTTCCCACGCTTTCAGAAAGTGTAATACATTATTTTCGACAGCTTAGCTGTGTAGACAGACATAGAATTTGTTTATTTGTAGATGCAGGTGTTTTCTAAGACTGTCCTTGAAATGAAATGAAATATTTATTCATGTAAGTAGATCTTATAAGACACTTTTACATGTGAATATTTTATTGGTCAATATTCTAAAAACAAGATGGCGCCGGCATTTCCTAGCGGACTGTTCCCTGAGAATATAAGCCGAAACAATCTCAGAGGTCCAGGTTTCTTTTAAAGTCCAAAGATTATATTATTTGAATTTTATGTGAGTCTAACAATGCAGGGCCATGACTGGAAGGGCCTATAGCAGAAAGACCTAATGAAGTTTCTTACCCGTTCTTCTCCATAAAATCCAAATCAAAAGTTATTTATTCAAACTAGGCTGAGAATCAGGCGTCAAAATGACATAATAAGACATTCCCCCAAAACGCCCATCCTTTACCACTTCCTAGTGCTTTAGCTGGGAAGAAGTGGCGGAATAAACTCCCCAGTAGCACAGCTGTGTGTTAATTTAGAAGAACGTGATTCTATGAAAAAGTAGGTACCTATGCAAAGTAATTAACATTACGAAACACAGAACATTAAATTAAATCATTTGCCATTGTGTCAGTTAGCCGTAGTTTTCATTGTATTTGTTGGTGTAATGGCATTATATCCACCAACAAATACCTAGGTACAATGAAAACTATACAGAAGCAAAAATAAAAAAAGAAACTAAACCAAGTTTTTTTTTTTCGTGGGAAGTCATCAAATAACTTCTCCTGCTCTGGGTGGAGCGGGACGGCGTGTCAGACTTTTACTGACTAAAACCCACACGTGTTCCCTCAGTTGCCTGTGTGCCAGGGGCCGCGGTATCTCTTTCGAACAACCCGCACCCCTGGCAGGCTTCGGCCCTTGCGGACCCCCCCATTTGGTGCTGACATCTCTTTGAGGCGCGCGTGGAACACAACGCGCCGTCGATCCGGGCTTGGTCTTTACCGGACAGCGAGCAAGTTAATACCAAATTAAAAGCCTCCAAGTATAAAGGGCGTGACAGCTAATACATGCAATGCTGGATTATTTTCACATAACTGAAACGTAGAAAATTACTAGGCTTATGAATGGGCAACTAGCTTCAAATTTTTGACTAACCGGCCCCTTGACAATTCAAAATTGAATAGATAGATAGGATACTTACTTAGGAAAGATCTGCGTCTGGTGACTGGAACCATCACAGGACACTGCCCACTAAACAAACACTTCTACACAATAGGCATAACAGGCAGCCCCTTGTGCAGGGCTTGCATGGAGGCCGAGGAAACCGTCACGCATGTGCTTTTCGAATGCACAGGCGTAGCCCAGATTAGAACAGAAACCCTCGGGGAACCCAAATGTTACACGGATATTCTCAACAGACCAGGAGTTATAGCCAACTTCTGGAGGGAGGTGGGCTGGCTGGAATGACAACCGAAGGCCGCCATGGCTCACGCACAATGGTCCACTTGAAGGACTAAGTGCGGAAACCAAAACCCTTAACATAGAGAACATAGAGAACATATAGGATACTTACTATTGTTAGTGTTCACCATAAAAATTACAGGCAAATCCTAGAACCAAAATTTGAAGACATATCCTCATCATCATCAACATTTCAGCCGAATGACATCCACTGCTGGACATAGGCCTCCCCCAAGCTCCTCCACTTCGATCGCCTCTGCGCTTCTCGCACCCAGCGGATTCCTGCGGCCTTCACAAGGTCATCGGTCCATCTTGTGGGAGACTTTCCAACGCTACGTCTTCCGGTACGCAGTCGCCACTCCAGAACTTTCCGGCCCCATCGGCCATCTGTTCTGCGAGCAATGTACCCTGCCCACTGCCACTTAAGTTTGGCAATTCTTTGAGTATACAATTTGAAGATATATGACGTGCACGAACCTGCCTGGTACTGGGCCCGTGTGGTAGAATACGGCCCATTCCCATCTCACTGAGAAGAGGCTCAGGGTCCTAGAAGTGGTACCATTATAAGCTGATTACGATACGTCTCTTTCATAACGTTACTCACAGAATTAGATCTATGATTTGAAAAGATGGATGAATTATTCATCCATCTTTTCAAATCATAGATCTATTTCCCTTCAAAATGCTTGAGCTGAAGGGTGCTGATCCATACGTCATGTTCGTGAATGGGCGCCGCCAGTAAGGACTGGTCTTAGCTGCCAGTGCTGCCACGGCCTATTTTAATTTCTGAATTGTTATTTGATTTTTGTTTTTAATTACGGACGCTTTTAATATGCACATATTTTTACATCGTTCTCATATTGATAATTTGAACTTAAATAATGTAACCAACTTTTTGTAACAGTGTCCATGGAGTTTCTTGCCCGTTCTTCTCCATAGGTACCTACTACGCTTTGGAATGGGCAACTAGCTTCATATTTCTGACTCTTTGCTAATACAAAAGTGCCTGTAATTGGTTTATTTGAAATAAATGCTTTGAGTTTTTAGTGTCCTAAAAAGTGCAGTGCAGTCGCATACGGGCGATAATAAAGAAAATAGATTACCGCTGAGTGCACCGAACTGGGCGGCGATTTTAATAATAGAAATGTTGGCGTTGACAAGAATAGAGAGCGCGTGGAGTCGATGTTACGACTATTTTTTTTTTTTTAGATCTGACACTATATTTGAACGTACAGCACAGAGTGGAGGAGCTCGTGGCTTAATAATAACAGGGCCACGGTTTGATCGATCAGGTTAAGCTTCACTTACTGCGGTTGGTCCGTAGATGAGTGATGCATTCAAAATCAAAAAAATCAAAATATTTTATTTCACATAAGCCTGCATGGGCACTTATGAAACGTCAGAAGCTAGGAGCACGGTTCCAATTTGTCTTTTCCCATAGGAAACGCCGGAGAAGAGCCGGCAAGAAACTCCACGGTTACTCTTTTAAAAATAATTGGCTTTTACAATGTTTTCAAATTACAGTGATAATAGGTATGGGAGGACAGTGCAGGCCAGTCAATAAGTACCAGGTACTTAGAGGAATTAAAATACAGAATAGAAAAACGTCTACAAATCTAGTCTCTAAGGCCTACAACGTTCTCTCATTCATAATAATTATGTAAAAGAATACATACCAGTATCCACGCGACCGTCTTCCAGTTTAACGATGCTGCTGAATACCAGTATTACATGGAGTGACTTCCTACATATCTGAACTCAACGACCCAGTTAGTGGGTTACCCCTTACTAAGACTGTTTGTCAGACTTTCGGGCTTCTGACGACCCGTAACGACTGCCAAAGATCCACGAAATGATAGCCGGGATCAACTGCTTAGCGTGCTTTCCGACGCACGGAGAGGGCTCCGTATGTAAAGATAGTCCACGATCCACGGACCAACCTCAGATCGCGTAGCTTTGCTGCGTTAGCTTTTAAATTTGTTCGTTCGTTCCACGCGGCAGTTATATCTTAGCCGCGAGCCCCTCCAAAATAGTATCGAATAACAACAAAAAACAATTACATAATAACTTGCCTTGTTTTCCGAAGGGTTGGACAAATGGGCAGTATGTTTAAGTCCCATGGAATAGGGGGCATTAATATAACCAGACTATAATGTCCCCACAGCTGGGACTCAGGCTTCATCTCTGTGAGAGGGAGTGGGCCGTAATCCACCACGCGGTGCAGGTTGGTAGATGTCAAATATCTTCGAATTTTTGGTTCTAGGACATGCCGGTTTCCTTACGATGTTTTGCCTTCACCTTTTTAAACGACTTCAAAAAGGAGGAGGTTTTCTCAATTCGTCGGAACCTTTTTTTTATATGTTCCCCGATTACTCTAAGATGGCTGGACCGATTTGTATTTATTTTTTTGTTTGAAAGGGTATACTTCCCGGGTGGTCCCATGATCAAATCAGGATCTGATAATGGGATCCTGGAGAAATAGAGAGATCTCTTCAAATTTTATAGGCACACGAAGCGATTTGGGTAGTTTTTGGAAGAGTACATTTTCGGAGTGGTCCCATTTCAATTTGGTGAAGATCTGATGAAGAACTTCGTAGATAGGCAACGGAACTGCTCAGTAAATGATAGTAAATGGACTGGGATTGCTGAAATCTCATGTCTGTCTATTGTTTACACCAGTTCATTAAATAACATCACGCCGGTACGCTGTGAAGGGGTAAACACATATGAACCACTAAAACGTGAAAAATAAAAAAACTTAAAACAAAATCTATTATTTCGGAAGGCGGTGACAGCTAATTAAAATACATATCCAAAGTCACCGACTTCCGAAATTTATGTAATTTATCACTTTGTAGTGTTTTTTTGGAAGTCGGTTGTTTATTTTTTTTTGAGAGCAGTGGTGAAGAAATTGTTAACACAAACTAAAGCTCCTGTCTGGGTTCAAACCTACGATCTACGATTCGTAAGTCGCGGCCGTTACCTCTGGGCTACCACTGCACACAAGGGGCCAATCCAAAAAAACTTAGAAGAATAACAGCTCCTTGCCTCCCTACGTCGCGTGGTCAATGTAAAACGAAGAACGTGAGCCAGTTTGAGACTGCACGTTAACAAAACTAGCGCGTAATACGAAATAATAAAAATAATACGCACAGACTCTATTAATAATAGCAAACGGCTATTTAGGAACTAACGAGGCATTCGAAGTTATACCTACATTAAAAAGTATTAATCTTGTTACTTACATGCATAATTTGGTGTTTTTTTCTTGTAGATTATTTTTTGTACCTTTTTTCTTTTTTTAAATTTAGCTGTCAAAATTTCCCGCGCTCCTAAATGTCACGTTTTGTATAAAATTTAACGAACTTTATGGTGAATTAAAATAGTGAAGTGCTTCGTAAGGTCAGTGTGTGGATAGATAAAAATTTTTTTACGGTTTAACGGTTTTTTTTTTGTTTTTGTGTTTGTAAATTTTCGTGTAGCATTGTGTTAGTTATTTACCTTCACGCTTAAACTCTTACGGGGAAGGTAGTAATCCTCAAATTCGATTTGCAGCAGATTTTATAGCGTTGATTTATTTGATATTATAGTATCATAAATTATGTAAAAACATATACTTGCATGACATAACATCACGCCAGTTTTACCCCAGAGAACTAGACAGAGGTGTACCTACCATAGTAGTTTTGGTTAATAATCAAGATACCTTGTATTATTACCATATTTAGAGTCCAAATGAACGTTTTGAAAAATAAACTCAAATTATGTAGCGTTATGAACTTATTAAATGCATTTCATTGGAAGTGCAATGTAACCCCAATGACATCACGCATATAGTGCACTAGCTGTGTCCCGCAGTTTCATGCGTCGTTTAAAAATTAAACGAAAAGTCACAAACAAAAATTCTTTTTTTTTTTGCTCGGCTCCTAAGCGTCGTTGCGTAGCCCGTGACTTCGTCTGCGATCCAGAATGAAAGTGTACTCTTTATCCTTAGGTATCTATCTCTGTGCCGAATTTCATCCAAATCCGTTCAGCCGTTTTTATGCCAATCCAGAGTATGGTACATGCAGACAAACGAACAATTATTCCTTTATGCTATTTTATCTTTAATTAAATAATACTTCTAGACGTGTGTGACTGAAGCCCTCTTAAACGGATTGACCGATTTTGATGATTTGGGCCGAACTGTTTGGGCCGAACGTTTGTCAGGTCCAACATTTATCTATATACATATTTATACGTGAAGAAAAATTTTTATAGCCTTTTTTACGAAAATTACGCGGGTGAAGGGTATGAAATTCGCCGCTGTTAAATTTTATATGGAGAAGCCAATATTTTTATGTAATAATGCATTAGAAAGATTTTTTTTAAGTGAAACTTTCTTCAGGCGCGTTGGGCATTTATTGAGATGGGAATAAACAATTGAACTTGCGACACTGTTACCGACACCACTGACAACACGAACGTACAAACGAACAACGTTGAACGTTGTTTAATCTGACGATTAAAAAATACACACGAAATCGTTCAAGTTTTATAGTCAATAAATCGTTTATTTGGTGCACACAAAAGACAACACAGCACACAAAGCACGATGAAATAATAACTAATCAAATAGATAGATTATACATCTGTGGTTATTAGAGCGAAGAAGATATAAATGAAATTAAATGAGTAAATATATCAACGCCAGCTTTAGTACAATGCATTCTTATTGATGCTGCAAATAGGCCCTCCCATCATTTTTTTTAGGGATTAAACTGTCATTCAGGATCATTCTCATGCCCGTATCCCAATTTATTTGTGGTCGGCGCAACAAATCTTTTCCATCCATTATCATCATCCTCATCATTTTAGCCGAAAGACGTCCACTGCTAGACATAGGTAATAAGTAATACGGGCTGCTGTCCACAACTCCACGTCAAAGCGCGTATTTTGCGTACGGGTGGGAGAATAGGTCATTCGATCCACCCCAGCTCCTCGAGAAAGGCCAGCAACGCCTTGGTGTTGCTGACAATCTCACGTAGGGTACCTAGGTTACCGAAGTATTAAGCCCTGTAAGTGGCGACTACCGGGCAGTTTAACAGCACGTGCGCTGCTGTCTCGTCGTCCTCCATGCAGGCCCTGTGCAGCGGACTGTCTGTTACTCCTATGACAAAGAGATGTTTGTTATATGACCCATGGCCAGTTACAGCTGCTGCAACTGTACGCAGCTGTGGTTTAAGTTAGACGGAGAACCTGTTTTGGTGAGGCGGGCATCGATCGCAGGAAGTGCTTTCTTAGCCTGCCTGCACTCACCAAGATCCAGCCATATCTTGTGATGTTGGTCTCTGGTTCGTTTCCTTACCTGCTAGACATAGGCCTGCCCCAAACACAGCCACCTCGACTGGTTCTGTATTGCTTGCATCCAGCGGATTGCTGCGGCCTTCACCAAGTCATTCCTTCCATACTTCTCTGTTAGTCGTCATCACAGTAGTGATCTCCTTTCTAGCCACATCATCTTCTTTGGTCTTCCCCTATTTTCTCACTCACGCCATTTTTGTCAGTCCTCCGCAGCAACTGTCCAGGCCAAGACAACCGATTTCCACACAACTTTTTGAGTGCCTCATTGTCAGATCAGTACATTATATGGAGCGAGTGCCTATCTGACTTCCACAATCCAGGTTAACGCGATACCCTTAATAAAAATGATTGTCAGAATTTTGGACTTCTGTCTACCCGTAATAACTGTCAAAGATCTACGAATGACAGCTGGAATCAACGGCTTGACCTCCTTTTCGAGGTACGGAGGGACCTCCATATGTAATCACGCTCGAATCTCTAACTAGGCTGAGAATCAGCAGTTTTAACATCAAAAATACATAAGACAGCCCCCCGGCACGCCCGCCCTTCACCAATTCCTAGTGCTTTAGCTGGGAAGAAGAAGTGGCGCAACTAACTCCCCAGCAGCACAGCTTTCTGTTTAGTTGAATAAACTTGATTTTATTAAATAGTAGGTATGCAACCACAGAACATTAACTTAAATTATTTGGCATGATAGATGGTCACCCATCCACGGACGAACCACGGCAAGCGTAACTTAACCTTTAATCGACCCGTGCGGTCAAAATTAAAAATAAATGTCTAAAATTCAACGAAAAGCAAATTCAAAAGTACCAGGTGCTCATGAAATCGAGAAAGTAATCGATCAAAGCTCAATCGGCGATCGATCAACCAGGAAGTTGAAGATTCTCGACTAACAATCGATTGAGGTCATTATAAATAAGTACTGCCCCGGGTCGGCTGGCTACTCTTGGCGGGCGACGCTCAGTTTAAATGTCAAAGTGTGGTTGCCAGCTAGAAATAAATAGAATAATCGAATTTTGAGGGCGCGGCGATGAGAGACGGCTTGACTTTGTGATGTTTGAAACATAAATTAAATGCAATTTTGACGTGGAATTTGTTTAAAATCACAATGAAATTTGATGCAATGCGTCAGATTTACATTTAGGTTATTCCTCCATCACCGCCTCTGTCGGAAAAATCCTAAAGAGGATGCGCCAATGTAGCCGTACGCCAATGGGCAAGGGCCGATGCCTGCCAGGGGTGTGGGTTGTTCGAAAGAGATACCGTGGCCCCTGGCACAAACGCAACTGAAGGAACACGGGTGGGTTTTATTCAGTAAAAGTCTGACACGCTCTCCCAGCTCCGCCTAGAGCGGGAGAAGTTTGAAGAGATTTCCCATCCTCAAAAAAAAAGAGGTAAGGGAAAGCCTTTGGGTTGAGAACCTATAGAGTTTGAAGAGCATAACCTTAAGCCGAGATCGCTGCGCTGCCTCAAGTTCTAAAAAACACTGTCCCACCCCAGCATGGCAAACAGTGCATAAGAATCGATTGGGCCAGTGATACGTAGACTTTCTGCAGAAGATTATGTATTGAACTGGATGTTGGGTGTGAAAAAAGAAGCATGAAAGTAGAATATATGCTGTGGATATGCGTTTCTTGCAATTTGCGATGTACGTGTGGTGTGACTATGAATGATCGGCTGAGGAATGATGTGATAAGACACCGGTGCGGTTTAAAGAAGATGTAGAGACAAAAATTTAAGAGTGTCCTTAGATGATTTGGTCATGTGGAGACGATGAAGAAAGGGCGACTAACAAAAGGTCGATGCGAGTGGAAACACTGGGAGGTGACGCTCCAGGTAGACCTACAGAACCTAATTGGTTATATTCTTTAAAAAATTTTCCAAAAAAAAATCAACCGACTTCCAAAAAAACACTACAAACTGAAAAATAACTTTAATTTCGGAAGTCGGTGTCTTTGGAGCTGCTGTATTTGAATGTTTTGTCACCGCCTTCCGAAATTAAAGTTATTTTTCACATTGTAGTGTTTTTTTGGAAGTCGTTGTTTTTTTTTTCACTTTTTAGTCGTTCACAAATGTGCTTACCCCTTCACAGCATACTGGCGTGATGTTAAATCAAATCAAATCAAATGTTTATTTGCGAGAAATACATTGTTGGTGAAGGTGAGATATTATAACCTAAGCGTAATTGTATTCTGCCTGCAAGCAAGCGTGCAAATTTTAACTAAGTTTACATTACAATTTATATTTCTATTGAATTTTTAAAATTTATATTGTTTATAATCATTATAATACACTAACTTAAATTTGTATGTTCCATATAATCCTTAATGCTATAAAAACAACACTTTAGAAGCCATTTTGTCAATTTTGTCTTAAACACATAACCCTGTAATAATTTTAAGTCATTTGGTAACTTATTATAAACTAAAACACACATATTATACACATTTTTCTTATACATATCTTTATGACAGGGTGGTTGGTACAGTAGGTTGCGAAACTTAGCTCTTTTTTGTCTAGTTAGGATTTCACTACGTTGTTTAAAGTTTATGTTATGAACTGGTGTAAGCAATAGACAGACATGAGATTTCAGCAATCCCAGTCCATTTGCTATCATTTATTGAGGAGTTCCGTTGCCTGTAGTAATTGCAACCGACGTGCGTGTATCAACGTAAATGAAGCAAAAGGAGTATTTGAGGTTCGTAGCTCTATAGTCTCTGCCTACCCCCATGGAAAGAAAGCCTGGGTTAATGTGTATGTATTATGTGTGCTATCAATTGAATTCTAATTCTAAGACGAAATAGATTTGAACTACCTGTTATAAGTTTTAAAATAAATTATAGTTTAAAAAAACTAAAAAACACGCTTTAAACCAAACTAAAAAAGGAGAAAATAATTTAATTCAATTAAAAAGCGTGGGGTGCTTTTTGAGGTATTTTTATAATCAATTAATGTCAAGCACCCCACGCTTTATAATTTAATTAAATTATTTTCTCCTTTTTTAGTTTGGTTTTTAAAGCGTGTTTTTTAGTTTTTTAAACTATTATTTATTTTCTATTTTTTAGTTCTGCTAACTACAAAAACGTGTTTTTTTCTAATTTTTTTTTAATTATTGAATTGTCATCGGTCCTCGGCAAGTTTACAAAGTTTCAATGAAATCTGATCGTTTAAAATGGGTCAAAATCGCGCTCAAAGGAGTCTGTTACATACAAACAAACAAACATACAAGTGAACCTAATATAAAACGTGTAATATGTAACGTTTACAGCTGAACTGTACCCACATCGTTTTATACCTTAGTCACTCCTTGTTATTTCTTAAGAACACTGTTGGTGAGTCAATCTCGGTAGAGCTACTAAACATTGATAAAATATTTACATTAACGAATACACCAACGCTGTTTTCGTGTTTTCTAAATAGGTATCTACCTACCCAGTGATAAATTGTTTCATTTATTTGTACAACGAAAAACACTTCAATCCCGCTGTACAGACAAACAAGCACATACATTTTCTATAATTCGTTACGTAGGATTATGCGGCAATAATAAAATTCACCCTCAAACTTTTCTAGGTTAAATTAATTAAGGTTACAGTTTTTAATTTATTTTGAACTTATTAAAAACTAGCAGTGCTCCGCGGTTTCACCCGCGTAGTTCCCGTTCCCGTGGGAATACGGAGATAAAATATAGCCTATGTCCCCCGTTGATAGTGTAGCTTCCCAACAGTGAAAGAATTTTGATTTGTGAAAGAAAATTGGTTCAGGAGTTTCAGAGCCTATTCATTGCAAACAAACAAACAATCAAGTCTTTCCTCTTAAAACATTAGTATAGATAAAACTTTATTATTAATTCTGAGCTTAATAAGAAAAAACTGAAATGAATAAAACCGTAAGTATATTTTTATTTTCTGAAGAGTATTCAAATTAAAATCAATCAATCATTCTGAACTAAAAAAAAACCGTATATTTTCCTAAAAGTAATCCAGTTGCATGAACTCAAAACCACGACATACGTCTGTCGTATACAAATGATATCACATGTGGATCGATGACACATATTAAATTGGCTGATGTCCTAATAATCCATCGTTGGCTGTCACGGCAATATGTTACGCAATTAAAATGAAATCAAATATGTATGTATAACAAATATGAACCTAATTTGGCATTGCTAGAATAATTTGTTATATCAGTAATTCTATAGTAAAAGAAACAAGAGCAACAAAGTTTTAAATCACGCAAAATTATCCCAAAGGGTGAGAGTTGTATCATTATTATTAAGTACTAGCTTTTGCCGGCGGCTTCGCCTGCGTGTAAGTCGAACATTATCCCGTAGGAACGCTATGTACAGACACCAACACATCAAGCTGCCGCAATCTGTCAAATTTCTTTGATAGATTTTCAAGTTTATTTCATGAGCATAAGATTCATGTTCAATTGGGAAAAACAGTTTGGGGTAGCTTGATGTGATGGCGTCTGTACCTACAGCCGATGCCGGGACAAAAAGTATGCCAGTATAGCCTATGTCCTTCCCCAGGATGCCTCCTTGCCAAATTTTATCAAAATCCTTTCAGTAGTTTAGGCGTGAAGAGATAATTTATTGGATTTCATGAGTTTTATTTTTTTGCGCGGAATCGCAATTCTTTCTCTAAAATAAAAGTATTAGAGGCTGCAATACAAGCCTTATTTAACTCTAAACTGCTCTTCTTTTTGTTTGTAAATACCTTCGAATAGTGATAATATTGTAGGTAATCCATACTAGCTAACTTAACGATTTAGTAGGTAGGTATATTATTATCCCTGGAAATCGACCGTGAAGGTTATCGCACCTATCGAAATAGACAAAATTACTGTTTTTCACTACAGCTGAAGTGTAACAGTACCTTAAACCATAACAACCAACAAAAAAACCGTAAAACCAACAAAAACCGTAAACAAAACCACATCACTACGAGTGTAACCGCCATTTTTGAAAAAGTGACACTGTCAATGCAATGAATAACGCGCGTTCGGATACAGAGAGCGATAGTGCGTCGAGCTCGGAAGAAGACGTGGATTCCGGAATAGCTGACGAAGTTACACCAGAGGCAAGAAAGGAGGTCGATTGCATGGATCTTTCGGAGTTCTTCGGTTATTGGTAAGTGCATAATTATAGAGTTCGTTTTGTGATTGTAAGGTAGGTATCACATTCTCCGCCGCGAAACCGCAGTTCGCTATGACTTGTACGCACGACTAACGTATGACTTGTACCTACAAGCGAAACAGAAAGCCGGTGTAACCCGGCTTATTTATGCTAGTCTGTTTTACTGTAGTTTATTTTAGTTTTTAGTTTAGTTTAGTAGGTACCTATATTGTTTAGTTTAGTATTTCAAGACACCAAGATATTTTGATAAATGCTATGTACGCCGTAATGTCATGTACATTAGTCCTTTATTTCTAGCATAAGTTGAATCGATGTGATGTGGCTGTGCTTTTTTAAATAAAAAACTTGAGAGGTGTCAAGGGACACCCGGATGGAACGAAGTTAAAAAAAAATCAAAATAAAATAATTAAATAATATAAAAGACGAAATGAAATTATCTTGCTTTCTATAAGAGAGAGAGAGAGAGAGAGACAGCCAGAGAAACATGCGCACGCCGCACGGCTTACTAAATAGCTTACTATAGCAAAAAGTGTCGTTACAACTTTTCGTACCTATGAATTATTTCCGTCTAGCCCCCTTTCACAACGCGCGATAAGGAACTTCGTTCCAAAACTTCGTTCCAATAAATAAACAGCAGCGACACTACCTGTTCTGACCCACAGATTGATTCTATCTCTTTCTCGTGTGCTTTCACCGATCTGCTTGGAAGTCAGTTACATCTCCGCGCTTATCCCGCTCTTTTGTAGCGGTGCCGCGTTTGTTTCTCACCTAAAAGGTAATAGACAAGTTGAAATAGTTGAAAATAGTTTTATTAGGTACCTATTTACAAAAAAAAAACGAATGTAACCTATGTATGTTGGGGTCAGCTTCCAGTCTAACCTGATGCAGCTGAATACCAGTATTTTACATGGAGCGACTGCCTATCTGATCTCCACAACCCAGTTACTGGGTAACACGACACCCCTTGGTAAGACTGGTTCTCAGACTCGGGCTTCTGACGACCCGTAACGACTGTCAAAGAACCACGAATGATAGCCAGGACCAACGGCTTTCCGAGGCACGCAGGGGTCTTGGTATGTACAGACCAACCTCGGCAGTCCTAACCAAACCTGATCGATCGACCCGTGTGGCTGTTATTACTTAGCCACAGGCCCAGTGCCGGGTTAAGCAAGCGCGGGGCCCGTAGCAAATTCAGTTGAGGGGCCCTTAATCTGCTGTGGGTATGTCAAGTATGACCTACAAGTAGTTGTTCCGGGTCTGGCTGTTTGTGTATGTGAGTTTAAATGTTTGTAAACGCACCCACAATACAGGAGAAATTCCTAGTGTGGGGCAAAGTTAAAAAAAAAGAAAGAAAGAAGAAAGTGAAGTATAAATTGGCAAAAAAAAATGACCACCTAATATTGATATTTAGAAGTCACGATTCGAAATTTTCCATTTACCATTTCATAAATTTTACTCAAAAAATGACAGTCAGATGGAGGTTAAATACGCGGGCCGCCTCTTGCGCGGGGCCCGTAGCAATTGCTACTCTTGTTTCATGGTTAATCCGGCACTGCACAGGCCCCTCCTAAACGAATGTACATACTATTGAATAAAAATAGGTAGCACTAATATTTAGAGTATCTAATTCCCCTCCAGCAGGCTTAGCATCACGCTTTGTATTTCTACGAAGAATAGACAGTGCTTTTTCAATACAAAGTGACATTACGTTTCTCCATTTTTAACATCGCAGTCATCGCACCGTAGATATCCTTCTCAATCTGGCATCTTTCGTTTCTAACGATCTTTGTGTATGTCCTTTTATATGTAGCCTATTTCAGAAGAATATTTCTTCCCAAACTGTCAAAATCACGCTGACAACAAACTTTCTACTGGACGGCCATAAAGTATATTCGATTATGTACATAATCATGATTCGTTTAGAATACATGACTGTGATAATTAATAGAAAAACATAGGTATCTTCTCCTATTGTACATCATTTAGTTAATAGTCATGTCTATTCTTCCGTCGACAAACTGGTGCTCGTGCTAAGTCAGCTGGGCCTTCTATAACTTTCCACATAACCTGTTACCTAAATTAGAATGTTAAGCGCCTGAACATTTACCAATAAGCATCAATACCACGGTGAAGATTTCTTGCAATTGGTTTTTTAGTAGGCGTTAGTACACAAACTTTTTGTTTGATGATAACTGTATCTATTTAGGGATTTTGCTAAGTAATATTAGCCGCACGGGTCGATCGATCAAGTTAAGCTATGCTTGCTGCGGTTGGTCCGTGGATGGGTGAACATCTTAACATGCCAAGACGGTCTTGCCTCGGAAAGCACGGCAAGCCATTGGTCCCGGGTGTCATTTGTGGATCTTTGGCAATCTTTACGGGTCATCAGAAGCCCGAAAGTCTGAGAACCAGTCTTACCAAGAGGTATCGTATTACCAGTAACTGGGCTGTGGAGGTCAGAATCTGACCTCCACACCCTATCTGATAGGCAGTCGCTCCATGTAAAATACTGGTATTCAGCTGCATCCGGTTAGACTGGTAACTAACCCCAACATAGTTGGGAAAACGCTGGGCAGATGATGATGATATCTGTACCTATTTGCTTGAATATTTATTGTAAGAGATGCTTAGAAGGTGTCAGGATGGTTTTGTGGACCATTGTTCCTTTTTAGATAATCCTCCACTGTTCTTTCAAATATTTCGTTGCTGCTTCGTACTGTTGAATCACGTAAGTATATTTTTATGACACACATAATTCTACACTAATCAGACCGAACCAGACAAAAATAAACACGATAATATAAACAGTCAAGTTATCAAATAATAAATTTATATAATTTTCTTCTTTTCGTGTCGATGGTACTCGTTACTTACACTTTTTTTTATATAGTTTGAGCCCAATAGGTGGCCAGGTTTAATAGGTAATAATAGGTAATAGGTAAAACGGGCTGCTGTCCGCAACTCCACGTCTAAGCGCGTATTTTGCGTACGGGTGGGAGAATCGGTCATTCGATCCACCCCAGCTCCTCGAGAAAGGTCAGCAAACCCTTGGTAGCCAGGTTTATTGTGTTTAAATTAGGACATAGCACCGGTAATCCCTGACAGGTTAGGCGGAAATGGACCTATCGTAGGATTCGTAGGTACATCCTCATTTCGCCTGTTATGTGTAACTGTAAGTCCCATGTAATGGACGCGACCCAATTGTCATCAATCAGGAACAAATCAAGGCTCGGGGCTGCTACAGATAAATTCCAGTTGAAAACCCCAACAACACATTGCCCGACCTAGTGTGAATCGAATTCAGGACCTCGTGCTCAGCAATAGCGCTTGCGAAAGACGAGGCATTCATCGTCAAATAAAAAAGGCAGTTTTGAAAAATTTACAAAAACGTATTTATTATTAATTATTAAATTAGATTCCGATTCAACCACACAACGTTCCTCTGCATCACTTCTGTTTTCGTTATCTGTAAACAATAGAAAATAAACGTAAATATAAAAAAAAATGCTATTGATAACTTAGTAGCCAACCAAGCTCAAATGGGACACGTTCGCTGTGGCGAACGTGTCCCATTTGAGCCATTTGAGCTGAAAAGCGACATGTGTGTCGGATGCATTATTTAATGAAAATACTAATTGTATAACAAAACTCATGCGTGTTTGATTTTATTACTTTTACAAAATTGGAAAGAATTATAAAAAGTGGACTTGCCGGTTGGAATGAATGCAGAGAGAGAGAAAGAAAGAAAGAAAAATTGTTTATTCTGCACAAACAAAACGCACATTATAAAAATAAAATAAAATAAATATAAAAATTAAATATTAACTTGAATACTTTTTATAAAATTCATTTCAATAACGGAAAAACAAATAAAAATTATAATTGTACGTATTGTGAACTGCTTTGTAAAACTAAATTTGCATGGAATAAAAGGCTTTAAAAAATATCATCAATAATCATCATACATTATCAATATATACATTATTTTTCGTAGAAAAGCAACAAATAGTTCTTTTATCCTGGAGAAAATGATAATGGAAATGTTATGCCTCGGTCGGGTGTCATTTGTCATTCATCATTAGTTAGTGTAGGACTAGGTACTATAATGATTCAAGATCAACTTACCACATGTTCAGCTCAATCCACAATATGGACGCCACCGCCGTAATCAATCCCACCAACGACGTGCACTCCCCCACCGTAGTCCCCATCTACGACGTGCACGCCCCCACCGTAGTCAGCGCCATCAACGACATGTACGCCGCCCCCATCGTTCCCATCCACGACGTGGACACCACCGCCCCCCCAGCCCCCGTCAACCACATGAACGCCGCCCCCATCGTTCCCGTCAACAACATGGACCCCACCGCCGTAGTCCCCATCGACAACGTGCACGCCTCCACCGTAGTCAGCGCCATCTACGACGTGCACGCCCCCACCGTAGTCAGGGCTGTCTACTACATGTACTCCGCCTCCGTAGTCCCCGCCGTCAACTACGTGGACGCCACCGCCGTAGTCCCCATCGACGACATGAACGCCCCCACCGTAGCCCCCATCGACGACATGGACTCCCCCTCCGTAGTCCCCACCGTCTACTACGTGGACTCCCCCGTCTACCTGAAATGGAAAATATGTTAAGATTAAATTCGATTTAACAAAATGATGAGAAGGCCCGCGGCGACATGGCAATTTATGTCCGCCCCGACCCTTGCTCGAGCCAGCCCGCGTCGCTGAGGCTAGCTTTAAATTCGTCCCAAAATAATTCCGATCCAGCCCGTCCCTTGCCGAGGTTCGTACCCCACAGGGAGTGCCCTTAGCGTGTAATCGCATAGTTTTTAAGTTTTGAAGCCCTGTTTTTTTTTCGGAATGACATCTCGCACGTCAATCGGAGGTTTTCGGCTGCTTAATCGGACTTGCCTGTGACTGCCTCAATAAATTAAGGCCTCCAACAGCCAGAACTTAAAAACCTACAACTAAGCGACTACACGTCTGTGGGGCCTGGCTGGAGGTCTTAATTTATTGAGGCAGCCACAGACAAGTCCGGGTAAGTACCGACAACCTCATAAGGAGACCTGCGAGATGCCAGAAAAAGATAAACAATAACATGATCAATCCATACATAAGCATACGTGGGAAGTATGGAGTCACAATCGATTGTCAAAACGTGTGATCATTAAGATCATACTGTTTTGAAGAACGGCAACAATGTTCGCACAAATTAACTCGCCTAAATCGGGCGAAGCGTCACTAATATAGTATTTTCTGTGCGTGACTCGCACGAAGTTCATTTATATGTAGGCGAATCGATAATTCCAGAAATACGTATTAGGCAATTGGCACGTTTTGTTTTGTTTTGTAATTGTTTTTGCACATTTTTCTTAACCGTTCGTTGTTTCTTTGACTAAGTACCTTCTCAAAACGTGCCAGATGCCTAAAACGTATTTCAGGAATTGCCGATTCGCCATTAAATAAATTTACTTCGTGCGAGTCGCCCTGTAGAAAATATCTTATTATTTAAAAGTGACGTTTCTGCCAGATTCGCCCGATTCGGGCGAGTCGACTAATAAGCCTTACCAGTGTCAATGATTTTCATTATTAGTGGTTAAGGTTATTCGTATTTTTAGACATAATGAGAGGCTCGTGGCTACATGATAATAGCCAGAAGTCTGACAACCACTCTTAGCAAGGGGAATCGCATTACCCTGTAACTAGGTTGTGGATGTCAGATAGGCAGTCTCTTTAAGTAAATACTAGTTAGACTAGAACCAACCCCAACATGAAAAGGTTAGGCAGATGATGATGTTGATAATGAATTAAGAAGTTTAAAAGCTGTCGACAGTCTCAGGCACCATGGCCTGTCCTGCTGCAGGAGCGCAGGTCGCATAGCACGCCACGCCAGCATCAACGATATTATTCGTCGAGCCCTTGTCACCGCCGGCGTACCAGCGGTATTAGAACCAAACGGCTTGGTACGTGACGATGGGAAGAGACCAGACGGCATGACGTTATTGCCTTGGAAGGTGGGAAGACCTCTAGTGTGGGACGCAACATGTGTCGACACCCTTGCGCCATCCCATGTTCCTAGCACGGCGGGCTGTGCTGGCGCCGCTGCTGCTGTTGCTGAGACCCTCAAGCGGCGTAAATACTGTAACCTTATGGGTAACTACAGTTTTGAGCCGTTTGGGGTCGAAACGCTCGGGTCATGGGGCCCGAGTGCACGTCTCCTCTTTAAGGAAATTTCTCGCCGGCTGGTCGACACTTCACGTGACCAGAGGGCTGGGTCGTTCTTTGGCCAAAGAATTAGCATTGCCATTCAACGTGGCAATGCTGCCAGTCTTCTGGGCACGTTTCCTGATGACAGCGATGCGGAGGAATACTTGGACGCCTAAGTGTCCTTTTGTTTTTTGTATTTATTATGTATATCGTAGTTTTAATTATTAAGTACATTTGATAAATAAATAATTAAGCAAAAAAAAAAAAAGAAGTTTATAAATAATAACAAAAAATCAAATATAAATAACGTACATGTACTCCTCCATCGACAAAAACGACTCTCTCGTCGCCCATTTTAAAATATTTAATATCACCAACAAAAATCGAAAGTGTTTTCCTCAAAGCGACTATTTTACACAAAAACACTTATCTCACTGACCAAGTACCTACTGATAGTGTTATCATTGTTATCTACACTTAACCAATGATTTCTGAACAAAGATTATGTTGAAAGTACTTTGAAGGTAAATAACAAACTAAACTATAATATAGTCGACCTCGTAACTGCTTTATCGCCCTAAGACAATATTCGCACGAACGTAAAAATATCGCTATGGGATTTTATCGTGCACTGGACTTTAAAATCATGTGTTGAACCGAGCATTGAGAATCCAATAGACTGCATATTAGCACATTCAAAAAACATAGTTCGATTTTCAACTTTCGGTGCAAAAGATCTTTATTGAAGTGAAACTTCTTTACGCACGCTTGACTTGGGGAGTAAGCTGGCGAACGCGTGACGTAAGCGTTACGAAAAGTGTGATCGGGCAAGGCGAACGGAAGTTGAGTGGGGGATATAAGTAAGAGACAGCAGTGCGCGCGCACATTTTCTTTCTCTCTTCCTCTCATAGCCAAATACGTTCCGTATATCTAAGCACACTGCAGGCCTATTGTCTGTATCACAGTCTAGGAGCAAGAGAGAGCAGTGCGCGCGCACATTTTCTTTCTCTCTTTCTCTTATAGCTAGTAAATGAAATATGTATATATTTCAGTCAGTAGTTCGTTTGCGAGTTTACTAGCGTTACGCGAACGGTGATACTTTGGTTATTTTTCGTAATTCTATTTCGTTTTGAACAATTTTATGAATTAATATTTTGTTCAATACATTCAATGTTGTACATACATGTATATATTGTACACACACACATAAATATATATATATATACATACAGATGGAGCAAAAGAAGTTTCACTTCAGTCGTGTGGTCATAAGCACACTCGTTTTTTTTTTTGAGAATGACATCTCGCAGTTCAACCTTTGAGGTTATCGTCTCCTTAACCGGACTTGCCTGTGATAATTTTTAATAAATTAAGAATACCTGCGAGGGCTTAAAAAGTTAAAACCAGAGCGACTGTTCGCTAAGGGAATCCCCTGTGGGGTACGGACCTCGGCTTAGGGCATCACTGATAGAGGGGACAAACTAAATCAGACTGAGGCGCTAAAGATCGCGTGCGCGCACCCCTCTATAATCCAATAACTGGGTTGTAGAGGTGAGTTAGGCGCAGATTTATATTAAATAAAAGATACATAGGTAAATCCTGGTATGTCTTACCTGCGCTCCCGAACGCCTGACAACTTCACAGAGGTGTGAAACTATAACTTGACAGTTCTGAATGACCAATTCTTGTAGTGCGAAACAAATACGAATCACAAAAGTAAGGAACAACCACGCTGAATTCTTGGTACTTTCAGTTTCAGGAGTCGAACGGAACATACCTACTCCCATAGAAAATAAATTAAAATAAACCTAGGAGTTAGAGTGTCGTATGCCCCGAAACTGTCGGCTAGTATCATGATTTTGCGGCTGCTTAGTTGATTTGCACGAATATGTTGACGCGAAACGGGCGAATTGACACACTCAAATAATATATAATTCTTTGTAGGCGATTCGCACGAAGTTAATTTATTTTTGGGCGAATCGACAATTCCAGAACTGCGTATTTTATGTAATAAATTTAGTGTAGTTTTTCCTTCACTTTAGATTGTTTCCTTTTAGGGTCCCACAGACAGTCGTGAAATAACAAAAAATAACTGTTATAAGTTCGCCATTGCCGCCGAAGGAAATCATGAAATTTCATATTCGATGTCCACATGGGATTTTATCCGCGCAATGGATTTTCAACTCTCTGCGTTGAACCGAGCGTTGAGAATCCAGCAGAGTGCATCTCACCGCGTAAAAGTAAAAATCGCGCCGCAATTTTATTATGTCCATGTGGATGCCTAAATCGACATTTAGATGTCAATTCAATTTTTAAATAGAGAGTGAAATTTCAAGGACTTGTCACTTGTCAAATTTAATGTTTTTTTTTGTGTTTCGTAATGTTAATTACATACTATTGTATAGAAGCAAGTTCTTCTAACTTAACAGACAGCTGTGCTGCTAGGAGTTTGTTGCACTACTTCTTCTTCCCAGCTAAAGAACTAGGAAGTGGTGAAGGGCGGGCGATTTTGAGGGACTGTCTTATGTAATTTTGACGTTCAAAACGAGCTGACTCTCAGCCTAGTTTGAATAAATGACTTTTGATTTAGAGCGATTTTTTGAGCGATTTTATTACGTCCATATGGACATCGATTTAGGCGTCAATTCGATTTTTAATTGGACGAGAATTGAGAGTGAAATTTCAAGGACTTGTCACTTTTAGGCACATTTTTTTACATGACAGAGAAGCAAGATATTACTCTCTATCTCTGTCTCACACAAAATCACAACAATCAAACATAATAAAATCGCAGCGGCATTTTTTGTGCACTGCATCTTCAACGCGCTGCTTATACGTCGAGATTTGAAAATCGAACAGTAAAACACACTGTTCGATCTTCGACACACTGAGATTCACTGTTGGATTCTCAATTCTTGGTTCAGCACCGAGAGATGAAAATCAAGTACGCTAAAAAAATCTCGCTATTTTATTACGACCGTCGAGTAATTCTTTATTTTTTTTTTAAGAATTATCACTTAAGGCCCTGGTAACTTTAAATATTGTAGTTATGAGCGATAATAGTTCTTATTGCAATCCGATACGGGTTAAAATCTGTTGTAATAAATTCGAATAATAAATGAGCAAGCAATGTCGTATTAACTAAGTATTTCATAAATAATCATAAATCACTGGATGCAGTTTGGCATTTGGAATTTAATGGTATATTTTTAATTATAATTTTAATTGTTATTGAAGGGATAAACTGGTATTAAAGATAATTAAGAGGTGCCTTTGATGATTTTTTGATGCATTAAAGTATGTTTAATTATGTTTTGAGTTCGATCACTGTATGCAAAAAAGACTTGTAAACATCATATATTTTTTTTGCTTCCAAAATTATTTACGGTTAAAGAGATACACTGGTTTAAAAAACAACCTTTCTGAGCGTTTTCAAGAAATCACCGCCTTAATCACGAGTCGTTTTTTTTTGTTTTTTTTTTTTACGTTTGTGGTGTTTCACTATTTAATTTAATGTGACCTGGTATACTAAGTACTTGAGAGCTTAGGTCATTTCGCCAGTTCAGACCCGAGGAACAACTTGACCGGCAACGGTTCTGTGTAAACTATTTCATTTCCAAGATGTATAAAATCTCAGCGGTACTGTAAACAAACAGCATGCAACGTCGATGTCACATTGTTTTCACAACATTTGCAGCTGCATACTTACCTCCGCACTCATAGTCGTCCTTTTGAGTTTCTATTTATCTATATATAGCTCACCAACAATTGAATACACTGATACAAAGATATTAGATACATCCTATAGACTAGTGTACCAATTTGTAACAGGTAAGCACACCATGCATTACTTATTTGTCGATTGATATTGGGCCCCTGGATTCTAAATTGAAATCGAAATTAAGTCAAAAAAAAAACATTAATTTTCAGAATCACTTCCATATTTGTTAGTAACATTAGTACGAGTCCCACATATCAGCCAACGTTCTAAGAATGGTATTGGGGCTGCCGCGAACACGGCGTAGCAGAGATGCGCATGTCTTGCACATGATGGCCGAAAAACTGTCTACACCCGCGTCGGCAAACGTGCTACAGAAACGCGGCAGCCCCATCAACACACGGAACGTGTTGTTGTATTGTATGCGCAGGCCACTATATTCTCTTTGCGTAAAGCTCACCCACAGGCTGCACGTGTAAAAGGATTGGCAGTACGCTTTGATAAACGTCACCGTAACTTGAGCCGTACAACGTGCAAAACTGTGGGCCAACATTCCAGATCGAAACAGCCAGCGACCTGCGCTCCTGCTCTACATTAACGTTATCTTCAGAAACAAAATTAAAATAACAATCCAAATACAATTAAAATGAAAACCAACATACAACTAAAATTTAAAAATCAAAATTAAATCAACTATCTCATGTTTTTTTTTGTTGTGAATATATCGCAGGTCAACCTTGGAGGTTGTCGGGTTCCCCTATTTTTGTTGCGGGAGGGCTCAGTAGCCGAGGCATGTAACTCCACGGTGAAGCGTAAAGGAACCCGAGGAGGGGTCGGTCGTCAGGGCTTTTTCCTCTAAGCCGACGACGTAGTGGCCAAGTAGGTTGTTGTGCCGCCGGGCGCCATCGCAACTGAGGCAGGCCGCTGCTGGGAGTTGCGGGCCGCGGCGGGAGAGTAGTGGTCAATGGATAGCGCCGCTTTCCTCACCTTCCGCGGCCTGGTCAGGGCCGCCACCGTTATATGGTGGACGCGGTGGGGCCGCAGGGGAGGAGGAGTGTCGGTGTTGCATAGGCCGCTCTCCCTATCCCCTGCGGCTGAAAAGTGGTAGGCGGCGGGGCCAGTGTGCTGACCCGTCGAAGGGGGACCAAGGGTGCCACGCACAGGGTCGTCTGGCGCCGTTGTGCTATTAAGTCCCTGGGCTGGTCATGGCGCGCCGTGTGTTCTTGTACACCGGTGATAGGGGTAACCCCTTCCAGAGGACGGTCCAGTGACGGACGGCCGCAGTGGGTTCGCGCATGGTTTGCGCGTTCCCGTGTTCCCGCCACAAGCGGTACAAGAGTACACCGTAGAGTTTTAGTGGGTTGGAGTCCCACATAACTGCGCTATCTCCCAGTGGTAGCGTAGTATGCATGAGTATCTCTCCACGTAAAAAAAAAGTAGGAGTTTGTCGGCTGCTCAACCTGACTTGCGTGTGGATGCCTCAATAAATTAAGTCCTCCAGCCAGGGTCATGAAAAATTCTTTAAGTTCTTCTCCATAAAGATCGATGCTTTGGAATGAGCAAATAGCTTCAACTTTCTGACAGACTCTTTGACAGTTCAGAAGAGCCTGTAAATGGTTTAATTTTTAAAGACCATTATATTATGGAAGGTTTTGAAGAGGAAGTCTGAAAATGGTAACTGAAAAGTTGTGTGAAAATCGGTTGTCATCACGGATATTATCGGTTGTCATGGTATGGGCATGTGATACGGAGGAATGAGGAAAATGTCGCGAGGAAAGTTTTGAGTATGAATGTCGATGGCTATAAGAGTAGGGGGAGACCAAAGAAGCGATGGATGGACTGTGTGAATGATGATATGGTTAGAAAGGGTGTGACTACGGAGATGACGACTAATAGAGAAGTGTGGGAGTAAGAGATATTTTGCGCCGACCACAAATGAATTGGGATTAAGGCAGGAGAATGATGACATGGAATGTTTCAATAATAACCAATTGATTTTCAATATAAATTTATTAAAAAGTTCTGCAGATCCATAGCAAATAACTTAATGAGTGAACGAATCTCCAGTACCAAACATTGTACGTAATAAAAATGCCTAATTAGAAAATACGTTAATCGTAAATATTGATTCCTTGTTTCCGATACCTGTAACAATGATAAAGAAGTGATTAGCAAACATTATCTATGGATTAAAATGGCCGCTCACTTGAAAATTATCGGCAGATAATAATAGGGACAGTCACAAATGTATTTTTCACTACTCATGCTCTAAAAAGACATCAATATAGCCCTACAAAGCGGGAGTAAAGTGACTACTTTAGTCCCTAGGGAGTAAAAAGTAATTAGTTTTTTAATTTTTTTCATGTGACATAGACAAACTCAAACAGCCAGTAAATATATTATTATCTGTGGAGTGTGGACCATCTTCATTGCGAAAATGTTGAGAGTTTTAGTTCCATGGTTTTTGCCAAGGTGGCGCCATGTGTTTTAAATTGTTAATCTGTGACTGGTTTAGAAGAAAAAACTGACCGCGAAAATTTCCGAATTTTTATCGAGTGTAAATTTGTTCGGTTTTAAATAAATTTATTAAGAATGTCCAGTAAGTATGTCCGTTGTAGTATATATGATCCTTGGTGAAGAGTTTGACGTCGAGCCTTTGCTCGACGTCAAACTCTACATCTATTATGTCTTTTGCTCTTTAGCAAAAGACATAATAGATGTTGTGATTTTTATTTTATTAAGTAATAATTATTAAATGTTTTTGTACACTATTTACTATTTTTCTCGCACTCAAAGTGAAAAGTACAGTTTGCACCTGGAGGCTAAACACCAACTTAATATACCCTCGGTTTCATTGACTCACCGCTGGTATATTATGGCTTCGTGTAGTCCCTCGATATAAAATATTACTTTGCAAATAATTCAAACAGTATAAAAAGTGTAAAAGCTTTGATCTTTCTTGATTATCTCAGTAGCAGCCTGGAGCCTAATTTGTGCCCAATGGATGGCAATAGGGTCGCCCCTATTATATGGGCGAAAAAAACATAACTCATCGTTCACACGGACGTTATAATATCGCTGCGGGATATTTTTTGATTCGATCTACGAATGACTTAAAAGGTACTGACCGAAATATTCTACAGCTTGAGCAGATTCGAATCCATTCCAAAACAGAGAAATTACATTCCGTAGTTAGATACATTTTGACAGTTATTTTAACTTTGATTTTGCATATCGTAAGACGTAAAGTTGGAAGGCCTCCCACAAGGTGGACCGATGACCTTGTGAGGGCCGCAGGAGTCCGCTGGATGCGGGAAGCACAGAACCGGTCGAAGTGGCGGAGCTTGGGGGAGGCCTATGTCCAGCAGTGGACGTCTTTCGGCTGAAATGATGAAGTCGCCATAGTAAAGAATAATCAGTAAGCCTTTTAAATGTAATACGTCTCAAGTCTGTTGACTAAGTTTCAATTCTGGGGACGCTAGAACCCATCGTCCTTTAGTATATATTGTCAATTTTGACATTTCAAAACGTCACCTCGGATCGGACTCAAACCGCAACCAGTGAGAACGTTCAAAAGCTAAGTGTCGTTTGAGAATTCGGGTGTAAGTCAAGTGTGGAATGACAATGTGGCATCACCATTCATCAATGTTCAGGTGTATGTATAGTCAACCTCGAATTTGCTTGACCACTTTTGACATTTGTAGGACCAAGCACACAGTGCCTAATTATACAAGTCCATACTATGTTAGTAGGTAGATACTTATAGCTATGTTAAATAATTATTATTTTGGACATGCATGATCGACCAATGCCTCAGGATTTGGCTGTCCACTCTGTCCGACACCACGCTCAGAAGCGTTTTGGTGCTATCTCTTACCCGGGACCACAGAGAAGCCGTTCTTTTGCGAAGCACTTCCTGGAAGCCGGCCGTACTATGGTCGGCGAACATGCCGGAGGCATTGGACCGGCATGGGAGCCCCAACAAACCCCTGAACACTAGACGCGCAGAGGCTTTTTAAGTGGAACTGACTTGACTTGCTCTTTGTAAAATAGCAACCGTGCAGTTTTTTGCCGACTCTTCTCCATAGGAAACAACCAAGTGGAACTGTGCACCTAGCTTCTGGTATTTCTTAAGAGGGGACGGGGCCTGCGAGAAATTTGATAAATAGGTATTTGAAGAAACTATTGCCGTCACGCTGTTAGTAAGTCTGTCCCCGTAATGTGTGATAGGGACAGCTGCAGCTCTGATCGAAATTATCACAAAAAATTTGACGAGATCGACGTTTTGTATTCCCCTTTTTTTTCCTCGAAAACTGAGCCGATTCAATATAATATATTTTTTCATTAACATTTTAATAAAGGGTTTTTTTACTGTAAAATCTTTTCTAATTTGTCTGGTAGTCCTCTAATCACGGCGGTAAAAGTAGGGCATTTTTTATAATTTCTAGAGGGTCATGTTTTCATTACTAATTAGTTGCCAAAAAAAAGAAAATGACAGGGACGTGTTTAAACCAAACCTTGATTTTATGGAAAAAAAAATTGCTCTAGAGGCATTATTCAGGCAAAAAAAAAGGGGAATACATTTGGATGGAGAATCGCACGCCCTGTTCCCTCTTAAGTTCCCATGTAGGTTTCTATTTACTCAAGCAAGCTTCAACCAGAATTCTGCCACTTTGACAGCGTTATCGTTGGCGTCCCGAAGGTCTTCCATAGTGCAGGTGTTATTGCAAGGAGAGCACGACAAGAGGTGGGGCATAGTTTGTGATGTGGCTCCTCAGCCGCACTGCATCTCATTGGAGTACCCCCACCTGACCAAGTTGTACTGGCAGCAGCCCACCTGGCTTCTTAGTCGATTAAGAAATTTCCAGGTGAGCCATGGTAGGAGTTAAGCTCGTCCCGCCATCTTCGTCCTGGCCTGCCGCGATGGTGTCAAGCATTTCTTTTTTTGTTTGGGATATCATCAAATAACTTCTCCCGCTCTGGGTGGACCAGGACGTGTCAGACTTTTACTGACTAAAACCCACCCGTGTTCCCTCAGTTGCCTTAAGCGGGACCGTGTAAGTTTATGTGTCAGTTAAATATTTTGAATTTGACAACAATTTCTAGTTAAAAAAACTTCATTCAGTTTGTATATAACTGTCACACAGATAAATGTTCCTTTTAATGACGTGCAACTGACACTTGTTATGACATACGACGCCGAAACGTGGACACTGACAGTTAGGCTGGTCTACAAATTCTAGGTCGCTATGGAGCGGGCTATACTAGGACTTTCTTTGTAGCATGAAATCAGGAATGAAGTTGTGGCGGCCATCTACAACGCCACATGCGAACTACAAAATCAAAGACTTGAAAAACACAAAAAGTGACGTGGCGCCATCTACAATGCCACATGCGAACTACGCAAGACATCACGTCACACAAATCCTGCATCGCGCAATCAGAGTTTACCGCGCGACTCGCATAGATACAACATCCCGACATCAACCGTCGGGCAATTGCCCACCAGACACAAGACCCGTCTGGTCGGAGGATCCTCCCTTTTTCATAGAGTATGAGTGAACTTTACACCCTGTTCCTCATACCTCTATAAAGTTATACGGAAAATAAACGTAGTAACTAACATAGATTGCAGAATTAGCTGGTCATATTTGTCGAAGGACCGATGGCGGTGGAGCCGCGTATCGGCAAGCGTAGGGTGGGACGACCCCCAGCTAGCTAGACTGACAGGACACTGGGATAGACTGGATACGGAAGGCGGAGGACAGGGTGCTGTAGGGCAGCCTGGGAGAGGCCTATGTCCAGCAGTGGACTGTGATAGGCTCAGTTGAAGTGACACTCAACCTTTGGGTGATCAAACTATAACGAGGTCGACTGTACACGTCAAGTCGTGAGAAAAAAATGTGAATAACATTATTGGTAGACTAAATAAATAATATTTAAATAAACAATCATTAACATGTTCAGGAACAATTTGTTATTTATTTGAATCAGTTAAGTGGCTACCATATAACAGCCGAACACCGCGCAGCGGGATAATTGATTGCATAACTTATTAACAGTAAGAATGGCTTTCATTTTGACAGTTCAATCACATTCATTGTGTCATTTACGTTGTAGAGCAGACATTTTTTTTTGAACATATGAAGGAATGGATTAGCCATAACGTTCAAAACGATTCAGATTCTGATTAATAGTGTCTACATGTGTAAGTATAAACACCGTTGTCACTTAAACCATGGGTAGTTAACTTAAATATAAAATAAACAAGAGTTAAAAAAAAAATCCCGCGAGAAATGAGCGACGCTACGACGCCGACGCAGCGTTACGTGCGCTCGCTAGCGAGACTGACCGGGGTCGCGACCCGTGCGTCAGTGTCGGGCCACACGGCGTGGTCCCCTCGCCCCGCGGCTCCTCCCGTATTGAGACGCAAGTTTGTTGCCCTCGCGCGTAGAGTGAATGTTCTTGTGGAAAAAAGCAGGTTTTTTTAAGTTGTTTTTTTTTTCATTGATTTTACGTTCTATAAACGAAACCAAACCACTGGTTTCAAGGATAACGGTGTTTACCCTTACAGCCTGTATAAGGAAATGTTTAGGTAGCTATGTCATTTTTAGAGACCTAATGTCATGTAAATGTGTGTTTACGCATATCTTGGCTTTTTTTAACGTTATTGCAATGTTTTGTAGATTCTGATGCAGAATTCGAGCATTAAAGATGCATCATAATTATGAGCCTAAAATGTTCTCAGTGCTGGTACACAGCCTTCCTCTCTGTGAGAATTGGGCCGTAATCCACCACGCGGGCCCATTGCGGGTTGGTAGATGTCACATGTCTTCGAATGTTTAGTTCTAGGACATGCCGGTTTCCTCACGATGTTTTCGTTCACCGTTTTGAAAGCAGTGGTGATGAAATTTTTTACACAAGGTAAAGCGTCTGCTTTGTTTCGAATATACGACCTACAACTCGGGGCAGTTAATACAATCCAAAGATGAATATTTGCATGCATTTCCGACGATTTTAAGTTGCTTATAATGCGGTTTCTATTACTTATATAACTTACCGAAGGACATCTTCACTCTACAATATTGACCCCACCATCTCCATCAGAGAACTGTACTCCACCACCGTCTCCATCCGAAAATTGTACTCCACCGCCGTTATCGGCGAAGTCTACTCCACCGCCGTTATCGGCGAAGTTTACTCCACCGCCATTATCGGCGAAATTGACTCCCCCGCCGTTATCGGCGAAGTTAACTCCCCCACCGTTATCGGCAAAGTTGACTCCCCCGCCGTTATCAGCGAAGTTAACACCACCACCGTTATCGGCGAACTGGACTCCACCACCGTTATCAGAGTCTGCGAAATGGACTCCACCACCGCCATCATCGAACTGTGAAAGTAAATACAAGCAGACATTTATAAACCTTACAAATTTTCGCAGGGTGTTCTACCCATGAATATAACACACACTATAGTACAACTTTCAGTATGGGACCAACGATTAAATCAGGAAAAAAAATCAGGTATTTCATTCAAAATATACACACCTGATTCAACCAAAATGTGAAACAGCAGATTCTTTTGATTTGAATATATTTTTTTCTTCAAAATGTGTCGTTGGCCTAGTGGTTGCAATAGCGACCGCTGAGCATACATTTCATTTAAAGGTAATATTTAAACAGACTCCGTACCCAGTTTGACCAAGAAAAACCTGTTCAGGTGGAGAGTCATAAGCAACTTCGCCTTGGAGTGTAAATGTGTTGCTGTTATACAAACGATAGGACATTTAATATCACGTACACTGCTGACATAGGCCTCGAAGGTGGTAAGTCGAAGTGTACAATCTTACGTTTAGGTTGTTACTTTAACCAATTGGTTTTCCTAGTGCCTCGATAGATGGCGTTGTTCAATCCGCTGAATCGCGGTGTCAAGATTCTCCGTAGAAACGTGACCTCTTCATGAACATTAAAATAAATTGTATTGGTATAAGTAAACATTGGCTTTTATTCACGAAGTGACAGTGCTTGGGGGGGCCCAGGTCCTGGCACTTCGACCGGTTCTGCGCTTCCGCATTAAGAGCATTCCGGCGGCTTTCACCAGGTCATCGGTCCACCTTGTGGGAGGCCAAGCACGTGGTCGCCACTCCAGAAGCTTGCGGCCTCATCATCTACCATCCGTTCTGCAAGCAATCCAACTATCCTACTTCCAACTAATCCTAGTATCCGTATCCTATCCAACTAATATAAAAAATCGTTCATGATTTGGATGTTTGGCCCACAGATAGATTATAACCAGAGATCGGATATTCGGATGCATATTTACCTAAAGATAATTTTGTAGCTATGAAAGTATGGAAGCGGCTTTATAAATTATTTGTAATATTTATTAAAAACCCCGGGATTCTTGGATTGCATAACTATTCAGATGTGTATTAATTTAAAATTAATGTTTAACCCGATACAAATATGTGTATGTACTGGAGGAGGGGTGGTTTGTATTATTTAAAACAAAAAATAAACAAATTACTTACCTAAATTAAGACTTTTTCGATACAAAAGCGCATTCCATGTTAGCCAACATCTCAACTTAAGGTGAATATGCATCCGAATATCCGATCTCTGATTATAATCCTGTTAAACACAGAACATACTTTTTATCCTGGTTCCTGTCGGATAATTTCCGACCGCCAATGCGGGCGAAGCTGCCGGCAAAATCTAGTGATAAATAAATAAATAAAAATGAACTTACATGTACGCCGCTCATATTTTGTGTGCGTTTTAACAGGAAAAAATACAAAATAATATTCTGCAATGCGTCTTATAGCTACAAGGACGGATATGTCACTGCGTTAGCACTGATTGTGGTATCTATTATCTGTACTTAGAATGTATGCCCTTGTTGGTTTTATCGACAGGCTCGGATGTAGATAGGTACATACTTAATCTAAAAACACGTTTAGTAATGAGCTTAGAAAGATAAAAAAAAAACTGCGAAGACGAGATTACAAAAAAAATAAGTACGTAGTCATCTTTGGCGCGTGTATGTCAAAAGGCACAAAAGGTCTGTAGCATTTAGCGTTGCCAGAGGTCCTGCAGGCTTAGCATGACGCTATTGGGCACGCCACGATAGCGGCGGTAAGACCCCTCTTTGAGGAGTGGCTTGAGAAGCGGCATGGCGTCCTCACCTTCCGCCTGACGCAGGTCCTCACCGGACATGGTTGTTTCGGGAGGTTCCTGTTTCGAATAAGGCGGGAGGAAACGCTCGGGTGTTTGCACTGCGAAGATCGCTTTGAGGACACGGTGGAGCATTCGGTGGAGGTCTGCCCGGCTTGGACGGAGCACCGCCGTGTCGTCGTGGAGGCGATCAGCGGCAGCGATCTCTCGCGTCCGGCCCTGGTCCAAGCCATGGTACGGAGCGAGAGTGCATGGGTAGCCGTCACCTCCTTCTGCGAAGCAGTAATGCTCGCGAAGAGGGAGGCGGCGCACGTGAGGGAGAGGCAGTATGTGCGCCCTCACGGCCGTAGTCGCCGCGGGAGACGCCGTGGGCGTCGGGAATCCCAGGCCGATTCCCGACCACCGTAGGCGCGGGCTTGTGGACGGCGAGTAATAGGTAGCTCGCTGTCCAGTAAGGACCAAGCCCGGGTCGACGGCGCGTTGTGTTCCACGCGCGCCTCAAAGAGATGTCAGCACCAACTGTTGGGGCCCGCAAGGGTCAATGCCTGCCAGGGGTACAGGTTGTTCGAAAGAGATACCGCGGCCCCTGGAACACAGGCAACTGAGGGAACACGGGTGGGTTTTAGTCAATAAAAGTCTGACACGCCCTCCTGCTCCACCCAGAGCGGGAGAAGTTATTTTATGATTTCTCACCCAAAAAAAAGCATGACGCTATCCATTTCTACTTTGCCGTAGAATAGAAATCACAACGCCATTAATGTTGTGGAACTGTCAAAATGAAAGCGATTCCTACTAATACTGTATTACGCATTTAATCATCTGCCTAGCCTTTTCAACTATATTGCGGTCAGTTTGATTACGCATTCACCCTTCTGATAAAGCCAGACACAGTCGGGCTGAAAACTAATTCATACAATGATATTGTTGTTTCATTAGAATTAAAGTATAGTAAATGATAAAAAAGCCTTGTCTTACTTTGATTATGTCGTGTTAAGACTAAAATATTATATGGATGTCCGGCCTTTTAACTTATATGTCCGGCTAAACTGGCTGGTCGGTCCGGCTTTTCGGTTTTATGACCCTTCTTCATGTCTTGTAACATTAACGGCTGATTTTTCAACAGTCCGATTTATTTTACCGGAAGAATAAATCTAACAGTTTGACATACTTAATATGTTCTATACAAATGCTGTTTCTCAGTTAAAAGTTACCTCACTATTGAAAAATCAGCTCTTAGGTATGTAGGTATTTACTTGAAACCTGAAGAAGGCCGGTATCACACCTCAACCGCGAAACTGCCGCAGCAAAACCGCAGTAGTTTCGCCATGAACGACAAGCGAAATAGAAGCGAAACTGCGTGTTCTAACGTACAGATTTGATTATGATTCTATCTCATTCCTGCGGAATTTCGCTGATCTACTCGGAAGCCGGTTACACCTCCGCAGTCAGCCCTTCATTTCATTGCAGTACCATCTGTGGCAGCCGGCAAGTTTAAAAGCGCAACTTATTTTTTCATAAAAGGATGTTGATTTTACAGAAAACGTACCTAAGTGACGACATTTTGCTCCATTTGCTACGATTCAACAGTTGTTCGAAGATATTCCGCTATTCGAATCACGTCATAATTAGTAATTTTTCGCAGCGGAATTCGTTTAGCGGTTTCGCATCATTATTTGTGCCTCGGAGGAGTGCTAAGGCCCTAAGGATTCCCATTTTGCGCTACTGTTATTTTATTGAACACTCTAATATAGTGAACAAACCATGGGACATTTATAATATCATGTCCTGCGTGTCCTGTTAGCTCACGTTAGAGGAACTGGTGGATGCTAGTGATGACCTTAATACGTAACCGAATTCTCGGCCGAGTCCATTTAGATTGGCATCGACACGCTACTAAAAAGATACTTATAATATACCTACTGATTTCATTCTTTAACTCTGTCTCTAACACCAGAAATAAAGAAAGAGGGTAAATAAGAAAAAAAAGTCACATTATTAAATATAAATGTATTTAAAAGTTCTGCAGATCTTGAGGGTCCCACAGCAGTATTCTAATGTCATTAAATAAGTTTGCACAGTTACAAACTAATTAAAACATTGGATCATGGATCTGTGCGTCGGCCTTGTTTTCCTAGGCGTGACAAACGAATGGTCGACTCTTCACGTGACCAGTACCGAACTTTACCGAAATTTCTAAGGACGTCGTTTCGGCCGTTTGTATGAAGACGTAATACTGCTTACTTTAAGGGGGCGTCCATTAATTACGTGAGTAAATTTTGGCGATTTTTCGACCCCCACCCCCGCTCTTGTGAGATGTCGTGAGATTTGCCTCGACCCTCCCCCCCCTCCCCATAATCTCACGTGAGATATTTCAAATACGTGGTTTTAGTGTAAAAACGTTAATCTGTGCTTATTTACGTTGGATTTATGTGCGTTGGATTTATGCATTGCATTTGGCTGACTTGGCTGGGCGGTGGCGGTTTAACCATCAAGGAAGTACTGTGCTACTTTGTGGCGTTCGCATAGCTGCGATAAATATTATTTTGTAAGATTTTGCCATATGGGTGGACGAACATGTTTCACATAATTTAACCCGGTTATCTCGTAATGTTACATTGTTTCTTTGCGGGGAAAAATATAAATTACGTGATATTTACCAAGATCCCCCCTCGCCCCCACGTGAGATTGGGTGAGATTCGACTCGACCCCCTCCCACCCCTAAACGCCTCACGTAATTAATGGACGCCCCCTAATGTACTGTGCCAGAGGGCTTGGCTATTTTTAACCGAGTTTTTTTCTGTCGGAAAAAAAAATAGCATTGCCATCCAACGTGACAATGCTTCCAGCCTTCTTAGCATATTTTTCGTTGACAGTTATGCGGGTAACTATTTCGATGCCTTAGCACAAAATACAATTTTTTCAATTATTTTTCTAGTTGTTTTCAAATTATTGTTAGTTTAAGTTAGTATTAAAAATAAATAAGTGAAAATCGACAACGTCCAGACGTTATTTTTACATGTGCTTGTAAAAGAGTATTTAAAAAACTTACAAAAATGAATAATTTATGTAACTTATAAATACTTTATTCGACAATATCAAAAGCTTTGCATGATTGGTTTCCGTTTCCTGAAACAAAGAAAAAATATATATTAATATAACATCATTCCTGTAATTCCACTAAGGGTTAGGCAGAAGTGTAGTTAAAAATGTACAACCACATTTCCCAGTTACATTTATGTCTCATGTAAAATAGGGCTCCCGTGCCAATCCAAAAGATTGTAACTCAATGTTTAGTGTTTTAGCTTAACTACGCCCAATCAGTTTCTTTAAGTCTGTTTAGTACCCCTGAGCAACAATTTTTTCATTCAATGTATATTGTGCAACATAAATGGCAAACTAAAAACACTGTTTAACGTTCAAATTAAGGTTTAGACATGCTGAAAAACTGTAACAAAGCTTACAGTATCTCACATGTAGTTTTCAAAAGTTACAGTGTATTGGATTGGCACGGGAGAGGGGGTGAGCCACTGATGCCACCAACCGGTCACAGATCCAGACTCTGGGTAGCTACTGATAAATTCGTGTTGGAATAACACAATACTGCGATCACTGGCCCAATGAGTCCAATTTCGTATTTAAATTATTTTGTGAAACCGAAAATTATATTTTTTTCCGAAAATTTCAGAGCTTCGCCTTAGTAAAAACTATCCCTATTTATGAATACGTTCACAGCCTTATACGATAACCAAAGAATTCAAAGTAAGTCAGCATAAATTCTAGCTAATGGACAATTCTTTTCCCTGAAAATTCCAGCAAATTTAGTGACGCAGATATTTTTTAATGTTCCTCTCGAAATTATTTAATCATTACATTACAACGCGTGTGACTTAAGTAGTCCAATATGGCACGGCGTCAACTAATGGACTGCTTTATTCACACATATCGTAATTATACTATTTTATAGCACGTGTGACTTAAACTCAAGCTTAAGTCACGCTTTTTTCCTCACAAATGGACTAGTTAAGTCACAGAGAAGCGTGACTTAAGTGCGGGTATAGGTCACACAATGCTATAACCTATTTTATAGTATCTACGTGTGACCTAAACCCATGCTGTTTACAAAATGGACTACTTAAGTCACAGAGAAGCGTGACTTAAATGTGGGTTGGTTTAGGTCACAGTGCTAAAAAATATGAAGAATTATTACTAACAACAACTTACACATTATTAAAATCTTCCACCCCCACCGTAGCCCCCTTCAACAACATGTACGCCGCCCCCACCGTAGTCCCCGCCGTCAACCACGTGGACGCCCCCTCCGCCGCCCCAACCACCCCCGTCGACGATGGTGACGCCACCACCACCGTAGTCTATGCCGTCACTGACGTGGACCCCGCCGCCCCCACCCCAACCACCGCCGCCACCACCGTAGTCGACCCCGTCAACCACGTTGACTGTACCTCCCTGGAAAAGAAAATGGTTATATAAATTCTAAAAAGTTTTTAAGGCGAATATACCATGGGTAAGATCGGGCAAAGCTTATTGTAGATGGCGAGACCATAGCTAGATCCGTACGGCCTACAATAATTTTGACTTTTTGGTTGTTCATTCCATTTCGTATTCATTCATGAGTTTGGTTTTGGTCTACATACCAAATAGAAGAGATAGAGTAAAAAGATTTATTTATTTATTTATTCATTTACACATACAATTATTTTTACAGACAGAACCCAAGGTAATAAAAGTAGTCTTATACAATACGACACCCAGATACGCCACTCAAGAACTGATCACGGGTCCATGACTGACCAGTCCCAAGAAACGGCTCCGTGTGCCCCAAGTTACATAGAGGACAACACACTAACTGTCACTCTCTGGAATTCCGCCAATGAGCAGGAAAAAAATGTCCAACCGCTGAGAGATGGTATTAATTGTCTTAACCGCCCGACACACGGGTGCAAACTTTAATAGGTTTAGGGTAAGATGGCGGAATTAATTTGACTCTATTAAAGGCTCCAGCACCCTAATTGCGTAACTCACGATTCATCATAATTTGTTTCGTTTTGAAACAAATGGCAAAAGTATTGTTTCATGTTCGAAAAATGTGTCTGCTCAACAAAATAAATAACGCAATGAATATTGTTGAACTGTCAAAATTAAACCGATTATAATTATTAATCTCGTGTTACGCAATTAGGGTGCAGTTGCACGCAGCAGTTTGCGACATCATTGTGTTTGTGCATATTTTTGGGGTCAACGACCTTAAGTCGTTTGGTTATTTAAAATAATATATCTGTTCTTTGTTTCAAATTCAAAGATTTGATTCAACTCAATACATAATTCAAGAAACTACATTAACTGCAATCGTTGACCCAAAAAAATAAATTTTTCTCTTTATTAATTAGTCTTAGTTGACGATACCCATCTGTACACGGAGTTTCACTAGCTAATTTATGATGACCTTGTAGATTATTATGAATATAAATAATTTTCCTAAATTCCATAGTTGACACAATGTCCAAATCCGTCCACCAGCCTTTATCAGCAGATTAAAAAAATGTTATCACAACTACAATTTTGTAACGTGATAAAACACAATCTTTCCATCGGTGGAATAAGCCCCAATTAGGTGATCCATTGATAAATATGACTATCTATTTTATTTTTATTTTTCCTGCTAAGCCGTTTTCCTCTTTCAACAATTTTCCTGTTTAAAATCGAGCTGGTGCTGCGATTCAGTAGCGCGTTTCGTCAACGTAAGAAAATTGGAATTTGAAACGGTTTACCGTGTGGACGTCACATAGTGCAATATGTTGTTTGCACAAACTTTTGCACAACTATTTGCACATAATAGGACTATTAAGTGCAAATAGTGCAGTCGAACTTTAAAAGTACATTCCAATACGTGTGACATATCTAGTCCATTAATGCACAACTTAGGAGCATTCATCCCGCGCGGGCTGGCAACGTTGCACTTATAGAAAATAATTGACGGTATGTCGATTTTCGTAAGTAAATACCAAAAAACTGTAAAAACAGCACACAAACTTATAAATACGAACGGTCTAGTGCTTCGCTGAAAAAATAGTACTTTGATTTAACTAAATAATAAGATAATCTCGAAAAACCATTTTGAATTGCGAAGTTGCCAGTCTTAAGGTCCTGGTAACTTTCAATATCGTCGTTATGAGCGATAATAGTTCTTATTGCAATCCGATACGGGTTAAAATCTGTTGTATAAATTCGAATAATAAATGAGCAAGCATTGTGTAAAAATGCAAATAAAATCGTATAAAATTAGATATTAACTATTTAATAATAAATAATCCATCACTGGATGGAGTTTGGCATTTGGAATTTTATGGTATATTTTAATTAAAATTATAATTGTTATTGAAGGGTTAAACTGGTTTTAAAGATAATGAAAAGGTGACTTTGATGATTTTTTTGATGTATTAAAGTGTGTTTAATTATATTTTGAATTCCGTCACTGTATGCAAAAAAGACTTGAAAATATCATATATTTTTTTTGCTTTCAAAATTATTTACGGTTAGAAAACTGGTTTAAAAAACCACCTTTTTGAGCGTTTTCAAGAAATGACCGCCTTAAGCACAGAATAAATATGGAACTTAAATCACACGTTTCGTATACTATTTTATAGTTAGGTTCTCTTGTCACATGTCACACAGTAAAATCAATATCCATAGCAATATTATGATGTGGGAAACGATATAATTATTATGGAATCCATTTCGTTCTTTGTGTCTTTTTTAAGTGACTTCAAAAGAAGGAGGTTATCAATTCGACATGTTTTTTATACACGTTTTATATTAGCTTCACTTGTATGTTTGTTTGTTTGTATGTAACCGACTCCTTTGAGCGCGATTTTGACCCACTTTAAACGGTCAGATTTCATTGAAACTTTGTAAACTTGTTGAGAACCGATGACAAATCAATAATTAAAAAAAAAAATTGAGAAAAAAAAAACACGTTTTTGTAGTTAGTAGAACTAAAAAATAGAAAATAAATAATAGTTTAAAAAACTAAAAAACACGCTTTAAAAACCAAACTAAAAAAGGAGAAAATAATTTAATTCAATTAAAAAGCGTGGGGTGCTTGACATTTATTGATTATAAACCTCAAAAAGCACCCCACACTTTTTAATTGAATTAAATTATTTTCTCCTTTTTTAGTTTGGTTTTTAAAGCGTGTTTTTTAGTTTTTTAAACTATTATTTTTTAATTTATGTTTTATGTATGTTCGGGCATAACTCCGTCATATTTAAACGGATTTGCAAAATTATTATTTTATTCGAAAGCGGTTTATTCCAAAATGGTCCCATTTAAATTTTATATGGATCTGATGATGTGTTTCGGAGACAGACAACGGAACTCTTCAAAAAACGACAGCAAATCAACCGCGATTGCTGCTATCGCATAAATAAGCATTGTTTTGACCCCAAGGATGATGAAATTTCGAATTGGTGTGGGGTAGGTACTATAACTAAAAAGTGAAAAATTTAAACTAAATTTAATTTCGGAAGGCGGTGACAAAAAAATTAAATACATATCCAAAGTCGCCGACTTCCGAAATTAAAGTTATTCTTCACTTTGTAGTGTTTTTCTGGAAATTGGTTGTTTTTTTTAGGAAAATGTTTTAATAGTCTTCATGTAGCTGCACTTATATAACCCCCGCAATTAACTATTTCTAAGGATTTCTTGCAATTTGCAGTTAAATGTCAGGTTTTTTTTATGGAAGACTAAAGAACTGGAAGAAATATACCTATAGAAGCATGAGGAACAGAGTATAAAGTTCACTCATCTTATACAGAAAAAAGTTTTTATTCAGTGCGCAAACTTTAACCATGAATTCAGCATACCATTCTAGACGCTCCAGCGAAAAAAAAATTCGTCGGTTTTACAAAAAAAAAATCTGGTGTTTCATAAAAAAGTGCAATACCTACGCGGTCAAAATGTATGGAACAGCTGTTCGTTTTTTGTATAACCGACGAAAAATTTCTGCGCTGGGGGGCTTAAAATGATATGCTGAATTCATGGTTACAGTTTGCGCACTGGGTAAAAACTTTTCCTGTATAGAAAAGGGAGGATCTTCCAACCATAGGGGTGTTATGTTTGGTTGGCTACTGCCCGACGATTTGTTTTTTTTTTGGTTTGACATCTCGCAGGTCAACTTAGGAACCCATGGCTGCCTCAATAAATGAAGGCCTCCAGCCAGGGCCAGACAATTTGATGTCGGGACGTTGTATACAACTAGTAACATAATTAACGCAAGACCTCATACACCCCAATTAGAGTATTGAGTTCAAAGGCATAATACGATGACAAAAACTATTTTTTTTTAAAGCTAACTGTTATTATTAAGATAAACGTGTCGACCCAAGCATTAGTTTATGCATTTAAAATTGAGTCTTATTTCTTATAGCATAAGATTGAATTTTCTTTGGCTCAATCAATGGTAGGTATGGCAAATTACATAATTTAAAAAATTTATATTAAAATTTACTGAATTCGATTCAGTAGTCAATTAGGAACAAACTAGTTTCAGGTCTTGCGTCTATTCAGTTACACCATGTATATCTTAGTTACGCGGTAAACTCTGCTTGCGCGATGCAGGATTTTGCGTGACGTCCGTAGTTCGCATGTGGCGGTGTAGATGTCGCTACGAATATGTGGGTACTAATCAAGAAGCCTATAGATAACAGTGGAGGCCACCCTCCAAATAAAAAATTGAAGACGCCCTGTGGGCTAGCGCTCTCTTTCTGAATACATACATATGAGAGAGAAAACACGTATCACTGTCTCGTTCTTATGTATATGTTACCGGCCAAACCCGATTTTAGGCCAAACTAGTTTGTCCTAGGCCAAACTGGTTTATTAAGCCGGGGCACGCTGATTAAATGGGTTAGGTTAGGTTAGGTTAGAACTGTGACCAAAAGCGCGCGAGCCGAGCGAGCGAAGCGAGCGGCGCTGCGGCAGCGGCCGGCGAGCGTTACTTCCAAAGGCTGTTAACGAAATAGCTAATTAAGCTAGTTGGCTGCGACATATCACGCGTAGGATAAGTCTGTTTGGCGTAGGACAAACTAGTTTGGCCTGAAATTGGGTTTGGCTGGTAACATAATACATATTTAGAAAGAGAGCGTTAGCACAGTCATCTTCACTTAGGTATTTAGAGTTTTGCCTCCACTTGTATCTAAGTATAAGCTTCTTGGTACTAATGTAGATATAAGGTATAACAATTTTCATTGGCGTTTATCACTGTGTTGCCATGACAACCATTGCCAGTGCACAAAAATAGCTTTAAGGAGTCACAAACAGGAAAAAAACTGCGATGAACAATATTCTGTTCAACAGATAATAACACTAAGTAGGTACCTAAACTATCTATAGAGGAAAAGATTATCATGACTAATATTTTGCATAATAATAAAAAGTCGATAGGCAGTCGTTTTATGGAAAATGCTGGTATTCAGCTACATCCGGTTAGACTTGAAGCTGACCCCAACATAGGCTGGGCAGTTGATGATATAATCAGCCGAAAATAAATGAAATAAAATAAAACAATGTTTCCACTGATGAGACACAGGTGAGAAGCTATAATCCACCACTAACATGAAAAACTCTTGGTAAGCTTGGTTGTCAGATTTTTGGGCTGTAACGGCTTTCAATGATCTACAAAACAAATGATAGCAGGGATCAACAGCTTAGGGGCCATTCAAGTATTACGTAAGCACCACAGCAGGGCGGGGGGTCTTTGCTTTGCTTATTTTTGATGACATGGGGGATGGGGGGTATGGATGGTGGTTACGTCAGCAGAATTTATTTAAAACTTTTAGACTTTTTACAAAATTTAGTCAATTTTGGTTTGAACACATATGGCAACCCTACTTGTCTATGAATGGCTCGAAGAAAACGATGACAATATTCCAAAATCACACGAAAGTGAGCAGACACGTTGTGTGTCTTCTACCAATGTTTACGTGAGCATCTAAGAGCTTTGCTTACTTTTGCTGACGAGGGGGAGGGGGGGGGGTCAATAAATGCAAAAATCTGCTTATGTAATACTTGAATGGCCCCTTAACGTGCTTTCCGAGGCACGGAGGGGTCTTGGTATGTTAAGATGGTCACCCATCCATGGACCAACCGCGGCACGGTAACCTAACCTAACCCTAGCCTGATTATGTATCCAAGATAAATATAAAAGACTAGCTGACCCGACAGACGTTGTCCTGTCTTAAATATGAATATAATATTACGCGCTACATTTATTTTTTTGTCATAAGAACCTGCTCCTAACAATAACAAACACAACAAAAAAAGAATTAGCAAAATTGGTCCAGCCGTTCACGTGTGATGCCGTGACCAAGGGAAATAGGGATTCATTTTTTTTTATATATAAGACTAGCTGTCCCGACAGACGTTGTGAACCGATTCCTCCGGCAAGCCACAGGCGCCCCCTGGTTCGTTCGGAACGAGATCCTCCATCTCGATCTGAAAATCCCCACGGTCAGTCAATTCATGAAACGCACCGCGAAGCGTTTCTTCGATAAAGCCGAAATTCACCGCAATCCCTTGATTGTGAAGGCCGCCACTTATGTCCCCAGTAGGATTAGCTCTGTCCGACGGCCGAGACATGTCCTCACCGACCCAGACGACCACATTACTCTCCTCCAGGAAAGCAATAGGGCCACCAGTACAGTTCGCACACACCGCACAAAATCGTCCTTCCGACCTCGCCGCCGAGGTCCTCGCGCCCCGCGAAGACCCCTAGTAGTATCGGAGCCTAACGTCGAGACCCCCGACCGACCCTTGCTCGTTGAAGCGCCAGCCCGCGCCGCAGCTGAGCCAGTAGCTTTAAATTCCCCCTATAATAATAATATGCCAATTTCGATCCAGCCTGTCCCCAATAGTGATAGCTGTCCCCCTATCAGTGACGCCCTGAGCCGAGGTCCGTACCCCACAGGGGGTGCCCTCAGCGTGCAGTCGCTTAGTTTTTAAATTTTAGTTTGTAAGCCCTGGCTGGAGGCATTAAGTGTAAAATCTTAATGGCAGCCCCAGGAAAGCCCGGTTGAGCAGTCACGGCCTCTCAAGGCCAACTGCGAGATGCCCAACAAAAAAAAAAAAACAGACGTCCTGCAGGCTTAGCATGACGTTTTCTATTTCTACGAACAATAGACAGTGCTTTTTCAATACAAAGTGACATTTCGTTTCTCCATTTTTGACATCGCACCGTAGATATCCCTCTACAATCTGTCATTTTGTCTTTCGTTTCTAACGATCTTTATCTAGGACCTTATAAATGTAGACTATTTCAGAAGAATATTTCTTCCCAAACTGTCAAAATCACACTGACAACAAACTTTCTACTCGACGGCCACAAAGTATAATACGATTATCTACAAAATCATTCGTTTAGAACGCATAACTGTGATAATTAATAGAAAAACGTAGCTATCTTCTCCTATTGTATATCATTTCATGTCTGTTCTTCCGTCGACAAATCGATGCTCGTGCTAAGCCTGCTGTCTTAACTATGAATATATTATGTAACGCGCAACTTTTTTTTTTTCTTTCTTATGAACCTACTCCTGACAATAAGACACCTCAAAAAAAGAATTAGCAAAATTGATGCAGCCGTTCACGTTTGATGCCGTGACCAAGGAAAATAGGGATTCATTTTATATAAACAAAATATTTATTAATTCCAATTAAAATATATAACTACAGCGAATAAACTAAAACAAAGCGTCAAAAAACTCATCCACACCGCTGTCGACTGGTAATGTACCCAAGAGACTGGCGGCATTACCACGTTGTATAGCAATGCTCAGCCTCTGGCCAAAGTAAAAACCAGCCCTTGGGTCACAGGAAGTGTCAACCAGCCGTTTGTAGATTTCCTTGTAGAGAGCATGAGCACTCGGACCCCACGGCACGAGGGTTTCAACTATTTCAAGGTTTTTTCAAGGGTTTTATATAATAGATAATATATATAAGAGAAGATACAGATATAGATAGATTGAATACTTACATCGCTACAATCGCAGAGTGGTATGCAGCAACACGATACAGTTTGTATACAGCCCATGATGGATACTGAGTCAGCGAAGATTTTCATAACACATATTTATCTGTATCGATATAAATACTTATCTCCTTATCTGACTTATGTCGCACTACAGATTATTATGAATGGTTCGCCATACGATGCGTAACAGGATAAAGTAATTAGGAATAATGTTGCGGGTTTTTCTGTAAATCAGCCAATACTTAATTCTATTATAGGCTGATTTATAAAAAACTCCACTGGGCGATTTTGTATAGGAATCGGTCTATGGACCAATAATTATAGCGATATTGGTTTTGGTATATTTTTTTTTGTAGAGAAATTGAAAATTGTAAAATGTTTATTTGTTCCAAGTAAACTGTAATTGATAATACTTGTGTTGGGAGCTATCTCGCTCTTTCCCTTATATATTAATAATATTGAGACGATTGTTTACAAAAGGTGACTAAAAATTAATTACGAAGACAAATACAATTAAAATATATGTAGTAGGTAGTATAACTCTTAATTACCATTTGGGAACGGTGCATCCAAATCTGCACACTGCTAAAATCTTGCAGGTCCCATTCCTTACTCGAGCCAGCCCGCGCCGTTGAGCCAATCCAGTTTGCCCCTTGCAGCGGTCCTCTATCAGCGCTGCCGTCGAGGTCCGTACCTCACAGGGTGCACTTAGCGAGTAGTCGTCCTAGTTTTAAGTTTTTTAAGCCCTGGTTGGATTTTAAGCATAGTTTTAAGCTATTTAAGACCTTAATTTATGAAGGTAGCCACAGGCAACTCCGGTTAAGCAGCCGATAACCTCATAGGTTGTTTTTCCCAAAAAAATAATCTTATTGACAAAGTGTTGTAAATTACATTTTTATTTACAGCCGGGAGTCACACTTGTAGATAGAAGTTAGTGTTTTTCAATACGTTTATTTCCATTTTAACAAAAAAAAAAAAAACATTATTGTATTTACACGAACTTTAATGTCAAGATATTTTGTAGACTACTAGGTACCTAATAGACGCTAACAGAGAAGTAAGAAAAATATATGTTGTGCCGACCCCACATAAGTTGGTATAAGAGCAGGGGAATGATATTTTGTTAATTCGCATTCAAAAACAAACAAATAAGAAAATCCAACATGGCGACCGCTTTTGGCGGCAAAACAGTCAGGGCGAAGGAATCGAAATAATTCAGCCCGGTCGTGTACCTTTGTGTGAGTCAGATACAGGGTTACCATTTATTAAGAAACTTAGCGAGATTTATTTAATAAGTATTTTAGTTATGTTTTGCCATATTTCTTGTATTCTATAGAGGGGTGTTCAAGAATGTTCTTAAAATATAATTCTTAAATTAAAAACATTTGTTTTTCTAAGAATTAACAGGTTTCGCAATTCGTTTTGTGTACTTATTCATAAAGTACAGAGGCAAGCACATCAAGCTACCACAATCTGCCAAATTTCATTGATAATTTTTCAACTTTAAGTATAACAAAAGAATAAGGTTATGTTCAATTGGAAAAATTTGACAGTTTGGGATAACTTGATGTGCTGGCGTCTGTAGGTACGTAGTAAAAATAGACAAGGGTCAACTATAACGTAAATAAAAACAAGAACCATTGTCTTATATTGCCTGGTTCAAACCAACGGTTAGAGTCATCATTAAATCCATAATTATTGAATTTTAATTCAGTCTTCGTAAAAGTATAAAATGTAGGACAAGAGCGCACTAATCTGTATTAGAGAGTGTTTCATAAAATATGCTCAAAATTATTAGAAATCTTAATGAAAGGCCATGCGTGCAATGTAGTTGAAAGCATTATACATAAGTAAATTAGGTTAAATTCAATAAAAAAATATTTTACGAAAAAAACTAATACTTTTCACTTTTTAGTTTGTAGTGTTTTTTTTTGACTTTTTAGATATGCTCAGATTATAAAACAAATGCAGATAGACCGCGCGGAAGACCAAAGCGAGGCCGAAAAACCAAATACTAAAGCGTCGCATTGAATGTAACATACAATGCGACGCTTTAGTATTTGGTTTTTTGGCCTCACTTCGGTCTATCTAGAGATTATATGTTACGTGTACCACTAGTTGCTATTTAAACAACAGTAACAAAGTATTAGAACATCATCAAAATACACAAAGTGGATCAAATACTTACGTAGGTATCGAAGCTAACGCAAAAACCACCTAAGCAAAGTTAATAAAAAAATTATAGGACCGCCCATGAGGCGGCCGTACCCTATCACATTAAAAACAAATATTCGAAATCAATCTACAATTGCTGGAGATATTTCGGAACATTTAAACAAAAAAAAAAACCAGACGTTTAAAACCTCTTACTTTTTGAACTTAGCTAAAAAACTAGAGGTGCATTTTGTTATAAGTCTCATTTAAGGGTTTTGGTATTGCAACATTGCAAGCAATCTTGCACAAATCCTAACAAACACGTCAATAGACTTGTACCTACAAATTCTTGGAAAAATAACCGTGATGATGTGTGCTAAAATTAAAAACAATGCCACTGGCACTTACATCTGTCAAACTATTTGTTTTTTCCAGAAAGAATTTGACGATCTAGAATTTTTAGAACGAGTTTCTTGAAAAGTAGGTCATTTTCAACACACACTCTTTGAGCTCTTTAAGAGGGGACGGGGCCTGCGAGAAATTTGAAAAATAGGTATTTGAAGAAACTATTGCCGTCGCGGTGTCAGTAAGTCTGTCCCCGTAGTGTGTGATAGGGACAGCTGCAGCTCAGACCTAAATGATCATTTTTTTTTTTTGACGAGATCGACGTTTTTTATTCCCCTTTTTTCTCCTCGAAAACTGAGCCGATTTAATTATTTTTTACATTAACATTTCATGAAAGAGTATGTTTAGGTCCCTATAATTTTTTTATAGTAAAACTTTTCTAATTTGTCTGGTAGTCCTCTAATCACGGCGGTGTAAAAATAGGGCATTTTTTGTAATTATTAGAGGGTCATTCTCTTTACTAATAAGTTGCTGAAAAAAGAAAATGACAGGGACGTGTTTACAGCAGACCTTGATTTTATGAAAAAAAAAATTGCGTTAGATACATTATTCAAGAAGAAAAAAGGGGAACACATTTGTATGGAGAATCGCACACCCTGTTCCCTCTTAAGTTCTGAGATGAGCTGCACGATGACCTACTTATAAACACGTGCATTGACTGGACAGGTCTACTTAAATCTGTGTGGTTATTTCCTCGAAAGCCCATTTCAGACACCAATCTACATGGTCTGACCAAGATTATGTCTGGATTTTAAAAGACACTGCGACCTCTAAGTTTGTTTCGGCCTTTCAGAGTAGCCAGATAGAAAACACCGACCTCATCTAGTTTTGTAACAAACCTACTTACAGAAATAAATCATTTTTTATCACTAATTTCTTGTAAGCAACCCCTGATGAGTCAGCCACGCGTCTTTTGCCCCATAACCAAAGTGCAAAATTCAACCGATACACAGAGTAGAAAATAACTATTTCCGAGTGCAGTAACGTGAAACGGTACGGACCAGTCTGTCGAAAGCCAAGTGACGCGCGGACGCGACAACCGACATTATAAATAACCTCCTTTTTTTAATCTGTGCATTGTCAATAGCCTAATTTTTTTTTATTGATTCTTTAAGGAACTGTCAGATTCTAATTTTCCCGTCAATTATTTTCCCGAACGCGGGTTGTAGTTGTACTAGTTGTATTTTGTTTGTAAACAAATACATATTAGTGGAGTGTGGTTGTGTTGAGTTTTAATACATAAGTTTTCTAATAATCGGAAACGCAGTGAGCAATCGGCAAGCTAAAGTGTGATACATTGTGAATATTGGTGTTACTGTGTTTTTTTTTTAATTTGGTGCGGTAAAGTATCATTTGTTTTTGAAATGTTTATATTTCGAAGGTTCGTTTATGCAGTGCGGTTTGACGGTTTTTTTTTTATAATAAGAATTATAGAGAGGTACATTGTTGAATTTTATTCTTGATAGGTACTCTTGATTACACAATTTTTATTACACTTTTCTACAAACACATTTACGGAAATCATACCCACCTAACAAATCTAACTCACAGATACTCGGGACATTTGACAATGTCATCGTCGTTTTTTTTTTTTTTTGTTTAATTCACACGCACATAAACAAGGATGCATAAGTTTAGAAACGTTTTTAAAGTAATCAATTTTGTAAATACTATCGGTAGTACCTACTGCCGATGTCCTGAATTCGTTTGTCACATAATAAGACCGGGCGATTTTGTACCGCGGCGATTTTTTTTTTGGCCACTGGATTTTCAAGGCACTGCTTAGCGCCGAAAGTTGAAAATATAACAGTGTATTTTTTAGACGCGTTGGCATGCGCTCTGTTGGATTCTCAATGCTCGGTTCAACACCGAGAGTCTAAAATTCAGTGTGCAATATAATCCCGTCGCATATTTTTATGGTCTGAGAACGTAGGCTCAATCAACTTCAAAAATATTAATGTAGATAGTAGATACCGACGTTCAAAAAATTGGATGTGCATTCGGCCAGTATTTTCTTTTGAAGTGAAAACTTCTTTAGGCGCGTTGGGCATTTTTTGAGATGGGAAAAAACAATTGAACTCGCGACACCGTTACCGACACCTCTGTTTTTTAGTAGAGGTGTTTCAATCATTTGAGTCTCAAAAGATAGGTTTAGGTCCAGAACTAATATTCCAATTGGAATTATGAAAATCGTTAAAGAAGATATGACCAAAATTATGATTATGAATAATGTGAAATCCTGTATTGACGATTCAAAAATACACACGTAATTGTTCAAGTTTTCACTTCTGTCGGCACTCCCGGAGTGCTACTGTTTTTTTTTTTTGTTATAAAGGGTGTTTGGGTCATTGACGTGCAACCCTGTTACAATGGTTTTTCAGTACATTATATTCTGAACTCCCCTGCGTTTGAATATTTCGTCGGTTAATTTAAAAAAAAATTGCTCTGCCATAGATTTTGACCGCATAGGTATAGTTTACCGCCTTAGAAACTGTTCGGGAAGCAGAAACATTTTGTCAATTATTTTGTTTTCACTCGTACCTGGTTGGTATGTCGTGGTCTAGACTATTTCTTGCCAGAAATCATATTGTTTCCAAGCAGAGGCGTAACTAGGGTGGTGTAGGCAGGACACGGCCCTGGGCGCCTATCGAAGGGGGCCCCGAAACGTCGCCAATCCTTACTAAAGAAAGAAAGAAAGAAAGAAAGAATACCGTTTATAAACACAACGTTTACTAATATTATAAACGCGAAAGTTTGTAAGTATGGATGGATGTTTGTTACTCGTTCACGCAAAAACGGCTGAACGGATTTGGATGAAATTTGGCACACAGATAGATTATAACCTAGATTAACACATAGGATACTTTTTATCCCGGTATTACGTTCCCGCGGGATAATTTCCGACCTCCACGCGGACGAAGCCGCGGGCGGAATCTAGTTATACAATAAAAATACTTCAATAAACCATTTCATACTGTTACATCTAAGAAATCTAAAGAGCTACTAGAATTTATTGTGTAGGTAGTCAGCGGATAAAAGCGTATTTCTAAATCTGCCCCTTTTTCATTCAAATTCTGCTTAAAATTGCAGCATACGTCCCGTTTGGTAGCGTAACACGGTCACTTTATGAACCCTACTGCTCATTAACCGCTTGTCTTGAAGATTTGAAAAATATATGATTTTGCTATAGATTCATATAGATCATTTTGCCCGAAGTACTTTTTTTGTATGGTTAATACTTTTGCTGTAAAAAAATATTTTCGAACACGCAATATTTTGGCTTCTATTCCATACTCCTACTAAACGGCTTCGTAATTTGGAAAAAAAAATACACTGAAAAATATATAGTTAGAGGTACCACAGAATCGCCGAAGCACAATTGTAAATTAATCAAAGGAATATCCCCATTTTGAGATAAAGGCTCAGAGGTGCCCTGCGCGGGCGCGGGCGGCAGTCGTGCTTTAGCGTTCAGACGGGAGATGAGGATACTATGGGCCTTAAAATTGCAGCATATTAATAACTTCGTTATTGGAGGCTATAATTGATTAAGAAAGTTTATGCAACTTAGCTTTGCTCAGTGTGGACCGAGAATATAATTTACGAAGGGGGGTGCAATAGGGTATTTTACTCTATACGAGAAAAAATCTAAAAATATATTATTGAGATAGCTTAAGCAAAATGCAGTCGGAAAATCTTAGTTTTAGTTCATGAAACAACAAAATAAATTTTAAAATACAGTTTAAAGATTTCAGTTTTTTTAATCTGTTTTTGAACACCATGAAATAGTAGCCGCCATGTTATTTCGTCATACGGCATGTCAACTGAGCAACTTTGTACCTACTTTTATTATTTTCGTAACCAAAGTAATTTTTATTTAAATAATATTTTGCATTCAGGAACAGCTAACCAACGATAAGTAGAAAAAGAACTAATTTTTTAAATTATAAACCATTGTCATATAAAATATCAGCGCATTTGTTTTTAGCATACTGACGTCATACCCACAGAGCAATAGGTATGACTTCTACTGCGTCCAGCATTTTCGACAAATTACGCGCGAAATTTGAAAATGCAAAATTTATATGCATTTTTAAGGCACTAATCGATTAAATACATTTTTTTGTGTTTTTTTAGTGGTTTATTAGCACTCTAGGATCTAATTAAGGCACTTTTAAAAATTAGTGTAATACCCTATTATTGTGATGCGTGCCTTAGGCGCCATTTTCTATTGGTACGCCCCTGTGTCCAAGTGATGATATAATGACACACCTGGCTACTAGTGTTGCCAATACTTAATATTTACTACTTAATTATGCTGGCAACTGCAACATAGCGATAGAAAAATTGGTCAACTTTCAACAATTAGCGACTATGCCAAATGCGGTTTCTATTTTAAGATTATTATTGTGTTTTAATTATAGCTCTGATTATAATTATTAAGTATTATTCTCAGATCTAAAAAGAAATACATCAAAATTTTGGTAGATTTTAGAGAAAATCTTGGACACACATAGATACAGCATACTATCCGACTGGCTATCGTATCGTAGATGACACATTTCGATAACCAAATTTGCCTTGCCCCTGTCAGGGTGCAATAAATAGCTGCCGGAATCTTTTTGCAAAAAAAAAATAACCGACTTCCAAGAAAACACTACAAAGTGAAAAATAACTTTAATTTCGGAAGTCGGTGTCTTTGGAGCTGTATTTTAATTTTTTGTCACCGCCTTCCGAAATCAAAGTTATTTTTCACTTTGTAGTGTTTTTTTGGAAGTCGATTGTTTTTTTTTTGGAAAAAGTTTTTTTTTTCACTTTTTAGTGGTTCATAATGTGCTTACCCCTTCACAGTATACCGGCGTGATGTTATGTTTTGAATTGGTGTAAACAATAGACAGACATGAGATTTCGGCAATCCCAGTCCATTTGCTAGCATTTATTGAGGATTTCCGTTGCATATCTCCGAAATTCTTTATCAGATCTTCACCAAATTGAAATGGGACCATTCCGAGAAAGAGTTCTACCAAAAAATACCCAAATCGCTTCAAGTATGCCTATAAAATTTGAAGAGTTCTCTCTATTTCTCCAGGATCCCATCATCAGATCCTGACTTGATGATCATGGGACCACCTGGAAAGTATACCCTTTCAAACAAAAAAAAAATCTAAATCGGTCCAGCCATTTTCGAGTAATCGGGGAACATACATAAAAAAAAGGTTCCGACGAATTGAGAACCTCCTCGTTTTTGAAGTCGGTTAAAAATAGCGGTCGTGTATTTGATTTCCGGAAAAATTTTCAATAGTCGTCTAACTTTTATCTGAAGAATAAATCTGACAGTTTGGCATATTTTCTATACAAAAGCTGACAAACCAACATATAATTCCTCAAATAAAAGTTATCTGATTATTGATAAAAGAGCCATAAAACTAACTAAAGCTCGAGAGTTTAACAACCGGCACCCTAATTGCGTAACACGCGATTAAACATAATCGGTTTCATTTTGACAGTTCAACAATATTCATTGCGTTATTTACGTTGTTGAGCAGATACATTTTTCGAACATATGAAGCAATGGTTTAGCCATCTGTTTCAAAACGACACAAATTATGATGAATCGTGAGTTACGCAATTAGGGTGCAGTCTTCGCGCGTGGTATCGTGTTACCCAGTAACTGGGTTGTGGGGGTCAGATAGGCAGTCGCTCGATGTAAAATACTGGTATTCAGGTGCATCCGCTGGTGAATCACCGGCAGGCAGGAACACAAAGAATGGACTGGCCAAATATATTAAAAGGTCTTTAATTGCATGCTTTGTCGCGTCGTCGTTGTTGGATACTGACCTGTGTTGCCTACCCGTAAGGTTGCATTTAATAAATACCTATTACGACAACAATTACCATCAGCTTATTATTTTCCGAGTGACTCATAACTTAAAAGTCGACTAAATGTTTGCAACAAATAAAATAACTTGCCAGCGATTAAATATTTTCGCGACTATTATATTATGTAAGGTTCAAAATTAAAGGTGTTATAAAAACTAAAAACTAGCAGCTGCGTTTAGGTAGCAAATAAACTATACCAGTCAAATAAAATATTAGGCGAGGAGCTATAAATAATGACTTGGCGACTAATAATGTTAGTAGGGTGGCAAAGATAATATATTACCAGTCTAGTTAGAGTAGGTTATTTTTTTTTAATGGTTAGGTTAGGTTAAAACTGTGACTTCCTACGCACGAGCCGAGCGAGCGAAGCGAGCGGTTCCGCGGCAGCGGCCGGCGAGTGCCAGAAACGACTAGATTATATAGAAAATCTAAACCTGCCCTAATAATACAATAATAATATATTATTTATGAATGCCCATTTTCTATTTTATTTTCGCCATTAAGTTTCCGCTTAGATATTAATTCTGTTCCCAAAAGAAAAACTTGATGCTAGTTTAAATTAAAACGGAGCTTATTACTGATATATTAATATGCTACCTATTACTTATTACGATACTCCTTATTAGCTGCCAACCTATTATATATGGTACCCACTCTATTTTTTTTTAAACCTATATTCATTTTACTTAGTTGCCGCATTAAATACATGCCATTACCATCTAAGAGCGGTGACATGCTTAGCTTGGAAGCCGACCCTAACATAATTTGTAAAATGCTATAGCCAGATGATTCTAGTATTATGTTATACCGTTAATATTTTTAGTAGAAGAATAACAGAATTTTGAATACTCGCATAGATATAATACCTAACTGTATATACAGGCCAAACCGGGTCGCGAGATCAGTATTGGGGTCGAGATAGATCGATTGAAATGAACGTTTTTTAAATCTACAATTCTTGTTAATGTATTTAATTTGAGCTCCTCAAGTTCTGAGTTGAGCTGCATGATAACTGATAAATGCGTGCACTGATAGGACAGGTCCACTCAATCTGTGTGGTTCTTTCCTCAAAAGACCATTTCAGACACCAATCCACATGGTCTTCACATGATCTGACCAAGATTATGTCTGGACTTTAAAAGAGACTGTGACCTCTGAGTTTGTTTCGGCCTTTCTTCTCAGAGTAGTCAGATAGGAAACGCCGACCTCATCTAGTAAAAAAAAATATGACTGCCGTGTAAAAGTGTTTGTACAAACCTACTTACAGAAATAAAATTATTTATCATTAATAAAGTAATTTAAAGCGGCCATGTTTTGCCAGTGGCATTTCGCCCAGTGGTAACAGCCGCTACTGACAAGTTGTAGGTCGTGGGATCAAACCCAGACAGGCGCGTCATATTGTGTCAATTAATCCATCATCATCTCAAAACGGTGAAGGAAAACATCGTGAAGAAACCGGCATGTCCTAGAACCGAAAATTAGAAGACATGTGAGATCTACCAACCCGCACTGGGCCCGCGTGGTGGATTACGGATCACTCCCTCTCATAGAGAGGAGGCCTGTGAACCAGCAGTGAGAACAACAAGACATCCAGAGTCCGGGCTGCTACTAAGAAATTCCAGAACCGGAGAATCTAACCCAGGACAGACCGGCTTGCACACCAGAAGGCCAATTCTCGTAAATAAAAACGTTCAAAATCTAGTCGCAGTCTCATCTCAGCGACAAGCAAAATAATGTCAAAAATATACGAAAAATCGAGGTATTTTTGACAGATTGACACTGAGATCAGACTGTGAACGTTCTTAAAATTACGAGAATTGCTCCTCTGTTCACGCCACTATAAAAATAAATAAATAAATATGATTGTACCGCTAATCGTTTACAACCCAGTAATCTGCAACGACTAAGCATAAATTAATCAGTGAGTCACTATTTGATATTTAACTAGTTTAAAACAATATTGAGGTAAATAATATGCTAATGGATGAACAGTAAAAACTGGTCAAGTGAGAACGCATTGGCATAAAGAGTTAGCATAGATACGAGAGTATATTTTTTTATCAGAGACTTAACACTCGATTTGTGGAACAATATAAAGTTTATAAAAAAATGAATTAAAAAAAAACAATACAAACTGACCAATTCATTTAATTTCGGAAGTCGCTGTTTTTGGTTTGACACCGACTTCGGGAATTCACGTTCTTTTTTTAAATTATGTTTTTATTTTTTAGCTGATTGCAGCACAAAAGTGAATAATAAAAATATATTTTTTACTAAGCAAATGAAGGTATACGAATTTGTGTGGGGTAGGTTATAGGGGTGACATTAGTGTAATTCTAGTGCTAAAGGCATTTCAGCGTAATCAGCCTATAACGTTCCCATTGCTGTCTTCGAGAGAGAGTGGGCCACCACGCGGGCAGATGTCACATGTCTTCAAATTTATTGTTCTAGTACATGGCAATCCCCGACAATGTTTTCCTTCACCGTTTTGAGAGCAGCAGGCTTATCATGACGTTTTCTATTTCTACGAAGAATCGACAGTGCTTTTTCAATACAAAGTGACATTTCGTTTCTCTATTTTTTTGACATCACACCGTAGATGTCCTTCTACAATCTGTCATTCTGTCTTTCGTTTCTAACGATCTTTGTCTTGGTCCTTATAAATGTAGACTATTTCAGAAGAATATTTCTTCCCAAACTGTCAAAATCACACTGACAACAAACTTTATACTCGACGGCCACAAAGTATATACGATTATCTACAAAATCATGATTCGTTTAGAACGCATAACTGTGATAATTAATAGAAGAACATAGCTATCTACTCCTATTGTACGTCATTTAGTTAATAGTCATGTGTATTCTTCCGTCGACAAATTGGTGCTCGTGCTAAGCCTGCAGTGGTGATGAAATTATTTACACAAATAAAGCGCCTGCCTACAATTGGTAAGTCAGGGCCATAGCCACTGAGCCACCACAGCTCTGCTATGTTTGTTTGCCACTATCATCATCTGCCTAGCCTCATGTTGGGGTCAGCTTCCAGTCTAACCAGATGCAGCTGAATACCAGTATTTTACATGGAGCGACTGCCTATCTGACCTCCACAACCCAGTTACTGGGTAACACGATACCCCTTGGTAAGACTGGTTGTAAGACTTTCGGGCTTCTGACGACCCGTAAACGACTGTTAAAGATCCACGAATGACAGCCGGGACCAATGGTTTAACGTGCTTTCCGAGGCACGGAGGGGTCTTGGTATGTAAAGATAGTCACCTATCCACGGACCAACCGCGGCAAGCGTAGCTTAACCTGATCGATCGACCCGTGCAGCTGTTATTACCAGAGATCGGATATTCGGATGCATATTCACCCAAAGTTGAATGCGCTTTTGTATCGAAAAAGTCTTAATTTAGGTAATTAATTTGTTTATTTTTTGTTTTAACTAATACAAACCACCCCTACTGTAGTATATACACATATTGGTATTGGGTTAAACATTAATTTTAAATTAATACACATCTGAATAGTTATGCAATCCAAGAATCCCGGGGTTTTTAATAAATATTACAAATAAAGCCGCTTCCATACTTTCATAGCTAAAAATTATCTTTAGGTAAATATGCATCCGAATATCCGATCTCTGGTTATTACCTACTCAGCCACTACATAACTTCAAAAAGACTATCGCATCGATAGTTTGTAGCTAGCTCTCTGTGGTACTATCTACTCTTGCGCCACACGCTCGTCTACGCATAACGAACATATTTTTTGCTAATATTACAATTGAAACCAGTTATTCTAGCAAAATGTTTAAGAATGTAGTCTGACCTCATTTTACTGACTTGACAACTGTTCATATTAACATGTCATTATCGTTGCACGCTATCACGCCTCTTCCTCGGTAGACTAGGCTGAGATGTAGGTAACATTACTGGCCAATTTTTTGTATATTATACAAAATCAAACTGGTTGCTAAATTAATTGTATATTTTTTTATGACATTGATTTACATTCTGTGATTACTTTAACTCACACTCTGACTTATTTTTTACTTGTAATTAATTATTTTTGGTAAATCACATACTTTTACGATGTTTGGAAATATTTGAGCACCATCCATGTATCTATCATAATTATTATTTAATGTATCTGTTATTGCTTTATTTTTAATTATTTGTACAGACCTATTGTGGTATAGGTAGTCATTTTATTCTAGTTTTTTTTTTAAACGTTGCCCCACACTAGCAATTTCTCCTGTATTGTGGGTGCGTTTACAAACATTTAAACTCACATACACAAACAGCCAGACCCGGAACAACTACTTGTAGGTCATACAAATATTTGTTCCGTGCGGGAATCGAACCCGCGACACGCAGCGCAGCAGTCAATCGCTTAAGGCCCATAGTATCCTCATCTCCCGTTTGTATGCTAAAGCACGACTGCCGCCCGCGCCCGCGCAGGGCACCTCTGAGCCTTTATCTCAAAATGGGGATATTCCTTTGATTAATTTACAATTGTGCTTCGGCGATTCTGTGGTACCTCTAACTATCTATTTTTCAGTGTATTTTTTTTTCCAAATAACGAAGCCGTTTAGTAGGAGTATGGAATAGAAGCCAAAATATTGCGTGTTGGAAAATATTTTTTTACAGCAAAAGTATTAACCATACAAAAAAAGTACTTCGGGCAAAATGATCTATATGAATCTATAGCAAAATCATATATTTTTCAAATCTTCAAGACAAGCCGTTAATGAGCAGTAGGGTTCATAAAGTGACCGTGTTACGCTACCAAACGGGACGTAGGCCCTTAACCACTGCGCTAACTGAGCTGTCATTCGTCTTCACATATAATTAATGTATATACAAATATTGTAAAACATTTTAAGAGAGTAACGGTGGAGTTTCTTGCCCATTCTTCTCCATACGAAACTACATTTTGGAAGGGGCGACTAGAATCAATTCTATTTTAGTGTAAATGTTGACGTTCAATGTCGGGTTCGGCTTTTATTCTATCTAGAATGCAGCTGAATACCAGTATTTTACATGGGACGACTGTTTATCTGACCTCCACAACCCATTTACTGGGTAATACGATACCCCATAATAAGACTGGTTGTCAGACTTTCGGGTTTCTGACGACCTGGGGCCCAAGTCTGCTATTTTTATAAATTCGTCATTCCAACACGATCCCATTGTCATTCATTTGTCATTTTGCTAAAAGTCCGTAATCTGCTAAATTCATAATGGTCGATCATTGGTCGGTCAATGGTGTCGTAATAGAATTGTGTTATAATGGCATTATCGTTTGAGTATCGTATATTCGTAACGAATTAAAAGCAATGACTGCACAATGACGTTCTAAGGGTAGGTCACTAATCAAAGGAACTGTCAAAATTTTAACAGATCACCGCCTAGTCATTCATTTATCATTATGTACGAGATTACCAATAAATGCCATTTCTTTCAATGGAGTGTCAGTGGCTGACCATTGGAAAGTCATAATGACGCCATTTTATTAGTAGATTACCAAACTTGTCAAAATCAACAATTATGAAATCAATGATAGACCATTCTGACACTATTGTAATAGCAGACTTGACGCCCTGTAAACGACTGTTCATAGTTTCTCTTAATCCGGGGAAAAAGATAATTTAATGTTGTAATTTAGGATGTATATTAATTCGGTGGTAAATTGCTTCCAAATCCGGTCAGTTATTGCAGCTTGAGTGAGTAATAAACACAAAAATGATTGTGCTTTAATTGAACTCTATTACGAGAGTGCCTCAAGACGAAAGTCTTTGACCATTGGGTATGGCCAATGATGACCTTTGGCACTGAAACGTGGTCGCTCATAATGGGCCTTATATCAGAAGGCTAAAAGTCACCCAAAGGGTCGAGAGGGTTATGCTCGGAGTTTCCCTACGTGATGCAGGAGAACCAAGGCAACCGACAAAGCCCGAAGAATTGCCAAACTTAAGTGGCAGTAGGCAGGACACATTGCTCGCAGAACAGATGGCCGATGGAGCCGAAAGGTTCTGGAGTGGAGACCTTGTGAAGGCCGCAGGAATCCGCTGGATACGGAAAGCACAGAACCGGTCGAAGTGGAGGAGCTTGGGGGAGGCCTATGTCCAGCAGTGGACGTCTTTCGGCTGAAATGATGATGACGACACGAGACAGAACTGTCATGTTTGCTCATGGTTATGGCGGAACCTACTCGAGGTGGTTCAAATACGGGCAAGTGTCGGATTGTGTGTGATTACGCAATTCGGGTGCAGCCTTACCAACAGGTACATTAATTCCGCCTTGGAGTGTAAATGTGGTGCTGTCCCACAAACAATGGGGCACTTAATATCTTGTCCAACGTGTCCTGTTGTCTGCACGCTGCAGGATCTGATGGACACTGCTGAAAGAGCCAAGCTCATAGCCAAATTCTGGGCTGACTGTATTTAGATTTCTATCGACACGCTAAGAATAACAAGGGTCTCGATTATGATTGTAAATGTAATGCTTGGTCTTTTTAGTTTGGTTTTTAAAGCGTGTTTTTGTAGTTTATTTAACTTTTATTTATTTTCTATTTATTAGTTCTGCTAACTACAAAACCGTGATTTTTTTTTCATTTTTCTCAAAAAAAAATATTTAATTTTTGAATTGTCATCGGTCCTCGATAAGTTTAGTTTACAAAGTTTCAAAGAAATCTGACCGTTTAAAGTAGGTCAAAATCGCGCTCTATGGAGTCGGTTACATACAAACATACAAACAAACATACAAGTGAAGCTAATATAAAGAGTGTAATAAAAGTTAAGTTCAGTCACAGCCAAAGCAGACATAATTATCTCGTCAAGCCATTATAGGATATCTCGTAATTTTTCAGACAGGAAACGGGAGTATATTTAGAAAATTCTCTTTTCTTGTTTCTTGATGGATTCCGGGAGATGTCACATCCTGCCCTTTTTAGTTTTTACTAGACCTAATAATAATAAAATAGAGTAGTTTATGACTCTTAAAAGCAATCGCTGGAAACGCTACTAAGGATTTGGAAGACGAGTTTTAATTGGTAGGTATTTAAATCGAATGTCGAATAAATACCGTTCAGTCAGTAACAAACGGAGTAGGAACAGTGGAGGCCTAGTAACGGCTGCGACTTAGGAGTTGTTAGTTCGAACCCAGACAGGCGTTATACTTTGTGTAAATTATTTCATCACCACTGCTCTCAAAACGGTGAAGGAAAACATCGTGAGGAAACCGGCATGTCCTAGAACCAAAAATTCGAAGACATGTGACATCTACCAACCCGCACTGGGCCCGCGTGGTCGATTACGGCTCACTCCCTCTCACAGAGAAGAGGCGTGTGTCCTGCTTTGCTATAATTTTTAACCGACTTCGAAAAAGAGGAGGTTCTCAATTCATCGGAATCTTTTTTTTATGTATGTTCCCCGATTACTCGAAGATGGCTGGACAGATTTGGATTTTTTTTTTGTTTGAAAGGGTATACTTCCCAGGTGGTACCGATGGGATCCTGGAGAAATAGAGAGAACTCTTCAAATTTTATAGGCACACTTGAAGCGATTTGGGTAGTTTTTGGAAGTGTACTTTCTCAGAGTGGTCCCATTTCAATTTGGTGAAGATCTGATGAAGAACTTCGGAGATAGGTAACGGAACTCGTCAATAAATGATAGCAAATGGACTGGGATTGCTGAAATCTCACGTCTGTCTATTGTTTACACCAGTTCATAACATAACATCACGCCGGTACGCTGTGAAGGGGTAAGCACATGTGAACCACTAAAATGTGAAAAATAAAAACGTTTTCCAAAAAAAAAACAACCGATTTCCAAAAAAAACACTACAAGTGAAAAATAACTTTAATTCGGAAAGCGGTGACAAAAAATTAAAAATCAGCTCCAAAGACTCCAAAGACTTCCGAAATTGAAATTATTTTTCACTTGGTTGTGTTTTTTTGGAAGTCGGTTGTGTAGTAACAGGCTTGTTTAGTATTTGTATATCTTTAAATATTTCTCGTCCCAGAACCGATTACTCTACAGGAAAATATGATCGCAGCTATATTATATTGGGAATCCACTTGAAATCCACTGGATTCGACCATCGCAATAGTGTATTTATTAATAGTAACTGATTTCTATTGATCTGTCTGGTTTCGAATGATAACGCAAGACGCAAGCAATTTAAGGCCCTGGTAACTTTAAATATTGTCGTTATGAGCGATAATAGTTCTTATTGCAATCTGATACGGGTTAAAATCTGTTGTAATAAATTCGAATAATAAATGAGCAAGCATTGTCGTAAAAATGCAAATAAAATCGTATAAAATTAGATATAAGTGTAAAATCTCCAAAACCAAGTCGGTACCGACTAAATTCAATTATCGAAAAGTTCAATAAACTTTGTTGGTCATTGATTTATGCATTGGCTTTTTCATAAAACCCGATCTTCCAAAGGACTTTTCTCAATTTTTTCGCGATTTTTTTACTATAAATGATCCTGCATCTAACTCAATAACGTTGTGCGTGTAGACTAACGTCTAACTGCTCATCACTGATACTATCTCTGTCGGACACGAAGCCTGGTGAGTGACTTCGAACCGCGACGTTCCCCTTAAGTTTGTACATCACAACTAATACCAATACCAACGATCGCAGTGCTTGGCTGGAAAAAGATAGTACTTTGATTTAAACTATAAGATAATCACGAAAAACCACTAGAAATGCGACGTTGCCAGCCCGCGCAGGCTGAACGCTCCTAATGACAATGAGTTTTAGTTTCACCCTCGATTACACAGTACTGAACGTAATTGGCGAAATGTGGGTCTACTATTCCTCTATTTACTCTTCCTATACAGGCACCATGTTTATGCTTGAACACCGTTCCACAAAACGGGAATTCACGCATTTGCTTAAATCAAAACTAAATCGTCATTGAATCAATAAAAATAAATGCATATATAACACCAATCCAATCATAAATCTAACGTTATTTCGAATTTGGAATGGTAAAGGTGTTGGAGTGTTGCCAGCATATAAAATGACCGCAATCGTAGAAAACGATGGAGGATAGTTGTTATTAAATTTTTTATTGCTTTTAATTTTTTTATGATTGTTTTTTTTAGTGTGGGAAGTTTGGTTGTCTGGTGCTTTCATTATAACAGTCTTAGTGGTCACCAAGCCGTCTGCCAAGCTTTGAAACATCAGCTGTTTTCACTGTTGTATCATAGGCCTCCTCTCTGTGAGAAGGAGTGGGCCGTAATCCACCACGCAAGCCCAGTGCGGGATGGTAGGTAGACGTCCCATGTCTTCGAAGTTTTGGTTCTAAGACATGCCGATTTCCTCACGATGTTTTCCTTCACCGTTTTGAGAGCAGCCCCCCCTCCTAACCCCTAGGTTTAAAATCATGTACTGAATTCATCGTTGCAGTTCGCACGTCCATGTCCCTCTCCAACCAGAATTATAACAAAGTTTATGAGGAAATCGTCTTTACGAATATGAATCCTTCACTCCCTAAATAAACAACACAGTAACTGCGCAGTACCCAAATGATATTCTTGTTTACATTCACACCATTCATCGCTGGTTTATTCGTTCTTCTTTTAATTTTCTTTCAATGTCAACCATCTTGTTTTTACGCAATGACGTCAACGCCACTTCCCTTCAGCACTCACAATGTCGAGATGTTTGCGTTGGGTTATATTAATTTTATGTTTACGTTTTTGCGTGATGATAAATTGGTGTACTTTTCATTATTAGCTATACTACTAACTCTCAATTTCTTGTTTTTTTGAAGCTGCGGGTCAAAGTTCCTAATCGCACGTCAACACACTGGAACGGCTTTCATTTTGAAAGTTCAACAACAATCATTGCGTTATTTACGTTATTGAGCAAACGAATTTTTCGAACAATTATGAAGCAATGGATTAGCAAAAACCTTCAAAATTATTCAGAATTTGAATAAGAGTTTGTCTACCCACGTGCAAAATTTCATCTAAATCCTTACAGCCGTTTTAGCGTGAAAGCGTAACAAACTTACCTTCAGATTTATAATATTAGTTAGGATAGATTAGCAAACTGCAGGCTTCGCACGAGCACCGATTTGTCGACGGAAGAATAGACATAAATATTAACTAAACGATGTGCAATAAGAGAAGATAGCTTGAGTTATGCGTTCAAAACGAACCATGATTTTGTAAATAACCGTATGATTATACTTTGTTGTTGTCGAGTAGAAAGTTTGTTGTCAATGTGATTTTGACATTTTGGGTATAAAACTTTCGTCTGAAATAGTCTACTTAAAAAAGGACCTAGACAAAGATCGTTAGAAACAAAACACAAAATGACAGATTGTAGAAGGATATTTAGGGTGCGATGTCAAAAATAGAGAAACTTAATTTCACTTTGTATAGAAAGAGCTGTGTCTATATATTCTTTGTAGAATTAGAAAGCGTCATGCTAAGCCTGCTGTAACCAAAAAAAACTCCATCAAAAGTACCAAGAGAGCATAAACCGCCAAGAGCTTAAATTCAAAAACCGAACCGCAGACGAAGTTTTTAAAAAAAGAGCAATAAAATAAGCATGTGTGCGTGGAACAGTATTTAGAACCGGACGCCGGACGCGCCGTCTTTCCGTTAGATCAGCTGTTATTAGTATCCTAGTGATGGGCAGTATTTATCGATACTTTTCGGTTTTATTAGGGAAATAGTTGTGCCGGTCGTGTTTCCGATTGATGAGATTGGACGTTTTCCGATCGTTATTTTAACAGCGGCATTTATAATGTGTTACGAAATTATACGGTAATAGCAAAAATATAATTAATCCCTACACAACATGTAACATAATTAACGCAAGACCTCATACGCACCCAATTAGAGTATTGAGTTAAAAAGTTAGCCATGTACAACGCGGGCAGAGTGCGGTATGTTCGATGTCACATGTCTTCTAATATTTGGTTCTAGGACATGCCGGTTTCCTCACGATATTTTCGTTCACCGTTTTGGGAGCAGTAGTGATGAAATAATTTACATAAAAAATTGTGGCTGTCAGCGTTCGAACCGACGACCTAACCTAACAAATAATATACAATGTCCTGACATATATCGTCGGGCAGTAGCCCAACAGACACAACACCCGTCTGGTTGGAGGATCCTCGCTTTTCTATTGAGGATGAGCGAACTTTACACCCTGTTCCTCACACTTCTACAAGTTGGATCGGATCGTACAAACGATGTCCTAGAGTTAAAAACATGAAGGTGTTTCTACACAGGGTCACAAGTTTGTATCTTCAGTGCCAGCGTGTCTGTCAGTAAGTCACGGAACTGTTTACATTGATACGACACTCCGCGTGTCACAGCCACGCGTCTAGCAGTGCGTAGTAAATGATGGCCGATATAAATAGTCACCATTCGTATAACATAAATAAAAACTAATACAAGAGTATTGACATGGCACGCGTATGTAAATTAGATTGATAATGGTAAATGATTTTATTTCTGTATGTAGGTTTGTACAAACACTTTTTACACAATAATCATATTTTTTAAACTAGATGAGGTAGGCGTGTCCTATCTGACTACTCTGAGAAGAAAGGCCGTAACCAACTCAGATGTCACAGTCTCTTAAAGTCCAGGGCCTGAATTCACTATGACCACTTAACGATTCCTTACTCGTATCCACGTCAATCACACACGAATTCTGCTAATAACGTATTAATAATATCGACAAATTGTCTTGGAACATACAGAATATGACATTTGGATTCATTACCGTTACCTTGGTTTCTAAAAAAACGATATTGACGTAGTTTGAACGTAGTAAGATTCCGCGGGGAATCATTATAACGATACAGAATTGGGGCCCTAACATGATCTTGGTCAGATTATGTGAAGACCATTAATCGTACTTGCTGTTATCTGGAACTTCTCCTGCGTGTATGTTTACTTCATCATTTTTTAATACAGATAATATCCAGAATGAAACTGATGACGACTAATAGAGATGTGTGAAGAAACAAAAACTTTGCGCCGACCACAAATAAGTTGGGATAAGGGGAGGAGCATGATGATAACACAGGATAAAAAGGCTATCATTTTGACAGACAAACAGCATTCATTTATGCTGTTGAGCAGACAAATTTTTCACAATGAATAAGCAATATCTTTCAAAATTATTGTGATTGATAGTGTGTTATGAAATTGTGGTGCAGGTCTCCTCAGGATCAGGACACCTATCTGCCAAATTTCATAACGATCGGTTCAGTGGTTTAGATATGAAAAGGTAACAGGTAGATAAACAGAGTTACTATAGCATTTATAATATTAAGTATGAAAGTAGGGAAGTACATTATGTCTAAATGAAAGTGCAGGGGCACCCTCCTGCTATCTCTATGCCCTATCTCAATTTATTGACGGCGCAGCCTTTTCCCAACTAGGTTAGGGTCTGACCTCCAAAATCCAGTTGCTGGTCAAATTCCTATTATGAAACAAAATTATGAAGTGGAAATGCATTTTGAGCTCTTGCTGAATATAGGGTGTACTCGGCTCCAGGCAGTCGGTGATGCCGAATCGGGTATGCTCGGCTTCAGTCGGTTGGTGACGCTGAATCACGTAAACTCAGCTCCAATCGGTTGGTGACATTACCGGATGGTTGCACGCCATTCAGTTCTCGGCAACTCTCAGCCAGCTGCTTCCAGCTACCCTGCAAAGATCATCGCTCCACCTACCCTGAGGGCGTCCTACCTTACATTTGCCGATTCGCGGTCTCCACTCAAGAACACGTCTACCCAAACGGTCATAAGGTCTACGGCTAATATGGCCGGCCCATTGCCACTTCAGATTGCTTATTCTGTGAGCTGTGTCAGCAACTTTGGTTCTGGAATCAAAATTAAAAATCGTTTATTCAAACTGGTTTGAGTACTTTTTAAACATCAAAATTACGTAAGAAAGTCCGGGTCCCCCAAAACGCCCGCCCTTCGCCACTTCCTAGTGCTTTAGATGGGAAGAAGAAGTGGCGCAACAAACTCTCCAGCAGCACAGCTAAAACTTAGTTCTATACAATAGTAGGTATAACACCTTATTGATCATTATATTTTTTTGCCGTTTGGGGTTGAAACCCTCTGGCCGCAGGGTCCGAGTGTTCATGGTCTATTTAAACAAATCTCGAATCGGCTGGTTGACAATTCCCGTGACCCAAGGTCTAGTTTTTACCTTGGCCAGAGGCTAAGTATTGCCATACAACGTGGTAATGGCGCCAGTCTTTTGGGAACATTACCTGTCGACAGCGATGCGGATGAATTTTTGGACGCCATATTTGATTTTAGTTTTAGTTAAGTTAAGATATACTTCATTGTTTTTTTATTTATTTAAACAGTAGGTAAGTAATTAACATTAAGTTATGTTATACGTATCTATCCCTCATCATTAAATCAGACAGGCCTAACATTATCACGTTCCTCTGCATTTAAAACGATTACAACACAGTCGTGGCATGCAAACGTGACCCGTGGTGCTAGTGCGTATTACTCTGATTTATACGACGCGATGATCTCTAGAGATAAAAATAAATCACATTTGGCAGAGTACTGATTTAATGTTAAGGTGAGATGGGTAATTACTGGAAAAGTGTTGATGTATTGATAGGGTGAACAACAGCATCGTTATTAAGGGCCTACGTCCCGTTTGGTAGCGTAACACGGTCACTTTATGAACCGTACTGCTCATTAACGGCTTGTCTTGAAGATTTGAAAAATATATGATTTTGCTATAGATTCATATAGATCATTTTGCCCGAAGTACTTTTTTTTATGGATAATACTTTTGCTGTAAAAAATATTTTCCAACACGCAATATTTTGGCTTCTATTCCATACTCCTACTAAACGGCTTCGTTATTAGGAAAAAAAAATACACTGAAAAATAGATAGTTAGAGGTACCACAGAATCGCCGAAGCACAATTTATTGTAAATTAATCAAAGGAATATCCCCATTTTGAGATAAAGGCTCAGAGGTGCCCTGCGCGGGCGCGGGCGGCAGTCGTGCTTTAGCATACAAACGGGAGATGAGGATACTATGGGCCTTAAGGTCGAGTCAATAATGTAACTTAAAATTAAATTAAACTGAATCAATAATTTATTTGCTTACTAGTTTTTTCCAGTGGCTTCGTCCGCTTGGTGGTTGGAAATAATCCCACAGAAATGTATTACCGGGATAAAAAGTATCCTATGTGTTAATCCAGGGTATAAACTATATGTGTGCCAAATTTTATCTAAATACATTGGGCTGTTTTTGCGTGATTTAGTAAAAAACTTCTACCCATCGAAATTTTCATATTTATATAGGATTTTCCATATTACATTCATAAATCATCATCATCATCATTTCAACCGAAAGACGTCCACTGCTGGACATTTTTCGGAAGTTATGAGAATTTTTTATACATTGAAACCAGAAACCGAACTTTTCAAATTGAAATAAACACATCTCTCGGAAGAGATCTATCGTGATATTGGCAAGTAATGTGGAAAGTTATTGACCTACGTAGTGCGGTGACACGTTTGTTATAAACATATGGAACCGAAAATTTGGTATCAATTCTTATAGTATTTTATTTTGAGTTCAGCTCAAAATAAAATGCATTGCCAAGCGGTTGGTTAACTCTTCACGTGACCAGAGGGCTGGCCAAAGAATTAGCATTGCCATAAAACGTGGCAATACTGCTAGCCTTTTGAGCACCTTTCGTGTTGACAACAATCCAGACGATTTTTTGGTGCCATATGATACTTTTCTTATACATTTACTTGTACATGTTATTAATGACTTGATTAAACAAATAAGAAGTAATCTGAAAATAGAAATCCCAACTTTTTTTTGCAATTTATTGTGTTATTTTCCACTTAATAGCGAGTCTTAACACGTCTATAAAGGTAAATACTAATGTATAATCTAAATAAACCTATATAAATAATGTCTAAATAAATTGTATACCTATCTATCAATCCACTACACACTCCTCCAACCGTAAATATAGAAACGTAACAACAACACTAACTCGACCCAACATCGGAATGAATTCACCGTAACAACTATCGATAAAAGTCGATAAATTATCATAAATCACCGCTGCACGTCTCTACGTTGAACTTTCTCTAAATATATGCGTCTGAGTGAATAAACACGTGGATCTCGTGGATTTATATTTAATTGAGGCACTGACCTTTACTTTGGCAACGGTTTGCTAGAAACGTAAACATGGAAGGATTTAAAGATTTTATAACATGTATTTTGCAGTAAAAACTTTTTTCAAAAAAAACCGACTTCCGGAAAAATATGGGTGGGTATGGTATGGTGGGTGGGAAATCATCAAATAACTTCTCCCGCTCTGAGTGGAGCGGGAGGGCGTGTCAGACTTTTACTAACTAATACCCACCCGTATTCCTTCAGATGCCTGTGTGCCAGGGGCCGCGGTATCACTTTCGAAAAACCGCACCCCTGGCAGGCAGCGGCCCTTGCGGACCCCACCAAACTTAGAGAGTTATATTGACGATTTTAAAGATTATAATTCTGTGAATACATACGTGTTACAGTTGCGAATCATATTAAGCTGAATTCATGGTTACAGTTTGCGCACTCGGTAAAAATTTTCCCATATAAAAATATCTATTCTAAATAGGGTTTAATCTATTCTATGTTTAGATGTCTGTTTGTTACTGGGGCGTTTGTTGCGCTACTTCTTCCCAGCTAAAGCACTAGGAAGTGGTGACGGGTGGGCGTTTTTTGGGGGGACTGTCTTATGTATTTTGACGTTCGAAAAGTGCTGATTCTCAGCCTAATTTGAATAAATGACTTTTGATTTTGATTTTACTCAATCACACAAAAACGGCTGCACGGATTTGGATGAAAATTGGAACACAGATAGATTATAACCTGGATTAATACTTAAGATATTTTTTATCCCGGTAATATGTTCCCTTGGGATAAATTTCGACCACCACGCAAACAAAGCCGTTGCCAAAACCTAGTATCGTATAAAACACAAGCTCCTCTATCGATATGCGTCTAACAATAAATCACTACAGCACATCTCTACACAGACTACTTTCCTTGCGCGCGCGCATACATCGTGGTTATATTTAGTAAAGACACTGACCTTTGATTTTATGGATGCAAGCGTCTGTTTTATTCTATTTGTACTGCTTTTTTTAGGGGCTCGCGGCTAAGTAATAACAGCCGCATGGGTCAATCGTTAAGGTTAAGCAACACTTGCTGAGGTCAGTTCGTGGATGGGTGACCATCCATAAAATACTACGCCCTCCATACCAGTATTACATGAGACTTAAACATAACTCGCAAAATGTGGGTGTTCTCTCTGCGTACCCCTTCGGGAAATAAGCGTGATGTTTCATCATAATGATGTTTGAAAGAGGTTATTTTATGGAGGTTTTCTACCTTATTATATACTATGTTTGCAAATTAGTTTCCAATGATGTAAACAAACATTATTTTTTTTGTTGCAAAAACTACTTTAAAACCCACAAAATAAAGTACAGCTTGCACAATTTAAAAAAAAAAACTGTTTTTTTTTTTCAATGGTAAAGTCGACCGTCAGTCATTTTGACTGAGACAGAGCTACAGCGCTGGTTCTCAGCGACAGCTGGCGTTGACGTGATGACACAACATTTGCAGCAAAAATTGAATATAAAAATCAATTTTGCAAATCCGTCTTTATATGACGGAGTTATGCCCGAACATACATAAAAAAATTATAAACATACCGAATTGATAACCTCCTCCTTTTTGAATTCGGTTAAAAAGGAAAACCTAAACTTATACTGTAAAAAGAAAAGATTAGATTTTTATAAGTTTGTTTTTTACCCTTTCACACTAAAACTGCTGAGCGTATTTCGATGAAACTTGGCACATGGGTAGACTATGATCTGGATTAGGACATAGGTAACTTTTTCGCACGGAAGCGCGTGTGAAACCCCGCGGGGCGCAGCTAGTAAGAAATAAACCAGTCACTATTAGTATATTTATAGTCTCTACTAGTCATTCTGAATTCAACTTAATTAACACATACATTTATTTATTTCTTTAATTAAAACGGTTTAAACTTAAATTACAGAAAATAAAGACACAGTTTGCACAAAATAAAAATAAAAAAAACATATTCACAAAAGACAGAAAATAATACAAAATATTAAGACAAAGTAAAAACTTAACAACACTTTGATAAATCCCTCTCACAGTATTTCTGACATGCCGATAAAATCTTCGTCCATTCGTCCGCAAACAGATCGTTTGTTGGGTTAGTGTCCAAGAGATCATTAAGAGCAGCCAGAATACGTGGTACTGGGGACTTAGTACGTGCAACGGTGCAACATGGAGGCACAGCAAACAGCCTGTGTTTTCTACCGCGGGAGTACCTAGTTGTCTGGGACAAAAAAACGAGCCAGCACAGCATGCAGATCAGGTGCGTCAATAGTGCCACGGAGCATTTTACAAGCTATGGTGAGCTGGTTTTTTGCTCGTCTTATCTCTGACGAGTTATATCCGAGGCATCCCAGTAGAAATTTAGTCGGATACATGTTACATGAAGTAGATTTTCATTTAAATGGAAATAAATAATAGTTTAAAAAACACGCTTTAAAAACCAAACTAAAACAGGAGAAAATAATTTAATTCAATTAAAAAGCGTGGGGTGCTTGACATTAATTGATTATGAAAATACCTCAAAAAGCACCCCACGCTTTTTAATTGAATTCAACTATTTTTTAGTTCTGCTAACTACAAAAGCGTGATTTATTCAGGGTTTTTTTCCTTTATTTTTTTCTATTTTTTTTTTAATTATTGAATTGTCATCGGTCCTCGATAAGTTTACAAAGTTTAAATGAAATCTGACCGTTTAAAGTGTAGTAAGTAGTCGGTTACAAACATACAAGTGAAGCTAATATAAAGCGTGTAAAAACGTCAATTGGAAACGAGGATTCGTATAGACTTTAATAGCCAATTATAGTTTACTGAACGGTTGCCAATACTAATACTGTCTATGGCCTTGCTGAGTTTTGTTTACTTCATTCTTCCGTTCTAAACCTCTTTATGTAATATCATGGTAATAGAATTATGAACAGTGTCGTTGGTCTAATGGTCACGAGTACTACTGGCTCAGCACGAGCACCGATTTGTCGACGGAAGAATAGACATGACTATTGACTAAATGATGTACAGTAGGAGAAGATAGCTATGTTCTTCTATTAATTATCACAGTTATGCGTTCTAAACGAATCATGATTTTGTAGATAATCGTATATACTTTGTGGCCGTCGAGTAGAAAGTTTGTTGTCAGTGTGATTTCGACAGTATGGGAAGAAATATTATAATAATATAGACCTAGACAAAGATCGTTAGAAACGAAAGACAAAATGACAGATTGTAGAAGGATTTTTAAGGTGCGATGTCAAAAATGGAGAAACGAATTTGACTTTATTTAGAAAAAGCACTGTCTATTCTTCGTAGAAATAAAAAGCGTCATGCTAAGCCTGCTGTACGGTACTGTTGAGCTTGTGGTTCTGAATTGGATTCCCGAGTCGGGCAAAGTGGTATTGGATTTTCGTTTCTGGAATTTTTCAGTAGCTGCTCGGACTCTGGTTTCATGCCCGGTTGATGGCATTAGGCTCGCCCCCTATTCATAATCAACCTATAATGTTCCCAATGCTAGGACACAGGCCTCCTCTCTGTGAGAGGAACTGCCCAGAGCCCAGTGCTGGTTGGTATTATGTCAAATGAAAGTATGTCATGCTCACTTAAATGTCTCGCTGATGGTGGCGTGTGTGTTGGATCATTCGGTTCCCTACAAAATGGTTGAGCTGGATGGTGCTGATCCACGCGTCAAGTTCGTGAACGGGCGCCGTTGGTTGAGACTGGTCATCTCCTAACTTCCATGGCTTATATTTAAAATAGTTTTTTTTTTACATTATTCTCACTTATAGAAGCAACAAGAATAATGTTCCCAAGATTTGGTCAAAATCAAAATCAAAATATTTTATTTCACATAAGCCTGCATTGGCACTTATGAAACGTCAGAAACTAGGTGCACGGTTCCAATTTGTCATTTCCTATGGAGAAGAGCCGACAAGAAACTCCACGGTTACTCTTCTAAAATAATTGGCTTTTACAATGTTTTCAAATTATAGGTATGGGAGGACAGTGCAGGCCTGTCAATAAGTACCAGTACTTAGAGGAAGGAAAATACAGAATAGAAAAACGTCTACAAATCTAGTCTGTAAGGCCTACAACGTTCTCCCATTCACAATAATTATGTAAAATAATCTACCTATTAAAATGAACCAAGTGACATGATTTCGATGACAATCACTAATAATAAATAGTCGAAATTAAAATTGATGTATAATGTCAAATAATGACGAGAATATGTCAGACATTGTACTAAATAAAAAGAATAAAAATTAACATTGTAATTTTGGAGCAGTTAATAGAATGGTAATACCTACCATGATTTAAAAGAGTGTCCATAGAGTTTCTTGCCCGTTCTTCTCCATAGAGATCTACGTTTTGGAATGGGCAACAGGCTTCAACTTCCCTACTGATCGACTTTTGACAATTCAAAAGTGCTTGTAAATGGTTTAATTGAAATAAATGCTTTGAGTTTGAGTTCATGTCTTCGTATTTTTGGTTCTAGGACATGCCGGTTTCTTTACGCTGTTTTCCTTCACCGTTTTGAGAGCAGTGGTGATGAAATTATTTACACTAAGTGCTTGCCTGGGTCCGAACCTAATAATTATTTATTTATTTATTTCAGACATAAAATTAGTCCATAGTTTCAAAACTTAAGTATCCACATTCAATCATAAACATTTTTTTTAAATATAGAACAGATAAAAATAAAAATACATTTTTGATAACTACATTTAAAATATTCACCAAAAAAATTTATAATAAAAATTGTAAAAAACTTATAAAAATGACAGAATTATTTAAAAATAAAATATATAATATAAAATTGTCAAATTAATTAAAAAAAAATAAAGATTATATATTATACATATATATTATTATTACATATTATTATTATTACATATATTATTATTGGTCGACACTTCACGTAACCAGAGGGCTGGGTCGTTCTTTGGCCAAAGAATTAGCATTGCCATTCAACGTGGCAATGCTGCCAGTCTTCTGGGCACGTTTCCCGATGACAGCGATGCGGAGGAATACTTCGACGCCTAAGTGTCCTTTTGTTTTTTGTATTTATTTTGTATATCGTAGTTTTAATTATTAAGTACATTTGATAAATAAATATACTTTGTCAAAAGATTATAAATATAAACTCGAAAGTCGCGGCCGTTATCTTAGGCACTAGCCTGTGTCCCAGCTGTGGGAACTTTATTAGCTGATTATACCATGTAAAATACTGATATCCAGCTACATCCAGGAGACTTGAAGCTGACCCCATTATAGTTGGGAAATGGCTAGGCAGATTGCACATAATTATTAAAAAAACCCGGCCAAGTGTGAGTCAGACTCGCGTACGAAGGATTCCGTACCATTTCATACAAGGTGTAACAGAATGGACGCAAGACCTGAAAGTAGTTTGTTCCTAATTGAATACTGAATCGATTTCAGTAACTTTTAATCTAAGTATTATTTATTTTTTGCCATACCTACCACTGATTGAGCAAAAGAAAATTCAATCTTATTTTCGAAGAAATAAGACTCAATTTTAAATGCATAAAGTAATGCTTGGGTCGACACGTTTTTCTTAATAAAATCAGTTAGCTTTAAAAAAATAGTTTTGGTCATCGTATTATGCTTTTAACTCAATACTCTAATTGGGGTGTATGAGGTCTTGCTTTAATTATGTTACTCGTTGTATAAAAAATAGCATATAAAAACGGCAAAAATAATCACGTTTGTTGTATGGGAGCCCCCTTAAATACTTGTTTTATTTTAATTTAATTAGGTATTTATTTTTAAAGTGAATATATGTATAACTAAATATTTTGTGAATATTTCAAACGTCTACCTGTTACCGTTATTAATAGCCCTAAATTGCTGTAATGATTACTATATACATATTAATATACATACTTACACGCTCACTTACACGTGCTATCTACAGGATAAGTTTTAATCAGTGCGCAAACTATAACCATGAATTCAGCGTATTCAGCGACCGACATTTCGAATTGATAACCTCCTTCTTTTTGAAGTCTGTTATTTATTTATTTTTTTAAACGTTGCCCCACACTAGGAATTTCTCCTGTATTGTGGGTGCGTTTACAAACATTTAAACTCACATACACAAACAGCCAGACCCACAACAACTACTTGTAGGTCATACAAATATTTGTTCCGTGCGGGAATCGAAACCGCGACACGCAGCGCAGCAGTCAATCGCTTAACCACTGAGCCAACTGTGCTGTACCAATTATACTGATACTCAGCTGCATCCGGTTAGACTGGAAGCTGACCCCAAACTAGAAAGGCAAGCTGATGAAGATGACCAATAGAACAGTGACACATTTATGAGTCACGCAAAACGAATTGGTTTCTATTATTATGCCACAGGTATTTTACGTAAAAATCTTGGCATTACCGATCTATGTCATGTAGCTATAATATAAGTGCTTTGTAACAGTCACGTAATGTAAACATTTCAGCGATAATTGATGATGGTTTTAGTAACTAGACTTCTAGAGTACGATATTAATACAAATAGATAAGTCTTGTTTAGGGTTCCGCAGCCAAAAAAACAAAGTAAAATAAAAAACTTGAATCACACAATCTAAAAATAAGGAAAATAAAAAAATCGGATTTATAAAATAAAAAATAATCGAAATTTCGAAAAAAGAATGTTTAGTATATTTGTGTGATGAGTGTTTCGCTAATGTATGTAGTGTGTGATGTTTGAATGATCACTTCTTTAGAAACTTTACGTGTTTTCTTTTTTTCGTGTCTGTACGCTTAGATCTTTTAAACTACGCAACGCATTTAAATGCGGTTTTCATCAATAGACAGAGTGATTCAATAAGACGGTTTATATGTATAATACACTGACTTCCACGCGAGCGTAGCCGCTAGCAAAAGCCAGTACATTATGTACTATTGAAGTATATTCAGTTGTGCTACTGTTTAAAAGTCTGCACGAAAACTTTACATTATCAATCTTTTCGTTAATTATTAAACTTCTATCTACAATATATCGATCTGTTTCTAAGATTTTTGCCAAAACTTCTCAGCAATGTTAAAACATTTCAGATAAACATTTTGCTAAAAGTACCAGGAGCCTATAAATTAGGAAGAGTGTTTACTGTTCAGTAAAGAGAATAAAGTAGCCGACAATGTACCCGCAGCAAATACACGTTTTATTTACCTACAGTTTTTCTACTTTCAACGGAATTTACGCGCAATTATACGAATCTAACAAAGTTACCTACAAAACCGCACGCAACAATACTATAATATTTACTTATTAAACCGTCAATCAAATAAAAAAACAAAACAGACGCCGCACTGCATTAAATCAACCGCAAAATATATACATACGATTATACAGTTAGCATAAATCTATACTTTACAGTATTCCACCGAACAGTCGGTGGGACATCGCCGAAGAAGGCGGTCATGACAACACGCGGCCGCCATGTTTAATTTCTTCAAGAGGAAAGGCGGGAAACCCGAGGCCGCGCCGGCAACAGCCGACGACGCCCGAAAATTCCCGAACCCCGACCAAACAAAATTAACATCAGTTACCGCGCGCGCGCAACGAAACGACACAGAGCACGAAAAATTCAACACAATACGGAAAGATGTAGTGAATTTATTGTTACCTGAAACTGACTACAATAACCAGAAAACTGGCGTCGGTGCTATACTGCAGATTATGGCGGGAAAAAGGAAGAGGGGCAAGCGAAGGAACGTGCGAACTGAGTCTTGCAGAATAAGCCCCCTGAAAGAGACGAATGTATTGCAAAGGAGCAACTCTGATCGGAAGGCGAATGACGTAGTCGTTCCCACACAAGCCAAAAATACTTCAGACGATGCGGACTTCGTCAAAGCTTTGGTGCTGCAGAAATATTCTAAGAGCAACGAAAACAAAGAGCACGTGTCTCTAGTGTACGTTAACGAACCAGATTTGGAAGAAAAAAAACATGCGGAGGCATTACTACGGGAGATCGCGCGCACTATAGACTGTACCGTAGACAAATTAAATGAAAGCAAACAAATGGGAGGTAGTGACAGCAAGATCAATAGGAGCGAGCCTCTATACGAAAGTATCGACGAACGAAATTTAAATTATAGAAATGAATTGAAAGGCGAATTAGATAAATTAATAAACACAGACGGAGATAACAACAGTTTGGAAGCAGACGGTGACTCACCGGGAATATCGAAGAAATCCAACTTAAAACTACCGAAATCTGACACTGAAGGATGTTCTGACGACGACCGGTCAGACTGCGGGAAGAAAAGAGTAACGTTCAGAAAGCACATAGTCTTCGATGATGGAGAGCAACAAACTGACGAAGAAGTTTGCTCCTCTTTTGAATCCCTTTCCTCAGAAGACGAGGAATTCCTCGAAGACGCTGACGACATTATCTTCGCTGATAACACAACAGTTATCAACGTGAATGATTGTGACAATGACAATGAAGCAGTGACAATAAAAGTTGAAAGTCCAGAAACTTTAAAAAGAATTTCTAGTGATAATAGTGACAGTGGCTTTTTAGAAATAGGAGATAGGAGTGAAGTGACTGACAAACTAGAGGACTGTGAGGAGAGTGAGAGTGAGAGTGAAGCGGAAGTGAGCGGGAGTGAGACTGAAGAGGAGATTATAGAGGAGATAATAGAAGAAATCACTGTCAATGAGCCGTTCGTCACTGAGAGTGAGGAGAAACCTCTGGATGAGCAGTAAGTAGTTTAATTTATATTTTTGCTATCTGGAAATAATTATCCAATCTTGTTTACGTCTTTGAGAGTTATAAAAAGTGACAAAGGAAAGAATTTAGTCAGTAGATGGTGTCTTCTTGTCTGGAATCACAGCCCTCATAGGAAGCCTGAGTCCCAATTGTGGAAACATTATAGTTATGTGTCCTTGGCCTGCTGATAACCGAATCATTAGTGAGTTCAATTCCGTTTGCTAATCACCCAAAAAGCAGTACGTTATATTCTATAAAGTTTACTTCGAACCTCACTCACTCAACTCATTTGTTTTTATTGTAATCTAGCTTCTGCCTGATACTTCGTTCGCCTCCGACCGACCCTTGCTCGTTGAAGCGCCAGCCCGCGCCGCAGCTGAGCCAGTAGAGTTAAATTCCCCAATTAATAAGGGGGCGTCCATTAATTACGTGAGGCGTTTAGGGGTGGGAGGGGTCGAGTCGAATCTCACCCAATCTCACGTGGGGGAGAGGGGGGTCTTGGTAAATATCACGTAATTTATATTTTTTCCCGCAAAGAAACAATGTAACATTACGAGATAACCGGGTTAAATTATGTGAAACATGTTTTTCCACCCATATGGCAAAATCTTACAAAATAATATTTATCGCAGTTATGCGAACGCCACAAAGTAGCACAGTACTTCCTCGGTGGGTAAACCGCCACCACCCAGCCATGTCAGCCAAATGCAACGCATAAATCCAACGCAAATAAGCACAGATTAACGTTTTTACACTAAAACCACGTATTTGAAATATCTCACGTGAGATTATGGGGAGGGGGGAGGGTCGAGCCAAATCTCACGACATCTCACAAGAGCGGGGGTGGGGGTCGAAAAATCGCCAAAATTTACTCACGTAATTAATGGACGCCCCCTAATAATAATGCCAATATTTTGATCCAGCCTGTCCCCACTTGCTGTCCCCCTATCAGTGACGCCCTGAGCCGAGGCTCGTACCCCACAGGGGGTGCCCTCAGCGTGCAGTCGCCTAGAATTTAAGTAGTTTTTAAGCCCTGGCTGGAGGCGTTAAGTTAATTCTTAATGGCAGCCCCAGGAAAGACCGGTTAAGTAGTCACGGCCTCTCAAGGTCAACTACGAGATGCCAAACAAAAAAATAAAAATAAACTTCCTCCGCTTCAAATTTCGTAGTCCCTCGAACCACCCCATCGCTTCGCATCATCACCCGCGCTATTTATTACTTCGTATTCACTTAGCGTTCATTCTGACTTTTTTATTTTTACTCGGTTCCTAAGAGCCGCAGCGTGATGTTAAATAACCTACAGCCTTCGTCATGACTGTGGTTATCATATACAAAAATATTTTTTCAAATCTAACTGGTAGTTCCACAGATTAGCGCGTTCAATTAAGACGGTGATTTCTTTGAAAACGCTGACAAAGGTGGTTTTTTAAAAAATATTTGATATTATCAAGTCTTTTTTGCATAGAGTGGTGAAACTCAAGACATAATTAAACAATGCAGCAAGCATTGTCGTAAAAATGCAAATAAAATCGTATAAAATTAGATTATTATTTAATGATAAATAATTATAATCCATCACTGGATGCAGTTTGGCATTTGGAATTTTATGGTATATTTTTAATTATAATTATAATTGTTATTTAAGGGATAAACTGATTTTAAAGATAATTTAGAGGTGACTTTGATGATGTTTTTGATGCATTAAAGTATGTTTAATTATGTTTTGAGTTCCATCACTTCATGCAAAAAAGACTTGAAAATATCATATATTTCTTTGCTTTCAAAATTATTTTCGGTTAAAGAGAGACACTGGCTTAAAAAACCACCTTTTTGAGCATTTTCAAGAAATCACCGCCATATTATAAAAAGCATATAATATATCTTTTATAATACATATACAAAAAATTTAAAGCTTTCTGCATTCCTTCTCATATTTAAACGTTGATTGTACCCGCGTAATTTTCATAAAAAAGAGTACAAAGTTTTTGCTGCACGTATTCATATTTAGATACTCTAATTGGGGTGTATAAGGTCTTGCGTTTAATAATGTTGTATAATTAAACTAGTAATTAATATCATATGTCGCATATTTTCGTATCTTGGCTGTCTCGTGTCTCCAATAGAAGTTAAATGTCATGTGTCAAGAGATAAGATAGTAGATTTATATAAACTTGTAGATTAGGTACTAGCCGCACGGGTTGACCCATCAGGTTAAGCTACGCTTGTCTGTGGATGGGTGACCGTCTTAACATACCAAAAATCCTCCGTGCCTCAGAAAGCAGGTTCAGCCCCGGTCCTCGCTATCATTCGTGGTTCTTTGACAGTCGTTAACGATATCAGAAGCCCGAAAACCTGACAACCAGTCTAACCAAGTGATATCGTGTTACCCAGTAACTGGGTTGAGGTCAGATAGGCAGTTGCTCCATGTAAAATACTGGTATTCATCTGCATTCGGTTAGACTGCAAGCTGACCCCTACATAGTTCAGACAAGAAGCGCGAAGAGACGCGAAGAGGGAGGCGGCGCACGTGAGGCATAGGCAGTATATGCGCCCTCACGGCCCTAGCCTCCGCAGGAGATGCCCTGGGCGCCGAATATATAAGGGGAACCTAGTCGCGGGCTCGAACTCACTGGTGGGCCTGGCTAAAAATCACGCTACCTCACCAGGCTTCATGTCCGATAGATAGTATCAGTGATGAGCAGTTAGACGCTAGTCTACACGCACAACGTTATTGAGTGAGATGCAGGATCATTTATAGAAAAAAAATTGCGAAAAAATTCAGAAAAGTCCTTTGAAAGATCGGGTTTTGTGAAAAAGCCAATGCATAAATCAATGACCAATAAAGTTTATTGAACTTTTCGATAATTGAACTTTGTCGGTACCGACTTGGCTTTGGAGATTTTACACTTCTTTTATTACTTAAATACGCCCAAAGTTAAGTAAAATTAGCAAGAACAACGAATCTTTGTTGGCTCCTAACTTTTTAATGGGTTTTTATTTTAGTATTCTGTTTCCGTACAGACATTATTAATAATGAGACAAAACGATATCATATTTTACTTTGGATGTGCCATGTCAGACAGTGGAGTAAAACACTCCCGAAGTTTGGATGCAAAAAATGTGGACTAGGTTCACCTTAAGGATCGTAGCAATCGGTCTGTTTCTACCTATCGCGAGGGCGATATAGGCGTGAGTGTATGTATAATTTAATAGATTACTGGGATTACTGAGATTATTAATCACTGAAAAACAAGGAAATGAAGTCATGCTATAAACACACAAATCTTGAACGCAATTTATAATCTGCGACGACAAATCTTGGCTGAATAATATCACATGTCCGTAACTTCGTGCGCACTCGATTAAAAAAAAATTTAAACGCACATCAAAATGCATGCTTGAATTTGTGTCAATGTTTGATTTAATAGCTTCGTGTGCATTTGATTACTATTTAATCAGCTCTGTTCGGGGACCTTCAAGGTTTAGCAACGCTTGCAGAGTTCGGTCCTGGGATGGCTGACAAAATATCAACATCAATATATTTGATTTCACATAAATTATTAATTTGACAATCTGTCACATCAAAATTTTCCGTTTTTTTCAATTTTAATATTTATTTTTTCAAAGAGTCATTGAATGTCAATAAATAGCATAATGTGCGCGTTATAGGTGGAATAGAGTTATGGAAGTATAGTGGTGTGTCTTGACGCTGCGTAAGCGTGCGTGATCCATCGTCGCCCGTTCGATGTCCACCGCGCACGAATGCAGCACATGAAGTAATTTTTTGCTCCGTTGGTGTAATTGCTGTGTGGCGTTCCAGCGTGAGGATAAATAAATAAACAAATAAATAAATGCCGTCGTTTAATGAACGGCATAGGCGTGCAATTAGCTGGCTAATTTAACTAGATGGCTGCGACATATACAGGGTGTCCCGAAACTCAATGTCAAGCGGGTACGGGGCAATAAGCTAGGTTGTACCAGTTCTAGCAAAAATAAAAAATTAAATCCATGTTACTTGGTTAAGTGATAATAGGTATTCTTTTGAAAATGTTGAAAATCAACACCCTAGCTCAGATATTTAGGTACTGTGATCACAAATTTCTAAATTGTTCAGTGTTTTTTTTTTAATGTCATCCTAAATAACTATGCTATTGATTGCAGTCACAAATTAATATTGTGAGTCTAGTACAAAAAAATAAAGTTTAATTAAGTCATGGTTAAAAACGTTTTATCACGAAACTTTGACACCATGTCTTAAAAAAAAAAATTACTATATTTTTTTATTTTTGCTAGAACTGGTACAACCTAGCTTATTGCCCCGTACCGCTTGACGTTGAGTTTAGGGACACCCTGTATATATGTTACGGCTAATAGCCGAAGTGCGGCTACACCTAGTTTTAGCCGGCTATAACTAGGTGCAGCCGGTTAAACTTAGATGTATCCTACTTATGTCACCGAAAAATTGTAAATACCGTTAGATTATAATCTATCTCGCGAGATTGTAAACTGTCGATAAATTGTGAACTGCACCATACTGCTTACCGACCGATTAGGTTAGGTTAGGTTAGAATTGCGACCAAACGCGCGCGAGCCGAGCGAGCGCAGCGAGCGATGCCGCGCGCCGCGGCAGCGGCCGGCGAGCGCTAGTCCAGCTGCACCTAGTTATAGCCGGCTAAAACTAGGTGTAGCCGCACTTCGGCTATTAGCCGTAACATATACATATAATCTGAATCTCGGAAACAGCTCCAACAATTTTCATGAAATTTAGTATGCAGGGGGTTTCGGGGGCGATAAATCGATCCAGCTAGGTTTCATTTTTAGAAGACGTCACAACAACAACAAAAACCGAGCTAAGCTAGGTCATCCAGCCATGCCTCGGAAAGCACATTAAGTAGGCGGTCCCGGCTATCATTCGTAGATCCCTGACAGTCGTTACGAGTAGTTAGAAGCCTGAAAGTCTGACAAGCTACACTTGCGGCGTTTGGTCCATGGATGGGTGACCATCTTTACATACCAAGGCCCCTCCGTAAGCGGTTGGTCTCGGCTGTCATTCGTGGATCTTTGACAGTCGTTACGGGTCGTCAGAAGCCCGAAAGTCTCACCACCAGCCTTGCCTCTCTAGGTAAAATACTGGTATTCAGCTGCATCCGAATTTTTAAATGACAAAGTGTAATACGACGAATTTAACGATTATTTACTTGCATTTTATTATTTTGACAATTTATAATTAGATGATAGGGCAATTTAATTAAAATCTACAATTTATTGTTTAAATTTTTAAATGACAAAGTGTAATACGACGAATTTAACGATTATTTACTTGCATTTTATTATTTTGACAATTTATAATTAGATGATAGGGCAATTTAATTAAAATCTACAATTTATTGTTTAAATTTAATTTTTAGTTTGCGTGCAAATTTAATTATGTTTTTAGCTTTGTTTAAATACCTTACATTTCTTACCTATGTATTTGTATGCCACAAAGGCCGAACATGACGGATCTTTTTTGTTTTTATGAACAACCTACATGCCTTGTATGTATACTCATGTTTCTACAAATAAATGTCTTATCTTATCTACAAATAAATGTCTTATCTTATCTTATCTTATCCGGTTAGACTGGAAGCCAGCCCCAGCATAGTTCGCAAAAAGCAGCGCAAATGATGATGAGGAAATAGACCTCCAAACAATCATTTCTATTCACTCGTTCTACGAAATATCGTTCCATGTGAACCAACATCAAACAGATGTCTCAATACGAGCTCCGTCATATGTCCTCTATCTTATTTGTAGACTAAACAAAATAACAATCTACGTTAAAGAATCCTTTGTAAAAAACTGCCCAGAAAACACGTGAGATCTGCCTGCTTAGTTACTAAGCAAGTGCCATATTGCCAAGAGCAGAAATTTTACGCTATACTCAGGCCTCGTCAATCTCCTGCCCTTATCCAAATTTATTTGTGGTCGGCGGAACATATATTACACGCTTTATATTAGCTTCACTTGTATGTTTGTTTGTATCTTTGTATGTAACCGACTCCTTAGAGCGCGATTTTGACCCACTTTAAACGTCAGATTTCATTGAAACTTTGTAAACTTAAGGAGGACCGATGACAATTCAATAATTTTTAAAAAAAGCATTGAGAAAAATGAAAAAAAAAGGAAAAAAAACATGTTTTTGTAAAAAGCGTGGGGTGCTTGACATTAATTGATTATAAAAATACCACAAAAAGCACCCCACGCTTTTTAATTGAATTAAATTATTTTCTCCTTTTTTTTTAGTTTGGTTTTTAAAGCGTGTTTTTTAGTTTTTTAAACTATTATTTATTTTTCTTCTACAAATCTCTATTAGTCGTTATCTCCGTAGTCACACCCTATCTAACCATATCATCATTCACACAGTCCATCCATCGTTTCTTTGGTCTCCCCCTACTCTTATAGCCATCGACATTCATACTCAAAACTTTCCTCACGACATTTTCCTCATTCCTCCGTATCACATGCCCATACCATGACAACCGTTAAACACACAACTTTTCATCAGCAACAGCTAGGTGCACTGTTCCAATTGATAGATGTCCTATAGAGAAGAGCTTGCTATTCTTTTAAACCATTCCTTATAGAGGTTAAATTTTTAACCAGTGCGCTAACTGCGCCTTGCAGGTCGCATCTTAGAAATCTCCTCAAGTCCCCTCCCCACTCAACCGACTTCTACTCCAATTTCTTCACTGTGCACGCGGTCCGGTTATGGAATTCACTTCCGCCTGACATTAGGGACTGCCAAACTGTAGCAGTATTCAAAAGAAGAGTGAAAGAACACTATCTCTCCACTTTGTCATAATTGCTTATGTATTTATTAATTAAATTACATTATAATTATATATATTTTAGTGATATTTCTAGAAGTATGTATGTATATTAGTATGTATGTATATTCTCATATTATGTGTGTATATTTTTAAATTAGAGTTTAATTTGTAATTTTATGATGTTCCTTCTACTGTTATTACACGCGTTGTCTACATAGAAAGAAAGAAAGAAAGAAAAATTGTTTATTCTGCACAATCAAAATCACATCTCTGTTATCTTCTCTCCTATCGCAGGTGTGCTGGAACTAAATAAAATAACTGTAACCATGAATTCAGCATGTCATTCTAGACCCCCCAGCGTAGAACCCTAGCGTTGATGGCAATATTCTCGCCCTCTATTACATGTCTCGAACATACTTAACTAGCGAAATGTGGCTGTAAGTACTATTAGGCACACCGCTGCCTTACCTTTCGAGGAAAACAAGGCATGATCTTTGCAGTTCAGTGGAAAGATTAATTTATAAACCAAAAGGTACCACAATAATCTAAATAAATAAAAAGAAAAGTCCTGACTGACTGACTCATCAACGCCCAGCCCAAACCCTTGGACCTAGAAAGCTGAAATTTTGCACAGAGGTTCCCTTTATAATGTAGACAATGAATAAGGAAGGATTTTTCGAAATTCAACCCCTAAGGGAGTTAAATAGGGGATGAAAGTTCCGCGTGGGCGAAGCCAAAGCAAAAGCTAGTAGTTAATATATCTATCCTGGAAATAAAAAGCTATCATCATCATCATCATTTCAGCCGAAAGACGTCCACTGCTGGACATAGGCCTCCCCTAGGCTCCTCCACTTCGACCGGTCTTGTGCTTCCCACATCCAGCGGATTCCCGCGGTCTTCACAAGGTCATCGGTCCACCTTGTGGGAGGACTTCCCACTCTAAGTCTTCCGGTACGCGGTCGCCACTCCAGAACCTTTCGGCCCCATCGGTTATCTGTTCTGCGAACAATGTGGCCTGCCCTCTGCCACTTAAGTTTGCTAATTCTTAGGGCTATGTCTGTTGCCTTGGTTTTCCTGCGGATCTCTTCATTTCTGATTCGATCACGTAGGGAAACTCTGAGCATAGCCCTCTCCATTGCCCTTTGGGTGACTTTGAGCCTACTGATAAAGCCCAAAAGGTATAAATAAATATACAGGGTGGGTAAAAAATCGTGGATCAAACGAAACAGGGCGATAGTTGAGTTTATTTGAAGTAAAAAAAAAAAGTAGTACATTTTTTTACAGTACCTAAGGTTCTAAAGTGATAATATATTTCCTAGAAGCAACTATACATCATTTATTGTTTTAAAATAGGTACCCATTTTACTCTATTGCCTATTTATTACAAATTTTGGAATTTTCTTCAAAAAACACTCAAATAGTCATAACTTTTAAGGAGATCAAGTGAGAGCTCTGGCACGTAGATATTATTCACTGCAAATTACCTCATCTATCGCCATGTTTCGTTTGATCCACGATTTTTACCCACTCTGTATATTATTATCCAGGATAAGAGTGTAGCCAGTTTTCGTAGCTGGCGTAGAGGGTCTACGCCATTCACGTTGTATTTCGTAGGCCCTCTACGATAGGCCTACGATAACCATAGGCCTTAATGTAATCGTAGTACGGATACATTAAAAACTATAGTTTAGTTAGCATTGCATACCTAAAGGATATAAATAAAGATAGTTCGGTTAATGTTTTTCTTAGATTTTTTACAGTCGTTTACTCGGAATTGCAGTGCTGGTCCAGTGGTAACGGCCGCGACTTATGAGTTGTAGGTCGGAGGTTTGAACCCAGACAGGCGTTTTGCTTTGTGAAAATAATTTCATCACCACTGCTCAGAAAACGCTGAAGGAAAACATCGTGAGGAAACCGACATGGCGTCCGCAGGGAACCGGTCAAGTGCGACTCGAACTCGTGCGCCGAGGGTTCCGTACCAACCCATTATACCGCCATAATAAAAAAGATATGGACAAATTTAGATTTTCGCGAAAATTCCAAAAAATAAAAAAAGTTAAAAACTAAGGTACATTTTGGTACTTTGGTTACTTACAAGTTTTCGCGAACATCTAAATTTGCCCATATCTTTTTATCGTTTTGACTTAGGACCTTGATTTTTATAGACCTAATAGGGACTATAGACCTCAGTATCTGGTATAAATTTCAACTTGCTAGGTCCACCCATTCCTGAGTCAGTGGTGAGTGATCTTATAAGGATTCCTTTTTTTACCTTTTGAGGTACGGAACCCTAAAAATCGAATACATGTGACATCTACCAACTCACACTGGGCGCGCGTGGTGGATTACGGCCCATTCCCTCTAACCGAGACGAGGCCTGTGACCCAACAGTGGGAATATCATAGACTGATTTTGCTACTCGGAATCAGACGTCGTCAAGGTTGCCGGATCTGTTTCAGCTTTTAGATTTTAAATATTTATGTATTTACATTACCGATGCTTTATATGGGAGTTTGTTGCGCCACTTCTTCTTCCCAGCTAAAGCACTAGGAAGTGGTGAATGGCGGGCGTTTTTGGGGACTATCTTATGTAATTTTGACGTTCAAAAAGTGCTGACTCTCAGCCTAGTTTGAATAAATGACTTTTGATTTTGATTTTATACACTGAAAAACATGACTTCTGAAATAAATAACTAATATCGGCTCGGCATGCCAGTATTAATGACATCATCCGTCGTGCTCTTGTCATCGCCACCACGTCTGGGTGCCAGCTGTTTTAGAGCCCAACGGCTTGGCACGCAATGGTGGGAAGAGACCAGATGGAATGACCATAATGCCCTGGAAGTTAGGCAGGCCGGTGTTCACTGCCAGTTTCACCATCATTGTTCGAAGTTCGGCACAGTAAACATCTGCTGTTATTGCCTGACCAGACCTGAGAAAGCTATAGTGAATAACACCATGAAGAGACCACCAAACAGTTACCATTACCTTTTTATTGGTAAGCTTTGCTTTAGGGCACTATTGCGGCGTTTGACCTGGGGTCAGCCATTGCATTTTTCGCTTACGGTTATCGTAAACAATCCACTTTTCGTCACATGTCACAATTCGATCCAATATTACTTCATTTCTGTACCGATTCAACAAGGCAACACAAGTTTCAACACGCATTTCTTTCTGCAGATCAGTTAAATCATGAAGCACCCACTTTTATTTTTATTTTTTGTTATTGATTTGATGCAAATGAGTCAATATTGTAGGTAGGGTAACGTTAAACCATGCCTCTAATTCCTGGGTAGTTTGACTCGGATCGGTTTCTACAATCTCCTTCAATTCAGCGTTATTCACCTGTGTGGGCGGTCTACCACGTGGTTCGTTCTTCAAGTCGAAGTTTCCATTACGAAAGCGTTTAAACCAAAAACGCATGGTGCGTTCATTAGCAGTCCCCTCTCCAAACGCAACGTTGATATTGCGAGCCATGTCGGCCGCGTTAGTTCCGCGTCTGAACTCGTATTCAAAAATAACTCGGATTTTCGAAGTATCCATCTTTACGTCTAAGCTGAATAAAAAAAACAATAAATTGAAAGTCGAAAATCGAATGTTGCACATTTTTTAAAAGAAGAACCTCATAGGTATCACGCGAAAAAAGTTTCACACGAAAATCTCACACCATGAAGATTTTATGTCATTACTATACAACGGCAATTTCATACTTTAACCCCTATTATTAGTAAGGATATCATCATTTGCCTTTTCCCCAACTGTGTTGGGATCGACTTTCAGTCTACAGCTGAAGGCCAGTATTTTACATGCAGCAACTGCCTGTTTGACCTCTACAACCCAGTTACTGGGTAACACGATACCCCTTGATAAGACTGGTTGTCAGACTTTCGGGCTTCTGAATACCCGTAACAACGATGCTATGGGGGGTCCGCAAGTTTGGGGGGGTCTGCAAGAGCCGATGCCTGCCAGGGGTGCGGGTTGTTCGAAAGAGATACCGCGGCCCCTGGCACACAGGCAACTGGGGGAACACGGGTGGGTTTTAGTCAGTAAAAGTCTGACACGCCCTCCCGCTCCACCCAGAGCGGGAGAAGTTACTTGATGATTTCCAACCCAAAAAAAAAAAAAAACTTCGATGCTAGAGATACATTATTGTAAGCATACGCATATTGATCGACTTAGGTATGTTGCGACGTCCTTAACCTCACCGAAGCGTACCGACAGTCATAACCAGAGATCGGATATTCGGATGCATATTCACCTAAAGTTGACATGTTGGCTAACATGGAATGCGCTTTTGTATCGAAAAAGTCTTAATTTAGGTAAGTAATTTGTTTATTTTTTGTTATAACTAATACAAATCTCCAGTACATATACATATTTGTATCGGGTTAAACATTAATTTTAAATTAATACACATCTGAATAGTTTTGCAATCCAATAATCCCGGGGTTTTTAATAAATATTACAAATAATTGATATAGACGCTTCCATACTTTCATAGCTAAAAATGATGTTTAGGTAAATATGCATCCGAATATCCGATCTCTGGTCATAATTCTTCTGCTGAAGCATCCCGAGGCATCTAAGGCATTCCGAACTAACAAATGACCGTTCAGAGTTCAAAAATATGATCCAACAATATTTACAGTATCAAATATCCAGATATTGTGAACAAATTACAAACTTACACAGTATATTTATTTTCGCGCACATTTTTGACGTTTCAAGGTCGCCATATTGGCGTTTGACGCACGGAGTGACTCATGCTTGTTCTAAATTTGAAACAAAGAAAGTTTGCGGAGTTCGTTTTAGTAAAATACTTTGTTTTTAAATAATTATAGGTTAATGAGTTTAGACAACAAAATAGTTAGTAGGTGACCTTATTAATGCAATATTGTTAATTTTTCTTTGTACAAATGTTTTGGCGTTTTCGTAGGTCATTAGCAAATACTAGGGCATTCCTCGAAAGGTAAATATACGGTAATGAATAATACATTCAACCGCTCGTTCATTCGAAAGAGATACCGTGGCCCCTGGCACACAGGCAGCTGAAGGAACACGGGTGGGTTTTAGTCAGTAAAAGTCTGACACGCCCTCCCGCTCCGCCCAGAGCGGGAGAAGTTACTTGAAGGTTTCCCGACCTCAAAAAAAAAACTGCTCGTCCATAATAACAATTTTACATTGGCATAGAATAGAATAGAAAACATTTATTCGACACAGACACAACACAACAGCAACAAACATAAAAAAAAGAAAGAGAACAATAAACATAACAATAAAATTGCAGTAAAATTGTGCTGAGCGTGCCCATACCGAAAGGGTTACCATCTCAGCATTTGCTGGGCGTTAGACACCCAGCGCTGGTTTTCAGTTGGCACCCCGCAGTGACACACGGACGCAGGCAAATAAAATAGATCATACATACTTGAATATTAGTAATAAAAATGTTTATGAATACGTAACGCACGTACGTTATTCCGTACTAGCAGTAAGGTAGATTTTCGTAATTCAAGTGTTTCGACTACCGATGTGCGTTATCCGACAAAGATAAAATTCTTATTACAAAAAACTTTTTCCAAAAAAAAAACAACCGACTTCCAAAAAACACTACAAAGTGAAAAATAACTTTAATTTCGGAAGTCGGTGTCTTTGGAGCTGTATTTGAATTTTTTGTCACCGCCTTCCGAAATTAAAGTTATTTTTCACTTTGTAGTGTTTTTTGGAAGTCGGTTGTTTTTTTTTGGAAAAAGTTTTTATTTTTCACTTTTTAGTGGTTCACATGTGCTTACCCCTTCACAGCATACCGGCGTGATGTTATGTTATGAACTGGTGTAAGCAATAGACAGACATGAGATTTTAGCAATCCCAGTCCATTTGCTATCATTTATTGAGGAGTTCCGTTGCCTATCTCCAAAGTTCTTCATCAGATCTTCACCAAATTGAAATGAGACCACTACGAGAAAGTATTCTTCCAAAAAATTGCTAAATCGCTTCGTGTGCCTATAAAATTTGAAGAGTTCTCTCTATTTCTCTAGGATCCCATCATCAGATCCTGACTTGATGATCATGGGACCACCTGGGAAGTATACCCTTTCAAACAAAAAAAACAAAATCCAAATCGGTCCATCCATCTTCGAGTAATCGGGGAACATACATAAAAAAAAGGTTCCGACGAATTGATAATCTCCTCCTTTTTGAAGTCGGTTATAAAACTGACGTTAAACGTTAGGCGAGCTAAATTAAAGCGGGAGATACGTAACTAGATCACAACGCGCGGTCCAACTGAACCAAGTCCAATGGACACAGTTGCACCAGTCCAATGGACACAGCGCATGTCGAAACGTTTCAATAATTTTAGATTTTGTATATAAATACGCATTCAAGTGCCCTCTTGTATACAGGAAAAGTTTTTAATCAGTGCGCAAGCTTTAACCATGAATTTAACATACCATTCTAGACCCCCAGCGAAGAAATTTTTCGTAGATTTTACAAAAAAAAAAAAACTGCTGTTTCATAGAAAAGTGTAATACCTACGTGGTCTATCCCATTGTCATTTTGCTAAAACTTCGTAATCTGCTAAATTCATAATGGTTGATCATTGGTCGGTCAATGGTGTCGTAATAGAATTGTGTCATAATGGCATTTTCGAATTGCCATTATTATAAAACTCGCTAGTAGAAATGATATTCGAAAAACGACTACTAAATTTGAACATTTATTCATGCCAGATTTCATTTATATATATGTTTTACATATTATTTATTAGTAAAGTAGTAGGAAGTTCGTAAATTTAGTCAGTCATTCATTTGTCATTATGTCCGAGATTACCAATAAATGCCATTTCTTTCAATGGAGTGTCAGTGGCTGACCATTGGAAAGTCATAATGACGCCATTTTATTAGTAGATTACCAAACTTGTCAAAATCAACAATTATGAAATCAATGATAGACCATTCTGACACTATTATAATAGCAGACTTGAGGCCCTGACCAAGATTATGTCTGTACTTCTGGACTTTAAAAGAGACTGCACCCGAATTGCGTATCTGCCTAGCCTTGTCCCAACTATGTTGGGGTCAGCTTCCAGTCTAACCAAATGCAGCTGAATACCAATATTTTACATGGAGCGACTGCCTATCTAAATCAAATCAATCAAATCAATAGTCATTTATTAAAACTAGACTGAGAGTCTGAGAGTCAGCACTTTTTGAACGTCAAAATTACATAAGACAGTCCCCCAAAACGCCCGCCCTTCACCACTTCCTAATGCTTTAGCTGGGAAGAAGAAGTAGCGCAACAAACTCCCCAGCAGTACAGCTGTCTGTTAAGTTAGAAGAACTTAATTCTATACAATAATAGGTAAGTACTTCTAATTAACATTCAACAATAAATGAAAAAAAATCATTAATAAAAATTAAAAAAATCTGCTCTTCACAATCCAGCACCCTAATTGCGTAACTCACGATTAATCATAATCTGTTTCGTTTTGAAACAGAGTGCTAAACCATTGCTTCATATGTTCGAAAAATGTGTCTGCTCAACAACGTTAATAACGCAATGAATATTGTTAAACTGACAAAACGAAGCAGATTATGATTAATCGTATGTTACGCAATTAGGGTGCAGTTATTGGGTAATACGAGACCCCTTTGAAATACTGGTTGTCAAACATTCGGGCTTCTGACGACCCGTAACGATTGTCAAAAATCCACGAATGACAGCCGAAACCAACGGCTTAGGTTGCTTTCCGAGGCACGGAGGGGTCTTGGTATGTAGAGATGGTCACCCATCCACGGACTAGCCGCGGCGAGCGCAGCTTAACCTAATTGATCGACCCGTGCTGCTAATATTAGGTACTCAGCCACAAACCCGTCAATTACGTAACATACTATTGATCGAAAAATTTGTCTGCTTAGCAACAGAAATGCCAAAAATGTTGTGGAACTGTCAAAATGAAAGCGATTCGTACTGATAGTGTATTATGCAATCACCCCTCTGAAGCTTCAACTAACTAGTATAAATTACATAAACTTCAGTAAACAATAATATAACTAAAGTTTCCTGCAATATACGTGACTCGTTATATTTTATACAATGTTTTAGGAAAACAATGCGAGTTGTGAAAATAACGGTGAAATAATACGTTTATTTTAGATTTGCTGCGTATATTATTGCTATTAATTTAAACTGTTGCATTACTGAGGAGTAAGTAATAGTTATATAAAAGTACAGGTTGACTTTGAAAATAATTAAGTACTTCAATTCCCAGGTCGGGCAAAGTATAATAGGGTATTTTACTCTATATATGAGAAAAAATCTAAAAATATATTTTTAGATTTTATTAATGAGATAGCTTAGGCAAAATGCAGTCGGAAAATGTTGGTTTTAGTTCATGAAATAACAAAATAAATTTTAAAATTCAATTCAGAGATTTCGGTTTTTTTTATCTGTTTTTGAACATCATGAAATAGTAGCCGCCATGTTATTACGTCATACGGCGTGTCAATTGAACAACTTCTATTATTTTCGTAACCAAAGTAATTTTATTTATACAGGGTGATTGGAAGATGGGTGCAAAGCTTTAAGGCGAAGATAGTACAGACAATTTAGAACCATTTAAGCCATGGTTGTCTTAGACGAAGTCTTACCAAATATTTTTAACCAAATTTTTAAGTTTTTTTTCGGAAATTCTCAAAATTTTATGTAAACTGCATAATTATGGCCAAATTGAATGATAAATGAATTCATTTTTTATTTATTTAATTAAAGTAATGTGTAAGCAATCAAGCAAAACATGTTTTAGGCTTCTGTGTCATTAGACATTTTTTTTACAGACTTAAAAAGCTCAGAAAAAATAAAAAAATTGTACAATACGTCTTTTAAACCTTATTAAAAAAAAAAAAATTTGGTAAGACTTCGTCTAAGACAACCATGGCTTGAATGGTTCTAAATTGTCTATACTATCTTCACCTTAAAGCTTTGCACCCATCTTCCAATCACCCTGTATAATATTTTGCATTCAGGAACATCAAACCAACGTTAAGTAGAATAATATCTATTTTTTTCAATTATAAACAATTATCATACAAAATATCTGCGCATTTGTAGCAAAATGACGTCATACCCACAGAGCAATATGGCGTCCACTGCGTCCAGCATTTTCGTCAAATTACGCGCGAAATTTGAAAATGTAAAATTTTAATGCATTTTTACGGCACTAATCGATTAAATAAAAATGTTGTGTTTTTTTGTGGTTTAATTAGCTCTTTAGAATCTCATTAGGACACTTTTCAAAAATGGGTGTAATACCCTATATTTGGAATTTCTCAGTAGCAGCCCGAAGTTAGGATATGTGCCCATACTCAGCCTATAATATTCCCACTGCTGGGACACAGGCCTCCTCTCTGTGAGAGAGAGTGAGCTGTAATCCACCACGCGGGCCCAGTGCGAGTTGGTAGATGTCACATGTCTTCGAATTTTTGGTTCCAAGACAGTTTCCTCACGATATTTTCCGTCACCATTTTGACAGCAGTTGTGATGAAATTATTTACACAAAATAAAACGCCTTGCTTGAGTTCGAATCCAAGACCATAAGTCAGGGCTGTTACCACTGAGATATGTGCCCGGTTGCAGGCAATATGCTCGCTCCTTATTAACTGGCGAAATCTGTATGTACAGTCTCGGAATTTAATTGATGAGCCACTTTTAAACTTTCCAATTTTGCAGTTTTATACATTCACGAGATTACACGAACTTAAACCGCATGCTCATAAACAAGATGAGAAATTACTTATAATCGGAAAATGTCTTTTCCATAAAGGTTGAAGGTTGACTAATAAATCAATACACTGTTGCATAATTTTATACAAACTATTTGGTACTGACCTCCTTTGAATTAGAGCTAATGAAATACTCGTTATTTCTGAAAACCTATCCGAAGACAGTGACAGTTGAAATGTCAGAGACGATAATTTCGAATTTTGGTGAATCGTAGTCGTAGCTACGTAGCTATTTATGTTTATGTGCAACAGTTATCATTGTCATGAACGGTATCTTGGACGCTACGCGTTCGGTTAAATTTGTGGGTACGAGTTTTCCGATGTCGAAATGACTAATCATAACGTTACTATCGCTACAGTAAAACAATTGTCGCTAGGTTACCGTTGACTTTGAGTCGTCACTCTGGACTATGTACGAGTATAACTGACTAAACCCGATTTGCATTACACGGCTAAAATAAGAACTGTGGTAAGTGGTTCATCAATTAAAGTCCGTGACTGTACTTTAGCTACACCTCTCGCTCTGCTACGGAAGGTCAGTAGCCCGTATAAAAATTCCAACCTAAAAATAACAAAATAATAACCACAAAGATATCCAGATGCACTCGAGGCGTAGATAAATAAATCCAGGCTGATCTCAGGCGTAAACAGGACTAGGCCAGTCTGCCTGGATTGTTCAAGTGGGAATTATAAATCGGTCTAATTTTAGATCTGAATGGATGATGGTTTTGAAGCATTTTGTTTGATAGTCTTCGATGTATAACAATGAGTAATAATCTGTGGTAATGATAAGACCAAATGTAAAAGTACCCTCTATAAATTGTACTGTATTTTTAAATCAATGCGCTTTCTACCCAACTGCGCCACGCCCTAGAAGCGACTACGCAAAAAGTGTACTAATAAAATAGATAGGTTAATTATTCAACTGAATACTTTATGCATTCTCATACAGTCGGAGGCAATAAAGGTATTTATTGTTAATTTAAGAAGATGCCCCCAACTGCATGAGATTGCATAAAGTATTCATTTTTACAGTCAACCTCTTCTAACGAAACTTTCTTGTTTCCATCTTTTTTAAAGTTTTACGCAGTCCGGTAATTTTTTGCAATTTTGTCTTTAAACTTTGGTACACTGGTGTACTGTTGAACGAATCATGGAGAAAGCTCCGAGATTCGTTCAGCAGTTGAAAATTTGCGTCTCTTTATAATTTGGCTTGTGCTGATGTCCAGCAGAGAATGTTACTCAGTTGAGATGATGATCTTTTAGTCGCATTGGACAGCAGCGAAGTGTATGCGCATTATTTATGTGTAATAAACATATATGACCGATGACTGACCAGATGGCCGATGGGGCCGGAAGGTGCCGGAGTGGCGACCGCGTACTGGAAGACGTAGCGTTGGAAGGCCTCCCACAAGATGGACCGATGACTTTGTGAAGGCCGCAGGAATCCGCTGGATACGGGAAGCAAAGAACCGGTTGAAATGGCGGCGGCTGGAGGATGCCTATGTCCGGCAGCAGTCCTATAGCACAAGTGGAGTAACTAATACAACATTTTAATCTCTTTTCAGGAAAACCCTCGTCTCCCAGGAGTCGAAGTTCCAGTCGCAAGTGGCCTCGCTGACAGAGCTCGCAGACACCAGATGTGATGAGGCAGAGAGGGCCAGAGAACTCATCTCCTCCTACAGAAAGGAGATCGAGGAAAAGGATCAGGAGATTGAACGTGAGTTTCTTTTCTATGCATACTAGTGGTCGTCCAGCACCCTAATTGCGTAACACGCGATTAATCATAATCGGTTTAATTTTGACAGTTCAACAATATTCATTGCGTTATTTACGTTGTTGAGCAGACACATTTTTCGAACATACGAAGCAACGGTTTAGCCATCTGTTTCAAAACGAAACAGATTATGATTAATCGTGAGGTACGCAATTAGGGTGCAGGTCGAAATTTGACCATAATTCATTTACAATGATCAAAAATATTAGCTTTCTGTACTTCTTCCCAAATAAACTATAACTGTGCTAAACATATTCTTCCGTGGGCGTAATTTTCGTAAAAAGAGGTACAAAGTGTTTGCTTCTATGAACTAGCTGCGCCCCGCAGTTTCACTCGCATAACTCTTGATCCCGTAAGAATATCGGGATAAAAAGTATCTTATGACCTAATCCAGGTCATGGTCTACCCATGTGCCAAATTTCATCTAACTTCGTTCAGCCGTTTGAGCTTGAAGGCATTACAAACAAACATGCAACAAAATATTTATGCGTGCCATATTTGGTCTCTGCATCACCCTAAAGTTGACTGGTAGAAAATGCCTTGAGCATTTAACAGTCTGTTACAGAAACGAACTTTAACTTTTAAACCGTTTTTTTTTTGGTGGGAAATCATTAAATGACTTCTCCCGCTTTGGGTGGAGCAGGACAGACTTTTACTGACTAAAACCCACCCGTGTTCCCTCAGTTCTCGTGTGCCAGGGGCCGCTGTATCTCTTTCGAACAACCCGCACCCCTGGAACTTTTATTACATACTAATCTTCCATTCATTTGTTGAAGAAGGCAACATCAGACTCGATTTGAAAGGTTCTTTAATTTTAAATAATGAAGTGTGAAACGAGGCAATCTGTCACAGTTTTTGCTGCACAAAGCACCATTCGTTGTTTTGTGTAATGTAACTGGGTGTTAGTCCGTCTTACAGTATTTTGTAGTTGTGTATAAAGTTTAATTAATAAATAATACGACACTCCTTGGTAACTGGTTGTTAGACTCTCGGGTTTTAAGTCCATCGAAAAATACGTTTATAAAAACACTGAATGAACTATAGTCTAACAATTTCGCAACGCCCCACAGCCGTATACACGAACTTTGTTTCGTCGAGACCTGGCGCTTCGCCAGACGTTCCTCACTTTCTTCTGCGTAGGTCATTACATTGCATCGTGTGTCATTCTGACTCATTTCTTAGTACTCTGATGATTTTTATTCTTTGTTTACGGTAATTCAGTATTGCTGACGAAATTGTCTTTCTTTGAATAAGTATTGGCGGTTATTTTTGACACAGACGCGAATTTTTTCATTCGTTTTGTGTATAAATTGAGCTATAAATAAACTGCCTTGTTAGTCAACAGCCGCTTGGGTCGATACATCAGATTAAACTACGCTTGCCGGGGTTGATTCGTGGATCTTTGACAGTCGTTACGGGTCGTCAGACACCCGAAAGTCTGACAACCAGTCTTACAAAGGGGTATCGTATTACCCAGTTACTGGGTTGTGGAGGTTAAATAGGCAGTTGCTCTGTGTAAAATACTGGTATTTAGCTGCATCTGGTAGACTATGAGCCGACCCCAACGTGGTGCGCGGGCTTGCGGACGGCGAGTGATGGGTAGCTCGCTGTCCGATCGGTGTCTGCGGATCTACATTTTTAATGATCCGGCACATGACTAATGGACACACCTCTGCACAACCATTCGGAGAAACAAGGCGTGATGTTTTGTTATGGTTCACATACATACATATACACTTACCCACATACACAAACATACCCTCTCAATTCTCATCCACATACCTACACACACACATACACGCGCACACACACTTAGGCTCACTCTGAGACACAAACATACACACAAACACTCGCAAACTCATCAAAGGCTTCTTTTAACCGTTTTTAGTTTATTTTACTTATTTTTGTTGTTATAACCATATTCTTTTTATTTTTGTTAATCTTTTTGCATAAGATTCTGTAACATCTCCTACTGGTATAGGGCACTGGCTCTTGTAACACAGGTATATCACCTAGCACATGAGTCAGGGACTTCACACTATTTTGTAACCACTTTCTTGTGTAATAAAGATTTATTATTATTATTATGGTATTAGACTGATTTTAAGAAATAGAAATTACTTCCACAGACCACAATTTACTACGCAAAGTCTTCATTAATCCCCATTTAACCAATCACCACAAAATGAGCAGCGATTTCTTTTAAATGCATCTTTATCTTTCATTCGGGCAATCAATCTTTCAAAATGGCGTCGTCCCGAGCCGAAACTGTCAAACAAATTGTTAAGAACGTTCGGAATTCGAAATAGCCGCCATCTTTCTTGTTCTCTCATCGAATGTCAGTCAAATTACGATTATTTAAAATTGGATTCATTGGATTTATTGATATGTTTTAATGTTTAGAATTCATTAATAGAATAAATATTAAAATCTATATAGAATTTTAGGGGGCTTGGATAAATAATTATCTATAAAGTATTTAGGTACACATTCAGCCCATAATTGCTTTATTTGTCTTCAGAACAAAAATAATTAATCTACCACGCTGGGTTAGTAGATGTCACATGGCTTCGAAATGTTGGTTCTAGGACATGCCGGATTCCTCACGAGGTTTTCTTCACCGTTTTGAGCAGCGGTGGTGAAATTATTTGCACAAAGTAAAACGCCTGTCTCGAGTTCGAACCTGCGGCCTACAACTCGTAAATCCAGCTCCTCATACCTCAACCAGTCTCGCTATACTAAAAAGCGAACATTAAATGTCTGTAAAACTCAGAACTACTGATCAGTGTTATATTTTAATATAGTTTTTGGCGGGATCCGGTTGGAACATGTCGCACGAATTTTCATTTTCATGAAATTTAGTGAAATAGCGAATTAAATTGTATAATTTTGGTAGTGAATTATTCAATTTAGTTACGTGTGAGTGCACAAGTGTAGTGAAGGTAAAAATAAGTGACTAACGTGGACTTTTCGTGTTCCCCCCAAAAACTCATATTAGGTTGTTGTAAAGTTACTACCGCTTTACAATAACTTTGACTTGACTGAATAAAGACGACTATGACTGTTTTGTAACTTCGTGCCCGATATCGGGCCATTTACTTGATCGAAAAGAAAAAAATACTTGACACTGGCTAAATGCACAAACCGTGCGAAGCCACAACCGGAAAAAAAAAGTTATTTAATACCGTTTCCAATTAAATTACGTCAAAAATCAGTAGACCTTTGATAACACACTCATCCAACGGATAGGTAGGTCAGAATCATTGGTAAAATATATTTTAACGACGAAAGTGAAAACTGATCAAATGTCATGCTTTTCAAGTGAAAGTTGGTAAATATTTATGAATATTTACGATGGTTATATCGTATTTTCACATTTTCCCACGTTTGTATATACAAGGTGTAACTTAAATAACGCACAACCTCTTAAGGGGTCATTGTACTCATCATTATCAACAACTTTTACTATGGGACCAAACCTGAAATCGTAAAAAAAAATCAGCTGTTCCCCACATTTTGACGATTTATGCGAATACAAGTGTATGGAACAGCTGATTTTGTTTCGCGATTTCAGGTTTGGTCCCATAGTAAAAGTTGTTGATAATGATGAGCACAATAACCCCTTAACAGGTTGTGCGCTATCTAAGTTACATCTTGTATACAACGAGTAACATAATTAACGCAAGACCTCATACACCCCAATTAGAGTATTGAGTTAAAAGCATAATACGATGACCAAAACTATTTTTTTTAAAGCTAACTGATATTATTAAGAAAAATGTGTCGACCCAAGCATTACTTTATGCATTTAAAATTGATTCTTATGTCTCCTGCCGTAAGATTTAATTTTCTTTGGCTCAATCAGTGGTAGGTATGGCAATACATAATTTTAAAAAAATACTTATATTAAAAGTTACTGAAATCGATTCAGTAGTCAATTAGGAACAAACTACTTTCAGGTCTTGCGTCTATTCTGTTACACCTTATAGAACCTTTCAAATATTTCTTGTTCAGTTGCGTAATTTATTCGTTTTAAGTTTTGCTTTCCGAGGCACGGAAGGGTCTTGGTATGTAAAGATGGTCACCCATCCACAGACCAACCGCGGCAAGCGTAGCTTAACCTGATCGATCGAACCGTGTGGCTATTAATACTTAACCTTAAATCTTAAATTAATAAGCTCTAATTTAATAAGCTCTCAAATTCGAAAAAACAGTAGTAACGATACAGTGACCAGAAATTTGAAACTAAACAACATTGATAAAATGATAAATCATTTTATTTCTGTAAGTAGGTTTGTACCAACACTTTTACACGTCAATCATATTTTTAAAACTAGATGAGGTCGGCGTTTCCTATCTGACTACTCTGAAAAAAAAGGCCGAAACAAACTCAGAGGTCACAGCCTCTTTTAAAGTCCAGACATAATCTTGGTCAGATCATACTGATAGATGATGCAAAGATGTTTTTGAAGCCAGAAACTTCTCGATCACTTCCCGTAATTAAACTTTATTTGTGAAGCTACCATCAGAACTAAATATAAACTGATGCAGCCGGATTCTGCCCACGCTGTGAAATAACTTCACGGATTATATTCTGACGAAACTGTTTAAGGATTCCTGGTATCAGTTGCATGTAACAATCAAAATAATAGTCCCACTGCTGAGACTCTTTGAGAGGGAGTGGCCCATGGTTCACCACGCGGGCAAAGGGTATGAATTTTTGGTTCCAAGACATGCCGGTTTCAATGTTTCCCTTGACCGTTTTGAGAGCAGTGGTGATGAAATCAGTTACACAAAGTAAATTGCCTGTGTCTGGGATTGAATCCACGATCTAAGGAAGTCACGGCTGTTGCCACTGGCCACCTACTGTCTCAAAGATTTGAGGTTTGAGATTTTTTTTTTGTTGGGCATCTCGCAGTTGGCCTTGAGAGGCCGTGACTGCTCAACCGGGCTTTCCTGGGGCTGCCATTAAGAATTTACTCTTAACGCCTCCAGCCAGTACAAACTAAAATTTATAAACTAAGCGACTGCACGCTGAGGGCACTCCCTGTGGGGTACGGACCTCGGCTCAGGGCGTCACTGATAGGGGGACAGCTATCATTGGGGACAGGCTGGATCAAAATATTGGCATTATTATTGATCGGGGAATTTAAAGCTACTGGCTCAGCTGCGGCGCGGGCTGGCGCTTCAACGAGCAAGGGTCGGTCGGGGTGAGGTTTGAGAATAGTGGAAATTAAATAAGTAACACAGGGTAACGCGCACATATACCTTGGTGCACATATAAATCGTATCAGGCCGTTATCTCTGCTTATATTACACTATTATATATCTGACAGTTATCCTTTTTTTCCTGTGGGTAACAAACACGCGTCGAGCCTAGGTACAGCGTCCTGCGAGTGCAATTTAAGGCGCTGATTTCTTGAAAACGCTCAAAAAGGTGGTTTTTTAAACCAGTGTATCTCTTTAACCGTAAATAATTTTGAAAGCAAAAAAATATATGATATTTTCAAGTCTTTTTTGCATACAGTGATGGAACTAAAAACATAATTAAACATACTTTAATGCATCAAAAAAATCATCAAAGTCACCTCTTAATTATCTTTAAAACCAGTTTATCCCTTCAATAACAATTAAAATTATAATTAAAAATATACCATAAAATTCCAAATGCCACCTGCATCCAGTTATAGATTATTTATTATTAAATAGTTCTTAACTAATTTTATACGATTTTATTTGCATTTTTACGACAATGCTTGCTCATTTATTATTAGAATTTATTACAACAGATTTTAACCCGTATCGGATTGCAATAAGAACTGTTATCGCTCATAACGACAATATTTAAAGTTACCAAGGCCATGCTTTTAAGATGCAGTTGGGACTGTCATGGCGATATAGCGCTTCAGGAATGTTCTCAGATGGTTCCTATCCCATCATGCGGAGAAGCGGCCTCCATACTAACTAACTATACCTACAAATAAATTAAAAAACAAAAGTATACTTAGGAATCGAAATAGTTATACTCGCCCGCATCGCTGACATCCGGAAACATGCCCAGAAGACTGGCAGCATTGCCACGTTGATAAGAAATACAAATTCTTTGCCCAAAAAATATGCCGAAAACTAAAAAACTATATCTGATTTTTATTAACATAATCTAACCAAAGTTATTCTCTCGTTTCAGAGTTGAAATGCGAGCTCGCGTCAGCATACAAGGAGTCGGAGCTCATCCGTCAGAGAAGCCGGTCGCTTGAAGAGGAACTGTCTGCGGCCAGGACCTGTTCATCTAACTTAGCTGATCAGCTGCACAGGCGGAACGGTAAGACAGATTGATCTTCCCCTACTAGAGTAACAGTAGCCGTTTACATTCATGTTCTGCAACCTAATTGCGAAAAACACTAGGTATTAATCACTTTGAAGGTTATTGGTAATCTATTGCTTCATAAATTCGAAAAATATGTCCGGTCAACAAACGTAAATAGCGCATTGAATATTCTTGAACTGTCAAAATGAAAACCATTCAAATTGCTAGTGTGGTCGCAATTATCCTGCAAAGCTTCTCTCCTGTCTGAGGGCATATGTGAACACCATGTATCTATAATAAATTTACTTAAAAGGAATGAAAAGCAATACAGATAAATGCACCCAGAATAAAATTACTATACCAAAATATGCATTTTAACTCTAAATAGTAAGTTTATTCTGGGTGCATCGTTTTCACACATAATCATATAATGAATGTACTATGTTAAATATTGTACTTAAAACATTTTAAAAGAGTAACGGTGGAGTTTCTTGCCCATTCTTCTCCATACGAAACTACATTTTGGAAGGGGCGACTAGAATCAATTCTATTTTAAGTAAGTGAGTAAGTACCTAAGTAATTTATTTGCCAAAATCTATGTGTACAAAGTAGTATGATGTTATTATAAAGGTGGCCCATTTACATTCTACCATTACATGTGGTGTGCAAATATTTAATTTCAAAATACATTAAATTAAAAACATGTCATAATATTCCTTTAGTTATCACTACAAACGTTACAAAATTTCTGATTAACTAAATTATTGGTTGTGCTGGATGGTGCTGATCCACGCGTCAAGTTCGTGAACGTGCGCCGTCGGTTGAGACTGGTCATCTCCTAACTTCCAGGGCTTATTTTTAATCTTAAGTTTAGAATTATTTATTATTTTTACATTGTTCTCACATATGGAAGCAACAAGAATAATGTTCCCAAGATTTTGTAATAAGTAACTTGATTTAAAAGAGTGTCCTTAGAGTTTCTTGCCCGTTCTTCTCCATAGAGATCTACGTTTTGGAATGGGCAACTAGCTTCAACTTTCCAACTGATCGACTTTTTGACAATTCATAAGTAGCTGTAAATTGTTTAATTGAAATAAATGCTTTGAGTTTGAGGTTTCGGACCTACAAATCGAAAGTTGCAGCTCTGAGTCTGCGATAGTACAAGCTAAATATAATACATTCGTGATTGTTTCTCGATGACTAGATATTCATCGCACTAAGCAGTGCAGACAGTTGACAATCTAACAGTGTATTTTAAGGTTACTGCACTACTATTAGGCAAATATTATTACTCAGTGAAAGACTTTCTAAATTATATAAATTTATCCTGATTATGATTGATAAAATAAATTACAAATATGACCAATTATGACTTAAGTACCTGTTTTGTTTTGCTGACATTATTTAATTTGTATGAGTAGTTTAATTTATGTACCTAAAAATTTGCACGCCATAAGGTAGACTGTAGCCGATCTCATTTATTTATGTACAACATTTTATACCTGTACCTACATTCATAGCAAATAAAGTTCTGATTCTGACGCTTTGGGATTAACACAATACTTACAATTGACAATCTAGTGCGCCAATAATCCCACCGCGATACTTTTACGTTTGTGCGAGCGTGAACTTAAGGCCATCTGGTCTCAATACCATTCTTTTCTTTCCAGATGAGTCATTACGTCAGATCCGAGCAGAACTGGAGGATGCTCTCGGTCAGAGAGCGGAGCTCGAGTCGCGAGTGCTCGCTCTAGAGCGAGACAAGGATAGACTCGAGCAGGAGAAAGTTATACAGGAGCAGAAAGCACAGGAGGTGAGATGATGATACTTGATCACCATTTAAGGTGAATGCGCAGTGGTAGAGCGCGAAATTCAAATTTTGTTACGTTTTTTGCAATTTTCAGGTGAGTGTCAGCTTGTTACTTGATCAAAATATGATTTGCGACTATAACATGTACGTATTTACAGATTTATAATCATTAGAATTAATAATACATCTTTCTAAGTTAGATTTGTTCCATAAGAACAAATTTTTTATGGAAAAGTGCTTGTGGAAGAAATCTAACTTATAAGAGATATATTAGACATTCTAATGACTAAATTATGTAAACACGTACCTGTTATATTCGCAAATCACATTTTGATCAGGATATAACCTGATACTGACCTGAAAATTGCAAAAACGTAAGAAAATTTGAATTTCGCGGTCTACCATTGCGCATTCACCTTAATGTCTAGTTTTACCCTTAATTTGGGCATATGGCCTGATGACACAGATGCCATCTGTTGGAACAGATCAGCTCAAAGCTGCAATGGCTCTTTCTTCAAAAGGTATTTCCAGACATAGCCCTGCATTGTTAGACTAAGTTCTAATAAATTGGACTTTAAAAGAGACCTTGTCCTCTGAGTTTGTTTCGGCATTTCTTCTCAGGGATCAGTCAGTTAGGGAATTCCGGCGCCAACTAGTTTTTTTAAAATAATGACCAACAAAATATTGACATCTAAAAGTGTCTTATAAAAAAAAAAAGTCATTTATTCAAACTAGGCTGAAAGTCAGCTCTTTCCATCCATCCATCCATACATACAAACTTTCGCGTTAATAATATTAGCAGGATAATATAATATTTTGTAATCTGCCTATTGTCAAGAGCCTAAATAGACAGGTTCCCTAAACCTTTTAGAAAGTACAACGAATTGCTAAATTGAAAAGTACAACTGTGATGTATAATTGGCATTCTGAAGTGGCAGGTATTACGTTTAGTCGGTTAACCAGACGCCTTTGAAAGCGCTCTCAACAATCGACAGTTTCGATTTTGCGTGTGCGTTTCGATTTTATTAAATTGTGTTACTTACTATAGCTAGCAAAAGAATTTATGATACAACAGAACGATTTATTATTAACTAGCTGACCGAACTTCGTACCACCAATAAAAGTTGTCTGAACTTTTTGTGAGACTAACAAACGTCAATTCATTTTTATATACATATGTAGATAATATGACAGATAGTTCATCACATTCCAATTCAGATTCAGAAATAATATGATTTTAACATTTGAAATAAAAGGTTTCGCATCTATGAGTCACGTTTTTTTTTGTTTACCTTTAATTAACTACTTAAACCTATGGAGTATAGATAGTTATACTTTCCAATATTCTAAGTAATTGACGCACTATTTAATGTTATTGTCTGGCCTATGTTATCATCGAATGACACAGTGACTACACGCATCGTTCTTAAGAGGGGGGACGGGGCCTGCGAGGAATTTGAAAAATAGGTATTTGAAGAAACTATTGCCGTCGCGGTTTCAGTAACTCTGTCCCTGTAGTGTGTGATAGGGACAGCTGCGGCTCAGACCGAAATTATCACAACTTTTTTGACGAGATCGACGTTTTGTATTCCCCCTTTTTTCTCCTTGAAAACTGAGCCGATTCAATTATTTTTTAAATTAATATTTTAAGAAAGAATATGTTTAGGTTCCTATCATTTTTTTTTATGGTAATATCTTTTCTAATTTGTCTGGTAATCCTCTAATTACGGCGGTAAAAATAGGGCATTTTTTGTAAGTATTAAAAGGTCATATTTTCTTTACTAATTAGTTGCTGAAAAAAGAAAATGACAGGAACGTGTTTATAGCAGACCTTGATTTTATGAAAAAAAAATATTGCTCTAGAGGCATTATTCAGGAAGAAAAAAGGGGAATTCATTTGTATGGAGAATCGCACGCCCTGTTCCGTCTTAATTTGAAAGTAGTATTCACCTTCAATTTGCCATCACTTCTCACAAAAGTTGTCTTTCTAGGCGTTGGCAGCAGCAGAAGCCAGCACATCAAAATGGCGCGCAGCACACGAGGCGGCGCGCTCGCAGGCGGCCGCCAGGGCAGAGCGCATGCTGGCGGACTGCGAGTGGAAGATGAGGGAACTGGAGAAGCGGGCCAGGGAGGCTGACAAACAAAACAAAGAGGTAAGCTGTGTGTGTTTCTGTCAGCCTAGTACTTCATCGTCAATTCGTTTAGAAGGAATAGTGATTGAAAGATGAGGGAGCTGGGGAAACGTGTCGGGGCCGTGTTTATCAGCCAAACATAACAAAAAGGTAAGCTCCGGGAGGTTCCTGTTTCGTATAAGGCGATAGGAAATGCCCGGGTGTTTCCACTGCGAAGATCGCTCTGAGAACACGGTGGAGCATACGGTGGTGGTCTGCCCGGCTTGGGCGGAGCACCGCCGTGTCCTCGTGGAGGCGATCGGCGGCGGTGAACTCTCGCGTCCGGCCCTGGTGCAGGCCATGGTACGGAGCGAGAGTGCATGGGTAACCGTCGCCTCCTTCTGCGAAGCGGTAATACTCGCGAAGAGGGAGGCGGCGCACGTGTGGGAGAGGCAGTATATGCGCCCTCATGGCCGTAGTTGCCGCGGGAGATACCCTGGGCGTCGGGAATCCCAGGCTAATTCCCGACCGCGGACAGCGAGTAATGGGTAGCTCGCTGTCCGGTTAGGACCAAGCCCGGGTCGACGGCGCGTTGTGTTCCACGCGCGCCTCAAAGAGATGTCAGCACCAACTGGTGTGGTCCGCAAGGGCCAATGCCTGCCAGGGGTGCGGGTTGTTCGAAAGAGATACCGTGGCCCCTGGCACACAGGCAACTGAGGGAACACGGGTGGGTTGTAGTTAGTAAAAGTCTGACACGCCCTCCTGCTCCACCCAGAGCGGGATAAGTTATTTGATGATTTTCCCACCCAAAAAAAAAACCTGTAACAATTGACGTTCAAAAATAAAATTTAGTTTCCTCGTATCGTGGCCTCGTGGGGTATCCGAATCACCCCCACGTATGTGAAAATATTTGAAGATTTCCCAACCTCAAAAAAAAACACCTCTGTGCGTTTCTGTTAGCCTAGTACTTCATCATGAATATGTTTAAAAGGTATACCTGACTCGCTATAGCGAGTGAAACATTTAAGGGAACTAGAAAGACGAGCCAGAGTGGCTGAAATCATACAAAGTAGGTAAGCTCTCTGCGTTTCTGTCAGCCTAGTACTTCATTATGATATTGGAAGATATTCGGCCAGGAAGGCTGTCAAACATTATAAAGACGTAAGCTCCGCGTGTTTCTGTGAGCCTAGTACTTCATTATGATATTGGAAGATGTAGGAATTGTAGAATCCGGCCAGGAAAGCTGTCAAACCTACGTGTCAAAGATTATAAAGAGGTAAGCTCCGCGTGTTTCTGTGAGCCTAGTATTTGATCATGAATAACTTTAGAGGTATTGGGAAGATGAGGAGACTAGAGAAAACGGGCCAAAAACGCTGACAAACATAACAAAGAGGTGAGCTCTGCGTGTTTCTGTGAGCCTAGTACTTCATCGTCAATTGGGAGATGACTTTTCGACTTTCAAAAGATCTACGAATGACAGGCAGAGACCATGGCTTCAAGACTCGATTTGTATTCGATTTTAAATAAACAATTTATCAGCATTGTATCATCTGCTAACTTCATGTCAATTACTTCCACAGCTCACAGCAACAGTAGACCAACTGAAATCCAACCCGAAGCCCTCACCAGCCCAGGTAGCGGAGCTCCAACAGCTAAGAGGTTTGATCACGGAGCAGCAACGTTCGGTGCAGTCTCTGACTCTTCAGCTGCAGAAGGTGGAGACCAGGGAGGAGGCTCTGAAGCTTGAGGTGCATCGGCTGAAGGAGCTGTTGGAGAGGGAGATTGCCAGCGGGAAGGAGAAGGAGGAGAGGTATCGAAAGGTTCGTAGGAGATTCTTCTTATCAATCTTATCTTAGCGTTTATTCTGAAAATGGGCAACGACGCAAAATAGCTGTCAAATATTTCACTGTTTTGATTAATTTGTCGATATTACTGTATGGAAATATGAAATATCGCTAACTTAAAATATTGATTATGAAATGCATTAATTAATATCTTAACACCGAATATTTAGGTTTTAGATTAGAACTTGAAAACTTTCCAAATGCCCTTTTTACGCCTAAAACGGTTGCAACATCAAATTAAGTGTTTTAATTGCAAATCATTATTCATATTTTAGGTCACTAGTTAGCGATATTTCATACTTCCATACAGTAGGTAAATATTTGACAGTTATTTGCGACGTTGCCAACTTTCAGAATAAACGTTCTTAATTGCAAAATGATAATAAAAAATGTTGATTGTAATTTGTTTCCTATTTTTACACGCTATAAATTAGCTTCATTTGTATATTTGTTTGTATGTAACCGACTCCTTAGAGCGCGATTTTGACCCACTTTAAACGGTCAGATTTCATTGAAACTTTGTAAACTTATCGAGGACCGATGACTATTCAATAATAAAAATAAAAATGGAGAAAAATGAAAAAAAAAAGTAAAAAAACACGTTTTTGTAGTTAGCAGAACTAAAAAATAGAAAATAAATAACAAAAATACTTAAAAAAGCACCTCACGCTTTATTTTCTCCTTTTTAAACTATTATTTTATTTTTAAACTATTATTTTATTTTTATACTTTTTGCTGTGTCCTACAAGATCCGTAATTGTGCCATTGTAAGAACTTTAAACATTATGGAATGCAAATAAACACAGGATTCAAAAACCAATTTGCCTAGCCTCTTCCCAACTATGTCGGGGTCAGCTTCCAGTCTAACTGGATGCAGCTGAATACCAGTATTTTACATAGAGCGACTGCCTATCTGACATCCACAACCCAGTTACTGGGTAACACGATACCCCTTGGTGAGACTGGTTATCAGACTTTTGGGCTTCTGATGACTGTCAAAGATTCATGAATGACAGCCAGAACTAACGGCTTAACGTGCATTCCGAGATATGGAGGAGTCTCAGTATGTAAAGATGGTCACCCATCCACAGACCAACCCCGGCAAGCGTAGCTTAACCTGATGGATCGACCCGTACGACTGTTCTTACTTAGCCACGCACCCCTCTAAGAATATGAATATAAATATTTTAATGCATCTGTGTACGGACGCCAGCAGGTCAAGCTACCCCAAACTGTCAAATTTTCCCAATTGAACATGAACCTTATCCTATTGTTATAAAGTTGAAAATCTATCAAAGAAATTTGACAGATTGGTGTAGCTTGATGTGCTGGCATCTGTAATTAACCATTAACTTATACAGCCAACTATAGACTACTAGCCAACTATAGACTACTAGCCAACTATAGACTACTGGCCAACTATAGACTACTAGCCAACTATAGACTACTGGCCAACTATAGACTACTGGCCAACTATAGACTACTAGCCAACTATAGACTACTGGCCAACTATAGACTACTGGCCAACTATAGACTACTAGCCAACTATAGACTACTGGCCAACTATAGACTACTAGCCAACTATAGACTACTGGCCAACTATAGACTACTAGCCAACTATAGACTACTGGCCAACTATAGACTACTAGCCAACTATAGACTACTAGCCAACTATAGACTACTAGCCAACTATAGACTACTAGCCAACTATAGACTACTGGCCAACTATAGACTACTAGCCAACTATAGACTACTGGCCAACTATAGACTACTAGCCAACTATAGACTACTAGCCAACTATAGACTACTGGCCAACTATAGACTACTAGCCAACTATACAGGATAAGTTTTAACCAGTGCGCAAACTGTAACCATGAATTCAGCATAATTAAAGGAAATTTTCGACGGTTATACATAAAAAAAATCAGCTGTTTCATAGATCAGTTGTTTTTAGTATAACCGAAGAAAAATTTCTGCGCTGGGGGTCTAGAATGATATGCTGAATTCATGGTTACAGTCTGCGCACTGAATAAAAACTTTTCCTGTATGCTATCACCAAATTTTTCACCATTCCAGGAAGTCCAACGCCTAGATCAGCAACATTCGAAAACAGTAGAATCTCTACGCTCTGAGCACGCGGCGACTGCAGCGTCAACTCGCGCGGCTTTAGAAAGGAGTCACGCTGAGAGGACCAGGAACGCACTCGCACAGCTCAGGGCTGAGGCCGAGCAGGATGCCAAGAATGCGGACAGGAAGCTGAGAGAAGTCACCACTAGGGTGAGTAACTTAGAAGCAGTATCTAGGCTTTAGAGTTACTGATAAGTAAATAAAACTCCGTTCCGTGTGGTGCCGGACGTAAAGAATAGCACCATCCCATTTCTTCCCTTGGTGTCGTAGAAGGCGACTAAGGGACTTACTAGAGAATGGGCAGCAGCGCTCTCTATGCATTTTACACCATACTGCGTTCGCCAACCCGCCTGCCAAGCGTGGCGATTATGGCAAAACCCCCCTTTTGGGGAGGCCTATGTCCAGCAGTGGACGTCTTTCGGCTGAAATGATGATGATGAAATAAAACTCAATAGTAGGGAATAATTGTTAATCGTTTATTGAATAAAAATCCTGGCTTACATACTATTTTGGGTTTAACACTTTGTAGCTGTGCTACTGTATTCAAAATATCAGACAGCCAATCGGAGAGCACTAGAACCAAAACTCAAATCGTTACGGTATACAATGACCGCGCACCCATCTCTCTCTAGCACGCGCGCGACGTATAGCGCCGTCTGTACGCACATTATAAATGTTACCGCCACCGGCGCAGCGCCTCAAGCCCTGGCTGGAGGCGTTAAGTTAATTCTTAATGGCAGCCCCAGGAAAGACCGGTTAAGCAGTTACGGCCGCTCAAGGCCAACTGCGAGATGCCCGACAATTATGTAGGTCACTACCAGGATTTACGACGTAAAGTTGGAAGGCCTCCCACAAGGTGGACCGATGACCTTGTGAGGGCCGCAGGAGTCAGCTGGATGCGGGAAGCACAGAACCGGTCGAAGTGGCGGAGCTTGGGGGAGGCCTATGTCCAGCAATGGACGTCTTTCGGCTGAAATGATGATGATCGAGGATTTAAATATGGTCTTCATTCGTCGAAAACGTAGGTACTGTAGATTCACAGATGACTCCGCCTTGCAGGCTTAGCATGACGCTTTCTATTTCTACGAAGAATAGACAGTGTCTTTTCTATACAAAGTCACATTTCGTTTCTCCATTTTTGACATTGACCCGTAGATATCCTTCTACAATCTGTAATTTTGTCTTTCGTTTCTACCGATCTTTGTCTAGGTCCTTTTATATGTAGACTATTTCAGAAGAACATTTCTTCCCACACTGACAACAAAATTTCTACTCGACGGCCACAAAGTATATACAGTCATCTACTAAATCATGATTCGTTTAGAACGCATAACTGTGTATCTTCTCCTATTGGACATCATTTCGATAATAGTCATGTCTATTCTTCCGTCGAAAAATCGGTGCTACTACTACTTTTTTTTTCAGTTTGAGAACCTAAAAGAAGTACTAGCTAACAAAGAGGCTCAGTACGAGCATGCCATCGCAGAGGCTCACAGCAAAGCAGACTGGGACATCATGCAGCTCAGACATATGCTAGACAAGGCCGACATCACATACGCCAACAAGTGCGAGGAGATGAGCGAACGATTTGAGACGGAGAAAGGTAATTTTTTGGGATATACAGGATGTCCCGAAACTCAACGTCAAGCGGGTACGGGGCAATAAGCTAGGTTGTGCGAGTTCTAGCAAAAATAACAAAAACTTAGTACATTTTTTTTTTAAGACAAGGCGTCAAAGTTTCATGATAAAACGTTTTTAACGATGACTTAATTAAACTTTATTTTTTTGTACTAGACTCACAATATTAATTATTGGTTTTGTGACTGCAATCAATAGCATAGTTATTTAGGATTACATTAAAAAAAAAAACACTGAACAATTTAGAAATTTGTGATCACAGTACCTAAATATCTGATCTAGGGTGTTGATTTTCAACATTTTTAAAAGAAAACCTATTAACACATAAACAAGTAACATGGATTTTATTTTTTATTTTTGCTAGAACTGGTACAACCTAGCTTATTGCCCCGTACCCGTTTGACGTTGAGTTTCGGGACATCCTGTATATTATATGGGTGACTGGTAATTAGTGACCGATATTTAAATACATGATTGTACTCATAATAACAAACAACTTCTTTTTATAGAATATAATAGGTCTTTATTTGCTTAGAATGTAGGTACATAAAAATAAGTTGTTAAATTAAATAATAGGATCCATGTACATTCTACCTTAATATAGCATGCAAATTGAATACAAATTATAGGATAATAAAATTATTACAAAAAATCATCATTTAAGAAATCCTGCACAGAATAATAACATTTGTCTACAAGGAATTCTGTGAAACGTTTTTTTAAATTTATGCAACGGTAAGTTTTTAACCTGGTCAGGTATTTTATTAAAGACTACAGGAGCCATACAAATTACACTTTTTTTAATAGGCTAGTTTTAAATACAGGTGTCCATAATAGATTCTGGTATTGAGATCTCATAGCTGTACTTCGTTTTCTAGTTTCTATTAAAGTTGAGAATAGACATCGATTATTTATTAAAAATATTGCTAATTCAAGGATATAAAGGCATGGCATCCATCTTATTGACCCCAATTTTACTACCCCAATAGAATATTAAGTAGCTAACAAGAATAATACACCATCAGCTGCAATTTAATTTTGTTACCTACAAACAAAAAAATATATTTCAGCTGTGATTCTCTTGACCCCGGAGTCAAGCGACTCACAGCTGATAGCGCGCGCGCGATCCTTATGGTGGTTAAATTAATGACACAAGAATAATGCATGGTAAAAGTGGTGTTTTTTTTGTTTTTGTTTGTAGGTAAATAAATGAAATAACAGCTAATGGTATAATATTCTTGTTAAGTACTCAATATTCTATTGAGGTGATTGGGGGCATGCGCTAGTTAAATAAGTAAAAAATCGTTTCTTTGGGAAAGTTGTTTATTATGGTGAATACAATCATGTGTTTAAATATCGGTCACTAATTACCAGTCACCCTATTTAACAAATTGCCAAATACATACAAAGTGCTATGATAGATTGACTGAGACCAACAGCCAATCGGATCACAGTATAGTTTTGACACACCGTTGATTTTCTTTGTAAGATTCGGATTAAGGGCAAACATTTACGAGAAAAATAAATAATAGTTTAAAAAACTAAAAAACACGCTTTAAAAACCAAACTAAAAAAGGAGAAAATAATGTAATTCAATTAAAAAGCGTGGGGTGCTTGACATTAAATGATTATAAAAATACCTCAAAAAGCACCCCACGTATTTTTGTTTTTAAAGCGTGTTTTTAAACTATTATTCATTTTCTATTTTTTAGTTCTGCTAACTACAAAAACGTGTTTTTTTATTATTATTATTTTCCTTTTTGTTCATTTTTCTCAAAAAAAAAATATTGAACTTTCTTCGGTCCTCGATAAGTTTACAAAGTTTCAATGAAATCTGACCGTTTAAAGTAGGTCAAAATCGCGCTCTAAAGAGTTGGTTATATACAAACATACAAGTGAAGCTAATATAAAGCGTGTAAAAACTTACTAATCTAAAGACATGAGTTAAAATTCCAGAAAAATGTTTACATGTATACTCATTCGGGTTTACAGAAAGTCTAATAGAAGAATGGTCAGAAAAGGTAAGAAATATAGAAGAACAGGCAGCCACAGCAGCAGACGAAGCTAAGAATCTTCTAGAAACCACCAGACTGAAGCTCATAGCGGAAAGAATGGAACAAGTCAATAAGCTCAAAGAACAGCATCGACAGGAAATGGGTGAGTGGAGCAATGATGATCATAGCAAAGCGTCTACTGTTAGAGATTGATTGATATTGGAATTCAACGAATTTGATTGCCCTGCACACAGGCAACTGAGGGAACACGGGTGGGTTGTAGTCAGTAAAAGTCTGACACGTCATCCTGCTCCACCCAGAGCGGGAGAAGTTATTTGATGATTTCCCAACCTCAAAAAAAAACCCCAATTGATTGAAGCTGCCTTGTTGGTCTTGTGGTTTTTTTTTTTTTTTTTGAGGGTGGGAAATCATCAAATAACTTCTCCTGCTCTGGGTGGAGCAGGAGGGCGTGTCAGACTTTTACTGACTAAAACCCACCCGTGTTCCCTCAGTTGCCTTTGTGCCAGGGGCCGCGGTATCTCTTTCGAACAACCCGCACCCCTGGCAGGCATCGGCCCTTGCGGACCCCACCAGTTCGGCGCACCAGGACACGTGGCACGCCGTGACCACCCCAGGAACCAAGTAACAAAAGGGCCCCAGACGAACCCGTGTCTGGTACCCTTGGTCCCCTTGCGACGGGTCAGCGCAGTGGCCCCGCCGCCTACCACCTTTCGGCCGCAGGGGATAGGGAGAGCGGCCAACGCTATACCGACACTCCTCTTCCCCTGCGGCCCCACCGCGTCCGCCATCAAACGGTGGCGGCCCCGTCCAGGCTACGGAAGGGAAGAGCGCTACTCAGAAGTACCGGCACTCCTCCTCTTCCGCAGCCTGTAATCCTCAGCCGCGATGCCTCCCATTCGACATCGCGGCCCGCCTCAGTTGCGGTGCACCTCACCGCAACCTACATTTTGGCCGCTACGTCGTCGGCTTGGAGACAAAAGCCCTGACGAGCGGCCCCACCTTTGGGTTCCTCTTCGCTTCACCGTGGGAGCGGACCACGGCTACTGAGCCCCCCCGCAACGACAATGCGGGAACCCACTGGGGGGGTTGGTCTTGTGGTTGCAAAGTCTGCTGACCATGACGTCATGGATTCAATTTCCAAGTTATATGATGATTTCCCACCGAAAAAAAAATAAAAATAATAAACAATTTGATTGTTGGTCTAAAACTTGATTCTTCTTCATAATTATCTCATTTCGACACGAACTATATGAAAACAGTTCATATCATATTGAAAACCCTCGGGGAATACAAACATGATGTTTTGTGTAATCTGAACTTCTACCAAAGTATTTAGCAGGTAAAGCTGTTGTAAAGACTTGTCCCGGAAACTTTAATCCCGTGTTCATTTGTCGAATGTTAATCGATCTTCGAGAAGATCGATTCACGGCCGTACGATCTACCGATTTTTTTAATCGATTCAACAGATGCGATCTTAAACCAGATCGAATCGTATGCGCCTATAAAGGAGCCCATACACGGGACAATTTGTCGTTTCGATCTATCGTCAAGAAAATCGTACTATTTTATCTTTTGAGTTCCGTCGGTTGAAATCGGTTAAAAAGTAAGAAAATTCAAATTTCGAGCGCCATCTTAGCGCATCCTCCTTAGTTGCGTTCCAGTTCGATCAAACTAAATTTCAATACCCTTGCAGATGACCAATGGGAACAATTTATGGAAGACAAAGAGAATTGCCTCGCGAGAATGAAGACAGAGTGTCGGCAGGAGGGAGAAGAAGATAGAGTTAAAAGGGAGAAGGAATTGATAGAAGAAATTGCTGGTAAGAGATTTTATTTATTAGCCTGATGTAGCCCACTTCTTTATCCTTCCAAATAAAAATACGGCACGGTAATTTTGTAACACACTGACAGTAGCAATGGCTCTTATGTTGACAGTTCAAGAACATTCATTGCGTTATTTACGTTGTTGAGCAGACAAATTATTCAAACTTATGAAGTAATGGATTAGCAATACTTTCAAAATGATTTAGATTGTGATTAATAGAGTGCAGAGAACTGTAACTAAATGTTTGTTTTAAAAAAACTGAGGAATAAACTACACTCATTTTTTTAAAGAATCCTAATTACATTCTAAAGTGCTAATAAACCACTAAAAAAACACAACATTTTTATTTAATCGATTAGTGCCGTCAAAATGCATTTAAATTTAACATTTTCAAATTTCGCGCGTTTTTTCGAGAAAGCTGGACGCAGTGGACGCCATATTGCTCTGTGGATATGACGTCAGTTTGCTTAGTAAACAAATGCGCTGATATTTTGTATGATAATTGGTTGTAATTGAGAAAAATACTTGTTATTCTACTTATCGTTGGTTTTCTGTTCCTGAATGCAAAATATTATTTAAATAAAATTTACTTTGGTTACGAAAATAATAAAAGTACAAAGTTGTTCATTTGACATGCCATATGACGTAATAACATGGCGGCTACTATTTCATGGTGTTCAAAAACAGATTAAAAAAACTGTAATCTTTGAATTGAATTTTAAAATTTATTTTGTTGTTTCATGAATTTTGCCTAAGCTAGCTCAATAATATATTTTAGATGTTTTCTCATATAGAGTAAAATACCCCATTAAGAATGTTCTCGCTTTTTTTGAAGTCGGTTACTTCGATTTCAAGACCAAAGCGAATTAGTGTCACATCGTTCAAAAGAGTTAGCCACCGGTTACTATAAAATCCCTATTTCAGAATTAAAGTCACAACTACAGTCTCAATCAAGCGAGTACGATCATTTAGCTGTCAAAGCAGCTGCTTGTGGAAGGACATTAGCGGTCACAGAGCAGGAATTAAGGTCAGTGAACATTTGAGACTAATATCGTGATATGCACAATTTGGATATACATAGACGATGCTGTGCTCTGCATGTTTGAGAGTAAACTCTATTCTGTGATACCCGTATTCAAAGATGTTTTTGATTTTTGCACTTCAAGACATTGATATACAAAAAAGCCAAGATGCGCAGTCTCGAACAAAAGTAATACTTAAAACTTTTCCCAATTATACGTCAATGGTTATGATAAAAACACATCTTTTCTCCAATTCAACCTTACACGTATGACTTTAAGTGGTTTTTACAAAGCAATGTCCAAAAAGACTGACTAAAATATCACTGACATTTATGACATTGCGCACATTGCGCCCTATTTAAGCGGACGTTTTTGAGACGCTGATTGCGTATCTCGAGTCTTTTATACATCAATGTATGCAGACTGTGCAAAATTTAAAAATCGAATCCCACACTAAAAGAGTGTTTTTATGAAAAAGAAGTTTTGAAGCTGTCAATTAAGTAATCAATCTGACAGATTTATTGACAGTAGGTACTTGAATTTAAGTAATTAATTGAACGAATCCAAAAACTTAACTTTGGTTCAATATCTAATCATTCAGCAAGCATTTACCAGTGGATCTTTTAATATTCTAATCTTTGAATACGGACCAAAATACTCCCTCATATAAAAAATAATCATTAATTCAACCAAACACAATTGGTAGCGAAATTTGTTCCTTAAAACCTTTTCTTTTTTTATTTAAAACTAATAATTATAACACTAATTTTATTGAAATATAGTCTTTTGGACAAATTTGGCTACCATGACCGCATGTCGAAATTCACCCACGGCGTGATAACTACCATTTTATTTATATTTCATGGTCATTAACATTGTTTTAATTAAAAATACATGCGTTTGAAATCATTTATTTTGAAAGATGCCTGTATTTTGGAGATTCTTGTCTCGGCATCTACTTCTAAGAATACAAACAATGATTCAGAATTAAGATATTTAGTCAAAGTGAAAGCCACACGGTCGTCATTTTATTTATCCTTTGGATTAATTGCCTTTCTAGAAAATCTTAAAGAAATCGGTTTTCAAAAGATACTCTCAGAACACTCGCAAGCTTGAATGTCAAAAATGTCACTCTAAATAAAATAATTGAAATAAACGATTTTGTAAAACCTCCTGGTGACATCTACTGACTCCATGTGATGGACCTGTGTTGCCTTCCTTGCGAAAATTATTAGAAATAGAATCTATTCAATCATTTCTATATTTTTCAAAAGACGTGTCCTGTGACGTCTACAATGTTGAGTACTTTCTGAATTTGGTAAAATCAATTTTAAATAAATGGTAGAAAGTGCACCTATCTAACCATCTGGTAAAATCGTTTAGTCTCTTTACCCCATCTGGAGAAGCATATTTTTATCCTTAAGGATATACATCTATTACATTCCCGCATCACTTGGCTTTCACAAGTCTCTTTGTATCTTGACTATGCCCCAGTTATCAAAAGGCATCTTTCAAATTCTTCACACAACTTCACCCATACATAAGTAAATATCATAAAAACACATCATTTGCATCATAATATCATAAAAAAGCGATGTCCAAAAGGCAATATTTCAATAAAATTATATAAAAGAAAACATTAAACAGCTAATGCGTTATACGGAACAAATTCCGACATTAACTTTAAGGGTTAGAAGTTGTCCCAAAATCAATCTGCCTAGCCTATTCCCAACCATGTTGGGGACAGCTTCCAGTCTTACCGGATCCACCTGACTACCAGTATTTTACTCGGAGCTACAGCCTAACTGATCTCCACATCCCACTTACTGGGTAACACGATAATGGGTAAGACTGGTTCTCAGACTTCCCCATAAAGCTTTAATACAACATCTGATAAATCCTACTAAAGGCGAAAAAGCAAAAATTGCAAGCCATTTTCATCCTTTTCTACACCGAACCATACCTTATTCTGCCGAAAAACATTACTGATTCCGGTTTGAAGGTATGGTGCCGCTGAAGTGGGGAAGGTCAGGCAAAGCTAATAGGGTATTTTCCAATTTATTAAAAACTATTTTAATTTGGAGATTGGGACGAAATATGTAACAGAAAAATAAAAATAAATTGATTTATTTATATCCATTTTCTCAATTAAAAACTATTTAAATCAAATATATTTTTCGTTGTTTTGAATGTACCGCCAAAACGCTCCATGAGATGACTTTTTATCACGTGACCACATGTGATGTCAACTTTGTGTCAATCTAAAGTAATTTGTAAACTAATGAATGTCGAGTTTATAATTAACAAGATTTTTAATGGATAGAAAGTGGTATTACTGGTGTGCGGGGTGCCTCTGTGCACAAATACTTCTAAAACTGCGCCACACAAAGTATTTTTACCGGTGCCGTTTACACAAATCTGACGTCACGTGTGGTCACGTGATAAAAAGTTATCGTAAGGAGCGTTTTGGCGGTAAATTCAAAACAACGAAAAATAAATTTGATTTTAATCGTTTTTAATTGAGAAAATGGATTTAAATCAATTGGTTTTAATTTTTCTGTTAAATATTTCGTCGCAATCTTCAATTTAAAATAGTTTTTAATAAATTGGAAAATACCCTATTGTAGATGGCGTGATCATAGCTAGGTCCTTACGGCCTACAGTAAATTTGACAAGTCATTTATTCTATCAATTTCGTGAGTTAGTTTTTATTTCGTTATTTTCGGTGTTTCAGATATTTTAAATCAAGTATTAGACATGGAAAGTGTTTGAATTATTAACGTTAAATATCTCCTTGTATCACTTTTTTGAAAATGTTACCGTCATAACCTCGAACTCTTGTTTTATTTTTTTTAAATCTCAACGCAAAGCTTTAAGCCACAATCTTCTAATTTTAGAGTTTTTCAAGGAAATGGTGGACTCCAATTTCGAAGTACAACAGCGCGTCTTTTTCGCTAAAAATAAAATAAAACCACCTCGCGCCTTGTATTATTAGCTTGTGTTAGAAACTAGCTACGACAGCGCCATTTTGACAGTTGCCTTCCCCATTAAAAACACATGAGACATTTCATCATTGTCTCTGAATGGTATTGCACCTACCTCCTTAAATTTGATCTGATGTGCATAGGCTTCAGTGACAAGTTTGTCGCCAGCTTGTTCGTTATCAGTGTTCGAATCAGCCTCATTGTTACCAGTGTCGGCATCATCGTGATCCTGCTGTGTGCTTGGGCGGGCTGTTCTCTGCGTGTGACACTCATCGCCACTCTGCTAGCTGTCACCGTGGCTTTAGCAGCCAGACTGTTGCGTCGAGCTAAACGACACTCCTAAACGATATTAGATTTTAATTTTGAAGCCTGTTCCACATTTTTTGAAAAGTCCACCGAAATATCTTTATGGTTTACCTCTTTTTTTAACCGACGAAAAAACTGAGGAGGTTCTCAAGTCGACGCGTACATTTTTTTTATGTATGTCCACGCATAACTTTTTACAGAGTAGTCCTATTTTCATAATTCTATCTCATATAAATTTGGAAAAAATATCCAACCCTGAGGGTAGGAAAAAAGGGGATGATTGATTATTCACTCACAGATTATAATGCAGAGTTGTGTATTACAAAAAGTAATCAAAAATTAAGCAAGTTGAAATTAGTAGATTATAGCCACAAAAAAAATAATTAACAAAAAAATTAAACCGCCGAAAAAACAGAAAAGCCAAAAATTGAATTCCTTTTTTTTTAACCTTGAATAACTAAGTTCGGAAGGTGGTGACATAAAATTAAAATACCTATCCAAAGTCACTGACTTCCAAACTTAGTTATTCAGGTTAAACAAAAAAGGTTTATAATTTTTTTGCTTTTCAGTTTTTTCGGCGGTTTATTTTTTTTGTGAAAAAGTTTTTTTTTAATGAATTCAATTAGAAACAAGTTAAACTTTTTGGCAAACAAATAAGAATGAGCATTAAGGCTTATTCAGACTAGTGCAACGCGACACGACTTTTGTAGAACAATTTCATGGAACGAAGTTTTCATAAAATTGTTCTACGAGAGTCCCATCGCGTCTGTTTACCCACTACCTATGTCCTTCTTCTTTTTAGCGTGTCTATTAAAAAAAATAACACGAAAAACATGTATTCGTAGGTATAGTTTTCTAGATTAGTTTGGCCCTAAATTCACTAACGCGAATACTGTTCGCTGACGCAGCCATTAGGTCCTCATGTGTGCTGACTGTTAGCGATTGTAGACTTTCCTAATGTTAAAAATCGGTTTCATTACTTGCCATACCAAGTATTACTTATTTATATGAATACTTTTTGATAGTGACTATTCATCCCTAGTGAAGTAGGTCTTTCGTTGGTAAAACTTTAAAATCTTGCTGTACTTATAAAATCTTGCTATAAAGTGCAAACTGAACGAATGTAAATTACACAGTTTTATTAAAGAAACAAACACATATATTGCTCGTACGTGACACTCGCTTTATCAATGGTAGACTTGCAAATGTGGAGCAGGGTTCGACTGCGTAGCCAAGTTTGTCAAAATTAGACGAGTCCGTCTCACGAGATAAACCCCGCGGAAATAAGTGGACCTAAATACTAAATATGTGGAATATCTCAATAGATATGACTGTAGAACCGCGTCTAAGAGTTTCGTCAGACGGACTTTAGACATACCTACTTCCAGCGTGACTTGGCATAGTTCATGTGGAATGGCAGAAATATTTTTGGACGTGTGTTAAAGATAATTACGAATGTTTAATTTTGAAAAACTCGTCCCAGTAACCGTAGAGTTGTAGACTCATTAATTATTGTGGTCCCAGAACAGATCTTTGAAAAGTAACGCTTGCTTTTTCCGTAACAGCAGACTTAACTATAAAAAATTTGGGATTCAAAACAGTGTCAGAAAACTCAGGTAGGTTACGTCACGAGTGAAAAAATTCTAACTAGACTTAATAATGAATAGAGCCTTCCTTTCCTAACATTTAAATCACGTAAAAGTGAGCTAAAATGTCAAAATAAGGCATGATAGCAGCGCCTCTACCGGGTAAATATAGAACTAGCAATGTGAAATGACTGGGTGTTCATTTCTCTTACAATTATAGTTTTTTTTTTACATCATTATTGCGTATAAAGTTCATGTTTAATTGGGAAAATTTGACAGTTTGGGGTAGCTTGATGTGCTTCTGTACAGACGCCAGCACATCAAGCTACCCCCATCTGTCAAATTTCTTTGATAGATTTTCAACTTTATATCATAAGCCTAAGTTTGATGTTCAAATGGGAAAATTTGACAGTTTGGGGTAGCTTGATGTGCTGGCGTCTGTACATCTACAAAATACTAATTATTATTACAATCTAATTAATAAATATCTAATAGACAAAGGACAGACTAAGCCGCTGGTTCTAGAAGCATTTTCCACAAGAATTCCTTAAATATAAAAGGTAAGCACTAAGTAAGGATTTTTGAAAATTCTCCCTTTAAGAGAAGACGGAGCCTGCGAGGAATTTGAAAAGTAGGTATTTGAAAAAATTATTGCCGTCGCGGTATCAGTAAGTCTGTCCCTGTGTGATAGAGGGACAGCTGCGGCTCAGACCGAAATTATCACAACATTTTTGACGAGATCGACGTTTTGTATTCCCCTTTTTTCTCCTCGAAAACTGAGCCGATTCAATTATTTTTAAAATTAACATTTTAAGAAAGAGTATGTTTAGGTTCCTATCATTTTTTTTATGGTAATAACTTTTCTAATTTGTCTGGTAGTCCTCTAATCACGGCGGTAAAAATAGGGCGTTTTTGTAATTTTTAGAGGGTCATATTTTTTTTTACTAATTAGTTGCTGAAAAAATGAAAATGACAGGGACGTGTTAACAGCAATCATTGATTTTATGAAAAAAAATTGCTCTAGAGGCATTATTCAGGAAGAAAAAAGGGGAATACATTTGTATGGAGAATCGCACGCCCTGTTACCTCTTAAGGGGGTTAAATAGGGGATAAAAGTTTGTATGGAAGTTTGCCGATTTAAAACCCTGTCAGGCACACAGCTTGTAATACTATAAAATCTTAAATCCTTGACAGCCAACACATAGCCTACACCGTTGAGTTTAGAAGCATGCAATTTTGCACAAGAGTTCCTATTAAAACCAAGGAAGATTTTTTGAAAATTCATCCTCTATAGGGGTTCATTCGTTTAAAAGTTCGTCATTTTTGTCGATCAGGAAACCCCATTGTCTTTCTTTTTTTTTTTTGGGCATCTCGCAGTTGGCCTTGAGAGGCCGTGACTGCTCAACCGGGCTTTCCTGGGGCTGCCATTAAGAAGTTAATCTTAACGCCTCCAGCCAGGGCTTACAAACTAAAATTTACATGCTAAGCGACTGCACGCTGAGGGCACCCCCTGTGGGGTACGGACCTCGGCTCAGGGCGTCACTGTTAGGGGGACAGCTAGTGGGGACAGGCTGGATCAAAATATTGGCATTATTATTGATCGGGGAATTTAAAGCTACTGGCTCAGCTGCGGCGCGGGCTGGCGCTTCCACGAGCAAGGGTCGGTCGGGGACCCCATTGTCTACACAATAAAGACTTATATCTTAATAATGCAGGTCATGCCACTTCGACGCGTATTGTTTATTGCTAGTTCCAAAATCCTCCTACAGAGGCGCTGCTATCTGAAATACCACAGATAATTAACATTAATATTGTTCTTAACATTTAAACTTTTTCTTTGTATAATTTTATTATTTAAATACTGCCAATTGGACTGAACTCATTTCATAAACACAAAACACAACATCACGCCTGCATTCGCCGAAGCGGCAGGCAGAAACGCACACCATACACCCATATTTCATCAGGTATATTATCAACATTATTCATATTATCATAATATGTTATTGTATCACATCATAACAATTATCTAGTCTTCATTTAGAATATCTGTTTTTTAGAAGCAGCATTTTGGTTAAGGGTAGTTGACAGTCTATTTTTTTTGTATCTACACTATTTCTTACCTACTGACAAACGGACGGATAATAAAAATAAAGGCATATTATTGAATTGAACTCAAACTCAAAGCATTTATTTCAAATAAACCAATTACAGGCACTTTTGAATTGTCAAGGTCGGTGAGTTAGAAAGATGAAGCAAGTTGCCGACTCCAAAGCGTAAACAAACTTAAAACAAAATCAAAACAAACTAAAGTTAACATAACTAGGTAATACAAAAAAGAATTAATATGTAGCCTAAATTGAGACAGTGAGATAACGCAGGGCTAAGAAACTCAATGTTCGGGGAGATACTTTTAAAAGCTGGCTTTCAATTTGCCTAAACTGTCAAAATGGAGAATTTAAGATAAGATAAGATACGATATATTTTTTATTTGTCCAAAACATGAGTATACATACACATAGCAAGCAAGATGTTACATCAAATTATTATGTTAAATCAAATTATTATGTAATCATAATAATTTGATGTAACATCTTGCTTGACATAATTTGATTGCTTGATCATAATTGACAGTCATGTTTTGCCTGAATGGCGTACACATATAAGATGTCGGACGCTACACAGCATCAATTGATTTTAAATTCGTCCATTACACACAGCAAATAATATAGCAATTAACAATCCAATTTAGACCATACTTAACTAAATGGTACAACAAAAATACAATCGAATAGTGTCATAAACTCATCATAGCAATTATTAATAAAAATAGGATGTCCATATACAAGTCAAATTAATTTGTCAGTTAGAAATTCGTCAGTGCTGTAATAGACTTTTGTTCAATATACCTAAAGCCTGACCTGCAAATATTTCACCACACTGTACAATTTTATTTTCTGTTAAATACCCTTAATCACTATCTGCTATCATCGTTTTTAATATAGCTCATCATTGCTCAAATTGTTATCATTCATTTTTTTTAATGTTTAATCGTTTTATTTTCTATTTTTATACGATTTTGAAAATTATTTTGTGTGAACAATAAAAATAAATGAAAATTATAGACTTTTTTGGTTATTGTCGCCAAAATGACACACATAGACAGTTATTCATGATCTACCTAGTGTTGCCATTGTTAAAATATTTAAAACAACAGAAATATTGTTAAATTCTTAAAATAATATTAATTTTACTAAGATACTAAATAACTACAAATATTTTTCTTAACATTTACATAAAAACGAAACACTTGAGTTCTTTCCCTTTTTTGACCTATTAATTTCCTTTAAAAAAACTGGCAACACCAAAAGCACAACATAGGGTGAGACCCCCAGTTATCGGCAATAGAACACAAAACGTGAGGTGAAAACCCCAACAATCGGCATTGCATATAAATTAATTGAACACACAATTTAACTGTCTTTCCTTAACCGACTAACTTAGAGAGGCATTGGCGAGGGAGAAAGACTTACGAGAGAAGAGATCAGAGGATGCTACGAAAATCAAGCAAGTAGAGAATGCTTCGAAGGACCAGATTGACCATCTCACAAGGAAGTGTGCGTGTTTGAGGAAGCTGTAAGTACCTGCCCTTGAAATAACTGCCAATGTTTTCCCACTGTGAAAACGTAGGTGAAGTGAGTTGTCAATAGTGACAGTTCACTTCATATAAGTTTTCACGTTGAGATTTTTAGAATAGACCAGCAGATTCTCAACTGAGGTGCAGATAATATATTAAATTTTACGTTTATTGAGTTTATTGATTATAATCGACTTTATCAAAGGATTTTTGAACAAACGTGTGTTTTAAGTATTTTTTAGTACTCAGCTTGTCTAATATCTAAAAATCTTACCGTGGAAACGTAGGTTAACTTGAATTGTGCTCTCAATCATGTCAATCCCTAGTACCTATTAGTAGTATGGATAAACAACTCGAAAACCCAACGTTTCCGTTGTAATATTTTTAGAATAGAATAGATTAACTGAATTCTCATTTAATAAAGTAAGTAACTACCTCTGTTGTTACTTTAGAACTTTGAAAAAGCATTTCTGTTTTGCTATTACGATCTCCTTTCTATTATGAATTTATTATTGAACGACTAATGCAGGAAAGCATTGATGAAATATTTAAAACATTTAAAAAAATCATCAACGTTCATGATGGGTGAGTGTGTGGCGGCATCTACAACGCCACATGCGAACTATGCATCAAAGACTTGACGTCACACAAATCCTGCATCGCGCAAGCAGAGTTTATCACGCGACTAGTATATACAGGAAAAGTTTTTATCCAGTGCGCAAACTGTAACCATGAATTCAGCATACCATTTTTTTGGAAAACCGACGATAAATTTCTTCGCTGGGGGTCTAGAATGATATGCTGAATTCATGGTTAAAGTTTGCGCACTGAATAAAAACTTTTCCTGTATACAACATCCCGACATCAACCGTCGGGCAGTAGCCCACCAGACACAACACCCGTCTGGTCGGAGGATCCTCCCTTTTCCATAGAGTATGAGTGGACTTTACACCCTGTTCCTCATACATCTATAAGTGTTTAGCCTCACATGCATAAGACCTCCACGTGGTCAGCAGCTAATAATTAATATAAGTCTGAAATCGCCAACTATTTTTGAGCCAGCGTGATGAACAATGCGTCTTTTCTGCATCAAAATTTGCGTAGTAGTGAAACAATAATAGGCCCGTATCATTATGATGCTCTAATCAATCAATCTTATCAGTTTCGATGACCTGCGAGCTCGTCTCACTGCCCGGGAGAGGGCCGCTGAACAGGAGTCCAAAGCGAAGGATAAGGAGCTTCACCATCTGAGAGGCGAAGTCGCCAGACTCACCAAGATTCTCTTCGAACAGAAGTAAGTATTAGATATCGATATTACAGGGTGGTGAGGATGTCGACGCACCACCTGCTACAGTGGATTTAGCAGTGGATCCTAGACCCCCTGCATTAAAATAGTTTTTTTTTTAATTCATTTAAACTGCGTAGGTTAACCAGCAGTTTTTTTTTTTATAACTGACGAAAAGTTTCTACGCTAGGGGGTGTAGGATCGTTTGCTAAATTCATGGTTCTAGCTTGCGTGTCGATGTCCTTGGCACCTTGTATAAAAGCTGTACCAGTGCGAGAACTTACAGCGCGTTCAATGCCCATACATTTGACAGGACCAGAGGAATGACAATTTTTCAGGACCTGAGGAATGTCAATTTGACATGACCTGAGCAATGTCAATTTGACATTACTCCATACGTAAATAAAGTCAGGAAAATTAATTTCAATTGTCTATATATTCAAATCACAACTGTAATTTTTTCAGTTGTATGAAATGACCATAGCACTTAAAATTCTATGTCTGTCAATTTGCGCAAAAAAAAACTTTTCTGACTATAAAGATCGCCGTGATTTTGACAGATAGATGCAAAATTGGAGGTAAAATAAGTGTACAGCTTACTTATTTTTAAGTGTAAATACAGTAAAGTTATAAGGCAATGGTACCTAAACTAGAAATCTTATTAATGCATGAGCTGACAACACTGCACAAACTCACGCGCCATTTTTATCTCAGCACTCCAAAATTAGGTGCACGCACGAGGGCTGATGGCTGCGAGACTCTGCCCCCCGAGGAGACGCCAGCGGAGCCCCGGCGCAAGGGTATGTCACCCTGTATATAGGTGAGCACTCTTGTCGCTATTGTGTGTGGAATGTGCGCCGGTGAACACCTTGTATTATGGTTGGAGGTGGCCAATGTTTTGTTGGGTTCGAACACGTTTCCGTGGAGAATCATTCATATATACAAGGTATATGATCAATCCTGTATTCGCTTAATGGATATGCTTGTATGCATAGCGCACTCGCATTTCACCAGGACCCCTATTCGTAACCGTTCGATTCGGTGCTGAATTCGATAGTAACGTAACTGTAACTTTTATGGTAGAATATATTTAAGTGGTAAATAAATTATTATTACTAGGTATTTCGTAATACAACTCAAATGCTATTATAAAATAAAGGTATGTTTAATAGTATTTCCCCTAAACGAACCTTACAATCGAATTCGACAGCGAATCAAATTATCATGAATAGCTCTGCAGTTTCCTTTGAGTTCCATATAAAAGCGAGCGAACTTATGACCATAAAACTAGTTTAGTGTATCCCCGGGGTTTCTGAGAAATTCCTTATGACAAATACAATATTTATTTTGCCCGACTTTGACATCGAACTTTAGATTCCACGCCCAGCAATTCCGCTTGTAACCAATAGACTATCAAGGCAGCCATTTTTTCATATCTACAATGCTCTTAAAAAGTCGTTTTGACGCGTATCCAAAATCGGAACAAAAGTCCCCATGTTGCTTTTTCCAATTCAACAATTTCCCAAAATATGTTTACCAAAAGCGCCCCCCTATCAATGTCATTCATGGGCCAAAAGGTCGCTGTAGCACTTTACTCAAGACACTTGTGTTATTGTAGCACAGCAGGCTTATCACGAGGACCGTAGAGAAACGTTTCATCGACGGAAGAGTAGACAAAAATGTCGTTTCCGTGTAGACAGTTGACACTTTTGAACTGAGAAATGTAGACAAGCGATTTCTATTCTACGGTAGAGTAGAAATAGAAAGCGTCATGCTAAGCCTGCAGATTATCATTCTCCTGCCCTAATACAAGTATAATTGTGGTCGACGCAACATGTCTTTTTCTACCACACTTCTCTATTAGTCGTCATCTCCGTAGTCACACCCTTTCTAACTATATCATCATTCACACAGTCCATCCATCGTTTCTTTGGTCTCCCCTTACTCTTACAGCCATCGACATATAAACTTTCCTCACGACAGTTTTCTTATAGCACAGATCGTAGTTTCAAAACACAGAAATTCAAATCAAAACATGCATCTCTGGCCATATTTACAAGGGTCGTGTTAACAAAGGTACTGGAACTACTGTGGTAATGTTATGTTGCACATGATGTGTTAGATATACATAGTTGGAATGCACTTACTACAACTCCACCGAGATAACTAGGCATCAGTAAATTGATCTATCCTTTAAAAATGTTACCGTGAAAACTTAAGTGAAGTGAGCTGTCAAGAGTGTCAATCCCTAGCATACGACACTGACAGGTCACTTCACCTTATTTTTCACGGTGAGATTCTTACAGAATAGACCAAATGTCAATCATGAAAAAAAAATATCAAGGACTAGGGGCGTTATTGTAATATGGAATCCGAATTTGAGATCGAGTTTCATTCGAATGGGAAAAATACAACTAGTAATTGTATTTCTTTTTTATTAAAATCAAACTCGATCTCGAATTCAGATTTCCATAGCACGACTTATTTGAATCGTCATTTTTCGAACTAGGATAGGATGCAGAGTGCAATAAAATAAAAAATATGCAAAATAAAACATAGTTTATTGAAAATGCTTTGTTAAATATTTAATTGTTTATCTAAATCCATATTTTTTTCATGAATGACAGTAAGTCTAATTTTCTCAGTGGAAAAGTAAGAAAGACAAATTAGTTGATTGCTAGATTTTCTCGACTCCACTCAACTTATACCACGTTATTTTTAGTGCAGTGCAAAGTTGAAACAAGTTCGTTTATAATCAGAATCAGTAAACATTTTTTCTTTTTTTCGCAGCGCTGCGTTTGAACTATTATACCTAGGCTTATAACTTTTTCTTATAGGCTTCGGAGTTATTGTTTGACTTTTCTCTATGCCAAAAATAACGTTGCATAAAAATAAAAGAACGATTTGTTTTTTTAGTGAGCGTGAGTATTGTTTGTTGTGTATCTTCAAGCTAAGTTCCCTGCTAGGTATGCAGGGAAGCTTTAAATATTAAGTGTGTAGAATGTTATCAAATGGTTTTTTATTGTAAATAAACTGTCATTAAAACATAATTTGAAAATAACGAGTATTTGTAAATATTTTCTTTTATTTGTTGTTCTTTTCTTCATAAAAATAAATTAAAATAACTGGATACCTATTAGCTGAATGAAAAGTAGTGATTAAATATTTTCAAATTTAACTCGACATTCTTTTCTGGCCTAAATCTTTGCTTTTCTCTCTTTTTTAATCTTTAAACGAACACACGTAAATATTTTGTCAATGGGCGACATTTTTTTTTTAAATGCTTACTTATAAAAGAAACCTATGCACCACCAGACAAGCGGTACGGAAGCGGTCTCGACTAAAGTTTGCCATACATAACGTGACCATACGTCCCGCTTTGGGCGGGACAGTCCCGCTTTCAAGCAATCTGTCCCGGTGTCCCCAGCGAGGCCGACATAGTCCCGCTTTTGAAAACAGACCAAACTATAATTTAAAATGTGCCTACTTAACTATTTTGTGTTCAGCGCTTTAATTATTGTCTATCTTCTTTAATAAAAAAAAAACTAGTAAAACACCCACAAAACAAAACACACACAAAAACTTTTTTTATTATTTAATTCCGCAGATGTCCCGCTCTGGCAAAAAAAAAATGGTCACGTTAGCCATACAGTCAGATTTTTACCAACACACTTATGCTTGCCAAAAATAAATAGATACAGTATTTAGTTATTTAAAATGCAACCAAGAATTTGAGCTAAAAGGATGGCCAGTAGCGTCTTCCTTTTGGCTAATACAATATAGACACTGCAATTACTAATCATGTAGGTAACTGTATTAAGGTGAATGCGCAGTGGTGGACCGCGAAATTCAAATTTTCTTACGTTTTTGCAATTTTCAGGTCAGTATCAGGTTGTATCCTGATCAAAATGTGATTTGCGAATATAACAGGTACGTGTTTACAGAATTTAGTAATTAGAATGTCTAATATATCTCGTATAAGTTAGATTTCTTCCACAAGCACTTTTCCATAAGAAATTTGTTCGTATGGAACAAATCTAACTTAGAAAGATGTATTATTGATTCTAATGATTATAAATCTGTAAATACGTACATGTTATAGTCGCAAATCATATTTTGATCAAGTAACAAGCTGACACTCACCTGAAAATTGCAAAAAACGTAACAAAATTTGAATTTCGCGGTCTACCACTGCGCATTCACCTTAAATTGTAATTCAAATTATTTTTGTCTTAATTTCACATAAAAACTGCTCCGTACCGCTGTTGTCTGAAAAAAACAAGAAATAATTTCTATCTACCCTTCGCAGGTGGGACTCTCCGCACGCCCGAACCGGTCCGGAAACACTCGATGTTCTCCGAACTCGCACAAGCGCGCCTAACGCCCACAGAAATATTAAACGGCCGACGCCGAGCCAAAAGCGTGGATCTACCGGCGGTACAAGTGCCAGTTAGAATTAAACAACTAGAGGAAAGGAATAAATAATAAATGTATAGTTTTCAATGCATGTTGACTGAACGAAATATGTTTAGATTTGTGGCCTATTCACTGCAACAAATACTGCATTAGACTGCCTTCAGTTAGCAGATAGCAGTTTGTAACATGCATTGCAATCGTAGGGGTTCCTTCCAGAGTCAGGATAATGTATAGGCAACTTTAGAAATCCGTACATCCATGGTTTGAAATACCGGTATTTTTGAGAACCAGTACCATTGGTCTTGGTGTAATATTGGTACCAGACGTAGTACCTATACTATTGATACCGGTACTTTCTAATCAGTATCGGTATTTTACCGGTACCAAACAAATATGTCCGTGAGTTAGAATGAGAAAACAGATACAGTGCTAGCTTCGGTCTAATTCGGTACGTGTGAGAATGATGTTGCCACTCACACGCAGCGGGTACCCGAACTTGGTACCGGTAATGGCAAGTACCGATACAGAACCTGTACTTTTGGTGCCGGTTCCAAGCCCTGCGTGTATGGTATCACAGTTTCCATGAAAATTAAACAAAATAGTACATTCACCGTTATGTGTGCCCATCAAAATTATATTTGTGAGATTCCGTGCTCGCGACCATTCCTTCGTCCTCTCACGATCATGCATCAAAAATGTCGTTCAGTCAATATGTTCATTAGCTATTAGTTTTAGTAAATTACTCTCAGTTTAATAAATTAGTCGTTAGTCGATTTTGAAGTCGTTGTGATGGTAATTTAGTGTAATTTTGAGTGCATACCTAAATATAAAACTTATCTTTTGAGTTTTTGGCATCGTACGACCAGTCGCTAGACATTTAACTACCCTAAGATTTCAGGCTCATGTGAACTCATGTCATAATATAAATATGCTTACAAAATGTCAGTTTTCAATTGACAGCGGACTGGTTGCAGAATTGTATGTAATTTAGTCACAATTTTATCAGTGATCGTGTGATTTTTCACTCCCAATCATCTGTTCAGAATTGATATTTAAAGATTTTCATTCTAAAATAGCAATTATGCAAACAAAATATTTCGAGGCCTTTGTTTGTTACCTACAGTAGCTACTTCCAAGTGAATAGTTTTAGCCTGTAACTTGCCTACGGTCAAATACCTCTTCGCAGACAGAAGGAATGGGCATTCATCACACACGTGCTCACTGGTGTTGGCAATTTCAGACCAAAGGATTTCCTCATGTAGGTTGTCTTTATCCAGCATGCCATGTATGGAACCTACAACTGGGAACTCACAAATGGACTAAAACTAAATTTAGTTTGGTCACAATGACTCTCCCGACTAATCCGACTGACTAAAATGAGTTTAACCTTAACATAGGTACTTTATACTCTTTTGCTAATTCGCCTTTAATACCGAAGAGAAAGGGTATCAAACGTATACTATTATAATAAGTGCAATAATTAGTAATTATTTATGTTTCTCATTATTATTTTTAAGTATAATGTAACATCTTGGCAACATTAGGAATTGATGTGTTACTAGAAATATTTGATGAAACGTTTCAAGTCAGCTATTGTTCTTTTCCAATACTTCGGTAAATAGAACATCTTCTATCTTTATGTTTTCATTAATTAAAGTTATTTATAGCCGAACAAACCGTACATCGTCCCTGAGAATATTGTGCAAGTCATATAAAAATGAGAGTTTAAGAGTAGACAATAAAATAAAATAAATGGCATACTTACGTACTTTATCTTCTATAAAGCAGTCCACTGCTGGCTCGTAGGTACTAATCATACATACTGGGCAGGGCCATAATATCAATAAATGTCTGAAATAATCATTTTTGTAAGTAACGCCTCTCTAACCAACTATACATGAATTAACAGCATTGTATACTTAATAAAATTAAGGCAAACGTACATAATTATTATTTAAGTTATAACTGTGTGTACAGGGCCTAACAAATAGAATAAAACATTAAAAGTATGAATAAAATGAAAAGCTTAATAAATGATCGAATCTCAATAATGTCCTTTAACAGTATATTATGTCTGTAACTGTGCCTTTTGAGTTCAGAATTGATGTTACATTATAAATGTCGTATTTTGAATCGGATTCTTTATTTCAATTTTCATTACAATTCTTTATAAATGGTGATTGAATAAATGTGCAATTTAAATATAAGTATTCACTTAACTTTTAAATAATAAAAGTTGTATTTAATCATTGACTGTGTATGTACATAATATGATTTTTTGTAATAAATATTTTGAAAGCATTAGCAGCGCGTTTTATTTGGTTTGGTAGGATATGTAGGTAATTTAATATTTTCGGCCTTTTATTTTACATTGGATAAGTCATCCATCGGGGACTGAAAAAAATAACAAATTTTGTAACTTATTTGCCACTTCCTGTCTGTGATTATAGTATCAGATTTGAATCTTAAAAAAGAAAAAATATTATACCTATGACAAATACAAAAGTAGTTTGATCAGAGAGAATAATAATACGACAATTCCTTGACACCAAGGAAAAAATTCTTGAACAACCGAGAGATTAAAGTTAAAAAGTTTCCAAAACTTTCATTCGAACGAGGAGAATATGACGTGAGTTTGGTGAGAGATTTCTATGACAAATTAGTGTTTTACACTAGCCAAGCTAATCAGAAAGAAGTAGAGGATCTTTTGAGACGTGAAATAGAGGCTCATCTGTGCAGTGACGTCGACAACTTCAGAGTGCGTTCTGACGTTATATTTCTGAGATATCATAATGACATACAAAAATGGTGGATAACGCCTAAAGTGGGAACATATCTCACTAAGAGTACCTAAATAACAATACTTTTATTTTGGTAACGAATCTTTGCAAAAATACAGCTACCTACTAGGAATGGAACGTAATTTCTTTTGGTACTGAGGCCGCATTCCGAATAACAATAATAACGATGTAATATATTAATATAATATCATCGTGAGCGCTGTCAAAAACAACAGTTGTGCTGTTTTGTTTTGAGTCACTTATCTTTAGCTAAATTAGATTTACTTATTAGAAATAGTGCTTCTGGCTATATTCGCCACCTAACCCAATAAGAAGAAGAAATGTGTGGTGCATACAAGTTTTATATGGTGTATATAGGTTTTAACATTGAGTGAGCACTGTTAGCGCGTTCACGAGCGTTCCGTATTGTTAACAAAAATGACAGTTCTTAGCTGTCATAATCGTGATATCTATCTCGGAACGCAAATTATTATTGATGTGAGCGCTCACAGCGCTATTTTTCTCATTCGGAATGTGGCCTATGTGTTCTGTGAGCCAAAGCGACAGCTGTCAATGTCAAATGTCACAACACTAGCCCAATTTTAACCTCAAAATTGAATAAATAAAAGCAAAGAATTTACGGAATATTCTATTAAAATGTCGGCTAAGAACATGTTCTTGAAGCCCGGATTCGTCCGGGCGCCATTACAGAATGGTATTGGCCGATACGTGTGTCAGTTGCAACGAATTGTGCTCAAATTCTGTAAAAGCAATGGATCGAGTCGTGGAATGAGGTAACTTGTTAGATTATTTTATTTAGATGGTTAACGTTAGACTCCTACGTCATAAGCCTCTACAATTAATAATCTACCGTTATTCACAAACGTTTACTTCATACTTGAAAAAAATCACATAACAATAGGTACAGTTAAAACGGAATATTAGCAAATTCTGATTTAAACAAAATCCAGACTTCCAAATTCGTCGTTTATTTACTCCATATATAATGAGATAGCCTATCACACCAGGTATTTCCTAATTATGTTTTTGTGGCCATTTATTTCAGAGATTTCATCGAACAAGATCTAGTTCAATTTGCTAAGGTCAATCCCAATATAGTTGTATATTTGAAGCCCCGCAGACACAGAGGACCTGTGGTTGTTGCTGAATATTGTAAGTTATCACACCTTTTTAATGTAGATGTAACATCTCCAAACTGAAGTGGGAAGGTGTAAGACGAACTACATAAACTGAGGCTGTGGGATGTGGAGCTGTGTAACAAAGTATGCTCCACTCCCGTAGCAAGTATCCCTCTGTGCCCGAAAACATGCAGCCAGTGATCACTGTGCTGCCATTGATAACGCCGTTGAAGTGGCAAAATTTTAGGTCAAAAGAATTTGAATAATTATCGTGCCAGTGATGTGAAGAAAATGTAGATAAAATCATAACAAGGTGGTGAGTAGCAGCTGGATAAGAGTAGATAAAGATTGAGGTCGGAGAGGGTTATGTCCAGCAGTACAATGATATAGGGTGATAAGGAGTAAAGAGTAACCATGGAGTTTATTTTCGGGTCCTCTCTATAGGGAATTACTAATTGGAACCGTGCACCTAGCTTCTAACATTTTATAAGTGCCCATGTAGGTTTATGTGGAATTAAAATCATTTGGATTCATTTCTCATGTTAAAAAATAGATAAGTTCACTAGCTTGACATGTGTTTATAAAAATACATTTCAAACTAGTGAACTTATCTATTTTTTATGAAACCAATCAAGATCAATGCTGACAGGGATATCAACATGCAAACTGAAACTTTGAATTCAGCACATGATTTCGACCCCCGACCGGCGTACAAATTTTTCGTTAGTTATATAAAAAACAACAGCTTTTTCATAATAAAATGCAATAGCTACATAGTCCGTTTCAATGGCGCAGCCACGGGGATATAAAAAAAAACTACCAAGATTTTTTCAAAATTTGTAAATCTGATTCCCAAAACCATAAAGTCAAGGCAAAATATAAACCTAGTACTTTTTTGTGTATTTTTACAAATTTTGACACATTCAAATCTAGGTTTTACAAAAAACTGCAGACCTCTGCGATGCTTTTTCAGTGAGATATCGGCGATAATGAGTTTTTCACCGTTTCAATGGCGCGGCCATGTGGTTATAGTCTTACAGCTCCTAAAATATAAACCTAGGATTTTTTTCTATATTCAGGTTCAGGTCTCTGCAACGCTTAATGGTGCCGATTCTGTTGTACACCGAACTAAACTAACTAAATTATCACTAAAATTCCTTACTTTTGACTATGAGAATCTTAAAGCTATTCTGCAAAAAATAATCTCTAAACTAAAAAAATATTTTGACACAACTAAAATCGAATTTGACAATCGCGATTCCTGCAGGCTTAGCATGACGCTTTCTATTTCTACTCTACTGTAGAATAGAAATCGCTTGTCTACGTTTCTCGGTGAAAAATTGACAACTGTCTACACGGAAACGTCATTTTTGTCTAGTCTTCCGTCGACAAAACGCATCTCTACGGTTGTCGTGCCAAGCCTGCAGGTGGTGTTTTTTTTTTCTTTTGGCTTCGCAACGTGGTACTTGTGTGCCCTACGCAATGATTTTTTTTAAGAGCTGAATGAAGCGTGCGCAGGGGGGCAGCCTCGACGTTTTTTATATGGAATTTTTAACTTTTTGTTTGGAAAATAAAAAAAAATAATACCAACATGTTGAGATTATGGGGCTTGCGGGTTTATTAAAGGGGGTCGAAATTATCATCATTTTTGCGATAGGACACACCATTTTCGAGATATAAACAAACGAAAAGAAAAAAAAGATCAGTACTGTTTTTGCACCTCAAGTCGAAGTGTTGGTGTGAATTTTAGTTCATGACCACTAGTTTTATTCCACACGTTTTTAATCGCGATTAAAAATAGTCAGATTTAGTTAGAAAAATTAATATAGTCAAAATTTTTAGTGAAAAACGGCAAACTCAGAATAGCAAAATTACCATCTTCACTAAACTAATAATTCAGTGCAATCTTAGTGCTGTCAAACTAAATTATAGTTAAGTTGTGTCACTTTAGTCAATTTCAGAATGGGAAATCGTCGTTTGACAGGAATAAACTAAATTTTGGTGATTTTTAGTTTAGTTTAGAGAATTTTGTGCCAACAGAATCGGCACCAGTTATAAAGATCTCTGTGGCCGCGCGGTTCTCCGCGTTTCAATTCCGTGGCCAAGTTCACACCATATAACTTTGACAATGGGTCAATGGGGAATCAACAAAGTACAAAATCTTGGTAGAATATATTTTTTTGGCCGCGCCATTGAAATGGACACTCAAAATGTATGGCAGAGCAACGAAACAAGGTTCAGAATCATGAACTGAACCCAAAGTGTACCTAAATATCTATGAGTTGCATCTGTTTAGAACAAAAGGATGAACCATTGAAATAATTATAATAAGACCACTGTCATTAATCAAAACAACATCTATTCCCAGTAAACGGAGACCGAGTATGGATGAACATGCACAGCAAAACGCACGAAGAAATTACAAAATGGATCGACGTCCTACGCACACAACAAGGAGACAATTCCACCACATATCTCCGAAAATATCAGTACACGGATTACCCGTCAATCCAAGGTCCTTGGACTCCGTTCACTCACAAGATACCTGAGTTGAATACTGCGGAGTTGCCAGACCCAGCATTTGGCGCTAATAATAGACTGCCTATTACCGCAACGGAGCAGTTACGATTAATGTTTGAGGCCCAGAAACTGAATGGCAAGAGTGAAGACTTGAAAACGGCTGAGTAAATGTGAATGTGTTAGTATAGTTATAATAAAGTTGTTAGTAAGATTTTATTGTTTTTTTTTTGCATGCTACCCTGGTTCTTTCACGTTTAGGGGGTTACTATTAAAACTTAATAAAATAAGCAATACTAAGCAGGCGTTGTGGTGCCGGACGTAAAGAATAGCACCATCCCATCTCTTCCCGTGGGCGTCGTAGGAGGCGACTAAGGGACTTACTAGAGAATGGGCAGCAGCGTTCTCTATGCATTTTACCACCATACTGCGATCGCCAACCCGCCTGCCAAGCGTGGCGATTATGGCAAGCCCCTTCAAATTGGGGGAGGCCTATGTCCAGCAGTGGACGTCTTCCAGCTGAAATGGTGATGATGATGAAGCAGGCGGAGGCAATAAAGGTATTTATTATTAAAGATTTGCGTAACACAGTTGGGTAAAAAAAACAACCAACTACAAAGTGAAAACTAAGTCCATAATTCCAGAAGTTGACTTTCTTGTAAAAATGTATAACAGCAAGAGGGATGATTGCATTCGCGTGTGCTATAATCCAGAAAGTTAAAAAATAACTGCCTCATCATCATCATCATAGCTACCTAGCCAACATAGTTGGGGTCAGCTTCCAGTATAACCGGATGCAGCTGAATACCAGTATTTCACATGGAGCGAATGCCTATCTGACCGCCACAACCCAGTTACTGGGTAATACGATACCCCTTGGTGAGACTGGTTGTCAGACTTTCGGACATCTGACGACCCGTAACGACTGTTAAAGAACCACGAATGACAGCCGGGACCAACGGTTTAACGTGCTTTCCGAGGCACGGAGAGGTCTTGGTATGTAAAGATGGTCACCCATCCACGGACCAACCGCGACAAGCGTAGATTAACCTGATCGATCGACCCGTGCGGCTATTGTTACTTAGCCTCAAGCCCCTTAAATAAGAACTTCCTATAGCAGTTATTTTAACAGTAAAATAGTAGTATAATAGGAGTATTGAAGTTCATTGGGGAATGTAGGTACAGACGCCAGCACATCAAGCTACCCCAAACTGTCAAATTTTCCCAATTGAACATGAACCTTAATTTTATGGAATAAAGTTGAAAATCTATCAAAGAAATTTGACAGATTGGTGTGCAGCAGTGGTGGTCCAGTGCTAACGGCCGCGACTTACGAGTTGTAGGTCGTAGGTTCGACACAGACAGGCCCTTTACTTCTTGTAAATTATTTCATCACCACTGCTCTCAAAACGGTGAAGGAAAACATCGTGAGGAAACCGGCATGTCCTAGAACCAAAAATACGAAGACATGCGACATCTACCAACCCGCACTGGGTCCCGTGGTGGATTACGGCCCACTCCCTCTCGCGGAGAGGAGGCCTGTGTCCCAGCATTGGGAACATTATAGGCTGATTATGATTAAAGGGACGAACAAAAGCCAGCATTCTTAAATAAAAAAACAACCATTTTTTTCAAATCGTTTATTTAACAATAAAATCTATTTACAAAAATGTACAACGCTCAAATGAAAAATTTATAAATTAAACAATAATTAATTGATCACAAACCATAGTCTTTCTTTACGCGATTTAAATAAAAGGTAGATAATATTTCTACAATTTAATCATAACATTCGATCTTTTGAAAACAATTATTTCATCAAAAAAAGCTTCTTTATTTAGTTTTTTAAATCCAGAGACAAATCTGACATTCAAAGACTTTTGTGTCAGTTTTTTTACTATAGGGGTTTGACATGAGTTTGACATTCTATCTGTCAAATCAGTATCTGGGTTTAAAAAATGAACTGTAATTTAGACAGTACCTATTCATACAAACTTACTCAATGAAAACTACTGAAGTACCGTCAATAAAGTATCTCTCGATTACTAAAAATTGTTACATATAGTAAATTATTCTACTTCTTTATGGCAGCAACAGATTTTTAGGTAACCCCTCGTCTGACAGGCAGACTCAATTGAGTCTGTTAACAAGACAAAAGCAATTGTGTTAATTACTTGACAGTTTATCGAGAGGCATGTAAGTAAAGATGCCACAGTTGAGCGTACACATTTGTTTTTTCCAATTCAATTTAGACATTGGCAAAATAGTCGACATCGGCTTTGCCATTTAATAAAAATAGAATATAAATACGATGAGGCAAATCTAAAAATTATAATCTTTGCATGTTGTTGTATTAATAGTTCTTAACAATTTACTTACAACCTCAGATTATAAAACAAAGGCAGATAGACCGCGCGAAACACCAAGAGTGAAGCCAAAAAACCAAATATTAAAGCGTAGTATTGAATGTAACATACAATGCGACGCTTTAGTATTTGGTTTTTTGGCCTCACTTTGGTGTTCCGCGAGGTCTATCTGCTTTTGTTTCATAATCTGAGACTACAACTATAATATAACTATTGCGTTGAAGTAACGAATGATTTAAAACAAAGTTGGAAGACATCGAAATTTTGTGTTTTTTTCTAAAACATCAACATATTCGGGCAAACTATACATACATACTCTACATGGTAATTGGGAAACACACTCAGTAGGAACGGCTTTAATTTTGACTGTTCAACAACATTCATTGCCGTATTTACGTTGTTGAGCAGACAATTTTTTCGAACACATGAAGCATTGGATTAGACCTCCAAGATTATTCAGATTCTGAGTAATAGTGTGTAACGCCATTTAGGGCGCAGTTCATTTTATGATTATCGTTATGACTCATAAACATAGGATTGAATGTCCTTAAAGAAATTAATATAATAATTTAGGAATGCATTTACCATCTAAAGCAAAAAATATATATTACTTCATTTACGAAAATAAAGAAATAAATTATTTATGGTTGTATGTATCTGAAATGTCTATATATACAAATTAAATAAGCAGCATTTAGAAAGACTGGAACAAGAAGTACCTGTAAGATTATAAAAAGTGGATGTGAATGACCACACTATAGAAGTGAAAACTTACGACTGGAGGAGGGTATACGCGATTTAGCGCCACCGACCGACTGGAGCCGAGTATAGTTTCGTTTAGCTCGTCATGCTCCCTTAGTGTCACTGCTTGTGGTAGCGTCGGGGGTCGGGTTGCCTCCTTCCCTCAAATATGGCGAGGCGGTAAGGGCTGATATTTGTTAAAAAAATGCCTAGTTTGAATAAATGACTTGATTTTACACCCGATTCAGTGGCACCGACCGACTGGAGCCGAGTATACCCGATTTAGCGCCACCGACCGCCGAGTATACCAGATTCAGCGTCTCCGTCCGACTGGAACCGAGTACATCCGATTCAGCATCACCGACCGACTGGAGCCGAGAATACCCGATTTAGCGGAACCGACCCCAAAATTGACATTTCAGTTTTGTTTACTGTTTAAAAAGAGCGCGTAAAGAAGTTTTCCCTTCAATAAAAAAAATAATTATCATAACTCAAATAAGAATAACACTTATTTCTAATTTACTCTAGCAAAACTACTTCGATACTTTTATTCTACTAGTTAGTCTTACGGACATTATAGTAAGTACCCGCTATAATAAGTAATGTGACACATCGAGCTTAAGGGATGATTCTCATTAGACCGGGCCGTGCCGCGTCCGTGGCCCGGACGGGGCAGAGATTTGAAACGTTATGTATACATTTTGTATGAAGCAGTTTATATTACACAATGCATGATCCGTGTCCCGTCCGGGCCCGGACGACGCTCGTCTACACCACGGTTGTTGCACGGACACGCCCCGTCCCCTCCACGTCTTATAACCCGGTGTAAATAAACGTGCAGTACGGACCGGCTCCGCTCCGGCCCGACCGACCCTTGCTCGTTGAAGCGCCAGCCCTCGCCGCAACTGAGCCAGTAGCTTTAAATTTCCCGATCAATAATAATGCCAATATTTTGATCCAGCCTGTCCCCAATGATAGCTGTCCCCCTATCAGTGACGCCCTGAGACGAGGCCCGTACCCCACAGGGGGTGCCATCAGCGTGCAGTTGCTTAGTTTGTAAGTTAATTCTTAATGGCAGCCCCAGGAAAGCCCGGTTAAGCAGTCACGGCCTCTCAAGGCCAACTGCGAGATGCCCGACTAAAAAAAAAAGGCTCCGCTCCGGCCCCGGCCCGGACACGGCACGGTGTAATGAAAATCAACCCTCAAGGCTCCTGCAAACAGGCGCGACGCGACTGACGTAGAACAATTTCCATGAAGTTTTCATAGAAAGTGTTCTACAAGTGTCGAATCGCGCCCGTTTGCAAGAGCCTTTAAGCTCGATATCTCACATTACCTGTGTGCCTGTCGCGACCCGTACCGAGCGTTCCCACGGCCCATTAACTGACAGGCCGCGCCAGGCGTTCGTACGCCTGTCGAGGGCTGTCGTGGCGAGCATTCCCATAAAAACAAAACAAAAAGAAACGCGCCGATACAGGCTGCGACAGATGCCGCCACGCCTTTAACTTCTCGACTCCCGACGGGTCTCACAGAAAGTAGACCGTAGGGACGCGGCATTAGTGAGACTGCCTCATTGGTCTAGGGGTACCAAGCGCTATGGGGGAACAAGAAGTCCTGGAGACAATTCCCATGTCGGATAAAGTGTTATTCCGTTTTTCCATCAAGATTTTTTCAATAGCAGCCCGAAGTCTCGATTTCTGCCCGGATAGGCTCGCCCCCTATTCATTACATGCGCATTAAACTTGTGGTTGTACAGTAAGGGTCTAAAATATCGGGACGAACAGACTGTTCAAAATGATCTACACAACTATGAAAATGAAATATTAAGTCAATGACACAAGGAATGTTTCAGAATGAAGACCGTACACGACACCTGTCATTCTGACAAGAACTATATCGAATTGAGATAAAGTTTAACACATTCGATGCCAGCACCCAGGGTATGGGTCGAAAAATCATTCGTTCGTGTGCACACAACTCGCATCCGAGTCGTCGCTTTAAGTAGCTATTGATGATTTCTGTTCATGCCCAGGACCCGACTAGCGAGACTACTTATAGCGACGAATCGGATGCGAGTTGTGGGCACACGAACTAATTATTTTTCGTATATGGCATCGAATGTGTTTTTTCATAGTTGTTTATATCATTTTGAACAGTCTGTTTGTCCCGATATTATTGACAATGACTGTACTATACATACGCCTCTGCCTTTTTTTGGAACAGACTATTAAGTACATTTTGTTGGCATTGCAACCAAGATTGGGCCACTATGGTGTTTCAGAGCTCTTATAGCAATCTACCTTGTATGCGAAGAGTTTAGATTACTCTAGCAAGTCTAGCTAATATCTAGAGCATTACTACTGTTTATTAAAAAGGTTTGAGCTAAGATTTTCCGAAAACTTCAAATTCTATCGACTATTTATTAGTGATTGTCATTGAAATCATGTCACTTGGTTTAAATAGGTTCATTTTATTCATGTAGCTTATTTTAAATATTACTGTGAATGAGAGAACGTTGTATGCCTTACAGACTAGATTTGTAGACGATTTTCTATTCTTTATTTTCATTCCTCTAAGTACCTGGTACTTATTGACAGACCTGCACTGTCCTCCCATACCTATTATCACTGTAATTTGAAAACATTGTAAAAGCCGATTATTTTTAAAAGAGTAATCGTGGAGTTTCTTGCCGGCTCTTCTCCATAGGAAACGACAAATTGGAACTGTGCACCTAGCTTCTGACGTTTCATAAGTGTCTGCCTACTCACTGAATAATTGTAACCATAGACATTATTCCGTACTGGCAACCATTTAATTGTCTACGGTTTCGACACTTAAGACCAGAGATCGGATATTCGGACGCATATTTACCTAAAGATAATTTTTAACTATGAAAGTATGGAAGCGGCTTTATAAATTATTTGTAATATTTATTAAAAACCCCGGGATTCTTGGATTGCATAACTATTCAGATGTGTATTAATGTTTAACCCGATACAAATATGTGTATGTACTGGAGGAGGGGTGGTTTGTATTAGTTAAAACAAAAAACAAACAAATTACTTACCTAAATTAAGACTTTTTCGATACAAAAGCGCATTCCATGTTAGCCAACATCTCAACTTTAGGTGAGTATGCATCCGAATATCCGATCTCTGCTTATGACGAAGTGACGTCATTGTTATTTAAATTTGACAAATAATTTGAAATTGAAACTGTCATTGTTGCTTGAAAATTGACATTTGGTGAAACACATTAAAATGTGTGTCAATATTTTCAAATATTCATTTTGTCAAATGTCATTTTGTTTGTACTCAATCAGCTGCTTTAGAGAGTCGCCCATTTTTTCCTTAAACACTGATATAGTAGGGTTCTGGTTTCGATAACTTTATAGTAGGATTATAGAACGTTTTTGTACTAAAATGCGTTTATGAATAACACTTTTTGAAAATCAGACTTTGGCAACTGTTTAGATGTTCGATAACTTTTTATGAATAAGACCGTTAGTCGTTAAGAGCGTTTATTCTGATAGTTGGCAACGTCGCAAATAGCTGTCAAATATTTACCTGTTTTCATTAATTTGTTAATATTACTGTATGGAAGTATGAAATATCGCTAACTAGTGACCTAAAATATGAATAATGATTTGCAATTATAACACTAAATTTAATGTGTAAAAAGGGCATTTGGAAAGTTTCCAAGTCCGTTTTTTACATCTAAAAGTAAATATTAGGTGTTAAGATATTAATTATTGCATTTCATAATCAATATTTTAGGTCACTAATTAGCGATATTTCATATTTCCTTACAGTAATATCGCCAAATTAATCAAAACAGTGAAATATTTGACAGCTATTTGCGACGTTGCCCATTTTAAGAATAAACGCTCTTAATATCGGGGCCAGAATTTATCACGCACTGGATTTCTAACTCTCTGTGTTGAACCGAGCATTGAGTATCCAACAGAATGCATCTCAACGCGTCGAAAAAACACACTGTTCGATTTTGAACTCTCGGCGTGCAGCAGAGCTATGAAAATTCAGTGAGCAACAAAGTCCCGCCACTATATATTACGTAAGTGTGAATATCGACTTACATACTCCTTTAGCTTCGTTAACATTCATATATCAGCAGGTTTAGCATGACTTTTTCTATTTCTACGAAGAATAGATTTTTCAAAGTGACATTTCGTTTCTCCATTTTTGACTTCGCACCGTAGATATCCTTCTACAATCTGTCATTTTGTCTTTCGTTTCTAACGATCTTTGTCTAGGTCCTTATAAATGTAGACTATTTCAGAAGAATATTTCTCCCCAAACTGTCAAAATCACACTGACAACAAACTTTCTACTCGACGGCCACAAAGTATAATACGATTATCTACAAAATCATGATTCATTTCGAACGCATAACTGTGATAATTAATAGAAAAACATAGCTATCTTCTCCTATTGTACATCATTTAGTTAATAGTCATGTCTATTCTTCCGTCGACAAATCGGTGCTCGTGCTAAGCCTGCTGATCATACATACACGCGGGTTGCGAGTACTAAGCACCAGACCTTTCTGAAGGTCATCTAAACAAATATATAAAATTTAAGTGTCTGTTTGCAGATGTAAATGCATATGAAGTACATACGGCATTAATAACAAGAACATATTTTTTTAATTTTTGTCTGTGTGTTTGTTTGTTTCGGCCAATCTCCCAAACGGCTGGGCCGATTTTGACAGGACTTTCACTGTCAGATAGCTGATTTTATAAGGAGTAACTTAGGCTACATTTTATTTCAGAAAAATAATTAGGGTTCCGCGTGTGCACGCGAAGAAATCATGTTCTGTATAATTTTGTCCCTCTAAGGCGTCCCCTCCCGGCGTGATCTCTCAACATGACCAAAGCAAGCATACTCATTTCAATCCTTATTTTAATACTCATCAGCCATGATTAGGACTACTAAAGCTGTCCATCCATTAAAGGGCTTGCAGCCCGATCCCTTCCCGTCTTCGCTCGAATATTGCTCGAACAAGTATCCCGTTCGTTTGTACTCGTTTAGAATGTTACCTGTTAAAAAGAAAAACATTAAGAATATTACTAAAACTTGAAGTAACGGTAAAATGGGGTGAATAAATATGCAGGGGTGAATCGAGACGAAACTTTAAAGTGGATTTTACCGTTGAAATTATATAGTTTGTAGTCAAAAAGGACTCTAATATGTTTAATGTTTTATAATTAACGATTAAGTGCCTTTATTGACAGAAAACGATCATAAGTTCATGGGCAAATCCACTTTAAAGTTCCGTCTCGATTCACCCCTGCATCTCTAATCACCCCATTTTACGGTAGTTAGTTTAATGACCGATTCCTTTAATTTACTGACAGTTGTAGTTTAAAAGACTGCCGGAAAAACACTACAACGGCAGTGACTTTGGATATATATTTTAATTTTTTGTCACCGCCTTCCGAAATTAAAGTAATTTTTCACTTTGTAGTGTTTTTTCTAAGTCGGTTGTTTGTTTTTTTTGGAAAAAGTATTTATTTTTCACTTTTTAGTTATAGTACCTACCCCACACCAATTCGAAATTTCATAACCCTTGGGGTCAAAACAATGCATATTTATGCGATAGCAGCAATCGCGGTTGATTTGCTGCCATTTTTTGAAGAGTTCCGTTGTCGGTCTCCGAAACGCATCATCAGATCTAAATTAAATAGGACCACACGGGAAGCACCAGCTTTCAAATAAAAAAAGAATCATCAAAATCGGTTCACCCAGTCGAAAGTTCAAAGGTAACAAACATTTAAAAAAATACAGTCGAATTAAGAACCTCCTCTTTTTTTTCGAAGTCGGTTAAAAATGAAGACTAGACTATCTTTAAATGAAGTAATTAAATACAAGGAAATCTCCAAACGGCTGGTTGACACTTCCCGTGACCTAAGGGCTGGTTTTTACTTTGGCCAGAGGCTGAGCATTGCTATACAACGTGGTAATGCCGCCAGTCTCTTGGGTACATTACCAGTCGACAGCGATGCGGATGAGATTTTTGACGCTTTGTTTTAGTTTATTCGCTGTAGTTATATAGTTTAATTGAAATAAAATTAATACTATTTAGTAATTAAAGACCTATTAATATCTTCGCATAGTAGACCCCCCTTATTAGGAAGTAGCCTTCACAGCTAAAATTAGCTTACGAAACTATTTAATTGCCCAGTTTGGAAATAAAAAATTCTACAATTGTTAAACACAAGGATCCGTTTTTGTTTTTAGGAACCGAGCATGAATGAACCGAGAATAAACGCGTGGTAGTCTTTATGAACCATCAATAAAACGCGACGTAATTTATAGGAACCCAAATCAAAAGTACTAGGCTCCCATAAAAACCAAGAAATACTCACGAACAACATTAATACCTCAGTCTCGCATTTAACTCGGCCACTAGCGTAAGTATGTAAGTAGATTTGATAACGCGAGGTAGATCATAGAAACCCATCTCCAAAGTACTAGGCACACATAAAAACCAAGGAATACCACGAACAACATTATCCCGAAGTCTCGCGTTCAACTCGGCCACTAGGGGAACGGATTTGATTTGACAACGCGTGGTAGTTCATAGAACCCCAGCACAAAAGTACTAGGCACACATAAAAACCAAGGAATACTCACAAACAACATTATCCCTCTTCAACTCAGCCGCTAGCGTGAGTACGTAGTAGATTTGATAACCCTATATAGTTCATAACACTGATACACAAAAAAACCCCAAGATACACTATCAGCGTATCAAAATCGTCCGCATAAATAGGACGCAATGTGGTGTCAAATAGTATCGTCAGTCATCTTTCAGTTAGTCTTTTGGGATATAGCTTTGTAAAAAAGCACTTTAAGTCACGCGTGTAAGGTTGAATTTGCAACAAGAAAAATGTGTTTTTTATCATAACTATAATCACTGACGTATATAGGGACAGTTTTGAGTGTTACTTTTGTTCGAGACTTGGGTTTTTTGCATATCAAATATCAATGGTTCATAGAAACCCAGCTCAAAAGTACTAGGCTCAAATAAAAACCAAGGAATACTCACGAACAACATTATCCCGAAGTCTCGCGTTCAACTCCTCCACCGATCTTACCGCACACCACCGTAGTATTTGAGACTTGATAACGCAAGGTAGTTCATAGAAACCCATCTTCAAAGTACTAGGCACACATAAAAACCAAGGAATACTCACGAACAACATTATCCCGGACTCTCGAGTTCAACTCGGCCGCTCTTACCGCGTATCAGCGTATTAATTGAGACTTGATAACGCAAGGTAGTTCATAGAAACCCATCTCCAAAGTACTAGGCACACATAAAAACCAAGGAATACTCACGAACAACATTATCCCGGACTCTCGAGTTCAACTCGGCCACTCTTATCGCGTATCAGCGTAGTATTTGAGACTTGATAACGCAAGGTAGTTCATAGAAACCCATCTTCAAAGTACTAGGCACATATAAAAACCAAGGAATACTCACGAACAACATTATCCCTTAGTCTCGCGTTCAACTCTGCCGCTCTGACAGCATGCGGGCCCTCCATACTAGCGTAGTACTTCAGACTAGATAACGCGAGGTAGTTGATAGGGATCCAGATCTGACCCCTCCAGTATGGCGGGTCGTGTTCTGAATTTCTCTTCATGTATAATGGAGCTGATTTTGAAAGAGATCTGGGAAAATTTACATAATATAAATCATCATCTTAGCTTTTGATGGCTCAGTGGTATTGGACTTACGAGTTGAACCCAAGCGCTTTAATTTGTGTAAATAATTTCATCACCACTGCACTCAAAATGCTGAAGGAAAACATTGTCAGAAAACTTAGAATAAAATTCGAAGACTTGTGACATCTACCAACCCGCACTGGACCCGCGTGGTGGATTACGGCCCACTCTCTCTCACAGAGAGCCGTGGGAAAATTATAGGCTTGGGCTTAATTATTGGCTTAAGGTAGACTTACCTTAATCCGTAAGGTGACCACAACAGTTCAGGTTTGTCTAAATCTTGTAATATTTTGCCTAACTTCTCACTGTCGGGCTTCAGAACTTTCATCAACATTGGGAACAGGCTGACGTATCCTGAAAATAAGGAGAAATTTTAGACCTCCGAGCGTGACAACGCGATACAATCCGTCATAATACAAAACAAGCTTTTTCTTTAAATATGGTTACAACCATCGAGTCTATTTTTACACGCTTTATATTAGCTTCACTTGTATGTTTGTTTGTTTGTAACCGATTCCTTAGGGCGCGATTTTGACCCACTTTAAACGGTTAGATTTTTTTTAAACTTTGTAAACTCATCGAAGACCGATGACAATTCAATCATTTAAAATAAAAATAGAGTAAAATAGAAAAAAAAATCACGCTTTTGTAGTTAGCATAACTAAAAAATTAATAATAGTTTAAATAAAAAATTAATAATAGTTTAAAAAACACGCTTTAAATACCAAACTAAAAAAGTAGAAAATAATTTAATTCAATTAAAAAGCGTGGGGTGCTTGACATTAATTGATTATAAAAATACCTCAAAAAGAAACCCCACGCTTTTTAATTGAATTAAATAATTTTCTACTTTTTTAGTTTGGTTTATAAAGCGTGTTTTTTTAGTTTTTTAAACTATTTTTTTTTAATTTTTTAGTTCTGCTAATTACAAAAGCGTGATTTTTTTTAGCGTATAGGTTTTTAAAGCGTGTTTTTTAGTTTTAAACTATTTTTAAAATAAGAACCCTAACGCCAATCGTAATACAGTTCTTTTTACAAAACTGACAACTTAGTCCAGTGGTAAGTTGTAATTTTTATAGAACTGTACTCAAATCGAAATAAAGTTGAAGAAATGCAAAAACTAAAAAAAGATCGCGTTTTGTAACAGAATGGATTTTTAATAGGGCGTTTTCCCATTTATTAAAAACTATTCTAATTTGAAGATTGGGACGAAATATGTAACAGAAAAATAAAAGTAAATTGATTTATATCCATTTTCTCAATAGGGTATTTTACTCTATATGAGAACAAATCTAAAAATATATTATTGAGATAGCTTAGGCAAAATGCAGTCGGAAAATGTTAGTTTTAGTTCATGAAATAAAAAAATCAATTTTATAATTCAATTCAATGATATAATTTTTTTAATCTGTTTTTGAACACCATGAAATAGTAGCCGCCATGTTATTACGTCATACGGCATGTCAATTGAACAACTTTATACTTTTATTATTTTCGTAACAAAAGTAATTTTTATTTAAATAATATTTTGTATTCAGGAACAGAAAACCAACGATAAGTAGAATAATAACTACTTTTTTCAATTACAAACAATTATCATACAAAATATCAGCACATTTGTTTACTTAGCAAACTGACGTCATACCCACAGACCAATATGGCGTCCACTCCGTCCAGCGTTTTCGTCAAATTACGCGCGAAATTTGAAAATGTAAATTTTTTATGCATTTTTACGGCACTAATCGATTAAATAAACATGTTGTTTTTTTAGTGGTTTATTAGTACTTTAGAGTGTAAATAGGACACTTTTCAAAAATGAGTGTAATACCCTATTCTTCGGGCTATGTCGGTTACCTTGGTTTTCCTGCGGATCTCTGATTGGTCAAAGGTATATTATTAGTAGTCATCAACTTACCAAACGCAGAGGTGACGAGTCTCGGCTGAGGAGGCACAGTAACACTTCTAATGACCCTGGCGCCCTCGGAAGGATTCTTAGGTTGCTGTCGAACCAACTTGACGCCGTCAGTGTGAAGCCCTACAAAGACATACATCACATAACATCACGCCTATATCCCTCGAAGGTAGGTAGACTTGTTATACACGGTGTAACAGAAAAACACAAGTCCGGAAAGTAGAGTGAATCGATTTCAGTAACTTTTAATATGGGTATTGTTTTTACACGCTTTATATTAGCTTCACTTGTATGTTTGTTTGTATGTAACCGACTCCTTAGAGCGCAATTTTGACCCACTTTAAACGGTCAGATTTCATTGAAACTTTGTAAACTTATCGAGGACCGATGACAATTCATTAATTAAAAAAAAAATGAGAAAAATTAAAAAAAGGAGAAAAAAAACACGTTTTTGTAGTTAGCAGATCTAAAAAATAGAAAATAAATAATAGTTTAAAAAACTAAAAAACACGCTTTAAAAACCAAACTAAAAAAAGAGGAAATTCATTCATTAAATTAAAAAGCGTGGGGTGCTTGACATTAATTGATTATAAAAAATACCTCAAACAGCACCCCACGCTTTCGCGCTTTTTTTGCTATCGCGTAGTGACATACCGCGAAAGAAAAACTAAGTGACACTTTAGAACTGTCAAACTACATCTCGATTTCCATCGAATTTGGCGTGATTTTAAGCATGATGAATTTAGTACGTCATTGTGGTTGCACCGAACAAAATCTTAAGGGGAACCTAGTCGCGGGCTCGAACTCACTGGTGGGCTTGGCTAAAAATCACGCTGTCTCACCAGGCTTCGTGTCCGACAGAGATAGTATCAGTGATGAGCAGTTAGACGCTAGTCTACACGCACAACGTTATTGAGTGAGATGCAGGATCATTTATAGTAAAACATCGCGTAAAAAATTAAGAAAAGTCCTTTGGAAGATCTGGTTTTATGAAAAAGTCAATGCATAAATGAATTACCAATAAAGTTTATTGAACTTTTCGATAATTGACCTTTGTCGGTACCAACTTAATTTTGGAGATTTTACACTTGTTTTATTACTTAAACACGCCCAAAGTTAAGTACAATTAGCAAGAAAAACGAATCTTTGTTGGCTCCTAACTTTTTAATGGGTTTTTATTTTAGTATTCTGTTTCCGTACAGACAATATTAATAATGAGACAAAACGATATCATATTTTACTTTGGATGTACCATTTCAGACAGTGGAGTAAAACACTCCCAAAGTTTGTATGCAAAAAATGTGGACGGGGATCCCCTTAATTCAACTAAACAAAGCTGTAATTTATTACCGTCTCTAAATTGAGTTTAGTTGGTGCACAATAGAATCATCAATATCTAAGATATTATCAGGCGGATGATTAAACTTACCAAAGTCAGCATACGTTTGCGTATGAGAGGACCAATGCAGGTCGTTCAGTAAGTCTTCATCACCGAGTTGGTCTCTAGTAGCCTCATACCTGGGTAAAGAAAATATTAAACAAATAATTAAGCTGAGAATCACCATATCATTCACGTCAAAAGTTGCATAAACTTTACCAATCTTAATACAAAACAAGATTTTTCTGTAGGTTTAAACCATTGAGCTTGTTTTTGAAATAACAACTTAACCGAAATCGATATTGGGCACGCCACGATAGCGGCGGTAAGTCCCCTCTTTGAGGAGTGGCTTGAGAGGCGGCATGGCGTCCTCACCTTCCGCCTGACGCAGGTCCTCACCGGACACGGTTGTTTCGGGAGGTTCCTGTTTCGCATAAGGCGGGAGGAAACGCCCGGGTGTTTCCATTGCGAAGATCGCCCTGAGGACACGGTGGAGCATACGGTATAGGTCTGCCCGGCTTGGGCGGAGCACCGCCGTGTCCTCGTGGAGGCGATCGGCGGCGGCGATCTCTCGCGTCCGGCCCTGGTGCAGGCCATGGTACGGAGCGAGAGTGAATGGTTAGCCGTCACCTCCTTCTGCGAAGCAGTAATGCTCGCGAAGAGGGAGGCGGCGCACGTGAGGGAGAGGCAGTATATGCGCCCTCACGGCCGTAGTCGCCGCGGGAGACGCCCTGGGCGTCGGGAATCCCAGGCTGATTCCCGGCCACCGTAGGCGCGGGCTTGCGGACGGCGAGTAATGGGTAGCTCGCTGTCCGGTAAGGACCAAGCCCGGGTCGACGGCGCGTTGTGTTCCACGCGCGCCTCAAAGAGATGTCAGCACCAAATGGGGGGTCCGCAAGGGCCGATGCCTGCCAGGGGTGCGGGTTGTTCGAAAGAGATACCGCGGCCCCTGGCACACAGGCAGCTGAGGGAACACGGGTGGGTTTTAGTCAGTAAAAGTCTGACACGCCCTCCCGCTCCACCCAGAGCGGGAGAAGTTATTTGATGATTTCCCATCCAAAAAAAAAAAGCCATAACATCTTCGAGGTTGTCAATGAATAGGGTATTTTACTCTTTAAGAGAAAAAATCTAAAAATATATTATTGAGAGAGCTTAGGCAAAATGCAGTCGGAAAATGTTAGTTTATGTTCATGAAACAACAAAATAAATTTAAATATTTCAGTTTTTTTAATCTGTTTTTGAACACCATGAAAGTCGCCATGTTATTACGTCATACGGCATGTCAACTGAGCAACTTTGTACTTTTCTTATTTTCGTAACCAAAGTAATTCTTATTTAAATAATATTTTGCATTCAGGAACAGCAAACCAACATTAAGTAGAAAAATAACTCATTTTTTTAATTATAAACAATTATCTTATAAAATATCAGCGCATTTTTTGTTTATATGGCAAACTGACGTCATACCCACAGAGCAATATGGCATCCACTGCGTCCAGCGTTTTCGTCAAATTACGCGCGAAATTTGAAAACGTAAAATTTTAATGCATTTTTATGGCACTAATCGATTAAATAAAAAAAATGTGTTTTTTTAGTGGTTTTAATAGCACTCTAGAATCTAATTATGATACTTTTCAAAAATGGGTGTAATACCCTATTTTTTTTTTAAGTAGATAGACGCTTCCTCATGATTAAAAGTACTAGGCGAGCATAAATCACCACAAGCAGTTCTCACGACGCCTTGAGATATAATAATATATCTTCGAGGTTGTCAATGAATTTAAGATTTTTAAAGTAAATAAATGACACTTCCTCATTGAAAAAAGTACTAGGCGAGCATAAATCACCACAAGCAGTTTTCACGACACATCTCCGAGGCTACTTACTTGCTAGAATCCCTGATAAGCACATCCGCTATGGTCATCATAGCGTCTGCGGCCGCGTACATCCAACACCTCAGGTCCACGTGTCGCTCTATGTCTGATGGATGAGACGCTCTGCAATACAAACATTATTGCCATGTATTTCATATTAATATTAGGGTATATTCATAAACGATAATTAAAGTTAAATGATGTTTAAACGTCAAAAATGTATGGTTAAACGTACGCTAATCATTACTTAAGTTCAAGCAACATTTATAAATAAGGGGGTTAATATTTAATATTTTGTTATAAATAAAGAAGAACTAAATTTAACATAATGAATGCGCTCTTTTTGTAAGCCTTTTATAAATAATTCGTGACCGACCGAAACTTAGTTTTCGGCCATGTTCGGCCATAAACCAGCCGAAGCTATGGCCAAGCCGAAAATCAGAAGTTAGTGAATTGACGCTCAGCAATATCGGGTGACGTTCGACTAACTTTGGGGTAAATCGAGTCCGCTCATGGTTTCACTCAGCTGACTTAAACGAACGCGATTTTGTTTTGAAGTTTTACAAGGGTTGCAAGCGAAATACAATAGACAATTACACAATATACAATTTAACGCAGTTCGTCACAGTAATTTGCTCGGGGAAAAAGTAGAAAAATTGTTTTTCTACTTTTTTTCTTGCTTTTTTTGCTTAGTTACAATTATTAAAGCTGAAGTTACATTGATTGTATTATTTGTTATTGATTGATTTATTATAATATGTGTATAATATAATCAATACACGAAATTATGTAGTCTCCAATGGAATTATCGTGTTTTATTTAATTTAAGGTGAACCTAGTCCACATTTTTTGCATACAAACTTCGGGAGTGTTTTACTCCACTGTCTGACATGGCACATCCAAAGTAAAATATGATATCGTTTTGTCTCATGATTAATATTGTCTGCACGAAAACAGAATACTAAAATAAAAACCCATTAAAAAGTTAGGAGCCAACAAAGATTCGTTTTTTTTGCAAATTTTTCTTAACTTTGGGCGTGTTTAAGTAATAAAAGAAGTGTAAAATCTCCAAAACCAAGTAGGTACCGACAAAATTCAATTATTGAAAAGTTCAATAAACTTTATGGTCATTGATTTATGCATTGGCTTTTTCATAAAACCTGATCTTCCAAAGGACTTTTCTTCATTTTTTCGCGATTTTTTTACTATAAATGATCCTGCATCTCACTCAATAACGTTGTGCGTGTAGACTAGCGCCTAACTGCTCATCACTGATACTATCTCTGCCGGACACGAAGCCTGGTGAGACAGCGTGATTTTTAGCCAGGCCCACCAGTGAGTCCGAGCCCGCGACTAGATTCCCCTTAAAGCCTATAATTTTGCTTATCTCTCCATAGGTGTAACGAAAAACAAACAAGATTTCAGTATGCATCGCAAATATTTTTACTGTCTAAATCATGTCCGTTTCGGCTTCGTTTTCGGCCGAAAATAAGACTAAAAGCCGAAAGTTCTTTTTCGTTTTCGGTTGAAAATCCATTTTCGATCGGACACTATACTAATAATTCTCATTTTGAGGTCTTATAAATATTAAATAGCCAAATAACTGCCACCAACTTTGATGTAGCGCTCGCCGGTCACTACAGCTCGCTTGGCTCGCGCGCGTTAGGTCACACATGTAATCTAGCTTATGGTATCCTAGTGACCGAACGATGATAATGATGCAACATAGGTAATTCGCTTATTACCTGGGATAGTCATCAAGTCCTGAGGTCAGAGTCTTGGGGTTCAATTGCAGCCCATCATCATCCCGTCCCCTCCAGCGGTAGGAAGTTGGTTCATCTCCCCTTTGAGAAGTCTGGAACCATTGGTACCAGGCCTGCAGAAGTACCAGAAAGGTGAATAAGCTAGGTTTAATAGCAGTGGCGTGCACTCCATAAATACAGAAAGACACCTTACATAAATCAGATAAATACGTAAAGCTAAAATTATTTTATCAATAAACAAAAAATCTTTATTCATAAATTAGCTCCACCTGTCGAGCTTCGGTCTTATCATTAGTATCATCGATACAATACCCGTTCATTCGGACTATTTGACGCAACTTCGCATTGCGATGCACTAGCGCCGCTGTGTGTCTCGGGAGAGACACGAACTATTCGCGTCTTGATGTTTATATGTGTGCTCACTTGGTCATGCAGATTTATTGGGTGTGCGTTCCTATACATACGTGGCACACAATGTAACTAACACATAACGCACATAACTGTACAGGGTAGTCACTGGCTTTCTTTTCTCAACACGACGAATTACGAAACTTACCGAAGTTTTCCGAACAAAGTAGGTTATGCGACTGTTTTTAAAAGTAGCATTGTTTCATTGAATTGTCGCTACATAAAGAACCATTACTTTTTTGTCGTATTATTTTCATATTCCGAGTAATGCCGACGCCATGTTTGTTTTGATCAAATCAAATCATTTATTCGCATAGAATGTAGGTATTGTACAATAAAGTTGTTATAAAAATATAGTGAGCGGGGTTAATTCCGCCTGAGTTTTGGCATGCAAAATTTTACAAATAGGTAATGTCACCTATGTTATTATCAGTGATAGGAATAGGTAGTGCCTATTAGCCTAAACTTCGAAGAACAGAGACTTCCTTAGGTCTAAATTATTTCCGGCACATCTGTCTCGAAATTTCGAGACAACACTTAAATACATTTAAAAAAATGTGTTATTTGAAATAAGTAATTCGTCTATATTTATCTAAAGTTTGTCTATAAATGTGATAGTTTGTATGGATGTCCATTACTCAATTCCACTGAAAATGCTGATTTTGGTAGTGATATAGATTAAGGTGTGGAATAGCACATATGCTACTTCCTATTAAAAAAAACTATAGTTCCCATGGGATACAAAAACAATAGAAAAAAAAATTCAGAAAATTTTATGGTTGTAACGACTGTGTATGTTATTATTTTATTATGATATATCTAGTCGCAAACTTTAGGTAAATATAGACGAATTACTTATTCCAAATATCATTTTTTTTTAATGTATTTATGTGTTGTCTCGAAATTTCGGGACAGATGTCTCGGAAAAAATTTAGTCCTAAGGAAGTCTCCGTTTCTTGTCTCTGTTCTTCGAAGTTTAGGCAAATAGGCACTACCTATTCCTATCACTGGTTATTATGAGCAAAATTTTAAAATAGTAAATTAATAAATAATTTAAAAAGTTCAAATCGTGCGCAAAAGTGTTTCAAATAATGTCAATAAACTGTTGAGATGTCACACACAGGGTCATTCAAAAAAATCACTTAACGTATAATTTATTTATTTATTTTGGTTGTGTGCTATGACAGCAGGCATTTAAGATTTTAACGATAATAATAGTGTGGAAAAAAAAATAACATTCACTATGAAACTTGTAAAGGTGTTGTGTATAGAGAAAATAAAAAATAATGTGTTTTCAAAACTATCCTTCAGTGATTATTTTATGCACGAAGATTCAGTTGCAAAAAAATATCTAATAAAAGTCTTCTACATTTTTTTTAGATTTTTTTCAAATTGGTCCGGTCGAAAATTCTCAAAAATTCAGAACTCGAAAACTATTAAAAGCCGCGGAACATACGTGGGGGTGATTCGGATACCCCACGAGGCCACGATACGAGGGAACTAAATTTTATTTTTGAACGTCAATTGTTACAGGTTTTTTTTTTGGGTGGGAAATCATGAAATAACTTCTCCCGCTCTGGGTGGAGCAGGAGGGCGTGTCAGACTTTTACTGACTAAAACCCACCCGTGTTCCCTCAGTTGCCTGTGTGCCAGGGGCCGCGGTATCTCTTTCGAACAACCCGCACCCCTGGCAGGCATCGGCCCTTGCGGACCCCACCAGTTGGTGCTGACATCTCTTTGAGGCGCGCGTGGAACACAACGCGCCGTCGACCCGGGCTTGGTCCTTACCGGACAGCGAGCTACCCATTACTCGCCGTCCGCAAGCCCGCGCCTACGGTGGCCGGGAATCAGCCTGGGATTCCCGACGCCCAGGGCGTCTTCTGCAGCGACTACGGCCGTGAGGGCGCATATACTGATTAACCTGTTATAAGTGTCATTCATAAACGCTTGATTTCTGCCAATTTTTACCAAATCTTCCGTACAAAAGTACCAGGCTATCATATATCTGTAGGAGCTTACCTGCAGTCTGCTAAACATCCTATCCAGCGTGCTGCGATACTTGGAGCCGCTGACGAACAGTTCGGGCCGTATCTTCACCATGTGAGCCAGTTGTATTAACAGCATTGGTGGGTTAGCAGCAGCGTTGCTTTGCACTACAAACTCCTTTGGTACTCTTGCTAACGCCTCCGATCCTGGTACATAAAAAATATTGTTACAATTAAAGCGGATAAAAAATTATGTTTGGATATATCCTAACTAATATTAAAAATGCGAAAGTAAGTTTGTTTGTTACACTGTCACGTTAAAACGGCTCAACGGATTTAAATGAAATTTGGCACACATAAAGACCATGACCTGGGTAATGACCAGAGATCGGATATTCGGATTCATATTCGCCTAAAGTTGAGATGTTGGCTAATATGGAATGCGCTTTTCTATCGAAAAAGTCTTAATTTAATAATTTGTTTATTTTTTGTTTTAACTAATACAAACCACCCCTCCTCCAGTACATACACATATTTGTATCGGGTTAAACATTAATTAACCGACTTCAAAAAGGAGGAGGTTATCAATTCGTCGGAACCTTTTTTTTTTTTGTTTTTTTTTTTTTTTTTTTATGTATGTTCCCCGATTTCTCGAAGATGGCTGGACCGATTTGGATTTTGTTTTTTTTGTTTGAAAGGGTATACTTCCCAGGTGGTCCCATGATCATCAAGTCAGGATCTGATGATGGGATCCTGGAGAAATAGAGAGAACTCTTCAAATTTTATAGGCACACGAAGCGATTTAGCTATTTTTTGGAAGAGTACTTTCTCATAGTGGTCTCATTTCAATTTGGTGAAGATCTGATGAAGAACTTTGGAGATAGGCAACGGAACTCCTCAATAAATGATAGCAAATGGACTGGGATTGCTGAAATCTCATGTCTGTCTATTGCTTACACCAGTTCATAACATAACATCACGCCGGTATGCTGTGAAGGGGTAAGCACATGTGAACCACTAAAAAGTGAAAAATAAAAACTTTTTCCAAAAAAAAAAACAACCGACTCCCAAAAAAACACTACAAAGTGAAAAATTACTTTAATTTCGGAAGGCGGTGACAAAAAATTCAAATACAGCTCCAAAGACACCGACTTCCGAAATTAAAGTTATTTTTCACTTTGTAGTGTTTTTTTGGAAGTCGGTTGTTTTTTTTTTGGAAAAAGTTTTTTTTTAAACTAATACACATCTGAATAGTTATGCAATCCAAGAATCCCGGGGTTTTTAATAAATATAACAAATAATTTATAGAGCCGCTTCCATACTTTCATAGCTAAAAATTATCTTTAGGTAAATATGCATCCGAATATCCGATCTCTGGTAATGACACAGGTCACACAGGCCTCCTCTTTGTGAGAGGGAGTGGGCCATAATCCACCACGTGGGCCCAGTGCGGGTTGGTAGATGTCACATTTCTTCGATTTTTTGGTTCTAGGACTTGCCGGTTTCCTCACGATGTTTTAGTTCACCGTTGTAAGAGCAATGGTGATGAAATAATTAACAGTAAAGAGGTCATTCAAGTATGACGTAAGCACTACAGGGGGGCGGGGGGGTCTTTGCTTTGCTTATTTTTGATGACTTGGGGGATGGGGGGTCTGGATGGAGATTACGTCAGCAGAATTTATTTATTAACTTTTGGATTTTCTACAAAATTTAGTCGATTTTGGTTTAACACATATGGCAACCCTACTTGTCTATGAATGGCTCGAAGAAAACGATGACAATATACCAAAATCACAAGAAAGTGAGCAGACACGTTAGGTGTCTGCTACCAATGTTTACGTGAGCATGGGAGGGGGGAGTAAAAGCTTTGCTTACTTTTGCTGACGAGGGGTGGGGGGGGTTTCAATAATTGCTAAAAAACTGCTTACGTAATACTTGAATGGCCCGAAAGCGTCTGTCGGGTTTTGAACCTACGACCTACAACTCTACAATGAAATAGGCTATATCCTGCATCGAAGAAGTCGCGGGCATCAGTTACACTCCATTTGAAATAAGATTAGACATTTAAACAAACCTATTTTACAGTACGTTGAACCGATCTTGACTTCTATTCCGTAGGCATAAGGATGGCATTAAAAGCAAAACAGTGATTACAATACCGACTGTTTACTGCAGATGCCATTTATTATGCTACCAACGCAATAGAATTCAAAATCAGTTGAACGGACTGTAAAAAAAGTTTGTTTAAATGTCTGATCTTATTTAAATTTTAATGTCAGCCGCATCTATAGTTGGACTTTAAATTGTATTCAGTAACTTGACAGTTCAAAGAAAAATTATGTTAACATACTAAAACTAATAGTGTTGAGGTAGTGAACCATTTTGCGTAAAGAGCGAATGATAAAAAATGTTTTATTTTAAATTAAACAATTTTTATCATTCGTTCTAAAACTTTAAAAATTCATTTGTAAGATGTGGAATACAAGAATAATTAATCATTTATTAATAAAAAGTAATTTCCTTTTTTTTATTTCTTATCTTATTTATTTATTTAACCATTTATGCACACACATATAAACAGACAAGAAGAAAGGAACAGAAAAATACGTACATAGGCAATGCTTATTTCTACAGAAATCTCTTCCAGCACACCTGCGATAGGAGAGAAGATAACAGAGATGTAGACAACGCGTGTAATAACAGTACAAACTAAATAAATGACCTTACTACTGAAAAACAAAATACATAACAAATTCTAAAAAAATTAATAGTGCATATATCATGTTTTTAACAAGTTATTAAATTTAAAACGAAAAAAAGTTGCATGTAAGTACATAATTTAAAGTTCATTCAATTTCGTTCATTCTTACACCACCTCACTAGCTTGTCAAAATCTGGTAACCCTTCAACTGTCAAGTTACTAAATACAATTAAAAATCGAGAATATTTTTTATAAACGTACATAACAAACGGTCATTCAAACATACCCAATATCTGCTCCCTAGGAATCCAACCCTCAACGTTGATGAGGTCCATCCAATGAGCCGCTATGTCCATCTGAATATCCGGGGACCAGCGGCCGATGAGCAGGCCGTGGAAACCCTCATCCCAGAGGAAACCTCGAGGGAAGAATGATCTGGAAAGAATAAACAAAAAGATATTTAAAAAAAAACTATCGTTCATGCAAAAATAGTCCTTAAGTCTACTGATGTTAAGCTTAAATTTCAGGAAACTATAGTCATCAATTGACTGACTAACGTGTCCACACGAAAGTAACTCTTATCACCCATGAACTTGATTAGAGGTTTGTTCTTCCCTACAATTAAAAAAATGCAAATTTTGCCGCATATTTCGTACTTCAAAGTACCAGGATGTCAGAACTCAGTAGGAGGCTTCACCGTAGTCATTCTCCCGACTGTCGAGTCTAAGCGAAAATAACCCTTAGCAGAATCAACATAAGGCTGAAACTCCCGGTCAGCTTCGAAGAAGTAGTAGTAGAAGACCTAACTGTCAAGTCCACGCCAAAATAACCCTTAACACTATAGACACAAGGGCCAGGAGGGTATATCCCAGATAAAGTCTGATTTTCCGCGAACATTCTTCCAATTATGCCAATTTTGCTGAATATTTCGTATCAAAGTACCAGGATGTTAGAACTCAGTAGGAAGCTTCACCGTAGTCCCTCTCCTGACTGTCGAGTCTACGCAAAACTAACCCTTAACACAACACAAAATCGGGTCAAACTCCCGGTCAGCTTCAAATGAATGAATGAATATTTACTTTGAGAAGTTATAATATTATTATTGTTTTAATTATTGTGAATGTGAGGACTGTGTGGGTCATGTTTTGTTTTTTTTTTTTGTTTTGTGTTTCATCTCTTTCTCAGATAGTTTTAATGTTAGTCTGGCAGTTTGAGTAATTTATGCGGCCTACCCAAATGTCCTTTCTTTGGTATTGTTCGTCAAATCTTTGAGCTCATCAAGTTCTGAGTTGAGCTGCATGATTACTGATAAATGCGTGCACTGATGGGACAGGTCCACTCAATCTGTGTGGTTCTTTCCTCAAAAGACCATTTCAGACACCAATCCACATGGTCTTCACATGATCTGACCAAGATTATGTCTGGACTTTAAAAAAGACTGTGACCTCTGAGTTTGTTTCGGCCTTTCTTCTCAGAGTAGTCAGATAGGAAACGCCGACCTCATCTAGTTAAAAAAAAAAATATGATTGACGTGTAAAGGTGTTTGTACAAACCTACTTACAGAAATAAATCATTTATCATTTATCAATGAAGTAATCAAACACCTAACTGTCGAGTCCACGCAAAAATAACCACAAGGATCAAACTAACCTGCTAGGCACTCCAGTATATAAGGGCGCCCTCCAATACGGCACAGGTTCCTTCGTGTATTGGGACTGCACCCTGCTTGCTCCGAAGAAATAGCCCACACCACCCACCATGTTGGATAGCGCGGCCCGGGCTATTGCCACATCGTTGGGTGGGTACCTGGAATAAAAAAATATTAATATTTAAGATTATAATAAATTGATTTAATGACGGGCAAGACTCAGCCTTTTCCCATAATTTTGAGTCGGGTTCCAGTCTAGCCGGAGGCAGCTGAATACCACTGCTTACTTGCCGCGGTTGATGCGTGGATGGGTGGGCATTTTTCATACTAAGACCCCTCCATGCCTCGGAAACGGTAAGCCGTTGGTCTCGTCTGTTATTCGTGGATCTTTGACAGTCTTTACGGATCGTCAGAAGCCTGCAAGTCTGACAACCAGTCTTATCAAGGGGTTTCGTATTACCCAGTAACTGGGTCATGGAGGTCAGATAGGCAGTCGCTACATGTAAAATACTGGTATACAGCTGCATCCGCTTTGACCGGAAGCCGACCCCAAGTAAGTTGGGAAAACGATAGGCAGATGATGTCTGACAGACAATGCACAACCTAAGCTACCAGCACCCTAATTGCGTAACTCACGATTAATCATAATTTGTTTCGTTTTGAAACAGATGGCTAAACCATTGCTTCATATGTTCGAAAAATGTATCTGCTCAAAAACGTAAATAACGCAATGAATATTGTTGAACTGTCAAAATGAAACCGATTATGATTAATCGCGTGTTACTCGCAATTAGGGGGCAGGTCTAGAAGTAAAATTTAGCACAAGAGTTCTTTATATAACAAAATGGAGCACTAATGAGCAGGTAGTGAGCCGTTTTAGACCGTGAGGTCGAAACGACACAGGCGATTTACTTTGTGTAATTAATTTCCCCACTGCTCTCAAAACGGTGAAGGAAAACATCGTGAGGAAACCGGCATGTCCTAGAACCAAGAATTCGAAGACATGTGACATCTACCAACCCGCACTGGGCCCGTGTGGTGGATTACGGCCCACTTCCTCTCCCAGACAGGAAGCTTGTGTCCCCGCAGTGGGAACATTATAGGCTAATTATTTTTATTTTACTTATTTATTTATTTATCACAAACACTGCTATCATTACAGGAAATTCTTAATGCGGTAGCGTGGTCCTTAATTAAACTATCTTAAATAATATGCTACATAAGCTCATTAAAACTCACCCCTTCTCATCCAATTTAAATTTCTCCTCGAATTCAAGATCAAACGCCATCTTCTTGGCTTCCAGGGCCTTGGTATACTTATCCCCCTTTAGGGGAGGAGTAGCTAGGTCCTCGGTCGTATACACTATGTCTATACAAAATGGAGTCTCCACCAGCATCTGTATTGGCACGAAATTTATGTCTTTTTCCTGTGAAAAGAAGAAATAATATCACAATATGCGTAGAGAAAGAATTATTATGCATATTTTAAGGTAAAAACATTCGCCAGTTACGTTTAAGTCCCCTTTTAATAGATGGTCCCTTGTAACATAATCCCCGATGAAATAAAATGTATGCCATTGCAAAAGTAAAAAAAAAAACACTTAATGGGTACAACAAGAACTGGTCACTAGCAGGATTAAACCGAGAGAAGTGGAAGGAGGGTAGAGAGGCCTTTGCCCTGCAGTGGGACATCACAGGCTTTTAATTTAATTTAATTTAAAATGGGTTACTGCTTGACAGATCATGTTATTATAGTTTTCACTTCTCACGCTCTAAAAGTACGCCAATATAGCCCTACGAAGCGGGACTAAAGTGCCCACTTTAGTCTCTAGGGAGTAAAAAGTAATTCGTTTTTTAATTTCCTTCATGTGACATAGACAAACTCAAACAGCCAGTAAATATACTATTATCTGTGGAGTGTGGACCATCTTCATTGCGAAAATGTTGAGAGTTTTAGTTCCATGGTTTTTGCCAAGGTGGCGCCATGTGTTTTGAATTGTTAATCTGTGACTGATTTAGAAGAAAAAACTGACCGGGAAATTTCAGAATTTTTGTCGAGTGTAAATTGGTTCGGTTTGAAATAAATTTATTAAGAATGTCCAGTGACAGTTGTGGTATATAATTATGTTCCTTGGTGAAGAGTTTGACGTCAAACAAAGAGCAAAAGACTTAATAGATATTGTGATTTTTATTTTATCAAGTAATATTTATGAAATGTTTTTTGTACTAAATTGACTATTTTTCTCGCACTCAAAGTGAAAAGTACAGTTTGCACCTCGAGACTAAACGCTAACTTAATATACCCTCGGTTTCATTGACTCCCGAGCGTGCCAGGCGTGCGATATTATGGCTTCGTTTAGTCCCTCGATATAAAATATACTATTGATTTTGACTGTCTGCAAGCCCTACAAATGTATTTCTACATACCTTAATATTGAGCTCATCATCTTGGCCTAGGACAGCTAGCTTCCCGAACAAGGAGTGTCTTTCAATCTTTAATAAAGAATATAACTTCTCTTTGAGTAGATGGAGCCCTGGTGCGTGGGCCTCTGAATATGACGTGTGAAGGAGCTTCCCTGAGAAAAAGCATCAAGTATTTATTATCACTAGGGGTCGACAGGTGGTCGAAATTCGACCCTGATTCATTTAAAACTTAATGTAGGTATTGATAACGCATAAAATAAAAATAAAATAGTAAAAAAAACACGCTTTAAAAACCAAACTAAAAAAGCAGAAAATTATTTCAAAAAAGCTTGGGGTGCATTTTGAGGTATTTTTATAATCAATAACTGACCCGGAAAACTTCGTACCGCGGATAAAAGATTTCTGACTTTTTGTGAGACTAAAAAACATTATTTTATTTTTATATAATATATGGATTTTCTTTATATTTTCTCACAGTTTAAACCTTCCCTGGACTGCCACAAATATTTCAAAACCAAAATTAGCCAAATCGGTCCAGCCGTTATCGAGTTTTAGCGAGACTAACGAACAGCAATTAATTTTTATATATAGATAGATTAATAGATTAATATCAAGCACCACGCTTTAATGAAATTACTTTTTGCTTTTTGCTAACTACAAAAGTCGTTTTTTTTTTTAAATTATCGAATTGTCATCGGTCCTCGATAAGTCTACAAACTTTCAATGAAATCTGACCGTTTGAAGTGGGTCAAAATCTAGTCCAAAGGAGTCGGTTACAAACAAATAAACATACGGGTGAAGCTAATAAAAGCGTGTTAATTAAAAATCTTGATCTCTCTCCGGTCGTGTCGGATTGCCGTCCTATCAGACTATGAGAGTGAAGGAAGACTGAGTGCCCCTGTGTCTGAGCACACACTTCTGCACTATAATATAGAGGTATGATGGACAGTGTGTAAAGTTCACTCATCCTCTATTGAAAAGGGAGGATCCTCCGACCAGACGGGTGTTGTGTCTGGTGGGCAACTGCCCGACCGTTGATGTCGGGATGTTGTATACAAGCTGTAACAGAATGTACGCAAGACCTGAAAGTAGTTTGTTCCTAATTTACTACTGAATCGATTTCAGTAACTTTTAATATAAGTACTTTTTTAAATTATGTATTTTGCCATACCTACCTCTGATTGAGCCAAAGAAAATTCAATCTTATTCCAGAAGAAATAAGACTCAATTTTAAATGCATAAAGTAATGCTTTGGTCGACACGTTTTTCTTAATAATATCAGTTAGTTAAAAAAAAAATAGTTTTGGTCATCGCATTATGCTTTTAACTCAATAGTCTAATTGGGGTGTATGAGGTCTGGGGTTAATTATGTTACTCGTTGTATATGTCAGTTTCGTGGTAAACTCTGACTGCGCGATGTAGAATTTCTGTGACGTCCAGACGCGTAGTTCGCATGTGGCGTTGTAGATGGCGCCACATCAATTTTTGTGTTTCAAGATATTTGTTACGAAGTATTTTTCTGTAATGCCGCTACAATAATATCTCCCTCGCTGAACGCTATTCTCCGTTGAGATTGGCCGCCATAGCCGAAATACGGTTTGGAGGACTATTTTAAATACATATATAAAAAAAATAGCTTTCTGCATTCTTAAAGAAAGAAAGAAAGAAAAAACGTTTATTTGCGGTAAACATGACGCAAAAAGAAAAGGAACATAAAAAAATAAATATGAAAAAGTTGAGGGAAACATGCGCCACATCCACGCAAAACGACTATCGCTCAGCATTATGCTGCGACCCTATGCAAGACAGAGCCCTAGCGCTGGTTGATGCTTCTCTACATAAACTATAACTGTGCCAAACTTCATACTCCCCCGTTAGCGTAATTTTAGTTAAAATGGGTACAAAGTTTTTGTCTCACATATCCAGGGGTGCGGGTTGTTCGAAAGAGATACCGCGGCCCCTGGCACACAGGCAACTGAGGGAACACGGGTGGGTTTTAGTCAGTAAAAGTCTGACACGCCCTCCCGCTCCACTCAGAGCGGGAGATGTTATTAGATGATTTCCCACCCAAAAAAAAAAAAACATATTTAATTTATGGATTAAGGTCACCCATCCAGAAAAAGGAAGTACTTTCTTACCTTTATGAGGCACTAAGTTGACTCTAAAGTTGTTCAGTTGTGGTGTATGTCCCAGTATGGATCCATCTTCATACCACAACCTGGAATGTGGGGCTGCAGGACCAAGAGACTCGTCCAGGGCAGCATACCAGATCAACATGAACGGTACTTTGGTGTGACCCTGAAATTATAGTTATTAAACACATCATCAAAGTCAAAGTCAAAGCATTTATTTCAAATAGGCACTTAAAAGGCACTTTTGAACGTCAACATTTACATTAAAATAGAATTGATTCTAGTCGCCCCTTCCAAAATGTAGTTTCGTATGGAGAAGAATGGGCAAGAAACTCCACCGTTACTCTTTTAAAATGTTTCAAGTACAATATTTACATTCATTATATGATTATGTGTGAAAACGATGCACCCAGAATAAAATTACCATACCAAAATGGGTAAAAAGAATCAAATTGAAGCAATACAGATAAATTAATTCTGTGATAGATACATGGTGTTCACACATTTACAAACATTGTAAAAGTAAGTATAGGTATGATTTTCCTACAATATTAACAAGTAATGAGTCAGTGTGTGAGTTAAAATAATTACTGAGTGTAAATCAATGTCATAAATATAATTAATTATATGTACAATTCAATTAGCAACCAGTTTGATTTTGTCTAGACTCTAGATTGTCCTATGGAGCAGGACCAGCATGTTTCCAAGCATTCTTATCTTGGATATAATCCTCTAATTTGTAATACGCTAGTTTACAAAGTTTACTTTTAATGTGAGCTTTAAATTTCCTTTCATTTAATTGCAATATATCACAAGGTCTTTTGTTGTAACATTTAAGACAGTACCCCATAAAAGATGTATGTACTTTAGCTAATCTGAAAAATCATCATCTGCCCATCCTTTTCCCTAATATGTTGGGGTCGGCTACCAGTCTAACCGGATGTAGCTGTATACCAGTATTTTACATGAAGCGACTGCCTATCTGACCTCCACAACCAAGTTACTGGATACCCTTTGGTAAGACTGGTTGGCAGACTTTCGGGCTTCTGACGACCCGTAAAGACTGTAACTACAGCCGGGACCAACGGTTTAACGTGCTTTCCGAGGCACGGAGAGGCCTTGGTATGTAAAGACGGTCACCCATCCACGGAGCAACCGCGGCAAGCGTAGCTTAACCTGGGCGATCGACCCATGTGGCTATTATTACTTAGTCACAAGCTCCTCATAGATATTAAACACATAAATTAAAATTAAATAAAACATTTATATCTTTCCCGCGCCACATCGAGCCAGCCCTCGCGGTACGCGGCGAGGTCGTCTCGCCACAGCTTTGGGGGCGTCCATTAATTACGTGAAGCAATTTTGACGACCCCCACCCCCGCTCTGGTGAGATGTCGTGAGATTTGGCTCGACCCTCCCCCCTCCCCATAATAACACGTGAGATATTTCAAAATACGTGTTTTCAGTGTAAAAACTTTAATCTATGCGTTGGATTTATGCGTTGCATTTGGCTGGCTTGGCTGGCCGGTGGCGATTTAACCATCGAGGAGCTACTGTGCTACTTTGTGGCGTTCGGTTCAGCAGTTTAGACGAGAAAGCGTAATAGACAAATAGAGTGACTTTCGCATTTAAAATATTAGTAGGAATAACTTACCTTAGTTGTAATATTAATCCTAGCCGTCCAATGACCCCCATGTTCACCCCCAGGGGTCTTAATAAACGAGGTAGTGATGTTGTGGGGGAGATCTGTTATCAGCTGCTCCCCAAATGTGACCCCATCGTGTCTGAGCCAGCCGTAGGTAGCTAGCTGGTCGTTTTGGTCACACCAATGTCTGTGAAAAAGATAATTTATTTTGGTATAGTGGTATACGAACTGGCGTGGGGTAGGTCTGTACCATAACAAAAAAGTGACAAATAAAAAAATACATCCGGCTTACAAAAACACTACAACCTTTAGATAATTTCCAGACACCGAGTTCCGAAAAAGTTAATTTTAACTTTAGTGTTTTTTTTTTTAGGAAGTTGGTTGTTTGTTTTTTTTTTGTTATACAGGTTGTAAGGGGAACGCTTCCGAAGCCAGAACGTAGATTATATACAGCCTAAATGGAAACGGATACCAATAACCTTTCGCCTTAAATAGGTTATTTTGCATCATTTGAAAACGTTTGACGCTTCTGTAATGTTTCTACTTATTTTATTTTGGTGGCGCTTTACAAAGGATGTGTAAATCTAAAGTCGCCGCCTGGACTTGGGGTCGTTTTTAAATGTGTTTAATCTCAAATAAAGGTTCATTTAACTGTTCTCACAGCATGGTGAACCAAAAATGCAAAAAAAAAAATAACTAGATTTTTTGATAGTACTGTGTCGAGAATCACTAGCCCGATCACCTGTCTTCTTGTATATTTTTTATTTTGTCGGTGATTAAAACACTCTGGAGAGAGCTCGAGGATAGGGGTGTGCCGACAGGAGTCCTCAGGATCCTACAGTATTGGTATGGGAACCAGGAAAACGTTGTAAGATGGTCCAATACACTCTCTGAGACTTATAGATTAGAATGCGGTGTGAGGCAGGGTGGTCTGACATCTCCTAGGCTATTCAGTACGTATATAGATGGTCTAATCGTGGACCTCAGCAATATGCGGGTTGGATGTAGCGTCCATGGTGTGAAAATAAATAGTATCAGCTACGCTGATGACATGGCGTTGCTGGCGCCGACTGCCGGTGCCGTAAACGAAATGCTGAGGGTCTGTCAGGCGTATGCTGCGTCACACGGACTTCTTTATAATATTAAAAAGTGCGAATACATTGTCTTTGGGGCCGGCGGTCAATGCTTGGATACTAAACCTGAAATTACCCTAAATGGCTTGAACATCAAAAGAGTGACTAAATTCAAATATCTAGGGCATTTTCTCACTGACGACCTTAAGGACAATGTTGATATTGAGAGGGAGCGTAGGGCTCTGGCGGTCCGAGGTAACATGTTGGCCCGAAGATTCGCTCGGTGTAGCAATCAAGTAAAGATAACACTTTTTAAAGCATATTGCCAATGTTTTTACACGGGGAATCTTTGGGTTAACTATACCATAAGAACGCTGGATGACCTACGCATACAGTATAATAATATTTTTAGGATGCTGTTGGGACTGCCACGGTGGTGCAGCGCGTCTGCGATGTTTGCGCAAAATCGAACTGACGGCTTTCACGCCGTCATTCGCAAGAAAACCGCGTCGCTGTTGTCAAGGTTGCGGGCGAGTGGCAACAGCATTTTAAAAACTATGGCTGAGAGTATTGACTCTCCATTCATTAAAACTTTTGTGAGAAGGACAATCACTGAACATTAATTTGGGGGTTGTCCTTTTCACACTACTATGTAATTCATTTATAAACTAACACTAGTAATAAGTTATAATATTGTTTACTAACACGCTGGATCATTGTTGTCCGATAATAAAGAAATAATAATAATAATAATAATATGTCACATTCAATCAGAAACCATACAACATATAACAGGAGCATGTATAACCCTCACACAGACAGACTACACTCACAGGCACAATCAGGTTTGCAACATTATCCATCAAAAATTGGCACTCAAACATAGTCTCATACAAAACACTAACACTCCATATTATAAGTACGCACCACAAACTATCCTCGAAAATGACACACACAAAATGTACTATGATCGCGCCATACTTACAGATAGGACTATCCACTATAATAGGCCAGATATAATCCTACAGGATAAAATAAGAAAAACCACCTACCTCATAGACATCGCAGTTCCTAATACCCATAACGTACAAAAAACCATTTCTGAAAAAATAAGTAAATATGCTGACCTTAAAGAAGAAGTCACAAGAATATGGAGACAAGAAAAAGTGTACGTTATCCCTATAGTTCTCTCCACAACAGGCGTTATCCCCAATCATCTTCTCCGTAGTCTGAAATTAATAGATTTAGAAGAATCCGTTTATATTAACCTACAGAAAGCTGCCATCTTAAACACCTGCAGAATAGTTAGGAAGTTCATGCAGTTAGAGGAAGAAAATACACCCTCATCTTAAATACACACCACACGCTGCATTTACTTGGCTTTGACCCGTAAATGTAGCTGAAACCAGTCAAAGAGCTGAGAAAAAGTACACTCCCGATAATAATAATAAAAAGGAAATAATAATAAAAACAGGAAATCTAAGAAAGTATCCATAAGAGGGCCGTTCCCGGTCCGTCTATCGTCAACGCGAGCATGTTAAAGAAGCTTGTTGTTTCATCCAACGCAAAGCAAGCGAGTGAGAACGCGATAACATTGAACGAAAATTGGCGCGTGGAGATTTCACAGAACTGGTTCCAGGAAATACGTGTTTTTGAAAAAGCCTTACAAGTTTAAGGAAAAAAAAAAATTAGAATCTTCATTACATATGCGGGGTTTCTATGAAGATAATTATGTTCCTTACTTTTTCAATGTATGAATGAGTACATCATGAAGAGTCAAAGTTCAGATGAAATTTGTGCAAAAAAGCAGATTTTCAGACATCTTTACTGAATTTGTTTCTCAAATAATTTTCTTTTTTAACCGACTTCACAAAGGAGGAGGTTGTCAATTCGTCGGAACCTTTTATTTTTATGTATGTTCCCCGATTACTCGAATATGGCTGGACCGATTTGGATTTTCTTTTTGTTTGAAAGGGTATACTTCCCAGGTGGTCCCATGATCATCAAGTCAGGATCTGATGATGGGATCCTGGAGAAATAGAGAGAACTCTTCAAATTTTATAGGCACACGAAGCGATTTAGGTATTTTTTGGAAGAGTACTTTTCCGGAGTGGTCTCATTTCAATTTGGTGAAGATCTGATGAAGAACTTTGGAGATACGCAACGGAACTCCTCAATAAATGATAGCAAATGGACTGGGATTGCTGAAATCTCATGTCTGTCTATTGCTTACACCAGTTCATAACATAATATCACGCCGGTACGCTGTGAAGGGGTAAGCAAATGTGAACCACAAAAAAGTGAAAAATAAAAACTTTTTCCAAAAAAAAAAACTACAAAACTACAAAGTGAGAAATAACTTTAATTTCGGAAGGCGGTGACAAAAAATTAAAATACAGCTCCAAAGACACCGACTTCCGAAACTAAAGTTATTTTTCACTTTGTAGTGTTTTTTAAATTACATAGAAACCTAGATATAAACCACAAGATACACAGATGTCTGTTCGAAATATGTAAAGGAAAATTTGTTATAACGCCATAATCACATACGAGCGTTGTTTGTAAGAGAATTATGACGGCGTTGCCCCACTTACAGATATTTTACATTTCTATTAAATAGGTGACAGACCATAGTTGTTGAGACTGTACGAGTACATAATTGTATTACTAAAGGTGTGGCAACAGTTAACAATACATACTAGATGAAATCGTGCCGTAAAGCTGCGTATACGCAAGGCGAACCAAGCACGAGTGAATCACGAAAATGCGTATCGCGAGCTTAAGTGTGAACAGCACCCAAATTGCCTAACACACTATCAATCAGAATTCGGGCCATTTTGATGGATATTGAAAGAAAGAAAGCAAAATGCATTTCTTGGCATTAAAAAAAACAACCGACTTCCGGATAAACACTACAAAGTGAAAAATAACTTTAATTTCGGAAGGCGGTGCCAAAAAATTCAAATACACAGTCAAAGTCACCGACTTCCAAAATTAAAGTTATTGTTCACTTTGTAGTGTTTTTCCGCAAGTGAGTGTTTTTTTTTTAAGTTTTTCATTTTTCACTTTTTAGTTATAGTAGGTACCTACCCCACACACCAATTAGAAATTTCATCTTCCTTGGGGTCAAAACAATGCATATTTATGCGATAGCAGCAATCGCTATTGATTTGCTGTAATTTTTTGAAGAGTTCCGTTGTCTGTCTAGGAAACGCATCATCGGATCCATATGAAATTTAAATGGGTCATTTCGGAATAAACCCCTTTCAAACAAAAAAACAATTTCACAAATCCGTCTACATATGACGGAGTTATGCCCGAACACGGAAGAAAAAAAACAGGTGGAACTGCAATGCAACAAAATTACTATAGGAACCGTTGTCGCCAAACTCACACACATAATCCGATAATCATATAATGCACTACAAATAAACAATTCGTTTGATTTGTCGTTTTAGTTTTAGTCAAAACTAGCATAAGCCATAGATCCTACCTCTGGAAATAAACCTTCAGGTTCTATAGATAGGATTTATTTTGCTTTAGCTCAGAAAGTATTTACAACGTTTTGTAATCTAAAGTCAAACTAGATTCGATTGCCGAGTAAATTCCGCTACTCGACCATAGATGGCAGTATTTTCAGTAGTCCCAATTTTAAACTTAATTTGGATATAAATAAGGTCGACATTCGCGTCATAGGTCGATATTTATTGCTACTCGATCAAGGCCGCACGCACATGCATTGAATTTTAATTACATTATCGATATCGATAGATACTTTTTTTGAATTAAACAAAAAATTGGTGTCTTGTTGAGAGTTCAGTAATAAAACTATAGGAAGAATAACGTAGTGTTATTTGAAAATAAAATAAATAACTGAAATAAAAATAATACTATTGAAAACAATACCAATAAAACAATGAACAGGAAAAAAAAATATTACTGTGTTTAATTTAATTTCAATTCAATCCATATTTTTAAGTGATAAAAATAAAACATGATAACTGACTTGATTAAAAAACTTAATGATTTTCATAGATGGAAGCGCTGTAGGTTTCGTGTTTCTATATCCTTTATTTGATATTTAAAAAATCGACTTCCAAAAAAATTTCAGAACATATCGTGCTTGATTTGGATGGCATCCAATTAACTCTTCCCGTTGCATCTATCCATTTCTCTTTGACACTACCGTCTTTGGGAAACCAAAAATATTTTAAATGAAGGTCCTACTATTGTCCATTTAGTGCTTTCAAGAAATTGCTAGACAAACGATCATTGTAATAATAATTATGTATATAATGCAGCATACCTACAATTTTATTGGAAATATTTGATTTGATATCTTTATGGTCCTTACATTTATATCCGAAAAAATAAATCACTAAACTGCCCAAAAGTACTCCAGTGACGTTGAGCGAAAACGGTGAACTGTTCAGTGGCACTGGAGTGGCGTTGAAATATTTGTTGTGCTGTCATTGAGGCGGGAACCGGCAGGGCGGTTTGATGACTGAATGATCTTACACACTGAAATTACCGATTGGTCAATGCAATGCAACGTCTCAGGCATCATTCAAATTATAATAATTACGTTATTATGTAAAAGTTTGATTACATTTTTGCTATAAAGCATCATCTATGCAACATAATACACTTCTTAAAATAAATTTCGTGTATGAATGTTAAGCGACCTATATTGGTATTGTAATGTTATTTTGCAATAATTAAATGACTAAATTTCTTTTATCGATAGCCATCGATAAAACCAACATCCGACCCGACTGCATCACTAATTGAGTAGCGAAGTACTTTCCAGAATGAAATAGAGAATACAATTAATCCAAAATAAACTTTATTTTAATCGTATAAGGTTGATTTTAACCAGACGTTATATTAAATTATTAGTAAATTGAAATTAACTAAGATTTTATTAGAAAACAAATAAAACCGTACATATCGATGGTACGAAACACCTCAATTTTTAAGATTTATTCTCCTACTATCATTTTTGCGCTCCAAAATGGAACAATACGGTATAGCTACGGAAAAATAAATTTGTCGCGAGACTAGCAACTCGACGCCATGTTAGAACACGACTGGGACCAAGTTAGCGTAACAACGCTTAATTGTGGCACGCGTGCCACGCCTACTTTGCATTTCCACCTGTTTATTTTCTTCCGTGTGCCCGAAGATACAAAAAAAATACAAACATCGATTTTATGACCTCCTTCTTTTTGAAGTCGATTAAAAAAAAACTTAAACTATTATAAAAAAAACAGCATACAATGATAATAAAAATATTGCTAATCTAATACTTCATATTGTTATGCGCTAAAGCTAAAGTAATTAGTTACCACTAGCGCCATCTAGTATCGAGTAGCAGAATTAATTAAGTCAAGATCTTTCTAGAAATTTCGATGCCAGAATCTTCTAAAAGTATCGACATCTGTTCAGTCGGGGCCGGTATGTACTCGAACATTCTAGATGCTTCTACAGTAGAAGTTTCTCGAATGTTCCTAGGGCCCTATAAAACGCCGGAACGGATCAAGAACCGGCAGTACCGATTCCTCCGGCAAGCCACAGGCGCCCCTTGGTTCGTTCGGAACGAGATCCTCCATCTCGATCTGAAAATCCACACGGTCAGTCAGTTCTTGAAACGCAACTCGAAGCGTTTCTTCGATAAAGCCGAAATTCACCGCAATCCCTTGATTGTGAAGGCCGCCACTTATGTCCCCAGTAGGATTAGCTCTGTCCGACGGCCGAGACATGTCCTCACCGACCCAGACGACCACATTACTATCCTTCAGGAAAGCAATAAGGCTACCAGTACAGTTCGCACACACCGTTCAAAATCGTCCTTCCGACCTCGCCGCCGAGGTCCTCGCGCCCCGCGAAGACCCCTCGTAGTATCGGCGCCTAACGTCGAGACCCCTGACCGACCCTTGCTCGTTGAAGCGCCAGCCCGCGCCGCAGCTGAGCCAGTAGCTTTAAATTCCCCCTATAATAATAATAATGCCAATTCGATCCAGCCTGTCCCCAATAGTGATAGCTGTCCCCCTATCAGTGACGCCCTGAGCCGAGGTCCGTACCCCACAGGGGGTGCCCTCAGCGTGCAGTCGCTTAGTATATAAATTTAGTTTGTAAGCCCTGGCTGGCGGCGTTAAGATTAACTTCTTAATGGCAGCCCCAGGAAAGCTCGGTTGAGCAGTCACGGCCTCTCAAGGCCAACCGCGAGATGTCCAACAAATAAAAAAAGAACCGGCAGTATTGAACAAGCGATACAGGCGAGAACATCGAAAGCGATCTTCAAGTTTTTATTTGTCACGAACCCAAAGCTCGTAACAATATGTTTGATAAAGATTGTTCAATAACGTAAAAAACGCAATGAACGTTGTTGAACAGGCAAATGAAAGTCATTCATACTGTTAGTGTGACCCCACAGATCCATCATATCAGATCCATCCATAAATACAGTGTGACGATTACGTTATCAATTATTAATTGGACCACGTAATTTTTACATTACGTATTTTAAACATCATCTGCCTAACATTTTCCCAACTATTTTGGGGTAAGCTTCCAGTCTAACCGGATGCAGCTGAATACCAGGAACATAGAGTGACTGCCTATCTGACCTCCACAACCCAGTAACTGGGTAATACGATACCCCTTGTTAAGAGGGGGGACGGGGCCTGCGAGGAATTTGAAAAATAGGTATTTGAAGAAACTGTTGCCGTCGCGCTGTCAGTAAGTCGGTCCCCGTAGTGTGTGATAGGGACAGCTGCGGCTCAGACCGAAATTATCACAATTTTTTTGACGAGATCGACGTTTCGTATTCCCCTTTTTCTCCTCGAAAACTGAGCCGATTCAATTTTTTTTTTACATTAACATTTTAAGAAACAGTATGTTTACTATATAAGGTTACTATATATTTTTTTATGTTAAAAACTTTTCTAATTTTCTGGTAGTCCTCTAATCACGGCGGTAAAAAAGGGCAATTTTTTCAATTTTTAGAGGGTCATATTTTCTTTACTAATTAGTTGCTGAAAAAATGAAAATGACAGGGACGTGTTTGCAGCAGACCTTGATTTTATGAAAAAAAAAATTGTTCTAGAGGCATTATTCAGGAAGAAGAAAGGGGAATACATTTTTATGGAGAATCGCACGCCCTGTTCCCTCTTAAGACTGGTTGTCAGTCTTTCGGGCTTCTGACGACCCGTAACGACTGTCAAAGATCCACAAATGACAGCCGGTACGAACGGCTTTACGTGCTTTCCGAGGCACGGAGGGGTCTTGGTATGTAAAGGCGGTCACCTATCCACAGACCAACCGTGGCAAGTGTAGCTTAACCTAATCGATCGATCCGTGCGGCTGTTGTTACTTAGCCACACAATTAAAATAATTATTAAGGATTATCATTCTAGCAGTTTTCATTTAACAACATTAAACTCTAGGCTTTCGGCTAGGCATACGGCCTTATCGTGAGGGTCAAAGGCTATGATCGGCACGCTAATTGCGTAACTCAAGATTAATCATAATCTGTTTCGTTTTGAAACAGATTGCTAAACCATTGCTTCATATGATCGAAAAATATGTCTGCTCAACAACGTTAATAACGCAATGAATATTGTTGAACTGTCAAAATTAGACCGATTATGATTAATCGCGTGTTACGCAATTAGGGTGCTTATCGGGGCGGGTGAGTGGAAGAATGGTCAATTGACACCTTTTTAATTTTGTTTAATCGATTAAATAGTTTTCACGTATGGTTCTCAAACATGGTCTTTGACAATTCAGCAGAGGTCCACGCTCGAGGTTTGCCAGAGAGCTATGGAATGGAGTATTCTAGGTATCAAACTTGTGGACCGGCGGCACCCTAATAGCGTAACGCACGATTAATCATAATCTGTTTCGTTTTGAAACAGATTGCTAAACCATTGCTTCATATGTTCGAAAAATGTGTCTGCTCAACAACGTAAATAACGCAATGAATATTGTTGAACTGTCAAAATGAAACCGATTATGATTAATTGTGTGTTATTAAGAATACAACAATGCGTTCCATTACGAAAATAAATGATGTCACTCGGAAAGCTGCCACGCTTAAATGGAATTGGGTGGGACACATCTGCCGTATGTCAGACAATCAATGGGCCAAACTTACGACCCAGTGGGTCCCGCTTAAGGCGGTGATATCTTGAAAACGCTAAAAAAAGGTTTTTTTTTTAAACCAGTGATTTTTTCAAGTCTTTTTTGAATAAATTGATGGAACTCAAAACATTACTAAACATACTTTAATGCATCAAAAAAATCATCAGTCACCTCTTATCTTTAAAACCAGTTTATCCCTAATTAAAAATATACCATAGAATTCCAAATGCCAAACTGCATCCAGTGATGGATTATTTATTATTAAATAGTTAATATCTAATTTTATACGATTTTATTTGCATTTTTACGACAATGCTTGCTCATTTATTATTCGAATTTATTACAACAGATTTTAATCAAATCAAATAGTTTTCTAGTTTATCCATTACAAACAATGTTACGAACAATGATATCTTTCCACTTTATCTATACTTCTATACTAATATTATAAAGAGGTAAAGTATGTCAGTTTGTGAGGTTGTAGGGGGTAATCTCTGGATCTACAGAACCAATTTTGTAAATTATTTTACCAATAGAAAGCCACGTTATTTGTGAGTGTCATAGGCTATATATTAACCCCAAAAAATTAAAAGAATTGTTCGTGACAGTCGGATTTGCAAAGTAAGTCGGAGAAATAACAGTCGAAAGGAAAAAAATAGGGATCCCGCCCGTGCGAAGCCGGAACGGCTGCTACTAAAAAATTTACTTTTTGTTTTTTCTCCATTAGATGTAATTACTAACTCTAGTTTCTAAGTCGTTTGTATGCTAACCAAATGTACGTTATAGGTCTGAAATATAACATTTTTATTTTATTTATCTTCCATCTATCTATATAAATAAAAAGAAAACTCCTGACTGACTGACTCATCAATGTCCAGCCCAAACCCTTGGACCTAGAAAGCTGAAATTTTTCACAGAGGTGCCCTTTATAATGTAGACAAGAAATAAGGAAGAATTTTTCGAAATTCAACCCCTAAGGGAGTTAAATAGGGGATGAAAGTTCCGCGCGGGCGAAGCCGCTGGCCAAAGCTAGTTTATTTACAAAAATAATAGTTTTGAGGTATTTTTATAATCAATTAATGTCAAGCACCCCACGCTTTTTAATTGAATTAAATTATTTTCTCCTTTTTAGTTTGGTTTTTAAAGCGTGTTTTTTAGTTTTTTAAACTATTATTTATTTTCTATTTTTTAGTTCTGCTAACTACAAAACGTGTTTTTTTTCCATTTTTTTTTTAAATTAGTAAATTGTCATCGGTCCTCGACAAGTTTACAAAGTTTCAATGAAATCTGACCGTTTAAAGTGGGTCAAAATCGCGCTCAAAGATTCCGTTACATACATACATACATACATACAACCCGAGCTAATATAAAGCGTGTAAATTATTTATTAGTGAGAATAAAATAATTATTTATAAGTAAATATTATAAATACGGGGAATCAGAGTTCGATTTCGGAGAGGGAGTCTGAGAAACGGCTACCAGAACCAAGGAAGGCCGCAGGCGCGCAAATTACACACGGAGAGCTACATACTGACATACAAGTGAAGCTAATATAAAGCGTGTAAAAATAGTGTAGGACCCTTACCGTATTCCTTTATGCGTTGATGCAGACAGTTCGTACCACATCATCCCGAACACTGGTGACCGCGGCTCTCGGCTCTTCATGCCCATGTACACACCAGGTCTGTACGTGCCCCAGTATCGGTTGGGGATTTGTAGACCTGTTTCTTTTACTACCTGCAAGAATAAAGGGAAAGGTATTGAAATCCTTACTAATATTATAAACACGAAAGTTTGTAAGGATGGATGGATGGATGTTTGTTACGCTTTCACGCAAAAACGGCTGAACGGATTTGGATGAAATTTGGCACACAGATAGATTATAACCTAGATTAACACATAGGATACTTTTTATCCCGGTTGTAAGTTCCCGCGGGATAATTTCCGACCTCTACGCGGGCGAAGCCGCGGGCGGAAGCTAGTGAATAATATTACGCCTTTATTCACTGAAATATTAGGCAGTGGGGATCTACAATACACCTAGTACCCAGCTATGGAGGTAGCCCGCAAAATACATAACTTCTTACCATGGGATGGTCTTTTTTTTATGGGAAATCATCAAATAACTTCTCCAGCTCTGGGTGGAGCAGGAGTGCGTGTCAGACTTTTACTGACTAAAACCCACCCGTGTTCCCTCAGTTGCCTGTGTGCCAGGGGCCACGGTATCTCTTTCAAACAACCCGCACCCCTGGCAGGCATCAGACCTTGCAGACCCCACCAGTTTGGCACACCAGGACACATGGCACGCCGTAACCACCCCAGGAACAAAGTAACATAAGGCCCCCAGACGACCCTGTGTCTGGCTCCCTTGGTCCCCCTGCGACGGGTCAGCGCGGTGGCCCCACCACCTACCACTTTTCGGCCGCAGGGGATAGGGAGAGCGGCCAACGCTATACCGACACTGCTCTTCTCCTGCGGCCCAGGCCACGGAAGGGAAGAGCGCTACTCAGAAGTACGCGCACTCCTTCTCCGCCGCAGGCTGTAAACCCTCAGCCGCGATGCCTCCCATTCGACATCGCGGCCCACCTCAATTGCGGTGCACCTCACCGCAACCTACTTTTTGGCCGCTACGAGGCAAAAGCCCTGACGAGCGGCCCCACCTTGGGGTTCCTCTTCGCTTCGCCGTGGGAGCGGACCACGGCTACTGAGCCCCCCGCATCGACAATGCTGGGAACCCACTGGGGGGACCATGGAATGGGCTATGATTGGAGTCTCTCTGAGAGATCGAATCCACAATGAGGTGTTCCGGTAGAGAACCAAGGTTGTCGACATAACTCACAGAATAACCAAGCTGAAGTGGCAATAGGCCAGCCATATCAGCCGTAGAACCGATAACCCTTAGGGTAGACGTGTTCTTGGGTGGAGATCGCGAATTGGCAAACGTAAGGTAGGACACCATCAGGCTAGGCGGACCGACGATATCGCAGGGTGGGAGGTAGCAGATGGATGAGAGTTACTGGCATAACATGCAATAGGGTACTTTCTAATTTAATAAAAACTATTTTAATTTGAAGATTGTGACGACAGATTTAACGGAAAAATAAAAATAAATTTATTCAAAACGCTCCCTATGATGACTTTTTTATCACGTGACCACACATGACGTTAATTTTGTGTAAACTTAAAGTAGTTAGTAAGTAAACAAGTGAATGTCGAGTTTATAATTAACAAGATTTTTAATGGATATAAACTGATATTACTGGTGTGCGGTGCCTCTGTGCACAAATACTTCTAAAACTGCGCCAAACTAAGTATTTGTACTGGTGCTGTTTACACAAAGCTGACGTCACGATGTCACGTGATAAAAAGTTATCGTAAGGAGCGTTTTGGCGGTAAATTCAAAACGACGACGAAAAATTAATTTGTTTTTAATTGAGAAAATGGACATAAATAAATTTATTTTTATTTTTCTTTTAAATATATCGTCCCAATCTTCAAATTAGAATAGTTTTTAATAAATTGGAAAATACCCTATTGAAGAGGCCTATGTCCAGCATTGGACCGCTGTAAGCTGTTCACGAAAATTACCGCAGCACAAAAAAAAACATACTGTTTAAGAAACTTCACCGTGGATTAAGATTAACACGTTTACACAGATATTGTAAACCTGTGTCACAGTTTTATCTGGCTTAAGCAATAAATAGCTTTTGTGTACTAAAACCAAATAAACTAACAAGAAACTTGTTTTAAAAGTATGAGTATTAGACTGAATACTATAAGCAATCTCATGCAGTCAGAGGCAATAACGGTCTTTATTGTTCAATTTAAGAAGATGACTCCGACTGCATGAGATTGCTTACATATAGTATTCAGTCTAATAGTCATCCTTTTAAAACAAGTTTCTTATTTCCATCTTTTTAATGAAAGTTCACTTTTTAGGCAGTCGGGTTTTTTTAATTTTGTAAATTATTTTTTTTATTTTACAGTTTTTAGTTAATATAATTATTTTTGACGTTAGTGAGACCTATTTATGAAACCCTTTATTTTGATACCCCACTCAATAGGTTTTGAGAGAAAAAAAAATTGAAGACAATAATATGGCGCCAAAAATCTGCCATTTTTTTTCCATTTTGATACACCCAGTGTCACTCTCACAATTAAGACGAATCTAAGGGCACCTTTCAAGCTGAAATCGATCAACCTGTTTAGGCTACAGAGCGTGCCAAAGAAATATACATACATACATACACCTGAAAAACATAACCCTCCTTCTGGCGCAGTCGGGTGACAAGACAAGAGTTGCGTGCACATGTTTGTATATTTTGTAAGCTACACATTGATACAATATTGATTACCATATTACTGCCTTAATCCCAATTTATTTAGGGTCGGTGCAACATTCCTTACAAAATGGTTGAGCTGGAAGCTACTGAACAACTCGTTATGTTCGTGAAGAGGCACCGACCGTTGAGACTGCTCATCTCCTAACTTTCAGGGCTTATTTTTAATCTTATTTTTAGAATTGTTTCTTTTTTTTTCCATCTTTCTGATATATAGAAACAGCAAGAATAATGTACCCAGGATTTTGTAATATCTTGATTTAAAAGAGTGTCCTTGGAGTTTCTTGCCCGTTCTTCTCCATAGAGATCTATGTTTTGGAATGGGCAACTAGCTTCAACTTTCTGACTAACTGATCAACTTTTGAAAATTCAACAGTCATATGTAAATGGTTTATTTGAAATAAATGCTTTGAGTTTGAGTCAAGTGTTTTTCTTCCATACTTTTGGCGTATAGCCGCATTTGTGTGCTGGATTGGCGGGGAATAAAACCACTGGAGACTTCTTGCTTCTATAATTGGAGTAAAATGTTCCTATTTTTAATCAATTTTGCGAAAGATTCAGAATCGATTCGACCAATCACAAAAAAGCGCGTTTAAAGCGTCAGCCAATCAGAGCGAGGCACAATATTCCACTTTTTACCTTATGTACCTCGAAACTGTACCGTAACGAGGACCGCGCGACATTATTTGCGTTTTTCGCTAGCTTTTATTAGGTTTACATAGGAAAAACTATACAGGTTGAAATTGAAAACATGCGACAAACCGAAATGGGAGATTGTACTCATCATTATGAACAACTTTTACTAAGGGACCAATGATGCAATCGAGAAAAAGAAAACATCTGTTCCCTACATTTATGTTCGCATAACTCGTCAAAATGTAGGGAACAGCTGTTTTTTTTTTGCGATTGCATCTTTGGTCCCTCAGTAAAAGTTGTTCATAATGATGAGTACAATCTCCCATTACGGTTTGTCGCATGTTTTCAATTTCAACCTGTATATAATTAGGCTTCTATGTAACAAGGACTATCAAAGAAAATTATAAATTCAATAAAATCAACATACAACATAACATAAACACTTAACTACTGCTTACCCCTAGTACTAAGTCTATGATGTACACAACTATGAACCAATTATGAAAACTATGGCACTATTTACTTATGTACTGTATTATCAGCAGTGATCGGATATTCGGATGCATATTCACCTAAAGTTGTGATGTTGGCTAACATGGAATGCGCTTTTGTATCGAAAAAGTCTTAATTTAGGTAAGAAATTTGTTTATTTTTTGTTTTAACTAATACAAACCACCCCTCCTCCAGTACATACACATATTTGTATCGGGTTAAACATTAATTTTAAATTAATACACATTTGAATAGTTATGCAATCCAAGAATCCCAGGGCTTTTAATAAATATTACAAATAATTTATAAAGCCGCTTCCATACTTTCATAGCTAAAAATAATGTTTAGGTAAATATGCATCCGAATATTCTGATCTCTGCTTATCACCAATAAACTTAAATCAAGAATTAAAACCTACCATAAACTCCTTTTACGAGTAGCGGAAGTATACAATACCGTAACTATACCGTTCGAGGCTCGTGGCAAATTCATCGGATGCCCCCCCCCCCCCCTCCAATATAAAGAAGCAGAACCAACAATAAGAGTATTTTTTATTTTATAAGACTTACTTATACACTTTTACTTGAAAGAGTTTAATAATAAATGTTGGGATTCTCCTCTGACCGGGGGCCCCTTCCGGCTGGGGGCCCGTGGCATTTTTCCGACTTGCCACCCTGTAGTTACGCCACTGAATTCCACATTAAGCCGGTTATGTTTAGGTTTCATGTAATAGGGGGCCAGCCTATTGGCATCAAATGAACACAAAACCAAACTCTAGTTTCTTTCTTAAGGTGAATCAGTCCACATTTTTGCATACAAACTTCGGGAGTGTTTTACTCCACTGTCTGACATGGCACATCCAACATAAAATATGATATTGTTTTGTCTCATTATTAATATCGTCGGTACGGAAACAGAATACTAAAATAAAAACCCATTAAAAAGTTAGGTTACTTAACTTTGGGTGTGTCTAAGTAATAAAAGAAGTGTAAAATCTTCAAAACAAAATCGGTACCGACAAAGTTCAATTATCATAAAACCTGATCTTCCAAAGGAATTTTCTTAATTTTTTCGCGAATTTTATTAGTATAGGTGATCCTGCATCTCACTCAATAACGTTGTGCGTGTAGACTAGCGTCTAACTGCTCATCACTGATACTATCTCTGTCGGACACGAAGCCTGGTGAGACAGCGTGATTTTTAGTCAGGCCCACCAGTGAGTTCGAGCCCGCGACTAGGTTCCTCTTAATCGAAAAGCACTTGGCTCGTGCTTAGAATCAAACCCAGAACTCCTTGCTCAGCAGTTACACTTGTTATCACCAAACCCACAAACCATTTACCGGCTTAAAAATAATAAACAGGAAAAAAACAAACGTTCCCACATTTTTCTTACCTTATCATCGTCGAATGGTGTGTTAACTCGCGTTTCTAAGTACCCCAAAGTGCTGATATATACAGCAATCAAGAAACAAACGAAGCCGACGCCGGTCTTCCAAACAGAAAGAAATTTAAACGTTCTACTACCGAAAGTCGATGTGTCGCTACTTCCCGAACTACTGCTGGTATCTATCTTATCCGTCTTAAGTGAAACTACTTTTCTATGTCTAACCATGTTAAATTATTCACTAATAACTACTCTACAATATGTATTCGGAATTGACACGTTTTCTTATATAATTTAACAGTAAATTCGTTTAATATTTTTATCGGCGAACTCGAAATGCAAGCGTCAATACGATCGCACAGACCCGTCACCCGCGATGATCGCGTTTGACGTTTCGTTTTGATGGTGATGTGACATGGATACTAAAGGCACTAAAAGTAAATTCTACTTCTTCACCAGGGAAATGCACTAAAAGACGTACAATAATACGACACACGTTGAGTCACTTGACCATGTGAAAAAAACAGTGCCCATTAGAAAATCTACCTTTATTTTCTATATGAGATATAGATATACAAAATAGTAGCCCACTGGTATCGAGAACAGTGTCCAAGTTACCGGTGGTCAGGTCTGCGGAAAGAGTAACTTCCTTACGAAACGCGCTGTATTCAGTAGTACTGCTTTCTGGATCAAGCCCTTGATCTAGCTGCCTAAAGACAGCCTCCTCTCTGGTTTTAATGCTATTAGCCGTCATGACTATCGGTACTATGACTGCAGTATGCCACATGTCGACAAACTCGCGTACCAGGTCAAGATACTTAATCTGCTTATCTTTTTCAGCTTTCACAAGGTACTCGTCATGCGGGACTGTTATATCAATAATCATTGTGCGACGCTCTAATCGATCTACCACTACTATGTCTGGCTTATTGGCAACAATAGTCCGGTCAGTGATGTAGATCGATCCCAATACACGATAGTGCCATTTTTGAGAACTGAGTCGGGCACATACCTAAAGTACGGTACTTCCGAGTCCACAAGTCTGTATTTCAGAGCAAGTTACTGTTGGATAATCATGGCTCCAAGGTCGTGCCGATGCAAGTAGGTAGTCTCCGTTAGCCAGACGCTTAACTTTATTTTATTATTAAGCCGCTTTTATATGCATTTTAGAATGTGTTTTGAAAACTTTTGGAACCAGTAGAAATTCACTGCACTTTGCCGTATTTCTAAAGGGGACAGATAGGAAAACGACCAACAGAGACTCTCCAATAGTCCACATACTATCAGTCTTGAGCTTGAACTACGTGGTTAATTTTACTCCATGACTTTCAGATCAGAAACTCACCGTGCGTTGCTAGGTTTATTAGAGACGAATACACATTCATGAGTTCCAATACCAGCAGGTCTAATTCCGTAACACGCTCATAATACTTTAATTTTGGTAAGTCAACAAGATAGCAGTGGCAAAAGCACCATACAACATGATCGGCTTCCCTACCAGCTTCCCTTCGGAGGTTCGCATCAGCAACTCTACCGCTATCTTATTAGCTTTTTTTTAAATTAGTTTGGACTAAAATTTTGCGTTTTTATTATTCAGCTACGTGACGATAGATGGTCATAAATTTAGTAAAGGAAAGACTATTATTTTTAAGCTAATATATTTATTTGATTGAAAAGTAAATGAGTAAAAATGGCTTCGCTTGGGCTTCTCTCTTACAAAAATTGCCACCCTACCGCTGCAAGATACGGTTTTTACGCTGTTGTGCAAAATATTTTTTATTAAAAACCCAGTAGAAAATAAATCAAATAGACCTAAGAAAGTCAGCTTTTAGTTGGATTTCAACTGATTTAGTCGATTTTGTTGAAAAAACGAAATTGTTGGTTATATTAGTAATAAATGTTGCATCACTAACATCAATACGTGTGGCTTGTTATCATTTCATTTGATTTTTATCCTTTCGTTCGGAAAATGTACATTCGAAGGATACTACACTTTATATACTTTGGGTATACGCAACTTTTTTTTGTTGTTGATAAATAAGCCTTCTTATTTCTACTTATACGAGTATTATACTTGTATAATTTTGCTGATGTACTTGCAAACAAACCACGTACCTACTTTAAAAGATCGGTTCTATATTTTATGAGAAAATACGGACTTGCTAATATTACATACGGAATGAACACCAATCTACTTTTTAAAGTCCGTTAAAAAGGTACACACAAAATACGGTATGAACACTATGAACTATGAGTTTATAGAGATATTCTCTATAAATTCCGCACTGATATCGATAGATACGAGAATTGGTCTCCGCTACTAAACTGATGATTCGCATAAATTAATTTCTCTCGTGATCTACTGCAAATATATTATAATTGAGGTGTCACTGGAGTGCTTGCAGCAAGCACGAAGGACAAGCAAACGGGTTAGTGTCCGCTGAGTAGTGAGCACGAGCAGTGCCTCTGGCTCTGCCTCTGCCGCAGAGTGTCAGAGAGATCGCCGGCCGATGACGATGCGATGCGGCTTAGAGCAATCCCGCAATCCCAAATAATCGTTTTCAAATGCTTGATTACTTCCCTATTCAAAACTTAGAACTAATTGTTGCGCTAAAGACTTTCAAATTGTGTTCTCGACATCTATAATGAGCAAAGAAATGTCTCTAACGTTTCTTTCTCGACGAAAAAATAAACAATCTTGGCTCGAGCAAAGATACACAATAGCGCCACCTATCCTAATAGAACAGCAATTTTATTTTTCTTCATTATGTTTAATTTAATATAACATTTTTGAATTTCTACGTAAACAGTAGATTTAAGTTTTGCTAAAGTGGTAACTGAGTCAGGTGTTTTAAAAAGCTTACAAAAAGTTATCATGTTTTTTATTTTTCACTCCGTGACAAGAGCATCACAGACGTTTGTACGTACAGCCTAAGAAGCGCTTTATTTCAGCCGACTGTTTAAAACGGGAGCGTTATGTTTTGAACAAAAATAAGTGCATCTAATTTCTACAGAAGCTGCTGAACCGTTTTTCAATATTCATTAATATAGTCAACAACGCTTTGACAATTTCCGTCGTTTTAGCAATTCCGAATAAGTAGCTTTGACTCGTAATAATTCACGCTTTCTCTTGGATTTTCACTTTCATAAGGTATCACGAGAACGAAAACATCCAAAAGTAGGTACAGAATAAACAGATGCGTCTATCCCGCTTATATCACATCAATACTTAATAAATTAAAGTGATGGTAAATTTGTAACTATGTTTGTGATTTGCTCATTACACAAATAAACCGACAGTAATTTATTTACTGTATGGAACTTAATTTTGTCTGCAAAGATAACAACTTTTGGTATGGAATCTGTAGTTCCTGGAATGTATGTTTTGTTTTTTTTCATAAGATAAATAAAACAATGAAACAAAAATCGTCAATAAAATCAAACCGCTTTATGCCCAAACAAATCAATCGCTTCAAGCGCTTTCTTGGTTTTAGCCACCAACCGCGCCACCTGTCCGTTCTAAATGTAGATAAAACAGTTCAGAAATACCGTGCGTCGGTAAAACAGGCGTTCCCCCCGCGACGGCGTACCCGACCCCCTCCGAGGGCGCACGAACGAAACCAGTGCGATCGAGCGACACGTACCGCGCGTACCTGCTACAAACAGTAAACGCGCCACGCTACGCGAATATGATGAACCGAACACAACATTACACGCATTTATTCAGTGAAATTATGTAAATAATAACGTTAAACAACATTTAGTATAGTTTTAGTGCTGTGTAAAATCCGTGAGCATTGTTTACCGGCCGGCGAACGCACGCGACAACGCTCCCCGAAAAAAAAAAACTCCGATGTCGGTGGAAGTGAGGATGCTTGGTGTCAGTGTAGTGTATTAAAATAGGTAAATGTATAAACGGCGTGCTATGATCGTATGAGGAAGAAAAGCACAAGAAACATTGTAAGTGAAGAGCGTGTGGCTCGAGTGTTATTATGTTGTGTTTTGGCAGAAATGGGTAGCTCGCCCCAGACTACGGAGGTTTTGTCCGTGTGGGGCGGTCGCTGATCAAAAACGGAGGTACGGAGGATCGGGATCCTTCATGTGCTCAGTGTTTTTTTAACCGAAGCAGGTCCCACGTAACCCCTTTTTTGTGCGACGCGTTTTTTTTGGAGGGAATGTTTACGAATCGATACTCTTGTAGGTTATAAGCGCCTAGTACTCGCGTCCGAGTTTCTACACGCGTTTTCGATAAATAAACACAAAAAAATCGATCGTTCAATGGTTGTTTTTTTTTTCGAAAACAAAGTTTGTTTTTTTACGTTGTCGGCTAACTTCGGGTTTTACCGTTCAAAAGTTTAGGATAACTCATTCGTTCGTGTTTCTATAGGTTTAACTTTTATTCGTGTTATTTAGTATCAGTATATTTTAAGTTATACGGACCTTACCTGTTAATAAAAACAAACACACATCAAAGGTTATTTACCTAATTTTTTTTTTTTTAAAGGATAGAGGTAGAAATAGGCTATCAAAATTCTATCCTACATAACTTCACTTAACTCGTCAGTGGCAAAGGCAGAGCTCTATGCTCTCTAACGAGTAATTTTTAATTTCGATCTACAATACAAACCCGTACATTTCAAAACACCTCCTGTTTGATCATGATAGCCTAGTAGGTACCTTGAGACGGCCTTGGATTAAAACTAACCTTAAATGAGACCTTAGACTTTTTGGTACTTATTCATCGTTAAAGGCAAAACGAAAGAGTCTGCAGTTTTTTTACTACGTAATCGCCATTTCTTTCGTCGATCGTGGTGATTATGGTAACACCATGATGTCAAAATCAAATCGTTAATGTCAAAAAGGCACTTTTGAAAGTCCTTTACAAAAAACAAAAAAACAAATGAATCTAGTTGCGCCTTCCAAATAATAGTTTCGTATGGAGAAGAATGGGCAAGAAATTCCATAGTTTTGATGATTGTGATTGGAACCTGCAGTATGTTGGATGACGTCATGTCAGTGGTCCTCCAACGGAGAGGCACTACAAGTAGAGTCGTATAGTACATCCACTAATCTTGGAAACCTATGCCATTAGACCACTTACAAACATATAAATACCGCGGCAGGATTCTATCACGCACTGGATTTTACAACTCTCCGCGTTGAACCGAGCATTGATAATCCAAAAGACTGCATGCAAGCCAGCGTGTCGACAAAACAGACTGTTCGATTTTCAAATCTCGGCGCTAAGCTGTGGGCGAAAAAATCCTGCTGCGATGGCTTACAGGGGACAAATTTAGACTACAGTCTACCAATGTGAATTTTCTAATCTACATATAAACTTAACACTTCGACCAGGGGAACCCAATACCCTACGCTCAAAAGTTACATCATTGTTGCATCATAGAATAATCTAGCAGTAGTGGCTCAGTGGTCCCGACTTACGTGTTGTAGGTCATATGTTCGAACCCAAACAGGCGCGTTACTTTGTGTAAATTGATTCATCACCACTGCTCTCAACGGTGAAGGAAAACATCGTGAGGAAACCGGCATTTCCTAGAACCAAAAATTCAAAGACATGTGTCAACTATCAACCCACACTGGACCTGGTTGGTGGATTAAGGGCCACTCTTTCTCACAGAGACGAGACCTGTGTCCCAGCAGTGGGAACATTATAGGCTGATTAAGAGGATAATCTAGGCCTCCAAAAGTATAAATAACCTCCAGGAATGCCAACATACAATCAACCGCACTGGTAGCAGTTGCTGTACGATAAATACTCTTATTGCTACGAGAGAAAGGCGCTAGCAGACTGGGTATTATCTTGGTGAGAGAGTCATTTCTTGTGGCTTGGTTTTCTTGAGCTATGCTCAATAGTTTGTCCTTATATGATGGAAGGAGTACCCACTTAACCAATTCTTTTCCTATGAAGTCAGTTGAGATAACTGCCAGCGCAGCCCGATAAATTCAAATTTTGTCACGTTTTTTAATAATTTGCAGGTCAGTTCCAGAATATATGTGCTACTCTTAAAGCCATCGACATTCATGCTCAAAACTTTCCTCACAACATTTTCCTCATTCCTCCGTATCACATGCCCATACTATGACAACCGATTTCCACGCAACATTTCATAAAAAAGTCATTTGAATTCTTGATTTTTAAATTTCGCGGGCACCAGTCTTCATGATCTGACTAAGATTATGTCTGGACTTTAAAAGAGACCTTTAAGTTTGTTTCGGCCTTTCTTCTCAGAGTAATCAGATAGGAAACACCGAGCTCATCTAGTTTAAAATATATGATTGACGTGTAAAAGTGTTTGTATAAACACACAAAATCATTTATCATTAACACCTAAGTACGTAACGCGATCGAAACAGGAATGAAGAAATCCGCAGGAGAACCAAGGCAACCGACATAGCTCGAAGAATTGCCAAACTTAAGTGGCAGTAGGCAGGGCACATTGCTCGCAGAACAGATGGCCGATGGGAGCGAAAGGTTCTGGAGTGGCAACCACGTACCGGAAGGCCTCCCACAAGGTGGACCGATGACTTTGTGAAGGCCGCACGAAGCCGCTGGATACGGGAAGCACAGAACCGGTCGAAGTAGAGGAACTTGGGGGAGGCCTATGTCTAGCAGTGGACGTCTTTCGGCTGAAATGATGACGTAACTTATCCTGCGGCTGATCGTGGAGACTCGTCATCTTCCTGTCTTTGTCTGAAGTCACTTGAAGTTGACGTCACTGGTTTTCTTTTTACATTGTCTCCGGTCAACTGTCACGTCACGAATTGTCATCATTTGCCTAGCCTTATGGGGTCAGTTTCCAGCCAAACTGAATGCAGCAGAATACCAGTGTTTTATATGGAGCGACTGCCTATCTGACATCCACAACCTAGTTGAACAGGCATCTTTTCGGCACGCTCGATCGATCATAGACCTCATCAATCGCTTTCCATCAGGCATGATCGAGGTCAAGAGCAAGTCCATTTAGTAATCAAAAAAATCAATAAAGTTACTAGGTAACACGATGCCTCTTGATAAGACTTATTGTCAGACTTTCGGGCTTCTGACGACTCGAAGAACCACGAATGCCAGCCGGGCCGAACGGCTTAACGTGCTTTCCGAGGCACGGATGGGTCTTGGTATGTAAAGATGGTCGCTCATCCAAGGACTAAACGCGGCAAGCATAGCTTAACCTAATCAATCGACTCTTGCGTCTGTTATTACTAAGACAGAAGACTCGTAGTGCTTAATACCTAGCCAGAGAACTAAGACAAAAATATCGTAAACCGATTATCTGGTTTTCGAGGTATAACGGAAATACAGACATAACAGATAAAGAAGGGTCAGCCGAACTATTCTGTAAAAATCTCACCGTGGAAATCGGGTGAAGTGATCTTGTAGTGAGTTTCAATCACTAGCATCAGGTAAACTGACAGATAGCTCACTCCAAACTCACTTCGAATTTATCGGCTGGTTTTTGAGATAATATGTATAGCGGAAACACAGATAATTATTTATCAATCACCATTTAGAGACATGTTGGAATGCCCTTATAATTAAACAAACTTAGTTCAAAAGAATAGCTACTAATCCACAGTTCTTGGCGGTGAAATGACACATCATCCTGTAGAATGAGACACGTATAGGTATGTGTGACAGAGATGACGCTATACACAGCTCATTTTTTTCTAAAATGCAATAAATGGCCGCGGATCTGTCCTGTCAAAATCTCGCCGTGGCAACGGTAGTGAAATGAGCTTGAAGTGAGAGCTGACAGTAAAGACAATCCTTTATTTTAGCTTTATTTCTGGTGACCTGTAACATTGGTATTTTTTGCCTTATTCGGGCACCAGTCTCTGACAAATGTAAAGCCTATTTTTTTAACAACATTTGTGATGAAAAATATATCAAATAAATTATTAAATTGATTGCATCGGGTGGAATGAGATCTCACTTCAAACTCACTTCACCTAGGTTTTCACGGTGATATATGTATAGAATAGACCCGGCAGATTCAGAATCTGCAATGCCAAACTTAGCTACAACGCCTCCGTGCGTACTGGCTGCTAGCTGACATAATATGGCAAATATTTTAATCTTACGTTTTGTGCTTCGTAACGTTAATTACTTACCTACCATTGTATAGAGTCAAGTTCTTCTAAACTAAACAGACAGCTGTGCTGCTGGACAGTTTGTTGCGCCACTTCTTCCTGGCGAAAGCACTAGGAAGTGGTGAAGGGCGGGCGTTTTGGGATACTGTATTTTGTAATTTTGACGTTCATAAAGTGCTAACATCAGCTTAGTTTGAATAAATATCTTTTGATTGCGCACGTGAGGAGAGGCAGTATATGCGCGCTCACGGCCCTGGCCTCCGCAGGAGACGCCCTGGGCATCGGGAATCTCAGGTTAATTCCCGGCCACCGTAGGCGCGGGCTTGCGGACGGCGAATAATGGGTAGCTCGCTGTCCGGTAAGGACCAAGCCGGGGTCGACGGCGCGTTGTGTTCCACGCGCGCCCTAAAAAGATGTCAGCACCAACTGGTGGGGCCCCACAAGGGCCGTGCCGTGGGTGCGAGTTGTTCGAAAGAGATACCGTGGCCCCTGGCACACAGCCAACTGAGGGCACACGGGTGGGTTTTAGTCAGTACAAGTCTGACACGCCCTCCTGCTCCACCCAGAGCGGGAGAAGTTATTTGATGAATTCCCACCCTCAAAAAGAAAAAAAGAAGACTCCCCAATTATACGTCAGTGGTTATAATTATGATAAAACTATATTTTTTTTGGCAAATTCAACCTTACACGCATGACTTTAAAGTGGTTTTTACAAAGCATTGTCCAAAAAGACTGACTGAAATATGACTGACGCTACTATTTGACACCTGCGCAGCTGGCGCCCTATTTATGCGGACGTTTTTGAGACGCTGATTGTGTATCTTGGGTTTTTTTGTATTATCAATGGACGTACCCCACAGAAGCCCACGGCTAAACTACGCGTCTGGGGGCCGTCTTTATAAGTCCGTCGACGAAGATACGGGCCCGTCCGAAAATAATAGATCCGTTAAAACAAGTGTCAAAGTCATTTTATCGGAGTCGATCCCTACTAATATTAAAAATGCGAAAGTAATGCTGAATGTCTGTTACGCTTTCACGCCTAAACAGCTGAACCGATCGTCATGAAATTTGGCAGAGATATAGCCTGGGATGTGGAGAAGGACATAGGCTACATTTTTACGCGATAACCGACTTACCCGCGTGCGGAGCCGCGGGAAAAGCTAGTTAAGTATATTTCGGTAGTAGGGGCTGCCATTAAGGCCCATAGTATCCTCATCTCCCGTTTGTATGCTAAAGCACGACTGCCGCCCGCGCCCGCGCAGGGCACCTCTGAGCCTTTATCTCAAAATGGGGATATTCCTTTGATTAATTTACAATTGTGCTTCGGCGATTCTGTGGTACCTCTAACTATCTATTTTTCAGTGTATTTTTTTTTCCAAATAACGAAGCCGTTTAGTAGGAGTATGGAATAGAAGCCAAAATATTGCGTGTTGGAAAATATTTTTTTTCAGCAAAAGTATTAACCATACAAAAAAAGTACTTCGGGCAAAATGATCTATATGAATCTATAGCAAAATCATATATTTTTCAAATCTTCAAGACAAGCCGTTAATGAGCAGTAGGGTTCATAAAGTGACCGTGTTACGCTACCAAACGGGACGTAGGCCCTTAAATCCTATTGTCATTCATTCTTAGTAGAACAGTGGTGGCCCAGTGGCGGCCGCAGCTTATGAGTAGTCGTTTCGACCCCGACAAGCGCTTTAATTTGTGTAAATTCGTTCATCACCACTGCTCTCAAAACGGTGTAGGAAAACATCGTCAGGAAACCGACATCACCTAGTATCTATGACGCCCATAACACGAACGAACGAGCTGAAAATCGAATAGGGTGTTTTTCGACGCGCTGAAATGCACTCTGTTGGATTCTCAATCATCATCAGCCTACAGCAGTCCACTGCTGGACATAGACCTCTCCAATTTCACGCCATTTAACTCGATTCTCGGCAACTCTCATCCAGTTGCTACCATTAACCCTGCGAAGATCGTCACTCCACCTAGCTTGAGGGCGTCCTACCTTACGTTTTCCGATTCGCGGTCTCCACTCAAGAACACGTCTACCCCACCGGCCATCGGTTCTACGACTAATATGGCCGGCCCATTGCCACTTCGGCTTGCTAATTCTGTGAGCTATGTCGACAAGTTTGGTTCTCTGCCGGATCACCTCATTCCGGATTCTATCTTTCAGAGATACTCCGAGCATAGCTCGTTCCATAGATCGCTGAGCGGCTTTGAATTGATGGATACGCCGTACCGTGAGTGTCCACGTTTCGGCTCCGTAGGTCATAACAGGTAGGACACACTGGTTGAAGACTTTAGTCTTCAGGCTCTGCGGAATACGCGACGAAAAGACTCGACGAAGCTTCACAATGCTCGGTTCAAAACCGAAATCAAAAAATCTAAATCAAAAATCAAAATCAAAAGTCATTTATTCAAACTAGGCTGAGAGTCAGCTCTTTTTGAACGTCAAAATAAAATTACATAAGACAGTCCCCCCAAAAACGCCCGCCCTTCACCACTTCCTAGTGCTTTAGCTGGGAAGAAGAAGTAGCGGAACAAACTCCCCAGCAGCACAGCTGTCTGTTAAGTTAGAAGAACTTGATTATATACAATAATAGGTAATAAAAATTACGAAACACAAAAAAAAAAACATAAAATTTGCCATATGTCAACTAGCACACGCCAATATACCATCAAAAATTGAAAACTAAAAATAATAGAAAATTAAAATAAAACGTAAACAGAACTTCCAATCTAAATAAAAGCCTCTAGGCATAAAGGGCATGCCCGCTTACATATGCAATTCTGCATTATGCAAATATAGCTCTAACTTAAAGTAACAAAAGTTAAACTAGGACCGCTGTACTAAAATTAATAAAAACTTAATACAATTAACAATAACAAAAGCATGGTCAGCAAGACGACCAGTCACCACGAGCAGCACCCGTTCACGAGCATAACCGAGAGTTGAAAATTAAAATCCATTGCGCGATATAATCTCGCCGCGATAGTGTTACGTCTGTGTCGCGTGGTGGATTGTGACCCACTCCTTTACACGGTGGGAATATGAAAACCGATGAATTTGCTCATTGTAATGAATTGTTTTCTTTTATTCCATAATTGTTGGTCTTACAAGACACCTTTATACGCCAATGTTTATAAACTTGAACACGATGGCACTGCAATGGAACGCCGAAACAAACTGGTGTCAAGATGTGTAATTTATTTAACACTAGATTTTTCCAGCGGCTTCCCCACGTGCTTGCTGGACGAAAATGATCACAAGAGAACTTACTACCGGGATAAAAAGTTTCTTATGTGTTAATCCAGGTTATAAACTATGTGTGTGCCAAATATCATCTAAATCCGTTTAGCCGTTGTTCGGTGATTTTGTAACAAACATCTAAATATCCAAATATCTAAACATACAAACTTTCACATCCTTCTTGTAAGTATGGATGGATGGATGTTTGTTAATCTTTCGCGCGAAAACGGCTGAACGGATTTGGATGAAATTTGGCACACAGATAGATTATAACTTAGATTAACACATAGGGTACTTATTATTCCGGTAGTACGTTCCCGCGGGATAATTTCCGACTTCCATGCGGGCGAAGCCGCGGGTGGAAGCTTGTTCATAATATTAGTGTGATTTTCAAATTGCAAGCCGGGGCGGCTTTTTACGACTTGCCAAAACTAGGAGATATCTTTATTATAGGTAACTTTAATATTAATGTAACATACAGGGTGATTGGAAGATGGGTGCAAAGCTTTAAGGTGAAGATAGTATAGACAATTTAGAACCATTTAAGCCATGGTTGTCTTAGACGAAGTCTTGCCAAATTTTTTTTTTTAAGGTTTAAAAGACGTATTGTACAAATTTTTATTTTTTCTGAGCTTTAAATGTCTGTAAAAAAAATGTCTAATGACACAGAAGCCATAAACATGTTTTGCTTGATTGCTTACACATTACTTTTTAAATTATTATATTAAATAAATAAAAAATGAATTCATTTATCATTCAATTTGGCCATAATTATGCAGTTTACATTAAATTTTGAGAATTTCCGAAAAAAAACTTAAAAATTTGGTTAAAAATATTTGGTAAGACTTCGTCTAAGACAACCATGGCTTAAATGGTTCTAAATTGTCTGTACTATCTTCGCCTTAAAGCTTTGCACCCATCTTCCAATCACCCTGTATAATAAAGCTTGAAGAGTTGAATTTGTTTGTTTGCTTGAACGCGGTAATCTCTGGAACTTCCTGTTGGATTTGACACATTCATGAGGAATTATAGGCTATTTAAATTCACGCTGAAACCCAAAAACAGACAGACAGAACACTGAACGAAAACAAATTATGTAATAGCGCGGTCAGGCGACGCGATGGATGGGAGAACAAGAAATTTCACGCGAAACGTAGACCGCGACTACATTTCGCGTGAAATTTCTTGCAAAAGCTAGTTCATAAATGTATAGATGAAACAACAATCTTACGAAAGCGTAAATAACTAGGAAACGCTTCGAAAATTCAACCGATTCGACCTTCGTCGATCGATTATATACTGAAAGATGCATCTCGTTGACCTTGCTGTTTGGACCTATTTTGAGGATTTAACAATTCTGACCACGGCTAAGCTTCGCGTCTGGGGGCCTACTCTCCAAGCCCATGCTCACACGGATGTAATAAAATCCGTGTATTCCTGTTGTCCCCGTAGGCCATGTCCGCGTTAAACGGGACAAAGGGAAATTAATAAAATAAAAAAATTACTTCCCATTGTCCCTGTTAATTTAAAGTACAATATAAATAATTTTTAATATGATTACTCCTATGTTTGGTAAGCTTCTACCAAGTTATGACAACCTGGTACTTCGAAGGTATGAAGCGTTTTCTAGCTAAGGCTGAAACGACCGTGGGTACGGGGAGTACCCAAGCTTTGTAGTACTTGTAAATTAAGTCTTATTTCTGTTAAACTAATAGTTATTTCTCCTTGGTAACACTTACAGTCTGTTCAATATGAAGTAAGCAACATTTTCAGATACGATAACACTACAAACATTCACTCAAAGATTTTAAAAATATTGTTTTCATTCTGTCAGTTGTTCGTTCACGTCAGTGTCGTTGCCGAAGCATTTAGCGCTGTTAGCAGCATTTAGAGCTCCTACAAAGTTATGGCAACCTGGTACTTCGTGCAGGATAACAATTAAAAAAAAAACTGTAAATATTTCTTATTTGTTTCTATTAGTATACGCACGGCTACACATCAAGCTGTACATTTCCAGTATAAGCTGATCTCGCATTGTATAGGATTTCCGTACAGTGCGAGATCAGTGTAAACTGGAAATGTATAGCTTGATGTGTAGCCGTGTAAACCGACTAGTCACCCAATTTTTTACTCATATTAATAAGCTTAAAATTAAAAAAAAAACGGTGATTGAAATGAAATTGAAATCTTTACTGTTATTATTTTTATTATAGAAGCAGTTTTACAGTTTACTTTCAGTGCAATCTAGAATAGGATAGGAAGAAACGCCGGCTCCCACTTAAACAATGATAGAATATTAATGCAAAGCAAATTAAAAAATCTCCTGACAATTCCGACTGGTCGCCGGGCGCCGCTGAGCCGATGGCGTAGTCACGAACATTACCGATGTCTCCCGACCGCAACCGAAAGCAACTTGGCGGGCTAGTCGGCCATTTTGCAGCCGACTAGTCGGCTAGTCAGCCCATCTCTAGTTTCTATATTTTAATTTTAAACATAATACAGGATTATTATACAGGATAAGTTTTTAACCAGGGCGCAAACTGTAACTAAGAATTCAGCTTATCATTCTAGACTCCCCAGCGCAGAAATTTTTCGTAGGATACAAAAAAAAACATCAGAGGATCCAACAGACTGCAGCTTGTTGAAAAACATACCTACTAGTCGATTTATAACTCCCGGCGCCAAGCAGAGCAATGCGTTCACTATACAGTGCGCGCAAAAATCCCGGCGCGATTTTATTACGTCTCGCGTCTGTAGTAACGTCGGGTTTACTTATAATATGTTTTATTTGCGTACCTTTAGCCTGTGCTCAATAAATGTATTTTCTTTATTTTTGCTTCAAACTCAACTCAAACTCAAAGCATTGATTTCAGTTAAATCATTTACAGGCAATTTTGACATGTCAAAAAGTCGATCAGTTGGAAAATTGAAGCCCGTTACCCATTCCAAAACGTAGATCTCTATAGAGAAGAACGGGCAAGAAACTCCAAGGACACTCTTTTAAATCAAGTTAGGTGTTACAAAATCTTGGGAACATTATTCTTGTTGCTTCTATATGTGAGAACAATGTAAAAAAAAAAATAGTTTAAAAAACTAAAAAACACGCTTTAAAGACCAAACTAAAAAAGGAGAAAATAATTTAATTCAATTCAAAAGCGTGGGGTGCTTTTTGAGGTATTTTTATAATCAATTAATGTCAAGCACCCCACGCTTTTTAATTGAATTAAATTATTTTCTCCTTTTTTAGTTTGGTTTTTAAAGCGTGTTTTTTAGTTTTTTAAACAATTATTTATTTTCTATTTTTTAGTTCTGCTAACTACAAAAACGTGTTTTTTTTTCCTCATTTTTTTTTAAATTATTGAATTGTCATCGGTCCTCGACAAGTTTACAAAGTTTCAATGAAATCTGACCGTTTAAAGTGGGTCAAAATCGCGCTCAAAGGAGTCGGTTACATACAAATATACAAACAAACAAACATACAAGTGAAGCTGACAATAAAGCGTGTACACTCTTAATATAAGATTAAAAATAAGCCCTGGAAGTTAGGAGATGACCAGAGATCGGATATTCGGATGCATATTTACCTAAACATAATTTTTAGCTATGAAAGTATGGAAGCGGCTTTATAAATTATTTGTAATATTTATTAAAAACCCCGGGATTCTTGGATTGCATAACTATTCAGATGTGCATTAATTTAAAATTAATGTTTAACCCGATACAAATATGTGTATGTACTGGTGTAGTTAAAACAAAAAATAATCAAATTACTTACTTAAATTAAGACTTTTTCGATACAAAAGCGCATTCATGTTAGCCAACATCTCAACTTTAGGTGAATATGCATCCGAATATCCGATCTCTGGAGATGACCGACTTCCTACAATGGGCCGATATAGTCAAAAACAAAATATAATTCGCTAACCACAAACAAAATCAACTAGGTATCAGGCATACAGTATCGCAAATACATAACAAATCAATAATTCGCTTAGCTAGTAAAAAAACTGGAACGCCGACTGTTTCGGTAACCCAAAAACTTGTTTTTGCTAAGTACCTTCTTGGCACATTGCTGTGACGAAATTGTTTAGCTTTAGCATTACAACCGCTCGGGTATTTGGGGTAGGCAGTGTTGTAATGACGTGGTAGAATCGTAGTTGTTTATGGACTTGAAATGTGAAATTAAGGGGAACCTAGTCGCGGGCTCGAACTCACTGGTGGGTCTGGCTAAAAATCACGCTATCTCACCAGGTTTCGCGTCCGACAGAGATAGTATCAGTGATGAGCAGTTAGACGCTAGTCTATACGCACAACGTTATTGAGTGAGATGCAGGATCATTTATAGTAAAAAAATCGTGAAAATATTAAGAAAAGTCCTTTGGAAGATCGGGTTTTATGAAAATGTCAATGCATAAATCAATGACCAATAAAGTTTATTGAACTTTTCGATAATTGAATTTCGTCGGTACCGATTTTGTTTTGGAGATTTTACATTTCTTTTATTACTTAGACACGCCCAAAGTTAAGAAAAATTAGCAAGAAAAACGAATCTTTGTTGGCTCCTAACTTTTTAATATTTTTTTATTTTAGTATTCTGTTTCCGTACAAACAATATTAATAATAAGACAAAACGATATCATATTTTACTTTGGACGTGCCATGTCAGACAGTGGAGTAAAACACTCCCGAACTTTGTATGCAAAAAATGTGGACTAGGTTCACCTTAATGCCCATAGTACCCTCATCTCACGTTTGTATGCTAAAACACGACTGCCGCCCGCGCCCGCGCAGGGCACCTCTGAGCCTCTTATCTCAAAATGGGGATATTCCTTGGCAAATACTGATTAATTTACAATTGTGCTTCGGCGATTCTGTGGTACCTCTAACTATCTATTTTTCAGTGTATTTTTTTTTCCAAATAACGAAGCCGTTTAGTAGGAGTATGGAATAGAAGCCAAAATATTGCGTGTTGGAAAATATTTTTTTACAGCAAAAGTATTAACTATACAAAAAAAGTTAAGTTTCAACATAATGATGTAACCAACTGATTGTAACAAAATCATGATTTTAAAAGAGTGTCCATGGAGTTTCTTGCCCGTTCTTCTCCATAGGTACCTACGCTTTGGAATGGGCAACTAGCTTCATCTTTCTATCTCACCGACCTTGACAATTCAAAAGTGCCAGTAATTGGTTTATTTGAAATAAATGCTTTGAGTTTGAGTACTTCCGGCAAAATGATCTATATGAATCTATAGCAAAATCATATATTTTTCAAATCTTCAAGACAAGCCGTTAATGAGCAGTAGGGTTCATAAAGTGACCGTGTTACGCTACCAAACGGGACGTAGGCCCTTAAGTGAGATATCTTTATTTTTCGTACGCATAACGACTGATCACAATCTGCCTATAGTAAAAATGGAAGTCGGGCTGTAATCTACAACGCGGGCCCAGTACGGGTTTATAGATCAGATGCCAATTCTCTCTCGTCTTCGAAATTTTAGGTCTAAGATAGTCCGGTTTCTTCATGTTTTCTTTTACCTTTTTGAGTGCAAAGGTGATGAATTAATTTACACAAAGTAAAGCCTGTCTGGCTTGGAATCTGCGACTCGAGTCGCGGCCGTAACTGTTAGTACAAAATGGTCCCTACAAAATGGTTGTGCTGGATGGTGCTGATCCACGCGTTAAGTTCGTGAACGGGCGCCGTCGGTTGAGACTGGTCATCTCCTAACTTCCATGGCTTATTTTAAATCTTATAATTAGAATTGTTTTTTTTTTACATTGTTCTCACATAAAGAAGCAACAAGAATAATGTTCCCAAGATTTTGTAATACCTAACATGATTAAAAAGAGTGTCCATAGAGTTTCTTGCCCGAGATCTACGTTTTGGAATGGGCAACTAGCTTCAACTTTCCAACTGGTCGACTTTTTGACAATTCAAAAGTGCCTGTAAAGAACTAAATTTTTATTTCAATTAAACTAACTACAGCGAATAAACTAAAACAAAGCGTCAAAAAACTCATCCGCATCACTGTCGACTGGTAATGTACCCAAGAGACTGGCGGCATTACCACGTTGTATAGCAATGCTCAGCCTCTGGCCAAAGTAAAAACCAGCCCTTGGGTCACGGGAAGTGTCAACCAGCCGTTTGGAGATTTCCTTGTAGAGAGCATGAGCACTCGGACCCCACGGCCCGAGGGTTGTAAATGGTTTAATTGAAATAAATGCTTTGAGTTTGAGTAAACCGGCCGGCATGCCCTAGACTAGGACCCAAAAATTCGAAGACATGTGACATCTACTAACCCACACTGAGTCCGCGTAGTGGATTATGGCCCGCTCCCGCTCACTGAGAGGATGCTTGTCTCGCAGCACTGGGAACACTATTGACTGATTACCGACATCTTCGACAATCATCATCATGATTTCAGTCAATTAACACAAACACCTACACATTCCCCATGAATCACTCCGTCTATTGGTGAAAATCGTACATATATAAAGATCCGCTCGGTAGTTTTTGAGTTTATCGCGTTCAAACAGACAGACGAGGTGGGACTTAGTTTTATAATATTATGTAGTGACAGAGTTAAGAGCGTTCATTCCACGGGGGCTGGAAACAACGCATTTATAGTCGTTTTTCGTGATTATTTCATTAAGGCCCTGGTAACTTTAGATATTGTCGTTATGAGCGATAATAGTTCTTATTGCCATCCGATACGGGTTAAAATCTGTTGTAATAAATGAGCAAGCATTGTCGTAAAAATGCAAATACTTAAAATCGTATAAAATTAGCTGTTAACTATTTAATAATAAATAATCCATCACTGGATGCAGTTTGGCATTTGGAATTTTATGGTATATTTTTAATTGAAATTGTTATTGAAGGGATAAACTGGTTTTAAAGATAATTAAGAGGTGACTTTGATGATTTTTTTGATGCATTAATTATGTTTTGAGTTCCATCACTTTATGCAAAAAAGACTTGAAAATATCATATATTTTTTTGCTTTCAAAATTATTTACGGTTAATGAGATACACTTGTTTAAAAAAACCACTTTTTGAGCGTTTTCAAGAAATCACCGCTTAAGCAAACATTAAACACCATCATCTGCTCGTATTTTCCTAACTACGATGGGCTCGGCTTCCAGTCCAACCGGATTTAGTTGAATAGAGCGACTGCCTAACTGACCTGCACCACCCAGCTACTGGGTAATACGATTGGTAAGGCTGGTTATCAAACTTTTGGGCATCTTACGACCCGAAACGGCTGTCAAAAATCCACGAATGACAGCAAGAACGACATGACAACAGGACCGTAGATTGGAAGTTGCGGTGTGATACCCTCGTGCCTCGAAAAGTACGATAAGCTGTTGGTACGGTTAAAGAGATACTCTTTAATAAAAACGTTTAATCGTACTTAGTAATGCAAATAGAAAATAATTGACGGTATGTTTGTAAGTAAAAATACAAAATAACTGTAAAAAAAATAGCATACAAACTTGAAAATACCAACGATCTAAGTAGTGCATGGCTGATTTTTTTTTTAGTTTTGTTTGTATTTAATGAAATAATCACCGCTATAAATGCGCCGTTGCCAACCCGCGTGGGGAGAACGCTCTTAAGGAGATCCCGAAAACGTGCCTCAACATTGCTATGCAGGTTTAGTCTGCATCAGCGGGTTACTTGCGTAACACTTTAACAGTAGGAATAGCTTCCATTTTGACAGCTTAACAACATTCATTGCGTTATTTACGTTGTTGAGCAGACACATCTTTTCCACAAATGAAGCAATGGATTAGTTATATCGTTCAAAATTATTCAGATTGTGATTGATAGTCTGTTATACCAGTCGTTACGGGTCGTCAGAAGCCCGAAAGTTTTACTACCAATCTTAGCAAGGGGTATATAGAAAGAAAGAAAGAAAGAAAAAAGTTTATTTGCGGTAAACATTACGCAAAAAGATAACATCCTATCAATATCATCCTCAATAAACATTTTTCTCTTTATGTAGTGGCAACATTTCGAAGCGTCATCCATAGATAAAATGTGCGTGTGCGTCGTATAAATTGATGTAAGAAATTACAAAATGGCCAATGAATGATGTAATGTGTTAAAATTATGCAATAGTTGTGTGTCGTATATCGTATTACCCAGTTACTGGGTTGTGGAGGTCAGATAGTCGCTCAATTCAATTCAATTTATTCATTAACAATTTACATTGTGTTTGAAATATTACTACATAATAAAAATTAAAATAAACACTCATAAAAACACTTAACACAACAACATTAAAAACATAAGTCACATACAATAATATTATTCGATGTCAACTCACTAAAATTTAAAACAGTAAATAATTTAAAAATTTAAAAAAGTACCAATAAAATAGTTTGATGTCAACGTCAATAAATAAAAGGAATAATAATACAGTAGTCACAAAAAAAAAAAAACAGACAGTTACTTAAGTTGACAGGAAAAAAAAATAATCAGTTGGTCATATTTTAATCACATATCGTCAACGGAGTAGAGACACTTATCTAATAGGAACGCTTGAACATTTGTTTTAAAAGTAGATGTATAAATCAAGCTTTTTAAATCAAAAATCAAAATCAAAATATTTTATTTCACATAAGCCTGCATGGGCACTTATGAAACGTCAGAAGCTAGGTGCACGGTTCCAATTTGTCGTTTCCTATGGAGAAGAGCCGGCAAGAAACTCCACGGTTACTCTTTTAAAAATAATTGGCTTTTACAATGTTTTCAAATTACAGTGATAATAGGTATGGGAGGACAGTGCAGGCCAGTCAATAAGTACCAGGTACTTAGAGGAATGAAAATACAGAATAGAAAAACGTCTACAAATCTAGTCTCTAAGGCCTACAACGTTCTCTCATTCACAATATGTAAAAGAATCTACCTATATAAAATGAATCTATTTGAACCAAGTGACATGATTTCGATGACAATCACTGAAAATAAATAGTAGGTAGTAAAATTGATGTATAATGTCAAATAATGACGAGAATATGTCAGACATTGTAAAAAAAAAAATAATAATAAAAAGAATAAAAATTAACATTGCAATTTGGGAGCAGTTAATAGACTTTCACACGGTTTTGCTGTTAGTGAGGTACCAGGGAAGCCACATGTGCAGAAGGAATTAATGCCAAACTTCCCTGTCTTCAACGTAGTCTTTTATCTTATAATATGCTTTTTAAATGTAGTGGTAACTTGTTAAAAAACGGGAACTATATTTTCTATCACCAAAATTTATATTTGTCATCAAGTTGTATCACCTAATAAATAGATCTATCGCCACGAAATATTTTCGTTCTCAGATAAACAAAAATTGTTCCCAGGTATGAATTATCAAATTAATGTTAATATATGTGTAAAATAAGAGATCGATAACCAATAAAATTATATTGCATTTCTTATAATAACAGTTTTGTTACTTAAATAATAGCTCTGTGCTCAGAATGGTAGATCTGTCACCAAATAAATCGATTATCGATCCCTGACTGCGACTCCTTTCTGGCGACACCGGTCTCGCGAAATCCACACGCTTTTGTTTTACTACGGAATCGTACGATCCCGTGTTCAATTCGCGTCAACTGAGCACGCTTTTGTGATCAAGCAACGTTAAAAGAAGTTTTACAAAACAGTGTGTAATAATGTTAGTAGGGTGGCAAAGATAATATATCACCAGTCTAGTTAGAGTAGGTTATTTTTTTTTTTAATGGTTAGGTTAGGTTAAAACTGTGACTTCTTACGCACGAGCCGAGCGAGCGAAGCGAGCGGTGCCGCGGCAGCGGCCGGCGAGTGCCAGAAACGACTAGATTATATAGAAAATCTAAACCTGCCCTAATAATACAATTGTAATAAAACTCACGTCAAATACTGGAAGGTAGTTATATTTCTTCTTTATGCAGATCACACTTGTCGAACTCGTCCGCATTCGATGCTGTCCCCAGCCAAATACCCAGAATCCTGTGCCGTGATCGCAAACCGTCATTTGTTCATACCAGTGTTGCCAGTGTAACAAGTAAAATATCCCAATAATCGACTAAGATGGTTTAACGTTTTATTAAAATTATTTAAAACCTAACACAATAATAATATATTATTTATGAATGCCCATTTTCTATTTTATTTTCGCCATTAAGTTTCCGCTTAGATATTAATTCTGTTCCCAAAAGAAAAATATTTTTTTATTTGAACTTAATGCAATTTTCTAGTAACATAATATGATTTATTGGTGATCTCTTTAAATTAGTTTGCTAAATCTAAATCTCAGGATTTTAGGTGATTTATTGTGGAACTGATTTTGCATTGTTTGGTGACTACATTTTGGTGACAGATCTACTATTTTGAGGACAAACCCTATTATTTAAGAAACACAAAACTAATTAAATTGGTGATAGCTTAAATGATACCCTTAAAAAACTCTAGCTCTATGTAAAATACTGGTTCTTATTTATATTCGGTTACACTAGAAGCCGATTTCAACGTAGTTGAGACATTGGGCTCGGTAAATGATGAATGCGTATTTCGCAATTAGCGATATTACTTCGTTTATACTTTTGTCGTTCTTACTTTTTTTTTTGTCATTTTGCTTGACTCTCTAGGGTCGTAGCGTGATGTTAAATAGCCTATATCCATTCTTAAGAATTGGGCTATCAAATCCAAAAAGAATTTTTCAAATCGGACTGGTAGTTCCAGAGATAACCCCATACATACAAACTTACAAAGATGGGCCGACTATGACTTTGGCCGACTAGTCGGCCAAGCCGATCACGGTTTTCGATTGAGTTCGGGTGACATCGGTAATGTTCGTGACTACGCTTTCGGCGCTCGGCGACCAGGTAGAATTGTCGGGACATATTGTTTTTGTTTACTTTTCATTTATTCTATCATTGTTTACGTGCGAGCCGGCGGGCGTTTCTTCCTATCCTATTCTAGATTATACTGAAAGTAAACTGTAAATCTGATTCTATATTAAACATAACAAAAGTAAAGATTTCAATTTAATTTTATTCACCGTCTTTAAATTTTTAAGCACGCATAGCACGCCACGCCAGCATCAACGATATTATTCGTCGAGCCCTTGTCACCGCCAGCGTACCAGCGGTATTAGAACCAAACGGCTTGGTACGTGACGATGGGAAGAGACCAGACGGCATGACGTTATTGCCTTGGAAGGTGGGAAGACCTCTGGTGTGGGACGCAACATGTGTCGACACCCTTGCGCCATCCCATGTTCCTAGCACGGCGGGCTGTGCTGGCGCCGCTGCTGCTGTTGCTGAGACCCTCAAGCGGCGTAAATACTGTAACCTTATGGGTAACTACAGTTTTGAGCCGTTTGGGGTCGAAACGCTCGGGTCATGGGGCCCGAGTGCACGTCTCCTTTTTAAGGAAATTTCTCGCCGGCTGATCGACACTTCACGTGACCAGAGGGCTGGGTCGTTCTTTGGCCAAAGAATTAGCATTTCCATTCAACGTGGCAATGCTGCCAGTCTTCTGGGCACGTTTCCTGATGACAGCGATGCGGAGGAATACTTCGACGCCTAAGTGTCCTTTTGTTTTTTGTATTTATTTTGTATATCGTAGTTTTAATTATTAAGTACATTTGATAAATAAATAAATTTTTAAGCATATTAATATGAATAAAAAATGGGCCGACTAGTCTGCGTTTTTAGCCGACTAATCGCCGACTAGTCGGACCAACAAGGAAGAATGACTAGATTTTTTTGAGAACAACAAAAAAAGGCTATAGTCTGTTCGAGTCTTGGCCCGTAGTATTATAATACCAGTAATTCTAAAAAGCTAGGTATATTTTTTTAGCGTCAGAAAATTGGGCTTGCCCGGGTCAACGGTCGAAAGAGTCTGCATTACAGTTACCTACACTGGCTGAATGCCACAGAAGCTTCGCCTTATTCACATTTTTTTTTAAACTTATCACACCTGCTCATTGAGATGGGAAAAACGTTACACCTGCTGCCTCCGAAGGGGTAAACAGAAGTTAGGCATAATCACGGTGCAACACACTCGAATTTTCTTTAAGGGGAACCTAGTCGCGGGCTCGAACTCACTGGTGGGTCTGGCTAAAAATCACGCTGCCTCACCAGGCTTCGTGTCCGACAGAGAAAGTATCAGTGATGAGCAATTAGACGCTAGTCTACACGCACAAAGTTATTGAGTGAGATGCAGGATCATTTATCGTAAAATTAAGAAAAGTCTTTTGGAAGATAGGGTTTTATGAAAAAGCCAATGCATAAATCAATGCCCAATAAAGTTTATTGAACTTTTCGATAATTGAACTTTGTCGGTACCGACTAGGTTTTGGAGATTTTACACTTCTTTTATTACTTAAACACGCCCAAAGTTAAGTAAAATTAGCAAGAAAAACGAATCTTAGCTGGCTCCTAACTTTTTAATAGGTTTTTATTTTAGTATTCTGTTCCCGTACAGACAATATTAATAATGAGACAAAACGATATCATATTTTACTTTGGATGTGCCATGTCAGACAGTGGAGTAAAACACTCCCGAACTTTGTATGCAAAAAATGTGGACTAGGTTCACCTTAAGGTCCCATGTAATGGGGGCGACCCTATTGCCATCAACTGAGCACAATTCTATACTTCAGGCGACTAATCTAAGAAATTCTTAATGTATACCGAAAAAGCTCTCTTTGGGAATTAAGCCCATCATCTGCCCAACATTTTCCAACTATATTGGGGTCGGCTTCCAGTCTACCCAGATGCAGCAGTATTTTACAGAACGACTGCGTGTCTGACCTCCACAACCCAGTTGTTACCATTTTTTTTTTTTTTTGGTTGGGAAATCATCAAATAACTTCTCCCGCTCTGGGTGGAGCAGGACGGCGTGTCAAACTTTTACTGACTAAAACCCACCCGTGTTCCCTCATTTGCCTGTGTGCCAGGGGCCACGGTATCTCTTTCGAACAACCCGCACCCCTGGCAGGCATCGGCCCTTGCGGACCCCACTAGTTGGTGTTGACATCCCTTTGAGGCGCGCGTGGAACACAACGCGCCGTCGTCGACCCGGGCTTGGTCCTTTCCGGACAGCGAGCTACCCATTACTCGCCGTCCGCAAGCCCGCGCCTGCGGTGGCCGGAAATCAGCCTGGGATTCCCGACGCCCAGGGCGTCTCCCGGGGCGACTAAGGCCGTGAGGGCGCATATACTGCCTCTCCCTCACGTGCGGCGCCTCCCTCTTCGCGAGCATTACTGCTTTGCAGAAGGAGGTGACGGTTATGCACTCTCGCTCCGTACCATGGCCTGGACCAGGGCCGGACGCGAGAGATCGCTGCCGCCGATTGCCTCCACAAGGACACGGTGGTGCTCCGCCCAAGCCGGGCAGACCTCCACCGTATTGTAAGACTTGTTGACAATCCAAAACGACTTCAAAGATCTACTAATGACAGCCGGGACAATAATCAGTCTAGCCTCTTCCTTCATATGTTGAGATCGGCTTCTAGTTTAACCGGAGGAAGCTGAGGACTAGTATTTTACATGAAGAGACTATCTATCTGACCTCCACAGCCCATTTACTACGTAATACGATACTCCTTTGGTAAGACTGGTTGTCAGACTTTCGTGCTTCTACAGGAATATTTGGACGACAATTCCATGGTTACTGCTTCAGAAAATTGTACATAATCTCACCTATTTTGACGATTTAGAATTTTATTTGACATGTAATGAAATTTATTCTATTTTCTGAAATTTGTATTGATATGCATGTACCTATTAATATTGCTTTTATATAAATTCGACAATGTATTTGTGTAATTAAATATATTTGTACGCCTTTGGGCAAAACATGGAGGATCTACCTATCTGTAACATCTCGCAAACTATTGTAATTTGACCTATGTTTACAAAGCTTTCTGATTTCTGACTGCCATAGATCCATGAATGTCAACCGGGACCAACGGTTTAACGTGCTATCTGAGGCACGAATTGGTCTTTGGTATGTAACGATGGTCACCCATCCACGGACCAAACGCGGCAAGCAGAGATTAACTTGATAGATTGAACTGTGTGGCTATTATTACTTAATCACAAGCCCTTCTATCTAATATATTATTCTAATAAAATACGAGTAGTAACGACGAATTTTACACGCTTTTTATTAGCTTCACTTGTATGTTTGTATGTAACCGACTCCTTTGAGCGCGATTTTGACCCACTTTTAACGGTCAGATTGCATTGAAACTTTGTAAACTTGTCGAGGACCGATGACAATTCAATAATTTAAAAAAAAAAACACGTTTTTGTAGTTAGTAGAACTAAAAAATAGAAAATAAATAATAGTTTAAAAAACTAAAAAACACGCTTTAAAAACCAAACTAAAAAAGGAGAAAATAATTTAATTCAATTAAAAAACGTGGGGTGCTTGACATTAATTGATTATAAAAATACCTCAAAAAGCACCCCACGCTTTTTAATTGAATTAAATTATTTTGTCCTTTTTTAGTTTGGTTTTTAAAGCGTGTTTTTTTAAACTATTATTTATTTGTCTGTTGTTCTGGATTGGCGCAAAGATGACTGTAATTTGGCACACAGATAGTTTATTAACCAGAACCCTAATTACGTGTTACACTCTGAAGCATTTTGAAGGTTATTGACAGTCCATTGTTTCATATGTTCGAAAAAATTATCTGCTTAGCTCAATTAAACTATATAACTACAGCGAATAAACTAAAACAAAGCGTCAAAAATCTCATCCGCATCGCTGTCGACTGGTAATGTACCCAAGAGACTGGCGGCATTACCACGTTGTATAGCAATGCTCAGCCTCTGGCCAAAGTAAAAACCAGCCCTTGGGTCACGGGAAGTGTCAACCAGCCGTTTGGAGATTTCCTTGTAGAGAGCATGAGCACTCGGACCCCACGGCCCGAGGTTTTCAACCCCAAACGGCTCGAAAATATAATTTATACCAATAATGTTGTTATACTTTCGCCGCTTGAGGTTTTCCGCAGCCGCAGCGGCAACGCCAGCACAACACACTCTGCTTAGCAACGTAAACAACGCCATGAATGTTATAGAACTGTCAAAATGAAAGAAAGAAAATAAAGGTATTTATTGTGACTCCCACAGGAAGATCACATACTAAAATAAACACACAATGGTATAAAAATTATAAAAAAACTAATTTCACGGAAGAAAAAAAAAATAAAACAGAAAGTCCTGCACGAGGCCAAAAGGCCCCTACCTCAGCATGATGCTGCGACATTTAAAAAGTATCGCAGCGCTGGTATTCTGGTAGGGCCCGACGTGATGTCACGGGCAATTACAGTATGTAATAGTATGTTTAAATAATCAGTATTAAAGATAGATAAAATGTAATATGTTAGCGAATACAACAAAATACCGTCAGCGCCAAACATGACCTCATAATTTGTCGTTGAATTTGAAAGCGTTTCCTACTGATTACGCAATTCCCCCCTGGATTACCACATAAATAAAATAAATATTAAATAAATAAAAAGTCTTTTATTCTACCATAAAAGAAAATTTGCACTTCACATATTACAAAATTATCATTAAAATTGTTGTTTATAAATAATAGTTCAATTAAAAGTTATATTCGCATTAAGTTATAAATATTTTAAAGTTTAAATTGAATTCAAATAAGGAAGGATTAAAATATTAATTAGTGTAAGCATGCACTTAAAATTATTTATTTATGGAAGTCGCCTCTGCGGCGCGGCGTAGGCCTCCCCCAACTTTCTCCATTTTTCCCTATCTCTGGCTTGTCTCCTCCAGTCTGGTCCACATCGTTCCTTAAATATATCTTCCCAGCGTATCCGCGGCCTTCCTCGTTTTCTTTTTCCATCTCTAGGTACCCACTCTGGATTACCACATAGGGTACTTTAAATCCCGGAAGAACCTACGTTCCCGTGGAATATTTACCTACACCCACGCCGTTAAAAGCTAGATTATCGCAAGATCACATTCTAGCAAACGAGGACCAAATCAATCAAATAAAAATAATAAATCTAAGTAGTTTTGTAACAGAAAAAAAAACCTGTTAATATTAGATAGTCTATCATTTCTTCTTTTATGTGGCCGACTTCTGATTAATGAAGTAATTTATTGATTTCGTTTTTACAAAAAATTGTATTGATTGGCTCAAGTTACAGAAACCTAGGCGATATGGACTATTATTTTCTGGGTTCATAATGTTCATATTCGGGGTCGGGCATAATCAATCTGCCTAGTGTTTTCCCCTACTATGTTGGGGTCAGCTTCCAGTCTAACCGGATGCAGCTGAATACGAGTATTGTACATGGAGCGACTGCCTGTCTGACCTCCACAACCCAGTTACTGGGTAACACGATACCCCTTGGTAAGACTGGTTGTCAGGTCCCGTAACGACTGTCAAAGAACCACGAATGACAGCCGGGACCAACGGCTTAACGTGCTTTCCGAGCCCCGAGCCCCTCTAGGGTCGGGCATAATGAAACTGTAAATACAAAAAGCAAGGTCATGCGTCATACCGAGCGTCTTAAATGACAGTTCCTCTCCTGTCAAAGAACCAAAACTTCAAAGACATGTCATCATCTTCAGCATACAGCAGTACACTGCTGGACATAGGCCTCTCCAATTGCGCGCCATTCAGTTCAATTCTCGACATTCTCATCCAGTTGCTACCAGCCAACCTGCGAAGATTGTCACTCCACCTAGCCTGAGGGCGTCCTACCCTACGTTTGCCGATTCGCGGTCTCCACTCAAGAACACGTCTACCCCAACGGTCATCAGTTCTACGGCGAAATTGACCAGCCCATTGCCACTTCAGCTTGCTAATTCTGTGAGCTATGTCGACAAGTTTGGTTCTCTGCCGGATCACCTCATTCCGGATTCTATCTTTCAGAGATACTCCGAGCATAGCTCGTTCCATAGCTCGCTGAGCGACTTTGAATTGATGGACCAGCCGTACCGTGAATGTCCACATTTTGGCTCCGTAGGTATACTTTGTGGCCGTCGAGTAGAAAGTTTGTTGTCAGTGTGATTTTGACAGTTTGGGAAGAAATATTCTTCTGAAATAGTCTACATTTATTTTCTAGACCTAGACAAAGATCGTTAGAAACGAAAGACAAAATGACAGATTGTAGAAGGATATCTACGGTGCGATGTCAAAAATGGAGGATCGAAATGTGAGTTTGTATAGAAAAAGCACTGTCTATTCTTCGTAGAAATCCTACTGAGCGCCAAAAGCTAGACTAACTCTTCGATTTTCAACTCTCGGCGTTAGACAAACCGTTGAAGATCCAATGAGCTAAAAAAATCCGCTGCGATATTATTACGTCCGTTTAACGTCAACTAAACATAGTTGCCACGTTGCCTCCTTATCATACTGCACGTATAATAAGTGAAACAAATGAGGAAAATGATCGAAATACTAGAATGGGAAGTTGATAAAATAATTCCTACTGCGCAGTTCCACACTACCTAGCCTTTTTTTAACTATGTTGAAGTCAAAATCAAAAGACAAACTCAAAGCATTTATTTCAAATAAACCATTTACAGGCACTTTTGAATTGTCAAAAAAACTTTTTCCAAAAAAAAAACAACCGACTTCCAAAAACACTACAAAGTGAAAAATAACTTTAATTTCGGAAGTCGGTGTCTTTGGAGCTGTATTTTAATTTTTTGTCACCGCCTTCCGAAATTAAAGTTATTTTTCACTTTGTAGTGTTTTTTGGAAGTCGGTTGTTTTTTTTTTGGAAAAAGTTTTTATTTTTCACTTTTTAGTGGTTCACATGTGCTTACCCCTTCACAGCATACCGGCGTGATGTTATGTTATGAATGGTGTAAGCAATAGACAGACATGAGATTTCAGCAAACCCAGTCCATTTGCTATCATTTATTGAGGAGTTCCGTTGCCTATCTCCAAAGTTCTTCATCAGATCTTCACCAAATTGAAATGAGACCACTACGAGAAAGTACTCTTCCAAAAAATACCTAAATCGCTTCATGTGCCTATAAAATTTGAAGAGTTCTCTCTTTTTCTCCAGGATCCCATCATCAGATCCTGACTTGATGATCATGGGACCACCTGGGAAGTATACCCTTTCAAACAAAAAAAACAAAATCCAAATCGGTCCAGCCATCTTCGAGTAATCGGGGAACATACATAAAAAAAAAAAAAAAGGTTCCGACGAATTGCTAACCTCCTCCTTTTTGAAGTCGGTTAAAAAGTCGACCAGTTGGAAAGTTGAAGCTAGTTGCCCATTCCAAAACGTAGATCTCTATGGAGAAGAACGGGCAAGAAACTCCATGGACAGTCTTTTTAATCATGTTAAGTATTACAAAACCTTGGGAACATTATTCTTGTTGCTTCTTTATGTGAGAACAATGTAAAAAAAAAACAATTCTAAATATAAGATTTAAAATTAGCCATGGAAGTTAGGAGATGACCAGTCTCAACCGACGGCGCCCGCGGCGCATTGATTCAAACTAGGCTGAGAGTCAGCACTTTTTGAACATCAAAATGACATAAGACCGTCCCCCGGCACGCCCGCCTTTCAAACTCAAAAAAACTCAAACTCAAAGCATTTATTTCAATTAAACCATTTTCAGGCACTTTCGAATTGTCAGAAAGTTGAAGCTAGTTGCCCATTCCAAAACGTAGATCTCTATGGAGAAGAACGGGCAAGAAACTCCATGGACACTCTTTTTAATCATGTTAAGTGTTACAAAAACTTGGGAACATTACTCTTGTTGCTTCTATATGTGAGAACAATGTAAAAAAAACTTTCACCTATTCCTAGTGCTTTAGCTGGGGGAAGAAGAAGTGACGCAACAAACTCCCGTAGCTGAATATATGACCTCCACCACCCAGTTACTGGATACCACGATACCCCTTGGTAAGACTAGTTGTCAATATTCGGGCTTTGGACTACCCGTAACGACTGTCAGAGATCTACGAATGACAGCCGAGACAAGCTTTACCGTGCTTTCTTATACCTTAATACAATTCTCCACTCCCAGTCCAATCAAAGTTAGTTTTACCTCTAACAGCAACCTTATAGCAACGACAATAAAGATCACAGACATATCAAGTTTTTTTTAAAATAATTTACAAAATCAAAAACCTGACTGCGTAAAAAGTGAATTTTTTTTTAAAAAAAAGATGGAAACAAGAAACTTGCTTTAAATTAAATATTTATTTTTGAAGTTAATGAGACCTTTTTATGAAGCCCTTTATTTTGATACCCCACTCAATAGGTAAAGAAAAAAAAATTGAAGACACAATATGGCGCCAAAAATCGGCAATTTTTTTTTCCAATTTTGATATACCCAGTGTCACTCTCACAATTAAGACGAATCTAACGGCACCTCTCAAGCTGAAATCGAGCTAGCCGTTTAGGCTACAGAGCGCGCCAAAGAAATCCACATACATACATACCCTCGAAAAACATAACCCTCCTTCTGGCGCAGTCGGGTAAAAACTTTGTGAAGATGGCGCACCTAACTTTCCAAATTTAAATTGTTTAACCGTTGTTCCCGGCTGCCATTCGTAGATCTTAGACAGTCGTTACGGATCGTCAGACGCCCCAAAGTCCGACAACCAGTCTCTGTAAGAGGTATCGTGCTACCCAGTAACTGGGTTGTGGAGGTCAGATAGGCAGTCGCTCCATGTAAAATACTAATATTCAGCTGCTTCCGACTAGACTGGCCTAGACTGAAGCCGACCGCAACAAAGTTGAAGAAAGGTAAGCGGTTTGATTTTGAGCTCTGAAGTTAGCCAGATAAAATTATCAGAGATGGGCCGAATGTGGTTTGAACCGAATCCGAACTTCGGCCAAATATTCGGTTAAAATGAAAAGTTCCGCCGAACTTCGGTTCAATACCCTTTAATTGTAATAAAAAACACTTGATGTCAATGAATGTTTAGTTTGTGATCCAAAAACGTGATTTTTTTATTTAATTTTTCAATTTACGAATTGTATTTAGATGTTTGTCAGAAGAATACTAAGCTTATTTAATTTTTGTAATAGTATGTCTAATTAATTAGGCAGAGATTTTCAAGAATAATAAGAAGAACTGATTTAATTTAAGGATTACATTTACAATGTTACTAACTAAAATAAATGACCATGAGTGAGTAAAAGACATAATTTTATTTTACAGTAATGCTATACTCTAACGGCCTTATTCATAAAAGTTATCGAACAACTAAACAGTTGCTAAAGTGTGGTTTCTCTATGAAAAACCAGACTTTAGCAAGTGTTTAGATGTTCGATAACTTTTTATGAATAAGGCCGTAATTCTATTAAATTTCAGTCAAAATAGTGCAAGTAGGTATTATTTTTCTTGTGCCGAATGTTCGGCATCGGAACCGAATTTCGGCCGAATGCCGAAGTTCGGTTCAAGCTGCCGAAATTCGGTTGAACCGAATGTGAACCGCATTTCGGCCCATCCCTAAAAAATATCTATAATTTTCCGGCAACAATCGACTTTCCGTATTTAAACGATGCTGCTCATCGCTCAATATTGGTCATGTTGGTAGCTAGCGCGGTATCTCAAGGTTCAAAACCTGTTTCGGTCGGCTTTTTTGTCCCATCGACCCTTGTTGTTATAAATTCTCGAGAACAAAATGGGAATATATAGGTCCCGTTTATTATTTGTCATTCTTAAGCTCTTCTGAACTCTATTGAGGACAGTTCTTGCTGAAGAACCATATGATGGTCAATCAGCAACTTCACTTAAGCTTGGTGGTGACCCAGTAGAAACGGCCTTACCGAGTCCGGTCGTAGGTTTAAATCCATAGACGCACTTTATAGAGGAACTAGCTTTTCCCTGCGGCCGCCTGCGGAAGTCGGTTATCGCTTAAAAAAGTAGCCTATGTCCCAGGCGATATCTCGGCCAAATTTCATGACGATCGGTTCAGCGGTTTAGACTTAAAAGCGTAACAGACAGAGTTACTTTCGGCTACCCTCGGCTGTTAGGCAGACTCATAGAGTCTGATCACAATAAAAAAGTAATTGTGTTAATTACTTGACACTTGAAGGTCTAAAATATTAAGTAGGGATGAAGAACAGGGTGTAAAGCTCACTCAACCTCCATAGAGAAGGGAGGATCTTCCGACGTTGTAAATGTATATTATTATGCTAGTTGCTCAGTAAACTCTGCTTGCGCGATGCAGGATTTGGCGTGACGTCATTGCGATGCGTAGCTAGTATGTGGCGTTCTAGAAGCCGCTACAACTTCATCATGTAAATGATTTCATCACCACTGCTCTCAAAACGGTGAAGGAAAACTTCGTGAAGGAATTTTCATGTCTTTGAACTGAATATTGCGACATTTTTTGTGTCATGTAGTAACCCGCACTGGGCCCGCGTGGTGGATTACGGCTTATTACCTCTCACAGAGAGGAGGTCTGTGTCCCAGCAGTGGGAACATTATAGGGCGATTATGCTAAGCTCTTCTTAATCAGCAAATTGGTAGCTGGTCTTCCTGCAGAGAATACAACATTGTCATCTAGACTCATATTATAAATTCGAAAGTAATTCTGTCAAGGTGTTACATTTGATTAGATGTTACCTTAAGGTTGAACAAGTCAACTTTTTTCCCATACAAACTTCGGAAGTGTATTACTCCACTGTTCGACAATGTACATCAAAAATTTAACATGGTATGGTTTTGGCTTTGTCTGAAACAGAATACTAAATTAAAAAGCCATTAAAAAGTTAGGAGCCAACAAAGATTAGTTTTTCTTGCTAATTTAACCTAACTTTGGGCGTGTTTAAGTAATAAAAGAAGTGTAAAATCTCCAAAACTAAGTCGGTACCGACAAAGTTCAATTATCGAAAACTTCAATAAACTTTATTGGTCATTGATTTATGCATTAATTTTTCTTCCAAAGGACTTTTCTTAATTTTTTCGTTATTTTTTTACTATAAATGATCCTGCATCTCACTCAATAACGTTGTGGATGTAGACTAGCGTCTAACTGCTCATCACTGATACTATCTCTGTCGGACACGATGCCTGGTGAGACAGCGTGATTTTTAGCCAGGACCACCAGTGAGTTCGAGCCCGCGACTAGGTGGTCATACACGCGCGCCGGTTGCAAGTACCATCAACGCACCAGACCTTTCTGAAGAAGCACCTATAAGTAGTCTTGCGCATAGTAGTTCGCGACGGAGATCGCTAAGTTTAGGTCGCCCCTCCTAAACGAACTAGTTCGCTCTTCTAGTTCGTCAGCTCCCAGCTCAAACCAGAGGAAGGCAGATCGTTCGTTCGTTTTGATACTGCTCCTGCACGGGCACGCGACAAGATTATGGATTGCTGTACTTTTACCTACAATTTTTTCCTGAGGTATTTTTATAATCAATTAATGTCAAGCACCCCACGCTTTTTAATTGAATTAAACTATTTTCTACTTTTTAGTTTGGTTTTAAAGCGTGTTTTTTAGTTTTTTAAACTATTACTTACCTATTTTCAATTTTTTAGTTCTGCTAACTACAAAAGCGTGATTTTTTCAGTGTTTTTTTCCTTAATTTTTTTCAATTTTTTTATATATTTTTTAAATTATTGAATTGTTATCGGTCCTCGATAAGTAAGTTTAAATTAAATCTGACCGTTTAAAGTGGGTCAAAATCGCGCCCTAAGGAGTCGGTTACAAACATACAAGTGAAGCTAGTATAAAGCGTGTAATAAACAGCAAAAACCTCTGAATGAATATTCTTAAAAAACTATATCATTATTGTAAATAATACCTAGGCTTATTGGTGCAATAAATAAATACACTACTTAGTTTACTTTTTTTTGAGATTTTTATTACGTTTTGAAAATAATCAACGATGACGCGGATGCGCAGGGAGTGAGTTGAGTAACGACTTTAGTTCGGTTGACGCCACCCTTGCTCATTCGGTCACGAACTAACGAACTATGGAGTGGGAAATGACGGAACTAGTTCGCGTAGTTCATCAGTGGGAGCGCTCTTACGACCTAGGTCGTTCGCGAACTACCACTGATACTTGAAGAAGAAGAAGAATGAATATACATATTCTGTAAATACATACATACGTGTTGTGGTCGCGAATAATATTTTGTTCGACATTCAACCTGAAACTTACCTGCACCCTAATTGCGTAACGCACGATCAATCATAATCTGAATCATTTTGAAACAGATTGCTAAACCATTGCTTCATATGTTCGAAAAATGTGTCTGCTCAACAACGTAAGTAACGCAATGAATATTGTTGAACTGTCAAAATTAAACAGATTATGATTGATCGTGTATTACGCAATTAGGCAAAAACGTGAGAAAATAAAAAAATTGCGGTCTACCTTAAAGAATCCTCCGCTGCTGGACAGTTTGTTGCGCAATTTCTTCTTCCCAGCTAAAGCACTAGGAAGTGGTAAAGGGCGGGCATGCCGGGGTACTATCATAAGTAACTTTGAAGTTCAAAAAGTATTGATTCTTATTTCTTAGTAATCCTTACTTATAATATTACTAGCAACTGCTCGCGACTTCGTCGAATAGCGTGAAAGTTCTTGCTCCCCCAACACAAACCGTTTTTCTTTTTGGTTGAGAAATAATCAAATAATTTTTTCCCGCTCTGGGTGGAGCGGGAGGGCGTGTCAAACTTTCACTGACTAAAACCTACCCTTGTTCCTTCAGTTGCCTGTGTGCTAGGGGCCTCGGTATCTCTTTCGACCAACCCGCAACCCTGGCAGACATCGGCCCTTGCGGACCCCACCAGTTGGTGCTGACATCTCTTTGAGGCGCGCGTGGAACACAACGCGCCGTCGACCCGGGCTTGGTCCTTACCGGACAGCGAGCTACGCATTACTCGTCATCTGCATCCGCAAACCCAATCAACCCCATAAAATCGAATAGCCTACCTATGGGAGTATAGTTACCGGCACGTAAGTTGGCAAAAGATTTTGTAGTGGGGGAAATTCGCGCATGTAAAAATGTATGAAATGGTGCCTGCGCGAACTTCCCCCACTACAAAATCTTTTGCCAACTTACGTGCCGGTAACTATACTTCGTATTCGCTTTTATTTCTTTTTGCTCGTCTCCTATTGGTCGTAGCGTGATGTTATATACCCTATTTATCCAACTTTAAAAGAATTTTTCAATTTGGACCAGTATTTCCCGAGATGGGCGCCTTCAACCAAACAAACTCTTCAGCTTAATAATATTAAAGTAAAGATAAATGCGTAAGTATGTTTGTTTGTTATGCTAAAACGGCTGAACGGATTTGGATGAAAGGCACACATATAGACCATGACGTAGTACTTAAACACACAGTACCATATACTTTTCATCCTGGATCGCAGACCAAAGTCACCGGTAACAGCTAGTATAATAAATGACTTGATGGATTTTGTGAATTTGACTCACATATTATGCCAAAAATAACTCGCACAATTGTACAAAAACCAAATGTTTATTTAAATACTTTAGCCGCTGTTTTATCGTTACAAATGATAAATTAAAATCTGTTTTCACGGGGCCAAGTCATTGCAATGCAGGTAGTAAGTGAGTCACAACGACCTTCAAACTGATACATTATTTCTTATTGTTTTAAGTTATGCTGACCTGGTATTTTGGGTATATACGCGATTCTTTTTTTACCCGACTGCGCCAGTAGGAGGGTTATGTTTTTCGAGTGTATGGTACCTATGTATATTTCTTTGGCACGCTCTGTAAACGGTTTGATCGATTTCAGCTTGAGAGGTGGCGTATTAATTGTGAGAGTAACACTGGGTAGGTATACCAACATTAAAAAAAATTGCCAATTTTTGGCGTCATATTGTCTTCAATTTTTTTTTTGTTTTCTCAAAACCTATTGAATGGGTTATCAAAATAAAGGGTTTCATAAATAGGTCTCATTAACGTCAAAAATAATTACATAAACTAAAAACTGTGAAATAAAAAATATATGTATTTACAAAATCAAAAAACCCGACTGCCTAAAATGTGAACTATTAAAAAAGATGGAAACAAAAAACTAGTTTTAAAAGGATGACTATTAGACTGAATACTATAAGCAATTTCATGCAGACGGAGGTAATAAAGGTCTTTAGGAAGAAGATGCCTTTTTAGGCAGTTGGGTTTTTTGATTTTGTAAATATTTTTTTAGAAGATCACATTACATCACAGATGTTATCCCGTTATTACCTGACTGCGCGAAGGAAGGTTATGTTTTCTAGTGTATGCATGTAGATTTGTTTGTCACGCGCTGTAGCCTAAACAGCTTTATGGATTTTAGCTTAAGAGGCGTCTTTAGATTCGTCTCAATTGTGAGAGTGACACTGGTTTTGTATAAGGTTCTCAGAGTTTAGCTTGTTCCCCAGTCCATCGTATATGTCTTTATCTAATATATAAAATTCTCGTGTCACAGTTTTCGTTGCCATACTCCTCCGAAACGGCTTGACCGATTTTGATAAAATTTCGTGTGCTTATCGGGTAGGTCTGAGAATCGGCCAACATCTATTTTTTTTTTTGTGCATTAGGAAACTGCCAAAAAATCGGGAAAACTTAAATTACATTTTCTATGGGAATTTTGTATGGACAGGACAACGTCTGTCGGGTCAGCTAGTAATTATATAAAAATGAATCCCTATTTCCCTTGGTCACTGCATCATAAGTGAACGGCTGGACCAATTTTGCTAATTAATTTTTTGTTGTGTTTGGTATTGTCAGGAGAAGGATCTTATAAAAGACAAAATAAAGAAAATTGCGCATAATATCAGAAAATGTAAGAAAACTTAATGATCATATTAAGTTGCGAATTCAATATTTATAGTTATGACAGGACAAAGTCAGTCGGGTCAGCTAGTCTTAGGTATATATGAAAATGAATCCCTATTTCCCTTGGTCACGGCATCACACGTGAACGGCTGGATCAATTTCGATAATTCTTTTTTTGTTGTGTTTGTTTTTGTCAGGAGAAGGTTCTTATGAAAGAAAAAAAATTAAAAAGTTGCGAATTCAAAATTCATAGTTAAGACAGGACAACGTCTGTCGGGGCAGCTAGTTGTAAATAATAATGTACCATCTCTGTACAGTTTTATATACTCCCAAAAATACGAAATAACATTTCAAATGAACACGGTTCGTGTCCGGTTGTCGGCAATAGTTTCGCCTCTTATTACGAAAATTGCCAAAATGTGGAAAGGATCACCTCTGCCTAAGCCTTTGGGGAAACGAGGCGTGATGTCGTAATTTTTTCAATCAAAAAGCCGCCATGTAATATGGGTGTTAGTCAATTTGTCGAACAACAGTACCACCTGCGCGTCTGTTGAAAGTTCACGCCCTAAATTTAGCACGCGGTAATTTGGCTCGCGAGAGATCCTCGATGCAATCACCTCGACTGCTATGCGCTCCTGGTATTTTAATTGCTCTCTCGTGGTTGCGGAAGACGGTAATCTGGCAACTGATTGTTACTAATCTGTCGAAATGCGTAATGTATTTCCAATGCATTATTATTTAAAAATATTTGGTCGATCGATCAGGTTAAGCTACGCTTGCAGCGGTTGGTCCGTAGATAGGTGACCATCTTTACATACCTAGACCTCTCCGTGGCTTGGAATGGAAAGCACGTTTAAGAGGGAACAGGGCGTGCGATTCTCCATACAAATGTATTCCCCGCCTTTAGAGCAATATTATTTTCTTCACAAAATCAAGGTCTGCTGTAAACACGTCCCTGTCATTTTCTTTTTTTCAGCAACTATTTAGTTAAGAAAATATGACCCTCTAAAAATTACAAAAAATGCTCTATTTTTACCGCCGTGATTAGAGGACTACCAGACAAATTAGAAAAGTTTTTAACATAAAAAAAATGATAGGAACCTAAACATACTCTTTCTTAAAATATGAATGAAAAAAATAATTGAATCGGGTCAGTTTTCGAGGAGAAAAAGGGGGAATACGAAACGTCGATCTCGTCAAAATTTTTGTGATAATTTCGGTCTGAGCTGCAGCTGTCCCTATCACACACTACGGGGGCAGACTTACTGACAGCGCGACGGCAATAGTTTCTTCAAATACCTATTTTTCAAATTCCTCGCAGGCCCCGTCCCCTCTTAAGCCGTTAGTCCCGGCAGTCATTCGTGGATCTTTGCCAGTCCTTTATATGGGTCGTCAGAAGCCCGAAAGTCTGACAACCAGTCTTACCACAGAGGTATCGTCTTACCCAGTAGGGTTGTGGAGGATAGATAGGCAGACGCTCCATGAAAAATACTGGTACCTAGCTGCGTCCGATAAGACTAGATGCCGAAAAAGTCTAGGCAGATATATGGTTTCCGTCCCCACAAGGACGATATAGTACCAGGATAACAGAAACCCAAGGAACATAGATCGAAACAGCAAGTACATCCGATAAGACTGGCCGCGAGTCCAACATAGTTGGGAATAAATAATAGTTTAAAAAACTAAATAAAAAAGTAGAAAATAATTTAATTGTATTAAAAAGCGTGGGGGTGCTTTTTGAGGTATTTTTATAATCAACTAGCTGACCCGGCAAACTTCGTACCGCCGATAAAAGATTTCTGAACTTTTTGTGAGACTAACAAACGTAAATTTTTTTTTTATATATATAGATTTTCTTTATATTTTCTCACCGTTTAAACCTACCCTGGACTGCCACAAATATTTCAAAACCAAAATTAGCAAAATCGGTCCTGCCGTTCTCGAGTTTTAGCGAGACTAACGAACAGCAATTCATTTTTATATCTACATAGAAGATTAATATCAAGCACCCCACGTTTTTTAGTAGAAATATCTGGATGACCGAGCTTAGCACGGTTTTTTTTTTTGGGTTGACGTTTTCTAAAAATTAAACCTAGTTAGATCGATTTATCGCTCGCGAAATTGCGTACAAAATTTCATGAAAATCGTTCCGAGTCGTTTCCGAGATTCAGATTATATATATACAAGAATTGCTCGTTTATAGGTATGAGATAGATTAGATAAAATTATTTTCTACTTTTTAGTTTGGTTTTTATAGCGTGTTTTTTTAGTTTTTTATACTATTATTTATTTTCTTTCTATCTTTTAGTTCTGCTAACTACAAAAGCGTGATTTTTCAGTATTTTTTTTTTAATTATTGAATCGTCATCGGTCCTCGATAAGACTACAAAATTTAAATGAAATCTGACCGTTTGAAGTGAGTCAAAATCAAGTCCAAATAAGGAGTCCGTTACTAACAAACATAAAGTTGAAGCTAATAACAGCGTATTAAAAAGCATAGGCAGACGAATGACTTGTGATGATTTATTAGTTTAGTAGACGACTCGGTAGTCATCTTCGTCGAAAACAAATCTGATTGCATCCGATCTGGGGCCCAAGTCTGGTATTTTTCTATATTCGTCACTCCAACACGATCCCATTGTCATTCATTTGTCATTTTGCTAAAAGTTCGTAATCTGCTAAATTCATAATGGTCGATCATTGGTCGGTCAATGGTCTCGTAATAGAATTGTGTCATAATGGCATTTTCTTATTGCCATTATTATAAAACTCGTGAGTAGAAATGATTTTCGAAAAACTACTACTAAATTTGAACATTTATTCATGCCAGATTTCATTTATATATATTTTTACATATTATTTATTAGTGTTATTTAGCAATCTAAAGTAGTAGGAAGTTCGTAAATTAAGTCAGTCATTCATTTGTCATGATGTACGAGATTACCAATAAATGCCATTTCTTTCAATGGAGTGTCAGTGGCTGACCATTGGATGGTCATAATGACGCCATTTTATTAGTAGATTACCAAACTTGTCAAAAACAACAATTATGAAATCAATGATATACCATTCTGGCACTATTGTAATAGCAGACTTGAGGCCTTGATGGCCGATAGGGCCGGAAGGTTCTGGAGTGGCGACCGCGTACTGGAAGACGTAGCGTTTGAAGGCCTCCCACAAGATGGACCGATGACCTTGTGAAGGACGCAGGAACCGGTCAAACTGACTGTGCTTGAGGAAGGCGTATGTCCAGCAGTGGACATCTTTCGACTGAAATGGTAAAGATGATGATGATCTGACCTTGATGCAGCCTTGTAGTCTAAAATGGCTTACGTCGGCACAAAGGCGTTAAAGTACCAGGATAGCAGAAACCCAAGGAGCATAGATCGAAAGATAAACAGCAACAAACAAGTAGCGACAGGTTGCTAGTTCAATGAAACCTGTTTCTCTCAACAACACGGAAAGATAAAACCTTCTGCCTTGTAGCTTGTACGTAAAACGCTATGTATATTATGGATCGCTTCGACTAGACTAGCTTCGGCTCGCGACTTTGCCCACCGCGTCGCATCGCATCGCCCGCGTGTTCTGTTACTAGATCTCCAACGCATTGCTTAGCGCCGAGAGTTCAAATTCGAACACTGTTTTTTCGAAGCGCTGAGACTCACTCGCGCTGTTGGATACTCGATGCTCGGTTTAACACAGAGAGTTAAAAATCGAGTGCGCGATCATTTCTCGCCGCGATTTTAGGAACATGTGGATGCCGACTTACTTCGGTTTCCCTTAGCTTTCTTTCAAACTCAAACTCAAAGCATTTATTTCAAATAAACCAATTATAGGCACTTTTGAATAGGGTATTTTTTCAATTTATTAGAAACTATTCTAATTTGAAGATTGGGACGAAATATGTAACAGAAAAATAAAATAAAATGATTTTTTATAAATTTTCTTAATTAAAAACGATTTAAATCAAATTTATTTTTCGTTGTTTTGAATTTACCGCCAAAACGCTCCTTACGATGACGTTTTATCACGTTGCCACACGTGACGTCAACTTTGTGTAAACTAAAGTACTTAGTAAGTAAACAAGTGAATGTCGAGTTCATAATTAAGAAAAAAATTAATGGATAGAAACTGATATTACTGGTGTGCGGTGCCTCTGTGCACAAATACTTCTAAAATTGCGCCAAACTAAGTATTTGTACCGGTGCCGTTTACACAAAGCTGACGTCACGATGTCACGTGATAAAAAAGTCATCATAAGGATCGTTTTGGCGGTAAATTCAAAAAAACGAAAATAAATTTGATTTTAATCGTTTTTAATTGAGAAAATGGTTATAAATAAATTTATTTTTATTTTTCTGTTAAATATATCGTCCCAATCTTCAAATTAAAATAGTTTTTATTAAATTGGAAAATACTCTATTGTCAAAGAGTCGGAAAGATGAAGCTAGTTGCTCATTCCAAAGCGTAGTAGTTACCTATGGAGAAGAACGGGCAAGAAACTCCATGGACACTCTTTTTAAATCATGATATTGTTATTAACAATTTGTTACAGAAAGTTAGTTACATCATTTATGTTCAAATTATTATCAATGTGAGAACGATGTAAAAAGAGGTGGACATTAAAAGCGTCCGTAATTAAATACAATTTTCTGTCTTTTTTAGCCTTTTGCTCGGCTCCTAAAGGTCGTAGGGTGATGTTAAATGGCCTATACCTTCTTAAAGATTTGGGCGGATTTCAAAATTTCTTAATCTGACTGGTAGTTCCGGAGATTTCAGCGTTCAAACTAACTTTTCAGCTCGGTCAAGGGCGCTTTCACATTTTATCTTGAATTTGAGCGTTTGACTCGAGATTTGATGAGTGATTATGGTTTAGATATAGGCAAAAAATAAAAATATCATTATTTGTCCATGAAAATTTGTATTATTTGTCTAGGGAGCGCTCTAAACAATTTTTTCAATTAGTTTACATAAGTCAGTAGAAACCTTGTCTCGGCAAAGGATGTTTCGTAAAATGTTACTTTCGGGCATCTTTTGATGCTCTGTTAGACGTTACGCTTTTTAATTTCAGAATGCAGTTCTCTATTACAAAGTAACTGCATTCTAATAAAAAATGTTTCGCCCTAAATCCAATTCAATTTTGTGTAAGTTATTATTAAATAGTTAATATATAATTTTATACTACGATATATAAAATAAATACAAAAACAAAAGGACACTTAGGCGTCGAAGTATTCCTCCGCATCGCTATTTGTGTGGGAATTAGCTATTCATCCACAACCCGAATTCACCCGAAGCTGGGTCCCTTTTTTCTTGTGCTCGCTCCTGTGTCAACCAGGCTTCTCAACGTAAAGGAATCTTCTGGAAATCCAACGCTAAGCCTGTGAAAGTCCCAGGAAGCTTCTGTGCTTTTGGGCGGATCTAGGGTGGCTTGGCTAGCCAGAACTTCCACGCACAACGGACCGAATGAGAGTCTAAGTGCGGCAAAGGGACTCTCTATCATCATCATCATCCTTTGTGAGGCTCATCCAGGTGTTGCCCGCGATGGCAACAATGTCGTCCGCCCATCTTGCTGCTGCCAAAACGCTCCTTACGATGACCTCACGTGTGGTCACGTGATAAAAAGGTCATCATAGAAGCGTTTTGGCGGTAAATTCAAAAGAACGAAAAATAAATTTGATTTAAACCGTTTATAATTGAGAATATGGATATCAATCAATTTATTTTTATTTTTCTGTTACATATTTCATCCCAATCTTCAAATTAAATAGTTTTTAGTAAATTGTAAAATACCCTGTTCTGCGCTTCTCGAATCCAGCGGATCCCCGCGCTCTACACCAGAAGGGCATGTCCTTTTTCAGAACGTTCGCATTCTCATCTTGATCTCATTCTGTCTAAAAATACCTTACTTCTTCTTAACGCATCGATGGCAAAACAAATCAAACATCTTTAGCCAAAAATTTTGCTGCACGAACTCCGCTCACTGACGCAGTCAGAAGATCGTCCAATGCACAAGTAACAGGGCATGCAGCGCGGGATGGTATGTGAGCCCTTATCTGTGGGAGGTGCAGCACATTTTGTCAAATTTTTGACATTGTTTGTCGCTGAGATGAGATTGCGAATATATTTTAAACGTCTTAATTACGGGAATTCGCATTTTGGGGGTCTACAGAGTCTGTCAAACACGAAACCCGTAGTGTGAGCGCAAGTTCGGGTCGTTTCCTACTCCGTATCACGGGGCCTTCTCTCTAACTCCGTCAACGAAGATACGGGCCCGTCCGAAAGTAGTTCGAAACTTCTTAGTGAATCCTACAGCCAATTAACTAACTTTTTTTGGACGGGAAAATACATATCGGGAGTAGGGACAGCTGTCAAATCATGTTTTCATTCATTCTTAGTTTGGGCTCCAAACGAATCTTCTGTCCGTAAGTGATACAGAGTTGGAAACGCCCGTTACTTCGACCGAAACGACGGACTTCGTGCTTAGGGAGTAGGCCCCACGTACGGACATACTCGTAGATTACTTCAGGGCCCCAACTAAGAATGGATGAGAACACAATTTGACAGTCGTCCGTACTCCTAATGTGTATTTCCCCGCCCGAAAAAGTTAATTAATCGAGAGTTGCCGGACTAGGAGAGTGGGCCCCCTAGTCCGTCCACCTTGTGGTGGCCTACCCTCATAGTAGAAGGGTCTAGACTTCTTATAGTTACTTGCTGAGGGGATTGAAAATCATATAAGTTTGCCACGAAATCAATGCCAAATTATTTCGCACTTAAAAAAAATACACAAATAATACAATTTAATAGACCGTACACTTTCTATATTTAGCAATAATATACAATTTACTGAGCGTATGACGTAAGCTGCGCGTACGCCGCTGCACCAAAGTTGTGTAACAACTGTATAGAAATAGTTCAATAAACTCGACACAACATGAGGCGTCGATTGTAGCGCTGATTCGCTGTCAGTGATGCTCGAATTTCGAATTTTCGAACGACGATTACCGATTTAAAAAAAGGATTACATTTTTAACGTTTCTTTGTATTATAATATTCAAATTTCGAATTTTAGAACGAGTTCGGCTTTATACAACGTCGCCTTTGTCAATCAATTATTCTGCCTAGCCCATTCCCAACTGGGTTGGGGTCGTCTTCGCAGCTGGACACCAGTATTTTACATAGAGCGTCTGCCTATCTTACCTCCACAACCCAGTTACTGGGTAACACCATACAGCTCGCTAAGAGTTGGCAGATTTTCAGGCTTTTGACTATCCGTAACGACGGTCAAAGATCTATGAATGACAGCTGTCCTTGTCAATGTCTAGTCTATTACAAATATGAACGGAAGATGTAGGTTTGAGTCTTGGTAATTCGAATTTAAACCAGCGCTTACGCAGCGGCTGTCTATAGGAACCACTATATACCTTCGATAAACCATACTATTTAAAAGAGCATCAACTATGAAGGCAGTAGTGACTAGATAAAGGAGAGGCGCCAGGCGAAATTCAAATTTTCTTACGCTTTTATCAATTTGCACGTCAATGTCAGGTTAATAAATAACCTTTGTTTTTTTTTTTGGGTTTTGACTTCGCACGGTTTGTGCATTTAGCCAGTGTCAAGTAATTTTTATTTTCGATCTAGTAAATGGCCCGATATCGGGCACGAAGTTACAAAACAGTCATAGTCGTCTTTAGTCAGTCAAGTCAAAGTTATTGTAAAGCGGTAGCAACTTTACAACAACCTAATAGGAGTTTTTAGGGGGAACACGAAAAGTCCACGTTAGTCACTTATTTTCACCTTAGGTTAATAACCTTGTTGAAAAAATTTAATTAAACCAATATGGTTTTATGAACCAAAAAGGACAATGGGCAAGCAACTATGAACTCCGTCCCCAGCATATATATTTTTTTGATGCAACGTATATAATTATGTACTCCATTTTTGTCTCATATTTTCCGTTACGTTACGGACTACAAACAAACCGTTGGTTTCAAACTTAAATATATGGGGTTTCCTGAAGAAAGTCATTTTTTAGTTTCATTTATCTAACGATGTACGGGTTGTACGTGCACAATCTCTACAAACACCTATGGGTATACAAGCGTGAATAAGTTATTTCATTGAAAATAAAATACGATATGAAGTACCATACGTAAAATAAATAATAGTTAAAAAAAATAGTTTAAAAAACTAAAAACACGCTTTAAAAACCAAACTAAAAAGAAGAAAATAATTTAATTCAATTAAAAAGCGTGGGGTGCTTTTTGAAGTATTTTTATTATCAATTAACTACAAAAACGTGTTTTTTTTATATATTTTTTTCCTTTTTTATTAAATTATTGAATTGTCATCGGTCCTCGATAAGTTTACAAAGTTTCAATGAAATCTGACTGTTTAGGGTGGGTCAAAATCGCGCTCTAAGGAGTCGGTTACATACAAACAAACAAACAAACATACAAGTGAAGCTAATAACAAAAAAATTACCCACGGAGAGTTACATACTGACATACAAGTGAAGCTAATATAAAGCGTGTAAAAAGCGTGGGGTGCTTGACATTAAGTGATTATAAAAATACCTCAAAAAGCACCCCACGCTTTTTAATTGAATTAAATTATTTTCTCCTTTTTAGTTTGGTTTTTAAAGCGTGTTTTTTAGTTTTTTAAACTATTATTTATTTTATATTTTTTAGTTCTGCTAACACGTGTTGTTTTTTTTTTCTCAATTTTTTTTTAAATTTATGAATTGTCATCGGTCCTCGACAAGTTTACAAAGTTTCAATGAAATCTGACCGTTTAAAGTGGGTCAAAATCGCGCTCAAAGGAGTCGGTTACATACAAACATACATACAAGTGAAGCTAATATAAAGCGTGTAAAAACAATACGATTTTGACTTATTTTTTAATAATCATTTGTTTTTTTCTACTACAGTTGTACCATTACATTTTCTTATTTCATTAATTATGGGGTTTCCCTAAAAACCCCATACTGTTGACGGTAATCGCGATAGTAAAGAATGATCAGTAAGCTAAGACCTTTTAAATGTGATACGTCTCAATTCTCTTCACTTGAGTTTCAATTTTAGGGACGCGAGAGCCCATCGTTCTTTGATTTTTGCGGAGTACCCTTGCGCATACTCTTACGAGCTTTCCTATAAACCGGTTATCGCCATAAGATTTGACAGTTACATTGATCATGTCAAGAGAATGCTGGTGCCTATTCGCGATTGCTTTTAATTTGACAATTCAACGTCTATTCTTGTATTTGTTTGTAAAATTCTGCTGCCCGACAGCTAGATCTACTCAATTGACATTGTGGAATTTTCAAAATGAAAGCGAGTGTTTTGAGCAATAAGGCACAGTTTCCATCAAAACGGAGATGATACAAGATGTCTGGTAAAAAAGCTACTAAGTTACCAGTAAGTGAAGAGTTGTCTGAATGTCGAGACATCTCTCCTCTCTGCCTTGGTGGAAATCGGTGCAGGAACTCTCCCTAGTGATAGAATAAGTGTAGTATGAAACTCTTAGGTAACCATGTCGTCCTGGTACCCAGATGTCGGTGGGGCTGCAGCGGCGCGTGCCGGCGCTGGACGAGACCGGCGGCGGCGTGCCGGCGGCGTGGAAGAGCGGCAACGCCGAGCCGCCGTTCGCGTCGTTCGCGCCGCCCGCCGGATCCCCGGCCGGGCCGGCGTTCGCCGCGTCCCCAGCCCCGTCGACCCCCGGCCCTGGCTTCGCGGGCCCGCCGTATGCGGCGCCGGGCCCGTTCGGCTCGCCGTCGGCGCGGCCGGGCTCCGGCGGCGGGTTTCCCCCGGGCCCGCCGCAGCAGCCACACTTCCCTGGGCCGGGCTTTGCGCCGCCGGGCTCCCCCTTCCACCCGCACCCTCCACATCCGCCTATGCCGCCTCACCCGCATATGATGGCGCCCTTGCCGCCGCCTGTTGACAGGTCAGTTATTTTTTTGTCTTAGACTTAAGATTTGAAGACACTAAGCACGAAATCGCCCTGTCTAGAGACGGGAGTACTAATAAAATTGACGCTGAAACTTCTATCAAAGCCTATACGTCATTTAGTTTTAATTTTTTCGCACACTGCATCTCTCAAGTCGGTTAAGCCATTTTGAGTTTTAGCGGTACTAACGAACAGCATTTGATTTTTGAATAAGTATAGATGAAACAGCCAGACGACATAGTCTACCTGTTCTATCTTACCTTAGCTATCTTACTGAAAGCCTGAAAGACAAGCGTTCTTTAATAATTAAAGAACATATCGCTTGTGTAAATAATCTTTACAATAAGAAGTTCCGTATTGCACTGGACTCGGGTTTTGTCCAAAGGTGGGACGAACAGCATGCATTAGCAATATGTTGTCGTATTTAAGTGTGTGGTACAGACTATAGATGTATGTGGAATAGGGTGTAAAATTCACTCATTCTCTAAAAAGAAAAGTGAGGATCCTTCGACCAGACGGGTGTTGTGTCTGGTGGGCAAATGCCCTACGATTAATGTCGGGACGTTGTACTAGCGCGATGCAGGATTTTGCGTGACGTCACTTTGATGCGTAGTTCGCGTGTGGCGTTGTAGACGCCGCTTCAAGAGCATCAAACGGTGACGGAAAACATCGTGAGGAAACCGGCATGTCTTAGAACGAAAAATTCGACGACATGTGACATCTATCAACGCGCACTGGGTCCGCATGGCGGGTTACAAGCCCACTTCCTCTCACCCACACAAGAGGAACCCTGTTCCAGCAGTGAGAATATTATAGGCTGATCATGAAAAGACCATCAAATTGAACCACTTTCTCCATCAGACCAACATCGGAATCGCGATGAAAAAATCAGCCGTCCCATGTCACGGTCTTTGTCACTTTGTATAAATTATTTAATCACCACAGGGCCCTAATTCACTATGACCACTTAACGATTCCTTACTTCGAAACCACGTCAATTTCTTAGATCACACACGACACGAAATCTGCTAATTAATATCGACAAATTGTCTTGGAACATACAGAATAATTATGACATTTCGATTCTTTACCGTTACATTGGTTTCTACAAAACACGATATTGACCTAGTTTGAACGTAGTAAGATTCCGCGGGGAATCATTATAACCTTACCAGAATTGGGGCCCTGCTCTCAAAACAGTGAAGAAAAACATCGTGAGGATACCATGTCATGTCCTAGAACCACAGATTCGAAGACCAACCCGCAATGGGCTCGCGTGGTCGGTTACGGGCTACGGCCCACTCCATCTCACTGAGGTCCCAGCTGTGGGATTATTATGCTTAAGTCCACTATTAAAGTTAGACGCAGATTTTTCTCAAACAATAGGCCACGGTCCATAAAGTCTGGTGGCCGTCTATACTCGTTATCAATGTCTTATCAGTAGCTCAAAGTTCATTATGTTTTCTTTACGGCACGTCTTGGGTGAGAAGCTTTCGCGGACGCTGAGGCGAGTGCGTTTGTAACTTCCTACATTAATTGTATGTGTCACCGTAAAATTGTAGATACCGTTAAATTATATTCTATCTCGCGAGATTGTGAACTGTCGAAAGATTGTGAACCGTAACATACTGCTTACAATTTAATGTACTTTCGAAGTGAAACTGTCAAATTGTGAACTGCACCCTAATTGCGTAACTCACGATTAATCATAATTTGTTTCGTTTTGAAACAGATGGCTAAATCATTGCTTCATATGTTCGAACAATGTGTCTGCTCAACAACGTAAATAACGCAATGAATATTGTTGAACTGTCAAAGTGAAACCGATTATGATTAATCGCGTGTTACGCAATTAGGGTGCTGGTATCAATACGGATAGTACCTTGCGCTATTACTAAATAGTCAAGTAACTGCCACTAACTTGGAAGTAGCGTTTGGTCGCAATTCTAACCCAACCTAACCTATTCGGTCGGTAAGCAGTATGGTGCAGTTCACAATTTATCGACAATTTATAATCTCGCGAGATAGATTAAAAACTAACGGTGTTCACAATCATACGGTGACTTATACATATTCAAGCTTTAAAAAATTATTGTGGGAAGAATTACACCTTCAAATTTTAAAGAGTTTTTAATTAGTGAAATCTCGAAAAAGTGACAGCTGTCATCGTTCATCGCGGCCATACTTTCAGGCCTAGCAGCTAGCGAGCGACCATCAATCAAATTATGGTTTTATCATATTGTAAGTAAACGTACTATTCGCAATGCACTGTGGCTAATGGCTACCAAGACTACCAACCCGCAGTGAGCGCGAGTGGTGGAATACGGCGCAATTTTCACTCTTACAGAGTGGAGTCAGCCGTGCTATTGTGTAACCATCTCACCGGGTGAAGTTAACCGAGTGAGCGTGGAGTGAGCTGTCAGTGTCATCCCACTGATGCTAGGGATTGACCAAGCATTACATTTACAATCATAATCTAGATTATATCTCGATTATTATGACTAGTCCTTATATTGCGTAACGCGCTCGGGCCTCAGGCAATATAAGGACTAGTCGAGGAAAAAATAGACAGAAACAAAATTTAGTTTCTGACTGAGTTTTTATTTTGCTACTTTATTTGAAAAACCTCCAAAAATGATGCTCACTTAAATACTAGCTTTGAAATTGTAATAAAATTATCAATAGAATCAGCATAAAAAATATTATTTAAATCTCGATTATGATTGTAAATGCAATGCTTGGGCATCCCCGGCATCAGGTGGAATGACACTGACACCTCACTCCACGCTCACTTCACCCGGTGAGATGGTTACAGAATAGCATAGCAGTACCCTAAAGCCTCGTATCCACTAGGAAACATTTGACTCGCGACATGTTTCAACATTTTGTTCATCATGTTGAAAGGCAACGAGGATCGTTTGTTTAAAGTTATCTGTTGCGTGTCTTGTTGCGCGCCAGCTGGCATCGGCGCGCGTTGTTGCGCGTCAAATGTTGCCTAGTGGATACGAGGCTTAATTGCGTAGCGCACTATCAATCAGAATCTGAATAATTATGAAGGATTTTGCTTGAATAGTTTGTCTGCTCAACAATGTAAATAACGCAATGAATATTGTTGCACTGTCAAAATGAAAGCCATTTCTACTGTTACGTGTTTCGCAAAGCCCTAAGTGTCCCAGCAGTGGGAACTTAATGAGCCGGTATGATAGTGAATAGTTTCTCAATTTATGATTTTTGTTTTTTAAGAAATTACTTTTAGAGCAATGTGACCTGTCCGGGTACATTGCTCGCAGAACAGATGGCCGATGGGGCCGAAAGGTTCTGGAGTTGCGACCGCGTACTGGAAGACGTAGAGTTGGAAAGCCTCACACAAGGTGAACCGATGACCTTGTGAAGGCCGCGGGTATCCGCTGGATGTGGGAAGCACAAGACCGGGCGAAGTGGAGGAGCCTGGGAGAGGCCTATGTTCAGCAGTGGACGTCTTTCGGCTGAAATGATGATGATGATGAATGTTTCCACTGCTAGGACACAGGCCACGTCTCTGTGAGAGTGGGATGGATCTCGGGATCCCGGCCGTTTTCTGACCCCGAAAATCCCGAGACTGTACTTGGCTATTCTAGGGATTTTCGGGATTGCCACAAACAGATCTAGTTTCAAAATGATCTTGCTCGAGAAGTGAACACATCACAAGATTAATGAGCTGATAAAGAAAATCCGCAAAGTTGTAGTGTATCTCAAAAGAACGGTATTGAAAAATGAAACAGTACTTCAAAAATATATGAAAATCGAACATGAAAAAAGCTGTCACTTCTTTTGTAAGATCAGCAGGCTTAGCACGAGCACCGATTTATCGACGGAAGAATAGACATAACTATTAACTAAATGATGTACAATAGGAGAAGATAACTATGTTTTTCTATTAATTATCACAGTTATGCGTTCTAAACGAATCGTGATTTTGTAGATAATCGTATATACTTTGTGGCCGTTGAGTAGAAAGTTTGTTGTCAGTGTGATTTTGACAGTTTGGGAAGATATATTCTTCTGAAATAGTCTAAATATAAAAGGACCTAGACAAAGATCGTTAGAATCGAAAGACAAATGACAGATTGTAGAAGGATATCTACGATGCGATGTCAAAAATAGAGAAACGAAACGTCACTTTGTATAGAAAAAGCACTGTCTATTCTTAGTAGAAATAGAAAGCGTCATGCTAAGCCTGGAGATAGAGGCACAATATATTATTTCTATTTTTATCCAATACTTTTTTTTCTACCAATACCTACAAAAAGAGGTTTAATACACAAAAAAAATCTCAAAAATTCATCGGCTTCGTAAGAATAAAATAAATGCCTTCGGATGTGTGGGTACCTCGCTCGAGTCGTGTCGGTGTGACCTTGTGTGTGTGCGTGCGACTCGAGTCGAGTCATAAAACTGTCTCTGTGTGTGTGCACGGATAAATGTAGGTGAATGTAGTATGTACTTATAGCTGGTACCGACAGAATATTGAGTGTAATTAAATAATAATATTTTTGATTGTTTTTATTTTTCGTTGAACTTTTTTTTTTAGTACTTAGTTTTTTTTAAAAGAGAGTTGGTATATTATACATGTTATTAGGAGGTAGGAATCTTTGGAATTACTTAATTTCGTATTACTTTTTTTATTTTTTTTTCCAAATAGTTATTTAAGTATTACGGTATAAACTTCAATTTACGTGAAAGGAAAGATATTCGTAATCATAAAAAAAAAACTTTAAAAATTTCTAACAATTTTTTTATTTAATTTGTTTTTTTTTTTACTTCTTGTGCTACCTTACTTATGTGTCAGTTTATTACTTCGCTTTCGCTCTCTGATTTCTTTAATGTTTTATTTTTTAATAATTATTCGGCACCCACAAAATATATAAACACAATATATAAATAAATAAATAAATAAATAAATATTTTAAACACTACTATATTCTTAGCAAATCCTTAGATTCTCCTATAGAAATAATTCACTAGCTACCATACCAAAAACATAAATGATTTAATTAAGAAAACCTCAAAAAAATTATTAAGCACAAATGAACCACATTTTCTGTCGGTACCAACCCACCCCGTACCTACATAGCTAAGTATAACATCGGTACCGCTTCGCCCAGCACATCTTGATCCTTGCTGTTACCACAACCGTTACCTCCGAGAGGTCACGCTAAACTAGTTGCCGATACATAGCTAGATTGAAACTCCACTTCGCTGGAGTGTCGTCTGCCGCGCGCTCCACGATCAAAACGATTCGAAATTCGAATGAATATTTTTTTTATTCTATATTTTTATTTTATTTTGTATGAAGTTTGAATTTTTAAATTGTATTTTTTTTATTTTTTGTATGTAAATAATTGTGGTTTGGATGAGAAAAATCTGTACATTATTCTTATTTCAATTCAAAACTGCAGCTATCAACACCATTTTGTCAATTGTAAAGTTCACTTGTGTTTTAAAACAAAACGTTACTCATTGTTTATAAAAGATATAAATACAATACAGTACCAACTCGAAGCCACCTTCATTTAAAGGAAGATTCATTTATAAATTACTAAAGAAACATACGTTACTCCGCTTGATAACTCCAAATGGTTGAGCAGAACGATGAAATTACGGGCACGTGACTCATTTCGAGTGTGTCTTTAGAGTCGGTACAACGCATCGGCTTATCCCTTGGCGTTGCAGGTGTCTCTGTAGGCGGCCGTAACCACCGTCAGGTGAGCTGTCGGACTGTTGAACAACCTATTTAAAAACACTTCGATCAGATGGCTGTCATTAATCCCTTGATGACTATTGTAATCCTATTGGAATGAAGTTCCTTATTGCATTGTACTCTGCTCAGTTGGTGAATGAGAGATAGACCGAAAAAGTGCAACATTTTGACCGTCACAAATCACAACAGTTTTTTTTATTTAGTTTTATTGTAGGTACAGACGCCAGCAGCAGCACATCAAGCTATCCCAGACTGTAAAATTTTCCCAATTGAAGATGAACCTTATGCTTATGTTATAAAGTTGAAATACTATCAAAGAAATTTGACAGATTGGGGTATCTTGATATCTGTACCTATCATTTTAGTCTTCTTCTTTTTTAATTAATAATAAAGATGAGGAGTTTGTTTGTTTGAACGCGCTAATCTCTGGAACCACTAGTCAGAATTGATTTTTTTTTTTGAAATTTATTGCCTCCTTCTTTAGGAAGGTTATAGGCTATTTAACATCACGCTACAAACCTTAGGAGCCGAGCAAAAATAAAAAAAAGTCAGACAATGATCGTTAACGAGGTAACAAGGTAGCAGGGATATATTTTACGCGGAAGAAGTCACGGGCAGGCAGAAGCTAGCACACAGCGAAAGGAACTTCGTTCCAACTGGGGGTCCCACAACACCCCTGTTGCCTTTTTTCTTCACCATTATTCACACAAGTACATAGACTTCTTGTGCGTACAAATAGTGGCTTGTTACTTGGCTATTAATCATTTAGCCTGTCAGTAATCCTTTCATACATAACACGAATTATCACTTGAAAAGTCACAGTCAAATTGAAGATCTATGTAAGTTTTTTATATTGATTTATGAATTTTGTCAGTTCATCTTTCTTTTATTTAGTGCATCACTGTCTAACGACAGAACACTGTATTTGCGTAGGTTTTCATACCTCAAACAGACTATATTTTTACATTTTGCCTTTTGTTTTTCGCAATACTTCTTAATGTGGATCACTGATTCTTGGGGAATCGGTAACTGGTGTAAACCTAGTTTGAGAATCAGGGGACCTATGTTTAAGACAATACAATCTGTGTGTTGTAAATGTAAAGTCTGTAACAATTTGGCCCCTTATTTGAAAAGAAGAAGCCACGTAGCCACTAGTTCAAGGGCTCTCTGCGACCTCCATCACGTCGTCGTTTGACCATCAATTAACAAATGCACTGAATTGTATCAAATCGTTATCTTCAAGTTCTAACAGTTTAACCAGAGGCTATAATTTAACCCTAGGGGCATGTTCTATTTTTAAAATACATTTAGCATTATGGAAAAGATATATAACTTTTTTTTTGGTTCTTATAAGTATTACTTACATATTTTTTTTTTTATAAAAACTTAGAACTAGAGTAAGTGTGGAATCAATATCTTCTGTCTGGTTGGCTCTAGTTTTGACTTTTCACCTGCTCTGAATATTATATTGTGTATATTAAATTAGTATCAATAAAACTACAATGTATACGAAGCTAAAAGCGTTGTAAGGATCGTACCACGAAGGTTTCCATAGTTTCTGCCTACCCCCATGGGAAAAATGCGTGAGTATATAATACATACGTACCAAGAGTTCTACCGACCCCAAAGTAGAACAACCGTCTATATCTATAGTAAGTTCAAAAACGTGGTTAGCAACTCCACACAGTGACAGACAAGCTAACCTATATTTAAGTATATAGTAGTACATAGCTGTAGGTATGTACGCGAGGGTGGCGAGCACGTGGCGAACGAGGGGTGGTTGCAACCCCCTCGGTTCGCTGCGGTCTTGGTACTTTTACAGAGCGAGATATGTTATTTTTTGGTGACTTAATTTTTCCAAGATATGCAATGCACATACATGGTTCTATTTTTTTATGCAAGGAAATTATACGTAAGAGAGTTCTGTAAATTTATTTACTCAGTGATAACATTTTAAAATATTTATAAATTAATAAATAAAAATAACAAAATTATATCCTAACGTCGAAAAATTCATCTGTATCGGCGTCGAATGGTAATGTACCCAAGAGGCTAGAGGCATTACTACGTTGTATACCAATGCTTAGCCTCCGATCGACTTTGGGAAATAAACATTTAAACATCTTATTCCACCAACCGGTATTAGGAACCTGGACTCGTCTTTGCCACTGGCAGGTAAGGCTCGAAACGGTACTCCAAGGACCCTCTGCTTTCTGTTGATATTGTATACAACGAGTAACATAATTAACGCAATACCTCTTAAACCCAAATTAAAGTATTGAGTTAAAAGCATAATACGATGACCAAAACTATTTTTTTAAAAGCTAACTGATATTATTAAGAAAACCGTGTCGACCCAAGCCTTACTTTATGCATTTAAAATTGAGTCTTATTTCCACTGAAATAAGATTGAATTTTCTTTGGCTCAGTCGGTGGTAGGTATGGCAAAATACGTAATAAAAAAACTTATAATAAAACATACTGAAATAGATTCAGTAGTCAATTAGGAACAAACTAATTTCAGGTCTTGCGTCTACTCTGTTACACCTTGTATAGTTAGGTAATAGGTAATCGAATAATTTTCAAAAATTACTATTAAAATATCCACTGTATTACAATTATAGCATGTGTAAATATAAATTCAATCTAAACTACAAATGTATGCGAAACCCCCACATCGTTATTACCGATTTGACAACTAATTAATATAAACTGTCACGTAAAACGCATTCAGAATAATTTCCCATTCAAATCACACGATTTCCTGTCAAATTTAATGTCATCTTCATTAATTTTTGACAGTTTTATTATGTTTTTATTATTTTTTGACAGTTTTATTAGTGTTGCATAGATTATCATAATGGGAGCTACATTCCTTCACTTCAAACAAGCAATAAGAGATTTAGGCAAAGGATAAACAAGAAAACCAAAAAAAAATTGTGACTGCCGAAAATAGAAAGCATTCTTCGCGGTTGATTTAATTACTCAAGGATCAAGATTACTTCATCGCAGTATACGAGATCCCCTCGATCGCGTGCCCCCAGCGAGTACGGTTTGCAAAAATGCTGAGCTACACAAAAAATATTATCATCAGTAGCCGAGTCAGCATCACCTGGGTATTACTGTATGGCTATGCGGTCCTAGTACTTTGTGTCCGAACGAATGTCTTTTTTGCGCTCTTTACTAATTATAGGTAGGTTAATTTATTGATTGGAGTATTAATTAGTGGGACTGATTAAGTATTACACATGCATGATTGGTAATTTGGAGACGAACAATTTTTTTGGGCAGCAATTTAAGTTAATTAATTCGTCAGTAAAGTTATCAAATCATTTGTAGTGTAAAAATTATCGACCTTGTCCAAGGTTAGACTTTATTGTTTGTTACTAGATTTTTTTTCTCAGTTACTCACATACTATGTGTAATTAGCTGGATCTTATTTCATATTGAAATAGAGATTATTGTGGGTGTTAGTATATCAATTTATTATTACTCAGTCATCTTTTTCCTCCCTCCATTCTCACAAATTCTCCGCCCAACTCCGACCAATGTTTTGACATTTGACGTATCTATGCTATGCTACCCTAGTAGTTCACGGCCAACGTGACAGGTGGCGGCAGGCAATGCCTATCGCGCCGTTCGCTGCCTTCTTGTAACTTATGAGTGCCTGGTACCTTGCCGGCGGTATCGATCGCCGTTTCGGGGGTAGGCAGGAATCTAGGTTATTTTGTAACATGTGAATAGACGTTTATTGGTCTAAATTAGCCAGCATAAATTGAGTTTTTACTTTTTTATTTTACCCAACTATTGCGAAGCAAAAAAGAGGGTTATGATTTTGAGCGGTGTGTATGTATGTTGAAGTTTAAGCACTTATCATAATTTGACAAATGAGTTTTCGTTGGAAGCGTCTTGATTATCCGCTGGCTATGTGACGTCACATTAAATTAAATATGGCGTCGTCTAGAAGACTACGTATGCCACCTAAACGATCATAAGCTTTAGGGCAAAGTGGCATAATGACCACGGCTTTCAGATGAAAATAGAGCCGGGTTTTAGCTTAAGAACTTTTCGGAAGTCAGCAGCTTTCTTTTTTTTTTTTTTTTTTTTTTAATTTTTACTTACGGCACAGACAGACGAGCACATCAAGCTACCCCAATCTGTCAAATTTCTTTGATAGATTTTTAACTTTATTACGTAAGCTTAAGGTTCATGTTCAATTGGGAAAATTTTAATGTTTGGGGTAGTTTGATGCGCTGGCGTCTATACCTACCCCACAAACAGGAAGAGGGAGAATGTCATCAAGATACATAAAGTGGATTAAAAAAGTATTATCGAGGCTAACGCAAAGACTACCTAAGCAAAGTTTATAAAATTTATACGGGACCACCCCTGAAGTTATAATACCCTATCCATAAAAAAAAAAATTGACGGAGTTATCGCGGCACAAACAAATAAAAAAAAAACCGACGAATTGAGAACCTCCTTCTTTTTGAAGTCGGTTAATAATAATATTGTAGGTACAAAAAGTTATACCCTATCCACAAGAAAAAAAGAATTTTCGAAATCCATCCACAATTGACGGAGATATCGCGGAACAAACAAATAAAAAAAAACAGACGAATTGAGAACCTCCTTCTTTTTGAAGTCGGTTAACAATAATATTGTAGGTACAAGTATATAAAAACAAGAAGAAATCACGGGGTATTGAAAAAATCGTCCGCATCTTACAAAACATACATACTTATAAAATAAAACGATGAAAAATTACTGACAAATCTTTCACCATTTGTAATAACAATATTATGCTGTCATTTGTGGATCTTTGACAGTCGTTACGGGTCGTCAGAAGCCCGAAAGTCTGACACCCTGTCTTACCAAGGGGTATCGTGTTACCCAGTAACTGGGTTGTAGAGGTCAGATAGGCAGTCGCTCCATGTAAAATACTGGTATTCGGCTGCACCCGGTTAGACTGGAAGCTGACCCTAAAAAGATAAGGCTAAGTCATCATCATCATTTCAGCCGAAAGACGTCCACTGCTGGACATAGGCCTCCCCCAAAAGGGGGGTTGTGCCATAATCGCCACGCTTGGCAAGCGGGTTGGCGATCGCAGTATGGTGGTAAAATGCATAGAGAACGCTGCTGCCCATTCTCTAGTAAGTCCCTCAGTCGCCTTCTACGACACCCACGGGAAGAAATGGGATGGTGCTATTCTTTTACGTCCGGCACCACACGGAAGGAAGGCTAAGTAGATGATGATAAGTTTATTTCTCACCATTCAAAGTTACAATTTTACAAATAAGGTGCAGACGCCAGCACATCGATCTACTACAATCTGTCAAATTTCTTTAATAGATTTTCAACTTTATCACCTAAGTGTAAAGTTCAAAGTAGATTGAAAAAAAATTACAGTTTCGAGCCTGTACATGACAAGTATTTCAACATTTTTGTGGTGATTATAATAAGGTTCCATCAAAAGCTGGTAACTCGGCTAACTCAGTAGTGTCAGTTCAGTGAGTTTAGTCATACAGACACACACATCATTACACACATTTACAGCACCTACATCGCACAGATACACACACTTTAAATATTAATAATTATTTCACTATCTGTTGCTTTTTTATTTTCTGAGTACTTCGTAATTGGCGAACTAATGTTTAGAATAATTAATAATATTATACTTTTTTCAGCTTTGAAGATACCTTATAGTAAATAAATAAATAAATAAAGATACACAGAATATTGACCCTGTAGTACCCTGAGTACCCATGAACTAGGCCGACCTGCAATGCTATTCTGTAAAAATCTCACCGTGATAACATGGGTGAAGGGAGCTTAAAGTAAGCTGTCATTAGTATTAATCCCAAGTGCCAGATGGGAGTTTTTGGCGGGATTGGGTGCGAACATGTCGCTCGAATTTTCATTTTCATGAAATTTAGTGAAATAGCGAATTAAATTGAATAATTTTGGTAGTGAATTATTCAATTCCCCCCAAAAACTCCTATTAGGTTGTTGTAAAGTTGCTACCGCTTTACAATAACTTTGACTTGACTGAATAAAGACGACTATGACTGTTTTGTAACTTCGTGCCCGATATCGGGCCATTTACTTGATCGAAAAGAAAAATTACTTGACGCTGGCTAAATGCACAAACCGTGCGAGGCCAACATCAAAAAAAAAGTGCCACCTCACTTCACCTAAGTTCACACGGTGAGATTTTCACAAAATAGATCGGCAGTATCTCAGGGGATAATTGTTCAAATATTGAACATTCCACTCCCAAAAACTTTAAACACTATCTGAATCAATAAGAGAAATATTGATTTCAAAAATCGACATTAAGTGACGGAGTGAAGGGTGCGTAAAGTCACCCCTATTAATATAATAAATACACTATCTTTCTCGCACGCGAGGCATCGGCTATATATCTGTCTCAATTGGCATGTAAATGAAAAATCGATGAATGTAGTATAGGGAATATTTTTGAGAAAATCTTCTTATACGCAATTTGTAGCATTAATTAATGAATCTACTTAGCCTTTTAGGGTTGGCTTATACTATAGCTTAATAAAAGCTTGTTTTAAAAAAAAACTTTTCAATTTATTTTTTAAGTAACCGACGATTAATGTCAACTTTCTGAATCATCTACTTAATTCATAGTAACAGATTGCCATCGGTCCTTCGACAAACATTGCCAGCCCACTGCTACTTGTAGTGTGAATCCGGAGCATCAGGTGGAATGTCAGTTCAAGCTCTCTTGACCTAAAGGGTCCCCGAAACGATCAACTGCAATTGATCAATTACAATTTATTGTAGTAATATTGTCAGCCGTTTCAATTGCATTTGGTTGACGATCAATGTGCGCATCGATGTGTGTATCAATCACGTATACACCGTGACATTTTAGTCCTCTTACATGGGTGGTCCACTCAATGTATCCGACATATAATACCTGTAGGTGTGATAAAAACATTGTTACCATTAATTAAGAAAAACTTAACCTATCTCATGAATCTTTAATAAATACATACATCTCAGACACTTCAAACCCACAGTCTCTTCTCCTTGAACCAACAGATACTTACGAAATTATCAAAATTATATCCGAACTTAAAGTCGACAGTGCTCCAGGACCTGACAAAATTTCGGTTTATCTTATCAAAAGAGCTCTAAAATCTCTAATAACACCAATGGCACATATCTTCAACTTGAGCCTTGAGACCGGTACCTTCCCAGAGTGTTGGAAAATAGCTGCGGTTTCCCCCATCCACAAAAGCGGTCCCAAACATGCACCAGACAACTACCGGCCTATAGCATTACTAAGCTCTGTCTCTAAAATATTAGAGAGGATAGTTAACTCCCGTCTTATTTCTTTCATTGAGAAAAATCACCTCATCTCTAATAACCAATTTGGTTTCCGAAGGAATAGGTCAACCGAAGACGCTGCCACTCTTCTTGTCGACTGTATCTCTTCTCATATAGAGAAAAATGAAAAATGCCTTGCCATCTTCCTTGATCTTGCAAAGGCTTTCGACACGGTTTCAACTGGCCTTCTCCTCAAGAAACTAGAATGGACAGGAATACGAGGAATTTGCCTTGAATGGTTCAAAAGCTACCTGACAAACCGAAAGCAGTACACAAAAGTAAGCTCCCTTTCTAGTGATCAACTTCCCATTGACTTTGGAGTTCCACAGGGCAGTGTACTTGGTCCCACGCTTTTCATTGTCTATATTAACGATATACTTAAACTCTCTGTGAATAATGCTGAAATAATAACTTATGCAGATGACACAGCTGTGATATTTCACGCAAAATCGTGGGAACATGTACATCGTCTAGCAGAAGAGGGATTGTCTCTAATCGCGCATAACCTGGACAGAAACCTTCTCACGCTAAATGGCAGCAAAACAAAATATATTGTTTTCTCCAAGACCGCCGCTTCTATCCCACCAGTACACCTAAAACTCCAACTACATCACTGTTTTTCTAATATTTCTACTCTCCCTTGCGACTGTCCTCCTCTTGAACGTACTTCCTCTCTTAGATACCTCGGAATTCTTATCGACAACCACCTAACCTTTAAGCACCATATATCCAAAATTTCTGGCAGAATTAGAAAACTTATTCACACCATGCGTAGACTACGAGACTGTCTACCCACAGACACACTAAAACAAGTTTACTTAGCGCTTTGCCAATCAATAATACAGTATTGCATCAACGTATGGGGTAGTGCTGGAAAGACCTACTTGATTGAAGCTGAAAGAGCTCAGAGAGCGCTTCTTAAAGTAACTTTTAAGAAGCCCTACCGGTTTCCCACTGATTTACTCTATCGCGAAACGAGAGTTCTCAGAGTCCGCCAGCTTTTCATTCTTTCTGCCTGTATTAAAATGCACAAAAATATTAGAAGTAGATTCGACTATACTTCAATAATAAGCAAAAGAAACTATAGAATCCCAACACCTGACGTCACCTCATTGCTAGCTAGACGCTCCCCGGCCTACTCTCTCATTAATACGTACAACAAAGTCTGCAAAGTCTGCGAAATTAAAAACACTAACTCATTCGAATGCAAAAAAATTGTAAAGAAAATGCTGCATATTACTGGTTATGATGACTCGGAACAATTAATATAACGACCCTGACCTGACACTGAATCAAACGAAGTATATTGTATGGGGAACAAAATACACACTTACACACATTTTACGCCACATACACACACCACACACACGCACCACACACACACCGCACACACGCCAGACACTACACAAACGTTACACAATACATACACTCATAAATAACATACTTGAAAGTACCTCTCTAGTCTCCACTCTTGTATTCGTATCCTGAACCCCAAGATACAGACTAACTGTCTAGTTTGGGGTTCACTGGCAAATAATATTTGTAACTAGCTGTAGGTAATATTTAAGCTACTCATATGTCGTCTCAACTTGTTGTTTAATCTGTCTATGCTTACTGTATTACCTGGACAATAAATATTTTCTATTTTTCTATTTTTTCTATTAATTAAGATAATACGTGCAAGGAAAAATAAAATAATGTTTATGTATGAAACGGTAGAAGATACCTTTCCAGTGCACAAGTCGAGCAGATTCTATCAATAATTTCATTTCGATAACAGGGTGTTTCAAAGTACGACACGTGTCTTAGTTAAATTTTCATTTTTTTTATTATTCATCATCAGTTCATATCACATATCTTTTTTTTAAATATAAGTACAGGAAAAGTTTTTATAAAACAGCTGTTCCATACATTTGACCGCGTAGGTATTGCACCTTTCTATGAAACAGCTGTTTTTTTTTTTGTAAAACCGACGATAAATTTCTTCGCTGGGGCGTCTAGAATGGTATGCTGAATTCATGGTTAAAGTTTGCGCACTGAATAAAAACTTTTCCTGTACAAATGATTAGTAGTCATTGGCTACATGAAGTGGGCTGCCGTTGTACAACTTGTAAGACGATAAAAATGTCACGGTGTATATTTACAATTGCAATAGATTGTAGATCGGTAGTGATTTACGAGTCGTAGGTCATGGGTTCGATCCTCGTACCCAGGTATTCACTTTCCTTTGCGTAAATTATTTCATCACCACTGCTCTCAAAACAGTGAAGGAAAACATCGTGAGGAACCCGTCATGTCTTACAACCAAAAAGTCGAAAACATGTGACATCTACCAACCAGCACAGCAGGCTTAGCATGACGGTTTCTATTTCTACTCTACCGTAGAATAGAAATCGCTTGTCTACATTTCTCGGTACAAAACCGTCAACTGTCTACACGGAAACGTAATTTTTGTCTGCTCTTCCGTCGACAAAACGCTTCTCTACGGTTCTCGTGCTAACCCCGCGTGGTGGACTACGGCCCACTTCCTCTCACAGGGCCTGTGTCCAGCAGTGGGAACATTATAGGCTGATAATGCAAAAGATCGTTTAAGTTTTTCGCGGTGAGAGTTTAACAGAATATATCATCTACGACAACGTTATATTGAAATCAATTATTCGGCGTTCCGGCTGTATTAGAATCAAATGGCTTGGCACGCGACGATGGCAAGAGACCGGACGGCATGTCTTTATTTCCATGGAAGATGGGTAGGCCTGTAGTGTGGGATGCAACGTGTGTCGATACTCTTGCGCCATCCCATCTTCCTGGCTCGATGTGCTGTGCTGGCGCTGCCGCTGCGGCTGCGGAAAATCTCAAGCGGCGAAAGTGTATACATATATAAGTGCGACCCCAAGTCCAGGCGGCGACTTAAGGTTGAGGCATCCTTTGTAAAGCGCCGCCAAAATAAAATAAGTAGAAACATGACAGAAGCGTCAAATGTTTTAAATTGATGCAAAATAACCAACGGTTATTGGTATCCGTTCGCATTTAGATTGAATATAACCTACGTTCTGGCTTCGGAAGCGGTACCCTTACACCTTGAATGGTTTTACTCGTCCAAAAGTATAATTGATCAGCTGTAGGAGTCACTTCGAAGTTATGAACTATTTGCGGACGGGCCCGTATTTTTGTTGACGGAGTTAGAGAGTAGCCCCCTAGACTCAAGTTTGCTTCTGAGAAATTCCAGATGTACACACCTAGTTACACTGCACGACCCGGGAATCGAACCCAAACCTCATGCTTTACAGTAGCACTTGTGACCCTGGTCATTTTAAATGTACTCGTCGTATTGTCGTTATGAGCGATAATAGCTCTTACTGCAATCCGATACGGGTTAAAATCTGTTGTAATAAATTCGAATAATAAATGAGCAAGCATTGTCGTAAAAATGCAAATAAAATCGTATAAAATTAGATATTAAGTATTTAATAATAAATAATCCATCACTGGATGCAGTTTGGCATTTGGAATTTTATGGTATATTTTTAATTATAATTGTAATTGTTATTGAAGGGATAAACTGGTTTTAAAAATAATTAAGAGGTGACTTTGATGATGTTTTTGATGCATTAAAGTATGTTTTGAATTCCGTCACTGTATGCAAAAAAGACTTGAAAATATCACAGACTTTTTTGCTTTAAAAATTATTTACGGTTAAAGAGACACTGGTTTAAAAAACCACCTTTTTGAGCGTTTTCAAGAAATTACCGCCATGTTTTAAAGAGAAAACATTAGATTTTTTGTATGTTTGTTTGTTACGCGAAAACACTTGAACGGAGTTGAATAAAATTGGCAAATGCAGTAGACCATGATCATCACACTATTAATCAGAATCTGAATCATTTTGTAGGTTATTGCTAATAAATTACTCCATATGATCGAAAACTCGTCTGCTCAACAACGTAAATAACGCAATGGATATTGTTGAACTGTCAAAGTGAAAGTCATCCCTACTGTTAAGTGTGTTAAAGATAAAGATAATTTTATTTGTCAAAACATGTGTATACATGCAAATTAAGCATGCAGGACGTCACAGTATTAATATTTCGTACGTACATGATACACCCGTACGGCGTAGAAATTTATAAAATTTACAAAATAAAAACTAAATTACTAAAGGCACTTCAATCCAATTACACAATGGTCAAGTCAAATCAAATCAAAATCAAATCAAAAGTCATTTATTCAAACTAGGCTGAGAGTCAGCTCTTTTTGAACCTCAAAATAAAATTACATAAGACAGTCCCCCCAAAAACGCCCGCCCTTCACCACTTCCTAGTGCTTTAGCTGGGAAGTAATAAACAATAATAAATCAGTAGAATAAATTATTCATAAAATGTCACAAAAATTAAGCAAAATATAAAATTTAAAATAAAGAAAATAATAATGTCAAATAGTGTCATTTATATTATAATAACACATGTCTGATAATAAATCTCGCATCTTTTTTTTTAACAAATTTACCGGCAATGTTATAAATGACTGTGTGGTATTTTATTATAAATTCCCGTGTTTTTTTATTATTTCTTATCCCGATATTTTCCACGGGATCGTGACTTATCATTTTGTCAATAAGTGTCTCAAAGACAACTAAGTCTTCAGCTAGTCCCAGAACAACAAGTCGTGAAGATATAATGTACAAAATCTTCAAAGTTACTCTCAAACTAAAACCGCCACACATGCGCAAATAGTTTACTGTATTGTCTGTATGCTTGTGTGTATGTGTTCATATATACTGAACGACTAATTATGTATGTAGTTGTGTGTACACGGTAACTAAGTGATTTTGATTCTTTACGTAATTTTTTTTTGAACTGAAAACTTCTTTAGGCGCGTTGAACACTTTTTTGGTGGACAAAAAACATGGAACTCGCGTCATCGACACCGAACGTTTGAGCACACGGATGAGTCGCGCGTTTTGTCTTTTGGAAAAGTCCCTTTCTTTCATTAGGAAGTTCTAATTCTTTTATCCCTTTTCACCCCCTTTGTATTTTTATCGTAAAAATCTGTGCTGTTACCTTTAATGGCTGAAGTCGATCACTCGTTTATAATTTTTTTACCGAGAGCAATCAGGACGCAATGTGAAATCCTGTATTGACGATAAAAAAAATACACACGTAATTGTTCAAGTTTTCACTTCTGTCGGCACTCCCGGTGTGCCACTGTTTTTTTTTTACATTTATTGGCACTAGCTTTTGCCACCGACTCGGGAATTATCCCACGGGAACGTACTAGCGGGATAAAAAGTAAACATAATCAGCCTTAATATATTTGTTCGAGAGGTCATGGTCACTTTAAGGTTCAAACCCTATATTATTTGAGTTTTATGTGAGTCTAGCAATGCAGGGTCATGTTTTGAAGAAAGAGCCATTGCAACTTTGACCTGACCTGTCCCAACAGACGGCTTGTATGTACCAGTCATCGTTTAGGTCAACCCTATTTTAGGGAAATCAACGACGATTAAAGGCTCAATGTCTGAAGCAGATTTAAACATAGCTGGCGAAAGGTGTAACGCACAGGAATTGAACTCATCATCATCATCATTTCAGCCGAAAGACGTCTACTGCTGGACATAGGCCTCCCCCAAAAGGGGGGGCTTTGCCATAATCGCCACGCTTGGCAGGCAGGTTGGCAATCGCAGTATGGTGGTAAAATTCATAGAGAATGCTGCAGCCCATTCTCTAGTAAGTCCCTCAGTCGCCTTTTACGCCTCCCACGGGAAGGTATGGAATGGTGCTATTCTTTTACAACCGGCACCACACGGTACCCCGCACCACACGGAACTGACCTAGGGATTGACCTAAGAAACTTTAATAGCACGCCTTTTTTTCCCAAAAGGTTGGGCAAAGGCGTACCTATAGTACAGCTAAATTTTGCCACATAATATGTTTAAGTCATTGAACGTTCACAAATCCAGACACCATAAACTCCATAAAAGAAAGCCCAATAGCACTTTGCCCGACCTCTGAAACGAACCCAAGATCCTATGCTCAGCATTAGCGCTTGCAACCACTAGACCAACGAGGCAGTCATTATCATCATCATTATTTCAGCCGAAAGACGTCCACTGCTGGCAATAGGCCTCCGCCACTTCGACCAGTTCTACGCTTCCCGCATCCACCGAACTCTTGCGGCTCTCACAAGGTCATCGGTCCACCTTGTGGGAGGCCTTCCAACTTTCCGTCTTCCGGTACGCGCGGTCGCCAGTCCAGAACTTTTCGGCCCCTTCGGCCATCTGTTCTGCGAGCAATGTGCCCTGCCCAGTGCCACTTAAGTTTGGCAATTCTTCGGGCTATGTCGGTTACCTTGGTTCTCCTGCAGATCTCTTCATTCCTGAATCGATCATGCAGGGAAACTCCAAGCATAGCCCTATCTATTGCCCTTTGGGTGACTTTAAGCCTTCTTTTGAGGCCCATTGTGAGCGACCACGTTTTGGTTCCATATGTCATCACTGGCAACACGCACTGGTCAAAGACTTTTGGCCCCATCGGCCATCTGTTCTGCAAGCAACTTGCCCTGCCCACCTTCTTTGGGCTATGTCGGTTACCTTGGTTCTCCTGGGGATCTCTTCATTCCTGAATCGATCACGCAGGGAAACTCCAAGCATAGCCCTCTCCATTGCCCTTTGAGTGACTTTATGCCTTCTTATGAGGCCCATTGTGAGCTTTTCGGTTCCATATGTCATCACTGGCAACACGCACTGGTCAAAGACTTTCGTCTTGAGACACTGCGGTACGTGGGACGAGAAGATATTGCGAAGCTTCCCGAACGTTGCCCAGCCGAATCGGATTCGACGATTTACCTCTTTCTCTAAGTTTGACTTACCTAACTGGTCAGTATACAGGGTGATTGGAAGATGGGTGAAAAGCTTTAAGGTGAAGATAGTATTGACAATTTAGAACCATTTAAGCCATGGTTGTCTTAGACGAAGTCTTACCAATTTTTTTTTTTTAAAGACGTATTGTACAATTTTTTTATTTTTTCTGAGCTTTAAATGTCTGTAAAAAAAATGTCTAATGACACAGAAGCCTAAAACATGTTTTGCTTGATTGCTTACACATTACTTTAATTAAATAAATAAAAAATGAATTCATTTATCATTCAATTTGGCCATAATTATGCAGTTTACATTAAATTTTGAGAATTTCCGAAAAAAAACTTAAAAATTTGGTTAAAAATATTTGGTAAGACTTCGTCTAAGACAACCATGGCTTAAATGGTTCTAAATTGTCTGTACTATCTTCGCCTTAAAGCTTTGCACCCATCTTCCAATCACCCTGTATATTAAGCTACGAAATGAAGATGATGTCTAAGACATTGTTACCATAGAACCCTGCGTTTGAAAGTTCTATACACCTTGGCATTTTAATCGTCTTACAACGGCAGCCCACTTCATGTCATCATCATCTGCGGGTCGGTTTCCAGTTCCAGATGCAGCTGAATACCAGTATTTTACATGGAGCGACTGCCTATCTAACCTCCACAACCCAGTTACTGGGTAATACGATACCCCTTGGAAAGACTGGTTGTCAGACTTTCGGGCTTCTGACGACCCGTAACGACTGTCAAAGATGCTGAAATGACAGTCAGGACCAACGGCTTAACGTGCTTTCCGAGATACGGAGGGGTCTTGGTATGTAAGGATGGTCACCCATCCACGGACCATCCGCGTCTAGCGTAGCTTAACCTGACCGGTCGACCTGTCCGGCTGAAATTAAAAATATGAAAATATCATTAATTCACATATAAGATGCATGACGTAGTTTGAAACACCCTGTTAAGGAGATGGTGATGAATGTTGGTATGTAATGGAGATGGAATGATCTGCTCGACTCGTGCGCTGGGTAGGTAACTTCTACCGTTTGATACGTAAACATTATTTTATTTTTCTTTGCACCTATTAATGGTAACAATTTTTTTATCGCGCCTAAAAGTATTTTATGTCGGATACATTAAGTGGGCCACCTTTGTAAGATGACTAAAAAATGTCATCAGCCATCTGGTTAAATTAGTCAGCTAATTGGATTCCTAGGCTGTTCATTAAACGAAAAATCCAATTAAATAGCTGAAGGACAACTAGCCTTACTAGCCTTGACATTGAGCGCAATGTTAAACCAGATGGCTGAATGTCGTGTAGTCACTTAGTTAATTGGATATTGATGAATTTTTGCTCAGGGTGACGAACTGTTCACAAATTATGTACGACTATGTTTTAGTAATACCTACCACTAAGTAACTAGTAATAGTGAAAAGTTTATAAATAAATAAATAATTTCACTTAAAATTGCAAACAAGAACGAAAACTAACATACGGTTAGCTTTATTGACGCCATATTTGTTTTGGAGACTACTAGCGCCGCAGTGGAAAAAAACTGAACTAAATTTGAATCACTTGGCTGAGGCTTGGTCAGTCATCTTCAAAAGGCTGACTTTCTATACGCCAAGTTGTTAAACGTTGAATGATTCTAGGTCAATTAACTATCGGCCTAGTCATCCAATTGGATGCCCTCGTTTAATGAACGGCCTAGTCGTCCAATTAGCTAGCTAATTTAACCAGATGGCTGTGACATACACTATCGAGGAAACTTACATCTGACCAATTTGAAAACAAAATCCCGTGCACACAATGACAAGCAAGCAAGTAAGCGTTATTGAGCGCTACAAGCAATAATAATCCTTAAGGTGTATACAGGAAAAGTTTTTATCCAGTGCGCAAACTGTAACCATGAATTCAGCATATCATTTTAGAAACCCCAGCACATAAATTTTTCGTCGGTTATGCATAAATAAATCAGCTGTTCCATATATTTTGACCGCGTAGGTATTGCACTTTTCTATGAAACAGCTGATTTTTTTTTGGATAACCGACGAAAAAAATTTGCGCTGGAGGGTCTACAATGATATGCTGAATTCATGGTTACAGTTTGCGCACTGGATAAAAACTTTTCCTGTAGATGTTCGTTTCCTCGATAGTACATCTGCCCACCCCATTAAGGTGTACAGGCGTGATGTTTTATATCATCCCGTAGTATTATTTTGCCCAAAAACTTTGCCCCATTACTATTAAAATAATCCCGCCTGCAAGTATCATAACTGTGCGGTCGCGGTATACATCTAGACATCGCACTCACACATACGTATTTTATTGTCTTCACTCTTCACACACACAAGACGTTTGCACCTGTGTGTGTGAGTTCAACGGCGCACGACGCATCGTGGTAAGGTGATAAGTGAATTTTCTGATTATTATTTTTTTCGTTGTTTTTTATTATTATTTTTGTTTCACGTATGTAATTGGCTGTCATGCGTATTTTTTTTTACAGTTACGGGGAGTCATATGCTCAATAGTTTGAAAAACTGGGGTATAGAGCTATCCAGCAACTGGACTGGGCTGTGTAGGTCAGATGGGAATCGCGACAATTAAAATACTGATAAACAGCTACATTCGGGTATATTGGAAGCTGAATCCAATATAGTTGGGAAAATGGTAGACAGATTTATTTCGTGTATGTAAATGAAAGGGTTTTTAGATAAGTGTTGTACTTGTAATGTATTTTTTTGTTGTTGATTGTTTGTAAAGCTTGATAGTTGCATATCTGCATATGATTATGCTCTTGTTAATATCTACTGTTAATATAATTCAATAATATTAATTAAATTAAATTGAAGTTTAGCACTTTATGAACTAAAAAAGTTTCAAAACCGTGCCCTAAAATAAAAATAAAAAAAACTTTGGAAAAGTAAGTGGTTCAAAACTCAAAATTGGCAAGTCAGTTTTATTTTAAAAAAATAAGGAAAATACGTAACTTCACCATACATTTTCTGCTACCTATTACGTTTTGTTTTTAGTAAAAAACTCAAATAATCAATAATCTTTCGAACTTTCTCTACTTGGGGCTCTCTTTTCAATGCATACTTAATAATAGTTACTAATTTTAAAAACATTCTCAGATTCGCAAGAAAACATTTTTCACTTACAGCATTATCTATCGGTCGCGTCGTGTAATAATAATAATTCATGTCTGTGTGCGTGCGACGTAACTTTCCTATGTGCGCGTTCGGCTCGTGCCGCGTTTGCATCTTGTCATTGTCGAAGGCAAGTTGTTAGGCGAGCGGATGGGTGAGTGGAATGCGTAGAACTGTTTGAGGTTGATCGCAGACAATCGTGGAATTGAGATAGTAATCTTGATATTTCAAGCCAAACTGTGACTGATGGATAAAACTAGTTTAAAATCCTTTAAAACTACTCGACCTAATCTAAACTAAGTTAGTATTCTATGTTAGTATTAGTGGCGAATCTAAACGGTAGCATGATTTTAAGAAGCCATCCTGGGATTGTTAATGACCCATAAAAACATGGTTACTGAAAAAAAAAACTTTGAATTTAAATCAGCTAATTATTACAGCGTCTACCTTAAGAAATGTCTAACAACAATGCCTTAGAACTTGTATTAAACAAATCAAGCTTCCCACATTTACCATACACCTCGATTTCGTAACAATCTCAAACTGACTGCCTACAACCGTGCACTTGCCACAAAAAGCCGTCACAAAAGTATTCAAGTAAAAAAAACAGTCCGAACGCGCACGAAACTGCTGATAGCCCCTTATCTCATCTACTACTACGTCAACAGACTGTCGCTGTCCCTGTCTAGCGCGGGGTAGTAACGTATGTCTGTCTCACTCGCCCACCGGTGCCTTTCACTCATTCAGTGTTAAGAGGGTTATACACTGTTGAGTTTTGACGTCAAGATTGACAATGCGTGGAATGGTGTCCCTTTTTTTTGTTTTAAATGTTTTTACTTTTTAGAGGGCAGTGATGGCTCAGTGGTAAAGGCCGCGACTTACTTATTGTAGGTCGTAGGTTCGAACCCTGACAGGTGCAATAATTTTGTGTAAATTATTTCATCACCACTGCTCTCAAAACGGTGAAGGAAAACATCTTGAGGAAACCGGCATGTCATAGAACCAAGAATTAGAAGACATGTGACATCTATCAACCCACACTAGGCTCGCTTGTTGGATTACAGCCCACTCCCTCTCACAGAGAGGAGGTCTGTGTCCCAGCAGTGGGAACGTTATATGAGTGATTATGCGTATTTTTCAAGCATCTGAAGCAGTGAATTTCCAATAACCTTCAAAATCTGTCGCCAAAATCTACCGTCCTGTTAGTGAGCGGCGGCCATCACCAATTTAATTAATCATTTTGACCTTGAACTAGTTTTCAAGTTAAAACTTCTTTAGGCGCGCTTTGCATTCTTTTCTGAACAGTGGACGAAACTGAACTGTCACGCTCGGTTTGGTGACGCTGAGTTAAACTTTTTTTTTTTTTTTTTTAGATTCATCGACATTCTTTACCTGGTTGAGCAGACAAATTTTTCGAACATCTGAAACAATGGATTAGCAATATCCTTCAAAATCTTTCAGATTGCGTTTGAAAGTGTCACGCAGTTAGGGTGCAGATCTAATTTTTGACATTTCAGTCCATTTCTTGGTGGGCTATGGCAAAATTCGCAACAACAAAAAAATTGATTAAGTTTGCCGTCTTCTGAACAGATCACCAAAATCTCTGCAAGTAGTCACAAATTGGATCTGAAAAATAATTTATAGTAAGTAGGTTTGGCAAAAGCTACCTGACTTAAAAAGCTTTTAGAAGCACAGCACCCTAATTGCGTAACACGCGATTAATCATAATCGGTTTCATTTTGACAGTTCAACAATATTCATTGCGTTATTTACGTTGTTGAGCAGATACATTTTTCGAACATATGAAATTATGAAGCAATGGTTTAACCATTTGTTTAAAAACGAAACAGATTATGATTAATCGTGAGTTACGCAATTAGGGTGCTGGTCACCTATATTTTGATATATGGTAACTATTCTATTCTTCGTCGTTACACTCTTGACATACAAGAAAAGTTATTTGCCTTGTGGTACAGAACCCTAGCCGGTTTTTTGTGAGAATTTATCCTCTTGTTTTTAAAATATTTACCTTTCTCCAAGATATAATATAGTGCTACACTTCTAAAACATTTGAAGTGCTACGCCTCTTAAACATTTGACTGTGATAAGTTTGGATTTCATGATATTCCGTCGTGTTTTTTTTTTAATACAGGATAAGTTTAAAACGTAGAAATTTTTCGCCGGTTATACAAAAAGAAATCAGCTGTTCCATAAATTTTGACCGCATAGGTATTGCACTTTTCTATGACACACCTGATTTTTTTTTGTATAACTGACGAAAAATTTCTGCACTGGGGGATCTAGAATGATATGCTGAATTCATGGTTTCAATTTGCGCACTGGATAAAAACTTATCCTGTATAGCAGTCCCTAGCCAATAGCCATACAGAGTGGTTGGGGCCATCGACGCGCAACCTGTTAGCATTGATTCTGAATCCCTGTCGTCGGTATTTTTTTTAATCAGCTGTTCCATGAATTTTGACTACGTTGGTATTGAACTTTTCTATAAAACAGCTGTTTTTATTTTTGACTAGTATTTGCCGGCGGCTTCGCCTGCGTGGTCGTCAAAAATTATCCCATGGAAAAGTATTACCGGGATAAAAAGTATCCAAAGTGTTAATTCAGGTTATAGACTATCCGTGTGCCAAATTTCATCCAAATCCGTTCAGCCGTTTCTGCTTGATTGAGTAACAAACATACAAACTTTCACATTTATAATATTAAGTAGGATGACGAAACATTTTGACGAGGTGTTAGAATCATGTGCTAAATTCATGGTTACAGGTTGCGCGTCGATGTCTCTGCCACGCTGTAGAGACGCCAGCACATCAAGCTACCCATCCCAATCTGTCAAATTTCTTTGATAGATTTTCAACTTTATTACATAAGCATAAGGTTCATGTTCAATTGGGAAAATTTGACAGTTTGGGGTAGTTCAATGTGCTGAAGTCTACGTCTGTATAATACCAACCTATTACTGTCCCGTCCCACGGCATGGCAATGTCCACTTCTCATACAGAGAAGACACGAGCATTGATTACCACGCTTGCTGAAGACGAGTTAGTGATGTCAGACATCTTATATATAAATAAAAAGAAAATTCCTGACTGACTGACTGACTCATCAACGCCCAGCCCAAACCCTTAGACCTAGGAAGCTGAAATTTTGCAAAGAAGTTCCCTTTATAATGTAGACAAGGAATAAGGAAGTATTTTTCGAAATTCAACCCCTAAGGGAGTTAAATAGGGGTTGAAAGTTGTGCGCGGGCGAAGCCACTGACAAAAGCTAGTATATTTACAAATGTATGCTCAATATAGATAAATCAAATTAAAGTGTCTGTTTGCAATATCAAAATAACAGCTTTTTACTAAATGCATATACGGTACTAATAACAAATAAATATTTTTTTGTGGCTATAATCTACTAATTACTACATGCTTAATGTTTTATTACTTTTTGTAATACAGAACTCAGCATTAAAATCTGTGAGTGAACAATCAATCATCCCCTGTTTTCCTACCCTTAGGGTTGGATTTTTTATATTTTTTTATGTAGGACCAACTTCGGGGTACCTATATGTATAATTGTATATACCCTTTCCAATAAAAGAATTAGCAAAATCGGACTAGGTACTCTGTAAAAAGTTACGCGTGGTCATACATAAAAAAAAAAATACGTATCGACTTGAGGACCTCCTCCGTTTTTTCGTCGGTTAAAAAAATAATCAATTTTGTTTGTGTCTCTGTTTGTTCCTGCACTTCCTGCTAATGTGATTTTGACGGGACTTTCACTGTTGGGATTTGAAAAATTATTTCACTGTTGAAAAGCTACACTATCCCCGGGTGACATAGGCTATATTTTATCCCCGTATTTCCACGGGAACGGGAACTACGCGGGAGAATCCGCGGGTACAGCTAGTTAACAATATAAGTCCGGGTTTCCTCACGATGTTTTCCTTCAACGATGTCAATAAAGTCCACGATAAACTCAGAAAGTACATATAAATTAAAAACTTATAGCCATATGCAGTTACTGTATTCATATCTTATTCATACCAAAACCCGTCACCTGTGAAAGAAAAGTCAACGACACTGTCGGACAGTGTACAAACCGCTTAACGCATCGTTCTGTCGCTGTCTCATTCGCACGCCGCTATTGCCGTCTCTGTCCCGCTAATGAATTAAATCAACAACCTCGCTCGCTCCCTCTCGATAGATGATCGTTCCATATTTGAATTTATTTCAAAATAGGAATTCCATTTTTTTTTAAACATGCTTTTGTGTTAAATATTGGTTTCTAATGTGTTGTACAATTGTCTTAAAATAGCTCATCAACGGTTTTACTTAAGAATATCCATCACGCTTATATTCCCTAAAGAGGTAGGCACAAGTGTACCTAAGTATAGTCCACTCTATGTACCACGCCCCTATGTATTACAAGTACAACATTTTCATGATAATTTTGTCTTGTACTTAAGAACGTATTCTTATTCATTTTGTCTAATTTTTAAATACTTGTACCTATATATTATTATTTTATCCTATTAGTTTTTAAGCATATTAAGTACAGAACGAAAATACGTGAAAATTAGAGGTAACTTTTTTCGATATTTTTTTTCTTATTTGTCTATTTTGATATACTAATTTAACTAAATCTTATGATTTTCTACAAATAAAATTTACTATGAATAAATTAAAGAAAAAAAAAACAAAGTCCCGTACGAGGCCAAAAGGCCCTAATCTCAGCAAGATGCTGCGATATTTAAAAAAAAAGTGTCGCAGCGCTGGTATTCTGATATGTGAATGTCAAGGACAGTTAAAGAAACAAAAAAATAAATACAAATAAAAAATAAGATAATATTATCGGTTATATGGAAAAAGGACAGAAGAGAAGGCGTGAGTATGTTGTATGTAAACATAAATATTAAAAAGCAAAAAAAAAGTTACCAATAATAATGGTACTGGCCCTATCTCATCCTGCGAAGGGGTTAAATGGGATGCGCAAAATTAGCGCGCGAAATTCAAAATGTCTTGCGTTTTTTGCAATTTATAGCGGGCTTAACACGAGAACCATAGACAAGCGTTTTGTAGTCGGAAGAATAGACGATAAATAATAGTTTAAAAAACTAAAAAACACGCTTTAAAAACCACTCTAAAAAAAAAAAAAAAAATTTAATTCTTGAATTTAATTGGGTGCTTGTTGAGGTATTTTTATAATCAATTAATATCAAGCATCCCACGCTTTTTAATAAAATAAAATATTTTTCTACTTTTTTAGTTCTGCTAACTATAAAAGCGTGTTTTTTTATTATTATTTTATTATTGAATTGTCATCGGTCTTTCGATAAGTCTAAAAAGTTTAAATGAAATCTGACCGTTTGAAGTGGGTCAAAATCAAGTCCAAAAGAGTCGGTTACAAACAAACAAACAAACATGCTTACAAACATACGGGTGAAGCTAATAAAAGCGTGCTAGTAAAAATTACGTTTCCGTATAGACAGTTGACAGTTTTTCATCGAGAAATGTAGACAAACGATTTCTATTCTACTGTAGAGTAGAAATAGAAAGCGTCATGCTAAGCCTGTAGGTCAATTTCAGGTTGTATCAACATACAACCTGATTTTAATCAACATTAAAATATCATTTGCGACCACAAAAAACATGGATAATAATCATCAATACAACCTTTTTCATGATCATTTCATCCGAAAGACGTCCATTGCTGGACATAGGCCTCCCCCAAGCTCCGCCACTTCGACCGGTTCTGTGCTTCCCGCATCCAGCGGACTCCTGCGGCCCTCACAAGGTGGCACAAAAACAAAAACACATCGTCTTACATTAGTATATGACGGCGTTTACGTCAAACATCAGGTTGACAGGACTGTTGATGTGTCGACCTAGCGAAGCGTCATTGTCGATGGTAGTCCGGGCAGCCATCTTAACGGCACTTTTTGAACGAGACTGCGCCCGTGCACCACGCTTGTGACGAATCGCTCAGAATCTTCGCCATCACGCTATTTCAAGATTTAATTTAAGTTGATTTACCTACTTACATCGTGATTCCTGTGAATACTGATTTAAATACGTCGATTGTCATCTGAAGCCATTTATTCCTATTTCCGCACCCACCAACCCACCTAATTAGAAGAAGATGAGTTCTGGTGAAGGGCCTCCAGGCCGTCCGGGCTCTTCATATAGTATACAGGAAAAGTTTTTATTCAGTGCGCAAACTTTAACGATGAATTCAGCATACCATTCTAGACGCCCAGCGAAGAAATTTGTCGTCAAAAAAAAAAACTGCTTTTTCATACAAAAGTGCAATACGTACGCGGTCAAAATGTATGGAACTGCTGTTTTGTTTTTGTATAATCGTAGCGAACCGAAAAGAAGTGTAAAATCTCCAAAACCAAGTCGGTACCGACAAAGTTCAATTATCGAAAAGTTTAATAATATTTATTGGTCATTGATTTATGCAGTGGTTTTTTCATAAACCCCGATCTTTCAAAGGACTTAATTTTTACGCGAATGTTTTACTATAAATGATCCTGCATCTTACTCAATAACATTTTGCGTGTAGACTAGCGTCTAACTGCTCATCACTGATACTATCTCTATCGGACACGAAGCCTGGTGAGACAGCGTGATTTTTAGCCAGGACCACCAGTGAGTTCGAGCCCGCAACTGGATTCCCCTTACGGGAAAAAGGAAGATCACCCTTCATTAATTAGTCCTAGACGAACAAAAACAAAAATAAACGAAAATATACGTAAGATCGTCATTTTGCACATGGGAACTTATGAACCCCGTCATGCTGCGTAGTACCGCTTCCGTCCACTAGACCATCAAGACAACCAAACCGCCACCATTCAAAAAATGATAAATGTCTGACAAATTCGATAATTGAGACAAGATTTCTCACACTGTCAAGACAATTCGTTAAATAAATAAATACGATAATAAATGTCGATAATTTATACTGTAGACATTTATCGTTTTCACCTCGCTTGACATGACTAATAGTGTCAAATGTTAGCTATTTGTCTATCGTTTTGTTATAATCTCCGAAACTTATGGTGAACTGAGAAAGTTTGTGAACGTTTGATAGATTATTCCTAGAATTAAAAATATACAATCCAAAGCCCGAATGTCTGACAACCAGAGCCTCAAGTCTGCTATTACAATAGTGTCAGAATGGTCTATCATTGATTTCATAATTGTTGATTTTGACAAGTTTGGTAATCTACTAATAAAATGGCGTCATTATGACTTTCCAATGGTCAGCCACTGACACTCCATTGAAAGAAATGGCATTTATTGGTAATCTCGTACATCATGACAAATGAATAACTGACTTAATTTACGAACTTCCTACTACTTTAGATTGCTTATAACACTAATAAATAATATATATAAATGAAATCTGGCATGAATAAATGTTCAAATTTAGTAGTAGTTTTTCGAAAAACATTTCTACTAACGAGTTTTATAATAATGGCAATACGAAAATGCCATTATGACACAATTCTATTACGAGACCACTGACCGACCAATGATCGACCATTATGAATTTAGCAGATTACGAACTTTTAGCAAAATTACAAATGAATGACAATGGGATCGTGTTGGAATGACGAATTTATAAAAATAGCAGACTAAGGCCCCTGTATAAGGGATATCGTATTACCCAGTAACTGGGTTGTGGAGGTCAGATAGGCAGTCGCTCCGTGTAAAATACTGGTATTCAGCTGCATCCGGTTAGAATTGAAGCCGACTCCAACAGGGTTGGAAAACGCCTGGCAGATGACCTTTAAACCTTGAAAAAAAATAAAAAAAAATAAAGGTAGAAAATCAGCAATTTTTAAACGTCAACCGTTTTTGACAACACCCTAAGATGAAGATTAAAAAAAAATCTACTGTTTCATAGAAAAGTGAGTTTGATAGACCTACACGGTCAAAATGTATGGAACATCATCATCATTTCAGCCGAAAAACGTCCACTGCTGGACATATGCCTCCCCAAAAAGGAGGTGGTTTGCCATAATCGCCACGCTTGGCAGGCGGGTTGGCGATCGCAGTATGGTGGTAAAATGCATAGAGAACGCTGCTACCCATTCTCTTAGTAAGCCCCTTAGTCGCCTTCTACGACACCCACTGGATGAAATGGGATGGGAACAGCTCCTTACCTCCACACAATTTCAAAGACTCTGCGTTGAAATTGTGGGCACCACTGGTCTCAGTGGTGGCGCAGTGGTAAAAGCCCCGACTTACAAGTTGTAGGTCGTAAGATTTCATCACCATTGCTCTCAAAACGGTGAAGGAAAACATCGTGAGGAAACCGGCAGGTCTTATATTAAACCAAAAATTTCTAAGACATGTGACATTTATCAACCCGCACTGGGCCCGCGTGTTGGACTATGGCCCACTCTCTCTCACAGAGCCTGTGTCCCAGCTGTGGGACGAACGTGGGAACGTTAAAAGGCTGATGATCAGTTGATCAGAGGTCGGAGTAGGTAGATTGATTTAAGATCGTTGACGTCAAACGTAGAGGATAATATGGATATGCCTCCAAAATACCGGAACTTCATATTTATTGTGATATTTGTTCCGGAATTTTGAAATTAGCACGAATTTGTGTTTAAGGTGAAAAACGTATTAATAATATCAATCTACGCTACCAGTGTTAGCTAATGGTGAAAGAAATCAGTATTTTATTTTATACAAAAATACCTTGGAATAGTTACACCGTATTTTGTCCCTTACTGTTGAATTAGAAATGACGCTTGACAGTATGAGACAAAACTTAGACAGGGCCTTTTGTTTATTTATCTCATGTTCATCTATGTTCACAACGCATTGGCTTGTATCTACGGACATCGATGTGTTAGCCTATCTGTATGTTTTTTATTTTATTCCATAATTCCAATTCCGGAACTTTTTCCGGTACTTCCCGCAAATTATGGATAAAATGGCATGTCCATATTATAATATCTTGACGCAAGTATATAAAATCAATCTACCTACTCCGACCTCTGCTGATGATGTTAACTGCTAATTTCAACGCAGTATAGTATCGTATACTGAATCCATGGTCACAGATTGCGCGTCGATGTCATACATAGAGAATACAATCCCGGGATCCCGGCCGTTTTCTGACCTCGAAAATCCCGAGACTATACTTGGCTAATCTCGGGATTTTCGGGATTGCCATAAACAGGCCTAGTTGTGCATTCCGTAGTCCGTTGCGCCTTGACAATGACCTTGCCTATAATATACTGATACACCAGTCACTTTACTCTAGTGCTCAATAAAATTAGAAGCTAAAGGGCTGGAAAAATGTCATAATGACAAAAAAACATTCCTTAGATGGCCCTTACGACACGTCCTACACGGGTATTACCACTGGGTCGACGGCGCGTTGACACTTGTCCAGGTCGATGGCGCGTTGTGTTCCACGCGCGCCTCAGAGATGTCAGCAGGAACTGTGGGGTCCGCAAGGGCCGATGACTGCCAGGGGTGCGGGTTGTTCGAAAGAGATACCGCGGCCCCTGGCACACAGGCAACTGAGGGAACACGGGTGGGTTTTAGTCAGTATAAGTCTGACACGCCCTCCTGCTCCACCCAGGGCGGGAGAAGTTATTTGATGATTTCCCAACAAAAAAAAAAAACTGGTTTTACCAGGCCCTAATAATATGTTTGTTGTTAAGAACTTACAAAAAAAAGTCATGAAAAAATTCAAACTAAGCTGAGCGAATTCTTACGTAACTATCGAGTTTTTGTTTTTTCTTTTCTTACTATATTGTGATTTGATTTTTTAAGAAATCATTCAAGTTTCGTTTTTTTTTAATTATAGTTCAACTAGAAACCACATAGTATAATCGCCGGATAGTCTCGGGATACCGGGATTACGCATCATAAAACCCGTTGTCCCGGGTTTGAAAAATATGCTCGGATTGTATTATCTAGTCATACATCTCTGCCCACTCCGTCGTGTATTACAGGCGTGATGTTTCCCGTATCTAGAGCACAAATGATTTGCTCGACAATGGTGAGAAAGTCGGCGAAAGTTCGTCGCCGTTTTGATGCTTCACTGACGACTGACGCTGTCGCTCTGCACTGACACATTTGTTCTTGTTGTGAGCAAAAATTGTTTGACTAGTGACGCTGGCAGAATAGTCGACATCGCCTGAATTGCCGAAAACAAAAAAAAAAATGTTTGAGTAGGTTTTGCTAGCGGCTTCGCGCACGTGGAGGTCGAAAATTAAGCCACGGGAACGTTTTACCGGAATAAAAAGTGTCCTATGTGTTAGTCCAGGTTATAATCTATCTGTGTGCCAAATTTCATTCAAATCCGTTCAACCGTTTTTGCGTGAAAGAGTAACAAACATAATATAAACTTCCATCCTTCACATTTATAATATAAATTAATTAGTTGGAATGGAAAGTACGATTAGGCCCTTTCCCCGATCTATTCTGTAAAAATCTCACCGTGAAAACTAAGGTGAAGTCAGTTTGAAGTGAGCTGTCAATAGTGTCAATCCTTAGCAAATGGAATGACAGTTCACTTCCACTAACGCGCCAGTAGATTTTGCCTCGCAACTAGCGTATACATAACGTCCCGACATCAATCGTCGGGCAGTTGCCCACCAGACAGCATTGGTCGGAGGATCCTCCCGTTTCTACGGAGGATGAGTGAACTTTACACCCTGTTCCACATACCTTTATAGGCCTCTCCTCATACAGAGATGGCGCGAGCAGTGATCACCACGCTTGCTTAAGACAGGTTGGCGATTACAGACTTCTATACCTTCCTTACCTCCTAGTCCAGGTTTTCTTACGATGGCTTCCTCATCATCACTTGCCTAGCCATTTCCCGACTATGTTGGCGTTGGTTCCAGTCTAACCAGATACAGCTGAATACCAGTATTTTACATGGAACGACTGCCTATCTGACCTCCGTAACTCAGTTACTGGGTAACACGATAGCCTTTGGTAAGACTGGTTGTTAGACTTTCGGGCTTCTGACGACCCGTAACGGCTGTTAAAGATCCACGAATGATAGCCGGGACCAAAGGCTTAACGTGGGAGGGGTCTTGGTATGTAAAGGTGATCACTTGATCACCCATACATGGACCAACTGCGGCAAGCGTAGCTTAACGTGATACATACCCACAATCCCCTCGATGTTTTCCTCATCAGCTTGCTTGTTCTGTATCCAGTTATTTTTGGAAACACTCCACAAAATGTTTTCAACATCCACTCTTTTTATTTTAGTTAATCCTTATTTGCTTTATGATAAGCAGACCTGAATACTGACATACTCCAAATTGCTCCTACGTTATCTTGTATCATTCTCTACGTAATACATTTTACTTTAGATAACATCTGTGTGGTCCTGTAGCGAAAGTGGACCACTATAAATGTTGATTTTCGTTAGCACCGATTCTGTAAGTCCGTCAACGAAGATCCGAGCCCGTCCCAAAGCAGTTCATAACTGCGGAACGAACTCAACTCCTTTGTGGTCGGGCAAAAACACATCAGGAGTAACGAAAACTGTCAAATCGTGTTGTAATTCATTCTTATGTTCTCGTGCCTGATAGAGGTATCGTCTCTCTCCTGCCCTCATCTCAATTTATTTGTGATCTGCATCTGTCATCTTTAGCATGAACACCGATTTGTCGACAGAAGAGTAGAAACTAAATGATGTACAATAGGAGAAGATAGCTATGTTTTTCTATTAATTATTATCACAGTTATGCGTTCTAAACGAATCATGATTTTGTAGATAATCGTATATACTTTGTGGCCGTCGAGTATAAAGTTTGTTGTCAGTGTGATTTTGACAGTTTGAGAAGAAATATTCTTCTGAAATAATCTATAATTATAAGTACCTAGACAATGATCGTTAGAAACGAAAGACAAAATGACAGATTGTAGAAGGATATCTACGGTGCGATGTCAAAAATGGAGAAACGTAATTTCACTTTGTATTGAAAAAACACTGTCTATTCTTCGTAGAAATAGAAAACGTTGTAGTGTCGTTGTAGTGTGTTGTTTTTTCTGTAGTGTCGCTACAACGTCATGCTAAGAAAACTCCTCATTATTCTCCTCCCATATCCTAATTTGTTTGAGGTCGGCGTAACATGACTTTCTTTCATACTACTGTATTAATCTTCATCACAGTAGGATCACACTATTCACCCTCTTTCTAGCCAAATCATCTTTCATACAGTCCATCCAACAACTGAGAAACGCGTGCACTGACTACAGCTCCACTCAATCTGTGTAGTTCTTTCCTCAAAAGACCATTTCAGACACCAATCCACATGGTCTGACCAAGATTATGTCTGGACTTTAAAAGAAGAGACTGTGACCTCTGCGTTTGTTTCGGTTTTTCTTACGCCGACATCATCTAGTTTTTAAAATATGATTGACGTGTAAAAGTGTTTACTTGTACAAACCTACTTACGGAAATAAAATCATTTATTAATTATGGTTTCTTTCGTCTTCCCCTAAATCTTATCTAAAATAGAAAACTGTCGAAAAGAAAAAAAGAAGTAGGATCAAAAAATAACTCGGTATCTAAGAAGCCATTCTAACATGTCTATAATAACTACGATACAGTACAAGAAACCAGTTATTCAACCAAATTGTGACAAGACTGCATCGTTTAGTTGCAAAATAGATTTATCACTCGATATCAGACGACCTTAGATCGCGGAACCACTTGCCCACCGCCAAAACTAGACGTCCATTGTAAATTTGTAACCAGTCGAAGTGATTGACCTAACTATAACCAGTTTATATTAATCATTTTGACATAATCTAATCGTGTATCCGAACTCGCCGCCTGACGACGCTACACGACCGCGCCGCCGAGAGCTCACGGAAACGCCCGAGCGTTGACAGTCCGTCACCCGTCAGAGCGGCACACTTCTGCTATGTACTTTACATAGGTGCAGTACGCCGTCGCGCCGGTAACTAGCTAGTGTGCATTCAAATTTGGAATCGCTTTGTATTTTTTTTTTCAATCGATTCGTTTGATAATGTTTACGCGTACGTAATTATTAGTGTTGTAGCCGCCGGGTGCAACGCACGTCGCGATGTTCGATCGGTCTCGATTTCCACCCCGATTTTCTTTCCGCACGTGTACAAGTTTACGTGTTACTCTGTCTGTACTAGAGTGAAGTCAATGACTCGTCATGACACACATTCTATTCGACAGAACTGCACGTCGGCGGCTCCTCGCGGACGTTTTTTTGTCTAATTTTATTGTTTTATGAACGTTATAGTTTCTTGTGTACTGCGCCGCGTTGTTTGGTGTTGTTATCAGTGTATCTAGATAACGCTTCAAGGCAACATCCTTGGGTTCGCGATTCGACAATTGTGTGAATTGTTTTTTATGCTTCGCTCTTACAATGAGTTTTTGTTGAAGTAATTGTTTAAACGTCCTTGTTAGTTTTCGACGATGTTTTAGTATTTTTTTCTCAATGTAAATACTTAAGTAAATTATGCTGTTGTATTCGAAGAATTTTAAAGAATATTTCCATCAATTCATTTATGTAACCTAGTTACGCGAACATTAATTAATAGAATACCGGAAAAAAATGCTACTATCATCGACCTAATTATCCGAATTTAGATTTTCCAATTCGAATTTTAAAACTTTCCCATGCGCTCACTCGACTAAACAGCGTCTGTTTGCAAAAAAAAACCTAACACGTCACTATGACGTTCCACCCGCCATTTTCGAATAAATTCGAATTTCATCATTTTCCGAAACAATCGAAGATGCGCGCGTTTCATGGACACGTCTGCATTTTATTTATAGACGCGAATGTTTGATTTGTACAGCGACGTAGTTTACCTACATATCTACCGTCGCGGAATGTACATTATATACCATCTTGCACTATGTACTGCGGATACAACAATATAAGCGCTGTCTGTGTGCGTGCCAGCGTAATGAGCGTTTCTATGTGCTAAGAAACAGTAAAAAGTATGGCGCGAACGGTAAGAGCGGCAACGTCGCGTGCGTTCCGAGGCCGCGGTGAAAACAATAGTCTTTTATTATTTAATTTTTCTTGAATAAATTATTTTATATGATAATTTTAACATTGATGAATAATATATTTCGACGATTAACCTCATTTTATATACATCTAGACCGGTTTTTCGACGATGTAAACAACGCTACGGAAACGACGCCGTATGCAGTCTATTATGAAATTCAATACAGACATTCTTGTATGAAAATCGATACATAAATGCGTCAACTGAAGCTCTTTAGCGTTGTTTTTTTACTCGATGATTTCCAATCCACATTCCAACCCAAAAAAATCAATATATCAATGATAAAAAAACAAACAAAGCCAACGAAAATAGCCGGTGTGGGATGAAAAAAAAATAGTAACCGATGTTGACCTTTTCGAACGCGTCTCGCTAGTAGCACGGCCAGCTGACGCGACGTTGCCGCACTTCCTGCCGTGCCCTGAACCGTTCACGCTTATCGCCTCTACTACCACGCGATTAGGCCTAAATTCGCGTAGCAACACTAAGTATATAAAGGATTTAGGACGTTTCACGGTACTATGACACTTCCCGCGCGAAAAATTTGAAATGCTTTATCAGTCGTACTTCGTGATGCGCGGCGCGTAGTAAATTCTTGGAGCGTTTTACCTAATAATAGTTTTTTATTTCTTTTAGTCGCTTTTAGACGTGGAAAAGAACTATTTTAGTTAAAAACTAAAAGATAAATGTGTTACAAAAACCAAAGTGCCCAAAGTTAGTGTGTTTTAACAAATTATTTATTAAATAAGAAATTAAATCTATATTTATTCAAATTTACTAAATTAAATAGCAAATCTAAGTGACCAAAAAAAAGTGTGTAAACAAATAAATAAAAAAAACAGAGTGAAAAATCAAAAGAAAATAGTCTGTGAATTACCAGGAGCGCATATCGTTAAAGAGTTTTCAACGCCCCACAAGTGACACGAAGATGGCTCGGTGACCAAGGTGGCCTACATGCCGGTGGCGCTGGGCTCGCTCGGCGGCGAGGGCGAGTACCGCGAGTACGGCCACCATCTCTCGCCGCACCACCCGGCGCACATACAATACCACGAGTATGCGCCGCCGCCGCCGCCGCCGATATACCATCCCATACCGGACCCCTATTTTAGGTAAACAGTTGAACCGCTTCGAATTATGTGCGCCTAGTACTTTGACAGAAACTAGCTGACGCGTTTCAGCTTAGTACAATTTTATTTTATTATCCATAGATAGCATAGCTTATGCATAATCAGCCAGTCGTGTTCCCACTGCTGGGACACAGGTCCCCACTCTGATATAAGAGGGAGTGGGCCGTAATCCACCACACAGGCCCAGTGCGGGTTGGTGAATGACACATATCTTCGAAATTTTGATCCTAGGACATGCCGGTTTCTTCACGATGTTTTTACCTTGACTGTTTTGAGAGCAGTGATGAAGAAATGTTATTATTCACTATTAGCTTTTGCCCGGGAGCGAAATCGTCTCTGTGGACTTCAGAATTGGGTCCAATGCTGAAAATGCACTGGTGGGGTCCGCAAAGGCCGATGCCTGCTAGGGGTGCGGGTTGTTCGAAAGAGATACCGCGGCCCCTGGCACACAGGCAAATGAGGGAACACGGGTGGGTTTTAGTTAGTAAAAGTGTGACACGCCCTCCTGCTGCACCCAGCGCGGGAAAAGTTATTTGATGATTTCCCACCCAAAAAAAAAAAATCTGAAAATGTAAAACTTACTTCTAAAATGACATTGTTTTGACATGTCATTTACCGGGATAAAAGTTAACCTATGCGTTGATCCAGGTTATAAACTATCTGTGTGCTAAATTTCATACAAACTTTCACTTTTAAAATGTTAAGGATATTTAGGTAAACAATCGCAATGAAACGAATATTGACTGACACAGACAGCAGCTTGAACGTGGTTTAGATGTGCTAACCGGGTATTTGCTGATCGCCTATCATTCAGAATCTGATTAATTTTGAAGGTATCAATCCATTGCTCCATATTATGTTCGAAAAGTTTGTCTCTTCTACAACGTATTATAATTTATAACGCAATGAATGTTGTTATCTGTCAAAAGCCATTCTTAGAATTCTTACTGTTAGTGTGTCACACATTTACCTCTCTGATAGAAACTAGCCGAGGCGTTTCAACTTCGCACATTAATTTTAAGGCTCTCGCAGACAGGCGCGCCTTGACTCTGGTAGAACTATTTCCATAAAGTTTGCATAGAAATTGTTCTACTCGAGTCTCGTCGCGCCTGTCTGCGGGAGGGAGAGGGAGGGAGCTTTTATACGAAAAAACCTTTCTCTAACAATTCACTGGTGAACACCACATCAAATCTTACAACTGGTTTAGAAGTATAAGCGAATACACTGACAGATGACTTCAGTTTTATTAAAAGACCAGCTCAGCTGACCGGACGGACGTTGTCCTGTCCAAAGTTTAATAGTTCATACAAACAAGTACTTTCATTTTATCCCGACTGAATTTTTTCCGGGATCTCTTCATTTTTGTGTTCTGTGCCCTAAGGGTGCCAAGGGAACCCTATGACTAAGCCTCCGCAGTCGTCAGCCCTTCTATCTGTCAGCTAGCTAGCTATCTCATAAACCGTAATAGGTAGATAGTTGAAATGTTCATGTGTATTTCTATTGAGTTTGAAGTGAGCTGTCTATAGTGTCAATCCCTACCAAGTGGAATGACAGCTCACTTCACGTAGTTTTCACGGTGACATTTTTACAGAATTCCTACTCGTAGATCGTCAGGTCTAATTTTAAAATTACATAAATCATGGACCCGTCTGTTTTGACGTTTTTGCCTAATAGTAGTTTGCCTAATCTAATGATTAGGCAAAAACGTCAGACAGACGAGACCTGCTGGGATTAACCTACTATTAAGTAGGTCTAGATAGCAACAGCATAATCAACCTATTAAGTTCCCACTGCTGGGACACAGGCCTCCTCTGCGGGTCGCTATTATACTTGTAGAGTCCTGTTGATCCCGGATTTCGATTATATCACTCCACTCTCTGTCATCACTAACCGAAGTCTCTCATACAGACATCTCTTTCAAATGTTTCCCGCCATTCGTGGTGTTTGACAGTTAACATTAGTGACAGCTACCAGTGTTTACATATCTTTTATATAGATGCCACTGCAGTAGTACTATTGTGTAAAAATATCACCACAAAAACAAAGGTGAAGTAAGCTGTCAATAGTGTCAATCCCTAGCATCACGTGAAATGACAGCTCACTTCAACCTCACTTTATCTTAGTTTTCACGGTGAGACTTTTACATAATAGATCGGCAGTACTTAAACTTATCTTTGCAAAAAACTTCCTTAATTAGTTTTAACATTACCTGTTTAAATACTAAGTAAATAGAACTTGAATTGTTTAACCACCTTGGAAAATATATACCTACGTCATGAGGAAAATGTCTTATCAATACGGTTTTCATCAATCTGCTTAGCCTTTTCTGTAACTGCCCGTGAATTCACAGCAGGCCATATCATAATACCAGCGCTGCGACATTTTTTTAAATGTCGTAGCATTGTGCTAAGATAGTAGCCTTTTGGTCTCGTACAGGATTTTCTGTTCTTTTTACTTTTTTATAAGATAATTTTGTTTTTCATATTTTATTAATGTTTTTAGTTTAGTATGTGACCTTTCTGTGCGAGTCACAATAAATACTTTCTTATCCCAATTATGAAAAGTTAGGTGAAGTAAGGTGTCATTCCACCTGACGCTACGGATTGACACATTTGACAGCTCACTTCAATCTCACATAATCGAAGTTTTCACGGTGAGAATTTTTGCAGAATAGGTCAGGCTAAATGATAACAGCTTAACTTTTGGTATAGGCTACACTTGCCGGGGCCGGTCCGTGGATGCGTCGACCATCTATTACATTATTGAGTTCCATGCCTCGGAATGCAAATTGCCGTTGGTGGCGGCTGTCATTTGTATACATCTTTGACAGTCGTTACGGGTAGACAGAATCCGCCTCGACCCTTGCTCGAGCCAGCCCGCGCCTTTGAGCCTTGTAGCATTAAATTCGTCCCTAAATATTAATCACTCCGATCACTCGCTCTGTTTAGTTTTGATTGTTTTTTCCATTTTTACCTGTTTGTGCTCCTATAATAAGGTTTGATCGAATTAATATACACTTTACACTGTTTAAGGCGTTCCAATAATTTAATACCCGACACACCCTGACAAATCTCCTACAAGTAAAAAATTCTGACAGTCAGTCTTTCTAAAGAGTATCATGTGCCCAGTAACTGGTAAACTACTGGTTTTCAGCTGCATGGTGAGACTGTAAGCTGACCCCAGCATAGTTGGGAAGAGGCTAGGCAGATGATGGACATCATCAGATTCTTGTAGCACTCTGGCAACTGCCAGTGACCAACGACTTGTGTGAACCAATTAGCAAGCCTGTAGTTACTCTCATAATTACACAAACTCGTGCAAATGGTATTGTTTTTCTCAATATTGGGGACGGACGTAAGGCTTCGACGAGGTGACGTCATTGTGTGATGACGTAATAGACGCGTTGGACTGTGTAGATGGAATAATTGTGTATTTCTGGAACGTTTTATTTCGTTTATGTAAATAGGAAAAAAAATGGTGTGAAACAATTATTAGAGATTACATATTTATTATTACTTGCCTATGTATGTATGTATAGAATCAAGTCTATCCGACTAAACAGCCAGCTGTGCTGCTGGGAAGTTTGTTCCGCTAATTCTTCTTCCCAGCTAAAGCACTAGGAAGTGGTGACGGGTGGGCTGTCTTATGTATTTTGACGTTCGAAAAGTGCTGATTCTCAGCCTAATTTGAATAAATGACTTTTGATTTTGATTTTATAGCTAGGTAACGGGTAGGAACACGTTCGCAAGGACTTCGAAAAACAGTGTCGAATCGAGCATTGAGAACGAATCTATCAGAGTACACCCCAGCGTGTTAAAAAAACACACTGTTCGATTTACAAATCTCGGCGCTAAGCAGGTCTTTGAAGATCCAGTGCGCAAAAAAACCCGCTGCTATATTTTTACGTCTGTGCAAACGTGGAGTTAGGATATTAAAAGAAAAACAATAGGGAGCAGTGGCGAAAGCACCATATAACACGATTCCTACCGGCTTCCCTTCGCGATTCGCATCGGCAACTCTATCGTTATTAAAAAATGGCCCGTCAATGGTGGGTACTATTGTCAAAAAATATAGTTATGCTACGGGTATTTAATTTATCATAACAAAAAACGGTAATTTTTAGCTTTGTATTACAACAACAAATAAAAACTAAATTAACCCGGCGCCAAAACATCATAATCAGAAACTAAAATTTCATACAACAGCGATCCCGTAATGGTCAGTTTAGGTCACGTGGCACCGCTTGATATAGACGAGAGCAAGCCGCTATGCAACGGGTTATGACAGAGACAGATATAGAAAAATGCGTCAGCGAAAATGTGATGGTGGAATATTGCTCATTTTATTGGGTTTTCAGCTGTTAAATTTTATTGAATTTAATTCTTAAAATCCCTATATTAATTTTGGAATGATAGTAAGTATTCTTTATTGATAAGTCAGTAAGTTAAAGCCGACTTCGCATCGGCGTCTCTCTTCGAAAAATTTACACCTCGCCGCTGATAGGGAGGCGATGCTTAAGGGGAATCTAGTCGCGGGCTCGAACTCATGATGGGCCTGGCTAAAAACCAAGCTGTCTCACCAGGGCCTCAAGTCTGCTATTACAATAGTGTCAGAATGGTCTGTCATTGATTTCACAATTGTTGATTTTGACAAGTTTGGTAATCTACTAATAAAATGGCGTCATTATGACTTTCCAATGGTCAGCCACTGACACTCCATTGAAAGAAATGGCATTTATTGGTAATCTCGTACATCATGACAAATGAATGACTGACTTAATTTACGAACTTCCTACTACTTTAGATTGCATAAAACACTAATAAATAATATGTAAAAATATATATATAAATGAAATCTGGCATGAATAAATGTTCAAATTTAGTAGTAGTTTTTCGAAAAACTTTTCTACTAACGAGTTTTATAATAATGGCAATACAAAAATGGTATTATTATGACACAATTCTATTACGAGACCATTGACTGACCAATGATCGACCATTATGAATTTAGCAGATTACGAACTTTTAGCAAAATGACCAATGAATGACAATGGAATCGTGTTGGAATGACGAATTTATAAAAAATAGCAGACTAAGGCCCCAGGTATCGTGTCCGACAGAGTGTTACATCAGTGATGAGCAGTTAGACGCAAGTCTACATGCACAACGTTATTGAGTGAGATGCAGGATCATTTATAGTAAAACAGGCGCGTAAAAAATTAAGAAAAGTCTTTCGGAAGATCGGGTTTTTTGAAAAAACCAATGCATAAATCAATGATCAATAAAGTTTATTCAACTTTTCGACAGTTGAGCTTTGTCGGTACTGACTTGGTTTTGGAGATTTTATACGTCTTTTATTACTTAAACACGCCCAAAGTTAGGTTAGATTAGCAAGAGAAACGAATCTTTGTTGGCTCATAACTTTTTAATGACTTTTTATTTTAGTTTCTTATTTCCGTACAGACAATATTAATAATGACACAAAACCATACCGTGTATAAATTTTGCTGTACATTTTCGAATAGTGGAGTAATACACTCCCGAAGTTTGTATGGAAAAAAAGTCGACTAGATTCACCTTAAGACCACAAAATCGGAGTGATAAACTTAAGACTGGAGCCGAGTATACAACATTATTTTTAGTATATGCGAAACCTGAATATAGTTTGTTCAGAATAAGTGACTGAATCGATTCCAATATTTTTTAGAAAGAAAGAAAGAAAAGAAAGAAAAATTGTTTATTCTGCACAAACAAAACGCAGATTATAAAAATAAAACAATTTTTTTTTAAACATAAAATGCACCCATACAAAGTAGCCAAAAGCCCCGTATCCCCGTATTTACACAATGTTATATTTTTTCCTAAAAAAGTTTTGCAAGTGTGATGGAAAATTTTATCACCAGTTAATTACAATACAATCGCCGTACGGTAGGTACCTAATGCCTAATTATTATCAATGAGCACAATACGACGCTGGACGCGCGGGCGGCGCGAGGTGGCCGCGGTGACCATGTTTGTGTAGACAACTAGGTAACATAACAAGCATTTTTCATGATACAGTTTTGCAATTTATAGATTCTTTACATAAAAATACTAGACACGTGTTTTGGGTTTCGCATAAACTAAAACTTGTGTTGTATATACGCGATTCAGCGTAACCGACCGACTGGAGCTGAGTATACGTGATTCCGCGCCGAGCATATGCGATCAAGAGTTACCGACCGACTGGAGCCGACTATCCTCGTTTCAGGGGGGCTACTGTCTAACTCCGTCAACGAAAATACGGGCCCGTCCGAAAATAGTTCGAAACTTCAAAGTTACTCCTACAGCTGATTAATTAACTTTTTTGGTCGGGTAAAACCATATATGGAGTAGGGACGGCTGTCAAATCGTGTAGTAATTCATTCTTAGTTTGGGCCCCAAACTAATCATAGGCCCGTAACTTCGACCGAGATTACGGATTTCGTGCTTAAAGAGCCTACTCTTTAAGCACGAAATCCGTAATCTCGGTCGAAGTTGACAGTGAACGACACAGGTTGCCTACAACCTGTGTCGTTCACTGTTCAGAAAGACCGCAAAATGCGCCTAAAGAAGTTTTCACTTCAAAAGCTAAAAACAGTCCACACAGTTCCGACCTAAACTATCCTATCATCATTATAAAGACATCTTCGAACTCAGTATTTGCCTAATCTAATGGTAGGTCTGCAGCATAATGTTCCTTGCTGGGACTGCGGCCTCCACTCCGTGAATGGGCCGTGATCCGTCCCGACTGTGGGGTCTAGAATCACGTGCTAAATTCATGGTTACAGTTTGCGTGTCGGTTTCCTTGCCAACCTGTATACACTCATTTTTACCCAGCCGCATCAAAACTGTGCTGCTGGGGAGTTTGTTCCGCTACTTCTTCCCAGCTAAAGCACTAGGAAGTGGTGACGAGTGGCCGTTTTTGGGTGGACTGTCTTATGTATTTTGACGTTCGAAAAGTGCTGATTCTCAGCCTAATTTGAATAAATGACTTTTGATTTTGATTTTTTACTCAAAATGAGAGTACTGATTTTTTCTTCTATTATTTTAATAGTTTATTTTTTTCTATTATTTCAGGCGGCATGCCCCTTACTTCGGTCAGCCAGACTACAGAGTTTACGAACTCAACAAACGGTTACAACAGAGGACAGAGGTTGGTACCATTTCGCTTTCTCTTTAGCCGACTTCAAAAAGAAGGAGTTTATCAATTCGACATGTTTTTTTTTTTTTTTAATGTATCATGTTCGGGCATAACTCCGACATATATAGACGGATTTGCAAAATATATTTTTTGTTCGAAAGGGGTTTAGTTCGAAATGGTCCCATTGAAATTTAATATAGATCTGATGATGCGTTTCGGAGACAGACAACGGAACTCGTCAAAAAATTACAGCAAATCAATCGCGATTGCTGCTATCCCATAAATATGCAATGTTTTGACCAAGGATGATGAAATTTCGAATTGGCGTGGGGTAGGTATTAAAACTAAAAAGTGTAAAATAAAAACTTAAAAAAAAAACAACCGACTTCCGGAAAAACACTACAAAGTAAAAAATAACTTCAATTTCAGAAGGCGGTGACAAAATATTTAACTACATATCCAAAGTCGCCGACTTCCGAAATTAAAGTTATTTTTCACTTTGTAGTATTTTTCCGGAAGTCGTTTTTTTTTTTTTTCTTAGTTTTTTAATGTATAAATGCTTCAAAACCAATGGCGTTGCCCCGACTTGCGCGTTGTAGCTCTTGAATCCGAAACCAGCGAGGCACTTTACTTTGTGTATTTCATTTCATCACCACTGCTCTCAAAACGGTGAAGGAAAACATCGTGAGGAAACCGCCATGTCCTAGAACTAAAATTTCGAAGACATGTGACATCTGCCAACTCGCACTGGGCCCGCGTGGTGGATTACGGCCCACTCCCTCACACAGAGAGGAGGCCTGAGGTTTGAAGGCTCTAAGAGAGCCATATTCATAATGTATAGTCTACTTCAACGTGGTCCTTCAACGAAGCCCACGTAAATCTTAAGTGGCATTGGACAAAAATGTATGGGGTTTGGTCCAATACTAACGGGACTTATGTTACTGAATAGTGTCCATTAAACAAGGATTCACATCTGTCACTAAAAATTTACAGATATTTTTCATGGGTCTCTTAATGAGCATTAGTCTTTTTTTTTCCGTTGGTCTAGTTAGTGGTGCATATTGGCACTCATGCCCACTGTCCTTTCTATTTTCGAGAACTATTCATGATTTTTTTAAATTTAATTTTAAGGCATTTGACATTTCATTCTATATATATTTTTTCCTAATTAATAAAATTTGACATTGTATGAAAAAAATGTATTACCCATTGTCATTTCAAACTAATTTACTTATAGCTTTATTAAGGGGAATTGTACTTTAATTTAAATATTTCTACACTGGCAACGGTAGTATATGTGAAGCTTTTAATAATATTACGATCGTAATGTACCATAAACTCGGAAATAAATATACTATTACTATACAATGCAAATCAGTACCGTAATTTGCAAAAATCATAAGAATTTTTTATTTTCGTGGTGTTTTTTTTTTTAATTATTTTGACGCACACGTGGGGCGCACTAAGTGCCCTAGACATTTTCTACCAGTCAAAAACACCATTTCATCATTTGATATTCTAGTGGTCGCAAGCGCTATTGCTGAATATGGGTTCAATTCCCAGGTCGGGCAAAATGCTTTTGGGTTTTCTGACAGAAATTTCTGGCGAAATGTGGCTGTACTAGATTTAGTTGCAGCCCTGCCTAACCCTAGGGTGATTACAGGCGTGATCATGTTCATGACTTTCAAAGAAAAAAATTTAAACAGGTTTTTACCTAATTTTTCGCTCGACACTAATTTTTACAGGTACCAGGTTACCATTATACTCACAGTGTAATTTATAAATTCCAGGACTCAGATAACCTGTGGTGGGACGCGTTCGCAACAGAATTCTTTGAAGACGATGCGACGCTGACCCTCACATTCTGTTTAGAAGATGGACCTAAGAGATACAGTGAGTACGCTTCGAATTTATGCTCGCCTGGTACATCACGGGGGCTAATATGTCTCCATAGCTTCTAGCCGTGACTTTGTTTGCGTGGTGGAAGTCGTAAGATACACAATACATATCTATACTAATAATAAAGTTTTTTTGTTTGTTTGTTTGAACGCTCTAATCTCTGAAACTACCAGTCGGAGTTAGCGTAAAAAAAAATCGGAATAGAAATAGAAAAGTGCAAACATATTGTAAAAAAATCCTACGCGGACAAAATATGTAAAAAACAGCTAAGTAAAAAAAAGACAAAATTTCAGCGCCCCCTGCGGTGAAATGTATCTTCGTTCAGAATCATGTAGGTATGTGGGATTCAGTCCCACCCATTGTACGGTGGTGGTATGGAACCACGGGGCCTACTTTCTAAGCACGAAATCCGTAATCACGGTCGAAGTTACGGGCGTTTCCTACTCCGTATCACTTACGGACCTATGATTAGTTTGGGGCCCAAACTAAGAATGAATTACTACACGATTTGACAGTTGTCTGTACTCCCTATACAGGGTGTAAGGGAAACGCTTCCGAAAATGAAGACAGGTGATACGGCTAGTGATTCTCGATACACCACCATCAAAAAAATTGTTTTTTTTGCCAATTTTTTTGCATTTTTTGTATACTATGCTGTGAGAACAGTTAAATGAACCATTATTTGAGATTAAACACAGTTAAACAGTAGTTTTGTAGTTCCGTGTGGTACCGGACGTAAAAGAATAGCACCATACCCTTTCTTCCCGTGGGTGTCGTAGAAGGCGACTAAGGGACTTACTAGAGAATGGGCAGCAGCGTTCTCTATGCATTTTACCGCCATACTGCCTGCATATTTGACAGTTGTCCCTACTCCCTATATGGTTATACCCGTTCAAAAAAGTTAACTAATCAGCTGTAGGAGTCACTTCGAAGTTTCAAACTATTGTTACGAGCTTCGGGTTCGTGACAATTAAAAACTGCCAATAAAAATGACCAAAATCGACACTTTAATTAAACACACAAATTACAAAACACAATTTCACTATTAATCACTTTAGATCGCACTTCAAGATCGCCTTAGATGTTTTCGCATGTATCGCTTAACCAATACTACCCCGATCCCGATCCGCTCCCGCCTTTTATAGGGCCACAGAACATTCGGGAATCGAACCATCTAGAATCTTCGAGTACATACCGGCCCCGACTGAACGGATGTTGATAATTCTAGAAGATTCTTGTTATCGAAATTGCTAGATACATCTTGACTTAAGTAATTCTGCTACTCGATACGAGATGGCGCTAGTCGTAACGAATTACTTTAGTTTTAGCGCGTAACACTATTTTCAGACGGACCTGTAAACCCTTCAATTGCGATTCCGAGTCCGATTTGACCGCTTCTTTTATTCCGTTTTCTAAAACATGTACATTTTCCATTACCAGCGATAGGAAGGACCCTGATACCGCGGTACTTCCGCAGCATCTACGAGGGGGGCGTGTCGGAACTGTACTACACGATGCGGCAGCCCAAGGAGTCCTTCCATAACACGAGCATCACGTTAGACTGCGACCACTGTACCATGGTGACGCATCACGGGAAGCCTATGTTCACTAAAGTAAGTGGCCATTTTTTTTTTAAACGTTGCCCCCCACACTAGGAATTTCTCCTGTATTGTGGGTGCGTTTACAAACATTTAAACTCACATACACAAACAGCCAGACCCGGAACAACTTGTTTCGGCCTTTCTTCTCAGAGTAGTCAGATAGGAAACGCCGACCTCATCAAGTTTTAAAAAAATATGATTGACGTGTAAAAGTGTTTGTACAAACCTACTTACAGAAATAAAATCATTTATCATTTAACTACTTGTAGGTCATACAAATATTTGTTCGGTGCGGGAATCGGAACTCGCGACACGCAGCGCAGCAGTCAATCGCTTAACCACTGCGCCAACTGTGCTGTCACTGTATTGACATCAATTACTTCGTACCCAAAGATAAAAGTGCTCGCCAGAAAAATAATTTAGGGTCGCGCGCATGGGTGTGCACTGGCTGTTTGTCGTCATAGGAAAAAAAACTCGACTACTTAAAATCACGCTATGAAATGTATGAAACAACAAAATATTCTCACTTGAAATGCCTCTCATTTCAAATACTCAGTCTTGCTCCTCCTGCTCGTCAGCGTATAGCAAAGTCCACGGTAGTGGAGGTTATCCATCATCAGGTTGAATAGTAGAGGACTGAGAGCAGTTCCCTGTCGGACACCCACTTTGAATTCGAATGCTTAGCTTACGCCTGCTAGACTTCGACCCTGTGCTGACATTGTTGTACTTATCGATAATGAGCTTATGTAATATTCTGCTATATTTTTGGATAAAACAAGAGTCTGCCATAGTAACTTACGTGATACTCTGTCGAAAGCTTTTTAGAGATCTGTGAGTGCTAGATGTAGGTCTGTGTTGTTAATCCTATATTTTTGAATCCGTTTTCTGATTGTTTGTATAGCGTCAGTGGTTGACCTGGATGCTGTGAAGCCAAACTGGTTTAATAATATTTCGGAGATATTGATGATACGTTTATTGATGATTCGGTCACATATTTTAAGTGTATGGGAGGTTAATTACAGCATAAATAATTTAATTTAGTTTCTTACACCTCAACTACTATCCCCAGGTATGCACAGAAGGCCGCCTTATCCTAGAGTTCACGTTCGACGACCTCATGCGCATCAAGACGTGGCACTTGGCCGTGCGCGCACACCGCGAGCTCATCCCGCGCGCCGCCGTGCACCCGCCCGACCACGCCGCGCTCGACGCGCTCGCCAAGAACATCACGCGCCAGGGCATCACCAACTCCACTCTCAACTATCTCAGGGTGAGTGCAGGGCTGCGGTCTACCACACCACACGCCGACCGCGACCGGTGACGAGTAGCCGAGCGTCACCAACGACGGCCGGATGCTTTATTAGTAAATACACAGGCGATAGTGTTGCCAAAATGACATATAATGGGCAAAATTTTGGAACAAAAACAATAGAAAATAAAATACGTATGTGTAACATTAATTTAAATTAGTATCAAACGACAAACTAGAGTCAAAAGGCAGAGTATATGCCAAGTTTCACCACTAAACATATTTTTTTTTTAATTCTAATCAAAGTAAAATAAAATAATAACTTTAAAACAGTCTCCGAATTACTTTCAAATACTCATTCAATGAGATGAAATTGTGTTGATGATTTTAATGACTATAATTCTGTAAATACATATTGTTATTATTATTTATTTATTTAGCAGACAACTAGGTCCATTATAATTATAATACAACAAAAATACTTACAATTCTAGATGGTAGTAACAATTTAACTTATTGTTAAGTTTTTATACAACATACACTCTGACCTGATTCTGATTTTTTATCCTTAATCAATTAGAACCCGGTTCTTAATAATTGATAACAATCTAGTCTATAAGACTAATAAGCAATTTTAATCTAACTTAATTTTTTACATGAAGATTATTTTAAAACTTAGAATAGTGTTGATTGTATTTAACACAAGTCCGTTCCACTTTAGAGTCTGTTATGATGATATTAAAAACACTTTTTTCATGTGTTATTAATTTAATATGTGTGTTATTGTCACTATTACTCCTACACTTTTTACACTACTCTAACCAGAGATCGGATATTCGGATACATATTTACCTAAAGATATATTTTAGCTATGAAAGTATGGAAGCGGCTTTATAAATTATTTGTAATATTTATTAAAAACCCCGGGATTCTTGGATTACATAACTATTCAGATGTGTATTAATTTAAAATTAATGTTTAACCCAATACAAATATGTATATGTACAGGAGGAGGGGTTGTTTGTATTAGTTAAAACAAAAAATAAACAAATTACTTACCTAAATCGATACAAAAGCGCATTCCATGTTAGCCAACATCTCGACTTTAGGTGAATATGCATCCGAATATCCGATCTCTGACTCTAACTCAAAAAGTTTTGTTCGTTTTAGAAAATGTAACTAAACTACTTTTTCATTTGTGTTCCAGTTATGCGTGATCCTGGAGCCGATGCAGGAGCTAATGTCGCGACACAAGGCGTACGCGCTGTCGCCGAGAGACTGCCTCAAGACCACGCTGTTCCAGAAGTGGCAGCGGATGGTGGCGCCTCCTGGTGAGTACCCATTATCAACCATAGCAGCATCAGCCTATAATGTTCCCAATGCTGAGACAGGGTACACGAGCCCAATGCGGGTTGGTAGATGTCTTATGTCACGATTTCCTTCACCGTTTTGAGTACCGACTGGAAAATATTTATTCTTAAATACTTTATTATGCACTGGCGGTACGGCAGTTATTACTAAGCTAAGTAGTAACAGCCACACCGGTCGAACGATCAGGTTAAGCTGCTATTTGCGGTTAGTCCGTGGATAGGCGACCATCTTTATATATCAACCCCTCATTGCCTCGGAAAGTACATTAAGCCGTTGGTCCCGGTTGACCAGTCTTACCAAAAGGTATCGTATTACCTAGTTAGGGTTGTATAGGTCAGATAATTAGTCGCTCCACGTTAAATACTGGTATTCAGCTGCATCAGGTTACACTGGAAGCTTACGCTAACACAGTTGTGAAAAGCTGTTTTTGTAGTTTTTCGTGGAACTTATATATTTTTTACGAATCTCCAAAGACCATAATATAACAGTCGTTTGGTTGCCTTAAGGGGAACCGGGCTCGAACTCACTGGTGGGCCTGGCTAAAAATCACGCTGTCTCACCAGGCTTCGTGTCTGACAGAGATAGTATCAGTGATAAGCAATTAGACGCTAGTCTACACGTTATTGAGCGAGATGCAGGATCATTTATAGTAAAAAAATCGCGAAAAAATTAAGAAAAGTCCTTTGGAAGATCGGGTTTTATGAAAAAGCCAATGCATAAATCAAAGACCAATAAAGTTGATTAAACTTTTCGATAATTGAACTTTGTCGGTACCGACTTGGTTTTGGAGATTTAACACTTCTTTTATTACATTAAACACGCTCAAAGTTCAGTAAAATTAGCAAGAAAAACGAATCTTTGTTGGCTCCTAACTTTTTAATGGGTTTTTATTTTAGTATTCTGTTTCCGTACAGACAATATTAATAATAAGACAAAACGATATCATATTTTACTTTGGATGTGCCATGTCAGACAGTGGAGTAAAACACTCCCGAAGTTTGTATGGAAAAAATGTGGACTAGGTTCACCTTAATGTACATGTCGCAATGTTATTTAGAGTTGAACAAAATTGGAATTACGAAAAAAAGTTTTTTTTTTTGTTTATTTCGTTTTTGATATCGAAACCCAACACTAGGTTAAATTGTCAGCTAATTTAATTTGATGCTGTAGATTTTTTATTTTTATTTATTAATTGCTTATGCCAGTGGCTTCGCCCGCGTCTAGGTCGGTGTATTGTACATAATTATGTCACCGTAAGATTGTGAACACCGTTAGTTTATAATCTATCTTGCGAGATTATAAACTGTCGATAAATTGTGAACTGCACCATACTGCTTACCGACCGAATAGGTTAGGTTGGTTAGAATTGCGACCAAACGCTACTTCCAAGTTAGTGGCAGTTACTTGACTATTTAGTAATAGCGCAAGGTACTATCCGTCTTGATACCAGCACCCTAATTGCGTAACTCACGATTAATCATAATCTGTTTCGTTTTGAAACAGATGGCTAAACCATTGCTTCATACAGCACCGGATCTACGATTTTTTCGAACCGGGGCAAAAACTTCATAGTGGCGCCCCTCTCTCCAGCATTTGAGATAAATTAATTCGGTGTGGGCCTGTGTGGCGCCTTTTTCTTACAAGTCGACGATGAGCCAACCAGGCTTCCGTAAGTTAGGCCCTTTCTGGAGCAAGCTTTTTATTTTTAATCATATTATATTATGATTTTTGGCGCCCCCTGAAACTGTTGCCCGGGGCAGGTGCCCCGGTTTGCCCCCCCCCCCCCCTAGATCCGGGGCTGGCTTCATATGTTCGAAAAATGTGTCTGCTCAAAAATGTAAATAACGCAATGAATATTGTTAAACTGTCAAAATGAAACAGATTACAAAGAAAATAAAACTACTAAAAGTACCACCGTATATTTAAATGTAGCTAATAGTTAGTAATACGTACATATGCCGCACACCTGTTCTTATTTTAATTCTATGAATGTTAATATCTGAAGTTTTCGGGGGGTTTGAAAACTCCCAAAACCTTCCCCCTGGCTACGCCCGTGCTATGATCACTCTTGTTTGTAAGATAAATAAAATGACCGCACCTGTTGCATTGGCTACATACACCTGTAATGATAGTTGTAAGGGAGATTTTATTAAATAAATAGATAAAATGATGATGACGGCCTCCTCTGCAGAGTCCCAGCGCCCGGCCAGCAAGCGGCGCAAGCGCAAGGGCTCGGCCGGGCCCAACGCTGCGCCGCCCGCCCCCGCCAAGAAACGATCTCCCGGACCCAACTTCAGTTTAGCATCGCAGGTAACACTTATTACAATAATAATTATTACTTACACATAAACTCACGCATTTTTTCCATGGCTATACGCAGAAACTGGGATCCTGCTGTTTTGCTAAAATGATTTTAACTAAATTTCACTATCCAAACAAATTTTAGCAACCCTTTTTTGTACCAATGCAATATTTGGAATGAATTTAATTATCATTTGGTCAAATTTTTACTCGGCAGAATATTACCAAGCTTAATGTCACTAAGGGCCGATTTTTCAATCCTCAGTTAAACAGACGGATAGGGTTTATTCGATAGATAGCAAAAAAGTCTGTTGTTCAATCGTCAGATAGGCTTTACTGGTCGAATAATTCACTTAACTGAGGAATAAATCTATTTGCCTCTTTGACGGCCAGTTAACCGCTTATTCCATTCTTAAATGCCTTTGACGTTACTAAATTTGAGGTTAGTCTTCGTGGTTTATAATAAATAATATGAAATGGATATTTTCGATAGTATTGACGACATGGCAATTGAGGGACAAGCCATAATAAATGAATATGTTAATCCAAGTGAAAGAAAAGAAGGAATTGTAAGACCGGGGGTCGAACAGTTTCACGCGTGGGATTCAACAGAATTCCATCGTCGATTCAGACTTACCAAAGAATCAGTGCAATATTTCCTGTTGTTGGTAAAAGATAAAATCAAGAGTAAGACACAAAGATTAGTTTTTATAAGCTTGAACACATATATTTATTGGTATTGATTTGCACAACGTAATTAATTAAGCACGGTACCTTACCTACAAAAAAACTACATTTGGTTTCAGAAACCAGTGTATTTGTGTTGTCTTTTTATTTTATATTATTTTCTTAAACCTCTCTGCTAAACTCACAAGTAATTGAACCTCAGCATTATTAAAGTTTGCTGAACGCTCCCTCTTTTTGTTTTCCATTATTATCAATTCAGAAATCACAAATAAAAACACCACACAGTCAAACTTACAACCTCGTAACGTTTTGAAAAGTGAAATGACGACGCTGCCATCTGTTTGAATCACGTTTAGTCCGTCCCGTTCTAACATTCGCTTATTCTGTATATTTGTTTCACCTCCCTGAAGTTAGCGTTTTCACAGATGAGATATTCGGTCGGTTAGTTATTCCTTGGTTAAATATCATTTGAAAAATTGACAACCACTTAACCGACGAATAAAGAGTCTAATAACTTTACTCTCTAGTTAGCTATTGGTACTTTTATCTGAGGATTGAAAAATCGGCTCTAAGTATATTGTGTTTAGTTTGTGATATTCCTGTCACAATAAATACTTTTTTCTTTCTTTCTCTCAACTCTTTCAATTGTCCCCAGGATGTGATGGTAGTCGGCGAACCTTCGCTAATGGGCGGCGAGTTCGGCGACGAAGACGAGCGCCTCATCACGCGCCTGGAGAACACGCAGTACGAGGGCAACGACGACTGGTCCGCGCCGCCGCCCGCCTCGCCCGCCAAGTCTCCGCCCGGACACTGACCCGGACACTGACCCGGACACGCTCCCGCCGGACACGAGCGCGCTGGCCGGGACGCCGACCGCATAGCCGAACTGCGCAGTACTCCGACCCCACTTATTTTACCCTGGGTATTGCTACCGAATGTACAGTGATCTTGTTGAAGTAATGTTGCCAGTGAGGTGAGGTTGCTGTTGGGTAGCTTCCACTGACATGTCTGTCTATATCACAGCAACCTTTCAGTAACCAGTAGTAGCTTTTACAGTGGCAACAACCCAACGGTTGCTGCCACTGAAAAAGCTCAAAATCACTGTGTTCTTTCTGATTGTTATAACGGTTGCTTTTTGGGTTACTAACTCCTCGTCCACATATTGTATCTCTGATTGTGTAAAGCTGCTAAAAGTACAGTGATCTAGTTGACCGAAGGTTGCCAATGAGAACGCTGGCTAAATCACAGTGATTTTTATAGTGGTTGTAATAAGGTTGCTGTTCGGTCGCTGCCACTGTGAAGTCTGGTTAAATTACATTAATCTTTATCACCGTTATGATAAGGTTGCTGTTGAGTTACAAACTCCTCGCCCACTTATTTTTATAAATTAAAAAGACTTAATACAATTTACTTTATTGTACATAAAATTTAAATAAAAACAATAATTTTAAAACAGAATTGTAAACCGGGAGTTGGCTCAGTTCTTTATTGTTCTAGATTTCTGTTACACAAAATAAGACATTGGTGATGATTCCGTTGTGCACCAACTAAATTTCATTAAGACTATTGCTATCTTCTTCCTTCTAATCAAACAGGAAAGAGACAGAAATAAATAACTAAGATCTTCTTCCACGCATCTACGACGAACTAAATTCATCACGCTAAGTTCGAGGCAATCAATGGCAGTTCTAAAGCATCACTTATCTTTGTCTTTCGCGGTGTATCAGTAAGGGATAGCAATACTCTTATTTTAGTTTAGGTGGTGAACAAACGAATCAGCACCAAGTGTCAAAATACTTTTGTCAGTCAACACAGTATTCAGAGTACTGCCGTCTCGGAGATTCCTTGGTCTGTGGAATGAATTAAATTATTAAAATCGACCGTCCAAATCACTGGTTGGTTCACCTTTGATTTTATTTTATTGTCCTGACTTTTTGTATTTTATATTACACCAGATTTACACCGCGCCATTTTTATTGTCTTACCATGGCGGCCATTTTAATGAATGAAAAGAATGAATGAAAATATTTATTTTTTAAAACACTACTAAATATTTTTATTCGTTCATGAGTTCATAATAATAGTCCGTTTGCGATCTTCAGCCCTTTCGGAGTAAATAAGGTTGCTGTTGGGTTGTCGCTGCAGATTAGTCTGTCAAAATCACAGTGATCTTTATTCACATTACATTAAGGTTGTAGTTGGATTGGCTGTCAGTGATAAAATATCCAGGGCTCATCATTCTTCGGCATATTCCAGTTTATTTGAGGAAATAATTAATTTAGCTTTGACAGAATTTGAAAGAAAAATGCATTTATTGGCATTACAGCGTATAGAACCTTAAAACTATAAATGAAACATAAAGCAATGTTAATCACGAAAAGGGCGTCAGCTCAGCTTAAAATTTTAAAATGAAAATGTAAAATGGATTTAAAATTTGTTGTTGATACATGAGATCTTTTTATTCAATCCCGCTAAGACAGCTGAACAGATTAGGATGAAAATTAGCACACATATAGTTCATAACCTGAATTGACACCTAGGATTCTTTGATCCTGGTAAATGGCATGTCAAAACCTCGTACAATTATGATCAAGAAAAAAGTTAGATAATAAAAAAGGCACGGTGTATACAGAGATCTGTGACAGAGATATTAATATCGTATTATTTATAGAATTAAATTAAATTAGTACTGTTTCTATGGTGTATTGTCATTGTTCACTGTTAGAAATATTTTAATTATAAATGGAATTGTTAAATTGCGTAATTCTTGGCAATTGGAAAACAGGTTTTCGTTGTCATAAGTCTTAGAATTTCTGGGTCTAGAACATACCAGAGCTGTGGTGACGAAATTATTAACACAAAGTAATGCGCACGCAATAATGCGCGGCCGGTGTTCGAACCCACGATCTACAACTCATAAGACAGGGTCGTTGCCACGGGGCACTAATGCTCTAATCTCCTGTCAATTGCCAAGAATTGCTCAAACAATTTTCCTGTACAAGGATCTTTTGGCGTGTGGCCAAAATCGGAACTAAAGCCGCCATTTTGTTTTATGAATACATTTGACAGCCATATTGCACAAATGTTTACCAGCACCGCCTATTTTTTATATGTCTATGGCACCGCCCCCTATTAACGTCATTCGAGCGGCAAAGGATCCTTAGTCAGCATTGACACAATAATAAAATCGCGACGGGTTTTTTTCGTGCACTGGGTTTATTTGAGAATTCAACAAAGCCCACCTCACGCTACAGGAGTTGATGGACGCTGCTGAAAGTGCCAAGCTCGTAGCCAAACACTGGGCTGAATGTAATTAGATTGCTAACGACACGCTAACAAGAAGACTCGCTTCGAAAATCTTACAGTGTGTTTTACTGATCAATTTTTTAACTCGTGCTAAGCAGTGCGCTGAAAATCCAATAGGCAAAAAAACGCGCCGCGATTTTATTCCGTCCGTGGAAATGCCTTAGAGGTGCAACCATGGATACGCTGCCAAAAATTGACGGTTGGTTACGCAACCACCCGAGCCTGCCTGGTGAGATATCTGGCTGCTAGCTTGATCATGGTTGCGAAACCAGAGTCTTCCAGTTTAACGGCCCGTCACACATACCACAACAGTCCATATGGCAGCGACAAATTCTGGGCAAGCAGTGGTTACGTGTGCATAGTGTCGCTGCAACTCTGTGGTTGCTTTGTTGGTACGTTGTGGCTAGCGTTTGCAGACAGATAGAAGGCCAATTCTTGTAATTATAAACGTTCAAAATCTAGTCGCAGTCTCATCTCGGCGACAATCAAATGTCAAAAACTTTTGTATGGAAACTCGAGATATTTTTGACAGATTGAGACAGATCTGTGGTTTCATTTAACCATCTCGATCAAACGCATCGAGTGCGTTCGGAGCTCCGATTGGTCCGTCACCAATCCAGGGCCAATCGGAGCGACAAACGTGCTCGATGCGGATCGAGATGGTTAAATGAAACTTCCACTAAGGCCACAGATCGTGACTCAATACGCCATGAATATCTCGAGTTTCCATGTGACTTCGAACATTCTTAAAATGACGAGAATTGCCCCTATCACCCTATGATTGCCTTGTGGTTACGTTGTGGCTGCAACGACGTCAAATTATTCATTAGCGCCCGACCACATCTTGTCGGTGTGGTGTGGTTGTGGTACGTGTGATCAGGCCCTAATACTGCTCATTAATTGTTTCTATGCCTGCAATACACCTTAAAACTGACCAGGACAGCATGAGAATGAACGGCGACTCAAGCAGACAGTCAATTTTCCACGGTAGCTGTATATATTCTTGATCAAATGTACTAGGACACCATAAAAGTAAAGAGATATTAGTTATATATTGTTTGTAAATGTGAATATTGTGAAGTTTGGACTTCTAAAGCGGTTGGTATGAAGTCAGCGCGGCTGTTCTAACGGCTCTCGGATTAATGAACGGGCACACATGGATTATGTCAACAAAATATAAATAAATCAATAAATATAGGCCTTTACGGATAAATTATCATTATGACTTTTATTTTATTTTCCTGTCCTACATAATACACCTACCGAATCCTGTAGTGCTATTCTGTAAAAATCTCACCGTGAAAACCGGTGAAGTGAGCTGTGAATAGTGTTAATTTCTAGCATCAGTACTACTTAGCACGAGAACCATAGACAAGTGTTTTGTCGTCGGAAGAGTAGACAAAAATAACGTTTCCGTATAGACAGTTTGACAGTTTTTCACCGAGAAATGTAGACAGGCGATTTCTATTCTACAGTAGAGTAGAAATAAAAAACGTCATGCTAAGCCTGCTGTAGTGCTATTCTAGAAAAATCTGCCCGGTAAAACTAAAGTGAAGTGAGCTTGAGTGACCTATCCAAGAGTATCAACTCCTAGCATCAGAAGGAAAGACCGCTCACTTCACATAAGTTTTCACGGTGATATTTCTTACAGAATAGACCGGCAGTTAGAATGACGACTCACTTTAAGCTCACTTCACCTAACCTATGCTTTCACCGTTTATTCCCGTTGTCCCCGTATGCCATATCCCCGTCACGGGGACAGCGGGACGTGATTAAATTTATTTCCAGTTGTCCCCGTAACGTACATTCGGCTAACGGGGACAATGGGAAGTAAACTTTTCACGAGTCGTTGTCCTCTTAAATCTGCATATTTGACCTAATGTTCTTTTGACCTAATTTTCATGTTTAATGGTCACAGTTCTAACCTAACTCAAATGGCACCTACAGCGACTGATCAAGAGTTCTGACCGCCCTAGGCTAATTATGAGGACGCGCCCCCGCCAGGTGTTTTACGGACGGCCTAAAAAGTAGTAAGTGAGTAGAGTAGTAGTGTGAAAATTTTAACATGGTTCATACTACCTAAGAAAGTTTTCAGATCGATCTGCAAGCGAAACTGACGTTGACCTTTAATCTGCGTAGCATTCAACCTTAGGGTGGCAAACCATTTTTTAAGCTGACCGTACATAAAGGCAAAGTACCTCACGCATTATAAGACCAAAATCATAACATGTGACTACAGGCTACCAAGTTGAAAACCAAATCCATGTCGTGTTTCGCCGCATGACTTGTATTGGCTTAGTTTCTATAGACAACTAGTTGCCATTGCCATTGACCATGAGCGTGGTCATCTAGTGTGTGAAATTGCTTCGACTTGAGTATTTTTAAAATATTTACACTTCTGTTATTGTTAAAAAAAAGAGGAGAGGCATCATACAAGTGAAACATTTTTACAACTGATTAATGATTTATTTAAAAATTATAGTAATTAAGTAATTATTATTAGATTACACAAAAGTCCTTGTTCGTGCTTTAGCGTTTGCAAATCTTTCCACAATTTTTTCTTTAATAGTTTGTAAAAAATCACTTTCTATGTACATTAGCGAGAGCGCTGCAAGTTTTTGCTGGCGGAGTATGGAGCGCAAGTAATTTTGTAACTCTTTTAAGAGCTGAAAAAGACCTTTCGCCGCTGTAGTTGGTAACACTCCTTGTCAAAAAAAAATCTTAATATTACTTATCTCCACATTCGGGAACAAGCATGAAATATTAAAACTTTTTATTAACTGCAACAAACCCTTTGGGGTTCTGGCAGAAATAGAATGCTCGGCGTCAGATTATAAAAACTGCGCCAAATGGACGCATTCTTCTGCAAAGGTTTCTTCTAAATCAGTGCCATATAGGTAGTAGTCTAGTCCATGCAGTTTCCATAAGAAACCAAACTTTGTGTTAACTGTATTATAAATAATTTGCCCGTTTTTTAAGTGCACTTGAAGGCATTCAATAGCTTCACAATAATTATCAACGATGAAAGATCGTCTCCCTTCTAACTCCATGTGCCCCGTTTTAACTTCATCAAAATGAAATTTTGGTTTCTTTCTTCTGCTTACATCTTTTTTGTATGTGGTCACTTCGCATCTCTTGATTGCCTCTTATTCAAAATTTTCGAACTCTTTTTCGTCACGCAACAAGATAAGCATGTAATGTCTCATAAAGAGTAACAACGTTAGATAAATCAACAGAACTTGCTTGTAGCTGTGCACTAACGATTTGAAACTTTACGAGCATAGAGTTCCAAAAGCACAACATTATTGTAATTTCTAGAGTTTTCGTTTTTTCTAATATTCCTTTTGCTTCTATTTTGGTCTCTTTACTTTGATTTTCATCTTCGCAAATAGAGTTTGATGTTTCCAGAACTTGTTTGTATGAACTGTATAAGGCTTTGCCTGCATCTGCTCGCGCACTCCATCGAGTTTTCGATAGATTTTCTAGTACCGTCGATTTTTCATCCAATTTGGATACCAAAATTTGCCATCTGCTTGTAGATCCAGAATTTTTTTTGTATAGTTGTTGTTCCAGTGTAAAAAAAGCATCTGACTCGTCACTACTTTCCGCGGCAGCCGATCCCACGAGTTGTAGAGAATGAGCTGCACAAGGAACAAAAGTAGCCAATGGATTTACAGCTTTAATTCTTGACTGAAGACCTTTGTATTAACCAGACATATTGCTAGCATTATCATAACTTTGGCCACGACAGTCTTTAATATCAAGTTCAAAAGTTTTATCAACTGTCGCAAAAACAGCCTTCTCCATGTCTTCACCTTTATGACCGCAATTGGGTAAAAATGTGACAAAACGTTCGACAGGTTCGCCGCCAGGCAAAATATACCGAATTATAAATGTCAACTGATCGGTGTGTGACATATCTGGAGTAGAATCAATGCTAATCGAATAATATTTTGCTTTTTTTATTTCTCCTATGAGCGAAAGACGAACTTCGTCAGCGAGAAGTAAAATAAATTCGTCGATTATAGAGGATGACAAGTACGATGGAGTACTTCTGCCTTTTTGTCTAAATCTCACCAAATGTTCAGCCATGAAAGGATCAAATTTAGATATAAGCTCAATACAGCCAAAAAAGCTCGACCAGCGACCGATTCGAGTAACAAGTCAGTGTTTGTTTAAGGCGCATTTTTTTAAATTTCGAACTTTATTGTTAAAATCAGGAACTCTCAAGCGCATTTAGTTATAGTGTTTTGTCTCGGTCTAGTTGAAATATGTAGGGTAGATGCAATGATGCTAGATTAGTGCATGCGAAGACAATTTCAGCGCGCCCCCCCGATCCTCGCGCCCTAGGCTGCAGCCTAATTAGCCTAAGGGTTAATCAGGCCCTGGGCACCTAACCAAATCTTAAAATATTCAATGCATGGTCGAGGGTGGGCTTGGTCGACGGAGCCCCGCTACGCGGGGCTCCTACTTCTGGATGGTTTATAAAAAAATAACCACGAAGGGGATGGCGGGGTCTATTCGCTCGCTTCGCTCGCTCACACGACCCCGCCATCCTAACCTGTCCGAGTCGGGGTGCCCTAAAGTCCAGATTGCATCCAATTTCTACTGGTTACAATAGTTGAGGGTGGTAGGTGTATAGGGTATAAAGCGAAGAAAAAAAAACAGTAAAAAGTTATTAGAGATTATGAATATTATAGTAAATGAATAATATACTACATGAATATTATGTCAAATGTGCATTATAGGAAATGTTTATTATATCATAAGAAATTAGATAAAATGAAACTATATTAACGGTGACAGTGTACGGGGACAACGGGAAGTATATTTAAATATTTAATTGAAGTACCGCTGTCCCCGTAGGACGGGGACAGTGTACGGAGACAACGGGAAGTATTTTTAAATATTTAATTGAAGTACCGCTGTCCCCGTAGGACGGGGACACGGTGTACGGGGACAACGGGAATAAACTGCTTTCACAGTGAGATTTTACCGAATAGCTAAGCTGTTGATCCCTCACTACAGTGGTACATGACTGACTGCCCCGTTCGTCTCATAGTCGCATCCTCAAGTGGTCCTCGGTTCGATGCCCAGGTCGGGCAAACTGATATTGGTTATTCAGGCAGTTTGGAAGTTGGCCGTGGGATACCCCCGTGCCTTGGTGCGCGCGTGGCGCCGTTGGGCCTGGCGATCTCTCTCCGGTCGTGTCGAATTGCCGTCGCATCGGACTATGAGAGTGAGGAAAAAGTAAGTGCACCAGCATTGCTATTCTGTAAAAATTTCACCGTGATAACATGGGTTTTTTTTTATTAATCATTAAATAACTTCTCCCGCTTTGGGTGAAGCGGGAGGGCATGTCAGAGTGAAGTAAGCTTAAAGTGAGCTGTCATTGGTATTAATCCTTAGCATCAGGGATTGGCAGCTCACTTCAAGGTCACTTCACCTCAGTTCTCAGGGTGAGATTTTTACTGAAAACATCGGCTGTGACGTGTCTGTTAGAGGGAATAATAATGAAATGGGCCATTACAACTGGTCCCTACTTCTTCATATCAGCCGAAAACGTCCACTGCTGGACATACCCCCCCCCCCTAATTAAATCTGAAGGGGTTTTGAGAGTGCAGGACTGTCATGAGTGGCATGTTTTGGTATAGTCGTGGACGTTTTACGAGGTGGTCCTTATTATTTTCAATTCAATATCACACGTCGCCTGACGTCGGTCGCACGGCGTGAGTGCTGGATGAATTACTTGCCTATTTTGTGTGTGTAATTGAGCTATAACCGTTAATTGCTATCAAAACATGCTTTTTACGAAGTATAAATAAATATACAAACGCCAAATAAACTAATAAACATGAAACTATTGTAAGTAGGATTTTTTTTATTCGCGTTCATTATGAACGCAACTGAAAGGCCAAAAACATAAACTTGGCATTTTCGTCACACGTCATCGCTGACGTTTGGAAAGTGCGTTCGGAACAAAAATCAGGATAAAAATCGACCTCGCGTTACATAGAACCTAACTTATTACCAGTAAGATTTAACAACATTAAAATATTAAAGAACATTAATCTACTTAAAGGATCCAATTTTTTTACAAATGTCAGAAATGGTTGCTTTTTTAATTTTATCAAATTGAAGGAACATATCTTTGACAAATAAACGAAATCCCTTTCACTATTGTGAATTTCGATCCGATGAAATTTTCGAACGCCACATTAAGACCGAAATACGTGGAGCCGGAACGAGTGCTATTATTACTGAAACTGTATTTTAAAATATTAAATTAACTTCAATAAGTCACAATTTGTTAGTAATTGAGCAAAATGGTCACAAAATACGCGATCTGTTTGATGGCCATTGCGTCTGTCGCTTTTGCGCAGGGCTGCACAAACCCACAAGTCGAGGCTTCTTCTTTCACGAGCTTAGATGCAACAGTAGTGACACATATAGCGTATATTACGGAATTTACGCTGAAATGCGACAACCCTCTGCCTGAAAACTACGCATTGTACGCTGAGGTCGAAGGAAAGCCGCTGACTGCTGCCCGTGTAGGCGATAACAGATATCAGGTGAGCATAACCTTTTTGGTGTATTTTTCGCTTTCTAAGTCCCGTTTCTAGGCCTGGTGACGCTGGCAATTTGTTCGTTTACCTTCTGGCTGTATGTGTTATCTTCGGGGCGCTTAATTTCATATAGAAAGTTACAAAATCGTAAGTAAAAGTGTCCATCTGTGCTCAGTGAAGGGTTCCATAGAATGTATTTATGTAATGTTATTAATAAGCCATACTGAAAGTAGTAGGTATCAGTTTAACTAACACAGACACCGTCTGTATCTGCTTGTCTTAATTGAAGGAACATACATTAATTTATTAAACATTTACCCTCTTTCTAATACATATGGAATAATGTTATACCAGGAATACTTGGAAATCTTGGAATAACTTTATTCTGTGTTTATTAAAGTTGGGTACTTTTTACATTGATGACCAGCGCATTGTTGCTTATATAAATATGCACATATCCCTTTTACTCATGGTAAGACTGGTTAACAGACTTTCCCGCTTCTGACAACCTGTAACAACTGTCAAAGATTCACAAATATCAGTCAGGACCAACTGCTTGACATGCCTTCCGAGGCACGGAGGTGTGAGATATTCACTGGCCAACCGCAGTAAGCATCATTGAACTTAGCGCTCGAACCATGTTGCTGTTATTACTTAGCAGCAAACTGACACAAAAAACTATCTTTTTGATGTGAAACATCTATAGCCCCTCGTAAAACCGATTGCTGGCGTGGCGACACCTCGCTACACTATATGATAGTATTGTAGGTGAAAAAATGTGCAAAGACTCTCATTGATGTTATAACGTAGTGAAAGGAATGTAAAGTGAGCTTGCCCAATGTAATGTAAAATGTGTAAAAATTGGGTGTTCTCCTATTAAAAAATACGAATAAAACAATAAAAGAATTTCGGGCGCCTTGGAGTTGCACACTGTATGTTTGTTTAAATAAAGAAAACTTGCAAGATAGAACACTTCGGAGTCAGACTTTCGTTTGTTCCCAACGAGTAACACCCTCAAATGTCACACTGTTACTCGATGGGATTTTTTTCTGAAAAAATTCCCAACCGGTCACACTACCAGTCACACTGTTACTCGATGGGAACACAATAATGACTTGGCGACTAATAATGTTAGTAGGGTGGCAAAGATAATATATTACCAGTCTAGTTAGAGTAGGTTATTTTTTTTTTATGGTTAGGTTAGGTTAAAACTGTGACTTCCTACGCACGAGCCGAGCGAGCGAAGCGAGCGGTGCCGCGGTAGCGGCCGGCGAGTGCCAGAAACGACTAGATTATGTAGAAAATCTAAACCTGCTCTAATAATACAATAATAATATATTATTTATGAATGCCCATTTTCTATTTTATTTTCGCCATTAAGTTTCCGCTTAGATATTAATTCTGTTCCCAAAAGAAACTTGTAATATTGTGACTGGTTGGGAAATTAGTAATAAAAAGTTCCCATCGAGTAACAGTGTGACTGGTTGGGAATTTTTTCTTAAAAACATTCCCATCGAGTAACAGTGTGACATTTGAGGGTGTTACTCGTTGGGAACAAATGCAGACTTTTAATCTGCCGGAGGTAGCTGCGACTTGCAACCGCTAGACTAGTCAAGTAACTCACTCTCTCTGACCTCTCTGTCTCTCTTTAATTTGTTAGTAGCAAACTAGGTACATTTCTCATTAATTTTGTTGTCTTCAGGTGTCTTGGACCGAGGAGCCAGCGAAGGCCCGCTCTGGTACGCACGAGGTCCTAGTGTTGGACGAAGAAGGCTGGGCTTCTCTGCGCCGCGCCCGTCGTGCCGACCCTAACGCGGCCGTCGCTCCATTGATCGCCATTCAACTTCATCATCCTGGCAGTAAGTTTTCTTACGATTTATTTAACTGTATCTACCTCTGCCACGGCCCTAGGTTTTGTTTTTGGCTTATTAGAAAAAAAAACGTTATTTCTACATTATCTGTGGCAGTAATGGCGGCATGTTATTGCAACAGCTGATCGATTGCGATGGCGCGGACTCCCGCGATTTGGGCGTCATAATTACGATATTAATTGATGGGTTTTTGATAAAATTGTATGAATTTAGATATAATTGTGTATGAAACTGCACATACCTAGGTTTTCACCCGTTACACAGTTTCATAAACTACAAATTGGTTTTCTCGCAGTAGGTGCGAAATACAGTATTTTGCTTGGTGTTATAGGTATCTTCGTCTTGGGCGTTTGAATCCCATCATTGCACTCAAGATTCTAGTATTAACTCTCGAGCCTTGCTGCGCTCCTGAGCCCTGTAATCCCTGATCCAATAAAGGGCCCGTGACATAACACGCCTTAGTGAATAATCTCCAATAAGGTTTTGGAGTGGTAAGCTGGAAGATGTAGAGTTCATAGGCCTCCTATAAGGTGAACCGACGACCTTGTGTAGGCCGCAGGAATCTGCTGGATGCGGAAAGCACAGAAACGGTCGAAGTGGAGTGGCTTGAGGGAGGCTTATATCCAGCAGTGGACGTCTGAAATGATGATGACAACTTTTTACTAATTTATTCCTATTTTGCAGGTTACTCCGGCCCCTGGGTTAATTCAGAAGTCCTGGCTACTGCACTGTCCATCTTAGTCGCCTACACAGCTCTCCGTAACAAAAGCAAGATTTTAGCCTAATAATAAATCATTAAAATAGGTAGTTAACTGTTTATTTTTATAATTAAATAAATGTGAAGTTAAGTTATTAACTACTGTATTTTATTTTACATTATCTCTGTATCCTGCGGGGTAATTGCTAAACACAGTAAACACCTACGATGGCAATCGATTGTAACGTCTTTTATTTTAACAGTTCAGCCACGTTCATTGCGTTATTTAAGTCGCTCAGCTGACCATATTTTCAAACCTGTGCAGCAATGGAGGTCGAAATGGAAGTCATTGTGAGCGATTGCCATTTACCTGTCTAGACTTTGCCCAACTATTTTGGGGTCGATTTCCAGTGTCTCCGGATATAGCTGAACAGTGGCGGATCCAGTGAGGAGGGCTAAAAGGTACAAGCGCCCTCCCCCAAAAACCATCTGAATTCTTCCGAGAAAAATCTCCTAAACTACCTAAACTGAACGTGATATTTGGAATGTCCACTTATTCCCACATATTCGAGTATACTAATTACTAACGATTCGATTCGTTGTATATTATGAAATAAATAACAGGCACAACACTATGAAATAATAACAAAAAAAGATTGAGTTACTAAATGAAAAATAAAATTTTCGGGTCGTTCGAAATGTTACACTTTTTTAAACTTCGTTACAAATTAGTTTATATTCGCATATTTCGTATTCAAAATGTACCTACCCAGATTTATTTATTTCTTGAGTTCACAGACATATAAAACAGCTTGAGTTACGATATAAAATAGGTAGGTACCCAATTTACTTATCGCCAGACGAGACCACTTATACATATCGCACCTTTAGAATGATAGAGACCTAATGCGAAATTAGCCGCAACCAAAATAGGTCTCTATAATTCTATTAATTCGAAATAATTTTGCTTGCGGCTAATTTCGTATTAGGTCTCTATAATTCTAAAGGTGCGATATAGTGAGCACACTGTAGCTAAATACGAGAAACGATACGTTTCTTTCTACAACTCTGTTATATTAGCATACTGTATGACTTTCAGTATATTACAAACGATTACAAAGTACTCTGAATAAATGACTTTTTGATTTAGTAGTATAATACGTCATCCTATCCAGTCAGCTGATAATTTTTGAGGTTAAGTTGTTTTGATTGAATTGGTCTGGGCTGTGTGAATAATATAAAGAAAAATGACTGTGAAGCCTCGTGAGAAACCAGTAGATCCCGATGACGATCCAGTGGAGAGCATGTTGAAGAAGACAGGCTGCTTGGAATTACATTATAAAGTTCAGGTACCTACATATTTACGAACGACAATATCATTTTTTTTTTATGTGTATTTGTGAGCAATGAGTAATCTAAGGACCTAAAGACTTTTTACAACGAATACTTATTAAAGTAGGTACGGACAAAAATAAACAGTTTGTTGCGATCAATCTAAATCACAGAACATAATCTAAGTAACCTTAGCAAAACTAGGATATTTCTGTATGACCTTTCGTTGCATGTTCGTTTATTGGACAAAAAAATATTGATACCTAATACCTAATCAGCCTTACATATTCCTACTGCTGGGAGGCCTTAATCAGAGGCCTCCTGTCTTATCTCGATCGAATAGCACCAACCTTTTTTATAGATTCCACATTTCTGTTTTGCCTACGTCCTACATTTCATGAGCCATTTTTATTAACAATTTAGGTTACAAGCAAACATTACAATGATAACATCACGGCTATGCTATCATTCATTTTCAATTATAGTCAATTGTAAGCAGTTTTAGTCGACATTCACAATAACAAAATACGACACGTAGGTAATAAAATAATATCGGCGTTTTTCTTCGCGCACATAATCTTCAACGCTCTGAGACTCTCTTACGCTGTACTCTGTTGGATAAGTTGGATTCTCAATGCTCGTTTCAACACAGTAAGTTAAAATCCAATACAGTACAGATAGGGAATGCAATTTCGATCTCGCGATATCGAGATTCTCACGAGAACGAGCTATTTTTTCGAGATTTAATTTCGTGGGTAGACACTGTAGCTTTTGAAACCTCGTTCGTAATCTCGACCGAACGGGTCGAGATCTCGAACGATACCTATTTCAAGACATAGCGCGTGCGAAACTTGGATAAACGATTACATTTACATCGTAATGCCGAACAACCAGATTCCCATTTTATTGAAGTAATTGAAAATGCTGAAGATCTGCCCCGTTCACGTGTTCAACCAGCCCGCACTTCAGCTTCAGAAAGTATGTCATCCATATCATCACTGCAATAGGAATTTGAATACGCTTTAAGGGCAAGTAAAGACACAACCCAAAGCTATAGCAACAGACCGGATGGACAGCCTGCTGAGAAAAGAAATAAATCTTTACGAGTACGGTGGTACTGCCCACCTGAAATTCGGCTACAACAGCCTACTTACCGTAGTCCCAACCAGCGTGGAGGCTGACCGGGGTAACTCAGCCGCAGGCTATCTTGCAACAGATATTAGGTGCCGCTTGGCCGATAACACCCTAAGTACCTTATGCTTCCTACGAAGTTATTTCCAAAATAATTTGCGGTAATAATGCGGTGTGAGGTGCCTTATGTACTGATTTTTTGCATAGTGCAGGCAGAGATGATTATTACTTTTAATAAATAAATAATTCAATTAAAGTTGAGTTTTATTTGCAAAATATAATAGCATTACTACCATAAGTAGGTAGTTTTCATTAAATGTTACAACTTTTATTAATAATACCATTAAAAAAAATTATAGGCGTAATCTCGATATTGTCGAGATTAATCGAGATCTAGCCAGTTTGTTTGGCGAGATCTCGAATAGCTAATCTCGGCCTTAGGGTTATCGCGCGAGATCTCGAATTGCCAATCTCGGCTTGAGATTGCATTCCCTAAGTACAGACACTGACCAAAATTGCAAAAAACGGAAGAAACTGCATTTCGCGGATTACCTTGGAACTTCCACCTGAATCGTGTTGATGTTTGTTACCACCCATGGACTTGCGTTAGTTCACACTTCTTTTTCACATGTTGGTCCCAAAGTTGGTAGTAAGGTATGAATGTTGATATGTACTTTTACTATATTCTTTGTTTTTATTTTTTCAGGAGTGCATAGCAACAACTAAGGACTGGAGAAAATGCCAAACAGAAGTAAATGATTTTCGAGATTGTATTAATAAACATAAGAAACCTGAAATAAAAAGCTAATTTAATCGTTTATTATTGTTTTACTTTTAGCGTTTAAAATATGATTGACGTCTCTAAAAGTGTTTGTACAAACCTTCGGTCCTAGTTTCGGTACGAAAGATTTTTTTGAAGTTGCCAGAAAAATTGTAAAAACCGGGAAAAATCATCGGCTTTTTTTTCTATGGGATTTTGACCAGACAACCTCTTGACGGATCAGCTGTGTAGTTCTAAATAAAACACACAACAAAGTGAAACATTCTATATATTTGCCTCGGTTTATTTACATTGGATTGCCGAAGCAATCTTGGTTCTAACTTATGCAAATAAAAATACAACTTATTATCTATCCCAGAGCAGAAAAATATACGAAACTTTTTGAATGCCGATATTACGACCTGGAGATGATTGAAATCTAAAATCGCATAGTCATGGATACAAAAATTTCGTACATTTCTTTTTTCAATGCGCTATCTTTTGACTTACTTTCATTTGTGTTTTAATGGAAAATGAACATGGCTACGGATAATTTATCTTTCTAAACTTACCCTAGGAATGAATATCGGGCGTGAATATGATACTTCGAGCTATTAGACGCGAGGGCTGGCAACGTCGCAATTCAAGTGGTTTTTCATGAGTATCTTAGTTAAAAGCAAAGTACAATGTTTTGTTCAGCCAAGCACTAGATGGTTCGTATAAAAAAAAAATTGCATGCAATTTTTTGTACAGTTCATATTGGTATTTACTTAGAAAAATCGGCTTAACGACAATTATATTCTATTTGCAGTACTTATTAACGATTAAATGTAAAACTATTTATAAATACAACAATCTATTGCTTGGCTGATTTTTTTTTCATATTATCATATTTTTAATGAAATAATCACGAAAACCCACTATAAAAGCGACGTTGCCAGCCCGCGACGGATGAACGCTCTTCAAAGCTAAACTTATTCTTTCAACTCGATGTGCCACATTTCCTGATGGGTCCTAGTAGTCAAAAGACAGCCCATCGAAGACGGGCTCATTAAAAAAAAAAAACTTTAATATTAAAATGCACTCTAAATTTGTAATGGCAAAATGGACCTTATAATAATTTTGTCATTTAATTTTTGACATTCCTGTCAAAATGGAATCGTTTAAAATGCTTGGGTTTTAATACTAACGAGATTTACGATTATGAATTACTTTCAAAACGTTGTAATGTAGCCGACCGAGTAAAGATGCATCCACACCAAAGTAACTTTTTGTAAAGCAACATTTTGCAACATGATAACATTTAGTAACTTTCTATAACTTTTGCGGCATTTAGCCGTTGTTGTCCAGTAACACTTGTAACGGTTGCTCCACAAAAAGTAACTTTGCAGTGGATGCACCTTTAAGAAAACTCTACGATTTCACGCCTGCATTCCCGATGATATAGGCAAACCTGTATAGTCCACACATTTCGCCAGACGGACGTAATAATATCGTGGCAGGATTTTTCCGGGTACTGGACTTTTAACGGACTGTATAGCGCCGAAAGAGGAAACCCGAACAGTGTTTTCGACGCGCTGATATGCACTCTCAATGCTCGGTTCAACACTTAGAGTTGAAAATCGAATGCACGATAAAATCCCACCACGATACTTTTACGTCGACTTATGTACAAGTCGCATGTAAAAGGGAGCCAATAGGCATCAACCAAACACAAACACAGACTGTTACTGGAACTATGCAATAACACTGCCAAACTTAGTCTTCAAACCGCGACCACCACACCATCGAGGCAGAAATTTCAAAAAAATCAACTAAAAAAGTATTTATTGAACTAACCTCACTTTTTCTTCACAATTCTTCGGTCAGTTAATACTACAAATCGTATCTTTATTCAACTAACAAAAAGGATTCATTGAACTACCCGCACTTTTGTAAGTTTCTCGGTCAGTTAATACTATTATCTGTATCTTTCATAATTTAGTTTTCTCAAAATGTTTCATAGCGATGTATTACGGCAGCCCTCGAAATCCAAATTTCCTTACGTTCTTTGCAATTTGTAGGTCAGTATCAGATTGCATGTCGATTTAAATGCCTATTTTAAATATCTATAATAATATATACATGGGATTACATGAGCATAAAGGGTTGTAAGCAGAGCTCGGATAATCGGATGCATATTCACCTAAAGTTGACATGTTGGCTTACATGGAATGCGCTTTTGTATCGAAAAAGTCTTAATTTAGGTAAGTAATTTGTTTATTTTTTGTTTTAACTAATACAAACCACCCCTCCTCCAGTACTTACACATATTTGTATCGGGTTAAACATTAATTTTAAATTAATACACATCTGAATAGTTAGGCAATCCAAGAATCCCGGGGTTTTTAATAAATATTACAAATAATTTATAAAGCCGTTTCCATACTTTCATAGCTAAAAATGATATAAATTAGGTAAATATGCATCCGAATATCCGATCTCTGGTTATAAAATTAATGATTATAATTATATGCATACTTGTTATTGTTGTGAATCATATTTTGTTGCTGGACACTGACGTGCTAATTGAAAAAAAACATAAGAAAAATAATAATGTCGCTGGCTACCTTGCCGTTTCGATTTTAAATATTATTGATAAAAACAGAGGTAGATAAGTTATACACGCGCAGGGCCCCAATTCTGTATGGTTATAATGATTCCCGGCGGAATCTTACTACGTTGAAACTAAGCCAATATCGTGTCTTGTAGAAACCAATGTAACGGTGAAGGAATCGAAATGTCATTTTCTGTATGTTCCAAGACAATTTGTCGATATTATTAATCTAAGGAATTGACGTGGTTTCGAAGTAAGGAATCGTTAGGTGGTCATAGTAAATTAGGGCCCTGCACAGAAAACTTAATGTCACACCTGCATCAACAAAAGCAATATAATATGCTTGTCTCTTTTTCACTCCTTCTCTTGGATTATTCTGATCTGTCACCCTGTTTCGTCCCCTTGAGGGGAATGGATCGGACAAATGATTATAAACTCAAACCACTAGTCTTTTATTTAAGGGAAATCTAGTCGCGGGCTGGAACTTACTGGTGGGTCTGGCTAAAAAGCACGCTGTCTCACCAGGCATCGTGTCCGACAGAGATAGTATCAGTTAATTGCTTTATTATTTTAGTATTCTGATTCCGCACAGAGAATATTAATAATGAGACAAAACCATACCATGTTTAATTTTTGATGTACGCTGTCGAACAGTGGAGTAATACACTCCCGAAGTTTATTTTGGATTTATTTTTTTGACTAGATTCACCTAAATGTAATGTTGCTTATAATGTGTGTGTGTGTACTTTTAAGAGCTTAATATATTAATTCTTCCGTTTTGCCCCTCTAAGGGGACAAAGCAGGGTGACAGATAGGACTAATCCCTTCTCTTTCTCCCCTCTTCTTTCACGTGTCATTTATAGTATGACAAAACAATATTACGTTATTTATGTGTGCGATACTGTGTTGTTGTTCAAAATTTATAAATGCGTAGGAAACCTATGCACCTCTCTTTACATACAGTATGGGTGTCATACTGTATAAAATATCATTGATTAAATACGAATTAAAAAAAAAGTGAAAACGATCGATTTTGACAGAATACAAATAATTTTTGTCAATTCAGCCAATAGCCCAGTCATACAAAACTTTTAACAAATAAAAATTAAAAAAAAACTTCCGATATTTGCCAAAACTGTAGCGTCTAACATTGTTTTTTTTTATATAAAATACTAGCTATTTCCGCGGTTTCGTACGCGTTAAGATCGGAAATTATCCCTCGGAAACATACTCCCGGAATAAAATGTGTCCCATAGCTGGTGTTGAATAGTGAACAAAAAATAACAGGAGCCAATTATACGTGATTCAGCCTCACCGACCGAATGGAGCCGAGTATACCCGATTCAGTGTCACCGACCGACTGAAGCGAAGTATACACAATTCAGCATCATCGACTGTCTGTCTCTTTGTATTAATACGAACGTACGTGTGTGGGAGTATCACGTAAGAAACTTGGCTCCTAACAGCACACGTTTTTTTTTTGTTTAAAATGCGCGTAATTGTCAAAAAAGTACGAAAATTACGAAAAATTGCCCGGAAAAACTCGTGAGGAACTAAAAGATCTATGAGATTTTGTATAAACTCAAAACCATATTGAAATAAAAAACAATGTCAGTCGCTCACTGGCTTAAAATAAATGCCTCTTATATTGGAATCATTATTACATAATTCACGTTCAATCAAAAAAAAAAATATATAAGCATTGGTGGTCGTCGAGAGGAAATTGACTCTTAAAACGTCGAATTACGGTTCAAAATCGATTAAAACGGGAGTAGTTAGCAAAAGTAAATGTGAGCCAATGTGACAAATCTTAAAGTAGTTACAGACCACCAAAAAACTTATAATTTTACTTAAAAACACACAAAATCGTCTTGTACTATTTTATAAAATTAATAATTATGTTAAAAGAGAAAAAAAAATCGAAATAAAGTGCGACTAAATCTAACACAGTCATTTCGCACTCTTTTTGTACAATTCTGCATAGAAATATCATGTGAACATCACGGATGTATTTCCCGAAGGGACCGGCAGGAATGTATGATAGATACGTACACCGACATCCCCCACCAGTTATGTTTAAGTCCCGTGTAAGAGGGGGCGAGGCTATTGCTATCGACTGGGCACAACTGAGTTACTGGGTAACACTTATAACCAGAGATGGGCCGAATGTGGTTTGAACCGAATCCGAACTTCGGTTCAATTAAAGGGTAATAAAAAATACTTGATATAAATAAATGTTCAGTTTGTGAACCAAAAACGTGTTTTTTTTTTTTTTGATTTTGCGAATTGTATTCAGATGTTTGTTAATACTAAGCTTATTTCATTTTTGTAATAGTATGTCTAATAAATTAGGCAGAGATTTTCAAGAATAATAAGAAGAACTGATTTAATTTAAGGAATAGGTACATTATTACAATGTTCCTGACTAAAATAAATGACCATGAGTGAGTAAGACATAATTTTTATTATTTTTCTTGTGCCGAATGTTGGGCATCTGGACCGAATTTCGGCCGAATGCCGAAGTTCGGTTCAAGCTGCCGAAATTCGGTTGAACCAAATGTGAACCGAATTTCGGCCCATCCCTACTTATAACCCTTGGTAAGACTGGTTGGTATCTGACTAACCGTAACGACTGTCGAATGTCAGCCGGTACCCACATGCTTTCCAAGACACGGATGAGTATTTATATGTAAGGGATGGAATGGAATGGTCACCCATCCACGAATCGACCGCGGCAAGCGTAGCTTAACATCTTCTGCGCCAAGCATAATCTCCAAAATCAAACTTTTTTTGTTGTTTTTTTTAGTTACCCTTAGACGCAGAGGTTCATATTGAGTACAAAACGTATACCAACCCCAAATACACCAAATTATGCGCCCCGGCCAACGTTCTCTTTCTCGTTAAAGAAATGTATTAAAATCGTGTGCATTAGTGATACACAACGCCTTGAACGCGGTGCGGGTTGTTCGAAAGAGATACCGCGGCCCCTGGCACCGAGGCAACTGAGGGAACACGGGTGGGTTTTAGTCAGTAAAAGTCTGACACGTCCTCCCGCTCCACCCTGAGCGGGAGAAGTTATTTAATGATTTCCCATCCAAAAAAAAAACGCCTTGAACTTGGGCATGTGTATCATTTTTCATACACATTGTATAAACAAGTGTGTGCAAAATGATACACGGGCGCCGAAGGTGTTAACCTTGACGAGAGACCCGTGCGGCGAAAATGACTTAACCATAAGTCCCTCAGAAAAACACCCGTGATAATGATTATTTCTACACAAAATTGTCAAAGGCAGTTAATAAAAAAAAAGGTAAATTTAAAAACCTATGCTAAGACGTGTAAAAACGCCGCGTATTAAAAATATCAACGTCCAATTACGAGGCGTAGTATGAATTTATTTATTTTAATTCTAATGAATATGAACGCTTTACTTTGGTTATGAAATAATTATGACTTCTAACAATAATAGTGTTATTTTTTTAAAATATAGTAACACTTGATATACGATAATCGACCTTACTGCTACGAAAATAAAGGCGCAGTAAGGCCACACACACGTTTTGCCGTGAAAAACTATTGCAATCAGAGTCGTTTACTCACAAATTAAATTAGACAGCTTTGTCGAATCAATAGTTATAGTTTATCTATGGATGCATGACACTTGTTCGGGTCGGCACATTCGATTCGGCATTATATATTGGACAATAAAGTCGACCCGAAGCGATAACTACACAATTCGGGTTTTAATTCGGCTCATGCCGATAGGCATCTACCGCCACTGGCTCCTGCAACACAGTTATATAACTAGCACAGGAGTCAGAGAAATCTACAACTTGGTGTACTTGTTTGTCAATAAATCAATGTTGTCTTTTGTATTGTATTTGTCCCTGAATCATGTACAGCGGGGTAATTGCGGAACACACATAAAATGACAATTGATCGCAATGGGTTTCATTTTGACAGTTCATCGTTAAAAAAATCGACTACTGCTCAGCAACGTAAATAAAGCAATTAACGAAATTGCATTGCATTATTTACCTTGGTAAGCAGACGAATTTTTCAAACATAATGAAGCAATGGTTTAGCAATATCTTTCATGTTCCCCCTCGGAATGTGATATCAAGTATGTTAGGTGCATTAGATCGATGTTTAGACTGCAAACAACGGACAGCTGTAAATCTTATTTTATAGAACGTAAGATATTGACATTGCCCTCATTATATATCCTGGAAACAGTAATGTTTATTAAATCCCATTCTCATTTATTTCAGCGTTTGTCTGATGCTGTCCTTAGGAATAGACGTGATAATTTCAAACTCTGTGTTCACGGCGCTAAAACAACTCTTATGCGTAAGAGCATCTTTTGCATGGCTCCGACCATTTTTAATAAATTGCCCAAATCATGGAAAATATTAAATATATCTGCTCTTAAAAGTAAATTGAAGAGTTTACTAACTGAAAGAGCATATTACAGTATAGCAGAGTTTATGAAAGAGGATAATTTTCTTCGTTTTTGAGATGACAGTGTTGTATTTCTGACATGTTATTGTAATGTATTTTTTTTTTGTTTTTTGGTGTAATTGTTGTTTAAAATGGATATTTTTATGACAGTAGTTCATATTTTTATTGACGAATTTATTTAATGACTACTTTGACATTGTATTGTTTATAAAAAATATGCTTTTGAATTGTAATGATGCCTAATCGTTAATTAATAATGATGTTTCAATGTCTTCAATGTAATTTTGATTAATATTATCGCGGTTTATGCACCATCTGTTCCTACCAATTTGTACGCCACTATATGCGGCTGAACATGTTAGAACTTTATTTATGACATAGTAATTATCTTGCATGTAATGTATCATGTACACCATGTTTAAACAAATAAAAATATCTTATCTTATCTTAGTTAGGGTGCCCGTCGGGTCGGCACAATTCTAGCTAAGACGAGTGTATTTTTTTCGCGAACAAACATTCGGTTGTGCCGACAAATGCCGACCCGAACAATTGTATGCATCCGATATTTAAAAAACTAAAAGAAAAACAATCATTTTGTAAAGCGTTCATATTAGATGATATTTGACTTGAAGCATCAACATTTTTTATTAAAAAAATGTCTTAAAAAGCTTTGATGAATCTAATATCTCTAGTTTAAAGACGAAATAGGGGCGATTAAGTTGTAACGCCAGTTGTACACACGCCGTGAGAACGGAGCTCTTAGAGTAGATGTGAGAAATAAAAAAAAAAATCGTTGTTATTTTATTTTTTATGCAACTAAAATTGTCTCATTTTGTCCGATGAAATCCGTTGTATCTTTATTATTTTTTAAATTTAAATTACGGGCGTTCCCTCATCCGTATCACCTTCGGACATAAGATTAATTAAAAATGAATAACAACCCGATTTGACAGTTGTCCCTGCTCGTTATGTAGTTTCCCTGTCCGAAAAAAGTTAATTAATCGGAAGTAGGTGTTTCATTACTTTTCAATATCGATATCCAACTCGTGGATAAAGTGTTGCTGGCTAATTTAATTTAACCTTATATTCAAAGTATAGGCTTTGTCCACCAGTGACTCTTTCGATTGATAATTAATAAAATTATTATTATTTAGTTAGACATACTATAGCAGCTAATGAGCTGATGATGAGATGTTAAAATCTTTCAATTCGATTCTTGAAGCAGTTGTTTCTTGATAATTTAATCCCTTTCATTCACGTCTTCCGTAGGGCTCCAGGGCTCCGTAGACACGTGCGTGTGGGCGTTTACTCGCGCAGTTTCAGTGCGTGGTCTTTGATGACTCCGCCATCGCCTTCAGAGACGAACCTTTTGCGGCCCCTGAGAAGAAAAGTATATTTATGACATTATACATCAATTTTACTTTCGACTATTTATTATTAGTGATTGTCATCGAAATCATGTCACTTGGTTCAAATAGATTCATTTTATATAGGTAGATTCTTTTACATATTGTGAATGAGAGAACGTTGTAGGCCTTAGAGACTAGATTTGTAGACGTTTTTCTATTCTGTATTTTCATTCCTCTAAGTACCTGGTACTTATTGACTGGCCTGCACTGTCCTCCCATACCTATTATCACTGTAATTTGAAAACATTGTAAAAGCCAATTATTTTTAAAAGAGTAACCGTGGAGTTTCTTGCCGGCTCTTCTCCATAGGAAACGACAAATTGGAACCGTGCACCTAGCTTCTGACGTTTCATAAGTGCCCATGCAGGCTTATGTCAAATAAAATATTTTGATTTTGATTTTTGAGAAATTTAAATAGTTGTTTTCTCGCGGCAGAACAACTTGCCATAAGGAGTACATTCGAAGCATAAAGTAAAAGTAAAAAAATAGATGTTTTTGTTTTAAAAAAAAAAAAATCATCAACTCGAAAACGTGAGAATCAATAGTAACACTAGAGGTAACTTGTAGGTACTACTCGAATCGCACGCGCCGCCGACAAAGGGAACAGCGATGCATAAATGTTCAAAGCAAAATAAACTCTCGCACGTAGTGTTTTTTTCACAATGGTTAATCAGCCATTTTTTGTTTCTAATATTTAATTTGTTTATAAAACGATTGTATTACCGAGACAAAACCATCTCGCTGCGGGAAACAACCATTAAAATTTCTCAGTGTATACAAAATTTGTACACCGTTATTGGCAATGGCAAGACATGGACGCTCACAACATATTAAATTAATACCCTGCATGTCTGATTAGTCATTTTATGTAAACGCATGTTTGACAAATAAATTATCTTTTATCTTTTTTATCTTTTAAAGATTTCAATTTCATTTCAATCACCGTTTTTTTATTTTTTAAGGATAAAGTAAGGGAGAAAAAGTAACAGTAAAAAATAGGCAGACTAGTCGGCGACTACAAATATGGCCGATTAGTCGGCATACCACTAGAGCATACGTATATACATACGTACCTACTGACTCATCATAATTTTCCTGCCCATAATTATCTCAACATATTTGTGGTCGGCACATGTCATTTCTAGGTAGTCACCCCGTTTCTACCACTATCGTCTTTAACACAGTCCCGTAATTTTTGATTATCAAACACACCACACACCCTATACACCCACATCCACACACTCTACACACCCACACCCATACACCCTACCTTGCTGTCTAATAATACGTTGTTTTTTATTTAATTTTTTGTTCTATTAAATTGTTTTTGTCTTCATTCCCAAAATTATCATACTATTAGTAGATGTTTGTATTACAATGGCTCGTCCGGATAGTTTGGAGGCCTGGAGACCTGTAACACAGGTATTCCTAGTACAGGCTCCAGTCTCCACAACATCAATGTATTTTTTGTAATCATTATTATGTTTTGTACTGATTTTTTCATTATGTGGTGGAGAAAATAAAAGTTTTTATTATTATTTATAGTTGGGGCAGATAGTGAACTGACCTGGTAGGCATCCGCTTGAGCACGGCGTCTCCGAGACGGAACTTGTGCTGACAGCGCTCCATGAAGCGATCCAGCATGATGTACGCTAGCGGCACATCGAGGACTATGTCGGTCATGTCTTCAAGCACGCGGAGGAAGCCCTGACAGAAATAATAAGAATACAAGGTGTAAAAAGACTCATCATATCATCAAACTATAATCAGCCTATAATGTTCCCACAGCTGGGAGACACAGGCCCAGTGCGTGTTGGTAGATGTCACATGTCGTCGAATTTCTGATCCTAGGACATTCCGGTTACCTCACGATGTTTTCCTTCACTGTTTTGAGAGCAGTAGTGATCACTAAGTGCCTGCCTGGGCCTGGCCTGGGTTTGTTGATCTACAACTGGGTATTTCAAAATATCCGGTTGCAGTATTTTGACATCTCACAGCTTTATTTTGACATCCCACAGCTATATTTTGACATCCCACAGCTATATTTTGACATCCCACAGCTATACAGGAAAAGTTTTTATCCAGTGCCCAAACTGTAACCATGAATTCAGCATATCATTTCTGTTCCACGCGCGCCTCAAAGAGATGTCAGCACCAAATGGGGGGGGTCCGCAAGGGCCGATGCCTGACAGGGGTGCGGGTTGTTCGAAAGAGATACCGCGGCCCCTGGCACACAGGCAACTGAGGGAACACGGGTGGGTTTTAGTCAGTAAAAGTCTGACACGCCCTCCCGCTCCACCCAGAGCGGGAGAAGTTATTTGATGATTTCCCACCCAAAAAAAAAAGCATATCATTTTAGACCCACAGCACAGAATTTTTTCGTCGGTTTTACAAAAAAAAAATCTGCTGTTTCATAGAAAAGTGCAATACCTACGCGGTCAAAATGTATGGAACAGTTGATTTTTTTTATATACAGTATCAACTAGTACGGGGGATATTGTGACTGTTACTGGCAGCTTTTAATATACAAGGTGTAACAGAAACCCTATTTCTATCCTTAAGCACTAAAGATAACAGCTGGTATAGAATCACTAAACATAGTTTCAGCTCAAAATAAAGTAATCTAAGAATTGATACCAAATTTTCGATTTCAATTGTTTCTTCAATTCAAATCATAACAAACGTGTCACCGCACTAAGCAGGTCAATGACTTTCCACGTTACTTGCCAATAACAAGATAAATCTCTTCCGAGTGATGTGTTTATTTCAATTTGCAAAGTTCGGTTTCTGGTATCAATGTATTAAAAATTCTTATAACTTCCGAACATTTAGAGATACGATTAAAAAACCCTTCCAATAACGTTTGATATCATCCAAAGAATCCGTGCTCTTGGTATGTATATACCTTTTCCGTTACACATTGTATATTTTAATGTCAGTAGTATCTTAAGGTTATAAATTGTGCAAAACCGATGAATAAATAAATAAATATTATTTCGATTTGGGTAAAGTTCGAATTTTTTTTGTAAAAAAGAACTGCATTTATATACATATTGGGTTCTTAGTTTAAACACCTGGCTTGGTGGTTTAAACCTAATCTAAATAAAAACCTTGTTTTGTTATAAGGTGAGAGAAATTTGTATTGATGATTACAATTCTGTTTATATATGTTTAGGTAGCGAATCAAATGAAAAAAAAAAACCTAAAAAAAATCAAATTCCAAGGCCTACCGGCTTTCGCCTTAAATTTTGAATGATTCTATTTCTGTAAGTAGGTTTGTACAAACACTTTTACACGTGAATCATATTTTTTTAAACTACCTGTTGTCGGCGTTTCCTATATGACAACTCTGAGAAGAAAAGCCGAAACAAACTTAGAGGTCACAGTAAATTATCAAATAACTTCTCCCGCTCTGGGTGGAGCAGGAGGGCGTGTCAGACTTTTACTGACTAAAACCCACCCGTGTTCCCTCAGTTGCCTGTGTGCCAGGGGCGACGGTATCTCTTTCGAACAATCCGCACCCCTGAAAGTCCTCAGTTTTAAATGAACATACCCTGTCCATCTGGTCAGGAGTGACAACAACACATCTCCTCAGCTCTGCGAGGAAGCCACACAGCTGTTCTTCAACGCTAGAATTCACAGTCTCGAGGGCGAGTAGAACAGTCTGTGAACAAATACAAAATATGTATTCCTAACAATTTTATAATAGAGTATTTTCTAATTTATTAAAAACTATTTTAATTTGAAGATAGGGACGATATATTTAACAGAAAAATAAAAATAAATTAATTTCTATCCATTTTCTCAATTAAAATCAAATTTATTTTTTCCTTGTTTTGAATTTACCGCCAAAACGCTCCTTACGATTACTTTTTATCACGTGACATCGTGACGTCAGCTTTGTTTAAACGGCACCGGTACAAATACTTGTTTGGCTCAGTTTTCGAAGTATTTGTGCACAGAGGCACCGCACACCAGTAATATAACTTTCTCTCCATTAAAAATCTTGTTAATTATAAACTCGACATTCACTTGTTTACTTATTAACTACTTTAGTTTACACAAAGTTGACGTCACGTGTGGTCACGTAACAAAAAGTCATCGTAAGGAGCGTTTTGGCGGTAAATTCAAAACAACGATTATTACATTTCATTTAAATCTTTTTTAATAACAAAATGGATATAAATCAATTTACTTTTATTTATCTGTAATATATTTCGTCCCAATCTTCAACATAAAATAGTTTTTAATAAATTGGAAAATACCCTATTTATTAAAAACTATTTTAATTTGAAGATTGGGAGGAAATATGTAACAGAAAAATAATAATAAATTGATTGATATCTATTTTCGCAATTAAAAACGGTTTAAATCAAATTTATTTTTCGTTCTTTCGAATTTACCGCCAAAACGCTTCTTACAATGACCTTTTTATCACGTGACCACACGTGACGTCACCTTTGAGTCGCCCGTGGATGATTTTTTTTCGATACAGGGGGGGGGGGGAATGTTAAAATTCGAGGATAAGTATTTTTTGCAATGTTATCTTTGAATGTAATAAAAAATCATGATACTGATCTGATAAACAAAAATATTCAGGAGTGACATAAAAAAAGAAAACAAGAAAAACTCACCTATTGTAGAAATGACAGCTGAGAGTAGGTAAGTACGATTTTTATTTAAAATATTAATAATTTGGTTATCCATGGGCATATAAGCCATAGTGGGGTAAATGATAGATTATCACCTGGCCGATCGACAGTTTCAGGGTTATCCATTATTTACGCCACAACCTGTACATATTGGTAAACAGTTCAGAAGTCGATAGTTACCTCATAGACGAGCTCGTGATGAAAGTGTGGGACTTCCAGTTCTCTGACGCAGCGCATAGCTTCCGTGAGGTCACTGGACGTGAGGTACTCCTTCAGCAATAGCTGTATCTGGCGGATTAAGGACTTCACAGGCCTGCAAACAATAGCATGGATAAATAGAAATACAGGGTGACAGAGACTGTAACCATGAATTCAACAAATTTTTACAAGCTTTTATTTAACTTGCAATTAGTGATGTACCGACTAGTCGGGAATTTTTTTACTCGTAATAATATGCTTAAAAAATTAAAAGACGGTGAGTAAAATGAAACTGAAATCTTTACTGTTATATTTTTTTTATTATAGAAACAGCTTTACAGTTTACTTTCAGTGCAATCAGGAAATTAGGATAGTAATTAATAGGAACCAATACAAAAAACAAAAAAATAATAATACTTATAGCAAAATTGGTCCAGCCGTTCACGTGTGATGCCGTGACCAAGAAAAATAGGGATTCATTTTTATATATATAAATATAAATTTATGAATAATGTGGAACGTCACACGTCTACAGATTTATAATCATAAAAAAATACAATCCTCTAATTTAACTTAATCCTACTGAATGTCTATATTTTTTAATTAATTAAATGTTTTTATTTAACTTCACTTGCATATGGATGGAATTTTGCAATCAATATTTCACCCACTTCCACTGAAGCTATCGGGCTGAAATTTGACACACACGTTTTGTTCTCGTGACAATGCACGATAAAACCTTTTTGGTTGCTGTAATATTAAAAAAAAATTATTTTACTCATGAAATAGTCATTCAATAGTAATCATAATATTTTTATCATCATACAACCTGACCCTTAAGGGGTTTTTAACACCCGTTGTTTCATTTACCTGTAAAGGGTATCGTATTACCCAGTAACTGGGTTGTGGAGGTCAGATAGGCAGTCGTTCCGTGTAAAATACTGGTATTCAGCTGCATCCGGTTAGAATTGAAGCCGACTTTAACACAGTTAGGAAAAAGCTAAGCAGATGATGATCCTGTTTCATTTACCTGATGCCACCTCCTACTCCCCAGATGTTGTCGAGCCGCACCATCCCTTGCTTCAAGGACAGCAACGTGTCCGCCCTATGTAAGGCTTGCCTGGAACAAAATATTTATTATTTTTAAGCGACTTCAAAAAGAAGGAGGTTGTCAATTCGACATGTTTATATTTTTTTATTATACAGGGTGATTGGAAGATGGGTGCAAAGCTTTAAGGTGAAGATAGTATAGACAATTTAGAACCATTTAAGCCATGGTTGTCTTAGACGAAGTCTTACCAAAATTTTTTTTTAAAAGACGTATTGTACAAATTTTTTATTTTTTCTGAGCTTTAAATGTCTGTAAAAAAAAATGTCTAATGACACAGAAGCCTAAAACATGTTTTGCTTGATTGCTTACACATTACTTTAATTAAATACATAAAAAATGAATTCATTTATCATTCAATTTGGCCATAATTATGCAGTTTACATTAAATTTTGAGAATTTCCGAAAAAAAAACTTAAAAATTTGGTTAAAAATATTTGGCAAGACTTCGTCTAAGACAACCATGGCTTAAATGGTTCTAAATTGTCTGTACTATCTTCGCCTTAAAGCTTTGCACCCATCTTCCAATCACCCTGTATATGTTCGGGTATAACTCCGTCATACATACGGGATAAGTTTTTAACCAGTGCGCAAACTATAACCATGATTTCAGCATATCATTCTAGACCTCCCAGCGCTAAAATTAAATTTTGCGTCGGTTATAAAAAAGAAAATCAGCTCTTCCATTTATTTTGACCGCGTAGGTATTGCACTTTTCTTTGAAACAGCTGATTTAATTTTTTTTATAACCGACGAATAAAATTTGCGCTGGAGGGTCTAGAATGATATGCTGAATTCATGGTTACAGTTTGCGCACTCAATAAATTTTTTCCGGTATATCAAAAATAATATTGACATGTATAATTACTACATGCGTATACGGCATAAGGACAAATTGCGCACAGTAGATAGCAAGACTCATCTAATGCATGAAAGTATATTTTGTACTGCTTCATGCATGTTTAATAATATTCCGGGGCCTATTAGAATAAGTACGGAAACAAAAAAAAAAAACTCAGCCATGATGCGTTCAGTGGTCCACTGATGTTTGTTCCTACTTTAATTAATTCCATTAATTTTTGTATGATGTTTTTTTTATATTTTTTGTGAATTTTTTATGTAATTTTGTAATGTAATTCTAACTTTTATGTAACTGTTGTATGCCCTAAGGGCGGGACGTAGCTGATCACAATTGACTATTTAAGACCTGTAATATGTACACAGATCGGATATTCGGATGCATATTTACCTAAAGATAATTTTTAGCTATGAAAGTATGTAAGCGGCTTTATAAATTATTTGTAATATTCATTAAAAACCCCGGGATTCTTGGATTGCATACTATTCAGATGTGTATTAATTTAAAATTAATGTTTAACCCGATACAAATATGTGTATGTACTGGAGGAGGGGTGGTCTGTATTAGTTAAAACAAAAAATAAACAAATTACTTACATAAATTAAGACTTTTTCGATTCAAAAGCGCATTCCATGTTAGCCAACATCTCAACTTTAGGTGAATATGCATCCGAATATCCGATCTCTGATTATGTACCTACTATGATCCACAATATAGATATTGATTGATTGATTAAATAAATATAACCATTAAGGCAATATTTTTTTATAGTAGTTTATTAAGTAGGCACGTTTATTGCAGCATTATTGAGATCATCCAATGTGCAGGTGAACGGGCACTTAGGGCTCCCCAGCCAGTGGGACATGGTCTGATCAGAAGCACCGCACTCGCACTGGGTGTTGGATGGGTCAGTAGTCTCCCAATTCCACAAATTGTGTGCATCGGCCTATTTGGGTACGCAATGGATTGAGAGCTTTCTATATAGGCCACTGCAGATCACGCCCGGTACGCAAATGTTCCTGGGCTTTAACGAAGTTGGGAGGTGGTGGAATAGAATAGAATATCTTCATCATTTCAGCCGAAAGACGTCCACTGCTGGACATAGGCCTCCCCCAAACTCCTCCATTTCGACCGGTTCTGCGCTTCCCGCATCCAGCGGATTCCTGCGGCCTTCACAAGGTCATCGGTCTACCATGTGGGAAGCCTTCCAACTCTACGTCTTCTGGCATAGAATATAATAAACTCTATTTCCAAATTTACACAATGGTAATAGGCTAGTACTATGAAAATATTAAAAAAAAAAAAAAAAAAGTCATTTATTCAAATTAGGCTGAGAATCAGCACTTTTGGAACGTCAAAATACATGAGATAGTCCCCCCAAAACGCACACCCGTCAGCACTTCCTAGTGCTTTAGCTGGGAAGAAGAAGTGGCGCAACAAACTCCCCAGCAGCACATCTGTCTGTTTAACCGGATAGACTTGATTCTATACGTAAATCACTGATTGTTACCTCCGGCACCCAAGCTAAGATTACATTACGGTTATGGGTGCCTATTATATTTTTTTATTTTATTTATGCAAATTAGTACGGATTTGTGTTTAGTTAGTAGGTGGAAGCTTCTCTTCCCACAGTTTCCTTCTAATATTGGGCGGTTTGTCCTAATTATTAAGTTAAATTATTAAGTTATATCTAGTTAACCTTTCTGACCGCCAAAGCGTAAACGCATCGGCGTCCCTCCCACGCCAAGCCACAAATTCGGCGCTATTCTTTTTTTTAGGTATTTCCTCCAAAAAAGAATAGGGATTCCAAATTTTTTTCGATAACCAATTAATCGTTGCATTTCGTCCCCTATAAATTCCCCCCCTACATAATATATGATAAAATTGTAACAGGCCGATGTCTGTACATTAAAGATATTGAAGAAAAAATAGTATGGGGGGGAGGGGCATTAGAGCAACAGAAGCCAAAACAACGGTTTTTAGAATTTTTGTCTGTCTGTATGTTTGTTACCGCATCACGCAAAAACCACTGCATGGAATTGAATGCAGTTTTCAATGATGTATTCCGAGAGGTCTAACTAAAAAAATAGGCTATATATTATCAAGAAAAATGATTATCTACTTGATTCTAAAGTCCACGCGTATGAAGTCGCGGGCAAAAGCTAGTTATTTAAATAAAATATTACTCGTAACATCATTCTGTTATTTAATTTTACCCTAAAATGTTGTTTTCATTTGTCGGCTATACCCGACGGTGGCGGTCAAAAGATTAAGCCTGCCCGAGGTCGTTGCGTAATAGAGAGAATAAACTCACTTGGCATGCGCATTGACAACTGGCTTTGTCATGGCAATCTGCAAGAAGCGCGGCGGGAGACAGTCGTCGGCCACACAGCGCGCCATGAAGTTGGACAGCAACACGGCCGCGTCCGGAGTGTCCAGCACCAGGTCCGGGAGCTTCTCCAGCAGGTGTTCGAAGGCTGAAATGGTACGGAGCAATTAGAAAACCTACAGGGTTCCAGTAGGTTATTGTATAATAATACGTACAAAAAAAAAAAGTTTTAATGGCAAATAGGAAAAGGTACATACACACACACAGAAATTTATTTAAATAAAAAGAAAAGTCCTGACTGACTGACTCATCAACGCCCAGTCCAAACCCTTGGACCTAGAAAGCTGAAATTTTGCATAGAGGTTCCCTTTATAATGTAGACAAGGATTTAAATAGGGGATGGAAGTTCCGCGCGGGCGAAGCCGCTTCAAAGAGCTAGTCTAGCATAAAACACTAATTACTTCGTACATCACATTTTTTGGCTGACAAAATCATGTATCTTGACTTAGCACACGAGGTTGTCGACATGTGGGACGTGGACTCTGCTATTATTGTACCTATAAAATAGTTACAGTAAATGGCCTAGCAGCGAAGAGCCTCTACAATAGGGTATTACACTAATTTTTGAAAAGTGTCATACATAAACCACAAAAAAAAACAACATTTTTTATGTAATCGATTAGTGCCATAAAATTGCATTTATATTTTGCATTTTCAAATTTCGCGCGTAATTTGACGAAAACGCTGGAAGCAGTAGACGCCATATTGCTCTGCGGGTATGACGTCAGTATGCTAAAAACAAATGCGCTGATATTTTATATGACAATTGTTTATAATTTACAAAATGAGTTATTTTTCTACATATCGTTGGTTTACTGTTCCTGAATGCAAAATATTATTTAAATAAAAATTACTTTGGTTACGAAAATAATAAAAGTACAAAGTTGTCAGTTGACTTTCATGGTGTTCAAAAACAGATTAAAAATACTGAAAACTGTATTTTATGTTGTTTCATGAACTAAAACTAACATTTTCCAACTGCATTTTGTCTAAGCTATCTCAATAATATATTTTTAGATTTTTTCTCGTTTAAAGTAAAATACCCTATTCAGGAGGCACTTATTGCGCGGCTGAATCAAGGGCTTGATTCAGAAAGTATTACTCCTGGACACGATACTCATAGTCGAGAGGTTCCTCTCTCTAGAGCCCGGACCAGCGGCAGCTTGCACCCTGCTTCTGATGCCAATGGGCCACAATTTTTTAAATATTTTTAATAAACGGAATATACCAGCATATTATTGAACCACTGTAGGCCAAAGAGCCCGGCCCTGATTTAAGAGTTGTAGGCATTCGAATCCAGACAGGCGCTTTTCTTTTGAAAAATAATTTCATCAACACTGCTCTCAAAATAGTGAAGGAAAACATCGTGAGGAAACCGGCATGTCACCACAAAAATTCAAAGACAGTTGTGTCATCTACCAACCCGCACTGGGCCTGCGTGGTGGATAACGGCCTACTCCCTCTCACAGGGCCTGTATCCCAACAGTGGGAACATTATAGGTTGATTATGAAGGGTGCATACTCACCGACTCCTATGTCCTTAGCAGAGAAGACTCTTCCATAGAGATCGGATATGAGTACGGAAGCCATTTCGCAATGCGAAGGCTTGTGGTCCAAGGCTATTTCCACAATTGTCTCGCAAACCTGTTGAATAAAATACATACTCTTACTAATAAACACAGAATAAAGTAAGTAGGTGCGGGTTGTTCGAAAGAGATACCGCGGCCCCTGGCACACAGGCAACTGAGGGAACACGGGTGGGTTTTAGTCAGTAAAAGTCTGACACGCCCTCTCGCTCCACCCAGAGCGGGAGAATTTATTTGATGATTTCCCACCCAAAAAAAAAAGAAAAAAAAAGTAATTATACCAGGAATAACTATAGGTACATTTTACTAGGTTTAAACTTGGAATAACTTAATTCTGTGTTTACTAGTAAGTGGGATAGAGTTTTTTTACAATAGATACTGGCTCTTTTTGCCAGCGGGTTCAACCGCGTGGAGTTCGAAAATTATCCCGAGGGAACGTAGTCCCGGGATAAAAAAGCATCCTATGTTTAACACATAGGCTGGGCATATGCTGGGGCTCTGTCTTGCATAGGGTCGCAGCATAATGCTGAGCGATAGCCGTTTTGCGTGGATGTGACGCATGTTTCCCTCAACCTATTCTTATTTTATTTTTTTGTGTTCCTGTCCTTTTTTGCGTCATGTTTACCGCAAATAAACGTTTTTACATGCTTTATATTAGCTTCACTTGTATGTTTGTTTGTTTGTATGTAACCGACTCCTTTGAGCGCGATTTTAACCCACTTTAAACAGTCAGATTTCATTGAAACTTTGTAAACTTGTCGAGGACCGATGACAACTCAATAAATAAAAAAAAAAATTGAGAAAAAAAAACAAAAAAAAAACACGTTTTTGTAGTTAGCAGAACTAAAAAATAGAAAATAAATAATAGTTTAAAAAACTAAAAAACACGCTTTAAAAACCAAACTAAAAAAGGAGAAAATAATTTAATTCAATTAAAAAGCGTGGGGTGCTTGACATTAATTGATTATAAAAATACCTCAAAAAGCACCCCACGCTTTTTAATTGAATTAAATTATTTTCTCCTTTTTTAGTTTGGTTTTTAAAGCGTGTTTTTTAAACTATTATTTATTTCTTTCTTTCTACACAGGATACTATGCTATACTTTATAATGTTTTCAAACCAATCATTAGTTACTATAACTTAAATGAATGAAATGCACCGATCACAGCGTGGCTTGACCGAATAAACCCCAAGATTTGCACTAGCCCCTGGAGCCTTATATTTCATGGTGTTACAGAGGCCATTGCATATCAAGAAGTAGACCGGGGGGCGCGGTAATGGTCAGGTAGACGTGCCCTTAGGATAGGAAAGGATTGCGAGCCTACCGGATATGCATCTTTGAGTAAGCATTGGACTAGTGGAGAGACGGGTGAATGGGTTTCGTCTTCAAGAGTTGTAAGGGCGAGTACGTAAATTCGTTTACCTGCGCGCCATTCCTCGTCTAGAACCCTTTTGAGCGTAAAAATGTGGTCATCTATTGATCTATTGTTTAAGAACGCTGCTTGGAAATTTCCCAGCTCCGTTATTGTATCGTCGTTATTGTCGTTTTTTTTTTGTAAGTATGAGGCATAAATTGTGTAGCCCGTGTTACAAATTGTTATGCGGCGATAGTCGTTTCCTTTAGGATTATTTTTTTTGGGATTGGGACCTGTACGGTCTCAAGCCACGTGTCGGGTACAGTGTTCTGAGTCCAAGCTTTATTCATGTGTTTATTTACGGCTTCCTGACTACAGGAACAAATACTAATTTGGAGCATTGCTTTGTACAGCTCGCATACCACTTGATCAGTTCCGGGGGCTGTCACGTTTCTCATTCTATTGATGATTCCCGTTATATCGTCCACTGTCGGTCCTTCGCAGTGTGCTTTGATTATCGGTTTTGTTATATTAACCGTTGGTATATGAAAACCCTCGGAGTTTTTGAGTATTTCTTCCCATTTGGACATCGGTATGTACGCGGTTCTTGTTCGGCGTTTTGTTAGCTGTTTGCTTTTCCTGTAGAATGAGTAGAGCATTTATTTGCATGCGTTTAGCAGGGTGAATTTTCCCTAGTCCGGTCCGGTGAAGCAGACTCTGCATGTTTTTTTTTTGTTCTTCCAGATGTTTAACACTTTCGAGTGTCGTCTGGCATTTTTTTACTCTGTTATGCCTATTGGGGTTATCCGGTTGTCCGCTATGTAGGAATTTGGTTTTTTGTAGGTCCATACGAAACTACATTTTGGAAGGGGCGACTAGAATCAATTCTATTTTAATGTAAATGTTTATGTTCAAAAGTGCCTTATAAGTGCCTATTTGAAATAAATGTTTTGATTTTGACAGCAAGGGCTGAATGGGCTCAACTGGGCTTGGTAATAAAAGAATAAGTGGACTGTATTAAAATAGGTGTAATACCATAAATAACATGTTAAGATGGAACAAAGGAATGCCCGTAGTGGAGCGCGTCTGTGAGCTGAGTGATGTGGTGCGGCCGTCGCGTCCGGGTTCGGTACCCCGACACCCCGCGCCTTTCCGCCGTCAATCACGCGCATATGTGGTGCGCCGACAGGCTAATCGATGATCTCTTGAGTACATTGGCTGAAGAGTCAGAGTTTCCTGCGCAGCGGCTTTTAATACTTCCGTAAAGGTGTTCCAGGGTATTTCGATGTTTTCATCTGTTGGGGTGATTCCTATGTTTGCTATTTTGTTATGCATTCTTGGTATTTTGTTTTGGTAGAATTTCTATTGAGCGCGGCATAGTTGCATTGTTTATGGTTGAAATGCTTGGTTTCATTCGTAACTTGCCGTTGATTTTGTTTACATTTCTGTTTTGTCTTACCAGACCCCAGATTATTTTATGGTCGGAGACGCAGCTAGGGGCCCATTCTCCATGAAGTGAAACAGTTTTTCTATTGTGTGCTGGTAGACAGAGTGGACTTGCTGACTCACAGCATAACTCAGTGTACTTGTCAAAGCGGAACCAACCTTGATGCCCTCCAGCCTGAGGTAACGGAGGACCCGTCCCAAGTTGTGAGTGCTCTGGACTGTAACCCCAGCCAAGATGTACCGGATATTGTGCAAGTACCATCTCAAGATCAGTCAGTAACCTCCTTCTGCGAAGCAGTAATGCTCGCGAAGGAGGCGGCGCACGTGAGGGAGAGGCAGTGTATGCGCCCTCACGGCCGTAGTCGCCGCGGGAGACGCCCTGGGCGTCGGGAATCCCAGGCTGGTTCCCGGCCACCGTAGGCGCGGGCTTGCGGACGGCGAGTAATGGGTAGCTCGCTGTCCGGTAAGGACCAAGCCCGGGTCGACGGCGCGTTGTGTTCCACGCGCGCCTCAAAGAGATGTCAGCACCAAATGGTGGGGTCCGCAAGGGCCGATGCCTGCCAGGGGTGCGGGTTGTTCGAAAGAGATACCGCGGCCCCTGGCACACAGGGTACTGAGGGAACACGGGTGGGTTTTAGTCAGTAAAAGTCTGACACGAAGAGTGGGAGAAGTTATTTGATGATTTCCCACCCAAAAAAAAGTATGATCCCTAAGCACGGCGTCATGGACGGTACCGTATTTTGTGCTAGAATAATGGTGTGAATCAATTCGTCTCGCTCTATTATAGTGGGTGTAAACACGCTGGTTCACCAAGACTGCTTGAGATGATTATCATAGCGCGCGGTGAAGCAAGGCCCGCCGTATGCAGTATACCAAACGAATTTCTGTAATATTAGAAACGATCGCACCGGGTCAACCTCAGGGGTCCGTCGTCCTCCAGCAGCCCGACTCCACTGCAGGCTGATGCGCACTTATATCGCTTTTGCTTTCTTGTTTTGTGTTTTATACAAGGTGTAACTGAATATACGCAAGTCCTCTGATTGAGCCAAAGAAAATTGGATCTTATTTCAAGGGAATGAGACCCAATTTTAAATGGGTAAATTAGTGGAAGGGTGTCAACACGATTTCCTATAACTGTTAGCTTTAAGAGACATTTTTAGTCATTGTATTATGCTTTTAGCTCAATACTCTAATTGGGGTGTATGAGGTCTTGCGTTAATGTTACACGTTGCATAGTTACCCAATTTCACAAGAAGCAACACAGAGGCACACACACAAAAACATGGTTTGATTTCGAAGCCAGACGGGAAAGTCAACAACTGGCGCGAACGAGCAAAGGCGACCGCTTGCGCCGAGGGCTCAAATTGGACTCCCAATCATTACTTAATCATTTAATTTATCATTACTTATTAATTTTATTCCAAAGGTCCTAGTTTAACTTTTGTTACTTAAAGTTATAGCTATATTTACATAATGCAGAATTGCATATTTATGTAAGTCCGCTGGATGCGGGAAGCACAGAACCGGTCGAAGTGGCGGAGCTTGGGGGAGGCCTATGTCCAGCAGTGGACGTCCTTCGGCTGAAATGATGATGATGATGATGATGTAAGCGGGCACGCCCTTTATGCCTGAAGGCTTTTATTTAGGTTGTAAGTTCTGTTTACGTTTTTATTATTTATTTCTGCTTGAGTAAAATTTTTAAAGATATTTCTGGTATATTGGCGTTGTGCTAGCTGACATGGCAAATATTTTAATTTTGTTTTGTGTTTCGTAACGTGACTTACGTTTCTACCATTGTATACACGATGACATTTGAATCACAGTTTTGCTAGAACAAACGTTGTTCAGACCATGGTCTACTACCAGTCTATAGAATCAAATAAAAAAAAACCGGCATTGATTCAACAAAAAACACAAAAAAAGACAAAATTAAAAAAGTCGGTATTATCGTTACTCACTACAACAGACACCGCGCTGGCGGGCGTTTCAAAGTACCTATGTAGTTGCGGCGCGCGGCTCAAACACGAGACAGAGCATAGTGCCTACACTACCTACAGGGATAAATTTTAAGCAGTGAAGAGATGTTATTATCGTACCTACATTTAAGGGCCTACGTCCCGTTTGGTACGGTCACTTTATGAACCGTACTGCTCATTAACGGCTTGTCTTGAAGATTTGAAAAATATATGATTTTGCTATTGATTCATATAGATCATTTTGCCCGAAGTAATTTTTTTGTATGATTAATACTTTTGCTGTAAAAAATATTTTCCAACACGCAATATTTTGGCTTCTATTCCATACTCCTACTAAACGGCTTCGTTATTTGGAAAAAAAAATACACTGAAAAATAGATAGAGGTACCACAGAATCGCCGAAGCACAATTGTAAATTAATCAAAGGAATATCCCCATTTTGAGATAAAGGCTCAGAGGTGCCCTGCGCGGGCGCGGGCGGCACACAGTGGGCTGGGATTACAAGGTTGGGTCTTAAGAGATCAAATGTATTTTTTTGGTATCTAGGCATAAATTTAAAACGTTTTTATTCTTTGACTTTTTTTAATTTAACGAGTACTTTCGGAGATATAGCCATATCAAATTTGTATGAAGAGTCATGTTATTTTAGTTAAGCAATTTATTCCAATTAAATTGAAATTGAAAATAATGTAGGTATACTAAACGGCCTGAAAACCTCAATACCTACTTAGTTCTTTAAAAAAAAACAATGTTCGACATTTTCCACCACCATAGATAGGTAAGACGTAATTTGTTTTGAGACTTATTTCCGGGAATCAAGGGATAAGAGTGCGCGAGCGCAACAACAAGTTATGACGTGTCGTAACGTGATTGGTGCAACGATAGGGTATCTACGGAATGTTCGGTTGCATTCAAACGTACTTCAGTGTTCTATTACCCACCATAATAGACGCACTACCCCCACACATTCATTACTTACTTATTTTTTATTTTGTATTTGTGAAAATGTTTGAAAATTTAGTGACAAACCTTGATCTTTTCGTTATTTTAAAAAACAGTGGCAGTATTAAAAATAATGACAGTTTGTGTAGTGTGATACTTCATCTCAGAGATGCGACATTTGTAAAGCCACTCCAACAGAGATGAATAATTTGCCCTTAATTGTATCAAAACCGACTGATCCAGATCTCTGTAAATACGGATTGTCATCATTGCATACCTGGATACGAATGATGGAATGCATTCTGCATATAGCCTACAGATTAACGATACAGACATGGACAGTAAAGGGAGACAACAAGTGCATCATGGAAAGAAGAAAGAAAGACATACAAGACGCTTTTAAAAATAGAATGGGACTTCTGATTGATGTTGTTAAACAAGGGCACGGCTCCACGAATGACGGAAATACTGCTAGAAGATTTTTTGCAAATCCAAACATGACTGCCGAGATAACTGGTGTTAGTGAAGAATTAATAAGGCGATTTGCAATCATTTTATAGGCAATTTCATCAGGTTACCACATTGACACAGCGAAATTTCACGAATATGCTCAAGTGACCATGCAACTGTATTTGGAATTATATAGCTGGTATTATATGCCTTCAAGTGTTCATAAAGTTCTTATGCATGGTGCAGCTATTATTGAAAGTTTTGGTCTAATACCAATTGGACAGCTATCTGAAGAAGCTGCTGAAGCTAGAAATAAAGACTTTCGTAGGTACCGCAAACACCATTCCAGGAAATGCAGTAGAAAAACTACAAATGAAGACATTTTAAATAATTTATTGACCAGCTCTGATCCACTCATCTCAGCGAAACGTCACGAACTTCGCAGAAAACATAAAACTTTGTCAGTAGAAGCACAAAGTTTATTAGTAATTGAACAAGCGGAAACATTTGATGATGACGAATACGAAAATTTTGCATTCGTTAATGTGGATACCCTTGACAGTGATTAAATTAAAACAGTGCAGTGGCCAGTAGTAATTGTGATTTTTACTTATTTATTTTATTAGTCCTTAGTGGATTAGGGCTAAAGGGGAGACCACTACATAAAAAAAAAACGCGCCTAGTTCTTAACCTCTATGGTGGTGTGGAATACAGAACAAAATTTGAAATTGCGACCAAATCGCAGAAAATCGCAACCCGAGAATAGGCGCTAAAATAGGACAAATATACGTACTATGCATACGTAGAGTCAATTCTTTGAGAAAATTTGAGAATTTCGAGATTTTCACATTTTTTTCTTTTGCTTCATACAAAAATTACTTTGGATATTTATAACTCCGAAAATACTAAGTTATCTGAACGACCCTCATAGAAATAATTACTTATAATCGATAGATAAATCCAACACAATATTTAAAATTTCAGAAAAAGAAACTTTTTTTTTTTAAATGCAAAGTCCTTTACCGGCCCGTTTCAGCCCACTGTGCGGCAGTCGTGCTTTAGCATACAAACGGGAGATGAGGATACTATGGGCCTTAAACGAAATTTAGCAAGCACTTATTTTTTATTTCTGTAAAACACATTTGAGTGCAGATGACAATGCTTGCACCAGGTATTAGGTACTAAAACCTATGAAAAGCATAATTATTTTTATCAATGGGCCCCGACAATTTTGTTTACTCTACCACTAACAAAAGTGAATAAAAAAACAATGAATTTCTAACATTGCGAGTTCCGTGGTATCTTATCTGCTAAAATGTAACTTTTAAATAATGGGTACTAAGACAATACCCATTATGTAAAAGTTGCATTTTGGATTTCCCAAAGTAAAAATAATAGTTTAAAAAACTAAAAAACGCACAAAACGGATTTGGTTGAGGCACACAGATAGATTATAACCTGGATTAAAACATATGATTTTTTTTCATCCCGGTAGAACGTTTCCGTGGGTTAATTTTCGACCTTCTTGCGGGCGAAGCCGCTGGCGAAAACTAGTCTATACTAATATTATAAAGAGGAACTAATTGATTGTTTGCATTGAATAGGCTCCGAAACTACTGAATCGATTTGAAAAATTCTTTCACTGTTGGGAAGCTACACTATCCCCGGGTAACATAGGATATATTTTATCCCCGTATTCCCACGGGAACGGGAACTACGCGGGTGAAACCGCGGAGCGCTGCTAGTCATAAATAAATTAACTTCGTGACAATTGTGTTATCAGTTCTCCTAATGTGCTGATGTAATTTCGAATGCGGTTTTCCTTAATCGATTGTGGTTAGGGCCCAGCATAGTTATTCACAAGCATTCGACAGACTGTCTTATCGATAATGACACATTTCGATAAGCCGATTTGCCTTTCCCCCGACAGCAAACAGAGGGGCAATTCTCGTAATTTTAAGAAACGTTCACAGTCTGATCTCAGTCTCAATCTGTCAAAAACACCTAAGTTTCCATTCATTTTTGACATTTCGTTGTCGCCGAGATGACACTGCGACTAGATTTTGAACGTTTTTAATTACGAGAATTGGCCATCAGATGTCAGAAGAAGAATAGCGGTCGTTTATCTCACTTATATTATAAATGCGAAATATTGTTACACAATAATCACACAAAAATGGCTGAACGGATTTTGATAAAAGGACATGTATAAAGGGTGGCCCAGCACGGACAGTCTTAATTATATTTAAAAAAAAAAGTATAATATTTGAATTCCCATTGTGGCTTTAATTTTCCCGCACATCTCTACAGGAAAATATCAATTTATAAGAGTATCTTGGTAAATAGTACATACTCATTGTTCGAAACGACGTATTTATTTGTAATTTAGTTAATAGAGTTAGAAAAATAAATATTTTTATGCGTGTTTAATGATAACGGAACTGAAAGTCAACACACACACACACACACATACACATACACATTCATTTCGTATACACATTTCATTTATCTCTTTAATTAAAAATCAATAGAATAATTGGTTCTTCAAAGTAATGAAAATATGACATAATTACTTAGTAAGTCTATTAGTAGTCTAGTTATCTTTACAAACAGATATTTAGTAAAATATGTTTGAGACATAATAATAGGAGGTTCCTTTCTCTAGAGCCCTGACCACCGACATCTTGGACCCTGCTCCTGATGCCGATGGGCCACTATTTTTTATATTTTTAAATGTTTTTATATAATTTTATATTCTAATATTTAAAAATTTAATTTATATGTGTATTTAACGGAATAAAAGAAATATAAATAAAAAGAAAAGTCCTGACTGACTGACTCATCAACGCCCAGCTCAAACCCTTGGACCTAGAAAGCTGAAATTTTGCGCAGAGGTTCCCTTTATAATGTAGACAAGGAATAAGGAAGGATTTTTCGAAATTCAACGCCTAAGGGAGTTAAATAGGGGATGAAAGTTCCGCGCGGGCGAAGCCGCATATATATATAGTGATATAGTTTCTGTTATTTTACCAGAAACAATAATTATCAGATATGGGCCGAATGTGGTTTGAACCGATTCCGAACTTCGGCCGAACATTCGGTTTTCGCACACACCGAATTTCGGTTCAATTCCCTTTAGTTGTAATAAAAAAATACTTGATGTAAATGAATGTTAAGTTTGTGAACCAAAAACGTGTTTTTTTTTTCAATTTACGAATTGTATTCAGATGTTTGTTAGAAGAATACTAAGCTAATTTCATTTTTGTAATAGTATGTCTAATTAATTAGGCAGAGATTTTCAAGAATAATAAGAAGAATTGATTTAATATAAGGTTTACATTTACAATGTTCCTAACTAAAATAAATGACAATGGGTGAGTAAAAGACATAATTTTATTTTACAGTAATGCTATACTCTAATTCTATTAAATTTCAGTCAAAATAGTGCAAGTAGGTATTATTTTTCTTGTGCCGAATGTTCGGCATCTGAACCGAATTTCGGGCGAATGCCGAAGTTCGGTTCAAGCTGCCGAAATTCGGTTGAACCGAATGTGAACCGAATTTCGGCCCATCCCTAATAATTATATATTTGACATCTTATGTTTACAACACAATATATCAGTTCAGGATAGCAGTGGTGGCTCAATGGGAAAGGCCCCGACTTACAGAGTTGTAGGTCGTGAGTTCGAATCCAAGCAGTCACTTTACTGTGCGTATTTAATTTCATCACCATTGCTCTTAAAACGGTGAAGGCAAAATTCTTCACCTGTCCTATAGGACAGATGAAGAATCTCTTTGGATTGAAAGTCTTTAGCTCTGGTCAAAGACTTCGAAGATACGCGCGGTGGATTATGGCCCACTCCCTTTCAAAGACGGTCTTTGTCCCAGCTGTGCAAACAATATATGCTGATTATGCTATATCGGTGCAATAAATACGATGCGTCTAAATGACTAGACAAATGAACGTGCACAAACCACAAGGAGTACATACGTAGGTAAGGGTCGTTGAAGAGGACGTTTTGTAGTTAATTTTATGTTTATACAAGGTGTAATAGAATGGACGCAAGACCTGAAAGTAATTTGTTCCTAATTGAGTCGATTTCCCAAAGAAAATTCAATCTTATCCCCGAAGAAATAAGACTCAATTTTAAATGCATAAAGTAACGCATGGGTCGACACGTTTTTCTTAATAATATCAAATAGCTTTTAAAAAAAAGTAGTTTTGGTCATCGTATTATGCTTTTAACTCAATAGTCTAATTGGGGTGTATGAGGTCTTGCGTTAATTATGTTACTCGTTGTATACATTACATATTATGGCTATGGTACGTGTGTTACGGGGTTTATGTCAATTGTCATGGCAAAGTCAAGACATGTCTTTTATAAAAAGAAATCTTTGATTTACAGACTACTTAGGCCCACATTGTGTTAGTATCGAAATGATCTTATAAGCTGTGTTAGTATATACTTGGAGCACAAAAAAAAAACTTGAGAGGTGTCAAGGGACACCCGGATGGAACGAAGTAAAAAAAAAATAGAAAAAAATAATATAAAAGACGAAATGAAAATATCTGGCTTGCTTTCTAGAAGAGAGAGAGAAACATGCGCACGCCGCACAGCTTACAATAGCTTACAATGGCAAAAAGTGTCGTTACAACTTTTCGTATGAATTTTTTCAGTCTAGCCCCCTTTCACAACGCGCGAGAAGGAACTTCGTTCTAATAATAACAGTTTTTATTGTTTGAATGTTATGGTGAATTAAATACCCGTAGTGTAACTAGATTTTTTTGACAATAGTCGCCACTATTGACGTGCAATTTTTTAATAGCGATAGAGCTGCCGATGTGAATCCCCGAAGGGAATCAATATTATATGATACTTTCGCCACTGCTATGCACCAGTTATTAGACATTACAAGCTGAATATTTCGTGTGCTTTTTTTTTTGGATTTGTGTATAGCGATTATATGACTCATACCATAACACTGATTTGGTACGGAAGCGTATCGAATGGTTATGAATAGCTGTGCTGTTATCTCCTTCTTCGTCGTGTCGATGATTCCAATTGTTGATTTTAAATACGCTTCGACCAGGGCCTCAAGTCTGCTATTTTTATAAATTCGTCATTCCAACACGATCTCATTGTAATTTTGCTAAAAGTTCGTAATCTGCTAAGTTCATAATGGTCGATCATTGGTCGGTCAATGGTGTCGTAATAGAATTGTGTTATAATACTTATAATGGCATTGTCGTATTGCCATTATTATAAAACCCGTTAGTAGAACTGATTTTCGAAAAAATACTACTAAATTTGAACATTTATTCATGCTAGATTTCATTATACATTTTTACATATTATTTAATAGTGTTATCATTATGTACGAGATTGCCAATAAATGCCATTTCTTTCAATGGAGTGTCAGTGGGTGACCATTGGAAAGTCATAATGACGCCATTATATTAGTAGATTACCAAACTTGTCAAAATCAACAATTATGAAACCAATGATAGACCATTCTAAAACTATTGTAATAGCAGACTTGAGGCCCAGAGGAGTAGTGGCGTAATACAATAACGGTAGAAATCACTTTCATTTTTGACAGTTCCACAACTTTAATGGCAATGTTTACATTGCTAAGATTTTTTTTCGAACATATGAGAGAATGGCAATCATATTTTACAATTTATTACGTTCTGACTGACATTATATTCATCTTTTTAACTGACACGCTCGTAGGTATAACTCTGACATCGATTAAGTAATTTGTTCCTTAAAAATCCTAATGCATTAAATTTTATTTGTCGTTGTGGTCTGTTTTTATTCTCTATTGTATTGTATTGTTGTTGTATTATCTGTATATTTTATAATGTATACAGTTAAAAACATATTTGCACACCATGTGTAATGGTAGAATGTAAAGGGGCCATTATAGTTATAAGATCATACACTGCTACAGTTGTAAACCTATATTCTGGCAAATAAATGAATTTTGATTTAGAAAAAAAAAAATGGTTTAGAAAAAAATATTCAGAAGTGTGATAGGCAATTAGGGTGCAGAATTCAGATGTTATCTTAGTAAAATGTCTCACCAAATGGCTCCTCTTTGACGTGATGAACTCCAAGAAGTCTTCGGCTGCCGCGTTGGTGTCTCCATGCTCGAAATACTCCAGGATAATAGGCTCAGATTTGCGCTGGAAATAAGAAAACATCTTTATTGTATAAGGTGATTTTTTGTGGTGATAGTACCCGTGAAATTCAACAACTTTCTCCAAGGAATATGGGTCAAAATATGAAAAAAAAAATCAAAAAAAATCGGACCGCTCATACAAAATCGATCAACTGAGTATTGATTTTGCATGGCAGGTCCGATTTTTTTTACACGCTTTACATTAGCTCGGGTTGTATGTATGTATGTAACGGAATCTTTGAGCGCGATTTTGACCCACTTTAAACGGTCAGATTTCATTGATACTTTGTAAACTTGTCGAGGACCGATGACAATTTAATAATTTAAAAAAAAATTGAGAAAATAAAAAAACACGTTTTGTAGTTAGCAGAATTAAAAAATAGAAAATAAATAATAGTTTAAAAAACTAAAAAACACGCTTTAAAAACCAAACTAAAAAAGGAGAAAATAATTTAATTGAATTAAAAAGCGTGGGGTGCTTGACATTAATTGATTATAAAAATACCTCAAAAAGCACCCCACGCTTTTTAATTGAATTAAATTATTTTCTCCTTTTTTAGTTTGGTTTTTAAAGCGTGTTTTTTAGTTTTTTAAACTATTATTTTTTAATTCACTCTCTTTCTTTTATTGTTTTTGACACCATTCGGTTACGTTCTTCGCCCATTTTTCTACCTTACCCCTTATCGTATATGACCTACCCACCTCCAATTATTACGTTACGCTCGTGAACGGGTGCTGCTCGTGGTGACTGGTCGTCTTGCTGAGCATGGTTTTGTTATTGTTAATTGTATTATGTTATTATTAATTTTAGTCCAGCGGTCCTAGTTTAACTTTTGTTACTTTAAGTTATAGCTATATTTGCATAATGCATAATTGCATATGTAAGCGGGCATGCCCTTTATGCCTGGAGGCTTTTATTTAGATTATAAGTTATGTTTACGTTTTTTTTTTATTATTATTTTTAGTTTTCAATGTTTTGATGGTATATAGGCGTGTGCTAGCTGACATATGGCAAATTTAATGTTTTTTTTTTTGTGTTTCGTAATTTTAATTACCTATTATTGTATAGAATCAAGTTCTTCTAACTTAACAGACAGCTGTGCTGCTGGGGAGTTTGTTGCGCTACTTCTTCTTCCCAGCTAAAGCACTAGGAAGTGGTGAGCGGCGGGCGTTTTGGGGGGACTGTCTTATGTAATTTTGACGTTCAAATAGTGCTGACTCTCAGCCTAGTTTGAATAAATGACTTTTGATTTTTGATTAAGTATTCTAATGCAGTATCCCACGTCGTTGGTTTTTGTTTGTTCTCTTAAAGTTTTTAGTTTAATTCTGTCCTTTAGTGTCTGGTTTTATTTTGATTAAAATGTGATTCGCAACCATAACACGTCATGAAAGACGTCCACTGCTGGACATAGGCCTCCCCCAAGCTCCTCCACTTTGACCGGTTCTGCGCTTCTCACATCCAGCAGATTCCTGCGGCCTTCACAAGGTCATCGGTCCATCTTGTGGGATGCCTTCCCACTCTACGTCTTCCGGTACGCGGTCGCCACTCCAGAACCTTTTGGCCCCATCGGCCATCTGTTCTGCGAGCAATGTGCCCTGCCCATTGCCACTTAAGTTTGGCAATTCTTCGGGCTATGTATTGCTTTACAGAATAGGTAATGCATGTAATTCAAAACTTTTTAATTAATTAAATATACATTCAAAATCAAAATCAAAAGTCATTTATTCAAACTAGGCTGAGAGTCAGCTCTTTTTGAACGTCAAAATAAAATTACATAAGACAGTCCCCCCCAAAACGCCCGCCCTTCACCACTTCCTAGTGCTTTAGCTGGGAAGAAGAAGTAGCGGAACAAACTCCCCAGCAGCACAGCTGTCTGTTAAGTTAGAAGAACTTGCTTCTATACAATAATAGATAATAAAAATTACGAAACACAAAAAAAATAACATAAAATTTGCCATATGTCAGCTAGCACACGCCAATATACCATCAAAAGTTGAAAACTAAAAATAATAGAAAATTAAAATAAAACGTAAACAGAACTTCCAATCTAAATAAAAGCCTCTAGGCATAGAGGGCATGCCCGCTTACACATGCAATTCTGCATTATGCAAATATAGCTATAAGTAACTTAAAGTAACAAAAGTTAAACTAGGACCTCTGGACTATTACTTACTTACTTTATTTTAGTTGTGCGGGACAAGTGATAAAGTATAGTGTAATAAAGTGATCACTGATAAGACAGTACATAAGTGATTACGAACGTTTCAATCAATAGTTTAAATGAAAAGTGCCATAGTTTTAATAATTCGTTCATACTTGTGTACATCGTAGACTTAGTTTAGGGGTAAGCAGTAGTCAAGTGTTTATGTTTCATGTTGATTTTATTGAATTTATAATTTTCTTGATAGTCCTTGTTACATAGAAGCTAATTTTATATAGTTTTTCCTATGTAAACATAATAAAAGTTAGCGAAAAACGCAAATAATGTCACGCGGTCCTCGTTATGGTACAGTTTCGAGGTACAATATGGTATATTGTGCAACATTGTGCCTCAACCCCCGATTCATCCATAGGATGCAGACCCTACAGAACCGATTCCTCCGGCAAGCCACAGGCGCCCCTTGGTTCGTTCGGAACGAGATCCTCCATCACGATCTGAAAATCCCCACGGTCAGTCAATTCATGAAACGCACCTCGAAGCGTTTCTTCGATAAAGCCGAAATTCACCGCAATCCCTTGATTGTGAAGGCCGCCACTTATGTCCCCAGTAGGATTAGCTCTGTCCGACGGCCGAGACATGCCCTCACCGACCCAGACGACCACATTACTCTCCTCCAGGAAAGCAATAGGGCCACCAGTACAGTTCGCACACACCGATCAAAATCGTCCTTCCGACCTCGCCGCCGAGGTCCTCGCGCCCCGCGAAGACCCCTAGTAGTATCGGCGCCTAACGTCGAGACCCCCGACCGACCCTTGCTCGTTGAAGCGCCAGCCCGCGCCGCAGCTGAGCCAGTAGCTTTAAATTCCCCTAATAATAATAATGCCAATATTTCGATCCAGCCTGTCCCCAATAGTGATAGCTGTCCCCCTATCAGTGACGCCCTGAGCCGAGGTCCGTACCCCACAGGGGGTGCCCTCAGCGTGCAGTCGCTTAGTTTTTAAATTTTAGTTTGTAAGCCCTGGCTGGAGGCGTTAAGATTAATTTCTTAATGGCAGCCCCAGGAAAGCCCGGTTGAGCAGTCACGGCCTCTCAAGGCCAACTGCGAGATGCCCAACAAAAAAAAAAAAAACATTGTGCCTCGCTGATTGGCTAATGCTTTAAGCGTGCTTTTTTGTGATTGGTCGAATCGATTCTGAATCCTCAGCAAAATTGAATTAAAATAGGAACATTTTTGCCATTAGACACATTCAGAGGCAAGCTACCTGCTACCTAGAAGAAAGTACTCCAAATATAGAAACAAGAAGTCTCCAGTGGTTTTATTCCTCGCCAACCCAGCACGCAAATGCTGCTATAGGCCACATTAATAGTATAATGAATAATGACAACGATAAGCTATCTCGTTGCGGTTAGTAAACTGCCCTAATTATGATTAATAATACAGACTTGTTATTATTTATACAATGATAATAATCTTTTGACAATAAGCGTTTAGAATATTATTTACTTAAGAATGGTTTTTCATTGCAGCATAATCAACCTATAATGTTCCCATTGCATTGCTGGGACCCGGCCTCCTCTCTGTGGGCCCGGTGCCGGTTGGTAGATGTCACATGTCATCGAATTTTTTATTCTAGGACATGTCGGTTAACCTCACGATGTTTTCTTTCACCGTTTGAGAGCAATCTTGATGAAATAATTCACAAAAATTAAAGCGCCAGTCTGGCTTAAAGTCACCCAAAGGGCAAGACCTGAGAGTTCAAAATCTAAAACCTATCTACTGAAAAACCACGCTCTAAAAAGTATAAAAAACTTTTCAAAAAAAAAAAACAACCGACTTCCGGAAAAACACTACAAACTGAAAAAATAATTTAATTTCGGAAGTTGGTGACTGGATATTTATTTAAATTTCAGTTTGTAGTGTTTTTCCGGAAGTCATTTTTTTTTAGTTTTTATTTTACACTTTTCAGGGATAGTACCTACCCCACGCCAATTCGAAATTTCATCACCCTTGGTCAAAACAATGCATATTTATGCGATAGCAGCAATCGCGGTTGATTTGCTATAATTTTTGAAGAGTTCCGTTGTCTGTCTCCGAAACGCATCATCAGATCTGTATGAAATTAGAATGGGACCATTTCAGAATAATCCCCTTTTGAACAAAAACATAATTTCACAAATCCGTTTATAAATGACGGAGTTATGCTCGAACATACATAAAAAATATAAACATGTCGAATTGATAACCTCCTTCTTTTTGAAGTTGGTTAAAAATAGAAAATATTCTTGTATGAAAAAAGAAAAAGAGCCATATAATTATGCATAGTAGTTGTAGATTGTATACAGGGCCACAGAGGTCGTTGACACCAAGATAAGGTCACACACATTCGGTCGCTTGCCAAGTGACGACACAGCTCAAGGCATGCGCATGTTATGCATGCCACAGATGGTGCAGCTTTATGCAAATACAACCCATTTTAAATACAAAAAGTAATCATTCTCCTGTCCTTGGTGTCTACTCCTTAACTCCGTCAACTACTCGCCGACTAGTCGGTACATCACTAGTATTGAGATAAAAGTTTTATTGCCTTGAAATAAGATTGTTTTTTTTTTGGCTCAATCAGCGGTAGATATGGCAAAATGCATAATTTTGTTTTAAAAAAAAACCATACTAAAAGTGACTGAAATCGATTCAGTAGTCAATTAGGAACAAACTACATTCAGGTCTTGCGTTTAATCTTTTACACCTTGCATAAAGCCATATGTGTCACGTTCGTTAATCATAATTTATACTGGCCACCAAATTGGAATAAACATTTAAAAAAATAATTTACTGAGCTACCCTGGAGCGGTGACCTTAAGGGAATCTAGTCCACATTTTTCCCATGCAAACTTCGGGAGTGTATTACTCCACTGTTCGACAATGTACATCAATAATTAAACATGGTGTGGTTTTGTCCCATTATTAATATTGTCTGTACGGAAACAGAATACTACAGTAAAAAGTTACTAATTTAACCTAACTTTGGGCGTGTTTAAGTAATAAAAGAAGTATATAATCTCCAAAATCAAGACGGTACCGAGAAAGTTCAATTATCGTAAAGTTCAATAAACTTTATTGGTAATTGATTTATGCAGTGGTTTTTTCATAAAACCCGATCTTCCGAAGGACTTTTCTTGATTTTTTACCCGCCTGAGTTACTATAAATGATCCTGCATGTCACTCAATAACGTTGTGCGTGTAGACTAGCGTCTAACAGCTCATCACTGATACTATCTCTGTCGGACACGATGCCTGGTGAGACAGCCTGCTTTTTAGCCAGGCCCACCAGTGAGTCCGAGCCCGCGACTAGATTCCCCTTAAGGAACGGGAGTTAACGGGACTCGATAAGCAACGGAGTCTTTTAAAAACCTGGGGGCCGATTCTACTAACAAATTTGTTAAAAAAACGCAATAGAACCGCAACCAAATCACCACTTTTAAGCGTTTTCGCATTCTACTAAAATTAACAACGGTCCAGCTGCGACACAGCTGCAGTTACGTTTTAGTTACGCCAACGATCGATTGAAACAATGTCAAAACCTATTCTACTAACAAAATCGAACATGAGCGTGACGTTTACTATAGGACTAAGTTAATGATAAAATTATGATCATTATGTCTTTTAATTATAGAAAATACTTTTAGTGCCACATATTCGTGTTTAGTAACATTTTTAGATTCAACTTTTTTCTTTGTGGTATTAATAAAACATATTATTTTGGCATGTTGGTAACGCGGGTTACCCGCTGTGTTCCCGCTACAGTTCAGTTGCAATTCGTTTTAAGTTTAGTTTCCATTTTGCTTATAAAATAGTAGAATGACTTTTTATGTAACTATCGAACGGCGATCGAAATCGAACTGTTGTGGAAACACAATTTAACGTGTAACGTTGCAAATTAGTAGAATCGGCCCCCTGGTGTTACTAAAATACAACTTAATCTATCTAAAAAAGAACAATAACAAATAATTTTATCAGGCACATAATATTATTATACAAACACAAGCTGTATTGGGTTCTATCTATCTGTTTTTAAACTCTAAAATCGCGTGAACTTGAGGCGTGAAATACCGAGTTGTTTTCGCTTATTTCTGTTAATCGACCTTGGGATAATGTCCGTGTTAACAAGAATTATGTACTTATATATGTTGACTTCTTATTGAACGACGAGAAAATGTATAGACTATAGACGCTATTCGGTTTTTAAAGCCTGATATTCTGATCGGGGCGAGTAAAGCTGCGCCCTGATCAAACTATTTTGGGGTCGGCTTTCAGCCTATTCGGGTGCAGCTGAATACAGATCGAGGCACGTAAGTTGAACTATAATGGCGGATTTTGTTTCAACTAACGTGCCGCGCTCTGTAATTTATTTTTCACCTCATAACAACTTCGGAAAGATTGTCTTTTTTTTGGGTTTTGGCTTCGCACGGTTTGTGCATTTAGCCAGTGTCAAGTAATTTTTCTTTTCGATCAAGTAAATGGCCCAACATCGGGCACGAAGTTACAAAACAGTCATAGTCGTCTTTAGTCAGTCAAGTCCAGTCAATTCAAAGTTATTGTTAAGCGGTAGCAACTTTACAACAACTTAATAATGAGTTTTTGGGGGAAACACGAAAAGTCCACGTTAGAAACTTATTTTCACCTTCACTACACTTGTGCACTCACATGTAACTAAATTGAATAATTCACAACCAAAATTATACATTTTAATGCGCTATTTCACTAAACTTCATGAAAATTAAAATTCGTGCGACATGTTCCAACCCGATCCCGCCAAAAACTCAAGATTCTGTTTGTCATTCGAAATATGCGTGCAAAAGTGCATTTTAGCGTGGAAATAGTTTTTGAAATTCGAACCTTTCTATTCAATAATTTTCTATACAGCCAGTCCACTGAAAATGCAGTAATACTTATTTCATGTCAGTGCGCCAACCCAATTTTTAGAATAATCGCACTGGCCAGCAGGACGCTCTCATGCAGTATGAAAAAAAAAAAACAACTTCGTCTCTTTTCAATTCGCCTTCGTTAATTTTGGTAAATTTTTAAAAATTTGAGCGAATCCAGCAGCGAAAAAGATATAAATTTAACATCTGCAGAGTTAGTGCAAGCGGTACATAATGCCGAATTAAGTTATTTTCCGGAAAAATCGCGCGGAAGGTACTTTATAGGGTACAATTTATTCAATGCATGGAGACATTCTAAAGCCGTGAAAACGTTTTCGAAAACTACAAAGCAAAGCTCCATGGAGTATTATTTAGGCTGATGATTTTCTTGCACCTAGCAATTTCCTCGCTGTAGTGAGGTGAAAAATTGTGATTCGCTCGGCAGCAAAGTTATTCTGCATCTCGTACCTTTAAAACCCTCGCTACGCTCAGGATTCTATATTTGAATCACTCGCTTCGCTCATGATTCAATCCTAGAATCCTTCGCTTGCTGGGCCTTCAATACAAGTACTCGAGCCGTAAAACAACTGCAGCTTTGCATAACAAATAACTATTAAAATTTCAGTGGACCTAGTGTGAGTTAGACAGCGTGTTTGACTGTTCGATTTTTAACACTCGACGCTAAGCAGTGCACTGAAAATCCACTGAGCGAAATAATATCGTCACGATTTTTTTACGTCCGTAGGATCTTTATTAATCCTAGAGAAACAGTAAAAATAATAGTTTAAAAAACTAAAAAACAAGCTTTAAAAACCAAACTAAAAAAAGTAGAAAATAATTTAATTCTATTAAAAAGCGTGGGGTGCTTTTTGTAGTATTTTTATAATCAATTAATATCAAGCGTGATTTTCATTATATTTTTTGTATTTTTGTTGTAATTATTGAATTGTCATCGGTCCTCGATAAGTCTACGAAGTTTAAATGAAATTTGACCGTTTGGAGCGGGTCAAAAATTCCTAAAAAGGTGTCTGTTACAAACAAACCAAGATACAGGTGAATCTAATAAAAGTGTGTTAATAAAAAGAGACTCACGATAATCTCCTCGGGCTCCGCATCGATGATGATCTGCTTGAACTCAACATCTCCGTTGGTGATCGCTTCAGAGTCGTAGTTGGGGTCATTTGCGTCTTCCACGTACTCCTCCAGCAGCTCAGAGCCAGGGGCGCCCCACACGCCCTTGCCTCCAGCGCCACCTAGGGAAATACGAATGTTTTAGTTCGACTTTTAGATACTATACTCTTTACGTACTTGCTAGCAGAGTTAAATGATAAATTATTAAATTTATGTTCTGTGTCTCGTAACGTTAATTACTTTGCCTATAGAATCAAGTCTATCTAATTAAATAGCGGTGCTGCTGGGGAGTTTGTTCCGCCACTTCTTCTTCCCAGCTAAAGCACTAGGCAGTGGTCAAGGGTCGGCGTTTTGCGGGACTGTCTTATGTAATTTTGACGTTCGAAAAGTGCTATTCTCAGCCTAATTGAATAAATTACTTTTTGATTTGCTTGATTTATTACTTATACTTGACATAGGGATGGACGATACTCATCGATGTATTAAAAACATTCGATGCTATCGATGCATCGAATCAAACCGATGTATTGTTAATTAATTCTTCAACATCGATTATACATCGATATTTTTTATTCGATGCTTCGAAGAAGTAAACCTACTAAAAATACTTTTTATTTGATAGATTTATTTTTAAATATTTTTGTCTTTTAATTAAATCTACAAGCTTAATTCATTGGCACACGCACGGTCTTTCATCCAATAAAAGTTAAAGTGTTGGCTACCTCTCCCATCCCATGCCAGCATTGGGATATTTAAAGAATTATGATTATTCGTCGTTTTTTTGTCCACATGATTTTTCGTTTAAAATTTACCTGGGCGTAATAAAGCTTTTTTTTAATAAAATGCCTGTTTTTACATCAAAACCACATACATTTTCAACTTAAAGAAAAAAAAAACAATCGATGTATGGAAAACATCGATGCATTTTTTGATATATCGATCGATGTCATTTTCCGATGCATTACATCGAAAAAAACATCGATGTTTTTTTCAATGTCCATCACTAACTCGATACCAGTGTTCCGCAAAGTGTGTGCAACGAGCGGTGTGATTTGTTGGTTTGTCCCGGAAAATTAAGGTTACCCATAGTTAATTATACAGACGAAAGAAAAATACCTACTTAACAGCCGCAAAACACTAGACCGGGGAGCGAGGCGATTAAGGTGAACCTAGTCCACATTTTTTTCATACAAACTTCGGGAGTGTTTTACTCCACTGTCTGACATGGCACATCCAAAGTAAAATATGATATCGTTTTGTCTCATTATTAATATTGTCTGTACGGAAACAGAATACTAAAATAAAAACCCATTAAAAAGTTAGGAGCCAACAAAGATTAGTTTTTCTTGCTAATTTTACTTAACTTTGGGCGTGTTTAATTAAGTAATAAAAGAAGTATAAAATCTCCAAAACCATGTCGTTACCGACAAAGTTCAATTAGCGAAAAGATCAACAAACTTTATTGGTCATTGATTTATGCATTGATTTTTCATAAAACCCGATTTTCCAAAGGACTTTTCTTAATTTTTTCGCGATTTTTTTTTATTTAAATAATCCTGCATCTCACTCAATAACTTTGTGCGTGTAGACTAGCGTCTAACTGCTCGTCACTGATACTATCTCTGTCAGACACGAAGCCTGGTGAGACAGCGTGATTTTTAGCCAGGCCCACCAGTGAGTTCGAGCCCGCCACTGGGTTCCCCTTAAGCATCATAACAGTCTAGGTATTGGAAAAGTGTCCCGCATCGCCTCAATGTGACATGTGCGAGCGAGATAGACGGAAGACCGAGGAGTGAGTACGCGGTGATGAGCGAGATAGCACGCATCGCGTGACTCCTGCTGTTTAAAACAAAGCGTTGCTATGGTAAAGCAGTGTAGGTCGGACGTTATTGTTTACTCAATAATCTATGAGGAGCGATTTTTTTTAAACAAATGCATTGCAGTACCCATAGCTCTGTGTGATGTTTACGAGTCACCCATAATCCAACCATTGTTTTATGCAGATTTTCGCAAGCCGTGTTCCCAGTGGGATTTCCAGTCTACAGAAATGAACTCCCATTCAAACTTTCATCCACTATTTAGCATTATAATGATGTGCCCACTACTGGGACACAGGCCTCCTCGGTAAGGAGGAACCGGCCGTAATCCACCACTTGGCCACCACTGCACATACACTATTTAACCCGTTTTAATCAATCAAATCAACATAGGCCTCTCCCAGGTTGCGCCACCACAACCCTGTCCGAAGCCTTCCGCATCGCCCCCGAAACATTCCGGAGATGAGCCATTGTCTGTGGAGAGATGCCGCATACACACCGGAGGTCTGAGCCATCCATAAAGCCCCATCTGTGGAGGTTTCACCTTGCTGCAACCTATTTGGGCACGACGTCTGTTTAAGGTGAACCTAGTCCACAGTTTTTGCATACCAAACTTCGGGAGTATTTTACTCCACTGTCTGACATGGCACATCCAAAGTAAAATATGATATCGTTTTGTCTCATTATTAATATTGTCTGTACGGAAACAGAATACTAAAATAAAAACCCATTAAAAAGTTAGGAGCCAACAAAGATTCGTTTTTCTTGCTAATTGTTCTTAACTTTGGGCGTGTTTAAGTAATAAAAGAAGTGTAAAATCTCCAAAATCAAATCGGTACCGACAAAGTTCAATTATCGAAAAGTTCAATAAACTTTATTGGTTATAGATTAATGCATTGGTTTTTTCATAAAACCCGATCTTCCAAAGGACTTTTCTTAATTTTTTTCGGGAATTTTTTACCATAAATGATCCTGCATCTCACTCAATAACGTTGTGCGTGTAGACTAGTGTCTAACTGCTCATCACTGATACAGTCGATACTATTTCTGTCGGACACGAAGCCTGGTGAGACAGCGTGAGTTTTAGCCAGGCCCGCCAGTGAGTTCGAGCCAGCGACTAGGATCCCCTTAAGGGAATGGGAGGCCCTCTGATGGTACAGAGTAAAGATTTAAAATGTCTAATAAGTAGAAGAATGGCACACCCAAATATTGAGTTGTGTAGTAAAATACCTTGATTTCTACATAAAAGTCTTAAGGATTAGGTACAATCTCAAATGGATAAGATAAAAATAGTTTAATCTTGTTTTGTTTTTACTTAACCCAGGATTTCTGTATGCAATCTTTAGATAAATAAAAATGAAATGTTGTTTGTTGCTACGCGCATCACTTGAGAACTGTTGGACCTATTCGGGTGATTTTTGTTTAAAAAAAATGTTCGTCCGAATTAGGTTTTGATGGAACGAAAAATTGTAAAAGCTGCCCAAGAAAATAGATGGCGTTGCTGGATTTTCTGAATGTCGCTGTTAAGATTTTCCACAAAAGTGATGAGTTGAATAAATTTTTTTTTAATACTTTCTACTCGCAGGAATCATTGTTTTATTTTGATTTATTTTCTAGTTGTCGGGTGCACTAACATACAGTCTTAGGGAGGTTTTATTCCTAAGAAGTGAGTCAATATGGTGTATGCGATTCAGACACTTATTTTCAATTGATGTAATTTCTACTTAAACAAAATATTCGCAGATTTTAGAATGACTAGCCCAATTTAAAAAAATCAAGGCTTTATGCATTGCGTTTTTTTAATTTTTTTGTAGTAATTTAGTTATTTACAAAAAAAAAACACATCTTTGTTTACATTTTTGGAAACTAAATTACCAACACAGGATGGTTAAATGTACCTGCTATCCAAGACAGAAGTATCAATCTGCCTGACCTTGTCCCAACTATGTATATTGGGGTTGGATTCCAGTCTAATCAGATTCAGCTGTATACCAGTATTTTACATGGAGCGACTACCTATCTGACCTGGAGGTCAGTGGAGGTTGTGGACAACCCAGTTACTGGGTAATACAATTCCCCTTGGTAAGACTGGTTGTCAGACTCTCTGGCTTCTAACTACCCGTAACCACTGTCAAAGATCCATGAACGCCTGCCAGGACCAAAGGCTTAATGTGCTTTCCGAGGCACAGAGCAGTTTCAGAATGTAAATATGGTCACCCATCCACGGACCGTCCGCTGCAAGCAAAGTTTTCGAAGATATAAGTACGCAGCACATTATTCATTAGCTACACCATGGATGAGAGCGAACGGTGGTGGACAGGGACCACCTGATGCCGGCCCCTTAGCCCGTTGTGAATGGGTGATAATTTGTTTCAATTTAAGGGAATTATTGTCAAAAGTATATAAGCAATAGTAATTAGGATGTGACTACTCAAAGTTAATTCTATCAATCTATGGGACTGTAAGGTTCATATCTATATTTATACTAATATTATAAAAAGGTAAAATTTGTGAGTTTGTGAGGTGTGAGGTTGTTAGGGGGGTAATCTCTGGATCTACTGAACAGATTTCGAACGTTCTTTTACCGATAGAAAGCCGTGTTATTTATGAGTGTCATAGGCTTTACTATATTAACCCGAAAAATTAAAATGCTTTTTCGTGGTAGTCGAATTTGCAAAGTAAGTCGGAGAAAAAACGATCGAACGAAAACGTTTCTTACGAACGCTGCCTTAACTATGAGAGATATATGATTGAGTTCTAGAGAAAAGTTGTAGAGCTTGATAATGCCTACAAAAAAGTCAGCGACAGCATATGTCTAACTTTTATATTTAACAGAAAATAGTTTTCATATAAAAAATAATAATTTAAATCGTGTTAGGTCATGTTTATTGGTCATATTAACAACAATTATGAAGTAAAGAACGGTGTGCGGTGTGGTGCCGGACGTAAAGAATAGCACCATCCCGACTCTTCCCGTGGGTGTCGAAGGAGGCGACTAAGCGGACTAAGGGATTTACTAGAGAATGGGCAGCAGCTTTCTCTATGCATTTGATCGCCATACTGCGATCGCCAACCCACCTGCCAAGCGTGGCACTTAAGGCAACCCCCCCCCCCAAATTGGAGGAGGCTTATGTCCAGCAGTGGACGTCTTTCGGATGAAATGATGATGATGATGATGAAGTAAAAATGTTTACCGCCCAACGAAGTGGGCACGGGTCAGCTAGTTATAATTGTAATTTAAACAAGTCGCATCTTTAGAATTATAGAGACCTAATGCGAAATTAGCCGCAACCAAAATTGGTCTCTATAATTCTAATAATTCTAAATAATTTTGCTTGCGGCTAATTTCGCATTAGGTCTCTATAACTCTAAAGATGCGAAGTGTCTTTTAGATGCAAAAGGCTAATGAAAGATCAACTCTTTAATAGTCAGCCTATAATGTTCCCACTGCTGGGAAACAGACCTTCTTTCTTTCTGACAAATACTAGCTTCCTTCTGCAATAGAGTATTACACTCATTTTTGAAAAGTGTCTTAATTCGATTCTAAAATACTAATAAACCAATAAAAAAACGAAATTGTTACTGAATCGATTGGTGCCATAAAAATGCATTTAAAGTTTACATTTTCATATTTCGCGCGTAATTTGACGAAAACGTTGGACGCAGTGGATGCCATATTTCTCTTGAGTATGACGTCAGTTTGCTGTGTAAACAAATGCGTTGATATTTTGTATGATAATTGTTTATAATTAAAAAAAAATTGTTATTATTCTACTTATTGCTGGTTTGCTGTTCCTGAATGCAAGATATTATTTCAATAAGAATTCTTTTGATTAGGAAAATAATAAAAGTATAAAGTTGTTCAGTTGATTAGTTTAAACAGCAGTATGACGTAATAACATGGTGGCTACTATTTTATGGTGTTCATTACCAGATAAAAAAAAACTGAAATCTCTGAATTGAATTCTAAAATTTATTTTGTTATTTCATGAACTAAAACCAACATTTTCTGACTGCTTTTTGGCTAATCTATCTCAATAAAATATTATTTGACATTTTCTCATAAAGAGTGAAATACCCTATTTGTGACCCCATATGAAATTTCTTATTTACAAAATATATCCTATTACACTCGGCAATAATGTAGATTAGTTAAAAGAATTTTTGAAATCAGATCAGCAGTTTCAAAGATTTATACATATACTAGCTGTGCCCGCGACTTCGTCCGCATGGAATAGTGTTTTAGGGTCTTTGTCTCTAGTCGCAAACTTATAAAACATTCACATAAACCTTACATACTCGTATTTCCATACAAACTTTCATCTTCTATTGTTATTTTACACCCTTGAGGATAAAACTTTTACAAACAATGAATGTCATATTTATTTATATCTAATCAACAGTGTAGCAAATAAGTTTCAAGCGTAGAAGCTTGAAACGTAATCGTCGTTATCGTAATTTTTAGAGCTAGAGCTCTAAAAATTACGATATTTCCATACAACTTTTCATCCCCCCCTTTCAACCCATTTTTCGCATTAAAAAGTAGCCTATGTCCTTTCTCAGGCTGTAGACTATCTGTGTACCAAGTTTCATTTAAATCGGTTCAGTAGTTTTGGCGTGAAAGCACGACAGACAGACAGACAGAGTTACTTTCGCATTTATAATATTAGCAAGGATAAGGATACAAGAAGAAAGACATTTAAACCCAATTTTACCTATTTATAATCTTAGTAGATTTAGGTAGGACAACATCACAGATGTGTTTAGGGATTGGATACCAAATAATTAACTGTGACATTTATACTAATGTAGATAAAGCCAAAAATAAACTTGTTTGAATATAATTTGTTAATGTGTCTACAAATAAAATAAAAGATAACAATAATTGTCTCTACAATTATGATCAGTGCTTAGAGAATATTAACCATTTAATATTATTTTTATACTTTTTTTTAACTTTTACATTATCTAACAAAAAATAATATAAAGTTTTAATCTATGCAAAGTAAACCCTAAGACGACCCACTGACCCTTCTGCCTAGTCCGATACAAAAAAAAACCGTGATGCATTATGATTCGCAGACTGAGTTGACAGAAAAACAACAACAAACGAATTAAGAATGGTATCTTCGTTGTACGCTCGCCACTATGTCTGCCCGCCTGCCCTAACCCCGTCATCTAATATGTTTATAATTAACCGCGTGGCGGCGACGACGCGACAAAAATAGCCTTGATATGCGAAAGTTGTTTATATTATGGTGTTACGTAATAATAGTATCTCGGTTTCATTCTCATACCATGCGCCCGGGATTCAATAACAAAACTTGTAGGTAGGTAAACATATTAGTTGGGTAACTGCGCAAAAAGGTTCTGCGTTTGCGTGACCTTCAAAACGTAGCCCGGATGCCCTATATACAGAGACAGAGCCACATTACGTGACTCGTTGTGTAGTAAACATTACGTAAAAAATACCCCCCAAATGCACCTCTATTCATGTTATAGAAAGCATTTTCTAGAACTTTCAAAACAACCCGTCGTAATTCGTTGGGATGGAAATAATGTTAAATGCAAGGCGTGGTATCGCCTACCTTTCTTTGGCAACCCTCGTCCATGGCCGTTGCGCGGTCTGCGACTGTTCTTCCAGCTTCGGTATTTGGGCAACGGCGTCACAGCCGAAGCAGTCGCGCTTACCGGGGCCTCCTTGCTATTAGAGCGCCAATACTTCTTATTCTTGCGACGCAGACGCTCCGAATGGGAGGTGGCCGCGTCTCCGGCGCCTTCGTCCACAACCGGCTTTTCGCTATCGTCTACCGCCACGTTTTCAGAATCGGAAGCGAAGCGCTCGACTTCCATGACGGCGGCGGAACGAAGGTTTATTAGTGCAAATCGACTTTAAACCCCAAAAAGAACTCAAAATTGAATGTAATGAGACTTGTACAAAAAATGTGGGTCACGTTTATTTTGTTTATAGGTACGATAAACAATGGCTTGCACGACGCACGTATTTGTTTTGGGAGCACACCGACGTGAAGTTAGTCAAATAACATGGCGGACGACACGAATTTTTTCTTTGATTTTTGCTAACTTGGACTCTAGTCTTTTTATCCAGCCACGCAAATGAAGGTGTTCTGAAATGACGTTCACTAGGTGGCAGCACTGAGACGTTAGGTTCGGACACCTGTCAAAAGTGTCAAAGCACCTACGGACTAAGTGGACAACAAAAGAATGAAACGAATGACGTCAAATATTTTAAGTTCATTGTCGAAATGGAAGACCTCTTGTCAAAGTGGCGTCAACTGGTGCCTTGAATATTGATGAACACCCTCTTTTTTTGGATGGGAAATCATAAAATGACTCTGCTCTGGAGCGCTCTGGAGCGGGAGGGCGTGTCAGACTTTAACGGACTAAAACCCACCCGTGTTTCTTTAGTTTCCTGTGCCAGGGCCACGGTAACTCTTTCGAACAAATCCACGACCCTGGCAGGAATTGTAATAAACCTTACGATAGAAGACAATTCCAAGTCCAGCTCTGGCACTTACGATGATTTATATCCCTATTAATTTATAAAGTAAATAGTTTTATTTTTATTTTTTGGGTGGGAAATCATCAGATAACTTCTCTCGATCTGGGTGGAGCAGGAGGGCGTGTCAGACTTTTACTGACTAAAACCCACCCGTGTTTCCTCAGTTGCCTCTTTGCCAGGGGCCACAGCATCACTTTGAACAACCCGCACTCCTGGTAGAAATCAATGTGGCTTACATATGTTTCTGCCCGGAGTAGTTTTCAAGTGTTCATCACAAAACTCATATTATTTCTATCAAAATATTCATGGATCAAAAGAAAAAAAATATTACTTAAGAAATCTATGACAATTTACAACAAGTCCAAGGAGAATGGTCTACTAGATTTATAATATATTAGCGAAAAAGCGAAATCGAATTAAAGATGCCTATCAAGTTGGTCTATTACTATTAAAACGGGTAAACCGAATCAACTCCTTTGAACCTCGCGGGCTACCTTAGTGCATTCCCATCAGATTCTCGCTTCGGTTTTGTTTGTTACGATTCATAAATCACAGTCATAAATCTATAAATCGTCTACAATTCTGTCAATAAAAAATATCTATGGATTCGGATTTGTCACGAAAGCCACATTCCGAATTAGAAAAATAGCGCTTTGAGCGCTATCAATAATTTGCGTTCCGAGATAGATATCACGATTAAGACAGCTAATTAATGAATGTAATTTTTTTTAACAATACGGAACGCCCGTGGACGCGCCAACAGTGCTCACTCAATGTTAAAACCTATTTACACCATATATAACTTGTATACACCACAAATTCCGTCTTCTTATTTGGTTAAGTGGCGATTCTAGCCAGAAGCACTATATCTAAGTAGGATACGATTCAAAACAAAACACACAACTGTCGTTTTTGATAGCGCTCACGGTGATATTAGTATTACGCAGGGTCGGCGTTATCGCTAGGTGGCGCATGTCATGACGTCGCACAGTGGATCGTCCCCATACAAGAGGTCGGACATTGAATTAAAAATTGAAAAAGTATTTAATTGAAAAAAATGAAATATACAGTTGCATTACTCTATTATGGAACTACAAAAAATGTTACTACAATTTTTTTATTTGACCAGTACTTTATGAGCAATTCGATGAAAACTGTTATTTTTCTATGGAAATGGTCACAAAAATGTCTGTACCTCATGATTCCCTCCTTGTTTCGATTTGCGGTTTTCACTACTGTTATTTACCCATTTTATGCCACATTTTCTTGAAGGACACATGGTGCCCCCAGCGACCCCCTTCCGAGATATTTTGCTTTTAGTAACTATACTTTTTATTGTATAACTGATGAAATGGAGGTACATTAAGTATATTCATTACTGAGAATAAGTCATCCCTAAGTAGTTCCTTAAATAACAGGTGCATTTGCGATTACTTTAATGACTTATGAACGCTTCTGTTGCCATACTACAAAAGCGTTAATGAGTCCTTAAGCAAAGATTACCAGTACTTGCTTAATCTAATTAGTTATTGTAATTACTATGTTAACAGCCCTTAATCTCTGCATTGTGATTGGATAATGTCATCATTAGCTTAGTAATGACTGAGTCGAATTTACAATAACACATCGAAAAGAAATAGAGTTTTATGATCAATAAGAAAATATGTAGGTATAAAAATATGTTTTATTTAAATAATATAACACTGTAAAAATAATTTAAAAATAAAACAACTATGTACCCTAAAACAAACTAAAGAATTAAACAACTTTAGTAGTTGTTTATTTTTAAATTATTTTTACAGTGTTATATTATATATAAAAAATATTTTTATACCTACATATTTTAGAAGTCACTAACTTAAGCGGTACAAGACTTGCCATAAATACACTGGATAAGTCTTGTTCACTTGTTGTTGTCGTTTGATGGTAAATGCTTTGACTTGAAGCTCCATCAAAACCCCATTTACTGTGAAGCACAAGTGGTTCACCAGCATCAAAATTTGATTCAAGTGAATCGATCAGCCTCCTAACTGTGAGATCAAGGAGGGCTTGGATCCGTATCTTTGCGGAAGTTTCAGTCACAGTTATGTCTTCTTTTGCCGGGTAGCATTTAAGCTTTTCTTTAACTAACAAGTAGTAGCTTGGGTATTTCGCATGACCTTCTTTTAAACTAAAGTCCCGAAGTGTGATGTAACGCCACTTGGATAACTGCAAGTAAACGTAAAGAGCAAGTGCTTTGTGAGTAGGAACTTCACGAAGCGAAGGATTCTGCTTAGTTTCCAGGACATTTAAAACTGTTGAGACGTGTTCAGGATTTTCCAGCAAATTTTTCATTATTCTGGCCATATCATTTTTTCCGGCAGACTTAAGTATACTTTCAACAGTATGCAAAAGCTCATCCGGACGACTACGACTGCAACTAGCAACATTTTCATTAACACGTCTTCTTTTGTGTCTAGTCGATAAATCTTCAAAGCGTTTGCGAGGAGATGTATATGTTGAAGTTGATGCATCTGATTTTGATGGACTGACTACCTCTTCTGCCTCATTTTCATTTGCTTCTTCAGTGTCAACAACATTTTCTTTAAAGCAATCTGGCCAAACGATATCGGAATTTAACCACTCTCCGTTCTTGTTAATGAACCTGTCGACTGTCCTTCTTGATTGCACCCATTTGGTGTAAACCCTATAGCAAAATCGTCGACACCAGTTCTTGAGATCCGTCACATCACTTTCACTTAACTGGACGTTAGTACCTACTCGACTTCAATGTATAAAATAAATTGTCATAGTCACGAAGATCTTTATGATTACGAAGAGCAACGTAAAGATCTAGATAAGTAGAAAACCCACGGAAAGCCATAATGACAACACTTGATAGAAGTTATAATTACAACTGAATTACATTTGCTAAACACACTCAAATATATAGGGCAGCAAGTAGGCAACTAGCAATGAATTTGATAAGCTAATGATGACATTAGACAATCACAATGCAGAGATTAAGGGCTGTTAACATAGTAATTACAATAACTAATTAGATTAAGCAAGTACTGGTAATCTTTGCTTAAGGACTCATTAACGCTTTTGTTGTATGGCAACAGAAGCGTTCATAAGTCATTAAAGTAATCGCAAATGCACCTGTTATTTAAGGAACTACTTAGGGATGACTTCTTCTCAGTAATGAATATACTTAATGTACCTCCATTTCATCAGTTATACAATAAAAAGTATAGTTACTAAAAGCAAAATATCTCGGAAGGGGGTCGCTGGGGGCACCATGTGTCCTTCAAGAAAATGTGGCATAAAATGGGTAAATAACAGTAGTGAAAACCGCAAATCGAAACAAGGAGGGAATCATGAGATACAGACATTTTTGTGACCATTTCCATAGAAAAATAACAGTTTTCATCGAATTGCTCATAAAGTACTGGTCAAATAAAAAAATTGTAATAACATTTTTTGTAGTTCCATAATAGAGTAATGCAACTGTATATTTCATTTTTTTCAATTAAATACTTTTTCAATTTTTAATTCAATGTCCGACCTCTTGTATGGGGACGATCCACTGTGCGTCGATTCACGAGATATCGTTATCGCGCTCACGCCAATTCGGAACGGGTGTGAGCACGCTAAAATCGATAATAGCGTATCTCGGAACGTACCCGAAATTGTCAATGTCAGTGTCACAAGCAAATATTTATTAATCCATTTGATTGTTTGTTTACTTGTGTAATTATTTTCTAGAGGCAAGTTTTTGCGGGTCGCGATACAGAAATGGATATTGAAGTAGTAGCAGCCTCGGCTCTTTATTTGTGTGCTACATATAATTACTATTTAGCTGTTTGCCGGCGCCACATGGCCGCTAAAAAGAAACGTCGAAGACGGTGTTGGATGCAGGCTATACATAAAGAAAGAACTAGACATGGGTCGGATTAGGTAATAACGATACCTAATCCACCTAATCCTAGTATTTAAAAATACCTAATCCATTTACCTAATCCGAATATTTATTAAATATAGCCACTGGCCTGTTACCGATATTATGTATCGTATGTGGATTAGGTAAGAAATATTCGGAATGGCATTTCGTTTCTGATATATTGTGGAACGGTGGATTATATTTCGTTTTTTTATGGGCAAACGGTACTTAAAGTCAACGAGATTAGGTGTTAGGTAAAGGTTAAAGTTCATTGTAGAATAACTCTTTTAAAACAACTCAAACGACATTTTTTTTTGTTTTTTTTTACCGAAAAATGGCTTAAAATTAAAACTGGTGTACTACGTGTAGAAACCAAAGCATTATTATATTAACATTAATTCACCCATAACATGAGTTTCTGATTTTTATACATTTATTTTTAATAAAAGACGTGAACGTTTTGTTATTTTTCTTCGAGAGTATCATCTTAAAAAAATAACGCCACCTAACGACGACGTTTATGCCGGGGCCACACCAACGAGAAACGCCGTTGATTATCGCAATGATAGACGTTAACCGTAGGTGTAGCCACAATTTATCGCGATAATTTTACAACGGCATTCAGTCATTCACATTGCAATTTGACGTTAGGCGATAACTCGGGTGGCGGTCAAGTGTGGCCACTGAATTTATCGCTTTAATTATCAGAATATTATCAACGATTTTGGACATTGACGTTGACCGTTAGTGTGGCTTCGGCATTACAACAGGTACATCGCTAGAGCACTAACTAGTCCAGTGGTATTCTACATAGATGGCTCTGGCGGCAGTGCTAATTAAACTTGAAACTTAACCCCTACATTTTAAGGTACGGAATATCTTCTGAGTATACTGTGGACGAATATTTTTGTGCCATACCTAATCCTCGACGCTTTGGATTAGGTACGGACTCGCATCGAAAAATACCTAATCCACATACCTAATCCAATATTTATGCCTCACGTCTAGAAAGAACTAGGTAGGTAAATTAAACATAACACACATATTACGCCTCCTTTCCCCGAAGTGTAGGGCAGAGGTGTATCTATCTATAGTACACCTTAATTTCGCCAGTTATGTTTAACACGTTGACTGTCCGCGCATTACATGTAATCCATTTTTGGTCTGGCTGTAATGTTCATGCAATAACATATAATGCATTACCCAAAGGCAAATGAATCGCGTTCCGTGGGATGGACGTGTGAGCTAGAACTTTTATTTTCCAGGGACGTATGAACAATGAATTGGCGAAAATAAAACTCAAATATTCCAGCGAATATTTTGGTTAAAAAAAAAAAGAACAAAACTTTAACGGGATAAAGGCAAAACGCTTTTTTGCAAGGAAAACACTTGGTAATAACTTGTGTAGCCTTTTTTCTTGCATTGTTGGTTGTGGAGCCAGTTTCATTCAGCTTTTGTAGCAACTTGCGCATAGTTTTTGGCAAATCTTCCCATTATCCCTTCTGGGTACGCGTGTCATTTTGTGGCAAACTTGATGCAGAGAATTCGTTGAACTTGGGTTGGACGAGATATTTTCCCTGTTTCCAGCCCAAGTAACTTCTTTATTTCTATGTTGATGACCATCTAACATCTTCATTTTTGCTCCTGGGTGTAGCTGCATTATATGTAATTCACAAAAATCTAGTTGAGACTTAGTGCATTACATGTAATTCATGCTGAAATTCAGGCCTCCTGTATAATTACGCAGTCATCAACATATCAGCCCCTACTTATGAACATAAAATAAAGCAGTTTATAACAAAAACCATTGATAAGTCCGTGCATGACATAATTATAATGCACCATGTGGTTATCGTGTTGTAAATAATACCTCAACGGAATTAAGAGATACTGAATTGGAACGTATAGAGTCTATACTATATACAGATAAATGACGGAGCTAAAAGCATAATGGAATGCTGAAGAAATTGCATATTTAATTCGGAGTGGCTAACCAAGAAACTATGATCCTTGGAACAGTACTTACAAGTATGACTTTATAGGTCAACTTTATCTGGTATATGCCACTGACAACTAGTGTTGTTCATGGTGTCAATACAGTATAACGGATTTAGTGCTATATTATCTACTAGATATCGTGGTACTACATCCCCTTAATCAGTCATTGCTGCATATTTATTCCCACAAACATCACTTTTGCCCATAAAATATAATCCTTTGTTGAATTTTAAATTATAGATCTGTCGAAATAGTTCTCGGAAGGCCAAGGTAAAATAAAAGGGCTATATAATGAAACATTAGCGTGAATTGACCATCATTTAAGTGTTTTGAACAACACTATATGTCGGTAGTCCATGCTCAGACGTCCGTGCATTACACTTGATGCATTTTTCAAAAATTCTCTGATAGCTACTTGGGAGTCTACACGAAATTTCGCGTGCCTAAATTTCATTATGTGACTTCGTATTACCTTCAAAATATAATAATATTATTGGACATGGTGATGGGAACATAAATATCCTTGGGACAGTTAAAGTGTTAACATTTTGTAAACATTGTTTTCAGGTCGAGCCTTAACAACCAATTTGTTGAGCTCCTCACGGATCTAAGTGGTGAATACTTTGTTCACATGTCATCAAGCGACTTTGAATACTTACTGCAGAAAATATCCCCCATTATCAAAAAACAGGATACAAGTTGGAGGGATTCAATACCAGCTAAGATCCGGCTTGCTGTTACTCTGAGGTTTCTGGCAACGGGTGACAGCTACACGACTTTACATCGGTTTTTCAAGATTTCCAGTTCATTGGTGTCGAGGATCGTACCAGAAGTCTGCAATGCTTTTATTGTTATTTTCAAAGACTTGATAAAGGTGAGGTTTAAATGATTTACAATAGTTTTAATACATGGAGGCAGGGGCGGATCTATATAAGGGGTTTTTGATCTACCGTGGATATAAGGGGCTCCCAGCCTTCATTGAAGACAATGGACAATATTGCGAAAAACCAATCCTATCAATGTTTTGCTTGTTTTTGGTGTATTTTCTCACAAGCAAAGTCAGTCGAACAGATTATTGTTGGCCTCGCAAGGTCTTTCATAGTGCATGTGTTAGTGCACAGAGCACAACAAGAGGTGAGCCATATCTTGCGATGTGGCTCCACAGTCGCCCTGCGGCTCATTGGAGTACCCCCACCTGACCAAGTTGTGATGGCAGCAGTCCACCTGGCTTCTTAGTTGATTACACACACACACACATACCTACATTCGTACCGACCGTTTCGTATTCGTTTACCTACGTTCCTACATTTTGGCAAATAAATTACTTACTTACTTACTTAAAATATTTCTAGGTGTGCCATAGCAGTTAGTAGCCTGCTGGGAGCCTTTGTGCAGGCTCAACATAGTCAACTAGAGGGCTAAACTCACTCACTCTTCAGCAATATTAATAGTATAGATGACAATTACAATGCGATAAGAGTTACAATGCAATGACTTACTAAGGATTTTAAAATTCAATCATGAATATCCTACTCTAACCCTAGGGGGGTTAAATGCTTAGATGGAGCCGATTTGGGACCTCCAACATAAAATTGCGCTGGCGGATGCCAAAAGCTCCAAACTTGCTGAGGTGGAGGCGAGGTTCTGTTGCAACCTTAGTATTTTACTTTCCTGTATGCTGACTGTGGCCTACTTACATCCTGAACCTTTTTCAAAGATATCAGTGAAGTCCCTATGGGCAGTCTACCTACACTCAAATACGTTCTATCACTACAACTCCAGGTAGAAACTGTATGAACGTATTCAAAGCAAATAAAGTATGTACGGATTGTAGCAGGTATAGTTACCGGCACGTAAGTTGGCAAAAGATTTTGTAGTGGGGGAAGTTCGCGCATGTAAAAATGTATGAAATGGTGTCTGCGCGAACTTCCCCCACTACAAAATCTTTTGCCAACTTACGTGCCGGTAACTATAGCTTTCTGTAGTTTCTGCCTACAACTGAGTATAGTAGATCTTTAATTCAACCTTTTTTTTTTAAAATGGCGCTTCGTTCACTTATAAATACACCAATAAGGACATGGTAGTATATCAGTGGATCAGAACAGACTTGCGCAGCATTTAAAATTATATCATAGATTCTGATAATTAAGAGGGGTTGTGGCTAAGTAATAACTGCCACACGGGTCGATCGATCAGGTTAAGCTACGTTTGCCGTGATTGGTCCGTGGATGGGTGACCATCTTTACCCCTCCGTGCCTCGCTCTCAAAGCACGTTAAACCGTTGGCCCCCGTTGTCGTCAGACGCCCGAAAGTCAAGCAGCTAGTCTTACCAAGAGGTATCGTGTTACCCAGTAACTGGGTTGTGGGGGTTAGATAGGCAGTCGCTCCATGTAAAATACTGGTATTCAGCTGCAGCCGGTGAAAATGGCAGCCGATCCCAACATACCTGGGATAAGGCTTGGCCGATAATTACAATTAGTGTAAAAGTTATGAAATATTTGCAACAAGTTCATTACTTAAAATTAGGATTGAATTGTATACACATTTTACATTAAGGGGCCAGTCAAGTATTACGTAAGCAGTTTTTTAGCAATTATTGACCCCCCCCCCCCCCTCCCCCTCGTCAGCAAAAGTAAGCAAAGCTCTTACTCCCCCTTCTCATGCTCACATAAACATTGGTACTAGGTCGTTGTAAAGTTACTACCGCTTTACAATAACTTTGACTTGACTGACTAAAGACGACTATGACTGTTTTGTAACTTCGTGCCCGATATCGGGCCATTTACTTGATCGAAAAGAAAAATTATTTGACACTGCTTGGTCAATAATTGCTCATAAACTGCTTAGATACGTAATAATTTACTTGAATGACCCTAAAACTATAAAATCAACAAAAATCTAATTCATCTTTTCAGACACCAACAACTGCCGAAGAATGGTTAGAAAAAAGCCACGGATTTAGTTTCCCTCATTGCCTCGGCGCTCTGGAAGGGAAACATGTCTCCATATGGGCTCCGTTACACACAAGTCCTGAGGATATGAACTACCAAGGAAGCTACAGCATGGTTCTACTAACCCTAGTGGATGGCAATCTCAATTTTATGTACGCTGACGTTGTGCAGAGCCAAAACATGGACAATAAAGTGTTTAATGAAAGCGATCTGTGGCTGAATCTTAATACTGACAATCTAAATTTACCTCCGTACACACCACTGCCGGGAGAAACTACAAATATGCCTTATATCTTCGTAACAGATGGAGCGTTTCCTCTCGAGAGACACATCATGAATCCGCTGCCAGGTCACCATCATTCCAGCTCCCCTGAAAGTATTTACAATAAATTGATCGCCCAGTCTCACTCCGCAGCTGATAACGCCTTTGGTGTTCTTTCGGCCGTTTTTAAAGTTCTGCTCAATCCTATTAACTTGGAGCCAGCAAAATCTGCCGCTGTTATACGCAGCTGTCTCCTCCTACATAACTTTTTGATGAAAAGCGACTCGTCCAAAGATATATATTGTCCGCCTGGCTCGGTTGACACTTATATAGATGGTGGGTTAGTGTCTCAGGGTGCTTGGAGACATGAGAATCAGGACCATTTTTTGCCCTTACAAACATTGCCTTATGAACCAGAGGAAGATGCCATTCAAATAAGACTTAATTTCCTTGATTATATGAGGAGGATTGCATAGTTCATAAAATTGCATGGGAATTTGTACAGAGTGAATAGAGATTCCTATACTACTGAGGTTTTTTTTTTTCGGTGGGAAATCATCAAATAACTTCTCCCGCTCTGGGTGGAGCAGAAGGGCGTGTCAGTCTTTTACTGACTAAAACCCACCTGTGTTTCCTCAGTTGCCTGTGTGCCAAGGGCCGCGATATCCCTTTCAAACAATCCGCACCCCTGGCAGGAACAACCCGCACCCCTGGCAGGATACTACTGAGGTTGAATCAAAATATGATGGCTATGAGAAAAAAGATGGATCAAAGAAATCGGTCAGTTTGCTTGGAAGATTATATGGCTAAGATAAGAATGAAGTAAACTTTGGGATAACGGTCGCGCTGCACCCGCGCCGACTACAGATAAATTCGGGTGGAAGCAAGAGGTAATGATTTTTTTTTTTGGTTGGGAAAAAACTCAAAAAAACAAAAACAAACAAACAAAAACATCAAAAAACCACAAACAACTAACAAAAACAAATAACAAAAACAAATAACAAAAACCACAAATATCAAATAACTTCTTCCGCTCTGGGTGGAGCAGGAGGGCGTGTCAGACTTTTATTGACACTAAAACCCACCCTCAGTTGCCTGTGTGCCAGGGGCCGCGGTATCTCTTTCGAACAATCCGCACCCGTGGCAGAAGAGGTAATGATGATGACATCATATTATAATAAAGATAATATTGCGCTATGCCGACCGACGCCGTTTAATACGGCTCCGTAATGTTTGTAATGACAGTACCTAGTGAGAATTTAATTAAACGATGATGTTAATAAAATGACTTTTTTTTAAGCGGGTCAATTCCAAATCTTGGTAAGTCCCAAATCTCTTTTTAATCAAATCTCTAACAAAGCTACAACATAAATAAAAGTCGGTACGTAAAAGACAGCTTGTAGTTGCAAGACCCCCCTACAGGTTTTGGGTTCCAGGTTGTCTCGGGTCCCAAAGCACCGGGACTTTTTGTTCGTCTTAGATGTCTGGGGTCCCGACACTTTCACGTCGCGAGTCGTGGACTGGTATCTCTGTCCATTCAGTATTACGTAAGCAATACAGGGGGACGGGGGGTCTTTGCTTTGCTTATTTTTAATGTCATGGGGGATGGGGGGGCTGAATGATGATTACGTCAGCAGTATTTTATACAAAATTTAGTCCATTTTGGTTTGAACACATATGGCAACCCTACTTGTCTCTGAATGGCTCGAAGAAAACGATGACGATATTCCAAAATCACAAGAAAGTGAGCAGACACAACATTGAGCAGCAAACATCCAATGTCATTGAAGACTTGATATACCAATAAAAGAAGTTTGTTTTGTACAAGATTATAATAACTGAATACCATCTCAATAAAATTTGCTTAACTAATATATGCGTTAAAGTCCTCTATTCCAAGCCTAGTCCTCATTTCTAGACTTATAACTGCTGCTCATGAATCAATAAGTTTGGTGCTATCGGGTACGCAGATGACAGCATAGTTTCAGATAGATACCTGTCCAGTGCAAGAACCAGCAGAGATGAAACAACTGCTCTTAGAGAGGCCATGGTGAATCGATTGAATTTGACCTTAAATCTTGTTTCCCAATGGGGCGACGACAATCTGGTCAAATTCAATGCTCAAAAAACAGGCGTGTCTTTTTACAGACAAAAGGAGCCAGTTCTGGTTATCCCCAACTTTCCGAGGTGAATCTGTACCTGTTACCGACCGCCTAACGCTTTTGGCCATAGAGTTTGCGTCCGATCTCAACTTCGGCTCAACCATCGAGTCAAAAGCTCAGACTGCAGCCAAGAAGCTGGGCATCCCAAATAAGGTGAGGCGATACTTCACATCTGGTCAGCTTTTGAGCCTGTATAAAGTTCAAGTGCGTTCTTGTATGGAGTATTGCAGCCACTTATGGGATGGCTCAGCAAATACCCGCTTGCTGCCTTTGACTCGGTGGAACGCAGAGCAAAAAGGCTCATAGGCGACGAAACGTTGGTGGCTAAAATACGTTATTTTTACAAGCTTTTCTTTACTTTCACCTTGCCAGTATACTATTGTAGTCTTTGCTTTCACCTGTCCTGGTGTCTGTAATGAAATCTTGCAAGTTAAATTTGACCCACTTCTCGATTTCCGATTGAGCTGAAATTTTGCATGCATATGTATATCGCGTGACAATGCAATATTATGATAGTAGGTACTAGCTGGTGCCCGCGACTTCGTCTGCGCAGGATTAGTGCTTCGAGTAGCTTATTTTCTTCTCCAAGGTCCTATCTATCTTTATACCAAAATTTATCAAATTTGGTTCTGCGGTTTAATCGTGAAGGCCTTTGACAGACCCTTGTTCCTTGTTCATTGTGTAATGTACCCTCAGAATACAGAATTCTGTATTCTGAGAATGTACCTATGTAAATTGAAACTAAGTATTTTTTTTTGATGATGATCTCATTAATAGTTTCATAATTATTATAAACGCTATAGTTTGTGAGGATAGATGTACGGATGTGCATTTTTTATTCATCGCTTCTATTTTTACCCGACTGCGCCAGAAGGAGGGTTATGTTTTTCGAGTGTATGTATGTATGTGGACTTCTTTGGCACACTCTGTAGCCTAAACGGCTTTATCGATTTCAGCTTGAGAGGTGCCTTTAGATTTGCATAGGTCCTGTAACAAAATTGAAAAAAATGGCCGATTTTTGGCGCAGTATTGTGTCTTAAATTATTATTTTCTAAGTACCGATTACGTGGGTATCAAAATAAAGGGCTTCATAAATAAGTCTCAATAACGTCAAAAATAATTATAATAACTAAAAACTGTGAAATAAAAATATAATTTACAAAATCAAAAACCCGACTGCGTAAAAAGTGAATTTAAATTATTTTTAAGAAGATGCCTCTTGTTTCCATCTTTTTTAACCGACTTCAAAAAGGAAGAGGTTCTCAATTCCTCGGAACCTTTTTTTTATTTTTTTTATGTATGTTCCCCGATTACTCGAAGCTGGCTGGACCAATTTGGTTTTTTTTTTGTTTGAAAGTGTATACTTTCCAGGTGGTCCCATGATCATCAATTCAGGATCTGATGATGGCATCCTGGAGAAATAGAGAGAACTTTTCAAATTTTATAGGCACACGAAGCGATTTAGGTATTTTTTGGAAGATTACTTTCTCGGAGTTGTCTCATTTCAATTTGGTGAAGATCTGATGAAGAACTTTGGACATAGGCAACGGAACTCCTCAATTAATGATAGCAAATGGACTGGGATTGCTGAAATCTCATGTCTGTCTATTGCTTACACCAGTTCATAACATAACATCAAGATGGTATGCTGCGAAGGGGTAAGCACATGTGAACCACTAAAAAGTGAAAAAAAAACTTAAAAAAAACAACCGGCTTCCAAAAAAACACTACAAAGTGAAAAATAACTTTAATTTCGGAAGGCGGTGACAAAAAATTAAAATACAGCTCCAAAGACACCGACTTCCGAAATTAAAGTTATTTTTCACTTTGTAGTGTTTTTTAATTAAAATTCACTTTTTACGCAGTCAGGTTTTTGATTTTGTAATTTTTTTTCTCACAATCTCAATTATTAATTAAAAGACGGTTACGGTTGACGGTTAGAAATAAAGAAGGTGTAACATGCTAAAAAATGTTCTTTAAGTCTCCTGCCATCAAAATGTAACATGCTTTTATTTAAATAATTGAGATAGCGCGAAAAAACATTTTTAACCTTTTAGTTCGTTTTAATAACAATTAATAATAAAGAAAGGCGTGTTTAAAAAAAAAATTGTTTCCTTTAATTTTATTTAACACTAGCTTTTGCCCGCGACTTCATACGCGTGGACTTTAGAATCAAGTAGATAATCAATTTTTTTTATTTTTAAGTTAGACCTCTCGCAATACATCATTGAAAACTGCATTCAATTCCATGCAGTGGTTTTTGCGTGATGCGGTAACAAACATACAGACAGACAAAAATTCTAAAAACCGTTGTTTTGGCTTCTGTTGCTCTAATAAAGACCCCCATACTATTTTTTCTTCAATATTTTTAATGTACAGACATCGGCCTGTTACAATTTTATTATATGTATAGATTCATTCATCCAACAGCCGTGATCGAGGTCAAGAGTACGCCCATTTAGTAAAAAAAAAAAAACTTAGAATTTGAGTAGGTACAGACGCCAGCACATCAAGCTATCCAAACTGTCAAATTTTCCCAATTGAACATGAACCTTATGATTTTAAAAGAAAGTTGAAAATCTATCAAAGAAATTTGACAGATTGGGGTAGCTTGAAGTGCTGGCCTCTGTACAACTTCATATTGCTTTTGCGTAAGAACAGTAATGCAGACTTTTCGAAAATAACCCTCGTATCGTAACGCCAGATTTGGAAATAATGGACGAACCTAGTATCAGTAGCTCTACAATACAGAAAGAACCTGACGACTCGTTTCAAGGTCAAATGGAACAGGCAATAAAAAAAATCTGCGAAGTCTCGAAGTCCCGGGACTTTGATCGTGTGTTGTCTCATGTCCCTACACTTTGAGACTATCGAGACTTCCCTAATCCTACCCCCCTACCCCTACGCATACAACATAATAAATTATGGTGCTAAATTATTTCATGCTCGCTTCGCTCGCTCTTACGTTCCAGTTCTCTTATTACCTAACTTTTTCGCTTTTTGTTTTCTTGGCCATTTAGCCGGTTTGACTATTCTGCCAAAGCAGCGTCACGTAATAAATCTTATTTCTATATCAATTATTAAAAGGTAACTTCACCTCTAACTATTTGCAACGGGGTGCTAACTTTTTCGAGCCTGCTCCGCTCGCTTATAGACAAAGAAACTGCTTTTTATGTATTATCTAAAAATGTATACTTTGAAATGTCCTAAAAAATATCAAAACATCCGGAGGTGGGTGCAAAATTTTCACAATTACTTTGCTCGATCTTGTATCCAGTATTCTCGCTTTTTTACAAAGTCGACGAAGCATAATTCTGTGTAAATAAAGATTTTAACCAAAAATAAAAATTGCCTTCTGAGTGACTGTAAATCAAAAGACTGCTATCTATTGATAATTAAAAAAAAACAACTGTCAGTTCATCTTCAACACGTCATTTGTCTTGTCATTGTTTGTCAAATGTCAGTGAGTGACTTTTGTCAATTGTCATTCGTTCGGTCTGTCTGATTCGATTTCGATTTGGTCATTGTTTACAAAGTTTTAAATCATGCAAAAACACAAAGAAAACGTATTTCTGGAAAAATTCAGTTTGTTAAACTCGCAAGATAATAGTGAAGATATCAAATGGTCATCGAGTTCATCTAGTGATTATGAAAATACATCGCATAATGAAAAATTGTGCAATAGTAGCAAAACTCTCAGCCGGAAACGAAAACGTAAGAAAAAGACTTTAAAGAACATATCTAACTTAGATATCACGATCATAGATGCGTCCAAAGACTGTAAAAGGGTTAGTTACAGAGAGAAATCGCCGATTTTAATGACGAAATGTGTTGACACTCCCAAATCCCCAATACTTACTTCATCCAGATTCCCGCCAAGCAAACGCACGTCTCCCATATTATCTATGTCTGTGAAAAGTTTACTACAAAAAAGTCCTATTTTGATGTCAAAAAATGAATCACCTAAATATTCAAGTAAAGTGAAAAAAAAACTGGCTTATGAACAAAAAATATTGAGAGAAGATAATGGCTATGACGATATAGGAAGAATACTTGGTTCCAATTTTAAAACTCCAGACAGAGATAAGAATGGTGCATCTAAAGACGACAATTTAAACATTAGGAGAAATGAAATAGAAATATATAATGTTAGAACAGAAGTTTGCAATGCAGATGACAAAACAGATTTTCTGAGCTCAATAAAATCAGACGTGAGTGAATCTCCAGTAAAAGCAAAAGAAAAACTGATGAACAATGTAAAGAATTTCTTTGACAGCCATTTTAGCTCAGAAAATGCTTCACAGAATATCAGTGACACACCCACTCCTGAAGAATGTTTAAAAAATGAAACCATTGATATTTTAACCTGTAGAACTCAACCGGCTTCAGTTTCAGTCATACAGAACATGTCTAAACAAGACAGTACATGCACTACCAACTCAGACACCTCAACCAACTTTGAGAAAAATAAAAAGATGAAGTATAAAAAAGGAGGTCTTGCATACAGGTTGAATGTACTTTTAAAAAAACAAAATGCTCATGTTTCTCTATGGCAACATGAAAGATTTTTAGCGGGAACTTCAAACTTTGTCATTCCAAAAGGAGAACATGTTGTTTTCTTTATTCAAAAAGTAGATTTTAAATATGGATGCTACTTAATTGATGCCATTGATGTGAAAAATGAAAAGTATATAATTTTTATTAATAGTTTAAATGTAAATGACAATGTTACTCCTGAATCTGTTTTGAAATTGTATGTGCCATATAGAACTTTACAATTTGACAACAAAGATTATAAAATAATTGTTAATGTTTGTAAGTTCGAATGTTTTGATTTGAATAATAGGTAGGTGCTAGAACATAGGTGTTTGAACACTTGATATATTTTTCAATGATGCCAAAGGGTCGAATTAATAGAATTGAGTATGACACAACTCAACTTCAATCAACAGTACTTGTTCTTGCCACAGCCAGTGCCTGACTGAGAACTAGAAGCATCGCAGGGTTATTGTGTAACACACTAACAGTAGTAATGTCTTTAATTTTGACAGTTAAACAACATTCATTGCGTTATTCTCGTTGTTGAACAGACAATTTTTTTGACCCTATGAAGCAATGGATTAGCAATTCTTTTTTGTTGTTTAGCCTGTACTGTCCCACTGCTGGGTAAAGGCCTTCCCCATGTCCTTCCAGGAAATCTTTTTGCGCGCCACTTCGAACCAGCCCTAGTGGTACGCGTCCAGGTCGTCTCGCCACTGCTTTCTGGGCTGCACAGCTTTCTGAGCCGATAGGATTAGCAATATCCATCAAAAATTATTTAGATTCTAATTGTAACTCATTATTTACGCAATTAGGGTGGTGGTCAAACTGAGAGGCGAAAACCACGCGGAATGTCTGACGAAATTCGCTCGCGCCGTTTATGTCAACTGACTGGAGGTGCTCAAAAGGCGCGAATAGTCTGGTGACTTCTTAGTCATAAAAGTAATCCGGCATCCCTCGCGGAATTCGCTTCAGTGTGGCCAAAGCTTGTAAATCCTACTAGTTCGGAAATTATCATGGTTTTCTTTTTTTTACAAGATTTGACAATGGAATCATTGTGCTGTAGTTTCTTACTGGCCATATACTAGGTATAGGCTGTTTATGGATATGTACCATGTGATCCTTACAGGTAACAGAATAACATAAAATACCTCCATAATCACCGTATAATGTTCTCACTGCTGGCACACAGGTCTCCGCTCTGTAAAAGAGAGTAGGCAGTAGTCCACAATGTGGGCACAGTGCCTGTTTCCTCATGATGTTTTTCGAGTGATTGTTATGAAGTAAATTGTACAACGCTTGGCCCCCTAGGTTCAAACTGGTACAACTTGTAAGCCAGTCACTTTATGTAATGTAGGTAAAGTTAACTTTACCTTCTTTCATAAGATAATTTAAATTAGTATGTCATTACAGAATGTCATGCCTATGTGATATTGTAATTTTAAAATAAGTATAAACTATTATTAGGTAAATTCATAATGTATTATAATATTAGGTCTTTACCTATGAAATTGCCGTTTTGCAGTACTGGCCATTTCAAATCAAAATAATTTTTGTTTGGGTAAGAATTCTAATTTCAAATTAATTTTATTTTAAAAACATGGATTATTTTTTCCAAAAGTAGTCATTTGTTTATTGATTAGTGTTACATTTTCATCGCATTTCAATCTTTTTCGTCATCATGGATACGTTAAAAATTCGAGTAATTATGGAATATGAGTACCGTCGTGGCAGCAACGCGGCACAAGCGGCACGCAACATCAACGACGTTTACGGAGCTAACACTACAAACCAACGCACCACCTGTTATTGGTTTGCTCGCTTCCGTTCTGGAAATTTCGACCTGAAAAATGAACCTCGCGGTCGTCCGAAGACTTTGGTCGACAATGACGAATTAAAGGCGATTGTGGAAGCTGATGATACACAATCTACGGCTGAATTAGCAGCAGCTTTCGACGTTAGCGTCAAAACAATATTGGTCCATTTGCGTCAAATTGGCAAGGTAAAAAAGCTTGACAAATGGGTGCCCCACGAACTCAATGATCGTCAGCGCGAAGTACGCGTCGAGACGTGCCTTGCACTGCTCAACAGACACACAAATGAAGGAATTTTGAACCGCATTGTTACCTGCGATGAAAAATGGATTCTGTTTGATAACCGCAAGCGCTCAGCAAGTTGGTTGGATCCTGGTTCAGCACCTAAACAATGCCCTAAACGAAAACTTACCCCTAGAAAAGTGATGGTCACTGTTTGGTGGTCTAGCGCCGGTGTGATTCATCACAGCTTCTTACCAAACGGGGTGAGCATTACTGCAGATGTGTACTGTGAAGAACTGAACACAATGATGGAGAAGCTGGCACATCTCCAACCAGCATTGGTCAATCGCTCGTCTCCGCTGCTCCTGCACGACAACGCGCGACCTCATACTGCACAGCAGACGGTCTCCAAGTTGCAAGAACTGGGGTTGGAAGCTCTCCGTCATCCGCCCTACTCACCAGACCTTGCGCCTACAGACTACTACTTTTTCCAGAATTTGGATAACTTCTTGGCGGGAAAAAAATTCAATACCCGAGAGGCAGTACAAAATGCCTTTGAAGAATTTGTTGCCTCCCGTCCAGCTGATTTCTTTAAGAAGGGCATCAATAAACTGCCACTGCGATGGCAAAGATGCATTGATTGCATGGGTGATTACTTCGATTAATACAAATAAAAAATACATGAAAAAAATTCGTTTAAATTTTTTCATACAAAACGGCAATTTCATAGGTAAAGACCTATTATAAATCCAAAAAAGAAACAATTTTTTGTAAATTTGTGTTTTTTTATAACCCCTAAATTAAGGTGAATGCTCTAAGTAAGTACATAAAACACGATCGACCATAATCTGTTTCATTTTGACAGTTCAACAATATTCATTGCGTTTTTTACGTTGCTGAGTAGACGCATTTTACAAACATATGAAGCAATGGATTAACAATATGTTTCAAAATGATTCAGATTATGATTGATTGTGCGTTACGCGCTTAGGGTGCGTTTCCACTGAAGCGGAGCTGGGCGGAGCGGACCAAAGACGTGCAGGAATCGTCCAATCACTGACGAGACGAGTGGATGCGATGAGGATTTCAACCATTGTGATTGGTCGATTCCTGCAGGTCTCCGCTTCGCTTCAGTGGAAACGCGCCCTTAGGGTGCTGGTTAGATTTTGGTCAAAAGTTCTTCAGAAAGGCTAAGGGCGTTTTCGCTATTCACAACCATTCGATACGCTTCCGTACCGATACGAACATCAATCAATATTATCGCAAGACAGAGTCCTCCAAACAGTTTTCGGATAAACTTTTTGATGAAAAGTCATTTAATGGGATTATATGAACTAGGAGGGTATTGATCTGATGATCAACATAATGCCTGACTCAGACCTGCAATTTGCAGGAAACCTTAGAAAATTATAATTTCCCGGGCAACGTGAGCACAGCCCTGTCAATGTCAAGACACTAAAATATCCCATTTTTTTTCGTTATTATATTTATAACCATATTAATAACACTATTTTTCTAATTTTCACAAGGTAATCTAAGGTAGGCTGAAGATGTAAATATTCCATAAGATGGAACGTTCTTATTTTGACTTTGACGTTAGCTATTCGTTTACGAAGATTGTTTGATGTTAATTGAATAAATATTTATCACTCACGCTCAGAGTGATATTGGAACAGACATTACATTATAACAACAATAGTAATCATCTGGCTAGCATTTAAATATTATGTAACGTTTTAAAAGAATTTCCCACGGAAAGTATAAACCATTTCGGGAGATTTAGTTGAATTGTATCAAGAAGAAATCTCCCTCGGCCTCAAGTAGTTTTTTCTGACCTAGCAACTCCGATTTCAGTAGAGGTCCTGAATTCAGTCGATATTTATAGCAAAGATTTGATACACGCGTCCCGGTCGCTCCAAAACAAAACCAATACATTATAATAAACGTACATAGTGTTTTATATCTGAAATAAAATTACAGTTTACGAAAAACGTTACATACTCTAAGAAAATGGCACTAATTTTAAAAATTACGCGTTCATTTTGATACTATCTATTTTGAAGTGTTGTAGTGTGTTTATTGATTGATTCCTGTATTTTGATTCACAGAATTTTGGTAAGTGTAGTTTATTAAGAGTTCTAAATGTAAATTGTAATCATTATGAACAAACAATCTTGAGTTTTGTTTATTTAAAAGATGCTCGCTCTCGAACTAGATTCTTCATAAATGTATAAACAATAAATAGCTAAATCCGACATCGTAAATGAATTCTGATTTTTTATTATTGAATTACTAGTACCTACTTGAAGTAAACTTAACGAAAAATTCAATTACAATTATATTCTTTTTATTACAAAGGCCTTTACGATCGTTTTTAAAATAGTTAAAAATACATTAACCCTTTCTTTTTTTTCGTGTACTCGGGTAAAGTAAAAAGTTAAGTTTACGGAAATAAGTAGGTACTTCTTAGTGAGATAATAATATCTAGTAAATATCACAACCACTACGGTTTGCATAGGGACTGGTTTTTTTTTTATCTGAGTTATTATTACTCTTGAGGCGACTTAATAATAGCCGCACAGGTTGCTCGATCAGGTTAAGCTACGCTTGCCGCGGTTGGTCTGTGGATGGGTGATTATATTAACATACCAAGACCCTTCCGTGCCTCGGAAAGCACGTTAATCCGTTGGTCCCGGGTTTCATTCGTAAAACTTTGATAGTCGTTACTGCAGGCTTAGCATGACGCTTTCTATTTCTACTCTACCGTAGAATAGAAATCGCTTGTCTACATTTCTCGGTTCAAAACTGTCAACTGTCTATACGGAAACGTCATTATTGTCTACTCTTCCGTCGACAAAACGCTTCTCTAAGGTTCTCGTGCTGAGCCTGCTGCTCGTCAGTAGGCCCGAAAGACTGACAACCAGCTTACCAACGGGTATCGTGTTACCCAGTAACTGGGTTGTGGAGGTCAATATGCAGCCTCTCCATATAAAAAAAATTGTAAGTGATTTGAATTTCGGGAGCTACCTTAGTTCATCCCCCTAAATGAAATGTATGAAAGAGGTTTTTTTTTTTTTAAATGTTGCCCTACTAAGAATTTCTCCTGTATTGCGGGTGCGTTTACAAACATTGAAACTCATATACACAAATAGCCAGACCCGGAACAACTACTTGTAGGTCATAAAAATATTTGTTCCGTGCGGGAATCCAACCCGCGTCACGCAGCGCAGCCAGCCGTCAATCCCGTTTGGTAGCGTAACACGGTCACTTTATGAACCGTACTGCTCATTAACGGCTTGTCTTGAAGATTTGAAAAATATATGATTTTGCTGTAGATTCATATAGATCATTTTGCCGGAAGTACTTTTTTTGTATGGTTAATACTTTTGCTGTAAAAAAATATTTTCCAACATGCAATATTTTGTTTTCTATTCCATATACTCCTACTAAACGGCTTCGTTATTTGGAAAAAAAAATACACTGAAAAATAGATAGTTAGAGGTACCACAGAATCGCCGAAGCACAATTGTAAATTAATCAAAGGAATATCCCCATTTTGAGATAAAGGCTCAGAGGCGCCCTGCAGTCGTGCTTTAGCATACAAACGGGAGATGAGGGTACTATGGGCCTTAACCACTGCGCCAACTATGCCGTCAATATAATGGCTAGAAAGGGGGACAACCGAGATGACGACTAATACAGAAGGGGCCATCCATAAATTACGACACACGTTAAGGGTGTGGGAGGGGGTCAAGGATATGTGACATTGTGTAATAAGGGACAAAAGCCTTGTGACTACGTCACATGTTAAAATCGAAAATATGTAAACCAAAAACTTAAAAATATTACTTATCCGATCTATATTATAAGGCTTCTTCTATCTATCTAAAATATTTGACTTTATGTTAATTTTATAGAAGATTATTTTTTTATTTAATTTTGTTTTTATATGGAAAAACTGCTGTTTTTATTTAATTACTTCCAAATATAAAATTCAAAAATATGTGACGTCACACAAGGGGGAAGGGGTTTCACAATTAGTGTGGCCATCTGTGACAAGGACGTGGGGGGAGGGTGGTCAAAAACCATAAATTAATGGATGGCCCCGAAGTATGGAAGCAAAAGATATGTTGAGACGGCCACAAATAAAACAGGATAAGGGCAGAAGAATGATCGATTGCTGTTTTCTTTAGTCTTGTGTAGTTCGCGAACGAACTAGGTCGTAAGAGCGCTCCCACAGGTGAACTACGCGAACTAGTTCCGTCATTCCCCGCTCCATAGTTAGTTAGTTCGTGACCGAATGAGCAAGGGTGGCGTCAAATGAACTAAAGTCGTTACTCAACTCACTCACTGCGCATCCGCGTCATCGTTGATTATTTTCAAAACTAAAAAAATCTTAAAAATTCACTAACTAAACTAAGGAGTGTATTTTTATTCATTGCACCAATAAGCCTAGGTATTATTTACATATACTTTTTAATAATATTAATTCAGAGGTTTTTGCTGTTTATAGTTTATATACCTAGTGTAAAAATTGTAGGTAAAAGTACAGCAATCCATAATCTTGTCGCGTGCCCGTGCAGGAGCAGTATCAAAACAAACGAACGATCTGCCTTCCTCTGATTCGGGCTGGGAGCTGACGAACTAGAATAGCGAACCAGTTCGTTTAGGAGCAGCGACCTAAATTGAGACTAAGACTAGTTTTCTTAAATTATATTATTTGGTTCCAGAGTTCCTACTAGCACGATTTCAACGGCTGCTACGTGGTGGAGCTGTTCATAGTCGCCACATTCCTTATCTACGTGGAGGTTCACATCAAGGTGAGGATATTTGGCTACATTCTTTTGCATGACTTTTGAGCTATCGTCCACTCCCGATCGGTTTCATCTTCCGCCTGCATGAAGTTGGCATGAAGTTTCACGAAGGCTGCGCTGATATTCATACTAGGGGTTACCAGTGTAGAGATATCTTCTTTTTCGTCTTGTTGATGATTCCAATAGGGTATTATACTAATTTTTGAAAAGTGTCTTAATTAGATTCTAGAGTGGTAATAAACCACTAAAAAAAACTCAATTTTTTTATTTAATCGATTAGTGCCATAAAAATGCATTTGAATTTTTCATTTACATTTTCAAATTTCGCGCGTAATTTGACGAAAACGCTGGACGCAGTAGACGCCATATTGCTCTATGGGTATGACGTCAAATTGCTAAAAACAAATGCGCTGATATTTTGTATGGCAATTGTTTATAATTTAAAAAATGAGTTATTTTTCTACTTATCGTTGGTTTACTGTTCCTGAATGCAAAATATTATTTAAATAAAAATTACTTTGGTTACGAAAATAATAAAAGTACAAAGTTGCTCAGTTGACATGCCGTATGACGGAATAACATGGCGGCTACTATTTCATGGTGTTCAAAAACAGATTAAAAAAACTGAAATCTTTAAATTGTATTTTAAAATTTATTTTGTTGTTTCATGAACTAAAACTAACATTTTCCGACTGCATTTTGCCTAAGTTATCTCAATAAAATATTTTTAGATTTTTTCTCGTTTATAGTAAAATACCCTATTGTTGGTTTGAAACAAGCTTCGACCGGAATTGTGCCACTTCGACAGTGTTATCTTTGGCCTCGCAAAGGTCATCCATAGTGCAGGTGCTATCGCACAGGGAGTACGACAAGAGATGGGGCATAGTTTGCGATGTGGCTCCACAGTCTGACTGCATCTCATCGGAGTACCTGATCAAGTTGTACCGGCAGCGGCCCACCTGGTTACTTCTATACTATACTAATATTATAAAGAGGTAAAGTTTGTGAGTTTGTGAGGTTGTAGGGGGTAATCTCTGTAACTACTGAACTGACTTTGAAGATTATTTTACCAATAGAAAGCCACGTTATTTTTGAGCGTCGTAGGCTATATATTAACCCCAAAAGTGAAAAGGCTTTTTCGTGGTAGTCGGATTTGCAAAGTAAGTCGGAGAAAAAACGGTGGAACGAAAACGTTTCTTACGAACGCTGCCTTAACGATGAGAGATATGTGATTGAGTTCTAAAGAAAAATTGTAGAGCTTGATAATGCCTACAAAAAAGTCAGCGACAGCATGTCTAACTTTTATATTTAAGTCACAAAAAGTAGTTTTTTATATATATATAAAACAAAAACATTTAAATCGTTAGGTCATGTTTATTGGTCATATTATCAACAATTATGAATTCTTATCAAAATAAGTACATTTATTGTCTCAAGAACGACTTTGTCGGGTGCTTCATTAAGGAAAGTCTCCACGTTTTTGACTGAGAACACTTTGTTGTTTGTTTGTTTTTTTTTTTAAACGTTGCCCCACACTTAGGAATTTCTCCTGTATTGTGGGTGCGTTTACAAACATTTAAACTCACATACACAAACAGCCAGACCCGGAACAACTACTTGTAGGTCATACAAATATTTGTTCCGTGCGGGAATCGAATCCGCGACACGCAGCGCAGCAGTCAATCGCTTAACCACCGCGCCAACCGTGTAAGAAAACACCACCTTCGGGAGGCGAACCAAGTCGTCCTTTCCGAATAGATGGAATGAAAAAAAGTTTTTTGGCTGGGGCGACGTACTTTGAATCCCTCGCTACGTTCAGGATTCTATTAAACTCACTTCACCCTGGCCTCAGACCGCAGACCTCACTTCGCTCTGGATTCAAAAAAGCGCCCTCGCTATAAAAATATTATTTTGCTTCCTTAAGATACAATCTACTATTACTGCCCCACGAAGTGGGCACGAGTCAGCTAGTAGTCGATAAAAAGATTTCCAGGTGAGTCATGGCAGTTGGTGACCCGCTGGAAGCCTTTCTGCAGGCTCAACATAGTTAGCTGGTGTTTGAGAAGCCACAATATGAGGAACAGGGTGTAAAGTTCACTTATCCTCCATAGAAAAGGGAGGATCCTCCGACCAGACGTTGTTGTGTCTAGTAGGCAACTATACTCCATTTGAAATAAGATCAGACATTTTTTTACAGTCCGATCGACCGATTTTGACTTCTATTGCGTTAGTGGCATAACAATTGGCAGCTGCAGTAAACAGTTGGTATTGTAACTACTTTTTTGCTTTTAATGCCATCCTTATGCCTACGGTATAGAAGTCAGAATCGGTTGAACTGACTGTAGAAAGGTTTGTTTAAATGTCTAATCTTATTTCAAATGGAGTATACCCAAAGAGAATAGTCATTGCAACTACCCGATGATTAATGTCGGGGCGTTGTATATTAAGGCTCTCCCACATAGGCGTGTTATTATCGGTCGATAATACCGGATGCGTTATTGCGATATCTGTTTTTAGTACATTATGTGTATTAGGACGGCTACGAAGTTACACACAGCTGAGATAATAACGACGCAATAGAATTAGGACGGTTGCGTTCCTCTGTCCTGCGATATTCCGATATAAGTTCTTAGAACATTTGTATTGGGACTCATGCGATTCCACACACAGCTGCGAGGTCGTTAGTACTAGTAGCACCTTTGTACCTACGTCAGGACGAAATTTGGTTTTACCGACAGTTACGACTGTTCTAAAAATCTATATTACGGATATTGATTTATCATCAGCTAAAGATTTTTTATCACTAACACTAGCTATGGAAGATGACCGACGAAAACGCCAAAAACCAAGATAAATAATTTAATATAAATCATAAAAATGGCGAATCTGCCCGATATTAGGGAAAAACCTGCCAAAACGCGAATACGGAATAGAATTATCGGACGATAAAAACGCAGTTGTGTGTAAGGAATCGGGACGCATTATCGCAATAACGCATCCGGTATTATCGACCGATAATACCGGATGCGTTATTGCAATATACGCGCTTATATGGGCGAGCCTATAAGCTAGTTACATGGTTTTTTTTTATTGCTGGGAAATCATCAAATAACTTGCTCTGGGTGGAGCAGGAGGGCGTGTCAGACTTTTACTGACTAAAACCCATCCGTGTTCCCTCAGTTGCCCGTATGCCAGGGGCCGTTGCATTAGTTACATGGTAAATTCTGCTTGCGCGATGCAGGATTTTGCGTGACAACAGTTTTATGCGTAGTTTGCAGGTTCACATCAGGCTGTCGTGCTATTAACTAGCAATTCTAATGATATAATGTTTCGTTGTCTGCCTGATTTCAATGGGTCGCCTTATCGAAATCTTTATGGAGAAGTTTAATTGCGTATCCTACCTAATATAGAACGACAAATACTCAAAATTCCGAACTCAAGGTCTGCCAACGTGCAATGGAGCGCATTATTCTACGCGTCAAATTGATAGGCCATATTCGCAACACCACACTGCGCTCTAAAACACAAATTACTGACATTGCTCAAAAAGCCGCTAAGCCCAATGAGGTGTGGACCAAAATAACCACTACGTGGAGCCCTGACACACCCAAAAGTCGTCGCGGCAGACACCGCAGATGATGGCGGGACGAACTGGAGAAAACACAACCAGTGGTTCACTTTAGCCCTGGATCGAGAGGCCTCTGCCCACTAGTGGGAAGATGCGGGCTAATCGTAACAGTAATATTATGTAGAACGACTTCCAGCCATATTTTTTTCCTTTATGTGGGGCATGCGCAGGCGCAGAGGTAACCAGCTAAATTCAAATTTTATTTTATTTACTTACTTTTTTCTGCATTTTGCAGTTCAGTGTCAGGTTGTATAATCCCATTTAAGGTTATTTCATGAAATATTATAAGAAAAGAAAGGGTTTTTTTTAGGGTGGGAAATCATTAAATATCTTCTCCCGCTCTGGATGGAGAAGGAGGGCGTGTCAGACTTTTACTGACTAAATCCCACCCGTGTTCCTTCAGTTGCCTCTGTGCCAGGGGCCACGGTATCTCTTTCGAACAACCCACACCCCTGGCAGGCATCGGCCCTTGCGGACCCCACCCGTTGGTGCTGATATCTATCTAAGGCGCGCGTGGAACACAACGCGCCGTCGACCCGGGCTTGGTCCTTACCGGACAGCGAGCTACCTATTACTCGCTGTCCGCAAGCCCGCGCCTACGGTGGCCGGGAATCAGCCTGGGATTCCCGACGCCCAAGGCGTCTCCTGCGGAGACTAGGGCCGTGACGCCTAACTGAAAGGGTAGCATATTATACTGTTACGGTTGCGAATCATATTTTGTCCGATAAATAACATGACACTGACTGACTAAGATTTTTTTTGTATTTCGTGGCCTACCCTGGTGCTACCACCTTCATTTATTTATTTTGTGTGTTATTGATTGATGTATAAACAATTTTGAGCAACGTAGTTCCTGAATCAATCATGAAATATTTGGAAATTATCCAAGAATCTGGTTTTCAGTAGTTTTGGCATTGAAGTTAGAATTTTCGAGGATTTGTAATACAGCGAGTCGCGTTTCAACTGCATTTTAATAGAAACCTATACCTACTAAGGACAATGGCAGTGCATAAGCGGCAACAAAACCAGTATACCATAGTAATTTTAATATACACACAGTATGAGAATATACTTAGGGGGCGTCCATTAACTACGTGAGGCGTTTAGGGGGGGGGGGGGAGGGGGTTGAGTCGAATCTCACCCAATCTCACGTGGGGGGAGGGAGGTTCTCGGCAAATATCACGTAATTTTTTATATTTTTTTCCGCAAAGAACATTACGAGAAAACCGGGTTAAATGATGTCGAACATGTTTTTCCGCCAATATGGCTAAATCGTACAAAATAATATTTATCCCGGTTACGCGAACGCCACAAAGTAGCACAGTAGCTCCTCGATGGTTAAACTGCCACCGGCCAGACAAGCCAGCCAAATACAACGCATAACCACCCATTACCACCAAAACCTATTCTGTTCGCACTCGGCTGAACGCTGAATTTTTCAAAAGTGCATAGTGCCTATTGTACCTTATATATTGTATTCCTTTTTATCGTGCTTGTTAGTGATCATAAGATTTCTATTTCTTTTTTCTGTTTTTATCCGTGGGAACCTGTAATTGGCTTAATGTTACTTAGTCAATTGTTATCTTTATATTATAGCTGTTGGTTCTCCTATGAATAAATAAATAAATAAATAAATAAATCCAACGCAAATAAGCACAGATTAACGTTTTTACACTAAAGCCACGTATTTGAAATATCTCACGGGAGATTATGGGGAGGGGGAGAGGGTCGAGCCAAATATCACGACATCTCACCAGAGCGGGGGTGGGGGTCGAAAAGTCGCCAAAATTGCCTAACGTAATTAATGGACGCCCCCTTACATACATAATATGTAAGTACTGGATGACAGAACTTAGCTCGTTTTTTTTTTTGTTTGACTTTTCTAGAAATGAAACCTAGCTAGATCGATTTAACGCCCCCGAAACCCCCAGCATACTTAAATTTCATGAAAATCGTTGGAGCTAGATCCTTTAAGTGGTTGTAGTTTGCATCATTCCTGACTGATTTCACTATGAAGCATCAGGTTAAGTTTGGGGTACGATGTTTTATAGTGAAATCAGTCAGGAATGATGGCAATTACAACCTCTTAAAGGATCTAGGTCGACTTTCGCAGAAGGAGGCTGCGGAGAGGGAGCGAGAGATTGCTTCCGCTATCCCGATTCGCAGCAGACGCACCGGGCGTCGGCGGAGGGCGGATAACGCCCTCTTCCAGCCCCCCTAAATGGGTCCAGGGGCGACGGGAAATCCGTCGCCCCCTACTTGTTAGGACCCGAGATGGCGGCGCGTAGTGTTCCACGCGCGCCTCTATATGATGTAAGGGGGGGGAATCTAACACTTCACTCCCACCGGCACCAGCCGGGGATCGCGGAAGTCGCATTAGATCCCGTGATCCCCGGTGCAAGTGTGAGACGGAACACCGGGGTGGTTTTAGTCAGTAAGAGTCTGACAGACCCCTCCGTCCTCCCCAGGGCAGAGGACATCCATGAGGATTTCCCCCCAAAAAAAATTAAGATAAAAGAAAAGTGTTCCCGCCCCGCAGATAAGATGGCGTTAGCTAGCGTGGTATTGTAAACGAGTACCCATTTCTCGTTAATCAGTGGGACAGGTGCCTAAGATCGCTGCGTGTGTATCATCACTTGCTCATTCTATAAATTATCGATTTACGCAGAAACTCCCGATAAATATACCATAAATCAATATTCTTGTTTAAGCTAACTAATGTGTTTACGTAACTGTCAATCCCGCCATTTAAAAACTCTATTGTCGATGCCGATGTGTCCATTAACAGCTTGTGTGTGGTATCTATTTCGTCGACGTTTTTCTACGAAATACTACGTCATGTTACATTTGGTTTTTACACGCTTTATATTAGCTTCACTTGTATGTTTGTTTGTATGTAACCGACTCCTTAGAGCGCGATTTTAACCCACTTTACTCGGTCAGATTTAATTGAAACTTTGTAAACTTATCGATGACAATTCATTGATATATAAAAAATATTGAGAAAAATGAAACAAAAATATGCAAAAAAAAACACGTTTTTGTAGTTAGCAGAACTAAAAAATAGAAAATAAATAATAGTTTAAAAAGAAAACCAAACTAAAAGAGGAGAAAATAATCTAATTTAATTAAAAAGCGTGGGGTGCTTTTTGAGGTATTTTTATAATCAATTAATGTCAAGCACCCCACGCTTTTTAATTGAATTAAATTATTTTCTCCTTTTTTATAATTAATTACAGTATTCACTGTGCTTCGAAAGCACGATAAGCTATTGATCCCGGTTGTTTTGTTATTCGTAGATCTTTGACAGCCGTTACGGGTAGTTTTTTTGTTTATTTATTACGAACGCAGTTGATTAGGGAAAGAGGCTTTTTAGATTAATTACTTTTCCGAGTATTTTCGGGTTCGGCTGTCTATTTGTTTGCATTGCGGTGACATAAATATTGCTGGTCACGTATAAATATTACACGCATAAATATTGGTGGTCACGGTTCAATCGCTGAGTAGCTTATCTGGAGTTTGGAACTGTGCCCGATATAATTGTCGCAATAGACTTAATTAATATAACAGCCGCTCTATTCTGTGTCCATCGATAGACAGGTCCACTCAAACTGTGTGGTTCTTTTCTCAAAAGACCATTTCAGACACCATCTACATGTTCTTCACATGATCTATCTAAGATTATGCCTAGACTTTAAAAGAGGCATTGACCTCGGAGTTTGTTTCGCTCTTTCTTCTCAGAGTAGTCAGATAGGAAACGCTGACCTCATCTAGTTTTTAAAATATGATTGACGTGTAAAACTGTTTGTACAAACCTACTTACAGAAATAAAAAAAACTTGTGTGGTTTTATGAAACCACCGTAAAAGTGAAACTTTTTTTTTTCACATTCTAGACATTTAACTAAAAACTACACGGTCAGCTGATGCGAACTATAGGCGCCGCCATATTGGCCTCGGCTGCTCTGACGAGCGCCTTTCACTTTATCCCTACTCCGCGGCCGACCGTCACGCGACACGTCACGCGACATGCAACACACAGACGAAAAAGTTTGAGACGATGTAATAAAAGTTTCACTTTAATAATTTACTATTTAGTTCCAATTTAGGCCACGCGCCATAATATCCTTGTACAGTTAAACCTGTGTGGCTGCGACCTAGGAAGTATACATAAATCTTGTTGCACACAGCTAAACCAAAGTATTTTTATTCCAGAGTCGGTGTTACAATGGAGAAGCTTCCAGACCGCGCCCGAAATAATATTTTCATAGCTGCTTTTATTACACTCTGTTGGGTGACTACAGGTAAGCATCTTTATTACCTACATACACTATACAGTATTCGTGCCCGGGCGTAAACATGCCACATCGAGCTATAGAAAGAGTGGGGGTTGTGGGTAAATAATAATAGCTGCATGGGTCCTTGCTGCGGGCGTTTTGTGGATGTTCAAGTTCAAGCTCTTCTAACTTAACTGACAGCTATGCTGCTGGATAGTTCGTTGCGCCACTTCTTCTACCCAGCTAAAGCATTAGGAAGTGGTGAAAGGCGGGCGTGCCGAGGGACTGTCTTATGTAATAGAGTATTTTCCAATTTATTAAAAACTGTTTTAATTTGAAGATTGCGACGAACCATGTAACAGAAAAATAAATTGATTTATACCAATTTTCTCAATTAAAAACGATTTTAATAAAATTTATTTTTCGTTCTTTTGAATTTATCGCCAAAACGCCCCTTACGATGACTTTTTTTATCACGTGACCACACGTGACGTCAACTTTGTGTAAACTAAAGTAGTTGTAAACAAGTGAATGTCGAGTTTATGATATTAACAAGATTTTTAATGGATAGAAAGTGATATTTCTGGTGTGCGGTGCCTCTGTGCACAAATACTTCTAAAACTACGTCACATTAAGTATTTGTACCGGTGCCGTTTACACAAAGTTGACGTCACGTTTGGTCACGTGATAAAAAAGTCACCGTAAGGAGCGTTTTGGCGGTAAATTCGAATCAACAAAAAAAAAGATTTTAATCGTTTTTAATTGAGAAATGGATTTTTATTTTTCTAATTCATATTTCGTCCCAATCTTTAAATTAAAATAGTTTTTAATCAATTGGAAAATACCCTATTTTGACGTTCAAAAATTGCTGACTCTCAGCCTGGTTTGAATAAATGACTTTTGATTTTGATTTTGATGGGTGACCATCAATTTCATTCGAGACACCTCCGTGCCTCAGGAAGCACGTTAAGCCGCTGGTCTCGGCTGCTATTCGTACATGGTTTCAAGTTTAAAGTCGTTACGGGTAGTCAGGGGCCGAAAAGTCTGACAACCAGTCATAAGCCTTCGGTGTTTTGAGAATAGTGGTGATGAAATTTATTTACACGAAGTCTTGCACCTGCGGGGGTTGGTACGGGGTCGTACTGCTGCTGTAGAGAAAAATTTATGACAAAAAGTTCTTTGGCAGTTCTATAAAATGGCTGTAACACAACAAAATGGCGTGCCTAGTGTGTCAATTTGATAAACAATTAATTTTCTTATCTACGTTTTTTAAAATTATGATAGATAAAACCAACACTGAAAACCAGCGCTGGGTGTCTAACGCCCAGCAAATGCTGAGATGGTAACCCTTTCGGTATGGGCACGCTCAACACAATTTTACTGCAATTTTATTGTTATAGTTATTGTTCTCTTTCTTTTTTTATGTTTGTTGCTGTTGTGTTGTGTCTGTGTCGAATAAATGTTTTCAAATTCTATTCTTCTATTCAATTCTATTCAATAACATCATGGATGATGTGATGGTTACGCGTATAAATTATATTTACTGCCATCTATCCTGTATCAATATAAGTAGGTGTATCAAGCTTCAGCGGCTAGAATAGACATAATATTAAAAAAATAAAAAAAATATTACCTTCAGGTGTACAAAAAAAACACTTATACAGTAAGTGATTTTTATACCCTTCCAAATTTTTCAGGGTGATAGTACCCGTTAAATTGAACAACTTTCTCCAAGGAACATGGGTCGAAATATGAAAAAAAAAATCGACCTCCCATGCAAAATCAATAGTTAGCTGGTCGATTTTGTATGGGAGGTCCGATTTTTTTTTTCATATTTCGACCCATGTTCCTTGGAGAAAATTGTTCAATTTAACGGGTACTATCACCCTGAAAAATTTGGAAGGTGACTAAAAAATCAGCCCGTATAATAAATACTATGCAGCGTTACAACTAAGGGAAAGAGTGTTTTCGATGAACTCTGGCACCCAATGTAAGATTTAAAACTTGTGTTTAGGGTGCCAGCGTCCTCGCCTATAATTGAACTTGTATCAGTAGTTGTAAGCCGAGCACAATATATTATTATCAAAATAACTATTTACTAATAAATGCAACTGTGATGTGGCTTATTGATGTACATATGGATGTAATTGAGAGGGAGAGAAATATGGTGAGAACTTGTGTTTATGTTAGTCTATAGTATGTATATAAATAATTAAGAATATATGACCTGCCATACAAGGCTCTACTGGCAAGGCTACTGTCATATAAGGCAATATTTTTATTACTTTGCCAATAACTATCCATTTATTATCTCCTTGGTTTATAGACCAATATCTATTACTATAACTATTTTTATTACTTCTTTATAGATGACAAATAATCAAATAATTGCACGCCTATTTTCGTTTTAAGACTGTAGGTGTTCTAGAATAATATCTTTGATCATGTCCGTATGGACGTAAACATAACAAGGCGGGATTTTGTCTTGCATGTATCTTCAACTCACTGCTTCTAGTCGAGAGTTTAAAATTCAATTTTCGACGTCCTGCAGGCTTAGCATGACGCTTTCTATTTCTACTAAGAATAGACAGTGCTTTTTCAATAGGTACAAAGTGACATTTCGTTTCTCCATTTTTGACATCGCACCGTAGATATCTTTGTACAATCTCTCATTTTGTCTTTCGTTTCTAACGATCTTTGTCTAGGTGCTTATAAATGAAGACTATTTCAGAAGAATATTTTTTCCCAAACTGTCAAAATCACACAAACTTTCTACGTGACGGCCACAAAGTATATACGATTATCTACAAAATCATGATTTGTTTAGAACGCATAACTGTGATAATTAATAGAAAAACATAGTTATCTTCTCCTATTGTACAAAATTTAGTATAGTGATGTCACTCATGTCTCATAAGTCGACAAATCGGTGCTCGTGCTAAGCCTGAGCTGCACTCTGTTAGATTCTCAACACCGAGGGTAGAAAACTGCCTGCGTGACAACAACCCGCCGCGAAATTTTTACGTCCGGCCAAACGTGGTCGAATCTTAAAACTTCCAGACAGAATAATCGTAAAACGAAGTTGTTATGAGATAAATCGATATCGTTGCATTTGTTTTTATTTTTATCAGATAGGTACAGTGTAAACATTTTCTTCTCATAAATCAGCGTGAACTAAATTGAGAATAGCCCATATCCTGATGCAAAAAAGCATAGAAAAATAAAGCCGCTTACAACGCTTAAGTAACGGTTGAAAATTCATGCAGCTTTGTACTGGATGCCGATTAGGTTGACACATTAATTGAAATTGCATATTCTATAATAAGTATTTAAAACGTTCACAATTAAAATAATTAATAACAATTAGCATTCTAACATAATTTAATTTTGTGATTATTTGGTACCTAATAATACCATAAAGTGTTGCAATTGCTGATACCTAGTGCCTAGCGCCTTTATGAAGGCCGGTTTATTTCATGCCAATTTTTGAGCTATTGTGTTTGAAGAATTCAGTTTTAAATTTTTTGTAAAAAGAAAGGATGATTTAAACAGCCTGATAAAAACTTGTACACTGTACTATTTATTGTGATAAACTAATCGCCACCATGTACAGAGCTACAAGGATCTTTTGGTGCCTAAATGACATTGACAGGAGGGCGCTGTTGGTAAATTGTTTTTTGTAATGTCACAAAAAATCAAGATGGCGGCTTTAGTTCCAATTTTGGCCACGCGCCTATATAACCTACGAGCTATAAATTAAATAATATTAAACTTAATTTCCAGACTAAGGTCCATATTTTTATTCTTAAGTCGGTGTTAGTAACAATATTAATTAGACAAATAGATGAATATTGTTAGTTTTCACAAATTAATTACTATACCTACTTACCCACCGTTTTGTCTTTCAGTTGCCAGCATTGACTGCTTCAAGTGCGTGTCGATGAATGGCCGGTTCCCTGCGTGTGACGACCCGTTCCACAACAACCACAGCTTGCAGATGCTGGAGTCACCCTGCATGGGTGGCAGGAAAGGACGTGACGGGCTGTTCCCGGCTACTTCTTGCATCAAAATAGCTGGAGTTTTTGGTAAGAACTACCTATAAGATTTTTTGTTAATTTTGGGAGCTACACTCCTGTTAGAGTCGGTACATTCATTTTGGCAGTTTCAGTTGTTCAGCAAAGCCGACTCGAAGTAATTACTACACAATTTAGCTTTAAAAAAATAATTAAGTAGGTACATATTTCAGTTTTCGTCCTGAAGTCCTATCTCGATAAGCTACGCTGTCTTTTCTATACTAAGCAAAGTTGCCATTGAATTTTATCTTATCACAAATAAGGTTCATATTCGTATAAAACATGTGTTCACATTCATTAACTTGAATATGAACATTATCGTCTCGAAAATAGGGTTCTTATTTGTATGAAAAGCTAACTTTCAGCTACTCAGCAAAGTAAAGCCACAGTGGGATTTGCGAATGTAGCCCTAAGTAGCAAGTCCGTTAACCTTCGTGGTACCACGAAAGTCTCGTAAAACTTGCTACAACTGTTTCAGATGACACTGGAGAGACTATCACAGTTCGCGGCTGTGGGTTAGACTCTGGTACGGCGACGACTGACACGGAAATCATTAGGATGTCCCACTGTGGCCGATTCTACTATGATGACAGGTACGTGAATCCAACTTACACTTAACTAAATTTCTTTTTTTAATCCCAGCTCTGACATTTCAAGTATTTTGTTTTTGCTTTTTTACACGCTTTATATTAGCTTCACTTGTATGTTTGTTGGTTTGTTAGTTTGTTTGTTTGTATGTAACCGACTCCTTTGAGCGCGATTTTGACCCACTTTAAACGGTCAGATTTCATTGAAACTTTGTAAACTTGTCGAGGACCGATGACAATTCAATAATTTAAAAAAAAATGAGAAAAAAAACCTGTTTTTGTAGTTAGCAGAACTAAAAAATAGAAAATAAATAATAGTTTAAAAAACTAAACTAAAATACCTCAAAAAGCACCCCATGCTTTTATATAATTGAATTAAATTATTTTCTCCTTTTTTAGTTTGGTTTTTAAAGCGTGTTTTTTAGTTTTTTAAACTATTATTTATTTTTATTAAAGGAGTTTGACATGAGTTTGACGTTAAACCTGTCAAATTAGGATCTGGGTTTAAAAAACTTCAATAGTACAGCTCTTGAAGAAGGTTTCCGTGTGTCAGACTACGAGCCCCGGTTGTCCTTCGTAGATTTCTGACAGTCGTTATGGGTTCAAATATACAAAGATCTTTTGGGGCGTGGCAAAAATCGGAACTAACACCGCCATCTTATTTTATTAAACATAATTAAATTGTATTATATGTAATTATATTTACTAATAAATATTATATGCATAAAAATTGTTGCTAGCAACATTTGAAGTTGCGGAAAACACTGTTGAGCAACTGTTGCTCAACATTTTTCCCAATCGTAATTATTATTCTCATTACCAGTGGGCCTTCGCCTCACAATAACATAAAGAGAGTGACCCGTATTAATTTCTACCTTATCATAATTAAAGATTGGTTTTTATTTCAGATACGTTCACGGTTGCCTGCAGAGCTGTAACGATGCTGACGCTTGCAACAAATCTGATCATCTCCAGTCCAGTTTCACCGCCATACTTCTTATGTACCACGCATATCTTCTATTAATAAGCTAACAAATATCATAAGAAATATAACTAAATATTTATAACGCTATGTAGTCGTGTACCTAACTTTAAGTTCAACTTAGTTTTTAAGATAGAATTTTAAACCCGACTACGATTAAAACTAATGATTTTTCGAATGTTTGCAATAACTATCGTGCGCCATTTTGAATTTTCTGTGACGCCATCTCAGATACAGTAAGTATGACATGACATAGATCATGGTATACTTCGCCAGCAAAGACTATAAAACCACCGCCAGATAAAGCATTTCGAGATACAGTGGTCACGTGGGAGACACAAATTGACGTCATCACCGCTGTGTTACCAGTAGTGTGAAATAATAACTCCCCAGCCGCCAGTATTATCTGTGCGAATCTGATAAAACAATGAGATCACGATGGTATAGTAATATGTTTAAATTGAAGTGTTTTTTTATAAGAAAAACTAAACGACTATTTAAAAACTGTATTTTTTAACAGAATGGTAACTGAAAATGTTTCCATGATTTCGTGTTTTGTTGCAATAAAGTGGATAGTGACGTAAGCATGTGTCTCTCCCGGAATGCGAGACCTTGTTTTTTAGACCATGTTAAAGATCTCAAGGGACTTCAATGGCGGCGCGGCTTGTTAAGAACCGTGTCAAAAACCTATCGAATCCATTTCATGTTAGTTCCCTGTTTTGTCACGTTCATTAATATATAAAAACTACATAAACAGACAAACAAAGGTTATTGAAATTCATTACCCTTCCATGCTTTAGTGTAGTCGGGTAAAATGTATGGTTTGTAATAATTTAATTAATGGCGACAACAGACGGGCGACAGGCAGACACTTGAAGTAGCCGCCATGACCGATATGCAGTCTGGAGGACTTATATATTTAAATAGAAAGTTTGTCAGAGAAGATGTTTTAAAATTCGCAAAATAAACAATATTCTTTCCGTCAGTTTCCATATAGAATAACACCAACAAAAATTGCAACAAGTCTTACACTTGCATTGCCTTGTTGCAGGTGACTTCCAAATCTGTTACATCAACTTCACCAACACTATCGTATGTATACTTACTTGAGAGAACATTGTCATAATTATAATAATCTCTACACGGCAAAACACTACGTTTTTTTTTTGGGTGAGAAATCATTAAATAACTTGTCCCGCTCTGGGTGGAGCAGGAGGGCGTGTCAGACTTTTACTGACTAAAACCCACCCGTGTTCCCTCAGTTGCCTGTGTGCCAGGGGCCGCGGTATCTCTTTCGAACAACCCGCACCCCTGGCAGGGAAAACACTACGTTCAATTCGCTATGTCTTTTAACACAAATCTTTAGTTCAATTTTTAAAATAAATCGGCCAACTGTTGCCCGCAACTACTTACGTTCACAAACTTGGGACTAAATATTAATAGTGCACTTCTTCATATCTATTTTTTTGTAGAAATATTTATAAATGTTATTCAATTATGTAAATAAAATTAATTTGATTAAATATATGTTAATAATCATCGCTAGGTCCACATACATATCTGCATGTCTTTTGCAAAAAAATATTAAAGTTAATTATAATTATGCAATGATTATCCATTAAAAAAAAAACTAGGGTCACCCTATGCTATGTATCATAGACAAATGAATGATAAAAAACTGTATTTTTTACACAGAAAATTTTGTTGATACTTTACTTACTTTGCTATTTTTAAGACATTTTTAGTCAACTGCGGGAGATGCTTATGTACTAGACAAGCAATTTAAGGTAGAAGCGCAGGCTACCCCTCAAAACTCAAATTTTCTTACGTTTTTCGCAATTTGCAGGTCAATGCCAGATTGCATGTTGATATACAGGGTGATTGGAAGATGGGTGCAAAGCTTTAAGGTGAAGATAGTATAGACAATTTAGAACCATTTAAGCCATGGTTGTCTTAGACGAAGTCTTACCAAATATTTTTTTTTTTAATAAGGTTTAAAAGACGTATTGTACAATTTTTTTATTTTTTCTGAGCTTTAAATGTCTGTAAAAAAAATGTCTAATGACACAGAAGCCTAAAACATGTTTTGCTTGATTGCTTACACATTACTTTAATTAAATAAATAAAAAATGAATTCATTTTATCATTCAATTTGGCCATAATTATGCAGTTTACATTAAATTTTGAGAATTTCCGAAAAAAAACTTAAAAATTTGTTTAAAAATATTTGGTAAGACTTCGTCTAAGACAACCATGGCTTAAATGGTTCTAAATTGTCTGTACTATCTTCGCCTTAAAGCTTTGCACCCATCTTCCAATCACCCTGTATAATTCGCGACAGACAGTCTAAGTTCATTTAATTCCACTATTTCATGGAAAAGTTGTTCAATGATTTCTAAAGTTATTCAATTTAATTCCGTTGAATGACTTCATGAACAATATATTCAAGACTAGCTGACCCGACAGACGTTGTCCTGTCTTAATTACTATGAATTTTGAATTCGCAACTTTTTTTATTTTTTTCTTTCATAAGCTTCTCCTGACAATAACAAACACAACAAAAAAAGAATTGGCAAAATTGGTCCAGCCGTTCACGTGTGATGCCGTGACCAAGGGAAATAGGGATTATTTTTTATATACAAGAAGATAATTCCATTGAATGACTATTTCATGAAAAAGTTATTCAATGGATTTAAATGAACTGTGAGATTTGTATTGATGATTCTATTATGTTAATAATTATTATTATGTAAAGCCATATTTGTTACAGCTCTTATAGCTTGACACTGCAAATTGGAATAAGCGTAAGAACATTTTAATTTCGCGGGCTGTTCTGGGGCTTCCCCCTCAATGTTAATCGTCATGTGTTTTCTTCTGCAAATATTTTAAGGTCTTACTGAAGGGTATCATCTTACTCAATAAGTGGGTTGTTCAGTTCAGATAGGCAGTCACTCTATGTAAAATATTGGTATTTAGCTGCATGCGGCTGGATTGAATGCCTATCTTTATTGGATGAGAGGTCTATCTATGTCAAAGGTGGTTTTTGTTGTTCAAATGGTACTTACTTCTTCTTAACGTGGAGATAGCAATCTAAATACGGATTTTTTTTGGTTGGGAAATCATCAAATAAATTCTCCCGCTCTGGTTGGAGCAGTAGGGCGTGTCAGACTTTTACTGACTAAAACCAACCCGTGTTCCCTCAGTTGCCTGTGTGCCAGAAGCCGCGGTATCTCTTTCGAACAACTCGCACCCCTGGCGGGCATCGGCCCTTGCGGCCCCACCAGTTGGTGCTGACATCTCTTTGAGGCGCGCGTGGAACACAACGCGTCGTCGGCCCGGGCCTACGATGGCCGAGAATCAGCCTGGGATTCCCGACGCCCAGGGCGTCTCCTGCGGAGGCATCTAAGTACTGTTTTTTTTTTTGGTCAGCCCAGAATTTGGCACTTTCAGCAGCGCCCATCAGCTCCTGTAGCGTGCAGAACCCAGGACACGCGAGACAAGATATTAAGTGCCCCATTGTTTGTGGGACAGCACCATATTTACACTCCAGAGCAGAGTCATCTGTGAATCGCCACCTGAGCATGGTAATGGTACTGTAAGGCTGCAAGCATTTTTCGTTAATCGTGCGTACCTAGCCAAGTTTTAAAACCGTTTTCGAGATCTTTAAGCCCGCAGGTGACATTTCACATCTGTTCCCGCAACTGACTATATTCTCGCATTTCTCGCAACTGACTATCTTCTGGCAACTATCTTTCTTTCGCTTGGCTGTGATAATTTACCTGTTTCTATCATTATAAACTTCTGTAATACCTATTGCAAAAAATATACAAAATATTTAGTAAAAATTGTACCAAATTGTTAATTTAAACCATTTATCCGTATTTGTTATCTTTAAGGTTAGATTATTTATCAACTTTTTGTTTATTTAATTAATAAAATAAATGGTTTTTTTATAATATAAAAGTTAATACCAAAGAGATTATATTTAAAATTAAGTACTTACCTATATATTTTATGGATTCACAGTAAAAAAATTAGCTACTTTGAAAAATAAAAATGATTTTATAAACTGCTATGAGCACACTTTTATGTATTAATAAATTAATAAAATATAAGAATGCTATAAATGTATTGTTTTATTTATTACTACTTACTACCTCACTCAGCATTGGGTGGCCAAGGGTTGAAGAAGAGAGAAAGTGAGTTTCCCGGGCGAGCTTCGTACCGCCTCAGAATTAATACACACAGTCGATTTGAGGCAAGCGTACGATGCTGGATTCGCCTCCAAAACCTCTAGTCATAGCGCATGATCTACAGAGTCATGATAACCTGGTACTTCGAAGGCATCAACCGTTTTCTAGCTGACACACCTAGATGTTAGGTGAGCTCCTACCGTGTCATGACAACTTGATACTTCGAAGGCATAAAGCGTTTTCTATGTAGCACACCTATCTGGAGAAACTCCTCGACTTCCTCATTCCTTTGCATCACATATCTTGCTGATTTATAAAATACTAAACATTATTCTAGAACTTATAAAAAACTTAGACTTCGAACCCAAGTAGGTCGCAGCAAGGGCAACCTCTACAAGTGGGGACTCATGGATGGCTGAGATCTCCGGTGTGTGTGCGGCGTCTCTCCACAGACAATGGCTCACCTCCCATCTTGAACCGCATCCCCTGTCACCTGCACACGTGAGGACCCCTAATGCCTGCATCAGCGAACGGTATTCACGTTGCTGAATTTTGGGCCAAACAAATTTAAATAACTGTAGGTACATATTATGTACATTTTTTCGTTTTATTTTTGCCAAAGAAGATTCTAGAACTTCAATCAGTTTTCAAATAAAACAAATAATTTTGAATACAGATTAATTGTTTTATTAAAGTATACAAATCAAAGCGAATGCTTTATAAATAATAAACATGATTGCATAAATCCAAATTTAAATAAATATTTACCTCAGACTATAAAACAATTCTATAATCTGATATAATTTACCATGTCTAGCTGCGTTGCGTCGCTAGACTGAATAAAGTGTCACTGCTGGTGTATTCTGTAAAAATCTCTCCGTCAAAACTTAGGCGAAGGGAGCTTGAAGTAAGCTGTCATTCCACTGGCTGCTGCACAGTCTATAGCAATCTAAATACAATTAGCCCAGAATTTGGCTACGAGTTTGGCACTTTCAGAAGCGTCCATCAGCTCCTGTAGCGTGCAGACAACGACAACAGGACACGCTGGAACAGATATTAAGTGCTCCATTGTCTGTGGGACAGCACCACATTTACATTCCAGCGCGGAGTCATCTGTGAATCTCCACCTGAGCAGATTTTTTTATACTTCGGCCTACCCGAGTCCGGAGTCTATTTAAAGAGTTCCAGGGAAGCAAAGGCAACCCATGTCCAGCTGCGAGTTTTCCAGCAGGTGGAACAAATGGGTTTGGTAAGGAAGCACCATCGCACTACAGGCTTAACCGTTCCTCAGACAGTTCGCCGTGAGTGGGAGGACACAAAAAAGGTTGTCACTATTGACAGCTCACTTCGCCACAGTTTTCACCTTGTTTTCACGGCTGGTTTTTAATAGATGTTATTACCACATAAACGAATAATTATGAGCTAAATGCTAGTGCAATTTTATTTTATTTCAGAATGATTATTGAAAAAGTCTTCAAAATTATAGAAGTTGTTATTAAGGTGGAATCGCCAGAGAAGCCCACGGCTATCTCAGCCCTCCTCCTCGTAATCTCCATCTGTCCGTGTCTCGCTTGTGGCTGTTGATGTAAATTCCGTTGGGTACGTGTAATCCTTCAGATCCTCAGTGATTGGGATTCGTTCTGGAACAGAATAAGGTTAATAAAGTTTACGTTCGCAAATATCGCAATGGGATTTTAACGCGCCTTAGATCTTCAACGCACAGGATTACATTAAGATTAAGGGGGTCGCGCCAAGGTAAGCCAAGAATGTTTCTTTTTGGATTTTTTTGCAATTTTCAATTGACCGTCTCAGGAAAAAGTCATTCAATGGGATATGAACTTGAGAGGGTCGTATTGATGATTTTTTAATGATTATAGTCTGGTAAAGACATAATTCGCGGGCTACTAAATTATTGCCCGCGTTTTTTGTAATTTGCAGGTTACGGTCAGGATAAATTGTATGTAGACTCAAGATTCGCGGTCGCGATATGGTTTTACAAATGATGATTTTCATTCAATAAGTAGAGATAAGACAGTCATTCAATGGGATTAAATGAACTTAGAGGATTGTTATACATAATACATAGGTGTACAATGTGTAAAAGAATAGACGCAAGACCTGAAAGTAGTTTGTTCCTAATTGACTACTGAATCGATTTCAGTAACTTTTAAGATAAGTTATTTTTATTTTTATTGTGTATATTGCCATACCTACCACTGATTTAGCCAAAGAAATTTCAATCTTATTTTTGAAGAATTAAGACTCAATTTTAAATGCATAAAGTAATGCTTGGGTCGACACGTTTTTCTTAATAATATCAGTTAGCTTTAAAAAAAATAGTTTTGGTCATCGTATTATGCTTTTAACTCAATACTCTAATTGAGGTGTATGAGGTCTTGCGTTAATTATGTTACTCGTTGTATAGGTACTGTATAAATGTTCACTGTAACATGTTACGTGTTCTTAAAAACGTAAGGCCCTCAGGCTAGGTGGAGTGACAATCTTCGCACGGTAGCTGGTAACAGCTGGATGAGAGTCGCCGAGAATCCAGCTGAAAGGTCTATGTCCAGCAGTGGACTGCTGTAATTTATTTATTCACAAAATCCACAGCTCTTTAACAGTTTCACATAAGATAAATAAACTTATCTTACAGCCAATTACGGATTTACAATTTAATAACTACACTTATTATATGCATCAGAAACAAACAGGATGTCATGCTAGCACCTTCTAAGCATATCTAAGTGTGCAGTGTGGGTGGGTGTGTAGAAGTGTGTGTGAGGAGTTGTAATGGTGTATGGTCACGGATTACTTTATTCAGTTTTATTTAGAATTACCTATTAGTCAAATCGTCGCATACAGAAGTCACTTAAAGTTTCCTGAAAACACCTTTTTTGGTGTTAAATATATCAAGATGGAAGAATTTCTTGTTAAAATTTCTTAAAATCCTACCAATGACAGAATTTTGAGCGTAGTTTGTACCACTGTGCGGTACATCGAATAACTGTGTGTGCCTAGTCCGTCGAGACGGAGCACTCAATCTTAGAACCAGTACCCTAATTGCGTAACACGCGATTAGTCATAATCGGTTTCATTTTGACAGTTCAACAATATTCATTGCGTTATTTACGTTGTTGAGCAGACACATTTTTCGAACATATGAAGCAATGTTCTAGCCATCTGTTTCAAAACGAAACAAATTATGATGAATCGTGAGTTACGCAATTAGGGTGCAGATCATTTAAAGCGGTACTCTCAATGGTCCCACTACAGACATTATAAAGAAAAAGCATGTCGAGAATCATACGTCTGTTCTCCAATGGTAAGCTGATGATGACCGTATATAAAGTTATAAATCGTAAAAAACTAGTAAAAATATACTTTGTAAGTTGAGCGTTCTACTGCTACTGTCCTACCTGGAGCCGGATCCTCAGGTACGGAGTCACATTTGCATCTCTTGAATTGCTCAAGCTGCCTCAGTTGTGAAGGCAGAAGCATCTTCATTTTCTGTGGTTCAGCCATGGCTGAAGAATAGAGAAATAAGTTGAAGTTTCATAGCGTGAAAGCGGCCGTACTGACTTATGAGATGTACATATCAGGTCATAGGTTTAAACTAGAGATGATGAATATAACCATCAACCATTAAATTTAACTAATATTTAAAATTAACCATGATATTCAATAAATAAAATTAACATTAACGAATAAAAATATCATATCAACTTCTTCGGCGCAAAATTGGCAAGGACGAATATTTCTCTGTCTCGCTCGAACAACGCGCTGTCTCTCGCTCGCTCGGGTTGACCTTCGGAGCGGCAACGCAGTGTCGTCAGTGTCGTAGAAATATTTATTCCGTTACGTGCATTCAATTGTATGTTCTATCTTTGTGATGTTAAAACACATTTACTGTTGGGGATATTTTATTCTAAAGAAAGTTGTTGATATTTTTAACCAATATTTCGGTCGGTTAATGGTTGATTTTTGATATAAGTTTATTTTATTAGTTAGTTTTGATATTTTACTCAAATAACAAAGTCGCGTCGTTGCGTTGTTGTTGTTTTTTTTGTTTTACAAAATGCCGAGACGAAATAATATTCGATCATCTAATCGAGATAAATGCTAGTCAGTCCTAAGCCTGTTAAAGTATGAAGGGAAGTTTAACTTAACAATTTCAACATGCATTAGTTAATAGAATATTCAACTTTTCAACATGTTGCAGATACTTGAATAAAAATATTAACTAATATTTTCAACCAATAAAAATATCGATATTTTTATTTAACCATTAACCAATTTCAACCAATATTCTCATCTCTAGTTTAAACCCAGGCCGGACTTTACTGAGTATAAATTATTTCATGACAATTGTTCTAAGAACACGGCAACATTGAAAAAAATCATGTTTTTTTGTTCGTGTTGAGGTCCTTTTGACATTAAAAAATCATGTTTTTTTGTTCGTGTTGAGGTCCTTTTGACATTAAAAAATCATGTTTTTTTGTTCGTGTTGAGGTCCTTTTGACATTAAAAAATCATGTTTTTTTGTTCGTGTTGAGGTCCTTTTGACATTAAAAAATCATGTTTTTTGTTCGTGTTGAGGTCCTTTTGACATTAAAAAATCATGTTTTTTTGTTCGTGTTGAGGTCCTTTTGACATTAAAAAATCATGTTTTTTTGTTCGTGTTGAGGTCCTTTTGACATTAAAATCATTGTATTCTAGTACATATAGTTTTAAGGTGTAGGTTTTTGTTTTGCTGTAATGCCTTTAAACGTAAACTAGCTTCCGCCCGCGGCTTCGCCCGCGTGGAAGTCAGAAATCATCCCGCGGGAACGTACTACCGGGATAAAAAGTATCCCATGTGTTAATCTAGGTTATAATCTATCTGTGTGCCAAATTTCATTCAAATACATTCAGTAGTTTTTGCGTGAAAGAGTAACAAACATCCATACATCCATTACAAAGTTTCGCGTTTATAATATTATTATATATTATATATATTAATAATAAAGTAGGTAAGGATTACTGTCTTTCTTTCTGTTGTGGGAAAATAATAGGAGGTATTATTTATTGCTTTTGCCAGTTGGGTAGGTGCTTGACGCACTAACAGTAGAAATGGCATACATTTTGACAGTCGATAACATTCATTGCGTTATTTACGAAGCAATGAATTAGTAATGATTCAGACCGTGATTGATAGTGGATAATGTTGCTAGCAGTATAATAAGTACTTTGTTTTAGTAAGATATTATGTAGATATAACATTTTTATTGTACTCCTGTTTTTAATCCCGAAAGGTCTGAGCTGGTCAAGACTTACCGAATCCTATCTTCTTGCCAGTCGTGGGGGCGAACTCGATTTCTTCGTCCTCGCAGACGCAACCGCCCCCGGTTGCCAGGGGCACCGTTTCCTCCTCCGCGCGACGTCTCAGCTCTGAAGGCAGCTCCTTAGGAGGTCCTAAGGAGGTGGGCAGAGTTGCAAGTTGTTGAGCACTAGGAAGACCAAAGAAACTGGATGGACTGTGTGAACAATGATATTGGCTATAAAGGGGGTGACTGCTGATTTCAGGAGACGACTTATAGGTAGAGATAGTAGATAATATAGTGACCTTATTCGTGATGTTCTTCAGAAAGATCAGGTGCGTAGTATTAGCAACCGGCGCGGCGCGGCGGCGGGGTGATGTGTGTTTGTGTGTAAATGTATGGCGAGCGATATTGTTGTGCTATGCATAGCACAACAATATCGCTCGCCATACATTTATTTTGGACACGTTCACATTTTGCTATACTATATATTATTGGCTTGCTATACGCTATAAAATTGAGCGATACACTATGCTATGATCGCGCGGCGCTCTCCTCCCCGCACGCACCGCAAGCGACACGTCAGGGCCTCAAGTCTGATATTACAATAGTGTCAGAATGGTCTATCATTGATTTCATAATTGTTGATTTTGACAATCTACTAATATATTGGCGTCATTAAGACTTTCCAATGGTCAGCCACTGACACTCCATTGAAAGAAATGGCATATATTGGTAATCTCGTACATAATGACAAATGAATGACCAGGCGGTGATCTGTTAAAATTTTGACAGTTCCTTTGATCAGTGACCTACCATTAAAACGTCATTGTGCAGTCATTGCTTTTAATTCGTTACGAATATACGACCAATGATCGACCATTATGAATTTAGCAGATTACGAACTTTTAGCAAAATGACAATGGGATCGTGTTGGAATGACGAACTTATAAAAATAGCAGACTTGGGCCCCAGGACACGAGACTGTGGATACGAGTGACAGCGATTTATTGTTGTTCTGTTTGTTTAGCGTATTTTTTCTATGGTGGACCTATGACTGCAAACTCAAACTCAAAGCATTTATTTCAATTAAACCATTTTCAGGCACTTTTGAATTGTCAGAAAGTTGAAGCTAGTTGCCCATTCCTAAACGTAGATCTCTATGGAGAAGAACGGGCAAGAATAGAAAAAAGCAAGCGGGCAAGAATAAAAAGAAGAAACTGCAACATGGAACACTCAATAGAAAGCGTACGAAGATATCCATGTCTATGGAACATGAGTAGGTATAGTATCGTCTATTCTAAAGCTTCAAAAAGTCTGAAGTCCCCACGTTCTGCTCTGAACTTTATATGATTTGATATCCAGAGTCGTATTTTTCTTCTTTTTTAGCAGCAATGTTACGAAAGAGTCAAATTCAAGACTGTCCAGTATCAAATCCATTGTTGTGTTCACAGCCTCACAGATTGCGATTAAGTCGCATAATGTGAACGCAATGCTATATAGTATAGCTATATAGCTGTTAATGTTGTACCTACTATACAACATAATAGTATAGCGTAGTCTGAAATGACCTTGATTTATTAATTTAAACGAGGCAAAAGGAGTATAGGCCCCCGGAACAGGACCCATTTTTGAAATTAGATTTTAAAATGCTAATAAACCACAAAAAAAAAAAAAAAAAATATTTTATCGATTAGTGCAATCAAAAAGCATTTTCATATTTCGCGCGTAATTTGAAGAAAACGCTGGACGCAGTGGACGCCATATTTGTCTGTGGGTATGACGTCAGTTTGCTGAGTAAACAAATGCGCTGAAATTTTGTATGATAGTTTATATTTTAAAAAAAAAGTTAAAAAAAAATAGTTATTCTACTTATCGTTGGTTTGCGGTTCCTAAATGTTCAATAAAAATTACTTTGGTTACGAAAATAATAAAACTACAAAGTTGTTCAGTTGATTAGTTTATTCGGCGGTATGACTTAATAACATGGCGGCTACTATTTCATGGTGTTCAAAAACAGATAAAAAATAAATTAAATCTTTGAATTGCATTTTTAAAATGTATTTTGTTATTTCATGAACTAAAAAACTAACATTTTCTGACTGCTTTTTGCCTAAGCAATAATATATTTTTAGATTTTTCGCTTATACTAGAGTAAAATAACCTATTGTATAAGGATTCTGCCTACCCCCATAGCAAAAAGAAATGTTGCGCCGACTACTAATCAAGGGTGATAATGGGCAATAGAATAATGATGATAGCGTTGAGCGATCATTACAGACCGCAACAGGCCGCAGCGCAACGCGTCATACAAAAAGTGCAGTGCGACTTGCCTTAGTTCATAGAAAATGTATGCTTGAAAAAAATTCAGTGATTTCCAAAGTGGCCCAGGGACCCGCGGAAGAAAAAAATTGAGGTTTCACAAGTTGTAAGTGGGGCTCCACGAAGAATAATTAAATACTCAAAAAAATTCAGGGAGTAAACAAAAATCCCAAATTCTTCAGTGATTTTTGAAGCTTTAAGATCCTAATCTTCACATTGTTTTACGAGTAACAATGTGAAGCTACAACTTTATATGTACCTCTTTTTACGATGATTACGCGGACGAAGGAGTATGATATTAGGTACAGTTAAGTTTATTTAAGTAGAGAAAGTTAATATGTTTGAGTAAGTGATGAAAGCTTATATTTTTATATAATAAAACATTGGAAATACATAAATTATTAAATTAATAATGGTCGAATTTTGACAACTGGGCGGCCACAAGTTACAATAAATGTTTTAAGTGCCACCCACTATGATGCAGGCGAAGAAGAGTGTGGCCGCTTACATATGCAATGCTGCATTATGTCCGTGTAGCATAAAAAGTATCGAAACACAAGCGACCAAAAAATCAAATATAAAATATGTGCCTAAACCCGTCTAAGGCCAGGGACTTCATCGCATGTTTATTGATTAGACGCAGTTGTAATTTTAGTTGTTTGAGGGACGGTTGACGTCATTAGAGCATATGGTTGTCTCTCTCACTCGCGATAACGAATGTTTCGCTAGTATGTAGGTATATAACCTATTTGCTGAAAGCAGTGTTGCTAGCTTAGTTGATTTTCCACAAAAACTGGTGGATTGCTTTTCCTGGCTAGTGGATTTTACTAGTAGTATAGTAAAGTTTAGTTTCAATTACTGAAAATGGGATCACTCAACCACTAAGTCACTTACACGTTACGAAATATATTGTTTCTACTTCATTATTTTTTTAGTAGTAACAAGTTTTTATTTTTACTACCTATAGGCACTGTAGGCAGACGTGCCATTTTATTTGTTCATTGTTGAGTGACATCAAATTAATCATCTCGCCGTCACGTCGTTAAAATTCCACGAAAAGATCGATCGTAATTGTCAATTTTTACGTGATTGATACACATTAATGCGAAAACAACAGTAGCAGGAAGCAGAAGAATGTCATCAAAGTACATAAAGTGGATTAAAAACGTATTATCGTGGCTAACGCAAAAACTACCAAAGCATAGTTAATAAAATTCATATGCGACCACCTCTGAAGCATATCCTATCCACAAAAAAAAAAAAAAAAAAACTACCTGTTTCAGACAAAACAAAAGTGAAACAGTTTTATTTTTCACTTTTTACTCCACACCAATTCGTATACCAGTACTTGCTATGTAAACAACAGTTACAGGAAGCAGCAGAATGTTGTTAAGAGACATAAAGTGGATTAAAAACAATTGGTTGCGCCAACGTTCAAAATTTTATTGACATCCGCTTTCCTAGATCCATACCTTTCCCGCACATAGCTCGCGAGTGAATAAGAAGATTTACCCCGCCATTTATTGTCGCGAAGACAATTCCGAATCGAACGCATCGCGAACGCAATGGCGTCGACTCCGCTTGAAAATATTGATATTATTGATAACTTTGGAAACACCGCATTTTCGCCTGTAATAAGACTTGTAATCAACAGTCTGTGTTTGTGTTTAACGTGTGAGGACAGTAACTTGAAGCTCAACTGCCCCTGAACCTGGAAAAGTGAACCGGTGCACCAGCTAAGACGCGAGAACGTGGCTCCCGTAAAATGTTTGTGCTTCCTTCCTTAATTATTTCGTTTTGTATTCTATTGTCTTACGCCCACCGCAACTCGAACTACCTATCGCCAAGCGTTTGTCAATCGTTTTGTTCACATCGCAAAATACAGTCCACTAAATTAGCCCTTCGCGCCACCAACACTTAAGCCAAAACTGCCGGAGCAAAGTTAATAAAATTTATAAAGGACCACCCCTCAAGCATAAACTAACCATTAAAAAAAGAGTTTTTGAAAATTGACGGAGATATCGCGGAATAAACATACAAAAAAAAACATACAGATGAATTGAGAACCGTATCCTTTTTGAAGTCATTTAAAAAGAGAGTTGGGCCGTTTTTTGTTAGTGGTTTTCTGGGTGCTTTTAGAAACTGAATCTGGTGGAGAGTTAATTTAACTGTTGGCAACACTGGCTGAATGTCAAATTTATACAACGCTTTGCTCGAGATCGTCTGACAAGTATACGGGAGTTGAATATTAGTTGCTTTTAATTGTTAATGATTCATGTGATTGGATTACATCAGTTGCGGAAACCTTGATAGTGCAAAGACAGAAACGTCTTGGAGACTTCAAAGTAAGATTTTATTTCTAGTTCATCATCATCATTTCAGCCGCAAAGACGTCCACTGCTGGACATAGGCCTCCCACAAGCTCCGCCACTTCGTTCGGTGTTATGCTTCCCGCATTCCGCGGACTCCTGCCGCCCTCACAAGGACATCGGTCCACCTTGTGGGAGGCCTTGGAACTTTACCTCTTCCTTCGGCCATTTCCTACTGCGAGCAATGTGCGGAATGTGCCCTGCCCACTGCCACTTAAGTTAGGCAATTCTTCGGGCAACGTCGGTTCCCTTGGTTCTCCTGCGGATCTCTTCATTCCTTATTCGATCACGTAGGGAAACTCCAAGCATAGCCCTCTGGGTGACTTTAAGCCTTCTTATGAGGCCCATTGGGAGCGATTTCTAGTTTATACATACAATAAACTCACGCGTTTTTCTCATGGGGGTAGGCAGACACAACTGAACGCCACCTGCGATCCTTACATACTCCTTTTGCCTCGTTTTCGTTCATACATCTGGTCATACACGCACGCCGGTTGCGAGCACTGCATACCTGACCTTTCTGAAGAACATCACCAATAAGGTCACTATACGTCCGCCTAGGGCGTTTCCACTCACTTCTGGCTTGCCACAAATACCTTTTGTAAGCCGCCCTTCGAGGTGTCCATTTTTCTAAGAGAGAAGTCGGATAATACTTACTATCGTTCTAAAATTAATATAAAGAATTAAATACAATAAAATTGAACAGCTGAAAACCAAATCGAATGTGCAATATTCCTCCATCTCGTTCTTTCTGACGCATTTTTTCTCTATCGTAACCCGTTGTACAGCGGCTTGCTCTCGTCCACATCAAGCGGTGCCACGTGACCTAAAGTGACATCACTAAGGCCTCTGCCTCGAATTTTGCGGGCAGCGGGGCGGCGGCGGCGGCGGCGCAGCTTGACTGGAATGCACCGCTCGTTGCCCGCCCCCACGCCGCTGTTTTCGAGAACCGGTCCATTTGATTTTACGTATAAGATCCTGCCGCTCCCGCGCCGCCGCCGCCGCCGCCCCGCTGCCCGCAAAATTCGAGGCAGAGGCCTAAGGGATCGCTGTTGTATGAATTTTTAGTTCCCGATTATGACGTTTTGGCGCCGAGTTCATTTAGAACATTCTTTTTTGTTGTAGTAATACACAGCCAAAAATAAGCGTTTTTGTTGTTTGAATGTTATGGCGAAATAAATACCCGAAGTGTTAGGGTCTCCTCACATTTACCGACGCGGAATCGGCTTAAGCCGAGTGCGTATCAGTCGGAAACGTTCCGCTAGATTCAGTTTCACCGTCGGCCGGCGTCGCGACGCGTCGTCCGAGCCGAGCCGATGCGAATGGTATTAGTAACACCCTTATTACGTAGACATAAAGGCTTTTTTGACCGGTGCCAGCCGATTCCGCGTCGATAAATGTGGGGAGACCCTTACTCTATATTTTTTGCCTATGGTATGGACACTATTGGCGTGCCATTTTTCAAAAGCGGTAGAGATGCTAATCACCGAAGGGAAGCCAGTAAGAATCGTGTAATATAGTGCTTTCGCCACTGCAAACCATCTAACCATAGGTTCAAGATCTAAGTCTCAATAAATTTAAATCATTCATTAAACGTAAGTTGTGCCAGAAAGCCTTTTATACCGTTAAGGATTATATTGAGGACAAAACATCTTGGGATTGACCTGCTCCAATTTTTGCATACTAAATGTTGTTCTTTTTTTTTTTTTGCAAACTTATACTCTTCGACATTTGATTATTATTATATACACTTTGACATGAATATTTACTTTGAGAAGTATAATATTATTATTGTTTTAATTATTGTGAATGTGAGGACTGTGTGGATCATGTTTTGTTTTTTTTTTTGTTTTGTGTTTCATCTCTTTCTCAGTTAGTTATAATGTTAATCTGCCAGTTTGAGTAATTTATGCGGCCTACCCAAATGTCCTTTCTTTGGTATTGTTCGTCAAATCTTTGAGCTCCTCAAGTTCTGAGTTGAGCTGCATGATTACTGATAAATGCGTGCACTGATTGGACAGGTCCACTCAATCTGTGTGGTTCTTTCCTCAAAAGACCATTTCAGACACCAATCCACATGGTCTTCACATGATCTGACCAAGATTATGTCTGGACTTTAAAAAAGACTGTGACCTCTGAGTTTGTTTCGGCCTTTCTTCTCAGAGTAGTCAGATAGGAAACGCCGACCTCATCTAGTTAAAAAAAAAAATATGATTGACGTGTAAAAGTGTTTGTACAAACCTACTTACAGAAATAAAATCATTTATCATTTATCATTATCATTTATCATACATACTCTTTTAAATTTTAGTCACTATTTACATCTTCTTTTAATTCAAATTCATTTATGATTTTTCATCACTTGGTAGGTTTTGAGGCCTCACATTGGCAACTGGCGTCGCGATAAGTAAAGTAGATTGTTGACTATAATGACATCATCGAGGTATTTCCATTCAACTGTTTTGCGTTGCGAGTGTATTTTTAGTTTTTAACAGAAGGCGTTCCCAACTCGTTTGTATATTTTTTTTGCATGTCTTGTTCCGCGATATCTCTATCAAATGTGGATGGATTTCGAAAATTCTTTGTTTTAATGGGTAGTGTACGCTTCAAGAGTGGTCCCTCATAAATTTTTATTAACTTTGCTCCGGCAGTTTTTGGTTTAGTGTTTTTAATACACTTTAAGTCTCTTGACGACATTCTGCTGCTTCCTGTCACCGTTGTGTACATAGTAAGTAACGGTATACGAATTCGTGTGGGGTAAAAAGTGATGAATAAAAACTTTTTCACTTTGTAGTGTTTTGTCTGAAATCGGTAGTTTTTTTTTTTAATTTTGCATCTTTTATTTTCAGATGGAACGCAGTGATTTTAAGTATTATGTGGTACAATTTTTGGAATTACCATACAAAGGCATTAAAGAGTACGTTTGTGTACCGTCCTCATGGATAGTAAAGCGCAGGGCAACAGATCGAAAAGTTGTTGTATCATATCCTGTCGAAGACCCATCAGATACAGCAAGGCGTGTCAAAAAGAGGCAAACATTTTCAGACGATTGGAAGTTATATCGGTGTATTCAACAATGTGGAACTGGTAATTGTGTTTTTATTTATAGTTGTGTTTCATTGTTTTGATTCAGATACAGGTACAGGGTAAAATATTTATTCGTTTCTTATGGCTGCGTATCGGTACGCACGGCTACACATCAAGCTATACATTTCCAGTTTACATTGATCTCGCACTGTACGAAAATCCTAAACAATGCGAGATCAGCTTGTACTGGAAATGTATAGCTTGATGTGTAGCAGTCTGTACCATACCATTCTGATATATAATTACACAAATCTCTGCAAGAAATTTCATTTACAGCGACTTATAAATCGTCGTCGATAACCGGATTCCACTTTCCTTTTAAAAATTACATCTAACGAGATAGACTGTCCAGTCATAATCTATTATATTTTGACAGTTCAACAATATTCATTGCGTTATTAACGTTGTTGAGCAGACACATTTTTCGAATATACAGGTTGAAATTGAAAACATGCGACAAACCGTAATGGGAGATTGTACTCATCATTATGAACAACTTTTACTAAGGGACCAAAGATGCAATCGCGAAAAAAAAAAACAGCTGTTCCCTACATTTTGACGAGTCATGCGAACATAAATGTAGGGAACAGATGTTTTTTTTTTCGCGATTGCATCTTTGGTCCCTTAGTAAAAGTTGTTCATAATGATGAGTACAATCTCCCATTTCGGTTTGTCGCATGTTTTCAATTTCACCCTGTATAAAGCAATGGTTTAGCACTCTGTTTCAAAACGAAACAGATTATGATTAATCGTGAGTTACTCAATTAGGGTGCTGATCTCCTGCACAAACTTATAACTACAAGCATAGTTTATACATGGTGCGAGCGAGTAAATAGTTCTCATTGGACCACCAAAACCTATTCTGCACGCACTCGGTTGAACATTGACTTTTTTTATGTGCATAGTGCTTATTGTACCTTATATATATTCTTTTCTATCGTGCTTGTTAGTGATCACAAGATTTGTACTACTTTTTTCTGTTTTTACCTGTGAGAACCTGTAATTGGCTTTATGTTTCACATACAATTGTTATCCATCTATTATAGCTGTAGGTTCTCCTATTGATAAATAAATAAATACTTTACCCACGTGTTTGGTATCGATATAGAAAACTAATAATAAAAAATAATAAAAACATAATTCGATTGCCGAAGGTCATTCTGTAAACGATCCGCGGTGGCCGGGTGCGCTCAATAACGTATTATAATATACACGCATCACACACCGAACATTAGAGCACTCAAAAACAGCGTAAACTATTAACGTAGCTAGCTACTAGTACATAAAATCATACAGTGCGCTAAGACCAGGAAAGACCCATACCGATTCCTGTTGTAAGAAAGAGATAAACATATATATTTAGTTACGTCACTAGCGTTGCGCCGCGTCACTGGATGGTACGTGACTAATAACAGGACAGGCAATGACCTGTCATTTATCTTCCCAATATTGAGCGCCGGTAACGCATCTAAAGGTAATAATAATATATGATTGAATGCCCGTAGATCAATCAGCTGTTCTTTTGTAAATTTTTCGTTGAACTTTTTGATTTTGTAAGAATTTCCAAAAAGCATAATAATTATGTAGGTATAACAGTCGTTTGCCTTAATGTACAGTCACGGACTTTAATTGATAAGCCACTTGCCACAGTTCCTATTTTAGCCGTGTAATGCAAATCGGGTTTAGTCGGTTATACTCGTACATGTCCAGAGTGACGACCCAAAGTCAACCCTAGCAACAATTGTTTTAGCGTAGCGATGGTAACGTTATGATTAGTCATTTCGACATCGGAAAAACTCGCACCCACGATTTTATCCGAACGCGTAGCGTCCAAGAGACGTTCATGACAAATATGATAACTGTTACATAAAAACATAAATAGTTACGGCTTCGATTCACCAAAATTCGAAATTATCGTCTCTGACATTTCAACTGTCACTGTCTTTGGATAGGTTTTTCAGAAATAACGAGTATTTAATGAGCTCTTATTCAAAGGAGGTCAGTATTAAACAGATTGGATAAACTTATGCAACAGTGTATTGATTTATCATTGACAATTTATTAGTCAACCTCTATGGATAAGACTATTTCCGATTATAAGTAATTTGTCATCTTGTTTACGAGCATGCGGTTTAAGTTCGTGTAATCTCGTGAATAAAGTCCGGGACTGTACATGTCACAGTATCATCTAAAGTTTGAACAAAGATCGAATGATAAAAAAACATTTAATATTTTATAATCATTTTCATTTAATTTAGCTGGCAATTCAATACCCAACATGTGGGTAAAGAATTGCCAGTTAATTCCTTTGCCCTTGTAGTAACATAATCGATAATTTTAAGAAAAGTCGGAAGTGGGATTGAAATTCAAACGTATTTTTCTTTGCAGATTTGTACGCGGATGCAAAAAGATATGTCAAAGAAAAAATGAAGGACGTGTATTATGAACATGATTCAAATATTGAAACTGAAGGTAGATATTGTAAATTTAATAATACATTTTTGAGCCCAGTGACATTTAAAAAATATATTTTTATTGTAATCTAAAATAGAAACAGCGAATTATGCATGGATTTTTAAGATAGTGTTTCAAAAACACAACACAAAAGATAGTGTGTCATAAATTCCAAAACCATTGTCGCAATTTATCAAAAAAATAAATAAAATCAAAAGTGATTTATTCAAACTAGTCTACACTTTTTGCACGTCAAAATTACATAAGACAGTCCCCACAAAACGCCTTTCACGATAGAAGATATTCGAAAGATGTTTTGGAATAAGTACAATTCATGAAACTTTTCGTTACAGATCAAGAAATATCAGCAGAGATTGAGAAAAACACGAGCAGATCCAAGCGAAACGCTAAATCAAAACATAAGAAAGAAAAAACACTGGATTTAGTCGGATCCTCGAAAAATTATGACCAGTGTGCATCAAAGAGACTGAAACGAACGGCATTGCCAAATCCCGATACAGAACCTGCTTCAAAACGGACAAATGTAGTTGAGCCTGTAGGATCTGATAGTGAAGTTGAAGAACAGCCGTGTCCAGCATTCGAGTGCTCAAATAAAAATCATTCTTCAGCCCGTGAAGATCTTCAGTTGGAAAATTCCGCTGAGAAATCTGACGAAAGAACAAAGCATGTTGAAAACAGTACACAGAAGAGCCAATCTCTCCTTATAAACCCTTTGAATTCGATGAATTCTTCATCAGATCCACAAATAACAGTCGGCCCCGAATTTTTTACCGAACTTTTTACTGTCACACGCGATTTACATACATCTTCAGTTAGGACATATTCGTTGATAGAACTCTTACGTAAAACATTAATTGATAATGCTGAAGCAATGAGAGATATAAAGAAATTTATCGCTGAAACTCGCGATTCAGTCCGCAATACTCCGACCGCATCTTCATCAAAAGCATCTCCGAGGGTTGAGAATATATCCGGAGAGAAAACAAAGGAAAAACCTCAAGAACAAGACGATAATGATGACAAAGTTCCCAAAAAAAAACGTAATCGTAAACGCAATTTTGTTTTACCTCCAGAATACGATGAAAGCGACTCCAGATGGACCCTAAAGTATCGTGAATTGGCACCAGGTCTTGTCGAACTCATGCCTCATACCAGTGTGTATATAAATGCCGTAAAACTGAGTAATTGCAAGAGAGTGTCGAAAGATTGCAAATCATTGGCTAGAATGTTGTTGGTCGAAATTTTCACTAAGAGTGCATTGAGTACGTGTTCATTAACAGGGTCAAGAGCTAGAGCTTACGATGACGAAGGGGCAGACATCAGGCCAGGATTGGATGAAGATGCAAGAACAGTTTTACTGGCATTTGTTGAAGAGCATGGACGTGAAAAGGGTTGGACAACAGTTGATGCTCCATCCATTCAGAGCAGTCTCCGCAACAAAATGAATGAGATGCGAATAAAATATGGATAGTTAGTTTGTTAATACACGCAGTTATTATTATTATGTGAACATTTACGGGTATTAGCTGACCATTTTTCAAATTCAAATAATGTTATTTGTAGAACTTATGATGTCAATATTAATAATAAAAATGTTGTAATTATAATTAATACAACAAAAAAATTAATAAGTAAAAATAAATTATAACCATAAAATTATTAAAGGTCTTTTTTTTTTTTTTTTTTTGGGTGGGAAATCATCAAATAACTTCTCCCGCTCTGGGTGGAGCGGGAGGGCGTGTCAGACTTTTACTGACTAAAACCCACCCGTGTTCCCTCAGTTGCCTGTGTGCCAGGGGCCGCGGTATCTCTTTCGAACAACCCGCACCCCTGGCAGGCATCGGTCCTTGCGAACCCCACCTATTGGTGCTGACATCTCTTTGAGGCGCGCGTGGAACACAACGCGCCGTCGACCCGGGCTTGGTCCTTACCGGACAGCGAGCTACCCATTACTCGCCGTCCGCAAGCCCGCGCCTACGGTGGCCGGGAATCAGCCTGGGATTCCCGACGCCCAGGGCTTCTCCCGCGGCGACTACGGCCGTGAGGGCGCATATACTGCCTCTCCCTCACGTGCGCCGCCTCCCTCTTTGCGAGCATTACTGCTTCGCAGAAGGAGGTGACGGCTAACCATTCACTCTCGCTCCGTACCATGGCCTGCACCAGGGCCGGACGCGAGAGATCGCCGCCGCCGATCGCCTCCACGAGGACACGGCGGTGCTCCGCCCAAGCCGGGCAGACCGCCACCGTATGCTCCACCGTGTCCTCAGGGCGATCTTCGCAATGGAAGCACCCGGGCGTTTCCTCCCGCCTTATACGAAACAGGAACCTCCCGAAACAACCGTGTCCGGTGAGGACCTGCGTCAGGCGGAAGGTGAGGACGCCATGCCGCCTCTCAAGCCACTCCTCAAAGAGGGGACTTACCGCCGCTATCGTGGCGTGCCCAATTAAAGGTCTGTATTGTTAAATTTAAAATGATGCTTCCGACTGCATGAGATTGCATAGAGTATTCAGTTTAATAGTTAACGTCTTAAAAGAATAGTTTCTTATTTCCATCTTTTTAACCGACGTCAAAATGGAGGGGGTTCTCAGTTCGTCTTCATTTGTTCAGTTATTATTAATATTTCAGTTAGTCTTCTTGTTTTTTTTGTATTGTCGTCTTCATATGTTTGTTACACGATATCTCCATCAATGGTGTATGAATTTCGAAAATTATTTTTTTATGCTTCCTGGGTGGTCCCATTCAAATTTTATTAACTTTGCTTTGGTAGTATTTGCGTTAGCCTGGTTAGGTACCATAACTAAAAACTGAAAAATAAAAACAACCGGCTTCCGAAAAAACACTACCAAGTGAAAAATAACTTTCGTCTAACTTAGTCGGTGTCTTTGGATATTTATTAAAAAAAATTGTCACCGCCTTCCGAAATTAAAGTTATTTTTCACTTTGTAGTGTTTTTTTGGAAGTCAGTTGTTTTTTTTTTTTTGGAAAAAGTTTTTTTTATTTAAAGTTCACTTTTTACGCAGTTGGGTTATTTATTTTTTGTCTACGGCTATAAGAGTAGGAGGAGACCAAAGAAACGATAGATGGACTGTGTGAATGATGATACGGTTAGAAAGGGTGTGACTACGGAGATGACGACTGATAGAGAAGTGTGGTAGAAAAAACATGTTGCACAGACCACAAATAATTTGGGAGAATAATGATGGGTTTGTATTTGTATTTGATTTTTAAAGTATTTTTTTATTTGTAACTATGCTATGCTATTAGAACTGGCCCCGGTTTTCACTTTCCCCTACTTACAAAGACTCCTCCGTGTCTCGGAAAACACGCTAAGGCGCGGCGCTCACTATCGTAGGCATCGGTGCGGCTCGGTACAGATCGGGCGCCTTACGGCGGTTTCAGGCAGGTTCGGGCGCCTGAGGGCTGCTTCGGGCGGCTTCGGGCATCTTCGGGCGCCTGAGGGCTGCTTCGGGCGGGTTCGCGCCTGAGAGCTGCCTCGGCAGTCGTAAGCATACCTAAGGATGCTGAGGCTAGTTTCGGGTAGCTTCGGCTAAACTAAGAACAGTTCGGGTGGCAGACACGTCGCAGAGCAGTCGTAACTTTATGTGAAAACAGTTGTGCGTGTGTATTTATAATGGTGGATTGGGACTTAGTTCTCATTGTTCTCGTTTTATTCATCTCCCTGTTTAATTGGTTCCATGCATTCTGTTTCATTTGTTGATCACTATAATATCGCGATGTTATGCCTTACAGACATTAGTGAGCTTGCACAAGAATAATCAACTTTTCTTCTGTCATCGTCAAAGAAAACGAACCTATACGTGTAATTAATGAGGCTGTTGCCTTTTATTTTTCTCTGTGTGTTGGCAAGCTAATGGAGCCGCGCGCGGTGAACGTTATGACGATTCTGTGACGTGTCTGCCACGAAAATGCAACGCGAGCTACCCGAAGACAGTCTCGGCATCCTTAGTTATGCTTACGACTGCCGAGGCAGCCCGAAGCAGCTCTCAGGCACCCGAAGGCACCGTAAGGCGACCGAGCTGTACCGAGCCGCACCGATGCCCACCGATAATGGGCGCCGCGCCTAAAAGGCCGTATTAGAATGTCTTAGCACCTCATTTATTAGATCGACAGTCCCTACGTATAATCCCGTAACTACAAATGACAAATTTTACAGGAGAGCGCTTCAAAGTTTCAAACACGTGTATATCATGTTCTAGTTAATGTCATGTCATGATGGATTTAAAGTGCATTTTGCCATGTTAGACTTATTTTTGTTAAACTAAACGATAGCATATTATGCTGGCCTGATGGTCACGAAAACAAAACATGTAAATCACGTATCTACGACTTAGGGGATTGTACATAGAGACCGTCGATAATAATTGCAGCGATCTTTCAAGTTGCGCATTAAAACTAAAGTAAAAGTACGTCTGTAAAATCAAGTAAATCAGCGAGATCGATAAAATTTCGTATACGGCCTCTTAAGCTGATGGGCCCGGCTGTCATTTGTAGATTTTTAACAGTCGTTACGGGTCTTCAGAAGCCCGACACTACTCGCTTCATGTAAAATACTGGTATTCAGCTGCACCAGGTCAGACTGGAAGCCGACTCGCTTGGAAAAAGCTAGGTAGGTTGTCAAATAACTTACTTGCTGCTGCCGGCTCGGAAATCCGTGATAGCGCGTCGGTTCGAGCTTGTCTCGAATAGTAGTGATATTTATATTCTTTCACTGGTAGAATCTTTTCCCCAGTAGCTACGTCGACCACTGAAAAATAGCAAAGAAATGCAGTTTGTTAACAGACTCATTGGTCTAGTGGACCTGGATTTGATCCCCAGCACTATTGACACCCGGTCGATACACTTCCGTGCCAAATCGACTACTAAAGTCTGTTTTTATTTAACAAACTAGCTTTTGCCCGCGACTTCATACGCGTGGACTTTAGAATCAAGTAGATAATCATTTTTTTTTTGATAATTTAAAGCCTATTTCTTAAGTTAGACCTCTCGGAATACATAATTGAAAACTGCATTCAATTCCATGCAGTGGTTTTTGCGTGATGCGGTAACAAACATACAGACAGACAAAAATTCTAAAAACCGTTGTTTTGGCTTCTGTTGCTCTAATAAAGACCCCCCATACTATTTTTTTTTCAATATCTTTAATGTACAGACATCGGCCTGTTACAATTTTACTATACGAGTATGTATAGACGAGTACCGAAAATTTTGGCTGCTTTTCTATTGGTCCACGTAATCAACATAAAGTTGGTTCAACACAAACGCTGTAGTATGTACAGACACCAGCACATCAAGCTACCCCAATCTGTCAAATTTCTTTGATAGATTTTCAACTTTAATGCAAAAAGCTAAGGTTCATGTTCAATTGGTATAATTTGACAGTTGATTCATCGACTACCTGCGCGTCGCACATGTTGGACATGTCTCCTGTAGTTAAGCGTACCTTTGCAATCTACAGAAAAACAAATGATACCTATACAATTTGTTTAAATCATTTCAAGAGTCTGATTATAATACATAGTTCACATATTGAAATTGCCAACACAATAGTAAGTTCAACAGGAATTCATGTCTCTACGGTATATAAGGTAAACATATTTTTGGCTTACCCACTTTTGGAGTTTTGAAAGTAATGTAAAAATGATATTATAAATTAAATATATAAATTAATGTCACATTGACATAACTCATTTTATAAATATATTTTCTTGACAGTTAAAAATGCTCATTTAGATATTATTATGTATATAGCAAAGAGGTCTAAATTTTGTTACGAATATACTAAGTATGCAAATTTAAATCATAAAATAATAATTTAATTTTCTCTACAGTAAATTTTAGAAGTATTCAATATGAACGGGCCTTAACAATTTCAAAACAAGGACAAAGGCGTTGGCTCCACCCCGACCTCGACCCATCTCACTCTGTCAATATCAAAAATGTGCGAGAGACATACTCAGTACTCAATTGTTAAAAAAACAGACTATATCAATGAATGTCTGATGACCAGTGATCGGAATAGGCTGACTATATTTGCCTAAACTTCGGAGAACAGAGACAGAAAGTGGAGACTTCCTTACGGTACGGCTATATTTTTTTTCCGGGATTCGAGAAAAATCTTCAGTAAGTTGAAAATAAGCTATAATTAAGATGTGTAAACGCTATTTTTAACTAAACTTGCAATTAACAAATCTTAGGAATTTTCACTAAAACTAATCTAACTTAAATCTTGTATTTTACAGTTATACAAATAGACTGCCTGAATTACAAAAATCCGACTTATTGACAAAACGTAATGTATTCAAAGATTTGATACAACGGTTAGTTAGATCGTAAATATAATTCGAATACATGAATTAAAGTTAGATTATTTATTTCGGGATTTTACGTGAAAATCCCGAAAATTTGGTACTTGCAAGTTTAGTTAAAAAATAGCCTTTACACATCTTAAATAAAGCTTATTTTCCACTTACTGAAGATTTTTCCCGAGTCCCGGGAAAAAAAAAATAGTCGTAAGGTAGTCTCCACTTTCTGTCTCTGTTCTCCGAAGTTTAGGCAAATATAGTCAGCCTATTACGATCACTGCTGATGACTCCTAAAGACTGTTCTTAAATTCAAAACCATGAATTAGTATCAACTTTTTGTAAGAGTCGATCGCCATTTTACAGACAGCTATTTGCTGATGGGAGACCAGGCAAATCAGTTCAATTTGAAAATCCTGTCGAATGGTTGTGAAGCTCGGGCAAATTATTTTTTCTTTTCTTTATTAAGACTGAATATGGATTCAGTACATAATTCTGAGGCCCACTGCGTTACCATTTTTCGGCGGTTATTCCATACATTATGACCGCGTAATTGTTGCACTTTTCTATGAAACAGCTGATTTTTCTTTGATAACTGATAACAATTTTCTACCCTAGACCTAGTTTATGCGTAGCTGAAAATCAGCGTCAGGTGGTGCATACTATGTTGCCACCTGACATTATGCTGAACTGAGGCCCTTTCGGCATTAAATAACATTGTTTTGTTTTATTTATAGTTTTAAGGTTTTCTATGCTGTAATGCCAATAAACGCATTTTTCTTTCTTTCTTTCATTCTTTAATTCCTTTAAGTACCTGGTACTTATTGACTGGCCTGCACTGTCCTCCCATACCCATTATCACTGTAATTTGAAAACATTGTAAAAGCCAATTATTTTTAAAAGAGTAACCGTGGAGTTTCTTGCCGGCTCTTCACCATAGGAAACGACAAATTGGAACCGTGCACCTAGCTTCTGACGTTTCATAAGTGCCCATGCAGGCTTATGTGAAATAAAATATTTTGATTTTGATTCTTTTCTACCCTAGGTCAAGGGAAAGTTGTTGCAAAAACTGAAAAGTACTTACTAGTATCTACGAAGTGCTTGATATCCAGCGATATTTCAATTTTTTCATCCAGAATGTCTTTGACGTCGCGCTGTTTTCTCGCCGCCTCTGCACGGTCGGTTCGTGATTTCTTCACAACTGTGTATTAATTACAATATTAATAACGTATAAGGGGAAATGATTTTATTTCTGTAAGTAGGTTTGTACAAACACTTTTACACGTCAATCATATTTTTTTAATTAGATGAGGTCGGCGTTTCCTATCTGACTACTCTGAGAAGAAAGGCCGAAACAAACTCAGAGGTCACAGTCTCTTTTAAAGTCCAGACATATTTTTGGTCAGATCATATGAACACAATGTGGATTGGTGTTTGAAATGGTCTTTTGAGGAAAGAACCACACAGATTGAGTAGACCTGTCCACGCATAATCAGTACTCATGCAGCTCAACTCAGAACTTGAGGAGCTGAACGATTTGACGAACAATACCAAAGAAAGGACATTTGGGTAGGCCGCATAAAATACTCAAACTGCCAGATTAAAATTAAAAACTAACTGAGAAAGAGATGAAACAAAAAACAAAAAAAAAAACAAAACATGACCCACACAGTCGTCACATTCACAATAATAATACTATACTTCTCAAAGTAAATATTCATGTCAAAGTGTATTTAAATAATAATCAAATGTCGAAACGTCTAAGCATGCAAAAAACACAAATAAAATACGACATTTTCCGATTTCGCTGATACTCGTGATTTTACAATTCAAATACTGAATTTCTATAAGTTTTAATGCACAACATGATTTTGAAATGTTCTTATAAATAAAATAAGTACGGAAGAACTTTTTCCTAAGAACATTTCAAAATCATGTTGTGCGTTAAAACTTATAGAAATTCAGTATTTGAACTGTAAAATCACGAGTATCAGCGAAATCGGAAAATGTCGTATACGGCCTCTTAATGTCAAATACTAGAAAATTACAGATTTTCATACCGGAACCACTCTTCTAGGAAACGGTAGCTTTAGGAAACATTGATCCCATCTTGTTTAAAAAATATTATTCTCTTTGGCCAAAGAATTAGTATTGCCATTCAACGTGGCAATGCATGCTACCTGTTTTGTTAACTAGCATAAGTCAAGTTAATTAAATAATAATGTTAACTTAAATGTTAAAATTATTATTTAATTAAATTATAAAATGCTGCCAGTCTTCTGGGCACGTTTCCTGATGACAGCGATGCGGACGAATACTTCGACGCCTAAGTTTTCTTTTGTTTTTATATTTATTTGTATAGTTAGTTACTAGCAATTAAAGTTTTATTGAGTGTTTGTATAACTAAACCTATCTACTTAACTTATGGTAATAAACATTTTTTTTGACCATCATCATTTCAGCCGAAAGACGTCCACTGTTGGACGTAAGCCTCCCCCATTTTTGCGCCATAATCGCCGCACTTGGCAGGCGGGTTGGCGATCGCAGTATGTAGTAAAATGCATAGAGAACGCTGCTGCCCATTCTCTAGAAAGTCCCTTAGTCGCCTTCTACGACACCCACGGGAAGAAATGGGATGGTGCTATTCTTTAACGTCCACGACACCACACGGAACACCATAGACCATGATCATCATCATTTATTATCTATGGCATGTTCTTACCGTCGTCCAGAAGATCGCTCAGCATGCACCTCATCTCGTGCGGCATCGGGAACCGTTCTGAAAGCGTCTTCTCTGGTGGCTTTGGGCGAGCTGAAAAATATTTATTTAGTTATGAAAAAGTCTTAATGCCTGAGGTATTTTCTATCAGTCAACATCAGGGTGATGCAGAGACAATATATACTATAGAGGTTGTTCACTAACTGAAGAATCTGACGTAACTGCATGGCAGCCAATGATTGGGTTGTCTATGTTCGAATAGTCAGGAAGTTTTATATTTAGAAGTAAAATCTTTGACATAGGTTTTTTGCTCCGGCAGATGATAGATTCCGCCTTTAAGGCTCTAGTAATTTTAAATGTACTCGTCGTATTGTCGTTATGAGCGATAATGAGGCGCGTTGCTGTAAAGTTCTGATTTCTTGAGAATAAACGTTGAGTCCCACGAATTAAACGTCCTATAATATTTTATTGATTATCACTACACACACACGGTACCTTGGGAGTTTGGCAGAACTCTCATAGTACATAGCAGACGCAACATACAGGATAGATAGCTCGGAAAATAATACATAGAGAGAAATCAGGTGTAAAAATACACTTAACGAAGCTAAGAGTCACCCCCGTCAATATAATCTTTTTTTTTTTGTACTGGACCATACCTGTGTAACAACAGAGGGGCAATTCTCGTAATTTTAAGAACGTTCACAGTCTGATCTCAGTCTCAATCTGTCAAAAATACCTCGAGTTTCCCTACATTTTTGACAACTTCTTGACGTTTGATTGTCGCTGAGATGAGACTGCGACTAGATTGCGAACGTTTTTAATTACGAGAATTGGCCTTCATTAATATTGAAGGTCAAAATTCCAATTCTTACTGACACTTGTTTTACGAAAACTATGTAGTTTTTAATGATAAAACACAACTTTGACTGCCGTCAACTGTGGCATCTTTACTTTCCATGAGCAACTTTACCAATGAGAACTTTAAAAAATATCTCTCGATTACTGAAAATTTGTTAAAAATTCTTCTTCTGTAACAGTATCGGTTGGATATTAAATGGCGGCAACAGATTTTTAGTTAACGCGAGAAATTTAAGTACAGTTCCCATTGGTATAGTTGCTTATGGAAAGTAAAGATAGGGTGGGCGTTTTGGGGGACCTTCTTATGTAATTTTGACGTTCAAAAAGAGCTGACTCTCAGCCTAGTTTGAATAAATGACTTTGAATCAACTCTTTGACTTTGATTTTGAATCAAGTGAATCTTTTGAGTGGACTGTACCATTTTTAAAACTCACATTAATATAGAGTTACATTTAGAAACTAACCTCTCGCGAGCTTCCATCTCCAATCCTTTCTCGACTCTGTCTCCGTAGGCTCCAACTTGATAGGACAGACTCGACAACGACACTTGCCGTCCAAACCTTCACCGCAGCGAATGCACATGTCTGGAACAAAAACATCACGCTTTTATTCCCTGATGGAGTAGGCTGAGGTGTCATCCGCCTAATCTTTAATCCGCCTAATCGATGGCGTCTCGAGTCACGGCCAGCCTAAACAGGGTTCTATTATAACGGCGGGACCAACTCTTGTAATTCCAAGTTTAAAAAACCTTTCAAGGTTCAACTACGTTTATTTAGTACTATTTTGCACCTGTCCTGAAATGTTTGTAGGTACAGACGCCAGCACATCAAGCTACTCCAACCTGTCAAATTTCTTTGATAGATTTTAAACTTTATTACAAACAAATATAGTTCATGTTGAATTGGGAAAATTTGACAGTTTGGGGTAGCTTGATAGCGTGCTGCCCCAAACTGTAAAATTGCAGATACAGTTGCAGTTACGATTAATGCTAAATTTAGCATTAATCGTAACTGCAAATTTAGCATTAATCGTAACTGCAACACGTTTAATGTAATTTTGTTACGAAGTGTACATTATAAAGAACCTTTTTTGACTTCTGTCTAATGCTATCGTAAATGGAGTATAATTTAGTAACTCCAAAAATCAAGAGTTGGTCCCGCCATTATGATGTTTATCTGAAATCCGTATATATATATCACTGCTGTCAATTACATATGTTCTATGTATTGTATCGTGTTGTTTACTAATCCGCATTAAATGCCCAAACCATGACATAGTCCATAAAAGTGAGTGACTTTTATGGACTATGTCATGGTTGAAAAAAATTAAATGGAATGAGGAAAATGTCGTACGGAAAGTTTTGAGTATAAGAGTAGGAGAAGACCTTACAAATGATGGATAGACTGTGTGAATGATGATATGGTTAGAAAGGGTGTGACTACGGAGATGACGACCAATAGAGAAATATATGTGGTTTTTTTTTTTTTGGGAGGGAAATCATCAAATAACTTCTCCCGCTCTGGGTGGAGCAGGACTTTTACTGACTAAAACCCACCCGTGTTCCCCCAGTTGCCTGTGTGCCAGGGGCCGCGGTATCTCTTTCGAACAACCCGCATCCCTGGCAGGCATCGGCCCTTGCGGACCCCACCAGTTGGTGCTGACATCTCTTTGAGGCGCGCGTGGAACACAACGCACCGTCGACCCGGGCTTGGTCCTTACCGGACAGCGAGCTACCCATTACTCGCCGTCCGCAAGCCCGCGCCTACGGTGGCCGGGAATCAGCCTGGGATTCCCGACGCCCAGGGCGTCTCCCGCGGCGGCTACGGCCGTGAGGGCGCGTAGGTATACTGCCTCTCCCTCACGTGCTCCGCTTCCCTCTTCGCGAGCATTACTGTTTCGCAGAAGGAGGTGACGGCTAACCATTCACTCTCGTACCATGGCCTGCACCAGGGCCGGACGCGAGAGATCGCCGCTGCCGATCACCTCCACGAGGACACGGCGGTGCTCCGCCCAAGCCGGGCAGACCTCCACCGTGTCCTCAGGGCGATCTTCGTAATGGAAATATATGTAGTGGACTGATGGCACCAAAGTACAGCGGACAGCGCCATCTGACAATTTGATTCGTAAACGAATAATCATATAATCGGAAACGCAAGCGAGCGCTACCGCTTGGACACGATCGTCGGTGGAGGTGATGCAGCGAGGACTGGCGGAGAGACCGAGTTCGGCAACAGTCTACACAGTTGACAGTCGAGCTCGGACACTCGAGGCAAACGCTCAGTACCAACGCACGTTTGTTTGTTTCCGATGCACATGTTCATTTGATTTGATACTCGCCAGTTTATAAAAGTTTTTTTTTTTAATTCAAATTATCTTTTCGTTCGAGTACCCACTACAGTGCCAGCACCTATCTAAACTATGTTGGATCGCGAAGAACACCGATGTTACACATCTCAGCCACCAATAGAAGAAAAAGACATGTTTAAAAAATATATTAATAGTGGTCCTTCGGTATCGGGAGCAGGGTCCAAGCTACATACTACCGGTAGTTAGGGCTCCAGAGTCAAGAACCTTCTCACAATGCGTGCTGTATCGAAAAGTACTGCTTTCTCAATCAGGCCCTTGATCCAACCACCTTACGAGAGCCTCGAGAGATATCGATCAAGGCTTTCGGCCATCAGGGCATTGGCTGATGTTTTTGATTGATTGATGAATTGATCACTACGATCTGATTCTTACCTGTCTTAGTCTCTGTCTTGTCGAGGAGACCAAAGATCGCCTTCCTCGCAGTCTCCAGGCTTTTATTCTGAAGTTTAGTGATGTGGTGTCGCGTGGCCATCTTCGTGGTGTGAGGCAGCAGGAATTGGTGAACTAGCTCAGCCACCAATTCGTTTGTAGTTGCAGTGTTTCTGAAAAAATAAATAAGTATAACGCCTGTTGTTCACGAAGAGATATGCAGAGGTCTAATAGTACACCCACATTTTTAAGTACCTTGTTAATATAGGAGGCAAGACTATAAACCGTGAGCAAATCTTGCACATAATTCAAAAAAATGTGAAAATGGCGGATTTTCTTGCAGACTGTATTTTTATTTCATCAAAATAATTTTAAAAAACCCAATTGCGTAAAAAGGGAACTATAGATAAATAATAGTTTAAAAAACTAAAAAAACACGCTTTATAAACCAAACTAAAAAAGGAGAAAATAATTAAATTCAATTAAAAAGCGTGGGGTGCTTTTTGAGGTATTTTTATAATCAATTAATGTCAAGCATATTCACCTAAATTGCAGATGTTGGCTTACATGGAATGTGCTTTTGTATCGAAAAACTCTTAATTTAGGTAATTAATTTGTTTATTTTTTGTTTTAACTAATACAAACCACCCCTCCTTCAGTACATACACATATTTGTATCGGGTTAAACATTAATTTTAAATTAATACACATCTGAATAGTTATGCAATCAAGAATCCCGGGGTTTTTATAAATATTACAAATAATTTATAAAGCCGCTTCCATACTTTCATAGTTAAAAATGATCTTTAGGTAAATATGCATCCGAATATCCGGTCTCTGTACATAACATACACTCGAAAACATAACCCTCCTTCTGGCGCAGTCGGGTAATAAGTCATGGCAGCTAAGTGATAGCCAGTCCCTTCTGACAGTACTGACGGTTTTAAGCTATAAGTACTTACAAGTCAGGGTTCTCGATGAACGTTTCGGTGTATTTAACAGCTTGGGCCTCCGCCCTGGTTCTGGCATCTTCTTCAGCAGCCAACTCCACGCCTTCCTCTATGATTTCATGCAAATAGGCCTCCACTGTCCCTTGTGTTACGCCGAGAACCTAAAAATATGAAATTGCGTGGATTTTAGAGGATGAACTGATGTGCAGACGCCAGCACATCAAGCTACCCGAAACTGTCAAATTTTCCAAGTTGAACATGAACTTTATGCTTATGCTATAAAGTTGAAAATCGATCTACGAAATTTGACAGATTGGGGTAGCGTAGGTAGTAGAGTGAAAACAAAGATGAACGCTATAGTATTTGAGTTTCTTTCTTACTTAGGCAGCTGTCTCACAACCGGCAAGAAAGCGACCCGCTATCGACATTTACTCGCTGAAGAAATTTAAGTACGATAGATTTAGGTTCCGTGTTAGTAAAGAAGATAGACGTAATTATTATGTCGCCGGTACCCCAGCGCCATCTGGTGGCGCTCGATGGAGTTTGTGGGGTGCGCGCCGTCGTCGATCGAATCTTGAGTCACTTTCATTTAATAATGTACTCTGTGGTCACTTTTCTAATGGCGGTCGGCGCGTGCGTATTAGCGGAATTGCGGACACGGCGCGTTCTGCGATACGTACCTACCTAGCTGTGTGCGGCTACCTATGTACTGCGTTTTAACTGTTGGATTGGAATTATAATTTGATTGAGCATACGAATCTCTTTGCTCCTATAATAAATCATACACCTCAATCCAATATGAATCAAGTTTATTCACTTTTCTACAGTGATCAGGTAAATAACAATCACTTACTATTTAATTGGTATTTTATAAACATAACAAAAGTGGCACAGATTCGTCAGATATGCTTACGGTTTCATGCCTCCAAATCGACTGACTCTTTAGCAAATCGGTCACCCCACTGAATGTTTCCCCACTTTAAACGGAAGTCAATTCTCGGCCGGCTATTCGACCAATCAGAGCAGAGTAGACATTACATACAATCATTTGACTAACTAAAATACATTAGGGCATATGACTAAATGTAAATACTTTAACCTGTTAAATTTAAACAATATGATTTAATAATTATACAAAATAAATATACATTATTACCGATATTCTAAACATTAATGCTTAAAACGGATGTATAAAGATCCTGGGACCACTAGCGCCATCTGTCGCTTGTGAAAATAAGTCTATACTTAAATATTATTTTAAGAAAATCATTACACTCCATTCAACACTACCTGACACCCGTTTAGTTTAGAGGACAAACGATGCGTGCTAATGACGATGGAGAGGTTCCTATGATGTACCCACTGCTGGGACACAGGCCACCTCTCGATGAGTGTGAGTGGGCCGTAATCCACCACGCGGACACAGTACGGATTGATAGATGTCACATGCCTTCGAATCTTTGGTTAAAGTAAAGCTACCTCCGCTACCATAATTTTCATAGCAGCGGTCACTGCGACCGTTATGTGGCGGTCTTCGCTTTTCTAGGACAGCTTAGCTTTAAAGCCAAAAAAAAATACTCTGTCAATTATTATTTGAATACTGTGGCGAAATCTGCCAGCTGCGAACTACGCATCAAAGTGACGTCATGTGAAATCCTGCATCGCGCAAGCAGAGTTTACCGCGCGACTAGCTGACCTATATACAATATAGTACTGTTAAACCTGTTAAAACTGGGGCTTCGTGAGAGTTTGGGGGTGCTCGCTCACCTTGCGAGCTGGTATCTACTGATACCTGGTAGGTCATGCGAACCCTCGAACTTTGTGAGGGCCACAAATCCACAATGACACTACCTGCCGATGGGTTTATTGGGTTTCCTAAATTTCTCAGGCTGACTTCAAAAATAAAACAATGAACTATAATCCAATGTTTATTCTAGTTTTAAACCCGGTCACCTTATTAAAATCTACTATGTGAACCTTATGACACGAAAGCTTTATGTTATTCGCGGAGAATGTTAACACCGCGATCTATTTTTTGGACTCAAATAAAAAGTGCCATCTATTGGTCTCGATACAAACTAACGCAACAAACACCGAATCGACATTGCCTTACGGGTGTTGTCGCGACTGGCCGATAGATGGCTGCACAATAAAATGTACCGACATCGACCGTGGGGTAGTTGCCCACCAGACATAACACTGTGCAGCGGTGTAATAGGTGGTGGTTGCTGATAGGTGCTGGTAGCGTTGGTGCCGAGGAAAATAAATGAAAAGGCGGACTGTTTCAATTTCACATGTGTAATGGACCAGTGTCACAGTTGGAAGGGAAGTGTTGCCACAGATCACATATAAATTTACATGTTAATTTTGGTGTTGCAATCTTAATTACTAAAATACCCAACAAACACCCGTCTGGTCGGAGGATCCTCTCTTTTCTATAGAGGATGAGTGAACTTTACACCCTGTTCTTCATACCTCTATAATACCAAGTGTATTGTGAGTTAATGTACCTGTTTGAACATCTCATCGTGCTCTCTTCGTCGATGTTCTTCCCTCTGTCTCCTTCCAGCCTCAGCAGCCTCGCGCATCGTTTTTTCACGCACTGTTGACAATCATCATACAATATAGATCAATTTGCATTGCTGCGGAACAGAAGGGAAGGTTTTTTGAACTCTATTTCCTTTAATGAATGTACAAATTAGACTTTAGATCAAAAACGGGTAGCATCTTGCGCAGAATTCTCGAGAACTCCCACGACGTCGAATGAAAAGTTAAAAGTTGCTATAATCATGTTACTTTTCTCTTCTCTTTCGCAATGTAAATTGTCTATAACGTAAGTAGGTAGGACCTTTTATTTTCAGAGAAATCATAAAAAGATATTATTTGAAAAAATCCCTTTGGTCGAAAACTACAGACAACCGGCATGTCCGAACGAATACAGACCAATGGTTTTAGGAATATCAGGTTCTCTTATACAGAGCGTAGACTTGCCTATCATTAAGCCTCTGTAGCCATAGGCTAGACGGCTAGGGTGTATTGCTCAACCACCATTTATAGTATAGGCGACGATTGATCGTTCCCTATGGAGAAGATCAGCACCATAATTGCGTAACTCACGATTAATCATAATCTGTTTCGTTTTGAAACAGATGGCTAAACCATTGCTTCATATGTTCGAAAAATGTGTCTGCTTAACAACGATGAATAATGTTAACCTGTCAAAATTAAACCGATTATGATTAATCGCGTGTTACGCAATTAGGGTGCCGGAGGAACTCAAAAAAATATTCAATGTTTCAAATTACTCTGTTCAATAGGTATGGGAGGACAGTGTGGGCCTCAGAACAAGTACTGATGTTAAGACTTACAGGCTATTAGAAGGAAGGCATGCTGTCTCCTCTCTTCCTTCAGTCTTCGCAGCTCTTTCTCTAAGAAGTCCAGTGCAGCCGCCACTGCGCCGCCACACAGTTCATCCACAAGAGCCGAGATAGTATCCTCCTATAAAAAAAACGACTTTAAGGCAAAGATCTTCTAAATAAATAATAGTTTAAAAAACTAAAAAAACACGCTTTAAAAACCAAACTAAAAAAAGAGAAAATAATTTAATTCAATTAAAAAGCGTGGGGTGCTCTTTGAGGTATTTTTATAATCAATAAATGTCAAGCACCCTACGCTTTTTAATTGAATGAAATTATTTTCTCCTTTTTTAGTTTGGTTTTTAAAGCGTGTTTTTTAGTTTTTTAAACTATTATTTATTTTCTATTTTTTAGTTCTGCTAACTACAAAAACGTGATTTTTTTTCCCATTTTTTTTTTAATTATTGAATTGTCATCGGTCCTCGACAAGTTTACAAAGTTTCAATGAAATCTGACCGTTTAAAGTGGGTCAAGATCGCGCTCTAAGGAGTCGGTTACATACAAACAAACATACAAGTGAAGCTAATATAAAGCGTGTAAAATAGCCCGCCTTAAACTTAACTGTAGAAATAATATAATATAATTTATTTATTTCTCACCACAATATCCTTTTAAAGAGTTACATAGAACAATATTGTCCAGTTATGGGCTCGTAGAATAATATTGTGGGAGACTGGTGCCTAAGCTAAGCCAAAGCCTGAATTTCAGGCCACCAGGTCTCCGCCCCAAGTACACAATTATGGTTTCCCGTAAACTAAAACTAGACAATAATAAGTTTACATTTGACATTTAGGAGTGTTCGTGTGGTGAGTGGTTGTGTCAGTGTGAGCGAGTGTGTGTGAGTGTGAATGAGGATGAGAGAAGATGGTGGTTGAGTGAGATAACAGTAAGTGCCTGCAAAAACGCCAAACACATACGGAATGCGGTGACTATTTTGAGTTTGTGTGGACACAACTGAAAGTAAATTTTCAGTTGTGTCATAGTCTATAGTCTTAAGCCATTCGTTGATTTTTTGATTCTCGGCGCGTAGTGTTCCACGCGCGCCTTTATATAATGTAAGGGGGGAGTCTAACAACTCACTCCCCCCCAAAATCGAGGTGGCCCGCAGAGGCGGGCCGGCACTAGCCGGGGATCGCGGAAGTCGCATTAGATCCCGTGATCCCCGGTGCAAGTGTGAGACGGAACACCGGGGTGGTTTTAGTCAGTAAGAGTCTGACAGACCCCTCCGCCGTCTCCAGGGCGGAGGACATCCATGAATATTTCCTCCCGTAAAAAAAGGGGTAGAGTGGTTTGAACCTTTGAACCAAGTTGTACCCAGAAATAACTTGGAATTTTTGGTTCTAGGTTCTGCCATTTTTCTAACGATGTTTTATTACACCGTTCTGAGAGCAGTGCTGATGAAATTAAAAAAAAAACACTAAGTAAAGTACCTACCTGGGACCGAACTCGGGGCCAATACCACTGAGCCACGACTGTTCTACTATGAAATTCTTCTTCCTAACCCTGAGTGCAATTAGGAACGTGATGTAACCAGTAAAATAAATAAAACTTAAGTACTACCTTCAGTTCAGTCTCAGTCCGCCTCGCATTGAATTCCCGAGCCTTCGACTCCTCATTAGCAATCCTGACTTTGTCCTCTCTCTGAAGACCATGCGTTGTCTTCAACTCCTCGGTCAATTCCGCAGCCCGAGTGCGTCCTTCATACATCTATACAATGATGAAGATATTGGTAGAGTTTTTTGCTCTTTGTTCCATGGAGCTCTAACGCAATACATTTATTGTAATTAAACTATTTACAGGCTTAAGGCAGGTTATCAAAAAATTCAAATAAAATGCTACTCCATACATTTTGACCGCGTAGGAACTGCACTTTTCTATGAAGAAGCTGACTTATTTTTTGATAACCAACGAAAAGTTTCTACACTAGAGAGTCTACAATCATATGCTGAATTCAAGGTTTCAGTTTGGAGTGTCATTGTCAGCGATGCCAGCCTGTATAGTTTACTTCTTACCAGATTCTGAACGGCACGACCTCTAATGATTCTCTGCAGTACTAAAGCAGCTTGATGGGAAATTTCTTCGGAATCGTCCAGCGCTTCCACCTCAGGAGTATCAGGTCTTACAACTTCTGGCTCTTGGCGGGCTTTGAGTACGTGGAGAGGACCTGCCGTCATTTTAGCCGCGCCTAGTCGGGCCTCTGAAAGTTCAAGGGTTCCTTTGAGCATGCTATGTTTTTTTTGTTATTTATCATTTTTCAACTGCCCAACCTTGTCCCAACTATGTTAGGGTCGGTTTTCAGTCTAACCGTACTGTATCTGTACAACCCAGTAACTGGGTTAAACGAAACCCCTTGGTAAGACTGGTTTGTGAGACTTTCGGGCTTCTGACGACCCTTAACTACTGTCAAAGATCCACGGATGACATCCGGGACCAACGGCTTAACGTGCTTTCCGAGGCAGGGAGGGATCTTGGTATGTAAAGATGGTTACCCATCTATGGAACAACCGCGGCGAGCGTAGCTTAACCTGATCGATCGACCCATGTGGGCGTTATTGTTTATTCACAAGCTCCTGTAAATGAATTTATAATGATAAAAAACGAATCCTGATGGGCAGCGACTGATTCTGTCCTGAGTTCTGACCGCCCTAGGCTAATTATGAGGACGCGCCCCCGCCAGGTGTGTTACGGACGGCCTAAAAAGTAGTAAGTGAGTAGCCTTATCGTCGTCCACAAGCGCCCAATACCTCCTATCTGACTCCGGGTGGATTTTACATAGTAGAGGATCCCAAGTAAGAACGACCTTCACCAATTTAATAACCAGGTGTAAATTATATTTTAACAATATTATTTTTTATCATTTAAATTAAAATATAATTTTCACCTGGTTATCAAATTGGTAAAGGTCGTTCTTACTTGGGATCCTCTACTATGTAAAATCCACCCGGAGTCAGATAGGAGGTATTGGGCGCTTGTGGACGATAAGGCTTTGCTTGCATCTGCTCGCGCACTCCATCGAGTTTTCGATAGATTTTCTAGTACCGTCGATTTTTCATCCAATTTGGATAACAAAATTTGCCATCTGCTTGTAGATCCAGAAAAAATTGTACAGTTGTGGTTCCAGTGTAAAAAAGCAGCTGACTCGTCACTACTTTCCGCCGCAGCCGATCCCACGAGTTGTAGAGAATGAGCTGCACAAGGAACAAAAGTACCCAATGGATTTACAGCTTTAATTCTTGACTGAAGACCTTTGTATTGACCAGACATATTGCTAGCATTATCATAACTTTGGTCACGACAGTCTTTAATATCAAGTTCCAAAGTTTTATCAACTGTCGCAAGAACAGCCTTCTCCATGTCTTCACCTTTATGACCGCAATTGGGTAAAAATGTGACAAAACGTTCGACAGGTTCGCCGCCAGGCAAAATATTACGAATTATAAATGTCAACTGATTGGTGTGTGACATATCTGGAGTAGAATAAATGCTAATCGAATAATATTTTGCTTTTTTTATTTCTCCTATGATCTAAAGTCGAACTTCGTCAGCGAGAAATAAAATAAATTCGTCGATTATAGAGGATGACAAGTACGACGGAGTACCTCTGCCTTTTTGTTCAAATCTCACCAAATGTTCAGCCATGAAAGGATCAAATTTAGATATAAGCTCAATACAGCCAAGAAAGCTCGACCACCGACCGATTCGAGTAACAAGTCAGTGTTTGTTAAGGCGCACTTTTTAAAATTTCTAAATTTATTGTTAAAATCAGGGACTCTCAAGCGCATTTAGTTTTAGTGTTTTGTCCCGGTCTAGTTGAAATATGTAGGGTAGATGCAATGAATGATGCTACATTAGTGCATGCGAAGACACGATTTCAGCACGCCCCCCCGATCCTCGCGCCCTAGGCTGCAGCCTAATTAGCCTAAGGGTTAATCAGGCCTTGCTGATGGGAATCGGACCCAACACCTTGCAAACGGTCTGCATGAGAGGGCTGCGTAATCAACGCATCACCAGCTTGGCCCTATGACAATTCGCTACAGCGAACTCCGCCGCGACAACGATGCTTACTCCTAACTTAATATAAGTCCGGGAAGTTGTATATTTGAAAAGATCAGACGACATTAAACTATTGCCTATCTATACAGTCCCCTTTTTTAATTGCTCCCCGCGCTAACATTTGTCCTTCGAGCCGGATACCTAAAAGCGTACTCTTAAAAATAGTCCTTTATAAAGTGTAACAAAATAAACCCAAGACCTGAAAGTAGTTTGCTCCTAAATGGCTACTGAATCGATTTCAATAACTTTTAGTATGGGTGTCAAACCATCGATTGAGCCAAAGAAAATGCAATCTTATTTCAAAGCAATAATACTCATGTTTAAATGCATAAAGTGATGGGTCAACACTTTTTTCTTAATAATAACAGTTAAAAAGAATATGTTTTCGTCATTGTAAAATTATTTTAACTCAATTTTTAATTGGAGTATATGAGGTCTTTCGTTAATTATGTTATATAAACTAAAATCTCCACTTACTCTTTAAATCATTATGAAGGTTCTCCAAGAACTGCTCGCTCCACTTGGTCTGTCGCTCACACAGCACGGTGGGGTCCCGAATCAGGTGGTGACCGGAGCAGGTCTTGGTGAGGTCCTGGCCGCAACTCTCCAGCCACTTGGGAGGCTCTGTCAGCGCCTTGTGGTCTTCCAGAGCTGAGGATTGATATACTCAAACTCAAAATCAAAGCAGATCAGATTCAATTAAACCAATTACAGGCACTTTTGAACTGTCCCGGGGTTGGAAACTCAGAAAGATGAAGTTAGTTGCTCATTGTCATTAGTTGCGGATTCCTATGGAAGGAACGGCCAAATACCTCCATGGATACTGTATTCCTGTAGAACCCTTATTACCATACCGCCAAAAAACGTCCACTGCTGGACAGGGCCTCCCCGAGCATCACCACATCGACTGATCAGATTTCCGCAACCAACACCAAGTCATCAGTCTTAGTTATGAGAGGCCTGTTCACGCTGCGCCTGTACGCAGTCACCAATTTCATGTCAGTTGAACTGACTCAAATGGAACTACTCCGGCTCCTAATGGCATGCAGTTTACATAGCTACAGTCATCACCAAGGCGACATGTTTTCATTGCATGCGGCTTTTGCAAGTGACTCCAAGCACTTACTAAACTGAAAGATGCTTCACATCAAAAGAGTTGAGAGTAGCATGATTTCGTCTACCATGACTTACGATACCAAAGTACCGGGCAATAAACCATGACAAAAGGGCTTACAATACCAAAAGTACCAGGCTATAAAATAATTTAGGCGATTACACAGCAGCGTCGTGTTGTAAGTAGTCTTCGCAGGTCTCCTGCGCGCCTGGTACCTACGGGTACCAAGCGAGTTGACAAGTACTAGGAGATAAGAATACAAAAAGAGCTCACATAGCAGCGTCGGGTCGTAAGTAATCTCCGCATGTCTTCTGCGCGCCTGGTACCCGTGCCTGGCGAGCTGACAAGTACTAGGAGATAATAATACAACAAGAGCTCACACAGCAGCGTTGGTTCGTAAGTAATCTCCGCATGTTTTCTGAGCGCCAGGTACCCGTGCCTGGCGAGCTGACAAGTACTAGGAGATAAGAATACAACAAGAGCTCACACAACAGCGTTGGGTCGTAAGTAATCTCCGCATGTCTTCTGCGCGCCTGGTACCCGTGCCTGGCAACTGGGGCGTGCAGGTCTGACGTGGGATCATTGGCTGCGACGGTCATGGAACCGCAGCCGCGTGCCGCCTTCTTACGGGCTACCAAGCCGACGCTACCCCCGCCTTCGTGTATCGCTATTAGTTTTCGGAGCTCTAGAAATAATGAACATACAATCATGATCAGTCTATAATTCACCATGCAGACACAGTGAGAATTGGTGCATGCCACATCATGTCTTCGAATTTTTGGTTCTAGGACGGTTTAGGTACTCACAATATTTTCCTTCACCGTTTCGATAGCAGTGGTAATAAAATAAATTGCACCAAGTGCTTGCCTGCTTAGCTTCGGTTGGGGCCACAAATACATAGCTACCTATGTAAAATTATAACTTCCCGACCGACCCTTGCTCGTTGAAGCGCAAGCCCGCGCCAAGTTTCTTGTTTCCATCTTTTGTTAATTAAAATTCACTTTTTACGCAGTCAGGTTTTTGATATTTTATTTTTTTTAATTTCACAGTTTTTATTTAATATAATAATTATTTTTGCACGTTAATGAGACCTATTTATGAAACCCTTTATTTTAATACCCCGCTCAATAGGGATGGAGAAATTTTATTTTTTGAAGACACAATAATTATGTCTCCAAAAATAGGCAATTTTTTTAAAATTTTGTTATACCCAATGGCACTCTCACAATTAATGCGAATCTAACGGCACCTCTCAAGCTGAATTCGAGCAAGCCGTTTAGGCTACAGAGCGTGCCAAAGAAATCCACATACACACATACCTACTCTCGAAAAACATAACCCTCCTTTCTGGCGCAGTCGGGTAAAAAGTGAAACCTTTTCCTTTACAAAATAAAACCGACTTCAAAAAAAAACACTACCTACCAAGTGAAAAAATATTTTTCACCTCATACCTCGGAAAGATTAGTGTTTGTCATTCGAAATCTGCGTGCAAAAGTGCAATTTGCCCGCTATCGTGGAAAGAGTTTTTGAAATTCGAACCTTTCTATTCAATAATTTTCTGGACAGCCCGTCAAATAAAAATTCATTAATACTTATTTCATGTCAGTGCGCTAATCCCATTTTTAGAATAATCGCACTGGCCAGCAGGACGACTGCAAAAAAAAAATCGTCGTAAATTCGCTTTCCATAATTTAGGTTTATTTCTTGATAAATCGTAAGAAATCTTAAAATATGAGTGATTCCAACAGCGACGAAGATATATATTTAACACCTGCAGAGTTAGTGCAAGCGGTACATAATGCCGAATTGAGTTATCTTCTGGAAAAATCGCGCGAAAAGTACATAAAAGCGTACAATTTGAGACATTCTACAGGCGTAAAAACGTTTTCGAAGACTACAATGCAATGCTATCATACTTAATTGAACTACACTAATTTATTTATTTATTTATTTTATTTTATTTTATTTGGGAAACTTACAGCTAACATAAACAATGTTATTAAACAATATGAAGCTGAAGGCCATTTACACGTTTCCACTGATAAACACTTAACTTAAACAACAACAAAAAACGGTCGGTAGGTACTAAATATCTAATAATGACTTAACTTAAATAATACACGCTTAACTAATACAAATTAAAACAACAAAAAAAAAAACAAAGCAAACAATTACTTTCCCTTAAAGAAGCTTTCCACCAACATCTGCTTAAGCCGAGAAACACTAGTATTGAATATATCCAAATCATGTTCAAAAGCTAGTTTATTAAAACTTCTGCTCGCACGGATTAGAAATGAATTCTGCCTGTACGCGGACCTGGAATGAGGGACATGCAACAAGCTAGGTTTGCGAAACATTTTGCAGTGTGTGACTAATCCTAAGCTACCTACCAGTTCAGGTTACGTAGTAACTATTCAGTAATCTGTGGTTCAGGGCAATCTACAGTACGATTTGCACCTAGCATTTTCCTCGTTGTAGTGAGGTGAAAAATTGAGTGTTCGGCAGCAAAGTTACTCTGCGTCTCGTACCTTTGAAAGCCTCGCTACGCTCAGGATTCTATATTTGAACCACTTGCTTCGCTCATGGTTCAATCCTAGAATCTTTCGCTTGCTCAGCTTTCAATACAAGTACTCGCGTCAAAAAACAACTTTGCAGTCTTACATAACGAATAAATAGTTATTCGATAGGCATGGCTGCAAAGTTGTTTTTTTGTCGGTGGCAAAAAAACGGAAATAAAAAACCGAAGAAGTGAGGTCTTAGGTTTAATTTTTTTTTTTTTTAACTTCGTAGTGTTTTGTTTTTGAGTCGTTTTTTGTGTGAAAAAGCTTTTAAACATTTGTAACGGAGTTTTTGCGTTGGAACATGTCGCACGAATTTTAATTTTCATGAAATTTAGTGAAATAGCGAATTAAATTGTATAATTTTGGTAGTGAATTAATCAATTTAGTTACGTGTGAGTGCACAAGTGTAGTGAAGATGAAATTAGGTGACTAACGTGGACTTTTCGTGTTCCCCCCAAAAACTCCTACTAGTTAGGTCGTTGTAAAGTTACTACCGCTTTACAATAACTTCTGACTTGACTGACTAAAGACGACTATGACTGTTTTGTACCGTGTTCGTGCCCGATATCGGGCCATTTACTTGATCGAAAAGAAAAATTATTTGACACTGGCTAAATGCACAAACCGTGCGAAGCCAAAACCCCAAAGAAAAATATAAAAAAAGCATTTGTAACTTCCACTGACCTCTGTCCCTAGTCTTCCTAATATTGTTGACTTTCCTATCCATTTCCTGCTTCTTATCATTCCAGAGCCTCGCCAGCCTCAAGCTGGTGCGGTTGGTCCTCTTCTTGCGCTGTTCCATCTGCAGACGGTGCAGTAGTTCCAGGCGAATGTCTTGGAGCTCGTCAATCTCCTGGAAAGTTGATATTGATAAATGATTTGATTTCTGTAAGTAGGTTTGTACAAACACTTTTACACGTCAATCATATTTTTTTAAATTAGATGAGGTCGGCGTTTCCTATCTGACTACTCTGAGAAGTAAGGCCGAAACAAACTCAGAGGTCTGTCTCTTTTAAAGTCCAGACATAATCTTGGTCAGATCATGTGGAGACCATGTGTCTAAAATGCAGCTCAACTCTGAACATGGAGTACAAGCTTGCGGACGGCGAGTAATGGGTAGCTCGCTGTCCGGTGAGGACCAAGCCCAGGTCGGCAGCGCGTTGTGTTCCACGCGCGCCTCAAAGAGATATCAGCACCAAATGGTGGGGTCCGCAAGGGCCGATGCCTGCCAGGGGTGCGGGTTGCTCGAAAGAGATACCGCGGCCCCTGGTACACAGGCAACTGAGGGAACACGGGTGGGTTTTAGTCAGTAAAAGTCTGAACACGCCCTCCCGCTCCACCCAGAGCGGGAGCAGTTATTTGATGATTTCCCACCCAAAAAAAAAAAAATCGACGAGCAATACCAAAGAAATGACGTTTAGGTAGGCCGCTTGCCGCCGATGAATGTTACAGTACGTTGGAGATATTCATGACGACTTCATCTTTTATGTGCAGTTATCTAGGTAATCGTGAGATTTCAAGGGGTTCAGCAGGCTTAGCACGAGCACCGATTTGTCGACGGAAGAATAGACATGACTATTAACTAAATGATGTACAATAGGAGAAGATAGCAATGTTGTTCTATTAGTTACCACAGATATGCGTTCTAAACGAATCATGATTTTATAGATAATCATTTATACTTTATGGCCGACGAATGGAAATTTTGTTGTCAGTGTGATTTTGACAGTTTGGGAAGAAATATTCTTCTGAAATAGTCTACATTTATAAGGACCTAGACAAAGATCGTTAGAAACGAAAGACAAAATGACAGATTGTAGAAGGATATCTACGGTGCGATGTCAAAAATGGAGGAACGAAATGTGAGTTTGTATTGAAAAAGCACTGTCTATTCTAGCCTGCTGAAGGAGTTTTACAATTCAATTAAAAAGCGTGGGGTGCTTTTTGAGGTATTTTTATAATCAATTAATGTCAAGCACCCCACGCTTTTTAATTGAATTAAATTATTTTCTCCTTTTTTAGTTTGGTTTTTAAACCGGTTAAAGCGTGTTTTTTAGTTTTTTTAACTATTATTTATTTTCTATTTTTTAGTTCTGCTTACTACAAAACGTGTTTTTTTTTATCTCAATTTTTTTTTAAATTATTAAATTGTCATCGGTCCTCGACAAGTTTCAATGAAATCTGACCGTTTAAAGTGGGTCAAAATCGCGCTCAAAGATTCCGTTACATACATACATACATATATACATACAACCCGAGCTAATAAAAGCGTGTTAAAAACATAAGATTCTGTACGCAACTTCTACTGCGTGAAATTTCGACCTCCGGCCCATCGCGTCGCATCCTATTGCCCGCAGCCCGCCCGCGCTTATCCTTCGATTTCGCTTAGCGCTCTTTCTGACCATTTTTTCTTTTTGCTCGGCTGCTAAGGGTTGTACCGTTATTTTAAATAGCCTTGTTAAATTGTTCCTCAAGATACGGGCTATTAAATGCATTTTTTTTATCCAACCGGTAGTTTCGAGATTAGCGCATTTAAACAAACTTTATTATTAGTATATAGATTAATTCTTTGATTCAAGCTACTTAAAAGCAATTGAAAATAAATTTTCTTCACTTCAGTCCGCATTTACGCTCTAGTGGACTATTCAAATTATTTCCAGCCTTATTGCAACGCTGTAACTTTTCGTTTAGTGTTTGTGTATTTTCGACTTTAATTCACCGCAAGAAATGTTTAAATTGGTTTGGTACAAATAACAAGTATAGAGTAAACATTAGTAGGTACGTACAGCCTGTCTAAAAAGCCAGTCCTTGACAACTACGTCATCGATGATGGCTTCTCTCTTCTTCATCCAGCGAGGAAACTTGCCTCCGTCCACGAGATCCATCCACGCGCGAGCATGACGCATCCTGGGAACACGAAGATAGGTTAAGGGCCTACGTCCCATTCGGTAGCGTAACACGGTCACTTTATGAACCGTACTGCTCATTAACGGCTTGTCTTGAAGATTTGAAAAATATATGATTTTGCTATAGATTCATATAGATCATTTTGCCCGAAGTACTTTTTTTGTATGGTTAATACTTTTGCTGTAAAAAAATATTTTCCAACACGCAATATTTTGGCTTCTATTCCATACTCCTACTAAACGGCTTCGTTATTTGGAAAAAAAAATACACTGAAAAATAGATAGTTAGAGGTACCACAGAATCGCCGAAGCAATCGGGAGATGAGGATACTATGGGCCTTAAGAATGGATATTCAACTCTCAGTATTAAATCGAGCATTGAAAACCCAACAGTTCAGGGCCTCGAGTCTGCTATTACAATAGTGTCAGAATGGTCTAATTGTTTTTCATTTCATAATTGTTGATTTTGATAAGTTTGGTAATCTACTAATATAATGGCGTCATTATGACTTTCCAATGATCAGCCACTGACACTCCATTGAAAGAAATGGCATATTATTATATTGGCAATCTCGTACATAATGATAACACTAATAAATAATATGTAAAACGGTATATAAATGAAATCTGGCATGAATAAATGTTCAAATTTAGTAGTAGTTTTTCGAAAATCATTTCTACTAACGGGTTTTATAATAATGGCAATACGAAATTGCCATTATAAGTATTATAACACAATTCTATTACGACACCATTGACCGACCAATGACCGACCATTATGAACTGAACTTAGCAGATTACGAACTTTTAGCAAAATGACAATGAGATCGTGTTGGAATGACGAATTTATAAAAATAGCAGACTTGAGTTGCATAAGAAAAGAGGTAAGTAAAGAAAATAAAACGGGCATCTTACTTGTTAATAATGGCCGTTGTATGGAAATCAGCTGGCAAATCTCCAAGGCGGTAAGGGGAGCCAAGACCTAAAAATATATATAAATATTATATTTAGGCGGGTATAACATCTCTACCGCGAAACCATGGCAGCAGTAGTTCCGTCACGACTTGTCCATTGTACTTACGACAAGCTGCTATACAGAAGCGAAGCTGCCTGTTCTAACGCACAGATTTCATTATGATTCTATCTGTTTCTCGCGTGATTTCGTCGATTTTCTCGGAGGCTAGTTACAACACCGCAGCTGGTATTCAGCCGGTTAGACTGCCGATCTCTCGCGTCCGGCCCTGCACCCTAATTGCGTAACACGCGAATAATCATAATCGGGTTTCATTTTGACAGTTCAACATTATTCATCGCGTTATTTACGTTATTGAGCAGACACATTTTTCGAACATATAAAGCAATGGTTTGGCCATCTGTTTCAAAACTAAACAGATTATGATTAATCGTGAGTTACGCAATTAGGGTGCTGGTCTAGGCCATGGTACGGAGCGAGAGTTCATGGGTAGCCGTCACCGCCTTCTGCGAAGTAGTACTGCTCGCGAAGAGGGAGGCGGCGCACGTGAGGGAGAGGCAGTATATGCGCCCTCACGGCCGTAGTCGCCGCAGGAGACGCCCTGGGCGTCGGGTATCCCAGACTGATTCCCGGCCACTGTAGGCGCGGGCTTGCGGACCGCGAGTAATGGGTAGCTCGCTGTCCGGTAAAGCCCGGGTCGACGGCGCGTTGTGTTCCACGCGCGCATCAAAGAGATGTCAGCACCAACTGGTGGAGCCCGCAAAGGCTGATGCCTGCCAGGGTGCGGGTTGTTCGAAAGAGATACCTTGCACACAGGCAACTGAAGGAACACGGGTGGGTTTTAGTCAGTAAAAGTCTGACATGCCCTCGATCCTGCTCCACACAGAGCGGGAGAAGCTATTTAATGATTTGCCACACACAAAAAAAAAAAAACATAGTAGGCAGATGATAACTGAGTTATTATTTCATCGTGCTTTTGTATGTTATGCTATGTCTGTTTTGTGCACCAAATAAACGATTTGATTTGATTTTATGTTTTTTTTTTGTTTTTAATGCTGAGATAGAGGACTTCCCCTAGTTCGGCTACAGATGCTATTATGATAAATACTCCCAAGTCGAGTTCATTATTATAATAAATTGGCACTGTCAAGGATTCAAAATATTGCGAGCGTTGGATAGCTCAATAAGTCTATAGAATATAGGTATAGATAAAAAATGTGTCCTCATGTGAATGGTTCAATAATATACTTATGAAAATAATATGAAAAATTATGAGAAAAAGCAGTCGCATATTAATGCATCTAAATCTTGACCACAATTTAATGATACTTATAGCTAGGGTTGCCATCCGTCCGGGTTTCCCCGGATTTGTCCTAGTTTAGAGGGCGTCCGGGGAGCGTCCGGGCAGGACTTCATTTGTTGTCCGGGTTTAAAAATTGAAATTGAATTGAATTGATTGTGTTGAAATTTAAATACTTTACACCGCACGCCGCGATCAACCGACGACTCGACTCAGTAAATTCACCGTACCCCCGCCCCTCCCGTCGCAGTTGCCACGGTGTGCACTTCGACTTCGCCGCCCGCACTCCATTTCCATGTCCATTTGCTATCATTTATTGAGGGTATCCGTTGCCTATCTCCGAAGTTCTTCATCAGATCTTCACCAAATTGAAATGAAATCACTACGAGAAAGTACTCTTCCAAAAAATACCTAAATCGCTTTGGGTGCCTATAAAATTTGAAGAGTTCTCTCTATTTCTCCAGGATCCCATCATCAGATCCTGACTTGATGATCATGGGACCACCTGGGAAGTATACCCTTTCAAACGAAAAAAACAAAATCCAAATCGGTCCAGCCATCTTCGAGTAATCGGGGAACATACATATTAAAAAAAAAAATCCGACGAATTGATAACCTCCTCCTTTTTGAAGTCGGTTAAAGATGACTAAATTTAATTTTAAGGTCTGAAAATAAATAAAAAGGTGATTTACGACATTTTCAACTGTCTTTTATTACACTGACTATGTTTAAAAAAAACTGTTGACATGTCCGGGTTCTGGGCTCTAAAATCCGGGGTTTTCACGCGTCTTGTCCTGGTTCCCAAATTTCAGAGATGGCAACCCTACTTATAGCTGTCACAATAAAACTTTTTTGACGTTCATATATTTTTGTAGCCTGAAAGTGCCAATATATTAAAGAACTCGACTGTACTAGTTAGTCCATAAATAAATGTAATCCGTTGTATTTTATTGGGTAAATAAATGTACTTCTCCGGACGAGCTTCTTCACACAGAGCTCTTTTACTATATAACAAAATAACATCACTTCACGCCTGATTTCCCGATAGGGTTAAGCTGAGACGAGGGCGCTACTATTAGTACGTACTACAGAAAACTCACCCCATTTCAAATCATCAAGGTACAGCACTTCTGGTGTTTTCTCGCACAGTTCACCTACTTTCCCGTCGGGCTGCCAAGGTATCGTCTGTGCTGACGACTCCCTGTAACACACACAGAATATAACATTTTAGTTCTGCCTAAAAGGTGTGAGCTGATGAGGTGTATGAGCTACAAAAAATAGCAACCGAATTCCGGAAAAACACTACAAAGTGAAAAATTATTTTAATTTCAGAAGGCGGTGTTTTTGAATATGTATTTTAAAAAAATTGTCACCGCCTTCCGTAATTAAAGTTATTTTTCACTTTGTAGTGTTTTTCCTGAAGTTGGTTGTTTTTTTTAAGTATTTTTTTTTCACTTTTTAATAGTTATAGTACCTACCAATTCGAAATTTCATCATCCTTGGGGTCAAAACAATGCATATTTATGCGGTAGCAGCAATCGCTGTTGATTTGCTGTCATTTTTTGAAGAGTTCCGTTGTCTGTCTCCGAAACGTATGAACAGATCCATATGAAATTTAAATGGGACCATTTCGGAATAAACCTCTTTCGAACAAAAAAAGAATTTTGCAAATCCGTCTATATGACGGAGTTATGCCCGAACATACATAAAAAAAAAACATTATTTTTGGAGTCGGTTACAAATAATACTAATACCACGTTATTAACGCTTTTGTTTTCGAGCGATTGACCAGTTGTGGTCCAGTGGTATCGCCCCGATTTACGAGTTGTAAATCGTGTATTAAGGCACCTCACTTTGTGAATTTAATTTCATCACCACTGGCTGTCAAAACAGTGAAAGAAAATTCTAAAACATGTGACATCCACCAACGAGCGCTGGGCCTCCGTGGTGGATTACAGCCCACTCCTTGTCACAGATAGGAGGCCTGTGTCCCAGCAGTGGGAACATTATAGGCTGACTGGCTGGCTGGCTTTAATTAAATGTATTATTTAACAATGAATGTCACACAGTCGTCTTTTCTCTACTTTTAATCAACGAGTCTCCAAGGAGTTAGTATTTTCGACAAAAAGTCTTGTTAAATATATATAACATTCATAACTCTTATCGAATTAATCAGAAAACCCAAAGTTTCCGCGGCGGGCGGAATGCTGAAACACCTGTGTGTTTTAATGTAGGATTGGCTGAGTTTATGAATTTCTAGTTAAGGCGCGTGCCCTACCAAAACTTCGCGCCAGCCGTGTTTTGGGCAGTTTTTTAGAGCTATCTACTCGTTATTTAAATGAAAAATCAACTTAAAAAAAACATTAAAATCCTACATAATCTTGATTCCACTCACACACCACACATTTATGTCACATTTTTTTATTTAGAATAATAATAAATAAAATAAATAAAAATTACGTTTCCGTTTAGACAGTTGACAACGTTACTTTCTTATAAAAGTTATATTATTTAATTTTATTGAATGCCTTGTCTGTGAATTCTAAGATTCTGTGATGTATGTGATTTTTACGTGCATTCTTAAGTTGTTCGCCAGATGGCGCAAATAAAGTTTACGAAGTATTGTAGAGGTGTGGTGCGGCAAAGTGGGAACGAATGCTCAATGTTTTTTGCTCGGTGAACCGCCTTAAGCTCTGACATGGCCGACTTTATTGCAGACGGGCGTAAGTATCTTGGTTGAAACGAAATTATCTGTTTATTTACGTAATCTTTTTTTTAAGACACTTTTACACGTCTATTATTTTGTTGCTCAATATTTTACAACAAGATGGCGCCGGCATTTCCTAGCTGGCTGTTTCCCTGAGAAGAAATGCCGAAACAAACTCAGAGATCATGGTCTCTTTTAAAGTCCAAACATTACATTATTAGAATTTCATGTGAGTCTATCAATGCAGGGTCATATCTGGAAGGGCCTTTGGGAGACAGAGCCATTCCAGTTTTGAGCTGACCTGTCCAAACAGACGACATGAATGTATCGTTGTCTTACCTGAAAAAACTCTGGGTTCCCCGGTTCCTCGGTTTGCCGGGAGGAGGCGGTGGCAGGGTCGGCGTGTTGGGTCGGAAGTCCGGGGTGGTAGACGGTATTGACAGGACCCTCTTCGGCCTGAAGAAAAAAGTGTTTGATTAGTATTAGTGTGAAAGTCAAAGCATTTCACTGGGTTACCACATCATTCATGTTGAATTTACAAATGTGAGAATGATGTAAAAAGACGTTTTTAGGGTTCCGTAGCCAAATGGCAAAAAACGGAACCCTTATGGATTCGTCATGTCTGTCTGTCTATCCGTCCGTATGTCACAGCCACTTTTTTTCCGAAACTATAAGAACTATGCTGTTGAAACTTGGTAAGTACATGTATTCTGTGAACCGCATTAAGATTTTCATACAAAAATAGAAAAAAAAAACAATAAATTTTGGTGGTTCCCCATTCTTAGAACTGAAACTCAAAAAAAAAATCATCAAACCCATACGTGTGGGGTATCTATGGATAGGTCTTCAAAAATGATATTGAGGTTTCTAATAACATTTTTTTCTAAACTGAATAGTTTGCGCGAGAGACACTTTTAAAGTGGTAAAATATGTGTCCCCCCCTGTAAATTCTAAAATAAGAGAATGATAAAACTAAAAAAAAACATTACCATGTAAACTTCCACCGAAAATTGGTTTGAACGAGATCTAGTAAGTAGTTTTTTTTTTAATACGTCATAAATCGTAAACCGCAATTTACCTTTCATTCAATAAAATCAAATATACTACGGAACCCTTCATGGGCGAGTCCGACTCGCACTTGGCCGCTTTTTTTTACATCGTTCTCTGTTGTAATAAAAAAACAAATCAGAAATTAATAAAGCCTTGGCCGCAAGAGATGATCAGTTGCTAAGGGGCCCGTTCAAGAACATGATGTGCGGATCAGTCTGTATGTACTTACATGGCAGTGAATTTGAAGCTGTCCTTCCCTTTGAAGTCAGGTGGTTTCATTCTTCTGCTTTCCTCTATACGATTTACGTACGCTGTGTAAGATCTGTCTATATGTTCTGGCAGTCGGCAGTTTGGATAATACACTGTTAAACAGGAAATGTTAGTAAGATGGATCTTTTTAACTGACTTAAAAAAAGGGAGGTGGTTCTTAGTTCGTTGGAATTTTTTAAGTGAAAACTTCTATCAGGCGCGTTTGGCACTTTTTGGGTGAACTAAAATCATGGAACTCGCGTCATCGTCACCGAACGCTTTCCATGAGCTATATGTATACTGTGTAAATATGTACATAGATACAGGAGTGTCAAAGCGTCAAAAATAATAATCTATTAGCTCGACGATACAATTCACAAGTTACTTAGTTTTTTTATTATTTATTTAATCAGATTATGAGCCAGCCACCGCAGGGGTCTATTTAAAATGGTGGTTAGGTGAACGAGCACAAGCATGAGTCGCGCGTTGATGTCTTTTGGAAAAGTCCCTTTCTTTCATTAGTAAATTTTAATTATTTTATCCCTTTCTTTCCTTTTGTATTTAAATCGTAAAAATCTGTGCTGTTACCTTTAATAACTTAAGTCGATCGCTCGTATATATTTTTTTTACCGAGAGCAATCAGGACCCAAGGTTCCAATGTGAAATCCTGTATTGACGATTAAAAAAACACACACGTAACTAATTGTTCAAGTTTTCACTGCTGTCGGCACTCCCGGAGTGCCACTGTTTTTTTTCATGTTTGTTCTCTAGCTACTCGTAAGCGGCTGTTCTAACTAAAAACCCACTTTAACAGACAAACGTATTTAAAAAAAATAGTTTAAAAAACACGCTTTCTTATTAGAAAACCAAACTCAAAAGTATGTTCAAAAAATCACAACTACCAGCAAAAAAAAAAACGTTGCCTGCTTATAATTAAATCACTTACATAAGTCCTATTATTACTTAATTAATACTCAGTTTTCCTTTTGTCAACTCACGGTGTCAGTATGTAGTACCTCTAAACTCCATGACATATTTGCATTACTCATATCTTATGTGAACTGTTTGTGTTCTATACAGCTTGAAATTGAAAACATGCGACAAACCGAAATGGGAGATTGTACTCATCATTATGAACAACTTTTATTAAGGGACCAAAGATGCAATCGCGAAAAAAAAAACATCTGTTCCCTACATTTATGTTCGCATGACTCGTCAAAATGTAGGGAACAGCTGTTTTTTTTTTTGCGATTGCATCTTTGGTCCCTTAGTAAAAGTTGTTCATAATGATGAGTACAATCTCCCATTTCGGTTTGTCGCATGTTTTCAATTTCAACCTGTATATGAGAATAAATTCTTTAAACCGAAAAGTACAAAAAACAACATTATAACATAACACAACAGCACGCCTCATTTCCCTGAAAGTTTGGGCTGAAGTGTAAAAAAAAACATTTTATCGTAAAAAAAACGTGAGGACGTCAATTACAGTACCCGGCGATAAATATTGCACATCGACCTTTAGAAAGAGACAATCGGCTTCGTAGAGCGTTATCTCTGTCGCACACTACCTATGTGACATTTTGTCAGTCGTTGTTCAAGTGCGATAGAGTGCGGTCGCGTCCAGTTCAAAGAGTTGTTAACACCCCCAAATTCAAATAATTTAAAATTGTACTATGGCATCTTTTTATTTATCATTTTATTTTACCCCAACTTAAAGCCATCACTTATAGAAAAATTGGTGTATTTTATACAAAGAATAAAAAGAATTATCAAAAGAAGCAAATCATAATTGTTTTAACAGCTCCTAATCGATACCGGACTGTTTGTATTTCGTGCGACAGAGATAACGCTCTACGAAGCCGAAATTAGCCGATTGTCTGTTTCCAAAGGTCGATGTGCAATATTTATCGCCGGGCACTGTATATTGTTATACATATTTTATTATAAGATATTATATTATACAGAGTGTAAGGGAAACGCTTCCGAAAACGCGAAGACAGGTGATAGGGCTAGGATTGTCGATACAACTTAGTACCATCAAAAAACCTACTTTTTTACCATTTTTACCTATTTATTTTACCATTTTTTGTACACTATGCTGTGAGAACAGTTATATGAACCATTATTTGAGATTAAACACATTTAAAAACATTTTTTTTACAACTCTAGTAAGCAACGTATTCAAAAAAAAAAAAAAATCGTCTGATAGGTTCACGCATAACCGCGCTCGACGACCCCAAATCCAAGCGGCAACTTTAGGTTTAGGCATGCTTTGTAAAGCACCACCAAAATAAAATAAGTAGAAACATTACAGAAGCGTCAAACGTTTTAAATTGATGCAAAATAACCAATTTAAGGCGAAAGGTTATTGGTATACCTACATTTGCATTTAGGTTGTATATAACCTACGTCCTGGCTTCGGAAGCGTTCCTCTTACATCCTGTATGATATTATTAGGTATAGATAAAAGTAGTCAGTATGAAAATACCGTAAAAAGGACCCCACGATTTTTTTTACAATAAAATGAAACCTTTCTATTCTTATTTATAACTTAATGAAGATTATTTTCTACTTTTTAGTTTGGTTTTTTATCAAGCGTGTTCGTGGGAGTTTAAATTTAACTGGCAAAATGCGAGGTGAATCTTTGTAACCATTTGGGAAATACAATCGTTATGGGCAGTTCGGCATTGCGCTTGCAGCCACCAGTGGCAGCAGTAGAGCAACCAAAAATGGCTACTGAAAAGGTTATGTTAGTTTTAAGCAAACTCACCAACTTTCATTCTGGGCCGGAGACTTTGTTCTGAGAACATTGTGTTGTATATTGGCTGTATCACCTGGAAATTGAGAATACAACGTGTGAAAGACCTGTATTTGAAACGGGGGATGTTCACTTTAAATACAGGAGACGCCAGTGATTCCGCGTAAAGGACAGTAGGTACCTACCTACTCAACGCGAGCATTCGCTTCACAAATTTGATTTCCAAACATTATATGCGAGCGTTTTTGTTATTCGACAGTCCAACAGTTTGGTAAATACCTACATACGTCCATAGGTGGCGGGGACCATTTGCCATCAGGGGGCAAACTACTTATTTGCTGCTCTCAAAAAAACGATCTGCCTAGCGTTTTACTGGCTCACTTTTGCCAGCTTCCCAGCCCCCCCCCCCCCCACCCTAAATATTTTGGTGTCGGCTTCCAGTTTAACCAGATAAAGCTGAATACCAGTATATTACCTGAAGCGACTGCCTATCTGACCTCCATCAACCCAGTAAGTGGGCAACACGAACCTCTTGGTCTTGGTAATACTGGTTCTTACACTTTCGGGCTTCTGACGACTCATAGCAACTAACAAAGATCCAACAATGACAGCCGGTAGGTACCAACGACGAGGCACGGAGTTGTAAAGGAATCTAGTCGCGGGCTCGAACTCACTGGTGGGTGGGCCTGGCTAAAATCACGCTGTCTCACCAGGCATCGTGTCCGACAGAGGTAGTATCAGTGATGAGCAGTTAGACGCTAGTCTACACGCACAACGTTATTGAGCGACATGCAGGATCATTTATAGTAAAAGAGGCGCGTAAAAAATTAAGAAAAGTCCTTCGGAAGATCAGGTTTTATGAAAAAACCACTGCATAAATCAATGACCAATTAAGTTTATTGAAGTTTTCGATATTTGCGCTTTGTCGGTACCGACTTGGAATTGGAGATTTTACACGTATTTTATTACTTAAACACGCCCAAAGTTAGGTTAAATTAGCAAGAAAAACTAATCTTTGTTGGCTCCTAACTTTTTAATGGCTTTTTATTGTAGTATTATGTTTCCGTACAGATAATATTAATAATGAGACAAAACCATACCATGTTTAATTTTCGATGTACATTGTCGAATAGTGGAGTAATACACTCCCGAAATTTGTATGGAAAAAATGTGAACTAGATTCACCTTAAGACAGTCACCCATTTACGGACTCACCCCAACAAGAAGCCTTTTTAGCCTGATGGATCGGCCTTGCGGTTGTTTTTACTAAGACACGAGCCTCTCTTTATGCTACTCTATAACATAAACAAAAAGTTTGTAATACAGACGCTTACCAATTGTGACGACGCCATTGCTGCTTTGAATGCTGTCCGCGCGTAGTCTCGAGCCCCCGACACGATGAACGTCGAATCTGACGACATAATACAGGAATAAAAACACTTAATTATAATTTTTGACCCACTTTCAGTTGTAGCGCCATCTACATCACATGCGAACTACGCATCACACTGGCGTCACACAAAATCCTGCATGGCGCAAGCAGACTTTACCCCGCAACTAGAATCGTCGGGCAGTATCCAGACACAACACCCGCCTGGTCGGAAAATCGTCCCTTATCTAAAGAGCAAGAGTAAACTTTACACCCTGTTCCTCATACCTATATACAGCCATTAAATTCATTAAATACTAGCATTTTCCAGCAGCTTCGCCCGCGTGGAAATCGACAAAAATTCGGATAAAAAGTATCATGTGTGTCAACCAAATTTCATCCCAATCCGTTTAGCCATTTTTACGTGATTGCATAACAAACTTCCTAACATCCAAATCCTCCATCCAAACACAAACAACATTAGTGGGACTAGCGACGGGCAGTCGTGGCGAGCCTAATGCCAACAACCGGGCACAATTCCAGACTCCGGATTGCTTCTTAAAAAATTCTGATGGAAAAAACTCAATAACGAAAAAAATGCAGCGTAGGGGTTTTCAGAATTCTGCCGTCCTGTTACTAAAAAGGCGTTAACCCTCACTTGGTCAATTTTTACTTTTTAATAGAATCTAAGAGAGTTCAAAATTCTCTATCTTTCTGTCTAACAAACATTTTTACAATACAAATAGTTCCCAAGTTATGACAAGTTTGTAGGCCGATAAGTAACATAATTTTGGATGATTCCATCACTTGAACGCGTCTAAACCCACACTTCTTAGCTAAATGTACTTTAAAATACTTTAACTGCCGGATGAAATGATTATTATCTAGTATCAATTGATGTGTCTTACAATAAGTAACGTAAGTATCACAGTTTTTAAGAAATGACGACTTTTTTGCCATTTTCTCGGAATTATGAACTTTATCCATGACGAATTTGTTTTGTTGTGTTTTTTATTATTATAGGTCTCTCTTAGAGCGTTTATTCTGAAAGTTGGCAACGTCGCAAATAGCTGTCAAATACGAGTATTTACCTGTTTTTATTAATTTGTTAATATTACTGTATGGACCGCTAACTAGCGACCTAAAATATGAATAATGATTTGCAATTAGGTATAACACTTATTTTGATGTTGTAACCGTTTTAGGTGTAAAAAGGGCATTTGGAAAGTTTCCAAGTTCTTTTTTTTTACATCTAAAACTAAATATTCGGTGTCGCCAAATTAATCAAAAAAGTTAGCAATTTGGGACGTTGCCTATTTTCAGAATAAACGCTCTTAATGGCAAGCGGCATCGCGGTAGGCCCAGACTAAGATGGCGGGGTGAGCTGGACTCCTTAAACAAGAACTGGTCCTTAGCAGCATTAAACAGAGACGGATAGAGAAGGAAGGATGGAAGGATGGAGGATGGAAGGACGATAGAGATGCCTTTGTTCTCTAGTGAGACATCACATCCTTTTAATAATATTAAGTAGTAGGTAGCTGCTGCCCGCGGCTTCGCCCCCGTGGAGATCGAAATTTATCCCAAGGGAACGTATTACCGGGATTAAGAGTATCCTATGTGTTAATCTAGGTTATAATCTATCTGTGTGCCAAATTCCATCCAAATCCATTCAGTAGTTTTTGTGTGAAAGAGTAACAAACATCCATACATCCGTACAATACAAACTTTCACATTTATAATAGTAATATTAAATTAAGTAAGATTATTGTTGTAGAAAGCAGGATTTTAATTTTTCATCACTTTTCGATGTCTATAATTCCCAACACGTGGGTAAAGTATTGACAGCTAATTTAATTTGGCCCTGTAAACTGAACGAAGAAGGAAGAAGATGAGAGAAGAGAGTCTGTCCGGTGAGTGGGACAAGGTGAATGTTTGATGAACGAAGATTTTTATTGCGGGTAGAATTTTAGTGGGAGGCTACAGATAACTAGGAGAAGTGGGAGAGTCAAGAAATAAAAACAAATTGGTCAACGCCCTTTGCTCTCTGCGCTACCGTACGGACACCTACTTTAGTAACGACCGAAGCGCAGAGATATGATCATACCGCCAGATCCGCATAATAATTAAAATAAGGGACTCACCGTACAGATAATCATGACACCGTATTTTCGACACAGTGTTTTTCCTTCTAGGAGCTTCGTATAACGTTTCCCCGCTCATTTTGTCACTAAAATAATATTAATAACAAAATAATGTATTGATAACTTAGCTCTTGATGTCAATATTGAAGTGCCATTGAAGTAACAAATGTGGTTTCCAAGGCAACGGGTGGTTTGCGAAGGTCGTTTTTCATGTGTAACTATCTTTGTAGATTACACATGCAGCCTTTTCCACTTGAAACTTACGGGCTTACTCAGAGACGCCACTTCAAAATAATCAATCGGTTGTCAAAATTGGCTTTGCCGACTGTACACCCGCGATTAACCAAAAAGCTTCTCATAATCATAGGAACAATTACGGGCCATAACCCCCTTAACAAACATCTTCATAATATAGGCGCCACAGACAGCCCGCTTTGCAGAGGCTGCCTTGACGCCGAGGAATCAGCCGCCCACGTCATCCTGGAATGCGAGGCCGTGGCTTCTCAACGTGAAGAAATCCTCGGAACAGTGAGGTCTTTCCGCGAAGCCTGTGAAGCTCCCAGGAAGCTTCTGCGCTTTTGGGCGGAGCTAGGCTGGCTTTGTTAGCCAGAATCCCCACGCACAACGGACCGAATGGGAGTCTACGTGCGGAAAAGGGAGTCCCATCATCATCATCATCATAATCAATCGGTTTTTGTTAACGAAATTCAAATGTTCTTTAGTTTTTCTGCTATTTTTCAGATCAGTGCCAGATTTTATATTCATAAAAATATGATTCTCGACCGTAACACCTTCGTATTTATTTATAAAGTCATTCAATGGAATAGCGTATTTTCCAATTTATTAAAAACTATTTTAATTTGAAGATTGGGACGAAATATGTAACAGAAAAAGAAATTTATTTACTTACTAGCTGTGCCCGCGACTTCGTTCGCGTGCATGTCGGAAAACAATATTGTGTCACTCAGATGGTGTAGGTACCACTCCTCCATTAAAAAGAAAGAATCTTCCGATCTAGCCTGGTAGGAACCTACCACAGCTTTTGAATGCAGTCACTGCGTCTTCAGGGTCTATAATGTTAATGCGACGAAGTCTCACTCAGATTTTTGACGATAAATATAAAACAAAGCGCCTGGTCGAGGCTCATTTTATAATATATGTGCACCTGCCGTAGATACTCAATAAATCGACTGCGCGTCTGGTTGAGTGTGCTGAAGCGTTATTCCACGTTCCCACGGCCCGCTTTCTCATAGGCCAGACCGCGCCAAGCCAGGCCGATAGGCCGTGGGAACATACGATGCCGATGAAGTCTCCGGTGGCTAGTCGTCGCCGGCGCGGGGTGACGCAGCGCGGGGGCAGGCGCCTGTCTCGGCCCTTACAGGCGCGTGTCTTTTAGCTTTTGTTTATCAAATGTTGACCACTGAATAAAACCACAGCAGTGGGAATGCTTGACACGGACTGCGATAGGCCTCGACAGGTAGCAGTGCAGTAACACCTGGCGCCACCTGTCAGTTAACGGCCCTTGGGACCGCGGCGTTTTCACGATGAAGAAAGATCAAGCTGTGAAGGTGGATACTGACCGGCGTCACGGGGCAAAATGCACCTAACTTGTTACCAAGCGAGCATTCGTGCAGTCAGTACGGCAAAACATGCGAGCGAGCAACACTGATTTTAGCACTCGGTGTAACGACATGCGAATATTACATTACGCCCCGTAACGTCGGTCATTACTCAAATTAAGAGCGCTGTTGAAAAAAAAAATTCAAAACCAGGCAAAAAACTATTAAATTGTCAATATTATATTATTGTGATTTCTATTGTTTCTATATATCCTTTGTTGGAGATATCAATCAAATAGATAAATAAATTAAGCGTTGTTGCTCGAAAGAGCACCGACATACCTACAATTGTCCGTGTGAAAACCAACCTATTTACTCAGATCGGCTATCAGTATCGGCAGAATTGATACGCCCGTATGACGTACTAACATTATTATTTTTTTGGTTGGGATATCATCAAATAATTTCTGCCGCTCTGGGTGGAGCAGGAGGGTACATATGTCAGACTTTTACTGACTAAAACACACCCGTGTTCCCTCAGTTGCCTGTGTGCCCGGGGCCGCGGTATCTCTTTTGAACAACCCGCACCCCTGGCAGGCATCGGCCCTTGCGGACCCCATCAGTTGGTGCTGACATCTCATTGAGGCTCGCGTGGAACACAAAGCGCCGTCGACCGACGTAATAAAATGGCGGCTACTATTTGATCCAGTACAAAAACAGATTAAAAAACTGAAATCTTTGAATTGAATTTTACAATTTATTTTGTTATTTCATGAACTAAAACTAACATTTACCGACTGTATTTCGCCTAAGCTATCTCAATAATATCCATTTCCATTCAGCTATCTCCATTTCTTCCCGTGGGTGTCGTAGAAGGCGACTAAGGGCCTTACCAGAGAATGGGCAGCAGCGTTCTCTATGCATTTTACCACCATACTGCGATCGCCAACCCGCCTGCCAAGCGTGGCGATTATGGCAAAACCCCCCCAAAATCCGCTGGATATGGGAACCACAAGACCGGTCGAAGTGGAGGAGCCTGGGGGAGGCCTATGTCCAACAGTGGACGTCTTCCGGCTGAAATGATGATGATGATCTCAATAATAAGTATATTTTTAGATTTTGTCTCTTATAGAATAAAATACCCTATAAAATAGCCCCAATTGAACATAAACCTTATACCTTTGTTATAAAGTTTAAAAACTATAAAAAAAATTGACAGATTGGGGTTGCTTGATGTGCTGGCGTCTGTACATCTGGTGAAGGTCGCGCGAATCTGCTAGATGCGCAGAACCGCTCGATGTAGCGATGCTTGAGGTCCATGTCTAACAGTGGGCAGGTGTCAGATCTTTCCATACTTACTCTTTTTGCTTCACCCACGAAATCATCACATGCATGCTCTTTTGAACCCAGTTGTTATTTAATTAATTTTTAAATTACCAAGAACACGGCACAGAGAATCATAACTTGCACGCTATCAATGAAAAACTGCTCGAGCATTTTTCTGCAGATCCATCAAAGAAAACAACATTTATTTCATTTTTAATAACTAATTTATTTTCCTTCAAATAATTGCAGTATTTACAAAACTTAAGACTACCTTACATTAACTAAAATTAAGTTTTTTTTTTTTAAATGTATTGCTTTAGTCAGCCTTCCAGAATAGAAATAGAAATAACAAGCTATTGCCACCGGCTTCGCCCGCGTTAATCAATATACACGAAACCATAACAAATTATACACCTAAACCATGCTCATGAACAGAGATCGGATATTCGGATGCATATTCACCTAAAGTTGAGATGTTGGCTAACATGGAATGCGCTTTTGTATCGCAAAAGTCTTAATTTAGGTAAGTAATTTGTTTATTGTTTGTTTTAACTAATACAAACCACCCCTCCTCCAGTACATACACATATTTGTATCTGGTTAAACATTAATTTTAAAGCCGCTTCCATACTTTCATAGCTAAAAATTATCTTTAGGTAAAATATGCATCCGAATATTCGATCTCTGCTCATGAATCACTCTTTCTATTGGTGAAACCAGCAGGAATATCCGTTGTCATTATTGAGTTTATCGCGAACAGACAGACGTGGCAGGAAAGTTTGTTTTTTATCAAACTATTAGCAGCGGCTTAGCACGCCTGGAGGTCGGTGTATTATACATTTAAACCTTCCTCTGGAATCAGTCTGTCTATCCATGAAAAACGTACCAGCATATTTTGGGCAGCTCAAAATGAGTCGCCTAAACTAAGAGTAAGGGAGTGTTTGTGTGTATGTATGCGTGTGAGGGGGGGGGGGGGGGGGGCGGCGTGAGTGTGTGTGCGCGTGTGTGTGGCTAGTGTGTTGAGTTTCAAAAGTCGACGTTAGAGCCGTAAACGAATTTTAACATTTTTGACAACTTAATAACAATCAAAATAGCAGAACAAGAATCTCCCTACTACAAACGCGCACAGGCCATTGATTTTAATCTTTATGTGGTTTACAATACAGTGTAAATTCGTTTGTAATTGTGTAAAACAGTCCTCATGCTTCTTGGCCCTTCGCAGGCAGTATTAAAATTACAATAAACAGTACTCAGCGTTAATATGACACGTCGAGGTTTAGAAAGAGACACATACAGAGTCACAAAGGTATAGAGACGACGCTATACAAAAACATCAGCTTATAATGTTCCCACTGCTGGTACACTGGCCTAAATGAGAGGGAGTGGGCCGTATTTATTAAAATTACAATAGACATTACTCGGCGTTAATATGACACGTCGAAGTTTAGAAAGAGACACATACAGAGTCACAAAGGTATAGAGACGACGCTATACAAAAACATCAGCTTATAATGTTCCCACTGCTGGTACACTGGCCTAAATGAGAGGGAGTGGGCCGTAATTCACCACGCGGGCCCAGTGAGGGTTGGTAGATGTCACATGTCTTCGACTTTTTGGCTCTAGGACATGCCGGTTACCTCACGATGTTTTCCTTCACCGTTTTGGGAGCAATGGTGATGAAATAATTTACAGTAAAGCGCGCCTGTCTGGTATTGAACCCTAGACATAGGTACAACTCAAAACATAGATGTGTCATATTTACGGCCGAGTAATTTAAACTATGTATTTACATTATCATCTAGGCGGTACATTACAACGAACAATATTGAAAATGTATTGCTTACTTATAATTTTATATTCAAATTAATTTTGTAGGTGGTTTATAGTGTTATCTTTTGCCAGCGGCTTCGCACTTCCATCCCCTATTTAACTCCCTTAGGGGTTGAATTACGGAAAATCCTTCCTTATTCCTTGTCTACATTATAAAGGGAACCTCTGTGCAAAATTTCAGCTTTCTAGGTCACAGGGTTTGGGCTGGGCGTTGATGAGTCAGTCAGTCAGGAATTTTCTTTTTATTTATATAGATTAAAAAGAAGGTCTTATCAAAAAAAGGCCCGTATCTTCGTTGACGAACTTTCAGAGTAGGCCCCCTGGAGTGGAGACTGCGTATTAGGAAGCGTAGTGTGGGACGCCTCCCAGGGACCATAGACAGACGACCTTAACAGCGTTCATCCTGCGCGGCCTGGCTACGTCACATTTCAAGTGGTTTTCATCTTATTTTGTTTTAATCAAAATATTTTTTTTTCAACCAAGCACTAGATCACTAGTATTTATAAGTTTGTATGCAATTTTTTTTTTGTATTTACTTATAAAAATCGACATGTTGTCAATTTTTTTTACTACGAATTTATGTTTTTATTATTTGATAAGGGTTTATTTCCAAAATGGTCTCATTTAAATTTCATATAGATCTGACGATGCATTTCGGAGACAGACAACGGAACTCTTCAAAAAATTACAGCAAATCAACGGCGATTGCTGCTATCGCATAAATATGCATTGTTTTGACCCCTAGGCTGATGAAATTTCGAATTGGTGTGGCGTAGGTACTATATCAAAAATGTGAAAAATAAAAACTTAAAAAACAAAAACAACCGACTTCCGGAAAAACACTACAAAGTGAAAAATAACTTTAATTTCGGAAGTTTAAAAAAAAAAGTTTTTTAAGAGTAAATGTTGAAAATAATTTTAAATACCAACGATCTAGTATTTGGCTGAAAAAAAACAGTACCTTGATTTATATTTAATAAAATCATTATTAAAAACCACTACAAATGTGACGGTGCCAGCCCGCGCAGGATGAACGCTCTTAAGAAATTGGCTGAGACAGACTGGATGCGGAAGACGGAGGACAGTGTGCTGTTGCAGTCTGCAGGCGTAGCATGACTAATTCTATCTCTATTCTACCAAGAATAGACAAAGTTATTTCTATCCAACTTCACATCTCTTCTGCCCGAGCACGGGGCGACCCGTAGACTCGCGTTTCTATGAAGACAAAGACATTTATTCTTTCCATAACAACGGGGAGGTAGTTACGCACTAAGTATTCGATTTATTCATTAAATGGGAGTAAATGAACTTATTTATACGACTAAAAATGTACAAGTACTTTTTTTTTTAAACTACCCCCACTTGTCAAAATTAGAGAAAAAAAATCGTCATCGTAGACTTTTGTCGACTGAAGAATAGAATCATTACGTCTCAGTTTTATCACCGTCGTATTTGAGACGGTAGAAATCTTTCTACAATCTGTGTTTTCTTCCGTCGACAAAACCCGTGTCTATGGTGGTCATGCTACGCGTGCTGGGAGAAGCCAAGTACAGCAGAGGGCTGCGAAAGGCCGAGTTAATTAAATCTGTGGTACTGAAGGTCATGCAGCTCGTAGAGTGTCGTCTATCTCAGCTAGAGCCATCGCTGCTGACCGCAGCTGGTCGGCCTGACGTCGCGCGCTTTCAGTCAGCGCTGACAGGCTCTGACGTAGCGCGTCCACTTTGGCACTGACGCGGCGACGTTCGGCGATGAGTAAGTCGCGGGCTTTGACACCTAGGAGGGAAATGGTAAAGTTATACTTTGGCAAGCGAGACTGCAAGAAAAAGGCGATGGGCACTAACGTCCTACAAAATTGTAACTTAGTCAACAGACTTGAGACTTATCACATTTAAAAGGTCTTAGCTTACTGATCATTCGTTACTATGGCGGGGACCGTTAAAAGTATGGGGGTTTTGTATGTTTGATTATTTTCCCCGTCAAGTGCACACCATGTGTTCCGATAGCAATAGAATTTCTATTGTGTCTGCTAATTAGACGCGCGATGGGTTAAAAAATAAGTGAATAACGTAATTGTCTTTACTTAAGGTACTTCATATCGTATTTTATTTTCAATGAAAAAACATACTGTAAACACGCTTGTATACTTGGAGCTTTCACAATGTTGTAGTACGTAAGTGCAATTTAATATTGTAACTTTAAGGGTGTGAGTCTGGAGATCTGTAATATGCCCCGAACCCAGTATAGACTCTAGCTCTCAAAAAGGTTTGAATCTGCCTTTAACCTAGATACCATGTACCAAATTTGGACCTTTTTGAGAGAAAATAAATAAATAGTATAGTATAATATATACCCCGTAGGTGTTGATAGAGATTGTTCACCTACAACCCGTACATCGTTACCCAAATGAAACTGAACAGTGACTTTTTTCAAGAAACCCCAAAGGCTGTGTCCAGACCTGGCGAATGCGCCGCTCGCGGGCCGCTTGCGAACTGCGCGCGTGCAGTTCATGTTCCTACGCAGCCCCTGCGCCGGCCGCGCGTCGCTCGCGCGCAAGCTATGCGCCGTACTCGAGCGGCGCAGGAGGTGCGCGCGTGCACCTACCTCGCCCCCATATTAAGATCAAACGCGAAGGAAGCTATGTGCGAACGAGCAGCGCGCGCACTGCACACGCGCCCCACTTAAGCCTTGCCGGAGTTGTACTAGAGAGGTGCAACAAACGTAGGCTGTAACCGCACGCGAGCAACACGCGCGCAGTTCGCAAGCGGTTCGTGAGCGGCGCATTCACCAGGTCTGGACATACCTAATATTTAAGACTTGAAACCAACGGTTTCTTATGTAGCCCGTAACGGAAAATATGAGACAAAGATGAAGTCTGTTGGATCAAAAAAAGAAAAATGACTACGGAGTCCATAGTCGTTTGCCCATCGTCCTTTAGACCATCTCCAGCTGGCAACGTGAAATACAGTCTTAATAGTTTAAAAAACTAAAAAACACGCTTTAAAAACCAAACTAAAAAAGTAGAAAATAATTTAAAAACCAAACTAAAAAAGTAGAAAATAATTTAATTCAATTAAAAAGCGTGGGGTGCTTTTTGAGGTATTTTTATAATCAATTAATGTCAAGCACCCCACGCTTTTTAATTGAATTAAATAATTTTCTACATTTTTAGTTTGGTTTTTAAAGCGTGTTTTTTAGTTTTTTAAACTATTCTTTATTTTCTATTTTTTAGTTCTGCTAACTACAAAAGCGTGATTTTTTCAGTTTTTTTTTCCTTTATTTATTTCTATTATTCTCTATTTTTTTTTAAATTATTGAATTGTCATCGGTCGTCGATAAGTTTACAAAGTTTAAATGAAATCTGACCGTTTAAAGTGGGCCAAAATCGCGCCCTAAGGAGTCGGTTACAAACATACAAACAAACAAACATACAAGTGAAGCTAATATAAAGCGTGTAAAAATAATTTTCTGGGGTCTGTTTGTTTGAGCCGATGTGAGACTCTTAAAAACAAGAGATTCGATTCCACGTTTCCAAAACGTAATAAAATCGCACCGGGACTTTTTCGTGCACTTTTAAGGGGCCATTCAAGTATTACGTAAGCAAATTTTTACAATAATTCACCCCCCCCCCCCCGCCCCCTCGTCAGCAAAATTAAGCAAAGCTCTTACCCCCCTCCCATAGTCACGTAATCATTGATAGCAGACACACAACGTGTCTGCTCACTTTCGTGTGATTTTGGAATATTGTCATCGTTTTCTTCGAGCCATTCATAGACAATTAGGGTTGCCATATGTGGTCTATGTAATAAATTCTGCTGACGTAATCACCATCGAGACCCCCTATCCCCCATGTCATCAAAAATAAGCACTGCAAAGACCCCCCCGACCCCCTGTAGTGCTTACGTAATACGGGATTACTGAATCAGTGTTAAGGGCCTACGTCCCGTTTGGTAGCGTAACACGGTCACTTTATGAACCGTACTGCTCATTAACGGCTTGTCTTGAAGATTTGAAAAATATATGATTTTGCTATAGATTCATATAGATCATTTTGCCGGAAGTACTTTTTTTGTATGGTTAATACTTTTGCTGTAAAAAAATATTTTCCAACACGCAATATTTTGGCTTCTATTCCATACTCCTACTAAACGGCTTCGTTATTTGGAAAAAAAAATACACTGATAAATAGATAGTTAGAGGTGGGCTATGTTTGGGTTACAATCTACTGACAGTTGCAAACCAATATTTTTGCAGCACAGAATTCTAACACTTCCGTCACTTTACATATTAGAAGTATCGGTATTTGTAAAAACCAATCCTCACTTGTTTCCCCTTCTGACAAATAATTCAGGTAGAAATAGACGTGAAAAGTACAGACTTTGGGTACAATCACTCTCTGCCAAAACAGCATTTCTAAGCAAAAGTGTGATATGCATGGCCCCATTAAGGTGAATGCGCAGTGGTAGAGCGCGAAATTCAAATTTTGTTACCTTTTTTGCAATTTTCAGGTGAGTGTCAGCTTGTTTCTTGATCAAAATATGATTTGCGACTATAACATCTACGTATTTACAGATTTATAATCATTAGAAACAAGCTGACACTCACCTGAAAATCGCAAAAAAGATAACAAAATTTGATTTTCGCGCTCTACCACTGCGCATTCACCTTAATATACAATAAAATTCCTAATGCCCTTAAGATAATGAATGTTAATTCCTTTAAGAGAGAACTGAAAAAAATACTAATTAGTAAGGGATTACAAGACGGACGGTTACGGAGTTTTTGAATGACAAATTTTGAATTTAGATAATTTAATAAGTATTTTAGTTTTAGTAATTTTATTGTTTCAATTATTTATTATTATCTTTTGACTTTATTTTTGCATTGACTGTTTATGTATTTGAAATTGATTGGATTTTGACTATTATTAAAAACATTCTCATTTATAATTTTAAACTAAATATTATAAACTATTTTGTACGCCGAATATGGCAAAACATGTTCAACCAGCAATTTTAAACGAATTTCCATCCATATGTGCACATTTATGTATCATTTTACACATGTTTATACAAATAAATGCATCTTTATCTTTATCTTGAATAGCCCCTTAGCGCCGAGAATTAAAAATCGAACACTGTTTTTTCGACGCGCTGAGACTCACTCACGCTGCAGTGTTCTGTTGGATTTTCAATGCTCGGTTCAACAACGAGAGTTCAAAATCCAGTGCACTATATAACTCCACCGCGATTTTATTACATTCGTGGGAACATTGGTTATCAACCGCGCGGAACTAGTTGGCCGCGCCTTTGGTGGGGACAGGGGTGAGGTGGCGGGTTGCCTAGTGTTCCCAACGCACATGCGATTATAGACAGTGATGATTAATCTCGAGATTTCGCACTTAATAAAATAGAAAACAGATTTACCATGCCTAGTAAGTGAACAATAGAAGTGAATAATTAAAAGAAAAACGCTTAAACTTTTAGAAGTTTTTATTGTAATTATTTAGTAATTTAAAATAAACCAAAAACAAAATTGTATGAAATTATTGACATATCCTCTAAAATCACTTGATTCTGGACTTTCTGAATTTGGGTCTGAATCATCTTGTAAGTTTATAATGGTTTCGTCCATCACAGCATCAAATCTAATATCATGATTCCAGTATTCTTGTTAATTTTTTGTTTCATTTATATTCGCATCAGTTTTATATTCCAAACTATCAACATCGGCTTTCCGTTTTTGAAAAAACGTATGCACATGAATATGAAATTTTTAACTTGTCTATTTGTCTGCGGACTCATTTTGCTATTGCCATCTCATGTGCGTTTTATCTAAGTAATTACCTCTCCATCCCACAGCTCACATACCTAAGGCACGGTTAACTAGTTCTGCGCAGACTATAATTGATTCGGTTTTTTTTTTATAAAAAGAAGAAATGAATAATAGAAATAGTTTATTCTGCACAAATAAATTTTCTTACCTAATAACGGCAAGTAGTCCCCGGCTCTTTCCGCTCGAATGTCCAGGGTGAACCAATCGTCAAGGTCTTCGGAATCTGAAGACGGTAACTCCTGAAAGCAGTCCGTACTACTAAAAAGACAGTTTGAAACTAACACCCAACTAAGATAAAAATATATAATGTTTATTAAGGCGGAGATTTCATGAAAACGGTCAAAAAGGCGGTTTTTTAAAGCAGTGTATCTCTTTAACCGTAAATAATTTTGAAAGCAAAAAAGTATATGATATTTTCAAGTCTTTTTTGCATACATTGATCGAACTCTAAACATAATTAAACATACTTTAATGCATCAAAAAAATTATCAAAGTCACCTTTTCATTATATTTAAAAGCAGTTTATGTGAAAGCATAACTACTTATGTGAAAGTCTATTAACAGCTCCCAAATTACAATGTCTGACATATTCTCGTCAATAAACATCAATTTTAATATCGACTCTTTAGTAGTGATTGTCATGGAAATCATGTCACTTGGTTCAAATAGGTTCATTTTATATAGGTAGATTCTTCTGCATATTGTGAATGAGAGAACGCTGTAGGCCTTACAGACTAGATTTGTAGACGATTTTCTATTCTGTATTTTCATTCCTCTAAGTACCTGGTACTTATTGACAGGCCTGCACTGTCCTCCCATACCTATTATCACTGTAATTTGAAAACATTGTAAAAGCCAATTATTTTAAAAAGAGTAACCGTGGAGTTTCTTGCCGGCTCTTCTCCATAGGAAGCGACAAATTGGAACCGTGCACCTAGCTTCTGACGTTTCATAAGTACCCGTGCAGGTTTATGTGAAATAAAATATTTTGATTTGATTTGATTCAGGTTTAAAAAAATTGTGTAAGGAAACAGTAGCTAAAAGTCTCGTATTCAATCGTTTCAAGTTTTTGACAGTTTTGTCTATTGCATGATTTTGACTTTTGTGCTAGAATCATGTCTCTGAAAAACTGAAAAGTTTTTATTCTGTTGTGTTGTTACTTACGTCATACAGGCTTCCATCTTCAGACTGACTTTCGGCATCGCTCGGGATCTCCTCATCCATCATTTCAGGTTTCATGATACGCTGTTTCTTCGAACCCTCACCTTCCGAATCTTCGCCGAACTCCTGAGAGAAGACCAGAGAATGTGTAACGTATAATATCGCGACGGGGTTTAATCGGGGACTGGATTTCCAACGCCTTACACATTTTAAAAGAGTAACGGTGGAGTTTCTTGCCCATTCTTCTCCATACGAAACTACATTTTGGAAGGGGCGACTAGAATCAATAGGGTATTACACTCATTTTTGAAAAGTGTCTTAATTCTATTCTAGAGTCCTAATAAACAACTTAAAAAAACACAACATTTTTATTTAATCGATTAGTGCCATAAAAATGCATTAAAATTTTACATTTTCAAATTTCGCGCGTAATTTGACAAAACGCTGGACGCAGTAGACGCCATATTGCTCTCTGGGTATGACGTCAGTTTGCTAAAAACAAATGCGCTGATATTTTGTATGAATATTGTTTACAATGAAAAAAAATGAGTTATTTTACTACATATCGTTGGTTTGCTGTTCCTGAATGCAAAATATTATTTAAATAAAAATTACTTTGGTTACGAAAATAATAAAAGTACAAAGTTGCTCAGTTGACATGCCGTATGACGAAATAACATGGCGACTACTATTTCATGGTGTTCAAACACAGATAAGAAAAACTAAAATCTTCAAATTGTATTTTTAAATTTATTTTGTTGTTTGATGAACTAAAACTAACATTTTCCGACTGCATTTTGCCTAAGCTATCGCAATAATATATTTTTAGATTTTTCTCGTGTAGAGTAAAATACCCTATTCTATTTTAATGTAAATGTTGACGTTCAAAAGTGCTTATAAGTGCCTATCTATTCTATACATATAATAAAATTGTAACAGGCCGATGTCTGTACATTAAAGATATTGAAGAAAAAATAGTATGGGGGGTCTTTATTAGAGCAACAGAAGCCAAAACAACGGTTTTTAGAATTTTTGTCTGTCTGTATGTTTGTTACCGCATCACGCAAAAACCACTGCATGGAATTGAATGCAGTTTTCAATGATGTATTCCGAGAGGTCTAACTTAAAAAATAGGCTATATATTATCAAAAAAAAATATTATTTATAAAAAAAATGATCAAGAGCTTGATCCAGAAAGCGGTACTACTGGACACGGCGCGTATCGTGAGGAGGTTCCTCTGTCAGCAGCCCTGACCACCGGTAGCTTGGACCCTGTTCCCGATACCGGTGGGCTACTATTTTTATATGTTTTTATGTAAATAAAATTATGTTCGAATATTAAAAAATATAATTTATATGTACATTTAAATGAATTAAAGGATAAAGTATAGTATACAAGGTGTAACTTAAATAACGCACAACGTCTTAAGGGGTCATTGTACTCATCATTATCGACCACTTTTACTATGGGACCAAACCTGAAATCGTAAAAAAAAAATCAGCTATTCCTTACATTTTGACAAGTTATGCGAATACAAGTGTATGGAACAGCTGATTTTTTTTCGCGATTTCAGGTTTGGTCCCATAGTAAAAGTTGTTGATAATGATGAGCACAATAACCCCTTAACAGGTTGTGCGCTATTTAAGTTACATCTTGTATATGTAATACGCACCTCCTCGTCTAAATCCGTAAAGTCTTCTTCCAAGAATTCCTCGCCATCAATCATTTCATCAAACTCCTCATTTCTAGAAGCCACGACGTTACCATCTTTGACGTCCGGCTTCGAGACTTTCTCTTTGGTAATCGGTTTCTCTGGCAACTTGAATAGTTTTGGGGTTTTGCCTTCCACCGATGCCTTTGACGGCTTCTGGCTAGCAGTTGGGGTAACTGACTTTTGATTAGATTTTTGGCTGGTAAAAACTGTCTTGCTGTTGAATTTTTGGTCAGGTTTAGGTTTTTCTGTAAGTAAAATGAAAATTATTTGTAAAAAAAGTTAAATTAAGCATTTAAGGTGAACCTAGTCCATATTTTTTGCTTACAAACTTCGAGAGTGTTTTACTCCACTGTCTGACATGGCACATCCAAAGTAAAATATTATATAAAGAAAAAAAAAAGAAAGAAAACCGTACCGATATCGTTTTGTCTTATAAGTCATTATTGATATTGTCGGTACGGAAACAGAATACTAAAATTAAAACCCATTAAAAAGTTAGGAGCCAACAAAGATTCGTTTTTCTTGCTAATTTTACTTAACTTTGGGCGTGTATAAGTAATAAAAGAAGTGTAAAATCTCCAAAACCAAGTCGGTACCGACAAAGTTCAATTATCGAAAGGTTCAATAAACTTTATTGTTCATTGATTTATGCATTGGCTTTTTCATAAAACCCGATCTTCACAGGAGTTTTGTTAATTTTATCGCATTTTTTTAGCATAAATGATCCTGCATCTCACTCAATAACGTTGTGCGTGTAGACTAGCGTCTAACTGCTCATCACTGATACTATCTCTGTCGGACACGAAGCCTGGTGAGATAGTGTGATTTTTAGCCAGGCCCACCAGTGAGTTCGAGCCCGCGCCTAGGTTCACCCCGACATAGCCCCCGACCCAGACAAAAACCTCTAAAAAGTAAAACAAATATATTTATTGGCATTTTAGGTTTAATAAGAAGTTGTAGTTAATATTTTGATTAAAGCATTGTCACGTCGGGGGACGGGTAATGAAAATGTTATCCTTTTTTTTTGGCCAGGATAATGGCACAAGTCCATGAAATTTCATTGAATTGTCATCGGTTTTTGATAAGGATGCAAAGTTTCAATTTAATTGGACGTTTTATACTGGGTCAAAATCACGTTTAAAGATTTCAAGCTACAAAAGGGTGTTAAAAATGGTTATGTTTACTTACGACTTTTATTAATGCTATTGTTGACTTGAACCACGTGTTTCACAATTCCCTTTGGTTCCGGTTTCTTGCCGCTAGAGGGCGGTTTCTTCACTTCAAATATTCGCTTCACTGTGTTGCCTTCGTCTGAAGACTGTGAAAAAAAAAACATACATTTGTTTAAGAATGGAATGTTGATGAATGCATGACTATGTAGCATAACAAGCCTATAAACGTTCCCAATCAGAATCAGAATCTTTATTTGTTAAACATAGGTATTTACGTAATGGTGTTAGGTTAACATATTTGAGCGCTATGTTTTGCCGCGAAGGCATACAAATTTTAATTATAATGTAAGAATTAAAATAGATACTTAAAAAAACTAAATAAAACAAACAATAAAAAAAAAACAAATAAGACTAAAAAAGATTAAAAATTATCATTTATAAAATCTTGAACAGTATAATAACATTTTTCTATTAATAGAGAGGTGAGAACTTTCTTAAATTTTGATAGGGGCAAGTGTTTTATACTATCGGGTATTTTATTATAAATTTTCGAAGCCATTCCAAAAAAGCTCTTTTTCATCAAAGTGGTTCTGCATTTTATGTCACACAACTTATTTTCATAGTGGGAACGCATTGGAGTTTTTTTTACATCGGAAATTTTAGTAAAAAGGTGTAAATTCATTTTAACAAACAAAACAGTCTCATAGATGTACATAGCTGGCAAAGTAAGTAATTTTAAAGATTTAATAATGCTGGGACTAAGGTCTCCTCTCGGTGAGAAAAAACGAGAAACTACCTAAGTAAAGATAATAAAATTTGTTATGGGACTGAGACCACCCCTGAGGCCTTATCCATTACCGTTTTGACCGCCACCGTCGGCTAATACCGACAAGAAAACAATATTTTTGGGTCATATTAAATAAAATAATGATGTTACGACTAATATTTCATTAGCAATCAGCAATTATAAAAATTCAAATAATTCTGCAGTTTAACTCCAATTTAGTAGATTATAATACATCCTCACAATGTATAACGAGTAGGCCCAAACCTCACTCCTACACTTACACCCACTACTCACATGCACACATTCACCACCACTATCTCCACACCATCTCCACACATAACCACACACGTCCCAGCGCGCTTTTTGATGTTTTTCTCTTTTCATTCTTTTGTTATTGGTTTAAGTTTATGTAATACGTATAATTTATTTTGTACTGGCTCAAAAACTTAATAGAAAATAAATAACCAGGGGAAGGCCCGTTCTTCTCCATAGAGATCTACGTTTTGGAATGGGCAACTAGCTTCAACTTTCTGACAATTCAAAAGTGCCTGAAAATGGTTTAATTGAAATAAATGCTTTGAGTTTGAGTTTGAGTTTGAAGGGCGGAGTATCCCAACACAAGCAAACTATTTGCTTAACAGGATTCTCCCCATTGTAACTAGAATAAGTTATTTGAGTTGATGCAATAAACATTTTTATTTTTTTGTTTATTTATTATTTATATTTTATTTAAAAAATAGGGGACGAAAAGCAATGATTAATTGGTTATCGATAAACTTTTGGAATTCCTATTCTTTTTTGTAGGTATTTGCGCCGAGTTTTTTGGCTTGGCGTGGGAGGGACGCCAATGCAGTTACGCTCTGGCGAACAAAAGGTAAATTTTTTTTTTTTTTGTAATCGATCCACAATTGCCGGAGAGATCGTGAAACAAATACTTATACAAAATAAAAAAATATAACTTAGAGACCAAATTGAGAACCTCCTCCTTTTTGAAGACGGTTAATAGAGAAAGAAAAAATACTTAACGTTTATTTGGACACAGTTTGTGAAACACTAAATCTATACAAAATAAATAACAAATAAATAATAGTTTAAAAAACTAAAAAACACGCTTTAAAAACCAAACTAAAAAAGGAGAAAATAATTTCATTCAATTAAAAAGCGTGGGGTGCTTTTTGAGGTATTTTTATAATCAATTAATGTCAAGCACCCCACGCTTTTTAAATGAATTAAATTATTTTCTCCTTTTTTAGTTTGGTTTTTAAAGCATGTTTTTTAGTTTTTTAAACTATTAATTATTTTCTATTTTTTAGTTCTGCTAACTACAAAAACGTGTTTTTTTTTCTCATTTTTTTTTTAAATTATTGAATTGTCTTCGGTCCTCGACAAGTTTACAAAGTTTCAATGAAATCTGACCGTTTAAAGTGGGTCAAAATCGCGCTCAAAGGAGTCGGTTACATACAAACAAACATACAAGTGAAGCTAATATAAAACTTGTAAAAAAGGGAATATAAATTAACTATACATGGACTCATAATCGTATTCAATAACTTTAAAGATCGAAGAAAAATAATGTTACCATACTAAAACTAATAGTGTTGGGGTAGTTAACGATTTTGCGTAAAGAAAGAATGATTAAAATGGTTTAACTTTAATTTCGTTATAAAACTTTAAAAATCGTTTGTAACATGTGGAATATAAGAATATAATTATAACAAATTCTACTATTTTTAATAGTGCATATCATGTTTTTAAGGCAAGTTATTATATTTAAAATATATATTTTTTTGTATGTAAGTACATTATTTTAAGTTCATTCAATTTCATTCATTCTTACACCACCTCACTATCTTTTTATTGTCATTATCTGGTAAAGTGGTAACCCTTCAACTGTCAAGTTACTGAATACGATTACGAGTCCAAATACAACAGTGTGTGCCTCACGTCTGCCATTAATGCCAGACAGACAACATTTACACAGACACAGACACATAACATTCTTACTTTTCTTAAGGTGAATGCGCAGTGGTAGAGCGCGAAATTCAAATTTTGTTACGTTTTTTGCAATTTTCAGGTGAGTGACAGCTTGTTACTTGATCAAAATATGATTTGCGACTATAACATGTACGTATTTACAGATTTATAATCATTAGAATCAATAATACATCTTTCTAAGTTAGATTTATTCCATAAGAACAAATTTCTTATGGAAAAGTGCTTGTGGAAGAAATCTAACTTATAAGAGATATATTAGACATTCTAATGACTTAGTTCTGTAAACACGTACCTGTTATATTCGAAAATCACATTTTGATCAGGATACAACCTGATACTGACTTTGAATTTCGCGGTCTACCACTGCGCATTCACCTTAACCTGGTGCTTACCTGATCAGTTTCGTCATCTCCATCGCTCATGTCTTCTGGTATCGCTTTTGTAGCTGTCCTCTTGATGAGGGCATTCTTAGCTAGCTTCAGAGTTTTGATTTGACTGCGCTGTGGGCGAAATGAAGCATGTTTAAAAAAACCCTATATTCTACGTTGACTAGGGAAAAGTGTACATCTTCAATGTGAAAAATGCGTGCACGACTGGATGGGTCCATTCAATCTGTGTGGTTCTTTCCTCAAACTACCATTTCAGACACCAATCTACACATGATCTGACCAAGATTATGTCTGGACTTTAAAAGAGGCTGTGACTTCTGAGTTTGTTTCAGCCTTTCTTCTCGGAGTAGTCAGATAGGAAACGCCGACCTCATCTAGTTAAAAAAATATGATTGACGTGTACAAGTCTACTTACAGAAATAAAATCATTTAATTCTATTAAATCTAGAGTGCGCTTTACGAAATAATTCCCTTCGCCGGAATGTTGGTAGCACGGAAATTCAGTGTCTTAAGGTGGATGCGCTAAGTTAACCGACAATTTTTATTTTTTTATGATTTCGCGGTCGTATCAGATATGGCTTTACAGAATCTTATTCATTAAAATCATTAAACTCATGCTCATCAGTAGCACTTGCAACCACTCCACTAGACCAACAAGGCAACAACAATGACTGGCATAGCTATTCACAACCATTCGACAGGCTATTTTATCGAAAATTACACATTTCGATAACCCGATTTGTCTTACCCCCGACAGCAAACGGTCGTCGATAGAATAGCGGTTATCTATTTAATTTAAACTGAAATAAAAGCAGGTGTTGTATTGTTCTGTAACAACGTCTATAGGACTCGGATGATAACATTCTATTTTTTTTTGAGGCTGGGAAATCTTTAAATAACTTCTCCCTCTCTGGGTGGAGCAGGAGGGCGTGTCAGACTTTTACTGACTAAAACCCACCCGTGTTCCTTCAGTTGCCTGTGTGCCAGGGGCCACGGTTTCTCTTTTGAACAACCCGCACCCCTGGCAGAACATTCATTGATGTTCGATTCGGTATAGAAGTGTATCGAATGGTTATGAATAGCTATGGTGATGACATGTTTCAATGACGGCACCACACACGTTTACTTCGCCACTATCACAGTCCAGAAATAATTCAAATAACATCACGCCTTTTTCGACAAAGGGTTGGGCAGACGTGTGTACCCATTATTATCATTCCATTACCAATGTTTTCTGTTTTTATTTTATATACAGGAAAGTTTTTATTCAGTGCGCAAACAGCTGTTTCTTTTTTGTGTAACCGACGAAAAATTTCTGCGCTGGAGGTCTAGAATGATATGCTGAATTCATGGTTACAGTTTGCGCACTGGATAAAAACTTTTCCTGTATAGTTTTAAGGCTATTTTTATGCTGTAATACCAATACGTACTATCCTCCCATACCTAGAAACAATATTCTTAATTTGAAATCATTGTAAAAGCCAATTATTTTTAAAAGAGTAACCGTGGAGTTTTTTGCCGGCTCTTCTCCATAGGAAGCGACAAATTGGGACCGTGCACCTAGCTTCTGACGTTTCATAAGTGGCCATGCAGGTTTATGTGAAATAAAATATTTTGATTTAAATTCGATTTTGAATAAACGCATTTTTCAAACTTATTTTCTTTCTTTCTTTTAGTAAACCCAGTTTCCTAGTACACCCACATTTCGCCAGTTATTTTTAGTCATGTAAGAGAGGGCGACTAATACCAGAGCCTATTAAAAAATATTCTAATTCTAAAATGTGTTACATACCTCATATATAAAGTCGTCATCATCACTAGAACCCTGATCATCATTCTTATCACTCTTTGTCATTTTGAACGTCTTTTTCTTCACTTTTTGATCACCTTCTCCTAACATGCGCTGTAAATGAAATAAGATCATGAAAAGGGGTTTTCGAAATCAAACAATAATGTTGTTGTTGTTGTAATGTTGTTGTTGTTGTAATGTTGTTGTTGTAATGCTGTTGTTGTTGTAATGTTGTTGTAATTGTGTTGTTGTTATGTTGTTGTTATAATGCTGTTGTCGTAATGTTGTTGTAATTGTGTTGTTGTTGTAATGCTGTTGTTGTTGTTGTAATGTTGTTGTTGTTGTAATGTTGTAGTTGTGGTTGTTGTAATGTTGTTGTTGTGGTTGTTGTAATGTTGTTGTTGATGTTGTGTTGTAGTTGTCCCAGCGGACACAGGCCTCCTGTGAGACTCCTCCTCTCACTCTGTGAGAGGGATCGGGCCGTAATCCACCACGCGGGCCCAGTGCAGGTTGGTAGATGTCACATGTCTTCGAATTTTTGGTTCTAGGGCAGGTTCTAGAAAAGTGCAATACCTACGCGGTCAAAATATATGGAACAGCAGTTTTTTGTTTTTTGTAAAACCTACGAAAAATTATGTCCTTGAACCAAAAATTCGAAGGCGACATCTACCAACGTGTATTATTTAAGTTAAGTCATAATTAGTTATTTAGTACCTACCGACCGATTTTTGTTGTTGTTTAAGTTAATGTTTATCAGTGGAAACTGGTAAATGGCCTTCTGCTTCATATTGTTTAATAACATTGTTTATGTTAGCTGTAAGTTTCCCAAATAAAATAAAATAAAATAAACCCGCACTGGGCCCGCGTGGTGGATTACGGCCCATTCCCTCTCACAGAGAGGAGGCCTGTGTCCCAGCAGTGGGGAAATTATAGGCTAATTATGGTTATGGTAAGGCAATGTTTATCTGTTTCTTACAAGTAGGTCATCAGTATCGTTTCCGTCATCTTCGTGTGGTTTCGCCTTGATGACTTCTGTTTCATCGGTCACTTTCGCCTCGACCACATGCCCGTCTGTTTTTCTGGAAATTAAACATATATTTTAGGTTCGTAGTTGTTCTGTAGTTTGTGCCTACCCTCAGGAAAAAAGGTCTGAGTTTATTCAAAAAATAATAATATTTCAGGCAAGTATTTACACATACACCTATAGCATTAGAAAATTAAATTAAATTTGAAATAGATATTAAATTAAATTATTATTCTTATACATTCATTAGATTGATTATTAGAGAATAATCAAAATATTTTCTTTCACATAAACCCACATGGGCACTTATGAAACGTCAGAAGCTAGGTGCACGGTTCCAATTTGTCGCTTCCTATGGAGAAAAGCCGGCAAAAAACTCCACGGTTACTCTTTTATAAATAATTAGCTTTTACAATGTTTTCAAATTACAGTGATAATAGATATGGGAGAACAGTGTAGCCTATAACAAGTACCAGGTACTTAATAAAATAGAAAATGGTCTACGAATCGACAGTTTTCAAAGCCTACAAAGTTCACATGTTATGAATCCAAATCAAAAGTCATTTATTCAAATTAGGCTGACAATCAGCACTTTTCGAACGTCAAAATACATAAGACAGTCCCCCAAAAACGCCCACCCGTCACCACTTCCTAGTGATTTAGCTGGGAAGAAAAAGTAGCGGAACAAACTCCCCAGCAGCACAGCTGTCTGTTTAGTCAGATAGACTTGATTCTATACATACATAGACAAAGTAATATAAACATTACGAGACACAGAACATTAATTAAATAATTAGTCATACATATGTCAGCCAGCCATGCCGATATGAATGTTATTAGAACGTTGTGTATGCAAAGTCTCTCCACAGACATTGGCTCACCTCCCATCGCGCACCGCATCCCCTGTCACCTGCACACGTGAGGACCTAATGGCTGCAGCAGCGAACGGTATTCGCGTTGCTTAATTTTGGGCCTAACAAAGGACGATGGGCTCTAGCTCCCCCCCAAAATTGAAACTTAGTCAACAGACTTGAGACGTATCACATTTAAAAGGTCTTAGCTTACTGATCATTCTTTACTATGGCGACGGCTGTCAAAAGTTTGGGATTTTCAGGGAAAACAAGAGAATGTAATGGTACAAGTACCTACAATTTTTTTATAAAAAAACCCGACTGCGTAAAAAGTGAATTTTAATTAAAAAAAGATGGAAACCAGAAACTTGTTTTAAAAGGATGAGTATTAGACTGAATACTATAAGCAATCTTATGCAGTCGGAGGCATCTTCTTAAATTTAATAATAACCACCTTTATTGCCTCCGACTGCATGACCTTTAATGGCTGAAGTCGATCGCTCGTTTATCATTTTTTACCGAGAGCAATCAGGACCTAAGGACCCAATGTGAAATCCTGTATTGACGATTAAAAAAATACACACGTAATTGTTCAAGTTTTCACTTCTGTCAGCACTCCCGGAGTGCCACTGTTTTTTTTTTTTGCCACCGACACGCTAAGTAGGAGGAGTCTAAATAAATACCTGATCAAGAACGCATCCAAATCATCAGGCAATTCATCCCCGTTATGCGTACTCTCCAAATTATTCAACTGTTCTTCTATATTCTCAGTATGATTGCCCATGGCTTGAGTTAAACTCGCATGGTTACTATTGCTATGTGCAATAGTGCCGTGAGTTATAGTGGCGTGGGTAATACTGCCGTCGTGTAGTTCCACCTGGCCGATAACTGTGGTAGTTTGAATGATGTCTGTTTCTTCTAAAGTTTGGGTGGTTTCATTGTCTTCTGGGTTTGTGGGTAGGGTATTATCGCTTTTGTCTTGTTCTTGGTCTTGTTCCGTCTGGAATTAAAAATTAGATAATTAATTGGCTACAATAACGCCAATCCTTCCAAGGGATGTGATGTTAGCCAGTAACTAGGTTACGTATCTAGTCGGAACGATCTCCGGCCGCCTTAGGGTGAGGGCAGGTCGTACCAATAGAAAATGACGCCTCAATCAAAATCAAAATATTTTATTTCACATAAACCTGCATGAGCAGTTATGAAACGTCAGAAGCTAGGTGCCTAGACCACACATCACATTTGCGCTCCTTCGTAAACTATCTTCTCGGTCTACACTGAGCAAAGCTAGGTCGCATAACCTTTCTGGACCAATTATAGTTTTCAATAACCAATGTATTAATTTCAACTCGCAAAAAAATCGCTTGCAATGCTGCAATTTTAAGAGAATTTGAATAGAAATAGACAGAATTGGAAATACGCTTTCATTCTCGTACTGCAGAATATATTCAAGTAGCTCTTCAAATTTCTTAGATATAGGTATGAAATGGTTTATTGATGTTTTTTTTTTTTTATTAATAATTTACAGCGACTTTTTGCGTACCCCGTATTTAGGCACCCAGGGCTCTCGCCCTGCCTACCCCACCCTAGTTCCGCCACTGCCTGCATGCAACAGAGTTGGGGAGTTTGTTGCCTGAACAGTGAAAGAAGTAAGAACTTGATTCTATACTATGGTAGGTACGTAATTAACATTAAGAAACACAAAACATGATATTAAGGGGAATCTAGTCGAGGGCTCGAACTCACTGGTGGGCCTGGCTAAAAATCACGCTGTCTCACAAGGCTTCGTGTCTGACAGAGATAGTATCAGTGATGAGCAGTTAGACGCTAGTCATTAAGAAAAGTCCTTTGGAAGATCGGGTTTTATGAAAAAGCCAATGCATAAATCAATAAGCAATAAAGTTTATTGAACTTTTCGATAATTGAACTTCGTCGGTACCGACTTGGTTTTGGAGATTTTACACTTCTTTTATGACTTAAACATGCTCAAAGTTAAGTAAAACTAGCAAGAAAAACTAATCTTTGTTGGCTCCTAACTTTTTAATGGGTTTTTTTTAGTAAGTATTCTGTTTCCGTACAGACAATATTAATAATGAGACAAAACAATATCATATTTTACTTTGCCATGTCAGTTAGTGGAGTAAAACACTCCCGAAGTTTGTATGGAAAAAATGTGGACTAGGTTCACCTTAAAATATTTGCTTACAAGCAATAATAACGAAAAAAAAAAATATCAAAGCAGAAATAAATAATAAAAACAAAAACATAATCCACTTACAGTTTGGATATAGTCGTCATCAGTCAGTACTCCTTCACTGAGCCACTCCTCCTGTCCCTCTTCCAAGCATTCCTCGCCCTCCTCTGGATCTAAATACTTTAAAATGAAGAGAGAAAAATTGTTTATTTGTAACAAAAATCCTATCCTACTATAAATTATAAGTAATATTATAAAATTTTATGTGGTATGTCTGGGTTACGTATGGTGCCGGACGTAAAGAATAGCACCATCCCATCACTTCCCGTGGGTGTCGTAGGAGGCGACTAAGGGATTTACTAGAGAATGGGCAGCAGCGTTCTCTATGCATTTGACCACCATACTGCGGTCGCCAACCTGCCTGCCAAGTGTGGCGATTATGGCAAGCCCCCCAAATTGTGGGAGGCCTACGTTCAGCAGTGGACGTCTTCCGGCTGAATTGATAATGATAGTATGTCTGGATGTTTGTTACTCAATCACACAAAAACTTCTGAATTTGGATGGATGAAATTTGACACACAGATAGGTTAAAACCTGGATTAATGATGTACGCTCTTACTTGGTGAAACTGCTCCGAGGCATAGAACACAACCCGGGAGTTCTGCAGTGGTTACACTTGTACGTACCCAACCGTTATGTGTGGAGGCGACGGCCTCCGCCACTGCGGGTCGTACCATCAGCCAGGACCAACTTACTGGCTAAAACCCCTCTGACTCAAGCAATTCGCACTATCAATTACATTCAGGTCGAATTGGATATATTTACGTATTACTGGAGTGAATTCGCAAAAAATACTATTGTTTATATTATGTTATGAACAATGATCTTTGTTGTGTGCTTTCATTTTAATTTTGTGTGTGTGACTTTGCTATCGCATTAGGTTAAGACCTCTAAGGATAGTTTTAAGGCCTTTTAATAAATAAACTAATAAACACAGAATAAAGTTATTCCAAGTTTCAACCTATGAAAATGTATGGTTATTCCAGGTATAACTTTATCCCGTGTTTATTAGTAAAAGGCATAGGGTTTTATGCAGTGGTCACCATATACTGGGCAAAATACTTCAGTAACACAGGTACCCTGGGTGAACTCCTCTGTAAGATTGTCAGCAACACCAAATCCTTGGTGGCCTTTTTTCTTTAGGTTTTTTCAGAGCTTGTTAGTGAGAGAGAACGATCATGCAACTAAGAAAATCTGGTTGTATCTCAATCTCAACAGAAAAATACCATAATCGATATTCTAACCACTGTTGCAAGATTATATTTGAATGGCAGCATAGATACGTATAGAATGTGTTTTCATGAAGAAACTGGCAGTCAACACCTCCAAGCGGCTTTTACAAACTAAAGTAATATAAATACAAAACATACCTCTTCGTATTTCGACATCTTCGTCGGCGGTTCTTCAACATCAGACATTTTATAACTTAATTTTAAACTGAAAGTGCTTTTCTTATTCGTTTTGCCACATAAAGCAAGTAAATAACATAACTTCTTGCAAAATCAGCAAAGCTTTTCACAGTTTTAAAATAACCTCAATCAATACAGCGCGTTCCATATAGTGGAAGATTCCATTATTTTTTGTCTCACTTTTCACTAAGTTGAAAGACGGAGCCAGAACATAAAAAGGCTAAAATTATTCAAAGATCTTCGATGGAACGCATTCAACGCATTGAGACGCCAGCATTGTTTTGACAGTTTTAGGGACGTCCAAGTCCAACGCTTACCTAATCGATTGATTGGTGGGATTTTTTCAAATGAAAGTTGTAAGCAGATAATGCGTATTGGCAGTTTTAATTTCACATACTTTTTACCATTATGAGTGAAGCGACAGGGTGGGTAGACTTGAATGAATTTAACATAAAATGCCGCATGAAGCCAAATATAGTCTAATGGTTGAAAAAATACAAAATAAATTCACCAGGTATTTATATTTAAAACAATATGGGGTTTACCCATTCTATCCGTTGATGTATCCGAGTCTGTTTGTGTTGGGCATGGTCGGGTACACTAGGCTGGCAGTTAGGAGGGACATCGCATTAGTGAAGTACGTGGCGAGGGTGCTGCGCGGGCTGGTGCACCACCCGGATGTGCTGGAGGCGCTGCGGCTGCGTGTCCCGGACGGGTATGTGGGGGCGCGTCGCCGCCCCGCTTTGTTAGATATACCATGGGCTAGGACAAATTTGTTAAAGTTTGCCCCTTTGTCAAGGGCCGCTCGTATTATTAATAATATGCCGACGGAAGATATTTTCGATGACCTGCCGAAATTTGCATCAGGAGCGCAAAGGTGCATTGAAGAAGGCATTATTTGAAATTGTAATTTTTATTTAATTTTTTGTTTTATTTTTATTGTTAAATTTTATGTTAGTGTATTTTATTGATATAAATAGTTTTAATAAGTCTGTATAACATCGTTTTGGGAAACTGTTAGATGTTGTACTTGTTGGTGTTAATAAATAAATAAATAAATAAAGTAGTCAGTCAATTGGATTGAATGATCTGAGGGTTGTATTGATGATTATAACTTTATAAATAAATATTTGTGACGGACAAGAATCCCTATTAGATAATACAACCTGATAGTGACTTGCAAATTACAAAAAACGTAAGAAAATTTTAATTTGGCGGGCTACCCTGACGCTTTCGCACATTCTTTTAAAGTTGAAAACGTCAAAGTTAACGACTTCATAACGGGTCTTTCATTATCGCCATCGTTAATTAAGGTCTACATTATTTTCTTACAACTCTGCTGTTATGCATCGTCGTAATACAGTACTCTGTGGCCCACCTTCATAATGAAGGGAAGTGGAGACCAAACTCCAAATGCTAGAGCATACGCTTTTGGTACAGACGCCAACACATCAAGCTATCCCAAACTGTCAAATTTCCCCAATTGAATATGAACCTTAACCAGTTGTAATAAAGTTGAAATACTATCAAATCAATTTGACAGATTGGGGTATCTTGATGTGCTGGCGTCTGTACATCGATCCGTATCACTACTATTTTACGTTATTTGATATTTAAACCATATTTTTCAAATGGTAAAGGATGAATAAAACTGTAGCTTACAATAGACATTTATTTATTTATCAATAAAGAAATTTTCATTATTTACAATTCACAATATTTATTCATTTATAAAGTAGGTACAATATTACAAACTGAAAGCAGTCTATTATTATTTTATACTGATCTTACGCGACATAACAGCGTCATGGAGATATGGTACCATGAAAGAAGGCGAAAATATATTTAGAGAGAATTTATTTGTGCTATTGAAAAACCAGTGTTGTTTCCTATTACAGTTCGTTTTAAAACTTAGATACTAATTTGACAGGTGTAATGTCAAACTCCTTTATAACAAAGCAAACACAAAACTTGAAATGTCAGATTAGTCTCTAGGGTTAAAAACGAACTATACATTATGTATGTACGTAGATAGAGAATAGCTGCCAATGTGCTGAGTTTTTCATACTACCCTGTCACAAGCTGGCCTAGCCCGGTACGCCTATTAAAACACTGAATACGAACACGGCCGAATTTCTATGAATATCATGTTAGAACCAATTACAATATGTTGTACAGTAGGTGCTACTAAACCAAGTTAATTAGACAACTGTCAGTCGGGACGTCATTCACAAAATGATTTGACAGATATATACGATGGACGATCACAGGCGATCGTTGTCAAACTGTACCTGTAACTTAACAGATAGCTGTGCTGCTGGGGAGTTTGTTGCGCCACTTCTTCTTCCCAGCTAAAGCACTAGGAAGTGGTGAAGGGTGGGCGTTTTGGGAGGACTGACTTATGTATTTTTGTCGCTCAAAAAGAGCTAACTCTCAGCCTCGTTTGAATAAATGACTATTTTTTTTTTTTGTATTGGTCGATGGTCTACGGTCGACTAGTATGTACCTAGATATTTTGTTTAGTTATTAGTGTATGACGTAATAAATGTATACTAAATAATAAGAGAATACAATGGAAGAATTGAAATGGAAGGTATTAATACTTACCAGTGTTTGTCTATGCTTCATTCTAGGAACTATAATCGCGGATTGGAAGCTCTTTGTGTTATTTATTATTGCCTTTACTTATTGGCCTATGCTTACGCGCGATTAGCGGTGAACTACAATAGGCAATAAAATAATTTGAGCCATCTAAGTAGATATAAAAATATTTGCTGTAGAATAATTTCTCTCATTGCTATAACACTCAAGGCAAGTAACTACAGTAGCCGTAAACCTAGGTCGATACTAAAATTAATAATTAGCATTCTAAAAGTTAAAATAATCTAAATACATTTTCGCCTTCTCAACTCAACAGCCATTCTAATCGATATTATTATCTATAGCATCAAACGGCACTGCCCTTACAAACATTAAAAAAAAGTTTAAAAATAAATCTATACATTCACATTTTATACATTTCCCGCCATTTTTGCTCTAAATCTACAATTTTGCCTGAGAAACATCTCTGTACTATTCTTTTCGACTGGACTGAGTCTCTTGCCACATCAAGTCAGCCTCGTTTAGTGAGGAGATTCTGTGAACTCTGTTTACGGTGAAAAAACAACTTTCAGAGGCTTTAAAATTCGTTCTATTCTATTTTTTCGTATGGCAAGCAAAGCCTATGTCGACTATTCTGCCAATGTCTAAGTGAATTGGAAAAACGTGTTATTACAACAAAAAAAAAACCGATAATGATCTTCGATGATACAGTAACAGTTGGGATAACTGTTAATCTTGTGGGGTTAGTACTGGATCAAAATTCGTTAACGAAGTCAAGTAAAAAATCAAAATGGCGTTCGCCCTTTTCTTTCACATCTTTACAATAAAAATCTAATACCTATCAACAAGGCATTACTGTCATTCAGCCCGTCTTGAAATGTTTAAATAATAAACTCGTAAACTTTCCCGGAATGCATTCTCTAAATTTATTATTTATAATCGCATCAAAATCAGGAACTAAGCGATCAACAGAAAAGACACGAAAAGCTACTATAATTTAAGCTACAAGTACTTTCACATTAATTTTACCTCTGATTTTGCATCACTTCCCAAATCAGTGTTCTTTAACATCAATGGAATAAGGTTGATGTTGGGTTGCAGCCAATGACAAGTCTCTCAAAATCATTGTGATCTTTATTCTTGTAACATAAGGTTGCTATTAGGTTGCTGCTGTCAGAGGTAAAATAACTGTGAACGGACGCCTTTAAAAAAAATGTATTATGGACGATGTGCTCTCAAGAGGGTTGATGTGAAGCCAAAAACTGAGAAAAGGTTTAATTAAAGTAAAAAAAAAACATAAACCAATAAATAAATTAAATTAATTTAATTATAAACAAGCAATATATACAAAGATTGCGATAATTCGGAATAAAAAATATACATGATGCGTGTATGTTTGTGTATTTATATTTTAATCCATAGTAATATCTATTTAGCGCAATAATAAAATCAGTATTATGAGTACTTAGAGAATTATTTAAAAAACATTGCCTAAGAGGCTGTATTTTTTTTAAGATCAATTCACATAATTTCCGATAAAATCTGTTAAATTATAAAACATAATGATAAGAAATTGACAAGATCTTTAATATGGATTAAAATATCCCACAATTACTATTTTAACGGTAAACTAAAGAACTGAAATAAAACTTAACTACCTACATACAATTTTAAATTAAAATAAACATAAAAGCTGGGTTTAAAAATATAAAAAATGATGAAAAAAAATCAAGGAACTATTTCAACATCAGACACATTTGAAACAACCACATTTTCGATTTTAAACGGCTTTCGAAATTTTAAAATGAAACTTTTTTTAAACTACAAATTTCGGTGACAGGCCCAATGACGTATTATAAATAGACGCGTCATCCACGAGCACTCAAAAACAGCGAAAACCATGAATGTAGCTACCTACACACACACACGGCTACACATCAAGCTATAAATTTCCAGTTTACGCTGATCTCGCACTGTACAGAAATCCTATGCAATGCGAGATCAGCTTATACTGGAAATGTATACCTTGATGTGTAGACGTGTGTACATACAATCATACAGTGCGCGAAGAACAGGAAAGATCCATGGCGATTCCTGTTGTTAGAAAGAGATAAAACGTGTATACTTAGTTACGTCACTAGCGTTGGGCCGCGTCACTGGATGGTACGTGACAAATAATACGACAGGCAATTACCTTGCATTTATCTTGTAACGCATCTAAAGGTATCATTGGACAGTCTTTCTACAAAATGATAATCTTAAAATTAAATAAGTATCGCTGCTTACATTTTTTTAAATACGAAACTAATATTGATATACAATGCCAATGAAAACTCTATGTACAAATGGATCATTAGACTTATATGAAGAGTCATGGAATAAAGAGCAAATGGCCGCTCAAGCAAGGCATAAGCACAAGTACAGTGGACCTCTGATTTGCGTTACGACTTTTGATACAAGTATAGTTGACCTTGAAATTGCTGCATCACATTTGACATAACACCCAGAAACTTCGAACATCACTAAAGGCATTCCTAAGAAAGCGGTTTCGTCATATTACAACGGTCGTCCTGAAAATCTGTTATTTTCAGACTGACTGACGTTTTCTGACGTGCACGCGAGATTCAACCGCAGGTTGGTAACGACAGGGTCGACTTTACATTACCTACACAGAATGTTAATGAGAGAAAAATTATATTTTTCCTATTTAATGGCTACGATAGCCTAAATATTCTGCAAAAAAAAAAAACATTCAGTCAGCCAGGTCGCACGGGCGTTTTTTATAGCGCACTAGATTTTGAACTCTCGATGTTGTACAGAGCATTCAAAATCCAACAGCGTATTTTGCAGTGTAATGAAAACCAAATGCGCAATAAAAAAAATCACCATTCAAGGGCTCATAGGAGATCCATACCTAATTTTGAAACGAGAGATTCGACAAACTGTGACACTTGTCTTGCGTTGTCACATCGATACGTACTAAATAACTGAGTGACTGACTTCTAGCCCCAAGATTGTGTTATAGAGTATGTGAAAGAAAAGGCCACATTTTAACTTGGTTTCAGAAAGATTAAAAACATTACCCTTCTTTTGGGCTTAGCCGCAGTCGGGTAAAAGTATTCAATCGATAGGAGACTTATTACAAATTATTTGTAGGTAGGACTTCGTTTTAAACCTACAAGCCACACAATATTGCCATCCTGTACTCGCAGGTAAAACTAGAAAGAGACAGAAGGATGGCGCAGTTGGATTTTCAATGCTCGGCTCATTGCCGAAAGCTGAAAATTCAAAAGCACGCTTTAATTAAGGTGTTAGTGAAAACGGGCATCAAACTTACATACTGTTTTGACAATACAACCGCATAACCTTAAAAGACAGCCAGTTTGACAGATCTGAACCTCTTTTGTCTCTTTCCCGCTCTATCCAATTGAAACAGATAGCAACATTGTCGACCTAATTACAAAATAATTAAAGACTTACGAGCGGTAAACCAGCGAGCCATTTTGAATTTCGAACTTGGTTCGACAGCGTTTAAGTTCTAAATAATTTATAGTCAACTGATTTTCAAAACGAGTCAAGATGTCAATTTTGTAATAAGAACTCTATATCAGTCGAAATAAGGTTCGAAATACAAAAACTGGCTTGAAGGTCTTGGCTTGGACCAATGTTCAGAACTCGGTTTGTTATTTCAGGCTATATGTTACAGAATCTGAGACTGTTAAAGTCACAAAACGAGACCGCCTCGATGCGAACTAAAGCTTTACAAAATGCGTTTCAAACTTCCCATTTTATTACAATAAGGTAAATCTAACGGTAATTCTAATATATATTTTTTTATAAATCTTTTGAACGCCGTATTGGTGTTTTATTACATCACAGTATTACGATTAATGGTACACGATTTATTGAAACAAAGTTCCTAATAGCACGTGATACTCTGCACACACTGTCAAAACTTTAAGACTTTTTGTCATAAGCACGTAATAATATCGTGGCGGAATGGTTCTTGAAGATGCACTCTGTTAGATTCTCAATGCTCAGTTAAGTGTGAACGTCGATTTTTTCGACTCTCATTCGCCAAGTGTACAAAACCTCAAAAGCAAAAGGAACTCCGTTCCAAGCGGGTGTCTCACGTCACCTCTCGGCTGTTAAGTATTTTTTTTTCATCTGCGAGACTTTCAGAGCAAACCTGCCTAGACGACTCACTTTTTAAACTCTTAACCAATATTTTCCACTTTACAGAACTATTCTAAATAATCTTAATGCTAAATAAGCTTTTGCCGATCGGTTGCACTCTCTTTTATTTAAAAAAAGGTTTAGTTAGATCGAAACTTTTTATAAACTTCATAATTTTTTTTGATGTGTAAAAAGAATAAAGCTGGCGGTGTCCCGCTGGCTATGTACTTCTGCAATACCAGTGGCATCGTGGGCGTTATTTGTAGGATAAGTACCTTTTTTAATTTTAAGAAATAAAAAGGCAGTTTTGCTCTGACAGTTTCAAATATAATCTGTATTTTACTTAATCTAAATTAGCTATCTAGCGCCAAATTTATACAATCTGTCTATTTAATATTAATCTAAAGCGTATATGTTTGGGTTTTTAACTCTGAATTGAACATGGCGAGCTTGCCTATAGGCAAATCTGAATGAAAAACCCGGCAAAATCGTCACAAGAGGTACAGATATTTTGTTCCATACACCGACTGGAAACGCACGCTTTACGTACAACGTGTGCAGACGCACTCGTCTGTTTGAGATAAACGTACGTACGCGTCTATGTGCGCGTGCGCATGTTCTCGCTCGTTGTATGGAACTGACCTGCATTTACTGCGTCATCATAGCAAAGTTTAAATGATCCGAAAGCGCAATATCCAGGTGAAAAATCGCCGTTTTTCAGCTCACATTTGCCCTAGCATTTACAGGGTGGCATAAATATGATTGGTCAATACTTTTGACAATACATAATATACAGATTCTTTTTTTTTCTCTCTCAGAAACTCACATTGTGTATTCTCTTATCAGAATAAAATGTGGCTAAATCTACTAGCAAGGTGAATTTCTGATTGACTTGCACCGTATTAACAGCAAGTCGATTTCTAAGTGTTAGCAAGCTAGCTAGTAGATTGAGCGGACACACTGTTCTTAATATTAATTGTGCATACAGCACAACTCAAATTAGGTCATACAATCATTTACAAAATCTCGTCATTAATCTATTTCGCGATTTAACTCAATAGCCTATTTATGCAGACAATAAATTAAGGACTTATCACATTTGTCACCTTTTAATCTGACACAGGACGTAAATGTCAAAGTGACAGCTGTCAGATTTATACAAATCGTGATGAGACTTAAAAAAGTGAGTTACACAAGAGATTTAGGCACAACTTTATTGCTTTAACGCCAAGCCTTGATTACATTCTAAACTTTGAGCATTTCACATGATGCTGGCTTCTTTTTAAATGCCAATCAAAACTCTTTCGGTGATATAAGTATTCGACATCTTGTTAAATGCTCCAAGTTCGGAGGCATGCTTCTATTTATTACTTTATTTTCAATTCAGTAAAAAATGGACCATGATATAGACTATAAATCGGCTTTAAACTATGATAGAAAAAAGTAAAACCTTTTCTCAAAAACTTTCTTTGTCAGAACAAATAAAAAAAAAAAACGTCTTTAAACGTAAAAAGGTCAAATATCCTGAAATAAGTAGTTTTGATATTTATTTGTGGTTTCAAGAAATATATAAAATGGTCCATTACATAAAGAATCTACTAAAAAAATATCTAAACTAAAATGCGTGGCGTTCAAAAGACATCCGGTTAACAGAAATATTGTTCTTTACATTTACACTAGTTTAGTTAGAATCGTGTCACTAAATACTTTCAGGCAAGGCATTTTTATGAGTTAACGGGTAGATGCGTTTTTTATTCTTTTAATTGGCAGTAACTGTCAATGGACGAAGGCTATCCACGTAAAGGTAAGTACTTACTTAAAGAACATAACCCTCCTTCTGGCGCAGTCGGGTAAAAAGCCGCTAAACGTTACATTTACAAGATGTAATTGAAATAACTAAAAACAAATGAAAGATAAACAAATTTTAATACAGGAAAAGATTTTATTCAGTGCGCAAACTGTAACCATGAATTCAGCATATCATTCTAGACCCCCCAGCGCAGACATTTTTCGTCTTTTATAATTAAAAAAAAAATCAGCTGTTCCATACATTTTGACCACGTAGGTATTGCACTTTTCTATGAAACAGCAGTTTTTTTTTTGTAAAACCGACGAATAATTTCTTCGCTGGGGGGTCTAGAATGGTATGCTGAATTCATGGTTAAAATTTGCGCACTGAATAAAAACTTTTCCTATATAGGACTAATGCTGAAATTGGAGACAAATCTGCTGTTCTATTTTGTCGATTTCATCAGCATCTGCTTAGCCTTTTCGCAACTATGTCGGGGTCGGCTTATAATCTAACCGGCTGCAGCTGAATACCAGTGTTTTACATGGAGCAACTGCCTACCTAACCTCCACAACTCAACTAGGTAATACGATAAATGATAAATGATTTTATTTCTGTAAGTAGGTTTGTACAAACACTTTTACGATACGATACCCCTTATTAAGACTGGTCGTCAGACTTTCGGGCTTCTAACGACCCGTAACGACGTCAAAGATCTGCCACAGGGGTGCGGGTTGTTCGAAAGAGATACCGTAGCCCCTGGAACACAGGCAACTGAAGGAACACGGGTGGATTTTAGTCAGTAAAAGTCTGACACGCTCTCCTGCTCCACCCAGAGCGGGAGAATTCATTTGATGATATGCCACCCTCAAAAAAATTAAAACGACGTCACAGATGTACAAATAACAGCCACGACCAAAAGTTTAACGTGCTTGTCGAGGCACGAAGGGGTCTTGGTATGTGAAGATGGTCACCCATCCACGAACCGACCGCGACAAGCTTAGCGCCTAGCTTAGCTTAACCTTCGATCGACCCGTGCGGCTGTTCTTAACCACGAGCTCTATCATTATGAAATTTCACTATGGGATTGATGCTGAATTCGGCGATTTTTTTTTTGTTCGAGTAACGCGAAGTTTCATGTATGGAGTAGCAGTCTTGACCTAGGTGTATCTTACTATACAGTAAGTGGGTCGTGGAGGTCAGATGGGCAGTCGCTCCATGCCGACCCGACATATTTGGGAAAAGGGTAGATGATGTGATGGATGATGAGGATGATGAAATGTATGGAGCAGCAGCTTTTTTTTTCGAAATTTTGTACCCCCTTTCAGGTTTAACACTAATAGCGAACAATATTTTAAGGTTTGATAGTTCTCATAAAAACAAACGACATACGCTATGGAAGCAAATCTGAAATATCGAAAAAAATCAACCATTTCAAACATTTTGAATGATAGGTATTGCTGTTTTCGTGTGGATTAGAAGATTTCTTCGATATTTCTGACTAAGGTACCATAAAAATAGTAGTGGTGTAATTCTAGCTTTAATTAGAGATATCTAAGCTAATGAAATTAATATACTAGATAGTAAGTCGACATAGGAATAGACAGATTTTCAACAACAAAAAAAATCGCTTTTTTTATTTCAGAGGAACTAAACTAAAACGATAGGCTCCCAAGAATAAATAAAATAAAACAAAACAGTGAATAGCAAAAAACAGCATATTTATCATTAAGTTTAAAAAAAAAGAGCAAAAACGCCCTACCCATTAATGTACAATTATTATTAACATTATACCTACACTAGTTCACTTTTTTTTACAAAATAATTATTAAAAAAAAATCCACTGAATATCGCACACATAACACTTTTAATTAAAACCTTCAATAATAATATACTCTAGCATTTACTTTATCGAAAAAAAATATGGACAGAAAAAAAAAACAGTATTTCTTTTCATCTATTCTAGTAACTACAATATGTCAGTACGGTCGAGGAAAAAAAGAAAAAAAAAGTTATAAAATCTATGAAGGCGCCCGAAAACTGAAAAGTCGCCTACACATGCCTGCAAAGCTACGGCCTCTTCAAAGCACGTTGGCTTTTATCAGCCGCAGTGACAGCTGTCTAAAAAATCATAGCACCGATAAACCGATGACCTTTTCGAATTAGCTTGTTGAAAGAATTAGCTGGATGTGGAAAGCGGAGCTTGGGGGAGGCCTATGTCCAGCAGTGGACGTCTTTCAGCTGAATTGCTGATGAATGCTGAAGTACGGTGACGGCAAATCAAACCTTTGGACAAGCAGGGTTTGACATTACAGTATTAAAAACGCTCTCTAAGAAAAACACACCATCCCTCCTTTCATAAATAATGGTTCAGTGACGTCATTCGATGGTAGATTGCAGACGCTATATGGCAGAAATCGCTCCAAGGAAGCCGTAGCTTAACTTGCACTAAATTATGCAACTATCTTGCATGACATTACAACATTTACCAATGAGAAGTTGCTATGATTCGATAACATGCAAGTTACTTGCATACTTTAGTGCAACTTGCAGGTACGTGTATTTGCGACTTTATTCTTAATTTTCGTGCGTGTGTATTACGCTGGCACCACTAAGGACTTTCAATTATTCAATTTCACCAACGAAACTGAACGCAATCAGTACATCTACCATTTTATTACAAAACACGATCTAAGTTTAGTTCGGAGCGAGTTAATGCATTTCCAACTTTATTTCGATTTAGGTAAAGTTCTTAGTACAAAAATGACAACTTAGCACCAGACTAAGTTGTTAGTTTTGTAAAAAGAACTTTATTTCGATTTCTGTTAGGGTCTTATTTCAAAACAGGCTCAATGGTGTAAACCATAACTAAAGAAAAACCTTGTCTAATCTGTGTTCAAGACTCAGAGTCAATATGCCACAGGAATTATGACAATGACAACTCTCGAACGCAGGTTAGATGTGCTGATCGCGTTTAGTTCTCATTGGTGAAATCTACCCTTAATAATTTTAGCACTAGTTGTATTTAGTTACTCGTGGTGCAAGACCATTTTGAAACCATTATGGCGAATCACTAAATAAAAATATAAAATGGTGAAGAACAACGTGAGGAAACCTGCCCTAGTTGAAAGATAACTTTACATATTTATGGTTAAATAATACTGCAAAAACAGTAGTTTTAATTTGATAAAATAAAAAATAGAAATAGCTAATGCGAAATACGACTAAATTTTGTCGTAACATTATCTCGTGCTGAGAACACTGACTATGTAGTACAGTCACGAGATTATGAGCCGACAAGATTATATCACGCTCACAGTTTGGCTGATCTGATCTACTTTTCTAAAAAGATCTTGCTATTTTTCCCCAACCATACTTTTATTCAGACATTACTCATCAGTACAAATTAATATTTACAATATTTTGTGTCGTAGTCCTTGGTGAACCGAAGTTCTTCAGTAGGAAAAAAAAAACAGGCCAAAATTAAAGTATTGAAAAAAAAAATACTTTTGCTCTACATATGCAGGTGGAAAAAAAATCCAGCACCTTTTGACGTCTGTCAGTAATGCCGCGGCCACACTACGAGAAACGCAGTTAATTATCGCGATGTTGGACGTTAACCGTAGGTGTAGCCACAATTCATGGCGATAATTTTACAACGGCATTCACATTGCCATTTGACGTTAGGCGATAACTCGGGTGGCGGTCAAATGTGGCCACTGAATATATCGCTTTAATTATCGGAATGTTTACCGCGTTGTTTATCGCGATTTTGGGTATTGACGTTGACCGTAGTGTGGCCCCCAGCATTAAGGGTTACGTAAATTACAGATAAAAAAAAAAAAATAAGTAGTCAATTTAAACATTTATTTTCCCTGCCATAATTTTTGTTTTAAATGTTTAAATAATGTAGTGTTACCGGTGTGTGTGTGTGTGTGTGTGTTGTTTTTGATATTTATTAAATTAAATTGTAAAGCAAAAGTAATTTTTACTTAATATGTTGATGCCTGAATTTTTATTCATCTAGTTAAAACGGTCCCGTTTAAGTTCATTACAGTGTACACACGAAGATATACCAAGCTTTTGTAAATTTGCCGTATAAGCACGTCTCGTCATCATTCTTTTGCCCTTAAACCAATTTATTTAGGGTCGGCGCAACACGTCTTTTCTTCCATACTTCTATAAAGACGTGAGTATGAGGAACAGGGTGTAAATTTCACTCTACCTCCATTGAAAAGGGAGGATCCTCCGACCAGACGGCTGTTGTGTCTAGTGGGCTATATGACGCTGTATACAGGGTTACGGGTTAAGTCGACCTAGATCCTTTAAAAGGTTGAAATTTCTATCATTTATGACTGATTTCACTATGAAACATAGTACCCCAAACTTAACCTATTTCAACATATTGGACAATAGGCGCAACAAGGAACTCGAACGAATCTATATATATTATGTTACGGCTAATAGCCGAAGTGCGGCTACACCTAGTTTTAGCCGGCTATAACTAGGTGCAGCCGGTTAAACTTAGATGTATCCTACTTATGTCACCGAAAAATTGTAAATACCGTTAGATTATAATCTCGCGAGATTGTAAACTGTCGATAAATTGTGAACTGCACCATACTGCTTACCGACCGATTAGGTTAGGTTAGGTTAGAATTGCGACCAAACGCGCGCGAGCCGAGCGAGCGCAGCGAGCGATGCCGCGGCAGCGGCCGGCGAGCGCTAGTCCAGCTGCACCTAGTTGTAGCCGGCTAAAGCTAGGTGTAGCCGCACTTCGGCTATTAGCCGTAACATATACAGGGTGATTGGAAGATGGGTGCAAAGCTTTAAGGTGAAGATAGTATAGACAATTTAGAATCATTTAAGCCATGGTTGTCTTAGAGGAAGTCTTACCATTTTTTTTTTTTTTTAATAAGCTTTAAAAGACGTATTGTACAAATTTTTTATTTTTTCTGAGCTTTAAATGTCTGTAAAAAAAATGTCTAATGACACAGAAGCCTAAAACATGTTTTGCTTGATTGCTTACACATTACTTTAATTAAATAAATAAAAAATGAATTCATTTATCATTCAATTTGGCCATAATTATGCAGTTTACATTAAATTTTGAGAATTTCCGAAAAAAAAACTTAAAAATTTGGTTAAAAATATTTGGTAAGACTTCGTCTAAGACAAACATGGCTTAAATGGTTCTAAATTGTATGTACTATCTTCGCCTTAAAGCTTTGCACCCATCTTCCAATCACCCTGTATATATAAAACAAAGTCGTGTTAGTTACACCATTTATAACTCCAGAACGGCTGGGCCAATTTTAATGATATTTGATTTTTTAGATTTGTCTTCGTCGGGAATAGGATAATAAGTATTAAAATATGTTAGTTATTTACAAAAAATATCAATCAAAACAAAAATCTAGCCGTTTATTTTTTACAAAACGGAACGCGATGCAACTGACAGCCAGCACACGTCATGTTATTCGTATTTTGTTTTGAAAAAAAATTACGCAAAACTGAAATGCATGTAGGTTCATTGGGACGTGTTGCGGAATACTAAGAGAGAATTTACCAAAATTCTTACTGGAACGGGAAAAGACAGAGTAAAGTTTGTGCGCGTACGAAGTCGCGGGCGAAAGCTAGTTATTTATAAAATACTACTACGTGAGAGCCTCTCATCACAAGTTTTTTCAAAGAATTTTGATAATACCCGAGCTTGTAATACCTTGCTGGATAGCAAATGAAACGTAGATATTTTTAAGCACATCTGCAGCATAACTGTCATAGACTTTTTTTTATATTTCGGAAAGAAAGTAATATTTTTTTACGAATTTATTTCAATTTATAACTATCAATCGTCTACTGCAATTTTAGTGTTTAGAATAATAGAGCAACGTGTCACTACACAAACATCGCAAATACAAATAAATTGGAGGCAAAATACCCAAAAAAAATAGGCCAATAGACAAAAAAACGGCAATTTTTTTTAAACCATAAAGGCCAATATCTTGATAAAGGTTAAGTTTGGGGTACGATGTTTCATAGTAAAATCAATCAAGAATGATGGAAACTACAACCCTTTAAAGGATCTAGGTCGACTTAACCAATAACCCTGTATAATTAGCTCTGCTTGCGCGATGCAGGATTTAGCGTCACGTTAGTGTGATGCGTAGTTCGCATGTGGCGGTGTAGATGGCGCTACACTTCTCTATTATTGTTGCCGTCTTATAGTAAAGACAAGGTTGGCATATTTTGGAAATGTACAGCTTGATATACCATCGCGTTGTCATACTGTGTTTAAAACCTAGTTTTTAATAACCTCTTCAATTTCATCCGTTGTCATATCTTATGTCACAATAGCTAGTCTTTCACCGTTATCTTCTCTCTGACAGCAGCATCCCAAAATCAACCTTATTGTAAAGAGAATAAAAATCACTATGAATTTGACAAACGTGTCAAACGCGTCAACCCAACAGCAACCTTATTGCAACGACAATAAAGATCACTGTGGTTTTGAGAGCGATGCATTATCAGAGGTAAAATAACTGAATGGAATAGAACAGTAGATCTGACAGCATGATAACCGATTCACTTGATCAGGCAAGCCCTGGCCACATGTGGTGACTTCCGCGCGGGATCCTGGACACTACAGCAGGCTTAGCATGACGCTTTCTATTTCTACGAAGAATAGACAGTGCTTTTTCTATACAAAGTCACATTTCGTTTCTCCATTTTTGACATCGCACCGTAGATATCTTTCTACAATCTGTCATTTTGTCTTTCGAGATTTGCCTCGGTTTGGCCAGAGTTTTAAAGTCAAGGCAATACGATTGAAAATTCTATTAAATTGAACAGGTTTTTAAAAACCGAGGTACAGGTCGTAAATATGGCACATCGTTTTTCAGAAAAAGTACAGCTTTGTATAGCGTCGTCTTTGTCACTCATACCTATGTGACTCTTTCTAATGCTCGACGTGTCATATTTTCGCCCGGACACTGTGACGTTGTTACTGAACGAATTTTAAGAATACCACGAATGATAATTTGATATTGTCCTTATCGATCGCGTTTTGACTAGTTAGTCGAACGATAATAGATCTTACTGCATAGATAATACAAAACAAATAGTAAAGAATCGGGCTGTTTAATCAATATCGGACACATCGCAACCTAATTTCAGTTGTAGTACTTGGCTATTTGATAATACATTCGCGTCACTTGGACATTACAAAATAATCTCTATCTCAAAAGGATAAAGTTCAGATTATAATATCGAAATAACGAGAATATTTCGACAAATTCTCCAAGTATTAGGGCAAAAACAAAAATGACAATTCGTATAAATTCGAAAACGGTTCTCAAAACGGTGAAAGAAAACATCGTGACGAAACCAAGGTGTCCTAGAATCAAAAATTCGAAGACATAGTCACATCCACAAACGTGCACTATATCCGCGTAGTGGATTACGGCCCACTCTCACAAAGAGGAGTCTTGAGTCCCATCAATGATTATGTTTATAGCTTCGAACATGCGACAATACGCACTATTACCCAACAACTTCAGGGCGTACGATACGCCGTTTCGTTTCTATACGCAGTATATGCGTGTTCGAAAATATAGCACAAAAGATTTAAGTGGAATTCATATTACTCTAAAGAATGACTATTTCATGAAATTATGACATTTGAGGGCAATTCTAACTTATGGAGTTGTATTGCTGATTCTAATGATTATGATTCTGAAAAGCCTTATTTGGTACGGTCGCGAATCATATTTAGATCACCATACAACCTGATACTGACCTGCAAATTGCAAAAAACGTAACAAAATTTGAATTTCGCGGGCTACCCTGGCGCTTCCACCTTAACCATCTCGATCAAACGCATCGAGCGCATTCGGCGCTCCGATTGGTCCGTCACGAATTGCTCGAGTATAGTTTTCATTGTATTTATTGGTGTATTGGCATGGTTTATCTAACCAAACAGATACTATGCTGCTGGGGAGTTTATTGGGCGTGCCGGGTGTTATTTTGACGTTCGAAAAGTGCTTGATTCTCAGTCTAATTTCAATAATGACTTCACATTTAGGCCATGTCTAAATCGCGTTCATAATTGTTGTGGAATATTGACTTAGGCAGTTTATAAACGCAGTTTAGATGTCCTGATCGCATTCAGTTTTGTTGGTGACATTAGCACTTAGAACATTTTTGAGAAGGTTAGGTTAATTAGGCTCCTCAACCAAAGTTTGTTTAAAAAAGTTTTAATTTCGCGTTCTAATCTCGAAACGGCTGGTTGAAACTGAACATTGCTAATACAACGTGGTAATGCCGCCAGTCTCTTGGGTACATTACCAGTCGACAGCGATGCGGATAAGTTTTTCGACGCTTTATTTTAGTTTATTCGTTTTAAGTTAGGATATAGGGGATTTGTAATTTTTAATTAATTTGATCTACTTTAATAGTACTTAGAAGGGTGACATTTATCGCCGTCAAAAACCAACCCTGTTCTTCTTTATTTATCTTCTTTGCTCGAAAAAATACATACGTCAAATATACTATGTTCAATTTATGTTGCTTGATATGACACGTACCAAAAACAGTTATTAACTTTTTACATAGTTAAAGTGAGATCTACAATAATCAGTTCTAAAATTAAAAATCGAATTATCTAAACTCAGTTTTATGATACACTTGCTCTGTGTAAATAAGCGTCTATAGTTCGACTCTTAGTTGTATTTACTAACTTGACAGTTGAAGGGTTACCAGATTTTGACAAAAAGAAGATAGTGAGGTGATGTAAGAGTGAACGAAATTGAATGAACTTGAATTAATGTACTTACATGTAATTTTTGTCTTGTCTTGTCTTAAAAAAACATGATATGCAACATTAAAAAATTGTATAATTTGTTATTTATTTTGCTTTTCAGTAGTTTGGTAATTTATTTATAGTTTTTTTTTTCTATTAGAAGAAAATAAAAATAAGAGAATAAAATTACTTTTATTAATAAATTATTAATTATTCTTATATTCCACATCTTACAAACGATTTATTAAAGTTTTTAAGTTTTTCGTTATTTACGCAAAATCGTTAACTACCCCAACACTATTAGTTTTAGTATGGTAACATTATTTTTCTTCGAACTGTCAAGTTACTGAATACAATTAAAAGTCGAACAATAGCATCTGTCATATCGATCATCATGAAATGAACAGAGTATAGCTGTACTTAAGCTTCAGTGTCGATTAGTCAATATTTTAACGCATTGAAAAATAAGGATCAAGTTTAATTCCATAATCAGCCTTTAATGTTCCCACAGCTGGGACTCAGCCCTCTCTGTGAGAGGGAGTGGGCCGCGACTTATATTGGGTTCGGAGGTCAGATATAAACAGTCGCTCCATGTAAAATACTGGTATTCAACTGCGTCCGGTTAGACTGGAAGCTTAAGTTGAGAAAAGGCAGTCGATATCGATAATACATAATCACGAAATTAACAAACAGTGTTCAGCTTTGTATTTACTTCAATAACTAGGAATCGAACTCACAACCTCGCATTCCTTACAAATAATGTTTTACAAAAACTTCGTTCAATCATCATTGAGTAAGTAAGTCCGAATCTTAGCGACCGTGTGATGTTCCCCAATTCGTCGTCATGGTAACGGGTGTGTTTAGTCCTTGCTGTGACGTCAGTCACTCGGCTGCGCGCGCGCTGCCTCTTGGTAAAAGAAGTCTTATATTGTCCTTATTATAAATTACTGAAAAGAAAATTAAACAGGCATTAGATATTTGGTAATGCTCGGTCATACCGAGGAGTACCTATCGTGTCAGTAATTTCTATCTCATGAAGCAATGCGCGCTTTACTTGTATATTTAAAAAAAACATTATTTCTCTGTCATCCACGATTGAACGACCGACGTGCTTTAAATACGTTGAGCATAACCGATTAGCTCAATGATTTAAAACAAAATTATCACGACGGGGATGGCAAGGTCTGTCGGATGACAGTGACATTTGAAACAAATGAGCGTCTTTTTTACGTTCCGTTGAATAGATTTTGCATGATATTTTACACCACAGACAATATATGGTGCCAGATTTGATTGTCAATCACCGGTGCTGTACCGAGCATTGAAAATCCAACAGAGTGCATTCCACGCGTCGGAAAAACACTGTGCGATTGTCAGCTCTGGGCGCTAAGGAGTGCGCTGATGATACCGTACATTTTCACAATCACCGGCACGTAACCTGGCAAGGTTTTGGGGTAGTGGAGGTAAGTTCGCGCATAGTACACTTAATGCAACAAAAAAATGATCACTTTTATTGCTTGTCATTATTCTATGGTTATTGCCATCATTTATTATTATATCGACACCTCCATGCAATAACATCGTAACTCACTTTTTGTGATTTTACAGGAGAGCGATTTTAAAGTTTGAAAAATTATAGCAAACTCAAAACACCCCGTACAATTTTTGAAGCTGGCTCTATTTAATATAGATTAGGCGGACTACAAATAGGTATGGTTAACTTGTAAAAGAAAAATTGTTTTCATGGGTTTTCATGACTTACGTGAAAAACAAAACAGTGAAATGACATATAAGTTACGAGGACAAACATTGTATGTCTGAGTTACAATTTAGTTGTTTTGTAGTTTAATTTATTTTTGTGGTCAGATAATTGTAACTCCAAGGTGTTAAGTTACATAAAATGTTTTTATATAGTAAAAATTAAGTTAATTCATGCAATCCAAAACAAATCTGTAAATAATGCGATAATGTATTATTATTATACCTATTTTTGTGTTTGTTATTATGTTGTCTTATTAATTTGAAAGATAAAAGAAACATTTTGTAGTACTTAAATATTATTTAATGAGATCACAAAATCAGAATCAGAAATTACAAAATAGCAGAACTTAACTGAATACCTTCTTATATTATTCAACATAAAACTCAACTTACAATGCAGTAACAGTTTATGATCATAAACCGTAATTTTATCATGTACATAGATTGTATCTAATGTTACAATTTTGTTGTACTTGATAAACAAGCTACTCATAATATTTTCTATAAATTGTAAATCAAGTTGCAATTATATTGACAAAAAATATTTTTTGGATTAGTTACAATACTTTGACGTTGGTTTATTTTAGAAACGAAAGGGAATAGAATTACAATGATAGTACAGAAAACTTGCACTTTTTTTTACATAACAATGCCGTTGTAACTCAATTTTTGGAAAAAAGTGAGTTACGATGTTATTGCATGGAGGTGTCGATATGTAGTATTATTCGTTCCTCGTGTCCTAAAGACAGTAATGAGTTCCGAATTTCTACCTTTCTGTATACGTCTAACTGTCCTGTCTGAGGTTTTGGTAGCTTCTGCAGTCGGTTTTACCGTATCTCTCAGTTTTATCTTCTTTTTCCATGAAACAGTACAAATCATAAACCAGTTTTCTGGTATGTCTGCGTAAAATTATATTTGGTCCCGGCATTGCAATTAAATTTAAACTAAAGATAGTCTATAATGATAAAATATTTGGAGTTATTGTGGCCTTTCAAAAAACAATATTAACGAGAACTAAAGGTCCACAAGCTTCATTAGTAGCTGCCCCAAAAAATACACTTGTAAAATAAACTCAATTTAAAATAATAACAACAATTCGTAACAAAAACAAAGGGTATAGGTAGTTTTAACGCACGTAAGTGTAATCGGGAGCGAACGGAACGCGGGAGGCAAGACTGACGCACCAATCGCGTGCTGGAACGGTGCTCCCTCCTTCCTCGCGTCCCGCTTGACAACCGAAGAGACCTAAAAATTGACTTTTTACGCATCTAACTACTCTTGCCAACCTACGCGCCGGGGACTGTACGTCCGTTTGTGCGATAATGGACCTAATCTATAGTTAAATTACTCACCTGATCATACATGCCATGCTCTCTGTCCCGCACGTGGTCCCGGTATTGTAGGCAGACACAATCAAGATGATTGATTTTACTACAAGCAAATCCATATTTACCAAAACTGACCCTATTTTGACAAAAAGTGCCCCCTTTTTTCCCAACGATGACGTCAAGGTACCAAAAATGACCTCAATTTAACAACAATGTTCCCCATTTTGCCAAAAAGTGGCCCAATATTTTCCGAAAATGACCCCAATTCACCAAAAGTGACCCACAAATTCCAAAAATAGCATCTGAAGTCACCTAGTCTCGCTGTCACGCTCGTGGTCGGGAGTGCGCGGGCGAGGCGCCGCCGTAGTTGAGGAAGTAGTGTCGCACTGTTCACTCACCTAGTCGTACAGGTCATGCTCTCTGTCCCGCTCGTGGTCGGGCGTGCGCGGGCGCGGCTGCGGCGCGGGCGCGGGCGAGGCACCACCGTAGTTGAGGAAGTCCCACACGAGGATGGTGTCGTCGTGTGAGGACGACACTATTTGGAACTCGTCGAACTGCAGCCGGAATACGCGGCCCGTGTGCTCCTGTGGCAACGTGTGCGGTCACATTGGGGAAACTTGGCACGGGTTTATTTATACAGGGCTAAGTAAAAGGAGAGCAATCAAGTTTCATACAGAGTTGGGCCAAAAACAAACAAGTGATGGCCAGAAAAAAAAGGGTTACCCTGGTCGGGGCAGTCGTCCTTATCATTTTTTTACTATCGCGAGGATTCTCGTATCTCTCCAGCTCTATGGAATTTGTAACATTCATGATTTCATTTCATTTTAACTGTTTTATTATTATGTCGTAACAGGTATGTTATTTTATATTTAATTAAAGGAATCATTGAATGAAAGGTTGCGATTATTCATGAACTTCCTCATAATTCCAAAAGTATATAAAAAAGGTGATAGAAAATTATAATAGCTATTATTTCTAAAGAACACCACTCACCACCAAAGTTCTGAGACATAGCTCTTGATGAGGCGTGCGTACGTCTAACGCCGCGGGGAGGTCCCACACTTTAATTTTGCCGTCGTACGCGCCGCTTACTATCCGTTTATTGTCGAACCTGTGAACAACAGAGGTTTGGGTAATCGAGAGATACATAAGCAGCTTCCTGTCCTTGTGTTAAGCTGGTGTCCCGTGTCGGTTATTGTTATACAGCAAAAATAAACACATTTTTTTCTTTTTTCAATTATGTCATTAAAAACTGTTATTGAAAGAGAGAAACACTAATTCAAACTTTAAACTACCATAAAATTGTTTAAAAACAGAATCAGAAATAGAAACAAGCGCATAATTTTAATAATAATTTTATAAAAACTACGCCTATTTGCCCAAAATGGATGTCATTTGATAAAAAAATGACCGCCTTTCCTAAAACTCACTAAATGTGATCCCAATCCACCGAAAGTGACTCCTATTCACCAAAAAATGCTCATAATTTACCAAAAGTGACCTCAAAACTCTAATACACTGCCCGCACTCGATGTCCCACAGTCGGATCGTGTTGTCGGAAGACCCGGAAAGGACTAGTCGATCTCAGTATTATAGGCACACCACATAACTACGATGTGACCCAATATAACACCGTCATTTTACGTAAAGTGACTGAATTCAAACAAAAAATGAAGCCAGAAAAATGAGCCCAAAAGGGCCCCCTATTTAATTAAAAAATACCCGTTTCCTAAAACTGACTCAAAGTGATCCCAACCTACTGAAAGTTACTCCAATTCACCAAAAATGCCCCCTAATTTACCAAAACTGACCCCAAAACTCACCGTATACACCTGACGAGCTCTTCATGCCCCTCTAAGACACGTATACACTGCCCGCACTCGATGTCCCACAGTCGGATCGTGTTGTCGGACGAGCCCGACACGACCAGTCGATCCCGGTATTGTAGGCACGCGATACCGCGCTTGTGACCGTTCAGCGTGCGAACGAACTCGCACGATGATGTGTTCCATACCTTAGAAGAAGAAATATAGGTTCTTGAGTATAAATAGGTAGAGATTTTTATAATGATTAAATTAGCATTATTTAAACTCTTTTTTACACGCTTTATATTAGCTGCATTTGTATGTTTGTTTGTTTGTAACCGACTCCTTTGGACGCTATTTTGACCGACTTTAAACGGTCAGATTTCATTAAAACTTTGTAAACTTGTCGAGGACCGATGACAATACAATAATTTAAAAAAAAAAATTGAGAAAAAAAAACACGTTTTTGTAGTTAGCAGAACTAAAAAATAGAAAATAAATAATAGTTTAAAAAACTAAAACACACGCTTTAAAAACCAAACTAAAAAAGGAGAAAATAATTAAATTCAATTAAAAAGCGTGGGGTGCTTGACATTAAGTGATTATAAAAATACCTCAAAAAGCACCCCACGCTTTTTAATTGAATTAAATTATTTTCTCCTTTTTTAGTTTGGTTTTTAAAGCGTGTTTTTTTAGTTTTTTAAACTATTATTTATTTATTAGTAAAATCAAATTCTTTTCGAGTTTATACGGATCATATTGCCTGCGATGTAATAATCCCATCTCGCCAAAAACAGACAGTGGGCAAAAGCAGACAGACTACTAAAAATTCAGTGTGTGTTAATGATTTTAACATAATATTCTTTTGGAGGTATAAGGAAAAGAGTGTAAAGTTCAATCATCTATATATATAAAAATGAATCCCTATTTCCCTTGGTCACTGCATCACACGTGAACGGCTGGACCAATTTTGCTAATTCTTTAATAGTTACTTATTATTAAAAAAAATAGTTATTTATTCCACTTAGCGCTGGTTTGCTGTTCCTGAATGTAAGATATTATTTCAATAAAAAATACTTTGGTTACGAAAATAATAAAAGTACAAAGTTGTTCAGTTGATTAGTTAAAACAGCGATATGACGTAATCACAGGGCGGCTACTATTTCATGGCGTTCAAAAACAGATTTAAAAAACTAAAATATTTGAATTGATTTTGTTATTTCATGAACTAAAACCAACATTTTCTGACTGGTTTTTGCCTAAGCTATCTCAATAAAATATTTTTAGATTTTTTCTCATATACAGGAAAAGTTTTTATTCAATGCGCAAACTGTAACCATGAATTCAGCATATCATTCTAAGCCCCGCAGCGCAGAAATATTTCGTCGGTTATATAAAAAAAATCAGCTATTTCATAGAAAAGTGCAATACCCACGCGGTCAAAATGTATGGAACAGCTGATTTCTTTTTGTATAACCGACGAAAAAATCGCTGGGGGGTCTACAATAATATACTGAATTTATGGTTACAGTTTGCGCACTGAATAAAAACTTTTCCTGTATAGTAAAATACCCTATTCTGGGACTTGTTGTTTAAGGCAGTAATTTTTATTCAGACTCTTATAACACAGCCGGGTACCATCCACACTTGGTTGATATCCCGACCAGTCGTACTAAGCGCTACTCCTCCACATTTATTATACCAAACTGTGGAACTCTGTGCCTGCGTCTGTGTTCCCTTCCACATCGTTTACCGTCAAAAACGAGTGAACAGGCTTTTTCTGGCCACGCTCGATCCATCATAGACCTCATCAATCGCTTTTCATCAGACGTGATTGAGGTCTAGGGCAGGCCCATTTAATAGTAAAAAAAAAAAAAACAAAAAACTGTCAAAAGAAATGTACTTGTACGTTGTTTTCCTTTGTTACAAGCTTAATGATATGTTATTTACCTTAATAGTACGATCTCCACTTGCACTAACAATATATTTCTCGTCAAAATCAACAACGTTAACAGCGGCGCGATGGCCGACTAACACTCTTCGGAGCATGATCTCTGTGGTGGAAGTCATGTCCCATACTGCTATCGAACGATCCTGGAACAATCAAGTCATTTATTCACATTAGGCTGAGAATTAGCACTTATCGAACGTCAAAATACATAAGACAGCACCTGTCACCACTTCCTAGTGCTTTAGCTGGGAAGAAGAAGTGGCGCAACAAACTCCCCAGCAGCACAGCAGTCTGTTTAGTCAGATAGACTTGATTCTATACATACATAACAAAGTAATATAAACATTACGAGACACAGAACATTAATTAAATAATTAGTCAAACATATGTCAGCCAGCCATGCAATATAGTCTTAATTGGGGTAAAAAATACGGAAAATTATACAATTTATTTTATTGGCTGATACCGTATACCTTAGAATAGATGACCAACTGACTAAGCCCTAAAAGTATTCTCAGTGGAAGTGCCCAGCTAAAGACCCGAAAATACCTTAATTATAGAAGACAATAATACCCAGAAGACCCAATTTTAGGTGACTGCAAAAATGATACCGTGTATGACTGAGGAGCGATTCCCGAATGTTTAACCTTTTGACCGCCACAGTCATGTATAGATGACGAACCAAAATGTGCCCAGCACGCCACGGTCACGACTACATGACATGACCTTATGGATGAATTCGTAGCTTGGCGCCGAGGGTACGTTTTTGCTTTTTCGACGTGGCGGTTAAAAGGTTAAGAACGTTCGCTTTCTAATCTCACGCCTCAATCTGTCACAAGTATGAAATACTTTTTATTTACCTACATACTTCAAAGTTTTTGACATTGATTGTCGGAGATTACGATTGGATTTTTAACGTTTTTAAATACAGAAATTAGCTTTTTGATCATATCTCCTAAATTACCCAAGGCACTCCCTCACTACGCCGGCAGGTTTTTGCGCGTAACCCGCTGGCACTTGCCGCTGAAACTGACAAAAGTTGCAGAGAATGCACAGCATAACACTATCACGCGAATGCCGGAAGCGAACTACGCTTGCTTCACGGCTCAAATACCCGCCGAGAATGCCGCCGGGCATATTGGCGGCATGCCCACCGGTTACGCCACCGACATAGGGTGTAGGAGTCTTTAGGATGACCTAAAAATGCCCCCATTCATTTCTCTTACCTTACCCGCCGAGAATGCCGCTGGGTTTGTTGGCGGCATGCCCTCTGGCTGTGCCGCCGACATAGTGTGACCTAAAAATGCCCCCATTAATTTCTCTCACCTTACTACACGTGACCATCATCCCGTTACAGAACCTGAGATGCAGCACAGCCTCGCAGTGGTGTATGAGCGTATTGAGCATAGCGCCCGTGTTCACGTCCCACACTCGCACCGTGCTGTCCGAGGAGCCCGATATGATGGCTCGCTCGTCGTATTGTAGGCACAGGACGGAGCCCGTGTGGCCTTGTAGTTCCTGGGTAAGAAGGATGAGTAAAATTTATATATTAATACGTGAAGCAAAAACTTAGTACCGCTTTTTACGACAATTACGAAATAACCTTAGAATAATCATAGGAACAATTACGGGCCATAACCCCCTTAACAAACATCTTCATAATATAGGCGCCACAGACAGCCCGCTTTGCAGAGGCTGCCTTGACGCCGAGGAATGAGCCGCCCACGTCATCGTGGAATGCGAGGCCGTGGCTTCTCAACGTGAAGAAATCCTCGGAACAGTGAGGTCGCTCCGCGAAGCCTGTGAAGCTGCCAGGAAGCTTCTGTGCTTTTGGGCGGAGCTAGGCTGGCTTTGTTAGCCAGAATCCCCACGCACAACGGACCGTGCGGAAAAGGGAGTCCCATCATCATCATCATCATCATCATCATCATACGACAATTACACCGACGGAGGAATATGAAACATGGCACATTTAAACATTTATATGGAGAACACAAGCTATTTTTTTTTAATGTATTATTATCCAATTCGGACCACTGGGCGACTACTAGTAATTTTAATAACTGAATTCGGTTTTTGGCGGGATCGCGTTGGAACATGTCGCACGTAGTGAAATAGCGAATTAAATTGTATAATATTGGTAGTGAATTATTCAATTTAGTTACGTGTGAGTGCACAAGTGTAGTGAAGGTGAAAATAAGTGACTAACGTGGACTTTTCGTGTTCCCCCCAAAAACTCCTACTAGGTTGTTGTAAAGTTACTACCGCTTTACAATAACTCTGATTTGACTAACTAAAGTCGACCATGACTGTTTCGTAACTTCGTGCCCGATGTCGGGGCATTTACTTGATCGAAAAGAAAAATTAATTGACACTGGCTAAATGCACAAGACGTGCGAAGCCAAAACAAAAAAATAATAATACTGAATTCAGTCGCAAAAATAACAAACAAAACCGAAGCTTTTTTATAAATCACGAGGTTGATTAGTTTCACGCACAAATTCTCGACTATTGTATACTCCATTTGAAATACGATTAGACATTTAATTAAACCTTTTTTACAGTCCGATCAACCGATTTTGACTTCTATTACGTTGGTGGCATGACAAATGGCAGCTGCAGTAAACAGTTGGTATTGTAACTACTTTTTTGCTTTTAATGCCATCCTTATGCCTACGGTATAGAAGTCAGAATCAGTCGAACGGACTGTAAAAAGATTTGTTTAAATGTCTAATCTTATTTCAAATGGAGTATAGTTATTTTACCTATGATTTTGCGTCACTGTCAAAATAAAAGTGATTTTTCTTCTCATTAATATAAAGTTGCTTTTGGTTTGCTGTCACTAACAACTCTGTCATTATCAAAGTGATCTTTGTCCTCGTTACAATAAGGTTGCTGTTAGGAAGCTGCTGACAGAGGTAAAAATAATAGTTAAAAAAACTAAAAACACGCTTTAAAAACCAAACTAAGAAAGGAGAAAATAATTTAATTCAATTAAAAAGCGTGGGGTGCTTGACATTAAGTGATTATAAAAATACCTCAAAAAGCGGGTCAAATTAAGATTCCAAGATTTTCTTACATACATAGTTAGTTACAAGTGAAGCTAATATAAAGTGTGCAAAATAAGAGATAAATGGTAGTTTGTACTCACCCTAACACATTGCAACGTTTTCCTATCCCAAATCTTTATAGTATTATCTCTTAAACCAGAAACGATCTTGTTGTCATCGTATTGAAGGCAGTACACGCCTTTAGAATTTTCTGATCTGCAGTTTATCCTCTGTGGAAGAAAGAAAAGTATTATTTGTAGAGTAAATAATTTGACGTTCCGTGTGGTGCCGGACATAAAAGAATAGCACCATACCATTTCTTCCCGTGGGTGTCGTAGAAGGCGACTAAGGGACTTACTAGAGAATGGGCAGCAGCGTTCTCTGTGCATTTTACCACCATACTGCGATCGCCAACCCGCCTGCCAAGCGTGGCGATTATGGCAAATCCCCCCCTTTTGGGGGAGGCTTATGTCCAGCAGTGGACGTCTTTCAGCTGATATGATGATGACATAATTTGACAGATCATATATTCACTAAATTACTCAATCATTCATCTCAAAGTCAAAGCATTTATTTCAAATAGGCACTTAAAAGGCACTTTTGAACGTCAACATTTACATTAAAATAGAATTGATTCTAGTCGCCCCTTCCAAAATGTAGTTTCGTATGGAGAAGAATGGGCAAGAAACTCCACCGTTACTCTTTTAAAATGTTTCAAGTACAATATTTAACATAGTACATTCGCTATATGATTATGTGTGAAAACGATGCACCCTAAATAAAATTACCATACCAAAATAGGTAAACAGAATCAAATTGAAGCAATACAGATAAATTAATTCTGTGATAGATACATGGTGTTCACACATTTACAAACATTGTAAAAGTAAGTATTCGATTTTCCTACAATATTAACAAGTAATGAGTCAGTGTGTGAGTTCTGTAGTAAGAATTACAGTTTGTACAGACGCCAGCTAATCAAGCTACCCCAAACCGTACAATTTTCCCGATTGAACATGAACCTAATGCTTTTGGAATAAAGTTGAAACTCTATCGAATAAATTTGACAGATTGGTGTGCTGGCCTCTGTACTTTATACAACGAGTAACACAATTAACGCAAGACCTCATACACCCCAATTAGAGTATTGAGTTAAAAGCATAATACGATGACCAAAAACGTTTATTAAACGCGTCGACCCAAGCATTACTTTATGCATTTAAAATTGAGTCTTATTTCTTCGAAAATAAGGTTGAATTTCCTTTGGCTCAATCAGTGGTAGGTATGGCCAAATACGTAATAAAAAAAAAACTTATTAGAAAACGATACAGTAGTCAATTAGGAACAAACTACTTTCAGGCCTTGCGTCCATTCTGCTACACCTTGTATATCATTTTTTCCAACAATTATTGTTTCAATAACATCATTAAATTATACTTGAAAAAATGGTAGATGAACCACCCACATTTCAGCAGTTTTGTTTAAGTCCCGTGTCCTCATGTACTAGGAGTCGAACCGATTGGCATCAACCGGGGGACCTCATACTCAGCAGTATCGGTAATGACCAGTGATAGGAATAGGTAGTGCCTATTTGCCTAAACTTCGAAGAACAGAGACAAGAAACGGAGACTTCCTTAGGACTAAATTTTTTCCGAGACATCTGTCCCGAAATTTCGAGACAACACATAAATACATTAAAAAAAATGTTATTTGGAATAAGTAATTCGTCTATATTTACCTAAAGTTTGCGACTAGATATATCATAATAAAATAATAACATACACAGTCGTTACAAACATAAAATTTTCTGATTTTTTTTTCTATTGTTTTTGTATCCCATGGGAACTATACTTTATTTTTAATAGGAAGTATCATATGTGCTATTCCACACCTTAATCTATATCACTACCAAAATCAGCATTTTCAGTGGAATTGAGTAATGGACATCCATACAAACTATCACATTTATAGACAAACTTTAGATAAATATAGACGAATTACTTATTCCAAATAACACATTTTTTTAAATGTATTTAAGTGTTGTCTCGAAATTTCGAGACAGATGTGCCGGAAATAATTTAGTCCAAACGAAGTCTCCGTTTCTTGTCTCTGTTCTTCGAAGTTTAGGCTAATAGGCACTACCTATTCCTATCACTGGTAATGACGAGACAGTAAAAAAAAAATTCGTAGAAATATTTTTAAAATTTTAAGAAATGTTTACGCAATCATGCAATCACTAAATTACTAACTACTTACTACGGGCGTTTCCTCCCGCCTTATTCGAAACAGGAACCTCCCGAAACAACCGTGTCCGGTGAGGACCTGCGTCAGGCGGAAGGTGAGGACGCCATGCCGCCTCTCAAGCCACTCCTCAAAGAGGGGACTTACCGCCGCTATCGTGGCGTGCCCATAATTAATATGATCATCTAAGAACTAAGGGTGGTGGCTCATTTCTTATCTGATCTACATTTTACGCCCCAAGTTCCGAGTTCAAACCAAGCAACTTTAACGAACATAGAAAGTAGATATTTTCTAGTTGGTTAATTTTCTTTAAATATCATGGCCTTAATCAACCCTTACTGAGCCAGCTGATGATCAAGCTGATTCCTTCGCTTAATGAGAAGTGGCCTTAGCTTCAAAATTCGGGGTCTTGGTCTCTTTTAAAGTCCAAACATTATACAGGGTGATTGGAAGATGGGTGCAAAGCTTTAAGGTGAAGATAGTATAGACAATTTAGAACCATTTAAGCCATGGTTGTCTTAGACGAAGTCTTACCAAATATTTTTAACCAAATTTTTAAGTTTTTTTTTCGGAAATTCTCAAAATTTAATGTAAACTGCATAATTATGGCCAAATTGAATGATAAATGAATTCATTTTTTATTTATTTAATTAAAGTAATGTGTAAGCAATCAAGCAAAACATGTTTTAGGCTTCTGTGTCATTAGACATTTTTTTTACAGACATTTAAAGCTCAGAAAAAATAAAAAAATTGTACAATACGTCTTTTAAACCTTATTAAAAAAAAAAAAATTGGTAAGACTTCGTCTAAGACAACCATGGCTTAAATGGTTCTAAATTGTCTGTACTATCTTCGCCTTAAAGCTTTGCACCGATCTTCCAATCACCCTGTATAACAATGCAGGGCCATGTCTGGAAAAGTCTTTTGAAGAAATAGCCATTGCATATTTGGGCTGACTTGACCCAACAGACAGCATGTATCCATAAGTCATTGTGTAGTTCAAGTTCCCTATTTTAGTGACCTCAACGCACACACACAAGACGCTACCAGATCTGCAGGACATTGAAACACTTTGTGATCCTCTCACCTGAAGGTTGTGCTTGCCCATCCTCCAGTTATCCTCAATTGACTGTATGTCTTTGATGATCTTGGGGTACAGCTGTCTGTAAAACGAGTGGGACGGATGCTGACTACCTGGTTTCGGCTTGAATAGGTATTGGATCCTGGAATTAAAGAGAAAATATTTTGTTACATTTACAAACATAACATAATCATCCCATTGCTGGGACACAGGCCTCCTCTATATGAGAGGGAGTGGGCCATAATCCACCACACAGTGCAGGTTGGTAGATATCACATGTCTTCGAATTTTTGGTTCTATGATATTCCGGTTTCCTTGCGATGTTTTCTTTCACCGTTTTGAGAATAGAATAGAATAGGTCTTTATTTGCTTAGAATGTAGGTACATAAAAATAAGTTTTTAAAATCAATAATAGGATCCATGTACATTCTGCCTTAATATAGCATGCAAATTGAATAAAAATTATAGGATGATAAAATTATTACAAAAAATCATCATTTAAGAAATCCTGCACCGAATAATAACATTTGTCTACAAGGAATTCTGTGAAACGTTTTTTAAATTTATTCAACGGTAAATTTTTAATCTGGTCAGGTATTTTATTAAAGACTACAGGAGCCATACAAATTACACTTTTTTTTAATAGGCTAGTTTTAAATACAGGTGTGCATAATAGATTCTGGTATTGAGATCTCATAGCTGTACTTCGTTTTCTAGTTTCTATTAAAGTTGAGAATAGACATCGATTATTTATTAAAAATATTGCTAATTCAAGGATATAAAGGCATGGGAAGGTTAATAATTTATGAGACTTCAATATAGGTATGCAACTGTCTGTTACTTTAAGATGAAATATAGCTCTCAGGCAGCGCTTTTGGGCTTTGAAAATGCTTTCTCGTTCACTACAGTGACCCCAAAATATTATACCAAATCTTAAGATCGAAATTACTAGACCATGGTAAGCCACTAATGCTGTCGGTAAATTTACTTTTTTTGATAGATTATGCAACATAAACGCGGCTGTGCTTAAACGTTTACATATATCTTCTGCTTGCGACTTCCAGGGTAACTGGCTGTCAATTATGATTCCTAAAAATTTAGTACTGTATACTTTGTCTATAGTTTGACTATTGAGAGCAGTGGTAATGAAATAATTTACACAAAGTAAAGGCCTGCTTGGGTTCGAACTTAAGACCTACAACTCGTAAATCGCTGCCGTTACCACTGGGCCATCACTGCTCTCAATGCGTTTTGTTTCTTCGCAATTTGCAGGATAGGCTATTTCGACGGTCCCTACGTACAATCTCCTAAGTGGGTAGATACGTGATTTGCATGTTTTGTTTTCGTGACCTTCAGGCCAGCCTATACTATCGTTTAGTTTAACAAAAATAAGTCTAAGATTCCAAAATGCACCTTAAATCCATCATGACATTACATTAACTAGAACATGATATACACGTGTTTGAAACTTTGAAGCGCTCTCCTGTAAAATTTGTCATTTGTAGTTACGGGATTATACGTAGGGAAATCGTTAAATGGGATTATAATTTTTATTGATGATTTTAATTACTATAATTCTGTGAACAATGGTTTAACATGGGCCTTATCAGAAGGCTTAAAGTCTCCCAAAGGGCAATGGAGAGGGCTATGCTTGGAGTTTCCCTACGTGATCAAATCAGGAATGAAGAGATTCACAGGAGAACCAAAGCAACCGACATAGCCCGAAGAATTGTCAAACTTAAGTGGCAGTGGGCAGGGCACATTGCTCGCAGAACAGATGGCTTATGGGGCCGAAAGGTTCTGGAGTGGCGACTGCGTGCTGGAAGACGCTACGGCGGCTAAGCCTAGGTGAACCGATGATCTTGTGAAGGCCGCGGGAATCCGCTGGATGTGGGAAACACAAGACCGGTTGAAGTGGAGGAGCCTGAGGGAGACCTATGTCCAGCAGTGGACGTCTTTCGGCTGAAATGATGATCAAGAATTCAGTAAAGCTATATATGTTAACTCGCGTATCATATTTTATCCAACATACAACCTGAATGGCTGATATTTTGTATGTTTTGAAAAATCCATGGTATAAGAATATACGTATAGAGGTATGAGGAACAGGGTGTAAAGTCCACTCATACTCTATGGAAAAGGGAGGATCCTCCGACCAGACGGGTGTTGTGTCTGGTGGGCAACTGCCCGACGGTTGATGTCGGGATGTTGTACCTATCCAAATCGCGCGGTAAACTTAAACTGCGCGATCTAGGATTTCTATGACGTGCGTCTTGCGTAGTTCGCCTGTGGCATTGTAGATGGCGCCACTTCTCTTTTTGTATTTTTGGATATTGTTGCGAAGTATTTTTCTGTAGTGCCGCTACATACGTGTTTATCTCACATACACAACAATATAGGAGAAGCAGTTCCTTCTGCGAAGAAGTAATGCTCGCGAAGAGTGAGGCGGCGCACGTGAGGGAGAGGCAGTATATGCGCCCTCACGGCCGTAGTCGCCGCAGGAGACGCCCTGGGCGTCGGGATTCCCAGGCTGATTCCCGGCCACTGTCGGCGCGGGCTTGCGGACAGCGAGTAATGGGTAGCTCGCTGTCCGGTAAGGACCAAGCCCGGGTCGACGGCGCGTTGTATTCCACGCGCTCCTCAAAGAGATGTCAGCACCAACTGGTGCGGTCCGCAAGGGCCGATGCCTGCCAGGGGTGCGGGTTGTTCAAAAGAGATACCGAGGCCCCTGGCACACAGGCAACTGAGAACACGGGTGGGTTTTAGTCAGTAAAGTCTGACACGCCCTCCTGCTCCACCCAGAGCGGGAGAAGTTATTTGATGATTTCCCAACAAAAAAAAAACGAATAAATAGAAGTGCGTGATTTTGCGTGGTGTCAGTGTGATTACGTAGTTCACATGTGGCGATGTAGATGGCGCTACACAACTATCATAGCGAGTACTTACCACCCTCTTCGCTCCGCAAGCCCTCGCCACAGCGAGTCGGTGCGCACCTTCCTTTCAATCAGCTTCTTCCACAGCATCCCTTCGGAGATGACCCTCAGCCACTCCCTGCAAACCAGCTCGGCCGCACAGAGGGAGCTGGCGTCCAGGTACGAGAGGATGTTCTCTGCTACGTGGTCTAAACCTTTTTCTGAAGAGAGAGATTACATTGAAGCTGTTAAACCACATTCGTAATGACGTAAAAATACCCACTGAAAATCAGCGCTGTGCTGTAGGTTCCATAGCACAGCGTTATGCTGAGTGGAAGCCTTTTTGACATTTAATTAATAAGCCTAGGTTTCGTCCAAACAGGCTAAAGTAGTCCTAGAACACAAATAGTAATAGAATTCATGAAAAACAACCTTCATTTTAGAATATGATTATCATATTTCAATAAAAATTCAAAACTGTTTTGTCTTCAGTGATTGAATTACAGATTTCTTGCGAGACTATGATTTGAATTTTAGATATAGGTACCTACCTATTTATTATTTCGACTTGTCTTCATTTTATTATTCACTGCTAAATCTATATGGTCAAAGTGTGATATAAAAACATAATCCTATGTTGTTCATGAGGAAACAATAGAAATCATCGTTAAATGTTAAAAGTTTGTTCTCAAGCTCTGAAAATGGCGTTGGCGTCGAAATAGATCTCGCTATAAAATTAAATGTTTATTTAAGTAAGTTGATCTTTTATGACACTTTTACATGTCAATATTTTGTTGGACAATATTTTAAAACCTAGATGGCGCAGACATGTCCTATCTGAGTGATCCCTGAGAAGAAATGCCGAGACAAACTCAGAGGTCTCTTTGAAAGTCCAAACATTAAGGTGAACCTAGTCCACATTTTTTGCATACAAACTTCGGGAGTGTTTTACTCCACTGTCTGACATGGCACATCCAAAGTAAAATATGATATCGTGTTGTCTCATTATTAATATTGTCTGTACGGAAACCGAAAAAAGTTAGGAGCCAACAAAGATTCGTTTTTCTTGCTAATTTTACTTAACTTTGGGCGTGTTTAAGTAATAAAATAAGCGTAAAATCTCCAAAACCAAGTCGGTACCGACAAAGTTCAATTATCGAAAAGTTCAATAAACTTTATTGGTCATTGATTTATGCATTGGCTTTTTCATAAAACCCGATCTTTCAAAGGACTTTTCTTAATTTTTTCGCAATTTTCTTACAATAAATGAAGGAAGGATCTGTCGGACATGAATTGTTCAAAAATATACACTAATTAATCAATCAAAAACAACAAAATTATATGCTAACTTAATTTAAACTAATCACAAATTAAAATATAGCGTTAAAAAAATCATCCGCATTGTTGTCGACTGGTAAAGTTCTCAAGAGACTTGGCGGCATTGCCACGTTGTGTGGCCTTCGTTGTTAGTCTTTGGCCAAGATGGAATCCAGCCCTTGTGTCACGGGAAGTGTCAACCAGCCGTTTCGAGATTTGCTTAAATAGACTATGAGCACTCGGACCCCAGGGCCTGATTTCAACCCGGTTTCAACCCCAAACGGCTCCAAAATATAATGACCAATAAGGTTCAACACTTTAATAGGTTACTATTTATATGAGGGATTATGCACTAGATCAGACGTCGTCAGAAATCATTTATCTAGCCTTTTTACACGCTTTATATTAGCTTCACTTGTATGTTTGTATGTAACCGACTCCTTTGAGCGCGATTTTGACCCACTTTAAACGGTCAGATTTCATTGAAACTTTGTAAAATTGTCGAGGACCGATGACAATTCAATAATAAAAATAAAATGGGAAAAAAAACACGTTTTTGTAGTTAGCAGACTAAAAAATAGAAAATAAATAATAGTTTAAAAAACTAAAAAACACGCTTTAAAAACCAAACTAAAAAAGGAGAAAATAATTTAATTCAATTAAAAAGCGTGGGGTGCTTGACATTAATTGATTATAAAAATACCTCAAAAAGCACCCCACGCTTTTTAATTGAATTAAATTATTTTCTACTTTTTTAGTTTGGTTTTTAAAGCGTGTGTTTTTTAGTTTTTTTAAACTATTATTTATTTGTAACTATGTACATATATTGGGGTCGGCTTCCAGTCAAACCGGATGCAGCTGAATACCAGTATTTTACATGGAGCGACGCCTATCTGACCTCCACAACCCAGTTACTGGGTAATACGATACCCCTTGGTAAGACTGTTTGTCAAACTTTCGGCCACCTGACGACCCGTAACGACTGTCAAAGATCCACGAATGACAGCCGGGACCAACGGACGTCTATGGTTTGAATTTAGAACATTCCTAATTCGGATTGAACTCAGATCTTGAACACCAAGATTTCTAGCGGATACACTGCAGAACCGCTCTTAGCCTTTATTTATATTTTCAGCGGGTGAGAGTCAGTTGATTTACGATGTCTGTTGGTTACCAATGACCGGACAGGTCCACTCAATCCGTCTTCACATGATCTGGCCAATATCATATTTGGACTTTAAAAGAGACTGTGTGTTTCGGCCTATCTTCTCGGAATAAGAATCGCCGAAGTTTCTAGAAAGCATGTCATACTTACTAGGTAACATGCTGATGAAATCTCTTTGTAGCATTGGCTTGAGGTAGGCATTGATGTGACCGTGTTGATAGTGACACATCCGTGCCAATAGCTGTTCTACGAACTCCACCTGGAAGACAAACAAACATCTTATGTATATATATAAAAGAAAGTCGTGTTAGTTACACTATTTATAACTCAAGAACGGCTGAATCGATTTGGCTGGAAATTGGTAGGGAGGTAGCTTAGAACCAGGAGATGGACATAGGAAACTTTTTCTTTTTTCATAATGACGATTGAAAAATTAGTCATTCCCGTTCGACCGCGTTCCCGTGTGACGTGACATAAGTAGGAGCTCTCACCTAACAATGGTGTGTCAGCTAGAAAACGCTTTATGCCTTCGAAGTACCAGGTTATCATAACTCGGTAGGACCTAACGTAGGTGTGTCAGCTAGAAAATGCTTTATGGCTTCGAAGTAACAGGTTGTCATTACTAGGAAGGACCAAACGTAGGTGTGTCAGTTAGAAAACGCTCTGTGCCTTCGAAGTATTAGGTTGTCGTAACTTTGTAGGAGATCATGCGAAATGAGTAAAGATGTTTTGCAAATAGGTTAACACAACATTAATTGATTCTGAGGCGGTACGAAGTTCGCCGGGGCAACTAGTTTAAATAAACTCGAAAATTATTTGGCATTTTTTACATCCTATACTACTGATATTATAAATGTGAAAGTTTGTGAGGATGGATAGATTTTTTGTTACTGTTTCACGCAAAAATTACTGAACGGATTTGGATGAAATTTGGCACACAATAGTTTATAACCTGGATTAACACATAGGGTACTTTTTACGTTCCCACAGCATAATTTAAGACCTCCAGGCGCGCGAAACCGCTAGCAAAAACTAGTAATATATGAGCTAACAGACTTAATAAGCTAACTTATTTTAAATCTATCAGCATAGACAACGAGTAACATAATTAATTCAAGACCTCATACACCCCAATTAGAGTATTGAGTTAAAAGCATAATACGATGACCAAAACTATTTTTTTTAAAGCTAACTGATATTATTAAGAAAAACGTGTCGACCCAAGCATTACTTTATGCATTTAAAATTGAGTCTTATTTCTTTTTTTATAAGATTGAATTTTCTTTGGCTTAATCAGTGGTAGGTATGGCAAAATACATAATTCAAAAAAAATACTTTTATCAAAAGTTACTGAAATCGATTCAGTAGTCAATTAGGAACAAACTACTTTCAGGTCTTGCGTCTATTCTGTTACACCTTGTATATTTCTAGCTTTTGTGTGTATATAGAAATAGAGACAAATTAATCACAGGGCATTAAAAAATTCTTCCGCATCATTGTCAACAGAGAATCGGTGTTTCACATTTTTTGAACATCAAAAATGACATAAGACAGTCCCAGAAAACAACCGCCTTTCACCACTTTCTAGTGCTTTGGCTGGAAAGAAACAGTGCAACAAACTCCTAAAATGTTTTAACAACATAACGGAACTTTTTAAATGCCAAACTTACAACGCAGTGGGGAAACCCGCTTAAGGGGAACCTAGTCGCGGGCTCGAACTCACTGGTGGGCCTGACTAAAAATCACGCTATCTCACCAGGCTTCGTGTCCGACAGAGATAGTATCAGTGATGAGCAGTTAGGCGCTAGTCTACACGCACAACGTTATTGAGCGAGATGCAGGATCATAACAAGTAAAAAATTAAGAAAAGTCCTTTGGAAGATCAGGTATTATGAAAAAGCCAATTCATAAATCAATGACCAATAAAGTTTATTGAACTTTTGGATAATTGAACTTTGTCGGTACCGACTTGGTTTTGGAGATTTTACACTTCTTTTATTACTTAAATACGCCCAAAGTTAAGTAAAATTTGCAAGAAAAACTAATCTTTGTTGGCTCCTAACTTTTTAATGCGTTTTTATTTTAGTATTGTTTCCGTACCGACAATATTAATATAGAGACAAAACGATATCATATTTTACTTTGGATGTGCCATGTCAGACAGTGGAGTAAAACACTCCCGAAGTTTGTATGCCAAAAATGTGGACTAGGTTCACCTTAATGTCAAACGACATCGCGGCAGGCCCAGACAGAGATGGCGGGATGAGCTGGATTGCTTTAATAAAGATTGGTTCTTTGTCAGCTCTGGACAGCGGTGGAAAGAGTGTAGAGAGGCCTTTGTTTTTGGGAATTACGCCTCGCATGTCCACCGAGGAGGTTGTCGGCTGATTAACTGGACTTGCCTGTGGCTGCCTTAATAAATGAAGGTCTCCAGCTAGGGCGTAAAAACTTAAAACTAAACCGACTACACGCTAAGGACACGCCCTGTGGGGTAAGGACGTTCGCTGGAAGAGACGTGCTGCATCGGAATGATACAAGGCTTTGCCCAGCTGTATGACATAAATGGCTAATAATAATAACAGGCTCGCAAGTACTCGCAACCTGTTATTACATTGGACTCAAAGCTTTAACAGGCGAAATTAAGGTATACCATAAATCTCAACGAACCCCTTCGGAGAATAGAAGCGTGATGTCATGTTTATACTTTCATTCAATAATTACAAATAATTGACCGTGACATTGATTTATTATCAATTTAAATTGTTATCAAAAATGTTCCAAGTTTGAGAGGGCAGGGGGTCACAGTCGTAACTTAAATAATCTGACCTGTACAACACAATTACAGGGAAATACTAATATAGGGTAAATTTTTAACCAGTGCGCAAACTGTAACCATGAATTCAGCATTTCATTCTAGACCTAGGGGTCTAGAATGATATGCTGAATTCATGGTTACAGTTTTGCGTTTAAATTTTTCGCCGGCTATATAAAAAAAAAACAGCTGTTTCATAGAAAAGTGCAATTCCTACGCGGTCAAAATGCATTTTATCCTGTATTTTAAGGTCAGAATGTCGGATCGGTTGTTACAATTTTGGGTTCTCCTAGAATGGACTATTTATATACCAAATGTGCCATAATTGCCACGCTTGACAGGCGGGTTGGCGATCGCAGTATGATTGTAAAATGCATAGAGAACGCTGCTGCCCATTAGTAAGTCCCTTAGTCGCCTTATACGACACCCACGGGAAGAAGAAATGAGATGGTGCTATTATTTACTTCCGGCACCACACGGAACCGAAACTATTAACTATTTAATAATCCTAGCTGCTGCCCGGCTCAGCCCGCATCAATGTTGAAAATTATCTGGAACAGGCTAGTCTGGCCCAATAAATAAAAAATGTTATACAAACTTCTACCTCCTATTTCACCCCTTTACGGGGAGAGATTCCCAAAATCCTTCCTTAGCTGACATCTCCTATTCATAATCTACCTCTGTGCCAAATCTCATCTTCGTATGTCTACCAGTTTTTGAGATTTCGTGATTAATCAGTGAGCGAATGAATGTGTGAATGAGTGACCTTTCGCTGTTATATTAGAAGAAGATATAAACACAAATAAATGATCTTTGTTGTGTGCTTTAATTTTAACTTTGCTATCGCATTAGGTTAAGTACTTGTAAGGATAGTTTTAAGGCGTTTAAATAAATAAATAATTCCTTACTAATATTATAAATACGAATCTGTGTGTCTGTCACGCTTTCACGCCATAACTACTGAACCGATTTAAATGAAATTTGGTACAAAGCTAGTCTACAGCCTGAGAAAGGACATAGGCTACTTTTTAATGCGAAAAAAGGGTTGAAATGGGGGTATGAAAAGTTGTATGGAAGTATCGTCATTTTTAGAGCTCTAAGCTTGGAACTTATTTTTTAGGCTGTTGATTCGATATAAATAAATATGACATTCAAAGTTTGTAAATGTTTTACCCTCAAGGGTGTAAAATAGCAATAGGGAATAGGGGATTAAAGTTTTTCTGGAAATATGTAAGGTTTATGTGAATGTTTTATAAGTTTGCGACAAGAGACAAAGACCCAAAGACACTATTCCACGCGGACGAAGTCGCGGGCACAGCTAGTAATATTATAAACGCATGTTTTTCTAGTTATTTGTATTTTCTTCACGCAATAAAAAAATAATGAATCAACTAGTTTGAACCAGCAATTTTAAACGAATTTCCATCCATATGTGCACATTTATGTACCATGTTAAACATGTTAAACATGTTTATATATACAAATAAACGCATCTTTATCTTTGCACAGAAATTGTTATGTTTGAAGGTTTGACATAGGACTCTATTTATCCCGAAAAAAATATGGTTGCTGTCGTAAACCCGCATCTAAATGCACGATTCCCACCGGAATGTCCGCGGAACGCAGCTAGTAGGATATTTTCCATACCTGATCCGTTTCGTTCCATCTTGTGAAGTAATTGAGGCAGGCGTCCCTTTCGGCTGCGTACGCGGCGCTACTCGGCATGGGACGCACGCCCGAGTCGACGCATGTGATTGACGTCACCTGTAACGTAAAAAAACAAATATACAAGGTGTAACAAAGCGTGAGCATTCAATCTACATGGTCTTCACATGATCTGACCAAGATTATGCCTGGACTTTAAAATAGACTGACACCTCTGAGTTTGTTTCGGCCTTTCTTCTCAGAGTAGTAAGATAGGAAACGCCGGCCTCGTCTAGTTTAAAAAATATGATAGATGTGTAAAAGTGTTTGTACAAACCTACTTACAGAAGTAAAATCATTTATCATTTAATAGAATAACCGCATGCCCTGAAAGTAGTTTGCTCATAGTTGACTAGTGACACGATTACAGTAACTTTTATTACGTGTATTTTTTTTTAAATCATGTATTGTGCCGTACTGACACTGATCACCGGTTAAGCCAAAGAAAATTAAATATTATTACAATACAATAAGGCTCAACTTTAAATAAGTTATGCTAGGGTCAACACGATTTTCTTCATAATAATTGATAGCTTTGTATTAGACTATAACAAACAAAACCTTCAGCTTTATTATCCTTATTAGTATAGATGCCTAATTTGGGATATCAGAGGGGCTTCAGGCTAAGCAATAACAGTCGCACAGGTGACCCATCTTTACATACCAAGACCCCTGTGTACCTCAGAGAGCATGGTAAGACTTTGATCCTGGTTGTCATTAGTGAAGCTTTAACAATTGTTAAGGGTCGTCAGAAGCCCGAAAGTCTGACAACCAGTCCTACCAAGGGGTACAGTATTACCCAGTTACTGGGTTGTGGAGGTCATATAGGCAGTCGCTCCATGTAAAATACTGTTCAGCTGCATCCGATTAAACTGGAAAACGACCCCAACAAATTTATAAAAAGGCAGGCAGAGATGATGCCTTATTTTGGATATTATTGAAACTGATACACTCATAGGTAAATGAAAAGTACATAAGAGAAAATGTATCTAATTAACAAATTATACGACGATACATTTTATATGTTTAATGTGATCAAGATTGTGTGAAAGGCTATATAATTAAGAAGACTTAAAGTGATTAAAACTACGTGAAAGACTGTGTTATTAGTGATTTACATGTAAAACAATAGAATATAAGTAGGAAAACGCTGTAAATAATTAGATTTGTGGAATGGTCCCCATTAAAGTAAAGTTTCGTCACACTTAAGCTACGTGCCTTATAATGTGTTTAAGCGGCTCTCGTTGCAGTAAAGCTTCGCCGTACTTAAGCTATGGGTCCTATCTTTATGCTGCACTGTGATTTGCTGGAGCATTTTCGTAAAATTGTATTTAAGAAGGGCCATTTTTGGGTTGAGACACCCGACCGACCCTTACTCGTTGAAGCGCCAGCCCGCACCGCAGCTGAGCCAGTAGCTTTAAATTCCCTGATCAAAAATAATAATGCCAATATTTTGATCCAGCCTGTCCCCAATAACAGCTGTCCCTCTATCAGTGACGCCCTGAGCCGAGGCCCGTACCCCACAATAAGAAGAAAGGAGTTTTATTTCCACCTCATTAATATTAATCTTAGATGAAATATGACCTACAGACGCGAAAAATGGAGTTGATGTTCCATATTCAAACAACCAATTCTTTTTATACAGCTCAAAGAAGTATTTCCCCTAAAAAGTTAAAAAGGCAAAAAGCTACTACTTTGACTAATCTGATATCATCATTGAGAGTAGAGGCCTATAACCTGCAGAGGGACACTTACAGTTTATTATAATTATTCATTTATAACTTTTATAAACAATACTTATCAGTACTTTCTTCATAATAACATGAGACGGCATTAATAGTGAAGACAATGAGTCATAGTAATGTTACTTGCAGTATGCAAACCTTTATGTTTAAGTCATGTTGAGAGAATGACTAAAAGGTGACTAAAAAAAGGTAATTACAAGGCAGATGTGATTCGAAATGCTGGAAGGGGCCCTAGGTGAACACGCAGTGACCTGTTTGGTGATGTTCTTCAGAAACATCAGGTCCGTAGTACTTGCAGTCAGCGTGCGTGTATGAGATCTTGTCTCTAAAAGATTGAGCGTAATTTTTTATGTAAAACTTTATGATTAAATTAAGAGATTTTTTTTCTAAATGAAGCAAAAGGTTCGTAGCAGATGACAATTTTTAGTTTCTGCCACACCCAAGGCTTCAATTTATGTATCTGTATGTCAACTTTAGTTTACTTACCTCATCAAGTTTAAAAAAGTTAAGCATCATAGAGCATTGTCTCTGCAACTCATAGTTTGTGAGGTTGTAGAGGGTAATCTCTGGAGCTTTTGAACCGTTTTTGAAAATTATTTTACCAATAGAAAGGCACATTATTTGTGAGTGTCATAGTGTGTTAACCCGAATAATAAAAAAAAATGTACTTGGTAGTCGGATTTGCAAAGTAAGTCAGAGAAAAAACTGTCCAACGAAAAAAAATTGGGACCCCCAGTTATGATATACACAGGTTGGCAGGGAAAATGACCGCAAACTGTTACCTTAGGATTCAAGACATGATTTTGAGCCCTCAAGTGTTTAACTTACACCAGCGGGCTTAGCATGACGTTTTCTATTTCTACGAAGAATAGACAGTGCTTTTTCAATACAAAGTGACATTTTGTTTCTCCATTTTTGACACCGCACCGTAGATATCCTTCTACAATCTGTCATTTTGTCTCTAGTTTTTAACAATCTTTGTCTAGGTCCGTATAAATGTAGACTATTTCAGAAGAATATTTCTTCCCAAATTGTCAAAATCACACAGACAACTAACTTTCTACTCGACTGCCACAAAGTATATACGATTATCTACAAAAACTTGATTTGTTATGAAGGCATAACTGTGATCATTAATAGAAAAACATAGCTAACTTCTCCCTATTGTAAATCATTTAGTTAATAGTTATTCTCTTCTATTCATTATCTGCGTTACCATATTGCCGCCCTTACGGGTGAGGCACATCTGAATGACCTGATAAGTCATGTCTATTCTTCCGTCGACAAATCGGTGCTCGTGCTAAGCCTGCAGAAATAACAATATATCTACCTACATTTTATTTATTTATATTTCTGGACGTCTGCAAGAAGAAATGCTCAACTACAGATAAATCGTGATTAGGAAAAGAGAAAGTTGACATTGGTAAAGTTTATAGCTTTTTATTTGGGATTGATCTATTTTTCTTTCAAACATCTCTATTAGTCATTCTCTCTGAAATTACTTAATTCTTAGCCATCTTTGACACAATTCGTAGGTTCCAACAAGCTATCAGAATAATCAAATTCTTAAATGGTTTTATTTTTAAGTTTACCTCAAGGAAAAACCAGTATTATTTGTCACCTAGGTCACTTAAAAAAATGTTGACAATCTAACATGAATAAATTGTTCATTGAAACATGAGTATGTTTGAATTATTCAGTGTTGTTTTTATTATGATAATGATTTAGATAAAGGTGCATATATTGTCTAAGATGGAGTGAAAAGGAGTTTTTTTCTAGTGGATCACTCTCTAATTTATGCCTAGATTAAACCTGATCATTTCATAATCTTGTTGCTGCTAATTTAGTACTGGCAGGATAATGTTATAACACTATGCAAACTCTTTCTTCTGTAAAGTGCATCATTGTTGCGAAATATGTATGGAAAGTAGCACAAACATTATTTTAATTATTATCATGTTTGTTCGGTTTTAATACAAAGTGTATTATAGAAGGTTCATTCAGGCGAGGTACAATGAAGGTTTGAATACATAAAAACCTTTTTAAAGATGAAAACGAAGTTTTTATTCCACGATTTCCCGTGAAACGTGACAGGTTTGCTCACGTACGAATTCTGTCGTGGATGTAAATAAACAGCTCAATACCGACACGAAAGTACAGCGAATGCATTCAATTATGCGCTATACGCAACAGAGCCCGACAATGACTACAGGAAATCTACAAAAAAGTATATCTTTTTAAAGATCCGCATTGCAGGACGTCTTAAAAAATTAGTACGAGGCGTTGTACCAAATCTCTAACACGTAGCATAGTTTTTACGTCTGAACTAGCATTGTTCAGGTAATTGGGGAGGATAATAAACCTTCCAATACTACTTTTGTTATCAGATTGGTCATAAAAACACAAAATAATCCAAGCGAATAATGGTAAAAGTAAATATGGCCGACGGAACATCATGACATTAGGGGTTGTTCCATTTACAGTTTCCTGCCTTACCTGGGGTGGCATGGTGTCTTCTATCATCCTTTCGGTCTCCATTTTTGCTATTTCACAAGAAACATCAATATTAAGTCCACTAAAACACCACCAAATAATGAAACCACTGTCGCTAAATACTCATCGCTCGCATGACGTCAAGCCCAACTACTTTTTTCGAACAGGAATTACAACTGTTGGCACTGGTATTTTATAAACATGCAGCCAACATGTAACATTTAATTTAAAAAATAGTTATATGAAGTATGTTAATAGCATAATTTTAGAAAACAAAAAAACATGTTTTCCTCGATATATATAAGGTTTTTACGATATTGTTGGTATAAGTTGGGCAAATATTAAAAAGCAAATGCTTTTGCTCAATGACTTCTTCGGCTTATTTATCGCAAAAGTGTAAAGAAACGTAGAGAAACGTCATTTCAAAAGTGAAAATAGTGATTGACGTCTGAGAAAATACTAAAACTCAAAGACTGTTCGAGTCGAATATACGTGTAGATTTTAACAATCACCCTCAATCACGTTGTCATTTTTTTGTTTATTCCACAAAACCAGTAATATAATCCGCCTATTGGATTTAATGTTAACTATTCGTTCAAATCAGTTTCGGTGGGAATAATAAAGTGTTAAACAAAAGCTTAAATACTGCTGCTGCTTTACATAGTCAACAGGTTGATTTATTACATGCATGTATGATGATGTTAATCTTGTTGACAGCCAGGATTAACTACACAATTTCAAAAACTATTGATTGGTGTTGTGTGTGAATTACAATCACATTTAAAAATTAATATAAGTGGATAATTGTTACATACGGAAAACACGTTAAGCCATTGCTTCCGCCTCTCTTTCGTGGATATTTGACAATCATCTCATTAAAATCGAAGGTTAACTAACTAGTCTTACCAAGGGGTAAGTCCCAGCCCAGCGACTGGGTTATGGAGGTCAGATAGGCAGTCGCTCAATGTAAAATGCTGGTATTCAGTATTTCAGCTTTCATCTGGTTAGACTGAAAGCCTTTGCCCACGCACAGCTTCAATTCGAAAAAGGTATAAAATAAGTAAGTGGTACCATGCCAACGAGTTTGCGAGTATTTCATCCCATTTAATGGATTGGATTTTGGGCGCGCCACGATAGCGGCGGTAAGTCCCCTCTTTGAGGAGTGGCTTGAGAGGTGGCATGGCGTCCTCACCTCTCACCTTCCACCTGACGCAAGTCCTCACCGGACACGATTGTTTCGGGAGGTTCCTGTTTCGAAAAAGGCGGGAGGAAACGCCCGGGTGTTTCCACTGCAAAGATCGCCCTGATGACACGGTGGAGCATAAGGTGGAGGTCTGCCCGGCTTGGGCGGAGCAGCGCCGTGTCCTTGTAGAGGCGATCGGCGGCGGTAATCTCTCGCGTTCGGCCCTGATCCAGGCCATGGTACGAAGTGAGAGTGCATGGGTAGCCGTCACTTCCTTCTGCGAAGCGGTAATGCTCGCGAAGAGGGAGGCGGCGCACGTGAGGGAGAGGCAGTATATGCGCCCTCACGGCCGTAGCTGCCGCGGGAGACGCTCTGGGCGTCGGGAATCCCAGGCTGATTCCCGGTCACCATAAGCGTGGGCTTGCGGACGGCGAGTAATGCGTAGCTCGCTGTCCGGTAAGGACCATGCCCGGGTCGACGGCGCGTTGTGTTCCACGCGCGCCTCAAAGAGATGTCAGCACGAACTGGTGGGGTCCGCAAGGGCCGATGCCTGCCAGGGGTGCGGGTTGTTCGAAAGAGATACCGTGGCACACAGGCAACTGAGGGAACACGGGTGGGTTTTAGTCAGTAAAAGTCTGACACACCCTCCTGCTCCACCCAGAGCGGGAGAAGTTATTTCATGATATCCCATCCAAAAAAAAAATCGATTGGATTTGATAAAACTCTAAAAAGTTTTTGGGCATCACTATAATTTGTCAAGCTTGAATGTCAACAACTCAACAACTGTCACTAAATTGTCATCCCATTTTACCGTGCAAACTTGCATGAAGAGGAAATAAATGATCTTAATTCTTTAGAAATACTTTTGTCAGGTCAATAACGTGGATTCGTACATTGAATATAGTCCAAATAACCTATCCACAAGTTTAAACAAATCAATATATGAACAATTTTGAAAAGAACCAAGGTATGATATACGCACTTTGAATGCGAAGTGATTTTGTAAATAACTAAGTTATTATTACTTTACAGGTCAGTATTTACGTTTCTATTTATTATAATTAAAGTTTATGGTTTTATTGTCACGATTATTTCGTTATTCTCTGTAAATTTTAAAACAGCCAGCCGATATTTTGAGTGAAACAGATTTTTTTTCGTACCTACCTGGTCCTACTTATTAAGTCCCGTAATTTTATTTGATCGATAGTGTTTACCCATGAATTTTAAACAGATACAGAGCAGAGCAGACGTGATCTGAAATTTCATCATGAACTCCATTTATTCGTTCTTTGTGTAGCTACTGTACTGTTTTCTTTTGTTTGGACAGGTAATTAATAAAAATATATTTAATAACTGTGTAGATACATTTTCCGGGTACTTGCTTATTCGATTTATACCTTTATGATTGATTGTGTTTTTTTATGTCTTTGTGCCATTTTTTTTTCTTTATGTGGATATACACATTTATTAAAAACTATATATATACTTAATTATTTTTATAAGTAAAACACACATGATTTGCCATAGAAATTTCAATTTTATTGTCACATTTAAGTTATATTTCTGTAAATTAGCCACTGATTTTAAAGCATAAATGCAATTCATGCTAAAAAGTTGCAGAATGTGTCTGCCTACGCCATAATAAATTTAAGTAGCTAAGACAATATTTAATCATGCTATGTGTGCATAAAATTATGGAATTGTTGCATTTCAGTGTCATTCAGTATTGTATTGACATTCAGTGAGTCTTTTACTAAGCTAAAGTTTTAAAAAGAGGTAACATAATTATGTGAGTTTGTATGTAACAATCGTTGTCTATGTTTAGGGCAATCTTTGGAACTACTTTTCTTATAGCTTTTTTGTAACTGTGACACAGTCACTAAACTAACACAGTATATTAACATACACAAAAATTTTATGTTTTTGTTCCAATTAAATATTTGTATTTGTAGATTAGATCAAATATAAAATAATACTATCCTTACTAATAATATAAACGCGAAAGTTTGCATGTATGGATGTTTGTTACTCTTTCACGCAAAAACTACTGAATGGATTTGGATGAAATTTGGCACACAGATGGATTATAACCTAGATTAATACATAGGATACTTTTATCCCGGTAGTATGTTCCTGTGGGATAATTTCCGACTTCCACGTGGGTGAAGCCGCGGGCTGATGCTAGTATATATGTATATATCTATGTTAGAGGGTTTGGATGACCATTGTCGATGGGCCATGGCTTCCGTGGGCATTCCAGCCAGCCCACCACCCTCCAGAAATTGATTATAACCTGGTCTGTTAAGATCATCTGTGTTAAGATCTGAGTGGCCTAAAGGTTTCTGTACTAATCTGGGTGATGCCTGTGGATCAAAGAGCACATGCGCAACGGTTTCCTCAGCCTCCGTACAAGCCTTGCATATAGGATTGTTGGCTATGCCCTTTGTTATAACTGATCTAATTACAAAAAATCTTTCACTGATTGAAGGGTACAGTATTGCCGAGTGTCAAAGACGCCAACAATAATGAATGTATGCTACTGAAAAAAGGACAACATTTTCATCAGCTGTCCCCCGACGCGACGTTGCTTTGATCAAAATATAACCCAGAACTTCTTATTAACCTTAAAAGGCCATTTTTTTTTTACTTTGTAGGGATTTTTGTCTGTGTCGGGGTTTTATAAAATTTGAATTGATTTGTTTGTAGAGTGGTAACGAAACAACAAATAAGAGCGTTAGTTCCAATTTTTGCTACACGTCAACAGATCCTTGTAAAGATAAACCAGTAATTTATTCATGTATATTAATTTTATTGTTTGCAGTTGTGCACAATGTTGTCAGACGATAGTATAGATAACAGGCGTGGTCCTCCCGGAGTCAACTCACGGTCTTTAAGCGTTGCGCACTCCGCTGCCGATCTAGAGGTAAGCATAACATCACGCTTGGATGCTCGTTAGAGCTAGGCAAAGACTTAATGTACACGTACATTTCGACAGAAAAAAAATCCCATATAGAGAAATTCCGGTTGGACCAACCCAATAAAATGTTGCTCAAACATTCGCAGCTGGGATGTATGGCAGAACATGTTTTTCAACTACAATGTTAAGTTTGTTCTTGGGATATACATACTCAGCCTATAACGTTCCCACTGCTGGGACACAGGCCTCCTCTCTGTGAGAGGGATTGGGCCGTAATCCACCACGCGGGCCCAGTGCGTGTTGGTAGATGTCACATGTCTTCGAATTTTTAGTTCTAGGACATGTCGGTTTCCTCACGATGTTTTCCTTCACCGTTGGAGAACAGTGGTGATGAAATAATATACACAAAGTAATGCGCCTGGCTGGGTTCGAACGCACGACCTACAACTCGTAAGTCGCGGCCTTTAATACGGGCCACCATTGCTCTATTGGGATATATTCATCCCAATTACGGAACCCTTCATTGTGCGTGATCTTGAACGCACTTGGTCGCTTTTTAACACGCTTTTTATTAGCTTGGTATCTATGTATCTATGTACTTAACGGAATTTTTTAACGTAAATTTCACCCCCTTCAAAACGTCAGATTGATTTGAAACTTTGAAAACTTATCAAGGACCGATGACAATTCAATTATTTCATAAATTTGTTCCATAAAGATGGGCAAAAAAAATGTTTAAAAAAAAAACTAAAAAATCACGTTTTTGTTGTTAGCCGAACTAAAAAATAGAAAATAAATAATAGTTTAAAAAACACGCTTTAAAAACTAAACTAAAAAGGTAGAAAATAATTTAAAAAAAGCGTGGGGTGCTTGATATTAATTGTTTATAAAAATACCTCAAAAAGAACCCCACGCTCTTTTGAAATTATTTTCTACTTTTTTAGCTTGCGTTTTAAATCGTGTTTTTTAGTTTTTTAAACTATTATTTTTTCTTTAGTCCAGCTTAAAACTATGAGTTTGATTTTTCGTTTTGTATTTTATTCCTAGTCGTTATATAATGGGACGATAAATATCCAAACCATTGTTTCCAGGTACTTCGCGAGATTGAAAATGTGTACTTCCACTCTCCTTCAGACTTCGACGCCGGTCGCTATGTGTTGGAACACGCGCCTTCCGTCACCTCCTGTGACGATATTGAACGTATGTTTGCTAAACTGAAGAGGCAGCAACAGGTATTTACTTTCTTGTAACAGTTATAATTTATCCTTATGCTGCGGCTACATTATCGCGATAAAGCGAGCAATACTTCGCGCGCTCTCTGTTTACAGCGAGACGTCGAACGATGTGCGAAACGAACGAAGTGTAATTCGTCTTAAAATAGAAGCACCTGGGTAGCTCGCACAATTCAAATTTTCTTACGATTTTTGTAATTTGCAAGTCAGAATCGTGTTAAATATTGATTAAAACAATGATTCGCGACAGTTACAAATATGACTTTACAGAGTTATAATAATTAAAATCATCAATAGGGTGTTTTCCAATTTATTAAAAACTATTCTAATTTGAAGATTGGGACGACATAAATGTAACAAAAATAAAAGTAAATTGATTTATATCCATTTTCTCAATCAAAAACGATTTAATCAAATTTATTTTTCGTTGTTTTGATTTTACCGCCAAAACGCTCCTTACGATGTCTTTTTTAATGGATAGAAAGTAATATTACTGGTGTGCAGTGCCTCTGTGCACAAATACTTCTAAAACTACGCCAAACTAAGTATTTGTACCGGTGTCGTTTACACAAAGCTGATGTCACGATGTCACGTGATAATTAAGTCATCGTAAGGAGCGTTTTGGCAGTCAATTCAAAACAAAGAAAAATAACATTGATTTTAATCGGTTTTAATTGAGAAAATTGATATAAATAAATTTATTTTTGTTTTTCTGTTAAATATATCGTCCCAATCTTCAAATTAAAATAGTTTTTAGTAAATTGGAAAATACCCTATTCAACCCTCTCACTTCATCTAATCCTATCAAATTACTGTTAAATGCAAAAGTCATTCAATTGGATTAAATTACCTTGGACGAAGAAAATTTATCATTTGCCGGCCTAACCTGGCAGTTCCGCACCACTCAGCGTCTCGCTTTAAACGGAGAGCGCGCGAAGTGTACTACGCTGTAGTCACAATGTAGCCATAGCATTAGGGGTGACACATGCTCGGATCGGACTGAGTTGGCAGGGCGGGCGACAAAATCGAACGTAAATTTTGACACCTGGCTGTACTGAATCATGTCTGCCCGAATACCTGTGAAGAAGCACCAGATCTGCAGGACATTTGCGTAGGCCATATGCAAAACCGCCAGACAGTTATAAATCATGTTTTCATTCAATCTAGTGTTTATACTTTCGTCAGATACTTATACAACGAGTAACTTAATTAACGCAAGACCTCATTCACCCCAATTAGAGTATTGAGTTAAAAGCATAATACGATGACCAAAACGATTTTTTTTTAAAGCTAACTAGTACTATTGAAAAAAACGTGTCGACCCAAGCATTATTCTATGCATTTAAAATTGAGTCTTATTTCTTCTAAGATAAGATTGAATTTTCTTTGGCTCAATCAGTGGTAGGTATGGCAAAATACATAATAAAAAAAAAGTTACGGAAATCGATTCAGTAGTCAATTAGGAACAAACTACTTTCAGGTCTTGCGTCTATTCTTTTACACCTTGTAGAACAGATAATACTTTAAAATACTTGAACCATGTTTATATTACCTCAGACCTATCTCCATACAACTTTACCTAAAGCCCTTTTAAATACACATTCTACAGTCAATTCTTTTTGTGTCACAGGTAGTATCTGGCAAAGCCCTTCATCTGATTTCACAACAAAGAGATACCTGCGACAGGGAATTCAAAGAAATACAGACCATACGGGACCAGCTCTCAACAACTCTAGAGACCTGCCAGAAAGCCAGGGTCCAACTGAGGGCCGCGTCCAACCATCTGACCATCTCCACATTCGTTATTCTAGCAAACTTCCGAAAACGTCAAATCATTAGGTCCGTACTAAAATCCCTAGAACTACTCAGAAGCTTACGCAGCGTAGAAAAAGATGTAGCAGAGTTGTTACTAAAAAAAGAATATTTTGAAGCTATAGAGCTTATTTTGAAGAGTAAAAAAGCCGCCAGCAGTCATAAGGAGTATACTTGCATAGCAGATCTAGCAACACGACTCCAAGACACTTTGGATATGACTGAGGAGAAATTAGACTCGGTACTAGCAAGCATTTGTTATAATTTCGATGAAAATACATTTAGAAAGCTAAGGAAAGCTTACGCGTTGTTAGGTAAGACCCAAGCAGCGATGGAGCAATTGCATATGCATTATTCTTCAGCTGTCAACGAATCTTCCATGGAAGCAGTGAAGAATTATGTCGGGGATTGTACAGATATGAAGTTTCAGGAAATGTGCCAGTCTGTGCAAGCCAATAAAGCACCAATTTGTCTTTTAAATCTCTGTGAGAATTTTTTTTTAATCATGAGAAGCTATTATCTGCTCGTTGATTGGCATTCGAAGCATGACGAGGAAGAGGCTATACCTATATCGAGCAACGTTTTTGAAATAGAGAAAAATGTTAGCAGGGAATATATACGCCAAAAGTTAAAAGCAGGTCTTGTCCGCATTTGGAACGATGTGCAAGCTAAAGTGTCTACGTTTTTAAAGAGTTCCGGCTTAGAAGAGTATCCTTTTGAGAAATTTATACAAATGCTTGGCGTACTAAGAAAGCTCACGCAGGTAGCAGAAGTTTTTTGCGGTGACAAATCAGATTTGCTACAAGATTTTATAAAGACTCAAAGTGTTTTATACATCAAGAACTATCATAGGGGAAGAATGGAAGAATTAAAGCTTTTTCTAGAGAACGAAGGCTGGGAGCAGTGCCCAGTGAAATCAACGTTCAATCTTTTGTACTTACAAGAGTTTAAACAATTTAAAAAGTACCTCAACATCAGGTCGGACACATCATTACTAAAAACACACTCCGATGGCGCTTCCTCCGTACATTCTCAAGACGATAGCGTTTATATTGCAAAGTATTTTAAACAAAACACAAGTCATACTCCCTTCGAGATATTCCGTAACGAAAATATAACGAACGATGATATTTTCGGCTTAGAACCAGAGCTGGTGAGCGATGATTCGGAAGACGATGAACCTGATGAGTTGAAACGAGATTTTGTCGACGAAAATGATCGGCCCGAACCGAATGAGAGTCCAAGTAAAGTCAAAGACAGCGTTATAGTCACTAATACAACGTTATCAGTTTTAAGACACTGTGGGCAGTATTTACAGATCTGTCGGTATCTACCACAGATTTCTTTAGAAGTCGTGATGCTTATGAACCAACTTTTCGACTACTATTTCTTTACGGTCCATTTATTCTTCACCGCAGACTTAGACGTCGCTTCTTCAACTCTATACAGCTCCAAATTAAACGCTGTCTTAAAAAGAATAAAAAACAATATTGATACGGAAAATTCTGGCGTCGTCGACGGAAAAGTGCCTTCCCCGGATCCGCCTCAGCATTTGAATTTTACTGCCGAAGAAAATTTACATGGTATATTAGAAAGAATTGTTGCGGTTGAAAGTGTTATTTTTCTGTCAAAGCAATATGAGATCTTGCAACCGTACTTAGAGTCGATAGTCGCTCCTCATCAGAGAATGATTTTGGAGCATTTTAAAGATAATACTCTAGCTGTTGTCCAAGATTTGAGGGTCCCTGTGTATATGTGTTCTGCGTCAAAGGCGGTTGACGCTCGAACAGCGTTGATAGCCATGTCACAAGTGAAATGGGATGTCAAAAACGTTGCAGTAGAACACAGCGCATACGTAGACATGATTATAAGAAAAATACAAGTCTTCGCGTTACGTCTCGAGAACGTTTCAAGCAAGGTGACTCTAAACATAGAAGTATTAAACGCAATTTGGAGTATGGTCTCGAAATTCATAGTGCATCTACTGGTTGAAGGGTTCTCAAACGCGACGAAATGCTCGAACGGTGGTCGTGGTCTAATGCAGTTAGATTATAGGCAATTATTCTTGAAATTGGAGAAGATTTCGGGTTTGAAACCAGTACCATTTCAAGACTACGTCGATAAGTATGTGAAGGCGTATTATTTACCACGAAAGGGTTTGGAAGAGTTTGTTTTAGAAAGAATTGAGTATTCGAATAAGCATTTGATGGCTCTCGTCACTTGTGCGTGTGAGAACAAAAAGGATAGGCAGGCACTGTCTGTGATCATTGAAAGCAGGGATGCAGCGGTATAATGTAGAAGGAGTGTATAAAAGATGCTATATAAACATGGGCGAAATAACTCACTGAAAAGAAAAGAGCGATTAGCTCACTAGCTCTTCTATAGCACAGTGACTCAGACGCCGCTAAATAAACATGGGCGAAATAACTCACTGAAAAGAAAAGAGCGATTAGCTCACTAGCTCTTCTATAGCACAGTGACTCAGACGCCGACTGTTAGCTCATTTGACTCACGCCGCACGCGTGTCGAAGGAGACGGCTCGGCTCGCTTAATAGTGAGTAGCTCTTTGGAAGTTTGGACTCTCTATTACTCACTAGCTCTTCTATAACTCAGTGATTCAGACGCCGACGGTTAGCTCATTTGACGCGCTGCACGCGCGTCGAAGGAAACGGCTCGGCTCGCTCAATAGTCATTGTCAATAGCTCTTTGGAAGTTTGGAGTTAAGTTAAATAGGCTTTTCTGTTTGTTAAAATAATGTTATGACTTTACGTAAACAACACGCAAAAAAATTAACAATGCAGAAAATATTTTGGCACATTATAAAAAGGAACCTTTTATAATGTGCCAAAGTATTTTCAACTTTAAAGCAATGGATATAAAGATAGATTTACAGTGATTTATGTCGTATGATAGTCTACAATGACGTATTGTACCGGAGAGCTATTGTTGGAAGAACGAACGATGTCATCCGAAGTATTCCGAAGCGAGCCGAATGAGTCGTTCGGCCGGTGACTTCGTTCGGTCATTGGTGTCTCGCTGAAGTACTGAGCTAGTGAGTCTGAGTGAGCTAACTGAGCTAGTGAGCTATTTAGCGAGCGAGTGAGTGAGCGAAAGCGACGTCCATCAAAAAGTGCTAGCTTTTTTCTATCACTCGCTCACGAGCTACCCATGTCTAATGCTAAACATAAAATAACATCACGCCTTGTTTCCTCAAACGGTTCAGCAGAGGTGTACCTACAGTATGTTTAAGGCCCATGTAGCTTATTGTCATCAACTAGGTACAAATCTAGACTTAAGGGATCCTTGGAGGAGACCTATAGAGGTATGAGGAACAGGGTGTAAAGTCCACTCATACCCTATGGTAAAGGGTGGATCCTCCGACCAGACGGGTGTTGTGTCTGGTGGGCAACTGCCCGATGGTTGCTGTCTTGATGTTGTACCAATGCGAGTCGCGCGGTAAACTCTGATTGCGCGATGCAGGATTTTGTGTGACGTGAGTCTTGCGTAGTTCGCTTGTGGCATTGTAGATGGCGCCACTTCTCTTTTTGTGTTTTTAGATATTGTTGCGAAGTATTTTTCTGTAGATCCGCTACAGGCCTACGTTCAGCAGTGGACGTCTTTCGTCTGAAATGATGATGATTATATGGTGACATGAGGTGAATATGAATGAGAGGACATGCTTGGATGTTCTGAGAGCCTGTGTTCAGACACCATGATTCGTCAGCCGTCTTGTACTGTACCTGTAATCGTACTTAATTAACATCTTTTACTGTATAATGCTTGAATAGGGTATTTTCCAATTTATTAAAAACTATTCTAATTTGATGATTGAGACGAAATGTGTAACAGAAAAATAAAAGTAAATTGATTTATATCCATTTTCTCAATTAAAAACGATTTAAATCAAATTAATTTTTCGTTGTTTTGAATTTACCGCCAAAACGCTCCTTACGATGACTTTTTGTCACTTGACATCGTGACGTCAGCTTCATGTTCCTTGCTTCATGTCTGAAACGTTCACAGTCTGATCTCAGTCTCAATCTGTCAAAAACACCTCAAGTTTCCATACATTTTTGACAAGTTTTTGACATTTCTTTGTCGCCGAGATGACACTGCGACTAGATTTTGAACGTTTTTAATTACGAGAATTGGCCATAAGGTCGCTTTTCATGTCTGTACGCTTAGATATTTTAAAATACGCAACGGATTTTATCGGTTTTCATCAATAGACAGAGTGATTCAAGAGGAAGGTTTTATGTATCATACACCGACCTTGAAGCCGCTGGCAAAAGCTTATTATGTATATAACTATTTTTTACTGTAAGAGTTTTAAAAAAAGCGTCTCCCGGTTAAGCGTTCCAATAGAAAAAAAATATATGGAAACTCTTTGGTGATATTAATTTTGGGATCTGCGTTGTGTCGTATTAGTAAAAAAAATTGTCTCAAATCATTATTTTGTTAGAGAATAAGTGTTATAATATGACTACATTTTGTAATTTCGGAATTGAGTTTATAAAGTAGGATGTCAAAATAAAATCGTTTTAAGTTTATACTTAATTCAAATGTTAAGTTATGAGTGTAGATACAATCCTTTTCAACTTACTTGCTCAAAAAGTGACTCTTATGGCACCGCTTTTAGGTTCAAAATCGCGCGTCTTTTTTACTTTGCATTCCCGCACTAGTGCGGGAAAGTATGCAAGATGTGGAATATTTTAAAAAAATCTTATCAAAGAGCCTTCATGCTATTTTATGCCTAAAAATGTTGTAAATACATAAACTGTGTAAATAATTAAAATATGATAAATCTAGTGCAGCAGAGCGCGGTGGTCACTACCAAGCAAATATCAACATTGCGCTCCTTAACATAAAGTCGAAAGTACCTGCCCCCTTTAATGTACTCTTGAGCTAGTAGCTCTTTATTTATTTTAACCTTTATATTAACTAGCGCCAGATCGATATTTGTTAGGCAGTGGCAGCCGAATCTCACCAGATCTACGCCAGTGGCTCAGTGAAAACGGACATCGAATTTTGAAATCGGAATCGGCTTTGTATGTCGTCGTCTCTTTCACTTATACCTGTATGACTGTCTCTTTCTACAGCTCGATTTATCATATTTTACGATTTAATTTTGTACCTTAGTCTTTAAGTTATATTTTTTATATTTTATTGTAACTGTAAATGTATGTTTGTATGTGTCTACAGGGCAAATGTAAAATCTCAAAAAAACAAAATAAGATTATGTAATAAAACTAGTTTATGTTTAAAAACTTTATTATTAATTAAAGAAACGGAACGTATTATTTGTGTTTTAATCAAATACCAGGAGAGCTAACGAAGCTCAAATTTTCTTCATCATAGTGTGTCTATAACGTTCCCACTGCTGGGACACAGGCCTCTTCTCTGTGGGCCGTAATCCACCACGCGGGCCCAGTTGGTACATATCACATGTCTTTGAATTTTTGGTTCTAGGACATGCCGGTTTCCTCACGATGTTTTCCTTCAGCATTTTGAGAGCAGTGGTGATGAAATAATTTAAACAAAGTATAAAGCGCCTGGAGGAGCTGGGGGGACGCCTATGTCCAGCAGTGGATGTCTTACGCCTGAAATGATGATGATGACGAAAGCGCCTGTCTGAGGTCGAACCTACGACCTACATCTCGTAAGTGGTGGCTGTTACCACTGGGCCACACCACTGCACCACTGCTGCAATTTTTTTCACGTTTTTGGAATTTGCAGATATCATTTGATTTAAAATCCTGTAAATACACAGGGGCCATTCAAGTATTACGTAAGCAGATTTTTTGCAATTATTAACCCCCCCCCCCCCTCCCCCTCGTCAGCAAAAGTAAGCAAAGCTCTTACCCCCCGTCCCATGCTCACGTAAACATTGGTAGAAGACACACAACGTGTCTGCTCACTTTCGTGTGATTTTGGAATATTATCATCGTTTTCTTCGAGCCATTCATAGACAAGCAGGGTTGCCATATGGGTTCAAACCAAAATCGACTAAATTTTGTAGAAAATCCAATAAATAAAAAAAATAATTCTACTGTCGTAATCACCATCCAGACCCCCGCCCCCCTGTAGTGCTTACGTAATACTTGAATGGCCCCATATGTGCTACGGTCGCGAATCATATTTAGTTCGAAACAACTCTACACTCAACTGCAAATTACAAAAAAAAAAACAAAAGAAAACTTGAATTTCGCGGGTTACCTTGAAACATCTTTCTTAAGATGTGTGTAACTGTTATTCCGCGAACTACACATAATATGACATCACGCTTATAATCCCCGAAAGCTATTCCAAACTGTCAAATTTTCCCAATTCAACATGAACTTTATCACTTTGGAATAAAGTTGAAACTCTATCAAATAAATTTGACGGATTGGGGAAGCTTGATGTGCTGGCCTCTGTAACTATGTATATTACAACCACATTTTGCCAGGGCCCAAATTCTGTATGGTTATAATGATTCCGTGTGGTGCCGGACGTAAAGAATAGCACCATCCCATTTCTTCCCGTGGGTGTCGTAGAAGGCGACTAAGGGACTTACTAGAGAATGGGCAGCAGCGTTCTCTATGCATTTTACAATCATACTGCGATCGCCAACCCGCCTGTCAAGCGTGGCAATTATAGCAAGCCCCCCCAAATTGGGGGAAGCTTATGTCCAGCAGTGGACGTCTTTCGGCTGAAATGATGATGATTATAATTCCCCGCGAAATCTTACTACGTTCAAACTACGTCAATATCGTGTTTTGTAGAAACCAATGTAACGGTAAGGAATCGAAATGGCATATTCTGTATATTCCAAGACAATTTGTCGATATTTATTAGCTGCAGGCTTAGCATGACGCTTTCTATTTCTACTCTACTGTAGAATATAAATCGCTTGTCTACATTTCTCGGTGAAAAACTGTCAACTGTCTATATAAAAAACGTCACTTTCGTCTACTTTTCCGACGATAAAACGCTTGTCTACGGTTCTTGTGCTAAGCCTGCAGATGTCGTGTGTGATCTAAGCAGTTGACGTAATTTCGAAGTAAGGAATCGTTAAGTGATCATAGTGAATTAGGGCCCAGATCTGTTTAACCCTTTAACCGCCCGACTTCATATCAGTTGTCGTGCCCCCAGCGCTTGGCACAGTGAATCGAAAAATAAATACCTACAACAAAGAAAAAAATAAAGAGGAATGTGCAATACTTACTAGACTTCTAATTAAGAGACTAAAGTGTATGAAATTGTAAATGGTTACTTATTTAATGTTAACTATTTACCTAATATAAACATCTTTTTGATAGAATACGGCGTAATTAAATAAAAAAGCAGATTAAACGAGCTGTGGTATTTTGGTCGTAAATATACGACCCTGGCGAAAAGGACCCGAACATATTTCTCGGATTGATCCGACGCAAGCGGTTAAAAGGTTAAGGTCTACGTAATAGGGGGTGAGCCTATTGCTTACAACCGGGCACAAATCTCTGGGCTGCTACTGAGAAATTTTAGATGGAAAAACGAAACAACACTTTGCACAAATAATACCTATATTTTATACATAAATAAATCTCATAGATTAGACTTAGATAGGTTAACAATATCATAAGTTCATAACATTGGTTAAAATTCATATAAAATATTCAGTAAAATTTAACAGTACACTCTCATAAAGCCCGACGAATTGCCAAACTTAAGTGGCAGTGGGCTGGGCACATTGCTCGCAGAACAGATGGCCGATGGGGCCGAAAAGTTCTGGAGTGGCGACCGCGTACCGGAAGACGTAAAGTTGGAAGGCCTCCCACAAGGTGGACCTGGATCGATGACCTTAATTGTGAGGGCGCAGGAGTCCGCTGGATGCGGAAAGCACAGAACCGGTCGAAGTGGCGGAGCTTGGGGGAGGCCTATGTCCAGCAGTGGACGTCTTTCGGTTGAAATGATGATGATGAGAATCTCACACACACACAGACGCGTATTAACTATTAGACCAAGTTCGAACGGACATAAAATATAGATTGATCCATTAGTGTTGCCGAGCAATAATTGCTCAAAAACTTGCCCGTGTAAGAGCACCTTAAGAATATCGCAGCGGGATTTTATGGTGCACTAGATTTTCAAAACTCTGTGTTAAACCGAGCATTGAAAATCCAACCGAGTGCATCCCAGTGCGTCTATAAATCGTTGTCTGTTCGATATTCAATTTTCAGCATTAGAACAATGCTTTTAAAAAATAACAGTTTTTTTTTCAACGCGCTCTTTAATACTGTTTTGTATTATCAATGCTCGGTTCAGCACCGAGCATTGATACACGGGCAATGCAACATTAATGGATCAATCTGGATCAATTAAGTGGAGCAATCTGGAGCAACAACAATAAATTGCGGTTATGTTTCGGAAATATTGCTTCTGATTGTTAAAACCTTTTGATTTCTGAACGCAGCCAGCTCTTTCTGTCAAAGACAATAATGTCAGACTAATGTAAATTTTTGCCTCCAATTTCACTTTTGTGAAAAAGGCGTGTGACGCGCAAATAAAAACGTATAACATAAATTATGTTTAATTTCATCGGCCTCTGGCTATAAATAATAACACTGATTGCTCCGTATATTTCATGAGTTGCCGAATATTCAATCGTTTTGGAAATTTTGGGTCAATTTTCTTTCTATCTCGTTTGTACGTATAACTACTGCTCGTTATTGCGAGAGGAACCGGCTGGCGGCGGAGGTGGCGGGGTGGGCGTATTCCCTAGTTTTTTAAGCTCCATATTGCATGAAATTGTGTGGCCGTATCTCTGGCAACAGGGTGCTAGATGTTGCCATTGCCTTAAATTGCTGGATGTAGTCGTGACGTCATAGTTGACGATAATTGACCAGGAATAAGCCATTTTAGTTGCTCGTGTAAGCGCACCTTTACGTCCGTGCGATTGTAGATTTAAACTCTGCCCAAACTGAGGCGAATCTCGCGGGGGATGCGGGACAAATTTCGCACGCGTTGTGTCATCTAACTTGTTTGGAGGTGTTCAACCTAGCGCAAAAGTCACGTGACTTCTTAGGGTCGAGATAACATAGTAAATTCACCCTTATCTCTGCAACGTTGTGCACATATTTCTATCGAGATAAAAAAAGACGTGCACTATCTACGGAATACGCGCGTCTGCAAGCAACCAGCTTTGGTGGCTGCGCGTTTCACGTGGTAGAGATAGCGATGAATATGCTATTTTATCTTTTAGATTGACGCTTCTGTGCTTTGACTCTGCGCTAGTATGCATAGACCCTCTGTCGACGTTCACTCGAACGTAAAATATTGTGGCGGGATTTTCACCGGATTTTCAACGCAAAGCTTAGCGCCGAGAGTTGAAATTGAACAGTGTATTGAATTCCCAATGCTCCCCTATCCCCTAATAAAATCCCGCATGGTTGATCGCGCGTTTAAGTCATAAAATTGTAATATAAACCGCATACGTACCTATGTACGTAATATTTCAGGTAAACAAACGCGTATTCTTCGCGCGACTGTCGACCGACGCCAACGCTGGGTTAATCATTAAAACAATAAAATTTACACGCGCAGTCGTGTCCGGCACCCTAATTGCGTAACACGCGATTAATCATAATCGGTTTCATTTTACAGTTGAACAATATTCATTGCGTTATTTACGTTGTTGAGCATACACATTTTTCGAACATATGAAGCAATGGTTTAGACATTTGTTTCAAAACGAAACAAATTATGATGAATCGTGAGTTACGCAATTAGGGTTCTGTATCTACCTACCCGCGGGATTTACCTCAGTGTGGCCTGATCTTTAACGTTGATGACATGACATGATTTAAAACAATTCGACAGGCTTCCGCCGAATCGTAAATTATACATTTTCTGTTACCTGACTTCTTAATCCCCGACAATAAATAGAGCCGTCGGAAGACTAATGGTCGACTATTTGGTTTAAAATATCAATATTTTGAGCACCGTAATTGCGTAACACACTATAATCACAATCTGAATCATTTTGAAGGTTTGTGCTATTCCATTACTTCTAATGTCGAAAAATTTGTCTACTCAACAACGTAACTAACGCAATGAATGTTGTTGAACTGTCAAAATGAAAGCCATTCGTACTGTTAGTGTGTTATGCAATTACCTCGCAGGTTTCTTATTTGTGAATAGCGTTTAGATATTGATTGATGTATCGATTGGTTATGAATATGAATAGCTATAGCTACAGTTTACAACCACAACCAACATAACATCACGCCTAAATCCCAAAGGCGTGAGCAGAGACAAACGAACCAATCAATAGAATCTTCCCTTCACATTCAACTTCGGTAAATAACTAACTTCGTCAACAAACTGGTCGTAATCGCAACAATAGCTAAACGTGCCATCGTTCGACCGCCATTTTAACCAAGAATACTCCGAGTTGTCATCGCAAATGTTCTGACAGAATAGCAAGTTGTTGATTGTCGTGTCGTTGTAGAATGAGGAGTTGATCGAAATGAAGACCGCTGCTTTTTTGTGTTTGGGGTCGTAAACGAGCTGAAAAAAATTACAAAACTTTAGAAAAGTCGCCTAGTACCTAAATGCTAGCTTCTATTGACAATTTCGTCCGTGTGAAATGTATAGGTATATATAAGCAAGTAACCATTTTAATACAGGGGCCGAAAAACGCCACATTACGCAATTCCTCTAAAATCTAATCATTTCCTGAATTCCCTTACGATTCTGCTATTTGACATTTAACTTCAATAAAGCAATTCATAATGTATGGACCATTTTACGAAACTCCATACAAAACTGTCAAACAGATGAATTTCGGGTTGTGTACGCAGATTACACTATGAATTGTCAGTGTGTGACCATTTTACGATTTGATTAATTATATTATTCTATTATTATTCTGCTAAAGTGTCCTTTTTAGACCCCCAGATCGCAGCACGTAAGTTGAACCAAAATGTCGGATCTTGTTTCAACTTACCTGCCGCGATCTGTAATTTATTTCCAAACTTCCACGTTACATGGTTGACTATGCTTTTTTTTTTTTTTAAAAGGTGAACTCATTTTACTCATTCTTATTCCGTGCGAGGCAACGAGTGCTCGCGCTCCTACCTTCGGTTGTTTGTTCTGATTTTGGTACTACTTAGGTACGTGCCGCGATCCATACCTACTGTATAATGTGTTTTATCACTTAACCACAAATAACAGAATAGAGGAAAACTACACAGTTTTCCCCAATTAACAAGAGAGAGACTATTTTGCGAGCACAATTTACTCGACTAAACCACTCATTTACTGAAATTTTAATCTTGTATAAAACGCACACTATGCAGCCATGCTTATTATAAGTTGGGGGATTACACCGCTGACAAAAATGCTTGACTAAACGTTGCTTGTCCTGCTCCACAAGGTACCTTAAACTAAATTGAATAGCATTTGTAAACATTGTTGGAGCTGCTGAAGACTGTAAAAGCTAGATACATTTGCATTGTTTATGTTCAAACTTTTAGTAGGTATTGTTTAATTGCATAGCATATGTGTGAGCACTATGTCCTTACTATATAGCTAACATTTACAGGGTACGTCTTTCATTGATTTGAATGTGCCCTGGCAGCTGAGAGTATGTCATGCTCACTCAAATGTCTCGCTGGTGGTGGCGTGTGTGTTGGATCATTAAGTTCCCTTCAAAATGGTTGAGCTGAATGGTGCTGATCCATACGTCATGTTCGTGAACGGGCGCCGCCAGTAGGGACTGGTCATCTCTTAGCTCCCACGGCTTATTTTAATTTCTAAATTGTTATTTTATTTTTGTTTTGTTTTAATTACGGACGCTTATAATGTGCACGTCTTTTTACATCGTTCTCACATTGATAATTTCAACATAATGATGTGACCAACTGTTTGTAACAATATCATGATTTTAAAAGAGTGTCCATGGAGTTGCTTGCCCGTTCTTCTTCATAGGTACCTACGCTTTGGAATGGGCAACTAGCTTCATCTTTCTACCTCACCGACCTTGACAATTCAAAAGTGCCTGTAATTGGTTTATTTGAAATAAATGCTTTGAGTTTGAGTTTGACTCACCTTATAGAAATACATAGGCACAGGTACGTCCAGGTTATTATTTGCGTCTGTATGCAAGTACACCTCTTTCATACGACCTCTTTTGTCTGGCAATGTCATGACTCCGTGGGTTCCCGTGAACACTGTGACTTCGGTGCCTAGGACTCGCACGCGGCGTCGTAGACCCTGGGGCGAATAAATTGATTAATAAGACTTATTTATTTAATCTTCTCACACAAAAAAACAAAAACAACAGACTTCCAAAAAAACACTAGGTTCACACGGCTACACATCAAGCTGTACATTTCTAGTATAAGCTGATCTCGCATTGTATAGAATTTCCGTACAGTGTGAGATCAGCGTAAACTGGAAATGTGTAGCTTGATGTGTAGCCGTGTGTACAAAGTGAAAAATTACTTTAATTTTGGAAGTCGGTGACTTTGGATATGTATTTTTTTTTTTTTATCCCCGCCTTCCAAAATAAAAGTTATTTTTCACTTTTTAGTAAGAGTACCTGGTCTACCCCGCACAATTCGAAATTTCATCATCGTTGGGGTCAACACAATGCATATTTATGCGATAGCAACAATCGCGGTTTGTTTGCTGTCATTTTTTTAAGAGTTCCGTGGTCTGTCTCCGAAACGCATCATCAGATCTATATGAAATTTGAATGGGACCATCTCGGAATAAACCACTTTCGAACAAAAAATAATTTTGCAAATCCATCTATGTATGACGGAGTCATGCCCGAACATACAAAATATATATATATATATATTTAAGTAAACATGTCGAATAGATAACCTCCTTCTTTTTGAAGTCGATTAAAAAGGTACACACGCCAACACATCAAGCTACTCAAATCTGTGAAACTTTCCCATTTGAACATGAACCCTAAGCTTAATGAATAAAGAGGAAAATCTATCAAAGATATTTGACAGATTGGGGTAGCTTGATGTGCTGGTGTCTGTACAGTCTCCAAAAGTAAGTTATAAATTAACCAGGGTCGTCTGATATAAATAGTTGAAGTTTGGTAAGAAAGCAATGGATGTTTTCAAATCCTCTGGGTGGTTTAGAATCCCAATTGGCCCCTGGAGGTGGTGTTTTGTTCGGACAACGCCTGTTGGATCCCCGAACTAGTTATAAAATTAGGTCCGTTAAAGATCATGCTTAACTCACGTCTTCTAGCGCTGCCCAATCACCGGAATTCCCTCTCATCCACTGCGGAGCCGTGTTGATATAGTGGAAGCTGGCTCGAATTAACGCACTAGTCGGGTAATCAGCGTTGGCAGCCAGATGTCCACGAGAAAGGAACTGGAATGTAAAATTATATTTCTGAATCATCTGGTTCACTGCATTTCACATATTCTAAGAAAAACGTATACTTACTTTTACAATGTTTGTAAATGTGTGAGCACTATGTATCTATCACAGAATTAATTTATCTGTATTGCTTCAATTTGATTCTGTTAACCTATTTTGGTATGGTAATTTTGTTCTGGGTGCATCGTTTTCACACATAATCATATAATGAATGTACTATGTTAAATATTGTACTTGAAACATTTTAAGAGAGTAACGGTGGAGTTTCTTGCCCTTTCTTCTCCATACGAAACTACATTTTGGAAGAGGCGACTAGAATCAATTCTATTTTAATGTAAATGTTGACGTTCAAAAGTGCCTTTTAAGTGCCTATTTGAAATAAATGCTTTGACTGCTTGTTGTAACGTCCAATAAAAAATGTGGAAGCAAAAGCCTTTTCCAAAACGATGTAGGCGTAATAGAGGTTTGAGGAACGGGGTGTAAATTTGCTCACCCCTTATTAAAAAAGGGAGGTTCCTCCGAAAAGACGGGTGCTGTATCTGGTGCCCACCAGTTGCCCGACGATTAAAGTCGGGACGTTGTATTTATATGACAGTCGCGCAGAAAACTTTGCTTCTGTATCGCCACATAGGTACGAACTGCACGATTCAGGGATTTTGCGCGACGTCATATGATGCACACTCACGTCACGCAAAATCCTACATCGCGCAAGCAGAGTTTACCGAGCAACTAGCATACGTCACACAGTTGTCGGGTAGCTGCCCACCAGATGACCAGACACAACCCCCTGGTCGGAGATTCCTCCGTTTTCTATAGAGGTTGAGTGCACTATATACCCTGTTCCTAAAAGTCCTATAACGCTTTTAAATTTTCGTCAACGATAATGTTATAACATGCAGCGATGTTAAATCGAAGACGTCACGCGGACGTACTAATATCGCAATGGGATTTAATCGCTCACTGCCATGGACTTATTTAAGTCCATGCTCACTGCATTTTCAACACTCGTTGTTGAACCGCGCGCCTATCAGAATAACAGCGCCGCGATTCTTTTTTAAATGTCGCAGCATCATGCTGAGATAGGGGCCTTTTGGCCTTGTACAGGATTTTGGTGAGTTTCAGTGCGTCGAAAAAACACAGTGTTCGAATTTCAACTCACGCCGCTAAGCTGTGCGTTGAAGTGCGCGGAAAATGTCGCCGCGTTATTATAATAATATCTCACGTTACGTACCTGTTTTTTAGTCAAATAATTTCCTGCCATATTCTTTCCTAAGATGGCGTCTAGAGCCTTTGACTGACTACCGACTTTGTACACTTCATTCATTCGAATTTTACCAAACATGTTGCCTTCTGAAAGAGATAAATACAATTATAAACAGCCTGTACTTCATGGAAAGGTAGCCTATAATGTTCCCACTGATGGGACACAGGCCTCGTCGCGGTGAGAGGGAATGGGCAGTAACCCACTAAGCGAGCCCGGTACGTCACATGTCTTCGATTGCTTGGTTCTAGGACATGCCGGATAATGCGTGTACCACTGGTTTTGTCTGGCGGGAGCCCGCGAAATTCAAATTTTCATACGGCTTTTGCCATGTCATCACCCTAATTGTGTATCAAACTATTTGTCAAGATCTGAATCATTTTGGAGGTTATTAGGTACTGCTATTACATTCTTTCATTTGTTCGAAAAATTTGTCTGCTTAGCAAAGTAAACACCGTCATGAATGTTGTGGAACTGTCCAAAATGATTAAGATTCTGATTAATAGTCATCATCTGCCTAGGCCTTTTCCCGACCATATTGGGGTCGGCTTCCAGTCTACCCAGATGCAGCTGAATACCAGTATTTTACATGGAGCGACTGCCTATCTGACCTCCACATCCCAGTTACTGGGTAATACGATACCCCTTGGTAAGACTGGTTTTCAGACTTTCGGGGTTCGATTGTCAAAGATCCACGAATCACAGCTAGGACAAACGGCTTAACGTGCTTTCCGAGACACGGAAAGGTCTTGGTATGTAAAGATGGTCACCCAGCCGCGGACCAAGTGCGGCAAGCGTAGCTTAACCTGCACCCTAATTGCGTAACTCGCGATTAATCATAATCGGTTTAATTTTGACAGTTCAACCATATTCATTGCGTTATTTACGTTGTTGAGCAGACACATTTTTCGAACAAATGAAGCAATGGTTTAGCCATTTGTTTCGAAACGAAACAAATTATGATGAATCGTGAGTTACGCAATTAGGGTGCTGATCGATCGAGCACTTAGCCACAAGCCCCTCAATAAAGATCTATCAAACGTAGTAGTAGTAGTAGATACGTTTCTGTGGAAAAAATTACGACCACCACACGACGCGAGCGAAAAAAAACATACCTGTAAATGCTGGTCGTTTCAATCCATTTTGTCGATACACGCTCATTGGGGTTAGCCGATGTTTCACGTAGTGTGTGTGTACGAGTGTCTTGTCAAAGCAGGCTTCATACAACGAATGGAAGGTGTTTTTCACAGTAAACCCGACTCTGAAAGTTAGAAATTAAAATTAAATGCATCGGTCGTATTATAAAGGTATGAGGAACAGGGTGTAAAGTTCACAATGGAAAAAGAAAGATCCTCCGAACGGACGGGTCTTGTGTCTGGTAGGCTACTGCCCGACGGTTTTTTTTTTGTCGGGCATCTCGCAGTTGGCCTTGAGAGGCCGTGACTGCTTAACCGGTCTTTTCCTGGGGCTAACATTAAGAATTAACTTAACGCCTCTAGCCAGGGCTTAAAAACTGGGCGACTGCACGCTGAGGGCACCCCCTGCGGGGTACGGGCTTCGGCTTAGGTCGTCACTGTTAGGGGGACAGCAAGTGGGGACAGGCTGGATCAAAATATTGCCATTATAGGTTTAAAGAATCTTTATTCTCATAAGAACATATCATACAGTTCACTTAAATGAGACTTAAATTTTATCATAAATATGTAATCGTCGTCTAAAGATGAAGCATGCAGATGTAGAATAAACAAAGTAACAATAACAACGTATGAGATCAGCAGCAAAACAAATAAAAAATAATAATAACAAAAGTGTGGGTAGTTGTATATAAATCATGTTAACAGCTAGCCAATTTGACACCAAGGTACCCTCATAAGTACTGATTCACCTTGCAAGGAACACAAACAACGATTAAGAAGCGAACTACTCTATGAATGCCTGTGTGTGTGCTAGCACAGTGCGCGCACTTGTTTATTTGCTTGTGTGCAACAAGTATAGTCTCGGAGACCGATGATCATTTATAATTTTCGTTTCATAATATAAATCCTTTTCTTTTATTTCATTTTTTTTCTTTGATAAATTATTTTGTGTTGTCAGGGTATTTATGTCGAAATTACTTTTTGCATAATATAATCCTTTAGTTTTCTTTTGTAAACATTAATACTTTTGCACTCTTTGATTTCATTTGGCATTTTGTTATATAATTGAACCCCTTCATACAAAAAGTTATTTTTTCCATATTTAACTGTTCTAGGAAAACGCAACAGTAATTCGTTTCTATTTCTTAGGTTATGTGTGTATGTCTTTTTTGTAAGTTTTATGTTGGTTAGTGTAGTGTTATCTAAAATCTTTTTTACTAATATGCAAGTATGGTAGTTATATAGTTGACGGAGATTGAAAAGTTTGGTTTTTTCATATAGCTGTTTGGTAGGTGTTAGGAAGTCATAACAATATAACCTTTTTATAATTTTGTTTTGGGTCCTCTGTATGGAATTGAGGTTAGTCTTAGATGCTGATCCCCAAATCTCAATCAGGTATTCTAGATTAGGTTTAACTAATGAATTGTAGATAGTGCGTTTTATCTTAGGTGGTAAACAGTTTCCCATTTTGCGAAGAGCTCCAGAAAGTGACACAAGTTTGGCTTTAACGTGCTCGATATGGGGTTTCCAGGACAGTTTGTCATCTAATAGCAGACCAAGATACTTTTCTATACTGGACTGCCTGATAGTAAGATTGTTAACAATCAAAGGGGCATGGGGTGGAATCTTTTTATTTTTGGCTGCAAATATCATGTAAGCTGTTTTCGAAGTATTTATGGTGAGTAAATTATGTAGAAACCACTCATTTATTACGTTTAAATCGTTTTGCGCCTCACTAATGATATCGTGTATGGATTGACCGAAGTAAAATAGACTAGTATCGTCTGCGTAAAGTGTTAGATATCCTGTTAACCCTATCTGATTGATGTTGTTCACATAAATTAGAAATAATGGTGGTCCCAGAATGGATCCCTGTGGAACTCCACATGTAATTTTTTGGGTAACACTTTTGTAGTTACCAAGTTTAACAATTTGGCATCTGTTTGATAAATAGGATTCGAATACGCTGTAAGCTGTTCCAGTGATACCCAAGTTAATTAGTTTATGTAGTAATTTGGTATGAGAAACAGTGTCAAACGCCTTTTTTAGATCAATAAAAATGCCTACGCCTATATTTTTTTTATCAATATTTGATTTTATATTCGTTACTAGGTCAATCGTTGCTGATAAGGTGTTTGATTTTGATCTGAAACCATATTGTTGGTCTATTAGGAAGTTTTTCTCATTTAAGTATTCAATTAAGCGGTTGTATATAATTTTCTCAAAATTTTTTGATATCACCGGAAGCACAGAAATTGGCCTATAATTACTCGGGTCCGTTTTCGTACCCGACTTGAAGATAGGTGAAACTTTTGCCAACTTTAGGCTATCAGGAAACGTACCATGGTCAAGACATTTATTTACGCAACTAACTAAGGGTGAAATTATAACGTTTTTAATACATTTTAATGCTTTTGTGCTAATTCCGTCCACACCTGTGCTAGTATCAGCATCCAAATTATCGATAAGTTTATTAACTTCCTCGATTGTACAATGTCTAAATTGAGTAAGCGTTTTTGTGTGTTCATGTCCGTTTTTATACATAAGTGTGTTACCTGAATTTAAATGGTATTTTGATGGTATCCCGTTAGCCAGCTCTGTACCAATAGTGGCGAAATAAACATTCAGTATATCACAGATTTCCTCGCCGTCTGTTACACTTTGTGAATTTACTATAAGCTTTGGAGGTAAAATGTCCGTTTTAATCTTATTCATCGCTAGAGAATTAATCGTTTTCCACATCTTCTTCGGATTATTGTTACATTTTTGGAATTCTTTGTAGTAGTAACTGCTTTTATCATTATTTATCTTCTTACTTACTTTATTTCGTTCCGTTAAAAACTTCCTTTTTAATATAATATTGGATTCTTCATTTTTTAACTGTTCCCACAATGTATTTCGGTTATCGATCATCTTAATAACTTCTTTGTTAATCCAGTCGTCCTTTGGTAAGTTCAGTATTTTAGATTTTTTCTTCTTGTTTTGTAGTATGTGTGACGTAACGAAGGCTTCCAGACATTTGTAATCATCATCTATGCCTATGCATGAGGCTTTGCTAATACTTTTGTATAAGTTTTCATACTCTATGGCCTCATATTGGATCTTTTGTTTAATTTTTGGCTTGTATTTAAACATTTCCAGATATATCTGTTTATGGTCAGACATAGCAGACTCCAGAATAACAAAATGGAAGGACTGTTTTTGTAGATCTGTTGCAACATGATCTAAGATGGTAGTTGTTGTTTGAGTTTGCCTCGTAGAGTATTCCTTATCTATTTTATTCAAAATATCGTAGCCACTTTCTTCAAGTTCTGATAGGTATTGAGTGACACATGTATTTGGATTCAGTAGGTCTAAGTTAAAATCACCAAACACGATCGATCTCTTTCTAGCTTCCAATTGCAAGGTATATCTTTCGAGAAACTCTTTAATATTCGAATGGCCTGGTTTGTAAATACCTCCAATGTGCAGCGCATATTTAGGAAGATATACCCATAGGTAATGGTTGCTATCCCTGTAGGTGTTCTCTGTTACCTCAAAGGAAATGCCTTCATGAATGTAGATAGATACGCCCCCTCCTCTACTATCATGTCTGTAATTGTAAATATGTTTGTAGTTAGGTAGATCGTATGATTTTGCATCTTGTTCTGATGTTATCCAAGTCTCAATTAGAATCACGACATGTACCAAAGAAGGAGTTGCTTTTAGGATGCACTGTAGTTCTTCAAGTTTTCCTGGAGTGCGGATACTTCTTACATTAGCATAGAAGGTTTTGAGGAATGATGACTTTGGGGGCAAATCTTTAAAGTTATTGATTTTTTGGTATGTAATGGTTCCTGGGCTAACATTATAGGAACAATTGGTGTTAGCATCGGTTAGTTTTTTGAAATGTTGTTATTTTTGGTTATAGTAGGTACTCCTTTGATATATTTAATTATTAGATTTATTTCCCCTTTTTTCTCACGCTCTTTGAGTTCAGTTTGGAGATTTTGTAAATAGGTTCTTTGAGCTGGGGTTTGGTCCGAATATATTTTTATAGTGTTTGGCAGTTTTGAACGATTCTTCAGTAAATATTTTGGTGTATCAGGAGAATCAAATACTATTTTTATAGGGCGGAGTTTATCTGCATGATATTTGCCCAATCTTGTAGATATTAGGGGCTTAGGACAGTCTTGAAAGGCTTGTGTTAAGATCTTGTGTACTTCTTCAGAGTCGCAATTGTTGCCTGTGGAGAAATCGATGACATCTTGCTCGATCAGACCCACTAATATTATGTTCTTGTCTCTTTGAAGTCTATTTTGCATTTCGACAAAAAACTCATGCTGTGCTCCAAAATGTAATTCAGGTTTTCGATTTTCACCTTTAAGTTGTTGCAGCTCATCCTCGATTGTTATAATTTTACTTTGAGTAATTTTATGTTCGGTTGTAATATTTTCCACGGATTTATGCAATTATTATTATTAAACGGGGAATTTAACTCTACTGGCTCAGCTGCGGTGCGGGCTGGCGCTTCAACGAGCACGGGACGGTCGGGACGGTTGATATCGGGATATTATGTACTTATATACCAGTTGCGCGGTAAACTCTGACTGTGCGATGCAGGATTTGTGTGACGTCAGGTATTTGATTTCTAGTTCGCATATGGCATTGTAGATGCCGCTACAGTCTAGTTATGAAGTATCTTTCGATGCCTAGCACCCTAGTAGCACACTTACAATCAGAGGAGTGATTATGAAAAACACTAACAGAAGGAATGGCTATAATTTAGACAGTTCAACAACATTGATTGCGTTATTTACGTTGTTGAGCAGACAAATTTTTCGAACATAAGTATGAAGCAATGGATTAACAGTTATCATCTGCCTAGCCTATTCTTAGATTTTTTCAATATATTTCAAAATAATTCAGATTCTGATTGATTGTGTGATACGATTTTTTTTTTACTAGTTTACTCTATCCCACTGCTGAGCAAAAGCCTCCCCCGAACCCCTCCAAGTATCCTTTTCCAGGGCCACCACCTAATTAGGGTGTTAAGACTGTTACGCAATTAGGGTGCATAATCTGTATTCATCTATATCAATATTTTGAAGGTTATTTGCTAATCCATTGCTCGAAAAATTTGTCTACTTAATAATATAAATAAACAAATTTTTCGAGCAATGGATTAGCAATAACCTTCAAAATATTGATATATCAATAACATAAATAACTGCCAGGGGTGCGGGTTGTTCGAAAGAGATACCCCGGCCCCTGGTACACAGACAACTGACGGAACGCGGGTGGGTTTTAGTCAGTAAAAGTCTGACACGCCCTCCCGCTCCACCCAGAGCGGGAGAAGTTATTTGATGATTTCCCACCCAAAAAATAAAAATAAAAAAAATAACATAAACAACGCAATGAATATTGTTGAACTGTCAAAATGAAAGCCATATTTTAATGTTAACTATGTGTTAAGCAATTACTGCGCCGCGCCGGTCGGGCTAGTGTTATACGTAAATTCAATAGCAGCTCGGTGTCTAGATATGTGCCTGAGAATGCGTGCACAGTCTGGACTGGCGTACTCAAATCTGTGTCGTTATTTCGTCAATAGACTAAGTACCTATTTAATATATTGATTTACATGGTCTTTACATGATCTGACCAAGATTATGTCTGGACTTTAAAAGATACTGTGATCTCTGAGTTCTGAGAGAAGCTTCTGAGCTTTTACGCGGAGTTAGGCTGGCTTTGTTAGCCAGAATCCCCACCCATAACAGTCCGAATGAGAGTATAATTGCGGGAAAGGGGACTGCCTTTCCACCGCCATCATCATCGACCTCTGAGTTTGTTTCGCCATATTATTATATTCTCCGGGGTAGTCAGATGGAAAATGTCTACTCTCGATCTAGTTTATTTTTTAAATGTCGTGTAAAACTGAAATGATTCCGTTATTATCCAGAATAAACAAATTCGTTTCGTTTAACTTTCACGATTTATGACAATACACCTAATCGCGGTTACCTCTACACTATTTCATCTCTAATTTTTGCTGTTACTTTTTTATCAGGCACCATTCTAACCGCAGTTAGAAAAGCAGACATGCAGCGTGCAAGCAGACATGCAGCATGCAAGCAGACATGCAGAATTCAAGCAAGCATGCAGCGTGCAAGCAGGCATACAACATGCAGCAAGCATTCTTTCTGTTACGGCTCCAGCGCTGCGGGGTTTAGGCGGGCGAGCTTATCGTAGCAGATGGTTTTAACGCTTACCACCTGCTCCTCAGCTCGCAGGCCGCCCAACCCCTCCGCGCCTACGCAGGCTTAAATTACACTCTAGGGGTAGGGCAGACAAAACTGCGTGAAGTCGGTTTTGCAGCGATTCGTTTCTCACTAAATTTTGTAGCACAACATATCAATTGACTTTTTATGACACTATTTTAATTTAATATTGAAAATACTACCAAGTAACCGGCTATATATTTGTGACTAAATAATACTCCGTAAAACGTTGCTCGGTGTGGTGAAAATATGGCAAATAAATCAGTTAGCAAATGAAAAAAGTTCAAAAGCGTCTTCGGCCATTAGCAAAAAGTTATTTTGTAAATCGGAGAAATACCTATAGTTCGGTAAAATAATACCTGTGACACATGATACTTCGATAATCTAAAAATAGGTCAAATAATGCATAATTATAGCAAAAAAGACATCGGTCAATAGTTTTCGGTTAAATGAAATTTGAACAAAAAAGTTCGGTATAGTGATTGGTTCCCCTAGTCGCCCCTATAACCGTACACTTCTGGCTATCCTATCGAAGAATACAGGCGTGATGATATGTTTACATAATCATCCTATTATGTTCCCACTGCTGGGACACAGGCCTCCTCTTGAAAGGGAGTAGGGCACAAACCACAACGCGGGCCAATGCGGTATGGTAGATGTCACATGTCTTCGAATTTTTGTTCTAAGACAGGGCCTCAAGTCTGCTATTACAATAGTGTCAGAATGGTCTATCATTGATTTCATAATTGTTGATTTTGACAAGTTTGGTAATCTACTAATAAAATGGCGTCGTTATGACTTTCCAATGGTCAGCCACTGACACTGCATTGCTAGAAATGGTAATTATTGGTAATCTCGTACATCATGACAAATGAACGAGTAGTAACGAGTAGTACTTATATAGCGAGAATGTTTATTCATCATTATAATAATATAAAATAATTCTGTCATTTAGCAATGTTATCAGTGCACATTTAGTAATTTCAATTCCAATTTCAAATAATATTAATAGTATGTGATTTTAATCAAATCAAACAAAGGTTTTAAGCTGCGGTATATAAATAAAAGGTTTGCAAAATTTAACAGTAGATTCGTAGTAAATAGGTGTAGATAAATATGTGTGGTGTTATAAAAGGGATTTACGTGTGATTGACTGTGGTGCGCCGTGAGGCACACTTCTCGCAATAAAATTGATAACAGACAGCAACACAAACTTAACATTTTTGAAATACTGACACTTACGACAAAAATACTCACTTTAAAAATTAACGTGACAGTATAACAAAGTATGACCATAACTGGATAAAAAATCGGTTTCGTAAAACAAAAGAAACAAACAAACTTTATAGTCTTTGGATTCAACTAAACAAGACAGTTCGTGGGAAATACACCACCACACAATTACTCTGACATATTAATATAGACAAACGTCATTGTTAGAGACAAACGTCAATGTTAGAGACAAACGTCTTTGTTACGGCCATGGTGTTTTGATATCAAATGGGATATATGGAAACGGTCTCTATTTGTATCGACCATAGTAAAAAACGACGCGACCACAAAAGTTATTTGTCACAAATGCTCGACAGAGGTTAGGTTATTTTTTTACCGCCAATCAATGACAGTTGTACCAAAGTAACGCAAAAAGATTTTTTTTAAATATCTCTAGCACGGGATTTTGAAATGAGAATTGGGTACTTTTGGGACTGAATAAAGTTGATTAATTTACCAAATTTAGTACTGGCGCGGCGAGGACTGTCGCGGCGAGGACTGGCGCGGCGGGGACTGGCGCGGCGAGGACTGGCGCGGCGGGGACTGGCGCGGCGAGGACTGGCGCGGCGGGGACTGGCTCGGCGGGGACTGGCGCGGCGGGGACTGTCGCGGCGGGGACTGGCGCGGCGGGGACTCGCTCGGCGGGGACTGGCGCGGCGGGGACTGTCGCAGCGGGGACTGGCCCGGCGGGGACTGGCGCGGCGGGGCCTGGCGCGGCGAGGACTGGCGCGGTGGGGACTGGCGCGGCGGGGACTGGCTCGGCGGGGACTGGCGCGGCGGGGACTGTCGCAGCGGGGACTGGCCCGGCGGGGACTGGCGCGGCGGGGCCTGGCGCGGCGAGGACTGGCGTGGCGAGGACTGGCGCGGCGAGGAGTGGCGCTGCGAGGACTGGCGCGGTGGGGACTGGCGCGGTGGGGACTGGCGCGGTGGGGACTGGCGCGGCTAGGACTGGCGCGGTGGGGACTGGCGCGGCTAGGACTGGCGCGGCTAGGACTGGCGCGGCGAGGACTGGCGCGGCTAGGACTGGCGCTGCGAGGACTGGCGCGGCGAGGACTGGCGCGGTGGGGACTGGCGCGGTTAGGACTGGCGCGGTGGGGACTGGCGCGGCGAGGACTGGCTCGGCGGGGACTGGCTCGGCGGGGACTGGCGCGGCGGGGACTGGCGCGGCGAGAACTGGCGCTGCGAGGACTAGCGCGGCGAGGACTGGCGCGGCGAGGACTGTCGTGGCGGGGACTGGCGCGGCGGGGACTGGCGTGGCGAGGACTGGCGCGGCGAGGACTGCCGCGGCGAGGACTGGCGCGGCGAGGACTTACTTGCCGTCCAGTACTTGCCGCGCTAGTTCTTGCCACCAGTACTTGCCGCGCCAGTACTTGCCGCGCCAGTTCTTGCCGCGCCAGTTCTTGCCGCGCCAGTAATTGCCGCGCCAGTACTTGCCGCGCCAGTACTTGCCGCCAGTACTTGCCGCCAGTACTTGCCGCCAGTACTTGCCGCGCCAGTACTTGCCGCCAGTACTTTCCGCCAGTACTTGCCGCGCCAGTACTTGCCACCAGTACTTGCCGCGCCAGTACTTGCCGCGCCAGTACTTGCGCGGCAAGTACTGGCGCGGCAATACTTGCCGCCAGTACTTGCCGCCAGTACTTGCCGCGCCAGTACTTGCCGCGCCAGTACTTGCCGCCAGCACTTGCCGCCAGTACTTGCCGCGCCAGTACTTGCCACGACAGTACTTGCCGCGCCAGTACTTGCCGCCAGTACTTGCCGCGCCAGTACTTGCCGCGACAGTACTTGCCGTGCCAGTACTTGCCGCCAGTACTTTCCGCCAGTACTTGCCGCGCCAGTACTTGCCGCGACAGTACTTGCCGCGCCAGTACTTGCCGCCAGTACTTTCCGCCAGTACTTGCCGCGCCAGTACTTGCCGCCAGTACTTGCCGCGCCAGTACTTGCCGCCAGTACTTTCCGCCAGTACTTGCCGCCAGTATTTGCCGCGCCAGAACTTGCCGCACCAGTACTTGCTGCGCCAGTACTTGCCGCGCCAGTACTGGCCGCCAGTACTTGCCGCCAGTACTTGCCGCCAGTATTTGCCGCGCCAGAACTTGCCGCACCAGTACTTGCTGCGCCAGTACTTGCCGCGCCAGTACTGGCCGCCAGTACTTTCCGCCAGGACTTGCCGCGCCAGGACTTGCCGCGCCAGGACTTGCCGCGCCAGTACTTGCCGCCAGTACTTGCCGCGCCAGTACTTGCCGCGCCAGTTTTTGCCGCCAGTACTTGCCGCGCCAGTTTTTGCCGCCAGTATTTGCCGCGCCAGTACTTGCCGCCAGTACTTGCCGCCAGTACTCGCCGCGCCAGTACTTGCCGCCAGTACTTGCCGCCAGTACTTGCCGCCAGTACTCGCCGCGCCAGTACTTGCCGCCAGTACTCGCCGCGCCAGTACTTGCCGCCAGTACTCGCCGCGCCAGTACTTGCCGCCAGTACTCGCCGCGCCAGTACTTGCCGCCAGTACTCGCCGCGCCAGTACTTGCCGCCAGTACTCGCCGCGCCAGTACTTGCCGCCAGTACTCGCCGCGCCAGTACTTGCCGCCAGTACTCGCCGCGCCAGTACTTGCCGCCAGTACTTGCCGCCAGTACTTGCCGCCAGTACTTGCCGCCAGTACTTGCCGCCAGTACTTGCCGCCAGTACTTGCCGCCAGTACTTGCCGCCAGTACTTGCCGCCAGTACTTGCCGCCAGTACTTGCCACGCCAGTACTTGCAGCGTTGGCCACTCTCCCTATCCCCTGCGGCCGAAAAGTGGTAGGCGGCGGGCCCACTGCGCTGACCCGTCGCAGGGGGACCATGGGTGCCAGACACGGGTTCGTCTGGGGCCCTTATATTACTTGGTTCCTGGGGTGGTCACGGCATGCCATGTGTCCTGGTGCGCTTAACTGGTGGGGTCCGCAAGGACCGATGCCTGCCAGGGGTGCGGGTTGTTCGAAAAAGATACCGTCGCCCCTGGCACACAGGCAACTGAAGGAACACGGGTGGGTTTTAGTTAGTAAAAGTCTGACACGCCCTCCTGCTCCACCCAGAGCGGGAGAAGTTATTTGATGATTTCTCATCCTCAAAAAAAAAAAAACATAAATTAGCAGCAAAACGAGTATTTCTTTGTTGGCATCTAACTTTTTACTGGCTTTTTATTTTAGTATTCTGTTATCGCACAGACAATATTAATAATGAGCCAAAACCATATTTAATTTTTAATGTACATTGGCGAACAGTGGAGTAAGAAGTTTGTATAGAAAAAATGTTGACTAGATTCACCTTATGGCTCTGGAACCCTTAGTTGGGACGTCACTTTCATATTACTTATAAAACTACAAGTTTTATTTGTCTATGTGCCATTTATTTCTATAGTTTCAACCATTGTGAAGTTTCAGCTGCATCAAAGATGTAAAGCAACTACGAGATCGACTATAAACTATACTACGTTTCATCAAAGGCCCGAGGTGCTATTACGAGACCATTAACCAACCAATGATCGACCATTATGAATTTAGCAGATTACGAACTTTTAGCAAAATGACAAATGAATGACAATGGGATCGTGTTGGAATGACGAATTTATAAAAATAGCAGACTTGAGCCCCTGGTCGGTTTCCTCACAATGTTTTCCATAACCGTTTTGAGAGCAGTGGCGAAGACATAATTTACCACAAACTAAAGCGCCTGTCAGGGTTCAAACCTACGTCTCGTAAGTCGCAGCCGTTACCGCTGGGTCATCACTGCTGGGGCCCAAGTCTGCTATTTTTATAAATTCGTCATTCCAACACGATCTCATTGTCATTTTACTAAAAGTTCGTAATCTGCTAAATTCATAATGGTCGATCAATAGAATTGTGCCATAATGGCATTTTCGTATTGCCATTATTATAAAACTCGTTAGTAGAAATGATTTTCGAAAAACTACTATTAAATTGGAACATTTATTCATGCCAGATTTCATTTATATGTATTTTTACATATTATTTAAGTATTAGTGTTATAAGCAATCTAAAGTATTAGGAAGTTCGTAAATTAAGTCAGTCATTCATTTGTCATTATGTACGAGATTACCAATAAATGCCATTTCTTTCAATGGAGTGTCACTAGCTGACCATTGGAACTGGACTTTCCAATGGTCAGCTAGTGACACTCCATTAATACATTATTTATTAGCTAATGACGCCATTTTATTAGTAGATTACCAAACTTGTAAAAATCAACAATTATGACATCAATGATAGACCATTCTGCCACTATTGTAATAGCAGACTTGAGACCCTGATGTTAGGTTTGCTTACTGGTATATGTGGTTCCGACCGTGGCAGGTCTCAGCATTCTCCTGGGTAGTAAAATAGGGCTGGGTGTTGCAGCGAATGGCTTTGAAATTAACTATTTGGCGATCCACCCTGAAGGTTGTATTATAAATGCAGTGCGCCTCCTGAAACGCAGACATTTCATAGTTAAGATTGAAGAACAATTTTGTGTGAAGTCACTGGCTTTTGCCGGCTTCGTCGCTCTGTAGGTCGGAAATCATCCCACGGGATCGTTCTACCGGGATATATATGTGTCCTATGTGTTAATCCAGGTCATAAACCCGTCATAATGTTAGTAGGATAGTAGGATCAGCCTTTTCCCGCGACTTCGTCCACTGCGTCGCATCGCATCACCTGCCCGTAGGTACTATTACTTCGTTTTCGCTTAGCACTATTTCTGACTTTTCTTCTTCTTTTTGCTCGACTCTGAAGGACCGTAGCGTGATGTTAAATAGCCTTCCTCAACAATTTGGGCTATCGACTGGTAGTTCCAGACAAACAAACAATTCAGCTTTGTTATTATAGTATTGATATTGATATTTAAACTGTCAATTCGTAAGCTAACTCTCCCGTGCCAATCCAATACACTGTAACTTTTGAAAACTACATGTGAGATACTGTAAGCTTTATTATAGTTTTTCAGCATGTCTAAACCTTAATTTGAACGTTAAACAGTGTTTTTAGTTTGCCATATCTTGCACAATATACATTGAATGAAAAAGTTGTTGCTCAGGGGTACTAAACATACATAAAGAAACTGATTGGGCGTAGTTAAGCTAAAACACTAAAAGTTGTGTTACAGTCTTTTGGATTGGCACTGGGTGACCATGTTTATGTACTAAAACCTCTCCGTGCTTTGAAAGCACGTTATACAAGCCCTTCGTCTAGGATGTCATTTGTCTTTTTTTTTTTTTTTTTGGGCCTTGGCTTCGCACGGTTTGTGCATTTAGCCAGTGTCAAGTAATTTTTCTTTTCGATCAAGTAAATGGCCCGATATCGGGCACGAAGTAGTTACAAAAAAGTCATAGTCGTCTTTAGTCAGTCAAGTCCAGTCAAGTCAAAGTTATTGTAAAGCGGTAGCAACTTTACAACAACCTAACATGAGTTTTTGGGGGAACACGAAAAGTCCACGTTAGTCACTTATTTTCACCTTCACTACACTTGTGCACACACATGTAACTAAATTGAATAATTCACTACCAAAATTATACAATTTAATTCGCTATTTCACTAAATTTCATGAAAATGAAAATTCGTGCGACATGTTCCAACCCGATCCCGCCAAAAACTCGTCATTTGTCTTTGACAGTCGTTATGGATCCTCAGAAGCCCAAAAGTCTGACAAGCCAGTCTTACCAAAGGCGTCTATTACCCATGCGCTGTAACTGAGTTGCGAAGGTCAGTCGCTCCATGTAAAATACTGGTATTCACCTGCATCCTGTTAAGGTGAATACGCAGTGGTAGACCGCGAAATTCAAATTTTCTTACGTTTTTGCAATTTTCAGGTCAGTATCAGGGGGCCGATTCTACTAACAAATTTGTTAAAAAAACGCAATAGAACCGCAACCGAATCACCACTTTTAAGCGTTTTCGCATTCTACTAAAATGAACAACGGTCCAGCTGCGACACAGCTGCGGTTACGTTTTAGTTACGCCAACGATCGATTGAATCAATGTCAAAACCTATTCTACTAACAAAATCGAACATGAGCGTGACGTTTACTATAGGACAAAGTTAATGATAAAATTATGATCATTATGTTTATTCAAAGCACATAGCATTTGATTTGAAGAATGCATCTAATATTTTGCCTTATTTAAGTTAAATAATCAAAGAAAACCATACCTTTCTATCTCCTTTACCTGTGGCTTCACACCATAGCAGCACTTACGGTGATCTATGGTACAGCAAGCTGACACTTGTCAACTGTCAGTTCATAGCGTCTAAAAATTTTGCCGCCATTGAACGTCAAATTTTTTCTCTCGTTAATTTTCTTAGAAAATTAGTAAAGTTTCTGGTGAAACTTTATAGAAAGTGAATAATAGTGCTTTTGGTAAGTGATAAATAGTATTACGCTGATCGTTAGTCAGCGAAATGCTAAAATCAGAGATTAAAAGCTCACTCATTAAACACGCATTCACCGGTCCCTTTGTAAAGTAACCGTTCGTAGCGAACTTGAGCGATGAATTCTCCTAAGTGCGAAAGTGGCGAAAAACGCTCTTCATCCTCGGAGGAAGAAAGTAGCGTTTTCCCGCTGCTGAGCAACAAACCAAACAGATTGGCACGATTTACTGTAGGTGGACCTACGCATTTACAATGGAATATGTAGCCAAGTAAGTGTAAAATTTCTGTGAACATGACACAATTTCCAAATTATATCATTAACCTTACAAAAACACTAATCAAACTTCTAACCTGGTTCTGCTTAGAATCCACTTCGGAAGTACATTGTGGTATAATACACAATCCGGTTTTGTTTTAAGAGACAGAAGGACAACTGAAGGATTTCAGTGTAAAATATGATAATTAGGTAGATAAACTTCGCCCCTAAGACAACCCATTGACCGATATTCCTGTTTCAAGCGATATAAAAATAAAAGTAAACCAAATACCAATTAAAGTAAACTTCAAATTTATGCTCATCCACGCCAGGTGTTTCACACACTGAATTAGAAGTTAAAGACTAAAGTATAGACTTAAGCCACTAAACCAATCTAAAGATTATTTAGTACCCGCGGAGGGAGTTTTGGTTGGATGCTTAATGTGGGTGTGAAGGAGCTAGCTGCTAGAGCAAGTCTACAAGGACTTGTTAATTAAGCAGCAACCTACCCAATGGGCTGGTACCCTACTGTTACCTTTGGAAGTAGTTGGAACGTTCTTCTGGAAGTGTATTTTAATTTAAATTGTTTATTGCTGTCTAGTGGCAAGCAGCTGTTAAATTACAGTGGTTCAGCAAAGTGCTGAACTCTTTTGAACTCTGAAATCTAGCAGACATAAATAGCATTTAGAACATTAAAATTTCTAGTTAAAAATGTTACGTTTCAAAACTAAGTTAGAAGAAATGCTAAATATTTGAACAACATTTAATTTACTATGCTATACTGCTGTATTTTGTAATAATTAAGGAAATCTTATAGTTATGATCAGGACCATTGATCTATCAAAATAAGAAAGGGAATAAATACATCTACCACACAATTTAAAACTGACAATATATATTTTTTAAGCTTTTATTAGAAGTAATACTTTTTTTTTAATAAAATAAATAAATAAAGGAATGATAAATGGGGATCATTGCAAAGATACTTTTGATAAAAGTCAGACTACCTAACCATGTAACCTAACCTAACCATGTAAAAACCTAACCTAACCATGTAAAAACTTCAGAATTAAAGGCTTTTCTGTTCCGTTTCTGTTTTTATACTGAAGATAAGAATAGGAAGTCCAACACTAAAGATGTTTATATTCACAACAATTTAATGTTGAATAAGTATGAGAATAAGTATGTTTAGTTAAAATAATGAATGCTAATTTCTATGAAACCCACAATATAAATAAAAATGTGGATGTTTTTTGTTTTTAATAACTTTACACACCAATATTACTAAAAAGTAAAACGAAAGTAATGATATGTTAATGAAGGGTAGCTTTTCATGAAATAGTCTACACCAACGACTCCAAAGAGTCTTTTAGAACCAAGAAAAATATGGTAAGCGACCAGCACACCCCTTTTGGCTTTTGTTGGGTTCTCTGGACAGTCAGCCAACTGAGTGGCAGAGAATTTGCGAGCCTGTGGTATCCGCATTCTCGTTAATGTAGTTCAGGTTGTTTTGAGTTAGCCCACCAGGAAAACTCAGTTTATGATTTCTGTCTCGGAGACAGGTCGGTAAGTCCTGACAAAGCTTAGTTGACAAATTCATTTCCTAAGTTAAATCTAAATCTCCATCAGGAGTTAGAACATGTCAGCCTTCTTTGGAACACTGATACTTTTAATAAGACCCTGTGTGCAGGCAAGGTGGAAAGGAAGATGACTATATTAAAAAAAAAAAAAAAAAAAGATTATTCCCTGAATAAAGTTCAAAGCGTATTAAATTTAGGTGTTCCATATAGAATTTTTGCAATCCTTGTAAAGGAATGCTAATAGTCTCAAAAGTATTTGAGAAGGGTAGACCAAGACAAATAGAAAAAGGTTACTCTACTGGTTGGCCATAATTCATGTGGTAGCTAGAGGCTATTGATAAACCACAGCTCAGTTCTTGTCCACACATGCAATGGAGGAAGAGTAAGGAGTACATTTATAATTCATAAGGTGTACATTATAAAGAATATTATATTTAATCCTACTCTTGTCAGGAACTTGACCAAATCAGAAAAAATGGCACTCGAACTTGGAGAGATGTTTGCCATAAACGCAGTAATAAGCAGCCAAAAAGCCAGTCTTGAGAGTACATATTCTAGTTCAATCTGACAGCAATATTTGTCGCACATTTGGAATGAGTGAGGGATTCGTTTCCCTAGTGCCCTTAAAACTAACTTGCAAAATTACGAAGTTAGCAGATTAGCTGGATATTACTCTGTCAGCGGTTTACCTCCCGGGGAGTTTAAAAGGTTATAACGGCTTAGCCGACCGCTTATCTTTGAACAGGCCAGCCAGATGGGCTCCTGTTGCTCCAAGCCCCAGGCCTCGGAGGCCATGTCTTCAAAGTGGGGTGTCCTCGACGTCAACGTTTTCGCGTCAGATAAGTCGGCCGTTGTGCGACAGAACGTCACATGGGACTCAAATGAAGGCTTGGCAAGCTTCTGCGATGCTTTCAGTTAAAGGTGACAGCAATGATTAGTATGGGTATTCTCTTCGCCCAATTTAAAACCGAGCGATCAGACATCTGAACTCGGAGATGGGTCGGTTGCTTATTATGTGTTAATAGCCCCATAATGGACCCAGTGTACCTAGCTCCCGTACTTGGAGACTAGAGGTCTCGGAGAGCCAGTACTTATACAAGACCTATGTAAGGACCTCTTAGACCTAACAAGCCGTAACTCCTACCCTGGAAATTTGGGGGGGGGGGAGGCAGTCAGGTTGCAAGAGGCAGTGGTTGGTAGAAGAACAAGGGATTTGCTAAAATATTGTTGACAATAATCCACACTTATTACTTATAAAGCTCCTATTCAGAGGTGAATGTCATGGTGTAGATTGCATGGCATTAGTCCTAAATAACCTGATCCCAATTTACTTATTTATTTGCATGAAGCAAAGATTGTACCAACAGATCTAATGCTAGATCTAATCATTTTCTTGTCCATTTAGTAAGTGACAGAAGCATTATTAACCTTAGCTAGACCACTACCAAGAAAGTAACCCATGTGAGATAGATCATTTTTCCCCCTTTATTGGCAGAAATTTACATACTTACATTTAGTAAGATATCTCATAACTATAAAATGTTGAATAACATTGTGGCTCACAGAAATTGATAATCAAGTTGTTTACTTGTAATCTACCAAAGTCTTTGTTGGCTTTGATTAACAATGATAGGTATGGCTAAGCTTGCTCAAAAGATTTTTCAACAATCTACGATAAAGGAGCCTCCAAAAAGTATAACATCTGTGATAGCCTTCGGGAGGCTGATGAGTGATTGGCACAACAGATGAAATTAAAATGGAAGAGCCACTAGACTTACAGAATGATTACTTTTGAAAAGTAGTAAAAGAGAGGGCTACCTCAAGAGAAGTTGTCTCAAGCCTATAATGTTCCCACTGATGGGACGAAAGACTTTATCTCTATGACAAGAAAGGAAGATTTAAAATATGATAATTTTTAATTCCCTATGAAATGATTTTAAAATGTTTGGGTACATTTTGTATATCAATTTAATTAACAAATGAAGGGACTTGAATACCCCTTAGATCATTCTTAAGCAAGATTAATGTATTGGCCAGCATAAGAAAAAGGTCCTAAATAAATTTTAGTTACAGTGAAATTTTAACTTTATCATGTATGACAAGTTTGTTTTACTACATCTTTATTAAAGTATTTATGAGTTTCTGTTACCCTTGATTGACAAATATTTATATCTTTGATCTCAAGTTTCAAGTATATTACCGAACTTGTATTAATTATGGATATGAATAAGTAATCCAATTATCCTTTAGTAATGAGATTGTATTTTTATTCAGTTTAGATCTCATTGATTTTAAAGTAGTATTATAGCGTTATATTAAAATTTCATGTTGTTGTTTTATAAGACAAATAGATTTGCCAATTATGTATAACAATTTATGGAAGATGTTTTCATTTCTGCATTTTCTTAGATTAATATATTGAAAACTCGTAATATTTGGTTTGAAAGTTAATGACTTCAGACCAAAATATTTGTTCATTCAAGTATAATTCACATAGCGTCTACATCCTTCGGTTATTCTTCACCAGCAGATAACAAACAGGTCTTCAAATCAAATGCTATGTGCTTTGAATAAACATAATAGAACTGTTTTGCATTAAAACAAAACAGTTATTATGTGATGAAAAGCACATAGCATTTGAGCAATGTGCTTGCTGATGAGTTCTGAAGACTTCTATGAACTGACAGTTGACAAGTGTCAGCTTGCTGTACCATAGATCACCGTAAGTGCTGCTATGGTGTGAAGCCACAGGTAAAGGAGATAGAAAGGTATGGTTTTCTTTGATTATTTAACTTAAATAAGGCAAAATATTAGATGCATTCTTCAAATCAAATGCTATGTGCTTTTCATCACATAATAACTGTTTTGTTTTAATGCAAAACAGTTCTATTATGTCTTTTAATTATAGAAAATACTTTTAGTGCCACATATTCGTATTTAGTAACATTTTTAGATTCAACTTTTTTCTTTTTGGTATTAATAAAACATATTATTTTGGCATGTTGGTAACGCGGGTTACCCGCTGTGTTCCCGCTACAGTTCAGTTGCAATTCGTTTTAAGTTTAGTTTCCATTTTGCTTATAAAATAGTAGAATTACTTTTTATGTAACTATCGAACGGCGATCGAAATCGAACTGTTGTGGAAACACAGTTTAACGTGTAACGTTGCAAATTAGTAGAATCGGCCCCCAGGTTGTATCCTGATCAAAATGTGATTTGCGAATATAACAGGTACGTGTTTACAGAACTAAGTCATTAGAATGTCTAATATATCTCTTATAAGTTAGATTTCTTCCACAAGCACTTTTCCATAAGAAATTTGTTCTTATGGAACAAATCTAACTTAGAAAGATGTATTATTGATTCTAATGATTATAAATCTGTAAATACGTACATGTTATGGTCGCAAATCATATTTTTATCAAGTAACAAGCTGACACTCACCTGAAAATTGCAAAAAACGTAACAAAGTTTGAATTTCGCGCTCTACCACTGCGCATTCCCCTTAAACTAGAAGTAGACACCAACATACTTGGGTAAAGTCTAGACAAATTGATATTTTAAAGAGCCTGTCTGGGTTCGAACCTACGACCTACAACTCGTAAGTCACGGACGTTACCACTAGACTACCATTGCACAATTTTTTTGGAACGAAGTTCCTTATCGCGCGTTGTGAAAGGGGGCTAGACGGAAAAAAATTCTTACAAAAAGTTGTCACGACACTTTTTGCTATAGTAAGCTATTGTTATGCCGTACGGCGTGCGCATGTTTCTCTGTCTGTCTCTCTCTCTCACTTATAGAAAGCAAGCCAGACTGGCGGCAAGTACTGGTGGCAAGTACTGGCGGCAAGTACTGGCGGCAAGTACTGGCGGCAAGTACTGGCGGCAAGTACTGGCGGCAAGTACTGGCGGCAAGTACTGGCGGCAAGTACTGGCGGCAAGTACTGGCGGCAAGTACTGGCGGCAAGTACTGGCGGCAAGTACTGGCGGCAAGTACTGGCGGCAAGTACTGGCGGCAAGTACTGGCGGCAAGTACTGGCGGCAAGTACTGGCGGCCAGTGCTAGAGGCAAGTACTGGCAGCAACTACTGACGGCCAGTGCTTGAGGCAAGTACTGGCGAAAAGTACTGGCGGCAAGTACTGGCAGCAACTACTGGCGGCCAGTGCTAGATGCAAGTACTGGCGGCAAGTGCTGGCGGCAAGTGCTGGTGGGTGGAACGTTCTCATGGATATCCTCCGCCCTGGGGCGAGTAGAGGTTACCGTCAGACTCTTACTGACTAAAAACCACCCTAGTATTCCCTTCCTAAACTTGGACCGGAATCATGGGAACTTGTGCGCCTTCCACGATCCCCGGCTGGTGCCGCCACCTCAGGCTAACGGGAAGAGGTAGGTGTAAGACTCACGCCGCGACTTCCGCAAGGGGCGCGCGTGGTACACTACGCGCCGTCACCTCGGGTCCTACTGAAGGGCCATTGACCATGCTTTACTAAAGTAACAAACTTACCAGGGTGTCATAACTGGTAGTATAGTTCCCCAGAAGGATCTTCCCTTTGGGTCCGGGACATGAGACCTGTACAGTCTCGGATCTTCCGAAGGTAATATTTCCGCCGTTGGTGTTAACTTCCATGAACGCCCCATTTCTGATGAACACTGGTCCTGGGCTCCCGAAGTCTCTGCTCAGAGACAGAACGCAGTCTGAAATAAAATAAAATATGACAATAAAAATATTTTTTACAATCATATCATATTTAAAGCACGTACAGAAAGGGCTTGGGGCTAAGTATTAACTCCCGCATTGGGCGCTCGATCAGGATAGGCTACGCTTGCCGCAGTTGGTCCGTGGGTGGGTGACCATCTTTACACACCAAGACCTCTCCGTGCCTCGGAAAACACGTTAAGCCGTTGGTCCCGGCTGTCATTCGTGGATCTTTGACAGTCGTTACGGGTCGTTAGAAGCCCGAAAGTCTGACAACCAGTCTTACTAAGGGGCACCGTGCTACCCAGTCACTGGGATGTGGAGGTCAGATAGGCAATCGCTCCATATAAAATACTGGTATTCAGCTGCATCTGGTAAGACTGGAAGCCGACCCCAAGACCCTAGCATCTTTGGGAAAAAGCTAGGCAGACGAATCATCAACACGTTAAAGCACGCAAGTATGCCAGTTATATTTAAGCACTGCTCTCAAAACAGTGAAGGAAAACATCGTGAGGAAACCGTCATGTCCTTGAACCAAAATTTCGAAGACATGTGATATCTACCTCATACTGGGCCGGTGTGGTGGATTAGGGCTCACTCCCGCTCGCTGCGAGGACGCCTGTGTCACAGCAAAGGGAACGTCATTATATACCTACCATCATAATATGGGTAGCTCAAATGAGAACGCATGATAGTATTAGTTAGTAATCCACCTTACGGATGCAAAAATATCAATGCGATTTTTTTGCGCATTAGATCTTCAATCAAATGCAATATGTAGCGTCGAAAGTTAAAAATCGAACAGTGTGTTTTTGGTTTTTGACGTGAATACGTCTTTAAATGCTACCATACGGGAGCAATCCAAAAAACCTAATGATAACAAAATCGGGGGATACAGTTTGGCGTTGTAGTTTCGAATCTATCCTCTACATCCAAAATTAAATTATACCACTGGATAGCTAAACGATCAAAGAATTCATTACGATAAACGAGAACAGTGACGCATCGCGCGCGGTGGAGGGGGAAGCGCCGCCATTTTGGGGTTATTTTGCTGCTTAACGACATTTGGAATTAAACTTTTGACTCAGAGAAGCTACGATGTTCGTTTAAGTTTTATATTGTAACACAAAAATTATTTGTTTCCTTGCTTTTATCCTAAATACATAAATAAAGATATTTTATTTAAAAAATATAACCCGTTACACATAAACGTATTCACGTACAACACACAGCCGTGTCCATGACACCTTAAACTAAATTGAATAGCATTTGTAAACATTGTTGGAGCTGCTGAAGACTGTAAAAGCTAGATACATTTGCATTGTATAAATTCAAACTTTTACTATTGTATAATTGCATAGCATATGTGTGAGCACTATGTCCTTACTATATAGCTAACATTTACAGGGTACGTCTTTCATTGACTTGAATGTGCCCTGGCAGCTGAGAGTATGTCATGCTCACTCAAATGTCTCGCTGGTGGTGGCGTGTGTGTTGTATCATTAAGTTCCCTTAAAAATGGTTGAGCTAAATGGTGCTGATCCATACGTCATGTTCGTGAACGGGCGCCGCCAGTAGGGACTGGTCATCTCTTAGCTCCCACGGCTTATTTTAATTTCTAAATTGTTATTTTATTTTTGTTTTAATTACGGACGCTTATAAAGTGCCCGTCTTTTTACATCGTTCTCACATTGATAATTTCAACATAATGATGTAACCAACTTTTTGTAACAATATCATGATTTTAAAAGAGTGTCCATGGAGTTTCTTGCCCGTTCTTCTCCATAGGTACCTACGCTTTGGAATGGGCAACTAGCTTCATCTTTCTACCTCACCGACCTTGACAATTCAAAAGTGCCTGTAATTGGTTTATTTGAAATAAATGCTTTGAGTTTGAGTTTGACAGCCACACCCCATTTTTTCTACGTGCTCGTCTGAACTCTGTTGGATTTTTAAATGAACACCAAGAGTTGAAAATCTCATCGCGATATTTTATTGTCCTTGCGAAAATGATCTTACTTCCCCTCATGAGCTTCTCACAAAGAACTCTACTACATAGGCACTATGTTAAATTATCAGCTAATTTGCTATCATTACCCTACTCACTCTAGTTTAAGTTGCAACACAATGCCCCAATTTTGCTAATTATAAAAGTACTTTGGTTCCCGTTTTGTTAATTGCATTATGTGCGTCAATTGCTTTTGATTTTAGTTATCACGTGAGGCCATTATCAGTGCTAATTACGTACATATTTAAAAACCTTACACAAATATCTGATACATACTTATACCATACATGAATTCACGCCTTCTTCTTATGGTAGAAACTATATACAGAACGCCACCAGCAGCAGGCTTAGCACAAGCACCGTTTTTTCGACGGACTAATAGACATGACTATAAACTGTTTTTCTAAGTTATGCGTTCTAAACGAATCATGATTTTGTAGATAATCGTATCAATACTTTGTGGCCGTCAAGTAGAAAGTTTGTTGTCAGTGTGATTTTGCAAGTTTGGGAAGAAGCCTGCTAAACCATTAAAGAAGAGTGCTAAACCATTGCTTCATATGTTCGAAATATGTATCTGCTCAACAACGTTAATAACGCAATGAATATTGTTTTACTGTCAAAATTAAACAGATTATGATTCATCGTATGTTACGCAATTAGGGTGCTGAGCGGAGAGTTGATATGGGTACTCAGAAGATATGGGTACTCAGAAGACTCAGAAGCCTGGGGAAGGAGATTTATGCTACCTACTTTTTATCAACACACCACGCGGGCGAACCCGCGGTCACAAGCTAGTACTTTAATATAGTAGAGGAAAATGTTCACTCAAATTGATACACTGATTTAGTTGACGTATTCGCAAGAAAGAAAACGTGAAGCACATCGCGTTATGTAGCCCGCGAAGTTACAATTTACTGCCATTATTTTTTGCAATTTAAAGGTAATTGTCAAGTTGTATATAATGTTTTTTTTTTTATGTAATTCACAAAACTGTTGTACAATCACAAATGCAATAAAATCAGCTAAAAAACAATATTTTTGATTGACATCTACTAGATGTGAATCTTGCATGCCTATTATTTTGTAAAACACTTACTTCAAAAAAAAAAAAAATACAATGCCTACAGGGTTACACAAAAATTACAAAATGTTGATTATAATATGATTTCTGGGGAATCTGTTGTGCCACTTCTTTTTCTCAGCCAAAGCACTAGGAAGTGGTGAAGGGCGGGCGTTTTGGGGGCCTGTCTTATGTAATTTTGACGTTCAAAAATAGCTGACTCCCATCCTAGTTTGCATAAATGACTTTTGATTTTGATTCGCGACCCTAACAAATATGTCAAGACAGAAAGCGTATGAAAATTTGAATTTCGCGGGCTTTTTTGGAACTTCCTTCCACCATAATGTATGATGAACAGAATGTTGCTGTAAACCACAGACATATAAAACAGTAGCTGTAAACAGCCAATCTATCACATTCTCATCATGATAACTTGAGTGAAGTGAGCTTTAGTGAGCTGTCACTAGTATCAATCCCTAATGTCAGATTTAATGACAGCTCACTTCACATAAGGTGAGATTCTAACAGAATAGGTCGGCAGGTAACTATTTACTAAATTGGTGGGACAAATCATCAGCCATTGAGGAAAGTTGATTCGTGAAGCAGTAAGGTCATCTTATAATGCTTCAAAAACACGCTATAGCTGCCAACATTGCCTGGATTCTCCGAAGGGGTTGGCAGAGTTAACGAAGGTGTAGGTAAGAAGGGTATTCGTATGTACCAGTTGGTTGCTATAGGTATCCTTGGCAAACGCGAGGTGACCCGCAGAGACAGGCCGGCACTAGCAGGGGATCGCGGAAGTCGCATCAGATCCCGTGATCCCCGGTGCAAGTGTGGGACGGAACACCGGGCTGGTTTTAGTCAGTAAGAGTCTGACAGACGCCTCCGCCCTCCCGAGGGCGGAGGACATCCATGAGGACTGCCCCCGTCTTCAAAAAAAGGTACCCTTGGCTGTAATAAGCACACTATCAATCAGAATCTAAATCAATTTAAAGGATAAAAATGTCTGCTCAACAACGTAGATAACGCAATGAATGTTGTTGTACCTACTGTCAAAAAGACAGCCTTAGGCTACTGTTAGTGCGTTACGCAGTTACTTCCCCTGGTAACGTAGACCCTGGTTATGGCAGAAACCTCTGCTACTGATCATAACAATGAGGTCCCAATACTTAAGCATTAAAACACCTCTGTTGCTGGGAATAGTTAAAACTTTTTAGAATGTATTTGTTCGAGTTTATCTCTGTAATGGGGAGTTTGTAGTTCCATAGCCTGTATAAGTAAGCTCAAACTCAAACTCAACCTCAAAGCATTTATTTCAATTAAACCATTTACAGGCACTTTTGAATTGTCAAAAAGTCGACCTGTTGGAAAGTTGAAGCTAGTTGCCCATTCCAAAACGTAGATCTCTATGGAGAAGAACGGGCAAGAAACTCCAAGGACACCCTTTTTAATCATGTTAGGTATTACAAAATCTTGGGAACATTATTCTTGTTGCTTCTATATGTGAGAATAATATTAAAAAAAACAATTCTAAATATGAGATTTAAAATAAGCCATGGAAGTTAGGAGATGACCAGTCTAAGACAACTAATAGTAACTTATGAAGAATATTGGTCGCGGTCGAGAGTTCGAGACACGATTTTGATGACCATTTTTACCTCGTCATCATCTGCCTCGCCGTTTGCTAACTACGTTGGGATCGGCCTTCAGTCTAAACGGATGCAGCACAGGATGAGTTTGTTGCGCCACTTCTTCTTCCCAGCTAAAGCACTAGGAAGTGGTGAAGGACGGGCGTTTTGGGGGGACTGTCTTATGTAATTTTGACGTTCAAAAAGAGCTGACTTTCAGCCTAGTTTGAATAAATTACTTTTGATTTGATTTGGTAAAACTGGTTGACTTTCGGGCTTCTGACGACCCGTAACGACTGTCAAAGATCCACGAATGACAGCCGGGACCAACGGCATAACGTGCTTTCCGAGGCACGGAGAGGTCTAGGTATGACGGACCAGGCGCGGCAAGCGCAGCATTACCCGATTTTTCGACCTGTCAAGCTGTTCTTACTTAGCCACAAGCCACCCTATAAATGAAAATCGGTATATTTCGACCTGTCTTAACTTAACTCTATAAATAAGTCTAGATTCTGTCATTTTAATCCTGCATTTTTTGGGATACTTTGTACCTAAATGAAAAGACTCTGCCCACCCTTGACACCCCACTTATCCAGCACCATTTATAGTGTAACACAACATCAATCATAATCAGAATAATTTTGAAGGATATTGCTAATCCATTGCTGCATATGTTCGAAAAAATTGTCTGCTCAGCTACGTAAATAACGCAATGAATGTTGTTGAACTGTCAAAATTACCATAACAGTGAATGAGCCACTGCTACTGTTAGAGTGATACGGAATTACCCGCTGGACCCCCCCAGTGGGTTCCCGCATTGTCGTTGCGGGGGGGCTCAGTAGCCGTGGTCCACTCCCACGGTGAAGCGAAGAGGAACCCCAAGGTGGGGCCGCTCGTCAGGGCTTTTGTCTCCAAGCCGACAACGTAGCGGCCAAAAAGTAGGTTGCGGTGAGGTGCACCGCAACTAAGGCGGGCCGCGATGTCGAATGGGAGGCATCGCGGCTGAGGGTTATAGGCTACGGCGGAGGAGGAGTGCCGGTACTTATGATTAGCGCTCTTCCCTTCCGTGGCCTGGACGGGGCCGCCACCGTTTGATGGCGGATGTGGTGGGGCCGCAGGGGAAGAGGAGTGTCGGTATAGCGTTGGCCGCTCTCCCTATCCCCTGCGGCCGAAAAGTGGTAGGTGGCGGGGCCACTGTGCTGACCCGTCGAGGGGGGACCAGGGGTGCCAAGGGTGCCGGGGTGGTCTGGGGCCCTTGTGCTACTTGGTTCCTGGGGTGGTCACGGCGTGCCATGTGTCCTGGTGCGCCGGACTGGTGGGGTCCGCGAGGGCCGATGCCTGCCAGGGGTGCGGGTTGTTCGAAAGAGATACCGTCGCCCCTGGCACACAGGCAACTGAGGGAACACGGGTGGGTTTTAGTCAGTAAAAGTCTGACACGCCCTCCTGCTCCACCGAGAGCGGGAGAAGTTATTTGATGATTTCCCACCATGAAAAAAAAAAAAAATTACCCGCTTGAAACATTGCAGTAATTAGTGATATATATTCAAAAAACCGCGTACACTTTTAATTGGCAAAATCGCACAAATTTATACAGGAAAAAACACTGCCTGCTAATAATTCAATGTAGTCAAATATTTGTAAACCCGAGAAAACAAAAAAAAACCTAGAAAAACACAATGAAAAGTCGACTTAAATATTAGGAGTAATAGATAGATATGTTTTCACTTACCAGTTTTGACATAACATAGAAAATTGATTATAAAAATTGCGGTTAGACAGAACTCGAGCGGTACGTTCGTCATCGCTACGGTGCACAGCAGTGTTTGAGTGAATAAAATCAATGTTGATATTAGTCCGTAACGGTACCTAGTGACGCTACGATTTGTTTAAATCGTTCATAAGTCACATAAAGTAACTGGAGATTTTGAAGTGAGTTTTGTTCGAGTACGGTCATCTATTTACTAAGACGGTTTCTTGTCACTAAGGCTTAGTAACAAAATCGATGTTCATATTTATAAGTTTTTGTAATTTATCCGGCGGGATAGAATGATAATTATATAATACATAATAGTTAGTCATGTAAATTACTTATTTATTAATGTATAGAATCAAGTTCTTGTTTTGCTGGGGAGTTTGTTGCGCTACTTCTTCCCAGCTAAAGCACTAGGAAATGGTGAAGGGCGGGCGTTTCGAGGGACTGTCTTATGTAATTTTGACATTCAAAAAGTGCTGACTCTCAGCCTAGTTTGAATAAATGACTTTTGATTTTGATAGTTAAATTGGGCCGGATACCAGAGGGGCAATTCTCGTAATGTTAAGAACTTTCACAGTCTGATCTCAGTGTCAATCTGTCAAAAATACCTCAAATTTCCCTACATTTTTGACAAGTTTTTTACATTCGATTGAAAAATCTAAAAAAACACGCTTTAAAACCAAACTAAAAAAAGTAGAAAATAATTAATATCAAGCACCACACGCTTTTTTTAAAAAAATATTTTCTGCTTTTTTAGTTTGGGTTTTAAAGCATGTTTTTTAGATTTTTTGATCTAATATTTTTATCGCGAGAATTGGCCTTTGGCCTTCAGATAGTAGGTTATTATCGCAAGATAAAAAAAACGAAATATATACATTTTGAAACTAAGTTTAGATTATCAGGCAGTACGGTATAGTAAAATAAGGCCGGATACCAGATTAAATCCGGATATCCGTTTCATTTCTCAGGCGGTCAGGCGTCGCGTCGTCGTTCTCACTGCGACGTCGCGACGAGTCCCTGCCTGCATACCGACCAGTTTTTATTGACACCTATTTATAGATATTATGACGGTATGTAAAAACAACCAATTGCGGGGGCGCATGTCCCGCCTGATTGAACGATGTTTAATAGGTTTTTTTCGTAATTATGTTTCGGTAAACAAACACGATGCGATAATCAAGAGTTTTCACATCCATCACAAACTTCAAGGACAAAACAAAATGTCTCACCGTTTCGTGTGTTGTCATGAGCATTAATACAGAGTCAAATTAAATGAGCTGGCAATACTTTACCCCTTTATCGACATCGAAAATTAAGGAAATCTATTAAAAAAAATGAATTGACGTTTGTTAGTTTCACAAAAACTCAAGAACGGCGTGACTGATTTGATTACTTTTGGTTTTAAAATATTTGTAGTCCAAGGAAAGTTTAAAAGGTGTGCAAAAATATAAATAAAATCTACATAGGTATATATAAAAATGCATTGACGTTTGTTAGTCTCACAAAAAGTTCAGACAACTTTTATTGGCGGCACGAAGTTCGCCGGGTGAACTAGTAAAAAAATTACTGAAGTAGGTACCTACTTAAAATATATTTTTTCATCATTCCAACTGTTCATTACTTTAAATGAGAATGTCACTGACATTATGACTGTAGGTACATACATTAAGGTAAATCTAGTCGACATTGTTTCCAAACAAACTTCGGGAGTGTATTACTCCACTGTTCTATAACGTACATAAAAAATTAAACATGGTATGGTTTTGTCTCGTTATTAATATTGTCTGTGCGGAAACAGAATAGTAAAATAAAAACAACCGACTTACAAAAAAACACTACAAAGTAAAAAATAACTTTAATTTCGGAAGTCGGTGTTTTTGGAGCTGTATTTGAATTTTTTGTCACCGCCTTCCGAAATTAAAGTTATTTTTCATTTTGTAGTGCTTTTTTGGAAGTCGGTTGGTTTTTTTTTTGGAAAAAGTTTTTATTTTTCACTTTTTAGTGGTTCACATGTGCTTACCCCTTCACAGCGTACCGGCGTGATGTTATGTTATGAACTGGTGTAAACAATAGACAGACATGCGATTTCGGCAATCCCAGTCCATTTGCTATCATTTATTGAGGAGTTCCGTTGCCTATCTCCGAAGTTCTTCAACAGATCTTCACCAAATTGAAATGGGACCACTACGAGAAAGTAGTTGTGTGCCTATAAAATTTGAAGAGTTCTCTCTATTTCTCCAGGATCCCATCATCAGATCCTGACTTGATGATCATGGGACCACCTGGGAAATATATATAATATAAATATATATATAATAAATATATAATATACCCTTTAAAATAAAAAAAACAAAATCCAAATCGGTCCAGCCATCTTCGAGTAATCGGGGAACATACATAAAAAAAGAAAAAAAAAAGGTTCCGACGAATTGATAACCTCCTCCTTTTTGAAGTCGGTTAAAAATTTCAATGAAATCTGACCGTTAAAAGTGGGTCAAAATCGCGCTCTAAGGAGTCGGTTACATACAACATACAAGTGAAGTTAATATAAAGCGTGTAAAAAGTACAATCCCTACGTGATGAAAATGTATGAAATAGCAATTTTTTTTTTACCAACGAAAAATTTTAACGCACGAAGGTTCAAAATCTGCTCAATTCATGGTTTCAGATTTCGCAACGATGTCCATGCCACCATATAGGATGCTGCATCAGCTTCACAAAGATGTCGTGAGTCGTGACTCTAGTCCTGTGCTGGCCTAGCGTAGTACGAAGTATCAAAATAAGCTGAATAAGAGGCCAGCTTATACCTACTGCTTGTATCATAGTCCCCCAGACTGCATTTCGGCCAATCTCAGCGGAGACTAGCCATCGACGCGGAAGATATTGGTGTACTCTATTTTCCTTCGCTCTCATAGACCGATGGGACGACAATCCGATACACGCGGTGAGAGATGAGAAGCCTTAGTGTGAGTTTCATTAACTATCTCGATCAAACGCATCGAGCGCCTTTGGCGTTCCGCAATCGGAACGCCAAAGGCGCTCGCGCAGGGCCAATGCCCTGGACTGGTGATGGACCAATCAGAGCGACGAACGCGCTCGATGTGTTTGATCGAGATGGTTAAATGAAACTCACACTAGGGCCACGGGTGCAGTGCCAACGGCTTAGCGTGCTTTCTGAAACACGGGGTATCACACCGCTGAATTTCAAACTTCGGGCTGTTACTGAAATTCCTGATAAGTACTAAAACCAATAACATAGTGCCCGACCTCCGAATCGAACCCAGGCTCTGTAGTCGCGCTTGTGACCATGAGACCAACGGTGCAGTTACTGGTTTTATTACCACAGTTACCACTGTCGCATCGTGGGGCCTACTGTACAGACCTATCTATAGTTGTACAAGGATCTTTTGGCGTGTGGCCGAAATCGGAACTAACGCCGCAATCTTGTTTTTTCAATACATTTCAAAAAACAATTGAACCAATGCTTACCAACAGCGCCCCCTTGTAAACGTGAATCAAGCGCCAACATAATCCTTGAAGCAGTGTAGTTATATAAGTACGTACTTACTTTCACACACGCAAGGATTCAGTCAGGCCAAATTGATGCAGGGTCGCTTGTTCAGAATAGTCTCTCCATGACTTTGCAAGACAACCGAAACTGAAGCAAAACTGCCTGTTCTAATGTACCTACGGATTCGTTGATTATGATTATTTACAATATCTATCTTTCCCGTGTGATTTCGCCGATCCGTTACATAGTAACAGTAGGAATGGCGTTAATTTTGACAGTTCAACAACATTTATTGGTGGAGCTGACAAATTTTTCTAATTTATGAAGCAATGAATTAGCAAATCTTTCAAAATTATTCAGATTCTGATTGAATAGTGTGTTAGGGAATTATTAAGGTACTGCTCGGAAGTCGGTTATACTCGTACCTACGCGCTCACCCCGCCATTTTTTGGGGTGCCGCGTTTGTGTCGCACTTATCTGCGGCAGTCGTTAAGTTTCTAAAGCGAAACTCATTTTTTTTAAATAAAATGCACGTTGATTTTACGGGATAATGCATCCAATATACTATAGGTACCTACTGTATTTACTAAGTTGAAAGTGACGACATTTTGCTCCGATTGCTACAATTCAACTGACTCTCATCGCGACATAATGAATATATACCTAGTAAGGGCTTGCAGCGGAATTCGATAAGCGATTTCGCATCATTACCTAATTCTGCGTCGTGGAGAGCACTGGTAAAGGCCCCGACCGACCCTTGCTCGTTGAAGCGCCAGCCCGCGCCGCAGCTGATCCAGTAGCTTTAAATTTCCCGATCAATAATAATGCCAATATTTTAATCCAGCCTGTCCCCAATGATAGCTGTCCCCCTATCAGTGACGCCCTGAGCCGAGGCCCGTACTCCACAGGGGGTGCCCTCAGCGTGCAGTAGTTTGTAATTTATTTTAGTTTGTAAGCCCTGGCTGGAGGTGTTAAGTTAATTCTTAATGGCAGCCCCAGGAAAGCCCGGTTGAGCAGTCACGGCCTCTCAATGCCAACTGCGAGATGCCCAACAAAAAAAAACAAAAACCGGTAAAGGCTGCGACTTAGGATTAGTCGTAGGGTTGAACCCAGACAAATGCTTTACCTACTTTGAGTAAATTATTTCATCAGCACTGCTCTCAAAAGGGTGAAGGAAAACATTGCGAACCGGTTCAGTTTTCAGATTCAGCAGCAAGAACTACATTCCGTCGGGCACGAATTAGATTTGGACGAATCGGACCTACCAAATTAGGTGTTTATGGAAAGAATAATTGGAAAAGTTTCCCGAAAAATGTTTAAATTCGGGAAAAACTGAACGTCCTTTCTTTCGGGATTTTTGTATGAATTATGGATAGGACAGGATAAAGTATGTCGGGACATCATCATCACCATTTCAGCCGAAAGACGTCCACTGCTAGACGTAGGCCTCCGGCTCCCCGAAGCACCACCTCTTCGACTGGTTGGGCGTTTCTCGCATCCAGCGGATGCCGCCGCGGAACAGCGAACAGCTACCATTTTTTTTTTATCTCTCCCCATGTGCGTGAGTATGAGCAGTAAGCACCCACGTTTTTTAAAAGCCGTCGCGCCAAATCCTAGTTTACTGAAAGACGATGCTATAACTACGTATTAATTAATTCCACTGTAGGTACCTACCTAAATAATGTATTTATTTACAGATAAGTATGAGGAAAAACATATTTTCAAATTGTATCAAACCAAATTTACGTACCAAAGCGTACGATAATACACGGCATTTATTTGTGACCGGACCTAATAGGTAATAATTTATTAGTGATTTTGCTTAAACCGAAAGAAGTAAAATAATGGATCCTTGCATCCACATGGAGATTTAGGAAGCCGAAATAGATTACCTGTAGTAGATCAGCCGCTGCAAACTTGCGAAAGAAAAGAACAAAATCGTCAGCCCCCAGCCCGATTCATAAATCCTGCATTTACTCCACTACTAACGCCATCTAGCAGTGGGCAGATGAAGTAACACAAAAGCTGCGCCATCTATTAAATGACCAAATAATGAGAGTTACCCAGTATATATTTTAGGTGTTCGAACTCGAAATGGCGCGATAAGGTAGCTTGTACTAGCTGTAGCCCGCGACATTGTCTGCTGTTATACGTATGTGTATTTTTATCCAAATATCTGAGTTGTAGATGCCTATTTCCTTTCCCAGCACCCTAATTGCGTAACATATGATTAATCGTAATCTATTTCATTTTGACAGTTCACCAATATTAATTGCGTTATTATCGTTGTTGAGTAGCCACATTTTTAGAACATAATATGAAGCAATGGTTTAGCACTCTGTTTCAAAACGAAACAGATTATGATTAATCGTGAGTTACGCAATTAGGGTGCAGGACATGGAAACCAATCTGTTAAACTTCATGAACAATCGGTTCGGTGGTTTAGGCATGAAGGGCAACAGTTAGACAGACTTAGGGTTAGTACAGGTTGAACGGAAAAACCTCGCTCAAGGTCGGCCCTCTGGCCGCAATTCAAACCAAGAGCAGCCGAGTCGCGGGCCGACTGTGTCGATATTCATACAATTTTCAACTAAAAGCTATGTCATCCCGTCCCATTTTTAATGGAGCCAGTAAATTGGTTGGTCGATTTTCCGTTCTGTCTGAACTTATCCATACTTTCACATTTATAATTATACTAGCTTTTGCCCGCAGATCCGCCCGCGTGTATGTCAGTTATCGCGTAAAAAAGTAGCCTATGTCCTTCTCCATATCCTAGGCTATATCGCTGCTAAATTTTATGACGATCGGTTCAGCAGTTTAGGCGTGAAAGCGTAACAGACAGACGAGAGTTACTTTCGCATTTAAAATACCTATTAGTAGAGATTATGAATAGTAGGAAAAACACATAAAATAAAAATCAAATCAGTTAACAATTATTTTATTTTACAGGTAAAAGATCTCCCCAATTACAGGACCTTGCACATCTGTACGTAGTCTGATCATACTTCGCTTTAGAAAATATTATCTCTTTCAACTCTCCTTGAGCCGTACATAGCCTACAAATTGTATGTTTGGATCTAACTATAGGAGCTCGCACTATCCTAGGCCATTGCGGGTCATCAGTTGGACGAGGCCCTTTCTTCAATATGACATAGGAAAATAAGTCCCCAAAGATTTCTGCTTTCGAAGCGTATGCCAATGATTCATACTTCATAAGGAAATTACAAGGTGTTGCTTGCTCCAGATACCGAGGACAGACATTGTCATTAGGGCATGGTGAAAAGGCATAACCTTGCTGTTTCTTGGCTTCTAAATTGAGTACAAACTCTCTAGCTTCATTGACTACACTGAATCCAGCATTTGACCCATGTTCAACAATAATTAAGTAGTCTTCTGTCTTATTCCAAAGTTTTTGTATAGTTTCCAACCTTGATTGCATATTTGGGAGTTCAAATAATGAGTATGCCGATAGAACTATACTGTATTTCAGATCTGTAGATGCTGGTAAGAATTGTCGCTGGAAATATCCTTTTAGAGGCATCTCGAGATTGTCTTTGCCTTGGCATAGTATGAGACGTGCTAGCTCGTGCATTGTATGTGAAGTGTCAACACAGAAGTATTCAAAAATATCATTTTTCCAGAAGTGATTCACTGCCCACGTTCCTGTGCCTACACCGGAGCCGAAGTCGAAGAAACTCCGAGGTTTGTAGTCCGGGTCAAACTTACTTATTTCGTCTAAAACCCGTACTAAGACGGCGTATTCGGGAGCAGCTCTACTCATGAGATACTGCAAACTAGTCGGCTTATCGTATGCAATATTGCCCCAACGGTAAACATTCTTCTTCAATGCACTAAACACTTTGTTTTGAACCTTTTGTTCGTAAAATATCTGTTCGTCTCCCGTTAATTCTTGTCTTACGTTCGAATAAACTTTTTTCGAAATGGTGTCATGAAATTTTTGTGCTTTTTCATCGATTTCTCCTTCTTCTGGGGGGAGGTGCCGTGAGCAGATGTAGTTACTTAGTTTTATACTTTCCTGGTAATAAGCCTTAGCTCCGGCATCATCTAGAATTAATTTAATGGCGTTCTGAATATCAGGTGGAATGGAGGCTACTTTAATTCGCGTTGTACCGGGATGTTTCCGTGGTTTGAACACTTTTGTATCAAAATTCTCCTTAAGGTTAGGATCTACTGCTACTCTAGTTGTGTAGTTAGCGTATAAAGATGTGAAATATTTTATTCTTATCTTTCTAAACATTTTTATAACCTTTAAAACGTAGCACTCATCAAAAATTCAATACAATTTTTGAGTGAAATTTATTGTCACTTGTCACTGTCACCTATGTTAATCTGCCAATCTGTCATGTGTCACTGTCAATTTTGTCAAGTCGTAAAGACTGTGGCCACAGCTCCACAGAGTGGCGTAAATGTTGTAGCGAGTTGATAACTCGAAACAAAATGCCAACTTCAACTTTGACTTAGATTGTATTCAAACATCATACAAATTAATTAAAAATACAGTGAATACAATCTAAATAAAGAAGTACATTCTGTAAAACTAACTATGTACACACGGCCACACATCAAGCTATACATTTCCAGTTTATGCTGATCTATCACTGTACGGAAATCCTATACAATGCGAGATCAGCTTATACTGTAAATGTATAGCTTGATGTGTAGCCGTATCAAAAATGAAACTACATCACCGCCTCAGTTCCACGGTCGGTCCTTGGCCAAGTCCTTCACTCAATATATACGGCAGACTTGTCTGAAACAGAAAATGTTGTAAGAGCAACATACGCAGATGACACTGCATGCCTTGCAAGTAACAGAAACCCGAGCAACGCATCGCAGAAAGTACAGGAACAACTCAGTAAAGTTAGCGTGTGGCTTCAGAAGTGGAGAATTAAACCTAAATCGACACAAGTAATATTCACACTCCGGAAAGGCGATGGTCCACCTGTGCGTGTGGAAGACAAAACCGTTGCCAAGCAATAATAGCGCGAAATATCTCGGTCTACACCTGTATAGAAGACTTACCTGGGCTAACCACATCAAAGCCAAAAAAACAGAAGCCACCAATATACAATCCAAAGATCTATCTTGGTTACTAGAGCGTCAATCCCAGCTGACCCTCAGTAACAAACTAGTTGTCTACAAAGCTGTTAGCTAATCTGGACCTATGAGATAGAGCTCTAGGGCTGTGCTAGCAATTCAAATATCGAGATCCTCCAAAGATTTCAGAATATTGCTCTAAGAACAATCTCAAGTGCACACTGGTTTGTGAGAAACACGGAAATAAACAAATACCTGGAGATACCGACCGTAAAGGAAGCAGCCTGTAAAATAAGCAAGAGATACAAGGAAAGTATTAACTCGACAGAAAGATATAAGTAAATCGCCTAAAAAGATGGCAACTATTCGATATATACTGGAGAAACTAATAGTTTAGTCTCTTCCAAATCACACGGCGCTGTTTAATGGAATCGCACCCGATCAAAACAGCTGAAAGCCGATTGCACATAAAATAAGATAAAGAAAGAAATGTTTCCGCATGATTATTCATACATATTCCCAAAGCATCAAAAATTCGTTCATAAGGTTTTTTTTTGCTTTTCTACGTGTTCATATTTTTTTTTTGTAATCTATTTATCTGTTTTTTTTTCATTATTGAAAAAAAAACAAATTGTATGTTAACTTCAGTCTTCCGGGTCATATACGTCTCACACTGATGGATTAATAGTATTAGTATTTTCGTGTGTCTTAAATATTGTGGTGGCATAGTTTTAAAGTTAACGATGCGTGAGGAGCATGCAAGGAGTATCTAATCGAAAATGATACGAATGTGAAACTCTAAAATAAATATCGAATATAGATATATCGCGATTAAAAATATCGACGATTTAAATCGATGATTAAATGGACAAACTTCGATATTTTATAGTTTTAGTTATTTTTCGCCCAAACCTAATATCTCTATGCTAAGTTATGTATGTAGTCCGCTTGAGATGATGATATCTTTATTTATGTAGTCTGTGGTATAAATGTTCTGTGGTGACTGGACTGACTGCTGACTGGTGGAGTGTTTTGAAAGTTAAAAGTTCAAATAGGAATAATGTTTACGTTTTATGTTTTTATGATTGTTTTATGTATATTTGAGTCCAATTTAGCTATCAACGCTGCCGAAGTAAATACAGAATGCTGTGATAAGAACAAAATCTGCAAGGATGAAATTGAATACAACTATGGCAAAAAGCAAATTTTTTACGATGTTAATCCTCAAGAAGGGTTTAATTTACGCAGGGACGTTTACATGAGGTTCGCGATAACGCTTTCCGAAACTCAAAAGCACGGTAATGACAACTGGGAGCTAGTTTTACCTCCTTGGTATAATCTCTTTCATTGGAAAAATGAAATCGGCACTGCATTTCCGAAACCATGGGCAAAATATTTCGATATAGATTCCCTAAAATCGTTCGCTCCAGTCGTGGAAATGCTCGAAATATTCAGCAACACTAAGGAAAATATGTTAGAAATTGACGTTTTATATGTATTGGAAAATTTTGATAATGCATTCGAAAATGGTGTCTTTGAGGAAAAATGGAAGATAGTAAGTGATTGCAAGTACAACGGACGTTTCTGGGGATACAATAATATAACCGTCAAAGAAACCATATGCGTCAAGTTTCAAGGGAAGAACTCAAAACTTTGGGAATTGATAGCATTGCATCCCCGCAGCAAGAGAATCATGTTTTCAAATGGGGAAATTCCCCTTCATGATACCTATGGCACAAAAACATACTGGGATTGTCGAAAGAGCATGAAATTTAACAAAGATCTTGTCATGCTTGGCGAACAGTTTGTCTTGGAAGATTTAAATTGCACCAATAACGCAGGTAAATGTGACAACTACTTAAGTGTGCACTGGAGGAGGCAAGACTTCGCCATAAGCCATGCGAACGATGTCCCATCAGTATCCGGGACCAAAAAACAGATCCATGATGCGCTGCAAAAACTGAACTTTACAAAAGTTTTTATTTCAACAGATGCGTCTTATTCTGAACTACACGAGCTTGAATCTGGGCTGATGGATCTTGGGTACGAAGTATACTTGTTCATGTTAAGTATGAATATATTTAATTGTTGTCGGGATGGTTGTATGGCAGTAATTGACCAAATCATAGCCTCGCATGCAGCCTATTTCATCGGAACACATGAGAGCACATTCACATATAGAATTCAAGAAGAGCGGGAGATATTGGGTTTTGACAGCAAAACTACATTTAACAGGCTATGTCCAGATACAGGGTATTGTGAACCACCCTCAAAATGGACAATAGTTGACTAGAGATCGATAATATTGCCGGAATGTTAAAATGTTCACTTATACCAGTAAATCTTTCATTCCAATAAGATTAGCAGGATCCTTACCTAGCATTGCTAGGTTTTTTTGGTTTGACATTTTCTAAAAATGAAACCTTGCTAGATCGATTTATCGCCCCCGAAAACCCCTGCATACTACATTTAATGAAAATGGTTGCAACCGTTTCCAAGATTCAGATTATACAATATACATGTATACAAGAATTGCTTGTTTAAAGGTACTAGATAAGTATGAAGTGGATAATTATGCATAATTACTGTTATTTGTAATGATATTTTTGTTTTTTTTTTTTTAAATTAGTATTTCTGATAAAATGTATAGTACCTGTCTATAAAAAGTAAGATAAGTAGATATTTTGTAAGCTGAACTAGTTGGCCCATGCAAATGAGCCTAGTTAGTTCGCAAAAGGCGTGTAATTGAAAATTGTGCCATAATAACAATACCAAAGATATATTATAATAAATATTTTGTCGTAGTAATTATAGTGTTTTTTTTTAAACTATCTCCCATAAACTCCACCTTTGTCGCTTAACTCTATTTGGGCACAATTGTGATGCTAATATTATTAATACATAAACATTGTATGACTCTCAGTCATAAATAGGTTACTTATAAAAACACTATTTATTTTAATTTTAAAAAAGATCATCTATTTTAATTAGTGTCTGTCTTCGTTTGGTATATTTTCACTTCGAATTGAGAAGTTTTCATCTTCTTTAGGCAAAATAATTTCAGTAGGTAACAATACTCCGTTGAGATAAAAAATGTTGGGAAAAGGGCATTTATAGGTACTTGATTTATTCATGCCAACCTCGAAAGGTATCACTTTTTCAGGCATACCCTCTGCTACAGGAATAGTCTGTAAAACTCTGTTCTACAGGTCGGTATGCACTGTTTTTGGGGCATACCCTTCTTCTTAGCATGTCGATAGCAATCTCAGCCCAGAATTTGGCTACGAGCTTGGCCTGTTCTTATGTACCCTGTTCTTTGGCAATAGGGACTCGATTGTTCAAGAATACTCCATTCTTGAAGACTCTCTGTTATACTGGATAAACTGTTCTTGAGGAGTCTGTTCATCAGGAATACTCCGTTCTTGAAGACTGTTCTACAAAGTACAAGTATACTCTGTCCTTGAGGCATACCCTGTTCTTCAGGAATACTCTGTTGTTTAAGAATACTCTCGCTCTTAAAACGTCCGCCCTTCACGACACTACTTGCGGTAGATCTCTCTTTACCTAGCCTTATCCCATGGGGTCGGCTCTCCTCGTCATTCTTCGCCAGACGTTTCGGTTCTGGGTGGTCGAGTCATTCACTTGCGCTTGCTTCAGGTCGTTGTTGACAACAGTCATTCAAGTGAGAAAGGGTCTACCGCGCTTTAAGACATCGTTCTACAGGAATAATCTGTTCTTAAGGAGTCTGTCTATAAGTCAGCAGGACCACTCTGTTCTCGAGGACTCCTCTACAGGTATACTCTGACCTTAAAGCATACTCTGTTTTTCGGAAATACTCTGTTCTTGAAGACATCTTTCTACAGGAATAATCTGTTCTTAAGGAGTCTATTCGTCTGGACCACTCTGTTCTTGAGGACTCCTCTACAGGTATATTCTGACCTTAACGCCATAGTATCCTCATCTCCCGTCTGTATGCTAAAGCACGACTGCCGCCCGCGCCCGCGCAGTGCTTTATCTCAAAATGGGGATATTCCTTGGCAAATGTTGATTAATTTACAATTGTGCTCTAGCGATTCTGTGGTACCTCTATCTATTTTTCAGTGTATTTTTTTTCCAAATAACGAAGCCGTTTAGTAAGAGTATGGAATAGAAGCCAAAATATTGCGTGTTGGAAAATATTTTTTTACGGCAAAAGTATTAACCATACAAAAAAAGTACCCTCGGCAAAATTATCTAAGTATATGAATCTATAGCAAAATCATATATTTTTCAAATCTTCAAGACAAGCCGTTAATGAGCAGTACGGTTCATAAAGTGACCGTGTTACGCTACCAAACGGGATGTAGGCCCTTAAAGCATACTCTGTTTTTCGTGAATACTCTATTCTTGTAGACATCTTTCTACAGGAATAATCTGTTCTTAAGGAGTATATTTGTCAGGACTACTCTGCTCTTGAGGACTCCGCTGTACAGGCATATGTACTGTGTCGAATACCTACTCTGTTCTTGAATACTCACTTTTACAAAAATACAGGAAATTCTTCAGGAATACTCTCATCCTCAGATGTACTCTCTTCATCGTCAGTAGATAGGCTATCTGACGAACCAGCAGTTAATTGCGTAACTGGGTAACACACCACCCTTTGATCCTTTTGTGATGGACTGGTTTACATCCTTTCGGGCTTCTGAGGACCCGTAACGACTGTCAAAGATCGAATGACAACCGGGACCAACAGCTTAACGTGCTTTCCGAGGCACGAGGGGGTACCTGAAAACGGTCACCCATCCACGGATGACCGCGGCAAGCATAGCTTAACCTGATCGATCGACCCGTGCAATTTTTATTGCTTAGCCACGAGCCCCACATGGCTCTATCTATACATATTTTATGTGGACAAAATCGTGGGCAGAAATTAGTAAAAAAAAAACAATTTCTACTATATTTGGAATGTTTATTTTTGTAGGAATTTCTTCAAAATATTACATTTTAGGTACATAAATGTCACATCAAGTATACATTGATAAAATTGTTACGATATTGTAGACAACACTGTATCTATTTATTTTCTAGTTTTCAAAAGACTATTCAGTAAGAAGATGTTATAATAAGCTGTTTTAGACACAATTTTCAAGATGACATAGCAATAAAAAGAATCTTCAACCGTAAGGGCGAATACACATTGTGTCACTAGGTAAGGGGAATCTTCAACCCTAAGTGCGATACACATTGTCTCTTAGGTAAAGGTTACTACACACTTGTTCGGGTCGACATGATTTGGCACAGCCCGGCGGCAACATCAAATATCATCTCAGCTTATAATGTGCCCACTGCTGGGACACAGGCCTTCTCTCGGTGAGAGGGAACGGGCCGTTGGTAGATGTCACATGTCTTCGAAATTTTGGTTCTAGGACATGCCGGTTTCCTCACGATGTTTCCCTTCACCGTTTTGAAAGCAATGGTGATGAAATAATTTACACAAAGTAATGCGCCTGGCTGGGATCGAACATACGACCTACAACTCGGTAAGTCGCAGCCACTTGGCCACCAGTGCTCACGAGGCTGATCGAAAAATGTCACCACAATAATAAAACCACGGATAGGTTCAGACCATGTGTGCAAACTATTTATCAGTAATCAGTCAAAAACGTTATAAAAAATAGTAAAAAAAAATACGTAAATTTTATTATAAATAAAATTCTGACTGATTTTATAAAGATTCTACTTGTACAGACACTTATCAAATATACATTCATACTATACATAATTTACAAAATTTCAATGAGAATATACTTGAATTTAGAATTTTAGATAGTCAATTTACATTCATAGCCCTTTACTCAACTATCTACTTTACAAATATGTGGTCTAAGTTGATTTTTGAATGACCATTTCTAATAAAAGTCCTAATATTTTTGGTTGCTATAGAATTTGAAGTTTATCGTCTAAGACATAAAGTTCATGTTCCAAAACTTTGATAATTATCTAAGATTTTGAATTCAAGTTTAAGTACAGACGCTACAGTACAGACGCACATCGAGCTACCCCAAACTGTCACATTTTCCCAATTGAACATAAACCTTATGCTTATGTGATAAAGTTGAAAATCTATCAAAGAAATTTGACAGATTAGAGTAGCTTGATGTGCTGGCGTCTGTACCTATAGTCTGTCCCAAAAGTATCTGCCAAAATTATAAACAATACATGTTCAGGTTTAATTCTTACGCAATCACTCACGATATGGAATTAGTAACACATTTACCTGTATTTAGAAGAAATCTAACCACTTTTTCAACAATATTTTTTTGAATATTATGAGTATTTATGAGACTGAAACAAAACAATCATCGACGAAAATTTAGGTAAGTACTCAATAAAATTAACCTTAACCGCAATTTTACATTTGCCGTGAAAAACATTTTCTTCTCCCTTTATTTTAAGGCGCCCTGCAACATCAGCACAATAAACTAAAACTAAAATAAATAAAAAAAATGAATTTCGGGTTTATTGTTAAATTAGGACAATCAAATCATAGTTGTCAGTTTGTAAGTGGCTCTACAAATTAGTATCCACAGATACGTTTATTGAACCGATTGTTTATATTTTTGTCAGATACTTTTCAGACAGACTATACTGAAATCGACATGTCATGATTATCTACAACTATTTACAGTATAAATGTTAAATTCTATTCAATAACGACTTTATTATGTTTATTTTTATTAAATTGTACAAAGATCTATTGTTAAATCGCATAAATTTATAAATCGTGCTTTTACGGCGACCGCGCACGACTTTTAATCGCGCGATTATTATGCCGCTGAAATGCAAAATATTGGTTTAAGTAAGATAACTGTAGCCGCGATATACCATAAAAACGCTGTATTTTTTTGCGACAGAATAATCTCGCGATAAAAAGTCATAGTGCGCGCTCGCATTTACAAGTAGTGCTATTTATTATATAGATCTAAAAACATCTGTGATCTACTTTTAGAGAAAAAAAATATATACAGGGTGTCCGGTAATTAATGGATAACCTTGAAATGGTTCATGCTAGAACTAATGGCCATTCGGAAAAAAAACATTTTTATTTGTATTTAATCTATAAAAAAAAGAAAAAAAAAAGTACAACAGACTTCCAAAAAAACACCACAAAGTGAAAAATAACTTTAATTTCAGAAGTCGGTGTCTTTGGATATGTATTTTAATTTTTTGTCACTGCCTTCTGAAATTAAAGTTATTTTTCACTTTTTAGTGTTTTTCGGAAGTCGGTTGTTTTTTTTTTACAGATTAAATACAAATAAAAATATTTTTTAATGAATGGCCATTAGTTTTACCATGAATCATTTCAAGGTTATCCATTAATTACCGGACACCCTGTATATTGGAACGGAGTTCCTCAACGCACAACATTCTGCACAATTGGAGAATGCGAGTTAAACCGACAATGTGTAACATTTTGATCGCCAAAAAACTTTTGCTATAGTATGTGTGTATGTGTGAATTACTATATTATAGCCTCTTCTCTTTGGTTTGTGTCGATCGAAGGTTGAGCTAAGCTAGCCGCGGTCGTTTTTGGATGGGTGACCTCCGTGCTTCGGAAAGCACGTTAAGAGGTTGGTCCCGGCTGATATTTGTACATCTTTGACAGTTGTTACGGGTCGTCAGAAGCCCGAAAGTCTGACAACCAGTCTTACCAAGGGGTATCGTATTACCCAGTAACTGGGTTGTAGAGGTCAGTTAGGCAGTCGCTCCATGTAAAATACTGGTATTCAGCTGCATCTGGTTAGACTGGAAGCCGACCTAGAGTTGGGAAGAGTCTGGGAAGATTGAGATTTATTGATATTATGTGTTTGTGTGTTGACAAGCGTGTCTTTGAACAGGTTATAAATACTACTGTTATACAGGATAAGTTTTTAACCAGTGCGCAAACTGTAACCATAAATTCGGCATATCAATGTAGACCCCCTAGCTCAGAAATTTTATTCGTCGGTTATACAAAAAAAAAAAAATGTATGGAACAGCAGATTGCTGTTCCATACATTTTGACCGCGTAGGTATTGCACTTTTCTATGAAACAGCTGTTTTTTTTTAGTTGCTTTCGAATGTTCTTAGTAAATTTTATAATTACTGCTTAAGGAACCTCTTTCGAACCGTAGGTATGTCTTACGAGATCTGTAAAACTTTTTTTTGCCATATGTATAGACATGTAGTTACTTTTTATTTGACAAAACAAGTATTTATTATTAAAAATAATAATAAAAAATGTGAACAATTTTGCTCGCTTTCACATACGAAAAGAATTTTTACTGCAACATTATTTTTTATCATTTAATGATATTTTTGTCTTATACCTAAATAATTATATCACAATTTAAATAAAACAAATAGACTTCACGTACAGTGCTACAAGGATCTTTTGGGCTTTAATGACATTGACTGCGGGGCGTTGCTGGTAAACACTTGTAATTTTTTTTGTGTAATACACATAACTTTACATCACGCAAGTAATCCTGGACGGGTTGGGCAGACGTGATCATATGGTTGACTCACATATCGCCAGTTATGTTTAACTCCTATGTAAGGGCGAGCCTTATGACCATCAACTGGGCACATATTCAGACTCCAGGCTGGTCCTGAGAAATTCCTTATTAAAAACCCCAATAACACTTCACCCGACCTAATAATCACACACATAACATTATAATCTGTAACAATCTCATCGTGAAAACTAAGCTGAAGTGAGCTGTCAATATTGTCAATCCCTAGCATCAAGTGAAATGACAGCTCACTTCAAACTCACTTCACCTAATAATTTCACGGTGATTTTTGAAGTGAAAACTTCTTTAAGCGTGTTGGGCATCTTTTGAGATGGGAAAAAACAACTGAACTCGCGACACCGTTACCGACATCTCAGTTTTTTAGTAAAGTTTCAATAATTAAAGTCTCAAAAGATAGGTTTAGGTCCAGAACTAATATTCCAATTGGAATTATGAATATCAGATAACCGTTTAGTGCTTGCGACCATTATACCAACGATGCAGGCATTTTGTGAAATTGTATTGGAAAAACAAGATGGCGACATTTATAGTTCCGAATTTGGCCACACAACATAAGATCCTTGTATAACTGTAGTGAAATCTGACATATAATAAAAAATATCGTGAAAACATATACGTCATGCATGATATTTTTTTTTATTACAAACTTTAAGTATAATATGTATATAAAAATTAAAAAAAAAAACAGAACTGGAAACGACCTGGTGGTCTAATTTTAAATTATAGAACGGTCAACTGCACGTCAATAGAAACATTTGAACTACAAAAACCACCCTTACTGCTAAGCAATAGACGCTAAATGGCTTTAACACGGCAAGTTGACGTAAGGTGTCAATTTGCTAAACAATTAATTTCGATGAGGGTACAATTAAAATATTATCAGTAAAAGTAAATAAACTTAAAAATTTCGTTAATTTCACGATAGACAATAAAAATTTGTTTAATAAACTTAAAAAGAAAAACAATTAAACTACTTATGTTTTAAAAAAAATCGTAAAAAAATATATAATTGAACTAATAATAATTAAGCGATTGACGATTACGTTAAAACAAGTCATTTAACTATGGTAATGTTAATTAAATTACTAAATAAAAAACAAAGCGCTGTAATAAAATAAATTATTTGAACAGGAACTGTTAAAAAAATAAAATTATTTATAAATAAATTGGACTACATAATAATAAACTTTAAAATTGGGTAACTAAATTACTATAATAATTAATAGGTTAAAAAAATATCACAATCGAAAAATTTAATGGTGGTCGGGATCCCAGAGCAAGAAATCGTCGCGCCGGCAATGTCTAGAGACAACATAACATTACGCTTGTTCACTTTGAAGGGATGTGCAAAGGTGTATCTACAGGGTGTCCGGTAATTAATGGATAACCTTCAAATGATTCATGGTAAAACTAATGGCCATTCATAAAAAAACATTTTTATTTGTAATGAATCTTCAAAAAAAAAAAAAAACAACCGACTTCCGAAAAACACTACAAAGTGAAAAATAACTTTAATTTCAGAAGTCGGTGTCTTTGAATATGTATTTTAATTTTTTGTCACTGCCTTCTGAAATTAAAGTTATATTTCACTTTGTAGTGTTTTTCGGAAGTCGGTTGTTTTTTTTTTGAAGATTCATTACAAATAAAAATGTTTTTTTCTGAATGGCCATTAGTTCTAGCATGAACCATTTCAAGGTTATCCATTAATTACCGGACACCCTGTATAGTACACCTACATTTCCTAAGTCCCATGAAATAGGGGCCGAGCCAAATGCCATCAAACGGGCACAAATCTGGTGCTATTGAGAAATTCTTCATAGAAAAACCCAACACTTTGCCCGTGTGTTGAATTTAGCATCCCTTCTTGCCTTTGAAAAAAAAAAAAAAGACGTTTAAACTAGTGCAGGATGCGGGTGATCTTTTCCACGAATGTTTAGTCTTGTATTGCATAATTTTTGTTTTATCAATAACTTAACCGGGTAAAGAATACAACAATACGTTCCATTACTAAAATAACTGATGTCACTCTGAAAGCTGCCACGCTTAAATGGAATTGGGCTGGACACATCTGTTGTATGTCAGACGATCAATGGGCCAAACTTACGACCCAGTGGGTCCCGCTTAATGGCAAACGACATCGAGCAGGCCCAAACGGAGCTGGCGGGATGCGCTGGACTCCTTTAATAAAGATTGGTCTTTGACAGCTCTGGTCAGAGAGAAGTGGAAAGAGAGTAGGGAGGCTTTCGCGCAGCAGTGGGACTTAAATGTCTAGTAAAAAAATAACTAGTGAAAAAATAATCCGTTACACTGTTTTTGGAACAATAAAAAATATTATGTTATTCCATTATTATTTCGTCTAGTAGCGGCTGCCGACCTCTCCGTGCTCTGTGGGCAGGACACTTGACCTCTACCACAGCCTTGCTACTTTTAGCTCCTTTTAGCTCACGAGATGAATCGAGGATACTCAATTACCTTTTACACGTCATAGAAACAACGTCAACGTCTATAGCCTCAACAGCTATTCGGTGTCTACTAAATAATTTAAAAAAATCCTAAAAAAGATTAAGTACTTTTACAATTTAAATTAAGTACTAGTATTATTAAAAACTCGTATGCCAAAAGCATATAATAGATACACCAAAAAGTTTATAAGTCTTAAAAATATTAAATGTCAATTAACAATAGTGTAAAATAAATGCTACCACAGAGTGGTACAAGGAACGTTTGGAACTTTGACAATGACAGGGGGCGCTGTCGGCAAAGTGAAATTGTATTAAAAAACAAGATGGCGGCTTTAGTTCCCATTTTTGCCACGCGCCAAAAGACCGTTGTAAAACTATATTTAACGACTGTTATTACTCATTTAACTACACGATTATTATTAAAACCTGCTAAAAATCTTGAATCACAACGCAAAGTATACCAGTAAATACATCAAAGTTATTTATAAATAAATAATTTAAAAGCGACATACCTAAATTGAAGCTAGAATGGTACGAATACCTGGCATTTTTTCATTAAAAACCAGGTTTTTACCAAAAAAAAAGAACAGGTTTGCACACCTTTACAAACCTGGAATTTCATTTAAACCTGCACTAATTGCGTATCACACTTACATTCAAAATCCGAGAGTTCAGAAGGATATTGGCATTTATTACGTTATCTACGTTGTTAAACTACAACGTACAGAACGTGGATGAACTGTCAAAATGATCAAATGTCAAATCAATTGTCGTTTTGTGTGTGTAACGCAATCATCCCGCAGGTGTTTCCATTTAAAAACCAAATATTTGAACAGAATATAGTACTTATATCCATTTGTCGTCTTTCTTCCCATTCAGCAGTGGTGTGGCCTCCTCTTTGGGATCCTTGACTGGACTATCTGGCTTACCGTTGAAGAATTTAACTGTATTTATGCTGGAAACTATATAGGGTATGCCGGCCAGGTCTGATGATAGAGGATTGTAGTACTGGCGATAGCAGAATATTGCCACGGAGTAACCCAAGATGGAACCAACCAGGATATCTGAAAAAAAAAATAGTTTAAAAAACTAAAAAACACGCTTTAAAAACCAAACTAAAAGAGGAGAAAATAATTTAATTCAATTAAAAAGCGTGGGGTGCTTTTTGAGGTATTTTTATAATCAATTAATGTCAAGCACCCCACGCTTTTTAATTGAATTAAATTATTTTCTCCTTTTTACACGCTTTATTTAGTTTGGTTTTTAAAGCGTGTTTTTTAGTTCTGCTAACTACAAAAACGTGATTTTTTTTCTCAATTTTTTTTTTAATTATTAAATTGTCATCGGTCCTCGACAAGTTTACAAAGTTTCAATGAAATCCGACCGTTTAAAGTGGGTCAAAATCGCGCTCAAAGGAGTCGGTTACATACAAACAAACAAACATACAAGTGAAGCTAACATAAAGCGTGTAAAAAACCCCAGTCCAAATATGTGTATAAAGAGTGTAAGTCTGTAAGAGTAGGGGGTGGTTTGTGTTAGTTAAAGCATTTTTTTAAAATATAACATTAAAAAAATTTCGATACAAAAGCGCGTTCCATATTAGCCAACATCTCAACTTTAGGTGAATATGTATCCGATTATCCGATCTCTGATGATGATACATACCTTCCCAATGATGATGGTAGTCACAGCTTCTGGATAAGGCATACGTGCCCGAAATCAGGAGCGGTATGAGACATATGATCACACGTAGACCGCTGCCTCGTCGCCGGGATAGCATGCCGAGCCGGCCGCAGAGCCAAGCGGACACCACGCCCATTGAACAGAATGTCACTGGAATGTCAAACAGTGGTGTAACTCAGTGGCGTAACTAGGGTGGTGCAGACAGGGCGTGACATTGAGCCCTGGGCACCTAAGTAGGGGGGCAAAAAAAGTTGCCAATTATTAAATTAAAAAAAAAAAACATCAATAAACCATTTCATACTGTTACCTAACTCAAATTTGTCTACCTCTATTCAAATTTGCTTAAAATTGCAGCATTGCAAACGATTTTTTAGTAAGTCACGTCTGGCGCAGTAGTTAAGCGATTGACTGCTGCGCTGCGTGTCGCGGGTTCGATTCCCGCACGGAACAAATATTTGTATGACCTACAAGTACTTGTTCCGGGTCTGGCTGTTTGTGTATGTGATTTTTTAAATGTTTGTAAACGCACCCACAATACAGGAGAAATTCCTAATGTGGGGGGCAACGTTTAAAAAAAAAAAAACATTCACGAATACCTTCGTTATTGAAGGCAATAATAATGGGTCAAGATAATGCGACATAGCTTTGCTCAGTGTAGACCGAGAAGATAATTTTGAAAGGGGCGCAAATGTCATGTGTGCCCTAGGCGCCATTATTTATTGTTACGCCCCTGGTTTCACTATAATGAAACCGCGACAAATTGGAACCGTGCACCTAGCTTCTGACGTTTCATAAGTGCCCATGCAGGTTTATAATGTGAAATAAAATATTTTTGATTTTTAAATATTAATTTATGTACAGACGCCAGCGCATCAAGCTACCCCAAACTGTCAAATTTTCCCAATTGAACATGAACCTTATACTTACGTAATAGAGTTGAAAATCTATTAAAGAAATTTGTCAGATTGGGGTAGCTTTTCTGCTATTGTGCTCGGGAAGTTGGTAAGTTGAGCCGATCACAATATGCATTTATTTTCAAAGGTGTTTGTGCTCGGAAAGTTGGTGGAGTTGTGCCGATCACAACATTCTTCTCTATATTTTTTGCATCTTTAGAGATGTTGAGATCTTAAACTGTGTCTCACAGTTATAATAGGTACACTCATTTTTGAAAAGTGTCTTAATTAAATTCTAGAGTACTAATAAACCACTAAAAAAACACAATTTTTTTATTTAATCGGTTAGTGCCATAAAAATGCATTAAAATTTTACATTTTCAAACTTCGCGCGTAATTTGACAAAAACGCTGGACGCAGTAGACGCCAAATTGCTCTGTGGGTATGACGTCAGTTTGCTAAAAACAAATGCGCTGATATTTTGCATGACAATTGTTTATAGTTTAAAAAAATGAGTTATTTTACTACTTAGCGTTGGTTTGCTGTTCCTGAATGCAAAATATTATTTCAATAAAAATTACTTAGGTTACGAAACTAATAAAAGTACAAAGTTGCTCAGTTGACAAGCCGAATGACAAAATAACATGGCGACTACTATTTCATGGTGTTCAAACACAGATTAAAAAAACCACAAATCTTTAAATTGCATTTTAAAATTTAGTTTGTTGTTTCATGAACTAAAACTAACATTTTCCGACTGCATTTTGCCTAAGCTATCTCAATAATATATTTTTTCTTGTATAGAGTAAAATACCCTATTCGTCCTTGTTAGTCAGTGGCGATGGTGCCTAACTGTACTCATATAAACCTTTTTAACCGACTTCAAAAAGGAGGAGGTTATCAATTCGTCGGAACCTTAATGTATGTTCCCCGATTACTCGAAGATGGCTGGACCGATTTGGATTTTGTTTTGTTTGTTTGAAAGGGTATACTTCCCAGGTGGTCTTGGTTTACTGCAAATAATTTGGTATTAAATGGAAAGAAAACTAAATGCATAAGATTCACGTTACCGAATGTTAGAAGTAGTGAATGTCACGTTGTATTGAATAAGGAGATTCTAGAATTCGTCGAACAGACGGTTTTCCTGGGGATCACGCTTGACTCAAGGCTACAGTGGGGTTCTCACTTAACATCACTTGCAGGGCGGCTAAGTTCTGCCGCTTACGCTGTTTGGAAGATCCGTCAATTAACAGACGTGGATACCGCGAGACTGGTCTATTTTAGTTACTTTCATAGCATCATGTCTTACGGTATTTTGCTATGGGGACGTGCTGCGGATATTGAGTCGATCTTTATTCTGCAAAAGAGGGCTGTCAGAGCCATCTACAACCTACGCAGACGCGAATCTCTTAGGGAACTGTTCAAAACAATTAACATCATGACGGTACCTTGTCAATATATCTTTGAAAACATTATGTATGTGCGTAAAAATCTACATCTTTTTAGTAAGATAAGTGACAGGCACAATTTTAACACTAGAAATAGGAACAAATTAGATCAACCACGTTTCCGATTGTCTAAAGTACACACTTCGTTTATGGGGTACTGTGTAAAATGTTATAATAAAATACCAGCCGATATTCTGGAACTAAATGAAAATAAATTTAAATTATGCATTAAACGCACACTATCTAGACAAGCATATTATAAGTTAGATGATTATATTGTTGATAAAAATGTTTGGCTTAATGCTGGTCCGACTCCACAGGCACCTGGGCTTACTATTTAAAATTTTCATATTTGGAAGAGATGCGCCCCTTTTTTATGTTTTCTGACATTATGAACATTTCTGTTCCTATTATTTTTATTTTTTGACATTACGAATAAGTTTTTATTTTTACTGAATCAAGTATTATTTATTAAAATTTCAAAAGATGTTAAATATTTTTCTTTCTTTTTGGAAATCAAATTTTATTAATTTCTCAAATACATTGCAAACTATAATTTTATATAATTTAGAAGCATTTTGTTTAAACTTTGTAAATATGAGTACCATGCATCCGTATAATAATTATGTTGTTTTGATGTACGTTGACTTGAAAAAGCGTGGCAGTCGAGAGTATGTCATGCTCACTTAAATGTCTCGCTGATGGTGGCGCGTGTGTTGGATCATTCGGTTCCCTACAAAATGGTTGAGCTGGATGGTGCTGATCCACGCGTCAAGTTCGTGAACGGGCGCCGTCGGTTGAGACTGGTCATCTCCTAACTTCCATGGCTTATTTTAAATCTTATATTTAGAATTGTTTTTTTTTTTTTACATTGTTCTCACATATAGAAGCAACAAGAATATTGTTCCCAAGTTTTTGTAATACATAACATGATTAAAAAGAGTGTCCATGGAGTTTCTTGCCCGTTCTTCTCCATAGAGATCTACGTTTTGGAATGGGCAACTAGCTTCAACTTTCCAACTGGTCGACTTTTTGACAATTCAAAAGTACCTTTAAATGGTCTAATTGAAATAAATGCTTTGAGTTTGAGTTTGAGTCCCATGATCACCAAGTCAGGATCTGATAATGGGAACCTGGAGAAATAGAGAGAACTCTTCAAATTTTATAGGCACACGAAGCGACTGCGATTTAGCTATTTTTTGGAAGAGTACTTTCTCGGAGTGGTCTTATTTCAATTTGGTGAAGATCTGATGAAGAACTTTGGAGATAGGCAACGGAACTCCTCAATAAATGATAGCAAATGGACTGGGATTGCTGAAATCTCATGTCTGTCTATTGCTTACACCAGTTCATAACATAACATCACGCCGGTATGCTGTGAAGGGGTAAGCACATGTGGACCACTAAAAAGTGAAAAATAAAAACTTTTTCCAAAAAAAAAAACAACCGAGTTCCAAAAAAAAACACTACAAAGTGAAAAATAACTTTAATTTCGGAAGGCGGTGACAAAAAATTCAAATACAGCTCCAAAGACACCGACTTCCGAAATTAAAGGTATTTTTCACTTTGTAGCTAGTGTTTTTTTTTGGAAGTCGGTTGTTTTTTTTTTTGGAAAAGTTTTTTGGATTATTCTTGTTAGACAGCGGCAGTTGTGCCTAACTGTACTCAAATTAATATTTTTTCCTGTTATTTACTTATTAGTCGGTGGCTATGGTGCCCAATCGAAACTATTTTACTGCTTTATTAGTATTTTTTTTTAAATAAGAGATGACACAATCTTTACACATGTTACTTGAAATTCTTTCCACAACGTTCCTTTAGAACAATTAATATTACATTTGGCAACTAATAGATTTTCAACTTTATCAAATAAGCATAAGGTTCATATTCAATTGGGAATTTTTTACAGTTTGCGGTAGCTTGATGTGCTGGCGTCTGTACATATAAACCTTCCTCTTGAATCAGTCTTTCTATTGATGAAAACCGAATTAAAATCCGTTGCGTAGTTTAAAAGATCTAAGCGTTCAAACAGGAAAAGCGACTTTGTTTTATACTATACTCCATTTACAATAGCATTAGACAGAAGTTAAAAAAGGTTCTTTTTAATGTACACTTCGTAACAAAATTACATTAAACGTGTTGCAGTTACGATTAATGCCAAATAATTAAAGTGTCAATGCTAAAAACCTAAAAGAAGCAGGAGTGAACAACACCGAGTAACTAAATTAGCTGATGACGACGAAGTTTTACCAACGAATTGTGGGTCGTAAGTTGTTATTTAAAATAAAGTATTGTAAAAAAATATATATTTTACTTCCTTATAATCTTAATTAGATTTAAATCATCATCTGATTGTTTGTTTCATTCATTCGTTTTGTTGTAGGTTTGTAATGTGTGATAAAGATGTTATTGTAATTAGAACATTATTAAAATAAACATTACTTTTACTTCGTTTATCTCAGTATTTAGTACTGTCTAAAATCTACCTAAAAAAGTTATAACTTAACTTTTAAATAAAATGTTTTGCACTCCTGCTTCTACGAGCCTCTTTTTTCTAAAACTATTATAAATGGGGTATAAGTTAGGAAGAAAATTGTATTGGCATTACAGTTACTTACAACTGCTATGTCCGCTAGGAAACGACTTGCGGCCCTCCATAATTTCAGAGGGATCTCCTGTGCATTGAAGGTATTTTGTTATCACCCCATCAGGGAAGCAGCGGAAGAAGAAATCGGGTCTCGGTCGCCCTGAAAAGTTGCAAAAAAGACTTTTTTTAGATTTCAAAAGTGACTTAACCTTTTGACCGCCAGAGCGTAAACGCTTCGGCGCCCCTCCCACGCCAAGCCACAAATTCGGCGCTATTCTTTTTTACACGCTTTATATTAGCTTCACTTGTATGTTTGTTTGTTTGTATGTTTGTATGTAACCGACTCCTTTGAGCGCGATTTTGACCCACTTTAAACGGTCAGATTCCATTGAAACTTTGTAAACTTATCGAGGACCGATGACAATTCAATCATTTAAAAAAAAAATGAGAAAAAAAAACACGTTTTTGTAGTTAGCAGAACTAAAAAATAGAAAATAAATAATAGTTTAAAAAACTAAAAAACACTCTTTAAAAACCAAACTAAAAAAGGAGAAAATAATTTAATTCAATTAAAAAGCGTGGGGTGCTTGACATTAATTGATTATAAAAATACCTCAAAAAGCACCCCACGCTTTTTAATTGAATTAAATTATTTTCTCCTTTTTTAGTTTGGTTTTTAAAGCGTGTTTTTTAAACTATTATTTTTATAGGTATTTCCTACAATAAAGAATAGGTATTCCAAAATGTTATCGATAACCAATTAATCAGAATCAGCTATTTCATACATTTTGACCGCGTAGGTATTGAACTTGCACTTTTCTATGAAACAGCAGATTTTTTTTTGTATAACCGACAAAAAATTTCTGCGCTGGGGGTCTAGAATCAGAATCAAAATCAAAAGTCATTTATTAAAACTAGGCTGAGAGTCAGCTCTTTTTGAACGTCAAAATAAAATTACATAAGACAGCCCCCCAAAACGCCCGCCCTTCACCACTTCCTAGTGCTTTAGCTGAGAAGAAGAAGTAGCGCAACAAACTCCCCAGCAGCACAGCTGTCAAAGATATGCAGCAATGATATGCTAAATTCATGGTTACAGTTTGCGCACTGGTTAAAAACTTATCCTGTATAATAACATAATGAATACGTACCAACGGTCAGTTTGATCGTATCAGTTAGAACTCCGTTGATCCCAAGAGCTAGAGACCAGGACAGGATGAACTGAAAAAATTTAACATTATTAAAACCTCACTTACCTCTATTATACTACATACTTACATAGTAATAATCATGATCTGCCCAGCCAGTTCCCCACTATGTTGGGGTTGGCTTTCAGTCTAGTTGCAGGAGCGACTGCCTATCTGACCTCCACAACCCAGTTGTTGGGTAATACGATACCCCTTGGTAAGACTGAAAGTGTTAGACTTTCGGCTTCTGACTTTATCATACTAATTATCCCTACTAATATTATAAACTGGCTTCCGCCCGCGGCTTCGCCTGCGTGTAGGTCGAAAATTATCCCACGGGGACGTACTACCGGGATAAACAGTATCCTATGTGTTATTCCAGGTTGCAAACCAACAGCAGGGTTGCAGGGTGCCAACTGAAAACCAGCGCTGGGTGTCTAACGCCCAGCAAATGCTGAGATGGTAACCCTTTCGGTATGGGCACGCTCAGCACAATTTTACTGCAATTTTATTGTTATGTTTGTTGTTCTCTTTCTTTTTATATATGTTTGTTGCTGTTGTGTTGTGTCTGTGTCGAATAAATGTTTTCTATTCTATTCTTTTATTCTATTCAAACTATCTGTGTGCCAAATTTCATTCAAATCTGTTCAGAAGTTTTTGCGTGATTGAGTAACAAACTCCAAACATCTTCACAAACTTTCACATTTATAATATAAGTGGAATAGGATGTGACAGTTATTTTTTTTTGAGTGTGGTAAATCATCAAATAACTTCTCCCGCTCTGGGTGGAGCAGAAGGGCGTGTCAGACTTTTACTGACTAAAACCCACCCGTCTTCCTTCAGTTGCCTCTGTGCCAGGGGCTACGGTATCTCTTTCGAACAACCCGCACCCCTGGCAGGCATCGGCCCTTGCGGACCCCACCAGTTGGTGTTAACATCTCTTTGAGGCGCGCGTGGAACACAACGCGCCGTCGACCCGGGCTTGGTCCTAACCGGACAGCGAGCTACCCATTACTCGCCGTCCGCAAACCCCCGCCTACGGTAGCCGGGAATCAGCCTGGGATTCCTGACACCCAGGGCGTCTCCTGCAGAAGCTAGGGCCGTAAGGGCGCATTTACTGCCTATGTGAAAGTTAGTTTGTTTGTTACCTTCTGACCTCTACGCGGGCGAAGACACTGGCTAAAGCTAGTGTTAGATATAAATCAGGAAGTAACTCTCGTCTCTGTTACCTTTTCACGCTTAAGAACGTTCGCACTGACGTCAAAACATCGCGGCGGGAATTTTTCGTGCACTGAATTTGCAACTCTCTGTGTTAAACCGACCATTGAAAATCCGACAGAGTGCAGCGCGAGTAAGTCTCAGCTCGTCGAAAAAGCACAGTGTTCGAATTTCAACTCTCGGCGATAAGCATTGCGCGACAAAATCCCATCAGAATGTTATTAAGTCTTGTGGAACATCATCCTTCTCCTGCCTATATCCCGATTTATTTGTGGTCGGCGCAATGACACCTTCCTCGCCGTCTTTGTCTTCCACTCTTCTCTATTAGTCGTCATCTCCGTAGTCACACCCTTTCTAACCATATCATCATTCACACAGTCCATCCATCGTTTCTGATCTCTCCGCCTACTCTTATAACCATCGATATTCATGCTCAAAACTTTCCTCATTCCTTCGTATCACATGCCCATACAGGTGCTACTTTTAGGCTTCCTCTTATGTACTCATTTCTTATTGTTACGCGCTAAAGCTAAAGTAATTAGTTACCACTAGCGCCATCTAGTATCGAGTAGCAGAATTAATTGAGTCAAGATCTATCTAGCAAGTTCGATACCAGAATCTTCTAGAATTATCCACATCTGTTCAGTCGGGCCCGGTATGTACTCGAAGATTCTAGATGCTTCGTATCTCGAATGTTCTTAGGGCCCTATAAAAGGCCGGAACAGAGCAAGACCGAGTAATATTGATCAAGCGATACAAGCGTTAACATCGAAAACGATCTTCCATTGCCATTTAGAGTGATCAGTATTGCAATTGTGTTTAGTAATTTGTGTGTTTAATTAAAGAGTCAATTTTGGTAATTTTTATTGGCAGTTTTTAATTGTCACGAACCCGAAGCTCGTAACATTATTCTATACATTCGTGTAATACTGTGGCGACTATCTACAACGCCACATGCGAACTACAAAATCAAAAACGGAAAAAACACAAAAGTGATGTGGCGCCATCTACAATGCTACATGCGAACTACGCAAGACTTGACGTCACACTAGTCCTACATCGCGCAATCAGAGTTTACCGCGTGACTGGCATAGACACAACATCAGAGTATGAGTGAACTTTAGACCCGGTTCCTCATACATCTACAATAACATTACACCACCCATCCCTCTTAACATCCTCACCTCAGCTACATGCATTTGTGGCCCAACATTCTGACCCATACGTGGGTTTAAATAAAAATACTTTCTCACCTCTAAAGCATCATTGCAGTCATTGAGGGCAAACCAGGCCATTAGTGACATCACACAAGGTACACATATAACCGTAGTCCACAGCATCGTTCCAGTAACATACGAGTCCATGTGCGGATACATGAGAGTAGACTCCAAGTCTTTTCTCTGTATCACGCGGATGAACGGCTCCATAGTTTCCATGTAACTGAAAGGTAATAATATAAGATGGTAATAACATAATCAGAGATGGTACGAAAGGCATTATTAAGTTTTGACGATAATACAGCCACTGGTCCAGACAGCATACCGTCATAACTTTAAATATGTTTGTTATGAGCAATAATAGTTCTTAATGCAATCCGATACGGGTTAAAATCTGTTGTAATAAATTCGAATAATAAATGAGCAAGCATTGTCGTAATAAATAATAGTTTAAAAAACTAAAAAACACGCTTTAAAAACCAAACTAAAAAAGGAGAAAATAATTTAATTCAATTAAAAAGCGTGGGGTGCTTTTTGAGGTATTTTTATAATCAATTAATGTCAAGCACCCCACGCTTTTTAATTGAATTAAATTATTTTCTCCTTTTTTAGAATGGATGCAGTTTAGTCATTGATAAAAATGTCTGTGGTAGGACTGTAGCTTGTTATTTGGAATGCTCAAATCAATTTTTTATGTTTCATACAATAATAACCCAAAAATAATTGCGTAAAAGAGAGAATTAATGATAATTTTTCGTGTGAAATCATATTTTTTATCTATGTATGTTTAATCGAAACTCAAACAAAAAGTATGTAATAACTAAGGTTACTGTTTGAAAAAAAGAAACAGTCTATTTAAAAGTAAAATAATATTTTTAAACAATTTTTGAATGCAATGCTATGAATCAGTAATATATCGGGACGCGCGGGCTTTAGCTATAAGTCGGCGCCGGTTTGTTCCTGGGCGTCCGAATCATAATGGTTAGCATATCTGAGTAGCATACTTCACTATACACGCACGCACGATCAGCTACCACGCGCCGTTAAATTTACCTAAAACGAAATACTTCAATTTGTAATAGCCCTCTTAAGTTATGGGAAAATTCATCTAAGCTAAAGCCTTTGAAGCAATTCTTGTCTAACAGAGTTGCAACAGCATGGAATAGACTATCAGAAAATGTTGTGATGGCTCCCACACTGAACTGCTTCAAGAATAGATTAGACAGATATCTCCAACCTTTTTGATACATACGCATCACCCACACACAAGCCGAGAGCTCGTGGACCCTAACACCAGGCTGCAGGCAGTCTAGGGAAGCAATGCCATCCTTGGATGGCAAGCTGACTAGACGACTGTTAGACCTGGACAGGAAAGATCTGCGTCTGGTGACTGGAACCATCACAGGACACTGCCCGCTAAACAAGCACTTCTACACAATAGCCATAACGGACAGGCCCTTGTGCAGGGCTTGCATGGAGGCCGAGGAAACCGTCGCGCATGTGCTTTTCGAATGCACAAGCGTAGCCCAGATTAGAACAGAAACCCTCGGGGATCCCAAATGTTATACGGATATTCTCAACAGACCAGGAGTTATAGCTAGCTTCTGGAGGGAGGTGGGCTGGTTGGAATGCCGCCATGGCTCACGCACAATGGTCCACTTGAAGGACTAAGTGCGGAAACCAAACCCATAAAATAGAACATCAGCTGATTAGCTGCTAGTATGTCTAACCAGATGATAATAATAATCAGCCTATAATGTTCCCACTGCTGGAACACAGACCTGCTCACACAATTGCTAAAGACAATTTTATTTAGTAATTGCTATAAATTTGCTTTGACAACATTGTTATTACATGTTGGTAACAATTAACGTGGTTCTTGAATGTGAATTAAGTTGCGTTGTCGTCATACTACTTATATCTGAGTATTTGCATAACTCGCTTATACTAATGTATTCGAGGCGAAGAGAACTGATTTTGTGGAGCTGAAGATGGACCCTGCTGAAAATAAAGTTGCCAGCACTCATGGCCACATAATGATAATACTACCTTGAACTATACATAACTCATGAAGATGTAGGTATACTATACAAGATTGCTTTAGAATGAACATAACTCACAAGAAATATAGGTGTACTATGCACCGCTATCTACCATTTCGAAGAAAACACTTGTGATGTTAAGTTTCTGTTACAAAAGTGAATGTTTCTCTGAATCAATCAAATTCTCATCTAGTACTAGGATTATAACATTAATGAAAAAAAATAAAAAATAAGTAAATCTATATTTAATTATTGTTTCTAATAACAGCCGCAGCAATAAACCGATACGGTTTTGATGATGTCACTTATCTATTCGTAAGCGTACAACGGTAAAATCGTGATGCGACGAACAATAAAAATAAACCCTATAGTATTTTTATATTTTCAAATCAGAAAATTGATGTTTTTCGATAAAAATACTTCGTCAAACAATAGCTAGAACATGGAAAACAGTTATGAGTAGTATTTATGGCAAAATAACACGTGTTTCATTGATAAATTACCAAAATATGTTTGTAAATATTCTAACAACATATGGAGACAACTTACCAAAAGAGGGACAATAAACTGATACGCACGACTATTTCAACAAATAAATTAAAGTTTGCGGATCGTATTAGCGGCATTTTTAATGTATTTTACATTAATCAATTGGTAAATTTGCTAAAATTCTCTTCGCACTTTCGCAGATACTGAAATTTTTTGTGATAAAGGAGTTGACGTTTGACTATTCGTTCGGAATCCTCGATTCAATTTAATCAGTGATCTTTGTTTAGTTGAAACTTTTTAGTTGCGTTTTATTTTTTCTACCAACGGGGACAAGATTTTCATTCAGTATTTCTAAGTGGCAAGTAGACTTCCACTAGTAGGTATTTACAGCTCAATTAAATTATTTATTTATTACCAATTATTATTTACAAGAGATATAACCCAGAAGAAACAAATGCAGCCACCTTTATTCTGTTCGTGAGTAGGTGTGAATGAATCACTACATGAGAGTGAAATTAAGTTAATTATTTTAATTCTAGATAAATAAGTACTTACTATCATGTATTGTTATACCTACTTATCTATATTTGTCGTCGTATAATGAGTTATTTCAATCTTATTTTTTTTTAAGCAATACGTGTCTAAAGACAACAATGAAAATAAAACCATTATCATCACTCTCTTGCCCTTATCCCAATGAGGGTGTTCTGAAATGACGTTCACTAGGTGGCAGCACTGAGACGTCAGGTCCGGGCACCTGTCAAAAGTGTCAAAGCGCTTACGGACTGAATGGTGAACGAAAGAATGAAACGAATGACATCAAATATTTTAAGTTCATTGTCGAACTGGAAGACCTCTTGCCAAAGTAGCGCCAACTGGTGGCTTTTTTTTGGGTTGGGAAATCATTAAATAACTTCTCCCGCTCTGGGTGGAGCAGGAGGTCGTGTCAGACTTTTACTGACTAAAACCCACCCGTGTTTCCTCAGTTGCCTGTGTGCCAGGGGCCGCGGTATCTCTTTCGAACAACCCGCACCCCTGGCAGGCATCGGCCCTTGCGGGCCACATCAGTTGAACGCCGACTGGTGGTTTGAATATTCATAAGCACCCTCATTTATTTTAGGGTCGGCGCATCGTCTTTTTCTTCCACACTTCTACTAGTCGCTTAGAGCATTTAACTTAACTAGTCGTCATAGGTACTCTATTAGTCGTCATCTCCGTAGTCACACCCTTTCTAACCATATCATCATTCACAATTTTATTTATAATAGAACCATTATCAACACACAAAAATTATCGGTAAGAAAATCTATGTAGTTAGGTAGGTACGTAATCGTAGGCGAGAACCGGCAGGATCAGCCCACTGCAACCAATGGCCACGCTAACTACACTACCTAGACGGGCTAATAAGGCGTCTGAATGACATTGAACAAACAAGATGTCGAAGGTAGTTCCGATTTTGGCCACACCCTAAAATAACCTTGTAGCGCTGTTCGTACAAATGCGTGGCGGGCAAACAAATGAACCCGCTCAACCTGTGGCTGACGTGAGCTAATCGCTGCTGTATTGCTCCCCTCACCCCCGCTGACACATGAAAGGTAAAGACAGGTAAAGTTTGCATCTGGCTGTAAACGTGCGTGACCTCTCCGTGCAAAACAGCACATAAGCCGTTTTAGAATTGCACCTAGGTGCAATTCTAAAACGGAATCGCAGGAATCGCTTTCAAATTTTTTACCCATTCACCCATTTTCATAATGCTGTCTATTTAACCGAATAAATAGCTCTGGAATTAATAAGTATGAAATAAATACTACTACTGCCAACATAATTTAAATAGATCACAGTACAAATATATAAGTAACTAGCTGACCCGACAGACGTTGTCCTGTCTTAACTTTGGTGGACCACCCTTAACATTTAGGGGTAGGAAAAATAGATGTTGGCCGATTCTCAGACCTACCCGATAAGCACACGAAATTTCATCAAAATCGGTCAAGCCGTTTCGGAGGAGTATGGCAACGAAAACTGTGACACGAGAATTTTATATATTAGATATAAACGGCTACCTAGAATCAAAAGCCGTAGTTGACCAGTTAATTGAGAACAGTAGTGTGTGTGTTCCTAAACTTTAAAGATAACGGAACACCAACCAAATACCTTTTATTTTATAGAACCCCATATCAAATGATTACAAATCAACACTGAAATTTATTTATGAACATTTTTTTTTAAAGAAATGTGTAATATAATTGAAACGCATTATTCTTAACATAAAGTTTTAATGTGAAGAAAGAAATTGTTCAATCATGACTGAGGAACGGGAAGCAGGTGGTGGACGAAGCCCGCCGCGCTCCAACGCGCTACGTCGCGCATTGTCTCTGGCTACGTGCTCTGCCGGGCCATACATAGTCCGGGCTGAATGCTTGCTAACTACCTACCTATTTACATAAAAGTAATGAGTCCTTCTCATCACATATTATGCACTATTTCAAAATAATATTTGTAACCATGGTATTATTTATTACCTAATAATAAATAATTTTGGCGGAGCCCTGATGAATATTCTACGGAACCCAGTTTGGGAATCCCTGGTGTAGAGCCCTGTCAGCTCTGTGTGACGGAGTTTGTTCAGGAAGTACTACAAACAGGCAACATACTTATTTCTGCAGCCAAGCGTTGCTGTGGTCTGGTTCAATAGATATGGATGCCGGTTTAGATACAGGCACATGAGACAATCCAGTTTTTCTCTAACTAATATTAAATAAATAAATAAATAAAGAAATAAAATTTGTAAGTTTGTATCATCAAAACTAAAGATCTGATTCTGAAAATTCAATCATTATTGGGAAGCTTATTACAGTATTGTCGAGTCTCACTAGGAATGTTTACAAGATATTTAACATAGACATAGTTGCAAGCAAAAGCTAGTGTTTATCTACTCAACACTAGGTCTTAAGGACTTGGTTATTTGGGTAGCGTGAATAGGTTTTTCCTTTAGAAAATTCTTAATAGAAGCCTGGAGCCTGGATTTGTGCCATTACAATGAACATAACTCAACAAGAAATGTAGTTGTACTATGCACCGCTATCTATCGTTTCGAAGAAAACAGGCGTGATGTTATATTTCTGTTACAAAAGTTCAAATTTCTCTGAACCAATTAAATTATTTTCTATACAAACTTTAACAATCAAAAAATTATTAGTAACTCAAACTACATTTAATTAGTGTTTTCAATAACAGCTTCGGCAATAAACCGATACGGTTTTGATGATGTCACTTATCTATTCGTAGGCTTACAACGGTAAAATCGTGGAGCGACGAACAATAACAATAAACCCTATATTATTTTTTACATTTTCATATCAGAAAATTGATGTATGTCGATAAAAATACTGAGTCAAACTATAGGTAAAATATGGAAAAATAGCCTTATGTAGTATTTACGGCAACAGAACACGCATTTCATTGATAAATTACCTACCAAAATATAGTTGTAAATATTCTAACAACATTATGGAGACGACTTACCAAAAGAGGGACATTAAACTGATACGCACGACCAGTTCAACAAATAAATTAGAGTTTGCGGATCGTATTAGCGGCATTTTTAATTTATTTTACATAGATAAATTATTATCCTCATATTCCTCTTCGCAATTTCGCAAAGGTACCTATTGAAATTTTCGTGATGAAAGTATTTGACGTTTTCCTTTTCGTTCGGAAACCTCCATCCATTTTTTTATCAGTGATTTTCGTTTAGTGTATGCTTTTTAACCGACTTCAAAAAGGAGGAGGTTATCAATTCGTCGGAACCTTTTTTTTTATGTATGTTCCCCGATTACTCGAAGATGGCTGGACCGATTTGGATTTTGTTTTTTTTTTTGTTTGAAAGGGTATACTTTCCAGGTGGTCCCATGATCATCAAGTCAGGATCTGATGATGGGATCCTGGAGAAATAGAGAGAAATCTTCAAATTTTATAGGCACATGAAGTGATTTAGGTATTTTTTGGAAGAGTGCTTTCTCGTAGTGGTCTCATTTCAATTTGGTGAAGATCTGATTAAGAACTTTGGAGATAGGCAACGGAACTCCTCAATAAATGATAGCAAATGGACTGGGTTTGCTGAAATCTCATGTCTGTCTATTGCTTACACCATTCATAACATAACATCACGCCGGTATGCTGTGAAGGGGTAGGCACATGTGAACCACTAAAAAGTGAAAAATAAAAACTTTTTCCAAAAAAAAAACAACCGACTTCCAAAAAACACTACAAAGTGAAAAATAACTTTAATTTCGGAAGGCGGTGACAAAAATTCAAATACAGCTCCAAAGACACAGACTTCCGAAATTAAAGTTATTTTTCACTTTGTAGTGTTTTTTGGAAGTCGGTTGTTTTTTTTTTTAGTTACGTTTTATTTTGCCTGTCGACGTATCCGTTTCAATGGCGCGGCCACGGCGTTAAAAAAAACTACCAAGATTTTGTCAAAAATTGTAAAAGTTGATTCCCAAACCCATAAATTTGTCAACGTTATGGTTAAAAGTTATAAGGGTAAAAACACCATATCGGCGATATCTCGCTGGAAAAGCATTGCAAGACGTCTAAGTTTTTTGTAAAACCTAGATTTGTATTTGTCAAAACTTTTAAAAATACAGTGAGAAATTGGCGATTTCGTGTTTTTCACCGTTTGAATGGCGCGGCCTATAGTCATACAGCTCCTAAAATATAAACCTAGGATTTTTTTCTACATTTTCTCAAAATGTACGTATCGACGTGAGTAGGTAGTATATTTTGGATTGATTTAAAGAAAATGTTTAGGTAAGTTTAAATTGTTTATTAACTTACATCTAAATAAATATAAATAATATCATGTACAGACGCCAGCACATCAAGCTACACCAATCTGTCAAATTTCTTTGATAGATTTTCAACTTTAAAACATAGACATAAGGTTCATGTTCAATTGGGAAATTTTACAGTTTGGGGTAGCTCGATGTGCTAGCGTCTGTACCTTTACTTTGTCTTCGTAAAACAAGAAAATATAACTTATTTCATAAAAGCACTAAGTATTTGAAAAGACAACAAAGAAAATAAAACATTTGCTAACACAAAAAAAAATCAGTACCTAACGAAATCTACGAAAAAACCGCATTGAAGGCGCAGTTCCATTGCTAACCCCAGTAATTATGCCGGTTTAGCCTCACTTTGTATAAAATGTAAGCGGGAATGCGCAAGATCATCTACTGGCACCAATGGCAACGGTAAGTACGATACAAGGATATTTTGACGCCTGAATGACATTTACAAAACAAGCTGGAGAAGTTAGTTCTGATTTTGACCACGCGCCATAATAACTTTATAGCCTGTACGTACGAAAGCGTGGCAGGCAAACAAATGAACGTACTCAACCCGCGGCTCTGAAGTGAGCTACTTGCAGTATCACATCCCTCACCCCCGCTGACACATGAAATTGTCACTGAGCAACGACTGGCCTCATGTTCCGAGCCGAACATAAAGTTTGCATCTGGCTGCAAAGTGCGTAATTTCTTCGTGAAAATCCAATACACCTGCAGAATTGCGCGTTATAGGTCTAATAAAGCCAAACAAAACAAATACACTTTGTGTGGAATTTACTTACGTGTATCTATGTAATATGGGGTTAGTGTAATAAACAGACAATATATTGCAAAATGCAATGCAGAAAACGCTTTCTCATTTTGAACCCATTCACCCCTTTTAACCCTATTACACGAAATTAACTACTCCAGAATGAATGAGTACGACAAAAAGATTCATTCTGTAACTGCCAAACCATTTTATATTAGTTTCCAGTAACTATTACTAGTACAGATCACGGCACGTAAGTTGAACCAAAATGGCGGATTTTATTTCAACTTACCTGCCGAGATCTGTAATTTATTTCCAAACTTCAGTACACGTTGCATCAATGACTTGACCTCATTCTTATTCCGTGCGAGGCAACGAGTGCACGCGCTCCCACCTTCAGTTGTTTGTTCTGATTTTGGTTCAAATTACGTGCCGCGATCTATAATTAATTTGTGTTAAATTTTTAAAGTGTTACAAGTTAGCACAGATCTTACCAAACATTAATAAGTCTAAAAAAAAACGAGAGGTGTCGTGGGACACCCGGTTGGAACGAAGTTCCTTTCGTTGTATATTATGTATAACAGGCACAATTAAATAAATTAACAACGTTTGAGACTGACTAAATGAAAAAGAAAAGGAATTGTAATCAAATTGTAATGAATTACTACAGGATTAAACATCTACAGAGACGTATGCTTGTAAACACAACTCACAAACTACAGCAAAAGTGTCCTGGCCTTCAAAATGTAGCAAATTTTTCGGCCAAGCTCTCATTCGCCAAGTGTGCGGAGAATATCGTTGATTAAGGCACTTCGTTCCAAAATATAATTTAAGTACAAACCTACTTTTTCTTAACAAAAACTTACAACGTAATAAGAACTTTGTATAATTTTAAAATTTAAATGCGCAATACAAATGCCAGACTTAATTTTGATGAACACTCCAAAAAGATATGCCCTTTATAAAAATGAGTTAAATAATAAAAAGAATTTGAGATTTCTTAACAATATTTTAAATAAAAAATACTACTTACTTACTTATATTATTATGACTTCGTAATGTATAAAACTAATTTTTTAACTTTTTGGCCCATTAAAGGCCAAAATTACATATTGTGCACCCATGATCGAAAAATCGGCCTATTATTGGCCTAAAGTGATTAATCATAATAATATAAAATACATCGAATGATGATGAAACTGGTAACGTAATGTGTTTAGCACAGGGCCGGTCGTTGTGGCGATGCTTTGAAGACGCCTATATCCAGCAACGGGCCTCTTTCAGCTGAATGATGTTTTTTTTTTTTGACAATAGTTAAGGGTAGTCACAAACTGGAAAGTCTGATAACTAGTCATTACCACGGAGTATCGTATTACTCAGTAACTGGATTCTGAAGTTCAGATAGACAGAAAATTGACAATTGATTGAAAATTGACTCCATGAAAAATACTAGTTTAGCTGTTTCAAGTAAGACCAGAAGCTGGCCCCAAAATAGTAGCGAAAAGGCTGTGCAGATAATGACGTAGACATATAAAATTCTACCGATTTTATGGAAACGTACTGTATTTTATAAGTACCCCATAGAATGTGTTCTAGCATTCTTATAATAATCAAAGTATTCTCGTGGCGAGTTGGCGTGCTTCTTCACAACGTCATCTAACTGCATTTGATCACCCCAGTCGGCCTAAAAAATCAAGAAATATATAATTATGTGTCAAAACGATGCACCCTGAATAAAATTACTATACCAAAATAGGTAAAAGGAATGAAAAGCAACACAGATAAATTAATTTTATGATAGATACATGGTGCTCACATATTTACAAACATTGTAAAAGTAAGTATACGATTTTCCTAGAATATTAACAAGTAATAAGTCAGTGTGTGAGAGTAGTCACTGAGCATAAATCAATGTCATAGATATAATTAATTATACAATTCAATTAGCAACCAGTTTGATTTTGTCTAGAATCTAGATTGTCCTATGGAGCAGGACTAGCATGTTTCCAAGCATTCTTATCTTGGATGTAATCCTCTAATTTGTAATACGCTTGTTTACAAAGTTTACTTTTAATATGATTTTTAAATTTCCTTTAATTTAATTGCAATATATCAAAAGGTATTTTGATAAAACATTTAACACAGTACCCCATAAAAGATTAAATACCAAGATTCTGTGTAAAGATAAATAACATCATAGGTATGTAGTTTAGCTTAACTACAGGTTCACTGTCTAAGACCAATGTCCAGCAGTGATAGTTTCAGTCGATAAATTGATGTTGAGCAGTGGCGACGGGTTCATAGAAGCCGATTCTCATCGGCTTACCTTTTAGAAATCCTCCCCACCAATCCACTATTAATTATTTCAAAGTACAATAAATTTTTATTTGTTTCCAAGTATTACCGAAATAATCGGCCTTATCTTGAGAAGAAAGTAAGGTTTCATCACGTGGATGGTGATTTTTTTTCAACGGCTTACCCTGGCCTTTTTTCCACCCATCGCCACTGTGTTGAGAGATAGTTAAATCACGCATTGTGTCGAATCATAATCATCAGGTGGACTTTCAGTCTAACGGTTTTTAGAGGGATCCCGTTGGCACCCCGTGTCTATCCGTCTGTCTGTTAGCGGGCGGTACCTAGACAGTTGAAATTGCTAGTTTTTTTTAGAATCCCCTGTTAAATTTCTACGCTAGGGGGTCTAGAAACTTATGCTGAATTCAGGGTTACAGTTCGCGCAATGGTTAAAATTATATCCTGTATTATATGGAGTTTTCATGCCAGTTCAGTCAATGCGTCATTGTGTCTGTCAGAGGTCTCATAACGTTCATCTTTTGAAGCGGTGGGGGAATTTTTGGAACAGGTATTATCATCAACTAGTTTCCGCCCGCGGCTTCGCCCGCATGGAAGTCGGAAATTATCCCGCGGGAACGTACTACCGGGATAATAAGTATCCTATGTGTTAATCTAGGTTATAATCTATCTGTGTGCCAAATTTCATCCAAATCCGTTCAGCCGTTTTTGCGTGAAAGAGTAACGTTTATAATATTAGTAGGATTATATGGCGTTTTCATGCCAGTCCAGTCAATGCGTCATTGTGTCTGTCAGAGGTCTCATAACGTCCATCTTTTGAAGCGGTGGGGGAATCTTTGGAACAGGTATTATTATCAAAGAGTACTTACAAAATTAGGGAACCACCCGCTTTTCTCATCGAATTTCCTGTGGTTGACACATCGGAGGAGATACAGCCTCTCCACCCAAGGCCATATCATGTAGTCCAACATGCCAGGACGATGACCTCCGAAGTAGTTAGCACCTGTAATCAGATAATAAAGTATTATATTAGATGTGTAGTGGCACTACAGAAAATACTTAGCAACAAATATCTAAAAACACAAAAAGAAAAGTGGCGCCATCTACAATGCCACAGGCGAACTACGCAAGACTCACGTCACAAAATCCTGCATCGCGCAGGCAAACTTTACCGCGCGACTCGCATAGGTACAACATCCCGACATCGACCGTCGAGCAGTTGCCCACCAGACACAACACCCGTCTTGTCGGAGGATCCTCCCTTTTCAATAGGTATGAGTGAACTTTACACCCTGTTCCTCATACCTCTATAGATGGCTCGTTTGTTTGGCCTATTATTTTCCTACTGCTGAGAATCGGGCCTATTTTCTGTGAGGTGGATAAGTCTGTAGACCACCAAGCGGGCCCAGTGCGGGTTGGTGTATGTCACAGGTCTTCGAATTTTTAGTTCTACGACATGCTGGTTTCGTCACGCTGTTGTCGTTCACCGTTTTGAGAGCAGTGGTGATTAAATAAATTGGGCCTGCTTGAGGTCGACTCCATGACTCGTAACTTGGGGCCGTAACAACTGAATTGCAATATTGCAATATGTAATTAGGCGGAGATTTATAAGAAGAGTATAGTACCAGAAATGTTTGAAGCAGCATTTATAAGGCAAGCCTATTGCCGACAACCAAGCACAAATCTAAAATCCAGGCTGAAGAATTTATAGTTTGGAACCCATGGCCCATGCTCGGAGCAGCAAGATAAAAAATTAGATCCTTACCTCTTGATGCTAATTCCTTTTCGAAGATGTCTAATGTTTGTACAATTTGTTCACTCCCAAACGCGAAGTTAGTATCGAAACATTCTAAGCTGCCTTTTATTAACTGAAAATAATAATAAAAACAGAATAAGCAAGTTACTAACGAACTACGATGATCAAGCACGTGTTTAAAAAAAAGTAAGAAAATATGTCTATTTGGCACATGTCACAAGTAAAAAAAGAAGAAATAAGTAAACAAAAAAAAATATTGACTAAAAAAAAATGGTGCAAATAGGTAGGCTCAGCACCCTAATTGCTCGTTGTTGACAGTTCAACAATATTCATTGCGTTATTTACGTTGTTGAGCAGACACATTTTTCGAACATATGAAGCAATGGATTAGCAATCTGTTTCAAAATAATTCAGATTATGAATGATCGTGCGTTACGCAACTAAGGTGCGGTTCAGCAAAGTGGCGGACAACTAGTGCCTGACGCTGGTTTTCAACTGGATGTAATATCATTGAAGTGTAACGGATGTAAATCAGTTTCGTTATAATTAAAACAATGTAGCTATAATCATAATGCATGTTTAGCAAATGATAATTGATACGTTTAAGAACAGGGCAGGTCGAGCTTGTGGGAGGTCTATGTTCACCAGTGGAATTATACAGCCTGAGTTGATTGAATTATAAATCGCCTTAAACCCGCCTAACCCTACGTTAAAAAATAAATAACCGTCTTTGCGATGGCAGCACTATTGTTATGTAATACCGTCATTAAGCTGTCATTATTATACAGCATATTTTTTTAACCAGTGCGCAAACTATAACCATCAATTCAGCATATCAGTATAACCCCCAGCGCAAAAAAATTTCGTCGGTTATACAAATATGCTGAATTCATGGTTAAAAATGCGCACTGGTAAAAAAAAATCCCTGTATTTTTGAAGTTGTCAAGCTTTATAAAGAATTTAAAGACCGGTAAAATGTGTACGACTTGTACAGTGACCCATTAAGAAATTCCTAATAACCCAATATCACTTTGCCCGACCCAGGACCCCACGCTCAGCAGTCACGCTTGCGACCGTGAGACCAACGGGGCAGTCAAGTCAGTTGGACTATTGATAGTAGCATATCTGAAGTAGGCATGTGGCAGTTTTAATCCCCATTTTATGTTAAAACTTAAAATTAATTACCTCATTAAACCTCTCTATTAGCAGCCGATCCTGAGCCTTCACGTAGGGGTCCCCGGAATGGAGCCGATTCCTGGTATATTTCTCGTCGAGGTAGTCACAGATCACCACACTCTCAAATAAATATTTGTCTCCGTTGTCAGTGGGAATCTCAAGAACTGGAATTTTTACTGAAAATAAGGAGATAAAAAATAATTTAACGTGTGTTAAAGTAAGAAAATAGGCCGAAGATCTATGGCACGTATTTAAGCACACAGGCAAAAAGTACGCAGGTTATAATTTTTATCAGCCCAGTTCATAATATTACGCTGATATAATTTTGCTACCCTCGATTCAAACCAAACCAAACCAAAGTGTTGCCAAGTTTGACACGATCTCTTTCTGACTTTCATCCAGATAGGTACGACGAGGGATGTCGTGCTTCCCCGGTTTCTGCTGCCAAACAGTTACTGTGTGTTCCGGATGGAAGAATACGGGATTTTTTCCGACCATGTAAAACGAAAGTAACCGTTTCTTTCTGTTACCTTTTCAAACCTTACCAGCTGAACGGATATGAATAGACTTGGCACACAGGTATACTATACCATGACCTAGGTTAGTTAATATTTCTTATCCCGGTAGTACGTTCATCATCATCATATCAGCTGAAAGACGTCCACTGCTGGACATAAGCCTATAGGGGGGGATTTGCCATAATCGCCACGCTTGGCAGGCGGGTTGGCAATCCCAGTATGGTCAAATGCATAGAGAACGCTGCTGCCCATTCTCTAGTAAGTCCCTTAGTCGCCTTCTACGACACCCACGGGAAGAAATGGGATGGTGCTATTCTTTTACGTCCGGCACCACACAGCCGGGGGCGACGCCGTTGGCAAAGGCATCCCACATCGTAACTCACAGTTGTCTTGCCATTTCGCCAGATTATAAAAAAACCGATCTTGTACTTACACCTCGGATTCTTGCTCCTAAACCACTCAGGTAACCTGAGGGGGTCCAGTTTGTACACTTCATATTTCGCCTTCTTAGCCTCCAGGATCAATAGGACCCTGTGACCGTAAGGGTTCATGTCCACATGGTACAGGCGAAGCTTGTCTGACAGCTCCGGTGGTGGCATAGGACCTGAAACCAGAAAACCAGCATATTAGGACTAGGAGCTTCATCTTGAACTAAGGCTCATCATGATGGCCTAGTTATTTAAGCATCGCTTCTCATGGACCAGGTATTTACTCTCCGAGTTTATCTTTGACATTACTGACATCGGTGAAGGTAAACATATTCCGAATAAACATAAATATATAACATAGGTAAACATATTCATATTGAGTTATGTTTAACCCACGTTTCGCCAGTTATGATTAAGTACCCTGAAATTGAGGCCGAGCCTATGTCGAGCAGCCGGGAACAAATCCAGACTCCGGGCTACGACTGAGGAATTCTAGTTGATGAAACCTAATTTGACGTTCTCTTTTTACAGACGTCAGCACATCAAGCTATCCTAAACTGTCAAAATTTCCCAATTGAATAGGAATCTTATTCGTCTATACATATAATAAAATTGTAGAAAAGTGGTGTCTGTACAATCGAAATATGTAAAAAAAAAGTAGCAGGGGTTGTTATTATATCGATGCTGAACCCGAGATTGTAATTATTATTTTTTTGTCTGTTTGTCGGTTTGTCTGTTTGTCTGTGTGTTTGTGCACGCTAATATCAGAAACGGCTTATTCGATTTAGATGCGGTTTTCACTAATATATTGTAGTAAGCTTCACTTAACATTTAGTGTTTATTTCATGTCAATCGGTTCATAAATAAAAAAGTTATGTCAATTTAAAGAATCACGGCGAACATTTGTTAATCATTCATCCCCGATGGCCATACGTTAAATATCGTATACAGAGAAGCATTACTGTAAAGTAAATTTTTTGCTACCCAAACGACGGTATATTATTATGTAATTCAAAATATGCTGCCCAAAAAGTCACTATTCCACGCGGACGAAGTCGCGGGCACAGCTAGTTTGTAATAAAGTTGAAAAACTATCAAAGAAATTTGACAGATTGGGGTAGCTTTCTGTACTGGCCTCCGTACGAAGAACTACCGCCAATTAAGCATTCGTTCTTCGTACTAAGAAATTAGAATATTCCATAACCCTAATACATTATTTACCTTGCAACTGACGATAGTATAGCATTGCAAGTAACAGGTAGGCACGATGTATTTAGATCCGCCATTAACCTATTATCATAGGAGGTCAAGGAGAATTAAATCGATAATTCAGTAGTGAGGGCCTTGTTAAGTCAACGGTATTGTCTAGTCGATAGATTGTGGGCGTGTACAGCTGTCTTTATTTTTCTCTTGTATTGTGGATGTGTTTAAAGGCTTATACATGCAGAAATCAATCTGAACAAAGTGAAACGATCTTAGTAGGTATTTCGGTTCTAGTTTATACGATCTTACGTAAAATAGTTAATCAGCAATAGACTTATTCCTACAGATAAAAGAAGGTATAGTAATCGCCCAATAATTTTAGTTTTTTTTTTTTGGGTGGGAAATCATCAAATATCTTTTCCCGCTCTGGGTGGAGCGGGAGGGCGCGTCAGACTTTTACTGACTAAAACCCACCCGTGTTCCCTCAGTTGCCTCGGTGCCGGGGCCGCGGTATCTCTTTCGAACAACCCGCACCCCTGGCAGGCATCGGCCCTTGCGGAGCCCACCACTTGGTGCTGACATCTCTTTGAGGCGCGCGTGGAACACAACGCGCCGTCGACCCGGGCTTGGTCCTTACCGGACAGCGAGCTACCCATTACTCGCCGTCCGCAAGCCCGCGCCTACGGTGGCCGGGAATCAGCCTGGGATTCCCGACGCCCAGGGCGTCTCCCGCGGCGACAATAATATTTAGTTTAGCTTTGAATGAGACTCGCGTCTATTGAAAATTTGTATAAAGATACACTTGATACATTAACTGTTATTACAGATGTATTTTTTCCCTCGCCTGCTCTATCCCACTTCTGGGCATAGGCCTACCTCCAGTCCTTTCTTTTCCAAGCCCTCGCGTCCTCCTTCCAGCTTTGACGGTATCTATCCAGTCCACCCGGTCATCTCCTACCTATGTGGTTTCGCAACCCGTCACACTGACTCAAGGCACTGTGCTATTTGTGCCCATTTCAGCATATTTACCAAAACAAAATATTAACAAAGCGAGTACCTAACCAAAATAATCCCTTATCTAACAGTCACATTTTTGCATGCTTTGTTTGAGACGTAACCCAATTAAGTGAATTATTTAAACGATAAGAACTGCAAACATTTTATCTAGACTTTTTGTTGGTTAGGTATACCGGAAAAGATATAGTGTGTGCGCATAGTCTCAATTAAAACTGTCAACGTTTCCTACAAATATCACATTATGGGGTCGGGGTCTGACAGCGGGTTATGGAATGCTAAAGCCCCTCGCCCACGACGACTTTTTGTAGTGATGCTGCCGCGCTTCTGCATTGCTATTATCGCGCGTTAGTCGCGTTTGCAACGTGCGACAGAAAGGATACGTCGATACAGCCGAAAGAAGAAAGAAGCCTAATAAGATCGCGACTGAAGCGCGACAGCATCGCGATAGTAGCGATACAAAATCTGGGCGTAGATACACAGCCAACGATAGCATCGCGGCTGTTTCGATACATATGCGCGAGAGCATCCCTACTGCAGCGCCACAAAAAGTCGCCGTGGGCGAGGCCTCTAACACTGATCGCATAAGGAACTCGATATTGCGTTCCAATACTCAAATTACTGATGTGGGGCTAGCCCCATCCGCCGGATGCCGGAAGAGCTATGGGCTACAATAACCACACAATGGTTCCCAAGCGGCAACGTGGCAGGCCTAGGAGGGCGAACTCTTTTCTAAAACATTTGCCACATACAGCAATAGGGATAAGCTGACAGTAATAATAAAATTATTCCCTATCATTTGAGGTGCCTGAAAATTGCCTTTGCGTGGCGATACTCAAACGTCCCTAGCAGGTGGAATGATATGATGAACACGCAAAGATAATAGTGTTCTGAGCACCAAGGTTTTAAAGAAAACACCGCTGTTACCCTTCATGCAAATACGAGCGAAGAAGAAATGCTGAGGAGTTTGTTGTGTTTCTTCTTCACAGCTAAAGCAGTAGGAAATGGTGAAGGTTGGGCGTTTTGGGGGACTGTCTTATAGGTACGTTCGAAAATGCTAATTCTTAGCCCACTTCGATGTTTTCGATTTATCTAATAAGGTACCACGCAAAACATCTGAGATGTTATAACGTTACTCGTGGTTAGTCTCGCAATAACAATGACTAATGTAGGAAGTTGAATGTAATTTAAATAATCCGACGCAAAAAGTGCATTTCAACAAAATGGCGCTTCTTTGAACCTACTAGTCATAATTTCAGACTAAGCCATTTATTGCCAGAAATAAGCCTTTCCCAACGATTGCCACAAGGACCAGTCCGGTACTGGCTTAATCCAGCGGATACCTTCATCAGGTCGATGTATCGGGGCAGCCGAGATTAATCGCAGCTGTGGACGCCTTTTACCCCCGAGGAGGTGAAGGCGTGCCGCGTGGATAACAAGTCTGGTCCGGGTCCTGAGGGAATTCTCCCAGGTGCTTGGATTGCTTTGCCTTCTGCAACTCAGGCGGAAATATTCAACGCGTGGCTGATGGCTGGTGAGGTCCCAGATAAGCTCCGCGGCTGCCGCACGGTCTTTGTACCCAAGACGAAGACTCCAGGCAGGTCCTGGGGAGTACCGGCCGATTTCGATTGCGTCGACGGTCGAACCTTCATCAGGTCTAGCCGTGGTACCTACTCAGCCTAATATAATACTTGATAAATAAATAGGCATCCTTTGTAATAGATTTGGATACACGTAAACACATGCACCGCTGACGTTGCAGCGAATATAATTATGTATAACGTTATGCAATCATTGCTTCTAGTTCTATAATTGGTGCGAATGGTGAAGGAAAAGATCGTGAGGAAAACGGCATGTCCTAGAACCAAAAATTATCGAAGACATTTGTGACCTCCAGGCTCCACCAACCCGCACTGGGAACGCGTGGTTGACTACGGCCCACTCCCTCTCACAGAAAAGAGGAGTCCTAAAAGTGGGAACATTATAACTAGCTTATGTCTTAGGGTACTGAATTGGTGACCTGGGACACTTGAGCATTTAAGATTGCATCTCATAGATTATTGTATCTAAGTCTTAAGTCAGGCAAAAAGAGGTTCCCACCTCTGATCTGCGTCTTATATAATTTTTTTTTTTGTGGATGGGAAATCATCAAATAACTGCTCCCGCTCTGGGTGGAGCAGGAGGGCGTGTCAGACTTTTACTGACTAAAACCCACCCACAGTTGCCTGTGTGCCAGGGGCCGCAGTATCTCTTTCGATCAACCCGCACCCCTGGCAGGCATCGGCCCTTGCGGGCCTCACTAGTTGGTGCTGACATCTCTTTGAGGCGCGCGTGGAACACAACGCGCCGTCGAGCCGGGCTTGGTCCTTACCCGACAGCGAGCTACCGCCGTCCGCAAGCCCGCGCCTATGGTGGCCAGGAATCAGCCTGGGATTCCCGACGCCCAGGGCGTCTCCCGCGGCGACTACGGCGGTGTGGGCGCATATATTGCCTCTCCCTCACGTGCGCCACCTCCCTCTTCGCGAGCATTACTGCTTCGCAGAAGGAGGTGACGGCTACCCATGCACTCTCGCTCCGTACCATGGCCTGGACCAGGCCCGATGCGAGAGATCGCCGCCGCAGATAACTCTTATATCATGGGCTATCTATTCTCGTAAAGCTTTATTTATGCTGGTACCTATTGCATACTTAATGTAGTTTTGAGCTTAGGTATTCACTTATTTTTATCCAGAACCCAAAATTGAGAAAAAGTAGATTGTTTTCGTATTTCAACAAAATAATGGCCTATTTGTATCCATAGCCTCTCTGTAAAGTGACACACATATCAATGTCAACAAAACTGTCTAGCCCGGCTTGAGGTATGTACCTATTTATGTTCTGTGGTCTAGCCTCTTCTCATAATACAATGCTGAAAATAGGCTTAAAACACTCCCAGTGCTAAATAATCTATTGGAAAAATAGGTAACTTCTAATCGACCTAGAAAACTCTTTATGGTATTCTTTAGATACTGTATAAAGTATAATAATATCATCAGAAAAGCCAACTACGATTTCTTTGGAAAGAATGAGGTCGCCTATTTTAGGCATCTATAAAATGAAGATGTTGCAACGTATCCTTAGATTAATAACCGCAAAACGAACGGCCAAATATGTGTAAATATACACATAATGATGTCATTCAATGCACTATTTTTTGTGTCAATACCTATGGCTCAGACGAGGTCGAATTAATTGACACGGGAGGTAAGGTGTGTGATGCACCTTGTGGCCTTGATGACAGAAGCAAACAGCTGTTCAACTACCTACATAGTTTATACAATTGAGGTACTATTTAATTACAATTAAGTAAATAAAATTATACCGATGTTTAAATCACTGCATATATAATATTATTTTAGCATTGTTTACAAAAGAATTTTCGGTTCAAAATAATTTAACTGAACAAAAAAAAACATTTGACGAAAGAATGAAAATCGGGGAACTATGTTTTACTTACGGATAATGCAGAATTTATAGCTTCGATAAAAAATACAAGCCGCAATTTCTTCGATCAATATTAAAACTGAAACTCTCACTTACCGACAGTCCGTTGTTGATAATACGACATGTTGTTTTCACTAACTGCTCACGTAGAATTAAAAAGAAAATTGTTTTAAATTCGTGTAATCGTGCACCCGCAAACCACGAAAACCTGTGTGGAAATAATAACGTCATTCTTAAAATTAACGCTGTCGACAGAACTGACAGGTTTAGGTTACGTCACGGCGATATGACGTCATAGATGAACGAATCAGTCGATGTCGACTCGACTCAGTCGTTCATTTCCTGTGACCCACGTATAGTCAACCTCGTAAATGCTGTATCACTTTGGATAAAAAATCCCAGTAGGTATTTTTTTTTTAAAGTAACTTCACTATTATGGCTGAAGCTGAAACTGTCTAACTGTCAAGCTAATTTTTGCTTGACCAAATGTGACAGTTAGACCTTGACGTTTTGTGTATCAGGAGCAAGGCCCTAATAAAATCTTTCTTTTCGTGATTTTAGAAAAATAAAGCGTCAAACTGGTTGCAGAGTGTAAGCTAAGTGTGCAAATGTCCCTCTAGTATGACATCATTTGTGACCCGATTACCTGTAACCCTAACAAATTCAATAGTGCTAAACATAACTTCACTGATCCATACTTTTGACATATTCTCAATTTAGCCGCCTTATTTTTAGAAGGCCAATAACATAGGTGTTTGTATTTTTTACTCATACCTACTTTTATTCAAATTAAATGTGTTTTATCTGATTAATGACTGGAACGTTATTTTAGAAAATGAGTCATTTCAGGACGACGTTTGAAGAATTTTAATTTGAATAATTACATAAAGAAGATGTTATTTGAGATTTGGATACACATGCGATGTGCACTTCATTATTTATAAAATAACTGATAAAGGTCTAGTAGATATTCGATAATCTCACATTAAAGGAAAAGTTTATTACTATTCTCTTTTATAATGAGTATTTCGTATTCAGTTTGTAATTTTCATAATCAGTGATACAATTTTTTTGGAAAATTTACTACTGCAATAATTAAACGCGAATTAAATGTTGCAAAAGGAAAATAAATACTAATGAATGTTTTCTTGTGAATTTGCTTTCTTTTTTTTTTTGGGTGGGAAATCATCAAATAACTTCTCCCGCTCTGGGTGGAGCGGGAGGGCGTGTCAGACTTTTACTGACTAAAACCCACCCGTGTTCCCTCAGTTGCCTGTGTACTAGGGGCCGCGGTATCTCTTTCGAACAACCCGCACCCCTAGCAGGCATCGGCCCTTGCGGACCCCCCCATTTGGTGCTGACATCTCTTTGAGGCGCGCGTGGAACACAACGCGCCGTCGACCCGGGCTTGGTCCTTACCGGACAGCGAGCTACCCATTACTCGCCGTCCGCAAGCCCGCACCTACGGTGGCCGGGAATCAGCCTGGGATTCCCGACGCCCAGGCCGTCTCCCGCGGTGGCTACAGCCGTGAGGGCGCATATACTGCCTCTCCCTCACGTGTGCCGCCTCCCTCTTCGCGAGCATTACTGCTTCGCAGAAGGAGGTGACGGCTAACCATTCACTCTCGCTCCGTACCATGGCCTGAACCAGGGCCGGACGCGAGAGATCGCCGCCGCCGATCGCCTCCACGAGGACACGGCGGTGCTCCGCCCAAGCCGGGCAGACCGCCACCGTATGCTCCACCGTGTCCTCAGGGCGATCTTCGCAATGGAAACACCCGGGCGTTTCCTCCCGCCTTATGCGAAACAGGAACCTCCCGAAACAACCGTGTCCGGTGAGGACCTGCGTCAGGCGGAAGGTGAGGACGCCATGCCGCCTCTCAAGCCACTCCTCAAAGAGGGGACTTACCGCCGCTATCGTGGCGTGCCCATTGTGAATTTGCTTGGCCGGCCAAATGCCGTTATATTGATAAATGATAAATGAATGATAAATGATTTTATTTCTGTAAGCAGGTTTGTACAAACACTTTTACACGTCAATAATTGGTTCTGCTTTGCCTGCAGCAGTGTAAGTAAACATAATCGGCTTATCGTTCTCACTGCTGGGACACAGACCTCCTCTCTATGTGCAAGTATAATACAGCAATTTTGAAGTTTGAAGTTGAAGAAAGGTTTACACAAAAAAAATGGTTTTGAAGATTATTACACTGGTAGCACAAAATAAGCTGTCAAACCGTGATACTGTCAGTGTCACAATTTTTTTTCGACTCGTTCCATACATTTTTAATTTGAAGCATTTTTCTTTATCATGCTTAACTATTCACTCTTTTCAAACAATGCATCTCCCATCTCGCTCATATTTAAAAAACCAGTTTTTCTGACAAAAATAAAATAAATCAAGTTTCTTTTCGCCAATAATTAGATTTAATTAAATCCACAGAAAGATTAAATAGATACGCTGTAAATTAAAAGCTTTGGTAAAAATTCGGGTAACAAATTTAATTCGTGGCAATATGTTATAGAATTAGCAATAACAAACAATAATTTTACTATTTTGTTTGATTACTTTGCCATTGGCTTCAGTAAAAATTGAGTACTTATAGCAGGTAACTATGGCTTATTCCTCCTAATTATTAATTTCGCAACATTTTAATATGGCTTCTATTGATCTAGAGATGAAATAATAGTATTTAAATCCCATTGAACATACATTGGAATAGGAAAATTCACACACTTCCTACCTATTGTTTACTTGTAATTTGCTAGTTTCTGCCCGCGGTTTCACTAGCATCCCAGGTAAACTGCAATATTCACATGGTTAAAAGTTGATTCAGGTTGATTCCTGGCTTACCTAGGGGCAAGTAATTCACTAAAGACAAATGATTTTGAACTGTTGAAGATTAAAAAAAAACAGCTTTTTCTTTTACATAGGTTCTTAAAAAAGCGCAAAGCCCTCTAATATTCAAACATTAGAATAGGTCACTCTTCTTGTTATAGAAGGTGATTAATTCCTGGCATTTCAGAATAAGTTTTTGATAACATAACATCACACCCGCTTTCCATAAAGAGTTAGAATGCGGTATACAGAGGTTAGGCGAAACGTATAGGAGTACACCTACGTTTCGCCAGTTATGTTTAAGTCCCATGTAACCCAGGGGAAGCCTGTTGCCATCAACCTCCAGCCATAAATCTAGACTCTACTGAGAATTTCAGATGAATAAACCCATGAACACTTTTCCTGACCCAGGAATAGAAACCAGGACCATATGGTTTTTTGCACAACTAAACCAATGAGGCTGTTTTTTTTGTAATTGCTTATAAATCTCACCTGTCATCTGTCACGGTCATCTACCTAATCCCTACTAATATTATAAATGCGAAAGTAACTGTGTCTGTCTGTCTGTTAGGTAATAGGTAAAACGGGCTGTTGTCTGCAACTCCACGTTAAAGAGCGTATTTTGCGTATGGGTGGGAGAATCAGTTATGCGGTCCACCCCGGCTCCTCCAGGAAATCCAGCAACGCCTTGGTGTTGCTGACAATCTCATGTAGGGTACCTGGGTTACCGATGTATTTTGCCCTGTAATTAGCGACCACCGGGCAGTTTAACAGCACATGCGCCGCTGTCTCGTCGTCCTCCATGCAGGTCCTGCACAGCGGACTGTCTATTACTCCCATGGCAAAGAGATGTTTGTTAAATGACCTATGGCCAGTTACAGCTGCTATAACTGTACGAAGCTGTGGTTTAGTTAAACGGAGAACCGGTTTTAAGAGGCGGGCATCGAACGCAGGAAGTGCTTCCTAAGCCTGCCTGCACTCACTTAGGTCCAACCATATCTGTCTGTCTGTCTGTTACGCTTTCACGCCTAAACCGCTGAACCGATCGTCCTGAAATTTGACATAGATATAGCCTGGGATATGGAGAAGGACATAGGCTACTTTTCTACGCGATCCACAAGGACGGAGCCGCGGGCATAAACTATTGTGGCATAAATATAAGGCAATCAGCTATGTGCCCAAGGTACGCTGGACTCACATTTAAATATTGGCTCTTGTGGAGGCCTAGGATCTCATGGTAGCTCGCTGCAATTATAATACTAATAATACCATCATAATACTGCCCCAGTGCAGGCCAAAGGCCTCTTCTATACAGAGAAGGCACGAGCATTGATCACCATGCTTGCTCAAGACGGGTTGGTGATTTCAGTCATATACCCTTATATAGTATAAAACAAAGTCGCTTTTTGTGTCTATATGCTTAGATCTTTTAAACTACACAACGGATTAGAATGCAGTTTTCATCGATAGACAGAGTGACTCAAAAGGAAGGTTTATATGTATAATACACCGAACACCACGCAGCCAATGTCGCTGGCAAAAGCTAGTCCTTACTATATATATTATTATTATTATTTATTATTTCCTTTATCTCACTTAAAACACATATAAATTACATTTTTAACTATTAATATAAAAATATAAAAACATTTAAAAATATAAAAAATAGTAGCCCACCGGTATCGGGAACAAGGTCCAAGTTACCGGCGGTCAGGGCTCCAGAGAGAGGAACCTCCTGACAATGCGAGCCGTGTCCAGGAGTACCTACCACTTTCTGGATCAAGCCCTTGACCCAGCTGCCCAACGAGAGCCTCCTCAGATGTTGGTCGAGGCTCTTGGCTATCAAGCCATTGGCTGTAACAACTATCGGTACAATGATCGCTGAGTCCACATCCCACATGTCGACAACGTCGTGAGCCAAGTCAAGATACTTGATTTGTTTATCTTTCTCGGCTTTCATGAGGTTCCCGTCATGCGGGACCGTTATGTCAACGATCATTGCACGCCGCTCTATTATTATTATAGATTATTTTATTATAATTTGATTATTTATTATATATTGTCTGTTTGTCTGTCGCGCTTTCACGCCAAAACTACTGAACCGATTTAAATGAAATTTGGTACACAGATAGTCAAGAGCCTAAGAAAGGACATAGGCTACTTTTTAATGCGAAAAAGTATTGTAAGGGGTTGAAAGGGGGGGATGAAAAGTTGTATGGAAGTATCGTCATTTTTAGAACTAGAAGCTTGAAACTTATTTTCTAGGCTGTTGATTGGATATAAATAAATATGGCATTCAAAGTTTGCAAATGGTTTACCCTCAAGGGTGTAAAATAACAATAGGGAATAGGGGATGAAAGTTTGTATGGAAATATGTAAGGTTTATGTGAATGTTTTATAAGTTTGCGACAAGAGACAAAGACCCAAAGAGACTATTCCACGCGGACGAAGTCGCGGGCACAGCTAGTTAACTATAAGTCCAGGGTTCCTTACAATGTTATTCCTTTACCTATGTCAGTAATGTTAAAGATAAACTCGGACAGTACATGATATGAATTGACAAAAGTCACATTTGCTTGCCCGGATTTGAACCCACAACCATGTGGGTGAGAGGGGAGGTTCACACTATACTATCACCCCACCGCACAATTAGCTAATCTTGTTACTAAGGTCAAAGTAAATAAGCTAGGGAAACTTCACAGTTGTAATAGGAGTTGACACAAAAAAAAAATTACGCAACCTCATGCATGAGAGATAATGTGGGCCCAGTGGGCCATTAGTTGCAATTTGTAGAACAAAATAGCAATTATGAAGGTTTCAAATGTCTTGTCCTGTAAAAACAGAAAAAAATAGCGTTTTCCTGAGCAGTGTACATAAATCAATTCAATTTAAGTTTAAAACATTTTTTGCTAATGTAATGTAAATTTTCTGTCTCTTTCATAAATGAAAGAGACAGAAAATAAGATTAAAATCTTATTTTGTATTTTAAATAAATGAATAAATGACAGCCTCGTTGGTCTAGTTGTTGCAAATGGAGATGTTTTAACGATGTCCTGGGGTCGACTCCCAGGTTGGGCAACTTATAAAATTATTGAGTTGTTGCTCTACCCAGTAAATTACCCTAAAATTATAGAATCTGTCTCTTTGTTCCGGCTAATCACCGAAAGTGCGGCACCGATTATGATGGGACTTTCCCTGGCAGATAGCTGATGTTATAAGGAATAACATAGGCTATACTTTTTGTACCAATAGCACGTTCCTGTCGGATAATTACTGACATACACGCGAGTGAAGTCGCGGGCCTTATCTAGTTTTAAATAAATTGACTTCGATTTTCATGACTTTTATCTAGTTAAAAAAAATACTTCGATTTTCATGACTTTTATCTAGTTTTAAATAAATTGACTTCGATTTCATGACTTTTATCTAGTTTTAAATAACTGACTTCGATTTTCATGACTTTTATCTAGTTTTAAATAAATTGACTTCGATTTCATGACTTTTATCTAGTTTTAAATAACTGACTTCGATTTTCATGACTTTCCATTCGACTTTGAGTTTGTCCATCGCTTTCCATCAAGCGTAATCGAAGTTCCCATTTCGCAATAAAAATAAAATAATTTAAAAGATAATGTTTTATTTCAGGAATTAAAATGGAAACGGAAGAGGTGGAAGAAGTAGTTATAAAATGTGAAGTAATAGAGATATCTGATGATGAAGAAGAAGAGGAAGAAGGAAAAAAGAAGAAAAAGTAAGCTTCTTTTATTTTTATAAAATCACAGAAAAAAGATATACTTTACGCTGTTCGTCCCGACTGTCATTCGTAGATCTTTGACAGTCGTTAAAAGTAGCCTAAAAGTCTGACAACTAAATATGTTGCGGTCGGTTTTTAATGCCAGTATTTTACATGGAGCGACTGCCTATTTGACCTCCACAACCCAGTTACTGGGTAACACGGTACCCCTTGGTAAGACTGGTTGTTAGACTTTCAAGCTTCTAACTGGCCGTAACGACTGTCAAAGATCCACGAATGACAGCTGGGAGCAACGGCTTAAACGTGCTTTCCGAGGCACGGCCCCACCGTGTCTCACAAAGCACGTTAAGCCGTAGATATTGTAATCGATGGTTAGCCATCTACGAACCGACCACGAGTTCGACTGTACAAATGGTTGTCACATCCTAAACTTATTTTCAGACGAATAAGAAAACGCACCGTTCCTAAAGAGAGATCTAACTGCGAACACTGTCCAAAAACATTTGCCACAAGGTATGAACTGAAAAAACATATCCGGACACACACTGGGGAACGCCCCTATATGTGCCCTATATGTGGCAAGACGTACACGCAACTAGGACATCTTAGTATACACCAACTGTCTCATGAAGGTATTAAAAACTTCAATTGTGGCGAATGCGGGGCATCCTTCTACAGGAAAGCAGATTTGGACCGTCACGAAAAAATTCATCTGGGTATTAAACCTCATGTGTGTGAGATTTGTTCGAAGAGTTTTACGCAGAAGAATAATTTGGTCATGCATGTCAAAATGCATGTCGGTGACAGAGCACATTTGTGTACTGTGTGCAATAAAAGATTTATGACTAGAAGCAAATTGATGCTCCATGCTAAGCGTCATGAAAAAGCGAAAAAAGTTAAGAGTGAATTGGACATGGTGGACGATGAAACTGATTAATTTTTCATGTTTTTTTTTTATGTGGGTGTCACTGTATTTTTGGGTTTTTTTTTTATCAAAAATTTCTCAGTCAGGCTCGCCCCTTATTACAAGGGACTTAAACATATCTGGCGAAATGTGCGTGTACTAGTACACCTCTGCCAAACCCGTCGCTGAAATCAAGCGTGATGTCACTGTGTATATAGCTTAATATAATCGTCCTGCGGAAATCGTGCGGGAGAAAAAGATAGTCACCCATCCATGGGCCAACTGCGGCATGCGTAACTTAACCTGATCGATCGTCACAAGCCCTTCCTTTCAATCAGTGAAAGAATTTTTGTAATTAGAACAGTATTTCCTAAGATTACCTCTTATAAAAAATTTTGTTCTTTAAAAGCTTATAATTAACTTGCAATGTTTGTTTGTATGTATGTATGTTAGTTTAGGACAAATCTTGCAAGCTGAATTAATACCACTTCCTTCTGTGCTGCGGCGCTGAAATTCCACATGTTGATTCTGTTTTGAAGACAATGCATTCTTTTTCATGTATGAACTGATTCTACAACCCAGCATTGGCTCCAGACGTGTTGAACTCCTTAACGGTCAACGGTACAGACACGAAGTTTAATACATGCGTTTGAATAATCAAATGCGTATATTAAATTTGCACCAAAACCTGGCTGCTGCACCCAGGAATACCTCCGAGTGAACTCTTCAAGGGTCAACAGTACAGACACAAAATGTTATATACCTACGCATTCAAATAAGATAGCCCGTTCTAAAGTATGGCATGACTACTTCTTTTCGTGTTGATGGTACTCGGTAAACATAAAAATAATAGTTTAAAAAACTAAAAATCACGCTTTAAAAACCAAACTAAAAAAGGAGAAAATAATTTAATTCAATTAAAAAGCGTGGGGTGCTTTTTGAGGTATTTTTATAATCAATTAATGTCAAGCACCCCACGCTTTTTAATTGAATTAAATTATTTTCTCCTTTTTTAGTTTGGTTTTTAAAGCGTGTTTTTTAAACTAGTATTTATTTTCTATTTTTTACTTCTGCTAACTACAAAAACGTGTTTTTTTTTCTCATTTTTTTTTTAAATTATTACAAAGTTTCAATGAAATCTGACCGTTTAAAGTGGGTCAAAATCGCGCTCAAAGGAGTCGGTTACATACAAACAAACAAACAAACAAACATACAAGTGAAGCTAATATAAAGCGTGTAAAAATGAGGCCAGTAGGTGGCCATATTTATTGCGGCATCTGTAGCAATATTTAAATTATCGGAAGATGCAAGTGTACGGGCACTTAGGGCACTCCAGCAAGTGGGGCATGGTCTGATCAGAACCACCACACTCGCACTGGGTGTTGGATGAGTCAGTAATCCCCAACTTTGACAAATTGCGTCAGATTTTTACGGACAGAAAAAATAAAAAGGAATGAACTTACGGGCGTTTCCAGCGCCGTATCACTTACGGACATAAGATTACGTGACACCACGATTTAACAGCTGTCACTATTCCCGATGTGGTTTTGCCGACCAAAAAAATGTTTAATCGGCTGTAGGATTCAATTCGAAGCTTCGAACTTTTTCGGATGGGCCCGTATCTTCATTGACGCCGTTAGAGAGTGACTGGGCCCCCAGGTTCGTTACCAATTTGGCGGTTTGACGTGAATGAATTAAACTATACAACCCTAGTTTCAGTATATGCGAAACCCGCAACACGTGTCTAGTATTTTTATGTAGACAATCTATGTACAAAATTTCAAAACTGTATCATGAAAAATCACAAAGTTGTAAGCTTGTTAAGTTACCTAGTTGTCTACACAAACATGGTCAGCACGCGGGCATCCCGTGCTGCCCGCGCGTCCAGCGTCGTATTGTGCTCATTGATAATTAGGCAGTACCTAACCGTACGGCGATCCTGTCAGGGGTGCGGGTTGTTCGAAAGAGATACCGCGGCCCGTGGCACACAGGCAACTGAGGGAACACGGGTGGGTTTTAGTCAGTTAAAGTCTGACACGCCCTCCTACACCACCCAGACCGGGAGAACTTATTTGATGAATTCCCACCCAGAAAAAAAAAGACCGTACGGCGATTGTATTGCAATTAACTTACTAGTGATAACATTTTCCATCACACTTGCCAAACTTTTTTTGGGAAAAAATATAACATGGTGTAATAATTATTGGAATCGATTCAGTTACTTATTCTGAACAAACCATATAAGTGGTAGGCGGTGGGGCCACTGCGCTGACCCGTCGCAGGTGGACCAAGGGTGCCAGACACGGGGTCGTCTGGGGCCCTTATGCTACTTGGTTCCTGGGGTGGTCACGGCGTGCCTTGTGTTCTGGTGCGCCGAACTGGTGGGGTCCGCAAGGGCCGATGCCTGCCAGGGGTGCGGGTTGTTCGAAAGAGATACCGTCACCCCTGGCACACAGGCAACTGAGGGAACACGTGTGGGTTTTAGTCAGTAAAAGTCTGACATCCTCCCGCTCCACCCAGAGCGGGAGAAGATATTTGATGATTTCCCACCCAAAAAGAAAACCATATTCAGGTTTCGCAGATAGTAAAAAGAAATGTTTGAAGATAAAACGTTAAATTGTAAATGTTTTTTTCAGTTCATAATTTATCGACAGTTTACAATCTCGCGAGATAAATTATAAACTATCGATATTCATGTTCATTTATCAACACGTTTTTGACAAGTCTTTAACAAAACTTGCCGTAAACAAGTATCGTATTAGTATGGGTTTAACCGAGGGGTACCTAACTATTAGTATAAAATTAGGTCAAACTAAATCAGACGCGATTATATTTTTCAAAGTCGACGTACAAACGGAAGTAAAGATATCGCACCGGGACTTGTATAGCGCACTGGATTTTCAAATCGCGAGGTGCATCTCAGCGCGTCGAAAATACACACGAGAGCGCGAAAAATACACACGAGTGCGCGAAAAATACACACGGCTGTGCGAAAAATACACACGAGTGCGCGAAAATACACACGAGTGCGCGAAAGATACACACGAGTGCGCGAAATATACACACGGGTGTGCGAAAAATACAAACGAGTGCGCGAAAAATCCCGCCACGATATTATTACGTCGACTAACTTCCCTAAAGTCTGTTGTACTGAACATGTTCTCAATCTTAGCCAAGTGATTTGATTGGCTGTCGTTAGATTTATTCAGAGCATGTTAGTTAGTTTTGAATGTACAGACGCCAGCACATCAAGCTATCCCTAACTGTCAAATTTTCGCAATTGAACATGCACCTTATGCTTATGGAATAAAGTTGAGAATCTATCAAAGAAATTTGACAGATTGGGGTAGCTTGATGTGCGGGCCTCTGTATATCAGCTGTTTAGAAATCAGCGTGGTGTTTGCGTAACACACGAACGACACAATTGCAATGTCTTGCCTTGATTTTGACAATACAACAACATTCATTGCGTTATTTACGTAACCATATGAAGCAATGTATTAGGAGTATTTTGTGTCCAAAATCCTTCGGTTTTTGAAAGAAAGTGAGTTATGCAATTGGGGTGCAGTACACCCATTCACAACCATTCGACAGCTATCGTATCGAAAATTGGATACATTTGAAGAACCTGAAGGCCAATTCTCGTAATCTAGTTTGTAGTCTCATATTGGCGACAATCAAATGTCAAAAACTTGTCAAAAATGTATGGAAACTTGATCTCAGACTGTGAAAGTTTTTAAAATTGCGAGAATTGCCCCTCTGATTGTCTTGCTCCCGACGGCAAACAGCTGTCAATAGCGGTCGTCTATTGATATTTTCGGGTTTTGTTTCTATGAACAGCGTTGCTTTGGTACGGAAGCGTATCGAATGGTTGTGAATAGCTATGCTGGTGTTAGTTTGTTATTCCACAAAGAACTTCCTTTTTGCTCGAATTATATATTTTTATCTTAAAGGTATTCAGAAAACTCGAAAATGTTGTAATTATTTTAATTTTACTATTAAAGTAATGGCGGTATGTCTTTAGTTCCTGTTTTTGCCGCGAAGGGCGCTAGTGTAGTGACTTTTACCTTTATGAAAATTTTATTTAAAAAAAAATCGTATCATATTTATTTTAAATTGAATTATAAATTGTAATGAGTCGAATTTGATTTAATAGTTTTAATAAGAATAGTTTATAAGTATTGTGTTTTTATAAATAAAATGTAAAAACATTCCAGAAATACGTTGTTTTATTATTTTCACATTTGAATCGTATTTTAGTTGACATTGGTCTAGTAGTCGCAAGCGCTAATGTTGAGCTTGAGGTCCTGGGTTAAATTCCCAGGTTGGGAAAAGTTTAATTGGGTATTATACACCGAGTAACATAATTAACGAAGACCTCATACAACCCAATTAGAGTATTGAGTTAAAATCATAATACGATGACCAAAACTATTTGTTTTTTAAGCTAACTGATATTATTAAGAAAAACGTGTCGACCCAAGCATTACTTTAAGCATTTAAAATTGAGTCTTATTTCTTGTGTCATAAGATTCAATTTTCTTTGGCTCAATCAGTGGTAGGTATGGCAATATACTTAAAAAAAAACTTATTAAAAGTTACTGAAATCGATTCAGTAGTCAATTAGGAACAAACTACTTTCAGGTCTTGCGTCTATTCTGTTACACCTTGTATAATATACTATCTGGATGACCTACCTGGATGAATAGTCTTTCAGAATAATTCTACAGAACTTTTTGAGTAGTGCTACGAGACTTTAGACGCGTTGCGACGAGGATTTTTCGTACCAGTAGCTACGCATATCCTACAAGGATTTACTGGTACGTATATTTGTACGAGAAATACTACGAGGTATTGCGTTGCTGTTGCTACGAAAGTTCTACGAGATATTGCATATCTGTTGCTACGAAAGTTCTACGAGGTATAGCTTTGCTGATGCTACGGAAAACACTACGTTGTATTGCGTAGCTGTTGCTACGGAAAATACTACGTTGATTGCGTAGCTGTTCCTATAAATGTGCTACGAAAGCAAGGCAGAAATATTTTACCGCACCGTTAAATGAAATAAACGAAATAAACACTAGTAGAGTATTTATTTCGTTTATTGTTATTCGCCGGCGATAGAACAGGTGCCCCAGCCAGGTACAAGTACAGAAAGTAAGTATAGATTGCGGCACGTAAGTTGAACCAAAATGTCGGATCTTGTTTCAACTTACGTGCCGCAATCTGTAATTTATTTCCAAACTACAGTACATGTTACATCAATGACTATGCTAGAAGGTGACGTGATTCTTTTTCTGTGCGAGGCAACGAGTGCACGCGCTCCTACTTTCGGTTGTTTGTTCTGTGGTTCAATTTATACTTACATTGTTATCTGCACTTACAAAATGAAAGAATATACACTAAATAAATATAGACAGTACTTTTATAACAAACATAAGACGCAGGCACTTAATTTTGAAATCGATATTCCGAAGCTAAAAATCATGGAACATAATATGACATCGGATATCTTTGAAGAATAAAAAGGGAAGTTCTGTAACCACAGATAATCCTGTGGCTTCTATGTGGGTAGCTTTTACAGTCTATTTGCATACTATAGAGTGTTTTGCGACGCCATTTGGTAGGCAGAAAGTCTTTCACATATGTATGATATGTAGTATGTACACACAAAGATTTATACCAAGCTATGAATCATCATCATCTGGAGGTCCTTTTCACAGCTATGGGGTCGGCTTCCGGTCTAACCGGATGCAGCTGAATACCAGTATTTGACTTGGAGCGACTGCCTGTCTGACCTCTACAACCCAGTTACTGAGTAACAGCAGACTACAGGGACCAGGGACTGCAGGGATCCAGCAGAATATCAGCGTCAGGTATATTTGCCTGACACATGCTGAGCTGGACTCCCATTTGGTGCAACCTTGAGACGCACACCGCACCTTGTAATTTGAATGGAATGATGTAATAGTGTCACTATATTTCAAGCACCTAAGTATGTTTTTCTTTTTGTAGATGTAATGGGCACCTTGTTTTTTATTTATTATTTTAATTCGTGTTATTTGTTATCATTTAATTGTTTTTTTTTGTGTGTAGTGTATGTCTTTTGTGTGTACTAAATAAAGGTTTTATCTATCTATCTAACACCCTTTGGTAAGACTGGTTGGTAGACTTTCATGCTTCTGATGACCGGTAACGACTGTCATAGATCCACAAATGACCTGCGGCATTCGTATCACCCAACTACCTATTTGGATGCCAAATAAGTTTCTAGGTCATCTGGAACTGGGTTAGAGTTTTGATCTATAGGTCAGTCAGTGATGAAAATGACGATTTTTGGACGTTAATATCTAAATAACCGTTTGATTTGAGGTGTGTGCACCGCTCCCCCCCCGCTGCTCCACGGCCGCCATCAATATGAGCCAAATTTGACATGTTTATGTAAAATCGTTTTTGAGTTGTGAGGGGATCAAAAGTGGCTCCAAATGGCTCGTGTAATATTACACGATGCTGCTCGCCAGCACCCTAATTGCGTAACTCACGATTAATCATAATCTGTTTCGTTTTTAAATAGAGTGCTAAACCATTGCTTCATATGTTCGAAAAAATTGGTCTGCTCAACAAAGTTAATAACGCAATGAATATTGTTGAACTGTCAAAATGAAACCGATTATGATTAATCGTATGTTACGCAATTAAGGTGCAGTTCTGCTGGCTTGAACTTGGCTTGACACGCTGCCACGTGTCTATACATCACATATCACAACAATACATCTCTCAAAAGATGCCATTTTATATTAAATCTGTTAGTTTATCTCAGAGAATACCTACATCAGTATCAAAGTAGTTTTCCTAAATAATGTTATATTATAAACAAATGGCGTCTCCTCTCATAGCTCAATTATTTTGCAGTGCCCGACAGAGTCCATATGATCTAATTATAAGTTTACCATCTAAGAATACCTACATGTCGAATGCAATAAACGTATTGAGTATTGAATATAGCCAGGCTCATATGGGTTTGGGTGGATCACATCAGCCGCATGCAAGATGACCGCTGAGCAAAAGTTTCCACACAACTGGTGCCAGACGATGGACGGCGTGACTGCGTTTGGCCCAGAAAACGGTGTTGAGATGACCTGGACACGAACCGCGAGAGCTGGTTCGAGCTGGTGCGGGAAAGAAATTCCTGGAAGGACTTGGAGGAAGCCTTAGTCCAGTAGCAAAAACTAAAACAATTACAGGCACTCCTGAATTGTCAAGAGGACAGTCAGTCACAAAGGTGAATCAAGTTGTCAATTCCAAAGCCTAGTGGGTGGAAGAATGGGCAAGAAATTCTAGGAACACTCTTTACCAAATACTGGTTACATGTTGACATTATACATATGAGAACTATGGCGAATCGTGCTAAAAACGTTCGTAATAAAATATTTTCCTGGTGTTCTAAAATCACTTTAAATTCTAAAAAAGACCCCATTTTATTAATCCGGAGTAAATATAACCTTTTCAATTTGCAAAGTGTAAAATTAATTTAAAGTTTTTCTATAAATATGGTAACCAGGGTCGTGCATGGATTCCCAATCACTTGTTTTTGCTTGGCCACGGCATGGCTGGAAAAGAGTTGATATTTTGCTAAAAAACTTATGTAATTAAGTGTTACCGAATGGTTTTTTAATAACTTGTTTTTCCCATGACTCCGTTTGCATGCCGTTTCTCGTTGTAACATACACTCCATTTGAAATAAGATTAGACATTTATCGAAACCATTCTACAGTCCGATCAACCGATTTTGACTTCTATTGCGTTGGAGGCATGACAAATGGCAGCTGCAGTAAACAGTTGGTATTGTAACTACTTTTTTGCTTTTAATGCCATTCTTACGCCTACGGTATAGAAGTCAGAATGAGTTGAACGGACTGTAAAAAAGGTTTGTTTAAATGTCCAATCTTATTTCAAATGGAGTATAAACCATATCGAATTATAATACATACATACATACTCAGCCTATAACGTTCCCACTGCTGGGACACAGGCCTCCTCTCTGTGAGAGGGAGTGTGCCGTAATCCACCACGCGGGCCCAGTGCGGGTTGGTAGATGTCACATGTCTTTGAATTTTTGGTTCTAGGACATGCCGGTTTCCTCACGATGTTTTCCTTCACCGTTTTGAGAGCAGTGGTGATGAAATTATTTACACAAAGTAAAACAGGGTTTGGAAATTACGACCTGAAACTCGTTAGTCCCAGCCATAACTACTGGTCCACCACACTTCACACCTCATATTCGAAAAAACCAATGTTGATCAAAGGCATAAGTTCTTCGACTTAAAATTATAAATTACTTATCAAACATTAAGAAAGGAATGAACAGAAAAATCTTGTATTTGTATCACGCAACGCCAACGCATTTTAAGTACTTCGGTAAACTTTAGGCAATATAAAAAGGGGTGGCATCGGATCTACGGCATTCAAGGATCTGCTTTGGTGACAGCGCCATCTAGTATCACGAAAATAAAGCAATATTTAAAAAAATGTTGAAGATCACTGCAATCGTTTCCCTACTGCTTATTGGTAAGTTTTGAATTATTTTTCTTATATTTAAAACTAATTTGCACGCCTTATACAGGCGAAATATGGACTGTGCATAGACAACAAATTTTGACATCTGTTGTAACTTGTATTTTCATCAAATAAATTAGTCGAGAGCACAGTGGGCCCATCACTGCTCTGGGGTCATCACTGCTCTCGAATAATTTATTTATTAATTGGCCCTGACTTAAGAGTTGTAGATTGTGGGTTCGAACCCAGACAAGCACGTTACTTTGTGTAAATAATTTCATCACCACTGCTCTCAAAACGGTGAAGGAAATCATTGTGAAGAAACTTTCCACTTTCGTAACTTTAAAGTGTATTTTCTTTATCTTTAATTTTGGCAGATTCTTATAAAATTATTGCTTTATTCAGATGTTAGCTAGAAAAAAAGTTATGGGTCCTCAAACTTACAGAAAGATGTAAAAAATACGTAAATATTAATTTCAACTTGCATAAAAAAACCCTTTAAAGTTAAGAAAGTGGTGAAACTAGAAGAAAGCAAAAAAAAATATAAAAAAATATCCAGGGGGCCAGGGCCAAATAAATTAGGGCTGAGTAAGTAGCAGATGACCCCACCTATTCACCATTTTCGTATTTTCAACGTTCTGCCAAACACCCTGTATATCCTATAGAACTAAAATAACTTTGATTTGCCAGCGACATGGTCGCAGGCAGATTCTAAACGGCATAAAAAGGAAGCTACCGCATCACGTGACTTTTCTTCAGGTTAGTCGGAAGTAGTAGAAGAGCAATAAATTATATTGGAATACCATGGTGGCGCAACCATGAATTCACAGCCAAGCAAATGTAAACCTTAAGTCTGTTCCAAAAACATCAGATTAAAAAAAATCAAACAAGTGTACATACAATTTTTTTTTTAATGCATGCAAGGTGTTATAAGTACGTATGGAGTTGTGCTAAAATGTTTACCATATTGTAATGGTGCGGAAATATTACACAAGTTTAGAATTCAGAAAATAATAGCAAAATTGGTTAATATTGACAATGCTGACATAAATAAATAAATAAAAAAAAAAAAAAAAAAAAAAAAAAAAAAAAAAAAAAAAGGTTCCGACGAATTGATAACCTCCTCCTTTTTGAAGTCGGTTAATAAAATTGACTGATTACATAATTCATTAATATAGAAATAGATAGGAGTTACATAAAAAATATCTGCTGAAACAGTAAACAAATAGATCAGAAAACGTACATGTGGAAGCCAATTTGTACTGCCACTTACAAATTCAGTGCGGATTTGATTATTTGAATACTTAAAAACCAGAAATTCAAATTTAGAATCTCAGATATTTTCCATTTGACAGTTGAAGTTGATTTTATGAACTCAATTTTAGTCGATCATTTTTCAATTACCTGCATAATAATAATGTAATCCAAACAATGCACTAGGAAGTTGCGACGGGCGGGCGTTTTTGGGGAATGTCATAAGTAATTTTGACGTTCAAAAAGAGCTGACTCTCAGCCTAGTTTGAATAAATGACTTTTGATTTTGATTTTGAAAAATTATTGAAAAAAGAGGTAAGATGTAAAGTTTTAACCTTCTCAATATAGATGCATGTGTTACTAGTTCCTTTTGAAGAGTGATTGCCCATAATTTCACCTGAACCAGCAATGTTTATACTTTCATCAGATATTTTTGGACGAGACCATGCAGCTAGGTGGGTATTTCACCCGGCAACCGGTTGGTTGCACAACCAACCATGTATTTTGTTGATAGCGCAACCATGGTGTTCCAGTGTAATATATTGTAGGTGTAAGGCCTTAAGGCCTCGTCCAGAGTGAATACGGGGTGACTAGGGCGGTAGGGATGGTCACAGTGCAAAGCGAGTTGTTTGTAGCCGGCAGTATAGAGATGACGTGTTAATGAGGACCTTTAATTATACAACTAGATTTTTATATAAACAATGACATTGATACATTTTATATAAACATGACACGAATATTTACTTTGTAAAGTAATGTATTGTTTTAATTATTGTGAATGTGAAGACTATGTGGGTCATATTTTTAACCGACTTCAAAAAGGAGGAGGTTATCAATTCGTCGGAACCTTTTTTTTTTTTTTTTTTTTTTTTTTTTTATTTTTTTATGTATGTTCCCCGATTACTCGAAGATGGCTGGACCGATTTGAATTTTGTTTTTTTTGTTTGAAAGGGTATACTTCCCAGGTGGTCCCATGATCATCAAATCAGGATCTGATGATGGGATCCTGGAGAAATGGAGAGAACTCTTCAAATTTTATGGGCACACAAAGCGATTTAGGTATTTTTTGGAAGAGTACTTTCTCAGAGTGGTTCCATTTCAATTTGGTGAAGATCTGATGAAGAACTTCGGAGATATGCAACGGAACTCCTCAATAAATGATAGCAAATGGACTGGGATTGCTGAAATCTCATCTCTGTCTATTGCTTACACCAGTTCATAACATAACATCACGCCAGTATGCTGTGAAGGTGTAAGCACATGTGAACCACTAAAAAGTGAAAAATAAAAACTTTTTCCAAAAAAAAAACAACCGACTTCCAAAAAAACACTACAAAGTGAAAAATAACTTTAATTTCGGAAGGCGGTGACAAAAAATTCAAATACAGCTCCAAAGACACCGACTTCCGAAATTAAAGTTATTTTTCACTTTGTAGTGTTTTTTTGGAAGTCGGTTGTTTTTTTTTTGGAAAAAGTTTTTTTATTGTTTATTTTTTTCTTTCTCAGTTAGTTGCAATCATGATCTGGCAGTGGGAGCTATTCATACGGCCTACCCAAATGTCTTTTCTTTGGTATTGTTCGTCGAATCGTTGAACTCCTAAAGTTCTAAGTTGAGTTACATGATCAGTGACAAATGCGTGCACTGACTGGACGGGTCCACACTATCTGTGTGGATCTATCCTCAAAAGACCATCTCAGATACCAATCTACATGGTCTTCTCATGATCTGACCAAGATTATGGCTAGACTTTAAAAGAAACTTAGAGTTCTAAGTTTGTTTCGGCCTTCTCAGAGTAGTCATATAGGAAACACCGACCTCATCTAGCAAAAAAAATATGATTAACGTGTAAAAATGTTTGTACAAACCTACTTTCAGAAATAGAATCGTTTATTAGTTATCGTTCCTAAAGCAATTAGCTTCCACTGGCTAGCTTACTCGCTCAGCCACCACCTTAACTGCATAACACACTATCAATCACGATCTGAATCATTTGAAAGATATTGTTAGTCCATTAGCAAATCAAAATATTTTATTTCACATACATAAACCTACATGATCGCTTATGAAACATCAGAAGCTAGGTGTACGGTTCCAATTGGTCGTTTCAACTCGTTTCCAGCTATGGAGAAGAGCCGGCAAAAAACTCCGTTACTCTATTAAAAACAATTGGCTTAATTACAATGATTTTAAAATAACTGTGTTATGGTATATATGAGGATGGTGTAGGCCTGTTAACAAGTACCTACCAGGTACTTAATAAAATAGAAAATGGTCTACAAATCTATAGTCTACAAGGCCTAAATTGATTGGCATTGGGACAGCCTACAAACAATGGGTCACTTTGTCCAGCGTGTCCTGTTGTCTGCACGCTACAGGAGTTGATGGACGCTGCTGTAAGAGCCAAGCTCGTAGCCAAATTCTGGCTTGACTGCATTTAGATTGTTATCGACAAGCTAAGAATAAGTTAATATGTAGGTATACGGGGCTATGTTACCTACTCCGATCGCTACCGAATTGTCTTTAGAAACCCGTGTCTTTGTGCAAGCACCCATAGTCATTAAAATTTGGACATAGATGGTAAGGTTCATTTGTTTGAAACATCGTGCCCGCCTTAGCACCTCGCAAGTTCTTCACCCTGGACGAAACCAAAGGGCGAAAATAGATGTCAGTAGTTTGTTAATATAATAATAAGTGTATGTTATATGTTATGCCGATATCAGACGATTGACTTTTTGTTCATTTTTGCCTTTTCACTCGAGCTGAAACGTTTATACTTTAAACATGAAATGAATCAAAAGTTAAACATAATTCGTTGTTATGCCTATCTATGGTTGTGAATTTCTACACTCAGCTTCTTTCACCCGCCCACCGAATGATCGAAAAATTAAAACAAATGAACCTTCACGTTCGACTTGAGATTATTTTTTTTGTGTCAGATATCGGCTTTAGTCTTTAGATCTGAAGGGTAATTCTCGTAATTAAAAACGTTCACATAGTCGTAGTCTTATCTCAGCGACAATCAAATGTCAAAAACTTGTCAAAAATGTATGGAAACTAGAGGTATTTTTAACAGATTGAGACCGAGATCAGAGGGGCAATTCTCGTAATTTTAAGAACGTTCACAGTCTGATCTCAGTGTCAATCTGTCAAAAATACCTCGGTTTTTCATACATTTTTGACATTTGATTGTCGCTGAGATGAGACTGCTACTAGATTTTGAACGTTTTTAATTACGAGAATTGCCCTCTGGAATGTATGTATGTAAATAGGGGTAGTTACTAAGGTCGTGTAAGATTTCGCATCATGTGATGTGTTCTAATATAACCGACCGTCGCGTGAATTGTTAAAGAACGGAAAAAAATGAGAAGGTTCTCATTGGGACGCGTTTATTTATTTTTTGTTCTGTTTGACGCATAACTTTTTACTGTGAAGTCCGAATTCGAAAATTGGCAAGCCCTTGCTTCGTAGTTGGTCCCATTTAAAAATGAAAACAAAATCTATCCACAGAGGTGGAAAAAATAATTAAATAAATAATAGTTTAAAAAACTAAAAAACACGCTTTAAAAACCAAACTAAAAAAGGAGAAAATAATTTAATTCAATTAAAAAGCGTGGGGTGCTTTTTGAGGTACTTTTATAATCAATTAATGTCAAGCACCCCACGCTTTTTAATTGAATTAAATTATTTTCTCCTTTTTTAGTTTGGTTTTTAAAGCGTGTTTTTTAGTTTTTTAAACTATTATTTATTTTCTATTTTTTAGTTCTGCTAACTACAAAAACGTGTTTTTTTTCTATTTTTTTTTTAATTATTGTATTGTCATCGGTCCTCGACAAGTTTACAAAGTTTTAATGAAATCTGACCGTTTAAAGTGGGTCAAAATCGCGCTCAAAGGAGTCGGTTACATACAAACAAACATACAAGTGAAGCTAATATAAAGCGTGTAAAAAAAAACTATTAACAAAAAATATAACCGACGAAAAAAGAAACTGAAAAGCAAAAAATAAACAACCCAATTACTTATAAACGTCACTTAAAGTAAAGTTTTAACGTTTAAACGTCAAAAATGTATGGACACAATAAACGATCACGAGGATCGAGTTTTCTCGCGACGATTGCTGTCTGTTAAGACCTAGGACACCTATATTTAGATGGGCAAAGCATGAAGCTCTGGCCACAATGTTACGTTTAAGTTAATATACCTAGCTTGTTCATTTTATGATGATTTATATAACACATACCGGTTTTGTTTGACATGTTTATTTTACAGATAAATCAAAAGTTTAAACTCCCTCGTAGGTCTAGTAGCAAGTGCTACTGCTGGATTGTTGAGCATGAGGTCTTGGGTTTTATATCGGGTCGGGCAAATATAGCAGCTCGGCTTGCCCTCTAATACATTACATGATACTTAGGGGGCGTCCATTCATTACGTGAGGCGTTTAGGGGGGGGGGGGAGTCGAATCTCACCCAATCTCACGTGAGGGAGAGGGGGGGGTCTAGGCAAATTATGTAAAACATGTTTTTTTCCGCCAATACGGCTAAATTCTACAAAATAATATCATCGCGGTGATGCGAACGCCACAAAGTAGCACAGTAGCTCCTCGTTGGTTAAACCGCCACCGGCTAGCTAAGCTAGCCAAATGCAACGCATAAATCCAACTCAAATAAGCACAGATTAACGTTTATACACTAAAAACACGTATTTGAAAATATCTCACGTGAGATTATGTGGAGGGAGGGTCGAGCCAAATCTCACGACATCTCACCAGAGCGGGGGTGGGGGTCGAAAAATCACCAAAATTGCCTCAATTAATTAATGGACGCCCCCTTAAAGGGTGTACTATACATATGTGCACCTCTGCCTAACCCTCTAAGGAGTGCAGGCGTGATGTTATGTCAAAAGTTTAAAATCTTTTTCGGGTGTAATAATCATAATGTTTGTGTATGTGATCGTCAAAAATGAACTAGGTAGGTAAATGATCGTTCTATGTGTAGGCTATTAATGTCAGTAAATTAGATGCAAATTTAATGTTATATATAGACTAATATGTGTAGTATATAAGTAAGCGTTCAGAACGAATTTGAACCTTATTCTTATGGCTGTAGTATTAAAAGCGTTTCATTCGAATATGAACATTAAACTTGTTGGAATAATGTTCACATTTGTGTGCTATGCTCACTTTACTTAGCAGAGTGCGATTTGTAAATCTTAGCATTCAATGTGTATTGAACAAACGTCAAAAGCAAACACAACGCCTCGTCTTGTGAGCGTATTGCATAGTAAAGTTAGCTTTTAATTCAAATTTAAACTTTATTAGCGTAGCATACGAATATACATTTTATCTGCTTAAAAATAAGATGACTATTCGAATGAAACGCTCATTTAGCAAATCCGTGCCTCTGCGTGTTAAGCCGTATGTCTTGGCTATCATTCGTAGATTTTTGAAATCTCGAAAGTGTGACAACCAGACTTATCAGGAATCGTGCTTACCCAGTAACTATGTTGTGGAGGTCAGATAGGCAGTCGCTCCATGTAAAATACTGGTATTCAGCTGCATCCGGTTAGACTGGAAGCCGAAACCGAGTTTGATGTACCTATCGTCATGCGTGCTACTGCTCAAGCTGACCAGGGGCCTTAGTCTGCTATTTTTATAAATTCGTCATTCCAACACGATCCCATTGTCATTCATTGGTCATTTTGCTAAAAGTTCGTAATCCGCTAAATTCATAATGGTCGATCATTGGTCAGTCAATGGTCTCGTAATAGAATTGTGTCTTCGTATTGCCATTATTATAAAACTCGTTAGTAGAAATGTTTTTCGAAAAACGACTACTAAATTTGAACATTTATTCATGCCAGTTTTCATTTATATATATTTTTACATATTATTTATTAGTGTTTTATGCAATCTAAAGTAGTAGGAAGTTCGTAAATTAAGTCAGTCATTCATTTGTCATGATGTACGAGATTACCAATAAATGCCATTTCTTTCAATGGTATGTCAGTGGGTGACCAGTGGAAAGTCATAATGACGCCATTTTATTAGTAGATTACCAAACTTGTCAAAATCAACAATTATGAAATCAATGATAGACCATTCTGACACTATTGTAATAGCAGACTTGACGCCCAGTACAGCTGCACAGTAGGTCATCCCATAGCTGAGCCACGCACCTGTACTTAGCTTCGCTTTATATTAGGATGTAAGGGGCTCGTCCATTGCAACCCGCGTAGTCTACGCAACAAACGAAACCGCGCAGCTAAGTCGACATATAAAATAGCGGTGGGATTTTTCCGCACACTGGATTCTCAACCCTCGGTGTTAAGCCGACAATTGAGAATCCAACACAGTGCACCGCGTGAGTGTTAGCGTGTCAAAAAACACAGTGTTCGATTTTCCACTTTCGGCGCTAAGCGGTGCATTGAAGATCCAGTGCCTGCCTCTCCGGGAATAAAGGCGTGCTGTTAAGCTATGTGTGTTCTTGCAGGTAGCACACTATGGGCTGCCAGTCTCTCCTGCGACTCCTGCGGCAGCGAGTGCGCGTCCGCGTGTGGCACACGACACTTCCGATCGTGCTGCTTCAACTACCTCAGAAAGAAGAGGGGACCTGACACTCTCAAAGTAAGAAGTTCTTCAAATAACTCAAGATACACAATCAGCGTCTCAAAAACTTCCGCAACCAAAATAGAGCGTAATGTGCGCAGGTGTCAATGGTATCGTCAGTCAGTCTTTTTGGGCATTGCTTTGTAAAAACCACTTTAAGTCATGAGTGTAAGGTTGAATTTGCAAAAAAATGTGTTTTTAATCATAACTATAACCACTGACGTATTAATTATTAATTTAATTGATAATTGATTTCAGTTTTTTAATCTGGTTTTGAACACCATGAAATAGTAGCCGCCATGTTATTACGTCATACGGCGTGTCAATTGAACAACTTTGTACTTTTAATATTTTCGTAACCAAAGTAATTTTTATGAATAATATTTTGCATTCAGGAACAGAAAACCAACGATAAGTCGAATAATAACTCATTTTTTTAATTATAAACAATTGTCATGTAAAATATCAGCGCATTTGTTTATACAGCAAGCTGACGTCATACCCACAGAGCACTAAGGCTGACGCTGCGTCCAGCGTTTTCGTCAAATTACGCGCGAAATTTGAAAATGTAAAATTTTAATGCATTTTTACGGCACTAATCGATTAAATAAAAATGTTGTGTTTGTTTTGTGGTTTTAGCACTTTAGAATATATTTTAATCTTTTCTGGGCACGCTCGATCCATCATAGACCTCATCAATCGCTTTCCATCAGGCCTGATAGAGGTCAAGAGTGGGCCCATTTAGTAATAAAAAATAATAATTAGGACACTTTTCAAAAATGGGTGTGTTAGTGTATAACGTCTTGAGTTAATTATGTTACATGTCGTAAACTGACCTGCTGGCTGTCATTGTGATCTTACTAAGCAAAAATTCAGACTCCTGCTTCTGAGAAATTTCAGAAGGACAAACCAAATAACAATTTGCTCGATCCGGGAATCGAACCCAGGACGTTACGGTCAGCAGTAGCGCTTGCGTCCATTAGACCAACGAAGCAGTATTAATATAAAGTACGTTAATATTTACAGTTCTTGTCGCCAAACCAGGATGTAAAGGAAACCCAACAACGAGGAAAACTGCCTATGTTTGTCGTCGAAAACATCCCGATGCCAGAACAGTGGATCTCCAACATGCTATCCAACGAAAACCACCCGTATTCCTTAGAAGATATGGTTGAAAACCGAATGTACGACGCTTAAACTTAATTCGTTATCTGCAATACCGTTTGAAAATACTTTAATACATTTTAAATTATTGACTTGACTGATACTTATTATTTGTAACAATTAAATTTTGTATATAATGTTTTATTTGAATGTTTTTGCACGTTCACTTTACCGTGTGAGAGTTCCATATGAATATGAACCTTATATTTAGGCTTCTAATGTTCATATTCGTATTATAAGCGAATGTGAGCAAACGTTTAATTCTAATATAAACCTTAAACAATACAATAATGTTCTCATTCGTATGAGACGATCTGTGTTTCTTACCATTAATGTAAATTATCACTCACCTCAAAAAAAAAATAGATTTTTATTTTTAAATCTTTGTAAAATGTATGATTGTATTTCCAAGCCCCTGTCAATTTAAAAGTAAAAAAAAAACATTTAAACTACTATTGTTATTATAAGTACGGTCGACCTAATATTAATTAATTTATTATAAAATACATGGTGTAATGATTTTGGGTGTTAATATTTTTAGGGCAGTTGCAATATCAAGTTGTTCGCATGTGAGTATAATGAAGTAATATTTTAATGTATTTGGTAACATTGAACTGAACTGTCATCAACGAAACGATTTTCGAACAAATGAGTAAAACATTAGAATTGGACATCCGTTTTAAAACGGGAAATATTTAATTAATTCTTCTATAAAAAGCACTTTTAAAATTAATGAACCTCTAAAACTTATTGCGCTTGTTTTTAAATAATTGAGCCTATTTCTTTCTTTTTTTTTGGGAGGAAAATCATCAAATGTCGTCTCCCTCTCTGGGCGGAGCGGGAGGGCGTGTCAGACTTTTACTGATTAAAACCCACCCGTGTTCCGTTAAGCCGTCCGTTACCCGTGGCCAAGGCCACGGGTAACTCTTTCGAACAAATCGGCGACTCTGGCAGGAAATAATTGAGGCTCTTTAATTTTTTTCTGGTTTTGTCACAGTAGCTAAGCTAGGGTACTCCGACAAAACGGGTTGGGTTAGAACTATGACCAACCAGACGAGCCTAATTTATCGCAGTAACTAAGCATAATATTATATGTAATTCCCAAAATAGCTGAATAATTTGGGGTTCGATTAAAAATATGCTTTGAAAAAGATATTTCGATTTAGGTAAATATCATTTAATTTAATTATCAAAAAATCAACATCGCCATACAACGTGGCAATTCTGCCAGACTTTATGGCACTTTTCCCATTGACAGCGATGCGGACGAATGTTTGATGCCCTGTGATTCTTTTCTCTCTGTTTTTTGTTATACTTACACATGTACATACTATTAATATAACTTTTAATTGCTGAAAATAAATTATATTCAATTTAATTATTGAAAATAAAAAGAACTATAGATGAACAAGAAAGCATTTCATCTTCGTTTTTGGGACAACTAATATTTTTAAGCTTTTTTGTTTATGCTAAATTGCTAGAAAATAATTGATAAAATTCATCACTCTGAAAATATTAGCTCCTTCATACAATGGTAATGTAAAATTCGTGTTTGTAATAAATTTTATGTCTATAAATGGCTGGATAAATAGACATAAAATCCGACAAAATCATTAAAATGAGGGTATAAATATAAAATATTACTATCCAGATCTGGTTGTTTCATTTTATCTTCATACATCACGCCTAGATTCCCAGAAGGCAGGGAGAGATAATACCCCACATACCAAAAGATACTTGTAGTCATTGCCTAGACTATTGATTGTCATATTGCCAAGCGTCATAAAATGGCGGACCGCGGTCAGTAACCGGACCGCGCCGGCCGACGTATTTTGAGAGTGTACTTGTACACGAAACTACTATAATAAGTATTTACTAATGTAGTATTTGAACTGTACATTTACGTTTAAAATACTGCATTAAATGCACTACACTAAAGCTCGTTTCAATTATGATCAGAGATGTTGGCTAAAATGGAATGCGCTTTTGTTTCGAAAAAATCTTAATTTAATGTAAAAAATATTGTTTTAACTTTCACACGCAAACCCTTACTACACCCTACATACACATTATTTGCATCGGGGTTAATCTATATCTATCTATATCTATACATATAATAAATCTGTAGACGAGCTGTTTCTTGTACATTCAACATATTTCCAAAAAAATAGTTGGGGTGTTAAGGGATAGCCAACAGATTGGTTCTATCATTTTTGAAATTTTTGTCTGTTTGTCGGTTTTTCTGTTTATATGTTAGATTTGTAGAGGTATCACGTCAAAAGTACGAAACCAATATGGTTAACTTTCATACTTAAATATTGGTTATAACTCGGAGTATATTTTAGTTTTTGTTTCATCACAATCACTTCGCTCTATCAAAAGTTATAATTAATTTAAAGTGTTCAAGAAGATATTTACGTAATGTTGAGACTCGTAACGACATCTATTGGCGCGAAATGGTACTATAGTAGTACCATAATAAATTATGTTAATTTTATTAAAACACGTCATTTTCATGAAGGTGTCTGTGTTATTTCATAAAGTACTGATAATGATAAAAAATCGCTTTCCGATGATGGTTGATTCCCCCGAACCAAAAAAGCTAAACGAATTTAAAATAAAAAAAGTTGTTATAATAATAACTGATATAGTGTTCTGGGTGATAAAGAATGCAATGTTAGATAAATATTTATTAGTTTAAAAAATAACAACTTTTACAAAATCAATACAAAGGGGCTATGAAAAGAAATGTCATACAAAAATACAATTATGATTCCATTCTCAGTGACGCCATCTAGCATAATATAGCAAAATTAGAGTGGCTATGGGGAACATCTTGATAGAAACTCTTTAATCACGAGCGTCAGTAACGCCATCTAGGTTTGAGTAGCAAACATATAACCATAATAAACGACATTCTCTTAGAGATAACTGTGTCTGTAATTAAAAAAAGTAATGATACATGTTTATTAAAATCGCTTTTCGTTGGTAGTTGATTCCTCCCAATCAAAAATGCTAAAAGAATTTAAAATAAAAAGTGGTGATAATAATAATTGATTTGGTGTTCTGAATGATAAAGAATGCAATGTTAGATAAATATTTATTACTTTTCTTTTCTAACCAAGGCAACCGACATAGCCCGAAGAATTGCCAAACTTAAGTGGAAGTGGGCAGGGCACATTGCTCGCAGAATAGATGGCCGCTGGGGCCGAATGGTTCTGGAGTGGCGACCACGTACCGGAAGACGTAGCGTTGGAAGGCCTCCCACAAGATGAACCGATGACCTTATGAAGGCCGCAGGAATCCGCTGGATGCGAGAAACACAAAGCTGGTCGAAGTGGAGGAGCTTGGGGGAGGCCTATGTCCAGCAGTGGACGTCTTTCGGCTGAAAAGATTTATTTATTTATTTATTTATCACAAACACTGCTACCATTACAGGAAAATTCTAATGCGGTAGCGTGGTCCTTAATTAAACTATCTTAAATAACTATCTTAAATAACTATCTTAAATAACTATCTTAAATAACATAACACATACAACATTATTTTTGTGAATTAATTCAGAGAACACGTAAAGAAATCGATCCTGTCAGCCGTGTCATTCAGTGCGTGCAAGGCGCGCGTCAATGGCGCTTTGCTGAGCAAGTTGGTTCGTGCGTGTGGCACTGCTAGCAACCGTGGCTTCCGGCGGCGCCGCGAAACGTAATGGGCATTGTTCATATTTTTTAATATGTTGTAATTGAAAAACCATTTCTAGGAATAGTGTTACTGATCATTACGGACTAATGAATCATGAAAAATATTTATATTTTATTGATATATTTGATAAAATACGATTGACCTTGTTTGCCCTTCAAATTACGTCAGCTTTGGCCGTACAGTTTTGTATCGTTGCCGCAAAAAATAAAAAGTAAGTGACAAGTATTTTCTATGGTCTGCCAAGTGTCAAATTAATATAAATGTCAAAAATATAAACATATGAATTTACTTAATTATAAAGTTTTTACAATTATTATCCCTGCGACTTACCTCATGATGTCGTATAAATCTCATTACACTATCATTATTTTATGCTGTATGCATTACTTACATTAGAACTTTTGGTTCCCTTATTTCGGGTTGTTCCCAAGGGTTGACGATTCTATTGTTCTTGTTTTTTCACCGGGTCCATGAAAAAATTATAATGTTTCAAATGCTTCTCAATGAATTCCCAACGGGTCCACCGGATGTATCCAAAGTACAGTCAGTAAAAACAATTTCTCGTAAAAAGACAATCAATCAACTAGTATTTTTTTGTATTCTTATAGTTTTTTTTTATCATTGTTCCTCTCAATCAAAGCACCTGCCACCTAATCTCTTCAACACCCTTGGTTGACTGGTAGAGAATGCCTAAGGCATTAAGTCCGCGTTTGTACCTTGGTTTATATGCGAGAAATTTAAATAAAAGTACTTCAAAGGCATAAAGCGCTTTCTAGCTGACACATCTATGTTAGGTGTGCTCCTTCCGTGGTATGATCACGTGGTACTTTGACGGCGTAAAGCGTTTTCTAGCTGATACCACTATGTTAGGTATGCTCCTACCGAGTTATGACAACCTGGTACTTGGGAGGCATAAAGCGTTTAAAAAGCTGACCTCGTGATTTTTTTCATGTCTAATAATTATTCTACTATTCGGGGCGGTGGCAAATCCAACAAATCATCCCTTAGCGAAGCGTTTATTGTTGATTGTACCAAACATTCTCATGGACCAGTAGGGAAATAAAATATTTTATATTTTAAAAGATCGTGGACCCGTTGGGAAGACAAGTGTTCATTTTATTTTTTTCGAGAACAATAGACTCGTGAACCAATGGGAACAACCCGATTATGTATGACATCTACTGACACTTTAACAGATGAGATGGATGACGTTGTGTTGACAGATTTAAATTTCTAATTATGTACTGGTGAGGCAACGGCAACGATCTTTAGTGCCACTGATGACGTCATTTATCTCAAAAATTTTAAATGATTAAATATTAAATTAAGAAATAACTATTGAGCCCATCATCAAAATATTCAAATTAGTTTCTCAACATGCTCTATATTTTCGAAAACTAAAATAAAATGGAATGGTTAAAAATTTTAGACAATCCCCATTGTCAGGCACATTCAGACAAATCTCCTTCAAAACACCGGAATTATAGGTCTTACCACGTAATAGTTTGAATACATATGATGTAATAGCTAAAGATGATGGTGATGAATAAATAATAATTACTGGCTACCTCATTGGGCTAGTAACAGCAAGCGCTCCTGCTGAGCATGAGGTCCTGGGTTGGATTCCCGGGTCGGGCAAAGTATAACTCAAACTCAAAGCATTTATTTCAACTAAACCATTTACAGGCACTTTTGAATTGTCAAAAACTTGATCAGTTGGAAAGTAGAAGCTAGTTGCCCATTCCAAAACGTAGATCTCTATGGAGAAGAACGGGCGAGAAACTCCACGGACACTTTTTTAAATCAAGTTGGATATTACAAAATCTTGGGAACATTATTCTTGTTGCTTCTATATGTGAGAACAATGTTAAAAAAATAATAAACAATTCTAAATATAAGATTAAAAATACGCCCTGGAAGTTAGGAGATGACCAGTCTCAACCGACAGCGCCCGTTCACGAAATTGACGCGTGGATCAGCACCATCCAGCTCAACCATTTTGTAGGGAACCGAATGATCCAACAAACGCGCCATATAGGGCAAGTAGTCAGATAGGAAACGCCGACCTCATCTAGTTTAAAAAATATGATTGACGTGTAATAGTATATTTTATATCGAGGGACTAAACGAAGCCATAATATACCAGAGGTGGTTTGACTACCGAGCGTGCGAGGGTGTCAATGAAACCGAGGGAGTTGGCGTTTAGTCTCGAGGTGGAAACTGTACTTTTCACTTTGAGTGCGAGAAAAATAATTAATTTAGTACAAAAACATTTAATAAATATTACTTAATAGAATTGAAATCACAAAAGATTTTTTTTACTTGAAGCTAAATGTACAATTCGAATTATTTGAAAAACCATGGAACTAAAACTCTCAACATTTTCGCAATGAAGATGGTCCACACTCCACAGATAATAGTATATTTACTGGCTTTTTGTGTTTGTCTATGTCACATGAAGGAAATTAAAAAACTAATTACTTTTCACTCCCTAGAGACTAAATCACTAAACTGGTCACTTTAGTCCCGCTTCGTAGGGCTATATTGGCGTACTTTTAGAGCATGAAAAATGTGAAAAAGTGTTTGTACAAACCTACTTACAGAAATAAAATCATTTATAATTTCTAATCGTGTTTTTCCATTTGGAATTTCTCAGTTGCAGCCTGGTGTCTGCATTTGTGTCTGGTTGATGGCAATAGCTTCACCCCTACTAAATGGGACTTAAACATATCTGGCGAAATGTGGGGTACCTACTATAGGTGATAATAGGTGTGCCTCTGAACAACCCTTTGTTAAATAAATAATGTTTAGTGCTAAAAATTCTAAATTGTAAGCTACAATATTACTTAGAAGTTATTGAAGTGGTTTGTTGTGATTATGAATTTAACTTATTTCTGTTTTTTTAATATCATAATAACTATTATATTACATATAAATGGCAACGTGTATGAGTTTGCTTGCTTGGATATTAACTACCCAATCAAGCTAGAATGAACCGATTTCGGTGAAATTTGGAAAATGACAAGCTGGATTAACCATATTTTTAAGACAATTACATCGCCGTTTTCCCCTAAGTTGCGAGTGTAACCGCAAGCAACAATAAGTATTGATAAAACACCAACATGATTATGATAAAATGTTACGTCTTTCTTTTTGTCAGTAAAACTCGAGATAAACTTGCAAAGTACATTTGGAGTATTCTGTGATATCTCCAAAGCCTTTGATTGCATACATCATGACATACTGTTACGTAAACAGCGTCATTACGGTATCCAAAAGGAAGCTCCTACTTGAATTGATTCATATTAATACAATAGGTCCCAATTTGTAGATGTTAATGGTACAATATCTTCCCGGCTATCAGTTAAGCTAGATGAACCTCAAGGCTCAATACTGGGTCCATTCTTATTCTTGGTGTACAATGATGATAATAGAGATGCTGAGAATTATGGTGCTGTGTGAGCTAGAGAGAGAATGTGTGTGTGTGAGAGAGAGAAATAGGAAGTATAAACATGGCGATGTGCACGTTGCTGTGTAAAAACGATGAAACATTATAAAATGTTCAAAAATTTAATAAAGTAGTTGATGCTCATCCTGGCGTTTGATTTCCCTCAGTACACACCACATACATATTAATATTGTAAATGCGGCAGTAACTGTGTCTGTCTGTTACGTTCACACAATAGATTCGGATGTAATTTGGCACACATACCACGTCCGCGGTTAGGACATAAGAAACGTTTTATTCCGGTAGGTAAATCCAGTCGAATAATTTCCAACCTCTATGTAGGGAAAGCAGCGGGCATAAGCTAGTACACAGATAAATGACTCTCCATATATTAACATCACCAACTTATATTGTTGGTGTTAATAAACAACGTGTAACGGAAAGGGTATATACATACCAAGGGCACAGCTTCTTTGGATGATATCAAACGATATTGGAGGGGTTTTTAATCCTATCTCTACATGTTCGGAAATTATAGGATTTTTTACATTGATACCAGAAACCGAACTTTTCAAATTGAAATAAACACATCACTCGGAAGAGATTTATCGTGATATTGGCAAGTAACGTGGACAGTTATTGACCTAAGTAGTGCGGTGACACGTTTGTTACGATTTGAATTTAAGAAAGATATGAAACCGAAAATTTGGTATCAATTCTTAGAGTCTTTTATTTTGAACTGAAACTATGTACTTATAGTGATTCTATACCAGCTGTTATCTTTAGTGCTTAAGGATAGCAATAGGGTTTCTGTTACCCCTGATGATGATGATGGGACTCCCTTTTCCGCACGTAGACTCCCATTCGGTCCGTTGTGCGTGGGGATTCTGGCTAACAAAGCCAGCCTAGCTCCGCCCAGAAGCACAGAAGCTTCCTGGGAGCTTCACAGGCTTCGCGGAGCGACCCCACTGTTCCGAGGATTTCTTCACGTTGAGAAGCCACGGGCTCAGCATTCCAGGATGACGTGGGCAGCTGATTCTTCGGCGTTAAGGCAGCCTCTGCAAAGCGGGCTGTCTGTGGCGCCTATATTATGAAGATGTTTGTTAAGGGGGTTATGGCCCGTAATTGTTCCTATGATTCTGTTACCCCTGTATATACTTTAAACGTTGTACTGTTTGCAGATAATACTAACTTAAAAGTGGATAGGAATAAGTTTTCGACTAAGTAAGCAGCTCATTGTCAATAGTTACGGACACTTTATGACCACCGGGTTCTTAATGCCAATAAAACGGAATATTTGGAGTTTCTCCATGGAATTAGTATGTGCTGTATAGTTTCCCATACCTCATGTTCTGATCTGTACTGTAATCTTTACAATTATTATGTATAGGACATAGGACAGACGCCAGCACATGAAGCTACCCCTAATCTGTCAAATTTCTTTGATAGATTTTCAACTTTATGACATAACCATATGGGTCATGTTCAATTGCGAAAATTTGACAGTTTGGGGTAGTTTGATGTGCTGGCGTCTGTCCTATGAAAAAAGGATAGCAATTAGAGACACTTTTTATTTTTGCATTGATTTATTTAGATTTAGACATTGGTTGTTGTATTATTATCTTATAAAAGTCAGTCATTAATACTACGACCAATATTCAATCCAGGCGACTTTCAAGCATATCTTCTAAGGAGTACGGATGGTTTTCGCTTGAGAACACGTTTCCGGCCCACTGTTCGGGCATGCGTATGTCCTCAACCACGAACACGGGAACTTCTGATTTCGGCTGATGTTCCTTGATATCTTGAGCAAACGAGTGGATCTAGAAAGAAAAAAAACTATGGAACAGCGTGCTACAAGGATCTTTGGCGCTTGAATGGAAGACCGTTATTGACATACATTTGTGAAATTGTACCTATTGAAAAAACAAGATGGCGGCATAAGTTCCCATTTTAGTCACACGCCAAAAGATACTTGTTCAAAAATCCAGGGTACGCGCAACCTGTTATCTTGGATTCAGCACATGAATAATGATCTAAACCCCCTTTGGAGCGTTGATTTTTTTGTCGGTTATTTAAAAAAATTGGCTTTTCCATACCTTTTTACCACGTAGATATTGCATTTTTCTACGAAACGGCATATTTTTATTTTCACCTACGAGCATCATGACCTGAATTCATGGTTACAGTTTGCACGTCGATGCTCCTACCACCTTGTATACTCTGTTAATTTTCTGATGATTGATTTGACACATCTTGTCTGAAGCTATGACTAGAAATAAGGAAAACTTGTTTTGCTAGCTGTTTTTTAAAACTCCTAAATCCGCTGATTCTGAAGTGAATTTAAACTTGAAAAAAGTGTTATCTAAGACCCTTGACTGGAGTTTACTATATATTTACATGCGTTAGCCGTCGCGCAGCATACCCTGTACACGTCAGATGTATACAAGTAGACACATATATTATTTATTTCACTCCTCTTATAATTGCAATATTGCACATTAATAATTTCACTCCTTAAGAATTGATTTTCATTATTATTTTTTTGTAAAACCGATGAAAAATGTCTACGCTAGGGGGCCTAGAATGATATGCTGAATTCTTGGTTACAGTTTGCGCACTGGTTAAAAATTTACCTTATATGTATCTAAACGAACTATGGTGTTTTCAGCTTCAGCTATAGCCACATAGCCAATAATAGCTGTTTGTCTTATTACGCTATAATCTTGATGCCATTCGATAGGCCGCATCCTTTACACTTCTGCATCATCAGATGCACCACAGGTGCGTTACCAACACAAAGAAATACGTGAAGTCTCATATGCCAGTAGCTACACTGGTATCCATACTCTTGACGCCCGAACACTTCAACGCTGCTTGGTCGTAAGAATCGCTATTGAAATGCTACCTTGAAGACATCAGGTCCCCTCTTCTTCCTGAGGTAGTTGAAGCAGCACGCTCGGAAGCGCCGTGTGCCGCATGCGCGCGCGCATTCGCTGCCGCACGAATCGCACGCAGACCACACCGAGCTCACTGCAAGAATAGGAAAACACAATTAGAAATTTAGCTTTTGTGAAGGAGCTCATTGAGGGAACATTAACAGTAGTAGGTCCATATTTGGTCACTACATGTCTAAATATGGACCTACTACTGTAAATGTTTAAATAATATAAATAAAAAAATAATCATTCGTGGTTTTTGAGTAAGCTTTAATAATTCGTATTTATTCCACTTAGTTTATGTCGATGATATTATAATAATTTCCTGTCACTGTTAGTTACTTCGCAAGTGAAGGTTTATGAATTTGTGTGGGGTCTACCCACGGACTAATGAAAGATTACTTCGTGGGGCTACCCCACTTATATTCGTATACCTACACCACAACTGTCTTACATACATGTAATAACTTCGTATTATCTTTTATAACTTGAAAGTGATTTCAGTTGAAAAATACGTGGTCATAAAACTGCTAGACATAACCGTGGCAATATATATACTTGTTCATAATTCTAATTTTACTATAAGTTTTAGCTACAAAAGTCGTTAGTCATATATATTGCCACGGTTATGTCTAGCAGTTTTATCACCACAACTTAAAAGTGAAAAACAAAAAGTTTATTGAAAAAAAAAAACAACCGACTTCCAAAAAATCAACAACAAAGTGAAAAATAACTTTAATTTCGAAAGTCGGTGGCAAAGAAACGAAAATACAAAACCAAAGGCACCCGAAATTAAAGTTATTTTTCACTCTAAAGTGTTATTTTGGAAAATCGGTTGTTTTTTATGTTTCTTTAAGTAGTGATTGATTGAATGTAATCACCAACAGATCAATAGTTAGGTACTGGTATTTTAAGAAACTTAAGGTGGAAGCGCCAAGGTAGCCCGCGAAATTCAAATTTTGTTACGTTTTTTGCAATTTCCAGGTCACTGTCAGGTTGTATGGTGATCTAAATATGATTTGCGACCGTATCAAATATGGCTTTACAGAATCATAATCATTAGAATCAGCAATACATCTCTATTAGTTCATATTACTCTAAAGAATGACTATTTCATGAAATTATGACATTTGAGGGCAATTCTAACTTATGGAGTTGTATTGCTGATTCTAATGATTATGATTCTGAAAAACCTTATTTGATACGGTCGCGAATCATATTTAGATCACCATACAACCTGATACTGACCTGCAAATTGCAAAAAACGTAACAAAATTTGAATTTCGCGGGCTACCCTGGCGCTTGCACCTTAAAGCCCCTGCAGCCAAAGGTAAAAAGACAACGCCTGTAGGTGGGTGTGTAGTACTTCCCGAGATTAGCTATAGTTGTGGTATATAGTTAGCTGTTGCAGAATATGCATGGACGCCGTAGACTAGACTAGAATAGGATTAATCTAGGGTACAATGCAATTGCCTGGAGGCCGAGGAAACCGTCGTGCATGTGCTTTTCGAATGCACAGGCGTAGCCCAGATTAGAACAGAAACCCTCGGGGAACCCAAATGTTACACGGATATTCTAAACAGACCAGGAGTTATAGCCAACTTCTGGAGGGAGGTGGGCTGGCTGGAATAACAACCAAAGGCCGCCATGGCTCATGCACAATGGTTCACTTGAAGGACTAAGTGCGGAAACCAAACCCATAACATAGATCATAGAACATCTAGGGTACAATCTGACCTCTTCCGAGATATGGTGGCAAACATAAACACTTTCATGATCACGCTTTTAGATTTTCATACATAGCGAAGCTAAGTGCACGTGCGTAGTTTAGCCGATGCGGCAGCTATGGAGGAGAGCCTTTACAATACCCTTCTTTTTATGTCAATGAGTGTCAAACTAGCAGGGGGCTTACAGCCTACGGATATCTGCAACACCAGACGCATCGCAGACGTTTTATTCTACCAGAGACAAAGCCGAAATCTCTTATCATCATCATTTCAGCCGAAAGACGTCCACAGTTGAACATAGGTCTCCCCCAGGCCCCCCCACTTCGACCGGTTCTTAGCTTCTCGCATCCGCCAGATTCCTGCGGCCTTCACAAGGTCATCGGTCCACACTGTGGGAGGCCTTCTAACACTACGTCTTTTAGCCACTCCAGAACCTTTCAGCCCCATCGGCCATCTGGTCTGCTTGCAATGTGCCCTGCCATCTACGGATTAATCCCGTGTAATTATACGGGAAAATTACCCTTCAAGGTCTATGCCCAACAGTGGGCTGCAATAGGCTAATGATTGGTGGAAATATGTATGGAGGTAACTGGTAGTGGGTTCTTCAATTCGTCACTTCTTCTTACTCAAAGAAGTGCAGAATGAAGAAATATATAAGTAGGGTATCAACGGGCAAAACTTAGCAACACAACTTACCGATGAACATGAGTGAAAGAATAGCTGTAATTTTCAGCATTTTGTTAGTTTTTCTTTGCACGGAAACGTTCTCCTACTGAAGACGGTGTCGTAATGTCGTGTCACAGTTGACAATCGAGTTTTATATGCGTTTAAGTTTACTTAGCAATATGCGTAGGCAGCTAGACAAAGCTTTTTAGCTTACGACATAAACATTTATACTTAAGATTTCAATGGCATCTCGCTTTTATTCCCTCCCGGGTTAGAGTTATATTTCGCCAGTTATATTTGGGTCCCATATAATAGGGGGTTTGTGGCTAAGTAATGACAAACGCACGGGTCGATCGATCAGGTAAAGCAACGCTTGCCGTGGTTGGTCCGAAGATGGGTGACCATCTTTACAAACCAAAGCCCCTCTTTTTGGGTCGGGGCACAATAAAAAATAGTATATTATTTTATAATGATAATTTAGATAATATTATTACTTTTCTTTTTCTTGTGACATAACTGTACTTAATAGTTAGACATATGGTATCGCGGACTTTTTTGTAGATAGGTATTGGATGTATTCTATAAAACTGTATTACATCACTTTGCTCTATTGTCAATAGTTTCCGCAGCGTTTTTTTTGGTATTTTTTTCATACAGTTCCTTAACTTTTTTGAAAATATTCTATCGCCTACTTATATTCATCAGGGATAATGTCCCCTCCAGTGGTTCCCGCATTGTCGTTGCGGGGGACTCAGTAGCCGTGGTCCGCTCCCACGGTGAAGTGAAGAGGAACCCCAAGGTGGGGCCGCTCGTCAGGGCTTTTGCTTCCAAGCCGAGGACGTAGCGGCCAACAAGTAGGTTGCGGTGAGGTGTACCGAAGCTGAGGCGGGCCGCGATGTCGAATGGGAGGCATCGCGGCTGAGGGGGAGGAGGAGTGCCGGTACTTCTAAGTAGCGCTCTTCCCTTCCTTGGCTTGGACGGGGCCGCCACCGTTTGATGGCGGACGCGGTGGGGCCGCAGGGGAAGAGGAGTGTCGGTATAGCGTTGGCCGCTCTCCCTATCCCCTGCGGCCGAGAAGTGGTAGGCGGCGGGGCCACTGCGCTGACCCGTCGCAGGGGGACCAAGGGTGCCAAGGGTGCCAGGGTAGTCTGGGGCCCTTGTGCTACTTGGTTCCTGGGGCAGTCACGGCGTGCCATGTGTCCTGGTGCGCCGGACTGGTGGGGTCCGCAAGGGCCGATGCCTGCCAGGGGTGCGGGTTGTTCAAAAGAGATACCGTCGCCCCTGGCACACAGGCATCTGTGGGAACACGGGTGGGTTTTAGTCAGTAAAAGTCTGACACGCCTTCCTGCTCCACCCAGAGCGGGAGAAGTTATTTGATGATTGCCCAACCTCAAAAAAAAAAAAAGAAAAAAAAAGCGATAATGTAGAATTCTAATGGTGATATATTTTTTCAAATCAGTCCGGTAGTTTCGTAGCCTATTCAATTCAAACAAACAAATCTTTCCTCTTTGTAATATTATAGTGTAGGTGATATAAACAAACATTCTGAGCTAAAAAGCTTTGCCTACCAGCCCAAGAATATTGCAAAGTAAACTTGAACGGATATAAAATGGGGTCGTCAAATTGTACCACGACATTCGAACATCATCTTAGGTACGAGAACCATTCCTTAAAAAGAAAATAATATTTCAATAATCTTACAAAATGCTGAAGATAACAGCTATTCTTTCTCTTATATTTATCGGTGAGTTTAATCGGTAACTTTTGCCCTTTGTTCACGAGGAGTTTATCAATTCCGTATGTTTTTTACACGCTTTATATTAATTAGCTTCACTTGTATGTTTGTTTGTATTTTTGTATGTAACCGACTCCTTTGAGCGCGATTTTGACCCACTTTAAACGGTCAGATTTCATTGAATCTTTGTAAACTTGTCGAGGACCGATGACAATATTCAATAATTAACAAAAAAATTGAGAAAAAAAAAACACGTTTTTGTAGTTAGCAGAACTAAAAAATAGAAAATAAATAATAGTTTAAAAAACTAAAAAACACGCTTTAAAAACCAAACTAAAAAAGGAGAAAATAATTTAATTCAATTAAAAAGCGTGGGGTGCTTGACATTAATTTATTATAAAAGTACCTCAAAAAGCACCCCACGCTTTTTAATTGAATTAAATTATTATACATAGGCATATAGAACATAAATAGTCGGCAGCTGCACGCCGTGACTGTGACAAGAAGGCTTCCACTGAACATTATGCTATGATGGGACCCACAGCAGCACAGCGCTGATTTTCAGTGGTTACCCGAAACGTACAAAAATCAAGCCAGGATTTTTACAATTTAGACAAACAGTACATAAATATGACACATAGATGATATGTACATATAGATGGCCGATGGGGTCGAAAAGTTCTGGAGTGGCGACCGCGCACCGGAAGACGTAAAGTTGGAAGGCCTCCCACAAGGTGGACCGTTGACCTTGTGAGGGCCGCAGGAGTCCGCTGGATGCGGGAAGCACAGAACCGGTCGAAGTGGCGGAGCTTGGGGGAGGCCTATGTCCAGCAGTAGACGTCCTTCGGCTGAAATGATGATGATGGTACATAAATATTACCCTACAACCAATGATATAAAAATGCTATAAAGTAATGAAATGCGTAGCTACCCAAAAACATAATAGGTACCCACACAAAAATGTACCGAAGACATTAAGGGGTCTCGGTAAGTAATGGAATGGTCACCTATCCACGGACAAAACTCAGCAAGTGTTGATTCACCTTGAAAATCTACCCGTGCAGGTGCAGATGATATTTCTTTTATCCATTATACTAGTATCTACTAGTATAGTGCTTAATAGATAAACTGGAACAGGGCTGGAACCATGCTTGGTGGAAGAAATAGATAACGCAGGTACAGTAACGTCGGTTCAGTGGTAATAAAACCAGTATACGCTGGCCTCTTATTCAATTGAAACTCCGTACTTCGGTAGGCTAGCTCAAGGTCAAAGTATTACCACCGGCGTACTGCCTACTTCTACAATGTTGGTAGTAGCTCCCTCGATGAGCTCCTTCGCAAACAGCTAAACTTCTAATTGTGTTTTCCTATTCTTGCAGTGAGCTCGGTGTGGTCTGCGTGTGACTCGTGCGGTAGCGAATGCGTGGGTGCATGCGGCACGCGGCGCTTCCGAGCGTGCTGCTTCAACTACCTGAGGAAGAAGAGGGGACCCGACGACTTCAAGGTAGCATTTCAATAGCGCTCCTTACCACAGAGCAGCGTTGAAGTGTTCGGGCGTCAAGAGTATGGATACCGGTGTAGTAACTGGCACATGAGACATATCAGCTGTGTCTCTATGTTGACAACGCATCTTCGATGCCTCTTGTATTGCAGATGTTCACAGGCAGCTGTGACTACTAACCCCTTCTTACATAGTTTTACGTTATCTTGCACAAATCGTAATTGAGCTTAGGATCAACGGCTTTTGGATTTTATGTGGTGGGCCGATGTCCTGGTGAAAGCACAGGAGTCTACTGGATGCGAGAGGTACAGAACTGGCGAAAGTGGCGGTGCTTTGAGGAGGCATATGTCCAGCAGTGGACGTCTTTCGGCTGAAATGATAAAGACGATGAGTTACAAAAGACAGCTGCTTTAATAGAACAAGTCTTCGTTTCCCCTTTATTGCCACAGCTTCCCCTCTATGACAAAATGTATAACATTAATCAACATTATATGAATAGAATATGTATTTGTACAATAATATGTGTGGGCGAGTGACCATAATAACTAATGTGCACGGAACTAATGCTGCTTTCAAAATTCATTTTTATGCCAGAACATAGGTTTATGTATTTGGGTGACCATCTTTAGATACCAAGACCCCTCCGTGCCTCGGAAAGCACGTTAAGCCGTTGGTCCCGGCTGTCATTCGTGGATCTTTGACAGTCGTTACGGGTCGTCAGAAGACCAAAAGTCTTGCAATCAGTCTTACCAAGGGGTATCGTATTACCCAGTAACTGGGTTGTGGAGGTCAGATAGGCAGTCGCTCCATGTAAAATACTGGTATTCAGCTGCATCTGGTTAGACTGGAAGCTGACCGCAACACAGTTGGGAAAAGGCTAGGCAAATGATGATGATGATAAGGTTTATGTATTTAAAACTTAAAACTATAGTGGCCCCTTAAGGTGAACCTAGTCCACATTTTTTGCATACAAACTTCTTTACTCCACTGTCTGATATAGAACATCCAAAGTAAAATATGATTTCGTTTTGTCTCATTATAAATATTGGCTGTACGGAAACAGAATACTAAAATAAAAACCCATTAAAAAGTTAGGAGCCAACAAACATTCGTTTTTCTTGCTAATTTTACTTAACTTTGGGCGTGTTTAAGTAATAAAAGAATTGTAAAATCTCCAAAACCAAGTCGGTACCGACAAAGTTCAATTATCGAAAAGTAAAATAAACTTTATTGGTCATTGATTTATGCAATGGCTTTTTCATAAAACCCGATTTTCCAAAGGACTTTTCTTAATTTTTTCGCGAATTTTTTACTATGAATGATCCTGCATCTCACTCAATAACGTTGTGCGTGTAGACTATTGTCTAACTGCTCATCACTGATACTAACTCTGTCGGACACAAAGCCTAGTGAGACAGCGTGATTTTTAGCCAGGCCCACCAGTGAGTTCGAGCCCGCGACTAGGTTCCCCTTAACATTCTACCATTACAAATGGTGTGCAAATGTTTACTTACTATATTTGCTGTCTTTTTTTATTAATTTAATAAAAAAATACAAAAAGACTCATGCATTAAGAGCAGTGGGGGCCCCTGAGCCCCCCCTCAGTGGTAAAAGCCCAGACTTACGAGTTGTAGGTATCTACACGACCCACAATTATAATAGGTATAAGATCTAAGGGTAGGTTTTAATTTAAGTAAAAGTGATGGCAGTTGTGTAGATTTACGAGTTGTAGCTCTTAGGTACGAACCAAGATAAGCGATTACCTTTGTGTAAATAATTTCATCACCACTGCTCTCAAAACGGTTAAGGAAAACATCGTGAGGAAACTGGCATGTCCTAGAACCAAACATTCGAAGACATGAGACACCTACAAACCCGCATTGCGCCCGCGTGGCCCATTCCCTCTCACAGAGGCCTGTGTCCCAGCAGTGGGAACATTATAGGCCTATTTTGCATTAGGATATTTAAGGAACAAATTAATTAATTGATGTCAAAGTTATGAGTTTTCCAGTTCAAAAGGTAAAATTTATTATAATGTCAGTTATTGAATGTAATAGACTTACCCATTTTTTTTAATGGGTAAGCCTATCTAAATTATACTTTTGGTTTTATCATAGGTAATTGTAAATTGTGATTGTAAATGTAATGACTATTATAATGTCAATGTGTCGACAGAGTAAAATTTGCAAACATTAATTAATTATTGGTATAAATACTTTCAGTATTTCAATACAATTACGCGAAACAAATTACTAATAACGGCCCCCTGCTAATGACATTCAAATGCCAAAAGATCCTTGCAGTTAAATGACAAATCATTTTCTTTTTTTTTCTAGATCCACCTTGGTCAAGATATGAAGGAAAGTCAACCGAAGTCAGAAGTACCCGTGCTCATGGTTGAGTATATAACCATGCCTGAACAGTGGACCGCCAACAGATTCACAAGCGAACACCATCCTCACTCTGTAGAGGATATATATATGCTTGAAAATCGCTTGGATTGAATGTTGGTCACAGTGGGAAATTGTTTTTTAACTTAATGACTGAATTTTATTAAATAATTATTTAAATAAAAAAATAATTCAAATAAATAAATGCAAAAATAAAAAGTGTTTCTAACTAATTTTATTTTCAACTGGGACCTGCACCCTAATTGCGTAACACGCGATTAATCATAATCGGTTTCATTTTGACAGTTCAACAATATTCATTGCGTTATTTACGTTGCTGAGCAGACACATTTTTCGAACAAATGAAGCAATGGTTTAGCCATTTGTTTCAATACGAAACAAATTAGGATGAATCGTGAGTTACGAAATTAGGGTGCCGCTACCTAATTGCGTAATGCATTATTGGCAAACGATTCATAATAATTTGCTTCGTTTCTATCGCAGTTTGCTTAATTTTACAAATTTCGTATTGCGTAACTCCAATATTGTGAAAGCAATAAATACTCTATTAAAGTGAATGAAATGTCAGGCATAATTGGGTATACGCCAATTTTTGGTATTAATTCGAATTGTGTAACTAGTTTGACAGCTATCAGTTTGTTTGAAACCAACGAGCCGTCTGTTTTCCAAAGCGAAGGCAACATACTCGCCGCTATCATTTTTCTTCGCACAGTTTATTGGGATTTACTTATTAAATCTCATAAAATATAACGATAAAATATGTCTTCCTGGTAAATTGTGAATGTGAGTTTGTGTAAAACCCCAATGATAAATGAGTATTGTGGTATTTTGAATAGCGAAGCAACGAGGTGATAATAGGTCTTTACCTATGAAATTGCCGTTTTGTATGAAAAAATTTAAACGAATTTTTTTCATGTATTTTTTATTTGTATTAATCGAAGTAATCACCCATGCAATCAATGCATCTTTGCCATCGCAGTGGCAGTTTATTGATGCCCTTCTTAAAGAAATCAGCTGGACGGGAGGCAACAAATTCTTCAAAGGCATTACTGCCTCTCGGGTATTGAATTTTTTTCCCGCCAAGAAGTTATCCAAATTCTGGAAAAAGTAGTAGTCTGTAGGCGCAAGGTCTGGTGAGTAGGGCGGATGACGGAGAGCTTCCAACCCCAGTTCTTGCAACTTGGAGACCGTCTGCTGTGCAGTATGAGGTCGCGCGTTGTCGTGCAGGAGCAGCGGAGACGAGCGATTGACCAATGCTGGTTGGAGATGTGCCAGCTTCTCCATCATTGTGTTCAGTTCTTCACAGTACACATCTGCAGTAATGCTCACCCCGTTTGGTAAGAAGCTGTGATGAATCACACCGGCGCTAGACCACCAAACAGTGACCATCACTTTTCTAGGGGTAAGTTTTCGTTTAGGGCATTGTTTAGGTGCTGAACCAGGATCCAACCAACTTGCTGAGCGCTTGCGGTTATCAAACAGAATCCATTTTTCATCGCAGGTAACAATGCGGTTCAAAATTCCTTCATTTGTGTGTCTGTTGAGCAGTGCAAGGCACGTCTCGACGCGTACTTCGCGCTGACGATCATTGAGTTCGTGGGGCACCCATTTGTCAAGCTTTTTTACCTTGCCAATTTGACGCAAATGGACCAATATTGTTTTGACGCTAACGTCGAAAGCTGCTGCTAATTCAGCCGTAGATTGTGTATCATCAGCTTCCACAATCGCCTTTAATTCGTCATTGTCGACCAAAGTCTTCGGACGACCGCGAGGTTCATTTTTCAGGTCGAAATTTCCAGAACGGAAGCGAGCAAACCAATAACAGGTGGTGCGTTGGTTTGTAGTGTTAGCTCCGTAAACGTCGTTGATGTTGCGTGCCGCTTGTGCCGCGTTGCTGCCACGACGGTACTCATATTCCATAATTACTCGAATTTTTAACGTATCCATGATGACGAAAAAGATTGAAATGCGATGAAAATGTAACACTAATCAATAAACAAATGACTACTTTTGGAAAAAAAAATCCATGTTTTTAAAATAAAATTAATTTGAAATTAGAATTCTTACCCAAACAAAAATTATTTTGATTTGAAATGGCCAGTACTGCAAAACGGCAATTTCATAGGTAAAGACCTAATATTAAAGAGATAATTGCAATAGTTTTCTTCTGTTACATGTGCATACAACCTAAAATAAAGATACTTAGATGATATTTAACGAAATACAAATTCGCACCTCGTACCGTAAATTTATCGCCACAAACTTGGCAAGCCAGTCTAGCATTTTTACGAATTGATTGTAATTAGAAAACCGAAAAGCAATTTTAAAGAGGAAGAACAAAAGAAGCACACTTTGAAGAAGCAGTTTATGTTAATGTGAAGTGGACTGTATTATTTTTGGGAAATGTTGAATTAAACACTTCTTTCTTCGTATTGTTCTTTTATTCTTCTAATGCTGGAGCTGGAGACCGACTGCCCCTCGGCCCAAAATGGCCCTCATTATATACAATTCTGCTAAGGGCTCTAGCCAATCATAAACTAACATAAATCCCGCCCACTGGGCGTCAACCAATCATAGAGCAGTACATTTCTCGATACACTTAAGCTTAAGTACGACGAAACTATACTGTAGTGAGAACCGTTTTCACATAGATTGCGCACGAAGCTTAGGTATGTCGAGCCTTTACCGTAAGGGGAACCTTTATTAAATTACAATTATTTACAGTATTTCTCTACATAAACTATGATATTTGCACATAATCACTCGTTAATAAAGTCTCTCGCGCACATTAACACATTTAGTTTATAGTCTTTCATTGTTCTTTTCACTTTAAATACACAAGGCTCGGCGTCCGTTACAGTTCTCCCCCCGGCGCAGCTCGCGTAGCCTCTTCTATCTTCATGACGACGACGAGCTTGCTCACGGGGCGCCGGAAAACGCCTGTTCTGGTGCGCACCTCGACGACTCTGATGCTGCCGTCAGGCCCGCGATGTGTGCGCTCGACGATCCCCATCGGCCAAGTGTTGCGGGGCAGGGTGCTGTCGACCACGAGGACCACGTCACCGTCTTGTATCGGACGCACGCTGTTTTGCGGCTCGCCGCGCGGTACCAAAGTGGGTAGGTACTCGCGCAGCCAGCGTTGCCAAAATTTATCAGCGAGTGCTTGACTAACTCGCCATGTTCGCCGGTCGGCCTCGTCGCAGGATCCCGTTGATGGCAGTCCCCCTGACGACCCCAGTAGGAAGTGGTTGGGGGTCAGGGCCTCGGGGTCGCTGGGGTTCACGCTGACATGGGTCAATGGCCTCGCATTGACGGAGAACTCGGCTTCAGTTAGTAGAGTTCTCAGGATTTCTTCTGTCGGCGTCTTCTCTCGCAGCGTGACGCTGAGGGCCGCTTTCACAGAGCGCACCATTCTTTCCCACGCGCCGCCTTGGTTGGGCGCGCCAGGAGGTATGAAGCGCCACTCCATGCGGCGCTGTAGCCCTTCGTCTCGCAGGGCAGGCATCCACTCAGCGTAGGCGTTGCGTAACTCTTGATCCGCCCCGCGAAAGTTGGTCGCGTTGTCGGAGTACATCACTCTCGGCCAGCCTCTGCGGGCCGCCATCCGTCTCAGCGCCATGATAGCTGAGTCTGTAGAGAGTGACGGGACGAGCTCGATGTGCACGGCGCGGGAGGTAAGGCACGTGAAAAGTGCGCCCCACCTCTTTTCTCGACGGCGCCCTATCTTGACCGTCATTGGCCCGAAGTAATCCACCCCGCAGTTAGTGAACGGGCGGTGGAACGGGTCAAGGCGGGCGCGCGGCAGATCCCCCGTAGCTGGTGTCTGCGGCGTGGCTCGCCGCCTCTTACAGAAGGCACAGTTCTTCTCGACGGCGCGTACCGTGGGTCGTAAATGGATGACCCAGTACCGCTGTCGTAGGTCGTTCGTCACGCGCTCTCGATTGGCGTGACCCGCTGCGCAGTGCTCCCGTAGTACAAGGAGCTTGGTCAGTTGATGACGACCATCCAGGATGATTGGTCGTTTCGTCTCCGGGGGTGCGGAGGAGGCCTCGATCCGGCCCCGTAGCTTTAGGACGCCGTCTTCTAGCACTGGATCCAGACGGTACAGTCGGCTCGTCTTGGTTATCGGACGGGCGGACCGGATGTTCTTGATATCTTCGCTGAAACTCTCTTCTTGTGCTTGACGGATCAGCTCGGCTTCGGCACGTTGAATGTGGCGATGTTCCATGGTCGTCGCTCTTCGTCGGCAGATGTCGGTGAAGGCGATTGCTCGTGCGGCAGCTCTTACTAAAACTTCGTACCTGGAGAAACGGGTAGGGTTCGGCAACCAACTGTCCTTTTCTGTTTTCTCGCTGACATGCAGGACTTCTTCTTCTTCCGGCCCGTCGGTCGCTGTTGCAGGCCACTGCTCCTCTGGCAGTAGCAGGAAGTCTGGTCCCTGGAACCATCGGTCCGTTGCGCTGATAGGTGTGTCGACTAGCCGTGTGGCATCGTCGGCTATGTTGTGGGCGGTGGGTAGCCAACGCCATTCTTCTTTCTGGGTCAGCTCCGCGATCTCTCCCAGCCGGTGCGCAACGAAAGGCGTGTAGCGTCGCACGTCGTGGTGGATCCAATGCACCACAGTAGATGAGTCGGTCCAGTAGGTCGTCTGGCCGACGTTGACTCGATGCTCTCTTCTTATAGTGTTCGCGAGTCTTGCTCCGATGACAGCGGCTTGTAACTCTAGCCGTGGTATGGTCTGGGCTCGGCGAGGCGCTACCTTAGCTTTGGCGGCTACCAACACGATGTTCAGGCTTCCGTCGACGTTCTTTATCCTCCAGTAGGCTACGGTCGCGTAGGCTTGTTCACTGGCGTCGCACAGGATATGAAGATCGATGCGTTCGTACCTTTGTCTTATGTAGCACCTTGGCAGTCGAAGTTGGGCGAGCTCGGGGAGCCGTGCTAGCCAGGACGCGAAGAGTTCGTTTTCTTCATCTGGGATCTGCTCGTCCCACGTCGTCTGTAGTCGCCACAAGCTCTGCAGTATAATCTTCGACCGTATAGTGTAGTGACTCAGCAATCCCAGTGGGTCGTAAATGGACATCACCGCGCTGAGCGCTTCTCGTTTGGTCGGCGCGCGGGTTCTCGTTCGTACTTCGGCCGGAACTCGGTTCATTGATGTGTTGAATCCCAGCTCGTCTCGTTCCGCGTTCCAGTATAGCCCAAGTATTTTGTTCTCGGGTTGTTCTCCCCCCAGTTGGTTGGGGGAGGTAGCGTGTAGCTCCTGAGGCACGTCGCGCAGCACTGTCGGGTCGCTGGAGCTCCATCCTCGTAATGTGAAGCCCGCGTGCGCATGTACCGCCCGCGTCTCGTCGACCGCCTTGCGCGCTTCCTCTGCGTTTTCATAGCTTGCCACCAGATCATCCATGTAATGACTCTCCTTTATAGCTTCTAACGCTCGCGGGTACTCTTGCCCATATACGTCCGCGTTATGGTTGCGTACATAGTGGGCCATGTACGGGGAGCTCGCAGCGCCGAAGATCATGCTGGTCATCTTGTACTTCCTTGGATGTCGTTCTCGTTCGCCGCCTCGCCACAGGAACTGTTGCGCCGGCTGATCCTCCGGCCTTATTCTGATCCTCAGGAACATCTCTTGCACGTCCGCTGTGATGGCTACTCCTCTTTCTCTGAATCTGAACAGGATCCCGGGCAATGACAGCAGCAGGTCGGGTCCCTCCAATAGTTCGTCGTTCAGGCACACCCCGTTGCTCTTGGCCGCCGCGTCAAATACAAGTCTATGCTTACCGGGTTTGTTCGGGTTCTGCACGGCGAAGTGCGGCAGGTACCAGCAGACGGCGCTCGTTTCTTCGGTTCCGTCACACGGCGTTGCGTACCCCTTGCTTAAGAGGTTGTCCATCTGCTTGGAGTACTCAGCTGCGAACCTGGGGTCGGCGTCCATCTTCTGCTCGATCTTCTTCAGCCGGCGTAGCGCTTGATTGTAGCTCGGTGGCATGATGACGTCGTCTCGTCGCCATGGCAGCCCGACTTCATATCCGCTGTCGATCTTCTTTGTAGTCCTCTTGACTATGTCGACAGCCCGTTGATCCGCTTCTTTAATTCTTGGATTTCCTTGTATGCCGAGCGCGTCGATCCTGAAGTGCGCCTCAACTAGTTCGTGAAGTTCTTGGCCGCTTGTTCCCGTCGTTCGTTCGGGCTCGTAAATGTGCAGCACGTTTCCTTCTTGCTGGATGACCTTTCGTGGCGCCGTTCCGTGCACCACCCATCCTAGTTGAGTTCTTGATGCGGCCGGTTGATCAGGACGGCCGACTCTTAGCTCGCGAGACACAATACACTCCCAGTGATCTGTTCCGACCAGGAGCCCGGGGCGTGTCAGTTCGTAACACACCTCTTCCGGTGTCAAGTCCTTTAGGTGCTCGTAGTCTAATAGGGTGTGAGGGATTGATTGTTGATGCAGTCGGAGGTCCTTCATAGTCCTTGCTCTAACCTTGTATCCATCATTGCTCTTCAATCCTTTGACATGTATGTTCACCAGTTGACTTTCCATCTCTTGCTGCGACATGTTGACCCCGTTCAAATGTAAAGGTTGAGTCGGTCCCTCTGCTCCGATGCTTGCTGCCAACTCTTCATCAACGAGGGTGATAGTGGCTCCCTCATCCAGGAGAGCATGGGTCTTCACCTCCCCCCGTGGTCCGGAGATGATGACAGGGCACATTTTCAATAGGACCGCTCTTGGTCCGGCTCCCGGTCTAGTTGCTACGGACAGGACCGCTTCTTCCTTTGGTTCTTCTGTCTTTGCCTCTCGCTCCTGATGTAGAGTCGTATGGTGTGGGCGGCGACACTGACCTACGCCGCATGCCTTCACTTTACAGCTCGAGCGCCTGTGTTGTTTCTGGACGCACTTGAATCATATCTTCTTTTCCTTCACGAGACGCCATCGCTCATCTACAGTGAGCGCCTTGTATTTAGGGCACTGCGTTAAGAAGTGAGCTTGATCACAAATGGGGCACTTGTCCTTTTCTTCCTCTACTCCCTCGACGGTGGCGAAGACGCTTGCCTTCTTCTTAAGTGTCACGACGGGTCGGGTTTCTCTCTTCTGACTCGTGGCGCTTGCAGACGGGGCGTATGTGTATCGCAGCGCCCTATCCGCTTCCCGCATCAAGAAACGTGACATCACGATGATCTCCGGCTCTGCTGTCCCTTCGTGATCGTAGGCGAAGTCGCACCAGCGGGATCGAAGGTGTGGGCTAAGCTTGTCTAGTACTTCTCGCGTCATCATGGGATTGAACAGGTAGCCTCTCCTATCGATTGTGCTCAACACGCAGGTGATATTCTGTAGCTTGATAGCGAAGTTGTTTAACTCAGCTGCTGACGCACCAGGCTTCGGGAGTTTCTTGAGGTCTTCCAGGGCGCGATCTATTATAACTTCTGGTCTGCCAAAACACTGCTCTAGGGTCTTCATTATGACGTCTGGATCGGTGGCCGTATGCAGAAGGGCAGCCACAGCGTCTCTTGCTTCCCCTTTGAGGCAGCTTCTTAACCTCTGGATGTTCTCCGCTGCTGATATCTGATACATGTTGGTTGTGTCTCGTACTGCTGCTTTGAACGGCAACCACTCGTTTGCTGCTCCGGAGAAAGTCGGTAGGTCCGTATGCCGCGGCCTGGGTCTGGCCATCTTCTCCAATGTGGCTGCCAGGTGTTCGATGCTATTCCTTTTGGTTGGCGTCGGTGATCTCGTTCTTGGTACCTCGAAACGTATCTGCTTGGGCTCTTCTCTTATGTCCCGGGTTCCTTCCTCTTCTCGTGAGCTGATGGGGTTCGTCCTCAGCCAAGCGTCCACCTTTTGATGGGGTTCTTCACGTGGAGGAGCAATTTCTTCTGGTACACTCTCTTCGTCCTGGATCACAGACACCTGCGTAGCTAGTCTCTTCTTGACTAGGTCCGCCTCTAATTCTAACTCTTTCTTTTTGATAGCGGCCAGCTTCTCTGCCGCCTCCAGTTCCACCATCCGTAGCCGCGTCGTCACACTTGTCGTGGATCGTTGTGACCTAACTGATCGAGTCGGTGATCCTATTCTTCGTTGCACCGTAGCGTCCGTTGTTTGTAGCCCGGATGGCCCCGCCGTGCTAGTGTCTGCTAATCTTGAAAATGGTGACGCCGGAGGATCCAGTGAAAGCCTTCTCATCCTTTCTCGCTCAATGAAATCCGCTTCTCGGCGGCGCGCTTCCCGTTCCTCAATCTCGGCGGCATCTCCTTGGCTTCGTGTCACCACCATCTTCTAAGCTTAGGGCTCTGCTACTATACGACGACACAACACGACGATCTTCACTACGATGCTACGCTATTCTAGTCGACGACACTTGACACGGCGTGGTGATACTTTTCTAGTCACTTGACAACACTAATACGGTGTGATGGCACTCTTACTCACCGAAATTTGACACGGCGTGATGATGCTTCCACTCGCTGGCACTTTGACACGGCGTGAAGATGTTTCTAGTCACTGACACTTCGACACGGCGTGAAGATATTTCTAGTCACTGACACTTCGACACGGCGTGAAGATATTTCTAGTCACTGACACTTCGACACGGCGTGAAGATATTTCTAGTCACTGACGCTTCGACACGGCGTGATGATACTTTCGCTCGATAACGCGGCCCGATGACGTCACACGTTCGTTATTCCCTCTTCAATCGCCGGGCGCCGGTACTTTTCCACACGATGACGTCACACGACGCGATGATACCACCACTCGACGACTCTTCTACACGACGACGCCACACGTACGTTATTCCTTCTTCAATCGCCGGACGCCGGTATTTTTCCACACGATGACGTCACACGACGCGATGATACCTCTGCTCGACGATTCTTCGACACGATGACGTCACACGCACGTTTTTCTTTCTTCCCTCGCCGGGCACCGGTATTTTTCCACTCGATGACGTCACACGACGCGCTGATACCTCTGCTCGACGATTCTTCGACACGATGACGTCACACGCACGTTTTTCTTTCTTCCCTCGCCGGGCACCGGTATTTTCCACTCGATGACGTCACACGACGCGCTGATACCTCTGCTCGACGATTCTTCGACACGATGACGTCACACGCACGTTTTTCTTTCTTCCCTCGCCGGGCACCGGTACTAACTTGCTTCTGGTCGGCGTTGGTGCACCTACGTTATTCTTTCTTCGTTCCGTGGGCGCCGGCACTACTTAAACTCTGGTCGGCGCCGATACACGTGCACACATTGCTGAATAACGGTCGGATTCACACCGGTACAGCCGATCTCCTTTTCTTGCTCCTTCAGATTTCTTCTTGGTGATCGTGGCCGCGGGTTCTTCGTTCTTGATTATCCGCCGCTCGAAGGACCAGACTGAAGTGGACTGTATTATTTTTGGGAAATGTTGAATTAAACACTTCTTTCTTCGTATTGTTCTTTTATTCTTCTAATGCTGGAGCTGGAGACCGATTGCCCCTCGGCCCAAAATGGCCCTCATTATATACAATTCTGCTAAGGGCTCTAGCCAATCATAAACTAACATAAATCCCGCCCACTGGGCGTCAACCAATCATAGAGCAGTACATTTCTCGATACACTTAAGCTTAAGTACGACGAAACTATACTGTAGTGAGAACCGTTTTCACATAGATTGCGCACGAAGCTTAGGTATGTCGAGCCTTTACCGTAAGGGGAACCTTTATTAAATTACAATTATTTACAGTATTTCTCTACATAAACTATGATATTTGCACATAATCACTCGTTAATAAAGTCTCTCGCGCACATTAACACATTTAGTTTATAGTCTTTCATTGTTCTTTTCACTTTAAATACACAAGGCTCGGCGTCCGTTACATAATGTATTACCTATCTAAGGACTTCCATGAACTAGCTACACACACACACCATAATATAAATATATTTATTTCCACATCATTGTCTGTTCAAGGTAATATCAATATTATTTCCTTTAAAAGAACCTATTGAATATGCCTAAATATCGTATCTACACATATTGTTTGTAGTCGAAGGCAAATTATAACAACAAACTAAATTAAACAAAGTAGGTAGGTAGGCAACTGAAAATATATCTAAGTACCTGTGTGTACCTTAAATATTTTTCAAATAATTATTGTAAATAACAAGTTAGTAAGAATATCCAATTCAATTATTGTATGCCCGTGGGTTACAGCCCACTCCCTCTCATAGAGAGGCCTGTGTCCCAGCAGTGGGAACTTCATAGGCTGATTATGCTAATGCCTGTCAAGTTTATCACACATGTTGTAAAGTAATTCAATCATACAATATTATTCTTTACATTCGGTGGAAATCCACAAAATTAGCATTGTACTCTTCTTGCATCAGACTATGGTAGTCTTGAATAATGTTTTCTAAATATTGAATAATCATAATGAGGATGTAGTTAAATTCTTTTTTTTTTCTTTCAGGTGGCTCAACTTTATTAAACAGTAAAAATTTAAACTTATTTCCTCATGAGCTCACAACAACATTACTAAGCTGTATTTTAATTATAAATAATGACTTCCACGGGAAAAAATTAGCGCAAACTTGCCAAATTCCACTAATCAATACAATATTCTTGTTTCAATTTCTTTTTGCCTCATAACCAACGATTTCATGTGAAATATGAACAAATGCTATCGTTAGAAGGTTGAAATTATATAAAGAAAACAGTTGTTTTGTTAACCATTTTAAATTTGTTACCTTTATGTACAAAATAAATGTCAACTTAGCTAAACACTGCTATTTTCTAAAAATAGTATCACTGTAAGATCAATAACTTGTCTTCATAAAAAAATGCTTAAATATGTATTTCTTAACAAGTTATTTTTAGTTCATAATTAAAACACTTTGTAAGTAGGTAAGTATTAAAGTTTGGTCCGCGTGTATTGCAGATTTCATAAGACATTTTATTTGTACTGTCTCGTTGTATCGTAAGCGCTACTGCTGAGCACGAGGTCCCGGATTCCCAGGTCGGGCAAAAAGTTTTTGAGTTTTTCTTGTAGCGGCACTCTAGAAAATACTTCGCTACAAATATCTAAAAACGCAAAAAGAGAAGTGGCGCCATCTACAACGCCACAGGCGAACTACGCAAGACTCACGTCACAGAAATCCCACCAGTGCCCACTAGACACAACACCCGTCTGGTCGGAGGATCGTCCCTTTACTATAGAGTATGAGTGAACTTTACACCCTGTTTCTCATACCTCTACAGGTTGAAATTGAAAACATGCGACAAACCGTAATGGGAGATTGTACTCATCATTATGAACAACTTTTACTGAGGGACCAAAGATGCAATCGCAAAAAAAAGAACAGCTGTTCCCTACATTTTGACGAGTTATGCGAACATAAATGTAGGGAACAGATGTTTTTTTTTTCGCGATTGCATCATTGGTCCCTTAGTAAAAGTTGTTCATAATGATGAGTACAATCTCCCATTTCGGTTTGTCGCATGTTTTCAATTTCACCCTGTATATTCTATCTGGAATTTCTCAGTAGCAGCCCGGTGTACGGATTTATCCCAGTTATTTATTTATTTATTTATTCAGGGACAATAAACAGCTACAATATGTGTTGAAACAAAGAAAAAAAATATACAAAATATTAACAATATTGCAGCCCACTACATTATCCGCATATTAATAAGAGAAAATTCATGATGATAATGAGTGCCACTAGACAGGTATTATATAATTTTAAACATCACAATAATAAAAATAAAAAAAATATTAATTACATCATGCAAAATTGAGATTCCAAATGATTGATTGCTTGGAAAACAGTAATAATTAACACTAATAAAATACACACACACTAACTAAAATAAAAGTCTACACTAGTTTACATTCCTAATAACATTATTGGCTAATAAGAAGATTAATAACATTCCATTTAAATTTGGATTTTGAGCATACAAAAATATCAATATTAACAAAATTACAATTATAAGATTCAACCATTCGACGTATAGGGCAGCGCAAACCAGAATTAGTTCGACATGTATTGACAGCAAATAGGGTACCTGCACGGATACTACGTACATTAACAGTGCGTGGAACTACATAACATAGCTTGCTCGTGAGATCGATACAGTCAAAATCACCACGAACAATACCATACAGTACAGAAGCCTCTAGATACTTACGTCTAGATATTAGGTTGACCTGCCTATATTTATCGAGCAATTGTGAGTATGACAAATACGTTTTGTGGCATCTGTAATGCATGGCTCGTAGAAACTTTCGCTGAACTTTTTCAATCTCGTCTATGTATTTCTGGTAAAACGGGTTCCAGATAGGAACGGCATATTCTAATTGTGACCGCACAAGAGCCTTATACAGGTAAAGGTATGTAGAGACCCGCTTGAACTCGGTGGCCGATCTCATAACGAAACCATACATCTTAAATGCTTTATTTACAATATTTTCTACATGTTGGTTGAGGGATAGCTTATCATCAATTAACACACCAAGGTCTCTCACAGTAGATACATTACTGAGTGTTGTGTCGTGCAATGAGTACTTAAAGTTAATAACTCTTTTATTCTTAGTGAAATTGATGCAATTGCACTTGGAGAGACTAAGGTGTAGCTTATTATTTAGACAGTAGTCAGTGAGACTGTCCAGATCTTGTTGAAACAGTTGACAATCCTCAACAGTCTGTATAGACCTATATGCTTTTAAATCATCAGCATATACAAGAAAATTAGTATTTTTAAAACATTTGCTTATGTCATTGATATATAGAATAAACAATAGCGGTCCCAAGATTGAGCCTTGTGGAACACCCGAGGTTACATGCACTGCATAAGACTGATGACCATTCACGACAACCTTTTGTGTTCTATTTTTAATATAGGATGAGAACCAGCGAAGCAAATTTCCTCGTATACCATTATACGCAATCTTATTTAGTAGAATTTCATGGTCGACCTTGTCAAAAGCTTTTTTGAAGTCTGTGTAAACAGCGTCAACTTGTAACCGCCTGTCCATATTTTCAAAAAGATAGTTGGAAAAAATTAATAAATTAGAAACAGTCGACCGTCGCTGAACAAACCCATGTTGCTCTGGGATGATGACGCTATGTAAGATTGGATAGATTTCATTGTGTACGAGTCTCTCAAAAAGTTTTGACAAGGTCGACAGTATCGAGATAGGCCGGTATTGCTCTACGTCATGTTTAGAGCCATTCTTGTGTACAGGCGTGATGTTCGCCTGTTTCCATTCATCCGGGAAAACACCTTCGCTTAAACATTTATTGTAAATAATAAAGAGTGGCTTACAGATACTGCTAGCGGCGGCCTTAAAGAACATAGCAGGGTACCCGTCGGGGCCAGCTCCCTTAGATGGATCTAGTAATTTTAGCTCTACAAGTATTTTACCTTCCTCAATATGCAGGTTATCGATCAAGCTAACATTCGCATCACAGTGTGTAGGCGGGGTCCAGGCGGACAATGAGGGTGAACTCGGTTCAAACACAGACTGAAAAAAGTCTGAAAACATATTACAAATCTCTTCAGGGGCACTTGACTTAGTGTTTTGATAGTGCATATTAGATGGAATACCAGATTTATTTTTGCGATTTGAAATATAAGTCCAAAAGTACTTAATGTTTGTGGTAAGTTTATCTTCAACTGATTTAATATAGTTAGAGTAGCAGGTCTTACAGGCTTCTTTGAAGGTTACTCTGTATTCCGAGAACTCATTGTAGTCTTTGATGTTCTTAAATTTTTTCCATTTGACCCAGAGACGCTGTTTTCTCTTGTAAATTTTTATTAATTGTGCTGAGAACCAAACTGGAAAATCAAGTGTCCGAGACTTAACACGCGGCACATTGCGTTCAATAATGCCACCGAGAACATCATAAAAGCATTGCACGGCCTCTTGCGATGGAAGGCGCTCCAGCAGGTTTACCCATTCAACCTCACTGATTAGTTTATTAATCACCTCATAGTTAGCTTTGCGAAAGTCATGTTTACTCAACGTTTTCCTTTTAAGAGCTCGTGTGGAGACACGTATGGAGGCTGTAGCAACAAACGGAGGATGATGTGTGTCTATAGGTAGTAGTGAGTCTAATGGAGGGCTTGTAGTAATAGTGGCGTTCGAAACAAACAAATCTAAGATTTTCCCATTAGCATTAGGTATATTATTAAATTGGTATGCATTCAGGGTAGACATGAGCTGTGCCAATTGAGAACATACAGGGGAAGTTCCAGACCATGACATACCAGTAAGCTGATGTGACCCAATAGACTGACCAGCATTCCATGTAATCACAGGAAGATTGTAGTCTCCAACAATAAATATATTTTCGACATATGGCTCATTTAACATGTCCTGTAGTGTATCAAAGTGAGACGTATATATATCGGTAGTAGCCCAAGGAGGCATGTACACAGCACTTACTACATGCATTTTAGAGCTATTATCCTTACTCGGAATACCAACCGTAAGATGCTCAATGCTCGTCGGTCGACCAGGAGTGTCAAGCAAACATGACCGGAGTCCACGCAACACCGCGACCAGAACCCCACCACCATCACGTTTACAAGTTGTGTCGCGATCTCGATCACAGCGGTACACAACGTATCGAGGATCCACAAACTCACAGCTAGCAATACCGGGTATAAGCCACGTCTCGGTCAATATGATTATGTCATATGAAAACGACAGAATACTCATATACAAGGTATTTAATTTGGTTCTCACCCCTCTGCAATTTTGGTAGTAAATAGTTATGTCGTCATTATCCATTAAACAAAGTCACTAACATAAATGTGTATAAGGCAGCTGGTATTGTGCACATAGGGTCCAGTCGTAATTCAAAATGATAGCAGGTTGTGAACATATTTACAAATAGATATACCATGTCGTACTCACACCGGAAGATCAGCATAATGTCAGAAAAATACAATATAAAGGAATGTAAAAAATAGTACATTTTGGAATAACACTGAATAGCAATTAAAATCATTAATAAATCGTTGGAAAATGATAAAATTAAAACAATTAAAGAAACATGCAACACAAAACAATTATAATGATAAATCAGCTCAAGCAATGAATACACGAACCCATGCAGATAATATTTCGTAGTTATAACGGGGAAGACGATAAAGAGGAAGCAGTTATTCAGATGTCTTCTTTTTAATTTTACTGAGATCATTGTCTCCACGTATAGCAAACGCGGTTGCACCATCACGCTCGCGTACCAGTATGGTACCATTTCTGATCCATACGTATTTATGATTATGGCTGTTTGCAACTTCTCGAGTTCTACGAAACAACTGCTTTCTCTTTAAGGTTAGGTGCTCATTAATATAAATAGATGTGGACATACCCGAGACACCAATTTGATCAGTCTTCAACGAGTTAGCCTTACGGTACGCGCTGAGCAAATTGTCTCTCTGTAGGCGAGAGGTGAACTTTAAAATAATATTCTTTGGTCTTGTGCTTTGTTGATGAGCGTGAGGCACTCTATGTACAGCGACAACGTCATTGAGTAAAATTGGAGATTTAAGGACGTTCCCTATGGCCTCAATGATGGAAGGTAAGTTTTCATTACGCCTATCAGGCAGGTTACATATCTCGACATTACATTGTCGAGCCTGCTGCTCAAGAACGTCAATCTTAGTTTCAAGGCTACAAATCGTTGACTCAAACTCAGCTGACGATGTGTTACAGCTCAAATCATCAACACGCTTTTTGAGGATGTCGTGCTCTGCTATCTGGTTCTGGGAGCTGGTTTGCAGGTCATTAATGTCATCACGAAGGGTGGACACTTCTTGTTTCAAGAGGGTTTGCTCTGTACGCAACACTTGCAAATCTTTCTGGATGCAAGTCAAGGTGGACCTGATATCGTCACGTATTTGGAGCATATCCTTGTTCATATCAACTCGCCATTGGCTAAGAGTTGCTTGTAGGTTTATTGTGAATGCCTCAAAGTCTGTGGAGTTTGAAGGGTGCGACGACCTATCAGTGATCAGTGTCCTATTAACGCCAAGACTGGTGGACGAACTCAGTTGACTATGATCTAAATTATCACAGGACATATCCATGGTGTGGTCATCAGCTGGAAGCTCAGTGTAGCTGCGTACGGGAGTGTTTATGTTCGACCTGGCCCGCCGTGTTACGTTTGAACATGAAGGACACTTCCAAGCATCCTTGTATTCGTCTTTTAGACCTACAAACTGGCTCAAAGTCAAACTCAAACACTCGTAGTGGTATTTTCCACCACACACCGAGCACTGAAGAATATTACTTGACGAAGCCGAGGTATCATTACAGCATTCCATCTTGATTAAAGTCGCTTCGAGTACTAAGTCCGTTGAATAAGAAGTTTAGTGATTGTTCAGAAAGGACCGCAAGGTGCAACGAGCGCCCTCTATCTTAATTCACAGAAAACGAAGTTTCCTATCGATCGCTGGATATCAGTCGAAAAATCACTGCGTTGTAGTAAGCGCGGTTGACTCCGTGATTCCGTAGTAAACCAATAGATGGCGCTGAGTTCTATGACAGTAAATACCGGATGATAGGCCTTGTCAATGACTTAGCGATTTTGAATGTGTCGTTGGAACTTTAAACCCGATCAATCACTACACTGCGACACTGTTCAGACACTGGAGATGCTTAGCAAGGGTGCCCAAAGACCGACACTAGCAATTTACCGCCCAAATTATGTCTATTTTCTGGCTGCAGTAGGCTGCACACAGTTATTCACTTCACACAGTCAAGTTCTCTTCTAAGGTAAATTATTACACGGTTAACAAAATATTACACCAAGCAAAGTCTAAGCTTTGAGTAAAAGCCCAAAAATACTAGTAATATGCACTTGTACTATTTTAAATAAATATTCAAAACGGAGCGATGCAAAAAGTAAACAGATTGTAGCGCCCTCTAGCGGCACGTATTATTAACAAAAGACTTACATGGTACTTAACCATAACTGGCGATATGTGGGTGTTCTATAGGTATCGTATATACTCTGCCCAATCGTTCGGGAAAACCAGGGGCGATGTTTTGTTATTTATTTTTTTTGGAATGTTTCAGAAAAAAGGTACCTCAGTGTTAAAAAACTGAATTATGAACTAAAATTGTTCACAAAAAACTTTAGGAACTGTAAGTTTATTGAAGTAAATGAGTTGGATGTAAGTTATCATAATAGGCTGTCAAAATTAGATTTAACTACAAACTATTTATAGAGATTGATTTCATTAAATAAGAAAGGGATTTTATAAAGCTGAGTTCAAGTGCACTTATCACTTATCACTTCATGATAATAGCAGAAACAGCAATGCGTTTTTGCGTTCCTAAGTCCTCCATTAATAATAATGCTACCTATTACTTAATTATGATAAATCAAAACAGGATTGGCGAAATAGTCAATTACGAATATAACACCAAAATATAGCCGGAATCTGCAGGAAACTAGACTTGTTAGAAGTAACTTTAACGGAATTGGTAGGAAAAAACAAGGAGGTTGACATACTATGTTTTATTGAAACTTTCGTGAAGCAAGGTACTTAAGGAAGCTAATATTAAACTTAATAACTTTAAATTGGCTGCAGTTTTTAGTTGAGATAAAGGTAGAGGTATTTTAACTAATAAGGTATTTGACACAAAAAAAAAAATAAGTATTCCGTCAGGTATAGCTGCAGAATTTTATTTTGAATGCTGTGGCGTAGAGATTAGGTTTGAGCCTGATGGTTGTAAACATCCATAATAATATTATAAATGCGAAAGTAACTCTGTCTGTCGCGCTTTCACCCCAAAAGTACTGAACCGATTTAAATGTTTGGTACACAGATAGTCTAGAGCCTGAGAAAGGACATAAGCTACTTTTTAATGCGAAAAAAGGGTTGTAAGTTGTATGGAAGTATCGTCATTTTTAGAGCTTGAAACTTATTTTCTAGGCTGTTGATTCGATATAAATAAATATGACATTCAAAGTTTGTAAAAGTTTTACCCTCAAGGTTGTAAAATAACAATAGGGAAATAGGGGATGAAAGTTTGTATGGAAATATGTAAGGTTTATGTGAATGTTTTATAAGTTTGCGACAAGAGACAAAGAGCCAAAGACACTATTAAACAATAGGCAAAAAGGGGCAAGCATATTGCTATCAACCTAGCAAAAATCCTCCTACTGGGGAATCCTACTGAACTAATCCTACTGAGGAATTCCAGACATAAAAACTCAATAGCACTGCCCGAACCGGGAATTAAAACCAGGACCTCATGCTAAGCAGTATACAGCGCTGTTTGGCGTTTTTATTAAACTTAAAAGGCCTATAAAGGTCTCGCCAGTTTTACGTATGTTTCCCACAGTGAAGCTTGTTACAAATTTTATCCGCATTTCTCGTTTGAGTAGCAACAACAACAACAATTAGTAACAACAGAATACCAAATCACGACTCGATCAGACCCGTGGAAGATGCTCAAATCCCTTCATCAACCAGAAAATAGCTGATAATCTTGAAATGGCTGAACCAATTGTCTTGAATTAAATTAAATTTATTTTTAACATTAAGTTAAATTTATTTCATAAGCCTATTACAATAAGGAGAGAAAAAAGTTTTTTGTTTTGGTTTTTGGGTGGGAAATCATCAAATAACTTCTCCCACTCTGGGTGGAGCAGGAGGGCGTGTCAGACTTTTACTGACTAAAACCCACACGTGTTCGCTCAGTTGCCTGTGTAACAGGGGCCGCGGTATCTCTTTCGAACAAACCGCACAGGCAAAAAAAATCTTACATTATTGTATTGTAACACAGGCAACTGAGGGAACACGGGTGGGTTTTAGTCAGTAAGTCTGACACGCCGTCCTGCTCCACCCAGAGCGGGATAAATTATTTTATAATTTCCTACCCAAGTATTTCTGTATAACAGAAATACTTTTTTTTTTTTTTGGGCTTTGGTTTCGCACGGTTTGTGCATTTAGCCAGTGTCAAGTAATTTTTCTATTCGATCAAGTAAATGGCCCGATATCGGGCACGAAGTTACATAAAAGTCATAGTCGTCTTTAGTCAGTCAAGTACAGTCAAGTCAAAGTTATTGTAAAGCGGTAGCAACATTACAACAACCTAACATGAGTTTTTGGGGGAACACGAAAAGTCCACGTTAGTCACTTATTTTCACCTTCACTACAATTGTGCACACACATGTAACTAAATTGAATAATTCACTACCAAAATTATACAATTTATATACTATTTCACAAAATTTCATGAAAATGAAAATTCGTAAGACATGTTCCAACCCGATCCCGCCAAAAACTCCCTCTGAGTTCACAGAAATACTTGTTGATAAAGAAAACAAACACACCTATATAATAGAAATAAGTACCTAAATAATTCAACCAATCGTAAGGTAATAATTGACTCACAAGCTTTTACCCGCGGCTCCGCCCGTGTGGATGTCGGTAATCGCGTAATAAAGTAGCCCATAGACTAATAGATTTAAACTGAGAAGTAGCCTATGTCCTTCTCCATATCCCAGGCTTTATCTCTGCCAAATTTCATGACGTTCGTTTCAGAGGTTTAGGCGTGAACGCGTAACAGATACACACACAGGGTTACTTTCGCATTTATAATATTAATAATATAAGCAGGGATTGTTATGGGCATCGAGTATGCTACAACTAGCGCCACCCCCGGTCTTCCTGTGCAACACTTACTCCCAACAGTCCCAACAGTCATTCATTTTTCTATTTTTCAGACAGTTATTTAAAAAAATCATCTTTTATTACAATCCAGCCATAGAGAGAATGCGTTCTTGACACCCGTCAATTTCATGTAACGAATACGTGTTTTGCGAATTTGATCTTATTAATTAGGTACTGGAATTGCCGCACTGAAAGGTGTCAATGAGCGCAATCTCTCGATCGGCGGACTATAATAAAATATGATTATTAATTAAATATCTGAGAGATAATACAGATTGAGGCAGATAGTCATTTATTTTCAGATAAAATCTACGTGAAAAGTAAGAATGTGTGAAATCTAATTCTATCTTCAAAATAATATATCTTTAAAAAGTACTGTATCTTCTAAAATGAAACGATGTTTACCTACAAATTACCCTGTAGGCGGTCTTTACTCAAGGTCAAGAACATGTCGTCGGGTAAAAAAATGTGGCGTTCCAAAAGACTTGTATCCGAGTTAAGAAAAAAACCAATAGAACTAGAAGAGTGACACAGACACACACAATGACGCAGAGGACAGAGTACTTTCTAAGACACAAAACATTCGATTTTTTCTGGCGTCCATTTCCATTTGCGAGGAGAGTAAATTTAACGGGTCCGTTTGGTTCTTTGATCCGGTAATTAAGTAAGTGAATATATCTGTTTTTATCATTTATTTATTTAAACTTTTCGCACACCAAAAAAAAGGTGCAAAGCGGACCAGTCAACCAAGGGTGGTGAAGAGATTAGATGGTAGGTGTTGCGGGTTGTTCGAAAGAGATACCTCGGCTCCTGGTACACAGGCAACTGAGGGAACACGGGTGGGTTTTAGTCAGTAAAAGTCTGACACGCCCTCCCGCTCCACCCAGAGCGGGAGAAGTTATTTGATGATTTCCCACCAAAAAAAAAAAAAAATGGTAGGTGTAGGTTGACTTGATTATCGATACAAATACAAAATACCATTTAATCAAAAATAACTTATTGATTAACATCATCATTGTTATTAGATACATTTGATCTTTCGTTTACTTTCGGAATTAGGTCGGGGGGCCGTCATAGGGGCCTATTATAGAACGACTGATTAATTACGTTATTTATATATTAGGTCCCGCTTTCGAAGAAAGAATCCCGCTTTTTATCTCAAAAGGTTTAAAAAACCCGCATTGTCCAAAAAAAAATTGGCAAGTAACGCTGACCTATGTACTTATGTGTTATTATTCATTTCAGTTACTTTGCTACCTAATTGAGCAAGAAGACAGCTATGGTATCAGACACACTAAGATTCAGGTATGATTTGTGTGACATTTTTTTTAAATGTATTTGTGTTCCTTCTTTGTGTCCTAACTAGCACAAGTAACGTATTTTTACCTTTGAATTTTTTTACCACATTCTTGCTCATTACATTGTTGTCTTACAAGATTTTTTTATTTTTCTTTCGTCATTTGCAATCTGCTTTCTTAGCTACCATAATCATAAAGGGTGTGACGTAAATAGTGGTCCACCGTTAAGGATTCGATATACCAGATAATTTACTATAACAAATTACAATTTTAACTATTTTTACCCAAGGATTATGAAAATATTTATTTTTTGTTTTTTATCCTACCTTTTGTATGTAGAAAAAGGTAGAAATTTCGTAATTTTTTTTGCTATTTCCTGTTGGAATCTTGCTATTTGACCATGCTTAAATATACCAGGTAAAACAAGTAAGAGGATGCCTATGCTGTAGTAAAACAACAAACTACTACCTAGTTGACTGGTGATCACAGAATCCATACCTACTTTTGCTACCAAGCAGTGTTGCCTTGTTTCATTCCCAGGTTGTTGCTGTTATTAAATGCACAAGATATCATGTCAAGAATAGAATAGAATAGAAAACATTTATTCGACACAGACACAACACAGCAGCAACAAACATATATAAAAAGAAAGAGAACAACAAACATAACAATAAAATTGCAGTAAAATTGTGCTGAGCGTGCCCATACCGAAAGGGTTACCATCTCAGCATTTGCTGGGCGTTAGACACCCAGCGCTGGTTTTCAGTTGGCACCCCGCAGTGACACACGGACGCAGGCAAATAAAATAGATACATACTTGAATATTAGTAATAAAAATGTTTATGAATACGTAAATAAATAATGTAAAAGATTTTTTTTGTGTGCTACTCAGTTCAGAGCCTTTTTTGTCACCGTTGTCTATAGGATGGTTTTGCAGAGGGTGACCAATTATACAATGTACATAAGTACAACCTTCTCGTTCTGTCTATCGTTAATCCATACAAATATTATCTTTAAAATATTTATTTTTGTGATAAGACCGCCCAATGTCCTGTATAAATGTCTATATTTATATCTGTAATTCATATTATGGTGTACATGTTAAATAAAGAGTATTTTATTCCTTAGCAACCAAGTGGGATTAGCCAATCAGCTTTTATTAACATTGCACCATTAAACATAATGGAAGGCAAATAAGATATGAATATAATGCTGAGCTGGGGCCCGTTTGACTTAACTATTTACTAAGGTATTTTTAAATACCTTGAAATGGACATTGCCTACTAAAACATGCTTCCATCAATATAAAAGGGAAATCTCGGTGGAGAAAGTACTATCAAATCCAACAACAAATCTGCACATAGTCCAGGGACTGAATACCTTCAAGATGTTCGATGTCGGTTCGGTGTCGGTGTCGATGTCCTTTCGGTATGGGCACGCTCAGCACAATTTTACTGCAATTTTATTGTTATGTTTTTTGTTCTCTTTCTTTTTTTATATGTTTGTTGCTGTTGTGTTGTGTCTGTGTCGAATAAATGTTTTCTATTCTATTCTAATTTTCTTTCTCTTTTTCATATTCCTCCAGAATCATGTTGATACTTACTACTAGGTATTAAAATTACTTTTCTGTTTGTTTCAGGACATTCAAAGTTAAGCAACAGGAAGAGAATATTCACTGTAAACGAAGATTACATATCCAAAACAAAGAATTTGTTACATTTTGAAGCATTTGCAGTACCACCATGTCATAATCTACATTCTTGTTAAAATGAATGTGTTGTGATGTGGCATAATTATGTACCAGACATGTAGATTACTACGCAATGATCTTATCAGCACTTTGAGGTCTGGAATCTGGAATGAAGATGTATTTTTTGGAACCATTCTTAGTTGGATAGATTGTTGATGAATTCTTCGAGTTGGTTTTGTTTTGTCTATATTTAAAAAAATAAAAATAAGAAATGCCTAAATCTTTCGATGTTAGAGAATATTGTTTGAGAAAAGATAGCAAAATGGCTATCTGTAATTTGGTCTTGTTTTACAAAAATGTTCTGCGGAATAGTGTGAATTTTTATGAACATTTGCTAGATTGTTGAGAGAATTTTCGCCTATCTTATCACAAATGATTTTTTTATAAATGTTGTGCTGAGTGGTCAAACTTAAGCAAAATGGGAAAAATATTTTGGAAGTATGTATGTCCATAAGTTGTATGTTGTTGTTTGTTTGGGTTTAAAAAAATAGGAGGTTTTTGTACACTTCCCAAAACACGCTTTTTTGTGAAAGGGATTGTGTAGCCTTGGTAACAAAAAAGCGTGTTTTGGGAAGTGTTGTCTTTAAAAAATAAAATAAAAAATAAATGCCGTTTGTTGGTAAGGGCATCGCTTGAGAACTACTGGGACCGATATAAGGTGTTTTTGTTTTAGTACGATTTTTCTTCTTTTCGTGTCGATGGTGCTCTTTCTAGTTGTTTTGTTATTGTTCTACAGTTTGAGCCAAGGTAACAAGGTTTTTGGGAAAGAAAAATTTAAAAAGTTGCATGGAAAATGAGAAACTTCGGGAAAATCAGTTTTTTTTTTTTGGTTTGGTATCTTTGTACAAATTATTGAAATAAAAGGACGTGTGTCTGGTCAATTTAAGTATACAAATTAGCTTCAACCCTCGGTAAGTTATTGGAAGTCTCCAGCCATTATCTGATTTTTCTGTTCATCTATAATTGGCTTTCTCTACTGTAGTCGTTAATATAAAATAATTTGATGAGGGATAAAAATTTATGCAAAATAAAAAGGTTTACATAGTCTGTTTTGGTTTAGAAAAAATATGTTTTTGAAGTCTTTCTAAAATACTGTTGCTTTTCTCGAAAATGCGGTTTCTGGATAGTCTTGCAATTTTTGTTAAATGTTGTCATCTATACAGTCCGCGGGGCCTAAGTTAGCTAAGCCTTGCATTTGTACGAGTGATCATGATCACCATAAGTACAGTCAGACAAAAAAACTTTTAAAAATAAATTTTATTATTAGTGATCAATAAATAAAATTCAAACAAGAAATTACAATAATTCTACCGGACATTACATCTTCATAATTTTCACTTTCGTCTGATATGTCGTTAGTGTTCATAATGAATCGTTCCGTTATATCATCAAGAACAGCGTCGTGACCACGAAACTTTTTTCTTTTACTGCGTGGTACATACATTTTTCTATTCTTGTACAGCGGTAGTGACAAATTTTTCGTTTGCTAACCTCATTATTGTATCTGTTACGGCTAATAGCCAAAGTGCGCCTACACCTAGCTTTAGCTGGCTACAACTAGGTGCAGCCGGGTGAATATTCAAAAAATATTATTTTTGAGTAAATTTTGTGGATTCTTGAAAACTTGCGTGCATTGCTCATATTTTTTAATAGTATTAATAGGCATGTTCAAATTACAAGTTTTATATTAGATTTACTCCAGACAAACAAGAATTTAAAGAGATATTAATAAAAATAAAAAATCTATTGTTGAGGATAATGATGTAATGTGAGAAAAATGATTTTCAAGTTTAGGAAAATGACGATGTGTTGCGGACAATGATATTGCTCATGAATTTTAGTTTTGCACTTCTGTTAACGACAAAGGTAAATGAAAATAAAAAGAATGAAGTATCTAAATCATATTTTTATTTGGTTTAAAGTATCACAATCAACTAATTTAAATAACTAGCTGACCCGGCGAACTTCGTACCGCCTAACAGTCAATGAATGTCGTGTTACCTTTTAGCTGAACTAATTTAGGCTTTGATGAACGTAATACAATGATACAAAATAAAAATACAGATAGATATAAAAAAAATATTTTATTATGATAAATAATACTGTATACAGAAAGAGAATAAAAAAAAATTAAGTACTTCAAACACGTGTCAGCAAAAAATGACTGAATTAAACGATTAACTCTTAATTCAAGCACCTTGTGGTAAACGACATTCTTTGTTTTTTTGTCAGGCGCAAGAACAAATAAAGCGGATGGTTTGCCGACACGTGAACATGCCACGTACAATTGACCATGAGAAAAACATGAATTTTCTATATTGAGGCCACAAATAGTCAAGGATTGGCCCTGTGATTTGTTAATCGTCATGGCGAAGGCAAGACGAATCGGGAATTGAATTCTTTTAAACTCAAAGGGCATATCCGTTGGGATCATCGGAATCCTTGGAATGAGAACTTCCTCATCTTTAAATTTTCCTTTGAGTATCGACGCGTGAATCACATTGCTCATCAGTTTTCTTATCACCAAACGCGTTCCATTGCACAGTTTTGGTTGGTTTAAATTTCTAAGCATAATTACTACCGAGCCAACCTTCAGTTGTAAATTGTGCGGTGGTAAACCAGGCACATCCAAGGAGTTTAAAAATACAGTTGGATAATTAGTGGCTTCATCTTCGTTTGTTACACAGTCGATAGATTTGAATGAATGCAGAGTACCTGCGATTTGATTCTGAATTATAAAATTTAGGTCATCTACATCTTTATTTTTAGCCGCCAAAATTGCACGCTCACTTAACCATTTAGTATGTTTGTGGTTAGCAATGATATCCGGGAATACTTTGTTGATAAGCTCGTCTTTCGATGAGACGAAATTGCAAAAATTTGGAGGAAATGACATCAATCCGCTCGATTCGTCAACAGGAACACGGCCATTACCGATAGTCAGCAATTGCTTAGAGAAATCATCAGCAGATATATCGTTCAACAATGCAACTCTCATATTTACTGACAGTTGAAGTTTCTTCACATATCGCCACAGATTTGATGCTTTGAGGCAAGCGTTTATTTCGTCGGCAGCAGTAGCTCTTGGAATGACTGGTAGTGTTTGTCGGAAATCGCCAGATAGTAAAATCATTGCACCACCAAAACATCTCGAGTCATTGCGCAGATCTTTTAATGTTCGGTCAAGTGCTTCCAATGCGCGTTTGTGCGCCATTGTGCATTCGTCCCATATTATGATTTTTGATGCTACCAAAACTTTGGCCATTGCGGAGTGTTTCGAAATGTTACACGTCGGTTGTTCAGTAGTTTGAAGGTTTAATGGCAATTTTAACGCTGAGTGAGCCGTACGGCATCCGTCTAACAATGTGGCCGCTATTCCAGAAGAAGCAACTGCTACCGCAATTTCGGATCTCGCACGTACAGTGGCCAAAATCAATGACATGAGGAATGTCTTTCCAGTTCCACCGGGGGCATCCAGAAAAAATAAGCCACCATTTCCATCATAAATTGCATTAATCAATGTATCATAGACTTCCCTCTGATTAGGATTCAACAGTGGTACATTCGTTTGAACTGATTGGACTAATTCATGTGGATCATATTCACGTTCACGTTCCAGTTCTCTATTAAATGCGTCATTCATTCCGCGATCTGGCGCTGGCATTCCTAGCCTGACTAACAAACTGCCGCACATGAGGTAACACATATCTTCGATCAAGAGCAAAGCCTGGTTATGCATCTCCTCATTCGCCTCAAGATTGGGATTTCTTGTGCTGACACGAATTCGATGTAAAATGTCTTCTGACATGTTATCTTTGTATTTGTTCCATGCAATTAATGCAATCAACAGTTTGATTATTAGTCTTTCTAGTTGCTGAACAGGCAAGCCAAATTTCTGATTCGATAAGTTTGTGCATATTTCCTAGCAAAAGTATCAAAACGTCAGTATCAGAGGCTTTAATTAAAAACCTTGAGCCTGGTTCCGCTTTAGAAGCATGAAAAATAATCCTTGTATCTGCCTCTTCGTGATGACATTCATAATTAGTTTCTTCAGTTTTTTTTACGGAATTTTCCTGAACTTGATAAGAGTAGCAGTGATGGTCGACGGTTAAAAAGATTTTTTTGTTTTGGATTATTGTTACCAAATGGTCATTTTCCCAATAATCAGCCAGAAACAGCACCAGAGCCTCTTTAAAGCGATAATTTTTAAGGCTTTGCTAAAAAAAATTTGGTCTAGTTTGTTGAGGTCCCGAAATTTTGTACGGAATATCGAATTCTTTTCTGCTCTCACGTTCGCAATCTTTGATTGACGGTGATAAGTAGCGATCAAAAATCAAATGTATTTCTGTAGCGTTTGTTGAACATATTTTTATGAGTAATGCCTCAGCAATTTTATCAAAAGTTTGAGCTATAGAAGATCCGATTAGATGCAAGTAATAAAAACCATCTATTATTTCAACGTTGATATGTGTTGGCTCAACCATTTCAGTTTTGGATTTCAAAACCTTTGCTAACGTTGATTTTGAAGTTTTTAACATCTCTCCGGTACATGAAAAAAGAGCAGGGGGCAATGGTGCTAGTGGAAAAGTCAAGCAAAAGTCGAGATTAATTTTTTTGTTTAGGCTTATTGCCAAAAGTCGCCCAAATACGTCTCGTTCCATTTTCAATAATACTTTCTTGTTCTTGTCTTTGGTACTCAAGACTTAAGTCATACATTGAGAAGCAAAATTGCAGATTTTGTTTCGTTTTATTGGTTTATCGAATCTTGCAAGAGTTGAAGAGCATTCTGAGATAAAATTTAATTTTTGTTGATAGCCTGCTGTTTTCACGTTCAGCAGGAAATCAGCAACTTCTTTAGACGCAGCTTTGCCGGTTGAAATGTTGAATAATGTATCTTTGTCAATAGTGTCATCAAATGGATTCATCGTACATTTTATTGCTTCAATGATACTGTTAAGATTTTTTTGTCTTTCTTAATTTTACTTTGTTGCAATGAGTGCGAAGTATCATCTTTTTTCGTTAATCCGATATTTTGTTTGATAGATGTTAATATCTTCGTCCTCATGCTGTGACTGAGCGCCCATCTTTGACGTGCAGATATTAAGTCAGCAGCAAAATTATCAGCCAATTGATTGCTAGCATCAGCATTGATAGTTTGCTCTAGCGTCAAGTCAACCGGTGATCGAGCAAAATTTGCTGCAGTTCGTCTAATTCCAAAGGCGCCTCGACGAAATTCAGCTAGCAAAGATGAATTATTAGTATACAAATTGATTAAATTGCTCAAATATAACAAGGACCATCTGGCATAATTGGGCTGGTTTAACGCAAAAAATATATCAGACATGTTAAAAATCGAGTCCACGTACAGTTCAAAGTTACTGGTGCGGATACTTCTGGAAAACCGATAGTATAAATTAATAAACTCACAGTACTGGTAATAAAATTGAGCAGTTTTCCCTTTTTCTCCGATCAAAGTCTGATTGCAGAATTCTTTATAACCGTTAACAGTACGACTCAATAAATCTGGTAACTCGATTGTTTCATTGACGTCATTCGCAGTCTGATTTGATGCATTCTGTATTTGCGTTTGCAGCGGTTCATCCATCGCCTCAAGTGTTACATTAGTTGTGGATAAATACTGTTCAAAATGTAATATTTGTAATGCGGCAGCGGTTAGCGGATGTAAGCGCTTGCAACGATTGAAATTTTTGCTATCCAAGAAGCTATTCATGGAGCCGCCGGCTAATACTTCTGCTTGCACCAATATTTCCACTAATCCACTGCTGTCAATATATTTTCCGATGGCTCTAAAAAATGCCATCTCTGTGTGGAAAGCTCCCAAGTTAACAAAAATTTTATTGTATAGCGGTTTTTCTTGTTCTTGAATTTGCATTGCCATTTTTGCTATCGCTAAATCATATGTCACAATAATTTCTGGCTGCTGACATTTTTCAGCGATTTCTTTAGCCATGTTTAATGTTTCATTGACTACCGCATACGACGTTGGTGATGAATTTATGGGGGGCAAATATTCAACTTTTTGCTTCTCATGTGGTCAAAAGATATCATACAGTTATAACCCAACCACATAGGAACGGAATCAATTCTTGACAACGTCATTATCCATAATAAATCTTTATCTGATGCTATTTCCGTAGCACCTTTGCATAACTTCGTTGTATTGGGAAACGAATCTACAGTAATCAGCTGCATACTTGCCTTAGGTTTAGAATAATATGGCCGAATTTCTCGTGATATTTCATTGAAACGCCTTCTCTTGCGGGTAGGTCCTTCTCCATTTTCGTTGTCATTTACTTGAGACGCTGATGAAGTTGTAGGTAGCTTCACCATCATCAAAATTATCAGTTCCATCACTAGAGAATTGATAAATAATTCCAACTGTGTCGTGCATTGTGTCCTTTCCAGAAGTTGTGTCAACGAAGCGGTCGAAATTGTCGAACGCTACGTGGGTGCTGTGTCCATTTGCTGCAGTGATGCCTTTTGGTATAACTTTCGTTATCTTGGATCGATGTATATGTCATTTCGGTTTCCTATTCTTCTGCCAAATTATATCCAATTGTATTTCAGGAACTTCAGGAACAATTTACATTGTGTTTGCAAACATACATAACAAATAAATAAACACGCTCATTAAAATTATAAACTAACACATTCATAACACAATAAAATCAATAACATACAAAATATAAATTCACATACAAATTATAAATTAAATTCCACTATCACTACATCTATTACATACTAACATTACCCAGTCTCACAATAACTAATATAAAAAAAAAACGTGGATATGTCATCATCTATCGAATATAAACATTTCTCCAATAGGAACGCTTTGAGTCTTGACTTAAATGAGCTCTTGTAAATTAAAGTTTTTAAGTCCAATGGCAATCTGTTAAAAATCCGCACTGCTTGATATTGAGGACTATGCTGAACAATATTAAGTTGGGGTTTTATTTTGTTTTTAAAATCTTTCCTGCGCGTACTTTCCCAAAACTGTCTTTCCTCATCTGTTTCATAATTATGTAGGTATTTTTTGAAATTCACCAACAATACTAAAACATAGAGGCTGGGCACAGTAAGAATTTTTAAATTTATGAAATGTGGCCGACAGCTCTCTGTTTGTGATATCCGGACCATGGTTCGTATGGCTCTCTTTTGAAGTACAAAGGCCCTCTGGCAGTTATATTTAAAACTATTTCCCCAAAACTGGACACTATATCTCAACCTTGATTCTATTAGAGCATAGTATACCATTTTAAGATGCTGATGTCAATTTCATCCCTAAGACTGCGTAAGGCATAACACGCTGAGGAAATGTATGAATCAATGTATGGCCATACCTATTAAGTATCGTAATTACTTGCCGAGAGTTGGTTAAAGACTTTACTGCCAATCCAAGGGACACTTTTTGAGGGCTTACATGCACCCCTAGTGACAGCATAAATAATATCACTACATATTGACGTTATTTTAACTTTTAGTCCGTTCGAATCTTCATCAGAAAATTTAGGCCCTTCGATAAGATTTCGTATAAAATCAATTAATTGCTTAGGAATGTCACATTCTCCACGAATGACATCATCAGCAGTTATGTTGCGAGAAAGCGGATGAGCACCTATATTTTTAATGCAGCTTCTCAAATAATATGCTACATTTTCAAACTCATAATCATTGCTTGTCTCCAAAAGTTTGAAATTGTTTGCCATTACAGAGACGTCCATGTCTGTTTTATACACAATTTTTTTGTTACGTATTCCCATTGACGCTTCAATCGTAAGACGATCATCGAATTTCTTCATTATTTTTTTTTGCAAGGTTTCACATCGGTAATCTTGAATATCATCGAAATCAATTTCATGATTTCCAAACTCTAACAATAAAGCTTGGTATCTTAAAAATAATTGAGCCAAGCACATAACCTTGTTGTTTTCAATTATTTCTGTTTCAATGAAATTCGATATGGATTGAAAGGCCAACTGATGTAACTGTCTATATTTACTATAGTTGGAATGGGTAGATTCTTCCGTGGACCGCTTATTTTTCGATTGATACACTGCGTAACAAGGCAGATGGTACGCGATAGTTTGATGTTGAAGTTTGGAGAGAATCACCGAATCGCCAAAATTTTGCGCTATATTTTTTATCTGTAGTGGTACTTTGTCATCATTAGGGACAGTAAGATTGACCAGCTTCTTCCCACATCTCTTTTGGCTGTGGTCACAAAAAAGGCAAATAATTTTGCTTGATGTCGATGCTGTTGATGTTGACTGCTCCTAAAATAATTAAATCATTCTTTGAGTAAAAATCGATGAAAATAAATATAATTGAAAATACAAGTTATATTAATAGATTTTCATATCATTTTTTTAAGATTTAGAGAGGAGACAGGTCTCTTAGTCGATATGCCAAAAAGTAACTTCGGAAACACAAACGATGGAAATACCAGCAGAAGATTCTTCGAGAACCCTGAATTGGCTGCAGAAATCACTGGGATAAGTAATGATTTAATAATTTAAAATAATAATGAATTGAATTGCTTGAATTTGCACGTAGCCCTCTTCCTCTCTCCTAATTTTGCTGTGCCCGACAGGGTCCATATTGTTCCCACTGTTAATTCCATCTTTTAATTACATATGGAATGCAATAAAGAATTGAGTATTGAGTATGACTTGATTATTAGATTAAAAGTGATATTAGAAGCCATATCAAGCGGCCATAACATTGACGTAGCAAAATATGATAAACACGCCATGGAACACAGCACTTGCTTGTTGAAGGCTACTGCATGCACTTGCAGAAGCTGGATTTTCGTCAATGTCCTTTATAACTCTGGCAACGTTTTTATGTCCAGTTGACCGTGCAGCTACCTCTACAGCAGTCATTAATTCCCCAACACTCCGCGATTGAACTAGATCAGCAACTCTACGTTTCTTAGTTTTAAACGATGAATCTTCAAAGACTTTTTTAGGTCTTCCGGGTCGAGAAAAGTCAGCGGATGAGGTAGAAGGTTGCGGTTGAGTCGATCGTACGTAGGCAGAATTCTATCTTCTCGCCTTCCAGCCACAACTTATTCTTATTCAGGAAACGCTCTTTTGACTTTCCTGAAGACACCCACTTGGTAGCAATTTTCGAAGAAATACTGGCTAATTTCATCTTAATTTCTCTTTGACATTCTTCAGTGATGTCAGAGAAATTACACTTAGACAAAATAAATTCAAATACACGATCATTTCTTTCGTCTTTTTCGTGTAGTAGTAGTAAGTAGGTTCCTAAAGTAACCCTGAACTAAATAAAACAATATACGTAAGACTAGGAAGTAAGGTCCGATGTCTTAGCCTGCCCATAGAGGGCAAATTTAATACGTAAATTTAAAAACAAATACGTTGAGAAAAATTGTAACAGTGTGACCGCCAATCTCGTCTTTTAGAACCAATTTGAAAAAAGGCTTCCCACCACATGTAAGTATTGTTCTTGTACCTTATACCCTATAAATAACTACATATTAACCTAAATTTTGCTAGCCTTTTAGTACAGGCTGACGCTGTCGAGTTTTATAATGTTATAGAACTAAAAATGGTACAAATTTTTTAGTCATAACCTCGCCAACGCTCAACAGCGCGGTGATGCCGCCACCTTGACGGCACCGGGATATCTATGGGCAGCGAAGGACGCAATGGCCGGGCCCGCGGAGCTGGCACCGCAGGCAGCAGTGGCGAGCATCGCCACAGCAGCTCCCACAGGCGGCGTTCAATCCGCGCCCTCCGCCACACCACCACTCGGTGCTCGCCTCTTTGAATTCTCCTTTTTCTAAAAATGGAAATTGAATGTTATTTAAAACTCAAATTTCATTAACGACTGAGTTATGGGAACAAATAATTTGTATATTTTTTCGATGACACTACTTCAACTCTTTTTACTAAACTGTTATATTAGTTTTCCTTTTATTATACGTTTATCATAACGTAAATATATAAAAGTTAACCGGCCAGCAGCGGCGGCCGTACGAAATTTATTTCCTATTGAATACGATACCACACTTTTTATGCAAGAATGTTTATCGGAGATATAACCAATACAGAAGACAACAAAGAATACTTACTGTGAAAAGAAATGCATGACAGTCTAAGAAATCACAAACAACATCGTTGTTTTCTAAAAGTTTTCACGTCACGACTTGTTGCCTATCAAAAACTTTTAAACGTCAAAAACTTTTAAATGTCAATAAATGTCAAACCTTCATACAGCCAATGATGATTTTTAACCCTCTGTTTTTCACATGGGCCGCATAACAACAGAATTATCTAAGCTCAGTGAATTATTAAAACAAAAACGAACCGACGCCAAAGCGTAATTTTCATAATCTAGCGGGCCATAATCTAATTTAACAACTTATTCCCAGAAGATAACTAGTTGTACATTTTTTAAGTAGTTGAACCACACTTCCTAGAAACAAAATTTATTTTACAAAGGATCACACCAAACAATAGCAAAAAGGGTCGGAACTACCTGTTACCTGCTCGTTCGCGATCGGGTTTACCGAGGGACCGCGCCATTCGTCTGAGTTCACTCGATGAATACGCTCGTGTTTCAGTTGCTAGTAGTTGTTGTGTGTTGTTATTGTTTTTTTGTGGGTTTTGAGGTAAGTTACAAGTGATTTTTACTTTTAATTGTTATTTAATTTAACTACAAGCACCAATTGAATATAACATGTTTACTTTTTACTATAATAATATTCTCAATCACTTTGTACTTGAGTTTTAGTATATTATATCGCATTATACAGTTCTTTGATTGTATTTTTCTGAAAGTATAACTCGTTAGCTCTATTACATATGTCAGTTTGTTTGCGAATGATTGCGACACTCATAGAAGTTTTTCTTACTTTTAGGATGACTTCGCAAATTTCACGTCGAAAATGTTTTGATGTTTGGTTTGCTAACGCAAAACAAAACAGAACTGATGCTTTGCTACATCTTATATTGCAAGAGCTGGGTGATCCTTGCTTTTCGGAAGACATTTTGAAGAGTTTGAAAGTCACAATTCGAAGTGTTTGCCAAAAAATAGAACAAAAATGGTCGAAATCGGGAAGACATCGGGAACGATTTTTGAAGACAAATTCCTCGTGGTTGGAAGAAAGTATATCACTGCCCGATATAGTGACAAACACTGTCGTCGACTTTTCACTTCCTACAACAAGTAATCGGGCTGGAAGACCAAAAAAAGATTTCGCTAGCAGCAGCAATAGAACAAAAAGGCGGCGCATCCAACAAATGCTCGATACATCAAGTCGGGAAGAAATATCGATGGCATCTGAAACCCAACTACGAAAGGAAGGAAAAAGGGATTCAGCAGCTATTGTTAAAGAGCTATGTCTCTTTTCACCTAGAAGAGGTACTTCTATAAAAAAAGCACGAAAATCCATTGAAAGCCGCAACAAGGGTGGACTGTCAGTAGATCAAGCTCTTGCATTAATGGTTGATGCGAATCTAACGACTCATCAATATAGTGTGATACGCCAGCAAGCGAAGAAGTTTTTATACCTGTATAATTGAAATATAATTGTAAGATTTTGAATGTGAATATTGTTATATGTACCTACTTTATGTTGAAATATATGTCTTAAACCTTGATAGTGTCTTTAATTTACTATTATCGTATTTTAGTGTATATTTTATTCATATTGCTAGGCCTAAATAAAATTGGCCAGCTAGATTGTGAAAATTACGCACTGTGCGACGCCTTTGTTCTCATTGTTTATACCTTCAGCGATAGTTTTTACCTCAATAAAACACGTGCAGATAAGGAAAACATTTTAACATTTGCCTTCTTTTGTTTTTAAATACTTTGTTCACGCCTGTGTTTTCAAACTTTAAGGTCCATAAAAACGAACCGACGCCTTTGTTCTCATTGTTTATACCTTCAGCGATAGCTTTTACCTCAACAAAACACGTGCAGATAAGGAAAAAAATTTAACATTTGCCTTCTTTTGTTTTTAAATACTTTGTTCACGCCTGTGTTTTCGAACTTTAAGGTCTATAAAAACGAACCGACGCCTTTGTTCTCATTGTTTATACCTTCAGCGATAGTTTTTACCTCAATAAAACACGTGCAGATAAGGAAAAAATTTAAACATTTGCCTTCTTTTGTTTTTAAATACTTTGTTCACGCCTGTGTTTTCAAACTTTAAGGTCCATAAAAACGAACCGACGCCTTTGTTCTCATTGCTTATACCTTCAGCGATAGCTTTTACCTCAACAAAACACGTGCAGATAAGGAAAAATTTTTAACATTTGCCTTCTTTTGTTTTTAAATACTTTGTTCACGCCTGTGTTTTCAAACTTTAAGGTCCATAAAAACGAACCGACGGCGTTTAAGCGAGTTCTTCGGAGCCTTAAACTTTTCGACTGGCCTTTCATGAAGAGATTCTTGATCTTCATTTACTATGTCATTCTGGATATCTTGTGAAACCTGAAATAGTAATAAGATTTGCTTTTTCAGATACCTAACACTTTAGAAGAATTGATGATCTTGGAGCGCCAATTTGACCATCTTTGGAATTTCCCTCATTGCATTGGGGCTATGGATGGCAAACACTTTGTTATTCAAGCTCCAAGTAATACTGGCAGCGACTTCTTCAATTATAAAGGTGATTTTAGCATTGTGCTTTTAGCACTGGTTTATGCAAATTATAAGTTCACGTACGTAGATGCCGGTTGTAAAGGAAGAATATCGGATGGTGGTGTTTTCAAAAATACTGGTTTCTATGCTAATCTTCAGCAAGGAAAATTAAATTTGCCTGAACCTTACCCATTACCCGGAAAGAACAAACCAATTCCACATGTCATTGTGGCAGATGATGCTTTTGCATTCGATATAAATTTAATGAAACCATATCCCGGGCAACATGACAAAAGATAAAAAGAAAGAATATTTAACTATCGGTTGAGCAGAGCGAGACGTATTGTGGAAAATGTTTTCGGCATTATGTCCGGTGTATTTCGCGTACTCAGGAAACCTATTCTGTTAGCTCCAGAAAAGGCACAATTGATAACACTGACATGTTGTTACTTGCATAATTTTTTGATGACACAAAAATCGTCTTCACAACTTTATACTCCTCTTGGCTGTTTTGATACTGAGAATCAAATTACTCACTGCACTATCGATGGAAGTTGGCGGCGCGATGCAGGCATGGCAAACTTACTACCTTTAAGACATGTTGGAGGAAGACCCCCTGGCGATGCGAAAGACATAAGAGAAGAATTTGGACATTATTTCCAAACTGACATCGGAATGGTGCCATGGCAAGAAACACGATATCGAACGATATCTAGGTTTGCAATGACGCAGTTAAATTTTATTGCATCTTCGGTGATTCCGTAATTTTCAAATTGTCCTTCTACGAGCGCGAACCATATCTCTGGGTCGTCCGATGAGAAAGGTGGCACTTTGATATTCATTTTTCGTAAATATTCGACCGATTTTCGTTCCGCATCAATGGAAACGCGCATTTTTTTAGGACGCCTCGTGGTTACGCCTTTCTGTGAGTTTGCGGTAGTTGCCGAATCGCTACTGTCGCTTCCTGCGTTATCACTCATTCTCGTGTTCTGAACGGGGTCACCAATTTAGTATTTATTGAATACTCACAGTTTGTGCGGTGAAGACGGTAGGTGGAGAATATGTCCGGGCGAAATAACGAACACTTCGGTAGAAGACAATTCTTTATTACTGTTATCACCTGGTACACCACACACTCTTAGCAATAGGAAGGAGGAGAAGCTCAAGAAACGGGGCACAAGCAACGCGAGCAAGCGGATATTATTTGCAGCGTTAACACGTATATAAGTCACAGATAGCGGGTGGCGCGGGCTACGCTAGCCAAGGCGGTGCATAGACTGGTCGGCCGGCAGGGGGAGCGGGCGCGCGGTGCTGCGTACGCGTCGCGCTCGCAGGCCGAACCGGAAAGCCACTGACGTCACTAGCATGGTCCGTGTCCACGGGACGACGTGCAGATTCACAACTCTTGATCATGTTTTGTATAATATGTGTGTGTATATTTGTATGGATATGTGGGAGTTGCCCACAACGTCACTAGCATGGTCCGTGTCCACGGGACGACGTGCAAATTCACAATTCTTGATCATGTATTATTTTGATGAATGTGTATTGAGTGTTCATGTTTTGTATATGTGTGTGTATATATGCATTGATATGTGGGAGTTGCCCACAACTTGTAAAAGAACATCGAGCATTCGCCGTTTTTATATTTGTCGAACTGAACAACGAGCCGAGCCAAACATTGCTATGGACATTTTCATGAGCATTCTAGTGAACGCTCTAGTCGATGCTCGTCAAAAAATATTCTTCACGAAGATGTCAGACTTGACGGTTGCGTGTGCTGCATTTATACTCATTGGTTATGTAAAAAAAAAGAAAAATAGAAGATGGTGGCAAACTAATCTGTTTCGTCTTAGAAGTGGAAGGGGAGGTCTACAATTAGTTGCAGAGTTAAAACAACAAGAAATAAGCGGACACCATAGAAATTTTCTGTTAATGTCATCAAGTGATTCCAAAAAAAAAAACAACCGACTTCCAAAAAAACACTACAAAGTGAAAAATAACTTTAATTTCGGAAGGCGGTGAAATAAAATTCAAATACAGCTCCAAAGACACCGACTTCCGAAATGTTATTTTTCACTTTGTAGTGTTTTTTTGGAAGTCGGTTGTTTTTTTTTTTGGAAAAAGTTTTTTTCAATATAAAGTTAAACTTGATGATTACGAATGATACTCGTTGTGATAGTGGGGTAACATAGTAATTAAATAGGATTATAAATTTGATTTTTCAATTTCTTACGTTCATACAAAGTTATCGCGGATGAGGAGCGGTAGGTCAGGATCTGGGAGACCCGTCCGGGGGGCCAGATGCATGACTACGGGGCGATGGTCAGAACTGAGCCGAATTCAACCGGAGGTTGATTCGCTGCAGAATGGCAATGTCGAGTACATCAGGAGTATGATTCACATCGTGAGGGAAGTGGGTAGGCGACATCGGGGCGATGACGTCAAAGTTCAGGCGCGAGCAGAGGTTGAACAATTGTCGCCCTCTGGTCGATACCCGAGAACTGTTCCACGCGGGGTGTTTCGCGTTGAGATCGCCTGCTATGATAACGGACTCACTCATTCCTAATAGGAGCGCGATATCGTTGGCGATTAGGTCGAAGTCCTCCGAGTGGGACTGGGGGGGGAGGTAGGCTGAGACTAGGGTGATAGGCTGATGGACTGTCTTGCCAAGTCGGCAGACCGAGACTTCTAATCGGGCCAGGGTTGGCGGATCCATAGGGATGCAGTATAGGGACTTTTGGTAGTAGATGAGAGGGGGTTGAAATCAGATTGAGTAAGAAGATGAGGGTTGGATAACTGCCTGGATAAAATTGGAAACAGAGAACAGAGGAGGTACTCGATTGACTAACTTCCTGATAGGTATTTTCATTAGATATGAGCGCCGATGGCCAATCTTGTGGCGGTGGCGCGCCGATTTTTTTAAGTCGGCGGCGGCGGCGTCTACGGCGTGACCTTAATTTAACTATCTTAACTTAAATAAATAAAAAATTACGTATAATTAAGATTTATTATAATTTTGACGTGATAAACTGAATTGACAAGAAAATTTTTAAAAGAGAAAACAAAATTAAAACAATCAACAAAGACAATATGAAATTTGTAAAAATTACTAAAAACTTTAACGGTAGGTATTATTATAACAAAGGTTCAGTTAGTTAAAAGATGAAATACCAATTACCTTCAAGTCTTTTTTCCATTTGCATTGGCTATAGTTGTCATGAATAAATAATAGGTCTTTACCTATGAAATTGCCGTTTTGTATGAAAAAATTTAAACGATTTTTTTTCATATATTTTTTATTTGTATTAATCGAAGTAATCACCCATGCAATCAATGCATCTTTGCCATCGCAGTGGCAGTTTATTGATGCTCTTCTTAAAGAAATCAGCTGGACGGGAAGCAACAAATTCTTCAAAGGCATTTTGTACTGCCTCTCGGGTATTGAATTTTTTTCCCGCCAAGAAGTTATCCAAATTCTGGAAAAAGTAGTAGTCTGTAGGCGCAAGGTCTGGTGAGTAGGGCGGATGACGGAGAGCTTCCAACCCCAGTTCTTGCAACTTGGAGACCGTCTGCTGTGCAGTATGAGGTCGCCCGTTGTCGTGCAGGAGCAGCGGAGACGAGCGATTGACCAATGCTGGTTGGCGATGTGCCAGCTTCTCCATCATTGTGTTCAGTTCTTCACAGTACACATCTGCAGTAATGCTCACCCCGTTTGGTAAGAAGCTGTGATGAATCACACCGGCGCTAGACCACCAAACAGTGACCATCACTTTTCTAGGGGTAAGTTTTCGTTTAGGGCATTGTTTAGGTGCTGAACCAGGATCCAACCAACTTGCTGAGCGCTTGCGGTTATCAAACAGAATCCATTTTTCATCGCAGGTAACAATGCGGTTCAAAATTCCTTCATTTGTGTGTCTGTTGAGCAGTGCAAGGCACGTCTCGACGCGTACTTCGTGCTGACGATCATTGAGTTCGTGGGGCACCCATTTGTCAAGCTTTTTTACCTTGCCAATTTGACGCAAATGGACCAATATTGTTTTGACGCTAACGTCGAAAGCTGCTGCTAATTCAGCCGTAGATTGTGTATCATCAGCTTCCACAATCGCCTTTAATTCGTCATTGTCGACCAAAGTCTTCGGACGACCGCGAGGTTCATTTTTCAGGTCGAAATTTCCAGAACGGAAGCGAGCAAACCAATAACAGGTGGTGTGTTGGTTTGTAGTGTTAGCTCCGTAAACGTCGTTGATGTTGCGTGCCGCTTGTGCCGCGTTGCTGCCACGACGGTACTCATATTCCATAATTACTCGAATTTTTAACGTATCCATGATGACGAAAAAGATTGAAATGCGATGAAAATGTAACACTAATCAATAAACAAATGACTACTTTTGGAAAAAAAAATCCATGTTTTTTAAATTAAATTAATTTGAAATTAGAATTCTTACCCAAACAAAAATTATTTTGATTTGAAATGGCCAGTACTGCAAAACGGCAATTTCATAGGTAAAGACCTAATATTTTTCGATTTACCCTTTTTCGATTTACCCTTATGGGATTTAAGCAAGACCGTTTTGCGGTTATTACCTGCCCTGGAACAGAAAAAACTCTTTCGCTTGGGATACTTGTCGCCGATACAAACAATATATCGAGCCAAAGTTAACAGCCATGGAAAAGAGATCTTTCCGTATTTCCAGAACATAAATGCATCACCGTCGTATGGCTGAAGATCCTTGACACTAGCTGTGCTGAAATACTTCCAGCATTCATTTTCAACCAGGCTGTCTATATTAACTGGATGTACTGCTGTGCTTCTCACCCAAATTCATCAAAAAATTTGATGTTGTAGGCGCGGAACTCGGTCCAGGTGTTTTATCTCTTGTTGGGTCAACAACATCCTCCTCGTTCATAATGTTTTTTAAAAATATAGTCAAAAATGCTACCTTATTGGTGTCTTGATTTTCCATGTAAATATCTAGATCTTCCCTCAATAATAATAACTAACTGACCAAAATAGGTCCAACAAAAACTTTTTGTTTGCTGATTGATGAACTATGTACCTCGAAATTGAAAATATACATTAGTAATTACTTAAATTAATCAAAAACAAATATAGAATCCAATGCTCAAAATGGTTTATAAACCATGTATGTACCCAATATATATAAGTACTACAATAAACTTAAAATAAAATAGTCTTATAAGTTATAATAATAACCTTGCTAATAACAGACTATGCCATCAATGCCACATCTAGTAAAAATCAAATACATATATCCATGTTGTGCTTGGTTAACCTACGATCGAGCATAAGTTGTCTACTTACCCACATATTTTGTTATTTTTTTAATATTTTGTTTTGTTATTTTATATACGTACATCTCTGCGCTCTAATTATTAATCTTAGTTTTAGATATTGTTTCTCAGTAAGTGAATGATGTATGCAATTCTTTATGAGAAATAAAGTTGTTCTTAAACCTTATAACTTGGACAACACAGAAATTGTAATGTCAAAGAGTTTCGTTTTATAAACGTCTACGTCTAGTGCCGCAACTTTGTCAGCATTCAGTCAGACGTGCGTTCGGTTCGGTCAGCGTGGTTAAACTGAATGCCGCCGCTCGGGCTCGGCGCGCCGGCGCGGCGATCATATCTAATTTTCTTCATCACCCGTTCTGTCGCTGTTAATACTGTTAAAGCATAATCGTACTGGCTGCGCTACAGTGTTCAGTGTTTGTTTTTATTTTTATAATGTTATTTTTATACTTCGAATACTGTATTTTCTGACTGTGCTTGTCACTTAATAAAAAAATATCACCACAAATACGCAGTAGAAGTGCAGTATTACTGCTTCGAAGTACTGGTTTTTGTGCAGATGGAATGTTTGGATATGTAATTTTGTTAATTTTTTTTTCGTAAATCCCTTTGTCGAAGTCATCAAATCAATCAAATCAAATCATTTATTTGCATAACACAGGTTCAGAGGATGTTCCAAAAGGTTTATAAGGTACACTGAATCGCATTTTTTTTCTGTTTCTGAGCGCAGTAATTCGAACGCTTCTTCATCAAAAAATAGTTCAAAAAACTGAATAGGGTTTTCAAGGTTTTCCAGGAAATCCGGTTCACAGTACTCCTCAGCCTTTTCTGGAATATCTACAAACCTCCACTTTCTTGTGACTTCGACACGTCTTCTTTTTGGCGGTGGCTGTGTCACCGTCGACAAGGAGATGGGCTGTGGAGGCTGCGACACTGACGATGTAGAAGGTATTGAGTGCACTTTTTCTTCATCTCCAACGAGCTCATTCACTATCCTAGACTCAGGTTGAAACGATCTGGTGACCTGGAGTTCAGCTTCTGCAAGTAACTGATGTCTTGACAAATTATTTATACTTGCAAACTCTTCGTCACCACTGTCGTCCTCGCCATTTTGCCAGTTATCAGGAGGTGTGATGAAAATATCAGCCGCGAACACGTCGTCATCTTCTTCCAAGTGCGACATTATCTGATTCATATTCAGTCTACAATAAAATAATATCATAATTACGTGTCAATACTGATAAAATAAAAATCCTTATGTGTAAAAATTACATGTGCGTATGTTCCTACTGCTCCAATAATGGAACAGTACATAAAACTTACACTTACCCACAAATTAGTAATGTTTTTTTCTAAAAACATATAATGACATGATATAACAAAAATGTGTATAAACCCTTGTCTACGACGAGACACTGGAGCCTGTGGCTCAATAAAACGATGGAGTTTTCTTTTAAACCATGGATTTAATCCAATTAACAGTAAGAAAACATGACACTTCGTTCTATTATGTAAGTAATATGAATTTAAATTAATTTTGATTAAAAAACAAAGAAAAAGGTGCGGACGAATGTTCTCCTTCTTAGAATCCTTTTAGTATTAATATTTCGTAAAGTCAGGTAGAAGTTTTTCCATATGCCGATTTTTTTGTGCGTGAACTACCGTCACTTGTTTGCGCCTGATCTGAAACTGTTAGCAACTATTTGTCATGGCCACTAAAGTCACTACAGCATCAGGCGCAAACATCTTCCCCGCCGTTAAAGGCCTCCGGCCTTTAACTCTCACTCGATCAGATGCTCCGTCGCAGGTAGAGGGCAGAGTCGCTTGAAGGGCCTCCGGTGAGTTCCCTGTGTGGTTTGAACATCTGCGACCCGACATATTCCATCAGGACCCGGAAAGAGTTTACTGATTCGGCCTGTACGCCAGCACAATGGTGGTAAGTTCTCTTCCTGAAGCAGTACTAGGTCGCCAACGTTCAGTGGGGTATCATTGGTGCGCCATTTTGACCTTTGCTGCAGCTCAGCCAGGTACTCCCTCTGCCATCTCCTCCAAAAATGTTGCCGGATTTGTTCCAATCGTTGGTAGCGCTTCAATTGAGTGGAATTGCAGTTTTCTAGGCTCGGTGAAGGCAGCGCAGTTAGCGGCCGTCCAAGCAGGAAGTGCCCTGGGGTGAGGAAAAGGAGGTCATTTGGAGACGTGGTCATAGGGTAAAGTGGGCGGCTATTTAAAATGGCTTCCACTTGTGCGAACAACGTGGATATCTCTTCAAAATTTAAATGCGTGTTGCCCATTACACGTCTTAAATGATGTTTAGCGGATTTTACTCCGGCCTCCCAGATACCACCAAAGTGAGGAGCGTAAGCAGGTGAAAACAAAAATTTAATCTCTTCTTCGTTAGAGAAATTTGTAATTGCTTGGCGGTTACATTTCAAAAAGTTGCCAATTTCTTTGGCAGTGGCCACAAAATTGCGGCCGTTGTCACTAAAAATTTCAGTGGGTTTACCCCGACGGGATACGAACCTACGCAGGGTAAGAATGAAAGCGTCCTTCGAAAGATCAGTTACCGCTTCCAAGTGTACGCACTTGTATCTTAGGCAAACAAAAATGCATAAATAGCATTTTGTGAGCCTTGATCCGCGACCTTTCCTATTTGAGACATAAAAGGGTCCGGCAAAATCTACGCCTACGCTACGAAACGGGAAATCCACCGTAACGCGCTGAGAGGGTAAGTTCCCCATTAAGGGTGTTAAAGTCTTGCCCTGTACCTTTCTGCATGTGATGCAATTGCGCACAGTCTTCCTAGCGAGGTGTCGCCCATTGATAGGCCACACGTATTGCCTGACACTAGCGAGCAGAAGCTGCGGGCCAGCATGTAGTTTGTGTAGGTGTTCCCGCTCGAAGATTAATTTTGTGAGATGGTGTGAGGAGTGTAGTAAGATAGGGTGTTTGCTACAAAATGGAATAGCCGAAGCATCCAGTCGGCCTCCTACTCGTATCAACCCATTTGCGTCCATGAAAGGTGTGAGCGCTATGATAGGTGATTTTGTACTAATTGATTTTTCTTTAGTTAACAAATCGTACTCCACAGGAAAAGATTCCTGTTGAGCCTTACGGCATAAAAGATAAAATGAATTTTGTAATTCTCCTAAATCAAGGGCATCAAAACGCCGAGAATTAGGATTGCGCAAATTATAAAAATATCTTAATGCATACGCGTAATCCTTTTTTATCTTGTTTAATTTACTGTATTTATGAAATGGAATGATTGAAGAATTATCTATCTTAGCAACAATGTTTGAATTCATTTCAGGAATTTCGAATTCGTGTTTATTTGGTAAGGTAGGCCAAGAAGATTCGCCTTGAAGTAAAAATTTGGGCCCAGACCACCACAGACCACGATCTTTAAGCTCTTCGGGATAAACGCCGCGTGAAACGAGATCAGCAGGATTCTCAGAGGTAGGTACATAACGCCAACAAGAAACATCTGACAATTCCAGTATTTCTGCTGTTCTATTAGCCACGAAGGTCTTTAATCTTCTGGAGCTAGTATGCAGCCAAGCAAGGACGACGCTGGAGTCACACCAATACAGCTTACGTGCTACTGGGTACCTCAAGGAATCGGTAACGGACTTGCAGAGTCGAACAGCTAGTAAGGCGGCACACAGCTCCAAACGAGGTATAGTGCAGGCCTTGATTGGTGCCACCTTTGACTTAGAACACAACAGGTTGACATGCACGATACCTCCTTCATCAATCGACCTTATGTAGACGCAAGCGCCATAAGCTCTTTGAGAAGCGTCGCTGAACACATGTAACAACAGGTGAGTCACATAGAACCCGCCTTGGCAGTGTAAATTTAGCTAGACAAGATATATTATTGGAAAACTTACGCCAATCTCTTTCTATTTCCTCGGAAAGAGGTTCGTCCCAGCCAATCCTGTCAAGCCAAAGTTGTTGCATTATTAATTTAGGAATAATAATACAGGGGCTGACAAAACCGAGTGGGTCAAAAATTTTAAACGATGTTGATAAAATATAGCGCTTCGTGATTTTGGCATTGATAGGGGGAATTTCGAAAGAATAATGTAGACTATCAGTCTTAGAATTCCACCCTAAACCGAGAGCATTTGAGGACTCACTAATGATAAGCATATCTGTAGAGTTTTCAGAGCAGGCTTCAAGAACGCTAGACGAATTGGATTTGTATTTTCGTAGATTAAAACACGCTGCCTTAAGGGCTTCCGATACAGATTTCTGAATATGTATTAGTTCTTTCTCAGAATTACAGCCCGTAATTAAGTCGTCTACATATAGATCATGTTGTATAATCGTTCTAATGAGTGGATCCTCACACTCCTCACCCGCCTGCCAAAGACACCTTGTACTCAAAAAGCTTGCGCTAGTGAAACCGTAAGTCACCGTATTTAAACGTAACGTTTTAAGGGGCTGACGCTCGTCTTCTCTCCAAAGAATAAGCTGAAGATTTCGATCTGACTCGTCCACCAATATTTGACGAAATAATTTTTCTACGTCTGCTGCTAAAAGATATTTGTAGAAACGAGCTCGAATTAATATGGAGAAAAGAGAGTCTTGAATTTGAGGCCCAACCATTTGTATGTCATTGACAGATAGGCCTGAGGAAGTGCGAGCTGATGCATCGAAGACGACGCGAATTTTTGTTGATTCACTGTTTTCTCTGAACACAGGATGATGTGGTAAGTAATAGCATAAATTCGAATTTAAGTTATTAAGCGCAATTTCAGAGAGATGACCTAATTCTGCATATTCTCTGATAAATTCAATATATTGCGACTTAACTTCAGGCTGTCTTCTAAATCGCCGTTCTAAATTATAAAATCTTTTCTTGGCCATTTTGTAGGAGTCACCGAGACAATCCGGTGAGTCATTAAGAGGTAACTTGACAGAGAATCTGCCGTTTTCTAAGCGGCAGGTGTGCTGCAAAAAATGCGTTTCACATGCCTGCTCGCCTTCATTTAAATAAGATTTGGATGGGATTTCTTCAAGCTCCCAAAATCTATTTAATTTTAATTCTATGTTTTCATCATGAGAAAATTGGGTAAGTACATGATTGCTAAATGCATTATTCTTAGGTTGTTTATGTTGCAGGGGGCCTCCAATCAACCAGCCCAACTTTGAGCCGTGCAATTTAGGACAAGTGGGGCCTAATGACCGCTGCTCACAACCAATAATGTCCCAAAATAAATCTGAGCCTATGAGAATATCTATGAAAGAAGGCTGATAGAATTTAGGATCTGCTAAGATAATATCTTTAGGAATATTAAACGATCTAATATCAATTACCGCATTGGGGATTAAAGATGTTAGTTCTTTCATAACATAAAAGTTAGAAATAACGTTGAATGGTGTATTTTACGATTTTAATTGGGCAATGCAATATTCAGTTATCGTACCTGCATCATTGTTGCCAAAACCGATTACCTTTGCAGCATTGATAGGGCAGTCCTCTAATGATAACCTTTGTTTCAGGCCTAGACTTATGAAAGAGGATTGGCTACCACAATCAAGCAGGGCGCGCACCGTTTCAGATTTACTAGTCTTGGGATTGACTATTTCAATTAAGGCAGTACAAAGAAGAGCATATTTGTTACCTTGATTGTTACAGTTAGCCAACGTCTCAGTACTGTCGGTACTAGTACTACGTAAATTGTCAGTCTTATCAATAGGAAGGTGCAATAGAGAATTGTGTCTCTTGTTGCATTCACTACAACGGCCAAAACGACATCTAAATGTAGGGTGACCCGACCTTAAACAATTAAGACACAATTTCAATTTAGTCGCCTCGGCTATACGCTCGCTTATGCTCCTTGCCTTGAACGATGGACAGTCAAATATTTTATGATCAGCATTACAGCTTGGACAGAGGTATGACGAGGATGATTGTGTTTGTGGTTGGTTACTACTACTAATGTATGCTGCTTTAGTATGACGTATGTGATCCGTTTTTTTTTAATGGCCTTCTGGACGCTGTTTATCATGATTGGGTTTAAAGACGTTTTCAGACTTGCTACGGTGCAAGGACTCAAGCACGGTTGCACGATCGTTTAAAAATTTCTTTAAGTGTAGGGGTGTCTGTTGACACCGCGTTACGGTGTTCCTCCCATTTTACGAAGTTGTTACTGTCCAACTTGGAAGCGACTAAGTGAATGATAAGGACATCCCAATGCTCAGTGGCTTGTCCTAAGTTGGAGAGGGCACGTAAATTCGTTGTAACGTGGTCAACCAAAAAACGCAATGATTTCTCAGACTCCTTATTTACAGAATTAATGTTAAATAATGCGCTGAGATGATGACTTATCAGCAAACGTTTATTGTCGTAACGTTCAAGCAATACATTCCAAGCTTCCCGATAATTATCAGCAGATACTTCTAGATTCGAAACGGTTCGTGCCGCTTCACCTTCCAAATAAGAAATTAAATAATGAAACTTGTTCACTGAACTAATTCTACTATTTTCATGTATTAAGGATCGGAACGTGTCACGAAATTCCATCCATCGAAAGTATGATCCGTCGAACTTAGATACCTGTATCAAAGGTAGCCTGAAACCGATTTCATTATGATCGACAGCGCAATGAGTTATATTGTGAGGACTGCTTGAGTCGTGGACGCCTTCATCCCTACCGTGCATTTGTAACAACTCTTGAGCCATTACAATATTGCTAATGAATTCCTTCTCAATATTTTCTCGTTCTTCAAGTTCATCCGTCAACCCACTAGAATTAAAAATTTCAATTTGACTTTGTAAGTCATCGAACTTTGAAGATAAGGTTTCAAATTTACTAAGTTTGAGTGTAAGTTCCGCCCTATGTGTTGTAGTAAAAGTGTCTAAACGTGATATTTTTTCTAAATAATTTCTAAACTTTGTTACTTGGCCCTTAACGGAACTACGTCTAACATTTAATTCCGCCAAGTTCTTGGCATCATCACCTAACCCCATTATGACTGTTCACTTCAAACAAAATTCTCTCGAAAAAGAAATTAAATTTAAATAAACTCAATAAAATCGAACGTTAAAATGAACCAAACAAAATAATAACAGAATACGCTCACGCCCCTGGTTGGTGGTATCTGCCACACGGGAAGCCGAAGTCGCAGGCACCGGTCTGCACAGGACAGCCTTAGGCTGCAGACGTTGCGCGCTGCGGCAACGACGCGCGATCCTCAGCGATCCACGGGAAACTTGGGCAAATCTGAAATGTTCGGCGAAATGATCACTTAACAGAAGTAAATAGGCACGGCAGCCTGTGGAAGTAGTTTCCTAAAGGAAATACAACAAAACAAAAATTTGAAATAAATTCAGGTACCTATGTAGGTACGTTGAGATATTAAATGTAGGTGCTTTAAATCCGCTTGAAAATCCACCCAAAACGGTACAAAATTGAAATATCCGGGCGTAGATATCCTTACGAATTATCACTGATACTAAATAATAGCGAACTTACGGGAATGTATAGAAAAATATCATCTATGAAAGTATGACGCAATACTGTAACCTTGACAGAGGTGAACCTATAAAAATATGAAATTGCACAAGTGAAAAACCATACAGAAATTGGATAAGGACGTAGGCTACGTGGTTTGAACGGAAGTTTAGGATTTAGGGAAAGGCACTTAGCTGCAGAAATGCTGCTGCGCTGCGGTGTGACGCTGTATGGCGTCAATGTCCGGCGGTGCTAAGTACTGCTTATGTTCTTCCGACGTACGTGCTTCTACCAAGGGCTGGATGCGGCGCGGTGCTGACCGACTGATAGCTGCGGCGCGGTGCTGGCCAACTTCAGCTAGACCTTGGTACTTCGAATTTCCTTCCCGATTCTGTCCTGTCACGGTCGCCAATTATGTCTACGACGAGACACTGGAGCCTGTGGCTCAATAAAACGATGGAGTTTTCTTTTAAACCATGGATTTAATCCAATTAACAGTAAGAAAACATGACACTTCGTTCTATTATGTAAGTAATATGAATTTAAATTAATTTTGATTAAAAAACAAAGAAAAAGGTGCGGACGAATGTTCTCCTTCTTAGAATCCTTTTAGTATTAATATTTCGTAAAGTCAGGTAGAAGTTTTTCCATATGCCGATTTTTTTGTGCGTGAACTACCGTCACTTGTTTGCGCCTTATCTGAAACTGTTAGCAACTATTTGTCATGGCCACTAAAGTCACTACAGCATCAGGCGCAAACAACCCTAAATTGTCAATAGTATAATATAAAACATCATAAGTACTTAAGTTTTTCTGTTCGCCATAATTTTCACTAAAAACTTCCAAATAAAATATTTTACATCCTCGTAAGGCCCAACTTAAATTTAGGTCGATATAAACTACGACGGACAACCCAATGTACCTAAAATAGGTAAAAGTAGTTGCGGCCCAGAACTTACATCCAGTAAAAAAATGTTTAAATTAAATGCTTTTGACTTAATTCTTTTATGAGGTATTTCCTATACCCACACTGTTAATTTTAGGTCGTTCTGGAACTGAAAGCCAAGAACTAGATCATCGAATTCGAATCGATTGGGACTATTATTTTCAATAACTAACTAACTTTTTTTTTTTTTTTTTTTGCGCCAGTGCGCACTCATACTGCTCGATATGCTCCCACAACCCAGGCGATCAATCTGCTTAACGCCCTGATTGCTCAGAGGCCAGATATTGATATACACGGTTAATTTTAGGTCGTTCTGGAACCGAAAGCCATGAACTCGATCATCGAACTCGAATCGATTGGGACTATTATTTTCAAAAAGTAACAATAAAAAAAATTACGAAAAATTAAATTTATTGTTTTTTTTGTGAAATAATGAGAACTCGAAGTAACGCTTCCTTGCGATCTGTGTGTAAAACGCATCGACAAACGGCAACACAATGCGAACGGTACTCATTGAAAAATCCATTCATCGATCAGACAGCATGATCCTTAAGCCACGCCCCCGACCCCAGTCTAGCCAACCGCCCGCTCACCCGCTCTTCCTTGTTCCTATTAGTATTGCGTCGCGTTTCGCTGTATTAGGTCACGCACGCGCAACCTAATTACGCGCCAAAAATTAGTCTGCAAAACGTGTATTCGAACGTGGAGTATTGGGCAATGGTGGATTTTTATGGGATGGCGAACCATAACTTGGAAGAGGCTAGACGCTTGTATGCTCAGCCGGAACACCTGAACTCACTGCGCGCACGTGGAATTGACGACCCTCAAGTTCCCTTCACCTCCACCATCCTGGCTGTAACACAGCACCTCCTGGATCATGGACAGTTTCGAGCGCCCACACGCGCGCAGGCGTGGATAGTGGACGCCTTTAATATTGTGAAAAGTGACAGAGACACATTAGGAAAATTAAAAGACAACCTTATTAAACGTGCCCGTTTATGTATCGAGCGAAGTGGACTCCATTTGAGCAGCTGCTTCGATACAGGGAAGTGTAAATTGTAAATAAACTAATAGGTAAGTCCTTAGCCAAAGTTGATTATGTTTGTAAATGCCTTGTGTCGCGTGCGATTAAAATATCGCGTGTCGCGCCTGTTTGGTTGAAGGGGGCTATTATTCAATAAATTGTTATGTAGATAAACGCAATTTAAATCAACCAATAGTTATGAATGCGGAATCAAACGATTTAGTATTGTCGCGGGTAGGTATCTACAGCAACAACAGCAGGTACTGACCACCGCGACCTATAGCAAACTCATGATTAGCAAACCTTCAATCAATACAAAGCAAAACAGAGAAATACCTATGGCTTGAATAACGAAATGTAAGTATGTAGGTATTTAGGTATCTAATTAGTTCAACCGCGTGCCGACGAACACAGTCTCGAAATCAAACGAAGCCGCGACCGCGACCAACGTAAGTACCATAAGCGTTAAACATAAATAAAAATACATACGCAATAGATAAATAGGTACACAAATAAAAATACGAAAAGCGAATTCAGACTTTATTTCTAACCAGAAACGGTCAAAAATAAAATTTCACCAACCTAGGTAAGTAGGTTCGCAGTTTACTAAAATTATTCTGAGAAATCCGACCGGCCTTTACAAGGATGCACAACCGAATTACGCGGTTAACTTTATAAAATTAAGGTCTTAATTCAGTTCAATATTTTCATTGACAAGGGCACCTGCAACTAATAATGAACTCTATGCGACAGATTAAACGATTCATTTTTTTTATTTGAATTCCTGCCTTTGTAGAAGCCGCCGTAAGCATTGTCGCAAAAAAATGTTTTAGGCAGTTTTTAGTTTTTATCATATGGTAGGTAGGTACTTGACCCGCACACCGCACAGCTGTTCCGCGCTACGTCATCACCGAGCGGATGGCGTACGATTTTGCGTTAATGAATGAAATAGTGGAAGCTCTACTATAATTTAACTCGAATGACAGAAAAAAAGTGATCAATTTCTAACTTCTATTCTAGATGTCTTAAAAAAGAAATTACAATTGTAAGGTTTCATTAATATGACTGAAACTACACGATTGAAAATTTACTAATCAAATCGATCCACGGTTTAAAGTTTTATACTGGCCATACTGACGGCGGAAATACGTATTCAAATAAAACCGGGAGACTTCATTTATTGCACTGGGCACACTGGTGGTGACCGTTGGAGTGGTTTGGTACGCATCGAGGACTTTTCGATGGGGGTTGGCAGCGAACGGTCGTAAGATCAGATAAGTTTTGGTTCGCAATAAGTTTAGTTTTAAAGACCGCAATAAGTTTAGTTTTAAATACCACAATAAGTTTTGTTATTGTGTGATTAATTTTAGGATATAAGTTTTGATAAAAATAAGTTAAGAGAATAATAAATACGTTTTGGAGGTTAACTGTGGTTATTTCTGAGATATCCTACACAATGCCAATAGTAACTATTACTCGTCTGGAGTTACTGTGTTTCGGTTCCAGAACGATATAAAAATGACCGTGTATTTGTGTATAGCAGTAGATCTATGTTAAATGTTTGTGTGATATTTTTTAGTTAAATGTATTGTTTTGTTGGCTTGTTGCGCGCTTTGGTCCTGACTGTAAGTGCAGCAAGCAATTGTTATAAAAATAAATAAATAAATAAGTAACAATAAAAAAAATCACGAAAAATTAAATTTATTGTTTTTTTTTGTGAAATTATGAGAACTCGAAGTAACGATTCCTTGCGATCCATGTGTGTGTAAAACGTATCGACAAACGGCAACACATCGAACGGTACCCATTGAAAAATCCATTCATCGATCAGACAGCATGATCCATAAGCCACGCCCCCGACCCCAGTCTAGCCAACCGCCCGCCCTTCCTTGTTCCTATTAGTATTGTGTCGCGTTTCGCTGTATTAGGTCACGCACGCGCAACCTAATTACGCGCCTAAAATTAGTCGGCAATACGTGTATCTCAACGTGGAGTATTGGGCAATGGTGGATTTTTATGGGATGGCCAACTATAACTTTGAAGAGGCTAGACGATTGTATGCTCAGCTGGAACACCTGAACTCACTGCGCGCACGTGGTATCAACGACTCTCAAGTTCCCTTCACCTCCATCATCCTGGCTGTAACACAGCGCCTCCTCGATCATGCATCATAATTATGTTACTTCAGTGTGTGCGTATTTAAACAGAGAGTTTGGTGAAAGGTGGATAGGTCGTGGTGACCCTGTGGCTTGGCCCGCAAGGAGCCCTGATTTAACACCACTGGATTTAGATTTGTGGTCCGAGATTAAAATACTTATTTATTCCGAGGAGCGATTGTGAAGAGACACATTAGAAAAATTAAAAGACAATCTGATTAAACGTTCAGACCCTGGTGACTGATGGGCAATGGATATGGGTTTCCAACAGAGTGAGTGCCCTGTCTGATTCCACCTTGGCGGAGTCTGGTCTGTGTTAATGTCACTTGAGTCCTTGGTTTGGTTTTGCACTCATTGATTAGGCCCACTAAAACAAAAATTATCCTTAATAACACTATTATGATGTACCAATTGGCTATAAAACTGCGCCTTGACAAAAAAGCATGATAAGCAAACTCCGCAAATGGCCGCCATACCATCGCAACTCCCATGGTACACGACATTCTTATTACTTTTAGTACAAGACATTAATATGTAGCATTTATATCTATTGACACTGTATCATTGTCTTAGTTTATGTATTTTATTGGTTACTTATAATTAATTCCGTTAACTACAGTTATGTTTATATATTTATACGTAATAGGTTCAGCTATTACTGTGGAAAAATTTTGTACCTACCCGATCTACTAGATCACACGACGAGCGTCTTTACGTCACTCTGAAAGGTAGGGCTGAAAACCAGCGCTGGTGACAATAAGTTCGTCCGAAGTCACAGCATTTTGCTGAGCATCTACCTATTCTTGCACAGATGCGATGCACGGGTAAATTATTATAATATTTGTAGTCTGTTTGTAACAAAAGTAGTCATTATTGCACTCTGATAACCGCACTTTATTTTTGTTGTGATTGATATTATTTATTTACCAGTGTCATAACGCAGATCCATTATTGTCTATGGTCTCCCCAGCCTTGACATTAACAGTTAATGGACAATACAGTAAAACTTTTTCTACCTGAATACGGGGCTTTTAGCTACTTTGTATGTATATCTGTTTTATTATATTTTTTGTAATGTGCGTTTTGTTTGTGCAGAATAAACATGTTTTCTTTCTTTTTCTTTCTTTCTAACTTTTACAATAAAAACCCACCAACCTTATTTTGGGGGCCTCAAAGAGATGTCAGCACCAAATGGGGGGGTCCGCAAGGGCCGATGCCTGCTAGGGGTGCGGGTTGTTCGAAAGAGATACCGCGGCCCCTAGCACACAGGCAACTGAGGGAACACGGGTGGGTTTTAGTCAGTAAAAGTCTGACACGCCCTCCCGCTTCACCCAGAGCGGGAGAAGTTATTTGATGATTTCCCACCCAAAAAACAAAAAAACCTTATTTTGGGGCATAGTTTTTATGTTTTTATTCAAAAAAATGTGTGGGAACAAAATGTAACATTTCTAAAACTGCTTGCAATAAAATTCAGACATCACCCTGTAATGATTATAAAGATATGTGAAGATTTACTTACCGATCTCCACGGGGCCTCCGTTCAGACGAGATGAAACGTCAAAAAGACAGATTCTAGGGTTTAAAATGTGAAGTTGACATTGTCAAAATTAGAAATACGTTTACAGTTAATAATTTTTTGAAGACTTAAATTGGCGGGTATATTTAAACTGAAAAATAGGTTTAAATATGTCATAATTTTTGGTCACTGGGCCGTAATTTAATGGTTTTAAAAACTGTCTTGGGTCGGAGTGCCTTCATATTTTTGTCATTAAATTAGGTTCTCGGGCCTTACGAGGTTATAGATAGAAAAAAACCGCGCGAAGTAAAATTACATTTATTAAACTGACAGCTAGAAATATTAGTAATACCAACATAAAAACATTAAAACTGAAGTTATGATTTTTAAATATGGAAAGGGTCCTGAGACTGTATTACCCATCACTTTAAATAATTGTACATTAAGAATTGTTAGCACCTTTAAATATCTTGGACATGTATTGAATGAAAAATTAACGGACGACAATGATTTGGAGCGGCAAAGAAGGAGCATTGCTTGTAGAAGCAACATGCTTGCAAGACGTTTTGCTCATTGTTCCAAGCAAGTGAAGGCAACACTATTCGAGGCCTACTGCCGGGCGTTCTACACCAGCCAACTTTGGTACCAGTACACGAGGAGAGCTTACAACTCACTTCGTGTACAGTACAACAACGCGTTTCGGGCCATGTTTAACCTGCGCTGGCGGTGTAGCGCGTCTGGTATGTTCTTTGAAAATAGAGTGGGTGACTTTTTTTCCGTTCTGAGAAGGGCAAGAGCTTCATTTCGAACGCGACTGCTTAACTGTAAAAATAATATTATAACCACTGTATTCCGTACAATTTTCGTGACTAGAACCGAATTGTTCAATCTCAGCATTGACTATGACGTAATCAAGTAATAATAACGACGAATTAATTTATCTAATTTAATCTATCAAATATAATTATCTAATAATAATTTCTAATAATGTATTAACTTATCTAATTTAATCTATAAATTGTAATACCTACCTAAAATACCTACTTAATATAACTTAGTAATAACCATATAATAACAATATATCTGCTTATCTATGACATGTAGTCACTATGGGTGAAATGTATTTGTGTGTACGTACTTATGCAGTGCCTGAAATAAGAATGATTTGATTTGATTTGATTTTGATTTTTGATTAATTTAAAAATTTGTTCAAAAGTTATAATAAAAAAAAAAAAAAGTAAACGTTTCAAAAATGGAATACTGGGATTATATGAGTTAAAACTACGTTTCAACGGTGTGCTTCTACAGATTTTATTTATATTGTATAATTCTTACTGTTTTATTGTATGAATTACCATTATTGTAGAAAGTCTGTCGGACACTACATGATTCGAGCCAATACTTGGCATTCTCCTTTTAGATCATCCGCTGTGGTATTTGTTGAACGGAATGGAACGTTTAGACAATGTAATAGATGAGACGAAAATATGATGTATCTCTCTCTTGCAATATGGCGGATAATACGTGTAATGTGTGTGAGTGCCTCAGTCAATAAAAATAAAAATACTTCATTATTATCGCGTATTACTTTTAATTAAACATCCTTCAGTATTGCGCTCCGCCTTGGATTCATAGTGTAAGAATAAGAATAGAATAAGAATAAATTTATTGAACCAATGTTACAATTATTACCTTATGATTAACTTAACTTAATGTTGGTACGTAACTATTAGTGATTTTCGTTTTGGTCTTTACGGCGGACCCCAAACTAGGCGGTGCCTGTATCTTGGGGACCAGAGTTTTGAGACATAGTGCTATTTACCACTGGAGTTTAAGGTGACAATGGGTACGTAATTGCAAACGATTATATAAAACGAAATTAAATGAAAATTGAGATCAAAGTGAGAGTGAAACTTAAATCGTAAATTATACATAAAACAAACAAAAAATAAAGTTTGCTTGAGGAATGGCCGGTTAAACCCTTTATAACCCAGCTGTTGTTTCAGAACCACCCGAGGAGAAGAAGTGAGCACTTTTTGAACGTCGAAATTACATAGGACAGACCCCCAAACCGAACCGAAGATAGTCCCCCAAAAAACTGTTTCGAAGGCTATTGAATAAAAATGAAAACAACAACAACTACACACACTTACCGACATCATCATTCCAGCCGAAAGACGTCCACTGCTGGACATAGGCCTCCCCCAGACACACATATTATTCACTAAATGACAGGCTAGTTGTTACCACAGTGCCGCTCGTCTGTTCTCAAAAAGTATCACATTTCTTAAGGGTCCCCCAACACATTTACAAACCGCCGCCGCCGCCGCCGGTAGTCCGCCAGCAGGCGTAACATATAAAAACTGGCAATCCAGTTTTTATGAGTGGACCGCCTGCCGGCAGACTGCCGATGGACTGTAAATGTGTGGGGCTCTTAAGAAATGTGATACTTTTTGAGTGCATTATTTGACTGCTTTAAGAAGTGTGATACTTTTTAAAGCAGTCTTTAATGCACAGACATACCTCACACAATTCACACGACCAGGTAGTGCGAACCTCCAGTTTATTTGATGCGCACACTTTGCAACGCATCCGTTTGCCTGCCGTCTGCACTGGAAAATGCCCAGTTACAGGCTTCTGAGCCGGCGCAGGGAGTGTTGTCTGGGGCTTATATTTTGCCAAAATTTGGTCCGCCAGTATGGTTCTGAATTGGCGCTGAGCCATTTTTTTTTTTGTGTGTGAATAATATGTGTGCGTTGTGTATTGATACGTTCAATAGCCTGCGAAACAGTTTCTTGTGCCAGACACTGTTCCTAATTCTTTCCACAGGGAATGCCTGTAAGAGTTGATCTTTCTCATCGACACCCCCCATGGAAAGATTGTACTTTATGATAAGTAGAAATCAGTGAGACCAAGTTCGAGTCCCACACAACCACTGACAAATCCGGCGTTTGGCTAAACGCAAGCTCTTCTTGCCGCATATTATGCTTGCTTTTATTTTTAAGGCTTTCGGGAACAAATTCCCGATTGCTCTGAGGGTCCCAATAGTGTCCGTTTTGTGAGATTTTAAAATTTGCGATAAAAAAGGTGAATTGTAAAAGTTATCCATACTTAGTGTATGGCCTTTTTCTAAAAGAGGGCGAACAAGCCTGAGTACAATTTGGGATGTGGCCCCTCAGGTTCGTTGAACCTTTCGACATCATGTCCCTCAGATAAATGCTGCCCCTTTCCAGCATATACCTACCTGAGCAGCTATGGTGGCGATGAGCTGTGAAAAGTTCAGCCTTACTTTCCAAAGCAGTAGGGACTCATCGATGGCTATATTCTGCTCAGGTAGGTATAAACCGCTAAATTTGCAGTTAAGGTGGTCCAGAATGGGCATAATTTTTTGTAGTTTGTTCCTGGCTTTGGAACTTGTGGCTTCGATGGAGGTATTGTCCTCAAAGTGCAGGCATCTTCACGCAGAGGATGCCATCTCAAATAAAAAAATAAAAAAAATTATGAATAAAAAGGCATTAGTTATAACCTTTCCTTGGTTAGAAAACTAAAACCTGTGCACACAACAATCACAACAACATTACTGGCGAAATATGGATATATTACACACCTCTGCCTGCCCTTCGGGGAACACAGGCGTGATGTTATGTTTTTACAAAGTAAATGCAAAATAGTTTTATCATTTCACATACGGAGGTCTAGTCTACACACATTCGAACGAAATAACAACCTCCTTTTTATGTGAAGTCGGTCAAATGTAAAATTATCTATCTTTTGAAACAGAATAATTCACTAACACACCGATTTCATCGATAATGTCTATCGACACGACTGGACAGCATAATTGCGCGAGTTACGTCATAGAAACTGTCAAATAACTGTCAACGGTCCGAGGACAAAGCCCCGATACGGCACTCAACTTAGAAATCATTGAAATGTAAAAAATTTAGAATGAAATACACCTCGAATGACCAAAACATATTGTTATTATTAGTTATAGAGCATCTCAAATCATACAGATACACTCAATTCATTGTAAAACAGTCAAAATTTATCAAAGTAATGACGCCATTAGCCCAACGGATTTTTACGTAAAATTTATTTGGCCAAAAAAAGTATTTATGACGTTCTTTTTAGTGCAAATATTATATACAACGATGCAATAACTACTAATAAATGAATATTCATCCACTTACCGATGCAAATCTCTAAAAACCCCAACAAATGAACTGAAAAGTACGGAGCTCGCCGTTGCAGTGTGCCGTGTCGAAGCGTCAGTAATGGCGTCGTTTTCTTAATTTTTTTACATGTTGGCAGACTAATATTTTGGCTATGGAAGTAGTAAGTCCTCGAGAATATTTATCTGGCCATAGACTAAAATGATCGCAGACGATATAAAACCTTATTTTCATTTAAAATAAAGACAAAAATTGTGTGAATCGGGGGTGGATCACCCGGGCGGCCAGCCGGCCTTTACGGTATGGGCGAACGTTGGTTCTCGCCGTTGCCGTCCTGGGTTCAAACGGTAATGAAAAACGTGGCAAAGATGCTCGTAGCGTGTCCTTGAGAACATCTTCCTGAAGATATTCACCTGCAACAGAGGTTTGACAGTAAAACAGGACTTTATGGTGGGCATCCGGATGATTCCGAGCATCATCCAGAAGGAAAATAGGACAAAAAGTTCGTAAACGTTCGTGTCATACCAATCTCGGGCGAACGACTCGGACAAACCAGAAACCCTTGCGCTTGCGGCGTAACGTTTCGTCTCAGCGACATGACAACGTCATTCCAATACTGCTTTAACGCCTCATACGCGTTTTCTGATGGGACAACCGCCCCCGTTTGCTGAGGAAGAAATTCCTCCCTCTCACCTTGATAATCACCTATGGATGACCAATCAAAGTGATTGGAAGTTCCTTCAGCAGCAAAGAAGGCCTCCACTTCACCGTCATCCGCATCAGTCCATTCATCCTCATTCTCTTCCCTTATTCTCCTTGCGCTGTTCGTCACCCGCACTCGCTGCTTCTCTCATTCGGACAATATGCATAATCTTCTCTCGAACGTCCTCAGGCACATCATCGTTATTCACATCATCGTCATTCACATGGACCTCTACCAATCTCTCGCCTCTTACCCATTGGGGGTCACCACTTTCCGCTCCATGCCCCTTTCATCGGCCACGCTGCGCAGAGTCACCGCGCCGCGCTGCACCGCCGAGCTGCACCACCACGCCGCGCTGCACCACCACACCGCGCTGAACCGCCGCGCCTTGGTCGACGCTGCTGCTGCGGCTGCTCTGCCGCCACGTCCTCAACCACTTCCTCTTGCTGGAGGTCTTGGGCAGGTGCTCGTCAGCAAGAGAGAAGTGGTCCTGCTCCATCGTGATGTCGTCATCTATTGGGGCCATGACGACGACATCACGTCTAAGATAAAAATAATCAAAATTATTACCTGTAAATTACGATTGCTACAAAAAAAAAACTGTGATTATTACCGACAGTAGTCATTTCACATTCATCAATTATTAGTACATATATTATAGTGTCCAACCGAAACATGATTTTCAGCCGAAACCGAAACCGAAACCGAACCTTCGGTCTTGGTCCCAGTTTCGGCCGAAACCGAAACCGAAACTTATTTGAATTTTTATAGCATGTTTTAAATCTTTTGTATTTTTACGCATATATAGACAGTTAACACGTGTAAAAAAATATAATGCAACAACTAAAGTATGAAACAAAAATGGTTCTTTATTTGTAAAATACATAACACAATAACAATTTAAATAAAAAAACAATCAACATATTTGTCAAACTTTTTAAAAAATCAACATGAATTACTTATGTTTACAATAGTCTTAATGATTAGATAACTTGTGTTGTTATTTTTTTATTGAGATCTAGTATTTAACTTAGTATTTAAAGAATTATCTTACCATTATAATTAATTATCAGTGATAATTAATATTTATCAGTCTCAATAAAGATGAGTATATTTTGTACGACAATCAAGTACTTTTTCAGTTCTCATGCTCTAAAAGTACGCCAATATAGCCCTACGAAGCGGGACTAAAGTGAGCACTTTAGTCTCTAGGGAGTGAAAAGTAATTAGGTTTTTTAATTTCCTTCATGTGACGTTTGGACCATCTTCATTGCGAAAATGTTGAGGGTTTTAGTTCCATGGTTTTTCCACAAAGAAGGTGGTGCCAGGTGTTTTAAATTGTTAATCTGTGACTGGTTTAGATGAAAAAACTGACCGCGAAAATTTCAGAATTTTTGTCGAGTGTAAATTTGTTCGGTTTTAAATAAATTTATTAAGAATGTCCAGTGACAGTGAAGAGTTTGAAGTCGAGCAAAGAGCAAAAGACATAATAGATATTGTCGTCTAGTCCCTCGATATAAAATATACTATTACCTAATAATGTTTGCGCGAGAAAAACCACATAACCTTAAATCATCACAATCGCGCCGGCTAGCGAACTCAACCGGCAATCACGTTCACTCACTCACTCGAATTTAGCCGAATGATGCGCGACAATTCACGAATACCTAGTTTCGGCAGGGCCGAAGATTCGGCCAATTATTGGCCGAAACCGAAACTGTGGCCGAAACTAGATTTTTGGGCCGAAACTAGCCGAAACCGAAACCGAACCTTCGGTCGGTCCTTAATATATTATTTACCTCGTAGTGTGGCTCGGCTTCTGCCTCCTCGCGACATACTACCTCCGGCTCGGTGACCTCGAAATCAAACGAGGAGTCGAGGTACTCCTCTTCTACGACGTCGTCGTCGACGTCCCCCTGGACGTCCTCGACGTCCTCGATGACGTCGTCGAGGTACTCCACCTCCTCTTCATCCTCCGGCACCTCCAGCATCTTTTCTAGGACGTCCATAGGCTCCTCCAGTACTTCTACGGGATCCTCTGCCTCCTCATCGTGGCGGATCTCATAGAAGTCTGGAGGAGGCTATCCTGCTGGATTCCAAGATGACATCTAAAATCAAAATATAAAACTAAAACCTGTGCCTACAACAATCACAACAATACAACTGGCGAAATATTACATTAGTACTAACAAACTCACAAGAGGTCTTAAAATACATTCGAACGAAATAACAACCTCCTTTTCATGTGTAGTCGGTCCAATGTAAAACAAGGTAAATATGTGAAATAAAACATCGACTTCAGCGATAAAATCTATCGATACGACTGGACTGCATATTATCACTAGTTGCGTCATATAACTGTCAAGTAACTGTCAACGGTCCGAGGGCGAAGCCCCACTACGGCACTGAACTTAGAAATCATTGAAATATATAGAATATAGTTTGAAATACACCTCGAATGCCCGAAACATATGGTTATTATTAGATTTAGACCATCTCAAATCTTACATATACACACAATTCAGTGTAAAACAGTCAAAATTCATCAAAGTAAAAGGTCGCCACGCCTAACGGTTTTTTACGAAAATTTTCATTGGCCAAAAAAACAGTATTTATGATGTTATTTAGTGCAAATACACTCGAGAGCAATGAATCCGGGTCACTTAAAGAATCCTAAAAATCTCGGAAACTAAAAATGCTAGGTTAATGCAATAAATTGTATTTAATAGACAATGTAATACTCCTTAAATGAAGGTATTAAAACTTCATAGTTATTGTAAAGTTATATCATAAAAAAATCTAATTTGAAAAAGGGCCACTTTCGAAGATGGAACTACGAAATTACAGCATTTGGTTTTGCTTTTGTTTGTAATCTGTCATTTATGTGGGTACATAAACCATGTTGATAGTGCTCTATATTCATTATTCAAGCTGAAATTATGTCGCTTACGCCTGAAGAATGCACCAGAATACTTACAATGCTGGAAACCGGCCGGAGTCAGCGCGATACAGCCAGGACTGTCGGTGTGTCGCTGTCAACAGTACAAAGAGTTCTCCGACGTTACGAAGAAACTGGTTCTAACCTACGCAGACCAGGAACGGGCAGAACCAGGTGTACCACAGCACGAGAAGACCGATACTTGGTGAACACCATGCTTCGAAATCGCTTTCTCACAGGAACTGAACTCACAAATCAGTTTCGACGCCTCGGAGGAAGTAACCCAAGTGCATGGACAGTAAGACGTCGGCTTGCTGAATCTAACTTAAAACCCCTTAGACCTGCAAACGGCCCTAAACTGGAGCGTGGGCATCGTATTTCAAGACTAAGATATGCCCAGAGCCACGTAAATTGGAGTATTGAAGATTGGTCAAAAGTTATGTTCTCCGACGAATCAAAATTTATGCTCTACAAGCACGATGGAAGACACAGAGTGTATCGAAGACCAGGGGAAAGATTCAAGCAAGCATGCATCGAAGAAAAAGTAGCCTACGGTGGTGGGTCTGTACTTGTGTGGGCCGGAATTTCTTCTGAAAGTCGCACAGAGCTGGTGATCATAGAAAACGGCTCTTTAACTAGCGTAAGATATGTGGAAGAAATCCTCAATGATCACGTTGGTCCATTTATGGTCAATTTAGGTGAGGATGCTATATTTATGCATGACAATGCCCGACCTCATACAGGTAGGATTGTGAATGACTACCTTCAAGAGATGAACATTACTCGTATGGAGTGGCCAGCGCGCAGCCCGGATATCAACCCGATCGAGCATGCTTGGGACGAGCTAGGCAGATGCGTAAAACAACGAAATCCTCCCCCAATCACGCTTCGTGAGCTCAAAATTGCTCTCACAGAGGAATGGGAGAATATTCCCCAAAATCGTATAAGGAACTTGGTGTACAGCATGCCAAACCGCGTAAACGCAGTAATGGAAGCACGAGGAGGCAATACGAAGTATTAAAATTCAAGAAAATCGTAATAAAGTTCAAAAATTTCATGTTTCCTATTTTTGTTTTAAGGAGAGATCAGCAGTTTTTTTCTTTATGTAATTTTGTGTTAATAAAATGTATGGTGACTCATATTTTTTTTACTTTCATTTAAGGAGTATTACATTGTCTATTAAATACAATTTATTGCATTAACCTATCATTTTTAGTTTCCGAGATTTTTAACATTCTTTAAGTGACCCGGATTCATTGCTCTCGAGTGTATTATCTACAACGATGTAATAACTACTAATAAATGAATATTCATCCACTTACCGTTGCAAATTTTCTGTTATTATATTTTTATTCGGTTTATGTGGAGCTCCGTTCACAGAATGGCGGTTTTGAAGCGTCAGTGCGACCATCTTATAAATGGCGAATCTGCCACAGCCAGGGCAAAAAATCTGCCAAAATCAGCCACACTTGGCGCCAAAAATGCCAAAAGTATGCCTAGGCTCATGCAAACGAAAAATAAAATACACAACGAATTCATTGAAATTTCTCAACAAAAATATTTAACAATTTTCTTATGCATTATTATTTATACCTATACACTACTTACTCAACGTATCCGCATTTCAAGCATTTGCCTCCAAATTTTCGTCATTTTCTACAACATAGATTTTGATGACATCTTTTTGATCATGTCTTTAGTTGGTTTAAAGGAGACAATGGTGCCGATTCCGTTGGCACAAAATTCTCTAAACTAAACTAAAAATCACCAAAATTTTGTTTATTCCTGTCAAACGACGATTTCCCATTCTGAAATTGACTAAAGTGAACTATAATTTAGTTTGACAGCACTAAGATTGCACTGAATTATTAATTTAGTGAAGATGGTAATTTTGCTATTCTGAGTTTGTCGTTTTTCACCAAAAATTTTGACTATATTAACTTTTCTAACTAAATTTGACTATTTTTAATCGCGATTAAAAAAGTGTGGAATAAAACTAGTGGTCATGAACTAAAATTCACACCAACACTTCGACTTCTGGGTGCAAAAACAGTATTGAATCTTTTTTTTCTTTTCGTTTGCTTATATCTCGAAAATGGTGTGTCCTATCGCAAAAATGATGATAATTTGGATCCCCTTTAATAAACGCATAAGCCCCATAATCTCAACATGTAGGTAATTTATTTATTTTTTTCATACAAAAAGTGAAAAATTCCATATAAAAACGTCGAGGCTGGCCCCTGCGCACGCTTCATTCAGCTCATAAAAAAATGATTGCGTAGGGCACACAAGTACCACGTTGCGAAGCCAAAAGAAAAAAAAATACCACCTGCAGGCTTAGCACGACAACCGTAGAGAAGCGTTTTGTCGACGGAAGACTAGACAAAAATTACGTTTCCGTGTAGACAGTTGTCAGTTTTTCACCGAGAAATAGCGATTTCAACAGAAATCATTCTACAGTAGAGTAGAAATAGAAAGCGTCATGCTAAGCCTGCTGGAGTCACGATTGTCAAATTCGATTTTAGTTGTGTCAAAATATTTTTTAAGTTTAGAGATTTTTATTTGCAGAATAGCTTTAAGATTGTCATAGCCAAAAGTAAGGAATTTTAGTGATAGTTTAGTTAGTTTAGTTCGGTGTACAACAGAATCGGCACCAGTCTCCGTGTTTCTTAATCCCCTCTTTTGTTGTAATTAAAGCTGACACATGTTGATTTAGAAACCTATTCCGTATTTTTGTTTTGTTTATATTCACATGAGAGAAGATTCTTTCGCACGAAGCGTTGGACATCGGCAAATATAACAACGCTTTTGCGAAATTTATGTTTGGAAATTTTGTAGCCTCATTCGCGTCCAGGATTTTTCCAAACGCTCCCCAAAATTTGTCTACACTCAAAATTGTACTGGTGGTGCTACTTCCACCTGATTCTAACAAGTCTCTTACACTGTCTTTCATCAATTGTCGAAGTTCGTCATCAACTTTTTGAAAGTGGTTTTCGTCTACTATGTTGGGAAAATTATTTGCAACGTTTAAAGTTGACGAAAAATCTTTGTAAACCACACGCTGTAGATCCAAGAACTGAAAATCTTTGAAAATATTGCTCAGTGACAACCGTGTCATTAATTGAGTACACAGTTTAGTCAGAAATGTTTGCATTCTTTGAAGGAATGATTGGTTTCCAGGTTTCAAACTCACGTCTACGGATAAGCGATCGATTTCAGTGCTCTTATTAACGCCTAAATACATATTTTACAGGGGCAAAAAGTTCACTGTGGATTTTGGATCAGCTCACGTACATGTAATTTGAAACGTCAAAACCCCTCAAGCCCCGCCCCGCTATCAGCCAGATGACATGTTTACGACCGCGCTCACAAAAAAGGGTCTACTCAAGTTTCTATTGCTTGTAGCTACCTGAAGTAAGTTGTGTTGGGTTTCTGAAACATCTGGCCATAATATAAATACCAAGGGTTACTCAAATTACATCATTTTGTATTTGTAAACAAATGTTGAAAACGGACAAGTGGTTGAAAGTGCGTTTGTTCCCGTGTTATGATGATTTCTGATAAAATTACAATGTTATTTTGCACGAAATTTTGCTTGTCTTGTTGAATAAACAAGTAATCTAACAGCAACCTTTTTTTGAAAGTTGAACCTAAAATTTTCATATTATTGAAACTCAAACTTCATACTACGCGGGAGCCATTTTTATGAATTCGCGTATTACAACGCATGACTTTATAAACGCTCATGCTAGTTAGATTGAGTGTTTCCAATAAACAAATGTTACAAGAATACTACATAAACCCTTTATCTACCCATATCTATCTTTATATTGTAAAAATATGCCAGTATATTTGTAATCTGATAAGATTTTCTGGAAGAGAGAACTAATCGGCCATGTCTTTGTAGTAGCTAATTTTACATGGTACTTTGTTTTAGAATTTGAATAATATTAGTCTAAACTGCAAAAGAATGAACTATATTTGCTAATTACTGTAAAAACTTATTCATTGTAATGGAAAAAAGCAAAGATATCAAGCTTTGAATTACCCATAAAAATGTATGGCGTTCGAGAAATTTCGAAGTGATGTGACTCACTCACTCTACGAAAATATCGATAAGTTTGGTTTAGGCTTTAGGAATAGGAGTTCATTGTAGGATATGATAAAAAAAATCAGTTACACGATTTCATTAGATTTATTATAAAAAATTATTTTATTATGTATGTGTTTGTGTATGTTACATAGGGAAGATTCAGATTCAGATAGCTTTATTTGATCTAACATGTAATAAAAAACATAATTCTTGGAATAAGTTATTTTATTTTATTTGTACATAGCATCGTAAATATCTACTAACCTGTTACACATAACATCAAGTTTGTATTCCCTGAAGGCGTAAGCACATGTGTATATACCTACATTTATGGTATCTTTATAAGTAGTGTGTATGTTACATAGGTAAGAAAAATAATAAACGTTATACTTTGAATAAGTTATTTTGTTTTATTTGTACATAACATCTTATATATCTACTAACCAGTTACACATAACATCAAGCTTGTTTTCCCTGAAGGCGTAAGCAGAAGTGTATACACCCACAATTATGGTTTCTTTATAAGTACACTGTGCATATGTTACAAGTTATTTTGTTTTATTTGTACATAAAATCATATATATCTACTAACCAGTTACACATAACATCAAGCTTGTATTCCCCCTGAAGGCGTAAGCAGAAGTGTATACACCCACAATTATGGTTTCTTTATAAGTACACTGTGCATATGTTACAAGTTATTTTGTTTTATTTGTACATAAAATCATATATATCTACTAACCAGTTACACATAACATCAAGCTTGTATTCCCCCTGAAGGCGTAAGCAGAAGTGTATACACCCACAATTATGGTTTCTTTATAAGTACACTGTGCATATGTTACAAGTTATTTTGTTTTATTTGTACATAAAATCATATATATCTACTAACCAGTTACACTTAACATCAAGCTTGTTTTTCCTGAAGGCGTAAGCAGATGTGTATACAGTGTATACACATCTGCTTACGCCTTCAGGAAAACGGACTTATAAAGAGACCATAATTGCGGGTGTATACTATACACCCGCAATTATGGTCTCTTTATAAGTACACAGAAATATATTTATTTATTTTATTTTATTTATTTTTTACATTCACATTTGTAAGTTTTACATCTCACATTCACATGTATCAAAATGGAAAGGTGAAGTACAAAAGTGCTGTATGTCTAAAATAATAAAAAGTTCATCTATTACACATTCACATTCACACAATTTTACATCCTACAATCTCACAATCTCACATTCAGTTTTATAAATAAAAAAAATAACTGCCAGCAGAACTGCAAAAGGATTTACATACAGAAAAATATATGGAAACAGGCTACGAAAATATAAAGTACAAAGGTGCTGCTCATTTCGAAAGTAATACAAGTGCATTCACATTATTTTATAAATCTTGATAAAAATATAAAGAACAGAAGTGTTGCTTACTTCTAAAAAAACTGCCAACAAAAATAATGTGGACTCATGATACAGTTAGTAACTTGAAAGAAAAACGCTGCCCTAGCGTGCTTATGACAAGCCTCAAGCAGTTAGCTGCAGTTATTTTTATGTTTTGATGACCCCCAGTCTAGTACACGTCACACACACAAACACGGCGCTTAGACAGAATAGATTGTATGACCGAGAAAAGGGAGTGATTTTACTAAGTGCGTCTGTCTGTCAGTTAGACTTTGTGGCAAAGCTATACTCTTCTATGAAAACTGGAAGTCAGTCAGTCTATCTGTCCACCAAATATACTACGTATAAATAAATATGTGTGTAAATATAAAATAAATAAATATTCACTAAATAACTGCTAAGGTCGTCTGTCTGTCTGTACACTGGAAATAAAATATGCTCAAAATGGACTAAGCATGGTATAACTGGAAGCAGGGATCATAGCAAAGGGGGACCTCACAAGTTGAGCACACATATATACTGCGTTTGTGTAGCTTGTGCTGGGTGCACCAAGCACAACGCCGACGACTATGGCGCCCGTTTCGGAGTACGTCTGTCATCCGAGGGAAATGTAGCCCGTCAGGCTGTTCAAAGCTCAAACTGCTAGACGTGGGATGGGTGGGAGTGACTTTAGGGACATGTTCTAGGTGATGCTGCAGAATTTGTTCGACTAACTGCAAACGAAACACTAAGTGTTCTTTTGGAGCAGCCGACGAACTCTGCAGAAGGATGCGGGCATTAAAAATAGAGCAGTTGAGCAGGTGTTTGAAGAACTTGATGTTCCATTTTGAGCCTCTTTTTCTTTCCAGCAGGTATGGTTCCAGCATTTGATCTTTACGATCAACGCCTCCCATACCCTTGTTGTAGTCCAAAACAACTTGAGGTTTGTAAAGGGTCGGGCGATATGGTTTCGCCACCATCTGGCCTTGTGAATTGCCGTGGTAGGTACTGATGGTGGCTATCTTACGCTTCTTGTCCTGGAAGGCCAAGACCACCACATCGCCGGAATGACGTGCTACAAACTGGCCATCTTTCAGAGAACACAGCGATATGAGTGGAGGTACATTGGCGCGGGTAGCACGCAAGGTACCTACACAATCGGTTTTGCGTGACTTCAGAAATCTGGCCAGTAGGGGGCTATTGAACCAGTTATCCATATACAGAGTATAGCCTTGGTCAAGGAGAGGACGGATGAGATGGATCACGGAGGATGTGCTTTTCAGCACACCGGAAGGGACACCGGGACCATAGGAAGTGCCAGCACCGAGGTAAACAAAGAATGACCAAAGGTAGCCCGTGGAGGACTCGCAGAGTTCAAAGGTCTTAACTCCGAACCGGGCTGCCTTGGTCTTGATGTACTGGCGGAAGGAGAGGTTACCTTTCCACAAAGTCAGGGATTCGTCAATACAAGCATTCTGGGATGGGATATAGGTTGACTTGAACCGGGCATTTAAATGGTCCAAGATTGGGCCCAAGCTAAACAAAAGGTCAGTCGAGTCTGTCGGTCTGCTACTATTGTCATTTAAATGAAAAACGCGGCAAAGATTCTCGTAGCGCGTCCTTGTGAACATCTTCCTGAAGATGTTCACCTGCAACAGAGGGTTGACAGTGAAACAAGACTTGATGGTGGGCATCCGGATGATTCCGATCATCATCCAGAAGGAAAACAGGACAAAAAGTTCGTGAATGTTCGTGTCATACCAATCTCGGGCGAACGACGCAGACGAACCAGCAACCCCCACGGCGTACCGGTTCGTCTCAGTCACGATGTGCGACATGATGCTGTCATCCCAATACTGCCTAAACGCCTCATACGCGCTTTCAGATTGGACAACCGCCCCCGTTTGCTGCGGAAGAAATTGCTCCCTCTCACCTTGAAAATCACCCATGGGTGACCATTCAAAATGGTTCGGAGTTCCTTCGGCAGCAAAGAAGGCCTCCACCTCACCGTCATCCGCATCTGCCCATTCATCCTCATTCTCTTCCCTTATTCTCCTTGCGCTATTTGTCACCCGCACTCTCGCTATTTCTCTCATTCGGACAATATGCATGATCTTCTCTCGAACGTCCTCAGGCACATCATCGTCATCCAGATGGACCTCTACCAATCTCTCGCCTCTTACCCATTGGGGGTCACCACTTGCCGCTCCACGTTGACGGCCACGCTGCGCAGAGCCGCCGCGGCGCGCTGCACCACCATGACGCCGCGCTGCACCACCGCGCCGTGCTGCAACCCCACGCCGCGCGCAGCCGCGCCGTGGCCGACGCTGCTGCTGCGGCTGCTCTGCCGCCACGTCCTCGACCACTTCCTCTTGCTGGAACAGCTGGTGTTCATCAGCAAGAGAGAAGTGGTCTTGCTCCATCGCGATGTCGTCGTCTGCCGGGGCCATGATGACGACATCCGACCTAAGATAAAAATAGTCAAAATAATTACGTGTCAATTACGAAAGAAAAGTATAAGACTAATGAATATAAGTTATATACTTACGGCAAAAGGACGCGCGGCAAGCCTGAGCCAGCAGCAGCAGAGGTGGAGGGTCCAAGACTGGCGATCTTGACCTATCAAACAAAGAAATTTCATTTATTATAAAGACAACCATTATGTAACATATTCTTTATTTCCCAAATATAGTTTATAACCACACTAATTATTACTCACGACATGGGCAAGGGCACCTCGTTCTCATCCCACATCGCCAAGATCGTGCTAAATGGAGCCACCGGCGCCGGCTGAAAAAATAAAAGCTTCAATAAAACAACTAGTATATATATAACATTACTCGCTGCATGCAACTCATTACTCGCTGCATGCAACTGTAATTACCTATTATCTAAAGCCATAAGATAAACCACACACCAACACAACAACAAACAAAATCATATGGGATTCTTGGCCGCCCTTACTCACTGCATGCAACTGTAATTACCTATTATCTAAAGCCATAAGATAAACCACACAACAACAAACAAAATCATATGGGATTCTTGGCCGCCCTTACTCGCTGCATGCAACTGTAATTACCTATTATCTAAAGCCATAAGATAAACCACACACCAACACAACAACAAACAAAATCATATGGGATTCTTGGCCGCCCTTACTCGCTGCATGCAACTGTAATTACCTATTATCTAAAGCCATAAGATAAACCACACACCAACACAACAACAAACAAAATCATATGGGATTCTTGGCCGCCCTTACTCGCTGCATGCAACTGTAATTACCTATTATCTAAAGCCATAAGATAAACCACACAACAACAAACAAAATCATATGGGATTCTTGGCCGCCCTTACTCGCTGCATGCAACTGTAATTACCTATTATCTAAAGCCATAAGATAAACCACACACCAACACAACAACAAACAAAATCATATGGGATTCTTGGCCGCCCTTACTCGCTGCATGCAACTGTAATTACCTATTATCTAAAGCCAAAAGATAAACCACACCAACACCTAAACAATACACATTGCATGCCAAAAAAGGAAACACTTTTCTCCTGTTATTATATTTGTGAATAAATATAAAAGATGTTATCCATCCAGATTGCTACAAACAAAAAAATACTTTGATTATTACTGACATATTAGTAAATTCACATTCATCAATTATTAGTACATATTTACCTCAGAAAGCACCTTCTCGTCCTCAAAATCAAAGGAGTCCTCGAGGTACTCCTCGAGGAACTCCTCAACACACTCATCTGTGCGTTCTGCCTCTTCCGCCTCCTCCTCTTCCGCCTCCTCCTCTTCCGCCTCCTCCAGCTCGGCCAACTCTTCTGTGGGCTCCTCCAGCCCTTCTACGACACCCTCAGAGTCGTCATCGTTGAGGATGTCGTAAAAGTCTGAAGGAGCGTCTCCGGACACATTCCATGCAGAGGATGCCATCTCAAATAAAAAATAATAAAAAATTATGAATAAAAAGGCATTAGTTATAACCTTTCCTTGGTTAGAAAACTAAAACCTGTGCACACAACAATCACAACAACATTACTGGCGAAATATGGATATATTACACACCTCTGCCTGCCCTTCGGGGAACACAGGCGTGATGTTATGTTTTTACAAAGTAAATGCAAAATAGTTTTATCATTTCACATACGGAGGTCTAGTCTACACACATTCGAACGAAATAACAACCTCCTTTTTATGTGAAGTCGGTCAAATGTAAAATTATCTATCTTTTGAAACAGAATAATTCACTAACACACCGATTTCATCGATAATGTCTATCGACACGACTGGACAGCATAATTGCGCGAATTACGTCATAGAAACTGTCAAATAACTGTCAACGGTCCGAGGGCAAAGCCCCGATACTGCACTCAACTTAGAAATCATTGAAATGTAAAAAATTTAGAATGAAATACACCTCGAATGACCAAAACATATTGTTATTATTAGTTATAGAGCATCTCAAATCATACAGATACACTCAATTCATTGTAAAACAGTCAAAATTTATCAAAGTAATGACGCAATGGCAATAAATTTTACGTAAAAAACCGTTGGGCTAATGAGCCCAACGGTTTTTTACGTAAAATTTATTTGGCCAAAAAAAAGTATTTATGACGTTCTTTTTAGTGCAAATATTATATACAACGATGTAATAACTACTAATAAATGAATATTCATCCACTTACCGATGCAAATATCAAACTAACCCAAACAAATTACTTAAAACTGCGGAGCTCGCTGTTGCGGGATGCCGTGTCGAAGCGTCAGTAATGGCGTCGTTTTCTTTAATTTTTTACATGTTGGCAGACTAATATTTTGGCTATGGAAGTAGTAAGTCCTCGAGAATATTTATCTGGCCATAGACTACAATGATCGCAGACGATATAAAACCTTATTTTCATTTAAAATAAAGCCAAAAATTGTGTGAATCGGGGGTGGATCACCCGGGCGACCAGCCGGCCTTTACGGATGGGCGAACGGTGGGCGTCGCGGTTGCCATCCCGGATCGTACCGGTCAACTACGGCTTTTGATTCTAGGTAGCCATTTTTTTTTTTAATAAACATGTAAGGAAACCTTGTTTGTATTTGTCTCATAATAGATAAAGCAAACCAGACGTCAAAGTTGAGGGTGGGGACTTTTAACACACACACACGGTCACATTAACATTTTAATTGTTATTAAGATATGGTTCAGACGGTTCCAGGGGCTAGGTCTCTGGGGACAGAGACGGTCTGGGAGGGCCGCGGAGGGAGCTTCCCTTTGCTGACGGGCGTCTGCACGCTTCGCCAGCCTGGGAGAGGAGGACTTGGGTGCTTTTGAGCAGCCCCTATAGTTCGCGGGATGACCGGATTCACCGCAAAGCACGCAGCTCGGGGGCTCCGTGCAGAGGGTGCGGTCCTTGGGACGCGGGCAATCGGCCGTACTGTGCACTCCGAGGCACTTTACGCATCTGGGGGTCGCGTAGCAGTGCGACTGCGAGTGTCCGTACAGTTGACACCTATGGCATTGGCCGACGATCCCCGACTTGCGGGGCTTTTCGATCCGGATACCGGATAGGTGGCAGACTGTGCGTACGTTGAAAATCGGGTTGTGGCCCTCTGAAGGAGGGCAGACAACGAGTACCATGTCGAATGGTACTCCGCGGCGGGCTCGGTGCATGCGGTGCACTTCAAGGACGGGGACGTTCTGGGACTCAAGGTCGGCCTTGATCTCCTCAGTCGCGATATCCATTGGGACCTTCTTGATGACAACTCGTGTCTGTCGGTCTTCAGGAAGGGAGTAGGTGTGGAATGACACACCTCTATAACGGAGAAGTTTAGTGAGCGCCCGATAGTCGTTCGCGGTCGGGACGGTCACTTTTATACCCTGCTGGGTAGCCTTGGCGCTGGTGTAGCCGATACGTTGTTCGGCACACCATTTGGATACATCTGTCCACTTGCCCTTTTCCTGAATGAACAGGGGTGGGGGCGCGGCCACCTTCTTACCCGCTGCGGTGCGGGGCGCGACGACTGGGGCGGTACTCTGCTGTGAGGCAGGCGCGGTCGCGGTGGGGATGGCGGCTGGAAGAGCCTTTTGGGTCGGAGTGGGGGTGGGGACCGTGGCGGAGGTCGACGGGGTCGGGGGGTGGGGCGCGGAATCGTCCTCGAGGGCGATCATTTTTGCGGCTTGCTCGGAGCTATGCTTGCCCTTCTTGCGTTTCCCTTTCCTTCCTCCGGCTTGGACGACCTCATAGTGCTCCTCCTCGGAGGGGGGATGGGTCACGGGAACGGGAGCGATCGCGACGGGGATAGGCTCGTGCACGGGCACGGGCTCGAGTTCGGGCTCGAGTTCGGGCTCTGAGGGAGCATCCTCTGCGTCCATCGAGCTCGAGTCAGACTCGGAGTCGGAGGGCGCTGGTGAGGCCAGAGGAACGGACGGGGCGCTATAGTGCGCGATTAGCGGAGGCATAATCGGATTTAGGATCTGATTAACCTGCGGGTGGAATCCTGGTTCCACGGCCAGGATGGCTCTAAGGTCAGCCAGAACTGCTGCCTTTTTGGTCTCCATGTCTGCCATGGTACGTGGGGGTAGGGGGGTTCCTACTTCACGCTCATAAGGAGCGAGCCTAACAACAAAACTCCTATCAATCCTAAGGTGAGCCCTAAGCTTGTAAACCTGTTGCCAATCTTAATGTGCAACAGGGCCCTGTGAGTCTAGCGCGAGGGGTGTAGACACACCTCAAAGACACTAGGTGAGTAGCCGTGGAAGCAAGACTGTCACCAGTACCGACTAGGAGATCCCCCAAGGCCGGTGGTCTGGGACCCGTCCAATTCACTGCCTAGCCCTGAAGGGGTTTCGGCGGATGTGTTGGGTCAACACCCTCTCGGATTCGTTGGCACCGTGAGGTTTCAACCGAGAACCACGAAACTGTGGATTTTACCCAGAAGGGGCCAAGTGAATTTACTTGACGAACTCTAATTAGAGAAACAGTATTGCCTTGAAAAAGACAGTTTTTGAAACTAATTAACGACTGAATTATCTTTCAAATTCAATGGCTAATTAATGCGGCCGGGGCGGCTGCGATGCGTCACTGCGGGGCGCAGCGAGACGGGAGAGCGGCGGGAGGGTGAGTCACGCAGCAGGTGGGAGCACAATTAACACGTCCGCTCGGGGCGAGCGTCACGGGCTTATTGATGAGCGCCGAGCGGCAAGACGCCCGTCTATACAATTTGTGCTTACGACTAACCAGTTAGTAGCGCCGCGTAGCGGGGCTCGCCGGCGTTCTTGTTTTCCCGCCAATTTGAGCCTCGCTCCGCGCTGCCTTACATTTCTGCTTGTTCCTCTAATTATATCTTTGGGAAATTAAACAAACCTAGTTTTAATTACAATCTTAATAATAATCCCTATTAGCAAATCAGTCTTTATTAGTTTATATCAATTAACGTCTTATTTATTTACATTACAACAGGCGCATCGTTGCGGGCACATGTATACAAGCAAGTTACGTTCGTTATCGTATTTACATATTAATTATAAGTTAATTAACGTGCATGTATATATGTGCAAGCTACGTCGTCCGTAACAACCTGTTTCAGAGCCGCCAAAGTGCTGTGTTGACTTTTTTCATTAGTGTAGCGCAGTAATACATATTTAGTGTAGGCGTTGTGCAGGATCAGGTTTGTTCATCCAAAATGAAGCGACTTGTGTAGTTTAACAGTTGTATATTGTAAAATAAAATATAATATTCGTTGAACACCTGGTGCCATGGCGGGGTGGCGGTTCGGAAAGAAGTTATACAGTTCAAAATTTGAGGGAGGCGCGAGTGAATGAGACCGAATGTGAGTGACCGAATTGGAGTTCGATGGCGATCTTCTTTTCTTCCACGATAGATGGCGAGTGTGCGGCGTCCGTTTGTATGTGGTTGCGTCTGGATGTATAGATGGCGTGGACAGCGTTTACCGTAAACACAACGTACTCTTGCTCATTAGGGGTTCCCAATTTACTCATGTGCATTACTTCAAATGGAACTACTGGCTTGGCAATAGGATGCAATTGTATCTGCTTTAGTTCCAGACGTTTGCTTTGAAGTTCTGCACACAATACAGTCGTCGACAAAGTCTTGGACGGCGGTGCTCATTTTGTCAAAATAATAAGTTTCCCCTACTTTGTGAAGGGTCTTCTCCCAGCCTGGGTGTTTCAGAGCACTATGGAAAGTACTGATTAGGCTCCACTGGAAAGACTTTGGTACTACGGTAAGTTTTTGTAAGCCTAAGATGGCATCAGGCCTCTCAAATTTAAGGACGTTGTCTTTGAGGAGGTATCCGGGGACATGTTCCCATTATGTAGAGCAGCTATGATGGGCCGCAAGTGGTTAAATAAATCTGTCAAATTTCGTGGATTATTCTCGTAGACTACGCTCTTAAGATAACCCCACAAGAAAAAATCAGGTGGGGTCAAGTCAGGGCTCCGAGGTGACCAATCAATATCACCTCTTCGTGAAATCACCTTTTCTCGGAACAACTCGTGCAATGCAGCTAAAGATTTGTTAGTGGTGTGCGATGTGGCCCCATCCTGTTGAAACCATGTCAGCCGGTTATAATGCTCACATTGTTGCAGTTGAGGCCCGAAAAAATTGCGTATCATGTCGACAAAGCGTGCAGAAGTTACAGTCACTGCATGTCCTCTGTTCTCTTCATAAAAGTACGGCCCAATAATGCAGTTCGCTGACATAGCGACCCACACGGTTACTTTGGGGCTATGCAACGGGTGTTTATGTAATGTCTGTGGATTCGTTTCTCCACAAAAACGACAATTTTGACGATTGACGTATCCGTCCAAATGAAAATGTGCCTCATCGATAAAGAACATGTTGTTGAAATTGTTAAATCTCTCTAACATTACATTCACAAAATTCAATCTTGTAACGTAATCATTTTCATGAAGAGCTTGCACAATCTGAATTTTATGGGCCTTTAGGTGTAAATCAGATCGCATAATGTGGTGAATTGTCGCTCTTGATAATCCCAGCTGAGACTCACGCTTTCTAACGCTGAGTCGAGGCTGTCGGCTTACAGAATCTGCAACTGACTGAATGTTTCCAGGTGTTCTTGCTGTCCTTGGACAGCCGTGATGGATTTCGCCAATAGTATTTCCAGTAGTATTCAATGTCTGGATCCAAGCTAAAATTGTTGCATTGCTTGGAGTTTCCACAATGTTTCGCAGTCGATAATGTAACCGATAAATCCGTCGAATTCGAATGAGTGATCGATTGTTCTCGAAATACGCGCGCGCACGCAAAACGAAAGCTCGTTTTGCGTGCGCGCGTATTTTAGTTGCCATCATGCCGTACACGGGAGAGCAACGCTGCTTTCCCGTGTACGGCATGATGGCAACTAAAAATTTAAGGAACGCTCTAGTAAACGACGCCCGCGACACCCCTCCCCCGCGCCTTGTTTGCTTCTCGCTCAAGCTCTTGAAATAGTTGGATCGTTTTTAGACACCCTGTAATTACCAGAATTGACGTCCCAAACAGAAAAATCCGAAAAGTTTGATAAACACCGCTAAGTTCTAAACACTCAGATTTTACGCACACCTCTCATAACCTCCAGTTGCAGTTTGCCTCTAGTTCCAGCAGATGATTCCCCAGTCTTCCTAGGATACTTAATCAACAAGGGGTTGAGTTCCTCTAAAGAACAAATCTTGGGCCGTGTTCCATCAGGGGATCTGATGATAATGACCCCGTCCTGACTCCAGCATGCCGGCATCCCGAAATGAAGGCGCGCCCGGCTGAATACTGTTTGCCTAGACCTGGTCAAGAACTCCTTGACTTTGACCGTGGAGCCCTTTAAAGCAGACTTTGCCTTCCAAACAGTGGATTTCAGTTCAACATTAGAGAATCTTACCAATATTGGTCTACTGATTGTTGGTCCCTTGCTGGATGTTCCAAGTCTGTGACACACTTTGATGGATGATGCAGTGATGTCAGGCAGTGCAAGTTTGTTCTTCAGAACATCCAACACAAGAGCCTTGCAATCCTCCTTGTCCGTTTCAGCGAACCCAGTGAAAATGAGAGCTTTTCGACGAGATCTGGTCTCCAATCCATCAACAACTCTAGAGCACTCCATGATCTGCTTCCTGAGGAGTCCCAAGACACCAAACATAAGCTCGCGAAATGACCGGAACTCTTCAGCAATCTTTGCTACAGTGTTCTTTGCGGCTCCAGCACATTGAATCTGTACTTCAAGCTCGCCCATCTTTTTAAGGAAGCACTCCTCGAGGTTCTTCTGTGCCGATGGATATCATCCAGTTGAGATGACATGGTGAAGTGTAGAACTTGCAGTGACTATGAAGTACTAGTGAAACGCTGGCAGGTGGTGTAGTTATAAATGCTTGTGTCACATGGATTGTCTCACCAATGTAAGTGCTGCTTATTTAGCAGTTTATTAACCAAATAAATAAGTAGAAACTAAGTAAAATACTAAATAATAATTTTAATGAAAATTGAATTACAAAATTGCGTCTTAACTTTTACTACACCTACCCCCGAAAAAACGTAAAGTACTTTCCCGCCGAATAACGAATAAACAAATGACGTTTAAACGTTACATTTTAAAAAGTAAGTAAATTTTAGGTACTTATTACTATTTACAAAACAATGTTCCAAAAACACAAGTTATTTAAAACAATCAGAATTCAATTTTAGAAGCGTTACTAGATTTAATTAGTCATGATTTTGACATTAACTTAATGCCAAAATCATTACCAACCAAATCTAAAGTTATTTATTAACAAACATAAAACTTCTCTAAATATTGATAGGTACTGTTATAAAACAAAATCAACTTGCTGCTTGCTTGCTGTCTGTCCCAAAAGTATATGCCAAAATTATAAACAATACATGTTCAGGTTTAATTCTTACGCAATCACTCACGATATGGGCACGCCACGATAGCGGCGGTAAGTCCCCTCTTTGAGGAGGGGCTTGAGAGGCGGCAAGGCGTCCTCACCTTCCGCCTGACGCAGGTCCTCACTGGACACGGTTGTTTCGGGAGATTTTTGTTTCGGATAAGGCGGGAGGAAACGCCCGGGTGTTTCCACTGCGAAGATCGCCCTGAGACCACGGTGGAGCATACGGTGGAGGTCTGCCCAGCTTGGGCGGAGCACCACTGTGTCCTCGTGGAGGCGATCGGCGGCGGCGATCTCTCGCGTCCGGCCATGGTGCAGGCCACGGTACGGAGCGAGAGTAAATGGTTAGCCGTCACCTCCTTCTGCGAAGAAGTAATGCTCGCGAAGAGGGAGGCGGCGCACGTGAGGGAGAGGCAGTATATGCGCCCTCACGGCCGTAGTAGCCGCGAGAGATGCCCTGGGCGTCGGGAATCCCAGGCTGATTCCCGGCCACTGTAGGCGCGGGCTTGCGGACGGCGAGTAATGATAGATAGATAAAACCTTTATTTAGTGCACACAAAAGACATAACACTACCTGCTCCACCGCCCACCGAATTTAATTAATTATACCTATATGTGCTTGAAATATAGTGACACTATTACATTATTCCACTTAAATTACAAGGTGCGGTGTGCGTCTCAAGGTTGCACCAAATGGGAGTCCAGCTCAGCATGTGTCAGGCAAATATACCTGACGCTGATATTCTGCTGGATCCCTGCAGTGACATACGGACGTACAGTAGACCAGATAAATTGGTGTTGAGACAATGTGTTTTGTGCGGAGTGAAATTATGAAAGTTTACTCACAACTTACGAGTAGGTAAATTATGTATCATACAGCATAGTGTAGTATTAGGAAAAGTTCTTGTTCATTGATTGTGTTTTGATGCTTGAACGTATAAAAAGTTAAGTAATGTATAAATCAATAATCTCAAAAATCATATTATAATTATATAGGCGTAGGTATGTATAAAATAAACTATTTGGGTAGACTAAAATATGTTTACAATAGGTAAATAACATGATTGTGTAAGTATCTTAATTATTTTCCAGCAAATGATCACCAACCACCAATTACCAAGTACCTCCTATTCAAAAGTTCGTAACCATGAGTTTCGCGATTGACTCGGGAAGAACACGACAGCTAGTTATATAATGGACGTGTTCGAAACGGTCATACCCACTTTTTTCTGCGATTCGATAAGAAACTGCCGCAGTCGAACTCTGAAGGTACCAAGACATTGAAGATTTCTTATCGGCGCGCAGTGTGTCGACTAGAACATGCTAGCTGGCAGTGTTGGGCATTAATCAATTAATATTTTAATCTTTTTAGTAATTGATTGAAAATGTAATTGCAATTAATTTAATCACAATTATGTTAATTGCAATTAATCTGTTAGTTGCATATTGCAATTAATTTATTTAAATTAACTCATGTTAATTGCAAGATACAATTAAAATAATGCAACTAATATTTTTAATTGTTGTAAGAAACAATTAAAACTAACAATTAATAATCATGTTTCACTGCTTCACCCACACATATAGATGATCTTTCTTGTTGCTACTTGTTTCGCCGCGAAACTTTCCGTCCGTTTCCTAACATCGTTTGACAAAGTTGTAAGCTCTCGCTCACGCTCAGTAACTTCTGTCTCTGTCTTTCTCGCGTCACGTCACGTCGTCGCTTGCGCCGCCGCCTCGCCGCCCCCCGCCGGCGGGGCGCCCCGCGTGCCAGTCACCATTTGCAATTTGCAAACATCAGTCGCCTGCAGCGTGAAATGCAAAGTAGCCACTAGCCGTGTCTATGTCGCTGGCTATTCTAAGTAAAACTAGTTCGCTTCACTGTACGAAAACAGAAACTAATCATATTGTACGAATTGGGTGTGTGAGACCAGTGCCAAGTGTAAAGGATAATGATGGATGACATTGAGGACGACAGTAATATATCCATGAGTGTGAGTGTTTCGGACAATAATGAGACGCAAGATCCCTTATCGCCCTTGCCATCAACCAGCACTGCCGATGACGCCGCCGCCGCTGAGTCATCGCGTCAATTGCGGCTTCTTTTACTTGACGGTACATTTTTTAAGCACTTGTTTGACGAATCATCAGGCAACAAAATCACAGCTCTGTGCATGAAATGTCCTGAAGATTTGATTACAAAAGTTAAAGGGTATGCCAATTGTACATCTAATTTTCTAAGCCATTTGAAAAGAAAGCATGGACAACAATGCATCGAGGAGTACAAAACATATGTAAAGAAAAAGAGGATAAATGAAAAAGAAAAAACAGAAAAAAATGTCAAAACCAAAGTAAGCAAAACAAAGAAATCTGTTAGAAATAAGCCGACCCAAGATCAGTTCGACGAAAATATTTTGAAGTATTTTATTAATTCTATGATTCCATTACGTGCAATAGAAGACCCATACTTTTTAAAGATTTTTACGGATTTAGAAATATCAGAAATGGACATCACACTTATGAGTCGACGTACTCTAGGGCGACGCATAGCAAATTACTACGAAAAACAAGTGTCGACAATCAAATCTGAACTAAGTGAAGTGGAGTACGTATGTACAGCATTGGACATTTGGTCTAGTAAGAAAAGAAGCTTCATTGGCGTCACAGTGCACTGGATCAAAAATGACTTGCGCAGAGCTTCAGTGGCGTTAGCCTGTCAGAGATTCAAAGGCATCCACAGTTACGATCGTTTAACGGAAATCATACAAGAAATAAATGCAGACTACAATCTAAATTCAAACAAAATTGTTGCATCGGTGACCGACAACGGCAGCAATTTTGTAAAAGCATTTCAAATATTTGGTGTAAAATTATCCAACATTGACCTTGTAGATACAGATAAACAATTTCAAGGTTCTCAGTCTCCTGAAGATAGCTCCGAGTCAGATGATGAAGAGTATGAGCCAATGAATCCCGAAGGTTTGCATTTGCTTCCTGTGCATTTGAGATGCTGTGCACACACATTGAGCCTTTGTGCAACAACAGACGCGAATAAAGTTTTAAGCGCGCAAAATACTACATTGTCGGATATGCATGCTACAGTCATGAAGAAATGCAATGTTCTATGGAAGGCTGCAGCACGTCCAAAGAGTGCGGAGATCATTCAAGATGTATTGCAACACACACTAAGCCGGCCTGGCGAAACTAGATGGAACAGCTTATTTGACTCTCTGAAGCAAATACAGAGCATTAAAGAAAAAAGCTTACTTCTTCATAGATCTTTGAACATTAAAAACGTAATCAAAGAAAATGAATTTGAATACATAAAAGAATACCTTATCTGCGCTGCACCTGTGGCAGAAGCCCTCGACATAATGCAGAGCGAGACAAACACATATTATGGTATAGTGATGCCTTGTCTTCTGGCCTTACGCAAAAAACTGCAGAAAATTGAAAGAAAGAATAACTTTGATTATTGCAAGCCTCTGATCGAGGCATACAGACAAGGCGTTGAAAACAGATTAAAAATTTTTTTTTATGTTACCACACCTGAAGCAGAAAATGCTGCTATAGCGTCTCTATCATATCCTCGGTTCAAAAACAAATGGCTGACTTGCTTGGAGCCCTCAGACCGAACGAAGATTCTCAAAATTTTTAAGACTTGTATTTCTAAACAAATAAACGAAAACGAAACCGCAACAGTTGGTACAAGAAAGCCCAACCAAGAAAACATATTTTTCAATTTTGATCCTGACTCCGACTCCGACTCCGATACATCTATGACGGAAACTAACTCTTCTGCTGCGCCTTTGACTAAAGCCGAACTCTTAATGTTGCATTTTTTTGCCGAAGAAAGTCAAGATCTTCAGCTCCTAAATCGATATCCAGAGATAAAAGCTGTTTTTATTAGATTTAATACACCATTGCCTTCATCAGCATCAGTAGAGCGTCTTTTTTCTTTCGCAACAATGACTAATTTGCCGAAAAGTCACAAATTGTCAGATAGTATGTTTGAAAAAAGAGTTGTTTTAAAATGCAATTTAAATTATTATAAGAAATAATACTTGTGATTTAATATAATGTAATTAAAATGTGTGTATTTTGTTGTCTACCTATATTATGTATAGTTTGACTGACTAAATTGAAATAAAAAATATTATCTGATGACAAACTGGCCTTTTTTTTTTCTATTTACGAGAAACATAAACATCATCATGTCAGCCGAATGACGTCTACTGCTGTATATAATCCTCTCCTATTAACTCCCACAAAGAACGATTTAGCGCGGCCTGGAACCAACGGCTTCCTGCTGACTTTGCGAGATCATCAGTCAACCAGAGCCACGGTCACCCCTCCATCTTATAGTATTTCTATTTACATCATTTAAATTTGATTAAAGTTAATTACAGGAACGATTAAGAATTAACGATTGGTTAATTGTTAATTGAACAACTAACAGTTAACAATTAATTAATTGTTAATTGAAACGTCACAGTTAACAATTAATCAATTGTTAATTGATATTTAACAATTAACAATTAATCAATTGTTATTTTTAATTGTACCTTGCAATTAAATTTTGCCCAACACTGCTAGCTGGACAGAAATATTTTTTGACTTATATCACTTATGATGAATGAAAATAAGCCAAAAATATTATTTTTCCTGAGTTCTGGTGTTATTGGTATGAATTAAAAAATATAAATATTATAATGACCGGTTTAATTATTTAAAATTAATGATACACACTAAATTAAAATGAATTAATGCAAAAAATAACTACAAAAACATTACAAAAACAAAACGTTACATTATCGTGACCGTCAGGTATTACACAGATAGGAACACGCCTGTGTATGCAGCCTTTCTTGATCTCTCCAGGGCATTTGACCTGGTTAGGTATGATACTCTCTGGCGTAAACTCAAGGATACAGGTGTGCCGGGTGAGTTAATTAATATTTTCAAATATTGGTATGACCACCAAACTAACCAGGTCAAATGGCTTGGCGAACTTTCTGACGAGTACAGGTTGGAGTGTGGAGTGAGACAGGGGGGGTTAACATCTCCTTCTCTCTTCAACTTGTACGTGAACGGGCTGATTGTTGGGCTGAGCGACGTCGGAGTGGGATGCTCGATCGACGGTCACTGTATCAACAGTATTAGTTATGCAGACGATATGGTGTTGCTCAGCCCATCAATAGCCGCGCTCAGAAAGCTGATAGGCGTGTGTGAGGAGTATGCGAGGGTACATGGTCTCCTGTACAATGTACAGAAAAGCGAGCTCATGGTATTTCAAGCCAGGGGTCGTAAACTGGGGGATGTGGCACCTGTGCTGCTTAACGCTGTCGCTCTTCGAAGAGTGAGAGAGTTTAAATACCTCGGCCATGTGGTTACCGAGGATTTAAAAGACGATGGGGACATCGAAAGGGAGAGGAGAGCGATGGCGGTCCGCTGTAACATGTTGGCACGCAGATTTGCAAGGTGTAGTTTAGAGGTAAAGGTTACACTTTTTAAAGCATTCTGCCAAACTCTTTACACCTGCAATCTGTGGGTCGACTACACGCAGCGGGCCATCAACGCTCTCCGAATACAATATAATAACGCGTTCAGGGTGCTGGTGGGGCTCCCACGCTACTGTAGTGCGTCTGCGATGTTTGCGCACGCGCACACAGACGGCTTTCACACTGTGCTGCGGCGCCGTATCGCGTCGCTGATGTTCCGTACGCGTGGGAGCGCCAACGCCATCCTGAACGTGCTCAGCCACAAGCTGGACAGCCCCCTTCTGGGGCACTGGGTTCAAGCACAAGTGCGCGTGCCCGGGGCCCCAGAGGGCGGCAAATACTTAAATTAATAGAAAAATTTTGAATACTAACATAGTTTTAAGTCGTTCTACTAACAATATGTATGGGTCAAATATGCCTGAAATAAAAAGATTTTATTTTATTTTATTTTTTATTTTTATTTATTATGTAAAAGGCTGAAAATTACTACTTACAATCTCATTAGATACGTCAAAAAAGTCATCTAAATTGATTTTTTATTTTTTTATGAAAATGCAGAAATAAATTCAAATGAAATGCAAATACCACTAAGAACTTATGTTAATATTATGTACAAGTACTAGAAATTTCTATTTACAACCTGATTATATCTAAAAAAACATATAAACCGAATAAGATTTTTGTAAGTATTATATAAATAAATATTAAATATAATTATAGTAAGTCCTAATACCAATTTATAATTAATCACTCTCACATTCAGATTCAGATGAATCAGGTATCAAATAATTTTCATCAGTATGATCAAGGTTACTTGGTACCTGTAATAGTGGCTGTGAAGGCGGGATAATCATGTCTAAAACTTCTGCGGGTAATTTATTCAACCTTTTAACAGGGACTTCTCTAAGGGAATTAATCAAAGGATCAGACGTTAATAGAAGCATATGCAACAAGTCTGTGTTCGTGGCAATACGTGACCTTTTCCTAGTGTGGTGCTCGCGGAAACGACGACAATCTTTATTGCGAGCCTCTTGCGCTTCTTCCGATAGTTGTCCTATGGGAAGAAGTGAAGATTTGACTACTTCAGTGCTAGGCACAAGTATTTTGTGTAAAGTAACTGGCATGTAGTACCACGAATACAGACTTAAATAAAGCGTTTTTATATCCGAACAATATTTCGCGAGTTTATTTAAATCAATATCATAACCAGAAGACAAAGTTGTTAACAAAATACCGAGTTTTTTAATTAAATCTACGTCTAATCCCGTAATTTCAGCACTTAGAGCTGCGTTTGAAAAAAACCTACGGGCAGTGTTTCCGTCATTTGAATTCCCATATCCCGGTTTTGGCTTGTCTACAATTAAACCTAACTCTTTCTTAAACTTATCTTTAATAATTTCCGAACGTAATTTTAAATGATCCTTATCAGCTTTTGACCTTGCTTGCCATTTCTTAAAATCTAAGCGATAACTTATGTGTAAGAGACACTCAAAGGAACGGATCCATGCGTGTAGTGTAGACAAACCAAAACTTAAATTATCTTGTATGGCAGGAAAATCCTTGCTTTCGTCGTTCATCATTAGGGGTGTGGCGCCACAGATATAACATTTTTGAGTAGAGTAGATAGTGTATCCGTCAACGCGTTACAAATTTTCCCGTCCGTCATGGTTAAAAGAAACTTATGATTTACAGAAATTTGAGAACCTGCAACGTTACATAATGTTGGAAGCAGTTGAGAAACTTCATCCAAAACTTTTTGTGTTTCTGTAGTTGTAAGTTCTTTTGTTTCCTTAGCAAAAATAAACTTTATTGGTCGGCAGTAGGTGGTCGATGACGGGCGAGGATTTTGCCAAATGATGGTATCACCGTCATATAATTGTAAAGGAACAAAAGAAAAAACAAACAGAAACTCATCTGTAGCTTCCACGTTTTCAAATTTCTGTTTATAAGTACTGTGGCCAGAACTTCCATCACAACCCCATTTACTGACTAATGTGAACGACGACGATTTTGAGAGCACACTTGTAATAACTTCATTCTGAACTTTTACTAATCGATTGGTAGTTAAATCTAAAATAGCTTGAAGCCTAATGTCCGCGCGTGATTCTGTTATAGAAATGTGTTCCTGTAGTGGATAACAAGATAATTTTGACTTACATAAGCTATAATATGATGGAAACACTCGATGTCCCGCCTTCATAGACCACTTCCTTGTCTGCTTGCAAGAGTGAGTGGTGCACTTAGAGTCTATATAATACGCTAAAGCTTCATCACTACTTAATTGTCTGCCACCAACACAAGATTCCGACGTGGATTGGTTACCCTTGGCTGGGCTGTTGCTACTTCTAATAGCTTTTGCTACATTCCTGTATCCTGCCTTTCTATGAGCTATCTCAGCAGCTAACGTTAGCTCACTTGCGCTACGCTCACTAACGAGTTCTTCTACGCGGCGTTTTTTAGTTTTCTCAGAAGCATTTTCGAAATCTATTGGCGGTCTTCCAGGATGTAGCTTAAGCGGTGCCGATGTGGAAGCCTGTGGTCTGTGAAAAGCAACCTTAAACTCTAAGTCTGCACCTTCCAGCCACGTCTTATTTTTCTCCAACATCCTTTTTTTTATCGAATCGACAAGAATTCCATTTTTCAGTCAATTTTGCCGAAAATCTTGATATTTGTAATTTAATTTCTTTTTCTGATGTATCTACAACATCCTCCAAGCTCCATTTCTGCTTTATATACCTTAGCATTAAATTATTTTTATCCTTTTTATCTAATTTGACCCACTCTTGAAAAAAATCCATACGAGTAAGTTTGTATGTAACTTCTGAAAAATAAAAATAAAACCATGTTGGACTGTGTTCGGGGTAAAAAAATATACATTATTTAAAAGCTTAAATATGTAGCTACCTTTAGAAAAAAAAAGTAAACTGGGGTAGACTGGGGGTTTTTAGTTACCCTCCAACAAACCTTTGAAAGTTAGAAAAATTACGCCTTGAAAGACGTATGAGGGTAGGTTTCTTTTATAAATTTACACAGTTAAAATTACTTTATCATGTATACAAGGTGCAGTTTTGGATCTGCAAAACATTTTAGGAGGTAATTATGTTAGTGATTCTCGACCCGAATCAACAATAAAATGGGCAGGTATTTTTTTTTCATTTTATTCTTATTTACGGAAATCGGTAAGTGTGAACTCCCCTTTTTAAAACGCGACCAATCTGTACGTGTCCTTAAACTGCGCTTTCACGCACACAAACAAACGCAACCGACATTTCTTTCATAAATCCAAAGCACCAACCACCGCCCGCTCCCTCTCCCCCGCCACGCCCCCGCGGCCATCGCAAACGCATAAATCGGGTCAATTTATTAGTGTATTTGATGACGCCGGTATGTGCATACGCTTGCAAATTCCGCCCCTCAAGTGCGCCTTCGATTAACGGTCGGGATAGGTACCTACTACCTAGTTGTAAAGATGACGGACCAATACTCCAATGTAGAGTTGGTGGAGATGGTCCGCTTGTATGCCATCAGTGGAGACAATGTATCTCGAGCCATCGAAATGTTCGCGGAGTTATTCCCCAATCGGCAACGTCCCTCACACAGGGTAATGCTGGCTGCTACGCAGAGACTGCGCGATCATCGTCAGTTCGACGTTCCCCAGCATGCTGAAGGTCGCGGCAACGAAGGCCTCCCTGTCCTGGACATGTTGCAATACGTCGTCGAGGAAATGTTGGAAGAAGTTCCCCTGGGAGTGGAACGCAACATGTACTACCAGCAGGACGGTGCACCTCCTCACTACGGTAGGCAAGTACGTGAGTACTTGAGTGACAGGTTTGGCACCCACTGGATTGGTCGCGGTGGTCCAGTGGCTTGGCCTCCGCGTTCTCCGGACCTCACGCCCCTGGACTTTTATCTGTGGGGAGACGTTAAAAGATTGGTGTACACAGACGAAATCACCAGTGTACCCAACTACGTGCAAAAGTGATCAGTGCTTTCGACACAATAAAAACGAATGTGTTTGTGTTACGTAAGCTGAAGGAAAATCAGCAACGTCGTGCTAGACTGTGCCTGGAGTGTGACGGTGGAAACTTTGAAGAATATCTCCAGGTAACATAAGTAGGTAATTTATTTATTTATTTGTACATAGACAATAATTTGTAAATACGATGTTAGCTAAATCAACTTGATTAGTGTAAATAAGTTGATTAAAATTTTTAACTACGCCAAAAATACCTATCAGACAAAAATCAAAATCAAAATCAAAATATTTTATTTCACATAAGCCTGCATGGGCACTTATGAAACGTCAGAAGCTAGGTGCACGGTTCCAATTTGTCGTTTCCTATGGAGAAGAGCCGGCAAGAAACTCCACGGTTACTCTTTTAAAAATAATTGGCTTTTACAATGTTTTCAAATTACAGTGATAATAGGTATGGGAGGACAGTGCAGGCCAGTCAATAAGTACCAGGTACTTAGAGGAATGAAAATACAGAATAGAAAAACGTCTACAAATCTAGTCTCTAAGGCCTACAACGTTCTCTCATTCACAATATGTAAAAGAATCTACCTATATAAAATGAATCTATTTGAACCAAGTGACATGATTTCGATGACAATCACTGAAAATAAATAGTAGGTAGTAAAATTGATGTATAATGTCAAATAATGACGAGAATATGTCAGACATTGTAAAAAAAAATAATAATAATAAAAAGAATAAAAATTAACATTGCAATTTGGGAGCAGTTAATAGACTTTCACACGGTTTTGCTGTTAATGAGGTACCAGGGAAGCCACATGTGCAGAAGGAATTAATGCCAAACTTCCCTGTCTTCAACGTAGTCTTTTATCTTATAATATGCTTTTTTGATAAGGACACGTTTGATGTGAGTTTTAAACTTTCCATCGCTAAGTTCTGTAACCGACTTTGGCAACTTGTTATAGAAGCGGATACTGTTTATTAGAAATGACTTGCTAGTTTTAGTTAATCTAAATTTTGGAATCACAATTTCATCTTTACTACGTGTATTTAGATTATGGAAATCGCATCTTTTTTTGAAAAGACCTAAGTTTTTGCGAACATACAAGATATTTTCTAGAATATAAAGAGAAGGCAGAGTAAGTATATCAATTTCGTTGAATTTGTTTCTAAGAGACTCGCGAGGCCCCATTTTATAGATTGCGCGGATTGCCCTCTTTTGTAAAATAAAAATTGAATCTACGTCCGCTGCCGATCCCCACAGCAGAACGCCATAAGACATAATACTGTGAAAATAAGCAAAGTATACTAACCTAGCTGTGGCTACATCAGTCAACTGCCTTATTTTTCTTACTGCGTAAGCAGCTGAGCTTAATCTGCTTGAAAGCGCTCTAATGTGGGCACCCCATTGCAATTTTGAATCTAAAGTAATTCCCAAAAATACAGTTTCCGAAATAGCATCTAGTTTCTTGCCATCAAGTTTTAAATTTAGACCTACTTGGGGTACATTTGGTAGCGAGAACTTAAGACATTTAGTTTTGTTCGCATTGAGTAAAAGATTATTAGCAGCAAACCATTTCGATAGAACAGCTAGGCTTTCGTTGACATGTAAGACATCCGTATCTTTTCTATCTATTCTAAAAATAAGAGAAGTGTCATCAGCGAATAAAATTATATCCGAGAAGTTAGCCATCAGATAGGGAAGGTCATTAATATAAACTAGAAATAAAAAAGGACCAAGAATTGAACCTTGAGGCACGCCCATCCTAACTAGAGACCCCGAGGATGTCGCCCCGTTAACGTTTACTTTTTGCTGCCTGTTTGATAAGTAGGAAAGTACAAGATCAGCAGCTTGTCCACGAATTCCGTAGTGGTGTAATTTACAGATCAGTGTATTGTGGTCAACGCAGTCAAACGCTTTTGAGAGGTCACAGAAAATGCCAATCGCATCCTGAGAACTCTCCCAGGATTCCAAAATGTGACTGATGAGTTTTACTCCCGCGTCAGTCGTCGACCTACCTTTCGTGAAACCAAACTGTCGACTATGTAAAATCCCATTTGAGTTAAAATGTGACAACATCTGGGCAGACAAAATGAATCACCTAAAATCCCTAACACATGGGTACCTACCTACATAACTAGCACAAATTATCTTGATGTATTTCTGTCGGTCCTCAGCCCGTTAAAAAGTAGGAAGGAAAATCTTAAATCAACCAATTTAATCTACAAATAAAAACCGTCCTTGGGGCTGAATTTACCTACAGAGCGCGCCGACTGCGCCGAGTACCTACATGCCTTTTTATTATTAGGTGCCTACCTAAATCCCGCGCACGCGCTCGCGATCGTAGTTTCACAATTGTGCAACAGGAACTGCTAACGTGCTTTGTAAGGTTTATTTATCTCCGCCTATCATTTTATTCATCAGCTGATAGGTAACTAACGACGCCAACGTGATCTTTTTTTGGCGCAGTTGTATCTACTTCCTACTATTATTATTTATCGTAATAGCCCTGTGGTTAAGGCTTTCTCCTCTCATGCATGAGGTTGCGGGTTCGCAACTGAGCAAGTACCATTGTGTTATTTTTTTAATTCATAATGATGTAAGTACTTTTTAAATTTATCTAGGACATCATTGAAATCCCGTGTTTCGGTAAGCAGTTAATTAAAGCCTTTGGTTCGAATTGATTTGTAGCTCTCGGACGGTCGTTAGGTACCACACGGGTCGGTACGGGTCAACGACCTTACAGCCCTGCCGTATGGTCGTTGGTACGGGTAGTCAAAAGCCAGAAAGTCAGACAATTAGTCTAACAAATGGGTATCGTGTTATCAAGTAACTGGTTTGTTGAGGTCTGTAACGCAGTCGCCCTACGTGATTCACTGGCACTCCATGTAGTGAGCTGCATACAGTTAAACTGAAAGCCGACCCTAACATAGTTGGGAACAGGCTCGGCAGATTGGCCACGGCATTGTAATGATGCTTAAAAATGAGTTATTATTAGCGAAATTTAAAACAATAATGTAGGTACATTGTGATTTTCAAATTCGAACTACATCTAAGGTAAAATTATTTGCTATAAGTTGCTGTAGCTACAACAACTTGTACAGATCGCGGCACGTTGGTTGAACCTTCGATGCGCAGTAACAGATTTTCGAGTCTTAATCGAAATGCGGTATGACGAGCATCGCGGGGGCTCCCCGTAACCATAGCAACGACCTTCATTTTAGTTTAACGTACGTGCCGCGTTCGTTTCATAGAAATGTGGGCGGAGACTCGTACAGGCTGACGTCACTGGTCATCGCATTCACGCACACAGTGACATGACGCGCGATACATCGCAATGGGTGATTCTGTTTTTTTGAAGAGGGTTATTAAGAGAGTTATTCTGAAAAACAATAAAATTGAAAAATCGAAAAGAAAAAGTATTATTGATTATTGACTTGGTATCGTATTGTTATATGATTATTTACGAGTCTCATAACAACCTCCTGAAATGTTTTGCAGGTTCAAAACTGCACCTTGTATACACTACTATTTTTTAATTAGTACAAATACTTAAAGGGCTTATTAGAGAAGGTCTTGTTATTACTTAAATAAAGTCTCAAAAAATAATATTCATAAACAGCAAAGTTATTAGCGTTTGTTTATATCCCAAAATGTCACTCAATTTATGGAAATATTGTACAGGCTATTCATAGTAGTCATTCATTAATCATATTCTCTCGCTCTTGCGTTCGCGTGTTTTCGCTCGAACTTGCCTCGCCTCCAACAGCTGTTATCGTAATTGTAGGTAACTAAAACGCATCTTTATGCTTTATTGAAAACTAAGAAAAAGTAAAATAAAAGGTTAACGGTAAAATAAGAGGCACTTATTCAATTCAAACTTTTCCTTTGTACTTTGATTGAGCTTAGGACCAACAAAATTACCTACTTTTTTATTTTTATGAAACACAAGTAGGTTACTAAAATAAAAATAAATAAAATAATAATAAAGCTTCATAACTTGTAAAAAAGTAATTTTGGCGTTGAATCAGCTGATATTTACAGTAATTTACGTATTAAGAAAACAGAAAAACTTACAGGTATTTTAACTGTCCTTCAAAAGGTCCACCACCATTATCAATACAAAGACGGGCACGTTTCATTAAATTGTTTTTTAACGATAATAGTATGCTTCGCTCACTTTTCACTTCGTCAAATGCGTCCAATATATGCTGTTTTAATTGTTGTACACTTGTTGGCTCACTAATGTACACTCGTCTCTTAACTTCACTCCACAGAAAAAGTCCAAGGGCATGAGATCAGGAGATCGTGGAGGTCATGCCACGGGGCCACCTCGACCGATCCACTGACTCCCGAACTCTTCCGTGAGGTATTCACGCACTGCGTTATGGTAGTGTGGAGGCGCGCCGTCTTGCTGAAACCAGAGGCCTCTTAAATTGGCTAATGGAATGTCATGTAACATTGAAGACACCACACGCTCTTCCCGGTACATACGTACAGCGGCACTCGCGTTCTCACCAGACAAAAAGTACGCACGTATCATAGCCGTATACTCCCGAGGTGAGAACTGGTAAACCATCGCGACAGTAAAAACGTAAACAAACAATTTAAGTTAAGAAAGCATGCTCGCACTTCCGCTAATAAATTGGCACTGCCTGTTTGTTTTTGTTTTACTCGCTCGAAAAGGGATCGCTGCGCTAGCGCAGAAGTGGGCGTGGCTTGACCTTCGACGCGAGTTTGCCGGGACCTATGAATGGCGATAGAAATGGAAAAGTACTGCGCGTAGTATTTTGTAGTAGCAATTGTAATGAATGATTTATTCAATTAGGAATTTACCAATTATGTCAAATTTCCGTGGACAATTTTGGGATTTCGTTGTTTTTACTTTTGACTAAACAAATACGATCAGTAACGGGTACGGATAGAGCCCCATTTTTTTTTTGTACTAATTAAAAATTAGTAGTGTATAATAAAAATATACATACCTTCTAGTATATAATCCATCACTAGTAAAATAGATTCAATCACAAAATTTCTTTGGAGATGTTAACCAACGTAGTGCTAAATTGCAACTGAATAAATGTGCATTTGTGATTTACACAATAAAGGGTACTTACACATTTCAAACAAAAGAAATCCACAGTGTTAAACGAAAACAATTCCTAGAATTAGCGCCTCTATGGTGTTGTTTACGTTAAACGACACTTTGTTTTCGAGTGTTTGATAACGATTTCTGTCCAGCTAGCATGTTCTAGTCGACATACTGTGCGGTGGGGGAATATTGTTCCAGCACTTGGATGCGGCGTATCTAAAACTTCCCCTGAAAGCAGCTGTCTTGTGCGATTGAGTGGAGAGTTGTTGTGAGCACTGTCTACTTGCGCATTCTCTTCTGCTAGCGAGAGCTCAGTTTATTGTACAGGTATGTTGGCTGCTTGTACTTTATTACTCCAAAAAGTAGGCATGCCAAGTGCAATTTACGCCGTGACTCCATCTTGTGATTCTAAATAATAATTTAAAATAAATAATTGTAAATAAAAATTGCTTATTAGACATTGCAAATAATAATTGCGCTAGTTGTTTATTAGACGTCTTTGCAAATAACTTAAAAGTCATGTTCGACATTATCATCGAGTTGTGTCTATGAATACGTGTATTAAAAGTGTAAATATCAGTTATAATATGTTTGTAAATAATATCTGCATAATAATGTCAAAATCAAAATCAAAAGTCATTTATTCAAACTAGGCTGAGAGTCAGCTCTTTTTGAACGTCAAAATAAAATTACATAAGACAGTCCCCCCAAAAACGCCCGCCCTTCACCACTTCCTAGTGCTTTAGCTGGGAAGAAGAAGTAGCGGAACAAACTCCCCAGCAGCACAGCTGTCTGTTAAGTTAGAAGAACTTGTTTCTATACAATAATACGTAATAAAAATTACGAAACACAAAAAAAAACAAAATTTGCCATATGTCAGCTAGCACACGCCAATATACCATCAAAAATTGAAAACTAAAAATAATAGAAAATTAAAATAAAACGTAAACAGAACTTCCAATCTAAATAAAAGCCTCTAGGCATAAAGGGCATGCCAGCTTACATATGTAATTCTGCATTATGCAAATATAGCTATAAGTAACTTATAACAAAAGTTAAACTAGGACCTCTGGACTAAAATTATTAAAAACTTAATACAATTAACAATAACAAAACCATGGTCAGCAAGACGACCAGTCACCACGAGCAGCACCCGTTCACGAGCATAACGCAAAGATCAGCCATTGCCCCCCTCGCCATATTTGAGGGAAGGAGGCAACCCGACCCCCGACGCTACCGCAAGCAGTGACATCTAAGGGAGCATGACGAACTTGCTGCCGGTTGCACTGGCAAGAATAATCATGAATTGTCGAGGTCGCTAGCTAACTACATATTGCAATACTACTCATTAAAAAAAAAACATTGTAATGAGTAGATTAAGTCATAAATAAATGATAAAAAAAGTAAAACCTGAATTATACAGTCAGATAAAAAAAAAGCAATTATATGAAATAACATAATGATATAACCTGTCAGTGGGTAAGCTAATTCTGGTGAAAGAACACAAACATTGTCTTGAGTTAATCACAGCGACCAACAATTCTTATCATTTAAGTAGTCGTTAATAGAATAGTATGCCTTTGAACAAAGGGTGGATTTTACTTTAGCTTTAAACGCACTAAAATGCAGATCTAGCAAGGAAGAGGGTAGCTTGTTATAGAAGGTTATACCCAGACCTACAAATGAGTTATGAACCTTATGTAGCCGGTGAAAGGGAATACGTAGTTTGTCCTTATTTCTAGTATTAATATTATGAATATCACTATTTTTAGTGTACAAGTGTATATTTTGCCTAATATATAAGATGTTGGCGAAGATGAATTGCGATGCCACCGTAAGAATCCCAACATCTTTTAAAAATTCTCTCAGAGAAACTCTAGAACCTAGTTGGTAAATTGCTCTAACAGCTCGTTTTTGAAGAACAAAAATATTTTGAATGTCAGCGGCTTTGCCCCACAGCAGAATGCCGTAGGACATAACGCTATGAAAATAACTAAAATAAACTAACCGAGCTGTATCAACGTCAGTGTATTGTCTTACTTTCCTGACGGCGTAGGCGGCCGAACTGAGCCTTCCCGCTAGGCTTGATATATGTAATCCCCACTGAAGTTTGGCATCTACTGTTAAGCCTAGAAAAACTGCCGAGTCTACAGTTTCAAGCACCTCATTATCTAAGACGATGTTGGGTCCTAAATTCCTAACATTCGGTAAGGCGAACTTGATACATTTCGTTTTCTTGGCATTGAGAACTAGGTTATTTACGGTAAACCAATCCGTAACCTTTGAGAGTGCACTGTTTACGTCGTCAAAATCTTGTCTGTTCCTGTCTACTTTAAAGATAAGAGAGGTATCATCAGCAAACAGTACAACGTTACAGATATCCTTTAAATAGAATGGCAAGTCATTAATATACACTAAGAATAAGAATGGACCTAGTATTGAGCCTTGAGGTACACCTAACTGAACTGGTCGCCCGGATGATTTCACACCATTAACATCTACACATTGGTGCCTATTTTGCAAATAAGAGCTTATTACGTTAAGAGCTTCGTTTTGAACACCGTAATGACGTAGTTTACGCAAAAGCGTGTCATGGTGCACGCAATCAAAGGCTTTGGAGAGATCACAGAAAACTCCAATAGCATTTTGCGAGTTTTCCCACGCGTTAAAAATGTGTTTCAGCAGAGCAACACCCGCATCTGTAGTCGAACGACCTTTTGTAAAGCCATATTGTTCATCGTGAACGAGGCTATTTAAATTAAAATGTCTTAGCAACTGCTTGAGTATTAACTTTTCAAATATTTTACTAAAGGCCGGTAAGATAGAAATAGGCCTAAAATTGCCAACGTTATTTTTATTTCCTGATTTAAATAATGGTATGACTTTACTACTCTTCATGAGGTCAGGAAAAGACCCTAGATCAACACATTTATTAAAAGTAACAGCTAGGTAGGGGGCTACGATGTCGATTATATTACTTAAAAGCTTAATGGAGATGCCCCAGTAGTCTCCAGTGTTTTTAGACTTAAGTGTGTTAAAAATGTTAACCACATCAAGAGGCGTTACATGTTCGAAACTAAATAAGCGACTACATTTGGGCACACTACTGTGCAATAGATTTTCAGCTTTAGACGGGGACGAATTTAAGTAGCGAGTCGTAGTAATAGGTATGTTGGCAAAAAACTCATTAAATGCCTCAGCTACGTCGGCAGCTTTATCAACTAATTTGTTGTTGACCATAATCTCTAATTGTTTTTCCTGTTTAACCGATTTACCCGTTTCATTGTTAATAATTTTCCATGTGGTTTTTACTTTATTACTAGATTTTTTTATAGTATCGCTTAAAAATTTAGATTTAGCAAAAGCACAGATCTTTTTAAATAATATTGAATAATTTCTGACATACTTTAGGAAAGGAGTATCAAACCTATACTTTTTCAAACCATATAGCTCGTATAGTCTCGCTCTACTTTTATAAATACCTGGAGTGGCCCATTGGTTGAAGCCAACGGAGGTGCCATTAATGTCAATGGCTTTGGTCTTGAAAGTAGACTGGTATTCTTTATGCACTACATCGAAAAGGGCTCCATAGATTTCATTAGGATTCTCATGTTCTATTAAAGATGGGGTAATTCTACGAGCTATATTATTCTTAAATTTGTTGCAACGACTAGCTGTATAAGGCCTGCATTCTATTTTATGCGGCTTTTTATGTAAAGGCAAAGGGAAGCTAGCTAATAATCCACAGTGGTCTGACGTTAAGTCACTTAACACTAATTGATTTTTGGCATCACAGTCACTAAATATATTATCAAGACAAGTCGACGAAAATGCCGTAATCCTAGTAGGTTCAAAAAACAAGTTTTTTAAATAAAAAGACCTAAACAGATTGAGAAGTCTAATACTTAATGGAGTGACATCTAAAATATTAACATTAAAATCTCCACATACAATTATACATTTATTACTTGATTTTAATTTATTGAGTGAATCCTCCATTACCGATTCGAAATGAATAAAATCCCCAGAGGGGGGCCGATAAACGCAAATTATCACGTAACGCTCGAGTTCAACACAAGACAACTCAATAGTGCGCTCGATGGAAAGATTAACTAGATCTAAACGTTGTTTACATTTCAACTTGTTGGAAACAAGAACTAAGGATCCACCGCGAATAGCATTTTTCCTAACAAATGCACTTTGCACAGTAAAAAAATCATTGTTGAAACACACTATTTCATGTTCTTTCAACCAGTGTTCGGTCAAACATAACACCTGAACATCGTGATTCTCGATAAATAAACTTAACTCAAGCTCTTTGCCGGACAGACCCTGCATATTTTGATGTACAACATTCAGTATATGCAGCGTACCCGTTGTCGCACCTAATAGTTTAAACTACTAGGCGTGTCAAAAGTAGTGTTAGTACCACTACTAACAGTATTCGATGGTACACTACAGGTACCAGTGTCACGGTGTAAATTGTATGCTAAAAGATTAGCAATTTGTCTCCTACAACTAGGTGGCAAATACATAGTATAATTTGTCAGCTTGTAATCAGTAATAAATTGATTACAATCAAAATATAAAATAGCGTCACTGTGACGACTTGTCCTATTATAAATTAACATATTTAAATTGTAAATGTGCCTATTTTGCTCAACAGACAAGCATTGTGAGTAAGGCAAGGCACAGAAAATGAATTTACAAAATTACATGTGTTTTAAAATTCATGTAATTTGTGCTTGAAAACACTACTAACTTGCTGTAAGCTGACTGTGGTTGATAAAAAGGCATAACTGTCCATAATTGACTAAAATAATCAACATTCTTAAGATAAACAAATTTGTTTAGTGTTGACCAATGTCTTTGAGAGCCAAATGGCGCATCCACACATGCCGCCGGCTTATGCCGCCGGGTTTCAGACCGCCTTGCCGCTGAATGCAGGCCGCCGGCTTTACCGGCGGTTGCCGGCGGCCTGCAGATGCGGTAGCAATTTTCGCAGTAGTGTTGTGACTTTCGTCGAAGTTAGTCGTGTACGTAGGATTGAAAGATGTTGGACTATGATATAGTTGCGTGTATCGCAAGTGTAGTGTTGTATGTTATTATTCGTAAAAAGAACCGCAAAATCAAACGAAGATATTGGGTCAGACCAAGTCTACGAAATAGGCCTAATGTGTCCCTGATACTTGAAGATTTTAGAAAGGATGACATAAACCGAAGAAATATTCGTTCGAAATTTAACACTTTTCTAAGGATCTCTAGTGAAGAATTTGAAATATTACTGAATTTAACTGGACCCATGATATCAAAAACTGACACCCGCTGGAGAAATGCTGTGTCAGCTTCCGATCGACTAGCAATTACTTTGAGATACCTGGCTACAGGAGACTCTTATTTTTCACTCGGTACGCTGTTTAAAGTGTCTCCACAAGTTATTTCTTTAATAATTCCAGATGTTTGTCAAGCGTTGGTATCTACATTATCCAATTATTTAAGGTTAAGTACAAATATCCGTAACACATTAGGTAGTTAGAAACTGAACCTTCCTAAGTAACATATCTATTCCTAGTCGAATTATAATATCTATGATTTTATACTGTACCTGGAACTTCACACACATTTTACATACATATAACTAGAACTACACACACAAATATCACAAACAATTTTATTTTACAGATGCCGAATACACAGGAAGAATGGCTTTCAGTGGCTCGGAGTTTCATGCAGAAATGGAATGTACCTAATTGCGTAGGTGCCCTCGATGGGAAACATATACGTATTTCATGTCCAATTAATAGCGGTTCTGAGTTTTTTAATTATAAGTCATATTTCAGTATTGTTTTGCTAGCTTTAATCGATGCCAATTATAACTTTTTATACGTGGACATTGGATGTCAGGGCAGAATATCTGATGGTGGAGTTCTACGCAATTCAACTTTATTTGATATGATACGAGATGGAACTTTAAGTCTGCCACAAGCGATTCCATTACAAGGGAGAAATACACCTGTACCTTTTTATTTCATCGGTGATGATGCTTTCCCCATCTCACAGAATATAATAAAACCATTTTCTGGATATCATGCAAAAGGATCACCTGAGAGGGTTTTTAATTATAGAATTAGTCGCGGGCGCATGGTTGTAGAAGACGCGTTTGGCATTTTATCTAATAAATTCAGAATTTTACATTCACGCATTGGCTTACAAAATGAGAAAGCAAAACTTGTCGTGATGGCTTGTGTGCATCTGCATAATTTTATGAAGAGAAATGAAAGAACTACTGATGGAGTTTTGAACGAAGAGCAACAAAATATTCCGCAGATCGCTCTAAATGTAGAACCAAGTGTAATTAGAAATGAGCTAAAATGTTATTTTCTATCGGAACAAGGTCAGCTTCCTTGGCAATATCAAATATAATGTTTTAAAGAAATAAAATATGATTATTCAAATAATTGTTTTATTTAGGAATCAGAAACATTTATCAATAATTTTAAGCTTTTATTAAAATAAAATAATTCAACTGAAAATATTTAAACATTGATTTTAATCTATAACACTATTTTCGGTTAAATTATTTTCCAAGACTTGTAACAGACTGTCACTTGTGTTGACATCTGGGCTATTTTGCATTTCATAGTCTGCTTGAACAGAGTAAGAGCGCGAAGTTGAGGGCGATGGTGACATTGCTGACGTTGTACTCGTAGGTTGGCCTGTGAAGTATCCTGGACGAACATTTTGATAACGAAGAGGCTGAGTAGTATTATTGGTATCAAAATTCATCGGACCCATTCTCATTTCTGCTTCATAGACAATATTCTGGATTTGATGTTGTACTGTACACATCGTGTAATGATCCATCTTCCTCAACTTGCTACTTACATAGTCTGCAAATATAGCAGCATCATCGCGTTGCCTTGCATTAGATGTAATCTCCCTCAGTAATTGCAAAGCTTCATCAACTTCAGGATCTCCCTCTGTTTCGCTTTCGTGACCTCCTTGTCGAAGGTAGCGTAGTCTGGGGAGTGATATTAACTTGAGAAGACTGAAAATAAAAAGGAAATCTTATAAATAATTGCAAACAAGCTTTAACATTATGTTTTGAAATATCCAATCAGTATGTAAATATTTAATAAAAACCGGCCAAGTGCGAGTTGGACTCGCCCACGAAGGGTTCCGTACCATTATCTATGAAAAATGAACGTATCTATTACCTACAACTAGCCAAAATACAAACATTTTTCGGCAACAAAAAATAACTTTGTTTTTCATACAAATATATGAATAACAAAGTTATAATTTGCGATTTCACACGTTTATTGTATGGGGAACCCCTTAATATTTTTTTATTTTTAGTATTTGTTGTTTTAGCGGCAACGGAAATACATCTGTTCAGGTCAATCACCGAACAATAATAAACATGTCAGCGTAATTGCGACACCGCGCTCTATGCCTTGAATATTTTATGTATTAATTACCTAAGTACAATAGTCAGTACGCTCTCGGAAAGCATATCGGGCGCGGCTCAATCTCATCTCATTTTACCTCATTAGTTTTAATCGTTATCCCATTTGTATCACTGAAATATAGCTATCTTTATAATCCTTAATCTTAGTTTATCTTAAACTCACCCCAACCCCGAACATTGGTCCTTCGAGCCATCGGAGCGGGACCATTACGCGTGTATCTACTAATTGTACTGTGTGAGTGTCTCGCTTGGCAACCAGAACTGAGTGGATTTACTTTCCAAAATTCATCATCTTGCGGATCCTAACTGACCTCGGCGCTCCGGACGGAAAGGTGCCATCATCTTGCTGATCTTAAGTTATCTCTGTGCCCCGGACGGAAACGTGCCATCATCCTGCTGATACCGATTGACCCTGGGTTTAGCAACGCGCCATCTCATCGTGCTGTTACTCCAGGTTTGTTCTTGCAGCCATCGCAAGGACGTTTGATCTCCAAAGAAGCTTTCAATCCAAGTAAGGTCTCTTTTAAATCTTTATAATGTCGGAAATGGATGACATTTTAGCAACCCAACAGCAACTAATCGAAGCAGTAATTAAGCTCTCCACCAATTTCAAGAAGGATGGTGCAGAGCGCAAGACCTCAGACTACTTACGTCGTCGATTAGCTACCTTGGAACAATACTTTACAGAGTTCCATAATAATCATATGACTTTGCTGTCTTTTGGTGGTCAATCTCATGCATATTTCAGTACTAATCAATACGATCAAATGAAAGAAACATATAACACCATTAAAACTACAATTCAAAACTATAGCACCCTCGCAAACAGACCGCAAAATCCTGAACTGAAACCTCCTACATTCCAACCTACTCCGGAATCTCAAACCTCGAACCTCGCATCTCATGCTGCTTCTAAAACCCCTACTCTCGAAGAGAGTATATCCGTAGGTCTATTCAAAAAGCAAGCTACCAACTTTAGGGCTTTCTTGAGAACATCTTCCAATATCGACCTTGATCTCGTCACGGAAAAATGGGAGTTTGAAGACATCCTAAAGACCATACAATCTCGTTGGGCGGCTATTGATTCGCTTCATTGGGAGCTAGACAACGAATATGGCGGATCAAACCCCGAGTACGAGGAGCAATATACTCATTATGAGAAATATTATAACAAAATCAAGAAAGACTACCCATATAAGACTACTCATATTGAAAAATCTACCCCTAAAATGGAGATTATCACCTTTGAGGGAAACTACAATAAGTGGATTTCATTCAAAGATCTTTTTACCGAAGCTGTGCACAACAACCCCTCTTTGTCGAGTGCACAAAAGATGCAGTTTCTAAAGAGTAAGATCAAAGGTGAGCCCGAAAAATTGATCCAACATCTCCAAATAAGCTCCGACAATTATCCTGTATGCTGGAATATCCTCAATCATCGTTATAATAATAAACGACTGATCTTCACATCATATCTTAACAATCTCATGAATATCCCTGCAAACCAGCAACAATCATCAAATCACATAAAACGCATTCACGACACTACGTACGAGAGCGTGAATGCTATCAAGAATCTGGGAGTCGATGTCTCTTCCTGGGACTCTTTCCTGGTATGTATATTGTCTCAAAAATTGGACTCGGAGACATACGAGGATTATCTACAAGCCTTAAAATCGCCGCGAGAGTTGCCCGTCTTGGAAGATTTCCTTAAATTTTTGGAAACGAAGTTTATGGTGCTGGAAACTTCACGTAAGAAGCTTGAAAATTCCACGCAGAAATCATCTCAATCTTACAATAATAACAAGCCATCATTTTCAAATGGTCCCAATTATAGACAAAACCATAACAATCCTAAAACGAATTACTCAACAAACCAAGTTTCGCAATCGTCAAAGTCCAAACGCGAAAATAACTATCGAAAGCAATGCCCTATTTGCAACACCAATGATCATCGAATTCATACATGTCCAAAATTAATGGAATTGCAACCTAATGAACGTAAAAATGCTATTACCAACTTGAAACTTTGTATTAATTGTTTACATTATCACGAAGGCAAAAAATGCCTATCGGAAATAAGATGCAAAGAATGCAATAACGAACACAATACCATTTTGCATGAATCTTTCACGTCACATCGATCTCGGTCAAATGCAGCCACGATTACGAAATCGCAACCTCAGCAGCAAGACAGTAACACAGTTGCATCGCTTCTTAGAGAACCCTCAGAAATATTGCTTGCCACAGCAATAATTAACGTACAAGCAGCAGACGGATCTTACCAAAACCTTATGGAATAAGTGGAAGACTGACTACCTCTCGCAGCTTGCTACAAGGTCCAAATGGCAACAGTATCAAAAAGATCTCAACCTTAACGACATCGTTATTATAAAGGACGACAACCTTCCACCAGGAAAATGGAGTCTAGGTCGCGTAGTAGCGCTACATCCTGGAAGTGACGGACACGTAAGAGTCGTCACACTCAAAACCAAAAACGGGCTCTTGAAACGCCCAGTTGTAAAACTGTCCTTACTGCCAACAAATAAAGATGATCAAGATCCAAATACCCATAGAGTTGATAATAAAATGCCAGCGTTGAAGAAAAAACGCCCTATCTCATTCTCAGCTATGGTTTTATCTTTGACATTATTTTTGCTGTCACTAATAAACACCGCTCAAGCATCCTACAACTTTACCCTGCTGCCAAACAATAGTGTCTACTTCGACAAAATATCTAATATGCATTTAATTAGAGATGATTGGCACTTAATAGTCTATTACGACACAAATCCTTATCAAGAAGGAACGGCGGCATTACGAAAGTATATCGAGTATCTTGAAACCATATGCTCTACGATTAGAACACAAACACCTTGCGACGGCGTCATGTTACAACTCGAGCACGAGTTCGAAGAAATTAAACATTATGATAATATTGTCATGATAAATGACTCGTTTATGACTAATAAGAATCGCCGGCGCCGTGGCTTGCTAGACGGAGTAGGCTACGTTGCAAATAGTTTATTTGGAGTGTTGGATCAAAGATTTGCAGAAAAATATGAGAAGGATATTGACCTTTTAAAGCATAACGACAACCATTTATACAACCTCTGGAGAAACCAAACGTCGGTCGTAGAAGCCGAATTTAATCTCATGAAAAGGATGGAGAGTACTATAAACAAACATCATAAAATAATCAATCAAAAGCTTAATTATCTCCAAGGTTCTTATAAAAATCTTGCTCAGCAAGTGCAAAATATAACTATCATCACAGACTTTATAACCACGGCTTTCACTGCCAACAACTTGTTGTATACCCTGCGACGAATCCAGGACTCAATTTTAGATACAGTAACTGATATTTATAGTGGAAAATTAGATTTACACTTGATATCCCCGAAGCAACTCAGATCAGAGCTAAGCATAATATCAGCACAAATATCTGGAGACTTGGTAGTTCCTGTCGACAACTTTAATCTTAAAGATCTTTACAGCTTGCTCAAAGTAAGAGCCAAATACTCTGGCAAATACCTAATTATAGAAATAAGAATACCCCTGATTGAAAGGGATCTTTACGAGGTATTCAATCTTATCCCGGTTCCACGCATTGTGAAAGATAACATGATGATGAAGGTCGAAACTATCTCTGAATTAGCAGCCATCAACATGAGAAAGGATTCGTATTTAACTATCACAGACACGGATCTGCAGTCATGCGTATTACAAAACCCTGTGACTATTTTGTGTCATATCAGAAGGCCCATTTACCACATGAAAGATGATCATAGCCTTTGTAAGACGATCCCAGGCACAAGAACTTGTAAAACGAAAACTACTTCGTGCAAGAATGACTGGAGAGAGTTAACATCAGAAAACAAATATTATTATTTATGCTGCAATGAATGTAACGTCAAACTTCTGTGTGAAAATCAAGTTAAGGCAGTTAGGTTATCAGATGCTGGTCTGTTGCGTGTTGGGGACGGCTGTTTAGTAAAAACAGAAGATTTTGTTGTGTATTCAAACAAAAGACTGTCCAGTAAAATTAGCACTACGAGAAATATTAGCTCGCCAGAAATATCACCAATCAATCACATAATAAATATCACCATGCCAGAAATCTCATATGAGCTTAACCCCAATAACTCAGACAATCTCAGACAATTTGAAACTATTAAGAGAAGTATTGAGATCATGAAGCAGAGTGCACCTTTGAGCACCGATATCTCCTACCACGACATACACCTTTATACTGCTACATATCTCATCATATTGGGAATCTTAATATTGGTAGCAGCTTACTGTTTTAAACGTTGGCGGCAAAGGCAACGTAAAGGAAATCGTTCCACGTCTACAGCGGAGCGGTCGACAGCCTCGGTGGCGACTGCGTTGCCATCTCCACACACCGTTAGAGAAAGTGTTGTGATTGAGTGTAGTGAAATTAGGGAAAAAGGACAATCTAGTAGTAAATCAGTGAAACGTGATGCTAAGCGACATGCTCTATCCAGTGAGTGCTTACAAAAAAAGGAAGATAGAGGTTCTTCACCGATCTTTCGCGTGTTTTCTCTTCCTGATTTACACTGCAACGATTCTGTTTAATTTGTAATGTTACTTTTATCTCATCTTTTAACATAACTAACCCTACATAACTATTTTAGTATTATTTCAACACTGTTTTCACCTTGTTTGTATTAAGTTCATTACCCATTTAACTATACCTACTTACTAACCTCATCTTTTTCTCCCTCGGGAGTATGTTCAGGTCAATCACCGAACAATAATAAACATGTCAGCGTAATTGCGACACCGCGCTCTATGCCTTGAATATTTTATGTATTAATTACCTAAGTACAGGGTGTCTCAAAAGAAAGTTCACATTTAAATCTTTTTTTAAAAGAAAAGTCTTAGCTTTATTGAAAAAATGTTTATTTTATATTGAAGTACACTGTTTGGGAATTTATTTTTTAAAAATAACATTGTCCAAATGTAAACCGTTGCGCTCTCGGCATTCATTTAGTCGGGCACTAAAATTGCCTATGACAGCTCGGCAGGTAGTCTTGAGGCTTCAGTTCTTGCACTAACTGAATTTTGTACGGGTGCAGCTTTAAATCTTCGTGTAAAATGCGGCATAATGAAGATCTGTGCACATTTAAAGCAACAGCACGCTTCCGAATCGAGAGGTTTGGATCATCTCGAATAGACTGAGTAACACTGTCCACGTTTTCGGCTGTTCTTGATGTTCTTGGCCGCCCAGATTTTGGTTTCTCCAGAGTTGACCCAGTCTATTCAAACTTCTCAACCCATTTTGCAATGAGTCGAGTGCTAGGCGCATCATTTAAGTGACGAATATGTCGAATACTGCAGAATTTTCTACGCGCTACAGTCGCCGAATTACCGTTTTTGTAAAACTCACGTACGCACAACGCACGGTCCGCACCAGAGAAACGCTCCATAGCGACTAAATTCCCAAGAGCCAGACTACCGACTGACATACCCCCCGCGCCCCTCAGAATAGTTGCTTTCGCGTAATAAGATAAGCAAATGTGAACTTACTTTTGAGACACCTTGTACAATAGTCAGTACGCTCTCGGAAAGCATATCGGGCGCGGCTCAATCTCATCTCATTTTACCTCATTAGTTTTAATCGTTATCCCATTTGTATCACTGAAATATAGCTATCTTTATAATCCTTAATCTTAGTTTATCTTAAACTCACCCCAACCCCGAACAACATCATTTGTGAAAATTTCAGCTTTCTAGCTATCACGGTTTATGAGATACAGCCTGGAGACAGACAGACGGACAGACAGACAGACAGTGGAGGCTTAGTAATAGGGTCCCGTTTTACCCTTTGGGTACGGAACCCTAAAAACCAAGCTTATAAACATTACATGTATACAGTCACCATTGATGACGCCTATACCTACACTATTGATGAGCGCTTATTCCCGAATACTTCGCTTTCGGTGAGCGTTTTGCCGACTGCATAAGGTTCAAATACGAGAGTATGCTCGTCCGCTCTCCGTGGTATTATATATTGTTACCGGGTTGTAGGTAGTAGGTATCTAATATTAATACGCGAGAAAAAATCTTTGTACCCCTATTTACGAAAATATTACTTAATGAAATATGTATTTTAAATTAATTATGGTCGAATTTCGATCAATGGGCAACCAACTAGTCTACTTGATTATAAGAATTTGATGGGTACTTACAATAGGTGCGTGGCTGGCTATTCAGAGTCGGTACCGGTGCATTCTTGTCACTAAGAAATGATAACGCCTTATAAGCAAACCATTTCGGCAATTGAACATCTTCCCGTCCAGATCCACTCCTTTTAGATTCTTCATATTTGCGTTTTTCTCGAAAATAATGGCTGGATAAATTCTTCAGTTTTCTCTCAATTTCTGATGATGCTATGTTGAACACAGAAGCAATATCCCTAATAGCATCATTTCTTTTGTTGCAATTCTTGAAATCCATATGCCTTGGGTTCCACAATGGTTCATTTTCTTGATACTTTTCTATTAATAAAAGTACTGCACTATCATCCCAGTTAAATTCTGTCATTTCGTTATTTACTTCTATGAAATTATACGACAACACTACCACTCCGTATCGAAGCCGCAAGCAAACTGCCGCCGGCAACCAAAAGCCGCGCGTGCCGCGGCTGAGATGCGGCAATTGCCGGCGGCACGGCCGCCGGCCATGCCGCCGGCCGTGCCGCCGGGCATGTGTGGATGCGCCAAAATAGTAAAACTTGGTACCATAGGAAACACACACCGCTTTGTGGCATTTCTTAATATAAAGAACAAATCATAAAAAAAACCTTTACGTGCAAAACAAAATAAGAAAAAGATCAAACTCGTAGCAATGGGTAACCGAAACAAGTTAAGAGAACGCGTTCGGATTTGGTACAAACCGATCATTACCCAAAAATCCTACAGATATCGTCCTCACACCTAATTCTCTCGACTTTTTGGTGGTCTTTTATGCGAGCTAAGATTCTCCCGTCCCTTGTCCATACGTACTTCCATTTATTTTGACTCCCTGCCTGACGAGCGTGATAGATTAATATATATCTATTAATACGTTATTTATAACTATGAAGTAGGTACATACTATTTACACGTACTTAATAAGGCATCTTATATTATTATAATTATTCAGTAAGTACCTTTATGTACTTATTAGATAAGTAAATGTTTACGACCTTATCTATTCATTAAAAAACACTTTCCAAATTTTCCTGGATCCTAAATATGATGTCCTTGGTTGATTGGTATAATAATATACCGTCTATCATGGTATGTTTAACAACATGTTGAACGCGCAAATCGGCATTGCATTTGCATGAACTTTCTTCGCGATCGGTGAAATCTTTTGCATCGTATATTTCGATGCGCATTATCTTTGAAGGGGATGTGAAATGGAACTCCTCTTCTTTGTATTAAATAAGTTTATTGGCTTGCATTTACAAGGGTATGATTACTAACGCGTACATTTATGCGCGTGAGTCGTTTGATGTCTTGTCTAATGGCGGCGCGCTGCTCCGTCCCGCGCCCCGCGTGCCGTGCCGACGTAGTGGTGTGACGCGCGTTACGGTTTTTTTTATATTCTTAGTGTACACGATGGCGTGTACAATCTTTGATTCTTTTAGAGGCCGCTTCACAAAACTGTAATGCGTTCCAACATTGGACCTCCTCTTCAGATTCAAACGCCTCGACGATTCCTCCCCAACCTCATTTTGCACTAGCCGAGGTTCCATAGGGGGGAAAATTAATCGATCTTGAGAATCCTGGAGATGTAACAAAAAACATGAATATTAATTACATACTCTATTATCTCATAATAACTAGCATGATGCCTGAATGGCTTCCGTATCCGGAGGACGGACACGGAGCCTGCGGTGCCTGGTGTACCGGTGCCGCGCAGCAACGCACGCCTCGCGCAGAGCTGTGAGCTCCAGCGACCACCAGTACACCTGGCGTGAAGCGCGTCCTGGCTGGACCCGAGGCATTGCCACGTCACCAACCTCGGACATGGCCTCCTGGAACCACTCAACCTCGTCGTTGATGTCGGCAGGCCTGTCCGGTGATGACACCCAGGCCTGCACGATCGAGGCTTCCAGGAGGAGCTCCCGGTCCAGCCGCTTCAGCGCCCACCGCGGACCACACAGGGCCCGTTGGACCGGCGTGCTCGAGGTCTGGGCGGAGACGTCAAACCGGATGTACCGGTGGTCGGAATACGTCTCCACCCCCTCCATGACGCGCCAGTCGACGACACGCGGCGACAGAACCCCGGTTCAGGACGACCAGGCCTGTCTCCAGAGCCCAGTCCTCCACCATCCTGCCCCGCACGTCCGTCAGACGGGAACCCCAAGCCAAGTTCTTGGCATTGAAGTCCCCGAGGACGAGCACGGGGAGGGAACGGAACCCGACGACGACGTCTCTCAACTCCGCTAGGGAGTTGTGGAACTCGGCGAGAGTTCGGCTCGGGGAGAAGTACACTCCTACAACGACAATCTCCCCGAACCGGGCTGTGTAGACTCTCCACCCTCAGCTCCAAATTGTTCATGCGTTGTCGGTCAGACGACAGCTGTGCGCTCATGGTGGCTATGCTGGCTGCCATCTCTTTCTGTCCGGCTAATACCTCTTTCAGAGTCTTCTGCACATCAAGCATCACCGTCATAAGCATCCCCTCATGGTCTCTTTCATAGGAGGGGGGCGCCATGGGTGGATTGCTTGGCCCTGGGATGGGCTCTTCCTCCTCATCGTCCTCTTCAGTGATCGGTGCTGTCGGTTTCTTTGATTTGCTTCTGGGTTTCTTGGGGGCCGGCTGCCCCTCCTCGGACATCCTTCTTCCTCCCGCCCTAGTAGTTATGCGTGGGATGTGTCCAGCTACACCAGATACTCCTTGATGGAGGATGTCACCCTTAGGGTCTTTTACGCTTCTTTATTTCACTATATCTTTTAAACTACTCGATTGATTTAGGTGTATGACATTTCGTTGTAATTCATACGTTATTCTGGTTGATATAAGCTATATGACGTCAAAATAAAAACAATATGGCAGCCGCGGTAGGTACCTCGCTACGTCAAAAAAACAAACCCTATCATGTGGGGTATCAAATGAAAGGTCTTATACCTATCTTTACAATGCTTATATTTATTTTAAAATATTTGTAATACTGGGAAGAATGTAAACACAAAAATATTTCACAATAGTTTTATTCATTCCTGTCTCACAGTGTGGGGTCTGTCCTTAAAAAAGTACATCTCATATGTCTTCATCCACAATAACATTATCCAGATTCGCAGCTGGAAGTAGAATTGTGGGTTGGTGTCTCGCCCATCTAAAAAACCAAATAATTACCATGACGTGGGCACAGCAACCCACAGTTCGCATTCCAGAAAGAAAAGAACAGTATTAGTTCGAAATGGTTTCTCGACTATGGATCATTACATACGTGTAGTATTGTCTTGCACGTGCGTGTCAGGATTGTATTCTTGCGCGTAGCAACATAGCGTTTTCAGGTTCAATGCCAAAATCAACTACATATTTCACTAAATGTTCCATCTCTTGCTACTTCAATCTGAAACACGCCATTGCGTACGTGTTCGCTATAGTAGCTACGCGTAAGTTTTATGTGATATGAACCAAGTGCAAACAATGTCAAGTATTCTTGAGTCAGAACAGGAAATTCATCTGCTACTATGGCGTCGGCTTCAATATTTCGAAATCTTGCCCGCCGTCTGTTTATATTTCTATCTGTAACATATGCTCCCAATTGATTTGGTACATGCAATCTCTCTCTAATTATTCTTAAATATTCCTCTGCATGCGCGTTATCTTCGATTAAAAGATGAAAAGCGTTAGTAAGCGAAGCGGTCACCCGGAAATCATCCATCATGTGGCACATAGCACGATTAAAAAATTATTGCCTGAACAGGCGAAAATCGCGTTTAAAACGTCCGTTTACGACCTCGACGACCCAGCGGCGTATCATCACTTCACTATTTTTATTGGCTTCTAACGTGGTTAACTGGTCTTCGCCACGCCGTTTGCTAATTGGCATACGTGCTACATAGCCACACGATTCCATGTCTCCTATAACGTCTCTAAAGCCGCGGTCGCAGATAAAAACATCGTTCGCTTCAAAAAAGTAATGGAATGGATTGTCTTCTCTTTCGTTAATAAGACCTTTCATTATAACGGTATCCGATGTTGTTGCTGCGTGAGGCCCAGTAACATCTATTATGTAGCCATCACAACGCACAATGAGAAATGGTTTTAACAGGTTCGTGTATTTGTGCAAACTGTATGTTTTCCGCTGGAAAAGGAAGTTAGAAGACTTCTGAATATAGACATAAGTTCCATCTATCACTAGAATAGCTTTCCTTTTTTGTAAGGGTGTATAGAGGTATGAAGAACAGGGTGTAAAGTTCGCTCATACTCTATGGAAAAGGGAGGATCCTCCGACCAGACGGGTGTTGTGTCTGGTGGGCAACTGCCCGACGGTTGATGTTGGGATGTTGTACCTATGCCAATCACGCGGTAAACTTTAACTGCGCGATCTAGGATTTCTATGACGTGCGTCTTGCGTAGCTCGTCTATGGCATTGTAGATGCTGGCGTCACTTCTCTTTTTGTAATTTCAGATATTGTTGCGAAGTATTTTTCTGTAGCGCCACTACTGGTGCATCTGGGTTTCCAAATAGACCATTTGCACAGTCAGATGTTTTGCAACTACTTCATTTCTTGAAATATGATCTAGGCCCAGGTGCCTTGGTACGAAATGTTGTACCAAACATTTGCGCACAGTATTCATTTTTCTTTTGAGCGTACGGCGACTCATTCTGAAAAGTACGCTGTGTCTTTCGTTAGATTCGCCCGTCCGGAGCTTCATCAAAAAAATAGCAATTGCAGTATTGGGGTCGGTTACTTCTTGCTGCAATGAAGGGGTTTCTCGTATCACTTGCTCAAATGCGTTATGAGTGATGTCCACACGATGATGCAATATTTTTGGATCCATAGTTTGTTTATTTTCAAAATCCATTGTCTTGGAACTAGTATTAGTATATTCCGCATACAGGCTCTCCGGCAATAAGCTAGAGTGTTGATTCTGTGCGTCTGGGTATATTATCTATATAAGTATGTATTCAAAACAAAACAAAAAACGGTAAGAATGATTAAAACATGACGTTACTAACGATGGTAAAATATTGACTAATTAACACCGGTCGCGTACTGCTGGTTCCGGCCGGAATCAATAGTAAAACCACCTTGCAAGCCCCGCTGGTTCCTATCGGAACGACCGCCTATGCAGGCGGTTTTTATCTTTATTCTTAATATAAATAAGGTTTTATATCATCTGCGATAATTCAACAGTGTTGTCAGTTAAATATTCTCGTCGACTAAATGATTCAAAGACAAAACAAATGTCTTTGAACAGAAAAATTAAAAAGTCAAACTTGACGTTTCGAACACGCTTGCCAACAGGGCGTTTCCGTGATATGCTCTCTAGTTTTATAGTGCTTTTTCTTATTTTTTGTGCGTTTTCGACATTCAAGTGGATATGTTACCGGCCAAACCTGATTTCAGGCCAAACTAGTTTGTCCTAGGCCAAACTGGTTTATTAAGCCGGGGCACGCCGATTAAATGGGTTAGGTTAGAACTGTGACCAAAAGCGCGCGAGCCGAGCGAGCGAAGCGAGCGGCGCCGCGGTCGCGGCCGCCTAGCGTTACTTCCAAAGGCTGTTAACGAAATGGCTAATTAAGCTAGTTGGCTGCGACATATCACGCGTAGGATAAGTCTGTTTGGCCTAGGACAAACTAGTTTGGCCTGAAATTGGGTTTGGCCGGTAACAGATACATATTCATTTAAAGTAGTTATTACATCGTTGAAGATAATTATTTGCACAAAATAGCGTCATAAAAACTTTCTTTTGGACAAAACATGTTACGTAAACAAACCGTTCCTTGAAGTGTTCATTGTGATTGTTTTAATGTTTCACAGTGCAACAAGTGGTATCCAGGTGGAAATAATGGTAAGTTATTAGTTCTAATACACGTGTAACAAAAAAGTTACCACGATTTTAATCTAAAACTTCTTTTATAAATCCTTTGAATGTTCGAGTGCACAAATGGCCGCTGACCTCCGCGCGACATGAAGTTTGAGTTTCAATATTATGAAAATGTTACGTAGGATTCCCATAAAATAACTGCTGATCGATTATAAGTCTATTGAATAAGTAAACCCCAAAATTTCGAGAAAATTGAGATGGTAGTTTTATAAGATATCGACATAACACAGTAACAAAAACACTTTCAGCCATTGTCTGTTATCTCTATTGTTTATCATTAAAATACAACGTAAGACGAGAACTAATTAGCATTAATATATGGTTTGTTTAGTTAAGAAACCATAAAACAAAACGTTAAGTACCAAGAAGCAATAAAAACTCGAGCCGACCTTTTTTTGTGAACTACGCCGCAAAAAAATCTTCTGTCAAAACGCCGCGGGGATTTCCGGAATTACAAGTCATAAATCATAAGGATTCGAGTACGCCAGCGGTACAAAAGTGTTACAAGTAATCTTATTGTTCACGCCGGTATATTATCTATATTATGTACGTATGTATTTAAAACAAAAAACGGTAATGATTATTAAAACATGACGTTACTACCTATAATAAAATATTGATTAACTGACAAACAATAGTAGCAAAAATGGATCAAGACTGAAGACGTCCAAAATATTTAGCTTTTTTTTTTTGGGTGGGAAATCATCAAATAACTTCTCCCGCTCTGGGTGGCGCAGGAGGGCGTGTCAGACTTTTACTGACTAAAACCCACCCGTGTTCCCTCAGTTGCCTGTGGGCCGCGGTATCTCTTTCGAACAACCTGCACCCCTGGCAGGCATCGGCCCTTGCGGACCCCACCATTTGGTGCTGACATCTCTTTGAGTCGCGCGTGGAACACAACGTGCCGTCGACCCGGACTCGGTCCTTACCGGACAGCGAGCTACCCATTACTCGCCGTCCGCAAGCCCGCGCCTACGGTGGCCGGTAATCAGGCTGGGATTCCCGACGCCCAGGGCGTCTCCCGCGGCGACTACGGCCGTGAGGGCGCATATACTGCCTCTCCCTCATGTGCGCCGCCTCCCTCTTCGCGAGCATTACTGCATCGCAAAAAGAGGTGACGGCTAACCATTCACTCTCGCTCCGTACCATGGCCTGAATCAAGGCCGGACGCGAGAGATCGCCGCCGCCGATCGCGTCCACGAGGACACGGCGGTCAATCAAAATCAAAAGTCATTTATTCAAACTAGGCTGAGAGTCGGCTCTTTTTGAACGTCAAAATAAAATTACATAAGACAGCCCCCCCAAAAACGCCCGCCCTTCACCACTTCCTAGTGCTTTAGCTGGGAAGAAGAAGTAGCGGAACAAACTCCCCAGCAGCACAGCTGTCTGTTAAGTTAGAAGAACTTGTTTCTATACAATAATAGGTAATAAAAATTACGAAACACAAAAAAAAAACATAAAATTTGCCATATGTCAGCTAGCACACGCCAATATACCATCAAAAATTGAAAACTAAAAATAATAGAAAATTAAAATAAAACGTAAACAGAACTTCCAATCTAAATAAAAGCCTCTAGGCATAAAGGGCATGCCCGCTTACATATGTAATTCTGCATTATGCAAATATAGCTATAAGTAACTTATAACAAAAGTTAGACTAGGACCTCTGGACTAAAATTATTAAAAACTTGCTCGTGCTCCGCCCAAGCCGGGCAGACCGCCACCGTGCCAAAGGCAATACAAAGTTTCAGATTCCTATTTCATCCAAACATCGATTAGCTCTTACTCTCAGGTATGTATCTTTATAAACTTTTTATAAGTCTATATAATAGGTCTTTACCTATGAAATTGCCGTTTTGTATGAAAAAATTTAAACGAATTTTTTTCATGTATTTTTTATTTGTATTAATCGAAGTAATCACCCATGCAATCAATGCATCTTTGCCATCGCAGTGGCAGTTTATTGATGCCCTTCTTAAAGAAATCAGCTGGACGGGAGGCAACAAATTCTTCAAAGGCATTTTGTACTGCCTCTCAGGTATTGAATTTTTTTCCCGCCAAGAAGTTATCCAAATTCTGGAAAAAGTAGTAGTCTGTAGGCGCAAGGTCTGGTGAGTAGGGCGGATGACGGAGAGCTTCCAACCCCAGTTCTTGCAACTTGGAGACCGTCTGCTGTGCAGTATGAGGTCGCGCGTTGTCGTGCAGGAGCAGCGGAGACGAGCGATTGACCAATGCTGGTTGGAGATGTGCCAGCTTCTCCATCATTGTGTTCAGTTCTTCACAGTACACATCTGCAGTAATGCTCACCCCGTTTGGTAAGAAGCTGTGATGAATCACACCGTCGCTAGACCACCAAACAGTGACCATCACTTTTCTAGGGGTAAGTTTTCGTTTAGAGCATTGTTTAGGTGCTGAACCAGGATCCAACCAACTTGCTGAGCGCTTGCGGTTATCAAACAGAATCCATTTTTCATCGCAGGTAACAATGCGGTTCAAAATTCCTTCATTTGTGTGTCTGTTGAGCAGTGCAAGGCACGTCTCGACGCGTACTTCGCGCTGACGATCATTGAGTTCGTGGGGCACCCATTTGTCAAGCTTTTTTACCTTCCAATTTGACGCAAATGGACCAATATTGTTTTGACGCTAACGTCGAAAGCTGCTGCTAATTCAGCCGTAGATTGTGTATCATCAGCTTCCACAATCGCCTTTAATTCGTCATTGTCGACCAAAGTCTTCGGACGACCGCGAGGTTCATTTTTCAGGTCGAAATTTCCAGAACGGAAGCGAGCAAACCAATAACAGGTGGTGCGTTGGTTTGTAGTGTTAGCTCCGTAAACGTCGTTGATGTTGCGTGCCGCTTGTGCCGCGTTGCTGCCACGACGGTACTCATATTCCATAATTACTCGAATTTTTAACGTATCCATGATGACGAAAAAGATTGAAATGCGATGAAAATGTAACACTAATCAATAAACAAATGACTACTTTTGGAAAAAAAAATCCATGTTTTTAAAATAAAATTAATTTGAAATTAGAATTCTTACCCAAACAAAAATTATTTTGATTTGAAATGGCCAGTACTGCAAAACGGCAATTTCATAGGTAAAGACCTAATAGTATCTATATATATATGTATAAGTAATTTTATACAAGCTTTCCCTAGTTTAGGGTCAGAAGCCCGTGTGTGATTATCCAAGGTATCATTATCATTAAAAAAAATCAATTATTAAAAAAAAACAAAAAACCTGACGGCGTACCGAAACAACTGAAAAGAAAAAAACAAGTTTATTTAAAATGTAGACCTATTCAACTTTACAAAATAATGGTCCCCGACTGTTCAATTTGCTATTAACAGAAGTTGACTGCTATATTTGTTTACTTTGGGTACGCAGTCGGGTTTTTTGGTTTTTTTTTTTAATAATTGATTTTTATTTTGGTATTTTTAGTTAGGTTGTCGTTTAATTATTTTTTATTTTATTTTCCTGTAGGAATTTCGAGATAAAATGTATCCTATTATAATCCCGTGATCAAGACGAATCTAACGATACCTCATACATCAAAATCCATCAAGCCGTTTAGGCTACAGGAGGCCACAAAGAAACAGGCATACATACATACACTCGAAATACATTACCCATTAAAAAGGAGAGACGGTTGGGTTTCTGGCAGTAGCACAGTCGGTCAGAGGCAGAGAAATCATTTACATTAATATTATTACAAAGAAAAATTCATTAATTTAATTTACACATATATTTGTTGAACTATTACAATCACAATAATTTTAATCAGATATTAAATGAGATAAATAAATTCCAGCAGAATTTTCTGTAGATATTGATGGCAGATTTTCGTCTAATGGAGCAGGAGCTTGGACTGTAGGAGATATCGATGGCTGCTCTGTACCAGTTGAGTCTTGTGATTGACGAGATGAATCCAAAACGGTCGATGCCGATGGTGGAATTTCTGTGTATTGTAACATAATTGGTGTTGAGGCCGATGACGAAGGTGTTGATTCATTAATCACAATCGGTGATGAGGCCGATGACGACGGTGTCGATTCATTATACATCTGTTCGAATTCCAGTTCCTGTACAACTGCAAACAGTCGTCCCTTTGCGACATGTTGGTAATATGGAGAAAATGTTTTCACTGTACTCGACAGACCATTGAAAAAATCATCTATAGGGTGTGATTTATTATATTCATTTTGCTTCTTTGCGTTATTTTCAAGAATGTACTTCATCAAGGTATCGGATGAGGATTGTTTGTGTGGAACTGTACAACGTTTACTGACTTTAGCACTGCTACGGTTACTACTTTGACCACTCTGTTGTGTTGTGAATTGATCAATCCTTTGTACTTCTGTGGCCCTGTCTCCTATAACCCCTCGTTCGCTGTCTGTGTCTCCTTCGTTTCTTATCTCTTGCATGGATTGATTATTGTATGTCCCTGTCTCCTGTGACTCTTGCTCTTGTTGTATCTCCGATTCATTTGTGTCTGCGTCGTCGTCATCGATGTTGGATCTCGTTTTACGTTCTTGAATGTAGGGTAGCAAAAATTGTAGAATCTCCTCATACTTATATTTCTTTATAACGTTAGAACTTTGCCCACTTTTTGTTTTTCTATTGTTTAGTGACCTTTTGAATTGATCTCTAATATTTGACCATATTTTTTTGCAATTCACATCTGTAACAAATAATAATAATGCAATATTTTTGTGTTTCAGGTTTTTGACAACCGGGGATTCGTTTAAAACGATTTCATTGAATTATCGGGTTGGTCACTCAACTGTAGTTCAAATCATAAAGGAAACATGTCGAGCTATAGTCAACAGATTAATAAATGAAGTAATGCCACAGCCAAATGAAGAGACATGGAAAAGTATTGCTCATGAATTCCAAAGGCTATGGCAATTTCCAAACTGTATAGGGGCGTTGGATGGAAAACACGTTACTATTGTGGCACCAGCTAACAGTGGATCTGTATACTTCAATTACAAGAAAACGTATTCCATTGTATTGTTGGCATTGGTGGATGCTCATTACAATTTTATTTTCATCGATGTTGGGTCCTACGGCCGCAATAGCGACGGTGGTATATTTGCAAATAGTTCTTTGGGACAACGATTGAATAACAATTCACTAAATATGCCCATCGAAAAACATTTGCCCAATACCACAATAACTTCACCGTATGTCATAGTTGGCGATGAAGCCTTTCCTTTAAAAAGTTATTTAATGCGACCATATCCACGTGATCAGGCCGCTACAAATAGTGCTAATGCATATTTCAATCAGAGATTGACGCTGGCTAGACGACTAGTTGAAAATGCCTTTGGCATATTGACACAAAAATTCAGAATTTATTCTAGAAGAATCAAATCTAAACCAGAAAATGTGGATTACATTATTTTAAGTACTTGTGTACTCCATAATTTTTTACGACAAAGAAACGACATTGGATATTTAAGGCAAGATTCAACAGCTACAACAGACCATTGCTCACCCATGTTGGGAGGCCTTCTAATAATGGTTTTGAGGTTAGAGAAATCTTTAAAAATTATTTTGTCTCTGAACGTAATAACGAAGTAATGTAATACTCAAAACGTAAATAAACGCATTAAAAATTCATAATCTGTGCGCGACAAGTTGAGACAGTGCTTTGAGCGGTTTATGCAGCGGGCATTGAGCGCAAGTCTCAACTTGTCGCGCATGGCTAATAGATAAGTTACTAAGGTTGATTAATAAAGTACAATACAATGTATCTGCTTACCAGTTTGTTTGATTTCTTCGCTTATTTTGACCCATAATGAAGACTTATAATTGGAGTCCATATATTTCCCATCGCTCATATCATATAATGCTGGATACTTCCTCACAGCCTCAATCAAACGTTCGTTGTTCATTTTCCGACGACGAACAAAACGTCAGAGCACTGTATAGCATCACTACCGACTGCTCGGGCGCAGCTCGGCGGCGCTGTATTCATGCAACCGACCGTGGCCGAGCCGAAGCGGGACCGAGTTGTTTCCGAGCGTTGTCCGTTGCTCGGGCGTCACTCGGATGCCGCTCGGTATAACGTGAGTGTGTTCATACAAAATATATGTAATATTAGTTGACCGTGCTACGGCCGACACTCGGCTCGGACCCGACACGGTCTAGCGTGAGTCATCCTTTACAGAACAGGGGGAATACGTTATCATTGCTACCATGTTTTTACTGCTTGAAATGTGGCTATGTGCGAAAAAAATAAACGGTTAAATAATTAAAAATACGTATTTTTAAAACAGTCATAACTTTTTTCTGAGTTCGCCTAGTAGTCAAAATTGTATGGTATTTAGTCGACTTTAAGCTCACATAGCCCCCAATAGCGGTGGAAATTTGGCCCACTTCTGCTCATTGTCTTTCCATTTCCGCAACTTTTTCGCGCAACTGTCTGTTCGCGCAAATGTCTTTCGCGCAAGTGTCCTGATGCCGAATTTTTGCATCCGCAGCATAGTCGAAATACATATGACATCATCAAATAGGCAGTCAATTTGATCTAACAAAGTGGAACGGACTTGTGTAAAGCACAAAGGACACTATTCTAAGTTTTAAAATAATCATCATGTATAAAATTAAGTTAGATTAAAATCACTAATTAGTCTAGACTAGAAAAAGCGGTGTCGACAGGAGGTGTTCCTTGTTCCAGTATTCGGACAGGTCTGATTTGACACAGATGCCTATCGCCAAAATCATCCCAAAATAGACGAATAACTCAACGGCATCAGTGTCACGCCTATGAGTTATACGCCTAGCTGGACCAAGGGAGCCTTCCTGGAACTGTTTCTCCACTAGCTCTTGGGCGTACTGATTGGTTTCAGTAGCTATGTACTCCATAAAATCTCGGCTCCATATGGCAATAAATGCATCATACGGAGTGAGTAAAGGAGCTGTGGGTCCACAATTAGTCACCACCTAACGAAAACCTATTGTACGCACTGGCAACTGAAAAATTATTTACATTAAACAAAATTCTATCCGGTTTTAACCAAGTTTCACTAAAACATACGATATCCATATGATATTTATCTATTAACATTTCCACGTCTAGGATTTTGTCAGAGAAGAGACTTATATTTTGGTGATACAGTAAAATTCTCTTATTATGCTTCTCTTTTGTCGTGTCTAAAAGTTTAAAGAATTAATTACATTATTATTAGAAGTACTAGATAATACTGTTTCGTCACTTAACCTAGTCTCAGTTAAATTATCAATAACTGCGTGTATATTGTAAGCTAACAAAGTAGCTAAAACATGTTGACTTTTCTTGGGAAGAAACATATGTTCCCGAAAACCATTAGCCGAAAACACAAACAACAAAACTATTTACGTTAATCACAGTCGTATAATCATACAGAATCATCATAAAAGATGGTCACACATCCATGGACCAACCGCGGCAAGCGTAGCTTAACCTGATCGATCGACCCGTGCGGCTGTAGTTACTTAGCCACAAGCCATTACTTTTATAAAAAAAAAAGAAACTTGCATCGAAAATATTTACTATAATCACCTCCTCCTTTTTTGAAGTTGGATAATCAACAAAGATCCAAAAAAATAATTTATTAAAAAAACATGCATAAAAAATTTATAAGTCGTATAAAATCCAAAAAGTGATCCACAATAAGCAAACCTTGTCGAGAATCGGGCGATGACGTCATCGGCCCTTAGAGTCGGCACATTATGGCCACCAGTCACCGCTACTAAACGCGACCACCAGTGGTTCAGTCAGACCTCCACACGCCGCCACCAGTGGCAGCCACTGGTGGCTGGATGCGGCCTTCAGTGGCTGCCACTTGCGGCAGTTCTTCAAGTGGTACTCGACAGAGGCGGATGTGTGTTTGTCAAAAATGGACGCACTCTTGATTTCGTTATTGTTCCTTATTATACTAAGACGTAAAAACGTCTCAGAATTCAGAACCATCGACGCCCAATTCATCGGCGTTACTGGGTTCATCTAGTTTTAACTTCACGCAATAAAAATGGACAGCACAAATTGCTTTTCGAAGAATTAAAAAGTCATCCAGATAAGTTCTTCAAGTATTTTAGAATGAGCGTGAACTCATTCAACGAACTACTTAGCGTGCTGCACGCTGACCTCAAACATCAATAGATTAAAAAATAGGAAAAATACGGAAAAACAATTGTCTTCCAAATAACCGATACAAAGTGAAAAATTACTTCAATTTCGGAATTCGGTAACAAAAACTAAGTACAGATCAAGATACACAATTGAGAAAAAGCATCTCTCCCACAGAAAGGCTCGCTATTACTTTAAGGTAAGTAGGCACCATTTTGTTTCTATTAGTTAGCTTAATTACGAGACGGACTCTTAAAAATTGATTCTTGTATGTAAAGGAATGAAATGAAACGAAAATGTTTATTAATGTATTGAAAATGTTTATTATGTTACCAGTATTCCTCCAGCTTGGTTTTAACCACTACCCCCATCGCCAATACCAGGCCAAAAAACACATAAAGTTCCTCTGGCGTGCTGTCACCCCAGGACCCGATGCGGTTATTGGGATGGAGGCTGTGGGACTGGAGCATCTGGGTCGCCACCTGCTGAGCGTACCTCTTAGTTTCCGAGGCAATGTGCTGCATAATTTGCCGATCCCATATGTCAAGGAAAATGTCATATGGGTCGTCACGTGAAGTTTTCGGACCAACATTAATTTGGGAGAACGGTTCCCTCCTCAATTCAGCACGAATTGGAGGATTCGGAAACTCTCTCCAGTCAAACTCCGTCCACCTCCACGGCTGGTTCGTCGCCGTCAGAGGCACGTCGTCGTCGTCAGCTCCGGGCGCAGCATCACCAGCAGGAGCAGGGTCAGGATCCGGGTCAGCGGCCTCATGTACTCGTACGGCGTGTCAACCAGCACCTCCATCACCCTTGGGAATGGTGGATACTTCCTTAGTTCATCGTCTTCGTCGCTCTCGTCAGACTCGCTTCCTGTAACAAATGATTGATTGATTTCAAATCTGGTGGAAACCAGGAGTTAAACCATAGCCCCATACCAAAATATAATAAGCAGATAGGTACTTACCATAGTTGAGCATTCGTGACAGCTGACTGTCACGTAAAGCTTGACGAGGGCGACCAGGTGGTGGATGACGATGACCAGGGGTGGTTGACGACGCTGGCGATTGACTGACCCAGTCACAATCCTGAAACTTGGAACAAAAGCAGTGTTGTAGTACCTATGTCTTCGGATATTTAGATAAATATAAAAGTCCGTAAACAACTTACGCTGCCGGCGATGGCACCATTAAAGGTGAGTGCGGCGCTGATGTCGACGGCGCAGGCGACAGCGTAGGCGACGGCGCAGGCGACGGCTCGGCAACAGGTGGTGCTTGGGTCGCCGGTTCATAGAATCCCAGTTTGATCTAGATGGACATTTTAAAACAAAAGCTGAAACTTGCACAACCAGATTATTCTGGTTGTGCAAGATATTATTATCTACAACTAACATAAACAAGTAGAACCACTTTGGGTGGCCACCACAGAGTACATTATAATATACTGAAATAGAGACCAATCTTCGACCGTAAAATGGGCAACCACTTGCGACTCACCCCTAACGCCATCTGTAATCACTAGTAAGAACCTTTACTCTTCCTATCTATAGCCATAGCTATAGCTGTGTATACGTGCCATACGTACGTAGGTATATACGATCATAATTTCATTGAAGGTTATTTAAGGATTTAGAAATGAAACATTTTATTAATCAAAATTTAGTTTTAGTTTATTTGTGTCTTTTATAGCACTTATTTCATTTCTTGGCTTTTATTTGGAGACTGTCCTCATCATCATCAACTTGTCTTCTCCCACAGCTAATATTTTATTAATATTTTTACAATAATTAAATATCATACAATGAATGACAATTCGAATTAAATAATGTCTTGCCCATTATCAACAAGACACCGGTCTTGTTGATAATGGGCAAGAAAGAAAAGGTGACTTTGCAGATCACGCCCAAGTTTTTATGGTGCGTGGTTTAATTTATAATTATATTTTATGTTAATTAATTAATTAATTATAGGTTAAGGTAAGTTAATTATAGGTTATTTTATCTTATCTCTCCTGGTAAGTGACATTGGTTTTCAGTGAGACTTCGTCAAACATTAGTACACACAGCTTTTCTTCAATTTTCATCAGGTCAGCTTTGGTTTTCAACTGAGAGAAAATGTTTTTGTTAATTCCAGGCTTGAGATTACTCATTTGAATTAATTTAATGAGAGTTTGCTGAGCAGGCAAAATAAAAATCTTCCTGAAAAATCGATATCCTTTGGGACTTTGCTTGAATATTGATAAAGCAGCAATTTTTTCCTGTAACGTGAAACGTCGTCCTTTTTCTTTTTTTCGTCCTCCCGCCATTGTATTCCCATTAATAATTTAGCAGTACTTGTGCAATTTTCGAGAGTATCTATGACTGCAGGACTAGATGCCAATTTTTTTGCTTGTTTTAAGTTGGCTGCCTGTTTTCTTATTTTATTTTTTATTTTGATTATTTTTATTCTTGCAGCAACAAGTTTTTGATGCAATTTTTTTTCCACATTAGTAAGGAATAAATTTTTAGTAGTTTTCTTTACTTCTCTCTTTTTTCCTGTAAAATAGAAACATAACAGAGTAAATAATTATGACATATTTTTAGTAACATTCTTTAATAGAAAAATCCGGAAAAAAGTCAATTGACCGCTACTACGATTCTTAGGAAGTATATGTGGTAGAAGGTTAACTAACAGCTATGGGTACATTTGGGATGTAAATTGGATAGGTTGCAAACTTAGCCAATTACAGATTTTCACAGATAACTTACCAAGATTTTGTTTACTATTTTTCTTGGGAATTGGGAGACGCCCAAGTGGCATAATAATATGCTCATCCACTGGAGTGTCTGGATCTGAAACATGAGTTTTTTTCTTTTTAACATACAAGCTAACAATATTTTAATATAAATTTTTAATAAACAATATATAAATCGTGTAGTATAGGGCCTATACTTAAAGTGTTTGGCCAATAAGTGGCCAGTAAATTAACAGCTTAAAATAATTGTTGCAAAGAAAGGAAGTTTATCTATAATATAAAAATGAATCGCTGAATGTGTTGTTAAGCGCAAATCTCCAGAGTAGCTGAACTGATTTCGCTAATTCTTTTTTTGTTGTTTGTTAATGTCAGGAGAAGGTTCTTATGAAAGAAAAAAATAAAGTTGCGAATTGAAAATTCATAGTTAAGACAGGACAACGTCTGGCGGTTCAGCAAATAATTTATAAAAATATAAGTAATTATTATGATATTTTCTATGCTAAGAGTTTGGGATACCTGAATAAGTGCAATGAAATACCTATGAATTCTTTTATACTTCAAATATCAAATCTCATACAGTTCAATCTCTTAATACAGTGCAAAAATAAGTCAGTAAAAATCTACATGTTTAAATTAGAAACAAAAAGCCTTACCAATATTTTCTTTTTGTGATACATTCTTTTCAACATTAATTGATGTATGCGGCAAATATTCAATATTTGGGATGATGTTGATGGCAGCTCCAGAATTTGTTGTAATGGCTTTCTATTAAAAGATGTAAATCTCTTCAGTGACAATGTTGCTGAAAGAAAGAACACTTATTTAATAGAGCCACAGATGACTAAAGTATCAACTTCAATCCAAACAGGAATACGTTCAGCATAGAGGAGTATAATGCTTTGTACGTATGCACATGATAATTTATACTAACCTGGCATATTTAATGTTGGCACAGCAATGTTGCTGATTTTGTTGTTACGACATAGATATCTTCAAAGTGTGAGCGACATACCCGGCGGTACTTAAATATGCGCTCATTTTCCAAGCCCAAGATATCACTACCAACGGCATAAAGCCATGTGTTGAAGCGCTCTCTATCTCTTTCAGGGTTTGGGAACCCATGGAGCTCTCGACGCATACCTAAACCAAAAAACAAAGTCCTTAAAATTGGCGAATAACTAAGTAAGGTTACAAACACTAATTTTGGTTTTACTGTCAAGATCTCAACCATTCATAAACAATAGCATTATGTATATGTTATAATCGTCTTTGAGCAATTGACACGGTGGACTGTATTTTGACTGTTTCGGTCTTCTAATTAAAACTTCACTTTTGTTCTATCTTCGTTTATTTGTTCCAGGCGGCTTGCTGCTTGACGGTTGAGTGACGAGTGAGTCGAGCGTTTTTTTTTTTTTTTTTTGGGCATCTCGCAGTTGGCCTTGAGAGGCCGTGACTGCTCAACCGGGCTTTCCTGGGGCTGCCATTAAGATTTTACTCTTAATGCCTCCAGCCAGGGCTTACAAACTAAATTTTACAAGCTAAGCGACTGCACGCTGAGGGCACCCCCTGTGGGGTACGGACCTCGGCTCAGGGCGTCACTGATAGGGGGACAGCTATCACTATTGGGGACAGGCTGGATCGAAATTGGCATATTATTATTATAGGGGGAATTTAAAGCTACTGGCTCAGCTGCGGCGTGGGCTGGCGCTTCAACGAGCAAGGGTCGGTCGGGGGTCTCGACGTTAGGCGCCTATACTACTAGGGGTCTTCGCGGGGCGCGAGGACCTCGGCGGCGAGGTCGGAAGGACGATTTTGATCGGTGTGTATGTGAGTCGAGCGGCAAGACGCCCGTCTTTTATACAATTTGTGCTAACGACTAACTAATTAGTAGCGCCGCGCAGCGGGGCTCGCCGGCGTTATTGTTTTCCCGCCAATTTGAGCCTCGCTCCGCGCTGCCTTACATTTCTGCTTATTCCTCTAATTATATCTTTGGGAAATTAAACAAACCTAGTTTGAATTACAATCTTAATAATAATCCCTATTAGCAAATCAGTCTTTATTAGTTTATATCAATTAACGTCTTAATTATTTACATTACAACAGGCGGTTCGTTGCGGGCACATGTATACAAGCAAGTTACGTTCGTTATCGTATTTACATATTAATTATAAGTTAATTAACGTGCATGTATATATGTGCAAGCTATGTCGTCCGTAACAAGCAATAGTTAGGCTAAGAGCTTTTGATTGGTACGCTTTGGGCCGATGGATGCAAATGATCAAGTATCAGTATGTATTGACCATAGATGACAATCTGATCGTTTTTAGCCCCATTCGCAAGTACAGTTGCAGTGGTTTGGTATCATAAATACACTGTGCAAATAATAAAAACAAAAACTTTGTATGCCTTTTTAAGAAAATTATTTTATTTATTTATTTAACGATTGCCTTTGGATTAATGTTGTTGTTGTTTCCATTGTTTTAATTATGCAGATGGAGGAGTATGAAAGGTACAGTTAAAGTTGGGTTGATGGAGAGCGAATGCAGAAAGCCAAAAAAATAAATTAATATTGTATGTCTATTTAAATGAAATATAGTTGATTTTCGACCACTGGGCAACCACTAGTTTGTATGGTGACAGTGTGATAATCATCACATTGTCACCATACAAACTTGCAACTTGCCTTTACAAGTTAGAGGTTGAATTCATAGACAAAAAAGCAATGTATAACCAAGTACTTTTGTTTTTATTATACGGAAACTAGCTTTTGCCCGCGACTTCGTCCACGTGAACGTCAGTTATCGCAGAGACAGACGAGTCGCGGATTAAAACTCCGCCCCTAAGACGACCCACCAAAGTAGCTTTTTGGGGTTCAAACTTACACTGTATAAAATTTCATCAAAATCGGTTTAGTAGTTTAACCGTGAAAGCGAAACAAAAAAACCAACATTAGGATGGTTTCTAAATTGACTAGCACATTATGTAAGGCTGACTAGTACTAAGTAAAATAACTCGGACATACCTCCACTCTCCTTGCACCCTGGAACACAGCAGTGCTTGTCCGAAGCTATAGTGCAATTTGCAATAAAACAGATGCACTAAAGGAGTCCTATCTCAAACACAACACTTTACTAGAGTCCTGTCTCAGTTTTGGTATAAAACACACAAAATTCTTTCTGCTCACAATTATGGATTAGCTGGAGGAACTTTAGCTCAACTCAACGACAAATGCACAATGAAAAATACAGAAATATTACAAAAATATCGCAAAGCAAGCGTCAGGCATCAGCAGACATATGCATTTGGGGCTACCAGTTTATTGAAAAATAAACCACCATTGAAATTCTACTATCATTACTTTGTCCTAAAGTAATATTATGATAGATTTTGTTAAACCTTTTTAGAATACTTTTTGTTATTTCCTTTAAACTAATGAAATGTCTTACTAAAAGATTTGTACTAATAAAATCTTCGGAACTGCTCAATAATTTTTGTCCCAAAGTTTAATAAAATCTACTAGTTTAGTAGCAATCAGTCACACAAAATTGACAATATTCGGTTTTATTTAGTGCCATCTGTTGGAATTATAATGAACATTAGCGCAGAGCTGCCATCTCAAATCCATAGTTGGAAAATATCCATACTATAATCTGACAAAATTAAAAAACATCTTTCAACTTGTTCGCTTCTGGACTATAATATACTTCTTGATTTAGCATTATTTCAGAATCTGTAGAACAAGGTCTTCACTACGCATTGTTTTAGGTGCTTTAAAGACCGCCAGAAAATTATGACTTAATTGACAACGATACCTGTTCCAGTGTCGTTTGATTTAAATGGTCCGATTGAGTTACATACAGGTGCAAACTCAGAAGGCTACGTTGCAATTTTATTTAAACACCATTAAAAAAACTTGGTTACAGGCTGCATAATAGCGAGATTCGAAAATAGTTAATTTGATAACCAAATTAAATAGTGCCGAAATAAATAACGATTTGATGAATTCATACAAAATATCTTCTGAAATTCTACATCGGAAAACATAACGTTATTGTAATGATCTAAGTATGTTTACCTATTGTGCCCAGAGGTTTTCGTTGGTCGGTGATAAACTGATAAAATCACGTCCAAGAGTCAATAACGCAATTAGATTTTAAAAAATACATGAAAGGTTTTTTTTACTGATTATGAGAAAGTATGTTCGTTAAAATATGTCCTGCCTCGTCGGTCTGGAGGTTGCGGGCGCTGCTGCTGCGCATGGGGACCTGGGTTTGATTCCCCTGGGTGTTGTTAGGTTTTTCTAACTGGAGTTTCTCGGTACCGGCCCGGGGTCTGGATTTGTACCCGGTTGATGGCGGCCCGGTGAGCTCGTCTCATATTGCGTGGGACTTGGACATGACTGGCGGAGTGAGAGTGTGCTATATTTGTGCCTCTGCCTGGCCCTTCATGAAAACAAGGCGTGATGTTTATCTAATGTTCAGATATTCGCGGAAAATTGCATTACGTGTAAGCTATTTAAGCCGACGTCTGGAAAACCCCAAGCGGAACTACACCCGATACATAAAGTATCAATACCTAGGCACACTATTTATATGGACGTAACAGGCAAACTTATTGAATCTAATCAAACGAAAGAGTATGTGTTTGTCATAATTATTGATGTTTTCCCTAAATATGTTGTACTACTGGACATAGTGCGCGTCAAGTCTTTGAGTGTCAAAACCTTTAAAGTATAAAATTCATTTATTTGGAGTTCCATCTTGTATTCAAACAGATCAGGGTACATGCTTTACGAATAAGGATTTCCGGGATTTATGTGATACACACAATACAATGTTACATTTAGGTAATAGTTACAAGTACATGTCGAGCAAATGGTCAAGTGGAACGTATAATGAGCACCTTATGCTTACCGCGGTAGAAGTGAAAAAGGATATACGACGTGGCAAATGCATAAGATGTAACTCGCTATCAATTTGACTAATAATCGCGTGATAAAAGCAAGCCCGATAAAATTACTTATTGGAAAAGTAGCACGAGCGTTCTTTTTAGCCTTTGGTGATCAAGACGAAACGGAAGTCAAATTATACAAACTCAGACAAGGTGCGGTCACTTCGATCTAAAAAATGCCCAGTGTGATAAACAGTGATTCGATAAGTCATGAGAGGAATGGAATCAAGTAAAATTGTACCAAAAATTTCGAGGGCCATTGAATTATTGAATTACTTGAAGGCGATCGCTATTTATTTATTTACTAAAAGCTCTAGATAACAATAGAACTTATATGTACGCGCACGAGCGTGTTCGTGCGATGCCAGATTGTTACGTTCCCTCAGAACTAGATAATTTTTCTGAAGTTAGTTGCGATGAAGAACAGTCAGGTCAAGCCGTAGTCGACGCTATCAAATGTTAATAATTAAAAAAAAAAAAAATGTGACCCGTAATTACAAGGTTAATATCGAAATACATTGTTTACGTGACTTGTACTGTGGCCAGCTGCTTACTGTCGATCGTAGGTCATATTCCTAGCCCAGTCTAGCTGGTGTCGGAGACTGCGCGGCGGCGGTGGGTGGTGGGTCCACAGTGAGCTGGCCGGTGTGCCAGAGGTGGCGGTCGGTGTACCAGAGGGTGACCGATGCGCCAGGTGATGGCTAGTGTGCCAGAGGTGGCGGTTGGTGTACCAGAGGGTGATCGATGCGTCAGGTGACGGCTGGAGTTCCAGAGGTGGCGGTCGGTGTGCCAGAGGGTAACCAATGCGCGAAGTGATGGCGGGAATGCCATAGATGACGGCCGGTGTGCCAGTGTGAGCCGGTGTGCTCGTGTGATGGCCAGTGTGCCAGTATGAGCCGGTGTGCTCGTGTGATGGCCAGTGTGCCAGTGTGAGCCGGTGTGCTCGTGTGATGGCCAGTGTGCCAGTATGAGCCGGTGTGCTCGTGTGATGGCCAGTGTGCCAGTGTGAGCCGGTGTGCTCGTGTGTTGGCCGGTGTGCCATTGTGGTGGCTGGAGTCCCTAGTAGTGACTGTGTGCTAAATGTTGGCCGGTTCTCCAAGCGTTGCCAGTGTGTTAACTGGAGTGCCTGGTGGCGACTGTGTGCTAGCATGTTGGCCGGTTCTCTAGGGGTTGCTAGTGCGCCGTTTTGTTTTTAAGTCACATAAACATGTAGAGTTTTGTTTTAGAAGGTAAGAAGTTTTGCGAAACTATAATTAAAAAGATATCAAAGTTACAATGACAAGCGATCAGACCTGTTCTTTGTCGAGTTTTAATTAAAAAACGTCATGAAAACGATAGACAATGTACGAAGTGGAAACCTGACAGTTGATACTTAGTTTATAGTAATGGCAGGATAGCCGAGTGGTATTTACAGAAATAAAAAGGTTTTTGCATTTGACTGCTGAAGCTCAGCGACGACTAGTTTGTACCTAGACTTGGCACACGAGGACGTGTGATAGTCAGGATCGCCGTGTCGACGCGCGTGCAAATAGGCGCATAAAGCATTAATTACTGCAATGCTTTGTTCTGATTTACAGTTTAAGAAATAAAAGCAAATTACTTAAGTTTCTTGGAGTTTGTGTTGTTTATTTTACACATCTGTACATCCATTGTTGCGTAGTGGATTCTCCGCTGCGTGGGTGATTATGTCGTATAACAAATTGCATAGATTTTATGTGAGCCCTTCTGGGAAGGACAAGACGAATGGTTTCGGAGAGCGGCGGTAACATCTGCGCTGCATGTGCAGTTTACCGAACGTAGTCGTGGGTCGGTCTATGATGAATAAGGAACAATGCTCTCTGGTTGTGAGAGATGTTGGGAAGAGGGGCCTCGAGCCCACATTCTGTTTTGAGACATCGTAAGGCATAGGCGCGACCTACGAAAACGTTCCTCTCTGCGAAATCCTATTTTATAATTCGGTCATAAGATTTAAGTTGTGTACTAGCGTCATTGTGTGAGCTACAGACAGTTATTATTATAGATCATTCACAACTATCTTTTAAATAATTAATGTCGCGTTACCACGCCCAATAGGAGCTACTTCTGATCTCGTACGAGAGCGGATTGCGAATCTCAATACTCCACGCTCCGATATATATATATATATATATATATATGTACAAATTCAAGGGACAGAGGTGTTGAGACGACTCTACGCTATTTGTTAAGAAAATACCTCTGCAATTTCCGCTTAAATGCATACCGACTGGTAGCCGTCCTGATATCGAGAGGAAGCGCATTCCAAAGGAGAATGGACTGAATATGAAAGGAAGAATGAACAAAGTCAGAAGTATGAGAAGGACAGAGTAGAAGCAGATTGTTAGAAGAACGCAGATTCTTAGTGTGAGAAGAACATAGATATTGGAAATGAGACACAAGGTAAGAAGGAGGAGTAGGAGAGTTGAGAAGGGAGAAAAGCGTAGTCAAAGCACGCAAACCTCTTCTTTGGCGAATGGGCATCCATTTGAGCTCAGATCTATAGCTCGACACATGGTCATATTTCCTGAGGTTGAAAACGAACCGGATACAGTTATTGAGCAGTCTGTCGAGCTTATCCAGCAAAACCGCATTCAAATCGAAGTAGCACACATCACCATAGTCGATGATAGGGAAAATCAAAGTCTGCACAAGCATGGTCTTCGTCTTAGCGGGCAAAAAGTTCCTAAGACGATACAGTGATCGCAGAGTACCGTTGACTCTCTGACTAACTGTAGAGACCTGGCGTTGCCAGCTCAGTGTCGAGTCAAGATGCAAACCGAGATCTTTCACGGTAGGAGTAATGGGTATGACGGTACCATTGAAAATAAGAGGAGGAAGAGAGCTAAGCGTCACCCTACCCATCATGCGCAAGTATCCAATTACAATGGCCTGACACTTTGAGGGGTTTACTAACACCCCAAAACGATCAGACCACTTGATTGCATCCAAGTCTCGGTTTACATCTGCTATAGCGTCTGATAAACCTTCTACCCGCTCAGCTGTATAGAGTTGAAGATCATCAGCATAAAGATGATACGAACACCGAAGACAATGAGTTATAAAATTAATGAAGATGGAGAATAATAATGGAGAAAGAATACCGCCTTGTGGGACACCAGCATCCAGATCACGCCAACTCGACGAACTCTCATCAACGCGAACCGACTGCTGACGTCCCCGAAGATAAGAAGAGAACCATCCCAGAGCCTCAGGCGAAACCATAAGATGAGAGAGGATGGAAAGAAGAATATCGTGGCTGACGGCGTTAAAAGCATTAGAGAAATCAATTAATACCAGAACGGTAACCTTGGTATCCTCCATGGCTTCTCTAATGTCACCAGTCACTTTAAGGAGAGCGGAGGATGTACTGTGCCCAGGCCTGAATCCTGACTGAAAAGAGCTAACAAGGTTGTTCCGATGAACAAACCCCGTAAACTGCTTGTGTACACAGGCCTCAAGCACTTTAGACAGGAATGGGAGAATGGAAATGGGTCGAAAGTGACTGGGTAGGGAGGGGTTTGAAATTTTAGGGAGTGGGCGGACATAGGCCATACGCCACAGGGATGGGAATTGTCCGGAATCAAGAGAAAAGTTTATGATGTGGGTAATCGGAGGGAGAAGGCTATCAAGGATCCAAACGACCATACTACGACTGATATCGTCATAGCCCACAGCCTTGGATTTTATGGAAAGGATGATCTTTTTAATTTCGTCCAAGGTGGCCGGAGCGAAGTGAAATGGTTCTATGATGGGACTACCTAGGCCAGTAATGAAATCAACCGTCTGGGATAATATTTGGGAATCCAAATGACATGTGGTTGTGAAGTGACGGTTGATATCATCAAGGCCAATGGTATTAGGAAAATCCATATGACGTGGTCTGCCGATACCAAGAGTACCAAGGAACTTCCAGATATCAGCAGATGAAGAAGAAGATATGTTCTCGAGAATATGGCGGCGTTTAGCGTTGCGTATCATCTGATTACACCGATTTCTAGCAGCTTTGAAAGAGTTCCGATTTTCTTCACTGCGATCCTTCTTAAATTTACGAAAGGCCCGATCCCTACGCCCGCCCGCCCGCTATTCGACACCCGCACTCTCGCTGCTTCTCTCATTCGGACAATATGCATAATCTTCTGCTGAACGTCCTCAGGCACATCATCATCATTCACATGGACCTCTACCAATCTCTCGCCTCTTACCCATTGGGGGTCACCACTTGCCGCTCCACGGCCCCTTCGTCGGCCACGTTGCGCAGAGTCACCGCGCCGCGCTGCATCACCACGCCGCGCTGCACTGCCGCGCCGTGCTGCACCGCCGCGCCGTGGTCGACGCTGCTGCTACGACTGCTCTGCCGCCACGTCCTCAACCACTTCCTCTTGCTGGAACAACTGGTGCTCGTCAGCAAGAGAGAAGTGGTCTTGCTCCATCGTGATGTCGACATCTATTGGGGCCATGACGACGACATCACATCTAAGATAAAAATAATCAAAATTATTACTTGTAAATTACGAAGGAAAGGTATAAGACTTATGAATGTAAGTTTTATTACACTTACGGCATAAAGACGTGCGGCGCGCCTGAGCCAGCAGCAGCAGTGGAGGGGCCTGGGAGTGGTGATAGGGATCTTGGCCTATCAAACAAAGAGATTTCATTTATTATAAAGACAACCATTATGTGGTTTATAACCTCACACTAATTATTACTCATGGCATGGGCAAGGGCTGCTGGTCCGCGTCCCACATCGCCAAGATCGTCCCAAATTCCGGAGCCGCCGGAGGCACAGGAGCCACCGGAGCCGGCTAAAAAAATAAGAGCTTCAATAAAACAACTACTATATATAAAATTACATTAGACCTAACCTCACACAAAATAGCACCAACATAAAACCAAAACCATAAAGGATTCTTGGCCGCCAACACCCCTTATCGCTGCATGCAACTGTAATTACCTATTATAGCCAAAAGATAAACCACACCAACACAGCAACAAACAAAATCATATGGGATTCTTGGTCGCCAACACCCCTTACCGTTGCATTCAACTGTAATTATTATCTAAAGCCAAAACATAAACCAAACAAACAAACAAAACCAAACAATATACATTGCATGACAAAAAGAAACACTTTCCTCCTTTTATTTTTTATTTGTGCATAAATATAAAAGACGTCCTCTGTCCGGATTGCTACAAAAAAAAACTGATTATTACCGACAGTAGTCATTTCACATTCATCAATTGTTAGTACATATATTATTTACCTCGTAGTGTGGCTCGGCTTCTGCCTCCTCGCGACATACTACCTCCGGCTCGGTGACCTCGAAATCAAACGAGGAGTCGAGGTACTCCTCCTCTACGACGTCGTCGTCGACGTCGTCATCGACGTCCCCCTGGAAGTCCTCGACGTCCTTGAGGTGCTCCACCTCCTCATCCTCCGGCACCTCCAGCATCTCGTCCAGGACGTCCATAGGCTCCTCCAGTACTTCTACGGGATCCTCTGCCTCCTCATCGTGGAGGATCTCATAGAAGTCTGGAGGAGGCTGTCCATTCAAATTCCAAGATGACATCTAAAATCAAAATATAAAACTATAAAACCTGTGCCTATAACAATCACAACAATACAACTGGCGGAGGTCTAAATACATTCGAACAAAATAAGAACCTCCTTTTCATGTGTAGTCGGTCCAATGTAAAACAAGGTAAATATGTGAAATAAAACATCGACTTCAGCGATAAAATCTATCGATACGACTGGACTGCATACTATCACTAGTTGCGTCTTATAACTGTCAACGGTCCGAGGGCGAAGCCCCGTTATGGCAAATCATTGAAATGTAAAACATATAGTGTGAAATATACCTCGAATGACGAAAACATATTGTTATTATTAGATTTAGAGCATCTAAAATCATACAGATACACTCAATTCATTGTAAAACAGTCAAAATTCATCAAAGTAAAAGGACGCCACGCCTAACGGTTTTTTACGAAAATTTTCATTGGCCAAAAAAACAGTATTTATGATGTTATTTAGTGCAAATATTATATACAACGATGTAATAACTACAAATAAATCCAGGACTTGATGGTGGGCATCCGGATGATTCCGAGCATCATCCAGAAGGAAAATAGGACAAAAAGTTCGTGAATGTTCGTGTCATACCAATCTCGGGCGAACGACTCGGACAAACCAGCAACCCTTGCGGCGTATCGGTTTGTTTCTGTCGCAATGTGCGACATGATGCCGTCATCCCAATACTGCCCAAACGCCTCATACGGAGTTTCAGATGGGACAACCGCCCCCGTTTGCTGAGGGAGGAATTCCTCCCTCTCACCTTGATAATCACCCATGGGTGACCAATCAAAGTGTTTGGAAGTTCCCTCAGCAGCAAAGAAGGCCTCCACTTCACCGTCATCCGCATCTGCCCATTCATCCTCATTCTCTTGCCTCATTCTCCTTGCGCTATTCGACACCCGCACTCTCGCTGCTTCTCTCATTCGGACAATATGCATAATCTTCTGCTTAACGTCCTCAGGCACATCATCATTCACGTGAACCTCTACCAATCTCTCGCCTCTTACCCATTGGGGGTCACCACTTGCCGCTCCACGGCCCCTTCGTCGGCCACGTTGCGCAGAGTCGCCGCGCCGCGCTGCACCACCACGCCGCGCTGCACCGCCGCGCCGTGCTGCACCGCCGCGCCGTGGTCGACGCTGCTGCTGCGGCTGCTCTGCCGCCACGTCCTCAACCACTTCCTCTTGCTGGAACAGCTGGTGCTCGTCAGCAAGAGAGAAGTGGTCTTGCTCCATCGTGATGTCGTCATCTACTGGGGCCATGACGACGACATCACATCTAAGATAAAAATAATCAAAATTATTACACTTACGGCATAAAGACGCGCGGCGAGCCTGAGCCAGCAGCAGCAGTGGAGGGGCCAGGGAGTGGTGATAGGGATCTTGGCCTATCAAACAAAGAGATTTCATTTATTATACAAACAACCATTAGGTATGTGGTTTATAACCTCACACTAATTATTACTCACGGCATGGGCAAGGGCTGCTGGTCCGCGTCCCACATCGCCAATATTGTCCCAAAATCAGGAGCCGCCAGAGCCGCCGGAGACGCTGGAGCCACAGGAGTCACCGGAGCCGGCTAGAAAAATAAGAGCTTCAATAAAACAACTACTATACATAAAATTACATTAGACCTAACCTCACACAAAATAGCACCAACATAAATCAAAATTATATAGGATTCTTGGCCGCCAACAGCCCTTACTAGCTGCATGCAACTGTAATTACCTATTACCTAAATCCAAAAGATAAACCACACCAACACAACAACAAACAAAATCATATAGGATTCTTGGCTGCCAACACCCCTTATCGCTGCATGCAACTATTATTACTTATTACCTAAATCCAAAAGATAAACCACACCGACACAACAAACAAAATCATATGGGATTCTGGGTCGCCAACACCCCTTACCGTTGCATACAACTGTAATTATTATCTAAAGCCAAAACATAAACCAAACAAACAAACAAAACCAAACACCCAAACAATATACATTGCATGACAAAAAGAAACACTTTTCTCCTGTTATTTTATATTTGTGAATAAATATAAAAGACGTCCTCCGTCCGGATTGCTACAAAAAAAAACTGTGATTATTACCGACAGTAGTCATTTCACATTCATCAATGATTAGTACATATATTATTTACCTCGTAGTGTGGCTCGGCTTCTGCCTCCTCGCGACATACTACCTCCGGCTCGGTGACCTCGAAATCAAACGAGGAGTCAAGGTACTCCTCCTCTACGACGTCGTCGTCGACGTCGTCGTCGACGTCGTCGTCGACGTCGTCATCGACGTCCCCCTGGAAGTCCTCGACGTCCTTGAGGTACTCCACCTCCTCATCCTCCGGCACCTCCAGCATCTCGTCCAGGACGTCCATAGGCTCCTCCAGTACTTCTACGGGATCCTCTGCCTCCTCACCGTGGAGGATCTCATAGAAGTCTGGAGGAGGCTGTCCATTCAAATTCCAAGATGACATCTAAAATCAAAATATAAAACTATAAAACCTGTGCTTATAACAATCACAACGATACAACTGGCGGAGGTCTAAATACATTCGAACAAAAGAAGAACCTCCTTTTCATGTGTAGTCGGTCCAATGTAAAACAAGGTAAATATGTGAAATAAAACATCGACTTCAGCGATAAAATCTATCGATACGACTGGACTGCATACTATCACTAGTTGCGTCTTATAACTGTCAACGGTCCGAGGGCGAAGCCCCGTTATGGCAAATCATTGAAATGTAAAACATATAGTGTGAAATATACCTCGAATGACGAAAACATATTGTTATTAATAGATTTAGAGCATCTAAAACCATACAGATACACTCAATTCATTGTAAAACAGTCAAAATTCATCAAAGTAAAAGGACGCCACGCCTAACGGTTTTTTACGAAAATTTTCATTGGCCAAAAAAACAGTATTTATGATGTTATTTAGTGCAAATATTAGGTCTTTACCTATGAAATTGCCGTTTTGCAGTACTGGCCATTTCAAATCAAAATATTTTTTGTTTGGGTAAGAATTCTAATTTCAAATTAATTTTATTTTAAAAACATGGATTTTTTTTTCCAAAAGTAGTCATTTGTTTATTGATTAGTGTTACATTTTCATCGCATTTCAATCTTTTTCGTCATCATGGATACGTTAAAAATTCGAGTAATTATGGAATATGAGTACCGTCGTGGCAGCAACGCGGCACAAGCGGCACGCAACATCAACGACGTTTACGGAGCTAACACTACAAACCAACGCACCACCTGTTATTGGTTTGCTCGCTTCCGTGCTGGAAATTTCGACCTGAAAAATGAACCTCGCGGTCGTCCGAAGACTTTGGTCGACAATGACGAATTAAAGGCGATTGTGGAAGCTGATGATACACAATCTACGGCTGAATTAGCAGCAGCTTTCGACGTTAGCGTCAAAACAATATTGGTCCATTTGCGTCAAATTGGCAAGGTAAAAAAGCTTGACAAATGGGTGCCCCACGAACTCAATGATCGTCAGCGCGAAGTACGCGTCGAGACGTGCCTTGCACTGCTCAACAGACACACAAATGAAGGAATTTTGAACCGCATTGTTACCTGCGATGAAAAATGGATTCTGTTTGATAACCGCAAGCGCTCAGCAAGTTGGTTGGATCCTGGTTCAGCACCTAAACAATGCCCTAAACGAAAACTTACCCCTAGAAAAGTGATGGTCACTGTTTGGTGGTCTAGCGCCGGTGTGATTCATCACAGCTTCTTACCAAACGGGGTGAGCATTACTGCAGATGTGTACTGTGAAGAACTGAACACAATGATGGAGAATCTGGCACATCTCCAACCAGCATTGGTCAATCGCTCGTCTCCGCTGCTCCTGCACGACAACGCGCGACCTCATACTGCACAGCAGACGGTCTCCAAGTTGCAAGAACTGGGGTTGGAAGCTCTCCGTCATCCGCCCTACTCACCAGACCTTGCGCCTACAGACTACTACTTTTTCCAGAATTTGGATAACTTCTTGGCGGGAAAAAAAATCAATACCCGAGAGGCAGTACAAAATGCCTTTGAAGAATTTGTTGCCTCCCGTCCAGCTGATTTCTTTAAGAAGGGCATCAATAAACTGCCACTGCGATGGCAAAGATGCATTGATTGCATGGGTGATTACTTCGATTAATACAAATAAAAAATACATGAAAAAAATTCGTTTAAATTTTTTCATACAAAACGGCAATTTCATAGGTAAAGACCTATTATTATATACAACGACGTAATAACTACTAATAAATGAATATTCATCCACTTACCGTTGCAAATCTTCTTCTATTTCAAATTTCGATGAATTTATGTTGAGCTCCGTACGATCAATGGCGGTTTTGAAGCGTCACGAGAAAGATGTTACCAGGCAGTAGTTTTGTCTTTGGATTATTTAGTCGATTACAATATTTAACTGACAACACAGTTAAATCATCGCAGTCGATATAAAACCTTATTTGTAATTGGAATAAAGATAAAAACCGCCTGCATAGAAGCTGGTTCCGCCAGGAACCAGCGGGGCTTTTTGGTTCCGGTCGGAACCAGTAGTACGCGACCGGTCACTTAAACTGCACATCACTTTCTTAGCTATATAGGTAGTAGTGTTCCACATTTGGAATAGATTGCATGCAATTGTATAGATCATTAAATTAATTCAATAAAAACTTTTTTTTTTTTTTTTTTTCTCTTTATTTGTTTAGGGGTTTTTATCTAAACAGATACGCCAACCCCATCGTGCCTTTTAACATTACTTAAAATTAACACTAAAATTAAAATTAATACATATATACTATATTAAGTATATAATAACATAGATCTACTTATTACATCTAAACAATCAGCATATTAAACAAGGATCACAGATCAAGGACTGTTATCAAACGACTTAACTTTTTGGCACATTCTGACGTTGGTTGAGATAAAATTGATTGAATCAATCCCATGTTTAGTTTGTTTAAGTCAAATTCCCTCAAAAATGTCTCCCTTTCGCGCCGGTTCCGGACACAATCCATCAGCAAATGTTGCACGTCCTCAATCTGATTACAAACTCTGCAATTCGGCGAATCAGCTTTTTTCATAAGGAATGCAAACTTCGCTGCTGGATAATGCCCAGAGCGAAGTCTTAGTATTAATTTAACGTAGTTCCTATCAAATTTATCAACATCAAACCACGGCATACAAGAAGGCTCGCCTTGTATGGTCCTATACCAAATACCCTTTTGCTGACTGATATTAACAAAGTGTTGCTTCCAGGAGTTATAACAAGTTACTTTAAATTTAGAAATGTATTCCCAATAATCAGGCAAGTAGTCAAATGTTGTACCCTCTACTGCTGCTAATTTGGACAATCGGTCAGCCTCCTCATTACCACGTAGTCCAATGTGAGCTGGAACCCATTGCAACTTAATTTCTATATTATTCTTAAACAACATATTAATATTTTCAAGAATATCATATGCTATCGATGCCCCTCTGCAACCAGAGGCACATCGAGCAATATGCTGTAGTGCGCTTTTGCTATCTGAAAGAATAACTACTTTTTTTAAATTCTGATTTCGACTATACAAGATCGCTTGATAAATTGCAATGAGTTCCAGTGTCGTTATTGATACATTACAGTTTACTTTATAACCGAGAGTAGTTCCTAAGCTTTGATCAAATACCCCAGCTCCTAGGCCGGGAGTACCCTTTGAACCGTCTGTAAAAATTTTGTGCCAACTACTATAGATATAATTTAATTCAGCTAAAACTTCGAATACTAATAAATTAGGATTATAATTGGATTTGGGTGTCTTCACACATTTTAGATCAACATTAATTACATCTTTAGTCACAATAGCTGTGGTCCAAGTTTCTAAAGTATACATTTTATGAATATCTGTTGACAGAACCTCTATGTGTTTCACATCATTAAATGTTTTAACTAATAAGGGTACTTTTTTGTTTTCCCAATATTTGGTACCACAAAGGGAACTTAGATCCATAATCAAGCTAACTGTCATTTTATTTGACCGTGACATTATTTTTAAACAATATTTATAAGCTAAATACTCTCTTCTTAAAAATAAAGGCGGGATACTTAAATCAGATTCCATTACATGGATTGGGGAACTTCTGATATAGCCACCTACAATTCTCAGGGCTTGATTTTGTAACTTATCTAGCTTTGAAACATGAGATTTTGCACTACAATCATACATAAAACACCCATAATCAATTCGACTTCGAATCAGAGAAATATACAACCTACGTATATGTTTTGTGTGTATTCCCCATGAGCTACCCGTTAGAACTTTTAATAGATTTAGAAATTTTAAACATTTACTAACTGTTTCATTTATGTGTTTGCCCCAACGTAGACTTCTGTCCAGCCACATACCGAGGTATTTAACGCATTCTGAGAAAACCAAGTGATGTTCATTTACCTTTAAAGTCGGAAGTATTCTACGCCTGCCCCTACTGTACACACAAAAGGTAGATTTACTCGATGATAATTCCAAACCAAGTCCATCCAAAACCCCCACAATGGAATCTAACGCATTTTGTACATACGTTTCACATATTTTAATATCTTTGTTTTTAACATAAAGCACAAAATCGTCTGCATATTGAGAAACAACTACATCAAGCGGAAGCTGACACAGTTCGTGAGTTATTAAATTAAAAAGTATTGGCGACAAAGGATCGCCTTGAGCCAATCCTTTATTAGTCCACCTAGCTGTTAACTTATCACTATTATCAGATTTGATCATTAAATATCTTTCACTCAAAAACGCCCATAAATAAGAACAAAATTTTGATCCAATTTTAAGTTTATCTAGAATATTAACTGCCACGTCAATCGAAACGTTATAGGCGTTTTGAATGTCTAAAAAGCATGCTAATGTAGGGATATTTCTTGAAAATCCAATTTGAATATAAGTAACCAAACGGGCTAATGAATCGAGGCATGAATAAGATCTCCTAAAACCAACAGTACATGGTGATAATATTTTTTCTCTTTCAGCGTACCATTCTAAACGTTTTACTATCATTAAATGAAAAATCTTACATAAACATGAGATTAAGGATATGGGTCTTAATTTAGGGTCAGCATTAGAATTACTAGCTTTTGGGATTGGAATTATTTGGATATGACGCCATTGTTGCGGTATAATACTAAATTTGAAAATATTGTTGTATATTTCAAGTAGATAAAATTTAATAGAGACAGGTAAATTAAAGATCTGGTTTGTAACTAATCATTGTTGCAAATCTCTTCTGTCGTATTGGTACTAGCTATAAATAACATGGGAATCACACAATACCATTATGGAAAGATTAGCCAATCATTAATTACCACCATTCATGCTATTTGCCCAGGATACCCCAGATGATCTCAGGTTTCATCACTTGTTGCTCTTTCTTTTCAAATTTAAACATTTAAATGAAGTGACTTTCTTTCAACACAATTAGTGGTGAAGAAATATTAGTATCATACATAGTGTTGGACTTATTATATCAAAATGTAAGGAACAAGCCTCCAAAAGTAACTAAAACTGAGAACTTCTGGCGAAATCTAGGTGGTTCTGTCTCGATGCCAACATTGCTGACAGGCTATTCTTTCCACTACCACCACTATCTATACAATAGAAGAAGCGTGATGCTGTTTGTCGATACATTTTATTTGTGCAAGATAATGTTCATTTTGCGCCTAAGTGCAGCTGCTGACGCTTCTTCGGAAAATGTGCGATTTTTGCATTTGTTCCCAACGAGTAACACCCTCAAATGTCACACTGTTACTCGATGGGAATGTTTTTAAGAAAAAATTCCCAACCAGTCACACTGTTACTCGATGGGAACTTTTTATTACTAATTTCCCAACCAGTCACACTGTTACTCGATGGGAACTTCTTATTAGTAATTTCCCAACCAGTCACAATATTACAGTAGTTAATGAAAAGAAGAATTTCCGAAGAAGAAGATTCTCCTTTGAACGTTTTATTCTTAAATAATTAAATAAAATTACAATACCTAAATACATACATACATACATAGACTCACGCCTGTATCCCCGAAGGGGTAGGCAGAGGTGTAATATTACACCCACATCTCGCCATCTATATTTAAGTCCCACGTAATAAGGGGGGGGGGAGGTACCTAAATACAATCAGCTTTATATAATATATCAGAGTAAATCATCACATTTTACAACAATTATCAGTTCTAATTTCTAATGTTAATTTGAACTTTAAACAATTTTCCAAATACATATAATTAGCCATAAGTATGTTGTGACAATTAAAATTATGTATAGCAAAATAAAGTTATGATAAGCCGGCAACATCAGTTATCGCGAGTGTGTAATGGCGGTTATTTTCCATGCACATTTAATGTAAAAATACTTTTGCATCCCTCTTCCCGCGGCCCCGGCGGCGGCCACGTGTCGTAAGTGGGGGAGAGGGACGCAAAATGAATTAGTCAGAGCAGTGCAACGAAGCAAAGTGCACGTTGTCGACAATGTCAGAGCCCACCGCATCTAGTTCGTCCGGTCAAGTGCCATTAAATTTAATTAAAAGGAATGGTGGGACAATTTTGCTACGAAGTGGACATCAATTTTATGCTAGACGAAAGCATAGTAGCGGATTAATAGTGTGGGCGTGCACAAAACGAAACATTTGCAAAGGAATCTTGAGAATAAAAGTAAGTACCTATATAATAAAGTTTACTGATAAACCTATGGTTTGTTTGTTAATCAATACGTTTATTTGTGAATGAATGCTTTGCATTATTTTCATAAAACTATAGATTTGTTTTATTTCAAGCTACTTAAAGTCCTAAAATACTTATTCGTTTTCATTTCTTCCAAGCATACGCTATTATTAAAAGCGGCTTAAAACATTTTTTCTTAAGGCTTTTAAAATTGCTTAAAACTTGTTTCAAAATGTATTATTAATAAAGCCGAGTTTACACTATAAGACAACATTAGGCGCGCGACAAGTGACGTTCAACATGTATGCTAAGTAGTAGTAGATGCGTCATACACAAACGCGGCATAAACACTTAATCGATTTATTTGGAACTGTTATAAACACGTGTTTTAAAACAACTTGTTTTAATCATACGCAGGGTTAAACAATATGACGAATATTACTAATACGACAGCTTTGACTCCTGTTATTATTGTTGCTATTTTCTATTTATAGGATCAACGAATACTAGACGAGACTGCTCATAGCCATGCTCCAGACTTTGCGAAGAACGAAATTGATGAATCAATCCATAAATTAAAGACTGAATTGTACAAACCGGACTTTCCTAACATTCCACAAAAATACAATTCCATGATAGGCAACCTTAAAGATGCCGGTATAAATATTGTATCCAACATACCAAAATTTACTAGCGTTAAAAGTACACTGTATAGACAACGGAACAAAGAAGCTGGAGTTTCAAAGATGTTATTTAATAACGCTCTTGAAGTCGAAGTGCCACCAAGATATAATAACTTTTTGTTAGCAGACTACTCAAATAAAACTAATAATACACGAATAATAGTATTTTCCTCGGTGGAAGCAAGGCAAATTACATGTGAATCAAGAGAATTTTATGGCGATGGCACATTCAGAAGCTGCCCTTCTCCATTCGTGCAATTGTATACAATTCATGTAGATACTGGTAGTACAATAAACCACACAAATATAACCCCTGTGATATATGCTTTAATGACCAACAAAACAATGCAGAGCTACTTAATTCTGTTTCAAATGATTAAGTCGCAGTTGCCGGATTGGAATCCAACAAAATTTAAACTTGATTATGAAAATGCTGCAATGAATGCCATTATCAAAGTCTTTCCAACAGTCATAATAAAAGGTTGTTATTATCATTACAACAAAGCCATTTTTAAAAAAGGAAAAAGCCTGAATATGACCTCACGAACGTCACAAGATTTGAAGGAGGTGCGAATAATTGAACTTAGTGCGATTCTTCCATTATTGCCCGAAAACGAGATAATTAATGGATGGGTTTACATAATTGCTAGATACGGAGATAGTGAAGGTACAGGCACAAAAAAATTCATTAACTACATGGAAAAACAGTGGCTCCGTGAGGAATATTTAAAAGTGTGGTGCGTTTTTGGTGACGCCCATCGCACAACAAATGCACTCGAATCTTGGCATAATAAACTAAATAAGACCATTGGAACAAAACACCCGAATATTATGCATTTCTTGCACACAATTGAAGAAGATTCTTCTCAGAATACTGTCAGAAATGTTCTGAAACAACAAGGCAAACCGTCAAAAAGAAAACGGGGTAAGAAATCTATATCAAGAGACGAGTTTATTCAGGAAGTGCAGCTGGAATTAACACAAGGTCTTATTTCAGTTGGCCATGCTTTGGAGATTTTACGACACTAGAATTAAGAACTGATACTTATTGTAAAATGTGGTGATTTACTGTGATACATACATATAGGTACAAACATAAGGTTGATTATATTTAGAAAATTGTTCTTTAAAGTTCAAATTAACATTAGAATTAATAACTGTTAATTGTTGTAAAATGTGATGATTTACTGTGATACATGCATATAGGTACAAACATAAGGCTGATTATATTTAGAAAATTCTTCTTTAAAGGTTCAAATTAATATTAGAAATAAGGACTGTTAATTATTGTAAAATGTGATGATTTACTCTGTTATATTATATAAGGCCGATTGTGTTTAGATATTGTTACTATGACTAAAACATTAAAATGAGAATTACTAGCAATATGACGAATGTTAACGTTTAACGTCCGTAATTAAGTAACTGTATTTACCAATGTTGTTATTTTGTTGATTTTAATAAAAATTTAAAAAACCGATTTAATTCTTATTTTCATTAAGTTCTGTAACAGTGTGTTCCCATCGAGTAACAGTGTGACTGGTTGGGATTTTTTTCTGAAGAAATTCCCATCGAGTAACAGTGTGACTGGTAGTGTGACCGGTTGGGAATTTTTTCGGAAAAAAATCCCATCGAGTAACAGTGTGACATTTGAGGGTGTTACTCGTTGGGAACAAATGGATTTTTGACAGCGCAGAATCGTTTTGTGCATATAAAAAATACTGTTTGCGCGATATTATTTATATTTTCAAATTTATGATCCATACATATATTGAGGAAATCAAAGAGACTTGGTTGAGCCGTTGAAGCGAGCGGTCGCTTTCTCTGAGCTCACGCCAGATGTTGACTACGGCCTCGAATTTGAAATCAAACCGCGTGTTTTTGTGTTTGCCACAGTGTATTTTGTAAAATTGGTGAAAGTGTAACATAACTAACGCAAGACCTCAAATACCCCGATTAGAGCATTAAACTATAAGCATAATACAATGAATAAAAAATTATGTTAAAGCCAACAGTGTTATAGAAAATCGTGTGGACACTTGCATTAACTTATGCATTTAAAATTGAGTCTCATCTCCTTGGAATAAGATCCAATTCTCTTTGACTCAATCAGAGGCCTTGTATAGTTTTGATTACACTTTAACCACAAACAAGTAAGCAAAAGTGATATTGAAGTGCGCTTCAGCCTGCAGTGGAGACGGGCTGCTGGAGGACGACGGACCCCAGAGGCAGACTTGGTGAGATCCCTCCTATTATTACAGGGATTCGTTTGCTATAGGTACTGCATGCGGCGGGCCTTTATTCGCCGCGCGTGATCTCTGAAAATCAAATCACCTCCTTTGTGGACCAGTGTGCTTACACCCACTGTAATAGAGGAAAGAACTTGATACACGCCAATATTCTAGCACAAAATACGGTACCGTCCATGACACCGTACTTAAGGATCTTACTATTGTAAATTCCACAGTGGATTGCAAGGGGCCACGGTAAAAAAAATATTCAATCGGAAACAGATGGCCTAAATAGGTACCCCGAACTATTCCGTTGGCTTTGCACGTTTTTGCTTTACAGATAAACAAAGAATTAAAACTAACAAAAAAAAAAGGTCAGCCCATAAAACACACTTTAAGGTTAGCAAATTTCAGCCCCTACATACATGTGTTTGTGACTATCCCTACAAACAAAAGCGCTTACAATGGATACAATTGTGCCCATTTCAAAAGATGGAAATTGTTTGTTTAGGGCACTAGCCCACCAAATAAACATTTTAATGGGCTTAACATTTGATCACAGAAATGTCCGTCAAGACCTAGCCACCTATGTTTTGGAACATCAACATGATGCTAGAATTCACCTAGCACTTCTAAATAATATACAGGAATTTCTCCCCAACAGCATCCTCTCCCAGGAACAAAGGATAACAAATTATATAACCGCGCAATTTACCGAAACATTCTGGAGTGGCGAAGATATAATTATCGCCGCGTCTGAATTCTAACTCGTAAACGTGCATGTGCACATAATCAACGGAAATACACAGGTGTATTCACCCACGGGCGATCCAATACCCGGCAACATACACATCCTCTATCAGAATCACCACTATGATAGCTGGGTCCGGAATAATGAAAAACAATACAGCAACAACCCGAAACTCCTAATGCAAATTCCAACCAACATTAAAACACCACATCATATCAAACCAATAAGTAACCAGTGCAACACACGCCAAGAACAGGAAAAACCCACGAAACCCCAGCCTCAAACGAACAGCCCCCAACAGTTAAACTCGTTATCGCCGTGTGAACAACGACAGGCAACACTATTTACACCGTTATCAGACGTAATTGCGGACGACACCGGATACACAATACTAAGAAACCCGACCTCTATCGCAATTAAGTACACCTGCCCAGACTTGGGCATTGCAACCTGGAACGTCCGCGGCGCCTCAAAACCCGGAAAAAAAAATCAAATAGACGCTGAACTTTCACGCAGAGGCATTCATATAGCCAGCATACAGGAAACAGGGATGAATTCAGGGGCTTACAGCTCCACACACTACAAATGGCACCTTTCAGGAACTGAGGGCAACAGACATCGGGGTCTTGCAATTTTATTAAGAAAGGATGCTCAAATTGAACTACTCAACAGTAAAAAGGATACCGACGCGATGTCAGCTACCCTTGAGATTAGAATGGGAAAAGACAAACCAACTTATCTGTACATAATCAACTCACACATCAACAGTTGCACCTCGAAAGCTATCACATCCTTCACAGGCATATTGAACTAGATTAGACTAAAACCAAGAAAATGTACGCTTATAATACTCGGTGACTTCAACGCTCATATTGGTCAACAAGATACACAAAATTTCCAACGCATAGGGTTGATCCAACAAAACCTATACCATGAAGTTTCCAACTACAATGGCGAACTATTACTGGACATAGCTAACAGGGAAAAACTTCAAATTGAAACGACAAAAGCTAGATCATCATGCAAAATAACATGGTCGAACGGCACCCAAAAATCGCAATTGGACCACATCATGACGCCACACGCAAAAGATAAACTCTTTCACTTCATCAAGGGTGATTGGGCCCCTGGCTGCATCTCCGACCATAAAATTATCTGGGGACTGGTAAGACAAAACAGAATTGTAAACAAAAACCAAAAAAACTAATCACAATACCCAAAAGCAACGGCAATGTACGTATGAAACAACCATTGAGGCCAAGCTTTTCAATCATAAACAATACAACTATGCCGCGCTCAATAGAAATTCTACCAAAACAAAATACCAAGAATGCATAACCAAAAAACTAGCAAATATAGGAATCACCCCAACAGACGAACACATCGAAATACCCTGGAACACCATTACGGAGGTGTTAAAAGCCGCTGCCCAGGAAACTGAGTTTTCAGCCAATGTACTCAAGGGATCATCGATTAGCCCTTGCTAACTTACAAAAAGCCAAATTCCTACATGTAGACAACCGGATAATCCCAATAGGCATGACCAAGTAAAAGAATGCCACACAACACTCCAAAGGGTTAAATATGTGGAAGAACAAAACACATGCAGAGCATGCTTCACCAGACTAGGGAAAATTCACCCTGCAAAACGCATGCAAATGCTCTACTCATTCTACAGGAAAAGCAAACAGCTAACAAAACGCCGAACAAGAACCGCGTACATACCGATGACCAAATGGGAAGAAATACTAAAAAAATCCGAGGGCTTTCAGATACCAACGGTTAATATAACAAAACCGATAATCGAACCACACTGCGAAGGACCGACGGTGGACGAAATAACGGGAATCATCAAGAAAATGTGAAACGGGACAGCCCCCGGAACGGACCAAGTGGTAATCGAGCTGTTCAAAGCGATGCCCCAAATACTACAGGAAGCTGTTACTAAACACATGAATAAAGCCTGGACACAGAACACTATACCCGACACGTGGCTAGAGACCGTACAAGTCCCAATCCCAAAAAAAAAAAAATCCTAAAGACGCGGTCGACTTCCGCCGCATAACGATTTGTAACACGGGCTACAGAATTTACGCCTCATACTTACTAAAAAAACTAGACGATACAATAACGGAGCTGGGAAATTACCAAGCAGCGTTCTTAAACAATAGATCAACAGATAACCACATTTTTACGCTCAAAAGGGTTCTAGACGAAGAATGGCGCGCAGGTAAACGAATTTACGTACTCGCCCTCGACATAGAAAAAGCCTTTGACAACGTTGACTTCAACGCATTAAGAGATATACAGGGTGATTGGAAGATGGGTGCAAAGCTTTAAGGTGAAGATAGTATAGACAATTTAGAACCATTTAAGCCATGGTTGTCTTAGACGAAGTCTTACCAATTTTTTTTTTTAATAAGGTTTAAAAGACGTATTGTACAATTTTTTTATTTTTTCTGAGCTTTAAATGTCTGTAAAAAAATGTCTAATGACACAGAAGCCTAAAACATGTTTTGCTTGATTGCTTACACATTACTTTAATTAAATAAATAAAAAATGAATTCATTTATCATTCAATTTGGCCATAATTATGCAGTTTACATAAAATTTTGAGAATTTCCGAAAAAAAACTTAAAAATTTGGTTAAAAAAATTTGGTAAGACTTCGTCTAAGACAACCATGGCTTAAATGGTTCTAAATTGTCTGTACTATCTTCGCCTTAAAGCTTTGCACCCATCTTCCAATCACCCTGTATTACTGGAACGAACCAATAAATCGATGACCAACAGGATAATCAGGGCATGCTTGAATGAAAGAACATGCATCAAATGGTGCGGTCAGCAAAGCAGTTGGATTGTCAAAGGAAAAGGAGTTAAACAAGGGTGCCCCCTGTCCCCTCGCCTTTTTACATTGGTCATTGACGAAGTCCTTAGAACCCTAGAAGACGAAACTCATTTAATCAAACTAGATCAGGACAGCGAAATTTCACTTCCCATGATATTATCATTTGCGGACGACCTTATCCTTATTACAGATGATCTAGAAGGTATAGAGCGCATCTTATACCACATTAAACCCTTACTAAATAGCGTAGGCCTCCAAATAAACGAAACAAAAACAAAAATTCTAATTAGGGACCCCATAACATCACAGCAAACGACCAACGTGACCCTCAACGGAATAAGTATACCAACAGTGGACGTAATCAAATACCTAGGCACATACATAACATCCGCATTAAGCAGGAAAAGCACAATTAAAAAACGATGCCAACAGGCCACGAGAAACGCCAAATCATTACTACCATTCATACTACACTCAAAGATGGACTGGAAGTTAGCTAGACTTATGTACCGAATGGTTATCGTACCTTGTATGATATATGGCTTAAATGTATCGACCCTCACCAAGGCGAACAGATCAAGACTCCGAAAATATGAACGACTTATCATGAGAGACTTGATTAACCATGCCAGGAATAAACCAAGAACTAAGAAGATGCACCAAATCTTAGACGGAAAAACCGTAACAAAACTCATCAAGAACCACAGGATGTGCTACTTGGCACACGTCTTCAGACGGGATAAACCACACCTATTGCATGCAGCAATGCAGTATAACGCTAAATCTAAGAAGGTCGGACGACCTATATGGAACGACAACCTAAAACAGGACATGAAATACTTCAACATGGGAATCACGTATTGGAAGGACATGGCTGGAGACAGAAACAAGATCAAGAAAGCGGCTAGCGATATCAAAAAACCAGAAACTGATAGCAGCGAGAATTCAGAAGACGACTATGAAAACAACAACGCAGAACATAGTGAAGCAACTGCATAGAAAAGAGCTAAGAAAACAGTTAAACCTGCCCAAGAAGCTCGACCTGAATCAACATGCCGGCGACGCACTGTGGAAAATAATGGTCTGTTTCTGATTAAAAATCAATAACTTCTTTATTTCTGAATATTATGTTCTAAAATTTTGCACAAATATAGAATAGTGTATAATATGGCTTCAAATAGAATGTAATTTATTATGATTAAATTTAAAATAATAAATTATAAAATAAAACAAATTCAAAATTATAAAAAATCTCCAATGTTTATTTCTTAACAATCAATACTATTATTTTAATGTTTACAAAAACCAAATATCATATAGTACATCAAAATAAAAATCAAATAAAATAAAAAAAGCATTTTTTTAAAGATTAAAATCGAACACAGATTAATTAATTAATTGTACTGTTTACTAAATGTTATGTTATTTATACTTGATGAACTTCGGGATCTAAAATTAATTCGTTCACTTTCAAAAGATCTAAGGTGTCTTCATCAAGTTCCTTCACGTTTTTAGTATACGGTTTTCTAATGCTGGTAATGTAAGGATCTGAAGTATAAAGAAGAGTATGAAATACATCTTCGTTTGTAGCGGATCTTGAGCATTTTCTAGCATGATGAAGACGAAATTTTTTATAATCCTTATTGCGAGATTCTTGTGCATCTTCCGAAAGTTGACCAATAGGAAGTACTGCAAAATGCTTTATGACACTTTCTCCATGAATCAAAATTTTGTGAACTGAAGATGGCATGTAATACCATTCATAATTGCTCACATAGATCCTAGCAGTCTCCATAGCATAACTGCCAAATTTTTCAGCATTTATCATTACACCCGATGAAAGAGCTTGCAGAATTATGTAAAGTCGTTTAATCAAATTTATATCCACTCCTGTAATTTCAGCAGAGCAGCTTGCATTGTGAAAAAATCTTCTGGCAGTATTACCGTCATTAGAATTACCACTTACTTGTCTTGGTTTGTCGATGATCAATCCTAGCTCTTCACGGAAACGCCTTTGTACCAGGGTTTTCTTCTCTTGCTTTAGTCGTTTCTTTTCTTCACTTGTGGCTGACCATGTTTGGAAAGACAGATTATAGGAAATATTTAAAATCATTTCCATACAACGAATCCAGGCGTGCAAAGTAGACAGTCCGTATTGATAAGAATCTTCATTTTCAGGCCTAGCTGTCACTTTTGTCAATTCGTTCATTTGGCGTGGAGTAGCTCCACATATTGTACATGTGGAACCCGAAGGCGTATCTGTTAATACCTGAGCTACTTTACCATCTATCATTGTAAGGAAGAGATCATGCTTCACTTGCACTCCCTCGCCTTCTTTGTTAATTAATGATGGACTCAAGGAATTTATTTGACCCTTTATTTCATCCACAATGGCTTTAGTTTTCTCGGGAGTTTCTTTACAAAATTCTATTAATATAGGCCGGCAAAAACGAACAGATGAAGGTACCGGATTTTGCCAGACAACATCACCTGATAGCTTGTTAATTAACTTAATAGGCACCAAAGAAGTGATAAATAAACTCGAATCAGAAATAAGTTCAGACTCTTCTGGCAGTTTCTGTTTGTACTAGCTTTGACCGGATGAGCCATCACAGCCCCATTTACTATACAGAAGTAAGTTATTCAATCCATTCCTATAGACTGAATCTATTGTCAATATTCTAGCTGCAGTGTGATCTAATAAATCTTGAAGTCTTTTGTGTCTGTAATTTCTATGGCTGAAGACGGTGGATAGCAAGTAGTTTTAACTTCTTGCACTTTGTAATATGGCGGAAGCACAAAACATTTTCGTTCGTTCGTTAAATTTCTCAAGTACAAATATTGTGCTTTCGTTAAATCCAAGTCAATAAATACGCTCAATGCTTCTTCATCCGTTAACATTTTGGTCTGCCTTGCGTCTTCTATGAGACTCGAAAATAAGGTCTTATTTTCACTGTCAGCAAACCTTAATGTTTCCACAAGTTTAGCTTCTGTTCCTTCTCCTATCGAACGTAACCCTTGAAGATATGCATTATAGACGTGTTCAAATCCATATTCATTAAGTAACATTGTATTTTTTCTTCTTTTACTGGATTCTGACAAGTCTGGATAAGATACGCACGGTCTTCCACGTTTCCCAGAAGAAGTAAATGGTGTGGAGATGGTTGTAACGTCTTCAGAGTCCGGTAAAGTTATTGAATATTCTGATTCCAACCAATTACTGTTCTTCATTAAAAATGTATCCTTGTTCCGTGAAGCTTCGTCCCAGCGTTTATTAAAAGCGGGAATAATATGTCTTTGAAAATCACTGAGGATGAAACATAAGTTGTCTTCAGACACATGATATTTTTCTTGCAAAACTGTTGATAATGCTTCCAACGATTTTCCTCCTTCGATATACGAAAGTATTATTTCACGTTTAGAACACTTGAAAGTAGACATTTTGAAGAGTCAACAAATGTAATTACACTTCTGTTAATTCACCACTATTTTGTTATTTACAATGGAATGAAACCACTGTTTATATACTATTTGAAATATGAGGGTAGTGTGCATTTTGTTGATTAATATTTTCACACGCAACATGAGTGCAAAAAAGATAAATGCCCTAATATCAATGATAAATTACAAAACTTACCGCAAACTATTGATGTAAACAGCAACATTTCAAACCGCAATAGATAGCGAGCGGTTTTCCGTTTTCTGACTCTTATCACATTTTTATTAATTACTCCGAAACCCGCAAATATCCGCAGCTGTTATTATTTGATTATGTTTATGGATAGTTAGGCTACAAATCAACATTAAATGTAAAGCAGGGGTAAACGTGGGTAACTGTCAAGTCTCGTTGAACTTTAAAAAAACTTTTTTTTCACCATATTTTATTTTGCAATTATTTTAAGGTGAACCTTAACATAACATTAAATACATATTAGCTGTTTAATATTCTTCAAAAGACGACGTAACGTATAACAATAAAATCAATTTAAAAGTGATGAAGTGAACGGGCCTGACATGGACGTCCGCCAAAACTATAAAGTTTGTGGTGTTGTAAAAAAATCATTTCATTTAATATTTATAATTTTTTGATATTATAGTCTAGTTTGGTCCTTAAACTATTGAGTAAAATAAAAAAAGCATGCCAGTAGCGACATTGACAAAAACCATTTTTAATCAGCAGTTCTACGATTTTCCATAGTGCGACGTCGTGAAAAGATGGCCCTCCTATAAATAAATACCACCCGTCTCTCCACTAGTCCAATGCTTACTCAAGGATGCATACCCGGTAGGGTCGCAATCCTTTCCTATCCTAAGGGCACGTCTACCTGACCATTGCCGCGCCCCCCGGTCTACTTCTTGATATGCAATGGCCTCTGTAACACCATGAAGCATGAGGCTACAGGGGCTAGTGCGAATCTTGGGGTTCATTCGATTAATCGAGTCTGGTCAAGCCACGCTGGGATCGGTGCATTACATTACATTACATACATATATTGAGGAAATCAAAATTTATTGTTTGTTTAATTTTTTCTATTATATTTCTTTTAAGAAAGTTGTGTGCCCATTTTCTTGTAGATAATTATTTATTAGGGAAGCACAGCACTCCACACAACTAACCATTTCAATAGTTACATAATTCAGGCTTTTTTTGATTTCAGAGTACTCCTGGAACTCGACAAACAGGTGATGCCTTTCTATTTCTTTTGCATATAAAGCATTTCGGCAGTTTTCACAAGTTGTTGGAAACTTTTTTATTATGAACCCACACACATATGCACATGCCTGAATTTCTGCACTATCTTCATTTGCATCATTCATTTCTTGTGGCAAATCATGTATTGCAGTAAATTCAGGTTCATATATGCGTGTGGGTTGTGAAACTGATAACATTTTTTCAAAGTTATTAATAATTACATTGTTATCATTTTCACCATTCCCTGTCGTACCAATGTGTGATAAATTACTCAGAACGGCTGTTTAAGTCCAGCCACAAATTGACCACACGTTGGGTTGGTATTAGAACCGCAGTTCCCGCGAATACAACCAAAAAGGTTTTCAAGTGGATCTTGCTGCAGTCTTCTAGTAACCAGACTGGTTATGTTGTGGGACCTTACTAAATTCCTCCAGAATCGTTCAATGGCGTTTAGGGTCCATATCCAGCCTTCTTGTGATGGTGGTTTACGTGGGCTTCCAATATAATTTCATTGTTGAAAAGAACTTTTTCATTTCTTCAAAACATTTGAGATGTGGACCGTTGCTTCTTAAATTTGTTGCATGTGGTTTCCCTCTTCGCAGGTCAAAACAATCGCTATTCAATGTGTCAAATAGTTTGTCCATAATGTTTATGAGATTTGCAGAGACAGTAGCATCACTAGTGAGTTCTCCTGTAAATTTCAAAATAATTTTCAGCAATTATTATACAATATTGTATTGATTTATATTGTTTTAATAGTAATTAGATATTATATAATTAGTGGATCATACAAACTATAAAACAAAGTCTAATCTTTAAACAATTTCTGATTGAATGAAATGAAAAATGACCGTGTGCAAATAAGAAGCAAGAAATACTTTCCCAGTAATATGAGTGTAATGTTAATTTTCACTTAATTTTTGTATTGTTAAGTTTATTATTTGTACAGTCAGGTTTTATGACAGACTGATGACAAGAGAATGTCCTGTTAAGCTTGTAGAGAAAATATCTTGAGTAAGAGAGCTAAGAGTTTCAGATGGGAAAGTGCTTGATAAGTTTATATAATAAAAACTTTTTCCAAAAAAAAACAACCGACTTCCAAAAAAACACTACAAAGTGAAAAATAACGTTAATTTCGGAAGTCGGTGTCTTTGGAGCTGTATTTGAATTTTTTGTCACCGCCTTCCGAAATTAAAGTTATTTTTCACTTTGTAGCGTTTTTTTGGAAGTCGGTTGTTTTTTTTTGGAAAAAGTTTTTATTTTTCACTTTTTAGTGGTTCACATGTGCTTACCCCTTCGCAGCATACCGGCGTGATGTTATGTTATGAACTGGTGTAAGCAATAGACAGACATGAGATTTCAGCAATCCCAGTCCATTTGCTATCATTTATTGAGGAGTTCCGTTGCCTATCTCCAAAGTTCTTCATCAGATCTTCACCAAATTGAAATGAGACCACTACGAGAAAGTACTCTTCCAAAAAATACCTAAATCGCTTCGTGTGCCTATAAAATTTGAAGAGTTCTCTCTATTTCTCCAGGATCCCATCATCAGATCCTGACTTGATGATCATGGGACCATCTGGAAAGTATACCCTTTCAAACAAAAAAAAACAAAATCCAAATCGGTCCAGCCATCTTCGAGTAATCGGGGAACATACATAAAAAAAAAAGGTCCCGACGAATTGATAGACGAATTTTTTTGAAGTCGGTTAAAAATTGTTAAACACTTCGAAGTTCCTAATTCATCCCAAATAGATTTATCACTCATTTTAGTTGAAAACAATGAATTAAGTTACATATTTTTACATTTATAATATAAATACTAGCTTCTGCGGCCTCGCCCGCGTGGATTTCGAAAATTATCCCACAGGAATGTGTTACCAGGACAAAAAGTAGTCTATGTCCTTCCCCAGGATGCCATCTATCTCCTTGCCAAATTTTATCCAAAACCGTTCAGTGGTTTAGGCGTGAAAAGGTAACATACAGAAAGAGGTACTTTCGTATTTATAATATTAGTAGGGATTTACTTTTATAGAATAGATTTATCACTACATACCTGCAGATATTTTTGCAGACATTCCTCCCGACACAGAATGGCTTAACACCTGTGCAGCTAATTTTACTTATATTTTCTGCTTGGTGTTAGGATTCAGGTGATCTTTTTTCAAGGCAGGAGCATAAACAAAATTTAGATTGGTATTGTCTGCTTCGTAAAATTCATTCACATGGGACCATTTGGCAATACCTGTTAAATATTAGTTATATAGATAACAGTAAGTAATAACAATAGAAACTCCCCGGTTAGTGTCCCAAATGTTAGATTAAAATGCTCTGAAGAAAAATTTACTTAATCTCACCTCTTCCTATCACATCATTAGAGGAAACATTTGTTGAGCAGTCTATTCTATATCATATTTCATGAATAGGTTTCGGAAACATTTCAACAAATGTGGCGGATCAAATAAAGGTAGAGCGTCGATTATCCGAACTAATTGGGGGACATAGGTGTTCGGAAAACCGGTATTTTCGGATAGTCGAACTAATGTACATATATTGATTCAGCCATACAAAAGACAATGTTCAAAATGGCCCTGTGCCAAAGCAAGAGCGCTTGTGCTTGTGTTTGTGTGTGCTTGTGTGTGCAAGAGTTTGAGAATATACGATAATTAATCGCCTATTTTATTATATAAGTTGCAAATACTTCTGTATCACGGACTAGCTGTATTCCAAAATGTATTTTTAATAGAATTTAATGCGACTAATAACATTAAGTACATCGCAATCTTCACCTATGTCGTGTCAAAAGTGAAATAGGGATGTCCGATCAATTATAATCGATCGATTGAATTATTAATCGATCGATTGTGTTTTTTTACACGCTTTATATTCTAGCTTCACTTGTATGTCAGTATGTCAGTATGTAACTCTCCGTGGGTAATTTGCGCGCCTGCGGCCTTCCTTGGTTCTGGTAGCCGTTTTTACACGCTTTATATTAGCTTCACTTGTATGTCAGTATATAACTCTCCGTGGGTAATTTGCGCGCCTGCGGCCTTCCTTGGTTCTGGTAGCCGTTTTTTATATTACACGCTTTATATTAGCTCGGGTTGTATGTATGTATGTAACGGAATCTTTGAGCGCGATTTTGACAGCACTTTAAACGGTCAGATTTCATTGAAACTTTGTAAACTTGTCGAGGACCGATGACAATTTAATAATTTAAAAAAAATTGAGAAGAAAAAACACGTTTTGTAGTTAGCAGAACTAAAAAATAGAAAATAAATAATAGTTTAAAAAACTAAAAAACACGCTTTAAAAACCAAACTAAAAAAAGAGAAAATAATTTAATTAAATTAAAAAGCGTGGGGTGCTTTTTGAGGTATTTTTATAATCAATTAATGTCAAGCACCCCACGCTTTTTAATTTAATTAAATTATTTTCTCCTTTTTTAGTTTGGTTTTTAAAGCGTGTTTTTTAGTTTTTTAAACTATTATTTATTTTCTATAGTGTAGTTTTAAAAACCTAATAAAATACTTTATGAATGCAGTCATACTCCAATTTAAATAGGTAGTTAGAATAATATTATACAATAATCAAAACTTCTTTATTTCTATACAATCATTCAAACTAATTCATTATTTACGACAATTAATACAAAAATAACGCTCCTTTTGCGGTTCATTAAACGAAAAAAATACTTATTTTTACTAAACACATCACAATTACCTAATGTTTTATTTAAAAAACAATATTGCAAACTAGATACAGATGTTATTATATATCCTTTATTTCATTTAAACGTACATATAAATTATATTTTTAAATATTCGAACATAAAAAAATTTACATAAAAACATTTAAAAATATAAAAAATAGTAGCCCACCGGTATCGGGAACAGGGTCAAAGCTACCGGTGGTCAGGGCTGCTGAGAGAGGAACCTCCTCAAGATACGCGCCGTGTCCAGTAGTACTGCTTTCTGGATCAAGTTCTTGATCCAGCTGCCTAACGAGAGCCTCCTGAGGTGTTGGTCGAGGCTCTTGGCTATAATTCCATTGACCGTCACGACTATCGGCACAATGATTGCTGTATCCACATCCCACATGTCAACAACCTCGCGTGCCAGGTCAAGATACTTGATCTGCTTATCTTTTTCAGCTTTCACGAGGTTCTCGTCATGTGGGACTGCTATATCAATAATCATTGTGCGACGCTCTAATCGATCTATCACCACTATGTCCGGCTTATTGGCAACAATAGTCCGGTCAGTGATGATGGATCGATCCCAATACAATGTGATAGTGCCATTTTCGAGAACTGGGTCGGGCACATACTTATAGTACGGTACTTCCGAGTCGACAAGACTGTATTTCAGAGCAAGTTGCTGATGGATAATCCTGGCTACAAGGTTGTGCCTATGTAAGTAGTCTCCGTTAGCCAGACGAGAACAGCCAGAAATAATGTGTCGGATTGATTCCCCCGGACGGTGGCATGCCCGACAGATGTCAACCGTGCCATCCTTCACAATATATTTCCGGTAGTTGTTCGTCATCATAACTTCGTCCATAATTGCAAAGACAAAACCTTCGGTTTCTCCAAAGAGATTACCGAATCGTAACCAGGATACGGACGCCAAGAAGTCTACATCGGGTCCATGTAGGACCCGGTAAAAGCGCCCGTGAAGCTCTTTGCTCTGCCATACCTCCCTGCGGTCATTAGTATCTAATACTTTAGGTTTGCGCCAGTTCTCGTTAGCCAAGGAGAGCGGGGTGAGGCCCTTGTCCACTGAGACTACATCTCGGTGCATTCGCACGTCGGCATCTAAGAAGTAATCCCGGAGACTGCATACCTCACGGTTGTGCAGGGTTTTAGCATTTAATAAACCTCGACCTCCGCACTTCCGTGGGATATACAGTCTCATCACCGACGACCGTGGATGGTGCATCCGATTTGCGGTCAGCAGTGTGCGGACCCTCCTATCCAGGGCGTCAAGTTCCGTTTGAGTCCATTTGAGTATGCCGAAAGAATACATCAAAACCGGCATGACCCAACCGTTGAAGGCGCGCACCTTGTTTCCGCCTGATAAAAGACTGTTTAAAACTTTATTCAGGCGGCAAAAGAAGCGCTCCTTCAACGATTGTTTCATGTCAGTAGTGTTGATGCCTAACGCTTCCGACATACCCAAATACTTGTATGTTTCGGTTGAGGAGAGGGATCTTAGGTGTATGGAATCCGAGAGTTGGGTTCCCACGGATTCCACAATCTCCCCTCGCTTTACATGCATGACCGCACATTTGTCCACACCAAATTCCATCCTGATGGCGCTACTGAAAGTTTCAGTTACTTTCAGTAGCTCTATCAGTTGCAATTTGTTGGGGGCAAAGAGTTTTAGGTCATCCATGTATAGGAGGTGAGATATAACCTGACCACCTCTCCTCAGTCGATAGCCTATACCTGAATCCCCCAGCAATGTGCTAAGAGGATTCAAGGCTAGGCAGAACCAAAGCGGACTCAAACTATCGCCCTGAAATATGCCTCGCTCGATCCTTATCGGTTCGCTATTCCTCTGGATATTTCGACATCCTGGATAGCAAAGGACCGTCCTCCATTGCCCCATACACGACGTCAGGAAGGTGCGCAGAGTTGCATCTACTTTATACAACTCTAGCACCCTCCTGAGCCATGTATGTGGCACCGAGTCATAGGCCTTCTTATAGTCTATCCAACATGTCGAAAGATCCTTTCGGGAACGACGAACCTGTTGGTTAATGGCCATATCAATGAGGAGCAGCTCCTTAGTACCGCGGGACCCGTTCCGACATCCATTTTGAGAGGCAGACATGATATAGTTGGTGTCTACATGATTGTAAATTTTAGTTCTCAAAATGGATGTAAGAACTTTATAGACCGTCGGTAGACAAGTGATCGGCCTATTTATTTATTATATATTATTATTACCAGTATAGAAGAGTGTTGTTATTGTTGGGGTTCAAAAGGACTATTAAAAGATACGAGTGGTATTAGAGAATAATTGCTTCATTTATTGATTTAATTTGCCTATCTTATATTATAATATTTCATCGTACATTTTGTTCCTATGCTTTGTATGTAAAAAGTCAGCCAACCAATAGGAAATCACTTGATTAAAATACTTAAATCTAAAATAAAACTTAATGTTCCACAATGAACGGGCACCCATCTCACTCTCGCACGCTTGCGACGTATAGCGTCGCCTGTACGCACACTATAAATATTATGGGCGCTCGCGCACGAACGAGAACCCGCGCCGCCCGTGCGATGCGCCGATCCCGCACCGCACGCCGCCCGCGCACCCACCGATGCTGCGCACCCCCGCGCCGCCCGCGCCCCGCACGGCGCCTGCGCTCCCTCGCGCTGCCCGTGCGCCGCGGGCGATTGCAAGACGGCCGAAGCTGACCCGAGCTGGGTCAGCCCGATACTCCCGGAGCTGCCTGCTGCTGTTCGTGTACCTATGTGGCGCCACCCCGCGTGCCGCAGCCCCTATCGCTGCGCCCGCCGGCGCCGCCACGCACGGCACCCCCTGTCGCTGGTCGTCATCCGCTGGGCCTCCCCTATTGAGGGATGGGGGTCTCACCCGGCGGTGACTTGACCGCCGGGGGTGCCGAGTCCACGAGCAGCAGCGTCACCGGATGTGACCTGGGGCGCTTCGCAACGAAGCCCCCCCCCCACCTGAGAAGACCGGACGGACGGGAGGTGGCGCATCATGTGCCCCCCCTCCGCTCCCCCCGCAAGCTTCGGAGCTGCGCGCGCCCTGCCGCACCGGCCGCTACCGAAGCCCCTGCACCAACTGGACCAGAGCCTGTGCGGTCGCCGCGCGGTGCGTACACGCATCGCGCGGCCCGCGCACGCGCCGCCCCGCGCCATTGGCGCGCCCCCTGTGCGCTCTGTCGCGCCGCCGCCTCGCCGCGCGTGCCACACCGCCCCGCGTCGCCGCCCGCGGCCGATGCCACCGAAGTACCGGAATAGACACCGAAGCTGGCCCGAGCTGGGCCAGCTTCACTTGGAAGACGACGGCTGCTGCTCGAGGCGTCACCGGGCTGGCGGTCGACTTCAGGACCCCAAGCGGGACCGCCCAACACGCAGGAGACCGACCGCAGGGGTCGAACTGGGGTGGTGCCCGGATCCCCCGTTGCGTTGACGGTCACCTGCTGGGATGACGACTGCCGCCCGGGACGCCATCACCGAGGGAGTGAGGAGCGGCAGCACAGGAATTACCGTAAGCCCTGTGGTAGGCGAACCCAATGATAGGCCCGTATTTACGGGTCGCTGTGCTGCATCCGCGGTCAGGGGGCGATGCCCCGATACCGCTTGCCGCGCCCCCTAACGGGGCCGCTGCGATTACCCGAACACGAACGAGCTCAGTACGCATCTGGTGTCGAGGCTGGCATGTCGTCTGTTCGCGCGGCGAATGTTTGCATGGGGCGCTGTCGTAAGTATGTGGAAGCGTGTGTCCCACATCATATATAAAATAAACCATTGTCATACATACTTGTAACGTTTATATCGCGGTATAAGAACCAGATGAACGTATCTACAAAAACATCAAAAAAAGTTTTTTTTCATAAAACGGTTCACAATATAGTCCTTTATGAATTGCCAAAACGACGTAACGGTAAAGTCAATATTTATCAAATTCCAAAAAAACGAAACAGCTTAAGAATCATTTTCAATGGAACCAGAAAAACGTATTATGAATACCGTTTAAATAGTTCTAATTATCTTCCTACCTCTTTAGCGCTAAACGAACGTATTTCTAAAAACAATATTTTTATTCTTAGAATATCGTTTGTTTGGCAATATTATACAAACCATAAGAACGTAAAAGCTCATACGTTGTTTTGGTCGTTACAAAATTTTGTTTTGATGCTTAGTTTAAATAGCCAGTGTAACGCTTTTGTATTTACGTTTTATTGGCACAAACTTTTTTGTTAGATAAATAATACAAGTCAATGGCCAAAACGATGTATTACGATTTACGTTTTTGTGGCAGTACTATTTTGTTTGATTAGTATTATAGACCATTGACAAAATAATAGGTCTTTACCTATGAAATTGCCGTTTTGTATGAAAAAATTTAAACGAATTTTTTTCATGTATTTTTTATTTGTATTAATCGAAGTAATCACCCATGCAATCAATGCATCTTTGCCATCGCAGTGGCAGTTTATTGATGCCCTTCTTAAAGAAATCAGCTGGACGGGAGGCAACAAATTCTTCAAAGGCATTTTGTACTGCCTCTCGGGTATTGAATTTTTTTCCCGCCAAGAAGTTATCCAAATTCTGGAAAAAGTAGTAGTCTGTAGGCGCAAGGTCTGGTGAGTAGGGCGGATGACGGAGAGCTTCCAACCCCAGTTCTTGCAACTTGGAGACCGTCTGCTGTGCAGTATGAGGTCGCGCGTTGTCGTGCAGGAGCAGCGGAGACGAGCGATTGACCAATGCTGGTTGGAGATGTGCCAGCTTCTCCATCATTGTGTTCAGTTCTTCACAGTACACATCTGCAGTAATGCTCACCCCGTTTGGTAAGAAGCTGTGATGAATCACACCGGCGCTAGACCACCAAACAGTGACCATCACTTTTCTAGGGGTAAGTTTTCGTTTAGGGCATTGTTTAGGTGCTGAACCAGGATCCAACCAACTTGCTGAGCGCTTGCGGTTATCAAACAGAATCCATTTTTCATCGCAGGTAACAATGCGGTTCAAAATTCCTTCATTTGTGTGTCTGTTGAGCAGTGCAAGGCACGTCTCGACGCGTACTTCGCGCTGACGATCATTGAGTTCGTGGGGCACCCATTTGTCAAGCTTTTTTACCTTGCCAATTTGACGCAAATGGACCAATATTGTTTTGACGCTAACGTCGAAAGCTGCTGCTAATTCAGCCGTAGATTGTGTATCATCAGCTTCCACAATCGCCTTTAATTCGTCATTGTCGACCAAAGTCTTCGGACGACCGCGAGGTTCATTTTTCAGGTCGAAATTTCCAGAACGGAAGCGAGCAAACCAATAACAGGTGGTGCGTTGGTTTGTAGTGTTAGCTCCGTAAACGTCGTTGATTTTGCGTGCCGCTTGTGCCGCGTTGCTGCCACGACGGTACTCATATTCCATAATTACTCGAATTTTTAACGTATCCATGATGACGAAAAAGATGGAAATGCGATGAAAATGTAACACTAATCAATAAACAAATGACTACTTTTGGAAAAAAAAATCCATGTTTTTAAAATAAAATTAATTTGAAATTAGAATTCTTACCCAAACAAAAATTATTTTGATTTGAAATGGCCAGTACTGCAAAACGGCAATTTCATAGGTAAAGACCTAATATAAACTTACGTTAGTTTGGCACCTAAAAGTTGATGTAAGGTCTCTACGAGTTGAAACACGCAGTGCGGGGAGCCCCTTGATTTGAAGTTAGGAGAATACTTTTTTTTGCTTTTACTTCGTAATATTGATTTTAAGTGACAATAATACAGTGATTAAAAATAAAATGAAGAAAAACAATAGAAATTGGAAGATTTTGGAATGCTTGGAACGAAGAGAACCATCTCAGGTTCACGACGAATTCCATCAGATTTTTGAACAGGTGAGTTATCTTTATTACCTATGTTTTAGTCTTGACTCTTATTAATTTGCATTAAACGTGCTGTTCAGGGTTCGATTCCCAGGTAAGGTTAAGTGTAACAGAGTTTGAGCTCGGATAATACTAATAGTAATATTGTGTTATTTGTATTATAAAATGTGTGTAATTTACGATTTAAATTTACTAATGTTATAAAACCAAACCCTTTTTACTCATTATGGTCAATATTAAGTACCTATACCTATATTATGGTCAATATTAAGTACCTATACCTATATTATGGTCAATATTAAGTACCTATACCTATAGCAATGATAATATTTACTTTATAATTAAATAATTTTGTTTTGTCTCAGGAACCAACTCATTCAATAGAAACCATCTGCAATGCTGCCGTTGAAGAAATCAACAATTGCTTGAGCCCTTGTCCTCAACCATCCTTTAGTAAATTAACGACAACTTTAGAAAATGAATCTCTCTCTGTTTTTGGTGAACCTGGACCATCACCCACAAAATTATTGGCATTGGAAAATGTGTCACTTATTGATTTAAATGAGGATTTGTATTTATCACATTCGAGCAATGATGGGGAGCCCGCACCAGATGAATGTATCTTGTCATCAAGTGATTTTTCAATTTCGGAAACAAGAAATAATGTTCAAATAGTAAATGATGCTATGACCCAAAACATTCCTCATTCTAGTAATACTCTTGATACAAACATAGAAACTAATACTACCGATATTTCTGGGGTTGAGTCTGTCATACCTGGTCTACAAAATCGGAAACGCAAGCGCAGAGGTCAAGCGGAGCCTAAGGAATGGAAGAAGAATTTGAGAAAAAACAGAAGACAAAAAGGTGAACCTTACCTCTCCAGTAAAGGTGTTTTAAAACCAGGAAAATTATTGGGTGAATCGAAGTGTATGGGGATGTGTCGAGAAAAATGTACGACCAGATTTAGTGAAGAAGAGCGGCTGGAAATCTTTTCATCTTTTTGGAACATTGATAATATAAATCAGAAAAGGCAATATATTGTAGGCTTAGTAAATCGAGTACCTACACAAACAAAACGAACTGCTAACTTAGACAGTAAAAGGAAAATGACAAACAAATATTTTCTAAAAAAAAGTGGAGCCACAGAAAAGGAAAAGGTATGTCAAAAATTCTTTTTATCAACATTAAGTGTATCAGAAACATTTGTGAGGTTTTGTTTCAAAAAATTGACTGAAACTAATATTGTGGACGCTGATAAACGGGGCAAACACGTGCCTCATAATAAAAAGTCTGAAGATACCAGGCAGTTCATACGAGATCATATTAAATCATTTCCCCGAATGCCAGCACACTATTCCCGAAAAGATACAAAAAAAGAGTTCTTAGACCAAGATCTGAATGTAGTCAAGATGTACGAGCTTTATAGAAGTAAATGTTGTGAAGAGCAAAGAGAACCTGTTGACATAGCTTAGTTTTTAACAAAGAATTTAATATTGGTTTCTATAGACAACGGAAAGATTTGTGTGATAAATGTTTTACTTTCCAACATTTGAACGCAGAAGAAAAAGAGAAGCAGAAAGAAGAGTACGAAAAACATTTAAAAAGAAAAGTTACTGCACGACGACATCGTGATGAAGCGAAAATGTCAGCACAATCTGGTGATATACATTTCGTTGAATATGACTTGGAAGCCATTTGTAATTGCCCTTCATCATCATCTAAGCTAATTTATTACAAACGGCGAATTGCAATTTACAACTTTACCATGCTGGATTTTGAGACAGAAAAGCGTAACGTTTTCTGTTATTGCTGGCACGAAGGTATTGGAAAAAAAGGGGCTGTTGAAATCGGGTCATGTTTGTTGAAATATCTGAAAACTAAAGCTGATGGTAAACCAATTACATTTATGTCAGATACTTGTGCGAGCCAATGTCGTAATGTATATATATCAGCTCTACTACTGTACTGCATTGAAGCTTCAGGAGTAAATAAAGATTATTGATTTATTACCTATTTTATTACTCATTTTATCACTACATAGTCATAAACTTAACTTCACAAATGACGTATACCGCTCACGTACATGTAATTTGAAACGTCAAAACCCCTCAAGCCCCGCCCCGCTATCAGCCAGATGACATGTTTACGACCGCGCTCACAAAAAAGGGTCTACTCAAGTTTCTATTGCTTGTAGCTACCTGAAGTAAGTTGTGTTGCGTTTCTGAAACATCTGGCCATAATATAAATACCAAGGGTTACTCAAATTACATCATTTTGTATTTGTAAACAAATGTTGAAAACGGACAAGTGGTTGAAAGTGCGTTTGTTCCCGTGTTATGATGATTTCTGATAAAATTACAATGTTATTTTGCACGAAATTTTGCTTGTGTCTTGTTGAATAAACAAGTAATCTAACAGCAGCCTTTTTTTGAAAGTTGAACCTAACATTTTCATATTATTGAAACTCAAACTTCATACTACGCGGGAGCCATTTTTATGAATTCGCGTATTACAACGCATGACTTTATAAACGCTCATGCTAGTTAGATTGAGTGTTTCCAATAAACAAATGTTACAAGAATACTACATAAACCCTTTATCTACCCATATCTATCTTTATATTGTAAAAATATGCCAGTATATTTGTAATCTGATAAGATTTTCTGGAAGAGAGAACTAATCGGCCATGTCTTTGTAGTAGCTAATTTTACATGGTACTTTGTTTTAGAATTTGAATAATATTAGTCTAAACTGCAAAAGAATGAACTATATTTGCTAATTACTGTAAAAACTTATTCATTGTAATGGAAAAAAGCAAAGATATCAAGCTTTGAATTACCCATAAAAATGTATGGCGTTCGAGAAATTTCGAAGTGATGTGACTCACTCACTCTACGAAAATATCGATAAGTTTGGTTTAGGCTTTAGGAATAGGAGTTCATTGTAGGATATGATAAAAAAAATCAGTTACACGATTTCATTAGATTTATTATAAAAAAATATTTTATTATGTATGTGTGTGTGTATGTTACATAGGGAAGATTCAGATTCAGATAGCTTTATTTGATCTAACATGTAATAAAAAACATAATTCTTGGAATAAGTTATTTTATTTTATTTGTACATAGCATCGTAAATATCTACTAACCTGTTACACATAACATCAAGTTTGTATTCCCTGAAGGCGTAAGCACATGTGTATATACCTACATTTATGGTATCTTTATAAGTAGTGTGTATGTTACATAGGTAAGAAAAATAATAAACGTTATACTTTGAATAAGTTATTTTGTTTTATTTGTACATAACATCTTATATATCTACTAACCAGTTACACATAACATCAAGCTTGTTTTCCCTGAAGGCGTAAGCAGAAGTGTGTATACACCCACAATTATGGTTTCTTTATAAGTACACTGTGCATATGTTACAAGTTATTTTGTTTTATTTGTACATAAAATCATATATATCTACTAACCAGTTACACATAACATCAAGCTTGTTTTCCCTGAAGGCGTAAGCAGAAGTGTATACACCCACAATTATGGTTTCTTTATAAGTACACTGTGCATATGTTACAAGTTATTTTGTTTTATTTGTACATAAAATCATATATATCTACTAACCAGTTACACATAACATCAAGCTTGTTTTCCCTGATGGCGTAAGCAGATGTGTATACACCCGCAATTATCGTCTCTTTATAAGTACACAGAAATATAGGTACTTCGTAAGCTTATGCTTCAACATATTAGTAAAAATAGTGGCAGTAGAATGAACACTGTACTAAATATAAGCTACTTGTTTCAAATAAATGTAAATTTATTTTACATTCACATTTGTAAGTTTTACATCTCACATTCACATGTATCAAAATAGAAAGGTGAAGTACAAAAGTGCTGTATGTCTAAAATAATAAAAAGTTCATCTATTACACATTCACATTCACACAATTTTACATCCCACAATCTCACATTCAGTTTTATTATTTCAAATAACATTATGCATTCACATGTACAAATCTTGATAAAAATAAAAAGGTGAAGTACACACGGCTACACATCAAGCTATACATTTCCAGTATAAGCTGATCTTGCATTGTTTAGGTCCACATTTATAAATCTTACATTTACATGTATCAAAATAGAAGGTGTAGAACAAAATATATGCTGCGTATTTCTAACGCAAAACATTTACAAACGGTGATAAAAATAGTAAGGAGAAGCACAAAAGTGCTGCTTATGTCTAAAATAATAAAAAAGTTCATCTATTACACATTCACATTCACCCAATTTTACATCCCACAATCTCACATTCAGTTTTATAAATAAAAAAATAACTGCCAGCAGAACTGCAAGAGGACTATACACAAAGAGAAATATATGGAAACAGGCTACAAAAATATAAAGTACAAAGGTGCTGCTTATTTCGAAATATATGGAAACAGGCTACAAAAATATAAAGTACAAAGGTGCTGCTTATTTCGAAATATATGGAAACAGGCTACAAAAATATAAAGTACAAAGGTGCTGCTTATTTCTAAAGCAATACAAGTTCATTCACATTATTTTATAAAAATCGTGATAAAAATATAAAGAACAGAGGCGTTGCTTCTTCTGACAAATTGCGAGCTTTTGACAAGCCTCAAGCAGTTAGCTGCAGTTATTTTTACGTTTTGATGACCCCCAGTCTAGCACACGTCACACACACAAACACGGCGCTTAGACAGAATTGATTGTATGACCGAGAAAAGGGAGTGATTTTACTAAGTGCGTCTGTCTGTCAGTTAGACTTTGTGGCAAAGCTATACTCTTCTATGAAAACTGGAAATATATACAATACGTCTACGGATAAATAAATATGTGTATATATAAATATATAAAATAATTGCTCTGTCTATAACGCTGGAAATAAAAGATGCTCAAAATGGAATTAGCTAGTATGGTATAGCTCGAAGCAGGGTATAATACAAAGGGGGACCTCGCAAACAGAGCACACGTGCATAGTTCGACTAGATTTACTGTGCTGGGTGCACCAGATACATCGTCGACGACTATGATGGTTGCCTGAGACAAGGGGTGTCATCCTAGGGAAATGTTGCACCTGAGGCTGTGGATGGCCCAAACTGCTAGACACAGGACGGGTGGGAGTGATTTTAGGGACATGTGTGAGGTGGTGCTCCAGAATTTCATCGACTAACTGCAAACGAAACACTAAGTGTTCTTTCGGAGCAGCCGACGAACTCTGGAGAAGGATTCGGGCATTCAAAATAGAGCAGTTGAGCAGGTGTTTGAAGAACTTGACGTTCCATTTAGCGCCTCTTTTTCTTTCCAGCAGGTATGGTTCCAGCATTTGATCTTTACGATCAACGCCTCCCATACCCTTGTTATAGTCCAGAACAATTTGCGGTTTGAAAACGGACGGGCGATATGGTTTCGTCACCATCTGGCCTTGTGAATTGCCGTGGTAGGTACTGATGGTGGCTATCTTACGCTTCTTGTCCTGGAAGGCCAAGACCACCACATCGCCGGAATGACGTGCTACAAACTGGCCATCTTTCAGAGTACACAGCGATATGAGTGGAGGTACATTGGCGCGGGTAGCACGCAAGGTACCTACACAATCGGTTTTGCGTGACTTCAGAAATCTGGCCAGTAGGGGGCTATTGAACCAGTTATCCATAAACAGAGTATAGCCTTGGTCAAGGAGAGGACGGATGAGATGGATCACGGATGATGTGCTTTTCAGCACACCGGAAGGGAGACCGGGACCATAGGAAGTGCCAGCACCAAGGTACACAAAGAATGACCAAAGGTAGCCCGTGGATGACTCGCAGAGTTCAAAGGTCTTCACTCCGAACCGGGCTGCCTTGGTCCTGATGTACTGGCGGAAGGAGAGGTTACCTTTCCACAAAGTCAGGGATTCGTCAATGCAAATATTTTGGGATGGGATATAGGTTTCCTTGAACCGGGCGTTCAAATGGTCCAAGATTGGCCCTAAACTATACAAAAGGTCAGTCGAGTCTGTCGGTCTGCTACTTGTGTCTTTTAGATGAAAAACGCGGCAAAGATTCTCGTAGCCTGTCCTTGAGAATATCTTCCTGAAGATATTCACCTGCAACAGAGGTTTGACAGTAAAACAGGACTTTATGGTGGGCATTCGGATGATTCCGAGCATCATCCAGAACGAAAATAGGACAAAAAGTTCGTAAACGTTCGTGTCATACCAATCTCGGGCGAACGACTTGGACGAACCAGAAACCCTTGCAGCGTAACGGTTCATCTCAGCGACATGACATCGTCATTCCAATACTGCTTAAACGCCTCATACGCGTTTTCAGATGGGACAACCGCCCCCTTTTGCTGAGGAAGAAATTCCTCCCTCTATCAAAGTGATTGGAAGTTCCCTCAGCAGCAAAGAAGGCCGTCATCCGCATCTGCCCATTCATCCTCATTCTCCTTGCGCTATTTATTTATTTAAACTTCTCGCACACAAAAAAGGTACAAAGGCGGACTTAATGCCTTAGGCATTCTCTACCAGTCAACCAAGGGTGGTGCAGAGATTAGATGGCAGGTGCTTTGGATGAGAGGAATGATGAAAAAACATATAAAATATATCATAATGAATTATAAATAATATTACATAAATAGGTTATTAACTAATAATACACATACATGCATACATATCTACTATAATATATACTTAATATATATATATATATATATATATATATATGTACAAATTCAAGGGACAGAGGTGTTGAGACGACTCTACGCTATTTGTTAAGAAAATACCTCTGCAATTTCCGCTTAAATGCATACCGACTGGTAGCCGTCCTGATATCGAGAGGAAGCGCATTCCAAAGGAGAATGGACTGAATATGAAAGGAAGAATGAACAAAGTCAGAAGTATGAGAAGGACAGAGTAGAAGCAGATTGTTAGAAGAACGCAGATTCTTAGTGTGAGAAGAACATAGATATTGGAAATGAGACACAAGGTAAGAAGGAGGAGTAGGAGAGTTGAGAAGGGAGAAAAGCGTAGTCAAAGCACGCAAACCTCTTCTTTGGCGAATGGGCATCCATTTGAGCTCAGATCTATAGCTCGACACATGGTCATATTTCCTGAGGTTGAAAACGAACCGGATACAGTTATTGAGCAGTCTGTCGAGCTTATCCAGCAAAACCGCATTCAAATCGAAGTAGCACACATCACCATAGTCGATGATAGGGAAAATCAAAGTCTGCACAAGCATGGTCTTCGTCTTAGCGGGCAAAAAGTTCCTAAGACGATACAGTGATCGCAGAGTACCGTTGACTCTCTGACTAACTGTAGAGACCTGGCGTTGCCAGCTCAGTGTCGAGTCAAGATGCAAACCGAGATCTTTCACGGTAGGAGTAATGGGTATGACGGTACCATTGAAAATAAGAGGAGGAAGAGAGCTAAGCGTCACCCTACCCATCATGCGCAAGTATCCAATTACAATGGCCTGACACTTTGAGGGGTTTACTAACACCCCAAAACGATCAGACCACTTCTTGATTGCATCCAAGTCTCGGTTTACATCTGCTATAGCGTCTGATAAACCTTCTACCCGCTCAGCTGTATAGAGTTGAAGATCATCAGCATAAAGATGATACGAACACCGAAGACAATGAGTTATAAAATTAATGAAGATGGAGAATAATAATGGAGAAAGAATACCGCCTTGTGGGACACCAGCATCCAGATCACGCCAACTCGACGAACTCTCATCAACGCGAACCGACTGCTGACGTCCCCGAAGATAAGAAGAGAACCATCCCAGAGCCTCAGGCGAAACCATAAGATGAGAGAGGATGGAAAGAAGAATATCGTGGCTGACGGCGTTAAAAGCATTAGAGAAATCAATTAATACCAGAACGGTAACCTTGGTATCCTCCATGGCTTCTCTAATGTCACCAGTCACTTTAAGGAGAGCGGAGGATGTACTGTGCCCAGGCCTGAATCCTGACTGAAAAGAGCTAACAAGGTTGTTCCGATGAACAAACCCCGTAAACTGCTTGTGTACACAGGCCTCAAGCACTTTAGACAGGAATGGGAGAATGGAAATGGGTCGAAAGTGACTGGGTAGGGAGGGGTTTGAAATTTTAGGGAGTGGGCGGACATAGGCCATACGCCACAGGGATGGGAATTGTCCGGAATCAAGAGAAAAGTTTATGATGTGGGTAATCGGAGGGAGAAGGCTATCAAGGATCCAAACGACCATACTACGACTGATATCGTCATAGCCCACAGCCTTGGATTTTATGGAAAGGATGATCTTTTTAATTTCGTCCAAGGTGGCCGGAGCGAAGTGAAATGGTTCTATGATGGGACTACCTAGGCCAGTAATGAAATCAACCGTCTGGGATAATATTTGGGAATCCAAATGACATGTGGTTGTGAAGTGACGGTTGATATCATCAAGGCCAATGGTATTAGGAAAATCCATATGACGTGGTCTGCCGATACCAAGAGTACCAAGGAACTTCCAGATATCAGCAGATGAAGAAGAAGATATGTTCTCGAGAATATGGCGGCGTTTAGCGTTGCGTATCATCTGATTACACCGATTTCTAGCAGCTTTGAAAGAGTTCCGATTTTCTTCACTGCGATCCTTCTTAAATTTACGAAAGGCCCGATCCCTACGCCCGCCCGCCCGCTATTCGACACCCGCACTCTCGCTGCTTCTCTCATTCGGACAATATGCATAATCTTCTGCTGAACGTCCTCAGGCACATCATCATCATTCACATGGACCTCTACCAATCTCTCGCCTCTTACCCATTGGGGGTCACCACTTGCCGCTCCACGGCCCCTTCGTCGGCCACGTTGCGCAGAGTCACCGCGCCGCGCTGCATCACCACGCCGCGCTGCACTGCCGCGCCGTGCTGCACCGCCGCGCCGTGGTCGACGCTGCTGCTACGACTGCTCTGCCGCCACGTCCTTAACCACTTCCTCTTGCTGGAACAACTGGTGCTCGTCAGCAAGAGAGAAGTGGTCTTGCTCCATCGTGATGTCGACATCTATTGGGGCCATGACGACGACATCACATCTAAGATAAAAATAATCAAAATTATTACTTGTAAATTACGAAGGAAAGGTATAAGACTTATGAATGTAAGTTTTATTACACTTACGGCATAAAGACGTGCGGCGCGCCTGAGCCAGCAGCAGCAGTGGAGGGGCCTGGGAGTGGTGATAGGGATCTTGGCCTATCAAACAAAGAGATTTCATTTATTATAAAGACAACCATTATGTGGTTTATAACCTCACACTAATTATTACTCATGGCATGGGCAAGGGCTGCTGGTCCGCGTCCCACATCGCCAAGATCGTCCCAAATTCCGGAGCCGCCGGAGGCACAGGAGCCACCGGAGCCGGCTAAAAAAATAAGAGCTTCAATAAAACAACTACTATATATAAAATTACATTAGACCTAACCTCACACAAAATAGCACCAACATAAAACCAAAACCATAAAGGATTCTTGGCCGCCAACACCCCTTATCGCTGCATGCAACTGTAATTACCTATTATAGCCAAAAGATAAACCACACCAACACAGCAACAAACAAAATCATATGGGATTCTTGGTCGCCAACACCCCTTACCGTTGCATTCAACTGTAATTATTATCTAAAGCCAAAACATAAACCAAACAAACAAACAAAACCAAACAATATACATTGCATGACAAAAAGAAACACTTTCCTCCTTTTATTTTTTATTTGTGCATAAATATAAAAGACGTCCTCTGTCCGGATTGCTACAAAAAAAAACTGATTATTACCGACAGTAGTCATTTCACATTCATCAATTGTTAGTACATATATTATTTACCTCGTAGTGTGGCTCGGCTTCTGCCTCCTCGCGACATACTACCTCCGGCTCGGTGACCTCGAAATCAAACGAGGAGTCGAGGTACTCCTCCTCTACGACGTCGTCGTCGACGTCGTCATCGACGTCCCCCTGGAAGTCCTCGACGTACTTGAGGTACTCCACCTCCTCATCCTCCGGCACCTCCAGCATCTCGTCCAGGACGTCCATAGGCTCCTCCAGTACTTCTACGGGATCCTCTGCCTCCTCATCGTGGAGGATCTCATAGAAGTCTGGAGGAGGCTGTCCATTCAAATTCCAAGATGACATCTAAAATCAAAATATAAAACTATAAAACCTGTGCCTATAACAATCACAACAATACAACTGGCGGAGGTCTAAATACATTCGAACAAAATAAGAACCTCCTTTTCATGTGTAGTCGGTCCAATGTAAAACAAGGTAAATATGTGAAATAAAACATCGACTTCAGCGATAAATGCGGTATGTATTTATTATTCAAAAAGAAATGCTAATATTAAGTTTATAAATAGGAGTGAAAACAAATGCAAAGCCACTTGGACAGTTGTAAAAAATGAAATACTTAGTACTAACTTCAAGGATAACATAGATAACATTAAGGTTGATAACACAATACTTACAAACCCCGTCGAAATAGCATCTACCTTTAATAATCACTACATCAATTTGGCACACAAAACAACACAAACAAAGACACAAATTAGCTGTAAAAACTCAATTCAAGATTCGATGTTTCTTAGACCGGTATCGGAAAATGAGGTAAGAATAGAAATATTATCGCTATCCAACACTAATTCAGAGGGCTACGATGAAATTAATACTAAAATAATTAAATTATGCATTAATGAAATAGTTGGAATTCTAACACATTTAATTAATTTATCTTTTTCTTCGGGAACTTTCCCAGATACCTTAAAACTTTCCATTGTTAAACCACTTTTTAAGAAGGGAGAAAAAGATTGTATAAATAATTATCGCCCAATAACCTTAATACCGATTCTGTCAAAAATACTAGAAAAATGCATGTACAAAAGACTAGTTAATTTCTGTAACAAATTTGACATAATTAATAAAGATCAATACGGCTTTCAAAAAAGCAAATCTACTACATTAGCCACCTTCTCTCTGATAAAAGCGATACTATCCAATATTAATAAAAACTATCTGACTACAGGATTATTCTTTGATTTGTCTAAAGCTTTTGACTTAGTGTCACATGACCTGTTGCTACAAAAGCTGGAGGTAATTGGGATAAGGGGACATGCACTTCAGTGGATTTCGTCATACTTAAATAACCGACAGCAACGTGTTATTATTACAAAATTAGGTAGAAACAACATCATGACATCATACTCATCCGAATATAGATGCAACATCTATGGCGTCCCACAAGGAAGTGTTCTGGGCCCAATATTGTTCCTACTCTATATAAATTCAATCACAGACATAACAAATCATAAATGCATACTATTCGCTGACGATATTTCCATTATAGTGACGTCCGATAAAAAGACTAATACAATTTATGACCATGAAGCAGAAATTAACAATACAATTGACAAATTAATTGAATGGCTTGACATGAATAACTTAAAAATTAATTTAGATAAATCCGTGTACATACAATTTAACAAATCGAATAATAATAAATACAATCTAAAACTTGACATACCAAAACTGAACGCGGTTACGCAAACAAAATTTCTTGGAGTAATAATAGACCAGGACATAAATTGGAAAGCACAAGTAGATGACATATCTAAAAGAATAAATAAATTCGTATACGCACTCAGAAAGGTAAAAAATATAACAAACATTAAAACTGCTATTACTACCTACCATGCTTATGTCGAATCTTTAATACGATATGGGTTCATCATGTGGGGTAACAGTACCGATAGAAATAGGGTATTTGTTGCGCAAAAAAAGTGTATTCGTGCAATATATGGGCTTCACCCTGATGAATCTTGCAAGCCAATATTTAAAGAACTTGGTTTGTTACCGCTACCCGCTCTCTATATTTATGAAGTAAGCATGTTTGTTAAAAAGCATAAAGACCTATTTAAAAAGGCAGAGGATGTATATCCTCGAAACCGGCGAGATCCTCACAGGCTTATATTAAGTGACTTACCGAGACTGGCTAAATACAATAAAAGCTGTTTAGCCATGTGTGTTCGGGTGTACAATAAAATTCCAAATGACTTAAAAACTTTAGATCTTAGATTGTTCAAAAAAAAACTATATGAATGGTTAAAAACGAATAACTTTTACAGCATTAAAGAATTTACTGACGGGAAACATTTTTAAATGTAACCAACAATATTTGCATGCTATTATTTAAGCTAAACATGTATGCTCTATAATGTACTTAAACCAACTTTATATACCATGTTTTATGCAAATAAATATTATTTCTATTTCTATTTCTATTTCTAAAATCTATCGATACGACTGGACTGCATACTATCACTAGTTGCGTCTTATAACTGTCAACGGTCCGAGGGCGAAGCCCCGTTATGGCAAATCATTGAAATGTAAAACATATAGTGTGAAATATACCTCGAATGACGAAAACATATTGTTATTATTAGATTTAGAGCATCTAAAATCATACAGATACACTCAATTCATTGTAAAACAGTCAAAATTCATCAAAGTAAAAGGACGCCACGCCTAACGGTTTTTTACGAAAATTTTCATTGGCCAAAAAAACAGTATTTATGATGTTATTTAGTGCAAATATTATATACAACGATGTAATAACTACAAATAAATCCAGGACTTGATGGTGGGCATCCGGATGATTCCGAGCATCATCCAGAAGGAAAATAGGACAAAAAGTTCGTGAATGTTCGTGTCATACCAATCTCGGGCGAACGACTCGGACAAACCAGCAACCCTTGCGGCGTATCGGTTTGTTTCTGTCGCAATGTGCGACATGATGCCGTCATCCCAATACTGCCCAAACGCCTCATACGGAGTTTCAGATGGGACAACCGCCCCCGTTTGCTGAGGGAGGAATTCCTCCCTCTCACCTTGATAATCACCCATGGGTGACCAATCAAAGTGTTTGGAAGTTCCCTCAGCAGCAAAGAAGGCCTCCACTTCACCGTCATCCGCATCTGCCCATTCATCCTCATTCTCTTGCCTCATTCTCCTTGCGCTATTCGACACCCGCACTCTCGCTGCTTCTCTCATTCGGACAATATGCATAATCTTCTGCTTAACGTCCTCAGGCACATCATCATTCACGTGAACCTCTACCAATCTCTCGCCTCTTACCCATTGGGGGTCACCACTTGCCGCTCCACGGCCCCTTCGTCGGCCACGTTGCGCAGAGTCGCCGCGCCGCGCTGCACCACCACGCCGCGCTGCACCGCCGCGCCGTGCTGCACCGCCGCGCCGCGCGCCGCCGCGCCGTGGTCGACGCTGCTGCTGCGGCTGCTCTGCCGCCACGTCCTCAACCACTTCCTCTTGCTGGAACAGCTGGTGCTCGTCAGCAAGAGAGAAGTGGTCTTGCTCCATCGTGATGTCGTCATCTACTGGGGCCATGACGACGACATCACATCTAAGATAAAAATAATCAAAATTATTACACTTACGGCATAAAGACGCGCGGCGAGCCTGAGCCAGCAGCAGCAGTGGAGGGGCCAGGGAGTGGTGATAGGGATCTTGGCCTATCAAACAAAGAGATTTCATTTATTATACAAACAACCATTAGGTATGTGGTTTATAACCTCACACTAATTATTACTCACGGCATGGGCAAGGGCTGCTGGTCCGCGTCCCACATCGCCAATATTGTCCCAAAATCGGGAGCCGCCAGAGCCGCCGGAGACGCTGGAGCCACAGGAGTCACCGGAGCCGGCTAGAAAAATAAGAGCTTCAATAAAACAACTACTATACATAAAATTACATTAGACCTAACCTCACACAAAATAGCACCAACATAAATCAAAATCATATAGGATTCTTGGCTGCCAACACCCCTTATCGCTGCATGCAACTATTATTACTTATTACCTAAATCCAAAACATAAACCACACCGACACAACAACAAACAAAATCATATAGGATTCTTGGCTGCCAACTCCTCTTATCGCTGCATGCAACTATTATTACTTATTACCTAAATCCAAAAGATAAACCACACCGACACAACAACAAACAAAATCATATAGGATTCTTGGCTGCCAACACCCCTTATCGCTGCATGCAACTATTATTACTTATTAATAATAATAATAATAAAATTTATTCCAAAATTACAAGGCTTAAAAATATGTACAGTTTTGCTTAAATATAACAAATAATATTTCTAAGAATTACGTGCCTGAACTAGGTAATCCTGTATTTCAGGCAAAAAGAGCTAAAATAGTCTTAAAAATTTAATAAATAATTACAAGCTGAAAATAGAAACAATTTTATAAATGTTGAGTCGCTTAACTTAGTTTAAAAATTTGACAAATATTTAACATAAATATTTACTTTAACACAGTTAGTAAATTCTCTGTTTCTTCGTAAGACATACTTTGGAGAGCATCATTGAGAGTTCTCTTACAATTTGTGTAGTTCAGGGAATAAATGTTAGCTTTCGAGTTTAGTCTATTATAGAGGAGAGGACCGAGGTACAGGTAAAATTTGGATATAAAAGCATGCTTAGTTATATTTTGTGGACAGACGATATCTTTACGTCTTTTATTAGTATAATCAGTACTGTAATATAGAGCTGTGTGTTGTTTTAAAACAATGCCCATTACAAAAAGTTGTCTAACTGTTAAAACTTCACATGATTTGTATAGTAGGTTAGTAGGAAAAAGGAAAGGGCGGGAAGTAGACACTTTGAGAATCGCCCTCTGAGCTCTTTCGGTGGTTAGTAACAGTGTTTTACCCGCACCACCCCATGTGGTAATATCATAAGTTAATATCGATTGACATAGAGCAAAGTAAACTTGTCTAACAATTTTTGGATCAGCAATATAGCGTATCTTTTTAAAAACAAATATCAACTTGCGAATTCTACTATTTAAAGCTTCTATATGTTGTTTGAACGAAAGTGTTTCATCCATTATAATACCAAGGTATTTTGTTGTTTTTACCATTTTAATTTTAGGACAAACACATTGGTTATCTGTGGGAATCGTGCAATAATGAGCATATAATGTCGAAATAGGGCCAGTTGATGTTTGCTTGCGCATTGAAAACTTAATGTAATTTGTCTTATCTGCATTTAGTGTTAGTGAATTATTTTGAAGCCATTTATTAACAACATTGAATCCGTCTTGCGCAAGCTTGAAGACATTGTTTTCTGAGTCAGCGGAAAATAGAAGGGCAGTGTCGTCAGCATAAGAAACAATTTGGCCGTGAGCTAGGTTTAGATTACAAAGATCGTTTATGTAAATCAAAAATAGCGTGGGCCCTAAAATACTTCCTTGTGGAATTCCGAAGGACGTGTTCTTTTTATCATCGCTGACGATATTACCAATCCTTACACATTGGGTACGGTCTTCTAAATAGCTCTTAAATAGTTTCAGCTGGGTGCCTCTGATACCTATGGCTTCAAGCTTGTGCAATAGAATAGGAATAGAAACCGTGTCAAAAGCTTTGGCGAGGTCCAAGAAGATTCCTACTGTGTGGTTACCATTATCAAGTTCTTTTGCCAAAAAGTCAGTCAGATGGTGTACGGCATCGTCCGTTGACATTTTAGGCCTAAATCCAAACTGCCGCTTCGATAAAATTAATTTATCTTCCATGTATTTGTTAAGCCTTTTATTTATAATTTTTTCTAATATTTTAGACATTGAAGGCAGTAAGGAAATCGGTCTATAATTTGTTACTTGATCTTTGCTGCCCGACTTATAAACTGGGACAACAACAGCTTTTTTTAGGCATTCGGGAAAAAGACCTGTAGATAAACATTTTTGGAAAATATATGTTAGTGGCGGTACCAAAATGTGCCTAAACTTTTTAACAATTTTATTTGAAATATTATCCCAGCCAACTGCACAGTCGTCTTTCAAACTCATAATTATCGTTTCTACCTCAGACTCGTCAGTGTCTAGCAACGCAAAGGATGATAAAATAGTGCTACACGCTAATGGAGTGCCTGTTAGATATTGTGAGTGGCCCCTAACGTTTTTAGCCAAGCATTTTCCCACATTCACAAAGAAATTATTTGCAATGTTCGCAGATGTTAACTGTGATGAGTGTGATTGTAATAAACCTGAAGATGACTGATTTTGTTTCGTGTTATAAGTTACATTTTTAATAAAATTCCAGATTTTTTTGCTATTTGTACCGGCCTTTTCAAGTGCAATTTTATTGTAGTTACTTTTTACTTTTCGTATGAGATCATTACAAAAGTTACGATATCGTTTATACGACAGTTGCAAAATTAAATTATCTGGATTAGATTTCGCTTTCATATGCAGTTTATCTCTATTTTTCATGCAGCGAATGAGTCCTGTCGTGATCCATGGTTTTATGTTGTAGTTTTTGTTTTTTAACCGAGATTCGACAGTGTTCTTGTGAATTGCATGTTGCACTTTTTTGATTAGGTACAACATACAAAACTGCGGATCAGCGGAATCGTAGACTGGGTCAAAGTCGATATTGCGTAAGTCTTCTTCAAGTTTATTTACGTTTAAAGTAGAAATTATGCGAGTGACTACTTTTGGTAATTTACAATTTAAAATAAGTAGGGTTGCACTGTGATCAGTTATTGTTGAATTAATTACAAGGGTAAGTGCAGGGAAATTCGATTTGAGTATTATATGGTCCAAGCAGGAGCCACTTTTATGTGTAGGAAGCGTGTGAGTGGGAAGCAAAGCATGGAAGGCGCATAGGTTAAGATATTCCTCAGCGGATACATCAGCACTTTCTGGAAGAATATTGATATTAATATCTCCAATTAAAATTATATTTTTGAAAGATGAAAGGTTCTGCAACGTGTCGTTTAGAGAGTCAGTGTAATTGTTTACATTTCTAAAAGAGGGGGGCCGATATAATGCAAGTATTGCGAATTCTGATCCAATTTTTATTAACAATCTGCTACAGTCGCGCATATTCGGTTCCTCGATAGACACATTAAGATGATTTTTTGCGTAAACTATCACCCCATCGTTCTGATTGTGGTGTATGCTACTTTTGTACATATTATATCCTGGAATTAGTGGTATTTTATATTGTTTGGAAAGCCAACATTCGGTTAAAACAATAACGTCACAGTTTATGTCTAGACGTTGTAGAAAAATGCTTAAATTGTCAAAATTCTTAAAAATACTGCGAATATTTTGGGTTAGTATGGTTAGTGGACTAGTGTAGGAGGAGAGATATTTTTTACAGTGTTCAACGTCACAAGCATGGGATTCAGATACAGAGAAATTATCTGTCATTAATTAAATTATTAATCATAATTATAACTAAAAACAATAACAAGGGCCAAAAATACGTAGTTAACGGCGCTCTTAGGCGCCTCCATAATTAATAGAATTTATATACCTCTTTTCAGCCATTATTTTCGCTGGACAGTCAACAGCACTTGTCTTGTGATTGCTCGGCTTTTTGAATTTCGAGCATGTAGCGCATTTTGGTTCCTCCGCCTTCTTTGTGCACTCTTTAATTGAGTGACCCTGATCACCACAGTGACCACAGGTATTGGTGGTCTCTCGACATGATTTGGCCGCATGTCCATACTGCTGGCACTTGTAACAGCGAGTGACTAGAGTAAAGTCTCTCACAGGGCATGATGACCAATTTACAAACACTCTGTCTTTAGATATTAAGGCTTTACGTACGCCTGCAGAAACTTCAATTATATAATTACAGGTGTCAGCGTCCTTCTTACCTGATTTATGGCTTAACTTAATAGAGGTCAAAAAGGTCTCGAGGCTGCAATCTTGAAGGTTCTCAGCTAGATTCTGGTGGAACAAACAAGTAAAAACTTCATCCTCTTGCATGGATGAGGGGACTCCGATAACTACTACTCTAGGGTTCCTTTTTGGGGGCTCATCTACTGTAAGGCCTGAATTTGACAGCTGCATCGATTTTTTCACCTTCTCGATGTCGTCTTTTGTTTCAGTGCTGATGATGACACCGCCATTTTTCGTTTTACGGAGTCCTCTTATTTGTAGTTTCATTTGTTCAGGGCATATAATTTTTTGGACTAGTGTTTTTGTCTCTTCACTCGACTTCAGTTTGTCGTTAGGATATATGGCCACTGAGCTTAAATTAATCGGCTGTATAAAATTGTTTTCACCTTTTTTAACCATGTCAGCAAAGGAAGTTCCCGTAACTGGTTTGTTTGAAGCTCCGATTTTCAGCTTAAGGTCTTGCAGTTGCTGCGACAAGTCAATTTGGTCTTCGAGTGTTTGGACCGTGGTGTGGGCCCGGACGGCTCTCAGTTTAAGGGACTGGTACTGGACGGCCATCTGCGATGTTCCGTGACTAACTTTTCGGCATAGGGTACTAATCCGTAGTTTTTGCTCCATGTTTAACTTGCCATCTGATGCAATAGAGCACACTTCATTTAGGCACTGCTCAATGGACGACATCCAGTTCTGAATTTCCGTCGTGGCTATCACTTCCATTCCGTCATCGTCTCTTTGGCTGGGCGGTTGAAGAGGGTGAGGTGTAGGTGCAGGCTCAGATGCAGGTGCAGGTACGGGCACGGGTGTAGGAGGTGGGCTCCGAGCACATCTGCCACCGCGGCTGAAGGGGCTGGTTGCCATTGAGTTACAAGTTATTTACTTGTTAATAACATAAACACATTTTCACAGATACGATTTACTCTCTAACATATTATAATTATGTACGACACAGTTTGCTTACTACCGGCTATTTGGTAAAACCAGGTCACGATTCAGCAAGTTATTATTAATTAATTTTAATAAATGATCGACACGTCTGTTCACAACAAAAATGCTAAAAATATCCCGATCTTACCCGATATTACCTAAATCCAAAAGATAAACCACACCGAAACAACAACAAACAAAATCATATGGGATTCTTGGTCGCCAACACCCCTTACCGTTGCATGCAACTATTATTACTTATTACCTAAATCCAAAAGATAAACCACACCGACACAACAACAAACAAAATCATATAGGATTCTTGGCTGCCAACACCCCTTATCGCTGCATGCAACTATTATTACTTATTACCTAAATCCAAAAGATAAACCACACCGACACAACAACAAACAAAATCATATAGGATTCTTGGCTGCCAACACCCCTTATCGCTGCATGCAACTATTATTACTTATTACCTAAATCCAAAAGATAAACCACACCGACACAACAACAAACAAAATCATATAGGATTCTTGGCTGCCAACTCCCCTTATCGCTGCATGCAACTATTATTACTTATTACCTAAATCCAAAAGATAAACCACACCGACACAACAACAAACAAAATCATATAGGATTCTTGGCTGCCAACACCCCTTATCGCTGCATGCAACTATTATTACTTATTACCTAAATCCAAAAGATAAACCACACCGACACAACAAACAAAATCATATGGGATTCTGGGTCGCCAACACCCCTTACCGTTGCATACAACTGTAATTATTATCTAAAGCCAAAACATAAACCAAACAAACAAACAAAACCAAACACCCAAACAATATACATTGCATGACAAAAAGAAACACTTTTCTCCTGTTATTTTATATTTGTGAATAAATATAAAAGACGTCCTCCGTCCGGATTGCTACAAAAAAAAACTGTGATTATTACCGACAGTAGTCATTTCACATTCATCAATGATTAGTACATATATTATTTACCTCGTAGTGTGGCTCGGCTTCTGCCTCCTCGCGACATACTACCTCCGGCTCGGTGACCTCGAAATCAAACGAGGAGTCAAGGTACTCCTCCTCTACGACGTCGTCGTCGACGTCGTCGTCGACGTCGTCATCGACGTCCCCCTGGAAGTCCTCGACGTCCTTGAGGTACTCCACCTCCTCATCCTCCGGCACCTCCAGCATCTCGTCCAGGACGTCCATAGGCTCCTCCAGTACTTCTACGGGATCCTCTGCCTCCTCACCGTGGAGGATCTCATAGAAGTCTGGAGGAGGCTGTCCATTCAAATTCCAAGATGACATCTAAAATCAAAATATAAAACTATAAAACCTGTGCCTATAACAATCACAACGATACAACTGGCTGAGGTCTAAATACATTCGAACAAAATAAGAACCTCCTTTTCATGTGTAGTCGGTCCAATGTAAAACAAGGTAAATATGTGAAATAAAACATCGACTTCAGCGATAAAATCTATCGATACGACTGGACTGCATACTATCACTAGTTGCGTCTTATAACTGTCAACGGTCCGAGGGCGAAGCCCCGTTATGGCAAATCATTGAAATGTAAAACATATAGTGTGAAATATACCTCGAATGACGAAAACATATTGTTATTATTAGATTTAGAGCATCTAAAATCATACAGATACACTCAATTCATTGTAAAACAGTCAAAATTCATCAAAGTAAAAGGACGCCACGCCTAACGGTTTTTTACGAAAATTTTCATTGGCCAAAAAAACAGTATTTATGATGTTATTTAGTGCAAATATTATATACAACGACGTAATAACTACTAATAAATGAATATTCATCCACTTACCGTTGCAAATCTTCTTCTATTTCAAATTTCGATGAATTTATGTTGAGCTCCGTACGATCAATGGCGGTTTTGAAGCGTCACGAGAAAGCGTCACTTTATTTTTTTTTTTTTAATGTTACCAGGCAGTAGTTTTGTCTTTGGATTATTTAGTCGATTAGAATATTTAACTGACAACACAGTTAAATCATCGCAGTCGATATAAAACCTTATTTGTAATGGGAATAAAGATAAAAACCGCCTGCATAGAAGCTGGTTCCGCCAGGAACCAGCGGGGCTTGAAGGATGCAATACTTTTTGGTTCCGGCCGGAACCAGTAGTACGCGACCGGTCACTTAAACTGCACATCACTTTCTTAGCTATATAGGTATTAGTGTTCCACATTTGGAATAGATTGCATGCAATTGTATAGATCATTAAATTAATTCAATAAAAACTTATTTACTGGTTTGTAACTAATCATTGTTGCAAATCTCTTCTGTCGTATTGGTACTAGCTATAAATAACATGGGAATCACACAATACCATTATGGAAAGATTAGCCAATCATTAATTACCACCATTCATGCTATTTGCCCAGGATACCCCAGATGATCTCAGGTTTCATCACTTGTTGCTCTTTCTTTTCAAATTTAAACATTTAAATGAAGTGACTTTCTTTCAACACAATTAGTGGTGAAGAAATATCAGTATCATACATAGTGTTGGACTTATTATATCAAAATGTAAGGAACAAGCCTCCAAAAGTAACTAAAACTGAGAACTTCTGGCGAAATCTAGGTGGTTCTGTCTCGATGCCAACATTGCTGACAGGCTATTCTTTCCACTACCACCACTATCTATACAATAGAAGAAGCGTGATGCTGTATGTCGATACATTTTATTTGTGCAAGATAATGTTCATTTTGCGCCTAAGTGCAGCTGCTGACGCTTCTTCGGAAAATGTGCGATTTTTGACAGCGCAGAATCGTTTTGTGCATATAAAAAATACTGTTTGCGCGATATTATTTATATTTTCAAATTTATGATCCATACATACAACTGTGGCAAACACAAAAACACGCGGCTTCAACGGCTCAACCAAGTCTCTTTGATTTCCTCAATATATATTGAGGAAATCAAAGAGACTTGGTTGAGCCGTTGAAGCGAGCGGTCGCTTTCTCTGAGCTCGCGCCAGATGTTGACTACGGCCTTGAATTTGAAATCAAACCGCGTGTTTTTGTGTTTGCCACAGTGTATTTTGTAAAATTGGTGAAAGTGTAACATAACTAACGCAAGACCTCAAATACCCCGATTAGAGCATTAAACTATAAGCATAATACAATGAATAAAAAATTATGTTAAAGCCAACAGTGTTATAGAAAATCGTGTGGACACTTGCATTAACTTATGCATTTAAAATTGAGTCTCATCTCCTTGGAATAAGATCCAATTCTCTTTGACTCAATCAGAGGCCTTGTATAGTTTTGATTACACTTTAACCACAAACAAGTAAGCAAAAGTGATATTGAAGTGCGCTTCAGCCTGCAGTGGAGACGGGCTGCTGGAGGACGACGGACCCCAGAGGCAGACTTGGTGAGATCCCTCCTATTATTACAGGGATTCGTTTGCTATAGGTACTGCATGCGGCGGGCCTTTATTCGCCGCGCGTGATCTCTGAAAATCAAATCACCTCCTTTGTGGACCAGTGTGCTTACACCCACTGTAATAGAGGAAAGAACTTGATACACGCCGATATTCTAGCACAAAATACGGTACCGTCCATGACACCGTACTTAAGGATCTTACTATTGTAACAGTGTAACGAATTCCACAGTGGATTGCAAGGGGCCACGGTAAAAAAAATATTCAATCGGAAACAGATGGCCTAAATAGGTACCCCGAACTATTCCGTTGGCTTTGCACGTTTTTGCTTTACAGATAAACAAAGAATTAAAACTAACAAAAAAAAAAGGTCAGCCCATAAAACACACTTTAAGGTTAGCAAATTTCAGCCCCTACATACATGTGTTTGTGACTATCCCTACAAACAAAAGCGCTTACAATGGATACAATTGTGCCCATTTCAAAAGATGGAAATTGTTTGTTTAGGGCACTAGCCCACCAAATAAACATTTTAATGGGCTTAACATTTGATCACAGAAATGTCCGTCAAGACCTAGCCACCTATGTTTTGGAACATCAACATGATGCTAGAATTCACCTAGCACTTCTAAATAATATACAGGAATTTCTCCCCAACAGCATCCTCTCCCAGGAACAAAGGATAACAAATTATATAACCGCGCAATTTACCGAAACATTCTGGAGTGGCGAAGATATAATTATCGCCGCGTCTGAATTCTACCTCGTAAACGTGCATGTGCACATAATCAACGGAAATACACAGGTGTATTCACCCACGGGCGATCCAATACCCGGCAACATACACATCCTCTATCAGAATCACCACTATGATAGCTGGGTCCGGAATAATGAAAAACAATACAGCAACAACCCGAAACTCCTAATGCAAATTCCAACCAACATTAAAACACCACATCATATCAAACCAATAAGTAACCAGTGCAACACACGCCAAGAACAGGAAAAACCCACGAAACCCCAGCCTCAAACGAACAGCCCCCAACAGTTAAACTCGTTATCGCCGTGTGAACAACGACAGGCAACACTATTTACACCGTTATCAGACGTAATTGCGGACGACACCGGATACACAATACTAAGAAACCCGACCTCTATCGCAATTAAGTACACCTGCCCAGACTTGGGCATTGCAACCTGGAACGTCCGCGGCGCCTCAAAACCCGGAAAAAAAAATCAAATAGACGCTGAACTTTCACGCAGAGGCATTCATATAGCCAGCATACAGGAAACAGGGATGAATTCAGGGGCTTACAGCTCCACACACTACAAATGGCACCTTTCAGGAACTGAGGGCAACAGACATCGGGGTCTTGCAATTTTATTAAGAAAGGATGCTCAAATTGAACTACTCAACAGTAAAAAGGATACCGACGCGATGTCAGCTACCCTTGAGATTAGAATGGGAAAAGACAAACCAACTTATCTGTACATAATCAACTCACACATCAACAGTTGCACCTCGAAAGCTATCAGATCCTTCACAGGCATATTGAACTTGATTAGACAAAAACCAAGAAAATGTACGCTTATAATACTCGGTGACTTCAACGCTCATATTGGTCAACAAGATACACAAAATTTCCAACGCATAGGGTTGATCCAACAAAACCTATACCATGAAGTTTCCAACTACAATGGCGAACTATTACTGGACATAGCTAACAGGGAAAAACTTCAAATTGAAACGACAAAAGCTAGATCATCATGCAAAATAACATGGTCGAACGGCACCCAAAAATCGCAATTGGACCACATCATGACGCCACACGCAAAAGATAAACTCTTTCACTTCATCAAGGGTAATTGGGCCCCTGGCTGCATCTCCGACCATAAAATTATCTGGGGACTGGTAAGACAAAACAGAATTGTAAACAAAAACCAAAAAAACTAATCACAATACCCAAAAGCAACGGCAATGTACGTATGAAACAACCATTGAGGCCAAGCTTTTCAATCATAAACAATACAACTATGCCGCGCTCAATAGAAATTCTACCAAAACAAAATACCAAGAATGCATAACCAAAAAACTAGCAAATATAGGAATCATCCCAACAGACGAACACATCGAAATACCCTGGAACACCATTACGGAGGTGTTAAAAGCCGCTGCCCAGGAAACTGACTTTTCAGCCAATGTACTCAAGGGATCATCGATTAGCCCTTGCTAACTTACAAAAAGCCAAATTCCTACATAGTAGACAACCGGATAATCCCAATAGGCATGACCAAGTAAAAGAATGCCACACAACACTCCAAAGGGTTAAATATGTGGAAGAACAAAACACATGCAGAGCATGCTTCACCAGACTAGGGAAAATTCACCCTGCAAAACGCATGCAAATGCTCTACTCATTCTACAGGAAAAGCAAACAGCTAACAAAACGCCGAACAAGAACCGCGTACATATCGATGACCAAATGGGAAGAAATACTAAAAAAATCCGAGGGCTTTCAGATACCAACGGTTAATATAACAAAACCGATAATCGAACCACACTGCGAAGGACCGACGGTGGACGAAATAACGGGAATCATCAAGAAAATGTGAAACGGGACAGCCCCCGGAACGGACCAAGTGGTAATCGAGCTGTTCAAAGCGATGCCCCAAATACTACAGGAAGCTGTTACTAAACACATGAATAAAGCCTGGACACAGAACACTATACCCGACACGTGGCTAGAGACCGTACAAGTCCCAATCCCAAAAAAAAAAAAATCCTAAAGACGCGGTCGACTTCCGCCGCATAACGATTTGTAACACGGGCTACAGAATTTACGCCTCATACTTACTAAAAAAACTAGACGATACAATAACGCAGCTGGGAAATTACCAAGCAGCGTTCTTAAACAATAGATCAACAGATAACCACATTTTTACGCTCAAAAGGGTTCTAGACGAAAAATGGCGCGCAGGTAAACGAATTTACGTACTCGCCCTCGACATAGAAAAAGCCTTTGACAACGTTGACTTCAACGCATTAAGAGATATACAGGGTGATTGGAAGATGGGTGCAAAGCTTTAAGGTGAAGATAGTATAGACAATTTAGAACCATTTAAGCCATGGTTGTCTTAGACGAAGTCTTACCAATTTTTTTTTTTTTAATAAGGTTTAAAAGACGTATTGTACAATTTTTTTATTTTTTCTGAGCTTTAAATGTCTGTAAAAAAATGTCTAATGACACAGAAGCCTAAAACATGTTTTGCTTGATTGCTTACACATTACTTTAATTAAATAAATAAAAAATGAATTCATTTATCATTCAATTTGGCCATAATTATGCAGTTTACATTAAATTTTGAGAATTTCCGAAAAAAAACTTAAAAATTTGGTTAAAAAAATTTGGTAAGACTTCGTCTAAGACAACCATGGCTTAAATGGTTCTAAATTGTCTGTACTATCTTCGCCTTAAAGCTTTGCACCCATCTTCCAATCACCCTGTATTACTGGAACGAACCAATAAATCGATGACCAACAGGATAATCAGGGCATGCTTGAATGAAAGAACATGCATCAAATGGTGCGGTCAGCAAAGCAGTTGGATTGTCAAAGGAAAAGGAGTTAAACAAGGGTGCCCCCTGTCCCCTCGCCTTTTTACATTGGTCATTGACGAAGTCCTTAGAACCCTAGAAGACGAAACTCATTTAATCAAACTAGATCAGGACAGCGAAATTTCACTTCCCATGATATTATCATTTGCGGACGACCTTATCCTTATTACAGATGATCTAGAAGGTATAGAGCGCATCTTATACCACATTAAACCCTTACTAAATAGCGTAGGCCTCCAAATAAACGAAACAAAAACAAAAATTCTAATTAGGGACCCCATAACATCACAGCAAACGACCAACGTGACCCTCAACGGAATAAGTATACCAACAGTGGACGTAATCAAATACCTAGGCACATACATAACATCCGCATTAAGCAGGAAAAGCACAATTAAAAAACGATGCCAACAGGCCACGAGAAACGCCAAATCATTACTACCATTCATACTACACTCAAAGATGGACTGGAAGTTAGCTAGACTTATGTACCGAATGGTTATCGTACCTTGTATGATATACAGGTTGAAATTGAAAACATGCGACAAACCGAAATGGGAGATTGTACTCATCATTATGAACAACTTTTACTAAAGGACCAATGATGCAATCACGAAAAAAAAAACATCTGTTCCCTACATTTATGTTCGCATAACTCGTCAAAATGTAGGGAACAGCTGTTTTTTTTTTGCGATTGCATCTTTGGTCCCTCAGTAAAAGTTGTTCATAATGATGAGTACAATCTCCCATTACGGTTTGTCGCATGTTTTCAATTTCAACCTGTATGGCTTAAATGTATCGACCCTCACCAAGGCGAACAGATCAAGACTCCGAAAATATGAACGACTTATCATGAGATACTTGATTAACCATGCCAGGAATAAACCAAGAACTAAGAAGATGCACCAAATCTTAGACGGAAAAACCGTAACAAAACTCATCAAGAACCACAGGATGTGCTACTTGGCACACGTCTTCAGACGGGATAAACCACACCTATTGCATGCAGCAATGCAGTATAACGCTAAATCTAAGAAGGTCGGACGACCTATTTACACATGGAACGACAACCTAAAACAGGACATGAAATACTTCAACATGGGAATCACGTATTGGAAGGACATGGCTGGAGACAGAAACAAGATCAAGAAAGCGGCTAGCGATAGCTACAAAAAACCATAAACTGATAGCAGCGAGAATTCAGAAGACGACTATGAAAACAACAACGCAGAACATAGTGAAGCAACTGCATAGAAAAGAGCTAAGAAAACAGTTAAACCTGCCCAAGAAGCTCGATCTGAATCACCATGCCGGCGACGCACTGTGGAAAATAATGGTCTGTTTCTGATTAAAAATCAATAACTTCTTTATTTCTGAATATTTTATTATGTTCTAAAATTTTGCACAAATATAGAATAGTGTATAATATGGCTTCAAATAGAATGTAATTTATTATGATTAAATTTAAAATAATAAATTATAAAATAAAACAAATTCAAAATTATAAAAAATCTCCAATGTTTATTTCTTAACAATCAATACTATTATTTTACTGTTTACAAAAACCAAATATCATATAGTACATCAAAATAAAAATCAAATAAAATAAAAAAAGCATTTTTTTAAAGATTAAAATCGAACACAGATTAATTAATTAATTGTACTGTTTACTAAATGTTATGTTATTTATACTTGATGAACTTCGGGATCTAAAATTAATTCGTTCACTTTCAAAAGATCTAAGGTGTCTTCATCAAGTTCCTTCACGTTTTTAGTATACGGTTTTCTAATGCTGGTAATGTAAGGATCTGAAGTATAAAGAAGAGTATGAAATACATCTTCGTTTGTAGCGGATCTTGAGCATTTTCTAGCATGATGAAGACGAAATTTTTTATAATCCTTATTGCGAGATTCTTGTGCATCTTCCGAAAGTTGACCAATAGGAAGTACTGCAAAATGCTTTATGACACTTTCTCCATGAATCAAAATTTTGTGAACTGAAGATGGCATGTAATACCATTCATAATTGCTCACATAGATCCTAGCAGTCTCCATAGCATAACTGCCAAATTTTTCAGCATTTATCATTACACCCGATGAAAGAGCTTGCAGAATTATGTAAAGTCGTTTAATCAAATTTATATCCACTCCTGTAATTTCAGCAGAGCAGCTTGCATTGTGAAAAAATCTTCTGGCAGTATTACCGTCATTAGAATTACCACTTACTTGTCTTGGTTTGTCGATGATCAATCCTAGCTCTTCACGGAAACGCCTTTGTACCAGGGTTTTCTTCTCTTGCTTTAGTCGTTTCTTTTCTTCACTTGTGGCTGACCATGTTTGGAAAGACAGATTATAGGAAATATGTAAAATCATTTCCATACAACGAATCCAGGCGTGCAAAGTAGACAGTCCGTATTGATAAGAATCTTCATTTTCAGGCCTAGCTGTCACTTTTGTCAAATCGTTCATTTGGCGTGGAGTAGCTCCACATTTTGTACATGTGGAACCCGAAGGCGTATCTGTTAATACCTGAGCTACTTTACCATCTATCATTGTAAGATAGAGATCATGCTTCACTTGCACTCCCTCACCTTCTTTGTTAATTAATGATGGACTCAAGGAATTTATTTGACCCTTTATTTCATCCACAATGGCTTTAGTTTTCTCGGGAGTTTCTTTACAAAATTCTATTAATATAGGCCGGCAAAAACGAACAGATGAAGGTACCGGATTTTGCCAGACAACATCACCTGATAGCTTGTTAATTAACTTAATAGGCACCAAAGAAGTGATAAATAAACTCGAATCAGAAATAAGTTCAGACTCTTCTGGCAGTTTCTGTTTGTACTGGCTTTGACCGGATGAGCCATCACAGCCCCATTTACTATACAGAAGTAAGTTATTCAATCCATTCCTATAGACTGAATCTATTGTCAATATTCTAGCTGCAGTGTGATCTAATAAATCTTGAAGTCTTACTATTTTTGCACTTGTGTCTGTAATTTCTATGGCTGAAGACGGTGGATAGCAAGTAGTTTTAACTTCTTGCACTTTGTAATATGGCGGAAGCACAAAACATTTTCGTTCGTTCGTTAAATTTCTCAAGTACAAATATTGTGCTTTCGTTAAATCCAAGTCAATAAATACGCTCAATGCTTCTTCATCCGTTAACATTTTGGTCTGCCTTGCGTCTTCTATGAGACTCGAAAATAAGGTCTTATTTTCACTGTCAGCAAACCTTAATGTTTCCACAAGTTTAGCTTCTGTCCCTTCTCCTATCGAACGTAACCCTTGAAGATATGCATTATAGACGTGTTCAAATCCATATTCATTAAGTAACATGTCTGGATAAGATACGCACGGTCTTCCACGTTTCCCAGAAGAAGTAAATGGTGTGGAGATGGTTGTAATGTCTTCAGAGTCCGGTAAAGTTATTGAATATTCTGATTCCAACCAATTACTGTTCTTCATTAAAAATGTATCCTTGTTCCGTGAAGCTTCGTCCCAGCGTTTATTAAAAGCGGGAATAATATGTCTTTGAAAATCACTGAGGATGAAACATAAGTTGTCTTCAGACACATGATATTTTTCTTGCAAAACTGTTGATAATGCTTCCAACGATTTTCCTCCTTCGATATACGAAAGTATTATTTCACGTTTAGAACACTTGAAAGTAGACATTTTGAAGAGTCAACAAATGTAATTACACTTCTGTTAATTCACCACTATTTTGTTATTTACAATGGAATGAAACCACTGTTTATATACTATTTGAAATATGAGGGTAGTGTGCATTTTGTTGATTAATATTTTCACACGCAACATGAGTGCAAAAAAGATAAATGCCCTAATATCAATGATAAATTACAAAACTTACCGCAAACTATTGATGTAAACAGCAACATTTCAAACCGCAATAGATAGCGAGCGGTTTTCCGTTTTCTGACTCTTATCACATTTTTATTAATTACTCCGAAACCCGCAAATATCCGCAGCTGTTATTATTTGATTATGTTTATGGATAGTTAGGCTACAAATCAACATTAAATGTAAAGCAGGGGTAAACGTGGGTAACTGTCAAGTCTCGTCGAACTTTAAAAAAACTTTTTTTTCACCATATTTTATTTTGCAATTATTTTAAGGTGAACCTTAACATAACATTAAATACATATTAGCTGTTTAATATTCTTCAAAGACGAGGTTTCCAGAAATATATAATACATTATACCTTTTCCTGTAACGTATAACAATAAAATCAATTTAAAAGTGATGAAGTGAACGGGCCTGACATGGACGTCCGCCAAAACTATAAAGTTTGTGGTGTTGTAAAAAAATCATTTCATTTAATATTTATAATTTTTTGATATTATAGTCTAGTTTGGTCCTTAAACTATTGAGTAAAATAAAAAAAGCATGCCAGTAGCGACATTGACAAAAACCATTTTTAATCAGCAGTTCTACGATTTTCCATAGTGCGACGTCGTGAAAAGATGGCCCTCCTATAAATAAATACCACCCGTCTCTCCACTAGTCCAATGCTTACTCAAGGATGCATACCCGGTAGGGTCGCAATCCTTTCCTATCCTAAGGGCACGTCTACCTGACCATTGCCGCGCCCCCCGGTCTACTTCTTGATATGCAATGGTCTCACCATGAAGCATGAGGCTACAGGGGCTAGTGCGAATCTTGGGGTTCATTCGATTAATTGAGTCTGGTCAAGCCACGCTGGGATCGGTGCATTACATTACATTACATACATATATTGAGGAAATCAAAATTTATTGTTTGTTTAATTTTTTCTATTATATTTCTTTTAAGAAAGTTGTGTGCCCATTTTCTTGTAGATAATTATTTATTAGGGAAGCACAGCACTCCACACAACTAACCATTTCAATAGTTACATAATTCAGGCTTTTTTTGATTTCAGAGTACTCCTGGAACTCGACAAACAGGTGATGCCTTTCTATTTCTTTTGCATACAAAGCATTTCGGCAGTTTTCACAAGTTGTTGGAAACTTTTTTAGTATGAACCCACACACATATGCACATGCCTGAATTTCTGCACTATCTTCATTTGCATCATTCATTTCTTGTGGCAAATCATGTATTGCAGTAAATTCAGGTTCATATATGCGTGTGGGTTGTGAAACTGATAACATTTTTTCAAAGTTATTAATAATTACATTGTTATCATTTTCACCATTCCCTGTCGTACCAATGTGTGATAAATTACTCAGAACGGCTGTTTAAGTCCAGCCACAAATTGACCACACGTTGGGTTGGTATTAGAACCGCAGTTCCCGCGAATACAACCAAAAAGGTTTTCAAGTGGATCTTGCTGCAGTCTTCTAGTAACCAGACTGGTTATGTTGTGGGACCTTACTAAATTCCTCCAGAATCGTTCAATGGCGTTTAGGGTCCATATCCAGCCTTCTTGTGATGGTGGTTTACGTGGGCTTCCAATATAATTTCATTGTTGAAAAGAACTTTTTCATTTCTTCAAAACATTTGAGATGTGGACCGTTGCTTCTTAAATTTGTTGCATGTGGTTTCCCTCTTCGCAGGTCAAAACAATCGCTATTCAATGTGTCAAATAGTTTGTCCATAATGTTTATGAGATTTGCAGAGACAGTAGCATCACTAGTGAGTTCTCCTGTAAATTTCAAAATAATTTTCAGCAATTATTATACAATATTGTATTGATTTATATTGTTTTAATAGTAATTAGATATTATATAATTAGTGGATCATACAAACTATAAAACAAAGTCTAATCTTTAAACAATTTCTGATTGAATGAAATGAAAAATGACCGTGTGCAAATAAGAAGCAAGAAATACTTTCCCAGTAATATGAGTGTAATGTTAATTTTCACTTAATTTTTGTATTGTTAAGTTTATTATTTGTACAGTCAGGTTTTATGACAGACTGATGACAAGAGAATGTCCTGTTAAGCTTGTAGAGAAAATATCTTGAGTAAGAGAGCTAAGAGTTTCAGATGGGAAAGTGCTTGATAAGTTTATATAATAAAAACTTTTTCCAAAAAAAAACAACCGACTTCCAAAAAAACACTACAAAGTGAAAAATAACGTTAATTTCGGAAGTCGGTGTCTTTGGAGCTGTATTTGAATTTTTTGTCACCGCCTTCCGAAATTAAAGTTATTTTTCACTTTGTAGCGTTTTTTTGGAAGTCGGTTGTTTTTTTTTGGAAAAAGTTTTTATTTTTCACTTTTTAGTGGTTCACATGTGCTTACCCCTTCACAGCATACCGGCGTGATGTTATGTTATGAACTGGTGTAAGCAATAGACAGACATGAGATTTCAGCAATCCCAGTCCATTTGCTATCATTTATTGAGGAGTTCCGTTGCCTATCTCCAAAGTTCTTCATCAGATCTTCACCAAATTGAAATGAGACCACTACGAGAAAGTACTCTTCCAAAAAATACCTAAATCGCTTCGTGTGCCTATAAAATTTGAAGAGTTCTCTCTATTTCTCCAGGATCCCATCATCAGATCCTGACTTGATGATCATGGGACCATCTGGAAAGTATACCCTTTCAAACAAAAAAAAACAAAATCCAAATCGGTCCAGCCATCTTCGAGTAATCGGGGAACATACATAAAAAAAAAGGTCCCGGCGAATTGATAGAAGAATTTTTTTGAAGTCGGTTAAAAATTGTTAAACACTTCGAAGTTCCTAATTCATCCCAAATAGATTTATCACTCATTTTAGTTGAAAACAATGAATTAAGTTACATATTTTTACATTTATAATATAAATACTAGCTTCTGCGGCCTCGCCCGCGTGGATTTCGAAAATTATCCCACAGGAATGTGTTACCAGGACAAAAAGTAGTCTATGTCCTTCCCCAGGATGCCATCTATCTCCTTGCCAAATTTTATCCAAAACCGTTCAGTGGTTTAGGCGTGAAAAGGTAACATACAGAAAGAGGTACTTTCGTATTTATAATATTAGTAGGGATTTACTTTTATAGAATAGATTTATCACTACATACCTGCAGATATTTTTGCAGACATTCCTCCCGACACAGAATGGCTTAACACCTGTGCAGCTAATTTTACTTATATTTTCTGCTTGGTGTTAGGATTCAGGTGATCTTTTTTCAAGGCAGGAGCATAAACAAAATTTAGATTGGTATTGTCTGCTTCGTAAAATTCATTCACATGGGACCATTTGGCAATACCTGTTAAATATTAGTTATATAGATAACAGTAAGTAATAACAATAGAAACTCCCCGGTTAGTGTCCCAAATGTTAGATTAAAATGCTCTGAAGAAAAATTTACTTAATCTCACCTCTTCCTATGACATCATTAGAGGAAACATTTGTTGAGCAGTCTATTCTATATCATATTTCATGAATAGGTTTCGGAAACATTTCAACAAATGTGGCGGATCAAATAAAGGTAGAGCGTCGATTATCCGAACTAATTGGGGGACATAGGTGTTCGGAAAACCGGTATTTTCGGATAGTCGAACTAATGTACATATATTGATTCAGCCATACAAAAGACAATGTTCAAAATGGCCCTGTGCCAAAGCAAGAGCGCTTGTGCTTGTGTTTGTGTGTGCTTGTGTGTGCAAGAGTTTGAGAATATACGATAATTAATCGCCTATTTTATTATATAAGTTGCAAATACTTCTGTATCACGGACTAGCTGTATTCCAAAATGTATTTTTAATAGAATTTAATGCGACTAATAACATTAAGTACATCGCAATCTTCACCTATGTCGTGTCAAAAGTGAAATAGGGATGTCCGATCAATTATAATCGATCGATTGAATTATTAATCGATCGATTGTGTTTTTTTACACGCTTTATATTCTAGCTTCACTTGTATGTCAGTATGTAACTCTCCGTGGGTAATTTGCGCGCCTGCGGCCTTCCTTGGTTCTGGTAGCCGTTTTTACACGCTTTATATTAGCTTCACTTGTATGTCAGTATATAACTCTCCGTGGGTAATTTGCGCGCCTGCGGCCTTCCTTGGTTCTGGTAGCCGTTTTTTATATTACACGCTTTATATTAGCTTGGGTTGTATGTATGTATGTAACGGAATCTTTGAGCGCGATTTTGACAGCACTTTAAACGGTCAGATTTCATTGAAACTTTGTAAACTTGTCGAGGACCGATGACAATTTAATAATTAAAAAAAAATTGAGAAGAAAAAACACGTTTTGTAGTTAGCAGAACTAAAAAATAGAAAATAAATAATAGTTTAAAAAACTAAAAAACACGCTTTAAAAACCAAACTAAAAAAAGAGAAAATAATTTAATTAAATTAAAAAGCGTGGGGTGCTTTTTGAGGTATTTTTATAATCAATTAATGTCAAGCACCCCACGCTTTTTAATTTAATTAAATTATTTTCTCCTTTTTTAGTTTGGTTTTTAAAGCGTGTTTTTTAGTTTTTTAAACTATTATTTATTTTCTATAGTGTAGTTTTAAAAACCTAATAAAATACTTTATGAATGCAGTAATACTCCAATTTAAATAGGTAGTAAGAATAATATTATACAATAATCAAAACTTCTTTATTTCTATACAATCATTCAAACTAATTCATTATTTACGACAATTAATACAAAAATAACGCTCCTTTTGCGGTTCATTAAACGAAAAAAATACTTATTTTTACTAAACACATCACAATTACCTAATGTTTTATTTAAAAAACAATATTGCAAACTAGATACAGATGTTATTATATATTATTATTACCAGTATAGAAGAGTGTTGTTATTGTTGGGGTTCAAAAGGACTATTAAAAGATACGAGTGGTATTAGAGAATAATTGCTTCATTTATTGATTTAATTTGCCTATCTTATATTATAATATTTCATCGTACATTTTGTTCCTATGCTTTGTATGTAAAAAGTCAGCCAACCAATAGGAATACACTTGATTAAAATACTTAAATCTAAAATAAAACTTAATGTTCCACAATGAACGGGCACCCATCTCACTCTCGCACGCTTGCGACGTATAGCGTCGCCTGTACGCACACTATAAATATTATGGGCGCTCGCGCACGAACGAGAACCCGCGCCGCCCGTGCGATGCGCCGATCCCGCACCGCACGCCGCCCGCGCACCCACCGATGCTGCGCACCCCCGCGCCGCCCGCGCCCCGCACGGCGCCTGCGCTCCCTCGCGCTGCCCGTGCGCCGCGGGCGATTGCAAGACGGCCGAAGCTGACCCGAGCTGGGTCAGCCCGATACTCCCGGAGCTGCCTGCTGCTGTTCGTGTACCTATGTGGCGCCACCCCGCGTGCCGCAGCCCCTATCGCTGCGCCCGCCGGCGCCGCCACGCACGGCACCCCCTGTCGTCGCTGGTCGTCATCCGCTGGGCCTCCCCTATTGAGGGATGGGGGTCTCACCCGGCGGTGACTTGACCGCCGGGGGTGCCGAGTCCACGAGCAGCAGCGCCACCGGATGTGACCTGGGGCGCTTCGCAACGAAGCCCCCCCCCCACCTGAGAAGACCGGACGGACGGGAGGTGGCGCATCATGTGCCCCCCTCCGCTCCCCCCGCAAGCTTCGGAGCTGCGCGCGCCCTGCCGCACCGGCCGCTACCGAAGCCCCTGCACCAACTGGACCAGAGCCTGTGCGGTCGCCGCGCGGTGCGTACACGCATCGCGCGGCCCGCGCACGCGCCGCCCCGCGCCATTGGCGCGCCCCCTGTGCGCTGTGTCGCGCCGCCGCCTCGCCGCGCGTGCCACACCGCCCCGCGTCGCCGCCCGCGGCCGATGCCACCGAAGTACCGGAATAGACACCGAAGCTGGCCCGAGCTGGGCCAGCTTCACTTGGAAGACGACGGCTGCTGCTCGAGGCGTCACCGGGCTGGCGGTCGACTTCAGGACCCCAAGCGGGACCGCCCAACACGCAGGAGACCGACCGCAGGGGTCGAACTGGGGTGGTGCCCGGATCCCCCGTTGCGTTGACGGTCACCTGCTGGGATGACGACTGCCGCCCGGGACGCCATAACCGAGGGAGTGAGGAGCGGCAGCACAGGAATTACCGTAAGCCCTGTGGTAGGCGAACCCAATGATAGGCCCGTATTTACGGGTCGCTGTGCTGCATCCGCGGTCAGGGGGCGATGCCCCGATACCGCTTGCCGCGCCCCCTAACGGGGCCGCTGCGATTACCCGAACACGAACGAGCTCAGTACGCATCTGGTGTCGAGGCTGGCATGTCGTCTGTTCGCGCGGCGAATGTTTGCATGGGGCGCTGTCGTAAGTATGTGGAAGCGTGTGTCCCACATCATATATAAAATAAACCATTGTCATACATACTTGTAATGTTTATATCGCGGTATAAGAACCAGATGAACGTATCTACAAAAACATCAAAAAAAGTTTTTTTTCATAAAACGGTTCACAATATAGTCCTTTATGAATTGCCAAAACGACGTAACGGTAAAGTCAATATTTATCAAATTCCAAAAAAACGAAACAGCTTAAGAATCATTTTCAATGGAACCAGAAAAACGTATTATGAATACCGTTTAAATAGTTCTAATTATCTTCCTACCTCTTTAGCGCTAAACGAACGTATTTCTAAAAACAATATTTTTATTCTTAGAATATCGTTTGTTTGGCAATATTATACAAACCATAAGAACGTAAAAGCTCATACGTTGTTTTGGTCGTTACAAAATTTTGTTTTGATGCTTAGTTTAAATAGCCAGTGTAACGCTTTTGTATTTACGTTTTATTGGCACAAACTTTTTTGTTAGATAAATAATACAAGTCAATGGCCAAAACGATGTATTACGATTTACGTTTTTGTGGCAGTACTATTTTGTTTGATTAGTATTATAGACCATTGACAAAATAATAGGTCTTTACCTATGAAATTGCCGTTTTGTATGAAAAAATTTAAACGAATTTTTTTCATGTATTTTTTATTTGTATTAATCGAAGTAATCACCCATGCAATCAATGCATCTTTGCCATCGCAGTGGCAGTTTATTGATGCCCTTCTTAAAGAAATCAGCTGGACGGGAGGCAACAAATTCTTCAAAGGCATTTTGTACTGCCTCTCGGGTATTGAATTTTTTTCCCGCCAAGAAGTTATCCAAATTCTGGAAAAAGTAGTAGTCTGTAGGCGCAAGGTCTGGTGAGTAGGGCGGATGACTGAGAGCTTCCAACCCCAGTTCTTGCAACTTGGAGACCGTCTGCTGTGCAGTATGAGGTCGCGCGTTGTCGTGCAGGAGCAGCGGAGACGAGCGATTGACCAATGCTGGTTGGAGATGTGCCAGCTTCTCCATCATTGTGTTCAGTTCTTCACAGTACACATCTGCAGTAATGCTCACCCCGTTTGGTAAGAAGCTGTGATGAATCACACCGGCGCTAGACCACCAAACAGTGACCATCACTTTTCTAGGGGTAAGTTTTCGTTTAGGGCATTGTTTAGGTGCTGAACCAGGATCCAACCAACTTGCTGAGCGCTTGCGGTTATCAAACAGAATCCATTTTTCATCGCAGGTAACAATGCGGTTCAAAATTCCTTCATTTGTGTGTCTGTTGAGCAGTGCAAGGCACGTCTCGACGCGTACTTCGCGCTGACGATCATTGAGTTCGTGGGGCACCCATTTGTCAAGCTTTTTTACCTTGCCAATTTGACGCAAATGGACCAATATTGTTTTGACGCTAACGTCGAAAGCTGCTGCTAATTCAGCCGTAGATTGTGTATCATCAGCTTCCACAATCGCCTTTAATTCGTCATTGTCGACCAAAGTCTTCGGACGACCGCGAGGTTCATTTTTCAGGTCGAAATTTCCAGAACGGAAGCGAGCAAACCAATAACAGGTGGTGCGTTGGTTTGTAGTGTTAGCTCCGTAAACGTCGTTGATGTTGCGTGCCGCTTGTGCCGCGTTGCTGCCACGACGGTACTCATATTCCATAATTACTCGAATTTTTAACGTATCCATGATGACGAAAAAGATTGAAATGCGATGAAAATGTAACACTAATCAATAAACAAATGACTACTTTTGGAAAAAAAAATCCATGTTTTTAAAATAAAATTAATTTGAAATTAGAATTCTTACCCAAACAAAAATTATTTTGATTTGAAATGGCCAGTACTGCAAAACGGCAATTTCATAGGTAAAGACCTAATATAAACTTACGTTAGTTTGGCACCTAAAAGTTGATGTAAGGTCTCAACGAGTTGAAACACGCAGTGCGGGGAGCCCCTTGATTTGAAGTTAGGAGAATACTTTTTTTTGCTTTTACTTCGTAATATTGATTTTAAGTGACAATAATACAGTGATTAAAAATAAAATGAAGAAAAACAATAGAAATTGGAAGATTTTGGAATGCTTGGAACGAAGAGAACCATCTCAGGTTCACGACGAATTCCATCAGATTTTTGAACAGGTGAGTTATCTTTATTACCTATGTTTTAGTCTTGACTCTTATTAATTTGCATTAAACGTGCTGTTCAGGGTTCGATTCCCAGGTAAGGTTAAGTGTAACAGAGTTTGAGCTCGGATAATACTAATAGTAATAATAATATTGTGTTATTTGTATTATAAAATGTGTGTAATTTACGATTTAAATTTACTAATGTTATAAAACCAAACCCTTTTTACTCATTATGGTCAATATTAAGTACCTATACCTATATTATGGTCAATATTAAGTACCTATACCTATATTATGGTCAATATTAAGTACCTATACCTATAGCAATGATAATATTTACTTTATAATTAAATAATTTTGTTTTGTCTCAGGAACCAACTCATTCAATAGAAACCATCTGCAATGCTGCCGTTGAAGAAATCAACAATTGCTTGAGCCCTTGTCCTCAACCATCCTTTAGTAAATTAACGACAACTTTAGAAAATGAATCTCTCTCTGTTTTTGGTGAACCTGGACCATCACCCACAAAATTATTGGCATTGGAAAATGTGTCACTTATTGATTTAAATGAGGATTTGTATTTATCACATTCGAGCAATGATGGGGAGCCCGCACCAGATGAATGTATCTTGTCATCAAGTGATTTTTCAATTTCGGAAACAAGAAATAATGTTCAAATAGTAAATGATGCTATGACCCAAAACATTCCTCATTCTAGTAATACTCTTGATACAAACATAGAAACTAATACTACCGATATTTCTGGGGTTGAGTCTGTCATACCTGGTCTACAAAATCGGAAACGCAAGCGCAGAGGTCAAGCGGAGCCTAAGGAATGGAAGAAGAATTTGAGAAAAAACAGAAGACAAAAAGGTGAACCTTACCTCTCCAGTAAAGGTGTTTTAAAACCAGGAAAATTATTGGGTGAATCGAAGTGTATGGGGATGTGTCGAGAAAAATGTACGACCAGATTTATTGAAGAAGAGCGGCTGGAAATCTTTTCATCTTTTTGGAACATTGATAATATAAATCAGAAAAGGCAATATATTGTAGGCTTAGTAAATCGAGTACCTACACAAACAAAACGAACTGCTAACTTAGACAGTAAAAGGAAAATGACAAACAAATATTTTCTAAAAAAAAGTGGAGCCACAGAAAAGGAAAAGGTATGTCAAAAATTCTTTTTATCAACATTAAGTGTATCAGAAACATTTGTGAGGTTTTGTTTCAAAAAATTGACTGAAACTAATATTGTGGACGCTGATAAACGGGGCAAACACGTGCCTCATAATAAAAAGTCTGAAGATACCAGGCAGTTCATACGAGATCATATTAAATCATTTCCCCGAATGCCAGCACACTATTCCCGAAAAGATACAAAAAAAGAGTTCTTAGACCAAGATCTGAATGTAGTCAAGATGTACGAGCTTTATAGAAGTAAATGTTGTGAAGAGCAAAGAGAACCTGTTGACATAGCTTAGTTTTTAACAAAGAATTTAATATTGGTTTCTATAGACAACGGAAAGATTTGTGTGATAAATGTTTTACTTTCCAACATTTGAACGCAGAAGAAAAAGAGAAGCAGAAAGAAGAGTACGAAAAACATTTAAAAAGAAAAGTTACTGCACGACGACATCGTGATGAAGCGAAAATGTCAGCACAATCTGGTGATATACATTTCGTTGAATATGACTTGGAAGCCATTTGTAATTGCCCTTCATCATCATCTAAGCTAATTTATTACAAACGGCGAATTGCAATTTACAACTTTACCATGCTGGATTTTGAGACAGAAAAGCGTAACGTTTTCTGTTATTGCTGGCACGAAGGTATTGGAAAAAAAGGGGCTGTTGAAATCGGGTCATGTTTGTTGAAATATCTGAAAACTAAAGCTGATGGTAAACCAATTACATTTATGTCAGATACTTGTGCGAGCCAATGTCGTAATGTATATATATCAGCTCTACTACTGTACTGCATTGAAGCTTCAGGAGTAAATAAAGATTATTGATTTATTACCTATTTTATTACTCATTTTATCACTACATAGTCATAAACTTAACTTCACAAATGACGTATACCGCTCACGTACATGTAATTTGAAACGTCAAAACCCCTCAAGCCCCGCCCCGCTATCAGCCAGATGACATGTTTACGACCGCGCTCACAAAAAAGGGTCTACTCAAGTTTCTATTGCTTGTAGCTACCTGAAGTAAGTTGTGTTGCGTTTCTGAAACATCTGGCCATAATATAAATACCAAGGGTTACTCAAATTACATCATTTTGTATTTGTAAACAAATGTTGAAAACGGACAAGTGGTTGAAAGTGCGTTTGTTCCCGTGTTATGATGATTTCTGATAAAATTACAATGTTATTTTGCACGAAATTTTGCTTGTGTCTTGTTGAATAAACAAGTAATCTAACAGCAGCCTTTTTTTGAAAGTTGAACCTAACATTTTCATATTATTGAAACTCAAACTTCATACTACGCGGGAGCCATTTTTATGAATTCGCGTATTACAACGCATGACTTTATAAACGCTCATGCTAGTTAGATTGAGTGTTTCCAATAAACAAATGTTACAAGAATACTACATAAACCCTTTATCTACCCATATCTATCTTTATATTGTAAAAATATGCCAGTATATTTGTAATCTGATAAGATTTTCTGGAAGAGAGAACTAATCGGCCATGTCTTTGTAGTAGCTAATTTTACATGGTACTTTGTTTTAGAATTTGAATAATATTAGTCTAAACTGCAAAAGAATGAACTATATTTGCTAATTACTGTAAAAACTTATTCATTGTAATGGAAAAAAGCAAAGATATCAAGCTTTGAATTACCCATAAAAATGTATGGCGTTCGAGAAATTTCGAAGTGATGTGACTCACTCACTCTACGAAAATATCGATAAGTTTGGTTTAGGCTTTAGGAATAGGAGTTCATTGTAGGATATGATAAAAAAAATCAGTTACACGATTTCATTAGATTTATTATAAAAAAATATTTTATTATGTATGTGTGTGTGTATGTTACATAGGGAAGATTCAGATTCAGATAGCTTTATTTGATCTAACATGTAATAAAAAACATAATTCTTGGAATAAGTTATTTTATTTTATTTGTACATAGCATCGTAAATATCTACTAACCTGTTACACATAACATCAAGTTTGTATTCCCTGAAGGCGTAAGCACATGTGTATATACCTACATTTATGATATCTTTATAAGTAGTGTGTATGTTACATAGGTAAGAAAAATAATAAACGTTATACTTTGAATAAGTTATTTTGTTTTATTTGTACATAACATCTTATATATCTACTAACCAGTTACACATAACATCAAGCTTGTTTTCCCTGAAGGCGTAAGCAGAAGTGTGTATACACCCACAATTATGGTTTCTTTATAAGTACACTGTGCATATGTTACAAGTTATTTTGTTTTATTTGTACATAAAATCATATATATCTACTAACCAGTTACACATAACATCAAGCTTGTTTTCCCTGAAGGCGTAAGCAGAAGTGTATACACCCACAATTATGGTTTCTTTATAAGTACACTGTGCATATGTTACAAGTTATTTTGTTTTATTTGTACATAAAATCATATATATCTACTAACCAGTTACACATAACATCAAGCTTGTTTTCCCTGATGGCGTAAGCAGATGTGTATACACCCGCAATTATCGTCTCTTTATAAGTACACAGAAATATAGGTACTTCGTAAGCTTATGCTTCAACATATTAGTAAAAATAGTGGCAGTAGAATGAACACTGTACTAAATATAAGCTACTTGTTTCAAATAAATGTAAATTTATTTTACATTCACATTTGTAAGTTTTACATCTCACATTCACATGTATCAAAATAGAAAGGTGAAGTACAAAAGTGCTGTATGTCTAAAATAATAAAAAGTTCATCTATTACACATTCACATTCACACAATTTTACATCCCGCAATCTCACAATCTCACATTCAGTTTTATTATTTCAAATAACATTATGCATTCACATGTACAAATCTTGATAAAAATAAAAAGGTGAAGTACACACGGCTACACATCAAGCTATACATTTCCAGTATAAGCTGATCTTGCATTGTTTAGGTCCACATTTATAAATCTTACATTTACATGTATCAAAATAGAAGGTGTAGAACAAAATATATGCTGCGTATTTCTAACGCAAAACATTTACAAACGGTGATAAAAATAGTAAGGAGAAGCACAAAAGTGCTGCTTATGTCTAAAATAATAAAAAAGTTCATCTATTACACATTCACATTCACCCAATTTTACATCCCACAATCTCACAATCTCACATTCAGTTTTATAAATAAAAAAATAACTGCCAGCAGAACTGCAAGAGGACTATACACAAAGAGAAATATATGGAAACAGGCTACAAAAATATAAAGTACAAAGGTGCTGCTTATTTCGAAATATATGGAAACAGGCTTCAAAAATATAAAGTACAAAGGTGCTGCTTATTTCTAAAGCAATACAAGTTCATTCACATTATTTTATAAAAATCGTGATAAAAATATAAAGAACAGAGGCGTTGCTTCTTCTGACAAATTGCGAGCTTTTGACAAGCCTCAAGCAGTTAGCTGCAGTTATTTTTACGTTTTGATGACCCCCAGTCTAGCACACGTCACACACACAAACACGGCGCTTAGACAGAATTGATTGTATGACCGAGAAAAGGGAGTGATTTTACTAAGTGCGTCTGTCTGTCAGTTAGACTTTGTGGCAAAGCTATACTCTTCTATGAAAACTGGAAATATATACAATACGTCTACGGATAAATAAATATGTGTATAAATAAATATATAAAATAATTGCTCTGTCTATAACGCTGGAAATAAAAGATGCTCAAAATGGAATTAGCTAGTATGGTATAGCTCGAAGCAGGGTATAATACAAAGGGGGACCTCGCAAACAGAGCACACGTGCATAGTTCGACTAGATTTACTGTGCTGGGTGCACCAGATACATCGTCGACGACTATGACGGTTGCCTGAGACAAGGGGTGTCATCCTAGGGAAATGTTGCACCTGAGGCTGTGGATGGCCCAAACTGCTAGACACAGGACGGGTGGGAGTGATTTTAGGGACATGTGTGAGGTGGTGCTCCAGAATTTCATCGACTAACTGCAAACGAAACACTAAGTGTTCTTTCGGAGCAGCCGACGAACTCTGGAGAAGGATTCGGGCATTCAAAATAGAGCAGTTGAGCAGGTGTTTGAAGAACTTGACGTTCCATTTAGCGCCTCTTTTTCTTTCCAGCAGGTATGGTTCCAGCATTTGATCTTTACGATCAACGCCTCCCATACCCTTGTTATAGTCCCGAACAATTTGCGGTTTGAAAACGGACGGGCGATATGGTTTCGTCACCATCTGGCCTTGTGAATTGCCGTGGTAGGTACTGATGGTGGCTATCTTACGCTTCTTGTCCTGGAAGGCCAAGACCACCACATCGCCGGAATGACGTGCTACAAACTGGCCATCTTTCAGAGTACACAGCGATATGAGTGGAGGTACATTGGCGCGGGTAGCACGCAAGGTACCTACACAATCGGTTTTGCGTGACTTCAGAAATCTGGCCAGTAGGGGGCTATTGAACCAGTTATCCATAAACAGAGTATAGCCTTGGTCAAGGAGAGGACGGATGAGATGGATCACGGATGATGTGCTTTTCAGCACACCGGAAGGGAGACCGGGACCATAGGAAGTGCCAGCACCGAGGTACACAAAGAATGACCAAAGGTAGCCCGTGGATGACTCGCAGAGTTCAAAGGTCTTCACTCCGAACCGGGCTGCCTTGGTCTTGATGTACTGGCGGAAGGAGAGGTTACCTTTCCACAAAGTCAAGGATTCGTCAATGCAAACTTCTTGGGATGGGATATAGGTTTCCTTGAACCGGGCGTTCAAATGGTCCAAGATTGGCCCTAAACTAAACAAAAGGTCAGTCGAGTCTGTCGGTCTGCTACTGTTGTCATTTAATTGAAATGCGCGGCAAAGATTTACGTAGCGTGTCCGTGAGAACATCTTCCTAAAGATGTTCACCTGCAACAGAGGGTTGACAGTAAAACAGGACTGGATAGTGGGCATCCGGATGATTCCGAGCATCATCCAGAAGGAAAAGAGGATAAAAAGTTCGTGAATGTTCGTGTCATACCAATCACGGGCGAACGACGCGGACGAACCAGCAAGCCTTGCGGCGTACCGGTTCGTCTCAGTCACGATGTGTGACATTATGCCGTCATCCCAATACTGCCTAAACGCCTCATACGCGTTTTCAGATGGGACAACCACCCCCGTTTGCTGGGGAAGAAATTGCTCCCTCTCACCTTGATAATCACCCATGGGTGACCAATCAAAGTGATTGGAAGTTCCTTCCGCAGCGAAGAAGGTCTCCACCTCACCGTCATCCGCATCTGCACATTCATCCGCATTCTGTTCCCTCATTCTCCTTGCGCTAGTCGCCACACGCACTCTCGCTGCTTCCCTCAAGCGAACAACGTTCATAATCTTCTCCCGAACGTCCTCGGGCACATCGTCATCATCTACGTGGACCTCTACCATTCTCTCTCCTCTTACCCAATGGGGGTCACCAATTGGCATTCCGCGCCCCCTCCGCTGGCCACGTTGCGCCGAGTTGCCGCGCCGCGCCGCAACACCACGCCGCGCTGCACCGCCGCGTCGTGCTGCACCGCCGCGCTGCGCGCCGCCGCGCCGTGGCCGACGCTGCTGCTGCGGCTGCTCTGCCACCACGTCCTCGACCACTTCCTCTTGCTGGAACAGCTGGTGCTCATCAGCAAGAGCGAAGTGGTCTTCCATCATGATGTCGTCGTCTGCAGGGGGCGCCATGACGACGACATCACACCTAAGAAAAAAAATAGTCAAAATAATTACGTGTAAATTAAGAAGAAAGGTATAAGACTAATGAATATAAGTTCTAACACTTACGGCATAAGGACGCGCGGCGAGCCTGCGCCAGCAGCAGCAGAGGAGGAGTCGGATTCAGCCGATACAGCCGATGATCTTGGCCTATTAAACAAAGAGATTTCATTTATTATACAGACAACCATTATGTGGTTTATAAACACACACAAATTATTACTCATGACATGGGCAAGGGCACCAGATTCTCGTCCCACATCGCCAAGATATCCCCACGCTCCATAGCCGGCTGAAAAAATAAGAGCTTCAATAAAATAACTACTTTATATAACACTACATTAGACCTCACAACACACAAAATAGGACCAACATAAAACAAAATCATATGGGATTCTTGGTCACCGACACCCCTTACTTGCTACATGCAACTGTAATGACCTATTATCTAAAATCAAAAAATAAACCACAAAAACAACAAACAAAATCATATGGGATTCTTGGTCACCGACACCCCTTACTTGCTACATGCAACTGTAATGACCTATTATCTAAAACCAAAAAATAAACCACAAAAGCAACAAACAAAATCATATGGGATTCTTGGTCACCGACACCCCTTACTCGCTACATGCAACTGTAATGACCTATTATCTAAAACCAAAAAATAAACCACAAAAGCAACAAACAAAATCATATGGGATTCTTGGTCACCGACACCCCTTACTCGCTACATGCAACTGTAATGACCTATTATCTAAAACCAAAAAATAAACCACAGAAACAAACACCCAAACAATATACATTGCCTGACAAAAAAGAAACACTTCTCTTCTGTTATTATATTTGAGAATAAATATAAGTGGTCCTCCATCCCGATTGCTACAAAAAAAAAAAAAACTTTGATTATTTACCGACATAGTAGTAATTTCACATTCATCAATTATTAGTACATATTTACCTGAGACTGTGGCTCCGGGTGCACCTCCACCTCCACCACCACCACCTCGGACTCGGTGGACGCATGCTCGTGTTGGTCCTCGACGACTCCATCGAGGAGCTCCTCCATGTCGGCGTCCAGGTACTCCTCGACGCCTTCGTCGAGGTGCTCCTCGCTGACTTCGTCGAGGTACTCCTCTTCCAGCTCCTCCATAGGCTCCTCCTCCTCCAGCCCTTCAACGATATCCTCCTCATCCTCATGATGGAGGATATCGAAGAAGTCTGGAGGAGCTTGATTAGTTGGTTTCCAGGATGCCATCTAAAATCAAAATATAATTATATGAATAAATAGGAAAAGCCATCAGACAAGGTTATAAAACTAAAACCTGTGTGCACAATCAGAACAATACAACTGGTGAAATATTGTATTACACACCTCTGCCTGACCTTCGGCTAACACAGGCGTGATATTATGTCTTTACTTTTATCATTTTACACTAGTACTAAACTCACATACGGAGGTCTGAATACATTCGAACGAAATAACCTCACTTTTATGTGAAGGCGGTCAAATGTACAATATATCATCTTTGGAAACAGAATAATTCACTAAAACATATTGGTTGTATCGATAAAACCTATCGACACTACTGGACAACACAGGAGCGCGAATTGCGTCACAATAACTGTCAAATAACTGTCAACGGTCCGAAGGCGAAGCCCCGCTATGGCAAATCATTGAAATGTAAAACATATAGTGTGAAATATACCTCGAATGACGAAAACATATTGTTATTATTAGATTTAGAGCATCTAAAATCAAACAGATACACTCAATTCATTGTAAAACAGTCAAAATTCATCAAAGTAAAATGACGCCACGCCTAACGGTTTTTTGCGAAAATTTTCTTTGGCAAAAAAAACAGTATTTAGGATGTTATTTAGTGCAAATATTATCTACAACGATGTAATAACTAATAATAAATGAATATTCAGCCACTTACCGTTGAAATTCGCCGAAATAATTTCCGTGACAGAGATTTCCGTGCGGAGCCGTTGACTGGAATGGCGGTTTGGAAGCGTCACTAGAGCGTCACTTTCTCTATTATTTTTTAATGTTGCCAGACAATATTTCTGGTTTTCAACGAATTAGTCGACGAGAATGTCTTCCTGACCGGATAGTTAAATAGTCGCACACGATATAAGACCTTATTCTTCATTAAGAATAAGGATACAAACCGCGTGAACCGACTGGGTCTCAGGGAACCCATCGGCTTGTTACGGTATTAGCAAATGTTTGGGTCTCCTGGAACCCAATGGATCTCTACCGGTAGTTTGATAACAACATATGTTTGAAAATAATTAAGGGCCACACTAACGTATGTCAACCGAATTTTAAAAATATATATATTGCGTCTATGTAAGCATATACAAATAAATAATTTCTAATTTTTTCAAAGCTCTAAGAGTATGGCAATACATAGAAAAAAAAAATCTTTTCCATACTAGTATTTTATCTGTATTAAAAAGCTGCTAAAGTTGAAAGAGCCGAATTTTCACGGTATTTTTGCTTTCCTGTAAAATTGAGAAAATGTAGATACGTTTATCTGACTCTTACACCGCGATATGACAAAGTAGATGTAACAGACTGTAATAATTTAAGACCACAGTAAATCATAATCGAAAAATCGATTAATGGTGTCGTATTACATCCCTGGTTTTGCCGGTGAACGTGTCATTGTTACCAATGGCACAAAGGCCAAAAAGCCATGCCATAAAATTATAAAAAAAAGTCATTGTTACCACAATTGAGAGTTACAGTTTCTGCGCTGTGCTTTTTCCTATGTTATTTTCTTGTGTTCGGTGTTTTGGTGACTTTCGGGACTTTTTTACGACTTGGCTATTTTAACGGACTTGGATTGGTTTAAAAAACGATTTTTTTTTTCTTTTTCTTTACACTTGCATCCATTTTTTAGAAAAATAACTGCATAGGTACCTAATTATCTAGGTAGGTATTATGATATTACTTTTCAGTTTCTTAAAAATTACTCAGAGCTATGAAAAATCATGGTAGGTACCTACATTTAATATTCGTTGTTATGGTTAGATTATAACCTCAAAATCTGATACTTTTTTTGAAATATATCTTTTCTGCAGCTAGTCCGCTATAAAAACAAGATCTAGGAGTCTCCAAATGATAGAGAATACAATACATACGAGGGAGGGTCAATAAGTCCGTGACTTTTTGAATTTCTGACCTCTTTACTGAAACAGCAACACTGCTCCTGTCAACAGGCATCTGTCAGTTGACTCCTGTCAAAATTTAAACTTGCTGCGTCAGTTAGTTTGTGTTTGACAGCTATTTTTATCAGAATACTCACTAATTTGAGGAGAAAATGGAAAAAAGTGAATTTCGTGTGCTTATTAAGCATTATTTCTTGCGTAATTATCCGATGCTCTTGGCTCCAGGGCCAACAATGTATGGACGCAGAGCAATGTCCTTTACGTACAGGTAAATGAAAACCCTATTATTTACATTTGAATATCTTTAATGATAAATAGGAAATAAACAAAAAAGAAGTGCAGACAATTTGTAGTAAAACTAGTCTTTACTAATTACAATTAACGCTTAAAAAAATCTTGAATCTTCGTCTGCCGAAGCAAGCCTACCCGCTTACGAGCGGCTAGATCACGTACTTTTTTTGAGAACAGATATTTGATACTGGTCGCTTTCGGCCTGTGTTTCAAACCAGCGCAAGGCAATATCTAAGCAAGTAGACGCTTCAGAAGCACTAACTATGTTTTCTAGACATGGGCGAAGTAGCTCACTGAAAAGAAAAAGAGCGATCAGCTCTTTCACTCTAACGAGCTATATCACTCTTCTAGCTCACTAGCTCTTCTATAGCTCAGTGACACAGACGCCGAGACGCCGACTGTTAGCTCAAGAAGGAGACGGATCGGCTCGCTCAATAGTGAGTAGCTCTTTGGAAGTTTGGACTCTTTATTACTCACTAGCTCTTCTATAGCTCAGTGATTCAGACGCCGACTGTTAGTTCATTTGACTCACAAGGCACGCATGTCGTTGAAAACGGCTCGGCCCGCTCAGTAGTCATTGTCAATAGCTCTTTGGAAGTTTGGAGTTAAGTTAAATAAGCTTTTCTGTTTGTTTATATAATGTTATGACTTTACGTAAATAATACGCAAAAAAATAAACAATGCAATGCCAAAGTATTTTCTACTTTAAAGCTATAGTCATTAAGATAGATTTACAGTGATTTATGTCGTATGATAATCTACAATGACGTATTGTATCGAAGAGGTATTGTTGGAAGAACGAACTATGCGATCCGAAATATTCCGAAGCGAATCGAATGAGCCGTTCGGCCGCTGACTTCGGTCGCTCATCGGTGTCTCGCTGGAGTACTGAGAGTCTTAAGAGCTCACTGAGCTAGTGAGCTACTTAGCGAACGAGTGAGTGAGCGAGAGCGACGTCCATCAAAAAGAGCTAGCTCTTTTCTATCACTCGCTCACGAGCTACCCATGTCTATTGTTTTCATCTTCATTATCTGAACTTGCAGTTGACGTGGTGCTAGTGGTGGCGTCAGCCTTATTAGTCATGAGGTCTAAAATTTCGCTATCCTGCATAATTTGGTACCCCGGGATCTTCATCGTCGATATCCATCCATTCTTGAACCTGTTCTTCATCACATTCGTGGCAATCGAGATTTTTTAGCATATCTATAATTTCAGATACAACTTCGTGTTTCTCATTATCACATCCAATTTGAGGATCTTCCCCTATACCCAAAACTTTATTCCACGCTTCTTTCAAGTTCTGTTCTTTTACACTGTCCCATGCTGTTCCGATCATAGGTATAGGACGCGTCTTTTAAATCAATCTTTTTATGATTTCTTATCAGGCTTTCTTCTCCATCCTCTTCTTTTTCTAAAAGTAACTTACGTAACAATTCTTTTCTATAATACCGTTTGAAAGTCTCAATAACGCCTTGATCCATGGGCTGTAATAATGAAGTCACGTTAGGTGGAAGAAACATGACTTTTATAAACTCGTCTTTTTCATTTAGGATGTCACATGATGGATGAGTTGGGGCGTTATCAAGAAGCAATAATGTTTTCTCTCTTTTACCATTTTTCGATTGGTGGGCTTTTACAGAGGGTATAAAAGTTTCTATAAACCATTCCACGAAAATTGTACTATCCATCCAAGCACTCTTTTGCGAAGTATAAATGATAGGCATGGCAGACATATTAACGTGCTTGAAACAACGTGGTTTCTTACTTTTACCAATTACAAGCATGGGCAATCGGTGGCTGCCAGTAGCATTAGCGCATGCTAAGGCAGTGATACGATCCTTGCTTATTTTAGGACCAGGTGCTGCTAATTCACAACGTGAAGCAAGAGTTTTTCGCGGCAAAGCTTTCCAATTAAGCCCGGTTTCGTCTGCATTGTAAACGTTTTCCAGAGCGTAATTTTCTTGGTTCAGTATATCCCTTAGTTTGATTTTGAATGATTCAGCTGCTGATGAATCAGCAGATAGTTTTTCTCCTTGTATTTGAAGCTCACGAATGCCATGTCTTGACTTAATCGTTTTAACCAGCCTGTGCTTGCTTGAAAATTAGACGTCCCTCCTAGTTTTTCGTTAAATTGAACTGCTTTTTCACACAGTATTGGGCCAGAAATAGGTTCTCCTTGGCATCTTTTTTGAGTAAACCATTTATATACAGCATCATCTAAATTCGTGTTTGAGGCAAGTTTCATCGTTTTACGACTCGAGGATCCGTCAGAAGAATCGAGCTGGGATATAAAGTTACTTATGCTCGTCTTTTGTTTTTTTATATCCGTAATGGTATACTTACCAACTTGGTATTCAATGGATAACTTGGTTGCAGATTCGCCTTCCTCTAACCGTTTATTAATCTCGAATTTATCTTTAATAGAAAGGACAACACGTTTACGTTTAGGCATTTTAAAGAAAGAGTTTACTTTCACGCGGCAAAATTTAGTTTATCGACTAGCGGAGCGGTTACTAGGAAGTGACATACGAGTACAATAAAAAGTGAACGAGTCGCGACAAGTGGGCTAAAACTAAAGCGCGGGCGGCGCGCGCGAGCCCCGCGTGGTGGGAGGTGGGGGCATTGACCCGCGCGTTACTACGTTCGGATAAGCGGTCGTTCGGTTGAGCGACGTTCGGATAATCGACGCTCCACTGATCTCCTTATTGTCAACCATTATATGTGGGTGCTGTAGACATGCACCCAAGATAGTTAAAGCTCGCCTATTAACACCATCCATATCACATACAATGGCTGCAATATTTATTCCAGCTTCGAAGCATTGACGTAAGACCTGAAATTAATAAATTTTATTTATTTGTTTATATTAGAACTTCAGGTTTTCAGTTGCCTGTGCGATAAATAATACACGAACGCGCGTTGTGTTGTTATTTAAGGAGTGATATAGACACGTTGGTGAAGTGAAAGTGAATTGGACACGTTGTTTTTAGGTTAGTTCCTGTGTTGTGACTATCGTGTGGTGCCAGAGGACCTCACACTGAAATTCAGTGGTAGACGACCAACGCCTGTACGATCGCTAAGGTTAGTTGAGTGATAAGCATAGTGCACTGCGTATATCAATCAATTATCAATTTAGGTTAGAATCCACGCCCGCCACGTGCCTATTTTGAGGTTAACGTGCACGCGGTGTGGATAGTTTTGTAGGTTAGGAGAGCCGCGTGGTGTTGTTGACGGCTGTCAGTGTCGTCCCGGGTTGTGTTGTCTGTGGACACCAACGGTGACATCGCTAGGTGTGAGCTGTCACTGTCATTCCCGGGTGACGTCTGTCGTTGTCACTTCTGACTGACATCTGTCAGTTGTCATCTGCCACTGTCATCTCCGGGTGACGTTTGTCACTGTCACCTGTCAGTGTCGGTTGGAGTGGCAAGTGACATTAGGCTAGTGTTGCTAGGTTTATGGTAGAATAATTTTGGGTAATAGTAGAACATTTTCAATTCTACCACAACTTTAATTTAATTTTTATTTTTATTGCTAGATTAGGTTATAGTATTGTTAGAGTCTTAATAAGGTTAGCTAGTGTTTGATAGTTGTTAGTAGCAGTCGGATAGATGGCGGATGACGACGATGGGGACGCGTTCCGCCAGGCGATAGACTTCGAGCTGTCGAAGCGGGAGGAGGAGCTGCGCTGCCTGGAGGAGCTGCGTCAGGGCATCAGCTTCGTGCCGAGGCGGTCCCTGATGCGCACGCCGCCGAATAGTTTCAGTGCGACTGCTGAGGCCAGTCCCCCCATCAGGGAGGAATGCATGCCTCCCGCACCGGCTACTCCACCGGCCCAGTCGGCGAAAAGACCACTGATCTCCCCTCAGGAGGTTCAGGGTCCAATGAGGCGGAAAGTGACCGCCAGAGATGATGCGGCGCCGCCAATTTGCGGCATTTTAACAGCCCCACCGGCCAGTCAATTAGTTTGTCTGGACTCGCCGGGCGCGGACTCCCCGCCGGAAGCCTCCAGTACCCCGGAGAAACAAGGGTTGGCGGCATGCAGTAGCCTGGACATGATAGACCAGGTCTACGCTGCTGTAAAAGGCATAAGCGGGGTGGCTAACGCCGCCAACAAACTGAATATGCATGACAAGGGACTGATCTCGGGCTTCAGCCAGGATATTTTGGCGGTAGTAGCGGCGCTCAACCTGCGCCTTGCAGAGGCTGAACATAGAGTGACTGCAATGAAACTGAGGGTTGCCTCCATTGAGTTGCAGCAGGCCAGTGTGGCCACAACTGGGACGGCAACCGCAGCTGGAACGGCAAGGACCACCTCTGGGCTGGGACTGAATGGGAGGAAGGAGTACGCAGCCATCCTCAAGCTTCCCAGTGGGAACGTTGAGATGGCTGTGGAGCAACGTGGGCCCGCAGTTCTGTTCTACCCAAATAGCGAGGATATTAAGTCGTCAGAAGCCACACTTCAAGAGCTGCGGAGCAAGGTCCAGCCGGGTCAGAAGGGCATCAAGGTGCAGGGGGTGCGCAGAGTGGGTAATGCGGGCGTCGTCGTGCAAACGGCGTCGACAATCGCCGCCCAAAAGCTGAAGGCAGCTGCCCCCTCTGCACTGAGGGCTGCTGACCCGAAATCCCGGAGGCCGCTCGTGGCCCTCAGAAACCTCAGCGGGAATCCCAGCGCAGAGGAGGTTCTTGAAGACCTGCACAGGGTTAACCTGGCAGAAGACGCAGACTGGCCACTTGAAAAGGTCCGTAGGGAAGCGACCTTTGCTTTTAAGAAAGTACGGATTGGAGGGCGCAGCACGACCGTGGTCTACGAGGTCTCGGCAGCACTGCGCGAAAAGCTGGTGGGACTGGGCAAGGTGTACGTGGGGTGGGACGCTGTGGACGTGTGCGACTACGTCCGCGTCACATGCTGCTCCAGGTGCCAGCAGTACGGGCACCCCGAAAAGCACTGCAGGGCGACGGGCATGACCTGCGGCAAATGTGGCGACAGCGGCCACAAGGCGGAGGAATGCCAAGCTACATTCCAGTGTCAGCAAATAAAATGTATTTTGTTTTATCTGCATTTAATGTTAGGATGTTATTATGGAGCCAATCGGACAGTATGTTAAAACCATTTTGAGCATGTTCATAGACCTCAACTTTTGATTTAGCTGACTAACTTTTGATTTAGCTAACTGTATGTCATCGTTAGATAAGTGATCAATAATTAGATGTCTGCCACAGTAAACCTAGTGTTTTGTCTGTAATTACCTCTCTGCGTCCGAATCTTAACTTCTTTGTCGTGTGCCTGTTTCTCCAGTGTTATGTTCTTCACCATGTTGGGTTTATTTTGAGCACCAGCCTATCAAATTGAAGTGCGCGTTCTGATGGATCTTGATTGCTTCGTCTTCAGTCGCGACGCTGTCCACGTAAGTAAGTAAGTAAGTGTAGGGACACAAAGTATGACAGGAAATATGATCGCGTGACGTATGCTAAGGTTTGATGTATGTATGTATGTAGCGACGGCTGCGATCCGTCAAATAAGCACCAGTCGTGAATATACGGTCCTACCAGAACTACGTCTTTCCTTTAATCACTCAGTCCATACGTATATAATCCTAAAGTGGTGACCCCGACTGAACAGTAACATATCCGTGCGCGTTTATACTTTTTTTGGACATTTGCCAAACAATGAATACTCAAGGTGCATATCCACAAGGTGCATACCCGCAGGCTAAACCAGAGGCCGGGACCGATGCACGTGCGAGCGACGACACATTGGCGAGCATCACAGTATCCTCTCGTATACCAGAATTTTGGGCGGACCAGCCACGACTGTGGTTCGTCCAATTTGAGGCCGCAGTAACGGGTCAAAAGCTGAGTGACGCAGCGAAACAAAATTTAGTGGTAACCAAGCTCACAAAGACCGCCATACAACAGGTTAGTGACCTTTTATTGTCACCACCGGAAAGTCGGAAATATGAGTCGCTCAAAGACCGGTTACTACAGGTTTTTGAGGAGTCAGAGACGAGACAGTTCCAGAAGCTTTTAGGTGAAATGGAATTGGGCAGTCAAAAACCTTCCCAATTGTTGCGCCGAATGAGAGATCTCGCTCGAGGGAAGATTCCGGATTCCACACTTCAAATCATGTGGAATAGCCATCTTCCATCACCAGTGCAGGCTGTTTTAGCGGTGACTGAGGTAAAGGACCTTGAGAACCTAGCAATAGTGGCAGACAAGGTTATGGAGGCATCGAGACCCGCAGAAGTAGCAGAGATTGCTGCACCCGCGACCACCAGTACGGACTCTAGCACTCAAGAACTGAGGGAGATGATTCAGAAGCTGAGCGTCGATGTAGCTGAACTACGCCGCTCGCAACGATCGCGGACAGACAGAGACAGAGGAAGGCGATTCAATCGGTCAAGGTCAAGGACTAGAGATTCAAGTAGGAACCGAAGGCATCCAGAATGGTTATGTTTTTATCACCACCGATACGGAGTGAAAGCTACGAAATGTGTCGAGCCATGCAATTGGAAGGGAGCGAAACCAGCATCACAAGCGGGAAACTAGTGGCGATACAACCTAGAGCGGTGGATTGTGTCGGCGTGCCTAATTACCGCTTATGTGTGACAGACAGGAAAACCGGACTTCGATTCCTGATCGATACGGGTGCGGATGTATCAGTGATCCCAGTGTCATGTGTCACGAAAGAGTGCGTTTTAAAAAACATCGCGAGTGATACCTATAGGGTTTACGCGGCAAACGGTACAGAGATAAGAACATACGGCACACGTACTTTAGTTTTAGACTTAAATTTAAGGAGAGCGTTTAGATGGACGTTACGTTACGTTGTAACACCTGTAATTGCTCTCCTATTCAAAGAACATCTTGTGTAAAGTATCTAGGAGTACACATTGATTCCACACTAAGTTGGAACAAACATGTAGAAGTAACGGTGTCTCGCGTTCGAAAGCTGCTGTTTCCAATGAAAAAGCTCAGAAATGTAGTTACCTTCCCACTGTTGAAAACGATTTATTTTGCATTAGCTCAACTCCTAACTTACTGCATTTCAGTTTGGGGTGGCACCTTTAAGACCCTTATGCTTCGCCTTGAGAGGGCTCAGAGGGCCGTTTTGAAAGTAATGCTTCACAAACCGTATCGTTACTGTACAACCCAACTATACAAGGATATGTCTGTTCTCACTTGCAGGCAACTCTGTGCACTCAATATAATCCTACGTAAGCATGCCTCCCTAAATTATGACCCAAAACTGTTTACAAATAAACGACGTAAAGACCTGGTTTGTCGTTCTGTCAGAATTAAAACTGCCCTGGCAAGTCGAAACTATCTGCACCTGAGTGGCCGGCTTTATAATGCAATTAACAAAGCATGTAACATATACCCCCTTCCAAAATTCAAGTGTAAGATTGCAGTAAAACAATACCTTCAGGGTCTTACTTACGACGACACTGAAAGACTGTTCGCCAGGGTATCATAAATAGTAAGCGCAAAACACACACACACACACACACACACACACACCACACACATTTCCTTGCATGCCATAAAAATAAAATTAAAATTAATATTATTATTTTTTCAATCTAAATTATATTCAACTCAATTCAGTTTTTATTCCAATAGGTATCTATGCTTATTTGTACCAGAAATATATGTTTCTTTGTATTGTTACTAGGTATATGAAAACATTATGTCTCGGTTTAGCTTGTTACTTAAGGCTGTAGGAGGAAGGCGCCGGTGTCTGTCACACAGTTTATACTAGCACAGACATCGTCGTTTACTCTATCTTTTTAATACCCCTATCTATGTACATTGTGTTTTTATGATAGATAAGTTGTATCCACATTTGTTACAAATAAATTATTATTATTATTAACGTTTATAGTAGCAGCCGTGAAGCAACCAATAATTGGTGCCGACTTTTTAGGTCATTATCGGTTGCTGGTAGATAGGGAGTAGGCTCGCGGAAATTGAAGGATGAAATCACGCATCTAAACGTTCTCACATCAATAGTTGATACGAGTGTATATGACTCATCTGTTAAGACACTGGACTGTAATAATAATTGGCACGACTTATTACTCAGGTATCCGGAGGTTACCAAACCAGTATCATACCGGGATACACCTAAACATTCAGTATATCATGTTATTGAGACTTCGGGACCACCGGTATACGCGAAAGCTAGGCCTTTACCGCCGGATAAGTACGCAAAAGTGAAAGAGGAATTTCGGACAATGACAGAAATGGGTATCTGTCGACCGTCTAAGAGTGCCTGGGCCAGTCCTTTACATGTAGTGCCGAAAAAGAACGGCGAGCTCCGTCCTTGTGGCGATTATAGACGGTTGAATGCGATGACCAAGCCTGATCGCTATCCAATCCCTCGAATACACGATTTTAAGTACTTATTAGCGGGTAAGAAAAATATTTTTAGCAAATTAGACTTAAATAGATCATATCATTTTATCCCAGTGGCCCCGGAGGACATAGAGAAAACGGCAATTATAACGCCTTTTGGGTTGTTCGAGTTTCCACGAATGACGTTCGGATTGCGTAACGCAGCGCAATCGTTCCAGAGGTTTATGGATACGGTGGTACTGCGCGATTTAGATTTTTTATTCAACTATATCGATGACGTCATTATCGTGAGCGAAACTCCTGAACAACACAGAGAGCATTTAAACGCTGTTTTCGAACGGTTTGATAAATATGGTATTACGATAAATATCTCGAAATGTGTATTTGGTCAATCTATGATAGAGTTTCTAGGTTTTGAAGTGTCAACGGACGGCGTTCGCCCACTCGACGACAAGGTGCAAGCTGTGAAAATTTTTCCGAGACCGGACACCATTGCGCAATTACGCCGATTCCTAGGTATGATTAATTTTTATAGACTGCATATACCTAGGGCTGTAGAATTTCAATCAGTACTTAATCAATATTTGCATAATTTAAAAAAAAAATGACAAAACTCCTATAGAGTGGACTGATAAGGCCGACGAGGCATTTAAGAAATGTAAGGAGAGCTTACAAAGCGCCGCTACATTATCTTATCCATTGCCTAATACTAAATTAGCGCTGATGACAGACGCTTCGAATACCAGTGTTGGTGCAGTCTTACAGCAACATAGTAACAATACCTGGCAGCCACTCGGGTACTTTTCAAAAAGTTTATCGCAGACAGAAGCCAAATATTCCACATATGACAGAGAATTGTTAGCAATATATATAGCCATCAAATATTTCAAAAATTTAGTAGAAGGTCGATCACTAACCATATACACAGATCACAAACCTCTCATTTATTCTTTTACAAAATCCAGTAACGATAAGGAAAGTCCGAGAAGTATAAGGCAACTCTCCTATATTAGTGAATTTACCACGGACATACAGTATATCAGTGGTAGGAAAAATGTCGTCGAAGACGCATTATCACGCGTCGAGACTATACAGTGTCCCACGTTTCTAGATTACGTAGAGATAGCAAAACAACAAACGGACGACGCTTATCTGCAGCAGACATTACAAACATCGGACACCAACAGCAAATTGCAGTTCAAGCAAATTTGCCTGCCTGACTGCAATACATATATATATTGCGAAACTTCAACAAAAAATATACGACCTTATTTACCAGAAAAGTTTAGGAAATTAGCATTCGAATCTGTCCACAGCCTTAGTCATCCTGGTATCAAAGTTAGTAAAAGATTAGTTAAACAAAAATTCTTTTGGCCAGACATGGACAGAGACGTAGCACATTGGGCGAGATCATGCGTTCAATGTCAAAGAGTTAAAATTACAAGACATACGGTATCGGGCTCAGGAGAATTTGTGAGGGCAGATAAATTTTCACACATTCATATAGATATAATTGGCCCACTTAGCACTACTGTTGATGGTTACAGATATTGTGTGACTATGATAGACCGGTTTAGCGGGTGGCCAGAAATTTTCCCTGTACAAAATATAACTGCTGAGACTGTACCTAGGGTGGTATTCGAAGGTTGGATATCCCGTTTTGGCTGCCCTGTTAAACTAACGAGTGACCAGGGCAGACAATTCGAAAGTGATGTTTTCCAGCAATTAATAAAGTATTTAGGAATCCAAAAGATGCGAACGACACCTTATCACCCAGAAAGCAATGGCTGCATTGAACGCTGGCACAGAGCACTAAAAGTGGCTCTGATGGCACGTCTTAACAGCAACAGTTCATGGGTAGACGAACTTCCATCGGTGTTAGGATTACGCGCCGCTACTAGAAGCGACAGCGGTGTGAGCGCAGCCGAATTAACGTACGGAAAGACAATAAGGTTACCAGGCGACTTCTATGACAATGTTAGATTTTGTGTGCCGGACTCGGAATATTTGCAAAAACTTAGAGATAGCATTAAGAATTTAAAACCTAAACCGCCAAGCCACAGTAATTCACGTCCAATATTTGTGCCAAGCGAGCTGACTACATGCAAAAGCGTTTTCGTTAGAAATGATACCATTCGTAAATCTCTACAGCCACCTTATGATGGCCCGTATAGCGTCATAAGCAGGAGAGGAAAAACTTTCGTAATAAAAATAGGTGATAAAGAAACGACTATTTCGGTAGATAGACTTAAACCAGCCTATTTAATCGATGGACAACCATCGTCCACAGACCATAATTTTCCTGACAAAAATAACGAAAAATTTGCATCAAATAACGCAGACCCTTCTAGCAAAGTTCTACATCCGAGAACCTCGCGAAGTGGCCGCGTTATCAAACGCCCGGTACGTTTTGCAACGTAAACATTTTTGCAGGTGGCTCACGCGTCCAGTAACTATGTGCAATTATATGCGTCATTATTTTATTGTGCAACTGTATTTAATGTAATAAGAATGTGAACCTAAATGTAACTTGTAATAAGCAATTTACCAATAACAATAATGTAACATGAATGATATTTCATCATTTTATTTTGACAAATAGCAAAAATATTTTATAAGTTCGCAAAGTAACAAAATGTATTGCAAAATATACTGCAACTAAGTATGCTCTAGATTAATTATGTTAGAAATAGCATTTAGTATACAATTACACATCATTAAGACGTTACGCGCGAACGATATAGTCAGCATCATGGGCGGAGTACAGAGCAAAGACCCAGTAGTTGCCCAAACAACTGTGAACAATTCCATGATCACTCAGAAGCTGGACACGATGAACTGGTACGTTATCGCATTGATCGTCATCGTCAGTATCGTCATAAGCTTCCTAGTGTGGCGCCACTGCAAAGGAACTGCGAAGAGCTGGGTGCGCAGGCAGGTGTTCACAAGTGACGCGCCGCTGACGAGCGTGCAGACGGTCCCTCGTCAGCAGCCGATGACGCCGCAGTACGCTTCGTAAGCAACGCGACAGGACACCGCTACTCAACAACGCTACGACTATGTAGTGTTGCGTTTTTAGATATAAGTATATTGTAAAAATTGGGATTAGGGCATTATTGGGGAATATATTTTTTTCTTGTAAAGGGGGGAATACTGTAGGGACACAAAGTATGACAGGAAATATGATCGCGTGACGTATGCTAAGGTTTGATGTATGTATGTATATAGCGACGGCTGCGATCCGTCAAATAAGCACCAGTCGTGAATATACGGTCCTACCAGAACTACGTCTTTCCTTTAATCACTCAGTCCATACGTATATAATCCTAAATAAGTAATTTATTTTAGTTATTTATTTTCCAAAATGTAGGTGTAAAAAGTAGTCATCCATGTAGTGGCTCGACGTTATAGCTTGCACGGCGTTAGGGTACTCCTGTGTGTACCGTTTTGCATTGGCGTCTCGTACTGTGTGCGCGATGAAGGGTGAACGTGAAGATCCGAAGATCATTGACGTCATCTTGTATATCTTCGGTGTCTTGGTACGTTCCTCCCTTCGCTAGAGGAACATCTGTGCGGCTTGATCCTGGTTTCTTATTTTTACTTGGAGAAACATTTCTTTTATATTGGCAGTGACGGCTACTGGACGCTCTCTAAACCGAAACAGAATCCCAGGCAATTAATTCAGGAGATGAGGACCTTCGAGTAGGTAGTCGTTCAGGCATACTCCACGGTATTGATGTGCAGTGTCGAACACTAGGCGCATCTTACCCGGTTTATTTGGGTTCACGACCGGGAAATGCGGTAGGTACCATGCTTTCTTATTTGTGTTTTCCGTTCCGTCGCACTCCTGGGCATATACGTTCAGTAGGTTCTGGATTAGCGCGCTGTACTGCCCTGCGAAGCTCGGTGATGAGTCCATCTTCTTTTCTATTGTCCTTAGTCTCTTAGAGCGCAGTTATAATTGTTGGGCATCAAAGTGTCTTCATCTCGCCATGGTAACGCGACTTCAAAGTGATCACCGACTCTTCTCATGCTGCCGTGGACCATGTAAATCGCCTTCTTATCCTCTGCTTTGACCTTATTTGCCAAAGAAACTCTTAGGGCATCAATCTTGAAGTGTGACTTCATCAGCTCCTCTACCCGACGTACGTCATCTATCTGCCTTGCTGCAGACATGTCGTATAGATGTAGCACAACTTGTCCTTCTTGCAGTCCCATGGGTCACCCATCCTAGCTGAGTGTGGGAGGCACTAGGTTCATTTTTCTTGCCCATACGTAGTTCACGGGTGACTATCAGGTGCCAGTTGTCGGCCCCTATTAGCAACTTCGGTGTGGCTTCTTCATAGAAAGCGCCTCTACTTATGTCTCGGAGGTGTGGATAGTTGTTTAATGTCGACCTATCCATCGCTTGACAATGTAGTTGCAGGTCTTTCATGGTACGTGCGCGCAAATCCTGGAAGTCCCCGTCTTGACCGCGTACTTGTAGTCTGACCTCGTGGTTGCATTCCTCTTGTTTTTTCAAAGACACTCCTTGGATGCGTAAAGTCGAGACCGGTCCGCTTATATGTAGGTAGCGCCCCTCGTCGACGAGTGATATTTTTGACCCTTTGTCTAGAAGGGCGAACGCTGATATTTGCCCGCCCGCCCGAGCGATGTAGGTAGACGCACAATTTCGCACCGTGGATACTGGAATTTTGCGAAAATAACGATATTAGCACAAACTGAGCACAGGACTTAGGAAGGAAATTGGGTGGATTGACCTGACCGTTGCTGAAGATGGTGCTTGCTGCTTCGGATGAACGTTCGGCTCGAAGGTCCAAATATGGTGGGGTTTTTCTTTGTCAGGTCGTCGTCGTCGTCGTGTCAGCGTCGTGGGTTGGAAATTAGACAAGGCTTCGTATGATGGTTACGTGTAATATCGTTGTTTTTACAGTAGTTTTATCTTCTAATAAATAGCGGTTACAAATTAGCGTGTGTTCGTTGGCGTGTCACAAAGACAGTGAAAATCCGCTGCGCGTCGCTAGTGTCGCGCCGTTGTCATCGCTCCATCCTCGCGCGCCGCCTACGTCACATCGATGATATTATTTGCCCCAGTAGATGGCGCTGTAGTCGTGAACAAATATTACTTTGAGTTGGATCAGCGGTTTCTTGGCACTGCGGCTCATTGACATCGGTGTCGCTATATCGCTCCATACTTTCTAATTCAATTTCTGCCTGTGCGTACGAAAATAAATTTTGCCTTTTTAGATCACAATTCAATTTTTTCCAATCAGGACTTGGCTTCGAACGTTCTTCCTTGATCAGCTTCAAAATGTTTTTATTCTTTGGAGGCCAACTTAATATTCCATTAAACTCCCAAAGTGACGGTACAATGCTCAATCGATCACCGTCCGGTTCTGAAGTACTAACGATCTTAAAAGGCATTATTCTGAAATAAAAAAATTAAACAATCACATAATTCTATGTAATAAATACATAACTTGTACAAAGGTTATTGAACAAAGGTTTTCTGGGTAGGTAGGTAGTATTGTTTGCATAAGCTTTTTACAGTTTGTAGGTACCTGCTTAATTATGTCAATCGTAAACGTTATTGCGAATCAGTGCTGCCATTTTAGCGCTTTCGGCGCTAGATCTAGCGCTTTTTTGCTATGGGCACTTGATCATTTTAGCGCCTAACGGATAATTTAGCGCTTTCTTAATTTTTAATATGGCAGCACTATTTGTTCCTTGGAGAATAAAATTATTGTCTATGTTCAATTTTGTGCTCTATGCCAGCTGGGTTTTAATATGGCAATAGAGCACGGGGAATCCCATGAACATTAAGTACGGTTTGTTTCATGTTTGGTTGATTGACTTTGCTTCTTTCATTTTCATTCTGTCTATGTGAACGCACTGAAGTTCAAGTTTAGAAATAACGTTTTAAGCACTGATTTTATTAGTTACTCTTGTGAGTGTTCCATAGTGTTGTGTTGGTTAACTCTTTTGAAATGGATGTACCATTATCAAAAAAAAACTGTGTACAAACAAAGATATAAAGTCGAATGGGAGAAATCGCCCAACTTTAAACAATGGTTGAAACCTGTGCCTGGAGATGATACAAGGCCAATGTGTTTGTATTGTAGGAAGGATTTTCTTGCCAAATTAAGCGATATCCAGAGACATTGTGATTCAGTTCATCACAAGAAGCAGGCGAAACCTTTCTTGGACAAAAAACAAACACAAATCTCTTCAATGCTGCAAAAACCCGTCGATAAGCTCTGTGTTGAGGCTGAAGGTGCTCTCTCAATGTATGTTGCAGAACCCACAGCTATACAAGCAATTGATCACCTTACCGAATTATGTAAGAATAAATTTTCGGATTCTAAGGCTACTACAGAAATGAAATTGCACCGAACGAAATGTACAGCAATAATTCAGGAAGTATTAGCACCTCATTTAAAGATTCTTTGAGAAATGATATTGGTGATAATTCGTATAGCTTGATTATAGATGAATCTACTGATGTTTCTGTTCGAAAATATCTCGGTATTGTTGTTAAATATTTTAGCAGCAGTCGCAACGAAATAGTTTCCACATTCTTAGGGCTGGTTGAATTGGAATCTGCAGATGCCGAAGGAATAGTTTCGGCGTTAACAGCACAACTTGAAGCTTTTAAACTTGATAAAAGCAAGTTAATTGGAATCGGAACAGATAATGCTTCGGTTATGACTGGAGTAAACGCAGGTGTCCATAAAATATTGCAGGAAAGGTATGCTTTACCCAATCTAGTGTTGATAAGATGTGTCTGCCATTCGATTCAATTGGCAGTGTCACATGCGTCATGTGAGACTATACCAAGAAATATAGAATTTATTTATTTATTTATTTATTAGGTTCACCAACAATTGTTTACACTGGTATTATGCTTAATATAACATGTAACATAAATAATGTACTAGTGTAACAATCACTTATAGGAATCACTTTATGATAAGAGAAACTCACAATTGGTTCAAGCTTTCACCGAAACGAAAAAACGAATATAAAAAAATATATTGAAGCGATAAACTGTGGAGAGGAGCCACTTAAGATCTTAAAAGCTTGTGATACACGATGGCTGTCAATTGAACCCGCGGTAACTAGAATCTTAAGTCAATGGATAGAACTAAAATTACACTTTCAATTAATGAGAACTCGTGAAAATTGCTACCAAGCCGAATTATTATATAACATGTACAACGATGAAAGAAACAAAATTTATTTGCAGTTTTTGTGTGGAATACTTAATAATTTACAAGGGGCAATAAAAACTTTTGAAAACAAAACTTCTGACCCATGTCTGCTCTACAATACGCTACATGATTTGATACGAAACATGTGCACGAAAATAATAATAGCGCAACCGAGAATGCAATTCGAAAGCATTAATGTGAAAGAACATCAGCTGTCTCTGTCACCATACCTTGGTTATTTATTTGAGAAAGAGATGAACGAGTCTTCATTGAATGAGGATGAAAAAAATGCAATGAAGACGAGGTGTGTTGATTTTATTATTAAACTAATAAATGAGCTGCAACAAAGACTGCCTGAAAATTTAAAACTACTTAAAAACTCTATGGCATTATCTGTTTCCGTCATTTTAAAACCAAACAGAAATATTGATAACTTTATACAAGTTTTGGAAAGTCTGGGTTACACAGAAAATATGGATAATGTTATACAGCAGTGGCAAACTGATATCCTACAAAACTGGGAAAATACCGAAGATACGGTGAAGTTCTGGACAGAAGTTCAACAGTCGAGGGACGCAGCTGGATGTCGTCCATATAAAGACTTATTCAATGTCGCGACAAAAATAATGAGTTTGCCACATTCAAATGCTGATATTGAGCGGGTGTTCAGCTTAATGAATGTGGTTAAAAGCAAGTTGCGAAATGCATTGCATTTAAAAACTATTAACGCCATCCTATTAATAAGAACAGGATTAACCGCGGTTAACAGCAACTGTTATAATGATCAACTACCAGCTAATATTTTAAGTAAGATAGTATTATCCGAAAAATATAAAGTAAATACTACTGAACCTAACCAGCCTGGACCCTCGAGTTCAGCTATGATGGAAGAAGAATTTAAATTTTTTTTAACTTGTTTTTTACTTAAAGTTGTTCTATTCTAAATTTTATTATTGTAATAAATAGTTGTTTTTCACTACAATCACTTCGTATTTTATTTTATTTTTGTCGTGCGTATGACGCTTTTTCCACGATCAATGTGATTACACAATCTACCATACTTAACACAAAGAGCAAAACAACGGAGCCGTAAACGAGATGCGTTTATAGGAGTCGCAATCTGCGTCTCGCTTCCAAACCTTTATCAGAATTGTTTTAAGAGTTCATGGTAACAGCCCATGTTTAGTATGGGAGATTATTTAATCACACTGATCGTCTAAAAAGCGCTTCAGTTAAAAGTTCGAATTTAGCGCTTTATTGACTCGTTTGAGCCGATTTAGCGCTTTAATGGCTCGTGAATATATTCGAATCTAGCGCTTAGTGCACCGCTGTTAGCGCTGATTAGAGTTTGTCATCTGGCAGCACTGTTGCGAATTGAGGTATATAAACAGAACTAGGTATAGGTACATTAAAAGAGTACGCAACGTTTCTTTTGACCATGCAGGCAACGACGACAAGCGACTGGCGACTGTGCGTACCGAGAGCCGACTGAGCACTATAAGACGGGTGTGTAATGTATGATATAATAACAAATGCTCTAATTTCACTTGAAATAACGTTCATATAATATAATTTTCATATGCTATAAAATCATATAACCTAATTTCATATGACCTAATGTTTCATATGATATAATTTTCATTTAATATAAAACATTTAGTATAACGTTCATTTTATATAATTTTCAATATGTATAATATTCTTTTTATATAACATTCATTTGACCTAATGTTCTTTTGACCTAATTTTCATGTTTAATGGTCACAGTTCTAACCTAACTCAAATGGCACCTAACCAAATCTTAAAATATTCAATGCATGGTCGAGGGTGGGCTTGGTCGACGGAGCCCCGCTTCGTGGGGCTCCTACTTCTGGATGGTTTATAAAAATATAACCACGAAAGGAATGGCGGGGTCTATTCGCTCGCTTCGCTCGCTCACACGACCCCGCCATCCCCTTCTAACCTAACCTGTCCGAGTCGGGGTGCCCTAAAGTCCAGATTAAGACATACATTTTTTTTCACGTTGTCGTTCACAAATCCAATAAACTTTATTCTTCACTTCCCTGTTTTTGTTATAAATGTATCCATTTACAGCAAGTTTTAGTCCACCTTTAGAACTTTTGAACGTACTATAATTAATAGCAGTCATTTTAAAATCTAAAACAAATATCGAGATTGCAATAGCCACACAATGAATAATTTCGCTGTAACTGTATGACAGTAAGAAAAATAATAAATTCGTGTATAGTCTACCCACCTCACGCATAAAAGCAAACTTTTGTAGCAATTAATGCTTATGCGATGCATTTTTGCTAACACCATACTAGCAGGCGTTTAAAATCGTATCAGATTTTCTAAATTATATTATAAGTTATTAGAGATTATGAGTATTATAGTAAATGAATAATATACTACATGAATATTATGTCAAGTGTGCATTATAGGAAATGTTTATTATATCATAAGAAATTAGATAAAATGAAATTATATCAACAATTCATTATCTCAACTGATCGTTATATTAAACAAAAGTATATTAACTGAAATTAGGTCAAGTGAACGTTAGATTTTTTGTTATTATATCAACCGTTACACACCCCTATAAGACAGGCGCATCTAGCGCGCGAACGACAGAAAGAGATGGCCGCACTTAGGCACAATAGGCTAGGTGAAAACACAGTTTTATAAACGAGAGCCACGCGCGGGTGGACTGCGCAGCGGTAAAGCTTATCAGTCGATCCGATACATTATGAGGATCAAATGTCTCTCACTTCCGCGCGAGGCATTCTTGTGAGCGGACGTTTTCTAATCTTTGTCTCAACTTATTGAGTGTGTATTTTTTATCTTGTTTGCGCGCGGGCCAACCGGTTTTTTCCGGTCGGTCCCTGCAGCTGTTGTTTTGTTCACATGAGTGAATCAAATTCAAGTAATGTAAACATCAATACAATGTCGAGCGCTGACGAGTTGGAGTACGGGAGAAATATGGAATTTGAGGACAATACACAACAGGCTGACACTGAGTCGATTGGAGGGAAACGGCCAAGGGAAGAAAACTCTTCTGAAGAAGGATGGACAGTAATGAATAGAGGACGAAACAAACTAGTATGTTGTAGAGGAGACCAAGTTGAGAGGGAAAAAGATGAGAGGATACAGGTATGTGTGACTTGTAAAGAACCATTGCCTAAACAGTTCGCTTTAGCACGATTACTTAAGACGCATAACATTGCCAGTGGCAGGATTAATAGAATTAAATACGTGCATCAAAATAAAATGTTAATCACGTTTGATAACGATATCGGCGCGGATGAATTTATAAGTTGTTCGGTGTTTACTGACATGGGCTGGTCTTGTCAAAAAACATCCGAAGTAGGTGTGTCGTACGGCCTTATTAAAGCTGTGGAATTGGATATATCTGATGCAGATCTTAAAGCTAATTTGACAAGCAGTGCTGAAATAACATCTATTAAGAGGTTAAATAAACGGTGCTCGGACGACCGTGATGGTAACGGCTGGACACCGAGTGAAACGATGCGGCTAGGATTTAAAGGATCTTCTCTTCCGGCTTTTGTCTACATTTATAATTTGAGGATTCCAGTGGAGCGGTTTATTTTCCCGGTTACACAATGTGCTAATTGTTGGAAATACGGCCATTTAAAGATAAGATGTCCATTAAAGAAACCCGTCTGTCCCAAGTGCTCTCAAAAACACGATAATTGTATAATTACAGAATACACTTGTGTGAATTGTTCAGGTCGTCATACAGCGTTTGACAAAATATGCCCATATTTTAAGAAAGAAAAGAAGCTGAGGGATTTAATGTCGGAATTTAACTGCACGTACAGGAAAGCCCTTACAATGTACGTTCCTCCCTCCCCTGTTAATATTTCACAAGTGGTTCCTGAGCCAATGCTTGAAGCCAATCATAATTCTACAGTAAGTGCCACAAATGTCATTACGGTGTCTACGCAACTTTCGATTGACGAAAATGTCGATACAGCCTCCCAAGTGGACTGCCCAGGTACATCCACAGCAAATCAACGAACTAAGCCTATGCCTAAACGAAATTTAAAGAAGCAAAATCGTCGACCAGTTACCCCTACGCCTGCCGAGGACATGATATGGCATCAGGCTTCCGAATCTTCAGATTCTTCAGAAAAAAATACCGCACCTTTTTTGCATAAAAACAATAATTCTGACAATAACTCGTCCCATAATTTAAACTTTTGGCATATGATAAGGAAAATTAGAAATATTATAAAAAGCAAAGAATCCATTCAGGTTAAAATTAAGCAGTCGATTTCCATGTTTTCAGAGTGGTTGACACATAAAATTGTAAGTAGCTTATCTATTGATTCGTTATTCGATTTATTTGTTGGAAATGGCGGATAACAATAATTGTATGAACTTAAATATTATACAATGGAATTGCCAAAGCATAAGACCCAAATCTCGTTCACTTGAATTACACTTAAGCCAGGAAAAAATCCACATTGCCGTGTTGAGCGAAACTTGGTTGGAACCTGATAGTTTTTTTAAAATTAGTGATTATAACACATTTAGATTGGACAGAGACGATGGTTACGGTGGTGTTGCTATTATGACTCATCGCTCGGTAAAGGCTGTTGTGTGTAGTACGCAAAGTCGCAACCCTGGTATTGAATTGTTACATATTAGAATTCTTAATTGTCAGCATATTGAGAATATAATTTCCATTTATTGCCCTTCGACTGTATACACCACTCAAAGCGATTGGGACGCGATCTTTTCTATTGGGACCGCTAAAACTCTTATCTTGGGAGATTTTAACGCGCATCACTCTAATTGGTCTGTAAGAACTGATCGGCGCGGCTCCGAAATATTTGACTCCATGTTAGATTATAATTTCATTAGTTTGAACGATGGTAGCTTCACTAGAATCAGAATGTTTGATGGAGTTCTCCAGCAATCTAGCCCTGATGTTTCATTTGTTTCTTCAGATCTTTCATTATTATTTATGTGGAATCCAACAAACGAATCACTCGGAAGTGATCATTTAATTATTAAATTAAACTGTGTACTTAATATTAATCGTGAATACCAAAACAGAAGAAATTTTAAAAAAGCTGATTGGACTTTATATGCTGCATTTATAGACGATTATTTGCAAAATTGCATAACTCCCCAGGATCCTCAGGAGTTATATGATCTCCTATATAATATTATACAAAAAGCTGCGAACAAATATATTCCCTACATAAAAATCCCTCAAAATATTTGCGATTCTTTTAAGCCAAAACCATATTGGTCTTCAGAGTTGTCCAAGGCTGTTGCGGAGCGGCGCTTGGCTCTCGCAAATCTGAGAGGTTGCCCCACTCCAAGAAATTTAGATATCCTCCAGGAAAAAATAAGCACTGCTCAAAGGCTTATCCGCAGGGCTAGGTGTAAATCTTTTCAACAATTTTGTTCATCTGTAGATGAAACCTCTTCAGCATCCGAAATGTGGCGCAAGATGAGGTGGTTAAAGGGTCGGCAAGGACCTAGCGTCAGTGTAGATAAAGAAAAAGCCGAGCATCTGCTTACTGACCTTACCCCAGATTTTGTTTGTCCATCGCAGCCTTCTTTTAATTCTAATAATGCAATGTTGGAGTTGCCAATTTCAATGCCCGAATTAGTCAACTGTATTAAAACTACTGACACAGCTCCTGGGTCAGATCAAATATCCTTTTCCATGATCAAACACCTTCCGCGTTCCGGTAAATATATATTACTTTTAATATATAATCAATGTTTTTCCTTCGGTTTTGTTCCATTACAATGGCGTCAAATTAAAATACATCCAATCCCCAAGCATGGTAGTTCAACTTCATCTTTACGTCCTATCTCCCTGATATCTTGTATTTGTAAAAATTTTCATGCTATTCTGTGCAAACGTATAGAGTGGTTCTTTGAAAAACAATGTCTTTTCCCTGAGGACATGGTGGGTTTTCGTAAGGCACGATCTTGTCTGGATAACCTTACGCGCTTGGTTTCTGAAATTCAACTAGGATTCTCTAAAAACTTGGTTACAACAGCGTGCTTTATAGACATCGAAAACGCTTACAACAATGTTGATATTCCTTGTCTGTTACGTATTTTGGATGAGTTTGGCGTTGGATCAAAAATTTGTGTATATTTGTGGTCCTTTTTATCAAATAGACATTTGAAAGTAGCGACGTACGATTGTGAGATTGCTAGATTTACTGGCCGTGGATTAGCTCAAGGAGACCCTTTGGCTCCACTTCTATTTAATATTTTAACACTACATATATGTAAGAATGTGGGCCAGGTTAATATATCTCAATATGCTGATGACTTTGTGTTATATTCAACAAAAAGCAATTTAGATTCAGCGTTTGAAGAACTTCGGTGTGCGTTGCGATATACCAAAGTGTTAATTGATAAGTTGGGTTTAACTATGTCTCCAAACAAAACTAAGATTTGTGTTTTTAAAAAAGGTTGCTTTAGGAGGTCTATCGACTTCGATTTTGATGATACTTCAATAGAAGTCGTTAATAATGTGAAATATTTAGGTCTCTGGCTGGATAGTTCATTAAGATGGGGTAAACACATCAATGAAACCTCACAGAAGGTAATGAAATTCATTAATTTACTTAAGGTTTTATCCGGTCCGGGATGGGGACTTCACCAAAAACACCTAAGACGTTTATATATTTCTATTATTCGGAGTAGAATTGATTATGCCAGTTTCTTGTTTGACTGTAGTTGTAATTCTAAACTAATAAAACTAGATAGGGTCCAAAATCAGGCATTGCGTGTTGTTGGTGGATTTATAAGGAGCACCCCGATACATGTGATGGAAAGCGAGTTATGCCTTCCACCACTTCACATTCGTCGGAGATACTTAGCTATCAAATTTATGTTAAAATCAAAATATTTTGTTAACAACAAAACTACAGAATCATTAAAAAATCTTTCACGAGTTACAAGTTCTAACTATTGGCAGAACAAGAAGCTCCCACTACTAATTGAAATCTTTTTACATTATAACTCTTTTCCAATACACTCAAGTGTTCAACTTGGAATATTTTCTCTTGATAGATGGATTAGTAGTATTGATATGTCTCACATAGTCTTCGATAATATTCCTAGTATCTCTAAAGCTAAACGCCACTACAGCACTTTACAAATAAAACATTTATGTACTTCATATATTCAAGAACAATATTCAGGCTATCATACGATTTTTACTGACGGTTCCAAAGATAAACATATAGGAGGCTCTGCCTTTTTGGATCCCATTTCCTGTAATCACATGAAGCTTAAGATTGATTCAGATATTTCTATTATGCACATTGAATTGATTGCGATATTGGAAGCTTTGTCCTATATCCTAACAATTAATGGCGATAAATTTGTGATTCTGACAGACTCCAAAAGCTCGCTGCAACACTTGGCTCGGCACACTTCTCAGATGCGAGGTATTCCGACAGCCTACGCGATATATGAATTGCTCTTAAAGCTCCAGTCTAATTCTAAAACAGTATGTCTTCAATGGATTCCGTCGCATTGTCAGATAGAAGAGAATGATAAGGTTGATATGCTCGCCAAACAAGCGTGTGTTGATGGAGTTAACATGAATATCACGCCATTGTATTCGGACTATTTTGGAAAGGTTAAGAGAAAGTGCTTAGATCTTTGGCAGGAGTATTTTGATGAGAGATCAAAAGAAAAAGGGATATGGTATCGAACGATCCAGCCAGAGATTTCTCGGCTTCCGTGGATAGATTGTGCCCTCAACAAAAACCTTGTTACTATAGCCTTGAGACTTCGTTCCGGACATATTCCTTCAAATAAGTTTTATTATTTAATGAAGAAAGCTTTGTCTCCAAACTGTGATGACTGTGGAGTTGTTGATGATGTGGTTCATATCCTGTTGGAGTGTGTCCGGAATGAAAATACTAGAATTGATGTTTTAGGACTACATAAAAGTTATGATATTGGCTTATGTAATTCCATCCTCGCTTTTCCATTGTCCGATAAGGCAAAACAATTGTACAAGTTAGTTATAAGATAGATCATAATGAACAATATTATGTTTTTCTGCACTGGGCGATGTGGTCGCTAAGCGACAAAGCCCTTTAATCAAATAAAAAAAAAAAAAAAAAAAAAATGTCTCTAAGCCAATTTCATAAAATAATACAATACAAAAGTCAGAAATGAGCGTCAAAGTTCTAAATTCAATTACAATCAAACGCAAGGACAGTTATCGTTTTACTAAACGAAAATTAAGCGTGACGTCACGTTTTGCGTAACAGACTTCTTAGAGTATGTAAAAACTAAGAAATTAAAATATGTTGTGGATGAAATATTGCATTTATGTTTATTTTGCTGTACAATTTATTTTACAATAAAAAATATATATCTATAGGTATTTATATATTAATACTTTTCTACCCAATATGAAAGGTTCGCGCGCGCGGAAAACGATGTGTTAAATAATATCACTGACAATTTTGAACTAGAAGTTATCCATGCGGTGGTTTTAGATATAATACTACGGATCCCTAAAGAGTCTGAATAACAACTGTTTAATTGTTCACATTATGGCTAACGGTAGAGCTTGTGGACCATTAAAAGTAAAGAAAACAGCTTATAGCTGCTTACAGTTCACATTTGTAATTTTATTCAGTTTTTTGCTGATTAACGGTACAGTAGTGAACTATTAGACAGCCTTTTTCAGCAAATAAGAGTTTTAACTATTCACGTCGCTGTTTAACATTGTATTGTATAACCTATAAATATACTGGTTCATTTTTCAAGTTTTATGATGTTTTGTGTATGAATTAGGAATGTATTGCATTAGTTTTTACTTCCTGATAACATAATAAAAAATAAAAATAAAACCGAACCGGGTGAAAAATACCGAAATACGGAGACGAACGAGACTCACAGACATAGCGGAAGTGATAGCAAAAAGAAAGTGGAAGTGGGCGGGCCATATATGTCGTAGACTGGATGGGAGATGGAGGAAAAAAGTGCTGGAGTGGAGACCACGAACGGGACGGAGGAGTGTGGGAAGACAACCGACTAGGTGGACAGACGATATCATTAAAGTGGCCGGAAGAAACTGGATAGCCACGACACAAAACCGCCAAAAGTGGAGAGATTTGGAAGAGACCTACACTCAGCATTGGGTGGCCAAAGGTTGAAGAAGAAGAAGAAGAACATAATAATAACTTTTTATCTTATTATTCTTTTCAAAGCACTAAAAATTGTTTGTTCATGTTTTCATCACGGCTTATTTATATCACAAAACTAATTAAAAACCGAATATTTTCGTGGCGCACTAAAATTTTCTTAGACAAAGTATATGTATAATGTCAGTGAAATTACATTCCCAAGCATTTTTCTTTTATTAATATGTAAAACTATGTACTTACCAGGAAATATGAATATTATCCATGTATAATTCACTCCACGAAACAAGTGTTCAATTGGCAGCTAGGGTTATATTTGCTTCTATAATTATGTTTGCTACATCAAATATGTTCACTTTTACACTGGCCGCAAGCAGCCTTTCCCAGTTTAAAACATCTATTAAGAGCGTAGATGTGACATATTTACTGAATAAAGAGTAACTTGTGATCTCTTAGTCAGTCGATATTCAGCGCATAGTACTGTCGTTACCCTTTATAACACTGTTAAATTGCTGCTACACAGCTCCTAAGCAGCTACGTTAACTAAAGGCTGAATAATTTGTGCCCATTTAAGAGTTATAAGAGCTGTATAAGGCCCTATACAGCCCCTATGCAGCTTTTTTTTATTCAGCTTTAAGCATGGTGGGAATCCGTTATTCGGCTGATAAGCAGCCTCGCGTGCTACTTGGGATATTGCACATTTATAATCTTAGTCCTTTTTACGCACTTTCATCGCGATACCGTCCGGCCGCCATTATTTTTCATCTCTCCAAGTGGGTGGAAGTACTGCGTATCGCACAGAAAGAAGTACTGAATTTTATTACATTATAAAATTTACTAACAATAGTCAAATGCTATGAGTTAATTCTTTAATAATTAAACAATGCTAGTTATCACAAATGCAATGGCGTTTTAAGATGAAAGTTTAATTAGTAATGTCATTACTTTTTATAACGTAAATATCACTACCTTACAACATATCCGGTTTTTCAAGGAATTTAATCAAACAACAGGAATTCACAAATAAATGTATGTGTAAAATAATCTTGTTACTTTATCAATTGTAAATTTTGATTGAAACTGATTTAGTTCTCATATTAAATTATAATAGTCGGTTATTGATCATTAAACTCGCAATCCGCGCCATTTTCTGCACAGTAGGTAGCAATGTATCATAAACAAATGTACTGTGTCAAATGACTAAAAGCCCAAAGACAATAAAACAATTATTCTTTTTTAATTGTGACTATAGTTTTAACTAAGGCATCATAAATTAGTTTTATAGTTATTCATCTAGTAATCAAACCAGCAGTACTCTGCGAGTTTTATATTACAACTTGGCCAATAGATGGCGTTGATCTTAAGAAAACCAATAGATACAGACTGTTGCATGCAAATGGTTATAATAATATTCCAAAGCACCGAGCACCGGGCTTAATGGTGTTATTACAATTACAATAAATAGTTACGCATAAGATTATATTATAATCTTTACAAGAGGGCGCGTTCGCGGCGACATATCCTTTACATATGTATGTTTTGATGGGCTAACCTTTCATGCCATGAATGCAAGTCTCCGTGAGTAACTTTTGCAGCATTAACTAAGCAATCCGTAAACTTCAATTTCGTTGCATTTATCAAATTCGCAACTATTACGATTTGTTATCAAAACATAACCTCTGCTCGTGACACGATTGACAGATAAAAGGTTCATTTTCAGTTCAGGAACGTAGAGGACGTTGTCAATGGTCGTGTGAATCCATTCGTTCCCGTTCCATACTTCAAGCGCCACCTGCCCGCATCCTTCCACACTAATCTGAGTTCCATTACCTACAGTCACCAACTTGTTTGTAACGCTCGAATACGATGAAAAAAGTTTATGGTCGCAGCACATATGTTCACTTGCACCGGAGTCTACTAGCCACTGGGTGTTATGAAAATAATCGCCGATTGCACTGTCTACAACGAATGCATTGTTTTCTTTTTGTTTCTTGAAACGACACTGACTTTTGACATGTCCAACTTTATTACAATACCTAATAACACTTCTGCTCAAATCGACCGCCTTTGTTATTATTATTATGATGATTGTTCGAACTTGCACCTTGATTAGATCTACATTCGCTTTGAAAATGTCCCAGTTTATTACATTTGTAGCACTTCACCAATTTTTTATTTAAAAATTTCTTAGCAACAAATGCAGTAGAAGATGATTGCGCACTTTCACCGCCGCTTTTCTCCTTTATCCTTTCCTCTTCTATTAACAACCTGGCTACTAAATTATCGTCGGTCTGCTTATCGTTAGGCGCAGATTCGCAGGCTGATACAAAATGTTTGTATTGATCTGGTAACGACATCAAAACTTTCGTTATTACGAACTTATCCGATATAGTTTCACTGAGCTGTTTCAATTGATTCTGCATTTCCTGTATCTTTGATAGAAAAGTAGACATCTCTGCACCTTCTTCGTATTTAAACTGAAAGAATCTTTGCTGCGCCATATGAATGCTCGTCTCCGATTTTTGTTCATAGACACTTAGTAATTTTCGCCACATCTCAGCCGAGGTTTCACATGATAAAATATGTATCATGACATCTTCTGACATTCTTGTAACCAGCAAGGTCTGGGCTTTTGCATCGGAAGTTTCCCATCGAGTACGGTCGGCATCATTTTCAGGTTTTATCTTAGTGCCGTTTATTATGTCATACAAGCCCTGGCCTCGCAGCAAAACCGTAGTCTGGAACCGCCATATATTCCAATTCTTCGCACCTTCCAATTTTATTGCTCCCTGTCCTTGTAATAAGGAATCCATTGTATTTTCTTGATTCTACTTCTTCTTGCCTCGTTCCAACCAGGAACAAGTAATTTCTTTCCCGGCAAACTTCTAACCTCCAAGCACACGACACGACGACGCCGCACGTGCCTTATTTTTCACGTTGATACTTTTTGCCAGTAAAGACTTCTTGCGTATACTTTTATCCAATCTGATTACGGGACTGGGCCCATAACCTGAAGGATGTTTAATTAAAAGTAATACGCGATAATAATGAAGTATTTTTATTCAAATTGACTGAGACACTCACACACTTTACACGTATTATCCGCCATATTGCAAGAGAGAGAGATACATCATATTTTCGTCTCATCTATTACATTGTCTAAACGTTCCATTCCGTTCAACAAGGAAACATATAACACCATTAACCCAGTTGTTACTGAAACTTTTTTTTATCTCGAATCACAGTTTTTTAGTATTTTTACCTTGATGCATATAGTAAACATGGAAAAATACCAAAAAAAATCTGAGTTTTCAGGAAAGCTCGGAAAATGCGGATCGTTTTAACGATCAGTAGTAGTAACGGCAGGTAGGTTAACGCTCATATAACTACCACTTTATCGATTGTATCCTATTTTAAATTAAAGAAACAGTTATAATTATGAAAAAGGCTTTATTATCTAAATACACACACCGGCAAAATTAGAGGAACACAAAAAAAAGGTGCCTTTTTTCCAACACTTGTGGGTATTTCGACAAGTGGTTCTGTTATTTGAATGATTACCCTTTTTTCATACAAAATTAAGGGGATTTTTGACAGTTTTCAACCCTCTAACATAAATTATAGTCTCTAAAGCGTTTGTTTACAATTTACGCTTCTGAGTGTTTTTGATAAGAATGTTGGTTAAAGCAGTCAATGGTGGCCCTAGCTCATTTTGTTTGTTTTGTTTGGAGAGTTAACATTGTATTGCATACAGAATGAGTGATTTGCCAGCAACTGAAGTCGCCAGGGCTGTAACAATGATTGAGGAAGGTCACAGCTACCGGTCAGTCAGTCGAACGTTGGGTGTATCAGTATCCGTGATCTACCGTAATGTGCAACGATACAGACAGACAGGATCTTATGTCCGCAGGCGAGGCCAAGGCAGAAATCGTGCAACCAGTGCCGTAGACGACCGTTTTATAAGGGTGCAAACTTTGAGAAATCGTCGTCAAACGGCTGTTCAGACCCGAAATATTTTGGAAGAAGTGCGTAATGTACGTGTTAGTGAACGAACAGTGAGGAGAAGGTTAAATGAAGTTGGTTTGAAGTCATACGTGCCAGCAAAAGCCCCTAAACTTGAGGTGAGCCATCGAGTAGCAAGATTAGCGTTCGCTCGCCAACATCAAAATTGGTCGAATGAGTGGAGGAGAGTTTTAGGGTAGGTTCAGATGACAAGCGCTCAGCGCGCGTTGAACGCGCGTTGAATTTTTGTATAGTGTTCACATGGTGCGCGCTTGTCAGGCGTTAAACGCGCGTTGTTGCGGCCAGTTTGAGTTCTACATTTGTCGAAGATGGACGTAGAAACAGTTTTATCGGTGATTTTATACAGACGGCAGAAACGACACAACAGAAGACGGAGATATTGGGTTCACCCAATTTTGTCAACCAGGCTGACTGAAAGTCAGTACATTATTTTATATCCTAAGTTAAGGCAATTTGAGCCCAAATTCTTTAACTACTTCAGAATGTCCATCAAGTCATTTGATGACTTACTGACTCTCATAAACGATGAACTCGTAGCAGATAAAAACGCTGTGCGATATAGCATTTCACCGGAAGAAAAACTCATAATTACATTGAGGTAAGTTTTTTAATAATCAACATAATCTATAAATCAAATAAATCAAATCAACTTGTTTAGGAACAATTTTTTTAAAGAAAAAATAACATTTTGTTACTCGCAGAATAACTCTAACTCTGATTCATTGCTGACATTAGTTGGTGCTGGCGATGGAGTAGGTGTTACTGGCGATGGAGACCCCATTGCTGTAGTATAACCATAATGTGCAAAATTATTTGACACACTAGACTGCTGTGATCTATAATCATGATAACGAAAGCCTTCAACAGAAGCTGATGACTGATGACGCTGCTCTTGTGATGAATAATTTCTTCGTTGTGATACCGGGTAATTTTGATTTTCATATGTCTGTTGTTGTGGTCCTTGAAATTCATTTTGGTTTTGCAAAATTAAATTATAAATGGCAATTTTAGTTTGAAGTCGCCTATATTCCGGAATTTTTTTAATCTCTTTAACGAGTGACAAACAAAACAGCTTGTCTTCATCGTCATCTTCTTTTGGATGAGACACATTTTTCTGTGATAAACTCTGCTCTAATATGTTTGCAAATCTTTCATCAGCAGGATTTAATTTTTGTTTTTTTCTTGAAGTAGATTTAGGACTCTTAAAGCCAGAACTTATTTCTACTTCAGCAACCTCTGACGAAGTTGATGCATTATCTGCATCGAAACTACTTTCTGTATCTTTGTTGGCAATTGATGCCTGTAGAAATCGTAGTCTATTATAATGAGTATATGTCGAAGTTTTGGAAGCTCCTGATCCAGATTTGACAGTCTTTATTTTCTTCACCTCTCTCATATAATTATCCCGTAAACTCTTCCACTTTTTTTGCAGGGATGACGCTGAAAAAAAAAACAGTATTTAGTAATAGTTTATGTTTGTTTCCAGATATTTGGCCATTGGATGTTCATTTGGGACATTAAGCTACGACTATAGAATTGGCAAATCTACTGTGGCTACTATAATACCACATGTATGTGAAACTATTTGGAAAAAATTAAGGCCCGTTGTTATGAGTGAACCAACGAAAGAAAAGTGGTGTGAAATATCCACGATATTTGAAAAGAACTCAAAGTTTCCCAATTGTTTGGGAGCCTTGGACGGGAAACATATACGGTTAATCCAGCCTGAACACACGGGTTCTATGTATTATAACTATAAAAATTATTTTTCGCTAGTTTTATTGGCGCTAGCGGATGCAAACTATTGTTTTGTGTGGGTTGACATAGGTGCCTACGGTAAAAACAGTGACTCAGGTATATTCAAGAATTCTTCATTGTACAAAAAGCTGACAGAAAGGTCATTAGATCTACCTGAGCCAAAGGCATTGTTAATACAAAATAGACCGACAACGTTGCCATATGTGATAGTGGCTGATGAAGCTTTTGGCATGATGGAGAATTTAATGCGTCCATATGGGGGAAGGTCACTAACTTATGCTAAAAAAATATTTAATTACCGTTTGACATTAGCACGCCGGTATGTTGAATGTACTTTTGGCATAATGTGCAATAAATGGCGCATTTTACACAGGCCGTTAGATGTTAACATCGGTTTTGCAGAAAAGATCGTAAAAGCGATATGTACACTAAATAATTATGTCAGAATCAGGGATGGCTACAATTTTGAAGACACACTTTATACGCCACCCCTGGAAAATCTAGCCTCACATTATACCGGACGTGCTGTGCGACAGGCGGATAATGTTCGAGTACATTTAACAAACTATTTCATTAATGAAGGAAAAGTAGATTGGCAGGATCGTTATATTTAACTTGTAACACAAACCGATTGTAAATGTAAATAAATATATATACTCACATAATATTTTCTTCTTTTCTTCATTGTCATGTCCTTCACAAAATATAAGGACGAGTTCTTCCCAAGCCCGTCTTCTCAAATTCTTATCTGAATAATCGCTACTTGTCATGTCCCATATCGTAGGACGTTTCTCTATTTCATCAATTAATAATTCCGTATTAAAAGCTTCGGTTTCCATTTCGGACGATTTTCGGACGAACTTGACGAACCCTAAAATACGTCTATCCGCGTCGAAAGCGCGCGCTCAACTGAACGGAAACATAGAAAACCAATGATCTCAAAGCGGCGTTGACGCGCGCTGACAACAGTCGAGCGCTAGCGCAGCGTTGAACGCGCGCGTTACTAAAACGCGCGTTAGCATGTACGGCCTGAATAAAATGTATGTAGTTGTAAACGCGCGTTATCAAAACGCGCGTTGAGCGCTTGTCATCTGAACCTACCCTTATTCTCTGATGAAAGCCGTTTTTGTGTAAATTTCATCGATGGAAGGGAGAAGATGTGGAGGTATCGAAGAGAACGTTACCATCAAGCAAATTTTTCCGAAACGACGTCTTACGGTGGAGGGTCTGTTATGGTGTGGGGTGGTATAAGTTTGACAGCACGCACCGCTCTGGTCATCATCGATGGCGGTTCCCTGACTGCACACAGGTACATAACTGAGATCCTAGAGCCCCATGTTGTCCCTTTTGCCCCATTCATAGGATCAGATTTTGTGTTTATGCACGATAATGCACGGGCCCACACTGCGCACATAGTGTGTGATTACCTTAATGAGATCGGTATAACCCAGATGGACTGGCCAGCACGATCGCCAGACATGAATCCAATAGAACATGTCTGGGACATGATTGGACGAAGGGTCCGGGCAAGAAATCCAGGCCCTAGAAATGTTGAAGAGCTGAAATTGGCGCTGGTTGAAGAATGGGATACTTTGCCTCAGGAAATGATTGAAGGTGTCATAAGGAGCATGGGTAGACGTATCCAAGCCCTTATAAGGGCACGAGGAGCCAACACGCGCTATTAATTCTATTAATTTTACTTTTTTCTTTTAATTTTGCTCTGTCCTTACGCATTAGAAAACATCAAAAAGTTCCACATTAACCAGTTTTATTGTTTCTCTTTAAAGTAAATCCTAATAAACCCTTAATTTTGTTTTTCTCTTACATATAATAAACAAATGAAGTCAAATGACGCGAAAACAATAAATGAAAGTCATAAAATCTCAAAAACTATTGTATTTTTTTTGTGTTCCTCTAATTTTGCCGGTGTGTGTATAAAACGTTAATTAACAAACAAGTCTATGCAGGAGTATGGTAAGTAACAAAACATGTTTTAGGGTGCAAATGGATTTTACATTTTTGACAGGTGAAGTTTGTATTTTTTTTGCAAAGCGAACATCGAAGCTGAAAGTCATTGTACTCTACTAGATGATCAACTCTATCATAGCGTGAAGTTTCCCTGTATGTTCTAGGAGTGGGACAAGGACAGCGTTTCTCATTTTTTTTATGTTTCCAAGATACCTCTGGCGATAGTTCTCCGGAATGTGAGATGATCGTACTCTCCTCCATTCGTTTTGTAAACTTGCCACGCATTGTGAGTCGCCATGTCCAAGCAGTGACAAAACAATGAGAAATACCATTTCTTGCCACGGATAGATGTACGATAAAGACCAATGTTTTGGTCGGACCTATCGACTCCCCCCATATTTTCATTGTAGCTTTTTATAATTGCAGGCTGATCGATGTATACATATTTTTTCTGCTGATGCGAGAACCGTTTAGCTTTATGTAAGGGCTCGATGTTTTCTGAATTGGATGCAACCGACACCACACTATTATCATTCCATTTGCAAACCAAAATATGCTCTGGTTGGCTAGACTTGTACTTGAATGTGCCTCTTTCTGTCTTCTTGAATTCTTTATTGGACGGCAAAGGACACTTTTTTGTACGGTCCTCGCGAATTGTTCCAGTGGCTTTGAGCCCTCTGTTACTCAATTCGTGGAAGAGTGGAATAGAAGAAAATAAATTGTCAAAGAATAAGTGACAAGGCACACCTGGGTGACGAAATTGTAAATGATCAGCAAAACGCAAAATCACACCAGCTCCCATACCTAACTGCCTATAAGCCGGTGGAATAATTGCTGCATGGCCTTGGTACGGATCAAACCATAGTACGTATCCCAATCTAGTCGCTCCAACCCAGAACTTATATCCCCATCTAATCGGTTTTCCACGTATAAATTGTTTACAGCTGTGTCCTCCATAATATGGTACCATAGCCTCGTCTATGCTGTACATTTCTTCTAAAGGAGCCATATTCAGGAATATTTCGTTCAGGACATTGAAAAGCGGTCTCAACTTTGCAAATTTGTCATTTCCAGTAGTTATCTGAGCGTTGTCACAACAGTGTAGGTGAGTCATGATAAATGTAAATCTATCCCTCGACATGGCGTTACGGTTAATTTTAGGTCGTTCTGGAACCGAAAGCCATGAACTCGATCATCGAACTCGAATCGATTGGGACTATTATTTTCAAAAAGTAACAATAAAAAAAATCACGAAAAATTAAATTTATTGTTTTTTTTGTGAAATAATGAGAACTCGAAGTAACGCTTCCTTGCGATCTGTGTGTAAAACGCATCGACAAACGGCAACACATGCGAACGGTACTCATTGAAAAATCCATTCATCGATCAGACAGCATGATCCTTAAGCCACGCCCCCGACCACAGTCTAGCCAACCGCCCGCTCTTCCTTGTTCCTATTAGTATTGCGTCGCGTTTCGCTGTATTAGGTCACGCACGCGCAACCTAATTACGCGCCAAAAATTAGTCGGCAATACGTGTATTCGAACGTGGAGTATTGGGCAATGGTGGATTTTTATGGGATGGCGAACCATAACTTGGAAGAGGCTAGACGCTTGTATGCTCAGCCGGAACACCTGAACTCACTGCGCGCACGTGGAATCGACGACCCTCAAGTTCCCTTCACCTCCACCATCCTGGCTGTAACACAGCACCTCCTCGATCATGGACAGTTTCGAGCGCCCACACACGCGCAGGCGTGGATAGTGGACGCCTATAATATTGTGAAAAGTGACAGAGACACATAAGGAAAATTAAAAGACAACCTTATTAAACGTGCCCGTTTATGTATCGAGCGAAGTGGACTCCATTTGAGCAGCTGCTTCGATACAGGGAAGTGTAAATTGTAAATAAACTAATAGGTAAGTCCTTAGCCAAAGTTGATTAATTGAATGTTTGTAAATGCCTTGTGTCGCGTGCGATTAAAATATCGCGTGTCGCGCCTGTTTGATTGAAGGGGGCTAGGTATTATTCAATAAATTGTTATGTAGATAAACGCAATTTAAATCAACCAATAGTTATGAATGCGGAATCAAACGATTTATTATTGTCGCGGGTAGGTATCTACAGCAACAACAGCAGGTACTGACCACCGCGACCTATAGCAAACTCATGATTAGCAAACCGTCAATCAATACAAAGCAAAACAGAGAAATACCTATGGCTTGAATAACGAAATGTAAGTATGTAGGTATCTAATTAGTTCAACCGCGTGCCGACGAACACCGTCTCGAAATCAAACGAATCCGCGACCGCGACCAACGTAAGTACCATAAGCGTTAAACATAAATAAAAATACATACGCAATAGATAAATAGGTACACAAATAAAAATACGAAAAGCGAATTCAGACTTTATTTCTAACCCGAAACGGTCATAAATAAAATTTCACCAACCTAGGTAAGTAGGTCCGCAGTTTACTAAAATTATTCTAAGAAATCCGACCGGCCTTTTACAAGGATGCACAACCGAATTACGCGGTTAACTTTATAAAATTAAGGTCTTAATTCAGTTCAATATTTTCATTGACAAGGGCACCTGCAACTAATAATGAACTCTATGCGACAGATTAAACGATTCATTTTTCTGTTTGAATTCCTGCCTTTGTAGAAGCCGCCGCAAGCATTGTCGCAAAAAAATGGTTTTAGGCAGTATTTAGTATTTATCATGGTAGGTAGGTACTTGACCCGCACACCGCACAGCTGTTCCGCGCTACGTCATCACCGAGCGGATGGCGTACGATTTTGCGTTTATGAATGAAATAGTGGAAGCTCTACTATAATTTAACTCGAATGACAGAAAAAAAGTGATAAATTTCTAACTTCTATTTTAGATGTCTTAAAAAAGAAATTACAATGCCAATAGTAACTATTACTCGTCTGGAGTTACTGTGTTTCGGTTCCAGAACGATATAAAAATAACCGTGTATATAATACTAAAATCAGTGTCTGATGATTTCTCCCAGTACATGTATCTTCGGGGAACTTCGATATATCCACTGTAAAGAAGTATAGCAAGGAAACACTTCATTTCACTCGTTGTCACATTGCCCACTTTGTTCTTTTGAATCGCGTAAATATTTGTATATTTGACCAATAATTCGATAACAGAGTCATCAAACATACAGTCAAAGTAATACATGGGTGTTTGAAGGTATCTTGGCCCATGGTTTTCTTGCCATTGTGGTCGGTCGCGAGGATTATGGCGATTTCTCCAAGTATATGTTTGATTTTTTGGTACGGTTGGATCAAGAAAAGGAATGGCTGACGTGCTGCTAATAACTGGAGCTGAATTAGATGTAGATGGCTCAGGTTGCCGACCTTCCACAATTAGGGGTTCTTCGGTGGTTCGACTTCTTTTTGCTAAAGAAGACAAGGGTTCACTGTCCTCGTCACTTTCGGAACACATGTATTCTATCTCAGCAGGAGCTCTTAGCTGAGAACCTAGATAGAAAAAAAAAAAATATAACAACTGTCATGAGAAAATAACGTAAGGATTTATATGACATCTATATCAAACCTGGAAGATTATTCAGAGTTACAAACTCGTCATCACCAGAATCTTCATCTGTAACATCAGCATTCGCGTTATCTGGTGGTAAAATAATTATATTTCTTGGAAATGGGGCATCATCATCTAATTGTTCCAATTCGTCAACGATTTCATTGAGAGACGAGAAGGGCCACCCCCTTCAAAATCGACTCTCCAACGTTTGGTGACCAAATTCGAGACGACTGGTTCGGTAAACAACCAACCAACACTCTTACGTCAAAGGATCGTCAGATCGGCCGAGAACATCGCTGCTGTCCGTGAGAGTGTGCAGAAACTCCGAGGCAGTCGATTTCTCGCCGTGCACAAGAACTTGGCCTTTCGCAGACTTCAACTTGGTGAATTTTGTGTCGGGACTTGGGCCTACACCCGTACAAGATCCAACTGACCCAGGAGCTCAAAGTGAATGACTATAGACAACGCCGTTTGTTCGCTGACTGGGTTACAGAACGTTTGGAAGAGGACCCCGATTTAAGCCGAAAAATCATCTTTAGCGACGAGGCGCATTTTTGGATGAATGGTTTTGTTAATAAGCAAAATTGCCGTATATCGGACGACCACAACCCACGTGAGGTTCACCCACATGGTAATGCATCCACAAAAAGTTACTGTTTGGTGCGGATTTTGGTCCAGCGGCGTCATTGGTCCATACTTCTTCGAAAACGATGATGGCGAGGCCATTACTGTCAACGGCGAGCGCTACAGATCAACGATTAACAATTTATTTTGGCCTGAATTGAACGATATGGACGTGGACAACATGTGGTTCCAACAAGACGGCGCTACGTGCCACACAGCAAGCGACACAATGGACATTCTGCATGAACGGTTCGAGGGTAGGGTTATCTCTCGCAGAGGTGACGTGAATTGGCCACCAAGATCGTGCGATTTGACCTCGCTAGACTTTTTCTTGTGGGGTTTTCTGAAGTCGCAGGTCTATGCCAATAATCCGCAATCAACCGATGCCCTGAAAGTCAACATATCGCAGGCCATCGCTCAGAATCAGACGGATCTGCGGAGTGCGTTTTTTCGGAGACCACGTCTTCTCCATGTGCCTCAGGTCAGAACTATCTACAGACAGAACTCGTATGTGGTAAGCTTGTCGTACTTTTAATATGGTGTGTCAGGATGTCGACTTGCATTTATTTACTAGTAGTGTTAAGGAAGTAAAGAAGAGTTTAAATAATTGTTTCTTCGATGTATAACCTTATTTTTTATCTTTATTATTCTTTTTTTGTTTTGAGTGTACGATAATTCATTTGCGTATTTCTCGTCGCTGTTTTCCTGTTTTTGTTAACATTACTGAGATTAATAGTCAGTGGAAGCTTGTTATTGGCCATCGCTTACACACTGTACTTGATATCGAAATGTATTGGCTGTAAGCTTTCCTAAACTGAATAAAATAAAATAAAATCTATGCAGTAGAGTAATTGAAAATTGGACCTCTCGGATCTGTGCCACCGGACATTTAAACGATGTCATATTTCATAAATAATGGCATAAATGGGTTCAAATAAAAAAAATATTTCTTTAATATCTCACATACAGCTTGTTTTATTTAATTTCAACATCGACCCGTCCTTATGGAAAGACCGAAAGACCCTTTACAATAAGTGGATTTCGTTCAAAGACCTTTTTACCGAAGCTGTGCACAACAACCCCTCTTTGTCGAGTGCACAAAAGATGCAGATTCTAAAGAGTAAGATCAATGGCGAGCCCAAAAATTGATCCAACATCTCCAAATAAGCTCCGACAATGAAGAATGTTAACTAATTTTGATTATGCACTCCATATTCTCTGTCAAATATAAAAAAATACTAGTGAAAGAATTACTTCGATACGTCAATTAGTTTCCGATTTAGAAGTAAAACAAGTTGTAACCGCACGACGCGGGCTGCCGATGACGGTGTGACGTCATCGCACAACACGCTCAGTCTGGCTCACTCAGTCCGCTCGCGGTCGCGCGCCCGTGCCGTTGAAATTATACCTAAGTACTTTTAAAAATGTCTAATCCAAATACTAGGAAATCATGTGTTGGGCCTAAATGTAAAAATACAACTACCAATTCGCCGGAAAAGTTGTTTTTACACGCTTTATATTAGCTTCACTTGTATGTTTGTTTGTTTGTATGTAACCGACTCTTTTGAGCGCGATTTTGACCCACTTTAAACGTTCAGATTTCATTGAAACTTTGTAAACTTGTCGAGGACCGATGACAATTCATAAATAAAATAAAAATTTAGAAAAAAAACACGTTTTTGTAGTAAGCAGAACTAAAAAATAGAAAATAAAAAATAGTTTAAAAAACTAAAAAACACGCTTTAAAAACCAAACTAAAAAAGGAGAAAATAATTTAATTCAATTAAAAAGCGTGGGGTGCTTGACATTAATTGATTTTTAAAGCGTGTTTTTTAGTTTTTTAACTATTTTTTTATAGTTCCAAAGGACGTTAACACGTTCTCTGCCGCGTAGGTCACCGGTGACCTCACCTGAACTAGATCGAGACGCCGCGCCGCGTAGGGCATCAGTGACCTTCATGGTAGACCTAAGTTTGAAACTGATTTGTGAGCCGTAGGCCATTATTACCGAACATTTCTCTATAGCAGGTGATCGGAATGGCGCTGTAGACCAATCCTTCAGTATGGCTTCTGAGTAATCGTAAATTTGTTGAAAATGAGAAAAAAATCTTGAGAACAATGCAGCTGTTTTGCGTTATCCTTTGTTTTCTATACAAGTTTTAATCTATACTAGACTGTGCCTACTGCTCTGCTCGCGTAGGCTAGGTGTAGATGGCTAATAAGATTTTTCTTGTTTTAGATTATAATTTTTTAGAATATAAGTTGGTCGGGGGAAGAATTTAACTTAAACAGGGTATAGTTCCACACAAATTCAAATGTCAACAGGAAAAGGAAGATAAACCTCAGAGATCTGCAGTGCAAAAACGTAATCGTATAGAATATTTTGAGAAACTATTAAATAAAGATGAAACTTCGACGTTAGAAAAACCTGAAGAGATATTTGTTGTTAGCTGTGAAGACGAAATAGTAATAGAAGATCCATCAAGTTTTGGAAATAATGATCAGTGTTTAGAAATATCAAAAAAAAGTAAGGGAGTGCAAGTAAACCTGAAAGCTTAAAGGTGTCCATAAATCAACCATGACTGTTAACAAATGTTAAAAAAAGAGGAAAATAATATTTTAACCAGATGCAGTATCTTTTGGTAGTATGAACGACACATCTTCAAACGCCTCTTCACATGAAATGTTTAACCTTGATCAAGAATCAAAGAACCCTAATGAAGATTCGGAACCGGAATATGAAACACTTTTGTTTAGAAACTATATGCAAAAGGCTACTCTTTTATCCATATCTAGAGAACCACAACTGTTTTTAGGTTTAGCTAAAGAATGCTATTTTTGTTTTAATATGTTATCTGAAACAACAAAATGTACTCCGCGAAATATAATGATAACTTTAAAAAAAATACGCTTGTATCAACCTAATACTATTCTGGCCTTGGATTTTGGTTTGTCGACTAGTTCTGTTACTAAAATCATAAGAGTTATTGTTCCGGCAATTGCACCTGTACTTAAATCACTTCTATACTTTCCACCTTCATCCGATGTCCAGATGAATCTACCTATTCCATTTAGAAAAAATACAATCAGGTTCAAAGCATTATCGACTGTTTTGAGATTCAAATTGAAAGGCCTGTTGATGCTGTAAAGCAAACTCTTACGTGGTCAGATTACAAAAAACAGTAACACAATAAAATATTTAATATCAATAACACCCGACGGGTTAATAAATTTTATTTCACCAGGGTATGGCGGCAGAGTAACAGATTCATTAATTTTTGAAGATTGTGGTATTTTGCAAACATTACCTGAAGGATCAGCAGTATTAGCAGACAGAGATTTTAAAAATATTGCGCATTTGCTACAACAAAATAGACATACTCTGATCAGACCTCCTAGCGTGAGCACTAAAGTAAAACCGACCAAAAAAGAAGTTTTGGAGACAAAAAAAATTGCAGCGTTACGGATACACGTAGAAAGAGCTATCGGCAGACTTAGATTCTTTGAGTTCATGTTGCCACACGCTTGTGTAGATATAAAGCAAGTCGACCTGCTAGATTCAGTGGTGATTTCTGCATGTGGAATAGTTAATTTTCAAAGCAGTCTGTTTCATTCAAAGTAACTTCCTAGTGTTTTAAGCAAAATACATTTAAGTTTATTATATTGTATTAAAAATATAAGATTTTGAGGTTACGTACGTTCCGTTTTCCACCAATGTTTGCGTTATTTATAGAGTTTTAATAAAACTATATTACATTAGAATAATGTTATTTTATTAATTTGTCAAAAATATTTTCTCTTTTTATATATCATCACAATATTTTTTATTATAAACTACTTCATGCACATCAACATTCCTTGAGGTTTCTAAGTCAACGTGTGCAATACAAAATAGGGCTTTTCTTGTTCCGGTCATTTGCATTTGTGTTTGTATCTGAGCATAATATTTTTTGCCTAGTTTACCTTTACTATAATATGTAATAAGTGTTTGCCTTGGTTGGACACTTTACTTCTATAACGCAGTCATCAGTAAACCCGTCAGGCGAGGCACCAATCATAGGCCACTCATTCTTTAAAAAAAAAGACCAGATTCCACTATCTTTATATTGTGTACCTTCGCGACTTCCTTTATGACATCCTTTTCTAATATTTTTCCTCTTTTGATAGCATTCGTTTCATTAAAAGTTACAGCACCAAATATTTCTTCAACTAAAGAGCCATCTTTTTAACCGACTTCAAAAAGGAGGAGGTTATCAATTCGTCGGGACCTTTTTTATTTTTTTTTTATGTATGTTCCCCGATTACTCGAAGATGGCTGGACCGATTTGGATTTTGTTTTTTTTTGTTTGAAAGGGTATACTTTCCAGATGGTCCCATGATCATCAAGTCAGGATCTGATGATGGGATCCTGGAGAAATAGAGAGAACTCTTCAAATTTTATAGGCACACGAAGCGATTTAGGTATTTTTTGGAAGAGTACTTTTTCGTAGTGGTCTCATTTCAATTTGGTGAAGATCTGATGAAGAACTTTGGAGATAGGCAACGGAACTCCTCAATAAATGATAGCAAATGGACTGGGATTGCTGAAATCTCATGTCTGTCTATTGCTTACACCAGTTCATAACATAACATCACGCCGGTATGCTGTGAAGGGGTAAGCACATGTGAACCACTAAAAAGTGAAAAATAAAAACTTTTTCCAAAAAAAAACAACCGACTTCCAAAAAAACACTACAAAGTGAAAAATAACTTTAATTTCGAAAGGCGGTGACAAAAAATTCAAATACAGCTCCAAAGACACCGACTTCCTAAATTAAAGTTATTTTTCACTTTGTAGTGTTTTTTTGGAAGTCGGTTGTTTTTTTTTGAAAAAAGTTTTTATGTTGTACACTGAGCAGCTTCTGCCTATAAAATCAAAACTACTACGTATTTTTGACTACAACAAAAACTAGTGTATTTGTATACATACAGGCTTCACTGAGACAAAATTTCAAGCGATTCGGCATACCTAGTAACATTCTTCATTATCCTGTATGCTGGAATATCCTCAATCATCGTTATAATAATAAACAACTGATCTTCACTTCTTAACTTAACAATCTCATAAATATCCCTGCAAACCAGCAACAATCATCAAATCACATAAAACGCATTCACGACACTACGTACGAGAGCATGAATGCTATCAAGAATCTGGGAGTCGATGTCTCTTCCTGTGACTCTTTCCTGGCATGTATACTGTCTCAAAAATTGGCCTCAGATACATACGAGGATTATCTACAAGCCTTAAAATCGCCGCGAGAGTTGCCCGTCTTTTTTACGAATGCTATTACTAACTTGAACCTTTGTATTAATTTTTTACATTATCACAAAGGCAAAAAATGCCTTTTGGAAGTAAGATGCAAAGAATGCAATAACGAACATAATACCATTTTTCATTAATCTTTTACGTCACATCGATCTCGGTCAAATGCAGCCACGAATACGAAATCGCCACCTGACAGCAAGACAGTAACACAGTTGCATCGCTTCTTAGAGAACCCTCAGAAATATTGCTTGCCACAGCAATAATTAACGTACAAGCAGCAGACGGATCTTACCAAAAAATTAGAGTTCTTTTAGATCAAGGGACACAGACATCCATTATTAGGGAAAGCGCAGCTCGGTTGTTAAGACTACCGCGACGAAAATGTAACGGTTATATTTCTGCAATAGGAAATAAGGAAAACAACTGTAAGGGCATGATTACCATCAAAAGCTCGTCGTTGGTTAGCGACTTCACCTTAGAAACGGACGTATATATAATGAATAGACTCATAAATAATTTACCTAGCTGTACCTTACCTAAGCCAGACTGGCCTACACTTGACCAAATAACTCTAGCTGATCCCGAATTTTACAAAAGTAAGCCTATCGACATCTTATTTGGGGCAGATGTCTATTCCATTATCCTTATGAACAGTATCTGCCATTCAGAAAGTATATTGCCCATTGCCCAACAAACCCAGTTGGGATGGATCTTAAGCGGCAACTACAAAACGTACCATTGCAATGTGATTCTAAACAATATCGAAGCGATTCAGCAATTTTGGGAAGTGGAGGACATTCATGAATGTCCAATGATATCAGAAGAAGACCAAAAAAGCATCGAGTTTTACCAATCTTCGACCTGTAGACGGGAGGACGCAAGTTACGTCGTTAAAATACCATCCAATGAAAACCCCGCAGATAGCGCAAGCCGCGGTATACCTGATGCTCAATTAGCCAATCACTCACTGTGGTGGCAAGGGCCCGACTGGTTACCACAATATAAGCTTAAAGAATCTCATAAGATGCCGATTTATGCGAGTAATACTAGCGAAGAACTCAGGAAAAAGGAGCAAGTAAATACGGTCATTGTTAATTAAACCCGAAAATCTATAAATTAATCAACTTTTAACAAAATATAGCACTTTAAGGAAAGTTACTCGAATATTAGCTAACATCAACAAGTTCAGCGACATTGTTGTTTATAAGAAAACACGCACATGTTTTCTTACTCTGCAAAATATAAAGACAGCAAGGGACACGTTAATTGAGCATGTCCAAAATAAATATTTCAACGAAGAAATATCGCGGCTGAAAAATAATGAACCACTAAATAAGAAAATAAGTAAAAAGTTTGTTAAATAAGTATGTAGATTAGTTCGTTAGCTACTGATATTTTTATATAATAACGTTATCCGTCTATAGTTATTACATACCATTTATATTATCAATGTAATAAGGTCTTAGTTTAAGTATTTATTGTTTTTATATTGAACTTCATATAAATACAGATATATTTATATATACATACATAGTATCTTCAACTGGAATCACATATATTTTCGTGGAAAATTAGACTTACCCGAGTTATTAGCTCACAGGGGGGCGTCATGCGTCACTTATAAGGTATTTGCTGAAAACCAGTGCTGTTGCTTGTTTCTGTTTTCCGAAGTCACAGCATTTTGCTGAGCAAAGACCTGTTCTTGCACAGATACGACGCACGGTTTATTGTTCTTATTATTGTGGTATGTTTGTTTGCAACAGTATTCAATAATGCACTCTGCAAATTCTGAAATCGGCATTTGTGGTTTTGTTTTGATTGATTACATAATAATTTGCCAGTTTCGTAACGTCTATATATTGTCTTTGGTCACTAGCCCTGACATCAACAAGTAATGGACAAAATTGTAAACTTTTTCTACGTGAGTACGGGGCTTTTGGCTACTCTGTATGGGTGCATTTTATGTTAATTTGTTTTATTTTATTTTTATAATGTGCGTTTTGTTTGTGCAGAATAAACAATTTTTCTTTCTTTCCCGTGGCTATGATCCTGCTCAGAATTGTTTAGTTTGTTAAATAAGTATGCAGATTAGTTGGTTAGTTACTGATTTTTTTTGTATAATAACGTTATCTCGTGACTGTGATCCTGCTCAGAATTGTTTAGTTTGTTAAATAAGTATGCAGATTAGTTGGTTAGTTACTGATATTTTTTTGTATAATAACGTTATCTCGTGACTGTGATCCTGCTCAGAATTGTTTAGTTTGTTATATAAGTATGCAGATTAGTTGGTTAGTTACTGATATTTTTATATAGTAACTTAATCTCGTGACTGATTTTACTCAGAAGTATTGAATTTACATCCAAATTTAAGATAGTTGCTTAATTAAATAGCATTACCAAAGCCAAATCTGGAGTCTGTGATGAATAAAATAAAACGCAGTAAATGTATATCATTACTTTTATTTTTATTGAAAATTCCTTACTCACCAGTATTAATATAAAATCTCTTACCAGTATAATATAAATTATTTACAATGTATGTAAAAGTGGTACAAAATATAATTCGTTTTTCTGCTTATACATATGAAGGGGATGTGAATAGGAACTCCTCTTCTTTGAATCAATAAGTTTATTATAACTTGCATTTACAAGGGGGTGGATTATTCTTAAACTGACGCGTACATTTATGCGCGTCAGTCGTTCGATGTCTGGTGTAGTAATGGCGGCGCGCTGCTCCGTCCCGCGCCCCGCGTACCTTGCTGACGTTGTAGTGGTGTGACGCGCGCGACGCCTCCCGCAGTTCAGTTCGGTTTTACGTATAATCAGCTTAGTGTACACGATGGCGTGTACAACATACATATTTAAACTTCACATCTCGTGGGTATATTGTCGTTCGAATACGATCCGAGCTGGGTAGTTTCGCTTTATATATATTGAAAATTGATGACACCACAAGGTAGTCAAAAACTTCTGTGAAGTCGATTATTTTGTAGCCATAATTTTTTTCTTTATATTGGTACTCAATTGTGAGTACCTCAATTATTTCACGGTTATTTGTCATACCACCAAACCAAAATCACGGTCACAAGGTAGGTAGCTATGACCAGATACAAGAAACTTGTGATCTATTTTTTTTACTGTGAACTTATTTGAACTCACTATGTAATTGCAAATTGCTGATAGTTTAATATTTCTGTTTTGGCCTCCACATAGATCGCTGTACATTATGAGATTCGTAGTAGTGATATATTTCTTCATAAAGTATAATAAACATGATCCAATTTCACATGGTCTACGGGAAGCCAAGCCTTCATGCCATACATACATACATATACACTTGGTTTGTTGTCAAGTTGTGAATACCAAGGCAGTATCCACAATTGCCGCTTGTAGTATGCTACACCAGTGGATATGTATGGAGTAGGAAGAGTTTTCATCAAGTCAAATGCAATAACACTGGTATCATTTTCCAAAAAAATCCATACTGTGTATCATCTCTCATTCCATCTCTTGCTAAATCACCTTTTCGTAAATTAATTTATTATTTATTTATTTATTAAAACTTAATGCACAAGTAAAAAATACTGTACAAAGGCGGACTTAATGCCTGAGGCATTTTCTACCAGTCAACCTTGGGGTGATGCAGAGAGAAAACATGGCAGGTGCAACATAGGGGATAGGTAATTTCCTTCTCAATCTTTACAACACTTTGCTCCTCTGGACTTCCATACTTCAATTTTATATTAAATACATCACATCGCTTACATGTATCAGTGTGGTGGGCGAAAATGAAGATTGAATCTCTCATTAAAAATCTTGCTAAATATGAACTGCGATACCACTACATCTTCATTATTCACTCTCTTCTTTGTATAATTCATATATTTTAGTGATGCATAAGTCTAGAGGGATAGGTACTGGCGGTTGAGGTTTTTACTTCGACTATAGTGTGATGTGTAAGAGGGAAATTTATTTATAAAATCACAAACCTTCTTTATCTGCTCTTCACTTGTTTTATGAGCTGAAGCTGTACTCCTCTTATCAATTGGAGCTGTATTTTCAGAATCTGGATTTGTTTTATTACGCAAAACTTGTCAGTCGTCCATTCGATACTTGCAAAGATTAAAAAAAAATGTTTACATATTTTTATGTCTCCACCATTTCCACTTGGCAAAAAGTATATTCGTGAGCACTGGCGTCTATCGGAAATTTGTGCAGTGTATGTTCTGAGTTTCTTTGTCACCTTGACAAGCCCAAATACCCTTTATAAGGCACAGAAAACTGCTAAGGGTATGGAAATAAAAAAATGATAAATATGATAACTAGAACCTCTTTATTAAGAATATGAGTTTTTTTTTATGTTTTTTTTAAACATGGTGTCCATTATTTGGCCAGAGCCTTACTAGGGCTTATGGAATTCGGCAAAGCATGGAACCACACACAAGGCAACTTCACAGCGGATGCACTGTATTTTGGAGTTTTTGCTGTTTTCCTTGCTGCTGCAAGCTCTGCATCTTCGGTAACTTTCCAGTGGACCAGGTAGATGAGATCCTACATCTGTAAGCCGCAGATCGTCTGGGAGACCATACTTGGCTTTCTGTCGGCTATCAAGTTTTGGTTTCTTGCAAACAAATGATGGTAAGTTAGACACCCTCTTTTTCCTGCTGCTGAAAGAACCAATCAAATTCCTTCCCAGCATTGTGCGGAACTGCAAACTGTTCATGGGGTATCGCATTTTTTGAGCATATAAAATATATGCGTTGGTGATGGCAGCATCTATTAGAAAATAAAATATCCTCATCCACCATCTTCGACTTCGCCTAGCTACTTGATATGTGCCACGCTTTTGGTCGAAGCGGTCCACACCTCCCATCCTCTTCGTATATTCAAGTACGCCCAGTGGACATGGCACTTCCTGCTTACTGCCATTTTTTTGTGTCCTCTTGCATGACACTTTTTGGTTTGGATGGTAGGCAGTACTAAGAATATTTACGATCTTAGTATCCATCCAACAAAAAAAACTAACATTTTTATTGACCCTCCAATTATATTGCCCCTTAGTTAGTTTTGGTCCACTTTTTTTGGCAGTCTGCTTTTTCAATCGCCGGGGTAAATTTGTTCTGTTAGACCGGACTGTCGCTGTCGAATATATGTTCTTTTCAAATAGACTCTGCATAAGCTCAGTGGAAGAAAAGAAATTGTCAAATGCAACGTGAACAGTATCCATCTTTTCTTCCACTAGTGCTTTGCAGAGACTTTTTACTACACTAGCTCCCAATCCAAACTCTGTTTCATTGTCCTTTTTGCCAGTATATATTTCGTATTCATAAAGATAGCCTGTGTTGCTATCACACCGCGCCCATATTTTGAAGCCCCTCTTTACGGGCTTATTGGGCATATATTGCTTCAAAGTACTGCGCCCTTTGAACTTCACCAAACACTCATCTATGCTTTATGATGACGAGTTCCTTGCCCCATTTTGAAAAGCCGTATTCATAAAATCGACTAAAGGGCTAATCTTATACAGTTTATCGAATGCTGGTTCACCCCTTTTAGGCATTTTCGTATTATCATTTAGATGCAAGTTCCTTAGGATCATTTTGAATCTTATGGATGTCATAACATCCGCAATTTCCCGGACACAAAACAGTGGATCTGTTGCCCAGTATAGATCTAAATTTGGAAGAGGATGTACACCCATTAGTACCAATGTTCCAAGAAACGCCTGGATTTCTACAACAGAAACATCAACCCAATTCTTCTGCTTGTTTTGAGCTGCATAAAGATTCGTTTGCTCAACTATTACAGACAAGATTTCCTCAGAGAAAAATAATCTAAAATATGTATGAGGACTACTTCTGTTTGGAAAATTCTGTTTTGGTTTTACTGGAATATCATCAAACTTTTCAATAGGTGCCATATGAGGGAAAAACACTTTCTTCCACTCATCATCATCATCGTCGTCTTCAGTGTCTGAAATAGTTTCAGGCTCCGGACTATTGGCATCATCTGGTGCCGATTCGTTGATATCTTGAATTGCAGAAACTCCACTTACAGAAGGTATAGGTGAATTGAAAGCAACTTGGCTTCTAGAAGACGACGGAGAATCCAAAATATTTTCGAGGTCTTCTTGACTTATTTCCGTGAAAATCGCCTCATTTTCCCGTTCGTCGCTTTCATAACCATCTTCCGATTGCTCACCATCCGATAAGCCAAAAAGTTGATTAATTGATTAATTGTATCACCTGAAACAGGAAAAAAACATTAAAGCAGTTTATTCAAAAGCGCACTTGCCGGACCGGCTAACGGGCTCTGTCCAATATATGGCCGTCATAAGTTTTCGAGGTTTACTTTGTAAAATGAAAGTTATTACTAAAATAAAGACATTTATCCCATATTTACAATATTTTGAACATCTTGTAAAATAAAACTTACCTTTCTATTCATTTTTCACGAAGATGAAGTTGGATAAACACACAGCACTCAAAAATCACCAAATTTTGAAAGTTATCCGAGCACCGTGAAATACCGTCCATAGATATTGTTTCTTTTTTTTTCGTTTTGTTATTGCTAACAAACTGTCAAATCACAGAGTACGAAAACTGAATTTGACTGACGTTTCATTCAGCCGCCAAAATTTAAAAAGTATGGTGTCCAAAATATGGACAGAGCCTTATAAAGGGTTAACCCTTGCAGATTGTAAGTCAAAGTTTCCAAGTGCATAAAAGTCATCAAACATCTTTCTCCTTTCTTCCATCGACAGTTTGCTGTGACACGCTCATATAATTGAAATCGGGTTTACGAGGTCAAAATATGACCCATGCGTATACCTGAAGAAAGTAAAAGGCAAAGGAGAATGGGCAGCTCTGGGCGGTCAGCGGCCATCAAATAACTGAGTGTCAAATGAAAGTACTGTTATTTAGGAATATTTTTTACTATGGGCGTTACACTGTATTCCATTTAGACCCGAGTTCACCAACACATGGTTAAATTTAAAACATCTGATTAAGCCATAACCGGCTGTTTAACAATATTTTGCTGTTCACCAAGCACTAACCAACGGTTAAGTACTGTAACCGAACGATTAGCTTAAACGAACTAGCCTACTCAGTTTAACCGTTGGTTATTACTTCTTGGTGTGAAGTTTTGCATTGTGAATCACGGTTTATTTACAAAATAAAAATGCAAGACGCTTTGAATTATATCTTTGAAGACAACAATGTATTAGATGATTTTGAAAACATAGAAAGAATTTTGCGCACTCCCCGTATATTCCAAGTACGGCGCAATTATTTCGAGGAATATAACGAGAAAGCATTCCGTATAAGATTTCGTTTATCTAAACGTAGTGCTTTGGAATTACTTGATTTAATTGAAAGGAAGTTGGAATATCCAAGCAACAGGTATGTTTTACAGTGAGAAGTCTATTTATACTATTTAATTATGTTTGGGGATTGTACTGTAGGTAGCAGTGGGTCAAGAAACTACCTAGGTAATTTGAGCCTAGATTTATGATGTAATTACTCCCTCGAGGTATGTAAAACCTACTATATGTTATATTAATTTTCAGAAACGATTCACTTTCTCCAATATGTCAGCTGCTTCTAACGCTGAGGTACTATGCCACAGGATGTCACCAGCTGACTATGGGAGACTTTGCTGGTGTCAGCAGACCTACGGCGAACAGGGTCATCCATCGAGTGACTGCTGCAATTGCCTCTCTAAATAAGGATATCATAAAATTCCCAGAAACCCCCGAAGAAATTCGCAAAACTCAAATGGAGTTTTATAACATTGCCAAATTCCCCAAAGTGATAGGGGCATTGGACTGTACTCATATAAAAATAATTTCACCTGGAGGTAACCATGCAGAAACTTTCAGAAACCGAAAAGGCTATATGTCAATAAATGTTCAGGCCGTATGCAATGCTCGACTTATGATCACAGATCTTGTAGCAAGGTGGCCAGGTAGTGCTCATGATGAGCGCATTTTTAGTGCATCCCGTAGAAATGCTATGTTCGAGTTGGGCACATACAATCACTCAATTCTTGTGGCAGATAGTGGCTATATGAATAGAAGCTACTTGATGATGCCTCTTGATAGGGTTCAGAGAGCTGAAGAGTCATTATACAACGAATCACAAATAAGGACTCGGAATCCCATAGAACGGCTGTTTGGGATATGGAAGAGACGGTTTCCAGTACTAGCATTAGGTATGCATGTGCATTTAAAAAACTGCCTACCAATAATCGTTGCCACTGCTGTTCTTCACAATATCCTTCAATCAAAGCGAGAAGAATGCCCTCCTGATGACCCTGATTTGGAGTTACCTGCTCCTTGGGAATCTATAATAGAACAAGGCAGGATAAGGCAGCAACGGCTTCCTGACATTGGTACGGAAAGGAGAGATATTAATCCAGACAGGAGAAAACTAATTAACAACTATTTTAAAACACTACAATATTCATAGAAACCTATGTAATTATACCATGATGATAGATAATAAAAACCAAGCTTCTTAAAAGTTTTCTTTGTTCTAAGTTTTTAATAACAACAAATAAAAGATTTTTTTACAATAAATTTTGAGTTTTAATTTTTTCTTGTTTTAATTGTTCTTGTAAAATTAAAATCCTATGTAGAGATTCTTCTTTTGAGCTCTGGATCAATGTTTGGACCAAATTTATCTTTTCTTGTATGAGCTGGTCACTCAAACTTTGCTGGTTGGGTCTCCTTCTTTTCAACCAACTATTTCCCGTTTTATCTTTGGTTGATGATTTAAGAACCTCTGATAGTGGCCTCTTCAGTGAGTTTGGTGTCCAACCCTCCCATTTCAAATTATTTTCCTGTAAACAATAACAATAATGTTATTTAATAATTTAAACCTACAGCGACAACTGGCAAAGAAAATAGTAAGTACTAATATATTGTTTTCATTGTCATGAGACTGCAACAAAATAATTACAACATAACTTCACGCCTTGTTTCCCCAAAGGGTTGGGCAGAGGTGTACCTGTAGTACACCCACACATCGCCTGTTATGTTTAAATCCCATGTAATAGGGGCGAGCCTATTGCCATCAACCGGGCACGAATCAAAACTCTGGGCTGTTACTGCGAAATTTCAGATAGGAAAACCCAATAACACTGCCCGACCTGGGAATCGAACCCAGAACCTCATGCTCAGCTACTGCTGAAGCAGCAGTAGCTGAGCATGAAGATAGTGACAACCACTATCCCAACGAGGCGAATTTAAAAACTATTTCATTATCATGACCACTTTTTTCACATATTATACGGTTACATATTTTGTTGCAATTAATTAGAAAGTGCTTGTGGTGTAGTGTACCTTATCCCAATTTGTGTTTGTGGCTCCGTGTTTTATCTCCAAACTTGTTCCAGCTATTGGGCTCTGGGAAAATGAACATGAAGGTTCGTTTTCTATTTCGACTATATGGACCACTTCGTTTTCTCTATGAAGAAACTGAAACAGAAATACATTATACGCATAAACACCACACTTTCATCTATAAATAGGTTTAAAGAATCTTTATTCTCATAAGAACATATCATACAGTTCACTTAAATGAGACTTAAATTTTATCATAAATAGGTAATCGTCATCTAAAGACGAAGCATGCAGATGTAGAATAAACAAAGTAACAATAACAACGTATGAGATCAGCAGCAAAACAAATAAAAAATAATAATAACAAAAGTGTGGGTAGTTGTATATAAATCAAGTTAACAGCTAGCCAATTTGACACCAAGGTACCCTCATAAGTACTGATTCACCTTGCAAGGAACACAAACAACGATTAAGAAGCGAACTACTCTAACCCTTTATAAGGCTCTGGCCATATATTGGACATCATACATTTGACGAAATATCTTAAAAAATTCTTTGGCAACACAGTTTGTCGTTAGCAGTGATTTATTCTTGAATGTTTTGAGAAACGGAACGTAGCAAAAAAAAAAATTGGCGCCATGTTAGTTCAAACAGATGTTTGATGTCATCTTTCAAAATTGTGTCGATTTTAATAGTGCTACGTAAATCTACAAAAATCTTCGAAAAAAATGAGTGGACAGGTAAGATTTGAATTAAAATTTGTTAGTTATATTCTAAATTTGATGTAATACAGTATATTTTTGCTGATACGAATCTTTTTGATACTAATTTGGAGTTTTGTTATGACGTCCATATATTGCCCAGAGCCCGTCTGAGTCAAACATTTTTTTGGTTACAGAGAAAAGTGATTCCTTTAGACAAAATTGAGGAAACTTTAGAGAGTCTTTTTGCGTTATCGGATGGCGAGGAATCTGAAGATGGTCACGAAAGTGATGAAAGGGAAAGTGAGGCCATATTCTTGCCACCAAATTCATCGGACCTTGAGGATATATTAGCTTCTCCGTCATCTTCAAATAACGGGAATGCCGCCAATTTTGAACCAGAGGATTCCGTAGTCCCTTCAGTAAGCGGAATTTCTATAGGACGAAATCAATCGGAAACAGCTGATGGTCCAAACATCAATGTGCTGATAAACAATAGTCCTGTGTCGTTATCCATTTCTGATTCTGAAGATGGTTCTTCTGAAGATGAAGATTGGAAGAAAGTACTTTTCCCTCACGATGTACCAAGAAACAAGTTTGATGATATTCCTCTAAAGTCTCACCAAAATATTCCCAACAAAAGTGGACCTCATATTTATTTTCGTTTTTTTTTCACTGACGAAGTTTTATCTCTAATTGCAGGGCAGACAAATTTATATGCTGCCCAAAATAAACAAAAAAACTGGGTAGATGTCTCAAATGAGGAAATACAAGCTTTTTTAGGAATGTTAGTTTTGATGGGGGTGCACCCTCTACCCAATATTGACTTGTATTGGTCAACAGATCCATTTTTTTGTGTGAGAGAAATAGCAGATGTAATGACTGCAAAAAAAATTAAAATGATAATGAGAAATCTACATCTAAACGACAACACGAAAATTCCTCAAAGAGGAGAGCCTGAATATGATAAACTATATAAGATTCGACCACTAATAACCTCAATGAACACTGCTTTTCAAAAGGGAGCTAGGAATTCGTCATCCCAAAGTATTGACGAATGTATGGTAAAATTCAAAGGGCGCAGTACATTGAAGCAATATTTACCAAACAAGCCGATAAAAAGAGGCTTCAAGATATGGGCGAGATGTGACAGTAGCACGGGTTATTTATTTGAATTTGAGGTGTATACGGGAAAAAAAGACAACGATACTGAATTCGGTTTAGGAGCAGCTGTGGTAAATAGTCTTTGCAAAGTACTTATTGAAGAAAAGATAGAAAACGCACATGTAACATTTGATAATTTCTTTGCTTCGACCCAACTAATGCAAAGCTTGTATGATAATAATATATATTCTACAGCAACCGTTAGATCCAATAGAACTAACTTACCCCGGACACTAAAACATCTGATGGCCAAGAAAGGTAAACCTAAACTTTCTAGGGGTCAATATAAGTGGCGGGTTAACCGAAATGTAGCATGCTTTACATGGATGGACACAAAATTAGTCAGCATTCTTAGTACCGCCTTTCATCCTAAGGAAAAAGTAACATGCATGAGAACGCAAAAAGACGGAAGGAAACAAGAAGTGCCTTGCCCTCTGGGTGTTGTGGAGTATACCAAAAGGATGGGGGGTGTCGATCGCTTTGATCAAAAGCGAGGCACCTATCCTGTAGCTAGGAGGAGCAGGAGGTGGTGGATGAGACTATTTTATTTTATGGTGGATGCAGCAATTACGAATGCATACATTTTGTATGCGCAAAAATTGCGTTACCCAATGTCTACTTTACAGTTTCGTACACTTCTCGGAAGAAAGTTGATTGGCACTTTTACGAGCAGAAGGAAGAGGGTATCGAACTTGCCATCTTTTGTATGCAAAAGACCAAAAGTTGATAGCCGGCAGAAGGCAAAGTATGGCCTTCCAGATGATCTACGGCTTTCAGACGTTGGATCCCAGTAGGATAGAATTGGGGGTTCTGGATCACATGGATAGAATTGGGGGTTCTGGATCACTGCTTCCTCGCTCCGCTCGGAATGTGATCCAGAACCCCCAATTCTATCCATGTGATCCAGAACCCCCAATTCTCCACACATACGATACAGTCGGTCAATACTGTTGCAGATTGTTTAATGTCAGGTGGAGCATTTGATGACTTTACAGCCGATTGTCAGGATCAGAATGTACGTGGTCAACTCGAATCCAAATCAAATCTCGATGAATGAAGCATAATGTGAATAATATTAATTTATTCTCTCTATTGATGAAGCAAACGTTGATTAAGATCGAATCATCACTACAATGCTACGTGTTTAATGCTGTGATGGATATAATATGTGTATTAAATATATAGTCTTTTCCTTTCACAGCGTTCAAATAAAAACATTGAGGAAAATGTATAGCATGTTGCATCCAAGGATCGTCATAAATTTCCCAGTCTTCTATAACACCTCCACATGAAAAACAAGCTGCTTTATCATTTATACTATTTCCACAGTAAAAAAATCCAGCGTCAGCCATTTCCATCACTAATCTTTTCTTTGAATCCATCGTTACCCAGTAATAGTTAAATGAAAATTGACGCATTTTAAACGTGTTATACATGTCATATCGAGGTTTGTATTCATTTTGAAACATGTTCTATTTACTTTTTAATTCAATTATAAACGTATAATGATGTTGTTCAGCTTTTGCCAACCACTTATAAACACGGGACTTTTGGTGGGGATAGAAAACTCTAAGATCTGATTTACCTAAGCATAGAAATAAAACAAGAAAATATACATATTAGAATTTATTATCATAGCACCACTTATTTAAACACAACACATTTTTTAAAGCACATACAGAGTCATGATAAATACAGTTATATAAATCTTGAGAATATTTATATTGATCGTATAAACTTATCAAACTAGAACAACCTTTATCTTCTAAATTGAATATATTACAATTACTATTTTCTAAAATATGCTTTAACCACAACACTTTTTCTGGACCTTTTACGTAAATACATTTATCTTTTAAAATATCTATAACTAATTTCTGATAATTAGAATAGGGTACAAATCCTTCGCGCCAGTGTATCTTTCTGTTACGTTCAATCCAACTTACTTGTTTTTTTTCTTGTTTAGTTAATTTTTCAAATGGGAATGGTGGCTTAATTAAAAACACTTGTAGTGTTTTATTATACAATATGGCGATTTCTTTTATTATAAATTCATTTGTTTCTGTTTTAAAGCCTTGAATATCCACAATAGCAATCATGATAACCTACGCACAATGTTGCTGAGGGGTTTATATTCCACAAGTCGATCGTTTATAATCAAACAATATGCAGTCGTTTTATCTGGTATTGCTGTAGAACATTCAATTTCCAACCTCACATCCACTGGACCTGTTTTTAGGCTATCGTTTTGTCTTGAGCAGTCTAAGATAAAGATAGGGGCTTTTTCTTTGAATTCCTTTAGGTCAAGCAACGAGTCTACTGGATAGTTGTAATACGACTGACGAAATTTCACAAACATTTCGTATAATATGCTATATTTGTTCTCAGAAAACTTTAAACCTAAAGGTTCATATGGATAATATTGTGAATTCAAAAAGAGCGTTACGTTTGTTACTTCACAATGATCGAATACTGAACTGTCTTCAGTTTTATTATTTTTTCGATTAGTTTGTAAACAAAAAATTACATATCTGGGTTTTTCCAATTGTGAAGCAGTTTTAATTGACCAAGAATGCTTTGTGGTTTTAGGTAGTAACGGATACTCATATAAATCCCAATTTCTAAACGCCATCTGAATAGGTTTATCTCTTTCTAAATGTTTTAAAAGTGTCAATCGTTCTCGGTCTGATACTTTTATGTGTGGCACCCTCCACTGAACTCTTTGTATGTCTATTTCAAAATGAGCAATATCGTTAGTAAGAACAACGCTATTTAAGTTAGTGTTACTTCTGTTCAATATAAGTTCATGTTTGCAATTTATAACTATTTTATTGTAATCCTCTGCAAAACCTAAAATCTTATTTAATGGTATCACAGCACTAAAATGCCCATCATTTTGAAATCCCTCTAAACTCCAACCCCATAGGGCAGCAACTTTATTTTCTGCTTCATTTAATGAGATGTATGATTTTATTGTTGATGTTATTCCAGAATTTTTTATGCGGTCTATTTCAATACCATTTATTTCATATCTGATGTCTTGAAACAAAAACATAACAGGGTTATTAGTGAACGTAACAGTTTTCTTGATCGGATTCCCATCTTTACCGATGAGCTTCGCCTGTCCTTCGACGTAAATTGAACTGGCTGATGGTAGCACGTATATGTCTTGTTGGTGGATGGGAATTCTGATTTCATCGTTTTCTCTAAAGCTGTTATTGTAGGGATTGTATGAATGGACTTCATAACTTTCGATCGTAGTGTCGAAGTGTGGTAATTCGCTTATCTGGAGTATATTCATACTTGAAACCCTAGGGCTTTAAGAAAATCTTTATTTGCTTTAGTCAATTTCTTAACTTTTTTCTTACGTCTTTGCACCTTAGCAATCGTAGAAGAACTAAGACGTTTTGTTTTCACTGAAGTATTTTTATAGTATACTATCATTTTGCTTTTCTTAAATGAAGACGTAATTGAACTTGTTCCTCTCCAAAGTTAATACAGTGACCAAATTGATCTACAATCTTAACAGATACCGATGAAATTATATTTTTGTTTACTGGAAAGTAAATAACATTTTGTGGTATTTCCATGCACTGATGACCTGGAGTAGTATCAGACACAAATTCATGAATAAAATGAGATGGTAATCCGTTGCAGTATGAACCGTGAACAAGATCACATTCGATTCTGATTACAGACAGACCTCTGTTAATAATGGGAATATTTGGTCTTGATTTTAATACTGAAAAGTATATCAAACCACACTCATATTGATCTGACAAATACAGTGGTGGTTGAAAGTATGAAATCAATTCCGATTTATTTCCTGAGATGGTAACCGTAGTAGACATGCTTCTATACTAGCTTCTCTCAGAAGGTTCCGTTTATTTTATTCCTTCACTACACCAAAAATTCTTCAAAAAGTTTAAACAAAGATGTCCACAATTAAAAGGGTGATCACGTTGAATATTATCATAATTATAGCGAATTTTGGATCCCAAGTATTTTATAAATTCCTTTGGAGGCTTAAGGTTTCCATAACTATCAAAATACTCAATATAATCGTTGTATTTTGCATAGGCTACCCAATGAGAACCAGGATTTTTAGAGCTATCTAAATTTATAACTCCACATTCTTTTTTAAAAGGGTGTTTAGGGAGTTTATCTCTCATAAAGACACCTCTGAAATAGGGAATACCATTTCCATACTTCAAAATATCTAAATTACTCAAGGCTCGTTTGGGTAGCCGAAATCTTAGTTTTTTTCTTTCGATACAAAAATTCCAAGCCCATTTTTATGTGGTTTAAGGTGTAGTCCTTTTCCAATGCAAAGAGCTTCCATCTTTTCATTGTGTCTCTTCGATTCAGTCAATAACTTCTTAGCCATCTTGAATTCATTTATGGTTTTAGCAATACCAGCTGCACCACCTGCTAAAGCTCCCGCCGCAGATAATCCCGCAAAAATCGGGATCAAAGGCAATACTCCACCAGTTTTTGGTATAGGAATAACACGAGGAAGTTTAATGGATGAACCATCAGCTAATTCTCTGGCAGCAGCCATAGCTAATTCTATTACTACTTTCTTGGATTTTGGTTTTAATTTTTTGATATGTTTCTTCGTTTTCCTAATAACATTTTTTAATTTATTTTTTAATCCTTTTCCAGCTTTAATTTTAGGAGAACACTTCTTCCTATCTTTTTTTATACCAAAACCAGTTTTAATTTTTGCTGACATAGCGCTGCTTACTAAGCGCGCTGCTAGTTTTTCCCCTACACTTGCATCTGAGGCCAGTGTTCGTTCTTTAGCCATATTTAACAAAACGAAATCTGCCTTGTGGCGATCCTCTAAGTTTGAAGCCTTGTGATAGGCAATGTCGTGTTGTTTGCAATATTCGTCTAATTTATTAACACCTTTATCTCCACGTGTAAGCCTTTTAATTAATTTAGTGCCAGGCCCACAATAATTGTATCCTGGTAAATGTAATTCAAAAGGTAAATGATTTATAATCCAATTGAGAAGACTACTCTCTTCAATACACATCATAAGACTGATACATTTTGGCGTGAACAATTAATAAGTATTCGATTTATCAATCCAACTGTTTTCAGAATAAGGCAAACCTAACCATTTTACTAAAACTCTGTCTCCTTTACTTTTAAGAACTTTCTCAACTAGATATAAATTAGGATGATTTGTTTTTTGAAGCTCTTGTAAGTAAAATGCTCCTAAAATAGGTTGACCTCTGATTGTATCTTCAATTAAGTAGGTAATAGGAGTTGTATTTTGTATTTTCCGAATTTTAAATATTTCCGTCGACCAGTTGGGGGTATATCCTTTTTCAAATGTTCCTTTGTACTTACTGATACGTACATAATCACCCACTTTATACTTGCTTTTTATTCTTTCATGTTTTACCAACCTTAATAAATACCTTTCTAATATATGTTTTTTATTAATGCTATCCACATTAGCAGGAATTTCATTAATTGTCCTATGGTAAGTGTGATTGTATTTATAAATGACATCATTGAGGGTGCTATCTACCCAATTATAGTTGCCTTTTAAACTAAATTCCTTGTACAGTTTAGATTTCAATGTTCTGATAAATCGTTCAACTATTGAGGCCTTTTTTGTTGAGAAGGTTGAATAGTGGTTAATATGATTAGATTTCATAAGCTTTTGAAATTTATTGTTATAAAATTCTGTTCCATTATCCGTTTGAAGATTTTTAGAAACACGCCCTGTAGCCAACAAAATTTTGAACGAGTTACATACGTCATCTTTGGTTTTACTTTTCAGAGGAAAGGCCCAAGCATATTTTGAAAATGTATCGATAATGGTAAGAATAAATCTGTAATTTTTATTTTCTTTTGAAATTGATTGCATATCAATTAAGTCTGCTTGCCACAGGTCATCTATATCTTTCATAATAACATGTCTTCGCGGAAAGTTCACCCTCGCATTTTTATGAATTTCGTTTACCACGTCAGCTTTGCTCATGCTCAGAATTCTGTATATTTGTCTTGAACACATCTATAATACTGAATGAAAAGCGTATTATTTCAACTATTTTATTCTTTAATTATGTCAGCTTCTTTTAATTCTTCAACTATCGATAAAATTTCGTTGTCATGGTTTGTATTGCCAGCATCTCTTGAAGCAACTAATAGTTTCAATCTCTCAACTAATTCGTTAGGATCATCCCAATATACAAAGTCAGTATTGTTTTTGTATTTTTTTAGAGTTGGTAAGTTTCCTCCAAGTTTAGTGTGATTAAGTTTGTCTTCGTTTGACGATTCGGAAAACAGTGGTTTGATTATTTCACGATATTTTATTCCTTTATCACCTCTTATTTGTCCATTAGGATTAAAATCTCTCTTATGAGCATTCGTAGAATGCAACATATCCTTATAGATGAGTTTGTCTTCACTCGAAATTAATTCTAAATCAGGTTTTCTTCGAAGTAAAAGTTCCTTCAGGCCAGGGGTTAAATTATAGGGTTTGCCATCGACTTTAATTAAAATGCTGTCATTATCATTTAAACTATCAACTTTAGAAAATGTTACCACAGAATTACCTAACAGTAAAGTTTTGTTTACACTTCTTATTCCAAACGGTATATTTACACCGTCATAAATACCGTGGACATCACGACCCGCTAATGAAATTTCTAAATCATCTTCTAATTCCATTTTATTAAACTTTTTAAGTGATTGGGCAGAATTTAGTTTCGGATCGTAGCAGTCTTCAAACTTTGTAGATGCGCTAGTATTGATATCATCCAATTCATCGTTTTCAGAATCAGTGAGCATTGTATTTTCTAAATGTTTAATTTTTCCCATAGGTATATTAGAATCAACTAGGGTTTTAAGGGGATCTGTGACAGGTTTTAGCATTTTATTGAGTGACAAGTTCATTGAGTGTTCCTGGTTCTTCATTTGTTTAATTTTATTCTTTATAGAGTCTACTGACTTCATTAATTCTATTTTAATATTTTTCTCCATGTTGAAACAACTGTTGAACACAACTGAAGAATAAATAATACTAATTTAGTTTTGCGTGTTATTTACTTTTATACCTTCAGTCAAATTTCAAAAAAACATCAAAATTTTGTCTATACCTCCCATTATTTATAGGAGACTCTTTGTTAATAATTAAAAAATTATGAGGGTTTTTCCAAACTGTTTTACAAATATCTTTGAACTGAATCCATGGTAGATCGGAGTTAACATGTTCTTCATAGATATGCTTTAAGTTTACATCATCTTGTTTAAATATTATAAGAAAATTGACGTTATCACGTAACAACTGTTTCGGTATTTTTGAGTAGGTTTGCGATAAGTAAAAGCAATCAATTTGTTTATGTCTACCCATAGAGAAATAATTACGGATATTTAATTGATTTTCACATGCCACATCGTCAAAAATAAATACAGAGTTAGTTAAAGCTTCACTCGGAGATATTACATCTTTATCATCTTTAAACTCGTAGAACTTTATTTGAGGTACTTTTTTTAATACTTCGCTTAAGAAACGATATTTTGGCTGAAAACTTGTTTTTGAGTAAAGATAAAGATTCTGAAATTTCAGTCCATTTTCATGCAGAAGTAAACTGATCATCACGTTTGTTTTACCACAGTTCGAAGGACCGCATATTACACAACGAATTGTGTTAGGCAGTAAAATGCTGTGTTTGATTTGGTGAGGAGAGTCACTAAAATTTAGATTATTAACGTTCAGAGATACGGGTTGTTTGATCAACTTCATCTTGCTTATTACTTAATTTCTTTACTGACCTTCATATATATATATATATATATATACACAACGAGTAACATAATTAACGCAAGACCTCATACACACCAATTAGAGTATAAAGCATAAAACGATGACCAAAACGATTTTTTTATTTTAAGCTAACTGATATTATTAAGATAAACGTGTTGACCCAAGCATTACTTTATGCATTTAAAATTGATTCTTATTTCTTACGGAATAAGATTGAATTTTTCTTTGGCTCAATCAGTGGTAGGTGTGGCAAAATACATAATTTAAAACGAATATTAAAAGTTGCTGAAATCGATTCAGTAGTCAATTAGGAACAAACTACTTTCAGGTCTTGCGTCTATTCTGTTACACCTTCTATAATATACAAGACTTATATAGTAAGTTACTTTATCCCTATATTATGAACGTATTATAAACATCCCGCAACAAGTTTAGACTTGTATTATTGAGTTAGTATTTGCATCGTAAAATATAGGTAAGTGTAACTTAATTCCTATCATATCAAACAAAAACAGTTTCAATATAGTAAAGCAAGTGCATAGTTCATTTTACTACTATTGCTCCAATAAGTTGGACCTATACAACTGAATTACAATTGAATTAAATCTTCAAGGTAAGTATTTCTATAATTAAGTATGATGTATCAATACTTACGATTTTATACTAATTAGAATTTATGTCTTAACTTTTTTCCTTTTTTCTTTTTACAGAATTATGTCTGCCTCCCCATCGTATAGTCCTGTGGACAATTTGTTTTTAGCGGTGCGTATTTAATTTAACGTTAATTGAAGCATTTTAAATTTACATAAGCTATAGTTATTTTATTTTATTACAGGAAACGAATAATCTTTGTCCAGACGACGCCTACGCTCTTGGAAATCCATTTCTTTTTGCACAAGACAGGGAAACTTTTTATACCGCAGAAGCAGAACGAGCGCATCAGGAGTATTTAAATGAAAAAAAGGAAGAAGAGAAATCTGGGGAAACTAAAGATGCTAAAAGAAAGAAGTCTAATATTAATAAGAAGGTTATAAAAAAGTCTCCTACACAGTCTTCATCTTACATTATTCGGAAGGAGACAGGAAAACCTCATCATTTGATTAAAATACTTATCTATGATCTTGCCAGATGTGATAAAGACAATAATCAAAATAGTGATATTGACAATGATGTTGGTGATAGTGCTGACGTAAGCATCCAGTACCTTGTAAAAGATCATTATGATGATATTTTGGATGAAACTGAGCATCTAGTCGGCAAAATAGTGAAAAAAATTAGTAATAAGCAGTAAAATTAAATGTGTGTAATATGAAAAGTTTATTTTGTGATTGTGAGCATGTAATTGTGTGTTTATTAGTTAAATAAATATTTAATGAATTTTACGTTTTACTATAAGTATAATTATAATACTTTAGAATTTTTTGATTATCTTTAATTATGTTTTTGTAATATTTAAATATTTTCTTGTAAGTATGAATGTGAAAGTTTAATAAATATTATAATTATCAACTTGTCTAGTTTCATAGTGAAGAAAAATTAGTAATTAGTAAAATTAGTAAAAATTTGTAATTAGTAGTAAATGCGTGTGAGATGAAAAGTTTATTTTGTGATTGTAAACATGCAATTGTGTGTTTATTAGTTAAACAAATATTTAATGAATTTTACGTTTTATACATAATTATAATACTTAAGAATTTTTTGATTATCTTTAATTGTGTTTTTTTTTTTTGTTTTTGTAATATTTAAGTATTTCATGTAGCTAAGTATGAATGTGAAAGTTTAATAAATATTAAAATTTTCAACTTGACTAGTTTCATTTGTGTTAGACTGCATGAGTAGTAAAATAACATAATAAAACACATTTATTTGAATACAAGATAGCTATTTATTTTATCACAAAAAATACAATAATGGCTTAATTTCTAGATTTTACACAAATATTATCTTATGAAAAATAAAACAAGAAATATTACAATTCATGAGATTATATTGGTTAGGCAATAATATATTAATGTAACTTTATAAACATAAAAGAAAGTAAATAGTAGATAATAAAAATTAGGTAGGTACTATAGTCAAAATAACAGCTTAAAACATAGTACGATGATGACCCCAAGGTACAGTATAAATTTTATTTTTTATTTGACGTTTGTCATCATTTCCGTTAAGTACTAATTTATTAATTTTCTGTGTATACAACTTATGATTTCTAGATCGAATGACATACATAGTATCTCTGAGATTTATATCATTAATCAAAGTATTTTTATATTTTTCAATTGTGAGTTTATTGGAAACCGGTTTTTTAACTCCTTTAGCTTTTTTAATTGTCTTGTTTAAACTATTTATACAGTATAATTTAGCTCGCAAACCAATAAACTCTGTAATGACATCTCCACCCATCTCATCCTTAAAATAGCCCGGTATTTGTTTATTCGCTTTCGGAATACCATAAATATTATTTTCTTCAAAGTTGCTAGTATCAAAATAATTTATATTTTGTTTCATGTCTTTATAAAAATCATCAGTATGTATTATATACAAGAGACTATCAGTATCAGTATAACAAAGGTTTATGCCATCTTTATATATTTTCTTCATAACAGAATAGTGAAATTGATATAAATGACGCTTTGCTAATTCCAGTATTGTAAAACCAATGTATATTGGTCGATCTAAAACAATTTTAGCAAGCTCTAATTGAATAGCAACAAGGTTCTCTGAAATAATAGTCATATTTTTAAAATTAGGGGCGCTCACATATTTTTCTGCCCCCTTCATTTTATTGGTCTTATTAAAGCCATCTTTCCACACGTTAACTAATTTAACATTCACTTGTTTTCTTTTGTTTTCAATCGTTTTACCAAATATTGAATTATTTTGCTTCTTGAAAAAATCTCTTTCGAAATCTGAGTTGGCTTTTTGTCTGAGTACTGTATTAAGATTTATGTATGGTTCTAAGATATTTTTTTGTGTAAATGCTAGAATTTTGTGGATATTTAATAATATAAGACCATTCTTTAAACATTCTTGTAAGTGAACATAGTGAATGACATACCTATATTTATCATACAGACTAGCAATTAGTTTTGTGGTTTTGCTAGCACATGGAATAGGAGCGGATATTTTTTCTGGCGCAAATGGTAAATCAGAATGCTCGTCATGTATATCAGGAGGATAATGAATATCAACTTCAAGTATGTACCCTTCATCACTATCAGCAGAAACGGATGCAATTTCAAATAAAGCAATTTCAGATTTAGTTAAAAATCTAAAATTTCCAGTGGGGAGTCTTTGTGTCATAGCATGACCATATAAATTGACACAATCTAAGTAAACTAAAAATGTGCTGGGTTCTTTTTCGTCATAGTCTGACAAATATTTATTATTAGCCTTTGCATATCGAAGCGAACATTGAGCAAGACCTCCTCTGATACCTTTTTCTAGCATTTGATATATTTCTATATCAGATATTAAATCTAATTCTACTTTTGTTAGCAAGAGCATGGCGTCCCAGCTTAATGATGGTGATGAAACATAATGACAAGGGTCAAGCTCATAATGACATAAACTCATAGATCGGAATTTCTCAAATATGTCACACAATAGTAAGACATCACATTTCAAATATAAATCAGTATATTCACCTAAATTCTTAATATCAAATTTAGCCCACACATTTAAAGCGTGATTGTAATCGTCAGTAGACACTGTATCGGATGTCAGTTTATTATAAAAATTTGAGCGATCTGGTAACCGAGTTTCCGCATATCGTTCCCAGGAGTCTATATAATCATAGCAATACACACCTTTCCTAAGGCATAGTCGAAATAAATTTACATCAGTGAAAAATGATTGTAAATGCTTTAAATCATTGGAGTCCAGTGTCTTTACTAAGTTGTCTAAACTTGAACTTAAGAAATTAAAAGAATCTATGAATTTTAATTGGGCTACTTTCTGAGAATTAAATGGGAAAAATTTAGTAAAAGAAATATATTTTTCCTTGGTTCTTGCAATTAAATTGATTCGACCCCAAACACTTGAAAGTTCTTTTATAAATAAATGACAGTCATATCCCGAAAGATTATGAAATATTATGGGAATATATTTTACAGACTTATTATTTAAGTTGCATGAATTATGAGCTGGACCGCGATATTTACCTGTGAAATGATCGTGGTCATGAACGATACGGTCATTATTAGAAAATGTTTCTTTACAAATATGACATACTGTAGCACTGTTAAATAAAAGAAGCTCTTCATCATTCAACGGAGACATGTCTCTAGGCAAAGATAAAACGTCATATAAGCTTTCTAAATCCTTAGCAATAGATTCTACGAATTTTTTCGAACAATTTGGTCCTCGATAAGATACTAAATTATTAAGTTCTGGATTAGTCTCACAGCATATATAATAGGCAAAACAAGTTGCTTCATGAATTTGTATGTTTTCGACATGCTGACTTCTATTTTTATCTGAATATTCTCGAAGTAAGCTTTCAAAGTCTCCATAAATAACAATAGGAATTCTTTGAGTCCTTATGTAATTAGAAAAGCGAAGCTTGCTATTCTCTTCTGGGAGCACTGTTTGGATTCGTGCACAATTATGATCATCTAGTTTCGCTTCTGAATCAAAGTATATAAAACATTCATCACATAAGTGAATTTTAGATTTGTGTTTTGTTAGTTGATCATGAACTAATCGTGAAAATTTTTTTATTAAACAGAAATGATTTTTGTCTCCTCTTTCAATTAATAATAAATTTACATGGGTCAGTTTCCGTTGTAAAGTTTTGTATAATGGTCCAGTAATAGTGTTTTTTTTCTCTAAACCATAAACATTTACACTTATGTAGGGATTTTTTTTTTCGAATTCTTTTATATCATCAAATGTTGGTGGGAACGATATACCATTTGTATTTAATAATTTAGAGTAATGTGGATATGATGAAACTCTATTACGGTTATGTCGTGCTGGATACATATGCGCTACAATACACCAGAGAAAACAATGCCTATCTTTATTGCAAATGTTAAGACATGACTTTGTTCTAAGAATTTTTGTCGGTAAAGTTAAGTAACTGCCAGCTTTTAAGGGATTATACTTAACTATATTCATTTCCAAATGATTAATCGACTCTATAGCCCAACCAGATTCTGATAACTCAAATTCTGTGCACTTATACAGCATTTTTTGTACGCATTCTTCAAAAAATGATTTTATGTTAGTATTCTGAATGATCACATAATACTTTGTATTGAAAGATTTCAAAGACAATTCTTCATTTTTAGGTAACTTGTACAATACAAAAAGCTCAAATTGTATCTTAATTGCTCGATGTTTTAAACGCAATGTCTCAATAATCTTGTAAATCGTGCTTGAAATATCTGATAAAAATATCTCTGGTGATATGTTATTTAAACTTATTGGATTAAATCTGTAACTAGCAATTCTATTTTTGAAAGCAGTAGCTATTAATTGCACATTATCAAATTCACTACTCAACAAACAGTTTGATTTATGTAAATTACTTTTCTTATGTGATGAATATTTTTGGACATAAACCTTACAATCTGGACAAAATTTCATGTTCACCTTAACTATATTCACCAGAATAATATTTTATACTTATATTTATTTCGACCGAAAGTTCGAAAGTCGCTTTCTCACTTGGGCGCGATTTGTTACTGTTACCGCTTTAAAAATGTAATCTATAAATATGACTGCATTTAATCATTTCATTTAATTAGTGCGCATCCCGGGTACTTGCTGCTTTTTCTTTTTTCAATATTATTGTGATTTTTAAGTACTTAATGCACAAGATTCAAGGTCATCATTACTAGTCCAACATTTTAAGCGCTGAGATTCATTAATTCGAGTTTATTGGCTTTTAGTTTTTAGTTTTTGGTTTTTGGTTTACTGAAAGAAAACATACAAATAAGTAGTGATTAAAAAAAAATAATTAAGTACCTATGCAAGATAACAATCACAATTCAATTTCAAAGTTTTGATTTAAGTACTTAAACATCAAAATCTATCTATAATATTTAACAACTTCAATATTAAGGTTCAAGGTCACAATTACTGATCTGAATTTATTTTTAAGTACTTAATGCATAAGATTCAAGGTCATCATTCTAGTCCAAAATTTTAAGCGCTGAGATTCATTAATTCGAGTTTATTGGCTTTTAGTTTTTAGTTTTTCGTTTTTAGTTTTTGGTTTTTTGGTTTACTGAAAGAAAACATACAAATAAGTAGTGATTAAAAAAATAAATAAGTAAGTACCTATGCAAGATAACAATCACAATTCAATTTCAAAGTTTTGATTTAAGTACTTCAACATCAAAATCTATCTATAAGTAATATTTAACAACTTCAATATTAAGGTTCAAGGTCACAATTACTGATCTGAATTTATTTTTAAGTACTTAATGCATAAGATTCAAGGTCATCATTCTAGTCCAAAATTTTAAGCGCTGAGATTCATTAATTCGAGTTTATTGGCTTTTAGTTTTTAGTTTTTCGTTTTTAGTTTTTGGTTTTTTGGTTTACTGAAAGAAAACATACAAATAAGTAGTGATTAAAAAAATAAATAAGTAAGTACCTATGCAAGATAACAATCACAATTCAATTTCAAAGTTTTGATTTAAGTACTTCAACATCAAAATCTATCTATAATATTTAACAACTTCAATATTAAGGTTCAAGGTCACAATTACTGATCTGAATTTATTTTTAAGTACTTAATGCATAAGATTCAAGGTCATCATTCTAGTCCAAAATTTTAAGCGCTGAGATTCATTAATTCGAGTTTATTGGCTTTTAGTTTTTAGTTTTTAGTTTTTGGTTTTTTGGTTTACTGAAAGAAAACATACAAATAAGTAATGATTATACAAAGTAGAGACAACAATCTAAAATACGTTAGACTGATAGAGTATGGGCTGTATCTTCTGATAATCTTCTTTAGCAGCGGTCACAAGTTTTGTGACTGCTTTCCATACCGGACTGCTGTCATCAACAGCCGATTTGAAGGTAACAAGTGCCCGTTTCCAACGGTCGGTGCTGAGCACCTCCGCTTCCTGAGCGTTGTAAACACGCAGTTCCACGTAGTAGTTGCCCTGCCGGGTGGGATCCCGCTGGAGTGTATAACCGGAACCGATACGTCTTGACAAGAAGCTCCGCAGTGCAGCCGCTCGGATGGGTTCACTACCAAGTTCTTGTTCGTTCTGAAATGATCAATGGTTATCATTAGAACAATAAAAAAAAAAATGGAAAAGCATGAAATAACCTTCAAAAATATACTGATCCATAAATTTGAACTGACCCGGGAATCAAATTTAGAATCTCTTAGTCATTAGGTATGTGAACTAATATGTAAAAAGTGAAATTCAAAATTCATTTATACGTTACACGTCCACGTTTAGGTCACAGAAATACATACGTGCACCAAATTTCACACAGTCACAGTCAATTTGCTCCAAATCTAATGGACTGACCATTAGATTCGTAGCAAATTGGCTGTGACAGATGAACAGACAGACAAACACCCGAGTGATCCTATAAGGGCTCCGTTTCCTTTTGAGATACAGAACCCTAAAAATAATGGAAAATTAAAATTTAAATTACCCGCATTTACAAATCAACAATAATGGAAAATAAAAATTAAAAAACAATTGCAAATAAAAAAACTTCAACATACCTCCGAACCCGAGTGCTTCCTTTTTTTTACTGATGTCGATGGCGCCGGCAAATCAACGTCCGACTCCGTGTCAGACCCAAAAACGTTAGATTTTACCACCGGAGCGCTGGTAATTTTCTTTATTGCAGGTTTATTTGTTTTGCCAGCAGCCTTTTTCCTCGACTTCTTTTTCTCTACCGGTGGTGCTGGCTGAGATGCTGGTATTTCATAGTCAGAATCGAAAGGATTGGTCGACCTAAAATTAAGAACACCAATAAATTTCACTCATAAGTTCAAATAATTATTATTCGATATAAATAATAATTGTAGAGTTATACGCACATACTTGTTGTTCTATTGTTCACAATAATATTGAAAAAGAAAAGCAGCAAGTACCCGGGATGCGCACTAATTAAATGAAATGAATAATTTAATGCAGTCATATTTATAGATTACATTTTTAAAGCGGTGGTAACAGTAACAAATCGCGCACAAGTGAGAAAGCGATTTTGATATGTGTGCTAAAAAAAAATGTTCTATGGTATCAGCAAATAGGGTCTGAAATGAATTGATTGTTACTTACTCAATATAATCGCATCCTTACTTTCCTTATATGTCGACGGCGCCGCTCTGTCGCGTATACCTGAGACGATTTTCTAAAAAGGTAGTGGTATGTACTCTCTCAGAACAATAAGTGGCAAATTGCTGACGCGGTATTATTTTATTGCGATAATGGAATTAATGATAGAACTGTATGTATTATTTATATTAAATTAAATAATGACAAAAATAGAACATGAAAACAAAATCCAGATCGGAATAAAAAAGTATTTGCTCCGATCGGTGCGGGGAATCGAACCCGTGACAGTTGGCGCATTCAATAGTAGCACGTTTATAAACCATTTGAGACTTGCTTACGTACATAGGTACATTAATTTAATTGCATTAGTTAGAGCAGTGGTGGCCCAGTGGTAACGCCCGCGACTTATGAGTTGCAGGTCGTGGTTTCGAACCCAGCCAGACGCTTTACTTTGTGTAATTTATTTCATCACCACAGCTCTTAAAACGGTGAAGGAAAACATCGTGAGGAAACCGGCATGTCCTAGAACCAAAAAAATTCGAAGACATGTGACATCCACCAACCCGCACTGGGCCGGCGTGGTGGATTACAACTCACTCCCTCTAATAGAGAGAAGGCCTGCGTCCCAGCAGTGGGAACAATATAGGCTAATCATTGTATACATTAATATGCATTTGTAAAAAAGAAAAAAATATCAGATGCGCGGGGATCGAACCCGAACACATTGACTATATTAAACTCTGCCTATAAGTTAACCTGTGATGTAGCGAGTTGAGCCAATGCGCCAAACATGTCGACAAAGACTCAATAAAATTTTTGGACCACTTTCCAACATCAACCTGCATACCTCAATGGGTTAAGTAGAGATGTGTACCCATAGATCACACAGTAAACCTTTATAAAACAAAAAACCAGAACCGTCTATCGTCTATAAACATGAACAAGCTAATTTAGAAAAACGTTGTCATCGTATAATGAAACAAAAGTATTCAATCTGTATCGACGACGACAAAAATAATTGGGGGTTTTGTATCACACAGTTTCGATCTGCTGTCAACTGTAACGCAGTCCCGACGGCAAAAAAAGATTGGAGCTTTTGTATCACCAATGGATATAGGACACGAGATTTGCACCGCATCGTTTCGATGTAACGTGGGCGATCGAACTTGATATTACTGTTTATATTATCATTAACCGCATGCAATATTTTTTTACCACTGTATAAGTTCAACGTTGCGCTGTAGAATTAAATACAATATTCAATCTGCAAACTGTATCGCAGACCGACTGTATCGTATGTGTGGAGAATTGGGGGTTCTGGATCACAGTCCGAGCGGAGCGAGGATGCAGTGATCCAGAACCCCCAATTCTACCCTACTGATCCCACCTCCCCGGTCCACTAGACTCTTACAGACGATGCAGGGCTTGCAGCAGCAATGCTAACAGCAAAAAATCGAAGATACAATGCATACGATGCGAGGTAGCCCTATGTATTGTTCCATGTTTTGCCAACTTCCACAAGCCGTAGTACGGCTCTGTCCAAATAATGGACACCATGTATATATATATATATACTTTTTTTTCCGAAATTTCAATAATGTGCTCATATATGATGTATACCACTAAGTTTCATTTCTGTACCTTCAGCCGTTTGTTCTGCCTTATAAAGGGCTAAGAATGCCTGTGTGTGCTAGCACAGTGCGCGCACTTGTTTATTTGCTTGTGTGCAACAAGGCCAACAAGTATAGTCTCGGAGACCGATGATCATTTATAATTTTCGTTTCATAATATAAATCCTTTTATTTTTTATTTCATTTTTTTTTTTCTTTGATAAATTATTTTGTGTTGTCAGGGTATTTATGTCGAAATTACTTATTGCATAATATAATCCTTTAGTTTTCTTTTGTAAACATTAATACTTTTGCACTCTTTGATTTCATTTGGCATTTTGTTATATAATTGAACCCCTTCATACAAAAAGTTATTTTTTCCATATTTAACTGTTCTAGGAAAACGCAACAGTAATTCGTTTCTATTTCTTAGGTTATGTGTGTATGTCTTTTCTGTAAGTTTTATGTTGGTTAGTGTAGTGTTATCTAAAATCTTTTTTACTAATATGCAAAGTTATTGATTTTTGGTATGTAATGGTTCCTGGGCTAACATTATAGGAACAACTGGTGTTAGCATCGGTTAGTTTTTTGAAATGTTGTTATTTTTGGTTATAGTAGGTACTCCTTTGATATATTTAATTATTAGATTTATTTCCCCTTTTTTCTCACGCTCTTTGAGTTCAGTTTGGAGATTTTGTAAATAGGTTCTTTGAGCTGGGGTTTGGTCCGAATATATTTTTATAGTGTTTGGCAGTTTTGAACGATTCTTCAGTAAATATTTTGGTGTATCAGGAGAATCAAATACTACTTTTATAGGGCGGAGTTTATCTGCATGATATTTGCCCAATCTTGTAGATATTAGGGGCTTAGGACAGTCTTGAAAGGCTTGTGTTAAGATCTTGTGTACTTCTTCAGAGTCGCAATTGTTGCATTGTTGCCTGTGGAGAAATCGATGACATCTTGCTCGATCAGACCCACTAATATTATGTTCTTGTCTCTTTGAAGTCTATTTTGCATTTCGACAAAAAACTCATGCTGTGCTCCAAAATGTAATTCAGGTTTTCGATTTTCACCTTTAAGTTGATGCAGCTCATCCTCGATTGTTATAATTTTACTTTGAGTAATTTTATGTTCGGTTGTAATATTTTCCACGGATTTATGCAGTTTCTTATATTCTTCTGTTAGGTTATCAGTTGTTAATTTTAGATGCTGAATATCTTGCCTAATTTCGTTCCGCATTTGCGTTATATTTTCAATTTGGTCGTTCATAGCTTCCTTTATACAGCCCATTATTTCACTACGAAATTGGGCTAAATCTCTTTTGAAATCATATTCCAGAGTATGCGGTTTTCTCTTTCTTGAGTCTTTGATAGCTCGACCTTCATCATCCTCAAAATTGGACAAATTAGAGGTGGATCCACCACTCACACTCCCGCCAGACATTTTTGCCTTTGTTGGAGTTCGCGGTAAATTCATGATACCTAGCTCTCGAACTAGGCTCACGGAACCGGTTACGGCTTCTTATCTTTCTCGATCGAAGATAAACTGTTTGTGTGATTTATGTAGTTTTTTTTTAAAATACACTTTATTTGTAGCAACACAGGAGTTAATTTAGTATAGCTTTAGTTTTAATATTTTATACTTTAACGATATTTTATTTAGTACGTTTTAAACACGCGTCCGCACACTCCGACACTCGACGAACAACCAACAAGAAATCTCAGATGTAAAGAATATTATACAACAATAAAATTCAATGAACAAATGCTTAGTAATATGTCCAGTGCAATTGGTCGATCCCACTGTGATTAGCCATCATACCCAGATGGAAAAAATTATGGCTGCGAGGTTGTATTATTGCATACATAGATATAATTTAACAAACCTCTTCATTGGAGTCTATCAGGATGTAATTATCAGTACCGATGGTCGATTGCATGGTGCCTTTTTCGTTACCCTAGAAATAAATTTGAAGAATATTAATAAGAGAATGCATATTCACTTAAAAGTTAGTTAATATTAAATCTGGGTGTAATTGTCAGTGGATAACTGTGTGACACCTTTGTCAGGACTCTGAAAATAGAAGATAATGCATATTAACTTTAAAGCTATTAATATCTGTGGATAAGGTTGGTAGGTTTTGTAGGTTAATTTCATTATTAATTAAAAAGTTGATGTGGTTTTCTCAGTACTTACATTTGTATCTGGTAGAGCATCACAATCATATGGGTTCTCTAGTCCTTCCAATGCAGGTCCCAGAATTGACTCGATTAGGTGGTCCACTCCAGTTCTAGGAGGAGGTGGAGGTGGCCTTCCACCACCTAAAAATAATGTGTTGTTATAAATACGATATACGAAAATCCGGAACAACAAAACCACTGGTTATTTTTAATGACCACGTTTGCTTACCCGTCATAAATAGCTCCCGTTTCCGACTTGCCGATTGTTTTTTGGTTTGGCGTTTGATATTCTCCCAGCATGTCTTTAAGCTCTCGGGAGTACGTTTGCAGTGCGTGCTAAGAGCATTAAATTCGTCAGTGAGACACTTCCAACCTCGTGCTTTTTCGGTATTTGTTGTAGCGTCCGATTTTTTATTTTCAATTAAGTCTCTATACTTTATCACGAGTTCCGTTAGTACTGATTTCTCGTCGCTGGTAAAATTTACAGTACGTTTGCGTTTATCTTCCATATTCACTAAAAATAACACGACACGACGAAAATCTTAGGAATTGAGTTTGTTTGATCACAAAGTTTGACATTTGTCAATGAAAATTAATTGACGTTGACGTTCAACATTCACAAAATAATGTTAAACCATTCGATCATTCGGTCACTTACGAGTCACTCATTCAAAAACGTTCGGTTATTTAACCGTTGGTTACAATTGAATGATGAACTCGAAAAAAACGCGGTTTGTTAAAACAACTGGTTATTGGTAACCGTATGGTTACGTAATCAATGGTTATGTTGTAGTTGATGAACTCGGGTCTTAGGAAAACAAATCTAAACGCTTTGTGACACGGTAACATGGTCATCAACACAACAAAACCGGTTCGACTCGACTACCTGCTCACGCGGACCAATCAGCTTCGAGTAAACAAAGCATGCAAGCGGCGGCGGCGGGGCGGGGCGACGGACGGCGCGTGCGCTTCCTCCGTGCGGTCCTTCGATTACGCTTGTTTCGTTGTGTACTGTGCGATTCTTCATCGATTTATCTTTTGCGTCTATAAACCTTTTGACCCCCGCGTTGCATACTGGACTTTGTTTACTCCTAACCTGATCACTTGGCTTTCGTTTTTGAACTTTGATACTATTTTTGTGATCTGGATTTTGTTGACTATGGCAGAATATCGACCAGTCTGTGTTTTGTGCAATCGTTCAGTGGTTAACAGAAGAAGATTCGAGATAACTCACGCATTTTTTGAGCAAAATGCCGCAAATACTCAATATATCATTGAAGCTATTGCCCCACAGCAAGTAAGTTTTTATTGTATGTTTATTAATAAAAATAAAATCCTATTTTGCGTGGTGTTTTTATTTTTAAGTACAGGAGGCACTTTTTATTTTTAATGATACTACATACATGCATTCTCGCCTCTGTCCTATGGGATAGGTAGAGACAACGGAATACCAATTGTTACGGTCCTTACTTACTTCTTTTGCTTCTTCCACGTTCATGCATCTTGTCATACATGCTCGCTGCTTAAGAGTACAACGCACTTCGACTTCCGAAAAGTTCTCAGACCTTTTCGGAAGACATTGCTGCTAAGATCGGTGTATGTCCGTCTAGGGCGTCCCCTCCTGGCATTCTCATATACATCCGCGTCATATACCTTTTTAGTCAATCTTCTGTCGTCCACTATGTTTTCATGACCAAAACATCTATTATTACCTATTTATTCATATATTAATTACTAGATACCGTCCGCGGTTTTACCCACGTGGTACATCGCGTTTAATTGCAGTGTAGATAAATAACTTAGATACCGACTGCAGCGCCATCTGTCGGGCTGATTTGTGAATCTAAACCATCCAAGGTGCCACCCAAACGCATACAAAAAAATTAATTCAAATCGGTCCAGCTGTTTAGAAGGAGTTCAGTGACATACACGCGTACAGTAGAATTATAATTATATATAGATTATTATTAGGTATTTTCATAAGAATTTAATATTTTTCAGATTGAATATAACGGTCTGGAATACGTTTGTCGACCATGCTGGCGGCGAGCTCAAAGTGCTATACAGCCTAATCCAAACCCTGCTCCGCACGAATGTGTACTGCAGATTGAAGAGTATTCTCGAGTGGCTAATAATGCAGCAACCTGTATGTTTGAGAGATGCAGAAGTACTACACGTCATCGGATTCCAGAAAATATACGGATATCACTTTGGTTGGATTCCAACTTGTATTTACCAGAAGAAGCCAGAGTATGTGAAACACATTTAAGATCCAATGACTGGGATGAGATTATAGATAGTCCGAATCTAAGACATGATTTTAAAAGTACTCATTTTATACACATGATGGGTCTTATGAAAGCAGCTGTGTCAAGAAAATCTATTTTAGATTTTGAAAATATTGAAAATATGGACACCAATGAAATATATATTCGATTGGGTCTTAGCCGAGAACAATTCACCGACATCTTGGGACAGACGCCTTTCTTGGCTAGTTCCCATCCCAAAACCGCTCTAGCAATATATTTAATGAAGTTGCGGAGCGGTGAATGCAACGAGAGACTAGCCACGCTCTTTCAAATGAGTAGAAGAACGCTGGAACGACATTTAAAAAAAGCAAGAGATTGTTTAAATGCTGAGTTCGTGCCTAGGGACCTAGGTTTCGATCACGTCGACAGAAGAACGCTTACTGAACGCAACCTGTACGTACCGAATGCTTTATTTGGAAATCCAAACTCAACATTAGAAGAGAGAAAAGCAATTGTAATAATGGACGGTACATACGTCTACATACAGAAGAGTTCGAATTATTCTTTTCAGAGGAAAACGTACATAAATACTCAAACCTTGTCAAACCATTTATTATTGTAAGCTGCGATGGTTATATTTTAGATGTTTGTGGACCATATGCGGCTACTGACTCAGACGCAACTATTTTACAAAGAATGATATATAATGCCGAAGGTACATTTCATTGGTTTTTTCGTCATGGCGATGTTTTTATACTAGATCGTGGGTTTAGAGACGCCTTTCTCGATTTGTCTCAATTTAATTACTCTGCTTACATGCCTGAAAGTAAAAGACGCGGTGTAGATCAACTAACAACTGAACAAGCGAATAAGTCTAGATTGGTCACCATATGCCGCTGGGTGGTAGAAGTAATAAATGGTCGGTGTAAGCGAGACTTTAAGTTGTTCCGCCAGGATTATTTTAATCGAGCTTTAAACCACATGTTCGAAGACTTTAAAATAGCAGCTGCATTAATTAACGCTTTCCGTGAGCCAATACATGATAGCGTACATGCAGCTACATTTGTAGACATTATAAATGACCGCTTGAATCGACCCAATCACCTGGCGGACTACGTTGTTCGTAATAATATCAATAGACAAAGAGCAACATTTCAAAGCATCACTGGTGATCACCTGAACCTTATTTTTTGACGATTTTCCAAATCTGTCAGAGGATGATCTCATATTGTTTGCTCTCGGTACGTATCAAATCAAGATAGCCCGCAGTTATTATGCTGAGCACCTAGTACAGGTCTTGTATAATATTGAAGTGTACCGAGAGCAACAAATAAGGGGTCTTAGTGAATATATAGAAGAGCAAGACGTTTGGTTGTTACGTGTTCGAATACAGTCAAGGCACGTAAGATCTAGGACTTATTATTCTTACATTATTATTGACCGACAAAGGAACGGAAGAGAAGCTATCGCCCATTATTATTGTTCGTGTCTGAGTGGTAGGCGCACGGTCGGATGCTGCGCACATATTATGTGCGTAGTATGGTATATAGGCTGGGCAAGAAATCAACCCGAAGAGATTCGATTACCAGCAGCAGAATTAAGTGTGATTTTAGAGCATGAGTAGGCTACACATGCTCTAAATCACACTTAATTCCTTTTTAAAACTATTATTTCCGAAACCATACCTATACCTACTAATACAATAAGTATGTAATAAGTATTTAGGTATAATAATAGTTTATTATACATAATCATTTTTCATCAATTAAAACAAAGGTTTTCTGTACATTATAATACATAGTATGGTAATTGTGCTTACTAATAATACAATATGTGATTTATTTATCATATAATAAATATCTTTGAGACTATCTAGATTTGTTATTTCACTCTCCTTTTGTATTTTTGCATTGGATATAAGCCAGAATAGTAAGTAAAACGATATAAAGGTTCAAAAACAAAAATGTCTTTTATCCGTTTTAGAAGTACAGCACAGTGATAAAACTTGTCCACAATAATTATAGCACTAAAGCACACCAATAAATGACAACATCATTCTTGGCCGCGGACCGCCCACGCTCCATACGAAATTGCCCATTGTCCTTTCTCGTAATTACCTTATACGTAGACGATTTCTACATTTTTGGGCATGACATTGACGAGATTCAGGCCGTGAAAGCAAAGATTGGAGACGCCTTCAAAATTAAAGACTTGGGATTAGCAAAGGACTGCCTGGGCATGGAGGTCAAGCAAAGGAGAGGAGAAGTGGAGCTCAACCAAAGAAACTTCATAAAGAAGGTCCTCCGAAAGTATAAAAAGGAAGATTGCAAAGTTGTCGCGACTCCCACAGAGACTAATCTCAGATTGGAGAAAGGTGATCCGACTGGAGATATGAGCTACCAGGAGATTGTAGGTTCACTTATGTACCTTTCCTGTGGCACACGACCTGACATTACATTCATAGTGAGCTACCTGAGTCAGTTTAATTCTTGTTGGAATTCGACTCACATGGCTGCACTCAAGAGAGTGTTGAAGTACCTAAAGGGTACAGTAGATCACAAATTGGTCTACAAGAGGACTGGCAATCCTCTGGTTGCATATGCCGATGCGTACTGGGGTACCAACGCTGACGGACATTCGTTCACTGGGTATATGCTTGCCCTTGGCGGTGCTGCGGTTTCCTGGCAGACCCGCAAGCAACGTTGCGTCGCACTCAGTACGGCTGAAGCAGAGTATGTCGCTATCTGTGAAGCAGCGAAAGAGGGACTTTGTGCCAAAGGTCTCTACCATGAACTGACAGGTCAAAATAATACGATTGATCTGTTCAGCGACAGCCAAAGCGCTATAAAATTAGTGTACGTGCCAACAATCGGTAGGAGGTCTAAGCACATAAATATTAGATACCATTATGTGAGAGAATTGGCCGAGGCAAATGAAATTTGTATCAAATATTGTAAGACTGATGAGATGCCGGCCGATATCTTCACAAAAGGACTTACTAGAGTTAAGCAGGACTACTTTAAAAAATGCATAGGCATACAGTGGGGGTGTTGAAAGAGGTTGTATGCTAGAAACATTTTAGTCCATTATAACTTTGGTTGCTAGGTAACTTGTTGATTTATGTATGTCACTCTGTAAAAAGATAAAATAAAAGTCAACCATCTATTTCCGAGTTTTACTAAACTAGCTCTATTTACAAGATATTTCCAACACATTTCACGTCTGCATCATTCCACGAAGATTGAGGAAGTCGTGCAGTACTTGAAAGTGAAAACCAACTGGACTCTGAGGGTCGAAAGGTTGGAATCGCGCCACGACATCAACTTTAAGTCGTTCGTGGTACGAGTGCCAACCCAGCATCTACAGGCCTGCTTGAAAGAGGACTTTTGGCCGAAAGGTGTCGTATATCGACGTTTCCGAGGACGGTTACGCGACACCTCACAGCGATACCCGACGCCGACTACTTTACGTGTATAGTTATAGTTTTAATAAGTTTCATAATATGTATTAGTTTATTGTTATTTTTAAGATTATTTTGTGTATTTTATCTATGGGCCTCAGCTGCTTGATAATAAAATGATTGTTGTGGTTGTTGTTGTTGAAGTGCACCGCATGCACCGAGCCCGCCGCGGAGTACCGTTCGACATGGTACTCGTTGTCTGCCCCTCCTTCAGAGGGCCACAACCCGATCTTTAATGTCCGCACGGTCTGCCACCTGTCCGGTATCCGGCTTCGACTTCGTCGTCGGCTCTCGTAGAGTGCGGACGTGCGGACGCTTATTTTCCTATCTTTTTTCGTATTGGCTGGTGGCAAAACTCGGTGCCTCTCTTACTAGCTTATGTATTTTCCCATAAGGACCCGCGGCCATCTTGGTTTTAAGCGCAATACACCCTGAGCCCGCCGGGCCGCCGACAAAGCCCGGCGACACAACCCGGCGGCCTGTATGAAAAGAATCATGTCGGCAACATGCGCCCGCGCGTGTTTCCCGGCGACATGTTGGCGGCTTGGGTACGCCTGCGCTCAGTTCACAGACTACAATATAGGCTCAGTTGCCCGGCGACGCTCGACCTGTAGTGACGTGCTTGTATTTTTTTTTACGACACGGAGTGGGACGACGAAAAATGTCTTAAGGTGTGTCCAAACATAAGGCCGGGACTCCACCAAAGCGGAGACGAGACGAGCGGAGAGGAGATGTTTTTTAAACAACCAATAGAATTGAGTTATTGACACGTCTCCTCTCCGCTCAGCTTCAGTGGAGATCGCTGTGCGGAGATGTGTAATATTTGTATGTCGCGATGGAAGCGGAGATGTGAGCTGTGCGCGGACGACGCGCAGTGGAGACGAGAGATGTGAGTGGCGTGCAGTGAGCGATGTCACCCTCCCCCCTCTCGCCCGCTAGCAACCCGCAGAACCCCGCGCGCGCGCCGGCCGGCCGGCCATCTTGCTAGTACCGTGCACGCGAGCACACGCTTTTATCGTGAATAATTCGTGCAGTTTGTATTTTTCAACGTAAACAATTAGTTAATTTAAATAAAACGTAATGGATGAACAATTTATTGAATCAGTAAAAAAATATCCATGTCTATGGAACACATCAATAGATACCTATAAACTTACTGACGTCAAAGATGCAGCTTGGGAGAACGTTTTGAAAGAAACTCAATTATCTGACGGTAAGTGCAATTTATTATACTAAGTATTTCGTTCAAGTAATATTGTAATACGAGTGTCTTGCCATGGAACGGCGCCCTCGTTGTTGAAATAACTACATAATTTTTCTCGAACTTGATAGGCATCCATATTGTCATTCGATAATAGATTTTCCACGTTTGTGTCGTTAAACATAGTCGTGGCCAAACCCGTTTCATTATTATCTAGATAGCCAGGCATCTTGTCAATTAAAAAGTTGTGTAGAACACACGTTGCTTTTATCACTTTTTCCACTGTTTCTATTTTACATTCAAATTCTTTACGGTATACGTACCATTTCCGTGATAATACACCAAATGTAGCTTCCACAATACGACGAGCTCTTGAAAGTCTATAATTGTATGTTCGTTTTTCGTTATTTAAATTATCGCGTGGATATGGTCTCATTAAGTTAGGCATCAAAGGGAATGCTTCGTCTCCAATAAAAACAAACGGTACAGGTTCTCCATTTTGGTACAAGGGTTGTGGCTGTGGTAGATTTAGTCTGTTTTCTCTCAAACGAATTCCGAATATACTATCAGCAAAAATACCACCATCGCTGAACCTTCCCATTGAACCTATATCTACCATAATTATTCTTCGGGTAGCGTCGGCTACGCACATCATTACAGTTGAAAACCTGTGTTTATAACAGTAATATGAGGACCCAGATTTTGGGGGTGCAAACATGTACACATGCTTGCCATCAATGGCCCCGACGCAGTTTTTGAATTGCCAGATTTCTTCAAATTGCTTTGAAATTTTTTTCCAATCATTTTCATTAAGTTCTGGCATAACCAAAGGTTGTAATACTGTCCACAAGGCATCGCAGACATCTTCTATAATTCTTGGAACAGTCGATTTTCCAATCCTAAAATTTTCAGCTATTTGTGAAAATTTTGAACCAGTCGCCAAATACCTGTGATAATTATAATATAGATTTATATTTGTGTCGTGGTTTCAGTTAGAATAGAAGGGTCATTTCAAAATAATATCTTAATCAGTGTCGTGTTGTTTCCGGAACTATAAAAGATTAGGCATTACTGAAATTATGTATTTACAGAATTTTCACTCGTTCAAAAGTTATAGCCATTTTTAAATAATAGAAAATAAACAATTAAAAGTCTAAGATTCACACGAGCACAACACATTGAAATCAAACAAATAAAATGGATTTATCACTCGTTATTTATTAACATTTCAAATTTCGACGCCGCCGTCTGCCGCGACCACGTACGAGAGATACAATCCGTTTTGTATGTTTGATTTCAGATATTTTTATTTATAAATTGGTTTCCCTTGAAACTCTGGTATTTTTTAAATATTTATAATGGTTATAAATTCTGCATGAGTGATAATGCGGTAAGTATATTTTGACTATGGCAATGTCAACATTTAATATTTATAATGATTTCAATTATTTTTATTTCAGTAAAAACGGCTAAATCTAAGTGGAAAAAGTTGAGAGACAGCCACCGGGACGCATTAAAAAGGAAGAATGCCACTAGAAGTGGACAGAGTGGTAAACAAATTCGTGAATGGAAATATGAGAAGGTAATGGAATTTTTGATACCATATATGACGAATAGAAACAGGACTACAAATTATACCTCACAAACAAATATAAATGAACAGGAAACAAATTCATTGGAAAGTAATGTAACCGATGAGTTTTTTGAAACATCAAGCAATCATACAAGAAGCACTCCAGAAGATCGTCCATCTGTACAACATTCGCCGTCACCGACATCAAGCGTCTCAGCCTCGACATGCAGAAATGCAACAAGAAAATCGGATGAAATAAGTAATTTACTTATACAGCACCATGCAAACCGTGAAAGAATACGCCAAGAAAAACTAGAAATACAATCATTGATAGAGAAAAATAATACCCTTGACGAAATGGACACTTTTTTCTGTCGATATCAAAAAGTGTAAAAAAACTTTCTCAATATATGCAGCTTCAGGCTAAACGTAAAATTTTCAATGTTCTTTTAGAATTGGAAGAACTTGAGCTACAAAACACATGGTATAACACAAATGAAAATAATTGGTATTCCCCCGGTTACACTTCAGCACCGGGTCCAAGTTCGACACCGGGTCCTAGCTCAACACAGGCACCGGTTCTTACATCAACACAGGCCGGTGGTCCTAACTCAACACAGGCACCGGTTCCTAGCTCAACACAAACACCGGGTCCAAGTTCGACACAGGCACCTGTTCCAAGCTTGGAAGATACGCACATGACCGATGAACAGATAGAAGAAGCATTCAGAAACGAAGAAGACACATATGATAATTTGTAACTATATGGAAAAGAAAGCAATATGTCTCATGTGATTTACTGTTATAATTTTTTTGTACGTTATGTTTCTAATATAACCTTACGTTTTTTTTGCTACTCCCAGAACGGCAGTTGGTTTTTTTGTTTTCTTTATGAATAAATAAGATAATATAAAAATATATTTGGTTTTTACATAATATGCATCACTCCAGTCTCCCGGAGGGGTAGAAAGAGACAACGGATCTCGATTTCTCGTAATCCTTACATACCTCAGTTTACATAATATTTTTCATGTATTCTCGTACTTCTTGATTCTCGTTTTGAGTACTTCTCACTTAGCCCTTTTACACAAAAAAAAACAAACACTCAAAAAAGACTGATCACATTCAAACGCAGATAACACACATAAACACAAACACACATTAACAAAAAAATAATTAGGTAGGTACTTACTTCAAACATACTGCTAGCCGCTCTTGGGTGCAGATAGATCTCCTGTAGTTAGTATCTTGCTTAAATATATGCGGTTTAATTAAGTTATGTAGTTCATAGAATATATTCCTCGGTAGTCTGTAGGACTTGGTAAAACTTTCATCATCTAACTCATTAAACAGAGTAAAAAATTCTCCATGACTGGTATGGTAATACAAGTGACTTCTTTTCCAAAACCGATGTTTTCTTTTGTTTAGGTAGTATAAAGCTATCAATTCTGCTTCTTCAGACTGTAGTTCTTCTTCAAGTAAAAGAAGATACTTTTTTTGTAATAATAGCGACATCGTCTACCTTTCGTGTCAGAATGCGTACTGAGCACTCAACGCCTCGCACCCGAGCTGAAAAACATCTCTTCTCGCACAGCACACAGCACACCGCACACATCTCCGCTTTGGTGGAGTCCCGCGAGCTGAAAAACATCTCTTCTCGCACAGCACACAGCACACCGCACACATCTCCGCTTTGGTGGAGTCCCGGCCTAAAGCGGCATTCGAGCGCAGCTGCCGCGCGCGGCTTGCCGCGCTATGATTGGACGACTGCCGCGCGCGGCAGCCGCGAGCTACCTGCCGCGTGCGGCGATCGCCGCGAACGGTGTTAGTTTTGGTTCGCCAGTGGTTGTGTGTGCACGGACGTATTTTATCAGGTATAAAATGGATAGGTAACGAAACAGCAATTCGTCTTATTGAAATTTATGGCTCCCATAGTCCATTATGGGATACTAGACGTAAAGAATATCACAATAATAACGTGAGAGAAGATCTATGGGATGAAATAGCAAAAACATTCGTACAACAACCAAAAGCAGCTTTAAAATTGAAAATGAAAAGTCTTTTGAGTTCTTATAGAAGGGAGAGAAACAGAGAAAAAACAAGTAATGTCACTGGCTGTGGTAAGTTTAATCTTATTACATTTTAGTAGTAACAGTAGGTACTTATTATTACATTTCTGGCCGTTTACATTTTCACTATACTAATTCTTAATTATCTCTTAAACGCGTGGACCGATTTACATGATTCAAACTGATGAAATGGTTTTAGACCTAGACCTTTCATTTCCTTTCATAATCGTTAAGATATCTCAAGAAACAAAAAAGCAAATTTTCTAGTTGCTCTCGTGATTATCCAACATTTGTATGAAACGCGTAATTAATTCTTTTAAAAACTTAACTTAATCTTATCAAATATCAAACGTTAAATTATTTGTTGTCGCTGTGGGTACGGCCGAGTGAAGGCCTGCTCGAGGGCTAGTTAGTTAGTTATAAAAGTAGTGCGAGTAAGACACAAGATCAGCTTATGTTTCAGTTATTTTAATAATGTTCTTTTTTCTGTTGCAGGTAGAAACAAGGCCTATAAATCTAAATGGTTTGCTTATGAAGCATTCAGTTTTTTACATGACAGGAATAACCCTATTGATGCAGTGGTAAATACCTATTTATTTTATTTTTTTATTAGACTATAGCTTTCCGCCAGCGACTTCGCCCGCGTGGTCTGGTTGTTTCTTATAAATTATAACCTAATGTTACTCGGTGAAGATGTAGCTTTATAATAGTGAAAAATTTTTCAAAGTCGGTCCAGTAGTTTTTGAGTTAAATCGTAACAAACAAATAAATCTTTCCTCTTTTTAATATTAGTTTAGAGGTAACGGCCATATTATACATACAGCCCGCATACTACAAAAAGATGAGATCAGATAATAAATCATGCTAAGGGGCCGTTTATTAATTACGTTAAGATGATTTTGGCCATTTTTAATCTAAGGTTATGTAATTATTTAATATCTTTCTTGCCAATCAATTGATCCGTTTGTCATAAAATATCTTGACAAAAAAATACGAATATCAGAAGGAGTGGTAATAAATTGATTTGGAGTAAAGGTAGCTGCTTCATTCGCTGAATTATTTGATTTTTTTAATAAACAGTCTCTGCGAAGAAAGTTATGCAAGTGAACAGTAGCTAGAACTATGGTTTTGGCTGATTTTGGGCTTAAAATCATTGTACTTCTCAATACTCTAAATTTTGCCGACAAGATTCCAAAAGCATTTTCTACTACTCGGCGTGCTCTTGATAGTCTATAGTTGAAAATCCTTTCTTTTGACCCTTTTGGATGAATTCCTGCAAATGGTGTCATCAAATGTGTGCTTAATGCAAATGCTTGATCTCCTAATATTACATATGGTATCTTAGTTATGTAGGGTATTTGTAAAATTTCTGGTGCTGGTACATTAAGTTGATTATTTTCTAGCTTTCGATACAATTTGGAATGTTTATAAACTCCTCCATCTGAAATTCGACCTTGGCTTCCTATGTTAACATACATAAAATTGTAGTTTGAGTCTACTAATGCTAATAGCACGATGCTAAAGAACTTTTTATAATTAAAATATTCAGTGCCGCTACGAAAAGGAGCTTGAATAGTTATGTGTTTTCCATCTAACGCCCCAATGGTGTGCGGAAAATTCCATTTTTCCTCGAAGTCTTTTGATACTGCTTTCCAATCTTGCTCTGATACTGGTAGCTGAAAAAAATAATATTAATATCGTTTTATTTATTTTGTTATATTTTTGTTTCAGGATTGTGGCTCACCCTCAGAGCCGGGTAATACAGAACAAGCTATTCCGGAACAAGGCATTTCAGAACAAGGCACTTCGGAACCAGGAACTTCGGAACAAGGCACTCGAGACCAAGATACAAATACCAAGAAGTCGTCAAGAAAAGAAAAGCCAGCTAACAAGAGGACATACCAAGAGTCAGAATATGATGCTGAAAATCAAATGATAGAAGAGGCATTAGAAGTAATGCGAAAACAAAATGACAGTAATAGTAATGATCCTTACGTTGCTTTTGGCATGCACATAGCAGCCGAACTAAGAAAATATGATGCCACTATGTTTACGAGAGTTAAACATTCAATAAATACTATACTATACGAAGCTGATATGGAGCGCCTCAATCAATTATCAACACAAGAATATAACGCTGAAAACAGACGAGGATATTTCACTTCACAGTTTACCGATCTTGACTCATCATCTTCTAGTAACATGGGTACTGGCCTTACACAATTGATTCACGATTTAGACACGGATGGATAATATTGTGAATTAGTTGAGAGCAACTGTGATTGATGAATGATGATTGTGTTGTTTTTTAATTACTACTTAATTATGAAAATAAATAAATAAAAAATAAATAAATTAACAATCTGTAGTTTAAAATATTTCGCCAAATAATAAAAATAACATAAGTAATAAAGTTCATAATTATTTACCTGTACCATGTCCTTAAGAGCTCTCACTATGGCTTCGCACACTTCTGGAATTATTGTTGATATTGTTTGCTTTGATACGTGAAACGTGTATTGTAGGCTGGAATAGGAGTCTCCTGTAGCCAAATATCGTAACGTTATTGCAAGTCTCTCCTTCGACGTTATTGCCGTTCGCCAGTGAGTATCCATTTTTTTAATAAATGGTTCTACCAATGTATGTATGTGTTCGAATTCTTCCAAAGATAATCTTAAAAACTGTGGCGTTCGGTAGTTGATTTCGTAATAGATCACTTCCAGATTCTTTGTCCTCTGTTGAAAGAGTGGTCGCATCCAACACTGCCTCTGTCTAATACACTTTCTTCTATTCCTTCTTCTACGTAATTTACGAATAATAAGCAGAGCAACAACACACGCGGCCGCTTTCATTGTGGTTTGAATACGAAATAAAGAACGCGGCGTGTTTCGGACATGCCGCGCAGCACTGCCGCGCAGAAGGTCTAAACTAGTCGCGCGGCAAATTTGTGTCCCGCGAATGCCGCGCGTAGCTGCCGCGCACCTTGCACGCCGTGTTTGGACACACCTTTAGGGTGCGTCCACATCTGGCGAATGTGCCGCGAATGTGCAGCTCGCGAGCCGTTTGCGACCTGCCCGCGAGCTGCGCGCGTGCATTTTTGTTCGTGCGCCGCTTCTGCGCCGCCCGCGCGCAGTTCGCGCGCGACCTAAGCGCCGTACGCGATCAGCGCGCGGGCGGCGCGCTAGTTATTTCGCTCAGTTCGTTTCTGATTACTGGAGGCTAAGTACGTGTTGTCATGGAGTGGACGGAGGAGAATTGTTTACGCTTAAGGGCGCGTACACATAGAACATCCGTTTTACAGGTCCGTTTAAACGTATATGTTATTAGCGTATGTAGTTGTATGAGCGAGTTCATACAGAATACAGTATTCCGGATCCAGTAAAAAATACTGATCCGACAAAATAAGCAGCAATCCGTTTTACAGGTCCGTTTAAACGTATATGTTATTAGCGTATGTAGTTGTATGAGCCAGTTCACACAGTATTCCGGATCCAGTAATACTATACTAATCCGTTTTATCGGATTGAAACCGCACGAGGCTTTGCACGGGGGTGCGCGGGGTGCGATGTGCTACACACAGCCGCCATTTGCCGGTTTCATTCCTAGAGTAGTGCACGTGTCCAGTGCTATCATAATCATGGCAAGCAAGGCGTTTGAAAAATATGTTGAGCAAGAAGTTTTGATAAATTATGTTGAAAGTAGACCAGTTCTTTGGGACAAAACACTGGAGATTTATAAAGATAAAATTGCAAAAACCGCAGCTTGGCGCGAAATATGCGGTATTCTAAAGGAGGATTTTGAAGCTATGGAACAAAAAGAAAGACAAGAATTTGGTAAGTATTTATTTTATATTGTAATGGAGACATTGTTTTTTATTTTAAATAGCTTCATTCTGCCAAGAAACTGACCCAGATTCGGACACGAAATAGTTTTCGAATTCCGTTCGAACTGAATTTGCAGTTCGACCACCTCGTAGCGTTTCATCATCAGGTAGGCTATTGAAATGAAATGCTTCAGATTCGGATGTGTTGCCATCCTTTAAGCCCTCTTTTTCCCTTACAAAGTTGTGTAGAACGGTACATGCCTTAACTATCCATATAGCTGTTGTTTTGTTGACGTCTAGAGGCCGGTGGAATACTCTCCACTTATTAGCAAGAATACCAAATGCACATTCAACGTATCGTCTAGCTCTGGTCAAACGATAGTTATATATTCGCTTATTTACGTCTAAATGCGTCCCGCTAAATGGCCTCATTAAATTTTCGTGTAAACCGAAACCTTCATCGCCGATTATGACGTAGGGAACTCTCGTTTCTGAGCCTGTTATTAATGGGCAAGGTTCTGGTATTTGTAAACTGCCATCTAGCATCATTTTCCAAAATGTCGACTCCTTGAATATTGATGAATCGCATTCTTTTCCATACGACCCAATACTAACATATAGAAAACGATAGTCAGAGTCTACGATCGCTAATAATATGATGGAAAAAAAGTCTTTGTAATTTAGGTACATTGAGCCACTTTTTGCTGGTTTTCGAAGTCTGATGTGTTTACCGTCCACTGCTCCTAAACAGTGGGGAAAATTTGCTTTTGTGTCGAATCCATTTGATATATGCTCCCATTCACTCACTGTTGTAGGAAGTCGCATAAACTCGTCATTCAAGTTGTTCCATATGCATCGTGTAACTTCCTTTTTTTTTTTTTTTTTTTTTCAGGGTGGGAAATCATCAAATGACTTCTCCCGCTCTGGGTGGAGCAGGAGGGCGTGTCAGACTTTTACTGACTAAAACCCACCCGTGATCCCTCAGTTGCCTGTGTGCCAGGGGCGACGGTATCTCTTTCGAACAACCCGCACCCCTGGCAGGCATCGGCCCTTGCGGACCCCACCAGTATCGTGTAACTTCCTTAATAATGTTGCTTATAGTTGACACACCGACACGAAAGACGTAATAAAGTTCTTGAAATGTACACCCAGACGCTGCATACCTAAAAAAAATAAATTAATCAATTACTATATTATTACACATATATTGACTTCCCATACAAAGTAACGTTAGTGACTGTAAGGGTTTAGTTTTAGTTAATTTTGTCTATTACTGATTATGTATATGTCTATGTTTCGTAGAGGTACTTCTCTATGGTCAGACTATTAAAGATGGCTTGATGAATAAGTCTTGTTTTATTATAAAACTATAAAATATTATAGTGACCAACCAATTTTGTATGGAAAGTCGAAATTTTTATGAGAGTTTTTAGCAAAGTCGTAAATCAAAACTCATACTTATATATATAGTACATAAATAAAATAAAATAAAACTGAACTGAACTAAATTATAAAATTACCTAATTAAAATAAATTGATTTAAACATTAGTAATACTTTTTTGCTTCCCATTATTTACTGACCGATTAGTTCTTGCACTGTCAATTTGACTTATCCACTGACCAATATGGTAATTAATTACTGACAAGTCTATTCTACCTTCTTATTCGCCTTTCACTTACTAAGCTATTGACAACCATCTTATATTATTATTTACTTGCTTCAGGAAAATATGTTATAAAAAAATGGAATTCGACTAGAGATGCCTGGATACGAACATTGAGTGAGAAAAAGAAATTGAAGAAATCTGGAGCTGCTGCCTCAAATACCAAGCCTTACAAATATCACAATCAAATGTTATTTTTGAAAAAAGTTGTCACCCCAGGTGATACACACGAGAACGTCCCTGCTAATGACAACATCACGGAAACAGTAGAAAGTAATAAAGACAACGAAGATGAACCTGATCAGATTACGGAACAAAGTGGTAGTGACAGACAAAAGGAAAGACAAAATTTAGCCCCGCCGCAACGCAAGGCAATCAAAAGAAATGTGAATGAAGTAGACGCCAAAATGATTGAATACATGAATGATCAGTTAAAAAAAAGTAAAAATGAGTTTGAAGATCCCAATTTATCGTTCTTCAAAGGTATTTTGCCGCAACTGGCTTCACTTAATGGCGATCAAATTTTAGAATTTCAGTCTGGAGTGATAAACCTTTTACAAAATATTAAAAGTAGAAGATATGGTCAGTCAAACTACGAGTGGCCTCCATATTCACAAAGTTCTAGCACTCCTCACTACCACACCCAAGGTTATTTTAGTAGGCCACATCATCTTGACTCTACACCATCAGTAGAAGGTTCGCCATCAGTAGAATCTACATTCAGCCAGGAGTCAGACTTGCCAGATCTGTCTATGTTTTGAAATAAATCTTCATTTTTGTAAACCTTTTTGTCATTTTAAATTTTAATTGATAATAACAAAAATTAAAGTTCTTACCTTAAAAATATCGCTAGTTTTACTTCAGGGCACAAGCTTTTCCTCCAGTTTGTGTCTTTCTTTTTTAAATCCTTTTCTAATCGTTTAAGAAGGTCATCAAAAGTAGACGTCGTCATTCGGAAATAAGTAAAAAATTTAGATTCGTCTTCTTTCAGCTGACGCACAACAGCACCACGACAAAATCTTTGCCTTAATAGTGGATGTATCCAATAACGCCGGGGCTTCCTCCGCCGCAGACGACGATAGTACCAATACAACACGACAACGTCCATTCTCGTAGAAAGTAGGCGATACACTGAAGAACGAAAGTCCAGTAGCGTCGGATCTGTTAAAATCGGTCCTGTAAATGCTGTGTGAATATTACCTCCAGTAGCGTCGGATCTGTTAAAATCGGTCCTGTAAATGCTGTGTGAATATTACCTCCAGTAGCGACGGATCAGTTAAAAAGGATCCTGTAAAACGGATGTTCTATGTGTACGCGCCGTAATTGAAACATATAAAAGATTTCCAGTATTATGGGATCCTAAAGATCAATATTACTATAGAAAAAATCTAAAAAATGATGCGTGGAAAGAAATAGGTGCTATAATGGGAAGCGATTATGAACAATGCCATAGCAAACTGTTAAGTCTTTTATCGTCTTTTAGAAGAGAGAAAGGAAAAAGTCAAAAAAGTAATGGGACAGGGAAAGGTGAGTAAAAAAACGACTTGTTACTTTTTGTGTTTTATTTTATTAATTAAATTGACTATGTGACTAATATTATTCTATATTTATAGGAGCATCCGAGACTTACAAAAGTAGATGGTTTGCCTACGACGCTTTTTCCTTTTTAGCTGATCGGGATAAACCAAGGAAACGTTTAAATACTGTAAGTAATTAAATCAACAATATTTATCTTGAAATGCAATACGGCCTTCATTTACACAATAAGAAGCAACCTCATCTCTTATTTCGTTTATTTCTCTGGAATATCTTATTTGTGGTGTTTGAATATTTGAAAGAGATGTGAAATTAGGTACGGATTGATTTATGTACATATTAGAATTGGTAGTATAAGTATCGGCGGCGTTCTGTTTCAAATAATTATGCAAGTGAATAATGCTCATAACGACCACTTTAGCAACTTCTGATTTTAATATCATAGGTTTTCTAAGTACCCTAAAAATGGATGATGCAATGCCAAAGGCACTCTCAACAATTCTGCGAGCTCTGCTTAATCTATAGTTAAAAATACGTTCCGGTGTGCCTTTACTGTGGTTACAGGAGTATGGTTTCATCACATGTTTATCTAGAGCAAAAGCGCTGTCAGCAACAAAGAAGTAGGGTATCGCTTTAGTCCTATAAGGTAATGGTTTTTCTTGTGGTAAATTTAAGGAGCCATTTTGCATCATCTTGTAGAACTCTGTATCTTTGAATATCCCTCCATCAGATATACGCCCTTGGCAACCAACATCAGCAAACATAAATTTATAATCTGAGTCTACCAGTGCAAAAAGAACAATACTAAAAGTAGATTTGTAATTATGATATTCAGTTCCACTTTTCGGAGGTGCCTGTATGACTATATGTTTGCCGTCTATTGCGCCAATGCAATGGGGCAAATGCCATTTATCTTCGAATCCTTTACTCACTTTTAGCCATATATCTGGGCTCCTTGGCACCTGAAAAATAATAATACATTATTACAAGCAAATAATATACTTACCTATAATAAGTATATAATAATAATAAGTATATAAGTATGTAAGTATATATAACAAGTATAATAGTATTCTGAGCAAATAAATTATTATCCTATTCTATTCTATTCTACAGGAACAAGCAGATATAGAACAAGATAAAGTGGACGACCGACAGGTACAAGATGATGGAATAAATACTGACAGTGAAATCGACCTGTCTTTTAATGAACCTCCGCCGTCCAAAAAGAAAAAATCGACGAATGATAAAATCGTAACTGAAGCCCTACAAGTTTTAAAGACTGCTACAGAAAAATTAACCGATACTTCCAAGTTGTCACAAGAAGTACATTCATTTATAAATTTGATTGGAGCCAAAATGGAATCTTATTCACGTTCAACAAAAAATATGGTTCAACAGGCAATATTTGATGTCATAATGAAAGCCGATTCTGGCCACTATGATTATCAATCAAATATGCAAGTGTCGACGCAAGGTTATACAACTTATTCTCAAAGTGCTTCTACGTCCAGACCGCACAGTCAGGAAAGTAATTATTCGGTAGAAGATACGAATGACAGCTACAGTGATTTGTTTCAATAATAACTACTTTCTTTTCGTAAACTTATATGTTGCTTATAAAAAAGGCTATGTGATTATTAAATAAAGATAATTAGAAAAATACTCACACGTACGTTTTCCTTTAAACACTTGATAATCGCTAAACACACTTCAGGAATAATAATACTTATACTTTGCTTAGAAATTCTAAAAAGGTACTGCAAGCTTGTGTAGGAATCTCCAGTGGCCAAGAATCGTAATGTCAAACAACCGCTCACGTACCGGTAATTTGAAACGTCAAAACCCCTCACGCCCCGCCCCGCTATCAGCCAGATGACATGTTTACGACCGCGCTCACAAAAAAGGGTCTACACAAGTTTCTATTGCTTGTAGCTACCTGAAGTAAGTTGTGTTGGGTTTCTGAAACATCTGGCCATAATATAAATACGAAGGGTTACTCAAATTACATCATTTTGTATTTGTAAATAAATGTTGAAAACGGACAAGTGGTTGAAAGTGCGTTTGTTCCCGTGTTATGATGATTTCTGATAAAATTACAATGTTATTTTGCACGAAATTTTGCTTGTGTCTTGTTGAATAAACAAGTAATCTAACAGCAGCGTTTTTTTGAAAGTTGAACCTAACATTTTCGAGTAATTCCACTTTGCCCCACCAAGCCCGCCACCCTGGTGTGGCAAAGTGGACTGCCTAAAATTTTGCAGTGGAATATGCCCCACTATTCTGATTTGATGGGGCGGATAACACTAGCATAAACACTTTGTGGATTCTGCCCCACTAGGGTTGGCACCTCAGGATTTGTGTATGAAGGTTAACATGTATTTTTACATTTGTTTGTAAAAAAAATAAATGTATACCTATATCTGTAAGTAAAACGTTATTAGTGCTGGAAGCTTAGATTTAATACGTAGCGAAGTGGTTTAAATAAAAGTAAAAAATAAATAAATAATTTTAATGTACTATTTATTTCTGGAAGGAATCGGTTTATAAATCACAGATTAATTACCTTTTACAAATAAAATTTTACTAACTAAGATAAATCTTGATAATCACAAATTAAACAATGATTTGTTCGTATGATATGTTCTTAAAACGAAACATATTTACTACATAACTATTCAAAATCACAGATTCTTCATCATTTGGTATACCTTTTACAAATAAAATCTTACTAACTAAGATAAATCTTGATAATCACAAATTAAACAATGATTTGTTCTTATGATATGTTCTTAAAACGAAACATATTTACTACATAACTATTCAAAATCACAGATTCGTCATCATTTTGTATGGTTTGTGTAGATATAGGTATTTTCTTACTGATTACGTTATAAATAATAAAAATAAATTTAAACTATATACATACAAACAGCCACTAAATTACTTGTTACAAAAAATAGAATCACAGATTATAGAGTCACAGATTATAGAATCACAGATTGATCGACATGGTATAAAACAGTCTTATGTATTACCTTATGAATAAAAACAATTTATATGCAAAAAAAACAGCCACGAAATTACTTCCGGCTAAAAAACAAAAACTAAAATTATAGAATGATAAAATTTTACATAGCAAAAAGTCTTATTAATACAAATAAGAAACATCCTAACGAAAGTAGGTAAATACTGACTGTTGACAAAATAATTATCATAACAAACAGCCACTATATTAGTTTGAGTACTGACTATTTATAAGAATTAAAATCATCTAAAATCATAGATTTTGTATTTGTTTAGTTCACATTTTTTGGAAAAACTAAAATAGATTTCTTGGAAAAACTATCTTAGTTTTTCCAAAAAATGTCCAACCGTAATGTCGTCGTTTATGAGCTCCATTTGGGCATCTTGTATATTCTGATCGTTTTGTATATATTTATCAAGGCGTAGCTTGGAAGGTTGGTTCTGCATAGATTTAACTATTGAAAGCGTTATGTCTTCGTATAAGACATTAAGAAGTCTTAATAAACTGGGGCTTTTTTTAAGAATTTTTTTGTTAAGTTTATTATGCCAACTTTCGAGGGCATTAGTTGTGCGGTGTTTTGCCCCAAATACGCACCACACTTTTAAAAAGTTATCTTTCAGCCAATTGCGCAGCATATACAGGGTGTTAAAAGACACATCACAAAGCCGTAAACTACGCATACTGTACGTATAACTAAGTAGCTTTGCGCAAAAATTTTTGCTGGGAACCGATTTTTTTTTTTAAGGTTTAAAATAAAGCCATTTTTTATTGCGCGCAATGTAACGCAAACCCAGGCTTGAACGGACACAGTACTGTTGTGTGAGTTAAGCCCCGCCCCTTCGCTCTACGCGGTATGAGCGAAATGAATAAAATTTTTCCATGATAAATGTACAACGATTTACTTAAATTAAAACTCTTAAAAACACTAGATTTTAGTTGTTTTTAGCCTGTGTGGGCACTTACCTACTGTCCATCGCTGTCATCATCAAACATCGGTGGCCTCTCGACACTCACGAGCTGTGGTTCAAACTGCCGACCTCCCACGCGGAGACAAACGCGCGCCCTTTTCAGCGTATTTTCATGAACCCGCTCCAGGATTCTTTCTCGCTCTGACAGCTGCTTTAGTTCATCAAAAACTTCAATAATTTTCTGACGCATCTCAACAGCGGTCTCACAGGGACGGTCAAACACCCTATCCTTGACGTAGCCCCACAAAAAGAAATCCAGAGGGGTTAAATCTGGCGATCGTGCAGGCCATGCATGGGGCCCATACCGCCCAATCCAATGGTCGCCGAACAGTTGCGTCAGCTGATCGCGAACCGGTCTCACAATGTGTGGCGGCGCGCCGTCATGCTGGTACCACACATTTCGCCGCTGGACCACTGGCATGGCTTCCAGCGTGTCGGTCAGGTAACCATTGATCAGTTCGAGGTAGTTAGGTCCGTTCATTCTGGGCGGCAAGAAAACGGGGCCCAGGATCTGGTTTCCCACAATGCCTGCCCACACATTATGTTTCCACCGTGCCTGGAAACCCGTTTCCTGGGTTTGGTTTGGGTTCACGGAGCACCAATAGTGTGAATTACGGCGGTTCCACATACCATTATTTGTAAAGGTACTTTCGTCCGTGAAAATAATGTTGTTTACAAATCCTCGGTCCTGCCTTAGCAGCCACCGGCAGTACTGCATACGGCGTGTTGTGTCGCCCGGCACGAGCGCTTGCACGCGGTGAATTTTGTAAGGCCGTTGCCTATCTCTTTTAAGTACTTTGTGCACAGTGGAATGAGACACCACGTACCTAGCGCGATTGCCATGCCGTCTCCGCAATACTTTTGCCGCTGTACGCACTCCCAAACGTGGGTTTTCCCGCATTACAGATAGGATGGCCATTTCTGCCGCCGGTCTTATTTGCCTGCCGCCTCCCTGTGAAACCGGCACGATCGGCTGGTTGTCCAATAACCGTTGCACTGCCCGAGTGAAAATACGTGAATCAGAGGGCTGAAACGCGGTAGGATATTCAGTACCGTAAAGACGTAGGGCTGCGGCAGCATTTCCTCGGGCCATACCGTAGCAGTACACCATGTTAACGTACTCGCGCGCCGAATAATCGTGAAACGGCATTTTCGCAACTAAAACAATTAACACAAAAGCACTAACAAACAAACAAGTACGCACTTAAACACAGACACTTCGTGTGCCAGCCAATACGCAGTCACGCTCACAGCATAGCAGCACAGTTTCTACACTTAAAAGTAGGTAATGCTTTTCGGAAAAAACAACACAAGCGCATTCGATAACGTAAGAAACCAAACTAATAATAATGCTAAAAAATTTGATCAATTTCTTGTTTTGCTGGAGACGTTTCCTAGCTGCGCGGTGCGGGAGGGGTGACAGTTACAAGTTGATGAATCACTGAGCTCTCGCATCACGTCACCACACCCCCGCGCGCACCGCGCAGCTACCTCAGGAAACGTCGCGGTAGGCATAAAGGAGCCGCGGCTTTCTTTGATCTATGCGAAGCGCGCGCGATCGGAACGTTAGGTATCTTTATATCATTGCGCTATTAGGATCTACCAAATTATGGAAACGTAAACGGAAGACGTAATACGTCATACGACGCGACGTATACGTCAATCAAATTCTTTTAAGGGCTATCATAAGGTTACCTAAATAATCAATGTAAGATGACGAAATCTAGAAAAAAACTAAAAGAAGTCTCCCAGACTTCAATTGCAGTTATGTAATTATTACCAGCATACACGTTTATTTACAATTAATAAATATCCACCCTATTGGCAGTAGGTATGGCTTTGTGTGAATAAAGTGAATAAACCTTTATTTTTACCATAAGTAGTAAATAAATACTGCCTCGTTAGTCTAGTGGTTGCAAGCGCTACTGCTGAGCATGAGGTCCTGGGTTCGATTCCCGGGTTGGGCAGTGTTAATTGATTTTTCTATCTGAAATTTCTCAGTAGCAGCCCGGAGTCTTGATGTCTGCCCGGTTGATGGCAATAGGCTCGCCCACTATTACATGGAACTTAAACATAGCTGGTAAAATGTGGGTGCACCTGCTACAGGTACATCTCTGTCGAACCCTTCGGGGAAACAAGGCGTGATGTTATGTTATGTTAGTGAATGAATAGCTCAAACTAAAAAGTGGTTTTGATAGGTAGGTAGGTAATTTGTGCAGTAATAATAAAATTAATTCTTCATTATTTGCTTGAATGTAGGTAGTAAGCACTTAGAATAATAACGCACTAGACTAGCAGTTTACTTTTATTGTAAACGAAACGAATGAGGACCAACTTCGTCAACATTTTTAATTGAATCTGCAAGAAGTTTAGTGATAAGATGTACCTACTTGTAGTACTTACAAGGGCGTGTTCTTCGACATTACAGACAACTGACTTGCCTGCAACTCATAATCAACGTCTTTGAAATCAGAAACTGCAACAAATGTAACTACGAAATGTAGGCACTAACAACCGATCAGCTGTTACAAACACGGGTCGTTGTAACGTTCAAGACCACGTGACACTGTATCGTGCGCTTGTTGTCGTAGGCAGTCGTGACGTGGTAGTGTGCGTTTGATGTTCATTGCGTTTTTGTAACTTCAAATGTGTAATTTAATAAGAAAAATTGAAAATTTTGGTAATGTTTCTTTGGAAAAAAGTTTAGTAATAACACGTGGAATACATTTACGCAAAAAAGTAAAAAAAAAAAATGCGACTTTGACCTTCAATATCTTCAGAACCAGTGGATTCCCAGGTATGGTCTAGTGGAAAAAAATGATCCAAATAATGGGTAGAATATGTGGCTTTCGGCTTCGGAAAGGGTCTTTTTACACCCGATATTTTCTAAATTCATTACTTTTTTCGTCATCTGGGCTTTGTGCGGCTATGTAAAACCAACCTTCAAAAATCTTTTCTTCTGGTAATAAGGGTAAGACTGCGCTAAGCGCTACTTGTTTTCGCAAATATTTAGATTTTGTCAACCCTAACCCTTTCCCCTTTTTCCAAATTGCTTTACAAAAATGAAAAAAGCACCCTTTGATTGATGCTGATTTAAAGACATTTTTAAAACCAGTCATAGCCGCTGCCTCAAAATCCGACTGAAAACTATGTGGTTGCCAATCCGGAATCTGTGATTTTATTACAGAAAAGAGAGCGGTGTAAGCTTTGGTTGATTTAGTACTCATAAGAGCATATACTAATGGCACAATATTTGTTGTTTGTTGGGAGCTACCCAAATCAGCATGCAACGAATACAATTGTATGAACGGTTGTGGGCAACTTTTAAAAGTGCCATCGCCAAAAACATGTTTGCAGGTTTTCATCAAATTCTTAGCTTGCTCTGAACAAAATATTAAAATAGAAATATCTTCGTCAATATACTTGGCAAGTAAAAAAGAATGAAATTTTTCAGGAACTTCTATTTCTGATAATGTATTGTAATATATTTTTTTTACATTAGCATCTTTGTTTTTGTATTTATACAATGCAGACTTTACTTTACAAAATGGAGGAATTTTACTCACAATATTGCTGTTGCTACTTTCTAAATATAAGGAAGCTACATTTTTGTCGTATGTTGCTGGAATGCTTGGTACGTCTGCTGAAGTGATGTCTCTCTTTATTTTCTGCATTAATTTTGTCACTTTGTTTCGGTCAAAATCAGGTTGACATTGGTGAGGTTTTTCGTTTAAAAGTATATTTCCCTGAAAACAAAAAAATGTAGGTATTAGAAAATATTTATAACATAGCACAACTTCAAGTAATATTATATGTATATGTATTATTATTATTTTAAATTGTATTAGACCCGTATTACTAAAAGTGAGTCAGTAAAAAGAATTACTAATAAGTAGGGACTTACTTTAACTACAATCGACCCATTGCACTTTTGTCTCCTTCTGTTTTTGCATTCCCAAATTTCAGATGCATTTTTGTACTTTCTTTTGAAATAGTATTGATGCCCAGCTCTAATAATACATTTTCCATCATTTATAAATTCAAGGCCAGTTTGCCCACTAGAACTTCCTGCTACAGAGTCTTTTGCCATTTTTGTAAAGCTGAAAAACACAAAAAATATCTTATTAAAAAAAATCTACACAAATCATCAGCATCCATGAAAAATAAATACGAAAATACTTACAATAAACTCAATACCACTCACCACCACTCCACAAATGCAAATGTCCGTCTATTTTGTAAACAAACAGAATGAAACAAAAAATGTCAGACAAGGACAACCGATAAGTCGCGGTGGGCGAGGCAGTGGTGAACCATAACCGGTTTAGTCATTTTTACTCCAACAGCATGTTTTAATCTCAGATTAAATAAAAAAATACTAACAAACAAATGAAGCCATGATGTTTGTACGTAAAGGACCTCAAAATAATAGACCTATTTTGACATTTGTGTTCGCGGCGTAATTAGTGATGTAACCATACGACTCGTAGCTAATTTTATGAGCTTATAATTACAAGTATTTATTTACTTTTTCGAAGCCGGGATAAAATGATATAGATTTTTTTTTAAACTTAAATCCTTCCGATATTTTTATTACTTTCGAATGCATTTCAACGCATTTTTTTATTATTTAATAAGTATTTGATTTATTCAAAGATAAAAAATAATAATATGACAATAATACAAGTACATATCACAAGACTTAATAACTAGACTTAATAAATTAACATAAAACTATAACTCTCATAAAGCGTTTCTGAACGCATTCTTTCACAATCTGTGGTTACGTTACGTTTCGATACTAGTAATATAGTATTTACGATTTCTTTTAATAATTATTATTTAAATTATCCCTTTAGTAATAGTGTTCTCGTACATTATTCTTCGTTTTTTGTTATTTAATAGTTATCAACAGTGATAATGTATCAATTTCTGGGCAAACATCTAAATATATTTTTAAATCATTTAATGTTTGCAACGGATGGATCGGAACGTAAATGGAATACAAATAGCAAATGTCACAGCTATGTCAGACTAAATTGAATAAATACAGCAAAACTATATAATGTATTTATTTAAATCCAGGAAGATTTAATATGTGACAGTTTTTTACAAAAGTAGAACCTTAATACACTGTTTAAATAACCATTTTGATGTATTTAGATTTACGTTTGCTTGTCTCAGACTTGTCAAATCCTAACGTCAGTGGTTACATTTATTTTTTTTACAAACAAATGTAAAAACAAATCCTGAGGTGCCAACCCTAGTGGGGCAGAATCCACAAAGTGTTTATGCTAGTGTTATCCGCCCCATCAAATCAGAATAGTGGGGCATATTCCACTGCAAAATTTTAGGCAGTCCACTTTGCCACACCAGGGTGGCGGGCTTGGTGGGGCAAAGTGGAATTACTCTACTAACCAGTTACACATAACATCAAGCTAGTATTCCCTGAAGGCGTAAGCAGAAGTGTATACACCCACAATTATGGTCTCTTTATAAGTACACAGAAATATAGGTACTTTGTAAGCTTATGCTTCAACATATTTGTAAAAATATGTGGCAGTAGAATGAACACTGTACTAAATATAAGCTACTTATTTCAAATAAATGTAAATTTATTATACATTCACATTTGTAAGTTTTACATCTCACATTCACATGTATCAAAATAGAAGGTGAAGTACAAGGATGCTGCGTATTTCAAAACATTTACAAACGGTGATAAAAATAGAAAGGTGAAGTACAAAAGTGCTGTATGTCTAAAATAATAAAAAGTTCATCTATTACACATTCACATTCACACAATTTTACATCCCACAATCTCACATTCAGTTTTATAAATAAAAAAAATAACTGCCAGCAAAACTGCAAAAGGATTTACACACAGAAAAATATATGGCAACAGGCTACGAAAATATAAAGTACAAAGGTGCTGCTCATTTCGAAATATATGGAAACAGGCTACAAAAATGTAAAGTAGGTGCTGCTCATTTCGAAAGTAATACAAGTGCATTCACAATATTTTATAAATCTTGATAAAAATATAAAGAACAGAGGTGTTGCTTACTTCTAAAAAAACTGCCAACAAAAATAATGTGGACTCATGGTACAGTGCGTAACTTGAAAGAAAAACGCTGCCCTACCTAGCGTGCTTCTGACAAGCCTCAAGCAGTTAGCTGCAGTTATTTTTATGTTTTGATGACCCCCAGTCACACGTCACACACACAAACACGGCGCTTAGACAGAATAGATTGTATGACCGAGAAAAGGGAGTGATTTTACTAAGTGCGTCTGTCTGTCAGTTAGACTTTGTGGCAAAGCTATACTCTTCTATGAAAACTGGCAATATATACAATACTTCTACAGATAAATAAATATGTGTATATATAAATATATAAAATAACTGCTCTGTCTATAACGCTGGAAATAAAAGATGCTCTAAATGGAACGACTAAGTATGGTATAACTTGAAGCAGGGATCAGTACAAAGGGGAACCTGGCAAACTGAGCACACATAAACAGTCCGTTTTTGGTGCTTGCGCCGGGCGCACCAGTAACAACGCCGACGTTTATGGTGGCCGTTTGCCATTTGGTCTGTCAGCTGGGGGAAATGTTGCACCCGAGGCTGTAGATGACTCGAACTGCTAGGCGTGGGATGGGTGGGAGTGAGTTTAGGGACAAGTGCGAGGTGGTTCTGCAGAATTTCATCGACTAACTGCAAACGAAACACTAATTGCTCTTTCGGAGCAGCCGACGAACTCTGCAGAAGGATTCGGGCATTAAAAATAGAGCAGTTGAGCAGGTGTTTGAAGAACTTGATGTTCCATTTTGAGCCTCTTTTTCTTTCCAGCAGGTATGGTTCCAGCATTTGATCTTTACGATCAACGCCTCCCATACCCTTGTTATAGTCCAGAACAATTTGAGGTTTGAAAAGGGACGGGCGATATGGTTTCGCCACCATCTGGCCTTGTGAATTGCCGTGGTAGGTACTGATGGTGGCTATCTTACGTTTCTTGTCCTGGAAGGCCAAGACCACCACATCGCCGGAGTGACGTGCTACAAACTGGCCATCTTTCAGATGACACAGCGATATGAGTGGAGGTACATTGGCGCGGGTAGCACGCAAGGTACCTACACAATCGGTTTTGCGTGACTTCAGAAATCTGGCCAGTAGGGGGCTATTGAACCAGTTATCCATAAATAAAGTATAGCCTTGGTCAAGGAGAGGACGGATGAGACGGAGCACGGAGGATGTGCTTTTCAGCACACCGGAAGGGAGACCGGGACCGTAGTTAGTGCCAGCACCGAGGTACACAAAGAATGACCAAAGGTAGCCCGTGGATGACTCGCAGAGTTCAAAGGTCTTCACTCCAAACCGGGCTGCCTTGGTCCTGATGTACTGGCGGAAGGAAAGGTTACCTTTCTACAAAGTCAAGGATTCGTCAATGCAAATATTTTGGGATGGGATATAGGATTCCTGGAACCGGGCATTTAAATGGTCCAAGATTGGGCCTAAACTAAACAAAAGGTCAGTTGAGTCTGTCGGTCTGCTACTGTTGTCATTTAAATGAAAAACGCGGCAAAGATGTTCGTAGCGCATCCTTGTGAACATCTTCCTGAAGATGTTCACCTGCAACAGAGGGTTGACAGTAAAACAGGACTTTATAGTGGGCATCCGGATGATTCCGAGCATCATCCAGAAGGAAAAGAGGATAAAAAGTTCGTGAATGTTCGTGTCATACCAATCTTGGGCGAACGACGCGGACGAACCAACCACCCCTGCGGCGTACCGGTTCGTCTCAGTCACGATGTGTGACATGATGTCGTCATCCCAAAACTGCCTAAACGCCTCATACGCGCTTTCAGATTGGACAACCGCCCCCGTTTGCTGGGGAAGAAATTGCTCCCTCTCACCTTGATAATCACCCATGGGTGACCAATCAAAGTGATTGGAAGTTCCTTCGGCAGCAAAGAAGGCCTCCACCTCACCGTCGTCCGCATCTGCCCATTCTTCTTCATTCTCTTCCCTTATTCTCCTTGCGCTATTTGTCACCCGCACTCTCGCTGCTTCTCTCATTCGGACAATATGCATGATCTTCTCCCGAACGTCCTCAGGCACATCATCGTCATCCACATGGACCTCTACCAGTCTCTCGCCTCTTACCCATTGGGGGTCACCACTTGGCGCGCCATGCCCCCTTCGTCGGCCACGCTGCGTAGCGTCGCCGCGCCGCGCTGCACCACCGCGCCGCGTTGCACCGCCGCGCCGTGCTGCACCGCTACGCCGCGCGCCGCCGCGCCGTGGTCGACGCTGCTGCTGCGGCTGCTCTGCCGCAACGTCCTCTACCACCTCCTCTTGCTGGAACAGCTGGTGTTCGTCAGCAAGAGCGAAGTGGTCTTCCATCATGATGTCGTCGTCTGCAGGGGGCGCCATGACGACGACATCACATCTAAGATAAAAAATGGTCAAAATGCTGCAGGTGATCTTGGCCTATCAAACAAAGAGATTTCATTTATTATACAGACAACCATTATGTGGTTTATAAACACACACTAATTATTACTCACGACATGGGCAAAGGCACCAGATTCTCGTCCCACATCGCCAAGACCCCGCCACCTTCTCGCACCTCCGGAGACGGCTGAAAAAATAAGAGCTTCAATAAAACAACTACTATATAACATAACACATCACACACATGCACATCACGCATACATTACATTAGACCTCACCTCACCCAAAATAGCACCAACATAAAACAAAATAATATGGCATTCTTAGCCACCAACACCCCTTACTCGCTACATGCAACTGTAATTATTATCTAAAGCCAAAACATAGACCACACCAAAACAACAACAAACAAACAAAAACAAACACCCAAACAATATGCATTGCATGCATGACAAAAAAGAAACACTTTTCTCCTGTTATTATTTTTGAATAAATATAAAAGATGTTCTCCATCCAGATTGCTACAAAAGAAAAAACTTTCATTATCACTCACATAGTAGTAATTTCACATTCATCAATTATCAATTATAAGTACATATTTACCTCAAATTGTGGCTCGCCTTCTAACACCTCCACCTCCACCTCGGGCTCGGTGGGTTCATAATCGAACGAGGCGTCGAGGTATTCCTCGAGGTAATCCTCGTCCTCGACGCCTTCGTGTTGCTCTGGTACCCCAAACACTTCGTCCTCCGGCACCACCATCATCTCCTCCAGCTCTTCCAGCTCCTCCGGGCCTTCTACGGCATCCTCATCCTCCTCATCATGGAGGATGTCATAGAAGTCCAGAGGAGCTTTTCCAGATGTGTGCCAGACTGACATCTAAAATCAAAATATAAAAATAATTATATGAAGGAAAAGGCATAAGGTAAGGTTATAAAACTAAAACCTGTGCATGCAACAATCACAACAATACAACTGGCAAAATATGGATGTATTACCCACCTCTGCCTGCCCTTCAGGGAACACAGGCGTGATATTATGTGTTTACAACATAAATGATGACTTTTACACTAACAAACTCACATACGAAGGTCTAAAATACATTCGAACCAAAAACCAACCTCATTTTTATGTGAAGTCGGTCAAATGTAAAATAAGAATTCTCTTTTGAAACAGAATAATTCACTAACACACCGATTTCATCGATAGAATCTATCGACACGACTGGCCAGCATTTTACCGCGAGTTGCGTCATATATATCTGTCAAGTAACTGTCAACGGTCCGAGGGCAAAGCCCCGTTATGGCAAATCATTGAAATGTAAAAAATATAGCATGAAATACACCTCGAATGACCAAAACATATTGTTATTATTAGATTTAGACCATCTCAAATCTTACAGACACACTCAATTCATTGTAAAACAGCCAAAATCCATCAAAGTAATGACGCCATTGTAGTGTATCTACTATCTATATAATAGATATGGTAACACTGCCTCATGCACACAAGCGCTGACACTAATGGCATCTGTCAGTCAGGAGAAATGGCGGGAAACGGACATAGGTGAAGCAGGTCTGCACGCTAGCGCTTGATGTGGTGATGAGCCAGAGAAGTGAGATAATCTACTGAATTGTGGAATCAACAGGATACTACAAATGGCGACGAGGATAAAAGTCGGAAAAAATAAACAATAGGTATAAGTAAACATCATAACGCAGGTACGTTTGTGGCTGACCAACTCAATTTATAAAACACTCACTAGGTTGCATACGATACCTACCTAAAGTAATGTAGGTAAGTTGTTAAATTTCGCACCTAGTGATAAAGTATTTCCAGCAGAATTGAGGATTCTGTCGGTGTTCATTTATAGTATTATTAATATACATGGAAAAAAAAAACGTTGTACCTACCCCTTTTTACGATAAGTACGCGGACTGAGGGAATTAAGTTTGGCGCAAGTAAGGTTTATATGAAGCAGGAGTGCAGAAAGCTATTATTTTTGTGTATTATTGTATTTCTAGTAAATAATTTATAGTTGAGTAGGTATCGACTACTGGCCGATCACTAGTAAAATCGTGATTGAAGGAGAATCAGAAATCTTCTATTCTATGTTGATCATGTTTAGTTATCACAAATTCACAATATGACTATTACTCAAAAGTTAATGGGTAAGAGTGCTAAGTGTCTACTTGCATATATGAAAACAGAGTAATTATTTATTAGTATTAATATCCTCGTGTAATAGGAACTAAGTTCTATCTACCTTATCACTGGACAAAGGTAAGAGGATGATGATGGACTTGGTGTCCCATTAATAGAAATGCCTATAATGTTTTAATTCACTCTTTCATTATTGTTTTATTGTGCTGTTATCAGCGGGCTGGGACATGGCAACGACATTCAAACTATGTTCCCACCTTGAATTTTCAGGAGTCAAATGTAATGTGCATAACAATTATGACTCCTTTAACTCTGACTGTGGTATGTAATGAAAACCTACCTCTTCATTCAAATAATAATACTTAATTATTTACTTACCTGAAACAGAATAGATTTCTATGAATTTATGAAATTGGATACATGTTAGCTGAAATACAAGCAGTGATTTGGTTAAAGGTATGCTGCACATGCATCAAAAAAAAATAACTTTCCTAGTGAAAATAAAAAAAGAGGAGGAATTAAAATAGGTACATAGCATTCTCTGTCTACGTTCATTGTAGTAGAAAGTCTCATAATGGAGAGCTGTGTACAGAGGATATGTCACTTAATAATTATTATTTCCTGGACATAGCAAGTACTAATGGATACTATTGATAATGCTTAACATGTAACCGTGTTCTAGGGTGACATAAATAAAATAAAGACAAGACTAAGGAGAAGACAAAAGCTTTGTATTTTTTTACAATAATTAAATACTAGTACCAACCAGTTAATATAATTAGTTCATATTATGAAATAAAAAGTGCGCAAAGTGAAAATAAAAGTCACAATGACAGCAAATTGCTGTTTGATTTTATTGCAATAATTAATTTGAATAACGTTATACCTCCATAAGATATATTATGATGAATAGGTAAGTTAATGGGTAAATCGATTATGTTCGAGCTGGAATCTCACTTAACAAGACCAAGGAAGAAATTCCATTCTTCTGTTGGACCCGAGTATAGCTCCTTAATGTGGTGGTACCTACAAAGGTAAATAAGTTACAGGTACTATGTAACATAATGCGAAACCAAGGCATATACTTATATAGTATTAAAGATTGCTTCCCTATTCAAACATAGTTATCAATACATAATTACATAGATGTTGCTGTGAGGGTCTACCTGCTAAGATTTGCTCTAACTTAATAGTAACAAATATTACAATATTACACAATCATGTAGTAAACAACTTGACTATATTTTTAATGTTGAATGTGACGCGATGGTCACTTGTGACAAAGGGGAAACAAAGGTAGAAATGTTAATAGATTCCGGTTGCGACCATAACCTGATAAAAGACAAAACTTGGGAAGTAATGAAGAAAAATAAAACAGAGATCAAAAATCAAAACTTAAACCCTAGTTTCGTAAATCAAAATATGATTTCAGCATTGCCAGTAACAAGTACAAAATAACGATACAGCATTCAATTGCGATACTTTTGGTAAAGCATTCAATTGCGATGTTTTGGTAAAGCATTCAATTGCGATAGTTTAGTAAAGCATTCAATTGCGATGATTTAGTAAAGCATTCGATTGCGATAATTTAGTAAAGCATTAATTTGAGACGATTTAGTAAAGCATTAAATTGCGATAACTTTGGTAAAAGCATTAAATTGCGATTATTTAGTAAAGCATTCGATTGCGATAATTTAGTAAAGCATTAATTTGAGACGATTTAGTAAAGCATTAAATTGCGATAACTTTGGTAAAAGCATTAAATTGCGATTATTTAGTAAAGCGTTCGATTGCGATAATTTAGTAAAGCATTAATTTGAGACGATTTAGTAAAGCATTAAATTGCGATAACTTTGGTAAAAGCATTAAATTGCGATTATTTAGTAAAGCATTCGATTGCGATAATTTAGTAAAGCATTAATTTGAGACGATTTAGTAAAGCATTAAATTGCGATAACTTTGGTAAAAGCATTAAATTGCGATTATTTAGTAAAGCATTCGATGGCGATAATTTAGTAAAGCATTAATTTGAGACGATTTAGTAAAGCATTAAATTGCGATAACTTTGGTAAAAGCATTAAATTGCGATTATTTAGTAAAGCATTTGATTGCGATAATTTAGTAAAGCATTAATTTGAGACGATTTAGTAAAGCATTAAATTGCGATAACTTTGGTAAAAGCATTAAATTGCGATTATTTAGTAAAGCATTCGATTGCGATAATTTAGTAAAGCATTAATTTGAGACGATTTAGTAAAGCATTAAATTGCGATAACTTTGGTAAAAGCATTAAATTGCGATTATTTAGTAAAGCATTCGATGGCAATAATTTAGTAAAGCATTAATTTGAGACGATTTAGTAAAGCATTAAATTGCGATAACTTTGGTAAAAGCATTAAATTGCGATTATTTAGTAAAGCATTAAATTGCGATTAATTAAAAAAAGCATTAAATTGCGATTATTAAAAAAAAAAAGCATTAAATTGCGAATAATTAGTATCCAACGTGTTTCATTGTTATCAGGTACCTACATGTGGACATGGTATAGAGGTACGAGGAACAGGGTGTAAAGTTCACTCATACCCTATTGAAAAGGGAGGATCCTCCGACTAGACGGGTGTTGTGTGGTGGGCAACTGCCCTACGGTTGATGTCGGGATGTTGTACCTATCCAAATCGCGCGGTAAACTTTAACTGCGCGATCTAGGATTTCTATGATGTGCGTCTTGCGTAGTTCGCCTGTGGCGTTGTAGATGGCGCCACTTTTCTTTGTAATTTTAGATATTGTTGCGAAGTATTTTCTGTGGTGCCGCTACAATGGCAACGTATACATTAGAAAATGTTTATTGTAATGGAGAGACTGGTTAAATTTCGGTAAGATGGGTAGTCTGTGTTGCTATCGTCGGATACGGTGAAGAGGACCATAAGTATAAATTAGATACAAGTGGTCAATCAAAAGTTAACTTAGACATTATGACGTTCAAGCACAACAGTGGTGGTGGTCTAGTCCGACTACGGTCGTGGGTTCGAAACCAGGCAGGCATTTTGTGTATTTTCACTCATTACCACTGTTCATCAAAAAGGTGAAGGAAAACACCGTGAGGAAACCAGATGTAACACTCCATTAAACTGGATGTATCAAAAAGGTGAAGGAAAACACCGTGAGGAAACCAGATGTAACACTCCATTAAACTGGATGTATCAAAAAGGTGAAGGAAAACACCGTGAGGAAACCAGATGTAACACTCCATTAAACTGGATGTATCAAAAAGGTGAAGGAAAACATCGTGAAGAAACCAGATGTAACACTCCATTAAACTGGAAGTATCAAAAAGGTGAAGGAAAACATCGTGAGGAAACCAGATGTAACACTCCATTAAACTGGATGTATCAAAAAGGTGAAGGAAAACATCGTGAGGAAACCAGATGTAGCACTCCATTAAACTGGATGTATCAAAAAGGTGAAGGAAAACATCGTGAGGAAACCAGATGTAACACTCCATTAAACTGGATGTATCAAAAAGGTGAAGGAAAACATCGTGAGGAAACCAGATGTAACACTCCATTAAACTGGATGTATCAAAAAGGTGAAGGAAAACATCGTGAGGAAACCAACGATAACCCTCCATTAAACCAGATGTATCAAAAACAGTGAAGGAAAACATCGTGAAGAAACCAAAGGTAACACTCCATTTAGTTGAATGTATCAAAGCGGTGAAGGAAAGTACCATGGGGTCCGACGTGTCGCGCAGCGAATACTTTGGAAACATCGGCATCCACCGAACTGCAGTGTTCCCATGTGGTGGCTTGCAACACATCAAGTTATTTCACTTAACCATGATTTCACGTTCCTCACGGATAGTAGGTTTGTATGCCAGTACTTACCTCAAGGGGGGGACTTATAAACTGATAATATTTTCTATGTGTTTTTTGTATAGTTACGTGACTGTTTTAATTACTAATATAGCTTTGTCACCTGCTAGAATTTATTATTATATAATATTGAAGGAGGAACACTTAAACAAAACATTTTTAAAACACTTTATTTAATGAGGCAAGCAACAGCATAAAAAAAAAACAAAAAAGAAACCTTCGGAAAAATTAACGAAAATGCTAAAATAAAATAAAAATAAATGATTTCCAAGCGATCATTACCTATAGAGGACCAAATCGTAGAAACATTTGGTAATCGTTTGAGTTGCATAAGATTTTGATTAATGGCGACAGTTTTAAATAAAATAAAATAAAAAACATTTTTGTTTTAAATAAAAGGGAATCGGAAATAGGAAGAGAATAGCTACAGAGTTGGGAGTCACGCAGGCGATATAGTTTAGATAGAGAAAAGGATTGAATCCCATTCCACTCGACGTAGACCAGGCTAATGAGAGGGATGTCATTGTTAGGAGCAAGGACACTGGACAAAGGATGAGATCAAATAAAAGATCCGTGTCCAACATGTCAATGAGACTGTGGATGACCAGGCGATTGCCTGGCTAGAACAGTATAATTTAATTGGTATTTGATTGCATAAATGAATATTAAAATAAACATGTTTATGATTTTGATTTTACATGACTATTTGATAACCTGTTTGAGTTGAACAAATAAAAATATAATAAGAAAGGGATGTAGTGTATCTACTATCTATATAATAGATATGGTAACACTGCCTCATGCACACAAGCGCTGACACTAATGGCATCTGTCAGTCAGGAGAAATGGCGGGAAACGGACATAGGTGAAGCAGGTCTGCACGCTAGCGCTTGATGTGGTGATGAGCCAGAGAAGTGAGATAATCTACTGAATTGTGGAATCAACAGGATACTACAGCCATGTACCCAACGGTTTTCTACGTAAAAGTTCTTTGGCAAAATAAAAAGTATTTATGATGTTATTTCGTGCAAATATTATCTACAACGATGTAATAACTACTAATAAATGAATATTCATCCACTTACCGTTTCAAATCTGCAAAAAACTCACTATATAGCTTCTTTTCCAACAGAGCTCCGTAGGCCAATGGCGGTTTTCAAAGCGTCACTGGATGCGGAAGTTTCAACTTATTTTTTTATGTTGCCAGACTATATTTCGGCTATGGAACCAGTAAGTTCACGAGAATATCTATCTGACCATAGAGTTAAATCATCGCACACGATTTCAACCTTACTGGGAGTTGGAATAAAGATAAAAACCGCCTGCATTGGGGGTGGTACGATACCATACCAAAAGCCGTAAAGGCAGGTTTTCGTTTTGGTACTTTATCGTACCAAAAAAACTTCACCGGTTAATTTATTTTCAACTGAAATTGGTAGCCTAAAATGCGTTTCCTTTTTAGCAATCTTAAAACTAACCATCTGTCGTAGATTTTCATATAATTCTGGTGACAATTTAAAAAAAATTGCATAGTGTCCGCTTAATTGATGGCTTTTCAACTCCGCTACTATATTCTGTTTTCTTTTAAAAATAGGATTTTGCCACCAACGCCGTTGTCTCTTTTTTTTCCTTTTTATCAGTAATATAATAGCTAATGATGCAGCAATTATATTAAAAACACTAGTGTCGTCTGACATCTTCGATAGTACTGAGCTAGTAAACGGAACTGTAAGGGCGAGAACTGAGCGCGCGCAGATCGCGCGCCGCTCGCGCGCTCTATACGAGCCTTGTATGAGTTGCGCTAAAGAGGCGCACCAAACCATTGCAGTGACCGCACGCGCGCAGCTTGCGGGCAGCTCGCAATCGGCTCTTGTGCTGCACATTTGCGGCACATTCGCCAGATGTGGACGCACCCTTACGTTAGGCCTCTTGTACACACACGTTTTTTCGCCGTAAAAATCTGCGGTAAATTCACCGTGTGTAGGCACGGCTGTCAGTGTTGTATGGGCCACTGTAGAAGCTTGTTGACATACACGGCGGCTTTACGTTCCGGCGCCGCCGCCGTGTTCGCCGTGCGTCCCCCTCGGCACGCCGCGTCTACACACGGCGCCATTTTGATCAGTGTCGACGGTGCCGGACGTTTTAACGTTTTCGTGACGGATTACATACGCTCATGAAAATGAACATAAATCAAGAATTACTAATTACACTAGTTCATGAAAGACCTGTAATATGGGATAAGACTATTGACGATTATAAAAATAAGCGGCTTAAGTACGATTCTTGGAAAGAAATCTTTACAAACTTAAATCCCCTATTTGAAGATTTAAATGGTGAAGAAAAAAACAATTTTGGTAAGTTACAGATATGTAATTTATTTCCTTACAAAAAAATATTTAAGCATAGTTATTTTGATAAGAGAGGCTACCTTCGTTAGACATAAAATATTGTGCAAATCTGTTGCGAACATCGTTAGCCACTAAACTTCCGCGAACTGCATTCGTGATAGGTAGCTGTGTTAGTTCCGATTCTAATTCAAAGGTGGACTCGATTTCATTATCAAAATGAAAGCTTTCTTCTTTATGTATAAAATTTTGCAAAACGCAACAAGTTTTCACAATATCTACAGCCAAATCGATTGACACATTCATTGGCCGGTGAAAAATACGCCATTTGTTGGCTAAAATTCCAAAAGCACATTCAACAAACCTTCGTGCTCTTGTGAGTCTATAATTAAACGTTCGTTTTATTTGATTAAGTTGATGGCCTCCGAATGGACGAAGTAAGTGATAGTGCAAAGCAAAGGCTTCGTCTCCAACAAACACAAACGGAAATTTGTAGTCAGTTCCAGGCAAGCGTGATGCATCGGGTAGATTTAATGTGTTGTTTGTTAATTTTTTCCAAAATGTGGATTCTTTAAAAACACTGGAATCACATTCCTTTCCGTAGGCACCAATATCAACAAATATAAAATTGTAATCACTGTCTACTACCGCCATTAAAACTATTGAGAAGTTATGTTTGTAATTTAAAAACATCGAACCACTGTCCATAGGCTTAATGACTCTGATGTGTTTACCATCAACCGCTCCTAAGCACAGCGGGAAATCGGAAGATTTTTGAAATTTGTTTGCAATTTGAAACCAGTCTACTTTAGTCGGCATTTTCATATATTCTTTGCACAGTTCTAACCAAATGAAGTAGCAAACTTCACGTACAATGCAACTTATAGTTTTTATTCCAATTCTATAGGTATAATGTAGATCTGTAAATGTGTCTCCGGTTGCTAGGTACCTGAAATATCAAAAAATAATATCATTTTTATTTTTAGGGCAACAGGTGATGAAGAAATGGACCAATATGAAAGATAATTGGATAAAATGTAATAAAAAAATGAATGAATGTAAATCGATACGATCGATAGATACTTGCGATTCTGGTCGGTTGGGGATTGACTCCAATCAATCCCCAACCGACCAGAATCGCAAGTATCTGTGTACAGTGAAAATGCAGGAAGTACCTTTGCAAATTCTCAAGCTAGTGCTGAAGAAGAATTCGATTTCAGTTCTGAATTTCATTAGCATATTTATCCTTGTTTCTTGTTTCTACGTGTATAATTAATTGTTGATTAGTAAGTAAATAATTTATCAACAGTAAAATTTTGTTTGTGATAAATGATTAGTATAAATAAATAAAATTAAACAAAAGTATGTAAGTAATTTAATTTTGTACTAACCTCAAAGTTACAGCCAATCTTTCTGCGGCGGAAATACTTTGTCGCATATTAGTATCTTGGTGCTTTAGTTTCTGGGATAAAATTTGGAGCAATTTATCGAATGTCGTTTTCTGCATTCTAAAATAATTGAAAAACTTGTCTTCATCTTCCCTCAGTTGATTCTTGACAAGTGTATGAAAAGCGCCAAATTCTTCGGGTTTTTCTAAAATTGGATGTATCCAAAACCTTCTTCTTTTCTCTTTTTTTTAAGTTTTCTATATACATAGTACGCAAGAATAATCTTTTTTTTAGAAGGGTTCATGTCGAAAACGTCGTAACTTGGCTGCAGAAAAATGTGAACTGAGCGGCACCTGGCCGCTGTCTCGACCGGTAGCTTCGCCGTGCCATGTACAAGCTTGCACGTTTTGTTAACCGTACGGCTAACACGCCGTACGGTTAAAAAAACGTGTCGTGGACAAGAGGCCTTAATTAATCTTTATCATGAGAAGGAGGTATTGTGGAATCCAAAACACCCAGATCATAAAAGTCGACCAAAGCGTTTCGACTCATTGAATGAAATAGCAAACCATTTTAATACAAATGTATCAGAAATAGAAAGAAAAATTAAAAACTTGACAAGTCAGTATTATAGAGAGAAAAAAAAAGTGACTGACTCAAAAAAGTCGGGTAGCGGTACAGATTGTGTTTATCAGAGCAAGTGGTTTGCATATAAATAATTTAGTTTTTTGCAAAACAAGAATACTCCTACTGCCACGATCGATTCTGTAAGTAAAAATGCATTTATTATTTTTAACCGACTTCAAAAAAAGAAGGAGGTTCTCAATTCGTCGTAATCTTTTTTAGGGTTCCGTACCCAAAGGGTAAGGGCGCGTTCACACGACACGCGCACGCTCAGCGCACGCCACCCGCGTCCAACTCGCATTGAAATTTGTTAAATAAGAATTTGAGCCTTATAATGCATCAATAGATCTCAAATTGCATTTAACGAGGTCTACACGCGCACGCCATGCGCACGCCCCGCGCCCGCCTCGCGCCAACCCTTCACTCGCCCTGCCCGCGCTCTGCACCCTCCCCGCGTACGCCTTGCGCCCGCGCTATGGCTGGCATAGATGAGAATATGGCTAGTGTTGTATTGACTGTGATCGTGTGGCGTGTTTTTTGTTTTAGTAATATACAGTGATAGGAATAGGTAGTGCCTATAAGAGCGCTTTCACATTTAGGCGACTTTAGCAGCACGACAGTCGCGCGACAGACGCGCGACTGTTGCGCTGTCAGAATTTCATAGTTTAAACAGAAGCGCGGCGGTCGCGCGCTGCCGCCGTGGCCGCCGCGTGCGCTCAGTCGGCGATGAGCCAGTGTTGCAAACGCACGTGATTATAGACTGCACGATGAGCGAGTTTGATACCGAACGATTTATTATTGAAATTCAAATGCGTCCTGTTTTGTGGGACTCAAGAAGCAACAATTACAACAACAGGACCCTAAAAAAGAATAATTGGCAAGAATCATGTGCGTTGTTTATTCCTGATTTCGAAAATAAAATTGGGTCTGAAAAAAATTATTAATCCAGTACCATCTTTTTCGAAACAAAGGATTCCAAAAATCAAAATCAAAATATTTTATTTCACATAAGCCTGCATGGGCACTTATGAAACGTCAGAAGCTAGGTGCACGGTTCCAATTTGTCGCTTCATATGGAGAAGAGCCGGCAAGAAACTCCACGGTTACTCTTTTAAATTAATTAATGCAGTACCGTCTTTTTCGTTTTTTTACGCGACATCGATGGCCCCGAATGAGTACTATCAAAAGCAGTCAATGTCTCCCCGTCGGAATCCATTTTTGAAATGAAGTGCGCCACACTGATCTAAACTGCGGCGCAGCAGCCGCGCTGCTGACGCGCGGCTGTTCTTATAGTGTGAAGGGATGTGCTTCTGCCGCGCTACTGTCGCGCTGCTAACGTCCTAATGTGAAAGCGGCCTTAGCCTAAACTTCGGAAAACAGAGACAAGAAACGGAGACTTCCTTAGGACTAAATTATTTCCGGCACATCTGTCTCGAAATTTCGAGACAACACTTAAATACATTTAAAAAAATGTGTTATTTGGAATAAGTAATTCGTCTATATTTATCTTTGTCTATAAATGTGATAGTTTGTATGGATGTCCATTACTCAATTCCACTGAAAATGCTGATTTTGGTAGTGATATAGATTAAGGTGTGGAATAGCACATATGCTACTTCCTATTAAAAAAAGTATAGTTCCCATGGGATACAAAAACAATAGTACACGCGGGATAAGTCGCGGGCATTAACTAGTTAAAAAAAAAACGTAAGGGGTTCACACCACCGATATTGTCTGGCGATTTTTAGGAGATTTCTATGCAAAAAAAAAAACTAAAGAAAAAATGCTCAAAAATCGCCGGTCGATATCGCTCTAGGTTCATTAAATAATTAATGGGCTCTAAAGGAAAAATAAAACATAGAATATTGTTGTAACAAATATATGTATATTTATATTATTTTATAATATGACGTAATTGGGAACCATGAAACAAAATGTACAGAAGGAAAGATTTAAGAAACAAATTTATGTTTATGTATCTTTAAATATCTATGTCATATTTATTTTACTGACGTTGAGGGATGCAATTTTTAAATCAAATCAAATCAAATCATTTATTTTTGCAAACATGGGTAATTGGTACATAGATGTTTTCTTAAAAAATTAGTCCTCCATATTCTACCGTCTCATGGGCATGCAAATAATATTCCTTTCCAAAATTATACAGAAATTCTATTGAATAATTATAAATGTCAAATCATTAGAATTCCAAAAAATAAATAAAAGAAGAAACAAAAAACAGATTAATATCATTAGTGACATTTCTACAGTAATATGTCAAAAAAAAAAAAAATTGTATGTCAAAGTGTAAATCTGAATAAAAAGTGTCAGAATAGGAACATGTATGTCAATCATAATAATAGTTTAACAATCAGTGCAGAGATTTATCATTAAGGAAGTCGTCAATTGTGTAATAGCTTTTCTCAATTAATATTTGGTTTAGTGCCCTTTTAAATTGTATTACAGTCATATTTTTTATCAGATCAGGTACTTTATTATAAATACGTGGGGCAATACCAAAAAAACTTTTCTGCATAAGTGCGGTTTTACATTTCACTTGGCATAGTTTGTTTGCATATTGAGTCCGTATCGGATTTTTTCGAACTGCTGACAGTTTTTCAAATAATTGTGGATTGTTTTTTACAAATAGAGCTGTTTCCAAAATGTATAAAGAAGGAAAAGTTAAAATTTTTAAAGACTGAAAATAGGAAAGACAGCTATCTGTTGTTTTAAGACCGCACATTGACCTTATACATCGCTTCTGCATTCTAAATACCTGTTCCCTATCGGTAGACTGCCCCCAGAAAATAATGCCATACCGCAAAACCGTGGCAACCAGTCCATGGTATGCTGATAACAGAGCCTGACGGTTGACTTTTTTAGAAAGTTGATGAAGAGCATACGCGGATTTGCTAAGTTTTTTGCACACAACTTCAACATGATGTTGATGTTTACTCAAATCAAAGTACAAATTAACCTTTGAAGTTTACAAATTAATATTTGAAGCATTTAGGACAATCAGTTTTAATACTGAACTACTAACTGTTCGGTTTTGATAAAGAACTTGATGCATCAAAAAATGCTAAGAATTTGAAAATCTTTATTTGTGTTAAAAATGCCATAAAAAATAAAGAACGATTTTAATTTAATCATCGTGATTCGATTCGTCAAGTTCAGTATCAGAACCGAAAGGTCATTGCCCACATGTTAGAACAACCGTGGCCTACAGTGAACACTGATAAATAGTTTATGGAATTATAGTTTAAGTTGTTATGAACACTATCTAGTACTTATCAGTTAGGAAAATAAGTCGCCATTTGGAAATAAAACAGTTTTTAATTTTTTTATAACATTTATTTTTTCATAAGCACAGACTTATTCTATACACTTACAATCACTTTTGAATGGTGGTTACATAATTTTTAACACAGTAATTATTTATTTCAAAGTTATTGACTAATATTTAACCTTTTGAATAGTCACCTTTTAAGTTGAAATAGCTATGGGTTCCATTGCATATAGTAAAAATTGATATAGATATCTTATGGATAGCTCAAAAGATTTTGGAGTTATTTTAGTTATATAAGAATACTTATCATATGTCCCAAACATCAACGCCACCCCTAACAATACAAAAAGCTATCTAATCAAAAGATGCTGCAGTACATATTGAAATGATCGTTCTACCACATTTTCTTATTGATGAGAGCGCAAGCGCCTCATATCCACTCTACAATTCGCACAGAGAACGTTGCTTGCGCCGGTTAATTCCTGCGACGACGTGCTCGGGACAAGAGTCCTGCGCAAGTCCATATTCGCGCCGAAAGCGGGGTAAGAGTCCAAATGCGTGCGAGGGTCGTCATTAGATGCGGGGCCAGCAGTTTTCACATTCACATCAGGGTTGTCATCAAAGAGGAGCCAGAGTCCACGATCGCGCGAGGGTCGTCATTCGGGTGACGTTGATCGGAGTCCATGGTCGTAAAAAAGGTCACAAAAGAGCACAAACCACGGCAAAAGAAAACTACGATGATGATACACGCACCAAACACAAAAGCGAGCGCGCTAATGAGTAGCACCGTACATTTATTACTGTTTACGTTTAGTGTTTACTGTCAAATTCAAATCCATCATCTGTCAAAGGAAAATGTTGCCATATTTTGAAATATACAATGTAATTGATTAGTTGCATCGATTATTATTTTCGTTTATTCATTTAAATACATACTAAATTACATTTTTAAATATTTTTCTAAAATAACCTTATAAAAAACATTTAAAAATATAAAAAAATAGTGGTCCATCGGCATCAGAAACAGGGTCCAAGATGTCGGTGATCAGGGCTCTAGAGAAAGGAACCTCCTGACTATGCGTGCCGTGTCTAGGAATACTGCTTTCTGAATCAAGCCCTTGATCCAGCCGTGCAATGAGAGCCTCCTGAGGTGTTGGTCGAGGCTCTTCGCTATTAGACCATTTACTGTAACGATTATCGGTACAATGATTGCCGAGTCCACGTCCCACATGTCGACAACCTCGTGAGCTAAGTCAAGATACTTGATTTTCTTTTCTTGCTCAGCTTTCACGAGATTCTCGTCATGAGGGACAGCGATATCAACAATCATAGTTGCATCGATTATATTATTATTGGGCTTGATCAATTTTTTTTTTGATCTAACTACGGCAAACCTAAAAAGAATACAACTATTTTACCAGTTCATGTTTATGTATGTGTGAAGTTTAGGATCTCTGGTCTGTGGTGTTTATGGACATAATTGTTTGATCTTAAAGTCGAGTACACACATCAAGCTATATATTTCCAGTTTATGCTGATCTCGCACTGTACGGAAATCCTATACAATGCGAAATCAGCTTATACTGGAATAGTATAGCTTGATGTGTTATGTAGCCGTGTGTATGTACCATGGATATATATAAAATCGGTTTAAAAAACTGAAACCCAACTAACGTATTTAGCAATATTATAAGCTCATCCCGAAGTCAAGAGCATAAATGCACAAGTTTTAACTTAAATAATAGCCGACAACTTACTTTGATTATTTTTTCGCTGTCAGGTTTTAGTTTTTAAGTCATCAATCTATAGGACTCCACTGCTGGATATCAGTCAGCCATTCGATTGCACGCCACTGAGCACACAGGTATATTTTTATAATTAATGAATCCGTAATCGATTAGATTAATTAAATTATATGGGTCGAAATGAAATTGATCATATATAATGGCAACCCTAAACTTTCCCTGACAGTGAAATTCTCATTGTTAATAAGTTAAATTACTTATTTATTTGATAAGATCACGGCGTCTTATTTAGAGATAGAACATAAACGGATAATTCCTATTTAAAAAACTTATATTTTTTTATTATAGTTCGAAATGTGTTTGAGGTGGGCCATAATCGGGCATTGTTCTTTCGGGACAGATGTCTCGGAAAAAATGTAGTCCTAAGGAAGTCTCCGTTTCTTGTCTCTGTTCTTCGAAGTTTAGGCAAATAGGCACTACCTATTCCTATCACTGGTAATATATGATGGATAACTTCGACAAAGAAACGTTCATTTCTTTGGTGGAGGAAAGAGATGTGCTGTGGGATAAAACCCTTGAAAGCTATAAAGATAAAAGGAAAACTCTACAGGCTTGGCGTGAAATATGTATAATTATTAATGACGATTTTGAATCGCTGTCGGATGTGGAAAAAAATAAATACGGTAAGTATGTTTGAATATACATATATATTTAATAAATTGTTAACAATATTTAATTTGCCATGGTACTCGTCCATGCTCAGACATAAAGTATTCCGCAAAATGATTACGAACTGTACTTGCTGTCATAGTATTGTATTGTATTGATGGCGACCTTGGTAAAGCCGATAGTTCAGGGCCAAGATTGATGGTTGATATTTCACGCATACCCTCTTCTTTATGTATAAAGTTCTGTAGTAAACAACACGTTTTTACAATTTTAACTGCTAAATCAAGTGACACATCTAGAGGACGATGGAGAATTCTCCATTTATTAGCCATAATACCAAAAGCACATTCTACATATCGCCTTGCTCGGGTCAAACGATAGTTAAAGACCGATTTTGTCGCATTCAGCTGTTGGCCACTGAATGGGCGAAGTATGTTTTCGTGTAACGCAAAAGCCTCGTCCCCAACAAAAATGCAGGGTAGATCGACATTTGATTCTTCCAGTTGTGCAGGCGTTGGCAAATTTAACGTCTTGTTCACTAAGCTTTTCCAAAAAGCAGTCTCCTTGAAAACATTTGAATCACATTCTTTGCCGTACGCACCAACATCAATGAAAATATAATTATAATTTGTATCAACTACCGCCATTAAAACTATTGAAAAGTAATGTTTGTAATTTAAAAACATTGACCCACTTCTTTTGGGCTTTATAACTCTTATGTGCTTGCCATCTATAGCACCCAGGCAATGAGGAAAATTGGCTTTTAAACAGAAGTTGCGAGCAATTTCATACCACTCATTTTTAGTTGGTACTTTCATATATGTTTCTGACAATTCTTCCCAGATACTTTGGCAAACTTCTCTGACTATACAGGTTGAAATTGAAAACATGCGACAAACCGTAATGGGAGATTGTACTCATCATTATGAACAACTTTTACTAAGGGACCAATGATGCAATCGCAAAAAAAAAAAACAGCTGTTCCCTACATTTTGACGAGTTATGCGAACATAAATGTAGGGAACAGATGTTTTTTTTTTCGCGATTGCATCATTGGTCCCTTAGTAAAAGTTGTTCATAATGATGAGTACAATCTCCCATTTCGGTTTGTCGCATGTTTTCAATTTCAACCTGTATAACTTAAAGTACTTTTTCCGATTCTGAATCCGTATCGTAGATCAGCAAAATTATGTCCTGTTGCTAAATACCTGGAAAAAAAATGGAATAATAAATAATTATTATAATTAATAAGATCTATTTGACTTATTTACAGGAAAACTGGTTGTGAAAAAGTGGAAATCTATGAGAGACGAATGGATGAAATGTCATAGAAAATTAAGCGAGAGCAAGTCGGGATCGGGAGCTAATCCATCAGTTCATAAGTACACATACTACGACAATATGAAATTTTTGACAAAAATTGCCCAACATAGAAATACTGAGTCAAATATGGTACCACCCAGCAACACTGAAAGCGATGACAGCCATGATACATCAATGATCAAGAAGAAGAAGAAAGACCAAGTGCAAGATAAAAATTTGAGTGCAGTAGATATAAAAATGATGCAATTTATCGATTCTATGCAAAAAGAAGAAAAGAAAACTTCTGATGACAGCAGAATTATGTCATTTTTCAAGAGTATTGCTCCAACAGTAGAGAAGTTCAATGACGATGAAGTTATCGAATTCTGTTGGATCGGGTAATTACGGCGACAATAAGAACGATAAGTGGTACATTGTTAATAAGTATATTAGCCCATTATCAGTTAATTACAAAAAGGTATTGCAGTTTTGCAATGAACACACCACAGACAATTGTATTGTTGATTGACAGCCAATAGCGCGGGAATAGGTCGGCGACCATACTAAATAGTGATGTGCCATTATAACACTCCTCCTCACAACACTATTGCAGGAGTCCCAGCTTGTTCCTTAGAGTGGATAGTCTAGGTCCTGGGAGTGCCTTGGTCAAAATATCCGCTTCCATTTCTTCAGTGGGCATGTACATGACCTTCAGTACTCCTTCCTTGACGCAGTCTCTAATATAGTGTAGTTTCAGGTCTATGTGTTTGGATTTTGGAGACACTATGGGATTCTGACTCAGTTTAAGGGCGGCTTGGTTATCATTCCAGATTGTTATCTGCCCCACGTGTACGCCTAGATCTCTGAATAATGACCTGAGGTGCACGGCTTCTTTGGCGGCCTCAGTGAGTGAAACATACTCAGCCTCTGCTGTGGACAGGGCTACGCTTCTCTGCTTCTTAGACGCCCAACTAATGGCTGCTCCAGCATACTTGAAACTGTACCCTGAACATGACTTTCGGTCCATTTTGCAGGCACCCCAATCAGCATCAGCCCTGCCTCCTAACGGTTTCTGTGCTTTTGTGTATGTAAGTCCAATGTCCATTGTACCCTTTAAATAGCGTACGACTCGCTTTACCGACTTGAAATGATCTTTCCCAAAACAGTCATTGAATCTGGATAAGTAGTTCACGGCGTACGATATGTCGGGTCTGGTGGCTACTGATAGGTACATCAACGTTCCGATCAAGTTTCTATAAGGTAAGTTCTCCTTGTTTTCATCTTTATTTGGTTCTAGGTTCAGGTTGACTTCCATTGGTGTAGTAGCAGGATTGCATTCTTCCATCTTAAATTTCTTTAGTATTTCTTGAATAAAATTCTTCTGTGTCAGTTTAATTTCTTTTTCTCCATATGTTATATCTATTCCTATGAGGCGTTTCGGCTTTCCCAGGTCTTTCATTTTTAATTTTTCATTTAATATCTTCTTAATTTCAACAAGTTTTCTCGGGCAGGAATAGGCTATAAGTAGGTCATCTACATATATGGTGATAATTACCTTTTCTCCTCCTTTCGCCATTATATATACGCATGGATCAGCCTTTGATGCTTCGAATCCAAGGTTCTTCAGCACTGTATCTAATTTAGTATACCACTGCCTTCCCGCTTGTTTTAAACCGTAGAGAGCCTTTGTGAGGTGACATACCTTCTCTTCTTCTATGCTCTTTATATCTTCTAGCATCATCTTTGCCTTCTTGTATAAAGTGAAATCATCCTCGTCACATGCCTCTACCATTATCTCTGCAACATACTGTTCTACATACTCCGGTAGTTTCATGAAGATGTTCTCTTGTATTTCACCATTTAGGTATGCTGTAGTAACATCCATCTGGTTTAGTTCTAAGTTCTCTTCTATTGCTAATCCTATCACAGATCTAATGCTGCTTAATTTTGTTACAGGTGCAAACGTCTCATTGAAATCTATTCCTGGACGTTGTCCAAAACCTCTAGTTACTAGTCTGGCTTTCTTTGTCTCTTCATTTTCAGGATTTTGTTTCCTTTTAAGGACCATCTTGTTATCTATTACCTTCATACCTTTTTCCTTTTTTACAATTTTCCAGGTTTCATTTTTTACATGTGCTTTTATCTCTGCTTTGATAGCCTCATGCCATTCTGAAATTATTCCATAACTAGAGTCTGCTTCACATAAATAAGTCAGTTCATTTATATCTGTTCCATCTGATGGTTCATGATATTCATCAGAAGAGGATTCTTGGTTTAGCACATAATCTTGCTGCCAGGTAGGAGCCTTTATTTCTCTACGTGGTCTTACGTTTTCACAGCTTCTAATGTTAACATCCTCTTGACGTATACTTTCTCTAATTTCGGGGTAATCATCATGAAAAGTTGTTTCTTCTTCAGGATGTTCAGATTCTTCTTCAAGGGATTCAGGACCTGTTTCTACTGGTTTGGGAGTGAATTTGACCTCTATTACAGGTAAGTTTTCTTTCTTCTTTCTCTATTTTTCATTTTTGTCCTTTTGTACATTCTTACTAATCTTCTTTTCTTTTTCAGGTTGCAGCTGTTCCTGTTTGTCAAAGAGATCTTCATAATTTTCATAATGGTTGCCGTTGTATATGTAAAACATCTTGTCAATGACTTTCACGTCTCTGCTAATGATTACATTTTCTTTTTCAGGAATGTAAATGCGAAAACCTTTCGCATTCTGCGCATAACCCATGAAAACTCCTTCGGTAGATTTTGGTGTGAATTTACCTTTCCTGTGTTTATCCAGTACGAACGCTTTTCTTCCAAATACCTTCAGATGATTTCCAGATGGAATACGTCCAGTCCATTTTTCGTAAGGTGTATATCCTTTCAGAGCTTTTGCTGGACTTCGATTGATGAGGTAATTCGCTGTATACACCGCCTCAGCCCACAATTTTTGAGGTATGTTTCCTTCAATCATTAAGCAGCGGGCTTTGTCAAGCATTGATCTATTTTTGCGCTCGCTTTGACCGTTCTGCTGCGGTGTGTATGGAGCTGTAAATCTCCTCCTGATTCCATTATGCCTGAGGTACTCATCAAATTCTCTGTTGGAGTATTCCGTTCCATTATCGGACTGTAGACTTTTTATTTCTTTATTATGGAATTTCTCTACCTTGCTCTTGTATTCTTTAAACTTCTCAAATACTTCATTCTTGTGCGAGATGAAGTATATGCAACAGTACTTTGTTTAGTCGTCCAAGAATGTTACAAAGTACTTTGCTCCGGCCAAGGTTTCAGTATTAATCGGCCCGCACACATCACTGTGGAATATTTCTAATGGTTGTGTAGACTGTGGTTCTTTCACAGAAGCAAATGGCAGCCTTTTCATTCTTCCCTTTATGCACACTTCACATGCAGGTAAAGACTCACCTTTAAGTTCTAGGCCTTTTATTAGATTTTTATTTGCAGCTAACTTCAGGTCATTTTCATTCAAGTGGCCAAGTCTTCGATGCCACATTTCAATATTTCTTGAACTTTGCTCGCTTGCCATATTTGCTTTTTCTCCTTTTGTGTAGTACAAACCATTTTCCTTTACAGCTTTTAAAATTATTTCACCGTCCTTGTCTTTAACGTATGCTTTATCTTTAGTAAATAGGACACTGTTACCTTTTTCAGTGATTTTTGCAACTGACAGCAAGTTGGTTGCTAAGGTAGGTACATATAGAGTATCATGGAGGTTATAAGTATCATTATTTATGTTAAGACGCACTTTTCCCATTCCCTCTATTTTTGTTGTGTGGCTTTCCGATGCTAACCTCAAAGATCCGGTTTCCGAGTCAATATTTTCAAATATATTCTCTTGCGCATACATATGAGAGGTACAGCCGCTGTCCAGACACGAGGTATTTGCAGAGGTGATAGACAAACATGTAGGTGTTATGCTAAAATTCTTTTCTTCTCTTTTCTTGAAGGATTGATTTTTATTTTTAATACTCCAACACTCTTCATTTGTATGTCCTTTCTTCTTACACTTGCGACAATATTTTCCCTTCTTCTTGGCATAAAATGCACCTTCATTAGGTTCTCTTTGTGTTTCTTTGCTTTTTCTAGCTTCACTTTCCTCTACTATTTTGATTTTTAGCTCTTCAGGTTTAGGTAGTTTATCCCTCGACTCTACTGCTATGCGGAAGTTTTCATATGAAGCAGGTAAGCTATATAACATCATAATGCTTAGAAGGTCAGGATGCAGGTCTATGTCCATGTCAGCTAGCTTATCGACAATGTCCATGAAATTGTTTAAGTGTTCACGAACATCGCCAGTATCTTGTTTTTTCAGTATAAGCTGCTTTAACAATGTTGCCTTTCTGGCTGGACCTGTGCTCTGTTATATACTTTTTAATGTGTGCCATAGCTTGTATGATGTTTTGCATCCCTTTATCTGTTTCAGTTCCGACGGTGAAATGAGTAACAATAGTTCGGAACGTGCCAGCTAGTCTTTTTGGTTAAATTCTTGCTTGGCTTTGTCGTCACTTTCAGGCGCAGTTATTTCGCCACTTACGTAGCCCCATAGTCCATTTTTAATAAGCACTGCTTGAGCCTGGAGACACCACGTATCGTAATTTTCTTTTGTCAGCGCTTCAATGCGATGGTACGCCGACGCTGCACTCATTGTCATTTCTTCTCGCCAACCACGCTCTGCTACCAATTGTTGGATCGGGTAATTACGGCGACAATAAGAACGATAAGTGGTACATTGTTAATAAGTATATTAGCCCATTATCAGTTAATTACAAAAAGGTATTGCAGTTTTGCAATGAACACACCACAGACAATTGTATTGTTGATTGACAGCTAATAGCGCGGGAATAGGTCGGCGACCATACTAAATAGTGATGTGCCATTATAACAAATTCCAATATCAAGTTATTTCAATACTAAGAAATTTTAAACAAAGAAATCTAAACAGCAACACGTCAGAATCACAAAATATACAATTGCAACAGCCCATCCAACCTCAGCCAACCTATGATACTGAAGCTTATGGATATTCTACTGCAGCTGTACCTTCTAATGTGAGGAGCCAAGAAGCTTACGGATATTCCACTGCACTTGGACCCTCTAATGTGAGAAGCCAATCTAGGCTTACTAATTATAGTTCCGAACTAGAATTTGACACTTACACTAGAATTGAACAAAGTCAACCCAGTGTGCAATCCAGTATGAGTGACGACCTTGACTTTGCGACACTGAATTAATTTTATTATTTTGCTACTGTAATATCTACCGCTGTAATTTAAGATAATTATCGTTTTTGATTAATGTAATTATCTTACATTTTCTAAAATTAATAAAGGATTTCATCAAAAATATGTTTCAATGTGTATGGTCACTTTCAAAATTGGAGCCTATTACTATAGTTTAAAATAATTTATTTAAAAAGGCCATGCGATTTTTCTATTTTTGTGCTCGTTTGTAAATAAACTATAAACCTTTAGGAAATACAAAAATATTTTCAACCATACGCGCATGCTACAATCTTGAGCGAGACCGTGACTACTTACCTCAAAGTTATTATATCATAATTGCGTAATTCCGCATAAAGGATATGAAATTCGCCATGCTTCTCTCTGCGTGTTAATATAGGGTGAATCCAGTATTTTCTTGTAGTATTAATTTTTTTACTGTCTTTTTCTTTCTTCCATTGTTTATACATATAGAATGTAATTAGAACTTTGTTTAACCTAGTCAAATCCATTTTGGTTTAAACGTGCACACGTTGTGACTCCTGGAAGCCACTATGCCTAGTGAATGAAGTAGTCCAGTCACTAGTGGTTTAAGTGGGCGCGAGGCGTGTGCGAGGCGGATGCAGCGCGTGTGCGGGTTTAAGGCGGGCACAACGCGTGCACGGGTGCTGTGCGTGATCGGCGCGTGTCATCTGAATACGCCCTAAGTAAGGCAGTTGTCCCACCAACGACGAGAAAACGACTAACTATCGGCTATTTTCTCGCTCAAGAAACTTACAATAGATATACTTTCTGTGTGAACAAAAGAGACGCATATACAAACAGTTAATCGCTGACTGTTCACACTGCCGGCGAGCACTCGCTTCACTAGTTTGTCGCTGAGCGACAAGAGCTATGAAAGATAACACTCGCGCGGCGATACTCGCCAAGCGATTAGAACTCACGTGAATCGCGTATGAGGCTGCAAGACTGACTGTACGCTTGACTGCCGCGAGCGAGTGATGCGAGTAATCGCCCGCCTCACTCGCACACTCGCTTATAGCCGAGCTACACAAATATCGGAACTATGCACTCGCTCCCCGCGTGTCGCTAACTCGTTTCTAGTTCTAGCTTTACTCGTTAATCGTTGCCGGTGAGACAAGTGCCTTAAAATGCATTTATTATTTTTAACCGACTTCAAAAAAAGGAGGAGGTTCTCAATTCGTCGTAATCTTTTTTAGGGTTTCGTACCCAAAGGGTAAAACGGGGCCCTATTACTAAGCCTCTGCTGTCTGTCTGTCTGTCTGTCTATCTTTCTGTTTGTCTGTCTGTCTGTCTGTCTCCAGGCTGTATCTCATACATAAACCGTGATAGCTAGAAAGCTGAAATTTTCACAAATGATGTATTTTCGTTGCCGCTATAACAACAAATACTAAAAATTATAAAAAATAATTAAAATATTAAGATGGATAGAGTCTGGCCAACGAAAGCTGACCACGAATTAATTTCTAAACTTTTGATATGGCAATAATTTAGCACTGTCAAAATTGTCACATTGACGTTTCGTAATTAAGTCATCTTGTGTTATCGTGTATCTTATTTTCATTGGTTCTGTTTAAAATAATGCCGAAAACATTCAAAAGTTCGACGAGAAAGCTTCTCTTTACAATGATTGACAAATATAAAGACGTAAAAAGTGATTTGAATCAGAAATCTACAGAGAAAATACGACTATTGGATTCAATCGTGTCACTTATAGGTTAGTTTCTGAAATTTCTATTGAAACATCTTGATACATTTCGCAGTATTTAAAAGGTTTTATTTAGCTTGCCCTGTTTGTTTGTTTGTTTTCACGGTGTATCTACTTTCAGGTAGTATTAACAACGAGGGCGAGGAAACAAAACTTAAAATTGTGGAAACAGTCAAGAAATTGAAGAATCTTGAAAATAATGAATTGTCGTCTTGTGAAACACATTATTTAGAAAAGATATCTTTAATGACAGGTATCTATTCTACATTAATTTAGAAATTATAGACTTAACAGTCACGTTTAAAGGTTTTATACATGGTTTAATGACTAACATGCTTTCCTTGCATTTATTCATTATAGTTTTTGAATTGCATGACTGAGTGCACTTAACCAAAGATTTTACAGTCTGGTTAGTTTTATAATATTGTTACATAATTGGTTGAATTTGTTCTCTTCAGATGTAAGTTTGAAAACTCTAAGAAGAATTAAAACTGAAGGATCTAAAAATCAAGGACAGTGGAATACTCCAGAGAAAAAACGTCCACATGCAGAAACAGTTTCCTATTTGGATAATTTTGACATTTCGGCTATAAGAAACAAAATAAACTCATTTTATGCAGTGAAAAAACAAGTTCCAACACTGAGAAGCCTGCACAATGAGCTGAAGGAAGCAATTGGATTCATGGGATGTCGTGAAACTCTTAGAAATTTTTTACACAAGAACGGCTTTCACTTCCAAAACAATAAAAACGAACGGACTTTACTTACAGAAAAATATGAAATTGCGGCATGGAGACACAGATTTTTGAGAGCAATACATCAAAAGAGACTAGAAGGTAAACAAATTGTATACATTGAGGAGACATATGTACATCAGAACTATAAAGTTAAAAAATCATGGCAAGGACCTTCAACAAGTGGTGTCACTACTAACATATCGTCAGGAAAAAGACATATCATTGTGCATGCAGGATCGGAAGAAGGGTTTGTGCTTGGTGCATTATTGGTATTTAGTACAAAATCCAAATCGGCTGACTACCATGATGATATGAATGCTACCAACTTCATGAAATGGTTTGAAGATATGTTGATACCTAATCTAACTAAACCTAGTGTACTTGTGATGGACAATGCAAGTTATCATGTAAAACAAGTAAACAAACCCCCTACTATGTCTGATACTAAAGCTAATCTCCAAAAATGGCTTCAAGAGAATAATATTCATTTTGAAGAATATCATACCAAATCTGAATTAATGTGTTTGGTGAAAGATAATAAACCTGCAGTAGTCTACGAAGCAGAAGAAGTTCTAAAAAAATACAGTCATATATTGAATCACGAAATTTTGTTGCTGCCACCGTATCATTGCGACCTCAATGCGATTGAGCTTGTATGGAGTCAGGCGAAGAGAAAAGTAGCAAGCAAAAATATAGGAATACCAGGGTCTGAAATGCAAAATTTAATAAAAGAATGTTTCCTATCCATAACTGGTGATGATTGGAAGAAGTACACTGATCACGTACTTCATGTTGAAGAGCAGCACAAAATAAGGGACCGTCTTATTGAAAACGAACTTGAACCCTTTATAATACATGTTGGGAACAGTAGCAGTAGCAGCGAAGAAAGCAACGAAGCTAATTCAATTTTATCAGGTGTAGAATTCTTGGAATCCGATTTCGACTATGATTCCTGGCCCCTATGTTTGTGTTATGAAATAAACTTTTAGTTATAACTTTTTCTTTAATTCTACCTTTTCGATATAATGTCGTGCCAGGAAGTCGAGCTGTGAACTACAATGCACGCAGAAGTTAAAAAAATGCCATATGTATACTAATATTAGGTCTTTACCTATGAAATTGCCGTTTTGCAGTACTGGCCATTTCAAATCAAAATAATTTTTGTTTGGGTAAGAATTCTAATTTCAAATTAATTTTATTTTAAAAACATGGATTTTTTTTTCCAAAAGTAGTCATTTGTTTATTGATTAGTGTTACATTTTCATCGCATTTCAATCTTTTTCGTCATCTTGGATACGTTAAAAATTCGAGTAATTATGGAATATGAGTACCGTCGTGGCAGCAACGCGGCACAAGCGGCACGCAACATCAACGACTTTTACGGAGCTAACACTACAAACCAACGCACCACCTGTTATTGGTTTGCTCGCTTCCGTTCTGGAAATTTCGACCTGAAAAATGAACCTCGCGGTCGTCCGAAGACTTTGGTCGACAATGACGAATTAAAGGCGATTGTGGAAGCTGATGATACACAATCTACGGCTGAATTAGCAGCAGCTTTCGACGTTAGCGTCAAAACAATATTGGTCCATTTGCGTCAAATTGGCAAGGTAAAAAAGCTTGACAAATGGGTGCCCCACGAACTCAATGATCGTCAGCGCGAAGTACGCGTCGAGACGTGCCTTGCACTGCTCAACAGACACACAAATGAAGGAATTTTGAACCGCATTGTTACCTGCGATGAAAAATGGATTCTGTTTGACAACCGCAAGCGCTCAGCAAGTTGGTTGGATCCTGGTTCAGCACCTAAACAATGCCCTAAACGAAAACTTACCCCTAGAAAAGTGATGGTCACTGTTTGGTGGTCTAGCGCCGGTGTGATTCATCACAGCTTCTTACCAAACGGGGTGAGCATTACTGCAGATGTGTACTGTGAAGAACTGAACACAATGATGGAGAAGCTGGCACATCTCCAACCAGCATTGGTCAATCGCTCGTCTCCGCTGCTCCTGCACGACATCGCGCGACCTCATACTGCACAGCAGACGGTCTCCAAGTTGCAAGAACTGGGGTTGGAAGCTCTCCGTCATCCGCCCTACTCACCAGACCTTGCGCCTACAGACTACTACTTTTTCCAGAATTTGTATAACTTCTTGGCGGGAAAAAAATTCAATACCCGAGAGGCAGTACAAAATGCCTTTGAAGAATTTGTTGCCTCCCGTCCAGCTGATTTCTTTAAGAAGGGCATCAATAAACTGCCACTGCGATGGCAAAGATGCATTGATTGCATGGGTGATTACTTCGATTAATACAAATAAAAAATACATTAAAAAAATTCGTTTAAATTTTTTCATACAAAACGGCAATTTCATAGGTAAAGACCTATTATTATAAAGAGGAAAGATTTGATATAAATATTTGATTGAGTGGTATATTATGGCGAGTCCCATGTAATACCGCCTATTGCCCTATTTGCGGGAACAAATCCAGACTCCGTGACTGTTACTGAGAAATTCGAAGCGCAGCGTATAGCCAGTGTTGGCAGCTCTTGATTTTTTAAAATTGCCGCCTTTTTTCTTGGACAGCTTTCGTTGGCCAGACTTTACGTAACCCTTGCGACGAGTACGGAACCCTTCGTGCGCGAGTCCGACTCGCACTTGGCCGGTTTTTTTTTTTTTTTTTTTATGTATGTTCTCCGATTTCTCAAAGACGCCTGGACCGATTTTGAAAATTCTTCTTTTGATTGAAAGAGTACACCTTTCAATTGGTCCCATAAAAATTTCATCCAATTTGGTTCAGTACTTTTTATTTTGTGAGCATTTTTTTGATTACTGCTATGTGGATGATGTAATTATCTTTTTATGTTTGTTACCTCATAACTTTCGACTGGGTGAACCGATTTTGATGATTCTTTTTTTATTCGAAAGCTGGTGTTTCCTTTGTGGTCCCATTGTCACCGTGTGAATGTCTGATGATGGGATCTTGGAGAAATCGAGGGAACTCTTCAAATAATAACAGCAGATCAACCGGGATAGCTGCTATCGCATATCTATGCTTTGTTTACGCAACATAATACGTTCTATTGTCACCATGTCAATTTCAACATACACAACAAAACATTTTGGATAAAAAACTAAAAAAAAAATGAAACCGACTTCTAAAAAAACACAAAAAAGTATAAAATAACTTTTCTTTCGGAAGTCGGTGACAAAAAAGCAAAGGAAATAAGAAAAAAAGTCACCGACTTCCGAAAGAAAAGTTATTTTATACTTTTTTGTGTTTTTTTAGAAGTCGGTTTCATTTTTTTTTTAAGTTTTTTATCCAAAATGTTTTATTGTACATAACAAAACAAGTTCAAAAGTGCTGACCGTGCATTATCTTTACTTTCTATGTAACACAATACAACAGATTAAAAATATTTTAATTTCAGGAGACTTCAAACGAGAGCAGTGTTGTACAACCCCAGCAAAATGATTCATCTCATTCATTTGCCGATGACACGATTAAACGTCCCAGAAAAAATCTAAACAATGAAATGATTTCACAAGCTCTGAATATTATGAAATCTGTCTCCGATCGACAAAATCAAACACAAGAAAAAGATGAAGACACTCTTTTTGGAGAATATATTGCAGCAAAACTGAGAAAAATGGATAAATCAACAAATGCAAAAAATAAAACATCGAATTAATAACATTATTTTTGAAACCGAAATTGGATATCAGACAGATATATGTATGCAGATTACGCAAGACCCTCTAGCTCCCGTAGTCATCCAGGGTACTATACAGATTCTCCAAATGATCAGCCAAATGCATATCCTTCTAACCGCTCGTCGTCTGTATATTCTTCTATTACGAGCCCGGATCATCAGCATTCTACCACCACAAATCCTGATAATCAGCCAAATACAATTCCTTCATCTCTATATCCCATCAACAGCCCTCATCCGCAACTTCCTGGAGTTGAATCTTCGGTACCAGTAGCGCTTGATGAAAGTTTTAACAGTGAACGTATAAGCAGCCAAGATATAGAGAACGTTTTTAAATCCCTAAATGAAAAATAATTTACTTTCTTTAAGATCTTTATTATATTGTTCTAATTTGAAATAAATATAGCTTAGCATGAGAAGTCTTTTGAAATGTTATGATTTAGTAAGGAGTCACTAATTGTAAACACAAATTAAAATATAAGTAACTATCATTATTATGTTTTTTTTATTAAATCTTTAAATTTAGATTTTGATTAAATTGATCATTGATCATACTGCCATTCTAAGCTTCCGACATCTGAGAGAAAATATTCAACCAACTCGTGCCTTGTATCTTCAGGACACAGATTTGTATTGACCTCTCTTGGCAAGGCAACAAAACAATCATTTTCAGGAGTTACTGTGCGCCATTCACCTGGTATGATTTCTCCGTTATTATTTTCAGAATCATATTCGTTTCGCTGTATATTTTTTATATATATAATTAAACAAATGTACACAGGCCAATGTCACTATAGCAGTTTTTTGTGGACATAGCTGAATAGGTCTCTTGAATATTTGAAATTTGCTGGTTAATTGCCCAAACTCATTTTCAACTATTCTTCGTCCTCGACATATACGATAATTGAAAACTCTTTTGGTAGATCTTTTTGTGTGATTACCATCGTAAGGTTTTATAATGTGGGTTTGTAATGCAAAAGCATCATCACCCAAAAAAAAATATGGCACTGGTACATTTCTCCCAGGTAGAGGTTTGTTGTCCGGCAAATTTAAAGAATTGTTATTTAACATTCTACATAACGCAGAGTTATTATAAACACCGCCATCTGAAATGCGACCCTGACATCCCACATTAGCGTATAGAAACTTGTAATCTGCATCCACTAATGCAAATAGTACAATACTGAAATAAGTTTTATAGTTAAAATATTCACTTCCACTTCTTGGTGGACATTGAATTTTTACGTGTTTTCCGTCCATTGATCCAAGGCAATTAGGAACATTCCATCTATCCAGATATCGATCTGCAACGTTTTTCCATTCGTTTGAAGTTCTCGGAATCTAAAATAAGAACATAAACTAAATTATACTTCGAACTAAATCAAACAGCACAAAAAATATACATCTATTTAAAATTTACATTTATATTTATTAACATTTTTATTTATTTACAAAAGATAAACATTTAATGTTACCTTTACATACTCCGAAAGGCCATCGATTATAGCATGGCATACTTCTGGGATAATGTATGAAATAATTTGAGGAGATACTTTAAACACGTCACAAAGGCTAATGAATGATTCGCCCGTACTCAGGTATTTTAATGTTATTGCTAATCTGTCTTGTGGCGAAATTGCAATTCTGCAATTTGTATCTTTTTTATCTATTCTCGGCCCTACAATATTAAAAAAATATTCAAAGTCGGTACTAGTTAATTTCATGAATGTTTTAAAATGTATGGGATTTTGTACAATCAAGTCATCTGCTTTCAAATCTCTTAATCTGTCATAATTGCTATAACAATTGCGACTCAGTAAACTAGGTCTAACCCAACAGCTTCGTTCCCTTTGGAGGGATCCAGCAATATACATTCCACAAGCTGCTATCAACAGATCACTGCCATCGTCCATTTTTAAGATTATTTCTATTTGCTGAATTATCGAAGATACACCACCAAAATTATATAACACAATCACACAACCTTTATCGACACGCGGCAATCACTGACTGCCAAATAAATTTCTCATCTCAAGCCGCCGACATGCCGCCGACCAAATTTTCCGACTTGTATTAAGTGAAGCCGCCAACTAGACCGCCGACAAAAAGTTGCCGACATATGTCGGCGGCCCGGCGGGCTCAATGTGTATTGCGCTTTAGAGCGAGCGCGAGTGTTTTGTGGGCGGAGCCGTGCTCTGACAGTGACAGTGAGAGCGAAAGTGACGTTTATGTGTCAAGTTAGAGTCAGCGATAGTGACGTTTAGCGATAGTGACGTTTGCACTGTGACAGTGACACTTGGTGCAAGTGACGTTTTTGTGTTTGGCGATAGTGACGTTTGGTTCAGTGACAGTGACACTTAGGCGACAGTGACGTTCCGCCTGGTATTGCGTTTCTTTTTACGCATTGCGGTACGTTTCTTTTTGCTTACTACTTACGCTTTTCAATTTGTTTTTATATTTTTTTTTATGACTTGTTTGTGACATTCGGCAACAGTGACACTTCAGTTCGTGCATTAACATAGCCGAACGACGTTCTCTTGTATGTGCGCGTACTTTTTGTGACTTGTCGTGCGTCCGTGTGATGTCGGCACGTGGCCGTGTAGGTAATAACCTGCATATGTAAAACTGCAAATTGGTGTGATCGGGCTCCTAAGGACGCGTGTGTGTCGAACTTAGACAAGTTATAGGAGTTAAAAATCGTGACGAATGGCGGATGACGAGGAGGCTGAGCGCCTCCAGCAGGAGTTGCTAGAGGCCTCATTAGCCAGCAAGGAGGAGGAACTGCAGGTACTGGAAGAGCTCAGGCGCGAGGGCGGTGGGTTCTTTAACCCCCGGCAATCGCTAGCGCTCCCCGCAGGTATCTGCGCCAACCGCTACGCTGATAGACTAGTCTCCACCCACCCCGGATCACCAGGTCGAGTTATTGCCAATGGCGGCTCAGCACAGGAACCCCAAGCAGCCATTGACATCACCAGAAGAGGTCCAAGATGCGGTCCGACGTAGGATCGCAAAGAGGGCAGAGAGGAGGGCAATTGGTGGACTCTTGACTTCCTCCCCGGCACCACCACCGCTGCAACCGGGCCAGGCCACTGTGGCCCCAGTCGTGGCACCTACTGGCGCAGAGTGGGCAGCGGATCCCTTGATATCGGCGCCGGTGGAACAGTTAGCGGGCATCGCCACGAGCAGCACCAGGGGCATCATGGAGGCGGTACGGTCTAAGACCTCAAAATTGAACAAGGACGAGGTAGCGACCATCGGTGCGCTCACTGAAAGGTTGAAGGCGGTTATCACGCACCTTACATTGCGGCTAGCAGCAGCTAACGCGAGGGTTGAGCGGGCGGCAGTGTTGGCACCCCCACCATGCGCCGCTCCCGGGGCCGCGAATACTTTCGCGAACGCCCTCCGTTTGGGCAGGAATATAAACCCGGTGCCGATCGCTCGCCCGCCGGGCCCGTCAGTGGCTATCTACCCCGCCGAGGACCAGAAGGATGCGATAAAGACATCTGATGCAACGAAGGAAGCACTGCGCATGGCGGTCAACCCTGCATCACTGGGGATCCAAGTGGCCTGAGAAAGGTAGGGAACGCAGGGATCGTCGTGCAGACAACCTCCACAGGAGGAGCGAATGCCCTGCGGAAGGCGGTTCTGGCTACCCTGAGTACGGCGGAACCCATCAACAGGCAGCCCCTCATCGCACTCACTGGGATAGATAAAGGGGCCACAACGGACGCGGTCATCACTGAACTGGTCGAGCAAAACTTACAAGAGGATGCGACATGGACAACGGAGAAGGTGGCCAGCGAATTGCGCCTGCTCTTTAAAAAGAGCCGCCATAATGGCAGGACCAAATGGGTCTGCCAAGCGTCTCACGAGCTGCGCCGGGCCCTAATTAGCCGGGAGCGCGTCTACATCGGCTGGGACGTGGTCGAGGTCACCGACTTCGTAGACGTGTTCTGCTGCAGCAGGTGCCAGCTCTACGGGCACCCGGAAAAATACTGCAGGGCTAAGGCCATGGTGTGCGGCAATGCGGGGAGGAAGGGCACAAGGGTGAGGAGTGCCAGTCGGCGACGCCTGTCTGTGCCACCTGCAAGAGGTTCCGCAGTAAGGAATCGAAGTCACACCGCACTGCATCAAGGGACTGCCCGGCCCGAGCACACGCCGAAAAGAGGTCAGTCACCAGCACCAATTATGGATAATATCACCATAGGGCAGTTGAACCTGCAGGGCTCGGCTGCTGCCACGTCAGAGCTCCCCGCGACTGCCGCGGACTTGGGACTGGATGTCGTCCTGGTGCAGGAGCCATATGCAGCGCAGCAATTTTCCGTCGCGCATTTGGGACAGCTGCTCCTGCCTGGGGGATCACTCCCCAAGGCTGGGATCTACCTGCCGCGCCTGGACATGGTGTGTGCAATACTGCACCACCTCTCGACAAGCCACTGCATGGTGTGCCACGTAGCCTGGAAGGGGAAGCAAATCTACCTAATTAGCGCGTACTTCCAGTACTCTGAGGACATTTCTACCCACTTGGAGCACCTTACCAGAGTACTGGACCAACTGCGGGGACATCGCGTGCTCGTGGGGGCGGACACCAACGCACACTCACCTCTGTGGCACTGCATGCCTCGTCATTATGTCGGGCGAGGCCGCGAGGTGGCACGGCGTCTGGAAGAGATGGAGGGCTTCCTGTTGGCACAAGACTTGGTGGTGCACAACTTGGCAGACCAGCCACCAACAGTCGCCACTGCCAATGGTGAGTCCAACATCGACGTGACCTTCTCCACAAGAGGTGTTTATGTCGCTGACTGGACGGTGCACGAGCATGCGAGCTACAGCGACCACTGGCTCATCACCTTCAGGCTGCGTGGGGCACGGGTCCAGGGCGCCGCCCCGATAGAGGAGCCGTCGGTAGCGCCAGTAAGGTTTCGGGAGCGGGGTGTGGACTGGGACCGATTCCAGGCGATGATCCACGAGCGTGTGGGCAGGATCGACTGGAGGAAGAATGCTGCGATAATATGCAAGGAGTTCACGCGAATCATCGCGTGGACGGCGGGTGAGTGCTTAGGTACATCGGTAAGAAATCGAAGGGGTATGAATGGTGGTCTCCCTTGTTGGAGACCATGCGTAAAAGACACAACCAGAGGAGGAAAGTCTGGCAGCTAGCGAGGAAGGGAGGCGGGGCTCTGGAAGAGGTGGTGCGACAGGCGTTTCATGAGTGTCGCAGTAGCTACAGGTTATTGATGGAGAAGGCGCAGCTTGACTTCTTCCGCAAACTGGCCGAATCGGCTAACCAAGACCCTTGGGGTCTGGCATATCGCGCAGCTTGCGGTAGGTTTAGGCTTCCCCCTAACGTCATCAATGGCACGAGGTTTGCGGAGCGATATGCCGAGGATGCGGGCACTGCCATGCGCAGCCTCGTCGGTGCACTTTGCCCCGACGATGATCGGTCGCTCGACTCCGAGTACGACAGGCAAGTGCGAGTGGTGGCTGCCTGCATCCCGGCTGGCCGAGATGCGCCTCCTCTATCAAGTCGGGATCTGGGGAAAATAGTCAGGGACCTCCCTAACACGGCACCGGGAATCGACGGGATCACAGCGCGCATGGTCGGGCATGTGCGGCAGGTCGCAAGTGCCGAGCTGACACATATGCTCGGCCTGTGCGTTACGGAGGGTATCTTCCCCGATGCGTGGAAGGAAGGCAGGCTTATCGTTCTGCCGAAGGGGAACGACCGGCCTCTTACCGACCCTAAAGCGTATCGGCCCATTACCCTACTTCCTGTCCTGGGAAAAATTTTAGAGTGCGTCATGCTACAATGTGCGCCGTCATTGACGCGGGGCGTCTCGACGAGCCAGCACGGATTTTCTCGGGGTCGGTCCACGCTGACGGCGCTGAATGAGATCCTACACACGGTGCACGATAGCCGGTCCAAGTACGTCCAGGCCGTGTTTTTAGATATACCTGGGGCCTTCGACAATGCATGGTGGCCCATGATCTTGCTCAAGGCGAAGAGCGCGGGGTGCCCGCCAAACATCTATAAGATGTTGGCGGCGTACTTCGCCAACCGGCGTGTCGGGCTCTTCGCCGGGAGCGGGGTCGTGTGGAAAACGTCGACCATGGGTTGCCCGCAGGGTTCTGTAGTGGGTCCACCACTGTGGAACCTTCTCCTCAACGACTTGCTTCGACTGCCATACCCGGTTGGTGTGAAGGTGGTCGCGTACGCGGATGATGTTACGATCCTCATCGAGTCTGACTCTCGAGCCGGATAGAGGCCTCTGCTTCGTGCGCCATGGCGTTAATCTCTGGGTGGGGGGCCCGAAATAGATTTAATTTTTAAGTGTAATTATGGTGTAATATTATAACTAAATGTAAAATAACTAAATAAATACTGAGGATTACTGTTTTCCTGCAAAAATATGAAGTAAAACACAGTGTTTGGTTACACACCAATACCGGTAACCTATTACGAACAGCTGTTAAAAGCTGCGGATTAAAAAAGGGGGAGTATTGTTTATTTTTATTCTTTAGCTAGCACACAATCGTAACTTAGACTCATTAACATATTCATTGAAACTTAGTATCACGAATTTTGGTTAAATTGGCACCCGGCATTGGGTCTTAGTCCCCTTGTTTACCTAAATCATCAAAACTCATTGTCGTGTAATATCAAAATACTGCAATTATAATAGTGTTATATTGTAGATAACGACAGTAACGTTGACCATCGTTTTTGTTTTTAAATTGCAATCTTTATGCAATAAGTACTTGATTTTTATTCAATTTTTTTTTTCTGGGTACCCACATAAGCAAAAGTAAAATTATAAGAATATAGAATCAATTAAACTTTGTCCTTGATCGTATAATATCAGTTGCATTTCAATTAGATTCAGCACCCTACCTCATTTACCTAAAAGCAATACTTAACTTCTCTCATTTTTCCTTTCATTTCTAACTCACCCTTTTGTTTTGCTGTCTAATTAGTTCTCACCGTTTCTATCATTCTACTTTCAGTACTTATTCCTGAAACCATGCCTGTGATGACCCGTAAGGCTGCGGCTCAAGAGTTGGAGCTTAAATTAAAAACGACCCTTCAAGATCTTAAGGCTTCTAACAGTAAATGTGATCAGCTGTTAAATGAAATAGATGATAGTGAGAAGGAAGTCGAGAAGATCGTTTTTAAAAATACAAGCTTGAAGCAGGAGCTAGTAGACCTGCATCAAAAATATCTGGATGTTGTCGATGATCGGGACAAACTGCGATTGGTCACGGATGGTTTCAGTAACTGCAGTAACTTATATGAGGAGGCTTTGTGTAAGGTTAGGGACCTAGAAGAGGAATTAATTCATGCAAATGTTCGAATTAATAAGTTGCAGCAGCAAAAAGAATGTACTCAGGTGAAGGAAACCAATAACTTGTATCATGAACTATTTAAAACTAATTGTAACCCTCATTCCTTAGTAACAATAGACCTAACTGAAGATTCTATATTGAAACATAATAATAGTAGCTATAAAGTAAGTCAAAATAAAATTAAGAAATATGCTAAACTAAATAAAATCATAAATAGATGCAATAAATTCAAGAAACAACAAAAACACAGTTCCAATAATATTAAACTAAGGAAAGAACGTGTTTGTCTAGTAAAAAAATTGAAAAATTATGAATTGAAGTTAGAAGATAGTAAAAACATTTATCAATTTGACACTCAAAGATTACAGGCTGAAATTGAGGTACTTGAAGAGTCACTACATTCACTTTATATTAAGTATGTGAGCTCTCAAAAACAAATAAATGAACACATCCTTGCTGCAAATGAGTTAGTGCAAATGTGTAATGATGACCCAGCTAGAGTGGACCCGATGACTCTGGGCTCTAATCTGTGTTCTTGTCAAAGGGAATCCAACCTTGAGAATCTCCAACCTGAGGTAACGGAGGACCCGTCCCGGTCTGGAGTGGCTCGAGACTGTTTTACCATCCAAGATACACCACAGGATGTACAAGGTTCGTCGCAAGTAGCACAGACAGAAACTTGTGGCCACGCCTGTTCTAGTAAAAATTGTTATTGTTCTATTATGTTTTCAGACAGTTTAGGGAGAGGGTTAGGTAAATTATTACGTAACAACCTGAGTCAATCTGCTGTTAATTATTGTATGCCAAGTAAATCCTACAAAGAGATAATGTCATCAATAATTGGGAATAATTATGATCCAAAGGCCATTATTTCTGTATTAGTAGGTAATAGTACTAATGTAAAACAAGATGACATTACTGATAGTGTTACTGAAATCTTGAAGATTAACTGTCACAAAATAATATTGTGTGCTTTTCCATACTTTGAGCACTTGTCAAGTAGGCAAAATCTTAATATACATATGCTAAATAACCATATGCATTTATTAGCTAATTGCTATAGTGACAAACTTATATTTTTTGACACCAACACTTTTGTTGAGAAATTAAAATCGACTAGGGATACTGCGTATCTGCCTATTAGTTTTAGACGTCAAATAGCATGGCTATTAGCTTTTAATATAAACTCAGACATAAGTAGTATGTCGAAGTCTACTGTAATTAGCACCACAAAAATTAGTAATAATACTAATATTAAGGTGGTTAGTGATACCAATTTAAACTAGTCAGTAAGACAACAGAAGGTACCAGTAACAATGTTTTTAATCTCACCACCAACAAGGTATCTTCTGGCATTCAATTACTTAATTGTAAAAAAGGGGCTAAGCAGAATTCCTTGAAATTATTTCATCAAAATATTCAGGGGTTTTCTTCCAAACAATTGGAAATTGAATTGTTTTTAGAAAAAACAATGTTTGATATTATTTGTATAACTGAACACTGGTTGAAAGATTATGAAATGTTAATTAATTATGAGAACTATAGTGTGGGCAGCTGTTTTAACCGAAAATCCATGCTTCGTGGAGGTTCACTGATCTTAATTAAAAATTGTATAAAATCTAAAACTCGTACAGACATAGTTAAACTATCAGTGGAACATAGCATTGAACTGTCCTGTGTTGAGCTAGATAAGCATTGTATAGTGTGCGTTTACAGACCTCCTAATTATCAAAACTACTCTATATTTGAGTCGGTAATGGAAGATGTTTTGGCGAAACTTGCAACTGGTAATAAATCAGTAATTATTTGTGGGGACTTTAATATTAATATTTTGGAAAATAATTCAAATAGTAGCAGATTGATAAGCCTCTTTAAATCATTCAATCTTTCAAATGTGTTTTTGGAACCTACGCGAGTAACTACGGCTACTGCTACATGTATTGATAATGTTTTTTGTGACTGCAACTATTTAGATAAAGCCATTGTAAATTATCTCCCTTCTGATCACAGCGGTCAAACCGTTACTTTTGAGTCCAACACACCAATTCAAAAAGTACAGATACAAACTAGACCAATAACATCGGGTAATTTAAATAAGTTTAATAGCACTTTAATTAGCAAGTTAAGTGTTCAGGGCCTAAATGTGAATAATGGTAATATTTTGTATAAAGAATTCTTTTCATTAGTACAAACAGAGTTCAATCACTTTTTTAAGCAGAAATCCAAAACTATTTGCCCTAAATTTTTATTTAGTGACTGGGCAACTAAAGGCATCAGGAAAAGTAGAGAAAGATTATTTGAATTGTATGGCCTTAAGCCGTATATTAACACAGAAACTTTTACTAAGTATGTTGCTACTTACTCTAAAACTTTTAAAAATATCTGCAAAGTAGCTAAAGCTTCATTCATTAGCCACAAGGTTAAATCAGCAGATAATAAAATTAAGGCAGTTTGGAAAATTATAAACAATGAAACGAACCGAAGTAAAAGCCTTAATAATGATTACGCACTGAACACTTCCCGCGGTCTCATTAGCGATAACATCGATGTTGCTCAGGAATTTGCAACTTTCTTTACCAACATTCCTATTAAAACTACAGAAACTTTAAATTCTTCGCCCGCACTTGCTATAGATTTATTAAGACGGAACGTTGCAGCCTGTCCTGTGGAATTCAAATTTAAACATATTAACCCTGTGGTCGTTGTAAAGACATTTAAGCAACTTAAGATCAAAATTACCGAAGATCTGTGGGGCATGTCTACTAAAGTATGTCAATCCATTATTGAGACAATTGCACCCTATTTGGCTTTAATATTTAATTTGTGTGTAGATCAAGGGGTGTTCCCGGATTTAATGAAGTATAGTAAAGTTATTCCACTCTTCAAATCTGGCGACAGTAAAGATACTAATAATTATAGACCCGTATCGATTTTGCCAGTTTTCAGCAAGGTGTTTGAAAAAGTTATGTTAAATCAAATGCTCAATCATTTTAATCGTAATAACATCCTACACGATCAACAGTATGGTTTCACCAGAGGACGTTGCACAACCGACGCCGGTGTCACCTTATTAAAACACATCTTCACCGCATGGGAAGAGGCGCAAGATGCAATAGGTATCTTTTGCGACCTATCCAAGGCGTTTGATTGCGTGAATCACGAAACACTTCTCTTGAAACTTGGGCATTACGGACTGGGTGAACTTGCGCTTAGCTTGGTAAAATCGTACTTGAATGATAGACTGCAGCAAGTTCAAATAAACGGTGTGAATTCCTTGGGCTTAAAAGTCAAAATGGGTGTACCGCAGGGCTCAATATTGGGTCCGTTCCTCTTTTTAGTATATATAAATGATTTACTTCATTTACTTAAAAACCGACTACAAATGGTGTTATTTGCTGATGACACATCACTGATTTTTAAAGTTAAGAGACATGCACAGGAGCTTGACGATGTAAATAACGCTATAGTTAAGGTCCATAATTGGTTTACTGCAAATAATTTGGTATTAAATGGAAAGAAAACTAAATGCATAAAATTCACGTTACCGAATGTTAGAAGTAGTGAATGTCACGTTGTATTGAATAAGGAGATACTAGAATTCGTCGAACAGACGGTTTTCCTGGGAATCACGCTTGACTCAAGGCTACAGTGGGGTCCTCACTTAACATCACTTGCAGGGCGGCTAAGTTCTGCCGCTTACGCTGTTTGGAAGATCCGTCAATTAACAGACGTGGATACCGCGAGACTGGTCTATTTTAGTTACTTTCATAGCATCATGTCTTACGGTATTTTGCTATGGGGACGTGCTGCGGATATTGAGTCGATCTTCATTCTGCAAAAGAGGGCTGTCAGGGCCATCTACAACCTACGCAGACGCGAATCTCTTAGGGAACTGTTCAAAACAATTAACATCATGACGGTACCTTGTCAATATATCTTTGAAAACATTATGTACGTTCGTAAAAATCTACATCTGTTTAGTAAGATAAGTGACAGACACAATTTTAATACTAGAAATAGGAACAAATTAGATCAACCACATTTCAGATTGTCTAAAGTACACACTTCTTTTATGGGGTACTGTGTAAAATGTTATAATAAAATACCAGCCGATATTCTTGAACTAAATGAAAAGAAATTTAAATTATGCATTAAACGCACACTATGTAGACAAGCATATTATAAGTTAGATGATTACATTGTTGATAAAAATGCTTGGCTTAATGCTGGTCCGACTCCACAGGCACCTGGGCTTGCTATTTAAAATTTTCATATTTGGAAGAGATGCTTCCCTTTTTTGTTTTCTGACATTATGAACATTTCTGTTCCTATTATTTTTATTTTCTGACATTACGAATAAGTTTTTATTTTGACTGAATTAAGTATTATTTATAAAAAATTCAAAAGATATTAAATATTTTTCTTTCTTTTTGGAAATCAAATTTGATTAATTTCTCAAATACATTGTAAACTATATTTTTGTATAATTTAGAAGCATTTTGTTTAAACTTTGTAAATGTGAGTACCATGCATCCGTATAATAGTTATATTGTTTTGATGTAAGTTGACTTGAAAAAGCGTGGCAGTTGAGAGTATGTCATGCTCACTTAAATGTCTCGCTGATGGTGGCGTGTGTGTTGGATCATTCGGTTCCCTACAAAATGGTTGAGCTGGATGGTGCTGATCCACGCGTCAAGTTCGTGAACGGGCGCCGTCGGTTGAGACTGGTAATCTCCTAACTTCCATGGCTAATTTTAAATTTTATATTTAGAATTGTTTTTTTTTTTTACATTGTCTCACATATAGAAGCAACAAGAATAATGTTCCCAAGTTTTTGTAATACATAACATGATTAAAAAGAGTGTCCATGGAGTTTCTTGCCCGTTCTTCTCCATAGAGATCTACGTTTTGGAATGGGCAACTAGCTTCAACTTTCCAACTGGTCGACTTTTTGACAATTCAAAAGTGCCTGTAAATGGTTTAATTGAAATAAATGCTTTGAGTTGAGTTGAGTTGATTGGACTTCTCCCCCTCGAAGTCGTATTCCATGACGTTGAGGGGGGGGCCACAGGGGTTTCAGTCGGAAGAAAACATTAGACCAGGGTCACGTGACCACAAAACGATATTTTTCGATAAATTAACAATAGATGGCATTGATCATAAAAATATATAATACATTTTAAAACATGGTATCACTAATTTAATATTTAATAAGGGTAACTTATAGTTGTCAATTTTTAAAGCATTCCTTTTTATGCAGCACGATTAGTGCCTTTTTATGCCCCATATCTGAATAATTCCATTGACATCTTTTTTTTAAGTAATCCTTTAGAAGAAAATAATTAAAAAACTTCTTTGAGTTGTTTAGGTTACATTTAGGAAAAAATTGAGTTCAAACAAAATAAAAACTAAACTGATGATTATTGGAACGAAACGTATTTGCTATGGCGCCCGCGCATGTCATTGTTGCTGGCCGCTTATGTTCTTATGTTTATACAGTTGTCAAAACTCAAATACTCTTGTTGTGTTCTTGTGTTTTCCCCTGTATTTTATTAGATCTCAACGTTTTGGCTTTTGTTTTTGGACTCCGACTCAAGTATTTCTGTAAGATTGTGGCATTGTTTATTGGACTACGACGATTCACTTATTTCTTTAAGACTTTGGCATTATTTCCTGGACTCTTGATTTACCTTGCGATTCGGCATTATTTTAAGATGGCTAACAAAATCTGCTGTGTTCCGGGCTGTGGAAAGACACGTAAGTAACGCGTAGTTTTAAGTATTATTCTTGTATTTTATTCTATAATAATTTTATGTAAATGAACAAATTATTATATGCAAGTGAAACCATCAATTTATTCATCTTCGTGTAATCTATTTTTGTGCATTTTTTGATAATTATAAAATGTCAATAGAAATGTATACATAAGAATAATCCAAAACATTCTACAAATAAATACATTATGATCTTCCTTTTAGGTTCTGATAATGAGGCTCTTCATATGTTCCCTAACCCTGATAATGATGCAGATCGATTCAGAACTTGGTTGTATACCATTGGAGGAGATATTTTGCAACTAGACAACCAAAAAATATTCAAATTTCGTAAAGTGTGTGACCGCCACTTTGAAGAAATATATCGCACTCGGAGTAAGCGGCTTAGTGCTAATGCTGTTCCAACTCTCTATGTGCCAGGTAAGCTACTAATTGCTTGTGGTTATTTTATCTACAGACTAAAAAAGTTGCACTAATGCTATTGCTAGCAGTCCTACACTAATATCTAAAAAAATATCTTGAACTTGCAATATTACTAAAAAAAAATTGTTCCTGTTATACATATTAACTTGCATGAACATAAGCATAAGTAATCAGCCTATAATGTTCCCACTGCTGGGTGGGACACAGATCTCTCTTCGAGAGGGAATAAGCTGTAATCTACCACGCAAGCCCAGTGTGGGTTGGTAGATGACACGTCTTCGGATTATTAGTCAGGACATGCCGGTTTCCTCACTATGTTTTCCTCCACCGTTTTGAGAAAAGTGGTGATGAAATTATTTACACAAAGTAAAGCCTAGATTCGAAACCCCGATCATTTTAACTTGACTATGTTAATTAACTAATGAGATTATTATAATTGCACAATATACTTATTGTTCAATTAGAAGCAATTTAAATAAACAAGTGTGAAAGTCAGCTGATATAAATATTATGGAAATTATGATTCTGATACACTTGTAAAATATCAAAATAATGCAACGATTAGGTAATGATGAGATTTTAGGGTAACCAGGGTCTAACACAAAGAGTTAATTAATATCATGCATCCTACCTACATAGTTTATTGTTCAATATCAAATTCAAGTCAGTTCTTCAAATACTTGTTTAGTTTTCTATGGAGAATGTTCTATTTTAGGGGATAACACAAGCTTTAATTATGGTATATTGACCTGTAGCAGGATTCTTTGTTAATAGACAAGCAAAAAGAGCCACTGATCAAAGCCACAGTAATCCTAAAGTGCCTTCAACTTTTACATGTGCATCTGGTATCAAAGACATCAGTAGTGCTCAAAATGTCAATGTTATTTTAACTGATGAAGCAGAAATTCAGCAGCCAATGACTTCTGCAGGTATGTGCAATATTTTATCCAGTTGTACCATTTATTACCATTATTATACCAAATACTCCTTGGGGTTCACAGAGAGTTCACCTTGGTTAAATTCACCCTTCAAAATAAACTTTATTTTGAGATTTGAGAAGAGTTTTAACTTTAAAATCCATACATCTGCCAAGTTTGTCATTGCAACATTCATTGTCAGGTGTTTTGTAGATTGTTCTCATAATACTTACTAGCATTACCTTTTGTTTAGATTAATGTGGAGATTTTTAAATTTTTGGGGTTCCGTGCCTCAAAAGGCAAAAACTGAACCCTTATAGGATCACTTGTGTGTCTGTCTGTCCGTCTGTCACAGGCAATTTGCTCCGAACCTAATAGACAGATTATGTTGAAATTTGGTACATAAATGAATCTCTGTGACCCAAACACAGACATGTAACATAAATAGATGAACTGATGAACACAAATAGAAATTGTTTGAAAAAAAGTTTAGCAATCTACCGTATGTTAAATGTTTTGTGCTTCCGCCATATTACAAAGTGCAAGAAGTTAAAACTACTTGCTATCCACCGTCTTCAGCCATAGAAATTACAGACACAAGTGCAAAAATAGTAAGACTTCAAGATTTATTAGATCACACTGCAGCTAGAATATTGACAATAGATTCAGTCTATAGGAATGGATTGAATAACTTACTTCTGTATAGTAAATGGGGCTGTGATGGCTCATCCGGTCAAAGCCAGTACAAACAGAAACTGCCAGAAGAGTCTGAACTTATTTCTGATTCGAATTTATTTATCACTTCTTTGGTGCCTATTAAGTTAATTAACGAGCTATCAGGTGATGTTGTCTGGCAAAATCCGGTACCTTCATCTGTTCGTTTTTGCTGGCCTATATTAATAGAACTTTGTAAAGAAACTCCCGAGAAAACTAAAGCCGTTGTGGATGAAATAAAGGGTCAAATAAATTCCTTGAGTTCATCATTAATTAACAAAGAAGGTGAGGGAGTGCAAGTGAAGCATGATCTCTTCCTTACAATGATAGATGGTAAAGTAGCTCAGGTATTAACAGATACGCCTTCGGGTTCCACATGTACAATAATATGTGGAGCTACTCCACGCCAAATGAACGATTTGACAAAAGTGACAGCTAGGCCTGAAAATGAAGATTCTTATCAATACGGACTGTCTACTTTGCACGCCTGGATTCGTTGTATGGAAATGATTTTACATATTTCCTATAATCTGTCTTTCCAAACATGGTCAGCCACAAGTGAAGAAAAGAAACGACTAAAGCAAGAGAAGAAAACCCTGGTACAAAGGCGTTTCCGTGAAGAGCTAGGATTGATCATCGACAAACCAAAACAAGTAAGTGGTAATTCTAATGACGGTAATACTGCCAGAAGATTTTTTCACAATGCAAGCTGCTCTGCTGAAATTACAGGAGTGGATATAAATTTGGTTAAACGACTTTACATAATTCTGCAAGCTCTTTCATCGGGTGTAATAATAAATGCTGAAAAATTTGGCAGTTATGCTATGGAGACTGCTAGGATCTATGTGAGCAATTATGAATGGTATTACATGCCATCTTCAGTTCACAAAATTTTGATTCATGGAGAAAGTGTCATAAAGCATTTTGCAGTACTTCCTATTGGTCAACTTTCGGAAGATGCACAAGAATCTCGCAATAAGGATTATAAAAATTCGTCTTCATCATGCTAGAAAATGCTCAAGATCCGCTACAAACGAAGATGTATTTCATACTCTTCTTTATACTTCAGATCCTTACATTACCAGCATTAGAAAACCGTATACTAAAAACGTAAAGGAACTTGATGAAGACACCTTAGATCTTTTGAAAGTGAACGAATTAATTTTAGATCCCGAAGTTCATCAAGTATAAATAACATAACATTTAGTAAACAGTACAATTAATTAATTAATCTGTGTTCGATTTTAATCTTTAAAAAAATGCTTATTTTATTTTATTTTGATGTACTATATGATATTTGGTTTTTGTAAACATTAAAATAATAGTATTCATTGTTAAGAAATAAACATTGGAGATTTTTTATAATTTTGAATTTGTTTTATTTTTTAATTTATTATTTTAAATTTAATCATAATAAATTACATTCTATTTGAAGCCATATACACTATTCTATATTTGTGCAAAATTTTAGAACATAATATTCAGAAATAAAGAAGTTATTGATTTTTAATCAGAAACAGACCATTATTTTCCACAGTGCGGCGGGACCATCCGGGCTACAGACAACAGACGCTACAGTGCAACAAAGAATGGGATCACCGACCCGATCAGTTAGGTCGCAACGATCAACGACAAGTGTAACAACGCGACTACGAATGGTGGAATTAGAGGCGGCAGAGAAGCTGGCCGCTATCAGAAAAAAGGAACTAGAATTGGAAGCGGACCTAGTAAAGAAGAGACTAGCCACGCAACTGTCTGTGATCCAGGACGAAGAAAGCGTACAAGAAGAAAATGTGCTCCTCCACGTGAAGAACCCCATCAAAAGGTGGACGCATGGCTGAGGACGAACCTCATCAACTCACGAGAGGAGGAAGGAACCCGGGACATAAGAGAAGAGCCCAAGCAGTTCGCTTCGAAGTACCACGAGCAAGATCACCGACTCCAACCAAAAAGAGTAGCATCGAGAACCTGGCAGCCACATTGGAAAAGATGGCCAGACCCAGGCCTCGACATACAGACCTGCCGACTTCCTCCGGAGCAGCCAACGAGTGGTTGCCGTTCAAAGCAGCAGTACGAGACACAACCAACATGTACCAGATATCAGCAGCGGAGAACATCCAGAGGTTAAGAAGCTGCCTCAAAGGGGAAGCAAGAGACGCCGTGGCCTCCCTTCTGCATACGGCCACCGATCCAGACGTCATTATGAAGACCCTAGAGCAGTGTTTGGAAGACTATAAGTAATAATAGATCGCGCCCTGGAAGACATCAACAGACTCCCGAAGCCTGGTGCATCAGCAGCTGAATTAAACAACTTCGCCATCAACCTGCAGAATATCACCTGCGTGTTGAGCACAATCGATAGAAGGAGCTACCTGTTCAACCCCATGATGACGCGAGAAGTGTTGGACAAGCTCAGCCCACACCTTCCATCCCGCTGGTTCGACTTCGCCTACGACCACGAAATGACAGCGGAACCAGAGATCGTCGTAATGTCACGCTTCTTGATGCGGGAAGCGGACAGGGCGTTACGATATACATACACCCCGTCTGCAAGCGCCGCAAATCAGAAGAAAGAAACTCGACCCGTCGCGACACTAAAGAAGAAAGCAAGCGTCTTCTCCACCGTCGAGGGAGCGGACGAAGAAAAGGACAGGTGCCCTAAGTGCAAACAAGCTCACGTCCTGACGCAGTGCCCGAAATAGAAGGCGCTCACTGTGGATAAGCGATGGCGTTTCGTGAAGGAAAAGAAGATATGCTTCAAGTGCGTCCAGAAACAACACAGGCGCTCAAGCTGCAAAGTAAAGGCATGCGGCGTAGGTCAGTGTCGCCACCCACATCATGCGACTCTCCACCAGGAACGAGAAGCGAAGACAGAAGACCCAAGGACAAACGAGCCAAAGGAGGAAGCGGTCCTGTCCGTAGCAACCCGACCGGGGGCCGGACCACGAGCGGTCCTATTGAAAATGTGCCCTGTCGTCATCTCCGGACCACGGGGGAAGGTGAAGACACACGCTCTCCTGGATGAGGGAGCCACTATCACCCTCGTAGACGAAGAACTGGCAGCAAGCATCGGAGCAGAAGGACCGACGCAACCTCTGCACCTGAACGGGGTCGACATGTCGCAGCAAGAGATGGAAAGTCAGCTGGTAGACAACCACGTCGGAATTCTGAAAAGCACGATAGCTACAAGGTCAGAGCAAGGACTATGAAGAATCTCCGACTGCATCAACAATCGATCCCTCACTCCCTGTTGGACTACGAGCACCTAAAGGACCTGACACCGGAAGAGGTGTGTTACGAACTGACACGCCCCGGACTCCTGGTGGGAACAGACTACTGGGAATGTATCGTGTCCCGCAAGCTACGAGTCGGCCGTCCCGATCAACCGGCCGCTTCGAGAACGCAGCTAGCATGGGTGGTGCACGGAACCGCACCACGAAAGATCATCCATCAGGAAGGAAACGTGCTGCACATCTACGAGCCCGAACGAACGACGGGAACAAGCAGCTAAGAACTCCACGAGTTAGTTGAAGCTCACTTTAAGATCGACGCGCTCGGCATACAGAGAAATCCGAGAGTTAAGGAAGCGGATCAGCGGGCTGTCGACATACGAGGGAGCGTTTTTATGTTCGCGGAATAGGGGATAAGGGGTGGAAATAAAAAAACCAAATTATTTTTCCTTTTTAATATATTCACCTGCAAGACGGATACATTTTTCAGATCTTTCAATTAATTTATTTATACCCTCATAAAAAAATGTTTTCTCTTTGTCTTCAAAATACGCCGAAACTGCCTCCTTGACTTCATCATCGGTGGTAAATTTTTTACCCCGCAGCTCTTTTTTCATTTTTGGAAACAGGTAATAATCACTCGGGGCCAGGTCTGGACTGTAGGGTGGGTGATTCAAAATATCGAAGCCCACCTTATGCAGGGCAGCCAACGCAATGCGGCTCTTGTGGACGGGCGCGTTGTCGTGCAAAAGCAACACACCTTTCGTCAATTTTCCCCGTCTTTTCTCTTTGATGGCTTCTTTAAGTCGTTCTAAATCAAAATCAAAAGTCATTTATTCAAACTAGGCTGAGAGTCAGCTCTTTTTGAACGTCAAAATAAAATTACATAAGACAGTCCCCCCAAAAACGCCCGCCCTTCACCACTTCCTAGTGCTTTAGCTGGGAAGAAGAAGTAGCGGAACAAACTCCCCAGCAGCACAGCTGTCTGTTAAGTTAGAAGAACTTGTTTCTATACAATAATAGGTAATAAAAATTACGAAACACAAAAAAAAAACATAAAATTTGCCATATCGTGCATTTGGAATAAAATGGTTCCATCTAACAATTTGAGCAAAATTTATATTGTGATGCAAAAAGGTTATATTTGCACCAAATATTATTTCTTTCAAACACCCAGCGCCATCTGTTGCATAATTTTGAAACTAGCTGACAGTAAAGGTTCCAAGTGAAACCCCTAAAAAACAAGTTTTATTAAATAAGGTTCTATTTGACATTAGGAACCTTTTTTTCCCGAAAGCTTTAGTGTAACGGTCTTCAATAATTAAAAAAAGTTCCAACAGCCTACTTGGAACCTTTTTATTGTTTTTTGGCAACACTTGGGGATTTCTTTGACAGGCTGCTGTCAGTTGAGATTTGGCATTTTGTCATGTCAACAAATACGCGGCAATTAAGCGGCGGGAAATTGAAATTTTGTGTTGTTTTCGCGTAAATATGTCTTCATGTAATGATATTGATCCATACGAAGATGGATCATCGGGGTCTTCATATAAACCGAGTGATTCAGGCGAAAGGTACGTAATTTTCTTCTTGCTACTTAATGCTTTACAGATTGCCAAAGTTTTTGTAGGAATAGTACCGAGTTCTCGCATAACATCATAAATTTTACTATTTCTAGCGAACCAGACCATGAAAACCCCTGGGATATCCTTGTAGTAGCTGATGTTCACATTGGAAATTACGAGGGAACATCCCAGCAAAGGTGCGTTTTACAAACTTGCAGTTTCATGAGGTTATCTTGTTTTTTACAATAAAAATAACATCCAATGTTTTCAGTAGCACGGACCAAGACATACCACAGCTAATGGAATCCCCAGTTCACCAATCAATGTCGTCATTGGTTGTAAGAAATGAAGAAACACCTCAGCCTAGTGGGTATGTATCTCAATAACGTGACTACCTATTTTCAAACTGTACCTCACCATTCAATTTTATTTTTATGAATCTTTTCAGTGGTGGCCTCATAACCAATCCCGAGATAGATACTAGTGCTATTCGATGCCGGAAAAGAAAAAGACAGCCCAAGAACTGGAAAGTTAATATTTTAAAAGAGAAGCACCAAACTGGACAGCAATACATTAACAACAAAGGTACCTTTGTTGCAGCAAAGCGCGTTAAAATAACTAAGGATTGTTACCAGTCATGTAAATTCAAGTGCAGTCGCAAGATATCTGAATCTGAACGCCTAGAAATATTTACAAGTTTCTATAAACTCACACATAATGAAAAACATTTATTTATTTTGAACACAACTAAACGTTGTAGTACTGTCAGACCAAATAAAAGCAAAGTCAATTCCAAAAAAAAATATTCATTTTCCTACTTTGCAAATCTTAACAATGAACAGATACAAGTTTGCAAGAACTTTTACTTGGGAACATTAAGTATATCTCAAAAACCTGTTTATAATGCACACAATAATAAAGATGTTGCCAACACCCCAAAACCAGATTGTAGAGGCCAAAATAGCAACCGTAGAATTCCAGTAAATGTGATAGCTGCCGTCAAAGACCATATCAACTCATTCCCTAGAGTTGAGTCCCATTACTGTAGGAGTACTACAACTAGAGAATACTTAGAATCTTCACTATGTTTACGAAAAATGTATGATTTATATATTGAGAAAGTTAGCCAACAAGCAGAGTCTGCAGAGCCTGTGAAATATTCCATGTACAGATTTATATTCAATACAGAGTTTAATCTTTCTTTTCATGTTAGAAAAACTGATCGTTGTGATCTTTGTGAGCACTATGATGTTGCTAAAAAAGAAAATATTGTAACGGAAGATTTGAAAATTAAATATGATAAACATAATTCGGATAAAAAATCTATGCGTGCAGAGAGGGAGAAGGATAGAAACACTAAAGATGTTCCAGTGTTATGCTTTGATTTACAAAATGTGATCACACTACCTCGCGCTGATATTAGTTCATTTTTCTACAAAAGGAAATTGAATCTTTACAATTTAACAGCTCATCTTTCCACCTCTAAAACAAAATATTGTGCTATATGGACCGAATGCTCTTCAGGGCGTGGTGGTAACGAAATCGCAAGTGCATTTAAAAAGATACTGGACAAAGTAGCTGAAGAACATCATTTTACAAAACTGATAACTTGGAGTGACTCATGTGTACCCCAAAACCGCAACTCTTTTATTAGTTCTGCTGTTTTACATTTTCTTAAAGAAAATCCAGATGTCACAGAAATAACCATGAAGTATTCAACGCCAGGACATTCTTGTATTCAAGAGGTAGACAGTGCACATAGCGCTATTGAAAAGGCAATAGTTGTGTCGGAGATTTATTCACCTGTTGGCTTAGTAAGGCTTCTGAAGAACATTAACACAAAACATCCTTTTAGAGTGATTCAGATGCTTGAAGGTGATTTTAAAGATTATAATTCAGTAGCAAAAACTATGAACTTTAAACAGGTTCCCTTCACAACTGTTTGCAGCTTGAGGTTTACACAAAACCTATCTCAAGTATCCTTTCTTGCATCATTTACGCATTCTCTCTATAGAGTTTGTAATTTAAGATTAAAAGACCGACCAACAAGAAAACAACGGGCTACTGAAGTTAATATCGACTTGACACCAAAATCTCACAGGAATCCACCAGTGATATCTAATGAGAAAAAGAATGACATTAAGTCTATGCTTAAATTTATGCCAAGTCAAGATCAACAATATTTTAAAAGTTTGTTGAAAATTTAACCAGCTGTTACATACCTAATTGGTTGGCATAGTAAAAGTAAAAGTTGTTCATATTAATGGGTAGAATACCCAGTTTTAATAGTTATAAATAGTTGTAAGTTAAGGTAAACCTAATAGTCTAAAGATGATGTCAATTGATTATTTTAATAATAAAAACTATTTTTGAGCTGTTTTATTTTATTACGACATATAAAACCGAGTAAAAAAGGGTCCAACTACATTGCATTTACGGATATTTAATTTAAAATGGTTGTATTTGCAGATGGAATTCTGTTAAATTAAAAATTACACCTTTGACTGAATTTGACAAGGTTCTATCTTACATTTTAGTAATATAAGTTTACTGCAAAAAACAATTATTCAATACAAAATCGTTTATTTAGATTCACCTTTATTAATATAAAAGTTATCACAATACTAACATTATAATATTGATAAATGTATTAAATTTATAGCCATTCAAAACTTCACGCGTGATTTTCTCGGGATGTATGTTGGAGCACTTGCAACCATTTTATTCCAAATGCACGATATGTCAGCTAGCACACGCCAATATACCATCAAAAATTGAAAACTAAAAATAATAGAAAATTAAAATAAAACGTAAACAGAACTTCCAATCTAAATAAAAGCCTCTAGGCATAAAGGGCATGTCCGCTTACATATGTAATTCTGCATTATGCAAATATAGCTATAAGTAACTTATAACAAAAGTTAAACTAGGACCTCTGGACTAAAATTATTAAAAACTTAATACAATTAACAATAACAAAACCATGGTCAGCAAGACGACCAGTCACCACGAGCAGCACCCGTTCACGAGCATAACGCAAAGATCAGCCATTACCCCCCTCGCCATATTTGAGGGAAGGAGGCAACCCGACCCCCGACGCTACCGCAAGCAGTGACATCTAAGGGAGCATGACGAACTTGCTGCCGGTTGCACTGGCAAGAATAATCATGAATTGTCGAGGTCGCTAGCTAACTACATATTGCAATACTACTCATTAAAAAAAAAAAAACATTGTAATGAGTAGATTAAGTCATAAATAAATGATAAAAAAAGTAAAACCTGAATTATACAGTCAGATAAAAAAAAAGCAATTATATGAAATAACATAATAATATAACCTGTCAGTGGGTAAGCTAATTCTGGTGAAAGAACACAAACATTGTCTTGAGTTAATCACAGCGACCAACAATTCTTATCATTTAAGTAGTCGTTAATAGAATAGTATGCCTTTGAACAAAGGGTGGATTTTACTTTAGCTTTAAACGCACTAAAATGCAGATCTAGCAAGGAAGAGGGTAGCTTGTTATAGAAGGTTATACCCAGACCTACAAATGAGTTATGAACCTTATGTAGCCGGTGAAAGGGAATACGTAGTTTGTCCTTATTTCTAGTATTAATATTATGAATATCACTGTTTTTAGTGTACAAGTGTATATTTTGCCTAATATATAAGATGTTGGCGAAGATGAATTGCGATGCCACCGTGAGAATCCCAACATCTTTTAAAATTTCTCTCAGAGAAACTCTAGAACCTAGTTGGTAAATTGCTCTAACAGCTCGTTTTTGAAGAACAAAAATATTTTGAATGTCAGCGGCTTTGCCCCACAGCAGAATGCCGTAGGACATAACGCTATGAAAATAACTAAAATAAACTAACCGAGCTGTATCAACGTCAGTGTATTGTCTTACTTTCCTGACGGCGTAGGCGGCCGAACTGAGCCTTCCCGCTAGGCTTGATATATGTAATCCCCACTGAAGTTTGGCATCTACTGTTAAGCCTAGAAAAACTGCCGAGTCTACAGTTTCAAGCACCTCATTATCTAAGACAATGTTGGGTCCTAAATTCCTAACATTCGGTAAGGCGAACTTGATACATTTCGTTTTCTTGGCATTGAGAACTAGGTTATTTACGGTAAACCAATCCGTAACCTTTGAGAGTGCACTGTTTACGTCGTCAAAATCTTGTCTGTTCCTGTCTACTTTAAAAATAAGAGAGGTATCATCAGCAAACAGTACAACGTTACAGATATCCTTTAAATAGAATGGCAAGTCATTAATATACACTAAGAATAAGAATGGACCTAGTATTGAGCCTTGAGGTACACCTAACTGAACTGGTCGCCCGGATGATTTCACACCATAAACATCTACACATTGGTGCCTATTTTGCAAATAAGAGCTTATTACGTTAAGAGCTTCGTTTTGAACACCGTAATGACGTAGTTTACGCAAAAGCGTGTCATGGTGCACGCAATCAAAGGCTTTGGAGAGATCACAGAAAACTCCAATAGCATTTTGCGAGTTTTCCCACGCGTTAAAAATGTGTTTCAGCAGAGCAACACCCGCATCTGTAGTCGAACGACCTTTTGTAAAGCCATATTGTTCATCGTGAAGGAGGCTATTTAAATTAAAATGTCTTAGCAACTGCTTGAGTATTAACTTTTCAAATATTTTACTAAAGGCCGGTAAGATAGAAATAGGCCTAAAATTGCCAACGTTATTTTTATTTCCTAATTTAAATAATGGTATGACTTTACTACTCTTCATGAGGTCAGGTCAGGTCAGGTGAATATTGAAGCGTAGTATTCTCCGGTTATAGAAACACCTTTATCTTTATAATCGATTAATAATATTCCTTCCGAGTCCCAAAAGACCGTTGCCATGAGTATCCCAGCTGACTGTGACACCTTAAACTTCTTGGGAGGTGCTGTGCCCATTTTATGCCACTGCATGGAGTCTTGTTTCGACTCAGGTTCATAATGATGAACCCAAGTTTCGTCTCCAGTAACAATTCGACTCAATACAGCATCCTTGTCTTCATTACAGAGGTCCACAAATGCGTGTGAACACTCTACGCGCTGTTGTTTTTGCGGCGGTGTGAGCATTCTCGGCACCCATCTTGCGCTGACCTTAGTCATGCCAAGATGATCGTGCAGGATTTTAAAAATGGTTGTATCGGATACTCCAACTATTTCTGCGAGTTGTTTCTTCTTTAGTCGAGCACGAGCTCGTCGAGTACAATTTTTTCAACTTTTTGGATAAGTTCTGGCGCGGTCACCTCGATGCTCCTACCCGGCCTCGGGTCTTCTTCGAGGGATTCCCTTCCTTGTTTAAATAAACTGTGCCACTTGTACACCATGGTTTTTCCCGGACAAGAGTCTCCGTAAACCAATGACATCTCATTCATCTTGGTCGCAACTGATTTTCCCTGCTTGGTAAGGAACTTTATAACGGCACGATATTCGATTTTTTCCATATTTCACTTTTCACTCCCGATTATGTTGCTTGGTTGACGATAACTCAAAGACTAATAGTCTAATAACAATGAAACCTCGTATTTATACTAATTATGAGTCACTGAACACGTTACGACTCTAATGAGCCTAATCACCCCCTACAACCCTCTCATTCCGCGAACTTAAAAACGCACCCTCGTAGTCAAGCGAACCACGAAGAAGAACGACACCCGGTATGAAGTCGGACTGCCGGCCGTGGCGACGAGACGACGTCACCATGCCCCCGAGCTACAGTCAAGCGCAACGCCGCGCCGGTTGAAGAAAATTGAACAGAAAATGGACGCAGACCCAAGGTTCGCAGCTGAGTACTCCAGACAGATCGACCACCTCTTAAGCAAGGGGTACGCAATGCAACTATATTGTTTTGAAGTCCTCTATTTTTTATAGTTTATTAAAAAAAATACTATATTTCGTCGCAGAAATTTTTCGTGGAAGTCGAGGATCAACGAATTCCGGCAAAACACACTCTTTATAAAACTTTGTTAGTTTGGCTTCCATTTTTGTTTCCCAAAATTTGTTATCTTTATAAATTATTTCAGTTTTTAGTGATGTATGTTATTATAAACGAATAAAATTATATGACAAATCCACGAGAACCTACTGCCGACAAATTGCTTTGCAGTTTGGCAGATGATGTATAGAAATAAAAATGTAACATATTGGATAAATAAATACCTAAAAAAAAAAAAGCTGTTTTTGCTCAGAGCGTTAGCGTCTATCCATGACAGTAATCAGCGTTGCACTGCCGCCCGTCGCCCGCAAGAGCCCCCGCCTCAACGCGCATCAAGTTTTTTTCGAAAATAAAATAAAATTAAAGCCGTATATTGAAATTTGGGTGGTTAAATTATGTTTTAGATGGTGAAAGTTTCATGGAAATACGCCTGATAGTTTTAGCGTGATTATCGTTTTTATGTCCGCGTTAGACATTACTTTACCAATTAATTACACTATGTTATAAAAATATAATTTAAAATATTCACAGATAAAATAGGTCAAAATCTTCTCTTCCTGGAGAAATAGCAGAGCTACTTTCCATAGAAAGAACCACCTGGCATTATATTCCTCCCCACTCGCCAAACTTTGGCGGATTGTGGGAATCCTCGGTGCGCGGAACTAATACACATTAAAAAAAAGTAGTAGGAAATATTACACTTACGTACGACGAAATGTAGACGGTCCTGGCGCAAGTGGAGGCGTGTTTGAACTCGAGACCAATTTCCTTGTTGAGCGATGACCCAAACCACCCTCTACCCTTGACACCAGGTCATTTCTAGGTAGGCGAACCATTGATAAATATTACAGATGAGGATTACACTAATTGTAACGTTGTTGGTTTGGATAGATGGCGATTAAGGCAAAAAATTGTAACAGATTTTTGGAATAAATGGTATAAGGAATACCTAGTTAATTTAAATCAAAGGTATAAATGGAACACTGAACGTGTGGAACCAGAAATAGGCAATATTGTTGTTCTAAAAGAAGATAATATACCGCCAGCTAAATGGTTACTTGGTAAAATTATCAAAAAATATCCTGGACCTGATAATGTAAGTCGAGTCGTATCAGTAAAGTGTAAAACCGGAGAATATAAGCGTCCAGTAAGCAAAATTTGTATTTTAACCAAATGAAATTTGTTTATTTTACCTGTTACATACATTGTTTAAAGTTCAGAATTTATTTACCTACCTTTTATGTCCAAATGAAGTTTAAAAAAGCCAATTTATTTATGTTATTAAGTACTATGATGAGTTCTCCCAAGCCTACTCTTTACCTGCTTCGTTAATTATTTCAGTTGAGCTATAGGTACAGTACTAATGACCTACTTATAAAACTTGTTTGTTATCAATGTACAGTCACGGACTTTAATTGATAAGCCACTTGCCACAGTTCCTATTTTAGCCATGTAATGCAAATCGGGCTTAGTCGGTTATACTCGTACATGTCCAGAGTTACGACCCAAAGTCAACCAATTGCAGGGCTAGCAACCGTAACCTAGCAACGATTGTTTTAGCGTAGCGATGGTAAGGCTTCGTTCACACGGCATTGTCCTGCACGTTTTTTTGCAGTATACGTCTTAACGTATAAATAGTGACCATACAACGTACATAGATCCATTCACACGTCGATTGCACTGCAAAAAAACGTGTACCGCTTATACGTTTAAACGCATACTCAACGGACTTGTCAAGCAAATCGAATAAACTTTGACGTATTCGGTTCGCAGTGGCATATGGTATAGCTTTGTCTCTTTCACACGACACGATGTTATACGTTTTTTATCGAATAGCAACCGAAGAAGCGTTTAGTACCTGAGCGTCTTTTGGCGGGGTGGCACGTATTTTATGGTTGGATTTGGTTTGATATTCAAAATGGTTGAGGAATCTTCTATAGATAACGAACTATTAATTTCTTTAGTGGAACAAAATCCCGTTTTATGGGAGAAAACTTTGGAACTTTATAAAAATCGCGTCGCAACTCAAGCGGCTTGGAAGGGAATCATGGTAATAATTGATCCTAATTTTGAAACAAAGGAAGAAAAAACAAGACAAGCCATAGGTATGTATCTTTTATTATTAATAATAAAAATTGCGTTACAACATATTTTAACTTACTCTGCTTAGTTCTAAATATATTCGTTTTGCCATGGGACTGATCCTTCGTTTGATAAAAAATAGTGACTAAAAATGGACCTTACGCTGTTTGCTTGAACATTTCTAACTGACGTACTTTGAATATTTTCAAATAATGGAGGATTTGCTACATCTTCAAAATTGTGTCCATCATGTTCACGAACGTAATTGTGTAATACAATGCATGCTTTTATGATTTCTGTCAATAAACTTGGTGAAACATCAATAGCCTTATGTAGAATTCTCCATTTTCCCGCTAAGATACCAAAAGCACACTCCACGTATCTCCTTGCTCTGCTCAGGCGGTAATTAAAGATTTTTTTACGAAAATCTAAATGTGTTCCTCCAAAATGGCGTAGTAAATTATTATGTAGAGCAAATCCCTCATCACCAATAAATACGTAAGGTGTACTTTCTCCACCTTCTAATAATGGCATTGGTTTGGGTATATTCAGCGAACCATCATTAACTTTTTTCCATAAGACGGAATTTTTCAAAATGGATGAGTCACAATCTTTTCCGTATGATCCTATGTCTACATATATAAATCTGTATTCCGAATCAACCACCGCAAGTAGCACAATTGAAAAATAATCTTTATAATTGAAGTACATGGATCCACTATGAGGAGGCTTTAAGATTTTTATGTGTTTCCCGTCAATTGCACCTAAACAATGAGGGAAATTAGTCTTTCTTTCAAAACCTTCCACTATTTTCATCCATTCACTTTCTGTAGAAGGCGTTTGAAGATATTCTCCCTGAAGGACATGCCACAGAGTCCAGCAAATATCCCAGATGATACCACTTATAGTCGATACTCCAACTTTGTATGAATAGTGTAAATCTTTCATGGAACACCCCGATGCTAAATATCTGAAAAAAGAAATGTATATGTACCGTATTACTTATCATGTTTGTCTTTTACAGCTAAAATGATTATTCAACGGTGGACTCATATAAGAGATAATTATAATCGATCATATAAAAAGATAAAACATCAGAAAAGCTCAGGAAGTGGCGCCAAAACAGCAAAGCCTTATGTATATAGTAAACAGTTATCTTTTCTGCAGAAAGTAATACAACCTAAAGAGACAATAAATAATGTTACTACCGAAAATAACAACACGGAATCCGATAATAACACTGAATCCGAAAACCAGAAAAAATTTTCTGAGGGAGGAAAAGAAACATTGGAAACAAACTCTATAGAGACACATGACACAATGGCGGCAAAGAGCCCAATACCTAATCGTGTACCTAAAAGATCTCTAAAGAATACGATTAGTTCTGTAGCTGCGAAGATGATGAAATTTATGGATTCTTATTCAAATAAGGAACCTGAAACAATGAATCGGCATCTTTCATTTTTTAATGGGATATTACTATCATTAGATAAGTATGACGATGATGAAGTCCTCGAATTCCAAATGGGTGTGCTACAGTTAATGAAAAAAATTAAAAACAGTCGCCAAATTCGTGAATCGTCGTCTTTCAATCTCTCATCAGTTCACAGAGGATATTTTACACAACAATACCAAAATAGTAACATTACACAAGAAGCTACAAATTCTATCATTACAAACATGACTACAACGACTTCTCAAAGTCCAGCCTCTGTAGAATTAACTACAGCAGCTACTCTTCAAAATCCGTCCTCTGTCGAATCCTGCTATTCTAACTACACGGATATGGATTACAATGGCTTTTAATACGAAACACGAATATACTATAGTAAAATTGGTCAAATTTGAATATTTTTTTAATTATAATAATTAACATTAATAAAACTTAAATAATCACAACCTGTGTATTTTTATTTGTGTACTCACCTTAAACAGATGGCTAATTTCATTTTAGTACTAATGCATTTCCGCATATTCGTATTTGATTTTGTTAGGCTTGAATTTTCCAGTCGAGTTAATAACTTTTCAAAACTTTCAATAGACATTCGAAAGTAATTAAAAAACATTTTTTCATCGTTTCTAAGATTTTCGAATAATTTTTCAAATGTGATCGTACGCACAGATTCTTGATTAATAGGATGTACCCAAAACCTTCTGTTTTGTCGGCGGCGAGACCGCCTTCGATACCAATATAAAAGTACAACCAAGCGTGGATCCATCAGTGACGTCTACTCACTGTGACAACTGGTTGGAAACTGCGGCTATTCGTTTTTACACGAATGAAAATTTACCATACGAACACCCGGTTGACTATACGTTATAAAAACGATTACAAAAAAAACGTGCAGGACAATGCCGTGTGAACGAAGCCTAATGTTATGATTAGTCAATTCGACATCGGAAAAACTTGCACCCACGATTTTATCCGAACGCGTAGCGTCCAAGAGACGTTCATGACAAATATGATAACTGTTGCATATAAACATAAATAGTTACGGCTACGATTCACCAAAATTCGAAATTATCGTCTCTGACATTTCAACTGTCACTGTCTTTGTATAGGTTTTCAGAAATAACGAGTATTTAATGAGCTCTTATTCAAAGGAGGTCAGTATCAAATAGATTGGATAAACTTATGCAACAGTGTATTGATTTATCATTGACAATTTATTAGTCAACCTCTATGGATAAGACTATTTCCGATTATAAATAATTTGTCATCTTGTTTACGAGCATGCGGTTTAAGTTCGTGTTTAATCGTGTAATCTCGTGAATGTATAAAACTGCAAAATTGGAAAGTTTAATAGTAGCTTATCAATTAAAGTCCGGGACTGTACCTAATTGAACATCCCGGCTGAGCCGCACGTGTTCTGCTTTGCTTGAATGTATTTACTGCAAATAACAACGATACATGTTTAAATTGTTTTATGATTAAGATTTTGAGTAGAATGTTTCTTGAGTTTGTATTTATGCTTGTTATGTGTTAAGTTTATGCATATGTATTTCTAATTTTTCATTTTTTTTTTTTAGCTTATAACGTCCCACTGCTGGGATGGGATGATGGCGGGATGAGCTGGACTCTTTTAATAAAGATTGGTCCTTGTCAGCTTTGGATAGAGAGAGGTGGAAAGAGAGTAGGGAGGCCTTTGCCCAGCAGTGGGACGTTATAAGCTAATTTTTCATTGTTTTAGTTTAAGTTTTTTTTTGTTAAAGTATAGTTAAAGAACTATGTTCTTTGGCGGGCGGAATGTCCAAATAGATTAGCGAGTTGAGTCGTGAGCCTATAGATACGTCTATTAGTAGCTATGTATATGTCGAAGTGTCAACAAAATAATTAAAATTAAATAAAGACTTTTTAGTATGGCAACGTCAAGCAGTTAGCTTGGGTGAGGTCGCCAGTATGGATGTGACGTAAACTGTCATTTTTTAGACAGAGAGAGACGTCAGCGATCTGGAGTGAGCACGTTCATGCTGACGAACTCGCCGCGTTACCATTGAATCAGTGTTAGTCTATCCTATCTCGCATTATTCCCGTTAAATTGTGATTGAATAGTGCAAGTACATAGCTTTAGTGTTCAACTGTACTTTTATTCCAAAACTAAGATGTCTGATAACGAGATACCGCGTGATTCATCAGTTTTACCACGTGAATTCCCGTTATCAGAAGTGGGATGCAATCGAAACGCCCCAAGTACTTTTTGGCCATGTTGGAGGCCGTGAATGAATCTAGAACATCGAGTGAACTTCGCCTTCCCGATTTTGACCCAGATCGACGCAATGTAGATGCACGTGCTTGGATTGCAACTGCAGACACGTGTTTTACCGACAAATACCAGCATGGCGCACCGTTGATGATTGCTATAAGCCGTGCAATGAAAGGAGATACTTCTACCTGGCTGTCTACTGTGTCTTATCCAGGGATGACTTGGGAGCTTTTTACTGCAAGGTACGCATGCCCAGAAACTGTGGCTTCTTTTCTTATTAACATGGCTGGAGGTAGACCAAAAGAGAATTAATGCCTTGCTGCATATGGCGCTACTTTGATGACGTCGCTTATGTCAAGGTGGAAGGGACTGACGGCAGAGCAAATCGCTGTAGCTACGGTCCTAGCACATGTGTCACAGTTCGAACCTCGCAATCAGCGATTGTCTTTGAGAACTGATATCGAAAATCGCAATCGCTTGCAACAAAAGCTCACTGCGGTTTCCTTTTTGAAAAGAAAAGGTTTACCTGGCACAGATGTACCCGACTTTAAGAAAAATCGCCCAACTTTCACGAACCACCCGAGCATCAAATGTTACCACTGTGGAAAATTGGGTCATAAGTCTCCTTAGTGTTTCTCAAAGAGTAGTTTGAAACCGAGCGGTTGGGGAACCAAGAGTCAAGCTCAGTCTATCTCTCAGAAGGAGTCTGTTCCAAACCAGCTTTCCATTACTTGCTATTCCTGCCATGGGCAAGGTCAATATGCATCCAGCTGCCCACTGTGCAAGAAAAAGGAGTGAAGAAATGGCAGCAGTGGAGGTGGTCCGACTGCAGAGAAGAGGGTCGACGTGTGAAACTTAGGAGTACCTGCTGGGTATCTATACTCCAAAAGAGCCAGTTCTGATGATCTACGACCCTGATCTACCAACTGAGCTGCATACAGACGCGAGCGCGATCGGATATGGTGCAGTGCTCATGCAGGGGAAAGCAGTCAATGCGAAAGAAGCTCGCCTATTCCACCCGATGGAACGAAAAGTGGAGTATAGTAGTAGTAGTATCCTACATAATACAGTAAAATATTGGTTCGGCGCCTATTCCACTATTTTAGTTCTAAAACAAAATGTTACCTTGTTCCCGACCGACCCTTGCTCGTTGAAGCGCCAGCCCGCGCCGCAGCTGAGCCCGTAGCTTTAAATTCCCAGATCAATAATAATGCCAATATTTTGATCCAGCCTGTCCCCAATAATGATAGCTGTCCCCCTATCAGTGCCGCCCTGAGCCGAGGTCCGTACCCCACAGGGGGTGCCCTCAGCGTGCAGTCGCTTAGTGTGTAAAATTTAGTTTGTAAGCCCTGGCTGGAGGCGTTAAGATTAACTTCGTAATGGCAGCCCCAGGAAAGCCCGGTTGAGCAGTCACGGCCTCTCAAGGCCAACTGCGAGATGCCCAACAAAAAAAAAACTTGAGAGGTGTCAAGGGACACCCGGATGGAACGAAGTTCCAGTACTTGCCGCCAATACTTGCCGCCAATACTTGCCGCCAATACTTGCCGCCAATACTTGCCGCCAATACTTGCCGCCAATACTTGCCGCCAATACTTGCCGCCAATACTTGCCGCCAATACTTGCCGCCAATACTTGCCGCCAATACTTGCCGCCAATACTTGCCGCCAATACTTGCCGCCAATACTTGCCGCCAATACTTGCCGCCAATACTTGCCGCCAATACTTTCCGCCAGTACTTGCCGCCAGTAGAATAGTTCACACGCGCAGCGTAGAATTTGACGCCGAACAGGTGCGCTTGCATGGGCACGAACATGTAGAAACATGAAATTAAATCAGAGTTTAATTACATATTAGCTACGTTCCACAGTAATATTATTGCGTAGAACATTCATCATTAGGCAGACAGTCGGAGCGGTCATATCACGTCGAATAAAAACGAAACTAATTGTAAATATTGTATAAGTACCCATCTACTACTATTATAACGTTAACGTTATCATAGTTTAATTAATTATTATTTCACTTGTTTCAGATCATTGATAAAGTGTGATTCTCCGGATATTATCGACTTCTCACAATACGCTCAAGGTTTTCCGACTCCGAGTTTAAGCTGGCATATTCCAGATTTCCCAGATCAACAAAGACCTATCAACAACGAGCCTAGAGCAAGACGAGACTGCGGACCTGCTAACAAGAAGCCTAGAACAAGACGAGAATGTTTAAAACAGAAGCCATCTCAGCCTATATTTCAATCATTCGTCATAAAAAATGAGAAGAAAAAAGGTTTACGACTGATCCAGGTACAAGTGTTGGATATCAGTGATCAACAAGAACCTGCAAGTGACAATCAGGACGTGGTAATGGTAAGTGCGCAGTATATAGTGACTGAATCGGTGGACCATGTTATGGAGGAGACGCAATCGTTAATTCATAAAATATCTAAAAAACTTTGTGGAGAAAATTGTTATTATTAACTGGTGTCTTTATTTTGTGAGTATCTACTTTTTAAGTTATTGTGTAAGATTTGTGTATCTAGTTAGGATAATGATCATACATCACGAGTTTGTAAGTTAAGTATGTAGTACGTATAGAAAAAAATCAATAAACCATGTGGGAAAGTTATTATTATTATTGGTAGGCAGTTATAATTAGTGTTGTAAGATTTGTGTATCTAGTTAGGTTAATGATCATACATCTAAGTATGTAGAATGTATAGAAAACAATCAAATAAATTATTTGATAAAAGTTATTATTATTATTGGGTAGATAGTTTAATTAGTTTGTAATAATTGTAAGATTTGTGTATCTATTTAGGATAATGATCATACATCACAAGTTTGTATGTTAAGTATGTATGTACGTATAGAAAACATTAAATAACTATGTGGGGAAGTTATTATTATTATTGGTAGGCAGTTATAATTAGTGTTAATAATTGTAAGATTTGTGTATCTAGTAAGGTTAATGATCATACATCTAAGTATGTAGAATGTATAGAAAACAATCTGTTCAGGCTAAAGGCCTTCCGTAACTACAAACGCAACAATCCGCTCATAGCATATCCGTTGCTAATCTAATTAGCGCAGGCGCTTTGCATATGTTACTAAGTAAATCAACTGTCATATTCACTTGCCTCAGAACCTATGTTTAAGAAACATCAATTTTAAGAAATATATGTAATTTGCTTTTATTGGGACTTTAATTGGCACCAGTATATCCCTAAAGATATAACACAATCAAATAAATTACACTCGAGAGCAATGAATCCGGGTCACTTAAAGAATCCTAAAAATCTCGGAAACTAAAAATGCTAGGTTAATGCAATAAATTGTATTTAATAGACAATGTAATACTCCTTAAATGAAGGCATTAAAACTTCATAGTTATTGTAAAGTTATATCATAAAAAAATCTAATTTGAAAAAGGGCCACTTTCGAAGATGGAACTACGAAATTACAGCATTTGGTTTTGCTTTTGTTTGTAATCTGTCATTTATGTGGGTACATACACCATGTTGATAGTGCTCTATATTCATTATTCAAGCTGAAATTATGTCGCTTACGCCTGAAGAATGCACCAGAATACTTACAATGCTGGAAACCGGCCGGAGTCAGCGCGATACAGCCAGGACTGTCGGTGTGTCGCTGTCAACAGTACAAAGAGTTCTCCGACGTTACGAAGAAACTGGTTCTAACCTACGCAGACCAGGAACGGGCAGAACCAGGTGTACCACAGCACGAGAAGACCGATACTTGGTGAACACCATGCTTCGAAATCGCTTTCTCACAGGAACTGAACTCACAAATCAGTTTCGACGCCTCGGAGGAAGTAACCCAAGTGCATGGACAGTAAGACGTCGGCTTGCTGAATCTAACTTAAAACCCCTTAGACCTGCAAACGGCCCTAAACTGGAGCGTGGGCATCGTATTTCAAGACTAAGATATGCCCAGAGCCACGTAAATTGGAGTATTGAAGATTGGTCAAAAGTTATGTTCTCCGGCGAATCAAAATTTATGCTCTACAAGCACGATGGAAGACACAGAGTGTATCGAAGACCAGGGGAAAGATTCAAGCAAGCATGCATCGAAGAAAAAGTAGCCTACGGTGGTGGGTCTGTACTTGTGTGGGCCGGAATTTCTTCTGAAAGTCGCACAGAGCTGGTGATCATAGAAAACGGCTCTTTAACTAGCGTAAGATATGTGGAAGAAATCCTCAATGATCACGTTGGTCCATTTATGGTCAATTTAGGTGAGGATGCTATATTTATGCATGACAATGCCCGACCTCATACAGGTAGGATTGTGAATGACTACCTTCAAGAGATGAACATTACTCGTATGGAGTGGCCAGCGCGCAGCCCGGATATCAACCCGATCGAGCATGCTTGGGACGAGCTAGGCAGATGCGTAAAACAACGAAACCCTCCCCCAATCACGCTTCGTGAGCTCAAAATTGCTCTCACAGAGGAATGGGAGAATATTCCCCAAAATCGTATAAGGAACTTGGTGTACAGCATGCCAAACCGCGTAAACGCAGTAATGGAAGCACGAGGAGGCAATACGAAGTATTAAAATTCAAGAAAATCGTAATAAAGTTCAAAAATTTCATGTTTCCTATTTTTGTTTTAAGGAGAGATCAGCAGTTTTTTTCTTTATGTAATTTTGTGTTAATAAAATGTATGGTGACTCATATTTTTTTTACTTTCATTTAAGGAGTATTACATTGTCTATTAAATACAATTTATTGCATTAACCTATCATTTTTAGTTTCCGAGATTTTTAACATTCTTTAAGTGACCCGGATTCATTGCTCTCGAGTGTATTTGATATGTACCCCAAGTAGGTCTAAATTTAAAACTTGATGGCAAGAAACGAGTAATTCCACTTTGCCCCACCAAGCCCGCCACCCTGGTGTGGCAAAGTGGACTGCCTAAAATTTTGCAGTGGAATATGCCCCACTATTCTGATTTGATGGGGCGGATAACACTAGCATAAACACGCTGTGGATTCTGCCCCACTAGGGTTGGCAGCTCAGGATTTACGAGACATTCACCGCCTCATCTAACCCAAATGATTCACCAAAAATAGAGGGGATATGGCGCTCGGCGGCCGCTGCCGCGGCACCGCTCGCTTCGCTCGCTCGCCGTCGCGCGTTAAGGGTCACTGTTCTAACCTAACCTAACCCAAATGATTCAAAAATACATGTTAACCTTCATACACAAATCCTGAGCTGCCAACCCTAGTGGGGCAGAATCCACAAAGTGTTTATGCTAGTGTTATCCGCCCCATCAAATCAGAATAGTGGGGCATATTCCACTGCAAAATTTTAGGCAGTCCACTTTGCCACACCAGGGTGGCGGGCTTGGTGGGGCAAAGTGGAATTACCCCAAGAAACTAGATGCTATTTCGGAAACTGTATTTTTGGGAATTACTTTAGATTCAAAATTGCAATGGGGTGCCCACATTAGAGCGCTTTCAAGCAGATTAAGCTCAGCTGCTTACGCAGTAAGAAAAATAAGGCAGTTGACTGATGTAGCCACAGCTAGGTTAGTATACTTTGCTTATTTTCACAGTATTATGTCTTATGGCGTTCTGCTGTGGGGATCGGCAGCGGACGTAGATTCAATTTTTATTTTACAAAAGAGGGCAATCCGCGCAATCTATAAAATGGGGCCTCGCGAGTCTCTTAGAAACAAATTCAACGAAATTGATATACTTACTCTGCCTTCTCTTTATATTCTAGAAAATATCTTGTATGTTCGCAAAAACTTAGGTCTTTTCAAAAAAAGATGCGATTTCCATAATCTAAATACACGTAGTAAAGATGAAATTGTGATTCCAAAATTTAGATTAACTAAAACTAGCAAGTCATTTCTAATAAACAGTATCCGCTTCTATAACAAGTTGCCAAAGTCGGTTACAGAACTTAGCGATGGAAAGTTTAAAACTCACATCAAACGTGTCCTTATCAAAAAAGCATATTATAAGATAAAAGACTACGTTGAAGACAGGGAAGTTTGGCATTAATTCCTTCTGCGCATGTGGCTTCCCTGGTACCTCATTAACAGCAAAACCGTGTGAAAGTCTATTAACTGCTCCCAAATTGCTATGTTAATTTTTATTCTTTTTATTATTATTTTTTTTACAATGTCTGACATATTCTCGTCATTATTTGACATTATACATCAATTTTACTACCTACTATTTATTTTCAGTGATTGTCATCGAAATCATGTCACTTGGTTCAAATAGATTCATTTTATATAGGTAGATTCTTTTACATATTGTGAATGAGAGAACGTTGTAGGCCTTAGAGACTAGATTTGTAGACGTTTTCTATTCTGTATTTTCATTCCTCTAAGTACCTGGTACTTATTGACTGGCCTGCACTGTCCTCCCATACCTATTATCACTGTAATTTGAAAACATTGTAAAAGCCAATTATTTTTAAAAGAGTAACCGTGGAGTTTCTTGCCGGCTCTTCTCCATAGGAAACGACAAATTGGAACCGTGCACCTAGCTTCTGACGTTTCATAAGTGCCCATGCAGGCTTATGTGAAATAAAATATTTTGATTTTTTTTTGATTTTGATAAAAGTTATTATTATTATTGGGTAGATAGTTTAATTAGTTTGTAATATTTGTAAGATTTGTGTATCTATTTAGGATAATAATCATACATCACAAGTTTGTATGTTAAGTGATTGAGTATCGCGTATTGCCAAGGACGCTTTTGAAGTTTCCTACTCAGGTAAACAGGCTAAAAGATGGTAAATTGAAGAGGTCAGGTACTCACGGGATGCTGGGAGCCAGGAGATCACCACACTGTATCACTAGCAGTCGTATTTCACGATATTTTGGTGTTTTTTCAACGCACGCGTTGTCGCCGGCCGGCAATCTTCGTTTCGTTTTTCGAACTCGTCTTTTCTCTCCACGCCGGCAGATGGCGGGAGCGATGCGTTGTCCTTCTCGCACTCACAGTGATAGGCGAGTGCGAGTGGCGGTGAATTTGAACAGGGAGGAAAAGGAAAGGATTGGGAATAGCATCCCGAAGCCTGTTCATATCCCCCCACTTGAAATCAACCAGGGATTTCACAAGATAAGATAGATGAAGTTCGAGACTTAAGGCCTATGCGGATTCATTTGTCATCAAGCTGATAAGATTAAAATAAGTTTAAATGTAATATACAATTTTGATATATAATAGATACTTGAAAATGTTTAAGTGTTATAAGTGCGTTAAATTATAAGTATGGAAATATAAGTAGATAGATTAATTAGTTTGTTCAATTGGAAGAGGACAAATTTTGACAGCAGGTCTTACAAGTAAGCCTTTAGATGTTTTGACTGTCACAACCCGAGTAATGTCATCCTTACCCGGATGCAGCTGTACAACGCGACCCAACCTCCATTCGTTAGCAGGTAAGTTGGGTTCATAAATGGTTACAAGATCGTTCAGTTTTGGCTGACGGTTGCCGTGTTTTAACCATTTCATTCGCTGTTGTAAGGTATGCAAATAGTCCCTTTGCCAAGTGCGCCAAAAGCTCTGTGATAGGCGCTGTAATAGCTGCCAACGAGTACGTAATGTCTCGTTTTCGGCATACATCGGTTCAGGCAGCGATACTAAAGGTCGACCGATGAGGAAGTGACCAGCTGTAAGAGCGTCAACCTCGCCGGGATCGGAAGATAGTTCTACTAAGGGTCTAGAGTTTAACATGGCTTCCACCTTCGTTAAGATAGTATAAAATTCTTCAAAGGTAAGAATCTGGGATCCGATAATACGTTTGAGATGGTATTTTGTCGATTTTATACCGCTCTCGAAAATGCCTCCGAAGTGAGGACCGGAAGGAGGATTGAGCTTCCACGTGATTTCACGAGAAGCGAGGTGACTGGAAATACTATCGCTTTCGCGGTTGAGCATTTCGCTAACTTCCGACAAGTAACGCCTGGCACCCACGAAGTTAGTACCACCATCTGTGACTATGGAGTGACAAAGTCCTCTCCGCGATACAAAACGATCCAAGGCCGCTATGAATGCTTCAGATGTGAGCTCAGTAACCAGCTCGAGATGAACAGCCTTGGTCGCGTGGCAGACTATGAGGCAAAGATACGCTTTGTAAGTTTTAGCGTTACGACGTCTACTTTCTTTTATCATAAAAGGACCTCCGAAGTCGATCCCGATTGTTTTAAAACAATGACCCGGTTGTAATCGAGAAGATGGAAGGTCACCTTGTAAAGGTTGAAGTGGAATAGGTTTGATTTTAAAACAGGTCACGCATTTAGATAACCGCGATCTGATAAGATTTCTAATGCCGAGTATCCAAAATCGACGCATAATTAAAGATTGGAGTAGGCGAGGCCCACAATGAAGATAAGTTGTATGATAGTGGTCAATAAGAAGAGTACTCAATTGAGAAATCTTAGGTAAGAGGTATGGATGTTTGACGCGACCTGGTAATGACGCGTGCTTGAGACGTCCCCCCACTCGCAAGATTCCGCGAGTGTCAAGAAAAGGAGAGAGTTTAGATAAATGTTTGGGTAAAGGTTTCTTGGATGCTATTAAAGATATGACATCATTAAAACTTTGATGTTGAACATGTTTTGTTAAATGATCTAAAGATTGGATTAATTCAGTGGCTGTCAGATAAGATAATAAGTTACGGTCAGAACGTTTAGTTTTCGCGTTGTTGATGAAACGGTAGATCCATGCAACTACTCTTTCCACTCGGGAAAGAGAGGAGTGGCGTTCCAGGATGGAATCAAGCAAGTCAGCGTCACGTGTCACACCCGTATGACCCGCGCGTGATGCGGGCTTAAGTTCTGGCACGTTATCGGACACTTCAACTGCTGAAACAGGCCAGTTGAATGGTTCGTTGGACAGCCACTGAGGACCAGACCACCAGATTTGAGAAGAAGATAAAGATAAGCATGATAAGCCACGACTACAGATGTCGGCTGGGTTGTCATGAGTGGACACATGTCGCCACTCAGTTGGCACAGGACTGTCGTTAATTAGGACCACTCTGTGGGCAACGAATGTCTTAAGCTTGTGTGGCTCAGTATTCAACCATGACAATACAGTCGAGCTGTCTGTGAACAAGATAGATTGATTCAATATGATTTTTGAACTAAGCAAGGAATGAATGCGATTTATTACTTTGGACAGTAATACAGCACTGCAAAGCTCTAAGCGGTTGACAGTCAACACTTTTAGAGGTGCTACTTTGGACTTGGCAATTAACAGATAAACTTGTACATCGTGAGAGGTAACGACACGAAGATAAACACAACATCCATATGCTTTAGTAGATCCATCACAAAATCCGATGAGTTGAGATTCCTTAGACTGAGAAGGTATAATCCTACGAGGGATTTCTATTAATTTTAAATTATGAAGATCCGCTATAAAACCTTGCCATTCTAGAGCTATGTCTCTGGGCACAGGTTCGTCCCATGAAAGATTAAGACGCCACAAATCTTGAAGGAGCAATTTGGCTTTTAAAATAAAAGGTGTGAGCCACCCAAGAGGATCGTAAATACGCGCGATGCTAGATAAGATGGAACGCTTGGTACATTTATTGTCCTCGATTGGGGACTGTGAGTAACTGAAATTGTCACTCACAGGATCATATTGGACTCCTAAGATTTTTAACGTTGATTTATCACTTTCTTCAGAGAAAAGTTTAGGTGATTGACAATGATCTACAGGCAAAGTTTTAAGAAAGGATTGTGAATTGCTACTCCATTTTCGGAGCTCAAGTTGAGCACAACCTAATAAATTGATAAGTTGATCTTTTAGTTCTATGGCTTCGCGTACAGATGGCGCGCCGGTCGTAATATCATCGACATATGTCTCGTGAAGAAGAGCTTCAGCTGCACGAGGATACGCGGCGCCATGATCGGCTGCTAATTGATGGAGGGTGCGGATGGCCAGATAAGGTGAACTTCTAACTCCGTAGGTGACAGTCGCAAGTTCGTACTCTTTAACTGGATCACTAGGAGATTCTCGCCATAGTATGTGTTGAAAGTTCCGATCCTCCGGTCTAAGCAAGATTCCTCTATACATCTTTGAGATGTCACAAGTTAAAACTACTGTGTGTAATCTGAAACCGGTTATGATGTCTACAATATCCACTTGAAGCTTAGGGCCAGTGAATACAATATCATTTAAAGATAGACCGTTAGTAGTTCTAGAACTAGCATCGAAAACTACTCTCAATTTAGTGGTCGTGCTCTCTGGGCGAACGACGCAACTATGAGGGATAAGATAACGATTGAGAGTAGGTACCTCAGGGTTAGGTACGGGATACATATGATTTAGATTCTCGTACTCGCGCATAAAATTAACATAATCGGATTTAAGTTCAGTCTGACGATTAAGTTTCTTTTCAAGATGAGTTAAACGCGACAAGGTACTATTGTAAGATTCACCCAAAGAACGATCGCCATCCTTTAAGAGGATAGGTACGACGTATCGTCCGTTAGGTTCGCGATAGGTTAAATCAGTGTACATGCGTTCACAGGTATTATTCTCGGGTACGGTGATAACAGCGCGCGGTGGTTCCTCCACTTCCCAAAATTTTTGAATTTGCTCATCTAATTTAAATGTGGTGGCCACTAAAGAGCACGCGGTGTTTAAAGGTGCAGAATTGGAGTTTACTGCCCCTGACAGAATCCACCCGAAAACGCTATGCAGAGCGGTAGGTAAACCGGACCCCAGATTGATTCGTTGACCGTCATAGATTTCGTGGAATAGCTCCGCCCCAATTAATAAATCGATTTTGGCGGGAACATCATAGTCGCGATCGGCTAACACTAGATGTTTGCAACGTTCTCGAACGACTGATGGTACTTTAACGCTAGGTATTAGAGCAGTAATGTTATCTAATACGACTGGCTTGATATTAAAGTGTGGAGCATCACCATGTACAGGTCGTATAGTACATTCCGTCACCCCCTTTACTTGTGTGACTGAGTTTTGTCCTAGTCCGGCTATGCTAAGATTACAGCGGCGGAGTTTTAACCCGAGTGTTCGCGCGCACGCAGCGGTGATAAAACAATCCTGCGCCCCACTGTCCACGAGTGCACGCACGGTACATTGAGTGCCGGCGGCGGTGTTGAACACGCGCGCCTGACATGTCCCTAGTAAAACCATATCGCGGTTGGGAACGGTGGCGTGAGAATGAGCTGTAACGTTCGCTCCAGTAGTTGCGCCGGCGCTGGATGGCGCTGGGTCAATATGCAATAAGGTATGATGACGTAATCCACACACCGTACAAGACATTTTAGATATGCATTTTTCTATGACGTGATTTGTACGTAAACAATTTGTACACATATTGTTTTTACCTTGTACTAACGCGAGTCTAGCACGAGAATCTAAGGATTGAAAGGTAGGGCACCGATAAATCAAGTGCGCATCACTGCAATGAGCACAAGTCACATTTGCAGGTGAGATAGATTTTGCGAGATAAGATAAGCGTTTGGATCCGCTGCTATTTTGCCTACTAGTAGCGGGCGAAGGTTTTTTCCCTTCAAGGTTACGAGAGTTAGGATTGTTATTGAGATTAGATTTAGAAGATAAATGACTAGTTTCTAAGATTTTAACATAATCTTGAAGAAACTTTAACAATTCACAAAAAGTAGGTAATTGTGAAATGTTTCTCTGAGATTCGAAACGATTACGCGAGTCCGAGTCCAACGCGCGCGAAGTTAAACAAAATAAGATAAAATCACCCAAATTTTCAATTTTTAAAGCTTGGAGTGCATGGTATGCCTCATAAATTACGTTTGTTAAAGTTTGTAGATCTTGGAAGTTACCCGATTTTAAAACTGGCTGGTTAAAGAATTTGTCTAGATATGTTAAAGCTATAATACGCTTGTTTTGATAACGCTCGATCAAACTATTAAAAACTACTTCGTAATTATCGGCGGTCATCGGAACTCCTTTGATAATGGACAAAGCCGGGCCTTGTAAACAAGACGCTAAATAATGAAATTTTTCTATTTGCGAAATCGAATTATTATCGTGAATTAAAGTTTTGTAAATATCATAAAATGTTTGCCAGTTTTCTATGTTACTATCGAATTTAGGTAACTCAAGTTTCGGTAGCCGCGCGTTACGTCCCGTTTGCATGGAGTCGGACGCCTCCGCACACGCGGGCGGCGCCGTCGCCTGTGACGTCCCGTCGACGTTTCCGCTCTTATCAGCGATCTGCAAGTCAGCCGCTGCACTGATTACGGCATAGTACAAATCATCAAACGAACTCAAAGACTTTTGACACACTTGTGCATCAGGTTTCATGGCTAACTCCACAGTTTGTATTTTACTACATACCGCAACAAATTCTTCGCGAATTGAATGTATTCGAGTATATCTCGCCTTGAACGACGATACCTTTGAACGATCTTGAATCATAGATTTTGATAAGTCGTAAAGGATTTGGATATCACGATAAACATATTCGCGTTGAGATTGAAGAAGTCTAAGTTTACCCTCCTCCATTATGTTTCGTATGTAAAATAATGATTATGAAAATACGAACCTAAGTTGAGATTAATTAGGTACCTTTAGGTGAAATTGTAATAATGTTTGTTAGTGTATAAATACCGTGAATAGTTATAGATAATAAGATTACCAACAATTAGTCACGTAAATTACGTGAATTATTGTGATATAACCCGACTAAAATTAAGACGACCTCTGAATCCACATAGTCGCATACTGCGAGTATGACAACACAATTTTGTAGGATAATACTTTTAAAATGCGAAAATCTAGCAATTCTCAGAGTTTTTTATTGAGATTGAACCTGAGAATGCCTGAAAAAACTGTAATCTACAGGTATTCGCGCTCGAAATGGACCACAAATATGATTGAGTATCGCGTATTGCCAAGGACGCTTTTGAAGTTTCCTACTCAGGTAAACAGGCTAAAAGATGGTAAATTGAAGAGGTCAGGTACTCACGGGATGCTGGGAGCCAGGAGATCACCACACTGTATCACTAGCAGTCGTATTTCACGATATTTTGGTGTTTTTTCAACGCACGCGTTGTCGCCGGCCGGCAATCTTCGTTTCGTTTTTCGAACTCGTCTTTTCTCTCCACGCCGGCAGATGGCGGGAGCGATGCGTTGTCCTTCTCGCACTCACAGTGATAGGCGAGTGCGAGTGGCGGTGAATTTAAACAGGGAGGAAAAGGAAAGGATTGGGAATAGCATCCCGAAGCCTGTTCATTAAGTATGTATGTACGTATAGAAAACATTAAATAACTATGTGGGGAAGTTATGATTATTATTGGGTAGGTAGTTATAATTAGTTTGTAATAATTGTAAATAATGTAAAAAAGTTAATAAAAAAAAATATTCTTTAATAATTTCAATTATTACACAAAGACCCTGGTATTTTATATAATAATATATATGTATATCTTAATAACAAATAACTGCCAGCTTACCCTAACACCCTCCACCTCCTAACCTAAAAAACTTAAACCTAATAATAATAAATCATGATTAACCTAACATGCATTAATTTTACAAAAAGCAGGCTTAGCCACTTTTGTTTGCCAACTCCATAGACAGGGAAGATTGGAGCATATAATAAGATGGAGAAACTGCACATCTGGAGTACAGCTTAGATCCAACTGATATCCACCTTTTGACCTCCTCGTCTGGATTGTAGAGACCTAGATGCTTAAGGAAGCTCTTCCTTTGATTGTCATTGTTCAGAGGCCCATTAATGGCTGCATTCACAAACTTCTCAGATGATTCCAGTGTTTTGCTCATCGGCTCATTTACAATATTCTTCTTTACACTAGGCATCTGCAAGGTCACAGATTGCTCAATGTTAAAGAAGTATGAGAATCTCTTCAATTCCGCTAACTCTGGGATGTCACCTTTTGGTATTATAGATGGAATCAGGCCATGAGTTAGTATTGCAGGAACTTCTTTGGCCTCTCCATAATCTAGCCTGTATTGTAGGGACATGCAAACCAAGTCCACTTTCCCCCTTATTCCTGTGTTCTTCACCACAGCAAGGGCAATGTGTGGAAATGATGCTGCTATCCTGCTCAATGTCACATCCTTAGAATTTAGATCAATCTTTTCGCTGCGCTTCCTCCTAGCCAAGTCCTCGTCAGAATCACTCTTTATGCCATATGTTTGGATTTTAATCAGCAGTGGAGTTTTGACTGCCTTGTCAATACTTGAGAGAATCTTCCTCAGATTATTCCCTCTTGTTATAAATAGTGAGCATATGAATACAACATCAACCGAGATGTCTGCTTTCTCCCCAACAATGAATTCATTGCCGTCAAGGTTCAAGTTCCAGGACCCACTCCTTTCGGTCTTGTTCCATTTATCTGCCCTAGTGGACATTTCAGCCATTATTGTCATGGGATTAAACCCTTCATAAGCCATCAGCTTGACTAGTGCCCGGGTGCCATCAAAAGTGGACTTTGACATTTTCCCAATTATGGCTGCTCTGACCATATCTCTGTTAGTTGGGTTGATCAGGTTCAATTGGTCTTCAGCTATAGAATCTCTCATAGTGGCAGACATTTGGAGAAAGCCTCTTAAGATGTCCCAGTCTTCACCAGAAGTTGCCCCCTTAGGTGGTACAACTGGAGGTTGGCTGGATCCTCCAGGAGCATTCCCATAAACGCTCTCTTCAGTCATGTCTGAATCCTGGGTTTCTTCACCTTGCCTGGAAATAACACTACCAGCCCTTCTTCTTGTTCAGGTTTAGGTTTACTGGACACACTTTTTATTTTATTTTCTTATTGTCTCTAATTTTTTCATTATGTCAATGTCATGCATACCTGTTATTTGCACGGTTACTGAAATGCCAATGTTAGATGTAAGTTTTATTTGAAATGTAAGTGACAGTGCTGTTGGTGTGCTTATTATTATAAATAAATAAATAAATAAATTATGTTTTATATAATAATGACTTATTTATTTATACTCGAACTCGAAATTAGCCCTAGTGTAATGATATAACTATAGGTTATTTGCTTTCAATATTTTTTTTTTTTTTGTTTTAGAATAATCGTTTAAAATGAACAAGAAATATCATTTCGCTGCAGATAATTTAAAGTTTGTTATGTAGGTTACCCTGATTATATTAAATAAAACACTCATAAGTAGATAGACATTTTCTATTAAATATTCAAACAATAATGATTAAAATAAATTAAATACAGACATATTATTATCAGCATACCATTTTCTAATACACACAGCATTATTTAATGTTCAATTCATTTTATGGTTCACACAATTAAAATCAGTTTTGTCATGGCGGGCGGTTAATACAAGTGAAAGACGATAGGTAGTTACAAATTTGGCGGGAGCGACTCGTCTATGCGGAAACCGCGGGAGGGGCGTCGCAGGCGACGCGCGGGCTGTGCGCATGCGCGGCGCTCGGCCGACATCAAGTTAACCCTGCGGCAGCGCACTATAACACGTTGCATCCCGCAAATGCGTGTTATAGTCTCCCCCTCTAACCCTAACGAACGCCCTCGTGTTTGGGTTAGTTTCTACGAGGCCTCCCCCTTTTACGTTTCTCCTGTACTGGAGCTTGGATGCGACCAACGAAGGGAGTCAGTACAGAGGCATGGTACTTACCTAGTACCGTGCCGTCGCTGAGGCGCTCGAGGACGTATGTAGTGGGACTGACCACAGCCTGGATCTTATATGGTCCGTCACGGCGAGGGATAAACTTTGACGTCTGCCCTCTGCCGGTGTTTTCAATAGCACTAGATCACCAACCTTATAATCCGGAGCTGGTCGACGATGTTCATCGGTGTACTTCTTATGTGCCGCCTGGGCACTCTCATAGACGTCACGAGCGTCTAAAAGTACCGACGCAATTTTCTTAAGATAATTAGTAATGTCACCTACATAATTATCGTTCTCGATAATGGTGCGCATCTCTGAGATGACATCTGCTGGCGCGCGCATGTCTCGCGCTAAGTTCAAATAGGCGGGCGAGTAGCCTGTTCCCGATGTGACTGCCGAGTTCATGGCGAAGCGGACTGCAGGTAAGTGGATATCCCACGTATCATAGTCTTTACCTACCAAAATCGCCAGCTGTGGCTTGAGGTCCCGGTTTTTACGTTCCACCGGGTTCGCCTCGGGGTGGTAAAATGAGGTAAGTGATTGTGTAATTCCCATCGCGTAGCAGGTCTGCTGCATTACCTCACTGATAAATTGGACACCGTTGACACTAACAAGGCGCCTAGGGACTCCGAACCGTAAGTATACTTCTGATACAAGTACCTTTGCGCATTCCTCACTGGTAGCTGAAGTAAGGGCAAACAGCTCCACCCAGCGCGTGCAGGTGTCCTCAACTATCAGGATCCATTTGCGTCCTTTCGCTGTTTCAGGTAGAGGGCCGAACAGGTCCACGGCTAACACCTCAAACCGGCGTGTAGAAGCGGGCGTCTGCAACAACCCAGCTGGTTTCCTAGTGTCTGCTTTATAACGCTGACAAGGTACACAATTTTTAACGTACTGCGTAACGTAGGAACGCATTTCCGGCCAGTAGTACTTACCGACTATGCGTTGCAGCGTACGTTCCGCGCCCATGTGACCAGCGGTGGGTGCGTCATGATATTCGGCCAATACTTTGGCGCGTTCCTGTTCTGGGATCACCAGACTAGCGTCGTCGTGCTCCTCGTTCTCAGGGCAATATCTATACAACACACCTTCGGCGAGCACATACCCTTTGTTTGCCCATACCCTCCCCCTAGAGGGATCGTCGGATTCCAGTGCCTCGACGATCTTACTTACCTCCGGGTCCTTTATTTGGTTCTCGCGCAGATCCTTCAGACTGCGAGAGGGCACGTCAACCACAACGCAGCACAGGTCACAATCGGCGTCTTCGGCGCATGCCGGACGCGACAATATCGGCTATAACATTGACCTTACCAGGTGTGTATTCTATTTTCAGGTTATACTCCTGAAGGCTCAGAGCCCACCTTGCTAGGCGACCGCTCGGAGACCAACCCGCAAATGCGTGTGATAGTTTTATTTTTACAGAACCTTTTTTTTAATGTCTCTAATTAGGACATCCCTTCTCACCTATATCGATCACTTCACAATTTTCACATAACTCTTTAATCCACTTAATCTTTTCCAAACCCTTTGTAATATTGTTTTTATTTTCTAAGTATGGTAAAATAACGTGTTGAAACTCTTTGTAGTCTATGTCCCCTCACTCCAGTAAATACCTCGATTTCTTTCATACACCTCACATGCTTTTTTTCTTCTTGTGTTAGGTAATGGAATGAATATGGGGGTTTTACCAAGAACGTCTGTGAATGATCCTGACTCGCAATGGTCAATTCTTTGACTATAAAATTATTTATAGAATCTTTAAATCCTTGGAGTTCCACTATAATGGTATCCGCCTTCATGATATCTTCTTTGTATTCAACAATGCAGTCGTTCAGAATGAGACAGTATGCTGAAGTTTTATCTGGTATCTCTGAATCACTCTCAATTTCTACTCTCACATCCACAACCGGACCTGTCTTTAGATTATCCGCTTGTCTAGAGCAATCGACTACAAACAGCGGTGCTAAATCTCTAAATTATTTCTCGCTTAGTATGGGCTCCGACCGACGTCCGTAAGCCTTCAGCCTGTCCTTAGGTCCTTCAAAGCTTCGTTAGTAAACGAAACATCAGCAAAATCATTACTAGCACGCAGGAACGGAGTTTGCGTACTAGCATTAGCAATTAGGTTGAGAGGTTCTGTTACAGGTTTGAAAACGGATTCCAGTGCTTGTTTATTGCTAATCTCAACATCTCTCACTTTTCGTACTTTTATCTTTACAGCTTCTGCCGCATCAAAAATTTGTCGTTTCAATGATTTTTCCATATTGCAAAATAGGTCGTAATTGATTTAGCGTTGTAAGGTGAATAATAATAACAGACGGGTAATGGTCTTATATACTTACGTATTCGTGTTCTAAGTTAAAGACTACAAACGTGTCAAATTTACTTCTATAACATCCTCTGTTTTCGGAACAATCTTTGTTCGAAATGAAATGCGTTAATTTAGAAGTTTAAAAACTTTTATTTAAAACAGCACAACGTGCGCCATGACAAAGACAAATTTTCTAAGTAAAAGAACAGGAGGCAATGTTGCCAACTTACGAAACTAGAGATGTACAAAAGATTATAAAAGAACGATTATTTTACTAAACTTACCAAATTAAACTATATAAAAAAAATATAACTAAATATCTATATGTTCATATGGACTTGAACATAGTTGGGCCAGGCCAACAATCAGAACCGCAGTAAACACAATAAGTAGAATTAATTAAATATAACAGTGATAAAAATGACATATTTTTAATTAATAGGTAGCGGACAAAACTTTTTGACACTCCGTCTATAAATCTTATCATTAAATTTTACATCAGCCACTCTAACACATTTATCATTTCCTGGATAAACTTTTATTATTCTAGCAATAGGCCACATTAATGGTGATGTATTCAAATGCTTTACCAGAACAATATCACCTTCTTTCATATTTGGTGATTCATGTTTCCACTTGGGACGACTTTGCAGCTGAGTCAAGTAATCATTTGACCAGGTTTTCCAGAAGTCTTGCTTAAGCTTGGTAACCACCTTCCAAAATCGTAGACGATTTATAGGGACTTCTGTTAAATCAACTTCAGGGTAGCTGCACAAAGCCGTGCCAATCACAAAATGACCAGGAGTTAAATACTTGCCTTCATTTGGGTTCAGAGAGAGCAGAGGTCGAGAATTCAAAACACCTTCTATTTGCACCACAACTGTGTTAAATTCTTCATAGGTTAAACTTAAGGTGCCTGTAGTGTGTTAGGGTAGGTTAACGACCTATAAATTAAACACTACTTTAACATTTATATTATATGTTTATTAACATATTAAGAACACAAAAACTAATGACAATAATGCGCGGCGCGAGACGCGAAAAGGCATGCATTCGCCGTAGATGTTTGTAGCGGACTGGCGAGGGCGTCTGAGGGGCGCGGCTATGCGCGGGAGCAGCGGCGCGCGGCGGCGGCGCGGTCCGATCGTCGCGTATTCCACGAATTCGCCTCGCGGTCGTGACGTAGGTATTCAACGGCGTGCGGCACAGCGCGGGCGTCGGGCTCCGCTGGCCGGGTCGCGCGGTCGAGCGGTAGGTAGGCAGTAAGGCGGTGTACAGACAAGTGAATTGATTAGGCAGTGTTCACACGGTTGTGGATATTTAATTATGAAATTATTTTATTACTGTTGTGTGTATATGTAGGTATGTATTTGTGTTGTATGTAATATGTATGTATGTAATATGTATGTATAGCCTACATCACTCCCCCGCTGAGACCGGTTCACGGGCGATAGTGGCGCGGAAACCTTACGGTTCTTCCGCTTCTTGTTTTTTTCTCAGCTGATGATGGTGCTTGCGACGACGGTGGTGATGGTGCTTGTGGTAAAGGTGGTGGTGTTATCTGAGACGAGCCATCGTTGTTCTTAGCCATGTACGCTGGTTTAAGCCTATCAATGGTTACTATCATGTGTTTACCTTGGACGTCTATTGTAAATGTCTTTGCTCCTCTTTCTATGACTTTGTGCGGACCGGAGTAAGGAGACTCCAATGACTTTTTTAACGGTCCTTTTCGTAGGAAGACGTAGCTGGCTGTGGTAAGTTCTTTAGGTACATAAAACATTTTCTCACCATGAGTGGATGTTGATGCAGGTGATAGCTTAGATATGTGTCTTCGTAGTCGTGCTGCGAAATCTGCTTCGTCTATTGTGACATGGGTGGTTGATGGCTTTAAGAACTCACCAGGTAATCTAAGTGGCTCGCCGTACACCAACTCAGCTGTAGAGGTTTGGAGATCATCCTTCCAGGCGCTCCTCATTCCCAGGAGTACAAGAGGAAGTACCTCCGACCATTGCGCGTTGTTATGGCACATTATGGCGGCCTTGAGCTGTCTGTGCATTCTTTCTACCAGACCGTTGCACTGTGGGTGGTAAGCCGTCGTAGGACAATGGTAGGCGCCTATAATTGACGAGATGCACTGGAACAGTTGAGAGTCAAATTGTTTCCCGCGGTCAGTTGTAATCTTCTCTGGACACCCGAAGCGCGCGACCCAACCAGAAATGAAGGTGCTAGCGCAGGTCTCCGCTGTGATGTCTGCTAGAGGGTAGGCTTCTGGCCATCGAGTATACCTATCTATAGCTGTAAGGCAGTACCTGAAACCAGAAGAAAGTGGCATAGGGCCTATTATGTCAAGGTGGACGTGGGAAAAACGGTTGGAAGGAACAGGGAATGATGAAAGAGGAGAGTGGGTATGGCGGGTTACTTTGTTGCGTTGGCAATCAGTGCATTGTTGAGCCCATTTTCTGCAGTCTCGACGAATCTTAGGCCACACAAATCGTTCTGATATCAGTTTAGCTGTAGCGTTGGGGCCTGGATGACTGAGATTGTGTAGGTTGTTGAAGATTGCTTTTCGAAAAGTTGGCGTTATGAATGGCCTAGGACGAGAAGTAGACTGGTCACAGTATATGTATCCGTCCATAGATTTTATTCTTTCTAACTTTAACGCCGTTTTGCTGTTTATCAAACTCTGTAACTCACGGTCATTTTCCTGTTCGTTTTGAAGTGCTTTGTAGTCGATGGTAGTGTCGATACTTTCCAGTCGTGAAAATGCATCGGCTACTACGTTGTGATTTCCTGAGATATGATTGAGGTTGGTGGTAAATTGAGAGATGTAGTCGAGATAGCGGTGTTGACGAGGTGAGCAATTGTCTCTTTTTGTAGTGAAGGCGAATGTGATGGGTTTATGATCGGTGAACACTTGAAATGTTCTCGCTTCGACCATATACCTAAAGTATTTTATTCCTTCATAAATGGCGAGCAATTCACGGTCGTAGGTGCTATATTTTGACTGAGCAGGAGATAACTTGCGGGAAAAGAATCCTAGTGGTTGCCAGCTGTCATTATTATTATTATTTTTTTGTTGTAAGACAGCTCCGATGGCTACGTCTGAAGCGTCGGTAAAAAGTGCTAACTCAGCTTGTATATCCGGATGCGAGATGAGAGTGGCTTCTAACAAGTTATTTTTGCATGCGTCGAATGCTTCTTGAATTTCAGGCGTTATAGTGATGGGCGTATTTCCTTTAATTTTTGGGCCACTTAAAGCTTGATTGAGCGGGCCTTGTATTTGAGCGGCGCCAGGAAGAAATTTTCTGTAGAAATTTATCATGCCTAAAAATCTACGTAACTCCTTAGCATTTTTGGGGAGGGGGTATTCTTGGATCGCCTTTACTTTTTCAGGCAACGGTCGTATTCCAGCTGCAGATACATGGTAACCCAAGAACGTTATTTCGTTAACACCTAATACGCACTTATTGGTGTTGATTACTACGCCATACATTTTTAATTTTTCAAAAAGTTTTTGTAGGTGTCCGATGTGCTCTGTCTCCCCTTTTGAGAACACAAGGATATCGTCTAAGAATCCGAACGTAAATTCGAATCCTTGCAGAATTTCGTCGAGAAACCTTTGGAAGGTCTGTGCAGCATTTCTTAAACCGAAGGTCATTGCGGTGAATTCAAAAAGTCCGAAAGGTGTTGTGATTGCTGTCTTTTTAATGTCGTCTTCGAATACAGGTATTTGATTAAATGCTTTTACGAGATCAATTTTTGAAAAGATGGTGGATCCTGACAGCTGGTATGCGAAGTCGTGGATGTGCCTCACTGGGTACCGGTCAGGTATTGTTCGTGCATTTAAAGATCTATAATCACCGCATGGCCTCCAGCCGTCGTCTTTTTTAGGTACCAGGTGTAGTGGAGATGACCATGGACTTTCTGAACGACGAGCTGTGCCATTTTGTAACATTTCCTCAAATTCTTTTTTCGCGATCTGCAAACGGTCCGGTGCCAAACGACGCGGTCGTGATGTTACTGGAGGACCGGATGTTGTCCTAATGTGATGTTTTGTATTATGTATTGGTACACTAATTGAACCAGCTGGCCTGGTTATCTCTGGATAACATCGTAGTAGGTTGAGATAAGGTGTATTACCAGTAAATGTTTTCAAAGACAGCAGTTCGTGTGTTATGTCGTGAGATGAAGGTGCACCGACGGTCAGGTTCGTAATCGAGTCGATCAGCTGTTGTCGTCTGCAGTCGACTAATAAATTGTAGAAACTCAAAAAATCGACGCCTATTATAGGTTTTGAAACATCTGCTATAATGAACTTCCAAGTAAACTCACGACGTAATCCAAGGTTAAGATTAAGTTGGTATGTACCGTAAGTAGGTATCGGAGTACCATTTGCAGCGACAAGTTCGTAATTGCATTTATTATTAAATCGCAGCTGATTACGTAATAACGATTTAGGGTAGGCGCACACGTCTGAACCTGTGTCAACAAGAAACTGTATGCCGGTACGTTTATCAGAGATAAATAGGCGGCCTTTACAGGTAGAGCAGTCGTCAGCCGCCATTACTGACTGCTTTTGCAGTTTTCCGGCTTGTAATCGCAGGGCTGAACACATTTAGTAGCCTTCGCACCAAATTTATAGTGGTACCAACATGATGGATATTCCTTATTTCTTGAATGAGATCGGCTCTGGCGGGATTTTGATCGATCGTTACGCCTTGATGATCGGCCTGCGCGGGAAGTATTGTCGACTTTTTGAGTTAATAACTGCACTTGTTTCGTAAGTTCGATCATATGTTTAGACAAAGTTTCCATATCACTCACCACATTTGCTGATGTTGACGCCACTTGATGACCTGTTGGCACGACGTCGTGAATTCTGTCGGCGAGATCGGCTAATTCATCGAGGCGCGCGGATACTTGAGACGCGATTATGGACTGTATGTTACTAGGCAGCCGGCTCGACCATATTGTTCTTAAAAATTCTTCAGGCACTTTAGGACCGGCGAGGTGCTGCAGGTGTCTGAGAAACTGCGACGGTTTCCTATCACCCAGCTCTTCGTGTGTCAGCAGTTGGTGTACTTTCTTCTCGCGGGATTCTGAGAGCCGTTTTATAAGCTCCGTCTTCAATTTGCCATATTTATCGGTCGCTGGTGGATTCACGATGATATCTTCGACCTCAGTTGAATATCGCGGGTCGAGATGACTGACGACGTAATAAAACTTGGTTGTGTCCGCCGTAATATTCGATATCGCGAATTGGCCTTCTATTTGGGCGAACCAAATCGCGGGCTTTTCGGGCCAAAATGGAGGGATTCGCACGCCGACCCGAAACACGTCGTGTGATGCCGGTGATCCTGACCGTTTCGTATCCTCGTTGACCTGTTCGGAATCACTCATATTGTTGTGAAATGTTAAGTTTTTGTTCAGTATTGAGTCCACACACTCCGCACCGCACTTAAGTTTCAGGTAGCACTAGCACGTGTTTACTGTTCGGGGTCACCACTGTAGTGTGTTAGGGTAGGTTAACGACCTATAAATTAAACACTACTTTAACATTTATATTATATGTTTATTAACATATTAAGAACACAAAAACTAATGACAATAATGCGCGGCGCGAGACGCGAAAAGGCATGCATTCGCCGTAGATGTTTGTAGCGGACTGGCGAGGGCGTCTGAGGGGCGCGGCTATGCGCGGGAGCAGCGGCGCGCGGCGGCGGCGCGGTCCGATCGTCGCGTATTCCACGAATTCGCCTCGCGGTCGTGACGTAGGTATTCAACGGCGTGCGGCACAGCGCGGGCGTCGGGCTCCGCTGGCCGGGTCGCGCGGTCGAGCGGTAGGTAGGCAGTAAGGCGGTGTACAGACAAGTGAATTGATTAGGCAGTGTTCACACGGTTGTGGATATTTAATTATGAAATTATTTTATTACTGTTGTGTGTATATGTAGGTATGTATTTGTGTTGTATGTAATATGTATGTATGTAATATGTATGTATAGCCTACAGTGCCTACTACTCTTTTAAGGTGATGTTTTACACTCTTTACTCCCGCTTCCCACAATCCACCAAACTCCGGTGAGTAACTAGGAATAAATACAAACTGAATATAACTATTTTTACAAAAATTATGCACAGTCTCTATGAGACTTTGAGTTTTGTAACTCATATAAATCTTTAAGTTGATTTTGTGCACCCTTAAATGTCTTTGCGTTGTCGCAAAAAACTTTTGTAGGCATGCCTCTTCTGGAGATAAAACGATTGAAACATGCCAAAAAATTCTCAGTAGTGAGATCTGATACCACTTCCACATGGATGGCCTTAGTGGCAAAGCAGACAAAAAGGGCAATATACCCCTTTGTTACGAGTGGTTTCCTGATTCTTGATACCTTTAAATTAAAAGGACCACAAAAGTCGATACCGACATGCTGAAAGGGCCTAGTTGCTGTGACTCGTTCCTTTGGAAGTGAACCCATGAGCTGCTTAGCAGTGTCGGCTTTCAAATGAAAACATTTCAAGCATTTATGCACTACCTTTTTTATTCAAGCATTTATGCACTACCTTTTTTACCTCTCGTATGCCATCGATTATCCAGAATTTCTGTGATAATGAACTGAGCACCAACCTAGGACCTGCATGCAATAATCGTAAATGCTCTCTTTCAATGTTTAAGGAAGTTATATTAGAATGTTTTGGCAAAATGATAGGGTGCATTTTATCTTGGGGAATGCCTGCATTTTGCAGCCTGCCACCCACACGGAGCAAACCGTGTGCATCAATAAATGGATGAAGATTGGCCAAACCGGACTTGATTTTTTTACTATTCATTTTTGAATTAATTTCTTCCGAAAATGATATTTTTTGTATGGAACGAATTATAAATTCCAGAGCGAGTTGTATCTCTTTAGGGGTTAAATTTTTTATCTTTTATTGTGTTTTTTCGCAGAGAATTGTTTATAAACCTATACATATAAGCGACAACGCCTTGTAGCTTATTTATATTTGAAAACTTTTCTAATAAATAGGTTGGTAGAGAAGGCTCTACATTAATTATAAGACAAGATTTGTCTGGTACTGTTTCTGGTTCAGTAAAACTTTCTTGTTTATGAGCTAGATCTGGGTTTAATAAGTATTGTGGACCATGCCACCATAATTTATTTTCTTTTAACTTTTGTGGCTCTACCCCGCGGGATACAATATCAGCAGGGTTTTGGGCAGAGCGAACATAATACCAAGATGAGCTATCGGTATAAGAGACAATTTGTTCACATAGGTATTAGCTCTGACTCTACCTGATTGTATCCACGCTAGTACTATTTGAGAATCACTGTACAAGCATGTGTAATGCGGAAATCTTGAGCCAATTACATCACTGACTCTTTTTGTGAGTTGGGCAAGCAATAACGCACTATTCAACTCTAACTGAGGTATCTAGCTAAGGTACTTACTACCTTAGCTAGACGTGACTTTGAACAGAGAAGATTTACTTCAACACTCCCATTACACTTTAAAATCCTAATATAAAGGCAGGCACCATAAGCTCTTGATGATGCGTCAGCAAACCCAACTAACTCCATCGATAAAAAATTGTTACATTGAACGTACCGAGGTACAATAATCCTATTCATCAAATTTAAGTTATTTAGAAATTTTTCCCACAGCTGGGAATATTTTGTTGGAAGAATATCATCCCAACCTATCTTAATACTCCACAGTTCCTGCATGATCATTTTTGCAACAATTATAATTGGGCTAATAAGACCCAATGGGTCAAAAAATTTCCCTATATAACTGAGAATCTTTCTTTTAGTGGTCATTTGTTCATTAGGTTGTGTTAAAGGAGCCTGAAAATAGAAATTATCAGCTATAACATCATACATTAATCCTAGAGTTTTAATAATATTGTCCTTATTTAAGTCAATTTCCTCAAAGTATTTATTTTCACTAGGGATATCATCTAAAACTATAGGATGATTTGAACACCATTTATGTAATTTAAAATTACCAAATTTTAGTAATTCAATTAGCTGATTTTTTAATAAATTAAGTTGCTCTATATCTTCGCAACCTGCAAGTACGTCATCGACGTATGTGTTTGAAAGCATAGCTTGTGCAGCAAGAGGTAAGTCATTCTTATGCTTATTTGCGAGTTCTACTAAGCATCGAGTGGCCAAAAAGGTAGAGGCTTTCAACCCATATGTTACAGTCTGCAACTGCAAACAACTTATGGGTGTATTAGGATTATCCCTCCAAAGTATGTTCTGTAAGCTAGTGTGATGCTCATTAATAAAAACACCACGGAACATTTTTTGTATATCACAAATTAAAACAAATAAATATGTTCGAAATAAAAGAAGAATATCAAAGAGCTCACTTTGTACCACAGGCCCATTCAGCATGACGTCATTCAACGAAGTTTTATTTTTAGATTTCATACTTCCATCAAAAACCACTCGCAGTTTTGTTGTCTTACTATCTTGGTTAAAGACAGCATGATGTGCTAGAAAGTAAACAGAATCATTATTAAGATCATAAGAATTTATATCAACTTCCTTGGCGTGCCCTAATGCTACATATTGTTCTATGAATTTTTTGTATTCATCCAATAAAATTGGATTTTTTTAAAGTTTTTTTTCCAAACTTAAAAATCTTTGCAGGGCGACTGAGAAAGAGTCTCCCAGCTGTAACTCATTTTTAGGAAAAATGAGCGGCATATCTACATAGAATGTGCTGTTAACAATCTGAAGGGACTCTTTAAAAATATTTTCAGCTTTTTGAAATTCATCTGTAACTTTCTTCAATGGAAGTTCAGACACTTTCTCAGTCAACCAAAAATTTTCCATAACATTTTCCAATTTTCTTTCATCAAAGATTGCAAAATTTGAAACTATATTTGAACATACATTTTTACTGCTTGTGCAGGATTTACCAGCAACCACATAACCAAAAACAGTATTTTGCAATACAAGACCGTCCAATATTTTGAAACAACCACTTAACAAAGAATCAAAATAAATATCAGCCCCTATTAGTATAGAAATTTCAGTAGGGATGTTAAATTCTTTATCTGATAACTTAATATTTTCTGGAATGGACAATTTAGAAATATCTAATATTTGCTGCGGCTGTGGTGCTGTAATTGTATCAACTATATAGCAATTGACATTATACAGCGTGGCGATTAGGTTATCACATTAAATAGTACAACGGTTATTACAAGTTGTTATCAGTCTGTTAAAATAATAAAAACAAAAACAGACCTAAAAATAGAAAACTGAATTTTTCTAACAAACTAAATAGCGTAAAAATTGGCAATAAATAATCCACCCTTGTTACTATTAGTTTACTGACCTGTAAAAGCGGCAACGCCGCGGCGCGCGGCGCGGGCGGCGGGCGGCGCACACGCCAAACGACAGTGAGACTAGCGGAGGGTAGGTACTTGCGCTCACGCGCGGGGCGTTGGTAATAGTTGATATCAACAATGCAACACAAACTTTATGGTAATGTTACCAAGTAATCACAAATTAAGTTTTAAAACCTCCACTTAGTTCACTTTATGCAATTTAAATTTTTAAATTTTCGAAATGTCCGCCGCGCACCCGAATGCATAATCGACACCGTCGTATGATATTATTACGGACATTTCTTAATAGATCACCATTCGCGGCTAAATTATTTAAGTTGTGGAAAGCCTGAATTATTCTTATTTTTAAATCTTGTGTGTTAGGTCCGGTGACCGTGCTGGCCACCGAGTAGGTCCGTATCGGCCAATCCACTGCTCTCCGAACATTTCAGTGAGGCGCTGCCTGGCAGCCACTACTGAATGAGCAGGTGCTCCGTCAAGCTGGTACCATACCTGACCATTGCCACCCAACGGTAGTTCATCAATGTACTCCGACACTGTGCCGTCAAGTAGTTCCACAAACTTAGGCCCATTGAGGTTGCCATTGATAAACACCGGACCGATTATTTGGTCTCCGTGTATTGCAGCCCAAACATTCACGGCAAATCGGTATTGGTGTGCGGACTCTCGGATCAGGTGCGGATTTTCTCGACTCCAGTATCGTAAGTTCTGTCGATTCCATATCCCGTTGCGCGTGAATGTACTCTCGTCTGTCCACATTATGTTGTACAAAAAGTTAGAGTCATTTTCTATTTTGCTCAGTAGCCACTGGCAGTAGGCTTCCCGGACTGGCTTATCTCTTCCTAATAAAGCCTGCACCTTTTGGTATTTGAATGGCTGTTGCTTATCTCTTTTTAAAATGTTGTGTACAGTCCTGTGGTGTACTCGAAATAGGCGAGCTGCTCTACGAAGACTTGCAGTTGGATTACGAGCGAAATAATTAAGGATTTGCTCTTCCCGACCCACGGTTACTCGCAGAGGAATTTCAACCTGATGTGGAACCAAAGATTGGTTATCACGTAATCTTTGGACTGCCCGTGTAAAAATCCGTAAATCTGAAGGACATACACGTGTGGTATTATACCTCTCTCGGTATGTTCGTAACGCCAGCGCTGCGTTTTGATAACATTCTCCATAAATCAATATCATATCGGTGTACTCCGATGACGTGAAATTGACACGAGGCATCTTGAGAACACAACACAAAAAGGAATAATAAAAGCGTCTGAATTCGCATAAACTGTCACACAACTTTCAAAAAGTTACCTACAACTAATTTTACTGTTGTAATTACGTGTCCTATCACAAAAATAGGAACCGCACGAACTGTCACAACACTTAACTAATCTACAACTAATAATAACGTACCTATCCTATTTCAACAAGAATCTTAACAAAACGTCCTCAATACAAACACCAAAAAAATGCAAATAGGCAACTGCTGTCGTGAACGAACTATCCTCAAGGACAACGGCGCGGGCACTGGAGTGAGTCACACACAAAACACAAACAATCGCAGACGCCGCCCGCCGAAAAAATACGAAATTTGACGACACACACCCCCTTCCCCGTCCATTTCGCGCGTAGAGATTTATGCCGTAGACCGCTAGCAGTAAGAACATTTATCGCAGATGCTTTTTATTCCCCGCTGAGGTCCTTTATTTTTTAATTTTGCGCATAGCGAACGCCTTAAACTATTAGCCGTAAGGACATTTTTCGCTTGATTTGTTTACGTCTTTTGTAATTATTAGTAATTCCAAGTAATTCGGAATGGCATCGTCTTACATCGTTTGACTGAACTATCTACGCCGGCCACGGGTCTTTGACCTACTAGTATTGGTCAGGTGATTTTCTTTATGCAATACATGATGTTGTTAAATACTAAAAGGGAAAAAAGGGTCTCACGGGTAGAATGTTAACTTTTATTAATTATTTTATTTATGTATGCTTAAAATACGTAATGTAGAATACGTGGTTTGAATTAATGTGATAACCAAATCGCCACGCTGTATATAATATTGTCATAAACAGTTGAATTTACAGGTAGCTTGACTACCTGATTTATAATATTTGTGGTTTTATTTCCAATACCAATAATATTGGTAGATTTCAAAGTAGGAGCAATTGCTAACCTTTTCACTAAAGAGTTAGTTACAAAAGAGGCCTGGCTCCCACTGTCGAGCAAGGCCCGTACAAATATGTCACGACCATATTTGTCAGTGACTTTAACCTTAACTGTAGGTAATAACACATTACACTTTGAAATGTTACTATGTGAACATAATGAGACTGAAGCCTCTTTCTTAGTTTCATGTAAAAGTGTATTGTGAGATTCTTTACAAACTTTACACTTAAATTTGAACTTACAGACATTGTCATGTAATCTTAAACATATTGAGCACAATTTGTGATCTTTTACAAAGGTAAGACGTGTTTCTATAGGAACCATCTTGAACATGGGACAAGCAAAAATTGCATGATCAGTTTTATTACTACAATAGGCACACAATACATTGGATTGCGCAGCGATATTTGAGACTCGCACTGGAGTCTTGGATTTATTTTCAGTAGTGTGACCTTTAAGGGGAATAGTATCCTCCAGCGCCATAGCACGCTTTTCTAAAAAGTCTAAAAACTCTGCCATAGTTGGTAAAATTCTACCTTTAAGGGGAATAGTATCCTCCAGCGCCATAGCACGCTTTTCTAAAAAGTCTAAAAACTCTGCCATAGTTGGTAAAATTCTAGCATCTCTATCTAAATGAAATGCTCTGTGTGTATATAAATCAAGCTTTTTAGAGAGTAGACACAATAGAAGACGATCCCAGCTATCCACTGGTTCATCAAGATTTTTTAAGGCACATAATTGTTGCTTAATTTGAGAAACAAAGGTTCTTATAGAAACCGCCGTTCCCTTCTGTATTGTTGGTATATCCAAAATTAAGTTAATGTGGTTACATATTAACTGTGTCTTATTATCATAGCGCTTTCTCAACAATTCTAAAGCTTCCTTATAAGATTGACTAATTAGCGGTAAGTTGACAATTATTGACAAAGCATCATCACTTAGATACTTTCTCAGGTAAAATAGCTTTTGAACATCAGTCAATGTACGGTTATTGTCTATTACCGCTATAAATAGTTCATAAAAGGGTTTGAATTTTGTAAAATCGTTGCCATCAAAAGTAGGAATTTCTACAGTGGGTAATTTAGAAGTAGAAGTACATGTGGATTGAGAAGACTCCGATTGGGTAAGCATACGTATAGTTTCATTGATCTTAGCAAGGGTTTTAAAAAATCTTTCCTCAAATATACCTACATCCTCAGAATCTTCTTCATCCAAACTCAATATATCTAACTGAAGAGATTCAAACTGTTTTAATGAAGTAATAGGCTTATCTTTCCTTCCCTCTAAAAGGTCTATTGTAGCCGAGGCGAGGTTTAGCGGATCCTCTACAAAGTTTTGAATGCGGGTCAAAGTTGCTTTACATGACGCTCGCGACAATTTCAGCTTCTTTAGATCAGACATTTTAATACTATTTTATTCGCTCGCAATCAGTATTAATATACCGCGCAAACACTTTTATCACTCGTTTATGCTTATTTATTTAATTCACACAATTTCCGATAAATTGTTATGTATTTACTATCACTTTCACTTTGTATTTGTTTACTTCGATGAACTGTCAAAGTCGAATGACATTTGACAAGACGTCACGAGTGTCAAACTCAAATGACGTTGATGGAGGACAATGACACTTGCTGGTTTGCACTGACAATTTGACAGGAAGCGCCGACCAAGTGTCAGTTGCACGATGAATGAATGAAGAACGATGATCACGTGACATCAATAGTTATACATACCTTAATCTTTATGCTTTATCTGTATGTGGTACCATGAAGATAGAGATAAAATGGAGACCACACTTCGAATACCTACTTGAAGCTATACCTACGTATTGCTATCTCGCTCTCTGTGGGCAGACCCTCTCTTTCTAAGTAGGGTAACCTTTATTTTATTTTTCCTGAGACACGCTAAAGTAGTTACTTTCCATTTAGTGATTTATTTATACAAATATTCATCACTGTTTACTACTAAGATACTAGCCCCCTTTTTTTGGGTGGGAAATCTTCAAATAACTTCTCCCGCTCTGGGTGGAGCAGGAGGGCGTGCCAGACTTTCAGTGACTAAAACCCACCCGTGTTCCCTCAGTTGCCTGTGTGCCAGGGGCCGCGGTATCTCTTTCGAACAACCCGCACCCCTGGCAGCCATCGGCACTTGCGGATCCCACCAGTTGGTGCTGACATCTCTATGAGTCGCGCGTGGAACACAACGCGCCGTCGACTCGGGCTTGGTCCTTACCGGACAGCGAGAGCTACCCATTACTCAAATCAGATGTTTAACTAATTTTGAAGATTAATTAAACATGATGGACAGCAAATGTTTCGAGATTTCTGGGTTAGTCAGTGTTCAGGGTTTTTCCTCCACTGCGCAAATTAATATTATTTATATAATTATATTATGCGGGACTGTAATAGGAACGGTATGAAGCCTCAAAAAGGAAATAAACATTTTCCAAATAAAAATCATTTATTATAACTATTTAATTATACATAACAGCTCATTATGCACTATGCAGTTTCTGTCGTATACGCATGTTAAAAAATGTATTTGCTATTTGCTTAACTATCAACCTAAATATGCACCATCACAGGTCAACGATCTTACGGTGAAACCAATTTCATCAAGCACAATTATTGTTATTTTTATTCATTCTGATAGCAGTTCCCCAAGAAAATTATTTGCAATAAAAAAATATGCAATTGGACACTTAAAGCGTCCAGCGTATGAAACTATCTGAAATACGAGAGCTTCAGAAGCTAATTTTACTGGAACACTTACAGTAATTGGTCCTAAATCTACGTAACCAACGACTTTGTCCAATTTTTGATCATAGGCCAAATTTTATTTTAATGCCATGGGCCATCAAATACTAAAGTAACATTAGTGGCCCCGGCGTTACCGCATTCTCTGTAACAAATGCAAAAAATGATTTTCAGTTCCGGCTGCTAGTCCCAGAGATTAAATTAACAAACAATAAAAAAACAAAAATGTCTTCCGAGTTATAATATGATTATGCATGATGACATTGGAGCAGTGATGGCCCAGTGATAACGGCCGCGATTTACGAGTCAAGTGGGTTCGAACCCAAGCCGATATTTAACTTTCTGTTACATATTTCATCAACACTGTTCTCAAAACGGTGTTCTCAAACATATGCGAATTTTTGGTCCTACCAAAAATTTGGACGTGTCCCTCTCACAGAAAGAGGAGACCTGTGTTCCAGTAATGGGATTATAGACTGATTATGACATGACGTAAAAAGCCATTAAGACCATTATACGTGGACAAAAATAATACACCACATTATTTGAAGGCACGCTCTATGAAATAATGTGGTGGATCTTTTTTGTACCTTCATGAGTAAGCAGAACAGACGCGCCAGACATGTAGGGGCGCCTCCACTAGCAAAAAATAATAATACACTAGACATAAAGATACGCCATCATGGTAGGTAAGTATAATTAAGCGTCAAACAAGAAACTTCATGCTTAGTGTCGTAGTGTCGGTTACCACACCACGGTCAGCACTAACGAGTTCAAATATGTAGTATTTGAATCTATACATAATAATATTATATTATGAAATACACAATAAATTCACATAAAACGTGTGTATTTAATATTTAGTAAAGGAAAGGGAAACTTACAAGTAACCTGTTAAGATTGCTTATATTTTCCACCACGTTTCACTGCTGTTTCCATAAGTGGAGAATTTCTTTCATAAATACCAGAACTAGTGCTTGGTACAGCTAGAGAAGCTATTTTTCACCATAGACTCATCTTGTAGTGTACTCTTTGTCTGAAAATCATAATTATATTTTACAAATTTTTGCTTTTTGTAATATATTTCAACTACTATATCTTAAAAAACGTAATTTATTGCAATATAAATAATTAAATTATGTTAATTGTTTACCTTGCTTGGTGATACTGTTTCTTGATTTGTTATATTAGGAACTGCTGTTTGTTTTCAGCGCCTTGTTGTTGAATATTATTCTGATTCTTGAAAATGTAAATTGCAAATCCGTGCACTTTCATAAAACTCCATTTTCAATGCTACAATGGATAACAACAATTTTCTCGGAGTACTACTTTTAGGAAATCTAAAAAAAAAACATTTAATGGATATTAAAATTATTAGAATAATGAGAAACAAAAATTACATATCTAAAAAATTAAATAGTATGTATATATACAGAAATATAGAAAAATCTGTAATTAGTTAACGTCCCAAGGAAATTCCCAGATATATCCTCAATATGGTCACACTACTTCGGCATGACATAAACAAAAAAAATACGTAAACAAAACACTAAAATTGCACATAGTCAATTTAATTCAATGAAAAACAGTGTAAAACTATTTGATCCTGACGTAGTTATCGTTTACTAATATGTTAAAAACACTGTTAAAACGTTTTAGGAAGAAATAAAGTGAAAATACAAAGAAATATGTTTGCAATGATTCAATGTCCTACTTCACTTACTGGTGAAATCTTATATCACCTCCTGGACACCACCTACTTCTGCAACCACGAACTATACAGTTTTGCACCATTTCTTGAATTATAACAATTATTACCGTGAAAAATCTCAAATAAAGCTGTGAAACGCAAGGTAAACAACCGCCATATTGGCTCCTATTTATTTTGACTTAAGGCTAATGTTGCCACATTGTCGAATCCTTAGGAAATGGGATTTGAATTCCGTTATCCGCCAACCCAGCTTTGCCTAAGCCCTAAAATTTCGGGATTTTTTATTCAACTAATAGCATTTTAACTATTTGATAATAGGAACATTATTGGACAGTGTTTAACTTCTGATTTGGTTAGTGTGGTGAGTATTCCTAAGAATTTACTAGGAGATTCAAATAAGGAGATGGCAATACTATTGTCCACACCAAAAAGAGAGGTCGGCCCACAGAGAGTGAGATAGAGATCTGTAGGTATTTGACTCAAGTTGTTGTTCCGAGTTTGGGCTCCATTTTTACCTATATCTTCATGTGTGGTACATACCAGAGTGGGTAAATGAAATCTACCCACATCCATATCCATAAAAAAATGCTAGTGAACTTGATGATCCAAATTCCAACTCCAAGATCGCACCAATTTTGCGATGCTTCACGATTATTGACGTGAAACTGGAATAAAATCTTCGTGATTCGATAGGATCACCCAAAATAAATTTCAATTGTAAATTCGCACCAATTTAGCGATGCTTCACGGTTATTGACGTGAAGCCGGAATTAAATCTTTGTGATTTGATGTGATCACCCAAAATATTTTCAGGGTGAGGTTGCGCCGGGAGTTTGAGACATGGTCCCACCCAGTACAAACCAGCGCGTTCACACAATCCACGACTATTACCGAAAACACTGTTACTCGAAGAATAACTCACACTGACGCTCGAAGGACCACTTCTTTGTTTGGAATAAAACAAAGAGAGAAAGTAAAAAATATAGATTTTCATTTTATTAAAATATAGAAAAAACCTATGGCCGTTCACTCGGTAATTTTTACAAAGTCATTAAGAAGAACGTGTGTTGCCACACGTCATAACACCTTTTTAGTGCACGTTAATGTTGCACACATAAATATAATTAAAATTAACAAAATGATTGAATTTGATTCTAAATTATTATAGATTATTGCAACTAATTATATTAATCTATAATAATTCAGGATATCAAATATTTATGTTCACATTGTATTGAACAAGAGGTTCTGTTACAGGTTTGAAAACGGATTCCAGTGCTTGTTTATTGCTAATCTCAACATCTCTCATTTTTCGTACTTTTATCTTTACAGCTTCTGCCGCATCAAAAATTTGTCGTTTCAATGATTTTTCCATATTGCAAAATAGGTCGTAATTGATTTAGCGCTGTAAGGTGAATAATAATAACAGACGGGTAATGGTCATATACTTACGTATTCGTGTTCTTAGTCAAAGACTACAAACGTGTCAAATTTACTTCTATAACATCCTCTGTTTTCGGAACAATCTTTATTAATTACAACGTAATTGAACGGCTCACTCCATATTTTTAAACACATTTCACGAAATTCAATCCATAACATGTCAGTGTTGACGTGTTCATCATAAACATGTCTCGTGTTTTTCTCATCTTGTTTAAAAAGTACGATAAGGTTCGCATTGTCTCTTACTAGTTGTTTAGGGATTTTACTATATGTCTGATTTAGATAAAAACAATCAATGAACTTATGTCTCCCCATTGTAAAAAAATCACGCATGCTGTTTTGATTTTCACAAGCAACATCATCAAATACAATCACAGAATTCGGTTTTGTGGTATGAACACTTAGTACTTGCTCATTTTCATGGTATTTCTGAAACGAAATATCTGGCACTCGTTGCAAAACTTTTTCTAAAAATACGTACTTAGGTTGTTGTAAGGTTTTCGAATAAACATAAACATTTTGAAATCTTAATCCATTCTCATGTATAAGAAGACCAACTAGTAAATTGGTTTTTCCACAATTTGTCGGCCCGCAAATGATGCATTGTATAGATTTAGGTAATAATTCTCCATGACGAAAACCAGTTTCCTGAGACTGAACGCAGAGTTTGTTTATATGTAACGATTGTGGTTGTTTTGCAAATTTCATGGCGTTTCATTGAAATGGTTATAACAATAATGGGCCAATAAATAAATTACATCAACATTTATACATCGTTATAAATTTTGTGAACGTATAGTTTACTATTTAGTATGTAAGTACCTATGCACGGATCGAGCAAGGTAAGTCATCGATATCTATATTAATAATATGTCCACGCATCTCTATTGTATATTTATTAGTCACTACAAAATATAGTTGTCTTCATTATTTTTCTATACACAGACGTATCAAGAGCTCTTGAAATGAATCCCAAAAAAATACTGTCCTAGATATGAAATTTATAACAAACACCAAATTCGTGTATTTTCGTTCGGACATTATTGGGCGACAACCGATTCACGAAAAAGATTGGTGATGGAAATGGCTGATGCAGGTTTTTTTTATTGTGGAAATGGTGTAAACGATAGTCATGTGTTTTTCTTGTGGAGGTAGTATCAAAGATTGGGAGATTTACGATGATCCTTGGTTGCAGCATGTTACACACTTTCCTGATTGCTTATATTTAAATGCTGTGAAAGGAAAAGATTATGTTGATAAGTTCCATCCAATCCATCGGGCGGAATAGGCGCCGAACCAGTATTTCGCTGCACAGATTTAATTTGTATTATTGGGCATTCTACTCCACCGAGAGTGACGAGGCGAACGGAGTGAGCCGATGGAACGGAAGGTGGGGTAGAATGCCCAATACCTTCTATATGGATGACGGACTGGTAGCCACGACAGATGAAGCTCTAGCGAATCAATTCCTCAAGGAATTAGGAAACACGCTGAAAATCACCAGAAAACCAGTATCCTACTATTTGAGATTGGGAATTGATCGATCGGAAGACGGTTCTATTCTGATTACTCAGCATTCGTACGCTAAGAAGATCCTGGAACGTTATCAAATGTCAGATGGCAATCCAGTCTCGACGCTCATTGAAAGGACATCGAAGAAGGGAAAGTCGACGATACCTCTGAAAAGAAGTACTTTCCTTATCGTGAGGCTGTAGGAGCACTAGCGTATCTAATGACAGGTACGCGCCCCGACCTTGCATACGCTGTCGGAGTAGTTTCAAGGAAATTGGAGAATCCATCCTGGACTGATGGGCTCAAAGTGAAGAGGATATTCAGATATCTCAAAGGGACTATATCTTTCGGAATAAGATACAAGTCTGGAAAGCACAAGCTATCATTGAAGGATACAGTGATGCAGATCACGGCGGTGATGAGCTCACAGGACGCTCTACCATCGGAGTTGTTTGCCTGTATGCTAGAGAACCGGTGTCCTGGCTTAGTCAACGGCAAGCATCCGTTGCCATCTCAACCACGGAGGCAGAAATAGTAGCTGCCAGTGAAGGTGCTCGCGAACTAGTTTGGCTTCAGAGAGTATTTAGCCAACTTATGACGCTACAAGGCACACCGACGCTCAAAGTGCACAACAGTAGTATATAATTGGGGTATCTGGATCAAAGAAGATCCAGACACCCCAATTATTAGTATTCAAATAGATAAAAAGTATCTATTCAAATAGAAGAAATCTTGTTTGTTGAATTGATGGTCTATTAGAATATACTGTTTAATTCATTGGAACATATCTATTCAAATAGATTAAATTTTATTTATTGAATAGATTGTCTTATCAAATAGACTATTCAAATGACATTAACATTTCTATTCAAATAGTTATTTTTTTATTTATTGAATAGTTCTTCTTGAGTTGAAATGATGGAGGGTAGTAAAGTGACTAAGATTTAATAATCATCAGCTATAACTAAATTACAATTAACTATTAAATTGGTGGAACCTTTAATCTACATATTTATTATTTGTTGGCAAATTTGAACACACAAACTCGATCAGACAAGAAACGACTTGACTTAGTAACGTCATCGGTTATGAGAAACTATTTAATTCAATACCATATCAGTCAAGCTATCTGACACCGACGACTGCATGGCGCCTAACTTTCATTGTTTGTTATTATTTTATAACTGACCCATGATGAAGTTGACAGCAAAATACAAGTGGAAATGCTAAACATGAGGTTCTGGGTTCGATTCCATCCCGGTGAGGCAAAGTTATTAATTCTTACAATTCGTAAATTTTCCATATTTGAATTAAAAGCAAAATATTAGTTAGGTACCAGGTGTTAAAAATAAAACGAATCGTTATTTAATATAGCTTTTTTTTATTATCTCATAGGCACCTACTTAAAACTAATTTGACAAACAAGTTATATTCTTCATCGTATTTACAGTTAACTACTTATATTTTAAAAGTACCTTAACCATAACACAATTTTTGTCAGTTACATGAATAGAGCAGATTTCTATGATTTATTTTCTATTTCATCCTGAATTTTACTAATAATGTCTTTAGCATTGCTGTATATGTCATCAAATAACACAGTTTTAACCACATGTTGAGCGCACACCTCAGCTTCACAGTTACAAATAGAACTTTCGGATTTTGGCATATTATCAGCGTCGTAAATTTCAATTTTAATTATTTTTGTACCCCGTGTCACTGGTTTCTTTATGTATGAATATATTGTTGGTTCTGTTCTTGCTCTCTTTCGGGAAGGTGGAACAAGACCCAGGGATTTTTGTCCTGGTTTTAGAATAGTGGCTGGCTGCTCCATTGGCACAAAATTGAATAGTTCATCCGTATCCTGAAAAAAGAAAACAAACCTTTAAAATGTATGAAAATAGGTTCTCGTTAAGGGTCTATTATAGAAGATGTGATTTGAAATATAGTGCTAATATACCTATTACAATAACTAATATATTGCTATAAGTAGTTACATTAAAATAATTTAAATATTTAGTGAGTACTTACCGACATACTGGAACAATCGCGCCAAGCGTTCCCGTTCAGCCTTCAAAATGGAAATGAATTCCGGTGATATTTTCAGCTATTTATATTCATGAATTATTCTTTTTATTTATTTTTTTGTTAATAGAGTTCAATATAGATGGTTTATTAATGTTAGCATTCCTGGACATAAAAGGTAAGATGAAATTCAAAACCAAGCATCAAACTAGAGCAGGGATGCTGAACCTTTGGCTCAACGGTAAAACTTTAAACACACAATCGTTCCAGCCTAATTGCCTAACTCACGATTAATCATAATCTGTTTCGTTTTGAAACAGATTGTTAAACCATAGCTTCATATGTTCGAAAAATGTGTCTGCTCAACAACATAAATAACGCAATGAATATTGTTGAACTGTCAAAATGAAACCGATTATGATGAATCGTGTTTTATGCAATTAGGGTGCTGGCCACGTAAAATCTTAAAGTCAACAACACGCAGATATAAAAACATAACATCATCATCATCATCCTTGGCAGTCGGGTAAAAAGGTTCACCATCCCTGAACAGTTTACTTACCTCTAGTATATCTTTAATAAATAACAATGTCTGTTTGTTCATAGATTATTGTCTTTTAGTATGTCAATGTCAGTGTATAAAGGGATACTTAGAGTAAAGAGAGTACCCAATCGAATTCGAGAGAGCAAGCAATACTAGTATATTTAAAAAATACATTAAGTATGAAGTCCGCTTCTTTGTTATTAATTTTAAAAAAATACAAGCAAACCCGCGATATTATTATAGTATGTGCAATTGCATCTGTTGTTAGGAAGATTAGCCGAATAAGCAGTTTTAAAATCGTGTGCTCTCTCCATATTTGGGGTTGTGACGTATTATCATCAAAGGTATTTAAGTCGTTGGGCAGCAACCTGGATCAACATTAGCTCTCCTGAAGTTGGTGACCTCAGATCTTCTAATTAATTGTCTACCTAATCTAAAGTGAAAAGTGAAATTTCAACGGCTAATCATGTAAGTACCTATCTATTTAATAAGTATCATCAATTCTTTAATGTTTTGTGAGGCTATTCAGTTATGAATAGAACAAGCAAGTGTGCCTGCTGAGCGTTAGACCCCAGGTTCGATTCCCTAGGTCAGTCAAAAGTTTTTATGTCATATTGTCTATTCGATATATTTTGGTGTATATATTAAGGAAAGAAATTGGACAAACTTCTATTAGATAATGTGTCTGCTCACAGATAGTTTCTAGACAGTTATAAATGAATAGAATAGCAAGTGCTGAACGTTTAACCCTGGGTTCGATTCCCTAGGTCACTCAACAGTTTTTTTCTTTTATTCTACACAATGTCTATTAGATAGTTGGTGTGTATTTTAGGGAAAGGAATTGAGCAAGTATCTGATATTTATCTGCTTGCGTATTGTTTTTTATCACAGTTATTGTGAATAGAATTAAAATTAAATATGCTATGAATAGAATAATTAGTTAACAAGTGCGACTGCTGAGCGTTAGACCCTGGGTTCGATTTCCTAGGTAATTTAACAGTTTTTATGACATATTGTCTATTCGATATTTGGTGTATAAAGTAGAAATAAATTGGAAAGTTCTCTGATATGTATGTGCTCACAAATAGTTTCTAATCACAGTTATTTATATTATTACAGGTCCAGTTTTGCTGACGACCTCTTTCTGTCGGATGACGATAAAAGTTCCCTGCAAGATGTGGCGATAAGCGAAAAAAAGAAAAAACGATCGAAGCCGTCAAGTGCGGACTCGAGATCACACCATCAACCACCGAAAACCACTCCATGTACGTCGTCAGCTCCATCTTCGAAGAAGATGAGAATTAATCCGGTCAGTAAGCATCATCTCACCGCAACAGATTTATTCGGCACCGACAGCGATGAAGAAGACAAGGACACGCAGATAACCGGTAAAAAACCCTGTACTGTTATTAATTCGACGATAACTCGAAGGCTGGCAACAGGCCACGCTCGCCAAACCTTGCCTACCAAAACGGGTACGCATTATATCGAACTAAAGGTTTATCGGTGCGATGAAATTGAAAATGTAGCACCGATGAATCGATGGCGTCAGGCTGTTGTAGCTCTCAAAAACCGGACGGATGAGGGGACTGAGGCTTGGGGCCATCTGACTAAATTTATATGCGCAACCCGCAAAGAATTTAAATCTAGCCCTCAGACCTTTATGAGTTCTTATTTTTAGATACAGAATTTAAAAGTAGGAACTCATAAATATTTAGGCACATACTGATCATATACGTCACGATGTGTCCTATGTAGTACCTACGTAGTTATTAATCTAAACGTTTATTAAAATTTAGTATTAGTGAATACTGTATACATGTTAATCATATATGTATTACTTACAGGTTCTATCTACATTTATAATCCTAGTAGATAGTTATTAGTTAAGCTAATCTTGTAATTAAGTTTGTTTTTCATTTATACGAGTAATTAGACGTTTATGTAATCAATTTTGTTTTCTTTCCAGTTGCACCAACTACCAACTCAATTCAAAAAGATATTTTAATAGAATGTGATAAATGTAAAATCGAATTACCAAAACAGAAATATAAATATCATGTGAGAACTAATATGCATAAATCAAATTGTTTACTTAAAACGAAATTGAAAAATGTTGAAATAATTGCAACTGCATTTCGAAATAGAATAAACACGTATCGCTTAAACCCAGCACCAGATGCCGAGTATTTAACTCCAGAGGCTTTTCTGATTGGGAATCAAAGCGATATTTTGAAACTAATTGAAATATTTTTAATGAAACATAATTGTATTAAAGTAAATTTCGAGCTGTTTGCTTACTTCGTATTACCAAAAACAGGTGAGCAGCAACTGAAATCTTTCAATACAAAGTATGCCAATGTTTATCTAAATACTGATTTAAATGAATTATACATGAATACTAAAGAGACTTTTCAGAGAAAAATGTCTGAATTTAACCAACGTGATTCCGGTTGGTCGTTTATCTCTATAAGTCACTTAGAAATTAATATAAACAAATACTGTCCGATGAGAGGTGGCACGTATATTGAGCTTCCTCCAGCTATAAGGAATACGAAAAGTTGTTTAAATATACAGAACAATGACAACCATTGTTTTTTATGGAGTATTGTTGCTTCCCTATTTCCATCAAAGAATAATGTTTGTAGAATAAAATCATATCCACACTATACAGATGTTTTAAATATTGAAGGAATGTCTTTTCCACCAAGTTTGGTTGACATAAAATTGTTTGAGAAAAATAACTCAGATATCAGTGTTAATATTTATGGTTTAGATAAAACGTGTCGTGTTACTGGACCTCTATACATGACCAGCTCAAGGAAAAACAAACATGTTAATTTGTTGTACTTCGAGCGGAATAGTTCAGGACACTACTGTCTAATTAAAGACCTGGCGAAAGTTATCCGTCGTCAAGTTACTCATCACAAAGGTAACTTTTTACTTTGCGATGCTTGTTTGCAATTTTTTTCTAGTGATTTAAAATATGGCTCGCACAATTGTTCTAAAGTGTTAACTATATTACCGGAAAAAAATAGTATTATACAATTTAAAAATTATGAGAGACAACAAAGAATAAACTTTATTATCTACGCTGATTTTGAAAGTATTTTACTAAACTGTTCTGAAAATAGATCTAAAAATACTCAGAACTTAAAAGTGCATGAACCATCCTGTTTCGCATATTACATATGTTGTTCACACGATCCGGATTTGAATAAATATGTTACGCATAGAGGTCTGGATTGTGTAGAAGTGTTTATAAAGCGTTTAATTGAAGATGTCACTCACATAAATTCCATACTGTCTAAAAATAGACCCATGAAAGCTTTGTCTGTCACACAACAAATAGAGTACGAAGAGGCTACTCGATGCCATATTTGTAAACATTTGTTATTGGGTGACAAAGTTCGAGATCACGATCATGTCACATCTGAATACAGAGGAGCAGCGCACTCTCGTTGCAATTTAACGTTTAAAATATGTCCGTTTATACCTGTTGTTTTCCATAATTTGTCTGGTTATGATTCTCATATATTTATTAAAGAACTGGTCAAGTACGATGGTCCTATTAAAATAATACCTAAATCAAAAGAAAAATACATTTGTATAATGAAAAGCCTCACATCTAAGAACAAGCCTAGTTCTGTTCAAATAAAGTTTATAGATTCTTATCAGTTCTTAAGTTCGAGTTTAGATGAATTATCTAAGAATTTACATGTACAAGATTTCATAAATCTGACAAGAGAATTTGACGATAAAGCCGATTTATGCTTATTGAGACAAAAGGGTATTTATCCATACGAATATGTTGATGAATGGTCTAAGTATGATGAAAAATGTTTGCCACCTAGAGAGTATTTTTATAATACAATGAAGCTGGAACATATTTCTAAAGATGAATATACACATGCACAAAGAGTTTGGTATTCTTTTAAAATGAATTCTCTTGGTGAATACACTGATCTTTACCTAAAATGTGATGTTTTATTATTATGTGACATATTTGAACATTTTAGAAACACATGTTTAGAATATTACAATCTCGATCCAGCATATTATGTATCCGCACCAAGTTTAAGCTGGGACGCAATGCTTTTGTGTACTGGCGTTAAATTGGAGCTTATGCATGACTTGGAAATGTATAACCTACTTGAAAAGGGAATACGTGGGGGATTAGCACAGTGTTCCCTACGACATGCAAAAGCGAATAATAAATTTCTTCCCTATTTCAATGATACTAAGCCATCAACTTTTTTAGTATATCTTGATTGCAACAATCTTTACGGATATGCGATGAGAAAAAGAATGCCTGTATCGGAATTTCAATTTTTATCAGAAAATGAAAGTGCTAATTTTAATGTTTTGAATATATCTGATGATTCTGAATATGGATACATTCTGGAAGTCGATCTCACCTACCCAGAAATATTGCATAATTCGCATAGTGACTTACCATTCGCACCAGAAAGATTTGTGCCTCCTGGCGGGAAAACCACAAAATTAATTGCGAATCTATATGACAAATACAATTACGTAATTCATTACATACATTTAAAACAATGCTTGAACAAGGGGTTGATTTTAAGCCGAATACATCGCATTCTCAGATTTAGACAAGACCATTTTTTGCAAAAGTACATAGATTTAAATACTCGTTTGCGTCAAGCTTCTACGTCAGCTTTCGAAAAAGATTTTTTCAAACTTTTGAACAATGCTGTATTTGGAAAAACAATAGAAAACAAACGCAAGCAAGTAAACGTAAAGTTAGTAACAAAGTGGGAAGATTCTGATAATAAAACAAACAAATATATTGGTGCTGAAAAACTTATTGTACAACCCAACCTGAAGAGTATTTCAATCTTTTCTGAAAACTTTGTGGCTGTTCAGTTAAGCCCTGAAAAATTAATATTGGATAGACCGATTTACATTGGTTTCACTGTATTGGAGTATGCCAAACAACACTTATACCAATTCCACTACGATTTCATCCAAAACAAATATGGCAAGAAAGCTAAGCTATGTTACACTGACACGGATAGCCTTCTTTACTTAGTAGAAACGGATAATTTTTATAAGGATATGGTTGATAATATATCGGTATTTGATACCAGTAATTTTGCTGAGGATAATCCATATGGAATACCTAAAATTAATGAAAAAGTACCAGGCTTGTTTAAAGATGAACTCGGGGGGCTCGGTAATTTGTGAATTCATTGGCTTAAGGGCTAAACTTTATTGCTTGAAAAGTGTAAAGACAACATTAAAGAAGGCAAAAGGTATAACAAAACCTGTAACAAATCAATTAAAGCTTTCTGATTATAATGCTGCTCTATACAATAACAAAATTGTCAAACGTAAAATGAATGTAATTAAATCAATTAAACACGTTCTCTATTCACAACAAGTGAATAAAATTGCATTAAATAGAAGTGACGACAAAAGACAAATACTTCCAAATCAAATTGAAACCTTACCATGGGGTCATTGCGATACAATTTCATGAATTGTACTTAGTACTTTATATTTATAAATGTACCTACTTATATAATAAAGTGTAAAATTAAAAGCTGAAATATGATTATGTTCTAATAGACACAATTGTGACTATCTCTTAACAAATGTGTATGATGTATTACATAGATATAATTTGATTTAATAAAAAAGTTAAACGAATTTTTGTTTTATTTATTTTATTTACCAATTTATGCTGTCCACGCATTTAGTTGAGTAGTAAAAAATTGTTTATGTAATCTTCAACTCAAATATTGGTTCGATTAATAACTCTGATAAGAATTATAAATACTAGAGCCTGAATTGTTTTCATAACAGATACAAACATGAAGTGGGTCAAGCAACAAGTATCATTAGATGTTAAAAATATTGTTGTAAAGGAAAATTCACTACGCCCGAAACACAGCGTACTTCTCCCAAATAATATTAGATGCATAATATGTGGTCCCTCGAATTGTGGGAAAACGAATGTTATGATTAGTTTATTAATTCATGAAAACGGATTAAAATTTAACAATCTTTATCTGTATTCAAAGACCAGCTTTCAGCCGAAATACAGTTTTCTAAAACAAGTTTTGCAAAAAGTTCCTGACGTAAAACTTTTTGTTTTTAATTTTGATGACGATGTTATTCATCCTAACAACGCATTGTCGAACTCTGTTATCATATTCGATGATGTAGTTTGTGAAAAACAAATAAACATACGAAATTATTTTACAATGGGTAGACATAGAGGCATAGACTGCTTTTATTTATCTCAGACGTATTCTAAAATACCAAAGCAGTTATTACGCGATAATGTTAACTTGTTGATCATTTTCAAGCAAGATGTAGTTAACATGAAACATATATACGATGAACATGTAAGTTCTGATATGGAGTGGCCTAAGTTCAAAGATATGTATTCTAAAATCTGGATGCATCCTTACGATTTTTTAACAATTAATAAGGATTGTGAATTAAACAAAGGCAGATATAGAAAGTCCTTTGACAACTTTATTTATTTTGATTAATGATTATATAAATTATGAATGAAAACAAAAAACTATCATTTGTGCATAAATACTTCTGCGTACAAGTCGTGTAATGGATCATAACATTACAAATCAATTAATAAAGTCTGCGGACGCTATAAAGGAAAAGGTGAAACAAATGAAAGACTATGAATTTAGTAACGACACTCAACTGAAGTATTTTTTTAAACCTCTTGCTGACCCACTTAATGCTATAGCAGCTAATAAGCAAATTTCTATACAAAAAAATGAAGATACTTATGATGATCAAACTAAAAACATTGGTATAGCTTCAAAAATGTTTTTACAGGATAAATCATATGATATGTATAAACATGAATCATCTGAATCAGAAAAGTTTTATTCAGAAGGCGAAGAAAGTAACACATCTGAATCAGAAAACGTAAATAATATATCCCTGAAAAAAGAAGATATCTTTGAGATATACGATGATATAAATATACCATTTGGCGTACGTCGTGAGAATGATAAGCATATGATTGGAAGTACAATAGTTAATTTCTCTACCACTCGCGAGAACTCCGATAAAGTGTATTATATTCGCGTAGCTAATAAACAGTATAAAATAACACCAGGCTTAAAAGAATTATTGCTTCGCAAGAAGCCTGATTTAAATTTGGTTAATTTCAAAGATAAATTAGTTTACAAAGAAATACTCATCACAACTAATGCTCATAAAAGAGACTTTGATCCTGCAGGTCAAGTTAAAGGTGATAAGGGTCTAAAATATTCTCAAGTGATCAAACCGTTATTTCCCGAGTCTAGTAAACGCTTACAAGAACCCACAGAAGCTAAATGTAAACAAAAACGAGGCGCTGGTCTACCGTATCTTAAAAAATATAAAAAAAATACCGAACTTGTTTATTGGGATGATCCTAATGAATTAGTGGACCGGCTTAAACTTTTGATCGCATCCAAAACTGCAGGTAATACTAATCTTGACAACGAAATCTTATCAATTATTGAAGAGTTAAAAGAAGCTGGTGTTATAAAAGAATAAAAACACTAATCATATAAACTGAATATCAGTATAATTTTGTAATTCAGAAGTGACAGTTGAAAGAATGAGCAAAGTGAAAAGAGACATTATAAACGAAATTCATAGAAGTGCAAGAATAAATTTTCCTCGAAGGCATGTAATATTAAAAGATATTGATGATCTTTGGCAAGCTGATTTAATGGATATGCAAAGTTTCTCTAAATTCAACAACAACCATAAATACATTTTAGCTGATAATTGATGGATTCTCTAAATACGCTTGGGCTATACCACTTAAACAAAAAAACAAAGAAGCTGTATCTGAAGCTTTTATTACTTTATTGAGTAGAGAAAAACGCATCCCTAAAAACTTACAAACAGATCTTGGAAAAGAATTTTACAATAAAAGTTTTCAAAAAATATTAGTAAACAATTCTATCAACCACTACTGCACTTATTCCACGAAAAAGGCTTCAATTGTAGAACGGTTAATAAGGACGATAAAGAATAAGCTTTTTAAGGAATTTAGTTTCAAGGGGAATTATAAATGGACTGACGGAACACTTGCAAAAACCATTGCTAGATATAATAATACAATACATAGAACAATTGGTTTAGCACCTACCCAAGTTAATCATAGCAATAAAAATAAAGTACTACAGAGATATTTCAATCAAAATCGAATGAAAACAAAATGTCCTAAGTTTAAGACTGGCGATTTTGTTCGAATAAGTAAACATAAAGGCTGTTTCGAAAAAGGTTACACTTCTAATTGGTCGACAGAGATATTTAAGATCAGTAAAGTTCAAAACACAAATCCTGTTACATATTTATTACAAGATGTGAAACAACAACCTATTTTAGGAGCATTTTACAATCAAGAATTACAAAAAACTAAACATCCTGACATTTACCTTGTTGAAAAAGTTGTAAAACGAAAAGGCAGAAAAGTTTTCGTAAAATGGTTGGGGTTATCATCATGCGAAAATAGTTGGATTAACGATACAAATGTTTTATGAGTGATTTATCAATATAACATCATGGTCCACGATAGTGATCTCATTCTGTTTGTATACATGAAAGGAGAAGGACTTATCTTTATTTATTTATTTATTTATTTATTAGGAAACTCAACAGCTTATAACTAATTCACATGAGTTATGAAAAACAAATATCTCTTAAGCCAATAACAGAGTTTCACGACATTTATAGAGCTAGGCTAGCTAGAAGTAGCGAAAGAAAAAAGAAAAACCTTATACAAATCAAAATCAAAATAGGTAAACAAAAAAGTAAAAAAGTAAACAAAAAAGTACGACTGTTGACACATTGCTACATTAAGATTGGAAGATACAAATATGTTGGGTACTAACCCAAATACTATGACTATCTTAACAAAAGGAAAAACAACGGAAAAATAACATAAAACAAAATAAAATTAAACAAAATATTTAAAACGAAATAAGTACCTACTTTGTTTAAAATACTCCGCCCAAAACATTATGTTTAACATTGTAAATAAATTTCTACTTAGCAATTGGAACGTGCTTTGATGAAATATATATTTTAATTTTAACTTTTTAAGAGTGAGTTATGGCACAACTTGTTTACTAAACAATACCTGCTTGACTTGTTTCCGGTATGATTTTTTGGATGAATGAAATATATCGACATTCTCAAAACTCTCAGAATAGATGCGAGGCAGTCGGGTCATAACAGCATTTCTCCCGTATTTTGTACGGCAGCCCGGAATACTGAATAACTTAGTGTGTCTGGTACGCGTTTTAGGTGTACAGAAATCAATACATGATAGCAAATCACTGCTGTCCAAGCGACCTCGCAGGATATCAAAGAGAAAGAGCATATCCAACATCTTACGCCTATCCACAAGGGGAAGCATATCATAGTGTTTGCAGTCTCGGGCATAGGAATCATGACGTCTCCGCGATTTGTAGTTTAGGAATTTTACGAACTTTTTCTGTAGATTTTCGATTCTTTTAGTATATACCTCGAATTGGGGTGACCAGATTGGGCTACAGTACTCCAAAATACTACGCACATATGCAAAGTATATAATCTTTAAACTATGACAATTTCTAAAAGGCTTACAAGTACGCATTACAAAACCAAGGTTACGAGAAGCTCTATTGGTGATGGTATCAATATGTTGGTCAAAGAGCAATTTGGAATCCAACATTATACCAAGATCTCTGACTACATCAACCCTTTCGATCGCATTATTATTAAATCCATAAGGATACTTAGTTGGGTATTTAGAACGGCTAAAGGTAATGCATTGACATTTCGAGACATTGACAGTGATATTATTTTGATGATAATACTTGAATAATGCATCAAGATCACGCTGAATCAGTTCACAATCAGTACTGGATTTTACACACAAGTATATTTTCATATCATCGGCGTACATGAGATGTTTTGCGGATTTGAAACACGAATGAATATCACACAGGTATGCACAGTAAAAAAGGGGACCCAATAAAGATCCTTGGGGAACACCCGAGGGGATGTTTACGAAGTCAGATTTAAAACCTCCCATAACCACAGCTTGCGATCGGTTCGATAAGTATGACTTAACCCATCTCAGTAAATCTCCATGGATCCCAAGCTTTTGCAGCTTTGCCAGCAAGATCACGTGATCCACACGATCGAAAGCTTTTTCGAAATCCGTGTAGATCACGTCAACCTGGCCACCGGCTTCCATATTATGCAAGACATAGTTACAAAACGTGGCCAAGTTAGATGCTGTGGACCGTCTCCTAATGAATCCGTGTTGGGTCTGGCCTATACCATTTGAGATGGTTGGATATATATTATTAAAGATGATTTTCTCTAAAACTTTGCTAAGTGTGTTAAGAATAGATATTGGACGATAGTTTTTTATATCCATCTTGGGCCCCTTCTTATACACTGGCACTATATGAGCTAATTTCCACAGGGATGGACAGACGCACTCTGCTAAAGACTTTTGAAATAATAAAGCTATAGGATGTGCTAAACTATCAGCGCAATTGTACAAGAAGATAGAAGGTAGTCCATCGTTACCGGGTCCTTTTGTTGTATCTAACGCGCGCAAGGCTTTAAGTACGGTGTATTTGGTGATAGATAGGTTAGATAGGACATTAACTGATCCGGTCAGTTCATCAGGAGTACTCGTAGCTGCAGCAGAGTGCGCGGACGGGCTGACGAAAACACTGTGAAAGTATTTATTAAAAGCAGTACAAATTTCCCGACCCGACTCAAATGTATCCTCATTTAAAATCATTGTTTTTGGGTATTGACTACTGCCTCTTTTACGTTTAACATAGGTCCAGAAAGTCTTCGGAGAATGACTTATCGCTTTCTCCGTCTGAGTTATATAATTTTGAAAAGAGGACGCATCAACATCGTGTTGTCTAGAACGTAACAATGCAAATTCGTAGTAGTCCCTGGGATTACCATATTTTTTCCATCTTTTATGTACTTTAATTTTCTCACGAATTATTTTTATCAGTGCACGACTGTACCAAACAGGGTAATTATGAATTTTCGGTTTATTAACTAAGGGGATGAAACGCTCCACGCCAAGTTTAACTTCTGTGTAAAACGAGTCAACAGCAACGTCCACCGAATCAACCGACAATTTATCATCCCAATTTATCTTGTTAAAGTATTCATTCAGTTCCTTATAATCTCCCTTATAATAATTACGACGTGGTATGTGCACTTCCTCAAGGGGTGTTATGAATAATTCAGTAGCCTTTATGACAAGAGCGGGATGATGAGAATCTTCTTGGAGCAATGGATCATCGCTTCTACTAACAAGGAGGGGTATAGTTGAAAAACATAGATCTAAAATCCTGTTGATAGTATTTGTGTTAAGGTTGTATTGAGATAAACCGAGAACGCTCATTTCATCTGCAAAGGAAGCAGCAGCCGTTCTGATTTGCAGTGAACAGTTATTTAATATAGAATAGCCTGCATCATTCCATGACAAACAAGGTAAGTTGAAATCACCGATAAGAACAAAATTATGATTACTATTCACAGCCATTATGTCCGATAAAGCTTGCCCAATGTTATTCAGACGCAATGGGATACTAGATACATCGGGGGGCATATATACTAGAATAATATGCAAGTCTTCCCGAGTACCAACGCTTCGAGATGAGAGTGTAACATGCAACATCTCTACACCAGCACAATGAAAATCCTGACGTCGACTAGTGTCGAATTTACGATTGACGCACATCATAACACCACCACCAGTTTTTTTATCAGTTGAATTAAGATCACGGTCTTGCCGGAATATCAAATATCTGTTATCACATAATTCACTGTCAAAAATGTCATCCTGCAACCATGTCTCCGTAAATATTAAAATGTCATAACTAGTACGTGAGATACTGTTAAACAAATCCAATACCTTAGTTCTCATACCTCGAGCATTTTGGTAGTAAAAATTTAACTGTGTGTTAGCCATCAATAATTATAGGAAAGAACATTTAAAGTAAAATAACACAAGTCGGTAGCTTGACGGTGGGGAAGGTATTGGTTTGAGGGGCAATAGCATAAACGTAATGTGTTCAAAGTTTGAGAGGAACCAAAACAAAATATCAATAATCACTATAATAAAACCATGTGACAAAACGACATTTGAACGACTGTAAACAATCAGTACCGATCGGATCGAGGGGTAACAATTTTGCCGATTGCACACGCAGTGTGGGTAGGTGGTGAAAACTCTGTCAATTACCAAGCATAAACCCACAACCATTGCGCCATAACTCATTAGTTTAAGCATGTTTAATGTATAATTAGATGGAAGATAAAATAAATACAATCGGAAAAAATCTATGTTTATGACTACAATCAACTTCGCGAAACTTTTAATAAGTATGTAAACATCAACTAGGCACGCGTCTACTGTTAAACATAATTGACTCATTGTAACGTAGTTATCGTTTAAACTATGATACCACATGAATGTCACGTTATAAATATCACATAAAACATGTTGAACAAAAGTACAGTGGAGCACAGTAGGCTTACGTGAGTTTTTGTAACATATCAAGGTTACGGATGAATATTGTATCAGTAGTTTCAGACTTTCTCACGTAGATGCGTCCTCCACGCACCCACACAAATTTGTATTTTAGCTCCTTTGCACGTTTACGAGTTACAGCATGCAAGTTTTTATTTTCCGGTGATAGGTTCTCAACGACAAACACAGGAAACTTTTGACTCGTGCCGATTCCCAGGTCATGTGTGTTTAACTTATCTTGAGCATTCTTTTTATTGTATGTCAGGACAGCAGATAGAAATGTATCACGGGTACGGGGAGAATTAAATTTAGTTAGTATGGACCGTGGACGGGAACTGTCTGGATTCAATTTCGCAATTCTTGCACAGTAATGTATATCATTGTCATTAATCGACACGCTTACCGTTCGGCCAATTTGTTTAACGATATTTACTACATTTTCCGATTTATGTTCCGGGACACACTGTATTTCAATGTTGGAGGCCCGCGACAGTTGATCAATTTGAACGAATTTTCCCTTAATCTCGGACAGTTCATAGTGTAATAATTCATTATCCTTCCTCATTTGGTTAATTTCATTACGATAAATAACGTTATCATGCTTTAATTTGGTTATATATATATCAATGGTTTAATTAATAATTTACCATTTGAGCTCCATTTGCCCGGTTATAATTATTGTGGTCCAGGAACTAAATTACGTGAAAGATTAGCTCGAGGTGATAAAGGAATAAACAATTTAGACGAATATTGTAAATATCACGATATTTCATATAACAATTCCAAAAGTTTGAAGGATCGTCACAAAGCAGATATAATTTTACTAAAAATGGCAAAAAAGCGTGCATTGTCTTCCGATGCAAGTACAGGAGAAAAACTTGCTGCCAATTTAGTTAGTAATATAATGTTAACAAAAGTAAGTTCTGGAGCAGGGCTAAAAAAAAACTTTAAAAATTTAGTAAACAATACAAAAAAATGCATTAAAAAAGTTAAACCAAAGTGTAGGAAAAAATTAATAGAATTAGCCTATGCTGCTGCTAGAGAATTGAATCGTGATTCATCTCCAAGAATTCCACGTATAATACCAATTCCTAAGTCTGGAGGGGTTTTACCTTTAATTCCAATATTTGCTGGTTTGTCCGCTGCTGGTAGTATTGCAAGTGGAATTGCTGGAATCGTCAAAACCATAAATGAATATAGAGATGCAAAAAAGCGTTTAGAAGAAATGAAAAGACATAGTAAAAATGTGGAAGGTGTATGTATTGGAAACGGACTACAGCTCAACCGTTACAAGGATGGACTTGGAATATATACAAATATAAAGAAAAAAAACTAAATCATAGGCTACCTAATCGTGCTCTTACAAATATAGATATCATACATTTCACAGAAGACGTCCCATATTTTCGCGGAGTGTATATGAGAGATATGTTACCAAAGTCTCCTTTTTCTAAAGAGTGCGGAATCATAAATTTAGATAGTTCTAAAAATTCTGTCGTGGTCGTCGCAGCGACCCCGTAAGGGGGCGCGGCAAGCGGTGTCGGGGCATCGCCCCCTGCCCGCGGATGCAGTACTGAGGCCCGTAAAGACGGGCCTATCATTTTATTCGCCTCAATGGGCTTTCAAAGTCCATGGGCTCGCGCGGCTAGAAAGCAGCTGCGAACCCATGTGAGTGGCTGCTGAAGTGACTCTGTGAGCGCGCCACGGCGTTGCATTCAACGCCGCTTTCTTCTCGACACCCCGGCGGTCAGACACCGCCAGGTGAGACCCCCGGTTTCCCGGGGGAGGCCCAGCGGATGCCGACCAGCGACGAGGGTGTCTTTCGACGCTCCCACAGAGTAGGTGAGTGGCACCCGCCCGTTCCGTTCGCAGAGCTAGCCGCTTGCGGTCCGGGCTAAGGCGCCGTCCTGTGTGTGTGGGCGGCATTGTACTGTGCTACGCCGCCCAGTGTCTACGTAAGAGACGCGGGCCCACCCGCGGCTCTACGTGTGTGTGGTTGCGCTTGTGCAGTAGTGCTTGACTGTTTTGCGTTGCGTGACTCGCCTATATTAACCTAGCGCGAGCCACGCCGCGCGGTGTGCAATGGTGTTTGTGGAGTCTTTATGTCACGAGTGGGCCGCGTGTAACCTGAATGCAGCCCACTCGGAAGTCAGTCCGGGGGGGTGGAGGCATTTACGTCCGCGATCAGGTCGCGAGGCAGTGGCCTATGGTCGGGAGGGCGCGCGTGCCACGGTGCAATCTGCTTGACGTGAGGCCAGGCAGATGCGTCCGCACGCGCGTACAACCTCACCGCTAGGTGCCGCACAAACTCATCCAGGCCCTCGATCCCGAGATCCCGCTGGATTACGTCGTTCCTCACAAAGTGAGGAGCGTCAACAATGGTCCGCAGCGCAAGATGTTGTTGCGCGCGGAGCAGCTTCCGGCTCGACTCACTTGTGAGGACGAACCAGGCAGGGGCGGCGTATGTCAATATTGGGCGTATGTACATTTTGTACACGCCCAATTTGACGCACACCGGGAGGCGGGACGAGAGCACTGGTCGGAGGAGGTTGCGGGCAACCCTGCCTTGGCCTGCGACTCTGCGGACGTGTGGCCCCATGGTGAGCCGACGGTCTATGGAGACCCCCAGGTATTTCACCCGGGGGGACCACGCGACCTCGGCCCCTTGCAGCTTCAAGGGTGGTGGGAGAGGCGCGAAGCCGGTGACCATCGCCTGCGTCTTACCCACGTTCACCGACAGTCGCCACTTGGACAACCACTCGGGAAGGAGATCGAGCGCGCGCTGCATCTTGACCGCCGCGTACTTCGCATTAAGCGATGTAGTGATGTACGCGGCGTCGTCGGCGTACAGCGCGAGCATAGCGTCCGGAGTGGTGGGGATATCGTCGGTGTAACGCGAGTAACACGCCGGCGAGACACAGCTGCCTTGCGGTACGCCCGCTAACACCGGCCGGGCGCTTGAGAGCGCCCCTTCGACCACCACCCTGAATGTCCTGTTGGCAAGAAAAGTGGAGACCACCTTGACGACGCGACGGGGCGCGTCCGTGGTGGCCATTTTATAAATGAGGCCGTCATGCCACACACGGTCGAAGGCCTTCTCCATGTCGAGAAGTACTGCCACCGAGTATTCCTTCTTGTTCAGCGCAGCTGCGAGGTGATGCAGTACCCTCGACAGCTGGAGCGTCGTGCTATGTTCCGCCCGGAAACCGAATTGCTCCGGTCGTGGCGAAATGTGCGGCTGGAGGTGTCGCAGCAGGAGTGCTTCGAACACCTTGGAGACTGTCGGCAGCAAGGTAATTGGCCGATAGCTCTCCGGCTTCAGGGTATTCTTCCCCGCCTTGGGCAGCATTATGACGCGCCCCTCCTTCCACGAGGCAGGGAAGGATCCGGTGCGCAGTATCGCCGTAAACAGGCGCGCCAGCGCCGCTACCATACGGTACGGCAGGTGGCGCAGCACTGTATTAGTGATACCGTCCGCACCGGGGGCCTTTCTGGGCTTCGTCCTTAGGATGGCGCGTCTAACTGCGCCAGGCGAGAAGAACACAGGGTCTTCATCGGGAGCTATCGGCGTTGCGAAGTAGTCTCCAAGGTATTTCTCAACCACTGCGACATGCTCTGCATCGCTGGTCGGGTTTGGGCGGAACTGACGCTCCAGGTGCTCGGCGAAGACCTCCGCCCGGTCCTCCGCTACGTACTTGAGCGCCCCGTCGCTGTTGAGCAGAGGGCGCACCGGGGGTGGGGTATTCGTTAGTTGGCGGCATAGTTTGTGCAGGGACGGCCAGCTGTCCGCCGCCTCCTGAATCCTCTCTTCCCAGCCCGCGACGGTGTGTGCCTGAAGTGCGGCCTTCACCTTATCCGCGAGACGGTTAAGTTGCGTCTTCATAGTGGGGCATCTCGTTTGCTGCCACTGCTTGCGTAAACGCCTCTTCACGGCGATCATTGCGTTAATATGCGCTGGCAGGGGCGGCAATAGCACTCTCCCCTGCGGCTGTGTAACGGTCGCCGCTTCCAAGGCGCTTTGTACGCAAGCAGTGACTTCCTCCGCCGTCTGGTCCACGTCCGCGGATGAGGCGATGGGCCGAGTCGGCGTGGTGGTCTCCACTTTCTCAGCGAATAGTGTCCAATCCGTGGATCGACGTGGCGCTATAGGAGGCAGTCGGGCCGGCACGCCCGAAAGGACGACGAGCACCGGTTGATGATCCGATCTTAGCTCGTCGTCGATCACCTGCTGCGTGATCTGGCAGCGTAGTCCTCTATGGACCACGATGTCCAGCACGTCCGGCATATACCGTGTGGTATCAGGATAATGGGTGGGGGTCTCTGGGCCGGACACCGTGTACCCGAAGGCTTCCGCGTCCGCGAAAAGCCGGCTCCCCCCGGTATTCATTTTTATAGAATTCCACGCTGGGTGCGAACAGTTTAGGTCGCCAGCGAGGATGGCTGCATTTGGTGTAGAGGTTACAAGCGCCCGCAACTCCAGTAAGTCCAGATGGGACGCGGGCGGCTTGTAACACGCGTAGATGTTGATGTCCTCACCGGCAACGTGCAGTTGGACACCCAGCGCGTAGAAACTGTTTAACGACGGCGGGGGGAGCTCTTGGTGGACGACTCTCCGCCTCACCAGTACTGCCAGACCACGGTACCGGGCGTGAAGTGCCGACCGCTCGTCCTTCCTGTAGCAGAGGAACCCGGGGAACCTGACCCTATCCTCGGGCCCCAGGTGCGTCTCGCTTATCAGCGCCACGTCGATATTTTGTGCCCTCAGGAGATGGCGGAGGGGGGCGACCTTATCCCTAAGGCCGCGGGCATTCCAATGTATCATCCTCAACGGCCTAGCCATGGTAGAGGGTAAGTAAAGTGGCCAGGCCGTCAAGGATGACGGTCTCAACATCCTGTCCCTGCCTGATGGCCTTTATTAGGTCCATCAGCAGCTGGATCGCGCAGGCTGTGAACTCCTTTTTAGTGGTGTCTGCGCCGGCGGCGCCACCACTAGGTAGGCTTTGCTTCAGGGTTTTGGCCCGGCCTGTTTCCTTTCCTAGCCGCGGCGCCATGCCGGCGCCCGCAGTTTGGATTTTGGCCTCAGTTGTTCTTTCGGGTTCACTTCCTATGTCCACAGCCTGCGCCCCGCTGGAAACAGGGGCGGCCGTAGGGACCTCTTCCAAGGTCGCGGCGGGGGGTTCGGGCTTCTTTCCCTTCTTTCTCCCCCCGCTTTTCTTCTTTTTCCCCTCCCGCTTTGAGGAGGAGGGTTTGCTCCTATCTGTGGGCCCGTTCGCTGCCGCCATAAGCGTCACGCTCTTGGGCCCTTCTGGCTCCTCAATTTCCCGCCTCTCGGGGGCCACTGTGGGCCGGCGAGTGGTGGCGGTTATGGCGGCAGGTCCCGCCCGCCTGTTCTGCAACTCCGCCTGGAACACGGGGCACTTTATATTGCACGCGGGGTGCGGGCCACCGCAGTTGGCGCAGGTGGCCGGCTCCTCCCGCGGGCGCGGGCAGTCTCGTGCCGCGTGATCCCCGCCGCATCGTACGCAAGCGAGCGGGCGGTGACACTGGTGCGAGCTGTGTCTGAATCGCTGGCACCGGTGGCACTGTGCGGGCCCACGCTTCCCTCTCCAGGCCTCTATTTTCACCCCGCGCATCAGCATGAATACCGAGGTGTCATAGATGGCCCGGACGTCGGGGGTCCTCTTTATAACTGCGTGGAACACGCAGCCGGGTCTTCCTTGCGCCCCCTTAATGTGACGCACATACTCCGGCTCGTATCCCATCGCTTTTAGCTCCTCCTCAATCTCCTTGGGGTCCGTATCTGCAGGGAGTCCCCTTATGGCGATTTTTAGGTTCCGCTCCGCCGGCAGGGAGTACGCGAACCAAGAAACTCCGCTGTCTTTCTCTAGGCCGGTCAGATACCGCTGGACCAGCCTATACTCGTCCTCGGATTCGGGGGAGAACCTCACCCCCCCACCGTAGGGACGGGCGTTTGGAGGCCGGCCCAGCTTGGCGCTGATGGCCCGGAAGTGGGTGGCCCAATTTGGTAGCGTCTCCACCACCAGCGGAGGGAATCGCGGTTTCTTAGGTTTCTTTGCCACCTGCGGCTTTGGCGACGTCGACGTCGCAGCGCCTGCAGGGGCAGTGGAGGTCGTGGCAGTGGGTTGAACAGGGGGAGGTGGTAAACGTGCACTTACCCCTGTTGTTGTTCTTGGTGGCAGTGGTGATGACGGCTGCGACTGCGACTGAGGAGGCGAGCGGCGCGTCGCTTCCGCAAAAGTGGGCGACGTCGGCGGGCCCCGGCTCCGCGGCGCGCTATCGCGCTGAGGCCGCGGCGGGGCGATGCAGTACCTCTTCGCCTCCTCGACATCACCTCCGGAGCTCTTTCTTCGCCGCTGGGGCCTGGACTCGAGCTGGAACTCGTAGTCAAACCCCAGCAGCGGGGCAGGTGAAGTTACCGGGCTGGTTTTGCCGGCTCTCGGTCCGCCGGCCGGGGGCCGCGTGCCGGATCGCGGGGTCGTGTCCCCAGACACGTCGTCGCGACCGGACGCGACCGAGTCCAGTGAAGCTAGCGACATGCTCGATCCCGCCCGGGATGAGCATGCCGACAGCATGGCCGGCGAGTCGAGACCGGCTGTCCGTGGGGGCGCCGGCGATGCTGATGCTGGCGCAGGCGGCGCCAGTCGCGCCGGGTAAAAGAGCGGGCCAGCACTGGCCGGCCTCTCGGGGTCCGCTGTCGTCGGTCCCGCCGGCGGAGGGCGGGGGGGTCGTCGGGCGGCGGTGCTGTGCGGTGCTGTCTCCACTCGAGGCAGCTTAGGTGACTCCGATGATAGAGCTTCGGTCGCCGGCGGCGACGCGAAGCGCGGCGGCGGCGCAGTAGTGCGCGCATGGGGCGCGCGAGGGCGCGCAGAGGGTACGGGGGGCGCGGGGTGCGCTTGCGTCACTCGTTGCGCAAGCGGCGCCTGATGCACAGGCGCTGCACGGTGCGCAGGCGGTGCAGAGGATACGGGGGGCGCGGGCGGCGCGTGGCGTGCAGGAGGCGTGCGGCGCGCAGTTGGCGCGCTGGGCACGAGCGGCACGGTATGCGACGGCGCTGCGGAGCGCATCGCCGGCGCAGCGGAGCGCACAGCGGGTACGGGAGCACGCACGGGCGGTGCTGCGGCGCGCGCTTGCGGCGCGCGGCCCGCATTTGCGGCAGGTACCGGCACCTGTAAGGGCACGGGCCGGAAAGCCGCGGGGCGGACCGGCACCGCGTGCCGGCTCGACGACGGCGTCGGCGCAACACGCGCAGGCGCCGATGACGTCGGTGGGCCGGCAGACGCAGCTTGGCTCGTCGCCTCCCCCACTCTCCTGCTTGATCCTTCCCTTCCTTTCTTGAAGGTCTTCGTTTTCTGGGGCGGCTGTCCCGCCGGTGGTGCACCGGACGACGCACGGCCGATATTCGGCAGCGACATCGCCCGATCCAGCACCGGCCGGTCTTCTTCGGGCCCGGCATCACGGCCCAGTGAGCCGCGCTTGCCGGGCTGAGACATCACGGGGGCGGGGGCCTCCGCGACCGCAGCGGTGAGTATTCACCGGGCTGCTCTGGTGCTCCCCTTGTGTTCGCGCGGCCTGCTAGGCAACCTGCGCAAACACAACGGGAACGGGTTAAAATTTGGCGGTCCGCGCGGAACAAACACAACTTTTCACTATGAATTAGCTGTGGTAGCCACAAGCCAATCCTAAAAATTCTGGTACACATTGGGTAGCCTATGTAATTTTAAATAAATATGTTGAGTACTTTGACAGTTACGGCAACTTGAAACCCCCAATAGAATTTGTTCGATATGTAGGTTCTAACAATATTAATTATAACTACAATAATTTGCAAAATAATAACTTATTCAATTGCGGACATTTATGCATTCAATTTCTAAAAGATTTTTGGAAAAAGCTCGGTTTTATAAAATCATCGCTTAAAAAGGTTTAAATGTTAGGTGTCGCCAACATAAGACAACACTTTGAAATTATCTGTCGCAAGAGATGAATGTCAATAAAATTTAAAAAAAAAATGATCGCTTACAATATAAAATCAACTGCCAATGTTAATACTTTTACTCGTTCTCGTACCTTCAAAAGACGAAGACCTATACGGAGTATAAAAAGAATAACTAAGGATAATAAATTATTTCTTCGAGCTTTGGGATTTAAATTATGAGCATTCTTCAAGTGAATGATTTACCGCAATTTGACAACTCTATAGTGAGTTATGAAATTCATACATATAATCCATATACCAACAGTTTCAATGAAAATGATGAAATACGTATACCCATAAATCAGCAAGATTTGTACGTCTTACCTTCAGCCAGCTACATTTACGTTGAAGGTCGAGCCACAGTGTCTTCTAAAGATGCATCAGGAAAACTTACTCGAAAGAGTGTTAATTTCACTAATAATCCTATATCATTTCTATTTCAAGACATTCGATATGAAATTAACGGTGTTGAGATAGATCGAATAAAAAATGCAGGTATTTCTACAACTCTTAAATCATATGTGTCAATGAACGAGGGGGAAAGTAAGGCTGCTGCTATTTGGGGTTGGAATTTGAACGGGGTTAAAAATAATGATGGTATTTTTAGTGCGCTTATACCTCTGAATAAAGTTTTAGGATTTGCGGAAGATTATAACAAAATTATCGTTAACTGTAAACATGAACTAATACTTAAAAGAAACAGTTCGAATCTTAATAGCGTTGTACTTGATAATGACGACTCCATTGAAGTAAATATAGAGAGACTGCAATGGCGTATGCCTCATATAAAAGTTTCAGATCGGGAAAGACTAACTTTACTTAAACATTTAGAAAAGGATCGTCCTATTCAAATGGCATTCAGAAATTGGGACTTGTACGAATACCCTTTATTACCTAAAACTACAAAACATTCCTGGGTTGTTAAGACTGCTTCACAACTCGAAAAACCGAGGTATGTGATCTTTGGTTTGCAGACAAATAGAAAAAATATTAAAAGTAAAGACTGCTCAGTATTTGATCATTGTAAATTAACTAATGTCACTCTTTTTTTAAATTCTCAATATTATCCATACGAATCAGTGAATGTGAAATTTTCTGAAGATAAGTATTATATATTATATGAAATGTTCACCAAATTTCGTCAGTCTTATTACAACACCCGGTCTGAACCAATGCTTGGTTTGAGCGAATTTAAAGAAAAGGCCCCTTTATTTGTAATTGACTGCTCAAGACAGAACGAAGCTTTGAAAACGGGAGCTGTAGATGTGAGACTGGAAATAGAAAGTTCTGAAGATATACCAGCAAATACATCTGCCTACTGTCTTATCATCAACGATCGTCTTTTCGAATATAAACCTTTAAGCGGTATTGTAAAGAAATTGTTATGAACGCTATAGTCGATGTGCAAGGGTTTAAGACGGAAAGTAACGAGTTTATCGTAAAAGAAATAGCAATTGCGTGCGGAAATAAAATTGTGGTATTATTGATCAAACCACCATTCCCATTTTACTGTCTTACAAAAAAAGAAAGATTGCAAGTAAGTTGGATAGAGAGAAACAGAAATATTTTCTGGAAAGAGGGTTTTATACCATACTTAAACTTAAATCGATATATTGTACCTTATCTGGAAGATAAAAACATTTATGTTAAAGGATGTGAAAAAGTGTTGTGGTTAAAAAACATTGTTAAACATGACAAAATATATAATTTAGAAGATAAGAACTGTCCTCGTTTACAAAAATTGTTTGATGATTATAGAATGTCTAGTAATATATTTAGTTGTGTGTATCATTCGAATGTATGTGCTTTAAAAACTGTAACGTGTTTAAGAAAATGGTGTACAGATGAAAATACATTTTTTAATTGATGTTTCCTTGTTTCATTTAATAACAAAACAAAAACACATAAACACAACATATACAATACATAGAACCACGCCGAACTATGCTATAATTTTAAAGATACTGGAAAAAAAAACTAAACTTCTGTCCTGTGCGTTATGACTACGACAACATCACATCTTTATAAATTAACAACACCAGATATAAGACTTCATTATTCTTATATACATACCCGTATCACGACCTTAATAAAATGATTCAAAATTATTTTAAGCCTCGATATGAAATATATAATGAACATAAAATTCGATTATGTACATTCAGACATTATTGGGCTACAGTAGATTCAAAACGAAGATTGGTGATGGAAATGGCTGATGCAGGTTTTTTTTACTGTGGAAATGGTTTAAACGATAAAGTTATGTGTTTTTCGTGCGGGGGTGATATCAAAGATTGGGAGTATTACGATGATCCTTGGATGCATCATGCAATATTTTTTCCTGCTTGTTTTTATTTAAATGCTGTAAAAGGAACAGATTATGTTGATAAACTCAAACGTCAATTTTATAAAGAAACAAAAGTGTAAAAAATGGTACTACAGTGAAAGATTGTTTCCGAACACAAATAAATATGTTTAATTAACATTATTTTTTGTTTTATTTATTAAAATACTTGTGACACCTCTAAGACCTATCACTCAGTTCTTTATCTTGGATCATTATCCATTTAAAATGTAATACAATTCAGAATCTATTTGAATTAGTGTTCCGTTGTATATTCTAAATTCTAATAGACCATCAATTCAACAAACATGATTCCTTCTATTTGAAACAAAGGTTTTAACTATTTGAAGATAGGATAGATAGTGTTTGGATTTCCTGATGATCCCATTAATTTAAATAGCCAATTATAATTTACTTACAGCTGATGTATCAATAAATCTTCATTAATTTATCACCCTATAACTATACGATAAATACAAACTAATTGAATAGAAATGTTAATGTCATTTCAATAGTCTATTTGACTAGACAATCTAGGTATTCAATAAATAAAATTTAATCTATTTGAATAGATATGTTCCGATGAATTAAACAGTATATTCTAATAGACCATCAATTCAACAAACAAGATTTATTCTATTTGAATAGATACTTTTTATCTATTTGAATACTAATAATTGGGGTGTCTGGATCTTCTTTGATCCAGATACCCCAATTATATACTACTCACAACGAATCTGCAATACGTCTCGCTCACAATCCGGAATTTCATAAACGGACCAAAACGTATTCGTGTGAGACACTTTTTTGTGCGCGAGACAGTACAAGAAGGCTTGATTGACGTGCAGAAAACAAATTCTGCAGAGCAGTTAGCTGACCTATTGACAAAGGCAGTTCCGAAGCCAAGGCTCCTATTATTGAGAGCAGGATTGGGGCTGCAGTCATCATTACATCAATGAGGGAGAGTGTTATGGTGTCTGACATTCACGCATGAAGACTTCTTAGTGTTATGTGTCACTCTATAGTTTTTTTGATATGTTGCTAGGCAACACAGTTGGTGCAGTGGTTAAGCTATTGACTGCTTCGCTGCGTGTCGCGGGTTCGATTCCCGCACGGAACAAATATTTGTATGACCTACAAGTAGCTGTTCCGGGTCTGGCTGTTTGTGTATGTGAGTTTAAATGTTTGTAAACGCACCCACAATACAGGAGAAATTCCTAGTGTGGGGCACTTTTATAAAAAAAAAAAGTGTGTACAAAGTGTGGAGCTATTATTATTGACTGTCTGTATGACTTCGAAAAAAAACTATGTAAGACTTTTTAGTACGTTTAAATCCGCGAGTGAAATAAACTGATTCTTTAGCTATAATAGGCCGGTCTACAGCAAGTGTGATATAATCCAAAGTGTTGGTGCTCTCGCTCATTAGCTTCTGCAAACCTCTGTAAAGGTATTTTTTGTTTTACCTATTTACGTTTATCAGATTCATCAAGCCATCCGTTATTAGCTACATTGGTAATTTATGACATGGCTATGCGTCGAAGGATTGAATGGAATGGACAAAAATTTCATGGATGACATGGTCACCATTTAAGCGTGCACCCACATGCTTAAATGGTGACTACCTAGCAGAAGCCAACGAAGTATTCGTTTTTTTTAAATTACGGCCTTAAAACATAATTTTAAGGTTCCAGTAGCGTTTTCCCTGGTTGATGGAATCACAGGAGCACAACGTGGTGAGCTTGTTACACAATGTATTGAACGGGTCCACAACATAGGCATCAAAATTGTCGTGTTGACTTTTGATGGATGTGCAGCGAATTTATCAATGGCACATGTTACGGCCCCGCCGCCGTCAGCTGGCGCACGGCAGGTTTTACCATCGCCGTGCCTGCGTGCAGCCATGCCGCAACAGCGGCGTTTTCTCTTCGCGCCACCAGGGGCGCCGGGGGTCGTTGTCGAATTCACGAATTGACATGGCGGACGTACGATACACAGAACAAACCAGAACTCTTTTTATATAATTAGTAATTACTCATTTAAGCCAGCGGTCCATTATTTATTTATTCGAAGCAGCCTTATAACAGCGGCAACAGCCGGAACAGTGGTCCTTCGAGCCGGATACAGAAAATCAAGCCACGCCATCGCGCTATTTAGTCCTGTACTCCTGTACGACTACGAGCCACGCAGAGCAGAGAAAAGAGGATTCGGGGGCTGTGACTGAGTTCGTTCCGATTTCCTCTATTATCCTACCATATTCCTGCCTCGTTTTGTGCTTGTTGAGTCGGGGCCTTTTCTGCGTGCTGGTGTGATTGGCCGATTTTATTGCGCATCGTATATTTTATGACAATAGGGTATTTTCCAATTTATTAAAAACTATTCTAATTTGAAGATTGGGACGAAATATTTAACAGAAAAATAAAAATAAATTTATTTATATCCATTTTCTCAATTAAAATCAAACAAATTTTTCGTTGTTTTGAATTTACCGCCAAAACGCTCCTTACGATGACTTTTTATCACGTGACCACACGTGACGTCAGCTTTGTGTAAACGGCACTGGTACAAATACTTTGTGTGGCGCAGTTTTAGAAGTATTTGTGCACAGAGGCACCGCACACCAGTAATACCACTTTCTATCCATTAAAAATCTTGTTAAATTATAAACTCGACATTCACATAATAATTTTATAATTTGGTTTACACAAAGTTGACGTCACATGTGGTCACGTGATAAAATGTCATCGTAAAGAGCGTTTTGGCGGTAAATTGAAAACTACGAAAAATAAATTTAATTTAAATCGTTTTTAATTGAGAAAATGGATATCAATCAATTTATTTTTAATTTTCTGTTAGATATTTCGTCCCAATCTTCAAATTAAAATAGTTTTTTATAAATTGGAAAATACCCTATTATTACTTTCGCACGCAGCACGCTAAACGCACGCGTTCTGAACAATGACTGAAAATCGCTTAAAGCAGTTAGTAGCAGCACGTGGCAGTTTGAAAGCTAAGCTGACTCATTTTACCACCCATTTAAATTAATTCAAGTCAGAATCCCAAACTCAAATAAGAGAAATTCAGCTAACCGAACTAGAATGCCGCTTAAACAAGCTAGATACAATCTCCGCTCAATTTGATACCATAAAGACGGAGATGGAGGCGTAGGCCGACGAAAACGAACCAACAACACATGAAACCTGTGAAGATCTCCATGCCGCATCTTTCAGCGAAAATACGTCAGCATTAGTTGTGGACTCTAACATAATTGAAGATAACAGAAAACGGCGTCACAACTTCTCAAAGAAAATTTTCATATAATTTTTATCTGATGATGAAAAACAAGAGTTCTCTTCAGGTAGCTCAGGCTATTGGTCCTAGAATACTGACACTGCGGAACAAAATAACTCAAACCAAGAAAAGAGAAAGAAAAAACAGAAACTTGTAAAAAAGGAAACAGAAATTAAAAAAAGAGAAAAGTATAAACAAACGCAAGGCAAAAAAAGACGTTAAAAGACGAAGGCAAGTCATATGCAAGTAGAAAAGGGACAATAAAACCAGAAATACATGAAACCAAATCCATGTGTTCTCGGCAAGTGTGCCAGAGGATGTTTTGATATCACTGAAGATAGACGGACTGAATTATTCATTTTTTTTTGGAGTCTTGACTCTCAACGCCGGCGAGACTGGATACTGCGTTGCGCACATTCTGTTTCAGTTAAAAGAAGAAAAATAAGATACAGTGCAGTGAGTCGAAGAAATGCAACATACTAATACATATTACATTTATAATGGCGACGATCACACGCAAGTATGTCAAAAGTTTTGATGATGACATTAGACTTTACGCAAAAGTACTTGATTTATACTATATCAAAATCTAAGGAAGGAATGGCACAAGACGATAGACGTAAACCAAATACTGAGCCAAAATGCTCAGAGGAAGCAAAAACCAATGCAAAACTTTTTATTGAAAAACTTCCTGCTGTGCCGTTGCACTACAATAGACAAAGAACATACAGAACGTACACACATCAAAAAAAGTTTGTGATCACTAGCATAAGCTCTTATAATTTAAAAAATTGAACATTATCAAGCAAAAAACTTTGTTGTGTTTCTTTAAATAGAAATACCCTGTTTGCAATTAAAAAATAAAACTATTTTTTAATAATCTAAAAACATAAGTATGTTTAAAAAGAAAACATTACCATGGGGCCATTATGATTCTAATCATAATGGCCCCATGGTAATGTGTGAATTTGATCTTGTAATACTTGAATTTTGTCATCGGTTCTTTCTAAAACTTGTTATCTACTTGTTGAGTGTTTAAAACATATTTGAATCGATTTTATCATTTTCATTTTACTCCTTCGCGCTTTATTGGTCAGCAATACATCATTGTAATCTTTCATTTTCAGTTCAGAAGTTATAGATTCGGAAACACCTTTAGCTTTTTTAATTTGATTGTTAACACTGTTTATAAAATATAATTTAGCTCTTAAACCTGTAAATTCTGTAATTAAATCGTCACCAATCTCATGTTTCGACAATCTGGAATTTTTGTATTAAGTTCTGGTATGTGATAAGGATCATTTATTGCAAAATTACTGGTATCGAATAGTATTGTTCAAAGTTGCTTTATGGCAATCACTTGCTTAATGCTTCATATTTTAAGCAAGCTGTTGTATATGCTTTATTAAAGCATGCTTATTTATATGCGTAGGTACTTGTTACGGCCAAACGGGTGGGCGCGAATAAAACAAGTGCGGTGTTGTCAGAGCGGAATATTACATCGCGTTTATGAATTTATTACGATAAAACGGAACAGTAAAAAAAACAATGAACTTTCCTTCATACTTTTCAGGCTTAGGACTGTCTATAATTGATTAAGTGTTATTAAGAAATAAAGTATGTTAGTATTTAAAACAATTATAGGCGTATTTAAGAGTTCATTGATTGTATTTACAAAAATAAACTACATAATATGTACATATTTACATTTTTTTATACACACTATTTACTTTCAATTTTTATTTACATTTTATTTACATGCAGAAACATTATCTGTGCTACTCTTGTAGTAGACAACCGTGTTCTTCGATCACTAATGAGATACCCCGACTTGGAAAATATTCTTTCACAAGGAACCGAAGTCACCATGATGTTGCAGTGTTTTATAAATAATCTATACAATTCGAGGTAAATGAATTTGTGCTCTCGCCAATATTTAAAGGGACATTCCGTTCTTTTAATTAAGTTGTCAGCTAAATATTTTTCCAACTCTTCGAAAGCCTGAACATCTGAGGGTTTAGGTTCAAACTCTTTGTTGGCTTCGCTGTCAAATTCACACCACAAACTATATGTTGGCATGTCGCATCGGAAAATTTGTGAAGGAACAGAATTCGCAGCTGATGTCGATGGTACAGGTGGAACTTGTTCTGAATTAGTTGATTGTTGAATTTTGTTGTTTATTTCGTTTGTAATTTTCCTTTTTATTTTATTTTTAAGGTCTTCAATGCGTTCTGTGTCTTTTATGGCTTTTAGTTTGAATCTAGGGTCCAAAACAGTGCTCAAACTTATAGTGTCATTTTTTTCTAAATGTCTCAGTCGTTTTGTCATACCTTCTTTTAACTTTATGGCAAGTTTTTTTACTGGGCGCTATAATTCTTGCAGCCTGGTGTAATTGTCGCATATTTTTATTAGGCTTGAAGTTAAAATAATCGCCTTGCTCGCGACTAAATAATTTCGGCACTCATTTCTACAGTGGCTTCATAAAACGGTTTTAGTACGACACAAATTTGTTCAATACACTTCCACTCTTCCATAGGTATTATTGGAAGATCGGTTTCTAAATTAGGAATGGTGGCTCGCAACGATTCTCCTATCTCAACGAACCTTTCCAGCATTAGGTATACAGAGTTCCATCGTGTTGGAACCGATTTTATCACAGTTTTGGGTTGATTTACGTTCTGTTGGTTTGTTTGGTATTTTAATAATTTTTCTTTCGATATAGTGCTTTTCCTGAAGTGGTTTACATCTCTTTGCACTTTCTCTACAGTTTCTTTGATTTCGACAAGTGCATCCTGAACGACGAGGTTTAGTTTATGCGCAAAACATCCAAAATGAACCCAGCCATAGATGCTCCAACATGGAGAGTGCCGCAAAATTTTTAGAATTAGAATTCTAAAAATTTTGCGGCACTCTCCATGTTGGAGCAGTTTTCTAGTAACCATTTCAGTTCCCTATACACTTTTAGGCCTGTATGATGACCTTCTGATTCGCCACATTGAATTAGTACCGATTTTAATTCAATAGGGTCTTCCGTCATAAAGTGCGCCGTTATACCCATATACGAATCCATACTACGTGAAGTCCAATAATCAATCGTAATGCACACTGATTTTGCATTCATCTGGACGAATGATTTGACTTCTTCTAGCCTCTTCTCATAAACTTTTGGCAGAAGATTCACTGAGAAAGTTTTTCGGTCCGGTATTTCATAGTTAGGATTCAGTGCATGCGTGTACTCACGAAAACCTACGTCATTTACAATAGAAAAAGGTTGAAAATCGTTTACATTGATTTTCAAAAGGTTTATTTATATCAATTTTGTTCCTTTCCTCTGGCTTGAACTTTTTTCGTATATACGCTTGCATAACTCTCTGAACTTTTTCAGGAGGTTCATCAACATAACCGTCACTGTTATTGTTAACACGCCTCCCCGTCTCTCCACCACCACTGCATGCAGCGTTTCTCTTCCTATTCCCACCACCAACATTTTCCACATGCAAGCCTTCGATTTCAGTCGACAAGGGAATGTTACTTACTGTTTCAGGTGCTGTTGACTCGAGGGTTTTGCCAAAATTCAACAAATTATTGTACACCTAAATATGCTTTTGTTTTAAATGTTGTTTTAAATTTGTGACACTCGTTTTAAACGAAAACTCGCGGCGACAGTAATTACATGTAGCAGTTTTACTGCCATCAATGGGCTTTTCAAAAAAGTTCCGTATTGGCAAATCACTGTTTCTTCTAGACATTTTCGTCGGATAAATACCTACACACAAAACAACAACACTATATCTCACTCACTCAATCGTTCTTACACGATTATAGGTTTATACGTATACAATATTGCGTGTCCTATCACTGTTTATTTACACTAAAAAAACTTTTTCCAAAAAAAAACAACCGACTTCCAAAAAACACTACAAAGTGAAAAATAACTTTAACCCTTAGGCATCCTTCTTGTTAAATAAGAATAAAGAGGTGGTATATTACCAGTTTTATTGGAGCTCTGTGATCGGATGACAGTTCCCTCGTTATCACTATCTTCACTGAATAATTCACCAGCTGCAACTCGAGCTGGTAGCGTAACCGGGGAGATAATCGGTTTCGACTTCTTTGCACTTGATCCTTCATCCGACTCGCCAGATCTTTCCCGTTTAGTTTTCTTTTCCTCCGACTTTCTCTTCAGATTCACCTCTTCATCAGAGTCTTCACTGGAGAGAAAAAGGTCGTTGGCGAGTAGCTTGGACCTGCAAACAAATAAGTAAAATGTTATAGCTACACTAATCGATCCGTGAAATCGTTTCTTCATTAATGTCTACGACGAGACACTGGAGCCTGTGGCTCAATAAAACGAAGGAGTTTTACTTTAAACTATGGATTTAATCCCAATAACAGTAGAAAACATAACACTTCGTTCTATTATGATTTTAAATTATTTTATTTTTTTTAGTTCTGCTAACTACAAAATCGTTTTTTTTTACCTTTATTTTTTGAGCATGAACGTCGACCGCGTTCGCCAGTCTGTTATGGACGACCCACGACAGTCGTTGAGATTGCGCGCAGCTTCTCTTAATTTGAACAAATCTACGGTTCATCGCATTATTTCGAAAGACTTACATTTTCACCCCTATAAAGTTGTTATTGTTCAAGAAATGAAGCCTGATGATCGTGATAAACGAATCGAATTCTGCAGGACAGTGAAGAGCCGTTTTAGGAGTTTCAATAACATCTGGTTCTCCGACGAATCGAATTTTTACATCAACGGTCACGTGCATAAACAAAATTGCAGATACTGGGCTTCCGAGAATCCGCTAGAACTGCATCAGAAGCCCTTGCACTCGCCAAAAGTTGTTGTTTGGGCTCCATATCAAGTCAAGGAATTCTCGGTCCTAATTTTTTTGAGGATGACCGAGGTCAAAGTCAGACCGTTAATTCTGATCGATATTGCTATATGATCCGGACTTTTTTGGTTTCAGAAATGCAAAACTAGTATGGCTACAACCGCATCACCTTTTTCCAGCAAGATGGAGTCACTTTTCATGTTACAAATGACTCATTAGCTGCTCTTAACGATTTATTCCCTGGAAGAGTGTTAAGTCACCGAGGAGACATCAACTGGCCACCGAGGAGCCCTGATTTAACGCCTGCTGATTTTTTCCTATGGGGCTACCTAAAAAGTAAAGTTTACAATCTATTGCCACCCAACCTGAATGTTTTGAAGCAAAGAATCACTGATCAACTCTATTCCAAGAGCGATGCTCCAGCGAGTGATTGAAAATTTTAGCTCCAGGTTAAATGTGTGTGAACATGTGAATGGTGCGCATTTGCAAACGGTTGTTTTTCATAAATAAACTTCAAGAACTGTTCTTTAATTTAACAATAAATAAAACGAGTTTTAATTGATATTGTTTTTTATTTAACATCTAAAAACTAAAAACATTCTGAGACACCCTTTATCTTTAGTCTAGAACTTTTAAAAGGCATAGCACCTTTTTCACATCTTTTTTTTTTCTTTTGACAGATTGGCAACAATTTAACGTTCTCAAACTGCCGAAAAATGAGTGATGGAAGGAAAAGACTTAGTGGCGCTGAGTACAGGAAAAAGGCCAAAATAAAAAAAGACGAACAAGAACATGCAATTCAGAAGACCAGAAAAATATAAGCCTTTTTTAAAATTGAAAATAGTAACGATGGTTTGCGTATTGCACAGGAGAAATCGGGGACTAGTAGTAATAAGGAAAATCAATATGAACAAGGTTCTATCCCGATTGAGGTGAAGAGTCTGTACCATCGCAATCAGTCAGATCAGTCGTGTTCAGTAAAACCTGCTCACCCTTCTGATTCTAACACTGAAAGAGACCTTCAACAAGTGGCAGTAATTTAAAGTCAGACAGCGAAGAAGTGGCTATAGTTGCAACATTTACAGAAATTCAATCAACCACAAAACTAAACACAGATCCAGCCTTATGGGAAATAAACGATTTAACGAGAGATATCATTGCAAGAAATGGTTTCGAACAAAACAAATCCTGTGAGTTCACAGAAAGTTGGAGAATGTATTCCGATCATCGCCGTTGTTTAACAAACTAAATATTTTACAGAAAAATGAAGAATAATGAGGTCAAAGAAAGGAATTGGCTCGTCTATTCGGAAAACAAAGGCTCGGTATTCTGCGGACCCTGTTTGACATTTGGATCTATTGAGAACCGGACACAGTTTGACGAGCAAGGATTTAGGCCTCTGCCTCGAATTTTGCGGGCAGCGGGGCGGCGGCGGCGCGAGAGCGGCAGGATCTTAAGCGTAAAATCAAATGGACCGGTTCTCGAAAACAGCGGCGTGGTAGCGGCGCGGGGGCGGCAACGAGCGGTGCACTCCAGTCAAGCCGCGCCGCCGCCGCCCCGCTGCCCGCAAAATTCGAGGCAGAGGCCTTAATGATTGGAAGAATGCAGAAGTTCAAGTAGCTCAACACGAAAACTCTAAATAAATCATAGATCCTGCATTATGTATTCCGATCATCGCCGTTGTTTAACAAACTAAATATTTTACAGAAAAATGAAGAATAATGAAGTCAAAGAAAGGAATTGGCTCGTCTATTCGGAAAACAAAGGCTCGGTATTCTGCGGACCCTATTTGGTATTTGGATCTATTGAGAACCGGACACAGTTTGACGAGCAAGGATTTAATGATTGGAAGAATGCAGAAGTTCGAGTAGCTCAACACGAAAACTCTCTAATTAAATCATAAATCCTGCATTCTCGCTTTAAGATCTAGAAGTATGATTCACGGTAATATCTCCAATCTTCCTTAACTGCCCAACTTAACGAAGAAATTTCTTACTGGAAAAACATTTTAAATAGGCTTGTTGCTGTAATAAAAGGATTAGCTTCCAGGGGTCTCGCTTTTAGAGGAAATAATGAAAAATTTGGTGACCAGCAGAGTGGAAATTACATTATGCTTCTGGAATGAATAGCAGAGTTTGACCCATTACTAGCCAAACACATTGAAAGATATGCAAGCCAGGGATCAGGAACAACTAGCTATCTATCGAAAACTGTCTGCGACGAATTCATTTATTTAATGGCTGAAAAAGTACTCATATAAATCAGTGATTAAATAAAAAAAGCAAAGTACTTTTCTTTGATTGTGGATTCTACACCGGATGCAGCATTATACACGGTTAATTTTAGGTCGTTCTGGAACCGAAAGCCATGAACTCGATCATCGAACTCGAATCGATTGGGACTATTATTTTCAAAAAGTAACAATAAAAAAAATTACGAAAAATTAAATTTATTGTTTTTTTTGTGAAATAATGAGAACTCGAAGTAACGCTTCCTTGCGATCTGTGTGTAAAACGCATCGACAAACGGCAACACAATGCGAACGGTACTCATTGAAAAATCCATTCATCGATCAGACAGCATGATCCTTAAGCCACGCCCCCGACCCCAGTCTAGCCAACCGCCCGCTCTTCCTTGTTCCTATTAGTATTGCGTCGCGTTTCGCTGTATTAGGTCACGCACGCGCAACCTAATTACGCGCCAAAAATTAGTCGGCAAAACGTGTATTCGAACGTGGAGTATTGGGCAATGGTGGATTTTTATGGGATGGCGAACCATAACTTGGAAGAGGCTAGACGCTTGTATGCTCAGCCGGAACACCTGAACTCACTGCGCGCACGTGGAATCGACGACCCTCAAGTTCCCTTCACCTCCACCATCCTGGCTGTAACACAGCACCTCCTGGATCATGGACAGTTTCGAGCGCCCACACGCGCGCAGGCGTGGATAGTGGACGCCTTTAATATTGTGAAAAGTGACAGAGACACATTGGGAAAATTAAAAGACAACCTTATTAAACGTGCCCGTTTATGTATCGAGCGAAGTGGACTCCATTTGAGCAGCTGCTTCGATACAGGGAAGTGTAAATTGTAAATAAACTAATAGGTAAGTCCTTAGCCAAAGTTGATTATGTTTGTAAATGCCTTGTGTCGCGTGCGATTAAAATATCGCGTGTCGCGCCTGTTTGGTTGAAGGGGGCTATTATTCAATAAATTGTTATGTAGATAAACGCAATTTAAATCAACCAATAGTTATGAATGCGGAATCAAACGATTTAGTATTGTCGCGGGTAGGTATCTACAGCAACAACAGCAGGTACTGACCACCGCGACCTATAGCAAACTCATGATTAGCAAACCTTCAATCAATACAAAGCAAAGCAGAGAAATACCTATGGCTTGAATAACGAAATGTAAGTATGTAGGTATTTAGGTATCTAATTAGTTCAACCGCGTGCCGACGAACACAGTCTCGAAATCAAACGAAGCCGCGACCGCGACCAACGTAAGTACCATAAAGCGTTAAACATAAATAAAAATACATACGCAATAGATAAATAGGTACACAAATAAAAATACGAAAAGCGAATTCAGACTTTATTTCTAACCAGAAACGGTCAAAAATAAAATTTCACCAACCTAGGTAAGTAGGTCCGCAGTTTACTAAAATTATTCTGAGAAATCCGACCGGCCTTTACAAGGATGCACAACCGAATTACGCGGTTAACTTTATAAAATTAAGGTCTTAATTCAGTTCAATATTTTCATTGACAAGGGCACCTGCAACTAATAATGAACTCTATGCGACAGATTAAACGATTCATTTTTTTTATTTGAATTCCTGCCTTTGTAGAAGCCGCCGTAAGCATTGTCGCAAAAAAATGTTTTAGGCAGTTTTTAGTTTTTATCATATGGTAGGTAGGTACTTGACCCGCACACCGCACAGCTGTTCCGCGCTACGTCATCACCGAGCGGATGGCGTACGATTTTGCGTTAATGAATGAAATAGTGGAAGCTCTACTATAATTTAACTCGAATGACAGAAAAAAAGTGATCAATTTCTAACTTCTATTCTAGATGTCTTAAAAAAGAAATTACAATGCCAATAGTAACTATTACTCGTCTGGAGTTACTGTGTTTCGGTTCCAGAACGATATAAAAATGACCGTGTAGATCAGCTAACACTTGTGATTCGATATGTTTTAGATAACGGAGAACCATGTGAGAGATTTATTAAATTCTTACCTTCTGTAGGACACAAAGCTCAAGAAATGTTTGATGCCATTACTATAGAACTGGAAAAGTTAAACATTAATCAAGATTGCCGTGGTCAGTCTTATGATAATTCCTCTAACATGTCAGAGATTTACAATGGTTTACAAGCTAAAATTCAAGAACAAGCACCATTTGCTATGTTTGTTCCTTGTGCAGCTAATTCATTGAATTTGGTGGGAACCTCGGCCGCTGAGTCTTGTACAGAAGCCTGCTACTTTTTCATGTTGCTAGACGAGGTATATATTTTCTTCTTGAAGTCAACCGAAAGAAAATTTACGAATGAGATCTTCTTCTTTAATCGGTCCCTCATAACTGAGGATCGTGGTCACTGGACGCCTTTAAGCGAACAATCTGCCTCCATCGACTCAGGTCTGAAGTTGCCATCACCACCTGCAGAAATTTGCTAGAGGAGGTAGCTTCATTTATTTGGTCAAACCATCGCGTTGGCTACCAGCCTCGTGCTCTCTTTCCTTCGGTATTGCCAACAAGGACCAGCTTTTCAAGGCTGCTATCTCCCCTTCGCATTATGTGGCGAAGTAGCTCAAAATACGCTGTAGGCAAATTGTAGACAATCGGGTCTTGATATCGAGCTGAGATAGGACAGACACATTAGTGCGTTTGGCTGTCCATGGTATTCGGAGCATTCGCCTCCAGCACCACATATCAAATGCGTCTATACTCTGTCTTTCTCTTGCTCGGATTATCCAGGTCTCAACTCCATAGTGGAAAATTGGGAAAACTAGTGCCCTGCGGTCAATCGGGCTTTGGTTTTGTAGCTTATACCCCGGCGTTTCCAGATGTTCTGCAGGCGTGTCATAGCATCTTTAGCTATGGCTATACGTCTTTTTACTTCTGGGACGCAACTGCCGTCATTATTAATAATAGAGCCCAGATAAATGAAACTGCTCACAGTATCGATTAGGGAATGCAATCCGGACTATCCGTAATCCGAAAAATCCAGATATCTGCAAATTTTTACTAGACTTCCAAATCCGGATTTAAAAATCAAATCCGTATTTTTTGTACAATAAGAAATTTTAACACAAAAAATTCGCTGCTCGCGCGTCTCGCGAGTGTCGAGTCTATCGGCCGGCTCTGGGGGAGCAAGCGGGGCACAAACGCAGGTCGAGTGTGTGTGTCCGAAACGAATTTAGCAAAGAACTTATATTGTTGCTCGACTGCAAGACACGATGGAGTAGTATGGCGACGATGCAAGAAAGATTCATTAAAATAAAAACCTATATTCATCGCTTTACGAGGCGCGAGACAAAGCGGACGTGTGATTTATATTGATAATAATGAAATACACAATTACTACAAATAAATAAAATTATTTGCGACGTCAGTATAAAAGTAAAGTGTGTCGCGGGTGACTTGTACTTAGTTCTAACTGACTTACATTGTGCAAAATGAACTAAATATTTTTAAACTATAAGGAAAGTGCCTCTGTTAGTATGTCTAACCCAGGTTCGAGCCCGTTTGGTCGTAGCCAATTACTTCGGCGTAGTCCTCCACCGACGCCTACTGAACCGGTACCTCCGAGCGACCCAAATCCACCAGCAACCGCGGAGAATGAACTGCCGAGTGAAGTCATCAGTACGCCAGAGATCCAGAGATGGATGGGGTCTATTGATGCCATCCTGAACGAAGTTTGCAGTATTGTTGGTGAAGGGAAAATGAACTCAGACCAGAAGCTTCGTGTTTCCACCCTTTGCAGAAAGGTCTCGAGTGGGACTTCTCAAATGGCCGTCTTATACCAATCGTTGAAGCAGAAAACGATTCTAGCCCATACCACAATCCAGCACCTACAGAATCACCAGAACGTTGCGCAATCTCTCCAGCAGTTCAAAGAGGTCGTAGAGACAAAGATGAATCATTCGGAAGGTTCCTCTTATGCAAACATGGTGAAGAAAGGTTCGGATAACTTCGTACGTCCTGCAAATTTGAGATCAGTTGCCATCTACCCCAGCGATAAGACCCAAACAAGTGACGACACCAAGTCACTAGTACAAAAGATTATCTCCCCTGAGCAACTAAAGCTTCATGTCCGTGGCCTGAGAAAAGTAAAAAATGGGGGCGTTTTGATTAGCACAGACCATAAAGGCGATATTGAGAAATTAAAGAATTCGGAGAAGTTAGTGTCATCGGGCCTTACAATAGAAGAACCTTCTAAACGTCGCCCGAGGGTTGCTATCATTGGTGTCCCCGTTACCCTTACCGAGCAGGAGGTATTCGAGTGCATTTTCGAGCAAAACCTCTCAGATAAGTTGCCGAATATAACTCGCGAGTCCTTCGTTGAGAATATCAAACTGAGCCATAAATCGGGTAAGAAAGACCTTCCTACCTGTAATTACATCTTAGAACTACCCGCTAGCATTAGGAAAATGTTAGTAAACCAAAGCCGAATTTTTATTAATTGGACATCATGCCCTGTGAGAGATTTCACGATAGTCACCAGGTGCTTCAATTGCCAGCAGTTCGGACACGCAGCCAAGTTTTGCCGAGAAACTAGTCCTACTTGTAACCACTGTTGTGAGACTGGACACTCGTTCAAGGAATGCAGCAGCAAATCTTCTCCCCCTCAATGTGCGACGTGCAAACGGTTCAAGAGGAAAAGTGACCATCAAACTGGTGACGTAACTTGCCCGGCGCGCATATATGCTGAGAGGAACTATATCAATTCAATAGATTATGAAGGCGCCTAAGAGCGCCGCCGTATTCTTGTATTTTTAAGCACACAAACAGGTACTTTATCCTTTATTTATATTTTTATTTGGTTTGTAACGATCATGGCAAATCAGCTAATTTGTGATCTAGATAGTTTTGCTGTATCTGAATCTAAAATGTGTAATGTAGAGGACTGTAAACACCTTCTTCCTTCTGGTGTCAAAACATTAACCCTGCTCACACAGAATATTCGCAGCATTAATCGGAACATGAACGGCTTTGAAGTTTTATTACAGAATCTTGATATAAGCTGTGATGTTATCGTCCTCACAGAATGTTGGTTGTCAAAACAGACAGTCAACTTACCATCTCTTGACGGTTATTATTCATACAAAACTGAGAGAAACATAAATCAAAACGATGGATTAGTAGTATATATCAAAAACAATCTACGTGCAATCAAAGAAGAACCGGCATCACAAGATAGTAATTGCTTAATAATTGAAATCAGTCCCGATACAGTACTCATGGCTATTTATAGGCCTCCTTCACAAAATATAGACAGATTTTTAGATTCACTCGACACAAACTTAAAATCCTTATCATCTTTTAAAAACATAGTACTTTTGGGTGACATTAACATTAACATTGCTTCTGAGAAAATAGATACTCATGTACATAATTATCTGAATATTTGCTCATTTCACGGACTACTACCAGCTCACTATCACCCCACGCATCAGAGCGGTTCATGCTTAGACCACATCATTCTAAAATCCAAAAATCCATCCAAAACATTGGTTACTAATTCCTCGCTTACCGATCATCAAGCTGTTTTACTAACATTACAAATAAGTTCACCTAGAAAAAACTGCATGCGTAGCTATACTAAAGTCAACATGACAAACCTCGAAAATGACATACGCGGAATTAATTTTGACCCTGTTTATAATTCAAACGATGCAAATATTTCTTTAAAGTATTTCATAGATTCGCTACAATCTTCAATAAGCAAAAACACATTTACTAAGACAATGCCTAGAAGGTATAGTTGTATCAAACCTTGGATCACACCCGGTCTCGTTCGTTGTATAAGACATAGAGACAAACTTCACCTAAAATTGAAACTTGCACCTTATAACGAAATACTTTCTGTTACATATAAAAGGTACCGGAACTTCTGCAATAAACTTTTGAAAAAACTAAAAAATCAGTATGATAAAAATGAATTACAGAAGGCGGGGAAAAATAGTAAGCTTGTGTGGAAATTTATAAAAACGAATACTTTTAGAACAAAAAATCCCGAGCCTCCGCTTGATTTACTGTGTTCAGAGATAAATCCATCCGAAGCTATGAATAAAGTGAACAACTTCTTTACTAACGTAGGTAAAAAATTGGCTGAAAAATCATTAAATTTTAATACCTTATCCCCTCAAAACACGACTGCGACATCCTCTACAGTAAATTCTTTTGTTTTATTAGATACCGACGTTAACGAAGTTGTACGATTATTATTCGGGTTAAAAGATGTCTGTGCTACTGGGTGGGATGACATACCTAATAATATACTTAAAAGATTTAGATACATACTAGCCCCTCCGCTAACCCACATTTTTCAGCTATGTTTATCTAAAGGAATATTCCCCAAACTCCTTAAAAAAGCCTTGGTCACTCCTGTATTCAAGTCTGGAGACAAAAACTGTGTGAATAACTACAGACCCATTTCAGTGTTAACAGGACTTTCAAAAATTTTAGAAAAAATTATTAACTGTAGGTTGATAAAATATCTGGAAGATAACAAACTACTTTCAGATAATCAATTTGGATTTAGGGCCAGTAGATCAACCGGCCAGGCAGTACACAAATTAACTAATTATATTGCTACCAATCTAGATAATGGTATGCACACAATTGGTATCTTTCTAGACCTTGCCAAGGCCTTTGACACTATTTCTTGTACTTTACTTTTGCACAAGCTTGAAACACTAGGGATAAGAGGAGCACAACTTCGACTATTTACTGATTATCTCAGCGAGCGTCATCAATGTGTAAAAATAGGTCAGTATACAAGCTCGGAACTTAAAAATAGTGATTTTGGAATTCCACAAGGCAGCATTTTGGGCCCCACCTTATTTTTAATCTATATAAATGAACTGTGCAGCCTGCCACTTCAAAATGGTGTCATAATGTCTTATGCTGATGACACCGCTTTATTGTTCTCAGCTAAATCAAAAGATGAGGTCTATGAACATGCTCAAAATGGTTTTAACATAGTGTCCGATTGGCTCCGTAATAACATCCTAACATTAAATGCAGATAAAACAAAATACATTTTATTTGCAATGAGAAATACTAATATACCGCTTACTAATCTAAACATTTACGCACATAATTGTACCACGAACGCTGACACTGCATGTTCTTGCACTACTTTGGCTAAAGCTGACCATTTGAAATATCTAGGTGTCACTATTGACTCGAATCTAAATTTCCGTAAACATATCGATTTACTTTGTACTAGAGTGCGCAAATTAATATATGTTTTTAAGAACTTACGGAACCTAGCCGACTATAAATTAATTAAAGAGGTTTATTTAGCTTTGTGTCAATCCATTCTTAGCTATTGCATAACTTCCTGGGGTGGTGCAGCAAAAACCATTTTACTTCCTCTAGAGCGTGCTCAAAGAGCAATTCTGAAGGTTGCTACCTTTCGCCCTTTTAGATTTCCTACGCACCAGCTCTACATTGCATGTAATGTACTAACAGTTCGGCAATTATTCATTCGAAGCAAAGTACTACACCAGCACACTGCACTTCCTTTTAACCCAGTACCTTCCGACAAGAGAAGGAAGGATTTAGTTTGCATAAAACCTCAAACTAGACATGCGTTTGCTAATCGATTTTATGTGTTTTTAGGTCCTTTTCTGTATAATAGACTTAACAAATTAACGAACATCTATATTTTAAGCTATAAAAAATGTAGTACTAAGTTATCAGAATACCTAGCGTTGCTCAGTTACACAGACACGGAAAAACTTCTAGAAATTATGTCATGACGATAATTTATTCCCTCGTAAGTATTTACTTTTGTAGTATTTACATTGGCTTAGTTGTAGGTATTAATGTTTAATTACCAATATGCTTTATCTCATAGTTGTTAATCGATTATTTTTATATCAATTTAATTTTTAATGTTAATGTCCCAAATTAATTGCAATGTAAAGTGATGGCCCGAAACACAGGTTTGAATGAACCTAGATCGGGTGGGTCGCTATCTATCATTCTAATTCCGAAACATTACCACTTGGACTTTTAGTAAAAACATTTTAGAAATAGTTTATTTTTAGGCACTATAATTGTATGGGAAATTTACTACTGTTAGCTAAATGTACTCTTTTTGTATACGTTTTTATTAAATAAATTATTAATTATTATTATTACTCAATAGACTTAAAGAAACTCAACGTTTTTGCTATAACCACATACACGCTATAAACCAGTTCTCTCATTTCTTTGATTAGCTTCTTAATAACAAAATTGAGAGATAAATGCCTTATTGCACCATTACAAGAAATTATGATTTCTATTTGATATACTCGTATTTATCTAGATATGATTATGTACATCTAACCTAAACTCGAACACGAAGAAGAAGTAAATAAAAATCATTCGATTTTTTTGGCATTATATCTTCAGTGTTTTCAAACTCAATGGCTTTTGAGAAATATTTGATTAACAATGTAACTTGGACAATTTTATTAATGGTTGGATTTGTAAATGATATGTTGTATTCCTGATAAAATAAGTAATAAATATCTGCCTATATTCAAAAGTTCTCCGAAGATGCCCAGGAATCAAGGAACAAAGACTACGAGTATAAACGATTCAGACTTCATCATGCTAGAAAATGTTCTAGAGTAGCCACAAATGCATATTATGTTCTACATACACTTTTGTACACTTCGGACCCTTACATAACAAGTTTAAGAAAACCTTCCAATAAAATGTTTATGGACCTTATAGATGCTCCAAAGACACCGACTTCGGAAATTAAAGTTATTTTTCACTTTGTAGTGATTTTTGGAAGTCGGTTGTTTTTTTGAGTAAATTACTGATTTAACGCCTGACGTCGCGACGCTATTACGGCAATCAGTCATCGAAGTGAGCGGACAAAGACACCACGCGTTTTATTTGTTTTCTGGAAAAAACTGTTTTTGCTAAATAGCTAGTGATTTTTCTATACTATGAAGGGCGTGTATTTTCCGTAAATAATAATACCTCGGAATTGATTTTATCAAATTAATGTAACAAAAACTACACTATCAGGTAAGAACTTGTTTTTCTCTGTGCTGCGTATTGATTTTATTCAGTTATTTTTTAAATTTGATACGGGGGCAAGATGGGGTAGGAAGGCAAGCGGCATACAAATGTCTAATTTGACTGTTTATTATGTTCTAGAATGGTGAGAAATTATAAAAAAAGAAAGTATGAATGATGCTGTGAAAATATTTAAAAATTGTGGTTGAAGGAAAAATGGGCTACAGGTTAACAGCAAAATCATTTTGTCCCATAGATGTTGTCGCACTTGCTTTTGCCATACCCGGAGGAGGTTAGGAGGGGCGCGCCATGGCAGCTCATTTTAGAGATCGCTGCGGAGCGTCACTTTACCACGCACCATCGTCGAGGCAACACCTCTCCGTGACCGCGACACTTCGTGAATAAGGGTAAATAGGTATCAGCCAGAAATAATGTTGGTAAAAACATTATTTATAGACATCATTGTTTAAAATTTCCCTGTTCTATTGTTTGCTTCATATTTACAGTATATTGGTTTCTGCTATTATCATTTAAATGTAAACTGTGATTATTTAATCGTATTATTAAAAATCCTCTTGGAATTAAAAGGACTTAACTGATTTAGATTGATTATAATGTTTGTGTGTTGTACCTACCTTACTGGAAATATACGCTTGTTATGATTTACTAACTGTATTTCTTTTAATATATATATTTATATACATAATCGCCCATTTACAATCTAATTTCAAATCAAATCAAATTTCAATAATCTTATATTTCTATTCATGACTTCCATTTCATTTTCATTTTTTACATACTTTGCTATTTTTGCTGTTGAAAGTCGCGACGCCCCCTTTAGGAGGCGTGGCGGGTCGCGGCGGGGCTTCGCCCCCGTCAATGGTGGCTTCCTGTTTTTGGAGCTCCAAAACTCTTAGATGGTGTTTGGCATGTCGGGTCACCCTCCAGATTCCAAGGTTTTGTTTTGTCTTTTTATTGGGTCCATCTCATCTTTCACTTTCACTCATAAATACTTAAAACACTGACCTACGACACTGACCCACAACTATTGCATAATTTTAACACATTACATAATTCATTGGCCATTTTGTAATTTCTTACATCAATTTTTATGACGCACACGCACATTTTGTCTATGGATGACGCTTCGAAATGTTGCCACTACATAAAGAGAAAAATGTTTATTGGGGATGATATTCTCGTAGCATGTATGTCTATTTCCATTTTCTTTTTATATTCCTTATTCTATTACATTAACATAAAATTTATATAATTTTTCTATTAGTTCGCTGTACCAGTAGTTTCATAATTATTGTTTAATGCACCGGGTGACGTCATTACGTCAAAGCCGGCTATCCCTGAAAACCAGCGCTGGGGCTCTGTCTTGCATAGGGTCGCAGCATAATGCTGAGTGATAGCCGTTTTGCGTGGATGTGACGCATGTTTCGCTCAACCTTTTCTTATTTTTTTTGTGTTCCTTAACTTTTTGCGTCATGTTTACCGCAAATAAACGTTTTTTCTTTCTTCTTTCTTTTTTCAATATAGACAACTTTAGAAAGAAAAGTGAAGCTTGCTCGAGAAAGTTTAGATAAGAATGATAAAATGACTTAAATTGAAGGTACCGTTAGGCCCAAAAAAGCACGTTTTTACTGAAAATGAAGAGGAAGAGTTATGTAAATACATAACAGATATGGAGAGCAGGCTTAATGGACTGAAAATGAAAGACTTAATTAAGAGGTTTAGTCCATAGACTAGCGGTAAAAAATAATAAACGTCCGTAACGTTCTTTTTCATTTCTCCTTTCGCAGGTCTGCTGGAAGAAATTTCTATAGAAATAAGCAGTACCTTTGTACTCAATTGTTTGTTTATGCTGTATTTGTATGTATTTTACTGTGTGTACATAAATAATAAAATAAATAAATAAGCGACATCCGTTTGGCGCGGGCGGAAGCTAGTTTAAAAATAATTTCGACACAACTAAAATCGAATTTGACGACCGACTGCAGGTGGTATTTTTTGGCTTCGCAACGTGGTACTTACTTGTTTGCCCTAACCCATGATTTTTTTTTTAACCGGAGGCGCGCAGTATGTCAGCCTCGACGTGTTTTATATGGAATTTTTCACTTTTTGTATGGAAAATTATTAGAGGTTTATGTGATTGCAAAGGGGGTCGAAATTTTTATTATTTTTGCGATAGGACACACCATTTTCGAGATAATTATAACCAAAAGAAAAGTAAAAAAGATACAGTACCGTTTTTGCACCTGCAGTCTTAGCACGAGAACCATAGACAAGAGTTTTATCGTCGGAAGAGTAGACAAAAATGACGTTTCCGTTTAGACAGTTGACAGTTTTTCACCGAGAGATGTAGACAAGCGATTTCTATTCTACAGTAGAGTAGAAATAAAAAGCGACATACTAAGCCTGTTGAAGTCGAGATGAGGTGTGAATTTTAACCCTTGACAACTAATTTTATTCCACACCTTTTTAATCGCGATTAAAAGTAGTCAGATCTTCGCAGTTTACTGCGAAAATCTGACTATTTTATGTATTACTAGCTGTGCCCGCGACTTCGTCCGCGTGGAATAGTGTCTTTGGTTAGCATCTTCAAAGATAGCAGTGGAGGATCTGTTGAGAACGTCCACAGATCCCTCAGAGATAATGCGTGCGCTCGAGGAAGAGTTCGGTCATCCGACCCTAGTGTTACAATACGCGATTAAGAAAGTTCGAGATTTACCCAGAGTGACGGAGAGTTGCCGGGAGCTGGGGAAATTCTCCACAACGGTGCGAAACTGCGTGTCATTATTAAAAAACATTCGAGCTGACGGCTATTTAAATAACCCGCAGCTTGTAAACGAACTGCTGGGTAAACTGACGCCCATACAACGCGCGCAATATGGGGACTTCGCCATGGGGTTGAATAGTGCGCAGGGGGTGGATTTGAGAGTGTCTCCAAACTTAGAGATGTTATCTCAGTTTTTGATACATTTGACAAGCTCGACATCGTACTATGTACAAGCGAACATATTCGAGCCAGGTCCATCAAAGCCCCCTGCCAGGCAGCAACAGAAGTTCGGCGGGACAGGACAGTCCCGACCAATAAACAGTGCGCGCGCGGCCAGCAGCAGGCCTCCGTTGACACAGAGGGTGAATACGCAGAGCGACGAGACTACCGCTCCAGAAGAATGCGTAATATGTCAACGGAAGCATAAAGTGCAAGAATGTGAGGTATTCAAGAAACTCACCATTCAACAACGTTGGGAAGCGATTAAAGGGCAGAATACCTGCTTCAAGTGTTTATTCGGAAAGCATCCCAAGAGATTCTGTCGCGCCAGTAGATGCAAGAAATGTGGTTTCGGGCACCACCTATTATTACATGCGGATAAGCAACAGAGGGAAAAAGAGGAAAAACCTCAAGATAACAACACGGAAAGTGTGACTAACATAGGTGAATGGCGGGCGACGGCGCTATTAAAGATAGTGCCAGTGACGATAAGTGACGACGAACGGTGCTACGCATTATTGGACGATGGTGCGACCGTGTCACTTATCGATACTTCGCTCGCCACTAACCTAGCAGGTCCGTGTGTTCCTCTGTTCCTAAAAACCGCGGGTGGCTACGGCGTGACAGACGCAACTTCGCGAGTAGTACAAGTGCGCGTAAAAGGTCCTAATGGACAGTGCCATAACATACAGTGTCGTACGATAGAAAATATCAATCTACCCATGCAAACAGTGTCAAAGTCGTTAATAAATGACAACGCGCACCTAAGTGACTTGGGTTGCGTGGAGATGAGGGGAGCCAAGCCGCTGCTGTTACTAGGACAGGACAACTGGGAGCTACTTGTCAGCCAGGACATCCGCCGCGGAAAATCCGGTAAGCCAGTTGCCTCATTCACTCAGCTAGGTTGGGTCATTCATGGACCGTTTTATAACAGTAACATAGATAATGAAAGTGTAAATTGCATGACCCGACCTACATGACCTAGTTAGGTCCCAGTTCGAACTGGAAGCACTAGGCATCTCCGAAAGCACTAGAAAGCATAAGGACATTGAAAGGGCAGTGGCTGTGTTAGACAGCACTAGCCAACGTACGCCTGACCAGTCACAATGGGAGGTGGGCCTGATGTGGAAACATGATAATGTTCAGTTGCCTAACAACTATAAACAGGCCCGCCAGCGACTGTATGGTATAGAGAAACGTATGCGTAAAGACGCTAGTTTCGCTGAGGCTTACTCGGCGCAAGTAAATAGGCTACTAGACGAGGGTAACTTGAATAGCTCGCCGGTTTGGTATTTACCACAAGTCGGAGTTGTTAACTCGAACAAACCGGGGAAGCTACGTCTAGAGTTTAACGCAGCCGCTACGTCACATGGTACGTGTTTAAACAATAACTTACTTACCGGGCCCGACTTACTGAATGCGGTGCTTGGTAAATTAATAAAGGTCAGGATAGACCCCATTGCTTTCTCGGGGGATATCGCTGACATGCTGTTAAGAGTCATAATAGATAGTCTGTCAGATAGAGGCGACTGGCGCTGGGTACCTTCCCAGGATAACCCAGCTGATAAGGCTACCCATTTGTGTTGGCCCGACGACCACGCAGAGTGGCTTCCGGGCCCCTGGTTTTTGTGTGAGCCACAGGTGCGGTCGCCGAGGTGTCCTGAGGCTGAGGCGCCGGGAGTGGACTTTGTTCGCCTTACGCGGGTCCACGCTACAGCCGCGTCTGTGGCCCCATACACCAGCTTCGTGCGCTTATTACGGGCGCGCTTACAACGCGTCATAGCGCACGAGCCGATCTTCATCGGCCGATGTGGCAAACATCGGTCGACTACAGAAGTGGACTTTGTTCGCGTTACGCGGGTCCACGCCACAGCTGCGTCTGTGGCCCCATACACCAGCTTCGTGCGCTTATTATGGGCGCGCTTACATCGCGTCATAGCGCACGAGCCGATCTTCATCGGCCGACGTGGCAAACGTCGGTCGACTGCGGAACTGGGTCTGCGAGACCCAGGAGGAGGCTCACAACTGCCTTATAAGTTGTCCTGAGGAGACAGCTTCGAGGACGAGCGGGCCGCCAGTCTAAAAAGGCCTGCCCGTGCTCATCTGCTGATACAGTACGCTCAAGAAGCGTGTTCCTGTGAGGAGGTCCTTTACACCCTCCTCACTGAGGCCGAGCTGACTACAAACAGCTGGCCTTATTAAGCTACGTTACGACGACCACGACCAGCCTGTGGTCCTGCCACCGAACCATCTGCTCCTGGGCACTGCGTCCGGGAGTACTCCGTTTTCACCGAGCGACGCTGAAGAAATCGACTCCAGCCGGCAGTGGCGGCGCGTGAACGCACTCGCCGATATGTTCTGGCGGCGCTGGCTGCGGGAATATCTACCTACGCTTCAACGTCGGGAAAAGTGGGCGAACAATGTGCCAAATGTGTGTATCGGTGACGTGGTAGTGATTGTCGACAATAATAAACCACGAAGTGTGTGGACGAAGGGGGTGATTAAGGCAGTGTATCATGGCAATGATGGCATCATCCGTGTTGTAGATGTCAGAACAAATAGTGGGGTCCTGCGTCGGCCCGTAAACAAAGTTATTGTGCACATTCGCAAAACACACAGAATTACCACACGAGCGACGCACACACAACACAAGTCGCCCGACACATCACCACGCCCCGCGACCTGCGGCGCCACTGGCTAGACCCGGTCGCGTCGCTGGGAACGGGGAAAGCACCCACTGTAGGCGAGCGCCAAGCAAACCGACGCCCTGATGCTAGATCGGCCTTTGCTGGGCCTTCCCTAGGGAACTAGGGATCTCACCCGGCAGGGGCCAGGTCGCACGGGCGCCGAGAAGCATTAGGGCGCTCCTACAGTCACACCCCCAAAAACACACACAAAATCGCTAGGGGGGAGGCAACCCGCCCCCCCCAGGCGGATAGGTGTGCAATTAAGAGCACCCCCCACCCCCTCCCCCCCGGGGAGAGGGGGGGGGAAACCACAAGACGGGTCCCCAATTCTGGGGACCGAGAGAAAAAAGCCTCGGTCATGGGGCCAAAAGCCCCGAAACCGATTCCTCGCGCCCCCTTCGGGGGCGCAGAGACGTCCAAACAGAGTTTGTCAGAGTGTTACTACCAGTGCTTAGAAGAGTTACCTCATAACCTTCAGTAGTCATCATTTAGTCCTCAAGTGAACACCTAATAGTGAAATAGTGGCTCCGCTGTTCACTATAAGTCGCGAAGTACCTTATAACTAGCTAGCAAGTAAACCAGTATTATAACTTAGGATATTACTCTTATTCTATTTGTGTTCTAAACTGTGTGTGACTTTATTGTGTAATCATTGCTATTCATCTGACTATTTCGTGTATATTGTGTATTTAACCGTATAAAGTGCCTAATTGTGTGATTTTCTATATTTCCATAAACGTGTAATAGCCGTGTACAAATATAGTGATTTACAAATTTTATACCTGGTTTTAATTGAATACTTTCGTGATCGGGAACACCGTCACCACCGCCTACAACACCTGACTCCCCGCATACTTAACAAATAGTTTAGTTAATAGTTAAACTTAAATAATTAATTTTATACTTGTTTAATTATTTTGTTTTTATTCTCTCGCCTAGTTGTTATTTTTTAAGATGGCAGTCCAAACTGTTACTTCAGAGTGACAATTTGAATAAAGATTGTAAAGGCTAGACGTAACTATAAAAAGTCTCCTAAGGAAAGGATTACGGATATTTACATTCCAGTGAGATTAGAAGCATTAGAAAAATTATGGGATGTATTTACTAATACCCAAAAACGTTAATCGAAAAATTGGTTCTCAGTTAAGTGATCATGAATATTTAAAAGAAGATATGTATGCAAATATTTTTATAATTCTAAAGTTAATTGGCTTTTAGGACTTTGACTTTCTTCAGATTGACTGCTTAGTAAACACTAACTCTTCATAACAACTCCAAAATGCTAAATGAGAATTCGAAGAATGAGGTTCCCATATTTGTCACATTTCGTAATGTAGTCTTTCTTCTTCATCGCTGCAGCTGCTCTCTAAATCACTCCTTCTGATATGTTCTCTAAAAATGCTGACTTAATTGATTCAATATGACGGTAGAAAATAAATTCAGTCGGAATCTGGCATGTAATAATGTGGCCAGTGTGTAGTATTTGTCCTGTTGAATGCTTGCAAATCTGTGTTTTAACTCTGTTTCTAGTGTCTCTCGCATTTCATTGACATTTGGGCATGCCTGTTTAATGTTTACCTTTTGTAAATACTTTGCCACTGGCGCTCTGATAAATTTTGAATATTTATTGCACTGCTGCCGGGGAGGGTTTTGCGTTTACAAATTTATGTTTTGGCTTTCCAACAACACGCTTCGCTTGCTTACTTGCTTGGCTTGGTTTTGTAGACGCAAGCCTACCTTGCCTCCTCCTTCAGAGGCGGCAAGGTGGCGTGGTCTTGAGGGAGAGCGCAACGGTCGTGTAGATCCTCAAGACAAGTCTGGTGATGTTCCTTCTCGAGGTTGCCGCCCCGTTATTGGTCTAATTCCATATGAATTAGACGTAACAGAAATCACCGGGCGATTCACCTCAGGGGTGGCGAGGTCATGCCCCTGGGTGTCCACCATCGAACAAGAGCAGATGATGGACAGTGATGACCTCCCGCGTGTTTGTGCCGTGCGCGGGGACCCGTACGGAGGGATGAAGGAACCCTGGTGGTTGAGTGGAGCAGGTTGCACACAACACACCACTTTGGCCCGGATTTCCTCTTACACGGGAGGTCGGGGGGTAGCTACCCACGATCAACCGGCTGAGGCATCCCATAAGCGGGATGCCAAGCCGGCGTGGCGTGGGGTCCCGGGATGAGTTGCGGCATAGTCTCGTGTCGTATACAGTCCCGCGATCCTCCGTCGCGTGCGGGCTCGTCAACTTCCTGCCAGGTTGATCCTACACCGAAGGAGTAGCTCTGGCGTTCGCTCGTTGAACGGGCGACGTCCCCGACTGAGGGCTCCGTGGCGGGTGGAGAGCTCCGACGGTGAATATATAACGTCCAAACTCATGGATAATGAGACTGCACCTGCAACTAACAAACCACAAGCTGCGTCCCGCTCGTCGGATGAGCTTACAAAAACCAACACACCATGGGCTGCGTCTTCAGATGCGCCTTCCACTACCAACACAAGGGTTGCGTCTCAAGATGCGCCTAAGCGGCAACCGCCTAAGGCTGCGTCCACAGATGCACCCAACAAACGCAAACGCTCGGCTGCGTCCAAGGATGCGATGAGGAAGGCAACCGCAAGGGATGCGCCACAACAGGCTGCGTCCTGAGCAATCCCAACCTCATCTGCGTCCACGGATGCGCCCCCCGACACATCCCTGACCGAAAGGCCAAGGTCAGTCCTCACTCAAGGCGACTCGAGGAGTACTGCAGTTGAAGATGCGCCCAAAACACGGGCTGCGTCAACAGCTGCGGTCTCTGAGAGGGACCAGACGAGTCTGGCCAAAGCCCCACAGGCAGGACCATCAAACGCCAACCAATGGCAAACAGTCTCGCATAAAAAGACGACCCTCAAGACCTCCGCCACGGCTGAGACGCCGAAAGGCGAAGAGGCTACCGGCGTTAAGCGCAAGCGCAGCACGAAGTCAAGAGGTGGAAAGAAATCAGTAAAGACCAACGTGGCACCGCCGGCCAGGGCACAAAAGCGTACACGTCCCGAAGACTCCGTCACACCAACCGGGGTCAGCAAAAAGAGCCGGCATGCTCGCACCCGTATGGGTGATGGAACTTCGGTGAGTTACGCCGAAGCGGCCGCGGCGTTCAGGAGCAACGAGCTGTGCGTTGCCATCATGACCGAGCCCTTCATGGACATGACGCAGGAGCAAGCGGTGGGGATCCGTCAGTTGATTGAGAACCAACTCCGTGCCCTGCTGAAGGCAGCTCCGGAACCAACCGACACAACCCAAAACACCGCGATCCACTTCAGAGGCCAGGCCCACTGCGCTGAAGGCGTCCTCTAGACATGGTGTGAGGACAACTTCACGCTGGCCTGGCTCAAGGGGGTCAAAACCAACATGTCGTCCCCGTTACCGGGAACCAAACTCACCGTTCGGCCTCAAGCCGACATACCTAAGAAGGTAATGTGCATGCTGTTTGTCCCCGAAAACAGCGAGGACACAGCAGAATTGCACAGAATGTTGGCGAGGCAGAACCCGAACCTCAAAATGAACACCTGGACTCTGACACACGAAAGGGTTAGACAGGAGCCCCCGGGCACCTGTCTCTTCTATCGTGTGCCGGAGCCCATGGTGAAAACCATAAAAGACCAGCAGCGGCGGGTTTACTACCTTATGGGTAGTATATACATCCGTTTCCTGGAGGAGGGGGGTACCAGGGAGGAGGCCGCCGCGCCACCAAAAACAACCGCCTCGACCGCGCCTAGGGAGGAGCTTGGTTCGCCGCTTCCTGGACGCTCCCCGTCGCCTCTCGCGATGGGAAATGTTGGGGAGGCGGTGGATCTGGCAACTTCCATGGCAGCGCTGGAGGTGCTATCAATAGCAGGATCAACACAAGATCCACCCTCGTCCAGTCTACTTTCGGACGAGGACTGCTTTCCGCAAGGGGAGAGAAGTGAGGGCGAGGACAGCAGCCTCTGCTCCTCTCCTGTGCGGGACTAGGATCTTGCAGACCAACCTCCAGCACAGCCAATCTGCGTCGGCCACCTTGCGCAGAGTGCTGGAAAACCAACAAGGCAAGACCATCGCCCTCATCCAAGAGCCATGGATCAGGGGTGGCAGAATATGTGGTCTTGGTAACATCGGAGGTAAGTTGCTGCTAGACACCTCCGTAACCAATCCGCGCACCTGCATTTTTGCCCCAAAACATGTACCTAACCTTTTAATTAACGAATTCTGTTTGTGGCGGACGGACTCCCGTCGCACGCGCGGGGCACAGAGGCGAAGGACCTGCTCCCAGTCGCCGAGCGCCCGCGCCAGTGCGCAACCAACCTTCCCTGCGCACACCCACGTCGCTTTACGCTCTGCTCATACCTACGCATTTTACTATATTCGAGTGCTTAAATTCTTACCTCTCGGTCTTTCTGTCTCGCCTAAATTCTTTTATTAACTTTGCATTATATCCATACTCTTTCCAAGCTTGTGTTCGCGCTTATAAATATAAATTAAACAAATTGTGTGAAGCTACTGCGTTTGCATTGAAGAATCCCCGCAGCATAGCGCCTATATTGGTGACCCGCCTGTGTGTTATACGAACACGATCCCGAGCGCCGATAGCAAGATGTCGACAGATGGAAATACGATGCCGGGGTCCGGAGCACAGACACAGGACGACAATACTCGCGACGCCTCAATTTCCGGTTACGTCGACCGCGTGGCCGTACGGTTGCCGCCATTTTGGGCCGAAGACCCGGATGTGTGGTTCGCCAAGGTGGAGGCACAATTTTCAGTGTCAGGTATTAAGGATGATGGAACAAAATTCAACCAAGTGGTATCCCAACTTGATCAAAGGTATGTAAAGGAAGTGAAAGACCTAATAAAGAACCCGCCGAGCACGGCTAAATACGTGAAATTAAAGCAGGAGCTAACGAAACGACTTTCAATTTCTAGAGAGTACCAAATTAGCCAACTGTTGTCCCACGAGGAATTAGGTGACCGTAAGCCGTCACAATTTTTACGTCACCTCAAAACCCTAGCCGACGGGGGGATTTCCGATGAATTTTTACGCAACATGTGGTCAAGCCGACTCCCGCAGCACGTGCAAGCCATCATTATGTCTCAGGCTTCTACTAGCCTTGAAGACGTGGCAGAGCTCGCGGATAAGATTTGCGAGGTATCCCCATCATCAAATCAGGTAGCCAGCACCTCATTTAATATTGACAGTTTATTGCAGCGCATGGACCAGTTGATTACGTCACGCATCCAACCAGAGCTGTCACGACAGAATTCTCAGCTTACCGTGAATCGTGGCCATAACCGTGGACGGTCGGCCAGCCGTTCTTCAGGACGATCAAGGAGCAGAGGTCAGAGTAAAACTCGGACGCCAGGTAGGTGCTGGTACCATAATATTTTTGGTGACAAGGCACGTAAATGTACAGCTTAGTAAAATTAGCCATTTGCAGAACCGCATATTGAATAGCAAAGTTTTCATCGAGCCAATTAGCGGTGAAGCTTAAAAAGCTTGTAAAATTATTCATAAACGTCCACAAGTCTGTAGTGATGGATACCGATTTGACCTTCATCAATTTGTCCTTGATAGCCGCCTTCACTTTATCATACAGACTGGGTATGACTACTTCGGTCATGTATTTTCTGCTAGGTAGTTCGTATTTTGGTTTTAATAATTTAATCAATCTATTAAATCCAGTGTCTTCGACTATTGATATCGGTTGATTGTCAGATGATATCATTTCAGCAATCGCGTTATGAATTTCGAGAGATCTAGGATCATTGATATCCCATTTCGTCATTAACGTGTTCTCTACAGTGTGCTGTGTTTGTTTTGTATGTATTTGAGAACTTATAGCCGAAGTTGAAGGTTGATTTTTTGTTGATAGACAACACAAGAAACTTGAAAATTAAATTTATTTGTCTATGGTCAGTTGACATTAGTTTGTCTTTTGTCTGTGCTTTTTCTCCGTCATTAATTACAGAAAAACTTAAAGTGTGGTCTGTTGCGTTATAACCTTTATATTAGAAATATTGTTCTCCTGTCTCGTTTTGGTTAAAATAAAACATTTTACAACTGTACCTTACGATCTTTCGTTTACATTCATCATTTTTGTTAGGCTGCAGCGTATCTGCTTCTTGTTTATGTTTCTGCTTTAAGTGATTTGTTAATGCCGAGGTAGAAGCACTACGCCCTGTTCCCCCACGCGAAAGAATTGAACCACACAATTTACACTTTACTTTTGTCTTGTCACTTTCGTATTCATTAAAAAATGTCCACACATGCGATATTTTACGTCCACTAATCTTCAAAAACGTTCATCGACGTAATATACTAAACTTCAATCAAAGTATGCAGTTCCGAGATAAGTTTTAAACAATATTATGCGAGAACTGCAATATGTAACCGAAAGAGCGATGCATCGACTGAGCGAGCGACCCGGGCTAGCGCGAGGGGGCGCGGGGCAGAGAGGGGGCCGCATCAAACGCTGCCCGGCTCTTGCAGAACGCCGACGGGACAAACCTGTTTACCGCGCAGAATTGAACCGAATGATTCGGCCGAATATTCGGTTCGGTACATTTTGGGCCAAATATTCGACCGAACATCGCATTCGGTTGAACCTACATTCGGTGCATCTCTAATGTTAATTATTGCGAAACCCTTTATAAACTGTTTGGAAACTATTTAGCCTATTACAGTATTTTTTTAATAAATTTAATATTGGCTTCCACTCACGAAAAAAGATTTATGCGAGACTTATGTGACTACAGAAGTCAATTTACATACAAAGTGCGCTCGAACAATGCACACATAAACACCGCTCACGGACACGATATCCTGGACGGGTTGGGACCAGTGCGACCGCGAGTGCCATCCCCTGAGACACGCGTCTGTGAAGTGCAAAAATGGAGCAACAAAAAAAAGTTACTATATCTGTTCAGTCGACGGTTGTTTAAATTCAACACTAAACTGTGAATTGTCGGTTTCAATGGTTCGTTTGAACATAAATAGAATAGTTAGTTGTAGGTAAACGGACATGACTTTGTGGCCTTGTAATATTTATATTAGGTATTTATTGTAGTACCTATAAGCTAAAAAATACGCTCATCTTCCTCATTATAAATAGTTAAGACTGAGACTCGAACAAATTCGAGCTGCGCTTGCTCGACTCAAACCCAAGCGCTCAGCAGGCCCGGATGGTATTCCGGCATTTGTAATGCGAGTTTGCCGCTCGGTATTACCAAACCGCTCGTAAACATGTTTAACTTGTGCCTAGAAACATCGTACTTCCCAGAACGGTGGAAGGTCACTCGCGTAATACCTATACCAGAAGGGCGAGACGGAACAGTGGTCGAGTCTTTTTAGACCGGTGGCTATTCTGTCGACACCAGTGAAGGTGTTTTAGTCTGCCATTCAGCAAGATGTCTAAAGACAAGTAGCACCGCAACTGTCGGACGTTCAACACGGCTTTCGACCGGCTCGAAGTACGACCAGCAACCTATTAAATGCCATGACATATTTAGTTCCTCATATTGATGCAGGGGGGCAGGTGGACACCGCCTACTTTGATTTTAAGAGGGCGTTTGACCTGGTGGATAACGATTTATTATTATCAAAGTTAGCGAAAGTTGGCTGCACACCTAAATTACTCCAATTCTTTGCGAGCTATATGAGGAACAGGAAACAATATGTAGAGTATTGTGGATATCGGTTGCAGCCTTATTTCACTAGGTCTGGAGTGAGTCAAGGTAGCAATGTAAGGCCGTTGGAATTCATAATAATGATCAATGACTTGCCTGACGTAATAAGAGAAGCCAGGTCTCTACTATTTGCAGACGACCTCAAGTTGCTGCTGGCTATGGAAAATGAGGACGATGTCACCGCCTTCAGCAAGACATTGATCGAGTAGTTGAGTGGAGTCGAAAGAACAAGCTGTAATTCAATGTTCCGAAATGTTCAGTTCTAAGATTCAGTCATGCAAGAGTACCACTCCACCACAGCTACAAAGTGGACGATGTGCCAATGAAAAGGGAAGAAGCAGTGTGAGACCTTGGTGTTCGTATGGATACTCAATTAAGATTCCGGGAGCACATTATCTGTTGTGTTGGGCATAGGCTGTATGACAATGATACCTTGGCCAAGCGACGCGCCTGTTGCGCGACCCGCCATGTTGAATAAACAGTGTATCTCTAACCGGTGTTTGACTCTGACGCATCCCTTCCCGTAATAAGTATCTACAGCGTGTCCAAACCTAACAGTGGCGACGAGGATGAACGCGACTTACGGAATATTATCGACTTGCGATCATAATGTTCACGACTGTCGGACGTACAAAGGCCGCATCACGCAATGGTTAATCGCGAACGATATCGATGCGAAAACCGACGAAAAGGGAACGAAAAGGCGCGCCATTTTGTTGAGCGCACTCAACGACGCCACCTTCAAACTTGCCGCAGATTTATCCGCGCCAAACGACATACAAAATGTGGCGTACGCCGAAATAATTCGGTTACTGGATAACAATTTCACACCCAAGAGTTGCGGTTTCGCAGAGCGATAGAATTTTTGCGCGAAAAGCTGTTTGCACGGGACGTGCGAGTCGTTGACGTTGGCGAAAGCCGCCGTCCTCACAACTTGGGGCTCCTCCACATCGCAACAGGGCATAGGCTGTATGACAATGATACCTTGGCCAAGCGCCGCGCCTGTTGCGCGACCCGCCATGTTGAATAAACAGTGTGTCTCTAACCGGTGTTTGAGTCTGACGTATCCCTTCCTTCAAACCTAACATTATCAATGCCTGTAAAAAGGCATATAAGCAACTGGGATTTGTGCTTCGCAGAGCAGCATCTTTCACAAATATTAAAGCCATTTCGGTATTGTATGACGCGCTAATAAGGAGTCAGTTGGAGGGTAATGCAGCAGTATGAGCTCCACATGAGACTAAATATAGACTCATGTTGGAGCTCATACAGAACAGAGGAGATCGCCCAATTTAGGGACCACGTGTTACAGAAAAAAAATGTGGAACAATTCTATATTCTATTAACCGACTTCAAAAAAGGAGGAGGTTCTCAATTCGACTGTATTTTTTTTATGTTTGTTGGCTCATAACTTTCGACTGGGTGAACCAAATTTGATAATTATTTTTTTATTTGAAAGCTGGTGCTTCCCGTGTGGTCCCATTTAAATATGATGATCATATAGATTTGATGATGCGTTTCGGAGACAGACAACCGTGATTGCTGCGATCGCATAAATATGCATTGTTTTGACCAAGGATGATTAAATTTCGAATTGGTATGTGGGGATAGGTACTATAACTAAAAAGTGAGAAATAAAAACTTTTTCCAAAAAAAAAACAACCGACTTCCGGAAAAACACTAAAAAGTGAAAAATAACTTTAATTTCGGAAGGCGGTGACAAAAACTCAAATACATACCCAAAGTCACCGACTTCCGAAATTAAAGTTATTTTGTTTTATCGAAGGCTGTGGGAGGAGTGAAAGGCGCAGAATTTCAGATTATTTAAGAAAAAACCTGCTTAATAGGCACAATCTATATACCAGCCAATAATCGCCTGTCTGATTAACACATATATAGCGTAGAATCATGGGACTTTTTAATAGGTATTACCAATAATTATATAAATAATTTCTCAGCAAGCCATGTTCAAGATATGTTGGCTTTAAAACCTCCAATTCTTCTTCCATGAATTTTGAGGATGTGGACACCATTGAAGACCAATTTTACCAATTATTAACAGAATTACCAAGCTTGGTACGGATGTCTAGAGGTGTAACAGCTCTAGCAGCTTATCTTATGAAACTGCGTACTGGAGAGTCAGATGACAGATTGGCCACATTACTCCAAATACCACGGTCAACGTTAGAACGTTTAATGAAAAAAGCAAGATATCATATGTTTAATGATTATTTGCCACATCATTTAGGCCTAAATCGTAAAAATAAACAACAATTAACAGAGAGAACATTAATGATCCCAAGTGGTTTGTTTGGAAATGACAATAATAAAAAAAAAAAAAAAAAAAAAAAAAATATTTTATTACCTTCAGGTGTACAAAAGAAAAACACTTATACAATAAACACTATGCAGCGTTACAACTAGGGGAAAGAGTGTTTTCGATGAACTCTGGCACCCAATGTAAGATTTAACTTGTGTTTAGGGTGCCAGCGTCCTCGCCTATAATTGAACATGTATCAATAGTTGTAAGCCGAGCACAATATATTATTATCAAAATAACTATTTACTAATAAATCCAACTGTGATTTGGCCTATTGAAGAACATATGTATGTAATTGAGGGGACAAAAAAAATAAAAATAAATATGGTGAGAACTTGTGTTTATGTTAGTCTATAGTATGTATATAAATAATTAAGAATATATGACCTTATTAACTGCGTTAGGCTAAGCGATTGAAATACGTAATAAATCTTCAGTCTTATCATAATTGATTGTCAATAGCCACTCTGTGACCTGGGTCTTACAACCATTCAGGCACATGGGAGCAATGGTTAACAGTTTATTTATTTTGTTGTATAAATGGCCAGACAGAACATCATAATGACGCTGAGCAAAGGCCGTTCTACATCCACCAGTTGAGCATACATCGTAGAATCTACGTTTTTTAGCAGCATTCGGGTTGTAAACCAGAGAGCGATGTTTGCGCAGAATAAGACTGAGAACAAAGAGCTGTCTCACAGTGAGGACCCGGCATTCGGTGTAAAGAGCCGAGGTGGGATATCTAAACGGCTTCGAGGTCATGACTTTGAGGACAGCTCTCTGTGCCCGTTCCAGAGGAAGGAGAGTTGTCTTGGTAGTCCCACCCCACACTGTGATGCAATAGTTTATTATGCTGACAGAGTGCATAATAAACAGTTTTAATTGTACGGTAGTCCGCGGAGTGCCTTAGCTTTTTAAAGATAAATATACACTTGCGGACTCGCGATATGAGATTGCTAAGGTGAGGTTTCCAGCTCAAAGAACTGTCTACATAAACTCCGAGATACTTAACAGACTCACACCTTGTGAGTTGTGGACAGTCGCATTGTATGGAGGATAGATCGAGTGAGCAAGTATGAGCTCTAAGCACCATTGAATCCTTCGGAGGAAGATTGTTGGATAGTAAGGAGAATGGTAGGTATACTGTTTTATTAAGATTTAAGGTTAATATGTTATTGGATAGCCATTTCATCACTGAGTTTAGAGCAAGTTCCGCGTATTTGAATGTTTCAGGCCAGTCAATACCGTGAAGAAGCAAGGCCGTATCATCAGCGTAAGTATAAATTGAACAGTTCGTTAGAGACATTTTGCATAAGTTATTGATATAAATAAGAAACAGGGTAGGGCCTAATATTGAGCCCTGAGGAACGCCAAAACTCAAAGATTTTGAATCACTAATAACATCATTTATTTTGACGCATTGGCTTCTTTCACACAGGTAGTCCTGGAAAATTTTTAAGGTATGTCCACGAATGCCCATAGCCTCCAGCTTGAATAAGAGGTGGGGAACAGACACCGTGTCGAATGCCTTGGAAAGATCGAGGAAAACAGCCAAGCATTTCATTTTACTATCTAGTTTAGATACTACATGATCTACCAAGGCAGCAACAGCATTTTCAGTTGACCTGCCACGTCTAAAACCATACTGGTTATTACTTAATAAATTGCATGACTCAAGATAGTTGACCAATCGGTTATTGAGTATCTTTTCTAAAATTTTAGAGATGGCAGGCAAGACTGAGATCGGTCTATAATTATCTACACCGTGTCTGTCCCCATTTTTGAAAATTGGATGAACGACAGCCCTTTTGAAGTAATAATAAAAGCAAACCTGTGGTAATCTTTGACGGCACATATATATATGTACAAAAAAAGCTCCAATTACATGTACTAAAAGGATACATATAGCTTGCACAAATATAGGAATTTGGTTTAACCATTTTTAATAGTTTGTACAGATGGGTATATAATTGATGTTTTGGGCCCCTGTCCAGGTGCAACGTCAGATGCCGAAATAATGAAACAAGAATTCAAAAATGGTTCTGCAATGAGAGAATATTTTGAGGCCAGTGACGCATTTGTTCTGGATAGGGGATTTCGGGATGCCTTCCCCTTACTTAATACGTGTGGCTATCGAAAATATGTACTCGCTTCGCTACAACAGGGTGAACCACAGTTGTCGACAATAGAAGCGATCAAATCAAGAGGTGAACCACAGTTGTCAACAATAGAAGCGATCAAATCAAGGGCAGTCACAATTTTTCGTTGGGTAGTCGAAGTAGTCAATGGTAGATTTAAAAGAGATTTTAAGCTTCTTAGGCAAAAGTATTTTAATAAAGCATCAAAGCACTTGATGCAATACTTTGAGGTGGGTGCTGCTCTCATAAATGCGTTTCATCCTATTATAACTAACCGGGATGATGCCAGGCAAATTCTGCAAATGATAAATGTAAACATGTACAGGGAAAATAGGTTAGCAGACTATGTTGTAAAAATAATTTAAATAGCTGAATTTAGACCAACACCGGTAGATAGCAATAATGTAACAGATTTTCCACGGCTTACATAATAGCGAATTAGTATTACTTTCCATAGGAACATACCAAATACGACAGGCTCGTTCCTAATATGGGGAACACGTAAGGGTAGATGCTTCTTTGTAATAGAAGTATGGAGGGAGGTTGATAATGACCTTTTAAGAGCTGTCGGCTTCAAACAGTACTTGGTTATTAAGAGGAAAAATTCACTCTCGGCATATTAGTAGAAAAACATATTTTGTATACATTTTAGCTTTTTTTTTGGGTGGGAAATCATCAAATAACTTCTCTCGCTCTTTCGTGTCAGACTTTTACTGACTAGAACCCACCCGTGTTCCCTCAGTTTCCTGTGTGCCAGGGTCCGCGGTATCTCTTTCGAACAACCTGCACCCCTGGCAGGCATCGGCCCTTGCGGACGCCACCAGTTGGTGCTGAAATCTCTTTGAAGCGCGCGTGAAACACGACGCAGCGTCAACCCGGGCTTGGTCCTTACCGGACAGCGAGCTACCCATTACTCGCCGTCCGCAGGCCCGTGCCTACGGTGGCCGGGAATCAGTCTGGGATCCCCGATGCACGGAGGTCAATTTTAAGTAATTAGCGGTACGAAAATCATGATTCTCGAGGTGAGGGTACATAAAAAAATGACTTTGATGTATTTAGTACTACCTACTACACAAATGTATTGTGTAGTAGGTAGTACTAAATACATCAAAGTCTTATTTTTTTTATTGTCACATATTTTTAAATGAATGCTCTCTCATTTTGCCAACTAACAGCACCTTCACCATTAAAATATTGTACAAATTCTTCTCTTATCAACTTTGCATCATTACTAACATTGCCATTTATTACATTTAATGGAATTACACCTTGCAGCGGTACATCATCTTCATCAAATTCAGAATTCAGATAATTAGTAATTGATTTTCTCAAAAAATTGTGTAATATGCAGCATGTAAGGACGATAACTTTGATTTTTTGCAAATTTAAATTAGCATTATGCAAAATTCTGAAGCGATATGACATTATTCCAAAAACATTTTCAATTACTCTTCTTGCTCGTGACAATCTATAATTATATATTTTTCTTTGTGTAGTAGTAAATTTTTGCCAAAAGGCTTCATAAAGTCGGTTCTTAATGCAAATGCTTCATCACCATTACAAACAAACGGCAAAGGTTTGGAACTATTTTGGGGCTTTGTTCTGTTATTAGGAATATTCAGTTCATTATTATTTAATTTCTCATAAAAACGTGTTTGCCTTATAGTGTTATAGCGTGTTTACCATCAGATATTCGGCCATTAACACCAGCTTCGCACCATATAATTTCATAGTTTGCATTAGCTCAGGCCATGAGCACAATGCTAAAGAATTTTTTGTAATTGTAAAAGGTGGAACTAGACCCAGGCGGCGGTACCATTGGGATGTGTTTGCCATCGATTGAGCCTAGGCAATTGGAAAACTGCCATCTTTCCTCAAACTCTCTCGCAATAGCTAGCCATTCAGCTTCAGTTTCAGGCATCTGTAACAAAATCATGTATATTTTTCAGGATATGGACATTAATACAGACCAGGCTTCGCAGCTGTCGGCGGCGCGCTCTGAGCCACCACCGCGGTCGGACAGTAGCAATCCAAGGAAAAACGTTTGTGAGGTGCTAAATAAAATTTCTAAGAATTTGGACATGTCAACAGTCAAAACAAAACCCACTTTTAGTGCATTTGGAGAACATGTTGCGGAGAAGTTGAGAAATATGTCAAGCGATTCTGCGAAGTACTGTCAAAAAATTATTAATGATGCTATATTTTATGCTGAATTTGACAAACTCAATGATACATCCAGGATTGTAACAGACCATATATATGACAGATCACGGTCACGATCCCAAACATCTTCTCTCTATTACAGACCTTACCGTCCACCACCCCCCACGCAAATTCCTTCTCCGTACCACTCATCGAACGAACAGACAGACAGACCTTACCGTCCACCATCCTCCCCACAAACTCCTTCTCCGTACCACTCATCGAACGAACAGACAGACAGACCTTACCATCCACCATCCTCCACACAAACTCCTTCTCCGTACCACTCATCGAACGAATACACAGAAAGACCTTACCGTCCACCATCCTCCACACAAACTCCTTCTCCGTACCACTCATCGAACGAACAGACAGACACACCTTACCGTCCACCATCCTCCACACAAACTCCTTCTCCGTACCACTCATCGAACGAACAGACAGAAAGACCTTACCGTCCACCATCCTCCACACAAACTCCTTCTCCGTACCACTCATCGAACGAACAGACAGAAAGACCTTACCGTCCACCATCCTCCACACAAACTCCTTCTCCGTACCACTCATCGAACGAACAGACAGACAGACCTTACCGTCCACCATCCTCCACGCGAACTCCTTCTCCGTACCACTTATCGAACGCACAGATGGGCAGACCTTACCGTCCACCATCCTCCACACAAACTCAACCTTCCTTCCACTCACCTAATGAACAGACGGACATACCTTACCTACCTGTATCATCGCAACTCATCCTGACAGAGTTACACTCTGAGCCTCTGGAGTAACCACTTCAACAGTCATCATCAGCATCACGTACGATTATTTTTAATAATGCAGGTGAAATTGTAGAATATTTAGATCAGCATAATGATTCAATATCGTCACCAATGGTTGCAGAAGGCGATTTCAATTCGATGAAAAATTATTTGATTTTTAAGCTGCTGATAAGTGAACGCTTGTGAAAAATTATTGTTTTAATGTTAAAATACTTTGTAAATGTTTAATATGCAGGTATGTGTGTATTAGGCTAAGATAGTATTAATTAAAGATTCAAATGACCACTTATTGGAAATCTTATTTTTCACACCCACCCTGTTTTCAGTCATGCACGTCATAAGACATACTTGGTGTGCATGATCGATTGATCATAATTTATTATTAAAATATTACAGTTGAAATGCAACTAATAAATCGTTCATGCACACCATTGATTTTATGGTGTGAGCTAAGAGTAGGTAATAATAATATTACTAAAACACTGATACGTCACACATGTCAATTTTTTTTTCATTTTTCCTATTTTCTGTTTCTATTAATTCCCGTGAACCCGAAGTACAAAAATCACAAGGAAACCTTCAGAATAAATACAAAAATAAAATTTACAATAAAAAACATCAATAAAATGAAAAAACGAATAGAAAATACACAATACCCGAGATTGACGGCTGTCAAATTCAGCCTTCTGTGATAAAAACACTTTTGGAAAATGAAAAACATACTATGTTGACAAGATCAGCTGCAGCTCGCCGTGCACGCCCACCATCCCCGGACTCGTCGCTCAGCTCCGCCCCGCCGCCGCCGGAACCCAGCCCCATCGAGAGTGCTGTGACACCGGCCGTGGCAGTTGCGTCGAGCTCGAGCGACGAATATTTTTCCCCGCCGACGTCGCCAACACCAGTACGTCGGCAGGGGAGAGGCCGGCCACCGAAGAGCTTAGGACTTAGGGGCCATCCGGCTCCGAGCAGGGTCCTCGCTGCCGGTGGTTGTGTGCAGCGCATGAGATGGACTCAGTCTATGAACGAGAACGTCATGCGCGCATATTACGGGTCTACAGAGGGGGGAACTAACCTCACTGCGTACCGCGAAAGGATGCTGTCTCTGTTCCAGGTACTAGAACCAACTGTCAACGTATCGAGCCAACGACTGTCGGATCAGGTGCGGGTCATCCAACGCAATCACAGGTTGGACGATACCGCACGCTACGCGGCTACGCTCAGAAGTGCTGAGCAACCATATCGTCTCTACTCCGACACAGACCGCGGGACATGCGTCAAATATTGATGCAATCTCGCCGCGGTCCAATCAGGTTGAAGAAGATGATAGGGTTGCCACAGTAAGTAGCCAGTACAACGCCAGACTGAGGAGCGCACTGGAGGATGCGTTTCGCGAGTATCGATCCACTCCGACCGAACTTAGACCCCGATTACCACGGCTACCTATGCACAAGAAAAATAGGGCGCTGGTGTGTGCCTTGGACTCGCAGCTCAAGAATTTCTTCGAGAGCAGCGAGGATCTCGTTGATACACACTCGATCCTGTATTGCGCGGCTGTTGCGGCATGTCGTTTAGCGAACGTCAAGTTTTCAAGCTATGACGGAGCTTCTCGACCGAAACCAACCGCACCAGCCTGGCAATGCAGGATCGAGCGTCGTATCGATGGGGCCAGGGTACTCATCGGCAAACTATACTGCTTCAGGGAGGGCAATACACGACCACGAGTGATGCGCTTTGTGAGACGGGCTTTCTCGGGGACTGGAATTAGTCCTTCAGAATACATGTCCCGTGTCACAGAGCGCATCGACTTCCTGAAGCAGAAAGTCTGTGCATGGGCGAGCCGTATTCGGCGGTATAAACGGCGGGTTGACCGGTACACGCAGAATCGCATGTTCCAGAGCGATGAGAGGTGGGTGTATAGAGCCTGGGAGCGACCCGAACAAAATGTGACGGACGTGTGCCGCCCGGATGATGCCACCACGAATGCATTCTGGCGCAGCCTCTGGTCGGTGCCCGTCTGTCACGCTGAGGCTGGTTGGATGCAGGATGTCGAACGAGTGTGTGAAACTATACCAGAAATGGAACCGATTTTAATTACGCCATTAGATGTAGCCAGAGCAGTCCGTCCGTTACCCAATTGGAAATCACCGGGACCGGACGGACTGCATAACTTTTGGTTAAAATGGCTAAGTAGTTCACACACTCGCCTGGCGTCTCAACTCCAGTCATCCTTAGAGTCTGGGTCGCTACCGCAGTTCTTAACAACAGGCGTAACCCACCTGCTCCATAAGTCAGGTAGTCCCGCGGAACCCAAGAATTATAGACCGATCACATGTTTGTCGACGGTTTATAAACTTCTTACATCCATTTTGAGAACGAAAATTAATACGCACATTGAGTATAACTCGATTATGTCTCCCTCTCAAAGTGGGTGTAGGAACGGGTCTCGCGGGACTAAGGAGCTACTCCTCATTGACATGGCCATAAGCCAACAGGTTCGACGATCCCGCAAGGATCTGTCGACATGCTGGATAGATTATAAGAAGGCCTACGACTCGGTGCCACATACATGGCTCATGAAGGTGCTGGAGTTGTACAAGATTGATGCAACTCTACGCACCTTCCTTGAGTCGTGTATGGGGCAATGGAGGACAGTTCTTCGCTATCCGGGATGTCCACAGATCCAGGGGAATGATGAACCTATATGGATCAAACGGGGAATATTTCAGGGCGACAGCTTGAGTCCACTTTGGTTCTGCTTAGCCCTGAATCCTCTAAGCACACTGCTGGGGGATTCAGGTCTAGGCTATCGGCTGAGAAGAGGTGGTGAGGTTATATCTCACCTCCTATACATGGATGACCTTAAACTCTTTGCCCCCAACAAATTACAACTGATGGAGCTACTGAAGGTAACTGAAACTTTTAGTAGCGCCATCAGGATGGAATTTGGTGTGGACAAATGTGCAGTCATGCATGTATAGCGAGGTGAGATTATGGAATCCGAGGGAATTCAACTTTCGGATTCCATACAGCTCAGATCCCTCTCCTCATCCGAAAGCTATAAGTATTTGGGTATGTCGGAAGCGTTAGGCATCAACGCTGCTGACATGAAACAATCGTTGAAGGAGCGTTTCTTTGGCCGCCTGAAGAAGGTATTAATTAGTCTTCTTTCAGGCGGAAACAAGGTGCGCGCCTTCAACGGTTGGGTCATGCCGGTTTTGATGTACTCTTTCGGCATACTCAAATGGACTCAGACTGAACTGGAAGCCCTGGATCGACGGGTCCGTACACTGCTGACTGCAAACCGGATGCATCACCCACGATCATCGGTGATGAGGCTGTACATCCCGCGGAAGTGCGGGGGTCGAGGCTTTTTAAATACGAAGACTCTCCACAACCGCGAGGTGTGCAGTCTCAGGGAATATTTTTTAAAAGCCGAAATGGGTATGCACCGTGATGTAGTCGCAGTGGACAAGGGGCTCACCCCGTTGTCCATGGCTAAAGAGAACTGGCGCAAACCTGTAATACTAACTATCGATGATCGCAAGGAAGTATGGCGAAACAAGGAGCTTCACGGGCGCTTCTATCGGGCTCTTCATGAGCCCGGTGTAGATTTCATAGCGTCCGTATCCTGGCTACGTTTCGGTGATCTTTTCGGGGAAACTGAAGGTTTCGTCTGTGCAATTATGGACGAAGTTATCTTGACGAATAACTACCGGAGACATATTATGAAAGACGGGACGGTTGACGTGTGTCGGGCATGTCACCGTCCGGGTGAGTCTATCAGACATATTATCTCTGGTTGTTCTCGTCTGGCTAATGGCGAATACTTGCACAGGCATAACCAAGTAGCCAGGATTATTCACCAGCAACTTGCTTTGCAATATAAACTTGTGGATTCTGAGGTACCGTATTACAAGTATGTGCCCGACCCAGTTCTCTAAAATGACCATGTCACGTTGTACTGGGACCGGTCTATCATTACTGACAGGACTATTGTAGCCAATAAGCCTGATATAGTGGTGATAGACCGGTTAGCGCGCCGCGCAATGATAATCGATGTTACCATTCCACATGACGGGAACCTCGTGAAAGCTGAGAAAGAGAAACAGGTTAAATATCTCGACTTAGCACACGAGGTTGTTGACATGTGGAATGTGGACTCGGCTGTCATTGTGCCGATTGTCGTATCAGCCAATGGACTGATGGCCGAAAGCCTCGATCAACATCTCTCGAGGCTCTCGTTAGGCGGTTGGGTCAAAGGCCTGATTCAGAAGGCAGTACTCCTCGATACGGCTCGCATCGTGAGGAGGTTCCTGTCTCTGGAGCCCTAACCACCGGTAGCTTGGACCCTGCTCCCGATACCGGTGGACGACTATTTTTTATATTTTTAAATGTTTTTTGTTAGGTTATTTTATAAAAATATTTAAAAATATATTATAATATGTAATTAATTAAATAAACGAAATAATAATATTACTAATATATTTAATAGCATATTTTGTACCTTCATGTAATTCTTTAATACAGTGAGTATTGGTTTGCATGTCTCTGGAATGATAACTCCCAGACGCTGTGGAGATATTGCAGTTGGCAATTTTAATTCTTCATAACTCATTCCCGAAGCTAAGAAACGAAGAGTGGCAGTCAATCTCTCATGAGGGCTAATAGCTTCTCTCATATTAGTATCCTGTTTAGCAATATATGGAGTTACAAGTTTCCAAAGCTTGAAATAAATGTAGTTTCATCCATCCTTAAGTAGTTTCTCCAGTCACTTGGTTCTAGTGATAACTCATTCAACAAATTGACGTGAGTGAATTGATTCCTTTTTCTAAGCCATTCTTTCCTCCATTGCTTTCTTTCACGTTTCTTGGTGCGTATATGGCAACAAATAGTAGCCACAGTTAGAATTAATGTTTCTTCTTCAGAATCAGCATCCATTTTTTTTTCGACACAAATATAAGTAGTGCACGTTAGCTTTGCCCGGCGGCCGATCGAAAAATGAAGAGCCGGAGTGACGCCAGTGAATGGGCAAATCTAAAACCATTTGGAGTGACGCCCTAGTTTTATGCCGCAGTTTTATGTTTGGACTGATCGTCAATGGCCGGCTTAAGGGCTGGCCAAAACGACCATTTTCAGATATAAAACTAAACGAAGACGATTATACTTACATTATAAGGAAATACATTCAAAAAGTGAAGAATAATTATGTTTAGCAACTGAAATGAAGCTTCATTCTGTAGGAAAACGGAAGGCTGCTCGAGCTCTTCAAAATATCTTGTCTTCTCCTGCAGCCAGAGTTTCAGAACAACAAAATCATGATGATATTAATATTATCCAATATTCACCCGAAGAAGCACTAGCTTAAGTTAAACCAACAAAATAATTGTAGCTGAAAAAAAAAGTAGTATTCAGAAGGCATTCCGAATGGAACTTCGTTTACTTGTAGATATGTCAAACCAATGGTTTGGTAATACTAATGATGGCAACACAGCCAGGGGTTTTTTTTAACAATCCATCAGTGTCCCACAGTATTAATGGAATAAATCAAGATTTGATTGTTAGGTTTGGGGTAATATGGAAAACTTTAAATTCTGGTTACAAATAATAGTACTTTGTTTGATAGCTATGCTAAAGAAACAGCAAAAAATTATGTTGAATTATACGACTGGTATCCTATGCCACCTACAGTGCACAAGGTCTTCGGGCCGGTTTTTTGACCCGTAGTCAAATACCATATAACCATTTGTTAGATTATAAAGTAATAAGTAATAAAATTTATTCAAAAATTACAAGGCTTAAAAATATGTACAGTTTTGCTTAAATATAACAAATAATATTTCTAAGAATTACGTGCCTGAACTAGGTAATCCTGTATTTCAGGCAAAAAGAGCTAAAATAGTCTTAAAAATTTAATAAATAATCACAAGCTGAAAATAGACAAACAATTTTATAAATGTTGAGTCGCTTAACTTAGTTTCAAAAGAACAATGTCAGGTTTCGGCTAACACCACTTTTAAAACTAAATTAACACGGACACAAAGGTTTTACGTACAATAATTTAAATATAAAATTCCAATTTATTAAATAATATTTAGTTCTTTTCGAAAACTTCTCGAAAAGAAAATCATTATAATAAGTAATCATTTTACTAATCATGTTCTTGATTTACAGGTTTTTCTTTTTATAATAAAAATGTGTCAGGTACAGGTAACTACCTGTTCTGCCACTGTAATCGATTATTCTAAATAATTAAAGCGATTTACTCTTTACTTTTTATTTACCACCTCACAATTGTCTTTTATTATTATTATACCTAACTATTACGTTCATGGTGTTTATTATAAATACATTTTGTATTTTTTCATGAATATAAAAATGAGATTCAAGAAATCGATTATCCTGCACTATGATCGAAAACTTAATCGCATTACAATGGCAACCCTGCAAGGTTACGTCTTCTGCAGTTCTGTCAAGATCGCGCGCGCTTAAACTGACAGTAAGTTTACGATTGTTGGCGGTATTTTTCTCTAAATGCGTTTGTTTTCTTCACGAATTCCTTTGCGTTTGCGATAGACTTATTGTGAAATCCATACCACACATTTTGTGACAATGTCCCATTAACTACGTTGCATTAATTGTGGTATAAATGTGTTTCGGAAGAAAAGGCATATAATTGAATCTGACGACGTCCGTTCATTGTTACGGCAATGGACTTCACTTTCTGAGGTAAAGTACGATTCTTATTTAGAATGTTAACTGTTTTAACTAAGCTAAATGTTAATTTGCAACTTAACTGTATTTTGTTTGTTTTAGATTCCAAAAGACAGTGTTGTTTGTCATTACTGTTGGTTATTAATTGAACGAACAAGTAATCCAACGAGTACCAATGCGCCAACTGAATCAATTGTGCATCGAAATGTTTGTATTGGTTGCGGTCATTCATTGCATCGTGTAAGGTCTCACGTTTTACATAACAGTTCACAAAGAGAAGATGCTATCAGACGCGTGATAGAGCAACAGATTGCACCACTACAGGTAAGCAAGATCCTTCAATTATTTTATGTATTGCTGGTTGATGAATGAACTGTTTTTTTCTGATTGCAATAAGATTTTTTTTTGTTTTTGTTACAGCTGAGATCAACAGATGAGATCTGTCACCCATGTTGGCAGAGAAGTTACCGTTCTGTTCAACGGAATTTAACCGCACTATCATCATCAAGTATTCCTGAACCATCAACAGCCTCTGATGTATCAACACCATTGCATGTGGAGAGTGAATCAAGTCAGTCAATCGTAGAAGAATTTCAGCCATCTCTAACTCCAACACCAGGGCCTTCATCAACATTGCCAGTCCCACAGGTGCCTATGAATGTCATTGAGTTATTGGAATTTGGCCGGGCATCAGACACTCAGGCTCGTTGCTTTTTCCCTAATTGCCGTCAACTTGAGAGATTGAGTGTCCCAATATCAATTAGAAGAATGTTATTTTCGGAGTATAATTATTATGTGCCTGAAAACTGTCGAATTTGTTCTCACCATTTGAGGAGCAATGACTGGCCTGAATTGATGGAACCTGAAAATGTTATACACACATTTACGGCACAACATATTTATGATTTTATTGAATTATTAAAACATCAGACCTCTATTGACTTTGAAGATGTCCTTTTTTCGGGGGTAGGTGTTAAAAAAGTATAAACGTTTTTGAAAACCGGAATTTTATTTATAATATAATTAATAGTAATTAATGATTGAGCTACTTCAGTACTTAGTCTACACTAGTCAAATTACAAGTACTCACGTTTGTGGAGCATTTATGTGACATAGACATATTATAAACACCTCCTGCCAGCTTACCAACTACACTGTAACAGAACTTTGGTCTTCACTTCACATCACAAAATGTCACAATTCGCGGAAGTCCTAGCTGCACAGAAAACACTTGAAGATAACTTTTTGAGGAAGATGGGTGAGCTTGAAGCACAAATCCAGTGCGCCGGTCCTGCCAAGGACACTGTGGCAAAGATAGCGGAAGAGTTCCGCAGTTTCCGTGAGCTCATCTTTTCTATGCTTGGTCTGCTCCGAAGCCAGATCAGTGAGTGTGCCAAACAAATAGATGGCTTAGAGACCAGGCAGCGGAGGAAAGCATTGGTTTTCCAAGGTCTGACTGAAGTGGAGAATGAAGACAGCACGGCAGTAATTCTTGATCTTCTGAACAGCAAGCTTGCTCTCAAGAATATCTCAGCGTCCTCAGTTAAAGCCTGCCACAGACTTGGAGCCCAAGGCAAGGAGCATCACAGGCCTATCCTCGTTAGGTTTACCAGTGTAGACACCAAGGCTTCTGTATGGAAGGCAAAGACATGTTTGAAAGGCACCAAAATATCTGTGAAGGAGTTCTTGACCAGAGCCAGACAATCTGTTTTTGGAAAGGCACGCGAGCACTTCAGTATGCGGTCGTGTTGGACTCAAGACGGCGTCATCTTTATAAAGGCCCCTGATGGAAGTCGGCACAAGGTTACTTCTTTCGACGAGCTGAAGCCCTTGTTAGCGAAGTATGCCAAGGCGCCAGGGGCTGCTCCATCATCGAGTTCATGAAATGTTGACAATGCCGGCTGGGAGCCTGGAAAGCACAATACATGTAAATGTTAACTGAAGGTGAATGTTTAATCTCTTGTTATTGTTTCCGTAGTTAATTTCGTAATCTTTACGTACCGTTCTGTAGTTGTCCCGTCTCTTTATTATCTTTTTTTACTGTTGTTTTGTGTCCCAACTATTTTCTGTTTCATTATCATTATTTTTTTTTGTTTGAATTGAGGTGGATTGGCTTTTTTTTTTTTTTATATACCGTCAAGATTGTTTGTTTACCAGTGAATGTATTTTGCTAAATGTAATTATGTCAGCTTGTCAAATTGACGTTAGTAATGTTGTTACTTTGACGTTTGAAGAAGTCGTTCAGAAATATTATCATTTTATGTTCTTGTTTGTGCTTTTTGCGTACAGTCTCACACAAATAATTGTACTAACGTTACGTTCCATGTCGTTGGGTCAATCTGCAGTTGGGTGTGGCACTTTTCTTTTTTTCTTTTTTCTGTGTTTTACTTTTATTTTTGGGAACTACGGTTTTCACTTTGCTTCCAGTAGAGTTGTTTAAAATGTGAACTCTGGTTTTAAATGTGAACTCTGGTTTTATTACTGTTTTTTTTTTAATTTGCTTTTATTGTTGGTGTTAGCTGGCGGGTGGTGCAGTGTCTTGCACGTTTAGCTGCTCTATTCTTAGAATTAGTATATTATTTGTATTTATATATTCATCCCAACGTATTGTCTATATTCTTATATCTATGTCAGACAATGACTCTTATTTTTCTGCTGATGAATCTACTGCCTCTTCAAGCAATGAAAGCTTTTGTTCTCTCAGCGATACGCTTGGTGATTTTTTACAACATAATTTCAGGGACCAGTCTAATCGGTTGGTGAATGTGTGTCATATTGACGCTCAAAGTGTTCCAAGCCACTACAGTGAGCTGTACGACGTGTTTAATAACAGCAACGTCCACGCCATCCTGATCTCCGAAACTTGGCTCAAACGTCATCTCCTGTCCACCACTTATCCTCTCACTGGTTTCGTTCTTATACGGAATGATCGGATTGATAAAGGAGGGGGTGGTGTGGCTATATACCTTCGTAGTGATTTTCCTTATAAAATACTTGCTACTTCCTCTTCACACTATTCTGCTTCTGCGGAGTTTATTTTCCTTGAAGTCTGTGTCAAAGGAGCCAAAACCAAAGTTGTCTACTGTCCTCCCACTGTTGATTACTTCACTGAATTCGAATCGGTTCTTGAATCTTTGGGTTCGGAGTATGCACATCACATCATCATGGGTGATTTCAACACAAACCTCCTGGCCCAAACTTCTCCTCTTTCCAGAAAGCTCCTCCATCTTATCGAGTCAGCCAGTCTGCACGTGTTGCCGCTCCAACCTACTCATCATAACGTCGTCGGCAATGACACCTGGCTCGACCTGATCCTCACCTCGAATCCTTCCCTTGTTTTCTCCCATGGTCAACATGACGCTCCTGGCTTTTCTCATCACGACATGATTTTTCTTTCATATATCCTGAAACCTCCCAAGCCCAAACCCAAGGTCCTGCACAGGCGTTGTTTTTCGCGAATGAATGTTGAGAAACTCAAGGAAGATGCGTCTGTGGTCGATTGGGAGCCTATGGCGAAAGCCATTTCAGTTGACAAGGTTGCGATCTTCAACGATGTTGTGGTCAACCTTTACGATATCCATGCTCCCGTCAAAAAGGTAAAGTTAAAACGTCCACCTGCACCATGGATGACAAGGGGAACACAGATGGCTATGCGACGTAGGGACCGCGCATTCCGTAAGTTTAAAAGGGATCGCACTGATGAGAACTGGACACTATTTAAGACAGCAAGGAATAGATGCAATCAGATGATACGCAACGCTAAACGCCGCCACATTCTAGACACTATCAATTCTTCTTCTTCTGCCGATATTTGGAAGTTCCTTGGAACTCTTGGTATCGGCAAACCGCGACATTTAGACCTTCCTAATTCAATTGACTTGGACGATTTCAATCGTAATTTTTCCACTGTTCCCACCATGGATGATCGTACCAAACAACAAACCCTGTCCCTAATTTCTGGTCTAACGCGTCCTGATATTAATCCTTTCAGTTTCGTTCCAGTTGAACCGGGTGAGATCCTAAAAATCATTCTGTCCATTAAATCAAAAGCGGTAGGATGTGACAATATCACCCGTGGTATGATTTTAACTATCCTGGATTATCTTCTACCCGCGATTACCCACATTGTAAATTTTTCCCTATACACCAGAGTATTCCCTTCCCTGTGGCGCAGAGCCTATGTTCGTCCACTACCTAAGGTTTCTAGTCCCTCTCTTCTTACCCACTTCCGCCCCATTTCTATCCTTCCTTTCTTATCCAAAGTACTGGAGGCCTGCGTTCATAAACAATTCTCTAAGTTTGTTCTTTGTAACTCTCTTATTAGCCCTCTTCAATCTGGGTTTAGACCCGGGCACAGTACAGTTTCCGCCCTCCTCAAAGTGACTGGCGATATAAGGGCAAGACTGGAAGAGACCAAAGTAACTGCACTAGTGTTGGTCGATTTCTCAAATGCCTTCAATACCGTCAGCCACGACATCCTATTAGCCATATTGGCCCATGCTATGGTCTCTACCGAGGCATTGGAATGGTTCTCCTCTTACCTTCAGGAACGTCAGCAGTCCGTTCATGTTGGGGACTCTTCATCATGCTGGTGTAATTTAGAAACTGGCGTTCCTCAAGGCGGTATTCTTTCTCCTCTTCTGTTTTCTATTTTCATTAACCTTATTACTTCCGAACTTCAGTGTGCGTATCATCTGTATGCTGATGATTTGCAATTCTATTGTCATGGGAGGGTTGAAGAAATGCCTGAAGCTATCGACAGACTGAATAGAGACTTGATAGCTGTAAAAGCCTGGTCTGATCGATTTGGGGTAGCAGTTAACCCTTCCAAGTGTCAAGCAATCATCATAGGTAGTTCTCGGAGTATGAGTAAACTTGATAGTACAACCTTACCACCAGTACTCTTCGATGGTTCGGTCGTTCCATTTAGTACTGATGTGAAGGACCTAGGCTTGCACATTGATAGTACCCTAAACTGGCGTACTCAAGTCGCTAGGGTCAGCCAGAAGGTTACTGGAACGCTGCGTGCTCTGTACCGGCTGAAAAATTTATTACCAACGAGTACGAAGACAATGCTTGTGCAGTCCCTAATTTTCCCTATCATCGATTACGGTGATGTTTGCTACTACGATCTGAATGCTGATCTCCTCGATAAACTTGACCGTCTTCTCAATTACTGCATTCGATTCGTGTTCAATCTGCGTAAATATGACCATGTCTCTGCGCAACGGTCGCTTCTAAAGGGGTTGCCCATTCGCCAGCGCAGAGAGCAAAGGGCGTTGACCACCTTGTTTTCTTTTCTTGACTCTCCAACTTCCCCTAGCTATCTAGCCCCTCACTTTCAGTACATTTGTGTCAACCACAACAAAAATCTTCGTTCTTCTAACAATCGCCTTCTTCAATGTCCCACTCACCGTACAGACTTTATTCACTCTTTCTTCTTCGTTCAGTCTATATCTCTGTGGGATGCGCTCCCTTTGGAAATCAGGATGGCACCCAACCGGTTGTCCTTTAAAGTGAAAGTTCGCGAGCACATTCAAAAGAAGCTGGCAGTATCTTCACAACGATAATGTTTTCCCATTGTTTGTCTTATTTATTTTATTAAATTTATGTGTATTTAAGTATGTTTATTTTTGGTTATATTTAATTAAGTATGTATATCTTATGTATGAGTATAATAATATTAGTACCTATATTTACTTATATTTGAAAATATTCAAAACACGAGTAATTGCACCTACCACTGTTTGTCTGTGCATCACCCAAAGGTCGACCGGTAGAAAATGCCTTTGGCATTAAGTCCGCCTCTGTACATTTCTGTGCGTGAAGTATTAAATAAATAAATAAATTTCCAAAATATGGATGACTACCTGGTGCATTATTGGTTTGGTATGAGTAAGGAAGACTTCAGAAATATATTACTAGAAACTCCACGGCTAGCAAATATGCACAGAAGTTCAACTGCCCTTGCTGCATTTTTAATGAAATTAAGAAATGGTGACTCTGGAGATCGTATAAGTTCTTTATTTCAAGTTCCTAGAACTACATTAGAGAGTTTAATGGCAAGAGCAAGAGAACTTTTACATCAAGATTTTGTTCCAAGACATTTAGGTATAAGTCACATTACACGAGAAGAGATAGCGCAAAGAAATCTTTTAATACCAAACGGCCTTTTTGGTGGCACTGAAAATGAGGGTGTGAGGAGACCAATAATAATAGTTGATGGAACCTACATATATTGTAATAAAAGTGCCAACTATGCCTATCAAAAGAAAACTTACTCTTTACACAAATATAGGAATTTAGTAAAACCGTTCTTGTTTGTATGTTGTGATGGTTGGTTATATAATCGAGATTTTGGGCCCCTATCCAGCAGTAACATCGGATGCTGATATTGTAAATAATGAGTTTGGAAACCCAGAGAGTACATTGCGTCAATATTTTCAAGAGCATGATGTGTTTATTCTAGATAGAGGTTTCAGAGATGCAGTCCCATTGTTGCAAAACTGTAACTACTCTGTGCATATGCCATCATCATTACAGGATGATGAAAATCAATTGTCAACATAAGAGGCAAACAAAACTCGGGCTGTTACTATTTGCAGATGGGTGGTTGAAGTTATGAATGGGATTTTTAAGCAGCGGTTTAAAATATTCCGTCATGAGTTCAACAATAGAGCTTCACCACATCTCATGATTGACTTTTCCATAGCTGCTGCCCTAATCAATAGATTTCGACCACCCCTCACAGACAGGTTTGATGCTGCCCAGATATTAGAAATTATACAACAGAAAATGTTCCAAAATAATACATTAAGTGAGTTTATTATACAAAATAATTATAATAGACGAAGAGCACAGTTCTCAAATATAAATGTTGATAACAGCAATGTCACTGAGTTTCCTCAGCTTGAGTATCACGATTTGATTTTAATAGCTTGTGGTACTTACCAACTCCGTCAGGCCCGATCATACTACGGTGAGCATATCCGCTTTAATGGCCGATATATGATTGAAGTATGTAGGGAGGCATCAATTAACAATTTAAGAGAACAATTGTCTCTCTCTCAAAGCTCTTGGCTTTTAAGAGCTAAAATTCAAAGTCGCCATATCAGTAGTAAAGCATATTTTGTGTATGTTCTAATTGATAACAGCTTAAATGGGAGAGAGGCAATTAGTCAATATTATTGTAATTGTAAGGTAGGTAAACGAACTGTGGGATGCTGTTCCCACACTATGGTCATTTTATGGTATTTAGGTTGGGCTCGGCACCAAAACAATATTGAGCCCCCTGCACAATTCCTTGATGATTTGTTAATTGAATTTGATAACGAAATTGATGATAATGATAATGAATGATAATGGTGAAAAAGAATAAAACTATTCAATTACTGTATATTTTTTTGTTTAATTTACCCTTTATAAAAATACATAACCTCCAATTTAAAATGTCTCAATAACTTCTTTTTTAGAAGTTCAGTATAAAAATGGGAATCATAGAAAAGCTTTTGACAATAAGCCACACAAAAATCGTAAGAATTTTCACTGTCCATGACAAATTAATATTGAGCCTAAGTTACTGTGGACATCTGACATTGTTCTTTGACAAATATTTAACATAAATATTTACTTTAACACAGTTAGTAAATTCTCTGTTTCTTCGTAAGACATACTTTGGAGAGCATCATTGACAGTTCTCTTACAATTTGTGTAGTTCAGGGAATAAATGTTAGCTTTCGAGTTTAGTCTATTATAGAGGAGAGGACCGAGGTACAGGTAAAATTTGGATATAAAAGCATGCTTAATTATATTTTGTGTTTTTTGGGGGTAATATTTTTCTATGTTACAACACTAGCTTGGCAGCAGAGAAGTATGGACGGCGGCAAACTGGTGGGGGACCCGCCCCTCCGCCACCATCTGAAACCACTGAATGGTTAAATTCCATTCCATATCTGGTCTTCCAGCAGTATATGTCGGTGATGCTATGGGAATGGATCTACACCAGCTTAAAAAAAAAACATATTTAGCATTAATAGTGTATTTATTTTCTTTGAAGTGCTTATAATGGTGTTTGTTCTTACAGAAAATATACTAGTATCTGATGTGGTGCCAGTTGAAACTGCAGCAAATGTCAGTTTGGATTTATCAGAAAATAAATTTGATGAAGAGTGTAAGTATTCCGGTGTGGCACATCTATCACCTCGGCTTTGTACAAACAATGCCTTGCCTCATTTCCTCATAGTTCAGTAACATATCTCGGTGAGGTGATCATCATGTTACATTGTTTATAAATGTGCTTTGCCATACAGAGTTTTATAAAAAGAATTCTGTATGGCTTGACTTGATGCCGAGCTATTGCATCTTGGTGCAATGATGAAAATGATAAAATAACATATTATTAAAATTATTACAGGTATGTCCAAAATAAGTTTTGTTGAGGTTGATAAAAATATTGTGTTCGAGTCCGAGGATCTCTTGAAGGAAAATGTACCCAACAATATTGGTAAGTATTATTTTTTGATTGATGCATATTATTTTGGTTCAAGAAAATGGTTTTACAACTTTAAACTTGTTCCAGGAATATCAAAATTAAATGAATTTGGCTCGTCTACACCAAAGTCTATGCTACGAAAACTTTTTGTCAAAAGAGCTGTGTAAGTTAAATGTAATACAGGCATGATTATGAAAAATCTACCTAAAGCCATTTGGTCTTTATTTATTATGTTATCATGTTTCAGCTTTCAATGAAAAGAAAAGAAAGACTGCATTTACTCCCTTGGAAACCAAAAGCGCATCGTTATGCATACTGATCGCAAAATTGAGTTTTTGACACAAAAGCAGCAGCGAGAGAGACAACATTCCCAGTATGCCAACGAAGAACATGAACGAAACATGAAACACAAGGAAGAATTACACGAACTGGAGTTACAGTTTAAGAAAGAAATGTATGAGATAGTATTAGAATTTTTTTAATATAAGACTGAAAAGGCAAAAATAGATTTTAATAAAGCAAATACTTCTTAAAAACAACTAAACTAAGTTTTATTTAGTCAAGTGTTGATCAGTACGAAAATAAATGCAGCATTATTAATAAAATTATAATTATGGTTACTGAGCAACTTCGGAGTTTAGTAACGAGGAAATGTATGTAGTTATGAGATCTCTTCTGTATTGCTGATCACACAGGCCGACAAATTATTTTCCCAGACACCTGACTATACATTTCCGAAGTATTTCGATGCGCTGAATCCGAATCTGGCCGCAGAATTGCTCTATCACGTCAGGATTTTGAGATATCCTAACCTGGAAGAGCAAAAAACACCGTTTTTGCTCATTTTTGAGGTTACGTAGCCCGTTAGATCCTCTTTCCTCCAAAAAATCGCGAATATTTACACGAATATCTTTTTTTTTCGCTGAGGTATCGCATTTTGAAGATCGCCTTCACAAGGACACGGCGGTGCTCCGCCCAAGCCGGGCAGACCTCCACCGTATGCTCCACCGTGTCCTCAGGGCGATCTTCGCAGTGGAAATCGGCCCTTGCGGACCCCACCAGTTGGTGCTGACATATCTTTGAGGCGCGCGAGGAACACAACGCGCCGTTGACCCGGGCTTGGTCCTTAAGACAGCGACCTACCCATTACTCGCCGTCCGCAAGCCCGCGAGTCTATGATCTTCAAGCAATGTTCCAATGCCCCAAAAGAGACGTCTCAGTTTTTTACTAGAATTCCAAACTAAATGTACTTTAATATTAACAATTTATAACTTACAAAATAATTCAATTAAGAGTTATGTATGGGATGAGTCTAACGCCAATAGAGGTGTCAACGAAATAGCTACCTGTATTTACAAATACCTGGAGAAAATTTCCGCAACGGCTGAAGACCTCGATGTTGTCTTTTATTCAGACAATTGTGCCGGACAGTAAAAAAATAAGTTTATGATCTCAATGTAGACTTACGCAGTCAAAACTCTGCCAAATCTCAGATCAATTACACACAAATATGTCGTTAAAGGACATACGCAGAACGAGGGCGATTGAGCTCACTCTCAAATAGGAGAAAAGTTAAAAGGCAACTGAGATCAGGACCTATGTATACACCTGACGCATTTATCGGGGCTATAAAGGCGGCATGGAAAAAAAGCAAGCCATTTCATGTTAATGTAATGTGCTTCGATTATTTTTTTGATTGGAAAAGAATATGCACGCAAATGAACTTTGCAATAATGAAAGATGAAGACAATAATACTGTGAAACTGGCTGGAGTGAAAAAAAAGAGAAATCATAATAGCCAAAGCACTAATTTAGATTTGCAAAAGGTCTTACTTCAGAAACCTGGACTAGCAGAGAGAAAAAAAGCTGATCTCATGGATTTGGTCAATAAAAACCTCATTCCTAGATACCACAAACCATTTTACGAATAGTTGTAATAAGACTGATTAAGTACAGAGATTTTTTGAATTTTATTTTTTACAAATATTTAATTGCTACATTTAAAATGATAGTGTTTTTATTAGTATTAAGAGAATTTGTGATTCTATGTTTATGAAGGATGATAGCAATGTTCCTATTTTGAATTTCTTAGTACTATAAAACTGGGTGCCACAGTTGTGTAGAAGACGTTAATTACTATTAGATAACTTTAAGTACAGTTAACTTTTTGTTTTTTTTTATTTGTATGAAAGTATTTTTTTAGTTACCTTATAATTTTAATTAAAGCGAGTACTAAGTACTATGTCATTGATTGATCTCTTGTTGATTATTGTGCCTTAACGCATCATCTGCTGAATTATTAGCGAATTTTCTGAAAATGCTGACTAATTAGCTCACTAGCCCTGTGCGGCAAACGCTCTTGCGCGGTAAAAAAATGTTTCATGTGGTGCTATGAACGCGCATGCTCGGTTGAAGACAGTCCACCCAGTGCGGCAAGACGCATTAGTGCGGCGTCCAATAATTTGTCCAAGTGCGGCACGACGCATATGTGCGTTTGAAAATTTTCGAGTTTTATGACAGTCATAAAACAATTCTGTATTTATTACGCTACATCTAAAGGTTGTTTCACACGGCAGTTGTTTTTGTAATAATTTTTTGTGAACTTACTAGGCCGTAATGTAACCTCACGGATCCAGCGTTACCTGTTATTTTTTTCTCTTTTGAATTTGCTTTTGCACATCGTTTGTTGTTCGTACAAAACGTATAGAGTGAATGAATGAAATTGAACACATACTTAGTGTTGCCATTTGTTGGTATAAGATTTTATGAATTATCTAGTAGAGCAATAATATCAGACCCATACATCATTTATGGTTTTTTGGTAGTAGGTAAGTAGTAGAAAAAAAGAAAGAAAGAAGGAAAATAGGTTTATTTATCAAACAAACACGGACATACAAAAAATATACCTAAAACTAAAAAAAAAAACTATTACTACACTATACACGGTTAATTTTAGGTCGTTCTGGAACCGAAAGCCATTAACTCGAATCGATTGGGACTATTATTTTCAAAAAGTAACAATAAAAAAAAATCACGCAAAATTAAATTTATTGTTTTTTTTGTGAAATAATGAGAACTCGAAGTAACGCTTCCTTGCGATCAATGCATATCTGTGTGTAAAACACATCGACAAACGGCAACACATGCGAACGGTACTCATTGAAAAATCCATTCATCGATCAGACAGCATGTTAGTGAATAGTCCCGGGAAATCCCGGAACCGAAAGTACCGGGAAATCCCGGAAATTTGCGTTGTTTTAGGAACCGGAATTTCCAAAACCAAATCCCGGTTCTTTCGGTAAAAGATTCGCGTTTAGAATTTTTCTAATTTCATTGCCTAAAATCCGACGGCTGCACTGTTACTATACTACCTAGCTACCACCGTTGCTACCTGTAATACAAGAGCATGATGCGCGAGGGTGCGGAGGTGCGGGAGGGGCAGGTGGCGGCCATCTTGTAGATTTTTTTTTTTTTGGGCATCTCGCAGTTGGCCTTGAGAGGCCGTGACTGCTCAACCGGGCTTTCCTGGGGCTGCCATTAAGATTTTACTCTTAACGCCTCCAGCCAGGGCTTACAAACTAAATTTTACAAGCTAAGCGACTGCACGCTGAGGGCACCCCCTGTGGGGTACGGACCTCGGCTCAGGGCGTCACTGATAGGGGGACAGCTATCACTATTGGGGACAGGCTGGATCGAAACTGGCATATTATTATTATAGGGGGAATTTAAAGCTACTGGCTCAGCTGCGGCGCGGGCTGGCGCTTCAACGAGCAAGGGTCGGTCGGGGGTCTCGACGTTAGGCGCCGATACTACTAGGGGTCTTCGCGGGGCGCGAGGACCTCGGCGGCGAGGTCGGAAGGACGATTTTGTGCGGTGTGTGCGAACTGTACTGGTGGCCCTATTGCTTTCCTGGAGGAGAGTAATGTGGTCGTCTGGGTCGGTGAGGACATGTCTCGGCCGTCGGACAGAGCTAATCCTACTGGGGACATAAGTGGCGGCCTTCACAATCAAGGGGTTGCGGTGAATTTCGGCTTTATCGAAGAAACGCTTCGCGGTGCGTTTCATGAATTGACTGACCGTGGGGATTTTCAGATCGAGATGGAGGATCTCGTTCCGAACGAACCAAGGGGCGCCTGTGGCTTGCCGGAGGAATCGGTTCTGTAGGGTCCATCTTGTATCTTGTAGACGCGCGTCCCGCTTAGTTAGATTGTGATCGCGTCTTCGGAATGTTGTGCTAGTGGGATTTCGGTGTACAGCAGTGCTTTGCAAAAACTACTTAAACAAGACTACTTCTTTTGGAAAGTGAGTATTTATTTTTATAAAACAAAATTAATGAAACATGAGCGGCTTTATATAATTATTTAGTTATTGTAGCCACCATTCTCATTCTCCATCCTCATTTTGAACATAAAATACGAGCAGCTGATTGTTCACCAAGCCACCAACCGACATGGGATTGGTTGGGAAGTTTATTTCATACGTACACTAATAAAATTTGCTGTTCTAAAGTTTTACATATTCAGTTTATTTTTAATGTTACTTACGGCACAATAACACTACAATGCACTGTATTAAATAGTATTAATTAAGCAAGAAGTAGTTTAGGTACGACTAGCTGTTTGTTTACCAACCTACATGGGGTTGGGAAGCTTATTTTATTCGTAGACGAATAATATTAGCTGTTCTAATGATATTTTTAATAAGCTTTTTTTTAATGTTGCATACTTTACCTTAAAACTACAGTGCACTGTGCTATTGATTAAACATCAAGTAATTTAGTCGGTACCAACGTTTTTCGTTTAACTTTGTATTTCAATAATTACTCTATATTTTGTTACAGACGATGGATTTTGAGGCAGTCCTTAATAAAGCCAACGATAAAACGTCAGTATGGCATTATTGCCTTAGATCTAAAGACAAAAATAACGCGAAATGCAAAACGTATAATAGAATTTTGAAGTGTACTGGAGGTAGTACGAGTGGTCACCAAAAGCATTTGAAAAATGTGCATCAGATAAGCATGAACACAGCAGATAGTCAAGTTCCTCAAAGTGTCGAATCTCCTTCAACATCGACAAATACTGAAATAATACCAAATAAAAAAGCGAAACTAACTGATTACTACGAATTTGACGCAAATCCTTCCATGGAACTCATGGTTTCCCGAATGTCAGCTATGGATGGATATCCTTTCCGAACATTTGTGGAGTCTGAAGATCTGCGAATGCTGTTTCGAAAATCCGGACATAAATTGCCGAAGGCTGCAAATTCAATTCAAGTGAAGATGTTTAATAAATGTTTCTGTTATATATTATGTAGGATTAGGTATAAAAATCGTTTAATGTTAAAAAATGTTACTGGCATAATATGCGTAATTACCAGTAATATTATACTAAATAAGACTGATTTAGTGTCTATAAAACAAGAAATAAAACGTTTTATTTGATTTGATTAAAATGTTTTTACTTTGCCCTGTCATTTCGTCTTTTTTTACTTTCTCCGTTTCAACACTTTCAACTCTCTTACAAAGACTTATTAAAGTATCAAAAGTATCGATAGTACCGGGAATCCCGGTTCTTAAGCCAGAAGGTCCCAAAAATCCCGGTTCTTTAAAACAGCACCGGTTCTGCATTCCCTGAGCATGATCCTTAAGCCACGCCCCCGACCCCAGTCTAGCCAACCGCCCGCTCTTTCTTGTTCCTATTAGTTAGTATTGCGTCGCGTTTCGCTGTATTAGGTCACGCACGCGCAACCTAAATACGCGCCAAAAATGAGTCGGCAATACGTGTATTCGAACGTGGAGTCATTCATCGATCAGACAGCATGATCCTTAAGCCACGCCCCCGACCCCAGTCTAGCCAACCGCCCGCTCTTCCTTGTTCCTATTAGTTAGTATTGCGTCGCGTTTCGCTGTATTAGGTCACGCACGCGCAACCTAAATACGCGCCAAAAATGAGTCGGCAATACGTGTATTCGAACGTGGAGTATTGGGCAATGGTGGATTTTTATGGGATGGCGAACCATAACTTGGAAGAGGCTAGACGTTTGTATGCTCAGCCGGAACACCTGAACTCACTGCGCGCACGTGGAATCGACGACCCTCAAGTTCCCTTCACCTCCACCATCCTGGCTGTAACACAGCGCCTCCTCGATCATGGCCAGTTTCGAGCGCCAACACACGCGCAGGGCCGCGGTAGACTACCATACTCGGCGGAATTGGAGGAAGACATACTGGAGTACTTTGAACGCGACCCACGTCGTAGTACCTCAATGGCAGCCAGACGATTCAATGTTAGCCAATATTATGTATGGAAAACATTGAATTCCAATGGATTACATCCATACCATTTTCATCGAGCGCACGCTATTTACGAAGGCGACGGTCCAAGGAGAATAGCATTATGCCAATGGTTGCTTGAAAATGTCACTGCCAATATACTGTGGACGGATGAATCCCTATTTACGCGAGTGGGTCTGTATAATGTTCACAACGAACATTATTGGTCGTTCTTAAACCCGCACCTAATTCGCGAAGATAACCATCAGATCAGATTCAGCGTGAATGTTTGGGCAGGAATTATCAATGACCAAATAATAGGGCCTATTTTTATTGAAGGTCACCTGACTGGCGGTTCTTATCTGAATATGCTACAAAATATGATACCGGAGTTGCTAGAGGATGTGCCGCTGGCATATTTACGCGGTCTGTTCTATCAGCATGATGGATGCCCTGCTCATTATGCTACTTCAGTGCGTGCTTATTTAAACAGTGAGTTTGGTGAAAGGTGGATAGGGCGTGGTGGCCCTGTGGCTTGGCCCGCAAGGAGTCCTGACTTAACACCACTGGATTTTTATTTGTGGTCGGAGATTAAAAGACTAGTTTATTCCGAGGAGCGTCCTACTCGAGATGACTTAAGAAGTGCGATAGTGGACGCCTTTAATATTGTGAAAAGTGACAGAGACACATTAGGAAAATTAAAAGACAACCTCATTAAACGTGCCCGTTTATGTATCGAGCGAAGTGGACTCCATTTTGAGCAGCTGCTTCGATACAGGCAAGTGTAAATTGTAAATAAACTAATAGGTAAGTCCTTAAGCAAAATTGATTATGTTTGTAAATGCCTTGTGTCGCGTGCGATTAAAATATCGCGTGTCGCGCCTGTTTGATTGAAGGGGCTATTATTCAATAAATTGTTATGTAGATAAACGCAATTTAAATCAACCAGTAGTTATGAATGCGGAATCAAACGATTTATTATTGTCGCGGGTAGGTATCTACAGCAACAACAGCAGGTACTGACCACCGCGACCTATAGCAAACTCATGATTAGCAAACCTTCAATCAATACAAAGCAAAACAGAGAAATACCTATGGCTTGAATAACGAAATGTTAGTATGTAGGTATCTAATTAGTTCAACCGCGTGCCGACGAACACCGTCTCGAAATCAAACGAAGCCGCGACCGCGACCAACGTAAGTACCATAAGCGTTAACATAAATAAAAATACATACGCAATAGATAAATAGGTACACAAATAAAAATACGAAAAGCGAATTCAGACTTTATTTCTAACCATAAACGGTCAAAAATAAAATTTCACCAACCTAGGTAAGTAGGTCCGCAGTTTACTAAAATTATTCTGAGAAATCCGACCGGCCTTTTACAAGGATGCACAACCGAATTACGCGGTTAACTTTATAAAATTAAGGTCTTAATTCAGTTCAATATTTTCATTGTACAAGGGCACCTGCAACTATTAATCAACTCTATGCGACAGATTAAACGATTCATTTTTTCTGTTTGAATTCCTGCCTTTGTAGAAGCCGCCGCAAGCATTGTCGCAAAAAAATTGTTTTAGGCAGTATAGTATTTATCATATGGTAGGTAGGTACTTGACCCGCACACCGCACAGCTGTTCCGCGCTACGTCATCACCGAGCGGATGGCGTACGATTTTGCGTTTATGAATGAAATAGTGGAAGCTCTACTATAATTTAACTCGAATGACAGAAAAAAAGTGATCAATTTCTAACTTCTATTTTAGAGGTCTTAAAAAAGAAATTACAATGCCAATAGTAACTATTACTCGTCTGGAGTTACTGTGTTTCGGTTCCAGAACGATATAAAAATAACCGTGTATACTAGAATAAAACCAATTTACAGTCAAAACATTTATTAGAACATACACAAAATATACTTAAAACTAAAAAAAAACGAATACTACACTATACTAGAATAAAACTAATTAATATTTACAGTCAAAACATATGTTTTGACTGTGAAATGCGTATATTGTAATCTTCAACTATACAATAGAACATTACAATATACGCATTTCGTCGTGGTGTGGGCCGTAGCAAGAAAGACAGAGTCCGACATCGCAATCTGGGCAAATGATTTTTGTGTCTTTCCTTTTTTTTTCTTTTTCCCAATATCTGACACATTTGCGCCTTTTAAGACACCCATTGGCATTTCTGTCTAATTCTTTGGGCATGTGTCTTGCATTTCGAGGCGCTAATGTGTCAGCTACAAGGGGAAGAAGTTCATGCAGTACTTTTTCCCTATATGACTCTAAGGAAAGAGTACTGCATGTACCTTTTTGAAATAAAAAAAAGGAATTTAATAGCATCATTTGCAAAATATGTATTCCAATTTTCTTGTACCATCTCATGCATTTGTGCTCACTAGGATAGTAGGCTAACATTTGGTCGTGTCGATCAACACCTTTCATATATTTATTATATTTTACAATCATCTTGGGTTAGTGTTGACCACACGACCACGCCTATTTTCCACTGGCATCAAGTGGGGTGAATGCTCAGTGGAAATAGTGAGCACATCTCTCTTGTCTTTCCATTTATTGACACAGACACCATTTCCATTATATCTATAAATATTTCCCCCTTTTAAAAGTTTTTCAATTACAACAGCTTTTGGATTCTTCTTTTTATTGGCAAGCAAAGTTCCTGTACAGTATGTTTTTTTTGTTAGCAGTGTTTCTGCTAATTGGACACTATTGTAAAAATTGTCCATGTAAATGGAATGGCCGCTAAATAAATAATCTTTTAAAAGTTTCAGCACCACTTTATCGACATGGCCTTTACCACCAACTTCAATGTCATTGGAACCTTTGTACATGTGGATTCTGTGGACTAGTCCTCTTGGATCGGCCAAAACATATAATTTTATGCCATACTTGTGCCTTTTATTTTTTATGTACTGTCGGAAAATCACTCGCCCTCTAAATCCAACCATTGATTCGTCAATACATAATTCCCTTTCAGGATAAATTAAATTTTTCATCATATCGTTGAAGTAATTTAATAAGAAATCAATTTTCGAGTACTTAATGCGTGTTTCGTAAACAGTATTAAAAAAAGGCATCTTAAAACTAACAGAAATCTGTCCCTTGACATATATTTGTTCATATAAAATTTTACGTAGCAATTTTTTCGCCAATAGTCTGCTATTCTACTCAGCCTAGCGGTGCCGATGAAAAATAGTATCCCTAAAAACGTCCATAATTCTGTAGAATTGGTATTTTTCCACTTAGTTATGCGGCTATTAGGCATAAGTGGCCTGGACATCAAAATTTGAGCATGCATGTTGGTCATTTCCGCTAGGCTGGTCATGAAGTTATCTTGAAAAACAGCTTTAAAATAATCAATAGGCCCTTTAGTTGCTGCTTCCGCGATCCTGATCTCGGGGGTCCCAGTAAATGGGAAATTATTAACTATAGCTGTCTTCCGCAGTCCACTCTCCATCCGGAGACAAGTTAACGGAGGAAACTCTTGAGCTATAAAGGAGACAACAATATGTAATTAAAAAAACCATTCAATGCTGTAATAAACAAACACTACAATAAGAATACGATTATATAATTAGACTAGCCTTTTTTTTAACCTTCCTGGAGAACCACGCTATCCATTTGTGAAAACAGAATGAAAATCGGTGCAGTAGTTTTTGAGTTTATCGCGAACAGACAGACAGACAGACGCGGCGGAGGACTTTGTTTTATAATATGTAGTGATGATAGTGATATTAATTCTTGGGTTCCTTACCTGTCTGACGCATTGGAGGAGTCGCTTTCGCTGTCAGCACCGTCGGACTCAATATCATCGGTAAAATCATCTCCGAAGATTTGATGAAGGTCACGCCTCACATCTTCATAATTACGTGCCATCTAGAAACATGTTTTATCTTACATTTTTTGCCGCATAATCAATACAAAAAAGTAACAGCTGGAGAGTTGGCTGACCCATAGACAACGAAATATGAGCTGATCAAGAAAATGATCCCTATTACAGTAGCTAGCACATCAGGCTATACGAAACTGTCAAATTTCTCCAAACGATAAAGAAAATATTGGATATGGAAACCATATTTTTGAATTATAGTTCAAGTAAATTAAGTAAAAGATAGCTCATAGTAATAACTGTTGGTACTTACCATGTACAGCCTGAAAGATCACGAAGATTCACCACACTTCACAAATAAAGTTCTTGTCAAGGTAAAGCACGGAGTTCAGTACGATACACCAAATAATCACAAGGTATTTCCAGAGTCCAAAATCACAAGCCAAGGTAGTCACGAGGTATATTCAGAGTCAAGTATCACAAGCCAAAGTAATCACGGGGCAAATCAGAGGTCCAGAAAGAAAGCAATGGTCACAATATAAAACGCGGGAGAGACTATCGAAAGGGGGAGCACGGAGGGTACGTCTGTTCACCACGAAAGCAAAGCAGAAGTGACTTAAAATACTTAATTTTGGTTACAAGAAAATATTTAAAACAGTCTGCATAGATTAGTAGTCCAACAAACATAAAAGACATTTTACTTAAATAAAAGTGTTTCACCGTACCCGGAACCTTTTTGTCTTATCACCCGGCGCAGCACCTGGCTTCAGTATGAAATACCTAGTACCGAGTACAATAGTGCATAAATCTATTGTGATTTAAAGTTTAAAGTTTGAAAACACAGGCGTGAACAAAGTATTTAAAAACAAAAGAAGGCAAATGTTAAAATGTTTTCCTTATCTGCACGTGTTTTATTGAGGTAAAAACTATCGCTGAAGGTATAAACAATGAGAACAAAGGCGTCGGTTCCTTTTTATGGACCTTAAAGTTTGAAAACACAGGCGTGAACAAAGTATTTAAAAACAAAAGAAGGCAAATGTTAAAATGTTTTCCTTATCTGCACGTGTTTTATTGAGGTAAAAACTATCGCTGAAGGTATAAACATTGAGAACAAAGGCGTCGTCGGTTCGTTTTTGTTTTAATAATTCACTGAGCTTAGATAATTCTGTTGTTATGCGGCCCATGTGAGGGCATCAGAGGGTTAAAAATCATCATTGGCTGTATGAAGGTTTGACATTTATTGACATTTAAAAGTTTTTGATAGGCGTGAAAGTTTTTGACAGTCGACGTGAAAACTAACAAAACCACGATGTTGTTTGTTGTGATTTGGACTGTCGTGCATTTCTTTTCACAGTAAGTATTCTTTGTTGTCTTCTGTATTGGTTAAATCTCTGATAAACATTCTTGCATAAAAAGTGTGGTATCGTATTCAATAGGAAATAAATTTCGTACGGCCGCCGCTGCTGGCCGGTTAACTTTTATATATTTACGTTATGATGAAACGTATAATAAAAGGAAAACTACTATAACAGTTTGGTAAAAAGAGTTGAAGTAGTGTCATCGAAAAAATATACAAATTATTTGTTCCCATAACTCAGTCGTTAATGAAATTTGAGTTTTAACTAACATTCAATTTCCATTTTTAGAAAAATGAGAATCCAAAGAGGCGAGCACCGGGTGGTGGTGTGGCGGAGGGCGCGGATTGAACGCCGCCTATGGGAGCTGCTGTGGCGATGCTCGCCACAGCTCCCTGCGGTGCCAGCTCCGTGGGCCCGGCCATTGCGCCCTTCGCTGCCCATCGATATCCCGGTGCCGTCATGGTGGCAGCATCACCGCGCTGTAGAGCGTTGGCGAGGTTATGACTAAAAAAATTGTACCATTATTAGTCATAACCTCGCCAAAATAAACATAATGAACTTTTAACAAAATGTTGTTTTATTTAAGTACTCCAAAAAACTGTATGTGTTCCCAATCCTGCCTACGCTCATCAATTTCTCCCAACAGTGAACACATATCAGCGTATGTTATTGAGATAGTAAACTAAACATATACTTTCATAATCCTGAAGTAAGTACCTACCTAAAAACTTGTGATTTGAAAAGTAGGTAAGTGAGTGAACGACTGCTGGCGACGAGAATGAAGATGTGGAGTGAATGAATGAATGAAAGACATCAAGGTAAAAATCAGGTTTTATTTATTTTAGTTCTTTTTCCCACGCCCTTTCCTTTTGGCGTGGGGTACTGGACTGCTGGAGTGTCTGCTTGCGGCGACTCCTGCTGAATGCACCGTCTCTTGGCAGGCCTAGCATCCTCTACTAAGGTGGTGCATTTGGCAGCGCGCAGCAAGCCCGACATGCTCGGCCCGCAGCTGTCCCCGATGTTTGCGTCTGCCGGAGGAAATTCCTCCGTCGGGATCCAGTCGCTAGGCATTGTATCTTCGTCGTCCCTGACAATAAAAGTTATAATATGAAGAATATACCTATTATTAACTACCGAAATAATAGGCGCTGGTTCTTGGTAGTTGTAAAACAAAAGTATATTTCTGTCAATCAGAAATTATAAGCAAAAAATAGCAAAAACATAGAGAAAATGTATCAAAAAGGTAAAATGTCCAAAGGGCTTAGTGCAGACTTGCACATTCTCCCCTTTTTTATCAAATGGGCTGCTTAATCAGCTTTTGGAGGGGCCTCCTGAACGTGCCGGCCATAGTGGCAACATCGGCCACCCGCACTACTCCATCTCTGCCGGGAAACAACCTGGTAACCCGGCCTCTGGGCCATGAACCACGTGGTAAATTAGAATCGCATATTACGACCACATCTCCTTCCGCAATTGATGGCACGGTGCCTCCACCCCTTCTGGGTTGCAACGAAGGCAGGTATTCTCGAACCCATCGCTGCCAGAAATGATCAGCTAGTCTGAGTGCCCTCCGCCAGTGACTTCTGCTCGAGAGATCCGACTCTTGAAGCGTAGCAGGGATGGGACGCCCTGGTGATCCGTTTAGCAGAAAATGAGCTGGCGTTAGTGCTTCTTCAGCATTAGCGTCGAGTGAAGTAATCTTTAGTGGCCGCGAATTTACCAAGGCTTCAGCTTCAGCCAGCAGGGTTCTAAGTACCTCATCAGAGGGAGTCTGCTCATGGAGTGACACTTTCAGCGCTCCCTTGACACTTCGGATAAGACGCTCCCAAGCTCCACCCATAAATGGTGCCGAGGGGGGAATGAAACGCCAGTTTATAAACTCGCTGGTAGCGTAATCTTCAACAGCACCACCGTACAACTCCCGCAGTTCTCGGTTGGCTCCAACAAAGGCAGTGCCGTTGTCGGACCAAATCTCCAATGGGGTTCCTCGGAGTGATACGAAGCGGCGTAGGCACATGATCGCCGAGTCGGTCGATAAGCTGTGCACCACGTCTAGATGTACAGCGCGGACGACCAAGCATGTAAATAGGGCAACATAGCGCTTCTCCTTTCTTCGGCCAACAGTGATATTAACAGGCCCAAAATAATCGAGGCCGGTAAATGAGAAGGCCCTTTGATGATGAGCAAGGCGAGCTTCTGGCAGATTTCCCATAGGAGGTTGAAACGGTCTAGCACGGCGCAATTTGCAAAGCTGACAGGTACGGGCTACGAAACGAACAGCGTTTCTGAGTCCAATAATCCAGTAACGTTGGTGAAGCTCGTTCATTACCATGTCAAGGTGTGAATGCGCGGCCTTCTGATGATATCTCTGGATCAAAAGACGAACTGCTGGGTGTTTTCCGTATAAAATGAGCGGACGCTTAACGTCGTCTGTAACGGCTGAGGCAGCAACAATGCGGCTTGACATTCGCAGTTGATTAACATCATCTATGAATGGTGACAGCTTGAACAGGCGACTATTACGAGGCAACGGCAGTTGGTTCTTTATCCGTAAAAAATCTTCTTTAAAGGAATCGAGTTGAGACTGTCGTAAGATGTGGGTTTCGGCCAGGCGTAAATCGTTTGCTGTTATTCTTGCTGATATATTGTGGTTATTGCAGACATTAGGAGAGGATGTGCAAGAGGGAATAAATGTACATAAACTTCCTTCTAGACGTATTAAATTGGCGTCAACGCCTCGTCTTTTCAGACTACGCATTCGCAGTAAAGAGATGAATTGATGCGCTTTTGCTGTTGCTCGCACCATTCTCAACCATGAGCTGAAACGCAGTGGATCCGCGGAGATTGGTGCGGGCAGGTCAGTATCAGTGATGAGGTGAACATGTTGTTTGTATTCTTCGCGGCCTAGTCCACTGACATCAACCACGGGTTCAGTGGGCCAGTCCGAGGAGAGCAAAAAGGGAGGACCTGAAATCCATCGAGATTCAGGAGTTAACTCAAATCGTTTGACCCGAGTTGCATCATCTGCCACGTTTAAATCACTCGGAATCCAACGCCACTCATTGACGTCCGTGAGCTCCAGTATCTCACCTACTCTAAGAGACACGAATGGTTTAAGAGTACGAGCGTCGCTGCGAAGCCAACCTAAGGTCGTCATTGAGTCACACCAGAAAACGCGTCTTTTCGGTTTGAGTCGGTGGGCTTCGCATATAGTCGTAGCAAGACGTGCAGCAATCAAAGCACCTTGGAGCTCGAAACAGGCTTAAGGGGTGACACGCGAGCTTTACTGCAGATTAGAGAGAGTCTAACGTCACCGTTAGCGTACAGAAACCGCCAATAAGCGACAGCGGCAAAGGCAGATTCACTTGCGTCCGAAAACACATGCAGTTCGCAGCCCGCTAGCTCGAGAGTATTCAAGTTATAGCAACGAGAAATTCGTAAACGAGACACCGTGGATAAATCCTGAAACCACGACTTCCAGGCAGTGCTGTCACCTTCAGAGAGCCTCTCATCCCATTCCAAACCCTTACGCCAAGCATCTTGAAACATGATGCGGCCCCGAACAACTATTGGCGCAATGATTCCAAGAGGATCATAGACTCGCATGACGTGGGCTAACACCTCTCGCTTGGTGAGCTTATGTGGCAACGCACCCTTATGGGCTCCCGTGTTAAAACCAATCACGTCACGGGCGGGTTGCCAGATAAGGCCAAGAGTGCGCACATGGGTAGCCAGGTGACCTAAATCTACGTCTTTCACAACAGGCGCCTCTAGCAGGGATTCTTTGGGTAGCAATGATAGCGCCATGAGGTCGTTTGACGTCCATCCACGCATCTCAAAGCCAGCATGAGAATGTACCTTATAAATGTCCACAGCCAATTTGGCCGCTTCATGAACGTTGTCTAAACTAGTGATGCAGTCATCCGTGTAATGATCGCATATAATTACTCGAGCTGCATTGGGGTATGTATCCTGCCACTCTAATGCATTTTTGTTTTTGATATGGATTGCAGTAAAGGGACTGGACGCAGCGCCAAAAATCATGGATGACATGCGGTATGTACGTATAGGCTCATTCGGGTTGTCGCGCCACAGAAATCTTTGGGCATCCCTATCTTTCTAAATTATTTTAATTTGAGGGAACATTTCACGAATGTCTGCTGTCAGAGCGACTTTACCTTCACGGAACCGCATCAGAATACCTAGCAGGGGTTGCAAAAGGTCTGGACCAGTTAAAAGCATTGAATTTAATGACACGCCGTGGGACTTAGCGGCTGCGTCGTGGACCGTTCTCAACTTGTTAGGCTTATTTACGTTTATTACGCCAAAGTGAGGAAGGTACCACAACGGAGACCCCGAGTTAGGAGGAACTGAACACGGTTCAACATATCCCTTTGATATCATGTCATGGATATTCTGACGGTAGTGTTCAGCATAGTCAGGATCTTTTATCATTTTTTTTTCTAAACTAAGGAACCTAGACATGGCTAACTTGTAACTGTCGGGAATATCCAGCTTATCAGCCTTCCACAACAAGCCTACTTCAAAGCGGCCACCGGGCAGACGGCACGCAGTGCGCTCGAGAATTTGCACGGCGCGTTCGTCGTCGGCACTACGAGCTTCCTGTTTAGAGATACCGATTGAATCAATTTTAAACTGCTCCCTAATAAGACCTTCCAGAATCAACCGATCATTCGCTATATCAGGTTCGCTAACCGTGGTGTGGTTTACAACGTCGACCCGTTTAGTTTTACTGCAACCGAAACCATACAAAAGCCAGCCTAAAGCCGTTAAAATAGCTACGGGTTGTGTCTTGGATCCTTTACGCGTAGCTTTAGCGAGAGTTAAGTGCCAGTTGTCGATGCCTATAATCAGCATGGGCTTAACGTCTTCATAGCAAAATTCATTAGCAATGTCTGCCAGGTATGGATACTTACGCACGCTCTCAAGATGCGCAGATTGTCGCGCTGCACCCAAACCGCTCATCGACCTGGCTCGCTTAACGCGGTGAATTTCATTTGAATGACCACCTTTAATATTGAAATCGACGTACTGAATATTTACGTCCATTCCTAGACCACCTACGCAGTCTAAATGAATACGTTTTTCTTGGCCCTTGCAACCAATTTGAGCAGCCAGCTCAGAATCTATAAAGGTGCCTGTGGAACCATCGTCCAGCAAAGCGTACGTATCAACACTGCTAGATGGTCCCGACACGCTCACGCGAACTATTTTCAACAACGGCCGAACAGAAGGTTCCGTTGCTGACAAGGACGATGCATGAGCCAAGACTTCGTGATCCGAGTCGTCAGAAGATGGCGCGCCAGTCTGCTTGCAAGCCGCGAGCGCATTGCACATCAGTGGCGTGGCTGCGCAGGATGTAGATGGCTCGGGTTCAGCGTCGTGTTCCACGTCGACGTGCGCGGTGACTGTACGCTCATACGAGTATTTCGACGCGTGTAACAAAGCATGGTGGCGCATGTCACAACCTTCCACGGTACATACTCTTTTAATACAAGAAGTTTTATTTTTGTGCCAACCTTTCTTTAGACATCTATGACATATTTTATTTTTCTTTATAAATTGCCAACGATCACTTATTGTCATTTTGACAAACCTCTCACAAAACTTCAACTCATGTTTTTTTTCACACAACGGACAAATATTATTTGTTGTGGAAACTTTATGACTTTCAGCTACGACGTTCACCCTATCCCTGAAGCCTCTATTATCAGTAGGCAACGAGCAGTCAGTAGCACCGCCGAACCTACATTGCAAGTCAGCTTCACGGGAGAGGAAATCAGCAAACATCTCAACTTTAGACAAGCTGCCATCGCACAAATAAGCATAATCCAACCATCGGGGTCGCAATAGCGGTGGCAGCTTGCTCCACAGAGCCTGAAACAGCTCGGGTGAGCGTAAGTGGTCCGGCTGATTTAACAGGCGGATTACTTCCACACAGTTTCGTACACGGCTGGCAAACATGATGAGGTCTTTACTATCGTAGCTTACCTTAGGGAGCGCACGTATCACAGACACTTCATGCATCACGACGAGCTCGGGGCGGCCGTAGCGCGCGTCAAGCGCAGCTAGCACCGCACCGGGGGTGCGCGCCGCCGCAAGCAGGCCCGCGACCGAGTCGCGCGCTGCTCCGCGCAGGGCGCACGACAGCCTCGCTAAATTATCGGTTGCCGAACAACTTTCGGCTGTATTTTTATACGCACGTTTTAAAGCTAGCCAATCTAAATAGGACTTGCCGTCGAACGTAGGCAGGTCCTTCGTAGCAGTTTGCTTGTTAGCTTTGTTTATAATTATTCCGAGCGAGTTGATTAAGCGCGTCACTCCTCCGTCTTCATTACGATCTTGGTTGAGAGCGTGCGTAGTCGTCACAGCGTCTTGGCCGTGCGACGCTCTCATGCCCGGTGTCACACACTGGGCTGTATCGTCGTACCTGAAAGGTGGGTTGGCTTTTAAGAAATCTCGCTCATCCGGGTTAGGTACTACATTTTTTACCCAATCTTGAATACTAGCACGGCTACGCATGCTGTGGCTGCCGCGCTGGCTAGCATCCGCCTCTATGGCGGCGAGCTCAGCTTGTAATTGGAGATTAGCGACGCGTCGCTCTCGCTCGAGAGCTTGGTGCTCTAAGTCGGCCAAGTGGCGCGCGTGCTCGGCTTGTCGCTCTCGCTCTAGTGCTTGGTGCTCTAAATCAGCCAGGCGGCGCGCGTGCTGCGCCTGTGCCGCCAGCTGACGTGCCACCATGGTGGCGGAAGAGCCCGATGTGGCGGCGCTAGCCGGGCAGGAAGGCGCCGGATCCGCAGCGTGAGGGGGCAGGCCCGCGATCTGCTGCGCGGGCGGGGCAGTCTCCCTCATCGCAAATTGGGTGCCGTCTCCTGCACACAGCGCGTCCACTTTTGCACGTTTAGAACGGGTTTCCACCATTTTTTTTCCGAAGATAGGACCAAATATTAACTACCGAAATAATAGGCGCTGGTTCTTGGTAGTTGTAAAACAAAAGTATATTTCTGTCAATCAGAAATTATAAGCAAAAAATAGCAAAAACATAGAGAAAATGTATCAAAAAGGTAAAATGTCCAAAGGGCTTAGTGCAGACTTGCACACCTATTCTTCAATTGTTTACGGCAATAGTAACCTATAACATCATAAAACTCGACAGCGTCAGCCTGTACTAAAAGGCTAGCAAAATTTAGGTTAATATGTAGAGTTATTTATAGGGTATAAGGTACAAGAACAATACTTACATGTGGTGGGAATCCTTTTTTCAAATTGGTTCTAAAAGACGAGATTGGCGGTCACACTGTTACAATTTTTCTCAACGTTCTTGTTTTTAAATTTACGTATTAAATTTGCCCTCTATGGGCAGGCTAAGACATCGGACCGTACTTCCTAGTCTTACGTATATTGTTTTATTTAGTTCATCATGCATGATGCATCGTTTCCATGGAATCATTCTTTTATCATATAATAATTTTATATTACCTATCTAGCTAATAAAATAAAAAAAAAAACCTTAAATTACATAGTATTATCAAAAAACAATAATATGGTAACATTATTTTGTTTTGTCATTCATTCACTCGTTCAAAATTTTGACGGACGTCGACGTTTTACGTTACGTTACTTGCTGCAAGAAACTGCTGCAACATAATACTTTACACAAAAAAAAAACAAAAACAAGATGAGCCGCTGGAGCCAGGCCATTCGGCGTGCATTTTGTTGTGAGTCTGGTGCCGATACACCAGCTGCTTCCACCGAAGAGTAAGTATCAATATCTCAATGAATATTTCATGTAAGCAATATTGTATTGAATAAGTACTTATTATTTTAAATGTTTTTTTTATTTCAGACCGATTTATGAAAACGTGGAGCAGCTGCACCAGACCCACGCCACGCTGAATGCGCTGCAGTCGGTAGTGGAGGCGGTGGACGAGGTATATACCGTTATTGATTGTTTAGTGCCACATAATTCAATACCTAGTTTTAGGCTATTAGGTTCAAGTTATTATCGGAATAATAATAATACTGTACCACATTTTCGTGCGAGTAGCGTTTCGAGTGACCACAAAATATACTGAAGAAAAATGATTTCATTATTTGTTTTACTTTGACAGATAAGGCAGATGTTGTATCCAATCGCCGACGTGCGGGAGCGCATGCGGCGATTGGAACAACATTTACACCCGCTGCTGGTGTACATGCCGCAAGAGGACGAGTACATGCCCATGCTGTGAGTACATATGTACTTACTTAACTGCACATACATGATCTTCAAAGAACATACGTGGTCTCTGCCGTAGTCCCTGAAAGGTACCACAGGTATTTTTTTTACCCACGGTCCCTCCGAGAAATACAATGCTACCAAATTAAAATTGTAGTTTCTCCTGTAGTCCCTGGAAGGTCCGTCCCTCTGAGAAATACAATGCTGCCTGATTAAAATTGTACCTAAGTCAAGTCTTAACACAGTCAAAGTCATTATTTAAAAGGATGCAATACTTTTTATACATGTTTATGGACGAATAGTTTATTTATCCTCAATACTTTATTGTATTCCACAAAGTATCTATTTAGGTGGTAAACATTAGATTAAGACTTGATTTAGGTACAATTTTAATTCACCTTTCAGGGCCTACGGGATCCCAACTACCATTTTAATTCAGCAGCATTGTATTTCTCGGAAGGACCACTGGTAAAAAAAATGCCTGTGGTACCTTTCAGAAACTATGGGAGGGACCACGGGTAAGGAACAAAATATTTGTTACATTTTGGTTTTCAATGTAGGTTCATATTCAGAAGTTTTCTTTTTTATTTACAAATCATTTTTTATTTACAAATCATAATTTGCAGGAGCGGACCTCGGCCTGCACCAGCAGCGGAAGGTCCTGAACCACCGTCTCGCAGCATCTGGCTCCAGTGGCTAAATGACCGTGTTGATTATGGGGAGCCCTGGTGATTGTTCTTGTCCAAACAACTCATCAGGGCTCCCCCAATAAACTATGAACTTTTTCCATGTTTTTTATTTTATTGTCATAACCCTTGATTCTAACTTCCATCACACTCACTAACATAAAGTAATGACTTTCAACAGGTAAGGCTGATAATAGGTAAGTTCGTTCGCCAAGATACATCAGCCGAACTGTATTATTTTACAAAATATTAAGGGGGAAGCGCTAAGCTAGCCCGCGAAATTCAAATTTTTATGAACTTGAGTTGTATTGATGATTTTTATGATTATAGTTCTATAAATAAATATTTGATGCGGCCGCGAATCATATTTAGATCAACATACAACCTGCTAGTGACCTGCAAATTGCATAAAGAGAATTTGAGATTCATAGGATAATAATATTATTTTCAAATAAAACAATTCGCGTAAAACTAGGCAGTACGGTCTGATGACTTTAGCCTGATATTGAATGACCATAAAATAAAAAGATAGGATGTTGTCGTTTCATCGTTTGTAATACAAAGCAGAGTCCGATTGACCTCGATAATGGAATTTGAAGGGTTTCTGTAAGTATTCATAATTTTTATAACTACAAAACAAAGGTTTAGCGTGGGTTTAGCTGTAATATGTTTTGATGTGTATTTAAGTTTTCTTTGAAGTTATTATTGCCGTAGATAAGAATTTCTCCTGTATTGTGGGTGTGTTTACAAACATCTTTATACATTTTTTGATAGACAAGACGAGGATACAAATCCCAGCGATTGGGTCCCGTCGGAGTCACTGCCTCCGACTGCCGCTGACTACGGCGGGCCCGGGGGAAGTGGCGCCGGCGGGAGCAGCGGCGGTGCCGCGACAAATCCCAGCGATTGGATCCCGTCGGAGTCACTGCCTCCGACTGCCGCTGACTACAGCGGGCCCGGGGGAAGTGGCGGCGGGGCTGGGGGAAGTGGCGCCGGCGGGAGCAGCGGCGGTGCCGCGTCAAATTTGACGGCTTTGCTGCGGGCAGCCAAGCGAGCCGACATAATTGATGACCAGCCCGCCAAACGGCCATGTCTCCGGCCAGATTTACCCACGCCTAAAGGGAAAGGCGTGGGCAAAAAAACAAAAAAATAAAATAAAAATTATTTGTAGGTTATTTTTTTTTTATTGCACTCTCAAATAAATGTCAATAATAGCTACAACGCGTCTCGGAAAGCGAGTTGTGGTGGGTACACCTCGAACTAATATTATTCCACCCTGACACGCGTAACATATTACTATGTAACAACCGACTAACGTCTGTAACAATCGAAATAGGTGTGTAGACACCTTTACCGACTCTTATTTTACGATGTTTTCGAAACAATAGGGATGCACAATGACCGCACAGATGCGGCGCGCCGCCCTCGAAGGAAGTTATGTAAATTACTCAGACGCGCATACTTGTCGCCAGCACATGGTAAAAGTCCGAAAACGAGCAGGTGCGTGGGCCGCACAAAATGCTAATTTCATGGTGTAAGTAAGCCATTGTTTTAGTAAATTTGTATTTTTTTAATACAAGATCTTTAGTTTGATAGTGTGTTTTATTTAACTTATCACACAGCCTTACACCTAAATTGAACATCTTCAATGTGACATATCAATATGTTACAAGCAGTTTGTGACATATTTTCATTTAAAACGTGACATGTGTGTCTGTGTTTTTTTAAATCAGTTTTTTTACTTATTTCATATTGAACTGAGTTCTTTTTTGCTTATTTTCAGAAAACACATTAATTACCGCAACAATTTAATTGTTTTCCTACACTTTCCTAGAATTTATCAACGCTTAAAAGTTTAAAATTGCTCTCCTGTAAAGTTGTGGTTTAAAAAGTATCACGTTGTTCTTGTAAAGAGGCGATATGTTCTGCGGGTGAAACTCTTCAAGTGCTACTTTATCGCTGTACAGAAATGAACATGTGAAAAAGAAAGGGTATCATTTAAGCTATCACCAATTTAATTAGTTTTGTGTTTCTTAAATAATAGGGTTTGTCCTCAAAATAGTAGATCTGTCACCAAAATGTAGTCACCAAACAATGCAAAATCAGTTCCACAATAAATCACCTAAAATCCTGAGATATAAGGTCTAGTACCAAATAAATGTTTTTGTATGTATTATAATAGGTGTGTATTTAATGCGGCAACTAAGTAAAATGAATATAGGTTTAAAAAAAAATAGAGTGGGTACCATATATAATGGGTTGGCAGCTAATAAGGAGTATCGTAATAAGTAATAGGTAGCATATTAATATTAGGTCTTTACCTATGAAATTGCCGTTTTGCAGTACTGGCCATTTCAAATCAAAATAATTTTTGTTTGGGTAAGAATTCTAATTTCCAATTAATTTTATTTTAAAAACATGGATTTTTTTTTTCCAAAAGTAGTCATTTGTTTATTGATTAGTGTTACATTTTCATCGCATTTCAATCTTTTTCGTCATCATGGATACGTTAAAAATTCGAGTAATTATGGAATATGAGTACCGTCGTGGCAGCAACGCGGCACAAGCGGCACGCAACATCAACGACGTTTACGGAGCTAACACTACAAACCAACGCACCACCTGTTATTGGTTTGCTCGCTTCCGTTCTGGAAATTTCGACCTGAAAAATGAACCTCGCGGTCGTCCGAAGACTTTGGTCGACAATGACGAATTAAAGGCGATTGTGGAAGCTGATGATACACAATCTACGGCTGAATTAGCAGCAGCTTTCGACGTTAGCGTCAAAACAATATTGGTCCATTTGCGTCAAATTGGCAAGGTAAAAAAGCTTGACAAATGGGTGCCCCACGAACTCAATGATCGTCAGCGCGAAGTACGCGTCGAGACGTGCCTTGCACTGCTCAACAGACACACAAATGAAGGAATTTTGAACCGCATTGTTACCTGCGATGAAAAATGGATTCTGTTTGATAACCGCAAGCGCTCAGCAAGTTGGTTGGATCCTGGTTCAGCACCTAAACAATGCCCTAAACGAAAACTTACCCCTAGAAAAGTGATGGTCACTGTTTGGTGGTCTAGCGCCGGTGTGATTCATCACAGCTTCTTACCAAACGGGGTGAGCATTACTGCAGATGTGTACTGTGAAGAACTGAACACAATGATGGAGAAGCTGGCACATCTCCAACCAGCATTGGTCACTCGCTCGTCTCCGCTGCTCCTGCACGACAACGCGCGACCTCATACTGCACAGCAGACGGTCTCCAAGTTGCAAGAACTGGGGTTGGAAGCTCTCCGTCATCCGCCCTACTCACCAGACCTTGCGCCTACAGACTACTACTTTTTCCAGAATTTGGATAACTTCTTGGCTGGAAAAAAATTCAATACCCGAGAGGCAGTACAAAATGCCTTTGAAGAATTTGTTGCCTCCCGTCCAGCTGATTTCTTTAAGAAGGGCATCAATAAACTGCCACTGCGATGGCAAAGATACATTGATTGCATGGGTGATTACTTCGATTAATACAAATAAAAAATACATGAAAAAAATTCGTTTAAATTTTTTCATACAAAACGGCAATTTCATAGGTAAAGACCTATTATATCAGTAATAAGCTCCGTTTTAATTTAAACTAGCATCAAGTTTTTCTTTTGGGAACAGAATTAATATCTAAGCGGAAACTTAATGGCGAAAATAAAATAGAAAATGGGCATTCATAAATAATATATTATTATTGTATTATTAGGGCAGGTTTAGATTTTCTATATAATCTAGTCGTTTCTGGCACTCGCCGGCCGCTGCCGCGGCACCGCTCGCTTCGCTCGCTCGGCTCGTGCGTAGAAAGTCACAGTTTTGACCTAACCTAACCATTAAAAAAAAAATAACGTACTCTAACTAGACTGGTAATATATTATCTTTGCCACCCTACTAACATTATTAGTCGCCAAGTCATTATTTATAGCTCCTCGCCTAATATTTTATTTGACTGGTATAAATAAATTTTTTAGCAGAGTAGTAAATAAAACAATTAAAGTCAAAATAATCAATATTTGATCATTTTTTCATTAAAATTATAAATTGATGTATTAAATTGGTAACGAATACTATTAATTTAATATCTGAACGAAATAAAATGTTACTACTGTATTGGTGACAAAATATCAAATAAAAAGGAGTCGCAGTCAGGGATCGATAATCGATTTATTTGGTGACAGATCTACCATTCTGAGCACAGAGCTATTATTTAAGTAACAAAACTGTTATTATAAGAACGAAGTTTATATTCATGTAATGCAATATAATTTTATTGGTTATCGATCTCTTATTTTACACATATATTAACATTAATTTGATAATTCATACCTGGGAACAATTTTTGTTTATCTGAGAACGAAAATATTTCGTGGCGATAGATCTATTTATTAGGTGATACAACTTGATGACAAATATAAATTTTGGTGATAGAAAATATAGTTCCCAAAAAGAAACACTATTCCATTGACTTCGTGACCGCACACAGACGCGATAGAGTGGCATCGGACATTATCGCCGGTCACTCGGCCGTTTTCGGCGCACGTTGGCTTGACCTATCAGCGCACTGCACCGAGCGCGTGCCGCGTGCTTTTGTTTTGTTTACATGAATAGAAGAAATTCGCGCGCGAGTAGTTAGTCGTGTCGAAATAATAGTGCATTTCATTACTTCTGATTTATTTAATTGCTTGTGGGTGAACTAGGGGTGATTATTGAAGGATTTTATAAGTACTTTTGCAGAATGTTATATTCACCCAATTACTCAATAAAAGACGCAAACTAGCCAATCTTCGAGATTCAGTCCCGCAGTGACCAAGCTAAAGCTAGGGAAACAGGTGCTTTAGTGGCCGGTAAGTTAATTACTTACATTCCTACTCGTCTTAGGAGCAAATCGGTAAAAGTAGCTAAGTAGGTATATAAATTATAATTGTTGCGGCGCAGCGCCTGACAGTTTCTAAATACTAATTTCACACGTTTATATGTCTACGCATAACCATGGTTTTGGTAGGCGTTAGTTAGTTATTCGGTTAAAGATTTGATGTGTCATACAGCTAGTCTACCGACCACCTTCATATTGTACGCACGATATTTTTTATTAAACATTTTTTAATTGTTTTAGGACTTTAATTAGCCCCAGTGTATAGTCAAAATATATATAATGGTGGCCCATGAGGGGAACTAATCAGAAAGAAAATCAAAATGAGAAGAAAAGATAAGGAAAAGTGGGATGAAAATCTCGTCAAAGTGGAGCCATCCGTTTGGTGAGCGATGTCCATTAGCCTGATTGAAGAGTGAAGAAAAGGGTTCAAGAACTAAGGTGCAGTCAGGATCATCTACGAGTTCAGGCTGGAGCGACCAGTGATTCAGCGAAAGTTTCACATCGCGCATTGATGTTCTACGAAATCAGATAAGTGCCCTTTCCTTCCCAGTTATTTCCAATGTTCCAAAATATTATCCAGATTCTTATCATATTCCTTAATACATTGTTCCTAAAGCTATTGGGAATTAAATCCATTTGCGCAAATCAAAGATTTTAATGCAAAAATCGTTAAGAAAAGTTGCATCATCTTTCTATTTTTTGTCAACCTACCTAGACGTTGAAACAAATAATTTTCTTTGTTCAAAACTTAAGTAACGTAACTCATTACGTAATAACTAATGCTTAAATAGATTACTTTTGTACTGTAGTATAATTAAGTTTCAGTTATTTCATTCAAATTGCCTAAATAATCTTGACTCGTAATTTAGTTGCAAAGAAACATTATTTTGAAATCCAAAGCAGAGGCTTCCTCTGTTACCAACGCTATTCCGCGTTCGATTATATCTATAAAGCATACTTAGTCGGACGGAGAGTCCGCGGGGCGCCCCGGCTTCTTAATGAGGACCAGTTTCCCCGTCTTCCAACGAAGTGGGAACCGGCCCTCCTCCAAGCATGCGCTTAGGAGCCCTCTTAGTCGAGGCCCGAGAGCCTCCAAGGCCAGAACTCAAGCTTTTCCAGGCAAGCCGTCGGGTCCTGGGGCGGTACTCTTGGCAATCAGCCTACGTACCGCCTCTCTCAACTCTACCTCGGTCAACTCTGGAGCATCGTCGTCGTCGTTGGTGTGGTCCGCATCGGCTACCGCAGCAGGCGGAGCCATGGGCGGGGGAGCATGCTCCCCTCGCGAAGGGAACAGAGCGCTCACCACGTCCTGCACTAGCTGAGGCCGGAGACTCTGCGTCAGCGGGGGAGCCCACGGGCGGATTTTATTCCGCACCGTTTTGTAGGGGCGTCCCCATGGGTCTCTGTTCAGTCTCAAGTGACTCCTCGCGGGCCAGGATCCTGGCCCGCACGATCGCCGCTTGAAGAGCGGTCTTCGCCGCTCTGTACCCCTCGTATAGCTCCGCCTGAATTGTTTCCGTATCCGGAGGGCGGACACGGAGCCTGCGGTGCCTGGTGTACCGGTGCCGCGCAGTAACGCACGCCTCGCGCAGAGCTGTGAGCTCCGGCGACCACCAGTACACCTGGCGTGAAGCGCGTCGCGGCTGGACCCGAGGCATTGCCACGTCGCAAACCTCGGACATGGCCTTCTGGAAACACTCCGCCTCGTCGTTGATGTCGGCAGGCCTGTCCGGTGGTGACACCCAGGCCTGCACGATCGAGGCTTCCAGGAGGAGCTCCCGGTCCACCCTCATCTGGATGCCATTGGTGACTCCCAGCTCCGCCAGGTTCACCGCCGCCTTCGCCTTGGCGATCACGTCGCGGTAGGACACGCCCTTCTTTTCCGCCTCCGGCTGTAGTGTGATAACTACAGCTGCGGATTTCGGGGCGCGTAGCCTAGCCACGGCACTACGGTTTTTGGCCCGCTGCCGCCTTTCCCTCCTTTTGGCCGTCCTAGCTGCCTTACCCGCCTTCTTCTTCTCCCCAGCCACCTGCCACTCGGCGTCGGCCGGAGATTTGGGAGGCGGGGCCGACCGTCCAGGCACCATGGCTGGGGTCGGCGCCGCCTGCGCTGCCACCCCGCCCTTCTTGGGCTTGGTCGCCACCAGTTGCACCGGGGTCCGTCCCGACTGCGGTGCCGACTTGGCCGTGGTTGAAGTGGCGGTGGCATACGCGGCCCCCTTCTGCTGCTGGCCCGAGGCCGGCCGACTCGCCACTACGGGAGGGCGCAGGACTATGGCCTCCAGGGCGGAAAACTGGCTCCGGAAGGCAGCCAGCTTCTGTTGCACCAGAGTCAGCACCCGGTCCTCCTCAGGAACGGGTCCACCCTGCCCATGCCGCGCCCCTGTCTGAGGCTCCACCCTGGGGCCAGTTCCTCGGAGCCCTGCCAGGTCCGCTCGGAGCTCCTCGTGCTCCTTTTCGAGAAGCTCCATGGCGGCAGTCAAGCGGGCGACCTCCGCCCGTATCTCGGACATGCTGTCCGACGGAGGTCCGGTGGAGATGTCCTCCGCTGCCGCCATAATGGAGGCTATGGCTGCGGGCACGGCCTTGTCTTTAGAGAATTGAATCCTCTTCAAGGCCACACCCTTGATCGCAGCAGCCACGGCCTCCTCGTACTCCGCCATTCGCTCCGAGTTGGAGCCGCCGGTGGCGTCCAGCTCACCGCCTGACGACTCTGAGAGGGCCCTGCTGCTGGTCCCCCCAGAGAGCTCCCCCTCCGTGGCCAATGCCTCGGCTCGCTGGGTCGCTTCGGCTGTGCCGGCTTGGCTCGGCTCGCCCGCGTTCTGGGTGGTTAGGCGTTTGCCTAACCGGATCCCACCCCGCCGACATACCTTCCCGAGCTTAAGCTTGCGGGCCGAGGCTATTCCGCCATCCGAGGACGAGCCCTGGCCCTCCCCGGGTTTGGGGCGCTTCTTGAGGAACTCTTTGTTCCTTTTCGAAGCGCCCACCACTACACGCTCCGAGCTCTTTAAAGAGCCCTTCGCGCTCGATGCGGCGTCGGACTCCGACCCTGCATCACTCCCTTCCTCTTGTTGGTTTTTTTGTTTGTTAAAATTTTCCATTTTTGTTCCCACGAGTGTAAAACTTTATATTTCCCAAAAATTTGTGGTTCGCACTAGAGACTTATTTAGCTACCCATTAGTCAAGCTTTCAACCTCCCTCACGGTGCGCCGTCGCTTGGAGGTTTGGGGTAATTTTTTATAGAGGTATTCTTCCTCGCGGCCCGGGCGGTTAAGCCAAGACTCTCGACCCCCGTCAAAAGTCAGAGACATGACCGTGACAATCTTCGGGGCTACGAGATTGACGGTGGCAGAAGAATAGAACTCCTCCTTGCCTGCCCGGTGGCAGGGTAAGTGCACACCGGGCCCGCTCTAACTCCGCCGCTGTGCGCCTCTACTAAAAGCCCAGAGGGACACGCGTTGGAGCGTTAACAACAGGATATTGGCATACGGGCAACAGCACCCCTTAGGCACAGAGTACCCAATGGGGAGACATTGCCCACACCCCAGGGTGCACCGACCCGGAGACTGGCCTTTCCCCCGAACGTATCCAAAGAAAACTCCAGCCCACGGGCACACGGGGAGGTTTCCTGTCCAAGCACCCCAAGTTATTGTCATGAGAAGACAAGACATGAAGTTGATGCGAGTATTTTTGAAAGTGCTTGTTTAGGTAAATGCTTTACTTGTCTAATTGTTGTTCTGAATGTATATGTACTCGTATTAAAATCCATATCCATAGTAGGTAATACCTATTACCAAATTAGAAGGGTCTGTGTTGGTCAGTCTGTTTGTAATTATATAATGGGGTAAACGGCTGAACGGAGTGTCACGAAATTTTGTGCAGGGATAGTTTGTGACCCGAGGAGGACATAAGCTGTATTAATACTAGATGCGAGTGAAGCCCCGGTAGTAAAATAAAAAAATGCAGTATAATAACTAACTGTACCAGCTTACATTATCCGTACAGGAATATATATATTCTTTATTAAAACCTAATTTATGTTGAAAATATTAATTGTACTTACGTACAAAAATATTATGTTACAGATCCTGGACGAGAAATTTCCGATTATGATAGTGATGATAGCGTCAAACACAAGCCTTACGAACCGCATAAAGATGTTTCGGATGGTAGCTACGTCAGTGATTCGCCAGAAAAAGTCTTCATTACTATATCAAGGTCTTTAAAGGTGAAAAGAAAGCTTTCTTTTTCAGAAAAATCACCTGAAAGGCAAGCTAAGGTGGCAAATAATGAAGATATGAATTTAACCACTTTAGACGATCTCCTAGGTTCACGAAAAAAAAAATTGTTTAAAAAACTAAAAAACACAAAAGCGTGGGGTGCTTTTTGAGGTATTTTTATAATCACTTAATGTCAAGCACCCACGCTTTTTAACTGAATTAAATTATTTTCTCCTTTTTTAGTTTGGTTTTTAAAGCGTGTTTTTTAGTTTTTTAAACTACAAGGTGTCTCAAAAGTAAGTTCACATTTGCTTATCTTATTACGCGAAAGCAACTATTCTGAGGGGCGCGGGGGGTATGTCAGTCGGTAGTCTGGCTCTTGGGAATTTAGTCGCTATGGAGCGTTTCTCTGGTGCGGACCGTGCGTTGTGCGTACGTGAGTTTTACAAAAACGGTAATTCGGCGACTGTAGCGCGTAGAAAATTCTGCAGTATTCGACATATTCGTCACTTAAATGATGCGCCTAGCACTCGACTCATTGCAAAATGGGTTGAGAAGTTTGAAGAGACTGGGTCAACTCTGGAGAAACCAAAATCTGGGCGGCCAAGAACATCAAGAACAGCCGAAAACGTGGACAGTGTTACTCAGTCTATTCGAGATGATCCAAACCTCTCGATTCGGAAGCGTGCTGTTGCTTTAAATGTGCACAGATCTATGCCGCATTTTACACGAAGATTTAAAGCTGCACCCGTACAAAATTCAGTTAGTGCAAGAACTGAAGCCTCAAGATGCTGGTCAGAGGCTTGCCTTTGTAAATCAGATGATTGAGCGCTTTCCAACGTTCACCAACATCTTGTTTTCCGATGAAGCCCATTTTCACCTGAATGGGCATGTAAACAAGCAAAATTGTCGTTACTGGAGTGCAACCAACCCAAAACAAAAACATCAGAAACCGCTACATTCACCCAAAGTCACCGTATGGGCAGCGATGTCGGCGCGAGGAATTATCGGCCCTTACTTTTTTGAAGATGGAAGGGGACGCACACTCACAGTGAATTCAGAGCGTTATGTGGAGATGTTAGACGAGTTTTTCGTACCCCAACTGCAAAACTTTCCCGGTTACAACCAAAGAACATGGTTCCAGCAGGATGGAGCAACTTCACACACGTCCAACAGATCTCTGCCTCGAGTTCGAGAAATTTTTCCGAACAAATTAATCTCCAGGCGAGGTGACATAAATTGGCCTCCACGGAGTCCCGATTTAACGCCTATGGATTTTTTCCTGTGGGGTTATGTCAAATCAAAAGTTTACGCTAATAAACCGACTTCCCTGGCACAATTAAAAGAAAATATCCGTCATGAAATGGCAGCCATCACGGAGACTACCTGCCGAGCTGTCATAGGCAATTTTAGTGCCCGACTAAATGAATGCCGAGAGCGCAACGGTTTACATTTGGACAATGTTATTTTTAAAAAATAAATTCCCAAACAGTGTACTTCAATATAAAATAAACATTTTTTCAATAAAGCTAAGACTTTTCTTTTAAAAAAATATTTAAATGTGAACTTTCTTTTGAGACACCCTGTATTATTTATTTTATATTTTTTAGTTCTGCTAACTACAAAAACCTGTTTTTTTTAAATTATTGAATTGTCATTGGTCCTCGATAAGTTTACAAAGTTTCAATGAAATCTGACCGTTTAAAGTGGGTCAAAATCGCGCTCTAAGGAGTCGGTTACATACAAACATACAAATGAAGCTAATATAAAGCGTGTAAAAATTATATCTGCAACTTCAGATTTTAGAGAAAGTCCTAAAGAACACGACCGTTTTTTTGCTGCAATGACTCCGCAAATAACCCCTACTGTTTATTCTTCGGTAGATAACCTTAATGAATCTTCGTCATTTGATCAAGGTAGTCCTAAAAGTGCGAATTCCAACAATATGATGTTGATTCAAGTATGGGCGAGTACATCTGCTAATAAGATTGATCACTTCGGAAACCGAAATTTTACCCGAAATTTAACAGACAGAGACCATAACTCCAGGCTTTTTAATTATACCGCATTTTGATGAGTGTTAATATTGCTGATGCTACTATGAATAAAGATACAATTAACTCTAACGGAATTCTGGTCGCAGATATGAATGGGAATATTAATATATAAAACATACAGCAACGACACTCCACCGGAAGAACTCTACTCAGAGTTGGCTATACTTAGCAGTGTTTACCTGTCCCTGGAGGGAAAGTCAGTGGATATGTGGTACAGCTTTTTTAGAAATTATCAGCGCCAAATCTTCTCAAATTGGTCCAACATGTATGCAGCATTCCCGTATCGAACGCCTTCGTCGAGCGCATTTTCAGTGTGATGGGGAATATATGGACCAATGAACGAAACCGCCTTGGTCTAGAGACTGTGAAAAGTGAACTGTGTGTTTTCTTCAACATAAACTCGAACTGCACTGATTTTAAAGAACGTGTTTTGTCAAATAAAACACTATTGAAAGCGGTTTCGTCAAATGCAAAATATGTTAAAAAGAAGTAAGTAGGTACTACCTAAAAGTACCTAGGTACATACAGTACAACATAATAAATTAGTTTTAGAGGAATGATTCAACTTTATGATTTGTTCATTGGAAGTTCCTATTTTTTTTGCTAAACATACCTATCTAGTTTTAGGTGATTTTATTTTTTTCAGAAGTTCCTACCTTTATTTTGTTAATTAGTAGATTATAATATTCATAGGTACCATTGTTTAATAAAGACTTTCTGAAAGTTAGCATAGTCTTGGCAACCACAATTTTATAACTGCATTATATTTTGTTACTGTCAAACCATATTATAGTCAATTTAAGCATTTTTAGTTAAAGTAAGATAATGTAAATTTAGTACCTTTTTTCTAACTAGATGGCGTTGGCGTCGAATTAGATCGCGCTATGGTTACGTTACCGCCGAAACTATAAATATAGTTCAGGAATATTATGTTTTTTGTTGAAAATTCTGTATTGGGTGAAACTATATTATACTGTGTTATAGTGATTACATGAGTTTTATTGAAGAACTGATTGAAGATCCTGGGGTTGAGTTTTGACAGTTACTAATACTAATTAAGTTGATTTATGTGATGTTGATTAATTAAAATAAAATATTAGTATAAAAACCGTATTTTTTGCGACCTAGCATAATTATCTGTTATAGATTGCATTAGGTATTCTAACCTTAAGATTATTAAAAATAAATTGTATATCTCAGATTAAAAACCTAATATATTAATTTGGCAAGATAATTATAACTTAATTGTACCTTTGAAAATAAAGTAAGGTAGCACTAGGTTGGTGTGTACATGGAAAGGTGTGCGTGGCGCGGAGTGGCACCGCCGCCTGGGCCGCCGCCAGCGCTCCCGCCGCCTGCGGTGAGGCCGGCCTGACCATCACGGAGAACGAGGAGGTAAGTGACATTTCATCGCAGGAAAGTCTTTTTCAAGAAATCCATGATGAGGTTCTACGTTCATTTGCATTGGGTGCCATGGGTGTGTCAAGTAAGCCGCGCCAGTATTTTGAGGATTTGCGCGCTAACGATCTGCTGGGGCGATCAGCGGTGCTCGTTGACGAACGCTGGCATGTTAGCTTACCTTGGAAGGAGCAAGGTCGCACGATGCCGGACTCGTACCCCAACGCACTAAGAAGGTTGAAAGGTATCGAAAGGAAAACGGGAAAGGATACAGGTTTTGCCAAAAGGTATGAGGAACACGTTCGTCATTTGTTAGAAAATGATTACGCGCGGGAACTAGAGGACTGCGTTTATTGTTTGTTTATAAACATCTTTTATATCCCCTTACCGCATAGCTACCCAAAAATGGGCACTTATTTTCAAACGTTCAGAAATAAAAAATTATGTTATTTTACCCTTTACTGCATATTAGGACAGATCAGGCAACGTCTAAGCTTCAATAAACATACATGTGCTGTCATCTAGTGTACCGCGTAACAAAACTATGGCACTTGTCTCACCAGCAACGATTAACGAGTAACGAGTAGAGCTAGAACTAGAAACGAGTTAGCGAGACGCGGGGAGCGAGTGCGTAGTTCCGATATTTGTGTAGCTCGGCTTTATAGCCGAGCAATCGCCAGCCTCACTCGCACACTCGCTTATGCGAGTGTGCGAGTGAGGCGGGCGATTACTCGCATCACTCGCTTGCGGCAGTCAAGCGTACAGTCAGTTTTGCAGCCTCATACGCGATTCACGTGTTCCCAATTTTTCGATAAAAATGGATGAGTTTTTTATTGAATGTGTTCGACAATATCCGTGTCTTTGGGACACAAAACTGATTTCATATAAACAATTAGATGTGAAGGACGCAGCTTGGAAAGACATTTTAAAGAAAACAAGAAAGTGGTAAGTTTTTTATTTAACATCTATCTAACACAACATATACCTATAGTTAAATCAATATTCATTTTGCAGAGTCAAACGTAAGTTATGTGTTATCCTATCATAATCTAATACATTTTGCACACGGTTATTTTGCCACGAAACTGTTCCAATGGAATTAAAATATTCCATGAAATATTCTCTCACAAAAAAGCCGTCTTCAAAATCTGCTGAGTTTTGTTCAGATACCTCGGAGTAATTTCTTGACATATTATCAGAAAAAACTGACTGTGAAGGCGCCTTTACGATTTCATTGCATAATACATAGTTATGTAGAACGCACGCAGCCTTTACAATTTTTTTGGCGGTACTTATTTTAACATCTTATGGCCTAAAAAAGATACGCCTTTTGTGCACCAACATACCAAACGCACTTTCTACCATTCGGCGTGCTCTGCTCAGTCTATAATTAAATATTAACTGGTCTTTATCCAACCTTTCATGATCAGGATATGGTTTTAATAAATGTGTCATCAACGGAAATGCACAGTCACCAATAAAAACATAAGGCTGAGGCAAACCTCCTTCATATAGGGGTTCATCTGCGGGTAATCTCAATCCATTGTTTTGCAACACATTGTAGAAATTACTATCTGTGAATATTCCGCTGTCACTGTATCTGCCCATTGATCCAACATCGATCATTATAAATCTTCCATGAGCATCAGCAATTGCTAACAGTACAATCGAAAATGTTTTTTTGTAGTTAAAGTACTGTGATCCCGATTTACAGGGCGAAAAAATTACTACGTGCTTGCCATCAATTGCACCAAGGCAATTATTGAAATTCCACAAATCATAAAATTCTTTTGCTATAACTTTCCATTCGGGTTCAGTAGGGAGCTTCATTACTTTTGGCTGCAACTTGATCCATAAAGATTCACATACTACTGGTATTATTTCGGAGAGCGTAGAACGGCCTATTCTATAGGTTTTTGACAATGCTGTATATGTAGTTCCGGTTATAAGATATCTGAAAATAAATAAAAATATCAAATAATATTAGTTAATAACATAAAATTAATTTTGATGTGGTGTGTTATAATTATTTGTTTTATTTACAGATACACAGGCAAAATTAAAGTGGAAAAATTTGCGAGACACGCACCGTGAAAAATTAAAAAAAATCAAGAAGACAACAAGTGGACAGTCACAAAAACAAATAAAACCCTGGAAGTACATGAGTCACATGGAATTTTTGCTTCCATATATGACAAATGCGGAACGAGATACAAATGTTACACCACATCCTGATATTTCGACAAGTTTCGAGGAAACAGCTAATACAGATGTTAGTAGAGATTCAGCAAATACGATAACAGCTCCAAAAAAAAGGAAGACGGATGAAATAATTCATAATGACGAGAATTTGTTAAATTTTTTAAAAGATATGGATGATAATCGAGCAAAACGAACTGCGCAGAGGGATGAGTTACGTAAAGAAGTACTAACATCAAGTGATCCTTTAAAAGCTTTTTTTGATTCGATGTATCATAGTACAAAGCAGATGCCGGAGTATTATCAAAGAACAATAAAAAGAAAGTTGTTTCAATTGGTAATGGATGCTGAAGACAATATTGCTAATACAAACTATTCATATACCGGTTACTACTCAAACGATTATTCTTTCAACTCTCGCCCTTCTACGAGTCAGACAAATTTTTCTTCTGGACACGGTTCTGCCTCACCTGAACCCAGCGGTTCTGGTGTGCAGCAAATTGGAATTGGAGAACATACTACTCGTAGCCAAAACGAAGAGATCCAAGATTCAATGTCTGCCGCTGAAATCACTCCAAGCGATGGAGCCTTACCTTAATGTAATGACGAGACGCTCTCTTGTACCAATAGCTTCTCTATAATTTGTATTTTCTTTTTTAATGTCATCTTCTATTAAACTATGCAAATATTCAAACTCGTCTCTTGTCATTCTAAAATATGTGCGAAAGCCATGATTTATTAATTCATAGAATAGTTTGAATTCACTGCATTCTTTTCTGAAATAATTAATATTTTCCATCCATATTCTTCATTTTTTCTTCATTTTTTCCTTACGTTTATTCAGAATTACTGCAGCCACTACACAAATCCTATCATAGAATTCATCATCATCGTCGTCTGAACTAGATAACAATGATAATTCAAATGATTTTTCGATATACAAATAAAATAAAACGTGTACTTTCAGATACGCACTGTAGAGAAATGACCACTGATTGCTCTCTCGGCGTGAGTTCTAATCGCTTGGCGAGTATCGCCGCGCGAGTGTTATCTTTCATAGCTCTTGTCGCTCAGCGACAAACTAGTGAAGCGAGTGCTCGCCGGCACCGGCAGTGTGAACAGTCAGCGATTAACTGTTTGTATATGCGTCTCTTTTGTTCACACAGAAAGTATATCTATTGTACGTTTCTTGAGCGAGAAAATAGCCGATAGTTAATCGTTTTCTCGTCGTTGGTGGGACAACTGCCTATAACCTGTCAAAATCAGTCGGCGGCAGTTGAAATTTTTCGTTGGTGTGTGCAACTTTTTGAAATTATGTTTGTGATCGTGTGTCGATTTTTCGTTTGATCTTCGTATCGTGGTGCTAAGAAGACATATCAAAGGACTCAAAACACTAAAAACATGTAAGTAAAACGTAATACTTTAGCGACAATCATGCCAAACCTTAGCATGACAATTATGGAATATTATGCAGTAACGTGAAAAGTTAGTTTTCCATAATTGGCATTGTATGCATTACTAGTTATTTTTGGATTCGGCCAGATTTGGGAATGTATGCAGTGTAGCATTATTTGATATTTTTTCAGAAAATTGGATCCAAGAAGATTTTACGGGCTTGATATCCCAAGCGAAAGCGAAGATGACGATGAACTAGCGGAGGATGATCCTGATGATCAGGACTATCAACCCAGTGGGAATTCTTCGACGAGACGAAGGAACATTATTATTTATCCTTCGGATTCGGATGAGGATTCTTCGTCAGATGAAGGTGAGCAGGCCTCTGTTGATCCGTTAGCTGCTGGTCCATCGCGTTCGCGGTCTAAACGTAAAAATATACCTGTTCGTTTAAATTGGCAAGACAAAGCTCTAGATTATAACGAAGCTGATTGCGCCTTTTTGGGAGACCAAAATATTCCTCAAGAAATTAAAGATTTAGATACACCTATTCAGTTTTTTTTATATTTATTGACTCCAGAAACCATTGAATACATAACTCAAGAAATGTGTCGTTATTAAGAGCAAACGCGAGGGTCGGCATTAGAAATGACAGGCAAAGAATTTGAAAAGTTTATAGGTGTACTAATTTATATGTCTATCATGCATTTCCCCACTACTCGTCATTACTGGAATACCAGTTCTAGTTTCACCCCAATTAGTAATGTAATGACATGCAATCGCTTCGAAGAACTGAAGAGCTTTCTTCATTTTACGAATAATGAGGACACTGTGCCTATAAATGACCCCAATTACGCGAAGCTGCAACGAATAAGACCGCTGTTAAATAAGATTCGCGAGAGATTGTTGCGTTTACCAAGGGAAGAGTACTTGGCTATTGACGAACAAGTTATACCAACAAAAGCTAGGTCTACTTTAAAAAACTACAACCCTAAAAAGCCACACAAATGGGGATACAAGGCTTTTGTGTTGAGTGGTGCGTCAGGGCTGACATACGATTTTGAGCTCTATGCAGGGGCACAGTCGAATGTTATTCTAGAAGGCCAACCTGACTTGGGAGTAAGCAGTAATGTAGCCATGCGCTTATCAAGCAGTATTCCAGAAAATATGAACTATAAATGTTGAAAATATGTTCTTTGATAATTGGTACACAAGTTTGCAACTTATGGCTGAATTACCTAAAAAGGTATATTTCCGTTAGGTACTGTAAATCGGAAACGCCTCCATAACCATGATCTACCAAATGCTGGACAAATGACAAAAAAAGGAAGATGTTTCAGCGTCGTAGTCGAAAAAGTCGTAGAGGTAGAAGACGTAGATATATCCGTGGTAACATGGCTGGATAACAAAGTTGTCAACTTGGCATCAACCTACGTTGGAAAATATCCAGAGGGAGAGGTTCAGAGGTTCAACAGAAAGAAAAAAAATTTTCAGACTGTTCCTTGCCCACAAGCTGTGCTTATATATAATCGTTATATGGGAGGTGTTGACCTTCTAGATTCCATGCTTGGTTATTATCGTATCAAAGTGAGGAGCAAGAAGTGGTATCATAAAATATTTTTCCATATGATCGATTTAACATGCGTAAATAGTTGGATTTTGTGGCGTAAAACGCATGAAAACTACATGCCATTGCTGGATTACAAATTAGTGTTCGCCGAAGCGCTAACAAGAGCTAACCAAGCATTTTACACGCCGACACGAAATCGCGGAAGACCTGCTGTCGAAGAACCTAAAAGAAAAAGAAAACGACGAATAGATTTACCTCTACCCGAGATTGCCAATGACGGTTTAGATCATTTGCCAGCATACACACAGGAACGACAACTCTGTAAGATGTATGGTTGCTCGGGCAAATCCTACATCAAATGTGAGAAATGTAACATACACCTTTGTCTAAATAAAGAAAGGAATTGCTTTAAATCGTTTCATCTTTCGGAATGAAGAGACGAGACTACTGAATCCACGCTACGCCACTGGTGAATTGTTAGCCTGTAAGTCGCTATAGATACTAAGTTAAGTGTAAAAGTTCCTAAATGCAACAGGTCTCAATAAATGTATCTTATATTTTCATTAAATTCTGAGTTTTATTTTCTAAATCTTATAATGTACTGAGGATTGACTTTTAAAATTACCTTTATAGCATGCGATGCCAAATATGCCAATTAGTTTTAGTCGCCTTTACTACAATGCATATTATGCCATATTTGTCAAATTAGTTTTAGTTGCCTTTACTGCATAATATGCCATTTATGGGAAATAGAAGTTTATCATCATATTTCAAAAAGTAATCGGATTTTGGAAAACTGCTTGAACTAACTTAATAGTATGTGTCAAGAACTATCAAATAAATTTTTTCTGGAAAAAAATAAAAACCCATGCGGTAACGGGATATAAGTGAGCAATTTGCTGGTCTGAAATTCCGCACAACATTTTATGAACACTTTGTTTGTAATATGACTTCGCAAATCACCCACATTATGATACGAACTATCTGTTCTGTTTATAGCTTAATTTATTTGTTAGTTTGTTTATATTGTTGTGATAATGACGGTATGATAAAGACAAACTTAACTTTACCTGGATAAGGTCCGAAAAATAGTAACTTGGTTCCACCAAAGTGGTGTTGGCGCTGAGGAATTGAGACAAACGCAAACCCTTCAAAATGTTGCCGAGGGAAAACTAAAACATCTGGTAGGGGACGCTAAAAGATTTCTTTTTTTTAAAGCCTTTTCATAGCGTCACTGAACAAATGAGTGAGGAAAAATATGTGACTTCTAGCAAAGCTATACCTATTATGAAAAATGTATGAGAACTGTGTCAGACAAAGTTACGCCAACAAGTTACTATTTTGGCAAAACAATTGAAACATTCCTTGCAATTGGAATTTAATAAAAGATTCGAAAACATCCAACAAGTGTAACTTTTTCGGTTGCAACGTTTTTGGTTCAAAGATTTAAAAAAAATCATTTAGATAATGACCCTTTATCCTTATCAGAAACAATAAATTAAACCAAGATTTTTTTAACCCGTCAATGGTCAAAAATACCGAATTGGACCTATACATTGCGGCACCGCTATCGGATTTTATGGTAGATCCTCTTAATATCTGGAAGAGCTCTGAATGGACTTTTCCTAATCTAACTGAATTGGCTATAAGGCATCTCTCTGTGATGGCCACTTCTGCTCCATCTGAAAGATTATTTTCCAAAGCGAGAAATATGGTCAGGAAAACACGAAACCGTATTTTAGGAAAAAGATACCAAAATTATTGTTTTAAACTGCTTACCTGAAAATTTAAGGTAATAATTATTGTAATCAAGTGTAAATTTTTTGAACATTTTGTGTCAATACGATTTGGTTTTTTTTGGGTGGGAAATCATCAAATAACTTTTCCCGCTCTTACTGACTAAAACCCACCCGTGTTCCCTCAGTTGCCTGTGTGCCTCTTTCGAACAACCCGCACCCCTGGCAGGTGTCAATACGATAACGTTGTCGTTTAGATTTTTCACATACCGTTTCATTTTATTTTAATACTACTCTTACGTAAAACGAGACTGAAAATTAGTGGCATTAATTATTTTTCGTCTTTGTATTGTTACTTAAAAAACGGGATACAGCCTGAACGGCCTACATAAAAAAGGCTCCAACCTACAAAAAGATTTCCAAGAACAAAACCGTGAAGAAAACATTACAACTAACATAGGCAGCGTCTTTCAAGCGAAATCGAACTCTATGAACAAAAAGACCAATAATTGTATTCATAACTTATTTACTAATTGCAGTTCATTGACCAAAGCGGTCAGAATTGTAGCATGGATACAACGATTTATCGGAAACGCAAGTACTAACACGAAACGTGACACTGGATGCCTCACTTTATGCGAATTAAACAATGCAAATGAACAAATAATAAAATTTGTGCAACAAACGGAAATTACTCAAGAATATAAACAACTTATGAAGAAAGAAGCTATTTCAACGAAAAGTAAAATCTTCAAAAATAAACCATACTTGGTCAACAACGGCTTAATCCGAGTCGGGGGTCGACTGAAACATTCCAGTTTACCTTTTGAGATGAAGAATCCAACCATTCTACCCAAGGGTGGACGACTTACTCAGTTGGTGATTAATCAAGCTCACCTAACGACTTTACACGGAGGAGCCAGACTAACTTTAGCGTATATCCGACACCGGTACTGGATCGTTGGCGTAGCAGAGCGGTGAAAGCTGAACTTCGGCGCTGTGTGCGCTGCCATCGCTACAACCCATTGAAGTTGAACCAACTCATGGGAGAACTGCCACCACAACGAGTAACACCTTCGCGCCCGTTTACCCACACGGGAGTTGACTTCACAGGACACGTCAAAGTCAGACTCAACAAAAGAAGAGGGGTCAGAACTCCGAAGGGTTACATATGCATATTTGTATGCATGGTGACAAAGGCTGTGCACATCGAACTTGCATCAGACTTAAGTACTGAAACTTTCATAGCAGCCTTCCAGAGAATGTGCTCCAGGCGCGGTACACCAGGTCACGTCTACTCGGACTGTGGTACTAACTTCATAGGCGCATCAAGTTTGCTCCAGAAAGAGTTCGAAGACTTCAAGAAAATCTTGTCGCCAAACTTCTTCAATAATATCGCAAACTATCACATCGGTGGCGATATTAACTTTGAGTCAAGGATGCGTACTGCAACCTCAACGTGAACTATGAGATGCATGTACCGAACCTGAATTCGCCGATAAATAACATTGTCAACGTCACACTTCATAACGCGCCACACGAACTCTTCACTCTCAAGAAGAACGTCTTCGAGGAAATTGACAAAAAGCTGCGGTTACAACTAGAGAACGAGCCGAAACTACCATCCACTATCACGGATCATGACATTCACCAATATGTCATTTGTTACCTTTTACTAACAATTGCTGTTATCACTTCCCTGTGGATCATAACAAGGAAATACTGCACATTGCTGCGGAAGCGATATCCGAGGAAGACAAATAGAAAGCAAACGCATGAAGACATCGAACTTCAACCAATGGGATCTCGACGGCAGACTGCCAGAGAAGAAAAGCAGCAGGCGCCCATGGACGACTGCCACGTTCAACCTCAAACACACCGAGACAACATTGCATTTAATTTTGATTAATTGTATAACTATTAACTTTTTTACTTTTACTTTAATGTTTGACTTTGTAAAGGCGTTTCTTTCTCTCTCTACTCATCTTAGCTTCTTTTGGGGGGTTGCCAAAATGTACGGTCTCATCGCCGTGCATTTTTCTGCTTACTCTGTAACCTACTTAAGGCCCACGATACGCGTCATAATTTAGCATTATAAAATAACTTGACTAACGAATTTAAGTAGTTTGGAAAACGTTTAGTTTTTACGTTAGTACACAATTATTTCAAGGAACAACAGGTAAACATTGTATAATTTGTATAGGTACCAAAACTAAATAACTCCTTCGAGAAGTATATTGTTACGTCACACTGCCTCAGCCTATCACAGCGCGCCACTCGAGCCAGCCAATACCAGCCAAGCCAAACTGCCGCCAAAACTACCGGACGCCTCCAGTAGGGGAATGCCTATATAATGCCCTGCGAGCTCACTTTCGCCCCTTTTTTTGCTGCGATTGGACGACTAAGCATAAACTCTGTTAATTTGTGTTTCAAAATATTAAATTAGCGTGATTATACTATTCTGCATTTTTGTTTATGCCCTTCTGTTACAATATAGATAAATATATTACGAAAGTGAATAAATGTACCAAGCGTCGAGAAGCCACTTAAGTTTTAGTGAAGAGAATCTCACGTGCTTTTTTTGTGTGCGTCAGGATTGCTCCGCCAAGTTATCAAATCAGAAAATGGTTTCAGCCAAAAATTTGTCGATATTTGTCAAAATCGAAAGAAACAAACCCCGTATTTGTCAAAGCAGAAATAAAGAAGTTATAAGCGTTTTAAGTTGGCCGCGCAATCCTGACGTCAAGGACTGCGCGGCCACGGAGATCTCAGCAACTACTTGAGATAGAGAAATAATTCCTTTTGTCAACTCAAGTCTGTATTTGTCAAGATTTGTCGAAAAATGAATCAAAGCTCTATATCAATATTATAATTAAATATTCGCCTTGAAAGTCATGGCCGCGCAGTCCTTGATTTGCTATTTTGTTTTTAGTATTTTTTTTATTAAAATTGAAGACTTCATATAGTATAGGAGTTAAAAGGAGAAAGGTCTTAATTTGTCGAAACTGACAAAAGCTTTAAAATACGACTAAAGTGTAATTAAACAGACGAAATCAATTTAAAACACAAAACTCGTGGCCGCGCAGTCCTGACGTTACTTTAAACCATGATATCTCAATAACTATTGTAGCTAGGATTTTGCTGTAGACGTCCATATAATCCTCATATTAACCCCATTAAAATGACATATCCTTTTACCCTCAACACTGTTTGGGACGCGAGTAATCTCAAGAATTATGTTACCCCATACAATGTTCTAGTAGAGTGACCATAATTTCAAGACCATAAGTTCAAGACAATACAGTCTAAGCGCATTTCTGTTCTGGTTTCTATTGTTAACTGATAAAAAACTTTTTTAATATTTAGATATTCTTATACATTATAAACAAAATGTACAGAATTATATTAATAGAATCTTGCAAGTTACTGCTCGTGGAAATGTTAATTATATCTAAAATAACGTTATAAATAGATATACACTATTTTAACAATTACTTACAGTAGAAGCACTAAAAAAAATATCATTTAAGACGTGCTCAAGAATAAATGCAGCGTTACATTCACAATTATAATGATATATTTTAAAATATATCGAAGCAATTCTTATTCTTAATCTGTTTGATTCTTCACTGTTAATATAACGCTGTTATATCGTTATTTCTGTGATTATTGTCAAATAAATTGAGTATACATAAATACTCTTTATTCCCAGGGTCAGTAAAAAAAAACACTGAATCAAATGCACGAGTAAATTTAATATTTTTTACAGATAAATCAGTAAAATTACTATTTTAACATTATTCTAAGTTGGTCTCTTCGGCCGCACTACAGGAGCATCGACGCGAGTTTGCCTATTGCGCTCTCTTTCTAATATTGCTTTTCATTCGCACAACTGCTGGTCAGCGGACCACCGCGCTCGCGTCGAATCGTCACGATACCAGTATTATATCTCAACGGACTGTTACTGCTGTACGTTGTGGATCCGACAGTGATATTCCGATAAAAAGGACATAAGTGTGTATTCAGTGAGAGACTTAGTGTATATTTAAACGTGATATAAATAATTACGTGATATTAATCAATATGGTGAGTTATTTATTTTTGAATTAAATTTGTTAACGATATTTATTTTGTGTTATCTACCACCATACCATGTTAAAACTTTTACCAGTTTTGCTGTAGTCAGTACTTTTACATAGGTACCTAGTTAAAAAGTAGATCGGAATAAAGTCCTAACAAATTAGGCCTTAATGAACAAGGATGGAATTTATTGTGTTTTATATAATTAATAATAATAAATAAAGCCTGGGTAAGGTAAACCTTTCCCAGGCTCTCTATTTAAAAACTAAATAGAGCGTTTAAGGTTTTGCCTAAACCAGACGCAACTTTTAACTCCTGGTAATCTCAAATTATTAAAAAGCAGTTATAAATAAATAGATATTTAAAAATATACTTTTTAATTTAATTTTCAGATAAAAGCGGGTCGCAAAGGAAAAGTCAATAGTGAAAAATTAAAAAAAATATTTCTTAAGTACGGAGATGTATGCAGAAATCGCAGTATTAAATATAATGATCCAGTATTTAAAACAATATCTAATGAGTTAGATAATACGATAGCTCCTTATGCAATCTACAAAGCATTGAAAAGGCACTACGACGAGTATTTTCAAAATGATGAAGATGATAACCTTTATTCACCCCGAGTTCAGAGTAGTTCATCTTCTTCACCGTCGCGTCATAGTGTGGCTTCATTATCGCTGACATATCAAGACAAGGTGAAAACATTTAGTTTTACAATGGACGAGCATGAATGGAAAAAAATTCAACCCGTGATGGTACATTATGCTAGAAGAGATATAAGGACCTCATCGACACACCAAAAATACAGGAGTCTGCCAAAGTTTAAGTGGGCGACTTTTTTGAGAGAAAAGCTCTGGGAGTTATCTAAGCTACCATGTACTTGGAACTTTAAAAATAAGAAAGTTGACGGTGAAAATAACATTTCGTTATTTGGAAAGTGCTCACAATGTCAAAGAGAAACAATAATAAAAACCGAAGCAATTTCTGAAAAAACTGTAAGATTTACATGCGATATACTTACTTGTAAGGAAGAGAATGTACCACACAATCCTAAAAAAAAATCAAAATTAACTCCATACAAAAGAGGTAAATTAGCAAAAATTCTACAGTATAAGCCTGCCGTAGTCGTACAAAAAGAACTTGCGGCCAAATTAATTAAAGACCCAAATCAAGTTTGCCCACCAGTGCTGCCAAGTTTAGCAGCTCTCCGCCAGATCAAGTATGAGAAACGACAAAGCAAGAGACTTCATGCTCACCCAATTTTAAGTATACTCATGATGACTCAAGAGGTACAGAACTTTATCCGTGAAGTAACATTGATACCGTGTTTTCATTTATATTATTGGTCTGATCAGCAAATAGAGTACTATACTAACTATTGTAATAGTTTTTCTAAAGTGACCATTACTGTAGATGCAACTGGATCTTTTTTTCAGGCTATAAAGCTTCCCGATGGAACTACACTAACAAAACGACTATTTGTATATATTGGCATGATTGCTTCGGATTCAATTAAATCTACTCCAATTTTTCAAATGGTTACCGATTCTCACAATAAAGATTCAATTGCAGCGTGGTTAAAAAAATGGTTAATTCAAGTAAGGAGCCCGCCACATGAAATTATTACCGATGACTCATCAGCATTAATTGCAGCTAATGTTTCAGCATTTACTACGTTTAGCAGTATAAAAGATTATGTTAAACGATCTGTTTTAGTCTTAAGTGGCCGCAATTATGCATTACCTGAAGTATTTATTAGGCTAGATACAAGTCATTTTATCAAAACAATTTATAATTTACGTTGCTTTGAAAATAGGGATATAAATGTTAAAATGTTATACGTTCGTTGCATTTTGTATATGAAAGAATGTGAATCGTTTCAGCAAATTAAAACTCTCATTACTGATGTTGTAAGACTATGTCTAACCGAATACGATAACCCAGAAAACCCTGTTTCTGTTTATATTCAGAAAATAAGTTGCACCTTAGGTAATACTACATATACGGAACCTAATGAAGACACCGATGAGAAGGAAAATATTCACGAAAACATAATCCTCGACGATGATGACGGTTTGCTCTCATGGTTTGATGAAATTGTTGAGAGGGAAAAAAGCCTAGATAAAACAAAAAGTTCGTCAGAATCACAAAACTCTTTCTACATGCCTCATTTAATAACAACGCTCAAACGGTTACTCCTAAAGTTACCCCTCTGGAGTAATATTATGTGCCCATTATATAAATCACAAAACAAAGTACCAACATCTTCAGCTATAGAGAGCTATTTTAAAACTATGAAAAATTTGTTATTCACAACAAGGTCGAAGAAATATAACATTGATGAATATTTAAATATGCATTATGATTATTTATTAGGTGAAATAAAAATTGCTTTAAATTGTTTAAATAATTTCGCCGACATTGTAGACAAAAAGGAGAAAAACATTAAAAGAAAACGAGGTAAGACTAGGAAGCGAAAAATGTTACCATTTGAAAACAAATGCTGCAAAAAAGAAAAACCTAGTGTAACCAAAACGTTTTTAAATGATTCGGTATTCTCAGTAATTCCTACGTATGTTGAAAACTGGAGAGGCGAAGGTGTTCCTAAAGATGATTCTGCAAATAAACCTGTAAATATAATGTTTTTAAAAAATAGTAATTTTACTGTACAAGATATATCTGAAAAAAATATTAAATTAACAAACACTTGTGCATTTGATTCCGTATTTTTTTTATTGGCCCACGGATTTAAAGAGTATTCATGCATACGCGATTTATTTGACAATAATTGCAGAAATAGGGATATAACAGCGTTTTTACAAATCCTCTGTAACTCTGATAATAACAGTGAAGAAGCAAACAAATTAAGAATAAGAATTGCTTCGATACATTTCAAAAACAATCATTATGATTGTGAATGTAACGCTGCATTTATTTATGAGCACGTCTTAAATGATATTATTTTTAGTGCTTCTTCTGTAAGTAACTGTTCAAATAGTGCATGCATAAATTCTACCCCATCAAGAAGAAAACATGTGTTTATACCGTTAAATTTAGATATAATTAATATTTTCACCATCACTAACTTGGAAGATTCTATTATTATTCATGATTGGGAAAACAAGCAATGCAGAAAATGCAATGAAGTAGTTCTATTTCATTATACCTTGTCAAAAATTGTTACATTCGATTTAAATGGCACGCAAATGGTGTTTTTACATGAGGTACCTAAAAGTATAATAATTAAACAAAACATTTATAAATTATTAGGTGCCGTAGAATATGTTCCTCCAATACTTGGAACAATAGGGCATTATAAGTGTCATATTATAAGAAATAGCGGAATGCTTTGTTACGACGATAACAAGAGTAAATTAGAAGAGAGTACAAACGATTCTGTATACAGGGTGTTTGGCAGAACGTTGAACATACGAAAATGGTGGGTAGGTGGGGTCATCTGCTACTTACTCAGCCCTAATTTATTTGGCCCTGGCCGACTGGGTATTTAAAAAAAAAAAAAAAAATTTTTTTCTTGTTTCACCACTTTCCTAACTTTAAACTGTATTTTTTTTATTAAAAATGGGCAATAAAACAGGCAATTTTTTTTTTTTTTAATCTTTGATGTTGGCAGATTCTTATAAAATTATTGCTTTGTTCAGATGTTAGCTAGAAAAAAAGTTATGAGTCCTCAAACTTACAGAAAGATGTAAAAAATACTTGAATGTTAATTTCAACTTGCATTTAAAAAAAAAACAAAAAATGATTGAGGAGTTCCAATTCTAGCAAAACATCCCTAGTGTGTGAGCTTTCTAATGGTATGTAATTTGCTTTTATAAAAAAAAAACTTTAAGAGTTATTTCATAATTTTATCAAGCAGGAAATTTTTGACGAAACTCTACCTTTACGGAAAGTTAAATGTTTTGCGAAATTTAATACTGCAAAGTTGGTAAAAATTATGGATCGACGGCTTGCCAGTAGCAGTGGTGCAAATTGACATTCACTATTCCCTTGAGATGGTTACACAAAGCAGGTAGAAATTTTGTTTCACTCTTGCGCAGTCATAGCGTATTTTTGCTCTCTTTCGCTCTCGTGGCACCGTGACGCCTCAGAATGAATTCTTTTCTTTTATTCAGTCGAGACTTAACTGCCTCTGCGATCTCACGTGCCCGTTACGCTTACGTTTGTTTTTGTTCACTTCGTTTTCTTTTATTGTTATCACTAGTTAAGTTTAAGTTTGTTAAGTTTTTTGTTATTACTGTTACCTGTTGTTATTGGTAAAGAAATGGCTGCTTTTACCAGTGAGGAATACGCGGACATGTTGTTAGCGTATGGAAGCGCTAATACAAATTCGCGTGAAGCGCGAAGAATTTATCAAGAGCGTTATCCCAACCGCCGAGTACCCAGTCATCAGACGTTTGCGAGTACTTACCGACGTTTACGACAAACCGGTAACCTGAACTTACAAGAACCACGAGTGAACGCAGCACGACCCGATGCTACCATTGACGAACAAGTTCTTGCCGAGTTTGACGCGGATCCTACCAAAAGCATTAGACAGATAGCTTCAATACTTGGCTTAAGCATATGGAAAGTGTGGTCTGTTCTCCGGCAAGATGGTAGACATGCTTTTCACTACACTCCAGTGCAAGGTAAGATTAAGCCGTTTATGCACTGCATCTGATACGATTTTGTGGAATGTAGTAAATTATGAGACAGTTCAATTGATCGTTCCATTTAACCTTGATTTCGTCACTTTCTTTATTAGTTGTTTTGCCTCATGTTGTTTTTAGCGCATTCAATTCTAATTTCAAATTAAATTCAATAAACTATTCCTATTCGGCCGCATTCACGTAACAATCAGGCGGCCAGCGCTTACAGGATTCGGATTTCGGATTCGGTTTGCGCAGGTGGTCAGCGTAGGTAAACTTGCCAGCACTTATGGGTCCTTTTTAGAACAAAATTGGAAAGTCGCACGCCCTTTTGTGAATTTGGTCTTACGTCTTTATGGCTAAGCCATAAAGCCAATTAGTGTACTTAAAAATTGAAGATGAAAAATTTGGATAATTGTAGAGTTTGAACTCGGAGGAAGAAAAGATTCAGTATTGAAATCAATTCTTAGACATGTTTTGTTTGTTCTAGGTCTCGATGACAGTGATTTTGGGAGACGTGTGCAATTTTGTCGCCATTTGCTGCATACCGATGTGGACGACGTTAACTTTTTTAAAAGTATTTTGTGGACAGACGAGTCCAAATTTGACAAAGAAGGGATTGTCAATTATCACAATATTCACCATTGGGCACTTAAAAATCAAAACCCACACGTGAAGAGACAAAGAGGCTTCCAGAGGAGATTCAGTGTGAATGTCTGGGCAGGAGTGATTGGCGATAAGCTAATAGGGCCTCATTATTTGCCCGACAACATCAACGCGAACAACTACTTGGATTTTTTGATAAATGATTTACCACCATTAGTGGAAGAAGTGTTCCAAGTAGACATAAACAGGCCTATTGTCTTTCAACACGATGGTTGCCCAGCTCACTTTAGTCTAGTTGTACGTGAGCATTTGGATAATTGTTTCCCAAATTCGTGGATTGGCAGGGGAGGACCAATTCCCTGGCCTCCGCGATCGCCCGACCTCACTCCGCTCGATTTTCACGTGTGGGGAAGGGCAAAGGAACTAGTTTACACTACAGAAGTAGAAAGTCGGGAAGATTTGATAAATCGAATTAATGCTGCTTTCGAAGTTATGCAACAGGAGATGCTGCTGCGCACAACAACTGTAGAAATCAGACGTAGATGCCGCACCTGTATTGCGAATGAAGGGCGTCAATTTGAACATCTATGATTTATTATTTAAATAAATTATTTAAAATTATTTAATTGTTTCATTAACGCACCTAACTGGTACAGCATAATTTCAATCGATCATTTAATTTTTACCAACTTTGCAGTATTAAATTTCGCAAAACATTTAACTTTCCGTAAAGGTAGAGTTTAGTCAAAAATTTCCTACTTGATAAAATTATGAAATAACTCTTAAAGTTTTTTTTTTATAAAAGCAAATTACATACCATTAGAAAGCTCACACACTAGGGATGTTTTGCTAGAATTGGAACTCCTCAATCATTTTTTGTTTTTTTTTTAAATGCAAGTTGAAATTAACATTCAAGTATTTTTTACATCTTTCTGTAAGTTTGAGGACTCATAACTTTTTTTCTAGCTAACATCTGAACAAAGCAATAATTTTATAAGAATCTGCCAACATCAAAGATTAAAAAAAAAAAAAAATTGCCTGTTTTATTGCCCATTTTTAATAAAAAAATACACTTTAAAGTTAGGAAAGTGGTGAAACAAGAAAAAAACTTTTTTTTTTTTTTTAAATACCCAGTCGGCCAGGGCCAAATAAATTAGGGCTGAGTAAGTAGCAGATGACCCCACCTACCCACCATTTTCGTATGTTCAACGTTCTGCCAAACACCCTGTATATCCATTTTTTAACTTATGTTTTAGTAGAGGTGTAAGAGCCGATGAAAAACATTTAAAGTTGAAGAATAATGATTTTGTTGATTTTTGAAATCTTTATATTTGTGCAATGAATAAAAATATTCAAATATTAAACAAGTTTTTTATTTCGTCTTATTTAGTATTTTATTTAAGTTTTTGACTAACAGAACAGAATGCCCTTGAACTGTGCTGTCATAGCCAGTTTGACAAAGATTAAAAACAAATCGAAATTATGGTCACTCTACTAGAACATTGTATGGGGTAACATAATTCTTGAGATTACTCGCGTCCCAAACAGTGTTGAGGGTAAAAGGATATGTCATTTTAATGGGGTTAATATGAGGATTATATGGACGTCTACAGCAAAATCCTAGCTACTATAGTTATTGAGATATCATGGTTTAAAGTAACGTCAGGACTGCGCGGCCACGAGTTTTGTGTTTTAAATTGATTTCGTCTGTTTAATTACACTTTAGTCGTATTTTAAAGCTTTTGTCAGTTTCGACAAATTAAGACCTTTCTCCTTTTAACTCCTATACTATATGAAGTCTTCAATTTTAATAAAAAAAATACTAAAAACAAAATAGCAAATCAAGGACTGCGCGGCCATGACTTTCAAGGCGAATATTTAATTATAATATTGATATAGAGCTTTGATTCATTTTTCGACAAATCTTGACAAATACAGACTTGAGTTGACAAAAGGAATTATTTCTCTATCCCAAGTAGTTGCTGAAATCTCCGTGGCCGCACAGTCCTTGACGTCAGGATTGCGCGGCCAACTTAAAACGCTTATAACTTCTTTATTTCTGCTTTGACAAATACGGGGTTTGTTTCTTTCGATTTTGACAAATATCGACAAATTTTTGGCTGAAACCATTTTCTGATTTGATAACTTGGCGGAGCAATCCTGACGCACACCTTTTTTTGTTGCATTCTTGTCGAAAAAGGAGAGTAACATTTAACCAGCTCGAAACCCTGTGGAGATTTTAAATGAAAATAGAGCTCTCGCAACTGGCTACAAGAAAACTTCCCAGGCCTGAGCGTATTCCAAAAGGATGTGGCAGATCGCGCCCGACACTTTGAGCCCCCAGGGTGATGGTGCCGAAAAGGATGGGAAGGGCTGGAGTAAGGTAAGTAAATTTCATATGTATTCCGTAACTGGAATTGCTTCACATTATTGTTAAATATATTTACTAACTTAAGTAATCTTTTCAGTACTGGAATGACTACAAGAGTAAGTTAAAATGTAAAGTCGCCAGTGCACGAGCCTCTCTGCAAAGGACTGGAGGTGGGCCATCAAATGAAGGAAGATTGTCTGATATCGAAGTAAAATTCATTCAGATATTGGGCGAGGATTTTGGGGCAGGTCTTCCAGGAGAACCATCAATTTATATTGTAAGTACCTATGTGTACTGGAACTTTATAGGGATTTTCTTGATTTTGATGTGTCCTATTCAGCACATACCTACATGAAGAGTGATGCATTTCTGAACTGTCTGATGTGATATGATGTAACAGTACCTATCCGATAGACAGTGTTTAATATTTTTCAGTTATTAACAGCCAACAGAAGTTCGGACTGAGGCAGGGATCGCTCCACTATTATCTGCTCATAGTGAGCAATCTGAAAGTATTCTGGCTCATCACTTGACCATGGAGTCAGTAGATATACAGGATGTACTATTGATTACTCCTGAGCCGACAATGGCGTCGTCTACACCACCCACACCCGCGCTAGCTACGACCCCGCCTCCTCCATCAGCCCCGGCAGCGGCGCCACGCGCCTTGTTTGCTCCGCGTCGGCGTAAGCGGCAGCGCCGAGTGGTACCTATGTCTGCAGATACAGCAAGACGCGCACTTGTTAATATGTACGAGGAGAGAGTTAGAATTGATGAAAGAAGAAACCAAATCATGGAAAATATAACTCTTGAACTCAGAGCAATAAAAGACATATTAAATACTAGGTAAGAATATAAGTTTCTATTTCATAATACAATTAAACATAATTCCTGTAATAGAAAACACTTAACCCGATAACAGTTGATGACATTTCTAAAAAAAATGGCCAAGTGCGAGTCGGACCCACACACAAAGGGTTCCATACCACCGTACAATATTTAACACTACATACAAATGATTACAACATTGCCACATTGACTGCCAGTGCTTGGCCTTTGTGCTTAGACACTTTGATGGATCTTTAAGTAAATAACCCAACGCTCTACAGTGGTAATATAGAAAATGACACAACTTAAAATACATTAAGTATTTAAACTTTATTTTTCAGGCTTCCCGGGCTGCCCACAGGCGATGAACAAGCCTAGCTCTTGTGGACATGCCTTGCTGTAAAGTATTTTGGCTACCATCCCCAACATCGACATAGTTATGTTGCATTTGGACTTCTTGGCAAACCTCTGCATCTGTCAGTTCTGGCACCGCTAGTTGAGCCTGATTGCACATGTTGTGTAAAATGACACAGGCATTTACAATAGAGGCTGCAACTTCTGGCTTGTAATGTAAAACTCGATGCACTAACAGACAGCGGAAACGTGCTTTAAGCTATCAAATATCACGGCACATACATGGGGTATTTTCGGATACCCCTAGTTATGACAAATCAATTCTTTTTTTATTGACTTCACTATTTCGACCACCCTGTATTTGAATGCATTTTTTTTATAGGTGCACTAAGTTTGTGTAAGTACATTAATTATTTTATTTAACTTAAGTATATTACATAACAGTAGGTATAGGTACTTAATGTACGTAATTTCTCACCCAGAAGCCAAGTTGACTCATCAAGTGCCTCTAAATAAGCCTTTATTGGATGTTGATTCCAGATAAACGAGTCATCCGGATTCTGGGGCAGAATCCTTTACACCACCTCCTCCTACCCCTAGTCCTGGAACATCGTATTCGTCACATAGCTCTAACCCATCACATTCAGTACTTAGTCTTGAGTCACATATTTATCACGTATCTTTGCCCCCACCTCGTCCTGGAACATCGTATGCGACACATAGCTCTCTATCATCACATTCAGTACCTACTGAGTCAGATATTCCTTCACCCCCATGTCAGCCTATACTTAACGAAAAGCACCGATGGTCGCGATATCACATCTTATTTAACTGATTAAACTACTTATGAAAATTTGTAGGTAGTAATTACTTATTTGTACGGATGACCAAATATAAATGTAAGAAACAATATTATACATTTAGGGAACTCATTTCTATTCTAAGACGATGTCTATAAAAGGCGGTGCGCGCTCAAGTATCGGTCGTCAGGACGCGATAGCCGCCACTCTCCAGACCACCGTCAACGTCCTTGGCGCGTGGTTTCGAAAGTGGCGGATCGATATAAATCCGGATAAAAGCCAAGCAGTCCTCTTTACGAGACCGCGACGCATTAGACCTGAGCCCCCCCGTCCCATCTCTTTGTTCGGCAAGCCTATCCCTTGGGAGAAGCGAGCCAAATACCTTGGTGTGACCATGGATCAGCATCTCTCCTTCGCAGAGCACATAAAGAAGGCGCGCTCAGGCGCCGCCTTCGCTCTCGGCAGGTTACATTCTGTTCTAAATGCACGTAGCAAGTTGTCACTAAAGTGCAAGTTGCGGATTTACACGGCGTGTATAAGGCCCATCATGACGTATGCGGGTGCAATCTTTGCACACGCGAACCCCCGATTCATCCATAGGATGCAGACCCTACAGAACCGATTCCTCCGGCAAGCCACAGGCGCCCCTTGGTTCGTTCGGAACGAGATCCTCCATCTCGATCCGAAAATCCCCACGGTCAGTCAGTTCTTGAAACGCAACTCGAAGCGTTTCTTCGATAAAGCCGAAATACACCGCAATCCCTTGATTGTGAAGGCCGCCACTTATGTCCCCAGTAGGATTAGCTCTGTCCGACGGCCGAGACATGTCCTCACCGACCCAGACGACCACATTACTATCCTTCAGGAAAGCAATAGGGCCACCAGTACAGTTCGCACACACCGCACAAAATCGTCCTTCCGACCTCGCCGCCAAGGTCCTCGCGCCCCGCGAAGACCCCTAGTAGTATCGGCGCCTAACGTCGAGACCCCCGACCGACCCTTGCTCGTTGAAGCGCCAGCCCGCGCCGCAGCTGAGCCAGTAGCTTTAAATTCCCCGATCAATAATAATGCCAACATTTTGATCCAGCCTGTCCCCAACGATAGCTGTCCCCTTATCAGTGACGCCGTGAGCCGAGGTCCGTACCCCACAGGGGGTGCCCTCAGCGTGCAGTCGCTTAGTTTGTAAATTTTAGTTTGTAAGCCCTGGCTGGAGGCGTTAAGATTAACTTCTTAATGGCAGCCCCAGGAAAGCCCGGTTGAGCAGTCACGGCCTCTCAAGGCCAACTGCGAGATGCCCAAAAAAGTATCGGTCATTTTCTCGTGGCTTTCGTACGGAACGGTAGTTGTCGACGCGATTTGAGTAATTATAATTTGAGGCGGTAAAACTCTGTAAGTACATGATATTTTGCTTGTATAAGTGATTGGTGTTTTATTTTAGCCATTAGGTTATGTAAAAGTTTCTTTAAAGTCAGTTCGTATTTTGTTTTTGTTATTAAATAAATTTTAAGGTGTAAGATAATTGCTTTTTTTTTAATGATTCCTGCTACTGAATCCTAAATTCAGAAGTGGGATTACTTTCTCATAAAAAAAACGCCCACGGTTTTATATTTCGTAATACATACCCTCTTGAATTGAAAAAAAAATTAAACACCAATTAACGGTTTATTTTCTTGTTTCTAATCATTGTTTGTGTGTGAATATGGCTGATAGACAGCATAACTCTCGCAACAAGTCGCGTCGACACGATAGGGATCGTAGTTCTCGGAATAGATCTCGTTTTCGGAACAGAACTCGCTCTGGGAGTCGCACTAATTCTCCATACGGATCACGATCAAGAAGTAGAACGCGTTCGCGGTCAAACCATTATCGCGGTCAAAACGGGGCCATGCAGCAAACATTGCCATCAATTTTGTCTCGTTTAAATACATTAGAAACAGAACGATCTCGCTTACGTGACGCGACTAATAACCAGCTAGTTCAACGACCAGAGATAAACAGTGCGACTATAAGATCTCATACACGCCCCCGCCGGGACATTTGCATAATAATCAGGCCCTTCAGGCCACGATGCCGTTGTTTGAAACACAGCTACGTAGTTCTATCACCGCGTTAAATATACCCGCGTCTGAGATTACAGCACCTGAGGAATCGAGTGTTAATGCAAAGAGCCACAACGTACAGATAGTATCGGAGTCGGCACGAATATTAGCTGAAGCAATTAGATCCGTAAACTCGGACAGAACACAAAAGTACTTCGTATCTAAGTTTGACCCAACTATTCATGATATAGACGTGTGGTGTGAAGAAGTTGAACGGGCTAGGTCTTCTAATACCTGGGGCGATTCAGAGTGTCTGTCACGCGTACCAATATGCCTCAAAGGTGACGCGCGTACTTGGCTAAACGAGTGGGTATCTAGCGACCGAACATGGAGCAATTTCGTTAAGGAATTCAAACCTTTGTGCCCACGAAAGCTCGATTACGCGAATATTCTATATGATACGATGCATGCTACCTCTGATAAATACAGCACGTACGCCGAATATGCAAGGCGGACATTATTGCGTCTTAAAATTGTCAAGGGACTAAGTGACGAACTGAGAACCCTGATAGTTATTCGCGGCATTACGGATCCCCAAGTCAGAGCTGCGGCTGCGAACGCTAACTTACAAATTTATGACTTGGTTTCATTTTTATCTATTTACGTGAAACCTACCCGCACTAAACCCGAGAATCGAAATTCTATTTCTAAACCGACGCTTCTTAATCGTTCGTCGAACCTGAGATGTTTTATTTGCCGACAACATGGGCATAAATCTCACCATTGCTCCAAAAAGCCAAAAACCGATCAAACTTCTAACGTTAATCCCACTGCTAACGATACCAATAAATTTGTGTGTAATTTTTGTAAAAAACCAGGACATAGTGAGGATGTATGTTTTGCTAAGGAAAGGTCAGGTTCTCGTAATAAGAAAAACATTGATTTATGTAGCTCACACGTGGCTGGTTCCCCGCAAAATAATGACCTTAAAACTGCAATTATCCAGGGCATCCCTGTGGATGTTCTAATTGACAGTGGTGCCTTAAACATCTCACTGGTTTCCTCTGAAGCATTGAAACATTTTACATGTGAACGGAAGCCTAAGCATTGTATTTTGAAGGGAATTAGCGACGCTGCCATACATGCCGATTCTTTTGTAACATTAACGATTGAGTTCGATAACATCTCTATTGAGGCTGACTTTGTAGTGGTACCAGGGTCTTGTATGACTACGCCCGTAATTATAGGAACTGATATCCTAAACCGTGATGGTATCACATACGTGCGGACCAAAGATAGACAGTATCTAACTCGAGCCGGTGGGAAGGACGTTTATGGAGTATCCATTGATGAGGGCTCGCAGATCAATACACCCCTTAAGGGTGACGAACTTGAACGTCTTACGACAATAATAAAACAGTTCTCAAATTATTTAATCTCGAGTACTGCATCGACTACCGTTACCACCGGCAAGATGTCTATCAAAGTAACGGACAATACACCCGTCGCTTACCGACCTTACAAGCTGTCACATTCAGAGAAACTTTAAGTCCGAGAAATCGTTTGCGACCTGAAAGATAAGGGTATCATCCGCGAGTCTAATTCCGAGTATGCAAGTCCCATAATACTAGTAAAGAAAAAGGACGGAAGCGATAGGATGTGTGTCGACTATAGGGCACTTAACCGACTGACTGTTAGGGACCGGTACCCCCTACCACTCGTAGACGATCACATAGATAGGTTAGGCAACTTTAAATACTTCACCAGCCTTGATATGGCCACAGGCTTTCACCAAATTGCCATCGAAGAAGGTTCAATTCATAAGACGGCCTTCGTCACACCGGAGGGACATTTTGAGTACCTCCGAATGCCGTATGGTTTAACGAACTCGCCCATAGTTTATTAGAAAAGGTACTAGAAACGTTAACTGGGTCTGGTTTTTCGATAAACTTACGAAAATGCTCGTTTTTGTCAATGGAAGTCGAATACTTGGGGCGCGTAGTTAGTCAAGGTCAGGTCAGGCCGAGCCCACATTAGATTCAAGCCCTAGTCAATGCACCGGTACCTTATAATGTCAAACAAATACGACAATTTTTGGGTTTGGCGGGATATTTTAAAAGGTATATTCGAGACTATGCAACCAAGACCGCTTGCATAGCACGTTTGATGAAAAAGGACATGACTTTTTGTTGGGGTATGGAACAAGAAAAAGCTAGGCAAGAGATAATAAGTTGCTTAACTAGTTCACTTATATTGTCCATTTTCGACCAGTCTTTACTCACAGAAGTACACACTGACGCTAGCAGCATCGGCTATGGTGCTGTACTGATGCAAAAAAAGGCTGACGGTACGAAACATGTGGTCGCCTACTTTAGTAAAGCCACACAGGGTGCTGAGGGCAGATACCACTCTTACGAGTTAGAAACTTTGGCGGTCGTGAGGGCATTGCAGAATTTCCGTCACTATCTAGTAGGGATAAACTTTAAAGTAGTCACCGATTGCAATGCTTTAACTTTAACCTAACCTAACAAGATTTTAACTTTAGCATTGAGTATAGAAAAGGCACCATGATAACACATGCAGACTACCTAAGTCGAAACCCAGTCAAAGTACATCAGATATCTAGGCCACGTAACTGGGCACAAATTGCTCAGTCAGCAGACGATGAGACGCATGGCATTCTACAGAAATTACAGGATGGAGATTCTCAGCGATATGTCCGTCAGAATGAGCTACTTTATTATCGGTATACACCAGCGGGTTAGGAAGCTAGACTTCTTTGCTTTATCCCCAAGGGACACCGATTAAGCTTATTGAGAATCTTTCATGACGAACACGAGCACATTTGTGCAGAGAAAACCATTGACTTAATCCTCAAATATTTTTGGTTTCCCGGACTTCGCCAATTTGTGGCCAAGTATATAAAACACTGCCTTGTGTGCGTATCCTATAAACGTGTACCTAGAGCCCCTCATCAACTGATAACATCTTGGGAAAAACCCAGTCTCCCTTTGCAAACGTTGCATATGGATGCACTTGGTCCGTTGCCTGAATCTAATGGCTATAAATTTGTTTTACTAATAATAGACGCGTTTACAAAGTTCTGTTTGCTCTATCCAATTCGTAAGCAGGATGTAAGTGAGCTTAAACGCACGTGTACCAACGCAATTTCACTCTTTGGAGTTCCTAAGCTTTTAGTAACTGATCGCGGACGAATTTTCGAATCCTCCGAGTTCTCTACTCTGTTAACTGAGTTTGGTTGTGATATCCATTTTATAACACCCGAAATGCACAATACTAACGGACAGGTAGAAAGATACGTGAGAACTGTTCTGAACATGATCCGTATTGAAACTAATCACAGACATGCGGAATGGTCAGAAAAACTATGGAGACTTCAACTCGCCCTTAACATAACTAAGCAGAAGACAACACAAGCCTCAGCACTGAAGCTCCTAGTGGGCACTGACGCCACGACACCTATCGTTCGAACACTAATTCGTGACATCGCCATCGAGAGGTCCGAAAACCACGAAGGCTGGCGAGAGCTGTGCAGAACAAGAGCTCATGAACTGTTGACACAAAATCAAGACAAACAAGATTCTCAATTCAACCGGCAGCGACGAACACCACGCGCATATAACATTAACGACCTGGTTTTCGTTATTAAATATTCGCAATCCACAGGTAAACTAGACCGCGGCATGCGCGGACCGTATCGGGTGATTAAAATACTACCCAGTGGTCGCTACCAGTTGAAACTCATCAGTGGTTCATATGGCAAAACCAAACAAGCAGCTGCTGAATACATGATACCTTGGAACAGAGAGTGGTGTCCAGAGTCATGTGCAGCCTTTTTCGAGGGTGAGTATTGAATTGGTTTAATGCGGAGGAGAATTGGCGAGTTGTTTTGCCATAAACTTTCCACATGTACATTGTTTTCATTTTCTTCGCTGTTCTCTTTACACAAAACTGCTACATATAGATTTATTACAAATTAACTCTTAAGTATAACATTCATTTAAATGAGTATGTTGTGGCGGACCAGCTCGCTGGTCGATCGATGCATTTAACTAAATGATGAACCTTGTGTTGGATGTGCGATTCAGAGATGCCTCCATCTACACAAACATGTATGTGATTATTTGTGGTGTTATACACAGGACGTGCGATTCAGAGATGCCTCCGTCCGCACTAAGTATGCGAACCCATTTATGTATTCATGACAAATATGTGATTACTAAATTTGTAGTGTTGTTTATTGGACGCGCGATTCAGAGATACCTATGTCCAAACAGACATACCTATAGTGAGAGGTATTGGTTTATGAACTAAGTAACTTGATTGAATATGATGATGCTCAATTGATATGTTACGTACGGTACATACAAGAAACAAATGTATGTGAGGATTTATTATTTTGCAAAAAAATATGTGAAAGTGGTAAAGCTACTGATTTATTTGAGATTTTAAATTCATATATGACTGAAAATAATATTAACTGGGATAACTGTGTGGGCGTGTGTACGGATGGTGCCCGGGCGATGTCTGGACAGTATGGAGTACTACAAGCTCTCATCAAAACCAAGGCTCCAAGTGTAAAATGGACACATTGTGTCATACATAGAGAGAGGCCTTAGCAGCAAAGAACATTACACCTGAATTAAGTGTTGTGATGGATAGCATTATTAAAGTGGTGAACTACATTAAAACACGACCCGTGAAATCAAGACTTTTCCATAAACTTTGTGAAGAAATGGGAGCCGAGCATACCTCTTTAATTTATTATTATAGCCTAAACAAAACAACATTTAAAAGAAAAATAACTGACTGGCTTATCACTTTAGATTATACCCAAATTGAAAATCTTTTCAAAACCATATCATAACATACTGTTCCTTTTGCAACGCACACACACACTCACTCCACATCACACACACTCACCCCCACCCCACACACATTCACATTCATCCTCCCTTGCATGTATCAAATAAATTCCCCTTCTATAGAAGAGGGAAGAATCGACAGCACATAGAACATCAATGTGGTCGTTCCCTCCGGAATTTATTTGTACACTTACATTTATGTAAGTGTTGGGGTCTTTTTGGGAGGAAAAAAGATCTGATTTTTTTGGCTGTTGTGATATTTTACCACGTTGTATTCATTGAATATATGGTAGATAGTACAACAGTCATTAAGTATATATTATGTATATTAGACACTTCGTCTATTTAGTTTAACTTAAATATAAATAATATATATAAGACGGCGGGAAACCCAATGCACGCCGTCTCTGATGTCTCTGGTGTAATTCTTCGTTGGTATATAGGTAGTTGGTTTTCAATCACACACAACACTTAACTCAAACCATTTATTTTCACTTAAATCTTTTACAGACACTTAGGATTTTCATTTATCAGTGAATCAGATAGTTTGAGTTGCGAAGGGAATCTAGGCGCCCATTCCAAAACTAAAGTAGGTCTCATATGGAGAAGAACGGGCAAGAAACTCCACGGACACTCTTTTAAATCAAAACATTATGTTACAGAGGTTTCATATTGCACAATTATAATCTTAGTCATTTTTACACACTTTCATCGCGTTACCGTCCGGCCGCCATTATTTTCCCTCTCTCCGAGTGGGCGGAAGTAATGCGTATCGCACAGAAAGCAGTACTGAATCTTATTACTTAGTAAGTGTTATAAAATTTACTAACAATAGTCAAATGCTATGAGTTAGTTCTTTGATAATTAAACAATGCTAGTTATCACCAATGCAATGGCGTTCTAAGATGAAAGTTTGATTAGTAATGTCATTACTTTTATTACGTAAATATCACTACTTTACAACATATCCGGTTTTTCAAGGAATTTAATCAAACAACAGGAATTCACAAATAAATGTGTGTGTAAAATAATCTTGTTACTTTATCAATTGTAGATTTTGATTGAAACTGATTTAGTTCTCATATTAAATTATAACAATCAGTTATTGATCATTAAACTCGCAATCCGCGCCATTTTCGGCACAGTAGGTAGCAATGTATCATAAACAAATGTACTGTGTCAAATGACTGAAAGCCCAAAGACAATAAAACAATTATTCCTTTTTAATTGTGACTATAGTTTTAACTAAGGCATCATAATTAGTTTTATAGTTATTCATCTAGTAATCAAACCAGCAGTACTCTGCGACTTTTATATTACAACGTGGCCAATAGATGGCGTTGATCTTAAGAAAACCAATAGACAGACTGATGCATACCAATGGTTATAATAATATTCCAAAGGGCAGGAGCACCGGGCTTAATGGTGTTATTACAATTATAATAAATAGTTACGCATAAGATTATATTATAATCTTTACAAGAGGGCGCGCTCGCGGCGACACGGCCGTTCTGATGGGCGGTGCGCGCTCTGCACCTGCCGATGCCCTGTCCCTCTTTGTTGAGTTGAGTTGGTGGTTATCTGAAATAGTGGACATAAATTTTGTCGGCAGATTATTGTTGCTTTTATTATCCTACAACATGCATTGAATTGTAGGACTTGGTAGAAATAGTTTTTGTTGAAGGCTTGTTGTAGATCTACTGTCTACTTACATCGTCTTTAACTGAAGCATTTAATGCATTAATATGGCACTTACATAAGCACACTGTTAAATTCAGTGTAGTAGTAGATATTGTATGATCAGCTAATTAATGTTCTGAGATACACAGTCTTGTATTTAAATGCATTGATATGGCATTTGCATAAGCACACATGTTAAGTTTAGTGTGTAGTAGTTGGTATTGTATGATCAGCTTATCGCTGAATAGTTCCATCTTAATTAGAAGGTAATGCTCTGCGATACAGAGTCTTGTATTTGAATGCATTAATATTGTACTTTTCATAAGCACACTTGTTTAGTATAGTGTGTAGTATGATCAGCTGTTAGCTGGATAGTTTCATCTTCATTAGAAGGTAATGCTCTGTGGTACAGAGTCTTGTATTTGAATGCATTAATACATCATTTTAAATAAGCAAACTTGTTTAGTAGTGTGTAGTATCATCAGCTATTAGGTGAATAGTTTAATTTTTACATGCATGTAGAAATTGGTAATAATCAGTTGTAGTTCATATTGGAATTTAGTAAGAGATTTGCCGTCGACTAGATTTGTCTTAATTGGAATATAGGGTGCATTTGTATGGAACACCTACATAAGTACAGCTACAGAGACTACTCTACTTGCAATAAGATAAAGATTAATATTTTTCCTGTAACCCGAGTAGATTACAATATAAAGTTGTGCATGCATGCAAAGGTGTTAAAAATAAATAGCATTTCATGTCATGCCATTGAAGGCATTCAATTTGTATTCAGTTTATTGTATGATTAACTGTTGTCTAATTAGTTTCATTTTCATGTATGCAGGTTTTTGTTGTTTGTATTATCCTACAATTTCAATGTCTTTTCTAAGAGAGCCTGGTGATTTGTAACAAAGGACCCTCCTACCTCATTTACCTTTCTCTATTTAAGATTGTGTTTTGTTAACCAGTGTCTGTAACATGATGCTGTGATAAATAAAGGTTGATGGTTTTGATTTTTGATACTCATTGGCGTTGTAGATTTGGTATTTGTCTCCATGAGTCGATGAAGTGACAGTGTATGATCACTCACTGCTTCAGTTAGCTACCTGCTTGGGTAATGTAGTATTTTTGTCGTATTGTTGGCTTGTTCTCGTGGGTAGGTAATGCTCTGTGACAGGCACAAAGTCTTGGATTTGACAGGATAACAGGATAGGATCAGGAACACCGCTCTGTGCTGGCACAAAGTCTTTGATTTGATAGGATTAAAGGGTAAGGAGTTTAGGACCATTGCTCCGTGGCAGGCACGAAGTCTTGTATTTGACAGGATATAAGGAACCAGGCCGTGGACCCAGCAGGAAACATGAGAATATTGCCAATTACCTTATCCGGCCTTATTAATAGTTTATTATTTCATTATTAATTGCCTCAAGGGCTTACTAATACATTAATATTTGTTGTGATGATTATTAGTTGACATCCATGGAGACCAATACATTGTTGTGAGTTTTACTTTTTGAGTTATTTATCAATAACCCCCACAGACGTAAAATAATAGTAAACTAATAGTAAAATGGTAATGAATTCTAGTCCGTTGTAAAATAGACAAGAATTAATTGTTGCAGAATTGCAAAAATATAAAGATTGTAAAAATAAAGCAAAAAGTACTTTGGTGCATAACATGTGAGCATCATGTAGGCAGGTACTGGTTAACTGGCTATTGTATTTAGCTTTTGTCACAACATAGTAGCAGTGTTGGCAAAGTGAGTGGAAAGTAGTTTGAAAACTTCTCACCTTTTATTTTAGCTATGTTGTGTTGAATAACTGGAACAGTCATCTTTGATGGCTCCAAATTGGCCTTCAGTTGGTTACTACTGAGCCGGCGACACGGTCATTTGTTCGACAGGCTGCAGCGGAGTTGCCTTTTAATTCGATCTCGATCAACAATCGGCTTGATAAGGTAGCCGCCATTGTTATGTGGCCTTGTCAGATTCTTAAAAGAGTTGGGGTACCACCAGATACACAATTCATGTTGAAGATCTTGTTTCTGCAAGTTGAATGTATTAGTCAGCTAAAACCCTGTGTTTAAGTCTGGGTCAGCCAGCTTTTTCGTGAGGAAGGTAGCTGTTCTTGTTGATGATGATCATGACTTCCAACTTGATTTCATCACATTCCTGAAGTAGTGGGGTGCATAGAACTTTAGAAGGCTCAAGTTGCTATATGATTGCCCACAGTAATTTTGTTTTGATATACTTGTAATTTGGTTGGTTGTCATTTTCTTTTTGATATGACAATCACCTGGAAATCCTGGAATGTGAAAAGTTTGGGAGATAAATAATAGTGCAGGAAAATAATTATTTGCCTACTATAATTCAGATTAGTAGGAGCTAGTAGTAATTAATTAATTAAATCTATTGTTTTGTAACATCATTACAGGTAGATTGAAGTTATTTAAATTACAAGAGAAAGTTAAACAGAAAGTGCTATAAAAAAAAGAGTGCTTTGTTAGTTTTTGCTTTGTATGCATAAAAACATGTTGAAAACTATGGTTTCCTTCAATGTATCAAACTGTATTGGCATTGTTAACTTTTGTTTTATATTTCATAGTTTTCTCTTGAAATATTTTTACAAAACGATTTCATAACTAAATGTTTCTGTATGAATCTTGCAACACATCCACTATAAATTTGAAGATTCATAGACTTATTTGGAAAAATCTAATCACCAGTCAAAGTTCTCATAACTATGAATTTCATGAAATAACGATCAGCCAATTGATTTTACCTTCGAGTGGCACTACTCTCATTTAAATAAAAATAGCACCCAATTATATTCCAGACAATTTGACAAAACACAAAAACACATGACACCTCCAATAATATTTGAATAGTGACATTGACGTAATATTGAATGATTGTAACATAAAATTTGTTACGTCATTCACTAAGCTTACTCGAAGCATTCTATTTTATTTTTTATAATGTTAGGTATAGCCAATATCAATCATTCTGCCAATGATTAAAGTGAATCAGAAAATCAAGTTAGCGTTGTTATAGGAAAGTAACTAACCAATGCAAAACCTAGTAATGGTGTATTAGGTCCTGAACTTTGCACTTAAAACAAGTTATAGGCAATTTGTAAGACATTAACAAACAGCGGTGCAAAATTAAATTATGACAAGTCTGTAATCAATCATGTCTACTGAATGTTTTTCTAGTCAGTGCGAATGCAGGCTACAACTCTTGAAATTGTCAAAAAGTACTAAGTTAAATGTTGCAAGCACAAATTCATCAAAACAAGTTTGAAATCCATTTCTTAAAAGAAGCTTATGACACATTACAGGTTATATTGGAAAAATAACATTAATCTATTATTGAGGTAATCTTGATAAGTCATTTAACTTGTGTTGTTATTTTACTCTCACAAGAGTTGTCAAGCAAATGGTGACAGTAGTCTTTAACCTTGCCACAGGACTGCTAACAGACATGTTCTCTAATAGCATAAACTAAAATAATAAAACAAAATACTTCCCGGGATTGATGAAGCAATGCATCGATGGTCCATTTATTTTGTTTGCTTTTCTGGTGGCAAACCTTTGTTTATTCTGCTGCTTCGGTCATTCTGTGCTGAGCTTATTGTTCTGTTTGAGTACACTATGAGGCTCATCTAAAATTTCTTCATTTGTTTCTGTGTCATTGACTGTTACTCCTCTGAGAATAGCGGTAATATAATAGATTTTGCCATAATTATTATGTTCTTAGCCTCAGTTGTGATCATATTGTAGTAGGCCACAGCATGTTCCCGTCTATCAGCCAAATAGATGAAAATGCACACAACTCTAGGCTACTGGATTATTACTTATGGCATCAGAACTTAAGTTCATAATGTGCGTCTTCGCAGAAAATTGTTTTTTTTTTTTTTCTGTGTGTTCCATATCATGTTTCCATCGTGACTGCCTCGCACCCGTGGCAATTATTATTATTATAAAATTATGAGTAGTTGTCATGTTGCCACTAGGCTTGTAGGTACTTTGAAAGGCGGTCTTGCCTGTGGTTGAGCAATTTGGATGTCCGGCATAAGCATGAGCGGAAGGGGATCGCTTGGGCGATCCCACTTCTGATAAGACGGCGGGAAACCCAATGCACGCCGTCTCTGATGTCTCTGGTGTAATTCTTCGTTGGTATATAGGTAGTTGGTTTTCAATCACACACAACACTTAACTCAAACCATTTATTTTCACTTAAATCTTTTACAGACACTTAGGATTTTCATTTATCAGTGAATCAGATAGTTTGAGTTGCGAAGGGAATCTAGGCGCCCATTCCAAAACTAAAGTAGGTCTCATATGGAGAAGAACGGGCAAGAAACTCCACGGACACTCTTTTAAATCAAAACATTATGTTACAGAGGTTTCATATTGCACAATTATAATCTTAGTCATTTTTACACACTTTCATCGCGTTACCGTCCGGCCGCCATTATTTTCCCTCTCTCCGAGTGGGCGGAAGTAATGCGTATCGCACAGAAAGCAGTACTGAATCTTATTACTTAGTAAGTGTTATAAAATTTACTAACAATAGTCAAATGCTATGAGTTAGTTCTTTGATAATTAAACAATGCTAGTTATCACCAATGCAATGGCGTTCTAAGATGAAAGTTTGATTAGTAATGTCATTACTTTTATTACGTAAATATCACTACTTTACAACATATCCGGTTTTTCAAGGAATTTAATCAAACAACAGGAATTCACAAATAAATGTGTGTGTAAAATAATCTTGTTACTTTATCAATTGTAGATTTTGATTGAAACTGATTTAGTTCTCATATTAAATTATAACAATCAGTTATTGATCATTAAACTCGCAATCCGCGCCATTTTCGGCACAGTAGGTAGCAATGTATCATAAACAAATGTACTGTGTCAAATGACTGAAAGCCCAAAGACAATAAAACAATTATTCCTTTTTAATTGTGACTATAGTTTTAACTAAGGCATCATAATTAGTTTTATAGTTATTCATCTAGTAATCAAACCAGCAGTACTCTGCGACTTTTATATTACAACGTGGCCAATAGATGGCGTTGATCTTAAGAAAACCAATAGACAGACTGATGCATACCAATGGTTATAATAATATTCCAAAGGGCAGGAGCACCGGGCTTAATGGTGTTATTACAATTATAATAAATAGTTACGCATAAGATTATATTATAATCTTTACAAGAGGGCGCGCTCGCGGCGACATATATATAATGTAGTCGCTTGGAGGAGATGGGAACCTCTTCAAGTCTTAAAATTCTGGGTAGGGGTATTTGCCCTCCAAAGATAATTGGGTGGGAGCCGACCGCAAGTCGTGGGTTCGTAGTACCGCTTGATTATGAAGTTCGCCTTGAGAAAGAGGAAAGGCGCGTAGTTGAAGTTAAGCTTTCGAGAAAGTACCTACTGTGAGGTGTTATGTGTGGGAAACGTAAATAGTTTAGCATTGAATCTCATGTCGGTAATATGCTAAGTACAGATTAGTAGAATTAACTGCACTTAGTCCCCCGCGGGCCTTGCCCAGTACAAAGCTCTGTGAATGTTGATAGCGAGCATCTTTGTATATGTTAGGGGGGTTACTGAATGATCTCCTCGTGTTGGGCTTTTATTTAGTACCAGCCGAACTCATTTCTATTAGTATTGTAAACACCTACTGTTATAGCAGTTTCCCGGGACTTGATCATAATGTTCAAAAGCTTTAAACCGGTGTAGTTGGGTGAAATTGGTTTATACCGTGAGTCACCCTATCGCAACTGGGGTGGTCAAACTCATAAACTGCGACGTTGGACTCAATCAATATAGGTTTAAAAATAAAATTCCCTTCAAAATTAACGACAGGAACCTCAAAAGAGAACTTCCTGTTAAATAAAGTTGCAAAAACATCAAATATTATTTTAAAACGTTATATTGTATTATCAACATGCAATTTGAACTTTTGAACAATTTTATGGTAGGAGTAGGAACAGGTGGAGACGGTAAGCATGACATAGTACCAATGCATTGCCTTACGTTGGCTGAGCGCTGCTCATATAAAAAAACTCATCATCACTATGTGGATTTCTTTTCCAGATTTATATTAAAACCTGTTAGGACCGATATAACAAAAGTATATGTGTCCAACAAAAACAATGTGTTTGATGTTACGAGTAGGCCTTTGGTTAGTATTGGATTTGATGGTACACAAGCTCACATTGGTAAATTCAAAACATTCAAAAGCGAAAAAAGGTTAATTTCTGGTATGCCAATTTATGATTATAGTACGGATGAGTTAATTTCTGTTGTCACCACTAGTAACGGTTCTGAGTATGTAATTTCTACGTTTGGTGAAACAGTGGCATTTGACTGGGTATTGACGGAAGATTCTTTAAACACAATGCCATTTGTAAAACCAATAGCTTATGCCAATAAACAATTTGACGACAAACCTCAACTTTTAAGCTACATAGAAAATCCATCAGAAGATGACGGAGTAGCTGTCCATGTACGACCCGGTTATAGTAATATTATATATTATGAGTCTGGTAAAACTAATTTACAATTAAGGTACTGTGCTGATTTTGCTTCTGTGTATCACTTTACACCTAATACCATCATTGTATCACTAATTACTATCTTAGCTATTGGTTCTGTTCATTCAACAAAGAAAAAAACACCAGTGGTTAAGGAACATAATCCTGAGATACATTATCGAAATACATCTATCGCTATATTAAGTACATTGGATGTTTTACTAGATTATCACAATAAAACGATAAATACATTAAATGATGCCCAAAACTCACAAAGTAGTTTCCCGAGAAATAGCGACTGGTGAGTTACAAGCTAAAACGATGAAACAGAAGTTACTTGTGTTAAGACATGAAACAGATGATCAACAAAAATTCATATCCAAGTTTGAGCCTACTGCAGCTACTAGATCATTATTAAACGATGTCAAACAGAATTATAATAAATCTTGTATAATAATATCAGACATGTGGAATTGGATAAGCGCTATTGAGACTAAAGTTGAGATGTTATATAATTATGATAGGTTAATATTTGAAATAGCCCATAAGGTGTCAACAACGGCTAACTTGCATAGTATGCAAATTCAGCATTTGGTAGGTGAAATATCGAGTATGAATGTTGGTTTAATTAGAAGAAAAAGAGCTGTTTTTGATATCAAGAGTGAACGAGATGCATTAAGTAGAATTAATTCTACCATACACTATTTAGATGATTTATCAGACACTATAAAACACAATGCCGAGGAGCTGGTTGCTGGTTGGTTTAACTGCAACAAATGGAGAGGCTATAAAGATAAATGTGCCTTCATCTCAATTTCCTGTTGTTGTTATGATATTGATACTGGCTATTGTAACTAGTAGAACACCTGGTTTCGTCACCTTATTGATTTGTGTAGCCGGTTGTGTAGTTTATGCTGATGCTGATCAAATTACCGTAAGTAATAATGATGAATTAAATGCTTTGATACTTAGTGATACATTTGATTTTTCTGCTGATGAAATAGAACAAATACAACGCATGATCAACACCTGCAAGCAAGGTGTTGTTATTGATGAGAAAACATCAACAATGCATTGTTTCAAGCACCATAAAAGACATAGGCGAGGAACTGTTGTCACAGAAACAGGTGTTAGTGTTAATTCTTTAACATCAGAAGAACTGGTTCTCACCCCTCCCTGGCGTCACCCCGACTCAGCGTCAAACAACACAGTCGTCTGTACAAACACGCATTGATCATTTTGCAAAGTCAACTAGGCCATTACCAGTAATTAAAACAAAACAATTAGATGAACAAATAGTCAAATTTATAGTTAAAGGATTCCATGCATTTGCCATAGTAGAAGAACCAGAATTTAAAAATCTGTTCAAAATGATATTGCCCACTTATTCATTACCATGTCGCAAGACCATATCTTCAAGTTTAATACCTAAACTTTACCTATCAACCAAGGAGAAAGTTATACAACTGACCACCGAAGCTGATGCTATATGCCTTACCACCGACGGCTGGACATCATTAAATAATGTTAGCTTTATAGCCCTGACTGCACATTTTATAAATAATCAAGACACGTTACTAAAATCAGCACTCCTGGGCTGCACTCAGTTTAATGATCGACATACTGCAGATAATTTATCCAATTTCTTGTTGCAAGAGGTATCGAATTGGGGTATGTCAAACAAAATAGCTGGGATAATTACGGATAATGCAACTAATATAGTGGCAGGTGTCCACTTGACAAATTGGCGGCATTTCCCCTGTTTTGCCCATACCGTAAATCTTGTGGTTCAACATAGTTTGAATACGATAATAGATCAGCTGGACAAAATAAAAGCTATAGTGCAGTATTTTAAACATAGTTCGTCAGCTGCTAGCCGACTGCAAGCCATGCAAATTCAGATGGGATTGCCTCCTCTGAAACTTAAACAGAGCGTTGTTACGAGGTGGAATTCAACATACGACATGCTTGATAGGATCATTAAAATAAAAGACACCGTTGTAAGTATACTGGCCATAGAACAGCCCCGGCTTAACACCCTAATGCCTGATGAGTGGAAGCTCTTAGAGAAGTGTGTTAACGTTTTAAAAATATTTTACGACGTCACTGTCGAAATGAGCGCCGAGAAATATGTGTCTATTTCGAAAGTACTGGTAGATACTAATTAAAATAATGAAAACACACGTTGAGAAGTGTTTAATTGAAAGTGGTTCAGATTCGTATCTGCGATTATTATTAACCCTTCGTGATCAGTTAAATGATCGGTTTTACGACATAGAGAGCAACACATTGGTTGCAGAAGCTTCCTTACAAGATCCTCGCTTCAAAAAACATGCATTTGTAAGCAAAGAAAAATATGAGCAGTGTCTTAAGTCCATTAAAGGTAAACTTCGCTCCTTGCTTACCCGCGAAACAACAACGTCATTGCCTGAACCACCACCACAAACGTCACAACAACCTACTTTCAGCACATGGGATGAATTTGACAAAGAAGTCGAAAAGGAGATAATCCGAAACCCCACGGCTGCTAGCATAGTAGAGCTAGATAAATATTTAAATGAGCCACTGATTAAACGATCAGATGATCCATTAAAGTGGTGGCACAGCCGTCGTCTCCTATACCCTAATTTATACATATTGATGAAACGCCGACTATGTATTCCTGTCACATCCGTGCCCTGTGAGAGAGTATTTTCCAAAGCTGGGATGACCATAAACCAGAAAAGAAGTTAATTGAAACCTGACAAAGCTTCACAAGTTTTATTCTTAAACTATAATTTGTAATGCAAATCAATATACATATTAAAAAACATACATACATGTATACATTTATTTAAAAACTGACTTTATTTACGCCAGTTCTCCATCACGTCTCACAAATCTCATACTGTTAAGCCATAATGTAGTTACTTTCAATATGGGTTGTAGGCTACGAGACTCGGGTAACGGGTTATTCACAATCCGCGATATAAGTATTGAAGGGATCGAGTGATCGAAATGATCGAATCATATTGACCCGATCGCCATACCATTGGGTCGTGATTGACCCGGGTTACACCAAACGATTGATTGACACAGCTCTACACAAAACAGCACCCACCACCAAATTACCAGGAAACACAGGAACTAATGTCAGGACGACAAAATCTGGTCGTCAAGTCCATTTTCCAGACTATTATCGCCCGTAGCGACGGTCTCTGGAGGAGGGTGATGTGGCGTAGTTATATCTAATAATTAATAATAGAAAATTGTAATGTAATAATAATTATGTGTAAATGCGGACGGACAAGCAAAGCAGATTCATTAGTAGTGAGCAAACCGGTCGGCCGCCTGGGCACTTCATTGTGTACCGCGCGAGGGGGGGCACGCATTCCTGAGCCGCGCACGCGCACCATTGTGCGCCGGCCGCCCGCCAATCAACTTACCGCCTTGCAAGTGACCACCGTGTCGCTCTGTCCGCTATCCGCTTTCTCTTTAGAAATTCATATAAATAACTCACTGTGTCTTCTCTGTATCTACTCCTTCTATATCTTCGCTATTCTTCATTCTTACTGTGCTGTGAACTTTAATCTGTGTACCTACTGTGCTTCTAGTCCTCTTAATAAACTATAATATTACTGTGTTTAGTGTGCAAACTTTCATTTATCCCCATACACAACTATAATACCCCAAGAATATCTGCTAAAAATGTACACCTCGCCGCTGGGAGTGTATCCCATTATTTCTATTAGGTATTTCTATTGATAGAAATACTGGGCCTGATTCAGACTAAAGAAGAAGTTTATGTTTTCTATGTATGTATATGCCTTATCTGTTCTTAAAATGAAGTCTATTACGCATAAATATTTATTTAGTGGTCGCTGAGAACTATGTATTTCCCACTTCGCGCCATTCGCCCTTCTCACTCTTTCTCTATCTATCACACCGTCTCACAGTACACGGAGTAATGAAAAAAGCGAGCGCCTTCAGGTAGGCCATGACGTCATAGTGAGCGGAGCCAAAAACCTTTGTTTTAAGTGAATTGTCATCGCGTTATGGTCTGTGGGATTTTGATAGTTTTTCATTGTTTTAATAATGAAGTGCGCTGTTTTTTGATGCGAAAATTGTTCAGGACTAAACTGAAACATATTGATGGCATAACATTTCACGTGTAAATCCCAAAAATGAATATTTTCACTTTTAATCACATTTTCTCGTTTGATCGCCAGATTGTAGTTAGTGACATCTGTCGTCGAAGAGATGAATTCTAACCACTTTTCAGCAATTTTGTGTTTTTATCATTATCAATGCATGCTATGACCAATTTTCGAATCTAATAACTTGCACAGGTTTATTTTACTCGCTATAAGTTATTTAATAGATAAATTACATAGTTTGAAACATGAAACAAGATGAATTGAAAAAATGTTTTTTTTAAACCGTCAGATTAAGGAAATTCCTCCACATAATTGTCAGATTATGGGTCAGGATGAGAAGGACATCAAGATGAAGCGTCTGTATAATAATCTGACGCGCTAGAGTATTTCGAGGTCACGATGCATTTTCAAAAATGGGGCACGACTTTTGGTCGCGTCTAAATCGTCAGTTTTTTCAATAGGAGCTACTGTGGAGGGTTCACTTAACATCCCCTCTCAATGTATGACGCGCTCGAATATATTTTTTTTTCTTTTTTCTAACCTTTCGTACGGCCACCCCCTCCATGCAAACCGGCAGATTAATATTTTTCCGCTATCAGAAACACGTGGGACGCATACTCTATTAATATCTGAAGCGCTCGAGTATTTCTTTGTGACTGTTTTTTTTTTAATTTTTGTAAACCTGTACACGCTCCCCCCACCAGTGAAATTGTATACATCTCATAAACCTTTTTTCCTTTTAGCATCTAACCTTCACAATCCAATAGATCCCCACGACGCTCGAGTAAATCCCTATTTAGCCTCTTGGCCTCCCCTACAATTACGAGCAGCTGTGAAAATGTAATATGGACCAAGCGACGATGCCGATTGAGTGTCACTAGGGCCGAAATATCTTGCAGAGTCTGAACATAAGCGCTACAAGGTTGTTAAAAAGAACTCCCAGAAACTCAAAACAAAACGAACACAATCACAACCGACGCGATGACAAGACGAAAGTGACTGACACTGAAGTGACACTGTTGTGACAGCTGACAGTTCTCTTTGTATGATCTATGGTTTACTGTCATTGTTTTTAAACACAGAGAAACTAAATCGGTGAGACGCCATGTTGAAAGTCGATAAAAATAATGGATAAATATCAATCTGGATAATGAAAAAAATATGAATGGTAAAGTGTCACTATAATAATATAAATCAAAATAAATAATACTTACTGTAAATTAAAAAAAAATACTTTTCTAAATCACGTGTCGTAATGTAAACAGAGATCTATAGTCAGACTTGTCGTAAAGAACCCTGCACTCAGATTTTATTGACAAAAAACGGGGACTTTTTCTAATATTGGCTCTCCTTTAAATTTTATAATTTCGTTTTGTAACGGTTTTACTTTAAAGGTGCGATACGTTATTCGTGATTTCTTTGATTTTTTTTAAGACAACACTTGATTAATTACTTAAGCATTTTGTATTGACCATTTAAGACACAACCAACCAATGACTTTTGCAAGAAAATCTCACCAAAAAACGACCTTTAACACAGACAATCGACTAAGAAACATTTAAGTGAGAAACTCTGGATCTTCCAAAATCTAGACAACGCTGCACACATATTGTAAGTTTCTGAGCATAAACTGTGGCTGTCATGGAACAATCACTCGCTTTTGACGGCACTTTCTCTCACTAAGCCCTGACTTGTACATGTACTTCTGTGGTGTCCAACAAAATTATCTTCATTCAAAATTTTGTTTTCAATCTTCATTGTTGACAGCACTATGCAAACAGCAAACAAAATCACTATTGTGGGCAGCCTGTGATCAGTACAGCTCGCAAATAGCTTAAATCTTCAGGTTCACAGAATGTTGAACTAATGACCCAGTGATTTGAACTGCCACTGCTTCCAAATATAATTAACTTCTCTGCCATATGCCTCTTTTCCAATGATGTTGCACTGCTTGCTGCCGCCTGGGGGTCTCCACACTTATCATCATCTGGCTTCAGGCAAAGCCTGAATAGAACTTTACTCCAAGCTTCATCATTAATTCAAGCCATTTTTCCTGTATTCTTCATTTACAGTGATCATTCTCTTCCTGTTTCTCCATGGTGGATACAATTTGCCTGAAAAAGAAACCGGATATTAATATCTAGTAATATATATCAATATATTGGTGGAGGTATTGGTCTGGTCAACACTACTTATGTGTGTTGTTAAAACTAACAAATTATTGTTGATGAGGATTAATTGGGAGCAAGAAATATAATTGTATAATTATCTAGTCTTTTCATTGTGTCCATCGCTCCAAGAATATAAAACAAGCCTTTAATTGTCTCCTTGGATAAGACAGAGGGGAAGACCCCGTCAAAGATGGGAGGACGACCTGGCCAAATTTACAGGTGTGACCTGGAGCCGGGTTGCCAAGGACATAAATGAGTGAAAAAGGTTGGAGGAGGTCTTTGCCGATTGGCAGTCAGCAGAAGACAACCTAGATTTTATATAACTTAGATATTAAAGAAATTGTATTACGTACTGCTGAATTAATGGCTTTATTATTATTATAATTGTCTCCCTGCAGAGCAAAGGCCTTTCCATTTACAGAGAAGGTATGAGCATTGATCACCATGCTTGCTCAGGATAGGTTGGAGATGTCCTTAAATTAACAATAAAGTCCAGTTATTTACACAATGTTTCTCTTTCATCCATGTAAGTAGTGTGTGTGTGTGTGTGTGTGTGTGTGTGTGTGTGCGTGTGCGTGTGCGTGTGCGTGTGCGTGTGCGTGTGCGTGTGCGTGTGCGTGTGCGTGTGCGTGTGCGTGTGCGTGTGCGTGCGCGGGTGTGGGTGTGGGTGTGGGTGTGGGTGTGTGCCCAACTGATGGTAAATTATCCCCGCTGCGAACGGACACCTTCAACACCTACAGACTAGAGCCTCTAAGACTACTCTAGATGTATTGCCATTCACCCAATCAAATATTGATTTTCAGATAGGTATTCCTATTCTCATCACGGACCACTGCTGGACATAACCTTCCCTCGGTTCTCGCACCTTGTGAAGACGTCACTCCATATAACTATGATCAAACATTATTTATGTGACACATACCTGTTTATTAGAATCTCTACTGCCACCATTGTCAGCGCGTGGTGATGATGGTGGCACAGTAATTGGCAAATCTGAAAAAAAAAAACTGTTCAATCTAATGGCAGACACCGAAATCCATTTTACGTAACTTAGTACTGGTCATCATAATCAGCCTACAATGTTCCCACTGCTGTGACACAGACATCCTATCGGTGAGAGGGATTGGGCAGTAATTCACCACGCGGGCCCAATACCAGTTTGTAGATGTCACATGTCGTCGAATTTTCTGTTCTAGGACATGGCAGTATCCTCATGATGTTTTCTTTCATCGTTTTAAGAACAGGGGGGGTGATGAAATAATTTGCACTAAGTAAAGCACCTGTCCCGCTTCAAAACTACGACCAACAACTCGTAAGTCACGGTTGTTCCCACTAGGCCACCGCTAACCTAGGTACTGGTAACTATTATTTATTTATTAAAACTTAATGCAAAAGTAAAAAATTAATACTGTACAAAGGCAGACTTATGCCTGAGGCATTTTCTACCAGCCAACCTTAGGGTGATGCACAGAGAAAACATGGCAGGTGCAACATAAAAGATAAGTTACTCGAAAAATAATACATACTACCTAATACATAGATACATACATACATATATATAATGAAAATAAACTTAGTCAAGAGAAAGACAATAAGTAGAGGGGAAAACAAATCCAGCAAATCAGCGCTGGGATGATTCTGCCAACTTCTTACGAATATGCTCATGTGCCTTCACTTTAAACGATAACCGACTGGTTGCCATCCTGATATTCAGAGGGAGCGCATTTCAAAGAAACACCACCTGGACAAAGAGGGAAGGTTGAATGAAACCAGAGCGGTGAGTGAGACATTGTAAAAGACGATTATTGATGGAACTAAGGTTTTTACTATGCGCAGAGCACAAGTATTGAACCTGGGAAGTCAGGAAAGAAGAAGAAGTGGGTATTACTAACTATTTGTACTATTTGTTTGCACATAGGTAACTTCTAGATCTAGTAGAACCCATATGAAGACCCACTGACCAGAAAGATTTAGGAGATTTAAGAAAACTGTATGTGTAGCATACTACTCAGATTTCACTGATTAAACAGTACAAACAGTGAAAAGTTAGCACACTCAATTGTTTCTGGATTACTTTATGAAAATCTGAGGACTTGTTATGGTTCAGACTTGTCAAACAACTGTTTTTTAACAAAAAAGAAATTAAATAATCACGGAATGTGTATTTTAATGTTCAAACCGGAGGCATTTTCTACCACTCCACCGTATGGTGATACACAGAGATTTAACATGGCAGGTGCAACCTACGGGATTGATAGCTCGGAAACAGCTATAAAATACAAGAATAAATAGGTACTAATACAAATACTCCATCTAACTATCTTTAATTAGCCTTGCATGAATAATTAAGGTTTATAATTACCCATCAATTCGCGTAGTGGACCATCCAAGTGGCAGACCCTATATTACATTGCTCATTCATTACTCTCCTCCACAGAACACTATTACTGCTCTGCTCTATGGGCAGACAGAGGACGGACGAGCTCATTTAAGGCCACATTCCGAATTAGAAAAATAGCGCTGTGAGCGCTGACATCAATAATTTGCGTTCCGAGACAGATATCACGATTAAGACAGCTAAGAACTGCCATTTTTGTCAACAATACGGAACGCTCGTGAACGCGCTAACAGTGCTCACTCAATGTTAAAACCTATTTACACCATATAAAACTTGTATAAACCACAAATTTTGTCTTCTTATTTAGTTAGGTGGCGACTCTAGTCAGAAGCACTATATCTAAGTTAGCTAAAGATAATATACGATTCAAAACAAAACAGCAGAACTGTCATTTTTGACAGCGCTCACGGTGATATTATTACGCATGGTCGGCGTTATCGCAAGAAGTCGCATGTCATGACGTCATCTATGACGATTCACGGGACATCGCTATCGCGCTCACGCCACTGGTCTTATTCAATAAAAAAAAACCTTATTGAAGGTTTAAGACATTCATTAGTTAAAGTTTACGATAAATATATAAAACCTTCGTTAAAAGTTTGTAATTCATAAAAGTTTCATAAACGTTCTAGATGTTATGTCGTTTATAAATCAAAATGTTGCCATTTTACTAAAGTCATCCAACAAATTGAACAACACATCGAATCGTCAAGTGAGAATGTCTGTCTTCACACCGAATAATTGTGACTATAGACAATATAATAGAAACTATTTCATTGTCTACAGTTTCGACTTTCGACATGCTGATGTGTTGACGTCTTTCATAACAGTGATGCCAATTTAGCCCCTTCGGAGCTAGATCTAGCCCGTAATCTAGCCCCAAATATTATCGCGTGTCAAAACCATATAAACATAGGATAGACTTTCGAGTCCCTAAATTCAATACCATAAATACGAACTGGCCTTACCAAGTGCACAAGTACCAAGCACAGATAACTTGCCATCGGACTATGAGTCTCCACAGACGAATTTGGCAAAATCTACCGCCTTTGAGAACTTAAATGAATATTTTAGTAATGAAGGATCTGCTCCGTGGGAGCTTGATATTGTGAGGAGAGGTATACAACATTAATGTTGCTACTCCTCAAAAACTCATAACACTCACTTCATACACGTTATAAGTATACAGTATAGTATCTACAGAGGTATTCAAGTCAAAACGTAGGCATATTCTGTTTTTTAATAAAAAATATTTGTATTATAACTTAAATGTTCCGTGTGGTGCCGGACGTAAAAGAATAGCGCCATCCCATTTCTTCCCGTGGGTGTCGTAGAAGGCGACTAAGGGACTTACTAGAGAATGGGCAGCAGCCTTCTCTATGCATTTTACCACCATACTGCGATCGCCAACCCGCCTGCCAAGCGTGGCGATTATGGCAAAACCACCCTTATGCGAGAGGCTTATGTCCAGCAGTGGACGTCTTTCGGCTGAAATGATGATAAATTACCTTGTGCATCCATTTCCCCCGCAATTTCTTCCCAAGCATTATTTCGTAAAAAAATTGGTCCCTGTACTGAGCTAAATTCGTATTATATAGATTAATTGTTCGTCTCTCATTTCTACAAAATGCAAAGAAAAAACTCGTGCGCAAAAAGTGTATGCTTTCTAAGGAAGTTCACAAACAAATGACGCGTGGTGTTGGGTCTGGACCTTGGTCTTAGCTTGCTACATAATAGTAATCTATGGTCTAGACTAGAAACACACTACGTGCGCTGCGTCGAGTTGCGTGTTTTCCCCTACCACTGGCAACACATCGAACTGGCAGGTACGGATCAGCTGGCGTTTGCGCGTCTGTCGTCGCGTCGGGTGTTTATAATATGATTCTGGGCATAGAAAATACTACAAATAGGTTCATCTCAACACGCGTCGCCTTTTGTTGGTTTTTTTTTTGGGCGGGAAATCATAAAATAACTTCTCCCGCTCTGGGTAGAGTAGGAGGGCTTGTCAGACTTTTACTAACTAAAACCCACCTGTGTTCCCTCAATGGTGCCGATTCTGTTGGCACAAAATTCTCTAAACTAAACTAAAAATCATCAAAATTTAGTTTATTCCTGTCAAACGACGATTTCCCATTCTTAAAGTGTCACAACTTAACTATAATTTAGTTTGACAGCACTAAGATTGCACTGAATTATTAATTTAGTGAAGATGGTATGCTATTCTGAGTTTGTCGTTTTTCACCAAAAATGTTGACTATATTAATTTTTCTAACTAAATCTGACTATTTTTAATCGCGATTAAAAAAGTGTGGGTTAAAACTAGTGGTCATGAACTAAAATTCACACCAATACTTCGACTTCAGGTGCAAAAACAGAATTGAATCTTTTTTTTTCTTTTCGTTGCTTATATCTCGAAAATGGTGTGTCCTATCGCAAAAATGATGATAATTTGGACCCCCTTTAATAAACGCATAAGCCCCATAATCTCAACATGTAGGTATTTTTTTTTGTTCATACAAAAAGTGAAAAATTCCATATAAAAACGTCGAGGCTGGCCCCTGCGCACGCTTCATTCAGCTCTTAAAAAAATCATTGTGTAGGGCACACAAGTACCACGTTGCGAAGCCAAAAGAAAAAAAAATACCACCTGCAGGCTTAGCACGACAACCGTAGAGAAGCGTTTTGTCGACGGAAGACTAGACAAAAATTACGTTTCCGTGGAGACAGTTGTCAGTTTTTCACCGAGAAATGTAGACAAGCGATTTCTATTCTACAATAGAGTAGAAATAGTAAGCGTCATGCTAAGCCTGCAGGAGTCACGATTGTCAAATTCGATTTTAGTTGTGTCAAAATAATTTTTATGTTTAGAGATTTTTTTTTTGCAGAATAGCTTTAAGATTCTCATAGCCAAAAGTAAGGAATTTTAGTGATAGTTTAGTTAGTTTAGTTCGGTGTACAACAGAATCGGCACCAGTGGCCTTTGTACCAGGGGCCGCGGTATCTCTTTCGAAAAACCCGCACCCCTGGCGGGTATCAGCCCTTGCAGACCCCACCAGTTGGTGCTGACATCTCTTTGAGGCGCGCGTGGAACACAACGCGCCGTCGACCCGGGCTTGGTCCTTACCGGACAGCGAGCTACCCATTACTCGCCGTCCGCAAGCCCGCATCTACGGTGGCTGGGAATCAGCCTGGGATTCCCGACGCCCAGGCCGTCTCCCGCGGTGGCTACAGCCGTGAGGGCGCATATACTGCCTCTCCCTCACGTGCGCCGCCTCCCTCTTCGCGAGCATTACTGCTTCGCAGAAGGAGGTGGCGGTTAACCATGCACTCTCGCTCCGTACCATGGCCAGGACCAGGGCTGGACGCGAGAGATCGCCGCTTCCGATCGCCTCCACGAGGACACGGCGGTGCTCCGCCCAAGTCGGGCAGACCTCCACCGTATGTTCCGCCGTGTCGTGTGCCGTGTGGGCGATCTCCGCAATGGAAACACCCGGGTGTTTCCTCCCGCCTTATGCGAAACAGGAACCTCCCGAAACACCCGTGTCCGGTGAGGAGCTGCGTCAGGCGGAAGGTGAGGACGCCATGCCGCCTCTCAAGCCACTCCTCAAAGAGGGGACTTACCGCCGCTATCGTGGCGTGCGCAGCGTTTTGTTGGGTCGCGTGGCGTTTCAATAGTGTGTTTCCATCTCAAATCATAATCTGAATCATTTGAAACAGATTGCTCATCCATTGCTTCATATGTTCGAAAAATGTGTCTGCTCAACAATGTAAATAACGTAATGAATATTGTTGAACTGTCAAAATAAAACAGATTATGATTGATCGTGAGTTATGCAATTGCGGTGCTGGACTCATACAGCTTTGCAAGAGGAGAATGTAAAAAGCAATTAAAACGTCCGCGTAGGTACGCCTGACAAATGTAATTATTTTGTACTAGCTTTTGCCAGCGGCTTCGCCCGTGCGGAACTTTCATCCCCTATTTAACTCCCTTAGGGGTTGAATTTCGAAAAATCCTTCCTTATTCCTTGTCCACAGGGAACCTCTGTGAAAAATTTCAGCTATCTAAGTCTAAGGGTTTGGGCTGGGCGTTGATGAGTCAGTCAGTACTTTTCTTTTTAATTATGGCTATAGATAGATAGAAAATACGAATTAAATGATGGTTTTGATAAGGCTTTAGCAGCGACGCGATCGCAACAATATTTTTATTTTCAAATATAAATACGGTCGCGTAATAATTCGAGATATCTCAACTACTCTATTAGTGTTCAGAATTGAAATAAAATAGGTACGTTCATTTGCGATTCTGGTTTACTGTGCTGTACTTCAGAAAAATGTATACAGCATTTTCGCTTTACAATGTTAAAACATAATATTATAACAAATAAACGAAAAGCCACGCAATTTTTATTGAAAATGCCTGTTCCTAGGATCGAACTATTCCGACGCAGTTGCGTATGGCACCACTTATTTATAATTCAATTCCAAATTTTATAAAAAAAAACTCTATGTCAGTCTTATCGCTACAGAAACGCATTGTAATTAATCAATAAGTGTTACCTAGTAGATACGTACTACATTTTATGTTCTGTCTTAAATTATTTTCATAATTATGTTCTTTTTTTATTTTAATAGCAAATTTTATGTTTGTATCTTGTAATAACAATTACATATTTATTTGCTGAGTTTTCAAAGCTTAAAATTGACTTTAATAAAAATAATATTCTGTACATTTGTGTAGAGATTTGCATAACATGCTAACACTAGCATCTTACTTTAATATTTGTATGCCAACCATCTTTTGTACCGCATTTACTGCAAATAAATAACTTTGACTTTGAATGCCCTGTCGTCGGGTATCAAGAACTTATTGCAAAAGGCTAGTATCCGAGCCAGCATCAGTAAAAAACAATTTTCTTGTTTCGGGTTTCGGCTCGCCCGGTACGCCCAGTGTTGCCAACCCGTACGATAATTATGAGGCCGTACGATAATTTGGCCAATGGTACGATGTACGATAATTAATGTCTAATGTACGATAATTTTGTGCTTTGGAGAGTCGCAAAAAAAATCTACAAAATCTCGATGGCAAATGTGAAGAATGACAGCTTCAACAAATAAATGTCTCTCTCCAACTCTTTCCCTTACATTGATTAGCGTACAATTCTGAAAATATTCTTATGTTTCCATCTGCAATAAGCACATAGCCGTAAACAAAACCTCAAATGGCATAAAGGTGAAAAACTTAAGCGATGTTATTACTATATTACTTTATTTAATTTTACGGTGAAAAATATAAAAAAGACACTACGACAAAACACGGTTACGGTTCGATCTGCTGGTGAAACTTGGCACATACTCCTCCTTTGACTCTAATCTTGTCGTTTGTTATCAAATGAAATGAATTTATTGGGGTTTTTTGTGATTTTGCTTTTGTACGATAATTTTGCCCGGAATACTAAAATTTTCAGGTCGTAACTCTATAATTTGAACTTTTGGAGTTGGCAACACTGGGTACGCCACTCACAGAGTACTTTTATAATGACGCCACTCAATGTACTCATGCTGACTCATACTCATTCGAATTGTCATTGGTTAAGAGTTTATTGTACCCGATATATTTTATTAGTACTCTTTGGTATAATGTTATTTTGGGAGGTCATTGGCATAGAATAAAGTAGGTAATTTACAGGGCTAATAATAAAGTAAAGTAATGTTTAAGCTCATTGGGCTCGCTCGTGCTCTGTTTGCCCCTTGGCTGGTCCGTTACGCGAATGAGTAAGTAGAAGACACATAATACAAGGTTAATTTGAGATAGTTACACATGGTTGTATTAGTACCTGTTTATTCTTGTACCTATTAAATAGCTGTTTCCTAGCTATCAATCCCGTATGTTACACCTGCCATGTTATATCTCTGTATCACCATACGGTGGACTGGCAGAAAATGCCGCCGGTAGGTATGAACATTAAAATACACGTTCTGTGATTATTTAATTTCTTTTTTTTTAGAAAGCATTTGTTTGACGAGTCCTCAGATTTTCATAAATTAATCCAGAAACAATTGAGTGTGCTAACTATTCATTGTTTGTACTGTATAATCAGTTCAAATCTGTGAAGTTTGCTACACTTACGGTTTTCTTAGATCTTCTAGAAAATTCTGGTCAGTGGGTCATCTTAGGGGTTCTACTAGGTCTTGAAGCTACCTATGTACAAATAAATCGTTCAAATAATTAGTAATAGTTACCAATACCAAGAAGTGATGGCCTAGTGGGAACGGCCGCGACTTACCGAGTTGTAGGTCGTAAGGTTGAAACTAGACAGGCGTTAGGTAATAGGTAATACGGGCTGTTGTCCGCAACTCCACGTCTAAGCGCGTATTTTGCGTACGGGTGGGAAAATCAGCTATTCGATCCACCCCAGCTCCTCGAGAAAGGCCAGCAACGCCTTGGTGTTGCTTACAATCTCACGTAGGGTACCTGGGTTACCGAAGTATTTTTCTCTGTACTTAGCGACCACCGGGCAGATTAACAGCACATGAGCCGCTGTCTCGTCGTCCTCCATGCAGGCCCTGCACAGCGGGCTATCTGTTACTCCTATGACAAAGCTACGGCTGCTGTAACTGTACGCAGCTGTGGTTTAGATTATCGGAGAACCTGTTTTGTGAGGCGGGCATCGAACGCAGGAAGTGCTTCCTTGGCCTGCCTGCACTCACTTAGGTCCAACCAAATTTTTTGATGTTGATCCCTGGTATGTTTACTTTGACAGGCGTTTTACTTTGTGCAAATTATTTATCACCTATGTTCTTAAAACTGTGAAAGAAAACATCGTGAGGATACCGCCATGTCCTAGAACAAAAAATTCGATGACATGTGACATCTACAAACCCGTATTGGGCCTGCATGGTGAATGACTGCCCACTCCCTCTCACCGAGACGACGCCTGTGTCACAGCAGTGGGAACATTGTAGGCTGATTATGATGACCAGTATTAAGTCACTTTAATGTGATATTCCCTAAGATTTCGGTGTCTGCTATTTTAGATTCAATAGCTTGTTTTTTTTCAGATTTGCCAATAACTGTGCCACCATCATTACTGCGCGCTGACAATGGTGGCAGTAAAGATTCAGATAAACAGGTATGTGTCACGTGAATAATATCTGATCATAGGAATATGGAGCGATGGTTTTCACAAGGTGCGAGAATCGAGAGAGGGCTATGTCCAGCAGTGGACCGCTGTAGGCTGATGATAATAGGAATACCTATCTGATAATCAATATTTGATTGGATGAATGGCAATACATCTAGAGTAGTCTAGAGGCTCTAGGTGTTGATGGTGTCCCTAGGCAGCAGTGATAATTTACCATCAGTTAGGCCACTTTCTCCTGCAGCCAATAACACTAAATAATCTGAAGTAAAATTGCCATCAATCTGACTTTTTCAATTCATATACCTATGTACTTTTTGAGTTAATATTGGACATTACTTACATGGATGAAAGAAAATCATTGTGTGGATAACTGGACTTTATAGTTAATTTAAGGAAATCGCCAACCTATCCTGAGCAAAAGCATGGTGATCAATGCTCATGCCTTCTCTGTTAATGGAAAGGCCTTTGCCCTGCAGGGAGACAATTATAATAATAATAAAGCCATTAATTCAGCAGTACGTAATACAATTTCTTTAATATCTAAGTTATATAAAAGCTAGGTTGTCTTCTGCTGACTGCCAATCGGCAAAGACCTCCTCCAACCTTTTTCACTCATTTCTGTCCTTGGCAACCCGGCTCCAGGTCACTGTGCAGCGGTGTAATAGATGGTGGTTGCTGATAGGTGCTGGTAGCGTTGGTGCCGAGGAAAATAAATGAAAAGGCGGACTGATTCAATTTCACATGTGTATCGGACCAGTGTCACAGTTGGAAGGGAAGTGTTGCCACAGATCACATATTAATTTACCTGTTAATTTTGGTGTTGCAATCTAATTACTAAAATACCCAACATGCTGCGGGCTCACAGAAGTAGCAACAAACTTAGTTTATTGTGATAAGGTACATAAAATTAAATAACAATAACTGAATGCTTAAATTTGTTTAGAACTTAGTATGAAAAACAAAGAAATTAAATGGTTTTACTAACCTAAGACTTAATATTTACTCACAAGAAAAACAATATTTATATCTACCAACCTAAGACTTAATGTTTACTTACAAGAAAAATAATATTTATATCTAGGTACTTATTTTAATAGTTACAGAAATATCTAAGGACTGTCATCGTATTCTATTGGTAGTAGGCAGATTTTATTGATGGCCCGGGAATGAGTTTTTCCATTTGGGGTCTTAACCTCCACTGCCCTAATTTTGCCATCGTGTCCTGGAAACAATTTAACAATTCGTGCCATGGGCCACGACATAGGAGGAGTATTATCCTCTTTTAAAATGACTAAGTTGCCCAATTTGACATTACCTATGTTATCACGCTACTTAGGTCTATTTTGTAACAAATTTAAATAATATTGATACCACACTTTCCAAAAGGACTGTTTTAGAGAATTACACAATTGCCAAAACTTAAGCCTATTTTGTGGAATGTTACATACATTATTTTCAGGATACATTGACATTGCACTACCTATAATAAAGTGACCAGGTGTTAGATAACAATAATCATCAGTGTTTGAAGATAGAGGTAAGAGCGGTCGAGAATTAAGCACTGCTTCGATTTCAATTAATACTGTGTTAAGTTGTTCGTATGTTAAAACAGTTTTTTGCAATATTCTTTTTAAGTGAAACTTCGTGCTCTTTACTGCTGCTTCCCAGAGCCCCCCAAATGTAGGCGAGTAACATGGTATGAAGTGAAATTGTATCCCACGCTCGGCGGTAAATCTTTGTACCTGCATTTGGTGATTCTGAGAAGCTTGCAGCTTGTAGAGGTCGACTAATTGACTCCTTGCACATTTAAAGGTACTTGCATTGTCGCAGTGAATTTCGGTGGGCAACCCTCGTCTAGAGATGAATCTCCTTAAACACGCTAGAAAACTTTCCACCTGCAAATTTGGCCAGGTCGTCCTCCCATCTTTGACAGGGTCTTCCCTTCTTTTTTATGCAAGGAGACAATTATAGGCTTGCTTTATATTCTTGGAGCGATGGACACAATAATCATTCAATTATATTTCATGGTCCCAGTTAATCCTCATCAACAATTATTTGTTAGTTTTAACAACACACATAAGTAGTGCTGAACAGGCCAATACCACTGATATATATTACTAGATATTAATATCAGCTTTCTTTTTCAGGCAAATTGTATCCACTATGAAGAAACAGGAAGAGAATGATCGAGGTATATGAAGAATACAGGAATAATGGCTTGAATTAATGATGAAGCTTGGAGTAAAGTTCTATTCAGGTTTTGCCTGAAGCCAGATGATGATAAGTGTGGAGACCCCCGGGCGACAGCAAGCAGTGCAACATCATTGGAAAAGAGGCATATGGCAGAGAAGTTAATTATATTTGGAAGCAGTGCCAGTTCAAATCACTGGGTCATTAGTTCAACATTCTGTGAAGCTGACGATTTAAGCTATTTGCGAGCTGTACCGATCACAGGCTGCCCACAATAGTGATTTTGTTTGCTGTTTGCATATTGCTGTCAACAATGAAGATTGAAAACAAAATTTTGAATGAAGATAATTTTGTTGGACACCACAGAAGTACATGTACAAGTCAGGGCTTAGTGAGAGAAAGTGCCGTCAAAAGCGAGTGATTGTTCCATGGCAGCCACAGTTTATGCTCAGAAACTTACAATATGTGTGCAGCGTTGTCTAGATTTTGGAAGATCCAGAGTTTCTCACTTAAATGTTTCGTGGTCGATTGTCTGTGTTAAAGGTCGTTTTTTGGTGAGATTTTCTTGCAAAAGTCATTGGTTGGTTGTGTCTTAAATGGTCAATACAAAATGCTTAAGTAATTAATCAAGTATTGTCTTAAAAAAATTAAAGAAATCACAAATAACTTATTAGTCTGTCCCGTCAAGGTTGTCTTTCGAGGTTCAAATGAATTCTATGGAAATCGCCAAGTTGTTTCTTGTTGAAATTGTCGTTATATGGTCAAACATCATCATCATCATCATCATTTCAGCCGAAAGACGTCCACTGCTGGACATAGGCCTCCCCCAAGCTCCGCCACTTCGACCGGTTCTGTGCTTCCCGCATCCAGCGGACTCCTGCGGCCCTCACAAGGTCATCGGTCCACCTTGTGGGAGGCCTTCCAACTTTACGTCTTCCAGTGCGCGGTCGCCACTCCAGAACTTTTCGACCCCATCGGCCATCTGTTCTGCGTGCAATGTGCCCTGCCCACTGCCACTTAAGTTTGGCAATTCTTCGGGCTATGTCGGTTACCTTGGTTCTCCTGCGGATCTCGTCATTCCTGATTCGATCACGCAGGGAAACTCCAAGCATAGCCCTCTCCATTGCCCTTTGGGTGACTTTAAACCTTATGAGGCCCATTGTGAGCGACCACGTTTCGGTTCCATATGTCATCACTGGCAACACACACTGGTCGAAGACTTTCGTCTTGAGACACTGCGGTATGTGTGACGAGAAGATATTGCGAAGCTTCCCGAACGCTGCCCAACCGAGTCGGATTCGACGATTGACCTCTTTCTCGAAGTTGGACCTACCTAACTGGACAGTTTGTCCTAGGTAAACGTACTCGTCCACAACTTCGAGTGCAGCGCCTCCGACCGTCATGAGAGCGGGTGTTACACGGGCATTCAACATGACCTTTGTCTTGTCCATGTTCATTTTAAGACCCACTCTTTCGGAAGCTCTACTGAGGTCATCGAGCATTGTTTTGAGGTCCTCCATGGTCTCAGCCATGACAACTATATCATCGGCAAACCGAAGGTGAGTGATGTACTCGCCATTGATGTTGATGCCAGCCCCTTTCCAGTCCAGAACCTTGAAGACATCCTCCAGTGCAGCAGTGAAGAGTTTCGGAGAGATAACATCTCCCTGTCTAACACCACGCTGCAGAAGGATAGGTTCCGAGGTCTGGTCCTGGAGTCGGACTGACATAGTGGCGTTTTCGACACCTCGATGTACCGATAGTCGATCTGGCACCGTTGGAGGGACTGCAGTACAGCCCATGTCTCGATCGAATCGAAGGCTTTTTCATAGTCCACAAACGCTAAACATAGAGGCAGGTTATACTCTTCGGTCTTCTGTATAACCTGCCGCAGCGTATGTATGTGGTCTACTGTGCTAAAGCCTTTACGGAACCCGGCCTGTTCGGGAGGCTGGAAGTCGTCAAACCTGCGCGCTAGACGGTTCGTGATGACTTTGGAAAACAGCTTGTAGACGTGGCTTAGAAGTGAGATGGGCCTATAATTCTTAAGAAGGGCATTATCGCCCTTCTTAAAGAAAAGTACCACCACACCTCTGTTCCATGCCTGTGGCGTTTTGCCCTCGAGTATGACGGAATCAAACAGCTTCTGGAGGGCCTTAAGAACGGGTTTTCCACCGGCCTTCAGAAGCTCAGCCGTAATTCCGTCATCACCCGGCGCCTTGTTGTTTTTGAGCTGCTTCAGAGCCATCCTAATCTCGTACAAGCTGACGTCCGGGATATCTTCAGTATAGTGTCGGGTCAATCTAGCTCTTGGGTCGTTAGCCAGATTTGTAACGGGGTTTCTTGTTGACGTGTATAACTGTCCATAGAACCTCTCAATCTCTCTCAACAGCTCAGGCTTGGTGGATACGATCCTGCCTTCATCGGTCTTCAGTTTCGTAAGCAGACTCTGCCCAATAGACAGATCCCTAGCAAAGACCTTGGAGCCTTTATTCCGCTCTATCGCGTCTTTAATACGTTCTGTATTAAAGCGGCGGAGGTCGCTTTTCAAGGACTTAGAGATCTGTCTATTAAGCTGCCGGTACTCGAGTGCGTCGTCTGAAGACTGCAGAACCATCTCACGCCTCTCCTTCATGAGCTGCAAAGTAGGATCAGAGAGCCTCTTATTTTTGTCGATACGACGGGTCTTGAAAAACTTAGACCCGACCGTATGGACAGTTTCTACGAACCCATCGTTAAAATCGTCCACAGAGCTCCCTAGACACTCGAAACGATTCTGGAGCTCGAGTTGAAAGCTTTCGGAGTTTTCGACTTGGATCGGTGCTGGACGGAGCGTAGACTTCATTAGTCGAGATCTTTCCAGCTTGATATTGAGATTCAATGTGCCTCTTACCAAACGGTGATCACTACCAGTTTTCACCGCGTTGATCACAGAGACATCATTGAATACTTGCTTCTTCGTCGACATAATGAAGTCAATCTCATTTTTGGTTGCACCATCAGGACTCTGCCAGGTCCACTTCCTGTGCTCACGTTTTTTGAAGAAGGAGTTCATCATAAAGAGGCCTTCCTTCTCCATAAAACTAGCCAGTAGGTGACGCCGGTGGTTCCTACGTCCAACTCCAAATTGCCCCACTCGCAGCTCATCATCGCTTCGTTTGCCTAGTTTCGCGTTGAAGTCCCCCATGACAACGGTGAAGTGAGTTTTGGAACCATGCATGGCTCTGGAAATATCCTCATACATAGTCTCCACCTCATCGTCGGGGTGTGACGAGGTCGGGGCGTAAACCTGTATGACCTTCAGCGAATACCTTGCGGATATTCTGAGTATAAGGAACGCCACCCTGGTCGACACACTCTCGATCTTCACCACGTTGCTCACAAGGGACTTATGGACTATAAACCCGACACCACCTTGGGACTGCTGGTCGCCCTCCCGGAAATAGAGCAAGTTACCGGATTTGAGGATTATCGAGTCCTCCCCCTCTCGTCGGACTTCAGATAGTCCTACTATATCCCACCGTAACCTGCTCAATCCTTCCTCGAGTTCGACCATCTTCTCGTCGGTCCGGAGTGTACGCGTGTTATATGTTGCCAGGTCCAGTTTTCGGTGATTGTGGTAGCCGGATCTCTTCCGGGGATTGTTCGCACCCCTTGCCTCACCGTGGCCTTGACCGCTACCGTAGCCAAGGGTAGGTGGGCCGCCGGGCACTAGGGGCCATTTACTGTTTGTGCTTGTCATGTTGGGGGGGTTTGCCATAATCGCCACGCTTGGCAGGCGGGTTGGCGATCGCAGTATGGTGGTAAAATGCATAGAGAATGCTGCTGCCCATTCTCTAGTAAGTCCCTTAGTCGCCTTCTACGACACTTCTGGTCAAACATAGTTTTATCTAATCCTGGTCATATGCTATCCACAATGGTGATTTTGTTGGCACTTTGGCTTCATAGTGCTCTATGTAAAGAAGATTTAATCCAATATTCTAAATGAAGAAGAGAAAGACAATGGAGAAAAGAGTGGTGTCAAAATCAAAGGATTGTTCAATGATTGACACATTGACAACTATAGTTTTTTTTTTTCTCTTTGGGACAACAAACAATTGCGTAATAATGCTTAACACTACTACATAGAATAAAGAACATTAAAATTTAGGTAATAACGCAACCAGCACCGTTATCCACAAAATAATATAGTAAAAAATTAATTAGGTAGGTACAAGCAAACTTAAGCAAACAAAAGATTTTACTATTATAATGTGATTTATAACAACCGACCTCGAAGCCTATCAGATCTAAACAAAATTTAAATGCATCCATTTCGGAGTAAACCTCATTCGAACAGAAAACTTTCGAATTCGGTTAAAATAAACAAGCAAATCTGTGCAATATTGACTTATGAGGAAATGTGAACAATTTTTTCGCAAATATGTTTCTTGAATTGTGCTAGTGACAAAACAAACAAGTCAACATCAGCGAAATCATCGTTGTAACTTTTCATAATACGCCGTAAAGGCGCTCGCTCGCCTGCGTTAGTCAGTAGTTAACGTTCAGAAACTATACGTGTGCAGCCTTGTCTGTTATGTGGAAGATCCGAAGCGTATCACTTAAACACTTCGATTGTCTGTCTTAACACGTTAGCTGTCCAGTGTACCCAATAGAGTACACGCCGCCTGGGTCCATCACGTCCGTGTACTGAATGAATAGAAAAAACGTAAAATATGTCTTACGTTTTTTCTATTCATTCAGGAAAAGTTTTTATTCAGTGCGCAAAATAAATTTATCGTCGGTTTAAAAAAAAAAAAATCAGCTGTTTTAACAGCTGATTGTTTTTTGTAAAACCGACGACAAAATTCTTCGCTGGGGGTCTAGAATGGTATGCTGGCTGAATTCATGGTTAAAGTTTGCGCGCTGGAATTTTATTTTTGCTGTTTTTTTTTTTTCTAAATGTGGGAAGTGGAAAAACTTAAAAACAACTGTTTAGGAATTCAGCCGTAATTCCGTCATCACCCGGCGCCTTGTTATTTTTGCGCTGCTTCAGAGCCATCCTAAACTCGTACAAGCTGACGTCCGGGATGTCTTCAGTTAGTGTCAGGTCAATCTAGCTCTTGGGTCGTTAGCCAGATTCGTAACGGTGTTTCATGTTGACGTGTATAATTGTCCATAGAACCTCTCAATCTCTCTCAACAGCTCAGGCTTGGTGGATAAGATCCTGCCTTCATCGGTCTTCAGTTTCGTAAGCTGACTCTGCTCAATAGACAGATCCCTAGCAAAGACCTTGGGGCCTTTATTCCGTTCTATCGCGTCTTTAATACGTTCTGCATTAAAGCGTCAGAGGTCGTTTTTCAAGGACTTAGACATCTCTCTATTAAGCTGCCGGTACTCGAGTGCACCGTGTGAAGACTGCAGGACCATCTCGCGCCTCTCCTACGTGAGCTGCAAAGTAGGATCAGAGAGCCTCTTATTTTTATTGATTCTACGATCTTCTCGTCGGTCCGGAGTTAGTGATGGTAAATTCCCGAGAATATTCTCGTTGCGAGAACTTTGCTGTTAAGTTCTCGAGAATATTCTTTTGGAAGGGAATTTACGAGAATTTAAAAATTGGATGACTGTTTTGAATCGGTATATTTTTAGAGTAATAGTTTTGAGTGCATTTGAACGTTTTACGAAGTTTGCGTTAAAATAAACTACTCTACAACTTAAATTGTCAGTAAATTCTCCTGAGCGAGAACATTCCCGAGAATATTATTTAAGTTAAGTCATTATTAGTTATTTAGTACCTACCGACCGTTTTTTGGTGTTGTTTAAGTTAAGTGTTTAACAGTGGAAACTTGTAAATGTACCCTTCAGGTTCATATTGTTTAACAACATTGTTTATGGGGAGTCCGTGTCTACGCAGTAAGACAGCGGCCGAGGGCGTTTGGCCGTTCTAAACCGCCCTACATTATTAATATAAAACCTGTTGTGTGTGTGTACAAGGTGTACAAGGTGTATATGTTAGCTGTAAGTTTCCCAAATAAAATAAAATATTTCACTGTTTTATTTATTTTAAATTCTCATAAATTCTCTTAAATTTCGTTTGGTATAAATGTTAAATTAGGATCTCTGTATTAAAACAAACTTTATGAGTTACAAATAATCAGCTTTAATAAAATAAAAACTAAAAAACACGCTTTAAAAACCAAACTAAAAAAGGAGAAAATAATTTAATTCAATTAAAAAGCGTGGGGTGCTTTTTGAGGTATTTTTATAAACAATTAATGTCAAGCACCCCACGCTTTTTAATTGAATTAAATTATTTTCTCCTTTTTTAGTTTGGTTTTTAAAGCGTGTTTTTTAGCTTTTTAAACTATTATTTATTTTCTATTTTTTAGTTCTGCTAACTACAAAAACGTGACTTTTTTTTTCTCAATTTTTTTTTTAATTATTGAATATTGTCATCGGTCCTCGACAAGTTTACAAAGTTTCAATGAAATCTGACCGTTTAAAGTAGGTAAAAATCGCGCTCAAAGGAGTCGGTTACTTACAAACATACAAACAAACAAACATACAAGTGAAGCTAATATAAAGTGTGTAAAAACATAAGAAAGGTTTACGGTGTAAATAATGAAAAACAAAACATTTGTTCCCAACGAGTAACACCCTCAAATGTCACACTGTTACTCGATGGGATTTTTTTCTGAAAAAATTCCCAACCGGTCACACTACCAGTCACACTGTTACTCGATGGGAATTTCTTCAGAAAAAAATCCCAACCAGTCACACTGTTACTCGATGGGAACACACTGTTACAGAACTTAATGAAAATAAGAATTAAATCGGTTTTTTAAATTTTTATTAAAATCAACAAAATAACAACATTGGTAAATACAGTTACTTAATTACGGACGTTAAACGTTAACATTCGTCATATTGCTAGTAATTCTCATTTTAATGTTTTAGTCATAGTAACAATATCTAAACACAATCGGCCTTATATAATATAACAGAGTAAATCATCACATTTTACAATAATTAACAGTCCTTATTTCTAATATTAATTTGAACCTTTAAAGAAGAATTTTCTAAATATAATCAGCCTTATGTTTGTACCTATATGCATGTATCACAGTAAATCATCACATTTTACAACAATTAACAGTTATTAATTCTAATGTTAATTTGAACTTTAAAGAACAATTTTCTAAATATAATCAACCTTATGTTTGTACCTATATGTATGTATCACAGTAAATCACCACATTTTACAATAAGTATCAGTTCTTAATTCTAGTGTCGTAAAATCTCCAAAGCATGGCCAACTGAAATAAGACCTTGTGTTAATTCCAGCTGCACTTCCTGAATAAACTCGTCTCTTGATATAGATTTCTTACCCCGTTTTCTTTTTGACGGTTTGCCTTGTTGTTTCAGAACATTTCTGACAGTATTCTGAGAAGAATCTTCTTCAATTGTGTGCAAGAAATGCATAATATTCGGGTGTTTTGTTCCAATGGTCTTATTTAGTTTATTATGCCAAGATTCGAGTGCATTTGTTGTGCGATGGGCGTCACCAAAAACGCACCACACTTTTAAATATTCCTCACGGAGCCACTGTTTTTCCATGTAGTTAATGAATTTTTTTGTGCCTGTACCTTCACTATCTCCGTATCTAGCAATTATGTAAACCCATCCATTAATTATCTCGTTTTCGGGCAATAATGGAAGAATCGCACTAAGTTCAATTATTCGCACCTCCTTCAAATCTTGTGACGTTCGTGAGGTCATATTCAGGCTTTTTCCTTTTTTAAAAATGGCTTTGTTGTAATGATAATAACAACCTTTTATTATGACTGTTGGAAAGACTTTGATAATGGCATTCATTGCAGCCTTTTCATAATCAAGTTTAAATTTTGTTGGATTCCAATCCGGCAACTGCGACTTAATCATTTGAAACAGAATTAAGTAGCTCTGCATTGTTTTGTTGGTCATTAAAGCATATATCACAGGGGTTATATTTGTGTGGTTTATTGTACTACCAGTATCTACATGAATTGTATACAATTGCACGAATGGAGAAGGGCAGCTTCTGAATGTGCCATCGCCATAAAATTCTTTTGATTCACATGTAATTTGCCTTGCTTCCACCGAGGAAAATACTATTATTCGTGTATTATTAGTTTTATTTGAGTAGTCTGCTAACAAAAAGTTATTATATCTTGGTGGCACTTCGACTTCAAGAGCGTTTTTAAATAACATCTTTGAAACTCCAGCTTCTTTGTTCCGTTGTCTATACAGTGTACTTTTAACGCTAGTAAATTTTGGTATGTTGGATACAATATTTATACCGGCATCTTTAAGGTTGCCTATCATGGAATTGTATTTTTGTGGAATGTTAGGAAAGTCCGGTTTGTACAATTCAGTCTTTAATTTATGGATTGATTCATCAATTTCGTTCTTCGCAAAGTCTGGAGCATGGCTATGAGCAGTCTCGTCTAGTATTCGTTGATCCTATAAATAGAAAATAGCAACAATAATAACAGGAGTCAAAGCTGTCGTATTAGTAATATTCGTCATATTGTTTAACCCTGCGTATGATTAAAACAAGTTGTTTTAAAACACGTGTTTATAACAGTTCCAAATAAATCGATTAAGTGTTTATGCCGCGTTTGTGTATGACGCATCTACTACTACTTAGCATACATGTTGAACGTCACTTGTCGCGCGCCTAATGTTGTCTTATAGTGTAAACTCGGCTTTATTAATAATACATTTTGAAACAAGTTTTAAGCAATTTTAAAAGCCTTAAGAAAAAATGTTTTAAGCCGCTTTTAATAATAGCGTATGCTTGGAAGAAATGAAAACGAATAAGTATTTAGGACTTTAAGTAGCTTGAAATAAAACAAATCTATAGTTTTATGAAAATAATGCAAAGCATTCATTCACAAATAAACGTATTGATTAACAAACAAACCATAGGTTTATCAGTAAACTTTATTATATAGGTACTTACTTTTATTCTCAAGATTCCTTTGCAAATGTTTCGTTTTGTGCACGCCCACACTATTAATCCGCTACTATGCTTTCGTCTAGCATAAAATTGATGTCCACTTCGTAGCAAAATTGTCCCACCATTCCTTTTAATTAAATTTAATGGCACTTGACCGGACGAACTAGATGCGGTGGGCTCTGACATTGTCGACAACGTGCACTTTGCTTCGTTGCACTGCTCTGACTAATTCATTTTGCGTCCCTCTTCCCCACTTACGACACGTGGCCGCCGCCGCCGGGGCCGCGGGAAGAGGGATGCAAAAGTATTTTTACATTAAATGTGCATGGAAAATAACCGCCATTACACACTCGCGATAACTGATGTTGCCGGCTTATCATAACTTTATTTTGCTATACATAATTTTAATTGTCACAACATACTTATGGCTAATTATATGTATTTGGAAAATTGTTTAAAGTTCAAATTAACATTAGAAATTAGAACTGATAATTGTTGTAAAATGTGATGATTTACTCTGATATATTATATAAAGCTGATTGTATTTAGGTACCCCCCCCCCCCTTATTACGTGGGACTTAAATATAGATGGCGAGATGTGGGTGTAATATTACACCTCTGCCTACCCCTTCGGGGATACAGGCGTGAGTCTATGTATGTATGTATGTATTTAGGTATTGTAATTTTATTTAATTATTTAAGAATAAAACGTTCAAAGGAGAATCACCAGCAATATGACGAATAAATGTTTTTAAAGTAAAAACCGATTTAATTCTTCTTTTCATTAACTACTGTAATATTGTGACTGGTTGGGAAATTACTAATAAGAAGTTCCCATCGAGTAACAGTGTGACTGGTTGGGAAATTAGTAATAAAAAGTTCCCATCGAGTAACAGTGTGACTGGTTGGGAATTTTTTCTTAAAAACATTCCCATCGAGTAACAGTGTGACATTTGAGGGTGTTACTCGTTGGGAACAAATGGTACTTGGTTGTGGTTCTTCGGACTCTTTGTTTATTGATTTTTGTTTATTTATGATTTTCCAATTGTGAGCAATCAGGCAAATTTTTCCTGCTCTTTCGGTATTGAATTTATTAGGTTTTTTAAAATGTGTATTTGAAAATGTGGAAAAAGAGCGTTCCACAGAAGCAGAAGTTGCTGGAGCAGTCAAAATTTTCAGGGCAATTACTCCTACGCTCCACGCAACTGGCTTGACTTTTTTAGCGGTCTCCCAAATAAATTCATTGCTCCACAAACCAGTGCCACATTTATATTCAGACACTTCTTCGAACAGTTGTTGAACTGAAATATTGTGTGAACTGTGTCTTTCAGCCAAGTTCAGAACAAACTCCCATCCGTCTATGTTTTCAGTTGATGTCATTGTTGTACCACGATTTTGCGGGTTTAATAATACCGAAGCATAGTGCATTGGTTTAAGCGCTGTAGCTTTTCTATCTCTGAATTTCTGTTTTAAATGATTGTGTGCTTCTTCGCCTAAAATTTCAGCAACGGTAGGTTTCTCTAGCAGTTCTTTTAATTTGCCGAATGCCGTATGTATCAAATGGATAGAACAGTAATCTCCTTCCAACTTTGTTATCCAATCTACGATTGGTTTTAGTAATACTTTTATGTTTTCAAATTTGTTCCACTCGTCTTCATTCAAAAGTAAATTTTTATGTTTCTGCACACCTTGGGAGTTTAACGCCATGTTTTGAAGAACCGATTTACAATCTAACAGACTTTGAACGCAGTTCAGGTGACTTCCCCATCTTGTTTTCACTGGTAACTGTAATGATTTCGTTACACCCTTGTCCCGTGCAGTAGATTTAAAATCTGCTGAGAGAATATGAGAACGCTGAATACACTTGATAACATCTGTGATATCAGAAAACAGTTTTGTAACTTGTTGGTTTTTTAATATATCGCCAATTATTAAATGCAATGTGTGAGCTTAGCAGCCTGCCCACTTCACATGGGGATATTTTCTTTCCAGCATCTTACCATATTTTTACCATGCTGGTAGTATTATCTGTTATAATCTGCATGATTTTGTCGCTTCCGATTTTGTCAATGATTTTCATATTTCTTGAAATAAATGTTCAGCTGTATGTTTATTTTGTTTAGTCTCTATGAAATCATAAAAGTATGGTGTAGGTGTGTACAAAATTATGTTCACTATGGGCTCGTTTCTTAAATTAGTCCATCCATCCAAAGCAATGTGAATGACTTGAGCTTCACTAATTTTCTCATCAATTTCTTCTTTGATTTTTGAATATTCTTCATCTAGACGTTTCGTTACAAATGTTTTTCTAGTAGGCAGACTAAAATCTGGTAATTTGAAGAACTCTCTCCATAAAGGGTGTTCTACTAGTGCAAGGGTTTGCCCAGACACATAAATCGCTCTAGCCAGCGGGGCCCTGTTAGGACAAAACGCTGTAATCTGTAAAACGTAAATTTGAAAAAAACGGGTTTAAAAGTTTACATCTTTAACTCGTTACCAAATTTTATCCAGTATAGATAATAGTATAATTGTTTTTATAACTTATTTGTCATAATATTTACTCAATTTCATTTTAACATCATATTATCGTATTTTATATAGATACCTCACAATATTAAAAAAATATGTTTTGTTACAACAACATGTAGCTAGCCAATATTCGTCTTTGTTGTGACATAACAATGTAATCATTGATTACTGCGTTTTTAAGTAAAAGACTTTTCTGTTTTATTGTAATCTGCATTGACTCAGACTAAAAGTAAAAATAAATGTATTCTAGATATTGTAGACATTGTACCTACAGCTAACAAAATGTACTCTTTCTAACAGGAACTTATTTGTAAAGTAAATTAATGAAATAAAAAGTGGTCGTTGAAATTTTATTGTAAAGTAGGGAAAAGACAAAGAAGTTTAAAGTAAAAAGTAATAAAAAAGCTTAGGTAAAAGTTTCTGAAGCAGATTCGTCCAAATCTTCGGTGATATTTTCATTGACCAGCAAATCTTCATAAAACTGATACCTGGATTTTGGCATAAATTTTAGTAGTTTTAATAAGTCATCCTTCTTTTTTCGTGAAATACCCTCTGCTTCTGTTCTTCTTGCTACATTGATAAACATGTCAACTTCTTTTCCTACAGTATTCATGATTTCTTTCTTAAATGTTTTAGACAATATATCGAGCTCCTTAAAATCATCAGCTTGGTAATTATTTTTTACAAACAGTTTAGGTTTGCCTCTTCGGAATTCAACAATTTTAAAACTGGAAATGTTGTAATGTCTAGGGAAAACAGATTTCAACTCGCTTTTAAATAGCATAACTTCTTTGTGGTCATGTACGTGAGATGTCAAATTTTTTCGAGATTTTTTAAATGTCTCAACGTAGTCATCTAAATCATATAAATTACCTGACTTGTTCATTTTTAACCGACTTCAAAAAGGAGGTTATCAATTCGTCGGAACCTTTTTTTTTTTTGTTTTTTTTTTTAATTTTTTTTTATGTATGTTCCCCGATTACTCGAAGATGGCTGGACCGATTTGGATTTTGTTTTTTTTGTTTGAAAGGGTATACTTCCCAGGTGGTCCCATAATCATCAAGTCAGGATCTGATGATGGGATCCTGGAGAAATAGAGAGAACTCTTCAAATTTGATAGGCACACAAAGCGATTTAGGTATTTTTTGGAAGAATACTTTCTCGTAGTGGTCTCATTTCGATTTGGTGAAGATTTGATGAAGAACTTTGGAGATAGGCAACGGAACTCCTCAATAAATGATAGCAAATGGACTGGGATTGCTGAAATCTCATCTCTGTCTATTGCTTGCACCAGTTCATAACATAACATCACGCCGGTATGCTGTGAAGGGGTAAGCACATGTGCACCACTAAAAAGTGAAAAATAAAAACTTTTTTCAAAAAAAAACAACCGACTTCCAAAAAAACACTACAAAGTGAAAAATAACTTTAATTTCGGAAGGCGGTGGCAAAAAATTCAAATACAGCACCAAAGACACCGACTTCCGAAATTAAAGTTATTTTTCACTTTGTAGTGTTTTTCTGGAAGTCGGTTGTTTTTTTTTGAAAAAAGGTTTTTTATTGGTTACGGCACCATGAACACTGTCAGCTGACATGTAAGTGTGACCAGGCTCCAGATATTCAACTTTGATGGTTTGGATCTCATTGCAGCAATCGTTGATTAGTCTCAGAAGCGCCGAGTATAAAATTTTATTTTTATTTTGTGCGTTGCAATTGTCTGCATATAAAATAACCGTTTTATAATCTCTGCAATACATTTTTAGAAACAGAACATATGCCGTTGCTACATCAAATGCTTTTCGACCAGATTCGCCTTCATGCCACAACATCGCCGTCGCTGGCTTATTTCCTTTACCTATCCCGGCAAAGGTTTCATTGAATAGGTTCAGTTTTCGGCTAAAGAAAAAACTTTGTTATTTAGTTGTGGCATGGTTATACATTTTTGCATATCTACTGTAAATATTGCGATCCCCGAGTTCTCTTTTTCAGCATCCTTGCTGTCCGTATTCATGTGAGCTCTTGAAATATTTTTATTGTCCAAATGCTGCGGATACTGAATGCAAGCTTCACAATTACATTCATGGCATGAATGGTCCGTGATGTTTTCATCTCTAGGTAGCTTAGGTTTAGGGTGAGCTACATCATGAGCCTCACACTTTGGACATTTATCCTGTACAAGTTGCTGAGTCGAAATGTTTTTCATTTTAATCCTCTTGTGGAATGCAGACCAGCTACATGGCTGCTTGTTTTTACGTTCTAAGTGTTTTTTTAGGAATAGAAACATTTGAGAGAGCGTCAGTCCAGTTGGCAAATATCGTCTGTTGGGTGCATGCTCTAATCTATAATGAGATGATGCCGGATGGAATAGTTCAATGAAGTCATCAATCTCTTTTAAATATTCGTCGGAAAAAGAATGTTTTGGTTTGTGACGACCTCTCAAATCTGGCGCTGCTGATACCTTCGCCGAAACTGGAGTTTTAGACATCTTGAAATTTGCTTTCAATACAGCTAGCACTGCTTGATCATTAGTGTAGCCTAAACTCCTCAGGAACATAGTTTTGCATACACGATGATTAAGTAATCTGTACGTATAGGTGTGGTTTCTCTTGGTGGAGTTAGAATACCGTATGGCAATTTTATTGTTTTCAACGTTACGCGAAATAAAATCTCTTCTTCTTTGTATATCCATATTCCAATAGTTATCCCAAATTGTTTGTCTTTGTTCTTCATCAATATTTACTGCACACTTTCGTATGCATTTATCTTGAAAAGCAGTGCCCATTGGATGTTTCTCTTTGCTAACTTTTAGTCTATCTTCAGGATCTTTAATACGTTTCTTCTTTGCAGGTGGCGGTTCAATAATTTCATCTTCAGTTACTTTATCCGGTTGACAATTTGGGTTTTGAGGATTATTTTCAAAATAATTAACTGCTGTCGACATTTCTTCGTCTTCAACGATTCTATCCTCTTCCAGCTGTAAACTGAAGTGATTGTGTTCTACTACTCGTACAGGGGGTATCGTGTCATTATTATTTTGGGATTGGAAATTTAAATATTCGTTTGTTATTCTAGTAGGTCTAACATTTCTCATTTCCACAAAATCAGGCTGTAGTTGCGTTGGTGGTAAATAATGTATATCTTCATTTACTTCATCCGGGTGCCAATTTTGGTTATCATAAATATTTTCGATATTAGGAACTGCTGCTGACATGTCTTCGTCTTCATAGATCCTGTGTTTTTCCGATTGTAATTTTAAAATTTCAGTAGATTGCTCGACAGGTAGTATTGCGTCTTCATTATGTTTCTTGTTTGCTAGTGGTAAGTCGTTCTTATTATTTTTAGATTGTTGATTGTCGTTTTCAATTATCCCAGTAGGTTCCGTTTTTGTATTTCTCGTTTCCACATAGGTTATAATTGTAGATGTAACGTCGTTTTTTACATTAGGCTGACCAATTGGAATTTCTTCGTATTCTTTACAGTTCGATGGTAAACGAAAGTAACTATTTTGAATACTGTCCTCCTGAAACAAAACATGGAGAATCCATTTAAATAGTTACAGGTAAAAGCATCCCAACATAAACAAACGTTAACTTCATTAATTTTTAAGAGGTCAATGCGCTCCTGTTGTGCGCCTAACTTAACAATTTAAAACAGAATAAGGTAACTTTAAAAACTTTAATAAAACAAAAAAAAATATGCGACCTTTTTTTTCGTTATAGGTTGTTTTACAAATAGTCCCAGGCTCTGTTAATGATCACAGATGTTTGACCAGGGTGGTCAAACATCTGTGATCATTAACAGAGCTAGATACAGAGTTAGATTCTTGACTAGTAGAAACAAAACAAAAAACAAGGACCAAGAAAGAGAAAGTTTTTAACTGTTTTATTAGCGCCGTATTGGTGGTGAGATTTCGTCCGAGTTGATAGTATACAGGGTGTTTGGTAGATGGGTGCAAAGCCTGAAGGGGGTGATATCTTAGACCATTTAGAATTTATTAAGCTAAACTTGTCTTAGACAAAGTCTGTTCCTTGTATTTTTTTTTAAACTCTAAGGTTTTTAACAATAATACCCATTTTTTTTCAATGAATTGTTAATAGTGTCCAGTAAAAGCTGTTATGTTATTATTTTCTATTTATTTTTTATTTATGTAATGTGACATTAGTCAAACAAAATAATTCCTAAGCATCTGTATCATCAGAGAAACATTCTACGCCATATTCAAGTTTAAGAAACTTTTAAAAATCAAGATAATGTTTTGTTTACGGCATAATAAAAAAATTGCCTCAGTTGTTCAAACCTTTTTAGAAACATGCTTGGTTATTGCCCTTTCTTTTGAGGTATTATTTACACAGATGTCTCATCAACTCTTGGAATTAGGATGTACAAAGCAAATTGAGTATGAAAATGGTTATTTTTGAAAAGATCAATGAAACAACATTTTTGTTAAAATTATTTATTGTTCATGTTCAAAATGTTGACCGCGGTTTCTTATACAAGCGCGTGCCCGTCTTCTTACTTCTGTAGTCGTGATTTTTAATTTCATCTCCTGCTTCATGACTTGAAAAGCCGTTTGGATTCTTTCTATTAATTCTTCTTTAGTTGAGATTTCAACGTGCGTGTAGACGAGCTCCTTGGCCCGTCCCCAAACGAAAAAATCCATAGGAGTTAAATCGGGTGATCGAGGTGGCCAAGGGATGGACCCGTCTCTGCCAATCCAGCTCTCTGGGAAACAATTATTTAAATGTTCTCTCACGTTTAGGGTCCAGTGTGCTGGACAACCATCTTGTTGAAAAATCATTGGTCTTCTCATTGCCAATATTGGTATTTCGGTCTCGTCCAGAAGCTCTGGGAGATAATTTTGGAGGAATTCCAGGTAATTTTCTCCATTTAAATTATCTGGTAGGAAGTGGGGACCAATCAACGTTCGACCGATTATTCCAGCCCACACGTTAACTGAAAATTTCCTTTGGAACGACACTTGCTTCTTCCAGTGTGGATTGTTCTCCTTGTCGGTCCATCGATGAAGATTGTGAAAATTGGTAATTCCTTCTTTTGAAAATTTTGACTCATCGGTCCACAAGATGGATTTTAAAAACCATGCATCTTCAATGTCACTATTTAACAAAGCGAAGTGTGAAACCCCCGGCGCTCACACGGCCTGCTATGCAACCCGTGCAAGCACAGAGGGAGCACAAAGTGGTGGTCCGCGCAGAAGTTTACTCCAACTGGCGGTACAGGAGCACGACCAGCTGGGGCAGGCCACAAGCCGATCCTGTGCGTGCCGACGTTCGGGTAATCGCAGCGACCCCGTTAGGGGGCGCGGCAAGCGGTATCGGGGCATCGCCCCCTGACCGCGGATGCAGCACAGCGACCCGTAAATACGGGCCTATCATTTGGTTCGCCTCCACAGGGCTTACGGTAGTTCCTGTGCTGCCGCTCCTCACTCCCTCGGTGATGGCGTCCCGGGCGGCAGTCGTCATCCCAGCAGGTGACCGTCAACGCAACGGGGGATCCGGGCACCACCCCAGTTCGACCCCTGCGGGCGTGCCGACTGAACAGCGCAGCTGCTTATAAAGGCGTTCACTTGTGGGGGGGAAACGTCACAATATTTTACTCGATTGTACTACGAGTCTTAAGCCAAATGACAGATAAAGTGAATGATTTGTCTATGATGCGTCCGGTGCACGTTCCACTAGCGCCATGTATTCGCCGTCTCTCGCAGCTGTTAAACTATATGGCTGCCGTCAGCTATATAAAGTGTATCATTGTATGGACAACAAGGTAAACCAACCAAAGTCAAGTAATTCCGACGTTTTAGGGAGTTTGTCGTTAAATCGAGTGGCGTTAAATTGAGTTTACACTGTACTAGTTTTAATTATAAATTATTTACCTGATCAAAATTGGTTTGTGGTTCTCTGACAATGTTCTCTGCATTGGATTGTTCTTGACGTCTTTCTTGTAGTGATGTATTATTTTTGAAACTATAACTAGGTAATCTGCTTAAAATTGTAATGTCTGAGTTGTCTGACAAAGGTGTTTTTTTTTATCTATATTGTTTTTAACACTTCAGGAGCTCGAGCTTTTAACCAAATGATTAGTCATTCTAGTCGCGTTACGATTTTTGTAACGTTGGCCACAAAATTAACATAAACTACTCAAAACAAAATAGGGCCCACCACGTTTTTTGGCTGTCCCTAAAAAGTATGTATGTTTACCTGTTTTTTATGAATAGTTGTGCATAGGATAGGGATTAAGAAACTGTTTAAGCATAATCAATCATTAAAATTGTTTATTTTGATAAAACAAACTCAAAAAAGCAATTTTTAGAGAAATTGCAGCAAAATAATGAGAAAAATAAACTTAACCTAACACTGTTTTTCTGTGACTAATGTCTGAGTAGTGTTTTTCTCAGTAGCGAGTGGGGCCTCCTCTACTTCGTATGCACTCTCTGAGCCTATCTGGTACACTTTCAATCAGATGGGTAACATTTTGCTCTGGTATTCCTTCCCAACAGAGTTTTAGTGCGTTAATAAGCTCTTGTCGACTATTCACCTGACTGTAGTTCTCTTTGAGGCTTCTTTTCAGTTGATCCCATAAATGTTCAATAGGATTGAGATCGGGGCTCATTGCAGGCCATGGCAAAACTGTAATATTGGCATCAGAAAGTGCTCTTTGTGTGATACGGGCCGTATGGGGACGGGCATTATCTTGCATAAAAACAAAACCAGCACCCACTCTTTGTGAAAATGCAATGACATGAGGTTGGATTACTCGCTCAACGTACCTGGTAGCAGTAACAGAACCCTCTTCCAAAATTATCAGCTCTGTTTTGCCTAACAAGCTAATTCCACCCCACACCATAACACTTGGACCCCCGAAACGGTCTGTTCCTTGGATGCATGGTCCTGTGAAACGTTCGCCTTGTCTTCTCCACACCCGTATTCATTTGTCATCACTGAAAAACTTGACCTTACACTCGTCTGTAAAGAGTACTGTCCTCCAGTTATCCATGGTCCAGTCCAAATGTTCCCGAGCGTACCTTAAACGCGCTGCTCGGTGAGCCCTAGTCAATTTGAGTCGAACAGCACGTACTCTGGAACGTTGGCCATCTTCATGGAGGCGATTGCGAATGGTTTGATCACTGACTTGTGTGCCAGTCGATTGCCGCAGTCGGGTTTGTAAGGCCCGGGCGGTAACGGTACGCTCCCGACGTGCAGTTAAAGTGATATACCGGTCTTTATGAGCAGTTGTGGCTCTGGTTCTTCCTGTTCCAGGTCTCCTAGTTACACTCCCGGTTTCCTGGTAGCGCATCCAAACGTTTCTGATAGCTCTTCGCGACACACCGACACTTATTGCTACAGATCTCTGGGACGCTCCCTCCTGAAGCAGGGCAACTGCTCTTGCTGCAGTTTCCAGGTCCATATGACGTCGAGAACTAGCCATAGTTATCACCATTAATACAGAAATTAAACAAAAGTAGTCCAAGAAAGCAACGTCTAACCACAAAACTTAGAGTCACACTGAGAACACAAGTGATAAAATTAGTGCAATGTTGCATTTTTTCAAGCACTTCACTTTTTATGTCTATCCACTTGAATGAAACGCGTAAGTTGTCACTCGAAACATTATTAATGACTCATAAACATGTCAACCAAACAACTAAATGCTTCAGTTTGCTAATCATTGCCTCTTGAGTAATTCTAAGACAAAAAATTAAAATAAATGATGGTGGGCCCTATTTTGTTTTGAGTAGTTTATATACTGTTATCCCATTCTTTGATTTCTCTTTATAGTAATTTTACACTTTTCCTTTTGGTTTCATAGTGAAAAAAAAACGACGGGTTGCACTCCGGGAGTGCCGGCAGAAGTGAAAACTTGAATATTAACGTTGTGCATAAACACTTTATACACACGAATTTTACGAATACACAACAGTGTGGCAACTACAGAGCCATCAGCTGTCACCATCCATGGATGCGCGTGGCACGCTGTAACATAAACACACACGAACATTCGCGCAAGCGTCCTGCGCCGCCTAAACGAAACAGCAGGCGCAGGCATACATTTTCGCCGCGCCGTAGAAAGAGAGGGGGATACTTCCTCTCCTACGCCGCGCCGCACGGTGGGCTTTAAAAGACTTCGGGATTTCAATTTGCAATTGCCGGATTTTTTGCTTACTGGTGGTAATTCTATAAAGGTACCTCCTCTCATTGGATTGTATTTATTTATATTAATTTCTAAATGGCTAAGTGTAAAAAATGACCAACATGAGTCACGCTGTTCAAACTCGGTTAGTTTCGTTTTTAGCACTTCTAAAGAATTCTTGTGAAAATCATTTAGATCAGAGTTTTTATAAATTACTATCAATTTTGTATTAAAAGATTTTAATAACTGCTTTGTTTTTGCTAATAAGAAGTAAGCAAATAATTCCAAATTGATTTTAATACAATTAATTATGTTTTTCCAACGATATTTCAATAACTTTTCTAATATCACTTTGTGAGTCATTCAAGAACGCTTCAGGTGTAAGATAATCTATTTCCTGAGCGGGATTTAAACGGTAAGTAACAATTCTGTTTTTAAAAGCAGGCGCTATTATTTTAATATTATCAAATTCAGTTCTCAATAAACAGTTTGACTTGTGTAAGTTAGTTCTCATATGATATTTAAATTTATGTTTCGGTATTTCAAGAAGGCATTTATCACATCTCATTATTATTTCATAAGCTGATGCAATGCTCGATGGTTCAACTGAAAGAAAACAAGAAACAATATTGATGACATTTTATTACTTTAGAAGAAATCTTAAAACCTATTTGAGTACTGTAAATGATTAATAACTTTAGGTACTATTATTTATATTAATTAAAAATATGATTACAATGGTTAAAAATAAATGCTTAACTTTTATAAATATCAGGAACAATTTCATTAATAATAATTACTAATAAATGTTTTTGGAATCCCATTGAATTCCTTACGTGTAGCGCTAATGAATTTAGTTAAGTGCGCCCATGCTTCTGTGCTTACATCAGTTTGGTTTTTAACTGTAATAACAGAATGCTGCCATCTATTAATAGGCAACACTTTATCTATATCATCACATTTATATACTTTTACTTCGACATAGTGCGAACCAGTTTTAGCAGTGTGCGCTTGCTTACTATAGCCGTTGGCAATCCTACTGCTAATATATGAATATATAGGCGTTTTTTTACCCCTCGGTGCTGATGAAGTGCTAGGCTGGTCTTCATCCTCGCTGTCGTCGCTCCCGAATAATTCAGCAGCTGTGTGCAGGTCCGGCAACTTAGCAGGGTTTATTCTTGGTTTCTTGTATTTTGAGTGCCTGGATGTTGATGGAGTCGCAGGAGTCGCAGTGGGCATCCTGCTTCGCTTTTTCTTAGTTGGTTCCTCAACCGAAACGGCCTCAGTAAGCGTTTCAGGAACCCCCACGCTTGGAGAGTCGTCCTCTGACAGGAACAGGTCGTCCGCTAGCTGGGATGTCTTGGACCTGAAATAGAAATATTCGATTACAAATAATTTACATAACATACATTTACATATTGGTAGATAATAAGATAAATAATATACAATGGAGTCAGGCTTGATACAAAAAACTGCGACAACTGCGATCTTTGTGACAACTGCGATCTATGGCGTACAAAAACACGCTTCTGCCTGCCCTTAATGGCATACAGGTACTGTAAAATAAACCAGGAAAAAAATACTTACATTTAAAAAATATAAATCCGATGATTCCTCACAGTTTAGAACCAGCGTTGATCTTCCTTCGAAGGATGAGGGCGCAATAGTGCTCCACGTCGTCTGGACGTCGCTGCGCCCCCGAAGGGGGCGCGAGGAATCGGTTTCGGGGCTTTTGGCCCCATGACCGAGGGGTGTTTCTCTCAGTCCCCAGAATTGGGGACCCGTCTTGTGGTTTCCCCCCCCTCTCCCCGGGGGGAGGGGGTGGGGGGTGCTCTTCTTCGTACACCTATCCGCCTGGGGGGGGGGGGGGGGTTGCCTCCCCCTTAGCGAGTTTGGGTGTGTTTTTGGGGGTGTGACTGTAGGAGCGCCCTAATGCTTCTCGGCACCCGTGCGACCTGGCCCCTGCCGGGTGAGATCCCTAGTTCCCTAGGGAAGGCCCAGCAAAGGCCGATCTAGCAACAGGGCGTCGGTTTGTTTGGCGCTCACCTACAGTGGGTGCTTTCCGCGTTCCCAGCGACGCGACCGGGTCTAGCCAGTGGCGCCGTAGGTCGCGGGGCGTGGTGGTGTGTCGGGCGACTTGTGTTGTGTGTGCGTCGCTCGTGTGGTAATTCTGTGTGTTTTTGCGAATGTGGCGTAATGTTTGTGTGTGCCGCGCTCGTTGCGCCTATGTTAACTTAGGCGCCGCATGCGCGGCGGTGTCGAGTAGGTAGTGTGGAGTCTATTTGTGCGGGAAAGTCGCGTGTAGTGAGTAGACGACTTACCCGGGCGTCAAGTCCGGTTGCGCGACGTCTGCGACGGTGTCAGCGACGAGGTCGCGCGGGAAGCGTTTGTAGTCGGGCGGTCGCGCGTGCCACGGCGCGATGTCTTTGATGTGTAGGTGCTCGGAGTATGCGGCACGCGCGAACATCCCCTTCGCCAGTCTCGCGCTGAAATCTTCGATGCTCTCGACGCGCAGGTCTCTGTGAATGACGTCATTCCTCACGTACCGAGGAGCTTTTACTATTTGACGCAGCGTGTAGTTCTGCTGCGTCCTAAGTTTCTTTCTGTGCTGCTCGGCCGTGAGGGCGAGCCAAGCCGGGGCGGCGTAGGTGAGCTGTGGACGCACGTAGGTCTTGTATACCCCCAGCTTGACTCGCGTGGAGAGGCGCGACGAGAGCACCGGGCGAAGTAGGTGCCGAGTGACCTTTGCCCGGGCTACCGTGTCGCAGACGTTCGGGCCCATGGTGAGCCGATTGTCAAGTGTGACCCCCAAGTATACATTACATCGAGTTTAGCACTAGAATGCCATAATGCACTAGAAAGAGTAACGGTTGCCAACCGCAACTCTGTGACACTGCAATGGATAAAAGGACATAGTGGATCGCTAGGCAACGATGCTGCTGACGAACTGGCCAGAAGGGCATCCAGCGCGTCAGTATGTGGTCCCGAGCCCATCGTGCCCATCCCCTTCAACCAACTACGCAGGTGGCTTCAAGAATACACCCACACACAAGCCGAGAGCTGGTGGAACCTAACACCAGGCTGCAGGCAGTCTAGGGAAGCAATGCCATCCTTGGATGGCAGGCTGACCAGACGACTGTTACGCCTGGACAGGAAAGATCTGCGTCTGGTGACTGGAACCATCACAGGACACTGCCCACTAAACAAACACTTCTACACAATAGGCATAACAGACAGCCCCTTGTGCAGGGCTTGCATGGAGGCCGAGGAGACCGTCACGCATGTGCTTTTCGAATGCACAGGCGTAGCCCAGATTAGAACAGAAACCCTCGGGGAACCCAAATGTTACACAGATATTCTCAACAGACCAGGAGTTATAGCCAACTTCTGGAGGGAGGTGGGCTGGCTGGAATGACAACCGAAGGCCGCCATGGCTCACGCACAATGGTCCACTTGAAGGACTAAGTGCGGAAACCAAAACCCTTAACATAGAACATAGAACATAGTGACCCCCAAGTACTTGGCGGTCTTGGTCCACTTGACCTCGGTCCCCATGAGCTCAAGGCTCGGTGGGTATAGTCGGCCTCGTGCCGTGACTATGATCGCCTGCGTTTTACCTGCGTTCACCGACAGTCTCCACTTGCTGAGCCAGTCAGGAAGGTCGTCCAGGGCGCGCTGCATTTTGACGGCCGCGTGGTCCGCATTGAGCGACGTGATGTAGTGATGTACGCGGCGTCGTCAGCGTACAGCGCGAGCTTCGCTGTGTTCGTGGCGGGTATGTCCTCGGTGTACACAGAGTATAACGCAGGCGAGACACAGCTCCCCTGCGGCACCCCCGCGGTGACGGGGCGTGCGCTGGAGAGCTCGTTCTCCACCGAGACCTTGATCGTCCTGTCCTGTAGGAAGGAGGAGACCACCTGTATCAAGCGACGGGGCGCTGTGGTGAGCGTGAGCTTGTAGATCTGGCCGGCGTGCCAGACCCGGTCGAATGCCTTCTCCATGTCGAGGAATACTGCTGCGGCGTATTCCCTCCTGTTGAATGCCGCCGTGAGGAGGTGCAGTACCCTCGACAGCTGGAGCGTCGTGCTGTGCTCGGCCCGGAACCCGAATTGTTCCGGACGTGGTGTGATGTGCGGCGACAGGTGGCGCAGCAGTAGTTTCTCGAACACCTTAGAGGTGGTCGATAGAAGCGTGATCGGCCGGTAGCTTTCGGGTTTGAGGACGTTTTTCCCGGGCTTGGGCAGCATGATGACCTTACCCACCTTCCAGCTGGTGGGGAAGGCCCCGGTGTGGAGTATGCCGTTAAATAGGCGAGTCAGCGCCGCCACAGCTTTCTGTGGCAGGTGGCGTAGTGCGGCGTTTGTTATACCGTCCGCACCGGGCGCTTTTTTGATTTTAAGTTGTCTTATTGCCCCCAGCACTTGGCCCGGGGAGAAGAAGATGGGGTCCTCATCCTGAGCTACCGGCGTCTTGAAGTACTTTCCAAGGTGTCGTTCGACCTCTGCAACGTGGTCGTGCGCGTCCGTCGGGTTTGGCGAAAATTGACGCTCCAGGTGGGCGGCGAATATTTCGGCCCGGTCGGCCGCCGTGTATCGAAGCGCCCCGTCGCTGTTTAGCAGAGGGCGCACCGGGGCTGGGGTGTTCTTAAGGCGTCTGCAAACTCTGTGCACCGACGTCCAGTCGCTGTCTGCCTCGTCCAATTGTCTCTCCCACTCGGATGAGCGCGCCTGTATCTCGGCCTTCACTTTGTCCGTGATCCTATTTAGCTGGGTTTTGACAGAGGGGCATCTTGTTTGTTGCCACTGCTTGCGAAGCCGCCTTTTGTCGGCGATCATGTTTGCAATGTGTGCGGGAAGCGGTTTATATCGGCCCTGGTTTGCAGTGGCCGTGCATGTCGCCGCCTGTAAGGCGTCCTGCATGCAGGCAGTGACCCCCTCCGCCAGCTCGTTCACTTCCGTGACGTTAGTGACAGGCCGAGAGTGTATGGTGGCCTCCATCCTTTCCCTAAAAGTGGTCCAATCCATGTGACGACGTGGCGCCGGATGGGCAACTCGGGTGGTGTGTTCAGATAGACTGACGAGCACGGGCTGGTGATCCGACTTCAGCTCGTCGTCTAACACTTCCTGCGCGATCTGGCAGGTGAGGCCTCGGTGGACAGCAATGTCCAAGACATCGGGCGTCTGGTTTGGTGCGTCCGGGTAATGCTTGGGCACCTCCGGCCCGAGCACGTCGTACCCGCGGGCCTCTGCGTCTGCGAAGAGCCGTCTGCCGGCTGCATTCGTAGTGCAGCTGTTCCACGCTGGGTGCTTGCAGTTAAGGTCGCCGGCTATGATAGTAGGCTGCGGCGACGCGAGTAGTGCGTGTATGTCGGCGATAATCAGTTGGTCGGCCGGCGGCCTGTACGCCGCATACACGTGTAAGTCGTTGCCGGCGACATGGAGTTTCACTCCCAGCGCAGTTATGCTGCTGAGTGCGATGGGTGGGAGTTCCTGGTGGACGACTCTTCGTTTCACCAGTACTGCCAGACCGCGGTAGCACCTGTTGTTGGACGAAAGTTGCCCATCCATCCTGTAGATAATGTAGCCCGGGAATCGGACTATGTCCGCCGGGCCCAGGAACGTCTCGCTGATGAGCGCCACGTCGATGTCCTGTTCCTGGAGTAGCGGACGGAGGAGCGCGACCTTGTCTCTGAGGCCGCGGGCGTTCCAATGTACCATCCTCACCGGTTCAAGCATTTCTGCTAAGCATAACTACCTAATAGTGCTCCACAATTTCTATCGATGATTTAAATACCTTTCCAGGATGTATTGATGCATGCCCAAAAATGGTAAACGCAAAAACGAGAGCAAAATATTGCAAAGATAAACCAAATTGATATACTAACCGAATGACCCGGCGTTACCTCATTATTTTATTACTTCGGTACCTACATATTAATTAAGTTTTATGAATTGTACAAAAACTATGGTAATCTATATAAAAATATATAATATAAGCAAAGACTACTATTGAGTACAGCTATTAAAATAGATAAGTATTTTAACAACGAACTAAAATCTGAAATTTTATAGTAGTGTAAAGTATTTGTTGCTCTATTAAATTGCTTAAGCTAGCAAATAACTCTATCCGTATGATAAACCGCATACCCCGACTTTATATGCCTTATTTTTATTCGAATTTTTATCATCGGGTAAGTGTAATCAGTAGAACAAACATACATTCCAACTTAAAGTATTATTAGAAATGTAACGTCAACAATGCAACTGTAGGTGTCAGATCATAGCAAGGGTTAGATTTCATCTAACCATTTTTGGATAGCAGAAGAAATCTCCACACCAAAGCTATTATTTTCAACCTTATGAACAATATTTTTTTTTACACAATTTTAATATAAATTGCTCACATTTATTCGAAACAACATAAGTTTTTACACGCTTTATATTAGCTTCACTTGTATGTCAGTATGTAACTCTCCGTGGGTAATTTGTTATTAGCTTCACTTGTATGTTTGTTTGTTTGTTTGTATGTAACCGACTCCTTAAAGCGCGATTTTGACCCACCCTAAACAGTCAGATTTCATTGAAACTTTGTAAACTTATCGAGGACCGATGACAATTCAATAATTTAATAAAAAAGGAAAAAAAATATATAAAAAACACGTTTTTGTAGTTAGCAGAACTAAAAAATTTAAAATAAATAATAAAAAACACGCTTTAAAAACCAAACTATAAAGAAGAAAATAATTTAATTCAATTAAAAAGCGTGGGGTGCTTGACATTAATTGATAATAAAAATACTTCAAAAAGCACCCTTTGTGCTTTCAATTGACTTTGCCGCTTGCTGCTGGTTTTGAAGTGATTATAGATATTGCGAACCAAAGTTTCGCATTCGGGTGGCAGTTCTTTGCAAGCCTCGCTTGAGCATAAATGTAGTGAATGGCAAATACATTTTAATACGACTATTCCTGGGCACAAGTGTCTGAATCTCGTCGAAACCGAATTATTGCAGCCCATCATCGTGTTACAACCGTCGGAGTCGAATCCAACTATGTTTTTTAGAGGAATGCAACTATCTTCCAATGATTTAATTACGACCTCGAATAGACGTTTTGCACTTGTTGTGTGATCTACGTTATCATCGCCGAAAAGGTCAATGAGATCCCAAAATCGACTTACAACACGCCCCATCTTTGGGTCGTAATATCGTACAACCACGCACATCGTTTTTATGGAACTGATGTCTGTGCTCTCATCTACACTCAGGGGCACATTTAACCGGCCACCTACATTTTGTCGATTATTTCAAAATTGTATCGGATTTTAACTAATTTTGTTATAAAATTACTTTGGGTGAATCTTTGAGAACACAAATAAAATATGTGTAAGTTGTGAAATGGTTTAATCAAGATAAAAAATTTCAGAATGCGAATATGCAGTTTCCTGACCAAAAACGACATTAGCGAAAAAATTTAATTAAAAAAAAGTATGCTCTAAATTATCGCACTAATAACGTGTATTTCCTCCTCTGGCCCTAATCACCTCTTGTAATCGATTTGTAAGCCCGTCCATTATGTCTTGGTTGTCGCTTTGTGGAATGTTCCTCCACTCCTCAACAGCTGCAGTTTTCAGTTCACTGATGGTCGTAGGAGCTGGTGTTCCACTCCGAATTCATCTTTTTAGGTTGTCCCATACATGCTCTATCGGGTTCAGGTCAGGACTCCGAGCTGGCCATGGTAATCTCTGAATATTAATGGCGTCCAAGTACTTTGTGACAATTCTCGCGGTGTTTGCACGAGCGTTGTCGTGCATTAAAACAAAATTATCGCCAATGAATGGAGCAAATGGCATCACATGTGGTTCTAGGACTTCTGTCACGTACCTGTGAACATTAACGCTGCCTCTATCGAAGACCACCAACTCTGTACGGGCCTCGTAACAAATGCCACCCCACACCATAATCGAGCCTCCCTTGTAGCCCACTGTTTCAACCACAGCACATTCAGCAAACCTTTCACCACGGTGTCTATACACCCGCTGACGTCCATCAGGACCTCGTAAAGAGATTCTTGATTCATCAGAGAAGAGAACTGCTTTCCATTGCTCTGACGTCCAATTTAAATGTTCTCAAGCAAAAGCAAGTCTCGCTCTTCTGTGAGTTGTCGTTAGCTGTGGTACGCGAGCTGGTCGAAATGATCCCAGATCCCTCTCTGCTAACCTTCTTCTTATTGTTCTTAGGCTCACATTTACTTTTCGTACCTCGAATAAGCGGTTAAGAGCCTCAGAAGCCGTTGTGAACCGATTTCGAAGAACGTTCGAGACGATGTAACGGTCATCTCTGTCTGCTGTACACCGTCTACGACCTTGTCTTGGTCTCCTTGTGTTAGAGCTCTTACACACGAGCGGCATGTTCCCAACGGCAGAGGTAACTGCAGCCGTCGACGCGCGTCGGCGGCAGCCGTCGACGCGTCAACGGAAGCCGTCGACATTTCAACTTCGAAGATCAAGTGTCGCTATAGGTCGACTGCTGCCGTCGACGCGTCGAAGGTTGCCGTCGGATTGCCGTCGACGCGTCGACGGTTGCCGCCGACGCGCGTCGACGGCTGCAGTTACCTCTGCCGTTGGGAACATGCCGCTCGTGTGTAAGAGCTCTAAGAACCAGTCTCTCTGAAACGCCGGATAGCATCTTGGATAGTGCTTCGAGGATATCCAAGCATTCGTTCAATCCGACGCTGGTTAAACCCAGCGTCTGCAAGTGCTACAACCCTAGCTGCTCCAGCTGCGTCTAGTGGCATTTTTTTGGTGTAAATAAGGTCACAGCACTTCAATACCTCGGTTTTATTCGAAACAATGGTAAGACAACGTTGTAAAACAAATTTATCCTTCACACAAAACGAGGGGCGAGACTGTCAAATTTCTACTGAGCTGATTATTGTTGAATAAAAACCACAAAAGAAAAAAAAACGCGGGTTTAAGTGTTTTCTTTATTTCAGATATGTCCACTTATAAAGTTACGCCTAGTAGTCAAAGCGCAAGTTAACATAAACAAACGATATGGAATTTCGAATGAGTGGACGGTTAAATGTGCCCCTGAGTGTATAAGCACCGAAAACTTTTGTGATTTTAAATCAGAAAGAAAGAAAGAAAAAACGTTTATTTGCGGTAAACATGACGCAAAAAGTTAAGGAACACAAAAAAAAAAATAAGAAAAGGAAAGGATCAGCACATAAATCTAATTTTTCCGAATCTCCCAAGACATTATTTATTACGACTTGCAACTTTGTATGCTTCATTTTCACATTTTTAGCAATATTCGAATCAGGAAAAGCATCAACTAACAAATCTGACAAATGGTCCATACTTGCATGTGGAATTTTATGCTCAGCCATAAATGCTGCTAGCTTAAGGCGTATTTAGCTTTCTCCTCCTCTGCCAATATTTTCCCTGATTGGAACACTTTTGAAATTGGTTGTTGCTTGGACATACTCTTTAATTTAGTTTGGTGTTTCTTACCCGCACTATGACGTTGCAAAAATCAAAATCAAAATCAAAAGTCATTTATTCAAACTAGGCTGAGAGTCAGCTCTTTTTGAACGTCAAAATAAAATTACATAAGACAGTCCCCCCAAAAACGCCCGCCCTTCACCACTTCCTAGTGCTTTAGCTGGGAAGAAGAAGTAGCGGAACAAACTCCCCAGCAGCACAGCTGTCTGTTAAGTTAGAAGAACTTGTTTCTATACAATAATAGGTAATAAAAATTACGAAACACAAAAAAAAACATAAAATTTGCCATATGTCAGCTAGCACACGCCAATATACCATCAAAAATTGAAAACTAAAAATAATAGAAAATTAAAATAAAACGTAAACAGAACTTCCAATCTAAATAAAAGCCTCTAGGCATAAAGGGCATGCCCGCTTACATATGTAATTCTGCATTATGCAAATATAGCTATAAGTAACTTATAACAAAAGTTAAACTAGGACCTCTGGACTAAATAATAAATACATTAGGGGGGCTTGTGGCTAAGTAATAACAGCCACACGGGTCGTTAGATCAGGTTAAGCTACACTTGCCGCGATTGGTCCTTGGATGGGTAACCATCTTTACATAAAACATTTTAAAAGAGTAACGGTGGAGTTTCTTGCCCATTCTTCTCCATACGAAATTACATTTTAGAAGGGGAGCCGAGAACATAAGCCATGACCAATTATTAAAATATAAGATCCAAGAAATCCTCAATAATTTATAACCATAATACCTCTAATTACAATTCTCATATGAGCAACAGAAGAATAAGCAATTAATGATTTAATATCTACTTGACAAAAACATTTTAATCTAATATAAAACCCCCCAATTAATCATTAGATTAATTGGGGTATTGTTATTAAACAATACTAATATAATTTAATTTTAAATTTATTTCTTGTAAAAAAAATAATAAACGTAATAATCCATAACCCCCTAATTTTAATATAATACCAGCTAAAATTATAGAACCTAAAATAGGAGCTTCGACATGAGCTTTAGGTAACCATAAATGAACAAAATGTATAGGTATTTTTACTAAAAAAGCTAAAATTATAGAAAAATATATTATATAAATATTTACATTAATTTTTTTTAAAAAATAAATTATTATACAATTCATCTCATTAGAAATATAAAAAAATCCAATTAATAAAGGTAAAGAAACAAATAAAGTATAAAATAATAAATATATTCCAGCTTGAATTCGTTCAGGTTGATAACCTCAACCAATAATTAATAATAAAGTAGGAATTAAACTCCCCTCAAAAAATTAATAAAATATAAAATATTTATTGTTCTAAAAGTTAAATATAATATAATCAAAAAAAAAAAATAATATTAAAAATAAAAAATAAAATTAATAAAATATTTTAGGGGTTTAAAATATTTTTAAAGAAAAAATTGATTGATTTATAATAAATTAGTATTGTAGAAGAATTTTGAAATAAATTAAATAATAAAATTAATTTAAAGTATTATTATTATTCTATTAAAAAAAATTATTAATTAATTTTTTTATAGAATAAAATTATAAAATATAAACCACCTTGGGCCTTTACATAACCTAAACTTACAATTGGCTTAAATTAAAATTAATTCTAAAATAATAAATTACAATCAAAATAAGTAATCTCAATATCATTTTTTACTAAAAATCATCGGCACACTCTTGCCTCCTATACTCGCACTCTTCCAACTCTCTCTCTGCCATCTCCAATTCTTTCTGCGCCACCTCCAACTCTCTCTCCGCCATCATTTATGCAAAACACTAATGTCAGCCTGAATTGTTACATCACAAAAGGAACACATCGCTTTATATGGGTCTTTTGGGCATTGACGTAACCACGAAGAAAAGTCCTTATTTTTCAGCCACTCTGCTCGAAATTTTTGTTTGTACGAGGTTTTTTTAGTGACCTTTCTTTTCTTTGAAGGTCCTCCACCACTTGCATCACTTGAATAAGTGGAATCACTCATTTTAAAGCACAGAAAATTACACACAAAATTGTACAGAACTCAAATCTTGGGGACTCCTTATTCCCCATTGCAGTGTTGCCATAATAAAATAGTAATATCAATAAATTAAGTGTTGTCATTATAGAAATAAGGACACGGCCAAAATTACGGTAGAATGTGGCACCGTAATAACATGTCTACTGTAGGTGGTAGATCTAGAAAAAGTACCGTAATTACGGCGTAGTTGGAGACACTGCTTACAGCATTTGCTGCTGAACTTAGCCGTCCTTAGCAATAATTATTTGGAATAGAAGTAGGCGCCGACCAAACATCTAACGGCGGCGGCGCGCGTGGAGGAACTGGTCGGCGCGGCGGCACCACGCCGCAGCGCGGGTTTAAAAAAAATGGTTTAAATGTAATTTTACAGCTATCAAAGGCAGAAGTCAGGAAAATGCATAGTTAAATGTTTTTACAAGATTTATAAGTCTTGGATGAAAATGATTTTGTTGACGCGTGTAGGGCTCAACCGCGATCTTTTAGCGTTCAAACCAATCCTGCTATTGAAAAAACACGTTCACTCGGCGTACTTGTAGCAGGAATAGCAAGAATAGTCCTGGCAACGCAACAAGTCCTGGGAACACATTTTTCTTCTTCGCCAATAGGCAAGCACAACCCCGTTCAAAATCTCCATTTCTTTGGGATCGACCGAAGCTAGGTATCTCCAGCATTCTTGAGAAAAATCTGTTCCCGTTGTCTCGTCAATGTCGTTGAAACTACTGTGCTTCTTAGAACATTTTGTCAGCAAAGCTGTGATTCGATGAGGACCTTGGTGGAGGCTCAGACAGATAACGGGAAGTTTCACCGCAATCGGAACATGGAAAATCAGAAGCATTTACATGTTCATTGATGCAATCTGCCATAAAAGCCGCACGATTTGTATTTTTTTTCCTCTAAATAAGAATCGATTTCTCTCAATACTGAAAACCTGGGATCTAAAATAGATCCACTACTACGTTTTTGGTCAAAGGAAATCTTTGATCAAATTTCTCTAGCATTCTATTTTTAAGCGTTATTTATCATTGTGACTCTTTCTTCGTCCGAGATTGAATTTAAAATTTCTTTTAATTCCATCCATTCCAATGTACCAATGTGACTCCGAGCTGGCCATGGTAATCTCTGAATATTAATGGCGTCCAAGTACTTTGTGACAATTCTCGCGGTGTGTGCACGAGCGTTGTCGTGCATTAAAACAAAATTATCGCCAATGAATGGAGCAAATGGCATCACATGTGGTTCTAGGACTTCTGTCACGTACCTGTGAACATTAACGCTGCCTCTATCGAAGACCACCAACTCTGTACGGGCCTCGTAACAAATGCCACCCCACACCATAATCGAGCCTCCCTTGTAGCCCACTGTTTCAACCACAGCACATTCAGCAAACCTTTCACCACGGTGTCTATACACCCGCTGACGTCCATCAGGACCTCGTAAAGAGATTCTTGATTCATCAGAGAAGAGAACTGCTTTCCATTGCTCTGACGTCCAATTTAAATGTTCTCAAGCAAAAGCAAGTCTCGCTCTTCTGTGAGTTGTCGTTAGCTGTGGTACGCGAGCTGGTCGAAATGATTCCAGATCCCTCTCTGCTAACCTTCTTCTTATTGTTCTTAGGCTCACATTTACTTTTCGTACCTCGAATAAGCGGTTAAGAGCCTCAGAAGCCGTTGTGAACCGATTTCGAAGAACGTTCGAGACGATGTAACGGTCATCTCTGTCTGCTGTACACCGTCTACGACCTTGTCTTGGTCTCCTTGTGTTAGAGCTCTTACACACGAGCGGCATGTTCCCAACGGCAGAGGTAACTGCAGCCGTCGACGCGCGTTGCAGCTTGAATTCGTTCAGGTTGATAACCTCAACCAATAATTAATAATAAAGTAGGAATTAAACTCCCCTCAAAAAATTAATAAAATATAAAATTATTTATTGTTCTAAAAGTTAATATTTTAGGGGTTTAAAATATTTTTAAAGAAAAAATTGATTGATTTATAATAAATTAGTATTGTAGAAGAATTTTGAAATAAATTAAATATTAAAATTAATTTAAAGTATTATTATTATTCTATTAAAAAAATTTATTAATTAATTTTTTTATAGAATAAAATTATAAAATATAAACCACCTTGGGCCTTTACATAACCTAAACTTACAATTGGCTTAAATTAAAATTAATTCTAAAATAATAAATTACAATCAAAATAAGTAATCTCAATATCATTTTTTACTAAAAATCATCGGCACACTCTTGCCTCCTATACTCGCACTCTTCCAACTCTCTCTCTGCCATCTCCAATTCTTTCTGCGCCACCTCCAACTCTCTCTCCGCCATCATTTATGCAAAACACTAATGTCAGCCTGAATTGTTACATCACAAAAGGAACACATCGCTTTATATGGGTCTTTTGGGCATTGACGTAACCACGAAGAAAAGTCCTTATTTTTCAGCCACTCTGCTCGAAATTTTTGTTTGTACGAGGTTTTTTTAGTGACCTTTCTTTTCTTTGAAGGTCCTCCACCACTTGCATCACTTGAATAAGTGGAATCACTCATTTTAAAGCACAGAAAATTACACACAAAATTGTACAGAACTCAAATCTTGGGGACTCCTTATTCCCCATTGCGGTGTTGCCATAATAAAATAGTAATATCAATAAATTAAGTGTTGTCATTATAGAAATAAGGACACGGCCAAAATTACGGTAGAATGTGGCACCGTAATAACATGTCTACTGTAGGTGGTAGATCTAGAAAAAGTACCGTAATTACGGCGTAGTTGGAGACACTGCTTACAGCATTTGCTGCTGAACTTAGCCGTCCTTAGCAATAATTATTTGGAATAGAAGTAGGCGCCGACCAAACATCTAACGGCGGCGGCGCGCGTGGAGGAACTGGTCGGCGCGGCGGCACCACGCCGCAGCGCGGGTTTAAAAAAAATGGTTTAAATGTAATTTTACAGCTATCAAAGGCAGAAGTCAGGAAAATGCATAGTTAAATGTTTTTACAAGATTTATAAGTCTTGGATGAAAATGATTTTGTTGACGCGTGTAGGGCTCAACCGCGATCTTTTAGCGTTCAAACCAATCCTGCTATTGAAAAAACACGTTCACTCGGCGTACTTGTAGCAGGAATAGCAAGAATAGTCCTGGCAACGCAACAAGTCCTGGGAACACATTTTTCTTCTTCGCCAATAGGCAAGCACAACCCCGTTCAAAATCTCCATTTCTTTGGGATCGACCGAAGCTAGGTATCTCCAGCATTCTTGAGAAAAATCTGTTCCCGTTGTCTCGTCAATGTCGTTGAAACTACTGTGCTTCTTAGAACATTTTGTCAGCAAAGCTGTGATTCGATGAGGACCTTGGTGGAGGCTCAGACAGATAACGGGAAGTTTCACCGCAATCGGAACATGGAAAATCAGAAGCATTTACATGTTCATTGATGCAATCTGCCATAAAAGCCGCACGATTTGTATTTTTTTTCCTCTAAATAAGAATCGATTTCTCTCAATACTGAAAACCTGGGATCTAAAATAGATCCACTACTACGTTTTTGGTCAAAGGAAATCTTTGATCAAATTTCTCTAGCATTCTATTTTTAAGCGTTATTTATCATTGTGACTCTTTCTTCGTCCGAGATTGAATTTAAAATTTCTTTTAATTCCATCCATTCCAATGTACCAATGTGACTCCGAGCTGGCCATGGTAATCTCTGAATATTAATGGCGTCCAAGTACTTTGTGACAATTCTCGCGGTGTGTGCACGAGCGTTGTCGTGCATTAAAACAAAATTATCGCCAATGAATGGAGCAAATGGCATCACATGTGGTTCTAGGACTTCTGTCACGTACCTGTGAACATTAACGCTGCCTCTATCGAAGACCACCAACTCTGTACGGGCCTCGTAACAAATGCCACCCCACACCATAATCGAGCCTCCCTTGTAGCCCACTGTTTCAACCACAGCACATTCAGCAAACCTTTCACCACGGTGTCTATACACCCGCTGACGTCCATCAGGACCTCGTAAAGAGATTCTTGATTCATCAGAGAAGAGAACTGCTTTCCATTGCTCTGACGTCCAATTTAAATGTTCTCAAGCAAAAGCAAGTCTCGCTCTTCTGTGAGTTGTCGTTAGCTGTGGTACGCGAGCTGGTCGAAATGATCCCAGATCCCTCTCTGCTAACCTTCTTCTTATTGTTCTTAGGCTCACATTTACTTTTCGTACCTCGAATAAGCGGTTAAGAGCCTCAGAAGCCGTTGTGAACCGATTTCGAAGAACGTTCGAGACGATGTAACGGTCATCTCTGTCTGCTGTACACCGTCTACGACCTTGTCTTGGTCTCCTTGTGTTAGAGCTCTTACACACGAGCGGCATGTTCCCAACGGCAGAGGTAACTGCAGCCGTCGACGCGCGTTGCAGCTTGAATTCGTTCAGGTTGATAACCTCAACCAATAATTAATAATAAAGTAGGAATTAAACTCCCCTCAAAAAATTAATAAAATATAAAATTATTTATTGTTCTAAAAGTTAATATTTTAGGGGTTTAAAATATTTTTAAAGAAAAAATTGATTGATTTATAATAAATTAGTATTGTAGAAGAATTTTGAAATAAATTAAATATTAAAATTAATTTAAAGTATTATTATTATTCTATTAAAAAAAATTATTAATTAATTTTTTTATAGAATAAAATTATAAAATATAAACCACCTTGGGCCTTTACATAACCTAAACTTACAATTGGCTTAAATTAAAATTAATTCTAAAATAATAAATTACAATCAAAATAAGTAATCTCAATATCATTTTTTACTAAAAATCATCGGCACACTCTTGCCTCCTATACTCGCACTCTTCCAACTCTCTCTCTGCCATCTCCAATTCTTTCTGCGCCACCTCCAACTCTCTCTCCGCCATCATTTATGCAAAACACTAATGTCAGCCTGAATTGTTACATCACAAAAGGAACACATCGCTTTATATGGGTCTTTTGGGCATTGACGTAACCACGAAGAAAAGTTCTTATTTTTCAGCCACTCTGCTCGAAATTTTTGTTTGTACGAGGTTTTTTTAGTGACCTTTCTTTTCTTTGAAGGTCCTCCACCACTTGCATCACTTGAATAAGTGGAATCACTCATTTTAAAGCACAGAAAATTACACACAAAATTGTACAGAACTCAAATCTTGGGGACTCCTTATTCCCCATTGCGGTGTTGCCATAATAAAATAGTAATATCAATAAATTAAGTGTTGTCATTATAGAAATAAGGACACGGCCAAAATTACGGTAGAATGTGGCACCGTAATAACATGTCTACTGTAGGTGGTAGATCTAGAAAAAGTACCGTAATTACGGCGTAGTTGGAGACACTGCTTACAGCATTTACTGCTGAACTTAGCCGTCCTTAGCAATAATTATTTGGAATAGAAGTAGGCGCCGACCAAACATCAAACGGCGGCGGCGCGCGTGGAGGAACTGGTCGGCGCGGCGGCACCACGCCGCAGCGCGGGTTTAAAAAAAATGGTTTAAATGTAATTTTACAGCTATCAAAGGCAGAAGTCAGGAAAATGCATAGTTAAATGTTTTTACAAGATTTATAAGTCTTGGATGAAAATGATTTTGTTGACGCGTGTAGGGCTCAACCGCGATCTTTTAGCGTTCAAACCAATCCTGCTATTGAAAAAACACGTTCACTCGGCGTACTTGTAGCAGGAATAGCAAGAATAGTCCTGGCAACGCAACAAGTCCTGGGAACACATTTTTCTTCTTCGCCAATAGGCAAGCACAACCCCGTTCAAAATCTCCATTTCTTTGGGATCGACCGAAGCTAGGTATCTCCAGCATTCTTGAGAAAAATCTGTTCCCGTTGTCTCGTCAATGTCGTTGAAACTACTGTGCTTCTTAGAACATTTTGTCAGCAAAGCTGTGATTCGATGAGGACCTTGGTGGAGGCTCAGACAGATAACGGGAAGTTTCACCGCAATCGGAACATGGAAAATCAGAAGCATTTACATGTTCATTGATGCAATCTGCCATAAAAGCCGCACGATTTGTATTTTTTTTCCTCTAAATAAGAATCGATTTCTCTCAATACTGAAAACCTGGGATCTAAAATAGATCCACTACTACGTTTTTGGTCAAAGGAAATCTGTGATCAAATTTCTCTAGCATTCTATTTTTAAGCGTTATTTATCATTGTGACTCTTTCTTCGTCCGAGATTGAATTTAAAATTTCTTTTAATTCAGAGCGAAACACAAGAACCAAATTAAGAGAAAAAATACTTTTGCGCACATAAAACACCGACAGCTTCGCAAAACTTTCGAAGAAATCTAATAAGGTCTTCCAGCAGCATCCGAATTGCGTAACTCGCGATTAATCATAATCGGTTTCATTTTGACAGTTCAACAATATTCATTGCGTTATTTACGTTGTTGAGCAGACGCATTCTTCGAACATATGAAGCAATGGTTTAGCCATCTGTTTCAAAACGAAAGAAATTAAGATGAATCGTGAGTTACGCAATTAGGGTGCTGGTTCCATTCCACGGTCCACGCTTCCACGGAAACTATCGACATATCAAAATATGCATTAAATTATTTATGCTAAAAATTAAATCATTTTCTTCATAATTCAAATGATTGGAATATGGCAAAGCACATAATATTATTTTACATAGTTTTAATTTAAGTAGAGTGTCAATACTATTAACTATGTCCCCTTTTAGTTAAACTCACACTGTTTCCAATTAAAAGAACTACAGATGTCTGCTCATCCAATTTTGTATTTTTTATTTTATAAACAAGCTCATTAAAATGCAGGTTATGGTAACAACAATTCGCTATAGTATGTTTAGAGAAGTTATTTAACAATGATCCAAAACCTGCTCCTAATCTATCAGAATATACCAAAACATTACTTTGAGTGGGATAGACACTGTCTAGTGTATGAGTTAAAATGGGTGAAGCGGCAGAAACGACATGCTGTGACATGAGAGGTGGCGGAGTGGGAGCACAACTACAGGACAGATTGTTTGTCAGTGACGCATACCTCTGCCTGCTCCCGCTGGCCTGCGAGCTGGGCCCAGCAACAATGACGACGTCCTACACCGGCACCCCCCGTACACTATGCCCGCGCCCTCTGCCACGCCCGACATGCAGCACCCGTACCGCACCCCTACCGCGCCGGGCACCACGCGTGCGGGGACGTACTGATTCACTAAAAAAAGCAAAAACCAAATAAAACCTGCAACAAACTTGAACTAAGAAAGTCGTTAAAAAACAAAAATCAAACATAATCCTCTTTTTTTAAGTCGGTTAAAAACAGAAATCACCGAGTTTAATTATCATTGAAAGGAAGGAAGGATGTATATCCACACATTTAGATTCCGTGGAAAATACTAGAAAATATCCCACGTGGCCTGATTAATTCCCTGACTGTCAAGCAGAGCTTATTCAGCTCGTTTCCGTTAGCGTATTTTTCATTTCAATGTTACGCAAATTTCTTACAGTTAAAGTTAAAATAAATGCATACTATCAATAATACGATACATAACAACTTAAGTAACATCGACAGTTTGCTAATTATTAGTCGTAATACGACATTACGGCGAAATGCGTCGCCGGCCGGGGCGAAATGGCGGCAAAATGGCTAAGGGTGTCTGTTGAAAAACTATTTCCGCGCAAAATCTCTATCAAATACACATTCTTGGCAATAAAAACTGTTCATTACTTACCTGTCCATGTTGAAATTGCAGGAAAGCCCACTTTTACCAATTTAAAAAACAGTTATAGCTCGCGCGCAACCACCCCGAGTGCTCTCCGAAACGAACTACGGGGGGGCATTTTAAAATGGCGTGTGAACCGTCGTTCAACGTACTAGGGAAGTGAATTTAGTATTTGATGTGCTAACGGCCGAGTGGCACGCGGATTATGGCCTCTTTCTGCCCAGTGATGGCATACACGCCGATTCCACATGCCATTGCGCGTAAATAGGCTTTCAACTGACCATATGACGTTTTCGATGAAGCGGGTGTCCTCCGCACATCGCTGCAGTGCCCACTGGCAATAAGTTAACCGGCGCTCGAAGTCAGCTGGACCAAGCAGACCTTGTACTTTTTGAAGTGAGTACGCATGCTGCTTGTTTTTCTTTAAAAATTTTAAAGACTGCGACGTGACTCATGTTTAACAGGCGACCGGCTCTTCTAGTGCTTGAACCGGGCTACTCCTCAAAATGCCTTAGCACGTTCTCTTCCTGCCGCACAGAGATCACGGGTCGGGGGCCACCAGAACGACGCGGCACTACCGGTTCATTGTTACGAATACGCACTAGGGCACTCACAATAACACGAGAATTCCGCGGTTGATGTGCATTGGGGTACCTCTCAGCATACATCCTCAGAGCACGTGCTCCATCATAATTACACTCAGCACAAATGAGCACCATGTTCGCATACTCCTGATAACGCAGCATTTTTCACACAAGAATGGCGCAAGATGTTGCAATGCGAAAATAATGCACGTCCGGTCAGCGCGTGATATTAGTTCCGACTAAAATTAGGTGGACATCCGGGGGCAGGGGGCGGGGCTAGGCACATCAAATAGATCGCCGCACGCGCGACCCGTCATTCATAAATAGGTAAATTGCGAAGTTGCCGTCCTTCAAGTACGCGTGTACAGAGTGTTTCTTTTACGTATCAATTTAACATTTTTAGGGAATATTTTAATATTCAAAAAATAAAAACATTTTGTTTTCGAATGGTAATATTTTTTTTAGCATGTATGGATGCTATACTATTGCGGGTTAACGGGAACGCCCTCTGTTAGCTATCATACTGTATTCATTATGCTTTCACCTTTTCTACACAATCTATTAAATTCTTTGAAGCGTATGTAAGAGATTTTTTTACTGATTCATAATTTTTAAACTCAATAAAATTATGCACTTCCTCTGGCGTTTTAGACACAAGAATATTTTGACAATTATTACAATCATTTTTTTTTTTTAATAATAAAGCCACAGACCATTGCGGGTTAGCGGGAACGCCCTCTGTTAGTTAACATACTGTATTCATTATGCTTTCACCTTTTTCTACACAATCTATTAAATTCTTTGAAGCGTATTTAAGAGATTTTTTTACTGATTCATAATTTTTAAACTCAATAAAATTATGCACTTCCTCTGGCGTTTTAAACACAAGAATATTTTGACAATTATTACAACCATTTTTTTTTTAAATAATAAAGCCACAGACATATGCGCATGCTTCGAACTACAAGCATGCGCGTATACTACATCCTTCTACCAAGTTTCGTTCCAGGGAGCAAGTAATATCATCTTCAATTTATTTTTCTATTTCATATGATAAAATATGCTCGGATCGCTCCATGTCAGTGCGCATGTCCGAGGCTGGTGTCAGGAAGGTTTTAAAATTTGTTATTATGGCACTGTTGCTATCCAGCTCACAATTGCCTGAGCTAATATGTGTCATTTTACTTATCACGGCAGTTTTTAATCCAGTAATGAATTGTCCAACGGTCGGGTTGCTATTGGATCCAAAGTTAGAGCGAATAAAACCAAATAAATTTTCAAGCGGCTCTTGCTGAAGCCTCTTTGTGGACAGACTTTTTATTAATTTGCGTTTGGTACTGAGAATTCTCCAAACCATTTCTATACCGTTAAGGGTCCAAATCCATCCAACTCTTGATGGGGGATTACCCCTGCATCCCACAAATTCAAGAATAAAAAAAAAGAAATAATTGTATTGAACATTTGCAGATGTTCTGAAGAATTTTTTATGTTTGTCGAAAACTTTTTTCCTCTTCTTAGGTCTGCTGTCGACGCGTTCACACCATCAAACAGTTCGTCCATAATTGTGATTAAATCAGCCGTTGCCAATGCGGCATGTCTCTTGAAAATTCACAATAAACAAATCAATATAAGCGAGCATATTAATAACTAGCTGTCCACCTGCGTTTTCTGGCATATATGTACATAACTATCTTTTGCCCCACAGCTCACACAGGAACGGACTGCCAGTACACGATAAATATATTTTGCCCTTACCCAGGTCATGGTCTATCCATATGCCTTTCATCCAAATCTATTTAGCCGTGAAAAGGTAATAGAGTTACTTTCGCATTTATAATATTAGTATGAATAATACATTAAAATTAATAGATGGTTTTACCCTTTATTAAATAGACGACTCCATATTACCATAGTGTTTATTTTATTTTATTAGGTCTACCAACAATTGTTCACACTGAATACAGTGACATAACACATTCTTAAAATTAAATTACAGCGCAACAATTACTTAGAGGTAAACACCACATGCATAAAACAATGAATTATAGAGTTAAGCTAACTTACTCAGTAATACGCGCCAATATTCAATTAAATAAATTAATATTTGTAAAAGTAAAAACAAAGGTGACATTAGAAATAGAAATCAAAATAAAATTGAAATGGGTGAAAAACGAATACATTAAAAATCATAAAATTATGATATTGATAACATTGGTAAAATAAAATTTTAAGTTATAATAAATGATAAATGAGTAAATTGATAATTAATTCTTAACAGTAGCAGGTGTATAAAAAGAGATCAAATGAAAATGTATGAAAATAAGATAAGATTAAAAAATGAACGACATAAAATTTAAATTCATTAAATAAAATTGGTAACATTGATAAATTCCTCTTCAATTATAACTACTATACTCCTACAGAATTACTCTACAAAAAAGCTAAACTATTTAACCTACAACAATTGTATACGTACCATACATGCATGACTATACGAAAGATCCTTAAGACCAACATACACACAAATATTTCATTTACACAAAAGACTCGCAGATATAATACCCGTAATCAAGACAACCTAGAAGTACCAAGAGTGAGAACCGGCTATACAATAAATTACCTAAAAAACTCAGAGAGTGTACAAGCATACCAACATTTAAAAAAGGCCTTAGGAATTACATTTTAGACATATGAGTTTAGTTTATATTTATTTGTATTATTATTTTTTCTTTTTTTTTGTATAGACACATAAGTTTAGCTTGTACCTACTGTTTTGAATTTTATTTACACTTAAGTGCAAAATTGCTCTATATCTATATATTGTTTTTTTTTTTAATGATATTATAGTGTTCAGTCTCTTGAACGGCTTGAACGTCGTAACATAAAGTACAACCTATTGTTAATTTAGTTAAGTTTCTCTTTAAGTGAACTGTAATTTGTTCTTTGAGAAATAAATGTCTTTAAACCGAAATTGTTAAACATATTCGATCAAATTAATCACAGTAGTAAAAATTGTATTATATTCGATTATGGGTTGCTTGGTAAACGATAAAGGATGGCTTTCTGTTTTGCAAGGGAGTCAAAGTGAAGATCAATAACATCACTGCAGCCATTGACTGCCTTACACATTCTTGCGAAAGGTGAATTGGCTCCCAGCTTAGTTCTTCTAAAAGGTGCACAGAGAGGCGTGATGGGTTTACGCGGGATTCTACAAGGAGCACGAAAACTAAAAGCTGCAAGTAAACTAGGGCTGTCTATTTTTTGGCTAAATATTTTGAAAGCAAACATTGCATCAATTAGGTGTCTACGTCTGTCCAGTGCGGTCATATTAAAATGCTTAAGTCTATTGCTGTATGAATATTTTTTTTTGGCGATACCATTGGAAATTGCGAGGTGCCAAGCGAAGCGTTTTTGGACACGTTCAAGACGCAATGAGTGTGTCGCGTAGTGTGGACGCCAAACTACACTATTATATTCCAGGATGCTACGAATGAGACTGTTATAGAGTAAAATTTTGGTTCTATTGTGACGAAACGTTTTACAATTTCTTAGGACAAACTGGAAGCTGGCTGGCTGGCTGGCTGGCTGGCTGGTTGGAAGCTCTTTTTATAATACTGTCGAGTTGTGGTGTGAAAGTTAACTTTTTGTCAAACAGTACACCGAGGTCCTTGATCGTTTCCTTCCTTTATTTGGTCTCCGGATATATGGTAACTACTGCGTATTGGGATATTCCTTCTAGTGAATTTAACATGGTTACATTTTTTGGGATTCAATTCCATCTTATTATTGTTACACCATTTAATGAGACGATCAAGGTCACCTTGTAGTTGCAATGAATCTTCTTCACACTTAATAATTCTCAAAAAATTTAAGTCATCAGCGTACATGAAAAAGTCCGAATGCAGAAAACACCCAGTAACATCGTTTATAAAATAGATAAACAAAATTGGCCCTAAGTGCGAGCCCTGGGGCACACCGGAAGAAACACTTTGCAGGGATGACTGGAAACCATTAACGACAACAAAGAAAAATCGATCCGTCAAATACGAACTCAGCCAATCCAACAAGGATCCAGATATGCCGTAGGCGCGCAACTTGCTAATTAAGATTTTGTGGGATACTTTGTCAAACGCTTTGCTGAAATCCGTATAAATAACGTCAGCCTGATGGCCTGCATCAATAGCTTTTATTAGAAGTTCCGTGAAAGGGACTAGATTTGTACCTGTAGAACGGGTCCTAACAAATCCGTGCTGATGTTCGCTTAGATAAATCTTTAAATCATTCTGAATGTATGGGCAAATCAGTGCCTCAAATACTTTGGCAACCGAGGATAAAATTGAAATAGGCCTGTAGTTGGTTACAACGTCATTGTCATCAGATTTGTGAACCGGAACAACTTTTGCGATTTTCCATTTTGAAGGAAATATACCCGTCGCCAATGATTTGTTATAAATCAACATAAGTGGGTAAACCAGCTCAGATGAACATGTTGTTAAAAATACTGGTGGTATTCCATCCGGCCCAGCTCCTTTTTTTGGATCTAGGCTTTTCAGTTTCTTGCCAAGAGATTCACAAGAAATAACTGGGGCAGTTAGACCCAAACTATTATTTTCTAAAAATTGCAAGGATTCGGAATTGTATTCAACACCACTACTATCATCAGGACAGTAAACAGACGAGAAATAGTCTGCAAAAAGGTCACACACTTTTGATCCATTGGAAGTAGTGGTAGTTCCATCGGTCATGGTTGAGGGGTAGGCACTTGAACCTCCTCGTTTAGCCTTAAGATAAGTCCAAAGTAACCTAGGGTTGGAAGCCAATTGGTCTTCTAGACGTTTCATATAATCCCTGTAACAAGTAGATGCAAGATTTTCACATCGTTTGCTAATTAGCTTTAACTCTATTGCATCTAATGGGTTATTATACTTCTTGTAACGCTTTCTAATCTTATTCTTTTCATTCAGAATTTTAATCAGTTTACGACTAAACCATGACGGGTATTTTCGGTTTTTAGGTTTACGCAACGGCAGAAATTGTTGTATCGCAGCACCAAGAGTATCGTAGAAGACCTCAAGCATCACATTAACATCACTCCGTTCACCAAATAATGAGTTCCAGTCTATATCTTTTAAAAAGTTACGAATTGAATGATAATCCGCCCTATGGAAGTCAGGAGTCGCCTTTCCTATATTGTATGGGAGCTTTGCTTCCCTGTCAAATGAAATGACAATGTCTAGAGGGGGATGTTGCTGATCCACATTGCTTAGAGGACACAAACATTCTTTTACGCAACACAGTGGTATTGTGGAGAGCACAAGATCCAATATACGACCAGCAGTATTCGTAATATTGTTACATTGTTTTAACATGTTAACACAAGTAAAATCCATTAAAAGTTCGTTAATACTGGAAAGTCCAACGCCACTCCCGGGGCAACCCACGCATTTCCAATCGATGCCACTCAAGTTAAAATCACCCACAAGACAGACGTCACAGTCGTGTGACTAGTGTTGAAACAAATGTGTAGTGTAATTATAAATGAAACGCTTCTTTGGGACGCACAGTAGAAAAAGTGAAGTATTATATTCTCATTCGATCATACACAGACAATCAACAACGTTGTATAATGTTTGACAGTTAAGCAACTAGATGGCGTTAGTAGATTCATATTTTGATACAAATCTCAACACCCCCACTTATCAAAATAATATAGGTCTTACATTTTAACAACTTGTATGCCTAACTATTGCATAAAATAATAATGCTTAACATCACTTAAACCTTTTGTGAACAGATCAGCTGGCATCTCAGCTGTTTCTAAATATTTTAAATCCTGTCCCTCTTAGCTTTTGGCCCGTTTCGACTATTTGCGTTACGTACGACTGCATAGACACACAACTTTCAAGGCGAATTGAGATCAGATTACGCAGTAACGATATTCTTCTTGTGAATCCTGAATCATCAAATAATGCCTTCAGGTTGTTCCATAGTTCTAACGAAGTTTTGACGTCTCTAATATGCACATATATCGCACTATCTATAGTCATGATAAGTTTTGCCTTAGTTTTCGCATCTTCTGCGGCTTCTATAGTCTTCCCAGCAACTGGATTTATGCAATGCAACATACCCTCTAGGACAAGAAAGTTCTCCGCGGCGAAAGTCCATTCATTGTAGTTTTCCCTCCCTTTCAACTTGGGAACGTTGAGAAGATAGTTCGTTGTCATTTTGCAGTATTTACTTGCGCAAACTAAATAACACGTAGCTATCAACTTCTAACCACTATGAATCTAAGGAAATCACTATTTATTCACTTTTACTACTATTATTTCGTGGGTCTGGGCCCATAACCTATAAATGAAACGCTTCTTTGGGACGCACAGTAGAAAAAGTGAAGTATTATATTCTCATTCGATCATACACAGACAATCAACAACGTTGTATAATGTTTGACAGTTAAGCAACTAGATGGCGTTAGTAGATTCATATTTTGATACAAATCTCAATAGTAATAAATGTGTTTAATGTGCAATAATTGAGTTTGACTTTTGACCATACAGGGTTTCTTACCTTTAGCTATTTCGGCATATATTCCTGCTGCAACTAAGTGGCTTAAAACTTGTGCTGCAAGTTTTACCCTCATTTTTTGCTTTGAATTAGGGTCAAGATGTACTGTTGTCAGTAATGGTGCAAATACGAAATTGGGATTATTGTTGTCCAATTCATACAATGGCCTAATGTGGCTCTACTTGGCGATTCCTGTAAAGTAATTATTACAAATATTATTATTATAAGTTTTCTTTCTATACCAATATAATAAGGAGAATTTTTGCTTTGTTTGTTTGTTTTCTCCGAATAGGTTCCGAAACTACTGGACCGATTTTAACCATTTTGTCACCAATAGAAAGCTAATTCTCTACGCTAAGCTCAGGTAATTTATTAAAAAAAAGAATAGAGATCGTTAAGAAAATTGCAATAATGTAACCTAAAGTAGCAAAATTTTGCCTATAAAATTCATCATTTGGCGTGCGCTGAGAAAACTATTGATGATACATTTAAAAAATCTACATGATTAAAGTACTCATTATTACCTACAAATAAGTCCGCGAGGACCTATACCTTACTATCATAGTTAAGTCACAATAGCAGCTTTTGTGTTCTAAAATTAAATTAGATCGCCGGTAGAAACAAAAGTTGGTTACATTCGTATCGTATGATTAATTCTTATTCAAATAAATTGTTTTATTATCAATGGTATTTATGTAGCAGTAAAATACTTTTTAATTGATTCGAATCGGACATTTGATTTCGAAGTTATCACGAGTATAAAAATGCAATACGTACGCGAAAACTTTTAGAACTGAACTATAAATAGCTAAAAGATATAGGTTCACCTTCCCTCAATCAATCACAAAATACTTAACATTTGTCCTCATCGGTCATCGGGACCAACGGCTTCACGTGCTTTCCGAGGCACGGAGAGGTTCTGGTATGTAAAGATGGTCACCCATCCTCGGAACAACCGCGGCAAGCGCAGCTTAATCTGATCATCGCCCCGTGCGGCTGTTATAACTGACGTTGTTTCAAACGAATAGCACATCAAAATTAGTTTAAAGCGAAGCCTTGCAATGATTCTTTATAGGTGATTTTTCTTTTCATCTTTATTTTCAATCTTTTCTACCCGACTGCGGAATAAAAATTTAATAACAAATTGACTTACCAATTCCTTGTATGTTGTCTGATGTTATATTGGTCCTGAACTTTACATCATATTTCATGAAGAGATTTCTAAAGCACTTCAGCAGGTGTGGTGTGTCAAATAGTGTGACAATTTTGTGATTGCTCACTTGTATATAGGGCTTCTCTACAGAAGCTCCTAATAGACTAAGCGCTCGCTTGTTGACTCCATCCAAGTCACAAACTGAAGCATATATGCTAACTCCAATGTCAAAACAACAATTTAAAACCCAAAAGTAAGTTATGAGAGATTAGTGACAAATAAACTTAGTTTTTTTTTTAAGTTAATATAGTTCAGTTAAATAACAGCATGATCGTCATTCAAATAAAGGAGAAATGCATACATCTTTAATCAAAACAGATAGTCTGTCAGCTTTGACAAAACCACTTAAATAATAAGCCACTGGCTGCTTATTTTTTTATTTTTTATTATTTATCGTTTATTTCAGGCATTAGCACCCATAAAATTAAAATTGAAAACTTATTCTAAAACAAAAGATAAACTAAAGATAAAATAAACAAACGAACATAAATACAAACAGTAAAGAAAAGAAAAATAACAATAAAACTACCCACCATGTCACACCAAGGAAGCCAAAACAAATATACCCCGTAACAATGCTGAGTACATTTATTTTGTCTCCCTCGTTAAATGCACAGTATGAAAAACAGCTTTGACAACAGTATTTTGACTTGCCACCACACGCAAAAAGAACGACGCCCTGAGCTTCCCCATGAGCGCAAAGAAGTCGGTTACTCTGCTCTCAGCAAACATCTCAGTCGCACTACACCGCCAGGGCAATGTGCTTCCTAACTCCAACTAGCATAAATACTAAGGCTTATGAAGCTGGCTGTCGAGATCTACCTTGTGTAGCATGGTCTTGAAAACCTTCAATAACTTTCCCCTTTATGGTTATACCACACATTTTGTCTTAAGGAAATTTCATCCCCGAACAATAAGTAGTCTTGTTCGGATGGGTCAAAGTGTTTTGTTGTGTTTTTCAACAGTTTAAGTGTTGTTTTGTGTGTTCCCACATTCATCATAAATTTACTTATGAGGGATTTTAATGTGCTAGGTGCTGGTAAATACACTCACCGGCACGGAAACTTGGCCACCAATAACTTGCCGATAATTTCTATTTAAATATTTAATTTTCACTATATTATGGGTTTATGCACTAAATTAGGGTTTTTTATGGTTTTGTAACTCAGTTATTGAAAAAATGATGCACCAGCAGTAATCTTTAAAAAAATAAGCAGTTTCACAAAAATATTGGTACACTGTCAATTTAAAAAGAACACAAAATGAAAAATAACCAAAAAGTCTTCGTTGTGTTTGCATTTTAATATCGGGTGTTTCCTCCCCTAGCCCCGATAACAGCTTGCATTCGTTCTGGCATACTTTGGATGATGTTTCTGATCTCAACTTGTGGTATGCTTTCCCAAGCGGTCAGTGCTGCATTTCGAAGCTGATTCAGAGTTTCAGGCGGGTTGGAGGACTTTATTTTTCTTTTAAGCTTGTCCCAGATATGCTCTATTGGATTTAAGTCTGGACTACGAGCTGGCCACTGCAATTTTTGAATACCAACCTCTGTAAGGTATTCCTCCACGCAATGTGCAACGTGTGGGCGCGCGTTATCGTGCATTAGGAGGAATTCGTCAAATCCAATAAACCCTGAATATGGTAACACGTGTTCCTGAAGAATCTCCTCGATGTATCGTGTTGCCGTTAATCGGTTATCGACGATAACTAACTCCGTACGTGCATCGGAACTTATTCCTCCCCAAACCATTATAGAGCCTCCATGAAAACTACCAGTTTGTGTGGTGGTAATGGGTAAAAACCGCTCTCCTCTTCTTCTCCACACTCGCTCCCGACCATCTGGAGCTCGTAAAGCGATTCGACACTCATCTGTGAACAGTACTCGAGCCCACTGCTCATGGGTCCAGTTGACGTGTTCTCGTGCGAATCGAAGTCGAGCTACTCGGTGACTTCTGAGAAGTTCTGGGCCGCGTGCTGGTCTACGAGCTTGTAAATTCACTTCCTCCATTCGTCTTCTCACTGTACGTTCACTAACATTGACACCTCTTGTGAACTGGAGTCGCTGGCGTATCTCAACAGCGGTGAGGTAGCGGTTTCTCAAAATTTCCAGGACAATAAAGCGGTCATCCCGGGCTGATGTGCATCTGACGCCTCCGCTGCCTGGCCTGCGGGAGTAGCGGCCTGTCTCCTGGTATCGTTTCAGCGCATACTGCATCGATGAACGAGGTACATTCAGTATAACAGCAACTTCTCGCTGTGTCAGCCCTTATTCGATCAATGCTACAGCTTGTGCAACCTGTGATGGTGTTAATGGCATTTTTATTGGAATTAAATCAACTTTAGTTATTGAAGTAACAGTACGATATCACAATAATTGAATAACCTAACAATAAACTTTCACAAAACACAAATTTAAAACAGCAACTTAGTCGCTCAGATGACCGGGTTCAACTAAAACTTAAAAATAACGTCATATTGCACTCAAACATGATAAATTACCCTCTTGAACTAAAGGTAAACATTTTTTAGACCAACCTTCATAATAAATAATCATAGGAAACACTTAAAGCTGTTGTTATCGCGAAATACGCGCTTGGCCAAGATTCCGTGCCGGTGAGTGTAAATCATTCTCCTCAAGAGTTTGTAGCTTGTTGGCGACTTTTTGTAGAGCCGCAATGCTGTTATTTTAGCCTCCATGTTCCACCTACGGCCAGATTTCTTCCGCTTATAATCTTGCAGTTCTCCTTGCAGTAATAGTGCCAATGTGGAACTCATTATTACTACTATTTTATTATCCAAAATTTCTTTCACTGTTGCATTGTCAGAAATAACATTTAAAAATGCTTCATTTTTAAAATGTTTTATTGTTTTCCGTAGTCTATAAACCTTGTTCACACTACTTTTCAGTTTTCTTAACAATATTTTGCTTTTCTGGTCACCTTGTTTTGAAAATTCGCATACAAACTGTTCTGATTTGGTTGGAGTGATGATGTTGTTTCTATTAAGTTCTCTTAAAGGATAAATTCTGGATGGACCAGCAACAGGGTCAAATAGGGCAGGTTGGTCTGGCATATTAATAATTATTGTATCCTGAAAAGGAAAGGTTGATTCAAATCCTTATCTATCATCATTTTGCTGCAATGTAATCGAATGTAAACAATTGTCTGTATTTCTTTGCAATGTAAGGCAGATGTTTCAAATACACTTTTAAAAAGTGTTAATTGTACTAACCTTAGGGCATTGAACACCAGATACAGCTGTTCTGAACAACTTCTTCTCAATGAAGCATGAGCTTATAAAATGTATGCTACAAAGCATCTTATGTTTAAAATGAAGTCCATCCTGGAATTTCGGTGATGACCAGGCTTCGTTTGGAAAGCAATACTTTGCCCATAATTCACAACTGAAAATTAAAAATAATAAAATGACTTACCATAATTATCATATTCCTAATTAACATCAAATATATCTAAATAGAAATCAAATCTTTATGTATTCGCTTTGATTGAAAGAGATGTAATATTAAATACGGGGTTGCTTGGGCACGCCACGATAGCGGCGGTAAGTCACCTCTTTGAGGAGTGGTTTGAGAGGTGGCATGGCGTCCTCACAATTTTCTATTTTTGTGAACCGTGCTTTACTGTCAGAGCATTGTGTCGATGAACTTCAGTAGGATCGGTCAATAGACTTTCCAATATCTTAAGACGGAAATCATACAGATTCATTTTATCAATAGTAGAAAATTTGTTATAAAGGTAAAATGCGTTACTCAGGCTCATTTGGAGCATGTGGACTAACAGTTTTTTGTACCACCGCAGGGTTTTTCTTTGACGCGGACAATCTCTCGGATCTTGAAGATCTACGCCTGACATAAAATTGTTATATTGGACAATTGCCGATGGCTTCATTTCTACAGTGCCTCTTTTTGATGGAACTTCTAGCATCTCATCTCCGTGCTCTGTGGATATATAGAGCACATAGCGTGTGTCCCTCCATTTCCCAATGTGTACACCATTCAGAAAGAGCGATCTATTTTCACCCTTCTGCAATGTGATTGTTCCTATATCGACAGGACTGTCTTTGCGATTTTTTCTAAGTGTTTCTGTGAAGTATGTCTGTCGATGTGTAGTAGTTTCACAGCCAAACTATATGAGTTGTAATAATTGTCCATGTAAACGTGATAACCACAGTCCAATTTCTCTTCCAGGAGTTTTAAGACAATTTTACTAGTATGACCATGCCCACTTGTCTCATCGTTTGCACCAGCATATACTTGATATTTTAAAACGGTACCGTCGGGCTCTGCTAGAACATATAACTTAATGCCGCATTTTTGCCTTTTGTTATTAATATACTGCCTGAACAGCAACCGATCTCGCCACAAAACCATTGACTTATCTAATGACAGCTGTTTACCTGGGCAGTATATCATATTCATTTTATTATTGAAAGAGGCCTAGTAGGCTGGTTTAGAGCTAATCTCAAGTTATAGTTAATAGGAAGTGCTCCAAATCCAGAGTAATCTTATTTCTTAACAATACATTAATGTTAAGATCACCACACAACACAATTTTTTATTCGATAATACACAAACTTTTTTTAATACAATTTCTAGTTTTTCATAAAATGTCAAGTAGTTATATTTTGGTACTCTATACACACATAATTATAATAATAATTGAATAGGATGTCAATTCTATAGCACTAATTTCAAACATCTGGTAGTTCCCTGTACTGGTATTATACTACATAAAAAAGATATGGATTACATTTTGCTATGTTAATATTGACAGCAATAGGTACTTATATGTATATCTTCAACTGAACACTGAAGCTAGTAATTGCAATCTTTTTACTTTTGTTGATAATTAATGTAAGAATTTAAATAATTAGTAATAATAGCCAAAGATTAACCTGAAAATTTGTATTAGACTGTGATACTTATTACCCACTTATAATTTCTAATTAATGTTAAACAAAATAATAGGTCTTTACCTATGAAATTGCCGTTTTGTATGAAAAAATTGAAACGAATTTTTTTCATGTATTTTTTATTTGTATTAATCGAAGTAATCACCCATGCAATCAATGCATCTTTGCCATCGCAGTGGCAGTTTATTGATACCCTTCTTAAAGAAATCAGCTGGACGGGAGGCAACAAATTCTTCAAAGGCATTTTGTACTGCCTCTCGGGTATTGAATTTTTTTCCCGCCAAGAAGTTATCCAAATTCTGGAAAAAGTAGTAGTCTGTAGGCGCAAGGTCTGGTGAGTAGGGCGGATGACGGAGAGCTTCCAACCCCAGTTCTTGCAACTTGGAGACCGTCTGCTGTGCAGTATGAGGTCGCGCGTTGTCGTGCAGGAGCAGCGGAGACGAGCGATTGACCAATGCTGGTTGGAGATGTGCCAGCTTCTCCATCATTGTGTTCAGTTCTTCACAGTACACATCTGCAGTAATGCTCACCCCGTTTGGTAAGAAGCTTTGATGAATCACACCGGCGCTAGACCACCAAACAGTGACCATCACTTTTCTAGGGGTAAGTTTTCGTTTAGGGCATTGTTTAGGTGCTGAACCAGGATCCAACCAACTTGCTGAGCGCTTGCGGTTATCAAACAGAATCCATTTTTCATCGCAGGTAACAATGCGGTTCAAAATTCCTTCATTTGTGTGTCTGTTGAGCAGTGCAAGGCACGTCTCGACGCGTACTTCGCGCTGACGATCATTGAGTTCGTGGGGCACCCATTTGTCAAGCTTTTTTACCTTGCCAATTTGACGCAAATGGACCAATATTGTTTTGACGCTAACGTCGAAAGCTGCTGCTAATTCAGCCGTAGATTGTGTATCATCAGCTTCCACAATCGCCTTTAATTCGTCATTGTCGACCAAAGTCTTCGGACGACCGCGAGGTTCATTTTTCAGGTCGAAATTTCCTGAACGGAAGCGAGCAAACCAATAACAGGTGGTGCGTTGGTTTGTAGTGTTAGCTCCGTAAACGTCGTTGATGTTGCGTGCCGCTTGTGCCGCGTTGCTGCCACGACGGTACTCATATTCCATAATTCCTCGAATTTTTAACGTATCCATGATGACGAAAAAGATTGAAATGCGATGAAAATGTAACACTAATCAATAAACAAATGACTACTTTTGGAAAAAAAAATCCATGTTTTTAAAATAAAATTAATTTGAAATTAGAATTCTTACCCAAACAAAAATTATTTTGATTTGAAATGGCCAGTACTGCAAAACGGCAATTTCATAGGTAAAGACCTAATATTTGGCCAGTGCGGGGCATCAGCTAGTTAGTAATTAAATCGTTTAGTTTAAGACTATAAACAAAACTTTGTTAAGTATTTAATTGTGGTTCTCTACTTCTACTTTTTTATTAGAGATTTGATTTGATTAAATAATGTATTTGAAAAAGAAGCTTTTTATTTAACAATTAGATATTTATATTTCATCATGAATAATTTTCAATATGCTGTTGAGGTTTGTTACATTTAATGTGATTCATGGAGAGGGAAGGCCTTGTGCTCTGAATTGGGATGTATACGTGAAGTTGTGGATGTGGAGCAGCGTTAGGTTTCACATTATTATTCTTCGTGCCGAGACAATATCAACCCAAAATTATTGTTTTACTTGCTCTTTTCTTATGGAATTCCTTTCCTCTAATGTCCTTGGAAAATCAATGTGTTTATTTCTCATTTGGGTAAAATTTAATGCTGTGGTTATTTTACTTAATACAGATGACACCGTTTGTTGTGCCACAGAATGAATGACCACCTATATCTCCGATTGGTCTTTGCTAAGACCCTGTGGCATAGAATGACAATGCAGTCAAAACCTTAAACAAATATTACAACAATAATTGTAAACATATTATGGAACCCTGTACTTATTTGTAAAAATTGGATTTATGTAGTTTCTCAAATTTTTTCTTACAAATAAAAACATAGGAGGCTATACGAGCTAAGTAAACTAAAGAGGTAAGAAGTTAGGTTATCTACCTTGTTCTCTAAGGATAAATCCGTTGACTTGACAGGCTCTTTGAACATTAGGCTCAACTCGGCGCACAAATCGAGCACTAATTCTTTGGATAGCCTGTAGCGCCTAATGAATTCGGCATCCTCAAAATAATTGAACTGGCCGCGTAACTGGAGTCTCTTACGTTTTTGGGTATAGTGTGAGGCAGTATCTTCCTCTAAAAACATACATAAAAGTAGTTCATCAGACATCTGTTAGAGGAAAACAAATCCGATTAAAAAAGGTATGTAGAATAGCTATTTTTAGACTTTATTGGAAAAATTAAAGTACACTTACACTGTTTTTTGTAAAATTCCACTAATTTTGTTTTCGTCAATAATTCACCAAACGTTTCAGTTTATGTTAGAGAAATATTAACTTGTATTGAATCGCTTATTTTGACAGTTAAGCGTTTCAGTTGAGCTGCTTAGAGACGTCATGGTACCAAACAAGTACAAAATTGAATGACTGAAACCAAAATTTGCGACTCATTTTGGGACAATTGCTGTTAGATGGCATGGCCTAAATTGAATCGTTAAATTGACGTTATGGTACGAATTAGAAGAACAGTTCAGTTTAGGTCGTAAACTGGATCGCGTTAAGAGCTCGTGGTAGGCCTCCAGACCTCCAAGATATCCCAATGAGTCATTTCTCAAGATGGCAACATCAGCAAAGGTTATTGACTGACTTCTGGCACCGATGGCAGCAAGAATACTTGTCAAGAATGCAACAACATTCGAAATGGCACAACAAAGTAAACAAGTTTGACATAGGACACATTGTGCAAATAAAATCCAATAATTTACCTCCAGGTAAATGGATGATGGGACGTATAGTGGACAAACATCCAGGTACTGACGGTGTGACGCGGGTGTACAGTGTGAAGAGTGGTGATAGTGTTGTGCAAAGATCATTTAATAAGTTGTGTTATTTACCAATAGACATCATAATTCGACGGGTTCCGGGCTATTTGTATTAACCGACATTTTTGAAACTTTACACCAGAGCAGTTTAAAGTTTCGATTTTTAGAAAGAAAATAATAACTTTAGCAAATCGCATTATTTTTTTAAAAAGAAGGATATTATTGTTTTTATAACATATTCCCCATAATCAGACTTTTTTTTTCTAATATTCCTATTTTTAACGAAGATAAATGTCGCTTAATCAAAATCAAATCATTTTTATTTCAGGCACTGCATAAGTACGTACACACAAATACATTTCACCCATAGTGACTACATGTCATAAATAAGCAGATATATGTTATTACATGGTTATTACTAATAACAATACAAAATGACCCATATTTTACTTTTTTTCGTTCCAGGCTAAATGACTTAACCGCCTATGATTATTGTTTCTTGTTCCAAGCTAAATGACTTAACCGCCTAGGCATGCAAATAATGGCTGTAAGCTAAGTGCTTTAATCAAAGAGTTGGTCATATTTCAAACCTAAGCTAATTGATTTAAATACCATATCTTAAATTATTAATCTAAGGCTAATTAGTTTATGCGACTGATTTTTTTTTTTAATAAATTGTTTCATACTCATCATACTTGAATAATGAAGTTTGAACATTGATAAATTAAAAGGTAAATACATAGAGTGTACCTACCTATCTTGTTAATAATTATGAAATGAGAAATAAAACACACATTATAAATTGTTTAAAGATAAGTTTTTAATTTAAAATGACAATCACCTATGAACAGCAGTAACTTTTTAGCTTACCAGGTAACAACTAAAGTTTTTATCACAATTGTATAGGAATCAGAAGTTAAACAGTCTTTTTATTACGTAGCCTACAGTCTTATTACCTGAAATAATTATTCTCATTCTTCTTCATTCTTAAACTTTAACATTTAAGTATATAAAAATCTCTTCAATTACAAAAAAGGTTTATCTATAAAATAATTTCTTTTAAAAATAATCACATAAAAAATTAAAATATTTACGAGCGTTTCTTTGGTTTTCATTTCTTTACTTATTTTCTTCTATATTTTTTTCCAACCAAAATCCAAAATTCCAAAATCAAAAACACCTCTCGTTAAAAAAAAGTTTAGAAGTTTTCTTACCTATTATACGGGGTTATTTTTCAATGACAGGCCACATTTTCACTGGGTGTTCTACCCATGAATATGAACAACTTTCACTATGGAACCGACTCTGAAATCATATTCATGGGTAGAACACCTTGTGAAAATTTGGCCGGTTATTAAAGAATAACCCTTTAAATACTATCCCTAGTTTCTTTTCAATAACAAAAATATTTTTTATCTCCTATGACAATAATAAACTGTAGTTCACTACAGCAACAAAAAATATTAATCAAAATTATAAAAAATAACATGTTACTTAAAATTCAACCAATCTTTTCCTTCTTACTTTCTAATTTATTTTTCTTCTTCTTTATACTTAAACACTTGTTATTTTCCCATCAGACATTATGAAAATTGCTTAATTTGGCAGGTCTGTTTCGTCTTAAATATCAGTATCGATCAGTGTATCTTTGCCAGTATTGCTGGATGGTAGGTTGATATATTCTGAATGAAATATTCTTGGGATAGCGCCAGTGTCACATAGCTTTTTCAGGTCATTATATTTTGCTTTTGTGATAGGAAGCTTTGATTTATTTTTTGCATTGAGTTGTTTCGGTTTTGCATAAATTTGTATGGACTCTTCTTTTGCATCATCTTGCATGCTATATTTGACGACCATCACGTTTGGCATAGACTTCTTGAATGTTGCTACACGAATCATGCTTATTTTACCGACAAGGTTTCCCTTGAAATATTTTTCGGACAATTCTTCATAATTCTTGAAGTCTTCGTGTGTAAGGCCTTCCACCTGATAGGGTCCTGGATCCTTTCTAGCTAGCTGACAAATTGTCAGCCACTGTGAAGGTGCCCATACCGTTGTGTGTCGAACAGAATTTTCTATTGTAGCGTGAATACTGTCTACTGTCATCTCTGTGTGTCCTGGCAGCAGATAATTCATTCTAAATTTTTTGACATCAACAAAGTGTTGTGGATGGCTGCCAATACGATCTTGTTTTTATTTTGCCCGGGGCATGAATCCGAGTACAAAATTAAACTTTTAACGGTTTCACGTTCATCAACGTTTTCTATGTACTTTTGCAAAATAGTGGAATTACCACCTCTTTTGGCTTCCGTTTCTCCCCAAACATAGCAGAAACCATTGGTTACACTTTCGTAAAAACACAAGTTAAAAACTGTGTATTTTCTTGAATAAAAGAGTGTCATGCCGTTTCCATATGGGGTATTCAATACCTTTTAAAGGTCAAACGAGGTACAAATAATGGAACTATTCTTTTTTGGAAGTTCTCTATGACATTCTAACCTTTTCTTTGAGGCATCTTTCTCTTCCAAATGCTCCTTCATTTCTTCATTCTCAGTTATATCTTTGCCTTCAACACGTAAACATTTAAGACATTTGTCCTTTTTCGGAACATGGAATCCAATATTGAACTCATCAGTAAAAATTTCACGGAAAATCCTCTCACTTACGTAATCAACCCCTTTGCTGGCTTGATTTTCTTTATATATGCGGTAGAGATTTTTTATGTTTTTAAATTCTACTGGCAGGTATAATCTCGTACTATCCTTCCTACAGTAATGTGAAGGAAGTGCCGGTAATTGTTTTATAAAATTAACAACTGAGGCCTTGACTGTGTCAGATGTCTTATTTTTTGGAATAACTCTTCCTCTTGATTCAGTTTTTGCTGATCCCATAGATGCATTTGAGAGAGTGTAGTAAACGTATCGCTGAGTAATATCCAGAGTTTGTAGCAAAAATTGTTGACATATAGGGCGTCGACCCTCTCCATCGTTAATAAAATATTTAAAAGTATTGTCTCTTGAATTACTCTCTTTTGTTCTTTTTCTTTTAATTTCTTCCTTTGACGACATTCCTACTAACCAATCTTTTTTTCTTTCAGCGGACAAGGCCCAAAAATGATCAAATAATCCTTTCCTTCTTTCTTCACTAACCTCGGCACAATTATTCCCACATTTTTTTCCAACGCAAGGGTTTTCATGTTCTCTCTTTTCTTGAACGATTGATTGATTTTCAAAATTTTCAATTGGTTACTAAGTTTTTTTTTGTTCTGTCTCTTTTTTCTTATACCATCTTCACCAACTGTAGCCTCTTGTGATCTTTTCTTATTTTTCTTCTGTCTTTTCGTTGGATTATCAAGTTCACTTTCGCTAGAAGATTCGTCACCAGTCTCTTTCCACGACGAGGAATCCCATACGAAATCTTCCTGATCTGATAAAAAATCCACATAACTTTTCTTCATCACAGCCTGTTTTTTTTTCTTTTTTTTAGGTTGTGCTTCTTCATTGTCAGGAAAACTTGGTAAGTCTTCATCTTGTGCATTTCCTTCTTCTAAAGACTTTTTCATAATATCCATATCTTTATCAGGAATAATTACCATTATAGTAGGTGTGAGATGTTCCCTATTTTCTAAAGATTCATCTTTTTCTCTTTCTTGATTGGGTTCACTGTGTAATTTTTCTTCTTGTTGACAGCGCACTACTTCAGTTTTAGAAAGATTTTCTGTCTTCTTCATTTTGTGTCCTATCAATATCCAGATTTTCAGTACCAATTGCAGTAATTTCTTGTCGGCAGTGTACTTCTTCATTTCTGGAAAGATTTTCGGTGTCTTTTCTAGTTTGTGTCCTATCGATTTTCAGGTTTTCAGTATCGGTTGCAGTAATTTCTTGTTGACAGTGCACTTTTTCAGTTTCAAAAAAATTCTCATTGTCTTTTTTTTTGCAGTCTTATCAATTAGCGGGTTTGTAGTATCAAACATGTCAATTATTTCATTATAATTATCTTCTGTGTTCTGAAATGTAAATAAATTTGTTTGATACCGTTATACATATTATACAGTTATTATAATTATAATAATAAGTGTTTAGTAGTAAATTTTGATTTAATTCTTTACTTTATGATGGTTTATAATAGGATAGTGATAATAGCTTACATGTTTTAGGATAAGTAATAAAAATGATAACTAGTAGGTACATACCTCTTTTTCAAATTCGACCTCAATTTGAAAGACGTGCGAAGTGATTTTTTCATTCATTTCTGTCCTTATATTCTCTTTTAGTTCAGCTTTCGTCTTTTTGTGTGGTGTTTTTATAATGAAGACCTGAAAACACAATATAATAGATTATAATACACATAAAATATATTTTTTAAATTGGTTTTTGTATTTTTAAACTCTCAAACAAATAAAGTTAAATTATAACTTTGGTGACTCTCATGGAAATTGAACCCACTACCTTTGGATCTAGATCATACAACAGAACGTAATGGCTTGATCACACGTACCGAGCAAACCGGCGAGATAGTAAAATGTTTCTCGGCCGAGACAGTGTAGTAAGCGAGTAGCTGTTCACACACGTTTTGAAATAAGCACAGTCAGTTCAGTTATATTGAGACTACAATTCGGATATGATGGATCGTAAAAAGATAATTAGAAAATACACAAAGTTACTTATTCCACTATTAGTAGAAGAATTAAATGAACTTCTGGAAAAGGAGCAACGCCGCATTTGGACAAGGCCATGGATGTTGAGAAGATCTAGTTTTGGCGCCACAAACACTGTTTTTAATGAATTAGAGGTAGAAGATCCTGATGAATTCAGAATGCTTTTAAGAATGGATGTACAACATTTTGACACATTGTTAGGAAATATTGATACAAAGGGAAGATACAGTCATGAGAGAAGCTATAACTGCAAAGACTAAACTACAAATAGCGTTATGCTATTTGGTAACTGGCGCGAGCTACCGTTATTTGCAGGCTTTTTACAGAGTATCTCGGGCTGCAATATCATCACTCATACCGGAAGTCATGAATGCAATATTTACTTATTTGGAAAATTATTTAAAGGTACGTACTTTTTTCTTACATACTAAAAATGAAACTTGAGTGAATTTATTACTTTTTTATTAATTTCAAAGAAAGGGTACAAAATAGACAAAAATAAAAATCAAACTTGTTTTCCATCTGTTTCCATAGCTGCAAACATCGCAGCTGCTACGATGTCATTAGTGCTTATAGAATCTGGCGTAGCGTTGACATTAGGCACTGGAGTAGATGTTGCAGCAAAGATTTTTTGCGATGTAGAGAGAGCTGGTGTTGGTAGTTGTGGCGGAGAATCCACATAAGTTTCATCAAACTGATAATAGTCATTAGTCGTGTCTGAATATACAGAAGACGGTGTTTGGTAGCTGTGATTAGAAAAAGACGAAGTAGTTCTTTGTCTAAGTTCTTTTATCCCAAATTCTGTCAGAATATTCTGGATTCTACTTTGTGCAATTAGAGCATTCTCTGCCGATAAATTCTTAAGTTGTAACGCAACACTCCTTCCAAACACATCAAATACGGTTTCACTCTCAGAATTTATCCCATCATTTAACTTTTTGAGATCAGAAACAGCTTGAAAAATTTCTTTAGTTCTCTTTTTAGGTCTCGCAGTATTTCCAGTGGCAGTCGTAGTTACAGTAAGTGGTGCTTGCTGGTCGTTGCTTGTATTAGCTAATACTTCCTGGTTGATGTTTGGATGCGAAGATGTAGCAGAGCTACTGTCCTGAGAAACTGTGTCTTCATTAGTAGGACCAGGAATCTGTGAAATGAAATGAAAATAAATTATTGTTTCAGGTACCGCAGAACAATGAAGACTGGAAAGAAATAGAATTAGGCTTCAGATCAAGGTGGAATTTCCCTGGTTGCCACGGCGCTATAGACGGGAAGCATGTGATAATTCAAGCACCACCGAATTGTGGAAGTGAATATTTTAATTACAAGGGTTCCAACAGTGTTGTTTTGATGGCTGTGGTGGATCATGACTATTGTTTTCGATATGTAAATATTGGGGCTAATGGAAGAAATTCAGATGGGGGGATATTCAAAAACAGCAAATTACGTATATTCAAAAACAGCAAATTACGTAGTGATCTTGAGAATAATTTTCTTCCAAAAGGAGGATTTTTAGTTGGAGATGATGCGTTTCCACTAAAATCATATTTATTAACACGTTCAACGCCACGGAATAAAACTATGAATTTCCATTCAAGCCATGTCGGACAATGTTGGGCGACACCAGTATGTTCCGTTCGGGCCGTGGCACACAAGGCCGGTTTGCAAATTTACGATGACAAAAATATAATTTTGCGATGTCCAGAAACATAACAAAACTACTTTCTTTCGCTTCTTCAATAAACGAACAATAGGATCATATAGCAATAAAACTGACTAAAGTAACACAAAAGGCTGTGTAAGCGCGCTTTGTGTACCTTTTTCTCGCACGGCAAACGTGAGTCAGTTCGGCCCGAAAGCTTGACGGAGTAAACACGTTTGTTTAGTGCTGCAGTGTATAAAAATTTCGAGTTTTTAACATGGAGATTGAAGCGTCAGGTGTGTACTCTTATTATTATTGTTTATTTGACAATTTTTTTCATAAATCGAGCAGTAGTATAACTTTACGTGGAAGACAAATTTTATACATAAGTCTTTCAGATTCACTTGAGTTTATAGACATTTAAAAAATGTTCCACATAGTTCCATTATATTTTATAATTCCTTAGAAACTACGACTTGTGAGGATTCAAAACAAGTAAAGAACTCGTCCCCGTATCGCTCCCTTTGATAAATTGAGCCCTTTGTTTCCAGGTAGTCGCATTGATCCCGTTTCACAGCAGAGGAAGTTGTATAGAAATGAACTGTTTTTATTGTTAAGAGATGAACGTTTTTTTTGTTTTTCGTCATACAAGTGTAATGAACGATTATTACGATTCATAATGAACCAGTTTAACATAGTGGACCCGTCTGAGACTTTGATAAAACAGTTAAAAGATGTCGTTAAAGTTTTTGTGACAAAGCTTTTAGCTAAATGGCGTGAATGTAAATATATGTTCGATCGTTTTAAAGTTAAGCATGCCAATTGGCTCAGTGAAGAATTTAAGCTCCCGGAGATACAATTAACAACTTCACAACAACCTACTTCTTCGGAGAAGAAGCGAGGTCGGCCAAAAAAGTTGTTTGAAGTCAGCTCTGAACGCAGCAAAAAGAGAAAACTTAAGTCTCTTGTCTCGCGTTTTACTCCTGAAAAGCTTTGTTTAGCGACTGAAACGAGTCTGGTGAAATCTGGGAAAAGAAAGGCAGCTAACGTTCTAAAACTTGCGATAAATTCCACTCCGAAAAGGTTGAAAAAAATGGAACAGGTTCATTCATCGTGTTCTGTAAATATTATGCAGTATAGTGCTGAAGAAGCTTTAGGTCTTATAGTGGACCTTAATTTAACCAAAAAAGAATACGGGACGATGCGTCTAGGTGCAAAGAAAAGAGGTGCTGATTTATATCCCTCTTACCATGTGGTGGCTGATGCAAAAATGAAGTGTTATCCGCTTAGTTTAAGAGTTACTGAGAATGAAGCTGTGGTGCCTTTACAAGAACTTTTAGACCACACCATACGGAGACTAGCACACGTACAGTCAGAAGTAATTTTAACCAACATTGACCACAATAACGACACTCTGGAAGTCTATTATAAGTGGGGCCTAGATGGTAGTGGAGGTCACAGTATATATAAGCAAAACTTTTCGAACAATTCAATTTACGCTGATTCAAACATAATATTATGTACAATTGTTCCCCTGGAGATATCGGAAATGAAAGAAAGGAAGAAAATAATTTATTGGAGAAATCAGACTCCATCTTCCACCAGATACTGTCGTCCAATTTCGTTTAAATTAAAAAAAGAAAATGACCAGAACACTAAAGATGAGTACCACGAGATTGAGCAGCAAATAAGGCAGTTGCAGTACACAGACATTACTCTAGAAGACAGAACGATACATTTTATACATATGCCTATTTGCACAATGCTGGATGGTAAAACGGTGAATGTTTTAACAGAAACCAAAAGTTCACAAGCTTGTAACGTCTGTAAAGCTACACCCACACATATGAATGACTTAGATAATATTAAAAAAAGAGTATGTAACGAAGACACATACAAATTTGGTATTTCTATTTTACATGCTCATCTCCGATGCTACGAATATTTATTGCATATTGCATATAAATTGGAGTTGCAGCAGTGGCAAGCTAGAGGCAAAGAATCACAGGAAAAAGTGAAAGTGCGAAAAAACAAAATCTGCAAAGATTTTTACAAAGAAATGGGACTTGTTGTTGACCAACCAAAACAAGGAGGAGGCAACAGTAATGACGGGAATACAGCAAGAAAGTTTTTTAAGAACCCGGATATGGTTTCTCAAATTACAGGTGTGTCCAAAGAACTGATTCAAAGATTTGCCAATATCTTGTGTGTCATTTCCTGCGGACATTACATAGACGAAGAAAAATTTAGGACATATTGCATCGGCACAGCTGAAATGGCGGTCACTTTATATAAATGGTACAAAATGAGTGCGAGTGTACATAAACTTTTAATTCACGGTGCTGACATTATTAAATCTCTGGCTTTGCCAGTAGGTCAGTTATCAGAAGATGTGATAGAAGCAAGTCACAAAAATTACAAAAAATTGCGACAATATCACTCCCGGAAAACGTCCAGAATAAACACAAATATGGATATTCTTCACTGGATGCTTGTATCTTCGGATCCTGTCGTGACTAGTCACAGGGAAAAACCTAAGAAACGAGGAGAGATATACAATGATGCTGTTATAGGAATGTTACGGATGCCTACATATCTTTGTAGCGAAGAGGTTGAAAACATAGATAATGAAGATTCCGGTAACGATGTGGATGACGATGAGCAGTAGGTAACACAGAACCTAATTTAAGGACCTTTTTTATGCGTAATACTTTAAATAAAGCTTATTTTCTTTTAAACTTTTTTTTTTTTTTGTTGACAGTACATCTAAATTTTATTTCTACCTTTAACACTTATAATATATAATTACCAAGTCAGAAAGTAACTAAAAACCTACACTTTATTTTTGTCATCTTAAATTAGCAATCTGGCCCTGTGTGCGTGGGGGACAATGGTGTCCGACAGTCAGACCTATGTTTAAACGTCTCTTCTGAGCTGTCGGTCAACAATACTAGGCAGTATTGTACGCAACATGACCCGCGCGGCCTCCTAGAACAGTGTAATCGCATCAGCACTCAAAAAAATATATTTGTTAACACGTTCAACGCCACGGAATAAAACTATGAATTTCCATTCAAGCCATGTCGAACAATGTTGGGCGACACCAGTATGTTCCGTTCGGGCCGTGGGGGACAATGGTGTCCGACAGTCAGACCTATGTTTAAACGTCTCTTCTGAGCTGTCGGTCAACAATACTAGGCAGTATTGTACGCAACATGACCCGCGCGGCCTCCTAGAACAGTGTAATCGCATCAGCACTCAAAAAAATATATTTGTTAAAAAGTTATGTATATTTTTCTGATACTATTCTTGCATTAACTCACAAAATTATTGTGTAATGCATTACAAATTTATTTTTACGATTTTATGGAAAATGTAGTGTCCGATTTAAAGATGAAATAAATAATGATGAGAGTAGAAATCAAACTCGGTTTTATTATGTTAAACGTATGAAATAGGAACAATATTATCACAATTAAACTTGAATATTTGAGATCATGCGTTACTAGATAAAATAACATAAATCAAACAGTATTTTAGGTTTAAAATAATTAAAATTAACAAAATAACAATCTTAGTTTTAGAAATAATGAAAAGTAACAAAATAACAATCATAATAAAGAAATATTTTATAAAGTACGATGTACTTTATTAAAACAATCTAAACAAAGAAACGGTTTATTTGGGCAATCGTCACAGAAAGTGTTTACCTTTTTTACTTTATTTTTCGCTTGGTTTCTACCTAGCATCTTTACTTTTTCCTTGTAACATTCAGAGCATCCTCTTCTAATAATACTACTCTTTCCTTCTTTCTTTACTAGTCTGTGCTTCCCTCGTTTTGGTCTTTTTACGCGAATCTCTTCCGTCTCAGGCATAGGATTCGAGCAAAATTCTTGTATTACTTCTTTTCTGAAGTCTACTACAGATATGTTTTTATTTGTAACTTTTTTATAAAGAATCATAGCATTCACTAACGTAGTATTAAGCAATAAATTAATAGCGAGTTTTTTATACCACCTTATTGTTTTTCGCAATGGTGTAGAGTAAGCAGCTAATTGATCAGCCAAATCAACCTTTGACTTTATTGTAGTCTACAACAATCTTTGGCTTTGATATCACATTTCCTCGTTTATTTATATGATGAAACCGTACCGAATGCTTCGTGGACAGAACATACACATCGCGCTTGTCCTTCCATTTCATCATGGTTATTCCGTCGGTGCTTTCGGCTGCAGCAAGCTGGCCTTTTTTGAGCTTAGCAGTAACAACATGTTTGGGAAGCTGTCTTCTATTCTTTCGAATGGTGCCTACTAAATGAGTTTCTTTGTCTAATAATTGCCGTGCAAAATCTACACTTGTGTACCAATTATCGGTATACAATGTGTATCCTTTGTTGAGCAAATCTTCGCATAAAGACATGACTACGTTTGTGGGCGTCGTATTTGTATCGTCGTTTTTTCCCGCGTAAATGCTAATCTTATACGTATACCCAGGAATCGTGCATAGTTTGAACTCTTTTATTCCATACTTGTGTCTTTTTTGTTTATTATACTGTCTAAATATTATTCTGCCACGAAATGGAACCATGCTCTCGTCAATACAAATATCTTCACCAGGGGTATAGTTGTTTTTGAAGTTCTCATTTAAATCGTCCACCAGTTGACGTACTCGATGTAGTCGGTCTTCTCTGTTTTCATCATCTTTATTAGAAAAATGTAACATTTTCAAAACCAATTCAAATCGGTTTCGGGACATCACTGTTCTCGGAAAGGGATGCCCGATAATTTTGTCTTTAGACCAATAGTGTGCCAATCTGGGCAATTTCACCAAGCCCATGAATAAAATTAGGCCAAAAACTTTTTTTATTTCGTCTATATTAGTCGGACTCCACTGATTAATACGTGCTCCTCTTGTAGCTTCAGCCATATTAGTAATGTTATGAATAGCATATCGATTTGTGTTATTCACTATTTGTTGAAACACGTCATCAGTCACAAAAAGTGAATAAAAATCGACGGGAGATTTTTCAGTCATAGATAATCTGACATGCAGCGGAGCACCCGAAACCTCGGTAAAAGGAATTATTTGGCGTTGATTACCTGAAGGCTCACTCCAAGAACTCGTGGAAGGTGTAAAGCTTGAAGTTTCTTGCGTACTGACCTCATATCCTGAATTGCTGTCTTCACTATCCGATCTAATGACACGTCGTCGTTTTTGCCTAGTAGGCGCTATTTGGTCTTCTTCTTCTTCTGAACTAATATGAAAACTATTGTTCAGCAGTGATATTTCAATATTTTGAAGCTGTATCAGATCTTCCTCCGTTATTTCAAAAGCATCATCAAAGTCACACATTTTGAGTAATAAAAGTATATAAATCTATTGGATGAAGTCACAGGCAGAAGCTAGCCTAGTCTGTAGTCGTAGCGTGTTCATATTACGGCGGGAAAAAAAACTGCGCGACTGGCGTTCTCGATAATGTCCTGCGGGGCACTAAGAATGTAAGAAATTAAGAATTACGCGCGCACACAGATAGTTACCGCGCGGGCGCCGGGGGCGCGCGGACGGGATACTCGGAAGTGGGCGACACTTTGACCCGCACGGCTTCAACGGAAGAAAGTTCACATAATCATACGCAGCAGGCCATGGGGGACAATGTTGGGCGACATGAGTTATCTTCACATTTATAAAGATTTCCGCGGTTATATCAATGTTTTGTAAGTTAAAAATGAATATTTAATAATACAGCGTGGCGATTACGTTATCACATTAAATAGTACAACGGTTATTACAAGTTGTTATCAGTCTGTTAAAATAATAAAAACAAAAATAGACCTAAAAATAGAAAACGGAATTTTTCTAACAAACTAAATAGCGTAAAAATTGGCAATAAATAATCCACCCTTGTTACTATTAGTTTACTGACCTGTAAAAGCGGCAACGCCGCGGCGCGCGGCGCGGGCGGCGGGCGGCGCACACGCCAAACGACATGACAGTGAGACTAGCGGAGGGTAGGTACTTGCGCTCACGCGCGGGGCGTTGGTAATAGTTGATATCAACAATGCAATACAAACTTTATGGTATTGTTACCAAGTAATCACAAATTAAGTTTTAAAACCTCCACTTAGTTCACTTTATGCAATTTAAATTTTTAAATTTTCGAAATGTCCGCCGCGCACCCGAATGCATAATCGACACCGTCGTATGATATTATTACGGACATTTCTTAATAGATCACCATTCGCGGCTAAATTATTTAAGTTGTGGAAAGCCTGAATTATTCTTATTTTTAAATCTTCCACTGTCGTCACTTCAGTAGCGTACACTTCATTTTTTACATGTCCCCATAAAAAAAAATCCAGTGGTGTTAGGTCCGGTGACCGTGCTGGCCACCGAGTAGGTCCGTATCGGCCAATCCACTGCTCTCCGAACATTTCAGTGAGGCGCTGCCTGGCAGCCACTACTGAATGAGCAGGTGCTCCGTCAAGCTGGTACCATACCTGACCATTGCCACCCAACGGTAGTTCATCAATGTACTCCGACACTGTGCCGTCAAGTAGTTCCACAAACTTAGGCCCATTGGGGTTGCCATTGATAAACACCGGACCGATTATGTGGTCTCCGTGTATTGCAGCCCAAACATTCACGGCAAATCGGTATTGGTGTGCGGACTCTCGGATCAGGTGCGGATTTTCTCGACTCCAGTATCGTAAGTTCTGTCGATTCCATATCCCGTTGTGCGTGAATGTACTCTCGTCTGTCCACATTATGTTGTACAAAAAGTTAGAGTCATTTTCTATTTTGCTCAGTAGCCACTGGCAGTAGGCTTCCCGGACTGGCTTATCTCTTCCTAATAAAGCCTGCACCTTTTGGTATTTGAATGACTGTTGCTTATCTCTTTTTAAAATGTTGTGTACAGTCCTGTGGTGTACTCGAAATAGGCGAGCTGCTCTACGAAGACTTGCAGTTGGATTACGAGCGAAATAATTAAGGATTTGCTCTTCCCGACCCACGGTTACTCGCAGAGGAATTTCAACCTGATGTGGAACCAAAGATTGGTTATCACGTAATCTTTGGACTGCCCGTGTAAAAATCCGTAAATCTGAAGGACATACACGTGTGGTATTATACCTCTCTCGGTATGTTCGTAACGCCAGCGCTGCGTTTTGATAACATTCTCCATAAATCAATATCATATCGGTGTACTCCGATGACGTGAAATTGACACGAGGCATCTTGAGAACACAACACAAAAAGGAATAATAAAAGCGTCTGAATTCGCATAAACTGTCACACAACTTTCAAAAAGTTACCTACAACTAATTTTACTGTTGTAATTACGTGTCCTATCACAAAAATAGGAACCGCACGAACTGTCACAACACTTAACTAATCTACAACTAATAATAACGTACCTATCCTATTTCAACAAGAATCTTAACAAAACGTCCTCAATACAAACACCAAAAAAATGCAAATAGGCAACTGCTGTCGTGAACGAACTATCCTCAAGGACAACGGCGCGGGCACTGGAGTGAGTCACACACAAAACACAAACAATCGCACACGCCGCCCACCGAAAAAATACGAAATTTGACGACACACGCCCCCTTCCCCGTCCATTTCGCGCGTAGAGATTTATGCCGTAGACCGTTAGCAGTAAGAACATTTATCGCAGATGCTTTTTATTCCCCGCTGAGGTCCTTTATTTTTTAATTTTGCGCATAGCGAACGCCTTAAGCTATTAGCCGTAAGGACATTTTTCGCTTGATTTGTTTACGTCTTTTGTAATTGTTAGTAATTCCAAGTAATTCGGAATGGCATCGTCTTACATCGTTTGACTGAACTATCTACGCCGGCCACGGGTCTTTGACCTACTAAAATTTTAAATTTTCTTTCAAAATTCACGTTTTTCACCTGAAAAACAACATTTTTGTTCAGCACAATTTTCAGTAACGCCATAGATAACTAGATCGCGCGGAGACGCGTCTTTCGACACCTCGCCCGTGCGCCTAGCGTATATAGCCACTTTATTACATAGAATTTTCGTTTGTTCTATATAACTGGTAGGTACAAAAATCAACGTAACCGAACCAAGTTTGCATAGAATCGTCATATCTTTGCTTCCTGGTGACGCATTTTGACGCTGTTTTCAGCTGAGTTGTTCCTAATTAGGCTACCTAACACCATCTGACTGATAATATTGACGAAAACGCGAAAAAATCTTTGGTCAGGTGATTTTCTTTATGCAATACATGATGTTGTTAAATACTAAAAGGGAAAAAAAGGTCTCACCGGTAGAATGTTAACTTTTATTAATTATTTTATTTATGTATGCTTAAAATACGTAATGTAGAATACGTGGTTTGAATTAATGTGATAACCTAATCGCCACGCTGTATAATTAATAAAACAAAAATTCGATTTTTTTGTCAATTTCAATTTTTTTGTGTGGCATAAAGGTAAAGTTATGTGTCGCCCAGCAATGTCCGACATGGCGTTGAACGTGTTAAAACCATACAGTGGCACAAATCTTTCAACGAAACAAAAAATATTCAATTACAGAGTCTCTAGAGCACGGAGAATCGTCGAAAATGCATTTGGTATTCTGGCAAGCAGGTTTAGAATTTTTCAAAAACCCATACCAACTAATGACGAAACCACCGATAAAATTATTCGCGCCTCATGTGCGCTGCACAATTGGTTACGTCTCACAAGTCCCGGCCATTACTTTCCAAGGGGTTGTGTTGATGAAGAAGATATAGATTCAGGATCCGTTTCTGAGGGGAGTTGGAGGCGAGAACTTATCGCTACTTTGCCAACTATCACTGATCATAGCACCAACAATGCAGCACGTACAGCAAGGGAGCTTCGAGATAAATATGCAGAGTTCTTCAGTGGGGCAGGTGCCGTATCGTGGCAAAACAGAATGATTTTATAATTTTATTTAAGAAATAGGGAAAACTAGGGACACTTCATCTCTAGGCGACATATTTTAACGATGTTATAGATATTTTAATCGGTAATAACAGTAGAAATCTCCCAAATGTACGGTGAACTGGTATTTTTTCATGGTAATTCGGCCGAAAACTACTCTCCCTGATATTATATCAGGCAAAGGATGACAGGATTATAGTGGGTGCAATAAAAAACCAGTAGGTATCTATTTAATCATAATATTGTATTCATGCTCATCATCATATATTAGCAAAATATTGTCTAAGAAAGGTGCAAGGAGAGACAGGCTATCTTGATGCCGTGCCCATGCCAAGTAACAGATGATTGACATGATATGGGCACAGCATCCTACTGTACTTCGTCCAACAATGCAATTGCAACAGTATTGCTTTATAGCTTCCCGGCCACTTAGAGAGCTGTCAATCAAAATATAAACAAAGTATATCTTTCTTCCTACATGTCTAGACTTAATTCATCTCCGTAAAATCCACAATGTGTTTGATGTACACAACTCTTCCAGTAGACTCCTGTCAACTTCCCTGCATACTTCTATTATATAGGTGCCATTTGCCCTTACGTGCTCTCCATAATAGGAACGCGCTTGCTTTATCTGATATGGTCCAAGAGAAATTAATATCAGTTCACTATATATGATAGCCGGGGAAAATCTGTTACGTTATCATTTTCAACGGTAACGCTTACAAAATCAGCTCGTCTAATGTTTAGTTGATTATTGACAAAATCAGTTAAGTAATTGTTTACAAACATGTTAGCATTTATTATACTTAAGATTTCCTCGGCATCATTTCTGTTAGTGATTGGCGATTAATTAATGTAGCAGCTATTTTAAAATCAATCATTATATGTTTTAAGGCTAAGTTAAAATATTCCTGCCAAAACAATTTAAAGTCTCTTTTATTTAACCCTACCGTTGACTGCTTCTACAACCCATCTAGCAATACCGACCTAGATTTGTTTGCTGCTAGTGTCTATAGTTGCGTTTCACCCCTCTGTAATGAAGCTGGAACATGGGTTTTATAACCACAAGCATTCAGTAAGGGCAAGGCATCTCTGAAACCCCTATCCAGTACAAAAGCATCACCTTCTTGAAAATGTCTGCGTAAATAACTATATTATTTTTCGAATTCCTTTTGCGTTATAGCTGCATCTGATGTAGCTGGATAGGGGCCCAGATCATCAATAATATAACCATCAGAACATACTAACATACAGGCTTTCACTAGATTTCGATATTTATGTAAGCTGTAAGTGTTTTTTTGATAAAGATACTTAGAACTTTTTTGTATAAGCAGCATGTGCCATCAGCTATGAATGGTTGGTGTTATTGTGTTGGTTGTATGGTTTTTCTGGCCATCACTTTGAACTCCAAACAATCTTCGGGGTATTAATAGATTTCTTTTGTCTCTTGATATAATATGTGCTACAGCCAAGTGAGTTGGAACAAAATTATTATATAATAGTTCTCAAACCTTTGACATCAACACCTCCAAAGTTTTCCTTGGAATTTGAAATAATGTTGCCAGACTTTCATTGGGTTCACTTGTCCTCAGTTTCATTACGAACGCAGCGAGAGCCGTTTTAACTCTTCTCATTTCATTTATGGCAGATATTTCATTAAACAACTGATTGAATTGATATTTTGTGTAGCCAATCTAGTGACGTATAAGATGGTCTTCTATATTATTTATATTTGAAAAATCTAATGCGTTAACAGTAATTGTGCTCTTTAAATTCAACATATGTTGTATATGTGTTGCATTAAATGCATTTGAATAAGCACCAATACCAGCTCGAAAGTCCCACATTTGTGTATTTAAATGGTTACTGCACACACGACTATTTACTGGTACATAATAATTAAACTGTAAAAGCAGTATTTTTCTTGTTGAAACTGGTAGCCTAGATCTTTCACTCCCCTAACAATCTTCAATAATGCACCTTGACCCACAGTCTATGGCTCGGATATAATCAGGGAACACAATTGTCTCTTGTCTTCTTGATACGGGTTGAACAAGGTCAAGCTCAGGCTGATCTTCAACAACAGGTTCGGGATTTTTCAGATTGGACAACCGCCCCCGTTTGCTGGGGAAGAAATTGCTCCCTCTCACCTTGAATATCACCCATGGGTGACCAATCAAAGTGATTGGAAGTTCCTTCGGCAGCAAAGAAGGCCTCCACCTCACCGTCATCCGCATCTGCCCATTCATCCTCATTCTTTTCCCTTATTCTCCTTGCGCTATTTGTCACCCGCACTCTCGCTGCTTCTCTCATTCGGACAATATGCATGATCTTCTCCCGAACGTCCTCAGGCACATCATCGTCATCCACATGGACCTCTACCAGTCTCTCGCCTCTTACCCATTGGGGGTCACCACTTGGCGCGCCATGCCCCCTTCGTCGGCCACGCTGCGTAGCGTCGACGCGCCGCGCTGCACCACCACGCCGCGCTGCACCGCCGCGCCGTGCTGCACCGCTACGCCGCCGCGCCGTGGTCGACGCTGCTGCTGCGGCTGCTCTGCCGCAACGTCCTCGACCACTTCCTCTTGCTGGAACAGCTGGTGTTCGTCAGCAAGAGCGAAGTGGTCTTCCATCATGATGTCGTCGTCTGCAGGGGGCGCTATGACGACGACATCACATCTAAGATAAAATAATTACGTGTAAATTACGAAGAAAAGGTATATGACTAATGAATATAAGTTTTAACACTTACGGCATAAGGACGCGCGGCAAGCCTGAGCCAGCAGCAGCAGCAGCAGAGGCATCCTCCGCTGCAGGTGATCTTGGCCTATCAAACAAAGAGATTTCATTTATTATACAGACAACCATTATGTGGTTTATAAACACACACTAATTATTACTCACGACATGGGCAAAGGCACCAGATTCTCGTCCCACATCGCCAAGACCCCGCCACCTTCCAGCACCTCCGGAGACGGCTGAAAAAATAAGAGCTTCAATAAAACAACTACTATATAACATAACACATCACACACATGCACATCACGCATACATTACATTAGACCTCACCTCACACAAAATAGCACCAACATAAAACAAAATAATATGGAATTCTTAGCCGCCAACACCCCTTACTCGCTACATGCAACTGTAATTATTATCTAAAGCCAAAACATAGACCACACCAAAACAACAACAAACAAACAAAAACAATCACCCAAACAATATGCATTGCATGCATGACAAAAAAGAAACACTTTTCTCCTGTTATTATTTTTGAATAAATATAAAAGATGTCCTCCATCCAGATTGGTACAAAAGAAAAAACTTTCATTATCACTCACATAGTAGTAATTTCACATTCATCAATTATCAATTATAAGTACATATTTACCTCAAATTGTGGCTCGCCTTCTAACACCTCCACCTCCACCTCGGGCTCGGTGGGTTCATAATCGAACGAGGCGTCGAGGTATTCCTCGAGGTAATCCTCGTCCTCGACGCCTTCGTGTTGCTCTGGTACCCCAAACACTTCGTCCTCCGGCACCACCATCATCTCCTCCAGCTCTTCCAGCTCCTCCGGGCCTTCTACGGCATCCTCATCCTCCTCATCATGGAGGATGTCGTAGAAGTCCAGAGGAGCTTTTCCAGATGTGTGCCAGACTGACATCTAAAATCAAAATATAAAAATAATTATATGAAGGAAAAGGCATAAGGTAAGGTTATAAAACTAAAACCTGTGCATGCAACAATCACAACAATACAACTGGCAAAATATGGATGTATTACCCACCTCTGCCTGCCCTTCAGGGAACACAGGCGTGATATTATGTGTTTACAACATAAATGATGACTTTATCATTTTACACTAACAAACTCACATACGAAGGTCTAAAATACATTCGAACCAAAAAACAACCTCATTTTTATGTGAAGTCGGTCAAATGTAAAATAAGAATTCTCTTTTGAAACAGAATAATTCACTAAAACACCGATTTCATGGATAGAATCTATCGACACGACTGGCCAGCATTTTACCGCGAGTTGCGTCATATATATCTGTCAAGTAATTGTCAACGGTCCGAGGGCAAAGCCCCATTATGGCAAATCATTGAAATGTAAAAAATATAGCATGAAATACACCTCGAATGACCAAAACATATTGTTATTATTAGATTTAGACCATCTCAAATCTTACAGACACACTCAATTCATTGTAAAACAGCCAAAAATTTTGCCATATGTCAGCTAGCACACGCCAATATACCGTCAAAAATTGAAAACTAAAAATAATAGAAAATTAAAATAAAACGTAAACAGAACTTCCAATCTAAATAATAGCCTTCAGGCATAAAGGGCATGCCCGCTTACATATGAAATTCTGCATTATGCAAATATAGCTGCAACTTAAAGTAACAAAACGTCGGCCTAATTCGTTAACCTGCTAAGTCCATTTTTCGACAAACTGCTAAATAATTGTTTTTCTAAATTTAACAAAATGTGTATAAGTTATGCTGCTACATATATTGTTAAAATATCAAGAAAAATTATGGAAACCAACGGGATTTTCAGAATTTTGATTACTAAATTAATAGAGATATTATTCAGATTTTTCTTTGTCTTGTAAACTATGTCAAAATGAACTTAGCAGGTTAACGAATTAGGCCGACGAAAAGTTAAACTAGGACCTCTGGACTAAAATTAATAAAAACTTAATACAATTAACAATAACAAAACCATGGTCAGCAAGACGACCAGTCACCACGATTTATTCCCTTTATGTCGAGTCCCGTTATGTCGAGCCTGGAAGTCTATTGTTCTCCAAAGTATTGATATTTTACGCTTTCTATTACCTTTATGTCGAGTTTGGTGAACAGGTACAGTCAGGGATGTAAATTAAAAGCCAATGGCATAAAAACATTGTTTTATTATTTGTTCTATTACTTATTTTCATATAATAGGTCTTTACCTATGAAATTGCCGTTTTGTATGAAAAAATTTAAACGAATTTTTTTCATGTATTTTTTATTTGTATTAATCGAAGTAATCACCTATGCAATCAATGCATCTTTGCCATCGCAGTGGCAGTTTATTGATGCCCTTCTTAAAGAAATCAGCTGGACGGGAGGCAACAAATTCTTCAAAGGCATTTTGTACTGCCTCTCGGGTATTGAATTTTTTTCCCGCCAAGAAGTTATCCAAATTCTGGAAAAAGTAGTAGTCTGTAGGCGCAAGGTCTGGTGAGTAGGGCGGATGACGGAGAGCTTCCAACCCCAGTTCTTGCAACTTGGAGACCGTCTGCTGTGCAGTATGAGGTCGCGCGTTGTCGTGCAGGAGCAGCGGAGACGAGCGATTGACCAATGCTGGTTGGAGATGTGCCAGCTTCTCCATCATTGTGTTCAGTTCTTCACAGTACACATCTGCAGTAATGCTCACCCCGTTTGGTAAGAAGCTGTGATGAATCACACCGGCGCTAGACCACCAAACAGTGACCATCACTTTTCTAGGGGTAAGTTTTCGTTTAGGGCATTGTTTAGGTGCTGAACCAGGATCCAACCAACTTGCTGAGCGCTTGCGGTTATCAAACAGAATCCATTTTTCATCGCAGGTAACAATGCGGTTCAAAATTCCTTCATTTGTGTGTCTGTTGACCAGTGCAAGGCACGTCTCGACGCGTACTTCGCGCTGACGATCATTGAGTTCGTGGGGCACCCATTTGTCAAGCTTTTTTACCTTGCCAATTTGACGCAAATGGACCAATATTGTTTTGACGCTAACGTCGAAAGCTGCTGCTAATTCAGCCGTAGATTGTGTATCATCAGCTTCCACAATCGCCTTTAATTCGTCATTGTCGACCAAAGTCTTCGGACGACCGCGAGGTTCATTTTTCAGGTCGAAATTTCCAGAACGGAAGCGAGCAAACCAATAACAGGTGGTGCGTTGGTTTGTAGTGTTAGCTCCGTAGACGTCGTTGATGTTGCGTGCCGCTTGTGCCGCGTTGCTGCCACGACGGTACTCATATTCCATAATTACTCGAATTTTTAACGTATCGTCATCACGAAAAAGATTGAAATGCGATGAAAATGTAACACTAATCAATAAACAAATGACTACTTTTGGAAAAAAAAATCCATGTTTTTAAAATAAAATTAATTTGAAATTAGAATTCTTACCCAAACAAAAATTATTTTGATTTGAAATGGCCAGTACTGCAAAACGGCAATTTCATAGGTAAAGACCTAATATATAATATATCTAATCTTTCTTAATCTAAACATATACAGTATAATCATCACGTATATAAATATGTTTTCTAAAAAATAACTTTCTTAATCTAAATAAATCACAGTATAATCATCACTATTGTTGCAAATGTTAAACAGCATAGTTTTACAGTAAAAAATAATTCTTCTTATAAAAGTAACTTTCTTAATCTAAATAAATCACAGTATAATCATCACTATTGTTGCAAATGTTAAACAGCATAGTTTTACAGTAAAAAATAATTCTTCTTATAAAAGTAACTTTCTTAATCTAAATAAATCACAGTATAATCACCACTATTAGTGAAAATGTAAAAAAAGATATAGCTTTATAATAAGTAAATAATTCTTTTAAATTAGCGTTATTGATTGACGCTATATCGTTGTATCAACCTAGGTAACATGTATATTTTAAATAATTAAAAGATAATCACTTATCAAATCTTACAGTTAATAAGCGTTTAAGACAAATCATTAAATCAATTTTGTTAGTTGTAAAATCTTCTACTATTTTATTTATACGTATATCAATAGCCAAGCATTTTTTTTTCTTAGGTTCTGATTGTTGTCGTTGTAGACATTTGCCTGCTCTATCTTAAACCTAGCTTCTTTAGCCTCATCTCTAAGTGTGCTAATGAGAGTATACACGGTTAATTTTAGGTCGTTCTGGAACCGAAAGCCATGAACTCGATCATCGAACTCGAATCGATTGGGACTATTATTTTCAAAAAGTAACAATAAAAAAAATTACGAAAAATTAAATTTATTGTTTTTTTTTGTGAAATAATGAGAACTCGAAGTAACGCTTCCTTGCGATCTGTGTGTAAAACGCATCGACAAACGGCAACACATGCGAACGGTACTCATTGAAAAATCCATTCATCGATCAGACAGCATGATCCTTAAGCCACGCCCCCGACCCCAGTCTAGCCAACCGCCCGCTCTTCCTTGTTCCTATTAGTATTGCGTCGCGTTTCGCTGTATTAGGTCACGCTCGCGCAACCTAATTACGCGCCAAAAATTAGTCGGCAATACGTGTATTCGAACGTGGAGTATTGGGCAATGGTGGATTTTTATGGGATGGCGAACCATAACTTGGAAGAGGCTAGACGCTTGTATGCTCAGCCGGAACACCTGAACTCACTGCGCGCACGTGGAATCGACGACCCTCAAGTTCCCTTCACCTCCACCATCCTGGCTGTAACACAGCACCTCCTCGATCATGGACAGTTTCGAGCGCCCACACACGCGCAGGCGTGGATAGTGGACGCCTTTAATATTGTGAAAAGTGACAGAGACACATTAGGAAAATTAAAAGACAACCTTACTAAACGTGCCCGTTTATGTATCGAGCGAAGTGGACTCCATTTGAGCAGCTGCTTCGATACAGGGAAGTGTAAATTGTAAATAAACTAATAGGTAAGTCCTTAGCCAAAGTTGATTATGTTTGTAAATGCCTTGTGTCGCGTGCGATTAAAATATCGCGTGTCGCGCCTGTTTGATTGAAGGGGGCTATTATTCAATAAATTGTTATGTAGATAAACGCAATTTAAATCAACCAATAGTTATGAATGCGGAATCAAACGATTTATTATTGTCGCGGGTAGGTATCTACAGCAACAACAGCAGGTACTGACCACCGCGACCTATAGCAAACTCATGATTAGCAAACCTTCAATCAATACAAAGCAAAACAGAGAAATACTATGGCTTGAATAACGAAATGTAAGTATGTAGGTATCTAATTAGTTCAACCGCGTGCCGACGAACACCGTCTCGAAATCAAACGAAGCCGCGACCGCGACCAACGTAAGTACCATAAGCGTTAAACATAAATAAAAATACATACGCAATAGATAAATAGGTACACAAATAAAAATACGAAAAGCGAATACAGACTTTATTTCTAACCCGAAACGGTCAAAAATAAAATTTCACCAACCTAGGTAAGTAGGTCCGCAGTTTACTAAAATTATTCTGAGAAATCCGACCGGCCTTTTACAAGGATGCACAACCGAATTACGCGGTTAACTTTATAAAATTAAGGTCTTAATTCAGTTCAATATTTTCATTGACAAGGGCACCTGCAACTAATAATGAACTCTATGCGACAGATTAAACGATTATTTTTTCTGTTTGAATTCCTGCCTTTGTAGAAGCCGCCGCAAGCATTGTCGCAAAAAAATTGTTTTAGGCAGTATTTAGTATTTATCATGGTAGGTAGGTACTTGACCCGCACACCGCACAGCTGTTCCGCGCTACGTCATCACCGAGCGGATGGCGTACGATTTTGCGTTTATGAATGAAATTGTGGAAGCTCTACTATAATTTAACTCGAATGACAGAAAAAAAGTGATAAATTTCTAACTTCTATTTTAGATGTCTTAAAAAAGAAATTACAATGCCAATAGTAACTATTACTCGTCTGGAGTTACTGTGTTTCGGTTCCAGAACGATATAAAAATAACCGTGTGTAGCGGAGGTCTTTTACTAAGCTTTTTATTTAGCCTGTTATGCCATCCCTCTACTGGGTTTGTGGTCCTGTGGCGTTCGTTGTAACAACAAAACAAATCAATATTTTTGTTAATCCACTGCGATGTTACGTATTCATTAAATGATTTAGCTTCATTGCCTTCAGGTGCACTTTCTAATAATAACACCCATGCTTCTGGGATGACATTTTTGGGAAGATGTGCTGTGGCTGCACACATGGTAATATATTTTTTTCCACCGGGAGCATTTACTATTCCGGTCTGTTTTCCTTTTTTCCACAACGCCTTATGGAAGTGTTTACATAATAAGATCCGAGTGAATCACCATTTGTTTCAACTTTTCCAACATATGGCATTGCAGTTATCATATATTTAGTTTTAGCATCACATAGCATCAGGATTTTTAGGCCATATTTATTAAGTTTTGACGGAATGTACATTCTAAAAGGGCAACGTCCTCTAAAACCTAGTAATTGCTCATCTATTGTAACATAAGTTCCAGCTTTATAGCTGTCCCTGCATGTCTGAATGAAAACTTCCCACAAGTCTCTGAAGGGCGCGAATTTATTTTGTGCTTTACGTTCATCTCTTGTTGACTTATCGTCAAATCTCAAACAGTTCAACAAAAAATCAAATCTGTCCCGTGACATTACCGATATGTATCGGGTTCCACTAAATGTAGGATCAAATAGTTCCAAGCTCGTGAGATGATTGTCTTTTTTCGCAGCTGACAGCAAAAGTAATCCTAACAAAGCAGTCAATTCTTCTTCGCATGTTGATGAAATTGTTGCGGTTCGCTCTTTATATTTTGAACTTCTCAATACAATTTCTTCATTTGTGTGTCCAACTATATTACGTATCATATCAGCCGTCATAAAAATGGAAAAGCAATCAATTGGTTCCGTCTTATCCTTTGCGTTATTTGTTGGTCCCTGAATCACATGTACGATATTTCTAGCCTGGGTTCTTGTATTCGCAGATTGAAAAGGAATTGAACACCATTTATGGCCATTTTTTCCTCTAAGATTGCGAGCAGATGGAATAACTATACGTTGTGATGGAGCGGAGCTACCTGACGTACCTGGGCTTTTTTCAGATTCCGAATCAGAAGATAAGATGACACCACTTCGGCGCTGCTGTCTTAAACCGATCAGTTGTTCATCATCTTGAGTTTCAGTGCCGTCGGAATCTGTCGGGATCTCTTTTTCAATATCGACGTGATCCTCGATGTCACTCAAGCCCGCGTCTCCTCGCTGAGTCGAGGTACCATCGTCATCATCAGAATCGGATAAACAATTCAAATAATGCTCTATTTGCCGATCTTGAGCGTCCATTTCTAAAATAAAATAATTTGAAGAAAAAATGCGGATGTTTACATGTAAATACACACGATGTTACTAAATAAAATGTGCTTGAATAATTATGATTAGTTCAAAATATTATCACAAACTTACCGTTTACTTCATCAAACTGGAAATCTTCAAAAATCGTATTTCAAAAATTGTAACCGTACTCGTCAAACGTGTATCTATTCATAAATATTCGTCCCTCAGACGAATAAAACTCTCTAACCGCTCAAGGACATGTCACTGCCAGTAAAGTGCACTCGCGATACTAATGGTCGTATGATTTAGGAAGGTACTTGAGAGGTCAGCTTTCTATCTCTTTTACTCTAAAAATTTGAATCATTTTTACGTTTCGCGCGGTCTGTGAGACGAATGTTTATGAATCTAGGGTTAAGATTGTATGCATTAGGCACTATGCTGATATCTGTAGCTGATTTTGTGGGAGTATCAAAATCAACAGCAGGCAGAATAGTACGGGACATTTCATCAGCAACTGCCACATTGTATGATGAATACATTTTTATGAATCAGGGAGGTGCAGAAGATTTTTATGAAATAGCTGAATTTCCTCGGGTTGTTGGAGCAATAGATTGCACACATATTCGTATACAATCTCCATGTAAATACATAATTTATATTTTTGCAATTTAAGTATATAAATAGATACTTACTATACCTAACATAAAACTTCTTTCAGGTCTATTAATAGGTGAAGAATTTAGGAACAGAAAGGGTTACTTTTCCCTCAATGTCCAAGGTGTCTGTGATGCTGGTTTAAGACTCATGAATGTGGTTGCTCGCTGGCCGGGTTCTACCCATGATGCAACAATTTTCAACAATTCCATCCTACGAGCTTCCGTTTTTACGACATGTTTTATCATTAATATGTATAATTTAACTTTATAAATTATTCGATTAGATATAAGTAATATTAAATTTATATTTTTATAGCCCAATGTGATGCAGGACAGTTCAATGGTCGTTGGCTACTTGGAGACAGTGCCTATCCTAATAGAAGCTATTTACTGACACCTCTATTAAATCCAAGGACAAAAGCTGAACAAAGATACAATGAAGCTCACATTCGGACTAGAAACACAATTGAAAGGTAATGCATCAATAGGCTATTTGTAAAGAGTGATTGCGACACAATGTATGACAAATACAATCGTTTCAATGATATACTTGATTTATTTTTATTTGGACTAATTTAAGTGTATGTTTCAGAACATTTGGTGTTTGGAAACAAAGATTCCCTGTTGTGGCACTCACAGTGCGTGTTTCATTGCCAGTTGTTCATGCAATAGTTATCGCCACTGCAGTACCACACAATATTTGAAGGAATAATAATATTGAGGAAGTTCCCCCCGAGGTTGATTTGGAAACAGAAATAACAAATACCAGTTATGATGGAAATATTCAAAATATGGAAGATCAAGACATCCAAACAAGAGCTGATCTCATTAATAATTACTTCATTTAATAAATAAAACAAAATTATGCACTATTCAAACATTTATTTATAAAAATTATACCGTAATATTTCTGCTATTAAGTATTTCCAAAATTAAAAATTTCATTTTGAAAATGAAAACCTATAAGTTATAAGGTAAACCTACCTGATACCTCATAAATCGCATATACAGGGTTATTTGTAAAACACCGGTAACCTCTCAGGACTACGTTACTAACATCATAATCAACAACTTTTGTTCTATGACTTTTAAAAATTCATCATATTTTAATTCATCAAATTTACACACAAAAATAAAAATATTAAAATTCAACGCTCTAAATGTTACGAAGTCTATGCGAAGCAAAAGAAAGCGATAGGTAGTACCGACGATAGCGAGGGGAGCGGGGCAGGGGGCGGCGGGGGCGCTTGAACTTGACCTATTTACGGGCGGCCTTCAGTCGTTCGTTTGCTTTGATGCGCTTGCGTCGCGTCATTACGGGTCCTTGTAGTAAAATTCGGCAGTGCAGACGTATACGTAATTATCTTTACATGGTGGCGTATCAATATTCCAATGTTGAGTACACGGAAATTGTGCGAATGCTAGCTTTCGCGAGTGAATGAACAGTTACTTTTTAGGTGTGGACTTTGTGTTGGTTGTGAATGTGATTATTTTGAACGCTATGTGCGCGATACTCACCGACATCCACGAGACTTGAACTTGAGACGCAATAATTTGTAAATACTGATTTTAATACTTATTCATTCAATTGTTGTAAATATGCTGATTCCACTTTTTAAATACGCCTGCATTAAAAATTAAAAAGAGGCATTGTACCTAGTTTTGTGCCGACATTGTTATCCGCACCAAATATGTTTACAATAAGTTATTTTAGGGACGCGTTTCCAAAATATGATAGGTAGGTATCGAATCGCAAATCTACATTGAAACGGCTCTAACATAAACATACGCACGGATACCTGTGCGGGAATAAGGAGGAAATAAACTTTGACGCGCAGACTAACATTTCACAAAACATTTTCTGTGCAATAAATCTAGACAGTGACCAAATAAAATAAACCTTAATACCATCCATTAAGGTTCATGTTTTATGGCAAAATATGAGAAAAAATTAAACGGGAACTTATTTTTTTCTGAGGCTATTTGTAATACCAATTTTTGTTATTATTTTTACTTCCATTTTGAGATGATTATGTCTGCTTCCCTGGGATATTGCAACGCGGAACGAAATGTAAACAAACATATCAAATAATATTAATAACTAGTCATTGCGGTTGGCCGGCACGAGTGTGGCAGTTTCTTTCAAGTAGCAATAACAATAGGCTCAAAGGGACGACGCCGCCAGCCGCCCCGAACAATCTTTGTCCTGCTCCTTCACTCGCAAAAATAAGAATATCAACCTCGTGCGAGGGCGGCAAGTATGAATGGCAAGTTGGAATTGATTAGAATCAAATCGTTAGCAACTTACCTGTCATGTGAATCGGGCGGGGTCAAAGAGTTCATGCTCAATGACGCAACTATTTGATACTTTGTATGACTTAATAATTTCATAAATAATTTTGACTTGCGTGCGAAAGGGACTGTCAGAGTTTTACTGACTAAACATTCACCCTGTTCCTTCATTTGCCCTTTGCGTTCCAGGGCCGCGGTATCCTGATGTGACATTCCCGCGAATAACAATAATTACCTTATTGTTTTATTTGTTTTCGTTTGTTCGCAAAATGTACCGAAAAACAGCTTATTTACGTCAGATTTGTAAACGCGTCCTTAATAAACAATATCGCCGCACCTGAACCGGTTAACGTAACTTTCGTCACATTACGTAGGTAGATAATTTAAGTACCTACATGTGATTTAATTTTATTTTATTTTATTCTTTAATGTAGCCAGTCCTAAGCCTGGTTAAGTATGAAGGGAGAGTGGATTCAGTTATCTGCGAACAAATACTTTTATCAAGTGCTATACCGTTGTAACTTTACAGAAAATGTGAGATGTCATTGTTAGTTTGTTTTCATTACGGTGTTTAGTGCACATAGGTACCGTGAAATATCAAGGTTATTTCCATGTCAAATGTTCGATTGTAGGTATAATTTGGCTTTTGCGTAAAAAGGCGGGAACCGTAGCGTAGCGAGTTACTAACCCAACTACGAGGACAGTGCGCGGCAATGTATGTAGGTACAGCAAAAATACAGAGTTGAAATGTGTTACATAGGACAACGAAATATTTAAGGTTTGTTTTTGGTAAATGTATTATGTTTTGTAAAAAGTCGTAGAACAAAAGTTGTTGTTTATGATGTTAGTAATATAGTCCTGAGAGGTTACCGGTGTTTTACAAATAACCCTGTATACCTTTAATTTAATTCATTTTTAAAATGCTCTAATTCTACTTTTAGTTTTTCATTTTCTAATTTTAATTTTTCTTTTTATAGTAAAATATTTTGTAACTTTGCATCTATGCAAAGTTTCTTGGCTGCATAATACTCAGCTAATGAAACATTTCTGGATGTTCTGCCATCATCTGCAGTTTTCAATTTCTTCTTACCTGGAAAACAAAGAAGTTTTTTTTTACAATAATTACATTACATTCATAATTAAAGTAATTTTTCAAAGATGTACTATATTAAAATACAACAAACATGCTAATAGTAGATAAGAGATTATAATTAAAGTATAATTATGTAATTTTATAGCAATCTTTTTAAGACCAAAATGGGTAGATATTTAAAAATATTCCTCAGCAAGTATTAGCAAATGAATGAGACACTGGATTGGTATCAAAATTCTCCTATTTTTGTGTTCCTATAAATGTGAGGAGGTCCACTCAACATTTACAGGAACACCAAAGAAAACTCAAACAAAAAGATTGTCTACTGTTTTCATGAGGCAATGACTGTTACTATCACACAGAAACTATTTACTGGGTATTGCTATTTATTTTCCCTGATTCTAAGAAATCTAAAACCTAACAAAATCTGTTTATCCATTAGTAAGAGCCGAGTGACAACATACACAATAATAATCTATGTTCTATACATAAATATATAGGTACTTTAGCTTTTGTTACATAAGAAAAATACAAATCCATGATAATCAAGAAACTCAAGAGTAACTCAAGCTGAAATTGTGAACTTATAATTTCACCATCTCCATTTCATGAACAAAAAATAAATAAACATAAATACAATCATGTAACAAAAATATTACCTGTTCTAGGCGTTCTTAATGTGAGCCTCTTGGGTGTGGTTGTAGTACCAGTTTGATTGGCTACACTTCGCGGTGTAAGAGTCAGATAAACGTATCTACATTTTCTCAATTTTACAGGAAAGCAAAAATACCGTGAAAATTCGGCTCTTTCAACTTTAGCAGCTTTTTAATACAGATAAAATACTAGTATGGAAAAGAATTTTTTTTTCTATGTATTGCCATACTCTTAGAGCTTTGAAAAAATTAGAAATTATTTATTTGTATATGCTTACATAGACGCAATATATATATTTTTAAAATTCGGTTGACATACGTTAGTGTGGCCCTTAATTATTTTCAAACTTATGTTGTTATCAAACTTAAATACGTCATTTGTGAAGTTAAGTTTATGTCTATGTAGTGATAAAATGAGTAATAAAATAGGTAATAAATCAATAATCTTTATTTACTCCTGAAATAGTACAATTTAAAAAATAAAACCTGTAATCAGCATATCAACGTTTAGAAAAATGTTAATTATCTTCGTCATCTGTTGTTGGAGTTCCAACTGAAAACCCTTTATAAAAGTCATGGTATTGCGTTGGAATGATGCCTTGTCTGCATAAGTCTTGTAAATCATCATACTTTTCACTAGAAATGGGTAAGGGTTTGTCATATGCATTTTTCAACACAATTTGTTCCACAGGTAGTCTTTTGCCTCTTCTGATAATCTTAATCATTTTAAAATCATCATCCTCCAGATCATATTTAAAATATATATGTTTATTGTCTTCTTTACGATACTGCAGCCATCTTATTTTTAGCCAGTTGACAGCATTGCCATCACAGTCCACCTTAGCATTCTTAACTAATATAGTTTTTAGGTATTTAATATCTACGAAGTCTTCTGTTCCCATTTCATGGACGTCATATGGATTTTTTCGGGAAGCTTTTCTTATAATTGTATAGAATCCAGATGGATGAAATAAAGGTATATTCTTCTTAGCCAGTTCAATAGTTGCGTGGATGTTATCTGCTTCCATTTGACTATGCCCAGGTTCAAAATACTTTTGGTTAATCTCTGGTATATTGAAAGCTTCAATGCAGTACAGTAGTAGAGCTGATATATATACATTACGACATTGGCTCGCACAAGTATCTGACATAAATGTAATTGGTTTACCATCAGCTTTAGTTTTCAGATATTTCAACAAACATGACCCGATTTCAACAGCCCCTTTTTTTCCAATACCTTCGTGCCAGCAATAACAGAAAACGTTACGCTTTTCTGTCTCAAAATCCAGCATGGTAAAGTTGTAAATTGCAATTCGCCGTTTGTAATAAATTAGCTTAGATGATGATGAATGGCAATTACAAATGGCTTCCAAGTCATATTCAACGAAATGTATATCACCAGATTGTGCTGACATTTTCGCTTCATCACGATGTCGTCGTGCAGTAACTTTTCTTTTTAAATGTTTTTCGTACTCTTCTTTCTGCTTCTCTTTTTCTTCTGCGTTCAAATGTTGGAAAGTAAAACATTTATCACACAAATCTTTCCGTTGTCTATAGAAACCAATATTAAATTCTTTGTTAAAAACCATACGGTAATAAGCTATGTCAACAGGTTCTCTTTGCTCTTCACAACATTTACTTCTATAAAGCTCGTACATCTTGACTACATTCAGATCTTGGTCTAAGAACTCTTTTTTTGTATCTTTTCGGGAATAGTGTGCTGGCATTCGGGGAAATGATTTAATATGATCTCGTATGAACTGCCTGGTATCTTCAGACTTTTTATTATGAGGCACGTGTTTGCCCCGTTTATCAGCGTCCACAATATTAGTTTCAGTCAATTTTTTGAAACAAAACCTCACAAATGTTTCTGATACACTTAATGTTGATAAAAAGAATTTTTGACATACCTTTTCCTTTTCTGTGGCTCCACTTTTTTTTAGAAAATATTTGTTTGTCATTTTCCTTTTACTGTCTAAGTTAGCAGTTCGTTTTGTTTGTAGGTACTCGATTTACTAAGCCTACAATATATTGCCTTTTCTGATTTATATTATCAATGTTCCAAAAAGATGAAAAGATTTCCAGCCGCTCTTCTTCACTAAATCTGGTCGTACATTTTTCTCGACACATCCCCATACACTTCGATTCACCCAATAATTTTCCTGGTTTTAAAACACCTTTACTGGAGAGGTAAGGTTCACCTTTTTGTCTTCTGTTTTTTCTCAAATTCTTCTTCCATTCCTTAGGCTCCGCTTGACCTCTGCGCTTGCGTTTCCGATTTTGTAGACCAGGTATGACAGACTCAACCCCAGAAATATCGGTAGTATTAGTTTCTATGTTTGTATCAAGAGTATTACTAGAATGAGGAATGTTTTGGGTCATAGCATAATTTACTATTTGAACATTATTTCTTGTTTCCGAAATTGAAAAATCACTTGATGACAAGATACATTCATCTGGTGCGGGCTCCCCATCATTGCTCGAATGTGATAAACACAAATCCTCATTTAAATCAATAAGTGACACATTTTCCAATGCCAATAATTTTGTGGGTGATGGTCCAGGTTCACCAAAAACAGAGAGAGATTCATTTTCTAAAGTTGTCGTTAATTTACTAAAGGATGGTTGAGGACAAGGGCTCAAGCAATTGTTGATTTCTTCAACGGCAGCATTGCAGATGGTTTCTATTGAATGAGTTGGTTCCTGAGACAAAACAAAATTATTTAATTATAAAGTAAATATTATCATTGCTATAGGTATAGGTACTTAATATTGACCATAATATAGGTATAGGTACTTAATATTGACCATAATATAGGTATAGGTACTTAATATTGACCATAGTATAGGTATAGGTACTTAATATTGACCATAATGAGTAAAAAGGGTTTGGTTTTATAACATTAGTAAATTTAAATCGTAAATTACACACATTTTATAATACAAATAACACAATATTATTATTACTATTAGTATTATCCGAGCTCAAACTCTGTTACACTTAACCTTACCTGGGAATCGAACCCTGAACAGCACGTTTAATGCAAATTAATAAGAGTCAAGACTAAAACATAGGTAATAAAGATAACTCACCTGTTCAAAAATCTGATGGAATTCGTCGTGAACCTGAGATGGTTCTCTTCGTTCCAAGCATTCCAAAATCTTCCAATTTCTATTGTTTTTCTTCATTTTATTTAATCACTGTATTATTGTCACTTAAAATCAATATTACGAAGTAAAAGCAAAAAAAAGTATTCTCCTAACTTCAAATCAAGGGGCTCCCCGCACTGCGTGTTTCAACTCGTTGAGACCTTACATCAACTTTTAGGTGCCAAACTAACGTAAGTTTATATTTTGTCAATGGTCTATAATACTAATCAAACAAAATAGTACTGCCACAAAAACGTAAATCGTAATACATCGTTTTGGCCATTGACTTGTATTATTTATCTAACAAAAAAGTTTGTGCCAATAAAACGTAAATACAAAAGCGTTACACTGGCTATTTAAACTAAGCATCAAAACAAAATTTTGTAACGACCAAAACAACGTATGAGCTTTTACGTTCTTATGGTTTGTATAATATTGCCAAACAAACGATATTCTAAGAATAAAAATATTGTTTTTAGAAATACGTTCCTTTAGCGCTAAAGATGTAGGAAGATAATTAGAACTATTTAAACGGTATTCATAATACGTTTTTCTGGTTCCATTGAAAATGATTCTTAAGCTGTTTCGTTTTTTTGGAATTTGATAAATATTGACTTTACCGTTACGTCGTTTTGGCAATTCATAAAGGACTATATTGTGAACCGTTTTATGAAAAAAAACTTTTTTTGATGTTTTTGTAGATACGTTCATCTGGTTCTTATACCGCGACTTGGACCACTTGATGTCTCGTACTCGGTCACATCAATGACCCCATTATCTATACACAATGTTATGGTAATTAAGTTTTTTACGCTGAGTCCACTGTCTAGAGGTAACACTCCAGCTTGTCCCTCAATAGGTTCATCACCACCCATATCACCATCATCGACAGAAATCATTTCAACCATCTCTGGTTCCTTGTCACCACCAAACGGCACAATAAAACCACTGGCTGTACTCCCTAATACAGCTGCTACTCTGTCCAGTATTTCATCTGGGGGTATGTATTCTGGAACCCCACCCCCAGTCTGTAAAAATAATATTAATAATATTCATGAACAACTAAATTAATATGTAAAACAAATATTGCAACAAAAACTTACTTGAATGCGGTTCATCCTTAATTTTGTACTGTGTTTGCGAGCGTTCTTTTTTAAATTTTCCCATTTTAAGCGTAGCTGCTGTGGAGTTCGACGACAAATTGTGGTAGTGGCATTAAATCGGTTTGTAAGTCGAATCCATTCTTCTGTTTTCATTTTATTGTTGGTGGCGTTGGTTGTTTTTGATATAATTATTTTATTACTTTCTACCAACCCCACCAAAAACTTAGTTTCGTCTGTTAAGTATGCGGGGAGTCAGGTGTTGTAGGCGGTGGTGACGGTGTTCCCGATCACGAAAGTATTCAATTAAAAGAGGTATTAAATTTGTAAATCACTATATTGGCACACGGTTATTACACGTTTATCGACAATACATAGAAATACACAATTAGGCACTTAATACAGTTAAAAGACACGAATATACACGAACACAATGGTTATGGAAATAGCAATAAGTTATAAAGTCACACACAGTTATTACACACAGAGAATAAGAGTAATATTCCTAAGCTAATACTGGTTTACTTGCTAGCTAGATATAGGGTACTTCGCGACTTATAGTGAACAGCGGAGCCACTATTTCACTATTAGGTGTTCACTTGAGGACTAGATGATGACTACTGAAGGTTATGAGGTAACTCTTCTAAGCACTGGTAGTAACATTCTAACAAACTAATTTCTCTGAGACCTTATATAGGTTTACACATCGTTGTAAGTTGCGGTAAGCCCCGTCTCCAAACATTTCCAAAATGCCAATCATTTCTAGGAGGCGGGACCTAAATGGCCAAGCGTAGGTCGTTTTTCGGTAGACAAGTCGAAACCTGCTCCCGATTCCAACTAGAATCTTCCATACGACCGTGGGAAAATAACGATTTCATCGTCAAACCTCCGTGCGTCACAGTTCGCATGGAAGATTCCTTTGTAGCAGGTTCCGACTTGTATTACGTGCCTACCATACATCACGCTATTGGAAATAGGTAGGGTAGGCAGGCAAATGGTTACATATTTAGGTGTATATCCACAATAGATATACACAGGTAAACAGGTACACTCAGGTAGGTACATTACTTGGCAGGTAAAATTTAATAGTTTGTAATGGGGTTCTGTTAACATAGCTATGTAGGCCCGTAACTTACATGCATGTTATTGGGCTTCGCTAACATCGTCCTTTGTCAAAGGTTTGCCTCTTACCTATAATAGGGAGAAATATTAAAATGTTTACGAGTTATGAAAATCTTACGGCCTTATACTGAAACGTCACTCAAATATTTAAGGGCTGCTTAAATGTTTGAGCAGCTCTTAAACTTTAATTTCGTATACCCAAACGTCACATTTATGTATCTGTTAAATCTAAGCGCATCTTATATTAAGTTGTGCTCAAACACCACTCTGTTTAAAAATCGTATACTGGAACGCTACTCAACGTTATTTATCTGTCAAATCAACTGTCAAACTGATTTGAGCAGCCCTTAGATCTGAGAGTGGTCGTAAGGTCCCTCAAATCAAGTTAAATCTATTGAAACTTTATAAATAGTGATAAAAATGGCTCTATCGTCCTTGTCTTCACTTTCGGATCACGAAAGGCCAACTGTGAGGCGCAAAAATGAAGAAAAGTTGAACGCTTTTGGAAAGTACAACGACAGGGAATTTGTTTCACGGTTCCGCATCTCAAAAGAAACTGTGTTGTATTTGGACTCTGTATTCGGTAGCAGTATTAAACCTTTAACCGAGAAACCGAGCCATACAGCCAGTGGACCAAATCCTCATAGCTCTTCGAGACTATGCGACAGGCAGCTACCAACGCGTAATAGGGGATATTTTTAAGGTTGAACAACCCACGGTGCATCGAATAGTGCATAAAGTAACAGCCAAAATAGCCAGTTTGAAGTCGGTATTCATAAATATGCCAACACCTGAAGAATTTCCAGTTGTGGCAAATGAGTTCTTTGCAATAGCAGGATTTCCAAGAGTTGTGGGAGCTGTGGACTGCACTCATATTAAAATAAATTCTCCAGGTATGTACTTACCAACTTCACTGTTAATCATATGCTCCAATTTTACTAATATTAAATCAAAATCAAAAGTCATTTATTCAAACTAGGCTGAGAGTCAGCTCTTTTTGAACGTCAAAATAAAATTACACAAGACAGTCCCCCAAAAACGCAATTACACAGTAAAAAAAATAAGAAGTCCTGTGTTACATTAGCAATTATATCCTTTTGTAGAATTATTTCTGCAAAAATATGTTTATAAGTACTTTAGTAAAGTTTATTGCCTCACAATACAACTAGAATTTATTTTCAGGTAGTGCCCAATCTGAAGTTTATAGAAACAGGAAAGGATATTTTTCTTTGAATGTGCAAATGGTGTGTGATGCAAGACTGCGCATAAGGAATGTTATTGCAAGATGGCCAGGTTCTGTACATGACAGTACCATCTTCAATGATTCACCACTGTGTGCTCAATTAGAGCGTGGGGACTTCGGGACAGGTATTATTCTTGGGGATTTTGGATATCCGTGTCGGCCTTATCTGCTAACTCCATTATTACATACAAGGACAGCTGCTGAAGAAGCTTATAATCGATCCCAAATAAGCACCAGGAATCCTGTGGAAAGGCTCTTCGGTTTTCTTAAAAGGTTTCCTTGCCTAAAAAACGGGATGGGCCTAAATATAAAAAAAAACATACCACCAGTCATTGTAGCATGTGCAGTGCTACATAATATGGCCCTGTCACGATCGGATGAACTTTTGGAGGAGGATATTTCTTTACCCTATGTTGAGGAGGAATCCACAGAACCTATAGGACTTGAGACTAATAAGAACTTTATTGTAAGGACCAGTTTAATAAATACACATTTTTCCACATAAATATAGTTTATTTCAATGCAATTTAGATTCTGCAGTCTCAATTTCCAAAATTGCATTTCTATTTTATACCTATTTATTTCCATTTTGTTTTTGTTAATGAGGTATTTGGTTTCTAATTTTGCATTTCTCAGTTTTGTTCGAAAATATTGCTGTTTCAATGTAGGTTTCAATTGTCCTGAAAAATGGTATTATTACAATATTAATTAAAATTTTATACCATTAGCACAAAGAACAATAATTAGATAATTACCAGCAGAGGATGATCTTGGAGGTTTATTTTTTTGTTGGGGTTTGATGACCATTGCAGCTTGCTGGTTATCTATTATGTAAAAGAAATGCCTTTATAGCTAAATTTCAAATTAGTTTACCATGTAAACTTCTACAGTAACAGAAAATTGTTACCAGCTATATTTATTGATGTTACTGTGCAAGGTTTGCTATTGTCTGCTATGTAGGCCATAGTTGTGTCTTGGTGTTCTAAAAAAATATCCACATATTATACAATAAATGAATTAGGGAAATAATAAAAAAATAAACTAAATTTACCAATGGTCTGGATTATGGGAGATGATGATGATGGTGAAGATATAACTTCATTATTTGTTTTTTTTTGTACAATTGACTTCTGGTTCTGTATCACCTATAAATTAAACATTATTATAATTATTATTTTGTAATGTCAAAGTATAAAGATATATACATTTTAATATTACACAAACCAAAATAACAAACGTTTTTCCCCCGAAGGGATAAAAACGATATATTTCATGTCTTGCTTAGGCTTGAGCTGTGAGATTACATCCTTCAATTTACCCTTTGATTCATGCGCGTCATAGCTTCCCGTGACGTCTAGCCACGCTGCATCCCTGTCCCGCGCCGACCCCACCCCGCAGGGCGGGGTGCGCGGCCCGGTGCAAGCGCGGTGTTTGACGACCTTGAGATGGCTGAGTCGTCAAGGGCTTACCTGGTCAAGCTTAGGCAAGACATGAAATATATCGTTTTTATCCCTTCGGGGGAAAAACGTTTGTTATTTCATGGTCTGTGCCGTCGGCTTGACCTGTGAGAAATATTTGGATTCTGACGACACGGGAATAGCGTACTGTGAAATAATGTTTATTTGGAGTATTGTGTATGTCGTATGCGAGTGAATGTAAGTGCTTGTATTGAATTGAATAAAATGACATTGTAATTATAATCATGTTTATTTAGATAATATAAAAACGGTTACAAACCTATATTAATTAAGTGCTAATAATCACAGAGTAGTAAAGCTAGAATTTACTAAACATAAGTCATTGGAATCATCTTTGGACGGTGTCGAACCATATTATAATCAATATAAGCAGTTTTAGTTAAAATAAGTAAGATAGTGTAAATTTAATACCTTTTTTGTAACTAGATGGCGTTGGCGTCGTATTAGATCGCGCTATGGTTTCGTTACCGCCGAAACTATAAGTAATTCAGGAATATTATATTTTTGTTTTGAGATAAATTCTGTATTGGGTGACTACACGAGTTTTATTGAAGATCCTGGGATTGAGTTTTGACATGGTCCTTCGAAACCGGGTCAGTGCGTAATATTACACACCGAGTTTTTGTGTATCAGCACAGGAAGCAGTGGTGGATCGCCACTGAAGTGCTTAAGCGTCGCCTGCAGAGGGCGCGACCGCGGAGACTGAGTGTTTCTGAGGACGTCGCCTGCAGAGGGCGCCACCGCAGCAAGTTCTGCGGGCTTCCGGACATCCCAAATACGGACAACCGGATCTAGAAGAAGTGGAAGTGGCATCCCAAGTAGCTGAGCATCAACCCTGAGAGCGTACTGCGCGCCCCCTGGCGGGCGGTAGCAACAAACAAACTGGAGAAGTAATAGTGAGTGACGTTGTGAAGTTAGAAAATTAAAACCGTGAGTACAATTTTATTTGTGAAATTATCAAGACGTGGAACTTTGAATATAACGTAATAATCAAGACTTAGAATAATTTGAAGTAGTTTAGACTTAGATTGTATACGAAAAAAGTGAACCAACGGGGAACCTATGCCCGATTTTCTAAAAAGTTGTTAGTTAAAAACACTTGTAAAATTTTCTGTTGTCTTCATAGACTTAGAATAATTTCATCAGTTTTACACTTGTAAAATTTCTGTCTTCTTGTGCAACTTGGGTTTTTGTTTCTGAATTTAATCAATAGTTTGATACTACATTTATAGTCATGGATTCGTTACTCAACTTGCAGCTAGATAACAAGCGAACTATTGAAAAAGGTAGAACGAATTATAAAAAATCTCCTAAAGATCGGATAACATTGTCCTATTTAGAAACCAGGTTAGAAGCATTAGAACAACTGTGGTCTAATTTCATAAAAACGCACAGGAACATAGTAGAAAAACTAGATTTGGAACATAATTACTTTACTTCAGAGACATATGACGTTACTGAGGATATTTACATAACTTACAAATCTGAGTTGAAAGAGTCTATAAAAGAACTAACATTTACAAAAGCAAGTGTAGATAAAGCTTCATCGTCAAATACGTATACCAATGTGAAATTACCTAAGGTTGTTATTCCTACTTTCTCTGGCAAGTATACGGAGTGGACTTCATTCCGTGATTTGTTTTTATCACTTATCCACAAAAACGATTCAATTGACGATGTACAAAAACTCCATTACTTGAAAGGTCATTTATCGGGTGAACCAGAACAATTGTTGCGTCACACTCCTGTGACAGCCGCAAATTATCAGGAATGTTGGCAAATGTTAAATAAACGCTATAACAATAAACGATATTTGTCTAATTCTATGTTGAAGAGATTGATAAATCAATCAAATGTAACAGAGTCATCAACTGCGGTTAAAGAATTATTGGATACCACTGTGGACTGTTTGCATGGCTTAAGTACTCTCGGAATTGATGTTAAATCATGGGACGCTATAGTTATCTATATAATAAGCGCTAAACTAGATAGTGAATCGCGAAAGTTGTGGGAATTGAAAATTAGTGCAGTTGAACAATTACCAACTTCTGAAGAATTTAAAACATTTTTAGAGTCACGGTTTCGCTCTTTGGAGTACTTAGACACATCCAAGTCAAAGCAGAAGTCTACAGATAGTAAACCAAAAGTTTTTCACGCAGTCAAATCAAATAGTAACAACTCAGTACAAATTATATGTCCATTCTGTAAGCAAGATCATTATAATAGGTCTTTACCTATGAAATTGCCGTTTTGTATGAAAAAATTTAAACGAATTTTTTTCATGTATTTTTTATTTGTATTAATCGAAGTAATCACCCATGCAATCAATGCATCTTTGCCATCGCAGTGGCAGTTTATTGATGCCCTTCTTAAAGAAATCAGCTGGACGGGAGGCAACAAATTCTTCAAAGGCATTTTGTACTGCCTCTCGGGTATTGATTTTTTTTCCCGCCAAGAAGTTATCCAAATTCTGGAAAAAGTAGTAGTCTGTAGGCGCAAGGTCTGGTGAGTAGGGCGGATGACGGAGAGCTTCCAACCCCAGTTCTTGCAACTTGGAGACCGTCTGCTGTGCAGTATGAGGTCGCGCGTTGTCGTGCAGGAGCAGTGGAGACGAGCGATTGACCAATGCTGGTTGGAGATGTGCCAGCTTCTCCATCATTGTGTTCAGTTCTTCACAGTACACATCTGCAGTAATGCTCACCCCGTTTGGTAAGAAGCTGTGATGAATCACACCGGCGCTAGACCACCAAACAGTGACCATCACTTTTCTAGGGGTAAGTTTTCGTTTAGGGCATTGTTTAGGTGCTGAACCAGGATCCAACCAACTTGCTGAGCACTTGCGGTTATCAAACAGAATCCATTTTTCATCGCAGGTAACAATGCGGTTCAAAATTCCTTCATTTGTGTGTCTGTTGAGCAGTGCAAGGCACGTCTCGACGCGTACTTCGCGCTGACGATCATTGAGTTCGTGGGGCACCCATTTGTCAAGCTTTTTTACCTTGCCAATTTGACGCAAATGGACCAATATTGTTTTGACGCTAACGTCGAAAGCTGCTGCTAATTCAGCCGTAGATTGTGTATCATCAGCTTCCACAATCGCCTTTAATTCGTCATTGTCGACCAAAGTCTTCGGACGACCGCGAGGTTCATTTTTCAGGTCGAAATTTCCAGAACGGAAGCGAGCAAACCAATAACAGGTGGTGCGTTGGTTTGTAGTGTTAGCTCCGTAAACGTCGTTGATGTTGCGTGCCGCTTGTGCCGCGTTGCTGCCACGACGGTACTCATATTCCATAATTACTCGAATTTTTAACGTATCCATGATGACGAAAAATAAACAAATGACTACTTTTGGAAAAAAAAATCCATGTTTTTAAAATAAAATTAATTTGAAATTAGAATTCTTACCCAAACAAAAATTATTTTGATTTGAAATGGCCAGTACTGCAAAACGGCAATTTCATAGGTAAAGACCTAATATAAGTCATTGTAAACTGTTTAGTAAAGAAGGTTACCAAAGTCGAAGTGAGTTTGTCCGAACTCACAATTTATGTTACAATTGTCTAGGCGCGAATCATTCAATTAAGTATTGTCGCGCTAAAACATCATGTCACGTTTGCAAGCGTAGACACCACTCATTATTACACCCCAAGGCATCTTCAAGATCATCGTCACCCAATAGCCATCCGGTAGAGGCAGTAGCTGTCAAATCAGCAGTGTCCTCACTGCAAACTGCTTCCGGTACGGCAAAAGAATCAGAGTCTTCAACCATAGCAACACACTTTTCTACAAAGGTTGTGCCAAATCGAGTTTTATTAGCGACCGCTCTAGTCGATGCACAGACTCAGAATGGTCGTAAACAATTGCTGAGGGCGTTATTGGATCAAGGATCCCAGGCCTCTTTCATAACCGAATCAGCAGTCCAATTGCTCGGACTGAAGAAAATACCAAATAACAGTATGGTCTCAGGCATAGGAGGTGACGAAGGCGCTTTCGCCTCTAGATTCATGGTTTGCGTAACCATTCATTCACGTTACGATCCAAATGCAATTATTCAAGTTCGAGCATATGTGTTAAGTAAAATTACAACGTTGATTCCTTCAACTAAACTATGTATATCAACTTGGCCTGAACTAGAAGATATAACTCTGGCGGATCCAGAGTACCACACTCCAAACAAAATCGACGTTTTGTTTGGAGCAGAAGTTTACAGCCAAGTTCTTAAAGAGGGTTTAGTCAAACACTCTCCAGGGCCCATAATTGCGCAAAACACAAGCCTGGGGTGGATTTTGTCTGGACTAACACCCACAGATTGCGATCTCAATTCAGCAAATTGTCACAAGGTTATAGTTAGTATGCATTCACACCTCAGTGACAATGATATGCTCACACAGTTTTGGGAGATCGAATCTGATGTTACCAATAAGAAAAAGATACTTACCCAAGAAGAACAGCTGTGCGAAGAATTCTTTACTCGTACTACTCGACGAGACGCTACTGGGCGATACGTAGTCAAGCTTCCATTTCGCGAATCAAATCCACGAAGTAAAATCGGATACACCAAAGAAATCGCACTGAAACGATTTCATCATCTTGAACAGCGTTTCAAGAAAAATCCTGAGATCAAAAGAAAATACACCGAAGTTATCCAAGAATACCTTGACCTTGGACACATGAAGATGGTGTCTCGCGAAACTGATACTAAGCAGTCAGAAGCAGTCTATCTGCCTCACCACGCAGTGATTCGGGAGGATAAGACCTCTACCAAGGTCAGAGTTGTGTTCGACGCTTCTGCTAAAGGGTCCAATGGTGAATCCCTTAATGATATGTTGATGGTAGGTCCTACCATACAACCGGAATTACGTCACATCATCATGAGATGGCGTACGTATCCAATTGTATTATGTGCAGATATAGTAAAAATGTATCGGCAAATCAAAGTTGCTCCTGAAGACACACACTTCCAGAGACTACTTTGGCGGAGCGAACCTGCATCTGAAATAAAAGAGTATGAGTTGTTGAGAGTCACTTTTGGCACTGCATCCGCACCTTACCTGGCCGTGAAGTCGTTGCAGCAGCTGGCACACGACGAGGGAGCTGAGTTTCCGCTGGTATCTGAAAAATTAAAAGGCGAATTTTATGTAGATGATTATATGTCAGGATGTCAAACGGTAGAGGATGGAAAAAGGATTCACAGGGAAATGGAAAAACTACTGGAAAAAGGTGGGTTTCCATTACAGAAGTGGATGACAAACAACAAGGAATTAGCAGAGGAAATATTGGGAGAAAGTACAAATCAGGAAGGAATAGTAGAGATAAAACTAAACGAGGTAGTGAAAATACTAGGACTTTTTTGGGATAGAGAATCTGACAGTTTCAGATATTCAATAACATTTCCGCAACCTGCATCTGTAACAAAACGAAGAGTAATATCAGATATATCACGACTTTTCGACCCCTTAGGGTGGGTAGCGCCGTGTGTTATACCGGCGAAAATAATGATTCAAAAGATATGGCTAGCCGGAATCGATTGGGATGATCGATTACCTGAAGATTTATTAAAAGAATGGCAAACATATCAAAAGGAACTACTAAACTTACCTGAGTTTTATGTACCAAGATGGGTTGAATCCAGAGAAGGCGATGTAGTTGTAGAACTACATGGTTTTTGTGACGCGTCCAATGTAGCGTATGCAGCTGTAACGTATTTAAGGATAATTGGCGCTGACGGGAGCATAAAAATTAATTTAATATCAGCAAAAACCAAGGTTGCTCCGATAAAGCAACTGTCAATTCCCCGTCTCGAGTTGATGGGTGCTGTTCTATTGGCTAAATTGATTGTGGAGGTAGCAGAGATACTAGCAATACCTAAAGAAAATATACATTGTTGGACAGACTCGACTGTTGTTCTGGCTTGGCTCGGTAGTCATCCCAGTCGCTGGACAACATTTGTTGGTAATAGGGTGTCTGAAATTCTTAGTTGTTTGGATAATCCTCAATGGGGACATGTGAAATCTACTCACAACCCTGCAGATATCGCGTCAAGAGGTATGACACCTTCAGCACTTTCACAGTCATCTTTGTGGAAGCACGGTCCGTTGTGGTTGAAGAAAGAACCAATTGACTATGTCAAACCAAACTCGATGTCAACTAAACTCGAAGAAAGATCATCGAAATGTGTTAAAGCACATGTGGCAATAAATGTAGAGGATGGGCTGTGGACAAAATATTCATCATACCAAAAATTGATCAGAGTAGTGGCATTTTGTAGACGATTCTTAAGATATAAGCAACATAAAGAAACTTACCTGACCAATGAGGAATTGAGAGCTGCGCTGGAAATCTGTGTAAAAAAATGTCAAGAACAAGAATTTAAGGAAGACATAGAACACATTAAGAAGACAGGAAGTGTAAGTAAGAAGAGCAAATTACGACCTTTATGTCCTATATTAGATGAGCAAGGAATTTTAAGAGTAGGAGGAAGAATTGAAAAGTCTCAACTGTCAGTAAGCATGAGACATCCTATTATAATTCCACAGCGCCATCATTTCGCCACTCTGCTCGTCAGTGAAGCTCACAAAACCACTCTTCATGGAGGTCCAACATTGATGTTAAACTATTTACGCACACAATATTGGATACTCTCTGCAAAAAATTTAGTAAAGGCTTACGTACGTAAGTGTGTAGTATGTGTTCGGCATTCAGCGACGTTTAAAAATCAACTCATGGGTCAGTTGCCGACCTGTAGAGTGTCTCCAGCCAGGCCGTTTTTGCATACAGGTGTTGATTTCGCAGGTCCGATTAACATCAGGGTATCTAAGGGTCGTGGCAATAAGGCTTATAAGGGGTACATCTGCCTATTCGTGTGCATGGTCACTCGAGCAGTGCACATCGAGGCCATCAGTGACCTTACCTCTGAAAGTTTTATAGGTGGTTTCAAGAGATTTGTCGCTAGACGAGGCCATTGTAGTGATATTTGGAGCGACAATGGGAAAAATTTTGTAGGCGCAGCCAAGAAACTGCAGATATTAGTCGCTGCTGAACAGTCAGCGGTCGCTAACGAAATTAGGAGTTGGCTCAGTAGTAAAGGTGTCAAGTGGCATTTTATCCCACCCCATGCCCCAAATTTTGGTGGACTTTGGGAAGCTGGCATCAAGTCAACCAAATTTCACTTGAAGCGCGTGATTGGTGATTCAACTCTTACATATGAGGAAATGGCCACGTTACTTGTGCAGATTGAGGCTTGCCTCAATTCAAGACCGATTTCTCATATTTCCGAAACCCCTGATGATTCAATGCCGCTTACACCCGGTCATTTTTTAATCGGGGAACCTCTGGTCCTTGTGCCGGAACGTAATTACGAGCATAGCTCTGTGGGCTCGTTGAGGCGATGGCAACTCTTACAAAAAATGACTCAAGATTTCTGGCGACGATGGTCTAGAGAATTTTTAACTTCTATGCTACAGCGTTATAAATGGTCGCAAATAGAAATAGAGCCGAAGATTGGTGACATTGTCCTTGTAAAGGAGGACAACCTACCTCCAGGCAAATGGTTACTGGGTAGGATTTTAGAAAAGCATCCTGGTTCGGACGGACTCACACGAGTTGTGACCTTAAAGTGTAATGGTTCCATATTTAAAAGACCAATTTGTAAACTTTGTGTATTGCCAACCAGTGATTGATATGGTTTTTTTTGTTAATTATTTTACTTTGTTTTTCGTTATTTTATAGCCCTTGACCTCATGGTGGGCGGCTTTAATTTAAAGGACAACTCTTTCGAGCATGTCCTTGGTGGGCGGAATGTCGAACCATATTATAATCAATATAAGCAGTTTTAGTTAAAATAAGTAAGATAGTGTAAATTTAATACCTTTTTTGTAACTAGATGGCGTTGGCGTCGTATTAGATCGCGCTATGGTTTCGTTACCGCCGAAACTATAAGTAATTCAGGAATATTATATTTTTGTTTTGAGATAAATTCTGTATTGGGTGATTACACGAGTTTTATTGAAGATCCTGGGATTGAGTTTTGACAGACGGAGTATTAATTATTTCTTTAAAATAATGTTTAATCACATTTTTATCACTTCTCCAGTTACCATTTCTTAATATTATATCAATTGGAACATTACTGTCCCTTCTGGAGGAAGCGACAGCAGACCTGATGCTGCCAGGAGAAAAATTAATGTTTAATTCTGAAAAAGCTGTTTTTATCCAGCCTGCAATTACTGCTTTGGAAGCAGGTGCTACTCGACCTCTAGAGGTAATAAACAAAGACTGAATCTGATTGCCACCCGCGTTTCTTCTCGATTTTGACACATTAAGATATAGCCTGATCCATAGAACGGGATCAAGATTTCTATTTGGGACCTGTAAGAGTTTCCAGGCGGATTGTCTATAGGAGTGACTATCAGTTTTAGAACCAAATTCTGGCCAAAAAGTAACCGACGATTCATCTATTACCATGCTGTTTTCATCAATTCTAAGTAAGGTAAGGTCATGGATCCTTCTCCCAGATGCTAACAATAATAATAGAACGAGATGGCGCGAAATTTGAGAAATACTATCTTGTTGAATTGAAATATTCTCTAACCAACTAATTAGATGCTTAACATCCCAAATTTGTTTTTTGCATGGTATGGTGCGTGGTATGGTGCATTGTCCATTACCACTACTGCATTTTCTCTAAGTTTTGGGAGAACGTTTTCAAACCATTGTTCAAAATGTGTTGCATCCATTGATTCATGGTAATCTCCCGTCTTCTTGCATTCAAATATATTTTCACCGCCCTCTACAAAACCGTTCTCATTGCCGATATGGGTAATTATTAATCGTTTACCTTTTGACGTTGGGTTACGTGCACCAATGCTAAGTCCTTCTAGGAAAGCCTGCTTCTTACTTTTAACTTGTTTGTCTACCCAAGTTTTATTTACGGTATATCCTGTAAAAACAATTAAACATTTGTTAATTAGCGTCTTGCGCAGTAAAAGAGTTGAAGTACATTATTATTAATACACACTTGTGATAGCCCTTAAGGACTAATGTCTCAAGGTCGGCGGCGCGTGGGTTATATTTTGCAAATAGATTTGCAGTATCATACACATCACTTCACGGTAGAGAAGACGGTATTTGCTTACAATCAGGCGAACCGTATGGTAGTCTGCCGTTTCACTGCAATAAAAAAAAAACACACTAACCTGCATTCACTCATGTCTCATCCATGTAAAATATCTGGCGATTTTGTTGTCTATAGTCTTTAATAGATTTCAAATATTTTCGCCGCCATATTGTTATGTCATCTCTATCAATAAGTGCGTTATTTCGCTGTCGTTTTATATATTTAAAGTTTAAATGCTTTATTAGCCGCCTGAGAGTTGTTTCGCTAAAATTTGGCATATCTTCATCGTCATTGACTGCCTGAAGAATCTTGGGAATTGTTGGTAATTGGCCATTTAAAAAGAAACTGTGAATTTTTTTCCTAATTACGGATTTATCAAAATCGTCTACTTTCTGATAAAATTTAGGCCTGTCTTTAGACTTGATAGGTGATTTTATTCCCTCTTCTGATTTATATTCTTTTAATATATTATACACAGATGCTATGCCAATTCCCAAAATCGATGCTGTGAGGCTGATGGCCAATTTTCTTTCACGTACGATATGGTGATCAACGTATATAAATACGTTGATCACCATATTTTTCTCATTAGCCGTAAAGCTCGTCACCTGTAAAAATCACCTGTAGTCACTTGTCACACGAAGCTCAAGCTATATCTCCAGGTATACCAATTAACCTAACCAATTACTTCACAATTTAAAACCTAATTCTAATATTAACCTTAAGTTTCCAAAGATTAGCGCGTTTGAACAAACAACTCTTTCTTTTTACTTATTATATATTTTAGATAAATTGTATTACGCACCTTTTGACGTTTTTTTCGTGGCGAATTTATTTCCTTAGATGTACTGGCTACTGGCTCCATTATACGTAATAACAAATAAAATTAACGCAACAATTAAAGTAACAACAATAAAAAAGTGATAACGAAACAATAACAAAATTAACAATAACAACCAGATCCGCGATATATGCAAAGCAATGAAACAAACTCGTACGCATTCGAAACTCGAATGACGCGTTTATTTCAAAATGGCTTCCCGATAGTTTACAATCCCTGCGACGGACGCGTTCCGGTACCAAGAAACACAAACGATAGCGCTTTGCGTCGTTAAAATATGATCCGACTAAATTAAATAGGTTGTTACTTTCATATAACCCGTCTATATTTCATGTCGATTGAATATGGTCAATTTATTATTATCTCGCAGTATAAAATGTTTACTTAGTAAAAGATGTTTTTTTACATAATTTATAGCTTCTCGTGACGGGGTCTGTTGACAAAATGTTTTTAAGGTCATGTTTCATAGACGGATGTTTGTTAGCCAGATCCTTTAGCATGTTCGCCAGAGATTCCCGTTGAAGCAGTAGACCATGGGAAATAGTACCTCAGGTATAGTCCATTCGAACCAGGTGGTCTTGATTGGGGGAGGTTCCATACGCAGTAAGAATAGGATTAGGACAGGGCTAGCGTGTAGTTTTTTCTGAACCTCGGCATATCGGATCTGGTTAAAAGTTGAATCGCCTAGTCGTTGACATTCGGCGCCTTGTGCGGCAATGTGAGGTTTAGCAGCTGGTATCAAGGGTTCCTGTTGTTTCGTAGCTGGAGTCCAGTCAAAGTCATCATCGGCGATGGGAATAGGTGGTTCCCAAGGTTTTGGTGATAATGGTTGAGGTTGGGGAATATTTTGTTCATCCTCTGATGATTCTTGAGAAGTGTACTCATTCTCTGAAGCAGAACATGATTGTGTTTCTGGTTGGAAGTTTTTTATAAACTGTTTCATCATCTTTTCTAATTTAAACTGGCTTTGTTCCAGCTTGTCCAAACGACTTGGTTTCTTAGTTCTACCAGATGTAGTTATTGTGGACGGAATCGACACCTCATCGTCAGAATGACCAACCTGTCCACCTAACTCCTTATCTGCTTCTTCCCTACTTTTGAGTAGTGGCTTCATTTCCGCAATAGACGCAAGCACCAGTTCATTCTGGACCGCTGAGCCACGGACTCTAGCAGTCAGAGACATGGGGTGAACGATAAGACCAATGCCCAGTGGCCATTCTAAGAGCTTCAATTTTATGTCCCGGTAAGATTTTTCTTTAAGAGAGGTACAATTTGGTGAAAAAGCTAAGTCAACAGTGGGAATTGCGAACCTGATTTTGTTTAAAATTTAGGGGTCGAATTCGCTGCCTAGTAACTCCTCTTTCTTGAAGATTCTAATTTTCCACTCGTTCCATCCCCTCGGCAAGTGGTTTCTTATAATCTGTTTGATTCTGGTCAAAATGATGTTGTCCCCGGGGTCGTCTGCTTCCCATTCCATGAGGGACTCAAAACTGTGCATTTCCGCATCGGATATTGCCTAAAACAGATAGACAAAGTTAGCCTTTTCATCTTACCAACCTGAGTGTGAGCGAGGAGATAAAGGCTATTATTACTATATGACGTTTCGGTAACATGTCTCATATGACCAAAATTTAGTCTGTACAGATCGAGCAATTGACCCGTACGGCTCGAAGACGGCCCGTACTTTCCGAGGAAACGGCCCGCACGGCTCGAGGGATCGGTCCGTACGGCTCTAAGAATCGGCCCGTACGGCTTGAGGAATTGGCCCGTACGGCTCGGGGAATCGGCCCGTACGGCTCGAGCAATCGGCCCGTACGGCTCGAGGAATTGGCCCGTACGGCTCGAGCAATCGGGCCGTGCGGCTCGAAGAATTGGCCCGTACGGCTCAAAAAAAATTGACCCGTATGGCTCAGCGTATTGATCTGTATACTTCGCAAATTCAGACCGTAATGTTGATAGACAGTTACGGTTTGCAAAGTTACACCCACAAGCTTGCCGGATGAAATCGAGGCTTACTTGATAGGTAAAAAGATCACAAATCTGGGCAGTGTGGCACGCAGATTGTAAGTTAAGCATCTAAGTAACTACTTCCTGAATGAGGAAAGTGAGTTAAACAAGTAAGAATCATGAAAACACAAGATTAGGTACTACTTTTTAAATAAGTAACTAGGTATATGGATATCGAGTATAAAAATAAAGTTTACAAGCACTTACAACAAAAAAAAAGGTTAATAACTTACCATTATTCACTCGTAAAACACAACACTGTCGATCATAAGTTTCTTCTTAAGATCTCGAACGAACACTCGTCGTTAATTTTCGTAAGTAACTAGACACGCGTGCATCGCGGGTCAATCGAAAGCGTACTGTCAAACACCGCGCTTGCACCGGGCCGCGCACCCCGCCCTGCGGGGTGGGGTCGGCGCGGGACAGGGATGCAGCGCGGCTAGACGTCACGGGAAGCTATGACGCGCATGAATCAAAAGGTAAATTGAAGGATGTAATCTCACAGGTCAAGCCGACGGCACAGACCATGAAATATATTGCAGCATCATCGTAACAATTAGGTAATGGTTGAATTTGAGGAGCAGCCATGGCTAAAATCTGAGCATCTTGTTCAGAGAGAACGCTTTTATAGGTTCCACCACCAGTGCGATTGATTTCTTTCTGTAAAAATAAAAATTACAATCGCAAGATATTCTGTAAGGACTACTTCTCCAGAAATATTGAATTTATACAAACCTTATCTATTGATGCCTTTTTTTGTACCTCTCTAGTGGTCTCGTAATACTGTAGACGCTTAAAAAATATTTAAGGAAATTTGAAAATAAAGAAATATTATGAATAGATAGATTAAAAAAAAAAACAAGTCTACATTTGCTTTTGCTATGTTCTTTTTAGACCACTGTTTGAGGTTTTCATAGAGGTGACGGAGTTGTTGCCACGTCCTGATGCTGCTCACAGCGTTAGCATTATACTGCTGGCATATTGAATCGCAAGCCTCTCGCTTCTTCAAAATTATAGTGGCATTGGTTTCTTTATTTTCTATAATATTTTGATATCTGAAAATATGTAACATTTAGTATTTAAAACATGTCAGTTTGGAATTAAACTTAAGATCTGTGAATTGTTCAGTTGAGTATGTATAAATGTGTAACTTGATGTGTAGCCGTGTTTACTTACTTCTTTACCAATTCCAAGAGCATATCTTTCTCAGCAGGTGTATAATTGCATCCACGTTTCTTCTTCTCCTCCATCGTGAATCAATTAATTACAAAACAGCCGATTTTAGTTCAGAGGGAATGTTTGTTTATTTAATAATCGCGCGTAAAATGTCAAGTGTAACGTTCCAATCTACGACAATTATCTCAAGAGATTTTCAATTCTTATGACGTCTTCTTTTGAAATTTATTTGATTTTTATGTAATTAAGTAATAATTTCAATCGTAATTCAAGCCAAACCTACAATGCGCTGTTATATTTTAACTGATTATTAGTTATAGAAAATATTTGTTCAAAGAAGACTACGTAAAACGAAAACGAGATGTAAACTAAATTATTTTGTAACTGAGAACGTGCTGATATTTTTTTTTAGCAGGATGTTGCCTTAATGTAAACATTTGAGAACTGTTTGGCTAACCGTGGTTTCGAATTGCTTGAGTGGCGTTTGAGAATACCATTTAAATTTGAGGGATGCTTATATTTAAGTAGCTTTCAAATGATTATTAGATTTGAGTGGCGTTTCAGTATTCGGCTGTTAGCAATCTTTAGTGCACTTAAAAAGGTTCACAGGATTTGATACACCTCCAAAATTATAAAATCAGTTACCACTTCAGACTCCATAGCTATTTAGGTATCACAAGTAATGAAGTAAATAAAATTATATCAGTTGTTTTTACGAAATTAAATGCTTCTTTGGCGGCGAGCGGCGACTTTTCGCATTTTGACAACAAAAAATACCACGCCACAGTTAATAAAATGCGTCCTGGTAGCCTTGTCATGACATTCCTTTTTACCCAACACGTTTAGAATTTTATTACAAAGTTCTAATAATAGAATTGATACGTCTTCAGTAAATATGTGTATTAAAAATCCATAAAATAAAATTATAAATACTATTCATGCTTAGCTTTTTATTATTACAAATAAAAGAACCATGCCTATTATTATAAATTTTGCCTACAACGGAATGACGAAGAGGGAAAGCATGGACTTATTAAACAAACATGGCTGAGCTCTCGTACCAAAAACGCGAGCCGAGAGAGATATTGTATACCGAGGCTGTTCATCTCTTTCTAATAGGGTGACCAAACATTGTCATAGAACGGGAAACTTTTTTGAAATCACATGCAGACGCAAATGATTTCAAATTATTCTATAGGTTAATTTAATATTATTGTGTATATTGAAATGTTATAAAATAGTGAAATAATAATTTTATTTATGAAAATAAAAGAAATAAAACCATAATTAAAAACTATACTTACAAAATAGACTTTTTCTCGAAAGCTCGGTGTGTGTGCCCATGTTTTTGAGAAAAGAAGTTATGATAGCTAGACTACAATATTGTTGAGATACATGCCTTGTTTCAAATCATCAAAAACGTATCCGTGACTTCCGATGAAATAGGCAAGGATGCATGAATTTCGTTCCGAGACCATGGCTTTTCCTCTTCCTTGCTCTTGTTAGGGTTCCTTATGTCGAAATGAAAAAAGGGAACCCTTATAGGATCCATCCAGATAAAACTCCCATTATTGTCCGTACAAACTTACATTTGCAGTTGGAATGTATGGGAGCACATGTTTTTTTAACTACAAAGATAGGTTTGTTCTTGGGATAAATACATCCGAACTACGGAACCCTTCATTGTGCATGGTACGACACGCACTTGGCCGGTTTTTTCCGTTTGCTCTACTGTAGGTATTTATATGAAGGGAAATAAAACTAAGTGTGTGTGACAAACATTTATTAAAATCAAACATGGCTAAACAAAATAGTTTTATGCAATTTCTGCCTTAGGCCAATCTTACTGCCTAAGTTTCTTAACGCATTACATTTTGCATGGTGCAAGATTCTTAAATACGAATTAGCTAATTCTTTTACCAACTGCAATTCGTGTGGTTCTTCATCCGTTATGCATTGGATAGGATGCGGTGGATTAATTAGATGTTTCAATCTTGTGTAAAACATTTGTTTTAATCGCACCAAATTTTATTTTTACTGGTGTTTCGGAATGAAACCACACTTAAATCCGATAGAAACAATTTTTCACCACACTTTATTACTTCAAAAGCAAATCTTGAAGCATATTTTAAACCACCCCTATCAATAAAAGCGGTAAACGACGAAAATGTCGTAACATCTATAAAATATGGATGATCTGAGTGTTGTTTCCGAGATAAAAGTATATTGCGACAATCTTCACACGAAATTTTATTTAATAATTTATTAGCACAATGACCGGTTAAATAATAAAGAATATTAATTTTGTATTCTGACAAATTCACTTTATCCATGTAATTGATAAGGGCATCTAGTTGGTGCTCTTCATTAGGTTCAGAACCATGTGTCTGAAGAAAAGACCTTTCAGGATTACGGAATTCTAAAACTGGGGAGAGTTCGAAATCGACATCCATACAATTAGCATTAATACTAGGTTTAACACTGTTGCGATAAAGAAGCTTACGCATAGTGTACCTGAACTGTAAGGAATTTGGATTATTATTTCCTCCTCCTTGCGCACGTACACATGAGAAAAACATTTCTAGTTGGTCCTGTGAAAATTTATAAGGCAAGAAATAATTTAAAATTCCCAACTGGTTGTAACAGGTCCAATGCTAAATTTTTCGTACTATATGTATCGATAATTAAACCCAAAGTTGCCATTTTTCGCCCGTGTGAAAGAATGTTTTGTTTATTAACATTGAGTGCTTCCAAATATTCTCGGGTTTCCTTTAAAACACCCATCCAAAAATCCTTGTTACTAAGCCGCAATGGTGACTTGTAACCTACACCTGTAGGAGATTTGGCATTTAAAATATCAAACGCTCTATCTACTATTCTAATATATTCGGTGGTTGCCTGACTGTTCTGAAATGTATCATTACCAGTAACTCAAAAAATCAATGGCATCGGCTACTGACGAACTCAATGTTTGCGCTGCCAATTTAACGTTCATTTTTTTGCCAAAGAAATTAATGTGGCTAGCATTTAATTTATTGGCTAGTCTTAAGCCCTCTTTATCTTGCAATAAATGCAATTCTTTGACAAACTTAAAATCTATGTTGCCAGTTCTAGAACTCAAATTTGTTTCAGCAAAAACGTTCCTACATAATTTTCGCATGAGTTAAGGAAACTGATCAGCAAGGAGTGTAAAAATAATATTCGTTTATTATTTATATATTTAAACAAGTTAGAAATACAGAAGTAATAGCTTGTCTGTAGACAATGAGGTAATGAATCCTAATACATGGCACGCAGGCCTTTTATACTTTATTATCAATAGATCTCTAAGGGTAGGAAATGTTAGTTACATTAGTCATTTGGGAGTAATCGTTATCTTAATTAGCTATAGATGATTCTGGAGTCCTGTTGCGGAATTTCGGGTACTGTTATCAGTCCAGGTATTGTTGTCGGTGGATGCCACCGAGATGAGTGTTCTTGACTCATGTGAGCTGGGTCGAAAATGCAGTGTACTTGAGTATCTCTATTTGGATGTTTAAAATGTGTAACCATATTTGGTAAAACAAAGGTGCATCCCAAATGTTCATAGGTGGAAAAGTTAACAGCAGTTCCGTCACAAGTCAAACTTCGAACGGTAATTTGAATTTCAGATAACATTCGTATTGCTGTTATAATCAATTGTGCTTGTACGGCAGCTGAAATTTTGTTTATTAAAAAGTAGCCAATAGGGCATTTAAATTTTCGTTCATACGACACAATTTGAAAAACCAGAACTTCAGTGGCTAAACGGTCTGAATCGTATGGGACAATTCCTGCAAAGTCTACATAACCCCACTTTATATCTTTATGTTTATCGTAAACTTCTTCCGATTTAATTGACATAGCATCAAATATTAGAGCAACATCCTGTAAGTCATTTTTAGCTACTGATAATTTTAAAAAAGCAAACACTTCAGCCATAAACCCTACATTACAATCATGTGTTGCTAATATTTTACGCAACGTTGCTGGATGTGGCAATGCTATATGGTTTCTAAGTAAGAAATATGCTTTGGACGAGTAATAGTATAGTGATAGAGCGAATTGTTTTACATCCTCTGAATATCGTACACCTTTATTACTTTTATCGGAGTTTAAATGATTGTGTATGTTGATAAAATTGTTATTCATCATATGTTCAACTTCGTCATAATTTTGCTTACGTTTTCTTATTATACTTAAAATAGACTCTAAATTTTTCAATTTAGATTCACGCCTGTTTAACTTAAGAGTAAAAATTTTCACTTTACGCTTTAAGTCATCTTCTGCAGGGCTACTAAGTCTTTGCATTTCTGTCTGGACAGCAACATCTTTGAAGTTCAAACAAAATTTCTTTTCTGGAGGTTGTTCTGAGTGGCTTGATGTAGATAGATTGATTTCCATAGGTTCCGAGAGTCCAGCTTGACAGGTTGAAGGAGTTGGTTCTATAATAGGTCGAGACGGATGTAGTATTTCACTTCTTAGTACCACTACTTGTTTATTCTTAGGCTGAAAAACAAAAGCACTTTTTTTATTTTTAAACATTTTAACTGTAATAAATCAATCAATACCTATTTTCTCATGTGCCAATAACTGAGAAAAATCTAGCTCACAGATAACAGGAAAAAATCTAGAATGTCTTATTTCTTGGTAAGTGACGGGCATTCATTATGATAATGTCAAAGCTAAAAACCGTATCGTAATCCCTTTACACATCACAATCACAGCTATACGAAGCATCCATATATAACAATCGTCATGTGAAGATTTGCCGCACTCACTCATGCTCGGAGAGCATAGTTTAAATTTAAGAAAATTATCATAGGAGAAAAAGCTGTTGCTCTGAGTTTTAATTTTAACCCGGTACACGGGACACACAGTCTATTTATGACTACAGATCATCTCAGAGTTATTCTCGTTTTATTGATGGTAAAAATGATAAAGCTAATATCCTTACCACTGGGAAAGTTGATGGTACTGCATTAGCATTCAACGCTCGTCGTGATTTTGCAATACAAAAATCTGCCGGTTTGAAATGAAGGCTGCACACAACAGAATTTTTGGTAATTGTTTGTGATTCGGGAATTACATCCAACCATTTTTGCTTCATTTCTTCTTTCGATGGAAAGCTGTAACCAACACAAAAATATGTTATTTCAGTCATGAGTTATAGATACATAGGTACAAATTGTATTTACTATACTCATAATATTAAGAGTTTTAATAATTATTTGCTTTACATAGCTAGATATATTTAGAAATACACTGAAGCTTTAGTGTCTTCTGTCTACAAAGCGTCAAGAGCGTGGTCATACTACATAATTAGTAAACAAAATCTTTGCTAATCCTTACCTGTGAAATGAAATGCCACAACCAGCATATGATTCACTTTTACATGTCTTGATACAAAAACTTTTTCACCATTTTCACATAAAAAAGAATCGTAAAACTTAGAATGCGTCTTTCGTTGCGTTTCGTCTCCACAAAACAACAGAGAAAGTCGCCATGACACCATTGATGTCAGATTTCAGTGATACCAGAGTAATCTTATGATACCTACCAAACAATCATATTATTTGATTATTTAACTAAATAAATTTATTTACTTTACATACAGATTGTAAAACCATAAATAAAATGATTTAAATTTAATCTAAAAGCTAAAAATATTTAAATGTTACTAATTTTACTTATAGTTGGTGATATATTTTCTACCCATATTTCTACCATTTATAACATTTTCATCTTTTGGCAATTGAGAAAAAGGGACAAACGCCTCGGCTCGGTTATCTCTCTCGGCTCGTTTTGCCTCGGCTAAAATAGCTTAACAAAATTAAACCTAAGGCGCAACCGTTATGGTTCATTTTTGTATGATCCGATTTTTGGAGTGCTCAGTCCTGTTTGTAATAGGTCTTTACCTATGAAATTGCCGTTTTGTATGAAAAAATTTAAACGAATTTTTTTCATGTATTTTTTATTTGTATTAATCGAAGTAATCACCCATGCAATCAATGCATCTTTGCCATCGCAGTGGCAGTTTATTGATGCCCTTCTTAAAGAAATCAGCTGGACGGGAGGCAACAAATTCTTCAAAGGCATTTTGTACTGCCTCTCGGGTATTGATTTTTTTTCCCGCCAAGAAGTTATCCAAATTCTGGAAAAAGTAGTAGTCTGTAGGCGCAAGGTCTGGTGAGTAGGGCGGATGACGGAGAGCTTCCAACCCCAGTTCTTGCAACTTGGAGACCGTCTGCTGTGCAGTATGAGGTCGCGCGTTGTCGTGCAGGAGCAGCGGAGACGAGCGATTGACCAATGCTGGTTGGAGATGTGCCAGCTTCTCCATCATTGTGTTCAGTTCTTCACAGTACACATCTGCAGTAATGCTCACCCCGTTTGGTAAGAAGCTGTGATGAATCACACCGGCGCTAGACCACCGAACAGTGACCATCACTTTTCTAGGGGTAAGTTTTCGTTTAGGGCATTGTTTAGGTGCTGAACCAGGATCCAACCAACTTGCTGAGCGCTTGCGGTTATCAAACAGAATCCATTTTTCATCGCAGGTAACAATGCGGTTCAAAATTCCTTCATTTGTGTGTCTGTTGAGCAGTGCAAGGCACGTCTCGACGCGTACTTCGCGCTGACGATCATTGAGTTCGTGGGGCACCCATTTGTCAAGCTTTTTTACCTTGCCAATTTGACGCAAATGGAACAATATTGTTTTGACGCTAACGTCGAAAGCTGCTGCTAATTCAGCCGTAGATTGTGTATCATCAGCTTCCACAATCGCCTTTAATTCGTCATTGTCGACCAAAGTCTTCGGACGACCGCGAGGTTCATTTTTCAGGTCGAAATTTCCAGAACGGAAGCGAGCAAACCAATAACAGGTGGTGCGTTGGTTTGTAGTGTTAGCTCCGTAAACGTCGTTGATGTTGCGTGCCGCTTGTGCCGCGTTGCTGCCACGACGGTACTCATATTCCATAATTACTCGAATTTTTAACGTATCCATGATGACGAAAAAGATTGAAATGCGATGAAAATGTAACACTAATCAATAAACAAATGACTACTTTTGGAAAAAAAAATCCATGTTTTTAAAATAAAATTAATTTGAAATTAGAATTCTTACCCAAACAAAAATTATTTTGATTTGAAATGGCCAGTACTGCAAAACGGCAATTTCATAGGTAAAGACCTAATATAATAAGTCCATGAGGGAAAGGATTTCAAGATATCTGCGGATTGAGCGACAGCAGGATCGTGTTTTTTAATTATTAGGACGCGGGTTGGAGATCGATCCATAGATTGGTATATATCGACGATCGATGTACGTCTCGGATCATGGATTCAATATTAATTTCGGCCGTAAGTCGAATAACTTGTCCATATCTGTCACCAGACTGGCTGTCACAACAGCTTCAGGGGGTACATATGTTCTGTGTTCAGTACGAATTGAACCTGAAATTGAAACATTCTGTTGTGGTGAATAAAAAAATACTAATGAGGTGTGAGGTTAGAAAACGTTGGTACTACTGAAGCGGTGTAGGGTTGCAATAAATAAGCAAACACAACAGCTTACGGAAAGGAAGAGATATAATTGACAAAAGGTTATAAGGTTCACAAGACACTGTAAACACGATAGAAGGCGAAAATAGGAGCACAGAAAGAAAGCGATAGTCACAAGTCACAAGTTTAACATTACAGGGTACATCTAGGTACGAGATTCCCTAGAAGCACTTGATAAAAGCTTAATACACGGTTCCTAGTGTAGTATGTGTACCGGATACGAGCGAGAGCGGCATGCGCTTACGACCAGGGATGTTTCTCGACTGATACCTGCGAGCGCCGCGAATGTGAAAGAGATAGATTATTATCTAGGTGCGGGCGCTCGCTCAGGTAACCGGTCCGCGTTCCATATTAGGCACATAAAAATATCTAATAAGAAAGTTGTGTGTTAGTACTGATGTCTTATTTTTAATTGGTTAGTATAAGGTTATTTAATATAGATTTAATGTAAATACTACTTATAAACTAAATACATACTACCTTGGAGTAGTAGCTACGCTACACTACCACTGGAATGACCTATACGCCTATAATAGAATTAATTAATAACCAACTTAAAAAAAGGTGGTTATCAATTCGACACGATGTATGTAAGTGTAATAGCCTGGCTTATTGATACGAGCTATGGGTGTCAAAGGGAAAATATTTCAAAATCTAGTGCAATATTTACAACAAAACCACACTACTTATTATAAATATTCCAGTTTTTACATAAAACTAAACATACTGAAATAAAACATTAATTTAAAAAAAAAACAACTTCTATGAAATAACTTTAATTTCGGGAGTCAGTGGCAAATAATTAAGACTGACAGACCGACTTCCGAAATTAAAGTTGTTTCATAATTTTGGGTAAAGGTCAATGGGCACCTTAGTATGGAAACTATACCCATGCTGTACAGAAACAAAATACGGTGGAATAGACAGATTAATGTCTCTAGTTTACGATAGTATGGGTTGCATTACTGTGGGAATAGTCTGCAAGCACAAAAAAAACGAAGATGAATTTATCCATGTGTATCACCTGTATAATATGTTTTTAAATAACAATTATGGTCTCGGACGCGCATCGCGAAGGCTGGTTTGAAGTTACGCAAGAAAAGAGTGTCTGGTAGGATATGGGGAAAGCCTTTGCCCAGCAGTGTGGGACACTATAGGCTAATATAATTTAAAAAAACTTCTTAATCATTTTTTTTTTAACTTTTAATTATTTTGCGCTATTTATTATTACTGTTTAAAATAAAAAAAATAAAAAATAATAATAAAAAGTTTATTTCGGAACAATAACACATGACTAGTAAAACATCAAGTAAAACGATGATAGCTGCAAAAGTATAAACTGCAGCGCAGCCAGTGTTGGCATTCATCAATTTTTTTTTATCAATTAATTAATTTGATTAATTTTAGTCAGATAACATTAATCATGATTAGAATAATCATGATTAAAAAAGTAATGTTAATCATGATTATTGACGTTAATCATTAATCACTAATTGATTAACTTGATTATAAATTACATTCATCAATTCATTTTTAATTATATTAACAACAGGGTGACAAAGTTTTAGGAAATAGTAATCATACTCGTGGTCGCGATGTAGCAGCCCTATTTTAATTGAGCTAACAGTAGAAGGACACACTGAGGGGTTTACAAAGCAGGTGTTTTTTAAGCAGGCTAAGTCTTCTTTTTGGGGGGGGGTATACAGAGTTTGTGGAAAGTGAGTAGTATATACCGATGTGAGTTTAACAATAGTCCCAAATTCAGAATATCTCAACTTAAAACAGTAGATTTGCAAGTAATACAATAACACTAATTTTACGAGGTAATAAGGTAACAGAGTTACATAATATTAAACAATTAGTCATGCAGTTTTTTTGATACGGTTGAGATCCGCCTCGTTTTGCACTTGAAAATGAGGACATCCAGCTTTTTCCCGCACTAGGATCTTCCCATGCGAAACCCAACAGAACTGAAACTCGTTTGTTTTCGCAGCGTCTCTGGCCAGAAAAAACAGCCTTTTATTCTTAGCTGATAAGTTTTCAGATACGTAAATTTGCTTTGCAGGACCAGTAATTTTGAGGTGTTCTGTTGTTAATTTAAAGCTATTTTTGTTGTGGCTCCTGAACTTAACTAGGAATTCTTCCTTAATGATTACGGAGGTAAAATCAACAATAATTGTTTTATCGGCAGGATCTTTTGTTTTTATGCGGAATACGTCCTTCACATCCCTAGGTTGTATTTCAAGGTTCAGTAGGCTGCCAGTGTCAATGACAGTCTTTAACAAACAGGACTTAGATTCTTCTTTGGTGCATGGAATATTTCGAATCTCTAAACAGGAGGACCTCGAGCTCTGCTCCATTTTATCCAGCTTGTTTTCGAGGTCGCTAATATATGAGAGATTTTCCTTGCGCTCCGTTTTCAACAACTCAACATGTGATTAAAGATCTTCGTGCTGAGCCGAGAGGTGATCAAAAGAATCACGAATGCTACTCGTATTTACCAGTGAAAACAACTTTTAATATTTTTCATCCTGGTGAGCCTTAAAATCTTGGAACATTTGCTTCATTTCCGACATAAAAACGCATAACTTGCTATCCTCGCTGTCCTCCAGTCGCCTGCGTTGACCATTTCGGAATGTGATATTTGATGAGTTGTCATCAATAGGTGAATCCAGCCTTGTGTTTAAAGTAGGTTCAGAAGAGTTAAGCGGGGTGAAAAGCGCCTGCTCGAAACTGGCGGGCGACGGTGTTGTAACAGGTGTCACCGCTGTCTGAGGTGTTTGTAGCTGCACCGCAGGCGGTGTGCGATTTAACGGCATCGTCAACCAGGAATGTCTATACCAGTAATATATAATATGTAGATATACAGAGAGTTGTTACTGACTTACGAGGGTGGTCCGATAAGTACTTAGCTTAAAAAAGAAAAACGAACATTTTGGAAAAGTGGCGATTTATTTCTCAACGTAGTCTCTTTTTAGCTCGATACACTTGACCCAGCGATGCTCCAACTTTTTTAACCCGTCCGAAAAATACGTTTTCTCGAGGTCTGCAAAGTAGGCCTCCGTGGCGGCGATAACCTCCTCATTCGACTCAAATTTCTGCCCGGCGAGTGACTTTTTCAAGTTTGGAAATAAAAAGAAGTCACAAGGGGCCAAATCTGGAGAATACGGTGGATGGGGCACCAGTTCGTAGCTCAATTCTACCAATTTGGCTGTGGCGAGGGCGGAGGTGTGAGCCGGTGCGTTATCATGGTGGAAGAGCACTTTTTTCTTCGCCAAATGGGGCCGTTTTTTCTGCAATTCGGCGTCGAATCGGCCTAATAATTCGGCATAGTACAGACCTGTGATCGTTTTGCCTTTCTCCAGGTAGTCGCTGTAGATCGCACCTTGTGAATCCCAGAAAACGGTGGCCATCACCTTTCCGGCCGATAGGAATAGAATAGAATAGAATAGAAAACATTTATTCGACACAGACACAACACAGCAGCAACAAACATATATAAAAAGAAAGAGAACAACAAACATAACAATAAAATTGCAGTAAAATTGTGCTGAGCGTGCCCATACCGAAAGGGTTACCATCTCAGCATTTGCTGGGCGTTAGACACCCAGCGCTGGTTTTCAGTTGGCACCCCGCAGTGACACACGGACGCAGGCAAATAAAATAGATACATACTTGAATATTAGTAATAAAAATGTTTATGAATACGTAAATAAATAATGTAAAAGATTTTTTTTGTGTGCTACTCAGTTCAGAGCCTTTTTTTTTTAAATACCTACAATATCATATCAAGAAACTACAATATGAAATAGCGCCCGTCACTTGACGTGGGGACGCATCATGAAGCAGCCGCAAAAAGCCAGCGAAGGAAGCCAGGAAGGAGGACAGTCTTCGCCTTCTTCGGAGCACGTTCGCCGGGTGAAGTCCACTGTTTCGACTGTTCCTTGGTCTCTGGCGTGTACCAGTGGATCCATGTTTCGTCAACGGTCACGAAACGACGCAGAAACTCCTTCGGATTGCGCTTAAACAGCGTCAAACACTGCTCTGAAGTGGTCTCACGGTTGCGCTTGTGGTCTGGAGTGAGCAAACGCGGCACCCATCGCGCCGACAGCTTTCTCGTGCCCAAAATTTCATGCAGGATATGACCCACTCGGTCTTTTGAGATGCCTACTTTCTCAGCTATCTCGCGTACCTTCAATCGGCGGTCTGCCAATACGAGATCGTGGACTTTTGTCACATTATCCTCCGTAGTAGCCGTTTTCGGGGCACCTGGGCGTGGTTCATCAAAAACCGACGTGCGACCACGCTGAAATTCGTTAAACCAATTTTTGACGGTCGCCATCGAAGGAGAAGAGTCACCGTACACAGCATCCAAGCGCTCTTTGATTTCGCTGCGCGATTTCCCTTCCAAAAACAAGAATCGAATCACCGACCGATATTGCTCTTTTTCCATTTTTCTAAAATCCGCGGACACGCTTGCTTCCAAACGCTTTCAAAACAAAACTACGAGTCCGTTTCGGCTAAAATTTCTACTGTAGCCGTCTAAGAGAATGTACTACACGATAGTAAACTTTTCTTGCGATAGTGACGCCATGGGGCGATGAGGCTAAGTACTTGTCGGACAGCCCTCGTAGTTACGGTGCGCAGGAGTGGTGTGATCGATGTTGATAACACTTCGTGTGATCGTTGATTTCCGTCAGTCCGAGTAAACGCCGAGTCCAGCCGAACGTGTCCTCTAGTGTGCCGAAGGCCGGTCGTTGACCTCTATACGTCGCCGCGTCGCTCAACTGTTCGATGACACGATGACACATGCGCTCGGCAGGTGAATAATTGTTAATTTGCACTGATTTATACAAGAAGAAAACTGTGTTTACTTGTTGATCACTGGGTAGAATTAAAAATAAAATTGCGCACTGTGAGGCTTTTACACTAGCCACACAAGGGTATATGTTTTAGGATATGATTTAAACTTCTAACACTGGCAATTGATTTTAAAACGAGAGCTAAGAAAAAATACGTGTTGCTGCGCGGACGGTCGGTGGGACGGGGACGGGGGGTTTACCAAACATTTTTGTGTTGGGAAAAAAATAATACTAGTTTTTGTAAATAATCATTATTTTCAGTTTTTAACCTACTTCAAAAAGGAGGAGGTTATCAATTCGTGGGAACCTTTTTTTTATTTTTTTTTATGTATGTTCCCCGATTACTCGAAGATGGCTGGACCGATTTGGATTTTGTTTTTTTTGTTTGAAAGGGTATACTTCCTAGGTGGTCCCATGATCATCAAGTCAGGATCTGATGATGGGATCCTGGAGAAATAGAGAGAACTCTTCAAATTTTATAGGCAAACAAAGCGATTTAGGTATTTTTTGGAAGAGTACTTTCTCGTAGTGGTCTCATTTCAATTTGGTGAAGGTCTGATGAAAAGCTTTGGAGATAGGCAACGGAACTCCTCAATAAATGATAGCAAATGGACTGGGATTGCTGAAATCTCATCTCTGTCTATTGCTTACACCAGTTCATAACTTAATATCACGCCGGTATGCTGTGAAGGGGTAAGCACATGTGAACCACTAAAAAGTGTAAAATAAAAACTTTTTCCAAAAAAAAAAAAAAACAACCGACTTCCAAAAAAACACTACAAAGTGAAAAATAGCTTTAATTTCGGAAGGCGGTGACAAAAAATTCAAATAGGATGTATTTGAAGTTTATATATAGAAGTTTTATTTATAGAAGTTATTGGTTAAATTTAGAATAAAAACGTATTCATTTCAAGCTTTCATTCGTACTTTTACTTATTTAATTAACTCACTGGGTGTAAATCCCAGTAGCTGGATTTCTGCATCCACCACAACGTCGCGGGCAATTCGCTCACCCGCGGAACGACCGACGGCGAAAATAATAATTTACGCCTTCTGTAAAAATAACATTGTCATAAATATCAACATCGACTAATAATTTAGCTAAGTCTTATTACCTTATACTTAAGAACTTATACCTTTTCGTGGGAGGCGTTTTAGCCGCCACCGTTTCTTCGACCTCGCACGCTCGTACCGGCCCATCAAAGTACCCGATTGAGGCTAAAAAGAGCACAAGATGTATTATGAGTAAGTCAATAATAATGAGGAAGCCACAGTTAAAAGTAAAAACAACAAACTTGTGCTAGTTGAGGGAACGGCTTCGCCTGCGTCATCGACCCAAGCAACAGGCAACGGTCTCGGTTCGTCTCCTAAAAAGAGCACAAGATGTATTATGAGTAAGTCAACAATAATGTGGAAGCCACAATTAAAAGTAACAACAACAAACCTGTGCTAGTCGAAACCACGGGTCACTCCCAAGGCCTCAGTTTTCGCGGGGGCGGAACTGATGGTGTCCCAGGTAATAAGGGACACGCCGTGCGAGTGGGAGACACTTTTCTGTAAAATATTTGAAAGTAAGACCTCGGGTACCACGAGCACGACCTCGGGTACCACGAGCACGACCTCGGGTACCACGAGCACGACCTCGGGTACCACGAGCACGACCTCGGGTACCACGAGCACGACCTCGGGTACCACGAGCCTGCCCGTGACGGGCAGGAATGTACTCGGCATCCATTCTGCGTTATAATTAACATTCAAAGTAAAACACAAACCACACCAACTTTCTCCAAGGGACCAACATCTTAATCGGGAAAAAAATATCAGCTGTTCCGTACATAGCTTCAATACCTACTCGACCCAAATGTATGGGACGGCTGATAATTTTATCTCGATTACGATGTTGGTCTATATCACACCCTTTCACCCTGGACAAAATAAATATGTATTTATATAAATATATATTATTATGAAAAATATATAAAAAAAAAGTAAGGATAGGAAACACCATCATAAAATTATAATAAACAATGTTATAAAAATTACAAAAATCCGTATCTGAAAATCCGGAGGAATAAATTCACCATATCGTGTAACCCAGCCTTAGTGCATCCGATCGCAATATTTGCAAGATGGCGGACCACTTGAGTCGAACGCACGCAAATTTTTTTATATTTTGGAGTAAGATTGTAATATTTTCTTATTCAATGTTCAGAATAATCATTTAAATATTAATTGTTCGATGATTTGAAGGATAAATAGAAGAAATTAAAGTAATTAGACCAAAAAAACAACAAAGAATTTTCAACTAGCAAAATCAAAATCAAAATATTTTATTTCACATAAGCCTGCATGGGCACTTATGAAACGTCAGAAGCTAGGTGTACGGTCCCAATTTGTCGTTTCCTATGGAGAAGAGCCGGCAAGAAACTCCACGGTTACTCTTTTAAAAATAATTGGCTTTTACAATGTTTTCAAATTACAGTGATAATAGGTATGGGAGGACAGTGCAGGCCAGTCAATAAGTACCAGGTACTTAGAGGAATGAAAATACAGAATAGCAAAACGTCTACAAATCTAGTCTCTAAGGCCTACAACGTTCTCTCATTCACAATATGTAAAAGAATCTACCTATATAAAATGAATCTATTTGAACCAAGTGACATGATTTTCGAATATTATTATTGACAATTATCCTGAACAAAATTTACTTCACTAAAGTCTTCCGAAGGGTAAACATTACGCACAGTAGGTAGCATTATGTCATTTAAAACTTCGACGTAATTAGAACTGTTAGCTTGCGTAGGTATGAATTCCAACTCACCCGGCCCTTGAGCACTAATCCACCCCCACATATTCACACTTAGTCTACCTGATTCTGTGTTCAGAATAATGTTTTTCTCAGACCAGCGAGTATTGTCTTTCCGTCATACCTATGTAAATGAAGCCTTCCTTTTTGGCAAGATTTGAAAGTCTTCTCGTCAGAAAATATGGTCGTCTCCCAGTTTAAATCTAAATATTCCCGAGCAAAACGTAGTCGTTGCTCCTTGTGTGTTTGTGTCAAAAATGGTTTTTAGCTGGTTTCCTATGATGTAAACCTTCAGCATGGAGTGCACGGCGAACAACAGTTCGCAATGATGTATCAAATTGATCAGCAAACATTCTAGTTGGAATGAAACCATTTGTTTCATATTCTTCCACCATGAAACGTCGCTGAGTCGGTTTAATAAGCGGGGGGCCTTCCACTTCTTACACGACTCTTCAGACTACCTTCTTCCTCAAACCTCTTTACCCAACGGCTCACAGTATTTAAAATCTCACGACCTAACATGACGTCACTTTGCAAATAATTGTCGGGCAAAACATGCAACAAAATTTCTAGAGGGTGATCGTTAATCACTACACAACATAAAATTTTTTCTGTACTCAATACTCGTGTTTGACCTATGCCAGTCATAGCAACAACATTACTAACACGTTTGCCATTAAATTTCGATGTAAAACGTTCTTTTACCAATGAGCATTCAGCACCAGAATCGTAAGTAAAGCGTAACAATTCACCTTTGTGTTGTAACGTGCCCGATGGTGGCTGTACGACGCAGACATCGATGCGGCGCTCGCTCCGCGCTCCACCGTCGTCGGCTGGCCCGCTGCTGCCGCCGCTCGTGCACCGGACAACGATGTGTCCCGGCTTGCCACATTTGAAGCAAACCAAGGGCTTCGCTGCCGGCTGCTGCGCCGCTTGACTCGACGATGATGTAGGTGTTGTAGCGCCTCAATTAACGCTCGTATGTTCTGGTTCTGTTGTTCGAACATGACACGCCAGACGTTTGTTTCCTTGGTCTGATCCAACACTGATCTTACTTCTGATGATGGAGGAAGATCTTTCCCGGCAACATTAACACTCATCTTTGGTTCTTTTATTAACTGTGGGCATCGGTGGGTAGTGTTGGATGAAGAAAACAGTCTCATATACACAAACAGATTATTATAATTCTAATACAACAGTTCAACACAGTAGACAGATGGGCACTTATAGCAAAGCTAGGTACTAGGTACGTATCACAGAACGCGAGATGGTTTAGTGGCGCACGCGCCGCCCGCCAACCGAGAAGTGCGTTTCAATTTCAGAATCAATGACGCAAATACTTTCCCTCTCGAGAATCTCAAGCTTCTTCTTGTCTATTACTAAAAGTTGATAATTGTCTTTGGCTCTGTTCATACGAATTTTCTTTCTTTTTGATGTTTTACTAAATCTTTGAGATTGTAGAGTATCACTTGTAATTGTTTCTGAGATCGAATTAGTTTCCACAGAACCTGGATTCTGGAGCTCCTCTAATGTTGTGTCGGTTTTTTTTTTTTTTTTTTTTTGGGTGGGAAATCATCAAATAACTTCTCCCGCTCTGGGTGGAGCGGGAGGGCGTGTCAGACTTTTACTGACTAAAACCCACCCGTGTTCCCTCAGTTGCCTGTGTGCCAGGGGCCGCGGTATCTCTTTCGAACAACCCGCACCCCTGGCAGGCATCGGTCCTTGCGGACCCCACCTATTGGTGCTGACATCTCTTTGAGGCGCGCGTGGAACACGACGCGCCGTCGACCCGGGCTTGGTCCTTACCGGACAGCGAGCTACCCATTACTCGCCGTCCGCAAGCCCGCGCCTACGGTGGCCGGGAATCAGCCTGGGATTCCCGACGCCCAGGGCTTCTCCCGCGGCGACTACGGCCGTGAGGGCGCATATACTGCCTCTCCCTCACGTGCGCCGCCTCCCTCTTTGCGAGCATTACTGCTTCGCAGAAGGAGGTGACGGCTAACCATTCACTCTCGCTCCGTACCATGGCCTGCACCAGGGCCGGACGCGAGAGAGCGCCGCCGCCGATCGCCTCCACGAGGACACAGCGGTGCTCCGCCCAAGCCGGGCAGACCGCCACCGTATGCTCCACCGTGTCCTCAGGGCGATCTTCGCAATGGAAGCACCCGGGCGTTTCCTCCCGCCTTATACGAAACAGGAACCTCCCGAAACAACCGTGTCCGGTGAGGACCTGCGTCAGGCGGAAGGTGAGGACGCCATGCCGCCTCTCAAGCCACTCCTCAAAGAGGGGACTTACCGCCGCTATCGTGGCGTGCCCAGCACTGGGTTGCGACAATCGCGCTCTCCATGTCGCCATGAGATCCCGCCGGAGCTCTGTCCGCTGCACCTCGATTTCTCGCGGCAGCGGAGTAACGCCCCGGCGTTTGGCCTCCTCGCGCCACTCCCAGATATGCGCGAGGACCTTTGCCTCCAGATCCCATGGCGGTAATCCGGCAAGGAGGCCCGCCGCCTCACCTGAAATCGTGCGGTATCCCCGGATCATCCTGATCGCCATGACCCTATGGGACGCCTTCAGCTTTCGCGCTGGTTGGCGCCTCAATGTAGGCGCCCACACAGGCGCCCCGTATAGGGCCATGGACCGCACGACCTCCGCGTAGAGCCTCCGGCAGGAGGCGTTTGGCCCCCCTAGATTGGGCAAGAGCCGCTTCAAAGCAGCCCCGGCCCGCTCCAGTCTGGGAGCCAAACGTCGGAAGTGTTCCGCGAAGTTCCACCGGCTGTCGAGGACGAGTCCCAGGTACTTCATCGTCGACTCGACGCCGATGTGAACCCCTCCCGCCGTTATCTGGGATCCCGCCGGTGGCGCATTCCGAGGACCATGAAAACACATGGCCTCGGACTTGTGCAAGGCCACCTCGAGTCCCAGTTGCCGGATCCTATCGACGATTGTCGCAACCCCGTGTGCCGCTAAGTCGGCCGCCGCCTGGTACGACCTCCCTTGCGCCAGGACCAGCGTGTCGTCAGCGTAGCAGACTACGCTGACGCCGCTAGGGAGGTCGGCGCGCAGCACCCAGTCGTATCCGATGTCCCACAGATGCGGTCCCAGAACCGATCCCTGTGGGACACCGCACGACATCTCTCGCCGGTCACGACATCTCTCGCCGGTATGTTGTGTCGGTTGTTATAGAATAATTTTCATCATTATCTGTACCTACTTAAGTTTGAATCTCTCGCGGAGTTCTCGTTCTGGTTCTTCTTGCTTTTTAAAAACAATAATCGATCATAATACTGCCACATACTTTTACATATTTTATCAGCGCTATCGCCACTCTTTGTCTTATCAATTTTTACACATTCTTTAAAAAAATACGCTCTCAGATTTTTCCATCTTGCTTTTACTGTTTTGACTGAAACAAAAACCAGCAGTTATTATATTGTTCAATTATTAACCACTTACATTCCCAAGCGCATTCCGAACCTTAAATACAACTGTATTTATGGCCTGGAATCGAGTGTCGACTAATCGAGATAATAGGTACTTAATAAGCATAAGAACCTACCTACCATATGATCAATACTAAATACTGCCTAAAACATATTTTTTGCGGCAAAGCTTGCGGCGGCTTCTACAAAGGCAGGCAATTCAAACAGAAAAATGAATCGTTTAATCTGTCGCATAGAGTTCATTATTAGTTGGAGGTGCTCTTTTCTATGAAAATATTGAACCGAATTATGACCTTATTTTTATTGGGTTAACCGCGTAATTCGGTTGTGCATCTTTGTAAAGTCGGTCCTTGTCGGTAGAACACGAGACAATACATTTCTAAGAATAATTTTAGTAAACTGCGTACCTACTTACCTAGTTTGGTGAAATTACTTGTAGGTACTCAGAAAAAGGATTGCAGGCGCAAGCGTATTTAAAAAATTGGAGCTATTTACAAACAATCAACTTTAGCTAAGGATTTATTAACTTATTTACAATTTACACTTCCCTGTATCGAAGCATCTGCTCAAAATAGAGTCCACTTCGCTCGATACACAAAACAGGCTGAACGGGCACGTTTGATCAGATTGTTTTTCAATTTTCCTAATGTGTCTCTGTCACTTTTCACAATCGCTCCTCGGAATAAACAAGTCTTTTAATCTCGGACCACAAATCAAAATCCAGTGGTGTTATGTCAGGGCTCCTTGCGGGCCAAGCCACTGGGCCACCACGACCTATCCACCTTTCACCAAACTCACTGTTTAAATACGCACGCACTGAAGTAACATAATTATGATGCATGATCGAGGAGGCGCTGAGTTACAGCAAGGATGATGGAGGTGAAGGGATCTTTACTCTACTACTCGTACTATTCAACTAGACAAGAGTACGCTTGGGAACTCTAAACTCTCCAAAAATATGATTATGTCCCGGACCGAAATTTAGACACCCCACAACACAAAATGTAGGCAATAATATATGTACCTACGCGCCGCGCGCTCAATGCGTGGCGGTCGGACAATGACTCTACCTACCATTTTAAGAGCCATAGGTTGCTTGGTTAAAGCGCAGAACCGTGAACCGTAGGTTAGTGGATTCAAATACCAGATCTCACGTATTCTATTTATTTACTTTGTTCACTTTTAAACACATATCAACAAAATGTTGTTTGGTGAAATTGGATAAAAACTAGGCTAAGAACCAACACTTTTTGAACGTCAAAATTACATAAGACAGACCCAGAGAGACCCTCAAACCGCCAAAAGTCATTTATTCAAACTAGGCCAAGAATCAGCACTTTTTGAACGTCAAAATTACATAAGACAGACCCAGACAGATCTCAAACAGCCAAAAATCATTTATTCCAACTAGGCTGAGAATCAGCACTTTTTGAATGTCAAAATTACATAAGATAGTCCCCCAAAACTGTTTCGAAGGCTATTGAACAAAAATCAAAAGAACAACTACACACACACCCACACACCCTCTCAGACAATGACCTGTGCCGCTCGTCTATTCTCAAAAAGTATCACATTTCTTAAGGGTCCCACACATTTACAATCCACCGGCAGTCCACCAGCAGGTGCATTTTATAAAAACTGACAGTCCAGTTTTTATGAGTGGACCGCCTGCCGGCAGACTGCCGACGGACTGTAAATATGTGGGGCTCTTAAGAAATGTGATACTTTTGAGTCCCTCACTCATCTATAGCAATATTCTGCTCGGGTAGGTATAAACTGCTAAATTTACAATTTAAGTGGTCCAGAACTGGCATTATTTTTGCTAGTTTATTGACGTTCCTTGATGTAGAGACTGGGATGGATGGAGGTATTGTCCACAAAGTGGAGGCACCTTTTAATGAGAGAAAATTTGCTATGGGACATGATGTCTTGAAATTTGCCGATCCGCATATATGGCAACTGAGGGTACCAATACTCTTTTTCGACAGGATTTGGGACGAAACTTTGTAGCATCACAACGCCGAAAAACGTCCACAAATCCGCCCAGGTAATGTCAGTCCAGCGCTTTTATCTGGACTTTGGGGCAAATGAAGAAGAAGTTTGCTGACTGGCATACCTATTTGTTTCGGTGACGATGAGATGTACAATAGCTTCATCCCAAATCATCTCGAAAACGTCGAGTGGGGTCATACCCTCAGTGGCAAATGTTGTCCCAGATGGACCAGAAAATTGCTCCCGCTCGCCTACAAAAAAATTTGGATCACTGCTCCAAGGGAAGTGTAGCGTCTCCTCGCTTACCAACTCCCTCAGAGGAGTGTCGTCGCGTGCGTCGATCTCGTTCAGGTGATGCAGCTGCTCCGGATAGAAATCGTCAAGCTCTGCTGGATACTCCTGGACATTACGTACCCGGGGGATTACGTGCATGTCCACTTCATCAGCATCCAGCAGGTCTTCTTCGATGTCGCTACCAGGATTTACCCCGACATTTCGCTCCCACTCAGCTACATGCTCCTCAACGTCATCGAAAACTGAAATAAAACCACATACTAAAGAGAATGCGCATGCTAATATGTTAGCAAAAAGTGAAAAATAACACTCACTATTCGTGACTGAGGATGTGGATGTAGCTGGCGAGGCCGACAGCACCGATTGGCTGGTGCTAGTTGCTACAAATGAAGAAGTTATTGGTTAAATTTAGAATAAAAACGTATTCATTTCAAGCTTTCATTCGTACTTTTACTTATTTAATTAACTCACTGGGTGTAAATCCCAGTAGCTGGATTTCTGCATCCACCACAACGTCGCGGGCAATTCGCTCACCCGCGGAACGACCGACGGCAAAAATAATAATTTACGCCTTCTGTAAAAATAACATTGTCATAAATATCAACATCGACTAATAATTTAGCTAAGTCTTATTACCTTATACTTAAGAACTTATACCTTTTCGTGGGAGGCGTTTTAGCCGCCACCGTTTCTTCGACCTCGCACGCTCGTACCGGCCCATCAAAGTACCCGATTGAGGCTAAAAAGAGCATAAGATGTATTATGAGTAAGTCAATAATAATGAGGAAGCCACAGTTAAAAGTAAAAACAACAAACTTGTGCTAGTTGAGGGAACGGCTTCGCCTGCGTCATCGACCCAAGCAACAGGCAACGGTCTCGGTTCGTCTCCTAAAAAGAGCACAAGATGTATTATGAGTAAGTCAACAATAATGTGGAAGCCACAATTAAAAGTAACAACAACAAACCTGTGCTAGTCGAAACCACGGGTCACTCCCAAGGCCTCAGTTTTCGCGGGGGCGGAACTGATGGTGTCCCAGGTAATAATGGACACGCCGTGCGAGTGGGAGACACTTTTCTGTAAAATATTTGAAAGTAAGACAAAATAAGTTAGTTTGCCACAAGATAATTAAAAAATAACACAAGTACCTTTTTTGCTTCCTTTCCGGAGCATCGGGAAGCAAACACCGAGCTACTTGCTTCTGCTCCCGTAGTGCAAGTAGCTTGGCTTTTTGATCCACTGACAGAAAGTTGAAATTCTTTCTGTCAGCGATCTTCCCGGACCGGACCTTTTCTAATTCTTCAGCCAATAACGAAGATCTAAAAGATAATATTACTTAAAAACAAGACTGGTTGTCGAAACAAATTATGAATAGTATACATACCTTGAGGGCCGAACGTCCACCACAGCCGGAGTCTCTTGCACTGGCTGGCTAAAAAAGTAACAAAAGTTTTGAATATTCCTTCGACATCAATCAATTATTTAGGTGTAATTAATGGCAAAATGCAATATACCGTTCCACACCAAGCAGCCCAGGTACATCGGCAGGACCACCACCCAGGGTGCCACGAGACTCCGGATTTCCACCTCCGGTGCCACGAGCAGGAGCTCGGGTACCACGAGCACGACCTCGGGTACCACGAGCACGACCTCGGGTACCACGAGCACGACCTCGTGTACCACGAGCCTGCCCGCGACCGGCAGGAATGTACTCGGCATCCATTCTGCGTTATAATTAACATTCAAAGTAAAACACAAACCACACCAACTTTCTCCAAGGGACCAACATCTTAATCGGGAAAAAAATATCAGCTGTTCCGTACATAGCTTCAATACCTACTCGACCCAAATGTATGGGACGGCTGATAATTTTATCTCGATTACGATGTTGGTCTATATCACACCCTTTCACCCTGGACAAAATAAATATGTATTTATATAAATATATATTATTATGAAAAATATTAAAAAAAAGTAAGGATAGGAAACACCATCATAAAATTATAATAAACAATGTTATAAAAATTACAAAAATCCGTATCTAAAAATCCGGAGGAATAAATTCACTATATCGTGTAACCCAGCCTTAGTGCATCCGATCGCAAGATTTGCAAGATGGCGGACCACTTGAGTCGAACGCACGCAAATTTTTTATATTTTGGAGTAAGATTGTAATATTTTCGTATTCAATGTTCAGAATAATCATTTAAATAATAATTGTTCGATGATTTGAAGGATACATAGAAGAAATTAAAGTAATTAGACCAAAAAAACAACAAAGAATTTTCAACTAGCATTCTTCGAACCAAACCGGTAGCGGAATATTACAGAAATAACGTACTAATTTACTTACCCGACTTGAATCCTTTGGTTGGCTAGCAAGAATCACTTCCACTGACACAATTTCACGAAGTAATCACTTCCACAAGCAATTTCACTAGGCTAAAACGATTTAATTTTGCAGTTTTACTGTTGCGACAACGACAATGGCGCGAACCGAAAACTAGCGATGGGCGACTCGAGTTATCTAACTCGAGTAACTCGGGTCAGACCGTAAGCGAGTCAACCCGAGTCAAAATATCTGCAAACCAAGTTGAACCGGAGAGCGCGCGCGGCGGGCGGTGCGGTGGGTTGGCGGCCCGCGGCTAGCCGCCTAGCCCACGAGTCGCGAGGCCCGAACGACTCCGAGCGAGCCCGAATCAGCCCAACGACCGAATGTCTGAGCCGCGAGTGAAAGAGATAGTTCTCGTTGTTGGTTTCTTATCAGACGGTTATTCAGACAGAACTGATGAGAGAGTTTTGACATAGAAGCTTATTTGTTTTGTTTACCTTTTTGTTATTGTTACTTCGTTCGTTGTTTATTGTTTTGTTACAGTTTTTTGACTTTAATAAGTTTAGAATGGCTCCTGGAAGTAAAAAACGAAACAGAAACGAATGTGCAAGTAGTGAGCGTGAGGTTTCAAGAATTGACTTGCCAATGCCAAGTGTGTCCGGTGTTTGTGTGTCGGAGAATCGGGACGAGAATAATACCGTTGGCGGTTCTGTTCCTGAGCCTCCTCAGCCTCCAAAGCGGGCGCGACAGATGCGCTTAACTGCTCCTTATAAAATAAATCAAAAAGCTGGTGATGAAGCCTTACTAGACCTAATAACAATAGATATGCAACCTCTTCAAATTGTTGAAAACGATGGTTTTATAGCATATTTAAAAAAAAAATCCTGATTATGTATTGCCATCAAGAAAAAAATTAACTCAAATGCTAGAAGAAAAATACAACATTTGCAGTTCTGAAGTAAAACAAAAACTAGAAGATGTAGAGTACATTGCCCTAACAACAGATATTTGGAGTTCAGACAGCCAAAAAAGTTAACATTAGTGTTACTGCTCAATTTATACAAAATTCAAAATTAAAATCGCTTGTTATATCAACATCTGAACTTGCCGACCAGCATACGTCGTTAAATATAGCAAACGCTTTGCGAGATATTTTAACTGAATGGAACATTTTCGACAAAATAGTTACTATTGTAACCGACAATGCCTAAAGCATGAAAAAGGCTGTAAAAGATTTTTTAAATAAAATAAATCATTTCTGTGTTGCACACACCATAAATTTAGCCGTCAAAGACTGCATTCAAACAGAAAATGACGCATACCCACATTTAAAAAATGGCGCTGTGTTAGAGGTTATTTCAAAAAGTCGCGCCATAGTTACTCATTTTAAGCAGAGCATAAAATCTTCCAATGCACGGAGAGAAATGCAAACCCAAATGAATTTAGATGTAGTAAAACTCAAACAAGACGTACAAACGAGGTGGAATTCAAGTTTTTATATGTTGCAGAGATTGTTAAGAATCTAAGTTCCTCTATCTGGAACATTACCTCTGCTTACGTCACCTCCACCAAGCTTGAATGCAGAGGATTGGTTGATAATAGAAGACTGTGTTGCTCTTTTACAGCCAATGGAAAAAGTCACGTCCGTGTTATCTGGAGAGTCGTATCCGACGCTATTGTGTATTATTCCAATAGTCAGAGGACTACAAAGTTCGGTTCACAATAAGTCTCCAAAAACCGAAGCTGGAAGACATGTTCAACGGTCGCTGCTGGAAGTCATTGATAAAAGATTCAGTGTATATGAGTCCAACAGAACAGTAGCAAAGGCCACCTTATTGGATCCACGCTTTTAAAAAAAAGGTTTTGGTGTAGAGAGCAATGCCAAAAATGCGGTTAAATTTGTCCTTGAGGAATTTGCTCAATACCTGGCTCAACACAGACCAGGGCCTCAAGTCTGCTATTACAATAGTGTCAGAATGGTCTATCATTGATTTCATAATTGTTGATTTTGACAAGTTTGGTAATCTACTAACAAAATGGCGTCATTATGACTTTCCAATGGTCAGCCACTGACACTCCATTGAAAGAAATGGCATTTATTGGTAATCTCGTACATAATGACAAATTAATGACTGACTTAAGCGGTAATCTGCTAAAATTTTGACAGTTCCTTTGATCAGTGACCTACCATTAGAACGTCATTGTGCAGTCATTGCTTTTTTAGTTCGTTACGAGTATCGTGTTTGTGGAAATTATACCGGCTGATTTTTTTTAGCGTCTGGAGAACAATATGACATGTTGTGTAAGTAGAATAGAACTCATATACGCTAACCTTTGCCTGGTACCATTGATATAGAAAAAGTTCCGAATATCCTTAAAATACATGAAAAAGAATACATCCTACGGCACTCGCGTAAAACGAATAATACGCAAAATAGGTAATAGTAAATGGGCGTAAGCTGCGACGGCCCATGAATGGAGCATGCCGAGAGTGTGAGCGAGACGCTAGCATTAATTTCGCGGCTGATCTCTACATTCTCACGCACACATTTGCGCGTGTATCTACATACGTCACCTTGTTGTATGTAGTTTTAGTAGGCAAATAATTTGATACACTGAGTGACGCGTGTCTTGAAACCGTAAACCAAATAAATGACGTCTTGTAAGATCAGCTTTGATAGAAATGTAAACAAACCTGTTGATGTTAAATTCTTATAACAATCACTCACTAAGCGTTTTAGTTCAGCCCACAAATAAAAGTCTAACGGCGTTACGTCTGGTGATCTCGCCGGCCAGTTCACAGGTCCACCAGCGACCTATCCACTTATCACGGAATTCACTGTCTAAATACGCGCGCACAGATCGCTCGTAGTGAGCTGGACATCCGTCGTGCTGGAAGTACATGTCCCGCAGACAGTGCAGAGGAACTTCTTCCAACATTGTGTCGATAACGGACTGTATAATTTCTCGATACGTTATCCCTGTCAATCGACCTTCGATCCAAACTGGACCAATTATGCGATCGTGTATTATCGCGGCCCAAACATTCACACTGAATCAAACTTGATGAGCGCCAAATCGACGAGCTGCTTGCCGGGTGCTCCTCCTCGGGTGTCGATGGAAATATTCCAGGATGGCGTCTTCGACGAGTATGGATAAGGGTGGCCGGCCTCTGCCTCTGGCATGACCAGGAAGGTGAAACTGGCCATGGTCAAGTAACCGCTGATAAGTGCGGAGTATCAAGTCTGTGCTAGGGATTCGGGGGGCAGGGATACCGTTACGTCTAAGGGATTGTAGGTGTTCTTCGTCGGCGTACATTCGCCTTGCACCATTTACATTTTCACCAGACAAAAAATAATACCTCATCATGGCAAGATACTGGACGTTGAAGCACACGCGGAAAAAAACAGCGATCGACGTCACACTATGACTAATCGCACTGGACTGGAGACTTGGAGAGAGACCGCGGGACGCGGTACTCGGGTCGAAGGGCGCGCGGGTGGGAGGGGGAGCGCATGCGGCGACACTTGAGCGGTACGCCTGCAAAAAAATGTTAGTTACCTATCCCCGGCCGGCTTCAATCAAAGTATTGAATTTCGCTACGAATTCATTCATAATTTCTGCGCTTTGATTAGGGTGCCCATAAGTTGGATTTTGATATTATTTGTCGATTTTTTGTATTTTTATAATTTTTTATTGTTTTTTAATTTTTATATGAAAAGTTTACTACAAATAAGTAATAGTATTTATTGATAGGTTAGTTTCATTTTAGAATTTAAAAAAAAAATGTTAAATTTCCGTGCCATAGGCTTCTACTCCGTTCACCTATTAACCCCTATTTTTTTCCAGACGGTAAAAAAAATCATCCGGTATAGTGGAGACAATGTATTCACTGCGAGCACATATTCTCGAGCTAGCCAACGCAGTGGATGCTAGAGAAAGAAGATGGGCGGAATCCAGAAAACGTCGTCGAGCCCTTCGCTTGACGAGAATGAATATGAACCCCTTTAATGATATTCCTGAGGCGGAATTTGTAAAAACGTTTCGCCTTGGAAAGGACTCAGTAAGGGGGTTAATTGAAGAGCTCATTCCCCTTATGGTCAGACCGCTTCGAAACGTTAGCGTATCGGCAGAAATGTAGGTGAGAAAACTGAATTTTACCTTGATTTATTATTCTATAGACTGGAAATAGGTTGAATAATGTTTTATTTTTTATTGCAGATTCTAATAGCACTTGCATTTTATGCACCAGGGTCCTACCAAAATTTGATTGGACAGAGTGCCCTCCATAATGTTTCTCAAATTACAGTGTCAAGAGCAATTAATGAAGTAACAGAGGCATTAAATAAAATATACCACAAATATATTAAATGGCCTACACAATGTGATGAAAGGAATATTATAAAGGCTAAGTGAGAAATCAAATATACCCCGATTGTTTTTTTTTCGTATTGCCTGTTGTACAGCAGAATTATTTAGTTACTAATAACTTTTCCGGTTCTATCAGAAATTTGAATTTCCTGGCGTCCTGGGTTGTATTGATGGCACACATATAGCAATATTAAGGCCGCACATACATGAGGAACGGTATTATAACAGAAAGGGCTTCCATTCCCCTAATGTTATGATAGTAAGTATTGGGTAGAAAGTAGAAATGTCTACCTACTGCCCAAATTTTTACTAATAAACTATATAATGTCTGTAATGTATTAATAACTAATTATACATAATATTTAATACATTTACAGATTTGCGATTCTGATTTAAGTATTTATGTGTGGACGCAAGCAACCCAGGCTCCGCGCATGATTCCACTGTATGGCAGAGTCATCCACTCAGTCACCACTTAAAACAAATTACAGAAAATACTAATGAACAAGTATTTTTATTAGGTATTACAATATTTTTTTGATGAATCCTATGACCTTTAACATGTTTATGTGTTAGTGTTTGTTGGAAAAATGATTATAATTTTCAGGTGACAGCGGGTATCCACTAAGGGAAACAATGATGACCCCAATCCTCAATACTGTAGATGGGTCACCACAACATCATTATTATATGAAGCATGTGACTGCACGCAATACAGTGGAACGTTGCATCGGCGTGTTAAAAGCACGTTTCAGGTAAGAGCACTTCCAGGCAATTGCTTTACATACTCAATAAGTGAATATTTTTATATGGAATGAATTACTTATTTTAGAAATTTAGATGCAATAGTTCTTCTATATGTCAAGAGCAGTAAGTATACAAAAGTTAATTTATGACGTTTAGTTAAATGAGATTGTATAAAAGTAAATTTATTTTTTGCAGGTGTTTGCTTGCAGCACGTGCTTTACATTATAGTCCAACAACTGCAGACAAGATTGTGAATGCATGTTGCATATTCCACAATATTGCAAACATGGCAAGGGCACCGTTGCCACCTGATGAAGTTTATGCAGAAGCACTTGGCTTGCAACAGGTATGTGATTTCTATTCCACTATTTTGGAATATAATGAAGTTAGAATTTTCAATAATACTACTATGTTAAAAATCAACATTTAAATAACTCTTTATTTCTCATAAATTTAATATTTATTTAACAATATTGAACTTGACTTTCAAGCCAATTGAAAAATTTGAAATGTAAATACTACATAAAACAAAAAGACATTTTGTCATTTAAATAGTAAAACAAATCTAAGTTACAATATCTAATGTAATAATAATAACAAATCAGAATCTTCTTACAAAATACAAAATCACAAATTTTACCTTATAAAATAAAAATAGTAACAGTCATGTCTTTAATGTTCATTAATCAGTCTTTTATAATTTAGGAAGAAAATAATTATGCAGCGCCTAATTATCAAGAACATCGAAGGATGAATCGGGATCTTCTTGAAGGTCGGACTCTGCAGCAGGCTCTTGTTGACAGACTTTGGAGAAATGCATAAATTAAATTAACAGGTATGTAATGTAAACCCACCTCAATATTCTAGTGAAGTACGAAAATGCTCTAATTATTATTAAAATGATTTAACTCTTTGTTACAGATCGACAGTACTGCACAAAATATGATTTAAAATAAATTAATACTCTTTTTATAAATACTGTTTCATTTAATCATCTAACATTACAGCCATTTGGGATCCACTGCTGGACATCTATGTCTAGGATTATTAAAAGATAAATGAAATCTCTTTTAGGAGGAGTCTACTCCTCCTAAAATAGATTTCATTTATCTTTTAATAATCTGACTAAATTACCTCTTGCATAGTTCAGAAAACTTTAGTCAGACTTAGAATCTGATGACATTATAATTCTGCGGAGTATCTGTGAAAGTAAAATTAACTTTAATACAAAAGTTGCAACTTCATACATAGCATGTGTAACCTAGCACTTAGGATCAGAGTTACAATCAAGATGTCAAATTCTAGCTAATGCACTACTACTGATTAGGGTTGATGAGGAAGTGGTTATGAGGAAGAGGATGCGGATGAGGAACTATTAAAAATAAGTTTTGAGGAAGAGGATGAGGATATGAGGAGGAGGATGAGGAAGAGGATGCGGAAGAGGAATATAGAACCTGTGATTTGGAATTGAAATTTTAAATAAAAGAAAGATTGCGAATGGGCCCTTTAATATTTAGAAAGAAAAAAGACAATTTAATAGTCAAAATTCACAATAGGGAGGTTGAATTTAACGAAAATTAACTTTGAAGCTGTTTCTCCAGATAGACGGTTTCGTAATTCGTCGTAAACTAATCCAGCGCCACTGAAAAGGCGCTCACTGGGGACACTTGATGGAGGGGCTGAAAGATACTGGCGCACAGCTCTGTAAAGTTCAAAATATTTGGGGTTCATTTTCCACCACAAAAGACTGTCTTCTTGAAGACCTATTCTCTTCTCTTTTATATAATTAATTATTAGTGATTTCAGGATAAGAAATCTGTCGATGGGTGCGATTGGACTTTCTTCATCGTCACTATTAGGAGCTGAGGCAAGCATCTCAGATAACATTGATTGTAAAAATCTGCCTGTAGAAAAGTTAGCTCCAGAACTCGTTGATGGTAGGCTCTCGGTATCGGTATTATGAAAGTGTTGATTGTGTTGAATAACATCATGTTCGAATGACTGTATTTGTGGTTGTGCTTGTGCGCCATGGCCTTCTTGACATAAAGAAATCAATTCGGATTCAATACTTTCTTTAGTGATTTCATTAAAAAACTTAGTTTTATATTTTGGGTCTAAATAAGTAGCAATTGTGTAGATCTTATTATTATGAAGTTCACCAAAGCGATTGGTAATTTCTTCTATCAATTTTTGAATAATATTCCCGCAAGTTTGGTCAGTATTATTTATATTCTGTCTCAATAGATTCTGCAATGTGCAGGTCAAGACATGTATTAGAGGGATCACGGATGAAATACAGGCCTCGGAACTACTCATGGTCAAGTTGTAGCCAATCGTTTGGAGTAAACTGCGGCAAATTTGTATGTTGTGAGGTATAAAGTACTATGGCATCCTTTATTTCAATTAGACGTTGAATCATATTAAACATACTATTCCATCTTGTAGGACACTCTTGAATAACTGAAAGCAGAGGCAGACCCAGACGTTCTTGAAAACCTTTTAATTCGCTTTGGGCAATTATTGAGTGGTTAAAATGTGTCGCGATTTGCTTACATTTTGCCAACAAGGACGAAATATATTCATCAATCGCCAAGGCCGCACGTATGCACAATTGCAATTGATGTATATTGCAATCAATGTCGTTAATAAGTGACACGCGGGCCGCTCTCTTCATGTTAGAACCACCATCGCGAACCATGATATGTAGTTTTTGACGAGGAATCTCCCATTCCTCTCGTATTTCGTCCAACTTTTGTGCTATCACATCACCCGTATGTCGTTCCTCGAGTGGGACACATTTAAGAAATAAAGATACTCTGAAAGTCATTGTTGATACCATGAATTGTAAAACTTAGCAACGAAACTCCTGCTCCTGGTTCAGTCCATATATCAGTGGTGAAAGATAAATATTGCAAATCTTTAATTAAGTTTTTTACCTTGTTCCTTAATTTAGGATAAATATAATTACACAAATGAGATGTGTAACTTTGACGTCCTCTTAAATTATATTTTGGCTGAACAGCATGAATCAACCGTCTAAAGCCAATTCCTTCAACAAAATTAAATGGTAAATCTTGAAGAGCTAACATTTCGCAAATTAAATTATCCAGCTCGCAGCTTTTTTCGTGAGATGTATCCCAATACTGATGTCTTTGTAATGCCTCCTGTTACTTGTCTCTAGTTACTTGTCTCTTAGCCTGTTGAAGAGGAGTCTCCTCTGACAATTTGCGTTTATCAACCGCGGCTTTTTTTAATGCTGTATCCTTTTGTTCATACTCGGCATATTCTACTTCATGGCGTGACTTGAGATGACTTCTTAACCCCGAAGTCCCGCGCCCTTTCCTTGAATATGTTTGGTCACATATTTTACATCTAACAGTATCAGCGTCCACTTCACTAAAATACGTCCATATAGCACTACATTTTGGCTTCATCTCATAAACTTTTTAACTTAACAGTAAACCTAATTACGACTTACGTAGTTCTAGTTACGTACGACCACTCAAAAACAAAACAAATTTAAGACTGGCTAAGTGGCTACAGTGGGATGGGTACGTACACTACAGTACTACACACACACACAATAGCGTGCTGTGTTATATTTCTAAAACACGTTCAAGCCTGATCGTGAAAGTACCTTACCTAATGCAGCGAGCAAAAGACGGAGATTACTTTTATTTCGGTTTAAAGACATTTATTTCTCAAAGAACAAATTACAGTTCACTTAAAGATAAACTTAACTAAATTAACAATAGGTTGTACTTTATGTTACGACGTTCAAGCCGTTCGAGAGACTGAACACTATAATATCATTTAAAAAAAAAAACAATGTATAGATATAGAGCAATTTTGCACTTAAGTGTAAATAAAATTCAAAACAGTAGGTACAAGCTAAACTTATGTGTTTAGACAAAAAAAAAAGAAAAAATAATAATACAAATAAATATAAACTAAACTCATATGTCTAAAATGTAATTCCTAAGGCCTTTTTTAAATGTTGGTATGCTTGTTCACTGTCTGAGTTTTTTAGGTAATTTATTGTATAGCCGGACCCCCTCCCATTGTATAGTTTTCCTGCCGTACAAGGTTCTCACTCTTGGTACTTCTAGGTCGTCTTGATTACGGGTATTATATCTGCGAGTCTTTTGTGTAAATGAAATATTTGTGTGTATGTTGGTCTTAAGGATCTTTCGTATAGTCATGCATGTATGGTACGTATACAATTGTTGTAGGTTAAATAGTTTAGCTTTTTTGTAGAGCAATTCTGTAGGTGTATAGTAGTTATAATTGAAGAGGACTTTGATGATTTTATTTTGTGTCCGTTGTAGGTGTTGTTGATTTGTTTTTGCAGCTTGTCCCCATACTTGGATCAATATTTAAAACTTGGATCAAATATTTACATTGAATACGTCAACAACACTTCCTCATAAATTCCTCTTAATTAATGAGGATGTGGAAGAGGAAGAGGAATATTTTATGCCTGATTTTGAGGATGTGGAAGAGGATGAGGAATCGCTAAAAAATAAGGAACTTCCGCATTATGAGGATGAGGAAGAGGAATCCTCATCAACCCTACTACTGATGTGAGCCTACACCTAACACAAGCTTTTAAGCTTAGCTGGAGGGGTTATATTAAATTTTACAATTTTTATTATATTGTTTTCAATGCTCTTTAATTCTTATTGTGGGTATGTTTGTAGCACACACAATGCGTAGAAGTTCCGATTTTGGGTGTAACCATTTCATAAAGGTGAATTACCTATAAATCAACAGTAATTACCTTTTTTGGCACACAGTTGCCCATAAGGTCCACCATTTTTTCTGTTGTTGAGCTCAGTCGATCAATGGCTGCAGCTAAGTTGTTGATGGCCTGAGCTTGTTTTAAAGTCGCCTCGGCGTTCCTGGATTCAATAGCGTCTAGCCTTGATTGAGCAACTTCGAGAGCTGCATGGTCTCTATCTATAAAAAAAAAGTTACAACAGGCGACATACTTTGCCCTAGAGTGTGGCGTTAATGATCAAAACAAATAATTGCAAGATCTTTACCTTCGGATGCGTAACGCCCGCGGCCGTGCAGATCTTTGGCGACGGCGTCGCTTTGGAGGCTGGTCGATGGCGAATGGCCGGATTTCTAAATTTTCCTGTTCGAAGCTGAAAAATAAGCAATTACAATGACATTAGTCTACATGTTATCCTATTTATTTAAACCCATCTGCAGAAAGTTATAGTATACCTTATTTCTTGTGATGGTACATTTTCCACAAACTTATCTGTGACAATTGTAATAGGCACTTCGTAGTTGTCTAATAGTCTGTAAAAATAACAACAGTGTTATCAAAATAGTTAAGAAACTAGTTACTTAGGTTAAATGATGAAAGCTTAGCAGATAAAGCACAGAGTACCAAGTTAGTACCACTTACGAGAAAGAATTGCTCCCAAATTGAAAATTAGTACTAGTATATTATACAGCGTGTAACAGAAACCCTATAGCTATCCTTAAGCACTAAAGATAAAAGCTGGTAAAGAATCACTATACCTAGTTTCAGCTCAAAATAAAATACTCTAAGAATTGATACCAAATTTTCGGTATCATATGTTTCCTAAATTCAAATCATAACAAACGTGTCACCGCACTAAGTAGGTCAATAACTTTCCACGTTACTTGCCAATTTGACGATAAATCTCTTCCGTAATTCTGCGCGCCTAGTACCATAGTAGCTGAGAGCAGGCGGTGTCCTCTGTCGGCGCGAACTGACGAAATAAAACTTGCCGCCTGCCGCCGCCGCCGCGCCAATAAAACATACCTACTTTACTTTACCGTGATGTAAATATTAATGAGTAATTACTGACTTGTCAAGCCAGAAATTGCACGTAAAAACTGATATTACAAAAATCACGTAAAAAAAAATCTAAACAAAGTTTAGGTAGGTTAACTAGTTTGAGCTCTTATTACTACTTATTACCGACCAAACAGTAAAATCTTAAAGATTTGCTTAATTTAGTAAAATGACTTACATTTTTAAAGATGGGGTTCGATGTGGTGACCTTGGTATTGTATGCACAATGCCGCTCGCTTGTTCATGGACACCTGAACATTGCGTAGCATTTCTGGTGTTATTGTCCTGAAAGCGGCCTCAATTCGCACTTTCATAAGGTCCACTGTATCACACTGCACTGCGTATACTACATTTTTAATGTACCCCCACAAAAAAAAGTCTAACGGGGTTAGGTCTGGGGATCGCGGAGGCCAAGCCACGCTTCTACTACCACGCCCAACCCACTGGGGAAAGCGCGCATCTAAATAATGGCGCACATCTCGAGCAAAGTGTGCCGGTGCACCGTCGTGTTGAAAAATTAAATTAGGGGAATAATTTAATTTTTCAACACGACGGTGCACCACATCACAAGATCAACGTAACTCAACACTGGTAGCACTGTGAGGACATCGTCTTATTCATTCCTCAGAAAGCTTAAATAATTTTGGCCGTTTAAGCTTTGCGGCAAGAAAACTGGTCCTACGACGACGTCTCCAATTATACCTGCCCACACGTTCAGTCGCCATTGGTGTTGGAATGACGACTCTGTCGAAGCATGTGGGTTCGTGTGAGACCAAACATGTTCGTTGTGGATGTTGCTTATTCCCGCTCTTGTGAAGGATGCCTCATCGGTCCATAGCACTCTTGAACCGAAATCTGGCGAAGCTTCTAACTGGTTTCGGTACCACTCGCAAAAGGCCATGCGAGGCAAAAAATCTGCCGGTATCAGCTCCTGGGTGCGACGGAAATGGTATGGGTGCTGACCGTCATTGCTCAGCACTCGCCATACCTGCATATGGTTAGAGGCACCCAGCACTAATGCAGCTCGACGTGTGCTAGTGCGTGGATTGAGTTCAAAATGCTCCAATACGGCTTCTTCAAATTCTGGATCGGTAGTACTCGGGCGACCCTCTGGAGCAGGTGCGTGGAATGACCCAGTTTGGTACAGACGATGTACCATCCGACTAAAACATGCCGACGAAGGCAGCTCTCGACGCTCAGCATCTGGTCTACCCTCAATAAAACGGCGACGGTACAGTTCTCGGGCAGCTCGCAAATTACCATCTTCTGCTCCGACACACATCATCATTTCGTAATATTCGCTATTACTTAAAGACATCTTGCAAACACAACAAAAAAAAGTCAATTAGATGTAGCCGTACTGAACTGATGCGCGTATCACAGGGATAGAAACGAGTGCACTAGAAGCGGAAAAGACTACGACTGACGAGTAAAACAATAAATAACAATAATGCTAAATAAAGCTCCTAGCCCCTGCTATTCTGGTACCTAAATATTATTTCGTAAAATTTAGATACCTATAGGGTCGCTAGTCCTATTAGTGTCCACTACTATTAAAAAATGTTGTTCAAGAATTCAAGATTATTTTACATACCCCGCCCTAGGTGGCGCGGAAGTACTGACTAAAAACCACTTTGCTCCTTCAGTTGCCCTTGTATTCCGGAGCCGCGTTATCTCGTTAGAACATTCCCGCAACTCCGGAAAATCATTCATTTTAATCCATCAAAGATCATATTATGGGGCCGCGTTATCTCGTTATAAGTCTGAATTAGAAGTTGTATTTACCAGGAGTAATTAGAAGGACTGCAATGGGTTCACGTACCCTAAGACCTCAACCCATTAGGTTTACACACATTATGATGCTCATTGTGTGTGTAATCAGGGTTCTGTGAGCAAACGATTTTCAATTCAGCAATAACAATTCCTGTTACTCATGTGGTCCTAGTACTTTTATTAATTTCTTTCCACAATTAGATGCAGTTTTTATTGACTTCATTAGAATTATAGCCGCACACGGTGTGGTTATTTTCGGAACAAATACACACGCCCCCAACCACTCTCGCGATCTATTTTATTTAGCGCACTCTATTTTATTTTTATAGATTTTTTCAATGCCCTTATTTAAAAAATTATGAACGGAACCCACTGTGAATTTATTCGTACTAGGAGAAGAATAAGCTGCGAAGAGGTGAATTTAAATGATTTTTTTGGGTTCAGTTGGACATAAATTGTGACCAAATCCTTTTTCTATTATAAGTCTAATGGCAAATAATAATGTTTATCTACGCAATTAATTCCTGGTAGGATGCACGTAAGGATTCGGTTTTTCTTATCAATTCAATGGTACGAGCTGACGATTCATCGAAACGATTCGTTTTAATGCGATCTTCAAGCAAATTGGTTGGTTTTTAAATGAATTTTTAGAAGATCGATTCAAAAACACTGGATTCGATTTCTGAATCGAATAAAACATCGATTTAAAGCAAAACATCGTTCATCCTTATGGCCACCAAAATAAAAGGTTAGGAATACCGTTAGAAAATTTACAGGAATATTGTTTTTGAATTAGGTATTTATTGTGTTGTAGGTGCGGTAGTAAAGTAGGTGGTGGGTGGAAGATTACTACTATGTAGATATAATTATCTACAAAGTAATCTTCTACAAAAGGACAACTACGTAAACCAACAGGTTTGTAAATGATACGTGACAATGCAAGCAGGTATCTAAATACTATTTCGTTAAGTTTTTATACCTACCTATACCAATTAATTGTATTGTAGCTAGTTCACAAACATAAACAAAGTTTAGGAAAGTCAGTTATAATATTTGGTAAACAAAAAATAAACATGCGGAACCTTTTATTCAGAAATACCAGGAGTAAGAGGTTTATTTTTACTTAAAAAGAGTTCGCTGACACCGATCAGCTGACTTAGTGCTAGTGATGTGTTTATTTCAATTTGAAAAGTTCGGTTTCTGGTATCAATGTGTTAAAAATTCTCATGACTTCCGAACATGTAGAGATAGGATTAAAAAACCCTTCCAATATCGTTTGATATCATCCAAAGAAGCCGTGCCCTTGGTATGTATATACCCTTTCCGTTACACGTTGTATATAGTTGGCTATTTAACAAAAAAAAAAAACATACAGTTAATAAAACAAAGCAAGCAAGTCAACAAAATGTGACAGTGAACAAATAAATAATATAGATAAGCATGAAAATAAAAAAAACACACATGTTAAACGACTGTGACATATTAGCTTTGTTAACAAGTTAAAGTACTTCCTAATGTGCAATAAAACAGTTTAAGAATGATAACAGATAAAACCAATGTTCTAATGCTTACCGTGAGTGGGTTATGTCGGACACCTGGAAGTGGCTCTCCCACATCTCGCCCTAATACAGTGTATAACCGCTCTTGGAGTGGGGTTATTGATTTTTTTTTGCACGACCACCACCTTAAATGCAAGTTATAACATTATTACTAGGTTCCTTCCCACTAAAATTCTGCAAGGCTGCCAAAAGAAAGTATTGCTTACCTGTTGCACTTATTTCACTCTTCTGTGATTTAATTTTCTTTAACATTTTACTTTTATATTCAATGTAGAACTAAAAAAAGTGCAAAAATTACAACAAAGATACATTTTATAATGCATAGGTACCTAATTATACTGTATTTAGGTACTTACTGTGCGCCACATCTGCCGGCGTTTTATTGGGGCAGTCCACCGATACCGAATTTAAAATTTGGGAGCGCTCCATCCAATATCTTTTCGATAAACTTCGCCCTTAATTGGTGCTACTTCAGTGGCCAAGCGCCAGGTCTTGGTGCTTTTCCAAATAATCAATTAGAGCCGAAATTTGCTCAATTAGAACCATTTTGTATAAAATCAATAAATATAGGCTTCTCTATTAGAGATAATTTAAATAAACAAAAAAATCTAAATAAAACACTAAAATTAAAATAAATACTTATCAAAACACCGGTCGCTAGAAATTATTAGAAAGAAAAAATAGATAAACGTCATTATGCAGTAATGTCACATTTAACTTTGACAGCTAAAGAGATAAAATATTATTGAGTTGTGAGTTTTTTTGCTATTTACGAACTTCCTACTACTTCAGATCGCATAAAACACTAATAAATAATATGTAAAAATAAATATAAATGAAATCTGGCATGAATAAAATGTTCAAATTTAGTAGTAGTTTTTCGAAAATCATTTCTACTAACGGGTTTTATAATAATGGCAATACTATAATGCCATTATAACACAATTCTATTATGAGACCATTGACCGACCAATGATCGACCATTATGAATTTAGCAGATTACGAACTTTTCGCAAAATGACAAATGAATGACAATGGGATCGTGTTGGAATAACGAATTTTATAAAAATAGCAGACTTGGGCCCCTGGTCTGGTGAAAATGTCGTATCTGCAGAATCATATAATAGGTTCCATTCATTTGTCCACAGTATGATTTGTACAAACCCTTGCACTGGTAGGGACATATTAGCTGTGCTCGATCAATGAATGTATTTTTAAGAAAAGTGATATTCTATGCAAATCTTGATATGTACTATCGGCCAAACTTCTGCATGCTCACCTCTAAGGCGATAATCTCATAGCACGGCTCACGACTCGATCGCACAATGCACGAGTTTTGACCAATAGGATGCACAAAGCGTATTTTAGTGGTGTTCGTATTAGTATAATCATGTATAGAATGTGTGACACTCACACTAGGAGAGTACTATGCTCACTTGTTTCTGCTAAGAGACGAGTTTTTAATGGGCACGGCCAGCGCGGCGCGGCGGCGGCGTGAGCTCTTTGTTATTGAATTGAATTGTTTTTTTATTATGGACAAGAATTAATTTTAGTACTCATATCTTCTGTTTGTTTGGTTTAGAAAATGTATTATTGATATTGCAGTATTTACAAAAATAATTTGTAATAACTAATAAACTACAATTTATATGTATTAATCCACTTTAATATTTTCCTCTCTCTATCGGGTCTATAGATATAGGTTATTTATGAACACTTTCACTGCCTCTCCAATTTTCACCATATCCTATGTGATGCCGCATGCCGCAGCAACCGCACCATATTCCCTTCACAATAAGATGAGACATTGAAACGAACCGTTTTATTACAGTCCGTTCCACCGATTTTGACTTCTATTCCGTAGGCTTATGGATGGCATTAAAGGCAAAAAAGTGGTTACAATACCAACTGTTTACTGCAGCTGCCATTTGTCATGCCACCAACACAATAGCATTCAAAATCGATTGAACGGACATTTATGGTTTGTTTACCTTTTATCTCACGGCTCCCTGAATACGTTAGGTATAGGTGCGTTGACCGGCACTGCATGAAGGTATCAAATGTTTATATTGAAATTTTTTGTGTTTAATCGACTTTATTAAAAGTAAATAACTATCTAAATTTCTATGTGTTTGTTTATACTTGGGCAATTTGGGAATACTTGAAAATTACAGTAATATTTGAACCAATACTCTGCGCAGTTCATACAATGTTATCAGAGCTTTTTGTTTGTAGCTAACGCAAGGCCGCACAACTCTTGCAACTGAAATAAAAATAAGTTCATTATCTAAGACCCATTGTTATTTAGTGGGAATGTCTGGAAATTCGGTTAAACAATAGAGGACGGCTTAATACAAGGGCCATACGTTTTTTTATTACCTTAGGATTATCTCAAATGTTTTGCAGTTGTTCCTTGTATTTGGTTTAATACTTTTAACAGTAGGTAATTGTAATATTACCTTTTATTCATTAAAATAATACAGGGTGAAATTGAATTCATGGGCATCCTTTTAAGGGGTCATTGTACTCATCATTATGAACAACTTCAACTATGAGACCATACCTGAAATCGCGAAAAAAAAATCAGCTGTTCCCTACATTTATGTTTGCATAACTCGACAAAATGTAGGGAACAGCAATTTTTTTTTCTCGATTTCATTTGTTCCCATTGTCAAAGTTGTTCATAATGACTAGTACAATGACCCCTTAAGAGGATACCCATGAATTAAATTTCAGCCTGTATAACGAACAAGGTATCGTTGCAATTAAAATGCCCAGGCATGCCGTGCAGGATGAGCACTTTAAGACTGGATTATAATCAAACCAACACTTTACTCTTTTATAATTCATGCTCTAGTCAAAGTTTGACAATTCATGATTTTAAGCGAAATCAACGCTACAGGCGCGTTACCGGCATTGCATGTTAAGTTTTTTTTTGACAAATCTAACAATGATTCAGTTCCTATGCCACTTTAAAATTCAGAAGCTTATCAAGTAATTAAACTAAACTATAATTTGTGCCTTGGCAGCAGTGAGAGTGAAAGGATTGAAATAAAATGTTGGGTACTAGTGAAATATATATTTTTAGTTTGTGTTCATTTAACATTATGCAGGATTAAAGATTTATTTAGGTTGATATTTAAATCTTATCTGTATAATAAAAGATGTATAGTAAGTGCTTTTTGTATGAAACTATCGGCTGTAATCTCAGTGTGAAAAAATAAACAGTTAGTTAAAATCTACTTGAGAACAATTTTAAGGATTTGCTGTTGTAGAAAAAAAAACAATATAAGTAACTTAATTTATTTTTAATAGACTTTTTCAAAACATTAAAGATTCATCCAGAAATTAACATATTATAACAAAAAATTACACAGAAATTATCATCAAAATGCAAAATATTATAAGTGAAAAGATTCTTACTCATAATATCATTTATAAACTGTATTTATCTACACTTATATCGTAAAGTTCAAAATATGAAATCAACACAACAATGACAAACAGACAACACAACAACAACAGGCAAAAAGCCTGTCAGTAAATAAGATTAGGAGAATATTGCTCGTGCAGTTCTAATGAAATTGAAAAGTTTTAAGATTAGTAAAATTTAAGAATCTTAATAATTTTTATAATTTGCAATAATTACATTACACTACAGACTAGGTTTATCAAGCAAATGAGATCAATTATTTATGAGGTGGACGGATATGATGACACTACTGAATATGTAAAATAACAAACTAACGAGATCGGGGCTTACGACAACATTGATTGTAAATAAAACAACAAATCCACCAATAAAGGCAACATGACACTAAATTGACATCAATAATTTTACAAGAAGACTTCAAAATCGTTGGCAATATTTTAAACTATGATTACGGTCTACAGTCTACCCTGTGACATTAATCAACGAAGTAATATAATACAAATTGGAATAATAAAAATAAACCTAATAAAAATAGCTATACAGGGTTATTTGCAAGCCGCCGGAGTCGCGGGTTGTTCGAAAGAGATACCATGGCCCTGGCACAGGCAACTGAAGGAACACGGGTGGGTTTTAGTCAGTAAAAGTATGACACGACCTTCCGCTCCGCCCAGAGCGGGAGAAGTCATTTGATGATAAAACACTAATAAGCTCGTAGGACTATAATACTAACATCATAAATAACAACTTTTGTTGTATGACTTTTAATAATTCATAAAAAAATAATTTCATAATACAATTAAAAATATTTATTTTGATCGCTCTAAATTTGAACAACTCTACGCGGTACCAAAATATGTAAGTAGTTAAATAAACAAACAGTGCGTTGCGAATGCAGGGTCGCAGCGGTACTTACTACAAAATACAGATCTAAAAAGTGTTATTACAAATATTACAACAAAAACTTGAAAGTTTACTTTTGGTATTCTAAAAAGTCATAGATCAAAAGTGGTTGTACTAATATAGTCCTACCAGGTGTTAGAAAAATAACCCTGTATAATGTAATTATACAGTATGTTAATTAACGAAAGGCGTTCCCGTTAACCCGCAATAGTATAGCGTCCACATGCTACCAAAATATGACCATTCGAAAATTCACGAAAAAAAATCTGCTGTTCATTACATTTATGTTCGCATACCTAGCTTAACAAAATGTAGGGAGCAGCTGATTTTTTTTCGCGAATTTTTAAATGGTAATATTAATTGTAGCATGTTTGGACTATTGCGGGTTAACGGGAACGCCTTTCGTTAATTAACATAGTGCATGTTAAAAATTATATTAACTTAATATTTCGTCGCTGCTCCTCCCGCATCTATCACAGCATCGCAACGGCTACGCATGGACCTAGCCAGGACTTCGCACAAATTCGAACCTCTGAATGTGTCCCAAACTTGTTCGCAATGTGTGACAAGTGCTTCCTTCGTTCTTTCTGCTCTACTATCCCATCTCTGGACCATTAAACCCCACAAATTTTCAATGGGGTTTAAGTCTGGCGATCGGGAGGGCCATGGCACTGTTTTAATTTGTGGTTGCCCTCGCAACCACTCTTGAACAACCCGCGCACGGTGTATCGGGCAATTGTCCTGGAAAAAATAAAATTCTGGCACGTCCAGTTGTGGATACACCGTGCGCACTGTGGGTACCATGATGGTTTGTAGCACCTCTAAATACGTTTGGCCGTTTGCCCTCCCTGGTATAAAAGCGAGCTCGCCTGGTCCAGCAGCACTCATCCAGCCCCACATGTTCACTACAATTCTTCCCGATTCTGCATTTGGGTTCACATTTCGAGGTTCGTATCTTGTGTTATCTACACGCCATAAATTCCGACGACCTTGTTGGCTAGACCTAAAGCACTTTTCATCAGAAAATATGGCGTAAGAGAAATCGAAGTCCCTGTAGTCACGAGCGAATCGCACGCGAGCAGCTTTCTGCTCCTGCGTCAAAATATTTTTTTTTGCGGGACGTCTGTGATGGACTCCAGCTTGATGCAACTCGTTTCTAATAGTTTGCATCGAAACTTCGTATTCTTGTGCGAAACTGCGAGTGGGTGTGAACGGGTTCTCTTCATACGTGGCTATCATATTATTTAACTCGTTTTCGTTTATAGCCCGGGGTCGAGGTGCACGAACGCGTTCTGTAATTTCTCCTTCTTCATATCTTCGCACCCAGCGGCGCACCGTTGTTCTCTAACGAAAAAAAAAAAAAAAAAAAACAATCAGCATCGATTTTTTACATAATATAGGAACTAAGTATAATAATACGAGTACACTACAAAAGTCTTATTCAAAGGGCACAACTAGTACACTATAAATAAAAATTATAAGTATTGACATTTTGGTTGACTTCATGATAAATAAACTCTTAACTTTTCTATAACTAATTTAAGTAGTTATAACATTCATAACTATATTTTAAAATACAAGTTGTAAATACAATAACTGAAAATCTCTTAAGGGGTCATTACTCATCATTATAAACAACTTTTACTATGAGAACCAAACCTGAAATCGCGATAAAAAAGCAGCTGGTCCATACATTTTGACGAGTTACGCGAACATAAATGTAGGGAACAGCTGTTTTTTTTTTCGCGATTTCAGGTTTGGTCCCGTAGTAAAAGTTGTTCATAATGATTAGTACAATGACCCCTTAAGAGGTTTTCAGATATTGCAATTTACACCTCGTATACCTATGAGTAAGAAAAATGCCATAGCGTAAATTCCAACATTGTATGAAACTGTCCCAAGCAAATTTGTGCTTTATCTCTACTATTTAAAAGTGTTTATCCCGTGCGGGCTGGCAACGTGGCATTTCTAAAGGTTTTTCGTGGTTAAATACCAACGATCTAGTGCTTGGCCGAAAAAATAGTAAGTACTTGCTATTTTATCGGCCAGCCAAGCACTAAATCGTTAGTATTTAAAACTATGTGTGCAATGTTTTTTAAGTTTTTTTGGTAAGTATTTACGAGCACTACTAACAAAAATTTACATTATTGTCAATTACTTTCCATCTGCAGTATTATGATAAAATAAATGTTAAAAATAATTATAAAAAACAATTATCTTGTGCTTGGGCGAAAAAAAATTGTAGTTTGAAATATAATGATCAAGCCTCTAGAAATGCGACGAATGCGCTCTGGTTTTTCTAATTAAAATGCGGCAACGACGCTGTGAGATAAGGCACCATTGTTTAGGTTGTTTTGGTTTAGGATTTATTATCGGGTCATAAAAGGCTCCAACAACGTCTTTGAAAGCAAAAATAAATAAAAAGAACAATCTTATTTGAATGCATTACTATAAGTAGGTAATATCTTATGAGAATTTAAAAAGATACCATCTGAAAGTTATAATAATGTTATTATTTTTATATATAAATCTGCCTAGCCTTTTCCCAACTATGTTGGGGCCGGCTTCCAGTCTAACCGGATGCAGCTGAATACCAATATTTTTCATGGAATTTGTTTTTAAATTGCAATATAAGGAAAAATGCAAACTATGAAATAATAATATTACTATCACTTTATTTATTTCTATATCTCTCCCTCTATCTGAATACAAAAACATAACTTACTTGCATGTTCAACTCCACTGCTATTTGGGATATATTTAACCCTTGTCTATGCAAAACAATAATTTGATTCCTTTCTTCCTGAATCAGGTTTCGGGTCGTCATGGTTGCACCACGTTAGTCACAGCCCACACACAATACACACACAGTCCAGGATACAAGCTAGGGTCAAGAAGAGGCTTTCGATCACAGTCCGGTATACAAGCAGAGGTCACAGTTAGGCAGGCAATCAGTCCGATAGAAATAAACAGGTCGTAAAATGAAATGGCGATAGGAATTTAAGGGAAGCGTCAAAAATTAGCGAGAGCAAATTGGCACTGCCGCGCTCTAGCTAATGTTTGTTATTTTATGTTACTCGCTCATTACTCACACAAATGCATATTGTCTCTAATTGGGGGAAACTAGGAAGGGGTGTGGTTTGTCACTAGCTGCGCTCTCGCAGGAATATTTTCTTAAGTGAGCATGCTTAACTTGGGCCGATAGTACATCCATGAAACGCACAGTGACGATTTATTTGCTAACCTTTTGTACGTTGGCACTGTAAATGACTGCCCGGCAACTGATTGTTCATCGGCTTGCTCATCAGGTTGTTCCTCGTTTTGTCGACCTTCGTTTCTCATGTGGTGTTGATTTGCTGCTACCCAACAGTGGTAACACATGTACTGCAATTCGTTATGGGCTCCCTGAAATATCACAATAGCTTACTAATGAGAGCGCCCCACTCATATTTCTTAATATCGTTGCGATAGCTATCTATCATTAGAAGCAAGAATAATAGCATTTGGAAATAAACTAAAATCGTCGTATACACTTAAGACATAAGTCATATTATTTAATACAAATACTGATTGATCAATGAAACGAGCCACAATCTATTTATTTCTTTAAAAAAATGTTGTTTACTAACCTCTTGTACAGTGGGCTGCATCAATTGGGTACCCCAGTAGTATTAAAATTTTAATACAACTGGGGTACCTAATTGATGCAGCCCACCGTACATTGATCCGTCCCAGTACGTACTCCGAGAATCCTGGATGGTTTTCCATGTATTCACGTGTTAGAATGCGTCGATTTAGATTTCGGAAAACAGACCGTAAACACGTAACACATCGATGAATTCGTTGCTGTTCCATATTGCCAAAACAATGAAACATATCCAAACCACAGGCACACAAAATCCGTTATTAAGCCCGTAGTCGCTAAAACCAAACCAATTCAACTTAGTCCAACCGTCGTTGGTACAAAATAAGCTCCAATAACTAGTCCAAAGTAGAAAGATATAACTACCTGTGCATAATGTGGGATGACCATTAAAAATGCGATGTAGGACATTAAACAGATAATTATAATAAAGTTAAAAAAAGATCACAATAATGGAGGACAGAAATACGTGTCGACGGCGCGGCCTTTTATTTCGCACTGTTTTCACTAGAGGTCACGTGCGCCGGCCACACCCACTGCATGACGTAAGCGCGGTCCGCGCGTTCACTTCACAGCGTTTCGTGTCGTTAACATCCTTCGCCCCCTTTGGAAGCCGTGCTTTCAAGAAGCTCTGGGTCGTGAACTGGTAGGATGCAGACTTTGTTTAGAGCTCGTCGAAAAACTCCTTTACTTGTGCTTAAATCTGCATCAATGGCGTCAATGGCGGATCCGATGACATAGGTGTTAACGGACGCGAATTCAATATTGCCTCAATTTGTGTAAACAGATTGGAAAGCTCTTCAAACGTAAGATAAGAATTACCTGCGAATCGTTTTAAATGGAACTTAGCCGCCAGAACTTTAACGCCAGCTTCCCAGATTCCACCGAAATTGGGAGCATAAGCTGGACTGAATTTAAATTCAACACCCTCGCTCGCTCCGAACTCGGTCACGGACTCATTGACGGCCTTAAGCATTCTGCCCCTACGTAGTTCCTACCATTATCACAATAAATTATACGAGGCTTTCATCGTCTGGAAATAAACCTACGTATAACATCAAGTGTATCCTTTAATGTTACATAAAAACAAGCACTGGACGCAGTCTGCGATGCATCAGTAAAACAATGAAATTCCACAGTAATTGGTGCTGGGCAAGCTATATGCCTGGGCACCTCAAGAATGGAAATATAGTTTAAATTATTAATGAATCCTTCCCATTAAAGTTTGATGTTGTTTGGGACTTTTTCATCCCAATCGTTTTTTAATAACTACAATTGTTGTAATGTTATCTTTGGATAATTGTAGTTGCTGATAATAAATCCAGCGGATCAAAAATTTTAGAAGACATAGATGAAATACTGCGCTTAGTAATTTTCGATTCAATTTAAAATTCTGTAGAAAATTTTAAAGTATATGTTTGTGGGTACCACTTTAGACCCAAAACAATAGACTCCTTGCTAAAATCTTTACAGATTTTTCCTATGGGTAGATCTTGTAAAATATCTGGAGCATTTATCCGGAATTTACGTAAAGGAAAACAGGCTTCTGAAAGTTTATTAATGACTTCATGAACAACGTTTTTCAAATCTTGTTTCGAGTTAGAACCCTTATTCAAGTCGTCGACGTAAAAATCATGCTCGATCACATGCTGTACGTCGGATTTATCACGCGACAACTCTAACAAACATCTTGTGCTCAAAAATGGAGCCGAGGCCGTGCCATAAGTTACAGTGTTTAGCTGTAGTACTTACAACGGCTTCGATTCTTCGTTTCTCCACAAAATCAATTGTACGTTTCGCTGAAACTCATCAACTATTTGCCGGTACATTTTTTATATGTCGGCAGTAAACAAAGGCATTTCGAGGAAATCTCATTAAAATTGCCAGAAGATCATCTTGTACTACTGGCCCCACCATTTGGATATCGTTAAAGGACTTTCCGGAAGTAGATTTGCATCGAATACCACTCATAATTTAGTAGTTTCACTAATGGGCCGTAATACAGCGTAGTGGGGTAAAAATTAACCAAAGAAAGGACGCTCAATTAGTACTAGATGACCCAAGCGTTTATACTCACGAATGACTGTTTTATACTCCTTTCGAATAGGTGACTTGTTTAGTTTTCGCTCTATATTAATAAATCTACGACGCGCTACATTCTGAGTCAGCGAGAACTAGGTCTGGAGCATCAGTTAGTGGAATTTTAACTAAAAAACGACAGTAATTTAATCGTTTAGTATTATTAATAAAGATACTTTCAGTCAACTCCTCAGATTTAGAAAAAAAAAAATGTTTTTTAACAGGAAGTAATTCTTCTGTTTCCCAAAACTTTGATAATGTTTGTTGAATACTTTGAGAAAAGTTGCATACAATATTATTGTGGTCTGGATTGTTACTGATACCAGCACCAGTAGGCCCAGATATTAACACCAGCCTAATTTAGAATGTTGCAATGTAGGTTTGTTTCGACCAAGTTTTATTAGTCTTGGGTTTACAATATCCCAAAAGATATCTGCACCCAACAAAATGTCAATGTCAGAAGGACTGAAGAACTCAGGATCAGCCAACTGAAGATTGCGAGGTAAGTTAAGTTGCGATGGATCAATGCTCACGAAATCCATTTTGACAGACTCGGTTTTTGGAAAAGTACATAATGTTTTAATACTTTCATCAAGTTCTTTTATATTTTGTAAAATTTCTGTTGCAGACGAAATAATCTGTGGGTCCTCCTTAAGACTTAAAAAGTAAAAATAATTCTTTGCATTTATCAAAAATATTTGTCGCTTCATTTAATTTAATTACAATCGTTTTACCTAAATATCTAGACTTTCCCTTTTTTACCAAATGTTTTCTTATATTATCTAATAAAACAATTGTCAATTAATGTATCAATCATACTATAAAACCATAATAGGTATTACATTTCATTACATTCTAAGTTAATTATTCTATAATCGTGCACTTTAGTTCACGTAACACGATACTTAGTCGCAAAAATGAAACGTTCGACATTCTTCCGCCGTGCTACGAGTAACTTAACGCTTTTGCTTTGACATCTTTACATAGAATTATGAAATACTGGTATGTCTAAATAACTATTCTATTTTTAGTCTTTAGTGTTACTTATTTTATTGTCCTTATTTACTGATTTTAGTACTCGCGAGAGATTTCCCGCACACGACACACAATTTAACATAGTTTATGATGGTTACTCACGGTTCCTTAGGCTGAAGTTTCGGCGTTATTGTGTCCTCGGATAGAAGCCCGGATACGTTGCATGGCATTAAGACCAATCTCCTCCTGGATCCACTGACGATGGCACCTTCTATACAGCCGCACCCTAAAGTAGGCAATGGTTATGGTGAATACAGCCAGCAGTGCAAACATAACAATATTCATTTGCTCCATGTGCTGACCAATGCCCTTCAAAGTGGCCTCGTTGCTACCCGCAGCGTTTTGGGTGATGAATCATCATCATCATATCAGCCAAAAGACGTCCACTGCTGGACATAAGCCTCCCCCAAAAGGGGGGATTTGCCATAGTTACCACGCTTGGCAGGCGGGTTGGCGATCGCAGTATGATGTTCAAATGCATAGTTAACGCTGCTGCCCATTCTCAAGTAAGTCCCTTAGTCGCCTTCTACAACACCCATTGGAAGAAATGTGGAGGTATTCCCCGAAGCGCTACCATTTTGAGGCGCTCCTTTTTTATTCCTCGGAGCGCACCTTTTAGTAGCGCTCCCGATAGCAATTAAAAATATTAACTATTATTTCCTCGAAGCGCACCCATGATTAACTTTCGAATAGAGATACTAACTGAAACTATCGATAATAAGTAAAACACGTTATTTTATACAATTTGCAAAAACTCTATACTCCTTGACCATAGATTGGTTTAAAAAAAAATTCAAGTGATCCTGTGTGTGTAAAATGGACAAAGACAACTGTATCAGTCAGTACGTACTTTTACCTCTGGCGATGCGGCGCCCGCGGCGTGGGAGCACTGCAAACATAAGCCTCAGCCCCGTCTCTCCATTGTATCCTAGATAGTCGCGTCACAGGTCGCGTTCAATGAGTTCACACCTCTCACACGTGTATTCAAAGACCAATGTTATTGTGTATTCAAAGAGTAACGTGTATTCAAAGAGGATGTTATTAATAAATAAAACACACAGATATACGAGTAATATAAATGATATGTGTATAATAATCACATTTCAGCAGGACCTACATAATAATTACAAGATTACTTTGTGTGGTGTTATCGTAAATACAGTTTTATACACGTATCATTTAAAAAATATATAAATTAATTTAATGTTATGAAAATGTTACATGACATAGCAAAAACACCCGTCAACATGACGGCTTACATGGTACTCCACTATCTCCTCTCGAATTGGAAAACGCGCTGCATAAAATTATACAGCGCCAACAGAGCATACATTTCCTTTAAAACCCTTACATCTCTTTATTAATAAACAGAACTTGTTAAGAGTAGTTGGTAGAATTGATAATTCTGAGGTCTCATTTTCACAGAAACACCCTATTATTTCACCTAAACAATCTCGTGTTACTGATTTGGTAATTTACCATGAACACGTAAGATTGTTGCATGCTGGACCAAAATTATTGTTAGCCAGCCTTAATGAAAAATATTGGATTGTAAATGGTTACAGACATGTAAAAAAGGTTATTCATAAGTGCCTACTTTGTTTCAGAATCAAAGCCAAATGTGCTAAGCAACTAATGGGTTCTTTGCCATCTCAAAGAGTGACAGCTTGTCGTCCTTTCCAAAAGACTGGTATAGATTTTGCGGGACCAATACAAGTAAAAAACTCGCGTGTTAGACGTGCTATACAAACAAAACGTTATGTATGTGTATTTGTTTGCTTCGTCACGAAGGCAATACACCTCGAGATAGCTTCTGATTTAAGTACTGACTGTTTCCTTGTTTGTTTTAAACGCTTTATAGCAAGACGTGGATTGCCTACTGACGTTTTCTGTGACAACGCAGGTTGTTTTGTTGAACTTATATAACTTGCAAGCCTCACAACAGCATCAGGCATTGGTACAAGGCTATGCTGCAAAGGAAGCCATAAATTTTCATTTTGTACCTAGCTATTCGCCTGTATTTGCTGGTCTTGCTGAGGCGGCATTTAAAAGTATAAAGTTTCACTTGAAACGTATCATTCAAAATTATGTTTTAACCTACGAACAGTTAAACACCGTCTTATGTCAAATAGAAGCAGTTTTAAATTCTCGACCATTATTGCCTGAACTTATAATATGGATGATTTTTCTTATTTAACGCCGGGTAATTTCTTGATAGGCACTTCTTTAACTTCTTATCCTGAAAATAATACTTACGATGTGCCCGTAAATAGATTAAAGTTTTGGGAAATTTGTAATAAGGTAAGAACTCATTTTTGGAATGTATGGCACAAGTACTACCTTAATGTACTGCAGTCAAGGCCCAAATGGCGTGACAGTGTAAATAATGTTAAAGTAGGAAGTTTAGTTGTTCGGAGGCAGACATCCATCCACTAAAATGAAATACGAATTACTAATAAAAAATTACAAGTAGAAGAACGGAACGACGAATAAATGAATGATTGAATGCGCGGTAGAAGTGAACACAAATAAGTCGCATTGTGTCGACACGGCGACGGCGCAGTGTGACTGAAAGTTACTCTTACGATTATTCCCCACTTTTCGAAACGGCGTAAAAACACAGGTCGACACGACAACGTAATGCTACGGAACAATATTACAAAAAAGTCCCGTTACGACACAATAAGTGTCGAGTTATGTCGTAACCGCTACTTGATTTGGCTGTATAGGTTCTTTTTTGGCTGGCAAAAATCTCAGAACCATCATCAACAGCAGTTGAATACTGCTGGAATAAGCCTACACTATCAAGTGCAAGCACAGAACAAGTTACTAGCAAATAAATATTTAGAAAAGCAGAAATTCCTAAGCTGACCCCAAAAGATAGTACCATTTTAACTGAATTTGAAGAAGAGTGCAAACAAAGGAATATTACAAACTCACTGATTTTAAAATTTTGTGAAAGAAATACATCAGAATCGAAAAACATTTTTATATTATGTTAGAATTTATTAATGTAAAAACTGTACATAACTATTCCAATTTTAGAAATAATTTGAAGAAAGTCATAAATGATGAGATTATTTTATAAATTAATACAAGATCTCTAGGGCAGCCTGAAAGCAAGTACTGGTATAGTATACGGCAAGGAAGATTGACAGCTTCTAAATTATATGAAGCTGCACATTCATTGTAAGATAGATGGATCATTAGTAGAACATATATTAGAAAGTTACAAAGTGCCAGAAACAAAAGCCATACTAAGAGGATCGGGCTTTATGCTTATTAATGGTATATTGGGAGCATCTCCAGATGGAGTTGGTGACGATTTTGTAGTGGAAATAAAATGTCGAGCCTCGGAGAAAGCTGTTTAATCAGATATTAAAAATGTTATTGTTAACAACAAATATAAAACACAAATATTATGTTGTTAACGCAGCGCCATCTTTACCCACCAGACGACACTACCACAGCTGACCACGAAGATAGATCGACCGCCAAATTAATCCCGCTTGTTAGGCGTCATTCTAATTAGTTTTATCTCGGTTAGATGGCACCACTTTCCATGGAAAAAATCAATAAGTAATTATGTAGATTTCGTGTGACACTTTTTTCTATATTGTCAATGTCAATGTACTTTACCACAAAATTTTGCACGGTTGTTATATGCTTAAAACGAGAGCTTCGTTCTTTTTTATTGCTACGCCTCTAAAACTGAAAGTCACCGCTCTGCTAGTTAACCCACTTTAAGGTCCGATTTCACCAAAGTAGAATAAGTTTTATTCCAAGGATAAAGCTATTTACTTACTCTCAGATAACCATGTTTTCATTTCACCAACTACTTATCCTGAGAATAACAAAGTTATACGAGAGTAACTCTTATACCAGCAATTTTGAAGGAATAACGGGCTTATTCCTCAGATAAAATTAAAATGGCGTCAAATTTTTATTTCAGCTGAGCCGTGAGCACCTGAGCACAGAGTACACTGAGTGACCATTGATTGTGCACATTGAAATTGCAATTCAGAGAAAATATTCACGGTTACTCCGTCTGTTTTTTTATTTTCAATAATGCTGGAGTGGTATGTTACCAGATCCAGCAATAACATTTTTTTTTGTAGTAGCCAGTTAGCACTTCGTTTCCTTTGAGACATTTTTTAATAACAGTAAACAACACAAAGCAAATAGAACGAAATTTAAACACCACGCAGCGCGACTTTATAGACAATTTGTTTGAAAAAAAGGTTCTGATAAGCTGACTGAACTGAGAAAATGACAAGCCTTTTTAATTTGTCTGCATTCACATTCATTCGTTCATCACTTCACATTCAACGTGCCACAGATAGCAAAAACACACTTATCAAAGAATAGTTATACTAGGGCTAACTTTTTGTCTTTACAAATTGGTGAAACGTACTACCGGGGTGCCAACTGAAAACCAGCGCTGGGTGTCTAACGCCCAGCAAATGCTGAGATGGTAACCCTTTCGGTATGGGCACGCTCAGCACAATTTTACTGCAATTTTATTGTTATGTTTATTGTTCTCTTTCTTTTTTTATATGTTTGTTGCTGCTGTGTTTTGTCTGTGTCGAATAAATGTTTTCTATTCTATTCTATTCTACTATGAATTATTCTGAGAGTAAATCAGCGAATAATTTTATCCCTGGCAAAGTTATTCTTAAATAACGACGCCATTGGTGAAATTGGCCCTAAGTCAATAACTTAATAACGTTAAGTCTTACGAGCCATATCTAAAGCGATCACCAGCGACCAGCCTGGAGAATATCCTGGAGAAATACGACCACTAGCCGCCGACCAGGAGGAGTGGCATCACTCAGGGGCGTAAGACTTTTCCAAATCCTTACCCTACACATACACCTTTGTCCTATTTGTACTAAAATCGCCTTATAATAATATCTTTATAGAAACAACAGGTGTGGTGCGCATTGTTCACCACAGTTCTTGCAGGGTAACCGTAAGTACTCCTTTTTCAATAAATCGTCAATATGAGTGAGGCGTTTAAGGAATTGGTGAGACAACGGGGTCCCATTAAGGGTAGTTTGAAGCTGTTTGTTTAAAATGTAGATTCCTTTTCAAATATCGACGAGTTAACTGCCAAATAAATAATCGAATTAAAGCTACGTCAGCTGTCGGCAGCTAGCTTATTTCGAAACTTTAGTACTATTCAATATGCTATTGAGGAATTAGTAGACGAAAAGGAATATGTTTGAAAATTATTATTACAGTGCTATGTATACTTTTGAGTGTCTGTTAGAAAATCAAAAGGTTAGTGGTACTAGTAGTGATAATTCTCATTACTGCAAAAACAAGTTACTGGTTAAATTGCCTACTATATAGTTGCCGTCATTCGATGGTTCTTATGAAAATTGGCTACAATTTAGAGATACATACTTATCAATGATTCACAATTCTGAAGAGCTAGATGATTACAGAGATTCCATTATTTAAGGTCTGCTCTAATACCCGTAATGCCTTTCAGGTAATTTACATCATTGTGTCTAAGTTTGATGCGGCCACAGATAAGGACTGGCAGCAGTATAAAATTAATTTTATTAAAACTTCCAACGAATCCTTAAAGTTTGACACATTGATTACCTTTTTAAAGGAAAAGACTGGAGTCTTAGACTTGGTTAAAGCAAATCATTCCAATTATTCGAATGGAAAGGTATCTCAAGATAACAATAGAAAACAGACATCAAAGGTTCAAACCTTTGTGTCAACACAAAGTAATCAGTCTTCGAATAACAATTAAAAAAATAGATCTAAGCGCGTGTGTGCTAAGTGTCCTGTTTGTGCTTGTAGTAAATTCTTAAGTTTATCCCCGCAAGATAAACTAAACCTAGTTGAGTGCAAAAATCTGTGTTTTTTCGGACCTTGTAGGCAGTGTAATGAGAAACACCACTCATTGTTGCATGAGGTTCTTAACAATGGAGACTTAGTATCTGCCGTATCTCATGCTGCCTCAAATCTTCAGTCGCAACTTGCAGGTTGTAATTCTTCAGCTAATTTGTACTCTAGTACAATACACACCACTTTAGAACCGATTTTGCTGTCGACCGCTGTAATAGAAATTGCTGCAGATGATAATACCCAGTATACCAGAGCTCGTGCTTTACTAGATAGCGGTATCCAGCACTGCCTCATATCAAGTTCATTATGTAAAAAAATTCGAGCCAAAACATTACAGTCCACTTATGAAATCAGTGGTATAGGTCAAACAGTTACAAAAACGAACGAAACTTGTTACCTTCATATATATTGTGGTTACCTTCATAATCGCCAGATGGCGCTGCGCGAAGCTTCACGAAAAAAAATCGCTCTGTTCTAAAAAAAATCTTTAAAAATACTTTTAGTGTTTATAAGTGAATAAAACTAAGTGAACCTCTAAAACCTTAATTAATAACCAAGTGACAGTGTTATCCATGAGTTTTATACGCAAACTAGAAAGTTAAAACCAAAAAACTGTAAATTCATTAATTATCTCACAAATTACTCATATAGCAATAACTTGTTAAAATTCGCAACTAACGTAAACAAATACAACTCTTTTAACATTCTGTGATACAAACAAATCTTACCAAGTGTCATTAAAACATGAACAACAGTAAAAAAGTGCAAAAGTGATTCATAAAGTGATTTAAATTTCAACTGTCACAACCTATCAACAAGCCTAATGCATTATTTTGAACTTTATACCGTAACTATGCAACGACATTTAATTTGTTTAAAATACTTCATAAATTCGACTACGTTGTAAATGTACAGTTGGCGTAGTGGATAAGGCATCGATCTATTTTTGCCCATAAAGTAGCCTCACACGAGTGGTCATGAGTTCAAATCTCAGTACCAACTTCACTTTTCGGAGATTCCAAAATTCATATTTGTAATTTAAATTAAATTAAATTAACGTGTGGACGTTAATTCTTACATAATTATTAAAGTTTCCTACCTTTACGATGACATCAAAAATTACGGCAAATAATAGCAGCAGCGCCCGCAAGATGGCGACACTAGTAAGATGCCATAAATGTAAAAAAAATGTCAACATAAAGAGTACGGCTTTGTGTTCCGCCTGTGATAATCGATACGAATTTGATTGCGAGGGCTATCCAGAACCAACATATCGGCTAAGAAGCAAGAAAAAAATGGAGATGTAAGGAGTGTATCAGAAATAATAAATATGCTAACACCGTTGGTACATCTAACATTACTTTGCGAAAAAAGCAAACTTCTTTAAAAACTCCGTCACCAACCTATCAAGCACCAAATGCGATCAATATTCTAAATGGTGAATCATTAAGACGTCTTTCTCCCATCCAAAATAATACAGAGTTATTGGACTCCCACGTTCTTACCGACTGCGAAACATCCGATGAGTCATATGCTACTCCATATGAGCTATCGAGGAGTGTCGACAGAACTGTAACTGACTTAGTATCAGCATCAGAAATGAAAAAAACAATAGCTCAACTTACCCTTAAACTTGAAAGTACGGAAAATGAGCTGAGAAATATATTGTTGGAAAACACCAATCTACATAAACAAATAACCAAGCTATTTACAGAAAACTAAACGCTGAAATCTTTGGGCCATTCTTCCTCCATAATCCGAAGTCCTGGCACAAACACTAAAAAAACTAGAAAAGCTATGTTACAACAATGCAACGTGAGTTTTACACCATCCACTCCATTGTCATCCACATTGAACGTCGAGACCTGTGATTACGGAAATATAATACGTTTAAATCAGGAAATTATAACCCTACAACAGCAATTAAAGGGTGCAGAACAGGAAATCGCAACCCTTACAGAGCGCATTGTAATATTAATGCAACGTAAACACAATTCCTATGAAACTAAAACTGCCACCAAGGATCCAAAGCAGGATACTGTGAACATCGCCAGTGCTAAGACTTGCACTGCCGCAATTAAACAAAATATGATTCCGCAGAAGAAGATATTTATTTTCGGTACTCAGCGTTGCGTCGGGCTAGCAGCAGCCATCTCACATTCAAGAACAAATACACGGTACGAAAAATACAGAGTAATTGGTGAAACGAAGCCAAATGCACTGTGCACCGAAATTATAGCGAACTGTAGAAATGTCAAATTGACAACTGACGACAAACTTGTTATTTGCGTAGGTGAAAATGACCGTAACCTAAACATAATCTTGTCTCAATTACAAATGATATTAGATATATTTAAAAATAATACTATCATTGTACTTAATGTCGTAAGCAACGTGTACCTAAATGTCAATAAATTAAACTATTCTGTAAATAATTTATGTAGTAAGTATAAAAAATGTCACTATGTAAAGCAAACTCACACAAAGCTATCCGAGATTTGTAAGTCATTAAACTACCTAATAGACTGTTGTGATTATAATGATAAATATTTGAACCCCAGCGAAATTCGAAAGAGACTGGCAAGTAGCAAATCAAGTTTAAAATTGAACATTCGTTCACAGGAACCTAAAAAAGGGTCTATTCCATACTACTTTAAAGTACAAAGTTGTCTTATAACTACTCCTGAATGTAACAGCCTTACGCAACCCAATACACATAGCCAGAAAGGTACTATACCCTATTATTTTCCTGTTTTAAAAAAGAGCGACTCATTTTTTCGTGTCTAAAGCCAGTAATACGCACCATTTCAGAATATTTCATCAAAATATTGCTAGTCTATTATCCAAAAAAGAGTTACTAGAAATAACTATTCGGGAATTAAAAGAAGTATATAATGATCCAGATGTAATATGTTTTTCTGAAACTTTTATTAAAAAAGGCTATGAAAATTATATTAAAATATATAACTATGAAATGGCTTCCAACTTCTGTAGAGAGAAACAAAGGGGTGGCACTTGTATATTAGTAAAAAAAGGATGGAATTTTAAGGAGTTACCATTCGTGAAAAACTATGCAACACAAAACACGTTTGAAGCCTGCGGCATAGAGCTAATGTGTAGTAAATTAGTAGTCATATGTGTCTATAGAACACCTCAATCTGATCCAAATCAGTTCTTAACTAAATTGCATAATCTTTTACACGATTTGCTAAAGAAATACAAATCTAAAGTAAATGTAGTTGTAGCTGGTGATTTCAATATTAATACGTTAAAAAAAGGTAACATTACGAAAGAGTTGCAAGATTTATGCCACAATTATAATTTGAAAATCCACATAGATGTTCCTACACGTAAACTATCTTGTATTGACCATATCTTGAGCAACATTGCCAACGCAACTTCAACTGTACTACCTCTACACCTTTCAGATCATGACACAGCACAAATGTTAAGCTTTCCTACTAATCATAAATTACAAAAAGCACCAATATACTACATGTATAAAAGAGATTATAACTTAGATAATATCCGGAAATTCAAAGAATGCTTGGAAAACCTTTCTTGGTCTGATATTTACCAAAATACTGATGCAAATTCCGCATTCAGTGATTTTCATGAACTGCTAAGCCTATTTTACAATCTCTGTTTCCCCAAGGTAAGAATTAGAGTGAACAGTAATAATAAAAACACTCAAAAGTGGATAAGCCGAGGTCTAAGGCAAAGTTGCAAAACTAAACGGAGACTACGTTACCAGTATTATAAAACTAAAAATTCTATTAATAAAACTAAATATAATAACTACTCCAATCTGCTAAAGAAATGTATTTACGGATCAAAAAAGAACGCAAACATACAATATATTAAAACACAGGATAATAAATGCAAAGCTACTTGGACTGTTATTAAAAATGAAATAAATAATGCTACCCCCAAAGACAACATAGAAATCATAAGACTAAATGATGCCGTAATTACTGACCCTGTACAAGTGGCTTCTCTATTCAACGACCACTATGTAAACCTAACGCATAATGCACCAACTCAACAAAGTGCCGGCCAAAGCTTTAGGAAAAACATAAGTGCCAACTCTATGTTTCTCAAACCTATGCTAAAAAGTGAGGTTCGACAGGAAATAATGTCTTTATGCAATACCAGAGCAGAGGGCTATGATGAAATTAGCACAAAAATCATAAAAGCCTGCTGTAATGAACTGGCTGGTATCTTAACGTACCTAATCAATATGTCATTTTTAGCTGGGACTTTTCCCGATAAATTAAAATTATCCATAATAAAGCCGTTGTTCAAAAAGGGAGATAAATGTGATATCAATAATTATCGACCTATAACGTTAATTCCTATCTTTTCCAAAATTTACGAAAAATGTATGTATAAAAGACTTCTTAATTTTTGCAACAAGTTCCAAATAATAAGTGATGAGCAGTTTGGATTTCAAAAAAACAAATCCACATCTTTAGCCATTTTTTCTCTTATGAAAGAGATACTTTCGAATATTAACAATAATCATCTGACCACTGGTCTTTTCTTTGATTTATCGAAAGCCTTCGATCTGGTGTCACACGACATATTGCTAGATAAATTAGAGACTATCGGGATTAGGGGACCTGCACTACAATGGATATCGTCCTATTTAAGTAATAGACAACAACGTGTCATTATTAATAAAATTAGCAAAAATAAAGATATGATACCCTACTCATCGGAATATAAAGTAAATAAATATGGCGTTCCACAAGGAAGCGTACTAGGCCCAATATTATTTATTTTATATATAAATGACATCATAAAAATAACCAAGCATAAATGCGTATTATTTGCTGATGATATATCTATTATAGTAACATCTGATAAAAAGAAAAGTACCGTTATAGATCATGAGTTTGATATCAATAAAACAATAGACACATTATTGTATTGGCTTGACATGAACCATTTAAAAATAAATTTAGATAAATCCGTCTACATTCAATTTAATCAATCGAATAATAATAAATACAACATCAAAATGAGTATAACTAAAATCAATGAGGTAATACATACGAGGTTTTTAGGCGTAATAATAGATAAAGATATTAATTGGAAAGAACACATTGATAATGTTAGCACAAGAATTAATAAATTTGTTTATGCACTGAAACAGGTTAAAAATGTAACGAATGTAAAAACTGCTATTATATCATACCACGCGTATGTAGAATCATTACTACGCTATGGTCTTGTAATGTGGGGCAATAGCACCGATCTGGATAGAGCATTTATCGCTCAAAAAAAGTGCATAAGAGCAATATGTGGCCTTCAGCCTGATGACTCATGTAGACCAGTATTTAAAAAAAGTGGTTTGTTACCGTTGCCATCTCTATACATTTACGAAATATGTGTGTTTGTAGTTTCGAATAAAGAGCTGTTTAAAGCAAATGATGTAAATCCTCGGAACAGACGAGATCCTTACAAATTAGTAATAAATGATTTGCCAAGACTTACCAAGTATAACAAAAACTGCCTAGCAATGTGCGTGCGTATCTATAATAAGATACCAAGCCATTTCAAAACATTACATCAAAAATTATTTAAGATAAAGTTGTACAAGTGGTTGAATGAGTGTAGTTTCTATAGCTTAAAAGAATTTATGGATACAAAATGTTGACGCCCTGTAAGTTGTAACATTAAAAAAAAAAACCCTGAGATTTTGCATGCTATGTTTCATCCTAGCTAAACATGTTTGTGCTATACCATTATATTTAAGAACATTTTATACCATGTTTTATGCAAATAAATGATTTTATTATTATTATTATTATTATAAAATTACGTTCTTTAAAGAATAATCAGTATAATCACACAATACGCATGCATTGTTTGACCATACCGCATAACTTCCACATTACCTGCTTCTAGATTAACTAGTAATTTAAATATACCCGAAAATATCGATCTCGCTGATCCTTTCTTTTGCACACCTTCTCAAATAGATATTTTAATTGGTGCAAACTATTTTTGGGGATCTATTGCTTGAAGGTAGAATTCGGTTACCCAGTATTTGAAACCCGTATTTACCCCGTATGTACCCGTATTTGAATAATGCGAAGCTGGATGGATAGTTTCAGATCTGGTACACACTGAGCTTGCGCATAAATCAGGTGCAGTGTAATATCGGTCAAATTTCAGAATTAGAAGTCAACGATCCTCGTAGGCAGATATGAGCCTTTCTTTGATGGCCTTGTACTGGTCCGTCTCTGGTGGGTTGTACAGTAGGTCTATGATCTGCTCGATGTCTTGTCGCTCTAACTGTGCAATGACCATCTGTGCAAGCTGGCCTTGACCTTTCTTGAGGTCGTTGGTTGCTGCTTCGAAGCTGATGAACCAGAGTCGTGGTCTATCGCGCCAGAAAGGTGGAATGCGCATCGTGAGAGATATGCCGGCTGCTTCTGCCTTCGGAACTGGTTGCGATGTTGAGCTGGTTTGTTCATCCGTTTGGCAGGGATTGGACATCTTGATTCGGCGATACGTACTCGGCTGAGCTTCGGTAATCGTAGATTTCTTCACTGTGTTTAGGCACGGGGTCACCGTACGCAGTATCGACATGTCGCAATCATACCACGACATATTAGCCCAGTATCCCGGCATTACAAGATTAACATCGATGCAATTAAACTCCGATATTCCAGTGCAACATTATATCGAAACAACCGGACCACCGATACACAGCCGAGCCCGACCAATCCCACCGCATCGCTTCGAAACAGTGAAGAAAGAATTTGAGAACATGATCGAACAAGGATTATGCAGACCTAGCAAAAGCCCATGGTCATCACCACTACACATCGTTCCTAAGAAGAATGACGATATTAGAGTTTGTGGTGACTATCGCCGACTTAATGCTATCACCATACCAGATCGCTATCCTGTCCCACGCGTCAAAGACTTCACCCACCACCTATCCGGAAAAACAATCTTCTCAACAATAGATCTCAACCGTGCGTACCAACAACTGAGCGTGAGAGAAGAAGATATCAAGAAGACGGCAATCATCACTCCAATAGGATTATTTGAATTCCCACGTATGTGCCCTGGTCTGAAGAACGCGGGACAAACCTTTCAATGCTACATCCATGAAGTCCTACGAGGATTAGACTTTGTCTTCCCATTTATCGACGATTTATTAGTGGCATCAGAAAATGAAGACATACTGACTCATCAACACCTCTCTCAGAGTCTTCTGAACATCTAGTAGTACTGTCATTATCATGCCCTCATGATCTCGCTCGTAAGAGGGAGGAGCATTTGATTGCTTGCTGGGTCCTGGCGGAGGGTCTTCATCATCGTAGTCATCTTCTGCTATTGGGGCTGAGGGCTTCTTAGTTCTGCTTTTGGGCTTTTTAGAGGCTGGTTGTCCCTCTTCCGACATTCTTCTTCCTCCCGCTCTTGTTGTTATGCGAGGTACAGGTCCAGCAACTCCAGTGACACCTTGGTGTATCACCTCCCCCTTTGGATTGGGCTGCAGCTTGCATATTGCTTCAGAGAATTGATCGTCGTCGTCTAGAAACTCCTGATCGTCCATTTTTGTGATCTCCATCGATCCGGTTGTCCCTCTTCCGACGAGGGACGGCAACCAGGCCGTGGCGGCCGCCGTCCGGGACGGGATCAGCGTCGTGCAGGCCATCGCCGACAAATATTTTTCTTAGTTTTAAGTACATTTATTTTATTAACTTAATGCGGCTATTGTTTTTGTTTTTAATAAATCTATTATAAACCCAAAAAACTCTTCGATGCAGTCGGGTAAAGACATTGATATATAGTTATTTAACTCAATGGGTAAAGAGAGATAATCCGAAGAAACTTTTAACACCGGAAGCATTCAATGGTCGCTCGACTGCCGAGGGGCCTCATTCCAGTCCACCCACTTTTCGTAAAGCTCATAATTACTTATGCCATGCTACCATACATATAGCTAGTGGACCCTCCAGGAGGCATTACGTTCAATAATAATTAATAAAATGACAAATATATGTAAAAAAATATTGTAAAAGAGAAATAAAACGTAAAAATGTATAGTAAAAAAAAACAATATTATCGTGCAATCCACAGCCTATCTATTAGGGCACTCCGGGCATTCCGCCCTATCCGAAGAGCATCCTCTACAACTGGTCCGTTAGGGTTGGGTAAACTGTTGGTTTTGCTATCATTGTCTCGCCCACATAACACAGGGGCTGGCAATCCAGCACGGTTGCAAATATTGTGAAGCACGCAACATGCTATCACAATCTTTGCAACCGTGTCTGGATTGTAATGCAGCACCCTGTGAACCAACAAACACCTGAAGCGACCCTTCAACAAGCCGATTGCACGCTCTACTGTTACGAGCCGTGCCATGGAGCTTGTTGTAGTACGCCTCAGTGTTCGCTTTTCGGCATTTGCGACAGGCGTCATCAAATAAGCCCGCTGAGCGTATCCGGATTTACCTGTAATTCAGAGAATTGTGTAAATAATTTGGCTGGCACTAAGTGGGAATTAAATAACAAGTTTTTAGTTAATCAGGCATACCAAGTAAGTAGGTTTCATCAGACTGTCCCAATCCCTCTAAATGTTCCCTCAATTCCGAATGATGGAATATAAAATTATCATGAGATGCCCCACCATAGGAGGCATCTGCATGCAAAATATTAAGGTCAGCGTCTGTTACCTGGAAAAATATATTTAAAAATGAAATTTAAGTAAAAACATAAATACACTTTTTCAACCCGGTAGAAGAGGTACACGAAATGCATCATATTGTTAATTTTATAATATTCCTGTCGAATTATAGTACTTACAGGTACCTGCGTTACAAAGCATAGTTAGTAATCACTAATCAGCGACCTATTGAGCTGTGTGCTTTTCATCTTTAAACAGAAGGTACTCTTATACATAGGTACCTACGTCTGTTTAGCCTATGATCACCACGTAGGTTCATAAGCATAGATCAACTTATATCGTTCCCACTGCTGGTACACAGGCCTCCTCCACCACGCTAACACAGTGCGGGTTGGTGGATAGTACAATTGTTCGAATCTTTGTTCTGGGACATGCCGGTTTACTTGTGCATGTTTGGTTTCGAGCCCACGACCTACACTAACTTGGTAAATTCTAGCAGACAGCCTTGTACCACCACTAGTTTCATAGGTGCATACGTGATATTAAATGAGACTTACCAGCTGAACATTTCTGGCATAATACCCCTTACGACGAAAAAATTTCGGTGCTCGTTGTACGTGGGCCGAATCATGGCTACGTATGTCCCATCTATACAACCTATGCAGTCCGGGACTTTAAATGTCATGAAATCTGCAAAATTAGATATCCCTGTTGCAGTTATTTATTTTAACAGTAGCTGGCTGCCCGCGGCTTCGCCTGCGTGGATGTCGAAAATTATCCTATGGAAACGTGATACCGTTATCAAATAAAAAAAATTGCCTAAGTTACTCCTAATAACATCAGCAATCTGCCAGTTAGCCGAAACAAACAGACAGAAAGAAACTCAAAATTGTAAGTAGGTAGCTACTGTATACAACTAGTAACATAATTAACGCAAGACCTCATACACCCCAATTAGAGTATTGAGTTAAAAGCATACTTATTAATAATACGATGACCAAAACTATTTTTTTTAAAGTTAACTGATATTATTAAGAGAAACGTGTCGACCCAAGCATTACATTATGCATTTAAAATTGAGTCTTATTTCTTATAGAATAAGATTGAATTTTCTTTGGCTCAATCAGTGGTAGGTATTGCAAAATACGTACAGGTCTTGCGTCCATTCTGTTACACCTTGTATACTCTCCATAAGCATTTAGTAAAAAGCTACTTCAATTTTATTTATTTGTATAGGTTAAAGAATAGATAAAACCTAACCGTGGAGGCAGACGATAGGTAAAGGCCAAAGGGAAACCGCAGCAACACCACTTGATAATGAATTAATCAAATTTATCTACCTGTTACCTGAGAGCTGCATAATTACGCAAACAAAAATTATTATTAACACAAATCCTTACCGTGTTTTCAAAATAGTTCGTTCTTCTCGGTTTTGAGGAAACCGAATGTATTTCTTTACCATACACGGTTGAGTTACCGCGTTAAGAACTGCTTTCAATGCACGGGATACTGACGATTGCGACAGACAGGTTGTGGATTGCTGTCCTACCGCCCTCTGATAAGTGCCGGGGGCCAAAAATGACAGAGCACTTAAAATCTGAAGAGAAATAAATAAAACTCGGGCATCCATCATGTTGCTAAATTAACATGTTTATGTTGAAAATTAATGCTAATTTACATACCTTTATCCACCTTGATAGACCTCTTGAAGAGTCCTTTATGTAAGGGCATAGATCGGCCTCAAGCTGTCCTATCAATTCTTCACTAAGGCGATATGACAATATAAAATTATCGGCTCTCGTCTCGAAGACATTACTTCGCAAAAATTGAGCCTGCCGACGGCTTTCGTCTTGATCGGTATTATTGGCTTCTGTCAAAGCCGAGAGCAACACATAGGAAAGAGCCATTTTAAATTTTTGATGAAATGGGGTTTTTTTAAGAAATATTTAAAATGGACTCGATAGGTAACCGAATAGAATTCAATTGAATTGTTCTGTTTGGATTTTCTATGATGTAGTTAATTCGAATTTAGAAAACAGAATCATAGACAAGGCATTAATTTTAAAGGGCCAGTAATTTCATGCTTTGTTAAACAGATTAACAATAATCAAATTTACGTAACAAAATTTTAAAATCACGAATCCGTGATAGTAATATTTTTGATTAGTGGTCAGACTAGTACTTTTTTTGAAGATTTGAATTTCGCGCGCTGCCTATTTGTGTTCCTACATTGACGATCCATGTTCGCGCAGGTAAGTAGGTACTATGCGTTTCAAATAAGAATAGGATCGACTTAGTGCCATGTTGTGACGTCATAAATGTCAAATCGAATAAATTGGGTAGGGTGAGCAAAACAAGATATTTTTTAAATAACATTTATTTACGAATCATGAACGAAGAATTTAGTAATTCAATTCCGCTCATGTCTGCATCACTGTTTGAGTGGTCATCGTCGTCGTCATCACCACCATCATCACTGCTGCTGTCCTCTATAAAATAAAACATGGATTAATGTGGGTATTTAATATTTTATTTCACCACCTGCTATTTAAAATTAAAATAGTCATTCTGTTACCTGTATTTATAATAAATCTAAAGTTATCATCGTCTTCAAATATCTCTCGTTGCCAGTATTCATTTTCTATTCTTTTGACGTGGTTAATTTCTTTGTTCCAATCGTCGCTCGTAATTGAAGCAATTGCTTCTAATGTCAGACTCTCAATTTCACTTTCGAGTTGCCTAACGTTTTTGACTGCCACCCTAAGCTTAATTAAGTGCCAAATATACTCAATGGGATTTGAGTCGCAATTGTAGGGTGGCAGCCTCAAAACTTCAAAACCATGTGAGTTGAATATTTTATCAATGACATAATCTTTTGGTGGTTTGTGCCTTTTTATTATTTGATAAAGTTCTGCGTTTGTGAAGCATTCGTCGTATGCATTTTTTTTTCTGTTAGCCATGACTGCATTTCTGCTTTTTTAGTTGTCATATTTGGGGGCTTAGATGCTTCCATGCTATGGTAAGGAGACGATTATTGCGTTTTTCGGGAGATTGGGTATTAACCTTTCATTAATCCATTTTGTGAAGTTTGCACCATTCATTTCGTCATGATAATCACCCGTTTTCATCCCCAGCGTGAGTAATAATCTACCGACGTCCTGCATATATGCGTATCATTTTTTTTTTGACGCCAGGTATTGTGCTTGTCTGCCAACATTTCTTCACTGTATAATGAGCATGAATCCAGGTTTCATCTAAATATACAACGGGTTTTTTATCAGCCCCCAGCGCATCATTTTGACGAATACGTCTCAAATATTTGGAACGCCAGGCTTTAATGTTAGGCCTTTGTATGAGAGCCAACCTATTGCTCTGACACTTTTTAAATTTGTATCCCAGTGACTCTAGCAATATTCATCTCAAAGTTGCTTTGCTGCCTGGAACTCTAAATCCTCCTTTGCTGCAGCAAATATTTTTTTCAACGTAGAAATGTCTTTCCTCACCGTGTATATCGAATTAATTATATTATGCAAAGCAGTAATTTCAAAACTATCGCAAACTACTGATTGACTTCGAGGTTTCTTTTTTGGTGTCGTTACCTTGCTGCAGCTAGCTTGCGCATCTCTCTGTTCGCGTCGGATACGTGTCAAAGTATTTTTATTAATACCAGTAGCGAAATGTACTCGCTCGGCCACTTTACTTGTATTTTGCAGGGTTTGCAAAATGTTTGCGTACATTTCACGAGTCAATGTTATATTTTCATCTGGTCCTGCAAGGATGCTTGCTGTCTTTAATTGTTGCATCAATTCTAAATTGTGCTGTTTCTCATTCTCAAAGTACTTGTCTACATTGCAGACAATCTCTCGAGCCCTCCCATGTAACACAGTGCCTCGTTTACTCATTTTCGAGCAAAGTCAGTGAAGTAAAAACAAAAACAAATAACAACAATAAAAAATAACAACAATAAAAAATAACAACAATAAAAAATAACAACAATAATAAATAACAACAATAACAAATAACAACAAATTTAACAGGAAACAACCACGTAACAAACAGAATTAACAAAAGAAACAGTAACACTCCACAAGCACTCAGTCGCACGAAGAAGCACACCAACAACGACAAAATGGCAGCTGGCGTCTTTACTTTCTGGTGAAATGTTGCCAACAAAGAAAATAAAAAAGAAAGAAGTATAAAAAAAACTAATTATGACTAATTTTTTGATGTGGTTTTTCACTCGGTTAAACAAAAAAAAAACTTCATTGATACGCAAATAAGTTTTCTTTGCAAACCGTACTTTTCAATCAACATTTGACGGATAGAGGTCATTGACGTTCCTATTCTTATTTGAATCGCATAGTACACATTATTTTAATACTAGCTGCATCCCGCAGTTTGACCCACATGAGTTTCAATCCCATGAGAAGGAATTCTACCTCCCAAAACCTGTTTGGTATTCCCAGCCGATAACGGCGATAAAGGTTAATCAAAGAATTTAAGGCGAAAGCGCCAGGGTAGCCCGCAAAATTCAAATTTACTTACGTTTTTTTGCAATTTGCAGGTCAGTATTCGATTGTGTATTGATCTGAATATGATTCGTGGGCTTTACGAATCTGTATTTATAGAATTATATTTATTAAAATCGTCAATACCAATCACAAAGTTCATTATAATCCTAATTACTACGATTTCATGGAATCTTGATATTTTAGGATTATTCTAACATAAGGACTTGTATTACTGATTCTAGTGATTATATTTCTGTGTAGACATATTTGTTACGGTCGCGAATCATACTTTAATTGATACACAACCTAATACTGGCTTGCAAATTGCAAAAAAACGTAAGAAAATTTAAATTTCGCGGGCTACCCTGGCGCTTCCGCCTTTAAGTCAAACGTATTGTTAGTAAAAATGTTCAATGAAAATAAAAACCTGCCATGTCTCCCATAGTCAGACCAACGGTGTTGTTAAACACTTGTGTGCAGTGTTTGACTCTCATTTTTGGTATCAATTGTATAGACATGCTCAGCTGTTAAATTTGTCATAGTTTAACTCCTCTGTATTTTGGTCCTCGTTTATATTGTAGCGGCACTACACAAAAATACTTCGCAACAATATCTAAAATTACAAAAAGAGGAGTGGCGGCATCTACAATGCTACAGACGAACTACGCAAGACGCACATCATAGAAATCCTAGATCACGCAGATAAAGTTTACCGCGCGATTTGCATAGGTACAACATCCCGACATCAATCGTCGGGCAGTTGCCCACCAGATACAATACCCGTCTGGTCAGAAGATCCTCCCTTTTCAATAGGGTATGAGTGAACTTTACACCCTGTTCCTCTATAATATAATGCTTCTATGTGTGACCAGGAAGCTAACTTTGTTTTACCATCTTCTTTAAACTGTAATTATTTCTTAAGTAGGTTATTTCTAACGCCCATTATGTGATGAGGTGGGTCATAAATTGGGTATTTTTTGTTTAAATCTATCTCAAAAAAGCCTCCAGGATTTTTTTTGCCACATCTTAAATAATTGCCTTCAGTTGCCTTCATGAAAAGATTGAGTGCTGCCAAATTGTTTGCACCTTGGTCACATACTGTTGCAACCACGTTTAACCCAATGTCATTCAAGAATTAATCATGTTTTTTAATTGCTTGCATAAATCTGCCGTTTTACTGCTTCCTTTACAAAATGAAAACGAGATAGGTTGTTTGTATTTCTTACAAATACCCCTTATCATAAAAACACACACATGGTCACAGAATATCTTCGACCTCTCTTCACCATCATCAATAGTACCGTGGATAATATAGTCTCGTCATAAGATAAATTAGGTGCTATGGGCATTTCGTCAAAAATCAGACAGCAATACTTGTGACGGGCGGGCATTTTTTCATGTTGAAATATTATTTCGTTTATTCCTGGCTGTAGATTTATTTTGCAAAGCAATTTCTCTAAAGTTTTTCGCTTGGGAAGTATGCACATTTGACCAAGTATTCGGATGCTCTAGGGGACGGCTAGTATAAAGATAAACAGATAACTTTCTCATCTAGAGTAAAACGTCTCCCTGCAGGTTTCTTTGCAAACTGCTTGATCTGCATTGCGAAGAATGTCTGAGCTGTTGGTGTAATTTTTTCAGAAGATTTCATAATTTTTTCTGCCATAATCATTTGAATTCTTAGCTTTTTGTTTGTATTGCGAGCTTCGCGAAAATTTGTTTTTACTTCATATATTATGTCTTTCAGCTACTTCAGCTACTTTTCGGTTGCAGTCAAAGGCATGGAAATCGTATAACAACCTGAAAAAACAAAAAGAAATTATACATTGGGTATTATTTATAATATAGAATATTTATTTTGAACATCACTAATTGTTTACAAGTCTTTTTTTTTTTTTGGTGGGAAATCATCAAATAACTTCTCCCACTCTGCGTGGAGCAGGAGGGCGTGTCAGACTTTTATTGACTAAAACCCACCCGTGTTCCCTCAGTTGCCTGTGTGCTAGGGGCCGCGGTATCTCTTTCGAACAACCCGCACCCCTAGCAGGCATCGGCCCTTGCGAACCCCCCCATTTGGTGCTGACATCTCTTTGAGGCGCGCGTGGAACACAACGCGCCGTCGACCCGGGCTTGGTCCTTACCGGACAGCGAGCTACCCATTACTCGCCGTCCGCAAGCCCGCGCCTACGGTGGCCGGGAATCAGCCTGGGATTTCCGACGCCCAGGGCGTCTCCTGCGGCGACTACGGCCGTGAGAGCGCATATACTGCCTTTCCGTCACGTGCGCCGCCTCCCTCTTCGCGAGCATTACTGCTTCGCAGAAGGAGGTGACGGCTAACCATTCACTCTCGCTCCGTACCATGGCCTGGACCAGGGCCGGACGCGAGAGATCGCCGCCGCCGATCGCCTCCACGAGGACACGGCGGTCTTACATCAATATTCATTACTTACAGTATTTAGTTCATTTGGGGAGCAATGGTCGCCCAGTGGTAGCGACCCCGACTTACGAGTTGTATGTCGTGGGTTTGAACCCAGGCAGCTGCTTTACTTTGTATAATTTATTCCATCACCACTGCTCTCAAAACAGTCACGATGTTTTCCTTTACTCCTTGTAAAGGAAAACATCGTGAGGAAACCGGCATGTCCTAGAACCAAAAAATTCGAAAACATGCGACATCTACCAACCCGCACTGCGCCCGCGTGGTGGATTATAGCCCACTCCCTCTCACGGAGAGTAGGCCTGTTTCCCAGCAGTGGGAACGTTATAGGCTGATTATGCTTATGCAGTATTTAATAATTATGTTGTTTTTTATTTACTTGAATTCGAAGATATGTCTGTGTCCATTTGATTTGGTCTGGTAGAGACGGCCGTCTCCATTTGAAGTAAAGTAGATGGCATTTCACTATTCATTACTGTAATCACATAAGAAAAACAAAATTGAATATTGTATTGTGTTCGCGACGATGCGTCACTACATAGTTATATAGTTTGTTTTTGACATTAACTTAAATTCATAGTGAGTTAAACCAATAAACAGTGGTGAATAAGTGCCTAGTATAGAAAACCGTAAGTACCACCCCTGCAAAACTCATTTAAGTGGGCTATATAGCCGTAATTATAGCTTTCTAGTGCGTCCAGGTAACCTAGTACCGAGACATAGCCCTGGACCTAACTTTTAATAACGTAAATTTAATATGAGTTTGTATGTCCTGTTGCTCTAGTTAAGCTATTTTTAAGATTTGTGTTTTTTGTTAACCCTCTTTCAGGGCGCGTCACGCCCTGAAAATCATAGCTGTAAGATTTTAAATATCAGATTGTTGTAGGTCTATAGACCAGCCTGAGATATCTACTAGGTTGGGGAAAAAGTCTTTTCGCATTATAGTATATATGTACTTGTAATACAATCTCTTTGGCTATACTATTTGTATCTGGCTGGTTTTGGTATCATTGAAAGTTTAAATTTTAAAGAACATAATTCCAAATTCAAATTAGGAAAATGTGAGATTTTCATTTGTTTTTCGTACTGTCAAGATGAGTAGTCACTCATCTTGACAGTACGAAAAACAAATGAAAATCGCACACACATCACATCATCATCATCTCATTTTTGATTTCTAATGAAGAAATTCGATACATTTTAAAATTTTACTACAAAAAAAGTTAAAAATGCAACGCAAGCCGCGAAAAAAAATTGCGATGTTTATGGACCTAGTGCAATGTCTGTGAGAGTAGCACATATTTGGTTTAAGTGTTTTCAATCCGGAAATTTTGATGTCAAAGATGCACGTCGCTCTGATCGCCCTATTACGGATAAAATGGATGCCATTTTTGAAAAAGTCGAGCAAGATCGGCATATCAGTAGTTACGACGTAGCTGAAGAACTGGGAATTGACCACAAAATAGTTTTGGCACATTTGAAAAAACTGGGTACCCAAAGAAGCTCGATATTTGGGTACCTCACGAGCTCACTGAAAGAAACCTAATGAACCGTGTACTCATTTGTCATTCTTTATTACGACGTAATGAAACCGAACCATTTTTGAAGAAGCTGATAACTGGTGATGAAAAGTGGATCACGTACGACAAGAACTTGCGAAAAAGGTCGTGGTCAAAGGCCGGTCAGGCTTCACAGACTGTGGCGAAACCCGGGTTAACTCGCAACAAGGTGATGCTGTGTGTGTGGTGGGATTGGAAGGGCATTATTCATTATGAGCTGTTACCACCAGCCAGGACCATCGATTCTGAACTCTACTGCGAACAACTGATGAGATTAAAGCAAGAAGTTGAGAGAAAGCGGCCGGAATTAATCAACAGAAGAGGTGTGGTTTTTCATCATGATAACGCTAGACCTCACACATCTTTAGCCACTCAGCAAAAATTAAGAGAGTTTGGCTGGGAGGTGTTAATGCATCCGCCGTATAGTCCTGACCTTGCACCTTCAGATTTCCACCTGTTTCGGTCTCTTCAGAGTTCTTTAGGCAGTGTCAGGTTAACATCACGAGAGGACTGCCAAAACCACTGGTCGCGGTATTTTGATCAGAAATCCCAAACTTTCTATAGCAATGGGATCATGTCCCTACCTACAAGATGGCAAAAAGTTATCGAACAAAATGGCAAAGTCAAAGTCAAAGCATTTATTTCAAATAGGCACTTAAAAGGCACTTTTGAACGTCAACATTTACATTAAAATAGAATTGATTCTAGTCGCCCCTTCCAAAATGTAGTTTCGTATGGAGAAGAATGGGCAAGAAACTCCACCGTTACTCTTTTAAAATGCACCTCTATACTTTAGTTAAATGTAAATAAACTATATTAAAAAATGTTTTGAATTTTCTTAAAAAATGCGAAGAAACTTTTTCCCCTACCTATTATAATTGGATTTCAAATCGTTTCAGTAGTTTTCGAGAAAAACAACATACAAAATAAAATTTTGTAAAAAAATTCAGATTTTTTCGGTTTTCCTCGAAATATTCTTTCAGTATAGAAAGATATAGTAGATATGGATATCTCACTAGATGGGAAATACAGGGAATTTATGGCATGTTACATAATGCCATATGAACTTTAATAAATTAACGTGTTATATACTTATTTCCGACATAACTGTAATAGAATATAGAACAAATAAAACTTTAAAACAGGAAGCAATTCACGGTCCTCGTTACGGTAAAGATTCATAGTACGATAGCAAACATGTAATTTTTAGTAATTTGTAGTCATCGGCAAGATTCTTATTTAATCTTGATATAGTCAAAGTAGTGTTCCGAAATTGCTTCCTGAAGACTTATGAAAAACTTGTGTTATTAATCAGGTAAAGTAACCCCATCAGAAGGTAGTCAAAAACACCCCTTTCCTAGACGAAAGTCTGGAAACTATTTCTTGAGGGCAGAGGTCGTAAAACGTTGTTATGGTAACATGAAGAATGGAAAAAGGTAACCACCCTGAAGACATCTGGAATCTATAGGTGCATGACGTCAGCGCCGGGTGGACTGGGAGACCTACACCCACACTGGGATAAAACCTGGATAGGTATACACCCTCCCTACACAACCTTCGCATCCATGCGATCACGTCCGTCCGGCACATATTAAGTGTAGATTCTAACTGCTAAAAATCTATCAGCAAAATTGGTCAACACTGTTTTTGGCCAACTGCATAGTATTTACCCGGCCTGAAAGATATATCTATGTCCATTTGAACTGGTCTGGTAGAGTAGGGTGTCTTTATTGGAACTGAAGTAGATGGCTGTTCAATATTCATGACTGTAAGAACCTAATACACTCAAATTTAAACATTGGGTTATTTAAGAATAATAAAAAACCGGCCATCTGTGGATGAATGTATCCCAAGAAAGAAGATGGAAGGAGCAGAGGGAGGCTTTTGCCCGGGAGTGGGGCAGCGTAGGCTAGTAAAAAAAGAAAAAAAAACTTCAGTTTGTTTAATAATAGCAATAAAAATAAAAAATAAATACATGTTGAGTTGAGAACAACCTTTTTTTTTACTTCAGCCAATACGATAGAGTCAGACGAATCAGAGTCATCTTGCGAGGTGGAATTTTCTGGATTTTCTTTTGATTTTCTATGAAGGGTTTATATGGACTGTTTTGTGGTAATTTTCTTAATTATTTTTGGTTTCTTTGCATTACCCTCTTTCTCTTCAAATTTTTTCTTTTCGGGAGTGTCAGTTACACAGCAGACGACGTTTTTATATTATTGCGTGTCGTGTCATGGTCTTATCATTTCCGGTGATATAATTTGTTGCCTAGAAGTACCTGGAATCGCAACCGTATGGGTACAGGTTGAATGAGATGGTCTGATAATCTGGTCTGTTACGATCTCATTTTTTTCGCGAGCTTCAAGTGGGTTTGTAGAAGGCGGAGGAGGTGATCTTAAGTTAGTTTCGAATTGACACGTCAGGTTTTCTTGTGACATCAAAACATATATTTTCGTAAAAAGTACAAACATCAGCTACCTTTAGAGAAATTTTTGCTTAATATAGAATGAATATTTATGATTTTCGTGAATATTTGGCTTCTGGAAGGTCTTTTTTATGTCACCAACAATAATCTGCTAGCTTTCCTGGACTCCATTTCCCTTGATAGCGCTTCTCCATGAAGGAAATGTCCTGATGGAACCTCTCGCCTTGTTCGTCACTCACAGCACCCAAATTTGCCGGAAAGAAATCCAGATGAAAGTCCAGCATTATGTATTTTTAAGGACATTACATCCCAAAGCTTTATATGACATTATAAGTTCATTTATTAAGTCTTTGTAATTTTACGATTTATGGTTTACTAGAAAATTTTGGACAACGTTCACAAAACATTTCCAGGCGCGTTTTCCCTTATCATTCAGTTTTTTTTGCAAAGTTCTTATCCTTTATCAGTTGCCGTATTTGTGGACCTACAAATATTCCCTCTTTAATTTTTGCCTCGCTTAGTTTGGGGAATTTCTCTTTCAGATATACAAATCCATTGCCATCTTTAGGCATAGCTTTTACAAAAAAAAAATATCAGGCCGAGCTTTATGTGCAACGGTGGTAAAAGAATGTCATCAGGGTTTACTAAAGGATCATTTTTAACATTTTTATGGCCTGGAGTGAGTGATTTACGCTTGGGCCACACTTTCTTTGTATAGTGATTTTTTCTGTCCCTACTGTCCCATTCGCAAATGAAACAGCAAAATTTTGTGTAACCAAGCTGTAGTCCAAGCAAAAGTGCAACGACTTTAATATCGCCACAAATAGGGTTTATTCGATAGATAGCAAAAAAGTCTGTTGTTCAATCGTCAAATAGGCTTTATTGGTCGAATAATTCACTTAACTGAGGAATAAATCTATTTGCCTCTTTGACGGTCAGTTAACCGCTTATTCCATTGTTAAATGCCTTTGACGTTACTAAATTTGAGGTTAGTCTTCGTGGTTTATAATAAATAATAATCTCCGCACTAAACCGTTAAATAAAGATACCTGCAATAGATGTGATTACTTTGAAAATAAAAAGAATACAATTACAAACATAGAAGAACAGAATACAATTATAGAAGAACATGAAACTCATCTCAAAACTGCAGAAGACCTTCAAAAATATATGAAAAATTACATGATTCTTGCTAAAAATAATCCTAATTTAGAAACTATAACATTTGATATGGAAAAAACACTGCCGCTTCCGCGTATCCCAACAAACATAGTTTTTTACAAACGCCAGATATAGTTGTATAATTTGGGTATCCATACAGGTTCTGATGATCAAGGCCACTGCAACGTCTGGGTGGAAGGCGAAGCAAGCAGATGCGCACAGGAAGTCGGATCTTGTCTCATCAAACACCTGTCAGAGAGACTTAAAGAAGGAGTAACGCACCTTATTCTGTGGAGCGATTCCTGTGGCGGCCAAACCGCAACATCAAGCTTAATCTAATGCTGAAAGGTTTCTTAGAAGACCACCCAACGTTGCAGCAAATAAACATGAAGTTTTTAGAATCGGGACATAGCTTTTTGCCGAACGATACAGATTTCGGCAAACTGGAAAATGCGTTGAAGTACCAACAAAGAGTGTATTTCGCCTGAGGACTACATAAATGTCATGAGAACCTGCAAAAAACATAAGCCTCTTCAATTCAAGTTCACCGCATGGAACCAACAGATTTTCTTAGCTCACGTCCGCTGGAGAATATTATAACTAACAGAAAAAAAAACACTTTCTGGGGAAAAAGTATCCTGGCTGAAGACGAAAGAAATTCTGCTAAAAAAGGAGGCGATGTTTCTATAACCCTTTATAAGGCACAGAAAACTGCTAAGGGTATGGAAATAAAAAATTGATAAATATGATAACTAGAACCTCTTTATTAAGAATATGAGTTTTTTTTAAACATGGTGTCCATTATTTGGCCAGAGCCTTACTAGGGCTTATGGAATTCGGCAAAGCATGGAACCACACACAAGGCAACTTCACAGCGGATGCACTGTATTTTGGATTTTTTGCTGTTTTCCTTGCTGCTGCAAGCTCTGCATCTTCGGGCCAGGCCACAACAGTGCGTTGCGGCGTCGCATCGCAAAAACAACATTGCACAGCTATGCGATGCGATGTCGCAACGCAAAAATTTCATCGGATACGACATCGTACGACAAGACGCTAACCGTCAGTTCAGTTTCTAGTGAGACATGGACCGCACTGCGCGTGTTCTACTTCTGCTTGCGTTAAGGCGTATTAAGAAAAAGAAACAGAAAAGAAAGTACTGGGTGCACCCATTACTGACAATTATGAATAAAGATGGAAACCACTTCAAAAGGAAATATGAGGCGCTAAAAGTGGACGAGGTTAAATTTTTCGATTACTTTAGGATGAGTGTAGTAAGTTTTGAAGAACTTCTTAGTTTGATAAAGCCTCATTTACAAAAGAAATACATATTTAGAAAACCCATCGAACCTCTGGAGATGCTGGGATTAACTGTAAGGTAAGAAAAAAATAAACTATTTTTACTATAATCATACTGTTTAATCATTTTCATAATTTAGTGTTATTCAAAACTCGTATTCCGATTGTGTGTCATTCGTCAAATTTGTTAGTTCCTCATCGAAATGAATTTGTTCTGGCTCATTTACATCATCATTCCTTGGCGTTTGTGGAGACGATTGCATAGGTGCCGGTGATGTTTCGCATCCGCTTTGGAAGGCACTGCGTTGAATGGATGTTTGATAGCCACTCTGCATAGGCATTTGAGCTGATTGGTAGCCACTCTGCATAGACATTTGAGCTGTTCGATAGCCAGTCTGAACAGTTGTTTGAGATGTTTGATAGTGGCTGGGATAGTATGATGGTTGGTGTAAATCACTTAATATCTGTAGGACACGACTTTGGAAAATTATTGTTTGATTATCATTCAATTTTTCCAATGATGGCAAAATTCCTTTAAAAAAAGATAAATGTCTACTTTCAGGTGTTTTTAAAGCAGCTATAATATTCTTCTCAAATTCGTCTTCGTCAATTTTTCTTTTACGCGATGCAGGCTGGTAACGTGGCATGACAGGTTGCTGGCTTTGTTGGGTTGAGGTGCTTGGTCTTATTTCTTCATCGTCAAGACTTGATGTTGTTTTATTTTGAGAATTCTTTTTCAGAAATAGGAGCTGGTCGTATAGATGATATTGTTTAATTTTTTTGGCCCCAGCTCCGATTTACATTGCTCGTTTAATTTTTTTTCGTATTTTGTAAAATTATCCTTGATTCCTCTCCATTTCTTTATGACATCGTTACCTAAACAAATATGACGAATAATGATTTATTTTGTTTTCTTTCAGGTACCTGGCGACGGGAAATACTTTTAAAGATATGCATTTCACATATTATCGTGGAAAATCTACAATAACAGGAATAATAAAATTTGTTTGTCGTATTGTATGGAACATTCTTAAAAGGTTGGAATTACCAAAAATTACAACAGAGCTGATGGAACAAATTGCTCAAGAGTATGAAAAAAAGACCAACTTTCCTAATTGTATAGGAGCGCTAGATGGAAAACACATTCGTATATTGAGCCCGGATCACAGTGGATCCCTATTTTTCAATTATAAAAATAATAATTCCATTGTTCTATTAGCACTTGTTGATACGAATTACAAATTTATATATGTCGATATAGGTGCATATGGTAAGGAATGTGACTCCACTGTTTTTCAGAACTCAAATCTATACGACTTATTAAAAAAAGGTCAATTATCTATACCTCCGCCAAAACCGTTACCTGGCTTTCAAAAAGAAATTCCTTTTGTCTTCGTGGCGGATGAAGGATTACCACTGACAAATAATATAATGCGCCCATATTCTGGGAAGTTTTTATCGATAGAAAAACGAGTTTTTAATTATCGTTTGAGCCGAGCCAGACGATATGTTGAGAGCGCTTTTGGCATACTCGCAAATAAATGGCGCATATTTCATCGACCCATTAATGTTTCTTACGATTTCACAATAGACATTATAAAAGCATGCTGTGTATTACACAACTTTGTATTGAATCGAGATGGCGCACAAACGTTTGAAGAAATGATTATTGACGATTCTTTGCAAATTTTACACGAAACAACACATGAAAGTAGAACAGGAGCTAACATAATCAGAAACGAATTTTGTAATTATTTTAATAGTAACATTGGAGGTCTTAGTTGGCAGTTAACAAAAATATAAATGTTTATAAGTACTTACCGAGTTTTGTTTTTTCAACACTATTTAACTCCTCAAAATTTGAATATAAACTTGTACACACTTCCCTCCATGCTTCTGTTTTTAAAAATTTGTCTTTGAATTGTGATATAGTTTTGTCCCAAAGGACGGGACGTTCGTAAATTAAAGATATCAGGTGGTCGACATCGTACTGCGCCATATCGCTTAAAAAACACGTGCAGGTCGTTCAAAGTATGGACACCGACTAAACGGCAAAGCGTTGTCGCATCGCAGATTTGTACGTTGCGGCAGCGCATCGGAAATTTCCACGATGCGTTGTGCGGCGTCGTTGATTTTTGCGATGCGACGCCGCAACGCACTGTTGTGGCCTGGCCCTTCGGTAACTTTCCAGTGGACCAGGTAGATGAGATCCTACATCTGTAAGCCGCAGATTGTCTGGGAGACCATACTTGGCTTTCTGTCGGCTATCAAGTTTTGGTTTCTTGCAAACAAATGATGGTTAGTTAGACACCCTCTTTTTCCTGCTGCTGAAAGAACCAACCAAATTCCTTCCCAGCATTGTGCGGAACTGCAAACTGTTCATGGGGTATCGCATTTTTTGAGCATATAAAATATATGCGTTGGTGATGGCAGCATCTATTAGCAAATAAAATATCCTCATCCACCATCTTCGACTTCGCCTAGCTACTTGATATGTGCCACGCTTTTGGTCGAAGCGGTCCACACCTCCCATCCTCTTCGTATATTCAAGTACGCCCAGTGGACATGGCACTTCCTGCTTACTGCCATCTTTTTGTGTCCTCTTGCATGACACTTTTTGGTTTGGATGGTAGGCAGTACTAAGAATATTTACGATCTTAGTATCCATCCAACAAAAAAAAACTAACATTTTTATTGACCCTCCACTTATATTGCCCCTTAGTTTTGGTTCACTTTTTTTGGCAGTCTGCTTTTTCAATCGCCGGGGTACATTTGTTCTGTTAGACCGGACTTTTGCTGTCGAATATATGTTCTGTTCAAATAGACTCTGCATAAGCTCAGTGGAAGAAAAGAAATTGTCAAATGCAACGTGAACAGTATCCATCTTTTCTTCCACTAGTGCTTTGCAGAGACTTTTTACTACACTAGCTCCCAATCCAAACTCTGTTTCATTGGCCTTTTTGCCAGTATATATTTCGTATTCATAAAGATAGCCTGTGTTGCAATCACACCGCGCCCATATTTTGAAGCCCCTCTTTACGGGCTTATTGGGCATATATTGCTTCAAAGTACTGCGTCCTTTGAATTTCACCATACACTCATCTATGCTTTGTGATGAAGAGTTTCTTGCCCCATTTTGAAAAGCCGTATTCATAAAATCGACTAAAGGCCTAATCTTATACAGTTTATCGAATGCTGGTTCACCCCTTTTAGGCATTTTCGTATTATCATTTAGATGCAAGTTCCTTAGGATCATTTTGAATCTTTTGGATGTCATAACATCCGCAATTTCCCGGACGCAAAACAGTGGATCTGTTGCCCAGTATAGATCTAAATTTGGAAGAGGATGTGCACCCATTAGTACCAATGTTCCAAGAAACGCCTGGATTTCTACAACAGAAACATCAACCCAATTCTTCTGCTTGTTTTGAACTGCATAAAGATTCGTTTGCTCAACTATTACAGACAAGATTTCCTCAGAGAAAAATAATCTAAAATATGTATGAGGACTACTTCTGTTTGGAAAATTCTGTTTTGGTTTTACTAGAATATCATCAAACTTTTCAATAGGTGCCATATGAGGGAAAAACACTTTCTTCCACTCATCATCATCATCGTCGTCTTCAGTGTCTGAAATAGTTTCAGGCTCCGGACTATTGGCATCATCTGGTGCCGATTCGTTGATATCTTGAATTGCAGAAACTCCACTTACAGAAGGTATAGGTGAATTGATAGCAACTTGGCTTCTAGAAGACGACGGAGAATCCAAAATATTTTCGAGGTCTTCTTGACTTATTTCCGTGAAAATCGCCTCATTTTCCCGTTCGTCGCTTTCATAACCATCTTCCGATTGCTCACCATCGGATAAGCCAAAAAGTTCCTCTAGAGTTGCCTCAAGATTGTCTAATTGTATTACCTGAAACAGGAAAAAAAACATAAAAGCAGTTTATTCAAAAGCGCACTTGCCGGACAGGCCAACGGGCTCTGTCCAATATATGGACGTCATAAGTTTTCGAGGTTTACTTTTTAAAATGAAAGTTATTACTAAAATAAAGACATTTATCCCATATTTACAATATTTTGAACATCTTGTAAAATAAAACTTACCTTTTTATTCATTTTTCACGAATATGAAGTTGGATAAACACACAGCACTCAAAAATCACCAAATTTTGAAAGTTATCCGAACACCGTAAAATACCGTCCATAGATATTGTTTCTTTTTTTTTCGTTTTGTTATTGCTAACAAACTGTCAAATCACAGAGTACAAAAACTGAATTTGACTGACGTTTCATTCAGCCGCCAAAAGGAGATCGCCCAATTTTGGGCACACGTGTTACACAAAAAACAAAATGTGGAAAAAATACTTTATTTTATGATAAACCAAAATCATAAGAAATAATTTTAATTTACAGTCGCTAAATATAGAAAAATATTTTTTGAAATGTTTGTGTTTTTTGTTGAGATCAAGCATTCCCTCATGAAATAACTAAAAAGGCAATAAGTCAAGTCTTTAAACAAATGTCAGTGTCAAATAAAAATGACATTATATGAAAAAAACATTGTCTCATTTGCTCTGTGTGTACGCGCAAGTGAATGTGTTGTGTTGCGATATTTGTGTTTTAATTGTTAATGAAGATGAATGACTAATGTGAAGGAATTAATAAAAGAGAATGACTACCTACAAATTGTTTCTTTTCTTTATTTTTAACTAAGTAATCTATTTCCACATTATAGTTTACCTGCGAATCATAAACCTATCTGTCCACTAAAAACTACGTAAGTATCTGACATGGCATGTGAGATTCTTAGGATGAACAAATACATAGAAGTACTTAATAATCATTAAGTATAAATCATACAATATTTTTACAGAACTTATCTGTATTTCATTTGCTACCGGCACCCTAATTGCGTAACACGCGATTAATCATAATCGGTTTCATTTTGACAGTTCAACAATATTCACGTCAATATTTACGTTGTTGAGCAGACACATTTTTCGAACATATGAAGCAATGGTTTAGCCATTTGTTTCAAAACGAAACAGATTATGATTAATCGTGAGTTACGCAATTAGGGTGTAGGTTGAGTTTTAAGTTGATATCTGATTAGTGTTTTCAATGCAATTGAAATTGTCATTCTATTTTTTTCTAAGTAGGTACATTAGGTACTAATGCATTATCCGCTGTAGGTACTTATAATTATCATTCAGTCTGTAATATCCATTTATTTTATATTCTTAGGTAACAAAAAACTATCTCAAGAGTTTACTATTAGTCTTCTGAACATTAAGCAGGTACCAGATTGATAAAATTGAAAAATACTGTGTTAAATAACACAATCTCTAATATAACCTAACCTTAGATTCGACCCCACATATCTCGATTATGCAATTGTCAATGAAACTGAAATTAAGGCAGCTTAAAGCTGATATTTAAATCTAACAAATGACACTAGTTTGGAACTTGTAACGGTTCATCAAATTGTGGGCCCCACGATGTATGGAAGATGGTCGATGACCTTTAAAAAGTATGGTGTCCAAAATATGGACAGAGCCTTATAAAGGGATAACTGAAGATTGAAGATAATGGTCGAAAACACGTAAGGCATAAACCTGGCGATTTTGGACAATCAGGACAGAAATAAATAGTGTCTACCCTTCTTTTATTTATGAGACAAAACCTACATTTTTTTCTTTTAATGCATTGAGATGGACCACGTGGCAAAACGACCAGTAAATGAATTTTATGTTGTGGTGGTGGTGTGATCTTAATACGAGTTTTAGCTGGAAGAAGAGATTCTAATAATTTGATTCTAAAATCGTCAAAGATGTTTCATTGGACATTTTAAACAGTTGGTACGAATTTATGACACATATTTGAATAATGTGAATCATTACTTTCTTATACCATTTTAAACTTTTATGTTCACTGTTGTAGTACGAAAGCAATTGATCCATCTTATATCTACATAGCGCATATATTTAGTATATTTCATATAGTTCTGGTCGCACGAGGGTTTTGCACTTGAACCATATCAGCGTTGTGTTCGCTGGACACAACTATTACCTCTCTCTTGCTATGCCATTTACAAACGGTTAAATTTTGTTCATTGTGTAGTATTATACATTCTCCCTTTTGTAATTTCGTGTCAATGTTTTTTTGGATTCCCAGCCCTGTTTTTGCGTAAAGTTCCCGTATAAAAGGTCCTTGTATCCAAAAGTCGAGTTGCTAAAGGTAATTGTTAATATACAAAGAATGGCCACAATTGACGTAATCTTGTAATAACAAATGGACGACTTATTCGGCATGACCACGTCCTCCTACCAGCAGGTATCTCGACCCGATATACAGGGTGATTGGAAGATGGGTGCAAAGCTTTAAGGCGAAGATAGTACAGACAATTTAGAACCATTTAAGCCATGGTTGTCTTAGACGAAGTCTTACCAAATATTTTTAACCAAATTTTTAAGTTTTTTTTCGGAAATTCTCAAAATTTAATGTAAACTGCATAATTATGGCCAAATTGAATGATAAATGAATTCATTTTTTATTTATTTAATTAAAGTAATGTGTAAGCAATCAAGCAAAACATGTTTTAGGCTTCTGTGTCATTAGACATTTTTTTTACAGACATTTAAAGCTCAGAAAAAAAAAATTGTACAATACGTCTTTTAAACCTTATTAAAAAAAAAAAAATTGGTAAGACTTCGTCTAAGACAACCATGGCTTAAATAATTCTAAATTGTCTATACTATCTTCACCTTAAAGCTTTGCACCCATCTTCCAATCACCCTGTATATGTAATTTCTGACACACTCCAAACGTGTCTGCCAGAACATAAAATGTTATGCCATAACGACTGGCTTTCGATTTCATATATTGTCTAAATGAAAGTCTACCTCTCCAAAGCATTAAAGATTCATCTATAGCCAATTCTCTTGTTAGATAGTAAATTTCTTGAATTTTTTCATTAAATGCATTTATTAACGTTTTGTTTTTTTTTAAACGTTCATTGCCTTCTTCTTCTTGTACATTTAAGACTCTTAAAATATTCAAAAATCGGTCTCTGCTCATGTGTTGGCTAAATATACTTGATTGGAAGAGGTAATGAGACTTCCAAAAATCATTTAGTCTGTTAATTTTTACGTTTCCCATGTGTATTATGAGACCCATAAAAGTCTTCAATTCATCCATAGTCAGCGGGCGCCAGCCTTTCATTCTACTAAAGTTTTTGAGCAAGTTAAAATGAGATTCGTTATACGATCCAATATCAGAAGGAAAAAAAATCTAGTTGTTCTTTGTTTCTCTTCAACCACATCATCTTCAAAGTTTTCTTGAGGATGATCATCCTCATCTTCGTCGATTTCCTCATTGAGTAAATGATCGATATTACCTGATAAAATGCCAAAGAGATCTTGTTCATTTAAACTCTCCTGCGTCTGCATGACATAATCAGGTGATGGCATGTTATGGCTCGGTGAAAATATCGCTGATAATATATTTTCCAGAGGTTCATCGCGATTGTGTCTATGACCCGTGTCAAAACTTGTTGACGGTACGGGTTCCATGTTATCTGCAAGTGAAAGTATTATACCTGAGTATATAGTACCTTAATATATACCCTATTTGCAGATCAAAAAGTAAAAGGACTATTACGAAATGGCTACTTGAATTAAATTATGCAGAGACTGAAAATTTACTAACGGTCTTATTAATAAAAAAAGCTTCTTGAAGGTTTAAGGTCCGTATTACAGAACGTTCCGTACAGTTGGATCTGCAATCAGTCGATCACAGTTTAAGTATAGAATCAATACTTGAGCATCGTTCTTATTCCAGAACGGTAATTAATCTATACTCAGTTAAATCGAGACTCAAATCGAGCCTCAAGCAGAGATGTCTATTGTCTATGCATCAGCCTGTTTTCGTTAACGATTTATGAAATTTACCAAGTTTGTTCTGTCTCTTCACTGGATCAGAAATAATAAAATATATTAGGTCTTTACCTATGAAATTGCCGTTTTGTAGTACTGGCCATTTCAAACCAAAATAATTTTTGTTTGGGTAAGAATTCTAATTTCAAATTAATTTTATTTTAAAAACATGGATTTTTTTTTCCAAAAGTAGTCATTTGTTTATTGATTAGTGTTACATTTTCATCGCATTTCAATCTTTTTCGTCATCATGGATACGTTAAAAATTCGAGTAATTATGGAATATGAGTACCGTCGTGGCAGCAACGCGGCACAAGCGGCACGCAACATCAACGACGTTTACGGAGCTAACACTACAAACCAACGCACCACCTGTTATTGGTTTGCTCGCTTCCGTTCTGGAAATTTCGACCTGAAAAATGAACCTCGCGGTCGTCCGAAGACTTTGGTCGACAATGACGAATTAAAGGCGATTGTGGAAGCTGATGATACACAATCTACGGCTGAATTAGCAGCAGCTTTCGACGTTAGCGTCAAAACAATATTGGTCCATTTGCGTCAAATTGGCAAGGTAAAAAAGCTTGACAAATGGGTGCCCCACGAACTCAATGATCGTCAGCGCGAAGTACGCGTCGAGACGTGCCTTGCACTGCTCAACAGACACATAAATGAAGGAATTTTGAACCGCATTGTTACCTGCGATGAAAAATGGATTCTGTTTGATAACCGCAAGCGCTCAGCAAGTTGGTTGGATCCTGGTTCAGCACCTAAACAATGCCCTAAACGAAAACTTACCCCTAGAAAAGTGATGGTCACTGTTTGGTGGTCTAGCGCCGGTGTGATTCATCACAGCTTCTTACCAAACGGGGTGAGCATTACTGCAGATGTGTACTGTGAAGAACTGAACACAATGATGGAGAAGCTGGCACATCTCCAACCAGCATTGGTCAATCGCTCGTCTCCGCTGCTCCTGCACGACAACGCGCGACCTCATACTGCACAGCAGACGGTCTCCAAGTTGCAAGAACTGGGGTTGGAAGCTCTCCGTCATCCGCCCTACTCACCAGACCTTGCGCCTACAGACTACTACTTTTTCCAGAATTTGGATAACTTCTTGGCGGGAAAAAAATTCAATACCCGAGAGGCAGTACAAAATGCCTTTGAAGAATTTGTTGCCTCCCGTCCAGCTGATTTCTTTAAGAAGGGCATCAATAAACTGCCACTGCGATGGCAAAGATGCATTGATTGCATGGGTGATTACTTCGATTAATACAAATAAAAAATACATGAAAAAAATTCGTTTAAATTTTTTCATACAAAACGGCAATTTCATAGGTAAAGACCTATTACTTTAAGTACCCAATTATTTAGGAAATCAGCGTTAATATTTCCGGTCCCGAATAGTAGAATCAGTACAATGAAATGCCCCATTTATTGAAGTATCTTATGGTAATTTTGTATGCAAAAATGTTTAGCTTAAAAGACTTTTAACTAAGTCCATAAATAGGTATGCTATTTAAAAGGTTAGTATGTCAATAATGCACCGCTACTAAAATACATGATCAGTTTGTTTATCGTTTAATTGTTTTGCTGATTTAATTTAATGTTCTCATTTGAAAATGGCAGGACGTAAGGAAAATTTTAACAAATTAGAAAAAAACCTGCTTTTGGAAATACTAAAAGATTTTAAACACATAGTTGAAAATAAAAAAAAAAAACAGATAACGTAAGCACTGGAAAAAAAAGGCTGCTTAGATCCGTATTGCGGAGAAATTCAATAGTTCGCCTGTGATATGTGAGCCAGTAAGTACTATTTTATTTTCTTCTGGATTTATCTTGGTAGTTATCTACTGTTCGATTGATCATTAAAATACATCCCTACTTTATCGTTACAGGCATCAGGGGATCAGCTACGACGCCTTTGGCAAAATCTAAAAACTCGCCAGAGAGACGCTCTCACAAGAGAGCGTCAGCATAGGATGGCCACGGGAGGTGGTGGTCCCTGCCCTGATGCTGATTTAAATCCTAACATAGCCGAGATATCTCCAGCTCTCTTTGTAGAAGTTCGTGACAGCATAGACTCTGACTGCAATGGTAGGTCATCACGGTAATTTCTATCTATCTTTGAATTATATTCCTTACTATGAGTAGTAAGCTGCTGCCAGTGCAGTTGCAGCTAATATTAGCTTACATTATTGATTTATTTATTATCAGCCTTATGATGTATCAATTGTTGGGCTTCCTCTCTGAGCAACTGCTTATGCTGTTATGTTTAGTTTCAGATTTGGTGACTCCAATTGAAGCAGATACACATTTATTTATTCAGCAAGAGCTATTAATGCCGCCCCAACCAATAAATGCCATAGATCTAGACCACACCCCAACACCAGACAGAACAATAAATACCAGCCAACTCCAGACAGATGCCAGACGTACCGCTTCAGCCACGGTTGAACCCAATACTGGTTTAATAGAAATTGATAACAGATCCAATCAATGCTTGGGTTCGATTCACGAACTGAATAACGATCTAAAATAAAGCCAAACTCAGCTAAACTATGATCAATGAATCTGTGCTTGAGGAACGTTCTAAAATTAAAACTAGACACAAAACTAGTTTTATACAGAGATCAATGCTTGAATTTTCTTCTGTACTACGGACCTTAGACATTCATTAGTTAAAGTGCACGTGTCTGCGCACAACTCTAGAAGCTCTCAGCCAGCAAGCTATACAAACTAACTTGTTCTAAACGTTCCACCTGAAAAAAATGATCATTAGTATTGCAAATAAGTCTTATCTTAATATATTTTGCGTATCGAAATATTTCACGGAGAGACCTGTCTCCCAGCAGTGGGAACGTTATAGGCTGAGTATGTTATCGAAATATTTATTGCACTGTAAAGTGTCTTTTTTGCAGAACCACCGCACCTCTGCTCCACGCCTCGGGCCTTGTACCCTTTTGGTTGACGGAGTTGAAAAGACTCGCTAGCTCTCTTAGAATTGGAGCCCCACCCGCTTTAAGGAGCTCTGTTGTTATTCTGGCATCAACCGGTGCCGTGTAGTTCTTTAGCTGCTCGAGAGCCTATTCTCGCACTGGTCGCCATCCAGGATATCCTCCGTGTAGTAGCGCGTTAATTCGACTCGATAGTCATCTGCACTATGTTCCGCTGGTATCGCCGTCCGCGTTGAGTAAAGGTGCCCATAAAAATCCTAGACTTCCTCGAGTATCTCGGACTTCGAAGTCACGATTCTACAGTCCGCAGTTTTTAGTTTCGTCAGATGGAGGTCCCATTTGACTAAACTAGGAACTGCTGATTGCTGAGCGAACACTTTCGACCCTCGGCCATGTTAACTGACTGCATCGAATTATAAGTCCGACTTTGGGCGGTTGTGGGCAAAAGGAATCCTCCTTTAAGAGAGAGAGTGGAAGTCGCATTTGAAACTATTCTACAGGGTTTTGCACCCTATATATTTCAAACAAATATACAGAATTAAATTCTTCGCATTTTCAAAGGTAAAACCTCAGATCACAGAGCTTAACACTCACCTCGCGAGAAATCCACATACTCATAAGTTGGCGCACGTCTGCACCTGCGTTGGACAGTAACTGTTGTCGCACATTCCGTTGAAATCTTACCGCACAATTGATACCACAGCTTTGTGGATTATGGACTGTACCTACAGATGCCATTTTTATAAAATCTTTGGAATAAAAACACGAAAAAACCAGAAGAAATTCTTTCATGCAACTAGGTAGAAAAATCGGAAATAAAAATGTTGTCTGTCACTTCTGTCAGTGTAAAACTCACAGGTAAAACTGATTGAAACTGATATACAAAGGGCCACAGAGCATCTTCAACGGGCTTATTAATTACGTTTCGTTCCACGGGGGTTCTTAAAGTACGTTACGCGTTAATATAATGTTTGGTCTGTTAATTATTAGATGATCCCTTTTTATGTGTAATATAATTAATATAAGTTATCTTTTACTAGTGGGCCCAAAAAAAAAGTCTACTTCCATTATCCCTTTTCTTGCCGGAGTGCACTGTCAGATACAGGTTCTTGAGTCATAGCATGCTAAAGGCTATTGCTATGCTATTAGCTAATATGACGATAGTTGATTAAAATTAGGTATGTTACTTTTGTTAATATGCGAATTAAAGAGTGTGCTCGCTTTAGGACGTCTCCTAGCGAGCGTTTTTAACAATTTAAAATCTTTTATTGTTTAATATTTTATGAACTTTCCTTCATACTTTATCCAGGCTTGGGACTGGCAGTAAAATGTTATACACTGGCGTATTTATTTATAAGTTCATTTGATCGTATTTACATGATATAGTTTTGTATTTTACATATGTACATTATTTACATTAAATTTTAAAGCATTCGTTTTCTGTAATCACAATTTTTCAAATTGGCATTTAAAAGTACCAACTGCTCAGTTTTTTTTTTACAGAAAGCCTTGTTTCTTCTCTCTGACAAAGTATACCCAACTTTTGAAATAAGTTCTCGGGGCACTAAATTCGCGACTACATTGCAATTTGTTTTAAACAATTTGCCGAAATGCGGATATTTGTATCGGCCACTGAATCGCCACCACTCACAAGGGTTACAGCTATTTTGTACAAACTCATCTTGCAGGTACGATTCTACTTCCTGTTGAGCGATTTGAAGTAGATTTAGGTTCCGTTAACCCTTCGTTTTTCTAAAATCAGATTTCGTTTTCCCCACAAACTAATGTCGTCGTCGTCCACCCTGCTCGACCGAGGTTCCGCGGTAGCTGAAGGAGGTTGCTCTGTCTCGTCTGTCACTAAAAGATTGAAGACTTTTGTCACTAGGCTGGATCTGGCTCTTTCAGCTGCATTTTCATTAATGAACATTGATATCTTGTATCTCGGGTCCAATATTGTGCACAATGCCAAACATTGATCGTGATCAATGATCATCATCAAGATTTTGTAATCTACTATTTATTTGGGTTTCGATGCATTCAACTATGTTTTTTATAGCATCAAAATAAGCTGGTTTTCGCTTCAGTTCTTTCATAACATCTTTCAACCCGCTTATGACGGCAATTGCTTTTGAAGCGCACACATATTTCTCTGCGCTTATTTCAGCCATCGCTTCAGCAAATGGTTTTAAGACTTTGCAGAGCTGTAACTAAGCGCGAGCCACTCTTCACCTGTTATTATTAGTAAATCTACGTCGAGGATTGGTGTCGTTGCTCTGACGGCATCTTGAATATCGGAAAAGCATTCTGTCATAAAATAGGTGGAGTTCCATCTTGTTGGAACTGATTTGATAAGTACCAAAGGTTGGCTATAGCCTTTTACTTTGGTTTGGTACTCGCATAAGTTTTTTTTTGGCCTTGTAGCTAGCATGATAGTACGTCACCATTTTCTTAACTTTTTTTAAAGTTTCGTCAAATGATCTTAATAGGTGCTGCAAAGTAAGGTTCAGCTTATGAGCCACGCAGCAACAATGTGTCCAGGCTAAAATATGAATTGCTCCGACTATATTTGCAGCATTATCCTTTTCACAAAAATTGATCTTATGTAATATATCCCATTCTCTATACACGTTATTCCTTAAACTGATGTAAGATTTTGACTTGTGCGTGCACCAAAAAACTGGATTCCAAAAAATCGGATTTTTAAAACCGTTTGTATAAAAACCTTAATTCAAAACCGGTTTGCAAAAAATTCTAATTTCAAATACCGGGTTCCAAGTCCGAATCTTCAAACCGGATCGTCATCAGAGTGTATCTTCAAACCGGATCTTCATCAGAGTCAGTCTTCAAACCGGACCTCATCAAAGTCCGTCTTCTGTACTTCAGACAAATCTTCTATCTTCAAAGATAACCCTTTAGGAATAAGTCTTCAGTTTTCGGGAACAACTCTTCAGGAACAAAGCTCAAGGTTCGGGAACAACTCTTCAGGAACATTGCTTCAGGTTCGGGAACAACTCTTCACGAATAAAGCTTCAGGCTTCTGATAACTCTTCAGGAATAAATCTTCAGGTTCGGGAAGATTATTTGGGAACAAAGCTTCAGGCTCTGGGAACACTTCAGAAATAAATCTTCAGGTTCCGGTAACAACTCTTCAGGAATAAAACTTCAGGTTCTAATAACTCTTCAGTCATAAGGCTTCAGGATTGCGTCTTCCCGCATAACCTTGCAGGATTCAGTTTTCAGGCATGTCCCGGACGGGTCCACATGTAACCCTCCTGAAGAAATCCGGCTCGCAAGGACCAGCAGATGTGCCGGACGGGCGTGATCGCTTGGATGCGAAGGGTGTGTAGGGAGGGTGTATACCTATCCAGGTTTTATCCCGGTGTGTGTGTAGGTCTCCCAGTCCACGCGGCGCTGACGTCCTGCACCTATATATTCCAGATATCTTCAGGGTGGCTACCTTCCTTCGTTCGTCATATCGTGACCATATATATATATATATAGTGGTAATTCTTAGTAGTTAGGTGAGATGACACCGTAAATCAAACACAATTGAGTTAATCTGTAATAAAAGTTTTATGTTTGTTCGTTACATGTCTTTGTAACACTAATTATAAAATATAAACATTTAATTAACTGTAAAACCTTACCTGTAATAAAAGAAACGACATTTAATGCTATTAATTACAATATCAATTTCTCCTAACAAACAAGTACCGTACCAAACTTTAAACTTTTCACCAGTGCTGTCATTCGACCACAGATTAAAAAAAGGCGGGCGACATTACGATCTGCCACTGTAATACTAGTAACGCGGCTTTTATTCTAATTAAAGAAAATATATTTTCTTTACATATGTACCAACGTTTTGGATATCACCACAAGAAACAGTTTCCAGACTTTCGTCTAGGAGGGGGTTGTTTTTAGACTTCTGATGTAGGGTACTTTACTTGATTAAATAACACAGATTTCTTACAAGTCTTCAGGAAGCAATTTCGGAACACTACTTTGACTATATCGATATACTAAGTTAATTAAATGATGAAATAAAGCAAAGAGCAATATAAACAGTAGAACTATATATTTTAAATATTAATTTACAGAACGACCATAACAGTGCACGAGTGAGCGGAAGAAGAGAGAGAGGCCTTCTGGTGATATGCAATACAATGACATATGTATTGCTATAAGAATTAGAGGCGGCGTTTACTCTTCTCAACATTAAAGAATTAAATAAGAACCTTGCCGATGACTACAAATTACTCAAAGTTACACGTTTACTAAGGTACTATGAATCTTTACCGTAACGAGGACCGCGAATTGCTTCCAGTTTTAAAGTTTTATTTGTTCTATATTTCATTACAGTTTTATTGGAAATAAGCACATAACACATCAATTTATTAAAATACATATGGCATGTTACGTAACCCTGAATTCCCCATCTCCTGAGATATCTATATATTAACTACATATATCTTTCCATACTGAAAGAATATTTCGAGGAAAACCGAAAAATTCCGAAATATTATTTTATAAGTTGTTTTCCTCGAAAACTACTGAAACGATTTCAAATCTAATTATAGACATCTCAGGCTGGTCGATAGACCTAAAATAATCTGATATTTAAAATCTGACAACTATGATTTTCAGGGTGTGACACGCCCTGAAAGAGGGTTAACAAAAAACACAAATCTTAAGAATTGCTTAACTAGAGCAACATGATATACAAACTCAATTAAGTGGGTTTTATATTAACGTTATTAATTAATGTTAGGTCTGTCTCGGTACTAAGTTACCTGGACGCACTAGAAAGCTATAGATTACGGCTATATAGCCCACTTAAATGAGGTCTGTAGGGGTGGTACTTACGGTTTTTTTTATAATAGGCACTTATTCACCAGTGTTATTGGTTTAACTATCACTCTTATCACAATGAATTTAAGGTAATGTCAAAAACAAACTATATAACTATGTAGTGACGCATCGTCGCGAACAATACCTGTATTTGATGCTTAATATGATGCTTTAATAAATGATGCTTAATGATAGCTTTAATATGATGTACTGAATTTTAATGTATATGCATATTGTTTGCTAGGGCAAAGCTCTTTAGAAATTCCGGCCGTGTCTTTTTGGGGCTCTCTTAATAAATTCTTCAAATGATTACTCATTATTTTCTGCAATGGTATGACTTTTGACAGTGCAACATTTTTCTCTGTCGATATCTCCATCGTGATATCGTTAAAAATTGTTAAAATAGGCACGGCGGCAATCACTGCCCAGTTATTTTCTGTTAAATTTAAATCGCTTCTTATAAGTGCGACTGTTGTAATTACTGATTCCTTTAGAATCACAATACGTGACAGCATATCATAGGTGCTATTCCATCTTATTGAAACGTCCTGTTTGAGTTTTAATTGTGGTTGATTTAATTGTTTTTGAATGTCATGCAATTTTTTCTGTGCTTGAGCGCTTCTTTTAAAATATTTAACTATGTGCTTAATAACTTCATTGACAGTTGCATTTATATGCACAAGATGGACAATGTAATGTTGGCGGCGTTGTCGCTCGCAGTTGCCGTGATTTTTTTACTGAAGTGAAACTTCTTATGCGACTTCCAACAAGGTTGGTTAAACGTTTAACGCAACCGACGCAACAGAGTGAGTCCGTTTCTCTTCTTCCGTGCGGAGGGACTCCACGCACTTTTTATTTTTCACTCTTCAAACAGATTCCTTAAAAATTCCGTTATGTTAACACTTGTATGCCGCTAGGAAAGCTCAATGCACCCTAGAAGGCTCTAGTTTGGTTTCAGAAGTATTTAATGAGCAATCACTGCAATAAAACTGTCTTTGTTAATTGAAGTCCAACTATCTGTTGTTAAACATATCGCTCTAGTAGATTCTAATTTAAATTTGACTTTTTCCTTAATCTCTCATAAATCTTTGGCAATAAGCTTTGTGATAGCGTTTTTCTTGTGGGTAACGAATACCCCGGACAAAGCATATAACATTATATATATATACATAGTTGTATACATTTTTGGAATTCCTTCTCTTCATATAGTCGGAATGGATGAATTTTTTTAGCAATCATTATTATCAATTGCTGATATTTTTTTTCTGCGCGACGAGGTGGCAGACTCTTAGCATTTATTACAAATTCCCTCATTGTTGGCTGCGTGGGCATTGATAATTGAGAAGAGGTAGAAGGAAGGGAAATTAAATTAAGTCTAGATCCACTACTCACGTCTTACATTGGCTGGGTTGGATCTTGTGAATCTTGTGGTGGTGATCGTTGTGATACCGGAATTTCTTGCCTTCCAGCGACAAGTGGAACTGTGGGATGTCTAGTTCGCACGTGTCTTCCTAGATTACTGAGATTACCAGACTGATTACCTGACTGTAATCCACTAAAACTCCACGGTGTCCCCCAGTGCCGCTTGAGGCGGGAACACGGAAACACGCAAGCCATCCGCGAACCCGCCGCGGCTGTCCGTCACTGGTCCCTCTTCGGGGGGAATAACCCCTATCACAGGCGCACCAGAACACATGGCACGCCGTGACTACCCCAGGAACCAAATAGCATAAGGGCCCCAAACGACCCCGTGTCTGGCACCCTTGGTCCCCTGTGACGGGTCAGCACAGTGGCCCCGCCGCCTACCACTTTTCGGCCGCAGGGGATAGGGAGAGCGGCCAACGCTATACCGACACTCCTCCTCTCCTGCGGCCCCACCGCGTCCGCCATCAAACGGTGTAGGCCCCGTCCAGGCCACGGAAGGGAAGAGCGCTACTCAGAAATACCGGCACTCCTCCGCCGCAGCTTGTAACCCTCAGCCGCGATGCCTCCCATTCGACATCGCGGCGCGCCTCAGTTGCGATGCACCTCACCGCAACCTACTTTTTGGTCGCTACGTCGTCGGCTTGGAGGCAAAAGCCCTGACGAGCGGCCCCACCTTGGGGTTCTTCTTCGCTTCACCGTGGGAGGGTGACCACGACTACTGAGCCCCCCCGCAACGACAATGCGGGAACCCACTGGGGGGTAGTAACTATAGTAAGTCACCATGTCATCAATTTGTCTAACAAGAAAAGTTGCATTGTATTAGTTATTTTTTAATGTGAAAGCAATTTTTTTTTAACCCTTAATAGGGCGGAAGAAAGAATGATTGAAAAACTAGGTTATGTGGTATTATTTATACGTTTATTGGGACCTTTTTTAACATTATTTATGAAAATCTAAAAATATATAATCACAAGTACGCGAATTTTCGGTGGTAATTATTTTACCATTGCCCGTTTACGCTAAGGTGCTGGTGGTAATTATTTGACCTTAGCCCGTTAAGGTACTAGAAGTAGAGCTGCTACAATCCATAGCCTCTCCTTCTTCTGAAGCAATATGAAAGCTTTTGAAGCATGGTGTGGCACATAAAGCTACTTTACAGACATCGCAAATGATTCTTGATCGTTTTTGAGTATTTTTCGTGCTGCAAAATCGGCATCTAGTAAATTTTCCTTGGTCTTGTGGGTAGTGAGGTATAGAAGAGCGTCTGATTTCAGCCGGTACCCCGAAATTTCCACCTTGCTTGTTCCTGAAAATAATACTAGTGGTTCTTTTTTCCCTGTGAATCCATCTATAAGACTGCGAGCCAAACGAAGTCGGAAATCTCGATGTGTGTGAACCGATTGCATGTGAACTTGTATGTAAGCTATGTACGCGTTGATGATAGCTGCATCAAACATGAAATAAAATAGGCGCAACCAGTTGCGCCTCGATTTTCGGCCGATTGGATACGAGGCACGAAAGTGATCAAAATGATCCACACCTCCCATGTTCACAGTATATTGCGCAATAGCAGTTGGGATGGTAATATTTTTTTTAGAGCCATCCTTCTGTGTTCGTTTGATCGTTGACACCGATTTTGGGTTGTGTGCTGTTGTCAAAATGTTCACCAGTTGAGTATCCATCCACTGTATAGCAGAAACGGGAGCTTTGGTTTTATACATGAACTCGTGCTTTTCAAGTTTTTCCTTCTTGAGTTTATTTTTGGGCAACAACTTTTCTGGTAAGCCTTTTCGGTTCAATCGCACGGTACCAACGGCATATATTCCTTTCTTTATCAGCAAATCTGTCATTAGAGGAATGCCAGTAAAGAAGTTGTCGAAAGCTACTAGAGTATTGCGTGGAACACCTTGACATAGTTTCATCACGACATTATACCCTAAGCCTTCCTCACTTGATGCATTTTCATCTGCTTTGCCGATATAGATATCAAAGACATACATGTACCCGGTCTTAGCGTCACATCGGGCCCATACCTTATAACCTCTTTTTATAGGTTTCTTTGGCATATACTGTTTGAGTGTGCTTTTACCTTTAAACTTTACCATGCTTTCGTCCACCGATTGATTGCTTGATTGTGAACATTGGGTCTGGAATACTTCGTTTAGTCTTGTTATCATAGGACGTATTTTATAAAGCTTATCATGATCGTATCTCTTGCGGGTTCTTTAATATTATCATTTAAGTGAATGTTTTCCGTCAGTTTTTTGAACCTCTTTTGAGTGAAAGTTTGGGCAATATCAGGATTTCTATAAAAAGTATCAGTTGACCAATATAGATTTACATCAGGTAAGGGGTGAAGACCCATCATGATCAAGATACCAAGATATGCACGCATTTCAGCTTCAAATGTTGGAATCCAGTGAAGCGCTTGCCTTTGTACCGCATAAATATTTGTTTGTTCTACCAGCGACTCTACGAGATCACGAGGGAAAAAATTGTCAAAATATTCAATAGGCTGTGTTTTATGAGTGACGCTCATGTTTACAGTCAGCCGTTTATCAAACTTTGGTATGCTATGTTTTGAAACCTTATCTGACCAGATTTGTGCTACGCGAATGGGCCTACTTTCTATGTGTGTGCTCGGCGTTTCATTAGGCACTATGTCAGACTGAGCCGGAGTCGGGTGGTTCGATTCAGAAAGAGCGCCAAAAGAGACGTCGCAATCATTTTCATTACGCGTACTTACTTCCCTCACCGGTTCTTCAGTCACTGCTGATTCAACGCTTTCTAAATATTCTACCGAAACACGTGGCCCGGGAGGGTCTTGAACATTTTCTAATCCTCTCATCTCCATCATAGGCTCTTCCCCAAATATCCTTGATAGACCTCGCGAAATTTCATCGTCGTAACCCAGTACGCAATCGCCCAAAAGTGGTTCTTCTGAAACGCTTTCGTCGCTACTTTCAATCGCGGAGAGATCATCTTCGAGAATACTGGCTATAATACTGTCAGATAACTGCTTTTTGTTCGACATTCTCCTGAAATAACAAATACGCTAATGGGTAACGGTAACTATATTACCACCAAAAACTACAAAGTTTTCGTAACCGGGCAATGGTAGGTAAGAGTTTTACCACCGAGTTTACGACGATTTTCTAATTAGCACAAGTTTCACTTCAAAAATTATTCTACAAGTCATGCAGGATAATATAATCAATTTTCCTATCAAATACCACAAAACCACTTACCGGAATCTTGTTAAAACAAAATTTCAATTGAATGGCGCCAAACACCTCAGAGTTTCAAAATTCTTCGATATTTGTTTTTGAATGTTGATAGTTTGCAAACTTTGACAGTTAGCTTAGTTGCCAGTACTAATAAAAGTTATAAGGATATTCCCACATAAAAAATATCGTATTTATGAAAGTGTAAAACGAACTACTCTTGCTCTATGGTCAAAAATCTGAGGTGGTAAACAATTGTCCTTTGCCCTATTAAGGGTTATACTAAAATCGAAAACATGATTCTTTATAATAAAAAAAAATATATTTAGTGTCTGAGTTTTTCAAACTGACCTATATTATATTAGCCCACCTAGTTAGTTATATATTTGTATTTATTCATTTTAGAAGCAGTATGAATAGTTTTATCAGAGAACTAACTTGCGAGGAATCTGGAGAGTTCCATAACTTCTGCCGAATGTCAAAAACAGATTTCGTTTTTTTTTTTAATAACATTGAACCTCTGATCAAAAAACAGGATAGTCAAATGAGAATCGCTATACCACCAAAAATACGTTTAGCAATAACATTACGTTATTTGGCCACAGGGGACAGTTATCGAAGTCTTCACTTCCTTTTCAAGGTGTCACATCAAGTTATCTCTTTAATAGTGTCTGAAGTTTGCACCGCTATTAACTCTGTTCCAAAGGATCGTATTAAAGTAAATATACATAGTACGTAAAATCTCTTTATTTTTTTTAATAATAATATAGGAACCGTGGTTAATACACAGGGGAATGTTCATTCAGAATTTAATTAAGAATGCATTCTCTTTAATATTATTTGCTGGTAATAGGATTTCTTCAGATAATACAGTAATTCTTTTTCGGAATTCTGATGCATGATGAACTATATTTTGTGATATTGTCCTAAGTAGGGATTCTGAATTCTTCCAATTTGCACTAGAGTCTGGCAAACGAAAGTAGGGACTGGAAAAGCGCGGCAAATTTAAAAATTCTCAGCCTAGTAACCCCAAAATTTGTATGAAGTACCTGGAATAACCTGACTTGATACTTTAGAGTTATTTGTTTTTTTTTGTTAAAACAATATTTGTACAATACTGCTTGATAGCATGCGGACAGGTCCAAAAATGGGAACCTACGGTGCTTGTTGTATGTAAAGTCGTATTTTTAATCAGACGAAGTAAACTGAAGTTTTGAGATATAAAATCATGTCTACCCATTATGATCCAAACCAAAGAGACATTTCGTGCGTGACATTTAGAAAATCAGTTTACTTCGTTGGAATAAAAATACAACTAGGTAATAGAGAATTTTACATAAAATAAACCTCACCTATTATTTTTTCATCAATATCCGGAATCCATCTTGAGTCAAGCACCTGTCCCTGTCTCTCCGCTGGTAGCGCCCTCTATACTTACCGTTGGTACTAAGTATTTTAAACGCGCATCGGGTGATGGCCCGATTTACTGTCATTATGAAACTCATGATGCACCAGGTAGACCTTACCTGGATTCCGGATATTGATGAAAAAATAATAGGTAAGTTTTATTTTATGTAAAACTATCTATTATTTGTTTTGTATCAATATCCGGAATCCATATTGAGTTATGTGTTTGTTATCACCTGGTGCGCTTAACCCAAAGACGCTATAATGTGTATAAGGACGTAAAATAAAAATTTGGTTATTAAAAACGAATGTGTAATAATGAAAATGTATTACATTAGTATGATGATACAGGTTGCAGCCATACATGAAATAACAAAATAAAAACTAACGAAAACTATAGTACCGAATCCTTCAATGAACAGGATCAAAATAATTAGATAAACAGAATGATTGGGAATATTCGAATCATTTTGCAATTCCCTTTGATAATAATTTTGGAAGGTATGAATCATTTTCCAGTTACCAGTCGCAAGAATTTGATCAATCGGAAAGTTTTCTACAAAATTGTAAGAAGGTACTGCAGATCTTACTGAGCCTGGAGTTGCATTAATACCACTAGCTTTTAAGAGAGATCTCACCCATCTGCCATTAAAGGTTCTAGAAGCGGGTTTTATATCCCCTTTAGCTGTAATAAACAAATGTTTTATATTTCCTCGACGGTTTCTAGTAATAAAAACTTATGTATGTATTTAAAAACTTACCAGTGATTGAAGCTATTTCATCCAAATACTGGTTCTGGGTTCCAAGCCACTCCTCAAAGAGGGGACTTACCACAGCTATCGTGGCGTACCCAAAGATATCTGGCTTATTTTGTTTGCTGGCTCATGTTTTCCTCTATTGTTAACAGCATTAAAAATACCAGTACTACTGCGGTTTAATACAGCGTTAAAGACGACATATGGTCCAATATTAAGAGTATTCGTAAAAAACTTTTGCCAATCTTGCTTTTCATCCTTTGTAAAGTAGCATTTTTTTGTGTAAGTTCTTTGCTCACGTTTATTTTTCACAGCAAAAACTCGCTTAGGACGTTCTACACCTACATGAGTAATAATGTAATTTTTTCTACCCACGAAATTAAGATTCCAGTAGTGGCGACATATTTCGTTTCTAGCATTCTCATCAAAGTTATCGGAACATTTAAACTTACATTCTGAACAGTTTATGTCCTTTGGAACCCTTTGCAGGCTGATCCTTAGTGCTCACCTTTTTTTGCTACGTTTATTGCCCAATATTCAGGATTCGACTTTCTCCACCTTTCCAGCGGTTTAACTTTTTCTACATTTCATTTAAAATTTCCTCATAGAATTAGCAGTATCAGCCGACTATTTTTGTTTTCTATTTTCTTCCCGTAGCAATTTAATTATATTATTTTGGTCTAATAAACCATCGACTCGCATCATTACTGGGCTGTAGGTAATCTTCCAGAAAATGTCTAGGGGCTCTATCATAAGCGGGCTCTTCTTCAAGTAAATCTCGAAGAGTAATGAAATCACCATCTTGATCCATGTGGTGGATCCAGGAGGGTATAGAGGATCTTCGTTATTAGATACATCGCCGAACAAGCTTTCCATCTCCATCTTGATAACATCGCCAACATATTCATGTCGCGAAAATCTTGGTACTGGTTGACGACCTGGAAAAATAATGTATTTTGTGTTTGTTAGTGTAGAACGTATATAATATATTATGTACATATTGTAAATATAATGTGAGTCACCTACTGAGGTATGTAAATAACCGTTGCTTATGCAGGAACACATACTTGACTGTCGACGCACATACGTTAATATTCCACATTTACGCGGCCAAAATTGAATTTTAAAAACTTACGGTAAACACATAAAATAGCACATGCAGAGCTAGAATACAGTTCCGAGAATCCTAACTGAGCCCTACCACCTACCATACACCCCGACCGCTTTCAGGTAGTCGATACTTGACCCGGTCAAGTAACGAGCGCACCGGTTGACGGTCAAGTTGACCGTCAACCGGTGCGCCGCTCGTTTTTGCTGCTTAAAGTTACAAACACAAAAGTGACAACATTAATATATTTTTTTGTGTGTCAGTTTTGGAAGTAAAAGTGATGGATTCCAATAACACAGGTATGGATCTTTATTATTTACTTACCCAAAATGCTCAATTCGAATAATTTGGGGGTTTCAAACACGGGTTGTTTTAGACAAATTTAAGTACAATTTGTTGTATTTCTCGATGAGATACGATCATCATTCTTTTTTACACGCTTTATATTATCTTCACTTGTATCTTTGTTTGTTAGTTTGTTTGTTTGTTTTTTATTTGAAACTACAATCCTTTGACTAAAAGAAAATACAAAAACCAGCTGCGGAAGAGTACAGATGACAAAATGGGGGCCCTTTTTAATCATTAAGATTTTATATAAAAATATAACCATTTTTTTATTAGTTAAGTAATCTTAGCTTTTCGCTGTTTTAGATACCTCAAGCACATCAGGTGTGAAAATTGTTACTCGGAAATACCTTTATCAGATTATGAAAGATGAGAATTTACCGAATTTCGATGCAAAAGTGAATTATTTAGAAAGTCATTTATTATTAAACTATGGCAATACAGATGAGGACATAAAATACATAAAACAAAGGTTTTCTTATTATTTTCTTTATAAATCAGTGTTAAAAGACAAATGGGCCAAATGCCACTGAAAGGAAGAGGTTTACTTGAAAAACAATGAGTCTTGGTTAAATGGAACATTTCAACTACCCATAAAATCATTGAATCGGCCGGGACGGCCTTCGAAATCATTTGACGAATTAAGTGAACGAAGCAAGCGTCGAAAAACCGAAGAAATCCGAGCAACTATGGGCGATGACGTCATTGTTCACGCTGCACAAACAACCTTAAGAGTACAAGGAAAAAGGGATGCGTCGAAAATCCTAAAAGAAATAACAAAATAATTTCCCTAGTCGAGCGCATGAATACAGAAAAGCAGTCGACGAAAAAGGAAATAAAGATAATGTCACTCCTTTGACACCACTACAAGCTTTAACTATGTTCGTTGAGGCCGATCTAACAGGACGTCAGTACGAGATCATTTGAAACACAAACAAGGTATTTTATCCCCCATATCATCTATTGTTACAAGCAAAACAAGAATGTTATCCACCAAAGGGAATGTTTACGGGTCACAGGTACCTGCGCGGAAAGCAGCTTACAAAGCCTTATTGACAATACCGTTACACGGTTATCAATTTTCTTGGAAGAAGTGCTAATTACGCTTAACGAAGAACAAAGAAATTCACTGAATATAATTTGTAAATGGGCTTGCGATGGCTCCCAACAAGCTCAATACTAACAAAAATTTGATGGTGATGGTGAATCAGATGCAAATATATTTTTGAGCTTGTTTGTGCCCATTAGAATAGTACGTGGAAAGGATAAAAAAAAAATATCTGGCAGAACCCCACGCCATTATCCCCACGATTTTGCCACCTAATAAGATTCCAGGTTGTAAAAGAGTCTACTGACGTGACAAAGAAAGAAATAAGATACGTCGAAAGTTCTGTGAAAGCACTGAAACCCACTGAAATAAATTTGAACCAAACAAAATGTTCTTTTGATAATTTTTTTGAAATTACTATGGTAGATGGAAAAGTATGCAATGCTGCAACCGGAACAAAGTCTACTAGTCGGTGCTATATTTGTGGTGTAACATCGAAAGACTTCAACAACATTGAAGATAAAAAGGAAACATCATGTTTTACGGGTGTTAATTTTGGGCTTTCTGTATTGCATGCCAGAATTAGATTATTTGAAAGTGTTTTACATTTGGCATATAAATTACCAGTAAAAAAATATAGAGAAAGGAGGTCTGAGGAAGAAAAACAACTAGAAGAAAAAACAAAAAAGCACATCCAAGAAAGATTTCGGATTGAAACTGGATTATTGGTAGACATGCCCAAATCAAATTTCGGAAATACCAATGATGTACCTACCAGTAGAAGGTTTTTTGAAAATCCCCATTTGGCAGCAGATATAACCGGGATAAACTATGAACTGATTTATAGATTAAAAGTGATATTGGAGACAATTTCAAGTGGACATAAGATAGATTCACAGAAATACGATTCTTATGCCAAAGACACTGCAAAATTATATGTAAGCCTTTATGGATGGCACTGTATGACTCCGACCATGCATAAAATATTGACACATGGTGCCACTATAATAGAAAATGCTTTGCTGCCAATAGGTCAGCTTTCCGAAGAAGCCGCAGAGGCCCGGAATAAACACTTCCGTGTATATCGCGAAAACTTCGCCAGGAAATTTTCCAGGGAAAATTGTAATATTGATGTGTACCATAGATTACTACTGAGTTCGGATCCACTTATTAGCAGCCTGAGGCCCAAGGAGAGATCCATCCCCAGAACATTTTGCCCGGAAACAATAAACATGTAGAATATTGACGTATGTGCGACGTTCGGCAAATCCGCTTTGTTAGTATTGTACACGTCTGCGACGACTGTAGAATGTTGAATCGGTTCGCTATCACTTTCAGAAGAAGGGTGATATCCTAGAAACATTAATTAAGTGTTAACTCATCGTCTACTTACAACATAAATCTTTTTTTTTTATTATAACTAAAAAATGATATATTAAAATTACGTAGTTAGAATAAATACCTTGTGTTTGCACTATTATTGAACACCTAAGACACAATCTTCTTTCCTCTGGACGACATTATCACATACACTTTTGTTTTACACAAGCTCACAGTTTTCACAGTATTTAAATAAAAATCTGGATGAAATGTAACACGTGCGCACGCGACGATATTGGAATGAGACTAAAAACGTTAGCAAGCTGACCAGTTCTTCGAAATTTGATTCTTTGACTGATCCTTATGGCAAAAATTTATTTTCACTTTCAGCTCTGTAACACATGTTCATATGAAAATAGGTTTTAAAGATATCGACGTTCGAATATTTTTTGCCCGAATGAATCAGAATTTGTTACAGATGAATCAGAAACCGAAATAAAATGAAAAACTTTATGTAGATGGGCTCTGTTTTAAGAAAATAATAATATTTTAACAATTATATTTTAAATTTTAGCTTATATTATGTAAATAAAAATTGTTTATGCTTAGGTAATAATATATGTTTGTTAAATACGGGTCCCTAATGAATATCGCTGACCCCGCACATTCCCACAGGTTTAAGCTAACCGCATAGAAACTGCCACGATGACATCCGCTGAGCCACGAGCCGTCGACGCAGCAAAATTCAATAGTAGCATTTAATTATTTTTAAGTATTTTTGTGTCATTCCATATTCTAACAACGAATAGGTTTCACCAAGTAAATTGTAATAATTCCATTAAATTAAATAAGTTTTAAAATCAGTTTTGTTTTTTTTCGATCTGCCGTCTGCAGTTTACGTTATTGGCGCAGTTAGGAGTAATTCACATAAAAAACCGGACAAAATTATTTTATATTTTATTTTACTATTTTATGAAATAAAAGTCAATAATTCATCATAATTAGGCATTTATTTAAAAAGAAACCAATTAAAAAAAAATTAGAAATCTAAGAGAGTATTTACTCTTAAAACAGGATTTGTTTTCAAGAGGATAATCATGAGGAGACCGAATCAATCAGAATCACTGTCTCCGAGTTCACATGTGATTTGGTCCTCATCATCTTCGTCGTCGGAACTGTCACAATTCAGTGTTTTCGTGAGAAGCATACTAATAGCTTCCTGGGAAAAAGACTTGCTTTTCTTCTTCCGTTTTATTCGGTTGCAGCTGATGAAGGGATCAGATGTCAGCAACAGCCTATTTAAAATATCTCTATTGCAGTCCACTCTTGAAAATTTTCTTGCAAAGTCTACGCGATATTTACGGAAATGTTTGTTCCGGGCTTCAGCAGCCTCCTCTGATAGCTGTCCGATAGGTACAATGTGACTTGATATTACTTGAGCGCCATGCATCAAAATCTTGTGAACTGTAGGTGACATAGGATGCCAACCATACAATTCCACGTACAGTTTGGCAGTTGTGTGAGCAAAGTCATCGAATTTCGCCGGATCAATATCATATCCACTTGATATCACTTCAAGAATGATTTGGAACCTTTTTATCAAATCTATATTTATTCCAGTAATCCGAGATGAGCATTCAGGATTGTCAAAAAATCTTCTCGACGTATTTCCGTCGTTACTATTGCCGTAACCGACTTTGGGTATATCAACAAGAAGGCCCATCTCTTCTTTGAAGCTTTTTTGTATTTTCTGTTTTGTTTCTTTCAAAACATTTTTGTCTTCTGCCGTTCGGGCTTGCCACTTCTGTAAGGGCGCTTTGTACGCCAGGTGCACCTGGACACAATAGTTCGAAGAAACGAATTCTCGCGTGCAGAATGGAGAGTCCGAATTTCAGAGACTCTTCACAAACATTACTTCTTTCAAGTTTGTTGAAGTCCTTAGATGTCTGTCCACATATGTAGCATCTCATTGTTGAAGCCGTATCAGTCGCGGCATTGCACACCTTTCCATCGACCATTGTGAGCAAAATGGTGTGATTTATTTTAACGGAATCTTCCATACCAGTTGTTTCTTTGAGATTCCTTGCTTGTTCTTCTATATAGGTGATTTCTTCCTTTGTGATATCCTTTGTTTCGTGAATGAACCGAGCCCGGATAGGACGACAGAATCTCACTGAAGAAGGCACTGGATTTTGCCATACAAGTTTTCTTGTCTCTCCACTAATAGAAACAACCATTCTCACAGGTACAAGAGAACTTAAAAATATGTTGGCATCATCGTCGCCAGTGTTGGCAAATGTCTGTTTAAACTGTGTCTGGCTAGATCCATCACAGCCCCATTTTGATATTAAGGTAAGATGTTGTTTCTCAAACTCTGATAATGTTTCAATCACTTCTTTTAAATACTGAAGTAGTCGCAAAGCTGTATGGTCCAGCAAAGCTTGAAGTTCCACTTCAAAGCTAGTTTCAGTAACTTTTATGCTGTCTTTGGCGGGATAACACTCCTTTTTCGCTTTTTGTAAAAGCGAATAGCAAGGATAAATTTCTTTTCGGCCACCTTGTATTAATTCCCACTGCCCTCTTGTAAAATTACCTTCTACAAATAACGCTAATGCTTCTTGTGGTGGCTTTTCTCGCGATTGGTACTTTTTTAGCTGACCGTATTGCTTTTCGGAACTTTTTAGCTCTGGTAGGCGTTGACGTTATTTCTTTCATAATCTTAGACGCATCAACATTTCCCGAAGTACCTTGACTCACGCTTGCAGCGTACGTCAATTCCTCAACAGGTACCTGGTCCCTTAAATCTTTTGTTCTTCGACGTTTGCTTCGATCACACAATTCTCCGAATTCTTTTGTTCGTCGGCCTGCTTTGTGGGTCCAAGAAGGTAGTTCCAGTGATACATTAAGCCATTCCATATTGTTTTCTACGAATCTCTTATCAGTATTACGGGCTGCTGACCATCTTTCTTTGAAACTGGTCTTGAAATATTTCAAAGAACGGGTAAGAACACTTGTTTCTTCGGGTGGACATGAAGTTAGTTGCGCAAGTCTTTCTTCTAACAACGAAAATTTTTCTTCAATCTTCTTTCCTTTGAACTCTTTGATAATAGTATAGAGCTCCATTCTGGTGATTTTTTGACTCTTTCCGAAGGATCTATGACAAAAGAAAACAAAATAATAAGCTTTGTCAGTATAATTATAATCTTCCCCATATTGTTTGAAGCACTATAAAAATTATGGGGTACGTTGGGGGATCTTTTTATTCATGTTTCTACTTCCTTAGAGTCTACATTTTATGCCCACATAAAAATTTCGAGGCGACAAGGCGCGACACATAAACAAAAACACTAATATATTTCTAATTTCTTTAAAAAAAAGTAAAAAAAGTGCCGCTGTTTATTGATGGCTATACAAGTAATAAATTTGGAAGAAACGTAGTAAAATAAACTTCAATCTATAGTACTAACCTTCTATATCCATGTCCGAATAGTTAGTCTCCTGTCGTTTGCTTCACGAAGCCATTTTAGCACAGAAAACTGATAAACACAAACGAGAGCGCCGAGAACAAAGACACGCGTACAGTGCGATGACTGGGTTCCGACTGACGTTGTGTGGCACTTGCGCGGGAGTTGAGGGTTGGGGGTCTGCCTTTTGATAAACCGGTTATCGTAGGTAAAGAAACATGTATTTTGGGTGCGGTTGGATTAACATCACTATTTTCAATTTTGTCCGGTTTTTTATGTGTAATACTCCTATGTGAGTCGGTAGGATACTCGCGGGCCGGTTCGCGAATCGCGTTAGAATCATTCCATATCGATCACCACGATCGCAAGTCCCCCGGGTGGCTATCCAGTCACGTCACGAGTATCCAGAATCTACAGTAAAGCTGCGGAGCTGCGTGGAGACTCCAGACATCGATTCACGAAGAAGGACCAGACATGAAACACATGTGAGTACACTAGAATCATTCTCGTGTTGAACCTTACGTTGCCGTAGGTGTGTGGGGAATCCAAATAACAAGGAACTGATTTCTTGATCACACTTTGTGTTATTCCACATGCACAAATATAGTTCGGCACAAGTAGTCAGTAAAACAATAGAAGGGGAACGAGTCAAGGTCTAAGCTGGGCAGATGAGCAAGCTACTTTATTACGACCGCACGGAAGTAAACGTATGTTATGGCGTGAGAGGGCAAATGACACGCGTCGGAGAGGTGTCTCGACTGGCGAGCGGCCGAGGGCGAAGCCCGCGCGCTGCATGAACGCCCGTCCCGCGACCGCGTGCGTTTCTTATCATTCTTCTTTTTTTTATCATTTTTTTATCATTTCTTATCATTTCTTATCATTTCGTATCATTATCTGTGTCGCGTATAGTTATAGCACGCGACGAACACTTATCCTTGTTTCTTTGTTCACAGGACCAATAGTATTTATTCACCACTTCCTTATTTTTGTTGAACGAAAACCCATCTATATTTAGCTTCATTCCACCTCTCTTGCTAAGGAATATGCTGCACATTTCGAAACAATTTTAATTACCTATACTAAACAATTTAGCACAAAAAATAAATAATGTTTACTTAGTAATGACTTATGATTAGACACAAATCATTATAGTGCATGACAATGACAACCTGCATGATGCATTTTTCTTGGTACTACCTTCATATTTACGATTATAGTAAATCTCAATATTGTTCCACTTACATCTACTAGATGGCGTTAGAAGTACGGCGCGCGGCGTGGCATTAATTCGATAGGTGAAGAACAATGTTAGTTTATAGACGATGAAAGAAACGAATTATTAATGAACTAAATATTCGATACGATCTTTCGACTAAATCATTATTAGTGTAGTGAAACATTAGTTTAAAATAAAATTAGTGCATTTGAAAATTCGGCGAAATGAAATTAGTTCAAATGAAATTAGTTTAAATAAATAATTACGCTAAATAAAAATTTACCAATGAATTATTCGGTCAAATGAATAATTCTTCGAAATGACTTTATTGCAACTAAAATTCTATTTAGTAATATTATATCAAACGTTGTTCTATCAAACAAGGGTGAACCCGACTGGCGCTGACCAAGGTCAGAAACACGGCACAATAACTCCTTGCTCGCACATCTTCTGTATTTCTACCTTCACGGTTTGCATCTTAATTGGTGATAACCTATATGGTGGTACTGTCGCGAATGCGAAGTAATATTCCCTATAGGTACAGATAATGACTAGTTAACGAAGTTTTCACTAGTAACAGGAAAAGCTAATTTATCCGTTTTTTCGATGTCTTGAAGAATATTAATTAATTCGGTAGTATCTAATACGGATTGATGTAATACATTAACTCTACTAAATGCTAACGCTGTTTCTACTTCATCTAAGCGGGTCAATAATATTTGAAAGTTATGAGTTAACATATTATAAGTATTTAAGGCGAGGTTCTTACTCCTTTGGAATTGAGTTTTGTTTAAAATTTCTCATATTTCCTCCATAGCTTTCTCAAGTATTATAAAGTTGTTTCTAGTTGCGTTAGTGATATTAACGAATGTGTCAATTATTTCGGAAACGAAAGTAACTTTATTCATGATTGCATCTTGTTGCAATTGCAGATTGTTTATCCATTTATCATATCTAAGTGCATCTTCGTTATCTAAATTTCCAGTAAAAGCTTTAATTATGGATCCGACGGGGTTGATAAGTAAGTCCCCTTTTTATTCTAATACTTGGAATTAACTGATTATAGTATTCCAAAGTTATGTTCATTATATATTGGGTTTGCAACTCAACATCAACAAACTACCATCTAAAACGTACATGCTTAATTTATCTTTCATATATTTGGATATTTCATTATATTTTTCTATATTATATTCTAGATTCCTATGAATTAAATTTAAGTCTAGTCTCTTAACTATATGCCAGTTAGTTGTATAGGCTAAGTGAAGCTTGTCCTTCTTTAACGGGGAGGATTCCCGGATTGCCTTCAATCCTTTGAAGTTGAAGGCCCAGGCTGAAGGCTGCTTGCATCGCTACCACCAGGACGAACCTGTGAAGGACGTTTTATGTCTTTAACTGGTATTTTCTTTGTTCTATTGGTTTTGTTCTGGACAGCTACTGTATTCCTTTTGACTTCATCTATAACTTTTGCTTTTTGGTATCGAGGCTTATCTTTACTACGTCTGGTATAAACTCCTTTCACATAACTGCTCGACCGGCCACCTAATTTAATTAATTATACCGTTGACCGACCTCTCGATTACGTCACCGCCCCATTTCGCCGTGGGTGGTCCGCTCTTATCGCAAAGTCATAAAAAAAACAAAGGATGTTTATACGTGGGTTGTTTGAAGTGTTTGGTGTATCGTATAGCTTAATAATGGGGCTTTTGAATAGTTTATGTTTCGTTTGAGTGGATGGTCGTAATAATTTATACAATTAGTTGTAATATGAGCCGCGAGAAGCCGCGAGATTGATTACGTAATAATGTTTATCGTAACAAATACATTTTTACAACAGAAAAAAACAAGCGATGACCTATATGTTTTAAGGTTTAAAATGCATGGTGTGTATATTCTTAACTTATTAAATGAATAAAACCACTTACCATTAGAACAAAATGAATTATTTTTTGCATTCCAAAATATAACCACAAAAATCACAAACACTTGACATTTATTACCGCGTAAACAAAACCCACAGATTACAAAATATTTTCTTCAAACGTTCCAGGTTTTCCGCATTTAAAACGTAGCATATTAAGCATGGAATCAGAAAGTACGGTTGCCACAGATAACTATTTAGTCGATTTTGCATAATAAGGCAAAATCTTCTTTTTTAATGTCAAATTGTTTTTCACCGCCGCGTTTTTCTTTAGTTTTCCCTTTGGTTTGTATCATTTTATCGATTATATAATCATATAGATATTTAGTGCACTTAACATGGTCCTTTACTAACTGTTGGATGTAGCTCTTATTAAAATCTACTGCAAAGAAACTTGAGACCTCGGTGTGTCCGAAGACTACTTCAAACGGTGTTAAACCAGTAGTTGAATGGATAGACTGATTATAGGACATAATAGCATAGGACAGAGGAGAATATGGCACCTATGTGTAAACTAATGTTATAAATGCTAACATTTCTTTTAATAAATTATTATTAAATTCCTGGGTCTGCAGTAATTTTTGATGGCACACCATTATTTGGCTAAATATTTTATAAGTGCTCTTATGACTTCCGGTGTAGATCTATTAGGTACTTCTATAGCGTGGCCTAATTTACTAAAAGCGTCAACTATTGTAAGGAAATAGCTACCTTCTATTGAAAAAATGTCTATAAAAAGTTTTTGAAACGGTTTTGTTTGGGTTTGAGTTAATTGTAGTTCAGGTTTTATGGGTTTCCTATCATACTTCATTTGCAAAGTTTGCATGAGTTGATAATGCAAGCTACGGTATGTTCTAAATTATTCCAATAGTATGTTCTTTTTATATGGGCTATGGTTTCTTTAATACCACGATGGCATGTTTTTCCTACGTGATATTTTAAGACTATTTCTCGTTATTCGTTTTCATCTTCAACGTTAACAACTCTTCGGTGCACTCATATATGCTTATTGCATGTTTTTTAAATAAAGCTGTAATAATGTTGGAAAATTCTTTACGATGGCGTTTGTCCTCAAAAAAGCTATAATATTTAATTTTAGGACGGATATATTCCTTTAAGACTTCTTTTGTTAATTCTGGTTTATCTGTTGGCATGTGTACTTCTATTACTTTTTGCTTATCCCTAGCTAAGTTTTTGACGCTGCACTCATTTCTATGTTCCGATTTTTAGTTATCTTCAAAATTGTGACGAATACATGATTTCAGTATTCATACAATGCGATCAAAATCAACTTAAATATCTTACTTTGGTATTACGACAGTTATTTGGGACATTTTTTGTGAGATTTTTTTATTATTAATTTTTTTATGTCTTTAGACATAAAAAAACCGGGGTAAGTTTTTACTTTCCGACTTTAGTCGGAAAGTAAAAACTTACCCCGGTTTGGGGCAAGTTGTTAACAAGCCGGGGTAAATTGTTACCATATGTGTTAAAGCTATCATTTGTGAAATAAAAGACCATAAATGAATGAACTAAGCCTGTTTATTTAAGCAATAATCAACAGTATCGTATGAATCATCAGGTAAACATTTGTACGTTATAACAAGTAACTATAATTTGTACTTAAACAATTATTTACCATTTAATAATTAACAGCTTATTAAATAATTTGTAGCTAATCAGCCTTGATAATTAGTTCAGTCTTCAATCATACTGCCTTGTCTTAGGCTGAAAAAACAATCATATTTCCGTCATAGGCAGAAAACATCATAAACAAATTATAATTAATCATCAGAAGATATATCAGAATCACAGTTCGGGCATATGTAGGTTAATAAGTCTTGATTCCGTCTACATCTGGAATGGGCCCAGTTCTTATATTCACACTGAACACCCACTGACACTTGACACTGAATCCATTCTTCTCCAGAACGTGAATTAGAGTAACTGTCACAGCACACTAGACAATAATACTCCAAACTGACATCTTCACTCTCAGAACTTTCACTACTCATTTGTAAAACTTGTCGTTTATCAGACTTCCCCTTTCTTTTCCCTTCCCCTTTCCTTTTCCCTTTTCTTTTCCCTTTCCTTTTCCACTTCCTTGCTTTGTTTTACCCTTCCCTTTTCCTTTGTTTTTTTTTCACTTCTTCATTGTTGATGCTAACTTTCATTTTCTTGCTTTGCTCTTCTGCTAAGGCTTGTTTTTCTGGAGTATCTGTTAAAACAGCGGACTTTCTAAGACGTCTCTTGTTTATTCTAATCCTTGGCAGTGCCTTTGGTAAAGGACAAATTACTTCTGGACAGAAAGGGCCTTGATCTCCCAGTTGTTTTTCTATGACACCAGAAGATCAGCAGGCAGATTAACAACCCCTGATGGCCCCGGCGCATCAAATATTTGTCTTTCATCAGTACTAATGTTAACTGTTTCAGATGTATTATAGTTTATTCCAGTAACAGTCTCTAATACTGCTTCTGAATTATTCGTAATGGTGTCATCTGAAACGCCTAAAGCCACATCTGATGCGTTTATAGAAGCAAAAGGCCGATCTGTAACATACGATGGAGCATAGTCGTCTTCTGTAAACACGTTGGGGTCATAAGGCCAAATACCAGCTTTTCTAAAAGCGCTCATTACGTCTATGGGAGTCACTGCAAGAGGTAGCGCGTATCGAACTATTTCTGGGATCTCATATATTGACATCGTCTTGCCAGGATTATTGCGTAGCCAATTGTCCTGAGCCTTTGCACAATAGTTTTTGAAAGGTGCATTCACTCCAACATCTAAAGGCTGTAGGCTGTGTGTGCAATGAGGCGGGAATGATAGCATTACAATGGCGTTAGGTTTCGCTTTTTCCACCACATTGATATCAATATGAGATTGGTGATTATCGAGTAACAACAAAACTGGATCTGAGGGTGATGGTTTAGTATGCTTGATAAAATGATCCATATATGTCAGGAACTCCGTAGCTGTCATCCACCCTGAACTGTTCCCTGCACCAATTGATTCCGGTGGCCCGCCTTTTAAAAACAAATCCTTGGATTTAAGTCTTGGGAAAATAAACATGGGAGGTACTGCATGACCTAATGCATTTACTGCCAGTTTGACTGTAACCAATGTCCCTCGTTCTGCAGATACTACGGCTCCAACTTGCTTAGTTCCCTTTTTGGCAATGATTTTCCGCGGCTTTAGGACTGTGGTAACGCCCGTTTCATCTAAATTATATATTCATGACGGTGGAAATTTATATTTATCCAACACTGTCCTCAGCTTTGTAAAAAAATCGCTAACATTGTGTTTGTTAAATGATGTTGCCCTGCTGGCACTTGTTGACTCCGGTGCTCTTATTGACAGGTGAGAATTTCTTTTTAAAAAACGTATTAAAGTATTGTCTAAGGCATTAAGTTTAATTCTGGACAATGCATTTGCATTGTTATTTTGTCTACCGGGTTTGTACATAAATTCGTAATCGTATTCAGAGAGGTCTCCATCTCGTGAGTCTACTTCCTGGCTCTTTAACAGAATTTAACCATACCAATGGTCTATGATCGCTTAGTATTGTGAATTTTTTACCATATAAATAAGGTCTGAGTGTTTGCATGCCCAACAACTGCTAATAGTTCCTTTGCTATAGTGCTGTAACGTGTTTCAGCGTCGGTAAGTGTTCTACTTGCAAAAGCTATCGGTTTATTGCTAACAATCGGACCTTGCGATAAGACTGCTCCTAGCAAAGTTAGATGCATCCGTTATTAAAAGAAAGGGTTTTTCTAAATCTGAGAATTATAATAATGGTGCATTGGTAAGCAACTCTTTGCATTTTTCAAACGCGTTTACAAAGTCTTTAGTTATGGTGACTTTATTTTTTTTAAGGTAGTATATCATAGGTTGTGTTATTTTAGAAAAATCTTTGATGAATTTGCGATAGTATCCTACTAAACCTAGGAAAGTCTTAAAACTTATTTCCGCTGGTGTTCTAAGCAAAGGGAATTGTAGCACGGCTTTAATTTTATCATTATTTGGTTTAAGACCGTCTTTGGTTATTGTGTGTCCCTAAATATAACACTTCCTTTTTCAGAAATTCGCATTTGTCAAGGGTTACTTTAAGATTTGTTTGTCTAAGTCTATCGAATATTTTTCTGAGCTTATCAATGTGTTCTTGAAGGCTGGTAGAATAGACAATAATAATATCATCTAAATAAACAAGACAATGGTGCCGATTCTGTTGTCACAAAATTCTCTAAACTAAAAATCACCAAAATTTAGTTTATTCCTGTCAAACGACGTTTTCTATTCTGAAATTCACTAAACTGACACAACTTAACTAAATTTTAGTTTGACAAGCACTAATGACGTTTAGTTACTCAATTTAGTGAATATGGCAAATAACCTATTCTGAATATGCCGTTTTTCACCTAAAAATTTGATTGTCAAACAAAATCAGACTATTTTTAATCGCGACTAAAAAGGTATGGAATAAAATTAATTGTCAAGAACTAAAGTCAACAAAGCGCATTTTCTAGTATTTTACCTAGAACTTTGGAAATAATTCTGGAAGCCTATGTGATTGCAGCTGTTGTAGATTCAGCAGAAAAGTAAATACATATATTATTTTTGTTACTTAAGTGGTATATAATACGAAATGCATTCGTGAAAACACTAAGGAATTTTTGTACTGAAAATCTAAGTAGGAGCTCAAGTTCTTATACAAAGCTAGGTATCTTATTCTTATTACAGCTTTGTACAAAAACTGGATAAACCCACTTCCAGATTTTGTGAAATAAGAAGTAATTTTTTTATAGAAACCATCAAGAAAGGGTTCAGTTGGAAAGATTGCGAGATCATTCCAACCCATTCCAAATGGTTGAAGAAAAATTAAAAAAAAATCTTTAGACTGCCTAGATCCGGCGCACTTTATTTGGTGGATACTTTAAGGAATCCTCGGTTGAATGATGGAGTTCTCCCCAAACACATAAAGATTAGTACAGTTTTGTCGCCTTTAGGTACCTACATTTCTATTGTGGCCTTTCCTAACAGATGCTTACACTCTCTATGTAGGATATATACTTGCTAAATAAATAGTTTGTCAGAGATATAATTCCCGAGATATTGTGATTTTTCAGTAAGAGTGAGTGGTATCTCAGTGTATTTATGGATGATAGATTATATCTAGGGGGAGGCTACCAAAATCACAACTAATAGATAACTATGATTTTTTTTAACATAGACTAGAAAATAATGACACACCATACATACATTGGGATAAGAGCAGGAGACTTTACCTAGTACTACTTAGTACCTGTATGATAATAGAACTCATATTCAGATTCTAGCTGCACTCAAATTTTTTGCGCAAGGCAGCTATCAAATAGCTGTTGGTCAAGATACTTGGGCTTAGCCAGCCATCAGTGAGCAGGTGCCTAGCTGTAACAGCAGAGGAAATTTTGGCAACCTTATCCCCTCGACACTTGAGATTTCCCATGACCCGTGAAGAAAAGGAAGTAGCCAAGACTGAGTAAGTTCAGTTTAATATTTCTTAGTTTTAAAAGGTTATAGGTTTCTGAATGGCTTTCTTTAAAGCTCAGGTTTCACTGTCTATCTGCAGAAAACTCGAAAAAGAACAAATAATTAGTTTAATATAATTAAAGCATCCCTTTTTACAGTTAGCAAAATTGCACCACTCTTATTCTTGTAATACTTTGCTTGTTTCAGTTTTCAAGACATATAACGGGTGTCCCAAGAAGAACGCAATTTTTAAATCTGGCAACATTCGAAGTGTCATTGTTTGACATTTGAACAATTGTTATTGTTTGCTAGTAGAAGGTACGAGGTTAGTAAAAATGGAGCGCTACACGAATGAACAACGCATTCTCATTGTGAAATTGTTTTACCAAAATGGTGAAAGTTTTGCGGCTACAGTTCGCAAATTGCGATCAATTTGGGGTCACAATAATGCTCCAAAAGAGTCAACTGTAAAGTGATTAATGGATAAATTTGCCGAAACTGGGTCTGTTAGTGATGTAAAGACAACAACGCGCCATCGACCAGGTCGTTCGACCGAAAATGTCGCAGCTGTACGTGATGATGTCGCTCAAACTCCATCCACCTCAATTCGACATCGAGCTCAGCAAATTGGTGTCTCCAAATCCACTTTGCAGCGAATTTTGACTAAAGATTTGCATCTTCATGCATACAAAGTTCAATTGACTCAGGAACTGAAGCCAGCTGACCATGGACAGCGAAGGGAGTTCGTTAATTGGGTATTGGAGAGACAACATGAAAATGCTGATTTTGCCGATAAAATCATCTTCAGTGACGAGGCCCATTTTCATCTTGATGGCTTCGTCAATAGGCAGAATTGTCGCATTTGGGGTGAGGAAAATCCTCGAGTGATTCACGAGAAGCGAATGCATCCTCAACGTGTCACTGTGTGGTGTGGTTTTTGGGCTGGAGGAATCATTGGACCTTTTTTTATGAAAATGAGGCAGGTCAAGCGCAAACAGTCAATGGTGTTCGGTATCGTGAAATGATAACCAGTTTTTTCTTGCCTAGAATTGAAGAAATGAATGTGGAGGGCATGTGGTTCCAACAAGACGGCGCCACATGTCATACAGCCAGAGAAACAATTCAATTGCTGCATCAGTCATTTCCCGGTCGTGTTATTTCGCGTTTTGGAGATCAGAATTGGCCGCCCAGATCGTGCGATTTAACACCATTAGATTTTTTTCTTTGGGGTTTTTTGAAGTCGATGGTTTACGCGAATAAGCCGACGACGACTCAAGCCTTAAAAGAGGAAATTGGACGCTGCATTAATGAAATACCGCAGCATTCATGCAAAACGGTCATTGAAAATTTCATTAAAAGATCGCGTGCATGCCAGCAAAGCCGCGGCGGCCATCTGCACGATATATTGTTCCATACATAACCTCATTCTATCTACTTTACGATATAATAAAGTTTCATGATTTTTTTTTACATATCGTCGCCCAGCAGTGAAAACCACGTAAGTGTTTATAACTAAATTTTCTTGTCTCCTGACTGTACCTGTACTTACTTTTCGATGTATTTTGACACTTTACAACACAAATTGGGCACTTTGTACACACTTTCTTCAATTTTTAATCCGGAATAACGCTATTATCAACCGTACTGGCGAGTTTCTCAGACGAAAATGGCGGAGCCTATTTTGATACAAGGTTCTCATAGCACGTCATAGATAGCGCTAGGAGTAGCTGATTCGAAAGTTTGCTAGAGTAATCTGTGCTTACCGAGTTTATCAATCCAAAGAACAAATATAATTTTTTTTGAGGAAATGAGACACCCGAGGTTTTCACTGCTGGGCGACGATATCTGTGTTTTATTTAAAATTTAAAAATTGCGGTCTTCTTGGGACACCCTTTATAATATGCCGAACACATTAGGTGCAGTAGATGGGACCCATGTAGCAATAGCAAAGCCACCACTCAATCACCCTACAGCACCTGGCAACCTTTTTTACAACCGAAAGGGCTATTATAGCATCAACTGCCAGATTGTGAGTATGGTTTTAAAAGGTACTAGGTACATTTTAACATAGTTAATTGTCTTGTCTTGTTAAAACAACAAAAAACTTTCAGGTATGCAGTGCAAGGGGTAAAATTATTGGCCTAAACCCAAATTTTCCAGGGTCCACCCATGATGCTGCAATTTGGAGGGCATCAAGAATATACACATTACTGAGAAATGAGTTTGGGCGTGGGGAACGATCTCAGTGGCTTCTGGGTAGGTCACTAGTAAATTTTAATACCTAGCAGGTATATCTATTAGCAAAGTCCAATATAAAGTTTTATTTATTGTAGGAGATAAGGGATACCCACTCTAGCCATGGCTCCCATTATGGAGCTAACTACTGAAGCGGAGTCTGCCTACAACGAGTGCGCCACGCTAGGGCAAGGAATGTGGTGGAAATGTGCAATGGGCGCCTAAAAAACAAATTTAGATGCCTACACAGACATCGTTGTCTGCATTACCAGCCAGAAAAGGCAACTAAAATTATTCTGGCATGTTGCACCCTGTACAATATGTTTTTGGAAACATTGGATGGGAAGTGTACTAATTACTTTACTTATTAATATTATTATTCATTTTTTTTTGTTTTATTTACATTTGCATAATAAGAAATCTAACTAAGTGTATTTTTACAGATGAAGAAGATATCAATGTCACCGAGGACAGCGAGCAGGGTGCTATTGTGGACGATACCAGCACTGATTTCCTTGCCGAAGCAAGGGAAATTCGGCAATCGTTTGTCAACAATTTTAAGTAAATTAAACTTTTAATTTCTTTACTAATAAAACTTTAATTTTCGTCATAAACCTATTCATAACCCTAAACAATATAATAAACAATCAACAAAATATAATAATCATCAAAATAATTAACAAAATATAATAATCAACAAAATAATTAACAAACAGCATATAATTTAAGAAATTACTTAAAACTAAATGAAAATGTTGGTTATTATCGCAAACATTAGTAACGAGCTGTGAAGAGACTTTGGAACAAGCACATAATGACAGTAGTGGTTTGTTGGTGTTGAATTGAAAGCTCCAAGACGAAGTAATGGAGAAGAAACCCATCAGGTTTCATCCTCATTATCTCCGTCTTGGGCATGTTGTAGTGTACAAGTAAGTTAGTATTATTGTGTATGTGTCTAACCACCTTATTTAGGATTAGCAAGTAAGCGATGTATTATGATCGTGTATACTCAATCGATGTGGGACACAATAAATCGAGACATTATCCAGTGCACATGTCTTTCATTTACCACGCCACGACACTTCATTGCGACCCTGCCATTCAAGGTCACATCGCAAGTGAAATTTGGACGTGTGAAAACGGAGTGAATAAAAAAACGTGATTTAAAATTCGGACAAACAAAATTTGTGGTTTTGTGTAGTAAAACATGTGTCAATCTACTCAAACGAAAGAAGAGACGATCATCGCGCAGACGGCTGCTGGTAATGGGAAAAACGGTGCTACAACCGAGCAAGCCTACTACAGCATCAGCACGACAAATATCCTCCTCACCTTGATCACGATCGTCCTACTGGCAGCGGCATGCTATGCTATCTGTTATTTTTACAAGAAGATGCATGTTAAATGGATGGACCGGCAGATGAACCGCAGGTCCTTACGTCGCAGACAGAGCTCGATTTATTACAAGAAACACGCTCCCCGTGCGAAGGCGCCGAAAAACCAGTGTAAGTGAAAAAAAAAAACCATACTTTACCAAAAATTGGCGCGTATGGATTAGTGTTTTCTACATGAGAGAGTGCCTAGTGTTTAACGACAGGGAAAACAATAATATTCTAATACACTAAACTATCGTGAAAATCCAAACTACGGAACTTTTAGTGATACATAACGTCTAGTGATGCTCATAAAGGCAGATCATTTTAATAACTTTACGTCTTAAAAATAAGGAATTGCATGTAAAACGACAAGTAAGTAATTAGTATTAGGTTTTATTGTGCTAATATGTAACTGTTCATAAATCGTGCATGGCGACTCACCGAACACGAAACCCTGCGCCATAAATGGAATGTATTCGCATTGCTTTCCTTATTTGGTAGACAGTTAGAAGAATTGTAGTGAAGATAATTTGTTGCTGGGGTGATGTCATTACATTCCATTATGTTTTATTTTTAGATTATGGCCGATGATTTTATTAGAATATATTAGGATTTGGTGGACATTCGTAAATATTTAATTAAGAAAGGACAAGCTAGATTTACGGGTTCTATTGCGATAGACAAGTTGAAAGAGGCTAAGGTTTTATTTAGTGAAGCCCGATTATTATATTCTAAGTTATCGCATGATTTAAAGCCCGAATTAGTGACGCAATTGTCCACCAATTTTGATAATATTAAGAGTGTATTTTTAAAGATAAGTCAATTGTGTACTTCCCCTCCTAGTGAAGTAAAACTTGTTAAAATGGAATTTGACATTCGAACGGCGTGTAACTTAATTCCTCTTATGGATGGTAGAGAGGACACCACAAAACGATTGGTTGATGCAGTGGAGATGTATGCGTATAAGTTAGACGATTCGGGAAAAAATCTTTTAATCAAATTCGTACTTAAAGGTCGCCTATCTGAGAACGCTAAGCTCCGATTATCGGATAGCTATGACACCATGCCTAATTTAATAAAAGATTTAAGAAAACATTTATTGACAAAAAAATCTTTTACCGCTATTCAGTCCCGCCTCCAAAATATGAACCAAGGTTTCAGGTCAATTGACGAGTATGGTGCGGAAGTAGAACAACTTTTTACCGATTTAACCATCTCACAGGCAGACGGAGATTCGAGAAAGTTCACGATTCTAAAGCCATTAAATGAAACAATGGCCATTAAGAGATTTTCAGATGGGTTGAAAAATTCAAGGCTAAGCACCATCGTGGCCGCTCGCAACTATACAAATCTCAAGGACGCCATACAAGGTGCTAAGGACGAGGATGTTTCAACGCCTTCTACGTCCTTTAAGCCGGATGTCATGCAGTTTTCGAGAAGAGGTCGAGGTAAGTTCACACCTTCTTTTGGACTGAGGGGTCAATGTCAACGTGGCCGCAAAGAATGGTTCTTTTAATAATCATAACCGTCGTGGTTTCTGGAGATCATTTCAAAATTCTAATCGCAATAAAAGTTTGGCACAGGCGAATTATAACAATGGCCGATATTACCATCGTGGTAACACGCGAGGAAATAATTACAGCCGTAATAATGTTTTTTCAACGCAAATCATACAACCCGCGCAAGAGGTCGTTTCACAAAATTCTAATGAAAATGTTAATTCACAAAAATTAACTAAAAGGTAGTTTTTTTCGATTTTAATAATTATATTTTGTCTTGTAAGGGACGATGTCAATTTGTGTCATTTTATTGTAATAACAAGAAATACTCTTTTTAGTAGATACAGGTGCGTCAACATCTATTATTAGGAAAGATGAATTACCCGATTCAATGAGTATAAGTTATAATAGCACTACTATAAACGGCATAGGAGGACAGATCAACTCTCTGGATACTTTCCTCTTTGGACCAAAACTTCAACTATGTCTCGTTAAGTAAACCCTGTTCCCCTCGTTATCCTTCATTTTGTTTTGTGCGACGTGTGATTTGAAGTTGTAGAAATCTGTAACCTCCATTATTTTAGATACTACCTTCCCCGACTTGAGTGACTCCGTAACCGCGTTGACGAAATCCCTAAAATCATAAACCTTGCCTTTCTTTCGCAAAGATTGTTCCACAAAGTGGTGAAAAGAATCGGCTGACATGAACGTTTGCCCTGGTTCAAAATATTTAAGCACAATCTGTGTGGCACCGATGTCACAACTATTTATTATTTGAATTAAAAATGTCAGCAAGCACCAATTTTTATTTTGGGCTGAGCAGTTGTCCAGCCATAAAGTTACTTTCTTTGTATCACGTTTACTTAATAAGAATGCCCTAAAGGTACTCACAATGTCTTCCTGCTTCCTACCTGAGGTCCCTTCATGACACACTGCCGCAAATACGCCACCGTCTTTAAATTTTCCCAATGGTACGAATGTTTCATTGTACACCACTAGTCTTGGGCAAAATATAGTAGATTTAAAACTGTCTATTCTAGGTAACATTATATAACCTTCTGCAAATCTACAGATACATGAATTTCATCTTGGCATTTTTCTTTTGCGTCTGTTTCGTAAATTTCCCGGGCTTTTGTATATTTAAGTTTGTGGTTTGAATGTGACTTACACACCTCACAAAAAGGATCGTACCCATCTTTAACGTGTTCAGGATTGTGTAAGATAAAGATTTCACACATTTCGCATTCTTCATGTCCGAGTTTTGCGAAAGATATATTCATTACGTTTGTCAAATGATTTCTATAAGTTTCTATGCTGCATTTTATATCGGGATGGGTTTCCAAAAAGTTTTTGTGCATATCTGTTATTGTTAAGTCACTAGGCAGGTACTTCTTATTTGGGGCATGAGCTCTTCTGTAATGATGAACACAAGGCTTAAAAGATTCAATGTGTTCTGTAATTAATTCTTTATCAACAGTTATCAATTTTAAATTGCGCCCATCTCTTTGATCTTTTTGTGCAACAATAGATTTATTTAAAACTGAAAGAACATGTCTATAATTTTATTTCGCGTAACCTAAAGTACACAAAAAAAATGTCTTGCATACTTCAACTCTATCTTTGTCTTTTGGAAAATTATACGTGTATGTGACCTGACGTTTTCTCTTAGAAGTTTTTGCTGGCCCCTTTTTGACACAATCTTTTTCTGTTACTAAGTTCTTGATATAAATACCGCGATGTTCCCAGTCTAGAGACCAATAGTAATCATGAATGTCCTGTCTGTCTTTTCCGGAAAAACGAATAGTGCACAATTTTTTACATAAATTGTGGCAAGGTTCTCTTAAAGGATACTTTAGTAAAAAGAAATCATGTCTATCTCTATTTATTTGTATTAAAGATGTTTTCTTTCTCTGAGGTACTGATACATTTGTAAAACCTCGGTCATTTTCAACGTTGGAAATTTCTCTCGTCTCTGTCTCGTCGTCATGACCAATATCGTTCAGCGTAAAAGAACTTGAAGATGATGTATGTAAAGCAAAATCAGCAACGTAATCTTTGTCCAGAACGGAATCGTCTGAATCCTCTAGAAAAATATAATCGAGACACGAGGGTAACATTTCTTCTTCGCATAGTAAATTATCTGATGTAGGGTGACAAGATGGAGCCCCTTGTTCCAACAAGAACAAGAAGGACTTGCAACAGTCATTATAACATAAAATACCATAATTATTTATAAAATAAATACATAATATATACTTATCACACATTTAATAACACACATGTATACACATACAAATACATACATATATTACCAGGTTTACTACTACGACACGCAGCCGCAGCGCCGCGGCCGCGGTGTAGGTATGCCCGCGGTGTGATCGGGCAACATAACGCCGACGACACATGTAAAAATTAAATTATATAATAATTCAAATCTGCGAAATTAAATATTGATTGTAGTTCTACTTAGCACTCATAACTAATCAATGTGTCAATAAGGCCTTATACAATTTAGTATATGAGGTAAAACTCTGCGGCTTGTCTTGTCTAAACCATGCCGCAAACATGTGAAGCCGGGACGTGCGTGCGTATTTGTTAAATTAGGATAAATGTATTTTAATGGGAAAAGGAAATGCAGCTTGTATCAAGATGTTAATAAACTAAGTGTACGATATAAATACAAATAATTATAAGGTTCTAAACACTTACCAACGTTATCGGGTTAATGTACAGACACAGCACGGCACAAGACCGCCTCAAACCGCGGTCATAACGCAACTGACAGCTGCGCGTGCGAGTAGGTACTCACGACGCGACGCCGTTGTTAGCAGTATGATACTGCTTTCAATATCTATTTGGTGGACTAAAGGATTTACAGTAAAACAAAAAAAAAAATCATCACCAAACCCGTGCGAAGCCGAGACGGGCCGCTAGTTGTATATTATAACAATGTGTTCTACTTATTATCGATAATTTCAGTTAGTATAGTCCCATCTCTATCCGAAAGTTAATCATGGGAGCGCTTCGAGGAAATAAATTTTAATATTTTTAATCGTTCCTCGAAGCACTCTTTTTGGGAGCGCTTGGAGGAACAAAACGGGAGCGCTTAGATGGGAGCGTTTCAAAACGGGAGCGCTACGAGGAATACCTCGAAGTACTGTGCATTCAACCTATGAAGCTACACCAGTAAAGTAAGGAATTGCTGTATATGTATTACGCATTTGGAGAAAAGATTTAACAGTATATTTTTAATAATATATTGCTTTTCTTTTTCAGATTCAAAACTCAAACAGTAAGCCGTAGGAGGCCTATCCTAAACCAGAGCCAAGCTTTGACTCAACAAAAAGTTGATTCATTACTTGCAGCTTGTCAACAAGGTAAAGAACAACACGAGGCTCAAATGAGGATTTTAAAGTTGCAAGAGGAAAGAGAGATTGAAATGCTCAAGCAGGAAAAATTAAGGACTGAGCAAGAGCAACTCCGTATTTTAATATTAAAAGAAGAGAGAAAAAGAAGAGCTCAATAAGTTGCACTAATTTAATACACAGGGAGGCATTAATAATAATCGGTTATTTAAATAAAAATCTGTTAAATGGTGCTGCTCATGGTGACTGGCCGTCTTGCTGACCATGGTTTTGTTATTGTTAATTGTATTAAGTTTTTATTAATTTTAGTCCAGAGGTCCTAGTTTAACTTTTGTTACTTTAAGTTTCAGCTATATTTGCATAATGCAGAATTGCATATGTAAGCGGGCATGACCTTAATGCCTGAAGGCTATTATTTAGATTGGAAGATCTGTTTACGTTTTATTTCAATTTTCTATTATTTTTAGTTTTCAATTTTTGATGGTATATTGGCGTGTGCTAGCTGACATATGGCAAATTTTATGTTTTTTTCTTGTGTTTCGTAATTTTTATTACCTATTATTGTATAGAATCAAGTTCTTCTAACTTAACAGACAGCTGTGCTGCTGGGGAGTTTGTTCCGCTACTTCTTCTTCCCAGCTAAAGCACTAGGAAGTGGTGAAGGGCGGGCGTTTTGGGGGGACTGTCTTATGTAATTTTATTTTGACGTTCAAAAAGAGCTGACTCTCAGCCTAGTTTGAATAAATGACTTTTGATTTTTGATTTTGAATATTTCTTTACTTTTATATTATATTTATTATGTTACACAGTTAATTTCAAAAGTTTACACTTCACTCATTACCTACTTGCCTTGCTAATGTAGAAAAATAATTGTTAATAATATCTTTACGCTTTCTATAGTTAGGGTTTTCTCTCAGTGATCTACTAGATGAGTGAAGCATATTTCCCTCATTAATATTGCCTTGAATTAATAGAGCATCCCAAGAAGCAGGCGGTACAATTTGATAATCATCAGGAAGAAGACTTTCACCAGATTGCCTTGCCATGTTATGCAACACAGCTGTGGCAACAATAATAGGGAAAGAATTTTGTAGGCTAACTCCTAAACCAATAGCCATTGCTGGAAAACGCCTTTTCCACACTCCAAACAAACGTTCAACAGAATTTCTGGTTCGTATTTGTGACTCATTGTACAAATTCTCTGCAGTTGTGTTACACCGTTCAAGTGGTGTCATCATGTAGCTTTTACAGGCATAACCTCCATCTCCGACAAGTACAGCATCTTTATATGTTCCTTGTTCAAACATAGCTCTTCGATAACAGTTATTAAAGATGTGAGAATCATGTGTGCTACCTGGCCATCTTGCAGCAATATCGGTGAATTCTAATTTGGCATTACAAATAGCCTGAACATTTAGGGAAAAGTATCCTTTTCTGTTGCGGAAAGACTCCGGATTTTTTCCTCCCGGTGACCTCATATACTTGATGTGAGTACAATCTATAGCACCAATAACCAAAGGAAATCTAGCTTTTTTGTAAAACTCAGTTTGCATCTGAAGTATTTCACTTTGTGTACTAGGAAATACAATGAGATGAGGTCGTAGAGCAGCAATAGCACAACTGACTCTATGCACAATTCTGTGTGCAGTAGATGTACTAAATCCACATAAATCAGCAGCAGTAGTTTGGTAGCACCCAGTTGCATAGAAGCGAAGAGCACATAACAACTGGTTAATAGGTGATATGCAGTGATTTCTGAAATAAAAAGATTCCATAAGTACTACATACGCTAGTAACTATAGGTAAGCCTTTTGATTATTCAATGTGTACAGGAGGGTATACATAAAGGGGGTATATAGGTAGGTACTGTAAAGGTTTGTTGCTTATGGAATGCAACCTTTATGTTACTACAGGCCGGTAATGGAAGGACTGTCACATTTGAACTATCAAGATGATGAGACTAGGATTCTATCCGTCAATGAGAATAGGATTAGATTTATCTTAAAGAAAATATATTTAATTATTATATTAGGCGCGACTATGTTAAAGTCATATCTTATTTAAATACACGATATTGAACGCTATTCAATATTTTATTTGTACCTAGAACCACTAGGTACCACAGTACTTACTGCTTTTAATATTATTTTCAAATAACATTCTTTATTTAAGGTTTAACCAACTTCATGTACCTAGGTACCTACCTAACCTAACTTTGTAGGAATAAAGTGTTATTTTGTACCTAATGAGATACTTACATGTTTGTAGGAAATTCTAGTTTATCTTCAATAGCTTCTAATATAGAGAGCACTGTCGGTTTTGTAAGTCGAAATCTCGTCACAAAATCATGATTATCTAGAGTGTCGAAGTGCTCCTCTCTTTCGCGAATCCACCTTGGTCGTCGAACCACAAATTCATCCTCATCTTCTTCAAAGGCCAATGAGTAAACTTTTCTCATTATGTATCTCAAAATATTCTCTAAACGATTCAAAACAGGTAATATAACGACAGTGTTACTTCTTCAAAACAATATGGCGGAAAAGCGCAGTACGGTATGTCAAGCGCATAATCGCGTTTAAAACGTTAAACGGTCAAAATTGGGCGTTTAGTACAGTAACTGCGTTTAGCACTAAACTAGTTTAAAAATGGTTGGTGAAATCCCAAACCAAACCTTAAACTGAGATTAAAACTAAAACGCCGTTTATGTTCAGTTAATCGCGTTTAATTTGAACGGTAAAATTGGCCCTTAGGGATTGTAAAATATTGTCTTGGCATGTCAGTTGATTTTGATAAAGTAAATGGTACTGTTAATTTAAGTCAAGAGAGATATATTGATAAGCTTCTGACTAAATTTAATATGGCTGATCGTAAAACAGTGAATACTCCAATGGAGGTGAATTTAAAATGTAAAAAAGGGGATAATTGAAGTAGTCAGAATCCCTATCAGCAGCTAATCGGGAGCTTAATCTATTTAGTTGTGCTTACACTACCCGACATAGCTTATGCAGTGTCATATCTAAGTCAATTTAATAATTGTAATACTGAAGAACAATGGGTTTATGCTAAAAGAATATTAAGATATTTAAAAAGGACAAAAGATTTAGGTTTGAAATATAGTAAGGGTAAGAATGTTAATATTGAAGGATATGTTGATGCAGACTGGTGCAATGATGTTAATGATAGGAGATCATAATTCGACGGACTTATTCAGTTGTTCTCTGAGTGAATTCACAAGGAATGCATTGTTTGTAATTTGTTATGTGTGAATGAATGTTAGTATAAGATAATTAAGTTAGGATAAGCGCATTTATCGCATTGGGTTACCCTGTAATGGTAGATGTAAGAAGAGAATAAAATAAATAAATAATTAATTCAGGATTTTGTTATTCATTGTCAGGTTCTGTTATATCTTGGAGTTGTAGTAAATAAAAATGTATTGCACTCTCGAGTACAGAAGCAGAATATGTATCAATATTAGAGGCCTGCAAAGAGGCAGCATATCTAAGCAACTTACAATATGAAGTTATTAAAAGAATGTATTGTATTACCTTGTTTAATGATAGTATGAGTGCGCAGAAATTTTTACAAAACCCTGTATTCCATAATAAAACTAAGCATATTGATGTCAGATATCACTATTGCAGAGAATTTATAAATGAAAGAAAAGTTAGTGTTAATTATTTATGTACATCAGATATGCCTGCAGATTTGCTCACTAAAAGTTTAAGTGCTGTAAAACATTATAAACATTTGGATGCTTTAGGACTTGTTAAAGTATAGTTTTTTTAAGTATCTGTTATTAGTTTATGAGGTTATTACAATCTATATTTTGAGTGGGAGTGTTGTAAATAACGAAATATAGATGCTACTAGCGCCATCTTGTGAACAATTCATTTGTCTATGTATTCTCTTCTTGAATATATTTGTCGTTCAAAATCTCCGTTGAAAACACGTTGTTTTATTATATAATGCTCTCCCCGAGTAACCGGCTATTATCATCAAGTGCTTGTACCAAATTGTGGTGCACTGGTGAGCGGGGAGTCCTTGGCAGTCTTCGACGACGGGTAACCCGACCGGTTGACTGCCGCTGTGGTCCTGCAGGAGTCCCGCCGACGTTTTGCATGTGCTGCTCTTCTAGTACGGGCTGCAGAGAGGGCGACATATTTGGCTGTGGGGCAGGTGATATGGGCAGTGGGGACAAGACAGGTACTCCCTGAAAAAAAAAACACTTTATCCATTGAACATCACACGAGCTACAGCGCTGTAATAACAGTAGATAATTAATAGTCTTATTAATCTTTCTTAGACGGAGGAATGTGGGAAGACAACCGACTAGGTGGACAGACGATCTCATTAAAGTGGCCGGAAGTAACTGGATAGCCACGACACAAAACCGCCAAAAGTGGAGAGATTTGGAAGAGAACTACACTCAGCATTGGATGGCCAAGAGTTGAAAAAGAGAGAGTCTTATTAATTGGTTCGTGAAAGGTTAATAAATAAATTTATAATAACCAGTATTATTTATTTGTAAAAACGGCCCTACAGCCATAAAAACACCATGAATACTAAAATCAATTACCATTTCCAAAGTGACAAAACCATCTACAGAAGCAGACCCAATGATATCAAGAATTTTTTTCTCAATATCATTAAGATCTGCCTCTGCCGGCCCTCCACCAGTGGCTCTGATATTCTCTGACTTCTCTTGCCTTGGTCTTTACTTTAGCCACCCACACAGTCCAAATCTGTTGAAATTAAATTAGTTTAGACCACAATGAAAATTATGCATGTATTTTAACAAATCCAGATTAACATTTTATCTGACAAACAACTTACATGTTGCCACTGCTCTACAGTCCTGCTGCAGCCCAGTGCATAAGTTCGCTACAAACGTTGGCCTAAAATTCCAGCACCTCCGCATCAGCCTGATTTTCTAAAACAAGAAAAAAATTGACAATAATGGTAAACCGGCGAAACTATAAATGACTTTATCATCATAATAGGTATAAACACCACGGGTATGAATAATTGCGCTCCCAAGTTGTCCACGAAATGAAAATTTTCTTTCGGTAAATATGTAAGATTTATCAATAAGTTCAGTTGTATTTCTTACCTCTGGCCATTTGCCGATTACAATGAAGCCGCTCCACGAGAAGCTCCTGTTGCCTTTTATTGGCTCGTTTCCTTTGCGCCTGCATGTTTTTCTCCAGACCGTCTTTCACTTTATAAGATGAACAACTAAAACTCTGTGTTCTTAAAACATCAACAGCAAGTACAGCAACACAAACAGAAGCAAATTTGCAACTTCGCAAGACGTCCTTGATGATAGGGCTTTCCTACGGCGACGAGAATACCGGAGATTTTCAGCTTAAACGAAAAACCGGATTTTCTTTTCTCGAAATCATATTTTTATCAGTAAATTAACTTCATTACACTGAAATTAATTGGAAGATAATCATATGTGTATGAAAAAAATAATTAAATGCTGTATTATTTTTATTTTAATAAAATTAAAGGTTTCTTTCATAATAAAAACCGAAAAAACATCGCTGAAGCTCAAAATCGTTATCGGTGTACAACCCTAGCAGGATCGCATTGATCACAAATAACAAAAGCAAATACAGGTTTTTGCATCTTAACTGATTAAAATATAAGCAACAATATAGTATAAGCCGTCATTATATTCACTGTACTTCATTTAAATAATTATTGATTAACAATTTAAGATAATTATTTGATTTTGTTCAGGCTTTATTTGCACATCGGATCATTTCGTTCACTTTCATTCAATGTTTATTCAAATCTTGGGCTATGGTTTACTCAACTTAGTGATTGTCAAACTTGATTTTAGTTGTGTCAAAATTGTTTTTAAGTTTAGAGAATCTTGTTTGCAGAATAGCTTTTAAGATTCTCATAACTAGAAATAAGAAATTTTAGCGATAGTTTAGTTTAGTTCGGTGTACAACAGAATCGGCACCAATGCATGTCCTGTAGTTCACGGTGTACATTTTCCATTGCTCGTTGAAATGTAGCTGGGGCTGTCTTTAGACCAAAAGGCATACGAGTAAATTCGTAATGTCCTGATTGTGTTGTGAATGCTGTTTTCGGTTGATCGTCTTTTTCTACTTCTAGCTGATTATAAGCACTAGCTAAGTCTATCGTAGTGAAATAAGATGCCTTTCCTAGTCTATCGAATAGGTCTGTAATGTTTGGAAGTGGGAATTTATCGTGTCCGTTTCGACTGCTCGGCCACTATGTCGTAGAAAAAAAAAACTTATGTCAGCATTTCGAAGGAATTTGTAAAAGATGAACAGTGAAAACCGCAAATTCGAAGAGTCAATAATCAGAAAGTTATGTGGGTTTAACCGTGGCCGCGCAGTCCGCATGAATTCAACTGCGCGGCCACCAGTTCTCTTAAACGGAGCGTTGTAAAAGTCTAATTCCTTTTGCTAATCACTGACAGGATTTCGAAGAAAATGTAGATCATAAAAATAATGCCCTACTGTCTGTAGTTCACGACCTACATCACTCCAAAGTTTGGCCGCGCAGTCCGCACAAAGCGAACCGCGCGGCCACCAGTTCTCTTAAACGGAGCGTTGTAAAAGTCTAAGTTTTTTTGCTAATCACTGATAGGATTTCGAAGAAAAAATACATTGTAAAAATATAGTTCTAAAGTTTGGACTTCTCGTTCCACAACACTCACGTAATGGCGAACCGCGCGGCCACGTGTTTCTTAAAGTGGAGCTTAAACGGAGCTTGGTACAGGTGTCTTTCTTTTTGCTAATCACTGATACGATTTCGAAGAATTTGTAAACATCATGAATGAAGTTCTAATGTTTGAAAATCGCGAGTTACAGAACTTATACCCTGTAACTAGAGTTAAAAGAAGGGTGACCATGATTTACGATGCGCTGACGAGATATTCCCATATAAGACGTTTTCATTGTCACGTATATTTCTATACTTTTTATCGTAACATGCAAATAGTTTTAGTCTTTTGGTTTGAAATTGAGTAGAGAAGCTAATTAAAAGGATATAAAGAAAAAAATGTCATCGATTGATTTATATTTCTATTTCTTAAGTAATAGATAAAACATAATATTACTATAAACTATAAATCACATAATTTAAAAATCACAATTCGTTTTCATATTTATAATTACAATTTTAAAAATAATTGCTTATTTTCGTTGTTGTAACGATTAAGATCATAACTATATAAGCTAAAAAAAGTAGCTTATTTAAAAACTACACTAGATATACGAGAGCAACATCATGTACCTATATAACATAAAATTATAAGTTTGTAAGTAGATAAAGTTTTATTAAAGTATACTTTAAATCACCTAATTCAACAATCACAGTTCGTTTTCATATTGCAATCAGAATTTAAAAACAAAATCTGACTTACGATAACAACAACATTTCTAAAACTTAAAATTATACAACTTACACCTACCTACCAATCACAGTTTAATTTGTTATTGTACTTACAATTACAATTTAATCAAGAAATAACGACCTACGTTTTTGTATCGATTAACATCATAATATTTTTATTACAAACAAATCAGTCATACTATAATCGTTATAGCAAAACTTACTACGATAAAATCACAAAATATTCCTATACCATGTAAATCACAGTGAATTTCGATATAAGCCTACTATTATCTAACATTTAACAAGTCTCTATTTAATAAAAATCTAATTTTAGCTCCACTTTAGAGCAAAATTCTCACCTATTATCATGTAACTTAACTACCAATAAGACCATAAGTTAAATTGTGCAGTGTTATGGGCTGCACTGAACTTTCATGAGTTTTGTTTCGGTTGTCGTCATAACATAACCATTGGTCGTCGATTAAGCAATGACACTTGTAATGACCGATATTGCCAACACATGGAAGAACATACTCTAACGCACCTATCAACTTGAATGTTTTACGTTCCGTTATTTTTATATAACGTGGTATTTCATTAAGTATAATGTTTTGAGTACCATTTAAATCAAATAAAATAATATTATTTAATTTGTATTCGTATTTAATGCTTTTGTTATTGCATTCTAAACAATGTTTTAATTCTAAATTATCGATAACGATGGCGTCTTCTAAGCTTCTGATACCAAACATGTTAATAATATCGAAATTGAGAGAAAGAAACACAATGAATCTTGTTACATTTTTCTCATTACAAAAAGGCGTAATACATTTTTTACTTCTTTCTGCACTAAACAAGAAATCAAAAAGTATATGCTCAAACACAAAAGCCATATTACAATTACATTCGTAATAATTGTTTTTTTTTTGGTAATAGACTGAAACAATGTTTTCTCTTAGCTTATATGCTTCCTTTTCATTTTGATTTTGGGCTAATATATTAATAAAATCACGAATTAAACTATTTTCACAAGAGTTGAAGACTTCGCGAATATAATTGTTTGTTTGGTATCCATGTGCCAGCATAAAAAACACAGAATCAAACGCGCAGGTGTTTAAAACATTTTGTTTAGATTCGATTACATTTCCATTTTTTAAAAATAAGATTGAAGTAGATGTTATTTTATGAGTTTCATATCCCTCACCCTTCCAATTTTCGGTATACGAGGGCTCCTCAGCAAATATCGAGTCGGAAGTGAATGTCACGGCAGCATTTTTTATTCTTTTCTTTATGCTAATGCTTTTAACTCGCTTTAACTTTCGTTTTCGGGATTTAGAACTAATATTGTGTGGAATATCATTCAGACTCTTCAAACTAACTTTGGTTTCTCCTTGCAGAAAATTGTAATGAATATTCAAAAACTCATCAATATTATATTTGTGAGTACGAGTCTCAAATAACAAATGCTTTAGTGTTTTGCAGTAACTCTCTACTGAGGAGGATGTAGGCGACTTATTTTGTGTATCATACAAAGGACACATTACGTTACTCCACAATGGAAGCTTGATTAGCAATCTTCTCAAAGTTGATGTTAGGTGGGGCAGATAATATTTGTTGCGTGTTTCAGTCGGCGTCTGAAATAAGCTTTTTTGTTGCTCAACGATCTCATCAAACCAATACATTATATTATCTTCCTCAATTATTAAGGTATCGTGATAGAAAGTTTCTCTTTCACCGCCATATTCGGGGACCGGATCTTCCGTAGCGAATAATCTCTCCTTCATATTTTGCATTGCTAAGTCCCAAGCTTTATTAGTATATAGTATTTGTAAGTGCATATTTTGACCATATTTGAAACTATCATTTTGACTTCATCAAAACTTTCAGATCTTTTTATCAATAAAATACATCGAATAAAAAACATTTTAATTGGAGTATCCACGTTTTGAAAACAAGGTAAATTGTAAACATTTTTAATAAAATGGCTGGTGTCTAACCTAAGAAAAACTTCTGGTAAGTTTACACTAAGTTTTCTCAACACTAAGAATGATTGTCTCAGATAGTTTTTCACTGTTATAGATGTTGTAAAAGCATCTACATTTGCAGCAATCAAAGCAGACGAGTCGTCAGTTACAACTTCGTTAGGAGCGGTATGTATTTCCTTATACCATCTTTTTAACCAGGATGATATGGAATCTGCAGTATGAGTGTCCGCTATCATTTGAAATATCGCTTGAGATTTTATCGTTTTTGAAGTTAGCATACAAACGTATAGAAAGAGTCGCTTAGTTAATGTTGATCCATCAGGAAGTTTTATTGGGTGAAAGAAAGATCCCGTGGCGTCTATAGTGATAGTTACTTCCTGTGGATTTTTTTCTAAAAAATCTTTGTAGAATTGATTTTGTTCTTCAGACCAATAATACATGTAAAAATTCGGGACAAGTTTTATTTCGCGAATCAAATTTTTAAAACTTGGCAACATTGACATCATAAGTAGGCTTAAAATGGGATTGGCATGCAAACGATTACTTTGTCTCTTCTCGTGCTTTATTTTCCGAAGAGCGTTCATTGTAGGAAGTATGGGAGGGATTGCATTATCTTTATACTTAATAACTTTTGAAGCTATTTCTTTATGAATTACTGTGGCAGATTTGTACTGTAATTTCTTTGCAAGTTGATTTCTTTTGTATGGTGACATCTTAGATTTCAGTTTTGGATTATGCGGAACTAAGTTATCTGTATTAAAAATTGTACATTTTATAGTTGCTGTTTTGTCTGTTAACTTTTCGCTACATATTTCTACAGTGCAGCTGCATTGTGTGCATTTCCCTTTTATTTTCACATTATCTTCTGAGTCAATTAATTTATTCTTGAAAGTCCACGTGCAAGGTCGTCTCGAGTACTGCCATATTTTTTCTTTGAGTAGATTGCTCCACTTGAACTTAGGCAATGTTTTGTATTTCTTGTGTGTCGATGTAGTTTTTAGATCTCGTCTTATATAACGAACAGAAATTGGTTCTACTTTTTTCCACTCATGCTCATCTAGTAAGAAAGAAAATTGATTTGTATGCTTATCATTAATTTCACTTTTTGTCGTTGAAGATGTCGTGCTCCGACACGATGGAGAAGATAAAGAACTTTCTGTCGTCGTACTTATATCAAAAACTTTATTGTAATTTCTCTTTAGCCACGAGTACAACGCAAGCGGTGACATATCGTGATTTATTTCTTCTGAGATAGTATGAAATATAGGATCATTATATTTAATTTTTGTGTTTATGCAGTCTGTGGAATATTTTATAAATATTTTTTTTAGCTTGTCTTCGTTGACTCTCAGTTTACGTCCTTTTCTACCCATCGTTCTGAAAAAAAATGCGATGTATTAGTGGTAAGAAGTGGTCCTCCGGCCAGCTACGGTAACAACGCGAGCTTTGACGCGAGTTTGCCGCTTTAGTGGAAGTCTGCCGCGGACGAACATTTCCTAGGAAGTTTTATATTTGGTATCTATTTGTTTATTCCTTTAATATAATATCGAATTCATATGAGTTTCAATCCTTTTGGCAATGTATTTCGAGGGCTTAGAATTGACCTACCGAATAGGTAAAACATTTTTTTATGATAATGGTTATAATGTTGCATTAAATTTAACATATTATCCACTGTATTCAACTTTCAATTTAACAATACCCACCTTAAACTGTAGGCATGCAATAAAGAATTGGGAATTACACGCATGTTCCAATACATTACATTTTATTAATGTTTTGAATAAGTACTTACCGCTTGATTGATAAAACTTCCTTGTGTGATAAAAGCAACAGTATTAAAGACAATTAGTATAGTCACAATACAATCCTATGAAATAACTATGAACTATCTAACACTGCACTGATAAACACGGGCGCACTCTGTAACAACCGAGACTGAATAAAAACACTATACAGAGTCAAGCTCCGCGGGGCAGGGCGGGACCCCTCCCCGCTGATATTGTAGCCATTTTGGGAGTCGCTACAGACGCAACTGGGTAGGTGCTTACCTATACTCTCGAATGAAAACATACCAACGCAAGCGCACAGTGACTTTTTTAGGAAGTTATTTAAAACAGCTTACATCTTGGATATGAAACGCATGGACTACTGCAATAGGTAAACGTCATCATTATAAAATAATTAAGTTTTATAAATAAACACTTTAGGAAGATATTATATTTTTGGCATTCCTTTCATTCGCAGACAGGACAGATGTTTCATATAATTTAATAATTTAACTAATATTATAAACGTGAAAGGTTGTAATAATGTGTGTGTGTGTGTGTGTGTGTGTGTGTGTGTTTGTTGCTCTCACGCAACAACTACTGAACGGATTTTTCTGAAACTTTGCAGTAAAATAGCTTACATGTCAGAATAACACATGTGCTATAATTTATATAGATATAGTGTACATTTTTCAAAATATCACGATAAATAAAAAATTAAAATGTAAAGTATGAAAAATCTGTCTTTTGCGAGCTAGCTTTTATTTTACCCTATACTTTTTTTTGAGGCATCCTACTTCCTACTAATATTATAAACGTGAAAGTTTGTAATAATGTGTGTGTGTGTTTGCGCAACTACTACTGAACAGGTTTATAAAAACGTTTAAATACGCGCGGGCGAAGTACTTCGAACGTTGTACATCACGTTAGAAACATCAAAATAACAGCCCCTATTTAATGGATTTTATTATTATACATATAAACCTTCCTCTTCTATCACTATCTATTAAAAAAACCGCATTAAAATCTATACATAGGGATATAGGGAGGGACAGAAAAAGCGACTTTGTATATTGTGTAGTGATGATATATTTATACTATGATATTGAAATGGAAAAAAGCCTGGATTCACACACTATAAATCTTGGTCACCCTATTTTTTCCTTCGATTATAGGTTTTAAGTTCTGTAGGTCTTGTAGTTCTTAATTATAGGATTTATTTATACTGTCTACATATTCTTCGAAATGGTGTCAGTAATTAGCAAAAAGAATGGGACTTCTACTAAGCTCCGTGTAAGGTCTATTAAAAAAAACTCGTGGCCGCGCGGTTCGCTTTGTGCGGACTGCGCGGCCAAACTTTGGAGTGATGTAGGTCGTGAACTACAGACAGTAGGGCATTATTTTTATGATCTACATTTTCTTCGAAATCCTGTCAGTGATTAGCAAAAGGAATTAGACTTTTACAACGCTCCGTTTAAGAGAACTGGTGGCCGCGCAGTTGAATTCATGCGGACTGCGCGGCCACGGTTAAACCCACATAACTTTCTGATTATTGACTCTTCGAATTTGCGGTTTTCACTGTTCATCTTTTACAAATTCCTTCGAAATGCTGACATAAGTTTTTTTTTTCTACGACATAGTGGCCGAGCAGTCGAAACGGACACAATTTATCGTCTACCGTTATCTCGTTGAGTCGTCTATAGTCTATGACCATCCGAAACTTCTGTTCACCTGAGGCGTCCATTTTCTTAGAGACGATGTTATATAAAATGGGAATTTCTGTTGTATTTGTTCTTAAGACCTGATTTTTCATGTCTATAGTGGCTTCTAACTCGTTTAATAGATCTGATCCAATAAGACCGTTATATGCTTTGTCTACATTGTACATATAAAACTTGTGATGGATACCTGTGTTAAAGGTATCCGTTAAGGGAATGCATGCGACTTCGCTATGCTTGCTACGTTAATGGGTACTAATTACTTCAAATGGTTCTTCGTTCTTACAATACTTGAAATATTGATCGGCTAGTTCGACGTTTATAAAAGATCGTGTACTACCTGTGTCTATTAGAAAAATTGCTTCCATTTATGGTAAATAGATGGTAGATAGATAGCCTACACCGCTATAATTTAAGTTTATTACTTCTGTTTCTGATCTAATTGATCCGTTGTGAAGGCTTCTATCTGAAAATTTGCTGGTTTGTTTGCGTCTTGCACGGAATTAACTTCATTACTATCATCTATTAACACTACAAGGTTCTCGTCATCTCATAAGAATAGATATTCTTTAAGAATAGATATTCTTATGAGATGACGAGTTCCTTGTAGTGTTCCCAGATAACTTCAGAGTCAAGTTCTCCTTCAATCATGTTATTGCGAACCGTTCGCATTGAAACTTTGTTGTTTTGCCTCGGCTGTTGATTAAGTATGCCAAATCGGAATTGTTGGTTTGGATTTGCTTTAAAGAAGCCTGATTGTTTATAAATTGTTAAACGAACCTACGCGAAATCTGTTTAGGTTGATGAGCTATAGCTTTTTGATTTGGTTAGTTACTGGTACTTGGTTTAGGACCTTGCGGTTGATTAGCGACTTTTTGCGTTATTATTTGAATTTGTTATTAATTTGGGTTTAAAACCATATATCGTCCATTAGCTTACAACACCGCTCAAGTCGAAAATTGGCGGTTCTCACATTTGAATGCCTTAAGATGGAGCTGCTCATTGCGCGTCTAACTATTGGTCACATAATATAGATTTCAGCCAATCAGAAGCCGTAATTCGAAAAGTAGTGACAGCCCGCAACTCGGTTGGCCTCTCAACACCGCACAAGTCGTTAGTCTGTCATACTTTTCTCGTAAGAATACTGCGCGCTCCGTGATTATTATATTTTTATGTGAAAATTATCGCTGAAAGGTCTATGCAAGAAGTTCTAATATTAGATTAAGAGGTAAGCTATATAATAAAGTAATGTTTATTGATTTACGCGTGTTAATATTGTGCCGGACGGGCGTGATCGCATGGATGCGAAGGGTGTGTAGGGAGGGTGTACACCTATACAGGTTTTATCCCGGTGTGTGTGTAGGTCTCCCAGTCCACGCGGCGCTGACGTCCTGCACCTATAGATTCCAGATATCTTCAGGGTGGTTACCTTCTTCCGTTCTTCATGTTACCATACCAACGTTTTACAACATTCTGCCCCTAAGAAACAGTTTCCAGAATTTCGTCTAGGAAAGGGGTGTTTTTGACTACCTTCTGAGGGGGTTACTTTACCTGATTAATAACACAAGTTTTCATAAGTCTTCAGGAAGCAATTTCGGAACACTACTTTGACTATATCTATATATTGAAGTTAATTAAAGATTAAATAAGAATCTTGCCGATGACTACAAATTACTCAAAATTACATGTTTACTATCGTACTATGAATCTTTACCGTAACGAAGACTACTCAAAATTACCCTACTAATGAAAAAATTAAAGTGAAACAAGACGTATTTAAGCCTGCAAGATCCATGAAACCACCGTGCACTTCTGCGTTTTGCAAGAAATAGAAACTCAGATCATGTGACAACATAAACGATGAACAGTGGCAATATTTGTTTAAAATTTTCTGGAAGAACATGAACTGGGAGCAGCGAAGATCATTTATAACTTCTCACGTTAATGAAGTACCAAAGAAAATTACGAAAAATCCAGAATCATCCAAAATAACTAATAGTCGAACTTACGTTTTGACGATTGATAATGTACGTCACCATGTCTAAAAAAATATTATTGGCCACTCTTGGCACTAAAAGATTGGTTTGTCAGATATTAGCTGACAAAAACAGACGGTGCCATGCCTCCCGATTTGTCTACTTCAACTAGTAATCTCAGAAATCCAGAGAAAATTGAAAACCACAAATATGTTGAAAAGTTTTTAGCAGTTCTTTCAAAGATGCCGTCGCATTACTGTCGTGCTAAAACGTCGCGAAAATATTTAGAACCAATTTTCTTGAACATGACAGCTCTATCACACATATTAAGAGAATTGTGAGTTACAGGGTAGAGAATGCCTTGGCCGTAAATTATTTGACAAATTATTTTTGAAACTCAATCTGTGCCTATTCCACCCGAAGAAAGATCAGTGTGACGTTTGTTGCAGTCATAAAACTGGAAACATTACGGATGAAGAATATGCTCAACATATTTTGAAGAAAGATCGAGCCAGGAAAGAGAAAGATACTGACAAAGGTATTGCACAGTCCAGAGCTTGTCACGTATTCACACAGGATGTTGAATCGGTAAAATTGGCCCCGTATCTTCAAGCCAGTGCTATTTATTATAAAACGAAATTATGCGTCCATAATTTAACATAATACAATTTAGCAACTAAGGAAGTAATGTGTTATTAGTTCGATGAGTCAAATAGCACGGTTTAAGCCTCTGTTTTTGCTTCATGCTTAGTAGACTATCTAGAGAAGGTTTTGAGTCAGAAATTATTCCCTGTGATTTTATATTCCGATGGCTGTTGTGCTCAAAATCGCAATCTTACCTTAAGCAATGCTTATTACGTTTAGCGTTTGAAACAAATATTGTGATTACTCAAAAGTACCTAGAAAAAGGCCATACCCACATGGAATGTGATTCTGTACATAGTGCAATAGAGTGTAAATTAAAAGGTAAAGAAATTTACCTTCCACAACAATACATAGCTATATCTAAAACAGCTAGGAGTGATGCTATGCCTTACGAAGCTCGTTATTAGGACTATACCTGTGGACGACGCGCACCTCAATATCGAATGTCATATACCTAAGTACCTATAAGTAATTTATAAATTAAATTAAGCTACTCTTAGCGCCATCTGTTGGCAATGCGTAAAAAATAGTCGAAAAATAAATTACAATGTTGCAAGTTGCGAATGGGCCACCCAGCGCCCTAAAGTATTTTTTTATTGCTGGCAATATTGAATTCTGTCTAACAAGCACCGCGTCGGTTACATATATTTTTTCTATAAATATTGAAGAAGTTGGTTATTTCGAAGCCCTGCAACCACTCGCACCTTCCAATGGGGAGCCACACTCAAAGGTAATCGTAGATGGCGCTGCGATCAACTGTACCTTGTTTACTTTCCGTGACAGGAGTGTAGTTGCTGTTTTTTGCGATTTAAAAGTGATATTGCGATTATAATGTACTCGTTTACGACGATTCCTCAACTTAAAGTTGAGCTTCGAAAAAGAAATGCGTCAACTGCTGGCAAAAAGGCCCAATTGATTGAAAGGTAAACACATAAAATATTTAAGGTTATGATTTGATTCAGAGCTTTTTTTTTTGTTTTCTTGAAGTACCTAGGTAACTTTTGTGTTCTTTTTTGTAGATTGGAATTGTACGATCGGAACCAGACCTTTGGTGCTGACTGCGAGATTCAAGAGGACATTGCATACTAGTGTCCACCCTCTAATACATTCAAAGATGTAAATGCTGATTCTCCTCTGCCTCTCCTCAGCAGAGAGGCTATACAGTATTATTTTAATAAGTATGAATATTTATTATATTATTCATAAGTAAAAAACTTAGATACAGAGATTAGTAAAGTAAAAGTAATGTACAAGGATATTTCAATTCAATACTCAATAATATATTTTTTATCTTACAGGTATGGTACCCAGCATAAAGGGCAGGCTCTTTACGAATCTCGCCATCTTGTGACTGCCCGCTTTTCTTTTTTCTCTGTATTTGTTGAAAAAGACACATCCATATTATGCTCAAGTTCAAGGGCAACTATTTTGTACAGGAAGGCAATTTTGTAATTTTATTGTGTACACATTTGAAGACATGAAAGTAACATTCATTAGTAGAGATGAATCTTATATAAATGAAATGTTCACTCATTTAATAATTTTTTATATACACTATTTAGAACCTGCAATTCTAAATAAATACTTATACAAGGATTATTTACTGTAAATAAAAAAAAAAACATAAGTATTTAAATGTTTTATTTAACATTCTTCATAATTCCTTTTCGAAAATTACAACACATAAAACATATGAAAAATATTTTACTTGCTATTGGAATGTAGCTATGGTCTAGATCATTTTTTAATATTTTGTATGTTTTTGTCAGTCCTATTATCCTTTCAATATGAACTCTCTTATTTGCAAGCACTCTATCTTTTATTACTGTCAGACCTGGCAACTGAAATTTACCTTTTTAAAATGCTGGTATCTTTACAGACACATTTCTATCAGCGAACATGTCCTGTATTGTGAAACCTGTCTGCTAGTATGCTGTCACCACTTTGGCACTTAGTCAGCAGGTCACTTCGTTCCACAGCCTGCCGGTCACTTATTGATAAGCTGGTGAACAATATGATAGCAGCCCACCGGGTGTTGCACCTACTAATATTTTTAAAGTATTAGCATGTTTATAACTACTCCATGACGCTTGTTGAGATTTAGGGGTTTTTGGTTTTTGGATTTTTATTTCTGTTCCATCTAATAATATTCTGAGATGTTCATCAAAATTCTTGAAAGGTTTAGGCATATAATATTGTACTAATTCCTTCCTAGGCCAAATATCTATTTTTATCCACAACTTTTAAATATAGTTGACCCATGTGCGGTGTCGCGGGTTCGATTCCCGCACGGAACAAATATTTGTATGATCTGCAAGTAGTTGTTCTGGGTCTGGCTGTTTGTGTATGTGAGTTTAAATGTTTGTAAAGGCACCCACAATCTAGGAAAAATTCCTAGTGTGGGGCAACGTTTAAAAAAAAAATGTAATGAAAATATTTGAAACTGTACTTTGGCTGATATTAAAAAACATGCTAAGTTCATAATTACATTTATTCTGCCTCAATTTCATCAGTGTTAAAAAGAACTGATCTTCCGTACTCAGATTAATCACATTGTTGCCGTAATATCTACATTTGTGTACCATTAGACTAAGAGTTGAATACACTAAATTGAATTTCTTGTATGACTTAAACCCTGTATAAAACTTTATGGCTGCATCATTATCTTTATATCTATTGATAGACCCATACATGTGATCATGATCAACTTGAGTACTTTTAGAAAAATATTCATGTGCACTAATTGGAGATGCTGCAGCACTGGCATTTTCACAACCTATTTCCCGTGTAAGGTCTTCTTTGTTATTAATTACAGTAGAACTAGTTGACGGTTGTGGATCAAATTCACATGTTTCTTGAAAGAGCTTCTTCTGACTACGTCTTTCAAGACGATGCTGTCGCTCTAGTGCTGCTGGATTTTCTGGTTTAAGTTTAGTAAATTAGAAAACAGATGGTACAGCAGTCTTTTTAAGAAATTTGGCAAGTGGTTCATAACCTGAAATGATAGAGAAATCATGATTACTTCATAAGTAAGAAGTTAGGTGAGTTAAGCAAAAGTACGTCAAAACACTGATGGCCCACCTGTATATTTGCTTTTCCCAAAATAATCTTCTGTAAAATGCGCTGCACATAATCGTGTAGTACTACTCGCCTTATAGTTTTTGATGCGTAAGGCCACTTCCCACTTCCTCCTGCGCTTACTATCCTTCGGAAATAAATGGACTCCCCTATTCTTACAATTTAATGCACTACATTGAGGCATTTCTGCACAAATGATTAAGAATAGGAACGTCAAACTTTATTAGAAACAAATATCCATACGATTTGACAGTTGTTATGTCAAAACACGGTACAGTCGATCATACGCCCTCTTTCGTGATAAAAAGTTAGTTTTCCTCCCCATTTGATTCTGAAACCAAGACTGCATTTTATTTCGCCTTCATCTGTAACAATACCTTTTTTACAGACTTTTCGAAAGAATTAATTTATAAATGGCGATGTTAGTTCAATTTACTTGGTAAACTAAAATAAAATCTAGATTCCGCGATTTTTATCCAAAAATAGATGGGTTACGCTAGTTGGCGATGTCTAGTCCAATTAGACGTAAGGGATAAGACAAGGAATGGAACAGTGCGAATAAAGGTCTACTCCCTCCAGATTCCAAGGTTTTGTTTGTCTTTTTTTTTTAGGTCCATCTCATCTTTCACATTCACTCATAAATACTTAAAACACTGACCTACGACACTGATACACAACTATTGCATAATTTTAACACATTACATCATTCATTGGCCATTTTGTAATTTCTTACATCAATTTTTATGACGCACACGCACATTGTATCTATGGATGACGCTTCGAAATGTTTATTTTATTTTATTTGGGAAACTTACAGCTAACATAAACAATGTTATTAAACAATATGAAGCTGAAGGCCATTTACAAGTTTCCACTGATAAACACTTAACTTAAACAATAACAAAAAACGGTCGGTAGGTACTAAATAACTAATAATGACTTAACTTAAATAATACACGCTTAACTAATAAATAAAATAAAAATAAAAAATAAAAATAAAAAAGCCTTTTATTTGATGCTAATTAAACTAAAAAATATAAATACTGCATGCAATCATATTCAAACATTTCAATTCATAATTTAATAATTTATAATTTTACATTAATTCGTTTTTCTTTACAATGCCTATCTCATAATTATCACAATAAAATATATTAAAGAATTGATTATTTTCTATTATTAAAGATTAAGATTATTTATATAAGTACATTTAATCTAAATACATATTATAACGATTGTCTCAAATTTTTAATAGCAACAACCCCTCTTATTCGAAGGTGAAGGCCTCCTCCAGAGATGACCAGCGGTCTCTATCTTCTGCTGTTCGCATCCAGCAAGTGCCAGCGACTTTAATTATGTCATCGCCCCAGCGAGCTATGGGCCTTCCTCTCTTTCTTTGGCCTGATGGGCCTAGCCACGACGTTACTCTTGAGGTCCAGCGCTCGTCTTTGAGTCTTGCAATATGCCCAGCCCATCGCCATTTTAACTTTTGCGAATATTTGAGGGCATCTATGACTTTTGTTTTGAGTCTTATACGAAAGTGGGGTATCTTTTGAATTTTTCGTATTTTCATGACACTCCTTTCCATGCTCCTTTGACATGATGTTATTTTTGTTTTTATTTTGCGGGTAAATTTCCATGTCTGGCAAGCATATGTTAATGAGGGCAGTAGGCAGGTATCCATGACTCTTTTCTTAGTTTTCATAGGCATACCGCTTTTTAGTATTTCTTTAAGACTCCAGAACTTTTTCCACGTATTTTTTACTCTTCTTTCGACTTCCATCTCATTGTTTTGTCGGTCAAACGATATCTGTTTTCCAAGGTAAATATAGCTGTTGACATAACATAAAGGTGTGCTGTCGACGTATATGGGTACTTCGGTGTGATTAGTCATAATGTTTGACTTGCTTAGGTTTATTTCCAGGCCCGCCTTTTTACTTTCTTCATACAGTGAGTTTACCATTGACTGCAGTTGTTTTGTATCCTCAGAAAACAAGACTATGTCGTCCGCAAATCTCAAATGGTGTAAGTACTTGCCATTTATATTTAAACCGAGTTTTCTCCAGTCTAGCTTGCAAATAATTGACTCTAGCACCGCAATGAAGATTGTTGGAGAAATAGGGTCCCCTTGTCTGACTCCTCTCTTTATGTGTATAGGCGGTCCTGTGGTTTCTAGTTTTATTCGGCTCGTGGTATTGTCATAAAGATGTTTCAGAACTCTAATATATTCAATCTCTACCCTCTGAGAGAGCAGAGCTTCCCATATCGATGAATGGAGAATACTGTCAAAAGCTTTTTGATAGTCTATGAAAACCATGTACAAGGGTTTCTGGAATTCTTGATACTTCTCAATCAGCATTTCTAGAGAATGAATATGGTCCACAGTAGAAAAGCCTCTTCGAAATCCTGCCTGTTCAATAGGTTGATATTTTTCAATTGATTTTCTTATCCTTTTTTCTAAAAGCGATGAAAATAGTTTGTAGATTGATGGCAATAAGCTGATTGGTCTGTAATTACTTATGTTGTTTGGATTACCTTTTTTGTAGAGCAAGATTATTTCGGACTCTGACCATTGTCTAGGGGTGCGTGAGGATTGTAATACCATGTTAAACAGGCGCGCTAGTGGAGTTGCTAGATGTGTGCGTCCTATCTTTAAGGCTTCGTTCGTGATTTTATCAGGACCGGGGCTCTTCTCTTCCTTGAGTGAGTCAATTCCTCTGATCACTTCCATTTCATCCATGTTGCTAATCTCATCCCTATCGGTTGGTGTTTGAGTATTAAGTGGATTGCACCGGTTGCACTCTTGGTTTTGAGGACTGTACAGATTCTCGTAGAAGGCTGTTGCTATTCGTAGTATTTCTGACCTGTTTTGTGTTGTGTTTGCTGTTGGTCCTTGAAGTCTTTCGATCCATGTTTTGTGTGATCTTAACTCTTTGTATGCTCTCTTGACGCTGCCAGTAGTATTGAGGTGTTTTTCAAAAGTTTGTGTACGATGATTCTTGTAGTCGCTCTTAATATATTTACTCACAAGTTTGTATAGAGCTTTTAGTTCGTTTTTCATAGATCGTGACTTTGGTTTGGTTGTTTGTAGTATTTGTTTTCGCTGGATCAACTTTTTCGTGTGGATTGACAGTATACTGACTTTCTTCGATGTGTGAGGTACGTAAGCTTTTTTCAGGCTACTGTCTATGGCGCTTAAGATTTCGTCGTAATATTCTTGAACCGTGTATGTTTCTTGCCAGTTGGCCACTAGATTTTCTGAACAGCTGTTTAGTGATTCTTTGTACCTCGATACATCCTCTTCATCTTTCAGTAAAGCTCTTGGAAAGTTTCCATAGTCCTTTCGACTTTTTTTATTTGTTTGCAGTAACAATGTGGCTCTGACAAGTCTGTGGTCTGAAGGGAAAGTTACGTTTAAAACTTGCATGTTTTGGATGTTTCTGTGCTTGTTGGTTAAAATGTAGTCTATTTCGTTTTTCGTGGCGCCATCTGGAGATCTCCAAGTCCATCTCTGATTGTTTTTCTTTTTGAAAAACGTGTTCATAATAGCTAAATTGTTTTCGTAAGCAAATTCAATGAGTCTATCCCCTCTACTGTTTCTGTTGCCATAGCCGTGACTTCTTGTGACTAGTTTTTCGTTTGGTTTCGGTTGGCCAATTTTCGCATTAAAGTCGCCCATGACTATTGTATTTCTTCCTGCTAATTGTAAAGCTCTGTCCACAGTGTCGTAAAAAAGTTGTAGTTCTTCATCGCTTGCGGCTAGTGTGGGAGAGTAAACCTGAATTATGCTTATTTCAAAGTTATCGAATTTTATATTTAGAAGGGCTACTCTTTCAGACAGCCCTATGAAACTTTCAATATATTTCTTCAGGTGTTTTTTTACTATGAATCCCACACCGTAGAGCCCTGGTGTTTCGCCTATACAGTATAGGATGAAGTCGTTGTGTTCTTCGATTGAGTTTCCAAGTCTTCTGACTTCTGAGAGACCTATAATGTCGTATTTTATGTTTTCCAGTGATTCCATTAGCTCTATCAGACGGCTATAAGTCGACAAAGTTCGGACGTTGTATGTTGCTATGTATAAAACATTGTTTACTTTATTTTCATTCATTGTACAGTTTCTTGAACTTGGAGGGTTAATTTTCTTCCCTGGAGGGTTTTGGTCTACAACTCCCGCGGGGACCAGCCGTGTTGGGAGTGAAGAGGGGCGGGCGGCTAGTTGCTATTCTGAATTATTTTTGGAGTGTATGTTCTCTTCGTTGTTGGTACTTTGTATTGTATTTGTAGTCCTTGGTGTAAGGAAATTTGTTATGTCGGCCGTTTTGTTTTTCTTTGTTGGTCGATTTTTAGTTACGGCAGAGTCAGTGGCTCTGTTATTTTCCGGGGATTGCGACATGATCCTTTTTTTATTTTTCGAGGTTTCTTGGTTTTTGTGTGTATTTTCTTTATAATCGTTATCTTCCAGAATTATTAATTTGTCGTATTTTAATATAGCCTTTTTCCCGTTTTCTCTTGCTGTTTTTAATTGTTCCTGTAATTCTTTACGCTTTTGGAGTACCTCTTGAGGAAAGTCTTCTTTGAAATAATAGGATTTTCCTTCAATCGTTTTTTTGTTTTTTAGTAGTTGAATTCTCGTTTTCGTTGTGGCAAAAGTAATTAGGACGGGTCTGACAGTTCCGCTCTTTTTGCCCAAACGTCTGGCCGTTTCGATGCTGTTATTGTCGCATGTGATCTTGAAATCTCTGCTGATTTTATCAACGATGTTTCCTATTATATTTTTTTCACCTTCAATTTCTTCTGGAATACCAAAGAAAACTAAGTTCCTTCTCCTTGTGTATCTTTCAAAATGATCTATTTTTCTTTTTTGCTCTTCAATTTTTTCCTCCAAAATAGATTGTTTAGTTTCGATATTTTCCAATCTTTCATTCACCTTAATATTTATAGTGTTTGTAATTTCTTCTTGCATAACTATCATTTGTGCTTTTTGTTGTTTTATGTCTTCTTGGATATTTTTAAGCATTTCCTTAATTTCTTCCATGGTTATTTATTCGTATTTATAGAAAAACAAAAGTATGCGTGATTGTCTGGTAGTGTTAAAAGTTGTGGCTGTTCGACAATAGATGGCGCTACTGGTCTTGCCAGTTGAGGAACGATCGTACTACGATATCAGTTGTGATGATTCCGTTACTTCGCCATAGATGGCGTATGTGTTACTCCTCAACAGATGGCGCTAAAAGTCACTTCGCTCGTTTATGTTTTGCTGTGTAATGTTTTCTTTGTAGGTTACAAATTCTATTTTTACTTATTGCTTGTTTTTACTCACTGTTTTTGTTTTAAATGTATTTGAAGTATTTAAACATCTTCGTGAAACACTTTTCCTGTAGACGATTTGTGTTCCTGACGTTGTATCACTGATAGCATTCACTCAGGTTTATCACCTATTTCTATAGACTTCTTGCAGTATAAACCACTATACTCGTTTTACAGTGCGCGTTGACTGTATTTATAGCTTACTAGACGACACACACTCTTGTATATACGTTTTAGACACTTTTTACGAATTAATTTTTCGGAGCGATTTAAAACAGCTGTTAACGGCACAACGGTGGCGCCCTCTCTAAACAATATGAAGCTGAAGGCCATTTACAAGTTTCCACTGATAAACACTTAACTTAAACAATAACAAAAAACGGTCGGTAGGTACTAAATAACTAATAATGACTTAACTTAAATAATACACGCTTAACTAATAATACAAATTAAAACAACAACAAAAAAAATCAAAGCAAACAATACAAAGCAAACAATTACTTTTCCTTAAAGAAGCTTTCCACCAACATCTGCTTAAGCCGAGAAACACTAGTATTGAATATATCCAAATCATGTTCCAAAGACAGTTTATTAAAACTTCGGCTCGCACGGATTACAAATGAATTCTGCCTGCGCGGATCTGGAATGAGGGACATGCAACAAGCTAGGTTTGCGGAATATTTTGCAGTGTGTGACTAATCCTAAGCTACCTAACAGTTCAGGGCAATCTACAGTACCATTTGCAATTTTAAACAAGTACGACATATCTGCAATGCATCTGCGCTCATGAAGTGGTAAGATATGAAACCTCTTACATCGCGCTATATAATTGGAGGAATATATTTTAGTTTTGTATTGCAAAAAACGTAGGAATCGCTTCTGAATTCCCTCAATTCTGTCAACATAAATGCTATAATTAGGATTCCATACTTGTGAGGCATACTCCAAATGACTGCGGACAAAAGCACAATAAAGAATTTTATACGTTTTTATTTTTTTAAAGTCAGCTGACAACCTAAGTATAAATCCAAGTGCTTTGGAAGCTTTACTAACAATGTTTTCGACATGTGCATCAAAAAGCAATTTAGAGTCAAATGTTACACCCAGGTCCCTGATAACGCTTATCCTGTTTATAATAGTATCATGTAACTTATACGGAAACGTGATTGCACGTGGTTTACGTGTGAAAGTACTAACAAAACATTTAGAAACATTAAGTTCAAGTTTATTAAGTAGACAGTGGTGCCGATTCTGTTGGCACAAAATTCTCTAAACTAAACTAAAAATCACCAAAATTTAGTTTAATCCTGTCAAACGACGATTTCCCATTCTGAAATTGACTAAAGTGACACAATTTAACTATATTTTAGTTTGACAGCACTAAGGTTGCACTGAATTAATAATTTAGTGAAGATGGTAATTTTGCTATTCTGAGTTTGCCGTTTTTCACCAAAAATGTTGACTATATTAATTTTTCTATCTAAATCTGACTATTTTTAATCGCGATTAAAAAAGTGTGGAATAAAACTAGTGGTCATGAACTAAAATTCACACCAACACTTCGACTTCAGGTGCAAAAACAGTATTGTATCTTTTTTTTTCTTTTCGTTTGCTTATATCTCGAAAATGGTGTGTCCTATCGCAAAAATGATGATAAATTCGACCCCCTTTATGAAACCCCTATGCCCCATAATCTCAACATGTAGGTAATATTTTTTTTATTTTCCATACAAAGTGAAAAATTCCATAAAAAACGTCGAGGCTGCCCTCCTGCGCACGCTTCATTCATCTCTTAAAAAAATCATTGCGTAGGGCACACAAGGACCACGTTGCGAAGCCAAAAGAAAAAAATACCACCTGCAGGCTTGGCACGACAACCGTAGAGAAGCGTTTTGTCGACGGAAGACAAGACAAAAATGACGTTTCCGTGTAGACAGTTGTCAGTTTTTCACCGAGAAATGTAGACAAGCGATTTCTATTCTACAGTAAAGTAGAAATAGAAACTGTCATGCTACTAAGCCTGCAGGATCCGCGATTGTCAAATTCGATTTTAGTTGTGTCAAAATTATTTTTAAGTTTAGATTTTTTTTTGCAGAATAGCTTTAAGATTCTCATAGCCAAAAGTAAGGAATTTTAGTGATAGTTTAGTTAGTTTAGTTCGGTGTACAAGAGAATCGGCACCAGTAACTTTGTAGTCCATCTAAATCCCGCTGCAAATCAGAACAGTCGGAAATTACTGATATAGGGCATAACATTTTCATATCGTCGGCGTAAAGAATTATTTTGGAACGGGTAAAGCACGAACCAATGTCATTTATAAAAATAATAAAAAGTAAAGGACCCAGAAGGGATCCTTGCGGTATTCTGGAGGGTATATTAATAGTTACTGAACTGTATCCGTTTAGTACAACTGTGTGACAGAGATTCTCAATGTAAGATGTAAACCATCGGAATAAATCGCCCCTGATACCTACCGCGAGCAGCTTACGTAATAGTTGCCAACTGTAAATGTAGTTGCCACTACATAAAGAGAAAAATGTTTATTGAGGATGATATTCTCGTAGCATGTATGTCTATTTCCATTTTCTTTTTATATTCCTTATTCTATCACATTAACATAAAATTTATATAATTTTTCTATTAGTTCGCTGTACCAGTAGTTTCATAATTATTGTTTAATGCACCGGGTGACGTCATTTCGTCAAAGCCGGCTATCCCTGAAAACCAGCGCTGGGGCTCTGTCTTGCATAGGGTCGCAGCATAATGCTGAGTGATAGCCGTTTTGCGTGGACGTGACGCATGTTTCCCTCAACCTTTTCTTATTTTTTTTGTGTTCCTTATCTTTTTGCGTCATGTTTACCGCAAATAAACGTTTTTTCTGTCTTTCTTTCTTTACTCACAGTATGTTTGATCCCATGCCGGTTCTCGTACTGCTGCTGCTGCACACGCGACGTTCTTTTGACGAATTTATTGAAGAGGTTCTTTACGATTTAGAAGTTTATAGCGTCGAGAATACGTTATGACCGATGTTTCATTAATTATACTTTTCGCGACTTTACTAATCCGACCCGGCTGCGCCAGTCAAATATGAACGTGCAAGACTTATAAAAAAAAATATTTAATCAAATACACGTGTGCTCAGCATGAGCGTTATAATAAGAAGAACACTAAGACTTATATTTTGTTTTTTGTTTGGAATCTCGTAGTTGACCTTGAGAGGCCGTGACTACTTAACCGGTCTTTCCTGGGGCTGCCATTAAGAATTAAGTTAACGCCTCCAGCCAGGGCTTAAAAACTAATTAAATACTAGGCGACTGCACGCTGAGCGCACCCCCTGTGGGGTACGGGCCTCGGCTCAGGGCGTCACTGTTAGGGGGACAGCAAGTGGGGACAGGCTGGATCAAAATATTGGCATTGTTATTATTAGTAGGGATTTAACTCTACTGGCTCAGCTGCGGCGCGGGCTGGCGCTTCAACGAGCAAGGTCGGTCGGGGATCTCGATGTTATGCGCCGTTACTCTGGATCATCGCGGGGCGCGAGGACCTCGGCGGCGAGGTTGGAATGACGGTTGTGTGCGGTGGGTGCAAACTGTACTGGTTGCCCTATTTCTTTCCTGAAAGAAAGTAATTGAGTCGTCTGGGTCGGAGAGGACGTGTCTCAGCCGTCGGACAGAGCTAATCCTACTGGGGACAGTAGTCTCCAGTATACACCAGTATACAACGAATGACACAATGTTTTACTCCACTGAAAAACACATGGTGAATCTGAAATGGAATTCCATGAAGTTCTGAAAAACACATTGGTTTGAGCCCAGGTAACCAATTTTCTGTTCGGCCACCACGACATACTACTTCACGGTATACCTACTAAAGGTACCTATTTTAACGTGCTTCTCTCATAAAAAATGAGCTATTTGGAAATTGGATTGTCTATATATTTTTAATTTTTTTCAGCACCTAAAGAAGAAGACAAAAATCTTGCTGCATTTTTGGCAATTCCCCATCTTTGAATACGACAACTGTTAAACAGAAGAAAAACAACAAAAACGCGGGACGCTTTCATCACTCATTTAAGATCTGACGCTGAAATCGGTCAGTCTATTGAACTTCGGCTAAAAACATTACAGAATAAAGGGGCAATATCACAGCCTGACCTAATTATTGTTGGTGAGTCATTAAAAGATATCAAAACGTACTTAGTGGTTGTCAACAAATTGGTTTTCTATCACATGGGCAATTATTATGCAAGCTATCGACACCATTTGGGCTTTAAATGCTCAGTATGGAATTGACTCAAACGCAATGTGGTACTTCATACAGAGAGCCTTCTACAAAATGACATCTCAGTTTGATCGAGGTTCAACTTGTATCTTTGTGATACAAAAGTATTTTAACTAGATCTCGTACTTACCTACCTAGTGATGAATAAATACGCTGAAAATAAATACTTTATAAAAGGGTTCCTACTCTATTTTATTAAGTTTCGATATTGCAGACTACATTATGACTGATTATAATTATTAGGTACCTGATTAAAGAGTAGAAAGTGGGTATGCAAATTCTAAGTCCTATATTATGTTAAATTGTAATCGCTTTTGATATTATTTGAGTTTTACTGTATTTGTTATTCACCATGGTGATTTGTTTTGTATGCCGTATCCAATTGTTAGATATAAAGATTTTGAAATCGCACTTTGACCTATTGCGTAGTGCTTAAAATCTACAATTTATTTTTAAAATTTAATTTTTAGTTTGTGTGCAAAAATAATGTTTTTAGCTTTGTTTAAATATACCCTTAAATTACATTTCTTACCTATGTATTTGTATGCCACAAAGGCCGAACATGACGGATCTTTGTTTATGAACAACCTACATGCCTTGTGAGTATACTCATGTTTCTACAAATAAATGTCTTATCTTATCTGAGGAGTTACGAGTATATGTATGTGTAGAAGATGACTGTAATCGCCAATTTCAGTTGTTCAATTCTTTTAGGAGATACACCTTGAAGAAACATAAATTGTGTATAAATACTATAGACGACGCCTTACAGCCATTTAGTACAAAACAGCTGGAGTCTGACTATTCAACTGTAAATCCTGTTAGAGATCAGTCACATCCAAGTGTTTCTAGTGTTAGTAGTCACTTGAAAACATCTTTTCAACCTTCTTCATGTGAAGAGATGGTTGAGAGCGCATTTTAAAATTTTGTTGCAAGTTTGTTTGCCAATCATTCTTAGCCGAGAAATGTTGTTCAAACTGTAATAAAGTAATATAGTGAAATCCGCCATATCCCAGTAGTTCCATTATGGGACTACTGGGAATTTTTTTCTCCCAGTAGTTCCATTGAACTGGCATTCTGTTTATGCATGATGAAATTAGTCTCATAAGTTCCAGTACAGTAAAATCGCAATGGATTTGACCAATTAACGTATCTGAGTATATTAGTACAAAACAGTTACTTAAAATGCTTTTATTTTTCATTTTCTACCTCTACTTATGAGAACTGCGGACGATTCTTCTCCAAGAAATGTGGTACAGTAACTTCTCCACTGAGAAGTGCCATTTGTGAATCCTTCACAATATATTTAGAATCTCTTCTGGTGTCAGGATTTAAATTATTTTGTTTTTTTTTTTGTATGTACTGTATAATACATAGCGTCATTTGATAAAACTTGCAATAGTTTATACCGGCTGATTTTTTTTAGCGTCTGGACAACAATATGGCATGTTGTGTAAGTAGATTAGAACTCATATGCGCTAACCTTTGCCTGGTAGCATTGATATAGAAAAAGTTCCGAATATCCTTAAAATACATGAAAAAGAAGACACCCTACGGCACTCGCGTAAAACGAATAATAGCCAAAATAGGTAATAGTAAATGGTCGTAAGCTGCGATTGCCTATGAATGGAGCATGACGATAGTGTGAGCGAGACACTAGCATTAATTTCGCTCTACATCTTTGCGACTGATCTCCACACACTCACGCACACATTTGCACGTGTTACGTAATCTTGCTGTATGTAGTTTTAGTAGGCAAATAATTTGATACACAGTGACGCGTGTCTTGAAACCGTAAACCAAATAAATTACGTCTTGTAAGGTCAGTAAAGCTTTGATAGAAATGTAAACAAACCTGTTGATGTTAAATTCTTATAACAATCACTCACATTCATCTGTATTTTGAGGGTTTTAACGCTTTAACATCCGTCGTGCTGGAAGTACATGTCCCGCAGATAATGCAGAGGAACGTCTTCCAACATTGTGTCGATAACGGACTGTATTATTTCACGATACGTTTTCCCTGTCAATCGACCTTCGATCCAAACTGGACCAATTACCTATGCGATCGTATATTATCGCGGCCCAAACTGAATGTTTGGGCCGCGATAATACACGATCACGATACACAATGAGCACTGGTGGAGTTTTCAAAACCCACATAAAATAAAAGAACACGCTCATCAAGTTCGAGTCAGTGATTCACACTGAATCGAACTTGATGTGTACGTTGTAGATACCAACGCGGGTAAATATGGACTCGTCGCTCCATAGAATGTTGAAGGTGAAACTGACCTTGGTCAAGTAACCGCTGACAAGTCCGGAGTATCAAGTCTGTGCTGGGGATCCAGAGGGCAGGGATACCGTTATATCTAAGGGATTGTAGGTGTTCTTCGTCGGCGTACATTCGACTTGCACCATTTAAATTTTCACCAGACAAAAAATAATACCTCATCATGGTAAGCTACTCGACGTTGGAGTATTCATACGTCATTATGAAAACAATCACTGGGCGGTTGAAGCACACGCGGAAAAAACAGCGATCGACGTCACGCTATGACTAATCGCAGTGGACTGGAGACTTGGGGAGAGATCAAAGACGCCGCGGGACACGGTACTCGGGTCGAAGGGCGCGCGGGTCGGGGGGGGGGATGCGCATGCGGCGACACTTGAGCGGTACGCCTGCAAAAAAATATTAATTACCTATCCCCGGCCGGCTTCAATCAAAGGATTGAATTTCGCTACGAATTCATTCATAATTTCTGCGCGTTGACTAGGGTGCCAATAAGTTGGATTTTGATATTATTTGTCGATTTTTTGTATTTTTATAATTTTTTATTGTTTTTTAATTTTTATATGAAAAGTTTACTACAAATAAGTAATAGTATTTATTGATAGGTTAATTTCATTTTAGGATTTAAAAAAAAAAATGTTCAATTTCCGTGCCATAGGCTTCTACTCCGTTCACCTATTAACCCCTATTTTTTTCCAGACGGTAAAAAAAAATCATCCGGTATAGAGTTATTACAGTTTTCTTAAATGACTTATTTAATCCGCCGTGCCATGCCTCTACAAAATTAGTTGTTCTGTGTCTCTCGCCAAAAGCACACCATAGGTTAATAAATTCAGCGTCACGCAACCAAAACCGTTCCATGTATATTTCTGAGATGTATCGGGGGAACTCGTGTGATCTGCCCGGGATATTTATCTTGGTAATGAAACACCAGCGTCGTTCAACAGGAATATATTGGAATGACAGAGATGACTTGTTACATCGTTCCGGAAACAGTGCCGGAGAACAATAGTGTTGTGCTGCTTATAATGAATAAGGTGAAAACACACTACATACATTACACCTCCCCACTTAATTAACAGGTTATTCTAGTTATAACAAATTGCCAACACAACAACTATTAACATATTCTATAACTCTATTAAAAAACTATTACTATGTTATCTCTGTTTAACTTGTTTGAATGATTTTTCACATTCACTACCCCAGTTGAAAGGTACATCTGTTCGGAGCAACTTGTACAGCGGTGCGAGAATTGTACTGACTTTCTTAAGGAATTTGGCATAATACATTGTCATACCTATGAAAGCTCTCAGCTCAGAAACATTTGTAGGTGCGGGTGTATTAATTATAGCCTTTACCTTATCTGTGCATGTTTGCACCCCCTCTTTGCTAATAATATGGCCCAAGTAACTTATTCTCTTTGCAAAAAAACTACATTTTTCCTTATTTACCTTGAGGCCATATGCTTGTAAACGATCGAAGACCCTGCATAAATTGTTCATATGTTCCTCACAGGTAGCACCCGTTATGATATTATCGTCTAAGAATACCCCAACACTAGGTAAATCCCCAAATAGTTGCTCTAAGGAGCTTTGAAAAATTGCAGGGCTGGATGCTAAACCGTAAACTAATCGATTAAACATGAACATACCTTTGTGTGTATTTATGACAGTATATTTTTTTATTCGTCCAATTCAAATTGTGCATAAGCTTGAGATAAGTATATCTTACTAAAGTGTTCACCCCCATGCAAACGAGCCAACAAATCTTCGACTCGTGGTAAGGGGTAACGGTCAACTTCCAAAACCTTATTTAATGTCAATTTGTAATCAGCGCAAATTCTGATGGTACCATTTTTTTTTACCACTGGCACGATTGGTGTGGCCCAATCCGAGCGATGCACCGGTGTGAGGATGCCGTCCCGCACCAGCTGCTCCAGGGCATGCTCCACCGGCATGCGCAGCGCATACGCCAGCGGGCGCGCCCTCATGAACATCGGCCACGCACTGTCATTCACATGGATGCTAACTGTACCACCAGTGAATCGACCCAGGCCTTCTTCGAACACCTTACAGTATCTGGAACTGAATTCAGTCATATTAAACTCCTTACTTTGCACATTATTAACTGACACTACCTCACCAGTTAAACTAGACAATAGTAGTTTCAATTCGGCCATCCACTGCCGACCAATTAATATTGTTTTGCCTCCCTTAATGACATACAAATCTAATTTCCTACAGTTACTGTTATATTCTACTTCTGGTTTTATAACCCCAATTGGTTTTACTATTTCCCCTGTATAATATCGTAACACAATATTACATGTATGTATTTTTAAGTCACTAAACAGCTGTTTGTATGTTTCATAGTTGTTTATACACGATATGGCACTTCCTGTGTCACACTCCATACGCAACTCTTTGTTGTGCACTTTTACTGTCAAAAATATGGGTGGACACTTTGTTAGAGATAAGTTATTAAATTCGACCATCCTTACCTCATCACTTCGTTCACCATCTGATATGTTTGATGAAGTTTGAACTCCCTCCAAATGATGATGTCCTACTTCTAACGGACATACGCGGCGCAGATGTCCTTGTTTATTGCATACGCGACACACATAACGCGAGAATTTACACCATGACGTCTCATGCCGACCTCCACAAGCGTTGCACTGTTGATCTTTTCGAGCACGTTCCCCCGGAGCGGTCGTCGTCGCCGCCTCCTCGCCATGCCGCGGTTTGCGCCAACCCGTACGTCTCTGTCCGTTCCGCGTCCACGGGCGCCTTTCACCGCGCGCTCCCGCACCTGGTTGCTCCAGCCCGCCGCGGCCACCGTTTTGCATTGACGTTTCCACCGCCAAGCAGTCACTCACCGTGCTCGGTTTATCCGTGAACTTCATGTTGCCCTCGACTGCTGCTGCATTTCTCTCGGCTGCTTCCATACTCATAGCCATGCTGAACGCCTTTGTGTAGTCTAATTTTTCCTCTGCGAATAATCTTTGCCGAATTACTTCACTGTTTATGCCGCATACGAACTGATCCCGAATACTCTCTTCCAGCCACGTTCCAAATTCACATGACTTTGTCATTTTCTTGAGAGTTGCCATGTATTCGGCAACGCTTTCGCCCTCTTTTTGTTTCCGCTTGTGAAATTTGTATCGCTCGGCTAATACACTCGGCTTAGGTTGTAGGTGCTTTTCCATAATGGCGGTTATGTACTCAAAGGTTTTAGTGCCCGGCTTGTCCGGTGTACACAAATTGACTAATAACTCGTAGCTTTCCGCCCCCATCAATGTTATTAACGTTGGCACTTTCAGTTCCTTTTTAATTTCGTTAACCAAGAAATAATTTTCCATACGCTCCACATATAATCTCCAGTCATCCGCCATTCTGAATTCGCCCACTTTGCCGATCGTCATTTTAATTATTTGTATACGTACGCCACGCGTTGCTATACGCTGATTTTTAATCCTCGTCGCCACTGAGATGTATCGGGGGAACTCGTGTGATCTGCCCGGGATATTTATCTTGGTAATGAAACACCAGCGTCGTTCAACAGGAATATATTGGAATGACAGAGATGACTTGTTACATCGTTCCGGAAATAGTGCCGGAGAACAATAGTGTTGTGCTGCTTATAATGAATAAGGTGAAAACACACTACATACATTACAAGTTCAAACCCATTTTAGTTTCTCAGATTCAGGCCACCCTTCCGTTATTTTATTACTAGGTAGCAAGGGTGGTGCAATACATAAAGCCACGGATTTTCGAATGTAATTGGTTTTATTAATGCCCAATTCTTTGGCTTTTCGCCACAAACACCTCGTGTAATGATAATAACACCCATGGTTTTCTGCTAGTGGGAACATATTCTTAAAGGCATCTATAGCTGGTAACTCAAAGTCTGTTGTAAAGTGGGGTGTACAATCTGGTATTTGCGACTTATCAACGAAAATAATAGGCTATACATTTTTTTGTCTTTCCTGATAGCAATGCATAAATCAATGGTACAATTCCAGTTGACTTTGTTTGTCATTCATGTTCGATTGCAGCATGGAATGAATTTAGACATCTAGCAGGAAGCGTCTCACCTTCTGCTGCGCGCCTCATTTGTATTGGCTGTGGTCGCTCACTACGTATACAAATAAGTCACCTGTTGTCTCAGGATTCTCCACGAGAAAATCAAATAAGGGACAATATTTTAGACAAATTGCTCCACGTCAGGTAAGGTTTCAAATAAACAATTCTTATATTATTACAGTCTATGGTGTGAACTATTTAGTATTATTATAATATTCAATAATTCATTGGTCTAGTCTGTTGTGCTCTTACTTACTATACTAAGATATCCCTGGATAAACATTATCATGAATTAGTAAAAAATATTGTTAAAAAGTAGGTACACATATTAAACTGGCTAGTAGCTGTACCTAAAAGACATAATTATATTACTTTGTTTCAGTTGCTGAGGTCGTCTCGCATCTGTCACCCTTGCTGGCAGAGAAGTGATAGAGCAATTACACGTTTACATTCTAGCAATTCTAGTAACCGGTCAGTGAATTTAGATGAAGAGACTGTAGACCTTGACAGTACTGTAACAAGTGAATCTACACAAAATACAGCTCAAGGGCAAGGGATAGAATCCACAATATTTTTACCCAATTATGTAAGAGCACCTGATACTCAGCGCTGTTGCTTTTTCCCTGGATGTACAGGTACTGATCGACCTCGCCTTACCGTTCCGACATCACTAAGAGTAAGACTTTTCCGTGATTATAAATATTATGTACCCGCACAATGTAGAATTTGCAATTATCATTTAACAAGCAACTCATGGGACCTATTAGGAGACTACACAAAACCCAATACAAACTTTTAGTTCATCCCACATTGAAGAGTTTGCTTCTCTGCTGCAGCAGAATATGTATGCATATTTAGATTTCTAAAATATAGATGAAATTCCAGAACATACAGTGCATTATTATCTTGGGATAACAAAAGAACAATTTAACCAATTACTTGCTGAAGTCCCTAGCCTGTCCACCAAGTATAAAGGAAGGTTTGCCCTAGCGGTATATTTAATCAAATTACGAACTGGGGAAAGCGACGAACGTATTGCTTCTTTGTTAAGTGTACCGCGAAGAACATTAGAACGTTTAATGAACATGGCCCGAGAGATACTACACCAAGTTTTTGTGCCCCGAAACCTGGGATTAAATCATTTGACTAGGGCAGATATCTCTCAGAGAAACTTATTAATACCAAATGGTCTATTTGGAACAGAGGAACGTCATCCAATTATTATTGCCGATGGGACTTATATTTATGTCGAAAAAGCTCTAATTATTTATACCACAAAAACACCTATTCTCTACATAAATATCGAAACTTGGTAAAGCCATTTTTACTTGTTTGCTCAGATGGGTACATTATAGATGTTCTAGGCCCCTATCCAGCAACAACATCAGACGCGGATATTCTACAAAATGAATTTTTGAATGAAAATGGTCCGTATAGACAGTTTTTTCAAAGTGGAGATGTGTTTATACTGGATAGAGGCTTTAGGGATTCCATTCCATTATTACAGAGATGTAATTATAGTGTACATGTACCCTTGTTCCTACGACCGGGTGAAATACAGCTATCTACCATTAATGCCAATAAATCAAGAATAGTAACGATGTGCCGGTGGGTACTTGAAACAACTAACGCAATTTTTTAAAAATCGTTTAAATTATTTCGTCAAACGTATTTCAATAGAGCTTCACGCCATTTAATGGTAGACTTTTCTATAGCTGCTTCATTAATTAATAGGTTACATCTTCGGAATAGGGACAGGAACGACGCAGCACAAATATTACAGATAGTTCAAGAAAATCGGTATAGAAATAATGATCTGGCAGATTTTATTGAAGAAAGAAATTTAAATAGAGTAAGAGTTAATTTTTCAAGTATTGAAGTCATAACAGAGAATTCCCACAGTTAACTGAAAGTGATTTAATTATGTTTGAATGTGGGACATATCAATTAAAACAAGCCAGGTCTTATTATGGAGAGCACATTAGATTAAATGGATGTTACCGTATTGAGGTTTCTAATAATAGGAGAACCAGTGTTTTGGAAGGTACACTTTTTCAAAATGATTGCCTATTATTAAGGGCCCGAATCCAAAGCGCCTGCATATTAGCCGAAAGACATACTTTGTCTATATTTTATTAAGAAATAATACTACTGGAAGAGCAGCCATAAATCAGTACTTTTGTAATTGTATTGTAGGCCGGAGGACTGTAGGATGCTGTGCCTACGTTATGTCTGTTGTCTGGTATCTTGGGTGGGCACGGCATCAAACTAATATACATAGTTCCTACAGCACGGTTTTTGGACAGTGTCTTATTGGTATATGATGCTGATGATAGTACAGAATAAATATACTAATATGTACACATACATAAATATACATATACGTACATATATATAAATATACGTACCTTCCATTGAATATAATCAAGTTCTTCTAACTAAACAAACAGCTGTGCTACTGGGGAGTTTGTTGCGCCACTTCTTCCCAGCTAAAGCACTAGAAAATGGTGAAGGGCGGGCGTTTTGGGGGGCTGTCTTATGTAATTTTGACTTCAAAAAGTACTGACACCAGGCTAATTTGAATGATTTCTTACTCTTTTAAAAGATTACTAGCAATGTGTAAATACTTGTGATATTCTTGTTGACCTCTCTGGTTGTTAGCAGTGGGTCCGACGTCAGTAGTGCAACTCCACCCGTTCGAACTCATGACCTTTCGCTTCTCAGTCTGACGCCTTCATCTGTGGCTATTGCCGCTTCAAGTTGATACCTATTTATTATGTTCTGAGATCAGCATCATTTCAATATGTACTGACATCAGCATCTTTACGTTCGATAGCTTTTTGTATTGTTAGTGGTATTGTTAGAGGTGGCGGTTGTCGTTTGGGACAAATGATAAGCATTCATTAATAACCAAAATAACTCCCAAAATCTTTTCAGCTATCCATAAGATATAACTATACCAATTTTTACTGTATGCAATGGAACCCATAGCTGTTTATACTTAAAAGGTGACTATTCAAAGGTTAAAATGAGTAAATAACTTTGAAATGAATAATTACTGTGTTAAAAATTGTGTTCTTACCATTCAAAAGTGATTGTAAGTGTATAGAATAAGTCTGCTTATAAAAAAATAAACGTTATAAAAAAGCAAAAAGTCTTTATTTCCAAATGGCGACTTATTTTCTTAACTGATAAGTACTAGAAGGTGTTCACAACAACTTAAACTATAATTCTATAAACTACTAGCTGACCCGACTGACTTTGTTCTGTCTTAACTATGAATATTGAATTCGCCACTTTCTTTATTTTTTCTTCCATAAGAACCTTCTCCTGACAATAACAAACATAACAAAAAAAAATTTTGCAAAATTGGTCCAGCCGTTCACGTGTGATGCCGTGACCAAGGGAAATAGGGATTCATTTTTATATATAAGATTTATCAGTGTTCATTGTAGGCCACGGTTGTTCTAATATGTGAGCATGTACCATTACATTTTGAAGCAACTACTTCTCCAAGGTACATCTGTTCATCTTGTAATTGCCATGCAGTGTCTGTGGGATTAATGTCGCATATATCAGTACGATTGGCGTAATTCCTTTGCATTAAGCAAAACAGGAAGTCTTTGTAGAGCTCTTTAATTTTGTGATCTAATTCCGTCACAACTACCACTTGAGACTGGAAATATAAATTCAAGTTGGTGAATTTAGTCAGTGCCCAGGACATGAATTCATAATATAGCTTCATGTATAGGTCTCTTAGCAAATCAAGAATTTAGCCAGATATCAAACGGTCTGATAGTATCATATCAGTGAAATAGAGCATGAGCTTCCCATGGTTCAAAATCCTTTTGACAATTTGAACCAGCAAAAGCCACACATTTAGAGTTCATCTTTAAAAAACGAAATATACTTCTTGCTAGCTCCTAACACCTTTTAGGCATTTTTTGGCACGCTGCGCTGGCGCAAAGCAGTAAAGAAAGAATAATAGTATGCTAAAAAACTTATTTAAAGTTTGCTCTCGAATGCTTAGTTTTACGTCATAACCATGAATATTTCAACCCTGCGTGTATCCGGACGAATTCTGATCTTGCGATGTTTTCTGTGTCGATGCCCCTTTCCTCGTCGATGGGATTCCCTGATTATCTCGTTCCTTCCATTCCATTCGAAATTCTATCAAAGTGGTAACAATCACTTGCGTATTTTTGTGTAAAATAAGACGTTTTTAGTGTTTTAATTATGAAAAGTGGCAGTGATTGTCATGAAAATGACGATAGACTGGAAGTATCCACCCCAAAGAAAAACCGTCTGGGTAGGTATAAAAACAGAAACATCGTCTTGAAAAGTATAGGCCGGATAGGGAAAAAGGTCCCTAATTTCAGTAAGTGGCTCACTCAGGACCCTAATAATAATTATAAAGCGAGGTGCATGCAAAGTTTGTGATATTTCCATGGTTGCAGAAAACACATAATCACAAAACATAGTGAAGGTCAGAATCATATACTTCCTTTTCTTTTTGCGTCATGTTTACCGCAAATAAACGTTTTTTCTTTCTTTCATATAAAATATTTGTCTGTGGCACCCAAAATGTATCGAGTTTTTTTACGGCAAGTACTTCTTCGACACAGGACAACAAAATTAGCTAGAATTGCGGAAATTAAGTTACCTGCATTTGTGGATACGATTCCTTCAAACTCAGATAACAGAAATACGGAAAAAGAGTCACAGGTAATAAAGCTTTATACATGAGAGCCTTACGCAATATACAAGAAGAGCGGAAGTTCAAGGAAACATAACATCATTTTGGAGCCAAACTGAAATTGACGGGCCCTTCCGAATCCTTGGGGCACTATGTTTACTAGGGGAGACACCTGATCACTTGAGTGAGTGCTTCCCCCTGTACCTTCGTCGAATGGATGAAAGCTGCCAATACCGCTATAAGATTGATACTGCTGGTACTACAAAGTGCATCTACAGCATCCACTAGCCTACCGCGTGTTAAGAAGGAAAACTTAAAACCCGTCCGGTAATAATAGACGTTAAATATCTACTATCTTGGTCTGAGTCCAGAATTGTTGGAATTGACGAACCAACGCCAAACAAATAAGAATTTTATTATTATAACATGAGTTCTCGTTGATTTAAATTATAATTTTTTCTTTTAGGATGATCATGACAGTACCACCAAAGAAAGCTTTATACCTATAAGAATTTTATTATTATAACATGAGTTCTCGTTGATTTAAATTATTATTTTTTCTTTTAAGATGATCATGACAGTACCACCAAAGCTCTATTATTAAATATTACTAACAAAGATCTAACCAAAGAAAAGAGTTATACACGCTGAAATTTAAATGGTTGTTTTCCCGTAGCGAAATGGTTTTGTCTATGTAATACAATCGTTTCGTAGTTATATAAAATATTAGAAACAAAAACTGGCATATTTAACATTGTGAAAAACTAAACTCGAAAGCAATCACGAACCAATAGTCATACCTCCCGATATCTACGGCCGAACGACGGGCGGGGCGTTGACCCGGGTCGACAGGATTAGGTTCGACGGCGGCTCCGATTGATAATGTTGCGCGCGGGCTAGTTTATGCCGTATAACTACACGCGAGAGCTTATTTTATTTTAAACATTTAATAAATCGGTCTTTGCTTTGTCGGATTCTTGTATTTTTGCGTGCAAACTTATCACAACGTGCGAGAGCTTATTTTGGTTTGACCATTTATGCATCGCTTTCCTTTGACGGCGGCGGCGGCGCGTGGGACGCCAGTAGTACCTAAAATACATGTTACGTACTTACTACCACGTGCTTTTCAATCAGCTGTTATCCAACATGTTATTCAAATTTTCCCTTCATACTTTTACGGGCTTAGGACCGTCATAAATACTTTTTATCTGCAATTTATTGAACACGAAATTAAATTAAAAAAGAAAACTAAGAAAAATTTACTAAGAAAACGAATTTTCTGAATTAGATACTTAAAAAAGTATTTGAGGCGTATTTACAAAATTTGAATCAACTTATTTACAATAATTTTAATCAGCTAAACTACTTTTAAATGTTTACTACATTTTACAAAAGTACGAGTAGGTACTTACACTTCCTGGTAACGGAGTAATTGTTCGAAGTGTAAGCCATTCCGTTGTACACACAATCGCGCACGTTTTATTTGGTTTTCTTTTAATTTAAATAAGGTGTCTGTGTCCCTACGTACGATATCAAAAGCGTCCACTATCGCAGCTACTAACGCGTCGCGATTTTCGTGTTCCTCACGATACACTAGGCGCTTGAGCTCAGACCACAAGTAAAAGTCTAACGGAGTTAGGTCCGGGCTTCTTGGTGGCCAAGGCACTGGCCCGCCGCGTCCGATCCAGCGCTGGGGAAACACCAAGTTCAAGTGCTCTCGCACGGCGCGGTGATAATGAGCCGGGCACCCGTCTTGCTGATAGAAAAGATTGTCCATGGGCACTGTTTGCGGAAGGTCGTCCAATAAGTCCGGGATAACGTTGTGTAGCATTTCCAGGTAGGTTCCACCTGTTAAGTGTCCTGCCACGAAATGCGGTCCTATGAGATGGCCATTAATTATGCCGGCCCACACATTAACACTAAAACGCACTTGATGCGCACACTCGCGAATAACATGTGGGTTATTTAAAGCCCAAAAATGTTCGTTACGCTGCGCGCTGGTTGAAGATTCCAACTCGCGTAAAAGTTGCTTCATCCGTCCACAAAATGTTCTTATCTTGGTTTTCGATCAACCACTGACAAAACGCAATTCTGTTCTGGGGGTCATTTTCGTGGAGAGCGTGAACTCCGCGAAAATGATAAGGATGCTGTCCTTCAGACTTTAGTAGTTTCCAGACGTAGTACTGGCTTACGCCAAACCTAGCCGCGGCCTGGCGCGTACTTCGACGAGGATCCCGCTCGAAGTACTCGATGATCTCCTCGTCGAGCGCTGGCAAAATAACGGCCGGTCGACCTCTGCCCTGTGCATGTGCCGGTGTATGGAACTGTCCATGTTCTAGTAGCCGCTGTGTCGCCGCTACGATCGTCCGTGGTGATGGGACTTGGGGGTTCAGAACCCCGCGAAGACGGAGCGACTCCAAGTGTTGCCGCTCTGCGTAAAGTCGCTGGGCAGCATGGGAGTCATAATCAGCCCTAGCATACAGCTGCACCATAGCGACGTACTCCACATTGCTGTACATATTTGTAATGTCGATGAGTGATGACGCGTGCTGCGCGTACGATATTCGCGGGAAAACTAAGTAGGTCAGGGTCACAGCCGCGCGCGCTCCACGGATAAAATAGGCGCTGGCGGCTTCGTTTGATATTGTAGCGCGCAGGCTAGTTTATGCCGTATCACTACACGCGAGAACTAATTTTACTTTGAACATTTATAAATCGGTATTTCCTTTGTCGGTTTCGCGGTGATTTTCTGTATTGTTCCGTGGAAACTATTTTATGCCGTATCACTACGTGCGAGAGTTTATTTTGGTTTGAACATTTATAAATCGGTCTTTCCTTTGTCGGCATCGCGGTGATTTTTGTATTGTTCCGTGGAAACTATTTTATGCCGTATCACTACGTGCGAGAGTTTATTTTGGTTTGAACATGTTCTTTTTCGGTTCTTTTCTTTGTCGGTGGTGACGCGTGTAGTACCTAGTACCTACAAGTTACGTCTAGTGTTACTATTGTTACTCACTTTTTCGAGTTGATGAATATTTTTTTTATTTTTTTAAAACAAAAACATCGTTATTTTTTTACTTTAACTCTATGCTTCGAAAGTACTCCTTAAGGCAAGTCGTTCTGCCGCGGGAAAACAACCAATTAAATTTCAGCGTGTATAGAAGATATACGAATAGATATTGAATTTGAGTCGGTATGTAATTAATTGTAATACTAGCTTTTACCTACGACTTCATCCGCGTGGAAATAGCATTTCTTATTATATTTTTTAATTTTAGACTGAGAATACTGAAGGAGTGTGGAATAAGGAAAGTTCGAGTGATAAGTTTCCACAAAAAGAAAACGATGATGACGAGCTGATATCTAAAAATGAAAAATATGACCAAGAAAAAGAACCTGAACTTATTTCTACATTAACGGAAGTAATTGCTGAGACTGAGATGGAGTTGCTGAAGAAGTCTCTTGAAGCAGATGAAGATGATATAGAAGCAGAGAATAATAATGATACAAATGATAATCAAGTCAAATCCAAAAAAAGGAACAAGAGAAACAAAACTACAAATGAAAAAAATTACAAAGAAAATGAACCTCAACGTCTTTCTACATTAACGGAAGTATTTGCTGAGGGTGAGATGGAGTTGCTGAGGAAGTCCCTTGAAGCAGATGAAGATGAGATAGAAGCAGAGAAAAATAAATCTAAAAAAATTAACAAGAGAAGCAAAATTAATAAAAGTTCTGTCGATTTTCTATCTGTGGAAGAGGACTTCGTATGGGATTCCTCTTCTTGGAAAGAAACTGGGGATGAATCTTCATCAACTGAAAGCAATGAATCTCAAAAAAAGAAAAAAAAAGTAAGATAAGAAGACGGTAAAGTGGGTGAAGCAGGATTGAAAAAGAAAAAAAATAATAAACGCAAAGAAGCATAAAACTTGCGTGAAAAAGGAAAAGAGTATGTGAAAAATGAGGGAAGTATAGTAAGTGCAAGATCCCTAAAACCTAATCCATGCCTAGGAAAAAACTGTGGCAACGGCTGCAATAATGTTTCCGAATAAAAAAGAAAAAATATCTTTGATTATTTTTGGGGACTACCATCCCAAAGAAAAAAAGATTGGCTAGTAGACATTACTGCTAAAACTGACATAAAACGAAAGAGGACAAAGGACTCTGGTGTGAGGCACAATACATATTTCTACTATATTAATGATGGCGAAGGCCGACGTATGGTTTGTAAAAAAAATCTAGTAGACACTTTGGGTGTTAGCCCAAAATATGTTAGTTATACCTTAGCCAATGCATCGTTTGGGTTGTCAAAAGAGGAGAGCAGAGGTAAAACTGTTCCTAAAAATAAAACGCCTCACTCAGTCAAGGAGTCGGCCATTAATTTTATCAAAAGTTTACCAGCACTACCATCCTATTACTGTCGTAAAGACAGTACCAGATTATATCTCCCCACTGAATTTAAAAACATAAAAAACCTGTATAGAATTTATAAACAGTCGAAAACATCAGAGGGTATATGTTGTTGGCGAAAGAATATTTCGTGACATTTTCAACAAGGATTTCAATATTGGTTTCCACGTTCCTAAGAAAGATAAATGTGTGAAATGTTTACGTTTTGAAGGCCAGAATGAAAAAGAAAATCCTGAAATGTTAAGTCATTTAAAGGAAAAAAAGGCATCAAAAGATAGATTAGTTTTTCACCGTGAACTAAGCAAGAAGAATAACGCAATGCTTGGTAGGTCAAAAGAAGTATTTTTTGACCTACAAAAGGTACTGAACACCCCACATGGGGAGAGTATGCTGCTATTTTATAGTAGAAAATATACAGTGTATAATCTTTGTTTTTACGAAAGTGGTACCAGAAATGGCTTTTGTTATACGTGGGGAGAAACTGAAGGTAAAAAAAGAGGCAATGAAATAGCTACAATCTTACAAAAGTATATTGCTGAAGTCGATTCACGTGGTTCTGTAACAAATTTAATTCTTTATTCAGACTCGTGCCCAGGACAGAATAAAAATAAAATAGTTTTAGCCGCCATACATAGCGCACTGCTTGGAACAAAACACATTGAAACCATACAAATGAATTATCTGCTTCCAGGGCATACGGAAATGACTGTCGATAGCATCCATGCCACAATTGAAAATTCCGTTAGAAATACTATAATATGGGCACCGTCGCAGTGGCCAACTGTTTTTCAGTTGGCTCGTAAAGATCCCGGCCCATATTACTTAGAAACTCTTACGCACAACGATTTTATGAATTACGAAGAGTTTTCAGAAAAGTATTTCAAAGGCAATTTAACCGGAAAGATTAGTAAGGTTCGGGTGGCGACATTCAAAAAGTCGTCACCCAATGTCATGACTGTCAAATACAGCATGGATAAAGATGCTGAGGCCGATTCTATTGCCATAATTTGAAGACCAAAGGTAGTGCAGCCGAAGTATAAAACATCTTTGCCTATAACTACGGCCAAATACAAAGATCTTAAAAAGCTGTGTGATACAGGGGTTATTCCCAAAATGTTTCACCTAGAATACAATAACTTTCCACACCGCGTTGGTATAGATGTTCTGATAGATACAGATATTGAAGATGTGATAGAAGTTTAAGGTTCTTTGTCATCGTCAACATTTAAAAAATGTTTTATAATGAATGTTACAATTTCTTGCTTTTTGTTGATAGATAATTTATAATTGTTTGTTTTTTTTCTTCTAAAGAATGTCAATTTTCTATTGTTTTTTGATAAAGAATGTTAACTTTTTTTTTGTTTTCTGACGAGATTGTTATTTTTTTCTACTTGTGATTTCTCAAAAGTTACCTACTGAAAAGTTTTTTTTTAATATTAATGTTTGATTGTTACTTACTGATTTAAACTAGGTATAGTTACCGGCGCAGTTGGCAAAAGATTTTGTAGTGGGAGAAATTCGCGCATGTAAAAATGTATGAAATGGTGCCTGCGCGAACTTCCCCCACTACAAAATCTTTTGCCAGCTTACGTGCCGGTAACTAATACGTCCATGTTTAAGACTGATTTTGAATAAATTATTATAATTAATAACAATTTATTTGATGTTTTATTTATAAAGTGATACTAAAGTACAATGTATTCTGTGGTGATACTACTATGTAGGCTTAGGGTGATTTACCACCTTATCTAACCTTGTTCCAAGACACATTGAATCAACATCTTGAATGATTCCTACACAAAATCTTTTTTTAATTTTTTATTATACAAGACACTGTCTAAAATTGTATAAAGTGGCATACCAACCTCAAAAATATCTTATGGGCGTTGCTGAATTATGATGGCCTAAGCATCAATACCTACTATAATCTAGTAAGGGTTCATTTTGTGTCATCCTGCAGTCCCTGTAATGGGCATCTACATCAAACTACTTAACTTTGGTGCAACACCATCATGTTGCTTATGCTCATTGAGTATATTCAACTGTCAGTTGACTTGGCGCTAAATTCATTTTCTCTCGTATTATTTTATTCTAGGTCGATGCTTGAGCCAGTTTACTTTCAGCTATTTTAGTTACGGTAGGCATTTGAACCATTTTGCCTTTCTCAAAAAATAACTAAATTTGATGCATTTTGGGCTAATCAACATAAATTTTCTAAAATAATACTCAATTTTTAACAGTAATAACTTAAAAAACTTCCTTGATTAATTAGGGATATACTGTATTAAAAGTCTATCAAATAGTTGTTTTTTTATGAATTAAAAAAAAAAATAACTTTGATCCGTCCCCCTCCAAGTTTTACAAAATGTCGCTTAGATCTTAGCCTTTCAACCGTCGACATAGTTATACTCTCAGTGAGGTACCAGGAAAGCCACATGTGCAGAAGGAATTAATGCCAAACTTCTCAACGTAGTATTTTATCTTATAATATGCTTTTTTGAAAAGGACACGATTGATGTGAGTTTTCAACTTTCCGTCACAAAGTTGTGTAACCGACTTTGACAACTTGATACCACGGTTGGAGCTGTGTGGACCGCTGTTGTTGTCCAAGTTGCTCAAGCAAATAGAACACGCCTTGTGAATCCCTACATCAAACATCTATGCATGGACAGATTCAACCATTGTCCTTGCATGGTTATCTGGTGATCCCCACGAATGGAAAACATTTGTAGCGAACCGGGTTGTAGAAATCGTGGAAAATGTAAACAACAATCGGTGGTTACATGTCTCATCTGATGAAAATCCTGCAGACATTGGGTCCCGGGGCATGTTACGAGTTTATCTGAAAAAGTCCGATTTGTGGTGAAAGGGCCCAGCTTGGCTCTCTGAAACAGAAATAAGATAAAACAAGAAAACATATCTACAGAATTAGAAAAGAAAAGGGACATACAAGCAAATTTAAAAATAGAATTTGAAAAAAGTGTAAAGATACATTTTAAAGAATTCGATAATCTAAAAGAATTGAAAAAAGTGATAACCTATTGTAGAAGATTTTTAAATTTTAAAAGAAGCTTGGAAATCACGGAAAAGAGTTTTACTTCAAAGGAATTAGAAAGGTCCTTAATGAAATGCATAGAATTAGTACAACAAGAAGAATTTATAGAAGATATAAAAAGACTAAAATTAAATAAAGCTATAAAAGGAGAAAGTAAAATTAAAACCTTGAATCCTTACCTTGATGGAGACGGTATCCTCAGGGTGGGCGGTAGACTTCGTAACGCAAACTTGGATGAGCAGGTTAAACATCCTATAATATTGGGAAACAAGGACGAGTTGGTGCCTTTGATTATCGCTGATGCACATGCCCACACATTGCATGGCGGTGTTCAACTTATGTTAAATTACATAAGCTCAAAATATTGGGTTGTACGAGGAAAATCACTTATAAAATCCTGCATACACAAGTGTCTAGTATATGCTAGACTCAGAGCAAGATCAAGGACACAGATAATGGGTGACCTGCCTAAAGCGAGAGTAACTCCTGCTCGAGCTTTCATACATACCGGAATTTATTTTGCAGGCCCGTTTCAAATAAGCATGTCCAAAGGAAGAGGCATCAGAACTCAGAAAGCATACATCTGTGTATTCATATATGCATGTCAACCAAGGCTATGCACCTTGAGCTTGTTAGCGATTTATCGTCTGAAGCTTTTATCGCTGCATTCAAGCGATTTGTTTCCAGAAGAGGAAAATGTAGCGACCTATGGAGTGACCAGGGCCGAAATTTTGTTGGAGCCAACAAAGAATTGGTGGCCGCATGGAAAGAAGCAAATGTGGTCTTTGAAGGTGACATATCAAACACATTGGCACTGGAAGGAACACAATGGCATTACATACTTTTTATTTTATTTTTTATTTTTATATCTTAAGAAAACTTACAGCTAGGATACAGATAGTTGACCGTTAGCGAAAGAAGGCCAATTAAAAGTTTTCACTGACAAAATTAGGGTAAGCACAAGAAACAGCAGACAGGCAAGCAAAAGTAAGAATAAGTTAACACTCGAAGACAATAAAATTAAGAAAAGACTGAACAGGTTTTAGTGATCTTCAAAGAATTTGTTACACAGTATTTTTTTAAGTTTAGGAACACTGGTGGAGAATAAATCAAGATCATCAACACTCTGACACATCGAGTTGTATGCCCTGCTGGCTCTTATCATATAAGAGTTTTGTCGATATATGCACCGCACAAAGGGAACAAACAGAGGTTGATGATTCCTTAAGGTGAAAGATGGAACACGCAGCCCAACTTTGCTCATCAATTCAGCACAGTTGGTTGAGCCATTTGCCAAATTGAACAGGAATACCATGTCGGCAATTTTTCTCCGCTCAATTAGCGGAAGAATGTGAAACTTCTTGCAGCGGCTGTAATAATTAGGCAAACACGTTTTGGATTTAAACTGAATGTACCTCAAGAATTTCTTTTGAATACTTTCGATGCGATTGACGTAAGTACTATAAATAGGATTCCATACTGGAGAGCAGTATTCGAGATGACTGCGCACAAAAGCACAATAAAGAATTTTGAGTGTTTTGATATTTTTAAAGTCGGCCGATATCCTCATAATGAAACCTAGTGCCTTTGAGGCTTTTTTAACAATATTGTCGATGTGTGTGTCAAAAAGAAGTTTTGAGTCAAAAGTGACGCCTAAGTCTCTAATCGTATTAACTCTGGCTATAGAAGTGTTGGCTAGTTTGTATTCGTAAAGAATAGGTTTAGGTTTACGAGTGAAGGTACATGTATAACATTTCGAGATATTTAGGTCCAAGCGGTTGGCCGTACAATACTCTTGGAATCTGTCCAGATCATGTTGGAGACGTTCAGCATCTTCAAAAGTTCTGATTTCACTCAGAATCTTCATGTCGTCCGCAAACAAAAGAACTGTTGAGTTACAGAAACATGAAGACACGTCATTGATGAAGATGTTAAATAACAAGGGTCCCAAAAGCGATCCCTGTGGAATCCCTGAGGGGGTAATCATAGTTCTCGATGTGTATCCGTTAAGAACAACAGTTTGGCATCTGTTGGCCACATAAGATGAGAACCACCTAAAGAGATTTCCACTGATACCTATAGCCGATAGCTTACGCAAAAGTATAGCATGATCCAAGCGATCAAAACACTTGCTATAATCCGTATAGATTACATCCGCCTGCGCGCGATGAGCCATATATTCAGTCAAGTAGTCACCACAAAGAATGAGATTAGTGGTTGTGGACCGACCTCGCAGAAAACCATGTTGTCGGTCACTAATGCTTAGTTTAAGAGAAGCATATAGCTGCTTGTAAATTATTTTTTCCAGGATTTTAGCGAAGATGCATAGTTTGGATATGGGCCTGTAGTTTTCCACAAGGTCTCTGGGCCCTTTTTTGTGGATCGGAGTGATTGTCGCCGACTTCCAAATTGTAGGTACCTCACCTAGATTTAGGGACCGCCTGAACAGAAGTGAAAGAGGAGGAGTCAGACTTTTGGCACAGTTGAGTATAAAAACTGGCGGAATATTGTCTGGTCCTGCTGATTTAGATAAGTCAACTCCTTTAAGTAGATCGAATACTTCTGATTCGTTAACTTCGACTGAATGTATGTCCGAAACAATATCGCTAAAATGCATGTTTGAACCATGCGCATGGTCATTGGAAAGATCGTCGTCATCGTTGATACCACTAGCAGAACTGAGAAAATTTGAATTGAAATAGTCGCCAAACATGTTGCAGATGTCCTCTCCTATACTCGATGTGCTATTTTTATATTTAAGTACAGAGGGATAAGCATTGATTTGATTTTTCGATTTAACGTACGACCAAAACGCTTTGGGGGTCTTAGAAATGTCTTCTTCAATTTTTTTTATATAGCTGTTAAACATGTCACTTTCAACTTCCTTGGCACGCTGTCGGAGCAAAACGAAAGACTCATGATCAGATAAGTTTCCGTATTTCTTAAATTTAGCGTGGTACTTCGCTTTTTCTTTTAGAATTTTTATGAGAGGCTGTTTGAACCAGAGAGGGTATCTGCTGCTTGGAATTACCTTCTTAACAGGTACAAAAGCATCACGTAGTTCGTTGAGAGTGTCATAGAAAAATGATACGGCATCTTCGAGGGATACCAGCATACTCACCAAATTTTGAAGGTTTGTGGAGGCTGGTGTTAAATTAGTAAAACACCATTTGAAGCGCGTGCTCACCGCTAATCTTACCTATGAAGAAATGAGCACGGTGCTGTGCCAAATTGAGGCTTGTCTCAATTCTAGGCCTTTGTGTCCTATCGATGACAAAGATCCAGACTGCATAGAAGCACTAACACTTGGACACTTTATGATCGGCGAAGCTCCTATCGTTGTACCGTCACCTGATTTTAAGGATGCAAGGATTCATTCCTTATCCCGATGGCAATACACCAAAAAAGACTTGGCGATTTCTGGCGACGTTGGCAACAATAATACCTTACGCGATTGCAACAACGTCCCATTTGGTTAAAGAAGGCAGAAGAATTCTAGGTTGGGATGTTGTTTTAATAAAAACCGATGGATTACCACCTGGAAAATTTGCTCTAGGTCGTGTTGTAGACAAACATCCTGGACAAGATGGTATAACCAGAGTCTACAGCATAAAAAGTGGCAACAGTGTAATTAAAAGATGTTGTTCAAAGTTATGCCCTTTGTTCTGTTTATATGTGTGTGCATAAATGGTTAAATAAATAAATAATAAATAAATATTTTAAGTTATTAAAGTTATGCTAAAGTAGTTATTAGATTAATAAAAGAACTATGTCCTTTTGGTAGTCGCATGTTAAGTCTATAGATGAGATTGCTACGTGTTTATTAACTAATACAGGTCCCCACCACATTCAGTCACAATAAAACAGTCTTAAAAAACATACACGTATTTAAAATTACCAAATTCCTGCTAAGCAAAAACCTACCTTAATCACATCAACACATACTATTCCTAAAAACTGAAACAGTGTTTTCCTAGCGTATCGGTGTAATCAGGTCATGATTTTTGTTTTAAGTATCAATTAGACACTTTTTTTTTTATTCTAGGTACAAAGCCTACCGGATTACCTCAATTTCCAAAGTGCAATTATGACCAAAAGGCGTTCCGCTACAGTAAAGTGACATGTCAAGATATACGAAAGTTTCATAGAACTTTTTACACGTGTTTTAACAAGGTGCCACAAGACAAGTTTCTATTAAAATACTGCTCTGTAACTAAAGCTAAATTGGCAAAGCTAACAACAGCAAAAGAAAAAAAGCAATAAAATACACTATTCTTGGAAAAGATGAAAAACATGCTCCTGTTTGTCAAAAAACCTTTACGGGAGCACTTTAAATTAAAAACGATCGTATTCAAGGTATTTTGAACAGATTTTACTATAGCTATGGTATGATGCCAAATAAGTCACCGAATAAGTCATAAAGAAGCATAACGACTTTCAGTTTAATGGCTTATAGAATGATTTAGAGGACAAGAAAGCCACTATGCCGATCGAAAAATATTCACAGACTGTACTTTTTTCCGGAATTGAACATACGTAAGATGTGGCACCTTTACACCCAGGGTCGCGAACTAGACCTTCATGTGAAGCAAAGTTTTTGTAGAAAAATCTTTAACATGCACTATAATATCGGTTATGGGTCACCTAGCACAAACGTGTGGTCGACTTGTACTGCAATAGATGCGCGATTTTAAAATCCGAATTCGACTCATCTAAAAGAAACGAGTTGAAAATTGAAAAAAAGAATACATAATTTTATTTTTTGAGCGGGAAATCATCAAAATAACTTCTCCCGCTCTGGATAGAGCAGGAGGGCGTGTCAGACTTTTACTGACTAAAACCCACCCATGTTCCCTCAGTTTCCTGTGTGCCAGGGGCCGCGGTATCTCTTTCGAATAACCCGCACCCCTGGCAGGCATCGGCCCTTGCAGGCCCCATCAGTTGATGGTGACATCTCTTTGAGGCACGCGTGAAACACAACGCGCCATCGACCCGGGCTTGGTCCTTACGGGACAGCGAGCTACCCATTACTTGCCGTCCGCAAGCCCGAGCCTGCGGTGGCCGGGAATCAGCCTGGGATTCCCGACGCCCAGGGCGTCTCTCGTGGCGACTAAGGCCGTGAGGGCGCATATACTGCCTCTCCCTCACGTGCGCCGCCTCCCTCTTTGCGAGCATTACTGCTTCGCAGAAGGAGGTGACGGCTACCCATGCACTGTCGCTCCGTACCATAACCTGGACCAGAGCCGGACGCGAGAGATCGCCGCCGTCGATCGCCTCCACGAAGACACGGCGGTGCTCCGCCCAAGCCGGGCAGACCTCCACCGTATGTATGCTCCATCGTGTCCTCAGGGCGATCTTCGCAGTGCGGCGGAATACCCGGGCGTTTCCTCCCGCCTATTCCGAAACAGGAACCTCCCGAAACAACCGTGTCCAGTGAGGACCTGCGTCAGGCGGAAGGTGAAGACGCCGTGCCGCCTCCTCAAGCCACTCCTCAAAGAGGGGACTTACTGCCGCAATCGTGGTGTATCCAAAACCATCACACTTGACTGTTAAAAAACCAAGCTTTGCCAAAATAACCTGATCATTCAGCACATACTAGCCGGAAATTTAGCTTCTACCACTTTGCAATTGTATCGGGGAATTCGAAAACAAGCAAAACTGACCAAACAAGATGTACATTCATCTACTGGGATGAAATAACACATGCTAAGAGATGTAATGAAATTATAAGCGCAGTCTATTACTTCTAACAGCAACTGGAACGATCGATGAACTAACATATTAGGAAAGTGTATAGTAAAAATTAATTCTTATTCGACTCCATTTAGTACTCAGGTCTCTTGTTTATTGGTACCAGCGCAGCGATAGCAGGTATTTTACCCAGCGTCGAAATAGACGTCGGAGAATTAGATATTCCATGCGGTATACAGCTAGCGGATCCAAAGTTTTTCCAGCCTTCCTCTATAGATGTGCTGTTAGGGGCTGATATATTTTGGAACATTATTGGGACAAATCAAATTAAGTTAGGGTCTAATAAGCCTACTTTACAAGAATCACAATTGGGATGGTTGATAGCCGGCCCAGTCGGCATCAGTCAATCCAAGTCTAAGGTCTATTGTTATTTCAATCATTTTTCGAATATTGATAATTCCCTTAAGAAATTTTGGGAGATTGAAGAACTACCTGCAGAGACAAAAACATATTCATTAGAGGAACAGTTTTGCGAAACTGACTTTATAGAAAACACGAGCCGCTTACCTGACGGTCGGTTTTGTGTTCGAATGCCATTAAAAGAACCCGAAACTAGTCTTCTAGCTAAGAAACGTTTCCTGAATTTAGAAGTAAAATTAAATAAAAATCCGAAACTCAAGGAGTCATACACTAAATTTATAGATGAATATAAAGAGTTAGGTCATTTGAGTGAAGTAGTTCGCCCAGAATTTGGTAATTACCTTCCGCATCACTGCGTAATACGCGAGAAGAGTGAAACGACAAAATTGAGAGTGGTATTCGACGCCTCAGCCAAAACTTCCTCTGGTAAGTCATTAAATGACCATACAGGCTGTAGGTCCAGTTGTACAGTCCGACTTATTCTCAATTTTGTTACGCTTTCGCGGGCATAAGTTTGTTCTCTTAGGAGACATTGAGAAAATGTACCGACAAACGGCCTTGCATACTTCTCAACGTCATCTTCAATTAATTCTGTGGAGGCAATCATCTTTTACGTTGGCCAGCGCTCCGTTCTTAATTACCAGATGTTTATTACAATTAGCTAAAGAATGTAATGACGACACTATCGCGAACATTATAAAACATTACTTTTACGTTGATGATTTGAATACGGGAGCAAATAGTGAAAGTGAGTTACAGCACATATATATAAATGTTAAGAAACTTCTAGATTCAGCATGCTTCCCCTTAAGGAAGATTCGCACTAACTGTTTACAGGCATTTGCTGGTGATGATACTATGTTCGACCCAGTAGATTTGACTAAGGAATCCAGTGTGCTAGGTTTGAATTATTCTCCAAAACTAGACATTATTGAGTTCCCCTCAAAGATCGAATCGCCACCACAAATTATTACAAAAAGAGTCGTTATAGCTACTATTTGTAAAATATTTGATCCGTTAGGATTAATTTGTGCATGCATCATTAAAACTAAAATCTTTTTACAACAGTTATGGGTCATTAAGTTAAATTGGGAGGAGCCTATACCAAAAAACTTATTGAATACATGGTTTAAATTCATATCTAATTTACACTTCCTTTCTAATATTAAAATAAGCAGAAATGTTCTTTGTGATTCCCCGACATCCATAGAATTGCATTGTTTTATGGATGCGTCACAGAAAGCATATGCATCATGTGTATACTTAAGATCAATAAATGAAAAAAAAGAGGTTACGGTAAAACTATTGTGCGCAAAGGCAAGGGTTGCACCCCTAAAGCCTATTACTATACCAAAATTGGAATTACTTGGTACTTTGCTGGGAGCTAGATTATGTAATAAAGTTATACAGTCATTACGATTTCACATAACTTGTAAAACCATTTAGACTGATTCAACAGTAGTTTTGGGATGGCTGAAAACAGATGTGAGAAACCTTAAAATGTTTGTCTGCAACAGAGTTAATGAGATTAACGAGTTAACTAATGGTTTTGAACATAGACATGTGCCTACGAATATGAACCCAGCTGACTTGGCTTCAAGGGGAGTTGAACCCCAGGACCTACCATCTTCTACTTTGTGGTGGGAAGGTCCTTCTTTCCTATAGAAGGAACGTTTAGAGTGGCCACAGAATTCGTCCGCAGCTCAAAAATTACCCGAGTTAAAGGTACATTCATTATTAACTGCAGCAAACAATTGTGCTGACAATAGTTTATTTATAGATTTCCATAAGTACTCCAATTTCAATAAATTAAGTAGAATATTTGCGTATGTTCTACGTTTTGTTAACAACTGTAATAAAAATAAACAAAAGTACTCAGACCCTATAAACTCAGATGAAATAAATAATTCAGTTACACTATTAATTAAAAATACAATCATTTTCGTTCGAAATTGGGTTACTCAGACAAGGAAAAACTTTACCTTAGAAAAATAAACTATTACAGTTAACTCCATTTATAGATTCAAATCATATTGTTCGTGTGTGTGGTCGTTTGGAAAACTCAAATTATAATTTCGATAAGAAACACCCTATAATATTAGATTCAAAACATAATTTAACCAAGTTATTAATGATTAATGAACATACACGTTTGTTCCACGCAGGTCAACAGCTACTGTTAGCAGCAGTGCGTGATAAGTACTGGCCTATTGGAGGGAGATGCTTAGCGCGGCAAGTAGTTAGACAGTGTATTATTTGCGTCCGTCTGCGAGCGAATGCGATGCAACCAATAATGGGTCATTTACTTTCTCAAATTTTTCAAATTTTTAGTGACGGGCCATACTCAAAATGAAGGCGACTCGGTTCATTCGGTAATTGAGAAATGCATTAAAAGAAGTTTAAAATCTGGCCCAATTTACGTGCCTTCTCAATATGCACAAATTATTAGAACAGCCAAAAAAACTGGAACCCCATACTCGGTAAATGAGTTTTCCTATAATGATTTTATATATCTGAAGAAGTTACATGCAGAACTACGCTTTGGTACGGGTCACATGAAATTGAAAGACGTCAGAGTCGTAAAATTCATGAAAGAAACACCTTGTGTTCTTTATTACAAGAAATCTTATGAAGACGAAGGATTTTCGGAATCTATAATTTGGCGAACACACCCTGAGGTTCTGCCTGGGCTAAAGCCTGCTTACGTCAGACAGCTCTCAATAAGCGAGAGGAAGAAAGCTGATTTGATGAGTTTGATTAATAGTAATCATATAACCACGGTTCTATGCGCCTTTTTACAACCAATTGTAATTGAATATTGAATTACCTAATACTAATACCTACATTTTTTTATAATTATACACCCTAATTATGAGACAACTGAAACTTAGACTTTTATCTGTGATTTTCGGTTTAAAGACATTTATTTCTCAAAGAACAAATTACAGTTCACTTAAAGAGAAACTTAACTAAATTAACAATAGGTTGTACTTTATGTTACGAAGTTCAAGCCGTTCAAGAGACTGAACACTATAATATCATTAAAAAAAAACAATGTATAGATATAGAGCAATTTTGCACTTAAGACTTTGACTTGAGATTTTGCTTTTGCGATTTTGATTTTTATAGTGATGATAGTTCCTACGTAGTAACATTATTTCTTTATGGAGAACATTAAACAAATATTATTTAAGCATAGCTTAATGAAAGACTACCTAAACTTGTAAAGTGATTCGTTAAAATTGTGATGATTAGAATTGTTTTGTTTTTTTTTTTATAATTAGAAATTTTGAATGTTTTTGTTAAAGTTGATTTTGTTTCCAAGTCTACAGCTGTATGAATACTTTATTAAGTAAAAAAATGTTTAAAGAACTGCCTGATTTTATTATTATAAGAATTGTTACATTTGTCACATTGTATTTTGGTTAGAAGAAGTTCGAATAGTTATCTAAAATACTGTTACAATTGGTAATTTTCAGGTTGATTTTCAGGAAAATTGAAAAACAGCGTATGCCATTAAAACATATTTTTTGTAAGTTTTAAGTATGTATAATTTTGATCACATAGTAATAATAGTGTAAGAATAAAGACTGATTAACAAATCCGTGAGTTTATTTTCGCTTTTCTCAAAATCCAGGTTTTTCGAGTTGTATCCCGATTTTATCGGAAGTGCGATATGCCGAAAAAACCCATCAAAAGAGGCTACAAATGCTGGTGCAGATGTGACTCTAAGTCAGGATACCTACTTTGCTTTCAAATTTATACAGGTAGAGTCAACAATACTTCTAGTGAAGAGGGTCTTGGATGTCGTGTTGTTACAGATTTATCTCAAAACTTACCTGAAAACACTCTCTTAGCATTTGACAACTTTTTCACAAGCCTACCATTGATGGAAATTCTGTATTAAAAAAAAATATATGCTGTTGGCACAATTAGAATAAATAGAAAAGGATTACCTGATAAGGATAAGGATTTACGCTTTTTTGAGAACTACGAAATATCGGCGGCAATTACGGGGACAGACGTAAATTTAATTTATCGATTGAAAATGATTTTGGACACATTGTGCTGTGGTTTCAAAATAAACTTGGAGGTGTTTGAAAGATATTGCCAAGAAACGGCAAAGTTATACGTTTCCTTCTACAACTTTTACCCAATGTCTCCGACATTACATAAAAGTATTGCGCCATGGGGCTTACGAGTGTGCGAGCACACTCGACCATTTATGCTGACGCCCGCGAACACATGTACTAACGCTATACAATATTTCATGCGCATTACTGTTTTATTACTTGAGTTCAATAAAGCTGCTTGGTGAATACACACGTCGGTGTTTTCTTCCACATTTCACATAGAATTCCCGGCACATATCACACCTCTGCAGTAGGACTCCACAGGGCTGATGTGGTAAGGGAAGCAATTCTTCCCATTGGACATCTGTCCGAAGAAGCGGCAGAAGTCCGCAACAAACATATAAGAATGTTCCGGCTCAACTACGCCCAACATTTTTCCCGGCTAGCCTGCAACGCAGATGTTTTTAACAGGCTCCTCTTAATCTCTGACCCTGTCCTGACAGGCATAAGGAAGAGGTAGAATAAAAAAATGACCAACTTTCGGCTGATGTTCTAAATTTGTTATTAGAAAGTGACATTTCAAATATAAGTTTTGAAGGAGACGACGAAAATGACGAATAAACATTGTTAGGCAGCCATTAGGCGTTCCAAATATTTTTGGCCAACTATTAGGACCAAATACTAGTCTGTGCAACGCTAAAAGCCTAATACATGATGTAAATAGTAATATTGCAGAAGTATTCAACAGCGTTGTTGCAAAATTTTGTTTGGCGGTAAACGAATTAATTATTCAAGTCGCCAGTTTTATACAGCTCGCTGTGCTGGCTTAGTTGTGTCATTCAACGCTTAAGAATCGCAATTCGTATATTTGCAGAAAGATTTTGATGCAAAGTCGTAACCCTATTGTAAAAAACTTAGATATAAAACCCAATAAAAAAGAATCGCAGATTAAAGACGAAGATTATCAAAATCTTTTGCAACAAAAAAGTGTACAAACAATATCAATGATCAATATTATGACAACTCTTGTCAAAAGCCAGATCTAGAACAAGATGACTTTGATTTTGCTAAATCAGAACATAATTATAAATAAAATTCATCTTTCTGATGAGGATCGCCAGTCTCTTGAAAAAAGAACTGTTTTGCAAGCAGATTCGATAGAATAGCACCAAGAGAGAAAATTACGCCTCACTGCATCTGGCTTCGGCAAGGTATGCAAAAGAGGCCTTATAAAATATGCACCACTAGTAAAAACTCTTCTAAATGTTACTGGTAATTTAAGGAACACGGACATATTGCATTAGAACAATTGGCTGAAGTAGGTACTAAAACTCGACGAAGAAGCAAACTTCAACGGTATCCAGAAATGTAACTTATTCGTCGACCCTGAACTACCATATTTGGCGGCAAGTCCAGATGGATTAATAAATAGGTGATAAAATTATTGAAGTTAAGTGTCCGTATTCAGCTAAGAACATAATAGTCAGGGAAGGCATAGCACAAAAAAAAAAATACTTTCTGGAAACTGGAGAAGAATGGGAACTTGACAATAAATAAACAATACGATTGGTTCTATCAGGTGCAGGGTCAGCTCCACATTGCTAGTAAAGAATTATGTTTATTTGTTATGTTGACAGAAAAAGATATGAAAATAGAAGCAATAACAAGAAATAACGAATTGTGGAAGAAAAGTATGGAAACAAAATTAAAAACATTTTACTTTGATTGTCTTCTACCAGAAATAATTGATTCAAGGCTGGATAGAAAAATGGAAATTCGTGGGCCACAACATATTTTAGACGCAACAGACAAGATTCAGCAAAACGAAAAAAGCTACGCCTTCCGCGACTGTTATGCCAGAAGCGAAGCGAAAAAAGTACTAAAATAGTTGATACACGTGTTAAAATAATGAATATGGTTTAAAAGAAACGAAAAATAAGTGAATAAACCAATGATTTGTTTCTACCCACAATGGAAAAAATAAAACTAAGAGAAAAGCGAATAAACTGACCAAGAATACTACAGTAAATATGCGAACGTACGACACAGCACAGTGAATACACTATTACCACTAAATATGCACTAAATTAATATAAATTGTTATGACATCACATGAGTTTGAAAACACCTGGTATAGGTAACTACCATGACCTTGGTTAATGACAATGGGAATGAAATTAGGTCTATGACAATCTAAACCGCTACGATGAAATGGGAATGTATATGGATGAATCAAATAAGTATGTGTATGAAAATACTACTAAATAAGGATGAATAAAATGGATAAGGATTTGGAAAGATCTCACGTATCTTTAGCCATCCGTGCTATGAAATGACTGGGCGTATTATAACGCTCCGGTCAAAGTCCAATGTTGATTCGTGCGCCTTCTCTTGACCGACGACTGCTGATGATGTGGATCCGATGTCCGAAGTCCGTTGGGCACCGAAGTGAAGACCAGGCTTACGTGCACCGATGACTTTAGCGGCCACTCCACTCAGACAGACGAGAAAGGATCTTGATGATGAAGGCAGTTCTTGAATAATCTTCACAATACTTCTCCGGGCACGTAACTAACTGACGATGTTATCTTGAAGTTGCCCAGTTTTAACGGCCGAAGCTTTAACCTTTTGACCGCCAGAGCAAAAGCGCTTCGCCGTGCCCTCCACGCCAAGCCGACAAATTCAATGAAATAACCTTGAAAATAGTAGGGAGTCCAAAATGTTATCGATAAACATAATAATTTTCGTCTGAAATTTGTGAATAAACAGCTTATAACACAAAAAGAATATTTATTTAACCTCATCTCCTACTGTAAAAAACTTAAGACCACATTTATAGCAACTATCAATAAAAAAATCAACCTTTTGAGATACAAAAATACATATCGTCACTGGAAATGCAAAATTACTTAACCGCCAAAAAGACATTTCGAGAAAAAGCCATTTAAAGTTTTTTTTTTTAACAAAAAAAATTGTATCTTTTTAATTTATCATCCGATTTTAATCAAATAACTTGATATGCAAACCTTTTCCTTATTTATATCTTTATTCATTTAGTTTAAATCACTGTAAAGGCTATTTTAGGAAGTAAGTGGCGGATAAGTAAAAAATACCTCATTTCAGAGTAAGTCAGATTTACCTTAACGCCGTCAAGTAAAACTTTCTTTGCAATTTAAACGTACTGATAACACATAACTCAGAGAAATAGAATACGACAAAATTTCTTTTAATATAAATATACTGATAATCTGGTAAAGCAGAATTACTTCAAGGACACATTTTGCATTTTCACATGTTTAGCAAAAGTACTTAAGAGGTGATCAGTTAATTTACCAAGTTTACCACAATTTCTTTAGAGTAAGTTTGCCGTAATTATTGCATAGGATAAACGACGTAAGTGTTTAATGATACTTTGAATAACTGCATTAAAAATACTGATGACTATAATTGATTTAAAAAGATGGCTATCTATTATACTGAAGTGTCTAAAATAAAATCATTAGACACTTGGAAATTACGTAACAACTGTTACTTATGTATAAACTGAACATTTTTTTTCTTAAGCCTAAAGATCCCAACACAGGGTAACATGAAACACCACGCACCTGGTCTACCACATGCGTCCAGCACGTACCAAATTATTGACTACGTATCAAGCTATTGAACGTTTTTAAATAAAATACAGACATTATCAAAGTAACCTTTAATTTAAATTAATAAGGAACAATAACTTTCAATTATTTTAACAAACTTACGAATAATTATTTAAAAAAAAACTTGAGAATCAATGTTTTCTATCAGTCTTCAAAATAAAATTAAAAAAAAAAAACTTTTACGTAAAAAAAAAAGTTCCTACGGTAATTTAACGCAAAATCTTCTCATCAACTATAATAAATTGTAGTTGTATTATTATAGTTGTACCTACTTAATGTACGTTTGTAGTTAAACTTAATGTAGTGTTTTTCAGTATCAGTGTATTAAGTAATAAAAAAAAAACAAAAACAATAAAGCAGATGAAGAGTATGACTATCCCATTATTCGGCAGTGTCTTCGTCCTCTATATCTGTATCAATTAAACAGTCTTGAATACTAGTAGCATAGCTTAACCTTTTGTACTCTTCATGATACACCACTGGTATGACTTTGTTAGTGCACAATTTGTTGAGATCCATGTATTTCTTTTTAGATACTGGCAGCAACGCTTTGTAGCATGGTTTCAGTTGAACGGCGTCGTTTTTCTTCGTAATTTCAATTTGTTCAGTTTCGGCATCTGGATTCATAGAGAATTTCACGTAGCACATATTTGTGGTGGATTTTTTAAATGTAACCGTTCTTAGTTTGCTTATTTTACCCGTCAAATTTCCCTTGAAGTATTTATCTGCAATTATATCCCATTTATTAAAGTCAGTATACTTAAGAACCTCTACTTCATAGGGTTTTGGTGACTTCCTAGCCAGGGTGAAAACTGTACTCCACTGTGAAGGTGCCCAAATTATAACGCCACCTAAGCTTTTTTCAATTACGGAATGAACTGAATCTACAGGCATATATGTATGCCCAGGAAGCAAGTAATTTATTTGTATCGACAAAAGATTGTTACAATTTTGGAGAGTTACATTTATGCAAGTTAAAACTGTTTTATTTTTATTTTGTCCTGGGCACGAATCACAGTAGAGTAACAAATGTTTTATTGTACCCCTTTGATCCACCTCGTAGATGTACTTCTGTAAAATTGAAGATACTTCATTGGCTCCTCTTTTACCGTCAATTTCAGACCATGTGTAACAGAACCCATTTCTTGTGCCTGATTCATAAAAAGTTAAATTGTACACTGCTAATTTGCGGCTGTAATATAGCATCATATTTTCGCCGTGAGGTGTATTCAAAACTTTTTGGAGGTCAAAAGTTGTACACAAAATAGTTTCATCTTTGTTATGAATATCTTGATGTGCTTTGAATCTCTCAGTTGTTTCTTCTTTGTCCTTCAAATGTTTCTGTTTTTCTTCTTCGTTAAAATTTTTGTCATTTTCAAATTGTGTACATTTCAAACACTTGTCTTTGCGGGGTAAATGAAATCCTATGTTATACTCAGTAGTGAAAACTTTTTTAAACACCTTTTCTCCTACGTACTGCAAGGCATTTTTTTCTTGATTCTCTTTGTAAATTCTATATAAGTTTGTTAAATTTCTGAATTCCTGGGGCAAATACGTTCTTTTACTGTTTTTCCTGCAGTAGTGTGAGGGTAATGCTGGTAATTCCTGTATATATTTTCGTAAATTTTCTATAACTGTATCAGGGGTTTTGTTTTTGGGCACATGTTTGCCTCTCATATCTTCACTCGCTGAGCCTTGAAGAGAGTTTGCAACTGTATTGTATAATGTTTTTTGCTTTATATCTAGTGTGCAAATCAAAAATTGTTGACACACTTGTCGTTGCCCTTCGCCTTCGTTAATAAAGTAATGGAAAGTGTTTGTACGGCTACTTTTATCCGATAATCGATGTCGTTTTATACTTAGCTTTTTTGAGTGGCTTACCAGCCAATCTTTACGTCTCATGCTATCCAGACTCCAAAAATGTAAAAACAAAGTTTTTCTTCTTTCTTCATTGATTTTGTAGCATTTATTTGTACAATTATTTAAGGAACACGGATTTGGTTTCATGTCTTTAGCTGGCACAATATTACCTTTCATGGTTGTATACTCTTCACCACTTGCTCTCTTTCTTTTGGTTTCTTTTCTAATATTCTTTCTTTTCTTTTTTTCTGCCACAGCACTTGCACTGCAATCTGCCTTAGAAATTTTATCTGTCCGTCCATTGTCCGTTGATTTAGAAACTGAAGTGGAAAGTTTTTTTTTCTGTATTGTTTTCTTTATTTTTTTCTTAGCGACTTCAGATTCTGATGATTCTGAACCACTTGCTTCCCAAGATGAAGAGCTCCATACAAAATCTTCGTTGTCTGACAAAAAGTCTACATATTTTTGCCGCTTCTGCTGTCTTAAATGTTTATTTTTTAAATATTTATCACGTTTCATTTTTTTAAGCATCAGAGTTTCATTTTTTTCATGTGTAGAATCCCCTCTGTTATAGTTACCTATTTGTTCAACGTGTTGCTGGTTTAAATCGAGCTCATTGTTTGAATCTCTCTTAGAAGAATCATATACATCTTTGCTATTTTTTGCTAAATCAGGCAATGTCAAGAGCGATTGTATATCATTTTCATCTGATGCTATGGCGGATTTTATAACGTCATCAAGAGTTATACATTTATTTGTATTATCTATCTGATTTTCTTCTCTTTTTTCCAAATTTGTACTGTTTTTTTCTGTTATATAATCGTTAGTTTTGTCTATTTCGAAAGCTATCATATTTTTTGTTTCTTCATTTTCATGAAAATCAATATTATCTATTTCTTTAAAATCTTCTACGCATTGTAAGTCCATTGCATTTTTAGATAAACCAAATGTCTCATCCGTACTTTTTAATTTATTTTGAGGACAAATGTTTACTTGCGTGTCATCATTCAGAATTTGTAGTTCGGTTTCGGTCAACTGATTCTTACATTTATCAAAATTAAAATTTGGTGATAATATACCTTTGGTTTCTAAATTATATTCGTTAATATTAATTTTATTTTTGCTATCATAATTCTCATAGTGTTCCCGTTGTATTTGATGGCAAGCCTCTTCAATTTCGTGTTGTCTTGCGATTTCTCTAAAAATTTCTGATTCTTTTTTAATTATATTATTATCTTCTTCTCTCTCTTCACTTTCATTCGTCAAATCATAAATGTGTTGCATATTGGTATCTATAGGTGTAGTTTGTTCATCTGCATTAATTAATATAATAGGTTCAGAAAGTTCAGACTTTTGTGTGGACTTGTTATTAGTGTTTAAAGTAGTTTTCTTAGTACTTTGAGTATACTTTTGTTTTTTTGGAGTTTTAAAAGTCAGTTTTCTTACTACACTTAACCTTGAATCATTATTTTTCGAGGTGCCGGCTTGTGGTTCCTGATTATCGGTCGAGTTGGAGCTTTTCACGTAACCTTTGAAATAATTTCTCCTCTTACTATTCATGATGATCTGAAATCAAAATGAAACTGATTTCAAAAAAATAATACGACTTAGGGCTAGTCTAGTACTCGTGAAGACGCTATCTTGTTTATTAGTAGTTCTTATGACCACTTTCCAGCTCAATCATGAGACCAGCTCTATAGTACCATTTATTATTCCATTGTTACCGAATGCCAAACTTTAGCTTAACTGGATGCCATCGTAAGTAATTAAAGTAGTAGGTAATTAAAAAATAGATTGCAAAATTTCATTCTTTTTTTTTTGGTGGGTGGAAAATCCTGAAACCCCCCCCCCCCCGCCCTTGGGCAGAGCGAAGGGGAGTGTCAGACTTCTACTGAATAAAAACCAACCCATGTTCTTTCTTCGCCATTGTGCCGAGGCCGCGTTATGCCTTTCGATAATCCGCAGCACCGACGGGCGTCGGCCCTTGCCATGTTGCTGACATCTCTTTGAGGCGCGCGTGGAACACGAACGCGCCGTCGACACGGTCTGTTGCCGTCATGACGACGGCCGGACGGCGAGCTAGCCCATTACTCACCGTCCAAGACACTATAGCCTCATGCCTATTTTCGAGTATGACCAGCGCAAGCGGCTATTGGCAATGCAAGCCGTCCGTCTCTATCTGGGTTAGACCAAGACAGTCACTAAATTGATATACCTACACGATAAAAGATCAGATGAGGCAATTTATTATTTCATGGAGTCTAAGGGACGCACGGCAGTTTACAGTTTAGTTAAATACCTATTACGTCAGCGTTAGACAACTTTAGGTATTGGTTTGTTTCCATACCAACAAGACCAGCTTTTATAAAAATAGTGTTTTCATCTTTCTTTTCCTATAGTTATGTCCATGTAAGGTTTTTATTGTTATCAGTACAGCAAATCAAACTAAATTATTTAATCACGAAAGACATAGTAAACGATTGTAGTTTACGATCGGATGGCATGACATAATAGGGGATCGGACAAAAAAAAACTAATTAGTCCGTCAGATAGATTTCCAAAAATTATTGGACACGTATTTTTTCTTTTTTCACGTAAGCTTAAAATTAAGACGATACAGTGCTTTGAAAACTCGTGTGACGTCATAATTATGATAGTACATTTTGACGACACAAGTGACGTTTCAAGCCCCACTCCAAGATCTTTGACGCGTTTTATCTTCGTCATTTTTTTTTTGATTTGATAAAACAAAAAACACGTAATCAATATTTTTCGATAATCTAACTGACGGACTAAACAGAATCATATTATTATTTTGACCCAGTCCGATCCCCTATTATTCCGACAGTTTAATTCACTTTCTATCAAATTAAAATGTCTTATATTACTATAATCAATGAAATAAATATCTTACTTACCTATTTAAAACAACGTTACCGCACTGTCACACCAATATTCACTCGTATGTTAATTTCCGATCAAATTGTTCGCAGCAGCGAAACAAATATGCACGTCCTTTCGCTATAGCTCTGTCGAGCCGACTGACGTAACCGCCTGCGCAGGCGCGTTCACGTACAATTTTGGACTAGCAAGTTGATACTTATTCAACAATAATAATGATTTGTACGACTAGTAATTTTACTTAAGTGATGTAGTTTACACGTGGACGGAAAGGGTAATATACTTTTGTGACTTTTGCCGAAATTTAACTGCAAAGCAACTTTGCTGATAACTCGCAAACTGCTCAATAACAGTCAGGCTAAATTACTTAAACGCCATTCACTGGATAAAAATAATAAGGCATTTTTACGTAAACGCCATTTCTCATCCAATTTACGTAAATCAAAATTACTTAACCCAAGTTATTCTTAGATTCTAAGAAGAGCATAACTACTAATTCAACATTATTTTCAAGATAGCAGAAAGTCAGATTTACTTTAATTGAAATTTGTATATTTATGTAGTAAGTAAACATGACTTAAGCGACCTTCGTATAAAAAAGACCGAAAAGTGTGTCGCTTCAGTAATCGAAAAAAAAAAAATCCGCCTTTTTACGGGTTACTGAAGCGCCACAAAAGTGATCCGATTGCAATGCTACATAGACAGATCGATGCAAAAAAAATCGCTGATTCCGTATATGTATGTAACTCAATATGCCTAATTTGGCGGTTAAGTAATTTTGCCTTTCCAGTGACGATATAAAATTGCAGCAAGTTACAGCACTATTCTCTATCAGTTACGCGGCCATTGGCATGTATACATGCCAATGGCGCGGGCAACCATCCTTTTTTATAATTTCTCGCTTCTGATTAGGGATGTGTAGCTGTATATTATTATAACTTATCGAATTTATTTATTAAGTTTATATGAACTAGGTATCATTGTGGAGTGATTATTTGTGAGTATCAAAATAATAATTATTTACAAAAAAAAACAAAGAAAGTATCAATAACACAATATAGTAAAAAGACATAATTAACCTTTTTTTTTAGTCTGTAACTGTTAATTTCGGATAGATTCACAGGACTTTTGCTGTTAAACAGCCAGTATTATAGCGGGTTACCTAAGCTACCTACTACTTTAGATTTATTTTATAATAAAAAACTAATTCATAATCAGTCTTTTATTTACTTATTTTATTTTCATCATCAAAACAACTATTATCTTTAAATAAAGGGAGTTGCATTAAAACTACATATTTATTTTCCAATCATTTAGTTTAATAGAGTTTACGAGTTATATTTTCAAATATTAGTTATTTATGTAGTTCAATTACCATAATTTGATATGACATAGCGACAATTTGTATCATAGGAATATTCTAATAAAGGCACTGAATAGACTTATTAGGTAATACATTTTGAAAACTGCTAAATAGGTAAAGTACAGTTTTTTAGAGATAAGTACTTATACACTTTCATATTCTTAAAATAGTTGCCTTGTAAAATGTCACATGAAACTTAAAAATATAAAAAATCAACAATCGTATATAATTATTATGCTCATTAACAGCCTTGTACTTATTAGTAAAATGTCACATGAAAATAAAAAATATTAAAAAACCAACAATTATTATGCTCATCAACAGCTTTGTTCTTATTTGTAAAATGTCACATGAAAATAAAAAATATAAAAAAATCAACAATTGTAATAATTATTATGTTCATTAACAGCCTTGTATTTGTAAAATATCACATGAAACTTAATTAGCAGTCATCAACAGTCTTGGAATTGTAAAATTTAAAATATCTATACCTATAAAATATCAATTAAAAAAATATCTCATGTTAATAGCAACCTACAAACATATTTTATAATTATCTACTGTGCTGGGCTGTGATATTTTTGAAAGCAGGGTGCAGCACACAAATTTACATTACATATCTTGCACATATATCGAGTCATCTTGCGTCTTTTTTCATTTGCACATGATTTACATCTAAGGTATTTCCCCATGATTGTGGGCATATGGTCTTTTGAATTACCTGGTAATATACGCAAGGGATTTCTCGCGCTTTCCCTATTTGTAATGGGTCTCTCTAAAACATTGCTATTGTGATAACGTTCTATTATTTGCCGAGTTACGGACAACTGAAAGTCGGCAAATTTTAAATTTGGAGTACCGTTTATCTTTTTAAAACAATAATATGCATTTAAAAGGTGCATATCAAATATATGGAAAAATAGTTTCTTGTACCATTTTATGGTTTTGCGTATGCACTGCAGGGATGATAGCAACATATCTGCAGTGTCAACACTTCCCATATTTTTTGAATAATCTAAACATGCTTTAGGCTTCATTACTGGCAATCCCGTACTTCTACTGGTTCTTGCCGATGGTTCCATGTCATTATCATGTATAGTTGTTAGCATGTATATATATTTCTTGTCCTTCCATTTACAAGCCATAAGAGGACCAGAAAACTGGGTTTCCATTTCATGTAAATTTAGTATTCTACCTAAATTAGGCATACCTTTTCTATTTTTTTTTACGGTGCCGCAAGCATAAATTTGATTATCATATAAATATTTAAATAATAAAGGGCTTGTGTACCAATTGTCTACATACAAATGACGATTTGAGCCAAAAAAATCTTTCATTAAAGTGGAAACAACAGCTCCCCCAACGCCTAAATTCGCTGGATCATTTATGTCTGTACTTGCACCGCAATAAACTATAAAATCTATAATCACTCCGGAATCTACATCACACAAAACGAACAATTTAATTCCAAATCTATTTCTTTTTTTTGGCAAATATTGTTTTATTGATAAACGACCCTTGAATGGCACAATGCTTTCATCAATGCATAGATTTCTATGCGGTGTAATAACATTTCTAAATTTTTCCCTCGCGTGAGTTATACATGATTTTATTTTCGACAAAATAGAATTTTCTTCATTTGGTCGGGAAAAATGTAACATGCCAAGAATCATACAAAATCTATTTCTTGACATTAATTTTGAAAATATAGGAGAACTCAATAATATATCTGTAGACCAGTGTTCTTCTATAGATAAATGGCGGTTTCTGGTCATCAGCATCATAATTACAAAAAATATGTACATTTCTGGGACAGTTACATCATGCCATGCATGTAGTCGTGAATGCATTCGCAAATCAACATTTAAAATAAAATAATTGTGGAATTTGTTTGTCATTTCAACAATAAATGACACGAAATCAGAGTCCATAAAATTCTGAAACATATCTAACTCCGTAACAATTTCAGCTGGGGTGAAATGTATACCACAGGCAAACTCATCAAAAGCAGCAACTTCGGGTGTACGTCTTTCAGCAGTCCACTCGAAAATTGGCGCTGTCTCACAATTTCTGTTATGACGAGCTTGTCCAGAAGTTGAAGGCGTATCTTCAGGCAATTCTTGATGCTCAGCAATCGTCGGCTGTAAAATAATAAATGTTTTTTTATTTAACTTTAAACTTAAAAGAAATAGAAAATCGATTAAAAACACCCTGCGAAAAAAATACTAAAGCATAAAAAAGTTTCATTATTTTTTAAGCTAATTTTGTAAACTGGTAATACTGTAACAAAAGTGACAATTCACCATAATCGTTTGATGTTAAGGGAAGATATTTGAAGATAATTACATGGTATTTGTTATTTCGGATTTTAAATCCAAAGATAAAAAGTTGAAAATAATATATAGTCGAAGGTCATCTGTTTGACCCAAATAATAATAAGTTACCTACTGACTACAATTCAACAAGTAAGTATAATCTTGACTATTAGCATGTATTAATTTATTTATTTATTATTTTATATAAGTATTTTTTTTTATTGAAGGTGATATTAGGACTAGCCTTTAAGTTTAAAAGTATAATTTAAGTTAGATTAGATAGTTTTGAACGTCAGAAAAGTAACGAACATTTGTCAGACCTAACTATTGATGTACGACAAGAATAATCACGAAAATAATACCCGTAATAAATTCTAATAATTACGGTACCTTCGTACTTATCGCATCAATGTGTCTGATTTCAGGTGTAAAAAAATGTCTGGCAAACGACCGGGGTCCCCGTCCATACTGAGTGGATTTTTAAAGATGCGGTGTGTAGAAAAATCCGAAGAAACTAAAAAAGAAGCTGCTACACAAACGTTCGTCGAGCCGTGTAACGAACAATCAGATGCTGGTACACAAACGCTCGTCGAACCGTATGTTGGTCGTTTGGGAGACAATATATATTATGCTTCGGAAGCATTACCGAAGTTACTATATGAAATCGAACCTTCGGATCAACGAAATAAAAGTTTTTCAATGTTAATAGCATTCGAATTAGAGAGAGTGCCAGAAGAGAACCGAAGCAATTTATATGCTCATATTCTTAATTTAATCAGAATTTATAGAGGGGATTCCGATTTGTCGGAAAGCATAGATTTAATTCCAGAATTTTCTTCGGGCACCCCAGTACCATTAAATATAAAATACAAGAAAATTGATTAAATTATATTTAATCATTTTCTTGTAACGTATTATATCGATAAATTAATATGATGACCAAGTAGGCACAGGTTCTAAGACAGGCCGCGGGCCAGCAAGCCGGCAAACTTATTGGTCTTCGAGCTTCGACGCGAGTTTGCCGGCTTGCTGGCCAGCGGCCTTTATATGTAGGAAACTGTGCCTATTTGTCATCGCATTAATAATTTATCAATATTAATATAATTAATTTATGTGATTATTTTGTTTAAGATAGGTGCCTATTTATTGATTCTTGTATTACATTTGTTGATTATTGAATATGTTAATTATTAAATTAGTTGATTATTACACGTTACCTAATTTTTTAATTTGTTGATTGTTATTTACCTATGTGAATTGTTAAAGTAAAATTAACTTACCTCAAAATCATTTTCATTTACTGATTCCGATTCAGAAAACTCATCATCTTCTGTGCCTTCTAGAATACGCAATAGTTCTTCTGTACTAAATAACTCTTCACTTGCCATTTTTGCAATTATAATATTGGCAGATCGAAAAAAATATCGAAAAAATATTTTTTCAACTTCCCAGCACTTAAAAACATGGCACGCGCTTACGACGTCACGAGTCCGACATCTATTCATGTCATTGGCGCAGAAGGGATTGCAATATCGGTACTGTGCTAGGGATGCGCATGATTGGCGAAAAAGACAATATTCAAATCAACAATATCGACAATATAGAAAATATGATATTATACCAAAGAATGTAGTATTTACCTTTTTTGTCAGTGACTAAGCTTATATATTTTTTTAATAGTTATTACAAAAATTAAGCGAATTTGAGTAATTTAGCTGAAATTTTAATGAAGTTACTTGAATATTACACCACATCACTAGTAGGCATGTATACATGCCATTGGCGCAAGAGAACATGTTTTTCAGCCATTAATTAAGTTATTTTTTATCATAAATATTTGAATAACTATTTTGCAATTTTGTTCATTGTGTACAATTATATGTAATAACTGGGGATTCAGTTCTTAAGATATATCAATAAAACACGTTAAAGTAATGATTTAATATGTTTATTTTGTATTTTTCTATGATCTGTTTCTTGGCATCTATAGATGTCGGTGGCGCACAGGGCACGCTTGCGCATGGCATCTATACATGCCATTGGCGTTCAAAAGGTTAAATACATAAAAATCGCGTAACGGACGAACCACCTACTCCGTTGTTTACTTATAATATTGTAAGTAGCTCGAAGGACCATATGTTGGTTCCCAGGACCCTATCTACGTGTGTAAGGAGCCTCTGGAAATAATACTCGGACTGTTGATGAACACCATTACAGTATATATAAACAACAATAGGTAGGTCGCGACGCGTACAGTGCTCGTGTGTTGAATGGTCGTTCCTTTCGATCGTCCCGATCGGTGCGTCGGCGCCGCTCGTCTCAGTGGCCGCCCCTCCCCCTTCGTCTTCTTCGTACCCCTCCGTCGTCCGGCCGGTTAATACCAAACACCCCTAACTAGACAAATTCACATAATATGAAAAAAAAAATTGTGTTCGTATTTATATCTACTAGAAGTATAACTAGACCTAATATGAACAAATTTCAGAACCTCACTTTTTTTACCTGTCCGGTTGACGTGAAATGCCCCTGCTGGCAATATTGCATTATTTTTTGTCAATATCCAAGAATGTCGAAACGATTCAGATTAACTTCTTATTGACCGGTCATAGTTACATGCCAGTTGACAGCATGCACTCTGTTATTGAACGAGAAGTGCGAAAATTGACTGTTTGGAGTTACACGCAATGGCCTAGTTACATGGAATGTGCTAGAAAGAATCCTCGTCTCTACGTCGTAACCGTTATGGAACACAAGGATTTCATTGACTGGGACTCCGTTACAGAAAAACTGTTTCCACAAAAGTCGAAGGACTTGCAAGTTACGAAAATTAGAAAACCTTAAAACCATTTGGACTAAACACTCTATGAAGGAGGATGCGGTTGTTTATGTCATCAAAATAAATGAAGAATTGGCCGCCAAAAAGATAGGGAGTAATCCAGAACGTAAAACGAAAAGTGGGAAGGGAAAAGGAAAAGGGACGGGAAGGGTAAGGTTAAGAGTAAAACATCTGTTAGTGTGCCGTTACAACTAGCAGACTCGCCTGATATAACAGTGGACAATAATTGCATAGAACTTAAGACCTTTGTATAACACAAGGCTGCCAATATCGTTCGAAAAATACAAAGATTTAAAAAAAATGTGCGTGAATGCTATGCCCAGTAGATTTCATCAAGATTATTTGAAGCTACCATATTGCGCTAAAGTGATTGACAAGTGATTGTGAAGACGTAAAGTTGGAAGGCCTCCCACAAGGTGCACCGATGACCTTGTGAGGGCCGCAGGAGTTCCCTGGATGCGGGAAGCACAGAACCGGTCGAAGTGGCGGAGCTTGAGAGAGGCCTATGTCCAGCAGTGGACGTCCTTCGGCTGAAATGATGATGATGATGATGATTGACAATTTGAATAAAACGGACGAAGAAGATAATGTTGATGAAAAAAACGTCTAATTCTGAAACGTTTATGGATCTCAATTTTATTAACAATGCCTTATAGGCTCTATTATGATTATTCGCAGCTACTCTTTTATTTGAATGAGAATTAAAAGTAAGTATAGGTAAAATTGTTACCATTTTTTTAGATAATTTGATTATAATAAACATATTAAATGAAATAAAAATTGTTTTATTCAAACTAATACAAATTGGCTATTAGAATGTACAAACATTGCATATAAGCGATACACAAAAAAACACACGGTTCTAATACATTTTCATGTCTCTTAAATGATTTCTTATAACAATTTCCAAATTTAAGATATCCGCACGTCAAAGTATGTACTTCATTTTCTGTCAAAAATCTCTTTACACTGTACTTTTTTCATCATTTTTTTCAACAAGTCCTGTACACAATTTTTTCATTGATAGATTGGATCCAACGTAGAGGTCAATTTAATGTAAGGGACGGGACTACAAGATACTTGGTCAGTAAGGGACATTACTAACAAAATACGTTGTTTTAAGGGACATCTATTTTCTTAAATAGCTAAATTATTTCAATAAATGTTACACATGTAGATAGAGCACTAAAATACAAGATAAAGTCTGAAATCAGACCCGAAAAAGGTTAATAACAAAAAAAGCTATGGGCGATTTAGTCCGAAAAAAAAACTTTGTCGGCCTCTCCTGAAAAATCGTATTTTGTCCCTTACCTCAATTGAACCTACGATCGACGATATGACTCAGTTCCTAAAATTGTTTAGAAATAATTGGGTACACAGAAATTGCAACGTAAAATATAAGAAACATTAAAGCATCATAATATTATTCCCTATTACATTATCAATTTGCAATATTATTATTAATTAGCATTTATTTTGATTATCTAAAACCACAGATCGTAATTTTGGTTTGTGGAATCTAGTCTTTAGAGTAATAATATTTTATTGTAACTCAAAAGACTAGACTATTAACATAAATTAAATGTTTGTGAAATATCAATTCAGAAAGTGATAATTACATGTATTTTTAATTAGAACTCTTGTTTCACAAAATATAAATCTTCAGAGAATGATTAAATAATGGTGTAATGGAATGTTACAATAAATTAACATCACCTGTCGTACATGACACTTAAGATAGTGACAGTGTCACTGTTTTTTACACAAGTTCATAATGTGGTTTAACATCATTAACAATAGTTAATTTCCTATAAAAATTAACAATCGTAACACATTCATCATTAGTTAAGAAAAATAAAAAATGAGGATTATACAATACAGAAAAAAGTTCATCCGCAAAGAAAGCACGTAAGGATATATTCAAACAACCATCTGTGCAAGCTTCCTCTTCCTCTGCTCGGTTGGCTGACGCTATGGCTTCCTAGTGGAAGCCATAGCGTCAGCCAACCGAACATCCACATCATTCCATCCTGTTCAAAAGTCGAGCTAGTGCTCGACTTTTGAACAGGATGGGATGATGTGGATGTTTTAGATGACTCTGATTGCAGTTTAACTGCCAGTGAATTTAGTTCACCATCGTTTAAGAAAATCATTTCAGCCAACGTTAAATGAGAAAAAAACCTGATGAAAAGTAGCTGCCCCTCTTTATAAAGTACCCTCTAGGTATACTTTTAAGAGAATGCTAGATGCCAGATACAAAGTAACACAAAATTGTTTTAAGGATAAGATTAAAGGGCTGAATAGCATAACTCTTACCATAGATAACTGGACTGATACTATGCAGACTCGAAGTTTTATAGGTGTTACTATTCATTTTTATGAAGACAAAATGTTATCAGGCACATTGGGAGTGCATGAATTAACGGAATCGCATACCGCTGAATATATTGCGAGAGTGCTGTTACAAACTTGCGAAGAATTGCTAATAGATACCAATAAAGAATTGGCAGTGGTGACTGATGGTGAAGCTAATGTAATGAAAGCTATTGATATTGCGTTTGCCAAAAACGTACACGTTATTTGTTTCGCCCATTTGGTTAATTTAGTGGCGCAGAAATCTATTGAAAAAACTGACCCAATTGCCAAGCTTGATTGCCTCCATTAAAAGAATAGTCACGTGGTCAAGCAATGTGTTGCAGCAAGTAATGGGCTACGCAAACAATTCGATCTGAAACTGATACAAGACGTCGCTACCAGCTGGAACTCGACTGTTTACATGATCGAAAGATTTTTAAAACAGCGTCCAGCTATTAATCAAATTGTTAACTGCCATAGCAATGCTCCTCCAATCCTCCCCCGCTAAACATATAGAAGAACTGACTGAGATTGGTGAAATTTTACGGCCTTTGAAAGTCGCAACTATAGAGGCATATGGAGAAAGCTTTGTTACTAGCAGCAAAGTTATTCCTTTAACGCGAATGTTAAAGGAGAAACCCAGACTCCACAGAAACTTGGGCCTGGCGTTACACGGCTGCAATTTGGCCATAAATTAGAACATCTAGGAAGATTTCACGCACCTAATTTTCACGTCTCCCAGCAATGGATTTAGGTAAACACTTACATAAAAACCACTTAAGGGTGACTTCAGATTTATTTGACTGATCTTCCTGAAAAACTCAGCTGAAAATTATGTTTATTAGACGCGGCCGACTTAGTATGTACTAGTAGGGGATTTGATGCATTCTCAGTTTACAGTACCTAATCTCAGATTGCAATACATAATATATATATAAAAAAACAACATTGTGATAAATGGTAAATGGTTTTATTAATCACCTGCTTCATTAGGATTATCATAATATAACAATACAGCATCCAGTTATTGTGCAGGAGTCAATTGACTACCCTGGTGCCATGCCTAACCAAGATTAGGTTGTTATGGGTTTAGGTAGCGACGACAGTAGCCAAATGGCCACCCAAGCTTATGTTTTTATGTTAGTTGCAATCAATGATTCCTGGAAACTACCATTAGCTTATTTTTTTACTGACAGCATTACGGCAGATATGAAGGCGAAATAATGGCGGTTAATAAAGATGGCTTTAGAAAAATGCAATAAAATCGGTGAGCAAATTCGTTCTGTGACGTTCAATGGCTGCAAAAGCAATATTGCAACGATGAAAACATTGGGATGCGTGTTGGATGATTTAAAAACTTAAAAACTGATTTCAAACACCCCAGTGCTGATTATAATGTAGTTGTACTTTCAGACGCATGTTATTTATGTTAAAACTGATGCGGAACACCTTCGAATCTAAGAAAGTAATATATACTACTGGTGAAAAATCAATTAGATGGTAATATTTATCGGAATTATATAACCTGCAAGAAGAAAACTGCTTACACTTGGCGAATAAACTTTCACATCGACATGTCCATTTAAAAAATCAAATAATGAACGAGAAATTAGCCACGCAACTTCTTAGTAGAAGCGTTGCCAAAGCTATAGACTTTTGTAATAAAACCTTAAAAAATCCCGCATTTAGAGAATCAGAAAGCACAGTAGAATTTATTAAAATACTAAATGATCTTTTTGATACCCTAAACACTAGAAACGTTATGGACTATATTCAAACACCCTTTGAATAAGGGTATTCACAAAAAATATTGTCATTCTTGTCCCAAATTAAAGATTACTTATTATCATTAGCAATTAATGTTACAAATAAAAGAACTCTTAAAGTCGGTACCGATATAAAAACTGTGTTTTCAATCAAAAAAGTGCCCCTAACCAAAACACAGAATAATACTGGATTATTAGGACTATCAACAGTCTGACTTATTTGTGTAAAACTTTAGTTGCAACTGACATTCTTTCTTTTTTATTAACATAAATAAACTCAGCCAAGACCATGTCGAGCTATTTTTTGGGAACATACGGAGTTAAAATGAATATAATAATAACCCCAACACTAGACAATTTAAAGCCAGTTTTAAGAAGCTGCTATCTCATTTAGAACTGGGCTCTAAATTTTCCGGAAATTGTATACATAGAGAGAACATACCAATTTTATCCGGATCATCATCGCTCAACAAAATTAATAACTTGTCAATAGGTTACCGTTTTGAAGATACCGAAGAAAAAAAATTTAGTTCTGCAGAAATTTTAAACAATAAATCAATAGAACAGAGTTTTGATAAATATCAGACAAATTGCACTGAACTGATTGAAAAACTAGATTATAATCCAACTTCAGATATTGTTCCACAAATAGTTGGACATATTTCAGGTTTTGTAGTCAGTAGCCTTGTAAAGAAAATTTATTGTGGGGACTGTAAAATGGATTTGTGGGCTAAAGAAAAATTATGGTTCCATAAATTAATAGATGTAAGAGACATGGGTGGTTTATGTTATGCTTCAAATGACGTGTTTGACATATGCATGAAAACCGAACGTGTTATACGCAATTGTCTTCGCATGAGTGGTGGCAAATCAATGCAAAAAAAGAATGATAAAAACTTTATATGTGTAAATGTTTTAAACGCATAATATATTGGAAAAGGATGTGTTTTCTTGAGAAAACGAACACAGCCACAAAATAAGCTTAATTAAACTCATTATAGAAAAATTCATTGATGTAAGATTACATTATATTTGTAAAAAAGAAACCGCTCACATAAAAATTACTTCTAAAACACAGCTTTATAACAAGCTGAATCTGTTAAAAGGTAATTAAACACTACACTACTAATTTACATACTTTTTTAAACTATATTTTATTTTTAATACCTATTTGTTGTAACAGCGGCAATGTAAAATAGTATCTACTACTTTTTTAATCGGTCAAAAATATTTTCCACCATACAAAACGAACCTAAAAAAATATATTCTGCAACTCTACGTCTTTCAATACTTACTGTGTTCTGAGCATTGAAATACGTCCAAATACCAAGAACTACGTCTAGTTTCACAATAGAATAAGCACGAAATTGTAAACAAAATGTTTTTAACCTAATTACTTCGAACTTAAGTTTAATTTTAGAATAAATATTTTTGTATTGATGACTTTTTATTTTCAAGCGACATTTAAAATTTATTGCTGGCTTTGCCCTCGGACCGTTGACAGTTACTTGACAGTTTATGTGACGCAACTCGCGCAAATATGCTGTCCAGTCGTGTCGATAGATATTATCGATGAAATCGGTGTGTTAGTGAATTATTCTGATTCAAAAGATCGATAATTTTACATTTTACCGACTTCACATAAAAAGGAGGTTGTTATTTCGTTCAAATGTATGTAGACCTCCGTATGTGAGTTTGTTGGTACTGTAAAGGTTGTATGCCCAGCATGAAACCTTATGTTTGCTGGCAGCTAATAATGGCTATTGTTCGAACAGCCAGAAAGTATTCAATTAGAAATAAGTATAACGGGTGACGGATAATTTTCTTTAATATAAAAAATATTCATTATTAATTTTAGCGCAGCATTGTCGTGTACCTTTTATCGTAATTATACGTGGTCACACGAAATTAAGCTCCAATCCTTGTTTCCTTTAGTAGTTCGTGTCCTCTACACTAAACAATCCATATGTAGGTTGGTTCCCTAACATAAGTAATGTCAATGCAAATGTAAAATGTCAAATTTAAACTTAAATGCAGAAAATGTCAGTGAATGCTCAACGGGATGAATCTAAATAAAAATGCAAGTTGTCCGACTCAAACCACGTCTAATTGAACACTAAAAATGTAATATACATAAAATGCATAGAACAATGCAATATGTCAGTGTCAATGCACTGCCAAATGTAGGTCGCGTTCAAAGTGCAAATACGCGAGCCTACTGGCTAACTTATTGTAATAAATATATTTTAAAACCCATGTACGTTCACCGTACATATTGCCACAACACAGAAAGAGAATAATTAAATAACAATCCCAAAATATGTAAAAAAACTAAAATAAGAATGTAAAAAACAATGTAAAAATGAAGGACTCCAATGTAAATATGATTGATCTACGACTACTATGAAGAAATATAACTAAAGTCTATAAATAGAATGTCACCATAATAATAAATTAGCACACATCACTATGTTTTTCAGTGTCAAATTTCACTTCACTTGAGGTAGGGTTAGCACACGACACTTTATTCACTTTTGAGTCCCGTTTGTCGATCTTGCTGTTCCTGTCCTCGATGTCATGATCTTCTTCTCGTCTGCTTCTACTTCTCGCGTCTTGCGGACCCTCCCCCTGTCTTTGGGTTGCCATCTTTCGCCAAAAGTACACCGATGTTACAAACAGTGCAATGCTAATCGCAACAACCACATAAATTGCAATGTAGTGATGAACGTCGTGAGAGGATAAGGTGTCTAGCTTAGACTGTGCTTCTATAGAGCGTAGTTGCGTGTCAATCTTCTTGAACGTCTCTTCGTGCGTTTCAATATGCAACGTTGAGTTACGAATCGAGGTATTGATTATGTTGTTGATTGGAGAGATCGTGGGCACGATCATCGCATATGGTACATTGACTAAAATGTCACTTGTATGTTCCATATATGCGGGCAGTGTGAATGAGTCGCCTTGCAAGTTGCATCCTTGTTTCAGCGTTATCAGACCCGAGTGACGTATCGTCTCCGATGTCATTTGAGTGCCGCACACTAATTGTACTTCGCACGTGTCACAACAATAATAAAACCAGGTGTTTTGTTTATGTAATTTGACCCATTTGTCGGCGCATAATTTTATTTCCGTATGGCAATAAACGCTGTGTTCTTCGTTGTCTCGAATCAGCTGTACATCGCAAATAGATTTGTGACGATCACCGGTGTTGTATATAGGGTGATTTAGTTTGCACAGTAGAGTTTGGTCATGTAATTTTTGGCATTCGTTAATGTCATATTGTTCTAGGGGTATAAATGAGTGTTGGTTGGCATTAAATGCTATTAATGCAGAGTTGGGAATAACGTACATTACCCGATTTATGTCAATACGTTGAGGAATGCTGATAAGTCTGTTAAGTTCGTATAGGGCATCACTCAAGATCGGTACTTTTATTTCCATCAACAGGTAGTGTTGTGTTATGCGTGCATGTATTCTGAACAGCCTGTAGATGTCTCTTATGTCATTACGAACTTCAGGTAGTGTAGAGTCGCGAGGTAGTAGTCGAGCTACTCTATCTAGTTCGCTTTGCATTTGGGTTGGTGATAATAGATGTACGTCCATATGTCCTTGGTACATATTTGTCAGTGTGTTGATGAGTGATTCTTGGATATCTTTTAAGTTTTGGGCCATTCTGTCTGCAGCTATGGCCGATGTAATGATGTAGAATGCATTTGAACTCTCAAGTTTATCTTTGAGCGTCTTGTTTTCTAGGGACGTGAGGTGGTCGTTGATAAAAGTGAACTGCTTCACCATTGTTGCTTCGTTACGCTTTACAATTTTGTTCTCGGTTTCCAGAACACTTGTCTGGTTTTTAAGCAGTTGGAATAGGTGATTTTCATTGTGTTGGATTGTGTCGATATCCTGTTCATATTTTTCTGCAAAATGTTGATCTAACACTCCAAATAACGAATTTGCAACATACCCTACTCCGTCGATCATTCCTCTTTTGGACCTGTGTTGAATTATCCGCTGGGACCTCAGTAATTCGTTGTAATAATTTAGTTCACTCGTGCTTTGTTCAAGTTGGTTAATCAGAACATGAAATTGCATCAACCACTCTTCGCAACGAGCTTGCTTTATATGCGATACGAATGCTTGCAGAGTGTCCACGTTGCGCCAATAATTTGTCATATTGTAATAGAATACCAGTTTCCATTCATCTCTAATTTCTTGTAGATCTGCAATCTTGTCAAAGAAAACTGTTTGATTTTTTGTCAGTTGAGCAAATTTCATATCTTGCTGAACAGTGGGTGTTATTAATGTCATAACTAGCATCAGCATATAACATACCAAGCTGTTCCAGGTAAGCCCTTTAGCTCGGTTTCGCCTGTTTTTGGGTAGTTTGTCAGTGTCAGTGTTGGTTTTTTCCTCAGCCTCCACTAGTGGTACCAGTTTTGTAATAGGTCGTTTAGTTTCGCCTTTTGCAGTTTGTAATGTCACAACTCTAGTGTGGCCGTCTTTTCCAGGGTGTAAATCCGCTACACGACCCAGTGCCCATTTTCCTGCAGGTAACCTTTCATCTTTAATGCATACAATGTCATTTTTCTTTATGTCAGTATTCTGTCGTTTCCACTTTAGTCTTGCTTGTAGTTGTTGGAGGTACTCTTGCGACCACTTCTTCCAGAAATCCTTGCTAAGTTGTTGTACAATTTGCCATCTCGTGTTTAAACGGTACGTATTGTCCATGTCGGGTTCTGGAATTGTCATGAGTGATGTGCCGGTTAAGAAATGTCCTGGAGTTAAACAGTTAATCTCTTCGGCGTTCTCTGAAACAGTGCATAGTGGTCGTGAGTTCAAGCAAGCTTCTATCTGACATAGCAGAGTGGTAAATTCTTCGTATGTTAGACGTTGGTCTCCAATGACCCGTTTGAGATGATATTTCATGCTCTTCACAGCTGCTTCCCACAGTCCGCCTGCGCTTGGCCAGACCGGGGCATTGAAGTGCCATTGAACTCCCATCTCTGATATTTTCCCCAAGAAGAAGTTGTCAATGTTTTCTACAATGCATTTGTATTGTTGCAATAGGATCCGATTTGCACCCACAAAGTTCGTGCCGTTGTCGCTGTACATGTCCCGTGGTGTACCTCGACGTGCGCAGAAGCGCTTGAAAGCCGATAGGAATGCTGTACTGGATAGTTCTGAAACCAGTTCTAGATGGATGGCTTTTGTTGCTAGACAAACAAATACTGCAACGTACGCCAGCAATGTTCTGACGCCTCGGCCTTTACTTGCCTGGATCTCAACGTGTCCAGTAAAATCGACACCTGTATGTGTAAAAGGGCGAGATACTGTCACTCTCGGCTCTGGTAGGTCCGCCATAATCTGGTTTGTTTGTTTAGCATTAAATCGGCGACATGTTACGCATTTGTGTAAGACCTTTTTGACGGCGCGATGTCCTCCTACGATCCAAACTCTTTGTCGAAGATGTGTCAGGGTTAACTTAGGACCTCCGTGTAATGTTCTTCTGTGAGCTTGCCAAATTAATAACTCTGTCAGTTTGTTGTCATGTGGTAGTAGAATTGGATGTTTAGTGTCTTCGGGTAGGCTTGAGTTACGTAACCTTCCACCCACTCGCAGAATGTCATTTTTGTCAAGGAATGGATTTAAACTCAAAAGGTTACTTTTTGTGCTCAAACCTTTGTTTTCCTTCAATCTCATAATCTCGTCATTGAAAGCATGCAGTTGAATATGTTTCATTATTAGGTTTTCAGCGCCTTTTAGTTTCGTAGATGTCAAGTAAGTAGTAGTACGATGAGTGTCGGTGTTCGAACAGCTGTTAATGAAACGTTTCATCCAAGCAATGACCCTTGTAATACGAGTCAAATCGCTGTGTCTGTCTAATAACTCAATTACTATTGAAGACGGTTCACATTTCACAACATACGTTTGCATTTGTTTTTGTTTTGATTCGCATGTTGTCGGTGTAATTGTAATTTTGTCAAAGGTATCTTCACTGTAATTTTTCATCCAGTAGGGGCCTTGCCACCACAAAGGATGTTGCAATAGTTGGGAACAACTGATTCCGCGTGACGCGCAGTCTGCAGCATTTTCCTCGGACTTGACATAACTCCAGTGCTGTTTTGGGATTACGTCATGCACTTGCTGTACTCTGTTGCTGACGAACGACTTCCATTTTGTGACGTCCCCGTGCAGCCAGCCTAATACAATCATAGAGTCCGTCCAGGCGTATGTATTTTTGTGCACATTGTCCCATTTAAAGGCTGTCAGGACCTTTTTCATGAGCCGTGAAAGTAGTAGCGCTCCACATAATTCGAGTCGCGGTAGTGTCAATTTTTTGTTGATTGGCGATAACCTCGACTTTGCAGCGATAAGTCTAATCGTAGGCTCGTTTTTGTCATTTGTTGTCAGCAGGTATATAGCGCATGCGTAGGCCTTTTCGGATGCATCGCAGAACCCATGTACTTGGAATGGTTTAGTAATATCTCCCAGCCACCTTGGTATTTGGTATTCGGTTATGTTGTGTAAGTCGCTAGTAAACTGCTTCCATTCCTCTTGCACGCTGTCAGGTAAGGTTTCATCCCACTCGCATCCCGATAGCCAGACGCTTTGGAACAGCAGTTTTGCTTTTACTGTCAAAGGTGTCAGCCAGCCCAGCGGGTCGAAAATTTTCGAGATTTCCGATAGTAGCTTCCTTTTTGTCAATTGGTTTTTATTGTCAAATTGTATTTTGTTTGTAAATGAAAATGTGTCAGTTGTAGGATTCCACTGGACCCCCAGGGCTTTTGTCATGCCATCGTTTGTAAAATGCATTGTCGTTTGGTTAAGATCTGAAGAAAATAAGCTTTCAATCAAGGTCTGGTCGTTGCTTGACCACTTCCGTAGTGTAAGGCCAGCTCCACTCAGCATGTCAATGAGTTGCTTTTGAATTTCTTGTGCTCGTGCGACGGAGTTGCTGCCACTTAGGACATCATCAACGTACATTTCGTTAGCGATGACATCCGCTGCTAACGGATATTTCTGTGCATCATCCTCTGCAAGCTGTTTCAGCGTTCGGAGAGCTAGAAATGGTGCTGCCTTGGTTCCATACGTCACTGTGCATAACTGGAACTCCTTTAAAGGACCTTGGTTGGATTCTCTCCACAGGATCTTTTGCAAGCGTTGGTCTTCGTCATGGACAAGGATCATGCGGTACATCTTCTCACAATCTGCAGTAAAGACGTACTTGTATAGCCGCCATCCTAATAATAATGTCAATAGGTCTTGATGTAGCTTAGGGCCACACTCCATCAAGTCATTCAGGCTGTAACCTGTGTCAGTTTTCTGGGAGGCATTAAAAACCACCCTCAATTTTGATGTCACTGAGTCCTGTTTTAGGACTCCATGATGAGGTAAGTAGCATGCCGTGTTGCAGTCAGGTTTGCTCTCCTTCATATGTCCCATTTCCAGGTACTCTTGCATAAATTTGATGTAACTATCTGATAATTTGTCATCCCTGCCTAATCTCCTTTCTAATTGCATAAACTGTGCTACCGCTCGTGGCTTTGACTTGCCCAGCAGCTGATTAAAATTAGGCTTCATTGGCAAACGAACTGCATATCTGCCATTACCTAATCGCTTGGTTGTTGCAGTGTAGAGCTCCTCACAATATCGTTCCTCTGACGTCATAGAATTGCATGCATCTCCATTGATGTCTTCAATTTCCCAGTATTTTGTCAAGTCGTTAACTTCATTAACTACGACGCTGCAATTAAATGTTTTGGTGACATTGCCTGACAATATCCACCCCAACCGTGTTTGTTGAGCCATGGGTTCATTAACCTCCCCTTTGACTAAGCCATTCATGAGTATTTCGGAAAATACGTGTGCATCCAGAAGTATGTCAATGGGCCTAGATAAGTTGTAATCTGGGTCGGCTAGTGTGATGTCTGTCACATGAGCCCAAGGTTTCTTTGCAAATGTGACGTTAGGCAGACTGTTTACTACCCGTGTCATGATTAACGCTTCCGTTGTAAACTGGAAATCGTTATATAAGGACTTGCAGGATAAATGGACCTTTCCTTTACTCCTGTTGGATAAAGTACCGATGCCACTTATGTTTGCATTCAGCTGTTGACGCTTTATGCCCAATCTTTGAGCTGCATTCTCCGTGATCAACGTAATTTGTGAGCCTTGATCAACTAGAGCCCTTAGTGTAATGTAGTCACCTCCAGCTGTGGCTACTTGCAGTAATGCTGTTGGTAATAATATTTCATCATTATTATTTGACGCGAAGTTGTTTTGCATATTTTTATTTGACCTAGATGAAGTCGATGACGACGGTTTAGGTGCTGTTTGTGTTGCTGAGGGCGTTTGCGCTGACTTTACAATATCGCTGTGCAGAAGTGTGTTATGTTGTTCGTTGCAATCTCTGCATCTTTTCTGCGACGCACAGTAACCCTTAGTATGCACATACAAACAATTTTTGCATATTTGATTGTTTTCTATAAATGCTATTTTTTCCGGACTCAGCATGTCAGCGAATTTAGAACATTGAAATAATGCATGATTCGTATTGCACAATGGACAAATAGTCTTGCTGTATTGTCCAGCGTTTGACGCATGAAAATTGCGAGAATAGTTTGCTGAACCTTTATTGGGTTGTGAATTTGATGACTTGGGATTATTGCCGAACAGGTGTTGCGTCTTAAAATGTGGTTTTGATGCAGGTTTATCAAAATTTTCTGGCTTTTTCCTGTGCAATGGTTCTAATGCCATAAACTTGTTTTCGACGAAATCCATAAAATGATTGTATGTTGGTATCTCGCGCGGATCCGACCTGGACTGCATGTATTCCGTATACGTTTCGGAGTCTAATTTTTCGCATAACACGTAAACTAGAATCGGATCCCATGAGCTTGTATCAACGCCCAAGTTGTGTATGGCGTTTATGGTTTCGTTGCTAGTGTCATATAACCGCTTGAGGTCGAATGCAGATTGTTTTTGCAAATTAGGTTGACGCATAAATGCCTGGAAATTTCTGGTAAATAACAGAAACTTATTATTATATCTATGGTTCAAAATTTCCCAACACGTGTCATAATTGTCGGGTGCAATGTGTAAATGCTGCACGAGCTTTTCCGCTTCACCGCGAAGTCTACCCTTTAGATGTTGCATTTTTTGTGTTTTTGCGATCGCCGAATTATTATGAATCGCTTCTACGTAGAGATCCATAAAAGTAGGCCATAAAGTATAGTTGCCGTTAAAGATAGGTATGTCAATTTTAGGCAATGTTTGCTGTTGATGTAGAGAAGCGTTTAATTTCGTGTTCAACGCCCGTTTCATATTTGTAAATGCCTTTTCGTGACGACAGAACTCGTCATAGTAGTCCTGTGAATTCCCCTCTAATATGCCATCAATTTGTAAATGTAATTTGTCAATCGCAGTCCACCGAAACTCTACAGTCTTAAGCATATCCTCAATTTCCCATTTCTCCTTAACCTCGTGTAGGCTTCGATTTACTAACCTAGTGAATGCACGGAAGTTAGCTTGTTGCAACTGCTGTAACTCGAGTAGCTTGTCCTCTGCTCCTACAGATGTCTCGAACATGGTTTTGTCAAACTCAACGTTTAACTTACTATGGCCGGCGTTACTGGGTCCAGCAAGAGTCTTCATCTCGAACGCTGCAATCTCCTGACGCGTTCCATGGTACCAGCTTTTAATGACCTCATAAATGTTACCGGTGAAATATTGATGATCTTTCTCTTCTACTGCACTCAGCTCCCGGTTCTTCTCTTCACATTCCGCCCATAGTATATCTAACCTCTCAAGCCTTTTACGAATGTAATCGGTGGTCTTCCTGCTCGCTGAATCCTTCTTAAAATTAGAATGGATTCCCTTCACTTCCTCGAGGATCTCAGCTTGACGCACGATTAAACCCTCCATTATAACGCCGTAAGATAAATAATGAACGATCTTACTTGAAATTCAGGAACTCTCCCTGTATGCAATGCAATGCAATGTGACGCTCTGGAACCTGGATCGCTGCCACCTCCCCGAATGCTCCTGCACGGCAACACACGTGGCACGGTATGACACGACACGACACAGATCCCGCGCGGCGACTTATCGACCGACGTATCGGACTGTATGGTACTTGCAATAGTTACGAAGGACCAAAAAACTATGTAGGTTGGTTCCCTAACATAAGTAATGTCAATGCAAATGTAAAATGTCAAATTTAAACTTAAATGCAGAAAATGTCAGTGAATGCTCAACGGGATGAATCTAAATAAAAATGCAAGTTGTCCGACTCAAACCACGTCTAATTGAACACTATGTCAGTGTCAATGCACTGCCAAATGTAGGTCGCGTTCAAAGTGCAAATACGCGAGCCTACTGGCTAACTTATTGTAATAAATATATTTTAAAACCCATGTACGTTCACCGTACACCATACACGAACATTATAGTACTAATGTAAAATGATAAAACTATTTTGCATTTGTAAACACATAATATCACGCCTGTGTTCCCCTAAGGGCAGACAGAGGTGTTTAATACATCCATATTTCGCCAGTAGTGTTGTTGTGATTTTTGTGTGCGCAGGTTTTAGTTTTATAACCTTGTTATGCCTTTTCCTTTTTATTCATACATCTTTTTTATATTTTGATTTTAGATAGTATCCTGGAACATGTCCGGCGATGCTCCTTCAGACTTTTATGATATTCTCAACGATGACGACGTTGAGGATATCGTATAAGAGCTGGAGGACTCGGTTGAAGAGCTGGAGGAGCTCCAGGTCTAGGAGATGGAAGAGGTGGACGAGCTCCAGCTCCAGGAGATGGAAGTGGTGGAGGCGGAGGGGGAGTTCCACGAGGGGGAATTCCACAAGGAGGAGTTCTCCGACGAGGAGGCCGAGGTGCTCGAACCTGAGGTAAATATTTACTAATATTTGATGAATGTGAAATTACTACTATGTCAGTAATATTCAAAGTTTTCTTTTTTGTAGCAATCTGGATGGATGACATCTTTTATATTTATTCACAATTATAATAACAGAAGCGAAGTGCTTATTTTTTTGTCATGCAATGTATATTGTTTGGGTGTTTGTTTTTGTTTTGGTATGGTATATGTTTTGGCTTTAGATAATAATTACAGTTGCATGTGTTAGATTATTACTTAACAAAATATTATTGTATGTCCATAAGCGCCCTCTGTATAAACTATTGTCATTTATGTCTATGATTATATCTATGAGGTTGTCTACGTCAGTTCAAAATACAGTTGATTCCAAACCACACCAGTGTTTTTATTAGGTTATGGGCCCAGTCCCGCTAATTAAGTTTAAAGTATCGTAATAAGTTCAGTATGTGCAGAAAAATATCTACAAACTATTTAGTGAATATTCCGAAACTGAAAGGTCGCGAGAATTATGACGACTGGTGTTTCGTACGTTCGTTTCGTGTGTACAGAAAACGTACTCGTGTTGGAGGGAATTGCGGACGCTATCAAAGCACCATTATCGCCAACAGCTACTCCGGATGATAAAGCAGTTGATTTAAAGTCTCTTTATGTGTGTACATTAAGAAAGCGTGAACAACCTACGACTTATGGAAGATCTTAAAATACCACCATTCCATTTTTGGTGCACAAGATTTTACGGATCTCATACATTGGAAAAACCCTAAGGAACCACCTTTTACCAAAATGATTCCTACTGAAGTGATTTTACAAGCCTTGGCAGATTACCATAAAGTGGATTCAGAAATTTTATCCGTTTTTCGCGGAACCCGATGTCGCACTCAAGCAATCGAAAGATGCATAAAATTAGTTACAGAATCTTGCTCAGCAGTCTGTGGACCGGTAAGAAGGGAAGGCTGGATTAGGAATTAGTTCGAGTCGTGTCGTATTATGCCCTCGTTCAATACAAAAAAAGAGTACAAAACTGAATAAATTTTGGTTTTTGTCACTTCCATGTCTAAGAATTACTTTTAATTAACATTATTTTTTGTTTATTTTAGTTTCCTCATAACTTGTTGAACAGTAAACTGTACTATTTTTATTAAAAAGTATTCCGTGGAATTTTTATTTTATTTTTCTTCTACTGACCTAGTATATTCCTTTTTTTTTACACGCTTTATATTAGCTTCACTTGTATGTTTGTTTGTATGTTTGTATGTAACCGACTCCTTTGAGCGCGATTTTGACCCACTTTAAACGGTCAGATTTCATTGAAACTTTGTAAACTTGTCGAGGACCGATGACAATTCAATAATTTAAAAAAAATTAGAAAAAAAACGTTTTTGTAGTTAGCAGAACTAAAAAATAGAAAATAAATAATAGTTTAAAAAACTAAAAAACACGCTTTAAAAACCAAACTAAAAAAGGAGAAAATAATTTAATTCAATTAAAAATCGTGGGGTGCTTGACATTAATTGATTATAAAAATACCTCACAAAGCACCCCACGCTTTTTAATTTAGTTTTTTAAACTACTATTTATTTATTCAAAGTTCTTGGGGCAGTACTTCCACTAATTTATTTTAATTGTCCCCATAGTAAGTTTTAAACCAAGATGCAACTTTTCCGATAACTGGCATTTCTAAAATCTAAAAAAAAACCTACCTTATTATCCAGGGCCGTATTTAGTAAATATGGATGATAGATCGATGCTGATGCATGATAATGCCCGGTCACACACGGCTCGGGTCTTGCAAGAGTATATTCAGGAGGTTGGTATCAGCGTGATGGCTTGGCCATCAAGAAATCCTGATCTCAACCCGTTTGAACACGCCTGGGATAAGCTAGGAAGGCTAGTCAGAATCCGCAGACCACCACCACGCACAAAAACATACACACGATAGAAGAATGGGAGAATATTTTCCAACATCGACTCCGAAACCTCGTGTTCAGTATGCCAAATCGACTCGAAGCTGTAAGCAGAGCCTGAGAAGGCAAGACCAGTTATTAAAAAATAAATAACATGTAAAACATACTTGTAAATGTTAATTGAGTTTTATTACACTAAGCTAAAAATGGCTATTTTTATTGTTTTATCTTTTTTAGACTAAAAATTTTTACTAATGCATATTTACTATAGTTTCAAAGAAAGCTGATAAAAATTGCTATAAAACGTTTTGTATTTTAAATCTATAACTTCTTTATTTTAGAAAATAAATAAATTTTAAAAGTGTAGTACTTAATTTTGCAGGCCAGTGTATTAATGCGGGTACATTGGAGAAAAGCCAAAAAAAAAAATGGATAAAAGACGACGATTTACGCTACAAGAAAAAAATACAGCAATCGATTTTCAAACAGAGTCCAAAGGCAAATAGATTTTTAGGAAAAATATTTATATTGCCCGCAAATCAGACTCTCGCAAAAGTAACTCACAAAAATGCAATCTTCAGCCTGGGCTAAATAAAAATATATATTTGTAATTAAAAAAGAAGGCTGAAAAAATGAAAATCTCAGAAGTATTATGCATATTGTTATTTGATGAAGTTTAATTCAAAGCACAAATTAAATATAATGAAGTAAAAAGATAAAATAACAGGGGTAGATAATGGCCAGAAAGGGAACTAGAATTCACTTACCACGTCCAAGTTTTCATGGTGTGTGGTCTTATTGAAAACTTTAAACAAGCCATTTTTTACATATTATCAAGAAGTGCCACTAAAAAGGCTACAATTGGTTACACAGATAATTATGATCCTTCACACCTTCTCAAGGGTATGAGGAAAAACTTAGTGACAAAAAAATAACTTGAACAAAAAATGGCGTGACCAAAACTGCCAAATGGTCCCATTTATTACAATTTCTAAAAGAAAACTGGCTATTAAAGCATAATACTGATATCAAAGCTAACAGAATACCCCTTTAATCCTGAAAAGTTAAACAAAATGAGAGTTAAATTTGCATCTCAAGTGTTTGGTTGCACCGTGGCTATCCAATATGGGATACCTAGCAGATAATTTATATGAAGACATAAAAAATATGTATTTACAGGACAGACCAGTTTCCATGAAGTTTGTTATCCTGTTGATTTCGGCTGTTATTTCCATATCCCTGACTACCAATCTAGACAACTACTAGACTGGAAGCCGACCCCAACGTAGTTTGCGTAGATCGCTCTGAGGACACGGTGGAGCATACGGTGGAGGCCTGCCCGGCTTGGGCGGAGCACGTGTCCTCGTGGAGGCGATCGGCGGCGGCGATCTCTCGCGTCCATTCCTGGTCCAGGCCATGGTACGGAGCGACAGTGCATGGGTAGCCGTCACCAGCTTCTGCGAAGCAGTAATGCTCGCAAAGGCTCCGCCCAAGCCGGGCATACCTCCACCGTATGCTCCACCGTGTCCTCAGAGCGATCTTCTAGTGGAAACACCCGGGCGTTTCCTCCCGCCTTATCCGAAACAGGAACCTCCCGAAACAACCGTGTCCGGTGAGGACCTGCGTCAGGCGGAAGGCAAAGACGCCGTGCCGCCTCGCAAGCCTCTCCTCAAAGAGGAGACTTACCGCCGCTATCGTGGCGTGCCCAATGAAGAGTATCGTAAGAAGAACATAGAACGACTTAAACGAAGGCGCAAAAAGATTTCAGAATTAGATGAAACAGAAAAGAAAAGTCAGAGAAATGAGTGGGAAAAACAGAAACGTAAGCAATGTGCTAAAAAACAAAAAAGTACTGTAGCGGAAGCAAATGCAAAAAAAAAGATGAGACTAATGAATTACAAAAAAAAATATAATGACAAGGCACAAACTTCAAAACTTCAATATTTAAAAACAACGTGTTCTTAACTTAGTAGTGCGCTTAAAAATAAATAATAGTTTAAAAAACACGCTTTAAAAATCAAACTAAAAAATAATGGTTTAAAAACCTAAAAAACACGCTTTAAAAACCAAACTAAAAAAGGAGAAAATAATTTAATTGAATTAAAAAGCGTGGGGTGCTTTTTGAGGTATTTTTTTAATCAATTAATGTCAAGCACCCCACGCTTTTTAATTGAATTAAATTATTTTCTCCTTTTTTAGTTTGGTTTTTAAAGCGTGTTTTTTAGTTTTTTTAAACTATTATTTATTTTCTATTTTTTAGTTCTGCTAACTACAAAAACGTGTTTTTTTTTTCTCATTTTTTTTTATTATTGAATTGTCATCGGTCCTCGACAAGTTTTCAAAGTTTCAATGAAATCTGACCGTTTAAAGTGGGTCAAAATCCCGCTCAAAGGAGTCGGTTACATACAAACATACAAATAAACAAACATAAAAGTGAAGCTGATATAAAGCGTGTAAAAAGATTGATTACTAATGACAAAGTAAAATCGTACGTAGCTAAATTAATAGGCCTAACAGTAAAAGTCAAGAAAGCGAAGCCGAAGAAAGCAAGTCTTGTATCTAAAGAATTAGTTAAATTTTACGTTAGGGACGATGTGAGCCGCTGCACGGCTGGGAAAAAATTACGTCGCACATAATTATAACAAAGAGAAGCAGGAGATAACGTATTTACTGGACACGTTACAGAATCTTTATAAGAACTATAAAGACTTAAGTGGATAATATAAAATATACCACTTTTTATAAGTACAAACCATTTTGTTTTAACACCACCCTTGGGATCCAGAAATACATGCGTCTGTTAAGCATAATAACATTGAACTGAAAGAAGAATGTTCATATTTGACCTGACTGTGTATAGAAATGAAATAAATCTTAAAATATAGCTTATTGAATTGTATATTAATTACACTTATCACAATGTTAAAAGAAACGCAGGAAAAAAAGATATTTTTACATTTATTTAAGCTAATTCTAAACGTATTGTCATATTTTGAACGCATCCAAACCATCAATTCTTTAAAACGTTCCATTTTACAAATTGCTGGTTGACCATATTTAACTTTGTTCCTTAGTTTTATACTTATTTTACGTTTAATTCGACCAGTAACTATTTTTTTATTAGTAATGGGATAAAGTAAATAATTAAAAAATAACACAATAATTGAATTAAATTAATCATTCAGTGTTTCATTGAGTGTGCGCAAGTGAAATGGATTTTTTTGACATTTGACAGTTCTGTGTTGCATCGGCGCAGTCCTTTGTTGTTGCGCTCGCGTCTCATTGTGTACTGTGCCATTTTGTATGTGTTTCTTCTTATTACGACCCTATTTACCGCCCCTGGACCCCGATATCTTCCTCATCTGACGACCTTTGCTTACCATACCTGATACCGTTGTAAATCCGTTCTGTTGACAATGCCGCCATCAGCAACAAGTCGACGTATACTTTGCATAAACTGTAATGTCTGCATAAATACGTTTCGACGTTATCTCGTTCATGAGCTGAACACAAGAGTTATTTCATTACTTAGCGAGTGGATATCACCAGTAATCGTAGGTATTTTATGCTCATTACCTATTTTTAATCTAAAAATCATATTATGTATAAGAATTACACAAAGCTCTTAAACAATGTGTAACATAACACATACAACTGTTTGAAAAATGTGTTTATACAATGATTATTTACAATAATCTTAGTTTTGAACCTGTTGTTTATTGTTATGTGGAACTATTTCTTCAACATAACCTCCTGGTAATGAGCTATTGAATATTTTGTAATCAAAAGAAGTTTATATTGAGTTTCCTGTTTCAGATTACTGAGGAAGATTACATTTGTGAACCTTGTAATGAACTCCTCATGAGAACAGTAAACCAGCAATTAACAGATGGTGCTCAAGCTTCCGGGTCATCTCAACCAGGACGTAGACAAGTGTGCAGTATTTGTGGACGGTCTACACTTAATCGTCAGAGCCATGCTATTGTTATTGACAATCCTTCAGAAGAGCAAAGACAGATTAATGCTGTTATACAAACAAGAATTGCACCACGTCAGGTATTTATGTTTCTATATTGTTTATTATCATATTTCTTCTGGATATCAATAATTATACCTGATAGTGATGGATCTACTATGCTGTAACACTTTTCACCATAAAAAAATAATTATGTAGGTACATAATTATAATACTTTTAACATGAAAATAATAGGTACATAATATTATTGTTTTTTTGACCTTGAATGTAGTGACATGTCTTTTTATCCTTTAAAAATAATACCAACGATACCTGATATTAATTCAATGTTTTCTTTCATAGATATCATCATCTGATAAAATATGCCATGCATGCTGGATGAGCTGCAAGCGTGCTGCCACACGTATTGAGCATGCTGATGATGCCCGTGAAGTTTCTACTATTGAAGAAGTTGAAGTTGAAACAGGTGACTCTGAGCCATACACTGCTGAACAAGTTCATGAAAGTCTTGAAGTGCCTTCTGTAGCATCGAGTGAAATGACAATGGAAAATTATAGACGGGCAGCAAATACTGCTTCTCACTGCCTTTTTCCTCAATGTACTAATATTAATCTGCACAATTTGTCAGATTCATTTAGGGCTACAATATTCAGTACATATAAATATTATATCCCTGTGCACAGCCGTGTTTGTACAGAACATAGACTGAGTAACCAGTGGAGCAATCTCTATGATTCGAGTAATAGCATTAGAACATTTACTTTACAACAAGTGGAACATATTTTTTCATTTGTCAATGCTTTCAAGCCTTACCTTAACTTCACAAATGTAGAAGCTATCCAAGAAATTGAAGATAACATATTTTTCTTTTGGACTGGAAGGTCTAAACAAGATTTTTTCACTCTTATTAATGAAGTTCCTCGCATACAAGGAATGCACAATGGCCTTTTGGGATTAGCTGCATTATTAATCAAAATGAGGACCGGTGAATCAGATGTTCGCTTGGCTACATTATTGGATGTACCACGTAGTACATTAGAAAGGCTAATGAACAAAAGCAGGGAAATCCTGGTTCAAGATTTTGTACCTATGCACCTGGGTATTACTCACATATCGAGAGAAAGTCTAATGGATCATAATCTGACAATACCAAATGGTATATACAATGAAAACTTCACAAATGCTATTATTATTTGTGACGGTACATACATAAATATAAATAAAAGTTCCAATTACTCCTTCCAAAAGGACCCCTTCCTTCCTTTATTCATTACATAAGTATAAAAATCTATTAAAGCCATTTTTATTTGTGGCATGTGATGGTTACATCCTCGATTGTTTCGGTCCATACAAGGCTACCACATCCGATGCCGATATAATGATTTCCCTCTTTGATTATGAAAACGCTCCTCTTAGATTATATTTTCAAGAAAACGATGAGTTCATATTGGATAGGGGATTCCGTGATTCCATAAGAATGCTGGAAGGTTGCAATTACCGGCCATACATGCCTGAATCTCTATTAGAAGGCGAACACCAACTAACAACACAGCAGGCCAACCGGAGCCGCTGTGTAACAATATGTCGTTGGGTAGTTGAGGCAGTAAATGGACACTTTAAAAGGGACTTTAAGCTCCTGAGGCAAGACTATTTTAATAAATCAGTCCCGAACATGATGCAGAATTTTCAAATAGCTGCCAGTTTACTAAACAGATTTGGTGTTCGTTTTCAGGATAGAAATGATGCTAATGAAATAGTGACAATTATTAGAGAGAGAATTAATTTTGAAAATAATTTAGCCAGATTAGTTGAACAACTAAACATGAATAGAAGATCAACTGCTTTTCAGAGTATTACTGCTGACCGAGATAATTTATTTTTGTTTCCTAGATTAAGTTATAGTGAATTAATATTATTTGCTCTAGGTACTTACCAAATAAGACAAGCAAGGTCATATTATGGAGAACATATAAGATTTCACGGATCATATCGAATAGAAGTATGTAGGGATACACAAGACTTTTCTCAATATAATCTTAGAGGAAGTGGTGATAAAACTCTAATAAGAGGAAAAATCAAGTCCAGGCACATTTCAAGAAAACAATATTATGTTTATATTTTAGTAGAAAATAATGTGCCTGGCAGAAACGGGATAGTTGAATATTGTTGCAATTGTTTGGTAGGTCGACGAACTATCGGATGTTGCGCTCACGTGATGACGGTAGTGTGGCACCTTGGATGGGCTAGGTACGAAAACAATATATCTGCTCCAGCAGAATTTCTGGATGACGTAGTTGTAAGAGATTTGGATGAAAATGATGAATATCAATAAACTATTCCACTGTAACATAGTGTTTTATTTATTTTCCCCGTTTCATTCAACAGGTATGTAGGTTGGTAAATAAGTGATCATTTTTGAAAACATGAATTAAGTTAGGCATTTTAGAGCTAGGTATATATAGAAACTATCTGACTACTGGTACTAAAAAAACTTTTTCCAAAAAAAAAACAACCGACTCCCAAAAAAACACCACAAAGTGAAAAATAACTTTAATTTCGGAAGTCGGTGTCTTTGGAGCTGTATTTGAATTTTTCGTCACCGCCTTCCGAAATTAAAGTTATTTTTCACTTTGTGGTGTTTTTTTGGAAGTCGGTTGTTTTTTTTTTGGAAAAAGTTTTTATTTTTCACTTTTTAGTGGTTCACATGTGCTTACACCTTCACAGCATACTGGCGTGATGTTATGTTATGAACTGGTGTAAGCAATAGACAGAGGTGAGATTTCAGCAATCCCAGTCCATTTGCTATCATTTATTGAGGAGTTCCGTTGCATATCTCCGAAGTTCTTCATCAGATCTTCACCAAATTGAAATGGAACCACTCTGAGAAAGTACTGTTCCAAAAAATACCTAAATCGCTTTGTGTGCCTATAAAATTTGAAGAGTTCTCTCCATTTCTCCAGGATCCCATCATCAGATCCTGATTTGATGATCATGAGACCACCTGGGAAGTATACCCTTTCAAACAAAAAAAACAAAATTCAAATCGGTCCAGCCATCTTCGAGTAATCGGGGAACATACATGTTCCGACGAATTGATAACCTCCTCCTTTTTGAAGTCGGTTAAAAATAAAATTATATACGTTAGTAAGTACTTATGAGAAGGTACCTGCTACTATTTTATACTGCTGTGTTATTATCCATTAGAACGCCACTGGGAAGTTATATAATATACTGTAATGTTATATTATACTGGGAAGATAAATAAATTAATCTAGTTAGTATATACCTAGGTATACTTAATTAAATTAAAAGCAATTATTAGTGTGATAACAATGTACTTATTTAACCACAAATTGTACATATTATTTGGTGTTAGCCAGCAGGTAGGTAGGTAACCAAATGTTAGTCTTAGAAAATAAATAATTTGTAAGTAAGTACTGGAGAATGCAGTTTTCAACTCGACACTCATTTTATAGTGACAATCATGGAGTCTTAGCATTGACTTAGCCAGGGGCAGTTAGTTTCAAGGAATTAACTGAGTAAAAAAGATGTTTTAGACCATAGTTAGCTAAATATTCCTATTTTAGAGTAAACTACGAGCGTTATTAATTATTTCATGCACGTTTGTTTCATTAATTCTGGTGACGGCAAATCCTAACCTAAAAAGAAACATTCATATTTTTTGAACTTCGTGGCGTTTAAATTGCCGAAATGACTATTAGACATTACTTTCTAAACTTACGGGAAGTATTTCTACTATATCTTATAACTATACATATACTTTCATCATCAGGTTTTTAAATGTATGGAAGGTGGGCATTGTTCTTTGCATGTTTAAAAAAACATTCTATACTCCAATAGCAATATAAAAGAAATACTTGCATTACAAACAGGTGACCTGAAATCTTTCGAATGCATGCATGGTAAATGCACGAAATGCAAGAACATTCCCATTATATACGACACAAATGTGCAATTTAATCAAAACGTCACCTGGTACCAATGGAAGACAATTATCCATAAATACTCCAAAAAAGAAGGATCAGAAACTACAGAAAAGACAACAAAGAAAACGGTAAAAGCAGAGAAAAATGGAACCATTAATCACTTGAAAGAAAGAAGAAAGAAAGAAAGAAATTTTATTTGCTCGAACATGTGTATACATACAGAATTAAAATAATACATGCATGCAAGATCTTAAAATATAGGGTGACTCACGACATGTCTGCCATTTCTCATGGCGTGCAAATATCTAGGGTACAATTATAATTATTTATTATTTTTATATCAATGATTTATAATTTTTACATTTATACATTAAATATCAGTCACAGTTAAACAAAATTATATAGTATTCAATCATTTACATTATCCAATTATTAATTTTCCATCCATTAAGTATTACAGATTATAGGGAACGTGCACGAACTGATGGCAGCACAAATCGACACGAGCGCCACGGTGTGATCAAAAAACTAAACTATTCGGACCCGTCATCGTGTTGCCGCCAATGTTTAAGTTTAATGTTTATTTATAATTTTTAAATAACTTTTGTAATGATTAAAATTATAAAATACGGGTTCCGGCCGATTAATAATGATCGTCAGCGTGGTCAAAATATGTCCAAAGGCCAAAAGCTGTTCGAGTCCGGGCATGTATTAGATGTTGAAGAAACAGTTAAGAATCCAGAAAATGCAGTAATAACTGGCAAAATTGTAGCTCAAACGACGATTTCGAACGTATATGATGTCAAAATAACTGTAAAGTATTTTCTGAACCTATTTTTCACGTAAATATTCAGTCTTCATTATTATTTATTTTCATGTCGCCTTCTTTTCAGCTTGATTACAATAGAAATATAAGAAGAGCATATTGTAAATGTAAAGCAGGCTTAACTGAAAAATGTAAGCACATCTGTGCTTTACAAAAATTCTCCGGATAGTGCTATATCTAAAACCAGCGAAGCACAACAATGGGGTAAGCCATCCCACCGACAGTTGTTAGGCTATGATAAAGGAGTGAAAATGTACGAACTATTTCCAGAACCACCAAAAAACTCTAAACTGACCAGTTTAATGACAGATTTAGAATCCCAGGATATTTCCAAAGATACTCTAGGACCATCATTAGCCAACACACCTCTATATAAAATATTACAGTTTGAAGAAAAAAATTAAAAAGAAATTATGGCTGCAGAAACTTTAGTTCAATTAGTCCAAATTACTGAAAGTAGGGAACTATGTGAAAGGGTTCACCAAGTTGCTCTAGATATCTTTACATTGCACTCTACTGGTACTTATTATTCTTCAGGAACTTTCGTTCCAGAACCAGACCCTTTATTAGTGTTAGCGAAGCCCAATAGCATGCATGTAAGTTACGGGCCTACATAGCTATGTTAACAGAACCCCATTACAAACTATTAAATTTTACCTGCCAATTAATGTACTTACCTGAGTGTACCTGTTTACCTGTGTATATCTATTGTGGATATACACCTAAATATGTAACCATTTACCTGCCTACCCTACCTATTTCCGATAGCGTGATGTATGGTAGGCACGTAATACAAGTCGGAACCTGCTACAAAGGAATCTTCCATGCGAACTGTGACGCACGGAGGTTTGACCATGAAATCGTTATTTTCCCACGGTCGTATGGAAGATTCTAGTTGGAATCGGGAGCAGGTTTCGACGTGTCTGCTGAAAAACGGCCTACGCTTGGCCATTTAGGTCCCGCCTCCTAGAAATGATTGGCATTTTGGAAATGTTTGGAGACGGGGCTTACCGCAACTTACAACGATGTGTAAACCTATATAAGGTCTCAGAGAAATTAGTTTGTTAGAATGTTACTACCAGTGCTTAGAAGAGTTACCTCATAACCTTCAGTAGTCATCATCTAGTCCTCAAGTGAACAAGTAATTACGTAATAGTGGCTCCGCTGTGCACTATTAAGTCGCGAAGTACCCTATAAATAGCTAGCAAATAACCAGTATTAGCTTAGGAATATTACCATCTTATTCTCTGTGTGTAATAACTGTGTATGACTTTATATGACTTTTGCTATAACCATAATTCCCGTGTGTGTGTGTTATCTGATTACTTTTGACTATTTCGTGTGCCTAAATTGTGTATTTGTTGCTATTTCTTTTGTGCATAAACGTGTACCAAATATAGTGTTTTAAACGATAATACCTCTTTTAATTGAATACTTTCGTGATCGGGAACACCGTCACCACCGCCTACAACACCTGACTCCCCGCATATTTAACATTTTGGTCCTATCGAGCCGGATCAGGTTCAATTAGAAAATATTCAATTAAAATCATGAGCAATAAAAGTGAAATTACCACACGCAGCAAAGTCAGGAAGCTAGCTCAAGAAATGAGTTCACGTAGATTAGAGGACGTCGTCTCTGACTCAGGCATTCCCTCTGAGAGGGCTCCAGGATCTCCGTCCATAGCGCCAACGATGGCATCAACGTCTGCCTGTAACATCCCTCTGACGGGAGGCCGAGTAATCGACCATAGCATAGCGCCAGAAGGGCCGACCAGACAGACAGCCGCGAAAGATCGCCATACCTCGCCGCGTAGTAAAGCGTCATCAAGAAATAGCCGGAAAAGTGTCGATTACCTAAGAAAAAGGGTCGAATACGAGGCTGAGCGCGAGTTGGTACAGCTGAGAGAAAAAGTAGCGAGAGATACCGTACGAGAAAAGGAGAACCTCATAAAGAAGAGAGTGGAAGCAGATCTAGCCGAAATAGAGGCGGCTAATGAGAGTGATGGCTCGCACTCCGATGTGAGTACGACACAGCGCGTCGAAGAATGGGTGAGTAAAACACCCCAAGTGCCCCGGTTAAATTCAGTGTTGGGTTCGTCAGCTGTGTCAGGCGCGCCTGTTGAAGAGGCCGCGCCCCGTGAAGCATCGGAAAACCACGTAAATCACGTAAGTACAGTGAATCGTGATAGTAATAATTACCGTGTGTCGTCAGTGTCGCATAACGAAAACGTGTCGCAAGTACCGAGGCAATCCGCGTCTGTACCGTTACCTAACCTAACGGTACCAAATACGCCAAGGTACGATTACATGCCAGTTTCGTCGGGAGGCGTAAGGTTTAATATGCCCAGTAGTTATCCCATCTTTACCACTCCGGTCGCAAGTGTGCCTCGGGCAGAAACGCTCGAGTCGGTCACACGGCGGCAGATGCAGTACGGAGAGGATGATAGAGAAAGAAGGAGAGAATCATCTGGGGACAGAAGCCGAGATAAGTTCGACAAACTGGCAGAGGCGATCACGAGTCTGGCACGACCACGACCGGTACCAAGACAGGCATATGAATTGCCGTATTTTAATGGTGACCCAGCCGACTGGATTTCATATCGGAATATGTACTGGGAAACGTCACAGCTGTATAGTTTCAAACCGCACGAAAACCTAGCACGATTAAAATCCTCATTACAGGGCAGCGCAAAGATAGCAGTGGAGGATCTGTTGAGAACGTCGACAGATCCCTCAGAGATAATGCGTGCGCTCGAGGAAGAGTTCGGTCATCCGACCCTAGTGTTACAATACGCGATTAAGAAAGTTCGAGATTTACCCAGAGTGACGGAGAGTTGCCGGGAGCTGGGGAAATTCTCAACAACGGTGCGAAACTGCGTGTCACTGTTAAAGAATATTAGAGCTGACGGCTATTTAAATAACCCGCAGCTTGTAAATGAACTGCTGGGTAAACTGACGCCCATACAACGCGCGCAATATGGGGACTTCGCCATGGGGTTGAATAGTGCGCAGGGGGTGGATTTGAGAGTGTCACCAAACTTAGAGATGTTATCTCAGTTTCTCATACATTTGACACGCTCGACATCGTACTATGTACAAGCGAACATATTCGAGCCAGGTCCATCAAAGCCCCCTGCCAGGCAGCAACAGAAGTTCGGCGGGACAGGACAGTCCCGACCAATAAACAGTGCGCGCGCGGCCAGCAGCAGGCCTCCGTTGACACAGAGAGTGAACACGCAGAGCGACGAGACTACCGCTCCAGAAGAATGCGTAATATGTCAACGGAAGCATAAAGTGGAGGAATGTGAGGTGTTTAAGAAACTCACCATTCAACAACGTTGGGAAGCAATTAAAGGGCAGAATACCTGCTTCAAGTGCCTATTTGGAAAGCATCCCAAGAGATTCTGTCGCGCCAGTAGATGCAAGAAATGTGGTTTCGGGCACCACCTATTATTACATGCGGATAAGCAACAGAGGGAACAAGAGGGAAAACCTCAAGATACCAAAACGGAAAGTGTGACTAACATAGGTGAATGGCGGGCGACTGCGCTCTTAAAGATAGTGCCAGTGACGATAAGTGACGACGAGCGGTGCTACGCTTTATTGGACGATGGAGCGACCGTGTCACTGATCGATAGTTCGCTCGCCACTAACCTAGCAGGTCCGTGTGTTCCTCTGACAATAAAAACCGCGGGTGGCTACAGTGTGACAGACTCTACTTCGCGAGTAGTACAAGTGCGCGTAAAAGGTCCTAATGGACAGTGCCATAATATACAGTGTTGTACAATAAAAGATATCAATCTGCCAATGCAAACAGTGACGAAGTCGTTAATAAACGACAACGCGCACCTAAGTGACTTGGGTTGCGTGGAGATGAGGGGAGCCAAGCCGCTGCTGTTACTAGGACAGGACAACTGGGAGCTACTTGTCAGCCAGGACATCCGCCGTGGAAAATCCGGTAAGCCAGTTCATTAACTCAGCTAGGTTGGGTCATTCATGGACCGTTTTATAACATTAACCTAGATAATGAAAACGTAAATTGCATGACTGTTTCCCTCCCCGACCTACATGACCTAGTTAAGTCCCAGTTCGAGCTGGAAGCACTAGGCATCTCCGAAAGCACTAGAAAGCATAAAGATATCGAGAGGGCAGTAGCTGTGTTAGACAGCACTAGCCAACGTACGCCTGACCAGTCACAATGGGAGGTGGGCCTGATGTGGAAACACGATAAGGTTCAGTTGCCTAACAATTATAAACAGGCCCGCCAGCGACTGTATGGTATTGAGAAGCGTATGCGTAAAGACGCTAGTTTCGCTGAGGCTTACTCAGCACAAGTGAATAGGTTGCTAGACGAGGGTTACGCGCGTAAATTAGAGGGTAACTTGAATAGCTCACCGGTTTGGTATTTACCACATTTCGGAGTTGTTAACCCGAACAAACCGGGGAAGCTACGTCTAGTGTTTGACGCGGCCGCTACGTCACACGGTACGTGCTTAAACGATAACCTACTTACCGGGCCCGACTTACTGAATTCGTTGCTCGGTATTCTAATAAAGTTCAGGATAGGCCCCATTGCTTTCTCTGGGGATATCGCTGACATGTTCTTAAGAATTAAAATAAGGGCACAAGATCAAGGCGCACAGTCATTTTTGTGGAGAGGCACTGATTACCAGAAGGAACCAGATACCTATGTGATGACATCTATGATATTTGGTGCCGCCTCATCACCTACCACGGCAATATATATAATAAATAAAAATGCCGACCAGTACATCGAGGCCTATCCCGGAGCTGTTGAGGCCATTAAGTCCAGGCACTACATGGATGACTATCTAGATAGTGCTTGGACCGAAGAGAAGGCCAACAGCCTGATAGAGGAAGTGACCCAGATACACGCCTCCGGCGGGTTCATAATCCGGGGGTGGGTCACTAACTCGTCGGAGCTCAGGGATAGGCTGAGAGTGGATATGCCTGACCGAGTAGCCCTTGAGAAGGGGGCAGGCACGGTAGAAAGGACCCTAGGATTAATATGGTCTCCTAGAGACGACGAATTAGGGTTCGACCTGTCATTTAAAAGACTACCGCCAGAAATAATAAACGGAAGTCTAGTGCCCACTAAGAGACAATTCTTAAGTATGATTATGTCAATTTACGACCCACTGGGTTTTCTTTATCCGTGTGTAATCCAATCGCGCATATTGATGCAGCGAATTTGGAAGTCGGGAATACAGTGGGACGAGCCAATACGTGAGATGGACGCCAAGGCGTGGTTCAAGTGGCTCCATAATTTAAATAAATTGGATAATTTAAAAATACCGCGGTGGTACGGTTTGAACCTCGATAACCTAGAGTTGCATGTTTTCGGGGATGCCAGCGAGCTGGCCTACGCCGCGGTCGTGTACCTGGTAGGTCATAACGGAGACGGAAAAAGGGAAACCGTTATGATACTAGGTAAAGCTAGAGTAGCTCCACAGAAAGTGATCTCCATTCCTAGGCTAGAGTTACAGGCGGCCGTATTAGCCTGCCGATTGGCGGACACCGCCCACAAAGAGCTAGGGTTAGAGATAAAGAAGAAATTCTTCTGGACCGATAGTAAAACGGTTTTAAAATGGATAAACTCGGACGCGCATGAGTTCCAGAGGTTCGTCTCTCATCGATTAGCCGAGATAGATAGGCTGTCAGACAGAGGCGACTGGCGCTGGGTACCTTCCCAGGATAACCCAGCTGACAAGGCTACCCGTTTGTGTTGGCCCGACGACCACGCAGAGTGGCTTTCGGGCCCCTTGTTTTTGTGTGACCCACAGGTGCGGTGGCCGGGATGTCCTGAGGCAGAGGCGGCGGAAGAGGACCTTGAGCGCATTCAGCGGGTCCATACTGCGGCAGAGGCCGTGGCGCCTCTCCTCGACTACACACGCTACTCATCATGGGCGCGCATACAGCGCGTCATGACGCGAGTGCTAATCTTCATCGGCCGATGTCGCAAACGTCGGTCGACCTCCGAAATAATTCAGCGAGACCTGGAGGAGGCTCACAACTGCCTTATAAAGTTGTGCCAGAAGGAAAGCTTCAAAGAGGAGCGGGCCGCCATCCTTAAAGGCCTGCCCGTTCCTAACAGCAGCAACATTAAAGCTCTCGACCCAATGATAGCCGACGACGGGTTGCTGCGAGTAAGAGGCCGCCTGAGTGCCTGTGAGGTACTCACATATAATGAGAGGCACCCCATAATCCTAGAGGGTCGTCACTCTCTGACAAGAAAGCTAATCGCACATTACCACGCGATGGCTCTACATGCGAACCACGAAACTGTCGTCAATAATCTACGAGAGAAATACTGGGTGACCAAAGTTAGGTCCGCAGTAAAGACAGTGGTCGCAAAGTGTCAGCTTTGCCGTATCTGCAGAGCCCAACCCGCCCCACCAAAGATGGGCGACCTGCCACTCGCCAGGCTAGAACCGTCACGTCGAGCCTTTGTGCAAGTGGGGGTGGACTACTTCGGCCCGATGGAAATAACGATCGGGCGACGGCGCGAAAAGAGGTGGGGCGTACTGTTTACCTGCCTCACCACGCGCGCCGTCCACCTGGAGTTGGCCGCTTCCCTAAGCGCCGACTCCGCCATACTAGCCTTGCGGCGCCTAATAGCGCGCCGCGGGCAGCCAGTGCATCTGTACTCTGACCAGGGTACCAACTTCATCGGGGCCAACACCGAGCTTCGAGCCGCCCTGAAAGACCTCAATCAAGGTCAGATAAGGGACGAGGCGATCAACCGAGGCATCGAGTGGCACTTCAATCCCCCAGCAGCCCCACACATGGGCGGCTGCTGGGAGCGCCTGGTGAGGTCCATCAAGAACGCGCTTCGTAGCACGCTCAAGGAGCGTGCCCCTCGTGAGGAGGTCCTATACACCCTCCTCACTGAGGCCGAGCTGATCATAAACAGCCGGCCTCTAAGCTACGTGTACGACGACCATAATCAGCCTGTGGTCCTGACACCGAACCATCTGCTCCTGGGCACTGCGTCCGGGAGTACTCCGTTTGCACCGAGCGACGATGAAGAAATCGACTCCCGCCGGCAGTGGCGGCGCGTGAACGCGCTCGCCGATATGTTCTGGCGGCGCTGGCTGCGGGAATATCTACCTACACTTCAACGTCGGGAAAAGTGGGCGAACAATGTGCCAAATGTGTGTGTCGGTGACGTGGTAGTGATTGTCGACAATAATAAACCACGAAGTGTGTGGACGAAGGGAGTAATTAAGGCAGTGTATCATGGCAGTGATGGCATCATCCGTGTGGTAGATGTCAGAACGAATAGTGGGGTCCTGCGTCGGCCCGTAGCCAAAGTTATTGTGCTTCCTACAAACCAAGTTTTGTAAGACGGTTGAACCCTTTTACAGGGGGGTGGAATGTTAGCGAAGCCCAATAGCATGCATGTAAGTTACGGGCCTACATAGCTATGTTAACAGAACCCCATTACAAACTATTAAATTTTACCTGCCAATTAATGTACTTACCTGAGTGTACCTGTTTACCTGTGTATATCTATTGTGGATATACACCTAAATATGTAACCATTTACCTGCCTACCCTACCTATTTCCGATAGCGTGATGTATGGTAGGCACGTAATACAAGTCGGAACCTGCTACAAAGGAATCTTCCATGCGAACTGTGACGCACGGAGGTTTGACCATGAAATCGTTATTTTCCCACGGTCGTATGGAAGATTCTAGTTGGAATCGGGAGCAGGTTTCGACGTGTCTGCTGAAAAACGGCCTACGCTTGGCCATTTAGGTCCCGCCTCCTAGAAATGATTGGCATTTTGGAAATGTTTGGAGACGGGGCTTACCGCAACTTACAACGATGTGTAAACCTATATAAGGTCTCAGAGAAATTAGTTTGTTAGAATGTTACTACCAGTGCTTAGAAGAGTTACCTCATAACCTTCAGTAGTCATCATCTAGTCCTCAAGTGAACAAGTAATTACGTAATAGTGGCTCCGCTGTGCACTATTAAGTCGCGAAGTACCCTATAAATAGCTAGCAAATAACCAGTATTAGCTTAGGAATATTACCATCTTATTCTCTGTGTGTAATAACTGTGTATGACTTTATATGACTTTTGCTATAACCATAATTCCCGTGTGTGTGTGTGTTATCTGATTACTTTTGACTATTTCGTGTGCCTAAATTGTGTATTTGTTGCTATTTCTTTTGTGCATAAACGTGTACCAAATATAGTGTTTTAAACGATAATACCTCTTTTAATTGAATACTTTCGTGATCGGGAACACCGTCACCACCGCCTACAACACCTGACTCCCCGCATAATTAACAATTAGAATTTTATAATAGTAAAGTTTGCTGTAATGTTGACTCTGGTACAAATATTTGTGTTGGAACTTGTACGAGACTTACGAGATTATCAGTAGGTACATTTGCGCGCTAGTATTGAGTGTGAAATGAGACACGTTGTTTGATAATACTTTAGTCTTTAATTGAATCACCGATTCACAGGTTAATTAGTACAATTAGTTACTTAGTAAGGTACACGATTTACTATCCTATCTATCACTGATTAAAATACTAGAACTTTAGATTTATTATTACAATCTGTATTACATTATGCACATCACACACGTTATCTTATAAGTATAGTTGAGAGCGGGGGACAGGAACCAAACTGACCTTTTCTATCCCGTACGGAAGTATTTATACAGTCTAGCGACGTGTGGGGTACGGGGGCAGTGGTCAAGACTAACCGCCAATGAGGGTGCAGTCGTATGCGCAATTACCTTATATGGTCGCGTTTTTCAATTTCCCTTCGAGATGTGATGACCAATTACAAGACACTTGCGCTGACATGACACACCCCCAACCTTTTCTTAGAAATTCTAGGTATCTACTAGAAATGAGTTACGTTTTTGTTATGACATCCTGATAATTTGTTCTGTCCTGAACATTCTCCCGCCGTGAACCATCGTGGATGGTTCAGTTATTTAGTTTATTACAGGATGTCTTAACATTCACAGTCGTAAGATTATAAACTATTAAATAACAGTGACATACACAAAGTTAAATCACAAAGACAAAGGCATGTTTACGTAAATTATTACAATCACTAGAAATAAAAATAGCATAAGGGAAGAACTAAAGACGATGTCAGGCCCACCATTATATTTAAGAATCGTCTTGAGGTACTAGTTTAACCAGCCTTTTGACAGGTCGTCTTAAAACTCCCCCCTTAGTCTTAATATCTACGGCACGCACAATGTTATCTCTCCCGGGGAACGTCCTAATGACCAATCCCATGGGCCACGAGTTCCGCGGAAGGTTGCTGTCCGCAACGAGTACAACGTCCCCGGTGAGTATTGGAGTACCACGTCGGTGGGGCTCCCGCCGATGCTGCAGGTCAGGCAGGTATTCCTTCACCCATCTCGCCCAGAACTGGTCGGCCAGTCGCTGCGAGGCGCGCCATTGCGCTCGTCCGATGAGGTCCTGGTCATTGAAGTCACCAGGTGGCGGGTTCGATGCCGGGCCGTGCAGCAGTAAATGATTTCGTAGAGAGGCCCGAAGTAGTCGAGGCCCACGTATGTGAAAGCGGCGCTCGTGATGGGCGAGGCAACAGGGCGGCAGGTCGCCCGTCCGCGGCTCGGGCGGCACGCTGCGGCGCGCTCGGCAGTACAGGCAGCGTGACACGATGGTTCGTGTGACGGGGCGTAGGCGTGTCACCCAGTAGCGAGTGCGGCACTCGTTGACAGTTGCCTCGATGCCGGAGTGGTGCAGTCGCCTGTGGACTGCCTCGATGAGTAGTCGGGTGATGTGGTGATTCCCATCGAGAATGGCAGGACTCGATTGATGACCTGAAATGCATTGTGCCGCGCTTACGCGCGACGTTAGTTTGAGTAAATTGTTGGAATCGATATAAACTGATAATGCCCGTAGTCGGCCAGTTTTTAAGTTAGTGTCACTGAGTTCACCACTGAAACTTTGTCTTTGTATAACCTTTATTAACAATACTTCTGCTTTATTCAATTGTTCGGCAGTTATTTGTATTAATTTAGTGACACTTTGCACTTTGAGTTTAGCACTCACTGAAAGTTTTGCACTACACTTTTTACTATTCCACGCTGGATCGGATTCCCTATTTTTAATAGTAAATTTATAGTTCACCTGGTCAACAGACCAGGTGAACTATAAATTTACTATTAAAAAGCAGCAGAACTTTTCAAGTGTATGGTAAACAAAACATTGTTTACCATACACTTGAAAAGTTCTGCTGCTTGGATGACTCGGGCGGTCGCTCGCAGTAGGCGTTCCCACCGGGAGAAGCGTGTGTGGTCGGGGACCGCCGCGGTCGGGTCCGCGCCAGACTCGGTGATGTGGTGAACACGCTCCTCACCGGTGAGCTCGTGGGCTGCCGGCTGCTCTGCAGGCCATGTGTCAGGGTGGCCTCGTAGGAAGTCAGGCCCCCGGAAGCACCGATGATCGGAGTCCAGCTCGCGCGGAACGTCGCGCGTAGCGTCGTCGGCGACATTAAGTGCAGTGGGCACCCACCGCCAGTCGTTGAGCTTAGTGTGCTCCTCGACGGCGGCGATGCGATGTGCTACGAACGGGCGATATGAGCGCGCCCCGTTACGCAACCAGGTGAGGACAGTGGTACTGTCTGTCCAGTACGTGATGTGATGCGGCTTGTAGTCGTGCTCGGCCACAATCGCAGCACCCAGGCGACTTCCCAGAACTGCCGCTTGCAGCTCGAGTCGCGGGATTGAGGTGAGCTTCAGTGGCGCGACCTTTGTCTTCGCAGCCACCACCGCCAGTGTAGCTTGGCCGTCCTTGTTCGCCGCGCGCCAATAGGCGACAGCAGCGTAGGCCGATTGGCTCGCATCCACGAACACATGTAACTCAAAAGGTGTATCTTTAGAATAAGCAATGTACCAACGAGGGATTTTAACAGTCTTTAACCTCTGTAGGTGTGTAGTCCACTCGCCCCACTGTTGGGCGAGATCAGCGTCTATGTCGGCGTCCCAGTCGGTGCCGCGGCGCCAAACTTCTTGTAGTAGTACCTTCGTCCTGTTAGTAACAGGAGAGACGAGTACGGCAAAGTGTGGTAGGTACCACGTGCGTCCAGTAGTAGAAGTAGGCGGAGCCGGTTCGGCGTAGCCATTATCGACGAGTGCTTGCATTTGTTTGCAATATTTTTCTTTCAGGGAACTGTCCCTGTCTAGTTTACGTTCGACACTGAGTAGTCGGCGTAAAGTATTTTCGTAATTATTTGGCATCTCGACGGTATCGCTTTTCCATAGTAGCGGCACTTCATATACTTTACCTCGGACCGTCGTACATTCCTCTAGAAGCGTGATCGCTCGCTGATCGGGATCGTTAGTAGGCAGTTTAGGCGTGATCATGAGGGATTCCAGCATGAAATGATCACGTAGCTGCTGATCCATGCTCTGTTGCTCGGACTCCTCGTGTGTGTTGACATAGTTGACACGATCCGGACGCGGCAGCGACCGACTGTGTGTTCCATGTAGTACCCAACCCAATGTCGTTAATGACGCGACCGGTTGATCGCGGCGGCCGCGCCTTACCTTAGTAGACACGAGGAGGTGCCAGTTGTCTTGGCCGATCAGTATTTTCGGCGACGCCCGCTCGAACTTGAAGTACTCCGCCAGATCTTGCAAATGTTTGCAGTCGGCGACGTCCTGTCGCGTGATTGTTTGAGCGGATAGACGTAGATCGGCTATAGTTCGAGCGTTAATAACGTGTTTATGTTTAGACTGCCCTTGTATGCTAACGCGTACTTTACATGAGTCTGGTGAGGCCTTTGTGTCTCCGATCGCTTCTATTTGAAGTGGTACCCGAGGTCCCTGTAGGCCCGCTCTGTCGGCGATATCGGCGTCAATGAGTGTGACGGTCGACCCGTCGTCTAGGAGCGCGTGTGTTTGCACCGCTCCCGCCGGTCCGGATATCACTACAGGAATAATTTTTAAGTATGACTTACATGCCTGTTGAATCCACGTCGATGCCACGGTTTCCTTTGCAGGTTCATCAGTTTCAGTGTTAGTTTTAGTTTCTACACTCACCGGCTCTCTATGTAATAGTGAGTGGTGCATTCGTTCGCAACCACCCACGCCGCACTTTTTACGATTACACTTATGCGCCTTGTTACGCAAACATAAACACGTAAAACATAGTCCACGCTCCCGCGCTATGTTCCAACGTTCCTCAGCTACGGCTGCATTAAATTGCTCACACTTAGATATGTTGTGACCCTCTATTAAACATATGGGGCATGTACTCACGTTCTTACGACTCTGCGATTCCACCACGTTGTACGCTCGCGAGCGAGTGGGCGGAGGTTTGTTCGCCGACGTCCGCTGTATTGTTGTGTCGGGCGCTGTAGTCTCCGGCGGCGCATATGGGCCGCAGCGCTCCGATTCCCTGCTTAGGAACCGGGACAATTTCACTAAGTCCGGTTCCTCATATGGTTGCTCGGCGGCGAAGTCGTACCACCGGTAACGTAGAGTAGGTGTGAGTTTTTCAATTGTTAGCTTTGTCGCCTCCGGGTTATACAGGTAATGTACCCGACGTAATGCTTGTAGTGTGGCGACGATGTTGGATACACGGCTACTAAATATACAAATATCCCTAGCATTATCATTAAGTCGCGGGAGTGCGCGTAATCGTTCCAGTTCCGATAACGCAATACAATCTGACCGACCAAATCTCATCTCTAATGATTTTATAATTTCAAATGGGGCCGGGCAGTAAGCTAGTAGGCTTTCGACGGCCTCCTTGGCGCGTCCAAACAGACTCTTCCTGAGTCGTGCTATGTTTTCACAGTCAGTATATGACGGCGCTGACTCGTCGTACGCCGCCTTAAACATAAGCCACTCTTGGTGTGCCCCGCCGAACCGGGGCAGGTCTAATTGATATCGATAGTGTAATGACGATGACGTACCTGTACGTGCGGCGATAGTGATCGCGGCGGCGAGCTCCGAGATATCTATTGAGTTCGTCTTCGGAGCGGCACTTGGTTCTACCTTAACCTCATGTTTACCCGCCTGTGTGCGGGGCTCGTAGGGCGCGGGTGCGCTAGTGTTGTGTGGTTGCGACCACACAGTCGAGTATAGCGGCGCGGTAGCGCGAGCGTGACTCGTTAATGGATAAGCCCATTCAGCTGTTGTCGGCGGCGCGGCTGTCGCCATCCGACCTTGATTACGGGGCTCGTAGAGCGTGGTAATAACCGGTGGCGGCGGTGCGTCGATTCGGTTTGCATTTGAGTGTACAGTACTTACTGCGGCGGTCTGCACTGTTGTAGCGACAAGTGGTAGACCCACGTGCTGCGAAGGTCTCGTTGGCTCCTGCATCGTTGTTAGTGATTCCGACGTTAGCGGGGCGGTCGCGAGCGGAGGAGGGAAAACACATTCAGCTGTGTCATCGCGCGCGAGTGGCTGGTTAGTTTCCAACCATAACCCAACTCTTCTGTCCGTTTCTGATATAACGGTGACCTCGTCCTCGACTTCGTCTTCATCTTCATCAGATTCCGCTTCTAACGTCGCGATGCGGGCGGTAGCGAGCTCAACCTTTAGCTCGATAAGCGCCTCGCGAGCACGTGCTAACCTGAGTTTCTTCACGGACGCCTTAGTTCGTGAAGAGCGAGAAGGTTCCTGTCTCTTCTCCAATGATTTATCCAAAGTTCTGGTAAATTCGATACTTGATGTGGTGGTAGATTCTGCGCGAGCGGCGGGCTCGTTAGCGCGGGCGGCGGCGGCGACCGGTTCGTTATCAGCCGCGGCGAGGGCCGCGTGCGCGCGTGCACGTCCCGATGTTGATCGTGTTACCGGCATTGTTATTATCACGACCCTACACGCACTTAACACTCACAATAATATCCGTTTCGAAGGACCATAAATGTACGAGACCGATCATCAGTAGGTACATTTGCGCGCTAGTATTGAGTGTGAAATGAGACACGTTGTTTGATAATACTTTAGTCTTTAATTGAATCACCGATTCACAGGTTAATTAGTACAATTAGTTACTTAGTAAGGTACACGATTTACTATCCTATCTATCACTGATTAAAATACTAGAACTTTAGATTTATTATTACAATCTGTATTACATTATGCACATCACACACGTTATCTTATAAGTATAGTTGAGAGCGGGGGACAGGAACCAAACTGACCTTTTCTATCCCGTACGGAAGTATTTATACAGTCTAGCGACGTGTGGGGTACGGGGGCAGTGGTCAAGACTAACCGCCAATGAGGGTGCAGTCGTATGCGCAATTACCTTATATGGTCGCGTTTTTCAATTTCGCTTCGAGATGTGATGACCAATTACAAGACACTTGCGCTGACATGACACACCCCCAACCTTTTCTTAGAAATTCTAGGTATCTACTAGAAATGAGTTACGTTTTTGTTATGACATCCTGATAATTTGTTCTGTCCTGAACAGAACTATTAATCAAGCCAATAATTCTCGTTGGTATATGGAAAGAAAGTTAAGAATTACAGCAAGTAATGCACACAGACTAAAAGGTAATCGTTTTAATGTCGACAAAGTAATAAATGATTTATTGAGAATGCAAAAAATTGAAACCTCAGCCATGGCCTATGGCAAAAAAATGGAAGACGTGGCCCTTACAGAATATAAAAAGACATTTCCACACTTCGAAGTAGTGAAGGTTGGTTTAGTGGTCAATCTTAACCAGCCATGGTTGAGCTGCTCTCCAGATGCTATTGTGATTTATGGGAATAATATAAGGGAGAAAAGGCTGATTGAAATTAAATGTCCTGCAAAATGTAAAAATGTACCTGTATTTCAAGAAGATAATTCTATTATAAATGTAACATATTTACATATTATTGAAAATGGATTACAGTTGAAACAAAATCACTCAATTTATACACAGGTTCAAATACAAAAGTATGTTACAAACATATCCGTCTGTGATTTGTATGTATATTCTCCTAAAGGAAGTAAATTAGTGTCTGTTAAAAAAGATGATATGTTTTTATTTAGTTTAGTTCCTCGGTTAGAGATATTTTATTTTAATAACTATTTGCCCAAGTTATATTCCAAATATATGGAAGAAGCCAAAAAATAATTTAGTATTTATCATGTGAACTATGTTCCTACTAATTGTTATAGTTAAGTATAGCTAGTAAGTATGAGAAGCAATAATTGTTTATTAACATAATATGTATATTTTTAGTTATTATATTCCTGTTACTTTTTATACTAAATTATAGCATGTTAAAGGGCATTGTCCAAACTTGGCCATTTTTATACACGATTCTATACAAAAAACATATTTACCAATATTTTAAATTCTATTTTAGAAAATATCTGATGCAAATAACTTTGTATCAATTAGCACTGTAAGAAAATATTTTTTTTTTAGTATCTGATTTGGTGCTACACATGAACCGGCTTTGGATTTGGTTTCAGTGTTGCCAAACCCAACCTCCATAAAACAACAAATTCGAATCGATTTAAAATACAGTGCAATTTCTCCAGTGTATTTACTATATTTTTCGTTAATCACATAATTAAAAATGCTAATGACATAAAAAATCATAAACTGACGTTTTATACATTATTTCTGGAGAATTATAACATTTTGAATGATTTCAAAAGGATCGATATGGAATTGTTTTTATTATAATGGCAACACAATGCTTAAAAATGTTGTGTCTATTTGTCAAAATGAGAGCTAACATCCGCTTTGTTTCTTTGCATCGTGAGTGTTGTATTTTAGAGTTTAATAGCGACTACTTTGTTTTATTTAAAATGGATTCCGATTCTTCCCTTCTTGGCGACCCCGGCACTTCTATGGACCCCGAACCTTGTATTTATGTTGAACCTGGCACAACTATGGACATCGCCCTAACGATTACAATTATTGTACCCCTCATCCATACCTGGCCACCAAACATAGCTCCTGGCAAACGCTTTAGTTTTAACTATACCCATATGGGCCTCATGTAAAGTAGTTAATACCTTATTCCTACACTCACTGGGTATGACCACCCTATAGCCCCACATTACACAACCTAATTCCTCGTATAATTCGTTTTTACGATTAAAAAAGGTTGGAGTGATTTTATTTCATTATCAGATGGCCACTCATCACGAATATATCTTAAAATACGGCCTAGCAATTGGTCTCGGCTAGTCTGCCTTTTAATTTCATTATAATCTAATAGCATGGCGTTTTGAGCAAAATGTAAATGCGTTTGCTCCGGAATTTTAACTAATTGTTCACCCACAGAAAGAGCTGGAAACCGCGACAACCCGTCTGCTCCATTCTGCTTTGAAGTAACATACTCTATATCATAGGTATAGGCCGACAGCTTAATAGCCCACCTTTGTAACCGGCTTGCCGTCATCGAAAGTATACCCTGTTTTGGCCCAAATATAGTAACCAGTGGCTTGTGATCCGTGCGAAGAGTAAAACGTCGCCCATATAAATACTGGTGTAATTTTTCAAAACAGAACACAATAGCTAAAGCTTCCCGCTCGATTTGTGAATAATGCTTCTCAGCCGGGTTAAGCGCGCGCGACACATACACTACCGGTCGCTCCCGCACTACATTCACGCCCTTGTCATAGTGCTCGTGCATCTGACTTAGCACTCCGCCTATGCCCCTCGAACTTGCATCACAGGTTAAAAACAAAGGTTTATCTGGTTCATAATGAGTCAAGACGTCGGCACTAACTAAAATGTTTTTAATTCTATTAAAAGCTGACTCACACTCATTGTCCCACTTCCAAATAACTTCTTTCCTTAGTAACCTATACAGAGGTGCCAGTGTATTGCTCAAGCTGTTTACAAACTTAGCATAGTAGTTAATTGTTCCTAAAAAGGCTCTCAAATCGGTAATATTAACCGGGCGGGGAATATTTAATATACCTTCCACCTTTTCTGGGTCCACCTTAATACCTTCAGCTGAGATAATATAACCTAAATATTTAACTTCATTAGCCATGAACACACACTTATTTTCTTTCAGTTTCATTCCGTTACGATACAAACGCTCGAAAACTCTCTCTAAAATAACTAAATGCTCCCTAACAGTGGTTGTTCCAATAATAATATCGTCGAGAAAAACTTCTACATTAGGAATATCGTTAAAAAGATTCGCCATAATTCGTTGGAATATACCTGGGCTTGACGATAAACCAAAAACTAATCTTTTATATTTAAAAAGGCCCTTGTGAGTATTAATAACGGTGTAATTATCAGGGTCATCCAATTCAATTTGATTGTATGCTTGACTTAAATCAATATTTGATAATACTTTAGCGCCGTTTAATTTAACTAGTAAGTCATTTATACGTGGTAAAGGATATCTGTCCACCAATAATACCGGATTTAAAGTTACTTTATAATCAGCACATATACGGAGTCCACCGTCAGCCTTACGTTTCGGTACCAATGGAGTAGCCCAGTCCGCGCTATCAACTGGCTCGATCACTCGACGCTTTCGCGGAGTGCGTACGGCACCGGCCGTGCACGACAGAACACAGGTGTCGCCCCTTCGCGTAATCGCAGCCGAGCCTTACCTCCCGTGAATCGGCCCAGTCCCTCCGTAAACAATTCTTTATATTCGAAAAGTAACGTTGACAACTGTTCATTACCCGAGACATTACTATTCGTCACTTCTGCACTCCTTAAGGCAATATTTTGGTACAATGGTATTTTAATTCCAAGTTCAGAAAGCCATTGTCGACCTAGTAATGAGGTTGTACCACCTTCTATTACAAACAATTCCATTTCTTTGGTCCTATCACCATACTTAACTATTGGCCTGAAAACACCTATAGGTTTTGTAATAGTGCCATTATAAAATCTGAATACAATTTTAGAACTACTCAAAGGTCTATGGCTAAACAATTGATCGTAAATTTTCCTACTGATACATGACACTAAAGATCCCGTGTCAATCTCCATAGATAGTTGAACTTGATCTACAAAAACAGTTAAACTCACCGGTTTATAGCTATTTAAACTAAGTGTATGCAAATCTTTCACCGGCTCACAGTCTTCTTCATCTAAATAAGGAGGCTGATCCTCCTCTGACTGGTCCTCAAGGATTGACTGATTGGCTGTTCCGCCTGGTATTTGCATCATATTGTTGGTGTAACATCGATCCTGTGGCTGTCTACCTCTTGAAAGCACAGGACAAACCCGGCGCAGGTGTCCTTTCGTTTTACACCTACCGCAGATAAACCGGCTGTATCTGCATCCTTCACTCTGGTGATCACCTCCACAAGCCCAACAAGAATTTTCGGAGTGAGCAGTAGCCCTCCAAGCGCGTGTAATTGGTAATCCGCGTGCTCCACCACGCCCTCGGCGGCCGCGAATACCCGCCGACGCCAACACATGCAGCTCTCCGACCGCGGTGTCATTTTTAGAGTCGCTGTTCCTACCGGCCGACTGGTCCACTGCTGCTGCATCACGCTCCGCCGCCTCCAAAGTACATGAAATTTTAACGGCGTCTACATACGACAGTTTTTCCTCCGAAAACAACCGTTGTCTGGTCATCTCGCTTATCAACCCACAAACCAATTGGTCCCGTAAATTTTCCTCTAAACCGGACTTAAAGTCACAAAATTTTGACAGTTTCTTCAATTCCGCTATATATTGTGGAATCGTTTCCCCTATATTTTGCCGTCTTTGGCGAAAACGATATCTCTCCGCCATGGAAGAAGGCCTAGGTTGAAGATGTTCGGTCATCAGCTTCACTATTTCCGGGTACGTTTTTTCGCTAGGTTTATCTGGGCTTGTCAGGCTACTCAAAAGTTCGTACGCCTCGTCACCCATCGCCGCAATTAAGGTTGGTACCCAAAACTCACGCTTTACCTGGTTTACTACGAAAAACATTTCCACCCGTTTAATGTACATCGTCCAATTTGATGATTTGACATTGAATTCAGATAGCTTCCCGATTGACATCTTGCGTTTTTTATTTACATATATATATTTTAAAAACACGCTGCTCGTTTTATCCTCGTCGCCATTGAAATGTTTTAGGGAAAATTGAGGAAGAAAAGCTATGACAGCAGCAGACATACATGTCAAAAGAAAACACCGGGCATAAACAATATGCCTAATACTGGCCATACATCACAATAACCATGTTTATAATCTGAGTACATGTGAACTCTTTGTTTAACTGTTGATGGATATTCTGTGTGAACTTCAGTGCAGTCTATTATAACACGTGTATTTGGATAGTGTTTTTTAAATGATTCTGGCATGTTTGCTTTAATGGTTGCTTTTGAGGGCCATATAATAAACTTTTGCAATGCAGAGTGTAACAAAAACAAGTGGGTTTCAAATATTCTACATACTGTTGTTCTGTGGATTTGGAATATCACACTTAACACTGAAAAACGTAATCCGGTCTTGAGTTTCATTAATGTAATAAGTAACTTTGTTGGTTTATCTACACCAAGTAAATTTATAAGCAGATTAAACACTGAAAATGTCACACCTGTATAACTTATTAGACTTTCTTCCGTTTTCAATGAAGATATCCCATGGAATCCTGGGCAAAACATCATTTCTGAAAGTTGGTCAAGAGGGTCACAACTAAAATCCTTCATAACTTTGGTAGCTGTAGGAATATCTGCTTCACAGTTTTTATCTGCCATTACTTTTAATACAATGTTAGCCTGGACTTCAGCCGTGCAGACACCATTTGAATTTATCAAACTGCTGAAAAAGTATAGTACTAATGTGTGATTTTCACTAGATGAATCATCCTTTTGGAAACTAACGCTTATCTTATCTGGTTCTTCAGGCTGCACACTTAACGCACTACTAGGTTCTTCTAAGCAATTTTCAAAAGTATTTGTTTCTAAAAATTTAGCTCGTTGCATTCGACGTTGAAGTCTTTCTTTTTCGGATTATTTTCTTCACCAGGGAAAATTGTGGGTACATATGACGGATGTAAAGGATTTTCAGATTTGTGGTTGCCAATAAAATGAGCGCTGCATATGTTTGTATGTTTGAATGGGAGCCAGTTATTTTGATGTTTCCTGAAACAAAATAATTTGAGGTTATGTTTACTTAACCCCCTAACGGTAAACAAATCTCCTGGAGATTTACGTCAAAAAGCGTGTGTCGGTAAGAACTCTCCTGGAGATTTCTTGTTTCCGGTCGGATTTAACGGCAAATATTGCCCGTCGAGAGTATACCTTTCCTACTCTAACTTACACAGACTGTAGGAAAAAGAATAGGAAAGGCATCACATGCTAAACATCCAACAACAATTTATTACGGAATGTTGCACTCAAGACGCATTCCCAACGTTTTAGATAACGGACGCGGTGTGAGTTTTTTTGTATTTCGTTTGCATTTTGTAAGTTGCAGTGTGTAAAATATGTATGGAAGTGTCTGTAAACTTTATTGATTATTGTAATATAATGTGTTAATATGGAAATAAAATAATAACTTTGGAAAAACATGCTTTTATTTTATTAATATGACGACTTTTGTACGAAAAACTGGGAAAGAGTAGTTCACCCTACTTTCAACTTCGAATCAACAATAGATTCGACGATAAAACTGTACTAAACTATAGATAATCAGATAGCTTATTTCATAACAATTTCAAAGACATAGGGTTTGTCGAGCTGCGACGCGTAATTTCAGAGATATCGTAGTTTTAGTGAACGCGAGAAATCGCACGATTTCGGCCGGGCGCGCCGTTACATCCCCGCGGAGTGACGTAACAGAGGGGGTACCTCGGAGGGGTTAAGATTTGTTTGTATTGACTAGTAGTACTATATACAAAACTTCGCTATTTTTACGAATACATTACTAAGTAACTTCTAAATGTTTTGGAACTCATACTTACACATGTTTTTTTACTGCATTTATCCACTTTTGTCGTTTATCACGTAACCAAGGAAAGTGAATACTGTCAGTGGGAAATTCATAGAATTTTACACCATTGGATTTATTTTTATTTTTCTTTGAAGTGTTCGAGCATCCAGAAACACAACAATACATTTACACTTAGCAATTATCATAAAATTCACATAAGATTATTGAATTTTTATAACGTGAAGAGTCAATGTCAAGTAATGATTCCGAGTAAATTTCGGATTTGCGTCACTAGATGGCAGACCCTTCGTCGTGCACGTTCCCTATAATTTATCACAATGACCATTTACATCAATTTTAATAGGCATTCAATTATTTATTTAATTTCTCCACTACTACATGACCATAATCACTATAATGTTAGTTATATTTATTTATTTATAATAATCACCATGAATCGTTTAAAAATTCTGTAATACTATACTATGCTTTTTGTGCCAAAAACAATTTCATTGTGTTTAAGTTTAGGTACAGTTTGCTCTTTCCAATTTTTGGGCAATTTATTGTAGATAATTGGTACCATGCAAAAAACACTTTTGCTCATAAGTGCAATTTTTGATGTATGTACAATAGTTTGCGTTTGTATCACGTCTATTTCTTGGCAATTTGTCTGATATACGAGGAAACAAATGTGAATTTGCTTTTACGAACATTGTACTCGTCCAACGTTCTATCCCACAATACGGGTTTATTTTTGACTAGCGATATTAACGCGCAAGCGTCCACATCCATTTTGCACGAGCACTGACGTCGAATGAGACTAGCGACGCGATTGACGGGTATGAGGACAGTTGGTGCCTGCGCGCATGTCGTCAGCATCGTGTGGTACTTTGGGATTGGAAGGCGTTTAGAGAATTTTGTTGGGCCAGCCAGTGCCTGGGACAATATTGTAATAGATACTGAAAACACCGAATAAAGGTTTTATTTGTAATTAATAAGGTATTTTATTTGAAAACTCCTAAAAAAACGTCAATGGTTACCTCACAAAAACAATATTCAGCAGAATTCTTCATTGAACTTTTTTCTGCTCCGTGAGTTGTTCCCGAGCGGGAGTCGCCATATAATTCCAAAGAGTTGTTTGAAAACTCCGAACAAAACCATCACACAGTAATAATTAAAAAAAGAACAGCATCGTGATCAGTTACATAATTATTATTGTGACTGATTCCGGTTTCTTCATGTCGATATAACTTTTTTCGGATGCACATTTCTGTTTCGCTGTCATACAATAAAATGATAAGATGACTATGGCCCTTCGATTAACATAGGTTTTAAAGTGCTACAAGGGTGGGGACGGTGTCCATACATTTTTGAACATTGTTCTTTTATTTTATTGCTGCTGCCTGCCACGGAACGGAACCAATATCCGAAACAAAATAATTAGTAAATGATGTCCATATAGCGTTGGCATTAGGGCCACCTCGACTCGACACATTCCGATTCATGGGTGTCGTTTCTTGTTCTTGTCTATGTTCTATATTTTCGTAACTTTCAAAATTTATACCATCTTTTTCTCTTACAAAATTATGTAAGACTGTACAAGCTTTATTACTTGAATTGCTGTGTCTACGTTCAGATCTATAGCTCGATGGAGTATTCGCCACTTATTTGCCAGAATACCAAAAGCGCACTCAACATACCTTCTTGCTCGACTTAGTCTATAGTTAAAAATCTTTTTATCAGTATTCAAATGTGTACCTCCATATGGACGTAGGAGATTAGGTGTTAAAGCAAAGCCTTCATCGCCAACAAGTATAAACGGTAATTCTTCGTGCAAGTTTTCATGAAGCGGTCTAGGCTTTGGTACATTTAAAGTACCATCATTGATCTTTTGCCAAAATGTACTATCCTTTAATATAGTAGAATCGCATTCCTTGCCATATGAGCCCACACTAATAAAAATAAATCGGTACTCTGAATCGACAACTGCCATTAATAGAAAAGAATAATACTCCTTGTAATTAAAGAACATAGAACCACTCTTGGCTGGTTTCAAAATTCTGATATGTTTGCCATCTACTGCTCCAAGACAGTGAGGAAAGTTGGCTTTTCTTTCGAATCCTGAAGCGATGTCCTCCCATTCTCTCTCAGTATCAGGCAGCTTAAGGAAATCTGTCTTTAGGTTTTCCCAAATGACGTGGGTCATTTCTTTTATTAGTTTACTTATTGTCGAAACGCCTACTCTGTATAAGTAATGTATTTCTTTGAATGAACATCCTGAAGCTAAATATCTGAAAAAAAAAGTATTTTTTGTTAATACATTATTACTTTATACGTCACCAAGAAACAAATTGTATTGTTTTATGATATTTTTTTATTGATTTCAGGAAAACAGGTTTCAACTAAATGGAATAATATACGAGATTCGTGGCTTAAAACAGTAAAGAAACAAAAAGATGAGTCTAAATCTGGATCTTCGGCCAAAAAGACACGAAATTATTTATATCACGAGCAATTAATGTTTTTTAAAAAAGTCTCCGAACCTCGACCACCACATGAGTCAGTCAAAAAAAGCAAGAACCGAGACTGAAGTAGGCATGGAATCAGATTTTCGTTCACCTTTAATTAAAGATAAAAGAAAAATTGATAATAAAGAGGTAAATGACAGGATGGTAAAGTTTTTGGACTCCAGAATAAACCCAGAAAAGGAAAACCATCATCTGTCTTTCTTCAAAGGCATTATACTAATCTTGAACACTTTAACTATCGAAGAGACTTTAGAATTTCAAGCTAGCGTCATGACAATGTTGCAAAAAATTATGGACATTGGCGTGATTCATATAATCAGATGACCGGACCAGATCGGTATTCTGGATACTACACACATAATAGCGTCAATCAACAGGCAATACCTACGCAAGATCAACACCACCCTGGATACTCTACGCAATATTATAGTAGCAATCAACAGGCAACAACATCTATACCATCAGCTTCATCTCAGACATCGAATCCGATTCCAGCTTCGCCATCAGCATCTAGTAATCATTCCATACATTCTCAAGACTCCGATTACTTAGATTTTGAAGGGATTTAAGTTTGAGTACAAATAAATACTTAAATAATTTATTTGCATTTTTAATTCATAATGATTATCAAATACATACACCCTCCCACACACACACATTATATATATTCACATTCATCAAACAAACATACATAGAAAACATTCATTCATTCATTCAGTCTTAAGTAGGTACCTACGTCAAAACTGTTATTACGCAATCTAGTGCAAAAAATAATCTTACCTTAGACATATGGCTAATCTTTGTTCTGGGCAAATACATTCTCTGAAACTTGTATCTCGTACTCTTATGTCTAATCGTCCCAGTAAATCGTCAAAAGTGGTTGCTGTCATTCGAAAATAATTGAAGAACTTTGATTCGTCTCTTCTAAGTTCACTCATTAATGTTTCAAATGTTCCAAGTGAAAATCTTTCCCGTAAAATAGGGTGTACCCAATGTTTTCTTTTATTTTGCCTTCCATTAAGATACCACCACAACACAACAATTTCGTCGTCCATTGTGCGCGCAGGTCCAAATTCAAATGAGTACTTGACTGTCTGAAGTTCTTCCGGGATCCGATGTAATATGAACACTCTGTCCGGTGTCCGGTTTCCGGCAGATCTGCCGGTCCGGCGTATTGGGAACGCTGCCTTATAGACGACTCATTGACCAAATGTGTTAGTTACATGTCGATTTTCCCCATTTGTAGCTAGTGTTCTCAAGACAGTTGTTTAAAACAAAACATGTAAAAACATAAATTAAATATACTTATTTGCATTGTAGTCTCCAAAATCTCATAATTGATTTGTTTTTCAGATAATGGAAGAAGATTACATTTGTAAAGCGTGCTTTGATGTATCCATGCAAACTATTAATGCTCAGATTCATGGGAACAATTAGTGTGATCCATCTGCTGGTTCATCTCACTGTGGTCATGCTCAAGTATGCCTCGTTTGTGGTCGATCATTGCTCAATCGTTAAAGTGACCACATTCTCAAAGAAAACCCATCAAGGATTATCAACTTAATTCGAACTACTGTAGCACCTCGTCAGGTTTGTGTTTAAAATATTCAAACTCATTTTAAATTGAATGCAGCTTTTTCTTCAAATATCATGTTCTAATCCATGACGTTACTAGGTAAGTCATTGCATTTATTACAAATACGTTGTTTTTGTTGACAGATATCACAATCTGATTGTGTATGTCATGCCTGTTGGTTGCGATTTAAGGTGGAAGCGCCAGGGTAGCCCGCGAAATTAAAATTTTGTTACGTTTTTTGCAATTTGCAGGTCAGTATCAGGTTGTATGGTGATCTAAATATGATTCGCGACCGTATCAAATAAGGCTTTTCAGAATCATAATCATTAGAATCAGCAATACAACTCCATAAGTTAGAATTGCCCGCAAATGTCATAATTTTATGAAATAGTCATTCTTTAGAGTAATATGAACTTAGAGATGTATTGCTGATTCTAATGATTATGATTCCGTAAAGCCATATTTGATACGGTCGCGAATCATATTTAGATCACCATACAACCTGACAGTGATCTGTAAATTGCAAAAAACGTAACAAAATTTGAATTTCGCGGGCTACCTTGGCGCTTCCACCTTAAAAGACAAGCTCTTTCAACTCAGCAACAGGATGAGAGAAGAGGCTTAGATGTTGACGAAACTCTGCAAGGTGAATAAATTGAACAAGAAGTGGAAGTCTGTTGATGCAGTTCATGTTCCAGAAATGCAACCTCCCACGCTCCTTGCAAGTACAGTTGAAGGGCATGAAAGGGAATTATCTGTAGAATCAGTACTAGCTCCAGAGGTTCATTCACAACAATCTCGAACCCAACCAGCGAGTTATCAACAATGAAATAACATAAAATTACTTAATTATAAACGTGCTCCCAAAACAGCATCTGATTGTGCATTTTATGGGTGTGAAAATTAAAATCTGCATACTGTGTCAGATGCACTGCGGGCTACCATTTTGTCCAACTACAATTTTTATATTCCCAAACTGGCTACGGTATGCACAGAGCATTTAAATGGAAACAGTTGGGATTCCCTTTATGCCAGTAAAAACAGCATGAGTGATTTCACTGTTGAACAACTTGAGCACGTTTTTTCCTTTGTTCAAAAACACAAGCATTTTCTGGATTTTTCAGTATAGAATTAGCACAAGAAATTGATGACCATGTGGCGATCCTTAACACATAACATACACAAATCATTTATACACATACAGAAACACGACATAGTAGTGTAGTGTAGTGTAACACAATATTTATACTTGTATATATATATTAATATTGTTATTTAAGTCTATCACTAACATACACAAACAATGCAGTACAGTGGAAGCGCGCCGCGTCTACGTCACGCGGTGACGCACGGTGGGCTGGAAATTGGCTTAAATCATTAAATAAATAGGTCGCATATAAATAAATTAAGATCTACGTTATCGTCATTATCAGGGCGTCTTTACGGTGTTGTTCGATGTTTACCACGACAGGTTAGATTGAATATCTATCACTCCCTCGTCAGATCACATCTAGATTATTTAATAGAAATATGGGGCAGCGCAGCCAAAACTAACTTAAACTGCATCCAAAGAATACAAAATAAACTAATAAAAATCTTATTTCATTATGACTTTCTAACGCCAACAAATAAAATTTACTTCGAAACAAAATTAATGAATATAAAACAAATCTTTTACTATAATACATGCATCTTAATAAAAAAAATTAAAGATAAAAAACTACACTCGGAACTCATTTTTAAAACTAACACTGAAGAAGGGTTCAGACCTCTCCGTAGCGCAAATGATATATGTCTCGCGAGAACACGTACAAATTACGGAAAGAAAAGTATTACATACGAAGGGGTACAGATGTTCAACAAACTACCACGAGAAATAAAAACCGCTAAAAGTTTACAAATATTTAAAACTCGGTTAAAATCTTTTATTATTGACAAAGTTTAAGTCCGGCCCTGGTTTGTGTTTGTAACTTACCCGCAAATTTAGATTTTTTGGTTCGCATAAATCTTTTGCTGCTACCTTCAATGTCTTGTTATGTACGTTATTGGAATTGTTGTCTTTATTTATTAGGTACTTGTTTTGTGCGTGTCATACTAGCTTTGCTCACGAATGTCATCATTATTATATTATAGTTAAAATATTTCTCATTAAGTGAAATTTGTTGTGAATTTCTTTTGAGTAAATAAAGATTCTTTAACCACAAATCACCTATAAAGACTCATTAGAAGACCTAATCAGTGTAGTTACTTAATCACTTCTTTTCGGACTCATTAGAAGAGTAAACAATTGGTATTTTGGTTGTATGAAAAGTTTTAAAACTCATGATGTGTTGATAAATATCTAGCTCAAACATAGTTGTCTGCGTGTGGGTGTACTATAAACCTCTGCCAACTCCTTCGGAAATATAGGAGTGATGCTATTTTATGTTACGTGTAGTTAAAAGTCCGTGTTCTTCAACATAAACACTAAAAGGAATCGTTTCATATGTAAAAACAAATAAAAATATTTTGACGATTTTTAAAAAAAAACGGCATGAAATTTTTCGTCAAATCGGCAACCAAAAAATCATAAATAATTAGCACTATGACCACCTTCAAGGATATTACGGTTAAACATGCCGTTTAGGAGATAATTCGATTTATCATACTAGCTTCATACAAATTTTTCGTAAAAAATTATATTTCCTTCGTTTTTGGGCAGAATTAACTCGGGTGTCATTTTTGTACATAGTAATGACTAATAGAAGCGATATCCGGCAAAAAATCAGGCACTTGTAAATTGAAATCCCTAAGTCTATGAAAGCCTATTTCCAGCCCACCGTGTGACGTAGGGATGCGCTAGAGTGGGGTCGCGCCGCACAGCGCGCGTTCGGCCACCTTGGACAACCTTTAGTCCGATCTCGCTGTCGCGACGCCAAGCCTACGAACTTTGTGCTATCCTAGTATTCTCCGTAATCGCTGTAATCCTTCAGGATTAGCATATTATAGTTAATGTGTAAGAGTTATCTGTGTATAAACTTCTGTGTGTGTCGAACTTATGTGCCTTTCGTCTGATAACAACTGTGTTTGTGTTTGGACGATTATAACCGTGAGTAACGAACTACCATCTTTTATTTACCACTGCTCACCACACAAGCACAATAATTAGTGCATTACGAACGCTAAATTGGTGACCCCGTCTAGAATACGTCAGAAAGGCCCGACAACCACGTGCGGTCAGAACCCTGCAAAGGACGGTCTATATAGAAAGTTATGATGGAAAAACACAGTGGCACGATGAGTGATAGCAGTGACTCCGCTAAATCGTTGGCGACGACCCGTTTTCGTCAAAAACCACGACGCGCAAAGCGCGCGTCCACTGACGAGCCATCCGACATTTGCCGTGTCGCGGTACGAATACCGCCATTTTGGCCGGATGACCCAGAGGTTTGGTTCGCACAAGTCGAGGCTCAGTTTGCGAATGCGAACATCACCAGTGACGCGACAAAATTTAACCACGTCATCGGTAACCTTGAGCACCAGTACTCCAAACAAGTGAGAGATATTTTGCTCAACCCACCAGAGAGCAACAAATATGAGAAGCTCAAACAGGAGCTCATTAAGAGACTGACTGCATCACATGAGAAGAGAGTAAAGCAGCTTCTCATCCACGAAGAGCTCGGAGATCGTAAGCCGTCGCAGTTCCTGCGACATCTTCAAAGTTTGGCCGGACCGGATTTGGATTTTGGATGGGCTCAACAAAAGTGAAATTCTTTCATTTATTAGAAGATGTTCCCCGAGTGTTGGGAAAACACAGGGGTATATTAGGACTAACTGATATGTTAATAAACATGCAGACAGGTGATTCCGACTTAAGAATGTCTACATTGCTAGAAGTTCCTCGCACTACACTAAAGAGGTTAATGCAAACAGCACGAGAGATACTACTACAAGATTTTGTTTCATGTAACCTCGGAATAAACCACTTGACAAGAGAACAATTGAAAGAACACAACCTCACGATCCCAAATGGAATTTATAATGAAAATAATGAACAATGTATTGTGATGTGTGGTGGAACATTCATTTTTTTTTATAAAACTGGCAATTATATGTTTCAAAAAGACACATATTCTTTACACAAACATAGAAATCTGTTAAAGCTATTTTTAATAGTAGCCTGTGATGGTTACATTTTAGATGGTTTTGGCCCATATAAAGCTACCACATCAGATGCAGATATAATGTCTTCTTTGTTCAGCAATGTAAATTCCCCACTGAGGCGGTACTTTCAAGACGATGACATATTTATTTTAGACAGGGGGATTCAGAGATAGCATCAGCTTATTAGAGCATTTCCTTTCAGTTGCAAACGTCCATTATATGACAAGTAACAAAACGCATTAGTTTGCTAGTGTCCGTGGTACGGTAAGTTATCTGTGGTCAAACTATTTTGCTTGTATATCTGTAACGCAGCAACCTATCTCTTTCGTTCTTGTATTAAAATGATCAGGGTAGACAAGGCTAGCTATATTTCTTTGACTGATAACACCATAATAGTGCAGACGAGTCGCGGTATTCAGTGCAAAACATACTTTGAAAGTTGGTGGTGTCGTTCATTGTCCGGTGCAATAAAAGTATTCTAGTTTGAGTGTTTTTAAGGGAAAGTGTTGATTTCAAGGATGAATACGTGAGTAATGCTAATTATCTTTCCATAAATGTATTAGTTATCAACATTTTATTATATTTACGCATATATTTTACGGTAAAATAGTAACGAAGTGAAAACATGGCGCATGGCGAATCTTTGCGATGGCCTATCGTGTACGTATTTTGTATTAAATGGCTGAAATAGGTAAAGATAACATGGTAAGTCTTACTATTATTTATTAAATAGTTATTCTTGTTCGCATATTTATTAGAATAAAAAGAGTATGTTCTATTTTTTTATCGATCCTTTTTGTTCTATGTAAATTTATTATTCTACATAATCTTTTGAATCTTCCATCATCTGACAGAAACAAAATTACCATATAGCTTGTCAACGTGTGTAAAACAAAATATAAGTTTTATCTTCACTTCTATTTTTATTTACCATTTTTCATCATCTCCTGCATTCCACATTATTGAAGCACTCTGCAGTGGGACTTGTGTGACCCTACTAACAATATTATAAATTATAATAGGTAAATCGTGAACAGAGCCATTTTTAAATGGCTGAAATAGGTAAAGATAACATGGTAAGTCTTATTATTATTTATTAAATAGTTATTCTTGTTCGCATATTATAAATTATAATAGGTAAATCGTGAACAGAGCCATTTTTATAATATTACTTAAATAAACATACAATATTTACGCAATCATTCTATCTTGCCATAAAACTTTTCCTGGTCCGACAAAATAGTCAGCATATCTATCGCGCAGATCTTTTGCATTTCGTGAATAGTTGTTAGAAGATAGCGGTGTCATTAATTCGTCTACTCCTGCCGTAGGAATGCTTCTCCAACTTCCGTTTCTGATTGTCCCTGAACTGAAGTCTTCTCCGTCTACTAATTCGGGAGTATTCATGTATATGAGATTAGTCCGAAGCCAGTTATGCAGCGCACAGGTCGCTTTAATAATAGAATCAGTTTTATCCAATGAAACAGATATTGGTTTTCTGTATACTCTGAATCGTGAAGCCATTATGCCAAAGGCATTCTCTACGATTCGGCGTGCTCTTGATAGTCTGTAATTAAAGATTTTTTGTTTGTGTTCCAAACCTTCATGTCTTGAATACGGTTTCATTAAATAGGTTGCCAAAGGGAAAGCATCATCACCAACGAAAACTGCCTTATTAGGTAGTTTTAAATTATTTCTTTCAAGAGCACTATAGAACTTTGTTTTTTTCCAAATATGCGAATCATTCATGCGTCCATTAGTTCCGAAATCTATATATGTGAAACGGTAATGTGCATCCACTATAGCAAACAACACCATACTATAAGTGCCTTTGTAATTATAATAGTCTGATGCTCCGTGTGGTGGATTTTCGATTAATACGTGTTTCCCGTCAATAGCCCCACAGCAAAAAGGAAATTGCCAGGGATCTAAAAAATCCTTTTGTATTTTCTTCCATTGATCTGTGGTGGATGGCACCTAAAAGAAATAAACTTATATTAGTGTATGGTTACAGGGAAAAGATTCAGCGGTGAACACAAACAGCAACGCGTCTTCATATTTTAATGAATTGGAACAAGAAGATAATATTGCGCCCTTACAAAAGAAAAAAAAATTGTCTCCAAAGAAAAAGGCGGAGCGTGCTCTAATGGACGCACCTAAAATTGACCCACCTGTTTTACAAGCAGTCAATAGATTATAAACTTTGGCTCAAACTATCCGTCAAGATGAATTTGATACATTCGGAGTACATGTGGCAAGCCAATTACGTAGTTTGCCATTAAGAAATGCTATTGTTTGTCAAAATTCCATCAATAATTATTTGTCACAAGAAAGACTGAAAACCTTAAATACACAACATTTTCCAATTGCTAGACCTACGAGTTCACTCTCAGAGTATACACGCTATACTTCGACTCCAGAAGCCGAAGCTACTACTTCCCGAAACCAAGCTTTTCAAAACCAGCGTGAAACTTCGACTCCCGAAGCTTCCACTTCTAGAAGGCACCTCGATTATGAAGAAGACTATTTTGCCAGCTGTTTACTTACACAAGAAAATACTGGGCAACAATACGGAGTGAACGACGATATTCTATCTCAAGCTGTTAGGTCATGCTTAGATGAAAACACAATGGAAAATTTATAAATAAATCGTTTATAATTAATTACTAGTTTCACTTACCATAATGAACTCCTGTAAAACATTGTATATAGCATCCAAAACATCTTTCAAAAACAAGGAAATTGTGCATTCTGGAACTCTAAATGACTCTGCAAGACTTGAATAGTTATCACCGGTAGCCAAGAACTTCAGGGTTATTTCTAATTTAATTTTCGGAGAACGTGCTACTCGCATATGGTATCGCATTTTTGTATAAGCGGAGTAACCTTATGTAGTAAAGTATTAAACTGATTAGTAGTCATTCTTAATCGTTTTTTAAAATAATCAGGATCTAAACTCCACTCAACCAATAAAGTATCCGAAGCACCCAAGTCCTTACGTCGAGAAATCCATCCACGTACCCAAACATTACGTTTTCTTCTTTCCTTTTGTTTTTTCTTCACTCTTTGTTCTTTAAGCAATTGTTGAATAATTGAATAATTAATTATTTCAATTCCGGCACAAACGGCTATTCTGCTCAACATTTTCGATGGAAATGACAGAGCCGCATGCGATTTTAGTAACCAGTTTAAATGGGCTAGCGATGCGGCTTGGTGAGGCAATTAGTGAAGCAACTCGCCGCACGGCGAAAATCGACCCGTGTAAACCCCCCATTATTCAGGTTCAACAACTATTTTATTTTATTTTTTTCAGGACACCCTGAATGGAAATTAATACATGTGCTATCGTTGTTGGGTGGCAGCAAATCGCCAAGAAGCCAGGCACGTAGAACAAGAACGGAGACAAAACGAAGAACAGCAAGACGAGCAAGTAAATGATGAACAATCGCGTCCTACTACAGTACCAACTTATAAACGGTTAGCAAATACCTCTCGTCGATGCTTATTTCATGGATGCCTTAATGAAGATCGTCACAGAGTGCCCCATTTCATTAAAATATATTTATTGACAGAACATAACGTATATGTTCCTCAGGATGCCCGAATATGTCAAAACCCCATACGTTCAAATGAATGGAGCGAATTATATGACCATGCTGAGACGGTATTTACGCCAGATCAATTGAAAGATATCATTGATACTTTAAAAGACGCTTACAACAAAAAATCCGGCATAGATTTTGATAACATTGAGTCAATTTCTCCCAATGAACTATACACGGTTATTTTTATATCGTTCTGGAACCGAAACACAGTAACTCCAGACGAGTAATAGTTACTATTGGCATTGTAATTTCTTTTTTAAGACATCTAGAATAGAAGTTAGAAATTGATCACTTTTTTTCTGTCATTCGAGTTAAATTATAGTAGAGCTTCCACTATTTCATTCATAAACGCAAAATCGTACGCCATCCGCTCGGTGATGACGTAGCGCGGAACAGCTGTGCGGTGTGCGGGTCAAGTACCTACCTACCATATGATAAAAACTAAATACTGCCTAAAACATTTTTTTGCGACAATGCTTACGGCGGCTTCTACAAAGGCAGGAATTCAAATAAAAAAAATTAATCGTTTAATCTGTCGCATAGAGTTCATTATTAGTTGCAGGTGCCCTTGTCAATGAAAATATTGAACTGAATTAAGACCTTAATTTTATAAAGTTAACCGCGTAATTCGGTTGTGCATCCTTGTAAAGGCCGGTCGGATTTCTCAGAATAATTTTAGTAAACTGCGGACCTACTTACCTAGGTTGGTGAAATTTTATTTTTGACCGTTTCTGGTTAGAAATAAAGTCTGAATTCGCTTTTCGTATTTTTATTTGTGTACCTATTTATCTATTGCGTATGTATTTTTATTTATGTTTAACGCTTATGGTACTTACGTTGGTCGCGGTCGCGGCTTCGTTTGATTTCGAGACTGTGTTCGTCGGCACGCGGTTGAACTAATTAGATACCTACATACTTACATTTCGTTATTCAAGCCATAGGTATTTCTCTGTTTTGCTTTGTATTGATTGAAGGTTTGCTAATCATGAGTTTGCGTTGTATAGGTCGCGGTGGTCAGTACCTGCTGTTGTTTAGATACCTACCCGCGACAATAATAAATCGTTTGATTCCGCATTCATGACTATTGGTTGATTTAAATTGCGTTTAGCTACATAAAAATTTATTGAATAATAGCCCCCTTCAATCAAACAGGCGCGACACGCGATATTTTAATCGCACGCGACACAAGGCATTTACAAACATAATCAATTAATCAACTTTGGCTAAGGACTTACCTATTAGTTTATTTACAATTTACACTTCCCTGTATCGAAGCAGCTGCTCAAATGGAGTCCACTTCGCTCGATACATAAACGGGCACGTTTAATAAGGTTGTCTTTTAATTTTCCTTATGTGTCTCTGCCACTTTTCACAATATTACAGGCGTCCACTATCCACGCCTGCGCGTGTGTGGGCGCTCGAAACTGTCCATGATCGAGGAGGTGCTGTGTTACAGCCAGGATGGTGGAGGTGAAGGGAACTTGAGGGTCGTCGATTCCACGTGCGCGCAGTGAGTTCAGGTGTTCCGGCTGAGCATACAAGCGTCTAGCCTCTTCCAAGTTATGGTTCGCCATAAAAATCCACCATTGCCCAATACTCCACGTTCGAATACACGTATTGCCGACTAATTTTTGGCGCGTAATTAGGTTGCGCGTGCGTGACCTAATACAGCGAAACGCGACGCAATACTAATAGGAACAAGGAAGAGCGGGCGGTTGGCTAGACTGGGGTCGGGGGCGTGGCTTAAGGATCATGCTGTCTGATCGATGAATGGATTTTTCAATGAGTACCGTTCGCATGTGTTGCCGTTTGTCGATGCGTTTTACACACAGATCGCAAGGAAGCGTTACTTCGAGTTCTCATTATTTCACAAAAAAAACAATAAATTTAATTTTTCGTGATTTTTTTTATTGTTACTTTTTGAAAATAATAGTCCCAATCGATTCGAGTTCGATGATCGAGTTCATGGCTTTCGGTTCCAGAACGACCTAAAATTAACCGTGTATTATCGAACGGGATTGACGCACGATCAATTCGATATTGTTCTCCAAGAGACTCCATCTCTAACTGAGCAAACAAAACGTCCAAAAACTGTGTTGGGATCTTACTTGATGAAAATAAGATCGGGTGAGCCAGGTGACAGAATTGCGTGCCATTTAAATGTTAGTAGGAGAACACTGGAGCGTTATTTTAAAATAACACGTGACTGTGACCAGAGAGTTTGTTTTGCGGCATCTGGGTTACGACCACATAAGCCGCGATAGGATTATTGCACACAATCTGACAGTACCAACAGCATTATTTGGACAAACCGTAGACCCAAAAGCCATAAAATACTGTGTGACGGAACTTACATCTACACACAGAAAAGTAAAAACTTCTTGTTCCAAAAAAGAACGTATAGCCTACATAAGTATAAAAACTTACTAAAACCATTCCTTTTGGTCTGTTCAGATGGTTACATTATTGACATCCTTGGACCCTATGCCGTAACTACCTCAGATAGTCAAATAATGACTCAAATAATGGACAATGAAATATCCCCCGTTCATTACCTTCTACATGAAAGAGACACATTTATATTGGATAGAGGCTTTCGAGACTCAATACCCAATATTGAAACCTGTGGTTATGAGCCACATATACCACCAAGCAAAGACAGAAGTGCGACTCAACTTACAAATGAGCAAGCTAATAAATCAAGATTAATAACAATTGTACGTTGGGTCATAGAGGTAATAAACGGATGGTTTAAACGGGACTTTAAAATATTTCGTAACCAATTATTTAATAAGTCATTGCCACATTTATTTACTGATTTTCGGATTGCTGGAGCACTATTAGAGAGCCTTTGCGTGACAGTACTTATGCCGCCGCCTTTGCTGAACGAATACATAGCCGAATGAGTAACGATAATAAATTGGGCAACTATATAGTTGAGCATAACGTAAACCGGCAGCGAGCGTCGTTTGTGACATTGACGGATGAGTCAATAAATGTGCCGTTCCCAATACTCACAGATGAAGACATTATTTTATTCAGTCTGGGAACATACCATTTAAGTCTGGCACGTTCTTACGTCGGCGAACACTTGCGAGGTGGCGTTTACAATATTCAGGTGTGTGTAACTCCAAGTCTAAGGATGACAGACTATGGATTAGCAACGGACACCTGCACGCTAATGAGAGGTCGTATTTTATCACGACACAGGTCAAATACGACATATTATACTTATACCGGATGATTTTTTTTACCGTCTGGAAAAAAATAGGGGTTAATAGGTGAACGGAGTAGAAGCCTATGGCACGGAAATTTAACTTTTTTTTTTAAATTCTAAAATGAAATTAACCTATCAATAAATACTATTACTTATTTGTAGTAAACTTTTCATATAAAAATTAAAAAACAATAAAAAATTATAAAAATACAAAAAATCGACAAATAATATCAAAATCCAACTTATGGGCACCCTAATCAACGCGCAGAAATTATGAATGAATTCGTAGCGAAATTCAATCCTTTGATTGAAGCCGGCCGGGGATAGGTAACTAACATTTTTTTGCAGGCGTACCGCTCAAGTGTCGCCGCATGCGCTCCCCCTCCCACCCGCGCGCCCTTCGACCCGAGTACCGCGTCTCTCTCCAAGTCTCCAGTCCTGTGCGATTAGTCATAGTGTGACGTCGATCGCTGTTTTTTTCCGCGTGTGCTTCAACGTCCAGTATCTTGCCATGATGAGGTATTATTTTTTGTCTGGTGAAAATGTAAATGGTGCAAGGCGAATGTACGCCGACGAAGAACACCTACAATCCCTTAGACGTAACGGTATCCCTGCCCCCCGAATCCCTAGCACAGACTTGATACTCCGCACTTATCAGCGCGGTTACTTGACCATGGCCAGTTTCACCTTCCTGGTCATGCCAGAGGCAGAGGCCGGCCACCCTTATCCATACTCGTCGAAGACGCCATCCTGGAATATTTCCATCGACACCCGAGGAGGAGCACCCGGCAAGCAGCTCGTCGATTTGGCGCTCATCAAGTTCAATTCAGTGTGAATGTTTGGGCCGCGATAATACACGATCGCATAATTGGTCCAGTTTGGATCGAAGGTCGATTGACAGGGATAACGTATCGAGAAATTATACAGTCCGTTATCGACACAATGTTGGAAGACGTTCCTCTGCACTGTCTGCGGGACATGTACTTCCAGCACGACGGATGTCCAGCTCACTACGAGCGATCTGTGCGCGCGTATTTAGACAGTGAATTCCGTGATAAGTGGATAGGTCGCTGGTGGACCTGTGAACTGGCCGGCGAGATCACCAGACGTAACGCCGTTAGACTTTTATTTGTGGGCTGAACTAAAACGCTTAGTGAGTGATTGTTATATGAATTTAACATCAACAGGTTTGTTTACATTTCTATCAAAGCTTTACTGACCTTACAAGACGTAATTTATTTGGTTTACGGTTTCAAGACACGCGTCACTGTGTATCAAATTATTATAAACACGCGCAAATGTGTGCGTGACTGTGTAGGCATCAGCTGCAAAGATGTAGAGCGAAATTAATGCTAGTGTCTCGCTCACACTATCGTCATGCTCCATTCATGGGCCATCGCAGCTTACGCCCATTTACTATTACCTATTTTGTGTATTATTCGTTTTACGCGAGTGCCGTAGGATGTATTCTTTTTCATGTATTTTAAGGATATTCGGAACTTTTTCTATATCAATGGTACCAGGCAAAGGTTAGCGTATATGAGTTCTATTCTACTTACACAACATGTCATATTGTTCTCCAGACGCTAAAAAAAATCAGCCGGTATATTGATGAACTCCAATGTTCAGGACATTAATGCTATCCACGCATATTATTGTTCATGCTTAACAGGAATGAGGACTGTTGGAGCATGCGCCCATGTCGTCAGTATTATATGGTACTTCGGTATTGGAAGGCATTTAGAAAACTTTGTTGGCCCCGCAAGTGCCTGGGACGAGATTATTATTGAGAGCAACAACACTCATTAGGACAATTCTTTATAGTTTAGTAAGAACTAACGCCTTATCCTTGTCGTTCTGAGTTTTCGATACTAATCGGCTGATTATGCATTAATATGTTATATTTTAGTGAATAAAGATGTTTCATTTTCATAATCAAAGGTATTTTTTAATTATAGTCCTATCCCAATACCGAAATAAAGAATATTTTTACACTACTTATTCTTAAACTGAATTGTTCAAGGTGTCATATAAAAGAGAATAATGCATTCCAACTGGCAACATGTAGACACAATTTTGTATGCGCATCATTAGGCCAAACTATTAGCATTCGTAACGGAAATTATTGATTATTTAGAACAGCTGTAACTTGTTTTTTTAATGCATTAGAGCTGTGCTGCTTTATAGTAAAATGTTGAGATTAGTCGGATCTGTATTTTAAGGTAGGTAAGACACACAACATTTGGCCCACGGTCCATATAAAGTTGCCCATTGTTCTTTCCATATTGCATTACAAACTACTCGTATTATCTTAGCAACTGTACTTATTCCTCGATAATAATCTAAATGTATATTTCTGATTTCATTTCCGGTCGCTAGGAATCTGTAACATAAATAGAAAAAAAAGGATTCATTTATCTAACAAACTTGAAAAGTAAAGAACACTAACCTAGAACGACATAAACATACATAAATTATTTTAATTTAATTAATTGGTAGACAACGCTTCTAGCGTTAAATTCGCCTATTGTTCTGTACAATTGGTATTTGATGAATAATAAAGATTAATAAATAAATGAATAAATTAAATATTGTCTATTATTTTTTTTGCAGGTAATTCAGTAATACAAAGATGGAGGGGGATTAAAGATACCTTTGATAAATATGAAAAGAAACTCAAAGATGCAAGTAGGTCAGGGTCTGGATCGAAAAATATAAAAGAATACCATCTGTACAAACAATTATAATTTCTTAAGAAAAATTTGCAAAATGAGACCACTACTAGTATAAATGAGTCAGAAAATGAGCAAGATAATCAAGAAGGTACATCTAAAACACGTTACCAAAGGCAGCCACCAAAAAGAAAGATGGTTAATAATAAATTTGAAGATGATATTGTAAAGATTTTAAAGGAACCTGAGAATAGACACATATCTTTTTTAAAGGTATTCATTCTACCATCACTTGAAAGATTAGATGACAATAAAACACTAATCTTTCAGAGCAGAGTTCTTCAAATTTTAACAGAATTGCATCGACCTCATGGCTACTACTATCCGAATAGCAACTACCAGGGTGGCTATCAAACTCAACATTTTACGACATCTCAACAAACGCCACTGATACGTCCACAGTCATCTAACATACCAGATCAAATTGATTCACCCAGTAATGATTTTTCTAACTTAAGCATATAAAGCACACTTTCAACTGAAGAAGACTTTGATTTTTCGTAAATTTTATGGATTGTAATATTTTAAAAACTCTTTTCTCAATAAAAACTAATGTAAACAATTATTGTTTTACTTTACTTACCGGATAGTGAGGCCAATCATTTCCAGAGGCATAACAGGAATTCTCCCCTTGTACGATTGTTTCTGAAGATATGGTGATAGTAAACTTAAAAGCTCTTCGAATGAAGATATGCACATTCTAAAATACTCCAAATATTTTTTTTCGTCGGTTTTCAAAGCTTTATATTTTAGAAGAAAACAATTTCCATCGGGATTCATAATAGTAATAAATGGATGAACCCAAAATCTTCTTTGTTTCTTTTTCCTGTATCTCCTAAGCAATAATAAAAGTGCACATTTCTTTTTACGATCCATGTCACGACCTAGTTTTCAATTCAAAATACGTTTAGTACGGTTAACAGTCGTCGAAGGAATGGTCACCCTGGGAGACGCCTTGCCGCACGAAATCGCATCGCAGCAATTCGTGTCGTAATTTTCTGCGTTGCGAATTCGCATCGCGTCGCATCGCAGTTTTGTGTACAAGCCCATAGTAAATGGATATTTTAAAAGAGCCGTTGACCATTTTAATAAAACTATACCAAATATGATGGCTTATTTTCAAATTGCTGCAAGTTTAATAAATAAGTTTGGTGTTCGCCTACGCAATAGAGCTGATGCTGCTCAAATTTTTAATATAATAAATGAAAGGATGCCCCTGGAAAATAACTTATTTATTATAGTTACAGAGTATAATTTAAATCGCCGGGCATCCTTTTTTGAAAGCATTACAGCTGATAATGTTAATATTGAGTTCCCCCGTCTAGAATTCAGTGAATTAATATTATTCGCCATGGGAACGTACCAAATTCGTCAAGCACGTTCATATTTTGGTGAACGCGTACGTTTCCATAGCGGATACAGAATAGAAGTTTGTCTAGACACTAATCGTATACCCGAGTTAGACAGTGGGGAAAATTCACTTATAAAAGGGAAAATAAAATCAAGACATCTCAAGACGTCAGTACTATGTGTGCATTTTGATAGCAAATGGTATTAATGGACGAGAAGGCATTATAGAGTATTGCTGCAACTGCATTGTAGGACGTCGCACTGTAGGTTGTTGTGCGCATGTTATGACGTTGGTGTGGTACTTAGGTTGGGCCAGGCATGAAACCAACATTGTAGCTCCAGCGGCATTTTTAAATGAAGTGGTTGTACGAGAAGACATTGAATAAATAATAATAAATCAACTCTTGTTTTTTATTTAATTTCCCTGTCTTCGCTAAAAACATGTAGGTAGGCAGCTCTTTTCGTTATCAATTTATGTCGTGATGGGCCAGAAGTTAACATCTCGCATCTCATGCACGAGGCTGTGAGTTCAAATCCGGGCAAGTATCAATGTGGCTTTCAATGCGCAGGTACTAACTTTATAAGTTAATCTTGGACATCAGTGAAGAAAACATCTTAAGGAAACCTAGACTTCGCAGTGATGAATGCTCGTGCCTTCTCTATATGAGAAGAGGCCTTTGCCTAGCAATGGGACAGTAATAGGCTGGTATTATTATTTACTCTATCCCCTTGTGTGTCCATCAGACTCTTAGGGGCCTTTTAGCGTTTAACAGACCCCTTACTGTTGGTGAAACAGAAACCACTTTCTAACAGCCCCCTAACCATTCTTAGGGGATCCCATAAAGTTAGGGGATGTCGGTGAAAACGGGCATTAGAGTTCGACGACTTAAAGCACCGTCTGTCAAGCCAACTTCTGGAGTCTGGTCCGCGTCGACTTCAGATTTTGACCGAAACTCAGCATCAGCGGGATATTACGAGACTCTAACTGCTGTGCTACCGCGCGCCGATTTGATGATCATATTACATTGGAGAGGGATTTATTTCTGAGTAATTGTAACTCTCAGCGATTACGAAACTATTTGATTTGAATCATCACATAGATTTTGAGGTTATAACAGCTGTCAAACCTTATCTGCTACCTGGTATAACATCAAAAACTTATTTCTGTAATATAATTTTTCGCTGGCCTTTAAATGACAAGATGATAAGTTATTGTGTTATTATAAACAATAATTATTTAATATAATACTAGTTGTGGGTAGACGCGACCTGTAAAACGAATCGAGTGACAGGTCAATCAATGTATGGAAAGTGGGCATGATTCTTTGTCCTGTAGGTATTATTGAGTACATGGCTAAAGGTGGATTAATCAAGATAGCTGTTTTGACTTTAGGATTCACATATTCTTTGATAGCATTAATAATGTCGCTCTCTAGGTTGGATTCTGAAAGGAGAAGGCGAAGACGAGGACGAGAACTAAAGGCGAGAACTAAATAATCGATTAAATAATGCCTGAAATGTTAGTAATCGATTACGAATAAATCGGAAAAATCTCAGAATATACGGGCTGATTTTTTAGTCACCGTCCAAATTTTTCAGGGTGATAGTACCCGTTAAATTGAACAACTTTCTCCAAGGAACATGGGTCGAAATATGAAAAAAAAAATCGGACCTCCCATACAAAATCGACCAGCTAACTATTGATTTTGCATGGGAGGTCGATTTTTTTTTTCATATTTCGACCCATGTTCCTTGGAAAAAGTTGTTCAATTTCACGGGTACTATGACCCTGAAAAATTTGGACGGTGACTAAAAAATCAGCCCGTATGTATGAAAATCGAGTAACAAGTATTTTTTTGTGGAATCGATTCATAGCGAATCGATTTCCTTTAATTTCTCTTCTGGCAACATTCCTGCCTGATATCAGTCTGTCACCGATTGACAGATGACACTCGTTCGTTGTTTTTCGTTCTGAGTGCGCACGTATTTTCCTTGTTTTATTGTTTAACCCCACGACCTCGGCTTTTATTGGACTATTGACGGATCTTGCATTTCTGAATTACTTGGCTCTCTATTTTGGACAACTGTTTACGCCTATCGATCGGATATTGACGACATGGATCGCTGTGTAAATTTTTTGATTGCGACTGGTCGCAGTAACTCTATTGGCAGAAGAGTCTTGGAAGATGAGGCGATTTTAGCAGTTATTCGTCGGTGGCGTGCATCTCAGCCTGTAAGTTTTTACCTATTCAAATGATAATGGGCGTGATGGGTCGCAGGCGCGTTTTGTTCCAAGCGCCTCAAGGAGCTATCAGTAAGCTGACGGGGCCCCCTTAGAGGGCCAAAGCCTGCCGGGGTCGCGGGACTAACGAGCTACCGTGACCCCGGAACGCAAAGGGTTAAATAGTTAACTTATTTCAGGTAACCAGTGAGAACTATGTATGCCAAGCATGTTGGGACTTGGCTCAACATGTAGTTCTTGAGAGACGTGCGATTGGAGTCCGAACTAAGAATGAATGCCAACACGATTTGACAGTTGTCCTTACTCCCGATGTGTTTTTGCCCGTCCGAAAAGTTTATTTTGACACTTGTTTAGACGGATCGTTATGTCATTTGATGCGACAACAAAATAGTTATCGTGCTGTTGACGAAAGTTACGAGTTCGGGAAAAACTATATATTATGGCTACTTTTTTAATGCTCGAAGAACTTTTACAAGAAGAGCGGAGGCGACGCCGATTATACTTGCGCCAAAACTTTTAACTTTCGCTTGGCGAGTATTGCCGACGTTGAGTTTATAGGGAACTATAGGCTCACGCGGGAATTATTCGAAGATTTGTGTGAGGACCTATTACCTCTTTTGCCTCAACAAATGCGACGAAATGGTGTTGATTCAAAAATGCTTTGTTTTACACAATATGTGTAATCGAGCGGGCTTAGAAGCTCCTACCCTCACCGAGGACGACCTGATATTAGAGCGCAATAGACAGGGAGAGCAGCGAGATGAGTCTATAATAATAATTATAAAAACCCAATGGAAAGCACAAACCGTCCATATAGTCCCTATCGTACTCTCTTCTACCGGTGTAGTACCGAAGGCTCTCACACAAAGTCTTGAGACTCTACACATGCCATCTCACACACTTTACATGCTCCAAAAAGCCACCATTCTCAACACCTGTCGTATCACACGAAAGTTCCTGACTTCTTCTACACTATCATCCACCTTTTCAATTTAATTTCCCTTTTCCCCTTACACACTTGGTTCCGGCCCGTGTGTAAGGTCGTAAACTCTCATAAAAGAGAAGAAAAATAAAGAACTCAAAATAATAATAAACCATTTATTGTCAGGTTACAATGACCCATAGATAAATACCTTAGCCTAAATATACATATTATAATAACAATTTGTATTAGTAAATAAAACTTAAAATTATGTTAGTATCACTTATTTGCACTAAGTCTTTGTGCGGTCCGGTGGCACTTGTCCGCGAAAGCGGCGGAATACCACATCCTGTGGCCAAAAGCTTTCTTCCATCACCAGATGCAGGTAGCATGTTGCTACGCGCACCACAAATGCCTTAAAGTTGACGTTGCGATGCGACTCCAGCAGCTGCACTCTCGGCGCGTAATTCAGCCTTTGGCGCACGTACTTCACGATGTCTTCCGTGTCGGTGGTGTAGTGGAGACGGGAAATATACACCGGGGTATTCGGCTTCGCAGCACGCAGTTTTTCGTTGGGCTCCGTAGGAGCCTTGCCGCAACGGTTCTTGAAGAAGAAGAATATGAAGATGGTCACTCATTTACAGATCGACCGTGGAAAGTGTAGCTTAAACTGATTGATCGACCCGTGCATCTATATTACTAAGCCATTAGTGGATGAGCCCCATATGATCGTTTGAGATCGCTGCATGGCCTGGCGCAAGGGAGGTCGTACCAGGCGGCGGCCGACTTAGCGGCAGACGGGGTTGCGACAATCGTCGATAGGATCCGGCAACTGGGACTCGAGGTGGCCTTGCACAAGTCCGAGGCCATGTGTTTTCATGGTCCTCGGAATGCGCCACCGGTGGGTTCCCAGATAACGGCGGGAGGGGTTCACATCGGCGTCGAGTCGACGATGAAGTACCTGGGACTCGTCCTCGACAGCCGGTGGAACTTCGCGGAACACTTCCGACGTTTGGCTCCCAGACTGGAGCGGGCCGGGGCTGCTTTGAAGCGGCTCTTGCCCAATCTAGGGGGGCCAAACGCCTCCTGCCGGAGGCTCTACGCGGAGGTCGTGCGGTCCATGGCCCTATACGGGGCGCCGGTGTGGGCGCCTACATTGAGGTGCCAACCAGCGCGAAAGCTGAAGGCGTCCCATAGGGTCATGGCAATCAGGATGATCCGGGGATACCGCACGATCTCAGGTGAGGCGGCGGGCCTCCTTGCCGGATTACCGCCATGGGATCTGGAGGCAAAGGTCCTCGCGCATATCTGGGAGTGGCGCGAGGAGGCCAAACGCCGGGGCGTTACTCCGCTGCCGCGAGAAATCGAGGTGCAGCGGACAGAGCTCCGGCGGGATCTCATGGCGACATGGAGAGCGCGATTGTCGCAACCCAGTGCTGGGCACGCCACGATAGCGGCGGTAAGTCCCCTCTTTGAGGAGTGGCTTGAGAGGCGGCATGGCGTCCTCACCTTCCGCCTGACGCAGGTCCTCACCGGACACGGTTGTTTCGGGAGGTTCCTGTTTCGTATAAGGCGGGAGGAAACGCCCGGGTGCTTCCATTGCGAAGATCGCCCTGAGGACACGGTGGAGCATACGGTGGTGGTCTGCCCGGCTTGGGCGGAGCACCGCCGTGTCCTCGTGGAGGCGATCGGCGGCGGCGATCTCTCGCGTCCGGCCCTGGTGCAGGCCATGGTACGGAGCGAGAGTGAATGGTTAGCCGTCACCTCCTTCTGCGAAGCAGTAATGCTCGCAAAGAGGGAGGCGGCGCACGTGAGGGAGAGGCAGTATATGCGCCCTCACGGCCGTAGTCGCCGCGGGAGAAGCCCTGGGCGTCGGGAATCCCAGGCTGATTCCCGGCCACCGTAGGCGCGGGCTTGCGGACGGCGAGTAATGGGTAGCTCGCTGTCCGGTAAGGACAAAGCCCGAGTCGACGGCGCGTTGTGTTCCACGCGCGCCTCAAAGAGATGTCAGCACCAATAGGTGGGGTTCGCAAGGACCGATGCCTGCCAGGGGTGCGGGTTGTTCGAAAGAGATACCGCGGCCCCTGGCACACAGGCAACTGAGGGAACACGGGTGAGTTTTAGTCAGTAAAAGTCTGACACGCCCTCCCGCTCCACCCAGAGCGGGAGAAGTTATTTGATGATTTCCCACCCAAAAAAAAAAAAAAAAAACAATATCTACACTATAACAATTAAAAAATATTTTCTTTATTGTAGTCTTCAATTATTGCTAGGAACGTAGTTTCTCTTAGTTGTCTAATAATGTCTCAAATACCTAATACATAATCTGAATAAAATTCAGTCAACAAAACACTTCTATTTATGTGTTGTAGTCCTAAATTATTGCCAGGCAATGTGAATTGTGCAACTTCCCATTGAATTAAGGGAGTTGCACAGGCTTTCCCACAGCCGTTTTGAACAGAGTCTTCCGTCGGCACCCTTCAATAGTCCACGAGCTAACTCATTGTTCTCACTCATAAAATTGAGGAGTGCTTCTATTTGCACGTGAGTTGCTGCTGGAGCGGTTGGGGCCATTTTACACTAATTTAAGTACGGAAAATTCGCGCGTTGTAATAATGCGAATTGTTTACAGTTTACAGTGATACTGACATTTCACTTTAAATTTGCCGTCAAAAAAGGAAGGCGAAGGTATTAACGGGCTACAGGCTACAATCGGAACAAAAATGGTAAAAATAGTTATAATAAAGTTATAAAGACATAATAAACAGTATATCGTTTAAAATGTGGTCATTTTCTATTAATAGCAAAAATAATTTTTGCTTAAAAGCTTGAAATCCACGAATTAAATAAACCGGTAATCGACCGGTAAAATAGCTCAACTCTATCGTCATGTGTCATTCGTTCACGAATATTGTCTATGAATCCGTTAGAAACTCATGAATCCGAAATCAATCGCGAGTAGGGTTTACACCTTAGTTTCGAACAACCTTCGGACGGGCCCGAGTTTTCGTTGACGGACTTAGAGAGTAGACCCCCAGCCACCTTCTTCGCAATGATTCCGCTCGTGAATCTGCGATATAAAATGTGATCAGAGAGTGGATGCTGCCACAAACAGTAAGTAACTTTAGTACTATATCTTAATTTACTCAAACTGTATTAAAAGATTTATTTGCAAAACTAAGATAATTTACAATTATTTTTATTTTTGCAAATACATTTCACATTATTATTACATTAAATATAATGATTTTCACTATATTATTATATTAATGTATGACATCAAATCTCTCTGTCCCTCTAAGGTTTCCTGATATAGAACTTAGTTCTGAGTAAAGCTCGCTTTTGCATGAAATTCTAATGTCAACATTGTTATTGTTAGTGTATCATTATTGAATATGAATAAATAAATGTACTTATATCTGATCTGATCAGTAGGTACTTACATTGTAATTGTGGATTTAATTTTACTTTTTTTTATAGGTGGGTGAGGCGGATCGTATATGCCACTATTGTTGGATATTAGCAGACAGAGCTGCTATTAATATGAGAACCGGTCCTTCAACTTCCTCACAGAGCAACCCGCCACCAGCCCAATCGTCAGTTGGTGTTTCTGTTGGACAATTGGATCGAAATCAGGACAACAGTCTACGTGAACCTGCAAATGTTTCCATTCAACCAGAAGAAAGTCACGGTAATGATGTACATGATCCCTCAGTGCAACCACATTCACCAGTTGTCCCAATTGTGGAACCAGGAAGGCAGAACCCTGAATCAACAATTTTATTGCCAGATTACATGCGGGCAATTGAATCGGAGCGACATTGCTTCATAGAAGGTTATCAGAGAACTGAACGTTACAGAGTTCCTCTAGCAACAAGAAAAATGTTACTTAATGAGCATAAATATTATGTGCCACAAAATAATCGTCTTTGTGATACACATTTAGTTATTGAGGCATGGGATTTCCTTGATAGTTTAAGAAGTAATTACTTACAAACATTTACTGCGAGACATATCCAAGATATGATGACATTAAAAGAGTCCCCTAAAGAAAGCTTATTGAACTTTGGAAATATTGATGATATGGAAGACCATGTTGTGCATACCTGGGTTGGATTGACTAAAACTCAGTTCCGCCAAATATTTGATGAGGTGCCGCAATTGTTAGAAATACGCAACAGTTCTTCAGTGCTAGCAGCCTATCTTATGAAATTAAGAACTGGGGACTCTAATGAAAGATTGGCAACATTATTTAAAATATCTAAGAAAACTCTAAGCAAGTGGCTGTGTCAAGCCCGTGAGATATTTACTGAACATTTTGTGCCCCAGCATTTAGGATTAGGACACATCACTAGGGAACTAATTAAAGAATGAAACTTAGCCATACCTAGTGCTTTTTATATGAAGGAGATTCTAGGCCCATTGCTATATTTGACGGAACATACTGCTATGTAGAAAAAAGTTCTAATTATTTATATAAAAAAAAACATACAGTTTGCATAAATACCGAAACTTAACCAAACCTTTTTTAATAGTGTGCACAGATGGCCATATTATTGATGTTTTGGGCCCCTATCCAGCAACCACGTCAGACTCGGATATAATGAGACATGAATTTTTCAGTGAAAACCCACTCCGGGAATTTTTTCAACATGGTGATGTATTTATACTGGATAGGGGCTTACGAGATTCATTACCATTATTAAATCAATGTGGATTTAGGACATACGTGCCTGCTACCATGGCGCAGGGTGAAACACAGCTGTCAACACTTGACGCAAACAAATCGAGAGCAGTCACCATTTGCCGTTGGGTGGTAGAGGTTGTAAACGGCAGGTTTAAAAGAGATTTTAAACTATTTAGGCAATGTTATTTTAATACAGCCTTAAGAAGTTTATTTAAAGATTTTAAGGTGGCTGCTGCTCTCATAAATAGATTTCACCCTCTCATAACAGATAAAATAGACAGTGGGGATATCATTAATCAAATTAATATAAATATGGATAGACATAACATATTAGGTGATTTTATTGTGAACAATCAATATAATAGACGTAGGGCTGATTTTGAAGCAATAACTGTTCAAAATGATAATTTAAATGATTTTCCCCAGTTGTCATATGATGAATTAATTCTTGTATCCTTGGGTACTTATCAATTAAAGCAGGCACGGTCCTATTTTGGTGAACATATGCGGGGAAATGGGTTCATCATAGAAGTGTGCAGGGAGGTAGACAGCAGCCTTCTTCGACAGCTGTCGGCTTCAAATACTTCTTGGTTACTGCGGGGTCGAATACAATCCCGCCATATAAGTCGCAAAACATATTTTGTTTACATTTTAGTTGACAGCTGTCGAAGAGGACGAGATTCAATATTAGGCTATTATTGTAATTGCATTGTAGGTAAAAGGACTGTAGGCTGCTGTGCCCATGTAATGTGCATAGTATGGTATCTCAGTTGGGCAAGATACCAAGAAAATATCGTACCCCCTGCACAATTCTTAGACGATATTCTCCTAATTATTGAAGATGAATAATACAGGGTGGACCAAAAGTCCGGTAACATTTGAATCGAGGGCTGCTTCCAATTGCGGGGGATAGGGGGGTGCGGGGCGTTACCTAACGCGAGAGCGGCTAGTTGGAATTCAGTGCAATGGCGTCGTTCAGCGGAGCACAACACGCGTTTTGCGTACGCGAGTACTATCGCAACAACGATTCTGCGACTGAAGCGCAACGAAAATTTTGTACACAGTACAACATACGAAATAAAAATCAAGCTCCATCAACTCGTGCAATTAAAAATTGGGTACAGAAGTTTGAGGAGACGGGTTCAACATTAAATCAACCACGATCCGGCCGACCTAAGATGTCGAGAGAGCCCGTAAACATAGAGCGCGTACGAGCATCTGTTAGAGAACAACCTGGCCTCTCTACTCGAAAGCGGTCTAGTGTTTTAAATGTGTCCAGGACATCTTTAAATCGTATTCTTCACAAGGATTTACATTTACACCCGTATAAAATTCAAATTGTACAGCAATTAAGGCCATATGACTACACTCAGAGACTGCAGTTTGCCAACGAAATGCTTGCGAGGTTTACGAGCTTCAATAACATCTTTTTCTCAGACGAGGCACATTTTCACTTAACTGGGCATGTGAACAGGCAAAATTGCAGATACTGGAGTGATGCTAACCCGCAATTGAAGCACCAAAAGCCCTTACACTCGCCCAAAGTTACTGTATGGGCAGCTTTATCAGGCAGTGTAATTATTGGTCCGTATTTTTATGAGGATCAGAGAAGCCGTCCCGTTACCGTCAACACACAGCGATATATTGCCATGCTACAGAACTTTTTTGCTCCAGCATTACAGGACTACTCTGGTTTTAATCAACGAACATGGTTTCAACAAGATGGGGCCACATGTCACACCTCAAACGACTCAATGGCAGCGGTTCGTGAAATTTTTGGGCAAAAAGTCATATCCAAAAGAGGTGACATTAACTGGCCACCCCGCAGCCCGGATTTGTCACCAATGGACTTTTTCCTTTGGGGATACCTCAAAAGTAAAGTTTTTAATAACAACCCCTCAGTCCATTGAAGAATTAAAAGAAAATATACGCGAGGAAATTCAGAACATTTCTCCAAACACTTTTCGGGCGGTGATCGAAAATTTCCGCTCTAGGTTACAGGAGTGCCAAACTAAACAAGGAACACATTTGGACGACGTTATTTTAAAAAAAATAAAACCCTGATTTTTGTACTTTTATAATAAATAAACATATTTTCTCTCATAACTCTTTTTTTTTATAACCATTTGAAATGTTACCGGACTTTTGGTCCACCCTGTACATATTTTAGTCATATATTAGTGTTTTATTTTATATCCTCCTGTCCCTTTTTTAACCGACTTCAAAAAGGAGCAAATTGTCAATTCGTCGGAACCTTTTTTTTTTTTTTTTTTTTATGTATGTTCCCCGATTACTCGAAGATGGCTGGACCGATTTGGATTTAGTTTTTTTTGTTTGAATAGTATAAATAGTAAATTATAAGACTGACGGAGAGTTTCCTAATTGTTTAAGTTTTGTAAAGTAAGAAGTACCTTGTTTTGTTCTTAATTTTTTTTTCTTATAAAAATATAAATAAATTCTAATGTTTTTCATTTACTCACAATAAAATTACATACATTAAGACATAATATCACATTCATAAACCTAATATATACATAATCCAAAATATGCTCACTCAAACATTCGCACGTCGAGTCGATGTATGGTTATCTTTAGTGTACAGTGAAATATGGTTATCTATCTAGGGTTAATTGCGCTAGTGCTATTTCCTTTGTCGATTCTAGCTTTTCGCTCGCTTGCTGCTTCATCGGCAACCTCACTTCATAACGATCACCTTCCAGACGTTTTGTCGTTCTTAGGTAATATTCGACGCATTGCTGATCTTCCGCAGATATTTCATTTTGCTCGTGAATATCCTCAATTTGCCAAAATTTATGAATGTCCGCTATATTATTTATGATGACGTTACAATAGAACCGTAAAGCCACAGTGGCTTTACGGTTCCACACAGTAACCATCCTAGCTGTGTTTGCTGAGCTAAAGGCGCAGCTGAATCAGCACTTATTATCAAACCATCTAGCATGATAAGACCATAGGCGTCTGCCCCGAGTAACAAGTCCACTGGACGACTTGTATTGAACTCTGGATGCGCTAAATTGATATGTCCCAAATGCGACCACAAGGGTTTTTCAAATGATCGATTTGGCAAGTTTTTGATTAGACTTTTCATAATCAAAACATCCATATGGAAATTAAAGTTAGTATACATAGACTGGCATATAATGCTTAGCTTGCCCGTACAGTTAGATTCCTTTTCTGTTATTCCGGAAACAGCTCCATAAAAATGCTGTCATTTCTACCTAACTGTTGAGTAGTCTTCTCTGTAATCAACGATACCTGTGAACCCTGATCAATGAGAGCCCTCAGCACAAGCTGCGTGCTATCTGCTGCTGTCACCCTCACTAACGCTGTAGCTTAAAGAATCTCGGTGAGATTTTGCTGAGATGCGTGAACACCATTGCTGCTGCTTTGCTTTGAATGCTCTTCTTGCTTAAAATTTGCATCAGTCGTATTATTTTGCTGGCCATCAGCAAAACAATCATGCAATAAGGTATGATGCCTGCCAGAACAAGTGATGCATCGTTTCTTGGAATGGCATTCTTTGCTATTGTCACAAAAAATGCAATTCAAACAACATTTCAGTTGTTCGAGGGTTTTAAGTTTCATTTCCTTCGGCATTTGAAGAAACTTTGCGCATCTGTATAATTTATGCTCTGCAAAACTATGAGGGCATTTGATTTCCTGCACGTGCATTGCTTTTGAGTTCATAGAATTATTTTCGTTCGATTTATGATTAGTGCTGAATTTTCGATTGTTTGGAAATTGTTTTGAAGAACCCGCTGGCTGCTGAGATTGCTGCGATTTTTGCATGGTGTCTTGTCGTCGGCGAGATGTTTCTAGACTAGTGAATTTATTTTCTAAAATGTCTAAGTACTCTTGTAGGACTGGTAGCTTTCTAGGGTTCTGTAAGGAGTCTATATACTTGGAATAATTTTTATTTTATTTTATTTATTTGGGACAAAAAACAGTTATACATTACAACATTTACAAAAAAAAAGTTATTAAATCAGTCTTAAAAACGTATAACCCACACTATTGTCCACGAAATGACATCAGGGTATGAGAACGAACGCATGTTAAATGAAAATATTTAAATTAAAATGTAAATAAAAGTAAAAATAAAAAAGTAAAAATAAAAAAGTAAAAAGTACACATTTATCAGAAAAACACGAATCGAAGGATGCGGATGACAAGATCATCCGTCTTATAGGCGACTTGCAAGAAATTGTGAAATCATTCTTTTGAATTTATATTGTGACAGCGCGAAAATATCAAAATCAATGAATTGGGTGTTATAGGTTTCTAAAAGTCGGCGGAGAGGGGCTCGCACCCCAGCCTTCGTTCTACATCGCGCAGTGTAGAATAGTCGAGGTGCGCGCACCTCACGCCGAGTAACAGTTCTAGGTACTACATAACACAATCTATTCGAGAGCTCAGTACAATTAAATTTGTTATTGCATATACCGTAATAAGATTATAAATAAAATAAACAAGATTCACTATCCAGCTTTTGCGTCATAATATGCGCAATTAGACGTGCTAATATCCGCACCTAGATTTTTGATGGCGTGGACTCTCAAACGTGGCGTCATGCATCTTTTTAAAGGCTGAAAACGGTTGCTGCTGTATTTTGGGAATATTCAGGAACATATTGGCGTGCGCTGTAAATATAATCCTCTTGTTATCAAATCGATGATTTAGAATCTCCCAACAAAGGTTATAGTTATCGGTGCTGATTGGAAGGTGCTGAATCAAACGTTCGGCTTCGCCTTTTAACTTGCCTTTAAGGTATTGCATTTTCTGAGCGTTTGATAATGCGTTGCTCTTGTGGATCGCTTCGCTGAATAGATCCTTCAAAGCATCTTCCCCCGACTCACCAATGATTTCCCAATAAAGGTTATCAATGGTGGTCTACCGACTGCAGGTTTCGAAGGGCGTCTTCAAACTCCCACTTGTCAACAATAGTTTCAACATCAATAATTCGACGGCTCTAAGAAACGCTATAAAATTGACCGACTGCTTATGAAGCATATTGTCAAGCTTGCTGTTGGACCCCCTTGACTCGAAGGTCGGAGTTACTGCTGCTGTTGCTGGCGGTCCCAGTCGCTGCAATTCCGGGCGCCTCTCGCTGGGGTGGTTGAGGAAGATACGGTGATTTCTGATCTTGTGGCATCAACTCTTCTTTATATTGACTAATAAGATCTTTAGCTGTTAAATAATGCTGGTTCGTACTCTCAAATTCAGACTTAGTAAAATATTTATGATTCGTCTGTTCAAAAGGAAGAATCTTTTCATGATTCACTTGAAAGTCCTTCCAGTACTTCTCAAGTAACTCGAGTTTACGCTTACAGTAATCTAACGTCTTACGCTCTACGCTATCCTTTTTAAAATTGATGAGGAGTTTTCTAATGCCCTCCACAATCTCGGATTGAAGAAAATAAATGCTCTACATCTCGCCGCTTGTGTTAGAAAATTGAACGATCTTACTTGGAAGAATCCTTTGTCGCTGCTAACCTGACGAGGGTTGCTCCCCACGTCAGTGATCCGCTGGTGTCGCTAGTGTGAGCTGTGAACTCACTGTTGCTGGAACGGGACTCGCCGAGCACCGCTATTGCTGATACCGCTGAGAGAATATATTTAGCACTCCAACTCAATATACTGCCGCTAAAGTCACTTCTAAAGTTTCGCTGCTAAGGTAACCACCAGTCACTGCTAAGCTAAGCTAAGAAACACTGCAATACAAGGTCACTAGTTCAGTTCAGTTCAAGTTCACTTCACGAACCGTCAAAGTCCTTGAATTCGGCTCGAAGGACCAAAATTTAGGGGCACCTTTAAAAGGTTTATTGCTGAGAGCTAACAAGTAACGTTTAAGTTAAGCTATCGCTAAAATGATGGAAATGAATGCACGCGGTTGCTGTCCGTAATGCACTGAGCTCGCGGCGCATTCAATACGACCGTATTGTATCGCTAGGTCAGCAAACGTGGTCGATTGCAATGATTGCATCGAACAGTAATGGTAAAGTAAATCTGTCGAAGGAATTTATTGAGTGGTTCATCTGTAATGGGGATTTCTAGTATCGGATTTTCATTACTGGTATGCACGGTGTCAGTCGAGGAGTTTGTTGGTAGAGGTGGTGCCTCCGATGGGTTGTTGATCATAGATCTGAGATCATTAGTATTTTCGATAAATAAGCCTGGCTCAGCGCTTGCATACTCAGTTACTATCCTATCCGCCTTGTGCCCGATTTTGAAGGAAACCCCAATGGGTTTCCTTCAAAATCGGGCATAAGGCTTAAGGCCTTGAAAATTACGTCGGGATCGTGAGGCATTTCAGGTTCAAATAAACTATTTAAATTAAAATCTACTTCACTATCTAAATATCTACTAATATATACTATATGTCGAAGCGCCTGTCGCGATATAGGTTCCTGACGATTAGATCTTTCGTGATGAAAAATCTTGGACATAAAAGAAACTAGGAATAGAGGGGAAGCAACACGAGAATGATTCTAGTGTACTCACATGTTTTTCATCTCTGGTCCTTCTTCGTGAATCGATGTCTGGTCTCCACGCGGCTCCGCAGCTTTACTGTAGATTCTGGATACTCGTGGCGTGACTGGATAGCCGCCCGAGTGACTCGCGATCGTGGTAATCGATATGGGATGATTCTAACGCGATTCGCGAACCGGCCCGCGAGTATCCTACCGACTGCGCCAATAACGTAAACTGCAGACGGCGGATCGAAAAAACAAAGTGATTTTAAAACTTATTTAATATAATGGAATTATTACAATTTACTTGGTGAAACCTATTCGATGTTAAAATATGAAATGACAAAAATACTTAAAAATAATTAATTGCTACTGTTTAATTTTGCTGCGTCGACGGCTCGTGGCTCGCCGCATGTCATCGTTGCAGTTTCTATGCGGTTGGCGTAAACATGTAGGAATGTGCAGGGTCGGCGATATTCTTTAGGGATCCGTATTTAACACGCGCAGTCGCGTTTTCACGTTACGACACGTTTTTGTTACGTAAGATTTTGGATTTACTTTTGTTGTGGTGTTATTGTTATTGTTTATAGTATTTTATTGTGTTATTGTTTGTGAGAAATGGCTACATATAGTGCTCGTGAGAATGGAGAAATGATGATGTGTTGTGTGGGCAAGCTCGGGGAATGATCGGTATCCTGACCGGCGGCATCCATCAGACTGCCGGATAATTACCAATGCCTATCAACGCGTACTGGAAAACAAGCCCATAGTTCCCCACCAGGAAGCGCTGAAGACCACTTCGCGGCGAAACTGAAGTCAGAATTTTAGACTTGTTCAGTCAAAATCCACGCTTAGCAGCACGGCAGGGATAGTGCACACGCACGGCAGTCGATTATTGCGGCCGAATCATGGGGCCCGTGTCTCACACTGGTCCGTGCACAAAACGCTGCTAAGGGATCAGCAACGTCCATACGTTATTCACAAGGTCCAAGCCCTATTGCCTCGTGATCGTGGTCATCGAGTAGCGAACTGCCAGTGGTTGCGGACTGAACAGCATCTACATAAACCCAAATTTTATCTCCCACGTGATATAGACGACGAGTCACACAGTTTTACGCGGAATGGTATGTGGAATCGTCGAAATGCTCATTACTGGTCGCATACTAACCCCTTCGAGATCCAAGAGTCTGGACATCAAACACGTTGATCGGTGAACGTCTGGCCAATCCTGTGTTTCTTCCCGCGCGCGTGAACGGAGCGCGCTATCTCGATTTCCTCGAGAACTACGACATGACCTTATCAACCAAATTATGGTGATGCTGAATTGATTTATTCCGCCAAAATAATCAGCTCACTCGAACTGTGGCATATCCATTGCCAGAAGAACTGGGACAGGACCTCATCAACTAAATTATGATGATGCTGAATGGATTTATTCCGCCAACATAATCAGCCCTCTTGAAGTAAGTGTACCTCCTTGTTGTATAGATTCTTCCAGCTTAAATAACTCTAAATTAGTTAAATATCTGTACGTATGCCATAATAATATCAAATTAATTCAGTTGTAAGATTTACTTTATATTTCCGAATTGAATGAATCAAGAAAGGTAACGTGTGCCATCGTTTTTAAGAACAATATTTTCACATAACAAAAAATGAGCCTACATATCACTCAAAATGCTCGGGTGCGTGAAGAACATTTAAGCTTTTACAATTGGGATTTTGTTGCTGAATTTGAATTCGTTACTGAATTCAACTAGGTGCATATTACTGAAATGCTTGACTTATTACGGAGGCATATCCATTGCCAGAAGAACTGGGACAGAACCTCATCATCTAAATTATGGTAACGCTGAATGGATTTACTCCGCCAATATAATCAGCCCTCTCGAAGTGTGGCATATCCATTGCCAGAAGAAATGGGAAAGGCCCTCATCACCTAAATAATGGTGATGCCGAATGGATTTATTCCGCCAACATAATCAGCCCTCTCGAAGTGTGCCAGAAATGCGGTAGGTGATTAAAATCGGGAGAGTTGGCAAGCTTAGTTTGCACACAGCATACGGCTTTTTTCACGCTTGTTTCTTTCGTTTGATTGTGCAACACAATACAGTATGACTGTGACTTGGTATTGCATGAATTAAATTTTTCCATGTTTTTAAGAAAATTGTATTGGGTAGGTACAGAACAAGTCAACCTACCCGATATTTTGGTTTGGTCTAAGGCGCTATGGAGCGAGAACAGAATATTTTCTTTCGGTTTCTTATTTTTATTGTTCGCTGTGAAACAAAAAAACAGTATTTAGCAGGGAGGGGGAATTTCGGTTATTTTTTTCCTAGGATGTACAATTTTCGAGATATTTGAATTTTCGAATCTTCCAAGATATTTGTAAAAAAAGCAACTTTTCGAGGCTTTTTTGTACATTATCTCATGGTTTTCGACTACACTTCAGAAAAGATTTTCCTCCAAGCTACCAGTTTGGAAATATAGAGGGCTTTACAAAAAAAAAGCGAAGGCTCCTAACTCGGAAATGGTGCGTAGTATAGGTAGTGATGAGTAACTCATCAATTTTATGTGAGGATGAGGGAGCCCCTCAATTTGCTTCGCGAGGTCCTCACGAGTTACCCTTCATATGAGGTGAGGAATCGTACGACAGCGTGTTCACCTCCCGAAGTCGTGAGCCCAAGCTGAACTCAGACGAAGCTCCGAGTGACCGAGGCGGGCAGGTTCAATGACGACTCACGAGTACTCACGAGTCACGACTCTCCGACAATCCGATTATTCACGTCCTCACTCTCTCACACACATCATTTTCTTTCGGTCATAAATTTTAGACCGCCTAAATAAACGAATCAATGACTCTTTATTACCAATCTAATGCTTTTAGAGTTCATAATAATTTATTTATTTATTAAACCCAACAAGTACAATTGCCATAGCATAATTGGTAGAAGAACAAACCGCCTTTATGTCGAAATTGGTCACGAACATTAGTGAGATCAAGACCCAAAATAAAAAAAATCAAGAGTCCAATGCTGAAATCTGTAAAACTAATGCTGAGATCGAGCGGTCGGTGTCCTTCATGAACCAGGGATTTGAACAACTGAGGAAAGAGGTAGAAGAACTTGAGAAAGACCGTCAAGAGCAGCGAAGCTACATAGAAAGCCTTGAAAAGAAAATGATTGATCTCCAATATAAGTCGCGGGCGTCAGGAATCGAATTAAGAAACATTCCACTAACAAACAATGAGAATACGACGGACCTAATAAAAACTGTCTGCAATATAAGCAAAACAGTAGGAGTGCCCATACCGGAGGCCGAACTCCGTGACGTATACCGACTTCCTGGAAAATCGGCTTCAAACGGGACGAACACCTCCTTTCGACCAATTATCGCGGAGTTTACCACAGTGCGCGCAAAGCAAAATATGCTGTCAGCTGTCCGTTCCTTCAACAACAGCAGCAAGTCGAAAAAGGACAAATTAAATACGGAATTAATTGGCATACCAAGGAAACGTCAGGCGATTTATGTTGCGGAACAGCTACCTCCTAGCTCCAAAAAGCTATTCTACTTGGCACGGGAATTTGCCAAGAAGAATACCTATGTATTTTGTTGGACAAACAACGGAAATATCTTCCTTCGCAAGCAGACGGGTGATAAACAGTTATTAGTGTCTTCAGAGAAGTGTCTTCTGGATCTCGATAGCAAGAATATGTGACTAATTGAACGCATTTCTCAACCTCGAAATCTAGACCCATTGATATTTTTATATTTATTGTTATTTTTTGCCAACTTAGTTAAATTATTATCTAAACTACGCATATTGATTAACGACACACAAAGACGTTCATTTTACACTTTAAATAAACCCTACTTACACATTATATATGAACATAACGTACACACACATACTTCTCTACTCCACTGTTCTTCTTTTTCAAGAAAATGTGATGCCATTTCCATGTATTATATGCCTACATCACCAGTACTTACAATATTCCCGTTTTTGGTACTAACTGACATCTCCAATGGCTAATATAGATAGCATAAATCACGACCTTGACAACCTCAATCTCGAGAATTCTTTCTCATGTGACCCTCAAGAGTGTATAAAATACATAACTGATTCGTTGCGGATAGCACGTCTCCCGTGCCATCATTCTTTTTTCCATGTGGCGTTAGGCACGGGAGCCGTGTCATTCTGAAATCGATGGTAACTCCTTCAAATTAACTTTTAGGGAGATCTACTCGAAACAAAACTATCTTCGTTTTTCACGTAAATTAAGTTCGTATCCTTCGTTTCTGGAATTTGTATGTTTTTTTTTTAAATAGGGGTAACCAACCTTTTTGTAAGTTGGATTGATATTATAAACCACCAAATAATAATAAATTACATCTTACACACACAACGTACCTACTTAAAAATTTCTTCAACGAACAATTTCAACCTGCGAGGGTCAATATAGCTAGATTCAACCCTAATGCTACAACTGATAGTTGAATTTGCTATAAGCGCTGTGGTTTCTTCGAAAAGGGCTGTTTTGTTGATGACGTTTATCGTTGGCCCACAAGGACTGTATTATATAAATACTTTGTGTTTAAGGTTTATTTAGCATAAAATAGTACGGGCTTGCATAAAAAAACGGAAAATTTCCACTTGATAACCAAACAATGGACGATCCCGGTCGGAGAAATGGCAAGTCACGTAAGCCTACGTAGTAAAATATACTCTACGCCTTGTATACACGGTTTATTTTTGCTTGGAAGGATACGACATGCCCTAAAAAAATCGTGGGGTCGTCTTGTTTTTTTTCTTTCGTTTTGCGAATTACTTCTGTTTTGTTATCCTTAGCAATTAGACGTGCGTGCTCTATTTGATGTACCTACGCTTGTAAATCTCGACTCCGTGTTTTACATTTGGGACAACTGTGGTGTGTTATTGGACTCTTATTTTGCATTTGTGATAACTGTGGCCTGTGTTCTGGACTCTGATTTTGCATTGTGACGACTGCGGCTTGTATGACTTGACTCCGTGATCTACGATGTGATCCATTCCATTCAGCCTGTGTACACGAATCTCTGCTTGCTGTGCAATTCAAGTAAGTATTTTTTTCGTACATTTTGGTACTACTAAAAAAAAACAAAATGCCCACTTTGTAAAAACATTCCTGAAATAAATAAAAACTAAAAAGAGAGAAACAAGCCCAGTAGTTTTAGAATGTTGTGAAAAGTAATACTTTTTATCCGACTGCCTAAAGGAGGGTTATGTTTTTACCCGACTGCCGAAGGAGGGTTATGTGTTTCGAGAGTATGTATTTATATATGTATGTACGAGGTCTGTTCAAAAGAAATGGTGAATTTTTATTGCTTTCGGGGGACCTATATAGTAGAAATGTTCAGAGAATTGTCCCTCGACAGCAATAAAAATTCTTATATACCTAAGTTGTTTTTTACCTTTTAGTTCATTTTTAACGCAGTCGGGTTTTTTGTTTTTTTGTGTACCTATGTTTTTACCTACAGCCAATCGACACCTCGAAACTCGATCTATTGCTACTCCTAGTACAATACTTGAATAAATTAAATAAGTGTACATAATTATGTAGGTATTGTCCCTAACGTTTTGTTACTTATATTGTGTCTCACATGTACCTATAATTTATATGTTTAGTTGGAGCCTGGACCATCATCCGCCATGGATCCTTTGAATCCGCATATGAGTCTTCCAAGTTCGCCGATACCTGGACCATCATCTGCCATAGATCCTTTGAATCCATATATGAATCTTCCAAGTTCGCCTATACCTGGACCATCATCTGCCATAGATCCTTTGAATCCATATATGAATCTTCAAAATTCGCCGATACCTGAATCATCATCCGCCATAGATCGTTGGAAACTTCCGAGTTCGCCGGAATTTGATACATCAGATCCTTTATCCGTGCAATTAAGAGAAATTATGTCTCCTCAAGAAACTGAGCCATTATACGATATGCCAGGTTTAGATATAATTGATGATGAAGAGCTATACGGGATTTTAAGTGGAAATAACGACGACAGATTGACCTTAGTAGTGCGAATCAGAACGAGGAAACAAATGAAGATACTTCTTCAGAAGAAACAACCGGCTGGTTTCCGGGTAACCCCAGAAATATGTCCAATATAATCTTTACGGGAACAAGTGGTATATTACCGCCACATGATGTAAACGTCCAAAGTCCTTTGGACTATTTATTTTTATTTTTCAATTCCAATTTTATAAATTTAATACTGGAGTGTACTAATAAGTACGGTAACCAACTAAAAGCGGCAGCGACTACTTCACGCGCTCGTTTTCATAAATGGACCGCGATGTAAGTGTCGTCGAATTCAAAACTTTTCTTGGTATACTGGTGCTGATGGGAACAATTAAGCTGAATAAAATGGTGGACTATTGGTCCACTCATTATTGGTTCCGTCTAAGTTCACGTCTATTTATGTCGAGGGACAGGTTTTTATAAATTTTAAGAGCCTTGAATGTGCAAAATAATGAGAGACGGGAAAGTATATTTAAAATAAAATCTTTAATTGATTTGTTCAATGACACTATTGATTCGATATATTATCCATTGAGAGAACTAACTATTGATGAATTCCTTATTTTATGGAAAGGAAGACTTTTTTTTCGTCAATACTTAAAAGGAAAAGCCCATAAATATGGCATTAAATTATATTTTAGGCGACGCTAACGGAATAATTTTGAAAATTCATGTGTACGCAGGGTCCCAAGACATACAAGTAGGAGGCAAAAATCACATTAAAAAAGTTGTACATCTGCTTATGCAAAAATATGTTGAAAAGGGACATTCCCTATATTTAGATAATTATTATAACAGCGTGGGTTTAGCTGAGGAGCTATTGTGTAAAAACACATATGTTACTGGTACCCTAAGAGCGAACCGTATTGGGAATCCAACCGAAGTTAAAGTAACCAAATTAAAACCTGGAGAATCGTGTATAGTAAACAATTAAAAAAAAATTGTAGTCACCAAATGGCAAAATAAACGGGAGATATTGTTCATAAGTACCGAACACAACAGTATCTATAAAGGGACTACTAGTCGCCGTGTACGGACCATCAAATATAAACCAGCTGTACAAATAAAATATAATAAGTACATGCGAGCAATAGACCGACATGACCAGATGCTTAGTTATTATTGCTGTGAGCACAAGACCCTGTGCTGTTACAAAAAAGTTATTATACATATAATAGAAATATGTCTAGTGAATGGCTTTTTGCTATTTAACGCAAAAAAAACAATAGAAATAAAACCACAATGTACAAATTTAGAATGGATGTAATGGAGAAATTATTGCCAATGCCAAATACAACGGAACTTGCTCGGCCACTATCACAAGGAAAAATACATTTACCAGATAACTTGCCAAAAAGAGGTGGCACTACCCAAAGGAAAAGATGCAGAGTATGTTACATGAAAACAAAAAAAAGAGTTTCCGTTATATTTGGCTGTGCCGATTGCCCCGGATTCCCAGGCCTATGTCTTAATAATTGTTTTAGAGAATTTCACAAATATTGAAATTCTCTACAATCAGGTATTATCGTTGATCAAGGATTCACCTAACACTAACGCGATTTTAAAAAAACGAGGCTTGGAAAATCTCTTACATAATTATAAAAATCAGTCTCGTACATTATTTCAAAAATAAGTCTACTTACATAACAAAATCAGTCTTACAACATTATAAAAATCACCCCTGGACTTAAGAACAATGTTAATAGATTAAATCAAGGTGTTTCCGATCAAGGCCGATTCGCTACGCATTGAGTAGGTTTAAAAAAATATTAAAACCTTGGATGTGTGATTGTTTACGGTTTTAGGTAACTGATTACCAGGAATAGGTAGTGCCTATTTGCCTAAACTTCGAAGAATAGAGACAAGAAACGGAGACTTCCTTAGGACTAATTTTTTTCCGAGACATCTGTCCCGAAATTTCGAGACAACACATAAATACATTAAAAAAAAATGATATTTGGAATAAGTAATTCGTCTATATTTACCTAAAGTTTGCGACTAGATATATCATAATAAAATAATAACATACACAGTCGTTACAACCATAAAATTTTCTGATTTTTTTTTTGGAGAACATTTTGTAAATGACTTGTTGATCGTAATACACAATGAATCACAATGTTTGAATAAGAAGCAGTACACGTTTCGAAGTAAACATCTTCTTTCTAGCTCACTCTCGGCTACCTTTAATGAGATTTCTAAAGTTCAAGTGTAAAAAAGGCATTATATGTAACACATACTATGATTTAAAAGAGTGTCCATGGAGTTTCTTGCACGTTCTTCTCCATAGAGACCTACTCTTTGGAACGTGCAATTTAGCTTCACTTTTCTTGGACTGACCGACATTGACTATTCAAAAGTGCCTGTAAATGGTCTATTTGAAATAAATGCTTTGATTTTGATTTTGTCGGTATTTAAAATAAATAAATAATTCATTTATTTGCCAGAATGTAGGTATACAAAGTGGTATGATCTTAATATTAATGAGGTCCCTTTACATTCTACCATTATACATGATGTGCAAATATTTAGTTACAAATGAAAATACAAATACCTTTTTTTCTTTCATCTTAATGAAATATATTTCTAAAGTATATTTAAAAATATGCATGATATTAAAATAATTGCATAATAATGGTATCACATTATCACATTTTACGGCAGCGCGTTTCGTTATCTATTCTTAGAAATTACAAAAAGTAAGAAAGAATTGCTAAGGTGGACGAATTCTATCAAAATATCGATGGGTCCTATGTATATGGGCCAAACTAACAATTTGGGCATTTTGACTTTTTTATGGTAAACGCATCTTATAGATGTAATGAATTAAGTGAGCTATTAAAAAAAAAAAACTGCATAGAAACACGATTTTTTATTACAGTATAACGGCATAAGTAACATGAATTTAAACGTACAAGGTCCTAAGAGTAGTTAGAGACTTATACGTGGGGAGTTCCCGCGCGTTTGTTTCGTAGTTTGGACCAATCAGCTGATTTGACACTTATACGTTAAACGAAGCAACGGCCACACTGTGATGAATACAAAATGTAATTGTTGTGTTTTTGGATTACAACTTAGTTTAATAAGTAAAAGATGGCATTCAATTATCGCACTAAGTTGTCTAGAAGTCGGAATTTAGTGAATTTGGCATTGGGAAATGAAAATAACAGTGCACAGAACAATGATTTAGTTTATGAAAACGACGATTTTAGGCTAGATCCTTAAAAGAAAAGGATAAACGTGATTCACAAAATGACACGAAAATATTCTGCGCTACTTTTGATTTGCAAAAAGTGTTGTTGTCCCCAAGTGGTGAAATTAGTCTATTTTATTACAGTAAAAGGTTGAAAGTACATAACTTATCAATTTTTGATATTGGGAAGTTAATTGGTACCTGTTACTTATGGAATGAACAAATTGCAATGAAGGGTTCGAACGAAATAGCGAGCTGTATCTATGATATAATTAAATTAAAAAGTCAAGAAGGTTGTGACGACTTCAGATTTTGGTCAGACAATTGTACTGGCCAAAACCGAAACAGGATTATGTTTTTTATGTATCTGTACGCTGCTAAACAGTTTAATTTGAATATAAAGCATACTTTTCTTGAAGTAGGCCACACTCAAAATGAAGGCGACTCCATACACGCCACTATTGAAAGAGCTTCAAAATATAAGAATATTTACACACCCTCTGAATGGAGCTCATTGATTCGATGGGCAAAATCAAAAGGAAGTCCTTATAACGTCATAGACGTAGCTCAAAATATGATTTATGACTTCAAAAAGATGCAGACAAATACACACTTTAACTGGACTAAAAACTCAGAAGGACAAAAAAATTTTTGGTCTAAAATAAAACAAATTCGTGTAAGCCGAGATGAACCATACGTTTTATACTATAAAAATGATTTAAGTGAAGATGCTATTGAAAATCATATTAAAATCTTAGATCAGCCAGTACGAACAAGAAGGCAAATTGCCGATAGACCTACAGATATTCCTCTGCAACTATGTTACAATCAGCTGTTACCAATACAACCTTCCAAAAAGAAAGACTTGCTTGATTTATGTCGAAAAAATATTATCCCACCTGCATACCACAGTTATTATGAAAATTTAGTAGCAACGAATGACATTGTGTCAATTAATGAAAGCGATAATGAAGAAAATTAATGAAGACTTATTAACAATTTATAGTAATGTTGATTTTGGTAATTTTATTACTTGATTATACTTCAGAGATTTTTTTTATTTTGTTTACACCAGATACGTTTTTAATTTTGTTATTTTTTTGTAATTTTATTCAGAAAATAATAATGTGAAGTACATTATTATATGAAAGCAATAATGAAGAAAATTAATGAAGACTTATTAAGAATTTCTAGTACTGTTGATTTTGGTAATTTTATTACTTGCTTGATTATACTACGGAGATTTTTTTAATTTTGTTTTTCACCAGATAGGTTTAAAATTTTGTTATTTTTTTGTAATTTTATTAAGAAAATAATAATGTGAAGTACATTATTTTGTTAATCAAACTAAGATCTCCAGTTACAGTTTCCTTATTACTTTTTTTTTTTGTTAGTTTTTTTATCATGAAAATACCAAAAAGACTGAATACGTGTCCATGAGTGAAGTTTTAAGGCTAATTCAATTTTTATTTCAATAAATGAATAAAACTACTGCGTGTTTTTTTATTAATCAAATGATCTAAATGAAATCTCAGTTCGTAGGTTAGCAGATTGTAAAACGTATAAGTGTCAATGTGACATAAATAACTAAATATCTAAATAGCTTATATTCTTATTAATTAATTATCAACTACTTCAATTATTACTTGATTTTATAGGTAAAAAATGTAAAAAATATATACTTTATGCTAATTAGCGTAATACGCGTATAATGGCCAATATGACACATTGGCCCTTTTAGGGTGTTTTTAAAGAAAAATAATTTAAACAAAAACTAACGTAGAAGGGTCAATGTGACGTAAAAAAAAAAACCTATATATGTATATATAAAATACTATAGTATAAATGAGGAGGATAGTTGTCTTAGCAAACAAGCAAATAATCGTAAAGTTCAGTTTTATCAATCTGAAGTTATAGTAAATTTAAACTTTGGAAGCCTCTCCTGTAAAGTTGTAATTTTGCATTTTGGCCCATATACATAGGACCCATCGATATATTATTTTTCTGGCCGGTTCTTTTAATATTTGAACCAAAAAGGAATATGTCTTTTGCGCATTGACTAAAATGCGAAAAAAAAATTCAATAACAATGATGTTATGCGTGTTCATATTATCTAACCGTTTTTCTTTATTAGAGCATAAAATGAAAGAATAAAATCTTTAAATCGATACAATCGATGCACCTAGCTGGAATGCGCGCACCTCTCCCGCTTTCCTTTCCACCTCCCTGTATCTATAAAGGTTCGTTATTCCTTTTGAGGCATGGAAAACTTAAAATTTTATTTTATTTTAGGTACTTGCCATCGTACATCTTTTTGGAGACCAGTAAGATTGAAGATGGCGAACAAGCCTAAGAAAGCAACAGTACAAAGTTGGATTGGACTTCATCCTGAATTATATTACGACCCGGCCAGTAATTTGATTTATTGTTCTAAGTGCGAGAGCAGTATAACAGCTGAACTTAGTAGTGTCAAGAGGCACGTTAAAGGTCCGAAACACACAGGGACAAGTAAAAAACCAAATGAAGAATTTTATTTGGACCTAGTACAATTTCTCATATTATGTAATATACCTTGGATTCAAGTAAACAACCCCGCTTTCAAAAAATTCTTCCATAAATATATTTGCTGCAATTGTACAAATCGACAAAAGCTTCCTGAGCAATCATTGCTGAGAAAAGTTTATTTAGATAAGATTTTAAAAACTAAAATTGACTCGATTTATGAACAAATTGCAAATCAAAAGCTGTGGGTATCTTTAGACGAGACAACTGATTTTTAGGCAGATACATGGTACATTTACTTGTAAAACCTTTAAATGCGATCACACAAAAACCATTTTTAGTTGCTTGCAAAGTACTAGAAATTGTTAATGGGAGCACAATTGCCCAATTTGTAATAGACTGCTTTGAAAATATGTGGCGCGATTTGTATGAATCCAAAGTAGGAGACGTTGCTGTATTATGCACTGATAGTGTAGCATATATGCTAAAAGCGGGACGTGTGCTGAAAAATTATTTGCCCAACATGATACACGTCACTTGCTTAGCACATGCACTGAATCTCGTGGCAGAAAAAAAATCGATACGAATACTCAGATGTAGATGAATTAATTTCAAACGTAAAAAATATATTTTTTAAATCACCTAATAGAGTGCGCTTGTTAAAAACACCTTTCCCCACATGCCGCTTCCTCCAGAACCCGTTATTACAAGATGGGGTACTTGGTTGGAGGCAGTGTCATGTTATGCAAAATATTATGATCCAATTAAAACAATTGTAAATCTTTTAAGAAGTTCCGACGCGCTATCTATTAGGTGTGCCAAAAATGTTCTTCAAAAGGAAAACTTGAAATCGGACTTGGACTACATTGAGGAATATTTTAAAGATATACAAATTGGATTAAAGAAATTACAAAAATCGAATTTAACTCTAACGGAATCCTTTGAAATATTTGATCACATGAGAACTGTGCTTAGCTGGTGTTCATCTGAGCTTATAAAAAATAAACTCGTAAATGTCATGGACAGAAATCCCGGTTTAGGTAAAATTAGAGACATATGTGAAGCGATAACAGCAGGAAAGGATGAGCGATCATACTATATGTACGCGCCTTTAACCTCAGTTGATGTTGAAAGGTCATTTTCAACTTATAAATGGATTCTTAACATAAAAAGAAATCGCCTGACAGTTGAAAATATAGAAAAAAATATGATTGTGTATTTTAACTTAGATGACTCATCTGACAAAGAAAATTTCGGTTCTGATACTGAACTTGACGAATCGAATCACGATGATTAAATTAAAATCGTTCTTTATTTTTTATGGTATTTGTAACACAAATAAAGATTTTCAAATTCTTAGCAATTTTTGATGCATCAAGTTCTTTATCAAAACCGAACAGTTAGTAGTTCACAGTATTAAAACTGATTGTCCTAAATGCTTCAAATATTAATTTGTAAACTTCAAAGGTTAATTTGTACTTTGATTTGTTTTTCTTTTTTGTGTAGATTCCCAGTTTTCTGTGTGTTCCCAGTCTTGTGAATACGTTTGCGAATTCTGCTCAAAAATGTCGTCATCGTCGTCGCATTGAGTTTCAATTTCTGTCTCTGGAATGTACTTTCTTTTTCGCCGTAATTCTATATCAAAAAATTATATATAAAAAATAGGCAATAGATGGTAACTAGAATATAATAGCAGTACCTACTTCGCAAAATTTTATTTTATACTGACACTAATAAAATGTTGAATGGCTAAGTTTAATTACTTACTCATGTAGCACATGACAATTTTTTATAAATATCTAATAACAACTTAATCAAACTTGCCAGTTTTTCATTTGTTTTAAATAGTTGACGTTACTAAACTATGAGCAAAATGAAAACAATATTTTTAGATCTAATTTAATACCTCATAATCACTCAAATTGTTAGAAAATAAAAAATGAGCTGAAAAGGTTTAGCACATCTGTATTAAAAAAGTCACTTACCATCCATTTCCAAAAATACAGTTATTTTGCCACTTGTAATCACTTCACACAACGTTCCTGACCGTCCACGTTAGATTTCGAATGTAAACTAAAAACATTCAGGCCTAAAACATTTAAAAAATGGTCAAAATACTGTTTTCTTTTACGCATGGCTGAAAACACGGGAGGCGTGTCATCTATTCGTATGGCGCTTGACACGGCAGCCGTGTCACGTTATTTTTGTTTAGCGCCACAGCTATAAGTTTGACAAATTGGACATCGCAACGAATCAGATAAGTACAACTAATAGTAACATAAAACTACTGCATATGAATATACGTAGCGTAAATAAAAAAAATTATAGTCTACAAGCATTGTTGTGTATATTGAATGTTAACTTTGATATTATTGTTTTGACTAAGTGCTAGCTGGGGGCCGATTCTACTAACAAATTTGTTAAAAAAACGCAATAGAACCGCAACCGAATCACCACTTTTAAGCGTTTTCGCATTCTACTAAAATGAACAACGGTCCAGCTGCGACACAGCTGCGGTTACGTTTTAGTTACGCCAACGATCGATTGAAACAATGTCAAAACCTATTCTACTAACAAAATCGAACATGAGCGTGACGTTTACTATAGGACAAAGTTAATGATAAAATTATGATCATTATGTCTTTTAATTATAGAAAATACTTTTAGTGCCACATATTCGTGTTTAGTAACATTTTTAGATTCAACTTTTTTCTTTGTGGTATTAATAAAACATATTATTTTGGCATGTTGGTAACGCGAGTAATCCGCTGTGTTCCCGCTACAGTTCAGTTGCAATTCGTTTTAAGTTTAGTTTCCATTTTGCTTATAAAATAGTAGAATGACTTTTTATGTAACTATCGAACGGCGATCGAAATCGAACTGTTGTGGAAACACAATTTAACGTGAAACGTTGCAAATTAGTAGAATCGGCCCCCTGAGTAATATCCCAATATTAAACGGTTACCAGTCACACTCAACTAAAAACATAACGAATCCAAACGATGGAGAAATTCTTTATACTTACTAAAATTGTCCTAAATGTAACAGTATGGGAGCCAACCTTAAACTACGCGAATAGTCTAATAAGTCAAGTTGATAATAGGATCTCAGTAGTTGCAATATATCGTTCCCCTTCAAATTCCACAAAATATCATTACGATGACTCGTTACCCGTGGTCCCGGTGGGTCGACCCATTACCTGGTCCACGGGTAATTCTAATTACCCGTAGTCCCATTGCATTAGGGATTGATTCCGGACTCCTGAATATATCGATAAAAAATTAATTACTACCATGGAACCTACTTATGATTAAATACATATTATCCATAATAACAGCCTGTTAGTTACGTCAAAAGAGGTCACATATTACTTATTTTTACTTTATTAGTCATGTTGTCATAATCATTAGGATCTTTATTCATTTTTCTCTTTTGTAATTTTGACATAATTATTTGTAAGCAAGTACGCACTGAAATTAAATATTTTATTGCGGAAACTAATTTGCTAACATGGAAAATAAGGTTAAAATAATTAAAAGAAAGAAAGGTAGTGTTTTGCTGTTAAATCTGGCTATTGCTTGTTTGTTTTTAATTTCATTATCATCCTCATTATTAGTTTAACCTTTTAGTACTCACTGCTAAGAGCCCCCGACATTCAATTGACTTTCACATTTTCTTTTCCTAAATTTGACTCATAGAGTTTTAGAGTTTTACCTTGGACCTTCTTAGTTAGAAAAGTTCGAAAAAATTCAACTTAACCGAATGACTGTTCAAAGACGAATTACCGCATTGTCAGCTGATATAGCGGAACAATGAACTGAAAAATCTAAACAATTTGATTTTTTTTCATTAGCACTCGACCAATCTACTGATATTAGTTCCACAGCTCAACTTGTCATATTCATACCATGTAATACTCATGATTTTGAAGTCACCGAAGAGTTTCTCGGAATGTCTTCTTTGACAAATCAAACCAAAGGGATTGATATGCTCAATGGACTCTTGGAGGAGTGTTCTAAAATTGATTTGGAGTTAACAAAATTATCGGGAGTAACAACTGACGGTGCTGCCTCGATGATTGGTGTCAACTCTGGGCTAGTAACTCTGTTGAAACAGCATTTTGCAAATCAAAAACGTAAATCGATACCTTAATCTGCAAACCAGCCAACTCCATTTTTGTCAAAAAAAATATTATGATGTCGTTTTTTTCCTACAATAATTCCGCGTAATCTGGAAAAAGCAGTAACTCCATTTAAAGTCTAATTTTGTCGTAAATTGGTGTTCGAAAATCAGATAACTCCAAGCGTTTCGGAACGCGCCAATTTTGACAGCTAACTCCACTCAGTCGGCCATTTTGTATGGTGGTACAGCACGAGTACGTTGTAGTTGCGTTGTATTTTCGTAAATTGAACAAAAACAGTGTATAAGATTGAAAACGAGTGCAGAATAATATTATTAGGATTCAAGGTAAGTGTTAATCACTTTTATTTATCTAAATGCATTGTAAATTTTGGGTAATTTGTGTTTTTATTTTTTGCTTGGAGTTGGCCGATTTTCCTTGTTGTTTTTGTATATGTGGTGGGAGTTAGCTTATCTTATTCATTTTACTTTGCAATAATGTACCTTGCAATTAAAAGTTCTAATTTCAATACAAACTGCATGGTATATCGTCATCTTAATGTATGACTAAGTAAAAAGGTTAATGTGTCCGCTTCGCTAGCAGTAGAAAAGTAAAAACCTTAATTGTCATAAAAATGCATACATATTTTTTTGTTTTCTCTGCTTGTGTGTGTCTTAAAACCTTTTTGTTTTTGTTTCATGTATTTTACTTATTACGCTAGATGGCTGCCCAAAAATCACGCTTGAAAAAAATATTTAATAGTATGCAAAAAGAAAGCACAGATGAACAAAATAACCCAGACTCTGCTTTATTTGTGAATAACCAGTTTCCTACAGCCTATGATGAATATACTTTGCCTTCAACTGCTTCTTCTTCTAACAACAACAGCTCTGAATTATGTTACGCGCTTGAAGTACCCGCTGAGACTTTAAACTTACCTGAGCTTGCACTCAACAATACTTCTTCTAACAACAACAGCTCTGAATTATGCTACGCGCTTGAAGTACCCGCTGAGACTTTAAACTTACCTCATGACCAGATGCTTGCACTCAACAATACATACCCTTATAGCATTGTTGACGAAGTTATTATTGAAGAAGTGTTTGAACCAAGATTTCAAGAGAAATCCCCAAGTTTATTGTCACAGCTTGACCAGTCTAGGTACTCAGATAACGACGAATTGGTTATTGATCCTGTTAGTGCAGTTGACTCTTTCAATGCCTTTTCACACGATGTAGTTCTTTCAACATTTTCAAATTCAAATCATATACAGGAAGGTATTTCAATACTTCAAACCCCCAATGCACCTATCACAGATACACACAAACTCGTTGATTACAGTGACACTGAATCTGAAGCAGATGAACCAAAAATAAAAAGGAAAAAACGATGCCAAGTAAAGAAAGAAGATTGGGCGGAAGAAATTAATAGAAAGAAGAGAGAAACTGGAAAAAAATACTTAGGTAAGAAAAAAATTGAAGGTGAATGGAAAAAAGATATTGTGAGACCTAATAGGATCATGAAACCTCGATGCTCATGTAAAAAAATGAAAGGAATGATTCAGTGCCACCTCTTATTGGAAGAAGACAGACAAAAGATTTTTGATAAATTTTGGACCTTGTCTTGGAATGAAAAACGGGTTTATGTAGAAAATTTAGTAAAAACTATTCCCACTAACAGACAAAGGGACAGAAAAAACCCCGATGAATCGAAAAGATCGTGCAGTTTTGTATACTACTTGAAAAAAGGAGATGAGCCGTAAAGAAACATCCGAACTTTCACATTTATAATATTAGCAGTATAGTAAGATCTCATCTATAATACATAATACAAAATAAGTGTGCTGTCAAGTACCTAAATTATTTTCAAAAGACACATGTTCCATTTTTACTGCTATAAATGTAATTTGGTATGGGTATATAAAGGATGTAACAAAAACCGTATTGCTATCCTTAACCCATATTTCGAATTAGTCCAGTAGGATGGACAAGTAATTTAAAAAAATCTGTTGCAATTCTAATTTAGTTTATATTCAAGTTATTTGAAATAAACTTTAGAAAATATAATAAAGGAAAGGGAGAAAAATTCATTTGTGATCTGGCAACTAGTCATCTGTCACTTATTGAGCAAGATGGCGCCGACACGGAAGTCTTCGACTTTACTCAAGGTATTTTTTTTTTTGTATATTATTTATTCTTTTAGACTGGATTTTTGGTGTGATATTTATTGCCACATAAATAACGCATACAGTCACTAACAAAACAATACAGTAATTGCAGTTTATTTACTAAAAATAGACCAGCTAAGTAGTGGTCCGCTACGCTGGACCGTAGCGAAACAACGGCAATGTACACGAAGTTTTACTTGTCCATGGCAGAGAACTTTGTCAATAACATAGTAATAAATAGATATGTGTATTAGCCTTTCATGTTAGTGCAAAGTATTTATTTTTATGAATAAACGTCAATGGTTTTTTTTTATAATAATGAATTAATGAGCATACCTTTTATGAACATTAAATAAAAAATTACCTATTGCATACAAAATTTACATTCACGTGATCTAGATTTTATTTTTGTGGTGGTTTACTTAGCTTTTTTTCTTTTACTCTTTGACAGTGTCACCTGCATGAACGCTCCAAAAAAATATTAGCTCTTGTACCTAGAGAGCGTGCACCATCTGAAACAAGTGAGAAGTCAAACTCTGGAAATGAGCTTGATGAGCCGCCTGTTTCTAACTCCTCCTCTCCTGCACCGTCGCTTGATTCTTCTTTGGAGCAATAGAATTAGAATAATGCTTAGCAAAACAAATTAAAAAGTTAAAAACAAAAAATGACTCTTACCAGATGAGATTGAAGAAAGCACCAATGTATAAAACAAAACAAACTTACAAATATAATAAAACAAACTTTAAAAAAGAGAACCGACTTCAAAACACTAAACCGTAAGAAATAATTTCTTCTTTGATGTCGGTGCTTTTTCGATTCGTAATTACCAGCTGTTAGCACTAACATAAAAAAAAAAAAATTTCTTACGGCTTAGTGCTTTATTTGAAGTCGGTTCTCTTTTTTTAAGGCTTTTTTTTTTCATTTCTAGTGAACATCTCCGAAGATCATCATCAAACTAAGAAGTATTATACTTATTTTAAAACGTTCTCCTAAATGTAACAAATCCTTTTCTGAAAACCGCATCGATATCGGTTTAGCCAAACGCGAGATTATCGCGCACAAACATACATACCTACAAACCATACAAGTCAAACTTCTCAGTTTGGCCTGTATGTCTAATCACCTCCTTTTTTTTAAGTTGGTTAAATATTTTATAAATGATAAAAATTTTAACTGCCACATAAAAGTCAAAACATATTCACAGTTCTCAATAACATAGATAAAAAGTTATGTTAATTTAATTTTATCGAAGAGGCAGCCCTGTGATTACTGTGGAATCGCGCGGTGCGAAGCAATCACTGCTGTACGCTTGAGCATTTAGGCGCATTTTAGCATACAGTGGTTGTTGACGTGAGGGAGTAGGCAATTATCGTAATAGGTATTGGAAATTTTCTACTGAGTGAAGTATCTGTTACGTAGTAACTATTCAGTAATCTGTGACACTGGTGAATCTACAAGAAAAATAGCAGATCATGTGCTGGTTTTTATGATAAGGGGTGTAACAAAAAATTACAAACAGCCCATCTATTACTCGTTTTGCTCCAAAAGCACCAAAAGAGACTTTGGCAGTACAGATTTAAGTAGTGGTAAAGAAGCTCCACTCCATTGGCTTTATTGTTTTAGCCACAGTGTGTGATCAAGGCACATCAAATACAAGTGCCATAAATTACCTGATTGAGGAAACAAGAAGATTTACAGAATTCTGTATTTGAAATTTAAGGAAAGCAAATTATTCCTGTGTACGATGTCCCTCATCTCCTAAAAGGGATGAGAAATAATTTGTTGACCAAAAATCTTCAATTTCAAATAGACAATGAAGTAAAAGTGGCAAAATGGGAGCATATTACGCAATTATATGAAAATAACCCAACATACAAAGGATTAAGAATAATAAAAAACCTTACAGAAAATCACTGTAACAAAAATAAAATTCCTAAAATGAAGGTCAAAATGCTTCACAACTGTTTAGCCAAACTGTTGGGAAAACCATGGGATATTTAGCTGGTAAGTCAATAATACAATTTTATAATTATTTGCCTTTTTATCACAAACATCACATACAATTTGTTGTATAAGTGAAATGATGGTGTAGTGCTGGAGGCAAATCTTTTTTTGAAAGTATAATCCTTAGAACTAGGACAAAATAAATCCCACAATGCATTTAATTTCATTTGTGTTGTAAAACTGTGATGAAATAAAGTTTAGGATTTTCAATACCCTAAAAAGTAATAATAATTTATAATATTATAATAAACAATTAATATTTCTACCTGAGGAAACAAAGGATTTTATTATATTTATTGATAATTTATTTGACTCCCTAAATGGAAGTATGAAAAACTCGGGTGTCAGGGTAAGATTTATTAAAAAATGTAACACCTAATTCAAAACATAATGCAAGCTAAAGTTATTCTAAAGTCTATGACATTTATGACGTCAAAAGGGAGAGCTAGTACTGTACCATCAATAACAAATTGGATAAAAACTGTGGAAAATATGAGCATTTTAAGAGACAAACTATTAAACGAGTATAAAATTAAATCATTTTGGTGCAGGCATTTTAACCAAGATCCTCTTGAAAACTTTTTTGGGAGCATACATAGTCTTTTTTTTTTGGGGTGGGAAATCATCAAATAACTTCTCCCGCTCTGGGTGGAGCAGGAGGGCGTGTCAGACTTTTACTGACTAAAACCCACCCATGTTCCATCAGTTGCCGGTGTGCCAGGGGCCGCGGTGTCTCTTTCGAACAACCCGCACCCCTGGCAGGCATCGGCCCTTGCGGAGCCCACCAGTTGGTGCTGACATCTTTTTGAGACGCGCGTGGAACACAACGCGCCGTCGACCCGGGCTTGGTCCTTACCGGACAGCGAGCTACCCATTACTCGCCGTCCGCAAGCCCGCGCAGCATACGTAGTCTTGGGGTGAGAAATAACTCGCCCACCTGTGCTGGGTTTGAAGCTGCATTTGCTTCTTTGTTAGTAAATAATATGAGCAGCAATTATTCTCCAGGGTACAATTGTGAAAAAGATTTCTGTTCAATATTTGAATCTTTTGAAAAGTTATTGTTTTCACAATATAAGAAAAAAGAAGAGCAATACTGTGCAGTTTATTTTAACGATTTAAATGATAATATAATTATTAATAATGAAACAAAAAATAGGACCCCAGAATAATTAGTCAGCTCGAATATGTAATAGGTAAAGCAATTTTTTTTTACAAAAATTGCAAAGACTGCAAAGTATCTTTGTATACAGATGACCCATCTAAAAACAGGTATCTGCAACACAGAGAATATAAAAAGGTAAAAAATACCTATGCTACCCAAGCGAAAATTTAACAAAAAGTTTATTTGAGATCCAGGATATTCTGCACCATATATTAAGAAATAAGTCACTGAAAATTAAAAAAAAAAAACTATTTGAAAACCATATTGCATATAAATGTAAATACACAATTTATTCAGTGCAGTTGCCACAGAAAAGACGTGATAGAATTTATATTCGATTTCTCAAGTAGGTTATTTGCCCATAATTGGTGTAAGTGGACCGCCCATAATTGGTGTAAGTGGACCAATAAGTTATTAAATGGTACCAGCACAACGAAAGATGTTGATTCGACTGATGAAATTCAGAATCAGGCTTTAATATATTACAGCAAGAGGCGCAAAAATAAGCAGAATAAGTAATATAAATAATTTTCTTTTCATTCTTTTTAATATAATTATTGTATAATTCGAATAAGTTTATTTATTTATTTATTCATTTACACATACAATTATTTCAACAGGCAGAACCCAAGGTAATAAAAGTTGTCATACTATACGACACCCAGAGACGCCACTCAAAATCTGATCACACACCTACACGGGTCCATGACTGACCAGTCTCAAGTAACGGCTCCGCGCCCTAGTTTTATGTTTTCATATCCACATTTGTTTGGAAGACATTCTTGCCTTCTTTGCTGTAATAATTTCCTCCGAACAAATTTTAAAAACATGTTTTAAAAATTATATAAATGATTGTTTTCTTTTTGTAATTATATTTAGGGTACTCAAAATAAGACTAATATTTTAAAAATATACAACTTATTCAAAATATACTCCTTAAAAAAAAGCAAATTTATAAGGCAGATCTTTCATTTGTTATGATTGTTTTACGAAATCAGTATTTTTTTTTTCAAACAGAGATTTCTCATAGAGTAAAAGTTTAATTTCCTGTCATTTCATTCCTTATAGTAACCTTCACTGCACTCTTTATTTGCTGTTTAATTAATAGAATTAACTTTTAAAGGCGACCAATTTAGACGCTTTAACGAAATATGCGTTTGAATGAGAATTAATATTGAGTCTCCTGTGTAACTCAACTAAGTATTAACTACACGTCTCGGCTTAGCACGGGTTTGTCTTTGTAGATATACATAGAGTGTGAAAGACTTTTTTAGATTTAATAGAAATAAATAATTATTCAATACATCACTTCCATGTAACTAGAACGATTTTAACAATGCACATCTAGTAAGCGTTCCAGGGGGGATTTTGTTTCATCTGAGTCGAGAGGCAGCGTGATACCTGAGCTAATTTATACAAAAGATATATAAAATGTATACTAAAATCTCTCTAATGAATTAGCCTACCTATTAGTGAAAACTACTTTTTTTTATTTTACTTCTTTCTAGGATACAACAATGAAGAATTTTGTATTAACAGAATAACTTGTGAGTTACTACCGAGAGTGTCAGTCTAAGAGGGATGTTGATAGAATGCATTATTTGTGTAATAAAGTTGCAAATACCCTAAGAGTGCCGGAATTGTCAAGTGACATAAAAAGTGTCTTAAGCAAACTGGTTTACACATACAAACAAAAGCTAGAAACATCACATAAAAACTGAGCGATGTAAAAACTCTAATAAAAATTGGTTTGAAACGTATGTTAAATTTCCTGTACCGAGCAGAGGATTAAAAAGAAGTAGTGGTTCGGGTGATCGTCCTGTTAACGGTCCTGTCGATTTTTAAGACTTCGAAGACTGTTCTGAACGTAGGAAACGCAAAAAGACCGAAGACGTTAGGAAGAATTTGACACCTGCTGAATTAGCTTTTGCTACACAAATGGAATACCGCGCAGCAGGAGAAGTTAATAAATCTAAATTGATAAAAGATATTTCTGCAGGTACAACTTTAAAATCAGTTGATGAACCACATGCATGCTGTACGCCAGACAAAGCTTTGTCTTTAGTTATTGAAAGCCACCTAACAAAACACCAATGCAATTTAATGCGTAAGTCTGCATTAGAGTTAAATTGCAATCTTTACCCTAATTACGAGTCTGTAACAGAAGCTAAAAAGAAGTGTTACCCCGAGGGTATTATGTGTACTGAAATAAAAGCTGAAGTATCTCTCCAAAATCTTTTAAACCACACTGCTAAAAGACTGTTGCTTTCTCTAATCTAATCTAATTTCTGCAATAATCTTTTGAAAAAACAAAAAAATTAGTATGATAAAAATGAATTACAGAAGGCAGGGAAAAATAGTAAACTTGTGTGGAAATTTATAAAAACGAATACTTTTAGAACGAAAAATCCCGAGCCTCCGCTTGATTTACTGTCTTCAGAGATAAATCCATCCGAAGCTATGATTAAAAATAACAACTTCTTTGCTAACGCTGGTAAAAAATTGGCTGAAAAATCGTTAAATTTTAATACTTATCCCCTCAAAACACGACTGCGACATCCTCTACAGTATTTTTTTTTGTTTTATTAGATACCGACGTTAACGAAGTTCTAAGATTATTATTCGGGTTAAAAGATGTCAGTGCTACTGGGTGGGATGACATACCTAATAATAAACTTAAAAAAGATTTAAATACATACTTGCCCCTCCGCTAACCCCACATTTTTCAGCTGTTTATCTAAAGGAATATTCCCCAAACTCCTTAAAAAAGCCTTGGTCACTCCTGTATTCAAGTCTGGAGACAAAAACTGTGTGAATAACTACAGACCCATTTCAGTGTTAACAGGACTTTCAAAAATTTTAGAAAAAAATATGAACTGTAGGTTGATAAAATATCTGGAAGATAACAAACTATTTTCAGATAACCAATTTGGATTTAGGGCCAGAAGATCAACTGGCCAGGCAGTAAACAAATTAACTAATTATATTACTATCAATCTAGATTATGGTATGCACACAATTGGTATCTTTCTAGCCTTGCCAAGGCCTTCGACACTACTTCTTGTACTCTACTTTTGCACAAGCTTGAAACACTAGGGATAAGAGGAGCACAACTTCGACTATTTACTGATAATCTCAGCGAGCGTCATCAATGTGTAAAAATAGGTCAGTATACAAGCTCTGAACTTATAGTGATTTTGGAATTCCACAAGGCAGCATTTTGGGCCCCACCTTATTTTTAATCTATATAAATGAACTGTGCAGCCTGCCACTTCAAAATGGTGTCATAATGTCTTATGCTGATGACACCGCTTTACTGTTCTCAAGCTAAATCAAAAGTTGAGGTCTATGAACATGCTCAAAATGGTTTTAACATGGTGTTCGATTGGCTCCATAATAACATCCTAACATTAACCCGCGAGCACTCGCGCTATGAGCATTTTGCTCACAGTAAATTTAAAACACGCGCCATTTTGTCAAAATTATTCGTACGTTCATCGTTCATTTGGTAGCTGAGTTTTGTTCTGTCCCCCACCCCTGTATGGAGTTCACTTCTCGCCAGTGTGCGCTAGTCACTTGGACAAGGTGGTTTGTTGCGCCTTGTACCATCAGGCGGCGTTTTGCTCATCGCGCGGGTATCGACGTAAGTACTTTTTTTTACTCATGACTTTATATTTTTTCATCTTAGCGACAGATTTACTGCTACTTTTATGTAATATTATGATTTTACATTACTAAAATAGTAATCTATTATGTATTTCAGATGGATCGTGATCGAAGGCATGAACAAGTTTTGGCATGGTTGATGGAGGTATATTTGGAAGACATTGAGGACCCGTCTTTTAGAGCCGATGATATTGAAAGCGATCGAGGCAGTGAACACGGTCATCATTCATTTCATTTCTTCATTGAATTGAATTGAATTGAAACGTTTTGTACCAGAATCTGAGTTACCAGAAAAATAAAAACCAAGTGGTATCTGCGCGGTTTGCCCAAGACGCAAAAATCGCAAGACCAAAAAGAGCTGCATTTACTGCCAAAAATTTTTATGTACCGAGCATAGTCGTACACTATGTGATATGTGTAAAGCTCGCGTATACGACGAAGATTAGTTATTTATATTTAGTTAAGTTTTATTTTGAAAAGTTTTTTTTTTGTTCAATTTTTTCCGTAAGACTGCCTTACAAGACTGGCAAATTAGTTCCTATGATTGTTAATTAAAATAAAAAAGATTTATATTGTTAACTTTTTGAATATATATTTTGTAGAATAAATAATGTGTATTTCATTTAATAAAATATTTTTTTATTAATATTTTTTGGTAAAACTTGCATTTATTGACATTCATAAACGTGAGCAAAATGCTCTACACGCGAGTGCTGATGTAATTTCTTGAGGCGCGAGTGCTGGCGGGTTAAATGCAGATAAAACAAAATACATTTTATTTGCAATGAGAAATACTAATATACCGCTTACTAATCTAAACATTTACGCACATAATCGTAGCACGTACGCTGACACTGCATGTTCTTGCACTACTTTGGCTAAAGCTGACCATTTGAAATATCTAGATGTCAGTCACTATTGACTCGAATCTAAATTACCGTAATCATATCGATATACTTTGTACTAGAGTGCGCAAATTAATATACATAGATACCTTGAATATATACAGAGAGAGTTTGTTCGAATGTTCAGGTAGTCTGAAATGTCCATAGGTACAATACATGACCCTACTCATTATTTTAAATGTTTTTTTATTTCAGACCGATTTATGAAAACGTGGAGCAGCTGCACCAGACCCACGCCACGCTGAATGCGCTGCAGTCGGTAGTGGAGGCGGTGGACGAGGTATATACCGTTATTGATTGTTTAGTGCCACATAATTCAATACCTAGTTTTAGGCTATTAGGTTCAAGTTATTATCGGAATAATAATAATACTGTACCACATTTTCGTGCGTGTAGCGTTTCGAGTGACCATAAAATATACTGAAGAAAAATGATTTCATTATTTGTTTTACTTTGACAGATAAGGCAGATGTTGTATCCAACCGCCGACGTGCGGGAGCGCATGCGGCGATTGGAACAACATTTACACCCGCTGCTGGTGTACAGGCCGCAAGAGGACGAGTACATGCCCATGCTGTGAGTACATACATACTTACTTAACTGCACATACATGATCTTCAAAGAACATACGTGGTCTCTGCCGTAGTCCCTGAAAGGTACCACAGGTATTTTTTTTACCCACGGTCCCTCCGAGAAATACAATGCTACCAAATTAAAATTGTAGTTTCTCCTGTAGTCCCTGGAAGGTCCGTCCCTCTGAGAAATACAATGCTGCCTGATTAAAATTGTACCTAAGTCAAGTCTTAACACAGTCAAAGGCATTATTTAAAAGGATGCAATACTTTTTATACATGTTTATGGGCGAATAGTTTATTTATCCTCAATACTTTATTGTATTCCACAAAGTATCTATTTAGGTGGTAAACATTAGATTAAGACTTGATTTAGGTACAATTTTAATTCACCTTTCAGGGCCTACGGGATCCCAACTACCATTTTAATTCAGCAGCATTGTATTTCTCGGAAGGACCACTGGTAAAAAAAATGCCTGTGGTACCTTTCAGAAACTATGGGAGGGACCACGGGTAAGGAACAAAATATTTGTTACATTTTGGTTTTCAATGTAGGTTCATATTCAGAAGTTTTCTTTTTTATTTACAAATCATTTTTTATTTACAAATCATAATTTGCAGGAGCGGACCCCGGCCTGCACCAGCAGCGGAAGCATCTCCTGAACCACCGTCTCGCAGCATCTGGCTCCAGTGGTTAAATGACCGTGTTGATTATGGGGAGCCCTGGTGATTGTTCTTGTCCAAACAACTCATCAGGGCTCCCCCAATAAACTATGAACTTTTTCCATGTTTTTTATTTTATTGTCATTACCCTTTGTTTCTAATTTCCATCACACTCACTAACATAAAGTAATGACTTTCAACAGGTAAGGCTGATAATAGGTAAGTTCGTTCGCCAAGATACATCAGCCGAACTGTATTATTTTACAAAATATTAAGGGGGAAGCGCTAAGCTAGCCCGCGAAATTCAAATTTTTATGAACTTGAGTTGTATTGATGATTTTTATGATTATAGTTCTATAAATAATATTTGATGCGGCCGCGAATCATATTTAGATCAACATACAACCTGCTAGTGACCTGCAAATTGCATAAAGAGAATTTGAGATTCATAGGATAATAATATTATTTTCAAATAAAACAATCCGCGTAAAACTAGGCAGTACGGTCTGATGACTTTAGCCTGATATTGAATGGCCATAAAATAAAAAGATAGGATGTTGTCGTTTCATCATTTGTAATACAAAGCAGAGTCCGATTGACCTCGATAATGGAATTTGAAGGGTTTCTGTAAGTATTCATAACTTTTATAACTACAAAACAAAGTTTTAGCGTGGGTTTAGCTGTAATATGTTGTGATGTGTATTTAAGTAGTTTTCTTTGAAGTTATTATTGCCGTAGATAAGAATTTCTCCTGTATTGTAGGTGCGTTTACAAACATCTTTATACATTTTTTGATAGACAAGACGAGGATACAAATCCCAGCGATTGGGTCCCGTCGGAGTCACTGCCTCCGACTGCCGCTGACTACGGCGGGCCCGGGGGAAGTGGCGGCGGGGCTGGGGGAAGTGGCGCCGGCGGGAGCAGCGGCGGTGCCGCGTCAAATTTGACGGCTTTGCTGCGGGCAGCCAAGCGAGCCGTCATAATTGACGACCAGCCCGCCAAACGGCCATGTCTCCGGCCAGATTTACCCACGCCTAAAGGGAAAGGCGTGGGCAAAAAAACAAAAAATAAAATATAAATAAAATTATTTGTAGGTTATTTTTTTTTATTGCACTCTCAAATAAATGTCAATAATAGCTACAACGTGACTCGGAAAGCGAGTTGTGGTGGGTACACCTCGAACTAATATTATTCCACCCTGACACGCGTAACATATTACTATGTAACAACCGACTAACGTCTGTAACAATCGAAATAGGTGTGTAGACACGTTTACCGACCCTTATTTTACGATGTTTTCGAAACAATAGGGATGCACAATGAACGCACAGGTGCGGCGCGCCGCACTCGAAGGAAGTTATGTAAATTACTCAGACGTGCATACGCGTCGCCAGCACATGGTAAAAGTCCGAAAACGCGCAGGTGCGTTGGCCGCACAAAAGGCCAACACTTGAAAAGTGGTTACATCAAGTAAGAGAATTGCTCACAGAGTATTTTGTACCTATGAATCTAGGTTTAAACCACATAAATAGGCAACAAATGGTAGACAGAAATCTTACAATACCTAATACATTGTTTGGAAACTGAGGGAGTTGACGGACCAATAGCTATTTTTGATGGAACATATTGTTATGTGGAAAAAAGTTCCAATTATCTGTATCAAAAAAAAAAACAAATAGCATGCACAAATACAGAAATCTGGTAAAACCATTTTTAATTGTTTGGACGGATGGGCATATTCTTGATGTTTTGGGCCCATACCCAGCCACAACTTCCGATGCTGACATCATGAAAAAAGAATTTGAAAATGGAAGACCTTTACGTGAATATTTCCGTCAGGGTGATGATGATGGGACTCCCTTTTCCGCACGTAGACTCCCATTCGGTCCGTTGTGCGTGGGGATTCTGGCTAACAAAGCCAGCCTAGCTCCGCCCAAAAGCACAGAAGCTTCCTGGGAGCTTCACAGGCTTCGCGGAGCGACCTCACTGTTCCGAGGATTTCTTCACGTTGAGAAGCCACGGCCTCGCATTCCAGGATGACGTGGGCGGCTGATTCCTCGGCGTCAAGGCAGCCTCTGCAAAGCGGGCTGTCTGTGGCGCCTATATTATGAAGATGTTTGTTAAGGGGGTTATGGCCCGTAATTGTTCCTATGATTATTCTAAGGTTATTTCTACTCAGGCTGAGAAGCTTTTTGGTTAATCGCGGGTGTACAGTCGGTAAAGCCAATTTTGACTGTCTACAGTCTGTAGCCCGTGACCATCGGTTGTTATGAAGTTCAGTTGATCTTTGGCGAATCCACGCACGAAATTGTGAGAAAGGCAGGGGGAGAAGTGGGTACGGGCCTAGCACGTTCGTATCTGAACCTCTCTTCGCAAGTTCATCTGCGGCGTCATTACCTAAGGATCCACTGTGCCCTTTGATCCACTGGAGGGTAATACGATTGGACGTCGATATACTCTCCAGAGCTAGATGGCACTCAAAAATTAGTTTGTTGTTGGTTTGTTTGTTTGCTAGGGCTTTAAGCACAGATAGGCTGTCGGATACGAATTTAATACCGTAATTCTGGATGCCTAAGCCCTTTACTGCTGTTGCGGCTTGTGTTAAGGCAACACATTCACATTGAAAGATTGAACTGTGTTTGCCTAGCGGTATGTGAAAGTTAATGTTGAGGTCAAGGGAGTGTACGCCAGCACCTGAACCGTTTTGTGTTTTTGAGCCGTCTGTGTAGATGCGCACTTCATTGGCTCCTGACTGATCCCTTTCTTCCTCTACTGTTTGTATGACATAGTTTTTGTTGAACATAGGTTGGTTTGGTGTTCTATCACACGGGGCAGCGATGAGCGGCTGGTACTCAATCGCCCGGTCCAGGATTTTAGCGTGTGGACTGGTTAAATTCTTGCCCCATATGCCCAGATGCAATAGCCTGATGGCAGCTAGTGCCGCCTCCTGCTGTATGTACAGGTCAAGGGGAGTTAATTGGAGGGCTATCTCCATGGCTGCTGTTGGGGTGGTTCTCATGCAGCCAGTGGTAGCTGAACAGGCCATTCGTTGGAAGCGCTGAAGTCTAGTAATGGTGGTCGAGAGCTCGGTCCTTGTCCACCAAACCAGAGCGCCATACGCCAACATTGGCCTTATCACCGCTTTATATAGCCACAGAGTAATCTTCGGAGAGAGCCCCCATGTTTTCCCTAACATTCTTTTACATTGGTAAAGTGCAATTGTGCTTTTATTCAGTTTGTAGTCAAGATGCTTGTTCCAGAGCAGTTTGCTATCAAGGATCACCCCCAAGTACTTGACTTCGTCTTTAAGTGTTAATTCTGTGTTGAAGAGTTTTGGAAGCCTGTGGGGTCCCAGGGTTCTCTTGTTGGTGAAAATTATTAGTTCTGTTTTCGCGGGGTTAACCGATAGTTCGTGTTTCGTGCACCAACTCTCGATTATTTTGAAGGCCCTTCTCATGAGATCGCACAAGATGCCCTCAAATTTCCCCGATATTAGAATTGCTATGTCGTCCGCGTATCCCACCGAGTACAGACTGCTAGCATTGAGCTCTGCGATGAGCTCATTTGCGACTAAATTCCACAGTAGTGGTGACAGCACCCCACCCTGTGGGCAGCCTCTACTCACGATACCTCGTGTGGTGGTGTTCACGGTAAATTGAATAGCACGGTATTTTAACATGTTATTAATCCATTCTATGAGTGTTCGCGCAACACCGTGCGTGGCAAGTGCCTGTTCGATGCTGGCGAATTTAGTTTTGTCGAAAGCGCCCTCTATATCAATGAAGGCGCCTAGGGTTGGGTTTTTGGCTTTGAGACCATTTCCTATGCGTGAAACTACGCTATGGAGTGCTGATTCAGTTGATTTGCCTGCACAGTAGGCATGTTGATTAGGATGTAAAGGTCTTTGTACCGAAATTTGGGATCTGATCTTCCTATCTCCCAGCCTCTCCAGTGTCTTTAAGAAGAATGAGGAGAGGCTTATGGGTCTGAAAGATTTGGGCTGGGTATAGTCGCCCCTTCCTGGTTTCGGTATAAAGATTATTTTTACCTCTCGCCATTTCAAGGGGATGTAGCGGTGGGCAAGGCAGGCTCGAAACACCCTGATGAGGTATTCAGCCAGTAAGTGTCGGCTCCATCTGAGCAGAGCTGGGAATATACCGTCCAGTCCCGCTGCCTTGAAAGGTAAGAAGGTGTTGATTGCCCATGTTATTTTGTCTTTATCGATTACCTCTAACGCCACTTCCCAATCTGAGCTGCTCGTTTCCCTCTCACTATGTGGTTCCCAGCTTTGCTGGGTGGCAATCTGGCAACCCGGGAAGTGGGTGGTTAGGAGTAGTTCGCTTGTCTCAGCGTCGTTTATTGTGTACGTGTTGTCTGGTTTTTTCAGGCATCCTATTGAGTGGTCTGTCTCTTTAGCAAGACAGGTTTTGACTCTCGTTGCCTGGTTGTTGCTTTCAATGTTAGTACAGAAACGCCTCCAACTATTCTTACCTCTGAGGCGTATCAGTTTTTTATAAGTTTTACGAGCTGTTGTATAGCGGTCCCAGTCTACCGGCGACCGTGTGTTCCTAGCTCTGTTGAACAGTCTTCTCAGCTTGCGTCGATGTCTTTCCAGTTCAGGGCTCCACCAGGAATGGCGAGCACCCTGCCTTGGTACTGTGAGAGGACACGACTGTTCATAGCTAGATAAAAGGATAGATGTGATGTTATTTACATGTTCGTCTAAATTGGTTACTGCTATTTCAGCCGGAAGGGCGGGTTTCCGTCAGGGTGATGCATTTATATTAGATAGGGGCTTTCGTGACTCATTACCTTTGTTGCACCAATGTGGATATAGGACATACGTGCCTGCTTCGTTGGAGGATGGTGAAACACAGCTATCAACTAGCGAGGCAAATAAATCAAGCGCAGTCACCATATGCCGTTGGGTGGTTGAAATTGTCAACGGCAGATTTAAACGCGATTTTAAATTATTACGGCAAAATTATTTCAACGTAGCCAGTAAAAGTTTTATGAAAGATTTTGAGGTGGCTGCTGCCCTTTTAAATAAGTTTCATCCTCCTATAGTTGATCGTGTAGATGCTGTGGGAATAATACAAGAAATAGATAGGTATATGAATGTAGAAAACTAATTAGCTGATTTTATTATTAGGAATAATTATAATAGGCGTCGAGCTAATTTTGAAGCTATCACCGTACATGATGAAAACCTTAACGATTTTCCACAGCTCTCGATAGTGAACTAATATTGATTTCTTTAGGAACATACCAAATCAAGCAGGCACGTTTTTACTACGGTGAACATGTAAGAGGAAATGATGGTTTTAATATAGAAGTGTGCAGGGAGGTCAGCAGTAGCCTTCTTCGAGAGCTGTCTGCTGCCAATACCTCCTGGTTACTTAGGGGTCGCATACAATCCCGATATATAAGTCGAAAAACATATTTTATTTATATTTTAGTCGACGGCTCTCGTAGAGGAAGGAAGGCTATAGTAATGCATTACTGTAATTGTATAGTAGGGAAACGAACTGTAGGCTGTTGCGCTCATATAATGTGCATTATATGGTACCTCAGCTGGGCTAGGTACCAAGATCATATAGTACCATCTGCACAATTTCTAGACGACATTTTAATTATAATAGAGGACGAATAAAACACAATATTAAATGATTTTTTATTTTATTTTAGACATCCTTTCCCTATCTCCTTACCTGTTACCTACCTATCGCTTGAAGTCGTTGACGTTCATTCATATGATATTTCAAACATTTTCTAGTAAATATAATAACTACACACACCGGCAAAATTAGAGGAACACAAAAAAAATACATTATTTTTTGAGATTTGATGACTTTTATTTATTGTTTTCGCGGCATTTGACTTCATTTGTTTATTATATGTAAGAGAAAAACAAAATTGAGGGTTTATTAGGATTTACTTTAAAGAGAAACAATAAAAGTGGTTAATTTGGATTTTTTTGATGTTTTCTAATGCGTAAGGACAGAGCAAAATTAAAAGTAAAATCAATAGAATTAATAGCGCGTGTTGGTTCCTCGTGCCCTTATAAGGGCTTGGATACGTCTACCCATGCTCCTTATGACACCTTCAATCATTTCCTGAGGCAGTGTCCCATTCTTCAACCAGCGCCAATTTCAGCTCTTCAACATTTCTAGGGCCTGGATTTCTTGCCCGGACCCTTCGTCCAATCATGTCCCAGACATGTTCTATTGGATTCATGTCTGGCGATCGTGCTGGCCAGTCCATCTGGGTTATACCAATCTCATTAAGGTAATCACACACTATGTGCGCAGTGTGGGGCCGTGCATTATCGTGCATAAACACAAAATCTGATTCTATGAATGGGGCAAAAGGGATAACATGGGGCTCTAGGATCTCAGTTATATACCTGTGTGCAGTCAGAGAACCGCCATCGATGATGACCAGAGCGATGCGTGCTGTCAAACTTATACCACCCCACACCATAACAGACCCTCCACCGTAAGACGTTGTTTCGGAAAAATTTGCTTGATGGTAACGTTCTCTTCGTTACCTCCACATCTTCTCCCTTCCATCGATGAAATTTACACAAAAACGGCTTTCATCAGAGAATAAAACTGTACTCCACTCATTGGACCAATTTTGATGTTGGCGAGCGAACGCTAATCTTGCTATTCGATGGCTCACCTCAAGTTTAGGCGCTTTTGCTGGCACGTATGACTTCAAACCAACTTCATTTAACCTTCTCCTCACTGTTCGTTCACTAACACGTACGTTACGCACTTCTTCCAAAAGATTTCGGGTCTGAACAGCCGTTTGACGACGATTTCTCAAAGTTTGCACCCTTATAAAACGGTCGTCTACGGCACTGGTTGCACGATTTCTGCCTTTGCCTCGCCTGCGGACATAAGATCCTGTCTGTCTGTATCGTTGCACATTACGGTGGATCACGGATACTGATACACCCAACGTTCGACTGACTGAACGGTAGCTGTGACCTTCCTCAATCATTGTTACAGCCGTGGCGACTTCAGTTGCTGGCAAATCACTCATTCTGTATGCAATACAATGTTAACTCTCCAAACAAAACAAACAAAATGAGCTAGGGCCACCATTGACTGCTTTAACCAACATTCTTATCAAAAACACTCAGAAGCGTAAATTGTAAACAAACGCTTAAGAGACTATAATTTATGTTAGAGGGTTGAAAACTGTCAAAAATCCCCTTAATTTTGTATGAAAAAAGGGTAATCATTCAAATAACAGAACCACTTGTCGAAATACCCACAAGTTTTGGAAAAAAGGCACCTTTTTTTTGTGTTCCTCTAATTTTGCCGGTGTGTGTATTAGTGCAAAAGAACACATTTTGCACTTCAGGAATCAGCTGTTAGTTATAGATTGTAACATAACCTCATCATTTCAGCCGAAAGACGTCCACTGCTGGACATAGGCCTCCCCCAAAAGGGGGGGTTTTGCCATAATCGCCACGCTTGGCAGGCGGGTTGGCGATCGCAGTATGGTGGTAAAATGCATAACCTCACTTTTACTTAATCTCTTTATCTCTTATATCTCTGTTCTCAGATTGACAAAATCCGCAGAATTTTCAGTGAAAGGTTGATAATATATAAGCTATTAATTGACACCACTTTCATCTTCTTACACCTAGGCCCAAGATTGTATGTAATCGATTCAGTCTTTTTTTTCTTTCCAACTTTTGCTGTCTCATTGTCGGCAAATTCAGGTAATTTCAATTGTCAAATTACTGTCAATTTTAAACTAAAGTGGCTATTAGATTTCTTAGAATATTATAGAAATACAAACTTTAACCACTTTTATCTGTAACTTTTACCATTTTAACTGCAAACGAAATGGCTGAAGAACTATAAATTGAACCTGTGTTTAGAGCCACAACAGGAATTCGATTTGTTAAGCATCAAGCTGGTGGTTTACCTATTTTGGTATGGTAATTTTATTCTGGGCGCATCGTTGTCACACATAATCATATAATGATCGTAAATATTGTACTTGAAACATTTTAAAAGAGTAACGGTGGAGTTTCTTGCCCATTCTTCTCCATAAGAAACTACATTTTGGAAGGGGCGACTAGAATCAATTCTATTTTAATGTAAATGTTGACGTTTAAAAGTGCCTTTTAAGTGCCTATTTGAAATAAATGCTTTGACTTTGGTGAAACTGCCCGCGATGAGCACATTATAACATCTCCAGAAAAAAAAATTGAGGTTGAATTTTTCAACTCTTTTGGACACTACATTAATTTCAGTCAATGAAAGATTTGAACAGTTATATGAGTACTCGGAATCTTTGTCTTTTTTGTACGCACGGCTCACTGTACGGAAATCCTATACAATGCGAGATCAGCTTATACTGGAAATGAATAACTTGATGTGTGGCCGTGTGTACAATATAAAACAGATTCCGGAAAAAGCCGACCTTGCTAAACTCTGTGGTGATCACCAATTAAAATTAACTGTAGACTAGAAGTTAGTTAAAGATGGTTGTATGTTGTGTGATGAACTCGTAAGTCTAAAATCTTTTTTGCCTGATCGGAATGTGGTTTACTCCTGTTTTTGTTTAAAATTTTATCAAAGATCGCAACTTACAAGAACTGTATCCAAATGTATGGATAGCATTGCGAATATTATTGACTATACCTGTAACGGTTGCTAGTGGGGAGAAGAGTTTTTCTAAGCTTAAGCTGATAAAAACCTATCTGCGATCGACAATATCTCAATCTAGATTAACAAAATTGGTAGCTTTGTCAATCGAAAATGAAATTGCTGAAAACATCGACTTTGATAACCTAATAAAATGGTGACCTGAAACACAGGTTTTTTTTTCGAAAAACCTATATTAGGCACCAGTCTCTCACAAGGATGGCATACAGCTGGGACATTCTATGTACACTTCTATGTACACTTTAATAAAAGAGTTCGCTGATAGAAAGGTTATAAAGTAAAATTTTATTAGTTAATTTTTTTAATAAATGGATATTTCTTTTACTGAATAGTTGTTTCATCACCTTGTTTTCGTTTTAAAATTGCAGTTAGGAGGCGCCGCAGAAATCTCGCCCAGGGCGCTGGTAGGTCTAAAACCGGCACTGGGTGCACGTGAGGGAGAGGCAGTATATGCGCCCTCACGGCCGTAGTCGCCGCGGGCTGACGCCCTGGGCGTCGGGAATCCCAGGCTGATTCCCGGCCACCGTAGGCGCGGGCTTGCGGACGGCGAGCAATGGGTAGCTCGCTGTCCGGTAAGGACTAAGCCCGGGTCGACGGCGCGTTATGTTCCACGCGCGCCTCAAAGAGATGTCAGCACCAAATGGGGGGGTCCGCAAGGGCCGATGCCTGCCAGGGGTGCGGGTTGTTCGAAAGAGATAGCACGGCCCCTGGCAGACAGGCAATTGAGGGAACACGGGTGGGTTTTAGACAGTAAAAGTCTGACTCGCCCTCCTGCTCCACCCAGAGCGGAAGAAGTTATTTTATGATTTCACACCCAAAAAAAAAAAAACTGGTTGTTTCTCAGAATAAAGATATTTCATTATAACATTTTGTTTTTATTATTACTAGCCAATATAAAAAATGGCTCTAAAATAACCCCTAGACGTATTTAGTCTCGGGGGGTGTGCAACAGATTGCGCTGGCGCCATCGCTTTTGATGACATTTATTTTCTATGCTCTATCATATATTCTCTAACTCATCTTCACAACAACAACCTTACCTATATCAAATTATTTCTTGCGTTTTAGAAATCGAACCATAACGCCTCTTGAACAAATATTGCTTACATTGCGATTCTACGCCACCGGCACCATGCCACGATACTCTGGAGATTTTTTTGGGATATCAAAATCATCCGCATGTAAAGTTATCCATGCGGTCTCTGGAACTATTTGCACTAAATTGAATAATTTTGTTGAAATGCCGCACACCACAGAGGAAAAAGAGAAGTAATGTGTAAGCAATCAAGCAAAACATGTTTTAGGCTTCTGTGTCATTAGACATTTTTTTTACAGACATTTAAAGCTCAGAAAAATTAAAAAAATTGTACAATACGTCTTTTAAACCTTATTAAAAAAAAATGGTAAGACTTCGTCTAAGACAACCATGGCTTAAATGGTTCTAAATTGTCTATACTATCTTCACCTTAAAGCTTTGCACCCATCTTCCAATCACCCTGTATAACTACTATCAAATAAAAAAAATGTAACTGCTATGTATTATTTTTAAAACTAAAACATACTTAATTTAATTTCAGGGGGTGATAATGCAGAGCTTTATAGAAATAGAAAGGATGTATTTTCTATAAACACCCAGGTAGTAGCAGACGCTGACCTACAAATAAGGGATATAGTTGCAAGATGGCCAGGCTCTGTTACACGACAGCACTATCTTCAACAACAGTAGAGTTATATCTAATGAACTCCCAACAACTAGGCAGGTGCTATCTTTTGGGAGATCGTGGCTATGCATTAAAGACATTTATTAACACCACTAGCAGATGCCCAAAACGCAGCTGAAAAGCTCTACAATGAGAGCAAAATCAGAAGTAGAAATGTAGTGGAAAGAACATATTTATGGTGTTTGGAAGAGATTTCCATGTATATATTGTTTATGCTCTCAACTAAGAGTTAAATTAGATAATGTGCAAGCTATTATCGTCAGCACTGCAATACTGCATAACCTATGCATTAGAAATAGAGAAGATTTACCCAGCGGTGAAAGTGTTTTAATCAAACTTGAGCAAGAAAATATTACCTTCCCAATGACAGCAAATGATCAGCAATACAGAAGAGATCTCATAACAACATACTTTTCCTCATAACTAAACACCGAAGGTGCTCAGTAACCATAATTATAATTTTATTAATAATGGTGCATTTTATTTTCCTACTGATCAACACTTTAAAAAGTATTTGCTTTATTAAAATATATTTTTGCCTTTACATTCTCATATTTACATTTTTCTTATACTATCTCATACATTATTTCTTAAAATGAACTCCAGTTCGTGCAATTCTTCCTTGTGTTTCATGTTTCGTTCATGTTCTTCCTTGGCATACTACGAAAGATCTCTCTCTCGCTGCTGCTTTTGTGTCAAAAACTCAATTTTGCGATCAGTATGCATAATGATGCAGGGATATACCTGCCACGCCTCTTTAAATAACAAATCACAAAACGACGGTGTTGTAGTATTCACTAAGACGTCCCTACGATGTACTGTGCACGAACCCAGAGGCCGTCAGCGCAAAAGTGGCCTAACCCACAATTTTTCATATTCGTACTTATCTATTGCAATTTATTTAAAATATAATAAATTTTCATGCAAAACCGGCCTATCCCTAGTTTCATCCATGGATAGCAGATGGCGTTGTAAACATTCTTTTTGCACCTAATTTTTTAGCCTGCGACGCAGTGTAAAAGTGGCCTAACCGAGCTTAGGCCACTTTTGCCTTCTGGCAACATTTGGTGTTTTGGCGGGTTAGACTGACAGCTGTCGTCGAACGAAATGTCATATTTTATTTTTCCTGCTCAAACCGCTAAAACTTTGTTGAAAAGTTTTAGAAAACTTATTTCTGAATACTTCGAAAACATAAAAAACTATTTAAGAACTATGAACGACTTGAAAATGCAGATGATGTGGAAGAAAATATGCGATGTAAGTACCTACATCAAATAAAGAATTACTCAGTTAATTTTGACGTGAAAATGTTTAGGTACTACAATGAAAGTTTTGTTTCAGCGCTCTTTGGTTCTGATTACCAAGATTCAGGATCAGAATATTGTCCCTCAGAACAACACTCTTCATCCGATTTGGAAGATGTTTTGCAAGAGGGACTTGAAAGTTCAAGATTAGAAGAAGACAGAATCGCAAGGAAACCAAAGAAGAGAATCAGAAAAACTGAGAATCGGGCTAGGAATGTGAAGAAATCAAAACGTAATAAAGAAGAGGAATATGTCAACTACAAGGGGGTGTAACTGTACCAGCTAAGACACCTAAGGTAGGATTGTGCTCCAAGCAAATGTAACGTAAAAATAAATTGTGACCAACAAAGGAAATCAAAACGTAATAAAGAAGAGGAATATGTCAACTACAAGGGGGTGTAACTGTACCAGCTAAGACACCTAAGGTAGGATTGTGCTCCAAACAAATGTAACGTAAAAATAAATTGTGACCAACAAAGTAAGATATTCAAAGAATTCTATACTTTGGCGAATTTCGACTTTCAAACATCTTATTTGTTTTCGCTTATCAAAGTTGTTTCTAAGTCTCGTACTTACACCAGTAATGAAAACTCAAGAAGACAAATGACAAGACATTACTACTTGAGTGACTCTAAAGGAATAGAAGTTTTAGTATGCAAAAAGTTCTTTAAAGATAATTTATGTGTCTCAGATGGTCGTATTAGTAGACTACTTAAAAACAAAAGTTCTGTGACAACTCCACCTCTGGATCGCCGAGGTCATTCAGTATCAGCCAATAAAACACCCAGTGATAAGATCAATGAAATCAAAGATTTCATCAACTCAATTCCTTCATATGAGTCTCATTATTCATTGCATAAATCAATAAACCGCAAATTTTTAGCACCAGATTTAAACATGAATATTTTATATGGTCTTTATAAAGCCAAAGTTTGTAACCCAACTTCAAAGTTTATTTTTAGTAAAACTTTTAATGAAGAGTTTAACTTGAGTTTTCATGCCCCTATTACTGACTTGTAAGCGCTGTGATTCATTAGATATCAAAATAAAAGTTTGTGACAATTCTAATGATGAACTGAGATTGAAAAATGAAAAAAAGTTACATCTACTCAAAGCAAGTTCAGCAAGAGAGGGCATAAAAAAGGATGTAGAAATGTATAAGAATGATGAAAATGTATGCATAATTTCATTTGATCTAATGAAGACCCTACCAACTCCGGTAATAAGTACAGGAATATGCTATTACAAACGTCAACTGTGGACATACTGTCTCGGTATACATAATATGAAAACAAATGATGTGTATATGTTTATGTGGGATGAAAGCATAGCTTCTCGTGGCCCACAAGAAATAGGTTCCATAATGTATTTCCTTAAAAACATTGCAAAGTGTGAGCATTTGATTATTTACTCTGACCAATGTGGCGGCCAGAACCGCAACATTAAAATGGCAGTTCTATGCCAATACATTGTTTCCAATCCTGAGTTTACAACAAAGAAAATTGACCACAAATTTTTAGTAAGTGGACATTCGTACATGACTTGCGATCAAGATTTCGGTTTAGTAGAAAAACAAAAACGTTTTTTATAAAACATTTATGTTCCTCAAGATTGGAACCAAGTGATTTTGGCTGCCCGGAAAACAAGACCATTCATATCATTAATATGACAAAAGATATTTTTTTTTCCACTCAGTCACTTGAAAGAAACATAACAAACAGAAAAGTTTCTGTAAGCAAGGGTAAATTTGAGTGGCTAAAAATGCAATGGTTAATGTTTCATGAAATGCATCCATCCATTCAAGGTTTTTTTTAAGTACTCCAATAATATTGATGTTCTCTTTGAAGAGGTTGATTTGAAGAAACGCAATTCTGTTTTCATCCAGAACCTAAATATTTTATATCCTGATGATGGTCATGTCGTAAGTGATAAGAAAAAGAAAGATTTAATGGACTTATTACATTTTATACCACCTGTAAATCATTGTTTTTACAATGAGTTAAAGACATCAGCAGCTGAATGATATTATTTTCAATGATGAACCTATCGATGACTAGTATAAATTCCATTTAAGTACTGTTTAAATTAAAATCAATTCAATCAATTCAATTAATTTGAAAAATAAAAGGTGATTTCATTTACATATTCATTTTATTTTTGGCCTAACCTTCTAGATATTAGTGAAAATATATAGTTTATTTAAATGCAAAGGTGGCCTATACCACAAAAAAAATATTAATTTGTGATTATTTTCCAAAATAATCTTCTTCATCAAAAAAAAATGTACCATAGTGACTAAATAAAACACACCTGGAAACTAAATTCAAATATAATATAATTACTATGTATTCAATTTAAATTCATGAAAATTCAAACCTCATTTTCTCCATACTAACTATGTTGAGCTTAGGCCACTTTTGCGCTGACGGCCTCTTTTGATGGCGTTAACTGCCTTGTTTGCACCACGGATAACGCAGTTATCGTCTATTTGTATCGCTCCCCGTCATATTCTAACTTAGATCGTTTTTACAATAGCCTAAACATTTTAGCGTGCACTATGAGTCACTTCCACAATGTGGTTCTTATTAGAGATCTCAACGTAGATATTAAACCTAGTAACCATGACCGGAACTCAGATCATTATCTTACACTTACAGCCACACTTGGGTTGCTCCCAGCGCACCTTCGCCCTACCAGATCAGAAAACTGATTTAACCAATAACTTCTTCATCTGTAGCATCCAGTCCAGGCCTGGCGCATTCGGCGATTTCATCTCCCACTGGATCCACGACCTCAGTCACGAATGGTGAGTGTTATTTTTCCACTTTATGCTAACTTATTAGTATGCGTATTATTTAGTATGTGGTTTATTTCAGAACCATCTATATTCGTTGAACTTGAGGACGAGGTGGCTATGTGGGAGCGAAACATCAGACAAAATCCGGGGAGCGAAGTCGACGAAGACCTACTGGATACGGACCTCCACGACATTTGTGTGCCTCGGCGCAGGAATTTTGCCGAGCATCCGGCAGACCTGGACGACGTCGATCCGGATCTGCTCCAGGCAATGAATGTTCTCAACGCTCACGACGATGCCGCTTTCCGGAATTTAGTGAGCGGTGATGAGATGCTTCATTTTGACTGGAGCAGCGATCCAGAATCTTTCACTGGCATGCGGGAAGTATTCTCTGGATCATTGGAGCCAACATTCGCTACACATGGTCTGTCTGAATTAGATATTTTCGAGAGGATTTTGGATGAGACTATTATGAATTTAATGACAATAGAAACCAACCGATACGCCAACCAATTACTTTCGAATCCAAATTTAGCACACACTTCAAGATTAAGGAGATGGAAAGACGTATTTGTAGTTGACCTGTGGAGATTTTTTGCAATTATTATGATCCAAAGTTTCATCCCAAATCCTATCGAAAAGGATTATTGGTATCCAGAATACCCATACTTGAAAAATGGAAATTTTCACGACATCATGCCCTTCAGGAAATTTACTCTTATTAAGAAATGTCTACATCTTTTAGACAACACAGCCATCCGGGAACATACAAAACTTGGTAAGATTATGCCAATTATTGAACACCTAAACCACAAATTTAGCAATTTATGCCTACCCGAGCAGAACATATTGTTGTGGAAAGGGCGACTTACTTTTTCTTAGCTCATCTCCACCAAAGCGGCTCGGGTAGACATAAAAAGCTACGAACTGTGCGAGTCCTAGACGGGCTACTTATGGAAGATGGAGGTTTATGCCGGCAAGGGACAGGGACATCAATTTTCTGAAGGGGATGACGTCGAAAAGGAGTTGGGACGAACCAGAGGGGGCAACATCCCAGATCGTTTATGGACTGGTTCGCCCTCTGTTAAACAAGGGCAATACATTAGTTATGGATAATTTTTATAAGACTCCACATTTGTCTGGTGCATTAAAGAACAAGAAAACTGACGCGATTGGGACCCTCAGGATCAATCGCGAGTTTGTTCCTGACAGTATTCGGGGTAAAACGAAGGGCAATATGCGCACAGGCGAAATAGCATACAGCCAAACCAAAGACCTGTCTGTGGTTTTATGGAGGGACACCAATCTCGTCTCACTGATTTTTACTTACCATAAAGTAGAAGTCAGAAATACAGGGTTTATAAATACACACATCAAAAAAGTCTAAGCAACACGCATCATTTACCGAAACTGCATGTTTTATAAAATTTATACTTTATTTTTTTCTTAACAATGTAGATTAGTATACAATCTTTATGTTCTCGGACATATACCGGCTGATTTTTTAAATAGATACTTTTCGATTGTGTTTTGTTTTCATGACAATAAAAGCTAATTATTTTATTCCGATTTCATGTGTTTTCGTTGCTTGATAAATTTGGTATTTATCTCACTTTTATCATTTTGAGATATACAGTTATTTTTTATTGAGTGGTGAGTAATTTTTTCTCATGGAGCGACGCCATTTGACTGCTGATGAAATGCAGAGAGCTGTAGGAATACTACAAGCGGGAAGAAATCAGTCCCAGGTATATCGGCATTTTGGTGTCAATAGGAGCGTGATTTGTCGTCTTTGGCAGCGTTACGTTAATACAGGGGATCCTGCTGAGCAGCACCCAGGACGTGGAAGGAGTACAACTACTCGACAAGACCGGTACATAAAACTGACTGCAAGACGTCAGCATATGTTAACCGCCCGGGAGATACGTTTAAAGGTACAATTCTCAAGCGGTGTTGTTGTTAGCCACCAAACCGTGAGAAATAGGCTGCATGAATACGGCCTACGAGCACGATGCCCAATTAGGTACCCACCTATACATCATGGAAATCGCGCCCGTCGAAACGAATGGTGCAGGGAACACTTGACATGGACCCAGGAGCAATCGGATAAAATTTTATTTTGCGATGAGTCCCGTGTCGGATTTAGGCCTGATACGAGAAGGGTAAGTGTGTATCGTCGTCCCGGAAATGCTAAACGGTTGAGATGCGTCCAGGAAGAGCACCCTTACAGTGGCTCCACAGTGATGGTATTGACGGGTATTATGAAGAACAGACGAACTCAGCTCGTTTTTGTAGATGGCAATATGAACGCTGAAAGTTACGTTACGTACGGCCCGGGAGGCGTTGGCTCTGCTTGGGCTCAATGCCCAGTCGAGGCCGCAAAGCAACTCGCTGACGCCGGTCGACTCCTCGTTGGCTGGAGCTCTGCCAGAGTGAGGATCCTGGAGGCTCGGCCCATGAGATGCTTCAAATGCATGGAGAGGGGGCTCACTCGTTATAAGTGTACCTCTAGCACGGACCTCAGTGGGCTCTGCTTCCGCTGCGGTAAACCGGGGCATTTAGCTTCGACATGCTTGGCCGACTCTCACTGCCTATTATGTGAGCTGACAAAGCTAGCGGCCAACCACGTTGTTGGGAGTAAGGGCTGCAAGCCGCCAGCCCCTTAAAAAAGGAAAGAAGTGACCGCTTCGACCCCGGCCGCTTCTAGTGTGGTGCGACTGGAGCAGTCGCAAGAGGAGATAATGATTGCGGGCTAATTATGGACCCAGTCCGGAATCATTGTCTCCTCCAGACGAACCTAAACCACTCTGCCGCTGCACAGAACTTGCTCCTTCAAACTATGGCGGAGTGGTCGATCGACGTGGCCGTTGCGGCGGAGCCGTATTTCGTCCCACCCCGCCCTGACTGGGTGGGCGACGTAGACGGTTCTGTTGCCATCATCGGCTCTACGGCCTCTCACTCCCCACCCCTCTCGGTCAGAGAGGGGTCCAGGATATGTTGCGGTCGCGCGGGGGAACGACATACTCCTCGGAGTATATTTCTTCCCAAACAGAAGCCTGGCCGAATTCGAGGACTTCCTGGATCGATTGGGAGCCTCGGTTCGGCGAATGACGTCGGGTCATATAATGGTCATGGGGGACTTCAACGCAAAATCTATCGCGTGGGGTTCCCCAAGAACTGATGCTAGAGGAGAAGCAGTCGAAGAGTGGGCGGTAGCTGCAGGCCTCTGTCTCCTAAATAGAGGGTCTGCTAATACATGTGTGCGACAGCAGGGGGGGTCGATAGTAGACCTTTCGTTTGCTACCCCTGCCATTGCCACACGTGTCGAGGGCTGGCGAGTTCTGGAGAGCGTGGAGACCCTATCGGATCACTTGTATATCCGGATGAATGTCTCCGCCTCACAGGAGTCGGGAGTATCTCCACGCTCTGAAGTTCGGCACTATCCACGCTGGGCGGTGAAACGGCTAGACGGCGACTTGTTGGTGGAGGCAGCCATTGTCCAGGCATGGCTATATTCACGGCCTTCCACCGAAGGGGTTGATGCTGAGGCTGACCGATTTCGCGATGCCATGACGGCTGTGTGCGACGCTTCCATGCCTAGAACGCGTAGTCGGCCCCCAAAAAGGGAGGTCTACTGGTGGTCCCGGGAGCTGGCGGACCTCCACGAGGCCTGTATTATTGCCCGGAGGTCCTACTCACAAGTGCGCCGACTGCGCCACCGTAAAGAGGAGCTGGAATCCCAACTGTATGAGTCCTACCGAATCGCCCGGGCAGCTCTGCAGTTGGCGATCTTCCGAGCAAGGGAGCAGGCGAGGGGTGATATGTTGGACGGTCTAAACCGAGATCCTTGGGGACGCCCATATCGTGCGGCGAGGAATAAACTTCGCTCCCAGGGCCCCCCACTAACGGAATCCCTCCGCCCTCAGTTCTTCGCCAAAGTCGTGGAAGCACTTTTTCCGAGCCAGGCGGGGTACACGCCTCCGATGATAACTCCATCAGCTGATACTCAGGACGCCGAAGAGGAGACTCCTGTGATCACAGATGCGGAGATGGGGGCAGTGATCTCACGGGCGCGTTCAAAAACCACCGCCCCAGGGCCGGACGGGGTGCCTGCAAGGGTACTGGCTCTGTCGCTGGGTGCGATGGAGGGTCGACTTAGGGAACTGTTTGACGTCAAGACGGTTTCCTAAGCCTTGGAAAGAAGGTCGTTTGGTTCTGCTACAAAAGGCTGGACGGCCCCCGGAGTCCCCTTCGGCCTACAGACCAATAGTTCTACTGGACTAGGTGAGGAAGATGCTAGAGAAGATTATCGCTACCCGCATCGTCCGGCATTTGGAAACGGTTGGCCCAAATCTGTCGGATGCCCAATTTGGTTTTCGATGCGGGCGTTCAACCGTGGATGCCATTATGCGTCTCAAGACCCAGGCGAAAGACGCGGTAACGCAAGGGAACGTAATGTTGGCGGTGTCATTAGACATTGCAGGTATTGTCGGGGCATGGCTGTTTTGGCAAATACCTGCACACAGTGGCAAGACGGGAGGCGACTCCCGTGTGTCACCAATGTGGTTACAGCCAGGACACGGCCCTGCACACTCTTGAGCAGTGCCCTGCCTGGGAGGAGCAGCGCCGAGTTCTGGCAGCAGATATTGGGGAATACCTGTCGCTGCCGGTCGTTGCTAGGACTATGGTCGGCAGTGAAAGGGCTTGGGTGGCGGTTGCGTCTTTTTGCGAGGACGTAATCTCGCTGAAGGAAGCGGCAGAGCGGATCAGGGAGGCAGATTCTCTCGCTGACTCGATTCGTCCTAGAAGGGTAGGACGGCGCAGGCACGCGGATAGCCGACTTGATGCCGCCATAACAGGGGTCAGCGGGCGATAGACCGGGGACTCTATTGTTCACGCTGCATGGACCGTGGAGTTGCGGTAATGTCCCAGTGCACCCGGACATCGCCGACGGAGGAAGGAGCCCGGAGGCGGGCAAAGAAGAGGGTGCCCAGAGGTGGGCTACGCTGGATGGGTCGCGAATGTCATGCGTAGCAGTTCTCGCGGCCCACCCATCAAGGCAAAAGTAGGTGCACAGGTGGAGTTTTTAGTGGGTGCGAGCCCCACATAACCAGGTCGTCTCCCCGGACGGCCTGGTATGAGTAAGGCATTTACTCCGCTGGAAAAAAAAAAGGTTAGAACTGTGACCAAAAGGGCGCGAGCCGAGTGTTACCGGCCAAACCCAATTTCAGGCCAAACTAGTTTTTCCTAGGCCAAACAGACTTAATCCTACGCGTGATACGTCGCAGCCAACTAGCTTAATTAGCCGTTTCGTTAAAAGCCTTTGGAAGTAACGCTCGCCGGCCGCTGCCGCGGCACCGCTCGCTGCGCTCGCTCGGCTCGCGCCCATTTGGTCACAGTTCTAACCTAACCTAACCCATTTAATCGGGGTGCCCCGGCTTAATATACCAGTTTGGCCTAGGACAAACTAGTTTGGCCTGAAATCGGGTTTGGCCGGTAACATATACAAAGTGGTTATGATAATACGACAATAAATTAAACTTCGCATACCTCAAGACATTCTCAGTCTACATATAAAAAATCATTTGAATATATCCAGTAGTTTAGTCACAGGAAATTATTTTTCATTTTTAACATTTGCTACACGATGTATGTATTAATAGGGAAGTACTGACAGGTTAACGACCCCCGCATCGGTATGCACAACAAAAGATTAAAGACACATTTCCAACCAGCACCATAATAGTTTTTACATTTGATTCAGTGCAAATTATACCTTAGGCCTAAATTGTAAGAGTCATAAAGCTTGTCATTAGAGTCCTAACTCTAACAAAATAATACATGCGGAAATAGCTAAGCACTCATGAAATAGAAAAATTGGTGTGTGCGAAAGAGATAAATCTAGTTTCGTTTGTTACTTCGCTTTCTTGTTGAAACATTGCAATTGCAACAACAAATTTAGGTCACGGTCAGTGTGTCGCTACAATCCTGTGACGATTCACGCGTCATCGCTTTCTAAGCGCACGAGTGCCGCAGGACATACTTTGAGTGATTCGCCGCCGAGTACCTACCACCTTTGTGTACCGCCGGCGCCGCCCGCCGCTCGTGTGTTTGTTTTGTAATCCTTATCTACGACGAATTAGTGCGATATTGGACGCTTATTTTAGTGACAGGACACGTAACGTTTTAATAGGTATCTAGTTTAATAGTTACTCGTAAGTGAATTGTGCGAAGTTAGACGTTTAGTTTTTATTGTTTTAGTGTTTTCTTTTGTTTAATTATGCCTCGTTACAATTACACAGCTTCGGAGTACACGGAAATGGTGTTAATTTATGGAGAGTGTTTAGGAAACGCCGCTATGGCTATACGGACGTACCGACAGAGGTTTGGGGACACTCGAGTTTGTCCAACCAACGGGCGCACTATTGTCCAAGCTGTCCAGAGGATGCGAGAAAATAGATCCTTAATCCCGCATATTGATAGTACTCCTCCACGTGCGAGAGTGGCTCTTGAGGAACGAATTTTAAATTATTTTGAACGCAATCCGACGTGTAGTTTGCGTAGGGCAGGTCGATATTTTCGTGTTAACCATGCAACTATACTGAAAATTTTAAAACGCGACAAACGGAAGCCGTATAAGTATAAGAAATTGCATGCGTTGTTGCCTCGAGACAAACCAGTCAGGGAAAACTTCTGTCGCTGGATAGAAACAAAACATTTAGAGGATCCGGATTTCCTGTACAATGTGATGTGGACTGATGAAAGTACATTTACAAGAAACGGGTTATGGAACAGACAGAATTTACGTTACTGGAGCCGCGTGAATCCGCGTCTAGGACGAGAGACTTCGCACCAGTACCGATTTGCTGTCAATGTTTGGGCTGGCATTCATAGAAATACCATAATAGGTCCGGTTTTTATTAATGGAAATTTAAATGGTGAAAAGTTTTTAGAACTCCTCAACGGACCCGTTTCCGAGTACATGGATGAGCTTCCGCTTGATGTGTACAGGCAGATGTGGTACCAGGTAGACGGAGCACCAGCTCATTCAGTGGTGTCAGCAAGAGAGCGTTTGTCTCAAGTGTTCGGTCAGCAGTGGATTGGCCGTTATGGACCAACGCGGTGGCCAGCGAGGTCACCCGACCTCACACCATTAGATTTTTTCTTGTGGGGTCACATCAAAAATGAGGTGTACTCAACAGCTGTTGATACGGTTGATGATTTAAAAGATAGAATTATCTTATCTTTTAATAAATTAAAACATATGGCTGCAAACGGGGACCTCTTGTCAAACGTTAGGAATAATCTCCTACGGCGGTGCAGTTTGTGTATTCGAGTTAATGGTGGCCATATTGAAACACGAAAAATTTAATAACTTTAATAGGTACCTACCTAGTTACGTGACTGAACAGTGATCCTGATAGTGATTAATAATTTGATTAATAAATAACATGCGGGTGAAAGGTGCCTAATTATTTCGTTAATACATTTGTGATTCAGTGTTATTATTTTTACTGAGCATTAATAATAATGGCGCCAAAAGATCAAGTCGCTACAGGACCGCGCTATTGCTACTGTATCACAGGTTAGTGAACCATTTATAAATGGTGTTCTATTTTCTTTCCACTTTTATGTCATTTAGTTTGTTTGAAATTTTAATTTTTTTAATTTTGATGTTAGGGTTTTTTTGATAGCTTACAATTGTTCATATGAACTAGTATTGTCAATGTTTTCATTTATTGTCGTATTGTCATAACCACTTTGTATATGGCATATTTATTCATACATGAAATATCATAGGGGGTCAGTTTAAAAACTGGTACTATTGGAAAAAGTTGTATTTCCAATAGTACAGTCAGCGTCAATAATATCGGGACGAACAGACTGTTCAAAATGATCTAAACAACTATGAAAATCCCTCCTTTTAGTCGCCGCAGTCGGGTAAAAATAAAAACATAGTATTTTAATCTACTGGGCGAGGAAGAAAGAAAAATAAATCAATGGAAATAGATTAAACGGCATTTTGATAACCATTTGCGCCGGACCAAGTTGTAATGTCCATATCTTTTTCCGACTAAGTCGTAATAATAAGTGTAATACTTTTTGGAAAGGGTATTAGCTGAACTATCATGTAATTAATATTATGTTATCTAGCAAAAAAACTGGGAAATCTTACAAAGTTAACGAATTAAATTACACTACATTTAAAGATTTCAAATCTCTTTGTAGTGATGTAGGGCGACCATATAGATGAATGACATAAAAATCTTAAAATTTACTAAGGAAAATCGTGGTTGCTTCTTTTATAAAACTTAGTCAAGAAGATTTTAAAATGGTAAAGGTTGGACCCACCTTGCGCATAATTATAACAAACGGTGTAAAAAGTCTTCGATTTTGCCCTTTCAGACCACACAGCCCAGATTTTAAAATGCCCGGTAAATAAAATATGTACGATCGACAAATACGGTGCTATTAGACGCAATTATAGCAACGAAAATATATCTAAAGGGGTTTGGGTAATTTTGTATGAACCAGTGGCATGTTTTTTTTTTTTGAGCGGCCACTTATGTGTTATTGTTGATAACGTATAGTGATATATACCGGCTGATTTTTTTTAGCGTCTGGGCAACAATATGACATGTTGTGTAAATAGAATAGAACTCATATACGCTAACCTTTGCCTGGTACCATTGATATAGAAAAAGTTCCGAATATCCTTAAAATACATGAAAAAGAATACATCTTACGGCACTCGCGTAAAACGAATAATAGACAAAATAGGTAATAGTAAATGGGCGTAAGCTGCGACGGCCCATGAATGGAGCATGCCTAGAGTGTGAGCAAGACGCTAGCATTAATTTCGCGGCTGATCCCTACACACTCACGCACACATTTGCGCGTGTACGTCACCTTGCTGTATGTAGTTTTAGTAGGCAAATAATTTGATACACTGAGTGACGCGTGTCTTGAAACCTTGACACCGACCGGCGAAGCCCAGTCGTCAACACTGATGGCAGCCGCAAACGACGCGCCAGCGCGCGGGACGGCCACCACCTCCTCCGGACGGAGGAAGAACAGGCGTGGCGGCAGGAAAACTAACCACGGAGCATAAGGTACCGGAAACAACGGTGAACCTAGCTAAGCCGCCACGCCCCGCCCACTTGGGGGCGGAGCCTACGACTCACAAGGCCGACCTTTCTCGCCCGTCGACCAATCAGCGAGCGACAAGTGGCGCGTGCGCGCGCGTCACGACAAGACCACCTGCGGCGAGTAACGGTACAAGCTCAGCCGCATTCCTTAACGCCGCATTAGCGAACGGGAGCCGAGCAGGCCACAATAACATTGGGGTTTTCTCGGCTCCTAGTAGCAATAGAGAAATGCGGCCGCCGCAGGTAAATTCCTTGTCGGCGGGCGCACCCGGGGGAGGTTATAACACCACGACCCCTGAGGTGAGCAACAACACGATTATAGAGGCCGCGTTGAGGGTCCTTCAGGACATCCTGCTGGCACTCAGCAGGGGACAGGACCCAATGCAAGCCGTCCTCACCGGCATGACAGAGATCGTTATGCTTAGCAGAAATGCTTAAACCGGTGAGGATGGTACACTGGAACGCCCGCGGCCTCAGAGACAAGGTCGCGCTCCTCCGTCCGCTACTCCAGGAACAGGACATCGACGTGGCGCTCATCAGCGAGACGTTCCTGGGCCCGGCGGACATAGTCCGATTACCGGGCGACATAATCTACAGGATGGATGGGCAACTATCGTCCAACAACAGGTGCTACCGCGGTCTGGCAGTACTGGTGAAACGAAGAGTCGTCCACCAGGAACTCCCACCTCTCACACTCAGCAGCATAACTGCGCTGGGCGTAAAACTCCACGTCGCCGGCAACGACTTACACGTGTATGCGGCGTACAGGCCGCCGGCCGACCAACTTGTTATCGCCGACATACACGCGCTACTCGCGTCGCCGCAGCCTACCATCATAGGCGGCGACCTCAACTGCAAGCACACGTGGAACAGCTGCACCACGATTGCGGCAGGCAGACGACTCTTCGCAGACCATGACACCATTCCATGGTGTGGAGAACGAGCTCTCCAGCGCACGCCCCGTCACCGCGGGGGTGCCGCAGGGGAGCTGTGTCTCGCCTGCGTTGTACTCTGTGTACACCGACGACATACCCGCCACGAACACAGCGAAGCTCGCGCTGTACGCTGACGATGCCGCGTACATAACTACGTCGCTCAATGCGGACCACGCGGCCGTCAAAATGCAGCGCGCCCTGGACGACCTTCCCGACTGGCTCAGTAAGTGGAGACTGTCGGTGAATGCAGGTAAAACGCAGGCGATCATAGTCACGGCACGTGGCAGACTATACCCACCGAGCCTTGAGCTCATGGGGACCGAGGTCAAGTGGACCAAGACCGCCAAATACTTGGGGGTCACACTTGACAATCGGCTCACCATGGGCCCGCACGTCTGCGATACAGTAGCCCGGGCAAAGGTCACTACTCGGCACCTACTTCGCCCGGTGCTCTCGTCGCGCCTCTCCACGCGAGGCAAGCTGGGGATATACAAGACCTACGTGCGACCGCAAATCACCTACGCCGCCCCAGCTTGGCTCGCCCTCACGGCCGAGAAGCATATGAAGAAGCTCAGGACGCAGCAGAACTACACGCTGCGTCAGATAGTAAAAGCCCCTCGGTACGTGAGGAATGACGTCATCCATAGAGACCTGCGCGTCGAGAGCATCGAAGACTTCAGCGCGAGACTGGCGAAGGGGATGTTCGCGCGTGCCGCATACTCTGAAAATCTCCACATAAAAGACATCGCGCCATAGCACGCGCGGCCGCCGGACTACAAGCGCTTCCCGCGCGACCTCGTCGCAGACGTCGCGCAACCGGATTTGACGCCCGGGTAAGTCGCCCACCTATTACACGCGACTTTCCCGCTCAATAGACTCCACACTACCTACTCGACACCGCCGCGCATGCGGCGCCTAAGTTAACATAGGCGCAACGAGCGCGGCCCACACAAACACTACGCCACATTCGCAAAAACACACAGAATTACTACACGAGCGACGCACACGCAACACAAGTCGCCCGACACACCACCACGCCCCGCGACCTGCGCCACTGGCTAGACCCGGTCGCATCGCTGGGAACGGGGAAAGCACCCACTGTAGGTGAGCGCCAAACAAACCCACGCCCTGTTGCTAGATCGGCCTTTGCTGGGCCTTCCCTAGGGAACTAGGGATCTCACCCGGCAGGGGCCAGGTCGCACGGGCGCCGAGAAGCATTAGGGCGCTCCTACAGTCACACCCCCAAAAACACACCCCAATACGCCAAGGGGGAGGCAACCCCCCCCCCAGGCGGATAGGTGTGCGAAGAAGAGCACCCCCCAACCCCTCCCCCCGGGGAGGGGGGAGGAACCACAAGACGGGTCCCCATTTCTGGGGACCGAGAGAACCACCCCTCGGTCATGGGGCCAAAAGCCCCGAAACCGATTCCTCGCGCCCCCTTCGGGGGCGCAGAGACGTCCAGACACGCATTTCTCAGTGCTTTTGCGTACAGAACGCCTTGGAAGCGGCGACCGTTACGCAGCCGCAGGGGAGAGGGCTATTGCCGCCCCTGCCGGCGCACATTAACGCAATGATCGCCGTGAAAAGGCGCCTACGCAAGCAGTGGCAGCAAACGAGATGCCCAACAATGAAAACACAGCTCAACCGTCTCGCGGATAAGGTGAAGGCCGCACTCCAGGCGCACGCCGCCGCGTGCTGGGAGGAGAGGATACAGGAGGCGGCGGACAGTTGGCCGTCCCTGCACAGATTGTGCCGCCAACTCACGAATACCCCAGCCCCGGTGCGCCCTCTGCTCAACAGCGACGGGGCGCTCAAGTACGTAGCGGAGGACCGGGCGGAGGTCTTCGCCGAGCACCTGGAGCGTCAGTTCCGCCCACACCCGACCAGCGATGCAGAGCATGTCGCAGTGGTCGAGAAACACCTTGGAGACTACTTCGCAACGCCGATAGCTCGCGATGAAGACCCGGTGTTCTTCTCGCCTGGCGCAGTTAGACGCGCCATCCTAAGGACGAAGCCCAGAAAGGCCCCCGGTGCGGACGGTATCACCAATACAGTGCTGCGCCACCTGCCGTACCGTATGGTAGCGGCGCTGGCGTGCCTGTTTACGGCGATACTGCGCACCGGATCCTTTCCTGCCTCGTGGAAGGAGGGGCGCGTCATAATGCTGCCCAAGGCGGGGAAGAATACCCTGAAGCCGGAGAGCTATCGGCCAATTACCCTGCTGCCGACAGTCTCTAAGGTGTTCGAAGCACTCCTGCTGCGACACCTCCAGCCGCACATTTCGCCACGCCCGGAGCAATTCGGTTTCCGGGCGGAACATAGCACGACGCTCCAGCTGTCGAGGGTACTGCATCACCTCGCAGCCGCACTAAACAAAAAGGAATACTCGGTGGCAGTACTTCTCGACATGGAGAAGGCCTTCGACCGCGTATGGCATGACGGCCTCATCTATAAGATGGCCACCACGGACGCGCCCCGTCGCGTCGTCAAGGTGGTCTCTACTTTTCTTGCCAACAGGACTTTCAGGGTGGTGGTTGAAGGGGCGCTCTCAAGCGCCCGGCCGGTGTTAGCGGACGTACCGCAAGGCAGCTGCGTCTCGCCGGCGTGTAACTCGCGTTACACCGACGACATCCCCACCACTCCGGACGCTATGCTCGCGCTGTACGCCGACGACGCCGCGTACATCACTACATCGCTTAGTGCGAAGTACGCTTCGGTCAAGATGCAGCGCGCGCTCGATCTCCTCCCCGAGTGGTTGTCCAAGTGGCGACTGTCGGTGAACGTGGGTAAGACGCAGGCGATGGTCACCGGCTTCGCGCCTCTTCCACCAGCCTTGAAGCTGCAAGGGGCCGAGGTCGCGTAGTCCCCTCGGGTGAAATACCTGGGGTCTCCATAGACCGTCGGCTCACCATGGGGCCACACGTCCGCAGGGTCGCAGGCCAAGGCAGGGTTGCCCGCAACCTCCTCCGACCAGTGCTCTCGTCCCGACTCCCGGTACGCGTCAAATTGGGCGTGTACAAAATGTACGTACGCCCAATATTGACGTACGCCGCCCCTGCTTGGTTCGTCCTCACAAGTGAGTCGAGCCGGAAGCTGCTCCGCGCGCAACAACATCTTGCGTTGCGGACCATCGTAGACGCTCCTCACTTCGTGAGGAACGACGTAATTCAGCGGGACCTCGGGATCGAGGGCCTGGATGAGTTTGTGCGGCACCTAGCGGTGAGGCTGTACGCGCGTGCGGACGCATCTGCCTGGCCTCACGTCAAGCAGATTGCACCCTGGCACGCGCGCCCTCCCGACCATAGGCCACTGCCTCGCGACCTGATCGCGGACGTCAGTGCCTCCACCCCCCCGGATTGACTTCCGAGTGGGCTGCATTCAGGTTACACGCGGCCCACTCGTGACAAATAGACTCCTCAACCACTATTGCACACCGCGCGGCGTGGCGCGTGCTAGGTTAATATAGGCGAGTCACGCAACGCAAAACAGACATGCACCACTGCACAAGCGCAACCACACACACGTAGATTCGCGGGCGGGCCCGCGTCTCTTGCGTAGACACTGGGCGGCGTAACACAGTACAATGCCGCCCACACACACATGACGGCGCCTTAGCCCGGACCGCAAGCGGCTAGCTCTGCGAACGGAACGGGCGGGTGCCACTTACCTACTCTGTGGGAGCGTCGAATGACATCCTCGTCGCTGGTCGGCATCCGCTGGTCGGCATCCGCTGGGCTTCCCCCGGGAAACCGGGGGTCTCACCTGGCGGTGTCTGACCGCCGGGGTGTCGAGAAGAAAGCGGCGTTGAATCCAACGCCGTGGCGCGCTCACAGAGACACTTCAGCAGCCACTCACATGGGTTCGCAGTTGCTTTTTAGCCGCGCGAGCCCATGGACCAACACGCATCACACCAACAACAAAAACATGTTTGGATCTAATATTTACAAACTTCGAATATAATGATATGTACACAACAGTAGAAGAACTAGGGTTTTCGGATCATAATAGTACAATTTTGCACTTAAATATACCTCAACAAACAAAGCAAACCAACTGGTACACAAAAAAAAGACGTTTCAACGATAAAAATATACTATTGTTCAAATCAAAATTACAGGAAATAAATTGGAACGAAATTATAACGACTGAAAATAACATTAACGAAAATTATGAAGCTTTTAATGACACACTAATCAATATTCTGAATCAATACATACCATCACAAAACATTAAATTAAAATTGAACTATAACAAATACTGGCTTTCCAAAGGAATAAAAAACTCTTGTAATAATAAAAGATTACTAAAAATATTAGTAACTAAAACTAAAAATCCAATTTTAACAAAATATTACAAAAAATACGAAAAAATATTAAAAAAGACTGTAGTGACAGCAAAAAAGCAACACTTCAAGAATAAAATAAGAAAATCGAATAATAAAATAAAAACAATGTGGGGAATTATTAATGAACGAACAAATAAAAAAATTAAACGTGAAAAAAATAATATAACCCTACAAATAAATAATGGCGTAACTTCACAGCCCAAGGAGATAGCCAATATCTTTAACACTTTCTTCGCTTCTATTGGGAAAGCTACTGCAAGCCCAACTGACAGTAAACAAAAAGGAACCCTGGCTGTTATCTCTTCTACAGAGAACACCATCTTCTTAAGCCCAGTGGATCCATATGAAGTAAACGCATTAATAAAAAACTTAAAAAAACAAATCTAGTTATGGTATAGATGAGCTTCCACCAACCCTATTCAAAAAATGTGCAGATGAACTCACTCTACCATTTTACAAACTAATAAACCAATCGTTTGAAGAAGGCGCGTTTCCTGACCTTTTAAAAAAAGCCCTTATCAAACCAATTCACAAAAAAAATACAAAAACCGACCCAAATAATTATCGACCCATTGCCCTCTTACCAACAGCTTCCAAAATATTTGAGAAAGCCATGTGCAATAGAGTTTACGCGTTTTGTGAAAAGTTTAATATATTTAATGATTGTCAAAACGGCTTCCGAAAAAACCGATCCACTATCTTAGCAGTCTATAAGTACGTACAAAAAGCTCTCAATATTATTAACGACAAAAAATACGCCATAGGTTTACTGCTGGACATGACAAAAGCGTACGATAAAGTGCAATTTGACATATTATTAAACAAACTATTTAGCATGGGAATCCGTGGCAAATGTCATGATTGGTTTGCATCTTACTTACAAAACAGAGAACAACTAGTAGAAGTACAATATTACAACCAAAAAACAAACGAAATAGAGTTATTCCGGTCGAATAACATACCAATCACAGCCTCAATCCCGCAAGGAAGCTTTATTGGCTGTTTTTTATTTCTTGTGTATGTAAATGACCTCCCTAACCATATTAAAGAACCCTGCGTTTTGTTTGCGGATGATATATCGATAATAGCCTCATGTGACTCCACTATCAACCTTCATAATAAATTAAACTCCATACTCAACGATACTACAAATTGGATGACAGAACATAACCTGGAAATAAACTTTAATAAAACCAAAATAATGACGTTCTACCCCCGCCAAAAAACACCGTTAGATATAAATTTTAGTTTTAAAGACTCGAAACTAGAAGCTGTTGATAAGTTCAGTTTATTAGGCATAGACATAGACTCACATGTTGATTGGAAGTCCCATATCCAAAAGTTAAGAGCAAAGTTATCTAAATTCTCTTATGCACTCCGCGAGATCAAAAAGACTACAGACCTTAAAACTGCAATAATCATGTATTACGCGTACGCTTATGCATGGCTTAAATATGGCGTCATCTTATGGGGTAATAGTACTGACGCGCCTACATTATTTACCATACAAAAAAAGCTAATGAGAACTCTAGTTAACATAGATGAAACTGACAGTTGTAAGCCTCACTTTGGGGAACTGAAGATCTTGACCTTGCCTTGCCTTTATGTGTTTGAAATGTGTAAATTTGTACGTAAATATCCCGAATTATACACTAAAAGAGAAGACATACAAAATAGATTTACTCTAAGACATAAAAATAGACTAAACATTCCAACATCACGACTTAAAATGCATTCATCAAGTACATATGTAATGTCAATAAAAATATATAATAAACTACCGGAACATCTCAAGAATATAAATAAATATAGTATGTTTAGTAATAAATTAAAGCTATTTCTAATAAACAAAAGCTATTATAATATAAATGAATATATGAATGATAAACTGTGACTGGAATTGCAATAAAATGTAAATACTTAATTAATTGAGATTACTCCTACATTTGTCAATTACATTCACACATATAAAATAAACAATAAATATTATATAATTATTATAATATAAATACATTTAATTAAATTAATAATTATTCATATTCTAAATGCTATTACTTATATTATTTAATTTTAATAATATCCATACTTATGTTGCTGTGCCCTTACAGGGTCCATAACTGTATCCTAGCTTTAAGCCTATTTGTAACAACTTAATTCACATTATGGTATGCAAATAAATGAAATAAATAAAAATAAGTTCAGAAATACGAACGAAAAACCTCAAAATCCAGGCAAAGTTACAGCATTTTACGGTAACTACAAAAGCGTGATTTTTTCAGTAATTTTTTTCCTTTTTTTTCTATATTTCTCATTTTAATTATTGAATTATTGACTCTGGAAGCCCATTGTGGCAATCCTAATGATAGGCCCGTCTTTACGGGCCTCAGTATCGCATCCGCGGGCAGGGGGCGATGCCCCGACACCGCTTGCCGCGCCCCCTTACGGGGTCGCTGCGACGACTACACGAGCATTTCTCAGTGCAGTCGCTTAGCATGTAAATTTTAGTTTGTAAGCCCTGGCTGGAGGCGTTAAGAGTAAAATCTTAATGGCAGCCCCAGGAAAGCCCAGTTGAGCAGTCACGGCCTCTCAAGGCCAACTGCGAGATGCCCAACAAAAAAAAAAGTCATTTCTCAGTTCGGCTCGCACGGACACGCTTCCTTCGGAACGGTTTCGGGCAGTTGAGCGCTCTCTGGCGTACACGGTCGGCATCCATCGCGGAACCGAATTCGGGTAGCCCTTCTACGTATCAAAGTAGTTTTGTCGTCGTTCCGTTTTATTATTGTGCTATAGTGTAACTATTAAAATTTGTATATTAAGAGAACAATAAATATCCTCTTCACTTACATTGGCTTGCGAGTGGTTTCATTGGAACAATCCTTATAAGTGGCGCACAACGTGGAGGCCGAAGATAGTAAATATTTAAGGCCCCGGCCCACTTGCAGACCAGTTCGATTTGGAAGCAGTTCATCTGGAGAAATGGCTATTAACATGTCAGACAGCCAGTTTAAGGAGCTCATCCTCGCGATCACCAGCGGCACACGAGGGAGGAGTACCTTTACGCAATGCCCAGCTAAGTTTGGAGGTTAAAAGGCGGAAGTTGAAGCTTTCTTAGCAGCAGTAACAGTGTTCAAGGAAGTGGAAAAGATATCCGATGCGAACGTTCTTGAAGGCCTACCATTAGTTCTGATCGGTGACGCGGCAATTTGGTGGCAAGGCGTTAAAAGCAATGTAAAGACATGGGAACTTTTTAAGGAACACTTGCGCCATACCTTTGCCCCAAAAAAAAATAGATTACGTAATCTATCAAGAAATAGTTGGTGTTAAGCAGGATAACCAGACCCCTACCGAGTTTTTCATTGCCAAGAAACGGGCGCTTCTTGCTGAGATGTCAGAACCATATACGGTGCAGCAAGAGATCAGCCTCATTTTTGGCCAGATTAAATTCGCCGTGGGGGAGAAGATTTGTAGGGATTCAATAAAAACTTTTGACGAATTACTAACGAAGGCTAACGAAGGATATTGAAAGAACACTAGTAGAGAAAAATAATCAAAAACAGGAATCAAAGTATTCATAGGATAAAGATACAACAGCACAACATAAGAATAACAAAAAACAAAATAAGACACGTTGTGGTTACTGTCGTCTTCCCGGTCACACAGCCGAGGTATGTAGAAAGAAGGCAAGAGAGGACACAGAAAAGCAAACTATTGTTGTTAAGGCTGAAACTACCTCAAGCACTCTAAACGAGGACAAACCGAAGTTTGCCTGCTATGGTTGTGGTGAGCCAGGTGTAATACGCAGTCGCTGCCCAAAATGTAAAAACAAAAATTCTCCAACGGCAGTCGATTTTTGTTTCTGCTCAGCCAATATGACTGTTGATGTACGACCACGTCCCACTGTACCTGTTACCATCAAAGGAATGATTGGGATAGCGTATATTGATACGTGTGCAAAATCGAGTGTAGCCTCCTACCAACTTTATACACGTCTCGAACGAAATGGCGTAAGTTTTGAGAAAGAAATGATGTACGTTACACTCGCCGATGGAGTACCAAGGAAGCAGGACGTCCTTACGGTCGAGACAACTGTCAATCTTTACGGCCGAGATGTAACCACGTCTTTCGTAATCTTTCCAGACGCCCGAGATAATAGGACACTGCTTGGAGTAGGATTTGTAGAAGATGCTATGTTGGCCCTAGACCTACCCCAAACTTGTCATTTCGTGGATGAACCACATAAGATTTACGATCTTAATCCAGAGGGTCTGGATGGAATAAAAGATGTAGCAGGTGTTTTATCCAGTGTGTGCTTGCCAGCAATGGAATCACCAATGATGTCCACACCCAGCCCAGTAATATCGCCTGTTGGTATGACAGAATTTACTGCGCAACAGCATCATGAACCGTCTATTCAAATGATGACGCCTCCACATTCTCCTCAGAGAAGTGGCTCTATTGTGCCTGGAGCAACAGAGCAAGCCTTGGAACGACCTTATGGACCACTGATAGCCATAGGATTCTCGACTCCACCCAAGAGACCACGAACGGTATTATTCGATGGATACTCTCCGATTATTGATGCACTGTACGATGATGCTCGTAGAAACATCAATGACACTGACGTCGAGTTGTCACCAGACTCTGCTGGTTTATTCCCAGAAACTAAGATCTCTTCTGTTTCCATAAGCAGCCATGAGTGCCTGCTGACGGGGGAAGAGACCAACCGCTTACAACATTTCCTTGAGAGGAATGAAGCGGTATTTGTATCCAATGGTAAGCCAACAACTGAAACTGAACACATCATTGATACGGGATCACACAAGCCTATATCTGTACCACCATATAGGTTATCACCAATTAAGATGCAAACCCTGAAGGTAGAAATACAGAAGATGTGCGAGCAAGGAGTTATTGTGCCGTGTTTCTGACCTTGGTCAGCGCCAGTCGGGTTCACCCTTGTTTGATAGAACAACGTTTGATATAATATTACTAAATTGAATTTTAGTTGCAATAAAGTCATTTCGAAGAATGGGCATTGTTCATATTTTTTAATATGTTGTAATTGAAAAACCATTTCGAGGAATAGTGTTACTGATCATTGCGGACTAATGAATCATGAAAAATATTTATATTTTATTGATATATTTGATAAAATACGATTGACCTTGTTTGCCCTTCAAATTACGTCAGCTTTGGCCGTACAGTTTTGTACCGTTGCCGCAAAAAATAAAAAGTAAGTGACAAGTATTTTCTATGGTCTGCCAAGTGTCAAATTAATATAAATGTCAAAAATATAAACTTATGAATTTACATAAATAAAAAGTTTTTACAATTATTATTCCTGCGACTTACCTCATGATCTCGTATAAATCTCATTACACTATCATTATTTTATGCTGTATGCATTACTTACATTAGAACTTTTGGTTCCCTTATTTCGGGCTGTTCCCAAAGGTTTACGATTCTATTGTTCTTGTTTTCTCACCGGGTCCATGAAAAAATTATAATGTTTCAAATGCTTCTCAAAGAATTCCCAACGGGTCCACCGGATGTATCCAAAGTACAGTCAGTAAAAACAATTTCTCGTAAAAAGACAATCAATCAACCTGTATTTTTTTTGTATTCTTATAGTTTTTTTTTTTTATCATTGTTCCTCTCAATCAAAGCACCTGCCACCTAATCTCTTCAACACCCATGGTTGACTGGTAGAGAATGCCTAAGGCATTAAGTCCGCGTTTGTACCTTTGTTTTATATGCGAGAAATTTAAATAAATAAATACTAGCTGACACTACCATGTTAAGTGTGCTCCTAGCGATTTATAACAACCTGGTACTTCAAAGGCATAAAGCGCTTTCTAGCTGACACATCTATGTTAGGAGTGCTCCTTCCGTGGTATGATCACCTGGTACTTTGACGGCGTAAAGCGTTTTCTAGCTGATACCACTATGTTAGGTATGCTCCTACCGAGTTATGACGACCTGGTACTTGGGAGGCATAAAGCGTTTAAAAAGCTGACCTCGTGATTTTTTTCATGTTTAATAATTATTCTACTATTCGGGGCGGAGGCAAATCCAACAAATCATCCCTTAGCGAAGCGTTTATTGTTGACTGTACCAAACATTCTCATGGACCAGTAGGGAAATAAAATATTTTATATTTTAAAAGATCGTGGACCCGTTGGGAAGACAAGTGTTCATTTTATTTTTTTCGAGAACAATACACTCGTGAACCAATGGGAACAACCCGATTATGTATGACGTCTACTGACACTTTAACAGATGAGATGGATGACGTTGTGTTGACAGATTTAAATTTCTAATTATGTACTGGTGAGGCAAAGGCAACGATCTTTAGTGCCACTGTTGACGTCATTTATCTCAAAAATTTAAAATGATTAAATATTAAATTAAGAAATAACTATTGAGCCCATCATCAAAATATTCAAATTAGTTTCTCAACATGCTCTATATTTTCGAAAACTAAAATAAAATGGAATGGTTAAAAATTTTAGACAATCCCCATTATTCATTTGACCGAATAATTCATTGGTAAATTTTTATTTAGCGTAATTATTTATTTGAACTAATTTCATTTCGCCGAATTTTCAAATGCACTAATTTTATTTAAACTAATGAAACACTACACTAATAATGATTTAGTCGAAAGATCGTATCGAATAAATAGTTCATTAATAATTCGTTTCTTTCATCGTCTATAAACTAACATTACCACTTGCACTTTTAGTAAAAATATTTTAGAAATAGTTTTATTTTTAGGCACTATAATTGTATGGGAAATTGACTACTGTTAGCTACTGTTATTGTTCTTCACCTATCGAATTAATGCCACGCCGCACGCCGTACTTCTAACGCCATCTAGTAGATGTAAGTGGAACAATATTGAGATTTACTATAATCGTAAATATGAAGGTAGTACCAAGAAAAATGCATCATGCAGGTTGTCATTGTCATGCACTATAATGATTTGTGTCTCATCATAAGTCATTACTAAGTAAACATTATTTATTTTTTGTGCTAAATTGTTTAGTATAGGTAATTAAAATTGTTTCGAAATGTGCAGCATATTCCTTAGCAAGAGAGGTGGAATGAAGCTAAATATAGATGGGTCTTCGTTCAACAAAAATAAGGAAGTGGTGAATAAATACTATTGGTCCTGTGAACAAAGAAACAAGGATAAGTGTTCGTCGCGTGCTATAACTATACGCAACACAGATAATGATCAACATAGTGTTAAGCCACTGCGAACATAATCACGAACCCAGTGCATGTAAATTACTAACTTTAAGTGTAATAAGTGAATTAAAAGAAGAAGCACTTAAGAACAACCGTTTAAAACCGTGTCAGATTTTGCAAACAGTCTTAAAAAGTACAGTTTCAGATATTGCATCAGTTACCAACGACCAGTGCGTTAAAGCAAACAATTTACAGAGAAAAGCGTAAAAATAAGCCTGTGTTTGTTGAACCAAAAGATATATATTTTGATATTAACAATGATTATCTTAATTGCCAAATGGTTTGCAGAAAATTATGTCGTAGGAAAGAATGGCAAACCCCCCCAGTTTCCACCTAGCTTATGGAGTTGTCATGATTTGAACCATTTAAAATTTCCACGCACACAAAATAATGTGGAAGCGTGGCACCACAGGTTAAATAGTAAAGTCGATAAAAGAAACCCCGAATTTTATGAACTGTCTACTATACTGCTTGCCGAAATGAATATAGTTGAAGGAAATACAGTGTATTTTAAATGGAGAACCTAGTGCAAAGCAGAAGATTTGCACTAAAAAAAATTACAATATTGAGACCATCCTGCGCAATTTTGAAACGTATACAGAACTGGATTTACTAAAAGCAATTGCAAGTAATTTAAGATTAGTTTAACTGTTTTCTTGTTCAAAATAAATAATTTTTCAAATATTTACAAGTTTTTTTTTCTGCATTACATTACACCAATTGAATATTCGATAAAATACATGGTTATATACCATCTGAACATTACATCAAATGAACATTATACCTTTTGATCATTAGCGCAAATGTTGTTATAGCAAATAAATATTCGATGAACTGAAAATTCTGTCAAACGATATTATACAAAGTGATGATTTTCTTAAACGTTGTTCGATTTAGTAATATTATATCTAAGACGGCGGGAAATCCAATGCACGCCCGTCTCTGATGTCTCTGGTGTAATTCTTCGTTGGTATATAGGTAGTTGGTTTTCAATCACACACAACACTTAACTCAAACCATTTATTTTCACTTAAATCTTGTACAGACACTTAGGATTTTCATTTATCAGTGAATCAGATAGTTTGAGTTGCGAAGGGAATCTAGGCGCCCATTCCAAAACTAAAGTAGGTTTCATATGGAGAAGAACGGGCAAGAAACTCCACGGACACTCTTTTAAATCAAAACATTATGTTACAGAGGTTTCATATTGCACAATTATAATCTTAGTCATTTTTACACACTTTCATCGCGTTACCGTCCGGCCGCCATTATTTTCCATCTCTTCAAGTGGGCGGAAGTACTGCGTATCACACAGACAGGAGTACCGAATCTTATTACTTAGTAAGTGTTATAAAGTTTACTAACAATAGTCAAATGCTATGAGTTAATTCTTTAATAATTAAACAATGCTAGTTATCACAAATGCAATGGCGTTTTAAGATGAAAGTTTAATTAGTAATGTCATTACTTTTATTACGTAAATATCACTACTTTACAACATATCCGGTTTTTCAAGGAATTTAATCAAACAACAGGAATTCACAAATAAATGTGTGTGTAAAATAATCTTGTTACTTTATCAGTTGTAAATTTTGATTGAAACTGATTTAGTTCTCATATTAAATTTTAACAATCAGTTATTGATCATTAAACTCGCAATCCGCGCCATTTTCGGCACAGTAGGTAGCAATGTATCATAAACAAATGTACTGTGTCAAATGACTGAAAGCCCAAAGACAATAAAACAATTATTCCTTTTTAATTGTGACTATTGTTTTAACTAAGGCATCATAATTAGTTTTATAGTTATTCATCTAATAATCAAACCAGCAGTACTCTGCGAGTTTTATATTACAGCGTGGCCAATAGATGGCGTTGATCTTAAGAAAACCAATGGACAGACTGATGCATGCAAATGGTTATAATAATATTCCAAAGGGCAGGAGCACCGGGCTTAATGGTGTTATTACAATTATAATAAATAGTTACGCATAAGATTATATTATAATCTTTACAAGAGGGCGCGCTCGCGGCGACACGGCCGTTCTGATTGGCGGTGCGCGCTCTGCACCTGCCGGTGCCCTCTCCCTCCCTCTTTGTAGAGTTGAGTTGGTGGTTATCTGAAATAGTGGACATAAATTTTGTCGGCAGATTAAAGTTGCTTTTATTATCCTACAACATGCATTGAATTGTAGGACTTGGTAGAAATAGTTTATGTTGAAGGCTTGTTGTAGATCTACTGTCTATTTACATCGTCTTTAACTGAAGCATTTAATGCATTCATATGGCACTTACATAAGCACACTGTTAAATTCAGTATAGTAGTAGATATTGTATGATCAGCTGATAGCTGAATAGTTTCATCCTAATTAGAGGGTAATGTTCTGTGATACAGTCTTGTATTTAAATGCATTGCATAAGCACACTTGTTAAGTTTAGTGGGTAGTAGTTGGTATTGTATGATCAGCTTATCGCTGAATTGTTTCATCTTAATTAGAAGGTAATGTTCTGTGATGCAGAGAGTCTTGTATTTGAATGCATTATTATGGCATTAACATATGCACACTTGTAAAGTTTAGTGTGTAGTAGTAGGCATCGTATAATCAGCCGTTAGCTGAATAGTTTCATCCTCATTAGAAGGTAATGCTCTGTGATAGTCTTATATCTGATTGTATTAATATTGCACTTTTCTGTTTAGTACCTATACTGTGTAGTATGATCAGCTGTTAGCTGAATAGTTTCATCTTCATTAGAAGGTAATGCTCTGTGATACAGAGTCTTGTATTTGAATGCATTAATATTGCACTTTTTATAAGCACACTTGTTTAGTGTAGTGTGTAGTAACATCAGCTGTTAGCTGGATAGTTTCATCTTCATTAGAAGGTAATGCTCTGTGATACAGAGTCTTGTATTTGAATGCATTAATATTGCACTTTTCATAAGCACACTTGTTTAGTATAGTGTGTAGTAACATCAGCTGTTAGCTGGATAATTTCATCTTCATTAGAAGGTAATGCTCTGTGATACAGAGTCTTGTATTTGAATGCATTATTATTGCACTTTTCATAAGCACACTTGTTTAGTAGTGTGTAGTATCATCAGCTGTTAGCTGGATAGTTTCATCTTCATTAGAAGGTAATGCTCTGTGATACAGAGTCTTGTATTTGAATGCATTAATACAGCACTTTTCATAAGCACACTTGTTTAGTATAGTGTGTAGTAACATCAGCTGTTAGCTGGATAATTTCATTCTCACGGGAAGGTAATGCTCTGTGGTAGTCTCACAAAGTCTTGGATTTGACAGGATATTAGGATAGGATCAGGAACACCGCTCTGTGCTGGCACAAAGTCTTTGATTTGATAGGATTAAAGGGTAAGGAGTTTAGGACCATTGCTCCGTGGCAGGCACGAAGTCTTGTATTTGACAGGATATAAGGAACCAGGCTCTGGGCGGTCTTGTACGCCGTGGACCCAGCGGGATAACATGAGAGAATTGCCGGTTAAGTTAACCGGTCTTATTTTTTTTTTAATTTTTTTTTTTTACCTTTTTTTTTTAACATTGCCCCACACTGGGGATTGCTCCTGTATTGTGGGTGCGTTTACAAACATTGAAACTCACATACACAAAGAGACAGACCCGGAACAACTGCTTGTAGGTCATACCAATATTTATTCCGTGCGGGAATCGAACCCGCGACACGCAGGGCAGCAGTCAATCGCTTAACCGCTGCGCCAACCGTGCCATCAAATGTAATAGTTTAATATTTCATTATTAATTATCTCAAGGGCTTGCTAATAGTTTTACTGTTTTCATGATTAGTTACCTCAAGGGCTTCTAATAGATTACTATCAGTTGTGATCATTATTAGTTAAAATCGATGAAGACTAATACTTTGTTGTGCGCATTACTTTTTGAGTTATTTATCAGTTACCCCACAGATACTAATAGACTAATAGTACAATAATAATGAATTCTAGTCTATTGTAAAATAGACAAGGATAAACTGTTACAGGCAGAATTGCAAAAATATAAAGATGGTAAAAATAATTCAAAGAGTAGATACTTTAGTGCATAACATGTGAGCATCATGTAGGCAGGTACTATTAACTTGGCTATTGTATTTAGCTTTTGTCACAACATAGTAGCAGTGTTGGCAAAGTGAGTGGAAAGTAGTTTGAAAACTTCTCACCTTTTATTTTAGCTATGTTGTGTTGAATAACTGGAACAGTCATCTTTGATGGCTCCAAATTGGCCTTCAGTTGGTTACTCCTGAGCCGGCGACACGATCATTTGTTCGACAGGCTGCAGCGGAGTTGCCTTTTAATTCATCTCGATCAACAATCAGCTTGATAAGGTAGCCGCCATTGTTATGTGGCTTTGTCAGATTCTTAAAAGAGTTGGGTACCACCCGATACACAATTCATCTTGAAGATCTTGTTTCTGCAAGTTGAATGTATTAGTCAGCTAAAACCCTGTGTTTAAGTCTGGGTCAGCCAGCTTTCTCATGAGGAAGGTAGCTGTTCTTGTTGATGATGATCATGACTTCCAACTTGATTTCATCACATTCCTGAAGTAGTTCGGTGCATAGAACTTTAGAAGGCTCAAGTTGCTATATGATTGCCCACAGTAATTTTGTTTTGATATACTTGTAATTTGGTTGGTTGTCATTTTCTTTTTGATATGACAATCACCTGGAAATCCTGGAATGTGAAAAGTTTGGGAGATAAATAATAGTGCAAGAAAATAATTATTTTCCTACTATAATTCAGATTAGTAGGAGCTAGTAGTAATTAATTAATTAAATCTATTGTTTTGTAACAACATTACAGGTAGATGAAATTATTTAAATTAGGTACAAGAGAAAGTTAAACAGAAAGTGCTATAAAAAAAAAGTGCTTTGTTAGTTTTTGCTTAGTATGCATAAAAACATGTTGAAAACTATGGTTTCCTTCAATGTATCAAACTGTATTGGCATTGTTAACTTTTGTTTTATATTTCATAGTTTTCTCTTGAAATATTTTTACAAAACGATTTCATAACTAAATGTTTCTGTATGAAGCTTGCAACACATCCACTATAAATTTGAAGATTCATAGACTTATTTGGAAAAATCTAATCACCAGTCAAAGTTCTCATAACTATGAATTTCATGAAATCACGATCAGCCAATTGATTTTACCTTTGAGTGGCACTACTCTCATTTAAATAAAAATAGCACCCGATTATATTCCAAACAATTTGACAAAACACAAAAACACATGACACCTCCAATAATATTTGAATAGTGACATTGACATAATATTGAATGATTGTAACATAAAATTTGTTACGTCATTCACTAAGCTTACTCGAAGCATTCTATTTTATTTTTTATAATGTTAGGTATAGCCAATATCAATCATTCTGCCAATGATTAAAGTGAATCAGAAAAACAAGTTAGCGTTGTTATAGGAAAGTAACTAACCAATGCAAAACCTGGAAATGGTGTATTAGGTCCTGAACTTTGCACTAAAACCAAGCTATAGGCAATTTGTAAGACATTAACAAACAGCGGTGCAAAATTAAGTTATGACAAGTCTGTAATCAATCATGTCTACTGAATGTTTTTCTAGTCAGTGCGAATGCAGGCTACAACTCTTGAAATTGTCAAAAAGTACTAAGTTAAATGTTGCAAGCACAAATTCATCAAAACAAGTTTGAAATCCATTTCTTAAAAGAAGCTTATGACACATTACAGGTTATATTGGAAAAATAACATTAATCTACTATTGAGGTAATCTTGATAAGTCATTTAACTTGTGTTGTTATTTTACTCTCACAAGTTGTCAAGCAAATGGTGACAGTAGTCTTTAACCTTGCCACAGGACTGCTAACAGACATGTTCTTTTAACAAAAACTAAAATAATAAAACAAAATACTTCCCGGGATTGATGAAGCAATGCATCGATGGTCCGTTTATTTTGTTTGATTTTCTGGTGGCAAACCTTTGTTTATTCTGCTGCTTCGGTCATTCTGTGCTGAGCATGTTGTTCTGTGAGTGCACTATGAGGCTCATCTAAAATTTCTTCATTTGTTTCTTTATGTCATTGACTGTTTCTTTTCTGAGCATAGCGCTAATATAACAGATTTTGCCATAATTATTATGTTCTTAGCCTCAGTTGTGATCATATTGTAGTAGGTCACAGCATGTTCCCGTCTATCAGCCAAATAGATGAAACACAACTATAGGCTACTGGATTATTACTTATAGCATCAGAACTAAGTTCATTATGTGCGTCTTCGCAGTAATTTTTATTTTTATTTTTTCTGTCTTCCTTAACATGTTTCCATTGTGACTGCCTCGCACCCGTGGCTATCATTATTATAATAAAATTATGAGCAGTTGTCATGTTGCTACCAGGCTTGTACTTTGAAAGGCAGAAAAATCTGTGGTCTTGCCTGTGGCTGAGCAATTTGGATGTCCGGCTTAAGCATGAGCGGAAGGGGATCGCTTGGGCGATCCCACTTCTGATAAGACGGCGGGAAATCCAATGCACGCCGTCTCTGATGTCTCTGGTGTAATTCTTCGTTGGTATATAGGTAGTTGGTTTTCAATCACACACAACACTTAACTCAAACCATTTATTTTCACTTAAATCTTGTACAGACACTTAGGATTTTCATTTATCAGTGAATCAGATAGTTTGAGTTGCGAAGGGAATCTAGGCGCCCATTCCAAAACTAAAGTAGGTCTCATATGGAGAAGAACGGGCAAGAAACTCCACGGACACTCTTTTAAATCAAAACATTATGTTACAGAGGTTTCATATTGCACAATTATAATCTTAGTCATTTTTACACACTTTCATCGCGTTACCGTCCGGCCGCCATTATTTTCCATCTCTTCAAGTGGGCGGAAGTACTGCGTATCACACAGACAGGAGTACCGAATCTTATTACTTAGTAAGTGTTATAAAGTTTACTAACAATAGTCAAATGCTATGAGTTAATTCTTTAATAATTAAACAATGCTAGTTATCACAAATGCAATGGCGTTTTAAGATGAAAGTTTAATTAGTAATGTCATTACTTTTATTACGTAAATATCACTACTTTACAACATATCCGGTTTTTCAAGGAATTTAATCAAACAACAGGAATTCACAAATAAATGTGTGTGTAAAATAATCTTGTTACTTTATCAGTTGTAAATTTTGATTGAAACTGATTTAGTTCTCATATTAAATTTTAACAATCAGTTATTGATCATTAAACTCGCAATCCGCGCCATTTTCGGCACAGTAGGTAGCAATGTATCATAAACAAATGTACTGTGTCAAATGACTGAAAGCCCAAAGACAATAAAACAATTATTCCTTTTTAATTGTGACTATTGTTTTAACTAAGGCATCATAATTAGTTTTATAGTTATTCATCTAATAATCAAACCAGCAGTACTCTGCGAGTTTTATATTACAGCGTGGCCAATAGATGGCGTTGATCTTAAGAAAACCAATGGACAGACTGATGCATGCAAATGGTTATAATAATATTCCAAAGGGCAGGAGCACCGGGCTTAATGGTGTTATTACAATTATAATAAATAGTTACGCATAAGATTATATTATAATCTTTACAAGAGGGCGCGCTCGCGGCGACATATCAAACGTTGTTCTATCAAACAAGGCTGAACCCGCCAGTCGTACTCGTCCCGAAAAAAGACGGCAGTATAAAAGTGTGTGTTGATTACCGCCAGTTGAATGCGATCACGATTGCAGATGTGTATCCACTGCCACGTATCGACGATCTCCTGCAGTCTAGACTAGCCAGTCAATTCAATACGTCTCAACGAAGTATACAAAGAATATTAAAGATAGTAAGATATTGCTTACTAAGAGAATTTGTGCCACGGCACTTGGGCTTTGACCACATGCAAAGAAATAATGTTATGGAACGTAACCTAACAATACATAAAGGAATATTTGGAAATCCAGAAAATACTAAAGCTATAATCATTTGCGACGGAACGTATGCATACATTCAGAAAAGTTCCAATTTTCTTTTTCATCGCTTAACTTACAGCTTACATAAGTTTAAAAACTTGTTAAACCCTTTCTACTTGTTTGTTCAGACGGTTATATAATAGATATCTTAGGACCTTATGCTGCCACGAAGTCCGATGCATCCATCATGTCCGATTTTACTAATGATGAAAACAGTGTTTTTCATTGGTTTTTTAAACAAAGTGATGTTCTAATCCTCGATAGAGGTTTTCGTGACTGTGTTCCGGGTTTAGAAGCATGTGGTTATGAAGTTCATTTGCCACCAACAAAAGACAGAAATGACAAAAATAAAAAATAAAAATAGAAATCGAAATCGATTTACAATGGGCATTGTTCAGAATTTTATAAATGTTGTAATTGAAAAACCATTTCGAGGAAAATAGCGTTACTGATCATGTCGGACTAATTAATAATGAAAAATATTCATATTTTAGTGATATTTATGATAAAATACGATTGACCTTCTTTGCCCTTCAAATTACGTCAGCTTTGGCCGTACAGTTTTGTATCGTTGCCTCAGAAAATAAAAAGTAAGTGGCAAGCATTGTCTACAATCTGTTAAGTGTCAAATTATAATATAAATGTCAAAAATATAAACAATTAAACATACATTGCGACTAAAGTTTCTACAGCTATTATTCCGGCGACTTGGCTCATAATCTCATTTAAATCTCACTACTTTATCTCAATACTTTAAAAAATTGGAAGAGTTATGGAATACAGGAAGTGCTTTGTTCCAACTTGCAGCAATAATAGTCCAAACAAAATTTTAGTTCGCATTAGAGAAGATTAGCGAGAAAAGTGGTGTCGTGATGTAGGCGTGGAATATTTTAAGGTTTATACAATGTATTGTTACGAAGATCACTTTTGATGTAAGTATTTCAGAAGCATTCGATTGCTTCGTATGGTCTGTATCTCAATGCCCACCCCTACTTGCCACGTTTTGCTTTTTTTACAGCCTAAAAAGGATTTGAAGAATTGTTATCAACATAAGTTAATGAATCAAGAGCCACGCCCTAAACCTACAGTTTCCCTTTGCTGTATTGCACCTAATAAAAGTGAACAGAATTAACCACGCTGTTATTGCAACATGCTACTACCGGAAAACCAGTTAAATAGGAAATATGAGGATACTATACTGCCCAGTACATCTTCATATTCCACAATACCAGTGACGGTAGGTTTATAATTAACTTAGCCATAAGAGTAATAGAAAAGATCACCTATTTAAATACACACTCGCCCTGGGACTTCTCCCACTATTGTGGAAGTACGCTCCACGTCACCAGCCCTGAATGCGTTGTGTAGGTACTAAAACCCACAAGGACCCTGAGGTCCAAGACTCAGTTTCCCTGAGGAAACTGAGACTTGTAGAGTTCACAGATTTCAGCTTGTTTCTTCCTTGTTGTTGCCTCTTTGGTGGCTGAGTCGCGCTTGCGACTGGCTTGAGCAGAAAATAGCACACCTTCTATATGGGCCACCTGTACCTCACAAAGGCTCGCACCACCATTTTTATTTTTCTCTTATCCTCGTTCTGATTTGTAGCTGATTAACATAACTAGCATCATCCTGCAAGATCACCTGTACATTGTAAATGAGTTATAAATCAATGATTTCTCCAAATCCTGAATATAAACTATGTAATAAGAGGATAGTGTGTATAGTGAAAAAATCTATGATTGTATTATACTTCTCATACCCAACAACCTTACAACAACAACAACTTACGCGATCTTGGGATGGCCCGCCATCCCAGACGCCCCGTAAAGCGATCACTGGGATGGCCGGCCATCCCAAGCGGCACAGATCTGGAATACTTTTAAAATAATTCTTATTTCTTTTATTTTAATAGTTAGTTCTCCTTGGCAACACTTTCACGTTGTTCGCTATGAAGTAAGCAACATTTTAATATACCACAACACTACCAACCGTTCGCTCATAGATTAAAAAAAATACATTTTGTTCCGTCAGTTTTCGGTTCGCGGCATCGTTGTTGTCATTCGAGTCCGCGCTATCGGAAATTAGGCAATAAAAGTGTTTTTTGTTACTTCCCTGGTACAATTTACGTTTATTGTGTTCTGTGTTCGTTTATTGTTGTGTGGAACGCAAAGATTCAAGTCGGGTAAGTAAATTTGTACGTTATTTCTGTAATATTCAACTACCGTTTTGGTTCGAAGAATGCTAGTTGACATTTTTTTGTTGTCTTTTTGGTCTAATTACGTTGATTTCTTCTATGATTCCTTCAAATCATCGAACAATTATTATTTAAATGATTATTCTATCCATTGAATACGAAAATATTACAATCTTGCTTCAAAATGTAAAAAATATGCACGCATTCGACTCAAGTGGTCCGCCATCTTCCAAATCTTGCGATCGGATGCACTAAGGCTGGGTTACACGACATGGTGAATTTATTCCTCCAAATTTTTAGATCCGGATTATTATACGGATTTTTGTAATTTTATAACATTCGTTTAATAAAGTAATATAACGTTTTGGTATTTACTATCCTTTCGTTTTTTTTTTTTTTATATTTAACAAACTTTCTCCATGGAGCCAACATCGTAATCGAGATAAAATTAGTAGCCGTCCCATACATTTGGGTCGAGTAGGTATTCAAGCTATGTACGGAACAGCTGATATTTTTTTCCCAATTAAGATGTTGGTCCCATGAAGAAAATTGTTGTTGCTGTTTATGTTTTACGTTGCATGTTTATTATTACGCAGAATGGATGCTTCAAATATACCACCATCTTCCGGTCATGGGCAGGCTCGTGGTACCCGAGGTCGTCCTCGTGGTACTCGAGGACGTGGTGCTCGTGGTACCCGAGCATCTGCTCGTGGCACCGGAGGTGGAGGATACCGTGGTGGTCGTGGCACCCGTGCTGCTGTTGGCGGTGGTCGTGGCATCCGTGGTGGTCTTGGTGGTGGTCCTTTACCCGCAATCTTGCGTGGTGTGGAACTGTATGTTGCATTTTGCCATTAATTACACTAAATAATTTATTGATGTCTGTCATCAAGGAATTTTCAAAACTTTTGTTATTTTTTTAGCCAGCCGGTGCAAGGATTGCCGGTTGTCGTCGAAGCTGTTCAGCCCTCAACGTATGTATACTATTCAAAATTTGTCTCGACAACCAGATCGTTGTTTTTAAGTATTATTATTTTTCTTTAAGATCCACGTTAGCTGACGAGCTGAAGAAGGTGCGGGTGACGAAGACCGCTGACAAGAGGAACTTTAACCTTCTGTCAGCGGATCTCAAATCAAAGCTACTTGCTCTGCGGGAGCAGAAGCAAGTAGCTAGATGTCTACTGCCTGATGCTCCGGAGAGAAAGCAAAAACGGTTCGTGTTTTTTTTTTTTCAAATTATCTTGTGGCAAATTGACTTTTGTTGTCTTACTTTCAAATATTTTACAGAAAAGTGTCTCCCACTCGGATGGCGTGTCCCTTAGTGGCTGGGACACCAATAGTTCCGCCTCCGAGAAGGTTGAGGCCTTGGGAGCTGCTTTCTTCCAGCACAGGTTTGTTGTTTTTACTTTTAATTGTGGCTTGCACATTATTATTGACTTAGGGCCGATTTTTCAATCCTCAGTTAAACAGACAGATAGGGTTTATTCGATAGAAAGCAAAAAAGTCTGTTGTTCAATCGTCAGATAGGCTTTATTGGTCGAATAATTCACTTAACTGAGGAATAAATCTATTTGCCTCTTTGACGGCCAGTTAACCACTTATTCAATTGTTAAATGACTTTGACGTTACTAAATTTGAGGTTAGTCTTCGTGGTTTATAATAAATATTAAGAAATGGATATTTTAGATAGTATTAACGACATGGCAATTGAGGAAGAAGCCATAATAAATGAATATGTTAATCCAAGTGAAAGAAAAGAAAGAATTGTAAGACCGGGGGTCGAACAGTTTAACGCGTGGGATTCAACAGAATTCCATCGTCGATTCAGACTTACCAAAGTATCAGTGCAATATTTGCTGTTGTTGGTAAAAGATAAAATCAAGAGCAAGACACAAAGATCAGTTTTTATAAGCTTGAACACATATGTTTATTGGTATTGACTTGCACAACGTAATTAATTAAGCACGGTACCTTACCTACTAAAAAATACATTTTGTTTCAGAAACCAGTGTATTTGTGTTGTCTTTTAATTTTATATTATTTTCTTAAACCTCTCTACTAAACTCACAAGTAATTGAACCTCAGCATTATTAAAGTTTGCTGAACGCTCCCTCTTTTTGTTTTCCATTATTATCAATTCAGAAATCACAAATAAAAACACCACACAGTCAAACTTACAACCTCGTAACGTTTTGATCAGTGAAATGACGACGCTGCCATCTGTTTGAATCACGTTTAGTCCGTCCCGTTCTAACATTCGATTATTCTGTATATTTGTTTCACCTCCCTGAAGTTAGCGTTTTCACAGATGAGATATTCGGTCGGTTAGTTATTCCTTGGTTAAATATCATTTGAAAAATTGACAACCACTTAACCTACGAATAAAGAGTCTAATAACTTTACTCTCTAGTTAGCTATTGGTACTTTTATCTGAGGATTGAAAAATCGGCCCTTACTCATATTACATCGTGTGTTCTTTGTAGGCGTAGACGAACCGAGATCCCCCGTGCCTTCAACCAGCACCAGTTCGCATCGGGTCGATGACGCAAGCGAACCCGTGCCCTCGACCAGCACAGGTTTATTGTTTTTACTTTTAATTGTGGCTTCCACAATATTATTGACTTACCCATATTACATCGTGTGTTCTTTTTAAGCCCGGTTTACATTATTCCAGTCCAGCGATCTAGTCCAGTACTGGATTGCTTACTGGAAAAATGTAAACCGGCACTGGAATGAACTGAATCCAGTAAGCATTCCAGTCCAGTAACTGGATTCGCGGTCTACTTTTGAATCCAGTGCGACCAATCCAGTGCAACTGGAATAATGTAGACGGCCAATCCAGTGCCATTCCAGTGCTGACGAAGTACACACGTGTTGGTTGTTTTTGCGGACTTTTTTGCAAAGAAAAAGGATTTAACAATGGTGAAGAAGTTATCTGAAGACGAAACTGTAAAGTTTGTCACTATATACAGAGAAAATCCGTGTTTATGGGATATAACATCAGAACATTATAAAAACAAACCTATGCGCCAAACTGCTTTGCAAAATCTGTGCATTGGTATGGAAATTGAAGGATTCACACCGGAAGATGTGAAAAACAAAATAAAAAGCATTCGTTCGACATACTACCTTGAACTAGACAAGATTAAGAAATCATCCACATCTGGTGCTAGTGGCAATGTTTACCAACCCAAAGTGAAATGGTTCGCCGAATTCAATTCATTTATTAAAAATGTGATGGTGAAGCATAAAACACAGGTATTTATTTTAAGATTTTTATTTATTTTTATTTTAGTAGCATATTATTTGTTAAAACACACAAATTTATCAATGTATCATATGATTTTGCCATGGTACTTTTCCTTCGTTCACAAAATAATTAGTAAATTGAGTTCTTTTTTCCCTGGCATGTGTTGCTGAGTTGTTACTGCCCTGCTGTATGATACTATCTAAAGAGGTTATTTCGGATCTCCATGTTCCATTAATCAAATGATGGTTGTTGTGATCGTCATGGTCTACACAAGAAGTAGTCATATAATTGCTTGACTTTTTTCTCAACCAATTGTGTAGAGAGCAAGCTGCATACACAATGTGATCCACAGTATGTAACTTAGTTGAAATAGCTTTTTCGAAAATTCTGAATCGACTTACTAATATTCCAAAAGCGTTTTCTACAATGCGTCTAGCACGGGACAGCCTGTAATTATATATTTTTTGTTCAAAAGTTAAATTAGCCCCAGGATATGGTTTCATTAAGTATGTTTTTAGTGGAAATGCTGCATCAGCCACAATCACTCCATCTTCTGGAATAAAACTGCCATTTTCTAATTCAGTAAAAATGGAACAGTTTTTGAAAATACCACCATCCGAAGCGCTTCCATTTGCGCCCACATTGATATACGTAAAACAGTAATCATGGTCAACAAGAGCCATCAATACTATGCTGTTTTCTTTTTTATAATTAAAGTTCGTACTTCCATATTCATAGGAGCCAGTAATTTTTATGTGTTTTCCGTCTAACGCTCCGTAGCACAAAGGAAAGTTCCACTTATTCCGAAAGCCTTCCTCGACTTGTTTCCATTGTTCCGCAGTGGGTATCTGCAAAAAGAAAGTAAAAATATTTTATTTTCAGGAAAATACTGATGATGCTCAAAATAAAGAAAATACTGACAATACTCAACCTAGTGACCAATGTGGGACCAACCCTACCCATACAAACCCAGAAGTAAGTCTATCAGAACCGCGAAAGAAAAGAAGTAAAATTTCACAGCTGTCTACAATAGTCAGTAGCATGAAAGATATGCAATACGATTTATCCAAATCAGAAACAGTGGAAGATGAATTCGACATCTTCGGGAAACACATTGCGAAGCAATTAAGAACCCTTTCTACAGAACAGGCTATCCTAGGCCAAGAAGAAATACAGAGTGTGATAACAAGATGTCGACTACACGATTTGAATAGTCCTATAAAACCGAATAGACCAAATTACAATTATGCGTCAAGACCAAGCACGAGTAGTAGTACTTATATGCCATTGAATAGTCCAGCGTCTGTAGATACACAAACCACCGAGGACTCGTTAAATGTAGTAAGCGATGACCCAGAATACATTAATATAATCATGAATGCTTTCAATAATGCTTAATTTGTCATAGATATGATACTTAATAAAAAAAATATTACCTTGATGTGGTCTTTTAATGCCCTTTTAATTTCTTGACAGACTTCTGGTATAATTTTTGAAATAGTTGGTTTTGGCAATCGAAACATACGACTGAGGCTTCTGTAACTATCTCCAGTACTTAAAAAAGAAAGCGTGACTTCTAATTTTAATTTTGCGGGTATAGCATCTCTGAACAACGTATTCTTACGCTGGATATTAATCGAAACTAATGATAACAGTTCTTCAAAGTTTTCTGCTGTCATTCTCAGTGCCAGTCTATATTCATTGGGATCTTCTATCTTCAGTTGTTGCAAAAGTATTGCTGACCCTCCTTTTTGATCTCTTTCGCTGATCCAATTTCTCACCCAAATCCGTTCCTTTTTTTTTAGTTCCTTATCAACCTCATTAATAACTTCTTGTAGCAAGAGTGATTGAGCACGTTTGAAACATTTTCGAAACTGATCGCTTCTTGAAATCATTGTCACTATAGTGTTCACACTTCAACGGCTTCTAAATAACTGGAATAATGTAGACGTTACAGATCCAGTCCAGACCTGGACTGGAATCTCGCTAGATCACTGGACTGGAATAATGTAAACCGGGCATTAGGCGAAGACGAACCGAGGTCCCCCGTGGCTTCGACCAGCACCAGCACTCATTGGGTCGATGACGCAGGCGAACCCGTGCCCTCGACTAGCACAGGTTTATTGTTTTTACTTTTAATTGTGGCTTCCACATTATTATTGACTTACTCATAATAAATTGTGTGCTCTTTTTAGCTTCGGCCAGCTATTTCGACGGGCCAGTACGTCTGTGCGACCCAATGTTTGAAGGAGCCACGGTGGAGGCTGAAACGCCACCCAGGAAAAGGTATAAGTTCTTAAGTATAAGTTAATAAGACTTAGCTAAATTATTAGTAGATGTTGATATTTATGACAATGTTATTTTTACAGAAGGCGTCAATTACAATTTTCGCCTTCCACAATTCCTGTGGTGGGCGAATTGCGTAGCGACGACGTCATTGTGGATGCTGAGATCCAAGTTCTAGGATTTACACCGAGTGAGTTAATTAAATATGTAAAAGTAGGAATGAAAGCTTGAAATGAATATGTTTTTATTCTAAAATTAACCAATAACTTTTTAATTTGTAGCATCAAGTACCAGCCGATCGGTGCGTTCGCTCTCACCGGCGGGATCCCCATCCTCAGTCTCGAATGGTGAGTGTTGTTTTTCACTTTTTGCTAACATTTTAGCATACGTATAATTTAGTATGTGGTTTTATTTCAGTATTCGATGATTTTGAGGGTCATCTTGCTGAGTGGGAGCGAAATGTCGGGGTAAATCCTGGCAGTGACGTCGAGGAGGATCCAGTTGAGGCTGATGAGGTGGCAATTACCATACCACGGGTGAGGAATGTGGAGGAATATCCCACAGACCTCACCGACCTGTCATCTCAGCAGCTTCAACAGCTACAAGCAATCGACGCCAGCGACGACACTGCTCTGAGGGAGTTGGCAGGTAGCGAGGACGCGCTATACTTCCTTGGAGCAGTGATCCAAATGTATTTGTAGGCGAGCGGGAGGCATTTGTTGATCCATCTGGGCCAACTTTTGCAACTGAGGGTATGACCCCACTCGATATTTTCGAGCAGATTTGGGATGAATCTGTAATACATCTCATCGTCACAGAGACGAATCGATACGCCAGCTAGCTCATCAGCGCCAATAAGTCTCGACACTCCAGGCTTCAACGCTGGAGTGCCATTACCACCGCAGACATCTGGTCGTTCTTCGCTACTGTGATGTTGCACAGTTTCGTCCCAAATCCGGTCGAATAGGAGTATTGGTACCCCCAGTTGCATTATATGCGGATCGGGAACTTTCAGGATTTTCTGGAGTTTGTTCCTGGCTCTGGAACTTGTGGTTTCGATGGAGGTATTGTCCACAAAGTGCAGACATCTTTTAATCAGGGAGAATTTACTGTGGGACATGATGTCGAAAGGTTCAACGAACCTGAGGGGGCCACATCCCAAATTGTCCTCCGGCTTGTTCGCCCTCTTTTAGAAAAAGGCCATACACTAAGTATGGATAACTTTTATAATTCGCCACTTTTATCGCGCACTTTGAAGTCCCACAAAACGGATACTATAGGGACCCTCAGACTCAATCGGGAATTTGTTCCCGAAAGCCTAAAAACAAAATCAAAGCTTAATATGCGGCAAGGAGAGCTTGCTTTTAGCCGAACGCCGGACTTATCAGTCGTTGTGTGGAGGGACTCTAACTTGGTCTCACTGATTTCTACTTATCATAAAGTAGAAGTCAGTGGGGCTGAGAAATATGGGTCCTACAAATACAAACCGAAGGTAGTCCTAGACTACTATCTTTCCATGGGGGGTGTCGATAAGAAAGATCAACTCTTACAGGCATTCCCTGTGGAAAGAATTAGGAACAGTGTCTGGTACAAGAAACTGTTTCGCAGGCTATTGAACGTATCAATACACAATGCACACATCATATTTACACACAGAAAAAAAATGGCTCAGCGCCAGTTCAGGACCATATTGGCGGACCAAATTTTGGCGAAGTATAAGCCACAGGCAATACTCCCTGTGCTGGCTCAGAAGCCTATAGTTGGGCATTTCCCGGTACAGACGGCAGGCAAACGCATGCGATGCAAAGTGTGCGCCTCTAATAAACTGGAGGTTCGCACTACCTGGTCGTGTGAGTTGTGTGAGGTAAGTCTGTGCATTAAAGACTGCTTTAAAAAGTATCACACTTCTTATGGCGCATCCACACATGCCCGGCGGCACGGCCGGCGGCATGGCCGGCGGCATGGCCGGCGGCCGTGCCGCCTGCATTTGCCGCATCTCAGCCGCGGCACGCGCGGCTTTTGGTTGCCGGCGGCAGTTTGCTTGCGGCTTCGATACGGAGTGGTAGTGTTGTCGTATAATTTCATAGAAGTAAATAACGAAATGACAGAATTTAACTGGGATGATAGTGCAGTACTTTTATTAATAGAAAAGTATCAAGAAAATGAACCATTGTGGAACCCAAGGCATATGGATTTCAAGAATCGCAACAATAGAAATGATGCTACTAAGGATATTGCTTCTGTGTTCAACATAGCATCATCAGAAATTGAGAGAAAACTGAAGAATTTATCCAGCCATTATTTTCGAGAAAAACGCAAATATGAAGAATCTAAAAGGAGTGGATCTGGACGGGAAGATGTTCAATTGCCGAAATGGTTTGCTTATAAGGCGTTATCATTTCTTAGTGACAAGAATGCACCGGTACCGACTCTGAACAGCCACGCACCTATTGTAAGTACCCATCAAATTCTTATAATCAAGTAGACTAGTTGGTCGCCCATTGATCGAAATTCGACCATAATTAATTTAAAATACATACATATTTCATTAAGTAATATTTTCGTAAATAGGGGTACAAAGATTTTTTCTCGCGTATTAATATTAGATACCTACTACCTACAACCCGGTAACAATATATAATACCACGGAGAGCGGACGAGCATACTCTCGTATTTGAACCTTATGCAGTCGGCAAAACGCTCACCGAAAGCGAAGTATTCGGGAATAAGCGCTCATCAATAGTGTAGGTATAGGCGTCATCAATGGTGACTGTATACATGTAATGTCTATAAGCTTGGTTTTTAGGGTTCCGTACCCAAAGGGTAAAACAGGACCCTATTACTAAGCCTCCACTCACTGTCTGTCTGTCTGTCTGTCCGTCTGTCTGTCTCCAGGCTGTATCTCATAAACCGTGATAGCTAGAAAGCTGAAATTTTCACAAATGATGTATTTCCGTTGCCGCTATAACAACAAATACTAAAAATAAAAATAAAAAAATATTAAGGGGGTCCCCATACAATAAACGTGTGAAATCGCAAATTATAACTTTGTTATTCATATATTTGTATGAAAAACAAAGTTATTTTTTGTTGCCGAAAAATGTTTGTATTTTGGCTAGTTGTAGGTAATAGATACGTTCATTTTTCATAGATAATGGTACGGAACCCTTCGTGGGCGAGTCCAACTCGCACTTGGCCGGTTTTTATTAAATATTTACATACTGATTGGATATTTCAAAACATAATGTTAAAGCTTGTTTGCAATTATTTATAAGATTTCCTTTTTATTTTCAGTCTTCTCAAGTTAATATCACTCCCCAGACTACGCTACCTTCGACAAGGAGGTCACGAAAGCGAAACATAGAGGGAGATCCTGAAGTTGATGAAGCTTTGCAATTACTGAGGGAGATTACATCTAATGCAAGGCAACGCGATGATGCTGCTATATTTGCAGACTATACACGGTTATTTTTATATCGTTCTGGAACCGAAACACAGTAACTCCAGACGAGTAATAGTTACTATTGGCATTGTAATTTCTTTTTTAAGACATCTAAAATAGAAGTTAGAAATTTATCACTTTTTTTCTGTCATTCGAGTTAAATTATAGTAGAGCTTCCACTATTTCATTCATAAACGCAAAATCGTACGCCATCCGCTCGGTGATGACGTAGCGCGGAACAGCTGTGCGGTGTGCGGGTCAAGTACCTACCTACCATGATAAATACTAAATACTGCCTAAAACAATTTTTTTGCGACAATGCTTTGAATTCCTGCCTTTGTAGACAAAGGCAGGAATTCAAACAGAAAAATTAATCGTTTAATCTGTCGCATAGAGTTCATTATTAGTTGCAGGTGCCCTTGTCAATGAAAATATTGAACTGAATTAAGACCTTAATTTTATAAAGTTAACCGCGTAATTCGGTTGTGCATCCTTGTAAAAGGCCGGTCGGATTTCTCAGAATAATTTTAGTAAACTGCGGACCTACTTACCTAGGTTGGTGAAATTTTATTTTTGACCGTTTCGGGTTAGAAATAAAGTCTGTATTCGCTTTTCGTATTTTTATTTGTGTACCTATTTATCTATTGCGTATGTATTTTTATTTATGTTTAACGCTTACGGTACTTACGTTGGTCGCGGTCGCGGCTTCGTTTGATTTCGAGACGGTGTGCGTCGGCACGCGGTTGAACTAATTAGATACCTACATACTTACATTTCGTTATTCAAGCCATAGGTATTTCTCTGTTTTGCTTTGTATTGATTGAAGGTTTGCTAATCATGAGCTTGCTATAGGTCGCGGTGGTCAGTACCTGCTGTTGTTGCTGTAGATACCTACCCGCGACAATAATAAATCGTTTGATTCCGCATTCATAACTATTGGTTGATTTAAATTGCGTTTATCTACATAACAATTTATTGAATAATAGCCCCCTTCAATCAAACAGGCGCGACACGCGATATTTTAATCGCACGCGACACAAGGCATTTACAAACATAATCAACTTTGGCTAAGGACTTACCTATTAGTTTATTTACAATTTACACTTCCCTGTATCGAAGCAGCTGCTCAAATGGAGTCCACTTCGCTCGATACATAAACGGGCACGTTTAATAAGGTTGTCTTTTAATTTTCCTAATGTGTCTCTGTCACTTTTCACAATATTATAGGCGTCCACTATCCACGCCTGCGCGTGTGTGGGCGCTCGAAACTGTCCATGATCGAGGAGGTGCTGTGTTACAGCCAGGATGGTGGAGGTGAAGGGAACTTGAGGGTCGTATATTCCACGTGCGCGCAGTGAGTTCAGGTGTTCCGGCTGAGCATACAAGCGTCTAGCCTCTTCCAAGTTATGGTTCGCCATCCCATAAAAATCCACCATTGCCCAATACTCCACGTTCGAATACACGTATTGCCGACTAATTTTTGGCGCGTAATTAGGTTGCGCGTGCGTGACCTAATACAGCGAAACGCGACGCAATACTAATAGGAACAAGGAAGAGCGGGCGGTTGGCTAGACTGGGGTCGGGGGCGTGGCTTAAGGATCATGCTGTCTGATCGATGAATGGATTTTTCAATGAGTACCGTTCGCATGTGTTGCCGTTTGTCGATGCGTTTTACACACAGATCGCAAGGAAGCGTTACTTCGAGTTCTCATTATTTCACAAAAAAAACAATAAATTTAATTTTTCGTAATTTTTTTTATTGTTACTTTTTGAAAATAATAGTCCCAATCGATTCGAGTTCGATGATCGAGTTCATGGGTGTTTCCGTTTTCATCCCACGAATATTTTATTCCGTTTTCTACCCAAATCTTAGTCCGTGTTCTACCCACAATCATAATAATAGTTGTTTTTTCCGTATTCTACCTAAAATATATTCCGGTTTCTACCCACTGCAGTTTATAATTGTTTTTTTGTACAGACAGAAAAATAATCTTAAACTATTTAAACTTTGTATACTTATAATTTGATGAATAGGTACTTATTTACGACGTCACTTCCTTGGCACAGACGCGCATACACACACACAGGCACAGACACTATGTCTATTTCATTCAGCCGGAGAGGGAGTGAAAGAGAAAGCAATATTTCTAAAGAATATTGCTAATCTGTTATACCCTTTGTTTCTCTTATCTGTTAGTTAGTCGTAAGTGATCGACAGGAGCATAGTTGCTGTGAAAGTGATATTAAAGCAGTTAAAATGCAAAATCCAGGTCCAAGTACCAGTAAAAACATTGATTCCGAAGTTTATTTTACCCTGTCAAAAAGAAACAAGCCAGTGTTAGTGTGTGGTGGTAGAGAATTCCATAAAAAAAGAGTGAATAAGGACAATTCCATAATATGGCGATGTGCGAAAGCGCCTTCTTGCTTTGGCATTATAAAAACAATGGACAGTGAAATTATTAATAGAAGTGGACACAATAGTAATTGCCATGCTAATTATAACAAACTTTTAATTAAAAACTCTATGAAGAAAATAAAAGAACAAGTCAAATCTGCCGATGGTCGCCCTATTCAACAGATCTACGAAGATGAAGTTTTATTAATAAAAGAACAAGGGTTAGATTTAGTAGAAGAAATCCCCAAGTTCTCAAGTGTGAAAACAGCATTTTTCGATGCCCGAAACAGAAGTCAAAATGTTTCTAAATTAGTATTTAAGAACAAAAGTGAAGTAGAAATACCGAACACCTTCAAAGATTTTTTACTGTTTGATTACGAAGATAGCAATAATAGAATAATTGCGTTCGCTACACATGAAGCTAGAGATCGAATGAGTAAACTTGCAATGTTTTTTGGAGACGGAACATTTAAATGTTGCATACGACCATTTATGCAGCTATATGTCATTCATGGTGACATGGGCAGCACAGACACTACAACAGGTATCACACCACTTGTTTACTGTCTTCTTTTAAACAAAAAGAAATCAACATATGTAACACTCTTCCAACTTATCAAATCGCAAATACCAACCTGGAAACCTTTAGAGTTTCTGACAGATTTTGAGCCGGCAGCCATAAACGCTTTAAAAATTGTTTCGCCAGAAACGAAGACAAGAGCTTGTTATTTTCACTTTTGTCAATCAATACACAAAAAAGCCAAAAAGCTTGATCTAACAAAAAAAAACTATTTGAAAAAACATGTGGGTTTAATACTTACGTTACCTTTAATACCTCAGGAAATGATTGATGATGCCTTCCTATATATTATGGAAGACTGTCCCACCTTAAACAATATTGTTAAATTTAATGACTATGTTGTCCAAACATATATGAATGGTGGTAAATATCCCCCAACATTGTGGTCCGCAAATAATAGAAGACACCGAACTACAAATGCACTAGAAAGCTGGCATGCAACCCTAAACCGCTATGTGGCAAAAAAGAAGACTCTCAATATGCTCCAATTCCTCACAATTATAAATAAAGATGCCAAGTTACAAAACACGCGTTTTACTGGACAAGTTTCATCATCAAGGCCACGTAACAATGATGTTTTGGAGAGAGAGAAAATAATTAATTCAGCATTAAGTGATCTTTCTTGTGGTAAAATTAGCATCGGACACTGTCTGGAGAAATTAGTACCATTTACTTTTTAATTTATTGTAAATTATTTGATAATTTTCATATGTAAATCATAAAGCTATAATTTAAATCTGTGATTTTATATGCACAATTTGGTAATAGTTACGATCTGTGATTTTTAGATGTATAATTTGTAATAGTTACGATCTGTGAATTTTAGATGTATAATTTGTAATAGTTACGGTCTGTGATTTTTAAATACATAAGTAATTGGTAATAGTTACGATCAGTGATTTTTAGATGTATATGTAATTGGTAATAGTTACAATCTGTTATTTTTTTAGAAGTAGAATTTATTGATAATAGTTTGTGATTTTTTAGATGTAGGGTTAATAATACTTACGATCTGTGATTTTTTTAGACGTAGAATTGATAATAATTACCATTTGTGATTTTTTAGATGTAGGATGAATAATACTTACAATCTGTGATTTTTTTAGACGTAGAATTGATAATAATTACCATTTGTGATTTTTTAGATGTAGGATGAATAATACTTACAATCTGTGATTTTTTTAGACGTAGAATTGATAATAATTACCATTTGTGATTTTTTAGATGTAGGATGAATAATACTTACAATCTGTGATTTTTTTTAAATGTAGAATTGATAATAGTACGAATCTGTGATTTTCTAGATATCAATATTCTAAAGACTTAGTTGTGTTAATTATGAATAAAGATTTTTCTAACAAAGTTTGTTTGTCTGCTAACGTTACTTACATAAGTTACTAAACAGTTATGTACTATGCCGTGGGTTGAAAACGGAGTCCATTTTTGTTGCGGGTTGAAAGCGGAATAATTATTATTATTTTTAACTCCTGGGATGAAAACGTGGGATGAAAACGGAAACACCCGAGTTCATGGCTTTCGGTTCCAGAACGACCTAAAATTAACCGTGTATAAGTAGCAAGTTGAGGAAGATGGATCATGACACGATGTGTACAGTACAACATCAAATCCAGAATATTGTCTATGAAGCAGAAATGAGAATGGGTCTGATGAATTTTGATACCAATAATACTACTCAGCCTCTTCGTTATCAAAATGTTCGTCCAGGATACTTCACAGGCCAACCTACGAGTACAACGTCAGCAATGTCACCATCGCCCTCAACTTCGCGCTCTTACTCTGTTCAAGCAGACTATGAAATGCAAAATAGCCCAGATGTCAACACAAGTGACAGTCTGTTACAAGTCTTGGAAAATAATTTAACCGAAAATAGTGTTATAGATTAAAATCAATGTTTAAATATTTTCAGTTGAATTATTTTATTTTAATAAAAGCTTAAAATTATTGATAAATGTTTCTGATTCCTAAATAAAACAATTATTTGAATAATCATATTTTATTTCATTAAAACATTATATTTGATATTGCCAAGGAAGCTGACCTTGTTCCGATAGAAAATAACATTTAAGCTCATTTCTAATTACACTTGGTTCTACATTTAGAGCGATCTGCGGAATATTTTGTTGCTCTTCGTTCAAAACTCCATCAGTAGTTCTTTCATTTCTCTTCATAAAATTATGCAGATGCACACAAGCCATCACAAGTTTTGCTTTCTCATTTTGTAAGCCAATGCGTGAATGTAAAATTCTGAATTTATTAGATAAAATGCCAAACGCGTCTTCTACAACCATGCGCCCGCGACTAATTCTATAATTAAAAACCCTCTCAGGTGATCCTTTTGCATGATATCCAGAAAATGGTTTTATTATATTCTGTGAGATGGGGAAAGCATCATCACCGATGAAATAAAAAGGTACAGGTGTATTTCTCCCTTGTAATGGAATCGCTTGTGGCAGACTTAAAGTTCCATCTCGTATCATATCAAATAAAGTTGAATTGCGTAGAACTCCACCATCAGATATTCTGCCCTGACATCAGATGTCCACGTATAAAAAGTTATAATTGGTATCGACTAAAGCTAGCAAAACAATACTGAAATATGACTTATAATTAAAAAACTCAGAACCGCTATTAATTGGACATGAAATACGTATATGTTTCCCATCGAGGGCACCTACGCAATTAGGTACATTCCATTTCTGCATGAAACTCCGAGCCACTGATAGCCATTCTTCCTGTGTATTCGGCATCTGTAAAATAAAATTGTTTGTGATATTTGTGTGTGTAGTTCTAGTTATATGTATGTAAAATGTGTGTGAAGTTCCAGGTACAGTATAAAATCATAGATATTATAATTCGACTAGGAATAGATATGTTACTTAGGAAGGTTCAGTTTCTAACTACCTAATGTGTTACGGATATTTGTACTTACCCTTAAATAATTGGATAATGTAGATACCAACGCTCGACAAACATCTGGAATTATTAAAGAAATAACTTGTGGAGACACTTTAAACAGCGTACCGAGTGAAAAATAAGAGTCTCCTGTAACCAGGTATCTCAAAGTAATTGCTAGTCGATCGGAAGCTGACACAGCATTTCTCCAGCGGTTGTCAGTTTTTGATATCATGGGTCCAGTTAAATTCAGTAATATTTCAAATTCTTCACTAGAGATCCTTAGAAAAGTGTTAAATTTCGAACGAATATTTCTTCGGTTTATGTCATCCTTTCTAAAATCTTCAAGTATCAGGGACACATTAGGCCTATTTCGTAGACTTGGTCTGACCCAATATCTTCGTTTGATTTTGCGGTTCTTTTTACGAATAATAACATACAACACTACACTTGCGATACACGCAACTATATCATAGTACAACATCTTTCAATCCTACGTACACGACTAACTTCGACGAAAGTCACAACACTACTGCTAAAATTGCAACCGCATCTGCAGGCCGCCGGCAACCGCCAGTAAAGCCGGCGGCCTGCATTCAGCGGCAAGGCGGTCTGAAACCCGGCGGCATAAGCCGGCGGCATGTGTGGATGCGCCATTAAAGCAGTCAATAATGCACTCAAAAAGTATCACATTTCTTAAGAGCCCCACATATTTACAGTCCATCGGCAGTCTGCCGGCAGGCGGTCCACTCATAAAAACTGGACTGCCAGTTTTTATAAGTTACGCCTGCTGGCGGACTACCGGCGGTTTGTAAATGTGTTGTGAAAGAAATGTGATACTTTTTGAGAACAGACGAGCGGCACAGGGGAAACAACTAGCCTGTCATGAAGTGAATAATATGTGTGTCTAGGGGAGGCCTATGTCCAGCAGTGGACGTCTTCCGGCTGGAATGATGATGTCGGTGAGTGTGTGTAGTTGTTGTTTTGATTGTTGTTCAATAGCCTTCGAAACAGTTTTTTGGGGGACTATCTTCGGTTTGGTTTGGGGATCTGTCCTATGTAATTTTGACGTTCAAAAAGTGCTGATTCTCAGCCTAGTTTGAATAAATGATTTTTGGCTGTTTGGGATCTGTCTGGGTCTGTCTTATGTAATTTTGACGTTCAAAAAGTGCTGATTCTCGGCCTAGTTTGAATAAATGACTTTTGGCGGTTTGGGGGTCTCTCTGGGTCTGTCTTATGTAATTTTGACGTTCAAAAAGTGCTGATTCTCAGCCTTGTTTGAATAAATGATTTTTGGCTGTTTGGGATCTGTCTGGGCCTGTCTTATGTAATTTTGACGTTCAAAAAGTGCTGATTCTTGGCCTAGTTTGAATAAATGACTTTTGATTTTGATTTATGTATATAAAAGTTATCCATACTTAATGTATATAAGGTGTATCTAGTCATACACGAAATATCTGAAGGGGTCATTGTACTGGTTTGCGGGTCGGTCTTATGTAATTTTGACATTCAAAAAGTGCTGATTCTCAGCCTAGTTTAAATAAATGACTTTTGGCGGTTTGGTGGGGGTCTGGTTAAGTAATTTTGACGTTCAAAAAGTGCTGATTCTCAGCCTAATTTGAATAAATGACTTTTGCCTGTTTGGGATCTGTCTGGGTCTGTCTTATGTAATTTTGACGTTCAAAAAGTGCTGATTGTCGGCCTTGATTCGTGTATGAATAGATAGACCTTGTCCCTCCCTCCCGTTCGCCTCCTTCCAGTTTTTAAGTGTTATTTTTTTATTATTATTGTGTTTTGTTTTTGTGTTCTTTTTATTTTTTGTGTATATTTGTACACCATTGTTTTGTGTTTTTTTTGTGTTTATTTGCACATCATTATGTGTTGTGTTTTTGGTGTGTATTTGCACACCATTATGTTTTGTGTTTTTTATTTTTGTGTGTATTTGCACACCATTATGTGTTGTGTTCTTTTGTGTGTATTTGCACACCATTATGTTTTGTGTTTTGTTGCTTTTGTGTTTTTTATTTTTGTGTGTACTTGCACACCATTATGTGTTGTGTTCTTTTGTGTGTATTTGCATACCATTATGTGTTGTGTTCTTTTGTGTGTATTTGCACACCATTATGTTTTGTGTTTTTTTATTTTTGTGTGTATTTGCACACCATTATGTTTTGTGTTTTTTATTTTTGTGTGTATTTGCACACCATTATGTGTTGTGTTCTTTTGTGTGTATTTGCACACCATTATGTAATGTGTTGCAATGAAACTTGCACTGTTTCGTACATACTCAGCCTATAACGTTCCCACTGCTGAGACACAGGTCTGCTCTCCGTGAGAGGGAGTGGGCCACTGTTTTATAAGTTAAAGTAAATGTAAGCCAATAAAAAATCCGATTAACAATATCGGAGAAATGCGTGGGCAAACATACGTACAAACACCTATTAAAATTTTAATTATTTGTTTGGAAGCCCACTACATTATTACATGTGAATTAGACATGGGTAGCTCGTGAGCGAGTGACAGAAAAGAGCTAGCTCTTTTTGATGGACGTCGCTCTCGCTCACTCAGTCGTTCGCTAAGCAGCTCACTAGCTCAGTTAGCTCTCAGACTCAGAAAATACTTTGGTACATTACAAAAGGTTCCTTTTTATAATGTGCCAAAATATTTTCTGCATTGTTTATTTTTTTGCGTGTTATTTACGTAAAGTCATAACATTATACACTCGAGAGCAATGAATCCGGGTCACTTAAAGAATCCTAAAAATCTCGGAAATTAAAAATGCTAGGTTAATGCAATAAATTGTATTTAATAGACAATGTAATACTCCTTAAATGAAGGTATTAAAACTTCATAGTTATTGTAAAGTTATATCATAAAAAAATCTAATTTGAAAAAGGGCCACTTTCGAAGATGGAACTACGAAATTACAGCATTTGGTTTTGCTTTTGTTTGTAATCTGTCATTTATGTGGGTACATAAACCATGTTGATAGTGCTCTATATTCATTATTCAAGCTGAAATTATGTCGCTTACGCCTGAAGAATGCACCAGAATACTTACAATGCTGGAAACCGGCCGGAGTCAGCGCGATACAGCCAGGACTGTCGGTGTGTCGCTGTCAACAGTACAAAGAGTTCTCCGACGTTACGAAGAAACTGGTTCTAACCTACGCAGACCAGGAACGGGCAGAACCAGGTGTACCACAGCACGAGAAGACCGATACTTGGTGAACACCATGCTTCGAAATCGCTTTCTCACAGGAACTGAACTCACAAATCAGTTTCGACGCCTCGGAGGAAGTAACCCAAGTGCATGGACAGTAAGACGTCGGCTTGCTGAATCTAACTTAAAACCCCTTAGACCTGCAAACGGCCCTAAACTGGAGCGTGGGCATCGTATTTCAAGACTAAGATATGCCCAGAGCCACGTAAATTGGAGTATTGAAGATTGGTCAAAAGTTATGTTCTCCGACGAATCAAAATTTATGCTCTACAAGCACGATGGAAGACACAGAATGTATCGAAGACCAGGGGAAAGATTCAAGCAAGCATGCATCGAAGAAAAAGTAGCCTACGGTGGTGGGTCTGTACTTGTGTGGGCCGGAATTTCTTCTGAAAGTCGCACAGAGCTGGTGATCATAGAAAACGGCTCTTTAACTAGCGTAAGATATGTGGAAGAAATCCTCAATGATCACGTTGGTCCATTTATGGTCAATTTAGGTGAGGATGCTATATTTATGCATGACAATGCCCGACCTCATACAGGTAGGATTGTGAATGACTACCTTCAAGAGATGAACATTACTCGTATGGAGTGGCCAGCGCGCAGCCCGGATATCAACCCGATCGAGCATGCTTGGGACGAGCTAGGCAGATGCGTAAAACACAACGAAACCCTCCCCCAATCACGCTTCGTGAGCTCAAAATTGCTCTCACAGAGGAATGGGAGAATATTCCCCAAAATCGTATAAGGAACTTGGTGTACAGCATGCCAAACCGCGTAAACGCAGTAATGGAGGCAATACGAAGTATTAAAATTCAAGAAAATCGTAATAAAGTTCAAAAATTTCATGTTTCCTATTTTTGTTTTAAGGAGAGATCAGCAGTTTTTTTCTTTATGTAATTTTGTGTTAATAAAATGTATGGTGACTCATATTTTTTTTACTTTCATTTAAGGAGTATTACATTGTCTATTAAATACAATTTATTGCATTAACCTATCATTTTTAGTTTCCGAGATTTTTAACATTCTTTAAGTGACCCGGATTCATTGCTCTCGAGTGTATTAAAAAAAAACAGAAAAACTTATTTAACTTAACTCCAATATTCCAAAGAGCTATGACAATGACTATTGAGCGGGCCGAGCCGTTTCCTTCGACACACGTGCAGCGTGAGTTAAATGAACTAACAGTCGGCGTCTGAATCACTGAGCTATAGAAGAGCTAGTGAGTAATAAAGAGTCCAATCTTCCAAAGAGCTACTCACTATTGAGCGAGCCGACCCGTATCGCCTTCAACGCGCGTGCGGCGTGAGTCAATTGAGCTAACAGTCGGCGTCTCGGCGTCTGTGTCACTGAGCTATAGAAGAGCTAGTGAGCTAGAAGAGTGATATAGCTCTTTAGAGTGAAAGAGCTAATCGCTCTTTTTCTTTTCAGTGAGCTACTTCGCCCATGTCTAATGTGAATATATTGCAGTTCCAATATTAAACAAACATCGTATCGAATTGATAACCTCCTTTTTTTCTGAAGTCTATGAGGGACTTAGAAACCAACATACCCTCCTTTTTTCGTCGCAGTCGGGTAAAAATAAAATTATAGTATTCTATTCTACTGGGCGAGAAATAAAGAAAATAAATCAACGAAATTAGATTAACGGATTTCATACCGGATCCGGATTTTTTTTTACCATGAACACCCACCCTTATTGTACGGCATTTTGTTAACTTTTTGCGCCGGACCAAGTTGTAACGTTCACATCTGGTTTCGACTAAGTCGTAATATTAAGTGTAATACTTCTCTGGAAAGGGTATTAAATGGAGTATCATGTAAATAATATTCAGTTATCGTTAGATCAAATTTGTAGAACATTTTTTGAAAACAAATGCTAGTAAAATTTATTGTTTAATAGTTGTATGTGTCTTCTTATCCTTAGATTTAGTTAAGTGTTTATTCTACTGCCACAATTTTTACAAATATGTTGAGTCATTAAATAAGCTTACAACAGGTACCTATATTTTTAATCTACGTATCAGATTTATGGAGAAAAAAAATATTTAGTCTCGGTACAAAACTTTCATCTGTCAATTTTTTTTCGGAAACTTGGGATGTTTGCAAATAATAATTTTTGTACTAACGCAATGTGGTTTTATTTATTTATTATGTTAAGAATATACACACCATGCATTCTAAACCTTAAAACATATAGGTCATCGCTTGTTTTTTTCTGTTATAGCTATTTATTTGAAATCTAAGATAAAAATTCTCTTTGCTCATATTTCAACCAATTGTATAAATTATTACGACCTACCATTCAAACAAAATGAACACGTGGGCAAAGCCCCATTCATTAGCTACGCAAAAAACGGGTACGTATCAAAATCCCGAAAGTTCATAATACCTATGATTGAAATACCGACGTCCAAAACACCGAAATTCAAAATACCGAAAGTTTTAAATGCCGATAGTCGTTATATCGAAACACAAAATACCGATGTTCAAATGCCCGAAAGGACGAAATCCCGAATGGACGAAATACCGATGGATGAAATCCCAAAGAGCAGCGACGTAGTTCCCGCGATTACTCATAGATGGCACTGCAACACAGTTATGACGGTGGGCATTCTGCTTAACATGTTTTAATATTTTTTTATAGCGGGGGTAGATCTCGAAAAATTATTTTATTCCGTAATTGTACAGGTCACTTAACTAGTATTAAATAATACACCAACTTGTATATTCACGCACTTACTCGTAAGGCGGTCGGGTAGGAAGTGCGGCAAGCGATGCGCTTGCCACGCTCCCCACTACCGGTCGCCCCACCAGTATGCATTCTATATTTACTATACGCTACATCTACCTTTTACAAAATTAAAAAAATAATAATATTATATTCTTCACACAATTTAAATGCAATCATTAATATAATCAAAACACTGTTACTGTTCCAAGTTTTATACCAATATACTTAGGACTAATTCTTTATAGCACTACTGATTCAGCTTACAGTTACTAATTCATAATTATTATATTTTTACTTTTACATATTTAATCATGACTCATAATTAATTTAAATGGGAACTTATAAATTTTTAGCAACCACACTGTCATCAGTGTCATCTGCATTATTATCTGTACAAACTTTCCACTGTCCTTCAACTCGCTTTAGGTGTACAATATTTCTACGTAGTCGTTGTCCGTTGTTGTCATTTTGAACTTCTACATCATTGCCTTCCTTATTGATGACTGTGTGTTGTACATCATTAAATGTGGTAGACAATTTATTCTCCTTCGTCATATTCTTCACGTATACCTTCTCTCCAACGTCAATACTACATTCCGCTGCATGTCTTTTCCTGTCCGCATATTCCTTTCCTTTGGCTTTCATTTCTCTATCCCTATCTTTTGTTTCGAGGTCTAAATCTGCAAATTCAACATCGACAATAGAAGGCAACTTATCCCTAAATTGACCCCTTAGAAAGAGTTCCGCAGGTGATTTACCTGTAACGGAATGAGGGGTGCTGTTATACATAGTTAGATATTTAAGCAAATCTTCTTGCCAATTTGACCTTAAGCTTTGGCTAATTCGTAGTCTTTTTAAGATATCACGGTTCTGTCTCTCAACCTCGCCATTTTGCTGAGGCCAATAGGGTATGCTATGAAACAAACGTATGCCAAATTCATTGCAAAAATTTTCGAATTCGGCACTGATAAACTGTCGACCATTATCAGCAGTAATGCTTACTGGCGCTCCTAGCCTGGAAAATACCTCTTTAAGTAATATAATAGTGTGCGCAGAGTCAATTATTTTAGAAATTTTAACTTCTTTATACCGACTAAAATAATCTATTATAACCAAAAGATAATGCCCACTAGGTAACGGTCCAAGATAGTCAATGGCTACGTCAATCCAGGGTTGAACAGGAAGTGCCCGTCTGCGCATAGGGTTAGGAGGATTCGGAGCGGAAACCAGAGTACAACCTTTACAAGCTCTTACATAATGCTCCGCATCTCTGTCGATTTTGGGCCACCACACTTTGGAACGTAGCCGCGTTTTCATTGCTACGATTCCGGGGTGTCCTTCGTGAGCAGCTGCTAACACTTTTGATCTCAAACTGGAAGGAATTACAATTTTATTACAACGTAAAAGTAAATTGTCTTGGAAACAAAGTTCATTTTCGAAGACCCTGTAAGTGTTGATACTCTGGTCCCAGCTATTGTTGTAGATACCGTTCTTAACCAATTTAAGTTCATGGTCTCCCTCACAAGCTTCCTTCAATTCAGACAGGGTGATTGCCATTGGCCGAGACTGGTCTATTACTAAATTCAAATAATTATCGTCATCGAACGGGACTGGTGAACTGTCAATAGAACACAACCGTGATAGTGAATCTGCGATGTTTTTCTTGCCCGGGCAGTATACAATTTTAAAATTATATGACTGTAGGCGTAAAACCCAACGCTCGATTCTCGCACAAGGTTTAGATTCGGTGCCGAATATTACTTCAAGTGGCTTGTGGTCACTGACAAGTTCGAAAGAATCTTTTCCAAACAAATACATGTCAAAATGCTCCACGGCCCAAACTAACGCAAGGGCCTCTTTCTCTGTTTGACAATATCGTTTTTCGCGATCAGTGAGACTCTTATTGCCGTATGCAATTATTCGCGGCCCACTTATGCCATGTTGAACAAGTACTGCACCCAATCCAACTGGACTAGCATCAGCGAAGACTAGAGTCCTATCCTGCGGATCATAGTAGGCTAAAGTTTTAATTTGAGTCATCGCCCGTTTTAACCCGTCAAATGCTTGAGTTTGTTTAGTATGCCAGTAGGAAGTAATATCAGCCCCTTTGCTTAGCTTTAGCCTTAAAAGTTCGCGTAACGGCTCGGTCCACGTTGCAAGGTTAGGGATCCATTTACCTACATAGTTTACTAGCCCAAGAAAACTTTGCACTTCCTCTACGATAGTGGGTTCTCGAAATGATTCAATTGTTTTTACATATTTATCGAGAGGTTTAACACCATTACAAGACAATTGATGTCCAAGAAATTCGATTTGTTTAACCCCAAAAACACATTTGTCTTCATTGAGCAAGACATTGTTATCGTTTAAAACTTGCAAAACCTTTTTGAGCCTTGTCGCATGTTCAGCCTCGTCGCCCCCGTATATTACAATATCGTCGATGAAATTGACTACTCCTTCACAAGGTAAAAGTACTCTTTCTAAGTTTTTTTGGAAACATTCAGGAGCGCACGAGATGCCAAACATTAGACGTTTGTACCTAAACAGCCCTTGGCTACAAATGAATGTTGTAATATGCCTACTATCTTCGCTAAGTTCTAGCTGGTGGAAAGAATTTTTTAAATCCAGCTTAGAGAACATATTGGCTTTTCTAAACTTGGGAAGCAGCTGTTCCATAGTAGGCAAGGGATGTTTCTCTCTGATAATGGCCCGGTTGGCCTGCCTCATGTCTACACAAATTCTGACGTCTCCATCCCCCTTGAGTACAGGTACCAAAGGAGAAATCCAATCAGACGGTCCATTTACAGCCTCTATTATATCTGAATCAACGAGGTCTTTAATTTTATTATTAATTTTAGACTCTAGAGGTATGGGGACTCTTCGACAAGGTTGAGAGACTGGTTTGATAGATGTATCAATAGGGATGTGAATTTTAACATCTTTAAATTTAGGGAACATACCATCGACTGAATTTATGCCTAATCCCACTTTTAGGACTCCAAGTTTCGTGGCGGTGTCTTTCCCGAGTAAATTTCTGGTACCGTCTTTGACAACATAAAAAGTCGCTTTTATACTTCGCAACCCGTTGCTAACTTTTATGGACGAATCGAAAGACCCGAGAACTGTTAAAGGCTTCCGACTCCCGTAAGCCATAAATTGCTTGCTTGGATTTTTTACTTGATTGTCAACACGAACACCGTAATTTTTTAGCATCTGCCAAGTTATGTCATTAACAATGTTACATTTGCTGCCAGAATCTATGAGCATGTTAATTCCTACGCCTCCCAAAGTGCATGTGATGGTGTCGTCACCATCAACATGAAATATATAATCCACCTCTTCAGGCTTAAATTTTTTCGCAGCACTAGGGCCTTTAGCTGGCGCTCCACGAACTGTCCGTTTCATCGCCCTAGTTCTACAAAATTTTCGGAAATGTCCAACGAACCCACACTTGAGACATTTTTGATTGCGCGCTATGCATGACTTGCTATCACTTGAATGATGGCCACCGCAACGGGAACATGGAGTAGGTTTCGGCTTCGTTGTAGCAGTATCTAAGCGATTTATTGACAAATCTTTACTTGGTCCAAGTAACCCGAAATTATTAAGTTGTCGGTGGACAGTTTCTAAGGCGTTTGCTTCAGAAATAATTTTGTCCAGTGTGACGTCATCTCCAAGAGTTTTTTTTTTTTTTTTTTTTGGCTGGGAAATCATCAAATAACTTCTCCCGCTCTGGGTGGAGCGAGAAGGCGTGTCAGACTTTTACTGACTAAAACCCACCCGTGTTCCCTCAGTTGCCTGTGTGCCAGGGGCCGCGGTATCTCTTTCGAACAACCCGCACCCCTGGCAGGCATCGGCCCTTGCGGACCCCACCCTTTGGTGCTGACATCTCTTTGAGGCGCGCGTGGAACACAACGCGCCGTCGACCCGGGCTTGGTCCTTACCGGACAGCGAGCTACCCATTACTCGCCGTCCGCAAGCCCGCGCCTACGGTGGCCGGGAATCAGCCTGGGATTCCCGACGCCCAGGGCTTCTCCCGCGGCGACTACGGCCGTGAGGGCGCATATACTGCCTCTCCCTCACGTGCGCCGCCTCCCTCTTCGCGAGCATTACTGCTTCGCAGAAGGAGGTGACGGCTAGCCATTCACTCTCGCTCCGTACCATGGCCTGCACCAGGGCCGGACGCGAGAGATCGCCGCCGCCGATCGCCTCCACGAGGACACGGCGGTGCTCCGCCCAAGCTGGGCAGACCGCCACCGTATGCTCCACCGTGTCCTCAGGGCGATCTTCGCAATGGAAGCACCCGGGCGTTTCCTCCCGCCTTGGACTTGAACTTGTCAAATTTCTCTCCGCTTTCTTGCTTGACAAGTCTAAATAGATGACGTTCATAGACACGGCTTTGTTTAGGTGAAAAGTATTCATCTAATTTATTAACCGCAACCGTGTAAATATCGTCACCACCAACAATAGCGGTTTCGACGTGTGCACCAGGAATGTTATAGTATATTTCTTGCAAAGCCAGTCCGCCCATGTGCAAGAGCACTGCTCTTTTTTCTTCTGGCGTGATAACATTTGTCGCAGTGAGATATAACCCGAGTGCTCGCTTCCATTTTTCCCAGCGTAAACCAACCGAGGCTGATTCTCCATCACAGTCCAAGGACTCCAACGGTGATATTAGCGACATTTTTTTTTTTTTTTTGGACTATCTGTAAACAAGTAACAATATTGTTTGTAGGTACCGTTCCGATTTTCATCGAACTACCTCTAAAATGTCTTTATAGGTACCGTTGCGATTTTCGTCGAACTACCTCTAAATGTATTTGTAGGTACCGTTCCGATTTTTATCGAACTACCTCTTAAATGTCCTTATAGGTACCGTTGCGATTTTCATCGAACTACCTCTTAACTGTATTTGTAGGTACCGTTGCGATTTTCACCGAACTACCTCTAATTGTATTGTAGGTACCGTTCCGATTTTCATCGAACTACCTTTAGATCTAGTCAACTGTCACTATAACTGAATACAGCACAAAAAGATCAATAAGGTACCATTTGGTGATCCAAACTACCTCTGACATACAGTGTTGAACCTCAATTGTTGACAAAATAAAAACCAATTAACTTTTGTAAACAAATAAGTTTTAATTAAAACGCGCAACAAAAAAAAACACTATATGTGGGTATTTGTAAGTAGGTCATCGACGCAGCGATCTTTTGTGCGTCGAATCTTTGACCGCGCGACATAAACAGTAGGTAGGTAACTATTCACACTGCACGGCTGTATTGTGTATACATAGTTAAATTTGTATTCAACCAAAACATTTAATAAACGTTTACTGATTTTCTGTCAACAATTAGAGGTATCACTGATGTGCAAGTATAACGCTAATGCAACGTTATGAAGTTTTTAGGACAAATCAACTTAACAAGATCAGTGTCGTCGTGAAGTAAATAAATACCTACTTATTACGATTTACGGTAACTGCTAATCAGATCATGGGGTAGGTAGCAAATAGCATTAAACTTTTATAAGTATGCGGTCTTTAAATAAAAACAAATATGATTCTAATTGTTTATGCAGATAACTTAGCAAAGTTGAGGTAACTACAATCGTAAACCTCATGCTAAAAGCAATAGGATAGATTTATTTATATTATAGGTACACTGCGTTGATTTAGTACACAACAAACTGATCCTGTCTACCGATTTTCCTTACAAATTTCACTTTTGAATTTTATGTTGGTACTTACGTGAACTAGTTATAATCCTGGCAAGGTCGCCACTTGTACAGGTCACTTAACTAGTATTAAATAATACACCAACTTGTATATTCACGCACTTACTCGTAAGGCGGTCGGGTAGGAAGTGCGGCAAGCGATGCGCTTGCCACGCTCCCCACTACCGGTCGCCCCACCAGTATGCATTCTATATTTACTATACGCTACAGTAATGTTTTATTAATTCATAGTTACTGTTAGCTACTTAGTACCGAGTGGTTGCTATAATGAGTCAAGATACTTTTAAAGTGTTCCAAGTCTCAAAAAGGTGGATTTAAAGTACAGGTAGGCGGTTTTGTGTTTACAAAGAACCGGCAAACCACGGATAAATGCTATTGGAACTGTGAATATAAGAGACATGATGTTTATAAGTGCAGAGCTACCCTTACTACCAATGTATTCGCGAATGTTGAAAGTGCAACATTAATATCATTAAATAATGAACACTCCCATGAAAGCACACCGCTTCGTGCCGATGTTGCTGACAACATACAAAAATTAAAATCAAAAACATCAGACCAGCCTCCTGTTAAGACCTGCCAAATATTACAAAACCACTTGGCAAGTACTAGCTCAAGTATTGCGACGCATATGCCTTCCAGAGACGCGCTACGGCAAGTAATTACGCGCGAAAAGAAAAAACATCTAAAAATGCCAAACGAGCCGACTTCTTTTGATTTTGACCTGGATTTGGAAGCAACAATGTACAATAACGATACCAGTTTTGTCATCAAAGATAGAATTTTTGCAGACAATAAAAGAGTGACGTTGTTGAGTACCAAACAATTAATAACTTATTTGTGCCAAGCTCTTTATTTAGTAATGGACGGCACATTTAAAATTGTGGCTATGATTTACCAACAATTATATATGTCGCCGCGAGCCCGCCCTCTTGTAAAGATTATAATATAATCTTATGCGTAACTATTTATTATAATTGTAATAACACCATTAAGCCAGGTGCTCCTGCCCTTTGGAATATTATTATAACCATTTGCATGCATCAGTCTGTCCATTGGTTTTCTTAAGATCAACGCCATCTATTGGCCACACTGTAATATAAAACTCGCAGAGTACTGCTGGTTTGATTATTAGATGAATAACTATAAAACTAATTATGATGCCTTAGTTAAAACTATAGTCACAATTAAAAAGGAATAATTGTTTTATTGTCTTTGGGCTTTCAGTCATTTGACACAGTACATTTGTTTATGATACATTGCTACCTACTGTGCCGAAAATGGCGCGGATTGCGAGTTTAATGATCAATAACTGATTGTTATAATTTAATATGAGAACTAAATCAGTTTCAATCAAAATTTACAATTGATAAAGTAACAAGATTATTTTACACACACATTTATTTGTGAATTCCTGTTGTTTGATTAAATTCCTTGAAAAACCGGATATGTTGTAAAGTAGTGATATTTACGTAATAAAAGTAATGACATTACTAATTAAACTTTCATCTTAAAACGCCATTGCATTTGTGATAACTAGCATTGTTTAATTATTAAAGAATTAACTCATAGCATTTGACTATTGTTAGTAAATTTTATAACACTTACTAAGTAATAAGATTCGGTACTCCTGTCTGTGCGATACGCAGTACTTCCGCTCACTGGAGGGATGAAAAAATAATGGCGGCCGGACGGTAACGCGATGAAAGTGTGTAGAAATGACTAAGATTATAATTGTGCAATATGAAACCTCTGTAACATAATGTTTTGATTTAAAAGAGTGTCCGTGGAGTTTCTTGCCCGTTCTTCTCCATATGAGACCTACTTTAGTTTTGGAATGGGCGCCTAGATTCCCTTGGTAACTCAAACTATCTGATTCACTGATAAATGAAAAATCCTAAGTGTCTGTAAAAGATTTAAGTGAAAATAAATGGTTTGAGTTAAGTGTTGTGTGTGATTGAAAACCAACTACCTATATACCAACAAAGAATTACACCAGAGACATCAGAGACGGCGTGCATTGGGTTTCCCGCCGTCTTATATACGATGCACGGTCCTGTTCACGGCAGCGATAACACGTTCCCGTTATTGTTTGCCCTTTGTACCCACAAAGACAATGGTTCGTACGATATGATCCTGGACTTATTATTGGAATTCTGTGCTGAACATGAGATAACGCTTAATCCGACGTTTATAATACTGGACTTTGAAAAGGCTGCAATTTTAAGTTTGCGTCAACATTTTGAAAATGTGACACTCAAAGGGTGTTTTTTTCATTTGAGGCAGATCATCTACCGAAAACTTCAAAGGGAAGGTTTGTCTTCAAAATATAATAATGATGGACAATTTAATCGTGAGATAAAATCTTTATTGGCATTGTGTTTTCTTCACCCAAACAATGTCAACATGTATTATAAGGATCTTGTTGAAACATTGTCCAGTGATGGCCGCAGAATTGCTAATTGGTTCGACGAGTATTATGTTAATGGAAAAAATAATCAACAGCCTGTGTACAGTCCAACCTTTTGGTGTATCCACGCACATTCTTCGGTTCCACGCACACAAAACAGTGCTGAGTCATTCCACCACCATATGAACGTGGTGTGTTCTAAAAGACATGTTGGATTTTACCGATTGGTGGCGAAGTTGATCAAGGAAACAAAGGTAAATGATATTCTTATAACTAAATTACTAAACGGAGAAACACCTGCCAAGAAAAGAAAAAAAAACACAGTGAAGATGGAGAACATTTATAATATTTTACAAAATATAACCGACTATACATATGTGGAGTTCTTAAGTGGTATCGCCAGTAATCTTTAAATTTAAATACTCTGTATCTTATGTTATTTTTACAGGTTGTTAGGAAAATCTGTTTCAATGTGTTTACACTACATGTCAGGTTCATCATAAAGATGAACTTTCTGTTTAAGGCCCATGTCGAAATATTCTTTTTTTCCTAATTATACGTATGATTATCATTTAAACTTTTGTTTTAAATTATGATATATACCTATTATGTTAAGCTCCTTTTTTGTCATTGTCTTAGAGATTTTAGTCTTTGGATCAGCGAGTGAAGCGATCTCGGGACCTTAAGGCACTCCGACACGGACAGGTTAGGTTAGAAGGGTGTGGCGGAGTCTAGTGAGCGAGCGAAGCGAGCGAACACAGACTCCGCCACACCCTTCGTGGTTATTTTTTTTGTAAACCCTAGAGCCCTAGTACTTCAGTAGGCTCCGACTACGCTTTTTTGGCAACTTTTAAGTGTTTTGACCTAACCTGGTTTACAAAAAATCGTTTTTCTCGGAAACGGTGGCAATTTCGGGATTTTGTACTTCGGGATTTTAAACTTTCGGGCAAATAAACTTTCGGGATTTAAAACTTTCGACCAAACAACCATTCGGCGTTTCAATTATCGGGATTTCGTCTATCGGTATTTTAAAATTCGGTCTATTAAAATTCGGGATTTTGATACGTACCCCAAAAAACCCAACACTCTACACAAACCGCTTACACAAACACCATAAATAACCTTTGTTTACGACAAGAGCGGACCGCCCGCTGCGCGAGGAGCGGTGACGTAATCGGCGATCGGGTAACTGTTTATTACCTGCGCGCGGCGGTCGCTTGAGCGGCTCGCACCACCATTTTTATTTTTCTCTTATCCTCGTTCTGATTTGTAGCTGATTAACATAACTAGCATCATCCTGCAAGATCACCTGTACATTGTAAATGAGTTATAAATCAATGATTTCTCCAAATCCTGAATATAAAGTAAAAAATATAAAGTTTAGTCGTAAACTGATTAAAATTCTGAATGAAAAGAATAAGATTAGAAAGCGTTACAAGAAGTATAATAACCCATTAGATGCAATAGAGTTAAAGCTAATTAGCAAACGCTGTGAAAATCTTGCATCTACTTGTTACAGGGATTATATGAAACGTCTAGAAGACCAATTGGCTTCCAACCCTAGGTTACTTTGGATTTATCTTAAGGCTAAACGAGGAGGTTCAAGTGCCTACCCCTCAACCATGACCGATGGAACTACCACTACTTCCAATGGATCAAAAGTGTGTGACCTTTTTGCAGACTATTTCCCGTCTGTTTACTGTCCTGATGATAGTAGTGGTGTAGAATACAATTCCGAATCCTTGCAATTTTTAGAAAATAATAGTTTGGGTCTAACTGCCCCAGTTATTTCTTGTGAATCTCTTGACAAGAAACTGAAAAGCCTAGATCCAAAAAAAGGAGCTGGGCCGGATGGAATACCACCAGTATTTTTAACAACATGTTCATCTGAGCTGGTTTACCCACTTATGTTGATTTATAACAAATCATTGGCGACGGGTATATTTCCTTCAAAATGGAAAATCGCAAAAGTTGTTCCGGTTCACAAATCTGATGACAATGACGTTGTAACCAACTACAGGCCAATTTCAATTTTATCCTCGGTTGCCAAAGTATTTGAGGCACTGATTTGCCCATACATTCAGAATTATTTAAAGATTTATCTAAGCGAACATCAGCACGGATTTGTTAGGACCCGTTCTACAGGTACAAATCTAGTCCCTTTCACGGAACTTCTAATAAAAGCTATTGATGCAGGCCATCAGGCTGACGTTATTTATACGGATTTCAGCAAAGCGTTTGACAAAGTATCCCACAAAATCTTAATTAGCAAGTTGCGCGCCTACGGCATATCTGGATCCTTGTTGGATTGGCTGAGTTCGTATTTGACGGATCGATTTTTCTTTGTTGTCGTTAATGGTTTCCAGTCATCCCTGCAAAGTGTTTCTTCCGGTGTGCCCCAGGGCTCGCACTTAGGGCCAATTTTGTTTATCTATTTTATAAACGATGTTACTGGGTGTTTTCTGCATTCGGACTTTTTCATGTACGCTGATGACTTAAAATTTTTGAGAATTATTAAGTGTGAAGAAGATTCATTGCAACTACAAGGTGACCTTGATCGTCTCATTAAATGGTGTAACAATAATAAGATGGAATTGAATCCCAAAAAATGTAACCATGTTAAATTCACTAGAAGGAATATCCCAATACGCAGTAGTTACCATATATCCGGAGACCAAATAAAGGAAGTTGAAACGATTAAGGACCTCGGTGTACTGTTTGACAAAAAGTTAACTTTTACACCACAACTCGACAGTATTATAAAAAGAGCTTCTAAAATGTTGGGGTTTGTCCTAAGAAATTGTAAAACGTTTCGTCACAATAGAACCAAAATTTTACTCTATAACAGTCTCATTCGTAGCATCCTGGAATATAATAGTGTAGTTTGGCGTCCACACTACGCGACACACTCATTGCGTCTTGAACGTGTCCAAAAACGCTTCGCTTGGCACCTCGCATTTTCCAATGGTATCGCCAAAAAAATATATTCATACAGCAATAGACTTAAGCATTTTAATATGACCGCACTGGACAGACGTAGACACCTAATTGATGCAATGTTTGCTTTCAAAATATTTAGCCAAAAAATAGACAGCCCTAGTTTACTTGCAGCTTTTAGTTTTCGTGCTCCTTGTAGAATCCCGCGTAAACCCATCACGCCTCTCTGTGCACCTTTTAGAAGAACTAAGCTGGGAGCCAATTCACCTTTCGCAAGAATGTGTAAGGCAGTCAATGGCTGCAGTGATGTTATTGATCTTCACTTTGACTCCCTTGCAAAACAGAAAGCCATCCTTTATCGTTTACCAAGCAACCCATAATCGAATATAATACAATTTTTACTACTGTGATTAATTTGATCGAATATGTTTAACAATTTATCAATGTTACCAATTTTATTTAATGAATTTAAATTTTATGTCGTTCATTTTTTAATCTTATCTTATTTTCATACATTTTCATTTGATCTCTTTTTATACACCTGCTACTGTTAAGAATTAATTATCAATTTACTCATCTATCATTTATTTTTATTTTACCAATGTTGTCAATATCATAATTTTATGATTTTTAATGCATTCGTTTTTCACCAATTTTAATTTTATTTTGATTTCTATTTCTAATGTCACCTTTGTTTTTACTTTTACAAATATTAATTTATTTAATTGAATATTGGCGCTTATTACTGAGTAAGTTAGCTTAACTCCATAATTCATTGTTTTATGCATGTGGTGTTTACCTCTAAGTAATTGTTGCGCTGTAATTTAATTTTAAGAATGTGTTATGTCACTGTATTCAGTGTGAACAATTGTTGGTAGACCTAATAAAATAAAATAAAATAAAAAATAAACTATGTAATAAGAAGATAGTGTGTATAGTGAAAAAATCTATGATTGTATTATACTTCTCATACCCAACCACCAGTTACATAGTTTGCTATTATGTTATTGGTTACTGGAAAAGAAAAATACTAACTCATACTTTTTGTTTTTAGATTGATGCTTCAACCCAGAGTGAAGTAAAGATGGTAGAAGAAGAGCACAAACTATAAAGTAAAACAAAATTACTTTATTCTATTCCGGAGTATGTTTCCCAACTTCGCTAAGAGGTACATGTTATGGCCGGAGCCCCATATAAAAATGAAACATCTCCTTTAGATCAGTTTCTTACCCAAAAATATATTTTTTTTGCTGGCCATTACATCAGCTTTCTGACAACATTAGCCACTGCTTATAAGTTTTGGATTATAGTCCCAATGCTGTATATTTTAAGAACTATGACAGGAAACTGGCCAAAGAAGACGTTTAAAAGACAATAATCCCAAAAAGTAAAATATTTTTTACTACGACAATTTTTTGTTATTTTTGTCAAGTGGCCAATCTTAGAATAAAAAGCCAAAGTTGGCGGGTTTTACGGTAATAAGTTCTTAAGAAATTTTATTCGTCCTCGCTATGTTAATGGGCTCTAGGTTGAGTCTGGATGATGCGCCATGCTTTTCCATGACGCCAGCCAATAAGCATCCAGCTATCACCAATACCGTGCGCCCTCTGTAGGGACGCGCAGCGAACTATCCGGCGGCTCTCACGCTTTAGAGTCAGCGCACACTGAACTGCTAACTGCTCGCGCTTGTGTACAATTTAGTCAAAGTGATGCCAAAATAAATAAAAATTGTCCTAACTCTCTTGCAGATAACATGGAACTCGTGCCGTCAACAAGTTTTGACCTGTGTCAAAGACATGATCACGATGAACCACTAGAAAATATATTATCTTCGATGTTTTCGCCCGGGCACAACATGCCATCACCTGATTACGAGATGCAGACGCAGGAAGTTTTAAACGACGAAGACCTCTACGGTATATTATTAGGTGACTGCGATAATTTACTTAACGAGGAAATGGATGAAGATGAGGATAATCATCCCCACGAAGAAGATGAAGATGATACCATTGAACAGCCAGGCCATGATTGGAGTATTGGAAATCCACATCGCCAGAATTTTCTTGATTTTCAAAAACAGACTGGTTTGAAAGTGGATATGATAAACAAAGAACCGATAGATTTTAAAATGTTACCCGCTACAAGAAAAAAGTAAATCATTTTGTTAAGATGGATCAAAAAAAAGTTTGAGTAGCACTCAGGAGCGGGAACTCCACGGTTTCTTATGAACCGCTACAATACTTATCCAAAAACATGCAAAAGTGTCCCAGAACTCTGACTCAGGTCTCAGCAGAGCACGGGTAAAGATTTGAGATTGTTTAAATCAGGATTTTAATCAGTGGTTTATTAAGACGGCTCAAAAAACATTTTAACGTTGCCGAAAGGATCCCATTGCAACGTTAGCAATCGATACTACTGGTGGCATTGCAAAGCGCAATAACTCGCGAAATCCGCACATTTTTTTATATCAATGTGTGCTCGTGTCCCAAGAGGGTAGCGTTCCAACTTTCCAGATGGTCTCAGCAGATCAGCGAGCTCTTATTGTCGCTAGTTTTTTGAGCCACATTCTGGCGGCAAACGCTCCTATTCCATCGATCGTTGTTACCGATTTCGGGTGGTCTTTGTTAATTGCAATAGCCCAAATATTTGGCCAGTGCGCTAGTTTCAAAGATTATTTGCAAAAGTGCTATGATGCTATTGTCAATAAATCCACGTCGTTGCCATCAACGTTCATGCGCTTAGATGTTTGTCACCTTATGTCAATGATTACGCGTTGGCCTAGTTTGAAGGGCAAGGATAAATATTTGGTAAGGCGATTTTATAAGCGATACGTTGGAAAAGCCCACCAAATCACAAATCTTGAAGACTTGTTTTTTTATTTAGAATCAGTTTTCGTAGTCGCTCTAAGTAAATGTATCGGATCTGGAACCAATGGCAAGCTTTTACCATCGGTAGAACGTTTGCAATTTCTTAATAATAAGATGAAAGGAGAGCATTCGACTAATTATATCGAAAATGATGTTGACGAAGCAGAAAATATAAACGATGAACAAGGTAGTCACAAGTTCGACGAAGATATTGACATCGGTGCGACAGAAGCTGAAACTGGCAAAGTCGGTTAGAAATCATGGCGTGATGCCATATATGACGCAGCGGTTAAAATAGCGAACCAATGTTCGAACGGTGATACAATCAACGCTTGTTACAGCCCAGATTTTGCACAAAGGTTGAAAAGGTACCTCGTTCTTTAGGTGCCTTTGTGGACCGCAATTATGGTGCCAGTTTTTGGTAGAGGTTCCGTATAAGCTACTTCCGCTGCAGAGGCAGAGTTTTCTCATTTAAAGCATCGTGACTTCAGGGGTGAAATTCCGATGCGAATCGATCGTTTTGTGATGCAGCATCTAGAACGCATCGATGAAAAAATGAAGGCTGTAACACGTCTGATGCTCTACCAAAAAGTGCAGACATTGAGCTTGTTAAATCTCTCAACATTCTCTCAACATTTGAAGACGAAACCCTTAAAAATAGTAAGAAGCTCAGCACAGAGGGGGGTTGAGGACTCCAATGAACTTGAGAAAAATCTACTCTCGTTTAGCGACAGCGACTGGAACATTCAAGAAGAATGGGGAGGCCTGAACAAAAACTCCAAACGAGAAGTTCAGGAACCAGCAATTAAAAAGCGACGATACCCCACGTGTCTCGATGCTTGTCCCGAATGGGATTTTATTAAAGATTTAAAGACTACACATACACCAATTTTACTAAACGGTAACATCTCCGGGTTTGTGCGATTTAAAGACCATGATTTAAACGTCACTTCAACGTGTGCATTTGACTAAATTTTTCAGGCTATCCTCTGCGGTCTAATGGCTAACAAAACATATTTTCGTAGTCTACGAGAATAATCCACGAAATTTGACAGATTTAAGAAACAATATTGAAGAAAAAATCAGGAGTATGCCTCGACCACTTCTTCAAAAAGTTTTTGAAAGTGTACGCAAACGGTTTGAGGAGTGCCGTCAACGTGATGGCCGTCATTTAAATAACGTCGTGTTTAAAAAGTAAAATTTTGTTCCTTGTCTTTTAATTCATAGCAATAAATGCATACAAGAATAAGTTTAATGTATTTGTTTTTCCAACTAAAGTAGTTGGGTCGTTATGAGACACCCTGTACTTGATCCAGAGACGCTATTTGCGTTCTGCGCAGTAGTTTATTAGCTTTCTTTTGATGCGTGTGTTTTGTACTGTGTGTTTTTGAATGTTTATTTACTCACGACTGTTGGCTATTTCATACTGGACATTGATATCGACTCTTTACTTGTGACCTTGTGACCGTGATTATTGCGATGATGGAAGGGGAAAGAACTGTGTCTGTTGTAATTCTTCATTACTACGAAAAAGAAATTACAAATTACTTCAAGAGTTTCTGGATAACCACCCTGGAACAGCAGAGCATATTCAAGGACTTTTGGCACCTCAACAGGTTAGCATTATATCAACTTTAATAAACATTTTTATTGTGAGTTATAGAAATGAAGTTCGATGTCCATTTTGTTCACGCAAACATCTTGTGAGTTGATGAAGTTCTACCCTAGTTAAATAACTTGAAAAATTTTAGTTTCACACAACGCAAATTCTCATTAATTGTACAGGTAATGATTTTATCGTCAATACAGTATGTGTGTGAGACAAGGTTATATAGCGCACTCTCTCGCACTAACGGTTACGCGCAGCCACGCACAGCGTTCGTGTTATACCCCTAGGAATGACTCATAAGCCACCGGCTACCTGCGCGTAATTGGGTCGGACTAGAGTTACCATCTGACAGGCACGTTACGGTTAATACAGCCGTGCGGCCGGCGGCGGTAAACTGAGACAGGCATTTTTCAGAAAAATCAGGCATTTTGTACATACTAATACTAGACAGGCATCCTCTCTTACATAGATGGTAACCCTAGGTCGGACTGAGTATAGCACTATGGGTGGACTTCGATCCAGTGCGCATTAGTCCATAATTATGTTACCAGTGACACTTCGGTAGATCGAGACTGTATATGTTTTGAAGCTAATATCTGAACGTTATCCCTCGGCGCAATAATTATTTCGACGTATTAAAAATTAATCAGATTCTTAGCTCTATTTAAATATCACTTATAGCACTATTTTGAACTAATCTCGGGTTTTTTTTATTTGTTACAGTTAATACTGAGTGGCGAGCAATATATTTGCTGCAATTATTGGTTGAGGGTGCAGTATGCAGTAAACAAAAATCAACGCCAAGGTGGCGAAAATGCTATAGGTCCTCGAGTTGGAACACCAAGTGAAGGATTTTTAGAAACTCAAGAATACACGAGGGCACCGAATACAGCCAATACGAGCATCTTTTTTCAATGTGGTAGTGATATGTATGTCTAATACCAGAAATAATCACACATCTGGAGCAAAATCAATGGATTCAATTAATTGACGCTCCAAATGCATCACATGAATTCACAGGCGAAATGTTTGTAGAAATTATTAAAACTCTGCAAACCGCCGTGAGAAACAATCCAAATACAATGGATTTTGAAAAGCTATGTTCTATAGATCCAACAATGTTACACTACCGTGTAGGTAAGCCTAGGAATGATGTTTTGGCAAGAAACGTGACTGTGCCAAGTGGAGTTTATGGAAACCCAGGATGGAACATATATCTTTATACAAAAGTCTAGCAACTTCCAATTTCAGCGACAAACATACAGCTTACACAAATATGATAACTTATTAAAACCATTTCTCATTGTCTGTACCGATGGTTACATAATAGATGTGACAGAACCATACGCGGCTACGAAAAACGATGCCCACATTAAGCGAGACCTTAATAAATGAAAACGAGGGAAACCCATTCCATTGTTTCTTCGATTCCGGCGATGTTTTCATCTGTGACCGCGGCTTCAGAGATGTTATAGAAGAAATGAGATCGTGCGGATATGAGGCTTTTATGCCTATAAGGAAACGGCGAGGCGAACCCCAATTAACAACGTCAGAGGCAAAAAAGAATCGACTTATTACGATTAACCGCTGGGTCATAGAGGTCGTCAATGGACGGTTTAAACGTGATTATAAATTGCTCCGCCAAGATTTATTAATCGCGCTATGCACCACATGATGGACGTCTTTAGAGTTGCTGCTGCACTTATAAATGCGTTTCATGTTCCAATTCACGATAACACTCACGCCCGCCAGAATTTCTGCGTATAATAGGATAAAGAATGCACGAACCAAATCGTTTAGGCGCATATATTGCTTACGCACTTGCCGATGATTTGGTTCCAACACGAAGGCGCTCCTCTGCACATAACGCTCCCAGTGCGTTCCCATTTAGGGCGCGTACACATAGAACATCCGTTTTACAGGTCCGTTTAAACGTATATGTTATTAGCGTATGTAGTTGTATGAGCGAGTTCATACAGAATACAGTATTCCGGATCCAGTAAAAAATACTGATCCGACAAAATAAGCAGCAATCCGTTTTACAGGTCCGTTTAAACGTATATGTTATTAGCGTATGTAGTTGTATGAGCCAGTTCACACAGTATTCCGGATCCAGTAATACTATACTAATCCGTTTTATCGGATTGAAACCGCACGAGGCTTTGCACGGGGGTGCGCGGGGTGCGATGTGCTACACACAGCCGCCATTTGCCGGTTTCATTCCTAGAGTAGTGCACGTGTCCAGTGCTATCATAATCATGGCAAGCAAGGCGTTTGAAAAATATGTTGAGCAAGAAGTTTTGATAAATTATGTTGAAAGTAGACCAGTTCTTTGGGACAAAACACTGGAGATTTATAAAGATAAAATTGCAAAAAACCGCAGCTTGGCGCGAAATATGCGGTATTCTAAAGGAGGATTTTGAAGCTATGGAACAAAAAGAAAGACAAGAATTTGGTAAGTATTTATTTTATATTGTAATGGAGACATTGTTTTTTATTTTAAATAGCTTCATTCTGCCAAGAAACTGACCCAGATTCGGACACGAAATAGTTTTCGAATTCCGTTCGAACTGAATTTGCAGTTCGACCACCTCGTAGCGTTTCATCATCAGGTAGGCTATTGAAATGAAATGCTTCAGATTCGGATGTGTTGCCATCCTTTAAGCCCTCTTTTTCCCTTACAAAGTTGTGTAGAACGGTACATGCCTTAACTATCCATATAGCTGTTGTTTTGTTGACGTCTAGAGGCCGGTGGAATACTCTCCACTTATTAGCAAGAATACCAAATGCACATTCAACGTATCGTCTAGCTCTGGTCAAACGATAGTTATATATTCGCTTATTTACGTCTAAATGCGTCCCGCTAAATGGCCTCATTAAATTTTCGTGTAAACCGAAACCTTCATCGCCGATTATGACGTAGGGAACTCTCGTTTCTGAGCCTGTTATTAATGGGCAAGGTTCTGGTATTTGTAAACTGCCATCTAGCATCATTTTCCAAAATGTCGACTCCTCGAATATTGATGAATCGCATTCTTTTCCATACGACCCAATACTAACATATAGAAAACGATAGTCAAGAGTCTACGATCGCTAATAATATGATGGAAAAAAAGTCTTTGTAATTTAGGTACATTGAGCCACTTTTTGCTGGTTTTCGAAGTCTGATGTGTTTACCGTCCACTGCTCCTAAACAGTGGGGAAAATTTGCTTTTGTGTCGAATCCATTTGATATATGCTCCCATTCACTCACTGTTGTAGGAAGTCGCATAAACTCGTCATTCAAGTTGTTCCATATGCATCGTGTAACTTCCTTAATAATGTTGCTTATAGTTGACACACCGACACGAAAGACGTAATAAAGTTCTTGAAATGTACACCCAGACGCTGCATACCTAAAAAAAAAAAATTAATCAATTACTATATTATTACACATATATTGACTTCCCATACAAAGTAACGTTAGTGACTGTAAGGGTTTAGTTTTAGTTAATTTTGTCTATTACTGATTATGTATATGTCTATGTTTCGTAGAGGTACTTCTCTATGGTCAGACTATTAAAGATGGCTTGATGAATAAGTCTTGTTTTATTATAAAACTATAAAATATTATAGTGACCAACAAATTTTGTATGGAAAGTCGAAATTTTTATGAGAGTTTTTAGCAAAGTCGTAAATCAAAACTCATACTTATATATATAGTACATAAATAAAATAAAATTAAACTGAACTGAACTAAATTATAAAATTACCTAATTAAAATAAATTGATTTAAACATTAGTAATACTTTTTTGCTTCCCATTATTTACTGACCGATTAGTTCTTGCACTGTCAATTTGACTTATCCACTGACCAATATGGTAATTAATTACTGACAAGTCTATTCTACCTTCTTATTCGCCTTTCACTTACTAAGCTATTGACAACCATCTTATATTATTATTTACTTGCTTCAGGAAAATATGTTATAAAAAAATGGAATTCGACTAGAGATGCCTGGATACGAACATTGAGTGAGAAAAAGAAATCTGGAGCTGCTGCCTCAAATACCAAGCCTTACAAATATCACAATCAAATGTTATTTTTGAAAAAAGTTGTCACCCCAGGTGATACACACGAGAACGTCCCTGCTAATGACAACATCACGGAAACAGTAGAAAGTAATAAAGACAACGAAGATGAACCTGATCAGATTACGGAACAAAGTGGTAGTGACAGACAAAAGGAAAGACAAAATTTAGCCCCGCCGCAACGCAAGGCAATCAAAAGAAATGTGAATGAAGTAGACGCCAAAATGATTGAATACATGAATGATCAGTTAAAAAAAAGTAAAAATGAGTTTGAAGATCCCAATTTATCGTTCTTCAAAGGTATTTTGCCGCAACTGGCTTCACTTAATGGCGATCAAATTTTAGAATTTCAGTCTGGAGTGATAAACCTTTTACAAAATATTAAAAGTAGAAGATATGGTCAGTCAAACTACGAGTGGCCTCCATATTCACAAAGTTCTAGCACTCCTCACTACCACACCCAAGGTTATTTTAGTAGGCCACATCATCTTGACTCTACACCATCAGTAGAAGGTTCGCCATCAGTAGAATCTACATTCAGCCAGGAGTCAGACTTGCCAGATCTGTCTATGTTTTGAAATAAATCTTCATTTTTGTAAACCTTTTTGTCATTTTAAATTTTAATTGATAATAACAAAAATTAAAGTTCTTACCTTAAAAATATCGCTAGTTTTACTTCAGGGCACAAGCTTTTCCTCCAGTTTGTGTCTTTCTTTTTTAAATCCTTTTCTAATCGTTTAAGAAGGTCATCAAAAGTAGACGTCGTCATTCGGAAATAAGTAAAAAATTTAGATTCGTCTTCTTTCAGCTGACGCACAACAGCACCACGACAAAATCTTTGCCTTAATAGTGGATGTATCCAATAACGCCGGGGCTTCCTCCGCCGCAGACGACGATAGTACCAATACAACACGACAACGTCCATTCTCGTAGAAAGTAGGCGATACACTGAAGAACGAAAGTCCAGTAGCGTCGGATCTGTTAAAATCGGTCCTGTAAATGCTGTGTGAATATTATTACCTCCAGTAGCGTCGGATCTGTTAAAATCGGTCCTGTAAATGCTGTGTGAATATTACCTCCAGTAGCGACGGATCAGTTAAAAAGGATCCTGTAAAACGGATGTTCTATGTGTACGCGCCGTTAGACGCCACCTTTCCGCGTCGCTGGCTTGGCAGATTTCGACCGAAACCTTGGCCAGCACGATCGCCAGACCTGACGCCATTAGACTTTTATGAGGCTATGTAAAAGAAAAAGTGTTTGTCACTGCATGTGCGAGTGAGGAAGAAATACGAGACCGCATCACGGACACGTTCCAGCAGCTGCGCTACAGCTGCAACGAAGATCCGACGTTGATGACCCGCTTACACGCGGAGACCCTGCGCCGTGCCAATGTGTACGAACGCCTCGGTGGGGGCTACTTCCAGCCCTATCTCATACGACCGGAGCGATTCTGAGGTAGGATTAATTTTCTTTAGATAAACTGTGGACGTGTTGTCATGTGTTACGTGTGTTCTTTACGCGCCGGCTTAGGGAAGGTAGGTCTTTATTTACGCGACCACACTACACCAGTCGATTAGTTTTACTGTAATGGTTTGTAAAATTATTTATTTGTAAACGCGATTTTGCTCCTTATTTCTAGGCACTCACGGATCAATTTCCTATCCATGTATTTTTACTTCCAATAGGGCTTTTGCATAAGCGATTGTGCTTCTTATTCGTATGACGTCAAGGATCAATTTTCGATAAAGATAGAAAATACTTGAAAGTACCTCGTATTCGGGCGGCCGAAGGCTCGCTGTGCGCGTTTTGCCACGGTAGCGATACATTGCGTGTGGGGAAATAAAACAAATCAGGTTTATTGAATTCCCATAACGTTCCTGAAATAATTTCTTGTACCGGTCATCTCAGTATGATACACTGAATTCAACCCATAAGTCTGCGGAGGGCTGTCCCTTACACCCTGTATAATAAATGTGTTTCTTCTTTTGTCATGCAATGTATATTGTTGTTTTGGTGTGGTTTATGTTTTGGTTTTAGATAATAATTACAGTTGGCTGTAGCGAGAAAGGGGTGTTGGCGACCAAGAATCCTATATGATTTTTTTTTTATGTTGGTTCTTCTTTCTGTGGGGTGAGGTCTAATGTAATGTTATATATATAGTAGTTGTTTTATTGAAGCTCTTATTGTTTTAGACGGCTTCGGTGGTTCCGGAACATGGCGGGATCTTGGCGATGTGGGACGAGAACCTGGTGTCTTTGTCCATGCCGTAAGTAATAATTGTTGTGTGGATATAAACCACATAAGGCCGGGACTCCACCAAAGCGGAGACGAGACGAGCGGAGAGGAGATGTTTTTTAAACAACCAATAGAATTGAGTTATTGACACGTCTCCTCTCCGCTCAGCTTCAGTGGAGATCGCTGTGCGGAGATGTGTAATATTTGTATGTCGCGATGGAAGCGGAGATGTGAGCTGTGCGCGGACGACGCGCAGTGGAGACGAGAGATGTGAGCGGCGTGCAGTGAGCGATGTCACCCTCCCCCCTCTCGCCCGCTAGCAACCCGCAGAACCCCGCGCGCGCGCCGGCCGGCCGGCCATCTTGCTAGTACCGTGCACGCGAGCACACGCTTTTATCGTGAATAATTCGTGCAGTTTGTATTTTTCAACGTAAACAATTAGTTAATTTAAATAAAACGTAATGGATGAACAATTTATTGAATCAGTAAAAAAATATCCATGTCTATGGAACACATCAATAGATACCTATAAACTTACTGACGTCAAAGATGCAGCTTGGGAGAACGTTTTGAAAGAAACTCAATTATCTGACGGTAAGTGCAATTTATTATACTAAGTATTTCGTTCAAGTAATATTGTAATACGAGTGTCTTGCCATGGAACGGCGCCCTCGTTGTTGAAATAACTACAGAATTTTTCTCGAACTTGATAGGCATCCATATTGTCATTCGATAATAGATTTTCCACGTTTGTGTCGTTAAACATAGTCGTGGCCAAACCCGTTTCATTATTATCTAGATAGCCAGGCATCTTGTCAATTAAAAAGTTGTGTAGAACACACGTTGCTTTTATCACTTTTTCCACTGTTTCTATTTTACATTCAAATTCTTTACGGTATACGTACCATTTCCGTGATAATACACCAAATGTAGCTTCCACAATACGACGAGCTCTTGAAAGTCTATAATTGTATGTTCGTTTTTCGTTATTTAAATTATCGCGTGGATATGGTCTCATTAAGTTAGGCATCAAAGGGAATGCTTCGTCTCCAATAAAAACAAACGGTACAGGTTCTCCATTTTGGTACAAGGGTTGTGGCTGTGGTAGATTTAGTCTGTTTTCTCTCAAACGAATTCCGAATATACTATCAGCAAAAATACCACCATCGCTGAACCTTCCCATTGAACCTATATCTACCATAATTATTCTTCGGGTAGCGTCGGCTACGCACATCATTACAGTTGAAAACCTGTGTTTATAACAGTAATATGAGGACCCAGATTTTGGGGGTGCAAACATGTACACATGCTTGCCATCAATGGCCCCGACGCAGTTTTTGAATTGCCAGATTTCTTCAAATTGCTTTGAAATTTTTTTCCAATCATTTTCATTAAGTTCTGGCATAACCAAAGGTTGTAATACTGTCCACAAGGCATCGCAGACATCTTCTATAATTCTTGGAACAGTCGATTTTCCAATCCTAAAATTTTCAGCTATTTGTGAAAATTTTGAACCAGTCGCCAAATACCTGTGATAATTATAATATAGATTTATATTTGTGTCGTGGTTTCAGTTAGAATAGAAGGGTCATTTCAAAATAATATCTTAATCAGTGTCGTGTTGTTTCCGGAACTATAAAAGATTAGGCATTACTGAAATTATGTATTTACAGAATTTTCACTCGTTCAAAAGTTATAGCCATTTTTAAATAATAGAAAATAAACAATTAAAAGTCTAAGATTCACACGAGCACAACACATTGAAATCAAACAAATAAAATGGATTTATCACTCGTTATTTATTAACATTTCAAATTTCGACGCCGCCGTCTGCCGCGACCACGTACGAGAGATACAATCCGTTTTGTATGTTTGATTTCAGATATTTTTATTTATAAATTGGTTTCCCTTGAAACTCTGGTATTTTTTAAATATTTATAATGGTTATAAATTCTGCATGAGTGATAATGCGGTAAGTATATTTTGACTATGGCAATGTCAACATTTAATATTTATAATGATTTCAATTATTTTTATTTCAGTAAAAACGGCTAAATCTAAGTGGAAAAAGTTGAGAGACAGCCACCGGGACGCATTAAAAAGGAAGAATGCCACTAGAAGTGGACAGAGTGGTAAACAAATTCGTGAATGGAAATATGAGAAGGTAATGGAATTTTTGATACCATATATGACGAATAGAAACAGGACTACAAATTATACCTCACAAACAAATATAAATGAACAGGAAACAAATTCATTGGAAAGTAATGTAACCGATGAGTTTTTTGAAACATCAAGCAATCATACAAGAAGCACTCCAGAAGATCGTCCATCTGTACAACATTCGCCGTCACCGACATCAAGCGTCTCAGCCTCGACATGCAGAAATGCAACAAGAAAATCGGATGAAATAAGTAATTTACTTATACAGCACCATGCAAACCGTGAAAGAATACGCCAAGAAAAACTAGAAATACAATCATTGATAGAGAAAAATAATACCCTTGACGAAATGGACACTTTTTTTCTGTCGATATCAAAAAGTGTAAAAAAACTTTCTCAATATATGCAGCTTCAGGCTAAACGTAAAATTTTCAATGTTCTTTTAGAATTGGAAGAACTTGAGCTACAAAACACATGGTATAACACAAATGAAAATAATTGGTATTCCCCCGGTTACACTTCAGCACCGGGTCCAAGTTCGACACCGGGTCCTAGCTCAACACAGGCACCGGTTCTTACATCAACACAGGCCGGTGGTCCTAACTCAACACAGGCACCGGTTCCTAGCTCAACACAAACACCGGGTCCAAGTTCGACACAGGCACCTGTTCCAAGCTTGGAAGATACGCACATGACCGATGAACAGATAGAAGAAGCATTCAGAAACGAAGAAGACACATATGATAATTTGTAACTATATGGAAAAGAAAGCAATATGTCTCATGTGATTTACTGTTATAATTTTTTTGTACGTTATGTTTCTAATATAACCTTACGTTTTTTTTGCTACTCCCAGAACGGCAGTTGATTTTTTTGTTTTCTTTATGAATAAATAAGATAATATAAAAATATATTTGGTTTTTACATAATATGCATCACTCCAGTCTCCCGGAGGGGTAGAAAGAGACAACGGATCTCGATTTCTCGTAATCCTTACATACCTCAGTTTACATAATATTTTTCATGTATTCTCGTACTTCTTGATTCTCGTTTTGAGTACTTCTCACTTAGCCCTTTTACACAAAAAAAAACAAACACTCAAAAAAGACTGATCACATTCAAACGCAGATAACACACATAAACACAAACACACATTAACAAAAAAATAATTAGGTAGGTACTTACTTCAAACATACTGCTAGCCGCTCTTGGGTGCAGATAGATCTCCTGTAGTTAGTATCTTGCTTAAATATATGCGGTTTAATTAAGTTATGTAGTTCATAGAATATATTCCTCGGTAGTCTGTAGGACTTGGTAAAACTTTCTCCATGACTGGTATGGTAATACAAGTGACTTCTTTTCCAAAACCGATGTTTTCTTTTGTTTAGGTAGTATAAAGCTATCAATTCTGCTTCTTCAGACTGTAGTTCTTCTTCAAGTAAAAGAAGATACTTTTTTTGTAATAATAGCGACATCGTCTACCTTTCGTGTCAGAATGCGTACTGAGCACTCAACGCCTCGCACCCGAGCTGAAAAACATCTCTTCTCGCACAGCACACAGCACACCGCACACATCTCCGCTTTGGTGGAGTCCCGCGAGCTGAAAAACATCTCTTCTCGCACAGCACACAGCACACCGCACACATCTCCGCTTTGGTGGAGTCCCGGCCTAATGGCTGTCTGTATAATAAATGAAATCTCTTTCGTTTGATAGGCCAAGATCCCCATCACCAGTACCGGGCTCCTTCACTGCTGCTGCTGGTTCAGGCTCGCCGCGCGTCCTTGTGCCGTAAGTGTTAAAACCTATATTCATTAGTGTTATACCTTTGCTTCGTAATTTACACGTAATTATTTGGACAATTCTTTTTCTTGTATGTGATGTCGTCGTCATGGCCCCCCCTTTGGACGACGACATCATGATGGAGCAGGACCACTTCTCTCTTGCTGACGAACACCAGCTGTTCAAGCAAGAGGAAGTGGTAGACGACGTGGCGGCAAAGCAGCCGTAGCAGCGTCGGCCACGACGCAGCGGCGTGCGGCGTGGCAGTGCAGCACGGCGCGGCAGTGCAGCGCGGCGTGGTGGTGCAGCGCAGTGTGGTGACTCTGCGCAGCGTGGCCCACGTAGGGGGCGTGGAGCGCGAAGTGGTGACCCCCAATGGGTAAGAGGCGAGAGACTGGTAGAGGTCCATATAGATGACGATGCTGTGCCTGAGGACGTTCGGGAGAAGATCATGCATGTTCTCCGAATGAGAGAAGCAGCGAGAGTGCGGGTGACGAATAGCGCAAGGAGAGTAAGGATGAATGGGCAGATGCGGATGACGGTGAGGTGGAGGCCTTCTTTGCTGCCGAAGGGACTCCGAACCACTTTGATTGGTCACCCACGGGTGATTTTCAAGGTGAAAGGGAGCAATTTCTTCCTCAGCAAACGGGTGCAGTTGTCCAATCTGAAAACGCGTATGAGGCGTTTAGGCAGTATTGGGATGACGGCATCATGTCGCACATCGTGACTGAGACAAACCGCCCGCAAGGATTGCTGGTTCGTCTGCGTCGTTCCACCGAGATTGGTATGACACGAACCTTCACGAACTTTTTGTCCTGTTTTCCTTCTGGATTATGCTCGGAATCATCCGGATGCCCACCATAAAGTCCTGTTTTACTGTCAACCCTCTGTTGCAGGTGAACATCTTTTGGAAGATTGTTCGCATGGACACGCTACCAGAATCTTTGCCGCGTTTTTCATTTAAATGACACGAGTAGCAGACCGACAGACTCGACTGACCTTTTGCTTAGTTTAGGCCCAATATCTTGGACCATTTAATTGCCCAGTCCAAGGAAACCTATATCTCATCCCAGAATATTTGTATTGACGAATCCCTGACTTTGTGAAAAGGTAACCTCTCCTTCCGCCAGTACATCAAGACCGAGGCAGCCCGGTTTGGAGTTTAGAGTTGAAACTGTGTATCGCAACTAAAGAATATTCATGCAGAGGGCTATATAAATAACCCGCAGCTGGTGAATGACCTGCTGAGAAAGCTGACGCCTATACAACGTGTGCAATACGGTGACTTCGCAATGGGATTGGATAATGCACAGGGGGTGGATTTTTAGTGTCTCCGAATCTAGAAATGCTATCTAATTTCCTGATACACTTAGCACGCTCAACATCATATTACGTTAAAGCGAACATGTTTGAGCCTGGTACATCGAAACCCCCTGCCAAGCAACAGCAGAAGCATGGTGGGACAGGTCAGTCCCGACCAGGAAACATCGCACGTTCGGCCGGCAGCAGGCCCCCGTTGACACAACTAGTGAACACGCAGAGCGATGAAACTCGGTAGTTTCATCGCTCTGCGTGTTCACTAGTTCATGCACTAGTTAGTGTGCATTCTTCAGGTGCGGTCACCTGAAGAATGCGTGATATGTCAACGGAAACATATTATAGAAGAATGTAAGGAATTCAAGAAGCTCACTATTCAACAACGTTGGGACTAAATCTCCTGGAGATATACGTCAAAAAGTGCGCGTCGGTAAGAACTCTCCTGGAGTTTCGGGTCGGATTAAATGGCAAATATTGCCAGTCGAGAGTATACTTTTCCTACTCTACCTTACACAGACTGTAGGAAAAATTATAGGAAAGGCATATAAAATCACATGCTACACATCCAACAACAATTTATTACGGAATGTTACACTCAATTTACTCTGTGCAGAAGCGTTCTCAACGTTTCAGTTATCGGACGCGCCGCGAGTTTCTTTTGCATTTTTTTAAGATTGTGAAGTGAAGTGATTATTTACAACCATGGACGAGTAAGTACTAAACAGTTTTGAATTGCTGAATTGTGTATTGGATAAAGATTTTGGACAGAATTTGTTATTTCACCAAACATAGTTTCGAAATTCACACGCCATTCCGGTACATTTCTACTTGTTGTGGGTAGGAAATACGCTAGTGACGGCTAAATGTTTTTAGGAACATGATTTAGATACGTTACTACGTATGTATTAGGCATATCTCCAGGCGATACTGTAACTGAGAGGCATTTGACGTTTATAACATTTAAGCCGCCATGTTTTTTGTGTTTCGTACACAATACGGTCAATGGTCAGAAAACCAATAAGTTTTGACCGACTTAGAAAAAAAGCGAGGTATTATTTTTTCGTGATTTGTTTTAGCATTTCATCGTTACTTCTAAACTGCTTTTCTACACATGACCATGTGTTATATATTGTTCAAGCTAGTGAGATGTGGCTTTGTGGCTGGATGAAAATGATGATGTGGAGGATGAATTTGTGGCAAGTAGTGGCAGCACGCGACGTCGAGTGCTTGTGCGAGGCGGCGGCAGCACTCGCCGTAGTCGAGTGCGTGTGCGAGGTGGCTCCATGCCTACGATGGCTGCTGCTTCGCAACCAACTTTAGAGCCGGAAGTTGCGGTGGCGGTTCCGCGAGGCAGCGGCAGCACTCGACGAGGTCGAGCGCCTGGCCGAGGTGGCTCCAGAGCTACGCTAGCTTCTGCTTCGCCACCAACTTCGGAGCCGGAAGATGCGGTGGCGGTTCCGCGAGGCGGCGGCAGCACTCGACACGACTCGACTTGGGGGCAGGGTGAAGGTATGGTGGTGGTACCGCGACGCGACACCGGACGAGGTCGAGGTGTGCGAAGGGGTCTCTGACCGGCCTTGGCCAAGGAACATCGAAGAGTAACAGCTTTTTTAACGCTTTTTTTTTACCAAATCATATTTGTTATTATTTTCACTATTAAAATGGAATTTTGTATTTCAGATTAACAATTTACGAGATCGACCAAATGCCACTGGGTCAGGCCTTGGAGAGCGCTCTGCACCCTAACCGGAAGCGCCGGTGACCACCGTAAGTAGTACTAAATTGTATCTAGTTGTATTTACCAGTAGCGAGGATAATTTAAAATTATTCTAGTTTTCAGATCTGCTCCTGCACCATCACCACCAACTCCTCAGATAGTGGCTCTCAGGTTGTGGTTATGGTTGATGATGTCCCTCCATCCAGCCCACCACCACCACCTTCGCCCAGTGTATCCTCGCCGTCGATGCTTCATCCTCGCCCAGAGTCTACTGGATGAACAAATTTATCACCAGCTCTTTTATGGTAAGTACTGCTTATTTTAGCTCGGGATGGGGCTAGGGGAAAACTTCCAGTTCCCACTAGATGTTTTACTTACTTAGTATTACACAGGAAGCGAACCAGACTCTGGCGAGAGCGACGATGACGATGTGGCGATATCGGACGAACTCTTCACAAGGGCGAAGAGGAGCTTCTGGGACACGCCACTCGATGATGCCAACGACCAGCCTGAAGCCGACAACCAGCCTGCAGCCGACGCTCCTGCTACTGCGCCCGTGGACGCCAACACCAGCAGCATCGCATATGTTCCCCAAAGCGCGACGGACCATTCTTGGGGTCTCTATGAATTTGATTGGAAACCGTTTCCGAATGTTCACCGCACCGAATCCCAGTGAGCCCGAGCAGAGTGAACCAGAATCGGCGGCATCAGTATCAGCTGTGCCAGTCTCTGTCCCGGTCGTTGCTGCTGCGAAGACCGCAAGGTTGAAGCGTTATGCTGCCTTAAAAAAGTGATGTTTTTGTGAATGTTTTCTTCAAAGTCCGGGTATTATAGTGTTTTTGTTTATACCTTCTGTTTACAAAGTTTAAACAAAGGATGTTAAATACCCTAATTGCCCTAAATGTCAAACAAAGTCAAAGGAAAAAAACTAGCTACTGAAGATTGCTTTAGTGAAAGGGCGGTAAAACCTAATCTCCAACTTTAAATCTTGTATAAAACGCACACTATGCAGCCATGCTTATTATAAGTTGGGGGATTATATCGCTGACAAAAATGCTTGGCTAAACGTTGCTTATCCTGCTCCACAAGGTACCTTAAACTAAATTGAATAGCATTTGTAAACATTGTTGGAGCTGCTGAAGACTGTAAAACTAGATACATTTGCATTGTATAAATTCAAACTTTTAGTATTGTATAATTGCATAGCATATGTGTGAGCACTATGTCCTTACTATATAGCTAACATTTACAGGGTACGTCTTTCATTGACTTGAATGTGCCCTGGCAGCTGAGAGTATGTCATGCTCACTCAAATGTCTCGCTGGTGGTGGCGTGTGTGTTGGATCATTAGGTTCCCTTTAAAAATGGTTGAGCTGAATGGTGCTGATCCATACGTCATGTCCGTGAACGGGCGCCGCCAGTAGGGACTGGTCATCTCTTAGCTCCCACGGCTTATTTTAATTTCTAAATTGTTATTTTATTTTTGTTTTGTTTTAATTACGGACGCTTATAATGTGCACGTCTTTTTACATCGTTCTCACATTGATAATTTCAACATAATGATGTAACCAACTGATTGTAACAAAATCATGATTTTAAAAGAGTGTCCATGGAGTTTCTTGCCCGTTCTTCTCCATAGGTACCTACGCTTTGGAATGGGCAACTAGCTTCATCTTTCTATCTCACCGACCTTGACAATTCAAAAGTGCCAGTAATTGGTTTATTTGAAATAAATGCTTTGAGTTTGAGTTTGAATACTATAGATTACAATAAGATTAATAACTTTGATGAAAGGGATTGGAAGGCCTGACTATTAACGGTCAAAACATTATTTTCTAGCTAATTCATTACAACAATCTTCGATAAAAACCTATTGATGATCTACGACCGTATGCGACTATCCAAGCACGTGACACAAATCTCTGTGGTTTACTTGATTCCGGTTCTACGGTAACTATTTTAGGTAATAATTCTCATTTACATTTTGTTTCATTGGGACTAGAACTTCATAGGGACGCTGCTAAAACTTTTACAGCTGTCGGTGGACAGAATTTACCATTTATCGGATTAATTAATCTTCCCGTAACTTTCGAAAAGCAATTCCATATATTGAAGGCTTATGTAAAATTAGCGTGCCGTGTGTTGCGTTACGATTGTAGATTATTGTTTCAGGCTTCTGTTTTCCCTTAAGCGATTGCTCGCCCATCCTAATATTTGTGGCGCGCTTAAGGAAATCATCCAAGTATTGAAAAAGGCGGTAAGTTACAACTCGTGAAACATCACGCACCCTACGAGTGGGAATCTCAAACGACTCGGTGTGTCCTAACCTAAAAATTTTGTTACAGCCCGCGGATTGTGGCGCCTTTTCTACTTTTCTTTTTTCTTCTTTTCCTCTTTTTTATTTATTTTTCCTTTACTTTATTTCTTCAACGTCGGTAGATTGGAGGAATCTTCATCCGGACAGACCTTTACCAACCCTCGCCGTCCCGATTCTGGAGGTTTAATTTAAACGTATTTTTTTTCTCTCAAACTTGAAAGGTTAAAAAGATGCAATAATGATACAACAATAATGATACAGTAATAATAATAATAAAAGTGTTGCATGGACGGCACCCCCATGAAAGTGTTGCATGGACGGCACCCCCATGATAAGTGTTGCATGGACGGCACCCCCATGATCTAGAACAATCTCATATAGACAAAACAGCGTCAAATAAATGGCTTAAAATTGGTAACTTATTTCCGGAAACTGAGGGATTTATTATAGCAATACAGGATCAGATCATAAATACTAAAAACTACAGGAAATTTATTATAAGACCCCACAATAACGAATGATAAATGCCGCAAATGTCACAGCCAACCAGAAACCATACAACACATAACAGGGGCATGCACAACACTCACACAAACGGACTATACACACCGACATAATCAGGTAGCAAACGTCATCCATCAACAACTAGCACTCAAATATAAACTGATACAAGATACAAACACTCCTTATTACAAGTACGTACCACAAATAGTTCTAGAAAATACCACACACAAAGTCTACTACGATCGGGCAATACTAACCGACAGGACCGTTCACTTTAATAGACCCGATATAGCCCTTAAAGATAAAGTTAATAAAATCACATACCTCAAAGATATTGCAGTCCCTAACACACATAATTTACAAAAAACTATAGGTGAGAAAATCAGTAAATATGCTTAACTGAAAGAAGAAGTGACTAGAATCTGGAGGCAGGAAAAAGTATATGTAGTCCCAATAGTTATTTCCACCACAGGAGTTATTCCAAAACATCTTCTTCATAGCTTAAAATTATTAGACCTTAAAGAAACACTATACATAACACTTCAGAAAGCTGCCATTTTAAATACATGCAGAATTGTCAGGAAGTTCATGCAGATAGAAGAGAATGAGGTAGGAACTCATCACAACACAAACATTTATAAAATCTTACACAACATACGCTGCATTTACTTGGCTTGGCCCGTAAATGTAGTTCAACCAGCCAAAAAGCTGAGAGAAAATAATAATAAAAAAACTAAATTTATGTAATAATAATATACATTTTAATTACCTATTTCCATTGTTTTACTACATTAATTTTCAGCTACCTCCCGCAGATTAAAAGTCTGACTCTCCGAAGTGTTCTATCTGGCAAATTTGGTTTATTTAAAACTTATAGTGTCATCTCCACGGCGCCCGAAACTCTTTTATTGTTTTATTATTTATCTACTTTTATAGGGTCTTTAATACATGTTACTAGAAATCCTTTACACAACGTTCCCATTACAGAATTAACATTACACTAAGTAGCATCGATTTATCCAAAGCATTCAGGCAAATTCCGATTTCAGAAAACGATAGAAACAAGACTGCTTTCTATATTCCTCATCGCGGTACCTTCAGATTAGTTACTATGCCCTTTGGATTGACGAATTCACCTGCCACTCAACAGAGGCTCGTTGATTCATTATTCTATGGTAAATACAACTTCTAATTCAGACTTCTAACGAGATAATGCGGCCCCATAATATGATCTTTGATGGATTGAATTTATTGATTTTCCGGAGTTGTGGGAATTTCCGGGGTTGCGGGAATGTTTTAACGAGATAACGCGGCTCCGGAATGCAAGGGCAACTGAAGGAACAAAGTTGTTTTTAGTCAGTACTTCCGCGCAACCTAGGGCGTGGTATGTAAAATAATCTTGAATTCTTGTACAACATTTTTTAAGTGAAACTTCTTATGCGACTTCCAACAAGTTGGCGATAAACGTTTAACGCTAAAGGTTGCGTTCAACGGTTAACGCTAAAGGTTGCGTTCAACGTTTAACGCTACCGAGTGTAAAACGTGTCTCAGAAGGGAATCACAGAATTTAAACAACAAACGAATCAACGCAGTAACAATGTTTATTATAAATTGTTCAGCATAGTTCAGTGCATTTTTACATTATTTTACTAACCTTACAAACTTGTCACTCTGGTGCCTCTTTCAAGACTGAATCATGTCGGGAATTTGTTAACTGATAACTCACTTCAATGTCAAAATGATTTGATGACTGACAGTGACTCTAACAAAAAGACATAAACGTAACTCGACTATAACAAGACCTATCCATTGACAATTCACTATAACATTACTAATATAAATCTACCCTCACATAAATAGGTCTTGTTACAGTCGGCCATCCTTCAAGAACGAGTCCCTTCGTTCCTTAATATAATCTAAGGGTTTTATTGTAGTTTTGGTGAGAATCTTACATCAATCTAACAATTATCTTTCATTCGCACTTCAAAAATAACCCGTACATCATTAGTTTACGTATTATTTAACAATAATAACAATTAATCAGTTTTATCTCATTCCTTGCAAAAATAAAAATAAAAATTCTAGATGATCAATTTAGTTCATTTTATAGCTTGAGCGATGTGAAAGCTACTTCCTTCACTCTAACAACGCTCGAGCCGCAATGTTTTGAACTACTCATAGGCGGCGAGTTCATACGCCAATCCTGCCCAGTTCAAACATTCTCACTCAATCTATTGTCGTGTAGATTGCCGAGCGAAGTGAGGCTACTTCCTTCACCGTCACTCCATCATCGGCGGCGGTACTTTGAGCCAATCCTGGGCGGCGAATCCCAACGCCAATCCTGCCCGACTCAAAGCACCCTCACTTATCTCTTAGGGCCTGACAAGTTCATATGCCAGACACCATCAAGCTAGTACATCACAATCATCCCAAATCATTAACTACAGATAACGTATAATATTTGTCACATACAAATCAAAATATAATTTCTAAAAATACACATAATTTAAATAACAATATTACTCGTTCTAATTGCTATCGCTCTCATCGTCGTCATCGCTGGATGAGCAAGCAGGGGCATTAAAACTCAACCATGGATATATTTTATCAATAGCAACAATTGATTCGTACTTGGCTCCTTTTCTTGTCAAAGGGGTGTCTACAACGAGGAATCGATCGTTTGGTAAGACTTTCTTTATTCTGTATGGACCCTGACACTTTGCTTCTAACTTCTTAGACTGACCCGGCTCCGCTACTATTGCCCTCGCTATCCTAACCAGATCGCCCTCCTTATAATTCGTGGCCTTTTTCCTGTGTTTGTCATACCGTTTCTTATTTGCCTCCTGATTCCTTGTAATTCTTTCACTCGCTTCAGACCTAATTTCTTCTAAAGTTTGATTACTACTCTGTCCTATGTCATCGATTACGTTATTTAATATACCTTGGCCCGGGTTTGACACTGTCCTACCTAACAATAGCTCTGTAGGGGTTTTTCTAGTCACGTCATGAACTGTAGTGTTAAGTCCTAGCTGAATGTCTGGCAGAAGTTCGTCCCACGAATTTTTGCTCTTACCGTGGGCCATGGACCCCAGAGATGCCAGAATCGTTCGGTTATACCGTTCGACCTGCCCATTTGCCCTTGGTGTGGCGACAGAGTTAAGAATGTGTTTTGCACCAATCGACTGCACGAACGTCTTAAACTTTTTGCTTGTGAAACTCGTGCCTCTGTCTGTTATGAGCCGCGAGGGAGACCCGAAGTAACTAAAGAGAGTCTTCAATGCTTTTATACTCTCTTTGGTTTTCGTACTCCTAACAGGTGTAATGCTAACATACTTGGTAAAGGCGTCGACTATTACAAGTATGTAAGTGTAGCCTCGCTTGCTTCGTGGAAAAGGACCCAAGTGGTCCGCATGTAAAGTGTGGAACGGAATCTCTACTTTAGGAATCGGGTGAAGTAATCCCTCTTTGTTTCCCGAAGGCAATTTGTGGTGAGCACACTCAAGGCATGCAGCTACATATTTTTTTATGAACTTTCGCATCTTCGGGAACCAAAAGAGTGATTTTATTCGGTCCAAGGTCTTCTCGAAACCAAAATGACCTACGTCATCATGGTTGGATTTCAAGAGTTGCCACCGCACGCCTTTTGGGACCACCCATCTGGTCACACCCTCACCTAAAGTCCTAAAGACTCGTCCGTTTTTAATTGTGTATTCCTTATGAATACCTGCAATCTTAGATGTTTCCGGGTCTTCCAGAACATCTTTAATACGTCTAACCTCTTCGTCAGAAGACTGCACCGTAGAAATCCAGTCCTCTGTACTAACCGACATAATGTCTAGAACGTGGATGTCCTCAGATGGTACTAACACTGGGCCCCTACTGAGTGCGTCTACATGTGACATTCTTTCACCAGGACGATACTCGATTTCGCAGTCGAATTCTAAGAATTGAATCCACCATCTAGATATGCGAGGTATGAGATCTCTCTTGGTGAAAGTAGAGCGTAACGCACTGCAGTCGGTTATAATAGTGAACTTCATTCCAATAAGGTATGTGCGGAATTTGTTCAAGGCACAAACGACCGCAAGTGTCTCTAGCTCGAATGAGTGCAATTTCATCTCATCCGCTGACGTTTGGCGACTAAAGTATGCTATTGGCCGCCAGGGTTCCGAATCTTTTCTTTGTAATAAGATGCCCGCAACTCCGAATTTACTCGCGTCGGTGTGTAATTGCGTTTCTGCGCTGGGGTTGTACAAGGCTAGGACAGGCCTTTCGGTTAGGTGCTTTTTAATGGAATGGAAAGATTCCGTTTGTATATCTCCCCAGCTCCAAGGTGTTTCCTTTTTCAGAAGGCTTGTCAAGGGCCTAGCAATTAATGCAAATCCTTTCACAAACCTTCTGAAAAAGCTAGCAAGTCCAAGAAACCTCCTAACCTCATGTTGATTTTGAGGAGCAGGAAACCTAGACACAGCTTCAATCTTTTGGATCCCAGGCCTGATACCATCTTTATCTATTTCGAATCCAAGAAAATCAATTCGTTCTTGGAAGAAATAGCATTTTTCCATCTTAAGTGTTAACCCTGCCTCACGTAGGAGGTCTAGCACTTCTTCGAGACGTGTCAGCCCTTCCTCAAAATTTCTTGATGGTATCATAATGTCATCCATATAAATAACTATATATCCGACTTTGGCCTTACTGAGTATCTTGTGGATCGCTCTCTGGAAAACTGCTGGGGCATTTGCCAGCCCGAAGGGCATACGATTGTACTCATATTGTCCGTCGGGTGTGACAAATGCAGTTTTCTCCCTAGATTGCTCAGCTATAGCTATTTGATGATAGCCTGAGGCTAAATCTAGTGACGTGAACAATGATTGGCCCGACAGCTGATCTAACAAGTCGTCAATTCTAGGCAGGGGATAGTGATCTCTTTTGGTGCGGCTGTTCAGGGCGCGGTAGTCAACGCAGAGACGCTTTTCGCCTGATTTCTTTTTGACTAGGACTATTGGACTAGCATAAGGGGAGTTAGATTCTCGTACGATACCATGATCGATCATATCACCAACCATGTCCTGAACTAGTTTGCGTTCAGAGTAAGGTAGCCGATACGGCCTATAAACAACAGGAGTGGAATCCTTGAGGTGAATTTCCATTTCTGTTACGTTGGTAAATCCCAAGTCGTGCATACCAGTGGAGAAGCAGTCATTATATTTTTCTAGCAATGTTATGCATTGACGGTTTTGATTTTCCGACAGCTGTGTCCCGCAATTTGGAGTAACAGAGACGTGATTATTCAAATCATTCGTAACTCTTAGAACATGTAAGTCTAAATAGCCCGACCCTATAAACTGAGCGCGTGTAATGAGGGTGTTCTTTTTGAAGCACACTAGGCTCGAACCAACATTTTGGACTAATAAATGACATTCAGAAATATACATTTCATATTCTCCCGGTAATAAATAGTACTCATGACCAGCGCAGCCCCTTACCGATCCGCCTACATAGATATTTCCGGTACAAGCAACGTTTGACCTTACTGGGACTGATACCATCTCACCGATGTCCACAGTAACATCACAAGTTGTATAAAGATGTAATTTAGAATCATCATCTTGCTGTCCTACCCGTTCAAATATTAGATCGGTTGGAGTTTTAATGATCTTAAGTGTAGGTCTTTCAGTAAAGCTGTGTCCAAGCAACACATCATAATTAATCAAGTGATCATCTACAATAAACACTTCGACACCCCTTTCTGAAACACCTTGCACATCTATATTCACTGAAGTACGCCCTAGCGGTAAGTATGGTACATTCCCTAATCCTCTTAAAAATGGGCCATTAACGGTTTCCCACTTCAATCCTAGTCTTATAGCCATATTTTTACGAATTAGTGTTGCTTCACTACCTAAATCCAATTGGCAAATTGTAGCGATGCCGTTAATATTTGTCATAACCTTGTATTTGTCGTTACTATTTTCACTGAAGAAAACTTCAAGGACCTCTTTATCTTTTGAAAGATTATTTTGATTCTTTAATCTAGGACAGTGGGAAGTATCGTGTCCCATAAAATTACAGTTAGTGCACTTGACGATCGGCTTAGGGCACTTAAAGCTGGGGTGACCGACACCCTGACAGTTAAAGCACTTAATTGGCCCTCTCACGCCACCATTTTTGTTTGACGCCGTATTATCTGTATTCTTTAGCGAGTTATTACTTAATGATGCACTGCTAGGACGCTTATCCTTATTATAATCTTTGTTAAAATCCGACTGATTTCTACTATGATACTTGATCGTTTTAAAGAGTTCAAGTACATCTTCTGGTTTATCAAATTTTGCTGCTTGAGCACCTACACGAACTCCCCTGTCTTCAACCCCATAAAGTAAACAATCCACTGCTTGCTTTCCAAAGATCTTACATCTATTCAGTAAATTAATTTTAGCAAAATAATAAAGTTCATAAGATTCTCCAGAGCGTACCCGTCTATTAAGCATCTCTGTCAAAAGTTCTGCATAATTTTCAGTTGCAGGAAATGATTCCTGTAGCATTGACTTCCATTCAATCCAAGTATGCTTAATAGAGGGCAGACCCTGGAACCATGTCTTAGCCAGTCCGGTGAGTTTAGGCAGGGCATAGTGAACCGTTTGCTTATCATTCCAATTATAAATCTCGGAACATTCGTCGACTTTATCGAGCCATATATTAATTGTCTGTTCTTTCGACATAGGGTCGAAGTCTGGAACGACGTTATTCAAAGTTGAACTAGAAAACGATTCACGATCCCCTGCTTTAGACTTAAGAAGTTTTACAAAGAAATCCTCAAACAGGTCCGTAGTAATATATTTTGTTTTCTTGTTGTCATGTGCTTCATGTGTATCATCACGGGGCGTGTGTCGTTTCGCGGGAGTGATTAAGGATCGGTACCGAGTTGAGTTTTTATTGCCAGCGTTTGTCTGCCCACGATTGCTCGGGCCAGGCTCAGGCGTCCCAAAACGCCTACGTGATCTGTTCCGTTCCGTTAATCTCTCCCGTTCCTTGCGTACCTGGTTTTCAAGGGTTTTTAATTTTTCCCTTTCCCTGGACAACTCGCGTTCCTGCTCGAGTAGCGTTCGCGTGCTGCTTATGCTTCGGCTTCTCAGCTGATGATGTATTTCGCTGCTGTGCCGACGATCACGAGCTGGACTGCGCAGCCGAGATCCTTGCGTTCGTTGTTGGCCATCACTACGGCCACTGCGATTGCGGCTACGACTGCGCCTCTCGATTTCCCCTAGGTCTCGCTTTCGACTTCGGGATGCTTCACTATATTTCCTCTGTCTTTCGTAATTTCCAGAAAGGTAGCTGGCGCGTCGATAGTCCGCATTAGGTTCTTTGTCGCTCATTTTCCTGAAACTCAGAACATTTTGTTAATGTATTGTGTACTAATCTTGCAAAACAAAGTCACTGAATTTAGATTCTAACGTAGGTATTTGTGTTTTTAATCTGTATGCATCACAAAAATGGCGACACATTTTGGGGTTTTTTTATTATTTCTAGTTTTTACGTTCACTATACTTTTCTTATAAACTTTGATTTCCAACGAGGGGATGCGAAATTGATAGATTACAGAAGAAAGTCAATCACGTTTTTTTTTTTTTTTTTAAATCCATGTGCATCACGAAACCGGAACATTATTTTATCAGGCTTTTATCATATCTTTGCTTTAATCATACTTGATTACCATTTTATACTAATATTTCTGTGTCTTATCATTTAAATCTATTATGACCATCAATATTAACCATTTTTGAAATGGAACTGCATCTGCTTCAATCGGCCAAATCGGGGTTCATAATGTTATCATGTAAAGTTAAATCACCTATATTCCTATTTTCTTCTTGCTATTGCGTTGATTTTCCGTTTTAAAACAAATAAAACTTGGTTTATCGGCGGTCGAGCACGTGGGGTGGTTCATAGCAAAACAAAACGTCTCGCGAATCCCACTTCTGAGATGTAAAACGTGTCTCAGAAGGGAATCACAGAATTTAAACAACAAACGAATCAACGCAGTAACAATGTTTATTATAAATTGTTCAGCATAGTTCAGTGCATTTTTACATTATTTTACTAACCTTACAAACTTGTCACTCTGGTGCCTCTTTCAAGACTGAATCATGTCGGGAATTTGTTAACTGATAACTCACTTCAATGTCAAAATGATTTGATGACTGACAGTGACTCTAACAAAAAGACATAAACGTAACTCGACTATAACAAGACCTATCCATTGACAATTCACTATAACATTACTAATATAAATCTACCCTCACATAAATAGGTCTTGTTACACGAGGGAGAGAGAAAGAAAGATACACAAAAGTAGAAAGTAGGAGAGAGAAAGAGAGTGAGTTGGTTTCACTTCTTCCGCGCGGCGGGACTCCACGCACTTTTTTTTTAATAGTAGTGGACACTAATAGGACTAGCGACTAGCGGTGGGTAACTCTGGAGGTACTGATCCAAAGGTGCCGGATCCGGACGCGGATACGTGAACCTTATTTATTCCTCACAATCCTTACCGGCACCGCGGTACTGAATGATTCCGGGACCGCCGGAACCATGAAGCGCGCGGCGCGTCGTGTCGATCGGTTTGGTTGGTAGACATGACACGGACGAAAAGCAACATTCGATAAGCGGCCTTGTTACTGTTAGAAATTAGAGTTCAAAATTGTTTCGTTCTCGCGGTGACGAACTTAATAAACATAATAACAGTACAGTGCGCTATTATTTTTATTGAGTTAGAGTTTAATATGGATTGACTGGCACGCAAAAAACGTGATGTTTGTGTCATTGTAGCGTCGCTCAAACAAAAGATTGACAATTATTTATTTTATTTTATTGGACAATATTCTTATGCCAATTTTAACTTTTTTTTTGTTTGCTTTATTTTTATTTCGGGGAAGAAAGTAAAATGGAAATAATAAAACATTCAGTTTTAACAAAAGTAATATTTTTTCACTAAAAGCAAGATAGTTTACTCAATTTAGAATAGCTATGATCGCGTACGCAGTACTTTTCATCCTGATAATACGTTCCCGGTTAGATTTCAATAAAAGTAGTAATGGTCACCCGATTTTTATTCTAGGTACACGTCCGTCAAGTTTTTTGAATTTTGTCGTTTTACGAGTATTTTTTTAGTGTTTATTATAGCATTATCCCTTGCGCGTGTTATTTAAGTCGAGTGCGGTTTAGTAAATTTTTGTATTTCTTTAACTAAATAATCAATTGATTGTGTATGTGTATTTAAAGTGAACAATGAGTGATCGAGTGCAGCTAAGAAGAAAGCGAAGTCCTATGTGGGATCATTTCACTCAAATAGATGAAAAAAAGGCAAATTGTGTATATTGCTCACAAATATTCAGTATTTCGATGGGGTCGTCTGGCAATTTAACTAGACACATGGGACGTAAGCATCCCACAATTACCATTGTAGTGGAGAGACAACCCACTTTAATTTCTACAGGAACAAAGGTCATTGCCCACATGTTAGAACAACCGTGGCCTACAGTGAACACTGATAAATAGTTTATGGAATTATAGTTTAACCTTTTGAATAGTCACCTTTTAAGTTGAAATAGCTATGGGTTCCATTGCATACAGTAAAAATTGATATAGATATCTTATGGATAGCTCAAAAGATTTTGGAGTTATTTTAGTTATATAAGAATACTTATCATAATGTCCCAAACATCAACGCCACCCCTAACAATACACAAAGCTATCTAATCAAAAGATGCTGCAGTACATATTGAAATGATCGTTCTACCACAATTTCTTATTGATGAGAGCGCAAGCGCCTCATATCCACTCTACAATTCGCACAGAGAACGTTGCTTGCGCCGGTTAATTCCTGCGACGACGTGCTCGGGACAAGAGACCTGCGCAAGTCCATATTCGCGCCGAAAGCGGGGTAAGAATCCAAATGCGTGCGAGGGTCGTCATTAGATGCGGGGCCAGCAGTTTTCACATTCACATCAGGGTTGTCATCAAAGAGGAGCCAGAGTCCACGATCGCGCGAGGGTCGTCATTCGGGTGACGTTGATCGGAGTCCATGGTCGTAAAAAAGGTCACAAAAGAGCACAAACCACGGCAAAAGAAAACTACGATGATGATACACGCACCAAACACAAAAGCGAGCGCGCTAATGAGTAGCACCATACATTTATTACTGTTTACGTTTAGTGTTTACTGTCAAATTCAAATCCATCATCTGTCAAAGGAAAATGTTGCCATATTTTGAAATATACAAGGTAATTGATTAGTTGCATCGATTATTATTTTCGTTTATTCATTTAAATACATATTAAATTACATTTTTAAATATTTTTCTAAAATAACCTTATAAAAAACATTTAAAAATATAAAAAAATAGTGGTCCATCGGCATCAGGAACAGGGTCCAAGATGTCGGTGGTCAGGGCTCTAGAGAAAGGAACCTCCTGACTATGCGTGCCGTGTCTAGGAGTACTGCTTTCTGAATCAAGCCCTTGATCCAGCCGTGCAATGAGAGCCTCCTGAGGTGTTGGTCGAGGCTCTTCGCTATTAGACCATTTACTGTAACGATTATCGGTACAATGATTGCCGAGTCCACGTCCCACATGTCGACAACCTCGTGAGCTAAGTCAAGATACTTGATTTTCTTTTCTTGCTCAGCTTTCACGAGATTCTCGTCATGAGGGACAGCGATATCAACAATCATAGTTGCATCGATTATATTATTATTGGTCTTGATCAATTTTTTTTTGATCTAACTACGGCAAACCTAAAAAGAATACAACTATTTTACCAGTCCATGTTTATGTATGTGTGAAGTTTAGGATCTCTGGTCTGTGGTGTTTATGGACATAATTGTTTGATCTTAAAGTCGATTACACACATCAAGCTATATATTTCCAGTTTATGCTGATCTCGCACTGTACGGAAATCCTATACAATGCGAAATCAGCTTATACTGGAATAGTATAGCTTGATGTGTTATGTAGCCGTGTGTATGTACCATGGAAATACATAAAATCGGTTTAAAAAACTGAAACCCCACTAACGTATTTAGCAATATTATAAGCTCATCCCGAAGTCAAGAGCATAAATGCACAAGTTTTAACTTAAATAATAGCCGGCAACTTACTTTGATTATTTTTTCGCTGTCAGGTTTTAGTTTTTAAGTCATCAATCTATAGGACTCCACTGCTGGATATCAGTCAGCCATTTGATTGCACGCCACTGAGCACACAGGTATATTTTTATAATAATTAATGAATCCGTAATCGATTAGATTAATTAAATTATGAGTCGAAATGAAATTGATCATATAATGGCAACCCTAAACTTTCCCTGACAGTGAAATTCTCATTGTTAATAAGTTAAATTACTTATTTATTTGATAAGATCACGGCGTCTTATTAAGAGGTAGAACATAAACGGATAATTCCTATTTAAGAAACTTATATTTTTTTATTATAGTTCGAAATGTGTTTGAGGTAGGCCATAATCGGGCATTGTTCTTTGAACAGGGAACAAACCCACAATCCAGTCCCAAGCACATCAGCTCAAGTGGACCCGTCGCCTACTGCCATTACCCATTTTAATATAGCCCCGACGATAACGGATTATTTTATTTAAAACAAAAACCGTTAAGTGTAAGAAAATCGGTTGAACTTGATCGCCAGCTCGTTAAAATTATATCAAAAGAGTACCAACATTTTAGACTTGTTGAAGCCGCAGAATTTATAAAGTTTGTGGAAATGTTGAATCCGAATTATAGCTTGCCTACAAGAAAAACATTATCAAACAGCGTCTTGACTAAATATTATTGCGAAGTGCATTCATATGTAAAAGAAGATATTTTAAAGGGACAAGCAGTTTGTATTACAACATATAGATGGACTTCCATGAATAATGATTCATTTATTGCGGTCACAGTGCATTTTATTAATGACAATCCAACTTTGAAAAATTATGTGTTAGACTGTGTGCAATATTCAGATAATCACACGGCCAGTAATTTGACATCTTTTATGAAATCTGTCTTCCAAGAATGGAATATAGAAGACAAAATTGAAGCTATCTTCAGCGACAACGCCGCGAATATATTAGCAGCTGTTACAAATGGAAATTGGCAATCAATTGGCTATTTTGCCCAAAAGATAAATCTTGTATTGCAGGATGCCCTGGGCACTAAATCTTTAGAGCGGCCTATTCCCAATATTATTGGCGAAACTATATCTAAAGTGAAGAGCATAGTGCAATATTTAAAAAAAAGTGCTCACGCAAAAGCCAAATTTACAGAAATGGCAAAAAATATGGGTATACCACACCTGAAATTAAAACAAGACACACCTACCAGGTGGAACAGCACATATGAAATGTTAGATAGAGTCCTCAAAGTAAAGGAATGCCTAATTTCTACTTTGGCAATAATTAGAGCTGACTTATCTCTATCTCAGCATAATTGGGCAATAATAGAATGCGCAGTACCCATATTGAAAATTTTCTATGAGGTGACCACAGAGGAATGTGGAGAAAAATATGTTACTCTATCTAAACTACCATTATATTACAGAATCATGATAGATAACACTATTAAACAAGAATCGATTTTACTGGAAAATAATAATATGCCAGTTATGGGCTTGTACACAAAACTGCGATGCGACGTCGCATCGCAAAAATCTGCGAGCTCCCTCTACACATCGCAAGAACTTGCGAATGCCTCCTTTATAATGACATTCTACAAAAAGAGCACTTGCTGAAGCATATATTTGAGAAATATGAGACTTCACAACAAGATCTAAGTGAGCGATTGATTGAGGCTGGGGAACTACTTGAATTGGTGAAGTGCAATGCTGAGAGGTATGAGTCTCTGACGTATAACCTCTCATGCAGCTGTGCCAACCAACCACAACCTCCTCAGCCTCAGCTTGACTTGTCTCCCCCGTTGTTGGTTCTTCCAGCGGAACCCTGTGTTAATACACAGAATAATAATAGATCTATATTTTTTTGTGACGAATTAGGTTCAGGCTTTGGCAAAATTTTACATAATTACCTTAGCCACAGTTTCACCAATCATAGTTATCATAACATAAGTTTTAAACATTATGATAAAAAGAATTGCAAACATCAACCTCGATAATTATTCTACAATGGTTTTTCTATTAGGTAATAGTATTGGTATTACCAGAAAGGACATAGTGGATGGTGTAGACACCTTATTAAAATTAAATATAGGAAAGCTAATGTTGTGTGCTTTGACTTACTCTGATACTTTATCAGATCATGAAAATTATTATATTTATAAGTTGAATAGTACTATTCACAGGCTGACATGTTGTCATAGTGACAAATTATTGTATTTTGACACTAATAAATTTGTTAGTGGTTTTAAGTTAACTCAGAGAACTTTATCTCTGTCTTGGGAATGTAGACAAATGATTGCTATGTTGATAGCATACAATATTAACGAGGTTATAGCTAATATAACAAATACTAGTATTAGTGACAAGTCTGTGTTGTCTAGTTATACTAACAACATAGATACGAATTATGAATCGTTCAGTTGTACGAAGGAGGATCCACCTATTATACCAACATCTATGGAGGCCAGTACCAATCAGAGAGAGTATTCTCTTTCTGCTGGAACTCATATGGACATTTTAGACACTTCAGTTGTAGTGGTGGAGGTTGCTTCAGATAACTGTTTAAACTAGTTAGTAAGACAACGGAAGTTACCCCTTCAAATAACCAATTATTGTTAGAGAATAATAAAAAAGTATCTTCCGGCAATTTTACTCATAATAATAAAAAACCAAGTGCAACATACTTTAAAATTGTTTAACCAAAATATCCAAGGTTGCTCTTCTAAATTACTTGAAATAGAATTGTTTTTGGAAAATACCAAGTTTGATGTAATTTGTTTAACAGAACATTGGTTCAAAGATCATCAATTAATGTCAATTAACTATGAAAATTATTGTGTAGTTAGCTATTTCAGCCGTAAACGTATGATACATGGCGGGTCTTTAATATTAGTCAAAAATTCCATTAAATCAAAAGAACGAAAAGACATCATCGGGCTGTCTGTTGAACACACCATTGAATTGTCCTGTGTTGAGCTTGATAAGCATGTTATAGTATGCGTTTACAGACCTCCAAGTTACCAGAATCTATCCGTGTTTGATTCTGTAATGGAAGATGTGTTAAAGAAACTTCGTACTAGTAGTAAGTCAATAGTTATATGTGGTGATTTTAATATTAATTTACTAGAAAATAACTCAAATACTGTCAGATTATTAAGTCTATTTAGGTCATTTGATCTGTCAAATGTTTTCAATGAACCAACCCGAGTGACAGCTTCTTCTGCCACTTGTATTGATAATATTTTTTGTAACTGTGATTATTTACACAAACAAATTGTAAATAAGTTGCCATCTGATCACAGTGGACAAACAATAACTTTTTGCTCCTACATGCCTTTACAAAAAATTCAAATTAGGTTCAGGCCAATGACAAGTAAAAATTTAGAGAAATTTAATAATTCTTTGGCCAGTACAATAAGTGTTCAGAGTTTTAATAATGTATGTGACCCAAATGAGTTCTACACCGAGTTCTTCTCACTATTAAACACGCAATTTAATAACACTTTCCCACTAAAGACTAAAACTATTTGCACAACGTTCTTATTTAGTAATTGGGCTACTCCAGGTATTCGTATAAAAACTTTTTCCAAAAAAAAAACAACCGACTTCCAAAAAACCACTACAAAGTGAAAAATAACTTTAATTTCGGAAGTCGGTGTCTTTGGAGCTGTATTTGAATTTTTTGTCACCGCCTTCCGAAATTAAAGTTATTTTTCACTTTGTAGTGGTTTTTTGGAAGTCGGTTGTTTTTTTTTTGGAAAAAGTTTTTATTTTTCACTTTTTAGTGGTTCACATGTGCTTACCCCTTCACAGCATACCGGCGTGATGTTATGTTATGAAATGGTGTAAGCAATAAACAGACATGCGATTTCAGCAATCCCAGTCCATTTGCTATCATTTATTGAGGAGTTCCGTTGCCTATCTCCAAAGTTCTTCATCAGATCTTCACCAAATTGAAATGAGACCACTACGAGAAAGTATTCTTCCAAAAAATACCTAAATCGCTTCGTGTGCCTATAAAATTTGAAGAGTTCTCTCTATTTCTCCAGGATCCCATCATCAGATCCTGACTTGATGATCATGGGACCACCTGGGAAGTATACCCTTTCAAACAAAAAAAACAAAATCCAAATCGGTCCAGCCATCTTCGAGTAATCGGGGAACATACATAAAAAAAAAAAAATAAAAAAAAAAACAAAAAAAAAAAAAAGGTTCCGACGAATTGATAACCTCCTCCTTTTTGAAGTCGGTTAAAAAGCAGGGAAAAACTTTTTGAACTTTATGGCCTAAAGCAACAAATGAATAATACAAGCTTTGATCAGTATGTTCCAAAATATTCAAAAACTTTTAAAATTGCAAATTAGCTAAAGCGCTATATATTAGCAATAAAATAAAATCAGCTGATGATAAAATAAAAACGACCTGGCAAATAATAAATAATGAAACAGGTAGAAAAAAACAGCGTACCTAATACTGAATTTAATTTAGATACTGCAAATGGCTCCATCAACTCAGATGTAGAAATAGCTCAGGAATTTGAAAACTTTTTTGCTAATATTCCTGTTAAAACTACTGAAGCTTTAAATTCCTCACCCGCGCGTTCTGCTGACTTACTCAGAAAGAATGTAAGGGCATGCTCCTTGGAGTTCAGGTTTCAGCATACCAACCCCCAAGCTGTTATAAAAGCTTTCAAAGATCTTAAGGTGGATGGATGGTTGCTCTCAATGCCATTTTGTCGCTAGATGGCGCAACATCCACAATTTGGAACATTTTCAATTTTTACGCCTAACTTAGAAATCTTTAGTAGATAACTTTATTGTACGCTGAACCTTGGGGAGGGTTTTGCGTTTACAAATTTATGTTTTGGCTTTCCAACAACACGCTTCGCTTCCTTACTTGCTTGGCTTGGTTTTGTAGACGCAAGCCTACCTTGCCTCCTCCTTCAGAGGCGGCAAGGTGGCGTGGTCTTGAGGGAGAGCGCAACGGTCGTGTAGATCCTCAAGACAAGTCTGGTGATGTTCCTTCTCGAGGTTGCCGCCCCGTTATTGGTCTAATTCCATATGAATTAGACGTAACAGAAATCACCGGGCGATTCACCTCAGGGGTGGCGAGGTCATGCCCCTGGGTGTCCACCATCGAACAAGAGCAGATGCTGGACAGTGATGACCTCCCGCGTGTTTGTGCCGTGCGCGGGGACCCGTACGGAGGGATGAAGGAATCCTGGTGGTTGAGTGGAGCAGGTTGCACACAACACACCACTTTGGCCCGGATTTCCTCTTACACGGGAGGTCGGGGGGTAGCTACCCACGATCAACCGGCTGAGGCATCCCATAAGCGGGATGCCAAGCGAGGATCGACTTACCGGGGGGGGGCAGCCGGCGTGGCGTGGGGTCCCGGGATGAGTTGCGGCATAGTCTCGTGTCGTATACAGTCCCGCGATTTTCCGTCGCGTGCGGGCTCGTCAACTTCCTGCTAGGTTGATCCTATACCGAAGGAGTAGCTCTGGCGTTCGCTCGTTGAACGGGCGACGTCCCCGACTGAGGGCTCCGTGGCGGGTGGAGAGCTCCGACGGTGAATATATAACGTCCAAACTCATGGATAAAGAGACTGCACCTGCAACAAACAAACCACAAGCTGCGTCCCGCTCGTCGGATGCGCTTACAAAAACCAACACACCACGGGCTGCGTCTCCAGATGCGCCTTCCACTACCAACACAAGGGTTGCGTCTCAAGATGCGCCTAAGCGGCAACCGCCTAAGGCTGCGTCAACAGATGCACCCAACAAACGCAAACGCTCGGCTGCGTCCAAGGATGCGATGAGGAAGGCAACCGCAAGGGATGCGCCACAACAGGCTGCGTCCCGAGCAATCCCAACCTCATCTGCGTCCACGGATGCGCCCCCCAACACATCCCTGACCGAAAGGCCAAGGTCAGTCCTCACTCAAGGCGACTCGAGGAGTACTGCAGTTGAAGATGCGCCCAAAACACGGGCTGCGTCAACAGCTGCGGTCTCTGAGAGGGACCAGACGAGTCTGGCCAAAGCCCCACGGGCAGGACCATCAAACGCCAACCAATGGCAAACAGTCTCGCATAAAAAGACGACCCTCAAGACCTCCGCCACGGCTGAGACGCCGAAAGGCGAAGAGGCTACCGGCGTTAAGCGCAAGCGCAGCATGAAGTCAAGAGGTGGAAAGAAATTAGTAAAGACCAACATGGCACCGCCGGCCAGGGCACAAAAGCGTACACGTCCCGAAGACTCCGTCACACCAACCGGGGTCAGCAAGAAGAGCAAGCATGCTCGCTCCCGTATGGGTGATGGAACTTCGGTGAGCTACGCCGAAGCGGCCGCGGCGTTCAGGAGCAACGAGCTGTGCGTTGCCATCATGACCGAGCCCTTCATGGACATGACGCAGGAGCAAGCGGAGGGGATCCGTCAGCTGATTGAGAACCAGCTCCGTGCCCTGCTGAAGGCAGCTCCGGAACCAACCGACACAACCCAAAACACCGCGATCCACTTCAGAGGCCGGGCCCACTTCGCTGAAGGCGTCCTCAAGACATGGTGTGAGGACAACTTCACGCTGGCCTGGCTCAAGGGGGTCATAACCAACATGTCGTCCCCGTTACCGGGAACCAAACTCACCGTTCGGCCTCAAGCCGACATACCTAAGAAGGTAATGTGCATGCTGTTTGTCCCCGAAAACAGCGAGGACACAGCAGAATTGCACAGAATGTTGGCGAGGCAGAACCCGAACCTCAAAATGAACACCTGGACTCTGACACACGAAAGGGTTAGACAGGAGCCCCCGGGCACCTGTCTCTTCTATCGTGTGCCAGAGCCCATGGTGAAAACCATAAAAGAACAGCAGCGGCGGGTATACTACCTTATGGGTAGTATATACATCCGTTTCCTGGAGGAGGGGGGTACCAGGGAGGAGGCCGCCGCGCCACAAAAAACAACCGCCTCGACCGCGCCTAGGGAGGAGCTTGGTTCGCCGCTTCCTGGACGCTCCCCGTCGCCTCCCGCGATGGGGAGTGTTGGGGAGGCGGTGGATCTGGCGACTTCCATGGCAGCGCTGGAGGTACTATCAATAGCAGGATCAACACAAGATCCACCCTCGTCCAGTCTACTTTCGGACGAGGACTGCTTTCCGCAAGGGGAGAGAAGTGAGGGCGAGGACAGCAGCCTCTGCTCCTCTCCTGTGCGGGACTAGGATCTTGCAGACCAACCTCCAGCACAGCCAATCTGCGTCGGCCACCTTGCGCAGAGTGCTGGAAAACCAACAAGGCAAGACCATCGCCCTCATCCAAGAGCCGTGGATCAGGGGTGGCAGAATATGTGGTCTTGGTAACATCGGAGGTAAGTTGCTGCTAGACACCTCCGTAACCAATCCGCGCACCTGCATTTTTGCCCCAAAACATGTACCTAACCTTTTAATTAACGAATTCTGTACAAGGGACCTGACAGCAATCAGGCTTTTCAGAACCGAACAGGAACTCCCGGACATTGTACTAGCCTCGGCATACCTGCCAGGCGACGAGGACGTGCCTCTGCCAGAGCTCGCCTCACTGGTTGAGTACTGTGAAAAGGAGAAACTGGAACTAATCATCGCGACGGACTCCAATGCGCACCACACGCTCTGGGGTAATGTCAAAACCAACAACCGAGGTGAGGCAATGCTTGATTTTATTCTTAGTAATAACCTTGTTTTGCTTAACAAGGGCTCTGAACCTACCTTCATAAACGCGAGATCGCAAACAATTATTGACTTAACTGTAGCAACCATAGGTATCTCCAACTCTATTCAGGACTGGCATGTATCTAATGAGATATCATGCTCAGACCACAGATGGATCCGATATACCATTAATTTCAACCTAACCAAACCACAGCCAAGACGGGTTCCTCGCAACACAGACCAAGCCAAGTTTATAAAACTAGTCGAGGCTGAGCTAGGCAGATTACCCGCCCTTCCGGCTGAAATAGCAGTAACCAATTTAGACGAACATGTAAATAACATCACATCTATCCTTTTATCTAGCTATGAACAGTCGTGTCCTCTCACAGTACCAAGGCAGGGTGCTCGCCATTCCTGGTGGAGCCCTGAACTGGAAAGACATCGACGCAAGCTGAGAAGACTGTTCAACAGAGCTAGGAACACACGGTCGCCGGTAGACTGGGACCGCTATACAACAGCTCGTAAAACTTATAAAAAACTGATACGCCTCAGAGGTAAGAATAGTTGGAGGCGTTTCTGTACTAACATTGAAAGCAACAACCAGGCAACGAGAGTCAAAACCTGTCTTGCTAAAGAGACAGACCACTCAATAGGATGCCTGAAAAAACCAGACAACACGTACACAATAAACGACGCTGAGACAAGCGAACTACTCCTAACCACCCACTTCCCGGGTTGCCAGATTGCCACCCAGCAAAGCTGGGAACCACATAGTGAGAGGGAAACGAGCAGCTCAGATTGGGAAGTGGCGTTAGAGGTAATCGATAAAGACAAAATAACATGGGCAATCAACACCTTCTTACCTTTCAAGGCAGCGGGACTGGACGGTATATTCCCAGCTCTGCTCAGATGGAGCCGACACTTACTGGCTGAATACCTCATCAAGGTGTTTCGAGCCTGCCTTGCCCACCGCTACATCCCCTTGAAATGGCGAGAGGTAAAAATAATCTTTATACCGAAACCAGGAAGGGGCGACTATACCCAGCCCAAATCTTTCAGACCCATAAGCCTCTCCTCATTCTTCTTAAAGACACTGGAGAGGCTGGGAGATAGGAAGATCAGATCCCAAATTTCGGTACAAAGACCTTTACATCCTAATCAACATGCCTACTGTGCAGGCAAATCAACTGAATCAGCACTCCATAGCGTAGTTTCACGCATAGGAAATGGTCTCAAAGCCAAAAACCCAACCCTAGGCGCCTTCATTGATATAGAGGGCGCTTTCGACAAAACTAAATTCGCCAGCATCGAACAGGCACTTGCCACGCACGGTGTTGCGCGAACACTCATAGAATGGATTAATAACATGTTAAAATACCGTGCTATTCAATTTACCGTGAACACCACCACACGAGGTATCGTGAGTAGAGGCTGCCCACAGGGTGGGGTGCTGTCACCACTACTGTGGAATTTAGTCGCAAATGAGCTCATCGCAGAGCTCAATGCTAGCAGTCTGTACTCGGTGGGATACGCGGACGACATAGCAATTCTAATATCGGGGAAATTTGAGGGCATCTTGTGCGATCTCATGAGAAGGGCCTTCAAAATAATCGAGAGTTGGTGCACGAAACACGAACTATCGGTTAACCCCGCGAAAACAGAACTAATAATTTTCACCAACAAGAGAACCCTGGGACCCCACAGGCTTCCAAAACTCTTCAACACAGAATTAACACTTAAAGACGAAGTCAAGTACTTGGGGGTGATCCTTGATAGCAAACTGCTCTGGAACAAGCATCTTGACTACAAACTGAATAAAAGCACAATTGCACTTTACCAATGTAAAAGAATGTTAGGGAAAACATGGGGGCTCTCTCCGAAGATTACTCTGTGGCTATATAAAGCGGTGATAAGGCCAATGTTGGCGTATGGCGCTCTGGTTTGGTGGACAAGGACCGAGCTCTCGACCACCATTACTAGACTTCAGCGCTTCCAACGAATGGCCTGTTCAGCTACCACTGGCTGCATGAGAACCACCCCAACAGCAGCCATGGAGATAGCCCTCCAATTAACTCCCCTTGACCTGTACATACAGCAGGAGGCGGCACTAGCTGCCATCAGGCTATTGCATCTGGGCATATGGGGCAAGAATTTAACCAGTCCACACGCTAAAATCCTGGACCGGGCGATTGAGTACCAGCCGCTCATCGCTGCCCCGTGTGATAGAACACCAAACCAACCTATGTTCAACAAAAACTATGTCATACAAACAGTAGAGGAAGAAAGGGATCAGTCAGGAGCCAATGAAGTGCGCATCTACACAGACGGCTCAAAAACACAAAACGGTTCAGGTGCTGGCGTACACTCCCTTGACCTCAACATTAACTTTCACATACCGCTAGGCAAACACAGTTCAATCTTTCAATGTGAATGTGTTGCCTTAACACAAGCCGCAACAGCAGTAAAGGGCTTAGGCATCCAGAATTACGGTATTAAATTCGTATCCGACAGCCTATCTGTGCTTAAAGCCCTAGCAAACAAACAAACCAACAACAAACTAATTTTTGAGTGCCATCTAGCTCTGGAGAGTATATCGACGTCCAATCGTATTACCCTCCAGTGGATCAAAGGGCACAGTGGATCCTTAGGTAATGACGCCGCAGATGAACTTGCGAAGAGAGGTTCAGATACGAACGTGCTAGGCCCGTACCCACTTCTCCCCCTGCCTTTCTCACAATTTCGTGCGTGGATTCGCCAAAGATCAACTGAACTTCATAACAACCGATGGTCACGGGCTACAGACTGTAGACAGTCAAAATTGGCTTTACCGACTGTACACCCGCGATTAACCAAAAAGCTTCTCAGCCTGAGTAGAAATAACCTTAGAATAATCATAGGAACAATTACGGGCCATAACCCCCTTAACAAACATCTTCATAATATAGGCGCCACAGACAGCCCGCTTTGCAGAGGCTGCCTTGACGCCGAGGAATCAGCCGCCCACGTCATCCTGGAATGCGAGGCCGTGGCTTCTCAACGTGAAGAAATCCTCGGAACAGTGAGGTCGCTCCGCGAAGCCTGTGAAGCTCCCAGGAAGCTTCTGTGCTTTTGGGCGGAGCTAGGCTGGCTTTGTTAGCCAGAATCCCCACGCACAACGGACCGAATGGGAGTCTACGTGCGGAAAAGGGAGTCCCATCATCATCATCATCATCATGTACGCTGAACCTAGGGCATTAACTTGATTTTTTTAGATAGTCACTGTGCTTGTTAACTGGTCTCATACAAAGATTACCACATAATAAAGATTTAGCCGCTTGACTTTACTCTTTACACACACACGCAACGTAAATAGTAGTAACTTTCGACACCACTAGATGTCGTTTTATTCAAACAGTTAAAAATTAAAATGTCCGAAAGACTAAAAAATAATTTATAACACTTGATATTATGTTCCAATCTATTTCTTATTAGTATAATTATTGGTCTAAGCATACTTTTGTTTCTAGACTCTATACCTTTCAACTTAGCAAATTATTCATATAAATTATTTTAGGTAATATAGGTAAACTGTACCTATAATATAAGTTGTTGTAATGTGACTGAACCTAAATTGTAATGTGTAAATAGTGACGTGTACTAAATAAATAAATAAAAGACTATTTATTCCATTGTAAAGCTTTTTATTGTACCTTACTATAAATTAATAATATTTATTTAGTAAAAAGGGGTTAATATTTTCATAAAAATAATCGTTTTATTTACTCTCACTACATTTACTTAGATAGTTTCCGTTTGGATTCAAACCATCGAGTCATACCACCATACAAAGATAACATACTTTTTTAAATATTTTGATATTTACAATTATGATTTTGAATTTAGTATTAGAAAGAATTATGTATGTAGATTACAATATAAATAACATCATACGTAAGTATTTATAACAGCACATGTAAGTATCTTACACAACAACACACAAGTGGTTGCTAGCTAACCATAACATTTATTTATGTTTCAAGAATACCTACTTATTATACAATTTTGAACTTCAATAAATATTCTTTTACAATTGAATTGTTAGGCTGGTACCTAAATACATGAGTGAAACTTATCTACACAGAAAAATCTTATGAACTAACAAAATAACACAAACTATACAACGCTACGTGCAAAAATAGCTTATTAATTATTCTATAATGTTCCCACTGCTGAGACTCAGGCCTCCTCTGAACTGTGGTGATGAAATAATTTACACAAAGCAAAGTGCCGGCTTGGATTCGAACCATCGACTCGTACCACCATACAAAGATACTTATAAATATTATAATAAAATATCTTCTTTTCTACGCGCTACTTTTTGCAGTCGCCGCCGCCGCGCCGAATCAGTCTTCTGCTTGTCACTTTTTACTTCCATTTATATAATTTCCGTGCGATCTGAATCAAATGCTGGAAGACGCAGTTTTCGCTGCAACAAATGAATTTACAGTTTTGTTAGACTATTCTTACTGAACCCACACCTCAGAGACCTGCGGAATTAGTTAGGAAATGAGTAAGACTTATATTTTTATACCTTTTAATACCTTGATGTCTAGACATTTAGCATTTTTCTCAACTCTTCTCAATATAATTTCCGGCAGTACACATGTTTTAAAAAATGTTACCAACTTCGGCATCATAGCGTTGATAAATTCCTCATCCCGCTTAACTTCTATGACAGTCAATGGTTGGGTGACAGATATAAAGCAAATGAAGTAACATTTATTCATTTTGGTAATTCGCAATTGACCCTGGACCTAGAATCAAAATAATAATAGCTGTTAAAAAGAAACAATCCAAGATATACATTATTTTTATAAATACATACCAAGAAATAATGATATTTGTTACTTACTTGATAATAATAATTATGCTTTTTGTTCATAACTAAAACATCATTTTCCAAATGAATAGGAAAATTTCTATTTTCTGATGCTCCTCTAATATTTTGAGATTTCCTTTCCAAGGAGGGAAAACATTTTATTTCTACAATAGTATTTTCTGCTTCTATAATACCTGTAAAAAAGAAAAGTTTTTAGGCCTACGCTACTGAACCAAATTAAAAAAATTCACGCGACACAAGATCCATAGGGGCAGAACCACAGGCAAAAGCTAGTTATTTGTATATTTTCATTATTCAATAATCTTACCATCAGGGCTAGCTGCTAAGAATCCAAATTCTTCATCAATGAAAAGTCCTGATGGCCTGACAGTTTTGCCATATTGTTGCATAAACATGCTCTTTGCAACATGTTCATTTTGTTGTCCATACATCATATCTTTAGTACAAATATTATTTTTGTAGAGAATGCATTTCACATGATTGTGACATGGTGTGGCATTACGACGTTTGCAAACCTAAAATTAACAAAGTGACAATCATAATTCTTGTACTGGCTTGTGCTGTGGCTTCTTAGAAAGTAAGAAACAATAGAGGAACAATAGAGGCTGATAATATATTTTACCATTCCAAACTGGCTTGCTGTGAGACGGTCAGATCTGTATGAGAGATACTTTTCATTATCATGTTGACCCACAGTCTGCTTTTCAATTAGTACTATTTTTTGTGTATCTTCTTGGAATTTAAGCAATCTCAATTCACAGAGCCGTTTTAATTCTACCTCATTAATATCGACAGGGTCACTTGCTGCTGGGCCATAGTCCTTATCAGGTTGAGTTTTATTTTTTTCAGTAAAAAGCCGTTTTCGAGTCATTTTCTGTTGGTGCAATCTATTTCTCTCTTTTTGATGGACATATTTTTTAAAATATTGTCCAGGGCTCTCTGTTGTCTTTTTTTTCCATGCAGTTTGATGCCATTTATGTCCTACAGAATGAGACAATCCTGAAAAGCCAAATCATAGTCACATACATGTCTGTTTGCAACCTAAGTTTTTATTAATGACCATTGAAAGTTCCATAAGTAATCAAAAGTTGAGAATAACCTCTTTATATTATGGAGAGAAGAAGTCATAGATCATGTGGGTTGCTAGAGATATCATATAATTATTGTTTTAAAATATCTATGAAAAAACTTATTTACCTGCTACATGAACACGCCGCTGATAAGAGCCTCCTTTTCCAAGACTGAGTCGTTTTCCACAGTTAAATTTATTAATGACACTCATAAAATTTTCTGCAACATTTGTTGTTTCGTTAGACAACCGTCCAGCTTTCAAAGCGATTCTTTCATTTGCAGCATAAATAAGAGCCCAGACCTCTGGTGCTGTATTTCTTAGGATTTATACTTGGTTGTCTTGCTGTTTATTCTCGTCAGGTGGTAATTGCTTCACTGAACCGTAATATTCCTTACATTTTTCATGCTGTCCAAATACATGAAGTGGACTATTCCTTAAATCATCAGCCATTGAACCTGGCTGACTGCTATTGTGAACAATAATCTTTCGCGCTACTAGTGTCAATTTCATCAATTTAGGCCTCAAAATATTTCGTCCATACAGAGGGAGTTTCGTATTACCTAAAATCTTTAAAAAAAAATATTAAAACAGGAAGATAAAAAATCTTTTTGAAAATAATATCCGACTTCTAAAACAAATACAACAAAAAACATTGAAAATGCCAATAAAATTTGAGGTTTACCCTCAATTTCCCTGGGATCCCATCATCAGATCTCATTTGGTGAATGGGACCACTTCAGGTGTATACTCTTTTAAATAAAAAAAGAATTTTGAAAATCGGTCGACAATTCGCGTAGTTCGGTGGACAAACATTAAAAAAATACAGTCGAATTGATAACCTCCTCCTTTTTGGAAGTCGGTTGAAAAAGAGAGAAACATTTATTTTATAGTTGCTAAATCCTACTGTAAGTGAAATATTTGGTTTTTTTTTATAAAATATTTAAACAAGCACTGAAAAATGACTGAACGGATATGGATGAAATTAGGCACAAAGATATTTTATAACCACAACATAGGACTTACTATACTTTTTATCCAGGTAAACATTTTGACACGTGCAGAGCCGCAAGTAAAAGCTAGTGTAAAATCATTATTTATAACTCTAAAAAGTGGTTGTTTACCTTGTAAAGTGCACTCGTGTAGTTTTTTATAACATGATTCTTGCATTCAATTTTCTTTATTTGGTTTCCATAAGACACCTTTTCTTTCAAATTAGCAAACACTGAAGAATCCCCATCTCCTATAAAACTTAGGTACCGAAGATTATGCATAATCTCACTCTGTTGAAATCCTTCAACAATTATATCAGATTCCATTGCAGTAGATGGCCCAGTAAAGTTTTTGCAGCAACCTGTCTGAACCTGTTCGCTCATAATACTGGCATGTATAACTATATTTGTTCCTGACACCAAGATAAAGACATTTCTTGGTTTCCTTTCCAATAATGCAGGCCTAAAATTAAAGTTCTTAGTTTAAATATTGTAAGAAATCATAAATCAAAACACTGAACATTGTGTAAAATATGTTGTACTTTGGTATTGTCAAACATAAACTTCATCGCTGCAAACAAGCAAAAGCGTACTAATGTAATGAACACAAAAATATGGTATCAAGTTAGGACTTACCATTCCAGATGAGGAATCAAAGTTGTTAAATTTTGCGTTGAAGTTATAGTAACACCACATTTGTTTACCATTTATTTTATTGAAATTTCAATGCGTACTATTTTTATTTTTGAATTCTTAGCAAAGTATGATCTTTTAATATGTATGGTACGATCTTCTAAAAAATAAAGTTGGCAACCCTGCTTGACGCACTTTGTGTGTGCTAATAATACTAGTAAAATAAGCAATTATGAAAAATCAAAGTAGTTTGTTTGTGTATTCACTAATCTTGCTGATTTCACATGAATTAAATATGATTCAATCAATAGATGTACGTAGTACCTACGTTTCACCATTGTGTAGGTAGCTTCGCTGATCGCCTGATTTAGTTTTAACTTACATATACATCAAATTCTATTCTCTGATTTTATTCAACCCAAACCAATGGATTAGTACCTAAGCGTATCAGAAAATGTGTTATCAGTACCTACTTACATACATTAAAAAGATTTTTAAATCTGGAAAGTCTAGGAATGTTTAAGTGTGTACTAGTAACTACTTACTACATATTTAAACTAGATAATACAATAATTACATTAGTATTGTATCTGTGTGAACCAAGGGCAGATCGCAGAGATTTTTTTTTCACTTTATGTAAAGCATTCTTTCTCATTGCATAATAAAAAACATTTTATCAATCATAAAATGTTAACTCCGCGGGCAAACCCGCGCGCCCGGCGCTAACTTGCTAGAAACACAATATTCTGGAAACGATTCGCCAGTTGTCAAGACTCAAGACAATCACGCATGGTCGGAATGGCAACAGCGCGGGCACAGACGCGGGATGCGCGCGCTGCTTCATGAATGGCAACGTCGCATCCGCGCGTCACTCGATGGTAACCTTGGCGCTTGTTCGAATTATCGAACAGCGCCATCTAATATAAATGTTTACCAATCGTAAACTCGTAACACAACAGCAACCAACTTTCTCGGTGGTTCTATAAATTTCTGTCAGATGGCGCGATTTAAGTCACTCACACATGTAAAGATTTTTCGTTTTTTATTCGGTCTAATTCTCCTAGAAATACTGTTTTTTTTTAATAAAATTTGGGCCATATGCGAACATAATACACTATAAAGTTTCATTATAGTTGCTTTTATTCTGCAGAAACTGTTTATTTACGGAGATTTCTACATCTGAAAAATGTATGGCGAAGTCCTTCTAGGCCAATTGACCTTAAAATTAAATCAACAGAAGATCTTTGGAGAATGTCTGTAAAAGTCTGTAGTGCTATTATCGAAACCATTGCGCCCTATTTAGCTTTCATATTTACCACCAGTGTAGACCAAGGACCATAGTAAAGTAGTTCCGTTATTCAAATCCGGTGATAGTAAAGAACCTAACAATTATAGGCCTGTGTCAATTCTGCCAGTTCTCAGTAAGGTGTTTGAAAAGTTGATTCTCAATCAAATGTTACGTCACTTTAATAAAAATGCCATCTTTCATGAACAGCAAAGGGCGTTGTACCACCGACGCTGGTGTCACCCTAATAAAGAACATTTTTAACGCCTGGGAAGAAGCAAAAGATGCCATTGGAATCTTTTGCGACCTCTCCAAGGCGTTCGATTGCGTAAATCATGAGACACTTCTGCTGAAACTGGAGCACTATGGGGTTAGAAATACAGCTCTTGATTTGCTAAGATCTTACCTGAAAGACAGAAAAGTTAAAGTTCAAGTAAACGGCGTAAACTCATTAGTGTCTGAAATAGCAATGGGCGTTCCTCAAGGTTCAATATTGGGTCCATTCCTCTTTTTAGTTTACATTAATGATTTACCCTATTTACTTCTAAATCAACCGAAGATGGTGTTATTTGCAGATGATACATCATTGATATATAAAATAGACCGACGTTCACAAAATCTTGACGACGTTAATAACTCTATTCTTCAGGTCCAAGATTGGTTTACGGTAAATAATTTGGTACTAAATGGCACAAAAACCAAATGCATTAGATTTAAATTACCAAATGTTAGAAGTAGCGAATGTGACATCATATTGAATGGAGAAAAACTGGAATTTGTTAATCAAACGGTGTTCCTGGGAATCACTCTTACGCTCCTGGGTCGGTCGTTTTAGACCACCCGACGGTCGTCCACTCCCCCCTCTGCTTAGAGAGGGTGGGTTGATTGGGCGCAGGATGTTTCTCCGCAGAGAAACATGGGCGGCGCTCGTTGTGCACTTACCCTGCCAACGAGCTAGTAGAGGGGGATCTGATTCCCCCGACTGCAACCGTCGAAATCGTAATCCGTGATGAGATCATGGTCATGTTTTATGACTCGGAACGGGACGAGGATCTTGGCTTGATCGCCTGGATCGCGAGGAAGATAACCTCTATAAAAAAATCCTCTAATACCAAGTTTTGGTGTGCGGCGAGGGTATGAATGGCTGAGTAGTGTCATCTGCAACTTTATTGTTGCAGGTGGCGCATCAGTTCCGAGCGCACCCCCAGCCAAGGATCAGTGGACTCCCTGGTTGGGTTACAAATGTACACTTGCCTAGGGACAGGGGGTTACCCTAGCTGGACCTTTTATATCCCCCATACTCGTGGGAATCAAATGGACTTCAAAAATTCAAATTAAAAAAAAGAGAAGGTTCCGATCATTGTGATCGAACGGACGGGTGTAGGTGCGGCGTCGGATTCCGACACCGCATCCGAGAGGATGAGCGTCGCTAGCGCTGCGAGCGTAGGCTCGGAGCGGATGCGGGCTCCAGAAGGGATCCGTCCCTCCAAAGGGAGGAGGAAGCGCTCACCACGCTCCCATAGTGAGGAGAACCTCCCAGCTGCCAAGGTACCAACGGGCAGGGGCAGGCGAGGTCGCGCGGTGAGGGGTGGTCCTTCTGCTCGTTTGCCGGAGCGCGATCGTTCCGTGCCGGTATGCCTCCCCGACACGCCTGCTCCGGTGGAGCACGCGGAGAGCGTCGAGAGCGTGGCCAGTGACTCCGGAACCACGTTCTCAGACGTCGGCGAGGATTGCCTGCTGCCATCAAATAAGGCGGAGGCCAATGCTGCCAAGCGGGCGCAGCGCAAGGCCAGAGCGGCTGACGTGGTGGAAGAGTTGGCCCGTCAGCTGCGGGAGCGGCGCTCAGCCCGCATGGCTGCCGGGGGAAGCCCATCGGCGCGGTGGCGCTCAGTCGCCAAGTTTTGGACGGCGTGGGCGTCGTCCTTCAGGTTGCCACAAAATCGGGCAACCTGAAGGGCACGTTCACGCGCGCTCTGAAGGAGGCAGCGGATGGGATCAGGGAGGCAGTTGAGGTCCTCCAGAGTCGATCGAGCACGGAGGAGACGGCAAAGCTGTGGGAAGAGAACCGCCGTCTCCAAGTCGAGTTGGAGGACCTCAAACGGCAGTTTGCCGCCCAGAGGGCAGCTCCCGCGGCCACCGGATGGCCGGTTCCGACGTCACCTCCATCGTCGACCCCATCATCGGCCGCTGCACTTGCGGATGCGGAGGTCGAAAAGATCGCACGCATCTGCATGATGCAGTGCGGCAAGATGGTGTCGGCTCAGATAGAGGCCATAGAGGAGAGGCTCCTCCCGGCCGAAACCTCCCGCCCACCGCTCGCTGCAGACAAGCAGCGGTTGGCTGGATCCGCCAAACCGGGGTCAACGGTTGCGGCAGCTGAGCTGAGCGGATCCGGGAAGAGGGCCAGTAAGACTGCGAAGGCCAAGTCTGCGCCCACTTACCGAAAGGCTGCTCCCCCGGCGTCCGCGCCTGGGCCTAATGCCCAGACTTCCGGTCCCCCAGCGACTGTTCCCGGGTCCTCCACGTAGGCCTGGACAACGGTCGTCAAACGGGGCCGCAAGAAGATGGCAGCGCCGCCCGCAACCGCAAAGGCACCGGCCACAAATAAGACCCAGAGGCCGCCTAGGCAAAGAGCCCCACGCTCCGCGGCTGTGGTGATAACACTGCAGCCCGGGGCCGTCGAAAGGGGCATCTCCTACAAGTCGGTCCTGACGGAGGCAAGAGCAAAGGTCGCAATCCCCGACCTTGGCACACCGTCCGGCTTCAGACTGAGGCCGGCGATTACGGGGGCGCGACTGCTGGAGGTGTCAGGTGCCTCTAGCGTAGAGAAGGCGGACATCCTGGCCGCCAAGCTGAGGGAGGTCCTCAACCCCGAGGACGTTCGAGTGTCTAGGCCGATGAAGACCGCTGAGCTGCGAGTCGACGGCCTGGACGACTTGACCACCTCGGCTGAGGTTGTGGCGGCCATCACCCGAGTCGGCGGATGTCCGTCCGATGACATACGGGCGGGCGAAATACGCACTGGCGCCTCCGGGCTCGGTGTGGTGTGGGTGCGTTGCCCGGTGGCGGCGGCCAATAAGGTCGCCGACGGTGGGCGCCTGTTGGTGGGCTGGGTTGCAGCGAGAGTCAAGCTGCTGCAACCCAGGGCTTTGCGGTGCTACTGTTGCCTGGACATTGGGCATGTCCGGGCGGGTTGTACCTCTGAAATAGACCGCAGCGAGCAATGCTACCGCTGCGGCCAGCCCGGCCACAAATCCGCCCAGTGCTCCGCGACGCCAAACTGCAGCCTCTGTACAGCTGCAGGGAGGCCCGCTGGGCACAGAGCGGGTGGGAGAGCCTGTAGCGCACCAACCCAGAAGAAGAAGAAGAGGAGAGGCACCAAGGCTGCAGGGGGCTCGTTACCCTCCCCTCAGCCTGGGTGCCCTACGGCCGACTCCCGGCCTATAGAGGGTGCGACGGAGGGAATGGACTGCGCTTAATGGCGCCTTACCATTTCCTCCAGGGCAACATCAACCACGCTGCCAGAGCTCAGGATCTATTGATCCAGAGCATGGCAGAGTGGTCGATTGACGTGGCTGTGGTCGCCGAGCCGTATTTTGTCCCCCCCAGGGGTAACTGGGTGGGAGATCTCGACGGCTCGGTGGCCATCATTGGCGGGGCTCTCGTCAACCCGTCCCGAGGTCATGGCTGGGTGGCCGCCCTCGCGGACGGCATTGGCATTGTTGGGGCGTATTTTTCGCCCAACAAGAGCCTCGCCGACTTCGAGAACTTCCTTGTCGAGTTGGGGGCCGTCGTAGGCCGGCTCCACCCTCGCCCCGTGTTGTTACTAGGGGATCTCAACGCCAAGTCTTCTGCATGGGGATCACCGAGGTCACCGATGCTAGGGGTGAGGCGCTGGAGGAGTGGGTGGTCACGACTGGCCTGGTCGTCCTAAACCGGGGCTCGGTACACACGTGCGTGCGGCAGCGGGAAGCACTATGGAAAATCGTAGAACAACTGCTGATTAAAAATGGTTTTTGTCAATGTCGCTACTGGCATGCTTTTTTTATTTTACTCAATAGTTTAAGGACCAAACTAGACTATAATATCAAAAAATTATAAATATTAAATGAAATGATTTTTTTACAACACCACAAACTTTATAGTTTTGACGGACGTCCATGTCAGGCCCGTTCACTTCATCACTTTTAAATTGATTTTATTGTTATACGTTACAGGAAAAGGTATAATGTATTATATATTTCTGGAAACCTCGTCTTTTGAAGAATATGAAACAGCTAATATGTATTTAATGTTATGTTAAGGTTCACCTTAAAATAATTGCAAAATAAAATATGGTGAAAAAAAAGTTTTTTTAAAGTTCAACGAGACTTTTGACAGTTACCCACGTTTACCCCTGCTTTACATTTAATGTTGATTAGTAGCCTAACTATCCATAAACATAATCAAATAATAACAGCTGCGGATATTTGCGGGTTTCGGAGTAATTAATAAAAATGTGATAAGAGTCAGAAAACGGAAAACCGCTCGCTATCTATTGCGGTTTGAAATGTTGCTGTTTACATCAATAGTTTGCGGTAAGTTTTGTAATTTATCATTAATATTAGGGCATTTATCTTTTTTGCACTCATGTTGCGTGTGAAAATATTAATCAACAAAATGCACACTACCCTCATATTTCAAATAGTATATAAACAGTGGTTTCATTTCATTGTAAATAACAAAATAGTGGTGAATTAACAGAAGTGTAATTACATTTATTGACTCTTCAAAATGTCTACTTTCAAGTGTTCTAAACGTGAAATAATACTTTCGTATATCGAAGGAGGAAAATCGTTGGAAGCATTATCAACAGTTTTGCAAGAAAAATATCATGTGTCTGAAGACAACTTATGTTTCATCCTCACTGATTTTCAAAGACATATTATTCCCGCTTTTAATAAACGCTGGAACGAAGCTTCACGGAACAAGGATACATTTTTAATGAAGAACAGTAATTGGTTGGAATCAGAATATTCAATAACTTTACCGGACTCTGAAGACGTTACAACCATCTCCACACCATCTACTTCTTCTGGGAAACGTGGAAGACCGTGCGTATCTTATCCAGACTTGTCAGAATCCAGTAAAAGAAGAAAAAATACAATTTTACTTAACACGTTGAACGCCGTGGAGGTCAACATATGAGCGACACTGTAATAGCCGATAGGGCCAGGAGAAAATCCGTAAATATGTAAAATTTTACACAATTTATTTATTGTATTATTGGAGCGGAAATAAGCTAAAACTTAGTTATTGATTACAAAAAAAACATTTTAGTGTTTAAATTTGCTATAATTTGAGTGTCACTCATAGGTCGTCCCCCGTGGCCTATGCGAAGAGAAAATCGCAAGTCCGTTAGCGGGGGCCGCGCGGGTCACGGTGTCGAGCACCGCCGCCCGCGCGCCCGCACCCGCGTACTTACACACGAGCAGCCCACGAGTTTAGAGTGTTTATGTCGTTTAGTGCGTGTTTAGTGTCACATTGAACGCGATACGCTCACAACGCTATTTGGTTTTTGCTAATTTTATATATTCATACTGCGTTCATATTATAAAGATGGATGATTTCGGAGATTTTGAGATAAGTCAAGAAGACTTATCACACATAGACACTTTAGAAATAAATTTACTCAACAACAGTTTTCACGTCAGCTCGGAAGAGGAAGATCTGGACGATCAACCAGTTTGCCGTGGTCGTCGCCGTGTTATGGTTTTTGAAAGTGATGAAAGTGAGTTGGACCAGCTACAAATTACTTTGAATACCATGAGTACTCCGTCGACATCTGCACGTACATGGACGCAACCAGCAGGTAATCAGCGTCAAATTATTGCTTTCACTGAGATTCCTGGTTTGCCTTTTAATCTCCGCTCTGCTATGATTAACAAATCGCCATATAATTTTTACTGCCTTTTGGTGTCAGACGAAATTTTTGAGAAAATAGTGTATGATACTAACGAGTTTGCTATACACAAAATAGCTGCACGAGAAGCTTCTAAGTCAGCACGCATACGCAATTGGTCGCCTACTAATGTTGATGAAATGAAAAACTTTTTTGGTTTGATATTATTTATGGGATTGGTGAAGCTTCCTAAAATGAGTGACTATTGGTCCAAGGACGAAATAATAGGACATGCTTTTGCACGAAAAATAATGTCTCGGAACAGGTTTGAGCTGTTATTACAAATGCTACACTTTTCAAAAGAAGATGACGCTCACAAGACTGATCGATTACATCGCATTCGAACCCTTCTGGACCTAATGAACGAAAATTTCAAGAATCATTACACTCCTGGCGAAGATCTGTGCATTGATGAGAGTGTCGTACCATTTCGGGGCAGAATTATTTTCAGACAGTACAATAAACAGAAACGACATAAATATGGTGTAAAGGAATTTAAACTATGCACGTTACCTGGATATACCTACAAAATCAGTATTTATGCGGGCAAACAAAATGATCAAGTCAATACTACGCCTGAAAACGTTGTGATGTCGTTGTGCAGTGACCTTCTGAACAAAAGGCACACATTATACACTGACAACTGGTACACAAGTGTCAGTTTGGCTAGAAACCTTTTGCAAAATGAAACGCACCTCGTCGGTACAATTCGTAAAAACAGGAAAAATCTTCCTAAAGAAGTAATCAATGCTAAATTGAAACGAGGCGAACATATTGCCATGGAGAGTACTGATGGAATAACTCTATTAAAATGGAAAGACAAAAGGGACGTTTACGTTCTTTCTACAAAACATTCTACCCGCTTCCAATCCGTCACGAAGCGAGGTAAAACCACTTTGAAGCCTAAAATCGTAGTAGATTACAACAAGGCGAAAGGAGCCGTGGACTTATCTGACCAGATGGCCGCATATTCGACACCTTTGAGAAAGTCCGTCAAATGGTATAAAAAAGTGGCCATAAAGCTTCTAAACACGGCCGTTGTTAATGCTTTAATATTGTACAAGACTGTCACTGGGAAAAACATGCAAGTAGTTGAATTCAGGAAACAGATATTGAAGGGTTTATTGTCAAAAAAGGAAGAACAACCAATAGAAACCTTGAGGCCAAGACGTATAAAGCACAAGCTCACGAAAAAAGAAGGCACCGCCAAAAATAATCGTCGTACATGTCAAAATTGTTATAAACATAACGTTGAGATAATGGGAAGGGCTTTGGCAAAAAAACAAGACCAAAAAGGTGGTTACATTTTGTGAAACTTGCCCAAATAAACCATATCTCTGTTACGACTGTTTTCATCAAGTTCATTAGAATAATTTTATGATGTAAGTTTAAGTTTACCTGGCATTGATCTCAAATTAAGTCTGATTTTGCATGTGTTCCTCGTATAAATAAATATATAAATGAATATTAACTAATACTATTTTGTTTTTTATTTAGTACCAAAACCAAAACTGATTTAATTATAATATTTTTTATTATTATATGCGTGTTTTATTTATCAAGTCATAAAAATAGTATTTAATTTATACACATATACATATTCTATTTGTAATCAAAATTTATCCCAACTGGTTTCGGCATTATACCATAATTGAGCGCAATACTCTCATACACATTTATATTCTCACTACATTGCAAATATGGCTTAGAAAACTTGACATATTTTTCTAGGTATTATGTTTACATAAAAACCAACTGAACTGCATTAGTCTACAGGGCCATGGGGGTCACCTTATATCGAGATTTGCTTAGAACATTTGTCCGACGGCTCCATAGACACGTTTGAAATCAACTCCAGCTTGCGGTCACATGTTGTCCCCCGCGGCTCCAACGGAACAGATAAGTGTCGACCAAATGGTGCCCCCCATGGCCCAAATGGAAACACGAAGAAAACGCACTGGCGTTCAACGTGTTAATGAATATGGATTTGAACACGTCTATAATGCATATCTTGAAGGGTTACGTTCGATAGGAGAAGGAACAGAAGCTAAACTTGTGGAAACATGAAGGTTTGCTGACAGTGAAAATAAGACCTTATTTTCGAGTCTCATAGAAGACGCAAGGCAGACCAAAATGTTAACGGATGAAGAAGCATTGAGCGTATTTATTGACTTGGATTTAACGAAAGCACAATATTTGTACTTGAGAAATTTAACGAACGAACGAAAATGTTTTGTGCTTCCGCCATATTACAAAGTGCAAGAAGTTAAAACTACTTGCTATCCACCGTCTTCAGCCATAGAAATTACAGACACAAGTGCAAAAATAGTAAGACTTCAAGATTTATTAGATCACACTGCAGCTAGAATATTGACAATAGATTCAGTCTATAGGAATGGATTGAATAACTTACTTCTGTATAGTAAATGGGGCTGTGATGGCTCATCCGGTCAAAGCCAGTACAAACAGAAACTGCCAGAAGAGTCTGAACTTATTTCTGATTCGAATTTATTTATCACTTCTTTGGTGCCTATTAAGTTAATTAACGAGCTATCAGGTGATGTTGTCTGGCAAAATCCGGTACCTTCATCTGTTCGTTTTTGCCGGCCTATGTTAATAGAATTTTGTAAAGAAACTCCCGAAAAAACTAAAGCCGTTGTGGATGAAATAAAGGGTCAAATAAATTCCTTGAGTCCATCATTAATTAACAAAGAAGGTGAGGGAGTGCAAGTGAAGCATGATCTCTTCCTTACAATGATAGATGGTAAAGTAGCTCAGGTATTAACAGATACGCCTTCGGGTTCCACATGTACAATATGTGGAGCTACTCCACGCCAAATGAACGATTTGACAAAAGTGACAGCTAGGCCTGAAAATGAAGATTCTTATCAATACGGACTGTCTACTTTGCACGCCTGGATTCGTTGTATGGAAATGATTTTACATATTTCCTATAATCTGTCTTTCCAAACATGGTCAGCCACAAGTGAAGAAAAGAAACGACTAAAGCAAGAGAAGAAAACCCTGGTACAAAGGCGTTTCCGTGAAGAGCTAGGATTGATCATCGACAAACCAAGACAAGTAAGTGGTAATTCTAATGACGGTAATACTGCCAGAAGATTTTTTCACAATGCAAGCTGCTCTGCTGAAATTACAGGAGTGGATATAAATTTGATTAAACGACTTTACATAATTCTGCAAGCTCTTTCATCGGGTGTAATGATAAATGCTGAAAAATTTGGCAGTTATGCTATGGAGACTGCTAGGATCTATGTGAGCAATTATGAATGGTATTACATGCCATCTTCAGTTCACAAAATTTTGATTCATGGAGAAAGTGTCATAAAGCATTTTGCAGTACTTCCTATTGGTCAACTTTCGGAAGATGCACAAGAATCTCGCAATAAGGATTATAAAAAATTTCGTCTTCATCATGCTAGAAAATGCTCAAGATCCGCTACAAACGAAGATGTATTTCATACTCTTCTTTATACTTCAGATCCTTACATTACCAGCATCAGAAAACCGTATAATAAAAACGTGAAGGAACTTGATGAAGACACCTTAGATCTTTTGAAAGTGAATTAATTTTAGATCCCGAAGTTCATCAAGTATATATAACATAACATTTAGTAAACAGTACAATTAATTAATTAATCTGTGTTCGATTTTAATCTTTAAAAAAATGCTTTTTTATTTTATTTTATTTTTATTTTGATGTACTATATGATATTTGGTTTTTGTAAACATTAAAATAATAGTATTCATTGTTAAGAAATAAACATTGGAGATTTTTTATAATTTTGAATTTGTTTTATTTTTTAATTTATTATTTTAAATTTAATCATAATAAATTAAATTCTATTTGAAGCCATATAATATTAGGTCTTTACCTATGAAATTGCCGTTTTGCAGTACTGGCCATTTCAAATCAAAATAATTTTTGTTTGGGTAAGAATTCTAATTTCAAATTAATTTTATTTTAAAAACATGGATTTTTTTTCCAAAAGTAGTCATTTGTTTATTCACGTTCAATTTTTGATGAGAGTAGTTGTGTTATATGCGATCGCGCCCGTACCACAGTGTAAAAGTGCCTACGCATCAAAACAACGCCGTCGAGTCGGCTGCACCGCAATGACCTAGTTATTGCGTAATGCTGACGGCTGTCAGCGAATATTATTGTTAAGGCGAAGTTAATACTCGCTAACTTCTATAATGGGTTCGGAAAAGCCATCACCGAACATTATTAGCGTAAACTTAAAAACAGAAACTGAACATCTGTTGTACAAGCACCTTTGTGAAGAACAAAAACAGCGTGAAGAGCTGCAAAAAAACCTAAATGACTTAAAAAGTCAAATAAAAAACCTACAGCAACAGCTGAAACTTCAAGCGGAAAACCCACCGAAATCAGCTACTACAACCGCCACTGAGACTTCTCCTCCGCGTGTTGAATATGCCACGGACGAAGAAGAACTAGCTCGAGAAACAGGATGGATACGGCAAAAAAGCAGGAAGAAAAGAAGATTGAACACCTCTCCCGCCCAACCCAATCTGAATGAACACGGAAATGAAGAGAATAAAGGTAAGGAAAAAACAATTAAAACTCCTTTGCCACCACCTATTGTAGTAGATGGTATTCAGAACTACCAGAAATTTTATGATTTTTTATCTGAGAGTCAATCAGCTGACGCGTTTAGTATCAAAATGATGAACGGTGATACAGTTAAAGTAAATGCCAAAAACGAAGATTCGTACAGGGCAATAACAAAGGCTCTCTCACTCAACAACTGCCTTTGGCACTCCTATGAGAACAAGCAAGAGAGACCAATTAGAGTAATGGCAAAAAAATTGCATTTCTCATGTATTCCGGAGAGAATTGTTGAAGACTTGCGTGGCAAAGGCTACAAAATACTAGAAGCAGTCAACAAATTGAGTTGGAAAACCAAAGAGCCACTCAATATGTTCATGCTAGCATTTTCAAATGATGAAGAAACTAGCAAAATATATAGCATAAAAACTGTGTTGGGATGTAATGTGGAAATACAACCGCTGAAATCCACAAAACTAGTACCTCAGTGTAAAAGATGCCAGGCGTACGGCCATACTCAAAAGTACTGCTCCAAAGAACCGAGGTGTGTAAAGTGCACAGGTAAACATCTCACTAAGGATTGCAGAAAATCAAAAGAAGAAAAGCCAAAGTGTGTCCATTGTGGAGCTCCACATCCGGCGAACTACAGGGGATGTATCGTAGCTAAAGAAATACAGCAGATTCGAAACAATAAATCGAAAGGCAATAATACAACCCCTCAACAAAACACACCTACTGGAAGAGTTGAAATCACCAGCCAGTATAAAGGAAGTCAAAGCACAATAAAAACTACAGCTAAAAACGTCTCTTATGCCAAAGTAGCTACAAGCGGCATAGCGAAGACGCCTTTGGCTGATATGGACAGTGACAAAAAGTTAAATGAAATCTTAAAGTTCATGTCATCATTTGACGAGAGATTGAAAAAAATTGAAAATAGCAACAAAGCTGCTACTTCTAAGCCAAAAAAATGAATACTACAGTGAAACTTATGGCGTGGAACTCAAATGGGTTACAAAAACATCAGAATGAGTTGCAAGTAATATTAGACATAGAAAAAATTGATGTGTGCCTGATATCAGAAACTCACTTCACAAAGCAATCTCACATTAAGTTTAAAGGGTACAAAGTATACCATGCACTACACCCAGACAATTCTGCAAGAGGCGGTAGTGCAATTATTGTAAAAGAAAACCTTCAGCACTATGAAGAGTTTAAATACGAAGAGAAAGAGATCCAAGCAGTCGCTATTTGTCTACAAACCAAAAAATATCCTGTTACAGTATCTGCCATCTACTGTCCACCACGGTATACGATAAAAAAAGACCACTTTATGAGCTTTCTAACCCGCCTTGGAAGTAGATTCATCTTAGGAGGTGACTTCAATGCTAAAAATACGTATTGGGGCTCCAGACTAACAACTACGAAAGGCAAAGAACTACTTAGTGCCATAAAAGAGCTGAAATGTGATGTCATGTCAACTGGAAAGCCCACCTATTGGCCAACAGATCCAAATAAAATCCCGGACTTAATAGATTTTTTCGTAACCAAGGATATAGCAACCGGTTATATAAAATTGGAACAAAGCTATGACATGAACTCGGATCACTCTGCAATTTATTTAGAAATTAGTGAGACCATTTTGTTTAAAGACAATAGTCCCACTCTTGCCAATAAGTGTACAGACTGGGAGGGCTTCAAGATCAGATTGAATGATCAAATAGACCTTAAAGTCCCATTAAAAACACCCGAAAACCTAAACATTGAAGTAGAGAATTTCATAATGCATATCCAGCAAGCAGCGTGGGAAAATACACCTGACTCCAACAAGAGGACGAAGGGAAAAACATACCCCTTCAGAATCAAGCAGCTCATTATGGAAAAAAGAAGTCAGAGAAAAACATGGCATCAATCTAGGTGCCCTGATGACAAACGAAAACTCAATAACCTGACGAAAAAAATAAGAAGACTTATCCAGAACTTTAAAGACGAAGCAACCAACACCTATATCCAGAATCTAAGTAACAACCAAAAGACAGACTATTCCTTATGGAAGGCTACTAAGTACCTAAAAAGGCCGGTTACCCAAGTCCCACCTATTAAGTGTGAAAACGGGCATTGGGCCATTACTAATGAGCAAAAAGCTAAGAGGTTTGCAGAGCATCTAGAAAATATATTTCAACCAACCGACGAGGAACTCATTGAAGATCACACTTTGGCTAATATGGTGACATCTGAAAATGAAGTAACTATAAAACTAGTAACACCGAGAGAAGTTGCACGAGAAATAAAACGTAATATAAGTACACGAAAATCACCAGGTTACGATTTAATAACAGGAGAAATACTACATAACCTACCAAGAAAAGGTCTGGTTAAGTTAACAACCCTTATCAATGCTGCACTAAGGCTAAAATTTGTACCAGACGTATGGAAGGTGGCTGAAGTAATAATGATAGCCAAGCCAGGAAAACCGGCTCACGAAACATCATCATATAGGCCCATTTCCTTACTACCAATCATGTCCAAGCTGTTTGAAAAGCTGTTACTCAAACAGCTTAATCCAATAATAGATAATAAAAACATCATACCAGAGCACCAATTTGGTTTTCGAGAAAAACACTCTACCATCGATCAAGTGCATAGGATCACAAATGTAATAGAAAACGCCCTTGAAGACAAGAAAGTATGTGCTACTGTATTCTTAGACGTGGCACAAGCGTTTGACAAAGTATGGCATGAAGGCCTTATAAATAAATTGAAAAGTCTGTTACCAAAGCAGTTTGCAGATATATTAGAATCCTACATTCTGAACAGAGCCTTTAGAATAAGACAAGAAGACGCCTACTCAGAACTGAAACAAATTAATGCTGGCATACCGCAAGGAAGTGTATTAGGTCCGATCCTGTACCTACTATACACTTGCGATATTCCTGAATTAGATCAAAACACGATTGGGACCTTTGCTGATGATACAGCCATAATGGCTGTGGGTAACAGCCACGAAGAAGCAGTGGAAAAGGTCCAAATGGCTGTAAATCAAGTTTATAACTGGACCAAAAAATGGAAGATTAAACTAAATGAATCCAAATCTGTTCACATAGACTTTTCCAACAAAAAACATCAGTATTCTCCAGTTTACATTAACAATAAACTAGTACCATACGAGAATACAGCTAAGTATCTCGGGATGACCCTTGACGCAAAGTTACGCTGGAAAGCCCACGTTAAGAAGAAAAAAGATGAACTCGACCACCGATTCAAAAGAATGTATTGGCTGCTTGGAAGAAACTCCATGCTGTCCGTGCAAAACAAATTATTGCTATACAGACAAGTCCTGATGCCAGTTTGGACTTATGGTATCCAGCTGTGGGGCTGCACCAAACAGACCAATATATTAACTATACAACGATTCCAGAACAAAGTGCTAAGGGAAATTGTAAATGCACCTTGGTACATACGAAATGATGACCTCCATCGGGATCTAAAAGTTGAGTTCATCGATAAAGTGATCCAGAAATTTGCAGAAGCTCACGAAAAGAGGCTTCATCAGCATGTGAACGTCGAAGCAATCCAGCTTCTCGATCACACAAATATAGTAAGAAGACTAAAAAGAACAAAACCGTTCGAGTTAGTGTTTAGTGTTAGTGAATAGTGTAAAGTACAAAAGTGCCAAACAAACACAAGAATGAAGTGTATTCGCCTTAATAGAGACAATAAGAAAAGTGCTATTGGACACATTCTTAGTAAAGACAATTTAGTAGTTTAGGTTATAATTTAATTACTTATTAGTCTAATTAAAAGGCTAGATTGTAATAAGATTAGGGTTCATTCTATTGATGAACCTTAGGACAAGGGAAAAAAAAAAAAAAAAAAAATTGTTTATTGATTAGTGTTACATTTTCATCGCATTTCAATCTTTTTCGTCATCATGGATACGTTAAAAATTCGAGTAATTATGGAATATGAGTACCGTCGTGGCAGCAACGCGGCACAAGCGGCACGCAACATCAACGACGTTTACGGAGCTAACACTACAAACCAACGCACCACCTGTTATTGGTTTGCTCGCTTCCGTTCTGGAAATTTCGACCTGAAAAATGAACCTCGCGGTCGTCCGAAGACTTTGGTCGACAATGACGAATTAAAGGCGATTGTGGAAGCTGATGATACACAATCTACGGCTGAATTAGCAGCAGCTTTCGACGTTAGCGTCAAAACAATATTGGTCCATTTGCGTCAAATTGGCAAGGTAAAAAAGCTTGACAAATGGGTGCCCCACGAACTCAATGATCGTCAGCGCGAAGTACGCGTCGAGACGTGCCTTGCACTGCTCAACAGACACACAAATGAAGGAATTTTGAACCGCATTGTTACCTGCGATGAAAAATGGATTCTGTTTGATAACCGCAAGCGCTCAGCAAGTTGGTTGGATCCTGGTTCAGCACCTAAACAATGCCCTAAACGAAAACTTACCCCTAGAAAAGTGATGGTCACTGTTTGGTGGTCTAGCGCCGGTGTGATTCATCACAGCTTCTTACCAAACGGGGTGAGCATTACTGCAGATGTGTACTGTGAAGAACTGAACACAATGATGGAGAAGCTGGCACATCTCCAACCAGCATTGGTCAATCGCTCGTCTCCGCTGCTCCTGCACGACAACGCGCGACCTCATACTGCACAGCAGACGGTCTCCAAGTTGCAAGAACTGGGGTTGGAAGCTCTCCGTCATCCGCCCTACTCACCAGACCTTGCGCCTACAGACTACTACTTTTTCCAGAATTTGGATAACTTCTTGGCGGGAAAAAAATTCAATACCCGAGAGGCAGTACAAAATGCCTTTGAAGAATTTGTTGCCTCCCGTCCAGCTGATTTCTTTAAGAAGGGCATCAATAAACTGCCACTGCGATGGCAAAGATGCATTGATTGCATGGGTGATTACTTCGATTAATACAAATAAAAAATACATGAAAAAAATTCGTTTAAATTTTTTCATACAAAACGGCAATTTCATAGGTAAAGACCTATTATACACTATTCTATATTTGTGCAAAATTTTAGAACATAATATTCAGAAATAAAGAAGTTATTGATTTTTAATCAGAAACAGACCATTATTTTCCACAGTGCACCGTCAACGTCGTTGGCGCGTGGTGTCGAAAGTGGCGGATCGATATAAATCCGGATAAAAGCCAAGCGGTTCTCTTTACGAAACCGCGACGCATTAGACCTGAGCCCCCCCGTCCCATCTCTTTGTTCGGCAAGCCTATCCCTTGGGAGAAGCGAGCCAAATACCTTGGTGTGACCATGGATCAGCATCTCTCCTTCGCAGAGCACATAAAGAAGGCGCGCTCACGCGCCGCCTTCGCTCTCGGCAGGTTACATTCTGTTCTAAATGCACGTAGCAAGTTCTCGCTAAAGTGCAAGTTGCGGATTTACACGGCGTGTATAAGGCCCATCATGACGTATGCGGGTGCAATCTTTGCACACACGAACCCCCGATTCATCCATAGAATGCAGACCCTACAGAACCGATTCCTCCGGCAAGCCACAGGCGCCCCTTGGTTCGTTCGGAACGAGATCCTCCATCTCGATCTGAAAATCCCCACGGTCAGTCAGTTCTTGAAACGCAACTCGAAGCGTTTCTTCGATAAAGCCGAAATTCACCGCAATACCTTGATTGTGAAGGCCGCCACTTATGTCCCCAGTAGGATTAGCTCTGTCCGACGGCCGAGACATGTCCTCTCCGACCCAGATGACCCCATTACCATCCTTCAGGAAAGCAATAGGGCCACACCAGTACAGTTCGCACACACCGCACAAAATCGTCCTTCCGACCTCGCCGCCGAGGTCCTCGCGCCCCGCGAAGACCCCAAGTAACGGTGCATAATGCCGAGACCCCCGACCGACCCTTGCTCGTTGAAGCGCCAGCCCGCGCCGCAGCTGAGCCAGTAGCTTTAAATTCCCAGATCAAGAATAATGCCAATATTTTGATCCAGCCTGTCCCCAACAATAGCTGTCCCCCTATCAGTGACGCCCTGAGCCGAGGTCCGTACCCCACAGCGGGTGCCCTCAGCGTGCAGTCGCTTAGTATGTAAAATTTAGTTTGTAAGCCCTGGCTGGAGGCGTTAAGATTAGTTTCTTAATGGCAGCCCCAGGAAAGCCCGGTTGAGCAGTCATGGCCTCTCAAGGCCAACAAAAACCCTGTAATTGTTTATACAGTCTTGTTTATCCCAATATAATGGGAACTCCAAATCCTGACGATATACCGCTCGGCACTCCTGATCCTACATATATTTCTAGGGGGTGAGGTGTCTGGTGACAATTTTGTATTGATAAATAATGTAAACAAGTATTGTTGAATGGGTATCTTGCACGCTTACTTGTGGAATCGTTTTCTATAGCTACAGAACACTAACCTCATTGATTTCACAGAGATGGCGCTCACGTAACCGTTGTGTCGCCTTTGATTCATTTCTAGGGGATGAGTTTTTTCTCTGACTGGACCATATGCTGGCTATATTGGGGAAAATTTGGAACTTATGCATGATACTGCACGGCCACACGTAGCGTGCTTTGTCACCGATTACCTTGAAGAGGTCGGCATTAGGGTTATGTCGTCGCCAGCAAGAAGCCCTGATCTTAACCCTATTCAGCACATGTGGGACACCCTTAAACAAAAGGTTAGAGCCCATAATCCAGCCCCTACATCCTTAGGAGACCTGGAAACCGCCATCAGGGAAGAATGGAACCGAATCCCCCAAGAGACCATCAAAACCTTGATAAGTTCACTAAAACGGCGAAGGCAGGCCGTCATTCGAGCAAGAGGGGGGGAATACCCAATATTAAACTGCAACAATTGTGTTCATAACACTTAAGACTGAAAAATTCTAATTAACTCGTTGTTATTTCAATTCCAAGAATTCGTGTGCTAAGCGACGCAGGTGGCCACCGGCCGGTGCATGCGCGGGCGGGCGGGGCGCGTGCGCCAGGTGTTGTTTACTTGCAATGGAGCAAAATATATTAAACGATAATACATTGGAGGATGACAACCAAAACTTGATTGAGATGAATGAAACTGAAGAATTACCGATTACTGGCAAAAAAAGATATATGGACGAAGAATCTGATGAAGAATGGAAGATTGTAGATAATAGAGAAAGAGGTAAAAAATTTCGTTTGAATAGCCCGGAGAAGGAAATACCGAAATTAGAAGTTACGATATCATGCAGTGATAAACTTCCGAAATCTTTTGCATTGGCTAAATTGTTAAAGGCAAATAAAATTAATGATATTGTTCACGTTAAATATCTGAGTCCATTTAGAGTTAGAATACTGTATGGTCCCTTGCTGGTTGCACCGTACAAATACAAATAAGAGCTTATTGCCAAGAGGTGGAGATTTACCAAAGATATGGAAGTAAATTACTCATACGGTGTTATAATATAAAGGACGTTGAGTTGGAACTGAACGAACCAGAGATACTGAGCAGTTTATTCTGTCAAAATAACAGCAGTAGTAACTGATAATGCTGCAAATATAGTAAAGGCTGTCGAAATTGCATTTGAAAAAAAAAGCATATCCCTTGCTTTGCGCATACACTTAATTTAGTAGTCAATTATTTAAACAAACTGCACATGTGCATGGGAACAAGAATTGCAACGACGCAATTAAGACAACATGTAGTCGGTAATTAAATGCAGATGTGAGCCCATAATTCAAGACTAAATAATTTACTAGCGTAATAAATTAAAAAAATAACGGGTGTCCCAAGAAGAACGCAATTTTTAAATCTGGCAACATTCGAAGTGTCATTGTTTGACATTTGAACAATTGTTATTGTTTGCTAGTAGAAGGTACGAGGTTAGTAAAAATGGAGCGCTACACGAATGAACAACGCATTCTCATTGTGAAATTGTTTTACCAAAATGGTGAAAGTTTTGCGGCTACAGTTCGCAAATTGCGATCAATTTGGGGTCACAATAATGCTCCAAAAGAGTCAACTGTAAAGAGATTAATGGATAAATTTGCCGAAACTGGGTCTGTTAGTGATGTAAAGACAACAACGCGCCATCGACCAGATCGTTCGACCGAAAATGTCGCAGCTGTACGTGATGATGTCGCTCAAACTCCATCCACCTCAATTCGACATCGAGCTCAGCAAATTGGTGTCTCCAAATCCACTTTGCAGCGAATTTTGACGAAAGATTTGCATCTTCATGCATACAAAGTTCAATTGACTCAGGAACTGAAGCCAGCTGACCATGGACAGCGAAGGGAGTTCGTTAATTGGGTATTGGAGAGACAACATGAAAATGCTGATTTTGCCGATAAAATCATCTTCAGTGACGAGGCCCATTTTCATCTTGATGGCTTCGTCAATAGGCAGAATTGTCGCATTTGGGGTGAGGAAAATCCTCGAGTGATTCACGAGAAGCGAATGCATCCTCAACGTGTCACTGTGTGGTGTGGTTTTTGGGCTGGAGGAATCATTGGACCTTTTTTTTATGAAAATGAGGCAGGTCAAGCGCAAACAGTCAATGGTGTTCGGTATCGTGAAATGATAACCAGTTTTTTCTTGCCTAGAATTGAAGAAATGAATGTGGAGGGCATGTGGTTCCAACAAGACGGCGCCACATGTCATACAGCCAGAGAAACAATTCAATTGCTGCATCAGTCATTTCCCGGTCGTGTTATTTCGCGTTTTGGAGATCAGAATTGGCCGCCTAGATCGTGCGATTTAACACCATTAGATTTTTTTCTTTGGGGTTTTTTGAAGTCGATGGTTTACGCGAATAAGCCGACGACGACTCAAGCCTTAAAAGAGGAAATTGGACGCTGCATTAATGAAATACCGCAGCATTCATGCAAAAAGGTCATTGAAAATTTCATTAAAAGATCGCGTGCATGCCAGCAAAGCCGCGGCGGCCATCTGCACGATATATTGTTCCATACATAACCTCATTTTGTCTACTTTACGATATAATAAAGTTTCATGTTTTTTTTTTACATATGTGTTTTATTTAAAATTTAAAAATTGCGTTCTTCTTGGGACACCCTTTATAAGCGAAAACATTCCCGATGCAGCTGCGAATCGTGAGAATGGAATGCGTGTTAAGGGTTATATAAGCGACGGAACGAGAAAATACACTCAGCGGCACGGAATGTGGCCCAAACTTAAACAAACCGATAACAAGCGATTTTGACAACGCGTATGAGAATTTCAAGTGGCAGTTTGTCAGGACATTTGTTTTTGTTAATTTAAGAGTGTAAGCACAAAAAAAAGTTAATTTGTTTAATTTTTGTAACACTTAATGTTAGTTCGTTACTGGAACGCACAAGACACGGGTGAGTTAAAACTCGATATTCAAATGGTCGTGCTTTTAATCTTTATTGTTTTATTTTATAATTAATCTGTAGTCATTTATGCTTCCAGAATTGCAACACAATGCCTTTAACTTCAGCTCAAGTTGCTCAAGCTGTGTTGCTTCGCAGTCAGGGGCGAACGCAGCGAGAGATTGCTGAAACATTAAATGTATCGCGTACAAATCTTAGATATGCCTTAACAAGATACGACCAGACCGGCCTTTACACAAGGAGACCAGGAAGTGGCGGTATTAGGTGTACATCAGCGCGAGATGACCGATTTATCGCTCTCGCAATTTTGAGAAATCGGTTCCTTACTGCGGTCGAAATACGGCAGCGGCTACAAACGGCAAGAGGGGTCAATGTAAGTGAGCGGACAATAAGAAGGAGAATGGAGGAACGGGATTTGCATGCTCGAAGACCAGCTCGAGGTCCAGAACTGCTCCGGCACCATCGTGTAGCTCGACTTCGGTTCGCTCGCGAACACGCAAATTGGACTCACGAGCAGTGGAGTAAAGTTCTGTGGACTGACGAATGTAGAGTGGCCTTAAGAGCTCCAGATGGCCGCGAACGTGTGTGGAGAAGGCATGGGGAGAGGTTTCTGCCAATAACTACCAGGCAAACCGTCAGTTTCCATGGTGGATCAGTTATGGTTTGGGGAGGGATCTGTTCAGACGCACGCACAGAGTTGGTAGTAGTTGCAGGTCGTCTAACAGCAGTGCAATACATTGGAGAGATCCTTCAAGAACATGTTTTACCATTCATGGGATTCATCGGTAGCGAAGATTTCATCTTAATGCAAGATAATGCCCGACCTCACACAGCACGTTGCGTTGATGATTACCTGTCGGAGGTGAGAATTACCAAATTTGAGTGGCCGGCACGAAGCCCAGACATGAATCCCATAGAACATGTCTGGGATATGCTTAAAAGACGCATCCGATCCAGTCCCAACCCTCCAGAGACTATCAGTCAGTTAAAAACCGCTCTGGTGGCCGCCTAGGAAGAAATACCCCATGTGAACATTAAAAACATAATCCACAGCATGCCTGATCGCATGCAGGCGGTCATCAGGGCCAGAGGTGGAAATACCCGCTATTAATTTTAAGTACCATAGCTGTATTTTGTAATTTCACTGTAAAACATTTTTTTGAAACTTAGAGCTTAATGTCTTTTTTGTAATTTTGTAAAATTGTAATAAAGTTAACTCACTTTTTTGTTCGTTAATCATTCGCATTTTAGATTCGAATAAACATTTAAGTTTTACAACAAAAAAAACCCTGTTTCGCGTTTCAATTTGATAATAAACCACATAGCGCGCTTGGGCCACATTCCGTGCCGCTGAGTGTATATTCAGTAATGGCAAAGTCACTGTACGTGTATCACATCATAACGTGCACGGACATATCTTCAGAGTTATATTTCTTACAACCGTATCCTATAGTACACACTCGCAATGAAACGTGCGAAAAATACTGTAAGAGAGGAACTCATACGAAAGGTGAAGAGGAGTCTTTAAGAACAGCTGGACAACAGCCAGATGATGGTGAACATTCAAAAGAACCTGCCAGAGTCGGAGGACGAGGTGGAAACTATGGAGTCGACGGAAGAAATGGAGAAGAACCGACACCGAACTGGGAACAAGTGACGAAAAACATGTACCAAAACTGTGTCCTGGCCCAGATGGGATTATCGAATCTGAAGACGCAAGCGGATGCAGAATCAGATGGAGAAACGACAGAGTTAGAAGATATTCCAACGGAGGAGGAAGCCACGATCGACTTCCAGAAGACCATGGGGGCGTGGGACGAATAACTCCAGTCGGCGCGTATCCAATACGCATTTGAAAATAAACTTATAAAATTTTATAACGGACCTTATAAACTCATCGCTCTGCATCAAGGAACGAGAAGACGCCATTAGCATGTCGAATACTACTCTGCAAATAAGCAGTGGCCATTTAATTCACGACTGGGACGAATTATTCGACGCGGAACCGACAAGAATAAATCAGTTGACTGCCTCTCTTGTCTTCGCTAGTATCTTTATTCCGGCGATGGTCGTCAAGTCCTACAGGATGTTCTCGGTCCGGAACATATTGCAACTTGTCAGTGCGCCGAACATCAATGTGGAATGGGAGGCTTGTATCAATGGAAAACTGAGAAGTACAAAGCTGACTGTCCCGAAGGGGGAAATTCAATATTTCGACCAGAAAGCGAGCCACTTGAAGAAGAACACGATGGAATGGTGGATGCAACTCTTCAAAACTATGACGGTATCGTTAGAAACGCCGAGTATCAAAGGAGAATGGGCATTTTGGTACTCGCTCCAATAGCAATAATTGTGGTGTCATTGGATAGGTCTTTTAATCAGGAAAACTATTTATTATGGCGACTTGTCCCAAATCCTTGTCGGAAAACCACGGGAAGCCCCCAAAGTTTCAGTTATAGTTGATATCAATTGCAAATACGTTAATATTACATACCTATCATGGTTACAAATACGAAAAATAACAATGTAAAACAACATTATTTAAAACGAGAAATGTATTGTGTTACTTTTCGTGCATAGTATATGATATGATAATAGTGATGAAATTAAAAATATGTTTTTTTTTACATTAAAAAAGTAGTATTTATTACCTTTAAGATTTGTTTTTTATTACTATGATGACTATAGACCTCGAGGAAAGGGAACCAGCCGCGGGGTGGGGTCGGCGGTATATGGTGCCAGTGGTCAGCATTTGTGCCGCTGCCGCGTCAATCATTATTCGTTGTTTCGTTCTGTGCGTGAGACGACGTTCCGCAGCTGTTTATTCTACCTAGTACTTTCTTATACCGTTTTCATCACTGACCCCGGCGCCCCTTTTGGACATTGTTACCCGCTATAAACGTTTGTCTTGGCTAGTATTGTGGACTATTGTTGTGCTTATCGATTTGGAACATCGTTATGGAAGAACATCGCAACTGTGTGATGTGTCGGCGAGGCTTACATCGTGCTAGATACCAACAGCATGTATTATCTGATGATTTTCCAAGAATGCGCCCCGAGTTTGTGGCATATACAGCGTGGCGATTAGGTTATCACATTAATTCAAACCACGTATTCTACATTACGTATTTTAAGCATACATAAATAAAATAATTAATAAAAGTTAACATTCTACCCGTGAGACCTTTTTTTCCCTTTTAGTATTTAACAACATCATGTATTGCATAAAGAAAATCCCCTGACCAATACTAGTAGGTCAAAGACCCGTGGCCGGCGGCGTAGATAGTTCAGTCAAACGATGTAAGACGATGCCATTCCGAATTACTTGGAATTACTAACAATTACAAAAGACGTAAACAAATCAAGCGAAAAATGTCCTTACGGCTTATAGTTTAAGGCGTTCGCTATGCGCAAAATTAAAAAATAAAGGACCTCAGCGGGGAATAAAAAGCATCTGCGATAAATGTTCTTACTGCTAACGGTCTACGGCATAAATCTCTATGCGCGAAATGGACGGGGAAGGGGGTGTGTGTCGTCAAATTTCGTATTTTTTCGGCGGGCGGCGTGTGCGATTGTTTGTGTTTTGTGTGTGACTCACTCCAGTGCCCGCGCCGTTGTCCTTGAGGATAGTTCGTTCACGACAGCAGTTGCCTATTTGCATTTTTTTGGTGTTTGTATTGAGGACGTTTTGTTAAGATTCTTGTTGAAATAGGATAGGTACGTTATTATTAGTTGTAGATTAGTTAAGTGTTGTGACAGTTCGTGCGGTTCCTATTTTTGTGATAGGACAAGTAATTACAACAGTAAAATTAGTTGTAGGTAACTTTTTGAAAGTTGTGTGACAGTTTATGCGAATTCAGACGCTTTTATTATTCCTTTTTGTGTTGTGTTCTCAAGATGCCTCGTGTCAATTTCACGTCATCGGAGTACACCGATATGATATTGATTTATGGAGAATGTTATCAAAACGCAGCGCTGGCGTTACGAACATACCGAGAGAGGTATAATACCACACGTGTATGTCCTTCAGATTTACGGATTTTTACACGGGCAGTCCAAAGATTACGTGATAACCAATCTTTGGTTCCACATCAGGTTGAAATTCCTCTGCGAGTAACCGTGGGTCGGGAAGAGCAAATCCTTAATTATTTCGCTCGTAATCCAACTGCAAGTCTTCGTAGAGCAGCTCGCCTATTTCGAGTACACCACAGGACTGTACACAACATTTTAAAAAGAGATAAGCAACAGCCATTCAAATACCAAAAGGTGCAGGCTTTATTAGGAAGAGATAAGCCAGTCCGGGAAGCCTACTGCCAGTGGCTACTGAGCAAAATAGAAAATGACTCTAACTTTTTGTACAACATAATGTGGACAGACGAGAGTACATTCACGCGCAACGGGATATGGAATCGACAGAACTTACGATACTGGAGTCGAGAAAATCCGCACCTGATCCGAGAGTCCGCACACCAATACCGATTTGCCGTGAATGTTTGGGCTGCAATACACGGAGACCACATAATCGGTCCGGTGTTTATCAATGGCAACCTCAATGGGCCTAAGTTTGTGGAACTACTTGACGGCACAGTGTCGGAGTACATTGATGAACTGCCGTTGGGTGGCAATGGCCAGGTATGGTACCAGCTTGACGGAGCACCTGCTCATTCAGTAGTGGCTGCCAGGCAGCGCCTCACTGAAATGTTCGGAGAGCAGTGGATTGGCCGATACGGACCTACTCGGTGGCCAGCACGGTCACCGGACCTAACACCACTGGATTTTTTTTTATGGGGACATGTAAAAAATGAAGTGTACGCTACTGAAGTGACGACAGTGGAAGATTTAAAAATAAGAATAATTCAGGCTTTCCACAACTTAAATAATTTAGCCGCGAATGGTGATCTATTAAGAAATGTCCGTAATAATATCATACGACGGTGTCGATTATGCATTCGGGTGCGCGGCGGACATTTCGAAAATTTAAAAATTTAAATTGCATAAAGTGAACTAAGTGGAGGTTTTAAAACTTAATTTGTGATTACTTGGTAACAATACCATAAAGTTTGTGTTGCATTGTTGATATCAACTATTACCAACGCCCCGCGCGTGAGCGCAAGTACCTACCCTCCGCTAGTCTCACTGTCGTTTGGCGTGTGCGCCGCCCGCCGCCCGCGCCCCCCGCGCCGCGCGCCGTTGCCGCTTTTACAGGTCAGTAAACTAAAGGTGTGTCCAAACATAAAGCGGCATTCGAGCGCAGCTGCCGCGCGCGGCTTGCCGCGCTATGATTGGACGACTGCCGCGCGCGGCAGCCGCGAGCTACCTGCCGCGTGCGGCGATCGCCGCGAACGGTGTTAGTTTTGGTTCGCCAGTGGTTGTGTGTGGACGGACGTATTTTATCAGGTATAAAATGGATAACGAAACAGCAATTCGTCTTATTGAAATTTATGGCTCCCATAGTCCATTATGGGATACTAGACGTAAAGAATATCACAATAATAACGTGAGAGAAGATCTATGGGATGAAATAGCAAAAACATTCGTACAACCAAAAGCAGCTTTAAAATTGAAAATGAAAAGTCTTTTGAGTTCTTATAGAAGGGAGAGAAACAGAGAAAAAACAAGTAATGTCACTGGCTGTGGTAAGTTTAATCTTATTACATTTTAGTAGTAACAGTAGGTACTTATTATTACATTTCTGGCCGTTTACATTTTCACTATACTAATTCTTAATTATCTCTTAAACGCGTGGACCGATTTACATGATTCAAACTGATGAAATGGTTTTAGACCTAGACCTTTCATTTGACACCATAATCGTTAAGATATCTCAAGAAACAAAAAAGCAAATTTTCTAGTTGCTCTCGTGATTATCCAACATTTGTATGAAACGCGTAATTAATTCTTTTAAAAACTTAACTTAATCTTATCAAATATCAAACGTTAAATTATTTGTTGTCGCTGTGGGTACGGCCGAGTGAAGGCCTGCTCGAGGGCTAGTTAGTTAGTTATAAAAGTAGTGCGAGTAAATAAGACACAAGATCAGCTTATGTTTCAGTTATTTTAATAATGTTCTTTTTTCTGTTGCAGGTAGAAACAAGGCCTATAAATCTAAATGGTTTGCTTATGAAGCATTCAGTTTTTTACATGACAGGAATAACCCTATTGATGCAGTGGTAAATACCTATTTATTTTATTTTTTTATTAGACTATAGCTTTCCGCCAGCGACTTCGCCCGCGTGGTCTGGTTGTTTCTTATAAATTATAACCTAATGTTACTCGGTGAAGATGTAGCTTTATAATAGTGAAAAATTTTTCAAAGTCGGTCCAGTAGTTTTTGAGTTAAATCGTAACAAACAAATAAATCTTTCCTCTTTTTAATATTAGTTTAGAGGTAACGGCCATATTATACATACAGCCCGCATACTACAAAAAGATGAGATCAGATAATAATAATAATAAATCATGCTAAGGGGCCGTTTATTAATTACGTTAAGATGATTTTGGCCATTTTTAATCTAAGGTTATGTAATTATTTAATATCTTTCTTGCCAATCAATTGATCCGTTTGTCATAAAATATCTTGACAAAAAAATACGAATATCAGAAGGAGTGGTAATAAATTGATTTGGAGTAAAGGTAGCTGCTTCATTCGCTGAATTATTTGATTTTTTTAATAAAGAGTCTCTGCGAAGAAAGTTATGCAAGTGAACAGTAGCTAGAACTATGGTTTTGGCTGTTTTTGGGCTTAAAATCATTGTACTTCTCAATACTCTAAATTTTGCCGACAAGATTCCAAAAGCATTTTCTACTACTCGGCGTGCTCTTGATAGTCTATAGTTGAAAATCCTTTCTTTTGACCCTTTTGGATGAATTCCTGCAAATGGTGTCATCAAATGTGTGCTTAATGCAAATGCTTGATCTCCTAATATTACATATGGTATCTTAGTTATGTAGGGTATTTGTAAAATTTCTGGTGCTGGTACATTAAGTTGATTATTTTCTAGCTTTCGATACAATTTGGAATGTTTATAAACTCCTCCATCTGAAATTCGACCTTGGCTTCCTATGTTAACATACATAAAATTGTAGTTTGAGTCTACTAATGCTAATAGCACGATGCTAAAGAACTTTTTATAATTAAAATATTCAGTGCCGCTACGAAAAGGAGCTTGAATAGTTATGTGTTTTCCATCTAACGCCCCAATGGTGTGCGGAAAATTCCATTTTTCCTCGAAGTCTTTTGATACTGCTTTCCAATCTTGCTCTGATACTGGTAGCTGAAAAAAATAATATTAATATCGTTTTATTTATTTTGTTATATTTTTGTTTCAGGATTGTGGCTCACCCTCAGAGCCGGGTAATACAGAACAAGCTATTCCGGAACAAGGCATTTCAGAACAAGGCACTTCGGAACCAGGAACTTCGGAACAAGGCACTCGAGACCAAGATACAAATACCAAGAAGTCGTCAAGAAAAGAAAAGCCAGCTAACAAGAGGACATACCAAGAGTCGGAATATGATGCTGAAAATCAAATGATAGAAGAGGCATTAGAAGTAATGCGAAAACAAAATGACAGTAATAGTAATGATCCTTACGTTGCTTTTGGCATGCACATAGCAGCCGAACTAAGAAAATATGATGCCACTATGTTTACGAGAGTTAAACATTCAATAAATACTATACTATACGAAGCTGATATGGAGCGCCTCAATCAATTATCAACACAAGAATATAACGCTGAAAACAGACGAGGATATTTCACTTCACAGTTTACCGATCTTGACTCATCATCTTCTATAACATGGGTACTGGCCTTACACAATTGATTCACGATTTAGACACGGATGGATGATATTGTGAATTAGTTGAGAGCAACTGTGATTGATGAATGATGATTGTGTTGTTTTTTAATTACTACTTAATTATGAAAATAAATAAATAAAAAATAAATAAATTAACAATCTGTAGTTTAAAATATTTCGCCAAATAATAAAAATAACATAAGTAATAAAGTTCATAATTATTTACCTGTACCATGTCCTTAAGAGCTCTCACTATGGCTTCGCACACTTCTGGAATTATTGTTGATATTGTTTGCTTTGATACGTGAAACGTGTATTGTAGGCTGGAATAGGAGTCTCCTGTAGCCAAATATCGTAACGTTATTGCAAGTCTCTCCTTCGACGTTATTGCCGTTCGCCAGTGAGTATCCATTTTTTTAATAAATGGTTCTACCAATGTATGTATGTGTTCGAATTCTTCCAAAGATAATCTTAAAAACTGTGGCGTTCGGTAGTTGATTTCGTAATAGATCACTTCCAGATTCTTTGTCCTCTGTTGAAAGAGTGGTCGCATCCAACACTGCCTCTGTCTAATACACTTTCTTCTATTCCTTCTTCTACGTAATTTACGAATAATAAGCAGAGCAACAACACACGCGGCCGCTTTCATTGTGGTTTGAATACGAAATAAAGAACGCGGCGTGTCTCGGACATGCCGCGCAGCACTGCCGCGCAGAAGGTCTAAACTAGTCGCGCGGCAAATTTGTGTCCCGCAAATGCCGCGCGTAGCTGCCGCGCACCTTGCACGCCGTGTTTGGACACACCTTTATAGTAACAAGGGTGGATTATTTATTGCCAATTTTTACGCTATTTAGTTTGTTAGAAAAATTCAGTTTTCTATTTTTAGGTCTATTTTTGTTTTTATTATTTTAACAGACTGATAACAACTTGTAATAACCGTTGTACTATTTAATGTGATAACCTAATCGCCACGCTGTATACGAGAACACGCCGTTTTGGACGTTAGTACTTCATTAAACTATATCGCAGTTCACCAGCTTCAGTTCTTTCTTTTTAGAAGCGGTTTGTATATATTATTGATGTCTGTTATATTTGGTATACTTGAGCCATTACAAACGTGCAAACTGAGCCATAAATAATTTTACTCGGACCTCTTGCTCACACTTACAGGGTTTTATTGAACTGCCCTAGTATTGTGGGTAAAAGTGCCTTTCCGCATCGAGCTGCAGACTACCAACTGCACCTGTTTATTTTCTATGTAGCGCTGCTGTATGATCCGCGGCTAAGAGTATTCATTTCATAGAAAAAAAAAACACGTGCAGTCCCAGCCACCTGCGTCCGAGTGGCATCCCTTTATATCACTAATGGCTTGTGTAGCTTTCTCACAATCCTTAGATCCTTTTATGACAGTTTGCACGTTTATAGTTCTTATCATTAAAACACTTCTCTGACCACCTATTGTGCGTTTGCTATTGTTATCTATTCACTAAGCCGTCGCTTCGGCTATACATAAGATATTTTTTTATTTGCATTACTTAAAATGTGAAAAAAATACAAGTATGTCATGACTTTAGACCTGAATATCTACAGATCGCATTATATTAAATGTTTTAATAAAAATACAACACAACATCAACAAGATCGTATTTTACAATTTTCAGGTGGAATTCAACAACACACGACGTGTGTGTCACCGATGTTGGCAGAGAATTGACAACGTTGTAGGAAGACCACCAGTCCTACCAGAAGTAGAACAGCATGTACCAGAGCTTCAGGTTCCAGACTACGCTCGAGCTCCAAACACTCCAGGGCATTGTATCTTTAACACTTGCCAAAACGCAACCCGCCATCGAATACCAGAGACGATCAAGATACACATTTTCTGTGAATATAAGTTATATATTCCTGACGATGCTAGAGTATGTGGACAACACCTTGAGAGCAATGCTTGGGAAGAGCTGCCTCAATTCTGCAATGTCACACATATCTTCAATGCACAACAGTTTAGTGACGTTTGTGACATGTTGAGAATGGCTTTAAATCATGGACCTAGGCTAGATTTCAACACGCGAGGTGCTTTAAGCAATGAGGATATGCACTTTTGGATAGGACGCAAAGTTTGATTCCATAATACAACAAACTCCCTCACTAGGTGAGAGATGCAAGGAGCCTCGAACTGCGTTAGGCATATACCTGACGAAACTACGTACCGGAGACTCAGATGAAAGACTAGCGACGTTATTTAATATGTCACGAAGAAAGCTGGAACGTTTATTAACTATTGTGCGCGAATGCCTTATGAATGAATATGTAATATTACACTTAGGAGTGGACCATATAAATAGAAACGACGTTTTAGAAAAGAACCTCACTATACCAAGAGGGTTATTTGGCAATGAAGAAAATAATAAAGCTATCGTGATATGCGATGGGACTTATATATACAGGGTTATTTGTAAAACACCGGTAACCTCTCAGGACTATATTACTAACATCATAAACAACAACTTTTGTTCTACGACTTTTTACAAAACATAATACATTTACCAAAAACAAACCTTAAATATTTCGTTGTCCTATGTAACAAATTTCGATTTGTGCCTCGGTCGTCCCACAGAGTCTCGTCCCACATAAAAAATTCCCCACTTGTCCCAATTTGTATGCCTCGCTCGTCCCAAAACTTAATTTTCAATATTTTATTCCCCGCTCGTCCCAATTCGTATGCCTGGCTCGTCCCACATTTTTTTCATATGAGTTAAATTTGATTTAATTGTACAGTCAGCCTAAAAACCTGACTGACCAGAAAGATAAATAACCTCATGTTGCGGAAAATTTGATGAACTAATTCAATCCGAGACTCCACTATAATATAAATTATAAAATTACAAGTTACGCCACCATGACAGTTTTTTTCTGATCAAACTTTAGGTTTAGATTGAAGGCATTAATAAAGTACACATAGCCGACCCTAAGTACAAACCCTGTGCACCCCACTGCTTAGACCACTACTATTATTATTAACCTAGAACAAGTTTTTGAATGTTTATAGCTTCGGTATTTTTGTGCGACCGGATTAGAGCTTGCTCTCTCGCTCTGCTTTCTTTGTATTAATCAATTGACCAATGACGTGGCTTTGCGTTATCAGCGCAATCGGAGCAAATGCGGTTACAAAGTGCATCTGCTAATTTTAAATATGAGGTGTTTACATTAAGCGTGGTGTATTCATAGAGTGAGGTTCAATATTTGTGAAGTTTTAAAGGGTAAGTAATAATTATAATTTTGTCGATTTTTTCATATTTTGTGAAGTCATGATAAATGATTTGACTTATATCACTATTGTTGTAATTATTTACTTTTATATTAGTTGCTGTCTAAGGATTATGGTCTTTTATTATATATGCATACTTAACTCTGTGCCTCCTGTGAAAAAGAGTACATCGCTACTTTTTAGGAGACGCAAATAAAATTTTGAAAAATATTTTTTTTCCTTGTTCCTAGGTCCTGTCATGGAGTTCTTTATCTATGGCCCTGTTTCACGAAATCGTCTAGTATTTTTTTTTTAAATGAGTAACCCTTTTTCACATTAACTAGAAATTTGAACAAATAATAATTTGATTTGAGCCCTAATTCACATTAATTTTGTTTACCCATTTTAACAAACTTCAAAAAAAGAGGATGTTCTCGGTTATACTGTATTTTTTAGGTTAACCAATTTTGATAAATCTCTTCTTTTATGTAAAAGCTGGTGCTTCCCATATGGTCGCATTTTAATTTAGTTAACCTCCTTCATATAAAATGAGGATGTTCTCAACTACAAAGTGTTTTCTGGGTGAATCAGTTTTGATGACTCTTTTGATTCGAAAGCTGGTGCTTCCCGTGTAGTCTCATTTCAATTTGGCTCAGTTCTGACAATAGCATGTATGATAAAACCATATTCAACACGTTGAAGTCGGTTTTCAGCTATGATTTTTAATCATTATAGCTATTCACGATTCGTATCTACGAAACGAAACTATTGTACATAGTTTCGTTCGGAATACCTTTCTTAGACAGATGAAAGCTAATTTTTTGCTCTCTTATATTCATTTAAAAACGAAAAGGGTATATTGGACTTGGTACCCCTTTTTACAGGAGGCACAGAACTAATTCACGTTGTATTTGCAGGTGATCAGATATAGAGCCGTGGCTTCTTCATCCTGAAACATGGAGCCAGTGGCTTCATCATCCCGAGCTGATCTTCAGACTGGCTGCAGTCTGGCTTCTACATCCCAAGAGATAACCTTTACTGAATCACAAAGAGGTGTGCCTATTATTTTGCATGCCGGTTACGAATATACGAAAAAGCGAGAGAACAAAAATAGCTCAATCGTCTGGAGATGTGTGAACAGAAGGTGTCATGGAGGAATGGTGACTTCAAATAATAATGTGACGAAAATTCTTCGTCATGACATTTGTACGCCCAGCATAGCAAGAAATGACATCAAAGAAGAAATACATCGCTGCAAGCAAGAAGCAAAATCTTCTGAAGGAAAATCGATTCCTTCTGTCTTCAATTCAAGCATAAAAAAATTATTGGACAAAGGTACTGACAAGATAGAAAAATTACCTGAATTATCGAATGTTAAGAACAGCTTGTATAGTGCTCGAAACAAAGCCCAGCAAATAAAGAAAGCTACATTTAAAACGCCGTTTGAAGTAAAAATTCCAGTAAGTTACATGAGTTTTGTTTTATTTGATTATGAGTACAGAAAAACAAGGATATTAGCTTTCGCTGATGTAAATAGTAAAGGACTTCATCAACACGTGAAACATTACCTTGCAGATGGTACATTTAAGTGTGTAGTGAAACCATTCAGACAATTATATGTGATTTACGGTGACCTTGGCAGCACAAGTGAGAAAATTCACGTCGTGCCCTTAATATACATCTTATTAATGGACAAAAAAGAGTTCACATATGAGACTGCGTTTGCTCTTATCAAATCGCAAATTCCAGAATGGCATCCGATTTCATTCAGAACAGATTATGAGAAAGCAGCCATGAACGCAATCCGTAACATCTTTCCGGATGTAATATGCAAAGGCTGTTACTTCCATTTTAGTCAAGCACTTTGGAAGAGAGCAAAGGCGTTAAAGTTAAATAAAAAGAGAATGTTCAAAAAGCATATAGCTCTATGCACAGCGTTAGCTTTGCTACCACCTGAACTTAAATGCGATGGATGGCTATATATAATGGAGGATTGTCCGAAAACTCTCAATATTGAGAAATTCAATGACTATTTTGTATCGGCATGGCTTGACAACGAATATTATCGAGGCAAATGGGATTTTTGGGGGGATATCTACAGAACAAATAACCCAGTGGAAGGCAGTAACGCTAAATTAAACAGAACATATTCGGGAAAGCTGAACATCATTAGCTTTCTGAATGTGATCAAAAACGACGCTGTTCTTTCTTTAGCTCGCCAAGGTAAACCTCGGCGTGCTGATGATATAGCTCATGACAAATATATATTTGATTCTGTAACGGCAATGTTGAATGGCACTATATCACTGGGCCATTGCCTGGAAAAAATCAGCCCTTTTGTTTATTAATGATATTAATGTGTCTATATTAATGATAAGTTTAAAAATGTTGATTTTTTGGAGATTTAATTGTTAAAATACTACTTTCTCATAAATAGTAGGTTGATTAAAATACTGTGATTGTAATTTGATTGTGATATTAGTTACGTAATAAAGATTTTTAAATATAAATATTTCAATTTATGTTGAAATACCACATTAACATAAATAACATAACGTGGTACTTCTATAAGGTACATATAGGTAAATACAAATGTGTATACGGTCTATAATTATTTGACTGTTACTTATATACAAATGTTGATTTTTTGGAAATTTAATTGTTAAAATACCACTTTTTCATAAATAGGAGGTTAATTAAAATACTGTGATTGTGATTTGATTGTGATATTAGTCACGTAATAAAGGTTTTTTTAAATAAGTAGTTCTAATTATGTTGAAGTATCTCAGATAAATATTACATGTGTAATACATATATATATCTTAACGTGGTACTTCTATAAGATAAATACAAATGTGTATATTGATAGGTGTAACTAATAGTACTGTGATTTGGATTTGATTGTGATACTAAATAATAAAGATTTTCCTAAATTGCAATAGATCTTTTAATTATTAAAATTAAAAACATGCATCGCGGATGCATACCTAGAACTGGAAGTATTTAATATCTTTATGTTATTAGAAAAAACTATTATTTCAATTTATTGGAAGATATAGTACAAATATTTTTTGTCAACTGTACTTTGAATTTGCCAGGAATGTGGGACGAGTGGTGACTTTAAAACTCAAGTGGGACGAACGAGGAATTCTTTGGAATGTGGGACAAGATAGTGGGACGACAGAGGCACAAATCCACATTTCAACTCTGTATTTTGCTGTACCTACATACATTGCCGCGCACTGTCCTCGTAGTTGGGATAGTAACTCGCTACGCTACGGTTCCCGCCTTTTTACGCAAAAGCCAAATTATACCTACAATCGAACATTTGACATGGAAATAACCTTGATATTTCACGGTACCTATGCACTAAACACCGTAATGAAAACAAACTAACAATGACATCTCACATTTTCTGTAAAGTTACAACGGTATAGCACTTGATAAAAGTATTTGTTCGTAGATGAACTGAATCCACTCTCCCTTCATACTTAACCCGCACCCTAATTGCGTAACTCACGATTCATCATAATTTGTTTCGTTTTGAAACAAATGGCTAAACCATTGCTTCATATGTTCGAAAAATGTGTCTGCTCAACAACGTAAATAACGCAATGAATATTGTTGAACTGTCAAAATGAAACCGATTATGATTAATCTCGTGTTACGCAATTAGGGTGCAGGCTTAGGACTGGCTACATTAAAGAATAAAATTAAATTAAATCACATGTAGGTACTTAAATTATCTACCTACGTAATGTGACTAAAGTTACGTTAACCGGTTCAGGTGCGGCGATATTGTTTATTAAGGACGCGTTTACAAATCTGACGTAAATAAGCTGTTTTTCGGTACATTTTGCGAACAAACGAAAACAAATAAAACAATAAGGTAATTATTGTTATTCGCGGGAATGTCACATCAGGATACCGCGGCCCTGGAACGCAAAGGGCAAATGAAGGAACAGGGTGAATGTTTAGTCAGTAAAATTCTGACAGTCCCTTTCGCCCCAACTAGGGCAAAAAAAAAGGTGCAATTGAACTCTTTGGCATAATTTTAAACTTATGCACTACTTACGATACTAATTGCATTACGCAAGTCAAAATTATTTATGAAATTATTAAGTCATACAAAGTATCAAATAGTTGCGTCATTGAGCATGAACTCTTTGACCCCGCCCTATTCACATGACAGGTAAGTTGCTAACGATTTGATTCTAATCAATTCCAACTTGCCATTCATACTTGCCGCCCTCGCACGAGGTTGATATTCTTATTTTTGCGAGTGAAGGAGCAGGACAAAGATTGTTCGGGGCGGCCGGCGCACTATGGGACCAAACAGTATTTTCCATCTCAAAAATGGTTTTGTCGAAAGTCGTAAATCCATAGATTGTTTTATGGTTTTATACTCTCAAAAGATGGAACTTACGAATAAATTACAAAATATAAAAAAATATATAGTTTTACGTTTATAAAATGAACCTCAAACATTGGGCATAAATATTGTCATGCCAATTAAATTACCGTTAAGGGAGTTCAACACATAATTATTCGGAAGTTTTCCAAGGAAACATATTAGTGTTATACATCATTAGATAGCTTAGAATATACACTTTGCAACCACGTTCAGTTTTTGTAAAAAAAAAAAAATATTTAATTTTTTAATATTTTTTTAGTGAAGTAAAGAAAATTTAGTTTTTGTTAATTTCAATTGGAGTTTTCGTTGTTGCCGAAAGCAGCCGGTGTCAAGTTAATTACTCTATTAGAGACCTTATCTACTCAGTAATATGAGGATTTAAAAAAAACTTGCGCGTTTTTTGCGCCAGAGGTGATTTTGAAGCAATAATGTCAATCGGGGAAAAATCCTCGAAAATTACGGTTCTTCTTTTTTATTATGAAATATTATATTTAGTTATTATCCTTTGATGTCTATATTGTTTTTTTCTATTTCTATGATAAAAACATACATTTGCAAATTAAAAAAACTGCTATTATATTTGAAAGAATCTTCCCATGGCAATTTTGTTTGGGGTAGTCACCTTAACCACAAGTATGATAAACTATATTGCTGCGGAAGTTCTATTTATCTGTTGTGGTAAATAATTACAATCAGTACTGATTACACTATTTCGATGAGAACTGTTATAATCAATTGTCCCATGGTTTTTGCACAAGGCACTAAAATATTAGTCCTTTAAATACCCGTGTATGTTCAGCATACGATTCATCAAAGTGTTCAGATACTTCTTTTCAATAACAATTAACGCATAAAAAACATTATTATCTAACAATGAGTGAATTCGTTTGTGTTCGACGCGATCTTTGTGATCAAATAATAAAAGGGAAAAGTACTTCAGACCTCAAAAAATATTTATTGGAAAATTTTCAACTATCGGAAACTGACGTTAATACTGTAATAGAGAGTATTCAAAAAAATCTAACATCGAGTTGCAACCAGAAATGGACCAAAGCTCAAAGAAAGCCGGACCGGTTCGAGAGCCTATACTCAAATTGGTTAAATGGTGAGTTTAAAGTATCATTGAATTCTTGCAGTACCTCAACCACTGTAAATTCTGGTTTGAATACTTCTGGTGAACGTGGAAGACCAACAAAACAATATGACGAGTGCTCGGAAAACACAAAGAAACGAAAAAATATGGAGCTGGTCCAGGAGTATGGAATGGAACATGTCCGTAACGCTTATGTGCAAGGTTTAAGATCCATGGGGGAAAATGACGAAGCGTCGATTGTGACTATTATCAGAAATAAGGAAAAAGAAGAGAAAAAAGTTATTCTACAAAATATACTCAATCCAGATAACGCACTTTCCTTTACAAAAGAGGAAGCATTGAGTATATGCATTGAAACTGATTTAACCAAAGCACAATATGCGTACCTAAGAAAAAGGCTCGTTGATAAGAATTTAAGTTCTGTATTGCCTTCGTATCAAACACTAAGTGAAGCAAAAAAGGCTTGCTATCCGCCTGCATCCAGCATTACGGTGACAAATATAAGCGCAAAAATCAACCTGCAAGATCTCTTAGACCATACAGTCTGCCGTATTATAAGGATAAAGTCAGGATCGACTTACAATCGTCTCAAGCTTTTCACTAAATGGGGATGTGATGGATCCTCCGGGCAAAGTGAGTATAAACAAACTCTACCGGAAGAAAACGAACAAATATCGGACGTAAATTTGTTTATAGTGTCCCTTGTACCACTGCGACTAGTAGACGAAGAAACTTCTACGGTCATATGGAAAAACCCTACTTGCTCATCTGTTAGATATTGCAGACCAATTTCATTAGAATTTGCAAAAGAAACTCCCGAAAAAACTACAGCGGTTGTCAGTGAAATTGAAGCCAAAATTAATCAATTGATTCCAACTCTTGTGTCAATAGAAGACAAAGTCATCGAAGTTAAACATCAACTGTTTATGACAATGATTGATGGGAAAGTTGCTCAAGTGTTGACAAACACATCATCCAGTGCTACCTGCACTGTTTGTGGAGCAACTCCCAGACAAATGAATGATCTTTTAAAAGTTACAACGAGAGTTGAAAATGAAAATGCGTTTAAATACGGATTGTCGACGCTACACGCATGGATAAGATTTATGGAAATGATCCTCCATATTTCTTACAATTTAGGTTTTGAGAAGTGGTCTGCAACAACTCCAGAAAATAAGCAACTTAAAGAAGACAAGAAAAAATTTGTCCAAAAACGTTTCCGAGAAGTGCTTGGCTTGCATATTGATAAACCACGTCAAGGTTCCGGTAATAGCAATGACGGTAATACGGCAAGGAGATTTTTCCAAAATTACCAATGTTCTGCAGAGATAACCGGAATTGATGAAGAATTAATCAAGAGACTATATGTAATTCTTCAAACTATGTCATCGGGATTTCCTATAAATGCAGAAAAATTTGGTCAGTATACATTGGTAACCGCGCAATTATATGTAAGCAAATATAACTGGTACTACATGCCATCTTCGGTCCATAAAGTACTTATACATGGTGCTAAAATAATAGAGCATTATGCAGTTTTGCCTATAGGACAATTATCCGAAGATGCCCAGGAAGCTCGAAATAAAGATTATAAGAAATATAGGTTACATCACGCTAGGAAGTGTTCCAGATCAGCAACAAACGAAGACGTTCTGCATATTTTGTTATATACATCTGATCCTTATATATCTAGCTTAAATAAACCAAGTTTTCTAATATCCAAAGAATTATTTGACGAAGCTAAAGAATTGTTGGAAATAGAAAGTGATGAGTAGGATAAGTTTAAGTAATAATTTTTTTTTGTCATGTAACTGTTTGTTTAATAATAATAATTTAGTTTTAAACTTATTTTAAGCATAAGTGTAACTTTTATTGCTATTTTAATATAACTGTATGATTTTTTGTATGAAATTTCGTATAACTTTATCTTAGTCATTTTTTTTCGGAAAAAATATTTTTTTTAGAATGATGATGTTTGATTTCTTTTATTGCCTTCTTCTTCTTCTTCTTCTTCTTCAACCCTTGGCCACCCAATGCTGAGTGTAGGTCTCTTCCAAATCTCTCCACTTTTGGCGGTTTTGTGTCGTGGCTATCCAGTTTCTTCCGGCCACTTTAATGATATCGTCTGTCCACCTAGTCGGTTGTCTTCCCACATTCCTCCGTCCTGTTCGTGGTCTCCACTCTAGCACTTTTTTCCCCCATCTCCCATCCAGTCTACGGCATATATGGCCCCGCCCACTTCCACTTTCTTTTTGCTATCACTTCCGCTATGTCTGTGAGTCTCGTACGTCTCCGTATTTCGGTATTTTTCACCCGGTCGTAGAGGGAGATGCCCAACATGGCTCGTTCCATAGCTCTCTGGGTGACTTGCATTTGGTGGATAGTGTGTTTGGTGAGCGTCCAAGTTTCAGCCCCGTACGTCATGACTGGGAGGACACACTGCTCAAACATGCGACGCTTTAGGTTTATGGGCACCCGCTTCGACTTGAGTACGTCGGACAGCTTACCGAAAGCACCCCACCCTAGTTGGATGCGGCGCTTGATTTCGCGGTCTTGTCCGTTCATCGCTATACTCAAAGTATGTCCCAAGTATACGTACTCCTTGACTTTCCCTATTTGCTGGCCATTCACTAGAATGTGATCAATGTCGTCATCACAGCACATTATTTTTGTTTTTGAGGCGTTCATTTTTAGTCCGACATTGAGTGACACGTCATACATTTCTTGGACCATGGCCTGCAGATCCTCCACGTTGCTGGCAAAAACGACAACATCGTCAGCAAAGCGCAGATGGGTTAGCCGTTCACCATTAATGTTTAAGCCTAGATATTCACAAATACGTGAAAAAAAAATCAAGGAGATAAATCACAAAACAACAGAGTTATCGATTTTTGAGATGGAAAATACCGGTTGGTCCCATAGTGCGGCGGCGTCGTCCCTTTGAGCCTTTTGTTATTGCTACTTGAAAGAAACTGCCACACTCGTGCCGGCCAACCGCAATGACTAGTTATTAATATTATTTGATATGTTTGTTTACATTTCGTTCCGCGTTGCAATATCCCAGGGAAGCATACATAATCATCTCAAAATGGAAGTAAAAATAATAACAAAAATTGGTATTACAAATAGCCTCAGAAAAAAATAAGTTCCCGTTTAATTTTTTCTCATATTTTGCAATAAGACATGAACCTTAATGGGTGGTTTTAAGGTTTATTTTATTTGGTCACTGTCTAGATTTATTGCACAGAAAATGTTTTGTGAAATGTTAGTCTGCGCGTCAAAGTTTATTTCCTCCTTATTCCCGCACAGGTATCCGTGCGTATGTTTATGTTAGAGCCGTTTCAATGTAGATTTGCGATTCGATACCTATCATATTTTGGAAACGCGTCCCTAAAATAACTTATTGTAAACATATTTGGTGCGGATAACAATGTCGGCACAAAACTAGGTACAATACCTCTTTTTAATTTTTAATGCAGGCGTATTTAAAAAGTGGAATCAGCATATTTACAACAATTGAATGAATAAGTATTAAAATCAGTATTTACAAATTATTGCCTCTCAAGTTCAAGTCTCGTGGATGTCGGTGAGTATCGCGCACATAGCGTTCAAAATAATCACAATCACAACCAACACAAAGTCCACACCTAAAAAGTAACTGTTCATTCACTCGCGAAAGCTAGCATTCGCACCATTTCCGTGTACTCAACATTGGAATATTGATACTGTATGCCAGCATGTAAAGATAATTACGTATACGTCTACACTGCCGAATTTCACTACAAGGACCCGTAATGACGCGACGCAAGCGCATCAAAGCAAACGAACGACTGAAGGCCGCCCGTAAATAGGTCAAGTTCAAGCGCCCCCGCCGCCCCCTGCCCCGCTCCCCTCGCTATTGTCGGTACTACCTATCGCTTTCTTTTGCTTCGCATAGACTTCGTAACATTTAGAGCGTTGAATTTAAATATTTTTATTTTTGTGTGTAAATTTGATGAATTAAAATATGATGAATTTTAAAAGTCATAGAACAAAAGTTGTTGATTATGATGTTAGTAACGTAGTCCTGAGAGGTTACCGGTGTTTTACAAATAACCCTGTATATCAATAAAAGCTCGAACTTTTTGTTCCAGCGTCTATCTTATAGCCTGCATAAGTTCCAGAACTTGCTAAAGCCGTTTTTACTTGTGTGTTCCAATGGCTATATAATAGATGTTTTGGGACCATACGCTGCCACTAAGACCGATGCGAACATCATGAGCGACACAATGAATGATGGAGAAAACCCATTACATTGCTTTCTTCAACCTAATGATGTCTTCATATTAGATCACGGTTTTCGGGACAGTTTAGATGCTATCGAAGCATGTGGATATGAATCCTACGTTCCACCATCTAAAGACAGATGGGAGACACAGCTAACTACTGAGCAAGGTAATGAAGCTCGATCAGTTACAATATGCCGGTGGGTAGTGGAAGTTGTGAACGGGAGGTTCAAACGAGATTTTAAGCTTTTGCGGCAAAAATATTTTAATAAAACACTACCAAAAATGTTCATTGATTTTAAAATCGCCGCAGCTATGTTAAATAACTTCCACATACCCATCGATGATAACATTCACGCAGAGGCCTTCCTAAACATAATCAGGGAAAAAATAGATTCCCCGAATCTACTTTATGATTATGTAGAAAGAAAACGTTTGAATAGCCGAAGAGCGGATTTTCAAAGAATAGAAAATCACGAAATACAGAACTTCCCACTACTGACGGAAGAACAGATTATTTTACTTTCTTTGGGCACCTATCAACTGAAGCTAGCTCGATCCTACTGCATCGAGCATTTATCAAATGGGCTATACATTTTAGAAATATATAGAGAAAGCGCACTCCAAGATTTAATTGAATTTGGCATAAACGAAAATGCTTGGCTTTTACGCGGACGCATACAGTCGCGTCACGTACGGTCAAGAACTTATTACTGTTATGTATTGGTAAAAAACAATGCTAATGAAAACGAAACCAATATCCATAACATTTTATGCAATTATTACTGCACGTGTTTGACTGGACGACGAACAGTCGGCACTTGTGCTCATATTGTTTCAATCGTATGGTATCTAGGATATGGCAGACATGAAGGCTTCACTGCTCCTGCAGCGTTTCGCAACGATGTCATTATTGATAATAATGTTTAACAAAATAAATAGCGTTTCTTTATTAATATTTTTTTTTTCTTATTTGTTCCTGAGTGTTTATTAATGTTTGTACTTGTTAATCAACACACACATGATTCTACACACAACAACGATATAATATCACCCAAAATCAAACAAAACCAAAAAAAAAAAAAACTTAACACAAAATAACTCCGTTCCGACAGCAAATGGAGACAAGCGACTTGATTATCATTAATCCTTGTAAAAAGACCTTTCCAATGATATATTTATTATGGCTATTGGGCCGAGTACCAGGCTTCATATATTTTTGCCCATTCTCCTTTCAAGCAAAGACAGGCAAGTTTTGGATGGAGGGGAAGACTCCAGAAATGATAGCGCGAACTGTAACAGAAATGTAAATATAATTAAACTTTTATGCCAAAACGGTGCTTTCACAGAAGCAGAAGCTCTGGGACTTTTTGCAAACTCAAATGAAGGGATTAACTTTGTCTGCTCAAAGCAGTACGCTGAAAAAATCAGGACATACCTACACATCGCCTGAGTTTTGGTATTTTCGGAATCGGTAAAGCAACCATTCGAAAGAGCAAAAGCAAAATTCGAGAGTCAGGAGGGACCACTGGAAGAGACCTCGCAGGAAGAAATCAAAATGAAATTTAAAGAAATATTGAATACATATAAAATTGATCAGAAAAACTTCTTCGTGAATACTTTTCAACATTTCACGAGACAGAGCGAGAAGAAAAATAACTTAGGCTCAACATATTTTGGGAATTCCAGAATTACAGCCAATATTAACGAAAGTAAAAAATATTGTTACTTTTTCAAACAAAGTTGTGTAGCAATGACGAATTGCATAAATCAGTTAAAGCTGACACAAAATTGATTCAGGATGTCCCTACACGTTGGAACAGCACATACTATACATTATGTAACAAAAACCTTGTTGTTCCCTTTAGGGACGTATACACTTGCCTACACGCACAACATTGATGAAGTTATAATTTAATAAAAAATAGCATTGACCAGTCGAGAGTTCAATATCAAATAACTATTAAAATCGACACATTCAAAAAATGTTTACAGTATTATTTCGCATAATAGCCTACGAGCTCGGCGGCTTTCTTTGATCTGGTAGAAGATGCCGCCAAAAACCTACGGGCGCCCGCGCCGCGGCCGGTCCGGTACCACGTGCCTAGCTACCCCTTTACCCCGCCACCCGCTGCCCTGCGAATTACTTCCTTAGTCTCCCGCGCAGCTTACTTCAGAACGGATGTAATTGTTGACCTACGTAGTGAGTGACTTGTGTTTTGTTTACGTAAGCGTTGACCATGCCTTATTCTAACGTAGAATATTTTAATATGTTGATGTGTCTAGGGAAATGTGACTGTAATTATGCAGAAGCACGCAGACTCTACCAAGAACGTTTTGCGAGTCTACCATTACCGTCGGCGATGGCATTCCAACGTTTGCACATACGTAGGTGCAATACCGGCAGTGTGCATGGACGAGACCAACATCGAGCTGATGCAGGCAGACCGAGGACTCAAAACAGTGACATCGAGGAACGAGGAGCAAGTCTTGGACTTGTTTGAGCACGATCCAACGCGAAGTACGCGCGCAGTGGGACACGAACTGGGAGTAAACCATATGCGCGTTTGGAGAGTTCTCAAAGAAGATGGCCAGCACCCATTTCACTATCGTCGCGTCCAATCACTACTTCCCTCCGACTATGAGCCAAGACTAGAATACAGTAGATGGGTACTCGACAAGATCGAACAAGATAGTGATTTCCTTTATTGGATACTGTTCACCGACGAGTGCTCATTTGTTAGAACAGGTGTTTTTAACTCTCCGCGGCCGTCAAGTAGACATCATAATAAATTGATACTTACATTTAAATTTCATTAGGTAGATAAGGTTTATGTGACAGATGCGGCGACTTTGTTTTTTTTTTAAATGTAGTGAAGTGAAGTGTTAAATGTAGTTTTAACAATTATCAATTGTTCATAAATCGTGTAAACCAACATTTTCAAAGATCCATTCGTTAAATTGATAAACAACAGCTGACAAGGTCACGAACTTGTGTAGAAAAGTAGGTAAATAAGCGGCGGCGCGGTGCACCGGCCGCAGCGGTACAATCAAAGAGAACAGCGCGCGGCGGCAAGATAAAAGAGAGCCAACGCGTGGCGGGAACGTTCTACCTTTCTCTATCTATCTATCTAGATTTCGCGTCATCGCTTCATGCAGAATTGCAGAGGTATGAAATCAGTCAAACATTAGAAATATTCATAATTAAATATTTGTTTTAATTATTTTTGTTGAAGAATTTTTATAAATGACTTGCTTTATTACGTATGTATATCGATTCTGAAAACGTGGGTAGAAGGAACAACAGGGTTTTTGTTACATATTGTATGGTTGCACGTTTCCTTGATTTACGAAATGCTGTAAGCGAAATTTTAATTCGTCATAAAACAGCAACGCCGATGTTAACTGGTATGGAATTGACAATATTAACATCGCTTCTTAACATACTACGCCCACTAGAAGCAGCGGCCAAAGAAATATCTGGCGATAAATATTGCTGAAGTGGCAAAGTCATTCCATTAGTGCACTGCATGATATCAAAACTCACAAACCTAGTCATTGAAGAATATTTAATGAAGGAGGTACAAAAACCCACTATTACCGAAATTAGTAAACGAATGGGCGCCATTGAACAGGTATCATCATTAGCTATTGCTACAATATTGGACCCAAGATTTTAAAAACTTCATTTTGAAGATGCTTTGGCGTGCGCAATTGCCGTCAGTAAAATTAAAGAGATGATAAAAAAAAATCAGCAAGATGAATCTACTGTGGAATCTGACTCTGACAATTCAGACAAAATAAGTTTATCATCGGATCTCTGGAGTGATCACCATAAACTGGTCCAGCGGAATTGGAAAACAAATAAGTCTTTCAGATGAGTTATCGCTTTATTTGAGGGCTCCAATCAGTAGATTTAACGAAATCCCATTAGAAGTGTGGGCAGACTATAAAATACAGTTCCCAACGTTATACAATGTGGCATTTAAATATTTAACTATGGTGGCTAGCTCAGTTCCATCTGAACGACTTTTCTCAAAAGCCACACAGGTTCTTACACAGCAAAGAAGCAGATTGCAAGCCAAAAGGGTAAATAAAATTTTGTTTTTGCAAGGTTTGGAGAAAAAGTACTGGGATTTATAAATCTTTCATATTGGTATGGTATAAAAGAAAAAGCTGCTATTCTTTACGCGCAGATGCTAAACATGGCTTTTGGGTCGTATGGCCTTGGATTCTTTTTCGTATGATTTATAAATAAAGTTGATTTGTTTCTTCTCTCTAAAGTGTTTTTACTCATAATTAACCTGATCCCTATTTAATATTATAGACTAGTTAAATACAAGTAATTACTTACGATATTTTTAAAATATCGATATATTTGTTCGATATATCGCAAAGTATCGATATAACACTACTATATTATATCGAAAAAAAAATCGATATTTTTTTTACATGAACATCCCTACTGTGGCGCACGACGAGAACTGTTGTTATTTAGGTGGCCGACTACTGGGTTGCGAATTTTGATTGCAGATCCAGTGCTCAGCCATAAGTGGCTGACTACTTGTTTCCTTGGGAATATCTTAGATTCAGGTAAAATTAACGGAGCGAATTATTTTCAATTTGCTCATTACTTTTGGGCTTAACTTTTCTAGTGTATTTTACCAGTAGTCAGCGTCGTACAAATGTAATTGCATGTTAGTGGCCGACCAATGGCTCTACGAATCCAGTAACCAGCCGTCAGTTCTATTGCACTAAAAGCACCTTAAAGCCTTTTTAATCAGAGTTCAATTTATGCACAGTTAAAGAACAATTGACAGAGGCTATGGCGGCGATTAGAAAAGGAATGAAAATTAGAGAAGCCAGTCGAGTTTTTAAGGTTCCGCGAGGGACGTTACAGGATCGACTACATTTAAGGGTTCCAGATTTGCACCGTAAAATGGGACCGGATTCAATGCTGACCAAAACTGAAGAAACTACATTGAAAGACTAGTGTATACCATTAGCGAAATGGGGCTTCCCATTAAAACGTGATGATCTCCTCAATACCGTCCATAATATTATATCTGAAGATAAAAGACTAAACCCATTTGTAAAAAAATAGACCAGGGAAGAAATGGTACCAATCATTTCTGATACGAAATCCCGAGTTAAGTGAGAGGACACCTTAAAATATATCTAATGGTCGAGCCGCTGTAACTGAAGAAGGTATTCCGAAGTGGTTTGCTGAACTTATGAAGCATTTAGAAGACATAATGCAAGTGATATTTACACCGACCCTGACCGAATATTTAACGGTGATTAAACTAGTTTTTATATATGCCCCAGACTGGAAAAGTCATTGCACCAAGAGCATACAAAAATGTCTACCAAATTGTAAAAGGCAAGGAAAAAGAAGCTGTTACTGTCCTTATATTTATAACGGCTTCCGGGAAAATTATACCTCCTCGTGTAGTTTTTCCGTACGTAAGACCACCAAAAGATGTTATTAACAGTATGCCTGATAGATGGTTATAGGGAAATAAGGAAATAAGTCAGAAACAGGTTGGATGACTTCAGAATGTTTTCACGATTATATTTTTAACGGTCTGAACGAATGGAAAAGAAGACAAAAAAAAATCTGTTTTCATTTTTGTTGGCCACAAAAACCACTTAACAATGCGTCACAGCGAATATTGTAACGAAAACGGTATTATCCTTTATGCACTTCCACCAAATGCAACACATTTGATTCAGCCTGATGATGTTAGTGTATTTAAACCATTCAAGGTAGAATGGAAAATACCGTGTACGAATGGGCAACTCAACCTGAAAATGCCAATAATGTTTTGACCAAGGCAACCTTTTTATTGAGACAAAGAAAATTTGTCTAGAACAGTCATCAACGGTTTTCGAAAATGTGAATTATATCCATACAATCCAAACGCTTTGGACTACTCAAAATAAGTGCAGAATAATCTTGAGAAACATCATAACGCTACTAGGAATTCGAAATCTCCAGGTACCAAAATTAAGAACAGGCATTTGAATACCGCCATCAAGTATAATCATCTAAGTGACAAGCTATAAAATGCTGGAGTAGACACAACAACTGTTATCAATGTTTTGAGTGCGGCAATTAATATGACCGGACCTGAAAGTTTAAATTCAACAAAAAATTCAACTATAGATTCCAAAATTGATAACATTTCTGCCTGTGGTATTGATAAAAACAAACAAAAAAAAGCATCAGGATCAAATAAAATTATTGACATAAGTTTGCCAATTATAGGTGATTACACATTGGAAAATAATTTAAATACATTAAGAGAAGAAGAGGTATTCTCGAACGAATTCTAAATCATAACCGACATTACAGTGATTCACCAAAATGGTGAAATTCAAGATCAAACACCAATATTTGTTGCAAATGGTCAAAACGGCAACTGCGTTAAAGAATGGCCCACTAATCAGACACCGAAATCAATTTCTGAAAAATATATCGAAAAGAAACACATTAAACTAGGAATAAGAACTAATCATGGTATAATTCATGAAGAAAATAAATAATAGTTAAAAAAACTAAAAAACACGCTTTAAAAACCAAACTAAAAAAGGAGAAAATAATTTAATTCAATTAAAAAGCGTGGGGTGCTTTTTGAGGTATTTTTATAATAGATTAATTATTAGACGATGGTGCGACCATGTCACTTATCGATAGTTCGCTCGCCACCAACCTAGCAGGTCCGTGTGTTCCTCTGTCGTTAAAAACCGCGGGTGGCTACGGTGTAACAGACTCAACTTAGCGAGTGGTACAAGTGCGCGTTAAAGGTCCTAATGGACAGTGCCATAACACACAGTCGTACAATAGTAGATATAAATCTACCAATGCATACAGTGTCCGCGTCGTTAATGAACGAGCCAAGCCGTTGGGTTGGGTCATCCATGGACCGTTTGATAACTTTAATAATGATAAAGAAAGTGTAAATTGCATGACCATTTCCCTTCCTGATTTACATGACCTAGTTAGGTCTTAGTTCGAGCTAGAAGCCTTAGGCATCTCCGAGAACACTAGGAAACAAAGACATTGAAAGGACAGTAGCTGTGTTTGACAGCACTAGCCAACGTACGCCTGACCATTCACAGTGGGAGGTGGGCCTGTTATGGAAACATGACAATGTTTATTTGCCTAACAACTATAACCAGGCCCGCTTAAGATTATATGGCATCGAGAAACGTATGCGCAAAGACGCTAGTTTCGCAGAGGCTTACTCAGCACAAGTCAGTAGGCTATAAATATTGTAATTTCGCCGTATACGATCACTACATAAGTGATGAGTGCGACTTTTGTTTATATTTTTTTTTTTTTTAATAAAAATAAATCACAATGAATATTAATAGAAAAGGTTGAAAGAGATGATTGCAACTTACAAAATTAATATGTTACGATTTCTTGTGTGATTATTTTTCCAATGGTTTTGAGTATGGGATGGTCTCTACGTACCAACTAGGTGCACGTGTTAGTATTTACCAAATTCTATCATTAAGAAATGAATCGTGATAGCAAAACCGAAAACATATGTGCTGCAGGTAATTATTGATAACGTTTTTTTTATAGATGGAATCAAAAGATAATAATTCTAACAATAATCCACCATATCAAGAAAATCCTCGTATTACAGAGGTCATAGTAGAAAAATCTCCCAGTGGAAGAATACAAGTGCTATCGAATGACAGAGTTATTTTGAAAAGAACAGAATCAGGAAGGTTATTGCCATTTAAATTACCACATTGTGCTGCACGTAAAGAAGAACTATTGGAGAATGCTATTGGCTTACCGGAATCCACTGTTGTATGTATTAGAATTCGATACATGTATTATTTATTATTAACAAGAATCTTGACAATTTGTAATAGTTCGTTTTCTTTTCAGGATGATGTACTGGGAAAAATTTATATTCCACCATCAATGATTGAACATGAAATGGTCAATGAGCCTAGCAATGAGCCTATGAAGTATTGATGAAGAGAATCCTATATTAGAATCTGCTCCACCTAGGTCGTCTGTAGGTTTCACTAACCACATACACTGGTAAATATGTATTTTACCTACATTATTATATTCTTTATAATGTACTTATTTATATTTTAGGCTAATAACGTCTCTTTCGCTGATATTTTACCCACGGATCTTGCTGAGGCATTGGCATTTGATTCGGGTAGCGAGGCGAGCGACGATAAAGAGTACTCTGAAGAGACTATTCGTCAAATCTTGGAGTCAAATGACGATGACATTCAAGAAGATGGTCCGCCAGCATTGGCAGATGGTGTTTGTTAATTGGTCATGTGATTTTCAAACTTTTACAGGAGTCCAGGAAATTTACACTGAGCAACCACGACCAACAATAATGATAACTGATCCTTTTGAACTATTTATTCTCTTCTGTCTGGGACCAAAATATCATGAACGATATTGTATGCGAGACTAACGAATACACGTGGCAGACAATTGCGCGAGTTATGCCCGGTTTCTGAGGTCCTCTTATCGGTAGTTCATTAGCGCTATTGGTTTTTAGGCGCGGTATGCGCCCGGTTTACGTAAATGAAACTATGTCCATCGTTGTAGTAGGTTTATATTCCTCTTTCACACAGTATACACATTATATCGGAACGAAGGAAATAGAACACACAATTGGCTATTATGGAATATGAAACATACAATAATTACGTTGCTGAGCTTTTCAGCCTCTCTCAATATCTTAGTTCTACCTTCTACCCATTCAAAAACTGTCAACCATAGACCTCTCGTCTGGAGACAAAAAATAGTGTTGCCACCAAACAAAGAGTGGGAACCATAGATATTAGTTTGGTTCGCCACACGACCCCCTACGGAGAATTACAAGGTATCACACAAAAATTAAATTAAAAACATATAAGATAAAACTTTAAATCTAGAACATCCCTAAATTTGACCCGTCTGCCAGCTCTGGTGGTGACAGTGCGTGAAGGGAATGGAGTAGTTGGCGTGGAGGGAGTTGGTTGAGGGCAAGGAGAATCTGGAACAGGAAATTCAACAGGTGGTGAGGAAACCACTTCAAGAGTCCAGATATACTGGCTTAACACGGTCTACGCTGACCGTAGCCTCTCTTCCATTCATCTCCAAGGTAAGGGTTTTGTCCCTTCTCCTCAGGATGCGGTATGGGCCAGTGTATGGAGGTTGTAGAGGCCGTCGAACCGTGTCGTCGCGGAGTAAGACATGGGTCGACGTCGCCAAATCTTTGAAAATGAAGGTTGACGGTCGAGCGTGTCGTGAGGCTGGTATCGGACGGAAGATATGGAAATTCATAGTCGCAGAAGTAGGGCCTCCAATAATTGGTTCCGACTTCCTTGCTCATTACCACCTTTTACCAGACTGCGCCCATGGAAGGTTGCGAGATGGCAAAACAGGGTTTTTTTTATTTTTTTATTTATGCCAAATGTTGAAGACCTGAGAGAAATCAAAGCACAATTTTTTTACATAGCTGGATATCCAAATGTCATTGGTTGTGTAGATGGATCGCACATACCAATTCAATCTCCTGGAGGTGACCAAGCAGAACTATTTAGAAATAGAAAAGGTTTCTTTTATACGTTCTTATATTGTCGATTATACAGACAAATTCTTTGTTCTCTGACTGCACACAGGTACATAACTGAGATCCTAGAGCCCCATGTTATCAGTTTTGCTCCATTCATAGGATCAGATTTTGTGTTTATGCACGATAATACACGGCCCCACACTGCGCACATAGTGTGTGATTACCTTAATGAAATCGGTATAACCCAGATGGACTGGCCAGCACGATCGCCAGACATGAATCCAATAGAACATGTCTGGGACATGATTGGACGAAGGGTCCGGGCAAGAAATCCAAGCCCTAGAAATGTTGAAGAGCTGAAATTGGCGCTGGTTGTAGAATGGGGCACTTTGCCACAAGAAATGAATAGACGTATCCAACCCCTTATAAGGCACGAGGAGGCAACACGCGCTTTGAATTCTATTAATTTTACTTTTGTCTTATAAATTTGCTCTGTCCTTACGCATTACAAAACATTAAAAAAATCCACATTAACCACTTTTATTGTTTCTTTTTAAAGTAAATCCTAATAAACCCTTAATTTTGTTTTTATTTTACATATAATAAACAAATGAAGCGAAAACGATAAATAAAAGACATCAAATGTCAAAAACGAATGTATTTTTTTGTGTCCCTCTAATTTTTCCGGTGTGTGTATGAAACCAACGTTGATAGCGGACTAATCGTCATAAATATGCTATTGACTACTCAGATCAGATGGGTAGTTATTCTTGAAGGTTGCGTTGGTTCCAAAAACTGGCTATAGAGCTCTTATTTAGCACATCTTTGATTAATGCTTTTATTTTGTTCAAAAAATCCAAAAATCTGACATCAAAAAAATATACAATAACGACATTTAATGAAAATATTTGCCGTGAATTGATGGGTCTAGACAAACCAAAGAGACAAGGCTGAAATATCCAGGATTGCTCAGCTAGACACCAATTTGGAAAGACTGCGTTGGTCGACCATCGCAACAGAACAGTTTAGTTTGCAAATAAATTCCATTATATTCTATTTAGAAGAAGATGCATCCACTGCTATGAAAAGAAGAGAGATGAAGGTGTGTCAAGTGTAGAAGCATGTAAAGTAACAAAGAAAGTCAATACGGTGTGCTTACTTTGCCCTTTAAATCCCAGTGTGTGCTCCCAATGCTTTGCTGAATCCATAGCGCCATTGTAAGGCAGAAATTATGTCATTTTATGAATAAAACTAAGTTTCTATCACTTAAATTTACTTTTTCATTTCTGTAATTAACCTCCTAGTAATCCTATAAATTTGAAGATAAAGCATTTTTTTTATTATAGGTAAAAAATAAACTTTGCGTCTGGCAGCTTCATTTTTCTGTAGCAGCAAGCCACGCACTACAAAAAATATGAAATTTCGAGGTCGTGGCGGACCGCATGGCTGGCTAGTAAAAACAGTGAGCCCGCCAGCGGCCTGTACGACCTGCTTCACTCGTTGTAGATTCTTCACCGAGGCCTGCCCAGGTAGGCAAAATTGCAGCCTGCTGCAGACCGCACGGGCTGCTGCACTGAAAAATTCTATATATGGGTGGCGGTGAGGGTGTTAAATAAAGTTTAAGTATTTATGGAAACGGAATAATAACAAAAAACTATGTAAGTTACGTTGTTAGTTTAGCTCGAGGAAGAGTTCGGTCATCCGACCCTAGTGCTACAGTATGCCATAAAGAAGGTGAGAGATTTACCCAGAGTGAAGGAGAGTTGCCGGGAGCTGGGAAAATTCTCATCAACGGTTCGAAACTGTTTATCGCTACTAAAGAATATTCATGCAGAGGGCTATATAAATAACCCGCAGCTAGTAAATGACCTGCTGAGAAAGCTGACGCCTATACAACGTGCGCAATACGGTGGCTTCGCAATGATATTGGATAATGCACAGGGGGGGGATTTTTAGTAAATAAAAATGTTTAGTGATTGCCAAAAAATATAAAATCAATTTTTAAAGCACTTTCTACCAAAATCTACCAAAATTGAAGGACGTAACAAAACGTATTTCCATCTTACATTTTCGTTCTGTGGCACACAAGTAACTTCTCATTCCGCCTTTTTCGCAAACTTATTTAAAGTTCTTTAGAAACTATGTAAGTATTAACAATTTCTAAATGTAATGAAAAAGTCATTGGGCGTATCTGACCCGCTTTGCGAAGAGTGGCGGACATTAATCAAAATAGTTTAAAACTAAGGGGAATAATATGACCTTTCATTGTATATAGTTATTTATTTAAAAATCGATGGAGAAAAATGTACAGGATCGTTTAAAAAAAATAAAAAACAAACGGTTTCAGCGGATTTTATTCCATCATTAAAGGCATAAAAGAATTTCGATAGCATACAGCATGGTGCACTGATGAGCCGATATTTAGAGGCATGTATACGCTGTCTCTTTCGCACATTAGTTGGGCCTTGGGTTCGCAAACTAGTTTTGTTGCGCTCGCGCACTGACTCACCGCCCTCTGCGCAGTCCTTCGTTAGCTATCGTTGCGACCTGTACGTTTATCCGTTTTGTTTTGTTTATTGTTTGATCGACTACGTTAGCGTGTTTTATGGACTCTGGTTACTTGCTTTTGGATTCGATTTTCGTTGATATGGAAAGACAAAACAGTTGTGTGTCGTGCAATCGATCTGTGTTACGTCGATGAAAACACTGTCTTAAAGGAGTGTTTCTCGAAAGGTACCGGGATCTTGTAGTGTTGTTATTACAAGAAATCATACCACGTGAGGTAAGTACTCTGTCAGTACACCGTCTATCTATCTATTTACTAAGAAAACAGGCAGGAGCAGAGCGGTAGGAAGCGAGTCTTTATCGACCGATTTATTGTTTATTTATTTATGCTTTGTTTTACACAATCTTATTATGGTACAGAAGCAAACGTAATGCTAATTATTTTACCTATACCAGTTAACCTTACAAAAGTTCTGAGAACTTATAGTTTATGCATAAAGAACAGCAATTAAGGAATTCAGTGCAATAAAAATGACTTTTCGAAACTACTTTCTAATAATCTCGTTGTTGGGTGTTTAGTTTTTATATACACTGGTCAGCAAATAAACCGAGCCACCCGCTACCTAGGAACTCTGATTCGATTTTCTCAAAAAGTATAAAACTTAAAACTATCAAAGTTATACCTACAAAAAGTGCGTTTCATGGTAATTAAAATGACTACAAATTAATTCGAAAGTAGCGTCAACTCACATTGTAATCAAGCAACAAACAAAATGCTAACGATTTGCTCTGTTTTCACCAGTTTGAAATTAGCGTTCTTTTTCTTTACAATGAGGGTAGTCGGTTATTTCTTATCATTTCTTTAGTTTTTGTCCATTGTTTGCTCAGACGCGTGTGTTTTTGCAACTTTTTTCGATTAATAATGGATACAACACCTCAGGAAGCAGCTCAAGCTGTAGCATTATTTCAAGCAGGCATTGCGCAACGTGAAGTCGCTCTAAGGCTTCGAATCAGCAGATTTTCGGTGCAACGAGTTTACAGACGATACCTAGAGACTGGAGCATTCGATCGCCGTCCAGGTACGGGCAGACCTAGGGCTACATCAGCAGCAGATGATCGTTATATCCACATTACTGTTCTGCGAAATCGCCACCTCAACGCAATTCAAATCCAACAAAGTCTGCGTGACGAACGCCAAGTGGTCATAAGTTCAGATACCGTCAGAAGGAGACTTGCTGAACGGAACCTGACCCCAAAAAGAGCTGCAACAGGCCCAGCATTAACGGTAGCACACCGTCGAGCACGACTTGAATTTGCTCGAGAGCATAGGGATTGGACATTAGAGCAGTGGAGTAATGTACTCTTCACTGATGAGACCAGGGTGAGTCTACATGGAAGTGATCGACGTCAGAGAGTATATCGTCGCCCTGGAGAACGTTATTCTCAGTGTTGCATCGAGGAAACTGTTGCTTATGGAGGAGGATCTGTAATGGTCTGGGGCGGCATCTCGTTAACAGCACATACAGCGTTAGTTTTCATCGAACCGACGGGCCGTACACGTGGACTGACTTCTCATCGCTACATTACTGAACTCCTCGCAGACCATGTGGTACCTTACGCAGGATATATCGGACAGGATATGCAATCGATGCATGATAATGCACGGCCTCATGTTGCTCATGTGGTGACCCAGTATCTACGCGACGTCAGCATTCGTACGATGGACTGGCCAGCTCGAAGCCCGGACTTGAATCCGATAGTGCACTTATGGGATGAGCTGAAACGTCGGGTTCGAGCCCGGGTACCTGCTCCAACAAGGCTTCCAGAGCTGCGAATCGCAATTGAAGAGGAGTGGAATACAATTCCTCAAGATTTTATCATCAGGCTCGTAAGGTCGATGAATACAAGGATGCTGGCAGTTATCCGAGCAAGGGGAGGGAATACGGAATATTGATCAAAAACTTTTTTTTGATTTTATCTTTGTTTTTGGCTTTATTTTTTTTTTTTCACTTTATCATTACTAACGATTGTCACGACTGGAAAACGACTCTTCTTTGTAAAATCCTTAATAAACACTGAAATATTGATTAAACCCAATGAGTTTCCTTTCATTTTAATCACCATGAAACGCACTTTCTGTAGGTACAACTTTGATAATTGTAGGTTTTTTAGTTTTTGAGAAAATCGAATTAGAGTGCCTAGGTAGCGGGTGGCTCGATTTATTTGCTGTCCAGTGTATACAGGGTGTCCAAGAACCTGGCGTCCAACTGGATTCCCACGATGCCCCAAGTTCTAACAGTACTCAGAAAAATATTTTAAAAAATCCACCCCATGTACTTACAGAATTATACTGATTTCAAAAAAAAAGGGGAAATGAGCACCCTGTGACATACTTTTGAATGCTGTGACTGCTAATGCTGATAATTTCGATATTTCTTGGAGGTTTTGTAATCTAGGGTATTGCTGTGTCTAAATAGAATGTAAAAATAATGTACTTATTGTACCATTTTAAAATAAAATATTATTTTAACTAAAGGTGATATGGAAAACTATTGAATTTCGCAACTTTGACCGACTGTAGTGTAAAAAAAATGTACCAAAATAGTATGGCAAGTGACGTCAAATTTTGACGCGTTTATTCCTCTTTTTAAAAAGGTATAATACTTACACATTAATTTGAAAAAAAAAATTTTTGATAATATTTTTACTCAACAACCCAATTTTTACGATGTCTTACAGAATTCTTAGAAAGAAAAATTTACGACGAATTGAATCTAACCTCTAAAGAATTACTATTGTATGCTCATAAAAATAACAACAGGCCTCTCAAAAAACAGGTTAGACCGTAAGGGACGGTATGTGCATGCATCTCACCATAGTGATTCGTTATTACAACAGGAGGGAGCAAGACAGAAACTATCTTTGCGATTTGCTGGTTCTTCTTTATGGTACCCCATTATTCAGGTAAGAGTGAGGGAGAAAAAGGTTAGAGGTGCGAGTGAGATAGATAGTGACGCTATCTGGGATCGTGCTATTTAGGATAACAGTACGGTCAGTACGCGTCACTGCCTCCTGCCGTTACTACGCACCTCTCTCTTATTGTTACCATTGATCACGTACTACGATTTAAAGCTTTGTTTATTGGACTCGATTACTCTTTGTGCTCTGGACTTTGAAACGAACTCTTTACGACGACCTTTGCCTGTGTTTGGACAGTTTGTGTTTTGTGTGTGCTACCATGGCGACCTACACTCCGCAAGAATACGCAAATATGCACTACATTTATGGAGAATGTAGAGGTAATGGACGAGCTGCAGCGAGACTTTACAGAGAAAGGTATCCGAGGGCTACGCGATATCCCGACCATCGAGTTTTCATTAATGTGCACAGATCACTATGTGACGGGCGGTTCCCCAATCAAGTAGCTGGTGAAGGACGACCCGTAAATGACTTCATACGCGATGAAGTTTTAGAGGCGGTGTCGGCAAATCCAAGCATCTCTGTGCGAGGAATAGAAGCTGATACGGGGATACCGAAGAGCACAGCACACAGTATTCTCCAAAAAGAAGAATATCATCCGTACCACGTACAGCGAGTGCAAAGTCTTTTACCTCGAGACTATCCGAGCCGAGTCGCGTTTTGTGAAACAATCCTGCAAAAACATCGAGAAGACGAAAACTTTATCGACAAAATTTTGTGGTCAGATGAATCAACATTTAAGAAGGATGGCTACATGAACCTACACAACTTGCACGAGTGGCATGTGGAAAATCCGCACTTGATGCGAGAAGATAGATCCCAGTACCGGTTCAAAGTGAACATGTGGACCGGTATTCTCTGTTTGAATATTATTGGTCCATTTGAGATGCCCGAGAATTTGACTGGCGAATCATATTTAAATTTTCTTCAAAATGATTTGCCAAACTTACTAGAAGAGACCCCACCAGATATGTGGTTCCAACACGACGGCTGTCCAGCACATTTTCGCGTATCCGTTAGAGAGTTTTTGGACGAGCAATACCCGAACAGGTGGATTGGGCGATCAGGAACAATCCCGTGGCCAGCCCGCTCACCTGACTTAAATCCGCTGGATTTTTTTTTCTGGGGAACTATGAAGGAGCTCGTTTATGCGAAGCCCATTAATGACATCGCTGACCTTCGTGAGAAGATAACACAAGCAGTGCAGGTGATACGTCAAAAAAGTTACTCGCGAAACATAAAGCGGTCCTTTTTAAGGAGAGTGAGAGCTTGTATTGCCGCGGGTGGTCAACATTTTGAACATTTATTGTAATAAAATATCTTTAAACTAACATTCTTTGCTTTTATTCTACTGGGAACCCATCTACCTGTGTGTATTTCCTTCTTGCTCACTCTTGGAACCGAAGTAAATAATAGTAGTAACATAACAGTTTCTAAGATAAGAAAGGGTCCGACAGTTACCGTTAGTAGGTAGGCACTTCGTAAAAATTGGGTTGTTGAGTAAAAATATTATCAATTTTTTTTTTTTTCAAATTAATGTGTAAGTATTATACCTTTTTAAAAAGAGGAATAAACGCGTCAAAATTTGACGTCACTTGCCATACTATTTTGGTACATTTTTTTTACACTACAGTCGGTCAAAGTTGCGAAATTCAATAGTTTTCCATATCACCTTTAGTTAAAATAATATTTTATTTTAAAATGGTACAATAAGTACATTATTTTTACATTCTATTTAGACACAGCAATACCCTAGATTACAAAACCTCCAAGAAATATCGAAATTATCAGCATTAGCAGTCACAGCATTCAAAAGTATGTCACAGGGTGCTCATTTCCCCTTTTTTTTTGAAATCAGTATAATTCTGTAAGTACATGGGGTGGATTTTTTAAAATATTTTTCTGAGTACTGTTAGAACTTGGGGCATCGTGGGAATCCAGTTGGACGCCAGGTTCTTGGACACCCTGTATGTGCAGAATGTTTTATCTTGTTTCAGATTTCGTTTGACGGTACAAGATCTATATGCCACCCTTGCTGGCAGAGATATGATCGAGCATCGCAAAACCAGCAATTAGATTATGTGCCACCCGAGCCAATACAAGAAGGCGCAAATCAAGGAGAAGTTGGAGAGGCGGTCCAACAAATAGAAGTTGGGGATCAACAAGGTCCTGGTTTTATTACTGTTACTGGATATAGACGTGTATCAAATACAGCGAGACGCTGTATATTTCTAAACTGCTGAGGTATGACTACACATCGCGTGCCAAGCTACGCCAAGTTTTATCTGTTGCACAATCACAATTTATACATACCGGAACTTGCACGAGTTTGCCACCCGCATTTAGTTCAAAATGATTGGGAAGAACTTGTGAATGCCCCGACAATACATGAAAGCTTTAATAATGCTCATGTACTTGACATAATTAATTTGTATAAATGGGGATTAGAAAGCAGGTCTGAGATGAATTTTGAAAATATTGAAACAATTGATGACAACCACTTCCATTTTTGGACGGCTTTGACTAAAAATCAGTTCATGACTATTTTAGACCAAACACCGTCTCTTCGTAACAGGTCTGATCGTCCTGCTACCACTTTAGGAATGTATTTGACTAAAATAAGAACTGGTCAATCTGATGAGCGCTTAGCTACGAAATTCCAAATATCTAGAAGAACATTAAGCTGGGTACTGACCGGCGTTACGGGGCGTAATGTAACGTGTTACACAGCGAGCATTCATGCAGTCAGTACGTCGTGTTACGGGAAAACCAGCAAGCAACGAGCCGCTCGTTGCTCGCTTTGAGTGCTCCACCCGGCTGTCGGTTTTTTGGCGAATCCTTTGACTATTACGCGGTTCAGTCAGTACGCCGTTGCGAGTCGTCACGAGCGCACATGATCACCCGTTATTCCTCTCGTAATTATATCAAGTTTCAAGAAGCATGGAGTGGAATAAAGAAAAAACTTTGTATTTTATTGAAAAATACAAAGAAGAAACACTGTTGTGGAACCCAGCTTACCCAGAGCATTATAACAAATTAAAGAAAGAAGACGCTTGGGATAGATTGGCTTCGTTACTCGACAGCGAAAGAGAAGCCTGTAAAAAGAAAATGACAAGTTTACTGGCATCATTGAGGAGGGAAAAACAGAAAACTAAACAATCAACTGGTACTGGAAAAGGTACGTAATTATTTATTAAGTTTAACGCGGGTTATAGTAGGGGGGGTGGTGGAAATTAGTGAGGGAAGTAGGTGTTTCCAAGCTAGTGTGGGGAAAACAATATAAACTCGGTATTAATCTGTATAGTGCTTCTTTTTATTTAAAATAATTCAATATTAATTACAAATTAAATTTCAGGTGCAGATGAAGTTTACCACAGCACTTGGTTCGCTTACAAATCCATGTTATTTCTACTGGATAGAAATACACCTCGTGACACAACAGATACTGTAAGTCCATTTTAAGCATAATTTTCTTGCCAACTTACAGACCCTTGCTGAATACAGTATTCAGCAACTTCATTACGAATATTGTGAGCAGATGTTGTAGCCCTTCGCGGTCTTATTTGCAAAGCCGGCGCCAGACATGTGTTCAAATACGCAAATACCTACAAAGTCGCGAAGTGTGGCACTGACATTTGCGTATTTGTGCAAAGTTTGAACACATATTTGTAGTTTGCCATCATGTGTCGGTTTTTAGTGCGCACATCAAAGTAAACAAAGTTCAAAGTTTGTGCGGCCTGCCACACTAGTTGCAGTGTTTAGTCGCGTGTGCGCCGCTGAACGGAGCAGTTGTATGCAATAATTAATCTGTGAGTGGTATTTTGAGCGTCAATAATGGAGTGGGGTAATGACGCAGTAATAGAATTTATTGAGCTACTTCAAACAGAACCCTCAATATGGAATCCGAAAAACAGGGATCACAAAAATCGAAACCTGGTAAACGACGCATGGATTAGAATAAAAAATAGTTTCTCCGTGCCGTTTACTGTAGAAGAACTTAAAAAGAAGAGAAATAGCCTACTAACACAGTACAGAGATAATTTGAAAAAGATTAAAGACTCAACAAAAACAGGCTCAGGAACAGATGAGATTTTTAAACCAACGTGGTTCGCGTTCGATGCGATGCACAATTATATGGGTTCCGTATACGATTATCATCCAACATTATGCACTGAGGTGAGTAAATAGACAGATAAGTTATTTCATAATATTATTAAAAACCAATTATTTAATGTAAAAATGCTTTATTTAAAAATGATATATTTACAATTTTACTGATTCAAAATCATATCGACAATTCGACACCTGCATGCAACAACATCGTAACTCACTTTTTGGCGATTTTGAGTTACAATCATATTCTTACTCTACAAAAAATGGAGAATTTTTTGCACTCACTTCGGTGGCTCTAGTCCTTTAAATAAAGATTTTTTTTATGTAAATACATCGTGAGTGTCCACTGAAGTTCATAAAAGAGTAAATTTAATTGCACATCATTGTCAACATTGCTCATGCTCACCAAATTACTAAATTACATTGTAAAACAAGTAAAATTTTTTGTTATTATTGGCGAGGCGGTTTCGATCCCTTTCCGTTTTGATAAGTGTGCTACGACCCTTAACCGAAATCTGTAGGATTTTTTAAAATCTTTGACGCGCTCTCCTGTAAAGTTGCTCAAAGTGAGTTACGATGTTGTTGCATGCAAGTGTCGAATTATTAAAATTAATTTCTTGATTGTAAGTACTCTGCGAACTCCTCCTGAATTTTTTGTGCAGAAATTGATCCTCTTCTAGGAATTGATGTAAGCGGAATGAGACCTGTAGGTGGGTCTTCATTTCGCCAGATTCCAGGCATTAAAACATCGTTAATTATTCGATCAAACGACTCTGGTGGTGAATAAAAATGGGATGAAGTTCTGCTTTTTCTCAAAAAATTATGTAAATATATACATGCCATAGTAACAATTGAAGCTTTATATGGTTGGAGAAGCATGGGCTTTTTGAAGACTCTGAACACTGACGTCATTATACCAAAAACGTGTTCTACCTTGACTCTTGCCTTAGATAATTTTCGGTTAAAAATTCTTTTCATACTTTGTTCAGGGTGGTGTCCTGGGTACGGTCTCATGACATTGTTACTTAATGCAAAGGCACTATCAGCCACAAACACATATGGCACATTTACATTTCTTCCTGGTAACGGACGGGGATTCGGTAGTTTTAGAGTATTGTCGTTCATTTTATCCCATAATATACTGTTTCTTAAAACACCACCGTCGCTCATTCTACCTTGGCAACCCACATCAGCAAACATAAAAAAATAGTCACTGTCTACTAAAGCCAATAGGACAACACTAAAATCTTTTTTGTAGTTTATGTACTCAGACGCACTATGAATAGGCGATTCCAACACAACATGCTTGCCATCTATAGCTCCCAGGGCATGTGGAAATAGCCTTTCAAAGCCAGCTGCTTTGATTAGCCACTCATTCGTAGATTTCGGCAACTGAAACAGAAATTAATAATTTTTGAAATTTTTTACATTCACAATGCACAATTTATGCCTAATTATAGTACTTATTATGATTGCAGGAGCGATCGGATTCGAGTATTGTACAGAGAGGCCGTTCACATGAACCGGAATCAAGTAACTTCATGGACTCAAATACAGTAAGATCTGAATCACTTGTATCAAGCAATCGAAGTGAGACTCCTGAAAACCAGTCTGATTCTTCTGTGATTCCCAAAAGACGGTGTCGAATGCAGGATGTACTAGTTGCAAAAAAACAGATGGATGAGGCATTTGCATTAATTAAAGAAAGATCCAAAAATACGAAAGCAGTCGGCGAATGTGATTTATACGGCCAACTACTCGCTGAAAAGCTTAAGTCACTACAAGAAGATCACCGACTGATATTAATGAACGAGATTGATAATTTAATATTTAGGTACACTATGAAAATCAGAAAAGAGATACATTCACCGATAACATATAATGACCAGCTTCCTATTCCAGTTAATCAACATTCTATTTATGTACCTAGATCGTCTCAGTCTGAACAATCTTCAGTTACACCACAAGAGTATGTTCTACCGGGGTCATCCACACGGCAATATTCAGCAGCTTTAAACGATTTTAAACTAAGATCTCAATCCATTAAAAAATACGATATTCAATCAACACCAACGCCATATGAAAGAGACATACGAATACAAACTGAAATTCATGAGATACCGGGGCGATCATTTGATTCTCAAACTGTGTCGCAGCAACCAAATTACATAACAAATACTAGCATCGCATGTGATTATGATAATAATATAGCATCATTTAGTATGAACAGTCTTAATCAGGAACCAGAAGTGCCTAAGAATAAGAAAATTAATATTATTTCGGAAACCACTATACGCCCTAAAAATAACAAAGATATAATTCAAGAAGCATATGAACGATGCCGTGGTACCGATATTAGTGATGATGATGAACATTACCACTTGAATGATTACTAAATTCGGATAACTTTTGATTACAAAATGACATATTTAATTATGAAAACACACTAATTTGATTATTAATCTTTATATTCATTAATTCATTATTCTTTAACTTCATGAACAATAAAGAAATGGTTGAATTTACTATGTAGTTTTCTTGTACTCACCTTCACTTCATCGCGAAGAACTCGAATCAGCGCATTACAAACTTCATATACAATAGTAGAAATAAGTTGATGAGAAATTTTAAATAGGTATTGCAGGCTCATATAGCTGTCACCTGTTGCTAGAAACCTTAAAGTCAATGCTAATCGAATTTTTGTAGGAACAGCAGTTCTCCATTTAGTGTCTTTCTTTGAAATTAAAGGAGAAATTCTTTGCAATATTACTTCAAAATCAGCACAAGACATTCTGCAAAAATTATCGAAGTAGCCTACGGGTCTAGGCATCAAATCTTCTAGCATATTAGTCATGAAACCACTGAAAAAAAAATGAATTGGTTAATTAATAATTAATTCAGTAAATTCAATATTTAAAAATTGCAAAGTATTTAACTTACCGTGTTCTCTTACGATACAGTGTAGACATCCATTCACGCCTTCTTCTTGGAGTTTTCACAATATGAGAATGAAAAAAAAAATTAAAGGCACTCAAATAAAACAGACTGACGGAGTCATCAAAATCGTCGTCTATTCTGTCAGCCATCTTTGCGGTAACTGTGCCCGTAAATCATTTGAAATACAAGTCTAGCCGGATACATCTGCGCACATAAAATTTGAACAAAGTTTTGAAAATGTGTGCTCAAACTTTGATCCCAATGTCTGGCGCCGGCTCAAGGGTAACATACTAGTCATATCATTGTTACCTTCTCTCCAGTTTCCTAATCTGACCTGGCCGTTCAATTCTTCGTCAAAACTACCTGCAGGGGTATATACATGAGCATTATTACCTTTTCTTAAAAAATTGTGGAGAGATGTTATTGCTGTTACGACAGATGTCGCGGTTTTCGGTTCTAACAACATTGGTTTCCGCAAAACTCTTAACACTGCTGACAATATGCCGAACACATTTTCCACTACTCTACGAGCTCTGCAAAGTCGGTAGTTATATATTCTTTCTTTACAACCACGTTCATGATATCCTGCATATACTTTCATCATATTTTGGGAAAGAGCAAAAGCTTCATCGCCAACGAAGTAAAATGGAATTTCTTCTGTTCTTGCTGGCAACGCAGTGGGCTGAGTGAGGTTTAGTGCATTATTTTTTAGTTTTTCGTTTAAAACACAGTTGTTGAAAACTCCTCCATCAGATATTCTTCCTTGACACCCAATATTTACATACAAAAAGTTATATTTCGCGTCAACAACTGCCAGTAATACGATGCTGAAGAAACCCTTGTAATTATAAAATTCACTGCCACTGTTGATCGGTGATTGCAGTAAAATATGTTTACCGTCGATTGCACCTAAACAATGTGGAAAATTCCACAAAGTATCATAGTCATTTGCTACAACCAGCCATTGCTCCGGTGTTTCTGGCGTCTGAAATAATAATTAATATTTATTTTCAGCTACGTGGACATGAAGGTGCTTCAGAACAACTGCCTGATGATTGCCCTCCGTCTGCCAAAAAAAGCGACAATGATTGCCCTCCTCCTCCAAAAAGGAAGAAATCAGTAGCCCCAAGCCCAGAAGAGATAATGGTATCTACTTTAAATATATTAAAAAAGAGAACCGAGCAAACGGAGGCAACTTCGCACAGACCTGACGAATGTGAAGCCTATGGTATGTTTTTGGCAAATAAATTACGATCTTATTCAAAGACAACAAAAATACATGTGCAGCATTATATATCAAATATATTGTTCAGTGCTGATCGCGGAGAGTATGACTATGTTGGAAATGGAATGAACAGCTACAGTTATTCAGGCTACTCTACACGACCAACAACTTCCAGAGCCTCATCGATGCCACAGACCGAAACTCCTGCATCAAATACGTCCCATCAAAATGACTATGAGCCACAGCAAAGCCCTGAAACTCCTGCATCAAATACGTCCCATCAAAATGACTATGGGTCACCAGCTATGAGTGAACAATTTATGTCAGAATTTGGTGATTTAATTTAATTTGATATGTAATGACTACATTTTCTGAATTAATACATACATAATACATACCTTTACATATTCTTTTAATGCTCCAATAAGGGCTTCGCTGACCTCTTTCACTATAAATTAGTGCTAACCGTTCCGTGACACTGATAGCTTTTCTATAATTTGTATCGTTTTTATGTACTTTTGGTCCAATTAAATTCAATAGTTCTTCAAAATCAATCGGAGACATGCGTACAAAGTTTTTATACTGTCCAGTAATCATTTGGTTTTTTAATATTGCTATCAATGACAAACCACCACATACGCCTCTATTTTTAAATAAGTTTGATGTCCAGTAACGTTTTTTCTTTTTCTTCACTTGGATGAAACAATAACTAAGTAGAATCAAAGTTCCCAATACGTCCTCGCTGTCGGCCATCTCGGAGTGAACTGGCGGCGACGGAGCACAGAGTTTTGACGAGCATGTTACGTCGATTTTAAGGACACTGCGTAACATGCTCGATGAGTAACACGCTCGATGCGAATGTTACATTACACCTTGTAACGTTGGTCAGTACCCACCTTTAGAGAGGAAGTTAAAAACAGCGAGAGAATGCTTAACTGAAGATTTTGTTCCACGTTACCTGGGTTTAAATCATATAACTAGAGAAGAAGTGGTGGCACGAAATCTTCGTATCCCAACTCATATTTTTGGTGGTAGCCAAACTGAACCGGCAGCTATTCTTGTGTTCGACGGAACATATATTTACCTTCAGAAGAGTGCGAATTTCCTTTTCCAAATAAAAACCTACAGCCTACACAAATTCCGCAACCTGGTAAAGCCTTTTCTGATCGTATGTACAGACGGTTATATAATAGAAGTCGTAGGACCATATTCAGCGACTACTTCGGATGCAACTATTATGCGCAGCCTGATGCAAGAAGATTCAGCTTGGCATTGGTATCTTAGACCTAACGACGTGTTTCTATTGGACCGTGGCTTTCGGGATTCGATCCCTGCAATTGAAGAACGTGGATATAATCCCCACATGCCGCCAACTAGAGGAAGAGGAGAACAGTTATCAACAATTGACGCTAACAAATCTCGATTAATTACTATGTGCCGTTGGGTAATCGAAACAATTAATGGACGATTTAAGAAAGATGTTGCGATGCGAAATATGATGACCGATTTCAAAATAACCGCGGCAGTTATCAACGCTTCTCGACGGCCATATGAAGATAATATATACGCCGATCAGTTTGTCGATATTATAAATCAAAATATAAATACAGAAAATGAGTTAGCAGAATACGTATCAACAAATAACTTGAACAGACAAAGAGTAGCATTCGTGCCTCTAGATGGAAACAGTCCAGACTTTGAAGATTTTCCACAGCTGACCTATGAAGATTTGATCTTATTCACGTTGGGCTCATACCATTTGAGAATCGCAAGGTCTTATTGTTACGAGCACATAAGACCAAACGGGGATTATTTAATAGAAATGTATCGACATCAACATTTAATTGATAATAAGATTTTGATCAGAGGGCGAATTCAGTCACGTCATATCCGATCGAAACAGTACTATACATATATTTTGTTAAACCCAACACAACACGGACGACAGAGTATAGAAGAGTACTACTGCTCATGTATACACGGCCGCCGAACTGTCGGGAGCTGCGCCCATATCGCTAGCATAGTTTATTATCTGTCTTGGGCCAGACATCAGGAAGCAACAGACGCACCTGCTGCCTTCTTAAATGATCTTATGCTTGATTTGGATCAAATTGAATAAAAATATTTTAATGAACTAGCATTTTATTCATATTCCTCATATCAGTTTATAACACTTGAATTTACGAAGATTCCCGTGGCTCACATTAATGTGACTAATGCCATAGTAAATCAGAGCCTTATATCATTACACTCTACTAATTTCATTTGTGTCCGCCATGGGTATGGTTTCCATACTAAGGTGCCCAATGACCTTTAAGTGGTTATAAATATAAGGAAAGGATTTATTGAGTTCGCGTTTTTTAAGTAGTATGTTTCATGCTTTTAGATTCTAACAAAAAAGTATCTGAGCGGCAGTGGGAGCTGCTGCTCAGATTTATGGATAGCAATGTTAGCAATGCCAAGGGATCCATGGCGAATGAGGGTCCCTTGGCAAAAATAACAACAACTCGAAAATGGGAGGATTTAGCAGCCCGCCTGAACAGCGAGGGCGCAGGCTGCACAAAACCCTTCTCAAAATGGCGAGAGGTAAGTAATACTAAAAGTAATGAACAATACTTGTAATATTTGTGAGCATTTGTGAAAAGATGCATGTACGTACAACAACATATCAAGCTTCACATTTCCACTTTAAGCTGCCAATCATGGCTCGGAAAGTATAAAATGCGAGGTCCACTTATACCTACATGAAATGAATAGCTTGATATTTTATAGTGTTTATAATATTACGTCAACAATTATGAGGGTCAGTGGGGCGTCTTAGGCATCCTTCATGAGCTTGAAAGAAACGTCATAGAAGGGATTTTGTAAATTTTGGACAGTAAAATTATTTTAGGCATCTGCTCATGCGCTATAGATAACTTACAATAGTTTCAATTTTATAAACTGTTATAATTTACTTATCATTTAAAAGTAAGCATTTTATGATTATTGTGTTGCTTGTTATAAACATTAAGGTTATTTAAAACTTTACTAGCATTGGAACCAACAAAAATATAATGCCCGGAGAAAGGCAGCAACGCTCCGACAGCAGGCTTTAGCTACAGGCGGAGGCCCTCTTCCCACGAAGTTATTACTAAATAACAGGGAGGAGCGCATTCTTGCTCTACTAGGGCCTGTGGCCGTGTACGAAGAGCCCACCGTCCGCATACCTTTTCCTGTTAGAGAAGACCTAATTTTTATTATAACTAGTTGTAAAGAAGTAGTGGTGGTCACCTTGAGTTGATTGAACATAAGTATTTAGAATCGGGTCACACGCATATGGAGGTCGATAGTATGCATAGCGCTATCGAAAATCAGATGCGTCTAATGCCATTTTTTTCTATGATAGACCTCTGTAATGTTTTAAGATTGGCTAGATCGAACAGAAAGCTAAACAAGATAAAAACAGCAAAGAAGCCTTATGAACCTATTGTAATATAGGTATCTTGGACCTAAAAGAGCTAAAAAACAACTTAATGTTCAATAGGTCAATTGACTCTGAAGGACAAAAGCTGCAGTGGCTGAAGGTTAAATGCTTCAGGTTTGAAAAAAAACGTCCTAACATTGTTCAATATAGGTACGACTTCGTTTCTGATTATAAAGAACTGGAAGTATTGAAAAAAGAAACACCGATTGTCTAATACTAAAAACCTGCGAAAGCGCAAGCATGAGGAAACTGAAAGTGTATTTGACTACAATAGCTATTCCGTTAAAAAAACATATACCAGGAAGCTTCCAATTACAAAATCAAAGAAAAAAGATTTAATAAAAATGTGCAACGAAAGCATTATACCTGCAGAACTACACCATTGGTATAATAATTTACCTGACAAAGAAGGTCCAGATTATCTTCCTGAAGAAGAAATCTCTGATACAGATTTTTTTTAGTATATAATGTTTTTTTATATTTTTGCACGGTTTTTACCTTCAGTTTCTACACTTAATAAAAAAATGACTGATAGCTTTAAGGAGAAGAAAAATATTTTAATTTTAAATTATTATTATGGATTAATATTATTATTTCCTTTATTCAATTAAATAACACGTATAAATTATATTTTTAAATATTAGTATACAAATATAAAAACATTTAAAAATATAAAAAATAGTAGCCCACCGGTATCGGGAACAAGGTCCAAGCTACCGGCGCGGCGGTCAGGGCTCCAGAGAGAGGAACCTCCTAACAATGCGAGCCGTGTCCAGGAGTACCGCTTATTATTTCCTTTATTATGGATAACTTTTGAGGCTATGTAAGTTGTCGTCAGTATTTGCAATAGGTACCTATTAGCTATTGCAAGTGCTTACGACAACTGTTAAGATAGAATTGTTTTTGTTTATTTTTTTAAGTTCATTTTTTTTATTTCGTTTTGATTATTAAACTTCCAATTGCTTTTTCATTTGAATTGGTCTATAGGTAAACTACTTAAGTAAGAGTTTTGTTAATTACCTGTTTATTCGAAGACTGAGTTACATGGGAAGTTTTTTTGTGATAAAAAAAAATGTTAGCCAGTCAGAAAAAGAAATAGAAAAATTAACAAGAGATGCGATTAATTCCATCACACCTTCCGACTGGAAAAAAGAAGTAAATCACGTTGAAAGATTACAACAGGAGTTTTGGGAGAAAGACCACCTTGAAGAAGAAAATGTTCGTGAAATAATTATATCCCTAGGCGAAGAGAGTTCGGACAGTGAGATCAGCGATAGCGATAATGAGACAATGACTGGCATCGAGCCAATTATATATTTTCAAGAAGATTTTTAGTCTGTAGTTTTGTGTAATAAACACTTCTTGTACCCACTTAACCAAGATTGTTTCAATTATTTTTCATCATTTTAATCATATCATTATAATAATATTACCTACATTAAATTAATTAACAAAATATTTGTTTTGTTGGAAATCTTATTGTTTATAATAATATCTTACTAGAGGATACTTGTTATGCGCACCATATCAGAGCGCCGACGCGACGTGACGTCATCGACGCCAGGTCTCGAGATGATGTGACCGGGTTGTATTGCGATAAGCCGACGATTATGACCCTTTCTCTCCCCGCGCCGATTCAACACACATGCCATGCCACGAATTATGTATTTTAAAATTGACTTTTATACCTGTTTCGAAAGCATACAGAATAGGCAAGTTGTTTTAGTTATTTGTACGATTAATGTCATAGAAATTTTTGTGACGAGACAACATTTTTGAAGCGTAATATGAAAATATTGGTAAGATATTATTCTTATATCGCTCATTATTTTAATTATTTTGTTGAATTAAGTAGTTTTAATTATGTCCATAGCTTAATTGAAGTGCCAGCTACAACATCATTTTTAATGGTACCCATTCAAATATGTTGTTTTTTTTTTGGAATTAAATGCCAAATTTTGGGTAAATATCGAAAAACCCTTAAAATTCAAATATCTCGAAAACTATTGAATTTCGGCCATACATACGGGGGGTTCAATTTGTTGCATTTTGGCCCCCTTATCAGCCCCTGACGGCTATACGTCGAATTACCAGTAACCCTGTATGATTAATGTATTGAGTTTGCATTATTATCTAGTACATTCGGATTGTATCATTGGTAGACGAAGGTTCAATTTAACGTTATTATTACACAATAATTACGTGCGAAAAACATTGCTAATAATAATAATTATTATTATACCAAAATGAAAGTTATAATGAAAAACTCTCTAAGATCGGACTACAAATATTTACAAAAAAAATGGACCAAATAATATGTATATGCCAATGTGATGTGAGTGAGTAAATGATGCAGACAAGAGCCAAGACACGACAGCAGGCACACCCACCATCTCCGGACTTGTCGCTCGGCTCCGCCTCGCAGCCGCCGGTACGCGCCTCAACCGTGAGCGCCGTGTCACCGGTCGCTGCAGTTGCGTCGAGCTCGAGCGACGAGTTTTTCTCCCCACCGTCGTCCCCAACACCAGAACGGCGGCGAGGAAGAGGACGGCCACCAGCGGGCTTGGGACCTCGAAGCCAACAGGCCTCGAACAGGGTCCCCGCTGCCGGTGGAAATGTGTCGCGCATACGATGGACCCAGTCCATGAACGAAAATGTGATGCGCGCATATTATGGGGCTACAGAGGGAGGAATTAACCTGACAGCGTACCGAGTTCGGATGCTCTCTCTGTTTCAGGTGCTTGAACCAGCCGTCGAAGTCTCGGCCCAACGATTATCGGATCAGGTGCGTGTCATTCAAAACAATCATAGATTGGATGACGCTACACTTGATCGACTGCGCTCGGAAATGCAGAATAGTTCTGCTAGTAACCCTCCTCCACCCCAGAATGTCGTGCATGCGCCTGCCGACGTTCTATTGCAGGCAAACCAGCACGATGAGGAGGAGGAAGCCAGGACTATATCTGCAGAAAACCTGTACAATGTGGACATAAGGAGCATTCTGGAAGATGCCATCTGTGAGTACCGGTTCACATCACCTGACCTTAGACCACGGCTACCACGTTTGCCCATGAATAAAAAAAACAGAGCACTGGTGTGTGCCCTGGATGCGCTGCTACCAAATTATATTGAAAGCAGCGCAGACCTTTGCGATACACACTCAATCTTGTATTGCACGGCTGTTGCGGCATGTCGTATAGCTCGTGTCAAATTCACAAATACTGATCGAGCTACACGACCGAAACCCACCGCACCAGCTTGGCAATGCAGGATTGAGCGTCGTATTAATGAGACCAGGGTACTCATCGGGAAGCTCATCTGCTTCAGGGAGGGCAATACACGCCCAAGAGTGATGCGCTTTGTGAGACGGGCGTTCTCGGGAACTAGTATTAATCCTCGAGAGTATATACCCCGTGTCACAGAGCGCATCGACTTCCTGAAGCAGAAAGTATATGCATGGGCAAGCCGTATCCGTCGGTATAGGCAAAGAGTGGATCGGTACACTCAGAATCGCATGTTCCACAACGATGAAAGGTGGGTATACAGAGCTTGGGAGCGACCCATTCCCACTCAAGGTGTGACTGACGCGCATCTACCGGATAGTGATGATATGAGTGTGTTTTGGCGGAGCATTTGGTCGGTGCCCGTCAGTCACATTGAAGGTGATTGGATGCGTGTTGTTGAGCGGGCATGTGATTCAATACCAGACATGGAGGCTATCACCATCTGTCCTCTTGATGTGGCCCGTGCAGTCCGTCCGTTGCCCAACTGGAAATCTCCAGGACCGGATGGACTGCACAATTTCTGGATTAAATGGCTACAAAAGTCACATGCTTGCTTAGCTTCACAATTTCAGTCATCTTTAGAGACTGGGTCACTACCACTGTTCTTTACGACAGGTATTACCCACCTGCTCCATAAATCGGGTAGTACTGCGGAACCTAAAAATTATAGACCAATTACATGTTTACCGACGGTCTATAAAGTTCTTACATCCATTCTTAGAGCAAAAATTTCACAACATATAGAAAGTAACGCAATTATGTCGGTGTCTCAGAATGGATGTAGGAATGGGTCCCGCGGTACTAAGGAGCTGCTCCTTATAGACATGACCATAAGCCAACAGGTTCGTAGATCCCGGAAGGATCTGTCAACATGTTGGATAGATTATAAGAAGGCCTATGACTCAGTACCACATACATGGCTCATGAGGGTGCTGGAGTTGTACAAAATAGATGCGACTCTACGCACCTTCTTGATGTCCTGTATGAGGCAATGGAGGACGGTCCTACTGTATCCAGGATGTCGACAGATCCGGGGAACCAATGAACCAATTAGGATTGAGCGTGGAATATTTCAGGGCGATAGTTTGAGTCCGCTTTGGTTTTGCTTAGCCTTGAATCCTCTTAGCACGCTGCTGGAGGGTTCAGATCTGGGCTATCGATTGAGAAGAGGTGGTCAGGTGATATCACACCTCCTTTACATGGATGATTTGAAACTCTTTGCCCCCAACAATTTGCAACTGATGGAGTTACTGAAGGTAACGGAAACCTTCAGTAGCGCCATCAGGATGGAATTTGGTGTGGACAAATGTGCAGTCATGCATGTAAAGCGAGGAGAGATTATAGAATCCGTGGGAACCAAACTTACGGATTCTATACATCTTAGATCCCTCTCCTCAACCGAAACCTACAAGTATTTGGGTATGTCGGAAGCATTAGGCATCAATGCTACCGACATGAAACAATCGTTGAGGGAGCGCTTCTTTGGCCGCCTGAATAAAGTGTCAAATAGTCTTTTATCAGGCGGAAACAAGGTACGTGCCTTCAACAGTTGGGTCATGCCGGTTTTGATGTATTCTTTCGGCATACTCAAATGGACTCAAACGGAACTTGATGCCCTGGATAGGAAGGTCCGTACATTGCTGACGGCATGTCGGATGCATCACCCACGGTCATCAGTGATGAGACTGTACATCCCGCGGAAGTGTGGGGGTCGAGGCTTTTTAAATGCTAAAACCCTCCACAACCGCGAGATTTGCAGTCTCAGGGAATATTTCCTTCACACTGACGTGGGGATGCATCGAGATGTGGTCGCAGTGGACAAGGGCCTTACCTCGCTCTCCTTGGCGAATGAGAACTGGCGCAAACCTGCAGTACTGGATACTAACGATCGTAAGGAAGTATGGCAAGGCAAAGAGCTTCACGGACGCTTTTTCCGGGCTCTTCATGGACCCGATGTAGACTTTTTAGCGTCTGTATCCTGGCTGCGTTTCGGCGACCTCTTCGGGGAAACCGAAGGTTTTGTCTGTGCGATTATGGATGAAGTTATCATGACGAACAATTATCGGAAATACATTGTCAAGGATGGTACGGTTGACATCTGTCGGGCATGCCACCGTCCCGGTGAATCAATCCGACATATCGTTTCCGGTTGTTCTCGTCTTGCTAACGGCGAGTATTTGCACAGACACAATCTAGTAGCTAGGATTATCCACCAGCAACTTGCTTTGCAGTACAACCTTGTGGAGTCTGAAGTACCATACTACAGGTATGTGCCCGACCCAGTTCTCGAGAATGGTCACGCCACATTGTACTGGGATCGATCTATCATCACTGACAGGACTATTGTAGCCAATAAGCCTGATATTGTGGTGATAGATCGACGAGAACGTCGTGCAATGATTGTTGATATCGCTGTCCCTCATGACGAGAATCTCGTGAAAGCTGAGCAAGATAAGAAAATCAAGTATCTTGACTTAGCTCACGAGGTTGTCGACATGTGGGACGTGGACTCAGCAATCATTGTACCGATAATCGTTACAGTAAATGGCCTAATAGCGAAGAGCCTCGACCAACACCTCAGGAGGCTCTCATTGCACGGCTGGATCAAGGGCTTGATTCAGAAAGCAGTACTCCTAGACACGGCACGCATAGTCAGGAGGTTCCTTTCTCTAGAGCCCTGACCACCGACATCTTGGACCCTGCTCCTGATGCCGATGGGCCACTATTTTTTTATATTTTTAAATGTTTTTTATAAGGTTGTTTTAGAAAAATATTTAAAAATGTAACTTAATATGTATTTAAATGAATAAACGAGAACATAATTATTAACAAAACCTATCCGATTCAGTGAAATCTAATATGAAAGGCATTCGTGAAATTATTTTCAAGAATGTTAGTGGTGAGACAATATTTACTAAAAGTATGCGGACTGCTCAGAAAATATCTAACACGGATTCATCAAAAAAAAAAACATCAGGACAATGATGATGATGATGGAAGTCGTATAGAAGATTCGGTAATATGAGCAATAGTTTAAGTCAAACATGGACATCTGATGTGTTTCATCAGACATATAAGGATGAAAATCATAGTGAAAGTGGCTAGAGGTAGTTCAGTTACAACTGGTGCTAGTCATCGTCGTCGTAATCATCATAAATCTGAAGATGGGGCAGGAGAGAGTACGACTGTTAAAACAATGGAGACGACTTCTGCTACAACATCAACAACGATAACGGTTCATCCTATATTAAGTCCAACCTGCGAGCGTTATAATATAATCTTAGAAAGTTTGCAATTATGGACATCTAAACAATTGGAGAAATTGAGAAAAGGTGAAATAACCAACAACGAATGTTTAGCTAGTAAACCAAACAAATAATAATTCCTGAGACAGGATGAGATAGAAAAAAAATTCTCATGACACTTGATGGTGGCAGGAAAAATATTCCTATGAAACTATGTTGTTGTGGTGAGTGCCTGTTTGTTAACATAATTAAATACCTAGTTAAAAACCTAAATGTTAGATAAAGGAGTACTATAATATATATAATTTTACAGTAGTGGTTGGAACTTCACACGATCCACTCACCCCAAAAAACGTACACGCATACGTATGGGCTGAGGATCAATCCAGCAAAGGCTCGAACGAAATATGCACGGCTGTGTACCACTGTCTAAACTCCTTGAATCTCGAAGGAAAAGAAGTTGTTCGAATGGTTGCCGATGGCTGTGGTGGCCAGAATAAAAATTCAATGATCGTAGCAATGGCGATGAAATGGTTACAACAATCAGATCCGTCGATATCAGAAGTACAATTAATATTTCCATTCAGAACAGACAGGCCATTCATTTATACCGCCGGACCGCGTCTTTGCATTGACTGAGAAAAAAATACGGTAGAAGGAATGTACATATCATTCGACCAGATGAATATTGTGAAATAATATCGGAACATGCAACGGTGCACTATCTCGTCAAAGATATACAAGTACTTGATTGAAAATCGGCAACCAAAGAAAACCTTAAGGGTACTCAGACTTGGCACTTTCAACTGAGCAAATGCAAGCGAATTATTATAAAACGTTCTCCTCGCAGCATTACCGTACGAGGTGAGATATCCTACAGAAATGATGTCGGTACTAACAAGGGTGTAATGAAAAAAAACAAAACTATTTTATCATTACAACCAGAACCAGCAAGCAACAGAGTTCAAGTAACGAGAGAAAAACTTAAAGACGTAGATTCATTATTAAAGAAACATTATGGTGAAAGCTGGAGAGGTATGGACTCCTTAGACTACTATAAGAAAGTTTTATCAGAAGAAGGTGAAGTTATTGCCAAAGTCCAAGAAGGCGAAAGTGACATTATAAATAATAATACCGAAGAATACATGATGGATGAGGTGTTAGATTTGTGTAATTTGTGTATGACTTATTTTGTAATAATTATGTATGGAATAAATATTTTTTCTATATGATGTTTATTTTGATTTATTTTATGAACATTGAGATATCCATGTAGGTACCCCTACTATGCTAATTAAATAAGCTAACTACACTACTCCCTAAGTTCGGCCCATAGTCTACAACAGAGGTTAGTATTTTTCAAACAATTATAAGTCCATATTAATCATATCAATATATCATAAGTCCAGTATGGGCATATCAATCGGCAATAAGTCCAAACTATTTTTATCTTTTTTATAGTATCTATGAATGTTATTGTTAAATTTGTTCATTAAAAAAGAATTCTGCCGACAGTTCTACAAAACTCACAAAAAGTGGCCCAATTTAACTCTAACATCTGTTGTCCCTCATGAGTGGGGAGAGACATCAACCTACAAGTGGGATCCTAATGACTTTGATGATGTCATACTGACAAAAAAAACTTTGAGTTCAACTTCCATGTAGACACCATTGATATCATATCAGATAAAGCCATCATCCCATCCCGGCCTGAGTGGATCCACGAATACGACAGCAAGGCTTTCAGAACCATCCATGGACACTTTCCTGCAGGACCTCCTCCATCCACAAAGAGTGTTGTTATGCACTATTTGACGACTGACGTATTTGATTGTAAAGAGACACTGACATTAATAGACATGGGTGTTGTGCCGACCGACTGGAGAGTGATGGTGGCGGTGCCAAAGGAAAGAGAATTCAAAGAGACTGATGCAAGGTGTTACGGAAAAATGACTCCTGAGATGAGGGCATATCAAGTGGTCACCGAGAAAAATCTAGCACATATTTAGGTACATAAAACATCAGTCCATGACATTATCGGAGGAGCAACTGACAAGAACCTTAAACAGGATGAGTTCACCAGGGGAAGGATATGACTATGTCAATATCATCATTGATTTCTCATCATGGTGCACTCACTTCCGAGCAGAACTATTAGAACCCTTGTTTACTAGTCTCGATAATCGCTTCGGCTTTTCCAACATATACAGTTTTACTCACAAATTCCCTCTGATATCCACCCTCTTATTTCAAGACAGATATGCCCCTCCTGCCCAACACGCTGACGGGATGCCGGTAGAGGGCCCTCGCTGTGTGCACGGACCAGAAGCCTGGCTAGAGGGCCTTAGGCAAAAGGGATGGACACTGGCAACGATCCTAGTTATCCTCAGAGCAGCTCACCTGTGTGATACTACAGCTTCATTATTAGGTCAGGGTGACAACCAGGTGATTGTCTTGAGAATACCATCAGCCTCCTATCTAGCAGAAAGAAATCCCACATCCGATCAGTACACACAGCAATTCCTTCATGTACTGGAGGGTATTTGTGAGGAGGCAGGCATCGTTATAAAGGTGCCAGAATCGTGGAGATCCAGAAGACTGTTGGAGTACGGTAGAAAATACTTTGTTGATGGGGTTCAGGTTAGTTGCGCATTGAAAAAAGTGTCGCGACTCACCAGTGAAGCAAATCAAGCCATTTACACGCTTAATACCATACTGGCGGGTCTTTTCTCCAGTGGGACAGCCATAGCGGGGGATGACACCACACCAATCCCTGCCTACATGCTGACAATTTTTGAGGCAGCTATGACATTGTGGAGACACCACCCAGAGTACACCATGATGTCTAATGAGTGGATGACAACTCTGCTTCTGATGAATCTGACGATCTGTGGGTGGGTACCCCCTACTGTCCTGTTTCCACAGTTTGCTCTCATGGCAACACAGGGCACACTCAGTTTGGGACTCAGTGTGCTCAAGTACCTGTTAAAAGATCCCAGATTTCGACAGTGTGTTCATCAGCTTCTGGACATAACTCGTCCTGTCCGTGTAGATCACACACAACTAATAAAAGACCCTAGCAGCATCCCGCTAAAACTCCCGCCTCAGCCGGAAAACCTATTTAGAAGAAAGCTCAAGGAGGGGGAACCCTCCTTACCCTAGAAGAGCTGGAGCCCTACACAGCACAGGTTTACTCTGGTATGTTATCGCATCGTCTTCCTTGCCCAGCTCTCCGCAGGGGGGCAATGTGAGTAGGATAGAATTGGGGGTTCTGGATCACTGCATCCTCGCTCCGCTCGGAATGTGATCCAGAACCCCAATTCTCCACACATACGATACAGTCGGTCTGCGATACAGTTTGCAGATTGAATATTGTATTTAATTCTACAGCGCAACGTTGAACTGATACAGTGGTAAAAAAATATTGCATGCGGTTAATGATAATATAAACAGTAATATCAAGTTCGATCGCCACGTTACATCGAAACGATGCGGTGCAAATCTCGTGTCCTATATCCATTGGTGATACAAAAGCCCCAATCTTTTTTGCCGTCGGGACTGCGTTACAGTTGACAGCAGATCGAAACTGTGTGATACAAAACCCCCAATTATTTTTGTCGTCGTCGATACAGATTGAATACTTTTGTTTCATTATACGATGACAACGTTTTTCTAAATTAGCTTGTTCATGTTTATTAGACGATAGACGGTTCTGGTTTTTTGTTTTATAAAGGTTTACTGTGTGATCTATGGGTACACATATTACACTTAACCCATTGAGGTATGCAGGTTGATGTTGGAAAGGGGTCCAAAAATTTGATTGAGTCTTTGTCAACATGTTTGGCGCATTGGCTCAACTCGCTACATCACAGGTTAACTTATAGGCAGAGTTTAATAGTCAATGTGTTCGGGTTCGATCCCCGCGCATCTGATATTTTTTTCTTTTTACAAATGCATATTAATGTATACAATGATTAGCCTATATTGTTCCCACTGCTGGGACACAGGCCTCCTCTCTATTAGAGGGAGTGAGTCGTAATCCACCACGCCGGCCCAGTGCGGGTTGGTGGATGTCACATGTCTTCGAATTTTTTTGGTTCTATGACATGCCGGTTTCCTCACGATGTTTTCCTTCACCGTTTTAAGAGCAGTGGTGATGAAATAAATTACACAAAGTAAAGCGTCTGGCTGGGTTCGAAACCACGACCTGCAACTCATAAGTCGCGGGCGTTACCACTGGGCCACCACTGCTCTAACTAATGTAATTAAATTAATGTACCTATGTACGTAAGCAAGTCTCAAATGGTTTATAAACGTGCTACTATTGAATGCGCCAACTGTCACGGGTTCGATTCCCCGCACCGATCGGAGCAAATACTTTTTTATTCCGATCTGGATTTTGTTTTCATGTTCTATTTTTGCCATTATTTAATTTAATATAAATAATACATACAGTTCTATCATTAATTCCATTATCGCAATAAAATAATACCGCGTCAGCAATTTGCCACTTATTGTTCTGAGAGAGTACATACCACTACCTTTTTAGAAAATCGTCTCAGGTATACGCGACAGAGCGGCGCCGTCGACATATAAGGAAAGTAAGGATGCGATTATATTGAGTAAGTAACAATCAATTCATTTCAGACTCTATTTGCTGATACCATAGAACATTTTTTTTAGCACACATATCAAAATCGCTTTCTCACTTAGTGCGCGATTTGTTACTGTTACCACCGCTTTAAAAATGTAATCTATAAATATGACTGCATTTAATCATTTCATTTAATTAGTGCGCATCCCGGGTACTTGCTGCTTTTTCTTTTTTCAATATTATTGTGAACAATAGAACAACAAGTATGTGCGTATAACTCTACAATTATTATTTATATCGAATAATAATTATTTGAACTTGTGAGTGAAATTTATTGGTGTTCTTAATTTTAGGTCGACCAATCCTTTCGATTCTGACTATGAAATACCAGCATCTCAGCCAGCACCACCGGTAGAGAAAAAGAAGTCGAGGAAAAAGGCTGCTGGCAAAACAAATAAACCTGCAATAAAGAAAATTACCAGCGCTCCGGTGGTAAAATCTAACGTTTTTGGGTCTGACACGGAGTCGGACGTTGATTTGCCGACGCCATCGACATCAGTAAAAAAAAGGAAGCACTCGGGTTCGGAGGTATGTTGAAGTTTTTTTATTTGCAATTGCCTTTTAATTTTTATTTTCCATTATTGTTGATTTGTAAATGCGGGTAATTTAAATTTAAATTTTCCATTATTTTTAGAGTTCCGTATCTCAAAAGGAAAACGGAGCCCTTATAGGATCACTCGGGTGTTTGTCTGTCTGTTCATCTGTCACAGCCAATTTGCTACGAATCTAATGGTCAGTCCATTAGATTTGGAGCAAATTGACTGTGACTGTGTGAAATTTGGTGCACGTATGTATTTCTGTGACCTAAACGTGGACGTGTAACGTATAAATGAATTTTGAATTTCACTTTTTACATATTAGTTCACATACCTAATGACTAAGAGATTCTAAATTTGATTCCCGGGTCAGTTCAAATTTATGGATCAGTATATTTTTTAAGGTTATTTCATGCTTTTCATTTTTTTTTTATTGTTCTAATGATAACCATTGATCATTTCAGAACGAACAAGAACTTGGTAGTGAACCCATCCGAGCGGCTGCACTGCGGAGCTTCTTGTCAAGACGTATCGGTTCCGGTTATACACTCCAGCGGGATCCCACCCGGCAGGGCAACTACTACGTGGAACTGCGTGTTTACAACGCTCAGGAAGCGAAGGTGCTCAGCACCGACCGTTGGAAACGGGCACTTGTTACCTTAAAATCGGCTGTTGATGACAGCAGTCTGGTATGGAAAGCAGTCACAAAACTTGTGACCGCTGCTAAAGAAGATTATCAGAAGATACAGCCCATACTCTATCAGTCTAACGTATTTTAAATTAGGTAAACGTCTTACCACAATTTAAAGGACTCTTCATATTTTTTTTTGCTCTTTTAATAATAATAAACATATTTAAAGGACCTATAATATAATGGCATACCTATATTTTTTCTTTTCATAATTATAATTGCCAGAATTTTTATTAGATTGTTGTCTGTACTTTGTATAATCATTACTTATTTGTATGTTTTCTTTCAGTAAACCAAAAAACTAAAAACGAAAAACTAAAAACTAAAAGCCAATAAACTCGAATTAATGAATCTCAGCGCTTAAAATTTTGGACTAGAATGATGACCTTGAATCTTATGCATTAAGTACTTAAAAATAAATTCAGATCAGTAATTGTGACCTTGAACCTTAATATTGAAGTTGTTAAATATTATAGATAGATTTTGATGTTGAAGTACTTAACCCTTTACCGCATACAGTGCCAAATTTGTCACACTAACTTACATTCGTTGCAGAGGACTAGTGATGCCATCTTTGTTTCTTGTTTGCCATTAATATGTTAGTTCATGGACTGTTTTATCGAAAAAATAACAGATGGCAGTTTTGTTGTACTGCTTTATCACCATACTCGATCAGTAAAACAGTCGATTCCGCCCAGTGTGACCATTTTTGGTATTTTTGGTACTAAATTGGTATATTTGAGGCTCTGAAGAATGACGATAGTACATTTTTAGTATATTACTAAATATTGGTATAATATTGGTACAATTTCAACATTCTTACGAATGATACCCAAAAACAATTAATTGATGAAGAATATCGTCAAATGAAGTATGAACAAAATGTTCAAAATTTGATGTGTGGTACTAGTACCAGTACAGTTAATTGTGAAAAAATTTGGAGCAAGGTTGGTAATATTGCTTGCAGTCAAAACATTCCAAAATATAAAAGGATGTGTTTTTTTTTCGGCCAAACTTGTACCGAGGTACAAATTACAAGTGAAATTCCTTGCAATAAATTGTGTAATTAGCAGTATTTAAAATCCTCCAATATTCGATAGATTAAGAAATAATAGAATATAAAAAATCACTACCTCCCATCGTTACTGCGTTCAACGAAACGTACATAACAACAGCAGTGACAGCTGTCAAACTTCCATTTGTCAAAATAATCAAAATATTACATCCATCAGTTCTCAGCGAAATTCAGGGAATACATTTCATCATCGATAAAACGATGGAGCCATTAATATAAAAATGCTTCAACCTTGGCATTGGCAGAATCATCGATAAAACGATGGAACCATTATGTACTTTAAAAATTGGAGGAGGCAAGGCATGGACCTCTTATCAGTGACGGTCATCGGCCTTTATCCAACATATTATTATCTATAATTTTTGACATTTTTGGCTGTTTGTCTATTTAGATGTGTGATTGGTACAGGTACCACGTCAAAAGAACGAAACCAATATGGTTAACTCTCATACTCAAATATTTTTATGAGTATATTTTAGTTTTTGTTTCATCGCAATCGCTTCGCTCAATCAAAAGATATGAGCAATTTAAAAGGTTTTCTGACAGTCCAAGGGACCTAAAATGTGTATGTGTTAGTTCTAAATACCTACTCCACCTACTCTTTTGATTCTACAATAACGACACCATTAAGTATCTATTTAATATTCAAGGGTCGTGTTGATCGACGTTCAAACCACCGCCGGTTAGGTATTAAACAGTTGGTTGCTGTCAAACTTCTGACGGCATCCATCCATATATTTATTGACAGTTAGGTACCAGAGATTTCAACACGTTTTTATTTATGTGAACGTTTCACCAAAGTAAATACATGGTTATAGGTATTGTTGTGTTACATTTCATGTTGCTGACAATGTAACAAGGAATTAATAATATTAGAGAGTGTATATGTCAATGGGAATTTAGTAACTAGGGATATTTGAAATAAAACCAATGCAAACATGCATTTTATAATTTTCTTTTATTCCATTTCCTCATTCTCAAAATCATCTCTAACTAGGATATAATCTAGGAAGGAGGCAGGTGCTGTAATATCCTGTTGATGTCGAGCCCACCCCATATACCAAACAATAGTCATGATGTGAGCACAGCAACCCACAGTACGTTTTCCAATTATACAGTTACAGTAATAACCGTGGATTCTGTGCTCCCAACTGTCTTGGTGCATATTTAATAAAATATATGTATAATATGTTCTTCCACTACGTTGTCTAGACTGGATTCTACCCCTAAATAAAAACATTTCATTCTCTAAATATGGTATATGGAGATGCTCAACATCATGGCAAACTTCAATTTCAAATACTCCATTTTGCCTTATATGTTCCCCGTAGTACGAGCGTGCCTGCTTTATCTGATAAGTTCCCAGTGCAAATAAAATTAAATCAGACTCTGTCTTCAGGGGGAACTCATTTAAAAGAATATTGGCATTGATGCTTATAAAAGATGCTCTTCTTCTATTAACATTATTTTCAATAATAAAATCAGCTAATAAGTTTGGTTGATTTAATTTTTGCAAGGCACGCTCTAAAAGTAAAGAGGCATCAGGTCTATCTGTAATGGGTACATGGAAAGCATTTATTATGGCCCCTGCAATTCGAAAATCAGTTATTAGATGGGTAGCAGCGTTATTGCTGAAATCATTTCGTACTAGTTTGTAATCTCTCTTAAACCTACCATTTACTACTTCCACTACCCATCTACACATTGTTACAAGCCTAGATTTATTTGCTCTTAATGTAGGTAACTGTGTCTCACCACGTTCCAGGGACTCAGGTTTACAAACATTATAATTTAAAGACGTTAATAATTGAATCGCATCCCTGAATCCCCTATCTAAAATAAAAACGTCTCCTCCTCTAAAATATTGCCGTAGCTCATTACTTTCATGTCTAAACAATTGCTTCATTATATCGGCATCCGACACAGTTGCCGCATAGGGGCCATAAATATCAAGTATGTGACCGTCTGTTGTTACTATTAAAAAAGGCTTTACAAGGTTTCTGTATTTATGTAAACTATAGGATTGTTTCTGAAATAAATAATTTGATGATTTTTGCAAATAAACATATGTCCCATCACAGATAACAATAGCCTTACTATTACCTCCTTCCTCACCACCAAATAGACCTTGTGGTATAGTTAAATTGTGATTAGATATTTCATCTCTTGGCAAATGGTCAATGCCCATATGTAGTGGTACAAATTGTGCATTTAATGTATTTCTTACAATAGTTAATGTCTTCGAAATAGATGATATAGACATTTCAAATAGTTGTCCTAATCTTGAATGTGGCTCCCCTGTTCTTAATTTAACTAAAAATATTGCAAGAGCAGTCTTATATTTTTTGAATTGTTCTCTTAAAAGAGGAGCTTCATTTATTATTATCATGAAGTTTTCTTTAGATAAGCCAGTCCAGTAATGGCATTCTTCATCAGACACTAGACCTAATTGGTCAAAATTGAATTTATTTACTTCTTCATTTGTTAGGGCTAGTGCTATTGTAGCCTCTAACTGAGAAGGAGTAAACTGGTTAATATAGCCATAGTCATCGAGAAACCCCCAATCATAAACACTCAAATGATGGCTACATATACGAGCATTTTCTGTGACAAATAGTTTATTTGATTTTAATAAACGGTACCTTAAAAAGTTTGGTACAACATGTCGTTCCAGATTGGTGCAACCATGTACAAAACATGAACTGGCAGAGTTTCCTGTCCGTCTAAAATTGGGTAGAGCAGTTGGTGGAACATCATTTAATTCATCAACAACATGTTCTGTCTGGACATGTCTCCGAGCTGATAACCAGCACGCATAACACACTCTGCTATGAGTTGTAATCTGAAAACAAAAAAATATGTATAACATCATAATGCATCATTTTTTATCCATTCTTGTTAAATGGATAAAAAAAGAGTGTGTAATTAATAATTACCAGTATGGGAGAAATTAGTTGGGCAATATATTCTCTTTCTGGTCCTTCAGGCAAAATATGAGAATGAAGTCTAGCAAGTGATGCTTGACATCTAACACATGCAGGATCAGTGGATGATGAAGGTTGAGGCTGAAACGGTGGAGGTGGAGTAATTAAAGGTTGAGAATGAGATTGTGAAGGTGTAGGCGAATTTGTTGAGTGCTGATGTGTAGGCGCTTCAATTCTGTTCCGATCCTGCTGTTGTGCACGTCGAACATTTCTACAAACTGCGAGCCAACATGCATAGCACACTCTATTAGGCAATGAGTGAGTGTGACAGTTATCAATGGACTTTTGACAAAAGACACAATGACCTGCAGGAACTGCTCTTGATTCAAAAGACAATTGGTTTGCAGCTGTTGTAAAGCAGTCTCCACACAAATAGCTATTGCAGTCAATCTAAAAAGAAAATATTACTATAAAACTTCCAATTCTGTAGTTAAGTCATGTATTATAACATATTTTATTTTAAAGCACAGGTTTAAAACATAGTTCTAACAACTTATATGCCTACCTCACGATTAAGAGTTCTTGAAATAATTGAGCTTATTTCACTACCAATTTCTGATATGCTATAATACTGTATCTCATCATTCAACACACTATGACATGAACAGCACTGCATTGTTGTAAACCTCCAATACACTAAAAATAAAAAATACACTTAGAGCAAAGCAGCTTTACAAAGATTTTTTCGTAATCAGTAGGTACATGTAAAGTTGAATTAGATTTTATAACCTCTATGGGTAATCATCAATTTGTTAATATTGTTTAAAAAAAAACGTGTTATAGTCCAATACTTACGCAAATCTGATGTGAAAAGTCTGTTTAAACAGAGTCCAGAGTACAATAGCAAAGTTGTCGAAATCCAACGTAAAAACGATAGCAGCCAAATCACAGTGTCAAGTCCAAATGAGTTAGCCAGGTCGTCAAGATGGTAGAAATCAATCGAAAGTCCAGTGAAGAATAGCCAAATCAACAATTATTATGAAATCGCACTCGTAATAGCACTCCAAGAGACAGGAAACCAACGAACGAGGAACCGAAATGGAATGATGACAACAAAAATAACAACAAAAATAACAACTAATTTAAAAAAAAAAAATATAGGCTTTGGAGCACAGTCTTTTGGCCATTCAGAAAGCTAACCAAACGCATACAATAATCTGCAAAAATAAATGTATTTTTTTAAATTCTTATTCGCATAATGTTTCACAAAAACAAAATAAACCTTTTTTTAATACAAAAATAAGATAATAATCAGTATATTTTTAGGATAATTTCTTTATGTTACATGAAGTAACGAAACGCATCATCGGAAGAATTTATCATGAGATTGCCAAATTAATTTATGGGTTGCAAGTTATTAACAACTTTGAACGACAATTTCATGTGGTACAAATGTATAAATAAATCCAATATATATTTTTTCAGAATCTACGATTTTTTCCCTGTATTTCAGTACTTTCGTTCATAAGGTACATTGTTTGGCCATAGTTGTATGAAAAAAAAAACACCTCCTTTGGCCAGTTTTGTTAAATGTTTAATGTGTTTGCCTATTTCTAATGCTCAGTGTGAATGAATTTTTTCCCAAGTTAATATGGTCAAAACTAAATACAGAAACAGGTTTACATCAAATCACATTTCTTCTATATTACATGTTAAACAAGGTTTGATTGACGGTTGTACTTTTTTTCATTTGATCCGACGGCAGACATGCTTATAGTAAATAAATTTAGTAATAATGATTATACTATTGATTTAGAATAAACTATTTTGATTAAAAAATATGTTTTATTTGCAATATTTTCAAAATATGAAGCAAAAATTTTAGTAGTATTTTGGTATAATTGAATTTTCTTTTTAGTATTTTTTAGTAGATTTCAAAGATTCCGTTGGTAGGTTTACAAAATTTGAAACGGTCACACTGATTCCGCCATTTTGCCCTTTCGTGAGTTTGCAAAGTTACGGAGAGAGATTTAAAGTCATTTAAAGTTTAAAATTAAATAATTAAGTGATTAACGACATAGAAAAATGGATCCCCAACACTTCTATGGAAAGAAACGTAAGTAATGACATGAATATCTTGATTATAATGTATTTCGAAGTTTGTGCTAAATTTGGAACAACATGCAGTAACATGTTTTTTTTATTTTCAAATATGGAACATCATGCAGTTCGGGAAAAAAACACACTAAAATGCTTATGGCCATATTTGGAACATCATGCATTAAGTAACTTATTTAATATTTTGTTACAGACAAAATGTCTACTCGACCTCGTGTTGTGACCTTTGTCCCAGACACTAGTGAGGATGAAGATATTTCAGATGATGATGACTACAGAATTCCTAAGCCATTAGAAAGTGTTTATTTACCAGAAAGCGAAGTAAGCAGCAGCGATACTGATTCTGGCGCTGAAGAACATGTTATGAGGAATCAACCTTCTTCTTCTTCATCTTCGACAGTAAAAAAAACTAAGAAGGATAAGGCAGTGTGGACAGATGAAGGCATTCATTATAATGAATCTAGTAACGTTTTTCTTGGATGTGAATCCCTTCCTGGCGAAATTATGCGGCTAGAAACACCCATGGATTTTTTCAAGTTTCTTTTTCCATCATCAGTGATAAACCTAATAGAAACTCAGAGTAATATATATGCAAGACAAATTGCACCAGAAAATTTGACTGAAGTGACCCATGAAGACATCCGGAAATTTATTGGAATTTTAATTTATATGTCAGTAGTACATCTTCCTACCACGCGTCATTATTGGAAAGATGGAACATTTATTGAAAAGGTGGCATCCGTAATGACATGCAATAAATTCGAGCAGATAAAAAGATTCTTACATTTTTTTGACAAAAATGAAGAGCGGAAACCTGATGATCCCAATTATGACAAGCTTCAGAAAATACGCCCATTCTTGCATATATTACGCGATAGGCTTTTAAAAGTCCCAAAGGAAGAATTTTTAGCTATTGATGAGCAAATGATCCCTACTAAAGCTCGTACTTCAGGTATAAGACAGTATAATGCCAAAAAACCACATAAGTGGGGTTACTTGAATTACGTATTGAGTGGATCTAGTGGATTTAGTTATGACTTTGAAGTTTTCACGGGAAAGCATCCTGGGCCACCAGAAAATTGTTCAGATTTAGGAGTACCGGGAAACATCGTTCAAAGGTTGTTGCAGACCGTTCCAAATAACTTAAATTACAAAAAAATTGTGGACAACTGGTACACAAGTTTGCAACTAATGGCTACTTTACATCAAAAAGGCTACCTTCCTTTAGGGACTATCCAGCTGAATCGAGCACCAGGTCTTGATTTGCAGAAAAAAGCCTTGATGAAAAGTGAACGTGGTTATTGTGTGGAGAAATCTACAGTCGTAGATGACGTCCAATTATCGGTTACTACTTGGGTCGACAATAAGGTAGTTAGCTTATGTTCATCTTATGTCGGTACAGAACCAATGGAGACAGTCATTAGATACGTAAGAAAACATAAGACTAGAATTGATATTCCTTGCCCAAAGTCTATATCAATTTATAATAAATACATGGGTGGGGTGGATTTGCTTGATTCAAGGGTTTGTTAGGGTTTTACAGAATAAAGATTAGGAGCAAGAAATGGTACCACCGATTATTTTTCCATTTCATTGACCTCGTCTGTGTAAATAGTTGGTTATTATGGAGACGACGTATGAAACAAAAAGATGAGCAAGTTTATTTGCCTTTACTAGATTTCAAATTAATGTTGGCGGATATTTTAATGCAAGAAGATACAAGAGTTTTTACACCTACAACACGTAAAAGAGGACGCCCTTTGAACCAAGACATTGATAATATCAATAACATAAAAAGACGTCGACGCCTGGAAATGCCTCCAATCGAAGTAGCTGGGGATGGATTTAACCACTGGCCCAAGTGGAAGTCTGAGCGTCAAAGGTGTAAGATGATTGGATGTAAGCAAAAATTCCAAATATATTGCCAAAAGTGCAAATGTTACTTGTGCTTGAACAAAGATCGTAATTGTTTTGCTCACTTTCATACTTAGAACTATATTATATTTTGTTATTTCTGTATAAAATAATGTGTTTTTTTTTATTGTAAGTACCCACCAATTCCAAAATATGTAAACTGCATGATGTTCCAAATCTGGAACTATAACTTTCGTATGCAGTGTTGCATGTTGTTCCAGATTTGGAACTAAAGGTTTTTTGACTGTAACTTTCCTGAAAGTATGTTTTTATTTTTTTGAATATTTTTCTTGAATCATACTAAGCCTGTAAAGTAGCATACATTAATTTGAAAAAAATTAAAAAATTCATGCGGTAAAGGGTTAAATCAAAACTTTGAAATTGAATTGTGATTGTTATCTTGCATAGGTACTTACTTATTATTTTTTTTAATCACTACTTATTTGTATGTTTTCTTTCAGTAAACCAAAAAACCAAAAACTAAAAACTAAAAGCCAATAAACTCGAATTAATGAATATCAGCGCTTAAAATGTTGGACTAGTAATGATGACCTTGAATCTTGTGCATTAAGTACTTAAAAATAAATTCAGATCAGTAATTGTGACCTTGAACCTTAATATTGAAGTGGTTAAATATTATAGATAGATTTTGACGTTGAAGTACTTAAATCAAAACTTAAAACAACTTTCGAACTTTCGGTCGAAATAAATATAAGTATAAAATATTATTCTGGTGAATATAGTTAAGGTGAACATGAAATTTTGTCCAGATTGTAAGGTTTATGTCCAAAAATATTCATCACATAAGAAAAGTAATTTACATAAATCAAACTGTTTGTTGAGTAGTGAATTTGATAATGTGCAATTAATAGCTACTGCCACAGATTACTGAATAGTTACTACGTAACAGATACTTCACTCAGTAGAAAATTTCCAATACCTATTACGATAATTGCCTACTCCCTCGCGTCAACAACCACTGTATGCTAAAATGCGCCTAAATGCTCAAGCGTACAGCAGTGATTGCTTCGCACCGCGCGATTCCACAGTAATCGCAGGGCTGCCTCTTCGATAAAATTAAATTAACTTTTTATCTATGTTATTGAGAACTGTGAATATGTTCTGACTTTTATGTGGCAGTTAAAAATTTTATCATTTATGAAATATTTAACCAACTTAAAAAAACGGAGGTGAACAGACATACAGGTCAAACTGAGAAGTTTGACTTGTATGGTTTGTAGGTTTGTATGTTTGTGCGCGATAATCTCGCGTTTGGCTATACCGATATCGATGCGGTTTTCAGAAAAGGATTTGTTACATTTAGGAGAACGTTTTAAAATAAGTATAATAGTTTGATGATGATCTTCGGAGATGTTCACTAGAAATGAAAAAAAAGCCTTAAAAAAGAGAACCGACTTCAAATAAAGCACTAAGCCGTAAGAAATATTTTTTTTTTTATGTTAGTGCTAACAGCTGGTAATTACGAATCGAAAAAGCACCGACATCAAAGAAGAAATTATTTCTTACGGTTTAGTGTTTTGAAGTCGGTTCTCTTTTTTAAAGTTTGTTTTATTATATTTGTAAGTTTGTTTTGTTTTATATATTGGTGCTGACTGTGGAAGAAACCTAGATAAAACATAATTATAGACATCAGTGTGTAGGTAAAATAATCCCTTCTTTTGCTTGATTTACACCCATCTACAGCACATAAGGCACCACACGGCATCGTAATACGCGTACGAACGAACAGCACTATTAAAATTGAACGGCGTGCGCGCGCTTCGCTTGCGAAAACCGCACTGAATTTGATCCGCCGGCGGACCGAGACCGCTCGGCTGGGCGGTAGGCACTTATAGCGCGCAAGTACATGGAGTGACGGAGGCCTGCTACTGCTTTCAAAAATAGAATTGCTAGTTACAGATTTAATCCAATAAGTTTAAATAACATATCACCAGAGATATTTTTATCAGATATTTCAAGCACGATTTACAAGATTATTGAGACATTGCGTTTAAAACATCGAGCAATTAAGATACAATTTGAGCTTTTTGTATTGTACAAGTTACCTAAAAATGAAGAATTGTCTTTGAAATCTTTCAATACAAAGTATTATGTGATCATTCAGAATACTAACATAAAATCATTTTTTGAAGAATGCGTGCAATTAATGCTGTATAAGTGCACAGAATTTGAATTATCAGAATCTGGTTGGGCTATAGAGTCGATTAATCATTTGGAAATGAATATAGTTAAGTATAATCCCTTAAAAGCTGGCAGTTACTTAACTTTACCGACAAAAATTCTTAGAACAAAGTCATGTCTTAACATTTGCAATAAAGATAGGCATTGTTTTCTCTGGTGTATTGTAGCAAATATGTATCCAGCACGATATAACAGTAATAGAGTTTCATCATATCCACATTACTCTAAATTATTAAATACAAATGGTATATCGTTCCCACCAACATTTGATGATATAAAAGAATTCGAAAAAAAAAAACCCTACATAAGTGTAAATGTTTATGGTTTAGAGAAAAAAAACACTATTACTGGACCATTATACAAAACTTTACAACGGAAACTGACCCATGTAAATTTATTATTAATTGAAAGAGGAGACAAAAATCATTTCTGTTTAATAAAAAAAATTTCACGATTAGTTCATGATCAACTAACAAAACACAAATCTAAAATTCACTTATGTGATGAATGTTTTATATACTTTGATTCAGAAGCAAAATTAGATAATCATAATTGTGCACGAATCCAAACAGTGCTCCCAGAAGAGAATAGCAAGCTTCGCTTTTCTAATTACATAAGGACTCAAAGAATTCCTATTGTTATTTATGGAGACTTTGAAAGCTTACTTCGAGAATATTCAGATAAAAATAGAAGTCAGCATGTCGAAAACATACAAATTCATGAAGCAACTTGTTTTGCCTATTATATATGCTGTGAGACTAATCCAGAACTTAATAATTTAGTATCTTATCGTGGTCCAAATTGTTCGAAAAAATTCCTAGAATCTATTGCTAAGGATTTAGAAAGCTTATATGACGTTTTATCTTTGCCTAGAGACATGTCTCCGTTGAATGATGAAGAGCTTCTTTTATTTAACAGTGCTACAGTATGTCATATTTGTAAAGAAACATTTTCTAATAATGACCGTATCGTTCATGACCACGATCATTTCACAGGTAAATATCGCGGTCCAGCTCATAATTCATGCAACTTAAATAATAAGTCTGTAAAATATATTCCCATAATATTTCATAATCTTTCGGGATATGACTGTCATTTATTTATAAAAGAACTTTCAAGTGTTTGGGGTCGAATCAATTTAATTGCAAGAACCAAGGAAAAATATATTTCTTTTACTAAATTTTTCCCATTTAATACCCAGAAAGTAGCCCAATTAAAATTCATAGATTCTTTTAATGTCTTAAGTTCAAGTTTAGACAACTTAGTAAAGACACTGGACTCCAATGATTTAAAGCATTTACAATCATTTTTCACTGATGTAAATTTATTTCGACTATGCCTTAGGAAAGGTGTGTATTGCTATGATTATATAGACTCCTGGGAACGATATGCGGAAACTCGGTTACCAGATCGCTCAAATTTTTATAATAAACTGACATCCGATAGAGTGTCTACTGACGATTACAATCACGCTTTAAATGTGTGGGCTAAATTTGATATTAAGAATTTAGGTGAATATACTGATTTATATTTGAAATGTGATGTCTTACGTGACATATTTGAGAAATTCCGATCTATGAGTTTATGTCATTATGAGCTTGACCCTTGTCATTATGTTTCATCACCATCATTAAGCTGGGACGCCATGCTCTTGCTAACAAAAGTAGAATTAGATTTAATATCTGATATAGAAATATATCAAATGCTAGAAAAAGGCATCAGAGGAGGTCTTGCTCAATGTTCGCTTCGATATGCAAAGGCTAATAATAAATATTTGTCAGACTATGGCGAAAAAGAACCCAGCACATTTTTAGTTTACTTAGATTGTGTCAATTTATATGGTCATGCTATGACACAAAGACTCCCCACTGGAAATTTTAGATTTTTAACTAAATCTGAAATTGCTTTATTTGAAATTGCATCCGTTTCTGCTGATAGTGATGAAGGGTACATACTTGAAGTTGATATTCATTATCCTCCTGATATACATGACGGGCATTCTGATTTACCATTTGCGCCAGAAAAAATATCCGCTCCTATTCCATGTGCTAGCAAAACCACAAAACTAATTGCTAGTCTGTATGATAAATATAGGTATGTCATTCACTATGTTCACTTACAAGAATGTTTAAAGAATGGTCTTATACACGGTTAATTTTAGGTCGTTCTGGAACCGAAAGCCATGAACTCGATCATCGAACTCGAATCGATTGGGACTATTATTTTCAAAAAATAACAATAAAAAAAATCACGAAAAATTAAATTTATTATTTTTTTTGTGAAATAATGAGAACTCGAAGTAACGCTTCCTTGCGATCAATGCATATCTGTGTGTAAAACACATCGACAAACGGCAACACATGCGAACGGTACTCATTGAAAAATCCATTCATCGATCAGACAGCATGATCCTTAAGCCACGCCCCCAACATCAGTCTAGCCAACCGCCCGCTCTTCCTTGTTCCTATTAGTATTGCGTCGCGTTTCGCTGTATTAGGTCACGCACGCGCAACCTAATTACGTGCCAAAAATTAGTCGGCAATACGTGTATTCGAACGTGGAGTATTGGGCAATGGTGGATTTTTATGGGATGGCGAACCATAACTTGGAAGAGGCTAGACGCTTGTATGCTCAGCCGGAACACCTGAACTCACTGCGCGCACGTAGAATCGACGACCCTCAAGTTCCCTTCACCTCCACCATCCTGGGTGTAACACAGCGCCTCCTCGATCATGGACAGTTTCGAGCGCCCACACACGCGCAGGCGTGGATAGTGGACGCCTTTAATATTGTGAAAAGTGACAGAGACACATTAGGAAAATTAAAAGACAACCTTATTAAACGTGCCCGTTTATGTATCGAGCGAAGTGGACTGTTCCATTTTGAGCAGCTGCTTCGATACAGGGAAGTGTAAATTGTTAATAAACTAATAGGTAAGTCCTTAGCCAAAGTTGATTATGTTTGTAAATAATTAAAATATCGCGTGTCGCGCCTGTTTGATTGAAGGGGGCTATTATTCAATAAATTGTTATGTAGATAAACGCAATTTAAATCAACCAATAGTTATGAATGCGGAATCAAACGATTTATTATTGTCGCGGGTAGGTATCTACAGCAACAACAGCAGGCACTGACCACCGCGACCTATAGCAAACTCATGATTAGCAAACCTTCAATCAATACAAAGCAAAACAGAGAAATACCTATGGCTTGAATAACGAAATGTAAGTATGTAGGTATCTAATTAGTTCAACCGCGTGCCGACGAACACCGTCTCGAAATCAAACGAAGCCGCGACCGCGACCAACGTAAGTAGCGTAAGCGTTAAACATAAATAAAAATACATACGCAATAGATAAATAGGTACACAAATAAAAATACGAAAAGCGAATTCAGACTTTATTTCTAACCAGAAACGGTCAAAAATAAAATTTCACCAACCTAGGTAAGTAGGTCCGCAGTTTACTAAAATTAATTCTGAGAAATCCGACCGGCCTTTAGAAGGATGCACAACCGAATTACGGGGTTAAGTTTATAAAATTAAGGTCTTTAATTCAGTTCAATATTTTCATTGCCAAGGGCACCTGCAACTAATAATGAACTCTATGCGACAGATTAAACGATTCATTTTTTCTGTTTGAATTCCTGCCTTTGTAGAAGCCGCCACAAGCATTGTCGCAAAAAAAATTGTTTTAGGCAGTATTTAGGGTAGGTAGGTACTTGACCCGCACACCGCACAGCTGTTCCGCGCTACGTCATCACCGAGTGGATGGCATACGATTTTGCGTTTATGAATGAAATAGTGGAAGCTCTACTATAATTTAACTCGAATGACAGAAAAAAAGTGATCAATTTCTAACTTCTATTTTAGATGTCTTAAAAAAGAAATTACAATGCCAATAGTAACTATTACTCGTCTGGAGTTACTGTGTTTCGGTTTCAGAACGATATAAAAATAACCGTGTATTATTAAATATCCACAAAATTCTAGCATTTACACAAAAAAATATCTTAGAACCATACATAAATCTTAATACAGTACTCAGACAAAAAGCCATTTTATATTAGATATTTATTGGGGAATTGCCACATATTATAAAACTCTTCAGATGTTAAGTTCCACATTTCTTCTGTAGGAGGCTTCATGTATATGGGTTGTAATGTAGTCCAAATAACATCACAAACTTCATCAACAATTTCTGCGACAGTTGAGCAACCCACTCTATAACTGTTTGCAATACAGCGAAATGAATCTCCACTTGCTAAAAATCTGCAAAAAAAATATTTAATAACCTTTTTTACTCAAGGTCTAAGGGCGTGGACCCATGTCTACGGTGCGGCGCCGTTTGCCGTGCAACGGTACGACACCGCCGCCGGCGGATGGCGCGGCGCCGTCCGCACCACGGTACCGCGAACGGTGCGCCATCCATTGCCCCTTTCAGTCGATATTTCGCAGTTGATTCAATCGACTGAGGGGCAATGGACGGCGCACCGTTCGCTTTACCGTGGTGCGGCACGTCGCTGCGCCATCCGCCGGCGGCGATGCCGTACCGTTGCACAGTAAACGGCGCCGCACCGTAGACATGGGTCCACGCCCTAATTAATAAAAGTAATTGAATAGATTAGAAATAAAAAATATTTTTTACAGGCGATGAAGCCAAAGCGAAATGGAAAAATCTACGTGACACTTATGGTAAATATTTAAAAACTACAAAAACCACTACAGGCCAAAGTGCGTTTAAATCTTACAGTCGTTACAGCAAATGGCAGTGGGCATCTTCAATGGATTTTTTAAAAGATCACATAGGATTTGCTCCAACTGATACTAATATGGCAAGAGAAGAAGAAAGCGTATCTGATACCCAAAATATTACTGAACCCGAATCTAATAATGAAAATTCAACACAACGGTCAAGTTCAGTAGTATCATCCGAGCGTTATACTTCACGTTCGGGTTCCAGAAAAAGGACTTTTGTTAACGAACATCCTGTCGATAAAGTGATTACGTACTTGAATACAAAAGCAGATAAATTATCGTCGATTGAACATGTTATTCTTGGATATGCAAAAACAATTGACAGTTTTTCGGAGCGACGTAAAATTATAACAAAAATGAAAATAGCTCAAGTTATGATGGAAGCGGAATTGGAAGAAGAGCAAGAACGTAGTCTACAACGAGAAACAACACTGCGATCTTACTACACCACTGAGCCTAACACTAGCCAAAATGATCGTTGTATGTCTCAACAATCATGTTATTCTCGTAGTGAGCCTAACACAAGCCAAAATGATCGTTGTATGTCTCAACAATCATGTTATTCTCGTAGTGAGCCTAACACAAGCCAAAATGATCGTTGTATGTCTCAACAATCATGTTATTCTCGTAGTCCCCAGTCTACTAATGATTCTGAACTGCAGTCTGCTCTGCGTTGTATTCAAGATAATGCTCTATCACCTCTAGCACATTCACTGACTGGAGAAGGTCTCGATTACGAACACGAAATAGATTACGACCAACAGAAACACTCAGAAATCTAATAAGAATGTTTTAGGTTAAGATAAAGGTGGTTATAATATTGTAAAAAACCAAAGTTCCTTCCTAGTTATCTTAAATAAAGATTTTCGTCAATTAATATTCAAATTTGTTTTCCTTACCTCAACGTTATTGCTAAGCGTTCTTCAGGGCATATGGGTTCTCGATATTTAGTGAATGATTTGCTGATATTTTCCTTTATCATATTTAATATTTCATCGAAGTTCTCAGTCGTCATTCTGAATGCATTAAAAAACCGATCTTCATCCAATCTTAATCTTGGATATAAAGTGTGGAATTCCCCATGAATTCGGTGTTGTCTGTTGATGTCATGGATCCAAATTCTTTTCTTAACTGGTGAGTCAATTAAGGCTAATAAAAGTAAAACTTCCTCTTCATCACTATCCATCACTAAAATCAGATGCTCTGCAGAAATTACAACGTGACTGACGTGTATATTCTTTGGCGACTCAGAAATGACTGACGAAAATTTCTTACCTCTCTGAGCGAAACTCGACTACCGCGCGTTATTCTACCCACAAGGATAGCGAAATCCGTTTTGGTGTGAACAGTAATATTACCGCATACCCACTGGGTTTTCTCTGGCGCAGACGGTAGCGAATACGGCTTAGGTCTGAACAGTAATATTACCGCATACCCACAGGGTTTTCTCTGCCGCAGACGGTAGCGAATACCGCTTAGGTCTGAATAGGCCTTTAGAACAATAAATATTTTTATATTTTATTTATTTTTTGAGGGGAGTTTAATTCCCACTTTATTACTAATTATTGGTTGAGGTTATCAACCTGAACGAATTCAAGCTGGAATATATTTATTATTTTATACTTTATTTGTTTCTTTACCTTTATTAATTGGGATTTTTTATATTTTTAATGAAATGAATTGTATAATAATTTATTTTAAAAAAAAAATTATATAAATATTTATATAATATATTTTTCTATAATTTTAGCTTTTTTAGTAAAAATACCTATATATTTTGTTCATTTATGATTACCTAAAGCTCATGTTGAAGCTCCTATTTCAGGTTCTATAATTTTAGCTGGTATTATACTAAAATTAGGGGGTTATGGATTATTACGTTTATTAATTTTTTTACAAGAAATTAACTTAAAATTAAATTATATTAGTATTTCCTTTATTCAATTAAATATACATATAAATTATATTTTTAAATATTAGTATACAAATATAAAAACATTTAAAAATATAAAAAATAGTAGCCCACCGGTATCGGGAACAAGGTCCAAGCTACCGGCGGTCAGGGCTCCAGAGAGAGGAACCTCCTAACAATGCGAGCCGTGTCCAGGAGTACCGCTTTCTGAATCAAGCCCTTGACCCAGCTGCCCAACGAGAGCCTCCTCAGATGTTGGTCGAGGCTCTTGGCTATCAAGCCATTGGCTGTAACAACTATCGGTACAATGATCGCTGAGTCCACATCCCACATGTCGACAACCTCGTGAGCCAAGTCAAGATACTTGATTTGTTTATATTAGTATTGTTATTAGATTAATTGGGGGATTTTATATTAGATTAAAATGTTTTTGTCAAGTAGATATTAAATCATTAATTGCTTATTCTTCTGTTGCTCATATGAGAATTGTAATTAGAGGTATTATGGTTATAAATTATTGAGGATTTATTGGATCTTATATTTTAATAATTGGCCATGGTTTATGTTCATCTGGGATATTTTGTTTAGCTAATATTAGATATGAACGTTTACATAGACGGAGATTATATATTAATAAAGGTATAATAAATTTTATACCTTCAATGAGATTATGATGGTTTTTATTAATATCTTCTAATATAGCTGCTCCTCCTAGTTTAAATCTTATAGGTGAAATTAGTTTAATTAATAGATTGATAAGATGATCTTGAATTTCTATATTAATATTAATTTTAATTTCTTTTTTTAGTGCTGGTTATAGATTATATTTATATTCATTTACTCAAATATTATTCAGGAATTTATAGATATTATACAGGAGTTTCTCGAGAATATTTAATATTAATATTACATTGATTACCTTTAAATATTTTAGTTTTAAAGATTGATCATTTAATAATTTGATTTTATTTAAATAATTTAAGGAAAATATTGATTTGTGGTGTCAAAAATATGAATAAATTTCATTTTAAATTATTAATAATTTAAAATATTCAATTTGTTTTATTTCGTTTATTTTTTTATTAATATTAAGAATAATATTTTTTTTTTTTATAATTTATTTTATTATACATAATATAGTTATTATATTGTTTCTCCACATTTCTGTCTGTTTCAAACAGACAGACATGTGGAGAAGCGTGAGCGGCGCTCGTTGTGCACTCACCCTGCCAACGGGCTAGCAGCGGGGATCTGATTCTCCCGACTGCAACCGTCGAAATCGTAATCCGTAACGAGATCATGGTCATGTTTTATGACTCGGAACGGGACGAGGATCTTGGCTTGATCGCCCGGATCGCGAGGAAGGTAACCTCTATAAAAAATACCTCTAATACCAAGTTTTGGTGTGCGGCGAGGGTATGAATGGCTGAGGAGTAGTGTCATCTGCAGCTTCTTAGTTGTAGGTGGCGCATCAGTCCCAAGCGCACCCCCAGCCAGGGATTAGTGGACCCCCTGGTTGGGTCACAAATGTACACTTACCTAGGGACAGGGGGTTACCCTAGGTGGACTTTTTATATCCCCCATACTCGTGGGAATCTTATGGATAAACTCAATAAAACTATTGAGAAGTGGCCGATCGTGTTGGTCGAGCGGGTGAATGTGTGCGATGTCGGATTCCGACACTGCATCCGAGAGGAGTGGCGAGCGTTAGCTCGGAGCGCTCGCGGGCTGAAGGGAGGGTGGCTGGGCGTTTCTCCAAGAGAGGGAGGAAGCGCTCGCCACGCTCCCGCAGCGAAGAAAACTTGCCAGCCGCTTAAGTGGCAACGGGCAGGAGTAGGCGAGGTCGCGCAGGTACAAGCGGACTTTCTCGTCTACCTAAAGGAGAAAATTGAGTTCAAACACGAGCCCGTCGCGCGGTCACCGGTGAGCCTCAAGGCCTGAACGGGTAGTATTGCTGTCGCTCACCGGTGAGCCCCACGGCCCAAACCAAAAACCACAAAATTTTAATCGGCGTTTAACGTAACTTTTTGCAGTTCCTGTTCATAAAATCCACCTAAGACTGGTTGTTTCCTTTCATCTTGCAACTGGTAAGTCACCGGATTGGTGTTATTCACTTTCACCACTTGAAATATCTCTGAACTCCAGTTTCCGGTGTATCCCTTGGAAAAAGTGGATTTATATTTACTGATGCGTACATAGTCACCACACACATATTTAATAGTGTTATAAGCAAACTAAAGTAATATGAAGTTCGTAAATTAAGTCAGTCATTCATTTGTCATGATGTACGAGATTACCAATAAATGCCATTTCTTTCAATGGAGTGTCAGTGGCTGACCATTGGAAAGTCATAATGACGCCATTTTATTAGTAAATTAACAAACTTGTCAAAATCAACAATTATGAAATCAATGATAGACCATTCTGACACTATTGTAATAGCAGACTTGAGGCCCTGATCCCCTGATAAGTCAACATCGACCAGTGAAAAAAAAACCAATGTTACAATTATGAATATGCTCACGATGCCAACATATTTAGGTAACGATGACGAACAGAATGAGGAAGACGATGACGAAGAAGATGATTAATGATGTTTTTTTTTTGAACAATACAAAGTTTACGATTTATTTTGAGTTGTTTTATTTCAATGAAAAAAATTAAATATTGGAATAAACTTTCAATATATTAAAAATTAGTACTTATAGGTCCGTAGGTTGTGTTAGAAAACGTCAAACTGCTTAGTATAGGTAATAGCCACTCAAAAATATGTTTAAATAATTAAATGTAATAAATTTTCGTTAGAATTATTTTTGTCGTCGTAAATCGATCATTTTGCCTTACGTGCGCCGCACCCCGCCACACAACACCCCATCAACACAGCCAACCAAAACGTGTACGACGAACCTGTCTCTCCGTGGGAACTAGTACAGCAACATTGTAAATCACGATAACACACCTTCTTATCTTTTTTCCCTCAACCAAAATGCAACATTGCACACTGATAACTCACCACGAACTTCCGTTTGAACGCGCATTTTTACACAGAACCACTATAACATGATCGATCGCGTCTCCCAAACTACTAACCAGCATGGGTCTAGTTATGCTGGACTCCTGTGATCTTGAATCCCCAATAATCAGCTACTGGAGCAGCCTGCCGCCGGGACCGCCTATCCGATCAAGTACTATGTTGGATCAAAGATCGGGAGAGATGCGCAGAAATAGAGAGACAGAGGGTTGAAGCAGAAACTGTCACAGCGAGGGCCTTATCTCGTGCTATAGAACAGATGCAGGGACTCTCAAGAGCCATATCAGAAAGCTCTCAAACTGTGGCAAATGCCCTCAATAACATTGCTGATGCCTTGAGACAAAATAGGCAGTAATTTAAACTCAGGAAGGCTTTCCCTAGTGAAGAAAATTATGGACGTCTGTTAGAAGATGTTAAACCGCACTTCACGTGGTGATGAAAGTCTTCGTGAATATTTTTACGATAAATTAGGATTATTAAATAGATGTGAAATTAATGGTAAAAAGGCTGTTGATTGTATAGTGTCCGGTATAAGCGATCGTTCGATTAGGAATGAGGCTCAGGCTCAGAATAGTTCGGCGCCCGCAGATTTACTTAACTTTCTTACATATCAGAAACTTCAACCGTAACTTAGTAATAAATTTCGTGAGCGTACAATGCCGAAGCCAAGCCCTAGTAGTACCTACCGGCGCACACTGGTTCAATATTGGAGAATTTTGGACATAGAGTCGAAGGCTGTCGAAGGTCAATGGATCGGCGTATAATTTTTTTCACTGGTAGCTGACACTAATACAAATCACTGTTACTGATGAAAGTTTTGTGAAATAATGCTTATTTTCTGAGAAAAAAATTGTTCTTTTAATTTTTGTATGGAGAAAAACGTATTTTTATTTTTTACTTGCGGGATTCAAATGGATTCAAACTAAAACTTGCTGTTAATTATCAAGGGTGTTATTACCTAAATTTCGGGTATAGTCACTTGCCGCGGAGCACTGCGGAAGTTTGTTAAAAAAATGGTTTTTTTTTACATTGTCAACAAAGCTAATAACATTCAACTAGTGATAATCAAATATTAAATAGAGAGGCCATTAGTATAATCTGATAAAGATATGACGTCCTAATTTGCTAATTTTGTATCATTAGTAGATTTTAACCAAAAAACTAATTTTAGCTGAGAATTTCCTAGAAATTGTTTATTAATGACTGCTAATGAACTATTTAATTTAAATATGGATAATGACAATACGTACATATACCTAATTGCTTGTTCTCAATAAAAAGCAGAATGTGTGACGCAGATATTTGGTAAGTAATTACTTATTGGAAAAAGCGTTTTGCTAAGTACCCTCAACAACTATATTAAGCGATTTTTAAATCAAAATGATCACTCAACTTCTTGAGCTCTTAACTACAACATACTCTTCTAACAAGTGAATAGTTAAAATGACTGCTTTTTTTTCTAATTTGGATGTCCAAATCTCCAAATCCAAATCTCTCGTCCAAATTTATCGCCATCTTTTATATCACCACTGTTTTTAAGAAAGACATATCGCCTCTTTGCAAGAATACTGTGATATTTCAGAAAAATCGATTTTTTTTTTATTCCATAATCAAAACCGCCGTATTGAACTTTATTTTCGATAAAAACGAGGTATTTTTTCGACAATAAAGGTGCGTCTATGAGCGAAAGAGACAAGACAACTGCAATATTTTGTGTTGTCGCGCTGTCTCTTTCTGCCTCGTGATTTGTTTCGACAACGTGTCCCATCAGTCGGCGCGTGCCATTTGGAGGGAAGGGCGCTCTCGTATTTGTGCAAAAACGTGACATCACGAAGATACCACATTACGATTGCTAAGGTAAGTTTGAACTCTTTGATATTTTTTTATTAAGTAATGTGATATGTTGAATTGACACAGTTTTGTTGAAAATAGTATGCAATTTTAACTTGTTATTACTTTTGATATCACGTTTTCGTTGAAAAGATATCGTTTTTGTTTTGTAACATCATAAGATGACGCGTTGTTGACAATGAAATATTTTACAAACCATAAAATGGATTCGGAGTATTTTGTAATGTTACTTTTTTCTAGATAAATTATAAGTTTTTTTGTAAATTAAATCGTTATGTCACGTTGTAAATACTAAAACAAATGAATTATAAATATTTATTTTTTCAGATGGGATCGCGGTCCAGAAAATTAGTACAATTAGCAACTATGCAAAACGTAGTTGATAGTAACGTAAATGATAGTTCCAGTATCCAAGCCGAGGAAGTTGATGACTCTAATATAAACGCAATGATTCCAGAAGGTAAGACTTAATAATTTTGTTTTTTAAAGAATATTTTTGTAAAGACTAAATGCCACCTATGTTCGGTCCCATGTAACAAGGGGCGAGCCTGTTGTCATGTAGTTATTTAAAATGAGTACCTATTAATACGAAACGAACTTAGGTGCTTACATTTTCATAGATTTTAAACAAATTGGATTTCCAATATTGGAAATCCATACATGAGGCCTATGCCCAGCAGTGGACGTCCATCGGCTGAGAAGAAGAAACAAATTGAGCAACATTATAAGGAGTCTTAGTGTGCTTTCTACAGATAATTATGTAAACACCTCGATTTTAGTTTAAATTTTTGTTTTAAATTAAGAATTTAAAACAAAAATTTAAACTATTAGGTACTTATGTTTCATAAAGTTTTTCTATTGTTTAAGTTATTATTATTTATATTTCTTTTAGACAAAAGTAACGATGACTCAAAACATCGTCGACGTGAGTCAACTAGTAGTACCGGTAGCTCTTCAAGTAGCTCTTCGAGTTCTTCTTCGAGTTCCTCCTCAAGCAGTGGACCATCTTTTTATGAAGGTAGTAAGTTTTTATATAAATGCATTTATTATATTTCTTAATACATACATACATTATTATTGTCACGCCTTTTTCCCATTGGGGTAAGCAGAGACTACTATTTCTTAATAAATGCACTTATTCAATTTATGTAATAATTTGTGTTCAATTCTGTGCATTTCGGATGCCGAACGTTTGCAACGTAATTATTTGGGACTAATTTTCTTTTAACTTTTCCCCAGATAGTGATGATTCCGTAAAGGATCCCAATTATCAAGAGGAGAAGTCAAAAAGTAATAATATACATACTTCAGACTCTGAAGAAGAAGGTGCCAGCACTAACTACAACTTCTCAAAAGACCAAGACTTGTTTAATTTAAATAATAATATTGCTTCAGTTGACACCATAGAGCAAGTTGACATGTTATTGGTAAGTAATTCAGCAGAAAATCGAGACATAATAGTTAACCATACAAATCAGATAGATCTGGTCGCAACAGAGAATAATTCGCTTGTAGTTGGGAATGATACCACTATGCCAATAGAGCCAACCACTTCCAACATCACCCCAACTAAAGTAGGAAAAAAAAGACCAAGGCAAGAGTTAAATTGGAAGAAGAACATCGCTAAGCGATTAAGAAATAGTGGACTATCATATATTTCAACAAAAACTAATAAGCCCTTTCCAAAACGCCAGCTTAAACCACCTTGCAGAGAAAATTGTAAATTTAAATGTAGCTCTAACTTCTCAGAGCTTGAAAGTGAGAAAATTTTAAACGAATATTGGGGTTTAGGACAAATTGAGAAACAATGGACGTTTATAGCTAATAATGTCGATTTAGTTATTCCAAAACAGCGATATGTGAAAGTGGACTCAGACGGAAATATTGCTGCAAAGCGTGAAAACAACAACGCTTTCTTTTTGACTATTTCTGGTGCAAAGATCAGAGTATGTAAATTGTTTTTCAAAAACACTTTGGCTATCAATAACCGCCCTATAGAGACCGCGTTGAAAAAGAAAAATAATGACACTAATATCTCGTCAATGAAAGATTACCGTGGCACTCATCTAAATCACAGTAAAGTTGATGAAAACATTAAAGAAAGCATAAGAAAATTTATAGAAGCGATACCAAAAATAGAATCGCACTATATTCGAGCAAACTCGAAAAGACATTACATTGACGGCAGCAAAGCAATTACAGACCTGCATAGAGACTACGTTGAACAATGTAAATCTAAAAATATACCCTATGCAAGTTATTTAATGTTTTATCGTATATTTACACAAGAATTTAATATATCGTTTTTTGTGCCGAAGAAAGATTTGTGCGATACATGCGAAGTTTATAAAAATAGTACGCCCGAAGAAAAAGAATTGAAAAAAGAAGACTACGAAAAACATATCAGAGAAAAAGAATTATCACGCATTGAAAAGACAAATGACAAGAACAATAAAAATATTTTAGTTGCTGTTTACGATCTCCAAGCTGTATTCCAGTGCCCTAAGGGCGATATTTCTGTATTTTACTACAAATGCAAACTTAATGTTCTTAATCTAACAATTTATAATATTCAGAATAATGTTGTTGAAAGTTACGTATGGGACGAGTCACATGCAAATAGAGGCATAAATGAAATAGGTACTTGTGTATTTAATTACCTTACCAAAATGTCAAATTCAGCTGAAGATTTAGAGGTTGTCTTCTATTCAGACAACTGCGCAGGGCAAAATAAAAACAAATTCATGATTGCCCTGTATTTATATGCCGTACAGACCTTGCCTAACCTGAAATCCATAACACACAAATATCTTGTAAAAGGCCATACCCAGAACGAAGGCGACTCTGCCCATTCCCAGATTGAGAGACAAGTAAAGAGGCTATTAAGATCCGGTCCTATATACACTCCCGACGGATTTATCGGTGCTATAAAAACAGCCAGGAAAAAGAGTGAGCCAATACACGTCAATGAAATGTGTTTCGAAGATTTTTATGATTGGAAAAGTGTGTGTAATCAAATTAATTTTAACTTAACAAAAGATGAAGATAACCATGTAGTTAAACTATCAGAAGTAAGAGTAATAAGAGTTAGTAAAGATGATACAAATGCTATATTTTATAAAAATTCTTATGCCGAAACGGACTTTAAAAAAGCCGTCGTTTTGAGAAAAAAGAGAAACAACAATATAGAAATAAAAAATGTCTATAATAATAAACCCGGGATAGCTGAACGAAAAAAATCGGACCTAATGGATTTGATTAATAAGAAATTAATTCCCGGAGTTCATAGGAGCTTTTACGAATCGCTCTAAGAATGTTTTTATTTTATTTTTTATACTATTTTTGTAATTTTTATAACAATTATTTTTTATTACTTTATGTGAGATAAGTGAAACGTCGGTTCCTTTAAGTACAATACCTATGTGATATTTTATAATGAAAAGTTCCTAAGTCGTAATTTTATAGTACTTAATGATAAATACTCAAGTTTTTAATACATTTTGCAAGTATATAATACTTATAATTTTAGATACTTATTTTTAAAACCTATCTCAATATGAATAAAAATATTTTTAGTATGTATTATTATTCTTATTGAGATGGTTTTGTTTTAGTTAAAATATAGATTATGGTCCACCTAAAGTAGGTTTAGAATAAACCTAGTGATTATTTACAAAGACTAATGTTACGAAGAGACTGATTGGTTAGCTAGATCTAAAATAATAATAACAAATTTAGTAATAACAGTATACTTTTAATTAAGAACTGATAGCTATAGTTTCATTTTGTTAACTTTGTTGATTGTTAACTGTTGAATTACTGTATTTAAGTAGGTAACTGTATATCCTACCTACGTTATAATGACTAATGTTTATGCTTGATTTTCTTTTCCTACAAATTTTTCATTGATTTAATAAACATTTTTATTTCTAAAATGTGTTTTTATCATATAACCTAACACAACACAAAAAAATATATTATCAACAATGTGACAAGTTCATATGTCACATCGATCCTTGAAAACTTTTTCAGTAATAGTGTGACAAAATATCCCTTTTTTTTTAATCCTGTTAATTTATACCGAAAAATAGCCAATAGCGCAACAATTACTATAGTTTTAGATGAATTAATAGTTAAATTATAAATCACTAGAAGGTTTTGTTGCTTTAGCTCTATTATTTTAGATTTTATAACATTTCGAAAGTTTAAAATACGCGTCCTGTAAAATTGCCTTTTTTGAGATGTTACAGTATTCTCGCAAAGAGGCGATATATGTTATGTCTTTCTTAAAAACAGTGGTGATACAAAAGATGGCGATAAATTTTATAATACCCTTCTTGAACAATTTTCACGTGAAATTCCACCAGAAGATCTCAGTGCTATTAAAAAGTTTTGCGCTAACTACACATCAAATTTGTACAGAAGATGGCAAAGTTCTGGTAGAAACGAAGCTTCGTTTAGAAACAAAAACACGATGTGGCTGGAATCTGAAGTTTCATGGCCAGTGTGTAAAACTGTTGATTTTTCTTCGCTTTTTAACCGGGAGAGAATGGATTTCCAAGAATTTCATACTCCATTTCAAGTCCAAAAAGCGGGAACATCGTCAAAAGAATCATCGACCAACATTCCGCATATAAGAAAATTTTTTGAAGATTTATCAAACAGACATAAGAAAAGACGATCTGGGTCACTGCTTTTAGAACATGATGAAGATGAATTATTTTATGCACTAATTTCTAAACTTAAAGAAAATGGAAACACAGTCTTTGCAAAAATTGTTGAGTATCTTTCAAAGCCTCCAGAAAAAGTGCTAGAAGTCAGTGATTTTTTATTCGAATCCACAACCATTAAATCAGTTCCTGAAGAAAAGGCCTTGGGTCTTGTGACCTCGTTAAGTTTATCCAAATGGCAATATTTAACTTTGAGGTCTGTGCTAAATTTAGAAGATCTGGTGATTTTTCCTTCTTATCACAAGTTGCTAGCAAAGAAAAAAGAATGTTATCCGAAGACATCACGATTAAGGAGTCAGGAGTGAAAATAAAACTGCAGGCAATTCTAGATTTGACAGCCAAAAAGATTTTAAAAGTTACTGATTGTGAAGGTACAGATATCAATGGAAGTGTTTTAAAGCTTGTTAGCAAATGGGGGTTTGATGGTGCTTCATCCCAGAGCTGTTATAAACAGAAGCGCTCTGATGAGATATTTGCAGAGTCATCCGTATTTATGGCCAGTTTTGTACCACTTCGCCTTATTTGTGGCGATGTTATAGTATGGGAGAATCCACGTCCTTCTTCCACAAATTTCTGCAGACCAATTATGTTCCAGTTCAAACAAGAAACAAGAGAATACATAAGGGAAGTGCAAACAGAGATGGATGAAGAAATTGCAAATCTGGTACCTACCAAATTAGGTAACTATTATCTTCACTTGTATTATCTTATATATTTGTGTTATCTTGTTATAAAAAATCTTATACCTTCTTATTTTGTTTTAGGAACATTTGAAATCATCCATGACTTGCATATGACCATGATAGATGGCAAGGTCTCAACAGCCATATCTGATACACATTCTGCTGCAACCTGCAACATTTGTTTAACAACCCCGAAGGACATGAACAATTTGGACTTAGTGTACAGTAAACCTGTAAACGATAATATGTATAAATATGGCTTATCGTCACTCCACATGTGGTTGAGATGTATGGAATGCATTCTCCATATTTCTTATAATATAGATTTCAAAAAATGGGCAGCTAGGGGTGATAACAAATTACTACAAAAAGAAAGAAAGCAGATGACACAAGATGAGTTTTTTACTGTGACTGGTTTATTGATCGATATCGTCAAGCAAGGATTCGGCACCACTAATGACGGCAATACAGCTCGAAGATTCTTTAGAGATTACGAAAAGTCTGCAGAGATCACGGGAATAGATGGCACCTTGATCAAGAGATTTGCCGTCATATTACAGTGTATTTCTTCTGGTAGGAATATCGACGTGGAAAAAATGAGAAGTTATTGCAAGGAAACCGCTGAACCGCTGAACTGATGGAAAATTTACACAAGCTCTAACTGACACAAGTTCTGGACCTGTGTGTACAGTGTGTAGGGCTAAACCAAGCGAAATGAATAATTTAGAGAAGATTGAATCAAAGCCAGATAATATAAATGCTTACGAATACGGTTTGTCTACGTTGCATGCATGCACCTGGCATGGAGTTAATTTTACATCTATATAAATAAAAAGAAAAGTCCTGAGTGACTGACTGACTCATCAACGCCCAAAAAGAAAAGTCCTGACTGATTCAGCCCAAACCCTTGGACCTAGAAAGCTGAAATTTTGCACAGAGGTACCCTATAATGTAGACAAGGAATAAGGAAGGATTTTTCTAAATTCAACCCCTATGGGAGTTAAATAGGGGATGAAAGTGCCGCGCGGGCGAAGCCGCTGGCAAAAGCTAGTATTTTATATAACCTTTCATTTAAAAAATGGGCTGCGAGAACTCCGGAAGATAAAAAAAGTAAAGAAGACAAGAAAAAGCTTGTACAAAGTTTGTTTCGAAGCCGAATGGGATTGCACGTTGATAAGCCCCGACAAGGAAGTGGAAACAGCAATGACGGCAATACAGCTCGGCGTTTTTTTGAGAACTACTATTGCGCTTCAGGAATTGTAGAGGAACTTATTAAAAGGTTATATGTTATTCTTCAAATTTTGGCATCCGGTATTGCTGTAAATCCAGATTTTTTTTTGTGAATATACGCGCGAGTTAAATTTGTGGAAAACACTAAAGACTTTTTTTTAAGTAAATCTTTAATTACTGTAGAATACAGACTTTATACTACTTATAATTATTCACACAATACACTTATGTGCTGTGTCGGCAGAGTACTAACAGGTCGAGCCTGGTATAATGTAATGCCAACACAGCACATAAGTGTATTGTGTGATTAATTATAAGTAGTATAAAGTCGTTGTATTCTACAGTAATTCAAGATTTACTTTTTAAAAAGTCTTTAGTGTTCTCCACAAATTTAACTGGCACCCAAAGTGGGGCAGGTCTTCAAGAAGAAACTCTTCAATCACTCTGCAGAAATCGAAGAACCGCTTGCCCGTGCACGAACCAACACCAAAGAAATAAGTTAAAGAAGATGCAGTTGCTGATCATCGCGACCTTGTGAGTACAGACTGTCTATCCTTACCTATCGCTTAAGTCCCTTTACTTTTCGACATAATTGTGCAGTACAGAAATACGCCCTTGTTATACGTAAATTGGTGACAGAAGACTAATAGGAGGGTAATCCCTAACGATCGACTTGACGACTTGACTTTACTCCCGTATAAAATCAGTCAATAAGAGATCCATAAAATGGCTAACGAAAATCCCCGTCACTATCATGAGTTGATACAGGAATAGGATGGGAATGCAGAAACACTTCATAGATTTCTGGCATCGGTGGAACAATACCGACTCCTAAACCCTGATGTCCAGGAAAACCTCTTAATCATTAGAGTCCTGACAAAACTTCGTGGTCTCGCGGCAGATGTCGTAATCCCTTGCGTAAACCCTTCGTGAGCATCCATTAGAAACAAGTTGACGAATCTACACGGAGGTACAAAACCTTTCGTCCAATCTCTAATAGAGATACAAGAGTTAAAACCTAAGAGTAATAACATTACTACGTTTATCCATCAGTTGGATATATTAGTTCATAAAGTTACCCTTAGTCATCCAGAAAAGTTAGAAGACTTCCAGTCTATGGCTAAACTCAATATTTTTAAACATATACCTAAGAATCTTAGAATTAATCATTTACCTTGGGTCGAGTTCCAACAAGCACTTCAAGAACAAGAACTATGACTTAAAATAAAACTAATCTGCTTGTATTAAATAAATATCCAACTCAACATCAACAACCTATACGTTACCCCCCTCCGGTACACGTATATCCACCCCGTCATAATAATCATTTCTTCAATCGTCACTTTCAACCTAATTATCGTGATCATTTCATGGCACAGACTCGTGGACTGATACAGTCGTCTCATGCCCCTAACTTTACTCCCCGTAATACTCAGTGGATACCAGCTCCGCGCCCTCAGTTTAACAATCAAAGTAGAAACCAGAACCAAGACGTCTCAATGCGAACGGCCCCGAACAATATTCCACTCAAACGTCCCCGTAATGAAATGAATCATCTACAAGAATATACGTTCGACCCCTATTACGAACAAGAGTACATTCCTGAGTACTATGAGGAGGAACAACCTCTAACACAAAACGATAACCCTGGGGGTCTACTCTTATTCATCGAAAAACTAAGTTTTGATCGAAATTTCGCATGTTTCCTACCACGGTTCCATTCGGTCCGAAGTTTAATTCGAACGAACATTGTTTGACATTTAGATTCTCTAAACCTACTATAATTCCTAAATGTTGCGAACGAACATTTGAATTTGACAGATGATTGTTCGGAATTTCAACCTCAAATTGACGAAACCAAAAGTGTTACCTTTTGATTTTCGTTAGTGTGGATTTTGTGATAAATTTGCTTGAAATGGCTACAAGAATACTGTTAATCGAGGCTGCTCTACGTGAAGAACGTTTAGAGCGTAGAGGGAACCGGCGTCGCCTGCGCAATCAACTTAATATTAGTGAAACTCCCGACTTAGATTTATAGGAAATTACAGACTCAGTCGGCAATTATTCGAGTAGTGCCAGGAAATAGTGCCTTTATTACCTCCAAAGGCAAGGTGTCATGGAATCGAGCCCACAGTTAAGGTGGTGTATATTTTTATTATCATTCTCTTCAATAAAAATAATCATTTCACTGTTCACATTTCACAATCCTTATTTTTTCCAGATCCTTACGGCCATGAATATTTATGCCCGAGGTAGTTACCAAGGGTCTGTGGGGCAAAATAAGGACGGGCCCATAGCACAAAATATTGTTTCTCGTCGTTTGCAGGAGGTCACAACTGCCCTCAATGCACCCCATCTATTAAGGAAGTACATAAAATTCCCGCAAAATATAAATAAAAGAAATCTTATTACTTTTTAAGTGTGTTCCATTGAATTTTTTTCTTTTCCAGATATGGGACAGTGATTGATATATAACAAATGTAGATGCTTCATTTGGTGGAGCAACACATGACGCTTATATTTGGAGAGAGTGTGACATAAGAAGCCACGTTTGGCTATTACAGGAGCTCAACTTTCCCGGCCAAAAAGACGCCCTAAGAAACATTCTTATAAAAACTTTGGGGTACAGGTTTAAAAAATGTAAACGCAAACATGATTTTTAGTGCAAAGACCTGAAATTGCAGCCTGGAGAGCAAAATACCTAAGGCGACTGAGAAAAAATTACGAACTTGGTACCGAAAAAAAACCAGTAACATTCATCGACGAAACCACCAAGGTATTTCCAAAACTGTGCAAGCTAGCAACACCCAAACTATGTAGTCGAAACGAGTCCGTGACGACTAGAGAATACAATCCCGGGATCCCAAATCTCGGGATCCCGGGATCCCGACCGTTTTCTGGCCCCGAAAATCCCGGGACTGTACTTGGCTAATCTCGGGATTTTCGGGATTGCCACAAACAAGTCTAGTTTGTATTCCGTAGTCCGTTGCGTCTTGAAAATAACCTTGCCTAGATTATTTTAATACATTACGACAAAAAGCAACTCGTACAATACGTAGGTAGGTACCCACTATTTACTACACAGGTACAGTCCTAATAATATGTTTGTCGTTGAACTTAGAAGGGACTTCCCCACTCGGAATACTTTAATACAATACTCTTAAGGTACTAAATTGTAATTCCCCAACGGACCAACAGGGGAATCACCCGATCATCTCATATCATAATATTGTTGCGGGTATTTCCCGTCGGGGATTCCCTGTACGAAAGTATAAATATGCAAATCAGGTTTTATTTTTTTCATTTATTGTTCTGTCAGTGACGGGTTACGTAGGCTACGCCATTAAAATTTAAAAGTCAATTATCTGAAATTAAGTATTTCAAATGGCGGGAGACTTTGTTAAACATAAAAAAGACAGTGATACGACGTCAGTGTGGAGTTATTATTTAGTTGCGAAGGACGGGAATAGTGCTAAATGTAAGCGATGCCCAGCCATCCTCAAGACTTTGGGTGGATCAACTAAGGGATTACATACACATTTGTTATCAAAACATAATATCAAGGTTATATCAGCTTCAACAAGTCAAGATTCTGAAAATCTGAACACAGCACCGCCGCCAGCCAAGCGAAAGTTAGATGATTATTTTACTAAAAGTGCCGACGATAGCCTGGATGATATCTTGGCAAGAATGATTGCATTAGATGGATTTCCATTCAGTGTATTCATAACCTCAGATGATTTGAGAAAATTGCTCTTAGCAAAATACACGGATTTACCAAAGTCAGCCGTCACTGTTCGAAAACGTGTTATGAATTACAGTGAAAAAATCAGAAAGCAAGTAACTGCAGAATTACAACATTTGAAAAGTGCAGGTGAAAGATTTAGTCTTTCTTTCGACGAGTGGACTTCAACTTCCAATAAACGATACATGGCGGTCAACGTTCATTCATATAAAAAATTTTGGAACTTAGGACTTGTTCCTATTTACGGAAGTATGACAGCTGAAAATTGTCTTCGTATATTGCAAGAGCGTCTAAGTAAATTTGACATTTCCCTAGAAACTGACATCGTGGCTATTGTAACCGATGGACCGAATGTTATGATAAAGGTGGGGCGGCTTGTTTGCACTGAACAACAACTGTGTCTCGCACATGGTATCAATTTGGCGGTCTGTGATGTGCTTTATGAAAAACATAATAATTTGCAAGATAGCCCTACCTCAGATGATAGTATAAATGAACCAGCTGTGAATGTTGATTATATGGACGACAGCGATGATGAACACCATTTAGAAGACTTAGACTGTCCAGAATCAGGTTTAATCGTAATGTCACAAAATGATCTTGCGCCAGAAGTGCCAGAACACGTACCAGAGTTAACACAATATGAAAATATTAATGAGCTGATAAAGAAAATCCGCAAAGTTGTAGTGTATTTCAAAAGATCTCCATTGAAAAATGAAACAGTACTTCAAAAATATGTGAAAATTGAACATGGAAAAGAGCTGTCACTTCTTTTGGACTGTAAAACCAGGTGGAATAGTCTTTTAACAATGCTGGAGCGATTTTATCTTTTAAAAGCATGCATTCAAAAAGCTCTTATAGATCTCAATCATCCAATTCGTTTAGAAGATGTTGATTTTGAATTGGTAAATAAAATTGTTGATGTGCTGACCCCAATTAAATTGACAGTAGAAGCAATCTGTCGGCGAGATGCTAATTTATGCACAGCTGATGCCGCTCTGAAATTTCTTATAAAACAACTGTCTAGCAAAAACTCAGCACTTGCCAAAAAAATTAAAACATCCTTAGTGGAACGTATAAAGCAACGACGAAGTGATGATTTAACTGGCGTGTTAAATTATTTACAAAATCCACGAATGGATGATGAAAATCAGTTATTATCGGATTTGGAATGGCACGACTTATTTCCAGTTCCGACACAGGCTTTAGTGAGGAAGCAAATAAAGAGTATTGTTAAAAGACTTAATAGTCGAGATAACACGGAAGAAGAAGCAAGGTCAGGATCACAAACAGATGATGAGCTAAGGTCAGAAACCTCCCAACCCCAATTGACATTAAAGGAAAAGTTACAGCTGGAAATTAACAAGAGTATGAAATCCCCAGATCCTGAAGTACAAGTACAAAATGAATTGGGGTTGGCAAATAGTATTAGACGTGAAATGAGCCTGTTCGAAAATGGAGGAGTTCGTGGATATCACTTAGAAACAGCATATAAGTATCTATTGTCTATTCCTCCAACCAGCGTAGAACCTGAACGAGCGTTTTCAGCTGCTGCTTATGTTGGCAATAAACTACGAAGCAGGCTCGGAAGTCAAACATTGGATGCTTTGATATTTCTGCGACTATATTTTCGAAATTCTAAATAGTTATTTTGTGCTGTTTTTTAATTTCTTGCAAAAGTATTGTATTTTTTGGTTTGTGTTTTTTCTTTTCTTATTATTGTTCTGATTTGTGTTGTGCAAAGACATTAAAGAAATTTTTTTTTTATTACTCGTTTTTTTAAATTTTAGCTCAATTAGAAACCACATAGTCTAATCCCGGGATAGGCCCGGGATCCCGGGAAAAGGCTTCAAAAATCCCGTAAGCCCGGGATTGAAAAACATGCTCGGGATTGTATTCTCTAGTGACGACTCAGTTGCACCCTCCTATTACCTCAATGACACTGCGTCACGCGGCGAGGAGTGACGCGTGCTGTTGTGTTTGCGGCGGTCAAAATCTAATAATTTCACTCAGAACAATTCGACGTAAGTATTACTGTATTTATATTTGTCAGCGTTCACTGTTACGAAATATGACTGTTTATTTGAGATTCCATGAGTGTTATTCAATTTTGTGTAATCAAGGCCATTTATATTTTAGTTTAGTTTTTCTGAACTAGTACCTTGTTGCCATCAATAGACCTGAAGAGAGTTCCACCGTTGGACCGGCCCAATCATAGCAACTTTTTATTGTAGTTTTTCGGTCATAATTATGGGAATAGTTTCCGAGAATTTGCACACTAATTATGGAAAAACCCATAGAAAAATCAAATTAAAATTCGAGAATGTCGCCTGTTCCTGAGAAAATCGATGGTGGCACACGGACAGACAGACAAGAGAGTGATCTTATAAGGGTTCCTTTATTACCTTTTGAGATACGGAACCCTAAAAACGAAATAGATCGTACCCATGTATTATTTAAGGCTCAAACCTACAATCGTCATGTCAATCTCTTATTTTATGAAGATGCTGAACATGATGGTAAATCTTATTATTGTTGGGATAAAACATATGTCTCGTCTGATACGCTCTCAAATTACAGGTACTTACTAAAAATGAAATAGTTTTATGTGATGGATGCTTACAATATTTCGCTAGTGAGACTAAACTTGAACGCCATAAGATTTTAGTATGTGAAAAGGGCCTTTTCACATACTAAAATCTTATGGCGTTCTCCAGATAAAAATCCTGATCAAGCAGCATCAGAACAAGCTAGTGGGTCCTCTATCTGGTCCAGACATGAGAAATTATTAAATCTGAGCATAGCTTCGTCAGAGATTCCAAGCAGGAGCTGTGTCCCCAATGAACTGAAGCAGTATTTGGACCAACCACTTTTAGAAAGAAAATCTGATCCAATAAAGTTCTGGGTAAATTGTCAACATTTCACACCGGTTCTCTCGGATATCGCTCTAAAATATTTGATTTGTCAAGCATCTTCAGTGTCATCTGAAAGGGTAGCTTCAGTGGTAAATTTGGCTGTGCCAAATGATAGGAGCAGATTAACAGGGGAACACATGAAACAAAGAGTGCTCCTGATGTCAATATCAGACAAATACTGGTTTGAATAATGTTTTTTTTTTTTGTTTCTTTTTTTTATGTCAAGCAATTTTTTTTAAATAATAAAACTTATGTTGAAACAGCCAGATGTGTATTTGCTTTAAAATTTCGATAATTTAGGCAATTTTTATAAATAATTGCAAATTGGGCAAAAAATATCGATATATCGAAATATCGATATTTCTTTGGTGATATATATCGATATATTTGAAAAATATCGATACGATAAATATCGATATTTTTTTTCCATTTGCCCATCCCTAGAAAAGGCTTTAATAGAACTACCTACTCCCGAAGACAAGTACTTGAGTATCAAAAATATTAGTCATCAACTTTCTGTACCATTCGTTATAAGTACATCTTGTAAATCTCTATTTAAGAATAGTGTTATATTTCTTTTCACCATGTCACCACCATTATCTCATTGTAAGTGGAACATTACCACCCATGGTAACAAACTTCTAAAAATCATAATGAATGTACGATAACTATTATTGGGAAATACTTAGCAAACTGTACAGATTTATTTTAAATAATTCCCTTTTAAATCCCCTTCATCCCAGTCCTAGATAAATCAGTATCTATTATTCATTTCCTGTCCATCCTTTGTTTTATTACTCATCGCATTTAAATGTGCAACACTGATTTCCTACATGCGTCTTTTGTGCTTATAAATATAACTGCAACATCCGAGCTCAATGCGATACATCCTTATCAGCCGTGGGAGCCAATACATTGTCGTTGACTACACCCCACCCCGTCACCGCAACACTCCGCCCCGTCCCCGCTACACCCCGCTCCACCGCACCCCGTCCCGCAACACTCCGATCAACACACGGCTCCAGCCAACGCATGGCCAACCAAAACGTGTTCAAACCCCCCGTGGGAACTAGTACTGCAACATTGTAAATCACGATAACACACCTTATCTTTTCCCTCAACCACAATGCAACATTGAAGACACACACCACAAACTTCCGTTTCACAGAGCATTTTTACACTTTAACTACTATAACATGATCGCTCGATCCTACCAAACTACTAACCAGTACAGGTTTAAAAAAAAACGAGTTTCAATTTTTCAGTACAAATCGGCAATTTCATACTTTAACCCCTAATACGTTTTGTGAGATGTCTAATTCGATTTGTTAGATAACACTTGTACGGTTGATCACTCAGGCATTTTGTTTATAACTTTTAAGATAGAACCAACCAACGACTTATGCAAAGTTAATAAAAAAAAAACGATCCTTTAAGACAGACAATCGACCAAGAAAGGTTTAATTAAACCACCCACATTTTGAAACAACTTGACTATTTCCATAGAATTCATTTGAACCTCGACAGACAACCTTGACGGGAAATACTAACATTATATTTGTGATTTCTTTAAGATAACAACACTTGATTTATTAATTAAGCATTTTGTTTTAACCATTTAAGATAGAACCGACTAATGACTTTTGCAAGGAAATTTCACCAAAAAACTACCTTTAACTCTGGATCTTCCATAATCTAGACAACACTGCACACATATTGTAAGTTTCTGAGCGTAAACTGGCTGTCACGGTGCCATTCATGGAATAATCACTTGATTTTGAACTAATGACCCAGTGACTGGAACTGCCACCGTTTCCAAATATAACTTCTCTGCCATATGCCTCTTTTCCAATAATGTTTGTAGCACTGCTAGTTCTCTCCCACATTTAAGACAGAACCAACCAACGACCTATGCAAAGTAATTTAAAAAAAAAACGATCCTTTAAGACAGACAATCGACCAAGAAGTGTTTAAGCGATTCGCTTCGGATCTTCCACAAACTAGATAAGGCTTCACACATATTGTAAGTTTTTGAACATAAACTATAGCTGACAATGGCTCACGATTGAAGAATCCTCTGATTATGACACTACTCTTTTCTCAATCTTTCTCTTCTTCATTCAGAATTTTGGATTAAATCTTCTTTGCATAGAGCACTATGTAGCCAAAGTGCCAACAAATTCACCATTGTGGACAGCTTATGTCCAGAGATAGATGAAAATATTGTTGACCATATAACGACAATTTCAACAAGAAACAACGTGACGATTTCCATAGAATTCATTTGAACTTCGAAAGACAACCTTGACGGGACAAACTAATATGGTATTTGTGATTTCTTTGATTTTTTTAAGATAACATTTGATTTATTACCTAAGCATTTTGTTTTGACCATTTAAGATAGAACCAACCAATGACTTTTGCAAGAAAATTTCACCAAAAAACGACCTTTTAAGTGATAAACTCTGGATCTTCCATAATCTAGACAACGCTGCACACATATTGTAAGTTTCTGAGCGTAAACCGTGGCTGTCATGGTGCCATTCATGGAACAATCACTCGACACTTTCTCTTGCTAAACCATGGCTTGTACATGTAATTCTGAGGTAATCCAAAAAAGAAATCTTCATTCAAAATTTTGTTTTCCATCTTGATTGTTGACAGCATACAATTTGCCTGAAAAAGAAAGCGGATATTAATATCTAGTAGTTTAAATATCTTTCCCATCATGCTTCTCTCCATGGCGCTTTGACGAGTTTCCAGTTTCTTAACATGGGTTTTATTGAGTGCCCAGGTTTGACAGCCATATGTGAGAACAGGCAGTATACAAGTGTCGAAAAGTTTACGTTTAATAGCTATGCTCAATTCTTGGTTTTTCATAGCCTCTTTTAAATTCCAGTATTGTTTCCATGCATTTCCTATGCGTCTATTAATTCCCTTTAGACTTTCTGATAGAATAAGAACAACCAATATAAAGAAATGAACTAGAACAAAGGATGTCACAGTAACTATCAGAAAACTCAAATGGAAACGGACAGGACATACCATCAGAGGTAAAGAGAAGTGGTTGAAATCTACAATGAACTGGTTCACAAGTCATAGGAAACTGAAACGAGGTAGGCCACCAAGAAGATGGGTGGACGAGATAAAAGTTATGGCAGGCGGTGGACGGATAACAATAGCCAATGCCACAGTTGGGTGAGGCCTTTGCCAACAAGAGGCACACAGACAGCGAGTCAATAAAACAATTATTATAATTTTAAATAGAATATAACAAAGTAAAATAAATAAATGATAGATTATTATTAGTGTTTTATAAAATTATATAAAGAACAAACCAAATTGGAATCTATTAATGTATAATTATGATGTCTGAATAAAGGGTATTATTATTATAGTTTAAATCAGTATTTTGGTGGAGGGCCTGTTCAGCACTACTTGTGGGTGTTGTTAAAACTTACAAATGATTGTTGATGAGGATTAGTCGGGAGCAAGAAATATAATTTGTATAATAATATCTTGTCCTTTCCATTCTGTTATTGCTTTTGTCCATTTGTTACTCTCCTCTCTCATCATGTACCCCACCCCACCCTTAGATTCCAAGCAGAAAGGAAACGAGGAAGGCAAAGAAAATGTTCCTCTGCTCCAACAACAGCTGCAACAGCTTTCCAACTCGGTGTTACGCGTGTGGCAGTGATTCACATGTATTCATGGTTTTAGGTTAAGTGATTAGAATAGGAATACTAACATAGGGGTAAGGAATAGTGTTACTAACACATTTGAGTCATGTTACTTGTTGAATTAAGATATTATTATAAAAAGGCACGTAGGTCCTATATGGCACAGGTTAACACAAACAAGAACAAAATGGAAAGAGCTGTAGGAGGCCTTCGTGTCGCAAACTCACGCCGACCGCCAATCTAATAATAATATAATATCCAAAATTAATGATAGTACCTAATAATATTTAATGATAATAATTACAATTGTAATAATGATGAATTTAATGTTAATGCCAATTTAAAAACTAATGAATTTTAATAATAATTGCAATTGTAATATAATAATAATAATTAATTTAATAATAGATAATTATATATAATAGGAAAAAATTGTTTCATTGCATGTTTAACATAATTATAATTAACTATGAGATTTTAAATTATGTATATTGTGTTGGCAATAAAGGCTTAATAATAATCTTGTCTTTTCATTATGTCCATCGCTCCAAAAATATAAAACAAGCCTGTTGTCTCTCTGCAGGGCAAAGGCCTTTCCATTTACAGAGAAGACATGAGCATTGAACAATTGAATGTTGTTCTTTCATCCATGTAATGTAAGTAATGTCCAAAATTAACACAAAAAGTACATATACATGAATTTAAAAAAGACACATTGATAGCAATTTTACTCAAGATTATTTTGTCTTATTGGCTGACATGAGAAAGTGGCCCCAATTGATGGTAAATTATCACCGCTGCCTACGGACACCTTCAACACCTACTAGTCTCTAGACTGCTCTAGATGTATTGCCATTCATCCAATCAAATATTGATTATCAGATAGGTATTCCTATATCATCAGCCTACAGCGGTCCACTGCTGGACATAGCCCTCTCTCGATTCTCGCACCTTGTTAAGACCATCGCTCCATATTCCTATGATCAGATATTATTTATGTGACACATACCTGTTTATTTGAATCTCTACTGCCACCATTGTCAGCGAGCAGTGATGATGGTGGCACAATTATTGGAAAATCTGGAAAAAAAAGAAACTGTTGAATCTAATAGCAGACACCGATATCCTAGGGAAGATCACATTAAAGTAACTTAGTACTGGTCATCATAATCAGCCTACAATGTTCCCACTGCTGTGGCACAGGCGTCCTCTCGGTGAGAGGGAGTGGGCAGTAATTCACCACGTGGGCCGTAAACCACCACACGGGTCCACTAGGGGTTTGTAGATATCACATGTCCTCGAATTTTTCATTCTAAGACATGGCGGTATCATCATCATCATCATTTCAGCCGAAAGACGTCCACTGCTGGACATAGGCCTCCCCCAGGCTCCTCCACTTCGACCGGTCTTGTGCTTCCCACATCCAGCGGATTCCCGCGGCCCGCGGTATAATCACGATGTTTTCTTTCACCGTTTTAAGAACATGGGTGATAATTGTGATAAATAATTTGCACAAAGTAAAACGCCCGTGTTCAAACTTACGACCTACAACTCGTAAATCGTGGCCGTTCCCACTGAGCAACCACTCCTTGGTACTGGTAACTATTACTAAATATTTAAACGACTTGATTGCACATAGGTAGCTTCAAGAACTAGTAGAACCCATAAGAGGACCCACTGACAAGAAATTTCTAGAAGATTTAAGAAAACCGTAAATGTAGCATTACTATTCCGATTTTATCTGAATATACAGTGCAAACAGTGAATAGTTAGCATACTCAATTGTTTCTGGATTACTTTATGAAAATCTGAGGACTCGTTATGGTGCGAACTCGTTAAAACAACTGTATTTTAACAAAAAAAGAAAATAAATAATCACAGAACGTGCATTTTAATAAATAAAAACTTTAATATATTGTACAAAAGTGAACTTTAATGCCGGAAGCATTTTCCACCAGTCAACATTGGTGATGCAGAGACATAACTGACATAACAGCAGGTGCAACTTAGGGGATTGATAGCTCGTAAACAGCTTTAAAATACAAGATTAAATAAATAATAATACAACTAATAAGTGTAACTAATTCAAATTCGTCTTGTACTTACCCATCAATTCGCCTTTCGGACCAGCCATGACGCAGACAGAGCACGGGCGACCCCAATGAGCGTTAATTAAAAAATAAAACACTAAACCAAACCAAACCAATGAATGAGTACTGTAGCCTCATAACATAAACCACAAGCGGATTGTACTGTAGCCGGGCGAGCCGAAAGTTTCAGCAAAAAATTCCTTCTAGAACTTTATGTACCTAGTTGTTTCGGCCCGAAACAATAATTAATATTAAATAAAGTCACAGACAGTGTTGCCAACAGATAAACGAGCTCTCCACCAGATTTAACTTCTAAAACCACCAGAAATCCACTAACAAAAATCGGCCCTACTCCAAAAATCGCAAAAATTTCCACTAAACAAATTTTTGATCTTTATAAAAGAAAACAGTAAGTAGTTTTATTAGTAAAAATGTTCTTTATTTGACTGGCTAAAAGTTATCGAAAGTACTACTGGTCAAGTAGCAAAATGTAAACTATGTGGAACGGTTATAAGAAATTAATCACAACGGAGATTTTAAATCTCATGAGATGTCAAAGAAGCATCTACAAAATAAAAAGGTAAACGGCTGTTTTTTAATTTTTTATCCGCGACGACCACGGAGACGGTATATTATGCGTTTTGGTTTGCGTTAGGTGTTAGGGTGTGTGTGTGTCTGTTACGATTTTTCTCGGAAACAGCTGGGCCGACTTTGATTGTTAGTTTATTGGTGAGTTTTACATCTTTGTATCATATCATATATTGTAAACTAACTACATAATACTACTGAAAATATTCTACATGGAATCCCTGCGTATAGTTTAATGTGCGGGATGGATCGTTTGACGTCATCATGTTCATTGCACGTAATTCTGACGGATCAGTGTTGCCTACACACTAAAACTAAATACTCCGGAAAATTAAATGAAGTAAAAATAATTATATTTCGTAACGTTTTAGTGGCTTAGTGATTGAGTGATAGCATTTTCAGTAATTGAAACTGAATTCTATTAAACCACTAGAAAAAAACACCAGCCACTAAAAGCAATATTTCGCCACTAAAAGGGGGGTCGAAACCACCAGTTTTAGTGTAAAATCCACTAAGTTGGTAACACTGGTCACAGAACACATTCATTGGTTATAGTTCTCGAACAGGGTTGCCAGATGTGATTTGCGATTTCTCCCCAAATTTAAAAAAAATCTCCAAAATGATACGATTTTTCTAGGATTGACCCAAAAGCAAAAAGTTAGAACTATCAATACATTAAAAAAAAACAGACTAAATGGATATTAGTATTATTTAATCATCAAGCGAATTGAATACATCTATTATAATGTCGTCTTCTTCTTCAGTAGTCTCATTCTTATAAACATTTTCCGACAAAATTGTAAACTTTTTCTACGTGAATACGGGGCTTTTGGCTTTTGTTTGGGTGCATTTTATGTTTAATTTTTTATTTTTATAATGTGCGTTTTTTTTGTGCAGAATAAACAATTTTTCTTTCTTTCTTTCTTTTTCCGAATTAAATTTTCGTAACATCGTCTTAGTGGGTTCAAAATCCACGCAAAACCCCAATTTTTAGGAAGAATCTGACACGCAGATGTGGTCTGCTGTTGTCGTCATCATTTTGTTGCGTAACTTAGTTTTTACTATGTTCATAATAGAGAACGCCCAACAAAATAAATCTTAAAGACGCAGTGAAACAATAACAAACAAAACAATCATCAATCAATTCAATCATTCATGAGTGATGCTGATGAGTGAGTAAATGAAACGAACGAATGAATAATATGCTGAATAGGTAATGCAGATTGTGTAGAATATTGTTGAAATAAAATTAACTAAACCACAGACTAATAACAGATACGAACTAACGAACGAGCGTACTGTTTTAACGGGTGCATTCGAAATACGTGATCCTACTACGGATGAGTTGTGAAAAAAAATAAAAATTCTCCAAATATTTCTACCCAAAATACTCCATGAATTTTTTCTTCTCTCCAAATATTTCTCCAAACATTTCATTTCCCCAAGAGCCAAATTTTTACCCAAAATTGCGAAAAAAATACCCAATCTGGTAACCCTGTTCTCGAAGGACTTTTTTTACTCTTGCTGACTCGGATACTAACTAGTCTTTTGCAATAAGTTCTTGATACCCGACGATAGTGCATTGTAAAGTGAAAAATTAAATTCTGTTTATCATTCCCTGAAGTTAAGCACAGTAAACTACAATCGCAAATAAACGTATTTTCTTTCATTTCTTAACACAAATATAGTAAGAGAGATATCTCGAATGATCTCGTGACTATATTTATATTTTGAAAAAAATAAAAAAAATGCGGTCGCGTCGGTCGGTTCTAATGCTTTATCAAAATCATCCTTTCATGCGTATTTTCTATACAAAATAATTACATTTGTCAGGCGTACCGACATGGACGTTTTAATTGCTTTTTACATTCTCCTCTTACAAAGTTGTATGAGTCCAGATTTATTTCAAGACAAGTCTTCTCTCCTCTCCGCTTCACTTGAAAACCTGAGAATATTAAAATATTGACACAAATATTAACGAATTTTTCAAATTTGAGAATTGTTAAAATTCACAAGGGTATCAAAATATTCGTACGCTGCTTTAACTGAGTGACGGAAAGATGAAGGGATTTTTAATTAAAAAACGCTGATTCTATTAAGAAACATCAACAATTTTACAAGGTTCTGTAATACGCGACTAAGTGTTAGGTTTTGCCACTACATAATCTAATCAATTATCATTACTTACAAAGGTATTTGTACTGAATGTAATTCAGTGAGTTGAGGACTCTTTCGTCGAGTTTGCCTGCGGTAGTCTGTTGACGGTGTCGACGGCAGCGGCGCTATCTCTCACCCAAATTGGGTAATTACACTTTATATCGAAAAAGGGTGCAAAGTTAGCGCCATCTAGCATCTAGCATGGTTCGGGGATACCGCACGATCTCCGGTGAGGTGGCGGGCCTCCTTGCCGGATTGACACTATGGGATCTGGAGGCAGAGCTCCGGCGGGATCTCATGGCGACATGAAGAGTGCGATTGTCACAACCCAGTGCTGGGCACACCACGATAGCGGCGGTGTTCTCTTTGAGGAGGGGCTTGAAAGGCGGCACGGCGTCCTCACCTTCCGCCTGACAGAATTCCTCACCGGACACGGTTGTTTCGAGAAGTTCCTGTTTCGGATAAGGCGGGAGGAAACGCCCGGGCGTTTCCACTGTGAAGATCGTCCTGAGGCACGGGCGTGGCCAGGGGGAGGGTTTTGGGGGTTCAACTCCCCCCCGAAAAGTTCAGATATTAACATTCATAGAATTAAAATGAGAACAGGTGTGTGACATATCTCATTGATTACTAACTATTACCTGCATTAAAATTTACGGTGGTTTGGATTCCTCCGCCACTGTCGATTATCGGGTCGCATTCGGTAATAGTTTATGTACTTTTAGTCATTTTATTTTCTTGAACCTCCCCGATACTAAAACCTGGCTACGCCCGTGTCCTTAGGACACGGTGGAGCATACGGTGGAGGTCTGCCCGGCTTGGGCGGAGCACCGCCGTGTCCTCGTGGAGGCGATCGACGGCGGCGATCTCATGCGTCCGGCCCTGGTCCAGGCCAAGGTACGGAGCGAAAGTGCATGGGTAGCTGTCACCTCCTTCTGCAAAACAGTAATGCTCGCGAAGAGGGAGGCGGCGCACGTGAGGGAGAGGCAGTATATGCGCCCTCACGGCCTTAGTCACCGCAGGAGACGCCCTGGGCGTCGGGTATCCCAGGCTGATTCTCGGCCACCGTAAGCGCGAGCTTGCGGACGGCGAGTAATGGGTAGTTCGCTGTCCGGAAAGGACCAAGCACGGGTCGACGGCGCGTTGTGTTCCACGCGCGCCTCAAAGAGATGTCAGTATCAACTGATAGGGCCCGCAAGGGCCGATGCCTGCCAGGGGTGCGCGTTGTTCGAAAGAGATACCGCGGCCCCTGGCACACAGTCAACTGACACGGGTGGGTTTAGTCAGTAAAAGTCTGACACGCCCTCCTGATCCACCCAGAGCGGGAGAAGTTATTTGATGATTTCCCAACTAACAAAAAAAAAACATTCTCATTATTTCCAAAGTACGCAGAGATAAGCAAATAGTTTCTTCGAGCGAATTACTCAGAATGATGTTTTCTAACATATTATATAAATGCCATCTCGACATCGTTTAACGTTTTTGAGAAATTAAAAAAAATGTAATCAATCCGATACAAAAAAGAATTACGAAATATTAATTCAGGTACGACAATAATATTTTTTGTCATAATTGTTATCACTGCCACATTAGAAAATAATATCAGCGCTCTAGGATCAATGTCCATTTTTTATTAAATCGGGACGCGGCATGGCAAAGGATATTTCGCCACAAATAGAAATATAACTAGTATGACAATAAAATTTAAATTTCAACAACAACGATGCCGCGACGTCCTTAGGCATCATTGAAATTTTACTATCTTTATATTCATATTTGTTAGATACGGGACACAAGTAAAACAAATGACGGCCGTGAACGCACTGACGCTTTATTTAAAACATGCTAGCGCGGGCACATGGGTGGGGCGCGGGGTACGGGGCGCTGCGCGGCGCTGGCGCCGTGTGCGCAGGCCGATCGCATATGACCGCGCATCGCTATACATTAGCTTGTACATAACATCTCCCAACCTTATTTAAAAAGATACAAACATAATAATAATACTAAAGGTGCTTACAACTACATACATGGAGTATCTACACAACATTAAAATTAGGTTATTACTACAATACAATATGAGTCCATAACTAGCAAGTTATACACCGTCAGGCAGCCCACTGGTCACTTGCCCAACGCAAGGCTTCTGTAGTCCACCTTTGGAAGCTGGCGCAACGCCCTATCGGGATGGCCGGGGCCGGGCGCCAGAGATATGGCTGGCGTCGCTGACGGCGTACTTGCACCCTGCCCCCCCTCCTCCGGGGCGTCAGCTTGAGACGCGGGTTGGGGGCACGGTGGTGCCGTTGATGATAATGTTTCATCGTCACTATCGGTGTCTATTTCGTCAGTATCCCAACTTTGTTGTACATTGGCGTTACCCTTATATAACACAATCTGATTTTTATGTTTTTTCACTACAGTCCCTGTTAAATGATCGTTAATCAAATACACAACTCTTCCAATCTTGTCTGTTATTGTGCCTCTGCGCCATGTGAACTTATCTTTATTGCTAAATTTTTTGTACAACACTTCGTTTCCGTTTTTTAAAATTTGAGTATTTTTGCCACCATTGTATTTACACTGCAAACACTGTTTTGATTTTACTGTGCTATCCAGTGACGCGTTTGAGGGTGACGATAGCGATTTTGGCGACAATAGATCCAACCTCGATCTCAGTTTGTGTCCAAAAACTAATTGAGCTGGAGAGAACCCTGTCACTGAATGTACCGAATTCCGGTAATCAAAAAGATATTTTAACAGTTTGACTCTAGTGTCTTTTTGGTTATTACTTGATAAAATACACGATCTTATACCCTTTTTTGCGATCTTTACATAACTTTCGGCCTGGCCATTGCTCGCAGGATTATAGGGCGGTGACGTCACGTGCTCAATCCCGTTAATTGTACAAAACCGTTTAAAATCTTGTGACGTGAAAGCCGTGCCGTTATCGCTTACAATTGTATTTGGTAACCCGAACCTTGAAATAAACTCGCACAGTTTTTCTATTGCAGCTGATGAGGTCGTTGAAACACACATATCGTAAACTTCCACCCATTTCGTGTATGCATCTACTACGATTAAATAATGTCTATTATCTAACGGACCCAAGAAATCTATATGCAACCGGTAGAATGGTTGGGGTGGGTATTGCCAGGGCGTAAGCGGGGCGCGCGGAGGGGTAGGTCGTAACTGTATGCAAACACTGCAAGAATTTATCATATTTTCTATAGCGTTATCGATACCCGGAAACCAGAACCGGGAACGAGCTTCGGCCTTTGTTTTCACAATTCCCAGATGGGAAGTATGAAGTTCGTTTAATATTGTTCTTATTTGACTGTCTGGTAAAATCACCTTATGCCCTCTCATAACACAGCCGTCTTCATACGATAACTGATTTCTGCATGCGTGGAACGGTTTTAAATTCACATCAGACACGCTTCTAGGCCAACCCTTCGAAATAAAATCGATCACCTTCATCAAATTGACATCTCGGCTAGTTGCCTTGCGTAATTCGTACCGCGTAACTGGCATGTGTCCGTCTATTACGAAGTGAACATATGTCGCGCGGTCAATCGGGGCGGCCGCGGCGGCGGCGTGCTGAGCGCTGTCCACGCGTTCCCTGCCCGCGGTCATTGACCGCAACCGCTTATCGTCGTAGGGAAGACTTGCGCGGGACAAATAATCCGCGCTGTTATTTTCGCTACGAACGTATTCGATTTTATAATTATATGCGCTAAGAAACAGCGCGTATCTTTGTAAACGGTTTGCCGAAACCTCCGGTATACCTTTGTGTGGTCCGAAAATTGAAATTAAAGGCTTGTGATCAGTGCGAAGGATGAACGGGTCTGACCTACCGTACAAGTACTGATGGAATCTTCGAACTCCAAAAATAATAGCCGTTGCCTCTTTCTGAATTTGAGAATATTTTTTTTCAGCTGCGTTTAGAGTGCGGGACGCAAACGAAATTGGGCGCTCGCAACCATCCTTATCATTTTGCGATAATATTGCACCCAACCCATGAGGTGAAGCATCCACCGTGAGGATTAAGGTTGCATTGGGGTCAAAATGTGCTAACACCTGATCTGACGTTAAATGTTTTTTTATTTCGACGAATGCTCTTTGATGTTCGCTGGCCCAATTCCATTTAACCCCCTTCCTTAAGAGATCGTATAGGGGACTTAAAATTTCGGATGCCTTAGGTACGAAATTACGGTAATAATTTACTAATCCTAAAAATGATTGAAGTTTGCCTACATCTGTGGGCACTGGGGATTTCTCAATTGCTATTACTTTATCCGATGATTTTTTTAACCCATCTTTGTTTATTACATAGCCTAAATAATTGATTTCGTTCTTAAAAAATTCACACTTTTCTTTTTGCAAGGTTAGTCCAGCATTTTGCAGCCTCTGTAACACTGCCGTTAACCGTTGTAAATGTAAACCCGGTCCATCAGCTGTGATAAGGACATCGTCTAAAAGACATAACACACCGTCCATACCAGACAATATGTTTTCCATTGCGCGCTGAAAAATAGACGGTGCGCTGGTTAACCCAAAAACCATACGTGTATACTGAAACAATCCGCGGTGAGTATTTATGCATGTAATTTTTTGTGACTCTTCGTCTAAAACGAATTGATTATAGGCCATGGACAGGTCTAACTTTGAGAACTGTTGACCTCCGTGTAATTTGGAAAACAGCTCGTGGACTGTAGGCAACGGGTAGTGCTCTACAACTAATTGTTTATTTATGGTTACGGAATAGTCTGCACACAGCCTAACACTCCCATTGCGTTTTAACACCGGCACTACTGGTGATGCATATTCCGAATGATCTATTTGTTTAAGTATACCTAAGTTTACAAGGCGGATTATCTCTTTATCTACCTTGTCTCGCAATGCAAAAGCGATAGGACGTGCTTTGAAAAATATTGGCTTTGCATCATCTTTTAAACGTAATTTAACCTTGAATTTATTAAATTTACCTAATTCATCTGAGAATACGTCTCTGAATCTATTATGCAAATCATCGATTGTTTTCTCTTCATTATTTATGAAATTACAGGAGGCTAATTTTAACTTAAATAACGATAAAAAATCTCTTCCGAGCAATGGCGGGCCTTTGCTGCGTACCACGTAAGCATCTAGTGTGTGTGTACTCAGCCTATACGTGACCGGTAGGCGAATTATACCGAGACACACGATACTACTGCCTGTGTAGGTAAATAGTCTTTTCTTGGCTGGTAATAAGGGCAGCCTGCCAAAATGTTTATCATATAAACTCTCAGAAATTACCGTTACTGCCGATCCACTATCAATTTCAAATTTTATTTGTGAGCCGTTTATGGACACTATTTCTGTCATGGGTTCTCCCCGCTCTGAAATGATGTTACAACATAAAAACTCACCATCATCGTCCTCCTCACTCACGTCACTGGTCGCAACACACTTTACTTTGCACATTCTACGTAAATGACCCTTTGTATTACACTTCCTACAAGTAAAGTTCGCGTATCGGCACTGAGACGATGCATGGTTCTTCCGACCGCACACGGAACACTTCTCCATTACCGGTTCCTTAGCAGAACCAGCAGTCTTGCCCTGCACCTTGAACACTGAATGTTCTTGCTGTGTGATCGACGTCATCGCGAGAGCGCCGGCGGCGGCGCCAGATCGCGCGCACCGGACGCTTTGTGCCAACTCCACTGCCTTTGCCAGGGTCAAGGTATCTGTGTCCTTTGTGAACAGTTTGTCCCTCTCGGGACCCGCCAACATGCCCATCACGAAACGGTCTCGCAATGCCTCCTCTACATTGGCGAACTTGCAATGTTTCGTGAGGCCACGCAGTCTTGCCGCCCACTGCGCATGCGTCTCCCCCGTTTGCTGCGTTGCCGCGTAAAATGCGTACCGCTCTCCGAATCCACACTTTGTCGGAGAAAAGTGAGTGTCAAGGAGCTCATAGATGTCTTCTACTGGCACCTCGTCCAGCTGTTTTGGCAAAGCCAAGTCGGCTGCGAGCTGGTAGGTGCTGTCTGTGAGTGCGCTCAGTAAGATTGCTCGCCGTTTTGAACCCGTTGTGTCGTTTTTTTCCGAGATATCATTAGCCACGAACCACTGCCGCAGGCGACTTTTGTACGCCTGCCATTCATGCACTGTGTGGTCGAAATTACTTAATATACCGAAACTAAACTGAGCCATCTTGATAAAGCGTGGGTTGCTCTCGTCGCCACTGTTAGATACGGGACACAAGTAAAACAAATGACGGCCGTGAACGCACTGACGCTTTATTTAAAACATGCTAGCGCGGGCACATGGGTGGGGCGCGGGGTACGGGGCGCTGCGCGGCGCTGGCGCCGTGTGCGCAGGCCGATCGCATATGACCGCGCATCGCTATACATTAGCTTGTACATAACAATATTCGTCGCATAAAAATGCCTTGCCGTGCCGTTAGTTGGCGCAGGCCTTAAATAGGTACGTACCCATAATTGCGTAACGCACGATGAATCATAATCTGAATCATTTTGAAATAGATTGCTAATCCATTGCTTTATATGTTCGAAAAATGTGTCCGCAACAACGTAATTAACGCAATGAATATTGTTGAACTGTCAAAATGAAACAGATTACGATTGATTGTGTCTTACGCAATTAGGCAGATATATTGTACCTACATTAAATTATGTATCTTTTAATATCATTGGCGTGCTTCTTATTGAGGGAAAAAAACACCGAAAAGTCAAGTTTTATGCATAATATATTCTTAGCAAAAAGTCACAAAAAATTAAATAAATTGAAGTCCTCTCATAAACACGTACACTCGGCTACACATTTCCAGTATAAGCTGATCTCGCACTGTATAGGATTTCCGTAGGTACAGTGCGAGATCAGCGTAAGCTTGATGTGTAGCCGTGTGTAAAAGAGATTTGCACATTACTACAAAATTACACTTTTCTCTAAATTACCGCACGCAATCTTACAATTATAATTTGAAAAAAAAATCAACAATTACATAAGACTAAATAACAAAAAAAAACACAATTAAAAAGAACAAGTATTCTGCAGTAATACCTACTGTGTAATATACATAATGCACAATAAAAATGCTGTCAAAGATGAATACTTACATAACTAAAAGTTGCGAACAAACACAATCAAAAATTGTTTGAACATAATATGTCTCACAGAGAGGAGGCCTATGTCTCAGCAGTGGGGACTATAATTAACATCTAAATGTCAGGGACACATGGTGAGGTTGCTATGATTTGGCACATCCGGGCGGCAAAATATGCATTCGGTTTTGCCGGGTGCAAAAATGTCCTCCCAAACAAGTGTACCTACCGTCCTCGGTCCTCTCTATGTAATATAATAACTTTCAATGTCCTTCAAATTTAACACAACATATAAAACAGTAAAATTGCTAGCTAAACATGGCTGGGCACAAATTATGTGTTCAAATTCAAAGTTTGTATTAGTCATACATTTCTTTGTAGTTCCAATTTAGTTTTTAATATTATTATTTATTTATCACTAAAAATAGGAAAAATATAGGAACTGCATAATTTAAATTCCGCGTAGGTCCTTAAAAAATCGTTCAAATCAGAGAAAGGGTAATAAAGAAATGAATGAATGATGCTAAGATGCATTAAACTATTTTATTAGTATTTTTTATTAGAAGGGTGCGTAGAAACAACCCTTCATTTTGATTTTGGAATCATGGCTTATTTTCTGTAAAGATGTAGATCATTAGATCTGTATTATTATGGATTAAAATATACTTAATTTCTACAAAAATACTGGAAAACATTCACTTAGTACAAAATAATAACATTTTTACTAATAGAATTGAGTATTATTTAAATAGATATTAGGTAGGTACCATTGTTTCTTAAAACTGTATTGTAAGCATAAAAACAATTGATGGTAACAACAATGTCAAATTACAATTAATTTGATTCAATTATTATTAATTGAATGCTGTTAAAATCAATGGTTCCTTTTTGCTACTATTGCTTTTCGTAAACAATAAACTATTTTCTTTTATTCCTTGTCAGTGGATTAATATCCCCCATACATTTATTATGTTTCAGCCAGTAACAATAAGCAGCTACATGTTAATTTAAATACATTCAGGCAATTATATATCTATTACTTATGTATTTTCCTTCACGTCTTGTAAAGCTTAATTTTCAAAATACATAATATAGTTGTACAGCATTTCTTCAGATTCAATTAAAAATTGTTGAGCAAATAGTTATTGGTTTAATCAATATTACTACGACATTAAACAAGAAAAACACAGGTAAAAATAACTAATTATTGTTCCATGTTTTCATGTTAGTCATTACCATGTCATTACCATCAGGTGTTAGTTAGACATTATTTAGTTTTAAAGCGAAATGAAACTTACTGAATATTAACTTTGCCAATATTTAAAGGGTTAATAAAAGTATTACTTGCTACAGTAGAAAATAAGTCTAACATGTCTGCTTTGTATGAATGATATGTTGGCCTGCGTGGCAGGATTTACATACATATAGAAATGGACTTGTGTTAGCCATGCTAGAGTAAGGTAAGAAGCACACTAATGTTGTGTCCTAAAGGCACATACATGGCACTAGGACACACCATGAGTTGATTGATTCGTTGATTTTTTATCACCGGTTCTACTATTCTTTAAGGTATCTTATAATTGACAGTTGTTTTTTTATTTGTATGAATTAACTGACAGATGATTTTTTTTTCACCGTTTTTGGTGGGCCGTTGATGACTGAGTATGCTTTGAGACTTACTTAGACATACTTTTTGGTCAACATTTTTTTTTTCATGTACTTATTATTTTTAGTTGCAAGATTTTTTTTTAGTTTTTTGTGTAGGGGTTTGACGGAGCTAGAAAGTGGGACTTTGGAATCTGTCATGTTTGCTGGTGTTTTGTTGAACAATCCTGGAAAGAAACTAGTTGAGGGCTGATGCAAACAAGTGGTCTGCTGTCATGAATTGGTTCGTCTAAAGAATTATCAACAGGGGACGTCCTTGAGGGGCTATGTCTTGTTTCATTCTCCATATTAGACATGCTTTCTGTAGTTTGGACTGACACAGTAGCTGTTGTGGGTGAAGGTGACACATAGGGTCTACTCGGGGTATTCACTTGAGATTTGCCTGTAAAAGAAACAAGTTTATTTTTTTGTTGTTAGATAAAATGTTTGTTATTGTTCTAAGCTTGGTGGATTTCAGTCTACCAACTACATATTATAAACAATAATGTAGTTATTGATAGATAAAACTATCTCAAAAGTTCACACTGCACAACAATAGCATAACAATAAGTAATGGCCTCATGTCATAGACACTCCCCTGACACTCTGTAGAAACACAACTACAGGAGCACGAGCCCGACCACCCACATTTAACCTCTTGCACGTCAAGTGTACACCATGTGTTCCGATAACAATAGAATTTCTATTGTCTGCTAATTAGACGCATGTGGTCTAGCCCCAGCTAAGCCAATCACAGTATAGAATAGAATCATTTACTTGTGAAACATATTTACATACACAGATCTTTAAAAAATAGGCAGTGCGCTATTTTTTGTTAGTGTTTTTATTTAAGGTTTATGCAGCATGTCCGATTCCATGCTTCTCAATTAGTCATTAAATCAGTAGTCACCCCGTTTCTGTCCAGACTCTAGCTAGCTAGCTCCAGTTCAGATACACTTAGATGACCCTCCACAGAAGGTAATTCTGACTATTGACATTTTCAGGTGTGATTTTTTAGTTGTGAAACTGGGTGGTATTGGTATGTCAGAACAGTTAAATACTAAGAAACAATTAAAATGACGATCAGTTGTCGGATAAGTAATAAAAAAATGCCGAAGTTTATCTCTAAGGCAGATATTGCTTGAAAATATTGGCTGTCTAAAATGGCGGGTAGACGAGAAAAATATTTATGCCATTGTTTTTTACAAAAACGACAAGATGCAGAAATTTATAAATTAACCTAAGAAGACCTACTGATAAAAATCTAGCCAGACCTACCTTCGTTACGATCCAATTTCGTTCTTTTAGAGTTATTAAATCTTTCAATGTCCGTAAGAAGATCACCTTCAGCTATCGAGATTGCCGTTTTAGCTAGTAGTTCTTTCGACTTGGCGATCCCTGAAAGAACTTTAATCTTCTCCCTTTTCTTTTTCATAATCATCAGGCAGCATTCAAACTCAGTTTTGTCCACAAAATTGTTCAACGCATTTACCTCCTGCGTTAAACATTCTATAGCGTCATCGATTTGACTAAGGCGCCGTTTTCTAGAACTACTACTATTATAATTCCAGATAGACGACATTTTTAACCACAACACAACTTACGTTGATGATGTAAATTACCGAAAATCTTTACTTCCAACTTTACTTTATTCTGGCCGTTTTATAGAACAATATTAAGTATAGCGAACGAACAGTGCAGCAGCTTCAAAGTTTTCAAACTTTTGACATTTTTTTCGGGAAACAGGAAACAGTAGAATTAGAGTTGGGCGCACAGAACATAAATACTCTAGGGTTGGGCGTACCCAAATACCGGAATTTACCGATTCCTCATTTAAAATTCAAAACTTCTAACGTTTTTTGCAATTTGCAGGTCAGTGTCAGGTTGTATGTTGAATAAAATAAGATTCGCGACTTAAACAAATATGGATTTATAGAGTTATAATCATTAGGTCCTCCCTTGTACCTTTTTTATGTGCGAGAAGTTTAAATAAATAAATGGGCAATACGTCGTGATTTCATGAAATTGTCATTCATTATAGTAATATGAACTAGGAGAGTTGTATTGATGATTTTTATAATCCTATCCTACTATTTTAAATGACTCAGTCACGCAAATACGACGCAATACGGCGAAAGTTGGACACATGATTATACTTCTTTAGATTAAAAACAAAACGAATACCTACAGATGTTCTGTAAACGCTCAAGTTTATTTAAAGCTCTTCGGTGGCATCCAAATAACAGGCATCGGCGTAATCTATGATGGGCTGAATGAGAGTTTGAGCAAGAGAGATTTCAGCGAATGGAACGCGTAGTGCACTTTCTAACTGACTTGAGCGACGTGGGCAGACCACGATAAGTAGGAATCCATCGTCAACCCTAGGTTTAATTAAGTTAGGATTATATTTGTTTTTTTTTCTTGTAAATTTGTCACATAAAGAGGGCCAGTTGCAGTGTAATGTTCATCCAGTCCGTAAATATTAATACTTAAACAAAAATAATTGAATATCTAATATATTAATAACTACATAAATAGGTCACGCTACGGATTAACGCTGCTTTGATAAACAATTAGTTTTGTGCACTCATTACGGACCGTATAATTTAATTACTTAAAAGATTTTAGAGGTGCGTAAAACAAAGTTGGCTTCATAATCGAGGCATATATAAAGCGTTGATCTTTCACATTTGAGTACACTTAGCTGGTCAACATGTTCTCTGCAATTGGTTTATTGGTCCTAGCCTGCGCAATCACCATCAATGCGCAACTGCAGTGCAGTGAAGCCCAGATCGGTGAGTATATTTTTATACTTCGAGAAATGTTTAGTGAAAAAACTCGTATGGGGTCGCGACATCTACATGCTAAATTAACACTATCATCATTTGCCTAGCCAACTATTTTCGGTCGGCTTCTAGTCTGACCGGATGCAGCTGAATATCAGTGGGTATTTTACGTGGAGCGACTGCCTATCTGACTTCCACAACTCAGTTAGGTACTGGATAAAACTATACCCCTGACTGGTTGTCAGACTTTCAAGCTTCTAACGTCCTGTAACGACTGTCAAAGATCCATGAATGACAGCCGGGACCAATGGCCGTACTTTCCGAATCACGGGCTATATGTATGTATAGATGGTTAATCATCCACGAACCGATCGCGGCAAGCGTAGCTTAACCTGATCGATTGACCCTTGCGGCTGCCACGAGAGTCTCTAATGTTAACGCAAATATTAACCGTATACTCGTATGTGGCTATGAGTATGGCTAAGGTATGAAAAACCATTGTTTTTTCATGGTGTTAGGTTTTCACTTCTGTCGGCAGGCGCTATGACTGCCTAGCTAGTTGTTTTTTTACAATAGCTTCTTTCTACCCTATTATCTATGAAAAGTAGATTTGACTTGTGTAACCCGGCCTTCAGCAACTGTGTGTGAACGTGCCTTAAGCGCGGTGACAGGCAGCATACACCCGCCCGCCCGCACTCGCGCGCTTTATGCAACAGTGAACGACGGCTCGCGAGTTAGTACGCTACGCTCGCGACCCGCTCTGATTAGTTTTTATTGTTTTTTCCTTTTTACCTGTTTGTGCTCCTATGATAAGTTTGATTCTAATTAATATACACTTAACAGTATTAAACGCGTTCCAATAATTTAATACCCAACACACACTGAGAACTCTCCTACACCTGTATGTTTTGTTCTATTGCCAGGAAATGTATTAACTTCGCACGCAGTCAAACTTCAACCCGTTAGCCTAAAACCTGCATTTCCCGATTGGCAAATCACTGTTCCTGTAAGTATGTCCAAGAAGCATTCCTCTTCAGTTACCTACCTTATTTGGTAAACGTAGTGGCGATTGAGCGAATTCAGGACCATTTGAAAAGTAACCTTCCGAACTAGTCTATAAAAACGTCACCGCAATCGTATCAAGTGGAATGACAGCTCGCCTCCAGCAGGCCTAGACAAAACACATTTCTTTTAGCGTTCACGCCAAACGCTACGCTGAAATGTATAGGAATGACATTACCTGCTGAAAGGACACGACGTAACCTTTCCGCAGGTAATGTCATTCCCATATATTTTGGCGTAGATTGGCGTGAACGCTAACAGAAATGTGTTTTGTCTAGACCCCCAGGGCCGTCATTAATCTATTCAAAACGATGCGGAAAGAATTTTGAGACTTCCGAAGATTAAGGATGGGGTCTTGTTTTGTCAAACTTAGTCCCCTTATTACAAAAGAACGGTTTTATTTAGACTAGGTTTATACCACCAAGCCAGTTTATGAATTGTTTAAAAATGGAGTTCTTTTTACAAAACTGAAAACTTAGTCCGGTAGTTGTCAAACAAATCGAAAACTGGCTCAGAGTTTTAAGTTTTCAAGTTAGATTGCGTTTAGTAATAATACGGACAGAGTTTACTCTTACATTTATATTTATTTATATTTTTTAATAATATACCTAAATGTGAAAGTTTATGAGGATGGATGTATGGATGTTTGTTACTCTTTCACGAAAGAACTACTCAATGGATTTGGATGAAACTTGGCATGCAGATAGTTTATAACCTGCACCCTAATTGCGTAACTCACGATTCATCATAATTTGTTTCGTTTTAAAACAGATGGCTAAACCATTGCTTCATATGTTCAAAAAATGTGACTGCTCAACAACGTAAATAACGCAATGAATATTGTTGAACTGTCAAACTGAAACCGATTATGATTAATCGCGTGTTACGCAATTAGGGTGCTGGATTAACACATAGGATAGACATACCTTTTTATATAGGTAGTACGTTCCCGTAGGATAATTTTTGACTTCCACGCGGGCGAAGCCGCTGGAAAAAGCTCGTTTCTTATATAAAAAGTGTAAGTACAGTCCCGGACTTTTATTGATAAGCCACTTTTAAACTTTTCTATTTTTCAGTTTTATACATTAATCGTGTAATCTCGTTACACGATTAAACACGAACTTAAACCGCATGCTCGTAAACAAGATGACAAATTACTTATAATCAGAAATAGTCTTATCCATAGAGGTTGAAGGTTGACTAGTAAATTGTCAATGATAAATAAGTTTATCCAATCTATTTGATACGACCTCCTTTGAATTAGAGCTCATTAAATACTCGTTATTTCTGAAAAACCTATCCGAAGACAGTGACAGTTGAAATGTCAGAGACGATAATTTCGAATTTTGGTTAATCGTAGCCGTAGCTATTTATGTTTCTAAGCAACAGTTATCATAATTGACATGAACGGTATCTTGGACGCTACGCGTTCGGATAAAATCGTGGGTACGAATTTTTCCGATGTCGAAATAACTAATCATAACGTTACTATCGTTACGCTAAAACAATTGTCGCTAGGTTACGGTTGCTAGCCCTGCAATTGGTTGACTTTGGGTCGTCACTCTGGACTATGTACGAGTATAACCGACTAAACCCGATTTGCATTACACGGCTAAAATAGGAACTGTGGCAAGTGGCTTATCAATTAAAGTCCGTGACTGTACATATATAAGAATGAATATAACAGCTAAGTAAGTGTACAATTTTGATTTCAGACTATCCCGGAATGCGTGTACGGTGAGGCTGGAGTGTCTGCAATCATGTGCGACCCTGATGTGGCACCTTCTGGTTATTTCACCGATTTAAATCATCTGAATTTGCATCGCAACGGAAACCTTCAGGGTTATGGAACTGTGACAGTCACAGTCTACTGCATTGCTTAAGTACAAAGTCTGGATGACCAGCCCTTCCTTTAGCTTTGTCCTACAGTCTAAAAAGAAAACATGTGTGAACATTTTAAGCAGTTATTCGGTAAGATGTCCACAAGAGAAAATCGTTCTACTTTTTAATGATAAATGTCAGAATACAAAATGTTGGTTCACTTAAAATTTCATAAACAAGTGAATAGTAAATTTAATGATTAATATTTTCCCTTAAAATAATTTACGCTTATTTTAAGGCTTTATTTTTACTCATGAACACTTTTTAAATCATGATCTAATTTTGAAAGATTCCTTCGTTGACATTATCTTTAGTTGGGTCAGAAAACGTAACCAACTGAATCTGGCTTGGATTTAAGATTGTTCAGCTTCATTTGTAATGTTTTATGAACCATCGTCGTTACGATATTTTTTGTTAACAAAGTATTGTTCAAATAATTATACATATATATTTGTTATTATTTTCTTCAATATATTTATAAAACATATTTGTGATTTATTTATTTTAAGTATATACTTTAAACTTGCACATAGTAAACGAATCTGATATTGGTCCATATGTCAAAGTTTTAGCGCAACCTTCATCTGAGATAGCAAACCTCCTTACTGATTTGTTTAAAAATTAATAAATGTATCGAACAGTTAAGTTATGATGAGGCTGACATGCTATTGTGGATAAAAGCCTCCTACAAAAATTTAGAATAAAAAAAAAAGACGCTTGCACATATTGTTATGATACCTGCTTCACAATATCCAGTGGTGTTGATAAGTTTAGATTGGTCCTATACAAAAACTAACTTAATTAATTTGAAGGAACTATCCTTCAACGGGTTAATTTATGTAACTTATTATGCGACTTGGCAAAGTTATATAACTTTATTACAACTTCGCCTAGTATCCCTTTGAACTATAAGCAGAATATATAAATGTGTAATAGCGACTAACACGATCTAAATGTATGGAACAGCTGCTTTCTTTTTTGATGTTTCCTAATTTATTCCAATCTGGATTCATTTTACCAGCACCAATATCGGTACAGTACCAGTAATTCCTACTTGAAGAAGTATTTCTTGCTACAGAGGCTGGTTAAACCTGAAATCGAACCCCGGCTTTATTCAGGGCCTCTCTTTTGCCAGCGGCGATGGCGACGCCGCGGCGTCGCCATTCAAGTCTTCGTGGAGGTCAGAAAATATCCCATGGGAACGTACCACCGGGATAAAAAGTATTCTATGTGTAAATCCAGGTAATAAACTATCTGTGTGCCAAATTTCATCTAAATCCGTACAGCCGTTTTTGCGACATTGAGCAACAAACATAAATAAACATACGAACTTCTCGTACTACCTTTTGCCGTCAGCGGCTTTGCCCGCTTGGAGTTCTGACATTGTCCCGCGGGAACGTACTACTGGGATAAAAAGTATTCTACCTGTGTTAATTCAGGTTAAAAGCTATCTGTGTACTAAATTTCATCCAAATCCGGTCAGTATTTTTTGCGTGAAAGAGTAACAAACATCCATGCATACATCCATCACAAGCTTTAACCTTTATAATATTAGTAGGACAAGCTTTTGCCAGCGGCTTCGCCCTTCAGGTCTTTGAGGAAGTTAGAAATCATCTCACGGGGACGTACCACCGGGTCAATAGGATTGTGTGTTGATCCTGGTTATAAAGTATATGTATCCAAATTCGCCAAGTAATTTTTACGTGATTGAGTTCAAACATCCAAACATGTAAACATACAAATTTTGACATTTTTAATATTATAGGATTATGGTAGGTTAAACTTACGTGCACCTGTACCTACTTGAGTAATTTGTGTACTGTTATAGTAGGATGTAATAACCGACATATTATCTTTTTATTGCTGTTCACGTTTTACAGTCACACAAATTCTAACCACCCGCTGAATATATCATGTTTGATTAATATCGGTTGAAAAAATTACCACCCTTATTTTTATTCTGAGTACCGGTTATTACTCGTAAAAGTAAAATAATTTTTAAATTAAAAAAATTGACTAAAAATAAACTCTTTTCTTGAGTTTATTTTTAAAATAGTTATCTCTAGTTTACACAATTGACAATGCCTGTGATTTTTTTTTTCAGAAATAAAACCGACTAAGTAAGAGTTTATAAAATAGTATGGACATCTCTAACGAGATAAAGATTACGAATGCATTCAGAGATAATATTATTTAAATTTATCCTGCGTTCTGAATTAATATCAAATTCGTGTTAGCACAACATGCTTAACGTCTATCATCGGAACGTAGCCCAATTTGTATCTTCAATGGCAAAACCATTCATGCTCACACTAAGTGATGGGTCGTGGAACGCAACGTCAACGTTGATTTACGTTCGTCAACTAGTTGATCAACTAGTTAAACGAGTTAACGTGCAACTAATGTCGACTTGCAACGTAAACCGTTCATTCATTGAACGGTTTTATACAACGCTGCGACGTTCAACGATTCCTAAATTGGTATACTTTTCTTAAATAAATATTTCAAAAATCATTTCTTGTGTACGTTACTTAGTTCAAATTCTACGACATGACCGTCGCTCAGAATCTATGATGCTATTTTCAATGTAAGTTTTCTGACCAGTTCGTTAGGTACAGACGCCACAACATCAAGCTACCCCAATTTGTCAAATTTCTTTGATAGATTTTCAACTTTAATTCAAAAGCATAAGGTTCATATTCAATTGGGAAAATTTGAGAGTTTGGGGTAGCTTGATGTGCTGGCGTTTGTACGTTTGCAAATTTAGTTTAGTTGATTATTAAACGAGTTATATTCGTCATTGACAAATTCAACTTTTTGATTCATAAACAGTTAACACAGGAGATCAACGGTTGTTGATTCAACGCCTATCGCTAGCTCACACCTCTGCCTGTCCTAGTGACCACAATACGATGACACGCCTATGTTCTGTAAGGAGCGTTGTCTTTCTGTTGCATTTATATATTTATCTATGTAATATTAAGCACACAAATGTAAATACAGAGGCGAACTTAATGCAATGGCATTTTCTAGCAGTCAACCTTTGGGTGATACAGGGACACACAGTGATATGAGCAATAATGAAAATAAAGGAAAAAATATTTTTAATTCTTAAAGAAAGATTTTACCGGTGAAGAGAACATCGCACTATCAATCCATATCGGAATCATTTTGAAGAATATTACTAATCCATTACTTAATTTGTCCAAAAAAATCATCTGTTTAACCACGTAAGTCACGCAATGAATGTTGTTGAACTGTCAAAATGAAAGCCGTTAATTCCGGGACATCGTAATCAGCCTATATTGTTCCCATTGCTGGGACACGGCCTCCCCTTGGTGATAGTGAATGGGCCATAATCCACCACGCGGGTTCGTAGATGTCACATGTCTTCGTATTTTTGATTCTAGGACATGTTGGTCTCCTCAAGATGTTTTCAATGAAATATTTGCACAAAATAAATCGCCTGTTTAGGTTTCTAACCTACAATTCGTAAGTCGCGGCTGTTACCACTTGGCAATCACTGCTCACGGAACATATTGTAAAAAAAAAATCCTTTTCATTAACTCTATATCCTTGATATCATAGCCAGGCATACACCATAGACAGGGTTTCTTTACACAATTTATAAAATAGGTAGCGGTGAAGAATTTTGATGCGTTGGTCTGGATGTACATGTTCCGGATTAACGCGAAAATGGCTGAACGGATTTGGATGAAATTTGGCACACAGATAGTGTATACATACAGCATGCTCTGTATGAACACATGACGTACTATATGTAATAGTACGGGATGTGTTAATTCAGGGTTTAAAGTACCGGGATTATATAAATTTCGGGAGTACCTACGTTCCCGAGGCATATTTTCCAGTGTGAAGCGGCGGGGAGAAGCTAGTTGTAACAATAAAACAACAAAATATAAATAAGTACAGTTTATTGCATGAAATATATATTTAAAAACAATTTATTATGTACCAACCAACCACCACCGAAGAGGGTCTCCTAAACAGAAATCGCGTTTTATTAATGGATTTTTCTAGCTGCTATTTACGGATAGACACATTGTTTTATTTATTATTAATGGTAAGAAAAGAAGTCCCTGTTATCTGAACCTAAAAGTGCTTACCTACGCCGCCGTCCAAAAATAAATTTATAAAGTGTCACAAAATATAATGATCGATTTCATATTATGTGTTTTAAATGTCAATGAATTAATAAGCTTGAGCGATCAAATTACGGGGCGAGTTTCCCAATAGTGATTGGGAAGATTGTCCCAAAAGTAGGGGTGATTGTCCCAATAATGGTAGGGATGATTGTCCCAATAATGGTAGGGATGATTGTCCCAATAATGGTAGGGATGACTGTCCCAGCTGTGGTAGGGATGACTGTTCCGAAAGCAATTGGCGTGATTGTCCCAACTGCAACAGTGGTAGGGATGATTGGCTCAAAAGTAAGGATGACTGTCCCAACTGTGGTAGGGATGATTGACTCGAAAGTAGGGGTGATTGTCCCAACAATGGTAGGGATGATTGCCCCAAAAGTGGATGGGGTGATTGTCCACAAACGCCGGAAAGTTGTGATTGGCACAACAAAGGGTTGTGTGTTTGGTCCAATTGAGACAGGAGGCTAAGGCCTAGAGATGGAAGGGACGATTGGCTATAAACGGACTGAGGTAACTGTCCCCAAACAGAGTTCTGTGATTGGCCTAACAGATTGTGTGTAAGGTCCAATTGAGACAGGGGGCTAAGGCCTAAAGATGGTAGGGACGATTGACCATAAACGGACTGAGGTAACTGTCCCCAAACAGAGTTCTGTGATTGGCCTAACAGATTGTGTGTAAGGTCCAATTGAGACAGGGGGCTAAGGCCTAAAGATGGTAGGGACGATTGACCATAAACGGACTGAGGTAACTGTCCCCAAACAGAGTTCTGTGATTGGCCTAACAGATTGTGTGTATAGTCCAATTGAGACAAGGGAGTGACGCCTAAAGATAATAGAGATGATTGGCCATAACCGGACTGAGGTGACTGTCCCCAAACGGAGTTCTGTGATTGGCCTAACAGATTGTGTGTAAGGTCCAATTGTGACAGGGGGGTGGCGCTTAAAGATGGCAGGGACGATTGGCTATAAACGGACGAAGGTGATTGACCCCAGATGGAGTTCTGTGATTGGCCTAACAGATTGTGTGTAAGGTCCAATTGTGACAGGGGGGTGGCGCTTAAAGATGGTAGGGACGATTGACCATAAACGGACTGAGGTAACTGTCCCCAAACGGAGTTCTGTGATTGGCCTAATAGATTGTGCGTAAGGTCTAATTGTGACAGGGGAGTGACGCTTAAAGATGGTAGGGACGATTGGCTATAAATGGATTGAGGTGATTGTCCCCAAACCGAGTTCTGTGATTGGCCTAACAGATTTTGTGTATTATCCAATTGAGACAAGGGGTTGACGCCTAAAGATAATAAGGATGATTGGCCATAAACTCCAGAGAGTTGTGACTGGCCCAACAACGGATTGTGTGTCTGGCTCAATAGAGACTGAGAGTTAAGGCCTAAAGATGGTAGGTACGATAGGCCATACACAGACTGAGGTGACTGCCCCCACAAATGAGAATTTAATTCGTTCTGCAGCAGGTTGTTGGTCGGTAGGTTGTTAGACAACCACAGTTGGTTATTTTGTAACAAAGGTTGGTTGTTTTGAAGTGCATTTCCACAATAGACTGTCGGTGTCACACTTCCTTCGCCGTTGAGACTTCCGACGCGGTGAACTGAGATAATGTTGGTGGTTATAAAACTGGCCGAAGGTAGAGAGTCATAGTCACATACTATTGCTATGACGCCAATAGGTCCATTTGGGCAATTCGGGATTTCCTGAAAAGGTAATTTAAAATCATCATTATAATTTCAAACAAACGTTTTAGCGATGTTAGCCCTCCCCAATGGGCAATTGACCTGGTGAAGGTCAAGGCACTCTGCTGGATGCGAGAAGCACAAGACCGGTCGCTGTGACGACGCTTCGAGGAGGCATAATATGCCATGCATTACAAATACTAAACACAAAATCACGTCTGCGTACCGAATGGGTGTTAAGGACACCCACACTACACCATATATTAAGTCCAATGTTGTGGGGGCAAGCCTATTAATATCAACTGGCCAGAAAACTAGCTTCCGGGTTCCTATTGAGAAATTACATATTACAGATACGAAGTAAACATCACTAGACTAACAAGACAGTTTTAAGGCTACAAACATGTACAGTACTATTGTACTGTTGTGCTGTACCTCAGGAATCATCGCATTTCTGAATACAAACAAGCTTCCCTCCGATTTTTTAAATAAATTACATTAAGTTACAAGGGTATTAACAACTATATTATACTTACTTCCAAGTCGATTGAGTGCGTCCGGTCTGCACCAAGTGCCGCAAGGGCAACTGATAGAAATTCGACGACTAACGAAACACGAAGTTTGCCGAGGTGACACTAAGAAAATAGTTTGTACCTACTATACAGTAGGTACAACTATTTTTTTAGCTAAACAGCTTACTCATAAAGAACACTTACTGGGATAAAGACTTCGAAGTCGGCTGTCCTTGGATGAAGAGGAGTTTTTGCCAATGGGATCCCATTTCCAACAACAGAACCTGATCACAAAATATTCCAACAAATATTAGGTACTTGTTTTTAGCACGCAGTGCAAGTCATCATCATCAGCTTATACAGTTCCCACTGCTGGGACAGAGGCCTCCTCTCTGTGACAAGAAGTGGGCTGTATTCCACCACGCTGGCCCAGTACGGGTTGATAGGTGTCACATGTTTTCGTATTTTAGGACATGCCGATGTTTTCCTTCACCGTTTTGAGAGCAGTGTGTGATGAAATAAAATACACAAAGTCAAGCTCATGTTTTGGTTTCGAACCCGACCGTTACAACTAAGCGAAGATAAGTTTTATCAATGAGTACATTGTAAAACAATAAAGTGGATAAGTTTATAATGACACAAAATTAAGCTTGATCCTTATGTCTACGTCCACAGCAAAATTAATAGCATTTCTGACTGCACAGCTTGATGCACACGATAAATGAGTTTTTCCTCCGGGATTGGCTCATGGTACTAGAAAGAACCGTAGGGATTAAGTCGGTAGGAGTCCGGCTGAGAATACCCGTGAGGAATCCTCGCAAAAAACAAAACGGCACCTAGCCTGGAACCGTCTCATTACAAATCGAGTTCTAACTTTGGTCTAAGCTTACATCTCTGAGTCAGTTTTTGCATTTCAAACCTTATTCCGATCGAGGTTAATAACATACCACACTGTATCCCTGAAGTGTTAGGCAGATACATACATACTATAGTACTTTTTTTTTTTTTTTTTGTTGGGCATCTCGCAGTTGGCCTTGAGAGGCCGTGACTGCTCAACCGGGCTTTCCTGGGGCTGCCATTAAGAAGTTAATCTTAACGCCTCCAGCCAGGGCTTACAAACTAAATTTTACATACTAAGCGACTGCACGCTGAGGGCACCGCCTGTGGGGTACGGACCTCGGCTCAGGGCGTCACTGATAGGGGGACAGCTATCATTATTGGGGACAGGCTGGATCAAAATATTGGCATTATTATTGATCGGGGAATTTAAAGCTACTGGCTCAGCTGCGGCGCGGGCTGGCGCTTCAACGAGCAAGGGTTGGTCGGGGGTCTCGACGTTAGGCGCCGTTACGAGTGGTCTTCGCGGAGCGCGAGGACCTCGGCGGCGAGGTCGGAATGACGATTTTGTGCGGTGTGTGCGAACTGTACTGGTGGCCCTATTGCTTTCCTGAAGGATGGTAATGGAGTCGTCTGGGTCGGAGAAGACATGTCTCGGCCGTCGGACAGAGCTAATCCTACTGGGGACATAAGTGGCGGCCTTCACAATCAAGGGATTGCGGTGAATTTCGGCTTTATCGAAGAAACGCTTCGAGTTGCGTTTCAAGAACTGACTGACCGTGGGGATTTTCAGATCGAGATGGAGGATCTCGTTCCGAACGAACCAAGGGGCGCCTGTGGCTTGCCGGAGGGAGGAATCGGTTCTGTAGGGTCTGCGTCCTATGGATGAATCGGGGACATACTATAGTACACTTACATGTAGCCAGTTATGTTTAAGTCCTATGTAACAGGGGGCGAACCTATTTAAGTCCTATGTAACAGGGGGCGAACCTATTTAAGTCCTATGTAACAGGGGGCGAACCTATTTAAGTCCTATGTAACAGGGGGCGAACCTATTTAAGTCCTATGTAACAGGGGGCGAACCTATTTAAGTCCTATGTAACAGGGGGCGAACCTATTTAAGTCCTATGTAACAGGGGGCGAACCTATTTAAGTCCTATGTAACAGGGGGCGAACCTATTTAAGTCCTATGTAACAAGGGGCGAACCTATTGCTAACAACCGAGCACAAGTTTAAACTCCGAGCTGCTACTGAGCGATTCCTGATGAGAAAACCCAATAACTTTCCCGACCCGGGAATTTAACCCAGGATATCATGCTCAGCAGCGCCTGCGATCACTACACCAACTTGAATACTTAGGAAAGAGTTAAAAATCAGTTTTTGTTTAGAACTTTAACATTGTAGGAATAAAGTTGGAAATTCAAAAATGGCTCAATAAATCTTGATATACAACGTGTAACATAATTGACGCAAGGCCTCATACATCCCAATTAGAGTATTGAGTTAAAGCATAATACAATGATCAAGACTTTTTTGAAGCAAAACTTTTTTATTAGGAAATTCGTGTTCACCTTAGAATTACTTTATGCATTTAAAACTAAGTCTTATTGTCCTTGTCATAAGATTGAATTCTCTTTGGCCGTAGGTATGGCAAAGTACATGTATTAAAAATGACAGAAATCGATTCAGTGGTCAATTATAAACAAACTACTTTCAGGACTTGCGTTTATTTTGTTACACCTTAATTCGATTAGAGAAGTTTCTAAAAACATTGAAAGCTCACCAGTCTGTATCACTCCGCACTGATCGTTGGAACCAAGTGGGTACGCAACCGTAGCTGCCCACGCGCAGATCAACACTAAAAGACTTGTTACTTCAACCATGGTGTCCAGAGCAGTGTAGCCAACATATGTGGACAATACGACTATATATAAGGCACAAGATTTGAATAATTGGTCGCTTAATTGCATTGAAAATGCAATAATTAAATTACATGAGAGTAATGAGAGTGCAAAGCGAATATTTGATAATTCGGTGTTCATGAATGCTTATTTAAAAGTCATTAATTCTCCAATTAGATTATTTTAAGTCACTTTGTGTAAATTATTGAAACTGGTATTAAACCCGTGAAGGAAAAAATTGTGAGGAAACCGGGAAATATAGCCTGGAACCATTAATTCTAAGATGAACTGTGACTTCCACCAACCGCACTGGGCTGAAGCCCGCAAGGGAAGCGGAAAGACAGAGGACAGAGAGAAGGCCTGTGGCCGACCAGTGGGGATACGTCCGGGAGGGCACGCATGCGTGCCCACACAATAGAAAATCAATAGGGTGTTTTCCAATTTATTAAAAACTATTCTAATTTGAAGATTGGGACGACATAATATGTAACAGAAAAATTAAAGTAAATTGATTTTTTATTTATTTATTTAACCATTTATGCACACACATATAAACAGACAAGAAGAAAGGAACAGAAAAATACGTACAAAGGTAATGCTTATTTCTACAGAAATCTCTTCCAGCACACCTGCGATAGGAGAGAAGATAACAGAGATGTAGACAACGCGTGTAATAACAATAGAAGGAAAATCATAAAATTACAAATTAAACTCTAATTTAAAAATATACATACACACATAATATGAGAATATACATACATACTAATATACATACATACTTCTAAAATAAATATCACTCTAATATATATAATTATAATGTAATTTAATTAATAAATACAATTATGACAATGTGGAGAGATAGTGTTTAGTGTGTGTTGATAGTGTGTTGTGTGTAGTGTTTTATCCATTTTCTCAAAAAAAAAAATCAAGCATTTCTCAGATATTAGTTAGTACCTATAATCACACATCACACACACATTAATTCAAAAGATGCTAAAACTTATAATAAAATTAGAATTATGAACAAGTATATAAAGTAAAAAGGGAAAAGCTCACTGGGCATCAAAGAATTCTTCCGCATTGCTGTCAGTGGGAAAAGTGCCCAAAAGGCTGGCAGCGTTGCCACTTTGGATAGCAACGCTGATTCTTTGAGCTAAGAATTGGCCAGCCCTTTGGTCACGTGAAGATTCGACCAACCGCTTGGCGATGTCTCGAAATACTCGATGAGCACTCGGACCCCACGGCCCTAGTGTTTCAACCCCAAACGGCTCAAACATATAGCTCCCAATAATGTTGTTATATTTGCGCCGTTTGAGGCTTTCTGCACCTGCAGCAGCCGCACCAGCACAGCCCGCCGTGCTCAGAAGATGGGATGGCGCGAGGGTGTCGACACAGGTAGCATCCCACACCAAAGGTCTACCCAACTTCCAAAGCATTATGGTCATTCCGTCTGGCCTCTTCCCATCGTCGCGTGCCAAGCCATTGGGTTCTAAGACAGCTGGCACCCCGGCGGTGACGAGAGCCCGGCGGATGATGTCATTAATGCTGGCGTGCCGTGCCAGCCGACCAGCGCTCTTGCTGCAAGCAAGGCCATGGTGTCCGAGGCAATCAACTGCTTCACCGCACTGACAGCGATGTGGAGCCACGCATGGAGCACCCAGACGCAGACTTGTAGCGAGCCGGAAGGTAGAGTCACCCAGCATAGTACCTACATTAGGTGACGGTAGCGCCTGAAGCCGTAGGCCCGACTCCCATTCTCCCACAGCCAGTAGGCGGGCGCGCTCAGCAGTATTGGTGGACGTATTAATGAGATTATTCCGTACCACCCTGCAGAGCGGCTCATCCCACTGTCTCTGGGAAGATGGGTTCACGGGCTGAACCGTATTCGGATAAGCCATCTGCCAGGCGTTCATGGCATCGGTCAAACACGGCACTTCAGAGTCAACCTGAGAAGGGGCTAAGATTTTTCTGGTTAACTTTTCGGTGCTGTGGACCGAGGACAGGAAAGCCGGTAAGCTTACACTAGAAATTTTGCGGACGCCGAGCCCACCAAAACGGATGGGTAGTGTGGCTAGCAGCCACGAGCGGTCGTCCAACGCCACATTTAAAATGGATGTTAAAGTGTTTTGAATAATTTGATCGATTTTGTCTAAAAGGTGTGGCTGCTTCCATAAAGGGGAAGAGCGGAGAAAATACATGAAATTTGGACCGAAACAGCAGTATCTGATAAGGGTGAATGCGGAATGTAAATTAATTTTAGAAAGTCTATCTGAAATATCGTTGAAAATGTTTAATTTTGTCGTCAATGAAAGGTGAAAAACTGTCTTCTAGAATTGGGGAACCTAGGAGGTGGTGCAGTGAACTTTTTTCCAAAACTTTGATATCTGGTGCGATTGAATTAAATCTGTGCATAGTCGGTTCTCTGTCGGTATTGTCACTAAGGTAAATTTCGCATTTTGAGTAATTGAGGTCAAGGCCGATGGATTGGAACTGCTGCTTTTTCTCAATTAAAAACGATTTAAATCAAATTTATTTTACGTTGTTTTGAATTTACCGCCCAAACGCTCCTTACGATGACTTTTTATCACGTGACATCGTGACGTCAGCTTTGTGTGAGGAGCCACCGATTATAGAGTCATCGCAACTCATTAGAACTGCGATTACTCTATATTCTTTCGACTAGTTGGCTATTCAGACGATAATCTTACGAAAATTACGTCACTTAGAGCAGAGAGAAGTGCGGCCAAATCGCGTTAATAAAACTTGTACAGATCATTTGGAAGATCCGTCTCACTACCAATAGCTGAAATAGAAACGTGCTGCTGACTTTTATATGACATTTTTTGCTAGTTGGGGATCGAAGTGGAGGAGCTTGGGGGAGGCCTATGTCCAGCAGTGGACGGCTTTTGACTGAAAGGATGATGATCAAAACTTTTTTAAGAATATTTTGTTTGGTTAGGTAATTTTCAGGATGTTTGCAGCAACGCGTGCAGATGACTTATTTGGCATCATGCTTAAAATATCCGCATCATTATTGTGCAGGACGCCCACGCACGGAACAATAGATAGATAGCCTAATTGAATGTATATAATGATCATTGTACATAATATTCGTGTATAGCTATAAGTTTTGTTGATTTCCTTAAGTAGATACTAAGAACCTTGTTATGATCACGCTCAACTCTAGATCAAGTTCAGAGCAGGTTCGAACTTGTCGAAACCTGTCCGGTCTTAGCCACGCCTACACTCGTTTCTGATTGGTGGATCTAGAGTCGAGCACGAACACAACTTAATCTAGAAAAATATGATTGGCAAATTTAATTGCGAAACGCGGCGCCAACACCGCTACTTGTACCTATGTGCCCAAGTATAAGTATAGGGCATTTTGAGCTGTTCGTTCAGTTTGTGAAACCAGTGCTTACAGTGAACAATGAACAGTAAATAATAACCAGTAAATAAGTAAAAAGTGAACAGTAACAATGAACAGTGGACTATAAATAAGTGAGCTATAAATAAGTCTATAAATGTACAGTGATAAATAAATAGTCTTCAAGTTTTCTAAAGAGTTTTAATCAGTGAACCACGTAGTAGTATCCTCCAATCCAGTGCATAAAGTGTGAGACCTAGAACCCTCACATTGTCTGGTCCTTCGAGCCGGATTCGAGGAAAACGCTATTAAGAAGATTCTAGTGAACCTCTTGAAGAATATTTAGAAGAACATAGACTCAAGAACAATGCCAGTTACGAGGTCTACAGGCAAAAAGGGCAGACAAGCATCAACTTCAGCTACTGAAACAGCCACTGAAGCGGCTACTGAAACGGCCACTGAAACCACTACTGAAGCTACAACTGAGACGGGCACCACGGAAACTACCAGAACAACAGCTGAAACGTCAGAAGCACCGGCCGCGACCGCGTCTACTATCAAACGCACCGGAGAACCTGAAAATAAAGAAAGTGGTCGCCGAAGTAAACCTACGTCTCAAAAAAGTGTAAAAGTGTCCAAAACGCGCCGCATAGCCAAGGCCAAAGCAGAACTAGCACAAAGGTTAGTAGAGTTAGCAAACGCGCGCCTAGCCGAGGTAGAAGCTGAATCCACTGAGGAAGACTCATCCTCAGTAGCCTCGGAAGCTGGCAATGATCAACGAGTGACTACTTGGCTACAATCAAGCCAGCTGCTCGCCATCGCCGACAGACCACATGAACCAGTAAAGTCGTCGACCGAACCTGCAGTTCCAGTAACCACCGCCGTGTCCTGGAGCATCCCGGCGACCTTACCGGCGGGAGTCAGCACCATGCACCCGCCTCCTGAAAACCTGAACATGGAACCTGAGAACATGCTGCCAGTGAGCAACGCCGCCTCCTGGCAGCTGAACACTGCGACTGAACAGCCGCACCTGAACCCACCACCTGTAGTCACCGCCTGGTTACAAAACTCAGTGAACACGCAGCCACATCCGAACCTACAGCCAGTGATCACATCTGCATCCTGGCAACCGAACTACGTGCCTGCGCAGCCACAACGAACGCCAGCGCCGACAGAACCCGTCGCACACTGGCCACAGAACTCCACGTACGTACCAACGAACACATCATGGCAACCGATCTACACTACGGCACCACATCGCAGCTACGCTCCGGGAGATGCCCCCGAAACCCGGGTGCCGCAGTCCACGCTATCAGCGCACGCCTTGCATCAGCCTTCAACACTGGCCGTCCAAGAACCTAGGACGGACATAAGAGAACTTGCTGCTGCAATCACACACGCTATGCAATCCACACAGTACCAGCAGCCAACAAGACACACTGAACTACCCTGCTTCAACGGAGCCCATCAAGATTGGCTCACGTTCCGTGCCGCCTACGTTGAAACAGCACATCGACTAACAGCAATGGAGAACATGTCTAGACTTAGACGAAGCCTTCGAGGTCTAGCCAAGGAAGCGGTACAAGGGTTACTAATAGTGAACGCAGACCCAAGTGAAGTTATGAAATCACTCGAGCTACGCTTCGGACGTTCGGACTCAATTGCAATGGCCGAGATAGAACGACTACGAACACTGCCGCGCCTCACTGAATCTCCGCGTGAAGTATGTACATTCGCTACCAAAGTAGAAAGCATAGTTGGAACTCTACAAGCACTCAACTGTGGACATTACCTCTTCAATCCAGAAGTGACAAAAGTTATTGTTGAAAAACTCACACCAACCTTGAAAAGACAGTGGTACCAGTTCTCAGCAATGAATCCAAGAACAGAACCTGATCTTCTGAAGTTTACTCGATTCATCAAGATTGAAGCTGAAATATGCAGCCCATATGCACTGCCTGAAAACATCGCTGCAACAACACAAACTTCTCAGAACACGCAACGACGCCAGCAACGAGTAAACGCAACGCAAGAAACAAATAAACCAAAGTGTAATTTATGTGAACGTCAGGGACACAGCATCATGGAGTGTGAACAATTCAAGAAAGCAGCTACTGATGCTAGATGGGATATAGCTAAGAAACATCGCTTGTGTTTTCGTTGCCTCAAATATAGAACAAAGCAACACAGCTGTAAACCGAAGAAATGTGAAATAAACGACTGTGTACATTTACATCATAAGATGTTACACGCCGACAGTGCAGTGAACAAAAAGAAAGAAGAACCTGAGTGCTCCAAAGAAGAACAAGAGAAGGTTCATTCAGCATGGACACCTAAGGTGTCATTCCTGAAAATAATTCCAGTACACCTTTCTGGACCGGCGGGAGCTGTGGATACCTACGCGCTCCTGGATGACGGCTCTACTGTAACATTGATTGATGAGAGCCTAGCCAATGAAATCGGAGCACAAGGATCATGTGAACCACTACGAATATCATCCTTCGACGGCGAACCTACAATCGACATAACATCTCGACGAGTGAACTTCTTCATCAAGGGACTCCACACATCTGAACGCAAGCTACATGCAAGAACAGTCAAACAGCTAGAGCTGGCTGCACAAAGGATACCTGGAGAAGCAGTTAAGGACTGTGAACACCTTCGAGACATAGCCAAAGATATAGTAACTGAAGATGCAAGACCCAGACTCCTGATCGGCCAAGATAACTGGGACCTCCTCATCACAACAGAAATCAAGACAGGAAAGAAGAACCAACCAGTGGCCTCACTAACACCACTCGGTTGGGTCCTGCACGGTAGCCACGCACGAGCACTGGGCCACAGAGTGAACTTCATCACACATACTAACACAGACGATGACCTGCATGAACTAGTGAAGGAATACATCACGATGGACAACATGCAAGTCAACCCTAAGAAACCCATCAATGATCCTGATGAAAAGGCACTTCGAATCCTGCAGCAGTGTACGAAGAGAACCACAGAAGGACGATATCAAACCGCTCTATTATGGCGAAATGAAAACATAAGAATGCCGGAGAACTATGACAGCGCTTTGAACAGACTCAGCAGCGTGGAGAAGAAAATTGATAAAGATCCAGAACTGAAGAAGAGGTATTCTGAACAAATGGAAGCACTAGTATCAAAAGGGTACGCCGAGCCAGCTCCACCAACCACGTCAAAATACAGAACCTGGTACTTACCTCACTTCGCAGTCTTCAACCCAATGAAGCCGGACAAATTAAGGATTGTCTGTGACGCAGCAGCCAAAACCAGGGGAGTTTCTTTGAACGACCAACTACTCACTGGACCAGACCTCCTGCAATCCCTACCAGGAGTGATCATGCGTTTCCGTCAACATTCAATCGCCGTGACCGCCGACATTACTGAAATGTTTTTACAAATAGAACTTCGACCCGAAGACCGTGACGCCCTACGTTATTTGTGGCGAGGAGACCGAAGAGACAACCAGCCGCCGGGGCAATACCGGATGAAGTCATTGATCTTCGGAGCTTCTTGTTCACCAGCTACAGCGATATACATAAAGAACACAAACGCCGAGAGATTCCAACATGAACATCCAGAGGCAGTCGAAGCTATCAAACGGAAGCATTACATGGATGACTATCTAAATAGCTTTGACACATTAGAAGAAGCAGTAAGAATCTCGCAAGCAGTGCGCAGCATTCACAGGGAAGCGCATTTCGAACTCAAGAAATGGTCATCAAACTCTACCGCCCTTCTTGAAGCACTAGGGGAAGTAACCAAGACCGAAGACACGATCAAGCTGGAAGACAACATCCAGACAGAACGAGTTCTCGGTCTGATATGGAGGCCAACGGAAGATTCGCTTACCTTCAACTTGAATCTGACGCGCATACCTCAGAACATCCTACAGAACGACACGCCTACTAAAAGGGAAGCTCTCCGAATAGTCATGTCCTTATTTGACCCTTTGGGACTTGTATCGCCGGTGACCATCAGAGCCAAACAAATACTACAGGAAGTGTGGCGCCGTGGAACAGCATGGGACGAAGCCCTAGATAGCGACCTAGCCGCAAGCTGGAAGAAATGGCTCGTTCATCTCAGAGCATTAGAACACGTCTCCATTCCACGAACTTATCCAAGCTTCAGTACTACGGAATCACTACAGCTGCATATATTTACCGACGCAAGCGAATCTGCATACTCAGCAACACTATACTGGCGAACAATCAACAAGGACGGAAGAGTCTACGTCTGCTTAATCACAGCTAAAGCCAAAGTAGCACCATTGAAACTGATGTCGATTCCGCGATTAGAACTGCAAGCAGCTGTACTTGGCGCACGTATGGCAACAGCGGTTAAAGAAGAACACGAAAAGACACCAGAGTCAACTACGTTCTGGACCGACAGCAGAACTACACTATCATGGATAAGGACTGGGTCCAGATCTTACAAGCCATATGTCGCGCACCGCATCGCAGCAATTGAAGAACACAGCTCCACCAATGAATGGCGCTGGGTCCCGACCAAGTTGAACCCCGCGGACGACGCTACAAGAGACGTACCAGAACACTACGATCAAGATCATCGTTGGTTTAATGGACCAGAATTCCTTCGTAGGCCCCCGGAAACATGGCCAGCTGATGATAAGAACCCCGTCATAATCACAGGAGAAGAGAGAACCTGTAGCATTAGAGACGAGAACATACAGATCTGCGAAGCTATACCAAACGTCAATAGGTTTTCACGCTGGGAAAGATATCTACGAGCTACGGCGCGAGTTCTACAGTTTCTACATCTCTGCCGCCAATCTAGACAAAATGTTAACTACAAAAGAACCAAAAAGAACAGCAGCAACGACCCTGATTGGAGAAGGAGTAAGAAGACAGTGCCGATCAAACCCAGAGAGAAGCAAGAGATCACGAACAATCACCTGCCTCTCACAGCTGAACTCCTGCGCGAAGCCGAAAGTCTGATCCTACGATCTTCACAAGAACAATCCTTCAAGGAAGAAATAGAAGCCCTAAGAAACAAGAAGCACATACAACGAAACAGTCGCCTGCACGCACTGTGCGTAGAACTCACGAAGGGAGAGATTCGCCTGAAGAGCAGAATAACCGCCATGACTGACGTCACAGAATGCCTGAAGAAACCAATGATACTAGACGGTGACCATATCACGACGCGATTATGGATAGAACACGTACACCGCAAATTACATCACGCAGGTACCGAGACCATAGTAAACGAGTGTCGTCAGCAGCATTGGGTGCTCCGTTTACGACCGACCGTCAAGAACATTATAAGCAAATGTCTGCGATGTCGTATCAAGGCAGCCTCTCCGCCTCAGCCGATGACAGGGAATCTTCCTTCCTGTCGCTTAGCACATCACCAGAGACCATTTACCTACGTCGGACTGGACTACTTCGGACCATTGACCATTACGGCGGGACGGAGTCACCAAAAAAGATACGTCGCTTTATTCACGTGTCTGACAACGCGAGCCATACATCTGGAACTTGTGGCATCGCTTAACACAGATTCAGCAATCATGGCATTGAGACGCATGATAGCACGCCGAGGATGTCCCGCACAACTATGGTCCGACAACGGAACAAACTTCCACGGCGCTGAAAAGGAACTACGAGCAGCCATCTTCACAGCTACAGCAGAAGAAGCTTCAAAGAAGATGATCGACTGGCGATTCATCCCACCAGGAGCGCCGTTCATGGGGGCGCCTGGGAACGCATGGTGAGATCAGTTAAAGCAGCGCTAGCCACTACACTGAACGAACGATTTCCGAGCGAAGAAGTGCTTCATACCCTACTCATCGAAGCCGAACATACCGTAAACAGCCGACCACTTACGCACGTATCCGTCAACCCCGAAGATCCTGAGGCTTTGACCCCCAATCACTTCATTTTGGGCGGTCCAGGACGCATCGCGGCACCAGGAGAATTCGACGACAGCGACTTACGTCTACGAGCCAGTTGGCGTGCCGCTCAGAGGCTTGCCGATATATTCTGGGCCAGATGGCTCAAAGAATATCTACCGGAACTACGGAACCGCAGAGAACCGCACACTAGAGGCACGATCCCTAAAATAGGCGACCTAGTATTCATCGTAGATGGCAACCTACCAAGGAACATGTGGGTCAGAGGGCGCATCAGCGCTACGTTTCCCGGTCCAGATGGAGTAGTGCGTACAGTGGACGTGTCTACAAAAGGAGGTATCCTGCGACGTCCAGTGAAGAAGATAGTGGTGCTATCGATCGACCACGGCGAGCCTGCACCGGTCTCTACGACTGCGACGTCAGCGGCGGACGGCGCACGGCGGGAGAAATGTGCAGGACGCCCACGCACGGAACAATAGATAGATAGCCTAATTGAATGTATATAATGATCATTGTACATAATATTCGTGTATAGCTATAAGTTTTGTTGATTTCCTTAAGTAGATACTAAGAACCTTGTTATGATCACGCTCAACTCTAGATCAAGTTCAGAGCAGGTTCGAACTTGTCGAAACCTGTCCGGTCTTAGCCACGCCTACACTCGTTTCTGATTGGTGGATCTAGAGTCGAGCACGAACACAACTTAATCTAGAAAAATATGATTGGCAAATTTAATTGCGAAACGCGGCGCCAACACCGCTACTTGTACCTATGTGCCCAAGTATAAGTATAGGGCATTTTGAGCTGTTCGTTCAGTTTGTGAAACCAGTGCTTACAGTGAACAATGAACAGTAAATAATAACCAGTAAATAAGTAAAAAGTGAACAGTAACAATGAACAGTGGACTATAAATAAGTGAGCTATAAATAAGTCTATAAATGTACAGTGATAAATAAATAGTCTTCAAGTTTTCTAAAGAGTTTTAATCAGTGAACCACGTAGTAGTATCCTCCAATCCAGTGCATAAAGTGTGAGACCTAGAACCCTCACAATTATTGCGTCAGATGAGAGACAGCGGCAGCAGTCTCCTGAGCATTGTTGCTGGCAAGACTGAAGGCCACCTGATGAGGCATCTGTGCGTACTGCATGTATTATTGACCTAAGATGGGATAATATAAACAGCCTATAATTTTCTCTCTGCTAGGACACAGGCCTCCTCTCAGTTCGAGAGGGAGCGGGCCGTAATCCACCACGCAGACCCAATGCGGGTTGGTAGATGTCAGATGTCTTGAAATTTTGGATCTAGGATATGCCGGTTTCCTCACGATGTTTTGCTTCACCGTTTTGAGAGCAGTGGTGATAATATAATTTACACAAAGTAAAGCGCCTGGCTGGGTTCGAACTTGCGACCAACGACTCGTAAGTCACCGCCGCCGCCGCCGCCGATACCACTGGGCCACCACTGCTCGATGGGAAATAGGTCTAGGTAGGAAATAGGTTCTGAAGATGAGATAATAGCTGTATAGTATTCCTTAAGTTATAAAGCATTATTATTGTTACGTTTATGTTTTAGTTAATTATACTAACACAGTTTAAGTAAGTAAGTAATTGTTTATTTACAAAAGACTTCGGTCTTATTCATAAAAAAGCTTATCAAAGGTTTAAAACATTCATTAGTTAATCTGCTCGATAAGACTATAAAACCTTTGATAAAATTTTGTATTCATAACTGTTATGTCGTTTATAAATCAAAATGTTGCCATATCCAATAAAATGACCAACACATCGAATCGTCTACCGAGAATGTCAGCCTACACACCGATTAATGGTGACCATAGACATTATAACGTACTGGCAACACACTTCTGACGCGGTTACGTCATCTTTATTTGAATTTGACAACTAATTTAAAATTGTAACTGTCAACTGATTGCTTGAAAGTTTACATTTGTTGACACAATATTTGTTCGCCAAATGGTCAAACGTTTTTTTTTTCTTGGGTTGGAAATCATCAAATAACTTCTCCCGCTCTGGGTGGAGCAGGAGAGCGTGTCAGACTTTTACTGACTAAAACCCACCCGTGTTCCCACAGTTGCCTGTGTGCCAGGGGCCGCTGTATCTCTTTCGAAAAACCCGCACCAAATGGTCAACCGTCATTTTCTTAAATCAGCTGCTTTATAGCGTCGGTAATTTTTTCCTTAAAACAGGGTTCTGGCGATATTATAACTTTATAGTAGGTTTATAGAACGCTTTAGTGCTAAAATGCAAACGCATAAACATGAATAACACTTTTTGTAAACCAGACTTTAGCATCTGTTTAGATGTTCGATAACTTTTTATGAATAAGACCGTTAGCCTAGGTAACATCAGAGATTGTTAAGTAAGAGATAGGTATAGCTAATACAGATGAGTAAGACCCCTGCCCTTCAAACCTGTGGCCCTAGTGTGAGTTTCATTAAACCACCTCGAACGCGCGTTCGGCACTCCGATTGGTCCGTCACCAATCCAGGGCCAATCGGAAAGCCGAACGCGCTCGAAGCGTTGGATCGAGATGGTTAAATGAAATTCGCACTAAGGCCTCTGTATCTTAAAGGACAGTGTACTTTAGAAGGAGTGACACATTTTAAAAAATAATGATTTCGTAACAAGACTGATGATCACATACAATTTATTGAATGGGCTTAATTAAAAGATAATAGTGAGGAGTGATTGTGTGTGTGTGTGTAGTTCTGGAGTTAGACTGGTCCGTTGTTGTTTGTGTGTGGGTGTGGTATTTACAAATTTACTTGGAAAAATATCTGTCAAGGAAACGAAAACTTATTAAGTAATGCTAACTTGTGGCTTGTGGCTCAGAAATCATAGTTGCCGCGGTTGGTCCTCTGCATACTACGGAAAGCGCGATAAGCTGTTGGTCCCGGCTTTCATTCGTGAATCTTTGTCAGTAGTTATGGGGCCTTCGGAAGCACGAAAGTCTGACAACCAGTCTTACCAAGGGTCTTGGGCCTTACCCAGTAACTGGGTTGTGGAGGTCAGAGAGGTAGTCCGTCCATGTAAAATACTGGTATTTGGTTAGCTTGCAAGCCGACCCCAACATAGTTGTGAAATGGCTAGGCAGATGCTGTAACCATATTATGGGTAATTTGCCTGAATCAAAAAAGAATGAATAAATAAATAATAAACGGTTTTATTATTATGATTTATTATTCCAATTCTATTACAGATAGGTATGTTTTATATAGTTTCGCTATAAAAAGTATCATTTCAATATCCATGGCGGTGGTATCTTTCCACTGCTAACTTGGTCTTGAGGCGATAAGCAGTACAGGGTAATATGCACGACGGTATAAGAGTCCAGGGTTCCGATCCTGTGCACCACCACAGTGGACAGCTCAGTGATCTTCACGGAAGGTATTTTATCATCGTCGCAGACTGTTACATCCACGCCACGCATCTCGCCAAGGCATTTAGGGACCGGCTGAAATTTAAATCAAGTTAATAGGCATGGGTAATATCGCTTTTACACTGTATCAAATCGTATCTATGTATCGGTTTAGAATATCGGATATCGTATCTATATGTATATTTCAGTATCTATTTATTGGCTGAATCAGTGTGGAACTCGGAAACGAAAGTGGTACCGTGATTTTTAGGTTTCGGTTTTGTTCGATTCATGAATATCTACATACATGCATGTATTTTATTTGTAACTGTATACTCGAAATCAGTTAATGTATTTTTGGTAGTATTGATATTATGACACTGAAATGAAACTAATACAGTCGTTTCGGCTTTTTAGATTTATATTTTTATCAATTATTTTATAAGTGAATTGAACTTTCTTTCATACTTTTCTCAGGCTTAGGACTGACTGCATTACTAATAAGCGAATAAAGAAATTCGAATATCTGAATATCATAGATCATGTGATACGATATCGGTATAGTGTGTAGTTCTGCGACACATCGCGCTATATTCGCGGATATCTGATATATAGATTCAGTGCCGTCCGATATTATGGGTATTGGATATTGTGCCGATATATAGATATTGTATCTATATATGATTTGTATCGCCCACTCCTACAAGTTAATCAACCCATCACCACCACCACCACCACCGCTTTCGAATCCGTTTTAAAGCCCTAGTATGAGTTTCTTTTAACCATCTTGACTTACGGCGCGTTGTATTCCACGCGCGCCTCAAAGAGATGTCAGCACCAACTGGTGGGGTCCGCAAGGGCCGATGCCTGCCAGGGGCGCGGGTTGTTCGAAAGAGATACCGCGGCCCCTGGCACACAGGCAACTGAGGGAACACGGGTGGGTTTTAGTCAGTAAAAGTCTGACACGCCCTCCTGCTCCACCCAGAGCGGGAGAAGTTATTTGATGATTTCCCAGCCCAAAAAACTTCTTGACTTTGAGAGCGGTGGTGGCCCAGTGGCAACTGCCGCGACTTACGAGATGTAGGTGTTAGGTTTGATCCCAAGACAGGCGCTTTACTTTGGGTAAATTATTTCATCATCCCTACTCTCAAATGTCAAGTGAAGGAAAACATCGTGAGGAAACCGGCATGTCATAAAAGCAAAGATTTTAAGATATGGGTCATCTACCAACAAGCACTGGGCCCGCGTGGTCCCTGTCCCAGCCGTGGGAACTTTATAGGTTGATATGAAGCCCATCTGGGCCGGTGATGGTGGCGCTGACAGTGACCAAAAAGTGACCTTGACCTTGAGACCATGTCACTTTTCACAGTGTTGTGTAGTTCCAATTGAAGCCTCTGGACCAGGTGGTACCAGCGGATCCACTTATAATGGCAATGCCTTTAATTTTGACATTGTTGAGCAGACGGACTTTTCAAACCTACGAAGCATTGGATTGGGAATTTTCTTCAAAATCCTTCGGATTGTGATGGACAGTGGGTCACGCTATCAGGATGCTGATAACCTTGTTGCAGTATACTGACACCTACCATTTCCCAGTCAGCTTGTCCTTGTGGCAGAATAATTGGTCTCACGAAGTGTTGAAACCCTGCAGTAGAACCTGAGAAAAAAAAAAGTCGTTGTTATTTTATTTTTTAGTGATTAATTATGGCTTAATAGCTATTGCCCGCGACTTCGCTCGCGTTAATTTCGAATTTTACAATCAATACGGGTTGTACTCTGCTTTTAATAATATAATAATAATATATAATTCAATCAAGATTCGAAGGATACGTGGCGCCATCTATTATCAAAAGAACGTTATTATGGTTTTCATCAGGAACAGTAATTTTTTTCGTGATGAAAGGTACTCTATGTCAGTTTCTGTACACCTGACAACGTATATGCAACATTTCAGGATGATGGGTTCAGTGGTTTAGGCGTGAAAATATAACAAACAAACTTACTTTCGCATTTATAATATTTGTACACGCGCTTATTTAGATCTATGGTTTAGCTATCTGACACATGACAGCCGGCCGGCCGCCAATTCGAAGGAAGCTATCGACAAGAGCGCGTGTCAAAGAAAACGTCAACGTTGCTCTTGAAAGCTATATTTTATCATTTTGAATTCTATTATAGTAATTTGTGGAGTTTTTGAGTCCTTTGTATTCATCTCCCAACAATATTAGTTAGGATTAGGATAGGAAAAAATTAATTGATCATCTACCCGTTTTTTCTGGCCTTTTCGCACAGTTGGTTGCATCAACTAAGTAGGAACCTCGACCAAGTGGGTTTTTTTGTGGGTGGGAAATCATCAAATAACTTCTCCGAAGGCGTGTCAGACTTTAACTGACTAAAACCCAACCGTGTTCCTACAGTTGCCTGTGTGCCAGGGGCCGCGGTATCTCTTTTGAACAACGCTCACCCCTGGTGCGGACCCCTCCAGTTGATGCTGACAACTCTTTGAGGCGCGCATGGAATACAACGCACCGTCGATCCCGGCTTGGTCCTTACCGGACAGCGAGCTACCAATTACTCGCCGTCCGCAAGCCCGCGCCTACGGTGGCCGGGAATCAGCCTGAGATTCCCGACGCCCAGGGCGTCTTCCGCGGCTACTACGCCCGTGAGGGCGCATATATTGCCTCTCCCTCACGTGCGCCGCCCTCTCTTCATGAGCATTACAGCTTCGCAGAAGGAGATGACGGCTACCCACGCACTCTCGCTCCGAACCATAGCCAGGATCATTGCAGGACGCGAGAGATCGTCGCCACCAATCGCCGGTGCTTCGCCCAAGCCGGGCAGACCTCCACCCTATGCTCCACCGTATCCTCAGGACGATTCATTAATATTTTTAGAAAAGCAATATGGGATTATTTGCGGTATCAGGCTATTGTTCGTGATTGTGTCGAGTTGCCGTTCCAACGGGCTGAGAGAGTGAGAGAAGAGTGAGTGCAGTGCATCTGCGTTTGCGCACTCACTTGGGTCTCAGGCCTTTTCTCTGTGAGAGAGAGTGTGTCAAATCAAATCAAACTCATTCATTCAAACTAGGCTGAGAGTCAGCACTGTTTGAACGTCAAAATTACATAAGACAGGCCCCCCAAAACGCTCGCCCTTCACCACTTCCTAGTGCTTTAGCTAGGAAGAAAAAGTGGCGCAACAAACTCCCCAGCAGCTCAGTTGTCTGTTTGGATAGAAGTACTTGATTCTATACTTTATGTAAGTAATTAACAAAACAATAAAATTAAAATTAAATTATTTGCCATATGTCAGCAAGCACACGTTAATATACCAAAAAAACACTGAAAACTATACTCAAGCAAAAATAAATAATAAAGAACAAATAAACGTAAACAGAAATTAAAACCTAACTAAAAGCCTTCAAGCATAAATGGCGTGCCCGCTTACGCTTACACATGCAATGCTGCATTATGTCAATATACGTGGGACACTCAGAAAGGTTTGCGAAAATAAAAAATATTTTTATAAAGGTAAATATATTTTTATCAAATCTTTTCAAAGAACTCTCCAATAGCCTCTATACAAAGTTTCATGTGTCTGACTGAACCAGTTTTCAAAACACTTTTTCCAGTCCGCCGCAAACACCTCGCTTACAGCCTGCTCGAACGCTGACTGCGCATCTTCCGGCGACGAAAATTGTATCTCTTTGAGCTGATGTTTTATTTTCGGGAATAAAAAGAAGTCACACGATGCTAGATCAGGGCTGTAAGGAGGGTAACCCAGGAGTTTGACCGGCGTGCTGTCCAGGAAGTCTCTCGTTTTGAGCGCGGTGCACGAAGTCGCGTTGTCGTGGTGGAGCAGTAGCCCGCGGAGCCCTATGTTTGGTCGCTTGTTGCTCACAATAGAGAAAACTTCTGCCAAGCATTTGGTAGTATACCATTCAGCGTTGATGCTTCTTTAGTTCCGTAAAGGAATTGACACCAAGTAGCCAGGCAAATTGAAAAAGTACGCGATCAAAATCTGGCTTATTCCCAAAGTGCTCCAAAAAAAGTTCCCAAAGTGCTGCATGAAAAATATAATATTTTTAATAAGGTTTTATTCTGCTCCATGTTAATATTAAAATTTTCTCAAAGTGCTCCACCGCATTTTAATCAAAAAGCTCATTTAAATATGTACCGTATTACTATAAAAGGGTAGCTGACGTACAGTCAGGCTCAAAAGCTTTTCTGTTCTTATTTAATTCCGTGATGAAAGCAACTGATCACTTAACTTTTACCACACATAATAATTATCTTATTCGACTTATTGCTAAAAATATATAACTATAGGAACTACAAAAAATTTTAACCAGAACCATTAACCGGCTTTCATCACTAATCCCGCCGTCCGTTGTTAATCCTTCTAAGTAAACTGACCATTAACCTTGATGACGTACAAACCTCTATTTGGCTCATTGTAAAAACAGCATGCGATTTGTACTTTACGAAAACATAGATTACAAACACTAATCAACTCTCTTAACCAGTTTGAGTATAACTAATGTCGTCACTATCACACTATCTCGCTCATACACAATAGGGTGGGTACTTTACTCTATATGAGAAAAAATCTAAAAGTATATTAATGAGATTGCTTAGGCAAAAAGCAGTCGGAAAATATTAGTTTTAGTTCATGAAATAACACAAAAAAAAAATCAATTCAATTCTAAGATTTCATTAATATTTATCTGTTTTTGAACACCGTGAAATAGTAGCCGCCATGTTATTACGTCATACCAGCAAACCAATGATAAGTAGAATAATAACTATTCTTTAAAATTATAAACAATTAACATACAAAATATCAGCGCATTTGTTTACACAGCAAACTGACGTCATACCCACAGGCCAATATGGCGTACACTGCGTCCAGCGTTTTCGTCAAATTACGCGCGAAATAAGAAAATGTAAAATTTAAATGCTAGTCGATTAAATAAAAATGTTAAGTTTTTTAAGTGGTTTAATAGCATTTTAGAATCTAATAAGGACTCTTTTCAAGAATGGGTGTAATATCCTATTGTTAGCTCTAAGCGTGCAAACGAAGTTGAATGTTAAAAGTGTCGAGTTTATCCGATAGAGTCATCTATCGGATATCTAATATTTTTTGTGCGACAGCACAAAAAATATTGTGATTCGAAAATAGACTTTACAATCAATCTACAAATTGTTTGCGAACTAGGGATTATCGTAAAAAGCCTATAATTTTTAATATGGATTGACGTTATAACAAAATGCTAAACTTTAATCTTCGTTTTGTGACTGACTGTACTGAAATATGTATTTTGTAGTTAATTACGTAGATGGAGCAGTTTGAGAATTGATAACGAATAATCGGTGGAGCACTTTGAGAATAATTCCAGATACCTTTGGAGCAGAATGGGAACAAAATATTAAGTATTTTTAAATAATAATAATTCCTTGGAGCAACTTGGGAATGAATGTATGAGATTCTTATCTTTTTAAAACAAAAGAATGGAGCACTTTGGGAATAAGCCCAAAATCTTCCACCCGCTTCTAGATCGCTTCACTTTGGTAGGCGTTGATTCGTTTTGAAACACCCAAACCGTCGATTGGCGCTTCGTTTCCAGATCGTTTTGATAAATGCAAGAGTCATCACCTGTAATGATGTCGTAAACACACCGAGACGAGCCTGCTGCAAATTTATTTATCATATCACGGCACCATTCCACCCGGGCCTGCTTCTGAGCATCGGTGAGGTTGTCCCAGCGTGAAACTATACTCCTCACGCGAAGATGCACGTGTAGAATTTCGTAAAGGCTTCCCGATCCAACCTGCAGTATGTGCTGAATCTCTTAACACGTAACTCGCCTATTGTCATGGATTAAATTTTTCACTGCTAGCACGTTTTCTTCCGTAACAGCCGTCAAAGGGCGACCACTTCTTTCTTCATCCATCAAAGGTAGTCCACCGCGCTTGAATTCGTTATACCATCGATACACAGTTGCCTTAGGAGGGCCTTCATCCATGAATGCCATTTGAAGTCTATTGTACGATTCGTCCGGTTTCAGGCGACACTTGAAATCGTAAAAAATCATATCGCGAAAATGTCCCCGGCGCAGATACATTTTTTTATAAGACACGATAATTTAAATTAGCTCGCAAACAATGTGGAGGGCAATTTTGAAATTGGAACGTACCTATTTTTACTTACAAATAATCATATTTTCAAAATAGATTATAACTGGCCAGTCTCTCCTACATAAAAACTTTTTTTCGCAATACTTTTTGGGTGGCCTGGTAGCTATATTTTTTTTTTTGTTTTGGTTGGGAAATCATTAAATAACTTCTCCCGCTCTGTGTGGAGCAGCAGGGCGTGTCAGTCTTTTACTGATTAAAACCCACCCGTGTTCCCTCAGTTGCCCGTGTGCAGTAACAAATGTTAAACTCGGACTTTCGGAGCAAAATAAATAAACAGTTAATAATACTAATCATCATCATTTCAGCCGAAAGACATCCACTACTAAACATTAGCCTCCCTCAAGCACCGTCACTTCGACCGGTTTTGTGCTTCCCGCATCCAGCGGATTCCTGCAGCCTTCGCAAGGTCATCGGTCCACTTTGTGGGAGGCCTTCCAACTCTGCGTCTTCAGGTCACCACCCCAGAACTTTTGGCCCCATCAGCAATCTATTCTACGACTAATGTGCCCTGCCTACTAACTACTGCCAGTAAAATTTAGCGATTCTTCGGTCTATGTCGGTTGCCTTGGTTCTCCTGCGGACCTCTTCATTCCTGATTCGATCACGTAGGGAAACTCCAAGCATAGCCCTCTCCATTGCTCTTTGGGTGACCTTTAGCCTTCCAATAAGTGCCGTTGAGGCCATTGTTAATACTAATAACAATACCAAAACAATGGTCAGCAAGATGACCAGTCACCAGTTTCGGATAATTTTTCTTTACTCTTTTAAAATCACTACTGGTTTCAGAAATGACACAAAGTTAACAGCTGGCCTGGCTGGGTCCAATCCAGAATCTGGCTACAATTCTTTAAAGAAGTTACCTTGTCTGATCTTCATGCAAGCTTGTTGAAGAGGCCTCTGTGTCGCTTTTATTGTGACGCAAGCGCACGCAAGAAGCACAAAACTGGTTAGGTTAAGAAACATATTATTGACTATGAATCTGAAGCCGAAATGCAGACAAATCAGAGACATTCATGCATTTATAAATTGGCAACTAAGTGGTTATAATTGTTGTCATTGTTGTATTAAAAATAAATAGCAATTAATCGGCTATTTATACGATTTTCAGATAACGATTGTTATTCCATAATTAGTGGATCATTCATCAAAGTATTTCGTTTTACATGCTTATTATATTTGGATAGTACGAGTACCTAGGTACAGTACAACTATTTTCTTAATGTCCTTTGGGAATTATCGCATTTCCAAAAAACAACGAGCATTCGTCCCATTTTAAAAATAAATTACAATAAGTTAGAAGAGTATTAACAACTCCAATAAAGACTTCCAGTCGATTGAGAGCGTCCGGTCTACATCAAGTGCAGCAAGGGCAACTGAAAGAAATCCGACGACTGACGAAACACGAAATTTGCCGAGGGACTTTAAGAAAATAGTTGTACTGTACTTTTTTAGTTTTGGCTATTATTGAGCTCGCTTGCTTCGCTCGTACATTTTACGGAAATCAGCTGATCTATCCTGTAAAAATCTAACCGTGCATGCAAACTTAGGTTGGGTTTTCAACTCAGCCGAGAGTTGAAAATCCACCTGGACATGGACACCAGTATTTTACATGAAGCGACATCCTATTTGACCTCCACAACACAGTGAGTAGGGAACACAATTCCCCTTTTTTGTTTTTTGACGGGAAATCATTAAAAGACTTCTCGCGCTCTGGGCGGAGCGTGTCAGACTACTGACAACCCACCATGTTCCTTCGGTTTACCCTTGCTTGATAGAACAACGTTTGATATAATATTACTAAATCGAACAACGTTTAAGAAAATCATCACTTTGTAAAATATCGTTTGACAGAATTTTCAGTTCATCGAATATTTATTTGCTATAACAACATTTGCGCTAATGATCAAAAGGTATAATGTTCATTTGATGTAATGATCAGATGGTATAACCATGTATTTTATCGAATATTCAATTGGTGTAATGTAATGCAGAAAAAAAAACATTGAACACTCTTCAACGACGATTGGTTAAACGAATGAATCTTTCGCCGATAGCATTCATAATGCACTCAAATGGTTAAATGGTTAGGTTAGGTTAGGTTAAAACTGTGACCACCTACGCACGAGCCGAGCGAGCGCAGCGAGCGATGCCGCGGCAGCGGCCAGCGAGTGCCAGAAACGACTAGATTATATAGAAAAAAATATGGAAAAAAGAGTTTATTTTTAGGAGGCTATCGAGAGAATAGTGAAACATTAGTTTAAATAAAATTAGTGCATTTGAAAATTCGGCGAAATGAAATTAGTTCAAATAAATAATTACGCTAAATAAAAATTTACCAATGAATTATTCGGTCAAATGAATAATTCTTCGAAATGACTTTATTGCAACTAAAATTCGATTTAGTAATATTATATCAAACGTTGTTCTATCAAACAAGGGTGAACCTGTTCCGTCAGTTGTCTGTGCTAGGGCCACGGTAACTCCTTCGAACAAATCCGTGACCCTGGCAGGCATCGGCCCTAGCGGACCTTCCATTGTTGCTGACATCTCTTTGAGGCGCGCGTGGAACACAACGCGCCGTCAACCCGGGCCTGGTCTTCCCCGGACGGCGAGCTAACACGATATCCCTTGACATAAGACTGGTTGTCATAGTTTCGGGCTTCTGACGACCCGTAACGATTGTCAAAGATGTACGAATGAGAGCCGGGACCAACTTCAGAACGTGCTTTCCGAGGTACGGAGAGGTCTCAGTATGTTTTGTTTGGTCAACCATGCAAGGAGCGACAGCGGCAATAATTGCTTAACCTGCTTTAAAAACCAAACTATAAAAGGAGAAAATAATTTAATTCAATTAAAAAGCATGGGGTGTTTGACATTAAGTGATTACAAAAATACCTCAAAAAGCACCCCACGCTTTTTAATTGAATTACATTATTTTCTCCTTTTTTAGTTTGGTTTTTAAAGCGTGTTTTTTAGTTTTTTAAACTATTATTTATTTTATGAAGTCAATTTTAGTCGACTGCAAAGTTGGAGCAGTGGTGGCCACGTGGAAACGACTGTGACACTTGCGAGGTAGCGAATAGGTTCAAATCCAGGCACGTTTTTTACTTTGTAATGTTGTAGTGGACACTGACAATTGGGCTGGTCCAGGAATTCAAGGTCACTCAGCACGCTCTGGAAGGGTGTAAGGTCACAGTCTCTTATAAAGACAAAATCTGAATGAAAATATTGGAGTTGCCGACATAGCTTGCAGAGTAAGGCCGGTGCAGCAGACGAGTCTTGGAGTGTCGGCAAGTGAAGTGTAGAACGCCCTCCAGCTTGGTGGCTGGGAGTTAGTACAGACTGGATAAGGACGGTGGAGGATATGGTATTGTGGCGCAGACTGGCTGATGGATTTTATTCATCATTTCAGCCGAAAACGTCCGTTGCTGGACATAGGCCTCCTCATACACCACCACCTCGAACGGTTCTGTGCTTCTTGCATCCAGCGGGTTCCTGCGGCCTTGATTGATTTTACTTTATTTCATCACCTGCTCTCTACTCTCTAAAGGGTGAAGGAAAATATCGTTAGGACCGACTTGTCCTAAAGATGTGACATCCACCACCAGCACTGGGCCCGCGTGGTGAAGTCTAGCCCACTCCCTCCCTCTCACAGAGAGGAGGCCTGTGTGCCCAGCATTATAGGCTACTTACTTGTGCAAAAAATGAGCATTGCAAAGGAAAGTCTCCACATGAAATACCGTGTCCCATTTCTAAATCAGATATGGATGGAATTCCTAATTGGCAAGTGATAGTCCATTTGACATGGTTGGCCAAGGCAGAATGCACACCGGTGCTGCAATTTTGCAGCTGACGCGCAGTTCAAATGCAATCCCTCTGTTTAGAAGATGGGGTACGACCAACTAGTGGGGCACGTTCCACTTGGGGGGCGTAGAGTATCCCACGGGGGACGTGGTGGCTACAAAAATAAGCTGGAGGCTATTCAATACAAGGATATAAGGTAAACGCAGGTATTAACGACCCCCCTAAGGCAATTTTAAAATCAACCATATTTTTTTAGTATACTGGTTCCTCTAAAGATTAATAGTTTCATTTTATATGCTAGTGTTATGTATAAAAAATGTATTTACTGAATCAAATACATTTAAATAAAGGATTATCTTGTAAAAAATAATTTACAATGTGACTTAGTCGATTGTTGCAATTACCGACCCATAAAAAACGGCTGTGAAGCTATTAACGATTTTTATGCAGCTATTCCCGATCGTGTTTGAGAGGAGGCCTTTTTCCAGCAATGGAATGTATATAAGCTAGTGATGATGATGATTACCGATCTTAATAAATTATAACAAAATAAAAATGCAAATACTTTTTATTATTTTTTTTGTTTCGTTATTTTTTATAAAACAAATTAGTACTTCTTAGTAATACCTATGAACTAAATACATCATTATAAACTTTTAAATTAATCAACATAATACTATTAATACACATATATATTTTAATTTAAGGAATAAATTCAAACTCCAGGAGTTTTCCTTCTGCTATTGAGATCATAATCATTTTTTGAAAATTATAATATTAATCATCACAGTCACTGCTTCACCTCTTTTTAGAAATAAATTGCAACTAGTTAGTAACATTACATGATTTGGTACAACTGGTGCTTACAAACGAAACATTAAAGTCACTTAAAAAATACATTCATCATACTTTTCGCCGCTTTTGTGGTTCCATACTTCTGGAAAAAAATATAATTGTATTTTTTATGTTGCTTTAGCCAAGAAGTAGCATTTATTAATAGGTAGGTAGGTACCTATTATGTCATAAAAGTAGGTGACAAACTAAATAATCTATATACGATCGGTAATAGCTTCTCATAGTTGCTATTGCCGACCCTCATGGGTCGGTAATAAAGTATGTAAGTATAAACATAAATTGTATTACCGACTCATAAAAAAATGGTTATTTTAATTCAATTGACCTTCGGACTATAAAATAGATTATAATTGAATAATGTCACAAAAAATATGAACAAATACACACTGTTTTAAACACAAAAACAATGATTTATAACTGTAACTATTCAATATCGATCCTCGAAAAATATCAAAACTTTGGTTAAATTGACAACGCTACAAGGTAAAAACCAGACAAAAAAGTTTAGTCGCTAATAGATTTTTATAAAGACTGATAGCTTAGATTTAAACTGGTCCATAAAAATACTTGTGTTAGTGTGATTTAGTAACATAAAAGAAAAATAAAACGAAATGTTACGTTGCTGCCATTGCCGACTTAAGGGTCGTTGATAGCTGCCACGACTAAAACTGATGAACCTAACACCATCCCATTTTAATTTAAAGTTTTATCGTTTGTAATTACTTTTTATTAATAAAATGTCGTAAGAAATCAAGAGTTGACACTTGAATGAATACATTTAGTAATATAAGATAAGGTATAGATGTCATTTGTTTGTATAAATGTCTTAATTAGAAAAGTCACGTACTTACTTGAAGGAACAAGGGAACAGTACGACATTTCCTGCGTCCACGCTGCCCCTCAGTATCTGACGTATTTTATCTCTTTTTTGCACAGCTATTCACACTAAAGTAAAAGTATACGATGCTCAAGGAATAAACGCGTGTGTAACTTTGCCTACCTATAGCTACAACAGTTCTGGAAACGTAAAGATTTCTAATTACATTTATAGGTCGGTAATAACTACAGATTTTCGATGGGTCGTTGATAGCTGCGTTTACCTTATACATAATTATACAAGGTGCAACAGAATAGACGCAAGTCCTGAAAGTAGGCTGGAAGCTTAGAAAAAAAATGTCTTGTCACTAACAACCCTGACGTGACAGAAACAAGCCGATCTACTGTTAATATCTCACCGTGATAACTTGGGTGATGTCAACTTAAAGTAACCTGTCATTAGTATAAATCTCTAGTGTCAGATGGAATGACAGCTCACTTCACCTAAGTTCTCACGGTGAGATTTTAACTGAATAGATCGGCTGAATGTAAGCAAATCAAGTAACTTGACGTTGTCAATTTGTCATTGCAAAAACGCAGCTCACTTCGTCGATTCCATGTAGAGCGAAGGTAGTCGGCTAAACTCAAATTTTCTTACATTTTTCGTGTTAAACAAAATATAATTTGCGACCTTAAGGGGAACCTAGTCGCGGGCTTGAACTCACTAGTGGGTCTGGCTAAAAATCACGCTGTCTCACCAGGCTTCGTGTCCGACAGAGATAGTATCAGTGATGAGCAGTTAGACGCTAGTCTACACGCACAACGTTATTGTGTGAGATGCAGGATCATTTATAGTAAAAAATTCGCGAAGAAATTAAGAAAAGTCCTTTGGAAGATCGGGTTTTATGAAAAAAGCCAATGCATAAATCAATGACCAATAAAGTTTATTGAACTTTTCTATAATTGAACTTTGTCGGTACCGACTTGGTTTTAGAGATTTTACACTTCTTTTATTACCTAAACACCCCAAAGTTAAGTAAAATTAGCAAGAAAAACGAATCTTTGTTGGCTCCTAACTTTTTAATGGGTTTTTATTTTAGTATTCTGTTTCCGTACCGATAATATTAATAATGAGACAAAAGGATTTCATATTTTTCTTTTGATGTGCCATGTCAGACAGCGGAGTAAAACACTCCCGAAGTTTGTATGCAAAAAATGTGGACTAGGTTCACCTTAACCTACTTAGTTCAGATAATCCCATCGAATGACTTTTTATTTGTCATTCAATGACAAAAAAACGTAAGAAAATTTGAATTTCACGGGCTACTTAGAAGAGGTATCATAAAAAAAAATTGGGAACTAGTGGTATAGACCCTTACGTCATGTCTAGTTATCATGAAATAAGTAGGTAGTAGCACTGTGAATGCGGACTTAGTATAACAACGTCTTTCTTGTTATATTCATTCACAAAAAACTCATCATTATTAAATATGAAGCTACTGTCGACGCTGTCTTGTCTGTTGACGTGTAAGTGAGGATAAAATAACCTAATGTGTGCTAATTTGTTTGGAGTAAGTAGGTCCAAGAAGTAAAAAATCAAAAAAAAAAAAAAAAAAAAAAAAAAAATCAAAATCAAAATTTCTATAGAAATAAGCAGTACCTTTGTACTCAATTGTTTTTTATGCTGTATTTGTATGTATTTTACTGTGTGTACATAAATAATAAAATAAATAAATAAATATAAAGTTTTAAACAACCGACTTCCTAAAAAAACACTACATAGTGAAAAATAACTTTAATTTTAGAAGTTGGTGGCAAAAAAACTAAAATACAGAACCAAAGGCACCGCAATCCAGAATTACAGTTATTTTTCACTATGTACCTAATGTAATGTTTTTTTAAGTCGGTTGATTTTTCTTTTATAATCTTTTTTTTTTGCAACAAATTTTGGCGTAATTTGGGTGTACACCTCTGCTCATCCCTTCGGGGATGCAAGGCATTATGTTATGCTATGGTGTCTCATCTTTTCTCATGTTCACTGATCGAGTTCGTAAGGGTAACGTTCACATGTTATGTTTTTAATTTGTAAATCGTATGCGGCACGAATAATAAGTAGGTATATTTTAGGGATGGGCCGAATTTCGGTTCACATTCGGTTCAACCGAATTTCGGCAGCTTGGACCGAACTTCGGCATCCGGCCGAAATTCGGTTCAGATGCTGAACATTCGGCACAAGAAAAAATATACCTACTTGCACTATTTTGACTGAAATTTAATAGAATTAGAGTATAGCATTACTGTAAAATAAAATTATGTCTTTTACTCACTCAGGGTAATTTATTTTAGTTAGGAACATTGTAAATGTAATCCTTAAATTAAATCAGTTCTTCAAATTATTCTAGAAAATCTCTGCCAAATTAATTAGACAAACTATTACAAAAATGAAATAAGCTTAGTATTCTTCTAACAAACATCTGAATACAGTTTGTAAATTGAAAAAAAGACACGTTTTTGGTTCACAAACTAAACATTCATTTACATCAAGTATTTTTTTATTATAATTTAAAGGGTATTGAACCGAAGTTCGGCCGAACTTTGGCCGAACTTTTCATTTTAACCGAATGTTCGGCCGAAGTTCGGATTCGGTTTAAACCACATTCGGCCCATCTCTGGTATATTTATTTATTTATTAACTCATCACCACTATCACCACAGGAATTTCCTAATTCAATAGTGTGGCCATAATTACAGTTTTATTATTTACCACAACATATTATGTACAGACGCCAGCACATCAAGCTACCCCAAACTGTCAAAATTTCCCAATTGAACATGAACCTTATTGTTAAGTCATAAAGTTGAAAATCTATCAAAGAAATTTGACAGATTGGAGAAATTATAGCATTATGGCCGATTCCTATAATTTTCGGACAGTTGTAGATTAAAATGAAAACTCTTGTATCTTTACTAATAATGACTTAATGCCTTTCCATAATAGACCCCCTATTTGGAAGTAGCATCATCACAGTTAAAATTAGCTTACGTAACTATTTATTTGCCCAACACCCTAATTGGGTAACTCACGATTAATTATAATCTGTTTCGTTTTGAAACAGATGGCTAAACCATTGCTTCATATGTTCGAAAAAATGCTACCTTTGGTAATTAAATCGATCTGTTTTTGTTCATGGAACCGAGCATTAATTGTTAACTACACTACTAAATTGGGCTACTGTACTGCCCTGCTAATTGTAAATGCAGCACTTGCAAAAAAGCGGTTTCGAGAAAAACGCGGAAATCTAAAAAGTAAAAGTTTCATACAAGTACTGTGAATATCGTTATCAAAAAAACATACTTCCAGTACCCAAATATTTGTATTTTTCCCTTATAGGTTTGCCTATAAGGGTGCCATTTCTGCAAAAAAGTGAAAACCTAAAAGTGTCGATTACTGCAGATACAATTAGCAGGGCAGTGTAATGGTAGCGTATGTACAGACGCTAGCACATCAAGCTATGCCGGAATGAGGTGATCCGGCAGAGAACCAAAGTTGTCGACATAGCTCACAGAATTAGTAAGCTCAATCAATCAATCAATCAATCAATCACTTTATTTTTCTCACCACAATATACATAAATGATTTTACATTGGTCAGATTCGACAAAGATACACAATTCAGGTAAGTATATATTGTGGGAGACTGGTGCCTAAGCTAGGCACGTGGCCTGTGTTTCAGGACACCAGGATCCCACCCCTTTACATTTTCATTTTATAAATTATGTACTAAGCGCGCTGACAGAATGTAGTAAGGAGTCCATACGACCTTTTATAGTTTTACTGTATTATGATTATAATTTAAGTTAAGTATGCGAGACGAATGTTAGTAGATGTGTAGTATGGGTGATAGGGTGGGTGTGTAATTGTGTGGGTGTGTGAGTGTGTGGGTGTGAGAGAGTGTGATTGTGTGTTTAGGTCATTTTGAGTATGTTTTCAGTATCATTATAGTTTAATTTTAGTAGCCAGTCAGTTAGCCTCTTTTTGCATTTATTCTTTGTGAGACTAAATATATGTAACGCCTTATGCGTTTTATTGAAGCCTTAGCTGAAGTAGCAATGGGCCGGCCATATTAGCCGTAGAACCGATGACCGGTGGGGTAGACGTGTTCTTGAGTGGAGACCGTGAATCGGAAAACTTAAGGTAGGACGCCCTCAAGCTAGGTGGAGTGACGATCTTCGCAGGGTTACTGGTAGCAACTGGATGAGAGTTGCCGAGAATCGAGTTAAATGGCGTGAAATTGGAGAGGTCTATGTCCAGCAGTGGACTGCTGTAGGCTGTTGATGATGATGAATAAAGTTGAAAACTACCTAAGAAATTTTACAGATTCGGGTAGCTTGATGTGCTGGCGTCTTAACGTAAATAAAAAATGTTATGCTAAGTTTTGTAATATTATTTTACTAGTGCTCCTCTGCGCGCTCAGCATAGCCTCGTCCATGCTGGTGAAGACGCCTGAGGGTCGTAGGATGACCATAAGCAGAAACCAGATGAATATTTTTCGACCCCATGCTAACCGCGGGAAACGATTTATCAACTTCAAGCATATGCATACTTTACTACGTAAATAACGATGTCTAAAGAATTGTATAAATAAATAAATGAGTTCAAATATCGCATCCCCTGTTTTAAATTTATATACAATTGCGCGATAACAAAGACAGGGCTTATAATTCCCAGAGGTTAAGGGGCTTATGGGGTTTCTTCAAACAGGGCCCTAATTCATTATGACCACTTAACGATTCCTTACTTCGAAACCACGTCAATTCCTTAGATCACACACGACATTCTGCTAATATCGTATTAATAATATCGACAAATTGTCTTGGAACTTACAGAATATGACATTTCAATTCCTTACCGTTACATTGGTTTTTACAAGAGACGATATTGAAGTAGTTTGAACGTAGTAAGATTCCGTGGGGAATCTTTCTAACCATACATAATTGGGGCTCAAGCGCGACGCGGCACTTGTAGAACAATTTCCATGAAGTTTTTATAGAAATTGTTCTAGGTAAGTCGCTTCGCGCTGTCGCGTCGCGCCTGTTTGCAGGAGCCTTAAGGCCCTGGTAACTTTAGATATTATCGTTATGAGCAATAATAGTTCTTATTGCAATCTATTACGGGTTAAAATCTGTTGTAATCAATTCGAATGATAAATGATCAAGAATTGTCGTAAAAATGCAAATAAAATCGTATAAAATTAGATATTAACTATTTAATAATAAATAATCCATCACTAGATGCAGTTTGGCATTTGGAAATAGAATTTTTATTATTATGTTATTATTCCTCATTTTCTAGCTGCCCGACAGACGTTTTCCTGTCTTAAATATGAATATAATATTACACGCTACATTTTTTTTTCATAATGACCTTCGCCTGACAATAACAAACACAACAAAAAAAGAATTAGCAATATTGATCCAGCCGTTCACGTGTGATGCCATGACCAAGGGAAATAGGGATTCATTTTTATATAAGAGAAGATATAGATTTTTAATTATAATTGTTATTGAAGGGATAAACTGGTTTTAAAGATAATTAAGAGGTGACTTTGATGATATTTTTGATGTATTAAAGTATGTTTAATTGTTTTGAGTTCCATCACTTTATGCAAAAAAGACAGTATCATATATTTTTTGCTTTCAAAATTATTTACGGTTAAAGAGATACACTTGTTAAAAAAACACCTTTTTGAGCGTTTTCAAGAAATCACCGCATTAAGAGTGTGTCGCCCTGTGTCATTTCGCAACTAAAGGTTCTCTTACACGAGCATTTTTTTTAGCAATTATTGCTCGGCAACACTAATGGATCAATCTGGATCAATTAAGTGGAACAATCTGGAGCAACAACAATAAATCGACGATGTGTTTCGGCAATATTGCTTCTGATTGCTCCATATATGTCATAAGTTGCCGAATATCCAATCGGTTTGGAAATTTTAACTCAATTTTCTTTCTATCTCGTTTGTACGTATAAGTACGTCTCGTTTTTGCCAGAGGAACCATTTATAATATTAGTAAGGATTAGCGTTTAGTGAAAATATTGCATATCTTTGGAACGGATTGTTATGCATAAATAATTTCTTCGTGATTAATTTTTTTTATGTCATTTTAAACAACTCCCTAAATGGGGTTAATTTTTTAACACCAAAATCAAAAAATCAAAATCAAAATATTTTATTTCACATAAGCCTGCATGGGCACTTATGAAACGTCAGAAGCTAGGTGCACGGTTCCAATTTGTCGTTTCCTACGGAGAAGAGCCGGCAAGAAACTCCACGGTTACTCTTTTAAAAATAATTGGCTTTTACAATGTTTTCAAATTACAGTGATAATAGGTATGGGAGTACAGTGCAGGCCAGTCAATAAGTACCAGGTACTTAGAGGAATTAAAATACAGAATAGAAAAACGTCTACAAATCTAGTCTCTAAGGCCTACAACGTTCTCTCATTCACAGTACGTAAAAGAATCTACCTATATAAAAAGAATCTACCTATATAAAATGAATCTATTTGAACCAAGTGACATGATTTCGATGACAATCACTAATAATAAATAGTCGAAAGTAAAATTGATGTATAATGTCAAATAATGACGAGAATTATATGTCAGACATTGTAAAAAATAAAAATTAACATTGCAATTTGGGAGCAGTTAATAGACTTTCACACGGTTTTGCTGTTAATGAGGTACCAGGGAAGCCACCTTATAGACTCGTCTAAATAGGTCGCTTGTTTAGGGATTTTTGTTTTTATAAAACTAAAATGGCGGACTTATAAAATGGCGGAGGAAACATCAAAAGCATTCTAATTGCGTAACACACTATTAAACAAAATCTGAAATTTTTTGAAACTAATCCATGCCGAGCGGTGATGAAATCATTTACACAAAGTAAAACGCCTGTCTGGGTTTGAATCCACGGTCTACAACTCGTAAGCCGCGGCCGTAACCACTGGGCCACCACTGCTCTCTGGGTTTATCCCCGGTTATGGGCAATTCCTATCGCTCCCGCCTTCAAATCAAATCAAATCATTTATTCGCATAGAATGTAGGTATTGTACAATAAAGTTGTTATAAAAATATAGTGAGCCGGGTACATTCTGCCTGAGTTTTGGCATGCAAAAACAAATAGGTAATGTCACCTATGTTATTATTATTATAAGGTCATGAGCAAAATTATAAAATAGTTAGTAAATAATTTTAACAAGTTTAAATCGTGCGCAAAAGTGTTTCAATAATGTCAATAATATTAAACTGTTGAGATGTCACACATAGGGTCATTCAAAAAATCACTTATCGAATATTAACATTTCTGTATCAAAAAAGTCTTGAGTTTATTTTTAAATTGTTGAAGGGTGTCACATTTTAAGCTGTCGGGTAGTTTATTAAATATTATTGGGCCCATACAGAAAACACTTTTTTTAAGCAGTGCTGTTTTATAGCCACTGATAACTAAGAGGTTTTTGTATTGACTTCTCACCCTTCTTAGTTTCCGAGACCTTAGCAAACAAATTTTTATTTGTTTTTACAAAAATTGCCATTTCCAAAACATATAAAGACGGAAAAGTAAGAATTTTCAAAGACTTGAATAGAGGCCTTATTGAGCCGTCATGCGTCATCGTTCCAGCAGTGTACCAATTAAAATATTCCATTAAAATTTAACGAGGTACCAATTAGTCCAATAGAACAAGCAATTTATTTGATGCTAATAGTGCAGTCGAGAAGGTACCTTTGGAAGGTGTAGGCTTTAATTTACTCCATGGATAACAAAAATATTATTTTCAAACTATGTTCTGTAAGTTTTTTTTTTAAGTTCTTTAAAAAAGAAGAAGAAAGGGAGATCTTTGCCATGGAGAGGGAAAATACAGGCTCAGAAAACACCACATACCTACAAAAAAAAACCGGTCAAGTGCGAGTTGGACAGGCAAAAAAAAGCCGAAAAATATACGTTTCATGTATGAAGACCCCTTAAATTTTTAACTTAGTTTTTATTTTTTGTTGTTAGCGGATAGCGGCAATAGAAATACACATTCTGTTATACTTTACCTAAATTTTCAAGTATTTTTAGTTTTTGGAGTTTTTCCTTTATTTGTGCTGTAAGACTTGTTGCCAAATTTCGTGATTCTAGGTCAACGGGAACTACCATATAGGTTTTCGACCCAAAACCTATAGGATACTTCCGGTTGACCGAGAATTGTCAATTTTGGTTAATAGCAAGGTACTTACAGCACAAATAAATGGAAAATCCCGAAAAATAAAAAAAATGACAATTTTGGTACTTTCAAGTTTTCGCGAAAATCTAAATTTGCCCATATCTTTTTATCGTGTTGACTCAGGACCTTGATTTTTATATACCTAATAGGAACTATAGACCTCAGTATTTGGTATAAATTTCAACTTGCTAGGTGCACCCGTTCTTCAGAAAATCGGTGGTGACACACGGACAGACAGACAGACGGACAAGAGACTGATCTTATAACGGTTCCGTTTTTACCTTTTGAAATTTTATTGACTTTGCTTGCGTAGTGTTTTTGCGTTACCTTCGATAATACGTATTACACTTTGTGTAACGTGATGATGTTCAAATACTTTCTGTCCCTGCTGTTTACCTGGCCAGCAGGCTTAGCAAGACGCTTTCTATTTCTAATAGAAATCGCTTGTCTACATTTCTCGGTTCAAAAGTGTCAACTGTCTACACGGAAACGTCATTTTAAAGAAAGTCAAAATTATGGCTGCTGCAAAACCGTTTTTATTCTGTGAATGAATTTATGACTAATGCTAAATAATCAATCTTAAATTAATGTGACGATAATTAATAATTAATATTGAATGTATTGTAAAAATGAATGATAGAAAGCATGCCATTGAGCGTAATATACATATAATAAATGTAACATAATGTTTTGCATGTCAAATTGTCTGACTATGTATTAGGAACTCAATTACCTACTTTAAGACCTACACTGTACCAATATTTATTGCAAATAAATGATTATGATTATGGTATACGAATTAGTGTAGGGTAGGTACCATTACTAAAAAGTGAAAAAGAAAAACTACACAACTACAACTACACCTAAAGAGTATGGGCCTGAATTCGTGTCGGCATAAATCAAATCCTTATTTATCAAACTAACAGGTTTAGAGCTGTCCAGGGGGCCGATTCTACTAATTTGCAACGTTACACGTTAAATTGTGTTTCCACAACAGTTCGATTTCGATCGCCGTTCGATAGTTACATAAAAAGTCATTCTACTATTTTATAAGCAAAATGGAAACTAAACTTAAAACGAATTGCAACTGAACTGTAGCGGGAACACAGCGGGTAACCCGCGTTACCAACATGCCAAAATAATATGTTTTATTAATACCACAAAGAAAAAAGTTGAATCTAAAAATGTTACTAAACACGAATATGTGGCACTAAAAGTATTTTCTATAATTAAAAAGACATAATGATCATAATTTTATCATTAACTTTGTCCTATAGTAAACGTCACGCTCATGTTCGATTTTGTTAGTAGAATAGGTTTTGACATTGTTTCAATCGATCGTTGGCGTAACTAAAACGTAACCGCAGCTGTGTCGCAGCTGGACCGTTGTTCATTTTAGTAGAATGAGAAAACGCTTAAAAGTGGTGATTCGGTTGCGGTTCTATTGCGTTTTTTTAACAAATTTGTTAGTAGAATCGGCCCCCTGAGCTTGTAGTCTTACCTATTAATTTTTCACAGGTTTTTTTAACACTGCATACCACCAGAGCTAGCAACGATGTGTCTTCATTTCAACTGGTAATGTATTATTGACTTACTTACTTTTGTAATCTTGTTATAATACTATTTGAAAGTATACAACGTGTAACATAATTGACGCAAGACCTCATACACCCCAATTAGAGTATTGAGTTATAAGTATAATACAAAGACCAAAACTAATTTATTTTTAAGCTAACTGTTTTTATTAAGAAAAACGAGTTGACCCCAGCACTACTTTATGCATTTAGAATTGAGTCTTATTACGTTGATATAAGATTGTATTTTCTTTGACTTAATCGGCGGTAGGTGTGGCAAACCTTGTATATGTTTGTTACTCAATCACACTAAAACGTCTGAACGGATTTGAATGAAATTTGGCACACACATAGGTACATAATTAATTACTAGGATAGGATACTTTTGATCCCGGTAATACGTTCCTGTAGGATAATTTCCGATATACACGCGGGCGACGCCACGTAGTATTTATTTTAAAGTTATAAATTTCCCACATATTTCTGTCCGATTTCCTATAGGACACTTAGCCAAACTCCTCAAGAAACAGGAAATTCGTAATCTGAGTACAGTCAGCCCAGAATTTGGCTACGAGCTTGGCACTTTCAACGGCGTCCATCAACTCCTGTAGCGTGCAGACAACAGGATAAGCTGGACAAGATATTAAGTGCCCCATTGTTTGTGGGACAGCACCACTCAAGGCAGAGTGATTTTATAAGTATGAGTATGTTTTCCGAAACGAATGCTGAAAAATCGATTGATTTATTTCTTCTAAAACCCGAGTTGCCATGTTTTTATGCCCGATGATATTTATTAACCGACTTCTTAAAAACTTTTTTTTTGTTTTTGTAATTTGTTTTTGTATGAGATGGTGAATTTGTTCTTCTTTTGTTTTCAGCTGGCCCGGTTGTCGTTCCCTACTGTGGAAACGGTAAGAAGTTTGTATTTGTACGAAACCTTAAAGAAACGAAATACTATAAATAGAGTCTTTTGATGACCCAACATCGAGCTTTAGGAGAATCTAGTAACGGGCTCAAACTCACTAGTGGGCCTGGCTAAAAAGCACGCTGTCTTACCAGGCATCGTGTCCAACAGAGGTAGTAAGTGATGAGCAGTTAGACGCTAGTCTACACGCACAACGTCATTGAGTGAGATGCAATCAGAAAAATATTATAAAATGGGCAAATGTTTGTTCGGATGAATAAAAATTAGACTCCGGTGTGAGACAAGGTAGCTTAACATCCCCTAGGTTGTTGAACTTCTATGTGAATCAGCTGATTGAAGGGCTGAGCAGCATGCATGTCGTTTGCCGCATAGATGACGTCAGTGTTAATAACATAAGCTATGCAGATGATATGGTGCTTTTGAGCCCTTCAATCGGAGGACTGAGGAAACTATTAAAAGCCTGTGAGACCTATGCTAAACAACGTGGTTTAAAGTACAACGAACTCAAGAGTGAGTTTATGGTTTTTGTTGGCAAAAAACCCAATAGTGTTCCTATGCTGTGCCTAAATGGAGTTCACTTGGGACCGGTGGCTCAGTTTAAGTACCTTGGTCATATTGTGACAGAAACATTAACAGATGATCAGGGTATAGAAAGAGAGCGGAGGGCGTTATCGGTCCGTGGAAATATGTTGGCTCAGAGATTCGTTCGGTGTACAGTTGACGTTAAATTAACGCTATTTAAAGCGAACTGTCAAAGTTTCTACACGGTTGGTCTATGGGCCAGTTTCACAAAGCGGGCCTATAGTGCACTCTGTCACTTCGCGTCCAATTTTCAGGACTCTGGTGCGGCTTCCACGGTACTGTAGTGCTTCAGGCATGTTTGCAGATGCGCACGTAAATGATTTCTATGCGTTGGAAAACCATGTCTGTGGTGCACAGTATGAGGTGGAGCCGTAACGGCATCCTGAAAATGATAGCGGAAGAATGGACTCGGCGGTCTTGCGTCGCTTCAATTGCATGCATGTGATAGGCGTCGGTTAATGAAGAATTATACTGTTTCCAATTTTATGCCCAGTGTTATTTTAATTCTACTAACATTTATGTTACTAACCCTTTCTATGGACTGTAGTTTTCTGAGGGGCAATTCTCGTAATTTTATTTATTTATTTATTTATTGCATTCCATATTGTAAAAAGATGTAAAAAAGGGCTTAAAGCTAGGTACAGAAATATGGACCCTGTAAGGGCATAGCAAAATAATAAAATTAAAATTAAGATAACAATAAATTAAATTGAATTATTAAATTACATAATACGAGTACAATATTGATTCTAATTGTTACAATTAAATTATTACATGATACAAAACATTAATCAATAATTCATTAGATTTTATTAAAATAAATCATTATTAGCAATCCATGCATTCGTTTTAGTCATAAAAGTAATATAGGTAGTCATTTATTTATTTTATATTTACGTCAAGCATAATGACATATGCAATAATGACATATGACATATGCATGAGATATGCAATAAAGATTTGAATTTGAATTTTTTAATAGGTATAAAGGTCGATCGATTCACAATTTGTCTGTTTTAAATTCCTCAATGGTATAGTAGCCTTTCTTTATTAGCAGAGATTTCAACTGTTTCGAGAAATTTGAGTCATTTGGTAGGGATTTTAAACGTTCCGGTAGCTTATTAAATATGTTAGCTAGTCTTGAGTATGGACTTTTCCCGATAAATTTCAAGTTTGTGATGGGTAGTATTAATCTATTCTTGTTAAGAACGTTCGCAGTCTGATCTCAGTGTCAATCTGTCAAAAATGCCTCGATTTTTAATACATTTTTGACATTTGCTTGTCGCTGAGATGAGACTGCGACTAGATTTTGAACGTTTTAAATTACGAGAATTGGCCTTCAGATAATAAACAATTTTTAGTTTTATTTTTTTATTTAAGTATTTAAAGTTAGGCGCGTATAAAAATTAAGAAAAGTCCTTTGGAAGATCGGGTTTTATGAAAAAACCACTGCATAAAACAGTTACCAATAAAGTTTATTGAATTTTTTGATATTTGAGCTTTTTCGATACCGAATTGGTTTTGGAGATTTTACACTTCTTTTATTACTTAACACGTCCAAAGTTGGTTAAATTAGCAAGAAAAACGAATCTTTGTTGCCTCCTAACTTTTAAATGGCTTTTTTTTTTAGTATTCTGTTTCCGCACAGACAATATTAATAATGAGACAAAACCATACCATGTTAAATTTTTGATGTACATTGTCAAACAGTGGAGTAACACACTCCAGAAGTTAGTATGGAAAATAGGTCGAATATGTCGACTAGGTTCACCTTAAGACCGCATACAGTTTGCAAGAACAGGGCCTTAACACTTTTCCTACTGAATGAAAATTGGCGAACAAAATCCCGGGTAATAAAAAAAACAAAAATAAATACTTAGCTAATTCTGTATCGTTTGGCCAGAAACCCTACAACATGCCGAGCTCAAAAGAGATCGACCCTCACTACAGCTACGCAAACGAAAAGTTTGAGAAGCTACAAGATTACTACAACTATATGAACGGACGTATGAAGGAGCCACATAACCCTGTAAGTATTGAAAACACGCCATAGTACCCCTACCTACATGTCACATTACCCGTCATTAAGGCCCATAGTATCCTCATCTCCCGTTTGTATGCTAAAGCACGACTGCCGCCCGCGCCCGCGCAGGGCACCTCTGAGCCTTTATCTCAAAATGGGGATATTCCTTTGATTAATTTACAATTGTGCTTCGGCGATTCTGTGGTACCTCTAACTATCTATTTTTCAGTGTATTTTTTTTTTTCAAATAACGAAGCCGTTTAGTAGGAGTATGGAATAGAAGCCAAAATATTGCGTGTTGGAAAATATTTTTTTACAGCAAAAGTATTAACCATACAAAAAAAGTACTTCGGGCAAAATGATCTATATGAATCTATAGCAAAATCATATATTTTTCAAATCTTCAAGACAAGCCGTTAATGAGCAGTATGGTTCATAAAGTGACCGTGTTACGCTACCAAACGGGACGTAGGCCCTTAAGAGCAAACTAAACGTGGGTTCGAACTCACTAGTGGGAGTCGCACGCTGTCTGACCCGCACCGCGCCCGGTGGGAACATTAACAGAGTGAGATGTGTAATCCACCTATTTTTCACACACGCGCTAATCACTCTCACATACCTAACACACTACAAACGTACACTCACTTCACTCAGTACACACAACACTATCACAAAACACCCCATCCACTTCCTCACACAATCGTCAAACATTTACTCTAATATAATACAATACAATTCACTCTTCACTCTCTCACTCTCACATTTACAAAAGTTTACCACAAGATTAAAAATGCACCCACTTGACACAGTCCACTGGCACGTCTGCCACAATAGCATCATATAAGCATATCCTATAATAGCCGGGTACTGCCCCCTAAGATACAGGCCTAGCCTAGTTTAGGGGACAGGGTTGAACCTATTATACTTACCTACCTAATGCTAAATTAAGATCTTTAATCTGTATACAGTGCAATGTAGTTGAACTTTGTGGTAATAAACAATTTATTATTATTATGTACGATAATTCATTGTAAAACAGGCTCGTAAAAAATTTATAAAAGTCCTTCGGAAGATCAAGTTTTATGAAAAAACCACTGCATAAATCAATTACCAATAAAGTTTATTGAAATTTTAGATATTTGAGCTTTGTCGGTACCGACTTGGTTTTGGATATTTTACACGTCTTTTATTACTTAAACAAGACCAAAGTTAAGTAAAATTTGCAACAAAAACGAATCTTTGTTGGCTCCTAACTTTTTAATGGGTTTTTATTTTAGTATTCTGTTTCCGTACACACAATATTAATAATGAGACAAAACGACATCATATTTTACTTTGGATGTGCCATGTCAGACAGTGGAGTAAAACAGTAAAATAGCACCATCCCATTTCTTCCCGTGGGTGTCGTAAGAGGCGACTGAGGGACTTGCCAGAGAATGGGCAGCAGCGTCCTCTATGCATATTGCCACCATGCTGCGATCGCCAACCCGCCTGCCAAGCGTGGCGATTATGGCAAAACCCCTATTAGGGGAGGCTTATGTTCAGCAGTGGACGCCTTTCGGCTGAAATGACGAGCTTTGTCGGTACAACATTTATTTTTGAGATTTTACACTTCTTTTATTACCCAAAGTTGCGGTTAAATTAGCAAGAAAAACGAATATTTGTTTACTCATAACTTTTAATGGCTTTTTATTTTTACTATTCTGTTTCCGTACAGACAATATTAATAATGAGACAAAACCATACCATGTTTAATTTTGATGTACATTGTCAAACAGTGGAGTAATATACTCCCGAAGTTTGTATGGAAAATAATAGTTTAAAAAACTAAAACATACGCTTTAAAAACCAAACTAAAAAAAGATAAAATAATTTAATTCAATTAAAAAGCGTGGGGTGCTTTTTGAGGTATTTTTATAATCAATTAATGTCAAGCACCCCACGCTTTTTAATTGAATTAAATTATTTTCTCCTTTTTTAGTTTGATTTTTAAAGCGTGTTTTTTAAACTATTATTTAATTTTATTTTCTATTTTTTAGTTCTGCTAACTACAAAAACGTGTTTTTTTTTCTCAATTTTTTTTTTAAATTACTGAATTGTCATCGGTCCTCGACAAGTTTACAAAGTTTCAATGAAATCTGACCGTTTAAAGTGGGTCAAAATCGCGCTCAAAGGAGTCGGTTACATACAAACAAACAAACATACAAGTGAAGCTAATATAAAGCGTGTAAAAAATATGGACATATTTTACTAAAAACTAAAGTAATGTATCTATTTCAGTCAGAAAGACATGAAATAATGGAACTGGGGTCAAAGAAGCTCTTCAATTTTATTGATTCGCATATCAAAGATATGAAGAGGCTTCTTTTCTCCACCGACATGGCCCTCATGTCCATGGTTCTGCTCAAACTAAACAAGAAAATGGATACTTCTGAAGCTAAGATCAAGTCTACGCAGGCGAAGATACCGTTCGGCTTGTATACGAGTCCAGGTAAAGCTCTTTTATTCGTTCGTCCAGTTTTCTTCACCTGCACCCTAATAAGGAATATGAATGTAATATAGTATATTTTATATCGAGGGACTAAACGAAGCCATAATATACCAGAGGTGGTTTGACTCCCGAGCGTGCGAGAGAGTCAATGAAACCGAGGGTATAGGTATTAAGTTGGCGTTTAGTATCGAGGTGCAAACTGTACTTTTCACTTTGAGTTCGAGAAAAATAGTCAATTTAGTACAAAAACATTTAATAATTATTACTTAGATATTAAAACAAAAATCACAAAAGATTTTTTTACTTGAAGTTAAATTACATACAATTCGAATTATTTGAAAAACCATGGAACTAAAACTCTCAACATTTTCGCAATGAAGATGGTCCACACTCCACAGATAATAGTATATTTACTGGCTGTTTGAGTTTGTCTATGTCACATGAAGGAAATTAAAAAACTAATTAAGTACTTTTCACTACCTAGAGACTAAAGTGGTCACTTTAGTCCCGCTTCGTAGGGCTATATTGGCGTAGTTTTAGAGCATGAGAAGTGAAATATATTTTTTATCTTATTCAATGATGCAATATAAACCCAAGAAAAGTATCAAAAGTCAAATTTTACTACGGTTTGTTGCTCAACAAAACAACATTATTAAAATTAAACAATTTTCTACTACTGTTGCAACGTGCGATAGTGACGCGGACACATTGTGACGTCACTTGGCCTGATACTGCTTTGCTTACATCTCTGTTTTCGACAAATCATGAAAATTAAAATATTTTATGCTTTATTCAAGCAGAAATCACACTTACCTACTAATAATTTACCTTGGTGAGAATTCAAGCAGTTGGCTAAGAAAAGATATTGATTCACATGCCTTTTGAGGTCACTTCCAGCATTTTCGAAGACGATGCGTTTCGAGCTTGCGTTTCGTTCCACCCGAAAAACGTAACATAAAATAAGAAATTGAAAAATATGCGCAATGTACTTATATTTAATTAATGAAAGAGTTTTCAATATCATGCATATTTCCTATTGCGTAACACACTATCAATCACAATCTGAATCGTTTTTGCGCCAGAAGGAGGGTCATGTTTTTCGAGTGTAGGTATGATGTATGTATAATTCTTTGGCACGCTCTCTAGCCTAAACGGCTTGATCGATTTCAGCTTGAGAGGTGCCTTTAGATTCGTCTTAATTGTGAGAGTGACACTGGGCATGTATATAAAAAAAAATGGCCGATTCTTGGCGCCATATTATCTTTAAAAAAATAATACGGGTACAGGCGCGGTCCGAGGGGTCTTAAGAGTTATGACCAGAGATCGGATATTCGGATGCATATTTACCTAAAGATCATTTTTAGCTATGAAAGTATGGATTTATTTAAAACCCCGGGATTCTTGGATTGCGTAACTATTCAGATGTGTATTAATTTAAAATTCATGTTTAACCCGAAACAAATATGTGTATGTACTGGAGGAGCGGTGATTTGTAATAGTTAAAATAAAAAATAAACATATTACTTACCTAAATTATGACTTTTTCGATACAAAAGCGCATTCCATGTTAGCCAACATATCAACTTTAGGTGAATATGCATCCGAATATCCGATCTCTGGTCATGACCCACCCCCCCCCCCCCCCAAGCCGTAAACGTAAGCCTTCTTAAAATAGTATTTTTTCCAAAATACAATACATTTTCTTTAATATGTAGTCTTTGGCTGCAACCGCGCATGATTCCGTAACAGACTATCAATCACAATCTGAATCGTTTTGAATGATATTCTTCTCAACGCAGTCCGATAAGTCGCCAAACTCATTTAGTTTTGTATGTTTTAAGTAATTTACGGAATTAAAGGTCATTTACTTATCATCATTATTTCAATTATCATGAAACATTAGTTCTTTGCACTGAGACTGGTATGACTACGTTCATACCAACGAAAATATCGCGGCGAGGTTTTATCTTGAAAAATTTTAAAAGAGTAACGGTGGAGTTTCTTGCCCATTCTTCTTCATACGAAACTACATTTTGGAAGGGGCGACTAGAATCAATTTTATTTTAATGTAAATGTTGACGTTCAAAAGTGCCTTTTAAGTGCCTATTTGAAATAAATGCTTTGACTTTGACTTTGATCGCACACTGGATTTTCAATCTAACAGTGCGTTTTTCGAGGCGCTGGAATGCACTCTGTTGGATTCTCAATGCTCGGTTGAACGCCGAGAGTTCTAAATCCAGTGCGCGCTAAAATCCCGCCGCCATATTTCTACGTCCATGCGTAGATAAGAGTTAATTAGGTACATTTTTACATCATTGAGTTCTTTGCAGAATTCAAATGTTTGGACACGTCATACTACATAGTGTCGGCTCACAACCAGGAGGATGCTCAGATGATTCTGTCTAGCGAGAGGAAGCCGCATTGCTATACATTTAGAGGTAAGATCTAAGCACAGAAAGCCAGGCCAGTTCGTGTAGAACTATGTTTAAAAAAAAACAAGACTGCTACAGTATTTATATCTCACGAAGCAACGCTTGCTTTACATGTGGTAACAAAGTGTACAAACACTCAGTGAAGACAAGTAGCGTGCGGGCGTAACACATACGCACACAAAAACACACACACACGCATACCCACACGGACGCACACACTTCCAACTTCGCCATTGTCTCGGACCACTCTCGGACGGTACCGAGAGCTACCCCGCTTACACAAACGTACTCACAGCGCTTGTGCACTTAGTGGAGAAAAATAATAAAACTACATATTACAAGAATAATGTAGCTTAGCTCAAGTTGGAGAGGTTAACAGTAAAACTATTAGGTTGTCTTTTCACCAGTGATGAGCGCGAAGTGATTGATATGTAGGTATGAATACTTATATATCAACCAAAACGGCACAGTTGGCGCAGTGGTTAAGCGATTGACTGCTGCGCTGCGTGTCGCGGGTTCGATTCCCGCACGGAACAAATATTTGTATGACCTACAAGTAGTTGTTTCGGGTCTGGCTGTTTGTGTATGTGAGTTTATATGTTTGTAAACGCACCCACATAACAGGAGAAATTTCTAGTGTGGGGCAACGTTTAAAAAAAAAACAATATGATCCTTTGATTACCATAGCGTAGTTTGACTCAGATCTCATGGAAAAGAGTGAAACGAAGCTATGTTTTAATTTTATTAAGGGCCTACGTCCCGTTTGGTTGCGTAACACGGTCACTTTATGAACCCTACTGCTCATTAACGGCTTGTTTTGAAGATTTGAAAAATATATGATTTTGCTATAGATTCATATAGATCATTTTGCCCGAAGTACTTTTTTTGTATAGTTATTACTTTTGCTGTAAAAAAATATTTTGAACACGCAATATTTTGGCTTCTATTCCATACTCCTACTAAACGGCTTCGTTACTTGGAAAAAAAATACACTGAAAAATAGATAGTTAGAGGTACTACAGAATCGCCGAAGCACAATTGTAAATTAATCAAAGGAATATCCCCATTTTGAGATAAAGGCTCAGAGGTGCCCTGCGCGGGCGCGGGCGGCAGTCGTGCTTTAGCATACAAACGGGAGATGAGGATACTATGGGCCTTAAGCGGGCACATACCGATATCGACTTCCCTAAGTGTTTTCCCTGTGGGCTGGTCTACCAGTTCAAGGTCGTTCAACGCGCTATGGAGCGGGCTATGTTCGGAGTTTCTTTGAAGGATAAAATCAGGAATTAAGTTATCCGAAAACGAACTGGAGTTATCGACATAGCTTGCAGAGAAAGCAAGATGAAATCGCAGTAGATTGGCCATGTTTGTCGAAGCACCGATGGCCGGTGGAGTAGACGAGTTCTGGAGTGGAGACCGCGTACAGGCAAGCATAGTGTGGTCCTTAAGAAGGTGGCTGGTAGGGTGACGTGGTGCAACCTGCTAGAGGCCTATATCCAAGAGTGGACTGCGATAAGCTGAGTTTATTGATTGTTGTGATTCTCAATCGAGCGTAGGCGCGTTAGGTAATTATGATGAGCTGAGGCCCTTTTGGCCTTTTACGCATTTTCTGTTTATTTTCTTGAGATTTTTGGTTTTGTTGTAAAAGCCAATAAACGCATAGTTCTCGCTCTGCTACACCATTTAGCTCTGGTGAAAAAAGATGCATCGTTTCATAGCTTAGCTTCACCGCTTAGCCTGCTCCCTTACCTAGTTTACTCTTATGTGTCCAGGTGCCTTTGCTTTCATCGGTTTCTACCATCGCCACTCGGAGACGACTTACGTAGGGCCGCATGCGGAGCAGTTCCAAGCTAAAGACCCCAGCCAGGGTCTCTACTGCCATTCTGACGATAACTGGAGCGACGCACAATGTATCTACAAGTAAGTTCCCATTGCCCTCTGGCCTCCTCTCAGTGAGAGGGCCGTAATATACCACGCGGTTAGAGCTGGTGTATGACACGTATCTTCGAGGCTTTAGTTCTAGAATCTAGGACGTGCCGTTTTGTGATCAGTGGTGATGTGATGTAATAAATTGCACAAAGTAAAGTGCATGGCTGCCTCGTTCAAAACTGAGACACATTATCGATCACAACCTATATCATTTAGAAGGATAAATATTGCTGTTTCATTGCTTCATAATGTTCGAAAAATTTGTCTGCTCAACAACGTAAATAACACAATAAATTTTGTTGAACTGTCAAAATGAAAGCCATTTGTACTGTTACTGTTACGCATCTACCGCTCGGCAACTCATAGCTCTGGGCGGTTACAACTTGGTCTTCAGTTGTGGCCCACTATTTTTGTCTTAGCGCGTCGATAGCAATCTAAATACAGTCAGCCCAGAATTTGGCTACGAGCTTGACACTTTTAGCAGCGTCCATCAGATCCTGTAGCATGCAGACAACAGGACATGCCGGGCAAGTTATTAAGTGGCCCACTATTGCTCTTACGGCATACGAGCTAACCTCTGTATCTCCTATCCAGAATCAACCCTCGCGAGGAGTTCCCGGAGTCCGTTGAGTACGAACCCAAGGTCTCGTACTACTGCGGGCCATACCGCTACTTCATCCCGGCCACCACAGACGTACGCTGCATATTCTCCATCTTTGCTATGAACTTCGTCTTCAGATTCGGTTACGATGGCGTCACATATAAAAGCTCGGATTTGACTTTTGTAAGTATTGTGTGGTATTGTTGAGTTTGTTTTAATAAAGGGGCTCGTGGTTAACACCCGGTTTCTGAATTGCGAAGTTAAGAATAGTCAAAATCTACCTACTTTAGTTCCTTCAATCTGACAGCTGTCAGATTGAAGGAACTAAAGTAGGTAGATTTAAAGTAGGTAGAAAAAATAAATCATGCACATCAGTAGTGAGTGAGGTAGCTACCTCACTCACTACTGATGTGCATGATTTATTTTTTAAATAATCTTTTCTAATTTAGTTTGACAGTTCGAATGTATTAAACTTAAAGCAATTGTATAGGCTGTATAAAATTGTTGAACACAGAATAAATTTATTCCTAGTTTAAACCTATGAAAATTTATGGTTATTCCTGGTATAATCTTTTTCCGTGTTTAATAGTAAGAGGTATAGTGTTCAAGTAGATTATTATCTTTATTATATGGAAGGCCTCTCACAAGGTGGACCGATGACCTTGTGAGGGCCGCAGGAGGCCGCTGGATGCAGGAAGCACAGAACCGTTCGAAGTGGCGGAGCTTGGGGCAAGCCTATATCCAGCAGTGGACGTCTTTCGGCTGAAATTATGATGACATTATAATCTACTTATCTAGTAATTACAGCCGCAAAGGTCGATCGATCAGGTTAAGCTACGCTTGCCGTTGGTCCGTGTTTGGATGACGATCTTTTCATACCAAGACCCCTCCGTACCTCGAAAAGCACGCCAGTTTGCTGGTCCCGGTTGTTATCCGTGGATCTTTGACAGTCGTTACGGGTCGTCAGAAGTCTGAAATCAGTCTTACCAAGTAGTATCGAATTACCCATTAACTGGGTTGCGGAAGTCAAATAGGCAGTCGCTCCATGTAAAATACTGGTATTCAGCTGCATCCGGTTAGACTGGAGGCTGACCCCAACATAGTTCGGAAAAGGCTAGGGAGATTGATTGATAGAAGGAACTTTAAATAATGCTACAGTTTGATAAGCTCTCAATTCAGAAACTGGGTGTAAGTAACAGTCACGTGGGTCGCTTGATCAAGGTTACGCTTGACGTGGTCGCTCATCCTTTACATATTGAGACCCCTCCTTGCCTCGGAAAGCACGTATGACATTATAACATTAATCCCGGCTAGTTTGACAGTAGTTACTGTTAAGGTGAATGCGCAGTGGTAGAGCGCGAAATTCAAACTTTGTTACGTTTTTTGCAATTTTCAGGTGAGTGTCAGCTTGTTACTTGATCAAAATATGATTTGCGACTATAACATGTACGTATTTACAGATTTATAATCATTAGAATCAATAATACATCTTTCTAAGTTAGATTTGTTCCACAAGAAAAAAATTCTTATGGAAAAGTGCTTGTGGAAGAAATCTAACTTATAAGAGATATATTAGACATTCTAATGACTTAGTTCTGTAAACACGTACGTGTTATATTCGCAAATCACATTTTGATCAGGATACAACCTGATACTGACCTGAAAATTGAAAAAACGTAAGAAAACGAATTTCGCGGTCTACCACTGCGCATTCACCTTAATCAGAAGTCTTTTCTAACGGGCATCGTGTTACCCATGCAGTGACTGGGTTGTGGAGACAGTCGCTCCATGTAAAATACTGGTATTCAGCTGCATCCGGTTAAATTGGAAGCCGACTCCAAGTTTGGAAAAGGCTAGGCAGATGTATAATGATGACTTTGGTTCCTCACAGAGTCCTGAGTTCCCGTGGATGTCATAAAAGCCTACCAAGGGAGTTACTAGAGAATGGGTAGCAGCGTTCTCTATACATTTTTTAAACCATACTACTGTTACGATATTCTTGCCTGTATCGCTTGACCAATACTACTGGGTCTTGCTCTGTTCCGGCCTTTTATAGGGCCCTAAGAACATTCGAGAAACGAAGCATCTAGAATCTTCTAGTACATACCGGCCCCGACTGAACAGATGTTGATAATTCTAGAAGATTCTGGTATCGAAATTGCTAGATAGATCTTGACTCAATTCATTCTGCAACTCGATACTAGATGGCGCTAGTGGTAACTAATTACTTTAGCTTTAGCGCGTAACGCTACGATCGCCAACCCGTCTGCCAAGCGCGACGATTATGGCTAACCCTCCCCAAAAATGACAAGCACTAAGCGCAGAAGTCGAAGTGGCGGAGCTTGGAGAAGGCCTATGTCCGGCAGTGGACGTCTTTCAGCTGAAATAATGATGATGAGAGTCCTGAGAACCAGCTTAGGGAACTTTATAGGCTAATTATTTATTATTGTTGTTTTAGATGTACCAGAACGGCCAAGTGTTCTACACGGACGAGCCGTGGGCGGGCATGTCATGTTGGAACTGGGCGTGCAAGTGGCGCCACAACCAGAACCAACGGTCTAACGAGTTCTTTGTGAACTAAAAAGCCACAATAAACTCATGAGCTTGATATGGTAGTTTGATTTTAAATCTCACCTCTCTAGGATCTAAACTCACACATCTGTGGCGTGATAAACATACCGGTGTTACTTTACCACCCTAAGGCCGATTTTCAACTCTCGGCGTTAAGCAGTGCGTTGAAAATTCAGTGCGCAAAAAAAACCCTCCGCGATTTGATTACGATCATGGGAACGTGGGCTTAGCCCGACCCGGGAATTGAACCACTGAAAATAAGTCGCGAACTGCTCAGCGACTCCTCGTCTGACAGTACTGACAGTCTTTTATAAAGTCCTGTCTGCTCGTTGTACTTTTCTGCGATCGTATGTATTGCCAAAATGACTTAGGGTCTTTCGCAAAGTGACATTGAATCTTATTTTCATGCTGTTTGCGTGCAATTTCTATATTTTTTTAATATGTGCTCTATATTTCGAATATTCGTCGTAATCACTATTTAATTCAATTTAGTTTAGTTTACAATTTACAATGTTCCTAACTAAAATAAATGACCATGAGTGAGTAAAAGACATAATTTTATTTAACAGTAATGCTATACTCTAATTCTATTAAATTTCAGTCAAAATAGTGCAAGTAGGTATTATTTTTCTTGTGCCGAATGTTCGGCATCTGAACCGAATTTCGGCCGAATGCCGAAGTTCGGTTCAAGCTGCCGAAATTCGGTTGAACCGAATGTGAACCGAATTTCGGCCCATCCCTAAAAGTCACATGACAGTCAGTGACATTTTAATTATATATATTTTAAAGTATGTTTGTGTGTATTCTCATATTGTATGTGTATATTTAAATTAGAGTAACTATTTGTTTTTATGTTTTCCCTTCTACTATTACATACGTTGTCTCCATCTCTGTTATCTTCTCTCCTATCGCAGGTGTGCTGGAAGAGATTTCTGTAGAAATAAGCATTACCTATGTACGTATTTTTCTGTTCCTTTCTTCTTCTCTGTTTATATGTGTGTGCATAATGGTTAAATAGATAAAATAAAACAATCATATTTAAAAAATCTTATTTAATATACTAAAAACGTAACAGATTAGTGTACACAACTGTAACAAACAGCCTATAATACAAGTACCTATATACATAAATTAATGCATTAATGTTGCATCGCACCAAAACTTGAAAAACTTTTACAAATATTACATACACACTATAAAGATTATTCCTTAATTCTGGTAGACTGGTAGGGTTTCTCTGGTATTTCTTAGCTCTTCCATATATATTTCATTTCACCCTAAGAACAGAGTATATTACATTTAGGGCATGTATCACATTGGTCTGTCAGTAATTAAGGCTTACACCACTCATCACTAAAATACGTTGAGCGTTAGTCGAATTTAAAACACAAAAAAACAAGGTAGATATTTGTGGAAACGTCATGAGGGAACGCCTTTTAGGAGGACACGTGACCTTAATTATTAGTAATGTTCTTCAGAAAGGTCAGGTACGTAGTACTCGTCACCGTAGTGCGTGTATGATGGGCGCCCTAATTGCGTAACACACTGAATCATTTTGAACGAATACGCTAATCCATTGTTCGAAAAAACTGTCTGCACAACAACGTAAATAACACAATGAATGTTGTTGAACTGGCAGAATGAAAGCCATTGCTACTGTTAGTGTGTTACGCAAAGACCCCGCTGATATATAAACGGAAACGATGCAAAAGGAGTATGTAAATATCGTAGAATGCGTTTTGTAGTTTCTGAAGGTATTCATTGGAAGAACGCGTGTCTTTATGTGTGTGAATTTAAAACATCGTTCCGTCAGTCGATTGAAGATAAAAGAGACAGAATGATGATTTAAATATCTTCACAAATCAACGCAATTAGTGATTTTTGGTGCAAGTAAAAAATAGGACAAAAATAAAATCGCGGCGGGGGTTTTATCGAGTGAGAATCCCACAGAGTACAGACGCCAGCACATCAAGCTACCCAAATCTGTCAAATTTCTTTGATAGATTTTCAACTTTATTGCATAAGCATAAGGTTCATGTTGAATTGGGAAAATTTGACAGTTTGGGGTAGGTTGATGTGCTGGCGTCAGCGGGGCGAAAAAAACATAGCGTTCGATATTCAACTCCCGGCGCTAACGCAGTCCGATGAAGATCTACTGCGCAAAAAGTTCCACCGCGTTTTTATTAGGTCCGTGGTAATGTGGGCTTAGTGAATTTTATAAATTAGTTTTTGTCGACATTAACTGGTCAAAGTACTTATTGACCGGTGAATGTCGGTGAATGTCCTATGAACTTTGGCTAAGTTTTCACCAGAATTACAAAAATGGTAACAGAAGACTGAAAAAAAAAAGGTTAACATGTATTTGTTATTGACTTATTATTTTTAAATGGCACCCATGATGTTAAATTATCCTTAAATGAGTTATAATTATACCTATTAGTGTGAAGTTTTGAATCATTTGGATTGGAGCCAGACAAACTTAGCGTAATTTAGGGGGCTCAAAGAGAGCCGCAAAAAATACGTTGAAAACGGTTTCACTCAGAGTAGATCACCTTTGTGCGTGCGCTGATACAATTTTGTATCATACGCCCTAATTATTTGTAAGATTTTAAATGCGTTCGGAGCAGAAGTTTCACTTAAAAAATTCTACTATATGAAAGGCGAAGTCACTCAATCACTGTCTGACTCATCAACGCCTAGCTCAAAGCATTGGACCTAGATCGGAACAATGAGTGAAAAGCGTTAGGCCTCCCCATGGGACTTTCTCTATTATACTGGAAAAGTTTTTATTCAGTGCGCAAACTGTAACCATGATTTCAGCATATCATTCTAGACACCCAGCGCAGAAACTTTTCGTCGGATTTACAAAAAAAAATCAGCTGTTCCATACATTTTGACCGCGTAGGTATTGCACTTTTCTATGAAGCAGCTGTTTTGTTTTTGTATTACCGACGAAAAATTTCTGCACTGGGGGTCTAGAATGGTATGCGAAATTCATGGTTACAGTTTGCGCACTGAATAAAAACTTTTCCTGTATACGAGTGTATGAGTGCGTGCAAGTATCACGTAAAGAACTTAGTTCCTTTCGGGGGCCCCCCGACCGCACACGTGGTTTTTACTTAGCTCATCTGGCTCCCATCCTTATGAAATATTTTGTTAAATATTACTAAATAATTCCTATTAAACAAATTACTTTAAAAGCACAGGTAATATATTTTTATATAATTTTAAATACATTCTAATTGCATTATTTTGTCTGCCTAACTTAACTAATAACTAAGATATCTATCAGTGCGTTTCTATATGGATTTTGTTGTTTTAATCTACGTAGTAAAATTATAAATACATAATAATGTTAAAATACATAAATAAATACATACATTGTTAGTTTATAAGGGTGTGTAATCACGAGGGCGTTAATATGGCATAGCGAGTTATACAGCAAGTACAGTATTTTTTATTAATCTCACGAAACGATGCGAGCTTTACTTGTGGTTACCAAGTGTACAAACACACTGTGAATGTGTGTGTAAGCGCAGGAGCTCTCGGTAGCGTCCGAGGCACGGAAAGTCGTAAGTGTGTCTGTGTTTGTGAGTATATTATGTGTGTGTGTCGGTGTGTGTATGTGTGAGTTAGAGATGGGTCGTCGATGTAATCGTTTGTAATCGTACAAACGGGTTTGTATCGCATCGTCCGACCAGTCCATTGCCTTCCTCTTTCGCACACGCGAAACTACCATAACTGCATCCTTTCCTTCACATAACAATAATTTTATTTGACCCATACAAATATCAACTCCCTCGAACTAGATTTAAAGTTCAAATTTATTTGCACGATTTCTAAGGGCGCGCGGGCGAATGTATCGACTACGTTCTCGCGACGGTCGTCGCGTTCCGCATTTCAGTTACGCTATAAGAGGCGTCTACGGATTCGGCTACTCCATCGATTATTATCGGTGAACCGTCGATTCGTTCACAGTACGTCGACGGTCGAATTAACTAGTCCGTTCATTCAATGCCCATCGCTAGTGTGAGTGTGTCGGGGTATATATATGTGTGTGTCGGTGTGTGTATGTGTGTTTGTGTGTTTTGTGCTTACGGTACTCATTTACGCAAAATTTCTCGAAATTATCCTACATGAATACACACCCTTATCTAAGAACAGTAAAAATCCCATAGCAGAACTATATGAAATCATTTATAAAAATACATGCTAGTTCTACTAAATATACATAAAATAAACGTTTTATAAAAAAATAATAACAATATATAAAACTACATTCGGAAGACTATGGAAAAAAAAATTAAACTTATTAGTATTTATGCACTGAATGGAGCAGTAACCATATAAAGGCTCCCGCAGAAAGGCGCGACGCGACGGTGCGACGCGGTTCAGGATTACAGACACTTTTGAATTGTCAAAGAGTCGGTCAGTTAGTCAGAAAGTTGAAGCTATAGTTTGACTTTTAAGGTGAATGCGCAGTGGTAGAGCGCGAAATTCAAATTTTGTTACGTTTTTTGCAATTTTCAGGTGAGTGTCAGCTTGTTACTTGATCAAAATATGATTTGCGACTATAACATGTACGTATTTACAGATTTATAATCATTAGAATCATTAATACATATTTCTAAGTTAGATTTGTTCCATAAGAACAAATTTCTTATGGAAAAGTGCTTGTGGAAGAAATCTAACTTCTAGGAGATATATTAGACATTCTAATGACTATAATTCTGTAAACACGTACCTGTTATATTCGCAAATCACATTTTGATCAGGATACAACCTGATACAGACCTGAAAATTGCAAAAACGTAAGAAAATTTGAATTTCGCGGTCTACTACTGCGCATTCACCTTAATTGTTTTCAGTAACTTGCCAGTTAAAGGGTTACCAGATTTTGCGATTAATAAAGATAGTGAGGTGGTGTAAGAACGAACTTGAAATAAGGTACTTACATGCAATGTTTTTTTTATTTTATATTTAATAACTTGTTTTAAAAACATGATATTATGCACATTTTTTTTTATTTGGTATGTTTTTCAGTAGATAGGTACTTAATTTATTTATAGTTTGTTCCTATTAATTAGAAGAAAATAAAAAAAGCATTACTTTTATTAATAAATTATTAATGATTCTTATATTCCACATCTTCCAAACGATTTTTGAAAGTTTTATAGCGAATGATAAAAATGGTTTATTTTAAAATTAAACCATTTTTATCATTCGTTCCTTACGCAAAATCGTTCACTAACCCAACACTATCAGTTTTAGTATGGTAACATTATATTTCTTTGAACTGTCAAGTTACTGAATACAATTAAAAGTAGATAGAAAAAGTGGACAAGAAACTCCAAGGACACTCTTTCAAATGAAGATACTTATTACAAAAAAAAAAAAAAACTAATAAACATATAAAAAAATATGACAAGCATTTTGAAAGGTAAGGATTTATACTTCTTTGGTTTTTTTTGTGCTGCATTATACAACGTATACCGGAAAGAGTATATATGTTACCGGCCAAACCCGATTTCAGGCCAAACTAGTTTGTCCTAGGCCAAACTGGTTTATTAAGCCGGGGCACGCCGATTAAATGGGTTAGGTTAGGTTAGGTTAGAACTGTGACCAAAAGCGCGCGAGCCGAGCGAGCCGAGCGAGCGAAGCGAGCGGCGCCGCGGCAGCGGCCGGCGAGCGTTACTTCCAAAGGCTGTTAACGAAATGGCTAATTAAGCTAGTTGGCTGCGACATATCACGCGTAGGATGTCTGTTTGGCCTAGGACAAACTAGTTTGGCCTGAAATTGGGTTTGGCCGGTAACATATACATACCAAGGGCACGGCTTCTTTGACAATATCAAACGATATTGGAAGGGTTTTTAAATCCTATCTCTACATGTTCGAAAGTTATGAGAATTTTTAATACATTGATACCAGAAACCGAACTTTTCAAATTGAAATAAACACATCACTCGGAAGAGATTTATCGTGATATTGGCAAGTAACGTGGAAAGTTATTGACCTACGTAGTGTGGTGACACGTTTGTTCTGATTTGAATTGAAGAAATATATGAAACCGAAAATTATTTTATTTTGAGCTGAAACTATGTACTTATAGTGATTCTATACCAGCTGTTATAGCAATAGGGTTTCTGTTACATCCTATACAGGTTGAAATTGAAAACATGCGACAAACTGAAATGGTAGATTGTACTCATCATTATGAACAACTTTTACTAAGGGACCAATGATACAATCGCGAAAAAAAAAACATCTGTTCCCTACATTTATGTTCGCATAACTCGTCAAAATGTAGGGAACAGCTGTTTTTTTTTGCGATTGCATCATTGGTCCCTTAGTAAAAGTTGTTCATAATGATGAGTACAATCTCCCATTACGGTTTGTCGCATGTTTTCAATTTCAACCTGTATATGAAAAAAAAAATAACAGTTGCACTCCGGGAGTGCCAACAGAAGTGAAAACTTGAACAATTACGTGTGTATTTTTTGAATCGCCAATACACGATTTCACATTATTCATAATCATAATTTTGGTCATATCTTCTAAACTGGTTATCCGATTTTCATAATTCCAATTGGAATATTAGTTCTGGACCTAAACCTATCTTTTGAGACTAAAATTATTGAAATACTTCTACTAAAGAACAGAGGTGTCGGTAACGGTGTCGCGAGTTCAATTGTTTTTTCCCATCTCAAAAAAATGCCCAACGCGCCTAAATAAGTTTTCACTTCAAAAAACTATTAAAAATTCATCCCGGCACCCTAATTGTGTAACACACTTTCAATCTCAATCTAAATATTTTTTAAGGATATTGCTAATCCATTGCTGTATTTGTTTGAAAAGTCTGTCTAGTCACAACGTAAATAGCGCAATGAATGTTGTTGAACTGTCAAAATGAAAGCCATTGCAACTGTTAGTGTGTTATGCAATCACCCCGAATGTCTCTGCGCGGCTGTTCTATTTTATTTGTTGATGAATATTGTTGTTTATTTTATTTGTTTTTGCTGTTGTCACAGATTCAGGTGAACCAACAAATGACATGAAATTTTAAAACAGATTTACTGTATTGAGTTTGAAGTTTGAAACCGGAGCTAAGTCTAAAACAATCTGACGTCTTAAAAACAGCATTTTTTTATATATAACTGGACATATTTTTGGGTTTAAAAATATACCTTTTACTACCGAATTTTCTTTAAATACTGACTATTTTATTACTTAAGATTAAATTTTTCTTAATATTTTTTTTAAAGATATTTTAGAAACTATTATTACTATGTACCAAACGTATTCCTTTATCAAGCCTACAATATTACCAATGAAATTGATGCTCAGAACAAGCTAGCTTCTCATACCATTTCTTTGACCTATTAACTAAAAAAATCCCTTCTTTCTAGTTATTTTATCTCTTAATTAAAGTAATATTATTATTTAATAGTAATTGTTTTCTCTGCGGCTTGGCTCGCGCGATATCTATACTTAACTAAATTTTATATTATTAATTTCTTCTTATATTTCCTGAGCTCCTACCATTCTTTTTCTATAAGGGAAGTGGCCACGAAAATCAAATTTTCGACTTTTTTATGAAATAGTCATTCAACGGGATTTAATTAACTTATACTCCATTTGAAATAAGATTAGACATTTAAACAACCCTTTTTTACAGTCAGTTCAACCGATTCTGACTTCTATATCGTAGGCATAAGGATGGCATTAAAAGCAAAACAGTAGTTACAATACCAACTGTTTACTGCAGCTGCCATTTGTCATGCCACCAACGCAATAGAATTCAAAATCGGTTGATCGGACTGTAAAAAAGGTTTAGTTAAATGTCTAATCTTATTTCAAATGGAGTATAGTGGGTTGTATTGTGTATTATGCCATACCTACCGCTGATTGAGCCAAAGAAAATTCAACGAAATAAGGTTGAATTTTCTTTGTTTATGTCTTTGACATAGGACTCGAATTTTTAATGCATAAAATAATGCAAGGGTCAACACGTTTTCCTTAATAAGTGGCCATTCAAGTATTACGTAAGCACTAAAGGGGGGCGGGGGGTATTTGCTTTGCTTATTTTTGATGACATGGTGGATGGGGGTCTGGATGGTGATTACTTCAGCAGTATTTATTTTTTTTACTTTTTCGGCAATTCATTGGATGACTTTATTAAAATGGCAACATTTTGATTTATAAATGACATATTAGATATATAACGTTTATGAATACAAAATTTTATCAAAGGTTTTATAAGGCTTATCGAGCAGTTTAACTAATCAATGTCTTAAACCATCGATGCGCTTTTTATTATGAATAAGACCGTTAAACTTTAAGTATTTTAAAATACAGACTAATGACTACATTCTAACCTCCTTGTGGGTTAACATTTCGAAATTAGAAGAGTCCTGGGACAAGGCGGACATTTGCAAAAATTCAGGACATTTAAATTTAAAACTACCGATTTTTGATTGTCGATAAAAACTATTTTGTCCTCACGTTGAAAAGTTCGGACGGGATGCCAAAAAGGCAGACATTTCCGGACGAATCAAGACGTAGTTATTAAAAAAAATCTCCTAATTTGAAAACGCTTTGTAAAAATCTATTTTGTCTTTGTCTTCTTTAAGACAATGGAGAGAGAAGGCAATTTTTAGATGTTTATAAATCATTGCACTAATAAGGTATTATTAATTTTCTTTAATTCCGTTACTGTGTAACCAGTGAATCTTAGTTGAAGTCGAGCATTATTTCGCTGTTTTTTTCCAAAATTGTTGCAATTCTTCTTCTTGTTTTCGTGTCGATGGTTTTCGTACACTTTTTTTTATACACTTAAGAGGCCACGCTTATTGTTGTAATTGATTTTGGAAAATTGCAAACATTTTTTGATATTCCACATAATATCATCAACAGAGATCGGATATTCGGATGCATATTTACCTAAAGATAATTTTTAACTATGAAAGTATGGAAGCGGCTTTATAAATTATTTGTAATATTTATTAAAAACCCCGGGATTGGGTGTATTAATTTAAAATTAATGTTTAACCCGATACAAATATGTGATGTACTGGAGGAGGGGTGGTTTGTATTAGTTAAAACAAAAAATAAACAAATTACTTACCTAAATTAAGACTTTTTCGATACAAAAGCGCATTCCATGTTAGCCAACTTCTCAACTTAAGTTGAATATGCATCCGAATATCCGATCTCTGATCATCAAGCATCGTCTATGATACTAACTTTTATCTATACTAATATTATAAAGAGGTAAAGTTTGTAAGGTTGTAGGGGGTAATCTCTGAATCTATTGAACCGATTTTGAAAATTAGTTTAACCAATAGAAAGCCACGTTATTTGTGAGTGTCATAGGCTATATACATTAATCCAAAAAAAAAAACCGCCCATAGAAGTGGGCACGGTTCAGCTAGTATTTTATATATTTACAGTATAAATTGACTTGTTATAGGAGGTCGAGGCTAAATAAAACAGCCCGCGGTCGGTTCGTGGATGGGTGACCATCCCTTAATTATCGAGACGCCTCCGTAACTCGGAAAGCACGTCAAGCCGTTAGGGGCCATTCAAGTATTCAAGTATTACGTAAGCACTACCGGGGGGGAGGGGGGTCTTTGCTTTGCTTATTTTTGATGACATGGGGGATGGGGGGTCTGGATGGTGATAACGTCAGCAGAATAAATAAGTTTGGATTTTCTACAAAATTTTGTCGATTTTGGTTTGAACACATATGGCAACCCTACTTGCCTATGAATAGCTCGAAGAAAACGATGACAATATACCAAAATCACAAGAAAGTGAGCAGACACGTTAGGTGTCTGCTACCAATGTTTACGTGAGCATGGGAGGGGGGAGTAAGAGCTTTGCTTACTTTTGCTGACGAGGGGGAGGGGGGGTCAATAATTGCTAAAAAACTGCTTACGTAATACTTGAATGGTCCCTTAGTCCCGGCTGTCATTGGTAGATCTTTAAAACTCTACAAAGTCTGACAACCAGTCTAACCAAGGGGTATCGTGTTACCCAGTAACTGGGTTATGGATGTCAGATAGACAGTCGCTCCATGTAAAATACTGGTGTTCAGCTGCATCGGTTAGACTGGAATCTGACCTCAACATAGTTGGGTAAAGGCTAGGCAGTTTGAAGCTGACCTGCGAAGTCAGCTTATACTGTAAATATACAGGGTTACAGGTTAAGTCGACCTAGATCCTTTAAAAGGTTCTAGTTTCCATCTTGACTGATTTCTTGACTTTACGGTTTTAAAAAAAATGCCGATTTTTTTGTCTATTGGCCTATTTTTTTGGGTATTTTGCCTCTAATTTATTTGTCTTTACGATGTTTGTATAAACACTAAAATTGCAGTTAAATGATGAAACTGTATCGTAGTAGACGATTGATAGATATAAATTGATAAATATGTATTTCTTTCTTTCCGAATTATAAAAAACAAAATCTATGACAGTTATGCAGCAGATGTGCTTAAAAATACGTTACCTACTAGCTAAGTTTCATTAGCTATCCAGCAAGGTATAATAAGCTAGGGTATTATCAAAATTCTTTAAAAAAAAAACGTTAATGACAGACTCTCAAGATAGTATAAATAACAATAATTCCTTGAGTTCATTGTTTCGCCTATTGTCCAATATCTTGAATTCAGGTTAAGTTTGGGTTACGATGCTTCATAGGGAAATCAGTCAGGAATTATGAACAGAGATCGGATATTCGGATGCATATTTACCTAAAGATAATTTTTAGCTATGAAAGTATGGAAGCGGCTTTATAAATTACAAGCTTCCGCCCGCGGCTTCGCCCGCATGGAAGTCGGAAATTATCCCGCGGGAACGTATTACCGGGATAATAAGTATCCTATGTGTTAATCTAGATTATAATCTATCTGTGTGCCAAATTTCGTCCAAATCCGTTCAGCCGTTTTTGCGTGAAAGAGTAACAAACATCCATCCATACTTACAAACTTTCGGGTTTATAATATTAGTAGGATTTGTAATATTTATTAAAAACCTCGGGATTCTTGATTGCATAACTATTCAGATGTGTATTAATTTAAAATTAATGTTTAACCCGATACAAAAATGTATTATATGTACTGGAGGAGGGGTGGTTTGTATTAGTTAAAACAAAAAATAAACAAATTACTTACCTAAATTAAGACTTTTTCGATACAAAAGCGCATTCCATGTTAGCCAACATCTCAACTTTAGGTGAATATGCATCCGAATATCCGACCTCTGATTTAACTACAACCTCTTAAAGGATCTAGGTCGACTTAACCAGTAACCCTGTATAACTAGATAATAATATGTGAACTTGTGTTTTTTTTGCAATAAGGACATATCTCCATCATCTACCTAGACTTTTACTACACTATATTGGGGTCAGCTTCCAGTCTAACCGGATGCAGCTGAATACCAGTATTTTACATGGAGCGACTGCCTATCTGACCTCCATAACACAGTTACTGGGTAACACAATGACTAATCGTCGAATCTAATCTCTTAAAAGTAAATTGAAGAGTTTACTAACTGAAAGAGCATATTACAGTATAGCAGAGTTTATGAAAGAGGATAATTTTCTTCGTTTTTGAGATGACAGTGTTGTATTTTTGACATGTTATTGTAATGTATTTTTTTTGTTTTTTGGTGTAATTGTTGTTTAAAATGGACATTTTAATGACAGTAGTTCATATTTTTATTGACGAATTTATTTAATGACTACTTTGACATTGTATTGTTTATAAAAAATATGCTTTTGAATTGTAATGATGCCTAATCTTTAATTAATAATGATGTTTTTAATGTCTTAAATGTAATTTTGATTAATATTATCGCGGTTTATGCACCATCTGTTACTACCAATTTGTACGCCACTATATGAGGCTGAACATGTTAGAACTTAATTTATGGCATAGTAATTATCTTGCATGTAATGTATCATGTACACCATGTTTAAACAAATAAAAATATCTTATCTTATCGGTCGTCGTCTATTAGGTTTCAGGAGGCAGTCACTCCATGTAAAATACTGGTATTCAGCCGCATCCGGTTAGACTGGAAGCTGACCCCAACATAATTCGGAAAAGGCAGACAGTTAACAGCCTGCAGGCTTAGCACGAGGACCATAGACAAGCGTTTTGTCGTCGGAAGAGTAGACAAAAATGACGTTTCCGTATAGACAGTTGACAGTGAGAAATGTAGACAAACGATTTCTATTCTACAGTAGAGTAGAAATAGAAAGCGTTATGCTAAGCCTGCTGGTTGCTTATCTCTTTTATTATGTAGTGTCGTCATCTCACACAAAATAGTAGAAAGGGTACAAGTATCTCCACCACCCACCAGATTTAGGTTCCTCTTCATCCGCCTTGGTAGTATCCGGTTCCGTGGACAGTGAATGTGCCTCCTGATCCTGAAAAATAGTTGAAAGAATTTTTGACAACCAAAAAAAACCAAGAAAATATTCTCGTCAGGTCCCCTATCCTATACAGGATTGGGGACCTGACGAGAATATTTTCTATGTATGATTATATGATTATAATGATTCCCCGCGGAATCTTACTAAGTTCAAACTACATCAATATCGTGTTTTTTAGGTCCAGTGTAACGGTAAGGAATCGAAATGTAATATTCTGTATGCTTTAAGAAAGAAAGAAAGGTATTTATTGTGACTCGCACAGGAAGATCACATACTAAAATAAACACACAATGGTACAAAAATTATATAAAACAAATTTCTCGGAAGAACAAAATTATTTAAAAATAAGTAAAACAGAAAGTCCTGCACGAGGCCAAAAGGCTCCTACCTCAGCATGACCATTTGTCGATATTTATTAGCAAATGTCGTGTGTGATCTAAGGAATTAACGTGGTTTCGAAGTAAGGGACCGTTAAGGGGAACCTAGTCGCGGGCTCGAACTCGCTGGTGGGCCTGGCTAAAAATCACGCTGTCTCACCAGGCTTCTTGTCCGACAGAGATAGTATCAGTGATGAGCAGTTAGACGCTAGTCTACATAACGTTATTGAGTGAGATGCAGGATCATTTATAGTAAAAAATTCTCAAAAAAATTAAGAAAAGGTCTTTGGAAGATCGGGTTTTATGAAAAGGTCAATGCATAAATCAATGACCAATAAAGTTTATTGAACTTTGTCGGTACTTACCGACTCGGTTTTGGAGATTTTACACGACTTTTATTACTTAAACACGCCCAAAGTTTAGTAAAATTAGCAAGAAAAACGAATCTTTGTTGGCTCCTAACTTTTTAATGGGTTTTTATTTTAATATTCTGTTTCAGTTCAGACAATATTAATACTGAGACAAAACGATAATCATATTTGACTTTAGATGTGCTATGTCAGACAGTGGATTTTAAGCTGATTATCTATACTGCACTCCATTGCTCGTACGCAGATCTTGAGTTAGGACTTCTATTAGATGTTATTCAACTTATAAAATAGTAGCTGACCCGTGCCCACTTCGTTGGGCGGTGAACATTTTTATATGACTCAATAGATTACGACACGGTCGCGGTTCCATACCTATGTCGTATTATCTCTTTAACCATTCGTCCAAATTATATGCAGTAAAAGGGGAAAGTCTTTTGTTTTAAACACTTGAGACGATAAATTTACTTATTTTGATAAGAATTCATAATTGTCGATAATATGACCAATAAACATGACCTAACGAATGAATTTTTTCTTTAATTGAAAAAAAAAAAACTACTTTTTGTGACTTAAATATAAAAGTTAGACATTATGCTGTCGCTGAATTTTTTGTAGGCATTATCAAACTCTATAACTTTTCTCTAGAACTCAATCATATATCTCTCATCGTTAAGGCAGCGTTCGTAAGAAACGTTTTCGTTCGACCAGTGGCGTAACTATACCGTTCGAGGCCCGTGGCAAATTCATCAGATGCCCCCCCCCCCCCCCCCCTCCAATATAAAGAAGCAGAACCAACAATAAGAGTATTTTTTTTATTTTATAAAACTTATTTATACACTTTTGCTTGAAAGAGTTTAATAATAAATGTTGGGAGTTGGGATTCTCCTCTGACCGGGGGCCCCTTCCGGCTGGGGGCCCGTGGCATTTTGCCGTCTTGCCACCCTGTAGTTACGTCACTGCGTTCGACCGTTTTTTCTCCGACTTACTTTGCAAATCCGACTACCACGAAAAAGTATTTTCACTTTTCTGGTTAATACAGGTTGAAATTGAAAACATGCGACAAACCGAAATGGGAGATTGTACTCATCATTATGAACAACTTTTACTAAGGGACCAATGATGCAATCGTGAAAAAAAAAACATCTGTTCCCTACATTTATTTAGTTCGCATAACTCGTCAAAATGTAGGGAACAGCTGTTTTTTTTTGCGATTGCATCTTTGGTCCCTCAGTAAAAGTTGTTCATAATAATGAGTACAATCTCCCATTTCGGTTTGTCGCATGTTTTCAATTTCAACCTGTATATAGCCTATGACACTCACAAATAACGTGGCTTTCTATTGGTAAAATAATTTTCAAAATCGTTTCAGTAGATCCAGAGATTACCCCCTACAACCTCCCAAACTTTACCTCTTTATATTATTAGTAGGTATATAGAATTATAGGTTAACGTTAACTTACATTTTGTTTTTCTTTGACCTCATCCGCCACGGGTTTGTCGTCGGCGACCTTGGAGGACAGTAGTGTGACCTTGACCTCCGGCTGCTGCGGCAACGTCGCGATGACCTCTGTCTGTGTGCTTTGTTCGCGCGTTCTATCCATGTCGGGACCAGTTTGGGAAGACTAATGAGCAACCGAAAGAGAAATTTCAATGTCACCGTAAAACTGTAAATACCGTTCGATTATAATAATCTATCTCGCGAGATTGTGAACTGTCGAAAGATTGTGAACCGTAACATACTGCTTACAATTTAACGCATTATTTTTCGGTAGATTATAATATCGAAGTGAAACCGTAAAATTGAGAACTGGTATCAAAACGGATAAAGAGAGAAAAAGTATTTATTAGACTAGCACAGGAATATCACAAACTTAACTACAACACAATACAATTAAACACAATAAAAAACTAAAACACTACTACGCTACGCTAGGTACTTAAAAAAATTAAAATTAGATTTATACAAAAAAAAAAACAAGGTGCACCATTTAAAAAGTGCCGCAGCGCTGGTATTCTTATAGGGCCCGCTGTGATGTCGCGGACAGATACATTAATAAAAAAGTAAATAAAATAAAAATAAGACATTAAGACAGTGTCAAATAACTAAAAACTAAATAATAATGTACAGTCGCCAGCACATCAAGCTACCCCAAACTGTCAAATTTTCCCATTTCAAAAAGAACCTTAGGAGTATGTTATAGAGTTGAAAATCTATCAAAGAAATTTGACAGATTGGGGTAGCTTGATGTGCTGGCGTCTGTACATAGATAGTAAAATTTTTGTAATCCGCGTGTCTGCACCCTACGTCACATCTATTACTTGTCTATGCCTTTAGTGACTGTGATATGCCTATGCCTTTAGTGATAGTACCTTGCGCTATTACTAAATAGTCAAGTAATTGCCACTAACTTGGAAATAGCGCTCGCTTGTTCGCAATTCTAACCCAACCTAAGCTATTCGGTCGGTAAGCAGTATGGTGCAGTTCACAATTTATCGACAGTTTATAATCTCGCAAGATAGATTATAAACAGAGATCGGATATTCGGATGTATATTCACCTAAAGTTGAGATGTTGGCTAACATGGAATGCGCTTTTGTATCGAAAGTCTTAATTTAGGTAAGTAATTTGTTTATTTTTTGTTTTAACTAATACAAACCACCCCTCCTCCAGTACATACACATATTTGTATCGGGTTAAACATTAATTTTAAATTAATACACATCTGAATAGTTATGCAATCCAAGAATCCCGGGGTTTTTAATAAATATTACAAATAATTTATAAAGCCGCTTCCATACTTTCATAGCTAAAAATTATCTATAGGTAAATATGCATCCGAATATCCGATCTCTGCTGATAACATCTTTTAATATTCGCTGTACTTTTTAAGGCTAATTTTTTAATAGTCCGATTACTTTTATAATCGCCACTCTATATTCGTGCTAGAAGCCAGTGATTAAACTGGCTCGCAAACTGGCATATTTTAATAATTCCGTCTAAATAGACGATAAGTCTTAAGTGATTACTTATAAACCCTGTGCATATGAAAATAAGGTTCATAATATTGCTCACCTCCATGTCTTTTTCGCTCACTGCATTGTTTACTTCTCCGCCGGGGTCCGCGTCCACGAATGGGATGAACTCAGGTAAGTCATGCTGAAAAATAATAAATACAACGTTATATTAGGCCGACTTAGGGCATTGTGGTTAAGTAATAACAGCCGCACGGGTCGATATATCAGGTTAACTTACGCTTGCCGCGGTTGGTCCGTGGATGGGTGACCATCTTTACGTACCAAGACCCCTCCGTGCCTCGGAAAGCACGTTAAGCCGTTGGTCCCGGCTGTCATTTGTGGATCTTTGAACGTCGTTACGGGTCGTCAGAAGCCCGAAAGTCTGACAACCAGTCCTACCAAGGGGTATCGTGTTACCCAGTAACTGGGTTGTGGAGGTCAGATAGGCAGTCGCTTCTTGTAAAATACTAGTATTCAACTGCATCTGGTTAGACTGCAAGCCGACCCCAATATAGATGGGAAAAGGCTAGGCAGATGATGTCATGATGATGATGACCGACTTAATAAAAATAATAGTTTAAAAAACTAAAAAACACGCTTTAAAAACCAAACTAAAATGGAGAAAATAATTTAATTCAATTAAAAAGCGTGGGGTGCTTTTTGAGTTTTGAGGTATTTTTATAATCAATTAATGTCAAGCACCCCACGCTTTTTAATTGAATTAAATTATTTTCTCCTTTTTTAGTTTGGTTTTTAAAGCATGTTTTTTAGTTTTTTAAACTATTATTTATTTTCTTATTTTTTAGTTCTGCGAACTACAAAAACGTGTTTTTTTTCCTTCTTTTTTCACTATTCTCATTTTTTTTAAATGATTGAATTGTCATCGGTCCTCGATAAGTTTACAAAGTTACAATGAAATCTGACCGTTTAAAGTGGGTCAAAATTGCGCTCTAAGGAGTCGATTACATACTAACAAACATAGAAGTGAAGCTAATATAAAGCGTGTAAAAAGGAGGTAGTTGTGCATAATGTGCATTCTATGAGTTTCTCAGTGTATGATAAGAAGCAGAACGTTACCTTTTGATGTCTCGCCAGTCGCCAGGCGCGGTACTCACTGGCGGCCCTGCGCATACGCTGCAGGTAGGCAGGGGCGGCGCGGCCGGTCGCCCACGCCGCCACAGTGCTGGGCATCCCGCCCACAGCCGGCTCGTCGTAGTATGTCAACACAAATTCCATGCCTATCTGTGGAGATACGGAGCTCTGTGACTAAGGGCCGATTTTTCATTAGTCACATAACTTATAATAGGTCTTTACCTATGAAATTGCCGTTTTGTATGAAAAAATTTAAACGAATTTTTTTCATGTATTTTTTATTGTATTAATCGAAGTAATCACCCATGCAATCAATGCATCTTTGCCATCGCAGTGGCAGTTTATTGATGCCCTTCTTAAAGAAATCAGCTGGACGGGAGGCAACAAATTCTTCAAAGGCATTTTGTACTGCCTCTCGGGTATTGAATTTTTTTCCCGCCAAAAAGTTATCCAAATTCTGGAAAAAGTAGTAGTCTGTAGGCGCAAGGTCTGGTGAGTAGGGCGGATGACGGAGAGCTTCCAACCCCAGTTCTTGCAACTTGGAGACCGTCTGCTGTGCAGTATGAGGTCGCGCGTTGTCGTGCAGGAGCAGCGGAGACGAGCGATTGACCAATGCTGGTTGGAGATGTGCCAGCTTCTCCATCATTGTGTTCAGTTCTTCACAGTACACATCTGCAGTAATGCTCACCCCGTTTGGTAAGAAGCTGTGATGAATCACACCGGCGCTAGACCACCAAACAGTGACCATCACTTTTCTAGGGGTAAGTTTTCGTTTAGGGCATTGTTTAGGTGCTGAACCAGGATCCAACCAACTTGCTGAGCGCTTGCGGTTATCAAACAGAATCCATTTTTCATCGCAGGTAACAATGCGGTTCAAAATTCCTTCATTTGTGTGTCTGTTGAGCAGTGCAAGGCACGTCTCGACGCGTACTTCGCGCTGACGATCATTGAGTTCGTGGGGCACCCATTTGTCAAGCTTTTTTACCTTGCCAATTTGACGCAAATGGACCAATATTGTTTTGACGCTAACGTCGAAAGCTGCTGCTAATTCAGCCGTAGATTGTGTATCATCAGCTTCCACAATCGCCTTTAATTCGTCATTGTCGACCAAAGTCTTCGGACGACCGCGAGGTTCATTTTTCAGGTCGAAATTTCCAGAACGGAAGCGAGCAAACCAATAACAGGTGGTGCGTTGGTTTGTAGTGTTAGCTCCGTAAACGTCGTTGATGTTGCGTGCCGCTTGTGCCGCGTTGCTGCCACGGCGGTACTCATATTACTCGAATTTTTAACGTATCCATGATGACGAAAAAGATTGAAATGCGATGAAAATGTAACACTAATCAATAAACAAATGACTACTTTTGGAAAAAAAAATCCATGTTTTTAAAATAAAATTAATTTGAAATTAGAATTCTTACCCAAACAAAAATTATTTTGATTTGAAATGGCCAGTACTGCAAAACGGCAATTTCATAGGTAAAGACCTAATATCTGAGGAAAATACAGGAAAAGTTTTTATTCAGTGCGGAAACTTTAACCATGAATTCAGCATACCATTCCAGACACCCCAGCGCAGAAATTTTTCGTCGGTTTTACAAAAATTCAGCTGTTTCATAGAACAGTGTTTAACCGACGAAAAATTTCTGCGCTGGGGGGTCTAGAATGATATGCTGAATTCATGGTTACAGTTTGCGTACTGGATAAAAACTTTTCCTGTATATTGCGGTTTGACAGCTTTTGAATAGAAAATAATAATATGTCAAAGAATCAACATCGCCATACAACGTGGCAAAGCTGACAGCGTTTTAGGCCCTTATCCCATTGACAGCGATGCGGAGGAATTTTTTCATGCCCTGTGATTCTTTTTTCTCTGTTTTTACCCGACTGCGCCAATACCTGACAGCGCCAGAAGGAGGTTTATGTTTTTCGAGTGTATGTATGTATGTATATTTCTTTGGCACGCTCTGTAGCCAAAACGGCTTGATCGATTTCAGCTTTAGAGATGCCGTTAGATTCGTTTTAATTGTGAGCGTGACACTGGGTATATGAAATATGAAAAAAAAAAATGCCAATTTCAGGCGCCATATTGTCTTCAATATTTTTTTCCCCAAAGCTATTGAGTAGGGTATAAATAAAGGGTTTCATAAATAGGTCTCATTAACGTCAAAAATAATTAAGTATATTAACTAAAAACTGTGAAATAAAAAATATATACAAGATGTAACTTAAATAGCGCACAACCTGTTAAGGGGTTATTGTGCTCATCATTATCAACAACTTTTACTATGGGACCAAACCTGAAATCGCGAAACAAAATCAGCTGTTCCATACACTTGTATTCGCATAAATCGTCAAAATGTAGGGAACAGCTGATTTTTTTTTTACGATTTCAGGTTTGGTCCCATAGTAAAACTTGTTGATAATGATGAGTACAATGACCCCTTAAGAGGTTGTGCGTTATTTAAGTTACACCTTGTATATAAAATCAAAAAACCGACTGCCTAAAAAGTGAACTTTAATTAAAAAAGATGGAAACAAGAAACTTGTTTTAAAAGGATGACTATTAGACTGAATACTATAAGCAATCTCATGCAGTCGGAGGTATCTTCTTAAATTTAACAATAAAGACCGTTATTCATCATCATCATCATATCAGCCGGAAGACGTCCACTGCTGGACATAGCCTCCCCCAAAAGGGGGGGATTTGCCATAATCGCCACGCTTGGCAGGCGGGTTGGCGATCGCAGTATGGTGGTAAAATGCATAGAGAACGCTGCTGCCCATTCTCTAGTAAGTCCCTTAGTCGCCTTCTACGAAATCCGCGGGAAGAGATGGGATGGTGCTATTCTTTTACGTCCGGCACCACACGGAACAAGACCTTTATTGTCTCTTTTAAAATGAAAATTTTTTCCAAAAAAAAAAGCGGCTTCCGAGAAAACACTAAAAAGTGAAAAATTTCTTTAATTTCGGAAGTAGATGAAAAAAAAACTAAAATACATATCCAAAGACACCGAAGTTTTTTAATGATAACAAAACTACATGTTTTCTATACGTATATTTTCCTTTTTTTTTGTATATTTTTATACAAAGGAAATACCTAAATTAGCGAGCGAACCATCAATTCTTGCCAGAGCCGCCTCGCTTCAATTAGGGCCAAATCTTTTTGACACAATGTGACTGAAGGACCGCGGTCTGTGTCGGTGTATTTTACACCGACACAGACCGCGGTCCTTCAGTCCTCGCCGCCGAGACCGTGTACACCCCGACCTATGCTCGAGCCAGACCGCTCCGCTGAGCCTTTAGCTTTAAATTCGTCCCTAAATAATAGTCATTCCAATCCAGCCCGTATCTTGGTGCGATGCCCTCAGCCGAGGTCCATACCCCACACGGGGTGCCCTTAGGTGTCGCTCTAGTTTTAAGTTTTGAAACCATGGCTGGAGGCCTTAATTTATTATGGTAGCCACAGGCAAGTTCGGTTAAGCAGCTGACAACCTCCTAGGTTGAACTGCGAGGTGCCAACTCAAAGAAAACCTAGGTCAACGGAAAGTACCCTATAAATTTTGATTTTCTTGAGAGTATCGAAATATACGATTTTTTTCGGCAACGGCCGTATCTTTTTTTATGTTAACTTAGCAGTTTGTTTTTTTTTTCACAGCTTCAAGGTTGAACCACTCACTATGCACGCAATACCTCAATACACCCCACTGCTTCTACCCTACAGCCCGTTATCTTAAGACCGTCACCTCGAAAAATCTGTCCCTGATTTACTGACGTACTATCTTTTGAGAATACCATAAAACAGTCCCATGTCACCAGCAGGCGACGAAATCGACTGGTAACGCTTTACAAATATTTGGCAAGGCTACTGGTCCGGACATGTCTATAGATTTATGGAGCGCTTTATTGACGCTGAGTAGTGATAAACTTCTTTGATGGTATGCGCTCCTGGTAGATGCAGTTAGTGGGGCTATATTGTTATATTTTTGCTGTTAAGAGGTAAAGGTGAGAAGGTACTGTAGACCAGAGTATATGGTTTTAATTTCAACTGGATACCTCGACGCGTCCCCGGGATAAAGGGTCTTGACAAACAGACGAACAACAAAGTGATCCCATAAGGGTTCCATTTTTTCCTTTTGAGGTACGGAAATCTAAAAATGGTATACGGTGTACAATACGAACATGATCCTTACCTTTTCAGGTCCATCAAGGGTCTTCACAATCATATGACTCCAATACTCCGACACTCGAATCGCATGCTTCGTTTCGGGTACCTTCGGATGCTCACACGATCGTGAAATAATTACGTAAACCTTATTATCGGTTGGTTTCCCTTCTCTTTCTATGTCGTACGCTTCCATAGCTTTCCGTTTCGCTTTCGAGTGCACGCTCGGGCGTTCGGAATAGACCGGCTCTGTTCGGCCTTCGCAGTGGGGTGTTAAGAATATCCCATCTTTGTGCGGTAAGGGTTTTGTTGCGATATCAAATTCTTTATGTCGTCTAATATATACGTAATCTCTGTTGGCGAAAAGTCTCTGAAATAAAAGGAAAATAATATTAAAGTAGCATAAAGAATAATGGCGAAGGCTTATCTAATATCAATACATACATAACATACCTACTACTATACAAACCTGCTTATGAATGTGATAGAATATACTAAAAAGGAATATAAAAAAATATATAAAAAGGAAATAGACAAACATGCTACGAAAATATCATCCTCAATAAAAGGTGTTAAAGGATGTTTCATAGAAAAGTGCAATACCAGGCGGTCAAAATGTATGGAACAGCTGACTTTTTTTTGTATAACCGACGAATATTTCTACGCTAAGGGGTCTAGAATGATATATGCTGAATTCATGGTTACAGTTTGCGCACTGTTTAAAAATGTATCCTGTATGCAATATCAGAGACATTGCAGTACGTTACCTTTCCCAGAGTCAAAGCTATCAATCACTCATTTCAAACTGCAACACAAAAACGCTGCTTTTGGCGACACACCTAGGTACGGTCTATTCTTAGACGAGCTACTTAACAAAGATCACTACACCATCTTTTACACGTAATTTCAGGCAATATCAGTCCACGGCAAGACGTAGCATTCTCAAAATTAAAATCAAAATATTTTATTTCACATAAACCTACATGGGCACTTATGGAACGTCAGAAGCTAGGTGCACGGTTCCAATTTGTCGCTTCCTATGGAGAAGAGCCGGCAAGAAACTCCACGGCTACTCTTCTAAAAATAATTGGCTTTTACAATGTTTTCAAATTACAGTGATAATTAGTATGGGCGGACAGTGCAGGCCTGTCAATAAGTCTGCTGAGTTACAACACAGCAAACAGTTCTCCGCTTTCCACATACAGCTCAAATGATCAAACAATGATGATCTTGCACTTTATACGGCCTACCTGATGTCAAATGTCATTGGTATTGTTCGTCGAATCGTTGAGCTCCTAAGTTCTGAGTTGAGCTGCACGATCGCAAATGCGTGCACTGACTGAACAGGTCCACTCTAATATCAGTGTGGTTCTTTTTTCAAAAGACCATTTCGGACATCAATTCACATGGTCTTCACATGATCTGACCAAGATTATTTCTGGACTTTAAAAGAGACTGTGACCTCTGTGTTTGTTTCGGCCTTTCTGCTGCAATAGTCAAATAGGAAGTGCCGACTACATCGAGTTAATAATAATAATAATCTTTATTACACAAGAAAGTGGTTACAATAGTGTGAAGTCCCTGACTCTTGTGCTAGGTGATATACCTGTGTTACAAGAGCCAGTGCCCTCTCCCAGTAGATGTTACAGAATCTTATGCAAAAAGATTAACAAAAATAAAAAGAATATGGTGATAACAAAAAAAAAAGTAAAATAAACTAAAAACGGTTAAAAGAAGCCTTTGATGAGTTTGCGAGTGTTTGTGAGTTTAAAGAAAATATTTGTGTTTGTACAAACCTATTTACGGAAATAAAATTATTTATTTTATTTTATTATTTATCAAAACATGTCAGGCAGCTGTGCTACTGGCGAGTTTGATGCGCCATTTCTTCTTCCCAGCTAAAGCACTAGGAAGTGGTGAATGGCGGGCGTATTTGGGGGACTGTTTCGTGTATTTCCGACGTTCAAAAAGTGCTGATTCTCAGCCTAATTTGAATAAATGATGAATTGATTTTGTCCCAGTCATCTATATAAGGCCTTCGGTCCATCTAGCCTAGTTACTACGCTACTCTACAGCCTGGTCGGCGAGACCGTTTACGCTGCGCTCCACGACCGCGAGCGCTGCCACGACCGGGTCCCACACTGTTCGCTACGCGCCGTGTACTACACTATACTACTATGTCAGTGACTCACCGGCCACAGCACCTCCCAGTGTAGCACAGACTGGTCAACGAGACCGTTAACGCTGCACTCCACGATCGTGAGCGCTGCCACGGCCGCGTCCCACACTGTTCGGTACGCGCCGTCTACTTGAACTGCTGCGAAGTCTGATGCGCGGACGTCTGGATACCTACCGTATACTGTGGAAGAAAGAAGTATTATTTAATAATATGTACAAGAGTCGTCTTCGCGAACATTACAGCTTCGCAGAAGGATGTGACGGCTACCCATGCACTCTCGCTCCGTACCATGGCCTGGAGCAGGACTGGACGCGAGAGATCGCCGCCACCGATCGCCTTCATGAGGACACGGCGGTGTTCCGCCCAAGCGGGGCAGACCTCCACCGTGTCCTCAGGGCACGAGGGCGTCGAGGGCGTCTTTGCAGTGGAAACACCCGGGCGTTTCCTCCAGCCTTATGTGAAACAGGAACCTTCCGAATCAGCCGTGTCCGGTGAGGACCTTCGTTAAGCGGAAGGTGAGGACGCCGTGCCGCCTCTAAAGCCACTCCTCAAAGAGCAAACATTAGCTTGCCCCTTCTACTAATACTTTTCAGGGAGTTCTTAATTCTAGCCCCGAACAAGAGGCACAACAACATAACTAACAACAACACAACAACTCTACAACTAAATAATAATAAAAAAACTGAAATGTATGTTTAATTTATGTTATTATCATGATGCCTCGTGAAAAAATCGAAATTTGGTTCTAGAACCAAAAATTCGAAGACGCGACATGTGACATCTACCAACTGGGCCACCCAAAATTGTTATTGTGGGTTATCGTTAGGAGATAGGCATATACCATCGTGGACTTTTCTGTAGACCTCTTTAAGACATACAATTCCGTAGTAGGTACATTAGTTTGACCTATCTTGTAAGGTTTAATCAGCGCTAGCAACGTAAGCGCCTAAAAACATGTTTTGAATGACGTCATCACAAATCTTTGCTTTTCTCTACAATAATTATGTATGCTGAATGATAATGAACACTGAACACCGTATCGATATCTGTTGTGTGGTTTGGAAGAAGTAAGCGGAGAAACAGACAGTCAAAAACAGCTACTTTTCTTTGTGCTATTTACAGAAGGCGATATCTTACAGAAAACCCTTAGCCAAGGAACCCTTCATTTGGGTACTTACTGGTCCATTTGTTTCCCCGTGGAGGAACCTAGACGGAATGAGTAGTCAGCCTGCGTAACATGACCACCATAGGAACGGGTTTCGTTGACAGAAGAATAGACAAAATGACAGATTGTAGAAAGATTGCTACCGTCATAAACTAGGCGATGTTAAAACTGAAGAAAAGAAATATTTCTATTCTTTAGCCGACAAAAGTCTACGATGCCAAGAATGACGACCAATTTTTCTCTACTTTTGTCACTTGGGGTTAGAAATAATTTAACAGAATTATAATCACGAAAATGATCAACGCAACTCTAAATTCATTTAATCCCATCGAATGACTATTTTACCTCCCCTTTGTCTTCATAGAAACTGGAGTCTAAGGTCGCCCCATGCTCGAGCAGAAGAGATGTCAAATTGGATAGAAAGAACTTTGTCTATTCTTGGTAGAATAGAGATAGAATTGGCCTTGCTACGCCTGCTGAAGTCGCTAATCAATGATCGGTCCTTATCTGTATTAGGACAGGCCAATCACAAGCTAGTGCACTTATCTTAAGCGTAATAGGAGATTAGGTTCAGTTAGGTCGTACTTAGGTCTACTTACTAACCAATACTTCAGATTCATTCTCGTTCGCCGTCTTCCCTTCGTTAGGGTTGGCTTCCAGTTTAACGCTGATTTCAGACGAAACACTTATTGTTCATTTATAAATACAAACTCAAATAAAATTTGCTGGCAATACTCTACCCACGTGGGTACCGATATCGTAAACTAATAGAACAAAAAAAACAACAACAAAAAAGTTTTTCTTTTCACCGTTCGATGGGCGAATGCCCGTAATCAATCAGCTGCTTTTGTAATTTTTCGTGGGACATTGATTTGTTTTACGAATTTCCAAAAACCAATGGAATTATTACTGGTGGGCCTGGCTAAAAATCACGCTGTCTCACCAGGCGACGTGTCCGACAGAGATAGTATCAGTGATGAGCAGTTAGACGCTAGTCTACACGCACAACGTTACTGAGTGAGATATAGTATAGTAAAAAATCCGCGAAAAAATTAAGAAAAATCGGGTTTTATGAAAAAGCCAATGCATAAATCAATGACCAATAAAGTTCATTGAACTTTTCGATAATTGAACTTTGTCGGTACCGACTTGGTTTTGGAGATTTTATACTTCTTTTATTACTTAAACACGCCCAAAGTTAAGTAAAATTAGAAAGAAAAACGAATCTTTGTTGGCTCCTAACTTTTTAATGGGTTTTATTATAGTCAGTGATAGGAATAGGTAGTGCCTATTTGCCTAAACTTCGAAGAACAGAGACAAGAAACGGAGACTTCCTTAGGACTAAATTTTTTCCGAGACATCTGTCCCGAAATTTCGAGACAACACATAAATACATTTAAAAAAAATGTTATTTGGAATAAGTAATTAGTCTATATTTACCTAAAGTTTGCGACTAGATATATCATAATAAAATAATAACAAACACAGTCGTTACAACCATAAAATTTTCTGAATTTTTTTTTTGAGAACATTTTGTAAATGACTTGTTGATCGTAATACACAATGAATCACAATGTTTGAATAAGAAGCAGTACACGTTTCGAAGTAAATATCTTCTTTCTAGCTCACTCTCGGCTACGTTTAATGAGATTTCTAAAGTTCAAGTGTAAAAAAGTTCTAAAGTTCAAGTGTAAACTATCACATTTATAGACAAACTTTAGATAAATATAGACGAATTACTTATTCCAAATAACACATTTTTTTAAATGTATTTAAGTGTTGTCTCGAAATTTCGAGACAGATGTGCCGGAAATAATTTAGTCCTAAGGAAGTCTCCGTTTCTTGTCTCTGTTCTTCGAAGTTTAGGCTAATAGGCACTACCTATTCCTATCACTGATTATAGTATTCTGTTTCCGTACAGACAATATTAATAATGAGACAAAACGATGTCATATTTTACTTTGGATGTGCCATGTCAGACAGTGGAGTAAAACACTCCCGAAGTTTGTATGGAAAAAATGTGGACTAGGTTCACCTTAAAGGTTTGATGAAATACATGCGCTTTAAAATATACACGTCGACTTCAAAACCTCTTTTTTATCGCCAGTTAAAACATGCATAGCTAAGTAAACGTTTTTTTCCTAAGTAGCGTTATGCTGATAAAGATGTGTGGTACCTATGTGATAATGCTAGGTAATTGATAGTGACGTACATATGATGGCGGAAAATAACAAGACTGTGAGCCGTATCGCGGTATTCGACGCGGTTACATAAATATTACTGCAGGTCCGAGAGATTAAATTCGTTCTGATCTAGCCTGTTCTTTGCTGCTAGCGATGCCATAAGCCGAGGTCCGTACCCCAGAAGGGGTGCCCTTAGCGTGTAGTCGCTCTAGTTTTAAGTTTTTAAGCCCAAGCTGGAGGTGTTAATTTACTAAGGTAGCCACGGGCAAGTCCGGTTAAACTGCCGACCACCTCATAGGTGGACGAGCGAGATTGTCCTTACCAAAAGAAAAAATGAGAGATTAAACTAAGGAAGAAAGAGATAAAGGTTTATTTGTCACGGAAACACGTCTACAAAAAACCGAACAAGTGCGAGTCGGACTCGCGCACGAAGGGTTCCGTACCATTATCTATAAAAAGTTTCTTTTTCAGTTTCTTTTTTCCTTTATTTTTTTTCTATTTTTCTCTATTTTTTTTTTATTATTGATTTGTCATCGGTCCTCGATAAGTTTACAAAGTTTAAATGAAATCTGACCGTTTACAGTGTGTCAAAATCGCGCTCTAAGGAGTCGGTTACAAACATACAAGTGAAGCTAATATAAAGCGTGTAAAAAGAAGTAGGCTAACAAAATGGATAACGCTTGTTAGTTTTTACCTACGTAGTTATCCCATGTTTCTCTTAATCAGATATATTGAACATTTAACAGATGATAAGATAATGTTTGTTTGACATTGTAACTATGTTTTTCCGATGACACATAAAACGCCACATGAAACAAACTTATAGTTACAAATAAAACAGAGGCCCTAGTGTGAGTTTCATTAACATTATTTTAAGAGGGGACGGGGCCTGCGAGGAATTTGAAAAATAGGTATTTGAAGAAACTATTGTCGTCGCGCTGTCAGTAAGCCTGTCCCCGTAGTGTGTGATAGGGACAGCTGCGGCTCAGACCGAAATTATCACAATTTTTTTGACGAGATCGACGTTTTGTATTCCCCTTTTTCTCCTCGAAAACTGAGCCGAAACAATCATTTTTTAAATAACATTTTAAGAAAGAGTATGTTTAGGTTCCTATAATTTTTTTTTTAGGAAAAACTTTTCTAATTTGTTTGGTAGTCCTCTAATCACGGCGGTAAAAATAGGGCGTTTTTGTAATTTTTAGAGGGTCATATTTTCTTTACTAATTAGTTGTTGAAAAAAAGAAAATGACAGGGACGTGTTTACATTATTTTATTTTATTTATTCGTAGATATATTGTCTTAAAACAAGTTCGTTTATTTGTATCATTAAACCAGAGATGGTTTGTATTGATACTCGAAACAACAAAAAAAAAACAACGGACTTCCGGAAAAAACACTACAAAGTGAAAAATAACTTTAATTTCGAAAGTCGGTGGATATATATTTGATTTTTTTGTCGCCGCCTTCCGAAATTAAAGTTATTTTTCAGTTTGTAGTGTTTTTTCCGGAAGTCAGTAGTTTTTTTTTTTGGAAAAAGTTTTTATTTTTCACTTTTTAGTTATAGTACCTATCCCACAACAATTCGATTGTTTTGACCCCATCCTTGGGGTCAAAACAATGCATATTTATGCGATCGCAGCAATCGCGGTTGATTTGCTGTAATTTTTTTAAGAGTTCCATTATCTATCTCCGAAACGCATCATCAGATTTAAAATGGGACCACACGGGAAGCACCAGCTTTCAAATAAAAAAATAATCATGAAAATCAGTTCACCCAGTCGAAAGTTCTGAGCTAACAAACATAAAAATAAAGTCGAATTGTTCTCAATTCGACTTTTTTGAAGTCGGTAAAAAATTTAAAAGAGTATGCTTAGATGGTTTGGTCACGTTGTGAAGATGACTGAAGGGCGGCTTACAAAAGGTATTTACAAAGCAGATGTGAGTGGAAACGAAAAATATTAACTTTCTCACTCCTCCATATAAACTCATTCTCCCTTCTAGCAATTTATTTGGGGTCGGCGCAACATGTATTTTTCTCCCACACTTCTCTATTAGTCGTCGAGGACGAATCAATTGAAGCAGACGTTACTTATAGAATATAATCTGGTTGGAACAAGTGGCGTACGCTTTCAGGGGTTATAAGTGATCCAAAAATGCCCGTAAAAACCAAAGGCAAGGTGTATAAGGTGGCCGTTAGATCAGCACTCTTGTACGGTAGCGTAGTCTGGGCGTCAAAAAAGACTCACGAACAGAAGCTCCATACAACCGAAATGCGTATACTGCGATAGGCGGGTGGAGTAACACTGAAAGACCAAGTTCGTAACGAATTTATAAGAGGTAGCTTTAGATTTGCCCCAGTTGTAAATAATATATCAGAAGCCAGGCTCAGATCGTACGGCCATGTAATGGGAAGATCAGGGGACCACGTCGTGCGAAAATGCCTTTCCATGGCTGAAAGACCCCAAACCACATGGCTGACGAATGTCCACAGGGATATGAAAGGGTTAGGCCTAACAGACCAAGATGCCTACCAGAGATAAATGGCGCCGAATGATCAGGAAAGCCGACCCCGAGTAAGAGGATAAGGCGAGGACAAAGAAGAAGACTTCTCTATTAGTCGTCATCTCCGTAGTCACACCCTTTCTAACCATTCTCCATATAAACTAATTTACTTTAAACCTGTACATTGTGTCGTTTGACATTAACCTACTTTACTTCGTCTGTCATATGTACTCTGTTACGTAATAATTAGTATATTATTAGTGTAAACGGCAAGGTTAAGATAAAATGTTAGATAATCGGACATGTTGTTCTTAAACACAATGATATTTCTGGATCACGGAAGATTATGTTTAGAAAGATGAGGAAGAATCAGACATTTTGGAACGAATATAACATAGCATCACGCCTGTACTACAAGCTGAGTTTTTCATAGTATACAAGGTGGAAGGGACATTTACGCCATAACTGTAACCATGTAATCAGCATGGAGGCAAAGGTCCTCGCGCACACTTGGAAGTGGCACAAGGAGGCCAAACGCCGGGGCGTAACTCCGCCTCCGCTGCCGCGAGAAATCGCGGCACAGCGGACAGCGGTCCGGCGGGATCTCATGGCGACATGGAGAGTGCGATTGTCGCAACCCAGTGCTGGGCACGGCACGATTACGGCAGTAAGTCCACTCTTTGAGGAGTGGCTTGAGGCGGCACGGCATCCTCACCTTCCGCCTGATGCAGGTCCTAACCGGACACGGTTTTTTCGAGAGGTTCCTATTTCGGATAAGGCGGAAGAAAACGCCCGGTTGTTTCCACTGCGAAGATCGCCCTGAGGACACGGTGGAGCATACGGTGGAGATGTGCCCGGCTTGGGCGGAGCACCGCTGTGTCTTTATCGAGGCGAATGGCGGCGGCGATCTGTCGCGTCCGGCCCTGGTTCCGGCCATGGTACGGAGCGAGAGTACCTGGGTACCCGTCACCTCCTTCTGCGAAGCAGTAATGCTCGCGAAGAGGGAAGCGGCGTACGTGAGGGAGAGGCAGTATATGTGCCCTCACGGCCTTAGTCGCCGCAGGAAACGCCCTGGGTGACGGGAATCCCAGGCTGATTCCCGGCCACCGTCGGCGCGGGCTTGCGGACAGCAAGTAATGGGTAGCTCGCTGTCCGGTAATGACCAAGCCCGGGTCGACGGCGCGTTGCGTTCCACGCGCGCTTCAAAGAGATGTTAGCACTAACTGGTGGGGTCTCATTATTAATATTGTCTGTACGGAAACAGGATACTAAAAATAAAAACTCATTAAAAAGTTAGGAGCCAACAAAGATTCGTTTTTCTTGCTAATTTTACTTAACTTTGGGCGTGTTTAAGTAATAAAAGAAGTGTAAAATCTCCAAAACCAAGTCGGTACTGACAAAGTTCAATTATCGAAAAGTTCAATCTACTTTATTGGTCATTGATTTATGCATTGGCGTTTTCATAAAACCCGATCTTCCAAAGGACTTTTCAAAAAAAAAACGCGATTTTTTACTATAAATGATCCTGCATCTCACTCAATAACGTTGTGCGTGTAGACTAGCGTCTAACTGCTCATCACTGATACTATCTCTGTCGGACACGGAGCCTGGTGAGACAGCGCGATTTTTAGCCAGGCCCACCAGTGAGTTGGAGCCCGCGACTAGGTTCCCCTTAACCGGACTTGCCTGTGCCTAGCTTAATAAATTAAGGCCTCCAGCCAGGGCTTAAAAACTTAAAACTAAAGCGACTATACGCTAAGGGCATCCCCTGTGGGGTACGGACCTCGGCTTAGGGCATCGCTGGAAGAGGGCAGCAAGTAAAGGAGTGAATCGGAATGAAGTAACAGTGTATTACAATTTTTATACCTTTATACGCATACAATCCCAGCCCAGGTTTGTACTCCTTCCGCCAGATGATGACGTCTTCAGCCTCCATGTATGGAACCCATCCATCAGAAGACTTCTCACATCCTGGTGTTTCAGACACTTTACACCTGCAAAAGGCTCAAGCTATTAGAACGCAGACTTTGCGAAGCACTGTCAATCGAATCACAACATTATAGTCGTCTAAATAAAGTCATCTTGGTCCGCTAGTCAGGGCGGTTTACACTGCCAAGAACATTTCAACTTTATGACTATTGAAATAATGTATATTATCCTCATCATGATCCACTGTTCAAAGCGCTTTACACTGCCAAGAAAATATCAACATTGTGCATGTTTAAATAAAGTTTAAAATCCTTGGCCTCTCTCAATCAGCTGCTACCAGCTACCTTACAAAGATCGTCACTTTACATTATGTTTATTTTCATGCCATTATCTCAATATATTTGGGGCTGGTGCAACATGTCTTATCGTCCGTACTTCTCTATTACACCACATAGACACGTGACGTAAAACTTGTTTTTTTGACGCGCATGTTACATTGTGTTGGATTCTCAACGCTCGGTTCAACACCGAGAGTTTTAAATCCCGTGGCGACACTGATATCCCGTGTTCTAGTCATATTTGCGTGTTGCCAGGAGCTCCATTACAAACTTTCCGATATCGAAGACATACATACAAGACATACTAACGCGCAATAAGGGACTCCTGGCAGCTTCTTCTCGATAACCAGCCTTTTGCCGCATCCAGTGCAGAATAGTGTGTTTCTGGATAGTGTTTCGACGCCATCCAATTCTGATAGTAGAGCCTATGGGCAAATTACGTTAATAAACCAAGGTGAATGAAAATGTCGTGAGAAAACCTGGACAAGGTCAAAATAAATTAGTTAGAAAAACTCCGTAGACTTGATGGGTATCAATATCTACATTATCATCAGCCTATAATGTTCTCAGTGCTGGGATACAGGCCTCATTTCTGTGAGAGGGAGTGGGCCGTTCGGCCGAACTTCAATATCCTTTAATTGTAATAAAAAATACTTGATGTAAATGAATGTTTAGTTTGTTAACCAAAAACGTGTTTTTTTTTTCAATTTACGAATTGTATTCAGATGTTTGTTAGAAGAATACTAAGCTTATTTCATTTTTGTAATAGTATGTCTAATTAATTAGGCAGAGATTTTCAAGAATAATAAGAAGAACTGATTTAATTTAAGGATTACATTTACAATGTTCCTAACTAAAATAAATGACCATGAGTGGGTTTTTTTTTTTTTGGGTGGGAGATCATCAAATAACTTCTCCCGCTCTGGGTGGAGCGGGAGGGCGTGTCAGACTTTTACTGACTAAAACCCACCCGTGTTCCCTCAGTTCGGCATCTGAACCGAATTTCGGCCGAATGCCGAAGTTCGGTTCAAGCTGCTGAAATTCGGTTGAACCGAATGTGAACGGCCCATCCCTAGTTCTAGGACATGCTGGTTTCCGCACAATGTTTTCCTTCACCGTTTTGAGAGCAGTGGTGTTGAAATAATTTACACAAAGTAATGCGCATGTCTCCGTTTGAACAAACGACCTACAACCCGTAAGTTACGGCTGTTGCCACTGGGCCAGCAATGCTCTATAGATTTATAACATGATGATTTTTTTTTTATGTTATTTTGTTTTGGGGTCATCGCCCGACGAGATCCAGCTATGCAGCTGGACTACAAACTACCTTACAATGGGAAAATTGAATTAATATCAATATTTTTAACCGACTCCAAAAAAATTAGGAGGTACTCAATTTGACAGTGTTTTTTTTTTAATGTTTGTTAGCTCAGAACTTTCGACTGGGTCAACCGATTTTGATGATACTTCTTTTATTTGAAAGCTGGTGCATCCCGTGTGGTCCCATTTAAATTTCATATAGATCTGATGATCAGAGACAGACAACGGAATTCTTCAAAAAATGACAGCAAATCAACCGCAATTGCTGCTATCACATCACATACATATGCATTGTTTTTACCCCAACGATGATGACATTTCGAATTGGTGTGGGGTAGGTACTATAACTAAAAAGATAAAATTAAAACTTTTTCCAAAAAAACATCCGACTTACAAAAAAAACACTACGAACTGAAAAATAACTTTAATTTCGGAAGTCGGTGACTGGTGACATGAAAATTAAAATACATATCCAAAGACACCGACTTCCGAAATTAAATTTATTTTTCACTTTGCAGTTTTTTTGGAAGCTGGTTGTTTTTTTTTTGGACAAAGTTTTTTCTTATTTAACAACCATTGTTGAAATGCTTGTCATGTTGGGGGGGTTTGCCATAATCGCCACGCTTGGCAGGCGGGTTGGCGATCGCAGTTCTGGAGTTCTGCCGTTCTGGAGTGGCGACCGCGCACCGGAAGACGTAAAGTTGGAAGGCCTCCCACAAGGTGGACCGATGATCTTGTGAGGGCCACAGGAGTCCGCTGAATGCGGGAAACACAGAACCGGTCGAAGTGGCAGAGCTTGGGGGAGGCCTATGTCCAGCAGTGGACGTCTTTCGGCTGAAATGATGATGATGATGATGTATTTTAGATCAATAATTAATTCTTTTATTTCTGTGAGTAGGTCTGTACTAACACTTTTACATGTCAATCATATTTAAAAAACTAGATGAGGTTGTTTTTTTTTTTATTTGACTACTCTGAGAAAAAAGGCCGTAAAAAACTGAGAGGTTGGGTCAATTTCTCTTTTGAAGTCCAGACATAATCTTGGTCAGATCATGTATTGTACTTTATCCCTATTTCCTTACTAATATTATAAATACGAAAGTAACTCTGCCTGTCTGTTACGCTTTCACTCCTAAACCGCTGAACTGCTTGTCATGAAATTTGGCAGAGAATAGCTTGGGATATGGAGAAGGACATAGGCAATTTCACGATTACCGACATCCACGAGGCAACAGCTACGGGCAAAGCTAGTATGTTATGTATGTACTTTTGGAAAAAACAACTTGAGTTGACTTTTATGGGCACATAAATTATTCAGTTTGCACTACAGCTTCATACATTTTTATGACATTTTCAATTGTACTATTAATAATTCTGCAATCAACTTAATTTACATTTAAATAAAGTTGATATTTGTTTAATGTTAATGACATTAATTGGCAACAAAGATTTGATTAGACTAGGTATTATCACTTAATACTTGAACTGCAAAAACCATCCTTACTGCTTTAAAATAAAGATCTTTTCTCAAAGGCAAATTGTCTTCTGTAAGACTGTAAGTTGTGTTGTGTGGTTTTCCAGCTTACTACAATGTAAATATAATGCAATATAAATATAGGTAGGTAGGTAACAAAACAAAGTCAAGACTTTTTATAAATAAAAGAGATAAAAAGAAACAAAAATAACATTAAAGAGTATGTTGAACTCTCTTTGTTTAAAAACAAATACTTTTAGCATTTATTTTTGTAATGACCTTGAAATATCCTGTACATAAACAATGCAAATAAACATGTTTTTTTTTAGAACCTATGCTCCATCCAACTTTTATTGCTGCATTTAGAGGCAAAGGAATTAAGAAGCATAAAATATTAAAAGTATTTTTCAGAGCAGTTTATGACATAACAAAGATCTTTTTAAAGCATCTAAAACTTTTATCTTTATCTAAATATGTTGATATTCATGAAGTACTCCACAATGCCTTGTCTAATACCTTCTAGATTGACAGTTTTTTTTTTTTTTTTCAGTTGGAATTCAAAAGTACCTGTAACTCTTCGTCAGTAATATTTTTGCCACAGCTGACTGGCTTGTTATCCTCTTCGTCGTCACCTCGGGCTTTATAAGCTGCTGTCGCCGATAGCAGCAGAGTTCGTCTAGGCCGAAAAGTCTGTTTGAAGCATTGTATCACTTCCCGTACACTGCGATCCCGTTTACACCTCTTCACCACCGTACTCACTAAGTTACTCCGTGTCCATGCACTCCACACACGAAAATCTCGTAATATAAACCTTAGAGTGGACATACTGCCAATTTCCTTTTTACAAACATTCTCCAAAAACCCGTCGTACCACATCCATCTTTTGAATAGATATCGAGACGTTATTAAATAGCGAAACTGCACGTTATTGTTTATGGCCTGTTGTGGTAATACAATTTGTTTAAATTTACTACATAACATTTCTGTAGCGATTGCGAAATTTATAACCTCAATTCATTCGACCGATTTCTGAATGACAGAATTGACAGAATGACATTGTCGACATTGAATAATAGTGATGGCTTAGTTTACTAATTTACCTACTAGAAAAACATTTTGGGTTTCGAAAAAAAAGGTTGGAGCAGAGATTGATTCAAATTCACAAGGTTAAAGTTGTGGTACATCACCATCACTCCTACGTCATAATATATAACAAAGTCCGCCCGATGTGTCTGTCTGTCTGAACTAGATGTACTCAAAAACAACCGAACGGATTTTCATACGGTTTTCACCAATGGACGGAGTGATGATGGTTTAGGTGTGTAAGTAATTAATCAAGGTTTTGTGTGAATTTACTGAAACATGACAATAATTGTTGAAGACTTCAGAAATAATCATGCCGACTGGAGCCTTACTGGTGTGCGCCACGTAAACCAATAGAGATAAATGAAAACAATTTATCATGGAATTTTTCCTCATGAAAAGATCAATTGAACTATAGCAACCTAATACCGATAGACCATGACCTGAGTTAGGCCATACGATATTTTTTAGTAGGTAGTACGTTTTCAAGGGATAACTCCTGACCTGCACGCGGGCGAAGCCGCGGGAAATTTGCAAAGTGCTCCCCTGCAATGCAAAGCGTCCAAATATTGTTTAAAGGTATTCACGGTAATAGCTGTACAGGATATTCCCAGATAAAATAATAATAAAGCATTACAAAAAAAGAATATTAACGGGTCAAGTAAACTACCCTGGGTTACGACGCGAGGTAAATGTCGTAATTAATATATCCTTGTTTCGATAGGTGGGTTTGTTTGTCTGTTGTAGTTATTTGTTAACTATTTAGTCAATTTAGGACAATGCTCGTAATTCTAAGTTTACTTAATTTCAAATGAACGACCTACTAAATAATGATGTATTCCAAAAGAACCTGCTTTCAAGAAACTCATAATAATTATGTAGGACTATTTTTGAAGGAATGCTACCGCTTTTGAATTGGACTCCGCACTACGTACTGAAATGTTTCAGTAATCGTGCTACTAATATAAATGTGAAAGTTTGTATGTTTTAATATTTGTTACTCAATCACGCAACAACGCGCAACGCGGCAACGGCTGAACGGATTTGGATGAAAGGCACACAGCTAAATTATAACCTGGATACTTTTATCCCGATAATACGTTCCCGTTAGATAATTTTTGACCTCCACGCGGGTGAAACCGCTAGCAAAAGTTAGTTTACAATAAAGCTATCCATACTATTTACTAAATACAACATAAAGCGATTTCCCGAGTCGAGTTGAAATTTTGTCGTCCAAACAAGTCGAATGTGCAAATAAAGAACTACAACCATACCGAAATATGTTTATTTCCATAGCATGTATATTTGTTGTTTCACTCATTGTTTCCCACTAGATAAGACTTAAAAATTGTGTGTATTCCTTTGGCTAGAAGAATATCAATTTCGATTGCCTTGCGACAAGAAAAATAAAAATCAATATTTGTAGTTTTTAGTGCTGGCAACAGCAAACCGCATTTTTCTTCTTTCATTTCATCGACGGACGACTGCGCGTTCGTTCGATCGTTTGTTCAACGTCATCTTTTATCCCTGTAATGTCTTATTTCTACGTCCCACATGCTTAGGGGTAACCGAATAAAGAAAAAATCCAAGAATCCCCGCACTAGAAGAAAAGTACGAGCGACGGCAAACGTAAATGTGAACTAAAAAGTGCGTGAATAAAGTAACGAGGTTCTCGTCCGTCCGGTTTGATCTGGATTAGAGCAGTTTGGACCGCAAGTCGGGCTCCCTTCCCCTCGTATCCCTTTAGTAAAAAGTTTAGTGGTGTGTTATTTAGACATTATTTTAATTATATTTGTCTATTAGTGCGTTTTTGTGGTGTATTTAGTTAAATAAAACCGATCCAAAATGTCTGAAGAATCGTCAGCGGATCGCAATGTCGAAATCTGGAAGATCAAGAAGCTGATCAAGAGCTTGGAGATGGCAAGAGGGTGAGTAATTGAAAGTTCTTTTAGTGTTTCATTAAGTTTTGTTTGGGTTATGAAGTTTTCCGTGGCATGTTTTTCGCCACATGATTGGACGAAACTGCCAACAAGGCTGCGTCACTTTTCGCACATGCGCTTTTGTTGGATGCGCGAGTCGTGGGTTTGCTGACACGCTAGCAAAGAGGCCAAATTCGACCTTAACTGCGGGCTTATAGTGACGCGGGGGTTGCGTAGCGACTGTTGTCAGTCGTTGGTTATTCTAAGATTGCAACGTGCGCGGACATAGGCCGCCGGTGTACTCTTACGTCAAAATCCGATGTATGACTAACGATTTCACCACACGTTTAATTTTGGCCCTATGGTGTACAATTAATGCATCTACTTACCTGTTTTGCTACAGGGTTGCAAAGAGTTACGCAATTCGAATTTCGAATTGGTTATGTCTGTCTTGAAATTGTCTATTGACCACCAAATAACCCCATTTCTGAAGCCAAGCCATTGATCACAATAGATACTTCTTATTGTCAAATATTGAGTGAACTGTTTTGATTACATGAATTGACAAAAAAAAAACCACATTTGATTCAACAATAAAGTCATTTGATTTCAGAAACATGAGTAATTCTTAGTCATACAAAACAAACCAACAGAAAGTCAACACAATAATTATGCCTACAGTTGAACTACACAATTACTGACAAATGGTTGCACTGACCAGATGGGCCCACTCAAATCTGTATGGTTTTCTTTCTTCAAAATACCATTTCAGACACTATAGTTCTACTTTTAACCGTATTCAGTAACTTGACAGTTGAAGGGTTACAAATTGTAGAATTACTTACAGGTATATTTTGTTTTTCAGTAGTTAAGTAATTTATTTATAGTTTGTTTCTATTAGAAGAAAACAAAAAATGCATTACTTTTATTAATAAATTATTAATTATTCTTATATTCCATATCTTACAAAAGATTTTTTTAAGTTTTATAACAAAATATAATTAAACCGTTTTTATCATTCATTCTTCACGCAAAATCGTTCACTACCCCAACACTAGCTTTAGTAGGGTAATATTATTTTCTTGAACTGTCAAGTTACTGAATAGTGAACACAATTAAAAGTCATACTATAGACAACATGGTCCTCACATGATTGTCCGAGTTAGATATGCCTGGACTTTAAAGAGCCTGGGAACTCTTTCGGCCGTTCTTTTCTGAGTAGTTTGATAAGGCATGCCATCGTCATTTCGCTTTTGAAATGTGAGTAACTGGTTTATGTGTTAGTATAAATCTACCTACAGAAATAAAATCTACACTTACCAAGTGGCTGTTCGCTTCTATTCCTCAAGTGTAGAAAGCAAATTAAGTTATTATCTATCTAGCCTGTATAGTCCCATTGCATTGCAAAAGGCCTCCCTTTGCCTTCTCTGTTCTCTGCAGAGGTAGGCCAGTGCCTTTTTTTTTGGGTGGGAAATCATCAAATAACTTCTCCCGCTCTGGGTGGAGAGGGACGGCGTGTCAGACTTTTACTGACTAAAACCCACCCGTGTTCCCTCAGTTGCCTGTGTGCCAGGGGCCACGGTATCTCTTTCGAACACCCCCACCCCTGGCAGGCATCGGCCCTTGCGGACCCCACCAGTTGGTGCTGACATTCTCTTTGAGGCGCGCGTGCCTTATGGCGGCATCTTGTTGAATGCAGCTGAATACCAGTATTCTACATAGAGCGCTGCCTCAACTGATTTATCAAACATATCAACTCTTAAGGTGGAAGCTCAGGTGTAGTCTGCGAGCATTTGAATTTCACTGGTTACCCTGGCGGCTTCCACCTTAATAAACCGACAGTTGTTTACATCTCGTATGTAAATAAAAACTTATCTGTATGAACACATTAAAATTAACTGCCTGTTTAAGCAGACTAATGATTTCATGGAAGTATTTTGGTTGCCTTGGTAACCTTCTCCTCTATCTAATACCTTTAGACAAGCAATTCAATTTTAAGCAAGCAATAATTGTATAATCTGAATCTCGGAAACGGCTCCAACGATTTTCATGAAATTTAGTATGCTGGGGGTTTAGTTTTTAGAAAACGTGAAAAAAAAAAACATCCAGATATTGTATATTATACAGACATGTGTGCATTCTAAATTGTCGCTATAAGGGTCCACCTCACAAACACGATGTCCGTTGCGTTCCTTAACTCACGCCATAACGCCTGTATTTCCCGAACAGTTAGGCAGACGTGTACCGAACTACAAACATATTTCGCCAGTTATGCTTAGTCTACTTAGTTGAATACTCAATGCTCGGTTCAACACCGAGAGTTGAAAATCGGGTCCGCGATGAAATCTCGCCGCGATATTTTAACGTCGCTCGGTGCTACGTGTTCTAAGACCTTGTAATAGAGAGCTTTCTATTAGCACACGGGGTTACGCGATAGTAGCCATTGTGCAAATAGTCTTAAAGTTTAATATTCATTGCGCCATAAGATTACGTCAACAATAATGGCTGCCGAAGAAAACTTTAATTTGTAAAATAGTCACATGCAAATGAGAAATTTTATAATCATAAATGACTAGAAACTATGGAGCTGACGGAAGCGCAACTTTGCGTATGTAGATGTTCAAACATATCGCGGTGGGATTTTATTACGTCGACTAAGAGCGAAGATACAATGCTCCGTTGCGTTGCACTTGCGTCGATGCATCTCAATAATTAGAAAGAAAGAAAGAAAGAAAGAAAAGGTATTTATTGTGACTCGCACAGGAAGATCACATACTAAAATAAACACAATTGTACAAAAATGATAAAAAACAAATTTCAAAAATAAATAAAACAGAAAGTCCTGCACGAGGCCAAAAGGCTCCTACTCAGCATGATGCTGCGACATTTAAAAAGTGTCATTTAAAATCGCAGCGCTGGTATTCTGATAATTCAACGCATCATCGACGCCGCACTTCACGTGTGCTCGTTTTACCGCATTCACTGTCATCCTATCGTACCTATTCCCAGGCGTTTCCTTTTTAGGCGATAGGACGCAGGTGAGGGACTTCAACAAATTCCTGCCGTGCCCATTATCTCCCGCGTACAGTGTGTCGCACGTTTATGGTCACGGTTATCTTGAGCTGGCCTAGCGTAGTACGAAGAGACCAGCATAGGTGGTAGGGGGACATCAACGCGAATGATTCTGAATTCAACTTAGGCACGTTTAAAAAAAACACGGGGACGCGCACGGAAAATGTAGGAAGTATAAAGTACTAGCTGACCTGCCAGACGTTGTCCTGTCTTAAATATGAATATAATATTACGCCCTACATTTTTTTTTTCATAAGAACCTGCTGCTGACAAAAACAAACACAACAAAAAAAGAATTAGCAAAATTGATCCAGCCGTTCACGTGTGATGCCGTGACCAAGGGAAATAGGGATTCATTTTTATACATATATAAGATTATGTATGGAAAAGTAAAGACGCTTTGAAAATTTTCCGTCTACGATGACGTCAACGAGCACGAATTTCCATAGATTTTATGGCCATATTATGGTGGACATCCTTTGTCTACCATAAAATTTATATGGGACCACCCTTGAAGCATACCCTATCCATAAAAATATTTTTTGGAATCTATCCACTATTGACGGAGATTCGGCACGGTTGGCGCAGTGGTTAAGCGATTGACTGCTGCGCTGGGTGACGCGGGTTCGATTCCCGCACGGAACAAATATTTGTTTGACCTACAAGTAGTTGTTCTTGGTCTGGCTATTTGTGTATGTGAGTATAAATGTTTGTAAACGCACCCACAATACAGGAGAAATTCCTAGTGTGGGGCAACGCTTAAAAAAAAAGTAAAGATATCGCGTAACAAACATACGAAAAAAACATACAGACGAATTGAGAACCTAGAAATATTTTTAACAATCGTGAATCATATTTTAACCGACTATTACATATGGCTTTACAGAATTAGTTCATTCTATTAGTTCATAAAATCCCATTGAATTACTATTTCATGAAAGAAACATTAATTAGGATAAAATGAACTTAGAAGTTTGTCAATACAAATTGACGATTTTAATGACTATAATTTTGTAAATACATACGTGTTACAGTCGCGAATCATATTTTGTCCGACACAGCCTGATGCAGACCTGCAAATTACAAAAAAATAACCTAAGAAAATTTGAACATCGCCGGCTTCCCTGGCTAAATGCCATCACGACAGTTTTCTCGTAGTTTTGCACTGTCGAGACATTGCACTAGCCCCGGATCTAGGGGGGGGGGCAAACCGGGGCTCTTCTCCATTTTCAATAGTAGCAAAACACTATTAATTCAGTCATCATCATCATTCATTATTTCAGCCGAAAGACGTCCACTTCTGGATATAGGCCTCCCCCAAAAGGGGGGTTTTGCCATAATCGCCACGCTTGGCAGGCGGGTTGGCGATCGCAGTATGGTGGTAAAATGCATAGAGAACGCTGCTGCCCATCCTCTAGTCCCTTAGTCGCCGTCTACGACACCCACGGGAAGAAATGGGATGGTGCTATTCTTTAACGTCCGGCACGACACGGAACATTAATTCAGTAGCACAGCTGTATTCAGAACTCATAAAATCTTATCTGCACGTCGCGTGTCGCCAATCTAAGCATATTTCAAGGACAACCTTGACCGTTCCAAGTGTTCCATTTTATTGAAGTTTATAAAGAAGTGAAAGAGTTTCTCAAGTACACACGGCGAATAGTTAGCACTCAAATGTATCTGGGCTTTGTGCAAGCAGTTTGTATGAACTAGGCACATAAAAATCGAGTATCGGTACGAACGCATCTACCTACCTGTCTTTTTCCAATCGATTTTGGGGCCAGCTTCCAATTTGATCGGATGCAGCTGAATACCAGAATTTTACACAGAGCAACTGCCTATCTGACCTCCACAACCCAGTTACTGGGTAACACGATACTCCTTGGTAACACTGGTTGTATGACTACTATCTGCAAGAATTACATGCCGTGGTAAAACTATTAGCCAATCTGCAAAGTCTCAAGGCGAATCAGTGTGCCCAAGGTTCAACAGACGTATCATAAATTCAGTATTTCCACTTTTTGAGGCAATGAAGACTGCTTACTCTGCAAGTTAAAGGTAACTCCAGTTCTTTTCCGGATTATTTCATTTCTGCAGGCTTAGCAAAAGAACCGTAGAGCAGCGTTTTGTCGACGGAAGAGTAGACAAAAATGACGTTTCTCAGTTGACAGTTTTTAACCGAGAAAGGTAGACAAGCGATTTCTATTCTACGGCAGAGTAGAAATAGGAAGCGTCATGCTAAGCCTGCGGGGGTCGATTCCCAGGTCAGGGGAAGTGTTAGTGGGTTTTCTATCTGAAATTTCTCGTTGTGATGGCAATTGGCTCGCGCTGTAAGGGGGCGTCCATTAATTACGTGAGTAAATTTTGGCGATTTTTCGACCCCTACCCCCGCCCTTGTGAGATGTCGTGAGATTTGGCTCGACCCTCCCCCCCTCCCCATAATCTCACGTGAGATATTTCAAATACGTGGTTTTAGTGTAAAAACGTTAATCTGTGCTTATTTGCGTTGGATTTATGCGCTGCATTTGGCTGGCTTGGCTGGCTGGTGGTGGTTATACCATCGAGGGGCTACTGTGCTACTTTGTGGCGTTCGCATAACTGCGATAAATATTATTTTGTAGGATTTTGCCATCTGGGTGGAAAAACATGTTTCACATAATTTAACCCGGTTATCTCATAATGTTACATTGTTTCTTTGCGGGAAAAAATATAAATTACGTGATATTTACCAAGACCCCCCCCCTCTCCCCCACGTGAGATTGGGTGAGATTCGTCTCGACCCCCTCCCACCCCTAAACGCCTCACGTAATTAATGGACGCCCCCTAACATGGGATTTAAACATCAGTGGCGAAATGTGGGTTTACTTTGGGTACACCTGTGCCCAACGCTTCGGGGAAGCAAGGCGTGTTGTTATGTTAATTTCTGATTTTATCCAAATAGGGAATTTCGAGTATAGCCCGCTCCATAGCGTGTTGAGCGACCTTGGATTACAAAACCGAGTAAACAACACTTGCGTCAATGATCATAAGACACTATACCGCATTTATTATAGCTTTAGAAAAAAGAGGCTCGTAGAAGCAGGAGTGCAAAACATTTTATTTCAAAGTTCTAACTTTTTAGGTAGATTTAAAAAAAATAAAAAAATCCATTTATTTCAGGTAGGTACTCCCATATTCTCACAACCACAAGTTACAAATACGAAATAAATACAAATCACAATATAAAAATAAATACAATATCATCAAAATACAATGTTAAATAAAAATTATCAAGTGAAATGTCAAATAAAATAAAAATTTAAAAATAATCGGAAATTAATAATATGGAATACAAATAAAAATAAAAGTTTAGGGCAAAATCAGGATCAAAATAATAACATAAATTAATAAAAACAGCGGCAAATATCAAGACGCTCGTTGACATGCCCTGGCTATATGCCTACTACAACACTTCCTAATATAAGGGCAGTCCAATCGTCCAGCAATCATCACCAGGACAGCATTGGAGCTGACCCGCACCCTGCGCACCATGGACGCGCACCGCTTGCGCATTGTGGTGTGAAAACAGTCGGTGCGCGCTTCCGCAAACATGCCCGAGGCACTACAGAAGCGGGGCAGCCCCAATACCGCCCTGAACGCGTTGTTATACTGGACACGGAGGGCACTGTAACTCGCCTGTGTATAGCTAGCCCACAGGCTACACGTGTACAAAGAGGTGCAGTATATATTTAAGTTAGTACTAAATACTGAGATAAACGAAGTAAAAGTAATGTTTATTTTAATAATGTTCTAATTACAATAACATCTTCATCACACATTACAAACCTACAACAAAAAGAATGAATGAAACAAACAATCACATGATGATTTAAATCTAATTAAGATTTTAAGGAAGTAAAATATATATTTTTTACAATACTTTATTTTAAATAACAACTTACGACCCACAAATTCGTTGGTAAAACTTCGTCGTCATCAGCTAATTTAGTTACTCGGTGTTGTTCACTCCTGCTTCTTTTAGGTTTTTAGCATTGACACTTTAATTTTTTTGGCATTAATCGTAACTGCAACACGTGTAATGTAATTTTGTTACGAAGTGTACATTAAAAAGAACCTTTTTTAACTTCTGTCTAATGCTATTGTAAATGGAGTATAGGTACAACAAAAAAGTAGAATGTTTTGTGGCACAAAAAGTACATAAACTGTATTATTGCACCTCCATTATGCCTGCATATTTCTTTGTTTTGTCGTACAACCAAAATCGGCAGTTATGTTCTGAATGGCAAACTGATTCATCCACAAAGTAGATAGACTATTTTATTTGGTGCATACAAAAGACCCAACACAACATACAAAGCACGATGAGATAAAAACTAATTACATTAAAAGAATAAGGTGCCAATATACAAACAAAAAAAAAACAGTATGACATAAGAGAGAGAGAGTATGAGTTATTAAATTGTAAATCCGTAATTGGCTGTAAGATTAGTTTATTTATCTTATATGAAATTGTTAAAGAGCTGTGGATTTTGTGAATAAATAAATAAATAAATAAGTATAGTGATGACACAATTTGACGATTCAAATATCGTCGGCCTAATTCGTTAACTTGCTAAGTCCATTTTTTGGTAAAATTTACTTTTTACATCAGTTAAAAAGTTCAATCTAATATCTCCCGTATCGTTTAAGTAATAACTGCGATATTAGCCAAAAAAGGTATGGAAACCAACGGGATTTTCAGAATTTTGATTGCTAAATTAATTCCGATTTTTCTTTGTCTTGTAAACTATGTCAAAATGAACTTAGCAGGTTAACGAATTAGGCCGACGATATAACAAAGTGCGGTGTGTGTCTCAAAGTTGCACCAAATGGGACTAAAGCTCAGCATAATGTCAGGCAATTATACCTGACGCTGATATTCTGCTAGATCCCTGCAGTGACCTACGGACGTCGAGCATAAATGACAAATAATAATTCTCCTGCCCTATCTCAATCTATTTAAGGATGCCGCAACATATATTTTTCTTCCATAGTTCTCTATTAGTCGTAATCTCATTCAAGGGAGTGACTATCGAGATAACGACTCTAGCCATATGATCTTTCACACAGTCCAACCAACGTTTTTTGGTGTTCCCCGACTCGTATAGCCATCCACATCCATACTCAAAGCTCGTCAACAAAATAATATCGACTAGTATTCCAAAAACTTCGCAGACATGTAATAGACAGATGAGAGAGAACAAAGGCTGGTCCAGCCAGCTTGAAAGTTTACTACGTAATATACAACACGATTGCGTTAAGCAACGTGGGCAATACCAGACACGACACGTGGTGTTGAATGGGACCGACATTGAATGCGAGTGACATATGTTGGAACAAAATGTCTGCTCAACAGTGGTAATAACTCAATGAATGTTGTTGACCTATCATAGCCATTCCTATTGTTGAGTGTTATGATCAATTAACCCTCTGATCAGAATCGGTAAATCTAGTGAAAACTTTAAATTGGCAATCAAAAATAGCAACAACAAACCAACCCATTTATTTAGAGTCAGCATAAGTCACGTGTGTTTTTCTTCCATAGTTCTATACTAGTCGTCATCTCGACCAAATCAATTGACATATCATTGGACACAAAATTTAATGCAATAAGCCTTTCAGACACTGAAGAGGAAGTTTTAGAAAGATTTCTATCTAGATGGTTGCTTTTAGTCTAAGCGGAAGACTTACAAAGAACTATTTAATTCTATTATTGTCTAGACAAGACGCTCGCTCGGATAGCTGTCTTATACAAAAGAAGTAGACTGAGCTAAGCGTTGTTAGAACTACGTATCCGAGTACTGCCATTATACGGGCATTTGTGAGATCTGAGGTTGTGGTTCTTGGCTGTTTCAGTACTTACTAATTAACACACACATAAATATTATAGAGGCATCGGGAAAAGGTGTAAAGTTCACTCAACTCCCAAAGAAAAGAGAGGATCCTCCTTCATACTTAGTTCGGAAACCGAATAAATCTTATGCCCGAAAGTAATACAGAGTAGGAAACTCCCGTAACTTCGAACTTCGTGCTTGAGGAGTAGACTCCCTGAAGCCTCTATTCATACGTTCAGAGTGCCTGGTAGTTGCTAAGGCAGTGAACAGTGTATGAATAAGTACTTATATAGCTTCCACACGTACCGATAGATTTATCCCGGCTTACTCCATACTTTAGCTGTCAGGTAGCCTAAACGTGTGAAAACCGCCACGAGACTCACAAGCCCTTTCTGTGGGTCGCTAAGAAACTGTACGTATATACTACGTCACTAGTAATGAATGACTAAATGATCTATCATCCGCTGTCTACAACAATCCGGAATGTACCGTACAAAAGTATAGATAATACAGCACTCACTTCCTTGATATTCACCTTGGATGCGCGGGCGCAGGTTTGATCATGACATTGAACGCGATGCTCGGCGATAATATTATTACTGGCCAATTGTTTTATGTAACATGTAGTTGTTAAAACCGGCCAAGTGCGAGACTGAATTGCGCATGGGAGTTCTGTACTTTTTAACCGCCTTCAAAAAGGAGGAGGTCATCAATTCGGTGTTTTTGTTTTTCGGGCATAACTCCGTCATATATAGACGGATTTGCAATATTCAATTTTTGTTCGAAAGGGTTTTATTCCGAAATGGTCCTATTTAAATTTAATATAGGTCTGACTATGAGTTTCCGAGATAGACAATGGAACTCTTCAAAAATTGACAGCAAATCACCCGCGATTGCTTCTATTGCATTAATATTCATTGTTTTACCCCAAGGATGATGAAATCTCGAAATGGTCTGGGGTAGGGTACTATAACTAAAAAGTAAAAAATATAAACTTTAAAAAAAAAAAAAACCACCGGTGTCCGAAAAAACACTACAAAGTGAAAAATAACTTTAATTTCGGAAGTCGGTGACTTTGGATATGTATTTAAATTTTATGTCACCGCCTTCCGAAAATAAAGTTATTTTCGAGTCGGTTTTCTTTGGAAAAAGTTTTTTTTCTGTCTATACAGGAAAAGTTTTTATTCAGTGCGCAAAAACTGTAACCATGAATTCAGCATACCATTCTAGACTACCCAGCGAAAAAAAAATCGTCGGTTTTACAAAAAAAAAATCAGCTGTTTCATAGAAAAGTGCAATACCTAGGCGGTCAAAATGTATGCAACAGCTGTTTTTTTTTGTGTATCCAAGAAAAAATTTCTGCGCTGGGGGATCTAGAATGATATGCTGAATTCATGGTTACAATTTGCGCACTGGATAAAAACTTTTCCTGTATTATCTCAGCACGTATTACTGGTGTCCTGGTGACCAAATCTTTCCATTAAGAATTTGTCAGTATAGCAATCCAGTTAGACAGGATGTACCATGGTTAGACCGGCTGTCTTATTTGGGTTAGAACGTTGGGCCACCAAAGGGATGAATGAAAGCCAGCAATTTCATGCAGCTGATATGAAAATGTTAAGGGGAACCTAGTCGCGGGCTCGAACTCACTGGTGGGCCTGGCTAAAAATCACGCTGTCTCACCAGGCTTCGTCTCCAACAGAGGTAGTACCAGTGATGAGCAGTTAGACGCTAGTCTACACGCACAACGTTATTGAGTGAGATGCAGGATCATTTATAGTAAAAAAATCGCGAAAAGATTAAGAAAAGTCCTTTGGAAGATTGGGTTTTATGAAAAAGTCAATGCATAAATCAATGACCAATAAAGTTAATTGAACTTTGTCGGTACCGACTTGGTTTTGGAGATTTTACACTTCTTTTATTACTTAAACACGCTCAAAGTTAAGTAAAATTAGCAAGAAAAACGAATCTTTGTTGGCTCCTAACTTTTTAATGGGTTTTTATTTTAGTATTCTGTTTCCGTACAGATAATATTAATAATGAGGCAAAACGATATCATATTATACTTTGGATGTGCCTTGTCAGACAATGGAGTAAAACACTCCCGAAGTTTGTATGCAATAAATTTGGACTAGGTTCACCTTAAGAGGGATGTGTGGTGTTACACGGATGTATAGAATAAGAAATGAGTACATCAGAGGTAGTGTAAAAGTGGCACCGATAACTGAAAGTTGTGTGGAAATCGGCTGTCATGGTATGCGCATGTGATACGGAGGAATGAGGAAAATGTCGTGAGGAAAGTTTCGAGTATGAATGTCGATGGCTATAAGAGTAGGGGGAGACCAAAGAAACGATGGATGGGCTTTGTGAATGATGATATGGTTTTTTTTTTTTTTTTTTTTTTTTTTTTTTTTTTTTTTTTTTTTTTTTTTTTTTTTGGGTGGGAAATCATCAAATAACTTCTCCCGCTCTGGGTGGAGCGGGAGGGCGTGTCAGACTTTTACTGACTAAAACCCACCCGTGTTCCCTCAGTTGCCTGTGTGCCAGGGGCCGCGGTATCTCTTTCGAACAACCCGCACCCCTGGCAGGCATCGGTCCTTGCGAACCCCACCTATTGGTGCTGACATCTCTTTGAGGCGCGCGTGGAACACAACGCGCCGTCGACCCGGGCTTGGTCCTTACCGGACAGCGAGCTACCCATTACTCGCCGTCCGCAAGCCCGCGCCTACGGTGGCCGGGAATCAGCCTGGGATTCCCGACGCCCAGGGCTTCTCCCGCGGCGACTACGGCCGTGAGGGCGCATATACTGCCTCTCCCTCACGTGCGCCGCCTCCCTCTTTGCGAGCATTACTGCTTCGCAGAAGGAGGTGACGGCTAACCATTCACTCTCGCTCCGTACCATGGCCTGCACCAGGGCCGGACGCGAGAGATCGCCGCCGCCGATCGCCTCCACGAGGACACGGCGGTGCTCCGCCCAAGCCGGGCAGACCGCCACCGTATGCTCCACCGTGTCCTCAGGGCGATCTTCGCAATGGAAGCACCCGGGCGTTTCCTCCCGCCTTATACGAAACAGGAACCTCCCGAAACAACCGTGTCCGGTGAGGACCTGCGTCAGGCGGAAGGTGAGGACGCCATGCCGCCTCTCAAGCCACTCCTCAAAGAGGGGACTTACCGCCGCTATCGTGGCGTGCCCAATGATGATATGGTTAGAAAGGGTGTGACTACGGAGATGACGACTAATAGAGAAGTGTGGGAGAAAAAGACATGTTGGGCCGACCCCAAATAAATTGGAAAAGGATAATGATGAGCAGTCCAGGGTCTTAATTGTCATTTCCCTTTCGAGTAATAACGTTCTGATGTCATGTTAAGGTATTCATTTTACAGATAACAGATCAATAGTCCATAATAAACTTCGTATGAATAGACTCTTTTGTTTAAATCTTCTCTTTGGTTTCGTATTGAAACTCAATCTTATCCCTACAAATATAACTCTTGTCTGTCTGCTACGCTTCACACCTAAACCGCTGAACCGATGGTTCTGAAATTTGGCAGAGATATAGCCTGAGGCATCATCATTCATCATTTCAGCCGAAAGACGTCCACTGCTGGACATAGGCCTCCTCCAGGCTCCTCCACTTCACTTCAACCGGTCTTGTGCTTCCCACATCCAGCGGATTCCCGCGGCCTTCATGTCATCCTATCGGTCCACCTTGTGGGAGGCCTTCCCACTCTACGTCTTCCGGTACGTGGTCGCCACTCCAGAACCTTTCGGCCCTTTCGGTCTGTTTTGCGAGCAATGTGCCCTGCCCACTGCCACTTAAGTTTGGCATTTCTTCGGGCTATGTCGGTTGCCTTGGTTCTCCTACGGATCTCTTCATTTCTGATTCGATCGCGTAGGGAAACTCCGAGCATAGCCCTCTCCATTGCCCTTTGGGTGACTTTAAGCCTTCTGATAAGGCCCATTGTGAGCGACCACGTTTCTGTACCATAGGTCATCACTGGCAACACACACTGGTCAAAGACTTTCGTCTTGAGACACTGCGGTATTTGGGACGAGAAGATATTGCAAAGCCTTCCGAACGCTGCCCAACCGCAGCCCAGCCTGAGGCATAGAAAAAGACATAGGCTACTTTTATACGCGATAACCGACATCCACGCGGGAGGAGCCGCGGGAAAGAGCTAGTTTATTATAAAGATAAGAGCAATCCATAACGTTGACACGGGTGGTAGAGGTTACTACAATATCAGGCCGCAAACACTCGCAGATTAAATGGACGTCCCCCGCAAACAACAACATACGTAATGTAGGGTAAAGGTCAGAACATTATATTACGTCATCGGAGGGAGAGGTAGCATATGCGCACTCACGGCCTTAGTCGCCGCAGGAGACGCCCTGGGCGTCGGAAATCTCAGGCTGATTCCCGGCCACCGTAGCCGCGGGCTTGCGGACGGCGAGTAATGGGTAGCTCGCTGTTCGGTAAGGACCAAGCCCGGGTCGACGGCGCGTTGTGTTCCATGCGCGCCTCAAAGAGATGTCAGCACCAAAGGGTGGGGTCCGCAAGGGTCAATACCTGCCAGGAGTGCGGGTTGTTCGAAAGAGATACCGTGGCCGGGACCTAGAGCGGGAGAAGATATTTGATGAATTCCCACAATAAAAAAAAAAACGTTCCCACTTTTCGGACACAGGCCTCTTATCTGTGACACTTAGTAAAGAACACTCATCATCATTTCTCTAGCTTTTTACCAACTTTGTTGGGGTCAGCTTGCAGTCTAACCGGATGCAGCTGACTACCAGTATTTTACATGGAGCGACTGCCTATCTGAATTCCACAATCTAGTTACTAGGTAATACGAGACCCCTTGGTTAGATTGGTTGTCAGACTTTCGGGCTTCTGACGACCCGTAACGACTGTCAAAGATCCACAAATGACAGCCGGGACCAACTGCTTAACTTGCTTTCCGAGGCACGGAGGGGTCTTAGTATACAATGTAAAGATGGGTAAAGAACACTACAAAGTGAAAAACAACTTTTATTTCGGAAGTCGGTGTCCTTTGTTAACCGACTTCAAAAAGGAGGAGGTTCTATGTTCGGCTGTATATATTTTTTATGTATGTTCACCGATTACTCCTCCATTTATGGACCGATTCTCAAAATTATTTTTTTAATTGAAAGAGTTCCTAACGTACCGGGGTAACAAGTATCCTATGTGTTAATCTAGGTTCTAATCTATCATCTGTGTGCCAAATTTTATCCAAATCCATTCAGTAGTTTTTGCGTGAAAGAGTAACAAACATCCATACATACAAACTTTCGCGTTTATAATATTATGTAAGGATACCCTTTCAATGTTTATTGATGACGGGAGTTCTGAGGTAACAGATACGTTAAAAAAAACATACGATTGATTGGGGAACCTCCTAATTTCATGATAAAGCAATTATGATTAATCGCGTGTCACGCAATTAGGGTGCTGTAGGATGCGGGGAAAAAAAAACAAAAAAAAAAAAGCTCGCATACCGCACCGCGCCTCGTGTGCAAAACTGCTTAGCAACTCCGCTTCGCAAGCAAACATAACTTTCAGTTGCTAAGTAATTACGTATTCCAACTGTGTTATTAATGGGCCCAACGCATGGGAGGGAATGGTATTCTTCCTTAATTATGACTATAATTTACGTAAGTATTGTTAGGAGTTTTGGTAATACATAGGTCATGTATAGCAGTGTCATAGCAGTGGTGTAGCCACGGAAGAGAAAAAACATGGAATTGCAAAGTAGGCGTGGCACGCGTGCCACAATTAAGCGTTGTTACGCTAACTTGGTCCCAGTCGTGTTCTAACATCGCGTGGAGTTGCTAGTCTCGCGACAAATTTATTTTTCCGTAGCTATACCGTATTGTTCCATTTTGGAGCGCAAAAACGATAGTAAGAGAATAAATCTTAAAAATTGAGGTGTTTCGTACCATCGATATGTACGGTTTTATTTGTTTTCTAATAAAATCTTAGTTAATTTCAATTTACTAATAATTTAATATAACGTCTGGTTAAAATCAACCTTACATGATTAAAATAAAGTTTATTTTAGATTGATTGTATTCTCTATTTCATTCTGGAAAGTACTTCGCTACTCAATTAGTGATGCAGTCGGGTCGGATGTTGGTTTTATCGATGGATATCGATAAAAAAAAATTAGTCATTTAGTATTTATTGCAAATATTTATTGCAAAATAACATTACAATACCACTATAGGTCGCTTAACATTCATACACGAAATTTATTTTAAGAAGTGTATTATGTTGCATAGATGCTTTATAGCAAAAATGTAATCAAACTTTTACATAATAACGTAATTATTATAATTTTAATGGTGCCTGAGACGTTGCATTGCATTGACTAATCGGTCATTTCGGTGTGTAAGATCATTCAGTCATCAAACCGCCTCAATGACAGTACAACAAATATTTCAACGCCACTCCAGTGCCACTGAACAGTTCACCGTTTTCGAAAATCATTAAGTTTTTAATCAAGTCAGTTATCATGTTTTATTATTATCACTTAAAAATATGGATTGAATTGAAATTAAATTAAACACAGTAATATTTTTTTCTCCTGTTCATTGTTTTATTGGTATTGTTTTCAATAGTATTATTTTTATTTCAGTTATTTATTTTATTTTCAAATAAAACTACGTTATTCTTCCTACAGTTTTATTACTGAACTCTCAACAAGACACCCAATTTTTTGTTTAATTCAAAAAAAATATCTATCGATATCGATAATGTAATTAAAATTCAATGCATGTGCGGCATTGACCGAGTAGCAATAGATATCGACCTATGACGCGAATGTCGACCTTATTTTTATGCCAATTAAGTTTAAAATTGGGACTACTGAAAATACTGCCATCTATGGTCGAATAGCGGAATTTACTCGGCAATCGAATCTAGTTTGACTTTAGATTACAAAACGTTGTAAATACTTTCTGAGCGAAAGTAAAATAAATCCTATCTACAGAGCCTGAAGGTTTATTTCCAGATGTAGGATCTATGGCTTATGCTAGTTTTGACTTAAACTAAAACGACAAATCAAACGAATTGTTTATTTGTAGTGCATTATATGATTATCGGATTATGTGTGTGAGTTTGGCGACAACGGTTCCTATAGTAATTTTGTTGCATTGCAGTTCCACCTGTTTTTTCTCTTCCGTAGGTGTAGCAGTGTCATAGCAGTGGTGGCTTAGTGGTAACGGCCGCGACTTAGGAGTTGTAGGTCGTGCGTTCGAACCCAGCCAAGCGCATTACTTTGCGTAAATAATTTCATCACCACTGCTCTCAAACGGTGAAGGAAAACATCGTGAGGAAACCGGCATGTTCTAGAACCAAAAATTCGAAGACATGTGATATCTACCAACCCGCACTGGGCCCGCGTGGTGGATTACGGCCCACTCCCTCTCACGGAGAGGGGGCCTGTGTCCCAGCAATGGGAACGTTGTAGGCTGAGTATGTAGGTCATGTGTGTCGTTAAAATTCAAAGGTGTGGTTCTCGTGCTAAGCCTGCTTAGCACGAGAACCGTAGACAAGCGTTTTGTCGTCGGAAGAAAAGACAAAAGTGACGTTTCAGTTAGACAGTTGCCAGTTTTTACACGCTCTATATTAGCTTCACTTGTATGTATGTTTGTATCTAACCGACTCCTTAGAGCGCGATTTTGACCCACTTTAAACGGTCAGATTTCATTGAAACTTTGTAAACTTATCGAGGACCGATGACAATTCAATAATTTTAAAAAAAAGAGAAAAATTAAACAAAAGGAAAAAAACACGTTTTTGTAGTTAGTAGAACTATAAAATAGAAAATAAATAATAGTTTAAAAAACAAAAAACACGCTTTAAAAACCAAACTAAAAAAGAGAAAATAATTTAGTTCGATTAAAAAGCCTGGGGTGCTTGACATTAATTGATTATAAAAATACCTCAAAAAGCACCCCACGGTTTTTAATTGAATTAAATTATTTTCTCCTCTTTTAGTTTGGTTTTTAAAGCGTGTTTTTTAGTTTTTTAAACTACATATTATTTTTTACCGCGAAATGTAAACAAGCGATTTCTATTCTACAGTAGAGTAGAAATAGAAAGCGTCATGCTAAGCCTGCAAGACGTCATGTTCAGCCGTGTCGCATGCGACCTCTAGACCGATGAGGAAGTCTGAAAGTTTTTAATTACGGGAATTGACCTCGAGGGGACACCTTTACAAGTGTGTTACGCAATACTTTGAGATCCATTCTGTGATCCCATGGTTTTTGTTAAAAAAAGTACTGAAACCCAAGAAAATCTCAATAGGTCTCAAATCTAAGGCTGAGGCTACATTAGACCACGACGCGACCTGCGATACATGAGCGATTAAAACAAATAAATGAATGCTCCCGTAAATGGCTACACCGTACATCAATTATTACTAGCGATCTTTGATTTCTTTAAGTGATAGGAACAACATTACTATAATCACGGCGTTGGCTACATCAACATATCAGCGACCATCGCCGAATATATGCAGGGTTTTCGCTTATAATGTAGCCATACCATGATTATCTCGTTTCGCTCTTCCAGTCGCATCGCAAATCGCTACCTACTGTAGCCTCAGCCTAAATACAAAACTCATATTCAAATAGACAGGCAAATATTTGTTAAAATACTTTAAAGGTTGAGGGAAGGGAATTCTGACGATCGATAGGACGTCGACTGATTCTACCCCGTCAATCCATTGTTTGATTCAACCCTAACTGGGTAAGTAAGTAGGGTTAAAGCTATGCAAGCATCCGGCAATTTACGTTTGAAGGGTGTAACTAACACTCATACATTCGTGCCGTGTCAGAAATTCAAAATGGAAGGCCCGTCAATCTATAATTTAAAAATCTCACGGTGCAAGGTGAAGTTAGCTGTCATTGCACACGATGCCAGTGACACCAGTTGACACTACTGTCAGCTCAGTTCATGCTCACTTTTCTTAAGTTTTCACCGTGAAGTTTTGACAGAATAGACCCGTTGTTATCTACACTAATACTAGCTGACCCGACAGACGTTGTCCTGTCCATACAAAATTCCCATAGAAAATGTAATTTCAGTCTTCCCGATTTTTTGGCAGTTTTCTAATGCAAAAAAAAAAAAAAGATGTTGGCCGATTCTCAGACCTACCCGATAAGCACACGAAATTTTATCAAAATCGGTCAAGCCGTTTCGGAGGAGTATGGCAACGAAAACTGTGACACGAGAATTTTATATATCTACACTAATATTATAAAGACGGCCGGTTGGCGCAGTGGTTAAGCGATTGACTGCTGCGCTGCGTGTCACGGGTTCGATTCCCGCACGAAACAAATATCTTGTTATGACCTACAAGTAATTGTTCCGGGCCTGACTGTTTGTGTATGTGAGTTTAAATGTTTGTAAATGCACTCACAATATAGGAGAAATTCCTAGTGTGGGGCAACGTTGTTATATAAAAATTAAAAAAAATAGAGGAAAGATTTCGTTTGTAAAATTGTTTGTAATGGATATACCTACTCAAAAACTACTTAACCGATTTTAAAAATTCTTTCATATATGGAAAGCTACATTATTTCGGAGTAAGATGAGCTATAAATGTCACGGGAATGAAGTCGCGGGCGCAGTTCTAGTATCAAATAAAAATGAAAGAAACAGAAAAATTCGGGACACGCACAGGAAGTACAAACAATAAAGATAACATTAAAACTAACAAAACCATGAAAACAAAATAAAGACTAAGACCTCTGATTTTCTTTTCGCCGTTTCTTCTTAGGTTTCTCCACACTATGCCGGCCGGGGCATGCTGCCAACAAGGCTGGCGGCGTACTCGGTTTCTGCGGCAAGTGCGGCCTGCAGGATACCTGCAAGGCAAAAACCCGCCGGCTGTGCCGCCGGTATAGTGTGTATCGGAGCCTTTAGGGATCAGACAGCTAGGAAATCCAGACGCCATCTAGTTTATAAAATACTAGCTGTGCCCGCAACTTCGTCCGCGCCGAATAGTTATTTTTTTATATTAAACAAAAATAAGTAAAATTTTTAAAATAAAAGTAGCCTAAGTTACTCCTTATTACATCTGCTATCTGCTAGTGAAAGTCTCGTTAAAATCAGTCCAGCCGTTTCAGAGATTAGCCGGAATAAACAGACAGACAGACAAAAAATGTTATTTTAGTATATGTACCGTGTATGCATCCATATACATTTAGTAAAAAGTGGTTATTTTTATGTAACAAACAGACACTTCAATTTTATTTATCTATAAGTATGTATAAAGATTAGCCAACAAAATATAGACGTGTAAAAGTGTCTTAAAAAAGATCCACTTACTTATTAAAAAATAATAGTTTAAAAAACTAAAAAACACGCTTTAAAAACCAAACTAAAAAAGGAGAAAATAATTTAAAATACCTCAATAAGCACCCCACGCTTTTTAATTGAATTAAATTATTTTCTCCTTTTTTAGTTTGGTTTTTAGAGCGTGTTTTTTAGTTTTTAAACTATTATTTATTTTCTATTTTTTATTGGATTTGTAATGACGTTTCTTAGCTAGTTATGTATTGTCATCGGAACTCAGAGCGTGTGCAAAATTTCATCCTAATCGAGGACCGGGAAGTGGGTCAAATTAAGATTCCAAGATTTTCTTACATACATAGTTAGTTAAAAGTGAAGCTAATATAAAGCGTGTAATAAACATTTCATGCCTCTGGATTATGGGCCGCCAGAATATTTGCCACGTAACATAAAAATTACAATAAATACTACCTTCTTTCCAGAAACGGGACCTCAATGATATCCCTGATCATTCCGCCCAAGGATCAGATCTCGCGGGTGTCCAAGATGTTGGCCGACGAGTTCGGAACAGCTTCCAACATCAAGTCGCGAGTCAACCGACTGTCAGTGCTGGGGGCTATCACTTCTGTGCAGCATCGACTCAAGTTGTATACGAAAGGTAACTAACAAATAAATTAAACATTGAACATTTTTTCATTAGGGAACTTTAGATATGTCGTTATGAGCGATAATAGTTCTTATTGCAATCGGATACGGGTTAAAATCTGTTGTAATAAATTAGAATAATAAATGAGCAAGGATTGTCGTAAAAATGCAAATAAAATCGTATAAAATTAGATATGAACTATTTAATAATAAATAATCCATCACTGGATGCAGTTTGGCATTTGGAATTGTATGGTATATTTTTAATTATAATTGTTATTGAAGGGATAAACTGGTTTTGAAGATAATTTAGAGGTGACTTTGATGATTTTTTTGATGCATTAAAGTATGTTTAATTATGTTTTGAGTTCCATCACTGTATGCAAAAAAGACTTGAAAATATCAAATATTTTTTTTGCTTTCAAAATTATTTACGGTCAAAGAGATACACTTGTTTAAAAAAAACACCTTTTTGAGCGTTTTCAAGAAATCACTGCCTTAACACAATCGTGTGCGAGCGAATTTCTGCTAGCCTTTTCCATCTATGTTGAAGCGACCTCCAGTCTAACCGGATGAGCTGAATATCAATATATTACATGGATCGACTGCCTATTTGACCTCCACAACCCAGTTACTGGGTAACACGATAATACCCCTTGGAATTTCGCCCCGGATCCGGAGCGGAATTCGCCTCAGTTTGGCCAAACCTTGACCCTCTTTACCTTATCTTCTTACCTCATTTGTCCCCCCAATTTTGAACTAATCAATCAATCAACGCAGCCTATAGCAGTCCACTGTTGGACATAGGCCTCTCCCATGTTGCGTCACAACACCCTTTCGCCGCCTTCCGCATCCTGTCTGTCCCAACCACAGTTCATCTAGCTGGGGGGCGTCCCACGTTACGCTTGCCGATACGCGGTCTCCACTCCAGGACTTGTCTGCTCCACCGGCCTGGATGCTGGAGCTTGCTTACACTGCAAGCTCGGTAACTCCGGTTCTTCCCCGGATAATTTCCCTTTTATCCTTCAAAGAAACTCTGAGCATAATCCGCTCCATAGCGCGCTGAGCGACTTTGAATTTAGAATAGAAAACATTTATTCGACACAGACACAACACAACAGCAACAAACATAAAAAAAAGAAAGAGAACAATAAACATAACAATAAAATTGCAGTAAAATTGTGCTGAGCGTGCCCATACCGAAAGGGTTACCATCTCAGCATTTGCTGGGCGTTAGACACCCAGCGCTGGTTTTCAGTTGGCACCCCGCAGTGACACACGGACGCAGGCAAATAAAATAGATACATACTTGAATATTAGTAATAAAAATGTTTATGAATACGTGGACCAACCTAACTGATAGTGTCCACGTTTCGGCACCGTTAGTCATACATTGTGGGATCGGGTACGAGAAGACTTGACGAACTAATAATCATCCCCTATTTTTCTTTACAGTACCACCAAACGGCCTCGTCATCTACTGCGGTACCATCGTCACCGAGGAAGGCAAAGAGAAAAAAGTGAACATCGACTTCGAGCCCTTCAAGCCTATCAACACTTCCTTATACCTTTGTGATAACAAGTTCCATACCGAAGCCCTGACTGCGCTCCTTGCTGATGACAATAAGTTTGGTTTCATTGTCATGGACGGTAACGGAGCCCTATTTGGTACGCTGCAGGGTAATACAAGGGAGGTATGTATTGTTTTTCTAAACATTCTTAGAAGACTTTTAGTTTTTTAGTCAGATAGGAAAAGTTGTAACGTTTTTTAAAATAAATAATAGTTTAAAAAACTAAAAAACACGCTTTAAAAACCAAACTAAAAAAGGAGAAAATAATTTAATTCAATTAAAAAGCGTGGGGTGCTTTTTGAGGTATTTTTATAATCAATTAATGTCAAGCACCCCACGCTTTTTAATTGAATTAAATTATTTTCTCCTTTTTTAGTTTGGTTTTTAAAGCGTGTTTTTTTAGTTTTTTAAACTATTATTTATTTTCTATTTTTTAGTTCTGCTAACTACAAAACGTGTTTTTTTTTCTCAATTTTTTTAAAATTATTAAATTGTCATCGGTCCTCGACAAGTTTACAAAGTTTCAATGAAATCTGACCGTTTAAAGTGGGTCAAAATCGCGCTCAAAGATTCCGTTACATACATACATACATACAACCCGAGCTAATAAAAGCGTGTTAAAAACACGTATAATTGTAACGTTTTTTTTAAAAAACACGTATAAATTCCGCGCGCACATTTTCGTTCGATGTTATCGCGTGGTCACTCGCTTGCATGATGTTGGATGAAACAACAAGCTTTTCAATCATGCTCACGTTGACTGTAGACGGACTGAGAACTAGCGGCTACCTGGCTACCTCTTAACCTTTTGACCGCCACAGTCACAAACCAAAATGTGCCCGGCACGCCACGGTCACGACTACATGACTGCGGCTTTATTTATTTATTCGTAAATATAGCCGCTTGGCACCGAGGGTACGTTTTTGTTTTTTTGACGAGGCGGTCAAAGATTAAGGGGGAAACGCCAGGGTGGGTAGTCAGCTAAATTCAAAGTTACGTTTTTTTTTGTTTTTTTCAATTTGCATGTCAGCGTCCGGCTGTATGTTAATTTTAATAATTGTATAAAGTTATCTGTTATGATGGAAAATCATATATTTTACCTTGTTCCAACCTACTAATAATTTTATTTTGGGGTTTAACAATATTCAATATTTTTTATGTGTTTCAACGCTAATTTCTTTTAAAATACTTAATCTACGCGGATGCCTATAAATAATTCATCATTTTTCCATGTTGTCAAATAGCCTATATAGTAAGAGACAGCAACACGCTAATTAACCACCATTCTATTTTTCCAGGTCCTCCACAAGTTCACGGTCGACCTGCCGAAGAAGCACGGTCGTGGTGGTCAGTCGGCCCTGCGTTTCGCTCGTCTGCGTATGGAGAAGCGTCACAACTACGTGCGCAAGGTCGCCGAGGTCGCCACCCAGCTGTTCATCAGCGCCGACCGCCCGAATGTCGCTGGGTTGATTCTGGCTGGTTCGGCTGACTTCAAGACTGAACTTTCACAGTCTGATATGTTTGATCCAGTGAGTGTTTATTTTCGTTTATTTATTTACTGGCCATTTTGGCTGTGTAAACCTTTTAAGGTGAATGCGCAGTGGTAGAGCACGAAATTCAAATTTTGTTACGTTTTTTGCAATTTTCAGGTGAGTGTCAGCTTGTTACTTGATCAAAACATGATTTGCGACTATAACATGTACGTATTTACAGATTTATAATCATTAGAATCAATAATACATCATTCTAAGTTAGATTTGTTCCATAAGAACCAATTTCTTATGGAAAAGTGCTTGTGGAAGAAATCTAACTTATAAGAGATATATTAGACATTCGAATGACTAAATTCTGTAAACCCGTACCTGTTATATTCGCAAATCACATTTTGATCAGGATACAACCTGATACTGACCTGAAAATTGCAAAAACGTAAGAAAATTTGAATTTCGCGGTCTACCACTGCGCATTTACCTTAAGGGGGGCAATTCTCGTAAATTTAAGAACGTACACAGTCTGATCTCGGTCTCAATATGTCAAAAATACCTCGAGTTTCCATACATTTTTGACATTTGATGGTCGCCGAGATGAGACTGTGACTAGATTTTGCACGTTTTTAATTACGAGAATTGGCGTTCAGATCGTCACACCACCTTCGCCGTGGTCTGCCCTCGATGGCGATGCCCTTCCTCAGGCGTTCAGTGAGTGTTGATCTTCGGCGACATGGCCAGAGAACGCACAGGACAGGGACGTTTGGAAGGAAGGTCTTTTCCTGCAGCGGGTCACAGATTAGGTAAAAAAAAAAACACAATTACCTTTAGAGAGACTATCCTTTGGCCGACTAGTTTGCTTTCGGTTGAGCTCGGGTGACATCGGTAATGTCCGTGACTACGATTTCAGCTCGTAGGTGCCGGCTCGCGGCGCCCGGCGACCAGGCGGAATTGTCACGACATGTTTTTATTTGCTTTGTATTTATTCTATCATAGTTTAAGTGCGAGCCGGCGTTTCTTTCTATCCTCTTCTAGATTGCACTGAAAGTAAACTGTAAAACTGATTCTATGATAAAAATAATTACAGTAAAGATTTCAATTCAATCACAGTCTTTAAAAAAAATTAACATATTAATACGGGATATGGATACGGATATCCGTGGGAGAAAAAAGATCCGTATCCCTATCACTTTTGACGGATTTACCTTACTATTACCTTACTAATAATTCCAAATTGCATTACTAAACTTCTTTTATACATTTTTTTAACTCGTACAACAAACACAAACGTTATCTATGCTGCCCAGTGTCACACTAAACTATAAATAAAACAAACAAACGAAAGACCTGCATAACGCAAGTCGAAACATATCCTGTCACGCAAAGCGTCAAGTGGCGTCAACTATCTTTTCAAGGTTAAGAGGGGAATCACGGCGATAAAAATAGGGCGTTTTTTGTAATTTTTAGAGGGTCATATTTTCTTTACTAATTTGTTGCTAAAAAAAAGAAAATGACAGGGGGGACGTGTTTACAGCAAACCTTGATTTGATGAAAAAAAAAATTGCTCTAGAGGCATTATTCAGGAAGAAAAAAGGGGAATACATTTGTATGGAGAATCGCACGCCCTGATCCCTCTTAAGATCTGTATCCGCGGATCGTGACGCCAATTATCCGGATCCGTATCTGCGGATCTACATTTTTAATGATCCGACGCATCACTACTAGTAACAACTAATATAATGACACAACATTTATCTTCGGCAGCGTCTCCAAGCCAAGATCATCAAACTAGTGGACGTGTCGTACGGCGGCGAGAACGGGTTCAACCAAGCCATCGAGCTGGCGGCCGAGTCGCTCCAGAACGTGAAATTCATACAGGAGAAGAAACTCATTGGCAGATACTTTGATGAGATCTCACAGGTAATTACTAGTTTATATGCATGCTTATCTCCCGATAAAAGCTCTGATAAACCTATACTCCATTTGAAATAAGATTAGACATTAAAATAAATCTTTTTTCAGTCCGTTCAATTGATAGTGACTTCTATTGCGTTGGTAGCATGATAAATGGCAACTGCACAAACAGTTGGTATTGTAACCACTTTTTTGCTTTTAATGTCATCCTTATGCCTACGGAATAGAAATCAAAATCGGATGAACGGTCTGTAAAAAATGTTTTTTTAAATTAAATGTCTTATCTTATTTCAAATTTAGTATAGTTATTAGCCACCGTGCGAAGCCGAGACGGGCTAGTTGCCCGTCTCGGCTTCGCACAAAATCAGCTGTTCCATACATTTTGTCGATTTAAGTGAACACAAATGTTTGGAACATCTGAATTTATTTTTCGCGATTTCAAGGTTGGTCGATTGCAATTAAATGAAAGGAAATTTAAAACTCATATTAAAAGTAAACTTTGTAAACTAGCGTATTACAAATTAGAGGATTATATCCAAGATAAGAATGCTTGGAAACATGCTGGTCCTGCTCCATAGGACAATCTAGAGTCTAGACAAAATCAAACTGGTTGCTAATTGAATTGTATATTTTATGACATTGATTTACACTCAGTGATTACTTTAACTCACACACTGACTCATTACTTGTTAATATTGTAGGAAAATCGTACCTATACTTACTTTTACGATGTTTGTAAATGTGTGAACACCATGTATCTATCACTGAATTAATTTATCTGTATTGCTTCAATTTGATTCTATTTACCTATTTTGGTATGGTAATTTTATTCTGGGTGCATTGTTTTCACACATAATCATATAATGAGTGTACTATGTTAAATATTGTACTTGAAACATTTTAAAAGAGTAACGGTGGAGTTTCTTGCCCACTCTTCTCCATACGAAACTACATTTTGGAAGGGGCGACTAGAATCAATTCTATTTTAATGTAAATGTTGACGTTCAAAAGTACCGTTTAAGTGCCTATTTGAAATAAATGCTTTGACTTTGACTTTGGTCCCATAGAAAAAATTGTTCAAAATGATGAATACAATGACCCCTTTTCGGGTTTAGGGTAAACAAAAACTAATGTTGTATTATCCAATAGTGATACATTCTCTCCATGTTACAGGACACGGGCAAGTACTGCTTCGGTGTGGACGACACGCTGCGCGCTCTAGAACTTGGCGCCGTTGAGACCCTGATCTGCTGGGAGAACCTCGACATCCAGAGGTAAGTCCTGGACAACTCAGTCTCCATTATTTTATAATAATATTTTCATTATGACTAGTTGAGGTCTATTGAACCGCACCGTAATTGCTAACAATTGGTGGCCTCATAAGAAGGCTTAAAGTCACCCAATGGGTAATGGAAAGGGCTATGCTTGGAGTTTCCCTACGTGATCGAATCAGGAATGAAGAGATCCGCTGGAGAACCAAGGTAACCAACATAGCCTTAAGAATTGCCAAACTTAAATGGCAGTGGGCAGGGCACATTGCTCGTAGAACAGATGGCCGATGGGGCCAAAAGGTTCTGGAGAGCCTCCCTCATTGAGGTGGACCGTTGACCTTGTGAAGGCCGCAGGTGTCCGCTCGATGCGGGAAGCACAGAACCGGTCGAAGTGGAGGAGCTTGGGGGAGGCGTATGTCCAGCAGTGGACGCCAACGAACGTAAAAAGTAGTTGAGAATAGATTTTTTTTGAATGACATTCAAAATGTCTAGCAAAAAGATTTGTCAAATAAAAACTGGCCGCTGTACAATATCAAATACAACATATTTATTACTTATGGTTATAGCAGCCATAATAATTCATACTCTGTGAAAATGTCAAGTGTTTTCCTATTTTGGTTTTTTTTTTTTTGGGTGGGAAATCATCAAATAACTTCTCCCGCTCTGGGTGGAGCGGGAGGGCGTGTCAGACTTTTACTGACTAAAACCCACCCGTGTTCCCTCAGTTGCCTGTGTGCTAGGGGCCGCGGTATCTCTTTCGAACAACCCGCACCCCTATTCATACACTGTTAACCTGCCTCTGGGTGGAGCGGGAGGGCGTGTCAGACTTTTACTGACTAAAACCCACCCGTGTTCCCTCAGTTGCCTGTGTGCTAGGGGCCGCGGTATCTCTTTCGAACAACCCGCACCCCTATTCATACACTGTTAACCTGCCTTAGCAACTATTATTATTATTATAAGCCTATTATGGTTCACCCAGTTCTCTGCGACGGAGCCTAAAAGGAGGATAACGTTAATTGAATGTTACATTCTTAAACACATATACCGCCAAATTTTCCAGATACGTGCTTAAGCTCCACGCGACCAACCAGGAAACAATCTTACATCTGACGCCCGAACAAGAGAAGGACAAGTCTCATTTTACTGATAAAGAGGTTATTATTTCTAAGTCACATTTCACTGACAAAGAGGTGATTATTATTTTTTTGCTATTTCTTCCGCTTTTTTTTCATTAAGTACTTCATTAATAGGTGAAATCATATTTTTTCGGAATAATCAGGATTTTTTTTTGCGTTTCTATTTTATCTTTCTGTCACTTATTGGCGTACTTGGAGATGTCGCTTTTAAAGTTTTCTACCATCCAATTTTTGACCAGTATACGCGGTGGCACGCACATCGGCGCGCAAACTGCTACCATGGCTCAGTCAGTACATGATTCTGAAAGACCCTGCGATGAAATTATTAGTTGATGACTAAAAAAAAAAGTTTATGACCCCGTAGACAATACTAAGCGATCAAAATGTATGAAAGAGCAACGTTTTAACTTCAGCTTCACTTTTCTATAACACAGCTGATTTTTTTTTATATAACCGACGTAAAATTTCTGTGCTGGGGGGTCTAGAATGAAATGCTGTATTCATGGTTACAGTTTGAGCATTGAATAAAAACTTTTCCTATATAAAAAAAAAAAGTATATGGTATTGAGGTAGATCAGGCAAAATGTAGTCGGAAAATGTTGGTTTTAATGAAATAATAAAATAAATTTTAAAATTCAATTCAAATATTTTAGTTTTTTTAATCTGTTATTGAACACCATGGAAACTATAGCCGCCATGTTATTACGTCATACCGCTGTTTAAACTAATCAACTGAACAACTTTGTACTTTTAATATTTTCCTAACCAAAGTAATTTTTATTGAAATAATATCTTACATTCAGGAACAGCAAACCAACGATAAGTAGAATAATCACTCATTTTCTTTACTTATAAACAATTATCATACAAAATATCAGTGCATTTGTTTGCACACAGCAAACTGACGTCATACTCACAGAGCAATGTAGCATCCACTGCGTCCAGCGTTTTCGTCAAATTACGCCCGAAATATATGAAAATGTAACATTTTAAATGCTTTTTTGGGGCACTAATCGATTGAATAATTTTTTTGTGTTTTTTAAGTGATTTATTAGCATTTTAGAATCGAATTAAGACACTTTAAAAAAATTGGGTTTATTACCCTATTATGCTAAGATTATATTGGTCAAATAATAGTTAATTTATTGATAAGTGATGTCTTCGAATACGCAAATTCGAGGTGTCGTCAGCTAGAGCGAGATGTCCGCTCGCAAGTATTCGCATTCATTCGCATCGTAAACGAATTACGTGCGAGTTGACTTCTCGCTCTAGTGAATTGCACTTCTGTGTGACAGAAAGGGATATAGATACAGTAAAATTACTGACAAAGCGTTTAAACGTGATTTCATCTACATACATCCCATATTTTTTGTTTTTGGTGAAAACCATGTAGAAATCCATATACTGTAGTTTAGATGTAAGCCCACACACAAACACGCACAAAGCGACTTTTTCATACTATGTAGAGTACATTCCGAATTATGGTATAATCGCTCTCAGCGCTCACATCGATCATTTGCGTTCCGATGTAGATATGACAGCTGTGAGCTGTCATCATTTCGGAATGCTCGTTAACGCGCTCACAGTTGTCGCTTAACGTCAAATCCTATTAACACCATTTAGAACTTGTATACACCACAAATTTCTTCTTCTTTGGTTTGATGGCGACTGTAGCCAAAAGCACATTATATTGTTTTGAAAATCTCATGTCAGTTTAGATATATGTTGCAAGTCAAAACTAATAACGACAATAGTCGTTTGAAAGCGCTCACGGTGATATTAATTTGCCACGGTCGGCGTTATCGCAAGATGACGCATGTCGTGACATAACGCTAATTTGGAATGTCAAATCGATTACACCGCAATTCGGAATGCGCCCTTAGAGACTGGATGACAACAAGCAAGCACACGGCTGCAATACTAGAGGTAGCGCAGGCGCATCGTTTATGCAGAAGCAAAGCTCAAGTTCCCCATGTGCCTGTAACTACACTGTCTACCCTTCAAACCGGAATATTGGCTGCAGAATTACCCCACATTAGGCAAATGTCAAAAAAGAAATCCAAGTACTGTTTGTACGCTATTTTGCCTTCCGTAGTGAAGCTATTATTGTCAACTTGCCCTGGTAGATTCAGCCACCTCATGCACTGAATTACAGAAAAAAAAACGTTATAACATTCGAATTTCGCGGGCTATTTAGCGCATCCTCCCAGAATTAGAAAAAACACTTACTATTTGGCCAAGTTCAGGTGAATCTAATAATACAAACTTCGAGAGTGTTTTTTGCTCCACTGTTCGCCAATGTACATTAAAAATTAAACATAGGTATGGCTTTGTCTAATTATAATATTGTCTGTGTGGAAACAGAATATGTACTAAAATCGAAAGCCATAAAAAGGTTAGGAACCAACAAAGATTAGTTTTTCTTGCTAATTTAACCTAACTTTGGGCGTGTTTAAGTAATAATAGAAGTGTAAATATCCAAAACCAAGTAGGTACCGACAAAGTTCAATTATCGAAAAGTTCAATAAACATTGATTTATGCAGTGGTTTTTCTATAAAACCCGATCTTCCGCAGGACTTTAATTTTTTACGCGCCTGTTTTACTATAAATGATCCTGCAACTCACTCAATAATAGACTAGCGTATAACTGCTCATCACTGATCACTGATATTACTTCTATCGGACACGATGCCTGGTGAGACAGCGTGCTTTTTAGCCAGACCCACAAGTTATTTCGAGCCCGCGACTTGATTCCCCTTAAGGAGTAAGTTTAAATTAGTCATCATCCCCATTATGGTTCCAATACAACAAAATACATCCTCTGGTCTGACCACCGTAGGTTAAAACAAAAAGGACACACACTACACATACCACGTTAAACTTACAGTAAATATCATCCCATATTTTCTCTAATTTCCAGAGCGGTGTTGAGCTCGAGCTGGTCGAATGCCAGCCGCTGCTGGAGTGGCTAGCTAACAACTACAAGTCCTTTGGAGCCACGCTTGAGATCATCACCGATAAGAGTCAGGAGGGAAGCCAATTTGTGAGGGGCTTTGGTGGCATCGGAGGTAGGTTTTGTCATATTTTTTTTAACATTATTTGGTTTTTTGTAAGTCTTAAGCTGGTAATTTCTAGCTGGGTAGAGCGCTGTGATCAGTACGTCAGTACGGGATGGACATTTTGAAAATGTGAAGGAATATATTTGTCAAAATGACGTTTGTTGTAAATGTTCAGATATTTTTGGTTAGTTGTGTGTTTTGAAATAATTGACCAGCATCTGCACAGATATTAATGAAGTGATGAATGTCAGATATTAATGGTAACTTGTAGTGTATGGAACTTATTAATATTTTAAATTGTTCAGAAGTATTTGGTCACCTTGTCTTCATATATCTGACGGCGGAATTACCACCAAAAAGTCCTGTGCATATTATCCAAGTTATAAAAAAAAATACTGGTTGCAGCAAACAATGAAAAAATTAAAGAAAAAAAAAACAGTGGCATATAGTTATTTAAGTACTAAGCTGTCTAACAAAAGATGTCAACGAAACCCTAAAAAAAATAGAAAAGCGGATGTGTCATATATATAGAATCAATGCAGCAAAAAGCACCAGGCCAACAGTGTTGCCACTCTCGTTTTCAACTTAACCTATAATTATCTCTCTTTTGACTCATAATAAGACGACCCAACGCCTTGCCCAGCTAGAAATAGAACATGAACAAATATTTATAACGATCTTAATTATGATATTTGAAAATAATACAAAATTTAATGACTAACATAAGTGCTTTGTATCCACACAATTGGTATCAGTATATTAAATGTATGTAAGTTTATTATTATTATAAACATCTTGGACATATCGATAATTTTACTGTGTATTTTTAACATTAATACAGAATTATATGATGGAGTTTGACGCTTCAATCATTAGACACAAAATATTGAACAGGGGATCCCCGGGATCCCGCATGGTGGTTAACAGCTCAGTTATTATCACAGACAAGAGGCCTGGGTCGCAACAGTGGGAAAAATATCAGCTAATTATATAAAAGAGTACGACGATCCCGTAGTCACGCGGACGGTACCGTCAACCGGGGTGAATAGGGATGCACGGGTGAATAAATAATACAGTTTGTTGCCAAAAAGGACTCCAATATGTTCATCATCATCATTTCCGCCGAAAGATGTCCACTGCTGGACATACGCCTCCCCCAAGGTCCTCCACTTCGACCGGTCTTGTGCTTCCCACATCCAGCGGATTCCTGCGGCCTTCACAAGGTCATCGGTCCACCTTGTGGGAGGCCTTCCCACTCTACGTCTTCCGGTACGCGGTCGCCACTCCAGAACCTTTCGGCCCCATCGGCCATCTGTTCTGCGAGCAATGTGCCCTGCCCACCGCCACTTAAGTTTGGCAATTCTTCGGGCTACGTCGGTTGGCTTGGTTCTCCTGCGGATCTCTTCAGTCCTGATTCGATCACGTAGGGAAAGTCCGAGCATAGCCCTCTCCATTGCCCTTTGGGTGAGTTTTTGGTTCGCTGTACCAGTACAGTGTTCTAATAATTATGCACCGGGCGACGTCATTACGTCAAAGCCGGCTGTCGCTGAAAACCATCGCTGGGGCTCTGTCTTGCATAGGGTCGCAGCATAATGCTGAGTGATAGCCGTTTTGCGTGGATGTGACGCATGTTTCCCTCAACCTTTTCTTATTTTATTTTTTTTGTGTTCCTGTCCTTTTTTGCGTCATGATTACCGCAAATAAACGTTTTTCTTTCTTTCTTTTCTTGAAGCCTTCTGATAAGGCCCATTGTGAGCATTGGCTCCAAATTGTTACCAGTATTATAAATAATAAACGATGAAGTGCTCTTGTTGGCAACAAACTATATTATTTCAACGTTAAAATCAATATTAAAGTTCATCCCGATTCACACCGGTTGTAGGTTGGTTGGTAAGGATGTGTCCTTACAGCATTGCAGCTTCAAACTCCATTCAATCCGCTTTAAAACTAATGCCTTATACAAAATACTAACGAACTGTCTTGTATTTTTTTCTCCTACCCGCCGCTCGGACGCCGTGGGACACACACGTAAATATAACCTCTTTAATAGGCATCTTACGTTACAAAGTGGATTTTCAGTCTCTGCAACTCGACGAACCGCTAGACGACGTAGACTTAGACGATTATTAAAAAAGAAACGTTTCACTTATTTGAGAAAAAAACATAAAAAAAACACCATTTCGACTCTTTAGGATTTAATGCTTGAATTTTGATTGTGTTCTTCGGTCGCTTGGGCGTGGACGCTGCGTTTTTTTTTATGTGGGTACTGAATGTTGGCAACATTGCTAATAACTGTCAGATTATTTGCTGGTCTGAATGTTGGCAACATCGTATACATATTATATAGCTGTCAGATATTTTGCTGATTCATAAAAACCTACTTATGTTGGGGTCAGCTTCCAGTCAAACCAGATTCAGCTGAATATCAGTATTCTACATGGAGCGACTGCCTAACTGACCTCCACAACCCAGTAACTGGGTAATGCGATACTCTTTGGTAAGACTGGTTCTTTCGGGCTTCTGACGGCCCGTAACAACTGTCAATGATAGCTGGGACCAACGGTTTAAAGTGCTTTCCGAGGCACGGAGGGGTCTTGGTATGTATAGATGGTCACCCATCCACGGACCAACCTCACCAAGCGTAGCTTAACCTGATCGATCGACCCGTCCGGCTGTCATTACTTGGCCAACAAATTCATCAAAACAGCCAAATATTTCACTGCTATCTGTGACGTTGTCAATTTTGATATTACTGCTACAAATCACGGAGACAACTCGGCTGCTACTGCTAGAGAAGGCATTGTGAAGACTTTCCGAACAAACCGAGCTTGTTAGTGACGTCACCGTTGACAGTGCCTCTGACAGTCAATTGCGCTCAGTTGCGCCAAATTCGGGTACGAATATTAACAATAAAGGCGTTGGTTAATTTCGTGTTCTGTGGGGGGTGTCTTAATACTAAAGGGACAGTTTTCACAGTTAACGGTTCAGTTTAAGGTGTCTTAACTTTATTAGTTTCATATTTATTTTGTTTTCTTGTTATTGCATGTGTTGTTGTGTTGAATTAAAAGAATGAAATAAATAAAGATTGGAGGCACGTCTTATATTGAAAACTGTCTCTGGTATTCAGAAGCTCTTTTAAAACTAACCTCTACCTTCAAAACAAGAGTGAACGTGGTCATGAAGCAGGTCCATTTAGTAATTTAAAAAAAAAACGACTTCCTTTTTTGAAAAAGAAATAGAAGCGCATTGTTTCCCCGTAGGCTTGTGGCAAAGTACAGCCACATTTCGCCAGTTATGTTAAAGTCTCATGTAAAGCAAGCGGCAGTAGTCTAATGGCCATGGCGTCGGCCTGGCGAGAGGTCGTGAGCTCGATTCCCACCCATTGCACTATTGACGTGAACCCACTCCAGACACAAGCATAACTATACTCCATTTACAATATCATTAGACAGAAGTTAAAAAAGGTTCTTTTTAATGTACACTTCGTAACAAAATTACATTAAACGTGTTGCAGTTACGATTAATGCCAAAAAAAAAATAAAGTGTCAATGCTAAAAACCTAAAAGAAGCAGGAGTGAACAACACCGAGTGACTAAATTAGCTGATGACGACGAAGTTTTACCAACGTATTGTGGGTCGTAAGTTGTTATTTAAAATAAAGTAACTATTGTAAAAAAAAAAAAAAACATTTTAATCTTAAATTTAAATCATCGCGTGATTGTTTGTTTCATACATTCGTTTTGTTGTAGGTTTGTAATATGTGATGAAGATGTTGTTATAAATAGAACATCTAAAATAAAAATTACTTTTACTTCGTTTATCTCAGTATTTAGTACTGTCTTAAATCTACCTAAAAAAGTTAGAACTTATCTTTGAAATAAAATGTTTTGCACTCTTGCTTCTACGAGCCTCTTTTTTTCTAAAGCTATAATAAATGGAGTATAGCCACACCCACACCCACACACCCACACCCACATTGCTAGCAACCTTTTTTTGAAAAAATAGGGGGCGAGACTGTGGTCATCAACCGGACTCCGGGTTAGAAAAGACACTGCTATAATAACTTACTCAATTTCCATGAGGATTTCCTCGGTAAAGTTGAATTCTTCTTATATTTACCAAACGCCTAAAAAACGCAGCGTTTAAACGCCCAATGCGACCTAAATATTTTCTAGCTAATATTCCTCTAGTTCTAGTTAAAACCTATTTTCATTATATTGCTTTAGTACACGCCACGCGTTTTTATACATTCTCCCTCTTCTAAGTAATAAGTAGTTTGTTTTGTTGTTTGTTTATTCGTTTTTGATGTTGAACATCGGGATTATTACGAAGTTTTACGAATGTCGCCGAAGAAAAGAAACAAAAGAATGTAACGGAACGCACATGTTGAAGGATATTTTAAATACGTTTTTATGAAATGGAACTTTCATATATTGTTATAGAAATAGACAGAAATAATTATAGTACTTTTGCTATTAATTAATTAATTATTGATAGCAACTAAGTTCTCCAAATACCTAATGCTGATCGTGATGTTTGAATATTTATGCTATATAACTGTGCAATTAAATAGAAATAAAGAAAGAAAATACTTTCGTTTGCGGTACATAGTACATAACCTACATACTGCAAAGAAAAAACCACAAACAAAAAATAACAACTTGGGGGCAAAAATGCATCACATTCACGCAAAATATCTATAGCTCAGCATAATGCTGTAAGCCATAGAGCAACAGCACTGGCGCTGGCTAGATTTCTTACAGAAATACCCTAACCGAGGGTAGAACTCAAACCCCACACGCAGAGGTCGCGCATGCGTACTCTAGACCAATAGGAAACCAGAAAGAATTGGTAATGGGCAAGGAAACTGTCAAATTAGTTACGGGTAGATAACGCTAGATGTTTGACACTTTCATTCAGTACCATTCAGGTACCTTGTATGAAAACCGCCGCGAGATGGCGCTATCTTTATTCTCTTGTCGCTGATTGGTCGAATTAAATCCAGACTTTGACAAGTGACAAGTAGTCGGTTCTCTCTCGCAACGAGCTTCCAGCGAACAACCCCAAAGATAATATAGAAATAAAATGCGAAGAAATTAGTGGCCTTATATCAAATCGTTCAACAATTAGGAGTATAATAAATAGCTGTAGAAATAATTTAAATATGTTCGTTGAAATGTGAGCAATAAGCCTCGAAGACATAATATATTAACGTAAGAATATTATTTATCTCAAACCAGTAGAAACTATATATATACGTAGGTTAAAACACAGTATCTCTATCCCTTTCTTTCACTAACAACCGTCATTTTTTAGAAAGAGATGTCCGCTCCCGAGCATTCGCAGTCATTCGCTAATAAAGTTAAAGCTTGTAAGTGTGGGGGCTTCTCACAATACAATATAGTATAAAAACTGCTTTTTCGAATATACTATTCTATTGTCGGTTCCTATGGAGAAGAACGGGCACGAAATTCCATGAAATGTCCATTGAACCGCTCGCCCGTTCTGACCGATCGACTCCTTGACAATTCAAAAGTGCCTGTAAATGACATTCCGGTTAATAAAAGTCTTAAATTCTTCCATTCATTAGCAGACAACCCACAGCTTAAGCCGCTGTGTCTAGAAACTGCAAATTTTGTACATAACTTCCTTATATAACCAAACCGAGCATTAAGGAAGGTTTTATGTTAAAAATCATCCCCTAAAGGGGTTAAATAGACTTTTTACTAGAGCAGTGGTAACAGCCAAGACAGCCTGAGGCTACATTAGACCGCGACGCGACCTGCGAGACATGAGCGTTTTAAAACAAATAAATGAATGCTTACGTATATGGCTACACCGTACGTCAATTATTACTAGCGATCTTTGATTTCTACATCAACATATCAGCGATCATCGCCGAATATGCGCCGGATTTTCGCATATAATGTAGCCATACCATGATTATCTCGTTTCGCTCTTCCAGTCGCATTGCAAATCGCTGCCTACTGTAGCCTCAGCCTTACGAGTGGCAGGCAATTTACTTGTATGTTATTTATTTCATCACCACTGCTCTCAAAACGGTGAAGGGAATCATCGTGAGACAACAGGTATGTCCTAGAACTAAAAAATCGAAGACATGTGACATCTACCAACCCGCACTGGGCCCGCGTGGTGGATTATGGCCCACTCCCTCTCACAGATAGGAGGCCTGTGTCCCAGCAGTCCACATTAAAGTCTAATTATGAGATTTTTTAATTTTCTTCACCAAGTACAGTGTACACTGGAGCCCATACTAAGTAAACCCTGCGCTACATAAATAGGGGATGAAAGTTTGTATAGAATTCCGGAATTTTGTTCGATGGGAAATCCCACACGGCTTGTCTATACATCTAGACATACAAATAAATGAAATTGGAATTACAATAACAGCTTTTTACCAAATGCATAATATGAAGAATATGCGGTACAACAAAAAAATACATTTCTCTGTCCGACTGGCTGTTTGTTTCGGCTAATATCCGCTGATAAGGAGTAGCATAATATGCTACTTTTTGTACTGATAATAAATTCCCGGGGGATAATTTCCGTAATAAACGCGGGCGAAGCCGAAACAGCTAGATTCAAATAATCCTCAGAGTTTCAGTAAATAGAAAGGGCCAGAGATACAGGGAAATGCAGATCTGTGCGTATAAATTTCACCCTTAAAAGCTACGTAATAATCCCGATTACAGAAACTCTTGAAATGTAATCTGCCTACTCAATACTCCAATATAATAAGGTGAACATTATATATCAGCAATAATATACATTTAAATAAATAAACTACTTATTATATAAATAAATAAATAACTGTCGGTACACGTTTTGTGGTTGTTTTGCGGAAAATTTGTGGAACTGTCTGCCTGCGTCTGTGTTCCCTTCCGTTTAACCCGTTTACCTTCAAAACAAGAGTGAACAGGCTTCTTCTGGGCACGCTCGATCCATCATAGACCTCATCAATCGCTTACCATCAGGCATGATTGATCGAGGTCAAGAGCAGGCCCGTTTAGTAATAAAAAATAAAAATTGTTGTAGAATCTTAATTAGCCTCGCGTCTGTTAGACAAGCTCATTGAGTCTGATAACAATAGAAAACTAGACAGTTGATCTTCTAAAAGAATGTACAACTTGAGGTTAAGTTGCATCTTTTGCTTAGAAAAAAAAAAGATATTTGCAAAATACGTCACATTAATGAATCTTGTTCGCTTATATAAATTAAAAACATAGTACAAAGATTTTAAATCGTGCCTTTTTGTATGAGAATAAGCATTTGCCCTGTAGTACGAAAATAATAGGCCGTTATATAATTATTATAGAATATTTACAACAGTAAATTTTTAAAGCAGAAATCTCAAGTTTGAAGTGTTTCTTTAGCCAAGATACATACATAATATAATTATATTTATATATCAAAATAATAACAACAATAAGATATTTGTATGTACATATTTAGTTTTCACAGTTTTCTATTTATTTCTGACGTCGAATCATTCAACGCATGCCTTTAAGACAGAATCATACGAGCCCCGAAAAAAACCCTGGCATATGATAAATGATTTATCAATATTAAATATGATTGACTTGTAAAAGTGTTGCATATTTTTTTTAAACTAGATGAGGTCGGCGTTTCCTATCTGACTACTCTGAGAAGAAAGGCCGAAACAAACTCAGAGGTCACAGTCTCTTTTAAAGTCCATACATAATCTTGGTCAGATCATGTGAAGACCATGTGGATTGGTGTCTGAAATGGTCTGTTGAGGAAAGAACCACACAGATTGAGTGGACCTGTCCATTCAGTGCACGCATTTATCAGTAATCATGCAGCTCAACTCAGAACTTGAGGAGCTCAAAGATTTGACGAACAATACCAAAGAAAGGACATTTGGGTAGGCCGCATAAATTACTCAAACTGCCAGATTAACATTAAAACTAACTGAGAAAGAGATGAAACACAAAACAAAAAAACAAAAAACATGACTCACACAGTCCTCACATTCACAATAATAATATTATACTTCTCAAATTAAATATTCATTTCAAAGTCATAACTTAACATCACACCTGTAATTTCGGAAGTGTTAGGCAGAGATCTATCTTCACTACACCCACATTTCGCCAGTTAAGTCCTATGTAATAGGGGGGGCCCTTTTACCATCATCCGGGCTACTACTGAGAAATTCTAGACAGGAAAACCAAATAACGCGTTGCCCGACCTGGGAATCACATCAATCTTCGCATTCTACCACATAAATTGTACCGAAATAATCACAAAATGTGTACCTGGCCAGATATAATATTATTATTGTACATACAGGGTATTTTTTTTTTTTACCAGTTCGCAAACTGTAACCATGAATTCAGCATAATATATCATTCTAGAACCTCTTAGCGTCGAAATTTTTCGTTGGTTATACAAAAAAAAAAATCAGCTGTTCAATACATTTTGACCGCAAAGGTATTGCAATTTTTTTATGAAACAGCAGATTTTTGTTTTGTATAACCGACGAAGAAATTATATCCTAGGGGGTCTAGAAAGATATATGCTGAATTCATGGTTACAGTCTGCTCACTGGTTATAAATGTACCCTGTATACATATTTAAATTATTAAATACTTGTCGTCCAGAAATATTCGTATAAGTATTTACTACATAGATGGTTTTAATACAATTATATTTATATATCAACATAACAACATAATATTTGTATGTACATATTTAGTTTTCACAGTTTTTTATTTATTTCTGACGTCGAATCATTCTACGCATGCCTTTAAGTGTTGTACAGATTTTGATATATTTTTAGTGTAGAATTCTTATTCGCTGTATGCAAAGACGTTGCGTGGGCTGGGCGGGGCTATATAATCTTCTCAGTTTGAGAAGACACGTTTGCCATAAACATTGAATTAAAAAAAAATTGCTAATACTGTTATTTTGATGAAGTCGTCATATGAAAAAGATGATTGCTAATACCAATTGTCACAGTAGATGGCTTCATTAAAAGTGTCAAGTTTATAAAAAACATCACCCCCGTTTTGAGCTCCGCCGCAGTCGGGTAAAAAGGTTAATGTTTTCCTCCCCGCCCACAGTCCTGCGCTTGCTTTTACAGTTACTGATCACGCTAAAGTTGGGACGAATATAAACTTAACTTATTGATGGATATTCATATACACTAGATCGGTAATGTTTTGATGTGTTTAGTAACTACTGTTTAATGCACCTATTTGGCGATAGCACTCGAAAGTTGCATCGACGGCTCGATGGGACTCGATTGGAATGGGTAACTGGCCGTATCATGATATCATATCCAAGATGGAGGCAACAATACCTCAATATATTAAGCTGCGTATAACTTTTCTGTTGTCTGGTTTCTGAGATCCTAAAATAAACTTTGAAATTCAACAAAATTATCTATTTAAAGTTATAAGCGATGTTCTAACTTAACTGAGTGTACAGACTCAATGTGTGAAGATATCGAACCAATAACACTATTAAATAGATAACATTCCGGTTAACAATAACCCAGAAACCGGTCATTAGGATGACGTGCATCTCTTGGGCTTTATAACCCACAGTCGAGTCATAATAGCAATTGTCCAATCGAAAAGGTTGGTTGAACAACACCTTAAAAAAGAGATAGCGCTATACAAATTTACCGCTAGAAAGAGCAAACAATAGTGGTGCCATCGCTGAATATTTGACCAGCTATTACTGTTTTGTTATCATTGTATGAGCATGTGTGGATTCATGTGATCAACCTATGCTGCTTAATTAAGGCTGTGTTAATTGATAGTACGAATATAATTGAGTTATATGTTGCAGTAAGGTGTTTGTCGATAGCCATTACTGAGAACAATTTTTCATTTAGTACAAATACGCTCAAATGGCGCTAATTTCTAAATAAAGATCCTGTTCATAGAAGGCGTTACACGTGTGTAAGAGTCAGCGCAGATAGAGATAAGCGTGTTTGGAACTAAACACAACTAAAATAGAGTTCAAAATGGCGTGCAAGAGATGATTCCTTGTGGAGTCTGATCAAACAAGTTCGCGTATTTACTTGACAGCAAAAATGCTGCTTTATCTGAGCTGATTAGTCAACAAAACGGTTCAACTATCTGTACTCCCGCGTAAACAGAAGGTCGACAATATAAAAAATTTCTTAGCTCTTGGAATCTCAGCTACTCACGTAAATCGCCCTTTCTGAACAGTCTCAATAGTACAAGTTTTCAATGGCGACTCGATAACTTCTACTGCTATTTTGCTTGAAATTCGTGTTAAAAGTACAAATCTGATCAACTTTACAATTATTATTGTCCTTAATTACATTAAAACACAGTTGAGTTTCTATTGCACCTTAAATGTTGAAACCAAACCTTGATATAGTCATTCTAGAACTAACCTACAGTCCCCTATCTAATAGTTGAATTTTATAAAAGCAATAATTCGTTTTCTATTGTTATACAGGCTTTAACATAAGATGTATTTATAATGTCAAAATGACATATTAGAAATTAAAAACCAATAAATCACATTTTAAATATTTAACGCTATAAAACCTATTTAATAAACATACAACAATAACATTCTGACGGAGTTGCCACATGAAAAAAATAGTTGTAAAATTATTATTAAACAGGCAACTCTTATCAAAATGTTTTGTTTTTTGTAAGGTATCTTTTGTATTAGCATACCACGTTTGTATGTACCGAAGGCTGTAAAATCATCTGTGTAATCATGAGATATATTAAATTATAGAATTATTAGTTTTAAAATGTATCAGTGGTGAATGTGTAAACGATATGTATGAAATATTAGTTCAAGCATTCGTTTAGTGAATATTATCTTAATTAGAAGAGAAAAGGTGTTGATTTGCTAAATCATCACGTTATTGATCAAGGAAACAGTTAATAAAATATTCACTCACAACTTAAAAGACATTGAAAAATCTTTCCGAGTGGTTACCAAGTTAGAATACACTATTATGGCAGTTCATAATATTAAGAATATTTTTTTTTTTTTGTGAATAGCATCTTGCAGGTCAACTTATGAGGTTTTCGGCTGCTTACCCGCACTTGCCTGTAGTCGGGGCTTTAAAGCTAAAAAAACTCAAAAATATACATGAATTAATACTTTTAAATTCTGAGAAATTTTTCGGTGGAATATGATTCAAAATAAGGAGCTGAACGCACCCTGTCAGTTTGCGGAGGGCTGTCCTGTGTTAGACCTTGTATAAATCCTTTATTTTTTCACGGTGGCTTAATATTTTACATATACAAAAAAAAACTGGCAAATACGATTTGACGAAAACTGAAGTATCATGAGTTTTATTGGTATCTCGTGTGAAAATCCTCCACATAACATCATGCCTGTATTCTCCGAAGGGATAGGCAGCAAGGCAGAGATATCATAAGGTTAAAAAAATATACTGCTCTGAAAATGGATAAAATTGCTGAGATTTGTCCCCAGCCTAAGAAGAATGTATAATTGCGAGGCGTTATGGCAAATCAACATCTTGTTCAAACCATAAAGTTCCGAAACCTAAAATGTCTTACAAATAACTTACTTAAACAATAGGATGGTCAAGTGTACTTTTTAATAGGAAATAGTAACGTATAATATAAACCTCGCAGGGTGAAAATGATCGCAGTAATTATCATAAATAAAAAAGCTAGCTAGTTAGAAGAATAGAAATGGATAGAAGCGAGACTCATCCCGCCTAAATACGAAGTCTTGTTATTGCAATTTGAACCTTATGTTCGACGTCGTAACGGCAACAAGACTGGAAATCGTGGAACTAAAATTATACTCCGCTTAAATAGTTGCGCTCTTAGAAAATTACCGCGAGGCGCATGTGCTGCCGAAGGTCACAGTAAGCCGCGCTAGAAATATTTTCATTAATAACGGACTGTGATTTTCCTTCTACATGCATAGATAAACTCACGCCTTCCCATGAGGAAATCGGTAAAAAAATTACGAGATTTTTTTTGGTGGATATTTCGCCAGGATTTCAGCAGATTACACCTTCTCAAAAATCTGAAAAATTTAAAACTAGCTTAAAAAAATTCATTATCAGTCTATAACGTTCCCACTGCTGGGACACAGGCCTCCCTCTGTGAGAGGGAGTGTGCCGTAATCCACCACGCGGGCCCAGTGCGGGTTGATAGATGTCACACATCTTGAATTTTGGATCTAGGACATGCCGGTTTCCTCACAATGTTTTCCTTCATCGTTTTGAGAGCAGTGATGAAATAATTTACACGAAAGTAAAGCGCCTCTGCTTTCGTTCTTTTCTTTGCTTCATGCTTCAATCATCATCGGCAGCCTGGTTCCATCCATTGCTGAATACAGATCTACTCTCTTTTGTGCCATGCTTCCCTGGTCTGTGCGAGTCATCCAGGTCTTCCCCGCGATCTTCTGCAGGTGTTCTTGGTTGTTGGTCTGCCAAAACTCCTTCTCTAGTCTCCAGCTTATGTAAATGTAACGACTGCATTCCAGCGCGTGGTAAATACACACTGTTCGATTTTCAACTCTCGGCGCTAAAATACTGCGCGAAAAAAAATCCTCCGCGATTCTATTACGTCCATGTGGGACTAACACGGGCTTTAGAATGCCTATGGACCATGAGTATCGCTTTTACACGTTTCTATTCTATACTATTAGTCGAAACCTAAACATAGTACCAATATTGTTGAAAAGCTAGAAGTAGTCCGACATTGTAGATTTTCCCTGATATATCCCTTTATTATATAGTCTTTTAATATAGCCGGTTCACCAGGTAACGGTCCGATATTTTTTTATTTATGAAAAACCGATCTTAATACTAATATTAACGAAATTACGAAATACGAAAATTTTATCAGCCTTGAGCATTGATATACAAAAAACCCAACATACACAATCAGCGTCTCAAAAACGTCCGCATAAATAGGGCGCAATGTGCGCAGGTGTCATATAGTATAGTCAGGAATCCACCCCAGTTAATGGGTAATACCGCTTAGTTAAGATTGGTCGTCAGACTTGAATTTTGGCTTAGCAATGATCACAATGAGCAAATCGGACCGTTACTGTGAAAATGAACTCAAAAGAGCCTTACATTGATTCCAAATTAGATTTAAAATAATGCAACAAAAAAAGAATTAATAGTGAAATACATAACATCAATGATTATAATAGAAAATAGTTTTTAAAGCTTATCTAGAAATATAAAGGGACTCACTTAATATTTTTATTAACATACAAATAAACGGCTGAATGAATATGATAATAGGTTTAAGCTATAGCAGTTAGGTTTTTTAATGGCCGTGGTATATGGTTCGTCTTATAAATCTGGAGAGTTAAATTAAATTAACAAGCGGAACTGCGTTGCAGACATGATAGGTACCTATTTTTAAAAACGGCAAAACCAAACCTTATTTACAAACACAATCAATCAACTCAGCCTATCGCAGTCCACTGCTGGACATAGGCCGTTCCTAGGCTGCGCCGCAACACTCTATACTCCGCCTTCCGCATTCAATCTGTCCCAGCCAACTTTTCAAGGTCATCGGCCCATCCTGCTGGGGGGCGTCCCATACTAAGTTTGACGATACGCGGTCTCCACTCCAGGACTCGTCTGCTCCGCCGTCCAACGGTTCTTCGTCAAACATGGCCAGCCCACTGCCATTTCAGCTTGCAATACAAATCACAAAATGTTTATTTCTGTAGCTTACATTCGTTTATGATTGGAGTCTCCTTTTAAGCATGATGATGCTTGTTTTAGGAGGCTCCATACTTCCATGGCTTTGGCTATTTGTATTTTTTCCTTTTTTAGTTTTTGATGATATTTAGCCCATAATTTTCCACTGCTGGGCAAAGGCCACCCTTTGCCTTTTCCATTCACGTCTGGCCACTCCCATTGCGGGCTGACCCTTTCGGTAGGAGACCAGTTCGTCCCACCATCTTCGTCTGGGTCTGCCACGATGTCATGAGATGTTTAGGGTCGTGAGGATATTTAGAAAGAACAACTCAGATTGGCTGCCAAAAGTATAATGTCTATATTTAATACGAAACAAGTAAAATAACATAAAACGCTAATCAAGCATTAACTTGATACATAATTATAACGGAGCATACATACAAAATAGTGTAAAGGAGAGCATACACTTCAGTCAAGCAAATTATGGGACCCAGTCAGTAGTTCTTATAGCCCCTAGGTCTTCTGCCAGGGGTGTAGGTTATTCGAAAGAGATACCGTGGCCCCTGGCACACAGGCAACTGAAGGAAGAATTCTGACACTGCCCTCCTGCTCCTCCCAGAACGGGAGAAGTTATTTGATGATTTACTAACCAAAAAAAAGCCCATAGGTCTTTTGACATGCAGCAGACATGTCCGGCCCAAAAAAAAACTACATAAAAATATTAAAATTAAATATACATCACAGCCCTTTTCCCCGAACGTTGGGTAGAGGTGTATCTGATACTACTGTAGCTGCACAGACAATACTTCGCAACAATATCTAAAAATACAAAAAGAAAAGTGGCGCCATCTACAATGCCACAGGCGAACTCACGTCACAGAAATCCTACATCGCGCAATCAAAGTTTACCGCGCGACTCACATAGGTACAACATCCCGACATCAACCGTCGGGCAGTTACCCACCAGAGACAACGCCCGTCTGGTCGGAGGATCCTCCCTTTCAATAGAGTATGGGTGGACTTTACACCCTGTTCCTCATACCTCTATACTACACCCCATTTGTCAGTTATTTTGAAGTCCCATGTAGTAAGCGGGCGAGCCTTTTGCCAACAACCTGGTACAAATCCCGACTGAGAAATTTTTGATGGTAAATTTCTAAGACTAACTCACTCCGGATAATTTGGCTCGTGTGTGGTCGGTCACAGTTCTAACTTAACCTAACCTATCTGCTCGGTGTACCCTAGCTTAATTACTGCTGCCAACAGAAGAGGCCATAAAATTAAAAAGAAACTCACCTATGAAAAGGTGTGCATCATTTGAGGCCCAAAAAGATCAGTTAAATATTAACATACTCCGCCAATAATGTTCCCACTGCTGAGACACAGGTCTCTCTGTGAGAGGGAGTGGGCCGTAATCCACCACGTGGGCTCAGTGTGGGTTGGTAGATGTCACATGTCTTCGAATTTCAATTCAATATTTCCCATAGTTTTTTTTTTAATCACGATTTCTCGACCCAGAAGTGTTTGTTTTTCTAAATTTATTTTTAAAAAAACGTTGCCCCACACTAAGAATTTCTCCTGTAATGTGGGTGCGTTTACAAATATTTAAACTCACATACACAAACAGCCAGACCCGGAACAACTACTTGTAGGTCATACAAATATTTGTGAACGCCGAACCTACGCGACCCAGATGTTACATAAGCTTGTTCCGTTTATAGAAACGCAACCATTACCACCGAAAACCGCCACTTCTCTCCCGACTTTATATTATGTAGGTAAAATAGCGCTAACTATGCGTTTTGCGACATTAGGAATAAATATCGTAAGCTAGGCTTTAATATAGGTGTGACTAAACTTCAAGTTGCAAGGGTTGAGCTCAAGAACAAGAATTTTTTGGTAAACGAATTTTGAGCAACAGTTCTAAAGGAAGTCAGTTGCTGTAACTACATCCCCGCTTAGCCCTTAAATGTGTTGCTCAAGAAAACAAAGGTTTTATTCCAGTTAAACAATTACAGGAACTTTGAATTTTCATAGATTCGGTCAGTTATAAAGATGAAGCTAGTTGTCCATTCCAAAGTCAAAAAGTCTATGGACACTTTAAATCTAAACTTCAAATGTTGCCAACAATCATTCAATAAATTCAAACTACCGCAGTCCACTGCTGGATACGCCACAACACCTGGTTCTCCGATTCTGTATCCAGTCAGTCCCAGCCGCCTATTTAAGGCCATCAGTCTCATCTACCTAGGGAAGAAAATTCATCCATACCAATTTTTTTTAATGCGAAAGTAATTCGTGTCTGTCTGAGTCTTTCACACTTTCCACCTACGAACCTTGTTTGGCTACCCCTCCACCTAACACCCTGTAGTTTGTTCCGTGGATGGGAGACCGTTTTTATATACCTAGAATCCTCCGTGCCTCTGAAAGCACGTTAAGCCGTTCGTCCCGGATGTACAGTAGAGTTCATTAATATATTGGCACTGTCAAGGATTCAAAATATTGTGAGCGTTGTATAGCTCAGAAAATTCTATAGAACCTATAGATCAAAAATATGTTCTCATGTGAACGGTTCAATAATATATGCTGTGCATTAATTAGGCCATAATATGAAAAATTATGAGAAAAAACAGTCACATATTTTGAATCTAAATCTTGACTACAATTTAATGATGCTTATAGTTGTCATAATATTATGAACTTTTTTGACGTTTATATATTTTAGAAGCCTGAAAGGGCCAATATATTAATGAACTCTACTCGATGAAATTTGCCACAAAAGTAGACCAATAATTGGGTAAGGACAGAGGATACTTTTTATCCCGTAGGACGTTTCCCTGGGACAATTTTCGACAACCACGGGCCAAGCCACGGGCAAAACTAGTATCTAACTATCCTACTAATATTAAAAATGTGAAAGTTTAGATGTTTAGATATTTGTTACTCAATCACGCTGAACGGATTTGAATGAAATTTGGCACACAGATAGTTTATAACTTGGATTAACACATAGTATACTTTTTATTCCAGTAGTACGTTCCCGGAGGATAGATCGAAACGCTAGTGTTATTTATAAATCTTTCTCGGTCACATATAAGCTCACTGACTGACAACTTCTCATCATGTTTTTTGAGCAACACCACCAATCACCTGCCCAGTCTTTCCCCAACTATACCGGGTTCGGCTTCCAATCTAACCTGATGCAACTGAATAACAATATTTTACATGTAGAGACTGCCTATCTGACTTCCATGAAACTGTTGCTTAGTTATTATTTTTTGTCATGTTTACGTGACTGGGAGCGTCCATTAATAAAAATAATAAATAAAAATAAAAATCTTTTATTCTCAGGCATCAGGGCCCATAGGGTGTTAGTATTACATCTTAAAAACTATGTTAGTAACATGTTAGAACACTAAAAAAAAACCGAAAAATAATAATCATAAAAAATTCACAATAACTGGAAGGTTTAACAACCTATGTTGCCTACATGTAGCTTGGTAAACCTGCCCATTGTAGGCCCATCCAGCCTGTCTGCTAATTACGTGAGGCAATTTTACCCTCACCCCCGCTCTGGTGAGATGTCGTGAGATTTGGCTCGACCCTCCCTACCCTCCCCATAATCTCACGTGAGATATTTCAAAATGCGTATTTTTTGTGCAAAAACGTTATTCTGTGCTTATTTGCGTTGGATTCATGCATTACGTTTGGCTGGCTTGGCTGGCCGGTGGCGGTTTAACAATCGAGGAGCTACTGAGCTACTTTGTGGCGTTCGCATAACCGCAATAAATATTATTTTGAAGGATTTAGCCATATTGGCGGAAAAACATGTTTTCCTTCATTTAACCGTTTTCTCACAATTTTCCATTGTTTCTTTGCGGAAAATGAGATTGGGTGAGTTTCGACTCGACCCCCTCCCCCTCTAAACGCCTCTCGTAGTTAATGGACGCCCCCTTTATAACACCAAAAGTTGCCGAGGATCAGCTTTAGCCTAAACACTACTTCTAGGCATGGTAAGTTCGCGATAATTTGACAGTCAAACCAAACATCCAAGTCAAATTGAATAAGCTTGAAAAACTACACAGACGTGCTTAGATATATCCGATATCCATCATTTCTGCGGAGTAGCTAACTAATCTAATTTGTCCCCGTATTTCGTGCTTTTCCTGGCCAGGTTTAAAAAAATCGAATTCAATGCGATTCTTGTTTTGAGCAAGGCAAATGTACTGCCAACTACCTTTGTGCAGTACATGGGCTTAATACCGTGGCAACTATGAACTTTATGTCATTAAAAATTGTGAAAACGGGACTCCATTATTAGGATTAATAGTAGTAAAAAGTTCTTAACGCATCGTCGTCAATATACATATTTTATATCCACCCCCATGAAAGCAAAAAAGAATTTAAAAAAATATTTATACATTTTATTAGCTGTTCGAATATTTCTGGACACGTTTTTACAACCGTCATATTTATTCATCATAACGAAATATATAGAGAAGCATATTGTATGAAGTTTTTAACAGGAAGGTATTTTTAATCTGCGGAAAAAACAATTAAATAAAGTCTAACGTCGGTAGAGGACCAAAATAATAAAAACGGTTTAATAAAATGATTGATAGTCGGTTAAAAATAAAATCAACGAAGTAACCAAACTATAACATTTTGAATAATAATAATTCTATGCTTGAAAGCAAGATTCCACCATTTTGTAATTTTTTTAATGTATTAAAATTAAGTGAAACAAAAGAAGTTTAATATAGTGCAATAATAAGAAACTAACGAGCTCGCAGAAATCGAGATTAAATTATGTTAGTTAAGGGTGTGTTGAAATTTAAGGTAACTGCGTTACAAGTTGGATTGTATGCTTTTCTTATATATAAAAGAGTTTGCAATGGTATCTGTTGGTTATTATTGTTCCTACCCACATTTACGGAAGATACGATAATGTGGCCCTCGAAATTTAAATTTTCTTCAAATTACCTTTTCATGAAATTGTCATTCAATGGGATTAAATAAAGTTTGAGGGTTGTATTAATCATTTCAATTATTATAAATTACCGAATCCTATTTTGTTCAACACAGCCTGACATAGACCTGCAAATTGCATGAAACGTAAGAAAATTTTAACTTTGGGGGCTACCTTACCGCATCCTATTAAGAGAGTCCCACGCGGGCTGGCAACAACGCATTTATAGTAGATTTTTGTGATTATTTCATTAAGTACAAACAAAAGTAGTATTTTCTTTTTTCAGCCAAGCTGAAAGAGAAAATATTAAAAATAATTATAAAGACCATCGATACTAAATCGATGGTCTTTATAATTATTTTTAAACATTTACTCTTTAAAAAAATCATTTAATCGTACTGAGTAATACAAATAGAAAATAATTGTCTGTATGTTGAAGTAAATACCAAAATAACTAAAAAAATAGTATACGAACTTGTAAATACCAACGAACTAGTGCATGGCTGAAAACAATGTAGAGCTTAGCGGAAATAAAAATACTTTGATTCATATTTCATTAAATAATTACGAAAAACCACTATAAATGCCACGTTGCCAGACCGGGCGGGATGAATGCTCTTAAGGGTATTTTTACACCCGTTATTACTTTTTCTCCGCGATAGCAACTCACCTACGATTCCTCTGGTTATGCAGACGTCTGTAGACGGTGACCACTTCCCATCTGGTTGCTTGCTTATGTGCAACAAAATAACGAAAAAAAAAATACCATATATTTTTTAGCATATCCTTTAAAACTCTGAAGAAGCAACATGTAAGTTGGTTTGAAAAGGTTTTATGTAACTTTCATTCATTGTTTTTAATCGAATGAATGTTCTCATTACTTGCATTGACATATTTTTTTTAATTTATATCTAGCCTACAAATTGAGGAGCGTAAGTCTCTACAGGAGCGCATTCCAGAGGATTTTTTGATGAAATTGAATAATACACTTTGGCATCGTTGGAATAAAGCGCAAAGTTGTAAGAATATCGATGGAGAACTCGATAGCTTCTTTGGGAGTCTTTCCGTTTGAGTTTATTATTCAATTTCATATAAAAATCTGGTCTGTGCTAATCCTAAGTGACCATTGTGATAAATCATAAGCGGATTTTTGGTTTTTAATTGTACATGTTTAATAAAAACACTATTATTCTATTTTATTAATATATTTTTTTTTACTAACATGCTAACTAACACTGGATACGAGGTAATTTCAACTAATACGTTTTGGAATGTGTGTGGTATTTATTTTTATGTTTTATGTTTTTTGCATGATGACATGGTTCATATCTATACTCCATTTGAAATAAGATTAGAAATTTAAAACCTTTTTTTACAGTCCGTTCAACCGATTTTGTCTTCTATTCCGTAGGTATAAAGATGGCATTAAAAGAAAAAAAGTGGTTCCTATACCAACTTTTTACTGCAGTTGCCATTTCTTATGCAACCAACGCAATAGAAGTCAAAATCAGTTGAACGGACTGTAAAAAAGGTTTATTTAAATGTCTTATCGTATTTCAAACTGAGTATTCAAAAGTATGTCGGGTAAGTTCGGCCCTGGGATAATACCGTACTGTATAGGTTGTCAAGCATTATGTTGAGTCATTAAGTCCCCTTCAAAATGGTTGAGCTGAATGGTGCTGATCCATACGTCATGTTCGTGAACGGGCGCCGCCAGTAGGGACTGGTCATCTCTTAGCTGCCATAGCTTATTTTAAATTCTCAATTACTATTTTATCTTTGTTTTAGTCACGGATTAATGTGCACGTCTTCTTAAATCGTTCTCACATTGATAATTTCAACATAAATGATGTGACCAACTTTTTTTATTAAAAACGAGTGTCCATGGAGTTTCTTGCCCGTTCTTCTCCATAGGTATCTACTACACTTTGGAATGGGCAAGTAGCTTCATTTCTCTGACTGACCGATCCCTTGACAATTCAAAAGTGCTTGTAATTGGTTTATTTGAAATAAATGCTTTTGAGTTTATTTGTACAGGCTGGTGACTAATAACTTTAATCAGATACGAACGGTCAAAACTAATTTGGAGATAGCAGTTAAAACAGTAGGCGTGAGATTGGGCTGACAACCTCCTTTACCTTCAAAACAAGAGTGAACAGGCATCTTCTGGGCACGCTCGATCCATCAGAGATCTCATTAACCGCTTTCCATCAGGCGTGATTGAGTTCAAGAGCACGCCCATTTAGTAATAAAAAATATATATATTTATATGGTCTAATTGAAAATCTCTTACTTTTTTTTGGTCGGTTTTATGGAAGATAAAAAATGTATTCGTAGAATTCTCTTACACTAATAGAAATACTTATTCAATTTACTGAACAAACATGTTTTATTGTTCGATCTCGGTGTAGGGAGACCCGAAGAGGTCCGTATAGTACCATGTACTGTGTATCAAATTCCAGCTTAATTGACAATATTTTTTAATACTTGCAATATTATGTTCTGCGCCCGACCTCCAGCAATATTTTTTTATGTTGCAACATTTAAAATTTCATACGGACGGTCGTACCGCAGCGCGGAACTTACCTCAACATACTTTTTAATATTTGAATTGTGGAATTGCAAGGCGTACAATTATTTTAAAAGTAGTATTAGTAGTTTATTTTATTTAATTTTGCTGCGCCATTTCAATACTTTCTACTATGAAGTGTTTTTATCGATTTTCTAATTGTGCATGCGTTGCGTCATATGCTCATTCTGCTAGAATAAACAAATATCTTATTTTCTTCTTCGTAGAACTAGCAAAAAGCTGTTACCGGCTGATTTTGAATTGATTGGCTGATAATTACAGTATCGGTGTTTCTTCTCTAAGAAGTATTAGGAAACACCAACCTCATATTGTTTTAAAATAGTAAAAATTAAAAAAAAATCCCGACTGCGTCAAAAGAGAACTTTAAATAAATAATAGTTTAAAAAACTAAAAAAACACGCTTTAAAAACCAAACTAAAAAAAGGTGAAAATAATTTAATTCAATTAAAAAGCGTGGGGTGCTTTTTGAGGTATTTTTATAATCAATTAATGTCAAGCACCCCACGCTTTTTAATTGAATTAAATTATTTTCACCTTTTTTTAGTTTGGTTTTTAAAGCGTGTTTTTTAGTTTTTTAAACTATTATTTATTTTCTATTTTTTAGTTCTGCTAACTACAAAAACGTGATTTTTTTTAAATTATTGAATTGTCCTCGACAAGTTTACAAAGTTTCAATGAAATCTGACTGTTTAAAGTTGGTCAAAATCGCGCTCAAAGGAGTCGGTTACATACAAACAAACAAACATACAAGTGAAGTTAATATAAAGCGTGTAAAAAACAAATTACCCACGGAGAGTTACATACTGACATACAAGTAGAGAATACAATCCCGAGCATGTTTTTCAATCCCGGGCTTACGGGATTTTTGAAGCCTTTTCCCGGGATCCCGGGCCTATCCCGGGATTAGACTATGTGGTTTCTAATTGAGCTAAAATTTAAAAAAACGAGTAATAAAAAAAAAATTTCTTTAATGTCTTTGCACAACACAAATCAGAACAATAATAAGAAAAGAAAAAACACAAACCAAAAAATACAATACTTTTGCAAGAAATTAAAAAACAGCACAAAATAACTATTTAGAATTTCGAAAATATAGTCGCAGAAATATCAAAGCATCCAATGTTTGACTTCCGAGCCTGCTTCGTAGTTTATTGCCAACATAAGCAGCAGCTGAAAACGCTCGTTCAGGTTCTACGCTGGTTGGAGGAATAGACAATAGATACTTATATGCTGTTTCTAAGTGATATCCACGAACTCCTCCATTTTCGAACAGGCTCATTTCACGTCTAATACTATTTGCCAACCCCAATTCATTTTGTACTTGTACTTCAGGATCTGGGGATTTCATACTCTTGTTAATTTCCAGCTGTAACTTTTCCTTTAATGTCAATTGGGGTTGGGAGGTTTCTGACCTTAGCTCATCATCTGTTTGTGATCCTGACCTTGCTTCTTCTTCCGTGTTATCTCGACTATTAAGTCTTTTAACAATACTCTTTATTTGCTTCCTCACTAAAGCCTGTGTCGGAACTGGAAATAAGTCGTGCCATTCCAAATCCGATAATAACTGATTTTCATCATCCATTCGTGGATTTTGTAAATAATTTAACACGCCAGTTAAATCATCACTTCGTCGTTGCTTTATACGTTCCACTAAGGATGTTTTAATTTTTTTGGCAAGTGCTGAGTTTTTGCTAGACAGTTGTTTTATAAGAAATTTCAGAGCGGCATCAGCTGTGCATAAATTAGCATCTCGCCCACAGATTGCTTCTACTGTCAATTTAATTGGGGTCAGCACATCAACAATTTTATTTACCAATTCAAAATCAACATCTTCTAAACGAATTGGATGATTGAGATCTATAAGAGCTTTTTGAATGCATGCTTTTAAAAGATAAAATCGCTCCAGCATTGTTAAAAGACTATTCCACCTGGTTTTACAGTCCAAAAGAAGTGACAGCTCTTTTCCATGTTCAATTTTCACATATTTTTGAAGTACTGTTTCATTTTTCAATGGAGATCTTTTGAAATACACTACAACTTTGCGGATTTTCTTTATCAGCTCATTAATATTTTCATATTGTGTTAACTCTGGTACGTGTTCTGGCACTTCTGGCGCAAGATCATTTTGTGACATTACGATTAAACCTGATTCTGGACAGTCTAAGTCTTCTAAATGGTGTTCATCATCGCTGTCGTCCATATAATCAACATTCACAGCTGGTTCATTTATACTATCATCTGAGGTAGGGCTATCTTGCAAATTATTATGTTTTTCATAAAGCACATCACAGACCGCCAAATTGATACCATGTGCGAGACACAGTTGTTGTTCAGTGCAAACAAGCCGCCCCACCTTTATCATAACATTCAGTCCATCGGTTACAATAGCCACGATGTCAGTTTCTAGGGAAATGTCAAATTTACTTAGACGCTCTTGCAATATACGAAGACAATTTTCAGCTGTCATACTTCCGTAAATAGGAACAAGTCCTAAGTTCCAAAATTTTTTATATGAATGAACGTTGACCGCCATGTATCGTTTATTGGAAGTTGAAGTCCACTCGTCGAAAGAAAGACTAAATCTTTCACCTGCACTTTTCAAATGTTGTAATTCTGCAGTTACTTGCTTTCTGATTTTTTCACTGTAATTCATAACACGTTTTCGAACAGTGACGGCTGACTTTGGTAAATCCGTGTATTTTGCTAAGAGCAATTTTCTCAAATCATCTGAGGTTATGAATACACTGAATGGAAATCCATCTAATGCAATCATTCTTGCCAAGATATCATCCAGGCTATCGTCGGCACTTTTAGTAAAATAATCATCTAACTTTCGCTTGGCTGGCGGCGGTGCTGTGTTCAGATTTTCAGAATCTTGACTTGTTGAAGCTGATATAACCTTGATATTATGTTTTGATAACAAATGTGTATGTAATCCCTTAGTTGATCCACCCAAAGTCTTGAGGATGGCTGGGCATCGCTTACATTTAGCACTATTCCCGTCCTTCGCAACTAAATAATAACTCCACACTGACGTCGTATCACTGTCTTTTTTATGTTTAACAAAGTCTCCCGCCATTTGAAATACTTAATTTCAGATAATTGACTTTTAAATTTTAATGGCGTAGCCTACGTAACCCGTCACTGACAGAACAATAAATGAAAAAAATAAAACCTGATTTGCATATTTATACTTTCGTACAGGGAATCCCCGACGGGAAATACCCGCAACAATATTATGATATGAGATGATCGGGTGATTCCCCTGTTGGTCCGTTGGGGAATTACAATTTAGTACCTTAAGAGTATTGTATTAAAGTATTCCGAGTGGGGAAGTCCCTTCTAAGTTCAACGACAAACATATTATTAGGACTGTACCTGTGTAGTAAATAGTGGGTACCTACCTACGTATTGTACGAGTTGCTTTTTGTCGTAATGTATTAAAATAATCTAGGCAAGGTTATTTTCAAGACGCAACGGACTACGGAATACAAACTAGACTTGTTTGTGGCAATCCCGAAAATCCCGAGATTAGCCAAGTACAGTCCCGGGATTTTCGGGGCCAGAAAACGGTCGGGATCCCGGGATCCCGAGATTTGGGATCCCGGGATTGTATTCTCTACATACAAGTGAAGCTAATATAAAGCGTGTAAAAAGAACGAAGTTTTTAAATTTTATTTTAAGAATTGTCTATTTTTTGCACAATATGGCGTCTGGTTGTCGCCATATTGAATTTTGTGAAATTTGCTGTCATGTCTTTAGTGACATTCAGTCGGCCCACGCGTTTGGTCTCTTAGAGTGCCACAAAAGCACAAACATACATGCATAGGCTGATAAACACTTTACCCTCCTTAGTGTCGCGCAGTCGGAACAATTACACACACAACATGACATAGCATCACGGCTGTAATCCCCAGAGGGAAAGGCAGAGGTGTGACCAATAAACAATTTATAGATATTTAAATGTCATTCAAAATGTATGTCACTAAATATTTCTTTCACTATTTCAAACTATGACATAGTAAAATAAGTTCTTATTCATTTTAACTCCCTAGACTAGACCAAAACACAACACAATATGTTCAAAGTCAACCGGTATAAGCGTTCTTTATTTGACTACGGCAATGCTATTCACAACCATTCGACAGGCTGTCGTGTAGAAAATGACACATTTTCTAGAATCTGATCTACCTTGGCATCAACAGCAAAGCTATGAGCAATACTTTACGCACGTGATGGGTGTCGATACCAAAAACCAATGAAAAAAAAAAAACATAATTTCTACTTCGATTGCGGGCATTGACCTTTTGCCCATCATTAGTATTTTTTTTTGTTCAATTAGTTTTCGGTATCGATATCCAACACGTGGGTAAAGTATTACCAGCTAATTCAATTTGACCCTTTATACCAATGAATGATGTTCGATTCGTCACGGAAGCGTATCGAATGGTTTTGAACAGCAAAACCCAATAAAAATGGTGACAGAATTTCGACTGGTTTTCGTATATAATTTCTAATATATCTCATCATTGTTCACAGGTCTCCTTCGTTACAAGGTAGATTTCCAATCGATGCAGCTCGACGACGAAGAGATTGACAACCTGTACGACATCGACGACTATTAAACGCGCACCCGTCGCATCTGTCGCAACTGTGTGCCGTGTCGCACGGCTGCGTTCGATGTCTGCCTTTACTTATAAAATACAAGGTCAAAGTAAATTAGCTAGTGGAACTTCACAGAGGTGATAAAATAAAAAAAATATGATTTTTAAACTCACCATTTCAAGCAATTAACGACACTTTTGGTACGATATCGATACCTGTCTGTGAAGTTCTGCTAGTTACTTTAATTTGACCTTGTATTATGGTGGTATACTGTCATATTTTAGTGCTCAATTATGTATAAAATGCTAACTTTTGCTAGCTTCGCCCGCGTGGTGGTCGGAAGTTATCGCACGGGAACATACCGGGATAAAAAAATGCTGTGTTAATCCAGGTTATAAACCTACCTGCAGTGGCGTAACTACAGGGTGGCAAGTCGGCAAAATGCCACGGGCCCTCAGCCGGAAGGGGCCCCCAGTCAGAGGAGAATCCCAACTCCCAACATTTATTATTAAACTCTTTCAAGTAAAACTGTATAAATAAGTCTTATAAAATAAAAAATACTCTTATGGTTGGTTCTGCTTCTTTATATTGAGGGGGGGGGGGGGTATCCGATGAATTTGCCACGGGCCTCGAACGGTATAGTTACGCCACTGCCTACCTGTGTGTCAAATTTTAGCCAAATCTGTTCAGCTGTCTGCGTGAGTGAGTAACAAATATTCTAACAGATATTAAAATTTAAAGTATTTGTAAGATACTCACCGACTTTTTCCAAAATGGAACATCACATGTCTTCCGAATTTCCGGTTCACTTTTTACCGGTTTCCTTTACCGTTTTGAGAGCTGTGATGTCGAAATAATTTACACGAAAGTAAAGCTCCTGTCTTCGACCTTGTAAATCGCTGCTCTCACTCACTCTCTCTCTCTCTGCTCTCTGCCCGCTTGACAGTCTCTTTCTAACCGTCAATATGTCATATACGCAGTCCTGTTAACATTTGACAGTATGCCACCATATTTACTTAAAAGACTGACAGTTTGCAATATAAATATATTACCGTTTTCTGTTGTCGAATGAGTTTTAAAACAACTGTTGGTCTAGAGGCGTTTTTCCAGTGGTTTAACCGTAGTTAGAGCCAATGATATTATAAGTATAAAGAGAGATATGTTGGGTAGTTCAAATCTACAGGTTACCTACCCAACATTCGATTTAAAAAAATGGCACAATGTCATACAATTAGATGACACGTGAGCACGACGACATGTCGTAATAGGGTATTTTACTCTATATGATGAAAAGTCTAAAAATATATTATTGAGATAAGTTAGGCAAAAAGCAGTCTGAAAATGTTAGTTTTAGTTCATGAAATAACAAAATAAATTTTAAATTCCAATTCAAAGATTTCAGTTCATTTTAATCTGTTTTAGAACGACATGAAATAGTAGCCGCCATGTTATTACGTCATACCGCTGTATATACTAAATGTCAATTATTGTCAACTGAACAACTTTGTACTTTTATTATTTTCGTGACCAAAGTATTTTTTATTGAAATAATATCTTGCATTCAGGAACAGCAAACAAAACTATAAGTAGAATAATAACTCGTTTTTTTTATTAAAAACAATTATCATACAAAATATCAGCGCATTTGTTTACACAACAAACTGAAGTCATACCCACAGAGCAATATGGCGTCAACTGCGTCCAGCGTTTTCGTGAAATTACGAGCGAAATATGAAAATGTAAATGCATTTTGATGGCACTAATTAGTGGTTTATTAGCACTAGATAATCTAATTAAGACACTTTTCAAAAATAGGTGTATTACCCTATTATCGGGAACGAAAAAGAATTTAGAGAAGAAATGCACTACACTCTCCATTTCATATATAAACTCATATTGTGCCAAATTTCATACGCGTAATTTTCGTAAAAAATGGTACAAAGTTTTTGCTTAACGTATTATATATTACATAAAGTTTTGACATGCCACTCATACTATTATGTAACACGTGGAAATAGGACGGCATGTCGTAATTATCGGGAGCGAAAAAGAGACAAGACGATACGTAACTTGGCTAATTTTGAGCCAAGTTTTGACGTGTGCAACTTTCAGATTGTGTTTAACATATCTACATCTTTTATACTTATAATATAATTGGTTATACCAAGATAAATAAACATTACTGAAACATTGCTTTGGTTGAGCAACCCATAGCTAAGATACCCATGTGTACTTAGCTTTGCTTTGTATAAAAGTGTTACCGGAATCTTCCACTGCGGCCCAAGGCATTTTTTATTTTTGAAGTGAAAACTTTTTTAGGCGCGATGAGCACATTTTGGGTGAACAAAAATCATGGAACTCGTGTCATCGACACCGAACGCTTAAGCACACGGATGAGTCGCGCGTTGATCTCTTTTGGAAAAGTCCCTTTCTTTCATTAGGAAATTCTAATTATTTTATCCCTTTCTTTTCATTTGTATTTTTATCGTAAAAATCTGTGCTGTTACCTTTAATGGCTGAAGTCGATCCCCCCCTTTTTTAGTTTTTTACCGAGGGCAATCAGGACCCAAGGACCCAATGTGAAATCCTGTATTGACGATTAAAAAAATACACACGTAATTGTTCAAGTTTTCACTTCTGTCAGAACTCCCGGAGTGCCACTGTTTTTTTTTTTTTTTAATTACACTTCTACAACCTAGGAGGTTGTCAACTGCTTATCCGAACTTGCCTATACCTACTTTAATAAATTAAAGCCTCCAGCCAAGGCTAAAACTTAAAACTAAGCGACTACACGCTAGGGGCACCCCATGTGAGGTAAGGACCTCGGCTTGGCAGCAAGGAACGGGCAGAATCCTTCGTGGCTTTTGACGGTCGACTTTGTTCCTATCACTGTCAAACTTCAAGTGTAAGATAGAGACAGGAACATATCTCTTAGCCTCGACGCTGGCATAACAGTCGAGATCGGTTCAAATCAATATCTTAGCCAGAGCACGGGTGCTTAACGTGAATGCGCGTGGTAGAGCGCGAAATTCAAATTTTGTTACGTTTTTTGCAATTTTCAGGTGAGTGTCAGCTTGTTACTTGATCAAAATATGATTTGCGACTATAACATGTACGTATTTACAGATTTATAATCATTAGAATTAGTAATACAGTGGACCCCCGGTAATCCGGCAAACATTATGCAGGGCGGTGTCGGACTATCGAATTTGTCGGATTATAGAGCACTGCCTAAGACCCCTATAGTCCGGATTTTTTTACGAAAGAGTACCTTGTAATCCGACAAATTACATATCTAATGACAAGAATCTATATACATGTATTATACGTACTTACATATGTATGTACTTTGAAGTACAAATCAGACTTAATTTATGTAAGTCGAATTTAGTAAATTAAATAACAATTGAGAGCTTACGTTTTATTATAAAATTAAGCATAAATGCACATACATATCTACCAAAATAATCAAGAATTATTAATCAAAATCATGTAGTGAATACTATATCAAATTATGAAGCTTTGAAATATTCATCAATTTTTTTTTGTTTAAGGTTGTTATAACGCGAGATCAGAGCTTTGTCCCTCAGTCTTCTCAAAAGTAAAAGTTCGTTGTAGGATGTACCATTCTCTTCAGCCCATTGTAAACCTAGCTCAAAAGCGTTAACTGCGTCTTGATCTGTGACTTGTGGAGCAGTTGCAATCACGTCGTCGTTATCTTCCTGATCGTTTGTTGTATTATTAGAAACCTCTTTTATAATATCTTCGTCAGACATTTCAAGACAAACATTTTCTTCTTTATCCATTCCACGGCACCAGACTTCCAAATCTTCCGGACTTATCTGTGTTTCAGTAGCGACTTGTTCTATAACTTCCGAAGTTACACTGATTTGTGGATCGTTGCTAGGAGTGGTGATTATATCTGGCCATAACTTTTTCCAAGACGATTTAATAGTTGATGACGGTAACGCACTCCACGACTGACTAAGAGCAAAAACCAAGTCTTTCATATTAAATTCTTTTAAAGTTTTTTCTATTGGTTGGTCTTTTGATACGGCTCTCAAAAGTAGGTTTTTTTTATAGTCTTGCTTAACAAACTGAATGATATTCTGGTCCATTGGTTGAATCAGTGCAGTGCAATTTGGCGGAAGAAACATCGCAGTGATGCATTTATCCTCAGTTGTCAGTTCTTCTTCAGACGGATGACCGGGAGCGTTATCAAGAAGCAACAACGCTTTTTGAGGAAAATTATGATCTTTTAACCATTTTCTAACTTCAGGTACGAAGCATTCATCAAACCACTTTTTGAAAAGGTCTTTTGTCATCCATGCACTTTTTTGTCCGTAATAGTGTACAGGTAAATCAATGTTTTTGAATGCCCTTGGTTTATTAGATTTCCCAATGACCACCATCTTAAGCGCGTGTGTACCTGCAGCATTAGCACATGGTAGTATGGTTACACGCTCTTTACTCACTTTTCGTCCAGGTACGTCTTTTTCGTTACAAGAAACGAAAGTTTTGTTAGGCATCACACGCCAAAAAAGCCCTGATTCGTCTGCATTGTACACCTGTGACGGGTCAAGATTTAAATCGTTCACCTTTTGCAAAAATCTTAATTTAAAGGGTTCTATGCAGGTGGCATCGTTAGAAAGTTTCTCTCCTGTAATAGTCATTAAACGTATGCCATGACGACTTTTAAAACGTTCTAGCCATCCTTTGCTGGCCACAAAATCATCTTTTTTTGTTATTTCCTTATAAAAAAACTTAGCTTTCATCGCCAACATGGGTCCCGAAATTGGTGCATGCCTGTTTCTTTCCTGAAGAAACCACATGTACAAAGCTTCTTCCACTTCTGGATGTTCAGCTTTCTTGAGTGTCTGTCTCTTGCCTGGCCCGCAGTCAGTAGTTGACACGAACTTCTTAATCTTCTCGTGGTTTTTTTTAATGTCATAAATTGTAGATCGGCCTACGCCGTATTCACTTGCTAAACTACTGAAAGTTTCATTGCGATTTAAGCGATCTAAAATATCACATTTTTCTTTAATTGTCAACGTTTTGTGCTTTCGCTTCTGGGTTTGTGACGACATTACTAGGTACTATACCTAATACACAATGAATAAATAGTAAACAATGAACGCACGCTAGGCCGTACCGCTATCACTAGTAGTCAAATTCAAACTAAGTAAAACAATGCATACGCGTCGAGCACAATAGCGGTGGCGCGTACGAGTTGTGACCTGTTCAAACCTGCGTGATCTATATGTATTAGCAAAGATTGTCAAACATACATGTAATTCTAAGTCATGTCGGATTACAGGGGGCGCCGGATTAGACAGGGGCCGGATTATCGGGGGTCCACTGTACATCTTTCTAAGTTAGATTTGTTCCATAAGAACAAATTTCTTATGGAAAAGTGCTTGTGGAAGAAATCTAACTTATAAGAGATATATTAGACATTCTAATGACTATAATTCTGTAGACACGTACCTGTTATATTCGCAAATCACATTTTGATCACTGCGCATTCACCTTAAGTGGTATTTTAAAAGTATTTTGGCCCACGTTTCTCCGATGGACGTAATAAAATCGTGCCGGGTTTTATTTCGCGCGCTGAATCTTCACCGCCCTGCGCCAACAGTTGAAAATCGAATAGTAACGATTTTCGACGGGCTGAGATGCTGTCTGTTTGATTCTGAATGCTCGGTTCTGCACCGAAAGTTGAAAATTGAGTGCGCGAATAAATTTCGATGACACGTCGAATTTGAATCAAAATATTAGGTGCAAACAATATTAATGTGAGACAATAACATCACGGTTGTTCTTCACAAGACTAGGCAGAAGTGGTACACCCACATTTCGCCAGCTATGTTCCAGTCTCATGTAATAGGGGCGAGCATTACCGGGTTGACAAAATAATACAAAAATTTTATTGTTTTAATGTTACAAAAAATGTCAAGTTATTAAATAACTGGGAAAAGGCGAATGGAGGGTTCTGTACTTAGAAATACTCATAAAACAACGTAACCTCTTCCTTTTTTGAAGTAGGTTAAATATAGAACCTCGGCACAAGGCTGCTAAATGAGTTTTTTTATAAGAAAAGTATTAATAAATTAGTAAAGAAGTCATGTGAATTATTTTGTTTAAATTGTTTGCATTCTCATATTTATCACAATAAGGTTAGTCCCGGTTAAGTCCGGCGCGGACTACAATAGAAAATTAATTGTGTCTCATTAGCCGGGATTGACAGATATATCACTACAGGACAAATACCTCTTGTTATACGCATTGCGGTTATAAAAGTCCCTAATTAAATAAACAATAAAAAAAATAACACCTCATATACAACAAGTAACATAATTAACGCAAGACCTCATATACCCCAATTAGACTATTGAGTTAAAATCATAATACGATGACCAAAACTATTTTGTTTTAAACCTAACTGATATTATTAAGAAAAACGCGTCGTCCCAAGCATTACTTTATGCATTTAAAATTGAGTCTTATTTCTGGCTCAATCAGAGGTAGGTATGGCAAAACACATCATTTAAAAAAAATTCTTCTATTAAAAGTTACTGAAACTGATTCAGTAGTCAATTAGGAACAAACTACTTTCAGGTCTTGCGTGCATTCTGTTACACCTTTTATAGAGAAGGCACGAGCATTGCATCACCACGCTTGCTCAAAACGTTGGCCGCTTCGACGGCGTGGAGGTCGGTGTATTACACATATTAACCTCTCTCTCGAATCACTCTTGTCTATTGATGAAAACTGTATTAAAATCCGTTGCGTAGTTTAAAACATCTAAGCGTACAGACACGAAAAGCGGCTTTGTTTTATACTGTGTAGAGATATTAAAAGACTGATTTAAATATCTTTTGTCACAATCAAACCACTGGTTTACACCTTAAGTATTGCTATAAGACACGGCACACATTCTCGACAACTAAGATCGCATTTGGAAATTCGTTTACTTAAATGAACTTAATTACCAGAGCGTAATTATTCGCAAAAGATCGTCAAACAGTCCATTGCAATAATTTGAACAGTATTTTGTTGGCGGTCGCACGACTAATCGCATAAACGCAATCGCGACTAATTCCTAATGCGATCAGCAGGCTTAGCATGACGCTTTCTATTTCTACGAAGAATAAACACAGCTCTTTCTATACAAAGTGATATTGACATCGCACCGTAGAAATTTTTCTACAATCTGTCATTTTGTCTTTCGTTTCTAACGATCTTTGTCTAGGTCCTTTTATATGTAGACTATTTCAGAAGAAAGTTATCTTCCCAAACTGTCAAAATCACGCTGACAACAAACTTTCTACTCGACGGCCACGTCTACCAAATCAATATTCGTTTTGAACGCAAAACTGTGATAATTAATAGAAGAACAAAGCTATTTTCTCCTATTTTACATCATTTAGCTAAAAGAAAGTTAAGGCCAATACGGTACGACACTTTGAGAAAAATAATTGTAATTGTCTGTTTATCAAACAGAAAAAAAAATACTATGACAAAACAAGGAATTTTGAGTGGAATTATGTAAAAGAGTGAATTTCGTAAAAATTGCAGTTGACTCTTTCTACTTTGCCGCCGTCGTTCTGTCTTCAAAGAACGTCATTTTTGTCTATTCTTCCGTCGACAAAATGGTGCTCATGCTAAGCCTGCTGTTATTTTAAAAACCAACCAAGACATCTGTATTTTTTGTTCTCATTAAAAAAAAGTACGCGTTATATTTAATTATTATAAAAGAATATGATTTCCTATGTATTAGCTAATAACACCTGCACAGGTTTTTAAAACTATTTTATTTGTTATATTGTAATATAATATTGATAATAAACTGGCGGTTGGTGGATCACGTCATTTTTTTTCTTACTTTTTTTTTTCACTATTTACCCTCTTTGAAATCCTACTGCACGGCTATCGCGCACAGGATTTTGTGCTCTCGTTGCTGAACCGAGCATTGAGTATCCAACAGACTGCATTCCAGCGTGTCGAAAAAACACACTGTTTGATTTTCAACTCTCGGCGATAAGCAGAACGTTGAAGATCGAGTGCTCTAAAAAAAGCATCGTGCGAGCGTGGACTAAAGATACAGTTTCATAGAAAAGAGGAAGCTGCCTGCCACATAGCGTTTGCAATTTACCGGCGAATGAAGTCACTGAAACGTTATTTATGTAAGTATGTGTGTGTCGAACCCCGCTGCCAAGGTTTTCGTGACAGCCGTCACTGCGTCCATTGTATGGCGGGCGCCGCTCTTCTAGAAAACTTATTAACCCTAGCGCCGGCCGCCGACACCGTAAACTCACGGGCTCTGAAAACAATGCCCGAATCGCCACACTAATATTACGGTATTTTATTTAAAAAGTTCAAACTCCGTTCAAATTTTGTCAATTTTGAGATTTAGGGTGTATCTTTATTTATAAGGACATTTTTCAATTTTCGGAAGGATAAATACTAGATAAATACAGCACATCAAGCTACCCCAAACTGTCAAATTTTCCCAATTGAACATGAACCTTATCCTTTTGCATTAAAGTTGAAAATTTATCAAAGAAATTTGACAGATTGGGGTAGCTTGATGTGCTAGTGTCTGTACCTATTATGGGCTTTACGTGCGGCCAGAGATTTAAGATTAAATCGCGCCAGTTGCCTCAATGCAGTCACCGTGAAATTTATAGCTCTGCGTAACTAGTATTGTAGGCCTTTGTCGTTTTGTTGTACAGGTACTGTAATTATTGCTAAATAAAAAATCCTGGAAAACTAAGAGTTATATTTTGCAATCGAATAATGAATTTATTACGAAGTGACGACAGTTCTACAGATAGTGATGTTGATTTGGTAAGTTTAATTCGATAATTCGGCACGAAGGTTACATGAAGATAATTAATTTAAAAACGACATGGTCGACATGCTCGTGAAGAGTCTTCACCAACAGAAGAACGAACAACGTGCTCATGTCTAGATTGCTGATATTGACAATATTACTCTAGAAGCACATACGTAACAGTAAACAAATATAAGCAGATAAAACGTTTATGTTTCCGACTATTATTTATTTAATAAATAATTTAGGCATCGATATTAGGTTTTCACAACACTGTTCAGACGTATACCTAAACTGATGTGGCGCTGGAGGTAAGTCAAACGTAGCAAATCTTGGCTTTAACCGCTCACGTACTTCTTTTTATTTGGGACGTCAAAATTAACTGTTCATAAACAAACCCAAAATAAGTGTGAACGTACAGACGCCAGCACAAGTTACGACAAAATATATTTTTTTAAATTGATCATGAACCCTATGCTTACGCAATAATGTTGAAAATCTATCAAAGAAATTTGACAGATTGTGCTGGCGTCTGTACTATACACTACTCGATGGATTTGAAGTGATATGGTATAGAATTACTATGCTCGAAGCGTAGACAGAGAAACGCTCGAAGCTAGTAAAAAAATAAAAATATGGCTGTACAATTTTTTTTATATTAAAGTGTTCCACAAAATTACAATGAATTTCGTACTACGCTTGTGATGCCATCTAGCGGATCTTCACGTCAAGCTTGAAGGTGGGAGTCTTCCAATGTATGGGTTGCCTGTTTTGGTGACAGTGCAAAGTATAGTTGGAGCTATTAGACGTAGTTCGTACAAATTGTGACAGATGTCGTTAGTGAGTTCTTTTAGTAAATTTTAACTAGGAGTGTGTGCATAGAGCTCTCCACCCCCAGCGATAGTAAGAAGAGAGCTAGTAACTAAACACGAGACGGCTAGCAGCAAGTGCGCGATGGCGATGATGAACTATTATTCGCTGATATGTGTATGTAGGTACCAACCGTGAGTTTCACAGCGAGAGTTCTGCCCACCAAGCAAGCATTGCTGAGGGAGTACGTGTTATTGTCGCTGTGCTAAACGAGTACTCTCCAGCAGTATCAACAATCAGCGATCAACTATTAACACAGGGTGTCATTAGGACATCGTCGCGCAAACTGAAACCATGGATTCAGTAGCTACGTACATGATTCTTGAACGCCCCTGCGTTGATATTTTTCTTATAAAGAACCGCACTCAAAACGGTCACCCGTTTAAGAGTTACGGTGCCACAGACAGATAGATAGACACACATAGTGGTCAAACTTATAACACCTCTCTTTTTGCGTCGCCGTCGGGAGTTAAAAATAAAGAAATTCACTGTTCAATACGTTTTGACTGCGAAGTTTCATTGCCCTTTACTATGAAACAACAGATTTTTTTTAACAAAAACAGGCTAACAATGTTTTGTAAGTTTCTTGAAGGGTGAAATTCATTGACAGCTTCCGAGTCGCTTCCTCCTCGTCGGCGCGGCGTTGTTGGGTACCTATTTCTACTAACCGGGCTGAAGTCCAAACTCCGGTTTGTTGCTGACAATTCTGATGGAAACTCCCCAAAAACACTGCCCAGTCTTGGTAATAAAACTTGGCACAACCCGCGCCCCACGTTCAGGAAACATTCAAATCAAACCTTTCGTAGATCAATGAGATTTAAGGGGTGCCTAGTCGCGGGCTCGAACTCACTGATGGGCCTGGCTAAAAATCACTCTGTCTCACCAGGCTTCGTGTCCGACAGAGATAGTATCAGTGATGAGCAGATAGACGCTAGTCTACACGCACAACGTTATTGAGTTAGTTGCAGGATCATTTATAGTAAAAAAAACGCGAAAAAATTAAGAAAAGTCCTTCGGAAGATCGGGTTTTATGAAAAAGCCAATGCATAAATAAAGTTTATTGAACTTTTCGATAATTGAACTTTGTCCGTAGGTACCGACTTGGTTTTGGAGATTTTACACTTCTTTTATTACCCCAAAGTCAAAGTAAAATTAGCAAGAAAAACGAATCTTTGTTGGCTCCTTAACTTTTTAATGGGTTTTTATTTTAGTATTCTGTTTCCGTACAGACAATATTAATAATGAGACAAAACGATATCATATTTTACTTTGGATGTGTATTGTCAGACAGTGGAGTAAAACACTCCCGAAGTTTATATGCAAAAAATATGGACTAGGTTCACCTTAAATGACAACGCAGATTCATAGTTCTCTTGAGCTTATTCCAATTTATTTGGGGTCGGCGCAACATCTTTTCTTTCAGAGGTACAGAGGCCAGCATATCAAGCTACCCCCATCTGACAAATTTCTTTGATAGATTTTCAACTTTATTACATAAGCATAAGGTTAATGTTTAATTGGGAAAATTTGACAGTTTGGGAAAGCTATGTGCTGGCGTCTGTACCTACTCCGCTATTAGTCCGTTAGTCGTCACCTCTGTTAACACCAAGGGGTGTCTAGCCATATCATCTTTTACAGAGTCAAACCATCGACTTTTTGGTCTTCGTCTACTCTTATGTCTGTAGCGTAGGTAGTCCTCGAGGGGCACTGTATCAAGATTTGTTCATCATAATCAGCCTGTAACGTTCCCACAGTCCCACTGCTGGAACACGGGCCTGCTCTCTGTTGCCGGGGCCACACCAACGGGAAACGCCGTTGATTATCGCGATGGTGGACGTTATCCGTAGGTGTAGCCGGAACTTATCGCGATAATTTGACAACGGCATTTACATTGCCATTTGACGTTAGGCGATAACTCGGTGGGTATTGACGTTGACCGTTCAAGTGCGGCCACTGAATTTATATTATCGCTTTAATTATCGGAATCTTTACCGCGTTCTTTATCGCGATGTTGGGCATTGACGTTGACCGTAGTGTGGTCCCAGCATGTGAGAGGGAGTGGGCCGTTATGCACTAAGCGGGCGCTGTGCGGTTTGGTAGATGTCAGATATCTTCGAATTTTTGTGTCTAAGTCATGCCGTTTTCCTCACGATGTTTTCCTTCACCTTTTTGAGAGCAGTTGTGATGAAATAATTTACACAAAGCGCCTGTCTGGGTTCGAAGCTGGGGTCGCGGCAGTTACCACACTTACCACTGGGTCATCACTGCTCTCGATCTGCTCTGATCAAGATATGTTAGAGGCCTTTCTTACCGGACTGCGGCCTATGTCAAAAAGACGATAGGATTTTTTTTTTTTACAAAATAAAGAAAACTGTTAAGCCCAGCTGCTATTGTGGTCTTTACTAAGAGAATACGCTCAAAAAAATAATAGTTTAAAAAACTAAAAAACACGCTTTAAAAACTAAACTAAAAAAGGAGAAAATAATTTAATTCAATTAAAAAGCGTGGGGTGCTTTTTGAGGTATTTTTATAATCAATTAATGTCAAGCACCCCACGCTTTTTAATTGAATTAAGTTATTTTCTCCTGTTTTAGTTTTTTAAACTATTATTTATTTTCTATTTTTTAGTTCGGCTAACTACAAAAACGAGTTTTTTTTTCTCAATTTAAATTTGTTTTATTGAATTGTCATCGGTCCTCGACAAGTTTACATAGTTTCAATGAAATCTGGGGGCCGATTCTACTAACAAATTTGTTAAAAAAACGCAATAGAACCGCAACCGAATCACCACTTTTAAGCGTTTTCGCATTCTACTAAAATGAACAACGGTCCAGCTGCGACACAGCTGCGGTTACGTTTTAGTTACGCCAACGATCGATTGAAACAATGTCAAAACCTATTCTACTAACAAAATCGAACATGAGCGTGACGTTTACTATAGGACAAAGTTAATGATAAAATTATGATCATTATGTCTTTTAATTATAGAAAATACTTTTAGTGCCACATATTCGTGTTTAGTAACATTTTTAGATTCAACTTTTTTCTTTTTGGTATTAATAAAACATATTATTTTGGCATGTTGGTAACGCGGGTTACCCGCTGTGTTCCCGCTACAGTTCAGTTGCAATTCGTTTTAAGTTTAGTTTCCATTTTGCTTATAAAATAGTAGAATGACTTTTTATGTAACTATCGAACGGCGATCGAAATCGAACTGTTGTGGAAACACAGTTTAACGTGTAACGTTGCAAATTAGTAGAATCGGCCCCCTGACCGTTTAAAGTGGGTCAAAATCGCGCTCAAAGGAGTCGGTTACATACAAACATACAAGTGAAGCTAATATAAAGCGTGTAATTAGGGCAACCTTTCTCGGAGTTAGAGACACTAGGTTACATTTTCTGTTTGATTTGACTAAATTAATTCAGGACCTTATTAAAAATTGTCCTGCTTCAGTAGTTTTAAGACTTCGTGATATCCAAATTACGTTAATTTTCATATTTTTATTAGATATTCATTCATTGCGGGCCTCTCATCAACAAGTATTTGAGGTGTTGTCGAAGAAATTCTACTTATTGAATGAGTATTTTAATAGAAATGCTTTTAAAACGTTGGGGCTCGAGGGGGACACATGTCATTGATACGGTGATAGCTACGCCCCTGTCGTATATCCACAGTCATACTCAAAACTTTCCTCTCGACAACTTTGCAGTGATAATGCATATTGCAAGTTACATAAAGATAGATATAAAAAAAAACTCGCTGATTCGCGAGTCCAGTGACTTGCTAACGGCACGTGTAAGTGTAGTCCGTAAAGTAAAATGCACCGTGTTTAAACCTCATTAAGTTCAATATATTGTAGCCGTGAGAGCAAATGAAGTCTAGTACATTTTATTGCAAATCATCATAATTATTAGGTAGCAACTAGTGAAGGATCGAATTGCATCATCATCTTGCTTAAATTTTTGGTTCTTTAAAGTTTTTTGGGATTTGCTTGCAGAGCTCAGCAAATGTACCCTGCGGTGTCCCACGCCCGTTGCCCCGGCTTGGTACGATTCCCAGGTTTTTCGATTAGGAATTTCTCAGTAACAGCCCGGAGTTTTAAAGTCGGCGTCGGCGATGTGATACCCCCCCGTGTCTCGGAGACTCGGAGAGCACTGTGCCTGATCTCTCACCGGTCGAGTCGGATTGCCGTTCCATTGGACTACAACAGTGAGTGCACATGTAATTGCGCATATACGCGTGCACTATACAGGAACAGTTTTTATCCAGTGCGCAAACTTCAGCATAACATTCTAGACCGCCCAGCGGATAAAATTTTTCGTCGGTTTTACAAAAAAGAATCAGCTGTTTCATAGAAAAGTGCAATACCTACGCGGTCAAAATGTATGGAACAGCTGTTTTTTTTTTGTATAACCTACGAAAAATTTCTGCGCTGGGGGTCTAGAATGGTATGCTGAATTCATGGTTACAGTTTGCGCAATGGATAAAAACTTTTCCTGTATTGTATGTCCTGCGTCGATGCCTAGTCTCCGTTGAGATTGACTGCCATGACTGAAATTCGGTCTGGAGTACTAAGTATTATTACCCCGAATCTTCACGAAGCGACCAATTGCGCATTGTGGAGACGACAATGAAAAGAAAACACTAGCAGTAGATGTGTACAGGACCTACTAATGCGTAGGAGTATTTTGAAACCCTCAAATAATGTTTAAAAAAATAATTAAATAGGTAGGTAGTGTTTTTTTTGCGAACTAGATTATTTTGTGCACGGTTGCCGTCAACAAGCTCGCCCCCTATTAGGTTTTGATTATATGTGTCTCAAACATAACTGCCAAAATAAGGGAGTAGGTACCTTCTATATATAGGTACCTACCCTTTACCTAAACCTTCACGGATTCCAACCGTGACCAAAGTTAAATTAATACATATCCTCTACAAGGAAAATATCAACTAAACTATGGGCGTTAAACCAAAAAGTTCCACTGGCCTCTAACTGACGGAAAAATACTCAAAAGATGGCGCAAAAACTATAGTGACGCAATATCGAGAACCTGGTTCGTTTCGAAAGTTAGTTTTACGTTTATTTTTAACATAACGGCAAAATAAACCCAAAAAGATGCTTGATGTCTACATAGAACTCAAAGAAAGGCGTAAGTAGATGTTTTTTGCTATTGATTCAACTTGCGTATAACAACATTATTGGGATTGTCATGTTGTTTTTATTGAAACTCGTAAGTTCATTTCCTTTTAAAATTTTAATCGCATTACACCTGAGGTAGGTACCTCTCATGCGTAATGCGATTACAATTTGCGTAGGTACGCAGTATTCTTTTTGTAGTAAGTACCTACTTACCTAAATTTCGCCACATTATGTAGGTACCTAGGTATGTTAACCCCATGTATGAGATCTAACAAACTAGGGTTTCAGCAGACGAGGCTACTTCTGAGAATCTTAATGAAAAACCCCAATCCGAAGATCTAACCCAGTCCCCAGGACCCTACGCACAGCAGTCAAACAATAAGCATTTTTTTCTAGTCAAAATGCATAGGTACTCAAGGGTACTTACTACCTAATTCCATGTGCTTGACATAAACTGTATTTTTTTAAACTCCATTCTTTTAAAAATCATCAAGATTGAAGAACGACGTCCATTTTGAATTCAATTTACATTAAGTTCATTTTCAAATCGAACAAAAACTGCTGACCATGGACAGCAATAAAATACTTTCGAAAAACGTAATATTGCGACAGCCAAGTTTGTTTTTTAAAATGACCTTTTTACGTTTTTGGCTGAATGATTGCCATGACTTGGTTTGAAAAAAAAGTCAACGGATTTGACGTTTCGTTTCGCGGCAAAGTCTGTAATGATTTAAGTAAAACCTTTATTAGAAAAACCGGCCAAGTGCGAGTCGGACTCAGACTCACACACGAACGGTTCCGCACCACCGTCGAATATTGAACACTAGGTACTTTAAAAAAACACGTTTAATTTATTATTATTATGTGTTGTTATAGCGGCAACAGAAATACACATTCTGTGAAAACTTCAACTGTCTACCTATTACGGATCATGAGATAGGTACAGCCCGCAGACAGACAGATGAACGGACAGCGGAGACTTAGTAATAGAGTCCCGTTGGTACCCTAAAGGGGCTATTTTAGTGTGAAACCTACACAAGTCAACTTAGTAATTAATTGAGTCAAGATCTTTCTAGAAATTTCGATGCTAGAACCTTCTAGAACTATCAACCTCTGTTCAGTCGGGGCCAGTATGTACTCAAACATTCTAGATGCTTCTAGAATGTTCCCAGGGCCCTATAAAAGGCCGGAACGGATCAAGACCCCACGAGTTTTGAACAAGCGACACAGGCGAGAACATCTGAAGCGATCTTCAAGTGCGACATAGAGTGATCAGTAGTGCAATTGTGTTTTGTAATTAGGTTTTTTAATTAAAGTTTCATTTTTGATAATATATATTGGCAGTTTTTAACTTTCAGGAACCCCAAGCTCTTAACAATTGGTCTTTTAACAACTCGACTACGGAAAAGACGAAGTACCTACCTAAGGAAACGCTTTTCCAGTTTTCCGAGCACACTACGAAAAAGTTAAGAAGGCACCTACTTAGGTAATCTTATAATTTCATCAGACATTTCTATAGACTACGCACATTGATATCTTATTTTTCCCATCACCCTTCCTATAGATTTTAATACGGGAAATCCCACGCTAACAGCTAACTATATTTAGAACAAAACTGAGTCAAAATTATAAAAGATCATAGTAGGTACGAAGTTCCTAACAAAGTTTGCCAACATAATAAAATAGTAAAGAAGGTTCACTACAATTCAAATTTATTTTATCACTATGGCAACTGCCAATAGCCTGATGCCCAGAGCTTTAACAAACATTTCACGAGGCTAAGGTTGGCAGGGATTTCTCCTCGATATGGCACAAATTGTGAAGGGGTTACTGTCTCTGGAGCCCTAAGCACCGGTAGATGGGACCCTGTTCTTCATACAGGTAGCTCCCTATTTTAAGCCAAGTCACATTCTTATGTAGGTAGCTGGGTTGTGGAAAGTCTATGTAAAATACTGGTAGTCAGCTGCATCCGGTTAGATTGAAAGCTGACCCCACTATAGTTGTGGGGTTGTGTAGTTGTCTCGCTGGTGGTGGCGCGTGTATTGGATCATTCGGTTCCCTACAAAATGGTTGAGCTGGATGGTGCTGATCCACGCGTCAAGTTCGTGAACGGGTGCCGTCGGTTGAGACTGGTCATCTCCTAACTTCCATGGCTTATTTTAAATCTTATATCTAAATAAATTTTTTTAACATTGTTCTCACATATAGAAGCAACAAGAATAATGTTCCCAAGATTTTGTAATACCTAACATGATTAAAAAGAGTGTCCATGGAGTTTCTTGCCCGTTCTTCTCCATAGAGATCTACGTTTTGGAATGGGCAACTAGCTTCAACTTTCCAACTGGTCGACTTTTTGACAATTCAAAAGTGCCTGTAAATGGTTTAATTGAAACAAATGCTTTGAGTTTGAGTTGAGAAAATCCTGGACAGGTGACTGTATGTGCGCTTTTATAATTACTAACATGACGCTATTATCGTGGACATCCACGTCCATACATTTGCATTTACGTGCCCGTTGTAACTGGCGTATGAAGTAACTCGGTGATATTCAATGAAAAGATAATTGAATCCCTCACAATCCCTGAGCGTAAAATTCGGGGTTGAAGATCGCAATTTTTTCGGCCACTGCATCTTCAACTCAACGCTTAGCTTAGCGCCAAAGTTGAAACTCGAACAGTAAAACACATTGTTCTATTTTCAACGCGGTGATATGCACTTGGATATGCGTTGGATTCTTATGGGCCTACGTCCCGTTTGGTAGCGTAACACGGTCACTTTATGAACCATACTGCTCATTAACGGCTTGTCTTGAAGATTTGAAAAATTTATGATTTTGCTATAGATTCATATAGATCATTTTGCCGGAAGTACTTTTTTGTATGGTTAATACTTTTTCTGTAAAAAAATATTTTCCAACACGCAATATTTTGGCTTCTATTCCATACTCCTACAAAACGGCTTCGTTATTTGGAAAAAAAAATACACTGAAAAATAGATAGTTAGAGGTACTACAGAATCGCCGAAGCACAATTGTAAATTAATCAAAGGAATATCCCCATTTTGGGATAAAGGCTCAGAGGTGCCCTGCGCGGGCGCGGGCAGCAGTCGTGCTTTAGCATACAAACGGGAGATGAGGATACTATGGGCCTTAATGCTCAGTTCAACGCCGAAATTTCAATACGTCCGTGTGAACGTAGGGTGCAGCTCTCGCTCAAACTTAACCTTCTGCACATAACTTGCAGCGTAACAGAAGAAACAACAAAAAAAAAGAAACAGGTTTTTTATCAATAAATGTTTTTTATTCGCGTTTTTTGGTGCTTGGTAGGTATTTTGTACAGTTCTGTGACGTAAGCGAGCCAAAATTAGAAAGTCAAGCATTTTGTGATGCTATTTTTAGCCTGGCCACCATTAATAAGCAATTTTTAAATAAACTTAGGTACGCGTTATTACCATTTTTTGTTTTTTTTTTGTTTTGGAGATGATTTTGTTACCTTGTGTTAAATTATATGTACTTTAAGACTTTAACCTTCTGGTGGGCTGTTTATTTTTTTTTCAAAGTGGCTAGTTAAAAAAAAAAAATCATAATCAAAAGTCATTTATTCAAATTAGGCTGAGAATCAGCACTTTTCGAACGTCAAAATACAGACAGTCCCCCAAATTCGCCCACCCGTCACCACTTCCTAGTGCTTTAGCTGGGAAGAAGAAGTAGCGGAACAAACTCCCCAGCAGCACAGCTGTCTGCTTAGTCGGATAGACTTGAATAACTGACTTAATTAATAACATTATCGAAAAAACAAATAATAAAACTAAAATAATAAAGCGAATTAAATTCAACTCTGATCTTATATAAATCTTTTTCTGTAATTAATAACAACAGAAGAAATAAAAAAAAAAACCAAATATTATAAATAATAAAGATATTCAATCTATTAAAATAGATATATATTTGTTACTGAATTAAAATAAATAATTTCTCATTCTAATTATAGAATGAGAAATTGTTTCTTAAAAATTTTTTTTTCCTTTTTTTTTCTGTAATTATATAGCCACACGGGCTGATTGATGGCTTAGCTACGCCATTTATATTTCGAGACCTTTCCGTACTCGGAAAGCACTTTAAGTTCCGGCTGTCAATATTCGTAGAGGTTTGACAGTTTTACGGGTAGTCGGAAGTCCAAAAGGCTTACCAAGAGGTATCGTGTTAGTCGTGTTACCCAGTAACTGGGTTCTGGAGGTCAGAAAGGCTGTCGCTCCATGTAAAATACTGGTACTTTAGAAACGTACTACATACTGGGATCAGAAGTATCATAATTATGTTAGCCGTTAGCTTTTATACCATTGGTACACACGCCAGCACATCAAGCGATCCCAAACTGTCAAATTTTCCCAATTGAACATTGAACCTTGACCTTAATATTTGCAATAAAGTTGAAAATTTATCAAAGAAATTTGACAGCCAATCTGTCAAATTTCTTTGGTATTATGTGCTGGCCTCTGTACGTTTTCGTGGTATAATTTTTGACCCTCACGCGGTCGAAGCTGCGGGTTAAAGATAGTAGTCTCAGATAATTATGGATATATGTGATTATAAGGATCACATTCAGCAGTCGAAGCAAACAGTCAGATAAAACTTACACGCGTTACATCATATCAGTTACGGCATACATAAAGAGAGCAGCAGATAATAGTTATAGGCTATAGACACGTGCTGACTTCGACCTTCCCCGATCCGAATTTCGACCACAATGCGTTTTATTTTTCTAACTAAAAGATAAAGAATCATTAATTATTTTTTATTTTTTTTAGCTGTGGCACATACGCCATCTTGTCAATGACGCTGTATTTTCTACTTATCCGACTGCGCCAGAAGGAGGCTTATGTTTTTCGAGTGTATGTATGTATGTATATTTCTTTGGCTTGAACGGCTTGATCGATTTCAGCTTGAGAAGTGCCGTTAGATTCGTCTTAATTGTGAGAGTGACACTGAGTATAACAAAATTGAAAAAAAATATGGCCGATGTTTGGCCCCTTATTGTGTCTTCAAACATTTTTTTTTTTCTCAAAACCTATTGAGTGGGGTATCAAAATAACGGTTTCTTAAATAAGTCTCATTAACGTCAAAAATAATTATATTAACTAAAAACTGAAATAAAAATAATAATTTACAAAATCAAAAAACTCGACTGTCTAAAAAGTGAAGTTTAATTAAAAAAGATGGAAACAAGAAACTTGTTTCAAAAGGATGACTATTAGACTGAATACTATAAGCAATCTCAGGCAGTCGGTAGGTAGTCGCGTTTTTTGTTTTTGTAAGATATTTTTTTGTTTTTAGAATTTCGGCGATAGTAGGTAGGTAATTAAAATATGTAGTAATATTTTAAATAAAACGTAGGAACGTATAAGACGTAGGCAAAAACGCTGCCAGGCTAAAATGGGATCCACAGTGACCGCTGGGCAATAGTCTCAACACAGTGGGTGCCTGAAGGGATGGACGGCGCCGGCGCCGGCCGCCGAGCCCGGCCTAGGACGAGGTGGTGAAACGACCTAGACGCGAATTGCTAGGGTTGGATCGAGGTGGCCCTGGAAAAGGATACCTGGAGGAATTTGGGGGACGCCTTTGCTCAGCAGTGAGACAGTGTTTTAGCAAAATCTTTGGACAGGACAGCGTCTGTCGATAGTTAATGCCAATTTTCATAAATGCGCATCTGTCAACGTCAAGACATAGACATGAAGGCTGCATTGGTAGCTTCAGCAACAGTATTTAAAGTAAAATAACAGTGCAGACACGGGATTCCCCGATCAATAATAATGCAAATATTTTGATCTAGCCTGTCCCCAACGATAGCTGTCCCCCTATCAGTGACGCCCTGAGCCGAGGTCCGTACCCCACAGGGGGTGCCCTCAGCGTGCAGTCGCTTAGTATGTAAAATTTAGTTTGTAAGCCCTGGCTGGAGGCGTTAAGATTAGTTTCTTAATGGCAGCCCCAGGAAAGCCCGGTTGAGCAGTCATGGCCTCACAAGGCCAACTGCGAGATGCCCAACAAAAAAAAAAAAAAGTAAAGCAGACACGAGGGTGAGACCAGACCATACCTAATGGTAGTCGTCAGACAAGAAAGGAAGAGCCCGCCCCAAGCCCAACTGCACACTTATAATAATGGGGATATTCCAAGGTTGCCTGGAAGAGATCGCAGAAAGCGATAAGGCCGCCAATTGTATGTTTTAGTTTTTGAATGTTTTATTTTTAATATGTATTTTCTGGTGTACAATAAAGCTTATATAAATAAATAAATAAAAAAAAAACAATATGGCGTGTGTTTTTTTTTTGTTTTGTCTGAAACGCGGTCGTTTTGTTTGTTTCGTGAGGAATGAGATAAGAAGAGTACCTATGCGATTCTCCTCAATAAACAAAAGTTTGTTTAATGAGTGAAGCTCTGCGTAATTAGATGCAGAGCTTCATACTGCCCCAGAAGGACTGGTCTACATTAGCAGAATTGTGTAGTAAAGGGAGAGAGAAGCCCGCAGTCATCGTCATCTGCCTAGACTATTTCTAACTATGTTGGGGTCGGCTTTCAGTCAGTGGCGTAACTACAGGGTGGCAAGTCGGCAAAATGCCACGGGCCCCCAGCCGGAACCCCCCCCCCCCCCGGTCAGAGGAGAATCCCAACTACCAACATTTATTATTAAACTCTTTCAAGTAAAAGTGTATAAATGAGTCTTATAAAATAAAAAATACTCTTATTGTTGGTTCTGCTTCTTTATATTGGAGGGGTGGGGGGGTCCGATGAATTTGCCACGGGCCTCGAACGGTATAGTTACGCCACTGCTTCCAGTCTAACCAGATGCAGTTGAATACTAGTATTTTACATGGAGCGACTGCCTATCTGACCTCCACAACCCAGTCACTGGGTAATGCGATTACCCTTGGTAAGACTGGTTGTCAGACTTTCGGGCTTCTGACGACGTGTAATGACTGTCAAAGATCCAGGGCCCAAGTCCCGTTTGGTAGCGTAACACGGTCACTTTATGATCCGTACTGCTCATTAACGGCTTGTCTTGAAGATTTGAAAAATATATGATTTTGCTATAGATTCATGTAGATCATTTTGCCGAGGTTATTTTTTTGTATGGTTAATACTTTTGCTGTAAAAAAATATTTTCCAACACGCAATATTTTGGCTTCTATTCCATACTCCTACTAAACGGCCTCGTTATTTGGAAAAAAAAATACACTGAAAAATAGATAGTTAGAGGTACCACAGAATCGCTAGAGCACAATTGGATTGAATTGGATTAATTGATTGTATTTACTATTTCGTTCTGGAAAGTACTTGGATGTTGGGTTTATCGATTGTAAATTAATAATAATTGTAAATTAATCAACATTTGCCAAGGAATATCCCCATTTTGAGATAAAGGCTCAGAGGTGCCCTGCGCAGGCGCGGGCGGCAGTCGTGCTTTAGCATTCAGACGGGAGATGAGGATACTATGGGCCTTAAACTGAGTATTGAGAGTCCATCATAGTGCAGCGCGAGTAAGTCTCAGCGCGTCGAAAAAACACAGTGTTCTATTTTCAACCCTCAGCCCTAAGCAGTGCGTTGAAAATCCAGTGTGCTAAAAATTCCACCGCGATATTATTCCGCCCATGGGAACGGGGGCTTACGCAAATGAATCAGTTACGTACTTTGTTTATTACTCATTCATTGCGACTGTCATCTGACCTGTAACCGCTAGAAAAACTAATTTGCGCAGTACATTATTTTATATCTGCGTTTCACAACATTTTCAATCGTTTATGCAAGATAGCAAATCGGCTTAAAAAATTCAACAACAATTTTTATTTACTGAAAGTGTTCAAGTCTATAAGCCAATGATAAATGTTCAAATTATATTTTTTATACCAGCCATTTACTGTTGTCATTAAGTATTTAGATTAATCGAAATGAAAAAGATTGATTAAAAAAAATGCGCTTGACATTTTAAAAAAAGCGTGTTCCGTACCTACTTTAAAATTTATCATCATCATTATTTCAGCCGAAAGAGCTCAGTACCTCACCCAAGCACCGCCACTTCGATCAGTTCTGTGCTTCTCGCATCCAGCAGATTCCTGAGGCTTTGGGAGGCCTTTCAAAGCTACGTCTTCCAGCACGCGGTCGCCACTGCAGAACCTATCAGCCCCATCCCCCTTAGCGTTATTTTAATCTAAGTTTCTTTCTGCTCGAGACCTTTTATTTGAATAAGAATAAAACAAACTATCTATCTAAGCAAATAAATACAAAAACAAAAGGACACTTAGGCGTTGAAGTATTCGTCCGCATCCCTGTCATCAGGAAACTTGCCCAGAAGACTGGCAGCATTGCTAGAGACCAGTATTTTTGCCAGATCCCTAATTTGGAGAGCATTTTCATTCACAAGAGCTACATCGCATGCATTACTTCTTTCTACAACTTCATTGCTATTCTGTAACGATCTCACCGCGTGAAGTGAGCTGTAAGTGTCATTCCACCAATCCCTAGCATCAGTGTGATGACACTGACAGGACTGACAGCTCACATTACGCTCACTTCATGCGGTGAAATGGTTACAGAATCGACATACTGATAGCCGTACATGCCTACAACCGTATTTCCATGGATGCCATTGTGATATTACCTATACAGGGTGTAAGGGAAACGCTTCCGAAAACGAAGACAGGTAATAGGGCTAGTGATTCTTAATACAGTACCAAAAAAAGCGATTTTTTTTCTTCAATTTTTACTTAATTAATTTTATTAGCATTTTTTGTACATTATGCTGTGAGAACAGCTAAATGAACCATTATTTGAAATTAAACACATTTAAAAACGACCCCAACTCCAGGCGGCGACTTTAGGTTTAGGCCTCCTTTGTAAAGCGCTGCCAAAATAAAACAAGTAGAAATATTATAGAAACGTCAAACGTTTTAAATTGATGCAAAATAACCGATTTAACGTGAAAGGTTATTGGTATCCGTTTGCATTTAGGTTGTATATAACCTACGTTCTGGCTCCGGAAGCGTTCCCGACCGACCCTTGCTCGTTGAAGCGCCAGCCCGCGCCGCAGCTGAGCCAGTAGCTTTAAATTCCCCTAATAATAATAATGCCAATATTTCGATCCAGCCTGTCCCCAATAGTGATAGCTGTCCCCCTATCAGTGACGCCCTGAGCCGAGGTCCGTACCCCACAGGGGGTGCCCTCAGCGTGCAGTCGCTTAGTTTTTAAATTTTAGTTTGTAAGCCCTGGCTGGAGGCGTTAAGATTAATTTGTTAATGGCAGCCCCAGGAAAGCCCGGTTGAGCAGTCACGGCCTCTCAAGGCCAACTGCGAGATGCCCAACAAAAAAAAAAAAAAACCGGAAGCGTTCCTCTTGCACCCCCTAGAATGCAAGAGCGAGCGAAGCGACCACGAATTTTTTAGGATATAGCCACGAATAGGATAAGTTCTCTATTATTCTAATGGGCGTTTTCCGACATTTTTAACACGCTTTTTATCAGCTTGGTAAGTGTATGATCCCTTGGTAGACCACACATTACTTTTAGATGCGGGATGAATGGAATGAAAGAAGGTAAAGTACTGAAACACTATGTATTGTCCCAAAGGTACTTAAAGTAAAATGAGCTTAATGAACTGATGGTGTGACTATGAAGTGAGTGACGCGGCCCTTGTTGGCTGTTACGAGAACGCCTGGCTGACTTGATAGCCCAACGCGAACTGAGCTAATTAAAATGAATGTGTGGCGCAAACTGCTAAATTGCAGAATGTGCGGTTGCACCGTACAGTAAGTATGTATCTATGTAACGGAATCTTTGAACGTGATTTTCCCCCCCTTCAAAACGTCAGATTGATTTGAAACTTTGCACACATATCAAGGACCGATGACAATTCAATAATTTCATAAATTTGTTCTATGACGTTGGGCAAAAAAAAGTAAAAAAAAACTAAAACACGCTTTTGTAGTTAGACAAACTTAAAAATTTAAAATAAATAATAGTTTAGAAAACTAAAAAACACGTGTGGGGTGCTTGATATTAATTGATTATAAAAATATCTCAAAAAGCACCCCACGCTTTTCTAAATTAATTTCTACTTTTTTAGTTTGGTTTTTAAAGCGTGTTTTTTTTTAATTTTTGTTCTGAATGTTTTTACACCTATATTTCATTTTGAAGCCAGCGGGTTGCAAGTGCACCTCCTTATGCCTGCGGTTATTAAAATGATCCGACTACAGTTTCTAGTTTTCACTGTGACCTAAGGAACGCTAAAAAGGCTTTATTAAAAAAATGTGCCCGAATGACGTAGGTACGGGTTTTCGATTGCTGATGGCATCTCTGACTGGCATAGTTATAACTAGTTTTATTTACGTCAATGCTGAACTTTGCATCTACTACCAAATAGGCTGGATTTAGGCCTTTCTCGGAATTTTATTTTATATGAATGAATAGAAACGACAACCCGCACCCTAATTGCGTACCTAACACACTATAAATCAGAATCTGTATCATTTTGAAGGTTATTTATTGCTAATCCATTCTTTCTTACGTTCGAATAAAATGTCTGCTTAGCAACTTAAATAATGTCATGAATGTTGTAGAACTGTCAAAATGACAGCGATTCGTACCTACGCAATTATCCCTCTCATCTAGATTTTAAAATATGATTGACGATAAAGGTGTTTTAAACCTACTTAGGTACAGAAATAAATTATTTTTCACTTCTCATGCTCTAAAAAGACATCATTATAGCCCTACGAAGCGGGACTAAAGTGACCACTTTAGTCCCTAGGGAGTAAAAAGTAATTCGTTTTTTAATTTCCTTCATGTGACATAGACAAACTCAAACAGCCAATACATATACTATTATCTGTGGAGTGTGGACTATCTTCATTGCGAAAATGTTGAGAGTTTTAGTTCCATGGTTTTTGCCAAGGTGGCGCCATGTGTTTTAAATTGTTAATCTGTTACTGGTTTAGAAGAAAAAAAAGACCGCGAAAATTTCAGAATTTTTGTCGAGTGTTTTGTTCGGCTTTAAATAAATTTATTAAGAATGTCCAGTGACAAATATTATGTTCCTATATATTATGTTCCTTGGTGAAGAGTTTGACGTCAAGCAAAGAGCAAAAGACATACTAATAGATATTGTGATTTTTATTTTATTAACCGACTTCAAAAAGGAGGAGGTTCTCAATTCGTCGGAACCTTTTTTAAAAGTTTTTTATGTTTGTTCCCCAATTACTCGAAGATGGCTGGACCGATTTGGATTTTTTTTTGTTTGAAAGGGTATACTTCCCCGGTGGTCCCATGATCATCAAGTCAGGATCTGATGATGGGATCCTGGAGAAATAGAGAGAACTCTTCAAATTTTATAGGCACGCGAAGCGATTTAGGTATTTTTTGGAAGAGTACTTTCTCGGAGTGGTCTCATTTCAATTTGGTGCACAGCCCTCGCACGCTCGGGAGTCAAACCACCTCGGGTATATTATGGCTTCGTTTAGTCCCTCGTTATAAAATATACTATTATCACATGGTCAGAATTAAGATAGTGGTCAAACCAATGCCCAGCTCCAATTTAAAAAAAAATCACATAGCCTCCGAGGTAGATCCATAAATAATTGGTGATTAATTCGAAATTGACGTCATATTTTTATAACATGCAAAGTACATACAAGACATTAATAAAGTACATTAATAATATCCTTATTTTATCTATCTACATTCATAAGACGAAGTCAGAAAGTATAAAGTTGTGTGGAAATCGGTTGTCATGGTGATTGAGGAGGAATGAGTAAAGTGTAGTGAAAAAGTTTTTAGTAAGATTTTGGATGTGGATGCCTATAAGAGTAGGGAACACCAAAAATACATTAGATAGACTGTGTGAAGACTCTGCCGATTATGACTTCCAGTCTAACCTCATCCTCATATCAGCCGAAAGACGTTCACTACTGGATATAAGCCTCCCCCAAAAGGGGGGGATTTGCCATAATCGCCACGCTTGGCAGGCGAGTTGGCGATCACAGTATGGTGGTCAAATGCATAGAGAACGCTGCTGCCCATTCTCTAGTAAGTCCCTTAATCGCCTTCTACGACACCCACGGGAAGAAATGGGATGGTGCTATTCTTTTACGTCCGACACCACACGGATAACCTAATATAACTGAATACCAGTATTTTACAGGGAACAACTGCCTATTTGGCCTTCACAAACCAGTTGCATCCGGCGACTCCACGGCTATCAAAGACCCACGAATGACAGCCGTGGATCCGTTGGCAACGTCGCAAATAGCTGTCAAATATTGCACTGTTTCGATTACTTTGGCGATATTACTGTATGGAAATATGAAATATCCCTAACTAGTGACCTATTGATTATGAAATGCAATAATTAATACCTTAACACCGAATATGTAGTTTTAGATGCAAAAAAAGAAATTGGAAACTTTCTAAATGCCCTTTTTACACCTAAAACGGTTACAACATCAAATTTAGTGTTATAATTGCAAATCATTATTAATATTTTAAGTCACTAGTTAGCGATATTTCATACTTTCCATACAGTAATATAAACAAATTAATAAAAACAGGTAAATATTTGACAGCTATTTGCGACGTTGCCAACTTTCAAAACAAACGCTGTTAACGTGCTTTCCGAGATACGGAGGGGTTTTAGTGTGTAAATGTTCACCCATCCACGTCGGGTGATAAACAAAATAAACTTTGTCAGGAGTAATAATGATCGGGAGAGAAAAACGATTCCAGGAATTGAGCGCCGCTGGGATGTTTCAGCCAACTTCCGACGGGTATGTTCACGTGCCTTCAATTTCAAAGATAAGCGTCTGGTTGCTGTCCTAGAGTAAAAACTCACAATATCATTCTAAATAAAAAAACACAGATAAAAACAATATCAAAACCCAAAGAAACGTCACTTCTACACGTGGTAGTGACCCCGATTCGGCCGGTCCCCTCATTACAACGGCTCTTGATAACATTTCTGGGTCTGGAGCATCCGAAATGCTGCAGACCTCTGACCTGTCCTCCACGTGTAGTATAAGGTCAATAATCTCCAACAAACGCTCCAAATTCTCTGAACCGTGATAAGACAAATTAGCACTTATCTTATACCGGAAAAGTTTTTATTCAGTGCGCAAACTGTAACCATGAATTCAGCATATCATTCTAGACCCCCCAGCGCAGAAATTTTTCATCGGTTATCCAAAAAAAAACTGCTGTTCCATACATTTTGACCGCGTAGGTATTCCACTGTTCTATGAAACAGCGCTGGGGGGTCTAGAATGATAAGCTGAATTCATGGTTACAGTTTGCGCACTGGTTAAAAACTTATCCTGTATAACAACAAGAAGGGAATTGGGACAAAGCGTGCAAAATTTGAGTTGATCTGGTATCTGGTAGCCCAGTGGTAACAGCTGGTCGTCATCATTAGCAGCCTGGTGTTCCTATGGGGCACAGGCCTTCTCTCTATGAGACGAACGCAGGCCCAGTGTGGGTTGTGGTAGATGTCACATGTCTTCGAATTTTTAAGACATGCCGGTTTCCTCACGTTTGTTTTCTTTCACCGTTTTGAGAGCAGTGGTGATGATGTAATTTACATATAGTAAAGTGCCTGCTTGGGTTCGACGCTTGACCTACATCTCGTGAGTCTACTGGGCCATCACTGCTCTAAAAACGGTGAAGGAACGAGAGGATATCGGCATGTCCTAGAACCAAAAAAACCAAGACATGTGGCATCTACTAACCCGCACTGGGCCCGCGAGGTGTATTACAGCCTTCTCTCTCTCTCAACGAGAGGAGGCCAGTGTCCCAGCAGTGGCCTGGAATTTGCTTTACGAAGATTTTATTTTTTGGCACGTGTATGATTTTACGATGCACCTGTGTTAAGTGTCCTAGTCCACATTTTTTGCATACAAACTTCGGGAGTGTTTTACTCCACTGGCTGAACATGGCACATCCAAAGTAAAACATGATATCGTTTTGTCTCATTATTAATATTGTCTGTACGGAAACAGAATACTAAAATAAAAACCAATTAAAAAGTTAGGAGCCAACAAAGATTCGTTTTTCTTGCTAATTTTACTTAACTTTGGGCGTGTTTAAGTAATAAAAGAAGTGTAAAATCTCCAAAACCAAGTCGGTACCGACAAACAGTCGATCTATTCTGTTAAAATCTCACCGTGAGAAATTAAGTGAAGTGAGCTGTCATTCCATCGGACACTAGGGATTGATGCTAATGACAGCTCACTTTAGGCTCACTTCACCCAAGTAATCACGGTGATATTTGTACAGAATAGACCGGCTGGTCTACATTTTTACACGAGTAGGCTATTTCCCACGCGCTGAAGGTTAGCACTCTGCTCTAGATTAAACCCTAATCATTGAGGAACACTGGACTACTAGCCGTGACTTTTAAATATAAAATCAGGCCACTGTTAGGCGAGAGATAGTCTTTAAAAGTACCTACTTTACAGCTTGATATTGACCTCGGCCATGAAGTAAGGTGTAGTTATATTTAAGTGATGATAATATTACATGTTCAAGAGGCTTGTGGCTAAGTAATAAAAACTAAAAAACACGCTTTAAAAACCAAACTAAAAAAGGAGAAAATAATTTAATTCAATAAAAAAGCGTGGGGTGCTTTTTGAGGTATTTTTATAATCAATTAATGTCAAGCACCCCACGCTTTTTAATTGAATTAAATTATTTTCTCCTTTTTTAGTTTGGTTTTTAAAGCGGGTTTTTTAGTTTTTTAAACTATTATTTATTTTCAATTTTTTAGTTCTGCTAACTACAAAAACGTGTTTTTTTTTTCTCAATTTTTTTCTGAATTATTGAATATTGTCATCGGTCCTCGACAAGTTTACAAAGTTTCAATGAAATCTGACCGTTTAAAGTGGGTCAAAATCGCGCTCAAAGGAGTCGGTTACATACAAACAAACATACAAGTGAAGCTAATATAAAGCGTGTAAAAAACGCACGGGTCGATCGATCAGGTTAAGCTACGCTTTCCACGGTTTGTCCGTGGTTGGGTGACCGTGACCCTTTTTACATACCAAGACCCCACCATGCTTCGGAAATCCGTTGGTGCCGGCTGTCATTCGTGGATTTTTGACAGTCGTTACGGGTCGTCAGAAGCCCGACAATCTGTCAACCAGTCTTACCAAGGTATCATGTTTCTTAGTATCTGAGGAGGTCAAACAGGTCGCATCATGAGCTTGAGCCTTTGAGCTCCTCAAGTTCTGAGTTGAGCTGCATGATTACTGATAAATGCGTGCACTGATTGGACAGGTCCACTCAATCTGTGTGGTTCTTTCCTCAAAAGGCCATTTCTGACACTAATCCACATGGTCTTCACATGATCTGACCAAGATTATGTCTGGACTTTAAAAGAGACTGTGACCTCTGAGTTTGTTTCGGCCTATCTTCCCAGAGTAGTCAGATAGGAAACGCCGACCTCATCTAGTTTAAAAAAAATATTATTGACGTGTTTGAACAAACCTACTTACAGAAATAAAATTATTTATCATGTAAAATACTGGAAATAAAATGTTGTAAAATCTCCAAACGGCTGGTTGACACTTCCCGTGACCCAAGGGCTGGTTTTTACTTTGGCCAGAGGCTGAGCATTGCTATACAACGTGGTAATGCCGCCAGTCTCTTGGGTACATTACCAGTCGACAGCGATGCGGATGAGTTTTTTGACGCTTTGTTATATTTTATTCGCTGTAGTTATATAGTTTAATTGAAATACAGAAGCAGGTTAAATACTGGTAATCAGCTGCATACGGTTAGACTGCGAAGCCGAAAACAACATGGCTGGCTTCAAGAAGCTGACGGTGCAAGTTTTCTGCCTAAAGAAATGATTAAACTAGTGATTTTGTAAGCGAAGCCCAGAATTTCGATACGAGTTTGGTATCTTCAGTAGCGTACATCAGTTCGTACCAAGTGCAGGCAACAGAACGGTAATTGCATAAGACACTAACAGTAGCAATGGCTTTATTACGTTGTTTAGTAGACAAATTTTTCAAACATGTGAAGCAAAGTACTAGCAATAGTAGCAATATCCTTCAAAGTTATTCAGATTCGCAATTAGTTTGCTGGACTCTCTGGACATGATGTTAAGTGCCAAATTACACTAAAATGGTGATGGTGGTGTAAGAAGCCTGCGCCGAGAACCTACCAGCCGTCGCTTCCTTCTGTGAAGCAGTGGTGCTCGGGAAGAGGGAGGCGGTGTATCTGATGGAGAGGCAGTATATGCGCCCTCACGGTCCTAGCCTCCGCAAAAGACGCCCTGTGCGTCGGGACTCCCAGGCGGATTTCCTTGCGGACGGCGAGTAATGGGTAGCTCGCTGTCCGGTAAGGACCAAGCCCGGGTCGACGGCGCGTTGTGTTCTACGCGCGCCTCAAAGAGATGTCAACACCAACTGAAGGGCAAGAGCCGCCGATGCCTGCCAGCGGTGCGGGTTGTTCGAAAGAGATACCGTGGCTCCTGGCACACAGGCAAATGAGGGAACACGGGTGGGTTTTAGTCAGTTAAAGCCTGACACGCCCTCCTGCTCCACCCAAAGCGGGAGAAGCTATTTGAAGATTTCCCACCCTCAAAAAAAAACACTATAATGGTGATGATGGTGTAAGAAGCCTGCGCTGAGAACCTACCAGCCAAATTTTTTTTTTTTTCAATAATATGTATTATCATTTTTATAACTGTTGTTGACATCACGTTTATTAGTTCAAACTAGAAATTAGATTGAGACCATACCAATAATTTCTTATCACATTTCATGAATTTGGGGCAAGCATTAATGTATTTTTTGAAGTTCTCATCACGAGATGACGTAGCGAATTTGAGACCGACTATTTTATCTCCACGCTTCGAAATGCGGTCACAACCACGTGTAAGAAGAATTCTGCGGAAAAAAAAGACCATCTCTGCGTATGTACGCGACTGGCGCAGTTGCCAAAATGAGAGCAATGTTTTTTTTTTTGTAAATTTGGAGCCTCAGCAAAATGGGTCTTTGATCCTGTATACGTAGAGCTGACGCTGGCTAAGTTACCTGCCCCGGTGGTCTCGTGGTCGCAATCGTGACTGCTCAACGTGAGGTCCTGGGTTCGTTTCCCAGGTCCGGCAGTGTTATTCGATTTTTCTATTAGGATTTCCTGAGTAACAGCCCGGAGTTTGGAAGTTAGCGGTGTGTTACCCCCGTGTCTGGGAAAGCACATTAAGCCGTTGGTCCTGGCCTGATCTTTCTCCGGTCGTGTCGGAAAGCCGTCCCATCGGATTATGAGAGTGACGGAAGAGTGCGCGTTGAAATTGACCGCCGTGGCCGAAATACGGTCTGGATATACATATACAGGGTGACCCGAAACTCCAACGTCAAGCGGGTACGGGGCAATAAGCTAGGTTGTACCAGTTCTAGCAAAAATAAAAAAATATAGTACATATATTTTTTTTTAAAGACAAGGCGTCAAAGTTTCGTGATAAAATGTTTTTAACCGTGACTTAATTAAACTTTATTTTTTTGTACTAGACTCACAATATTAATTATTGGTTTTGTGACTGCAATCAATAGCATAGATATTTAGGATTACATTTAAAAAAAAAAACACTGAACAATTTAGAAATTTGTGATCACAGTACCTAAATATGTGTTGATTTACAACATTTTCAAAAAAATACCTATTATCACTTAACCAAGTTACATGGATTTTATTTTTATTTTTGCTAGAACTGGTACAACCTAGCTTATTGCCCCGTACCCGCTTGACGTTGAGTTTCGGGACACCCTGTATAAGTTATATGAAGTTGGGTTCATTATTTTTGACAGATGCAGTTGGAGACTGGCACGACACGAGTATGGAAATTCGAGTTCTGTTTCGGATCACAAATCGATAACATTTTTGTGAAATTTTGTACAAAGAGCGTGTAGTGTCACTGAACACTTGAAAGTAGACATTTTAATGAGTAATAAAACACGTAAAGATATTGTGTTCTTAACAATTAAACATTTGTTTATTTACCAATATTTTGTTATTTCCAAATAAATATAACAACTCTTTATATACTATTTACATGAAAAATTAGGGCAGTGTGCATCTTGTTTATTAGATTTTTCACACGCAACATGATAAACGCCATTAATAATACAATACAAAACCTACCGCAAACTATAATTGATATAAATAGTCTACATTTTATTATTATTTCGAAAATTGCAAATTTACGCGGCTGATTTTCATTTGATGTTTTTATGACAAAATGACAAACTTTATAAGCGTAAACATTGTAAAAAAATAATTGTAAGTATCAAATATATTATTATTTACAATTATTACATTATAATTTAAAATGATCCTTAAACTATTCAATAAAATTTATAAAACTATTATATGTCGCATCGCGCCTGTCTGCAGGAGCTCGGCTACGCCCTCAGTGCTTCTTCTCCACATTCATTACACACACAGCGAAAGTATGGAAATCTCTGTCAGCGCCTGAAAGAGACCGACAGCCTTTAAAATAAGACTGACAAGTCATCTTCTGGGCCTTCTCGTTCCATCGTAGACCTTATCTACCGTATCCAGTTGGCGTGATTGAGGTCAAGAGCAAGCTTGTCCTGCAATAAAAAAGTAACTTGCATAACTTATTAGGTATTTTTATTACTTTTTTGTTATTCAATTAATCAATATTACCCGCTACTTGACATATTGTCATATTAGGTATCTAAAAAAATACCAATAAGATTTTTTAACAAATTTTCAACAAAAGGTTATAAATTGAATGTCAAAATGATTAATGATTTTTTGTGTTTTCTGACACTGAAAGTTAACTTTCTATAATTTCACTTTTAACCATCGTCTATCATACATATAAAAGTGTGAATTTTTATTCCGGTCAGCAATTAGCACTAATTCAAATAAAATCCAGTTCCTACATAACTTGGTGTACATATTATTTTATTTACGACATTATTTTATAACCGTGAAATCAAGACTGGGCTCTTTTTTAATAATCTGTGCCACAACTTTCAAATTTAGATTGTGTGCAGATGGCTGGCCTATTTTTGGTCAAAGAATCCGCATTGCTGTATGGCAATGCTGATTCTTCTGGCCCAAAGCCAGAGGTAAAAAACTTTTTCCAAAAAAAGAATTTGTTTGGAAAAAGTTTTTATTTTTCACTACCCCAATCTTTCAAATTTATTAGATAGATATTCAACTTTATCACTTAGTTTTAAGGTTCATGTTCAATTGGGAAAATTTGACAGTTTGGGGTAGCTTGATGGGCTGGCGTCTGTACCTACCCCACGCCAATTCGAAATTTCATCATCCTTGATCAAAACAATGAATATTTAAGCGATAGCAGCAATCGCGGTTGATTTGCTGTCATTTTTTGAAGAGTTCCGTTGTCTGTCTCCGAAACGCATTATTAGATCCATAAGAAAATTTAATGGGACCATTTCGGAAGAGACCCCCTTTCGAGCAAAAAGAATTTTGCTGATGTGTCTATAAATGACGGAGTTACGACCGAACATACATAAAAAATATATATATAAACGTAGCAGAGTTGACGTTTCGCAACCATATTATAGGTTTGTGTAGCAAATCCTTTAGGAGTTTGGGTTTTATATTAAGACAATGTACGGATTTTAAAAGTATAGCAGTGGTAAAAATACTTTATAATGCTTTAGTTCGTAGTCGTCTCGAGACAAGCGCCATCATATGGAATCCGCATGAAGCCAAATATAGTCTAATGGTTGAAAAAATACAAAATAAATTCACCAGGTATTTATATTTAAAACAATATGGGGTTTACCCATTCTATCCGTTGATGTATCCGAGTCTGTTTGTGTTGGGCATGGTCGGGTACACTAGGCTGGCAGTTAGGAGGGACATCGCATTAGTGAAGTACGTGGCGAGGGTGCTGCGCGGGCTGGTGCACCACCCGGATGTGCTGGAGGCGCTGCGGCTGCGTGTCCCGGACGGGTATGTGGGGGCGCGTCGCCGCCCCGCTTTGTTAGATATACCATGGGCTAGGACAAATTTGTTAAAGTTTGCCCCTTTGTCAAGGGCCGCTCGTATTATTAATAATATGCCGACGGAAGATATTTTCGATGACCTGCCGAAATTTGCATCAGGAGCGCAAAGGTGCATTGAAGAAGGCATTATTTGAAATGTAATTTTTATTTAATTTTTTGTTTTATTTTTATTGTTAAATTTTATGTTAGTGTATTTTATTGATATAAATAGTTTTAATAAGTCTGTATAACATCGTTTTGGGAAACTGTTAGATGTTGTACTTGTTGGTGTTAATAAATAAATAAATAAATAAATGTCGAATGTACCTAAGTTTTATTATTTCATACTTAAAATTATTTGATAAACACAAAACAAAGCTAATAATATGTACAGGTAGATAAAAAAGAAAATAAACATAAGGCATCAAAAAATAAGTCCGCATCGTTGTCAACGGGAAGAGTGCCCAAAAGACTAAACAGCATTGCCACATTGTATGGCAATGCTGATTCTTTGACCGAAATATAGGCCAGCCCTGTGGTCACGTGAAGAGTCAACCAACCGCTTTGAAATATCTCGGAAAACTAAGTGGGCACTCGGACCCCATGGCCCTAGAGTTTCAACCCCAAACGGCTCGAATATGTAGGTTCCAATAAGATTGGAATATTTGCGCCGTTTGAGGTTTTCCGCACCTGCAGCAGCCGCCCCAGCACAATTCGCCGTACTAGGAAGATGGGATGGCGCAAGGGTGTCGACACATGTTGCATCCCACACCAAAGGCCGACCTAACTTCCAAGGCATTATGGTCATTCCGTCTGGTCTCTTCCCATCGTCGCGTGCCAAGCCATAGGGTTCTAAAACAGCTGGCACCCCGGCGGTGACAAGAGCACGACGGATGATGTCTCAATGACAATGCTGGCGTGCCGTGCTATTCGGCCTGCGCTCCTACTGCAGGATAAGCCATGGTGCCCGAGGCGGTCAACATCTTCACCGCATTGGCAGCGATGCAGAGCCACGCAAGGACAAATACAAATATTTGTATGACCTACAAGTAGTTGTTCCGGGTCTGGCTGTTTGTGTTTGTGAGCTTAAATGTTTGTAAACGCACCCACAATACAGGAGAAATTCCTAGTGTGGGGCAACGTTTTTTAAAAAAAGAAAAAAAAGAGGAGCACCAAGACGCAGGCAAGTAGGGAGCCGGAAGGTCGAGTCACCCAGAAGTTAATAATGTCGAATTGATAACATCCTTATTTTTGAAGTCGGTTAAAATAACAGTAACTGTATTTTCACCTCAAAGTTTCTTGACAGAGGGCTGTCAAGAAACTTTGTGAGGTGACAACCAGTTACTGTACCGATACTCTTATTTTTAAGAAAGTTCACATGGAGTGGTGGCCCAGAAGACCAGCGATGGCACAACTGGTGACGGCCGCGAATCAAAATGATTTATTTCACCACCACTGCTCTCAAAACGGTGAAGGAAAACACCGTGAGGCCTAACCTAACCGGGATGTCCTAGAACCAAAAATTCGAAGACATGTGACATCTACCAACCCGCACTGGGCACGCGTGGTATATTACAGTCTATTCCTTCTCAAAGAAAGAAGCCTGCGTCCCAACAGTGGGAACATTATAGGCTGATCATGCATGTAAATTGATTCCGAAAATAAGTAAAAAGTAATTGCAAAATCTTACGTTTTCTAATCAAAAACTTACATTTAAATAAAATGGCTGCTCGCCGTAACATGTCAAGTCAAGGCAAAAGAAAAAAGCAGTCTCGGTGTATCGAGGGCATCCCAACTGGGAAAAATGGCCTTTATGGCAAAGGATTACAGATGAGATTCGCTAGGCAAAGGGCGCTGTCCGTAAATAGTTTTGCTATTACGCGCGTTGGGCTTGTGGCCACGAGGTGCGCGGGGTATGAAAAGGGCGGGCTGTTTTCAAGGTTATTTATTTAAAAAAAAACATTTTTTGATTTAAATTTGGAACATGAACAACTTATCGTAATTTTACAGTAAACGATGATAGCCATACAAGTTAATAACTATGGCGCAGCTATCAACGTCCGTCTATACATTTCAAACACATTGTTCTAGACTTAACCATGACATAGGTAAGTCTACAGTCATATAGTTTAGCAAACGGCAAATAAAATTGAAAAATGTTTTATTTCACATTAACCTTTACTACTCCTAACCAAAAATGGTGAAGGAAAACATTGTAAGGAACCCAGCAAGTCTTAGAACCAAGTGGCACAGTCCCGCTCTTAAAGGCGGCCTGTGTGTCCCAGCAGTGGGAGCTGATTATGGTATTATACTAACTGGCCCGGACTGTCTCTGGAAAGCTTTTTGAGTTCGAAATAGAGTGATACAAGGATATTTTGGCGCGAGGCTAACATCGGAACTAACACAGCCATTTTGTTTTTCAATATCTATTATATCTATGACGATTTCAAAAATGTTTTCCAATGACGATATACAAAAACGTACGCATAAATAGGGCGCAATATGCGCTGGTGTCAATATGGTATCGTCAGTCATCTTTCAGTCAGTTTTTTTGGACATTGCTTTGTAAAAACGTGTAAGGTTGAATTTGCAAAAAAATGTGTTTTATTATAACTATAACACAGGGACAGTTTTGAGTGTTACTTTTGTTCAAGACTGTGCATCTTGGATTTTTTATAGGTATATCAATGAAATGACCCTGATAATTTTATTCAAGAGCCAGAAAAAGAACCCGCCATCTCCATGGCCCGAAAATTACGGAAATTGACGAGCGCAGCCGAACACACCCGATCGATGTTTACAGCGCTAATCTTTACAAAGCATACATGGAAAAAATCTATTTTTAATATTGTTATGTATGCTTGTTTAAATAATTCTAACATTTGTCATTTACTTTAGTATATTTAGATTTATTAAAACGTGGTTTTGAGAATTAGAAAATATTAGCCTCCCACGGTTGGAGGCATTTTTTGGAGGCAAAAGTATGACAGATTGACAGTCCATTTATTTAACCTATTCTCGCCGAGGCTCGAGACCCGTCCGTGTCTCGCCGTTGGTCCCAGCTGTCATTGATCTTTGACAGTCGTTACGGGTCGTAAGAAGCCCAAAAGTCTGACAATCAGTCTTACCAAGGGGTATAGTATCGTGTTACCCCGTAACTGGGTAAGTAGAAGTCAGATAGGCATAAGCACCAAGTTCATTAAACTGATATTCAGCTGTTGGTTACTCCGGAAGCTAACCTCGAAGTACTTTGCAGCTAAGCTAGCAGATTGCTTGACAGTGCATTTAATTCCCGATTTTTGATAAAGAAGTTGTGTGTACCTACGAGGCTTTACGATGTCAAATTAAGGCCCATAGTATCCTCATCTCCCGTTTGTATGCTAAAGCACGACTGCCGCCCGCGCCCGCGCAGGGCACCTCTGAGCCTTTATCTCAAAATGGGGATATTCCTTTGATTAATTTACAATTGTGCTTCGGCGATTCTGTGGTACCTCTAACTATCTATTTTTCAGTGTATTTTTTTTTTCCAAATAACGAAGCCGTTTAGTAGGAGTATGGAATAGAAGCCAAAATATTGCGTGTTGGAAAATATTTTTTTACAGCAAAAGTATTAAACATTCAAAAAAAGTACTTCGGGCAAAATGATCTATATGAATCTATGCAAAATCATATATTTTTCAAATCTTCAAGACAAGCCGTTAATGAGCAGTACGGTTCATAAAGTGACCGTGTTACGCTACCAAACGGGACGTAGCTAGGGCCTTAAATAGTCTTTAAAAATTTTACGTGTAACACGATGTTTAAAACAACATAAAAAGCGATAAAATCTAAAAATACATCATTTTGAAACACACGGCTTTTGGAAAGAACGAACGTTTTGAAAGGTTAAGTATTTAATGGGGTACATTTTTAATTAAAATAAAGGGTAAGGTGCCTTCTACTTACAGCAATAGCAAATTGGTTTATAAAAACAGCCTCCTGCGTAGGTCTAGTGATCAGCACCATAATTGCGTAACATACGATTAATCGTAATCCGTTTCATTTTGACAGTTCAACAATATTCATTGCGTTAATAACGTTGTTGAGCAGACACATTTTTCGAACATATGAAGCATTGGTTCAGCACTCTGTTTCAAAACGAAACAGATTATTATTAACCGTGAGTTACGCAATTAGGGTGCAGCTAGCCTAGGGTTCGACACTCTAATCGTGAGAAAAAAATTGTGAGCATTTTTTAGTGATGTACTTACTAGTCGGGAAACTGACTAGTCGGCCATATTTGTAGTCGGCGACTAGTCAGCTAAAACCACCGCCTAGTCGGCCCATTTTTTAATCGTATTAATATACTTAAAAATCTAAAAGACTGTGATTGAAATGAAATTAAAATCTTTAATGTTATATTTTTTTATTATAGAATCAGTTTTACAGTTTACTTTCAGTGCATTCAGGAAATTAGTATAGTAAAAAATAGGAACCCTAGTTTGGTTCATTAATGAATGGGACTTAGATCCAGAAATTAAATACCGAAAGTAAAAAATCTGTACAAAATGAAAAAAATGGCTTGAATTTCGGATGTCGGTGGCAAAAAAAAAAAACTTAAACACACCGACTTCCGAAATTAAAAGATTTTATTACTTTGTAGTGTTTTGTAAAAAGATATTTTTCACGAGTTAAATATGGTTAAGTACTCTACGCCATACCTATTCGTATATATATACTTGCTATGTAAACAACAGTGGCAGGAACTAGGAAGTATTAGCTTATAACATCATCAAGATTTAAAAAAACGTATTATCAAAGCTAACTTGTATTTTCATTCCTCTAAGTACCTGGTACTTATTGACTGGCCTGCACTGTCCTCCCATACCTATTATCACTGTAATTTGAAAACATTGTAAAAGCCAATTATTTTTAAAAGAGTAACCGTGGAGTTTCTTGCCGGCTCTTCTCCATAGGAAACGACAAATTGGAACCGTGCACCTAGCTTCTGACGTTTCATAAGTGCCCATGCAGGCTTATGTGAAATAAAATATTTTGATTTTGATTTTGAACCCACAAACTGCCCAAGCAAAGTTAATAACATTAATATGCGACCACCCCTGAGGTAGACTTCGGTTTCAATCGACAACTGTCGGATATATTGCGAAACATACCATCCTCCTTTTTTAAAGTCGGTTACAAATTAAAATCATCATTCGAATCTCGGTACTTAATCTGTCAAATGTCCTAGGATTGCGACTAGATTTTGAACGTTTTTAATTACGGGAGATTGCTTTACGTTGGCGAAACTGATAAAAGAAAAAAAAACTCATTTTTTTTTATTTTACTGACTTTCTCTGACTTTATTGAGGTTCCGTGTGGTGCCGGACGTAAAAGAATAGCACCATCCCATCTCTTCCCGTGGGTGTCGTAGAAGGCGACTAAAGGACTTACTAGAGAATGGGCAGCAGCGTTCTCTATGCATTTGACCACCTTACTGCGATCGCCAACCCGCTTGCCAAGCGTGGCGATTATGGCAAGTCCCCCCTTTTTGGGGGAGGCTTATGTCCAGCAGTGGACGTTTTTCGGCTGATATGATGATGATGATGATGATTTTCTAGAACTCTAGGTAGGGAGTGAGAGCCCCGTGGTGGTAACGATCCCGTCCTGCGAGTTCTAGGTTTCGAGAATGAACCCAGACTGGTAGACACTTCACGTTGTGGAATTCATGTCACCAGGGGCCCAAGTCTGCTATTTTTATAAATTCGTCATTCCAACACGATCCCATTGTCATTCATTTGTCATTTTGCTAAAAGTTCATAATCTGCTAAATTCATAATGGTCGATCATTGGTCGGTCAATGGTCTCGTAATAGAATTGTGTCATAATGGCATTTTCGTATTGTCATTAATAAAAAACTCGTTAGTAGAAATGATTTTCGAAAAACGACTACTAAATTTGAACATTTATTCATGTCAGATTTCATTTATATATATTTTTACATATTATTTATTAGTGTTTTAAGCAATCTAAAGTAGTAGGAAGTTCGTAAATTAAGTCAGTCATTCATTTGTCATTATGTACGAGATTACCAATAAATGCCTCTTCTTTCAATGAAGTGTCAGTGGCTGACCATTGGAAAGTCATAATGACGCCATTTTATTAGTAGATTACCAAACTTGTCAAAATCAACAATTATGAAATCAATGATAGACCATTCTGATACTATTGTAATAGCAGACTTGAGGCCCAGCACTGCTCTCAAATGGTGCCTTACATTAGCCAATAACAACACTAACTAAACGTCAGTGGCACAGTATAATAAAATAAGCAGTATTGCAGTACAGGACGAACCTACAAATAATTGCAAGATTCAAAAAAACATGCTCCGCCATCATTAAATTTATCGGACTTTAAAGTAGAGTTACATAACAACCCAAGAGACACAGTCCGCGGGCAACACTAGTGCGTGATTATCAGAGATCGGATATTCGGATGCATCCTAAAGCTGAGATGTTGGCTAACATGGAATGCGCTTTTGTATCGAAAAAGTCTTAATTTAGGTAAGTAATTTGTTTATTTTTTGTTTTAACTAATACAAACCACCCCTCCTCCAGTACATACACATATTTGTATCGGGTTTAACATTAATTTTACACATCTGAATAGTTATGCAATCCAAGAATCCCGGGGTTTTTAATAAATATTACAAATAATTTATAAAACTGCTTCCATACTTTCAATAGCTAAAAATTATCTTTAGGTAAATGTGCATCCGAATATCTGATCTCTGGTGATTATTTACCAGCCGCGGCCGCAGTTAATTATTTCAAGGACACGTGCGAGACGTAATACTGCTTACTTTATTATACTGTGTACAGTGGGTACAGTAGGACACACGTCAGTGGTAACACTTTAACCTTGAGCTAGCCTAGCATTGTTTCAATAGAACAAGAGGCCAGCACCCTAGTTGCGTAACACACTATGATTGCGGCTCTTTAATAACAGCCACACGGGTCGATCGATCAGGTTAAGCTACGCTTGCCGCGGTTGCTCCGTGGATGGGTGACCATCTTTAGAATAGAGTAGAATAGAAATCATTTATTCGACACAGACACAACACAACAGCAACAAACATATAAAAAAAAGAAAGAGAACAATAAACATAACAATAAAATTGCAGTAAAATTGTGCTGAGCGTGCCCATACCGAAAGGGTTACCATCTCAGCATTTGCTGGGCGTTAGACACCCAGCGCTGGTTTTCAGTTGGGAACCCAGCAGTGACACACGGACGCAGGCAAATAAAATGGATACATACTTGAATATTAGTAATAAAAATGTTTATGAATACGTAAATAAATAATGTAAAATATTTTTTTGTGTGCTACTCAGTTCAGAGCCTTTACATAATAAGACCCCTCCGTGATCTTTGACAATCGTCACGGTTCGTCAGAAGCCCGTGACGAACCCAGTAAATGGGTTGTGGAGGTCATACAGGCAGTCGCTCCATGTAAATTACGGGTGTTCAGCTGCATCTGGTTAGACTGGAAGCTGACCCCAACATAGTTGGGAAAATGGTAGGCAGATTATGACTATCTATCAGATTCTGAATCATTTTGAAGGATATTGGGCTAGAAAATTTGTCTGGTCTACAACGTTCTATTCTATTGTATTTTTTAATATGGCAAGCAAAGCCGATGTCGACTATTCTGCCAATGGTGTCGATTCTGTTGTACACCGAACTAAACTAACTAAACTATCACTAAAATTCCTTACTTTTGGCTATGAGAATCTTAAAGCTATTCTGCAAAATAAAATCTCTAAACTTAAAAAATATTTTGACACAACTAAAATCGAATTTGACAATCGTGACTCCTGCAGGCTTAGCATGACGCTTTCTATTTCTACTCTACTGTAGAATAGATAGAAATCGCTTGTCTACATTTCTCGGTGAAAACTGACAACTGTCTACACGGAAACGTAATTTTTGTCTAGTCTTCCGTCGACAAAACGCTTCTCTACGGTTGTCGTGCCAAGCCTGCAGGTGGTATTTTTTTTTCTTTTGGCTTCGCAACGTGGTAGGTACTTGTGTGCCCCACGCAATGATTTTTTTAAGAGTTGAATGAAGCGTGCGCCTCGACGTTTTTTATATGGAATTTTTCACTTTTTGTTTGGAAAATAAAAAAAAAAATTACAATTATGGGGCTTACGGGTTTATTAAAGGGGGTCGAAATTATCATCATTTTTGCGATAGGACACACCGTTTTCGAGATATAAGCAAAAGAAAAGAAAAAAAAAAGTGTTTTTGCAACTGAAGTCGAAGTGTTGGTGTGAATTTTAGTTCATGACCACTAGTTTTATTCCACACTTTTTTAATCGCGATTAAAAATAGTCAGATTTAGTTAGAAAAACTAATATAGTCAAAATTTTTGGTGAAAAACGGCAAACTCAGAATAGCAAAACTACCATCTTCACTAAATTAATAATTCAGTACAATCTTAGTGCTGTCAAACTAAAATATAGTTAAGTTGTGTCACTTTAGTCAATTTCAGAATAGGAAATCGTCGTTTGACAGGAATAAACTAAATTTTGGTGATTTTTAGTTTAGTTTAGAGAATTTTGTGACAACAGAATCGGCACCATTGTCTAAAGTAAATTGGAAAATATATTTCCAAGCGGTTGGTTGACACTTCTCGTGACCAAAGGGCTGGCCTATATTTCGGCCAAAGAATCAGCATTGCCATACAACGTGGCAATGCTGCCAGCCTTTTGGGCACTCTTCCCGTTGACAACGATGCGGACTTATTTTTTGATGCCTTGTGATTATTTTCTTTTTTATATACCTGTACATATTATTAGCTTTGTTTTGTGTTTAACAATTAAAACGGTTGAAATAAGAATAATTATGTCAATTTGACATTTTTTCTATACAAAAGCTGTCAAACCGCAAAACTTATTCCTCAGGTAGACGCTATCTGACCATTGAAAAATCAGCCCTAAGTAGGTAAAGTATATATGTATGTACATAATTTATAAGCTAACAATTTAAATATAATCTGCGCCCTAATTGGAAAAACGTGTGCATTATTACAAAAAAAAAACGATAATAATCTTCGATGATGCAGTTGTGCATAACTGTTGATCTTGTGGGGTTAGTACTGGACTGAAACAAACAAAGAATAAATCAATTACATACTTATAATAAAATTGTTAGAACATTAAAGATACATTATCTACAACATAAACACAGATTGGGGGAACAAATCATAATTTTATATTTTTGTGAAGGATGAAAATCATCAGCACCACAAGCAGTTCAGGAGAGGAAACTCTACAACGTTAATAACGCAATGAATATTGGTGAACTGTCAAAACGAAATCCATTCCAACCGTCATCGTCAGTTAGTTACGCAATCATCCCGCAGCATAAACAAACAAATTTTCTTAGCAGTACCACTGACGTGGGGTCTACCCGTTCCGAAGACTTAACGAGTTTGCACCGTACAATTTTAAAAACACATAATCATCTAATATAATAAAAAAATTCTATAAAACTGTACGTCATGCCGCTGGCTATCGATTCGATTTTTTTTTTCTTGATCCACGCAGACGCAAAGATATAAAAAATTTTACAACCACCTCTCCCCATTTCACCTCCCTATCTCAAAATCCGGTGCCAAGGAATGAGGATATTAAAATGTCTAGGGCGAGTTTTGTATGGCCGTGCTCATATGACATTTTGGAACTGAAATGAGAGGAATTTTGATTTTTGCGACGAAATTCCTTATCGTACGGTTTATGAGGAAGATACTCTGCACACTTGGCGAATATAATATTATTATGTAGAATACTATTAGAGTTAGACCAACAAAAAAAATTGACAGTTCGACCGTCACGACACATTTGCTAATAGTACCTATGTGTTTCTGTTTTTATTTTTTTTCAATTTCTGCATATATTAGCTGGTAATACTTTACCCACGTGTTGGCTATCGACACCGAAAACGAATAGAACAAAAAATAAAACAATTTATTTTTCTTCATTGAATGCCCGTAATCGGTCAGCTGGTTTTGTAACTTTTCGTGAAACTATACTTATTTTTTATAAATTTCCAAAAGCCATAACTTATCAGTCGTTTGATTGCCTTAATGTACCTAGACGCCAGCACATCAAGCTACCCCAAACTGTCAAATTTTCCCAATTGAACATGAACCTTATGCTTGTGTATTATAGTTGAAAATCTATCAAATAAATTTGACAGTTTAGGGTAGCTTGATGTGCTAGGGTCGCGTCTGTACATGTCAGTGTCATATTTTCAAGTTTTGAACAAATTTGGAATTATGTTTTTTTTTTTATTATTCTTTTTCGATATTGATACCCAACACGTGGGTAAATTATAACTAGCTTCCGCCCACGGCTTCGCCCGCGTGGATAAAAAGTATATGTGTGCCAAATTTCATCCAAATCCATACAGTAGTTTTTGCGTGAAAGAGTAACAAACATCCATACATCTACATATGCATACAAACTTTCGCGTTTATAATATTAGTAAGGATTGTATTAAAGGTATTTCCAGCTAGTTTGCGTAATAAACACACTATCAATCACAATCTGAATGATATTGCTAATCCATTGCTTCATCTGTTTGAAAATTTGTCTGCTCAACAACGTAAATACCGCAATGAACGTTGTTGAACTGTTAAAATGGAACCCGTTGCTACTGTTAGTTACGCAATCAACCCGCGGGTATCCTACGGCAAAAGTTCGAAGTTTGTATTGAACAGTTATATAGATTAAAATACTATGTTGAATCTCTGAAAGTAACAGTTGTTTATTTTGCCGTTACAATCCCTTCTACGTCGCTATTCACAACCATTCGATACGCGTCGCGCCGACACGAACATCAATCAATGTTATTAAAGGAGTCCTCCAACCCTGTTCACAAAACCAAAACCAGAACATTTTGACAGTTTAAAACTTTAAACCAAATACACGACCACAATTTATTGTTGAAGATTCTCCTGCTCAACTACGTAAATAACGCAATAAATGGTGTTGAACTGTCAAAATTATAGCCATTTCCGCTGTGACATAGGTAATTTATTTCAGACAAAACACATTTACGGTTCACAAAAACCATTTTCCTAGTAATAATAGAACATTCCACAAGGAAGTGTACATCGTTGGCGTCTGTACTAATGAAAACATAATTTTATCACAAATACTAATTAAGTACGCCCCCGGAGATAACCGAAAATGTGTAACTTTCGACTCGGAACCTAGTCGAATGGTTGTGAATAGCCATGCTGATCCGCCATTACTCGTTCCACGATTTTTATCCACGACCTTTCAATTGCCCGTTTAGACCTAACCTTGGGGCTGTAGCTACTTATCTATGCTTGGTTGTAAAAGACGATTTGAAAGTTTGTTTGTCCACAATTTTGCTTTCTACTTAAAGCCCGGGTTACACGATCTAGTCTTTTAAGCTAGGATAGCAAGTAAGTTATATCCTAGCCTGGCTTAGCACCACGTGCACTCTATACAATGCTACTGTCGTTTGTCGAAAGTCTACGACTTCGGAGTCAGGGACAGGGGTAGATTCTTTTACATATTGTGAATGAGAGAACGTTGTAGGCCTTATAGACTAGATTTGTAGACGTTTTTCTATTCTGTATTTTCATTCCTCTAGTACCTGGTACTTATTGACAGGCCTGCACTGTCCTCCCATACCTATTATCACTGTAATTTGAAAACATTGTAACAGCCAATTATTTTTAAAAGAGTAACCGTGGAGTTTCTTGCCGGCTCTTCTCCATAGGAAACGACAAATTGAAACCGTGCAAACTCAAAACTCAAACTCAAACTCAAAGCATTTATTTCAATTAAACCATTTACAGGCACTTTTGAATTGTCAAAAAGTCGACCAGTTGGAAAGTTGAAGCTAGTTGCCCATTCCAAAACGTAGATCTCTATGGAGAAGAACGGGCAAGAAACTCCATGGACACTCTTTTTAATCATGTTATGTATTACAAAAACTTGGGAACATTATTCTTGTTGCTTCTATATGTGAGACAATGTAAAAAAAAAAAACAATTCTAAATATAAAATTTAAAATTAGCCATGGAAGTTAGGAGATGACCAGTCTCAACCGACGGCGCCCGTTCACGAACTTGACGCGTGGATCAGCACCATCCAGCTCAACCATTTTGTAGGGAACCGAATGATCCAACACACGCGCCACCATCAGCGAGACATTTAAGTGAGCATGACATACTCTCAACTGCCACGCTTTTTCAAGTCAACGTACATCAAAACAATATAATTATTATACGGATGCATGGTACTCACATTTACAAAGTTTAAACAAAATGCTTCTAGGGTGCTCCTAGGGTTCTGACGTTTCATAAGTGCCCATGCAGACTTATGTGAAATAAAATATTTTGATTTTGAGGGCGATGCGCCTCAAATGGAACTGGGCAGGACATTTAGTCAGACGAGGAGATGGCCGATGGAGTAAAGCTGTGACCGAATGGTGGCCAAGGTTAGGCCAAAGAAACCAGGGCCGTCCAGTAACGCGTTGGGTTGATGATATCGTCAAAGGCGCGGGAAATACCTGGATAAGAGACGCACGGAATTGAGAAGTATGGCGGAAAAAAGTGGAGGTCATTCGTGGAGCTTATTAAGGGCCTACGTCCCGTTTGGTAGCGTAACACGGTCACTTTATGAACCGTACTGCTCATTAACGGCTTGTCTTGAAGATTTGAAAAATATATGATTTTGCTATAGATTCATATAGATCATTTTTCCGGAAGTACTTTTTTTGAATGGTTAATACTTTTGCTGTAAAAAAATATTTTCCAACACGCAATATATTGGCTTCTATTCCATACTCCTACTAAACGGCTTCGTTATTTGGAAAAAAAAATACACTGAAAAATAGATAGTTAGAGGTACCACAGAATCGCCGAAGCACAATTGTAAATTAATCAGTATTTGCCAAGAAATATCCCCATTTTGAGATAAAGGCTCAGAGGTGCCCTGCGCGGGCGCGGGCGGCAGTCGTGCTTTAGCATACAAACGGGAGATGAGGATACTATGGCCCTTAAGCGGACGTTACGGGTCGTCAGAAGCCCGAAAGTCTGACAACCAGTCTACCAAGGGGTATCGTATAATTACCCAGTGACTGGGTACTGGAGAAAAAGAAAAATAGCTATTACAATAACACACTCGTTTACTATCTTTCTCACTAGCTTACTAGCCTAAAAATGGGAATAGTTCTGTACACAGAAGGCTAGATTGATTAGCTTGCTAGCTTACTAGCACTATCTTGCTATACTAGCTTCAAAAACTAGCGTCCGTCGTGTAAGCCGGGCATTAGTGTTTATTTAAAGGTCGGGCTGGTCGACTTTCAGGTTAGCATTTCACATAAGTAAGTACTTTGCTTTTATAGCATTAATTACGTAGCTGGCAACTTGTCACGTCCTAAGATAGCTATCAACATTTCAGATTTTTTAGTCAACCCAAAAAAGTACCAGTTTTCGAGTACCCAGTGTCTCTGGCCAAATCGACCTCTTTGAACGCTCGGCATCATATTACCATAATATAAAATGTCATCGTCGAAGCGGAATAGCTATAGGCTATAAAATAAAAAAAAATATATAAAAAAGTTGGGTCAGGCTGTAAAACGGAGCCTGAGATCCAAGGAGGGAATAAAAAAAGAAAAAATAAAAATGCCGTAAAAAGGCATCGGCGGGGTAATAGAAGTGCGCGGGGCGAGGGGCGCGGGGAGGTTGTTCCGCGAAGTTCAGCCGCCATTTCGAAAAATCGATCACACGGCGCGTGTGTGGACCGTTTTGAATTTCGAATACTTGTAAAATTCTATAACTTTCGCGTCATTGCTAATTTTAACCCTATACTTACAGCAATAAAGTTTATTTTCGAAAGTTGTTATTGATGTTTTATATGTGTGCGTGACACACACGGACGGGCAAGATACCAAAATATTAATGGCGGACGTCCCGCCAAAATAGATTTTTTTGAGTGTGTTGGATATTGTACTTTAGTACGCGAGGGCCAAAACAGCTGCATATTTTTCCCAGTCCGCCCGTTTGTTTGGAGAGGACGAAGTTCGTCGCTTTGTGTTTTCTACTTTTTGTAGATTTGTTATCTGTAGCGGAAGTTTACTTATCTTGCAGCCTTATCTGGTTGCTATGAGCCTATGGTTAACATGAAAACATGTGTTTTTTCCTTAAATTATTTACTTGGTAAGCAATCTCTTTCCTACTTGTCCTATGGTTTGAATAGTCTAATTAAGATATAAATTACCAATTAACAGCACTTACTGTGGTTCGGCTATCTCCACAGACATCGGACGTTGAGACCTAATCTGACTTCTCCGGCCAAAGTTATTGCCTATGTCGTTGTCCATTTCCCTGGCTATATATCTGCCAAATTTCAAGACGATCGATTCAGCGGTTTAGGCATGAAAGCGTAACAGACAGACAGAGTTACTTTCGCATTTATAATATTATAAGTAAAGATTATGACCCTCATTCTTTTTCTTCGTTCCGTGTCAGTGTGCTCATGCTGTGGTGTAGACTAGGTCAGTCAGAGAATTGAGCTAAGGGGTAATTGCGTAACACACTAACAGTAGTGCCTTTCATTTTGACAGTTCTACAACTTTCGTTGAGTTATTAACGTTGTTGAGCAGACAGACACATTTTTCGAACATATGAAGCACATAGTGTTATTAATTACTCCGTGAATTTCCAATCTTCATTCTACATCTAGAGATGAATAATTTTGGGCCTGCAAATAAGTGGACAAATCTCCCAAATTCCCATAAAAATGAATAAATTAGCAAGGCAGGGCACGCAATGCGAAAAATTAATACCTAAAACAAATCAAATGATTCGAAAAGCTTTCACTAAAGGTTACCTGGTTATAACGCATTAACGCATTCTCTCTGGTGCGCTATGGTTCATAATAAATAACCAAAAAGTTAAAAGTTACAATTAAAAAGCAGGGCGAAGCGGTTATTGAACCGCGGTAGGGTTGGTGCCGCTTCGCCGAGTCAAGTTGGCGCTTAGAAACGTTTTCGATGTAAAACCCTAATCTTCGACGTAGAACCCTGATCCCTATTACCTACTTATGTAATCTTCCTGTCTGTGTGTTGTTTTTTTTACGCTTAATTAAGTAAGTATACATATTTGATGACTAGATGACTTATGTATTTTATTTCAGTCTGTTTAGACTTTTTCTATGTTAGAGTCGGCTTCTAGTCTTTATTTTTATTATTTTACTACCTTTTTTATTTGTATTTTGTTTCGCGTTCTGTGTCCAAAATGACCGTTATTCTTTTGTTTTCTAACTATTCCATATTTAAAAATATTTAGAGCGGTAGCAAGATGGCCCATTGATAGTGCATTGAAATTCGTCATCATTCATAGCCCGAAAATCATTAATTATTTATTTATACGGGAAGCAAAAACCTTTGTAAGTAGGTACCCCATTTTACCAAAATTACGCAGACGGAGGAGTATGTTTGGCGTGAAGAAGGATTGCAGCTGGCTTCGCATGACGTTTTCTATTTCTACGAACAATAGACAGTGCTTTTTCAATACAAAGTGACATTTCGTTTCTCCATTTTTGACATCACACCGTAGATATCCGTCTACAATCTGTCATTTAGTCTTTCTAACGATCTTTGTCTAGGTCCTTATTAAATGTAGACTATTTCAGAAGAATATTTGTTCTCAAACTGTCAAAATCACACTGACAACAAAATTTCTACTCGACGGCCACAAAGTTTATACGACTGTCTATAAAATCATGATTCGTTTAGAACGAATAACTATGATAATTCATAGAAAAACATAGATATCTTCTCCTATTGTACATTATTTAGTTATTAGTCATGTCTATTCTTCCGTCGACAAATCGGTGCTTGTGCTAAGCTACGTCTTCTGTCTTCAGTCTCCCATAAGGTGGACAGATGACCTTGTGAACGCCGCAGGAATCCGCTGGATGCGGGCGACACAGAACCGGTCGAAGTGGCGGAACTTGAGGGTGGCCTATGTCCAGCAGTGGACGTCTTTCGGCTGGAATGACGATGATGATTGTTGATTAAAATTAAAATGAATTATGGTTGAATTTCTACCACTGGGCGACAATTAGTTTAAATAAATGCTGCTAAATATGCAGTAAGAAATGTGGGTGAATTATACGTACACGTCTGCTGAACCCAGCAACGTCAGAAAATACATCTTTCTATAAGTTACTGCAAGAGCAGTAACTTATAGAAAGATGTATTTTCTGACGTATGATGTTATTTTAAATAAGCTTTCTTTGACAGCGCCGCACAGCCCTGTCCCTCAAAAAACATCTGTGACTCAAATCGTAAACCCTTTGCTTTGGGCTGTTGACCTAAACTAAATATTGTTCTGTTTACTTTTGAAAGTTTAAACTATAACTAGTAACTGACTGAAGCTTCGTTTTGGTTTTCGGCTACTTTCGGCCGAAAAATTAATGATTCGGCCATATTTTCGTTTTCGGCCATTAACGTTTATGAACTGACGCGCACCATTCGGCCTACTTCGTAAAGCTCGGTGACGTTCGGCTAACTTCGGGGTGAATCGAGTACGCCTGTGGTTTTACTCAGCTGATAAAAATGGACCTTGTGAAGGCCGCAAGAATCCGCTGGATGCGGGAAGCACAAAACCGGTCGAAGCGGTGGTGGAGCTTGGGGGAGGCGTATGTCCAACAGTGGACGTCTTTCGGCTGAAATTATTATGATCATGATGATAAAAATTGACGTGATTGTTGTAAGGCGAGGTTATGTTGTATTTTATACATACATATATACACTCATAAAATACCATACTTGAAAGCACCTCCCTAGTCTCCACTCTTGTATTCGTATCCTGAACCCCAAGATACAGACTAACTGTCTAGTTTGGGGTTCACTGGCAAATAATATTTGTAACTAGCTGTAGGTAATATTTAAGCTACTCATATGTCGTCTCAACTTGTTGTTAATCTATCTATGCTTACTGTATTACCTAGACAATAAATATTTTCCATTTCTATTTTCTATTTTTACTAAAACCGCAAACCGCATACAGCGGAAATATTAATAAAAAATTAATGTCTAAATAATTTTCGTTTTTTTTTTCGGCCGATAATAGGACTAAAGCCGGAGCTTCTTTTTCGTTTTCGGCCGGAAATCCTTTTTCGGTCGAAGGTGTTGTTAGTGCTACAACTATAACATCACGCCTGTATTCCAAAGGCGTTAGCAGAAGTAGTATATAGCATACGTTCCTCGCCAGTTACGTTATAAAACCGACATGTCCCTCCAGGCATATAAAACGACTCAAACTCAAAGCATTTATTTCAATTAAACCAATTACAGGCACTTTTGAACTGTCATGGAGTCGGTCAGTCACAAATATGAAGCTATAGTTGCCCATTCCAAGGCATAGTAGGTACTAGGTAGGTAGTTGGTGTGGAGAAGAACGTGCAATAAATTCCACGGACACCCCTTTAAATCAAGATCGAAATTATACATGTGAGAACGAAGTAGAAATATGATTTAAAAAATTGGCCGTCATGGGGACTGCCGACACAAGTGAAAACTAAAAGCTTCGACAAAATTCAACACGTCAAGTTAGCGTGTCGGTGACGCAAATCCATAAGTTTTGCCCCTACCAATAATCGCTCAACCCAGCGCGAGAAGATTTCACTACTAAAAATAAATAAATCAATAGATTAAAAAATCTAACAAACCCAAACTAAAAAAGCAGAAAATAATTTCAAAAAAGCGTGAGGTGCTTTTTGAGGTAAGTATTTTTTTAATCAATTAATATCAAGCACCCCACGCTTTTTTATTTCAATTTTTTTAGTTCTGCTAAACACAAAAGCGTGATTTTTATTTTTTATTATTGAATTGTCATCGGTCCTCGATAAGTCTACAATGTTTAAATGAAATCTGACCGTTTGAAGTGGGTCAAAATCAAGTCCAAAGAAGTCGGTTACAAACAAAAAAACATACAGGTGAAGCTAATATAGGTGTTAGCGACGACACGTAATCCTATTAAATTAGTCGTTTTCTTTTATTATATCAATTTAATAATTATGTTAGTTAGAATAATGTATGTAGCGAAAAGATGTTTCACATTTATCACACTTGGTGGCGCTACCTGTACCATCACATCATGCAAGCTTAAGTACTGCGAAACTTTACCGTAATGAGGGCCGTTTCAGAATTTTCTTATTTTAAGGTTTATGTTAAGGTTTTTTGATACAGTTTTTTGTAATTATGTAAAGTAAGTTAATTCCCATGTTATAAAAATAAGTAAAGTATTGTAAAGAATGATTTATCACAGAAAACCGCCAAAGTAAGTTTCCCATACAAAAGTAACATTAGTGCCGTGTGCAAACTTGACGCGTTCTGATTGGTTGGGAGAAAAATGATTAGTGCCGTGTGCAAACTTGACGCGTTCTGATTGGTCGGGAGAAAAATGATTAGTGCCGTGTGCAAAATTAAAGCGTTCTGATTGGCCAAGCCCGTCTATAAAAGAAGGGCGGATTTCTGTGATCAGGCATTCCGAATCCAGCAGTATTAGAAGAAACAAGGAAGAAAAATAAAGAAGAAACTCTCTGAAGAAGTATAGTTTTATTCTACCGCGCCTTCTACGACACCTCCTAAGTAACATCCCGCCAGCGAGCCCGCTCCACAACAATTCAAGAGCTAATAGTGGTCCTTCGTAAGCCGGATCGGGTTTCAAGAAACTGTGAAGATGCCTACTACAAGATCAGGATCGGTGCAATCAAAGGCTACGAGTGATAGTGCTACGACGGACTGGAGTATGAATACGCCGAGTGAATCTACAAGTACGACGACTTCGAACACGTCGATTGCAAATCGATCGACACTTACCAGAAGATCGCCACCACGCAGCGTACAAGGACGCCAGCCACTCGCACATCATTCTAAGGATGCTGCCGGAGAGGAATCAACACCAGAGGAAGCGACAAACATTAACCCCCCGACCCGTACCATTGAAGAAGAAGTCGAAGCATCGGATCCCGCACGCCAAGAAGAAAGTCGTCCAATGCCATCGAACTTAGAAAGAAGCATTGCATTAAAAGCGCGCCCGATCTATGGAAGTGCACCGACGTCAAGAGAAGAAAGTCTGCAGCCGCCTCACCCTAAGAAGTCGACCCGCGATACGGACCAGTCCGCTCGCTCGTCGCATAGGAAGAAAGCAGAAGCGCAAGCAAGAATGACATTGGCATTAAGGGAATTAGAATTGGCAGAAGCACGATCAAAAGTGGCTCAAGCTGAACTGGACCTTTTAGCTGCAGACTCAGAAGAAGATGATGGTGCCGGGGAGGAACTGTTTGAACAAACTCATGAAGTCGAGAAGTGGTTTATCCAAACCGGGGTCAGGCCTAATAAGGATCAGAGGCCGATCGACATGGAAGAAAAGAAGAGTGACATCCAAGAACTAGCTTCAGTCATACTCAAGTTATCCGAGAAGTCACGTGACATAGTTTCACCAAAGCACCTTGAACTCCCTCACTTCAATGGGGCCTGCGAAGAATCGCTGGCTTTCAAGAGATCATATGAAGATATGGCCACTTCCTTCAGCAATACGCAGAACCTAGCACGCCTTAGAAGAGCAATCCAAGGAAGAGCGAGAGAAGCCGTTCAAAGCCTGCTGTTCACCGCCGAAGACCCACGTGAAGTAATGAAAGGACTGGAGTCAAGGTTCGGAAGACCTGGAGCATTGGCATTATCAGAACTAGAGAAGCTGAAGAACCTGTCAAAAGTCGGCGAAAACCCAAGCGACATATGTGTGTTTGCAAGCAAAGTGAAGAACGCCGTCGAGACAATCAAGGCCCTGAAGAAATCTCAGTACCTCAGTTCTCCTGAAACACTAAAAACTATAGTGGACAAGATGCCAACATCAATGAAGTTCCGTTGGTTCGCCTACCACAGAAACAGAAGAGATGAAGAAATTCAAGAATTATTACTCGTCGAAGCGTTTTTGGAATCAGAAGCCGACATGTGCGGAGACTTTGCCCCACCTGAAGTGCCTGCGGAGCAAAAGAAAGGAATAAGAAAACCCGTACATACAGTGCAAGAAGAGTCGCAAGAAAGATATAAGAAGACATGTCCGATTTGTGAAGAAGAACATTTTGCTGTAGAATGCAAGAAGTTCAAAGAAGCTAACATAGATGAAAAATGGGACATGATCAAGAAAGCAAAGATATGTTTTAAGTGCCTCCGATTCAAGCACTCAAGAATCAACTGTAAAGCCCCAGTCTGCAAACAGTGTAAGAGATGGCATCATACCATCCTACACTCCGACAAACCACCAGTGCCAGTTGAAAAAGAAACAAACAAAGAAGACAAGCAAAGCGCGTCAGAAGAAAAGGTTGCCTCAATCCACAACGCAAGAGGAGAAGAAAAGGCATACCTAAAGATTATCCCAGTGGACCTTTATGGACCAAAGGGCCAAGTTCGCGTGCTAGCATTGTTGGACGAAGGGTCGACGGTCACACTCTTAGACGCATCAATAGCTGAGAAGATCGGGGCCGAAGGGAATCAAGAAAAACTCACGATCGAAACAGTTGGTGGGAAGCTGTTAAGAAAAGATAGTTCACAGAAGATCGAGTTAAAAATAAAAGGAGCTCATAAAAGAGAAAAGAAGACTATCATAGCAAGAACCATTGACGACCTGAAGTTGTCTGAACAAAGCATAAATATGGACACCGTGAAGAATTGTCAGCATCTAAAGGCAATTGAAAGACAACTTATCTACGCCACGGAAAGACCCAAACTGTTGATAGGCCAAGACAACTGGGGACTCATAGTAACAAGAAGACTCAAGAAAGGCAAGCCATCTGATCCTGTAGCCTCTCTCACCAACTTGGGGTGGGTGTTACACGGATGCGAAACAGGAGCGAATGCCCTAGTGAACTTCACTCACTATGGCAGATTTCCATCCGATGAAGAAAACATAGAAGAAATCGTCCGAGAACATTTTCAGCTGGAATCTCTTGGGATTCAAAATCGGTCACCGACGAATGACAGTGATAGAAGAGCATTGGAAACGCTCGAGAAGACTACGAGAAAACTGTCAAGCGGTCAATTTGAAACAGGACTCTTATGGAAAAAGGAAGGCGAAACCCTACCCAACAACTACAATCAAGCAATCCGACGCCTGGTCAACATTGAAAAGAAGTTGGATAAGGACAAAGAAGCCAAAGAACACTATGAGAAGCAGATCCAGAGTCTAATTGAAAAAGGATATGCAGAAAAGGCTCCAGAAATCTCAAATAAAGGAAGAATATTTTACTTACCCCACTTCGCCGTCGTGCATCCAATTAAGAAGAAGCTGAGGATAGTATTTGACGCAGCCGCCAAGTACGAAGGGAAGAGCCTCAATGACGTCTTGCTATCAGGACCAGACTTATTACAGTCACTGTTTGGTGTACTGTTGCGCTTCAGAGAAGGGCCAGTAGCTGTCATGGCTGACATCCAAGATATGTTCCTTCGGATCAAAGTTAGAGAAGATGACCGCGACAGCCTAAGGTTCCTGTGGCGTGGAAGCCGAAGAACGGGCAAGCCTGAAGAATATAGAATGTCGTCAATCATCTTTGGAGCAGCGTCATCACCGGCAACAGCCATTTACGCGATGAACAAGAACGCAGAAGATTTCAAGGAAACACATCCTGAAGCAGTGAAGGCAATAAATAGAAACCACTACATGGATGACTACCTACAAAGTTTTGCGTCTACAGCCGAAGCAAAGAAGATATCAAAAGAAGTAAAACAGATTCACGCCAGAGCAAACTTCCATCTAAAAGGTTGGGCCAGTAACAACTTGGGGATACTATCGGAAGTAGAAGACACTAATAAAGAAGATTCTTTGCAACTTACAAAGGAAGAGAAAACTCTGGGTCTAAGATGGCTGGTAAAGGAAGACGCGCTAGCCTTCAATGTCGGACTGCGTAATACATCAAAGGACCTGCTAGATGGAACAAGATCTCCAACAAAGAGGGAGGTTACAAGTGCCGTGATGTCTACTTTTGATCCAATGGGTTTTGCGACACCAGTCTTAATACAAGGAAAGAAACTAATTCAAGATATTTGGCGAACGAAAATAGACTGGGATGAAGTTATTAATGAACCACAAAGAGAAGCCTGGCTGAAATACTTACAAGAAGTGTCGGCATTATCACGATTGAAGATTCCAAGGTGCGTCTCACCCCACAGCAGAAAAGGACAACTGCATACGTTCACTGACGCAAGTGAAGAAGCCTACTCAGCAGTGGTCTACTGGAGGACGGTTGAGCCTGAAGGAAAAGTCCACATCTCCATGATTGCCGGCAAAGCAAGAGTAACGCCCACGAAACCAGTATCAATTCCAAGGTTAGAGCTACAAGCGGCCTTGCTCGGCACCAGACTAGCAGCTACGGTTGGAGAAGAAATGGAACTTGAAATATCAAAGAAGATCTACTGGACGGACTCAAGCACAGTGCTGCAGTGGATAAAAGCTGAACCGAGAAAGTTCAAAACCTTTGTAGCAAATCGACTGGCAGAAATTGAAGAGAAGTCCAAGCCAGAAGACTGGAGATGGGTACCGACCAAAGAAAACCCAGCAGATGACGCCACTAGGGGAACCCCAATTGAATTCGATCGCAATGCCAGATGGTTCAAAGGTCCAACATTTCTCCGTCAACCAGAAGAAGAGTGGCCGTTTCAAGACTTCAAACCTGAGGGTATCATGTTGGAAGAAAAGAACAAGCAAAAGGTGATGACAATAAAGGCCACAGAAGAAGTCCTTTTCGATCTGGAGAGGTTTTCGAGCTGGGAGCGATTACTGCGCACTACGGCCAGAGTGATTGCTTTCACTTACCTTTTATTAAAGAAGACTCGCAAAGCAGCCACAGCCGCTGCGCGCCATTCGGATGAACCCTGGAGACCCCAAAGAAGACCCGAGAAGAAGACACTAATCTCGAATCAATCAACCAACAAAGAGGAAAAGAAGCGGTTGTACCTACCCCTGGAAGGAAAACATTTGAAGAAGGCCGAAGAGATACTAATGAAGATGAGTCAAAACGATAGTTTCACGACAGAAATAAAAAATCTGAAGGCAGAAAAACCCTTAGAAAACGCAAGTCGACTTAAGAAGATCGACGTCTATATAGGAGACGATGGGATCGTCAAGCTAAGGAGCAGAACAATGAAGTTTCACGACGAAAGCGAAAGGAAGATGAACCCTATCATTCTAGATGGGAAGCAAAAGATTACGCGTCTCATTATACAGCATTATCATAAGAAGTTGCTTCACGGGAATACTGCTACGGTAATGAACGAGATTCGACAAAAATATTGGATCCTGGGCTTAAGAGCGGCTTTAAAGGCAGTCGCCCACAGCTGTCAATGGTGCAAGACCAAGAAGAGCTTGCCAGAGGTACCTCCGATGGGAGACCTACCGAGCGAGAGGCTGCAACATAATCAATTCCCGTTCTCTTACACAGCCGTGGATTACTTTGGACCGATGCAAGTCTCTGTCGGGAGAAGAGTTGAGAAGCGCTGGGGGGCATTGTTTACTTGTCTCACTACAAGAGCCGTACATCTAGAGTTGGCACCCTCTCTCAGTACCAGCTCGATGATTATGGCACTTCGGCGAATGGCAGCTAGAAGAGGAACCCCAAAAACTATATTTAGCGACAATGGCACCAACTTTGTCGGGGCCAAAAAGGAATTGGAAGAGGCTGCGCAAGAGAAAGGTATCAAGTGGAAGTTCATTACCCCAGGATGCCCGAATATGGGAGGTGCTTGGGAAAGACTTGTGCGAACAGTTAAGACAGCGCTGGCAGCGGTTCTCTACGAAAGAAGCCCACCCGAAGAAGTGCTTCATACACTAATGACCGAAGTTGAACACATAGTTAATTCAAGACCTCTCACTTCAGTTAGTATGGACCCAGAAGACGAAGAAAGTTTGACGCCGAACCACTTTCTACTGGGGAGATCATGTGGAGCAATGATATCTGGAGAATTTGACGACAGAGAACTGATCGGGAAGGCTAACTGGAGAACTACCCAAAGACTCGCAGACCACTTCTGGAAAAGATGGATCAAAGAGTACTTACCTCTCCTAATGCCAAGGAAACTCAAAGGTAAAGAGACCAACGACCCGAAAGAAGGAGATATCGTGCTAATAGTAGACGCAACGCTACCACGCAATTCATGGCCTCGCGGAGAAGTCACTAAGACATACCCTGGACCAGATGGAAGAACCCGAGTGCTGGACGTGAGAACATCGGGAGGAATACTTCGCCGACCGACTCGACGGATCGTCGTGCTGGTTCCTGCGGCATCGTCGCTTCAAGAGGATGGAGTGCTGCGCACCGCGGGGGAGAATGTTAGCGACGACACGTAATCCTATTAAATTAGTCGTTTTCTTTTATTATATCAATTTAATAATTATGTTAGTTAGAATAATGTATGTAGCGAAAAGATGTTTCACATTTATCACACTTGGTGGCGCTACCTGTACCATCACATCATGCAAGCTTAAGTACTGCGAAACTTTACCGTAATGAGGGCCGTTTCAGAATTTTCTTATTTTAAGGTTTATGTTAAGGTTTTTTGATACAGTTTTTTGTAATTATGTAAAGTAAGTTAATTCCCATGTTATAAAAATAAGTAAAGTATTGTAAAGAATGATTTATCACAGAAAACCGCCAAAGTAAGTTTCCCATACAAAAGTAACATTAGTGCCGTGTGCAAACTTGACGCGTTCTGATTGGTTGGGAGAAAAATGATTAGTGCCGTGTGCAAACTTGACGCGTTCTGATTGGTCGGGAGAAAAATGATTAGTGCCGTGTGCAAAATTAAAGCGTTCTGATTGGCCAAGCCCGTCTATAAAAGAAGGGCGGATTTCTGTGATCAGGCATTCCGAATCCAGCAGTATTAGAAGAAACAAGGAAGAAAAATAAAGAAGAAACTCTCTGAAGAAGTATAGTTTTATTCTACCGCGCCTTCTACGACACCTCCTAAGTAACATCCCGCCAGCGAGCCCGCTCCACAACAATTCAAGAGCTAATAATAGGCGTGTTCAAATTCCGCGTGTATAAATAAGGCCATACTAAGTATTAACAATGTTTTTATTTTAAAAACAAAACCTTAAACACTTGTCAGATTACACATCAGAATATGCCTTTGCACGTAGGTACTATTGGCGACAGAAGCGTCTTAACATTCCAATAACATCTCACTTAAATTGGTGCATCCGTTCGCGAGCTACTATGTCGCAGACTGACAAAGTTATCAAGGGTTTTTTTTTTTTTTTGAGGATGGGAAATCATCAAATAACTTCTCCCGCTCTGGGTGGAGCAGGAGGGCGTGTCAGACTTTTACTGACTAAAACCCACCCGTGTTCCCTCAGTTGCCTGTGTGCTAGGGGCGACGGTATCTCTTTCGAACAACCCGCACCCCTGGCAGGCATCGGCCCTTGCGGACCCCACCCTTTGGTGCTGACATCTCTTTGAGGCGCGCGTGGAACACAACGCGCCGTCGACCCGCACCCTAATTGCGTAACACGCGATTAATCATAATCGGTTTCATTTTGACAGTTCAACAATATTCATTGCGTTATTTACGTTGCTGAACAGACACATTTTTCGAACATATAAAGCAATGGTTTAGCCATCTGTAACAAAACGAAACAAATTATGATGAATCGTGAGTTACGCAATTAGGGCGCTGGGCTTGGTCCTTACCGGACAGCGAGCTACCCATTACTCACCGTCCGCAAGCCCGCGCCTACGGTGGCCGGGAATCAGCCTGGGATTCCCGACGCCCAGGGCTTCTCCCGCGGCGACTACGGCCGTGAGGGCGCATATACTGCCTGTCCCTCACGTGCGCCGCCTCCCTCTTCGCGAGCATTACTGCTTCGCAGAAGGAGGTGACGGCTAACCATTCACTCTCGCTCCGTACCATGGCCTGCACCAGGGCCGGACGCGAGAGATCGCCGCCACCCATCGCCTCCACGAGGACACGGCGGTGCTCCGCCCAAGCCGAGCAGACCGCCACCGTATGCTCCACCGTGTCCTCAGGGCGATCTTCGCAATGGAAGCACCCGGGCGTTTCCTCCCGCCTTATACGAAACAGGAACCTCCCGAAACAACCGTGTCCGGTGAGGACCTGCGTCAGGCGGAAGGTGAGGACGCCATGCCGCCTCTCAAGCCACTCCTCAAAGAGGGGACTTACCGCCGCTATCGTGGCGTGCCCAAAGTTATCAAGGGTTCACGGGCTATTCGTATTGAGACGGTGATTTCTTGAAAACGCTCTAAAAGGTGTTTTTTTAAACCAGTGGTACTTTAACAAATATATCATATTTTCAAGTCTTTTTTGCGTGATGGAATCTATAGCTGAACCTCAGCTTTTTGCTATTAAAATAACCTCAATCGATATTCCGTGTGGTGCCGGACGTAAAGAACAGCACCATCCCATTTCTTCCCGTGGGTGTCGTAGGAGGCGACTAAGGGACTAGAGAATGGGCAGCAGCGTTCTCTATGCATTTTACCACCATACTAGCACGATCGCCAACCCGCTTGCCAAGCGTGGCGACTATGGCAACCTCCCAAATTGGAGGAGGCCTATGTCCAACATTGGACGTCTTATGGCTGAAATGATGAATCGATATTTATTATACCGGGTGTAACAGAAACCCTATTGCTATCCTTAAGCACTAAAGATAACAGCTGGTATAGAATCACTATACATAGTTTCAGCTCAAAATATAATACTCTAAGAATTGATACCAAATTTTCGGTTTCATATGTTTCTTAAATTCAAATCATAACAAACATATCACCGCACTACGTAGGTCAATAACTTTCCACGTTACTTGCCAATATCACGATAAATCTCTTCCGAGTAATGTGTTTATTTCAATTTGAAAAGTTCGGTTTCTGGTATCAATGTATTAAAAATTCTCATAACTTCCGAACATGTAGAGATAGGATTAAAAAACCCTTCCAATATCGTTTGATATCATCCAAAGAAACCGGGCCCTTCCGTTACACGTTATATAGAACAGTGGTGGCCCAGAGGTACACACGGCTACACATCAAGCTATTCATTTCCAGTAAAGTCAAAGTCAAAGTCAAAGCATTTATTTCAAATAGGCACATAAAAGGCACTTTTGAACGTCAACATTTACATTAAAATAGAATTGATTCTAGTCGCCCCTTCCAAAATGTAGTTTCGTTTGGAGAATAATGGGCAAGAAACTCCACCGTTACTCTTTTAAAATGTTTCAAGTACAATATTTAACATATTACATTCATTATATGATTATGTGTGAAAACGATGCACCCAGAATAAAATTACCATACCAAAATAGGTAAACAGAATCAAATTGAAGCAATACAGATACCTAAATTAATTCTGTGATAGATATATGGTGTTCACACATTTACAAACATTGTAAAAGTAAGTATAGGTACGATTTTCCTAGTAGTATAAGCGGATCTCGCATTTTAAAGGATTTCCGTACGATGAAAGATCTGCGTAAACTGGAAATGTATAGCTTGATGTGTAGCCGTGCGTACAGCCTGCGACTTACGAGATGTAGGCTGTAGGTTCAAACCCAGACAGGCGTTTTACTTTGTTTAAATTATTTCATCACCACTGCTCTCAAAATGGTGAAGGAAAACATCGTGAGGAAACCGGCATGTCCTAGAACGAAAAATTCGAAGACATGTGACATCTACCAACCCGCACCGGGCATGCGTGGTGGATTACGGCCCACTCCCTCTCACAGAGAGGAGGCCTGTGTCCCAGCAGTGGGAACGTTGATTTTGCGATATCTTATTCCGGCAATGCTGAATAAGGCAGCGACTAGTTGTAAGTACGCATCAGGGGGCCTACTATCTAACTCTGTCAACGAAGCTCAGCTGCTTACGCAGTAAGAAAAATAAGGCAGTTGACTGATGTAGCCACAGCTAGGTTAGTATACTTTGCTTATTTTCACAGTATTATGTCTTATGGCGTTCTGCTGTAGGGATCGGCAGCGAACGTAGATTCAATTTTTATTTTACAAAAGAGGGCAATCCGCGCAATCTATAAAATGGGGCCTCGCAAGTCTCTTAGAAACAAATTCAACGATATACTTACTCTGAAAAGGCTGAACGGATTTGTATGAAATTCGACACAAAAATTGTTTATAACCGCAGCACCGAAGCCGCTGGCAAATTTAGTACTTTATGCAAGGGAAAAAAAACATTAAACGACCACGTTGCCGACTGTACTGTTCTCGAAAAAAAACAGTGAAAACGTATTGTGAATTAATTTTGCGTTTCCTACGGGAAGTGGTTACAAAGTGACAAATTAAATGTGGGTTAATTGCCCAGTGGCTTGCAAGTCTATTGCTTTTTTGTAAACAACTTTATAAAAACTCTCTAAACCACGTTCGAACGGACGTAAAAATATCGCGACAGGATTTTATCGCGCACAGCAGGCTTAGCACGAGAACCGTAGAGAAGCGTTTTGTCTACTGAAGATTAGACAAAAGTCACGTTTTCGTGTAGACAGTTGACAGTTATGAATTTGAAAAATGTAGACAAATTTCAGCGCGTCGAAAAACGTACTGTTCGATTTTGAACTCTCGGCACAAAGCAGTGCCTTGAAAATCAAGTGTGTGAAAATATCCCGCCGCATTATTTCTGCGTCCGTTCGAACGAGTATACAACGAGTAACATAATTAACGCAAGACCTCATACACCCCAACTAGAGTATTGAGTTAAAAGCATAATACGATGACCAAAACAATTTTTTTTTAAAGTTTACTGATTTTATTAAGAAAAACGTGTCGAGCCAAGCATTACTTTAGGCATTTAAAATTGAGTCTTATTTCTTCTTCCATAAGATTGAATTTTCTTTGGCTCAATCAGTGGTAGGTATGGCAAAATACGTAATAATAATAAAAAACTTATATTAAAAGTTACTGAAATCGCTTCAGTAGTCAATTAGGAACAAACTACTTTCAAGTCTTGCGTCTATTCTGTTACACCTTGTATAGCATATTGTATCAAAAAAAATGCTTTAAAAACCAAACTAAAAAAGTAGAAAATAATTTAATTCTATTAAAAAGCGTAGGGTATAATATAAAATTAGATATTAACTATTTAATAATAAATAATCCATCACTGGATGCAATTTGGCATTTGGAATTTTATGGTATATTTAAATTATAATTATAATTGTTATTGAAGGGATAAACTGGTTTTAAAGATAATTATCTATGAGGTGACTTTGATGATTTTTTTGATACATTAAAGTATGTTTAACTATGTTTTGAGTTCCACCACTCTATGCAAAAAAGACTTGAAAATATCATATATTTTTTTGCTTTCAAAATTATTTACAGTTAAAGAGATTGGTTTAAAGGTTTTGGAGACACTGGTTTAAAAAACCACCTTGTTGAGCGTTTTCAAGAAATCACCGCCTTAAGAGGGAACAGGGCGTGCGATTCTCCATACAAATATATTCCCCTTTTTTCTTCCTGAATAATGCCTCTAGAGCAATATTTTTTTTTTCATAAAATCAAGGTCTGCTGTAAACATGTCCCTGTTATTTTCATTTTTTCAGCAACTAATAAGTAAAGAAAATATGACCCTCAAAAAATGCCCTATTTTTACCGCTTTGATTAACTACCAGACAAATGAGAAAAGTTTGTAACATAAAAAAATGATAGGAACCTAAACATACTCTTTCTTAAAATGTTAATGTAAAAAATAATTGAATCGGTTCAGTTTTCGAGGAGAAAAAAGGGGAATACGAAACGTCGATCTCGTCAAAATTTTGGTGATAATTTCGGTCTGAGCTGCAGCTGTCCCTATCACACACTACGGGGGTAGACTTACTGACAGCGCGACGGCAATAGTTTCTTCAAATACCTATTTTTCAAATTCCTCGCAGGCCCCGTCCCCTCTTAACGTACTTTCTGAGGCACGGACGGGTCGGGGATGGCTGGTCACCCATCCACGATTCGACCGTAGCCAACGTAGCTTAACCTCGGACCCATGCGGAGCCATGAGCCCCTCAAAACCACTAATGATATTACGCAAGAAGTCGCAGTAATTTAATTTTGTTAAATTACGAGTAGTAGGCCAGTCTACCTGCAACGTTGATTTGTGTTTCTTAGAACGATTTAATACGATTGACTGCGAACTAGTATTTTCTGCTTACTTCGCTATAAACAGACATTTAATTTTTATCAGGAAATAACTGCGTTAAATTCTAGAACAGCCGTGCTATTCTGTAACCATCTCACCGGGTGAAGTGAGCCGACGCTCAATCGAGCTTGGCTCACTTCACCCGGCTGTCAGTGTCACCCCGCTGATGCAAGAGATTGACCAAGCATTACATTTACAATCATAATCGACATTAAATCTCGATTATGATTGTATGATAATACTATTGATCATTTTATTAGGATTTCAAAGCTAGTGTTTAAGTGTGCATCATGCATTACATTACATTATACGCGCACTCGCGCCTCAGGCAATATAAGGACTAGTTTAGGAAAAAATAGACCGACACAACATTAGAGTTTCTGACTGAGTTCTTGTTTTGCTACTTTATTTGAACATCGCACTGCGCACGATCGAATGCGCACTTAAAACACCAGCTTTGAAATCGTAATAAAATGATCAATAGAATTAGCATATTTAATCTCGATTATGATTGTAAATGTAATGCTTGGTCATCCCTAGGACCAGGTGGAATGACACTGACAGCTCACTCCACGCTCACTTCACCCGGTGAGATGGTTACAGAATAGCATAGCTGTTTGGATACAAATTCCATCATCTGCCTAACCTTTTCGCAACTATGTTGTGGTCAGCTTCCAGTCTAACCGGATGCAGCTGAATACCATTATTTTACATGGATCGACTGCCTATCTGACCTCCACAACCCAGTAACTGGATAATACGATAACCCTTTGTAAGACTGGTTCTCAGACTTTCGGGCTTCCGACGACCCGTAACTTACTTACCAACTATTGTATAGAATCAAGTTCTACTAATGTTACAGATAGCTGTGTTGCTGGGGAGTTCTGTTTGTTCCACCATTTCTTCTTCCTGGCTAAAGCACTAGGAAGTGGTGAAGGGCGGGCGTGCCCGGGAACTGTCTTATGTAATTTTGACCTTCAAAAAGTGCTGGCTCTCAGTCTAGTTTGCTATGACTTTTAATTTTGATTATGAGAATCTTTTGACGTTCGAATGACGTCGACAGGAGGGCGCTTTAAAACTTTCTGCAATTGTTTTGTGCAATGTATTGAAAAACCAACATGGCCGCGTTAGTTTCGATTTTGGCCACGTGCCGATCCATAAACAGCTTTATGTTTTAAGAAGTTCTTTGAGAAATATGCAGTAGGTACCTACTAATCCTTATAGCTACTTAATCCAAGAAAAAATAAGAAAACTTAATTCGCACATATGGTGCTCAAACCTGGTGTTTGACACTTCAGCAGAGGTCCAAGGTCGAGGTTTACCAGCGAGCCATGGAGCGCATTATCCTGGGGGTTCGGCTTTCATACCGTATCAGGAACACGACATTGCGCGCCAAAACCAAAGTCATGGACGTCACCCAGAAAGCTGCCAGTGTCTAACGCATGTCAGACGACCGATTTATTAACATTAAAAAATCCACTAGTTAATCTTTTTTAAATCGATATTCAAAAACTTAGTTTAAACACATTCGTCAAAAATAGAACGCATTCAAAAACGTGTCAGCGTGGTTTTTTTTTAATTACATCACTTGCAGCACCGTCACGTCTGCATTCTGCATAACTAACGGAATCGCGGAACTGACGTAAGTTCTCTGTTTCCGTATTGTCTTTTTATCTTTCGTCATCTTGTATATACTTTCATGCTTTTATCATTATTATAACTATGTAAATAAATATTATCTAAGTATACTCAAAAGTTTGTACCCCTTTTTACGAAAATTACGCGGTTAGAGGAGTTTTAAGTTTGGCACAGTTAAAGTTAATATGGTGGAGGGCAGAGCTAATATTTGTGTGTAATAATAATGCAGAAATACACACCCATGTACAGACGCCAGCACATCAAGCAACCCCAATCTGTCAAATTTCTTTGATAGATTTTCAACTTTATTGCATAAATGTAAGGTTCATGTTCAATTGGGATAATTTGACAGTTTAGGGTAGCTTGATGTCTGTATGTATTTTTCTGTTCCTTTCTTCTTGTCTGTTTATATGTATGTGTGTGCATAAATGGTTAAAACAAATAAATAATTTATAAGTCTTAAATAAAATTATGGTCCAACAGCTTGGCGACCACTAGTTTTTATAGGTAAGTAATGCAATCATGTGTTTTGCATTTCTGTTGGAAAAAGTTTGAAATATTCCCAATTATTTGAGTAACCGAAGATGTAACGACAAAACTGGGTCTGCAGAAAGAAGAGATAAATAGACTTCCTATCCAAATCGGGAGCACCAAAGACAATTTCCACAAGTGGGGGTTCATGGACGGCTAAGATCTCCGGGACGTATGCAGCGTCTCTCCATGGATCATAGTCCACCTTCCATCTTGTGCCGCAAGCCACTAGCAGGGTTATTGCGTAACCCACTGACAATACAAATGGTAGGTATTCATTTTGACAGTACGACAACATTAATTGAAATATTTCTGAAATTAGGGTGCTGCATAAGTGAGGACCTACACCCTAATTGCGTAACACACGATCAATCATAATCTGTTTCGTTTTGAAACAGATGGCTAAACCATTGCTTCATATGTTGGAAAAATGTGTCTGCTCAGTAACGTAAATAACGCAATGAATATTGTTGAACTGTCAAAATGAAACCGATTATGATTGATCGATTACGCAATTAGAGTGTAGGTCCTCACTTATGCCAATTGAAATTATGTAACTAGTAAAGAAAATACAAATAAAATATTGTATTAGAATGTTGACTGAACATTACCTAGTTTTATTTATGTGTTAAGGACATTTTTTCTTTAATAATTCTGTTGGTTTATTATAACCCAAAAGGTACTTATTTAACATACCACATTAAAAACCAATCAAAACATTACCAAGCAGCTAAAACTCGCTTCGGAACCTAAGATGCGAAAGGTGGGGAAATTCCATCTAGCGCCATTCCGCTGGATTGTATTACACACACACGCACACACACGCACATCCACTACCTAACACAATCGTCGACAGTGTGTGTGTGTGTGAGTTAGCGACAAGAGCAAGTAAAAACTGTATACTTTTCTTATGTACATTTTATGTTAGAAACTACGTAGCTATAAGTACTTTAAAGGCAAAATATGATTTTTAATAGTTTTTTTTTTACAGATTAAAGAGTACCACATTTATGTTCAACATAATGCTAGTTAGCTAGTTGAACATAAATGACGTACCATTTATGTTCAACTAGCGATCCGCCCCTGCTTTGCACGGTTTTTAACGATTTGACAAAACATGTTTATTATATCCAACACACACAAAACATAACATCACGCTTTGTTTTTCCGAAGGTTTTTTTTTTTTTTTGGGTGGGAAATCATCAAATAACTTCTCCCGCTCTGGGTGGAGCGGGAGGGCGTGTCAGACTTTTACTGACTAAAACCCACCCGTGTTCCCTCAGTTGCCTGTGTGCCAGGGGCCGCGGTATTTCTTTCGAACAACCCGCACCCCTGGCAGGCATCGGCCCTTGCGGACCCCACCAGTTGGTGCTGACATCTCTTTGAGGCGCGCGTGGAACACAACGCGCCGTCGACCCGGGCTTGGTCCTTACCGGACAGCGAGCTACCCATTACTCGCCGTCCGCAAGCCCGCGCCTACGGTGGCCGGGAATCAGCCTGGTTTTTCCGAAGGTTAGAGCACAGTTGTACCTACCAGGGGCAGAAATATACAGGAAAAGTTTTTATTCAGTGCGCAAACTTTAACCATGAATTCAGCATACCATTCTAGACGTCCCAGCGAAGAAAATATTCGAAAAAAAAAACAGCTGTTCCATACATTTTGACCGCGTAGGTATTGATTGCACTTTTCTATGAAACAGAGCTGATTTTTTTTTTGTAAAACCGTCGAAAAATTTCTTCGCCGGGGGTTCTAGAATGGTATGCTGAATTTCTGAATAAAAACTTTTCCTGTATTAGGCTTTTTGAGCTGCAGCCCAGTGCCCTGTGGATATAATAGGCAAACTATCTTACCCTACCTACTAATATTATAAATGTGAAACTTTGTATGTTTGGAGTTTTGATACTCAATCACGCAAAACTACTGAACGGATTTTGATGAATTAAGGCACACATACAGTTTATATCCTGGATTAACACGTAGGACTTTTTTCTAAGCGCGTCGTTGACGCGTTCAAATAACGTGGTATGCACAGGCCCTAAGTTTAATAATATGACTGTAAAGACGCGCCAGCACATCAAGCCAGCCCAATCTGTCAAATTTCTTTGATAGATTTTCGACTTTATTACATAAGCGTAAGGTTCATGTTCATGTTCATGTTCCGACCGCGCACCGGAAGACGTAAAGTTGGAAGGCCTCCCACAAGGTGGACAGATGACCTTGTGAGGGCCGCAGGAGTCCGCTGGATGCGGGAAGCACAGAACCGGTCGAAGTGGCGGAGCTTGGGGGAGGCCTATGTCCAGCAGTGGACGTCTTTCGGCTGAAATGATGATGATGATGATGAAGGTTCATGTTCAATTGGAAAAATTTGACAGTTTGGGGTAACTTGATGTGCGTCTTTACTATGTCTTTCCGTAATATATTAGCTAAATAATCGTGAAATCGCAACAAAATCCGTTGCGTAGTTGAGAAGGACAACGCTGTTCTATGTTAGAAAATAGAAAGAAAGAAAATACATTTATTTAGCACAGACTAAAAAAGTCACACAATATACAGGAAAATAATAAAAACTTTTTCCAAAAAAAAAAACAACCGACTTCCAAAAAAACACTACAAAGTGAAAAATTCTTTAATTTCGGAAGTCGGTGTCTTTGGTATTTCAATTTTTTGTCACCGCCTTCCGAAATTAAAGTTATTTTTCACTGTGTAGTGTTTTTTTGGAAGTCGGTTGTTTTTTTTTTGGAAAAAGTTTTTATTTTTCACTTTTTAGTGGTGCACATGTGCTTACCCCTTCACAGCATACCGGCGTGATGTTATGTTATGAACTGGAGTAAGCAATAGACAGAGATGAGATTTCAGCAATCCCAGTCCATTTGGTATCATTTATTGAGGAGTTCCGTTGCCTATCTCCAAAGTTCTTCATCAAATCTTCACCAAATTGAAATGAGACCACTACGAGAAAGTATTCTTCCAAAAAATACCTAAATCGCTTTGTGTGCCTATAAAATTTGAAGAGTTCTCTCTATTTCTCCAGGATCCCATCATCAGATCCTGACTTGATGATCATGGGACCACCTGGGAAGTATACCCTTTCAAACAAAAAAAACAAAATCCAAATCGGTCCAGCCATCTTCGGGTAATCGGGGAACATACATAAAAAAAAAAAAAAAAAAAAAAAAAAAAAAAAAAAGGTTCCGACGAATTGATAACCTCCTCCTTTTTGAAGTCGGTTAAAAATTAAAAAACCAACAAAAAGTGTAAAGTAAAGTACGTCAAAGTGTGCCTGATGGCTCCGCTAAAAAGGCTCAGTTCAGCATAAATGCCAGACAACTAGTGCTTGACGCTGGTTCCCAACTGGACCTGACGTGTGAGGTGACGGATGTAAATCAGCTTTAATACCAATACTGCAACGTGACGTGTGTAATAAAATAAATTTGTGTCAGATAGAATAAATAAAAAAAGTAACGAGTAGTACGAACAGACAGGGTAACAACGACCACCTAAGTAAATCGTAAACTGAATCTGCTTCCATGCGAATGAAGTCGCGCGCACAAGCTAGTTTTCAATTTAATAATACCGGAAATTTTAATAAAACAAGAAAACTTAGAGAATATTCAATTTAAATGAATATGAATTTCATTATTATACGACATTGTACGAATACCTATTATTTATTTTAGTCACCCATTCAAATGTCTTTGTTTCAAATAAAACAAAGTGTTTATATTGTTTCTGATACCGGAGTAGATAGACAACAGAGATCCAAGCTCAAAAATCAACGATGCGTTGCCGTCGCAGACACAAGGCTGAAATAGAAAGAAAGAAACATACATTTAATTGTTTCAGAAAAACGAACACTTTTAATGTCGACCGTACAAGTTGAAAACATTAGAAAAAAGAAATGTACGTATATTTATTGTATTCGGGGTCCTCCGGGACGGGAGCCTCGGGGATCGGGGTACTCAGGGAATAACCCGAATAAACGCAAGACCTGAAAATAGTATGTTCTTAATTGACTACTGAATAGATTTCAGTAACTTTTAATATGGGTATTTTTTTCAAAAATTAAACATTTTGCTAAACTTACTGCGATTGAGCCATATAAAGTTCTATCTTATTTCAACACTATAAGACTCAATTTTAAATGCATAAAGTAATGCTAGGATCAACACATTTTTGTTACTGTAATTAGTAACAGTTAGCTTTAAAAAAATAAATTTTGGTCATTGTATTATACTTTTAACTCAATACTCTAATCAATCTCTAATAATGTATGAGATCTTGCGTTAATATGTTACATGTTGTATAATCCGAGTTCAGAGCAGAAATAGTCGGCAACTGCGCATCGTGAAGAAGAAGGCTGCCACTCAGCATGATGCTGTGCCAAGAGAAAGACGCAGCACAGTGCTGATTAAGTATAATCAGCCTATAATGTTCCCACTGTTGGGACATAGGCCTTCTCCCTTCGAAAGTGAGTGGGCTGCAATCCACCACGCGGGTCCAGTGCGGGTTGGTAGATGTCACATGTCTTCGAATTTTTGGTTCTAGGATATATGTTACGTTTCTTCACGATGTTTTCTTTCATCGTTTTGTGAGCAGTGGTGATGAAATAATTTGCACAAAGCAAAGAGCCTGTCTGGGTTTGAACCTACGATCAACAACTCGTAAGTAGCGGCCGCTACTACTGGGCCACCACTGCTCGACACTTTGGGCACGGAACTCTAAAACAAATAGCTTCAAGACCGAGCATTCATATTACATACAATTGTTAAGTATACGTGTGTTCTCACTTTACGCACACATGCATAGCCAAGCAAGCGCGACTTGAGTGTAGTCTCTGTGTGAGTATCTACTCCGTGTTCGTGTTTATTACTCAGTCAGTAGGTACGTACATAAATGACTATTTTCTACGCATTTAGTCACAATCTGTAATTAGGTCACTGTGTTAAATTTTATAGCTAAAGGAATTCTATGTGACGTCATAACTGTTTTGGGAATTGAATAGGTATTAATGACCAAAATCACCAGCAGCCTACATGCGTAACTCACTATTAATCACAATCTGAATTGTTTTGAAGGATATTGCTAATCCATTGTTTCATTTGTATGAAAAACTTGTCTGCTCAACAACGTAAGTAACGCAATGAATGTTTTTAAACTGTCGAAATGAAAGACATTCTTACTGTTAGTGTGTTACAAAATCACCCCGCAGGCCTTTTGCCTTTTATTTTATGTTACTTCCTATTCCTTATCCTTAATATTATAAACGCGAAGGTTTGTAAGTATGGATGGATGTATGGATGTTTGTTACTCTTTCACGCAAAAACTACTGAATAGATTTGGATGAAATTTGGCACACAGATAGATTATAACCTACATTAACACATAGGATACTTTTTATCCCGGTAGCTTCGATCAATAATAGTACTATTATTGATCGAAGCCCGGTAGTACGTTGCCGTGGGATAATTTTCCACTTCCACGCGGGCGAAGCTGCGTGCTGCGAAGCCGTGCTTTAGCATACAAACGGGAGATGAGGATACTATGGGCCTTAACCCTATGTTAGTAAACGTAACCTGCAGGCTTAGAATGACGTTTTCTATTTCTACGAAAAATAGACAGTGCTTTTTCAATACAAAGTGACATTTCGTTTCTCCAATTTTGACATCGCACCGCAGATATCCTTCTACAATCTGTAATTTTCTCTTTCGTTTCTAACGATCTTTGTCAAGGTCAATAGAAATGTAGATTACTTACCTATTTCAGGAGAATATTTCTTCCCAAACTGTCAAAATCACACTGACAACAAACTTTCTACTCGACGGCCACAAAGTATAAATTATACCTACGATTATCTACAAAAACATGATTCGTTTAGAACGCATAACAGGAAAAACATATATACTTAGCTATCTTCTCCTATTGTACATCATTTAGTTAATAGTATTGTCTATTCTTCCGTCGACAAATCGGTGCCCATGCTAAGTCTGCTGCACACCTACACTGCCATATAGTTATAATGCGAATCCCTACTACACGCTCATGACGTATGCGGGTGCAATCTTTGCACACGCGCGACCCCCCGATTCATCCATAGGATGCAGACCCTACAGAACCGATTCCTCCGGCAGCCACAGGCGCCCCTTGGTTCGTTCGGAACGAGATCCTCCATCTCGATCTGAAAATCCCCACGGTCAGTCAGTTCCTGAAACGCAACTCGAAGCGTTTCTTCGATAAACCCGAAATTCACCGCAATCCCTTGATTGTGAAGGCCGCCACATATGTCCCCAGTAGGATTAGCTCTGTCCGACGGCCGAGACATGTCCTCTCCGACCCAGACGACTCCATTACTATCCTTCAGGAAAGCAATAGGGCCACCAGTACAGTTCGCACACACCGCACAAAATCGTCATTCCGACCTCGCCGCCGAGGTCCTCGCGCCCCGCGAAGACGTTATGTCGGGCATCTCGCAGTTGGCCTTAGGAAGCCGTGACTGCTTAACCGGGCTTTCCTGGGGCTGCCATTAAGAATTAACTTAACGCCTCCAGCCAGGGCTTACAAACTAAAATATTAAGTACAAACTAAGCGACTGCACGCTGAGGGCACCCCCTGTGGGGTACGGGCCTCAGCTCAGGGCGTCACTGATAGGGCGGGACCGCTGTTATTGGGGACAGGCTGGATCAAAATATTGGCATTATTATTATTGATCGGGGAAATTAAAGCTACTGGCTCAGCTGCGGCGCGGGCTGGCGCTTCAACGAGCAAGGGTCGGTCGGGAGAATGGGTAGCAGCGTTCTCTATGCATTTTTACCAACATACTGCGATTGCCTACCCGCCTGCCAAGCGTGGCGTTTATGGCAAATCCCCCCCTTTTGGAGGAGGCTTATGTCCAGCAGTGGACGTCTTTCGGCTGATATGAATACATCTCTAGATCAACATGCAAACCTGCGAGCGATCATATTAGCCGTACCGTCACTATCTTTGAGGTAAGCGGTCAAAAGATGTTCTAATTATTTCACCTTATACACACCCTTTTAAGTGATACTCCGTTTAACTTGACCAGCAGTATAGTATCGGTACAGCGACCGCTGACACCTAAGACCATGACTTCACTTTTAGTGATGTTGTAGACCAATCCATGACATAAGGAAGTTAAGTCCCGAAGTTTGTATGCAAAAAATATAAAAGTATGGTTTTTTGCATACAAACTTCGGGAGTGTTTTACTCCACTGTCTGACATGGCACATCCAAAGTAAAATATGATATCGTTTGGTCTCATTCTTAATATTGTCTGTACGGAAACAGAATACTAAAATAAAAACCCATTAAAAAGTTAGGAGCCAACAAAGATTCGTTTTTCTTGCTAATTTTACTTAATTTTGGGCGTGTTTAAGTAATCAAAGAAGTGTAAAATCTCCAAAACCAAGTCGGTACCGACAAAGTTCAATTATCGAAAAGTTCAATAAACTTTATTGGTAATTGATTTATGCATTGGTTTTTTCATAAAACCCGATCTTCCAAAGGACTTTTCTTAATTTTTTCGCGAATTTTTTACTATAAATGATCCTGCATCTCACTCAATAACGTTGTGCGTGTAGACTGGCGTCTAACTGCTCATCACTGATACTATCTCTGTCGGACACGAAGCCTGGTGAGACAGCGTGATTTTTAGCCAGGCCCACCAGTGAGTTCGAGCTCGCGACTAGGTTCCCCTCGCATACTCTTCACAGATTGTCACCAACCTCCCAAGGCCACAAACCGAGGCGCTCAGCAATGCCATATCATCGGCACAACTAATGTTGTTCACACATACTCCATCAATGTAACAGCCCAGTTGTGGGCAGATCATGATGATGACGAATAACGTCATTCACAACTGAACACATTGCAACCTGAGATTGCAAAGGCAACCCCCCCATTTTGTCGTAGCCCGGAAATCGAACGCGGGACCACAAATTCAATTATAACTTACAACTGAAAAGTTAAAAATTAACTTATAACCCTAATGTACAATACATACCCATTTGTAAGAAAGTACCTTACATAGAAAATAATAGCTATTGAATATTCAACAATTGTTCGATGCATACCTACGAAACGCTTACCTAACGAGGAATAAATACGCATCTACACAACCGTTTTGAAATCATTATAGATATGTACGTAGCTATGCTTATAGCACATCATAGAGCGCGATAGCACTGAAATCTATCTACAAACTCCCTACGACGGTACCTACCTACCTATCAGCCCATAATGACTGTTCAAAAATATAAAAATGAATTTTTAGATTATTGATTCCGTGAGCCCAGTCACTGGCTATACATTTTTTATATAAGTGTAATACAAAAACACACACATACACAATTCATCTATACGCCAACTACACATACGGGAAGTCACTCACACTGACACAATTTTACATAGAAAAACAGCCGTTCTCCGCTCTAGCCTATCTATACGTATTATAGAAAAAAAACTTCAAAATAGTACGGCTTCACTCACTTTCACATTATATTACACCAATTTCAAACTTTAATGTATGAACATGCCACGCCATAAAGATTAGTTTTGTTTGTATCAAAATATGTTCCGTCTCTTTTACTCAACCGAACGCTTTCGAGTTTTCCGTTCATGATCCAACTCAAAATACGCCAAAAATGACGTCGAGCCAATGTTGTTTCGAAAACACAGTGTCTCGCGTTTCTTTCTACGGATACCGCGCGCCCGCTCGCCGTTTATTATTTGGAATTTTCCAATCCACTGATTACTACTCGTCGTAAGTTTTACAAACAAATTCGAGTCCGTTTCGTATTTTTCGCGAATAGCGGCAATGTAGGAAAGTCGTAAGTGGCGACGACGTTAAGGTCGATTTTCGTGCACACTCAACGCCTACCCAGCCGAATTGAAACGACTTGCCGGGAGCACTCGGGCCGTGAGACGAACTCGCCGTTGAAATAGACCGTATTGTACATAGAAAATTCTGACAGCTCGGAACCGTCACAAGAAAATAATGTCGTTTTTATTACATTTTTTGATAAATTATTATTCTAGTTTCGGTTCGGCGGCGTTCCAACGGCCTTATCGATTTTCCTATTTAGCGCGCTATCGTATTTTATACATTTTCGAAAGGTCCGCGGCGCGTCTATGCGCTTTCGAAAAATATTTTACAAGTATTTTCTCGGCGGCGAACGGACGTCGAGTGCGGTGCCGTAAATTGGTAATAATTCCGTTGATTACACAGTAATATAGTGTCCGAATATGGGTTAGTGGTGAGGAACACGGACACTGCGAGCGTTGACTTCTGTGATACGATCCTATGAAAAATGTTTGTGTAGTGCAAGTTTTTAGTGCATAGTTGGTTGATAGATGTGTCTGGTGCATTCCAATTGTGAAAGTGCACGGCTAGTGTTATTGTGCGTTGGATGCTGCAGCTGTGGCCACGGACCTAGGCGCACCTTGCTCACCTGAACGGCCACTAGTGTAAGTACAAGGAACCTTTCTAGAATGACCTCGTAGGGCTACAGACACCGTTTAAAAGTCCACCAACGATAGCTATGTACAAACAGTTGACACTGTTGCACCAAGGAGTTTCTGTGTATCTAAGTCTAACATAACCTTAGCTCTGCCACCATACAGCTGTAAACAATACCATGAAACAAGTGAACATCCTGCTTCACTAAAGCAAATACATTTGCAAAAATAAAAACAAAATTAAAAGAATCAGTCAGGCTTACAGTCAAACTAAAAACTTAAATTAAAAACTCTGTACACTATTCATTTTATTTTGCTTCTGTGTGTGTAGTTAATTTTAAAATTGGAATTTTCTAAAGGTCAGAGCAGAAGTTAACAACCAGTCTATTAAAAACTTTGAATGACAAGATACAGTTTTGTGATAAAAATAAATTCAGCCTACACAGAATTTTAGAAAAAAAATATAATAACCACCTTTTTATGCTAATTCTGACATTTAACTTTTGAAAATAATTCTAGAGCTTGTTACAAAATTAAAAGTAGGAAGTATACCAAAATAAATGTTAATTTACCAACAAAATAAACTTATAAATTATTCAATGTGGCTATATTGTTGAATAAATTACTTAGCTACTTATTTTTTTTTTATTTTTTTTTATAAATAACCCTATGGTATGTAACTGTAAATAATTTGTCATAACATCTAAGAAATTAAATTATATTTGAATTAAGAATATCAATAGCTAAATTACCCATTTACTTCCTAAAGTATTTGTAATGTCAACAGATGTGATCACAATCAGCCATTCACAAATTCTAAATTTAAAATAAAAGAAATTTAATATTAATGGTATAAATATTAAACATAAAGCTAAAGGTTATTAAGCAGACATTTCACTAAAATAATAAACGATAAACTTGTATAAATTGTTATCCCATTTCATGACAAAGTTATAAATAACGCTTATAATCTACTTTCTGAAGATTACTTATAGATGTAAACAATACATTGACCAAAGACATTTATTATAAGCTTACATACAATTTAATTCCTCGCGACATAGGAGTTTAAAAAATTCTTGCATAAGTAGACACTACACATTTAATAACATTATGTAAAATAAGGAATAAATAAATACCTACTTACCTTGTTAAGTAATAGTTGAGTAAGTAGATAGTAGGTATCTATGTATCTAAATTCTTTACAAGTAATTATGAGTGCTATTATTTTGTATGTTTATTTGTTACCTTTTACACTAAAATGGCTTAAAGGATTTGGGTGAAATTCAGCAGATGGGTAGACCATGACCTAGATTATGACATATGATACTTTTTATCCCAATATTTCCACTGAATCTGGACTTTTTTGGGTGAAACCGCAGGGCGTAGCTAGTGTTTCATTAATTGAAAAAGCACAAGACATTTTTATTTTATTAAATAAAAGTAATTACATCATTACAAAGCATTTTATTCAGGAAGGCATTGAATCTGAAATTTAAATTGTATAAATCAATCAGCTACATAACAGTATACAAGTTATTTAGTTAATTAAATAAAGCAATCAATACATTGTTAGAAACTATTCAGCCACTTATGGGATGGCTCAGCAAAATACCAGCTTGCTGCCTTTGACTCGGTGGAACGCAGAGCAAAAAGGCTCATAGGCGACGAAACGTTGGTAGCTAAGCTTCACAGCATGGCTCATCGGCATAATGTTGCTTGCCTGTCAGTCTTCTATAGACTGTACTTCGGAGAGTGTGCACAGGAGCTCCACGACCTGATCGTACCATCGCCCTTTTACTACTGGTCTACCAGATGCACTGCAGGATACCATCCGTACTTGGTTGAAATATCAACCAGTCATACTCAGCGCTACTCCTCCACATTTATTATGCGCACAGCCAAAGTGTTTCCACACTTTGGCTGTGCGCATCGCTTCGCTTTTAAAATTTCTCGGTGAAAAACTGTCAACTGGCTTAATGGAAACGTCATTTTTGTCTACCCTTCCGACAGAACGCTTCTCTACGGTTCTCGTGCTAAGCCTGCAGTAGTTGTCAGCGCTTCTCCTCCACATTTATTATGCGCACAGCCAAAGTGTGGAACTCTCTGCCTGCGTCTGTGTTCCCTTCCACATTTAACCCGTCTACCTTAGTGAACAGGCATTTCCTGGGCACGCTCGATCCATCATAGACCCCATCAATCGCTTTCCATCAGGCGTGATTGAGGTCAAGAGCTGGCCCATTTAGTAATAATAAAAAATAATGACAACATTCCGAAGGCCCTGGGCCTTCCATCCCAGGCCAAGCAGTGTTATTGGGTTTTTTCTATCTGAAATTTCAGAGTAGCAGCCCGGAGTTTCAAACTCAAACTCAAACTCAAAGCATTTATTTCAATTAGACAGGTACTTTTGAATTGTCAAAAAGTCGACCAGTTGGAAAGTTGAAGCTAGTTGCCCATTCCAAAACGTAGATCTCTATGGAGAAGAACGGGCAAGAAACTCCATGGACACTCTTTTTAATCATGTTAAGTATTACAAAAACTTGGGAACAATATTCTTGTTGCTTCTATATGTGAGAACAATGTAAAAAAAAAAAAACAATTCTAAATATAAGATTTAAAATAAGCCATGGAAGTTAGGAGATGACCAGTCTCAACCGACAGCGCCCGTTCACGAACTTGACGCGTGGATCAGCACCATCCAGCTCAACCATTTTGTAGGGAACCGAATGATCCAACACACGCGCCACCATCAGCGAGACATTTAAGTGCGCATGACATACTCTCGACTGCCACGCTTTTTCAAGTCAACGTACATTTTCACGTTTGGATTTGTGAATAGGCTTGCCTGTACATCCTGTCCACTGCTGGACATATGCCTCCCCCAATCTCCGCCACTTCGACCGGTTCTGTGTTTCCCGCATCCAGCGGACACCTGCGGCCCTCACAAGGTCATTGTTCCGCCTTTTGGGAGGCCTTCCAACTTTACGTCTTCCGGTACGCGGTCGCCACTCCAGAAGTTTTCGGTCCCAGCGGTCATCTGTTCTGCGAGCAATGTGCCCTGCCCACTGCCACTTAAGTTTGGTCATTCTTCGGGCTATGTCGGTTACCTTGGTTCTCCAGCGGATCTCTTCATTCCTGATTCGATCACGCAGTGAAATTTCAAACATAGCCCCCTCATTTCCCATTGGGTGACTTTAAGCCTTCTTATGAGGCACATTGTGAGCGACCACGTTTCGGTTCAATGGTCATGTCTATTCTTCCGTCGACAAATCGGTGCTCGTGCTAAGCCTGCAGGAAGTTAGTCAAATCTAACCTCGGAATTAAGGGAATAATGATGCATAAAGTTTTATGAAACAGTTAATAAATATTTAGAAACTTTTCACTAAATCATGTTCTAATCACATTCTAATGTACTTCCATTTTGTATTTTTAAATGGAAATATATAAGTACCTAACTCATTATTAAACAGTAAGTATCTTAATTCTTTAGGTCTTTAATTTAAAGGATTTTTGACTTGATATTTTTTTTTTGTGTGGGAAATCATCAAATAACTTCCCCCGCTCTGGGTGGAGCAGGAGGGCGTGTCAGACTTTTACTGACTAAAACCCACCCGTGTTCCCTCAGTTGCCTGTGTGCCAGGGCCCGCGGTATCTCTTTCGAACAACCCGCACCCCTGGCAGACACACGGTAATGGTGACTGCATTATTTTGCTTGGTATTCGTGCTAGGGATATGTCGTATTGAATTTTAGCTATTAAAATGGAAGAATAATACCATAGACACGATGTATTCGAACAATGTGGGAAAGATGAGAGGGCTAGAGAAGTGATGAACGAATGCTTAGGTGACAGCTAATTGGCATGTAGGAAGACGAGGATATGTACCAACTTTTGGGACCAAGGAGTCTATTCTGTAAGTCCGTCAATGAAGTCCGTACTTGATCTGTCAAAACAAATGACAATTTCATTTTTTCGAACGGGCAACATAACATCGGGAGTAGAGACAACTGTCAAATCGTGTGGTCATTCATTCTTAGTTCAGGCCTTATGTCCGTATGTAAAATATTACTATAGACCGTATTTCAGCCATGGAGACCAATCTCAACAGAGACTAGCCTTCCTCGCAGAAGATAATTATAATGCACAAGTGTGAGCGCAGACACAGTCGCGGAGCATCGCCGTGTCCTCGTGGAGGCGATCGGCGGCGGCGATCTCTCGCGTCCAGCCCTGGTCCAGGCCATGGTACGGAGCGAGAGTGCATGGTTAGCAGTCACCTCCTTCTGCGAAGCAGTTATGCTCGCGAAGAGGGAGGCGGCGCACGTGAGGGTGTGGCAGTATATACGCCCTCACGGCCGTAGTCGCCGCGGGCGACGCCCTGGGCGTCGGGAATCCCAGGCTGATTCCCGGCCACCGTAGGCGCGGGCTTGCGGACGGCGAGTAATGGGTAGCTCGCTGTCCGGTAAGGACCAAGCCCGGGTCGACGGCGCGTTGTGTTCCACGCGCGCCTCAAAGAGATGTCAGCACCAACTGGTGGGGAACGCAAGTACCGATGCCTGCCAGGGGTGCGGGTTGTTCGAAAGAGATACCGCGGCCCCTGGCACACAGGCAACTGAGGGAACACGGGTGGGTTTTAGTCAGTAAAAGTCTGACACGGCCTTCCGCTCCACCCAGAGCGGGAGAAGTTATTAGATGAATTCCCACCCAAAAAAATAATAATTGTAAAATATGTACTGGTATTCAGCTGCATTTGGTTAGAATGGAAGCCGAACCAACATAGTAAGGAAATGGCTAAGCAGATTGACAACGTTATGACATGCACATATTCCTATACATTTTATGGACGTGAACCACGTTAGAAATGATAAAACCGCATATTTATCTTTTTAATTATAGGGTTCAAACGGCTACACATCAAGCTATACATTTCCAGTTTACTCTGATCACGCACCGTACGGAATTCCTAAACAATGCGAGATCAGCTTATACTGGAAATGTATAGATTGATATGTAGCCGTGTGTACAACAGAACTGTACAGTAACGTTTCAGTCGATTCCATACAACAATGGTCTGAGTCGTCAAAACCGTATTCAAGATAGGATTTCTGAGGAAAAAAGACTCGAGTCTTTGCAGAGTGACATTGCGCTCGTGTGCTCTTGACCTCGATTACTTACGCCTGCACTGCTATCCTGCTAATCTGACTAGTATTATAAACTAGCTTCTGCCGGTGATTTCGTTCGCGTGAAGTTTTGGCCCTCGACCTGTCGTGTCGTTTTCCAGCACCCGCCCGCGTTCGTTTGTACTTCGCGTTCTTTCAGATTTTTAACACGCTTTTATTAGCTCGGGTTGTATATGTATGTATGTATGTAACGGAATCTTTGAGCGCGATTTTGACCCACTTTAAACGGTCAGATTTCATTGAAACTGTGTTTCATTGAAACTTGTCGATGACCGATGACAATTTAATCATTAAAAAAAAAATGAGAAAAAAAAAACACGTTTTGTAGTTAGCAGAACTAAAAAATAGAAAATAAATAATAGTTTAAAAAACTAAAAAACACGCTTTAAAAACCAAACTAAAAAGGAGAAAATAATTTAATTCAATTAAAAAGCGTGGGGTGCTTGACATTAATTGATTATAAAAATACCTCAAAAAGCACCCCACGCTTTTTAATTGAATTAAATTATTTTCTCCTTTTTTAGTTTGGTTTTTAAAGCGTGTTTTTTAGTTTTTTAAACTATTATTTATTTATTTTCATGTTTCTCAGCTCGTTAAGGGTCGAAGCGTGATGTTATAGCTAGATGTTGTAGCCTGTTGGGAGATGAATACAAAAGACTCAAAAACTCCACAAATTACTTTATTAGAATTCAAAATTATAGCATATAGCTTTCAAGAGCAACGTTGACGTTTTCTTTGACACACGCTCTTGTCGATAGCTTCTTTCGAATTGCCGGCCGGCCGGCTGTCATGTGTCAGATAGCTAAACCATAGATCCAACTATGCGCGTGTACATAGCCTATAGCCCTCCTCGATAAATGGGCTATCCAACGCTAAAATATTTTTTCAATTCGAACCAGTAGTTCGTGAGATTAGCGCGTTCAACCAAACAAACTCTTCAGCTTTGTAATATTGGTATAGAATAGAGTATTTTCCCATGATTCTAATTTGAAGATTGGGACGATATATTTAACAGAAAAATATTTAAATAAATTTATTTATATCCATTTTCTCAATTAAAAACCATTAAAATCAAATTTATTTTTCGTTGTTTTGAATTTACCAATTATTCTAATTTGAAGATTGGGACGATATATTTAACAGAAAAATATACCTAAATAAATTTATTATATCCATTTTCTCAATTAAAAACCATCAAAATCAAATTTATTTTTCGTTGTTTTGAATTTACCGCCAAAACGCTTCTTACGATGACTTTTTTTATCACGTCTCAATCTTCAAAATTAGAATAGTTTTTAATAAATTGGAAAATACCATATTGCAAGTTTGGATGTTTAGATGTTTGTTAATCAATCACGCAAAAACGGCTCAACGTATTTGTATGAAATTTGACACACAGCTGGTTTATAACCTGGTTTAACACTTATAATACTTTTTATCTCGGTAGTACGTTCCCGGGGGATGGTTTCGAACCTACAACCGGGCAAAGACGCTGGCACAAGTTATGTGCTCGTAGTTCTTTATAAATCTCACCGTGTTATCTAAGGAGAAGCGAGCTTGAAGTGAGCTGTCAAGAGTGTCAATCCCTAACATCAGCAGGCTTAGCATGACGCTTTATATTTCTACGAAGAATAGACAGTGCTTTTTCAATACAAAGTGGCATTTCGTTTCTCCATTTTTGACATCGCACCGTAGACTATATCCTTCTACAATCTGTCATTTTGTCTTTCGTTTCTAACGATCTTTGTCTAGGTACTTAGAAATGTAGACTATTTCAGAAGAATATTTCTTCCCAAACTGTCAAAATCACACTGAAAACAAAAGTGTGTATACGATTATCTACAAAATCATGATTCGTTTAGAACGCATAACTGTTATAATTAATAGAAAAACATAGCTATCTTCTCCTATTGTACATCATTTAGTTAATAGTCATGTCTATTCTTCCGTCGACAAATTGGTGCTCGTGCTAAGCCTGCTGGTGGAACGGCAGCTCCTGTCACCAAAGCGTTCACGGTAAGATTTTTACAGAACCGCTCTGCTGGTGTCATACTGTCTTCATACTATTGAACGACCACTATCAGAAGAGAGCAGGTCCAGTAGTTACGGTCTACTTACAAATTGTAGGACGTGGGTTCGAAGTTCGAACAGCACTGCTCTCAAAACGGTGAAGGAAAACATCGACAGGAAACCGGTTTGTCCTAGAACCAAAAATTTTAAGACGCGTGGTAGATTATCCCACTCCTCCCTCTATAAGAGAGGACGGCTGTATCCCAGCAGTAGGGACGTTAAAATCTGAATATGAGCTTTACCAGAAGATGATCTTCTTCTCAAGATCGGTTCAGGAAATTTATCAAACCAAACGACTAATGAGTCTGCAACTCGCGCGGTTTTAAAAATGGACTGTTCAAAATGGCGCAGAATAACGAATCTATATTAAAACAAAACGGTACCAACGCTACCTACCTAAATTGTTGATACCTACCATTTCTGCCCTTTTCCTCATTCTAATTCTACGAAAATCGTTTAATAATAAGTTTTCGATCGACTTAATGTTCAAGTAAAAACCAGCATCCTAATTGCGCAACACACTATTAATCAGAATCTCAATCATTTAGAAGGATATTACCATTGAGATACAAAAAACCCAATATGCATAGTCTCGAACAAAAAAAACAAATCAAAAACATAATATGTTTTTGATTTTTTTTTTGTTATTATTATTGAGATAGCTTAGGCAAAAGGCAGTCTGAAAATGTTAGTTTCAGTTCATGAAATAACAAAATAAATTTTAAAATTAATTCCAATAATTTCAGTTTTTTTAATCTGTTTTTGAACACCATGAAATAGTAGCCGCCATGTTATTACGTCATACCGCTGAATAAACTAATCAACTGAACAACTTTGTACTTTTATTATTTTCGTAACCAAAGTACTTTCTATATTACTAACGTGTTATTTAAGTATGGTTACAAAATAATCATTTTTTTTTATTTAGTATTTAAATAATATCTTATATTCAGAAACAGCAAACCAACGATAAGTAGAATAATAACTCATTTCATCAATAGGTATAAATATTAATAGGAAACCCGTACTGGTTGTCAGACTTTCGGGCTTCTGACGACCCGTAACGACTGTCAAAGATCCACGAATGACAGTGACAGCCGGGACGTGCTTTCCGAGGCAGAGGAGGGGTCTTGGTATGTAAAGAAGACCACCCATACACGGACAAACCGTGGCAAGCGTAGCTTAAGGGGAATCTAGTCGCGGGCTCGAACTCACTGGTGGGCCTGAATAAAAAGGACGCTGTGTCACCAGGCATCGTGTCCCACAGAGGTAATATCAGTGATAAGCAGTTAGACGCTAGTCTACACGCACAACATTATTGAGTGAGATGCAGGATCATTTATAGTAAAACAAGCGCGTAAATTTTTTTAAAAGTCCTTCGGAAGATCGGGTTTTATGAAAAAAAAACCACTGCATAAATCAATGACCAATAAGGTTTATTGCACTTTTCGATAAATGAGCTTTGTCTGTACCGACTTGGTTTTGGAGATTTTACACTTCTTTTATTACTTAAACACGACCAAAGTTAGGTTGAAATAGCAAAAAATACGTATCTTTGCTGGCTCCTAACTTTTTAAAGGCTTTTTATTTTAGTATTCTGTTTCCGTACAGACAATATTAATAATGAGACAAAACCATATCATGTTAATTTTTTGATGTACATTGTCGAACAGTGGAGTAATACACTCCTGAAGTTTGTATGAAAAAAAATGTCGACAAGATTTACCTTAACCTGATCTATCGATTCGTGCAGCTCTTATAACTTAGCCACAAGCCACTCACAGGTCCTTTACTAGGTGCAAATGATTAAATCACCACTGCTCTCAAAACGATGAAGGAAAACATCGTGAGGAAACCGGCATGGTCTTAAAACCGAAAAAAAATCGAAGACATGTGATTTCTACCGCACTGGGCCTTACTGGAATTACGGCCACTCCGTCTCACCTAGTGGAGGCCTGTGTCCCAGCAGTGGGAATGGGAACATTATATTATGTATTATTCTATCTACGACAAAATTGAGGACTCTCTAAGCTTGAATTAGAGCGGTTTATTAAAACAAAGTCTCAGAACCGCCATAAAATTTCACGATAAATTGAAACTAATACACCAGTGTCGCAATCAAATACGTAATTAAAACATCCTACGACTTATGAAGTCAAAAACAGGGCTCAGCATGCAACCTGACCCTTTAAACTGTCTTGAGTAAACAAAACTGCATTCTAAGAACAATGTGGGTCAGACAGAGATGGAGGCATACGATTTTCGGTTAAGCAGACAGAGATGGGAAATTAGAAGTATGCATGCCGTTGGTAGTTGTCGTTCATGGTTCTTTATTGAGTAAGATAGAATTGCTTTATTTTAATTTAGTACGTTTCTGTTGCTAAGCATAGTTTTTAGCCGACTTAAAAAAAGAGGAGGTGGTGTTATATGAAAAAAGAAAGAAAGAAAAGTATTTATTAGACTCGCACAGGAATAACAAACTTAACTTTAAACAATTAAAATTAAATAAAATTAAAGTAAAATAGGTAATAATAAGAGTATAAAATAATATGTATGCGTCCCGCTGTCTCCAGCAATTGTGGATCGATTTCTAAAATTCTTCTATGGCCCAGGGATGGTGCTAATATATAAATTTTATTAACTTTGGTTGGGTAGTTCTTGCGTTAGCTTCGCTAATAGGTACTTATTTTATCCAGTTTGTATATCTTGATGATGTTCTAATCAGAGATAGGCCGAATGTGGTTTGAACCGAATCCGAACTTCGGCCGAACATTCGGTTAAAATGAAAATTTCGCCCGAACTTGGGTTCAATACTCTTTAATTGTAATAAAAAATACTTGATGTAAATGAATGTTTAGTTTGTGAACCAAAAACGTGTTTTTTTCTTTCAATTTACGAATTGTATTCAGATGTTTGTTAGAAGAATACTAAGCTTATTTTATTTTTGTAATAGTACCTATGTCTAATTAATTAGGCAAAGATTTTCAAGAATAATAAGAAGAACTGATTTAATTTAAGGATTACATTTACAATGGTCCTAACTAAAATAAATGACCATGAGTGAGTAAAAGACATAATTTTATTTTACAGTAATGCTATACTCTAACGGCCTTATAAATAAAAAGTCTAAAAGTCTATTAAATTTCGGGTAGGTAGGTACTATAACTAAAAAGTGAAATATGTAAACTTGAAAAAAAAAAACAACCGACTTCCAAAAAAACACTACAAAGTGAAAAATAACTTTAATTTCGGAAGTCGTGACTGGTGACATGAAAATTGAAATACATATCCAAAGTCACCAATTTCCGAAATTAAAGTTATTTTTCACTTTGTAGTGTTGTTTTGGAAGTCCGCTGTTTTTTTTTTTGGAAATTTTTTTTTTTTCTTTTTGCTCGGGTCTTAGGGTCGTAGAGTGATGATAAAGAGCCCATAACTGTGTCCCAGCCGTGGGATTATAGGCTGATTATGCAGCATGTCTGTTACCATATATCTTTTAAAGGTGCGCGTTACACGAGCAACAAAAATTGCTCCATTCTGGTCAATTCTCGTCAATTATGACGTCACGACTACATCCAGCAATTTAGAGCAATGGGAACATGTAGCAACCTGTTACCAGAGATCATCATTTCAGCCGAAAGACGTCCACTGCTGGGCGTAGGCCTCCCTCAAGCTCCGCCACTTCGACCGGTTCTGTGCTTCCCGCATCCAGCGGACTCCTGCGGCCCTCGCAAGGTCATCGGTCCATCTTGTGGGAGGCCTTCCAACTTAACGTATTCCGGTGCGCGGTCGCCACTCCAGAACCTTCCGGCCCCATCGGCCATCTGTTCTGCGAGCAAGAAGAAGAAGGCTTAAAGTCACCCAAAGGGCAATGGAGAGGGCTATGCTTGGAGTTTCCCTACGTGATCGAATCAGGACTGAAGAGATCCGCTGGAGAACCAAGGTAACCGACATAGCCCGAAGAATTGCTAAACTTAAGTGGCAGTGGGCAGGGCACATTGCTCGCAGAACAGATGGCCGATGGGGCCGATTGCCAGAGATACGCCCGCACAATACCGTGCAATATGGACCAACTTAAAAAAACTAGGCAATACGCCCCGCAATTTAAACGAGACGTAGTTATACTATGTAGTACATGTACAAACGAGATAGAAAGAAAATTTACTAAAAATTTCCAAACCGATTGGATATTCGGTAACTTATATTGGCGACATTGAGAAAAGTGAAATATATGGAGAAATCAGAAGCAATATTCCAGAAACCACAGAGTGCTCCACTTAGTTGATCCAGATTGATCCTTTAGTGTTGCCGAGCAATAATTACTCAAAAAATTGCCCGTGTAATAAAGAGCACCTTAAGCGTCATCTCATATTAACGAACAGTATACTCGACGCAGCAATTAAAATGCAGTAATTTGTTTTCACTCTACTCCAGCATGTAATGACGGTGATTAGCTAATGTATGCTATCTATGTATTTCCAATTAATCGTTGTAAGCAGTCTTGTTAATTACAATATAAACTAATCAAATTATAATTAAGTACCTGATTAAGTTTCCATTGAGAGTAACTGTCAACATATTTTGATACAAGAAAGGTTTCTGGATCTGGTCCAACCATTAAAATTATAAGCAAGTACTTTGGGTGCTAATGAAAGTCTCATAGAGTGATGGTACTGAGATGTTACAGACTTACTATATATCGCACCTACGGTGCAATAACGTCACTTATGCAATTTTTGTCAAAACTTAACTGATTATGAGAAAATACTCCAAATCCACCTCTTTACTTGGTGCGTTATTGTCATTTGTGTAGTACGCAAACTTGACGAGGAAAGTTTGCGTACTACACAAATGACAATAACGCACCTAGTAAAGAGGTGGATTTGGAGTATTTTCTCATAATCAGTTAAGTTTTGACAAAAATTGCATAAGTGACGTTATTGCACCGTAGGTACGATATGATAAATAGATGCAAAACAATTTGAACTGTTTAAAACGATTTGGTTTTAAACTTTCAAAATCCCATGTATTTTGATTTAAAACAGTGTAAAATATTACTTTTTACAGTATTTTTATCTCAGAAAGCGACGCGAGCTTTACTTGTGGTTACCAAGTGTGCAAACACACTTTGAGTGTGTGTGTGAGCGCAGGATTCAGGAGCTCTCGTTAGCGTTCGAGACAGTGGCGTTAGAAGTGTGTGTGCGTATGTGTGTTATGTACTGAACTGCTGACGCGTCTTCACGCATACATTCGCAGCGGGTTTGTATACTTGGTTATCACAAGTTAGCGCGCGTCGCTTTGTGAGATAAAACTACTTTACGTCATTTATATGTTGAAATTTATTTCAAGCTTCTGCACGCGGCTTCTCGAACCTATGCTACTCTTCATAATAACATCAGCGGTTTCGGAGATAAGCCAAAACAAACTGATAAACAATAAATTCAAAACATATTTTTTTACTATGCTAATTTTAATATATTTAGTACTACTTTTACATGCATTTAATAAAGAGTTGTTATTTTGATATTACACACAGTCACTTCAATTTTATTTTTTTGTATGTCATGTACAGAGATCGGATATTCGGCAGCATATTTACATAAAGATAATTTTTAGCTATGAAAGTATGGAAGCGGCTTTATAAATTATTTGTAATACATATTTATTAAAAACCCCAGGATTCTTGATTGCATAACTATTCAGATGTGTATGAATTTAAAATTAATGTTTAACCCGGTACAAATATGTTATGTACTGGAGGAGGGGTGGTTTGTATTAGTTAAAACAAAAAATAAACAAATTACTTACCTAAATTAAGACTTTTTCGATACAAAAGCGCATTCCATGTTAGCCAACATCTCAACTTTAGGTGAATATGCATCCGAATATCCGATCTCTGGTCATGTATGTATGAAGTATGTATAGATGTGAGATCTATTTACTTAGATATTATGTAGGTCTATTCATTCCCAGCTACAGAATTCATACGTTTAACAATGCAACATAGTAGTTTATGTTATCCGTCAGTCACTGATCTATGTGTGCAGCGTACATAGATATATATTTAACATGATACCATACATATACGTGACGACACACAGTGAAATGACTGCAGAACACAGATAAGTCGTGACATTGTCAAACTAATTTGAGCTGCATTTCTTATGCATTTATGATAAATTTAAAAAATAATATCGACTATCTGTTTTAGATCGGACTAGCTTTAGTCCGCGGTTTCGCCTGCGTGGTTGTCAGAAATGAACGTAATACCGGAATTAAAAGTACCTTTTCACTTCTCATGCTCTAAAAGTACGCCAATATAGCCCTACGAAGCGGGACTAAAGTGACCACTTTAGTATCTAGGGAGTGAAAAGTAATTAGTTTTTTTAATTTCCTTCATGTGACATAGACAAACTCAAACAGCCAGTAAATATACTATTATCTGTGGAGTGTGGACCATCTTCGTTGCGAAAATGTTGAGAGTTTTAGTTCCATGGTTTTTGCCAAGGTGGCGCCATGTGTTTTAAATTGTTAATCTGTGACTGGTTAAGAAGATAAAACTGACCGTGAAAATGTCAGAATTTTTGTCGAGTGTATCTCTGTCTACGAGTGTAAAGCTCAGTTTCAAATAAATTTATTAAAAATGTCCAGTGACAGTTTTTTTTTTTTTTTGAGGATGGGAAATTTTCAAATAACTTCTCCCGCTCTGGGTGGAGCAGGAGGGCGTGTCAGACTTTTACTGACTAAAACCCACCCGTGTTCCCTCAGTTGCCTGTGTGCCAGGGGCGACGGTATCTCTTTCGAACAACCCGCACCCCTGGCAGGCATCGGCCCTTGCGGACCCCACCCTTTGGTGCTGAAATCTCTTTGAGGCGCGCGTGGAACACAACGCGCCGTCGCGTCGACTCGGGCTTGGTCCTTACCGGACAGCGAGCTACCCATTACTCGCCGTCCGCAAGCCCGCGCCTACGGTGGCCGGGAATCAGCCTGGGATTCCCGACGCCCAGGGGTCCAGTGACAGTTGTGGTATATATTATGTTCCTTGATGAAGAGTTTGACGTCGAGCAAAGAGCAAAAGACATAATAGTTATTGTGATTTTTATTTTATTAAGAAATATTTATTAAATGTTTTTGTACTAAATTGACTATTTTTCTCGCACTCAAAGTGAAAAGTACAGTTTGCACCTTGAGACTAAACGCCAACTTAATATACCCTCGGTTTCATTGACTCCCTCGCACGCTCGGGAGTCAAACCACCACTGGTATATTATGGCTTCGTTTAGTCCCTCGATATAAAATATACTATATGTGTACAGGCAGACGGAAGAAATAATTTGAATTTCCGTCTGTCTGTGAGCGGGCTGTATCTCATGAACCTAGGTTCATGGAAATACAAACTCTGTGAAAATTTGAACTGTCTGCCTAGGGCAGACAGTTCAAATTTTCACAGAGTTTGTATTTCTATTGAAGCTATACTAACAAATATCCTGGATTGCGCCACTTCTTCTTGGTGAAGGGCGGGCGTTTTGGGGGGACTGTCTTATGTAATTTTGACGTTCAAAAAGAGCTGACTCACAGCCTAGTTTGAATAAATGACTTTTGATTTTGGATTAACACATAGGTACTTTTAATCCCGGTATTACGTTCCCGTAGGATATTTTCTGAGAACCACGCATCCTTTGGGTACGGAACCCTAAAGAGTTAAAAACAGAAACAGCTGTAAACAAATATCAAATCATATCAAAATATTTTATTTCACATAAACCTGCATGGGCATTTATGAAACGTCAGAAGCTGGTTGCACGGTTCCAATTTGTACGCTTCCTATGGAGAAGAGCCGGCAAGAAACTCCACGGTTACTCTTTAAAAAATAGTTGGCTTTTACAGTGTTTTCAAATTATACTGATAATAGGTATGGGAGGACAGTGCAGGCCTGTCAATAAGTACCAGGTACTTAGAGGAATGACAATAAAGAATACAAAATAGTCTACAAATCAGTAGTCTGCAAGGCCTACAACGTTCTCTCATACACATTATGTAAAAGAATCTACATAAATAAAATGAACCTATTTAAAACAAATGACATGATTTCCACGACAATCACTATTAAATAGTCGATATTAGAATTGATGTATAATGTCAAATCATGACGAGAATATGTCAGACAGTGTATAAAATAAAAATAAAAAATATCTATTTAGTAAATAGTATTTACTCGTCATACTAGTAAATAAATAAATAAAAAAGCCATTTATTCTACTACTCATTCACAATTTCTTTACAAAAATATTCGTAGCATGCACAATATATCACAATAAAAAAATAAATAGACGTTTAACATGCAAGATTAGATGATCTTGATAATGATAAATTTGTAATCATTATACTTTTTCATATAAAATTGTATATTGATTGGATTATAATTGCTAAATTGAATTGTATATTTGTATATCGTAATAATTTTTTTTATATTAATTGATAATAAGATAAGTAGTAGTCGCCTCCTTGGCGTAGGCCTTCCCCATTTGTTTTCAGTAGTAATATGTCCGTGTTGTATCCAGTTGTATCAGTTGTCTTTGTGTCACGTCACACTATCAATGAATACCTAAGTTTGCGTAACTAGTTTCGTAATATAAATCCGGCTCAACAAACAATTGCTTGTAAACTTTTCAATTACTTTCACAGTTATTGAAAAAAACAAGGCGTTAGCGAAATTTTTCTTTCTTTCATTAACAAACCTTTTTAATACAATCTACAACAAATAACTGAGTAGACTTTATCAGAACTTTTGAACGTTCGTTTTTCTTCATAGGAACCTACTAGAAAGAAAAAAAAAATACGTTTATTTAGTACAGACTAAAAAGGCACACAATATTCAGCAAAATAATAAAATTAAAAAAACCATCAAAAAGAGTAATAAAGTGCGTCAAAGTGTGCCTGACGGCTGCGCTAAAAAGGCCCAGTTCGGCATAAATGCCAGACAACTAGTGCCTGACGCTGGTTTACTACTCTTTAGAATGAGCAACTGGCTTTATCTTTCTGACTGACCGAGCCCTTGACAATTGAAAAGTGCAAGTAATTGGTTTAATTGAAATAAATTCTTTGAGTTTGATACTCCATCCAACCTAAATCGTAAACGTCAACGTCTCCCTGTCTGTATTTCCGTAAGTACGCGTAACTCGCGAACCACTTATTCAATTTACGTGATTTTTCGTTTAATTCGTAGCTACATTCTTTGAATAGGTTTTTGTAGCGACCCGCCCATGCTTTGCGCAGGCGCAATTTACTCATGTGACAAGTCAAAACATCGGGATTTCTGTGCTAATAATGCAAAAAAATACGTTCAAAAACGAAAACCCATCTACTGAAAAATCATGGTCTAGTAACCCACCTTCTTCCACCTTCACAAGAAAATATTCACATCTGGATGTCGTGTAAAATACTAGTATAAAGCTGCGTCCGGTTCAACTAGGGTTGCCAACCCTCCAGGATTGCCTAGGAGACTCCGGTAATAATGGTTAAACTCCCGACCTCCCGGGGTGCAATAACGTCTCTGGTTTTTCGAAAATTATATGCATCCGTCGCTCGCATGTCGCTAGGCGCTCGCAATGCCGCGCGCCGCTGCCGGTTTAAACCAGCTCGTCTCGTCGTCGACGATTTGATTCGGCGGTGTCTGTCTCTGTCTCGAATGCCCGCTCGCGGCTTGCCGAGCGTCGTGCGTGTGTGGCGCGTTTGTCTCTTGTTCTGTCTCAAAATCAACAACTAGTCGTTTTTTTTTTTTTTTCATTTAAAAACGTATGATTTTGTGGTAAAAACCGTCAATTATTATATGCTACTCGAAAGCAAAGTAAATATAAATTAAAAACTAAACTAATAAATGATTGAGACTTTCTTTCAACTCCCCCCACCTACTCGTTTTTTTTTAACTCTCTCGGGTTGGTCCTTTTTAACCGACTTCAAAAAGGAGGAGGTTATCAATTCGTCGGAACCTTTTTTTTTTATTTTTTTTTTATGTATGTTCCCCGATTACTCGAAGATGGCTGGACCGATTTGGATTTTGTTTTTTTTGTTTGAAAGGGTATACTTCCCAGGTGGTCCCATGATCATCAAGTCAGGATCTGATGATGGGATCCTGGAGGAATAGAGAGAACTCTTCAAATTTTATAGGCACACAAACCGATTTAGGTATTTTTTGGAAGAATACTTTCTCGTAGTGGTCTCATTTCAATTTGGTGAAGATTTGATGAAGAACTTTGGAGATAGGCAACGGAACTCCTCAATAAATGATAGCAAATGGACTGGGATTGCTGAAATCTCATCTCTGTCTATTGCTTACACCAGTTCATAACATAACATCACGCCGGTATGCTGTGAAGGGGTAAGCACATGTGCACCACTAAAAAGTGAAAAATAAAAACTTTTTCCAAAAAAAAAACAACCGACTTCCAAAAAACACTACAAAGTGAAAAATAACTTTAATTTCGGAAGGCGGTGACAAAAAATTCAAATACAGCTCCAAAGACACCGACTTCCGAAATTAAAGTTATTTTTCACTTTGTAGTGTTTTTTTGGAAGTCAGTTGTTTTTTTTTTGGAAAAAGTTTTTTGATAGTTGGCAACCCTAGGTTCAAACTGTGGTTCGACCCCAATATATATTATGTAGTTGGGAAAAATATAGGCAAATAATGATGTTGCCATGCCACTAGTGAAGTTACCAACAAGTGGTCAACTAGTGTGATGACTGATGATATCGAGCCTGATAAGGAAGAACATCGTAAGCGACAAAAAGTAAAATTTACAGGAGACGTATTTTATTGATTATTTTTTATAGTTTACTTATAGAACTCCAATTTTTGTATACATTGCAAAACACGTTAGGCTTTAATTATAGTCAATTAAATAATAGCAAAAAGAGTTGAATAATTAGTACCTACTATTGTCGCTTACGATAAAAGAGAAGTTCATGATTTCATATTGTTTTTCAAAAATCATCACTTCCGCTCTTGTTTTTCTGTATAAATTAGTCTACTTATTTGTGTTAAACGATTGTATTTTACTTTATTATAATTGTAATGCCAATAAACGCATTTTTCTTTCTTAATCGACTTCAAAAAAAGGAGGAGGATCCCAATTCGACTGTATTTTAAAAAAAAATGTTTGTTAGCTCAGAACTTTCGACTGGGTGAACCGATTTTGATCATTCTTTTTTTATTTGAAAGCTGGTGCTTCCCGTGTGGTCCCATTCCATATAGATCTGATGATGCGTTTCGGAGACAGACAACTGAACTCTTAAAAAAATTACAGCAAATCAACCGCGATTGCTGCGATCGCATAAATATGCATTGTTTTGATCCTAAGGATGATGAAATTTCGAATTGGTGTGGGGTAGGTACTATAACTAAAAAGTGAAAAAGAAAAACTTTTCAAAAAAAAAAAACAATCGACTTCAGGAAAAACACTACAAAGTGAAAAATAACTTTAATTTCGGAAGGCGATGACAAAAAATTAAAATACATATCCAAAGTCACCGACTTCCAAAATTAAAGAAATTTTTCACTTTGTAGTGTTTTTTCCGGAAGTCGTTTTGTTGTTTTTTTCTTTTGGAAAAAGTTTTTATTTAGTAGCCTGGTGGAGTGGGGCTTAGATAGATATCTCCAGTTCGTATGGGGCTTCGGTATTTTGCCCCCTATTTTGCGTGTCACCATAAAAACTAAACGAAACTAGTCTAAACTTTAAACGTTAATTATAATATTGTGAGCGGCGTTCCAAGGTTTGTTTCAAGGCAACTACATCTTGGCTAGACTTTCTCGACTTAAGACACAAATCCTAATAGCTACCTAAGTACTATCGTAATCATTACTCGCTAGCAGAAAATCACGATGAAGTTTTGACTATTGCCTTGATTCCACTAATTTTAGAAACGTTTCAAGTGATTTGATAAGTGACTTGGTTGATATCCCGACCAGCAGGCTTAGCACGAGCACCGTTTTGTCGACGGAAGAATAGACATGACTATTAACTAAATGATGTAGAATAGGAGAATATAGCTATGTTTTTCTATTAATTATTATCACAGTTATACGTTCTAAATTAATAATGATTTTGTAGATAATCGTATATACTTTGTGGCCGTCGACGAGAAGTTTGTTGTTAGTGTGATTTTGACAGTTTGGGAAGAAATATTCTTCTGAAATAGTCTACATTTATAAGGACCTAGACAAAGATTGTCAGAAACGAAAGACAAAATGACAGATTGTAGAAGGATATCTAAGTACGGTGCGATGTCAAAAATGGAGAAACGAAATGTCACTTTGTATTGAAAAAGCACTGTCTATTCTTCGTAGAAATAGAAAGCGTCATGCTAAGCCTGCAGGCTTAACTTAGCCTGACGCTTTTTATTTCTACTCTACTGTAGGATAGAAATCGCTTTGAAAATTTCTCGGTGAAAAACTGTCAACTGGCTTTATGGAAACGTCATTTTTGTCTACCCTTCCGACAGAACGCTTCTCTACGGTTCTCGTGCTAAGCCTGCAGTAGTTGTCAGCGCTTCTCCTCCACATTTATTATGCGCACAGCCAAAGTGTGGAACTCTCTGCCTGCCTCTGTGTTCCCTTCCACATTTAACCCGTCTACAAGAGTGAACAAGCATCTTCTAGGCACGCTCAATCAATCATAGACCTCATCAATCGCATTCCATCAGGCGTGATCGAGGTCAAGACTGCACTTAGTAATAAATAAATAATAGTCTAAAAAACAAAAAAAAACACGCTTTAAAAACCAAACTAAATACGGAGAAAATAATTTAATTCAATTAAAAAGCGTGGGGTGCTTTTTGAGGTATTTTTTATAATCAATTAATGTCAAGCACCCCACGCTTTTTAATTGGATTAAATTATTTTCTCCTTTTTTAGTTTGGTTTTTAAAGCGTGTTTTCTAGTTTTTTTAACTATTATTTATTTGTTACTAACTTTTTTTTTCCTTTTTTTCACTTTTCTCATTTTTTTTTTAAATTATTGAATTGTCATCGGTCCTCGATAAGTTAACAAAGTTTCAATGAAATCTGACCGTTTAAAGTGGGTTAAAATCGAGCTCTAAGGAGTCGGATACATACAAACATACATACAATCAAACAAACATACAATCAAACAAACATACAAGTGAAGCTAATATAAAGCGTGTAAAAAAAATATTCTTTCCCGATTGTGTTTTTTACATATTTTGGAAGACATATTGGTGATCCTCTTCAGAAAGATCAGGTGTATAGTACTTGCAACCGGCGTGAGCCGATGATCGGCACCCTAATTGTGTGCACTATCAATCAAAATATAAATCATTTTGAAGGTGAAAAATGTAAGGGTCTTAAAATGAACTTTCGTCATCTCCGTAGTCACACCCTTTCTAACCATATCATCATTCACACAACCATATCATCATACACATATTTTCGGGTGAATTAGCTGTTTTCGTGTGCAGAAACATCTAACTGAATCAAGGACCTTAATTGATAACCAGAGATCGGATATTCGGATGCATATTGCACCTAAAGATAATTTTTAGCTATGAAAGTATGGAAGCGGCTTTATAAATTATTTGCATAACTATTCAGATGTGTATTAATTTAAAATTAATGTTTAACCCGATACAAATATGTTACGTATGTGTTGGAGGAGGGGTGGTTTGTATTAGTTAAAACAAAAAAAGACTTTTTCGATACAAAAGCGCATTTCATGTTAGCCAACATCTCAACTTTAGGTAAATATGCATCCGAATATCCGATCTCTGGACTGATAACAGAATTAGAAATTGAATTCGCACACCACCGTTCGAATCCAATAAAAAATATCCCATTCGTTCGATTCGTCCTATATTTCGCTACAGTTAGTTTTCATTGCAGTTTTCATTCGTTTCATATTATTTGAAAAACATCCGTCGACATTGTTTGGCGTCGGTGTCTCGAAATATAACTCGAACCATTTTGTTTTTAGATTCGCAAACTGGAAATGGTAACGTTAAAAATTGTGACGGTTTCACGTGAACTCGTTTTCAAGCTTTTCTCTTTAAATATGAATACTATTGTAAGTGTTGAGCGCTTGAAGTGTTTATTAATTATCTAATGCTCGGTTTTTTGAAGTTCTGTGAAAAATTATCAATAGCTTTTGATTCGCCAATTAGAGCTAAGATCTTCCTTTACTTAAGGGGAACCTAGTCGCGGGCTCGAACTCACGGGTGGGCCTGGCTAAAAATCACGCTGTCTCACCAGGCTTCGTGTCCGACAGAGATAGTATCAGTGATGAGCAGTTAGACGCTAGTCTACACGCACAAGAAAATTCGCGAAAAAGTTAAGAAAAGTCCTTTGGAAGATCGGGTTTTATGAAAAAGCCAATGCTTATATCAATAACTAATAAAGTTTATTGAACTTTTCTATAATTGAATTTTGTCGGTACCGACTTGGGTTTTGGAGATTTTACACTTCTTTTATTACTTAAACACGCCCAAAGTTAAGTAAAATTAGCAAGAAAACGAATCTTTGTTGGCTCCTAACTTTTTAATGGGTTTTTATTTTAGTATTCTGTTTCCGTACAGACAATATTAATAATTAATAATTTAATAATTTTACTAACGTAGTTTTAAGTATTTTTTACTAACAAATTATGGAATGTAATAATTAATTCTGAATTAAAATGATTAATAATAATAATAATGAGACAAAACGATATCATATTTTACTTTGGATGTGCCATGTCAGACAGTGAAGTAAAACACTCGAAGTTTGTATGCAAAAAATGTGGACTAGGTTCTCCATAATGTTCAGATATGAAATGTTTCAATATGAACCAATAACATTATCGATGGCTATAAGAGTAGGGGGAGACTAAAGACACGATGGATGAACTGTGTGAATGATGATATGGTTAAAAAGGAGGTAACTCCTGATATGATGACTAATAGAGAAGTCATCATCATTTGAACATATTGTAAAAGCCAATTATTTTTAAAAGATAAACCGTGGAGTGTCTTGCCGGCTCTTCTCTCTAGTAAACAACCAATTGGACCCGTGCACCTTTTTTTTTTGGTTGGGAAATTATCAAATAACTTCTCCCGCTCTGGGTGGAGCAGGAGGGCGTGTCAGACTTTTACTGACAAAAACCCAGCCGTGTTCCCTCAGTTGCCTGTATGCCAGGGGCGATGGCATCTCTTTCGAACAACCCGCACCCCTGGCAGGCATCGGCCTTTGCGGACCCCACCAGTTGGTGCTGACATCTCTTTGAGGCGCGCGTGGAACACAACGCGCCGTCGACCCGGGCTTGGTCCTTACCGGACAGCGAGCTACCCATTACTCGCCGTCCGCAAACCCGCGCCTACGATGGCCGGGAATCAGCCTGGGGGGACCCGTGCACCAGCTTCTGACGTTTCATAAGTGCCCATGTAGATTTATTTATTTAATCGTTTATGTACACACATGTAATAAACAGACAAGAAGAATAGAACAGAAAAATAGGTACAGAGATGATGCTTATTTCTAAAAAAACCTCTACCAGCATACCTGCCATAGTAGAGAAGATAAAGAGATGTAGACAGCGTGTGTAAAGGTACAAGGGAAAATAAACTACATTTATAATGAAAAATAATAAATCATTAAATAAATTAAACAAATAATATGGGAATATACAACATACATAATGACAAACATACATACTACATACTTGTAAAATAAATATATAACTAAAATATTAATAATAATAACGTAAATAAAATAATACATACACAACTATGACGATGTGGACAGATAGTGTTCTTTCAATCTTCTTTTAAAAACTGCAACAAAAAAAATAAAAAAATATTAATGTGAAATAAAATATATTATTATAATCTGCCTACCCTTTACCCAACTATGTTGGGCTTGGCTTTCAGTCTAATCATGCAGCTGAATACCAGTTGAATGACGACTAATAGTGCAGTAACGAAGAAAACATGTTATGCAGAACCCAAATAAATAAGAAAAATGGCAGGAGAATGATGAAGATATTTTAAAAGTCTACCAGGCGTTCCTGTGATCACCAATTCGTCTGTTAACATTGATTATTTAAGCGCCCTGGGCGTCGGGAATTCCAGGTTGATTCCCAGCCACCGTAGACGCGGGCTTGTGGACGGCGAGTAATGGGTAGCTCGCTGTCCGGTAAGGACCAAGCCCGGGTCGACGGCGCGTTGTGTTCCACGCGCGCCTCAAATAGATGACAGCACGAACTGGTGGGGTCCGCAAGGGCCGATGCCTGCTAGGGGTGCGGGTTGTTCGAAAGAGATACCGCGGCCCTGGCACACAGGCAACTGAGGGAACAAGGGTGGGTTTTAGTCAGTAAAAGTCTGACACGCCCTCCTGCTCTGCCCACCAGAGACTAAAGAGCAGTAACAGCCCTTTTGTGATTTTTCGTTTTATTAGTGATTCTGAAAGCGGGTTTCTTAAGCTTTCTATTGAATTAACTTACTTATTTCTAAGACTATTAGAATGGTTTTTATTTAACAGTTTTCACTTACTGCAAACGAAAAAAATTAACAATTTGGCGTGATTTCCCAACTAAAATACAGTATAAATTATACTGCAGATTAAATTTTTAGGTTTCATAACTAAAATGCAGTAAGCAATATAATTTTACAGTTCTTTAGATAGTTTTATATTTCTGGAAAAAAATTAAAAAAAAAATTAATACGCAGTAAAATTTACCGCCATACAAGCTATTTTTACTGCAAATTAAGAAAATACAATTTATTGTCACGAACTCCCAACTAAAATGCAGTAAAATCAAAGCTTGTCGCATTTTAGTTGTGAATACTTAACATTCTTTTATCATTATAAACTGACTAACACGCAGTAAAATACAGCATTACTGCAGATTAGTTTGGATAGCATAATGACACAGATATGATTATTCCTAGCTAAAGTGCAGTTAATGTTTTAAATACTGCATTTTAATTGGGATCAAGTTTAACAAATTATAGTAAATTAAACTAATACATAAATACTCACCTACATTTACTATCTATATTTTATTGTTAAACATAAAGATACATTATGTTATATATGTTAATATTAAGAGAAAACTGTCAAAGGAGGTTGTGCATTCTGCGCAGGGTCCTTTATTAATTAGATGTTTTTTTTTATTTTTGATATGTAAATTTTACATAAGTGAGTTGAATTATTGTGATTAAATAATAAGAAATAAACGGTCTTTAAAATGTGAACTAGCTATTTTTCTTACTGCACTAGTAAATTGAACACTTTTTTCTTAAAAAACTAACTAAAATGCAGTATTTTTTTGACCTTACTGCATGTTAGTTGGGTTTCTTGACAAAATAACTGATCCAAACGCAGTAATAGGGCTTTTTGCTGCATTTTACTAAGTTTAAAATGGTATTTTTTACAAAAAAGTCTATGCAGTAATAGGCACCAAAAAGAATAAATGGCCATAATAAATTCAGTTATTAAGATATATATTTTTTTTATTGCTTTAACGTGTGAACCTATGCCTTTACAACCTTTCTGCATTCAAATTTTTTTGCTTATACATTCTGTTGATTTTTTAAAATCAATTCTTAACTTTAAATGCGTTTTACTCGAAATCGTGATTTTGCTGTTACTGCACTTTAGTGTATGGTGGGCAGTGCTCCACCCAGAGCGGGAGAAGTTATTTGCTGATTTCCCACACAAAAAAATAAACAATCATTATTTTGGCTAAAATTATTGACTAAAAGAACCAGTAACTGCATTCAGTATTTAAGAATCACAATATGTATTTCTTCTGTCTCACAACATACGAAGATAGATAGTTTCCCATGATTAACGATCAGCGTATGACGGCTAGCGGCATTGTTCCACATCTTGAACTATTTACTTCGTGGTGAAATTAAACTGCTTCTAAAAGTGTCACTATGTACTAAATGTATGTACTCACAAATTAGGTAGCGAAAAAAAAAAGAATTCAATATGGCGCCCAGAATGGGACTCATTACTATCTGCCTATCCTTTTTCCAACTATGTTGGGATCAGCGTCCAATCCAACCAGATGCAGCTGATTACTAGTGTTTAACATGAAGCGACTGCCTATCTGACCTCCACAACCCAGTTACTGGGTAATACGATACCCCTTGGTAAGGCTGGTGGTCAGACTTTCGGGTTTTTGACGACCCGTAACGACTGTCAAAGATCTATGAATAACAGCCGAAACTAACGACCTTAACCTGCTTTCCGAGGCGGAGGGGTGTGGTATATAAAGATGGTCACCCATTCACGGATCAACCGCCGCAAGCGTAGCTTTAACTGACCGCTGGACCCGTGCGAGTGTTATTAATAAGCCACAAGATCCTCGTAATTAGATAACGAAATAGGAGATTTAAATGTGGCGCCCAGAATGGGATTAATAATATTTATTAGTACCATTCTGGGCGCCATTAAGCTCTGAACAAACTAACAACTATCGAAATAAGTCAGATCCATTGCTGGTCTCTGTTTAGGCCGTAATACACGGCGCGGGCCCAGTGGGGGTTGGTGGATGTCACATGTCATCGAATTTTTGGTTCTAGGACATGCCGGTTTTCTAACAATATTTTCCTTCACCGTTTAGCTTAACCTTAGAGAGAAGTCGACGGGTCCAACCATGGCTGCATTAGCTAGAATCTTACCACTATTTTTAACCGACTTCAAAAAGGAGGAGGTTCTCAATTCGTCGGAACCTTTTTTTCAATTTTTTTATGCATGTTCCCCGATTACTCGAAGATGGCTGGACCGATTAGGATTTTTTTTTTGTTTGAAAGGGTATACTTTCCAGGTGGTCCCATGATCATCAAGCCAGGATCTGATGATGGGATCCTGGAGAAATAGAGAGAACTCTTCAAATTTTATAGGCACACGAAGCGATTTAGGTATTTTTTGGAAGAGTACTTTCTCAGAGTGGTCTCATTTCAAATTGGTAAAGATCTGATGAAGAACATTGGAGATAGGCAACGGAACTCCTCAATAAATGATAACAAATGGACTGGGATTGCTGAAATCTCATGTCTGTCTATTGCTTACACCAGTTCATAACATAACATCACTCCGGTATGCTGTGAAGGGGTAAGCACATGTGAACCACTAAAAAGTGAAAAATAAACTTTTTCCAAAAAAAAAACACAACCGACTTCCAAGAAAACACTACAAAAAAAATAATTAAATACAGCTCCAAAGACACCGACTTCCGAAATTAAAGTTATTTTTCACTGTGTAGTGTTTTTTTGGAAGTCGGTTGTGTTTTTTTTTTTACTAGAATATCTAGCGGCTAGATAGCATCGTCCACACTATTCGCATTACATTACACGATATGGGGTCGCGGAAGTAAAAATAACGCGATGGTATTTTATGCGCACTGGATTTTGAACTCTCGGTGTTGAACCGAGCATTGAGAATCCAACGGAGTGCATCCTAGCGCGTCGAAAAACGTTCGATTTTCAACTCTCGGCGCTAAGCAGTACATTCAAAAACTAGTGCACGAATAAATCTCGCCGCCGTATTAAATCGGGCTTTACAGCGTCATCATATCTTCCATACATTTTACTTCCCCGTGTTATCGTGACGCCGTGATGTGGACGTGTATGTCTACGATAATATCGCCACGTTACACATTTAAAAAAGCGGCCGGACTCGCCCGTGAAGGGTTCCGTAGTATATTTTGAGTTGATTGAATGAAAGGTAAATTGCGGTTTACGATTTATGACGTATAAAGAAAACTACTTACTAGATCTCGTTTGAACCAATTTTTGGTGGAAATTTACATGGTAATATAATATTTATTTTTATTTCGGAAAAAGAATCCATAGAGTGTTAGTAACATAATATTAAAACAACTTATTATCTAGTGTTAGTACCAATCACCCGCTGCACAAACTGCTTCACAATTGGAGAACCGAAACTCTCCGCTACAGTAATGTACATCATAAATATTTTTATTAGTTTTATCATTCTCTTATTTTTGAAGTTACAGGGGGGGGGGGGGGCACACATTTTACCACTTTGGAAGTGTCTCTCGCGCAAACTATTCAGTTTAGAAAAAAATATACTAGAAACCTCAATATCATTTTTGAAGACCTATCCATAGATACCCCACGCGTATGGGTTTGATGATTTTTTTTTTTGCTTCAGTTCTAAGTATGGGGAACCCCCAAAATTTATTGTTTTTTTGTTCCTATTTTTGTGTGAAAATCTTAATGCGGTTCACAGGATACATCTACTTACCAAGTTTCAACAGCATTTCGTTCTTATAGTTTCGGAAAAAAGTGGCTGTGACATACGGACGGACAGACAGACATGACGGAACCCTAAAAACGCACAATCTTTGGTATTCTATGCGTTATACACGTCAATGATACTTTTGGTCATAATCTTGAGAACTCGGGAAATACTTTTAGCTCAACTGAGTCACATTTCAAACGTTTTTATGTGTTTACTTAGTTTGAATAAATTATTTTATTCGTTCATGAATATTTATAATTAAGAGAAAAGGGAAAAAGCCCTAATTGTATGCATTTCGGTCGGTGCTATGGAAAATTGTGGATTTAATTAAATTTTAATTATGGTATTACTGTTTTATTGTATGGGATCTATAACTTTAAAGTTAATAGAGGAGAGTAAATGCGGGAAATAAAGTAAATGGTGCTCTACATGCGATTGTCACCAACCAGCTGATGTCCGAGTAGGCTCGACTGGCTGTTCACAATGGTGTGCTGGTGCCTAAGCTTATACAACGAGTAACATAATTAACGCAAGACCTCATACACCCCAATTAGAGTATTGAGTTAAAAGTATAACATAATGACCAAAACTAATTTATTTTTAAGCTAACTGTTTTTATTAAGAAAAACGAGTTGACTCTAGCACTACTTTATGGATTTAGAATTGAGTGTTATTGCGTTGCTTAGCATGACGTGAATAGACAGTGCTTTTACAATACAAAGTGACATTTCTTTTTTCCATTTTTGACATCGCACCGTAGATAAAGATATCCTCGTTTCGTCCTTATAAATGTAGACTATTTCAAAAGAATATTTCTTCCCAAACTGTCAAAATCACACTGACAACAAACTTTCTCAACAATCGACTCGACGGCCGCAAAGTTTAAGCGATAATCTACAAAATCATGATTCGTTTAGAACGCATAACTGTAGAAAAACATAGCTGTCTTCTCCTATTGTACATCATTTAAATGTCTATTATTCCTTCGACAAATCGGTGCTTGTGCTAAGCCTGCTGGTGGGGCAAAAAGTTATTACGTTTTTCAATCAGGAATTTTTCGGCCCGGATACTGGATTTGCAGCTGGTTGATTAATGGCAATATGCTGGCGCCCTTACATGCAACTTAAACATAAATGCCTTAAGGTGAACCTAGTCTACATTTTTTGCATACAAACTTCGAGTGTTTTACTTCACTGTCTGACATGGCACATCCAAAGTAAAATATGATATCGTTTTGTCTAATTATTAATATTGTCTGTACGTAAACAGAATACTAAAATAAAAACCCATTAAAAATTTAGGAGCCAAGAAAGATTAGTTTTTCTTGCTAATTTTACTTAACTTTGGGCGTGTTAAGTAATAAAAGAAGTGTAAAATCTCCAAAACCAAGTCGGTACCGACAAAGCTCAAATATAGAAAACTTCAATAAACTTAATTGGTCATTGATTTATGCATATATATTTATTTGTGTTTTCATAAAACCCGATCTTCCGAAGGACTTTTCTTAATTTTTACGCGCCTGTTTTACTATAAATGATCCTGCATCTCACTCAATAATGTTGAGCGTGTAGATTAGCGTCTAACAGCAGCTCATCACTGATACTACCTCTGTGGGACACGACGCCTGGTAAGACAGCGTGATTTTAGCCAGACCCACACACCAGTGAGTTCGAGCCCGCGACTAGGTTCTCCTTAATGTCCTTAATTGCTAATGCAGTAATGTGCATGTGTGTGTGTTTGTAGGTGTCAACGAAGTATAATGTGACATACAAAGATTTTTACCTATAAGGCGCGAAGTCTCAATACCTATCACAGCAAAAATCAAGATTTTAGAAAAACACCAAGAGTTTTCTTGTAATAACTTTCACTGTATTTAAACAAATCGATTATAGTTTTAGCCAAATCGAATGAACTTATTAAGAAAATTTATCAATTTTAACTTGGTTCGAAGATGCACTCATTTCGAATGCCGCCATTTTGGAATCTCCCGCTGAGAGATATCAAAGCGATTTTTCTGTAGTTAATAACGGTGAATGCACTTTCTTTCAAAATGGCGGAATTTAGAGTTTTAATTCAAAATTAAGTTCGGACCAAGATAACGCAGAAAGTAGGCTGCTTTAACTATTTTGACCAATTATTTTCTCTGCATTATTGTTATCTTAGTATTTCTTGATTCTACTGACCGTTGATCAAGGCATCTTCTTAAATTTAACAATAAAGACCTATACTGCTTCCGACTGCATGAGATTGCTTATAGTATTCAGTCTAATAATAGTCATCCTTTTAAAACAAGTTTCTTCTTTCCATCTTTTTTAATTAAAGTTCACTTTTTAGGCAGTCGGATTTTTTGATTTTGTAAATTATTTTTTTATTTCAGTTTTAGTTAATATAACTATTTTTGACAGTATTGAGACCTATTTATAAAACGCTTTAAAAAAAATTGAAGACATATTAAGGCGCCAAAAATCGTATTTTTTTTTGTTTCAATTTTGTTATACCCAGTGTCACTCTCAAAATTAAGACGAATCTAACGGCACCTCTCAAGCTGAAATCGATCAAGCCGTTTAGGGTACAGAACGTGCCAAAGAAATATACATACATACACTCGAAAAACATAACCCTCCTTCTGGCGCAGTCGGGTAAAAATTAAGGGTAATTTCCACAGCATTGTGGAGCTTGTGGCTAAGTAATAACAGGGTTAGATCGATCAGGTTAAGCTACGCTTGCTGCGGTTGGCCCATCTTAACATACCAAGTAACCTCCGTGAAAGCACGTAAAGCCGTTGGTCTCGGCTGTCAATCCTGGATCTTTGACAGTCGTTACGGGTCGTCTAACGCCCGAAAATCGGGGAACTAGTCTTACCAAGAGGTAGTATTACCCAGTTACTGGTTTGTGGAGGTCAGATAGGCAGACGCTCCATGTTAAAAACTGGTATTCAGCTGCATCAAGGTAGACGGAAAGCCGTCCCCAACACAGTAAAGAAAAGGCTTGGCAGAGATGATGATGAATTGGTTTTTAACCGACGAAAAGACGGAGCAGGTTTTCCAGTCGACCCGTACAAATATTATTTTTTTATGTATGACTACGAACCCGACCGACCCTTGCTCGTTGAAGCGCCAGCCCGCGCCGCAGCTGAGCCAGTAGCTTTAAATTCCCCGATCAATAATAATAATGCCAATATTTTTATCCAGCCTGTCCCCAATGATAGCTGACGCCCTGAGCCGAGGTCCGTACCCCACAGGGGGTGCCCTCAGCGTGCAGTCGCTTAGTTTGTAAATTTTTAGTTTGTAAGCCCTGGCTGGAGGCGTTAAGAGTAAATTCTTAAGGCAGCCCCAGGAAAGCCCGGTTGAGCAGTCACGGCCTCTCAAGGCCAACTGCGAGATGCCCAAAAAAAAAAAATATGACCACGAATAACTTTTTACAGCGTAGTCCGATTTCGATCATACTTTTTTTATTGGAAAGGGTATACCCCGAAGTTGGTCCGATATAAATTTGGAAAAAAAATCCAACCCTAACGAAGGGTAGGAAAACAGGCATGATTGATTGTTCACTCACAGATTTTAATGCTGAGTTGTGTATTACAAAAAGTTATAAAAAATTAAGCATGTAGTAATTAGTACATTATAGCCACAAAAAATTATAAAATAAAAACTTTTTAACAAAAAACTTTTACCGCCAAAAAAAACTGAAAAGCAAAACATAATTAACCTTTTTTGTTTAACCTTAATAACTAAGTTCCGAAGGCGGTGACATAAAATTAAAATACATATCCAAAGTCACCGACTTCCGAACTTAGTTTTTAAGGCCCATAGTATCCTCATCTCCCGTTTGTATGCTAAAGCACGACTGCCGCCCGCGCCCGCGCAGGGCACCTCTGAGCCTTTATCTCAAAATGGGGATATTCCTTGGCAAATGTTGATTAATTTACAATTGTGCTCTAGCGATTCTGTGGTACCTCTATAACTATCTATTTTTCAGTGTATTTTTTTTCCAAATAACGCAGCCGTTTAGTAAGAGTATGGAATAGAAGCCAAAATATTGCGTGTTGAAAAATATTTTTTTACAGCAAAAGTATTGACCATACAAAAAAAGTACTCTCGGCTAAATGATCTATATGAATCTATAGCAAAATCATATATTTTTCAAATCTTCAAGACAAGCCGTTAATGAGCAGTACGGTTCATAAAGTGACCGTGTTACGCTACCAAACGGGACGTAGGCCTTTAAGGTGAAACAAAAAAGGTTTATTATTTTTTGCATTACAGCTTTTTTTTTTGAGTTTGATACGTACTCTTCAATTCAAGAAGAGGCCTTATTCCAACAATTAAGACTGCATCCAAAAGTTTAAAAATAACATCACTTAACATAACCTCATTAATTTCGACGAAAAAAGAACGAATCCGAGCATTACCATATTAAGTAGAATTACAAATGGAAGTTATTTTTAAATTTCGAATTAGTTTAACGGAACATGTTTCTTGGGCTATTTTTAGCCGCGCGTGTCTTAAAACGTGAGCATTTTGAGTTTGTATAGGTAGTTTTTTACCTACCGTTATTAGTTACTCGCCCAAGGTTGTGCGCCCACTTCACTTCTTTTGTTCTGAGTGACAAATTATTATGCAATTTTTGTGTGTAATGTATTATGCAGGTTTTTGCATTACTGTTCTTGGTATAAATCCGGTTCCTGTGTTTAAACGAATCGTCAGTTTTAACCGACTTCAAAAAGGAGGAGGTTCTCAATTCGTCTGTGTGTTTTTGTATTTTTCTTTTGTATTATGTTCTTTATCTCCAACAATAATTGTGAATCGATTTCGAAAATTCTTTTTTTAGTGGATATTTATTGTATGCCTCAATGGTGACAAAGACACCGACTTCCGAAATTAAAGTTATTTGTCTCTATGTAGTGTTTTGTTTGGAAGTCGGTTGTTATTAATAATAATAATAAATCATTTATTTTCAAGTTACATTGACTCATAATAATAGGACAAGAACACACGGTCACATTAACATTAATCAAAATTACATAAAATCAAATTGGATAAATTGTTGTTGTTAATTGTTGTTGTTTGTTGTTGTTGTTTGTTGTAATTGTTGTTGTTGTGTAATTGGATTTATTGTTGTTTCTAATGGACTTGAGATGAAAATGAAACAGTCTTTACCGCGTGGTATCGTATTACCCAGTAACTGGGTTGTGGGAGTCAGATAGCTCTCAACTCGAAGGTCAACCTATGAGGTGGTCGGCTGTTTAACTGGACTTGCCCGTGGTTCCCTTAGGGGCCATTCAAGTATTACGTAAGCAGTTTTTTAGCAATTATTGACCCCCCCCTCGTCAGCAAAAGTAAGCAAAGCTCTTACTCCCTCCCATGCTCACGTAAACATTGGTAGCAGACACCTAAAATGTCTGCTCACTTTCTTGTGATTTTGGTATATTGTCATCGTTTTCTTCGAGCCCATTCATAGACAAGCAGGGTTGCCATATTATGTTCAATCCAAAATCGACTAAATTTTGTAGAAAATCCAAAAGTTAATAAATAAATTCTGCTGACGTAATCGCCATCCATACCCCCATCCCCCATGTCAGCAAAAATAAGCAAAGCAAAGACCCCCCGCCCCCCTGTAGTGCGCTTACGTAATACTTGAACGGCCCCTTAATAAATTAAGCCAGTGCTTAAAAGCTTAAAACTAGAGCGACTACACGCTAAGGGCACCCCGTGTGGGGTACGGACCTCGGTTTAGGGCATCGCTGGAAGAGGGCACCAAGAGACGGGCTGGATCGGAATGATAATTATTTAAGTCCCATAGTATCCTCATCTCCCGTCTGTATGCTAAAGCACGACTGCCGCCCGCGCCCGCGCAGGGCACCTCTGAGCCTTTATCTCAAAATGGGGATATTCCTTTGATTAATTTACAATTGTGCTTCGACGATTCTGTGGTACCTCTAACTATCTATTTTTCAGTGTATTTTTTTTTTCAAATAACGTAGCCGTTTAGTAGGAGTATGGAATAGAAGCCAAAATATTGCGTGTTGGAAAAAAATTTTTTACAGCAAAAGTATTAACCATACAAAAAGTACCCTCGGCAAAATGATCTATAAATGAATCTATAGCAAAATCATATATTTTTCAAATCTTCAAGATAAGCCGTTAATGAGCAGTAGGGTTCATAAAGTGACCGTGTTACGCTACCAAACGGGACGTAGGCCCTTAAGGACGAATTTAATGCTACAGGCTCAGTAGCGCGGGCTAGCTCGAGCAAGAGATGGGGCGGACATGGATTGGGACGTCGCGGCGGGCCTCGGCAGCGAAGACCAATAGCCAAAGAGGAACGGGGGTTTAGGTTTAACGCCCTGGTAACTTTAAATATTGTCGTTATGAGCGATAATAGTTCTTATTGCAATCCGATACGGGTTAAAATCTGTGGTAATAAATTCGAATAATAAATGAGCAAGCATTGTCGTAAAAATGCAAATAAAATCGTATAAAATTAGATATTAACTATTTAATAATAAATAATCCATCACTGGATACAGTTTGGCATTTGGAATTTTATGGTATATTTTTAATTATAATAAATTGTTGTTGAAGGGATAAACTGGTTTTAAAGATAACTGGTGATTTTTTGATGCTTAAAGTATGTTTAATTATTGGTTTGAGTTCCATCACTCTATGCAAAAAAGAGTTGAAAATATCATATATTTTTTTTGCTTTCAAAATTATTTACGGTTAAAGAGATACTTGTTTATTAAACCACCTTTTTGAGCGTTTTCAAGAAATCACCGCCTTAACGTGTATGGTTGCTGGTGTAATTACCGAGCTCATTCCATCAGGAAAGCCAGCAATAAGTTATTTAATGGCTGTTGTGGCTAAATAATCACAGCCGCACAGGTCGATCGATCAGGTTGTTTTCCGAATCTTCGTTTTCATTTCCGTTTTCGACCATTTCGGTCAATAATCATGATTCTTTCATATCGTCATCATTGATATCTTTTGTTTTCGGCTACAAACCAGGCGAAGGTTCGGCCAAGCCGAAAAACTAAAAATTGTTTGATTATATTAATATAGTATTATCTATCAATACAACAAGAAATACACGAATTTTTTTATCTTATAATTGAATGAACATGTTTTATTTCTTTTAAAGCCTATAATTGGCTATTTCTCTCCCTAGGTGTAAAAAGAACAAGATTTTAGCGTACAGCAGAAATATTTTTTAATGTCTAAGTAGGTAAATCATTTTAGTTTTCGGCCGAAAATTAGACCAAAGCCGAAACTTCTTTTTCGATATCTGGCGAAAATTATATTAAAGCCGAAGCTTCTTTTCGTTTTCGGCTCAAAATTCGGTTTTGGTCAATAAATTTAATGTGCTGGAGAAGCGCCGAGTACGACTATTCGGGAAATCAAGAAATAACATCGTGTTGCTTCGCTCTTGTTTCTACTAGTATCCACGGCTCCACTTTCAACTTGAAAAGTTTAGTTTTTTTGCTATAGACAGGTAAAACCACCGATTACATTCTAAACGTGCACAGAATTTAAAAAAACTTGACTACGAATGAAGTAGATCGGTGAAAGCGCTTCTAAAATAAATAAATATAACAAAACTGGACGTTTTGTAACACAGACTTTGCTTTTACGTAGTGGAGGAACGTCTATTGATTTGTTTTCGGCTTTCGGCCATTTTTAGGGCTCCGTGACTCAAAATGAAAAAATAAAACGGAACCATTATATGATTACTTTATTGTCCGTCTGTCTGTCAAGACTCTTTATCTCGGGAACTCGTCGAGGTATTGAGTTGAAATTAAAACCATATACTCAGGTCTACAGTGCCTTGAAGTGGTGAAAAATCAAACTTCTAAGTTAACGTAAAAAAAAAGAAACGACCGCCACCAGTACCAGTACCAGTTCTAGCCCACGCTGAGTACTTGTTTTTCATTGAACATTTTGACAACATTGGGCTCCAGATTCCAGTGAATTATGATGTGAATACCCGCCAGTCAAAGATAAAATCACTTAAAGTGACACGTAAAAATATTTTTTATGGTAGGCGCACTGCATCTTTCACAATACCCGTCTTATTAAACCAAATACCTATAGACATTCGCGACTCAATGAACAGGAAAAACGTAAAACACAAGCTCAAAGAATATTACCACTCCATTTTACCTTAATTTGACAGTAGCGCGTTGAGTAATTCACGCCACCCACGGGTTCCCAGATAACGGCGGGAGGGGTTCACATCGGCGTCGAGTCGACGATGAAGTACCTGGGACTCGTCCTCGACAGCCGGTGGAACTTCGCGGAGCATTTCCGACGTTTGGCTCCCAGACTGGAGCGGGCCGGGGCTGCCTTGAAGCGGCTCCTGCCCAATCTAGGGGGGCCAAACGCCTCCTGCCGGAGGCTCTACGCGGGGGTCGTGCGGTCCATGGCCCTATACGGGGCGCCAGTGTGGGCGCCTACATTGAGGCGCCAACCAGCCCGTAAGCTGAAGGCGTCCCATAGGGTCATGGCGATCAGAATGATCCGGGGATACCGCACGATCTCAGGTGAGGCGGCGGGCCTCCTTGCCGGATTACCGCCATGGGATCTGGAGGCAAAGGTCCTCGCGTATATCTGGCAGTGGCGCGAGGAGGCCAAACGCCGGGGCGTTACTCCGCTGCCGCGAGAAATCGAGGTGCAGCGGACAGAGCTCCGGCGGGATCTCATGGCGACATGGAGAGTGCGATTGTCGCAACCCAGTGCTGGGCACGCCACGATAGCGGCGGTAAGTCCCCTCTTTGAGGAGTGGCTTGAGAGGCGGCATGGCGTCCTCACCTTCCGCCTGACGCAGGTCCTCACCGGACACGGTTGTTTCGGGAGGTTCCTGTTTCGTATAAGGCGGGAGGAAACGCCCGGGTGTTTCCATTGCGAAGATCGCCCTGAGGACACGGTGGAGCATACGGTGGCGGTCTGCCCAGCTTGGGCGGAGCACCGCCGTGTCCTGAGAGGGAGGCGGTGCGGGTTGTTCGAAAGAGATACCGCGGCCCCTGGCACACAGGCAACTGAGGGAACACGGGTGGGTTTTAGTCAGTAAAAGTCTGACACGCCCTCCCGCTCCACCCAGAGCGGGAGAAGTTATTTGATGATTTCCCACCCAAAAAAAAAAAAAAGTCACCGCCTTCCGAAATTAAAGTTATTTTGCACTTTGTAGTGTTTTTCGGGAAGTCGAATGTTTTTTTTTTTAATTTGTATGATCTATTGGTTAGAAAATGTTGTAAAAACATTGCCTTGGAGTTGACTCAATGCCTATAGAAATCGATAATTCTCAGAAACGTGTAATTCGATTTGCTATGTTCGTCAATTTGGTCACAAATGGATTTTAAAACCTACGAAGAGTTAAACACCAGTGGGATAATTGGATAACACACATACAATGACAAATAATCGCAATGTCTTGCATTTTGACAGGTCAGACACGTCCATTGCGGTATATGTGTTGTGGTAGATGAATTTATCAAACCCACGACGCAATGGATTAGGAATTTTCTTTAAAGATTATTGGATTGTGACTGAATGTGTGTTACGCAATTAGAGTGTTGGTTAAGAGCGTTCATTCCACGCGGGCTGGCAACAACGCAATTTTGTAGTTTTTCATGATTATTTCATTAAATACAAACAAAGTACATTTTTTTTTTACCCAAGCTCTAGATTGTTGGTATTTATTATTATTTTTAACATTTACTCTTAAAAAAAATATTTAGTCGTACTAAGTAATGCAGATAGAAAATAATTGACGGTATATCGTGTTTTATAAGTAAATACCAAAATAACTGTAAAAGAAAATACCATACAAACTTGAAAATACCAACGATCTAGAGCATGGCTGAAAAAAATGTTTACTTTTGTTTGTATTTACCTACTGAAATAATCACGGAAAACCGCTATTAATGCGCCGTTGCCAGCCCGCGTGGGATGAACGCTCTTAACGGAGAACCGCCCGCGGGCCAAGTGCGGGTTGCTCCTTTATTTCAGCTTGGAATCACCCGCTGCTAGGTATAGGTCTGCCCTTTGTTCTGCCATACTTCCCAATTCCGTGCAGCCTTCATCCCGGTATTTCCCGCGAATTAGACGCGATTTTTGCTAGCCCTGGTTTCTCAAGCTCTGCCACTTCGACTGGTTCTGTGCGGTCGCCACCCCAGAACCTTTCGGCCCCATCGCCCATCTGTTCTGCGAGCAATATGCCCTGCCCACTGCCACTTATATTTGGCATTTCCTCGGGCTATGTTACCTTGATTCTCCTGCAGATCTCTTCAGTTCTGATTCGATCACGTTGGGAAACTCCAAGCATAGGGAGCGAGGGTTACCATTTGACAGGCATTCGCCGCATTTGACAGGCATTTTAAAGTTTAGACAGGCGTGCGGCCGGCTTTGGTCTGAGACAGGCATTTTTAAATTTCGCGCCCGCGCGCGCATCGCGGTTGCATAAATGCAAGCGCAATGCGCGCGCGGCCGCGAAATTTGAATGACACCGGCGGGCGGTTTAGGAAAAGAAAGAACTATTAAAAAAAAATCCTCTGACAAATATCAGTAATAAATATTCCTCTTCATTATTATCTGTTGGCTTTTACTTATTACCTACAGCGTTTTGCTTTAGACAGGCATTTTTCTGAAAATTCCGGCATTTTAGGTACCATAGACAGGCATCCCTCTATTTAGGTACATATGGTAACCCTACGACCACGTTTCAATACCATAGGTCACCCGCACTGGTCAAAGACTTTCGTCTTGAGACACTGTGGTATTTGGGCTAGCCAGACAAACGCTCGCCTAGAAGCAACCTAGATGTTCATACCAGGGGAACAACAAATGCTGATTGCTCCAACCTGAAAACGAACAAAAAAGTCACGAATTTGTAAAGATTTTCAAATATTTAGCAACAATTAAAGACCTTGATTAGCCATGGACTTGTTTTCTAAGCGCCACAATGGCTGCCACTCCCTCGTGATGCTTCATTGGGCTTCAGTCAAGGTCAGTGATGTCATTTCGTGACCTCAATGCTATTGTATTTTGGCAGAATTCAAAAATGTTCTACGCTTTTCTGTAGTTTTAATTTGATGGCTGAAATTTTTGGATAGTTTTCGGCGGAAATAGGGTATTACACTCGTTTTTGAAAAGTGTCTTTATTCGATTCTAGAGTGCTAATAAACCACTAAAAAAACACTACATTTTTATTTAAACGATTAGTGCCATAAAAATGCATTTAAATTTTACATTTTCAAATTTCGCGCGTAATTGGACAAAAACGCTGGACGCAGTAGACGCCATATTGCTGTGTGGGTATGACGTCAGTTTGGTAAAAACAAATGCGCTGATATTTTGTATGACAATTGTTTATAGTTTAAAAAATGAGTTATTTTACTACTTAGCGTTGGTTTGCTGTTCCTGAATGCAAAATATTATTTAAATAAAAATTACTTTGGTTTCGAAAATAATAAAAGTACAAAGTTGCTCAATTGACATGCCGTATGACGAAATAACATGGCGACTACTATTTCATGGTGTTCAAACACAGATTAAAAAAAAAAAACTGAAATCTTTAAATTGTATTTTAAAATTTATTTTGTTAACCGACTTCAAAAAGGAGGAGGTTATCAATTCGTCGGAACCTTTTTTTTTTTTTTTTTATATTTTTTTTTATGTATGTTCCCCGATTACTCGAAGATGGCTGGACCGATTTGGATTTTGTTTTTTTTGTTTAGGAGGGTATACTTCCCAGGTGGTCCCATGATCATCAAGTCAGGATCTGATGATGGGATCCTGGAGAAATAGAGAGAACTCTTCAAATTTTATAGGCACACAAAGCGATTTAGGTATTTTTTGGAAGAATACTTTCTCGTAGTGGTCTCATTTCAATTTGGTGAAGATTTGATGAAGAACTTTGGAGATAGGCAGCGGAACTCCTCAATAAATGATAGCAAATGGACTGGGTTTGCTGAAATCTCATCTCTGTCTATTGCTTACACCAGTTCATAACATAACATCACGCCGGTATGCTGTGAAGGGGTAAGCACATGTGCACCACTAAAAAGTGAAAAATAAAAACTTTTTCCAAAAAAAAAAACAACCGACTTCCAAAAAAACACTACAAAGTGAAAAATAACTTTAATTTCGGAAGGCGGTGACAAAAAATTCAAATACAGCTCCAAAGACACCGACTTCCGAAATTAAAGTTATTTTTCACTATGTAGTGTTTTTTTGGAAGTCGGTTGTTTTTTTTTTTGGAAAAAGTTTTTATTGTTTTATGAACTAAAACTAACATTTTCCGACTGCATTTTGCCTAAGCTATCTCAATAATATATTTTTAGATTTTTTCTCGTATAAAGTAAAATACCCTATTCTAAACGGGAAACATTTAAATGAACTTATTTCCAAATAATGGCGCGCAACATACATACATATAAACTCACGCCTTTTTCCTCATGGGGGTAAGCAGAAACTACAGCACGCCATCTGCTACGATCCTCACATTCTCCTTTGTCCTCGTTTCAAAGTCAAAGCATTTATTTCAAATAGGCACTTAAAAGGCACTTTTGAACGTCAACATTAAAATAGAATTGATTCTAGTCGCCCCTTCCAAAATGTAGTTTCGTATGGAGAAGAATGGGCAAGAAACTCCACCGTTACTCTTTTAAAATGTTTCAAGTACAATATTTACATTCATTATATGATTATGTGTGAAAACGATGCACCCAGAATAAAATTACCATACCAAAATGGGTAAAAAGAATCAAATTGAAACAATACAGATAAATTAATTCTGTGATAGATACATGGTGTTCACACATTTACAAACATTGTAAAAGTAAGTATAGGTATGATTTTCCTACAATATTAACAAGTAATGAGTCAGTGTGTGAGTTAAAATAATTACTGAGTGTAAATCAATGTCATAAATATAATTAATTATATGTACAATTCAATTAGCAACCAGTTTGATTTTGTCTAGACTCTAGATTGTCCTATGGAGCAGGACCAGCATGTTTCCAAGCATTCTTATCTTGGATATAATCCTCTAATTTGTAATACGCTAGTTTACAAAGTTTACTTTTAATGTGAGCTTTAAATTTCCTTTCATTTAATTGCAATATATCACAAGGTATTTTGTTGTAACATTTAACACGGTACCCCATAAAAAAAAAAATAGTTTATGTTCATACATCTCTGGGCCTTAGTGTGAGTTTCTTTTAACCATCTCGATCTAACGCATCGAGCGCATTTGGCGCTCCGATTGGTCCTTCACAAATCCAGGCCCAAACGGGGTTGGAGATGGTTAAATGAAACTCACACTAGGGCCTCTGCAGGCTTAGCACAAGCACCGGTTTGTCAACGGAAGAATAGACCTGACTATTAACTAAATGATGTACAATAGGAGAAGATAGCTATGTTTTTCTATTAACTATCACAGTTATGCGTTCTAAACGAATCATGATTTTGTAGATAATCGTATTTACTTTGTGGCCGTCGAGTAGAAAGTTTGTTGTCAGTGTGATTTTGACAGTTTAGGAAGAAATATTCTTCTGAAATAGTCTACATTTATAAGGACGTAGACAAAGATCGTTAGAAACGAAAGACAAAATGACAGATTGTAGAAGGATATCTACGGTGCGATGTCTAAAATGGAGAAACGAAATGCCACTTTGTATTGAAAAAGCACTGTCTATTCTTCGTAGAAATAGAAAACGTCATGCTAAGCCTGGTGGTGATACACGCACGCCGGTTGCGATTACCACGCACCAGAGTTTTCTGAAGAACTTCACCAATAAGATCACTGTATGTTTTCCTAGAGCGTCCCGTTCCGGCGTTTCCTCTCATATCCACTTAAATCTGCCTTGTAAATACCAATTGATAGCCGCCCTTCATTAATCGTCTCAACATGACTAAATATCAATTAATAGGGGTTCGATTAATTACATCATCATCTGGCTAGCCTTCTCCTATGTTGGGGTCGGCTTCCAGTATCACCGGATGTATCTGAATACTAGTATTTTACATAGACCGACTGCCTATCTGAACTTCACCACCCTGTACGTGGGTAACACGAAACCCCTTGGTAAGACTGGTTGTCAGAGTTTCAGGGCTTCTAAGTACCCCTAACGACTGTTAAATATCCACGAATGACAGCCGGGACCCACGGCTTAACGTGCTTTCCGAGGAACGGAGTGGTCTTTGTTTGTAACAGATGGTCACCTATCCACGAACTGGCGCTTCTTCCACAAATAAGTAAATAAATATTAGTCAGTGCGGATTATGCTATTTACGATGTTCACCAAAACATGTTTCTTAAAAAAATGCAAATAAATCAGGTCACGTAAACGCCTCCGATCGAACCACTTTATTAATATTTTAAATGAGTTAAGCCTACCGATTCTTTGACCTAACATGCAAGGCTCTAAGGTTCCAAGTAATGTTTATTTTAAAGGCCATTACAGCCCTTTCATTATGCATCATGGCATACGAAAGCCCCAGGGGTTTACCAACGACCAATGAAGAAACTACTTAGCATAATCAGCCTATAATGTTCCCACAGCTGGAAAACAGGCCTCCTCTCTGTGAGAGGGAGCGGACCGTAATCGGAAAAGCGGATTGGTAGATGTGACATGTCTCCGAATTTTTGGTTCTAGGACATGCCAGTTTCCTCACGACATTTTCCTTCACCGTTTTGAGAGCAGTAAATAAATAAAATTTGTAACAAGAGTCATAACAAAAAGATATAAAAGGATACAGAAGATATAACAAGCGCACCCCGACCGACCCTTGCTCGTTGAAGCGCCAGCCCGCGCCGCAGCTGAGCCAGTAGCTTTAAATTCCCCGACTAATAATCATAATGCCAATATTTCGATCCAGCCTGTCCCCACTAGCTGTCCCCCAACAGTGACGCCCTGAGCCGAGGTTCGTACCCCACAGGGGGTGCCCTCAGGCGTGCAGTCGCTTAGTATTAAGTTTTTAGTTTTTAAGCCCTGGCTGGAGGCGTAAAGTTAACTGTTAATGGCAGCCCCAGGAAAGCCCGGTTAAGCAGTCACGGCCTATCAAGGTCAACTGCGAGATGCCCGACAAAAAAAAAATAGCAAGCGCAGACAAAAACGAACACTCACAAGATAACATGTCTGCTGCAGCATTGCCTGATATAAGGGCAATCCAATCTGTTGACGATAGTGATGAAATAATTTTACACAAAGTAAAGCGCCATTTTTCTTTGTTTTTTTTTGGGGCTGGGAAATCATCAAATAACTCCTCCTGCTCTGGGTGGAGCAGGAGGGCGTGTCAGACTTTTACTGACTAAAACCCACCCGTGTTCCCTCAGTTGCCTGTGTGCTAGGGGCCACGATATCTCTTTCGAACAACCCGCACCCCTGGCAGGCATCGGCCCTTGCGGACCCCACCAGTTGGTGCCGACATCTCTGTGAGGCGCACGTGGAACACAACGCGCCGTCGACCCGGGCTTGAACCTCTCGTTAATCGAGGCACTGGGCCACCACTGCTCTAGATATAGTTTATTGTCTGAAGCGACTAAGGTGAAAGCTCCAAGATAGGTTTTTTGCAATAGGGTATTACACCCATTTTTGAAGTGTCTTAATTCGATTCTAGAGTGCTAACCACTAAAAAAACAACATTTAATCGATTAGTGCCATAAAAATGCATTAAAATTTTACATTTTCAAATATCGCGTGTAATGTGATGAAAACGCTGGACGCAGTGGACGCCATATATGCTCTGTGGGTATGACGTCAGTTTGCTGTATAAACAAATCTGCTGATATTTTATATGATAACTAGCTTTTTCCCGCGGTTCCGCCCGCGTGTATGTCGGTTATCGCGTAAAAAAGTAGCCTTTCCATATCCCAGGTAGGCTATATCTCTGCCAAATTTCATGACGATCGGTTCAGCGGTGTAGGCGTGAAAGCGTAACATACAGACAGACAGAGTTACTTTCGCATTTATAATATTAGTAGGGATTGTTTATAGTTTAAAAAATGAGTTATTTTTCTACTTATCGTTGGTTGGCTGTACCTGAATGCAAAATTTTATTTAAATAAACATTACTTTGGTTACGAAAATAATAAAAGTACAAAGTACAAAGTTGCTCAGTTAAAATGCCGTATGACGTAATAGGTAACATGGCGGCTACTATTTCATGATTTACAAAAACAGATTAAAAAAACTGAAATCTCTAAATTGTATTTTGTTATTTCATAAAACTAAAACTAACATTTTCCGACTGCATTTTGTAGGAAAAATGCAGTCGGAAAATGTTAGTTTTAGTTCAAAAATCAAAAAATTGAGATAGCTTAGGAGCTATCTCAATTTTTTTATTTTTTCTCATGTAGTGTAAAATACCCTATTGTCTGTGTTAGGTTGTATGTTGAATAAAATATGATTCGTGACCGTAACTTGTATTTACTTAATCATTAAAATCTTCAATACAAGCCTCTGAGTTCATTTAATCCAATTGAATCGAGAATCGAATAGAACCCTATTGTATGTAAGAATCAAGTTCTTATAACTAAACAGACAGCTGTGCTGCTGGGGAGTTTGTTGCGCCACTTCTTCTTCCCAGCTAAAGCACTAGGAACTGTGAAGGGCGGGCGTTTTGTGGGACTGTCTTATGTAATGTTGACGTTCAAAAAGTGCTGACTCTCAGCCTCGTTTGAATAAATGACCTTTGATTTTGATTTTGAATGAATTTTTAACCGATTTATTTTTATTTTTTTATGTATGTTCGGGCATAAATCTGTCAAAATTATATAGACGGATTTGCAAAATTCCGAAATGGTACCATTTAAATTTCATAATATATGATGTTACGTTTCGGAGATAGACATCGGAACTCTTCAAAAAATGACAGCAAATCAACCGCGATTGTTGCTATAGCATAAATATACATTGTTTTGACCCCAAGGATGATGAAATTTCGAATTGGTGCTGGGTAAGTAGGTACTAAAACTAAAAAGTAAAAACATGTAATAGCTTTTTCAAAAAAAAAAAAACAACCGACTTCCAGAAAAACACTACATAGTGAAAAATAACTTTAATTTCGGAAGTCGGTGACTCTGGATAATGTTTTTTTTTTCATGAAATAGTCGGGATTTTTTCGCCCACTTTATCTTCAACGCACTGTTTAGCGTCGAGAATTGAAAATCGTTGTTTTTTGATACGTTGAGATGTTCTCTATTGGATTCTCAACGCTCAGTTCAACACCGAGAGTTGAATATCCAGTACGGGATAACATCCCTCCGTGATATTTCAACGTCCATGTGAAAGTCGACTAAATAGCAAAGTGCAAAGAACTCTTTGGACTTTGGACATCACGAAACGACCTTTGGACGATGATTAAGCCGTTTTGAAACGCGAAACGAACTGTGGAAATGTTTCTCATTCACTTTTTTTTATCTTAGCTACTTATCTCATGAGATATGTAGCAATGGCTCCGCTGGGGAACCTGGGCCTCAAGTCTGCTATTTTTATAAATTCGTCATTCCAACACGATCCCATTGTCATTCATTTGTCATTTTGCTAAAAGTTCGTAATCTGCTAAATTCATAATGGTCGATCATTGGTCGGTCAATGGTCTCGTAATAGAATTGTGTCATAATGGCATTTTCGTATTGCCATTAATATAAAACTCGTTAGTAGAAATGACTAAATAATACTAATAATACTAAATACACAAAAAAAAAACATTTTTGCCATAATAATATGTCAGCTAGCACACGCCAATATACCATCAAAAATTGAAAACTAAAAATAATAAAAAAATCAAATAAATCGTAAACAGAACTTCTAATCTAAATAAAAGCCTCCAGGCATAAAGGGCATGCCCGCTTACATATGCAATTCTGCATTATGCAAATATAGCTACACACTTTTAATACACCCCACAAAATAATATACAGGTAAAGTTTTTATTCAGTGCTCAAACTATAACCATGCGCTGGGTGTCTAGAATGATATGCTGTATTTATGGTTACAGTTTGCGCATTGGATAAAAACTTTTCCTGTATAATAAAAAGGCATGTATTTAATGCGGCAACTAAGTAAAATGAATACTTATAGGTTTTTTTTTTAAAATAGAGTGGGTACCATATATAATGGGTTCGCAGCTAATAAGGAGTATCGTAATAAGTAATAGGTAGCATATTAATATAATCAGTAATAAGCTCCGTTTTAATTTAAACTAGCATCAAGTTTTTCTTTTGGGAACAGAATTAATATCTAAGCGGAAACTTAATGGCGAAAATAAAATAGAAAATGGGCATTCATAAATAATATATTATTATTGTATTATTAGGGCAGGTTTAGATTTTCTATATAATCTAGTCGTTTCTGGCACTCGCCGGCCGCTACCGCGGCACCGCTCGCTTCGCTCGCTCGGCTCGTGCGTAGGAAGTCACAGTTTTAACCTAACCTAACCATTAAAAAAAAATTATAACCTACTCTAACTAGACTGGTAATATATTTATCTTTGCCACCCTACTAACATTATTAGTCGCCAAGTCATTATTTATAGCTCCTCGCCTAATATTTTATTTGACTGGTATAGTTTATTTGCTACCTAAACGCAGCTGCTAGTTTTTAGTTTTTATAACACCTTTAATTTTGAACCTTACATAATATAATAGTCGCGAAAATATTTAATCGCTGGCAAGTTATTTTATTTGTTGCAAACATTTAGTCGACTTTTAAGTTATTAGTCACTCGGAAAATAATAAGCTTAATAAAAATACTTATTAACACCTTTCGAGTACCTCCGGAATGCTAAAAAGGCTATGACTTGACAGTGTGCTCCGTACCGTTGTTCACTGTTTGCGTAGACGAATAACAAGAAAGTGAAGATGACGCAGCGTTTCTGACATCCGCGTTCATCATTACAGCTTTAAGTTCGAGTTTCGACACGGTTTTAAGCTCTGTTGCTTAATTTAAAATGGCAGCTGAGAAAAAAAAATATCAAGCGGGAATTATCCCTCTGCAAGGCAAGGGTACAGACGGATTATGTTTAGACAAGTGGTTATTTAAAAAAGCCTAATACCATTTAAATATCTTTGTAGCAGATATATACAAGTTAAACTAAGTTACAAATGAATTATGAAAATATTTTGCCATCAAAGTCAGCCTCATTTTCTGAGTTTGTTTCGGCCTTTCTTCTCAGAGTAGTCAGATAGGAAACGCCGACCTCATCTAGTTTTAAAAATATGATTGACGTGTAACAGTGTTTGTGCAAACCTACATTTTTGTAACAATATTTTTGGATTTCAAAGTGTGTCCGTGGAGCTTCTTGTCCGTTCTTGTCATTACATCATTAGCATTAGAAATACATTAAGTTAATAAAAAACCCATGGTCTAATTTGGACCTCTGGGCGACCCTACGGGGCGACCACTAGTATTGAATAGATTTGTCAACTCTAGGAAGGACACTTTCTCCTAGTCATCGTGTTTGTTATTTAAACAATAACATTTAACTTAGTAATTAGCACGCTTCGCTGGGCCGCAGTTAACACTTCAGTCTTTAGAGGCCCTAGTGGCCTAGTGTGTTGAGTGGCTTTTAACCATCTCGATCTAACGCATCGACCGTATTCGGCGTACCGATTGGCCCTGGATTGCTGAAGGACCAATCGGAGCGCGAAACGCGGTCGATGCGTTAGATCGAAGAAACTCATACTAGTACCACAGAAACGAAATTTTCAAGAAATGTGATTAATTCAACATGCGGCGAAAATATAACCAGAATCGGGTTTTTTTTTATCTATTATTAATTTAAATTTTTTTCGTTCTGCTAACTACAAAAGCGTGATTTTCTGTTTTTTTTTTACATTTAAATTTTAAACGATTGAATTGTCATCGGTCCTCGATAAGTCTACAAAGTTTAAATGAAATCTGACCATTTGAAGTGGGTCAAAATCGAGTTCAAAGGAGTCGGTTACAAACAAACATGCTTACAACATACGGTGAAGCTAATAAAAGCGTCTTAAAAACCCAAGATACCCAATCAGCGTCTCAAAAACGTCCGCATAAATAGGGCGCAATGTGCGCAGGTGTCAAAATTCCCCGATCAATAATAATGCCAATATTTTGATCCAGCCTGTCCCCAATGATAGCTGTCCCCCTATCAGTGACGCCCTGAGCCGAGGTCCGTACCCCACAGGGGGTGCCCTCAGCGTGCAGTCGCTTAGTTTGTAAGCCCTGGCTGGAGGCGTTAAGAGTAAATTCTTAATGGCAGCCCCAGGAAAGCCCGGTTGAGCAGTCACGGCCTCTCAAGGCCAACTGCGAGATGCCCAACAAAAAAAAAAAAAAGCAGGTGTCAAATAGTATCGTCAATTCGTCATTCATCTTTCAGTAAGTTTTTTTGGACATTGCTTTGTAAAAACCACTTTAAGTCATGCGTGTAAGGTTGAATTTGCAAAAAAAAATATCATAACTATAACCACTGACGTGTAATTGGCGACATTTTTGAGTGTTACGTCTGTGCATCTTAGGTTTTTTGTATTTCAATGATAAAAGTCAGTATTATTATTACACCCTTTGCCATTCACACAACTAATCAGAAGTCTTTAATTTAACGTTTACCTACATCTCATCTCATCTATTTAAAAACTCCAAAACAAAAAAAAAAGTGATGACGTCAGACGGATCCTAAGTGATGTTTTTTTGTCAATGACCCGACCAATTTATTTGTTGAGTAGTTCAACGTTATGAATTTGAAAATATAATCTGTGAATCATTTTATGGGCCGCGGTTCGGATGGGTGTCGAATAATATGGAATGTTTGTGTGTATGTGTTTGTGTGTGATGATTGAAAAATATGTATGCTGTCATTTGTCATAGGCTGAATTCTGAGGCCCTAGTACAATACGAACGCGCGATGTAAATTGGAACCATTTTTTACTATAGAAAATACAATTATTATTCTAAAGCATTTTTGACTGACTTCAAAAAAAGGAGGTGGTTCTAAATTCGAATGTATTTTATTTAATGTTATTTTTTTCCTCAGAACTCCGTTATTTATAAGCTTATACTTAAAGCCCATAGTATCCTCATCTCCCGTTTGTATGCTAAAGCACGATTGCCGCCCGCGCCCGCGCAGGGCATCTCTGAGCCTTTATCTCAAAATGGGGATATTCCTTTGATTAATTTACAATTGTGCTTCGGCGATTCTGTGGTACCTCTAACTATCTATTTTTCAGTGTATTTTTTTTTCCAAATAACGAAGCCGTTTAGTAGGAGTATGGAATAGAAGACAAAATATTGCGTGTTGGAAAATATTTTTTTACAGCAAAAGTATTAACCATACAAAAAAATTACTTCGGGCAAAATAATCTATATGAATCTATAGCAAAATCATATATTTTTCAAATCTTCAAGACAAGCCGTTAATGAGCAGTAGGGTTCATAAAGTGACCGTGTTACGCTACCAAACGGGACGTAGGCCCTTAACGAGTGCTCCCTTATAAATTTGATCAAGTTTTGAAGAGTGGGTTGTAAGTTCACGGTCACTATTTTACTTAGCTAGTGAACGTACCCATATGAATTTGTGTGGAGTATGTGCTACAACTAAAAAGTGAAGAATAAAAACTTTATAAGAAAAAAAAAACTGTATTCCAAAAAAAGGACTGCAAAGTGAAAAAAAATATTTACTTAATCAAAAAACCCGACTGCCTAAAAAGTGAACTTTATTTTAAAAAAAAATGGAAACAAGAAACTTGTTTTAAAAGGATGACTATTAGACTGAATACTATAAATAAGCAATCTCATGCAGTCGGAGGCATCTTCTTAAATTTAACAATAAAGACCTTATTGCCTGCGACTGTTACAGTCAGGACCAATGGCTTTACGTACTTTCCGAGGCACGGAGGGGTCTTAGTATGTAAAGATGGTCACCCATCCATGGACCAACCGCGGCAAGCGTAGCTTAACCTGATCGATCGACCCTTGCGACTAATATTACTTAACCACAAGCCCATTAACGAATATAATTATTAATTTTAAAACGCTACAATGTTCCGCAAGTCATGGTAACGGGACTTGGACTTTGAAAGCTACGCTGCAATGGAAAAGTTTGTAAGGAAGCGGTTACGTTCATAGGAGATAGCGGAGCGATTAAGTAGTCAACAAATATCAATCTGCTGAACCTTTTCAACCGATCTCAAGAACAGGAGGGTATTCTCAATTCGCTTGTAAGTTTTTTTTTTGTCTTAGAACACAACTCAAATTGTGGATTTCAAAAGTAAGCTTACCTGCGAACTCCGGCCCACCGCCTCGCTCACCTGGTCTCGGCGTCGTGTCCAGTCGTCCTAAATCCAGCAAAATTTCACAGGTGCTGGTTAATGTTATTGTTCGTGTCTTGAAGGGGTTGAAGCACAAAATCACAGAAGGACCATTTCGTATTAGAATAAAAAGTTTTACCACGCGGTCGTCTCGTGTAGTTCGTGAACGATTAGTTGAAGTGAAAAAACACGCGGAAGCGCGGCGCCACTGCCGCCCTTCGTACACCAATTGGACTGCTTAGCGAATAGGCAGTAAGCAAGCCGGCAACTTAATCACATCAAACCCTTTCTTCTACACACAAATGCTTGACTACCGGTTTGGGGTTGAAAAACTGACCAAAATTCCTAAGATTAAATGCGGTAGGTAATACCTATCTTAAAGAGAACGGTACGTAACACAGCCTATAATGTTCCCATTGCCGTGACACATGCGTGCTCTCTATCAGCCTGAGTGGGCCATAATCCACCACACGGGCTGACGGGCCCAGTGTGAAAGTCACATATGTCTTTCGTTTGCCGTCATTTATAAACCACGGAAACATATTACAGGGATAAAAAGTATCCTATGTGTTAATCCAGGTTATAACCTATCCATGTGCCAAATTTCATCTAAATCTGTTCAGCCGTTGTTACGTGATTGAGTAACAAACATCCAAACTTTCACATTTATAATAATAATACTAGTTTCCGCCCGCGTCTTCGCCCGCGTGGAAGTCTGAAATTATCCCGCAGGAACGTACTACCGGGATAAAAAGTATCCTATGTGTTAATCTAGGTTATAATCTATCTGTGTGCCAAATTTCATCCAATTCCATTCAGTAGTTTTTGCGTGAAAGAGTAACAAACATCCATCCATACTTACAAACTTTCGCGTTTATAATATTAGTAGGCTTTATATATTAGGATGTAAGTAAGTAGTATTATCAAAGTACAGTTACTTTTCAGCCAAGCACTAGATCATTGGTATTTAATTATTATAATTTTAACAGTTACTCTTTAATATAAACATTTAATCGTTATTAATACCGCAAATAGAAAATAATTGACAAGATGTCGACTTTTATAAGTATTTAAATACCAAAATAATTAAAAAAAAACCTTATAATACCTCCCAACGATCTAGTGCTTGGCTGAAGAAAAAAAATAGTATGTACTTACATTTGAACTCAATGAGATAATCACGAAAAATAACTTGAAATGCGATGTTGCCAGCCCGCGCAGATTCAAATAAAGAAAACGTGATACCGCTCCGCTTATGACACAATCCGCTAGACAGCGAGTTGGACCATCCAAATGAAAGTTGTTGACGAGATCTTAGAAGTTTTAGAGTGATATTGTGAAATAATAAAAGTAGCTAAGTTTATTCACACAACATTTTTTTATTTGTTTTTTGATCTATAAACTTGTTATACGTGTAGCAAAGTGAATGGCGCAGTATTTGAGAATGGCATGCATTTAATCGTACCTACCTCTAATAATTCCTATTTTGTGCTCCTAAAAACATTGGACCTATAATTACCTGACTGCACTAGAAGAAGGTTTATGTTGTTCGAGTGTATGTATGTATATTTCTTTGACACGCTCTGTAGCCTAAATGGCTTTAAGGCGAGCTTGAGAGGTGTCGTTAGATTCGTCTCAATGGTCAGAGTAATACTGGGTTCCTGTCCTGCACCCTAATTGCGTAACACGCGATTAATCATAATCGGTTTCATTTTGACAGTTCAACAATATTCATTGCGTTATTTACGTTGTTGAGCAGACACATTTTTCGAACATATGACGCAATGGTTTAGCCATCTTTTTCAAAACGAAACAGATTATGATTAATCGTGAGTTACGCAATTAGGGTGCCGGTATCCTATATCAAAATTATCAAAATCAAAATTGCCGAGTTTTGGCGCCTTATAATGTCTTCTAAAAATAACCGAGATGAGATCTATACAATATAAGGAAGATAAATGCTTTAAGTTTGAGTTTTAACCAGGGATAAAATGAAACAGAGGAATACTTTAGTATGTATGGAGTGAATGCCATGGACCACGTGACCACGAAGACTTGATTCAATATGACACCTCGCCAGATAAGCAATATGGCGGACAAATTCTTACGATTTTGAAATACGAACTGATAAAATAATTCAAATGAATGACGTACTGACGTCACATCCGTCTGTGGGTCGTATGCGTATGCGCAACTTCAGTTTGATAACTTGGGAATGAGTTTATGGAATAATTTTGTGGTCAAATTGATAACGTAAAGGGCACAGTGAAATAAAATTTTGAGTTTAATTTTGATAGAGAAAATAATATTTTAAGTTGTCATAATAGTCATAGTTGCATATAATATTCCCACTGTTGGGAACCTTCTCTCTGTGACAGGGAGTGAGCTGTAATCCACCAGTCGGGCCTAGTGGATGTCAGATGTCTTCGAAGTTTCGGTTCCAGGACATGCTGGTTTCCTCACGATGTTTTCACCGTTTTGAGATCAGCGGTGATGAAATAATTTACACAAAGTATAAGGGCCTGTCTGGGTTCAAACACCACTGCGCTTAGTACTTGCCTTGCGAGGCCTAAACCACTGGGCCATCACGACAGTTAATCTACGTAACCCGCCGCTATTTCTAAATAGGCCTTAAGACTTCGCACACAGCCAGTCGACTGCAACCGCTTTTTATCTCCCCATTGAATTGTAAATGCAACGTAGAGTGGATCAGACAAAAAAGAGCGAGCGAGCGAGGTAGCACACAGTTGGCAGTTGGGACAGTAAGTCGAGTCGGTACTGTCTTTGGAATAAGCGATGGGGGAAGTTTGGAAATCGCGCCTATTACAGAAAACTTAGGAAGAAATCGTTTGGCCCATACTAGGGCATATGATGTACAGGGTGGAAACGCATATGACTCAAAGACTGATGAATATAAATGCTGTTGAACGGAGAGTGAGAGGAATGCCAAGAAAGAGAAGGGAGTGAATGATAGCGTGACGGTCGAGATGGGAGAATTGAAGAAGAAAACGTGTTACGCCGACCTCAAATAACATTGGACGAGGGCAGGAAGATGATGGTGGGTTTGGGTGCCTTGGAATGGAACTGCTTGGCAGATGTAGATCCTGGTTAATGGTGGAACTTTATGGCCTTATCATAGGAGTGAAGACCGTTATTAGCATTAAGAATAGAAAATATTACAACTTAGGTTTTTTGTTTTTGAGGGTGGTAAATCATCAAATAAGTTCTCTCGCTCTGGGTGGAGCAGGAGGGCGTGTCAGACTTTTACTTACTAAAACCCACCCGTGTTCCGTCAGTTGCCTGTGTGCTAGGGGCGACGGTATCTCTTTCGAACAACCCGCACCCCTGGCAGATACAACTGATGGTTACTGGTGCTTATTCTGGAAAAACAACCCCAAAATGGTGATTGACAGCCTCGTTAAACCTTAGAAGTTCCAAGCGGGAGTGCGGAGGATGGGGCCCTCGGGCATTCGATCCCTAGATCTAACAAATTATAATCGAGTTTTTCAAAAATTTAAATTAGAAGCCCGGTGTCTCGATTAAAACTCTAAATCTCAAACATACCTACGACAGTAAATAATACTTGTATTACTGTTGTTTCTCCACTGTGCCACACGACTAGCGGTTTCTAAACCAGCTTAGGGAACTAGGAAAACCATGGGATACAACATAGTCTTTTAAACTTGTTCTAAACATAAATATTACAAACATTTTCATTTTTTAATTGGTTAACTTCTAGAGTTATAGTATGAGCTATGCTATAGTATGTTGAGTTAGGGCAAACAGTTTACTTTAAAAAAAACACGCTTTAAAAACCAAACTAAAAAAGGAGAAAATAATTTAATTCAATTAAAAAGCGTGGGGTGCTTTTTCAGGTATTTTTATAATCAATTACTGTCAAGCACCCCACGCTTTTAAATTGAATTAAATTATTTTCTCCTTTTTTAGTTTGGTTTTTAAAGCATGTTTTTTTAGTTTTTTAAACCATTATTTATTTTTAATTTTTTAGTTCTGCTAACTAAAAAAACGTGTTATTTTTTCATTTTTCTCATTTTTTTTTTAAATTATTGAATTGTCATCGGTCCTCGATAAGTTTACAAAGTTTAAATGAAATCTGACCGTTTAAAGTGGGTCAAAATCGCGCTCTAAGGAGTCGGTTACATACAAACAAACATACAAGTGAAGCTAATATAAAGCGTGTAAAAAAGACAAACTTAAACTCAAAAACTCAAAGCATTTATTTCAAATAAACCAATTATGTACAGGCACTTTTGAATTGTCAAGGTCGGTGAGGTAGAAAGATGAAGCTAGTTGCCCATTCCAAAGCGTAGGTACCTATGGAGAAGAACGGGCAAGAAACTCCATGGACACTCTTTTAAAATCATGATACTTAATGTTAGAAAAAGTTGGTTAAACATCATTATGTTGAAATTATCAATGTGAGTACGATCTAAAAAGACGTGCACATTAAAAGCGTCCGTAATTAAAACAAAAATAAAATAACAATTCAGAAATTAAAATAAGCCGTGGGAGCTAAGAGATGACCAGTCCCTACTGGCGGCGCCCGTTCACGAACATGACGTATGGATCAGCACCATTCAGCTCAACCATTTTGAAGGGAACTTAATGATCCAACACACACGCCACCACCAGCGAGACATTTGAGTGAGCATGACATACTCTCAGCTGCCAGGGCACATTCAAGTCAATGAAAGACGTACCCTGTAAATGTTAGCCATATAGTAGGAACATAGTGCTCAGACAATCTTTATTTTGTTAAATACTGGGATTCAGCTGCATTCGGATAGACGGGCAGCTATGGATCGTATAGGAGGTTGATATCACACCTGAACAGGCGCGGTCGTAGCCTGAAATTTTGGAGGGTGTCACTCACTGCACTAATAAAAAAATGGTATCTGGAATAAAAAAAACATTATTGCACAAGACACAATTTTATTTTATACATCACCTATAAAACAAATGGAAGTCGTCTTTTTGTATTTGCGAATCGGGTGATAATATTTGAGATGTCTGGTACTATTTCCGGGTGAATGTTTAGAAGAGCTAAACCTGTTAACAACAAGAATCAGAATTCACAACTGAGTAGACAGCCTTGATCTTGAATCTTTACAATAAACCAACAAATTACATCATTAGAATATTGATATACAATCTTTATCATAACGACGCAAATCGATTTTGCTAGGATTACCAAAACTACTTAGTTCGGTTCCTTGTTTCTAAACTAGATGTCATTTCCAAGTTCTTTTTTTTGGCCATCGTACGTAGTTCATAAAAACACCACTAGATATCAGCAAATATAAATCTATGGCTGTTAGGGGATAGCTAGAAATTTCCTTTTATTTTTTTGTTATTATTATTGAGATTTTTCAATTTGACCTTAGATTTTGGGGGGGGGGGGGTCATGTCCCCTGTGACCCCCCCTTCGGACCGCGCTTGCACCTAAAAATTGCCATCTGGATTAAAAAAATGTACATTTTCCTTACGACAGGTCAGCGTACTTCGAGTATCTACATGATTTTTTTTTTTATCTTCACCTGCCTAGCCTTACCCCAACTATGTTGGGGTCGGCTTCCAGTTTAACATGGAGCCACTGCCTATCTGACCACCACAACCCAGTTACTGGCTAATACGATACGTCTTACTAAGACTGGTTGTCCGAGTACGGGGCTTCTGATGACCCCTAACGACTGTCAAATATCTGCGAATGACAGCCGGGAAAAATGGCTTAACGTGCTTTCCGAGGAATGGGTGGGTCTTGGTTTGTAAAGATGGTCACCCATCCACGGACCAACCGCGTCAAGCGAAGATTTACCTGATAAATCGACCCACGTGGCTGTTATTATTTAGCCACATTTGCATAAATATACAGACAATCGCAAATCAAGTGGAATGCGTTAAAGTAAAAATTTCAAAATGTAGTAAAACATCAATCAGTTGAATGCTTGTGTATTCATGCAAAACCGACGCTCGGCCATTGTATGCCAACTGACGATAAGGAGGGCGTTGGAATAAGACCTACCTATGCAGGGTCAAATTAAATTAGCTGGCAATACTTTACCCACGTGTTGGGCATAGCATCCGAAAACGAATGATTTTTTTTAAATTATTTTTCGTCATTCCAACCTCTAACTTTGTTGAAAATCTTTAAATGACACTGGTTTTTGGAAATTCTTAAAAAAATATCTGTATTTTCTACGAACAATTACAAAAAAGGCTTACCGATTATCTTCGCCTATCGAATGATGTTTGTTTTTTTTTAATTTTAATTAGTTTTTTTTTGTTCCATTTGTTTTCGATATCGATGCCCAACACGTGGGTAAAGTATTGCCAGCTAATTTAATTTGACCCTGTATTGATACTTTAATAAAGTGCGTGTCTGTGGGGAGGTGCCGCATACGCACTTGAGATCAGTACCTAGTGCTATTCTGTAAAACTTTCACCGTGAAATCTTAGGTGAAGGGAGCTGTCTTTAGTGTCAATCCCTAGCATCAGGTGGAATTACCGCACACTTCTTGCTCACTTCACCTTCGTTTTCACGGTAAGATTTTTACAGAATAGCACTGCTGAGCCGTCCGTGAACCCCCAACGCCTTTGCTCCCGCTGACTTGGGTTCGAAGTCTATTTAAAGATATTCAAATCGGCCACGGCAACGCCTGTAATTGGAGGATGAGGAAATATAACCTTAGATACCACACCCCTTCGCCCACAAGAAACTGTCCGCATCTGACTTCTCCAACACAGTTACTGCAGGCTTAGCACGAGCACCGATTTGTCGACGGAAGAATAGACATGACTATTTAACTAAATGCTATACAATAGGAGAAGATAGCTATGTTTTTCTATTAATTATCACAGTTATGCGTTCTAAACGAATTATGATTTTGTAAATAAACGTATATACTTTCGTGTATACTTTTTTTTTTAAAGTCAGTTGTCAGTGTGATTTTAACAGTTTGGGAAGAAATATTCTTCTAAAAAAGTCTACATTTATAAGGACCTAGACAAAGATCGTTAGAAACGAAAGACAAAATGACAGATTGTAGAAGGATATCTACGGTGCGATGTCAAAAAGGGAGAAACGAAATGTCACTTTTTATTGAAAAACCACTGTCTATTCTTCGTAGAAATAGAAAGCGTCATGCTAAGCCTGCTGGGCTACATTTAAACTACACTACTAGGCCATCAGCATACTATCCTTTATTATCATCATGATCAGCCTCTAATGTTCCCACTACTGAGACATGGGCCTCTCGGCGAGATAGACTGGGGCATAATCCACCACGCAGGCCCAGTTGGTAGATAGATGTCACATGTCTTCGAATTTTTTGTTCTATGACATACGGCGGTTTCCTCACGATGTTTTCCTTCATCGTTTCGAGAGCAGTGGTGAATTGGTGATGATATATTTTATACCAAATAAAGTTTCTGTGTGGGTTCGGAGTTTCGAACTCACATCTCGTAGCTCGCCGACGTTTCCACTGCTCTCTGATAAACAATGCTAGGTACAAACTAAATATACCTATAAATTATTTTCAAAATACCTCGATATCTTAATACCTATGCTAAGAATAATATATATTTTACAGATAACAGCATATAACCTACCCCACTGTACTTTTAATTCAAACAAAAATAAGATAAATGACTTTTTCACGGTCAAAATGATAGGACATTCAAATCAAAAAGTTTGTTGTTATGCAAATGTTATTTATATCTATACAGTATGAGTTTTTAACCAGTGCGCAAACTGTAACCATGAATTCAGCATAATATCATTCTAGAACCCACAGCGCAAAAACTTTTCGTCGGTTATACAAAAAAAAAATCAGCTGTTTCATAGAAAAGTGCAATGGGGGCTATTCAAGTATTTTGTAAGCACTACAGGGGTGCGGGGGGTCATTGCTTTGCTTATTTTTGATGACATGGGGGATGGGGGGGTCTGGATCGTTATTACGTCAGCAGTATTCATATAATCTTTCACACAATGAGAAAAGAAAAAAAAAAACAAATCACAGACAGGAGTCCTGTTCCCACGGGGACACAGGTCACTCAGGCCACCTCCCTGTGAGAGGTAGTCGGCCGTAATCGACCACGCGGGCCCAGTGCAGGTTGTTAGATGTCAAATCATTCATTAATTCTCTTGCTGCTCTAATCTTAATTTATTTGTGATTGGCGCAACATGTCTATTTCTTTCACTCTTCTTTATCAGTCGTCTTCTCCGTAGTCACAGCCTTTCTAACCATATCATCATTCACACAGTCCATCACAGTCCATTTTGCTACTGGGGAGTTTGTTCTGCCACTTCTTCTTCCCAGCTAAAGCACTAGGAAGTGGCGAAGGGCGGGCGTTTTTTGGGGACTGTCTTATGTAATTTTGACGTTCAAAAAGTTCTGACTCTCAGCCTAGTAGTTTGAATAAATGACTTTTGATTTTGATTTTTATCTATTGTTTCTTTGGTCAGTCCCTACTCTTATAGTCATCGACATTCATACCCAAAACTTTCCTCACGACATTTTCTTCAATTGATTTCATAATTGTTGATTTTGACAAGTTTGGTAATCTACTAATAAAATGGCGTCATTATGACTTTCCAATAGTCAGCCACTGACACTCCATTGAAAGAAATGGCATTTATTGGTAATCTCGTACATTATGACAAATGAATGACTGACTTAATTTACGAACTTCCTACTACTTTAGATTGCTTATAAAACTAATAATAGACAGACAGAGGCATCTATGTCCGACAGAGGTAATCCTCTGTCGGACATAGATGCCTGGTGAGACAGCGTGCTTTTAGCCAGGCCCACAAGTGAGTTCGAGCCTGCGACTAGATTCCCCTTAAGAAGGTCATCATCTGCCTGACCTTACCCCAACTATGTTGGGGTCGGCTTCCAGTCTATCCGGATGGAGCTGAATACCAGTATTTCACATGAAGCGACTGCCTATCTGACCACCACAACCCAGTTACTGGGTAATACGATACCCCTTGGTTAGACTGGTTGTCAGAATTTCGGGCTTCTGACTACCCGTAACGACTGTCTAAGATCCAGAAATGACAGGCGGGACCAACGGCTTAACTTTCCGAGGCACGGTGCAAAATCAAAAGTCATTTATTTAAATTAGGCTGAGAATCAGCACTTTTCGAACGTCAAAATACATAAGACAGTCCCCCAAAAACGCCCAAGCGGTGCATGCGGTCTTGGCATGTGCTGATGGTCACCCATCCACAGACCAACCGCGGCAAGCGTAGCTTAACCTGATCGATCGATCCGTGCGGCTGCTATTACTTAGTCTCAAGCCCAATGTTCTGAAGGTAAATGTATATTAAACAATTCTGCCTTTGGCCCCCTTTATACTGTACTATCGAGGTTTTCGCGTACGTTATCAACGCGGCCAAATTCGGTGTTTTATTTTTGATATTTCAAAGGTTACCCAGACCTTGAAAGGCTACGTGACTGCTCATCTCATTTATATCAATTTTATGTAATGATTTATTAACATGTGACCAATGATATATTTTATTACCTTTAGATGCGTTACCGGCGCTAAATATTGGCAAGATAAATGCAAGGTAATTGCCTGTCCTGTTATTGGTCACGTACTATCCAGTGACGCGGCGCAACGCTAGTGAATGACGTAACTAAATATAGATGTTCATCTCTTTCTAACAACAGGAATCGGTATGGGTCTTTCCTGTTCTTCGCGTACTGTAAGATTGTATTTACTAGTAGTTGGCTACATTCATGGTTTAAGCCCCGACCGACCCTTGCTCGTTGAAGCGCCAGCCCGCGCCGCAGCTGAGCCAGTAGCTTTAAATTCCCCGATCAATAATAATGCCAATATTTTGATCCAGCCTGTCCCCAATGATAGCTGTCCCCCTATCAGTGACGCCCTGAGCCGAGGCCCGTACCCCACAGGGGGTGCCCTCAGCGTGCAGTCGCTTAGTTTGTAATTTATTTTAGTTTGTAAGCCCTGGCTGGAGGCGTTAAGATTAACTTCCTAATGGCAGCCCCAGGAAAGCCCGGTTGAGCAGTCACGGCCTCTCAAGGCCAACTGCGAGATGCCCAACAACAAAAAAAAAATGGTTTAAGCTGTTTTTGAGTGCTTCTAATGTTCGTTTATGACGCGTCTATTTATAATACGTCATTATATGTGACAGACTGAAACCTGTTGGTAGTGAGTTTCTTTCGCTGGCTCCTCTTTTTAAAGTACTAATAGTAGAAAGTAGTTGATATTGGAGTCTTTTACCGTAAAAAAAAATCCCGCAACGATTTTTTTACGTCCGTGTGGCGGATCACTGGATCTTCAACGTAATGCTTTAGTGAAGAGAGTTGATAATCGCGCAATGTGTTTTTTCGACTCACTCGCGTAGTAATCTTTTCTCAATGCTCGGTTTAACACTGAGAGTTGTAAATACGGTGCGCAAAAAATCCCGTCTGGATTTTAATACGTGGAAGATCGAACAGAGTGCATTTTAGCGCGTCCGTTGAAAAACACACTTTTTTTTTTGTTCTGCATCTCGCAGTTGGCCTTTAGAGGCCGTGACTGCTCAACCGGGTTGCCATTAAGAAGTTAATCTTAACGCCTCCAGCCAGGGCTTACAAACTAAAATAAATTATAAACGAAGCGACTGCACGCTGAGGGCACCCCGTGTGGGGTACGGGCCTCGGCTCAGGGCGTCACTTATAGGGGGACAGCTATCATTGGGGACAGGCTGGATCAAAATATTGGCATTATTATTATTGATCGGGGAATTTAAAGCTACTAGCTCAGCTGCGGCGCGGGCTGGCGCTTCAACGAGCAAGGGTCGGTCGGGGAAAAACACTCTGCTCGATTTTCAACTCAAGTGCGTTGAAGATCGAGCACACGAAAAACTGTACAAGAAAAAATCGCGATTTTTTTACGCCTATGCCACGTGGACTCACTTCGCATTTGTTTAGTCCGTTATCTTTGTTTCCCTATTTTTTTTGCCTCGTCCAATGTTCACATCGGACGTATTTTATTTTGTAAAAAAAAGAAACAATATTTTTGTGAAACATTAGATTATGTTATCTCATTGTGTAGAAAAACTTAGCGAACTTATAATCTAATCGTACTATTCGTGTTCTTGTTAATAATTATGTTATTGACGTAGGTAATCATATAAACAAATAGACAGGCACACAATTTGTTTAGAGACACTGAGAAAGTACCGTTTATTGCAAGTAACACGTTCTGCGCGGATTGCGCGAATGGTCGACGTAATAAAATCACGGCTGGTTTTTTTCGCGTACAGCACCCTAATTGCGTAACACCTAATCAATCATAATATGAATCATTTTGAAACAGATTGCTAATCCATTGCTTCATATGTTCGAAAAATGTGTCTGCTCAACAACGTAAATAACGCAATGAATATTGTTGATCTGTCAAAATGAAACGGAATATGATTGATCGTGTGTTACGCAATTAGGGTGCAGAATTATCTACTCTCGGTGTTGAATCGAGCATTTAGAATCCGACAAAGTTCATCTCGGCGCGTCGAAGATCGAACAGTGTTTACTGTTCGATTTTCAAGTGTCGGCGCTAAGTAATGCGCGACAAAATCCTGCCGCGATTTTGAATACCAGTATTTTACATGTAGCATATTATGTCTATCTGGCCTCTACAACCCTAGTTGTCAGACTATCGGGTTTCTGTCTGACGACCCGTAACGACTGTCAAAGATCTGAGTGCTCTCCGAGGCTCGGAGGAGTCTTGGTATGTAAAAATGATTGAGTATGATTCAAACCCTACATATTCACTTGTTTTTGTATTTAACATTAAGGTCCATTTTCCTTTGCAATATCACCAAGTTTCCCAAGCTAGACACGCTTCACATCGAAGTTTTTTACGTAATTTCAAAGAAATAATGAAAGTGCAGCCGACAAGTCGTAGGAAAAATGTACTAGACACGTTCTGTGTTGCGCTTGCGACATTTCTCAGAAATGTACGAATGTATAGAAAAAACGAGGTTCAATGTGGAAAGTATGCCGTTGTTAGCCTAACTTAACTTCTGAGTATAACTGGCTAGAAAAACTGGGTGGGATTTTGACCTGGTTTTGTTAAGAATGTCGCTGTGATACTGGTGTAATACAAGTATACCGTCTTAAGACATAACATATTGAGGTCTTCTGCTTAAAAGAAGGCCTTTAAAACTTACCCATTTGTTTAAACCAGTGCGCAGTGGTTTGAAAAATAAACATTGGCACTCCGGGAGTGCCGACAAAACAATTAACAATTACGTGTGTATTTTTTGAATCGTCACAGTTTAAACAATATTCAACGTTGTTTGGTCGTACGTTCGTGTTGTCATTGGTGTCGGTAACAATGTCACAAGGATTTCACATTATTCATAACCATAATTTTGGTCCTACCTTCTAAACGGGTTATCCGATTTTTATAATTCCAATTGGAATATTAGTTCTGGACCTAAACCTATCTTTTGAGACTTAAATTACTGAAATACTTCTACTAAAGAACAGAGGTGTCGGTAACGGTGTCGCGAGTTCAACTGTTTTTTTCCCATCTCAAAAAATGCCCAACACGCCTAAAGAAGTTTTCACTTTAAAAAAAAAATGCTGCGCTTGACCTCGATTCACGCCTGATGGAAAGAGATTGATGAGAAAAGAACTAAAAAAGAATAACAATGTTATGATTGTATGTCAATCTGCCCACCCTTTTCTCCACAATTTTTTAATTTAATTTTAATCATTTATTTCAATCCATTTAAGTAGATCATATTTGACTAACATTAGCAATAAAAATTAAAAGAGAATGCCTATGGACAAGTACTCTTGAAAAATGTCTTGTGTCTCAAGAAGTTGAACAGTATAAAATATCTAAAATATATTTATATTTTTTGAAAAGGACTTAAATGATATTTATAATGGGATTGTTTTTTGAACAATAATTAGTACTTTTACGTCTCCGACTGTAAAGTACGCCATTTTTTTTACAATCCCCGGTCATTTGTCAATATTAAGGAATTAGGGATGTCCATTTTTCTATTGCGTTTAATGTGCCTACCTATTTGATATCGATTATATGATATCGCCCATAAATTATATCGATTCTGTATTGATTAGCAAGATAAAATAAATAAATCAGTTTCTAATATCCCATAGAACTAAATCATAGGTAGGTACATCTGTATATTTTATTTTCACTCAATTTATTGTGTGACGGACGAAACGATAGTATGTGGTGAGCACCGCACACTGGTATCCATCGATAAAGTCATATTTTTATTTATTGTTGGTTTAAAATCGGGATAGTTTCAAACGTCTTAAGAAATAATAAGTACTATTCGACCCACGTTGATAAAAAAACAACAAAGATTTTCATCTGCATCAATCGAACAAATCATAATCGAATGTTTCTTTTATTAACACAGGTACAACCCTATTTGACATTATATTTATTTTCTGTCATACTTTTTCAATATTATGTCATGTCAACGGTCAACCAGAATGTTTTCTTCTGATGGTTTTGGTACGTTGTGCGTCGAGTTTGAGTTTTTAGTTCCTCGGCTACTGCTGCTAACCCATTGAAAATAATATAGATACTTCCTTCGCCGCTACACCATGTACGTGTGTTGTGTTTGTTGTATATTACTAAAGACAGGACTTTTGTTGTACAAATATTCACAATAGTATTATGTTGTGATATAATGAACATGGCGAGTGCGATTGTGGGGCGATGTTTCAACTGCTCCTTGAGATTTACGCCACCTATACGCAGACTCATGTTGTCGGAGATTCCTGATAATATCATGAACATTTTATGTATTTTTATGTACCTAGTGTAGCTGTTTTCCTGCCATTCATACTAACTTAGACCATTTCATGATACATACTGCAATCAATGATTTGAGTAGGATCTAGATAAAATACTAAGCCAATCGGCTATCAAGTAATACTCTATTACTTTCATTATATAATATAAAGTAATATAATATTGACTGCCTCGTTAGTCTAGTGGTCTCAAGCGCTACTACTGAGCATGAGGTCCTCGGTTCGATTCCCAAGTCGGGTAAAGTCTTGTTGGGGTTTTCCATTTGGAATTGCTTATTAGCAGCCTGGAGTCTGGATTTGTGCCCGCTTGATGGCAATAGGCTAGCCCCCTATTACATGGGACTTAAACATAACTGGCGAACCGTGGGTGTACTACACATAGTTACCTTACAGCTCTGCCTAACCCTTCGGGGAATACAGGTGTGATGTTATGTTATATAATATAATTTATTGTTTGCTCATATGCTTTCCGTTTTAATGAAACGTGGGACTAAGATTTTGAGGCACAAAGATACTCAAAATCGAAAACAGTAAGATTTGTGAGGTGGTCACCAGTAACTGGCCACCTAACATAGCCAAACTGCTACAGATTTAGATTTTACACAAATGTATTTCTAAGGCACGAGGCTCACTCGTAAACCCATTTAAACCCTTTTTTCAGTTCATTTTGTGTTTGAACATATCCTCAAAATAGCCATTTTATTTTTGTAAATATCTCGGAAACCCCGTACTAGATTGTGTTGAATTTTTTGAGGAAGTATTTAGACATGTCATCGAGTATTTTGAAGAAGATTTGATGAAGACACAAAAATGTTGAAATGAGTACATTTGTCCATAGTGCCGTGGGCATTCTCCTTTAACATTATAACCATAATAAATATTGTACATTGTACAGAATTTCCGTACAGTGCGAGATCAACGTAAACTGGAAATGTATAGCTTGATGTGTAGCCGTGCGTAAGAGTTAAAAAAATGTCTACAAAGAAGTTTAGTAGTGCAATTAGGAATTATTAATAAGGTAAAAAATCTGTCAAAAATGTAACGGATACGGATCTTTTTTCTTCCACGGATATCCGGAACATCACTAACACAGATAGTCTAGTACATGGCAACATTCCCTTGAATGATTATGTCTGGTACATTTGATTTGAAAGTAGTAATGGACGTATTTCGCCATTCATTGTGCGCAGTAGATCGGAAATTATGATGCAATTCGACTATTATTTACTTCAGACTGGATGTTAGTTTGATTCTTAGATATTTTGCCAATAAATTTTTTTTAATAGGTTTTGCCAGCGACTTTATCCGCGTGGTAGTCAGAAATTCTCCTACGGAAACGTACTACCGGTATAAAAATTATCCTAAGTGTTAATTCAGGTTGTAAACTATACAGGGTGTAACAGAAACCTTATAGCTATCCTTAAGGCCCATAGTATCCTCATCTCCCGTTTGTATGCTAAAGCACGACTGCTGCCCGCGCCCGCGCAGGGCACCTCTGAGCCTTTATCTCAAAATGGGGATATTCCTTTGATTAATTTACAATTGTGCTTCGGCGATTCTGTGGTATCTCTATCTATTTTTCAGTGTATTTTTTTTTTCCAAATAACGTAGCCGTTTAGTAGGAGTATGGAATAGAAGCCAAAATATTGCGTGTTGGAAAATATTTTTTTACAGCAAAAGTATTAACCATACAAAATGATCTATATGAATCTATAGCAAAATCATATATTTTTCAAATCTTCAAGACAAGCCGTTAATGAGCAGTAGGGTTCATAAAGTGACCGTGTTACGCTACCAAACGGGACGTAGGCCCTTAAGCACTAAAGATAACAGCTGGTAAAGAATCACTATACATAGTTTCAGCTCAAAATATAATACTCTAAGAATTGATACCAAATTTTCGGTTTCATATGTTTCTTAAATTCTAATCATAACAAACGTGTCACCGCATTACGTAGGTATAACTTTCCACATTACTTGCTAATATCACGATAAATCTCTTCCGAGTGATGTGTTTATTTCAATTTGGAAAGTTCGGTTTATTTATTTATTTAACCATTTATGCAAACCCTTCCAATATCGTTTGGTATCATCCGGAGGAGCCGTGCCCTTGGTATGTATATACCCTTTCCGTTGTTGTATATGCGTCAAATTTCATCCAAATCCATTCTGCCGTTTTTGCTGGATTGGATTTGGATACCGTGTTATCCAGTAGCTGGATTGTAGGGGTCAGATAGGCAGTCGCTCCATGTATAATATTCAGCTGAATCCGGTTAGACTGGAGGGCGCTGGAGGCTCTTCTATTACTCGCTTTATATTAGCTTCACTTGTATGTTTGTTTATATGTTTGTATGTAACCGACTCCTTAGAGCGCGATTTTGAGCCACTTTAAACCTGAAAAATCACGTTTTTGTAGTTAGCAGAACTAAAAAATAGAAAATAAATAATAGTTTAAAAAACTAAAAAACACGCTTTAAAAACCAAACTAAAAAAGGAGAAAATAATTTAATTCAATTAAAAAGCGTGGGGTGCTTTTTGAGGTATTTTTATAATCACTTAATGTCAAGCACCCCACGCTTTTTAATTGAACTAAATTATTTTCTCCTTTTTTAGTTTGGTTTTTAAAGCGTGTTTTTTAGTTTGGCAATTCTTCAGGCTATGTCGGTTACCTGCACATTTGGCGAAAAATATCATCTACTATAGGTACGTACGTTTACACCCAAAATCCCTTCAAAAACCCTAGAACATTCTTACCTCGATAAAATATAATTATTCTATATAAGTACCACACCAAAAATATTGTCTAATAGTTAAAAACTAGTCGCTTTATCTGTCATAGAACGTTCTTATCTCTCATTAGGTACACGTTATCGGAATATTTTTAAAACTGTTTTCGAAAACTATTTGATAAGGTATCGTTGGGCTACGTAATCGTTTTTAGGGTTCCGCGACCAAAGAGCTAAGTTGACGTCGAAATATCGCGGCGGTATTTCACCGCGCACTGGATTTTGAACTCTCAGTGTTGAGCCGAGCATTGAGAATCCAACAGAGCGCATATCAGCACGTTGAAAATAAGACTACCCGTGTACGTCAACTAATGGGGACCCTATAACTAAGGTTATCTTTTATTACGGAACCTCGCGAGTCTGACGCTAGTCTGACTCGCACTTGACCGGTTTATTTATTTTTTCGAAACTATGATAACAGGGTTCAAAGGGTTGAGCCCTTATCGTATACTTACACAAAACGAAGTTATTTGTAGTGAACAGGAAAAATAACAAATTGGTCGTGTACCAAGCATTTAATAGGTAAATAACATAACACTAACATCACGCCTATAATCCTTAAAGGGAAAGGAAGAAGTGATTGTTTCCTCTATACAGTATGTTAGGTTAAACAAGGGACATACGTTAAGGGGTACTCATGAAAATATACAACTTTTAATATGGAGTGGATACCAAAATAGTATAAAGAAAAAATCAGCTGTTCATCATCAAATCATTTTGTCCAGTTATGTGAACAAAAATGGTATAGAGAATCAAAATCAAAATCAAAAGTCATTTATTTAAAAACTAGGCTGAGAGTCAGCACTGTTTGAACGTCAAAATTACATAAGACAGTCCTCAAAAACGCCCGCCCTTCGTGACTTTTCGTGATTCACATTTTCATGAGTACTACACTCTTTTAAAGTATGTCCCTCTGCCAGGGGTGTGGGTTGTTCGAAAGTGATACCGTGATGGCACACAGGCAACCGAGGGAACACGGGTGGGTTTTAGTCAGTAAAAGTCTGACACGCCCTCCTGCTCCACCCAGAGCGGGTGAAGTTATTTGATGATTTCCCAACTAACAAAAAGAAAAAAAAGTACATCCCTCGTTTAAGACGGAGATTTCTAGACAGAACTAAAGAACAACTTTGTGCTTTTATTATTTTCGTAACCAAAGTAATTTTTATTTAAATAATATTTTGCATTCAGGAACAGAAAACCAACGATAAGTAGAATAATATTTTTTTTTTCAATTACAAAGAATTATCATATAAAATATTAGCGCATTTGTTTACTTAGAAAACTGACGTCATACCCACAGACCAATAATTATGGCGTTCACTGCATCCAGTGTTTTCGTCAAATTACGCGCGAAATTTGAAAATGTAAAATATAAATGCATTTTTATGGCACTAATCGAATAAATAATATTGTTGTGTTTTTTAGTGGTTTATTAGCACTTCAGAATCGAATTAAGACAATTAAAAAAAATGAGTGTAATACCCTATTTACTCAAAGTAAAGCGCCTGTCCAGCACCCTAATTGCGTAACTCACGATTCATCATAATTTGTTTCGTTTTGAAACAGATGGCTAAACCATTGCTTCATATGTTCGAAAAATGTGTTTCCTTAACAACGTAAATAACGCAATGAATATTGTTGAACTATCAAAACGAAACAGATTATGATTAATCGTGAGTTACGCAATTAGGGTGCGGGTTCGATCCTACGATCTACACATCGTAAGTCGGGCTCCACTGGGCCAGCAATGCTTATGAGAGCAGATACGGAGATGTACAAAATACTTTGAACCTTTATTAACCCACGTGATTATAATTATAATTATTGTAAACAAAAATATTTTATATAAATTATATATTCTACGCACTATCTAGTAGGTACCTACTCGTAATACGATAAGCTATGAGTCAATAACTTGCTCCTACCGGTACATAGCGGGATGTTATCAATTTTGAACCCTCAATAAAGTACGTAGGTTTGATAGATAATGTACTATTCGTGCGTACGACGTACCTTGTGAGAATTATTTTACGAAATTATATAAGAATTCTAGCTTCCGCCCGCGGCTTTGCCCGCGTGGAAGTCGGAAATTATCCCGCGGGAACGTACTACTGGGATAAAAAGTATTCTATGTGTTAATCTAGGTTATAATCTATCTGTGTGCTAAATTTCATCCAAATCCATTGAGTAGTTTTTGCGTGAAAGAGTAATAAACATCCATACATATTTACAAACTTTCGCGTTTATAATATTATGTATAAGTAGGAAGTAAGATTTTACATGAAGCAATTGCCTATCTGACCTGTACAACCCAGTTACTGAGTAACACGATACCCCTTAGTAAGACTGGTTGTCAGACTTACGGGCTTGTGACTACCCGTAACGACTGTCAAAGATCTGCAAATGACAGCTGGGACCCAACGGCTTAACGTGCTTTCCGAGGCATGGCTCAATATGTGTAATGGATGGTAATAACCCATCCATGGACCAACCGCGACAAGCGTAGCTTAACCTCGAAATGTTACATGTATACTAAATTCCCCCTTCTCTTGTTACAGGTAAAAACCCCTACCACCGAAGGACAACATTCCAAACGAAATAAAACAAAAACAAAAAAACAATGTACCTAATTCTGAAATTATACATAGAACTAAGAAGAATAGTATAAATTATTTAAAAGAAAGAACTTTCGACCAAATTTTTCTACCAAACTTAGAATTCTCTATGACCTGCCTTCCCTATACCAAAGTGTTTAAATTTATTTATTTCGACGAAATTTATCAATGAAGATGATGCCTCAACAGTACTGTTTGAGGTGGAAACATCACCATACAAACGTACAGAACATGTTCGCCCAGTTGCTCGAAAAAGGTTGGTATTTTTTTTTTTTTCTATTTCATTTACGGTTATCAAAAGAAATAAGCATCCAGGGTCGTCAGATATAGCCGAAGTTTTGTAAGAAACCGATGAATGGTTTCGAATAAAATGTAATTTAATCAATAGAAAACAAACAAGTTAAGCTGCGCTTGCCGCGGTTGGTCCGTGGATGGGTGACCATCTTTACATACCAAGATCCCTCCGTGCCTCGGGTCCCGGCTGTCATTCGTGGATCTTTGACAGCCTTTACGGGTCCTCAGAAGCCCGAAAGTCTGACAACCAGTCTTACCAAGTGGGATTGTGTTACCCAGTAAGTTGTGAAGGTCAGATAGGCAGTCGCTCCATGTAAAATACCGGTATTCAGATACATCCGGTTAGACTTTAAGCCGACCCGGGAAAAAGAAGTGGCAGATTGATTGAAATAGAAAACAAACAGTTTATTTATCAAATTAAATTTAATTCGAAAACATCCATTGGTTTCATCATCTAGGGTAAAACCCGGATAATTGCCACACTATTTGAAATTACTCTATAACAGTACAAAAAGCAAAATACTTTATTTGTAACTAGCTTTTGCCCGCAACTTCATACGCGTGGACTTTAGAATCAAGTAGATAATCATTTTGTTTGATAATATATAGCCTATTTTTTAAGTTAGACCTCTCGGAATACATCATTGAAAACTGCATTCAATTCCATGTGCAGTGGCTTTTGCGTGATGCGGTAACAAACATACAGACAGACAAAAATTCTAAAAACCGTTGTTTTGGCTTCTGTTGCTCTAATAAAGACCCCCCATACTATTTTTTCTTCAATATCTTTAATGTACAGACATCGGCCTGTTACAATTTTATTATATGTATAGATAATAGCCGATACTTTTATTTTTTATCCACTCTATGAAAAGTAAAAAAAAATACATTGTCTCTAATATTTCCAGAGACCTCTATATTTTGGGACATCTATCCCATATAGGGTACAGTTGCCTAAACCATATACATACATTACGCAGCAATCCGACACGATTGGATAGAGATCAGGCGCAGGACCAACGGCTGAACGTGATTTCCGAGGCACGGGTGCATCACACCACCCACTTTCAAACTCCGGTCTGTCACTGAGAAATTCCAGGGACCTGTATGGTGTACCTACCTCGCGATCCACCTAAATGGCGTGCAATAGCTGTAGACTGATCAATTATGTTGATGCCAAATTAGCAGCGTATAAAAAAAAAAACCCGGAACGTAGTCAAAAAGTTCTTGCGCAACAAATTCCATTTTTAAACCAAACCCATGGTTAGGCTCTTGTCTCACAGCCCGCGATTAATGAGAAGCGAGTACAGCTAGCAAATAAAAACTAGTTGCTCGGCAACTAGCAATTACTCGATGGTATGTTGTAGTTGTAGGTCGTAGTTTTGGACCTTGGCAGGCGCTTCACTTTGTTTAAATTATTTCAACACCACTGCTCTCAAAACGGTGAAGGTAAACATCGTGAAACTGGCATGACCTATACTCCATTTGAAATGAGATTAAACATTTAACGAAATCTTTTTACAGTCCGATCAACTGATTTTGACTTCTATTACGTTGGTGGCATGACAAATGGCAGCTGCAGTAAACAGTTGGTAGTGTAACTACTTTTTTGCTTTTAATGCCATCCTTATGCCTACGGTATTGAAGTCAGAATCAGTTGAACGGACTATAAAAAAGGTTTGTTTAAATGTCTAATCTTATTTCAAATGGAGTATAGAACCAAAAATTCGAAGACATGTGACATCTACACACCCACACTGAGGCCTGTGTTCCAGCAATGTGAACATTATAGGCTGATTATGCCATGCGTAAGTAGCAAGCGTGAATCTCTCTCAGCGAGTGTTCTGGCAGCCAAGCCTGCTTCGCTGAGCGAGTACTCTCTTTGATAGATCTTGTCGCTGCGACAAACGAGCATTTGCCCGCAAGCAGCGGTGTGAGCGATCAATTACTTGTAGCGGCACTACAGATAAATACTTCGCAATAATATCTAAAAATACAAAAAAAAAGAGAAGTGACGCCATCTACAACGCCACAGGCGAACTACGCAAAAACGCACGTCATAGAAATCCTAGATCGCGTAGTTAGTTTACCCGCGATTGGCATAGGTACAACAGCCCGACATCAACCGTCGGGCAGTTGCCCACCAGACACAACACCCGTCTGGTCAGAGGATCCTCCCTTTACCAATAGAGTATGAACGAACTTTACACCCTGTTCCTCATACCTCTAGATACTTATATTAATATTGATGTCTTTTACAACCAGCCTTACCAAGAAGTATCGTATTACCTAGTAACTGATTGTGGAAGTCACATAGGCAGTCGGTCAGTACTTTACATACACTGCCTATGTGACTGCTCAGTAAGTGGTACACAGCTGCATCCGGTCGGAGTAGAAAAAAAAAACCCCCAACATAGTAACGTACAAACTTGCAAGGGACCTACAAACGAGAAAATTGTAGACAGAATTGATAGCTAGCCGCATCTTTGTTGGCTGTGGCATAGGAGCCTTAGTCACGTATTTTCCAAAAAAAAAAAAGCCCCCACGTATGTTAATTTTATACCATTCCATTTTCAAAAATGATTTCGAAATCCGGTTCAGACGAAAATAAATAAAACTGGTTCCTATTTCGAATGTTATTGGACGAGTCTCACAATAGCTTGATTCGAAAATTAAGGTTGTGTGACGTGCCTTCGAATTTGATTTGAATAAAATTTATATATTACTAAGCTAAAAATAGTTTTAGTCGATTTATTTTTGTGTTAGTAAGTAATAGAATTTCTATTTTTTTTTTATGTGTAGGTGTCATTATTGACTTAGATTTGTTTCAAATATTATTATATTATCTAATAAGTCCGATTTTCTTGAAATATTCTTTTTAGAGCCTTAATAAAAGGCTAGGCAGACGATGCCTGCAGACAGCCACCACTAAGATAGGCCGGGAAATTCAAATTTTCTTAATTTTTTTGCAATATGCAATAATAACCCCGTAAATGAAAATCATGTAGGTACAGCCGCCAGCACATCAGGCTACCCCAATCTGTCAAATCTCTTTGATAGATTTTCATCTTTATTACATAAGCTTAAAGTTCATGTTCAATTGGGAAAAATTGACAGATTGGGGTAGCTTGATGTGCTGGCGTTTGTACATGACAGCACATGCTGCCCCAATCTGTCAAATTTCTCTGATAGTTTTCAACTTTATTCCAAAACCATAAGGTTCATGTTCAATTGGAAAAAAAGTATTAAAACTCTAACGCTGTATGGACTTTAACCTGCCTATGCGGATATAAAACTTTATTTAAAAAAAAAAAACTAGTCCAATATTTTTTTAATCACGGCAGTAAAATTAAATTCGTACGATAGATCAAAATGCCACACGTAAAAAAACAAACTCGAAAATATCAGTACGTTTCCACGCAAGCAACCCTAATTTATGCACGTTTTTTGACATGGAAACATTAGCATACACGTTTAAAAATAGAATTAAATTGTTAGGTTAAAATATATTATATAGGTGCACGTCAAAAATTTATGACGTCTTTCATAGCTACTTATAATGTTGTGGTGGATATTAGAGTTTGATTAGAGAGATTTTTTTTAGTGTTGGGAAATCACCAAATAACTTCTCCCGCTCTGGACGGAGCGGGAGGGCGTGTCAGACTTTTACTGACTAAAACCCACCCGTGTTCCTTCAGTTGCCTGTGTGCCAGGGGCCGCGGTATCTCTTTCGAACAACCCGCACCCCTGGCAGAGTAGGGCAGGTCTTGCTGTCCACAGAACATAGGGAAGAGTTGCTGTCTGTCTGGCTACCCTTTTCCCAGCTATGATGCTCGGGAACATGCTAACCAAACCACAAAAAGTAGACTATGTTACACCTTATTAAAATCGGCCCAGCAGTTTCGGAGATGAGCCGGAACAAACAGACAGACAAAACATTTAATAATTGTTTTTTTTTATGAGTTCCGTAAATATTTTCAAATGGAAAAATCTGTTATTTTTTGACATTACAAACAGACAATTATATTTATTTGTAAGTATAGGTACGCAGGGCTACACATCAAGCTTATATATTTCCAGTATAAGCTGATCTCGCATTGCATAGGATTTCCGTACAGTGCGAGATCAGCTTAAACTGGAAATGTATAGCTTGATGTGTATCCGTGTGTACAGACGCCAACACATCAAGCTACCCCAATCTGTCAAATTTCTTCGATAGACTTTCAACTTTATTACATAAGCATAAGGTTTATGTTGAATTGGGAAAATTTGACAGTTTGGAGTAACTTGATGTGCTGGCGTCTGTAGCTAGATTATAAAATAACTATGAACTAGTAGTCGCCTAGGCAGTCAACAGACATCATCTCGATGGGTTAACAAACTTATTTCTACAACACCAATATTAAAGTAGTTGAGGCCTTCAAAAGATAATGATATTAATAGCTTAGCAACAAGATGCTAAATAAATTTAAAATAATATTTTGTGTTTCGTCATTATCATTATAATGAATAAAAACGTGTTGATTTGTGCCTACTTCACTAACGACTCTATTGCCCGAGGTCAATACTAGCACAGAAGATAAGGTGGATTTATTGTGTTGCTGTTTGAGGGGCTTGGGGCTAAGTTATAACAGTCGAACTGGCCAATCGATCAGGTAAAGCTAAGCTAACTTGCCCGCACGATCTCCTACGAGGCGGCTTGTGTACTGGCCGGATCCCCGCGGCGTCACTGTCACAAATGCAGCTGCGTCGGTCACAGCTTTGCGCAGCCCTGGTGGCGGAATAGCGGGAGAGGTTCCCACGCTCTACCGCCGTCACCATCAGCGCGGTCCGGCCGGTACTCGAGCGCTGGCTCGCGAGGAGGCACGGTTCCTTGTAGTTTCTGGTGACAAAAGTGCTCTCGGGGCATGGTTGCTTCGGGAAGTACCTGTGTCGCGTAAACAGGGAGCCGGACGCTCGGTGTCATCACTGCGTCGAATGGTCGGCTCAATGTGCCGCATAGGAGAGGCCGCGCCGTGCCCTCATCTCAGGATTAGGCAGCAACCTGTCGCTGCCGGTCGTTGTCGACTTGATGGGCGGCAGCGAGGAGTCTTGGGATGTAGTGGTGTCCTTCTGCGAAACAGTCATGTCGCAGAAGCAGGCTGCCGAGAGGGAGCCGGAGATCTTTTCCGCTCACCCGGCCCACAGCAGACGCACCGGGCGTCGGCTGAGGGCGGTCACCCCGATGCAAGTGTGGGATGGAACACCGGGGTGGTTTTAGTCAGTATGCGTCTGACAAACCCCTCCGCCTGGCCCAGGGCGGAGGACATCCATGAGGATTTCTAACCCCGAGAAAAAAAAAGGCTACGCTTGGCGCCGTGCCTCGGAAAGCACGTTAAGCCGTAGGCCCCGGCTGTCATTTATGGATCTTTGCTCTTTACGGGTCGTCAGAAGCCTAAAAGTCTGACACCCAGTCATACGAAGAGGTATCGTATTACCCAGTAACTGGGTTGTGGATGTTAGATAGGCAGTAGCTCCATGTAAAAGGCTGGTATTCAGCTGCATCCAGTTAGACAGGAAGCTGACCCCAAGATAGTTGGGAAAAGGCTTATTATTAGTCGAATCTCACGAATTTTCTGGCCTAAAACGGGCGAAACTCGAATACTATTCAATAAATTAATAATTTTCTCTTATTTATTATTGAGTAAGAAAAAAAAAATCTTTTTTCTTAATTCTCTATACAAGATGTAACTTAAATAGCGCACAACCTCTTAAGGGGTCATTGTACTCATCATTATCAACAAGTTTTACTATGGGACCAAACCTGAAATCGTAAAACAAAAATCAGCTGTTCCCTACATTTTGACGATTTATGCGAATACATGTGTATGGAACAGCTGATTTTTTTTTACAATTTCAGGTTTGGTCCCATAGTAAAACTTGTTGATAATGATGAGTACAATGACCCCCTTAAGAGGTTGTGCGCTATTTAAGTTACATCTTGTATATATAAAAATGAATCCCTATTTCCCTTGGTCACGGCATCACACGTGAACGGCTGTACAAATTTTGCTAATTCTTTTTTTGTTGTGTTTGTTATTGTCAGGAGAAGGTTCTTATGAAAAAAAAAAAACAAGAAAGTTGCGATTTCAATATTCATAGTTAAGACAGAAAGAAAGAAGAAAGAAAAAACGTTTATTTGCGGTAAACATGACGCAAAAAGATAAGGAACACAAAAAAAATAAGAAAAGGTTGAGGGAAACATGCGTCACATCCACGCAAAACGGCTATCACTCAGCATTATGCTTCGACCCTATGCAAGACAGAGCCCCAGCGCTGGTTTTCAGGGATAGCCGGCTTTGACGTAATTACGTCACCCGGTGCATTAAACAATAATTATGAAACTACTGGTGCAGCGAACTAATAGAAAAATTATATAAATTTTATGTTAATGTGATAGAATAAGGAATATAAAAACAAAATGGAAATAGACGTACATGCTACGAGAATATCATCCTCAATAAACATTTTTCTCTTTACGCAGTGGCAACAGGACAACGTCTGTCGGGTCAGCTAGTATTGTATAAAATTCAAAATGTGCCAATTGCCTATTCCTTAAGTCAAAGTCAAAGTCAAAGCATTTATTTCAAATAGGCACTTAAAAGGCACTTTTGAACGTCAACATTTACATTAAAATAGAATTGATTCTAGTCGCCCCTTCCAAAATGTAGTTTCGTATGGAGAAGAATGGGCAAGAAACTCCACCGTTACTCTTTTAAAATGTTTCAAGTACAATATTTACATTCATTATATGATTATGTGTGAAAACGATGCACGCAGAATAAAATTACCAAACCAAAATAGGTAAAAAGAATCAAATTGAAGCAATACAGATAAATTAATTCTGTGATAGATACATGGTGTTCACACATTTTTAAACATTGTAAAAGTAAGTATAGGTATGATTTTCCTACAATATTAACAAGTAATGAGTCAGTGTGTGAGTTGAATAAATTAACTTCATCCAAATCGTCTACAAAAAATTATATATTATTATTGAAAAATATACTCTCCAGAAATAAAATTTTATGCGAATCGACTGATCAGGACATTTTGTCCAAATTACATAAGGCGCCATCTATAAATAATAAACCTATCGCGCTGAATTTTTCGACCCCGCGACCTTACACCAGAAAGAGACTGCGCTCTTTTATTTATTGCTGTTTTAATTTATTTTATTGGCAATTTCAGCTCTACTTTATTCGTTTTGTATTAATTTTCGGTAACTAGGTGTTCTAAGCTTGACGAGCAAGATTATATCTACATTATTAATTTAAGATTTTCCCGAAGCTGTAAAATATACGTTTAAGTAATTCTTTCATAAGCAAAACAACTCGGTCATAACTTAGAGTGTGCCGAAGTTTTGGGATGCGGGTCGTCTCATCATCGGTATCGTTAGCATTTTCGCCGAAAGACGATTGCTGGAAGTCTTTCGGCCAAAAAAAATAGGCCTCGCCTAAACATCAACACTTCGACCTGTGCTGTTCTTCTCGCATCTAACTTCTGCGGTCCTCACCAAGTTATCGTCCCGGGCAAAGTGGCGGAAAAATGCTAAAGAGGTTCGTTTGAATGCGCTAATATCTAGAACTAAGTATCAGTCGGATTAAAAAAAAAAATGCTTTTGAAAAGCCAATTCTTAAAATAGGTTATAGACTAATTAATAACACGCTATGACTCTTACGAGCCGAGCAAAAAGAAAAAAAATCTCACAGACGAAATCACGGGCAGAAGCCAGTTTACAAATACTTTCCAACATTTGTGCAGATGTCATCTTAGCCACGCATTAAAAAATGATATATTATTAATACGGCAATCAATTTTTGCAAGCTTTTTTACCTACCTAATATAATATTCTATGGGATATTGACAACTAATCGGAGTATTCGACCGAAGAATATTCGGCCAACCAAACTGCCTGTCTCTAAAATTAGCTTTATGATTAAACTAAAAATGGCATGACATTTGGAATTCCCGGGTCTTGATCGCGTTTTTGTAGTAATTTGAAAAGATTAAACTGTAACGACGTATTTAAAAAAAAACTAAGATGTTTCATAACAGTCTAGACAAATGAATGGCTGAACTAGCATTGTGAGGGTCGGTGTTGGCAGCAACTTGTTTTTAACCGACTTAAATAAAGGAGGAAGTTCTCAATTCGACTGTTTTTTATGTTTGTTGGCTCAGAACTTTCGACTGGGTGGACCGATTTTGATAATTCTTTTTTTATTTGAAATTTGGTGCTTCCTGTGTGGTCCCATTTAAATTTCATATAGATCTGATGATGCGTTTCGGAGACAGACCACTGAACTCTTCAAAAAATTACAGCAAATCAACCGCGATTGCTGTGATCGCAAAAATATGCATTGTTTTGACCAAGGATGATGTAATTTCGAATGGATGTGAGGTAGGTAGTATAACTAAAAAGTAAAAAATAAAAACTTTTTCCAAAAAAAAAACAACCGACTTCCGGAAAAACACTAAAAAGTGAAAAATAACTTTAATTTCGGAAGTCGGTGACAAAAAACTGAAATACATATCCAAAGTCACCCACTTCTGAAATTAGTGTTTTTCCGGAGGTCGGTTGTTTTTTTTTTTTGGAAAAAGTTTTTATTACATATCTTGAAATGTTGAGGTAATACGTTCCTTGCGAAGCATGTGAGGTTTGACTATGAATGATGAGATAGGGCAACAGTACGGTTTAAAAGAAGCCACAGTGACAAAATTAAAAAAAATGCTTAGATGGTTTGCTCATGTGGAAAGGATGAATGAAGGTCGACTGTAGCGACACTACAGAAAAATACTTCGCAACAATATCTAAAATTACAAAAAGAGAAGTGGCGCCATCTACAAAGCCACAGGCAAAACTACGCAAGACGCACGTCATAGAAATCCTAGATCGCGCAGTTAAAGTTTACCGCGCGATTTGCATAGGTACAACATCCCGACATCCACCGTCGGGCAGTTTCCCACCAGACACAACACTCGTGTGGTTTTCCATAGAGTATGAGCAAACTTTACACCCTGTTTCTCATACTTCTATACGACTAACAAAATGTATTCACAAGGCAGATGTTAGTGGGAATGCCGGGAGGGGGCACCCTAGGAGGAAGTATAGTGACCTTATTGGTGATGTTCTTCTGAAGGGTCAGGTTCGTAGTACTCGCAACCGGTGTGCGTGTATGACCAGTGGTCCAAGTGTGAGTTTTAACCACCTCGATCAAACGCATCGAGCGCGTTCGGCGCTCCGATTGGTCCTTCACCAATCCGGAGCCATTCAGAGCGCCGAATGCGCTCGATGCGTTTGATCGAGATGGTTAAATGAAACTCACACTAACGCCTCAGATGTATGAACGTAAACGAGGCGAAAAGGGTATGTAGAGCTTCGTTAAAACCACCTCCTTACAAGTTTACATAACATAAAATCCCGTCTTGTTTCCTTAAGGTGAACCTAGTCCACATTTTTTGCATACAAACTTCGGGAGTGTTTTACTCCACTGTCTGACATGCCACATCCATAGTGAAATATGATATCGTTTTGTCTCATTATTAATATTGTCTGTACGGAAACAGAATACTAAAATAAAAACCCATTAATAAGTTAGGAGCCAACAAATATTAGTTTTTCTTGCTAATTTTACTTAACTTTGGGCGTGTTTAAGTACTAAAAGAAGTGTAAAATCTCCAAAACCAAGTCGGTACCGACAAAGTTCAATTATCGAAAAGTTCAATACGCTTTATTGGTCATTGATTTATGCATTGCCTTTATCATAAAACCCGATCTCCTAAAGGCCTTTTCTTAATTTTTTCGCGATTTTTTTAATATAAATGATCCTGCATATCACTCAATAACGTTGTGCGTGTAGACTAGCGTCTAACTGCTTATCACTGATACTATCTCTGTCGGACACGAAGCCTGGTGAGACAGCGTGATTTTTAGCCAGGCCCACCAGTGAGTTCGAGCCCGCGACTAGGTTCCCCTTAAAGGATTGGTCAGAGGTGCACCCACATCTCGCCAGTTGTTCAAGCCCTCAGTAATAAATCCAGACTCCGGTCTGCTGAGAAATTTCAGATAGGAAAACACCGCCCGCCCCTAAATTGTGCCCGACCTGGGAATCGAGGACCTTATACTTAGCAGTAGAGCTTGTTGCGCCGAAAAATCCATCCGAATCGCTAAAACAACGAAATTCTCATAGGCCTGGTTGACACTTACCGTGACCTAAGGACTGGCAGCCTTGGCCAGGGGCTAAGCTTTGCAATACAACGTGACAATGCCGTCAGTCTCTTGGGTATAATCGACATGTTGACAGCGTAGCGAAATTAGACCTATTATTTATGTTTGTAGTCAAGAGTAATCATAACTAAACTAGGAAAACACTGGGAACAGTGGAACAATACAGGTTGAAAAAAAAAACATGATTTGCTTTTTAACCGCCTTCCAAAAAGGAGGAGGGTCTCAATTCGTCGGAACATTTTTTTATTTTTTATGGTTGTTCCCCGATTACTCGAAGACGCCTGACCCGATTTGGAAAATATTTTTTTTGTTTGAATGGGTATACTTCCCAGGTGGTCCCATGGTCATCAGGTCAGGATCTGATGATGGAACCTTGGAGAAATAGGGGGAACTCTTCATATTTTATAAACTTGTTTATTAAAACAAGATGTGTCATATCATGGAATTCTCTGTTCAAACGCATTTCCGTGGAAGCAATTTACAAAACGATGTTAATTTATTAAGATTATGTAGATTTAATTAATTTTCTATTTTTAGAAGCAAATCTATAAGGAAAGATTTCATTTATTTTAATCGACTAAAATGTTGATGTTCTAGAATTTTGGACAGAAATTTTGGTTATGCTATATTTTTAATTGCGTGACGTCAATACCGGAAATCATCGTTAACTTGACGCCATTGTAATGGCGATGTTTGATAACGAGTTAAGTATATTCGGATAAATAATTGTTATTTTGAAATACATTTTTGACAGATTTTTTTGGCTCATTGGTTGTCTGGTTGCAACCGCTACTGTTGAGCATGGTTCTTCTTCTATCTGGAGTAACTCAGTAGCAGTCCGGTGTGTGCATTTGTGCCCAAATGATGGCATTGGGCTTACCCCTTATTATATGGGTCTTAAACATACTGATGAAAAGTACATACACCTCTGCCTACTTATTCGGGGCTCCCTCACGTGCACCGCCTCCCTCTTCGCGAGCATCACTCACTGCTTCGCAGAAGGAGGCGACCGCTACCCATGCACTCTCGCTCCATACCATGGCCTGGATCAGGGCCGGGCGTAAGAGATCGCCGTCGCCGATCGCGTCCACAAGGATACGGTGGTGAGATTTTCGGGCTTCTGACGACTCGTAACCACTGTCAAAGATCCACAAATATCAGCCGGGACTAACAGGTTAACGTGCTTGCCGAGGTACGGGTCTCGGTGTGTAAAGATGGTCACCCATCCACGGACCAACTGTGGCAAGCGTAGCTTAGCCTGATCAACCTGAATTTAAAAGATTAAGATGCATAAAAAACACACCCAAGCAGGCTCTTTACTTTGAGTAAATTATTACATCATCATTGCTGCAAAAGTATCGCCGCCTATTACATGAGACTCAAACATAACTGGCGAAATGTGAGTGTACTATAAGTAAATACATTAGCCCGAACTAAGAATGACAACGTTATATCAGCGGGATTAGAGTGCATGCCGAAGTTTCGGACGGTCCCGTATGAGAGAGTAGGACCCCAGGCTCCAAACTAACGTACGTGGTGGGGTCACGTCTTTTTTTTTTTTTGAAAAAAAAAAAAAACGTTGTCCCGCACTAGGAATTTCTCCTGTATTGTGGGTGCGTTTACAAATATTTAAACTCACATACACTAACAGCCAGACCCGGAACAACAACTTGTAGGTCGTACAAATATTTGTTCAGTGCGGGAATCGAACCCGCGACACGCAGTACAGCAGTCAATCGCGTAACCACTGCATGAAGCATGAATCCCGTACTTTCGGGCAAAGTTACGGGCGGTTCCTTCTGTTAAGTTTGGAGGTTGTTATGCGGAAGGACGGTGACACTTGTCAATCAAACTCGCTAGTCATTTGCACACTGGTTTAATGTACGAAGGTCGTCCTCCTAGGAGGGGCGGGGCACAGCCCGCGCGCCTACATAGCCCTGTCGTACACACACATACATAACACCTTCTCCGCATCACCTTCGGACATCATAAGATTAGTTCGAGGGCCGAACTAAAAATGACTGACAACACTATTTGACTGTTACCCTTACTTCCGTTATTTTTGCCCGACCGAAAAAGTTCATTAATCGGGAGTAGGGTTCATTCCGAAGTTTCGGGCTGGCCCGTAACTTCGCTGATGGACTTACAGATTAGGCCCCCTGATACGCAGTAGGAATCGCCCGTAATATTAGGAGCCGTGCTTACGTAGACCCAAGGCTCTCATACAGGGTAAAATTTTAACCAGTGCGCAAACTGTAACAATGAATTCTAGACCCCCTAAGCATACGAATTTTTCGTCAGTTATACAAAAATATATCCTGTATATTATCTTATCGATCTAATCAAAAACACACATAAAACTGTTGCCATCTAAACAGTATACAAGAACACAATAGATCAAATATGAAAACCCAAATATAATCGCCTCCAAAAATAACCTTCCTCGCCAAAAAACTGGTTTTAGTTTTAAAAATAGCGACAGCAAAAATAAAAATCATGTAGCCGGTTCTCGCATGCCGTTTCACCTTCAAAATCTAGGTATTTTTATAAAATTGGAAAGGTGGATTATTCGAGGCGCTGATTGGTCAGTTTCTGGCTGCTATCTCCGCCTGTATCCGCCCATTTAATGGAAGAAAGACATAGAATTTAATTTATAACTGGAAAATTTTCGCACACATCTAAAAATGTGTAACTATGTATTATTTTATAATGAAAGGAAAATCTGCAGAGTTAGATATAATTTAGTTCTATATTGTTGTTTTTTATTAAGTACATTTTATTTTAAACCTCCTGACTGCTTTTTTAGTCGACCAGTCGCAAGTGCATCTAGTTCGATTTCCAGGTTGGATAAAGTGTTCGTTGCAGGCTAGCAGGATAGGTCCCGAACTTGTGCCCGATTGATGAAAATCTTCTTCTTCTTCGTCGTATGGCAATCGACTTACTCCTTATTATATGGGACTTTGTGCCCAGTTCATCACTACTGCTCTCAAAAACGGTGAAGATAAACTTCGTGAGGAAATCGGCATGTTCTAGAACCTAAAATTCGAAGACATTTGACATCTACCAACCCGCACTGCGCCTGCGCGGTAGATTACAGCCCACTCCCTCTCACAGATAGAGGAGTGTGTTCCAAGAATGGGAATATAATATTATGCTTATGAAAAATAAAACACGTAGAATTGATTGCAGAAATTGCAGGTCAATTGCTGTCAGCCTTTGAAACTCTATTCTTCAGGTCCAAGATTGGTTTACGGTAAATAATTTGGTACTAAATGGCACAAAAACCAAATGCATTAGATTTAAATTACCAAATGTTAGAAGTAGCGAATGTGACATCATATTGAATGGAGACAAACTGGAATTTGTTAATCAAACGGTGTTCCTGGGAATCACGCTAGACGAGAAATTACAATGGGGAGCTCAATAACATCTCTTGCGGGGCGGCTAAGCTCGGCCGCTTATGCTGTTAGAAAGATCAGACAGTTAACAGATGTAGAAACCGCGCGATTGGTCTATTTTAGCTACTTCCACAGCATTATGTCGTATGGCATTTTACTGTGGGGTCGGGCCGCTGACATTGAATCCATCTTTATTTTGCAAAAGAGAGCTGTCAGAGCCATTTATAATCTATGTCGCCGCGAATCCCTCAGGGAACTGTTTAAAAGGATTAATATTATGACGGTACCTTGCCAATTCATTTATGAAAATATTATGTATGTAAGAAAAAATCTACATCTTTTTAATAAAATAAGTGATAGACATAATTTTAATACTAGAAACAAAGACAAAATAGATCAACCATTTTTCAGATTAACTAAAGTACATACATCTTTTATGGGGTACTGTGTTAAATGTTACAACAAAATACCTTGTGATATATTGCAATTAAATGAAAGGAAATTTAAAGCTCACATTAAAAGTAGACTTTGTAAATTAGCGTATTACAAATGAGAGGATTATATCCAAGATAAGAATGCTTGGAAACATGCTGGTCCTGCTCCATAGGACAATCTAGAGTCTAGACAAAATCAAACTGGTTGCTAATTGAATTGTACATATAATTAATTATATTTATGACATTGATTTACACTCAGTAATTATTTTAACTCACACACTGACTCATTACTTGTTAATATTGTAGGAAAATCATACCTATACTTACTTTTACAATGATTGTAAATGTGTGAACACCATGTATCTATCACAGAATTAATTTATCTGTATTGCTTCAATTTGATTCTTTTTACCCATTTTGGTATGGTAATTTTATTCTGGGTGCATCGTTTTCACACATAATCATATAATGAATGTAAATATTGTACTTGAAACATTTTAAAAGAATAACGGTGGAGTTTCTTGCCCATTCTTCTCCATACGAAACTACATTTTGGAAGGGGCGACTAGAATCAATTCTATTTTAATGTAAATGTTGACGTTCAAAAGTGCCTTTTAAGTGCCTATTTGAAATAAATGCTCTGACTTTGACTTTGAATAGTTCCATTAGATATGTATTCCCTATTTGTATCTATTTTCATCAGATCTTCTGTGACTTAAGTTCAACTATGTCATGTGGTCTATCTCGGTAAAATATTGATGAATTAAAATTAAAAACGATTAAGTATCCGGTTTAGGTATTCGGCCGGATACTGAAGAGTAACCGGATATCCCTTGATTTTTCTATTACGTTGTGTAATCGACTGTTAATCCCGAAACTGGGATTTCGATTCGACATAATTATTATAATGTAGATATTATTTTGCATTGGGGTTTTGTTACAGTAACTAGGTTTTGTGGATAGATAGATAAATAGATAGATAAAGCCTTTATTTAGTACACTCAAAAGACATACACTACACACAAAAAACAATTAAATGATAACAAATAACACGAATTAAAATAAAAAAATAAAAAACAAGGTGCCCATTACATCTACAAAAAGAAAAACATACTTATGTGCTTGAAATATAGTGACACTATTACATTGTTTCATTCAAATTACAAGGTGCTGTGTGCGTCTCAAGGTTGCACCAAATGGGAGTCCAGCTCAGCATGTGTCAGGCAAATATACCTGACGCTGATATTCTGCTGGATCCCTGCAGTGACATACGGACGTACAGTAGACCAGATAAATTGGTGTTAAGACAATGTGTTATGTGCGGAGTGAAATTATGTAAGTTTACCCACAACTTACGAGTAAATTATGTGTCATACAGCAAAGGGTAGTATTAGGAAAAGTTCTTGTTCATTGATTGTATTGAATGTGTTTTATTGCTTGATTGTATAAAAAGTTAATTAATGTATAAATAAATAATCTTACAAATTATAATTATAGTGGCGTAGGTGTATATAAAATAAACTATTTGGGTAGACTAGATTATGTTTACAATGATGTAGGTCAGATAGGCAGTCACAGATTCAGCCTGCATCCGGTTAGACTGGAAGCCGAACCCAACAAAGTTGGGTATAGGCTAGGCAGATTAGGGTTTTGTGTCGTGATACAGGTCAGATCGGCTCCATATAAATACTGGTATACTATCATGCTACATCCAGTGAGACTAGAAGCAGACTCCATCATAATTGTGAAACGGTTAGGTAGACGAAATATTTAATTATGAAACGGTTAGGTAGACGAAATATTTAATTGTGAAACGGTTAGGTAGACGAAATATTTAATTGTGAAACGGTTAGGTAGACGAAATATTTAATTGTGAAACGGTTAGGTAGACGAAATATTTAATTGTGAAACGGTTAGGTAGACGAAATATTTAATTGTGAAACGGTTAGGTAGACGAAATATTTAATTGTGAAACGGTTAGGTAGACGAAATATTTACTTGTGAAACGGTTAGGTAGACGAAATATTTAATTGTGAAACGGTTAGGTAGACGAAATATTTAATTGTGAAACGGTTAGGTAGACGAAATATTTAATTGTGAAACGGTTAGGTAGACGAAATATTTAATTGTGAAACGGTTAGGTAGACGAAATATTTAATTGTGAAACGGTTAGGTAGACGAAATATTTAATTGTGAAACGGTTAGGTAGACGAAATATTTAATTTGTAATGGAATTTCTCAGTACCATCCCGGAGAGGATTTGTGCCCGGTTGTGATGGCAATAGGCTTGGCCCCTATTACATGGGACTTAAACGTAACTATACCCCATTTATTATAGCTTTAGAAAAAAGAGGCTCGTAGAAGCAGGAGTGCAAAACATTTTATTTCAAAGTTAATTTCTAACTTTTTTAGGTAGATTTAAGACAGTACTAAATACTGAGCTAAACGAAGTAAAAGTAATGTTTATTTTAATAATGTTCTAATTACAATAACATCTTCATCACACATTACAAACCTACAACAAAACGAATGAATGAAACAAACAATCACATGATGATTTAAATCGAATTAAGACTATAAGGAAGTCAAATATATATTTTTTTACAATACTTTATTTTAAATAATAACTTACGACCCACAATTCGTTGGTAAAACTTCGTCGTCATCAGCTAATTTAGTTACTCGGTGTTGTTCACTCCTGCTTCTTTTAGGTTTTTAGCATTGACACTTTAACTTTTTTGGCATTAATCGTAACTGCAACACGTTTAATGTAATTTTTTTACGAAGTGTACATTAAAAAGAACCTTTTTTAACTTCTGTCTAATGCTATTGCAAATGGAGTATAGTGTCATGTAGTTGTTCTATACATACAGCTCTGCTGAACATTTCGGGGATTACAGGCGTGATGTTAGTGTTAAAAACTTTTTCATAATTCATTATCGTTTATGTTCGTATGCTCACGTATCTCCTCATCCTCAAGTGCATACTTAAAGGTTAAGTAGATATTACAGATATACTTATACAGGGTGATTGGAAGATGGGTGCAAAGCTTTAAGGTGAAGATAGTATAGACAATTTAGAACCATTTAAGCCATGGTTGTCTTAGACGAAGTCTTACCAAATATTTTTAACCAAATTTTTTAGTTTTTTTTCGGAAATTCTCAAAATTTAATGTAAACTGCATAATTATGGCCAAATTGAATGATAAATGAATTCATTTTTTATTTATTTAATTAAAGTAATGTGTAAGCAATCAAGCAAAACATGTTTTAGGCTTCTGTGTCATTAGACATTTTTTTTACAGACATTTAAAGCTCAGAAAAAATAAAAAAATTGTACAATACGTCTTTTAAACCTTATTAAAAAAAAAAAAAAAAATTGGTAAGACTTCGTCTAAGACAACCATGGCTTAAATGGTTCTAAATTGTCTATACTATCTTCACCTTAAAGCTTTGCACCCATCTTCCAATCACCCTGTATATTCATTATTTACCTACCTGTACGCCTTGACCATTTGAACTTTGATTTTTTTTTATCGTTTGGTCGGCATTTGGTGTGAGAGAGCAGAGTTGGCCCAGTGATAATTTAATGGTCGCGCCTTACGTGTTGTAAGCCGTAGATTCGAACCCCGGTAGGGGCTTTAATTTGTGTAAATTATTTCATCACCACTGCTCTCAAAACGTTGAAGGAAAACATCGTGAGGAAACCGACATGTCTTATCAATCAATCAATCATTTATTTTGTTAAACATAGGTATGGTTACAGTTAGTATTTTAAAAAATGTGCACTATGCTTTGCCATTAAATGGCGTACAAAATTTACAGAAACAAACAAATATAATTAGTAGGTGGCATGCCAATACATAACAAAAAAAATCAATTTAAAAAATATGTCAGTAGGTACACAGGTCATTACAATTTTAAATAAATAGGTAAACACATTAGTACTTATCAATAATTAAAAATCATATGAGTTAATTAGCAAGTCGGAATCGTCATACCTCTGTTTATCAGTAGTAAACTCAATGATGGAGTAGTAACATCTATCTAGAAGAAATTTAAACAAGGACCTTTTAAAGGATCCCAGACACTCTTTATTTCTAATCTTCTTAGAACCAAGAATTCACCAACCCGCACTGGGCCCGCGTGGTGGATTACGGCTTACTTCCTCTGACTGAGAGGAGGCCTGTGTCTTAGCAGTAAGAACATTATAGGCTGATTACACTTATACCCATACACATTTATTCTCGAACCTAACTCAAACAAAATGTATCTTTTACGTAGTTCTAATTTTTTTTTAATTATTTAAATTAGAATATCAGAATAACTTTCACACGTCATATAAAAAAAATGAATAAGTTTGATGGAATGGACATTTCATCTGACTATCCCTGAGAAGAAGACGGCGAAAGATACTTAGGGTTAAAATCTCTTTTAAAGTTCAGACATAATCTTGGTCAGATCATGGGAGGACCATATGGATTAGTGTCTGAAATAGTCTTTTGCGGAAAGAACCACACTGATTTACGTGGACCTTTCCAGTGAGTGCAAGTCTTTCTCAGTAATCGTGTAGCTGAAGTCAGAACTTAATGAGTTCATCGACTGAACGAACAATTTAAAGAAAGGAGGTGAGGAGAAGGTGTACGCCGCATCATCTCCTGCCCTTCATCATTTCAGCCGCAAGACGTCTACTGCTGGACAAAGGCCTCCCACAAGCTCCGCCACTTCGGCCGGTTCTGTGCTTCCCGCATCCAGCTGACTCCTACGGCCCTCACAAGGTCATCGGTCCACCTTATGGGAGGCCTACCAACTTTACGTCTTCCGGTGCGCGGTCGCCACTCCAGAACCTTGCGGCCCTATCTGCTATCTTTTCTGCGAGCAATGTGCCCAGCCCACTGCCACTTAATTTGCCCCGCCCTAACCCCAATTTATTTGTGAACGGCGCAACATCTCTTTTTCTTCCACACTTCTCTATCAGTCGTCATCTCCGTAGTCACTCCCTTTCTAACCATATCATCATTCACACAGTCCATCCATCGTTTCTTTGGTCTCTCCCTACTCTTCTAGCCGTCGACATTCATACACAAAACTTTCTTTACGACATTCCTCTGTATCACATGCCCTTACCATGACAACCGATTTTTGTGTAGCCTGCATGAAGTATTCAAACCACCCGACCATCAATAAAAGCAACTGAAAAAAAAATCTACATAATCCGCACATTCATTCAGTCTTACCGTGTTAGGTAATTCTCAATATCAGCCCGCTGGCTGGATTCATAATCAAAAAAATCAAAAGTCATTTATTCAAACTAGGCTGAGAGTCAGCTCTTTTTGAACGTCAAAATAAAATTACATAAGACAGTCCCCCCAAAACGCCCGCCCTTCACCACTTCCTAGTGCCTTATCTGGGAAGAAGTAGCGCAACAAACATACCTAGTCGAAGGCAATAAATAGCCTCTTTCTTCCTTTATACAAGGGATCCAAATCTCTGCCTATTTCTTTGGCCAATATAGGCGTGATGTTAAGCTATATGGCACTCCATTGTATTCGGGGCTTAATTTATTTAGTAGTTATCGAATAATAATAACTTTGGTTTAACCTATTTCATAGTGTATATGTATAAGTTTCCAATTGTTGTTATCTTAAAATATTTACAGAATTTAAAACTAAGTCTGTGCTTAAAATGAACTTGGTGTGTAGGAATGTCTCACTCATTCCCTAATAATATACTTGTAATCTTGATTGACAGTCTAATTATTTTTAGTCCTCGGCCGAGGCTCAGAGGGCGGTGAACTTAACCTTGATTCCTTGAAAATAAATAATTTAACATCACGTTGTACTCACAGGAGGGATCAGCAGAAGTATTTAGTATGTACACTAGGATACTTTCTTATAATTTAAAATGTTGAAGAATTAAAAAAAAAACAATTAAGTATCCGGTTAATGTATTCGCCCGGATACTGAAGAGTAACCGGATATCCGTACTATTTCTATTATGTTGTGTAATCGTCATAAAAACCCGAAACTATGGGTTTTCAATCCTTCTATCTCTAGGTTGGATATTTGTTACTCGATCACGCAAAAATGGCTGAACGGATTTAGATTAGATTTGGCACACCGGTAGTTTATAACCTGGATTAACACATAGGATACTTTTATCCCGGTATAACGTTTCCGTGGGATAGTTTTCGACTTCAAAAACTAGCTAGCGAAAGCTAGTTTATGTATAAATATTATTATTGACCCTAGAATATAACACGACGTTACAATAGCTTTTGTATGTATTACAACCTTCTTATATGTTCCAGAGCGATTCTGTGATGTGACGCTGTACTGCTCGCCGAGCTTCGCCACCCAGGTTGCCGGGAAAGACACCGTCGAGCCACAGAATATACGAGGGGTGTCGTTAAGAGCACATAGGTGAGCAAACATGAGTTTTTTAATAGTTAAATTGAACACAAGACATAACATAACATCAGGGCAGCATTTCCCGACAAGGTTAGGCAGAGCATACCCCCATTTCGCCAGCTCTTGTCGACATTTTTTCCATAAAAACTTCTGGAGTGTATTACTACCCTGTTCGACAATGTACATGAAAAATTTAACATGACATATTTTTATCTCAAACACAGTACTAAAATAAAAAGCCATTAAAAAAGTTAGGAGCCAGCAAATATTCGTTTTTCTTGCTATTTTTAAACCTAACTTTGGGCGTGTTTAAGTAACAAAAGAAGTGTAAAATCTCCAAAACGAAGTCGGTACCGACAAAGCTCAAATATCAAAAAGTTCATTAAACCTTATTTTTCATTGATTTATGCAGTGGCTTTTTCATAAAACCCGATCTTCCGAAGGACTTTTCTTAATTTTTTCGCGAATTTTTTAATATAAATGATCCTGCATCTCACTCAATAACGTTGTGCGTGTAGACTAGCGTCTAACACTGATACTATCTCTGTCGGACACGAAGCCTGGTGAGACAGCGTGATTTTTAGCCAGGCCCACCAGTGAGTTCGAGCCCGCGACTAGGTTCCCCTTAAGTCACATGTAATGGGGGCCAGCCTATTGCCGCAAACCGGGCACAGATCGGGCACGTGTTTCTGTGACAAATAAACCAAGTTTTTTCATACTTCTCCATTTTTATTTATTTACAAGCTGTCCCGTTGTCTGTAATCAAATCTTGCAAGTTAAATTTCACCCACTTCCCGGTTTCCGATTACGCTGTAATTTTGCATGCACATGTAAATCGGATGACAATGCCATATTATTATGACATGGAGCGCATCTGATGATGGAGCCGGAAGGTGGCCATGGGAACTCTGTGATAAAATGACGCAACCCCATCGAGATTGGGCTCTTTTGATTCGTCTTGACAAGTACTCTGGTTCTAATAATATGAAATAAAAAAATTAAACTAATAATTTAATATCATTAACAGTATAGTACAGTATTATTAGCCTATAAAGTTCCCACTGCTGGGATTCTTCTTTGTGAGAGGGAGTGGGCCACAATCCACCATACAGGCCCAGTGTGGATTGGTAGGTGTCACACGGAAGCTTTTAATAAACTAAAAGTACTACTAGTCGTTTATTTTTCCATTTTATCTTTCACGCAATTCATCCGTATTTTCTTTCTGTCTTTCCTGGCTATACACATTCACTATCCCTTGCTCCACAAGCAATCGCCATCCAATTCTTTACAAAAACAAATGAAACGGCTATCAAAATCACCGCCAATATATCAGAGGAGGATAAAATTAATTATAAAATTAACATGATATTAATAAACACCGCAACTGGGTCACCTCGTTAATGACTTAACGAAAATCAATACGTGAGCGAATACCCGGCAAACTTATGTGTGGGAATATTGGGGGAGCGAAATATTTTGCATAATTTTTTACCACCACGCCTGTGTTTCGCGAAGGTATTGGCAGAAGTGTAAAGGATGATTTCTACCAGACGGCTTGCATCGCATCGGATCGTAAAGGATGCGGACGGATGCGGCGGCAGCCGATCGCGTCCGGCAGGATATCGACGCATACGATCGGCTCCGTAGCGTCGCTTGCGAACGTATCCGCTTCTGCGCCTAGTCAAATAGTTTCATTCCTACAACACAACACTAACTATGTTTAATTATGTTTTGAGTTCCATCACTGTATGCAAAAAGGACTTGAAAATATCATAATTTTTTTTGCTTTCAAAATTATTTACGGTAAAAGAGATACACTGGTTTAAAAAACCACCTTTTTGACTGTTTTCAAGATATCACCGCCTTAAGCCAGCCGGCCGGACAGAAAATATAACTTACAACAAAAAAAAAAAAAATGTTATAGGTACCGTATATATACGTTTGTACAATTCTATATCTTCAGGGTGGTACTAGCAGCATGTTCAGAACTCCTGGGCGCGTTGCTGGGGGCTCACGAGGCGCAAGGCGAGCCCGTCCTGGTGATAGATGGCGCGGAGCCTCGCCACCTGAAGGCGTTGCTGGACTATATGTACACTGGGGAGATGAATGTGCACCATGTAAGTATATCTTATGTTCATCTATTACAGACTTCTGCCCACCACTTCTTTCGCGTGAAATTTTGGGCCCCGACCCGTCGCGTCTTATCCCATCGCCCGACCGTGCTGGGCCCCAATTCTGTATAGATAAAATGATTCTCCGCGGAATCTTACTACATTCAAACTACGTCAATATCGTGTTTTTTTAGAAACCAATGTAACAGTAAAGAATCGAAATGTCATATTCTGTATGTTCCAAGACAATTTGTCGGTATTATTAATACAATATTAGCAGATTTCGTGTGTGATTGACGTGGTATCGAGTTACGAATCGTTAAGTGATCATAGTGAATTCAGGCCCTGTTATTTCGTTTACACTTAGCGTTCTGTCCTTTTATCAATTTGCTCGGCTCCTAACGGTCGTAGCGTGATGTTATTTAAAGCCTTCCTTGTTAAATGAGCTATCCATAATTAAAATATTTTTTCAATTCGAACCAGCAGTTCCTGAGATTAGCACGTTCTATCAAATGAACTCTTCGGCTTTATAAAAGCTTTTAAAAGTTTTTATTCAGTTCGCAAACTGTAACCATGAATTCAGCATATCATTCTCTAGAATGATATCCGACGAAATTTTTATACAAAAAAAAAAATCAGCTGTTCCATACATTTCGACCGCGTAGGTATTGCACTTTTCTATGAAACAACTGATTTTGTTTTCTATAACCGACGAAAAATTACTGCGCTGGGGGGTCTACAATGAAATGGTGAATTCATGGTTACAGTTTGCGCACTGAATAAAAACTTTTCCTGTTTATACATACTTGTATTCATCCGGTTACATTGGAAGCTGATCCAAACGATAGTTGCGAAAAGGCTAGGCCATACCATGATTACGTACTATTTAAAGTAATACGTAATCAATGTACGACGAGAGGCAGTATATGCGCCCTCACGGCCGTAGTCGCCGCGGGAGACGCCCTGGGCGTCGGGAATCCCAGGCTGATTCCCGGCCACCGTAGGCGCGGGCTTGCGGACGGCGAGTAATGGGTAGCTCGCTGTCACACTGTCGCTGAACACGGGTGGGTTTTAGTCAGTAAAAGTCTTGACACGCCCTCCCGCTCCACCCAGAGCGGGAGAAGTTATTTGAAGATTACCCACCCAAAAGAAAAAAAATATCAATGTACGACGGCCCACGTGGTCTTGGTTTGAAACCGTTTTAAATAAATTTAAAACGGTTTGTAAACCTCGGATTTTGGTTTAAAACGGTTTATCTACAATTATAGCCACATCACCCTGTTTTCCGCCATGCGCATCTAGTCTGTCCCAGCGGCCTTTTTAAGGTCATCGGTCCATCTAGTTGGGGGGCGTCTCACATTATGCTTGTCGATACGCGATCTCCACTCCATATATTAATGATATCTCATTTCTTTTCAGTCTCAATTAGCGAGTCTGCTGAAGACGGCTGAAGAGCTTCGGATCAAGGGCCTCACAGACATACGGTGGAACAATAAGGATGAGCCGCCTGATACTGAAGCAGGTATGTCAACATCCATCATCCATCGTCATCCATCGCTTTGTAGCTATTCTGTTCTGAGGCCACCAGTACTACAAAATAATCTATCTAACATTAAGTGATATTATTTTTCACAGACATACAGAGATTTTTTTTTGCCAATTTTCATACTTTTGGTAACATTTGGCTACTACATCAAAACCAGTGGCGTAACTATACCGTTCGAGGCCCGTGGCAAATTCATCGGATGCGATGCCCCCCCCCCCCCTCCAATATAAAGAAGCAGAACCAACCATAAGAGTATTTTTTATTTGTTGGGAGTTGGGATTCTCCTCTGACCGGGGGCCCCTTCCGGCTGGGGGCCCGTGGCCTTTTGCCGACTTGCCACCCTGTAGTTACGCCACTGATCAAAACGTTTCGTTAGTACAGTGTATAGTCACATAAATTAACTGATATGTATAAGTCTTCTATACTTACGTTTGTGTGTGTCATTGAAGTCCTCATAAACAGGTGACCGGTTTTGATGAGATTTTTTTGTGTATTGTTAAATGGGTCCCAGGAGGGATTCACAATTCGACCCGGTAGGTGGCGCTGTTTGGGCAGGAGGTCTGTTAGATCCGCTAGTATAACAATAATAATCATTTATTTATAAAAAGGGCACATTTACAATGAATTACATACTTAATAATTGAAATGGAGCACAGTAACTTATATGTCTGAACTAGGTTGAACCTGCTCTAGGCTAGGAAATGCAAATATACTTAATGCAATTAATTAAAAAATTAGGATAAAGTATTTTATATAAGTGATCAAATACGTCAATTAGCCATTTTATACAACTGCTAAAGAATTATAGTTGCGATTTGAATAAACGAGCAATTCATTATATTACTTAGAACTTAATCAGAACTTTTAAAATGTGGATTTAACTGTACAGTGTAACACAACTCTGCCTGTCCTTTCGAGAAATAGGTATAGCAATAATGTTACGTAATTTTTCATTCCAGTCTCAGGAATAGTAACAACAGCAACAGCAACCCCGACCGAGCCGAAGCCGTTAGAGAAGCACATCGAAGCGAAGCCGGCACCGAAGCACTCGCCGAAGCACACGGACGTTGAACCCGAACCGAGGCCCGCCAAGAAAGATGACTTTAGTGAAGGAGAAGTGAAACATGGCGAGAAGTTTAATGTTAATGGTATGTGCGAATTTTATAGAGGATTCTGAGCAAGATTATGTCCGGCCTTTAAAAGAGACTGTGACTGTGACTCAGAGGTTTCAGCCTCTCTTCTCAGCAGGCTTAGCACGAGCACCGATTTGTCGACGGAAGAATAGACATGACTATTAAGTAAATAATGTACAATAAGAGAAGATAGCTATATTTTTCTATTAATTATCACAATTATGCGTTCTAAACGAATCATGATTTTGTAGATAATCGTATATACTTTGTGGCCGTCAAGTAGAAAGTTTGTTGTCAGTGTGATATTGACAGGGAAGAAATATTCTTCTGAAATAGTCTACATTTGTATGGACCTAGACAAAGATCGTTAGAAACGAAAGACAAAATGACAGATTGTAGAAGGATATCTACAGTGCGATGTCAAAAATGGAGAAACGAAATGTCACTTTGTAATGAAAAAGCACTGTCTATTCTTTGTAGAAATAGAAAGCGTCATGCTAGACCTGCAGAGTAGTCATAGAGGAAACGCCGACCTCATCTAGTTTTTAAAATATGTTTGACGTGTAAAAGTGTTTCTACAAAACTATTTACAGAAATAAAATCATTTATCCGTTAAATATTCGTAAAGCTACTAATTTCTGGGGCCATGTCTCTGTCGTGGGACTTAATGGGGCTGTGCTCATATACTTTGTGTCTTTTGTCACGCTGAATACATGTTTTATCTCATCATCTGATATTCATTTCCTCTGTGAAGTAAGAACCTTAAGGTGAACCTAGTCTACATTTTTCCATACAAACTTCGGGAGTGTTTTACTCCACTGTCTGACATGGCACATCCAAAGTAAAATATGATATCGTTTTGTCTCATTATTAATATTGTCTGTACGGAAACAGAATACTAAAATAAAAACCCATTAAAAAGTTAGGAGCCAACAAAGATTCGTTTTTCTTGCAAATTTTACTTAACTTTGGGCGTGTTTAAGTAATAAAAGAAGTGTAAAATCTCCAAAACCAAGTCGGTACCGACAAAGTTCAATTATCGAAAAGTTCAATAAACTTTATTGGTAATTGATTTATCATTAGCTTTTTCATAAAACCCGATCTTCCAAAGGAGTTTTCTTAATTTTTTCGCGATTTTTTTACTATAAATGATCCTGCATCTCACTCAATAACGTTGTGCATGTAGACTAGCGTCTAACTGCTCATCACTGATACTATCTCTGTCGGACACGAAGCCTGGTGAGACAGCGTGGTTTTTAGCCAGGGTCACCAGTGAGTTAGAGCCCGCGACTAGGTTCCCCTTAAGAATGTCCCGATATCCTGACACATCGACGTGAAGCTAGTCGGCTAGTCATCGAACAAAACCATTAAAAGCATCCTCTTGTTTTGATCGCATAATTAAATAAAAGAAAAACTTTTCATCATCGTCATCATCATTTCCAGCCGAAAGATGTCCACTGCTGGACATAGGCCTCCCCCTAGCACCGCCACGTGCTCTGTTCTTCCCGCATCCAGCGGATTCCTGCGGCCTTCTCAAGGTCATCAGTCCACCTTGTAGAAGACCACCCAACTCTACGTCTTCCGGTACGCGGTTGTCACTCGGCCATCTGTTCTGCGAGCTATGTGCCTCCCACTTAAGGTTGGCAATGAAAAAATTAAAAACCTTTCAGGTGATTATAGTTATTGTTTGTCCACAGGTGGCCCACCACCTCTAATAAAGCTCCCAATTAGAGAAAAATCAAGTCCGATCAAGAGAGAAAATTCAGATTCGTAAGTATTTTTCCGTTTATAGATATTTTTATAACAACAAAAAATATAAAAAAAAAAAAATAGTTTAAACAACTAAAAAACACGCTTTTGTAGTTAGCAGAACTAAAAAATTGAAAATAAATAATAGTTAAAAAAACTAAAAAAACACGCTTTAAAAACCAAACTAAAATAGGAGAAAATAATTTAATTAAATTAAAAAACGTGGGGTGCTTGACATTAATTGATTATAAAAATACCTCAAAAAGCACCCCACGCTTTTTTATTGAATTCAATTATTTTCTCCTTTTTTAGTTTGGTTTTTAAAGCCTGTTTTTTTAGTTTTTTAAACTATTATTTATTTTCAATTTTTTAGTTCTGCTAACTACAAAAGCGTGATTTTTTTTCCGTATTTTTTTTTCTATTTTTCTCTATTTTTTTTAAATTATTGAATTGTCATTGGTCTTCGATAAGTTTAAATGAAATCTGACCGTTTGAAGTCGGTCAAAATCGCGCCCTAAGGAGTCGGTTACAAACATACAAGTGAAGCTAATATAAAGCGTGTAATAATGGCCCATCGGCATTAGGAGCAGGGTCCAAGCTGCCGGTGGTCCGGGCTCTAGAGAGAGGAACCTCCTGACTATGAGTACCGTGTCCAGGAGTACTGCTTTCTGAATCAAGCCCCCGACCCAGCACCGCAATGAGAGCCTCCTGAGGTGTTGGTCGAGGCTCTTCGCTATTAGGCCGTTCACTGTAACAATTATTGCAGAGTCCACGTCCCACATGTCGACAACAACATGTGTTAAGTCAAGATACTTTATTTTTTTTATCTTGCTCAGCTTTCACAAGATTCTCGTCATGAGGGACAGCGATATCAACAATCATTGCTCGACGCTTTCGTATCCGCAATATTACGCTTCACAGAATAGGGCATTTCCAATTTATTAAAAACTATTCTAATTTGAAGATTGGGACGAAATATGCAACAGAAAAATAAAAGTAAATTGATTTATATATCCATTTTCTCAATTAAAAACGATTGAAATCAAATGAATTTTTCGTTGTTTTGAATTTACCGCCAAAACGCTCCTTACGATGACTTTTTATCACGTGACGTCACACTTGACGTCAAGTTTGTGTAAACTAAAGTAATTAGTAAGTAAACAAGTGAATGTCGAGTTTGTAATTACCACGTTATTTAATGGATAGAAAGTGATATTACTGGTGTGCGGTGCCTCTGTGTACAAATACTTCTAAAACTGCGCCAAACTAAGTATTTGTACCGGTGCCGTTTACACAAAGCTGACGTCACGATGGCACGTGATAAAAAGTCATCGTAAGGAGCGTTTTGGCGGTAAATTCAAAACAATGAAAAATAAATTTGAATTTAATCGTTTTTAATTGTGAAAATGGATGTAAATAAATTTGTTTTTAATTTTTCTGTTATATATAGCGTCCCAATCTTCAAATTAAAATAGTTTTTATTAAATTTGAAAATACCCTATTCTTCTGTACGTGTGTATGTCACTGAACTCCTCTTAAACGGTTGGACCGATTTTGATGAATTTTTGAGTGTATGGGGCCATTCAAGTAATAGGTCTTTACCTATGAAATTTCCGTTTTGTATGAAAAAATTTAAACGATTTTTTTTCATGTATTTTTTATTTGTATTAATCGAAGTAATCACCCATGCAATCAATGCATCTTTGCCATCGCAGTGGCAGTTTATTGATGCCCTTCTTAAAGAAATCAGCTGGACGGGAGGCAACAAATTCTTCAAAGGCATTTTGTACTGCCTCTCGGGTATTGAATTTTTTTCCCGCCAAGAAGTTATCCAAATTCTGGAAAAAGTAGTAGTCTGTAGGCGCAAGGTCTGGTGAGTAGGGCGGATGACGGAGAGCTTCCAACCCCAGTTCTTGCAACTTGGAGACCGTCTGCTGTGCAGTATGAGGTCGCGCGTTGTCGTGCAGGAGCAGCGGAGACGAGCGATTGACCAATGCTGGTTGGAGATGTGCCAGCTTCTGCATCATTGTGTTCAGTTCTTCACAGTACACATCTGCAGTAATGCTCACCCCGTTTGGTAAGAAGCTGTGATGAATCACACCGGCGCTAGACCACCAAACAGTGACCATCACTTTTCTAGGGGTAAGTTTTCGCTTAGGGCATTGTTTAGGTGCTGAACCAGGATCCAACCAACTTGCTGAGCGCTTGCGGTTATCAAACAGAATCCATTTTTCATCGCAGGTAACAATGCGGCTCAAAATTCCTTCATTTGTGTGTCTGTTGAGCAGTGCAAGGCACGTCTCGACGCGTACTTCGCGCTGACGATCATTGAGTTCGTGGGGCACCCATTTGTCAAGCTTTTTTACCTTGCCAATTTGACGCAAATGGACCAATATTGTTTTGACGCTAACGTCGAAAGCTGCTGCTAATTCAGCCGTAGATTGTGTATCATCAGCTTCCACAATCGCCTTTAATTCGTCATTGTCGACCAAAGTCTTCGGACGACCGCGAGGTTCATTTTTCAGGTCGAAATTTCCAGAACGGAAGCGAGCAAACCAATAACAGGTGGTGCGTTGGTTTGTAGTGTTAGCTCCGTAAACGTCGTTGATGTTGCGTGCCGCTTGTGCCGCGTTGCTGCCACGACGGTACTCATATTCCATAATTACTCGAATTTTTAACGTATCCATGATGACGAAAAAGATTGAAATGCGATGAAAATGTAACACTAATCAATAAACAAATGACTACTTTTGGAAAAAAAAATCCATGTTTTTAAAATAAAATTAATTTGAAATTAGAATTCTTACCCAAACAAAAATTATTTTGATTTGAAATGGCCAGTACTGCAAAACGGCAATTTCATAGGTAAAGACCTAATATTACGTAAGCAGATTTTTTGCAATTATTAACCCCCCCTCCCCTCGTCAGCAAAAGTAAGTAAAGCTCATGCCCCCGTCCCATGCTCACGTAAACATTGGTAGAAGACACACAACGTGTCTGCTCACATTCGTGTGATTTTGGAATATTGTCATCGTTTTCTTCGAGCCATTCATAGACAAGCAGGGTTGCCATATGTGTTCAAACAGAAATCGACTAAATTTTGTAGAAAATCCAATAATTAAAAAATAAATTCTGCAGACGTAATCAGCATCCAGACCCCACTCATCCCCCATGTCATCAAAAATAAGCAAAGCAAAGACCCCCCCCGCCCCCCCGTAGTGCTTACGTAATACTTGAATGGCCCCTATCCCTGGAAGGTATAGATTCCTAATTGGAACCGGTAGGTGACGTCACTGACATAACTTATTGTTTTTTTTTCAGAGACAGCCCTAGTCCAAAGCGGCAACGACTAACAAGTGGAACAGAACACACGGACGAAGAAACACTAAATCCTATGCCTAGTATTATTAAATCGTAAGTAACTTCATTTTTAAATATCTTTATAGTCAGCCTATGATGTTCCCACTGCTGGGATGCCTCCTCTATGTGAGACGGAGTGGGCCGTAATCCACCACGCGGGCCCAATGCGGGTTGGTAGATGTCACATGTCTTCGATTTTTTTGTTCTAGGACATGCCGGTTTCCTCACGATGTTTTCCTTCACCGTTTTGAGAGCAGTGGTGATGAAATGATTTACATAAAGTAAACGCCAGCGCCGGCTGGCGGTACGGTTTGGCAAGGGATTGTTAAGTCACGAATAGAAATAGTATATTTTATATCGAGGGACTCAACTAAGTCAAAATATACCAGAGGTGGTTTGACTCCCGAGCGTGCGAGGGAGTCAATGAAACCGAGGGTATATTAAGTTGGCGTTTAGTCTCGAGGTGCAAACTGTACTTTTCACTTTGAGTGCGAGAAAAATAGTCAATTTAGTACAAAAACATTCAATAAATATCTATACAGGTTGAAATTGAAAACATGCGACAAACCGAAATGGGAGATTGTACTCATCATTATGAACAACTTTTACTAAGGGACCAATGATGCAATCGCGAAAATAAAAACATCTGTTCCCTACATTTATGTTCGTATAACTCGTCAAAATGTAGGGAACAGCTGTTTTTTTTTTTGCGATTGCATCTTTGGTCCCTCAGTAAAAGTTGTTCATAATGATGAGTACAATCTCCCATTACGGTTTGTCGCATGTTTTCAATTTCAACCTGTATAGGCACATACTAACATACGTATGAAGCTAATAAAAGCGTGTAATATAAACCTCCATCAGATTCTTACTTAAACTTCAGCAAAATTCGACGACCCGGGTAACTTATCTCTTTTGGCAAATTTACATGCGAAGCTGTTTAAATACACTGATGTTAATAAATATTGTTTTTTCTATTACAGAGAAAGCATTCAAGATTGGCAACATGGGAACTTAGTAAGTTATTATTTTTATATTTATTGAGAATATTGTTCCTCCCAAATATTAGTAGTAGTCCGAATATTTAATTACAACCTTGGTTAAGATTTTTTTTTAAATTTCGATTCATAATATTTAGTACAGCTTAGCAATTAATACTAAATAAGTTTTTGCCAGAACTAAACAAAGTATCCGACTGAACTTCGCCAAATATTCGGCCATGCTTCACTAAATATCCGGCCTATCTCCCCTATACAACTACTGAACTACATTCCATACTCTTCTATAGCGACTGTATGAACCCCAGGACATCACGGCAGAGCGTGTCGTTGGCTGGGGCATGCGGTCAGGCTCCCGGTCTACGTCCAGGGATCCTTCTGATGATGAGTGGGCTGATGCACCTGCTGATATTGGGTCCTTCCTACATACGAAGTTAAGGGTTGACGGTGATAATAGTGCGGGTGAGTTGGTTATTTATGATTATTTCTTTATTATACATACTTTAATTAGGTACATTATTTTTTTTCAGACTTTTAATCGGCTGGTATCGGGAACAGGGCCCGGCCTGCCTCTGCCTTTTATTGTTATTAACAATAACGATATTGCGGTATCTTAAACTTTAATTAATTTAAAGATACAGTAACTTTTTACATTTTTTTTTTTTTTTTGGCCCACGTTTGTCCACTGGTCGCAAGAGCGACTGCTGAGGGTGAGGTCCTGGGGTCGAATCTAGGTTGGGCAAAGAGCTAATTGGGTTCTTCCATTAGAAAATATCCAACGTTACTGAGTTCCTAATGGAAGAGCCTGGATTGTTTTGTGTCAGCAATGGCAGATAGTAAAGATACTTTATTTTACCATCTCTATATTTAACAAAAAAAAAAAAAAAATACCATTCCATTTGTTTTGTGTAGACGAGGAATCAAACGAGAGCGTCCCGACGCGGCAGTCTGCGGCGGCGTCATCGTCTTCATCTGCGGCGACGTCATCCGGGTCTGCGGCAGAGCTGCGGGTCGAGCTCGCGAAGGCACAGCTATCGCAGATCTCTCTGAAGCGTAAGTATACTTTGGTAGTAAAGAAAACAAGACTGAACAGGCATCTTCTGGGCACGCTCGTTCCATCATAGACCTCATCCATCGCTTTCCATCAGGCGTGATCGAGGTCAAGAGCAGGCCCATTCAACAAAACAAAAAAGTATTCATTGGGACTCTCATAGGAAGATAATTGAGGGAGAATAATACAGGGTGATTGGAAGATGGGTGCATAGCTTTAAGGTGAAGATAGTATAGACAATTTAGAACCATTTAAGCCATGGTTCTCTTAGACGAAGTCTTACCAAATTTTTTTTTTTTTTAATAAGGTTTAAAAGACGTATTGTACAAACTTTTTATTTTTTCTGAGCTTTAAATGTCTGTAAAAAAAATGTCTAATGACACAGAAGCCTAAAACATGTTTTGCTTGATTGCTAACACATTACTTTAATTAAATAAATAAAAAATTAATTCATTTATCATTCAATTTGGCCATAATTATGCAGTTTACATTAAATTTTGAGAATTTCCGAAAAAAAACTTAAAAATTTGGTTAAAAATATTTGGTAAGACTTCGTCTAAGACAACCATGGCTTAAATGGTTCTAAATTGTCTGTACTATCTTCGCCTTAAAGCTTTGCAGCCATCTTCCAATCACCCTGTATAACGGAGGGTTCAGAATCGTGTACTGAATCCATGTAACAGGTTATGCGTCAATGTAATAATATAAGTAGCATTTTATTCAGATTTAACCTTATACAAAATCAATTTAAATTTAACCTCATACATTATTAAACTAGTGTACATCAAAGCTTCTTCTTCGTTCTAAACCTTATTTACTTAAATTTATTTCTGTCTTATATGTTCCGCCACTTCTTCTTCCCAGCTAAAGCACTAGGAAGTGCCGCGAAGGGCGGGCGTTTTTTGGAGACTGTCTTATGTAATTTTGACGTTCAAAAAGTGCTAACTCTTAGCCTAGTTTGAATAAATGACTTGATTTTGATTTTGATCATTCTTATCTTTCTCAACTTTCGCAAGATTTTCGGCAAGATTGATTAAGAAAGCTGTTTTCTTACTCCAGCGTCAACAGGTCCTAAGTCGGGCCCCACGGACCCCAGGTTCTCGGACGTGGTAAAGCTGAGCGACTACCTGCAGCACGGGAGACGGCCGCAGTTCTGGGAGGAGAACTACGTTCGACGGGTAAATATATATCCTTATTATAATAATAAATGTTTATTTATCCAAATTAAAATTAATACATAGACACAGGTGGAGCAAGTGCTAGAAATACTAAAATGATACATAATTGTTTGATCAGAAGTTTAAAGGCTACAAAAAGCTATACAGGGTGAAATTGAAAACATGCGACAAACCGAAATGGGAGATTGTACTCATCATTATGAACAACTTTTACTAAGGGACCAATGATGCAATCGCGAAAAAAAAACATCTGTTCCCTACATTTATGTTCGCATGACTCGTCAAAATGTAGGGAACAGCTGTTTTTTTTTTGCGATTGCGTCTTTGGTCCCTTAGTAAAAGTTGTTCATATAATGATGAGTACAATCTCCCATTACGGTTTGTCGCATGTTTTCAATTTCAACCTGTATAAACAAAAAATATAAACCCTGTTTAAACTAGGAGGCCTGTATCTTAAGACAGAAATCATAATTCCAAGTTGAGTTGTTTACTGAGCGCCCTAAAAATGGAAGTGGGTTATCAATGAATAGGTCTTATTTCAATTTTAAATTGAACAATATTGCCTCCGACTGCATGAGATTGTCCACAGTAGTTTGATAGTCAACTATTTAAAGTGATATTTTCTTGTTTACATTTTTTTAAAGTTTACGTTTTACGTAACTGGAATTTGTTTAATTAACTTTCTTTTTGCGGTGTTGAAGCGACGAAATCGCTTATTTCCGCTCATCCTGGTCGCATCGCTGTAATTCTGTGTTCCCTAGGTGATGGAGTCAGTTCGCCTCAAGGAGCTGGAGATGAAGCAAGCAGCTGAGATCCTGGGAGTCAGCTATGGCACGCTGTACGGACGATATCGAGACGTCTACGGATGCATCAACAGGCCCTACCGGTGAGAGAAACTTACTGTATTAACAACTGTCTAGCCTACAACCAGCTTCTGTTTTATCTTGTTTAGATTAGGAATGGGCCGAATATTAGTTTTTTGTTCAGTATTCCGATATTCGGCACGTTTGCCGAATATTCGACCGATTATTCGGCAAAAATGTCGAGCATTCTACTGAATAATATTGCTATTAAAAAACTCTATAAGCATATATTTATTAAGTAGCACAATTCTCAGTACAAGTTGGCTCTTTTAACATGACATTAAATGAACTATTGCTAACACAAGGGCAAGATGCATAAACTAACTAGAGTAGATAATGCAATAACAGTCCGGGCCATCTAAGGTAGCGGCGTTAACCGGTGGAAGGGACGTGCGCTTCAACGCGCTCGACGAGCACAGACTTGAATTTTTGAGATGCTCGATAAAACGCACCAAATTCTGCAGAATATTCGGCCGGATATTAGGTTCGGTAAACTTTTCATTGAATATCCGGCCGATTATTCGTATTCGGCCCATCACTAGTTTTGAAATCGATACCAATCACGTTTGTGAAGTTTACAGAAAGAAAACTGATTTTTCAAGTGACTACACTACTGGCTGTCAATGACCCCAAAAAATCTCATAATTTTTTCGGAGTATTGCTTGCTAATTTTATTTGACCCTGTATACAGGTGACGAATAGGTTATCTACATATTAATACGTGATGCTAAAACATTGAACCCCTTTTTAAGAAAATTACGCCGTCGAAGGAGTATGAAATTTAGCACAATTTAAGTTTATAATATGAAGAACGAGTGCGGAAAGTTATTTTTGTTATACAGTATGTCTGGACATGGTTTAACGATATTCTAAATACTTAAATATAAACTATTTTAAAGTACAATTACACTCTAAGCTTGGGTCCAATACCCAATATATTTTAGGTCACTTTTAAAGATAAAAGTCAAAAGTCAAAAAGTCAAAACGTTTATTGCGAACACAGCGTTGCGTTGCGTTGCGTTTGTTTATTGGTGTACAGTGTTGGTGTTATTTGATGTTAGTACTTATGACTTAGCAGCCTTTTATAAGCATTGCAATTTTATCATTCGCCTGCGCTTATCATCCTAAATTAGCATGCATTAAAGATCATTATTATATTATTATTTTCTTTTATATTATAAATTATAGTTAAGTCCTAACTTATAGTTAAACACTAACATTCACATTTTTTTTTTCAAAAGTTATGAAATTGTGAACACATTGCTTTGTAATGCAAACGGTAGACAATATTATTGCCTTTCGAATAAGCCTATTTTTATCTCAGTATGACTAAAAGTTTGAGAGATATTTTTTTTTTTGTCCTCGCATAGAGAATATTTCAACAAAAATATCAAAATGGCTGCCACATAGCGGGGTAGTGTATTGGACCCAAGTTAAATAGTTTATATTTAAGTATTTAGAAAATCGTTAGTCCATGTCCGGACACATTGTATAATTTAAAGTTTAAACTCATATAAATTATGGTCTAATTTCGCCTGCCGAGCGACCACTAGTTATTTTTATTGTGTACTAGTTTTTGCCAGCGGATCCGCCCGCTTAGAGGTCGAAAATTATCCTACGGGAATGAACTAACGGGAAAAAAATATATCTTATGTGTTGTTCCAGGCTACTAACTACCTGTGTGCCAAATTTCATTCAAATCCTTTCAGCCGTTTTTGCGTGATTGAATAACAAACATTTCAATATCCAAACATCTAAGCATACAAGCTTTTACATTTTTAATACAGGATAAGTTTTTATCCAGTGCGCAAACTGTAACCATGAATTCAGCATATCGTTATACAGCCCCCAGCGCAGAAAATTTTCGTCGGTTATACAAAAAAAATCAGCTGTTTTACAGAATAAATAATAGTTAAAAAAACTAAAAAACACGCTTTAAAAACCAAACTAAAAAAGGAGAAAATAATTTAATTCAATTAAAAAGCGTGTGGTGCTTTTTGAGGTATTTTTATAATCAATTAATGTCAAGCACCCCACGCTTTTTAATTGAATTAAATTATTTTCTCCTTTTTCAGTTTGGTTTTTAAAGCGTGTTTTTTAAACTATTATTTATTTTCTATTTTTATAGTTCTGCTAACTACAAAAACGTGTTTTTTTTTCTCTTTTTTTTTTTTTAATTATTGTATTGTCATCGGTCCTCGACAAGTTTACAAAGTTTCAATGAAATCTGATCTTTTAAAGTGGGTCAAAATCGCGCTCAAAAGAGTCGGTTACATACAAACATACCAACAAACAAACAAACATATAAGTGAAGCTAATATAAAGCGTGTAAAAATGCAATACCTACGCGGTGAAAATGTATGGAACAGCTGATTTTTTTTTGTATAACTGGCGAAATATTTCTGCGCTGGGGGGTCTAGAATGATATGCTGAATTCATGATTACAGTTTGCGCACTGAATAAAAACTTATCCTGTATTAGTAGGATGTTTAAAATACGTAATGTAGAACACGTGGTTTCAATGAATGTGATAAACTGATAACCTAATCGCCACACTGTATATCAATCTTTTTGAGGCTGACTGTACCAATTAGCATTGAAAACCGTTTTATAACAAAACATCATGCCTGGAATCCTCCAAGGGATAGACAGAGACGTATCGACACCCACATTTCGCCAGTTACACCAGGGGTGCGGGTTGTTCGAAAGAGATACCGCGGTCCCTGGCACACAGGCAACTGAGGGAACACGGGTGGGTTTTAGTCAGTAAAAGTCTGACACGCCCTCCCGCTTCACCCAGAGCGGGAGAAGTTATTTGATGATTTCCCACCCGAAAAAAAAAAAACCTAAATGTCTTAGCAATAAGGACTATTTTCCAAGTGCAAAACCCAACCCGACCCCTACCATTATGATTTCAGAACTGTTAACGGTAGCTCATCAACTCTTCTGACCCCCAGGGCAGTGAGAGACTTCTGGCAAGCTAAGGGACCCTCGGAGGTGCTGGACAGGCTCCAGCGGGGGGAGATGTCCTTGGACGCGGCTGCACAGGCCCTGGGTGTCAGCATCAATAACCTGGCTGCACATTTAGCAGATTTTGGAGTACCAGAAAAAGGTATTGAATTGAATAATATTGTTGCGGCACTACATAAGATACTTCGCTATCGCCTTAGGGGCCATTCAAGTATTACGTAAGCACTATAGGGGGGCGGGGGTCTTTGCTTTGCTTATTTTTGATGACATGGGGGATGGGTGGGGGATGGTGATTACGTCAGCAGATTTTTTTTTTATTTATTGGACTTTCTACAAAATTTAGTCGATTGTGGTTTGAACACATATGGCAACCCTGCTTGTCTATGAATGGCTCGAAGAAAACGATGACAATATTCCAAAATCACACGAAAGTGAGCAGACACGTTGTGTCTTCTACCAATGTTTACGTGAGCATGGGATGGGGGGTAAGAGCTTTGCTTACTTTTGCTGACGAGGGGGAGGGGTTAATAATTGCAAAAAATCTGCTTACGTAATACTTGAATGGCCCCTTATCTATAAAGTATGAGTGGACTTCACACCCTGTTCCTCATACCTCTATAATATCATAATGCTTCTGACCATTACTCAATATTTTTAAGAAATAGAAATAGAAATAATATTTATTTGCATAAAACATGGTACATAAAGTTGTTTTAAGGTACATTATAGAGCATACATGTTTAGCTTATATCATAGCATGCAAATATTGTTGGTTACATTTAAAAATGTTTCCCGTCACTAAATTCTTTAACGCTGTAAAAGTTATTCGTTTTTAACCATTCATATAGTTTTTTTTTGAACAATTTAAGATCTAAAGTTTTTAAGTCATTTGGAATTTTATTGTACACCCGAACACACATGGCTAAACAGCTTTTATTGTATTTAGCCAGTCTCGGTAAGTCACTTAATATAAGCCTGTGAGGATCTCGCCGGTATCGAGGATATACATCCTCTGCAACAGCAAGCAGCAGCAGCATTGTCTGTCAGTACAACGGTTTTTTCTTCCACAATTCTCTTTTAGTCGCCATCGCGATAGTCAAATTCAAATTCAAATGTTTATCGCATATGTTATGTGTGTACAAGATCTTAACATTATTTAAAAAGTTCACATGGACCCTGTCGGGCACAACAATAGGGTATTTTACTCTATACGAGAAAAACTCTAAAAGTAAAGAAAATATATTTTATTTATTCGCGTTCCGCGCACTTAATAATACTTTTTGATTAAAACTTTAAAAAGTATGAATGCCACCTAAAAGGTAGAGAGAAATGTCAAGATGACATAGAAAAACAGACTGATTTTAGTTACATGACATATTAATTATTTTATTCTTAATTTTTGTTTATGAATCGACATAGATGTATTAAAGAACTTTAAATGTCGTTTCTTCAATTTCAGAAGCAACACATTTGAGTTTGATTTACTTACATCTATTATATGATAAGAAATACCTTATATATATTATTGAGATAGCTTAGGCAAAATGCAGTCGGAAAATGTTAGTTTTAGTTCATGAAACAACAAAATATATTTTTAAATACAATTTAAAGATTTCAGTTTTTTTAATCTGTTTTTGAACACCATGAAATAGTAGCCGCCATGTTATTTCGTCATACGGCATGTCAACTGAGCAACTTTGTACTTGTATTATTTTTGTAACCAAAGTAATTTTTATTTAAATAATATTTTGCATTCAGGAACAGCAAACAAACGATAAGTAGAAAAATAACTCATTGTTTTAAATTATAAACAATTGTCATAAAAAATATCAGCGCATTTGTTTTTAGCAAACTGACGTCATACCCACAGAGCAATATGGCGTCTACTGCGTCCAGCGTTTTCGTCAAATTACGCGCGAATTTTGAAAACGTCAAATTTAAATGCATTTTTATGGCACTAATCGATTAAATAAAAATGTTGTGTTTTTTTAAGTGGTTTATTAGCGCTCTGGAATCTAATTAAGACACTTTTCAAAAATGAGTGTAATACTCTATTGAGTAAAGTAGTAGCATGCTTTAACATTTATAAGTGTATTGTGTGTGTATAATTTACGAAACGAAATAGGTATTCAGTTATCATTAAAAAAAACTAATAAATTTAAAATAAAATAATATTAAATTTTAGGGTACCTACCATTAATATTCAAGTAAGTAATTTGAAGTAAATTCAACTCAACTCAACTCAAAGCATTTATTTCAAATAAACCAATTACAGGCACTTTTGAATTGTCAAGGTCGGTGAGATAGGAAGATGAAGCTAGTTGCCCATTCCAAAGCGTAGGTACCTATGGAGAAGTAAATGCATAACATAACAATAACACGGTATATTTGTAGAATACAAATCTATTGAAATAAATTAATTAAGAAGGAATGAAATATAATAATTATGTTACGGATTAAAATAATGTAAAAAATTATAAAAAATAAGTCAAATAATAAAACTTACTAAAAATCAAATGAAAACAAAAGTCAAATAAAAATAATTAAATTAATGTTTTATCATTATCATTTCACACAACACTATTGAATATTTAAGAAAGCATTTACAGGATAAGTTTTTATTCAGTGCGCAAACTGTAACCATGAATTCAGCATATCATTCTAGACCCCCCAGCGCAGAAATTTTTCGTCGGTTACACAACATTTCGACCGCGTAGGTAGGTATTAAGTACACTTTTCTATGAAACAGCTGATTTTGTTTTTTTATAACCGACGATTTTTTGTTGCGCTGGGCAATCTAGAATGTTATGCTGAATTCATGGTTACAGTTTGCGCACTGGATATAAACTTTTCCTGTATACCTAACGCGTCTGTGAATTTTCGCCAGCTAATTTTATTTCACCTTGTGCCTAAGCTGTGTGTGTATCTACAGCACTGCTTGAAAGAGGACTTTTGCCCGAAAGGTGTCGTATATCGACGTTTCCGAGGACGGTTACGCGACACCTCACAGCGATACACGACGCCGACCACTTTACGTGTATAGTTATAGTTTTAATAAGTTTCATAATATGTATTAGTTTATTAATATTTTAAAGATTATTTTGTGTATTTTATCTATGGGCCTCAGCTGCCTGATAATAAAATGATTGTTTGTTTGTTTATTTTGTATTTTCTCTCTTTCTTTCAAATAACCAGTTAAAACAATCATTCTTGAATCACAAAAGAACACGATCACGTTGAAAACCGCATTCAAATCCATTAAAACGACACGACAAGCGACTTTGTTTTATACTATTTAAAGATTTTCTATCTTTCTTTCAATTTTCCACTTTTAACCGTAACTTTGTTGCAGAGTTCGAGCCGATCCCAATAGAGATGGACCCGTCACTGAAGATGCGCTCGCGCACGTACAGCGCGGGCGCCGCTAAGACTGCGCGCAAGGCCGCGCCCGGCACCACTGCTGCTGTGGACAAGGTATGTGTGTTGCAAGACTGCTCTCTCAACCTCTTCCCAAATATGTCGGGGTCGGCTTCCAGTCTTACCGGATGTAGCTTCCTGTCTAACCGGATGCAGCTGAATACCAGTATTTTACATGGAGCAATGGCAGCGTCGCATTTATTGTGGTTTTTCGTGATTATTTTATTAAATACTAGCTACCCGTCCCGGCTTCGCACGATCCCAATTTTTTTTTCATTCGACCGTTTTTTAGGTTAATATACAACGAGTAACATAATTAACGCAAGACCTCATACACCCCAATTAGAGTATTGAGTTAAAAGCATAATACGATGACCAAAACATTTTTTTTAAAAGCTAACTGATATTATTAAGCAAAACGTGTCGACCCAAGCATTATTTTATGCATTTAAAATTGAGTCTTATTTCTTCTGCGATAAGATTGAATTTTCTTTGGCTCAATCAGTGGTAGGTATGGCAAAATACATAATAAAAAAAAACTTATATCAAAAGTTACTGAAATCGATTCAGTAGTCAATTAGGAACAAACTAGTTTCAGGTCTTGCGTGTATTCTGTTACACCTTGTATTGCCTATGACACTCACAAATAACGTAGCTTTCTGTTAGTAAAATAATTTTCAAAATCAGTTCAGTAGACCCAGAGATTACCCCTTACAACCTCACAACCTCACAAACTTTACCTCTTTATAATATTACTATAGATATAAAGTAAAGTCCTATATGTCAAGCCAAGCATTAGATCATTGTTATTTATAATTATTTTTAACATTTACTCATAAATAAAAACATTGACTCGTAATAAGTACTGCAAATAGAAAATAATTAACGGTATGTCGATTTTTATAAATAAATACCAAAATAATGGTAAAAAAGTAGCATACTAACTTATCAATACCAACGATCTAGTATTTAATGCTTTGATTTAAACTTAATGAGATAACCACGAAAAACCATTTGAAATGCAACGTTGCCAGACCGCGCCGGATGAACGCTCTTAATATCTACATAATAATTATGTCGAATTGAAATACCAAGCTTCAGGATTTAAAGACGATTACGTAACATAATAGAAATGCAACGGATATTCGGTTAATACCTATACCAGATACTTAACTGGGTCTGAATTCACTATAATCACGTAATGATTCCTTACTCGTAATCGCGTGAATCACACACGAAATCTGCTAATATCGTATTAATAATATTGACAAATTGTCTTGGAACATACGGAATATGACATTTCGATGACTTACCGTTACATTGGTTAAAAAAAACACGATATTGACGATTCCGCGGGGAATCATTAACCACACAGAATTGGCTCCCTGAGTAATTCGACACAGTCTTTCAGGCTTCTGAAAACCTGTAACGAATGACAGCTGGGACGGGCTTAGCGTGCTTTCCGAAGCACGGAGTCTGGGTGAGAGATGGTCGCCCATCCACGGACCAACCGCGGCAAGCGTAGCTTAAACCGATGGAAAACACGTGCGACTGTTATAACTAAGGATAATAAGGTTGCTGTTTGATCTTTATTATTATTTCGTTTATTCAATCTAACTACATATTTCAATACATTTTTAAATATTTTTATAAAATAACCTTATAAAAAACATTTAAAAATATAAAAAATAGTGGTCCGCCGGTATCGGGAGCAGGGTCCAAGCTACCGGTGGTTAGGGCTCCAGAGACAGGAACCTCCTCACGATGCGAGCCGTATCGAGGAGTACTGCCTTCTGAATCAGGCCCTTGACCCAACCGCCTAACGAGAGCCTCGAGAGATGTTGATCGAGGCTTTCGGCCATCAGTCCATTGGCTGATACGACAATCGGCACAATGACAGCCGAGTTCACATTCCACATGTCAACAACCTCGTGTGCTAAGTCGAGATATTTAATCTGATCTTTATTATCATTACAACGAGGATAAAGTTCATAGTGATTTCGACACTGAATAAATGTTAATAAATGTTGTTTTATTTGCAGCCAATAAAGAAGATCTTAATAGGCACGGTGACGGACGAAGAGCCCATCCCGGCGACCATCATAGCCACTGCGCATGACGCCAAGCCGCCTGCCACGCCGGCTACTGCCCGTGAGTACTCAACTATAATAACTTGTTATCCTTAACAAAGCAGGCAGTCCATGGAAGCATAGACATGACTGTTAACTAAATGATGTACGGTGGGCAGCATCAATTGGGTACCCCAGTCGTAGTTGTTTTTTTTTTTTTTACATTGTTCTCACATATAGAAGCAACAAGAATAATGTTCCCAAGATTTTGTAATACCTAACATGATTAAAAAGAGTGTCCATGGAGTTTCTTGCCCGTTCTTCTCCATAGAGATCTACGTTTTGGAATGAGCAACTAGCTTCAACTTTCCAACTGGTCGACTTTTTGACATTTCAAAAGTGCCTGTAAATGGTTTAATTGAAATAAATGCTTTGAGTTTGAGTATTAAAATTTTAATACAACTGGGGTACCCAATTAATGCAGCCCACTGTACAATAGGGGGAAATAGCTATGTTTTTCTCTTTATCACAGTTATGTGTTCTAAACAAATCATGATTTTGTATACAGGATAAGTTTTTATCTAGTGCGCAAACTGTAACCATAAATTCAGCATATCATTCTAGACCCCCAGCGCAGAAATTTTTCGTCGGTTATACAAAAATTAAAAAAAAAACAGCTGTTCCATACATTTTGACCACGTAGGTATTGCACTTTTCTATGAAACAGCTGATATTTGATCTGATAGCGAAGACATTTTTCGTCGGTTTTACAAAAAAAATAACAGTAAGATAACTTGATGAGATCAAACTCAAACTCAAACTCAAAGCATTTATTTCAATTAAACCATTTACAGGCACTTTTGAATTGTCAAAAAGTCGACCAGTTGGAAAGTTGAAGCTAGTTGCCCATTCCAAAACGTAGATCTCTATGGAGAAGAACGGGCAAGAAACTCCATGGACACTCTTTTTAATCATGTTATGTATTACAAAAACTTGGGAACATTATTCTTGTTGCTTCTATATGTGAGACAATGTAAAAAAAAACAATTCTAAATATAAAATTTAAAATTAGCCATGGAAGTTAGGAGATGACCAGTCTCAACCGACGGCGCCCGTTCACGAACTTGACGCGTGGATCAGCACCATCCAGCTCAACCATTTTGTAGGGAACCGAATGATCCAACACACGCGCCACCATCAGCGAGACATTTAAGTGAGCATGACATACTCTCGACTGCCACGCTTTTTCAAGTCAACGTACATCAAAACAACATAATTATTATACGGATGCATGGTACTCACATTTACAAAGTTCAAACAAAATGCTTCTAAAAATGCAAAATGATCAAGTGAAAACCCCCTGACACCTACCCTCAAACTGGATTAGAACAGTGGAGTTGGATATGTTACCTTCTTGTTAGTATTGTATTCTTAAAATAGTATACTCTTCTGTATGTACACCGTATAAATTACAGAATAAACATAAATGTAGAAATACATAGGATGACACAATGGGCGGACTTATCGGTAAAAGTTCGCTAGCATATTGTTAACTAACATATGGATAGCTTCATAGGTGGATTTGTTCCTACGAGCTGTACATACATATTTCGTACATCATCATCATCATTTCAGCTAAAAGACGTCCACTACTGGACATAGGCCTCCCCCAAAAGGGGGGTTTTGCCATAATCGCCTGCTAAGGCGGGTTGGCGATCGCAGTATGGTGGTAAAATGTATAGAGAACGCTGCTGCCCATGCTCTAGTAAGTCCCTTAGTCACCTTCTACGACACCCACGGGAAGAAATGGGATATTTCGTACATACATCACAATTTTATAATCTATGTAGGAAGTTGCTAGAACGATCCTATAAAAAGAGCTGTATATACTTACTTTTTACACGCTTTATATTAGCTTCACTTGTATGTTTGTATGTAACCGACTCCTTTGAGCGCGATTTTGACCCACTTTAAACGGTCAGATTTCATTGAAACTTTGTAAACTTGTCGAGGACCGATGACAATTCAATAATTTAAAAAAAAAATTGGGAAAAAAATCACGTTTTTGTAGTTAGCAGAACTAAAAACTAGAAAATAAATAATAGTTTAAAAAACTAAAAAACACGCTTTAAAAACCAAACTAAAAAAGGAGAAAATAATTTAGTTCAATTAAAAAGCGTGGGGTGCTTGACATTAATTGATTATAAAAATACCTCAAAAAGCACCCCACGCTTTTTAATAGAATTAAATTATTTTCTCCTTTTTTAGTTTGGTTTTTAAAGCGTGTTTTTTAGTTTTTTAAACTATTATTTTTTATCTTAAAAACCTGTTTAAATTACAGCCGGAAAATGGCCGGCAATCCGCGTGGCGTCCCTGGACTCCCTGCGAGGCGGCGAGGCTGCCCCCGCAGGCCCCGCGTCCCCGTCGGCCCTCATGCGCACGCGCCCCGACCTCACCATCGTGGCGGCGCGGCGCGCGGACCGGCCCGACGATGACGTCGCCACGTGATGACGACAGAACTGATGTGCCCGTGTTCAAGTGACTAGTGATTGCTATGTACTGCTGCCCGATTTTTCTCATTTTTTAGCCTATTTTTTTCTGCAGTCGTATGTAAAAAACAAATGTAATTTGACTTGATATGAACGTTTTGACGCTGTAAGTCATCTTGCGATTGCTATTTCCATCACACATTAAGGCCGAAATCTATAAACGTTACGTCTGTCTCTGTCTTGCACCTGTAGTTTGACAGTTATGCGAACTAGGTGCTAAATGACATTTATAGATGTCGGCCATAGTCGACATTAGATTTCTTTAATATCTTTATGATATTGTTTTCTTTACTTTCACGATTCCATATTTCAAAATATGATTTTGTTAAAAAAAAACAATCCTAATATATTTATTTTCCAAAATATTGCTACTAAAACACGGGGCGAGTCCTAAATAATTAAAAGAGTTAAGCTATGACCAAACAATACTTAAAACTTAGAAGAAGAAACAATACATTTTGCAAACACTCTGAATTTTGTTATAAAATAATTTTAAAAAAGACGGATTTATCAATCTCGAAACTTATTAAATGTAAAAAACAGAATACATGATTACTATAGCCAGTTTTTATTTAAATATCCAAATATGTAAACATAATCACGATCGAATATTAATGCTATGATAACTCGACTACGTTTCTACGTGAATATTTGTTGTTGTAATTGGAAATTTAAATAAAATTTGACTATAATGCGCATATGATAAACATTGTGACTGGACTATACTTCTGACTAAATTAGTGTGCGCTACTCAATCAATCTGTCTAGCCTTTATCTGACTATTTCGGGGTCGGCTTCCAGTCTAACCGGAGGCAGCTGAGTTTTAAAGGGACTATGGCCTATCTGACTTCCACAACCCTGTTACTGGTAAGACTTGGTAAGACTTTCCGATGCTCAGGGGTCTCGGTAAGTAATATTTGCTCGCTGATCCTCGGACCGACCGCGGAAAGCCAGTGGAACTGGACCTATATTTGGCAGATATTCAAGTTGAACAATTTGAACATGGTTTAAAATATAAAACCCGCGGAATTTAATTTTTCTTCCGTTTTTTTCCATTTGTAGCTTTACAGAGTTTCAATTATCAATACAATCCTCTAAGTTAATTTATTCTCATTGAATGACTAATTTATTACAAAAAAAAACCGTTCAGTGGAACGACACAGATCAGAATTTTTAAAAAGCGTAAGAAAATTTGAATTTGTCACTATACCTTAGCGCATCCTCCTTAATTAAGGCTTCTTCAAACATACGGAACAATTTCTATAAAGTTTTCATAGAAATTGTTCTACGAGAGTCGCGTTGCTCGTGTTTGTGGGTGCCTTTAAGAAGAATTATAGCCAGTCATAATAGTGTAATTATTATTTTCGATTTATTATAGAATAGTGATGACTGAAGCTTGTGTCGAAGCGGGCTGTTGTTTCAAAGTTCTTTTATAGACAGATGCATAATCTCTTTTAGTTTCTACACGATAAAAAAATAGTTTTACCCAAAAAGGTTCAGCAGTTAATCAGATATAAGCACATAAACAAACAAACATTTAAAACAACAGCCTGTATAAACCGGAAGACAGATAAAACAGGATACACATTTCCATAGATTAAAAAAATTATTAAACGAGTATTATAAAAAAAAATAACTCAAATTGTAATTTAGAGTATATTATTATTATAGTTGTAATATATAATCATTTTTTTATTAATATATTATTATAGATTTAGATATAAATATATAGTAGAGAAGTATATTAGATAATACATATGATATATATTTTTTATCACTCGCTATTTTCTAGATGCCTTCTGAATGAAGACACTTGATAAGTAAAATAAACTTAAATGCTTATACAGGATTTTTTAAAATCAAAACAACTAAAAAAGAAAATATTCCGTAGCTGATTTTGTTAATCCTATAAAATGGCCCAAAGGCTACTGTGGCCTTATCTGCCTAGCGTTATCCCGACCATGTTGGGGTCAGCGCCCAGTATGACCAGCTCAGCTGGATACCAGAAGTTTACATGGAACAATTGCCTATCTGACCTTTACTGGGTAACACGATACCCCTTGGTAAGACTGGTTGTAGCATTATCCCAACTATGTTGAGGTCGGCGTCCAGTCTGACCGGCTCAGATGAATGCCAGTACTATAAATGGATTGACTGCCTATCTGACCTGCACAACGCAGTTACTGAGTAACATGATACTCTTTGGTAAGACTGGTTGTCAGACTTTCTGGCTTATGGCTATCCGTAACGACTGTCAAAGATCTACGCCTATCTAAGATCTACGACTGACACAGATCTTTAACTGTCAAAGATCTTTGACTGTTAAAGATCTACGACTGTCACAGATTTACGACTGTCACAGATCTACGACTGTCACAGATTTACGACTGTCAAAGATCTACGAATGACAACCCCGAACTTGCCGAATTCTTAATACAAAAATTGGTTCAAAATCAGCGATTGTATTCACGTTTGTTCTGAGTTCAAAATATCCTGTATAGCAACGGGCACCATTATAACCTAAATTCCTCAATGGACTAACAATTTAAAGAAAATATCCTTAAATATATTGACAGCTCTATTAAGTACTGGCGTTTCTGAGGAAGGAAGAAATAATGGATAGTTTGTAAAAAAAAAATATTCTTGAAAAAAAAATCTAACGTTTTCGAAGTCATCATCTACAGCAGTCCACTGCTGGACATAGGCCTCTCCAATTGCACGCTACGAAGTAATGGTCGTCAACAACATACTGGTGAAAACCAATTAGGCATAACTTTTTCTATGAATGGAATATAAAACGATCCGTTTATTAAGAGCGCACCAGACTTTTGGCTTTGAAGCATGGTGGTTCTGGCTAGAATGGGCGGTTCACGAGCTTATTGAGATATTTCCTTCGTATTATTAAGGGCTGATTTTTCAATAGTCAGATAAATATATATTACCTTTCTTTTAAGCTTCGTTGTAGTCGGGTAAAAACCTGTTTGTCATTGGCATAGTAAATACTCTCTGACAGTTAGGGGCCATTTAAGTATTACGTAAGCACTACAGGGGGGCGGGGGGTCTTTGCTTTGCTTATTTTTGATGACATGGGGGATGGGGGGGGATGTCTGGAGGGTGATTACGTCAGCAGTATTTACTTTTTATTTATTGGATTTTCTACAAAATTTTGTCGATTTTGGTTTGAACACATGGCAACCCTGCTTGTCTATGAATGGCTCGAAGAAAACGATGACAATATTCCAAAATCACACGAAAGTGAGCAGAAACGTTGTGTGAACCAATGTTTACGTGAGCATGGGACGGGGGGTAAGAGCTTTGCTTACTTTTGCTGACGAGGGGTAGGTTAATAATTCCAAAAAATCTGCTTACGTAATACTTGAATGGCCCCTTAAATAAAAAATTAAAAAAAATGATCGCAAACTTATCAGATCGTGATGAAAAAGGTCATATGTTTCTTAACTAGACAAAATGTGTGCAATTCTTATTCTTTAGAAGCGCCAGTGCTAAGTACCTGGGAAACTAAAAAATATATATATTTCGTGACTAGAACGAAAAATAAATAATACTATACAAGAAAAAATAATATATATTTGTATTATGAATTATGATAAATGAATAGCTGTCAAATCCATGAAAAACCGTCGTTTAGCGTAATTTTAAGTATTTATAAGTTGTAGGTATATCGTGAATATATAAAAAAATAATATATTTATTAATTACCTTGTTCCTCTACAGTAGATATTATAATTATATTATTATGCTTATTTTGTGTTAGCGGGTAGCAAAGTAATTCTGACAAATATTTACTACTAGCTTTTACTCGGGCTCCGCCCGCGTGTATGTTGGTTATCGCGTAAAAAAGTAGACTATGTCCTTCTCCATATCCCAGGCTATATCTCTGCCAAATTTCATGACGATCGGTTCAGCGGTTTAGGCGTAAAAGGGTGACAAACTGACTAAGAGTTACTTTCGCATTTGTAATATTAGTGGGGATTATTCTTAATGTGAAATTCTTATTAAGAGGCATGTTTTTTATTTAACCTCAGATTGTTCCCACTACTATCATCAGCCTAGTCTTTTCCCTACTGTGTTGGGGTTGGCTTCCAGTCTAACCACCCGGTTAGACCCGCAACTGAACACCAGAATTTTACATGGAGCGATCGAACCTATCTGATACTTTTTGGTCAGACTTTTTGGGCTTCAAAAATTATAACTTACGTAAAAGCCAATTATTTTTAAAAGAGTAAACGTGGAGTTTCTTGCCGGCTCTTCTCCATAGGAAGCGACAAATTGGAACCGTGCACCTAGTTTCTGACGTTTCATAAGTGCCTATGTCAGTTTATGTGAAATAAAATATTTTTATTTTATTTGTTTTGATTTAAAAAAAAATACTAAACTAGCGGTTCTAGAATCATGAGATGAATTCATGGTTACTGTGAGCGCGTCGATGCTAACCTGAATATATATTGTTTTGTTTTTGAAAACATTTCGTTGTTTATCAAAGTTATTGTCATAATTGAAGTATTTTGATGCCCGCTAACACGAACTCGGCAATTTATGAAGGTTATTAACATTAATTATTATTATTATTATTTGTTTAGACTAACTATCGTTTCATATCGTGTAAAAAAAAATGTCATTAAATTACAGTTTGTTTGTATTATTCAAGAATGTATTTTATACACTGTTATTGTGGGGTCCATGTGTCCCATAGCTGGGCTAAATAGAAAAATAAAACAATATTTTGCGCTACGCCGATCCGTAACGACTGTCAAAGACCCATGAAACACAGCCGAGACCATTCCGAGGCAAGGGATATGTAAAGATGGTCACCCATCCACGGATCAAACGCGGCAAGCGTAACTTAACCTGACCGATTGATCCGTGCGGCTAATATTACCTAGCTACAAGCCTTGTTTGAATAATATAAACAAATTATACTCATTTCCTTTGAGATATCATTATCTAATGATTTAATGTATACAGTGACGAATATATAATATATTTTTATAATGTTAAGGATACGAAAACTAGCAATAGTTAAGAAAAACAATGAAAAATGCATGAATCTTAAAAAATATGCATATAAATGTCACTGTGTACAATATTACTACTTTTGTATGAAATGGTCAATTTTATAGCATTTTTTGTATAGAAATCATAGTATCTATTCATTTCAGAGAAATTGAATGTCATAGAACCTCTGATTTAGATTCACTATCAATTTAAAGTGATCTTTCTTATCGTTTTAATAAGGTTGCTTTTTGGTTGCTGATATTAACAAGACACATTGGTCACCAGCTCATGGACTGACGTCATTCATGGATACAATCCTTTCACAAATCTTTTACGTCACTGTCAATTCAAAGTGATCTTTATTCGCGTTAAGATTAGGTTGCTTTTGGGTTGCTTAAGCACAAGTCTTTCAATATCACAGTGATCTTTATTATCGTTACAATAAGGTTGCTGTTAGGTTGCTGCAGTCTGAGATAAAATAACTGTGAACTGACCATCATCATCATCATCATCATTTCAGCCGAAGGACGTCCACTGCTGGACTTAGGGCTCCCCCAAGCTCCGCCACTTCGACCGGTTCTGTGCTTCCCGCATCCAGCGGACCCCTGCGGCCCTCACAAGGTCATCGGTCCACCTTGTGGGAGGCCTTCCAACTTTACGTCTTCCGGTGCGCGGTCGCCACTCCAGAACTTTTCGACCCCATCGGCCATCTGTTCTGCGAGCAATGTGCCCTGCCCACTGCCACTTAAGTTTGGTAATTCTTCGGGCTATGTCGGTTACCTTGGTCCTCCTGCGGATTTCCTCATTCCTGATTCGATCACGTAGGGAAACTCCAAGCATAGCCCTCTCCATTTCCCATTGGGTGACTTTAAGCCTTCTTATGAGGCCCATTGTGAGCGACCACGTTTCGGTGAACTGACCAAAGAATATAGAATTGTAAAATTGCTTAGGATCGGTCGCTCGATCAGCGTCGCACTAAATGCGCGCTAAGTAAATCTATAGGGTAATCTTTCTAACTTATAGGGTGTTTCAAAAGTAAGAAAGAGACATATGTAAAGTTTTTTGTGTCCCTCTGTTTTAACTCTGAAGGATAGTATACTACAGTACAATTATTTTCTTAATGTCCCTCGGGAATCATCGCATTTCCGAATACGAAGCAGATTTCCTCCCATTTTTTTATTAAAGAGTATTAACAATTGTATATACTTCTAAGTCGATTGAGAGCATCCGGTCTGTACCGAGTGCAAAGGGCAACTGAAAGAAATCCGAAGGTTGACGAAACGTTTTTGACGAATAAACTTTTGCTTGAATTGATCATTTCATAGTCTAGTACCTACTCTGACCCACCCTAATGAAATTGTATTATAATTATGAAGAACGATCATTAATTCTTTTATATTTTGTCCAAACCAATTGGATGTCTTGTACCAAATTGTCATTGTACTATTATTTATATTATTAAATAATTAAATATTCTAAGTTTTTGTTATCAGACTCATAGGCTAGTTCTAGTATTTATTAAGAAAAGTTTTTTTTTATTATTATTATTACGTAGCGGAGTTTTTTTTTATTTCAGAAATTGTTAGTATTTTCTATGGTTTAGTTTGAAAACTCATTATTTTTAGAATTATATTATTGTTATTTTAAGTTTTTGTCACAATTGGTTCTGTGTGTTTGTTGCCGATTTGGATTCTTTGCTTGATATTCGGAATATATTTTATTTTATATAATTTTATCAGTAATATATTAATTTAAATTACTTTTTGTGAAAAATAAAATCAAGACCTTGCAATGTTGTAACTACTCATTATAAATGCAGCACAATCTGAGGCAGAGTATCTTAGGTAATTATGAACTTAATTTCCAAGTAATATAGTTCAGTTTACTCTGAAATTGATTTAATTAGCATGTTTAAAAAAATAATAATTGTGTGAGTAATATTAGCAATAATATTAATTGGTTTAGAAGAAAAGACTAAAAATTATTGACGAGAGGAAAAAAAAAAGATTTATTTCTTAGTTTTTGCGACTTGCTTGGGTGCCTATTTTTTGTTTTGTTGTTGAATTGTATTGTAGAAATTAAAAAAGCAATAAATGTATTATTTAGGTTAATCTTTAGAATTAAACAAGCAAATAGTCCTAATCGGTCAAAAAGGGCGAAATACGTTATTAATGTAATCTTTGTTTTTTTTTATGAAAATGTTATTTAGAAAAAGTTTCATGCAACTTAAAATAATTAACATTTAAATAAATATTTTACTTGTTTTGTAATCACGAAAATATTGTTATTTCTTGTAATTGGTTAACCGTATTGGTAACTAAAAAGAATTAGTTAGATCTGTTAATAAATATATTTTAATAAATTCTAGATTCTGAAATTAAATTAAATTTAAAAAAATGTGTCCTTATATGGTCACTTTGAAAATTAATATACTATCACTGCCGAAATCATGGGCCTTTAATAACATAAGTATAATTTAAACAATGAGGGCTTTCATGAAAATTTTCGCATCCGATAGGCGCCATTTTGGAAACAGGTCTTCCATTTCGTTTAATTTATGCGTTCACCATTCAGACACGACTGTCGTTTTGACACTTTTGACAGGTGTCAGGACTTGACGTATGTGCTGCCACCTAATGACGTCATTTCAGAAAACCCTCATTGACTAAGAGGCCGGACATAATAATAGGAAAAGTTTTTGTTTGACGAACGTTAGCAATTATTTTTTTCATTTTTTCAACCACATTGGTACAAAAATATATGGTTTTCTGTATTTCATTATTATCATCAATGCAAAGACGCGCTGTTCTTAACTAAAAAAATTCTTCGTTCTTTTAAAAATACATATTTATTCTGAGGTGTGTTTAAAATCACCATCTTTAATTATGTACTCGAATTTCCAACGTTTAACACTTTCTATCATTAAATATTTTAGTAATTAATTAAAAAAATTGTTTCGATACAGCGCGTACCCTTTATATTGAATTTTCTCTTAGTAGCCCATGTTTTGTCAATGTATCTTACGCCCTGAATGCAATGAATTTAGTTAAAAATATATATTTGTCATAAAATAAATGTATTCGTTTTGTTATTGCGTTGCCGCCATCATAACAAAACATAACTGTTTAGGAAATTTAATAAAAATTAAAAGTTAATCAATTTTTATTGTTTTATTTTAATAACTGGCAATTATTCAAACAAGTACAGATCCCGGCACGTAAGTAGAACCAAAATGTCGTATTTTGGTTTAACTTACGTTCCGCGATCTATACCGTTGTCCTTTTTCAATTCATAATGTACTCTCTCGTTCATATTACGAAACGAGATTTTTCTTTAGGTATGGCTTAAACCAGAGGTTCTCAAACTTATTTCATCTACCGCCCACTTTGAAAAGCAATTATTTTTCAGCGCCCCCTTTTTTTTTACTTGACCACGTCTTAAACACCACAATGACATTCATTACTTTAATTTATTATAGTGTGCTATATTAGTCTGGTCTGGAATTTAAACTTACATTCTAAACGAAGCTTTTTTATCAGTGAGAGCACAAAGAACACCCCCAATTTTTACTGGGCCCTTTACTCCTCTAGGCCTCCAGCGCCCACAATGGGGCTTTATCGCCAATTTGAAAAAGACTGCCTTAAACAATAGAGCCTGTTTTTGAAATTATAACTCAACCGAAATACGTTCATTTTACGAAAATAACAACTGATTCCGGTGCTATGTCTTAATTTTTGTAATAAGATCTTTACCCCAATAGAAATAAAGTTGGAAAAGCAAAAAGTTGGCTCAGCGCTTTCGGCTAGAAGTAAAGTTAGACCGCGTTTTGTAATAAGAAAGTCTTGAGTTTATATTGGACATTACTGACTTCGGTGAAAGAAACCATCTTGAGGAAACTTGCACTTGTTTATAGTGGACGCCCAGTTGTCGAAATTCGACCATAAGGACTACATATTAAAACTTATTATATTTCTAATCTATTTATAGCATCGTACTGCAGAAGCCTACAGTTTGTATATAAGGCGCATTGAAAATAATATTAAAAACAACCCACTTGAATTTTGGCGACACGTAACAGCCTACGATCGAAAGGGTGTTTTGAGCCTAGCGTTAGCTATAGTGGCGACTGTTTCTCAGGAGCAGCAGCTGCTGAAGCTTTTGCCAAATTTTGCAAGCGTGTTTCTGCCTTGAAATACCGCAATTAAATCCAACATGTGTCAATAATCATGAAACTGAATTCAACAGTAATTACATAAATATATTCCAATTCACTCTTGATGATGTTCAGTACGGTATCGATAAATTAAAACCCAGAAGTTCCATAGGACCTGACAGTATTCCGCCTTTTATTTTGAAACATTTTATTTATTTATTTAATTTTATAGAACTATTTTCCGCTCCTCTATGTCACATTTTTAATTTGTCATTAAAGACAGACATATAACCACACCACTGGAAAATCTCACGAGTGACGCCCATACCTAAGACTACCAATAAATCAGCTGTTGAAGGGTATCGACCTGTCGCTAGATTGTCAACTCTAGCCAAGATATTCGAAAATGTTCTTCATAAACTTATATACTCCCAGTTTGAAAATTATTTGAATCAGAGCCAGCACGGTTTAGATGCAATAGATCTGTGGGTTCTAATCTGCAGACAATAACAGATAACATATCAAAACATCTTGATAAGAAGCGACAGGTAGATGTGCTTTATTTTGATTTTTGTGAAGCTTTCGATAGACTTAATAACGATATCTTGCTTAAGAAACTCAGCGCCATCGGTTTCTGTCCAAACTTACTTCGACTTTTAGCTGACTATCTCCGCGACCGTCAAGAGTTGTAAGGCTGGGTATCTACGTATCTCGTCCCTACCATACACGCTCTGGGGTAAGTCAAGGGTCAATACTCGGGCCTCTGCTATTTCTACTCATGGTAAATGACTTACCAGCTGCTGCAAAATTTGTAGTGTCTCCTTTACGCAGATGACCTCAAACTATATAGTGCTGTCAACACCGTATCGGATTGCGAAGCTATGCAAAAGGATATAAACGCCATACATGAATTGGGAGTTAAAAATAAAATGGACTTCAATTCTTCCAAATGCTATGTAATGACCTTTGGTCGAATGCGACACCCAATTAAGTTTGAATACAAACTAAATGGTATGAAAATAATTAGGTCAACCAACATGGAGGACTTGGGTGTCACATTTGATCAGAAGCTTACTTTTCATGGCCACATTTCTACAGTAGCCAAAGAATCTTGTAAAAGGCTAGGGGTTTGTTCTTCGGAATGCCCTTGTTTTTGCAACGAGCATGTAATAAGGATTTTGTACAGCACACTTGTCCGAACCAAACTAGAAGCTAGTTCTTCGGTATGGAATCCACACGAAGCAAAGTATGCACTAGAAGTGCAAAAATTATTCCTGCATTTTCTTTACAGAAGAACTCTCGGTTACTATCCCTGTTTCTATCCTACCAAGTTCCTCTTAGGATGTCTGGAATATCATATGCTGGAGACCAGAAGGGCATGTTGCCAGGTAGGCGTTATGCTCAAAGTATGGAAGGGTATGACGGATGCGCCTGACATCCACAATGAGCTGATTCGACTCTACACACCGAACAATTATCTCTGTAGCAGAAAACATCGACTGCTAGACGTGCCTTCGTGTCGGACAGCAGCCCGTGCTGTCTCCCGTACCACGCGTGTTGACCGCACTAACCAAGCTCGTGGAGGCCAACCCAGACTGCGATCTGTTCGCGAATAAATTCCCCAATTTAATGGTTATGTGCCTATATAATATATATAATAATATTTAATTTTTGTTATTAGTTTAGTTGTTATGTTTGTACTTATATAATAATATACTATGATATATGTAATTGGTTTTTTAAGGCTAAAAAAGAAGAAAAAAAATGGCTATATTAAAAATGACTGAAATCGATTCAGTAGTCAATTATGAACCAACTATTTTCAGGTGTTGCGTATAAATACATGTTACACCTTGCATGTAACTTTTTTTTTCAATAGCCTGATATTAGGACTAAATACGTGTGTGTGTTATATGTGACGTTTAGACCCCCCTACGTCTAAACTAATTGACAGATTTTGATGAAGTTTTCAACATTATTTGGTGTAAAGGAGCAGGCACAGAAAAAGGAAAAGTATTAAAAATAAAATCCACAAAAATACAGTAAATAAAAAAATATAATGACAAATTAGTTGACAAAATTTCAAATATTTACAAATACCAACCATTTTCACAGATATACCAATAAATTAGATTTAACACAAATAACTTTCATAGAATGGATACAAGTTTCTACTGTTTTTGAGAATAATTTCATATGTACCGTTAACCTTCGAAAGCAACACTTGAAGTACGAAAACCGTCCTTATTGCTAAAAGTTAAAGACGTTTTAAAATCAAAATGTTACCAATTTCGTGCAGATAACTGTACATAAGAATATAATAATCAAAATCAGTTACATATTTCTTTTTACATTTTTACGTCAATTGTTCGGTTTGCTTCACAAAATGACACATATAAAAAAATCGATACACAACAGAATTATACGTCAACATATTGAAAACTCGAAATTTTACTAGAACAACTATGACATTTTAACTCCCTTGTAATAAATATATGTTTTCTAACATAGGCGAAAGAATTGTATTTACCAGTATAATACGCGATCGAAATAAGAATAAATAAACCCATTTGCCCCACTGTGGTGACAAGAAAGGTAATGGTTTTATTCTTATTTTGACAACATAGTTAATATATTTTGTTACAATCGACCGCTAAACCTAAAGACAACATCACTTCTAAGACATTTGTGACCATTTCTAATACAACAGTGCATTATTTTAATATTAACAAGATATTAAAGCATTTCGGCATTAGGCAACTCTTGCCGAGGTCGGTCCGTGGATGGGTGACCAATCAGTAATTGCATTTCGAGACCCCTCCCTTCCAGTCTTTGATCTCGGCTGTCATTCGTAAATCTTTGACTGTCTTTACGGATCGTTAGAGTACCAAGTCTGATAACCGGTCTTACCAAAGGTTATCGTGTTACCCAGTAACTGGGTAGTGGAGGTCAGATAGGCAGTGGAGTGGATCCTTGTAAGATACTGGTTATCGGCTGCAACCGGTTAGATCGGAAGCCGACCCCAAGATAGTTGGAAACAGGCTATCAGATGATGGTAGGTACGCCCATATTTCGCCAGTTACTAATGTTTTTAATTTTCAATAATCTTGTTAATATTACTAGTTGTCTAATAGACGTATTATCACGAATCATATTTATTATTAGTGGTCCAGTGCGTAGTCTAAGTTAGATAAGGATGTGTAATATTTCTCTATTTTATATATATTTTTTTAATATGTCAATATTCCACGGTTCGACCAAAATGGTTGAAAGGCGCAGAAATTAAAGTCACAGACAGACATAACATCACGATACCACTATTGGTACACTTCTCCATTTCGCTAGTTATGTTGTAAGTCCATGTAATAGCGGTCAAGACAAAGTCATGACCGATAATGAATGGTTCACTTTTATGTGTACACGAATCAATTTGGTTGTCTAAGAGTTTCTTGCCCATTCTTCTCCATAGAGATCTACGTTTTGGAATGGGCAACTAGCTTCAAATTTCTAATTGATCGACTCTTTGACAATTCAAACAGTTTAATTGAAGTAAATTCTGTAATCAACCAAGTTAAAACTTAATAGGGCTGTCTAGAAATCGGAAAATAAATAAATATTACACACCCATACACCGTGCAAAAATATTTTTGTTCATATTTCTTTTTCTTAACAATTTTCTTAAAAATTCAACAATTACAACATGTACTTACAACCGCCATTTGGTTTTAATATATTATTTATAAATGTATGTAGGTATATACGAGATTTTTTTTTTCATTATATTTTCGAAGCACAATACATTTAAATATTGGACTTGAAGCGAGTTTTGTTTAAAGGATGTTAAAATATTGCGATGTAATTACATTATTAAAAGGCATATACAGGGCAAGGCATTAATTCAACGTTATTTTTCTTTATTCAAGAAAAAAGAAAGCATTTTTTGTTAATATTTCAAAAATTGTTCTCAAACAGCCTGTATTAAATAAAAATAGCTGTCTAATATTATATTCATTCGTACTTTGTAAAAGATTTGCCATAGTTACAATACGACCGATAAATCCTGACCGGTTTCCGAAATTTCGCTTCTTCCACTTCAAAACCTTTCGACCCCATCGGCCATCTGTTCTGCGAGCAATGTGCCCTGCCCACTGCCACTTAAGTTTGGCAATTCTTCGGGCTATGTCGGTTACCTTGGTTCTCCTACGGATCTGTTCATTCCTGATTCGATCGCGTAGGGAAATTCAAAGCATAGCCTCTCCATTGATTGCCCTTTGGGTGACTTTCTTTTAGTGATGGAACGAATTGTATAAGTAATGTCTACATGTCATGTTCTTGCGGAGCCTTCTGTGCGAAATTCGGATAGGCCATCTTTTATCGGCGATATTGTTAAGGTAAATACAGGTATTCTTTATTATTTATAAACCGTATTTTTAGTATATTTAGCGAAAAATATATATAATTTTTTCGTTACAGTCTAATTGTAGCATAAGTTTGTCTCACTCACACACTGTCACAGAAACTGTGTAGGGTGGCGTACACGATTATCGTCCACGACCATTTTTTTTTAAATGTAATATTTTTTGATACACAGTCGATAATTGTCTACGTCATTCCTTAAAGTATAATATCCTTAGCACTTTTAACTACAAAACAGTTTTATTAAGCATTTTAACTACTATTATTATTATTATGAAAACGTCTGTTTACAGACGGAAATCTGACAAGCGTTTTTCCGCACGCGGTGTAAAAAATAATCTGCTATGTAGTTTCAAAGTGCTTTATTCGTCAAATAAACTTTATTTTACTGTAAAACATTTGTATTATCAGCTTAAACACAGATCTAACATACTTAATTTAAAGATTTGAGTACTTCAGAGCTATATTTTGTGAAAAACAATTCAACATATCATTGTTCTTTGAAAAATTACCCAATTTTATTATTATTATGAGGATTTTATTTCAATTTCCTCACAGATTTACATTTCCTATGTGGTTTAGCGCCTGAAGTATTCATAGAAACCCTGGACATAAAATAAATACATGATAGATACACGGGTGTAGCCAGATTGGGGTGACTCACCTTATTATGGTAAGTCTTTAACCACGTTCAAATTGACCATATACATTCGGAATTCTGAAAACTGACCAGAAAACAGAAAATCGACCATCCGGAAATTTCCGGATAACCAAAAAATCCATATCCGGAATTCCGGATGGCCAAAAAGTCCACATCCGGAAATCCGGACGCGAAATTTTGTGACAAAAACTCGGTCTTAAAATTATCCAGTTTTTTTTAAAACCAAATTCCGGATAAAGATACTCCGTTTAAAAATGGCCATTGTTCCCCATTCTAGCTACATCCGTGGATGGAATGGAGGCGTCGGCTTTGTATTAACATTTTTACTTACTATCCCACTACATTATTTATTTATAATATTTATATTTTAAAAGTTCTTAACGCCATGGATTGGACATTAAAAAAACGCGTTAAAAAAATTCCTGTCTATTTATGAAATTATTTCAATAAATAAATATTATGTGATAGGTCTGCAATAGCTATTGATTTACAAAAAACCTAAGATACACAATCAGCGTCTCAAAAACGTTCGCATAAATAGGGCGCAATGTGCGCAGGTGTCAAATAGTATCGTCAGTCAGTCTTTTTGGACATTGCTTTGTAAAAAACCACTTTAAGTCATGCGTGTAAGGTTGAATTTGCAGAAAAAATGTGTTTTATCATAACTGACGTATAATTGGAGAGTTTTGAGCTACTTTTGTTCGAGACTGTGCACCTTGGATATTTTGTATATCAATACAAAATCATCAATCATTTGTAAAACAGATTGTATTAATTATTATTATTTGTACAATACGATCAATCAATCGTGACAGGTGTTATTGCGCAACCTTCTGCGCGATGTTCAAACCATGCCATGATTCATCGGCAATATTGACATATATTTTTTTTACAATTTTTTTGTCAGTTTTTTTCAATCCAATCCACGGTTTTAATCACTATTTAGTTTAGCGGTGACATGTAAGTGATATCATCCCAAGGATGGCGGTATAAAGGCTGTTTCATACGCTTCTGGTCGAGGTAGTGTCCTACCAGGCCGATGGTGCGTCCTAACACGAACAGAGCGTTGATTGAGCCCATTGCAATGTAGTTGTTGCCTTCCTCCCTGTAAGTAACGAAACACATGAGTTAGCATAGAGGTTTCCTTTATACAGGCTCAAATTAAATTAGCTGCAAATAAGTTACCCACGTGTTAAGGTAAATGCGCAGTGGTAGAGCGCGAAATTCAAATTTTGTTACGTTTTTTGCAATTTTCAGGTGTCAGCTTGTTACTTGATCAAAATATGATTTGCGACTATAACATGTACGTATTTACAGATTTATAATAATTAGAATCAATAATACATCTTTCTAAGTTAGATTTGTTCCATAAGAACAAATTTCTTATGGAAAAGTGCTTGTGGAAGAAATCTAACTTAGAAAGATGTATTATTGATTCTAATGATTATAAATCTGTAAATACGTACATGTTATAGTCGCAAATCATATTTTGATCAAGTAACAAGCTGACACTCACCTCTCACCACTCTCACTCATTCACCTTAAGTATTGATATCGAAAAGTGACCAAATAAAAAGACAAAAATAAAAACATTTCTTTTTCATCAAGCGGTCGGCGAAGCCCATCGATCAGCTGTTTTTGTAATTTCCAAAAAACATAACAGACAAGTCGTTTGGTAAAGAAAGAAAGAAAGAAAAGGTATTTATTGTGACTCGCACAGGAAGATCACATACTAAAATAAATACACAATGGTACAAAAATTTATAAAAAACAAATTTCTCGGAAGAAAAAATATTTAAAAAATTAATAGAACAGAAAGTCCTGCACGAGGCCAAAAGGCCCCTACCTCAGCATGATGCTGCGACATTTAAAAAGTGTCGCAGCGCTGGTATTCTGGTAGGGTCCAAGCGATGTGATGTCACGGGCAGTAATAGTATGTTTAAATAATCAGTACTAAAGATAGATAAAATGTAATATCTTAGCGAATAAAATAAAAAACCGTCAGCGCCAAATGTGACCTCATTATTTGTCAATGTGACATTTAAGTTGTTGAACAAAGTTGGAATGATGAAAAATGATTTTTTTTATTTATTTTTATTTTTTATTTATTTCATTAGTAGTTTTCGATACCCAACATGTGGGCAAAGTATTGCCAGCTAATTTGATTTAACCCTGAATACGCACGTATAGTTTATTGCTCCACCACGCGGGCCCAGTGCGAGTTGGTAGATGTCAAACGTCTTTAAAGACATGCCGGTTTCCTCACGATGTTTTCCTTCACCGTTTTGAGAGCAGTGGTGATGAAATTAAATAAAGTAATGTGCCTGTTTGGGTTTCGGCCACCACTGCTCTTCGCCCAGCAGTGGGACTTTAATGGCTTTTTTTTAGTTGGGAAATCATCAAATAACTTCTCCCGCTCTGGGTGGAGAAGGAGGGCGTGTCAGACTTTTACTGACTAAAACCCTCCCGTGTTCCCTCAGTTGCCTGTGTGCCAGGGGCGACGGTATCTCTTTCGAACAACCCGCACCCCTGGCAGGTATCGGCCCTTGCGGACCCCACCAGTTGGTACTGACATCTCTTTGAGGCGCGCGTGGAGCACAACGCGCCGTCGACCCGGGCTTGGTCCTTACCGGACAGCGAGCTACCCATTACTCGCCGTCCGCAAGCCCGCGCCTACGGTGGCCGGGAATCAGCCTGGGATTCCCGACGCCCAGGGCGTCTCCCGCGGCGACTTTAATAGCTAATAACAATAGTAGTAGGTACTCACTGCGTGAACAGTTGACAATGACGGAACATATCGACCATGGCGGCGGCGACGATGCCGTCTACGTTGAGAATAAGGTTGGGCTTCTTGCGTGTCGTGATGGCTTCCACGTCCAGCGCGTAGCGGGTGACAGGCCACGCGGGCCAGCGTGACGTCACATAGGCCTTCAGTTCGCGGACTCGGGAGTCGGGGTTATTGATTGATTTTACTCTGTGGGAGGAAAAGAGAAATGATAGTTATGTACTTTGAAAAAGAACTATCTCCACTAACAGACAGCTTAACCCGCTGGTCTCAGAATCTATATTTGTTAAACATAGGTATTTACGTAAACATATTTGAGCGCTATGTTTTGCTGAGAAGGCATACAAATTTTAATTATAATGTAATTAAAGAATTAAAATAGATACTTAAAAAAACAAACAATAAAAAAAAAACAAAAAAAAAAAAAGTCTAAAAGCATGCTTGTTCAAGAGTTCCTTAGAAGAAGGTTTTTGTAAAAAAAGAAACATACTTTAAAGGGGTACAATAGGGGGTGAAATTTTGTCATTTTTGTCCATGGAAAATCTCATCGGGCTTGTAAAATTATAAACTTTAAATTATTATCATATTTTTGGATGATAGCAGAAAACAAAGGTATTTTTTTCATTGTTCTGAGCATGGGCTCGCTTTAAGTTCAGTTGAAAAACAGTTTGTATGTTTACTCCGCGTCCTAACATCATCGCGCGAGTACGCAGTAAGGTATTTTCCAATTTATTAAAAACTATTTGAATTTGAAGATTGGGACGAAATATGTAACAGAAAAATAAAAATAAATTGATTTATATCCATTTTCTCAATTAAAAATGTTTAAAACCAAATTTACTTTAAGTTTTTTTTTAATTTACCGCTAAAACGCTTCTAACGATGACTTTTTTATCACGTGACTACACGTGACGTCAGCTTTGTGTAAACGGCACCGGTACAAATAATTTGTGTGGTGCAGTTTTAGAAGTATTTGTGCACAGAGGTACCGCACACCAGTAATTCCTTTTTCTATTCATTAAAAATCTTGTTAATTATAAACTCGACATTCACTTGATAGCACATACTTTAGTTTACACAAAGTTGACGTCACGTGTGGTCACGTGATAAAAAGTCATCGTAAGGAGCGTTTTGGCGGTAAACTAAAAAAAACGACTCAGCTAGTAGCTTATGAGTATATTTTATTTTATTTTTATATCTTAAGAAAACTTACAGCTAGGATACAGATAGTTGACCGTTAGCGAAAGAAGGCCAATTAAAAGTTTTCACTGACAACATTAGGGTAAGCACAAGAAACAGCAGACAGGCAAGCAAAAGTAAGAATAAGTTAACACTCGAAGACAATAAAATTAAGAAAAGACTGAACAGGTTTTAGTGATCTTCAAAGAATTTGTTACACAGTATTTTTTTAAGTTTAGGAACACTGGTGGAGAATAAGTCAAGATCATCAAACTCTGACACTATATAGCCCACATACCGGTGCCCGATGCCCATGATGAGCTCCCCGCGCGCGCGCTTGTCGTTGACGAACTCCTGCGGGTGTTGCCCGCGGTCGTACGCGGCGCTGAAGTCCAGCGCTGCGCGGTCCAACGCGCCGCCGAAGCGGTCGCCCTGGGACAGACACACGTGGTTATAACATAACATCAAGCCTGTGTTTTTGGAAGGGACACAGTACGACATAAAGCTACAAACTTCCACATAATTTAAATCAAAGATGGCGGCTACGATCTTTTTCATCATGAGTGTCGTTTTCATGGTTTTCGGGAGTGCTGAAGAAGTTAGTGAAGTCAACATTATTTTATTTATATTTTTTGATATTCACAGAACAGATGGCTGATGGGACCGGAAGGTTCTGTAGTGGCAACCGCGTACTGGAAGACGTAGGGTTGGAGGGCCTGCCACAAGGTGGACCGAGGATCTGGTGAAGGCCGGAGGACTCCGCTGGATGCGGGAAGCACAGAACCGGTTGAAATGGCGGAGCTTGGGGAAGGCCTATTTCCAGCAGTGAAATGATGATTTAAAAATAACACTTACAATGGTCAACAGTCCACTGACGACAGAAGATATTAGATCCTTCCCGGCTCTGGCGGTCACCATGGTGTTGTGCGCGCCCGACACTGCGGGCCCGTGGTCTGCGGTCACTATTAGGACCAGCTCGAAGAACTTCGACGCCCATTCTGGGAGTTCACGTTGGAACCTGCAATCAAATAAAAAATATTTATTAACTGAAGAAAAATTAAGGAAAATTATATTTGGGATTCAAATAAAAAAAAATAGTTTAAAAAACTAAAAAACACGCTTTAAAAACCAAACTAAAAAACACACAAAGCTGACGTCACGTGTGGTCAGGTGATAAAAAAGTCAGCGTAAGGAGGGATTTGGCGGTAAATTCAAAACAATGAAAAATAAATAAAAAATTTAATCGTTTTTAATTGAGAAAATATATATGGATATAAATAAATTTATTTTATTTTTCTGTTAAATATCTCGTCCCAATCTTTAATTTAACATAACTTTTAAAATAAGCCGTGGCAACTAAGAGATGACCAGTCCCTACTGGCGGCACCCGTTCACGAACATGACGTATGGATCAGCACCATTCAGCTCAACCATTTTGAAGGGAACTTAATGATCCAACACACATAGTTGGGTAAAGGTTAAGCAGATGTTGTTACTTACCACAGCAAGCTGATGGTGCCGCCGACTCCCAGCTGTCTCTCCAGCACTTGGCTGATGGGAACTCCGCAGTACGAGAGCTCATTTCCTCTCTCGTCACAGATTGTACTGATGAAGGCAGCTGGCTTCCTGATGATGCCCAGTTTCTGGAAGATAGACAGGTTATTTATAAGATAGTTGTGATACTATTCAGAGATTAAACAGTAAACGCAAAAACATTCCGAATTCTTCCGGCGATTCGTTCTTTTTGGATAATTTATAAATAACTTCGGTTTCGCTTAGTATTTTTTCTTTTTGCTCGGATCCTAACGGTCGTAGCGTGATGTTAAAGTAATGAGCTATCGAATGCAAAAATATTTTTTTTTAAACGACTGGAAGTTTTAGAGATTAGCGCGTTCAAACAAATAAACTCTTCAGTTTTATTAATCACTAAAAAGAAGTAATGCCTAAAATATAGTCTCAGTAAAAGAAGTAAAATACACTCGCTGTCTCAATTATAGAGGTAATGATGACGAATAAAATCGAAAGAACCAATCCCTAAAATATAGTCTCAGTAAAAGAGGTAAATAAAATACACTCGCTGTCTCAATTATAGAGGTAATTATGACGAATAAAATCGAAAGAACTAATCCATAAATTTAGTCTCAGTAAAAGAGGTAAAATACACTCGCTGTCTCAATTATAGAGGTAATAATGACGAATAAAATCGAAAGAACTAATCACAGATATAGAAGTTTGTTTTGCCCCACTAACAGAGGTCATTCAGTGCTAAAGTTTTGGGACCTAAGCATGAGTTTCAGCTATGGAGGTTTCTCATTTATCCAGGTCCTACTTAACCAAGTTTTACTGTTTAAACTATGTACTCACTCTAGCCCAGTCGTAGTCCATGGGTACTTTGGGAGGTTCCACCTCCTCCTTCACGATGATCTTGCCGTCCTTCACTAGTTTCGAGTACACCTGGTGGACAAACATATTCAATGCATAAATAAAAAGTTTAAACATTACCCTCATTTGGGGTACGCTGCAGTCGGTTAAATACATGTAGGATTGAGATTTTTACACGCTTTATATTAGCTTTACTTGTATGTTTGTTTGTAACCGACTCCTTTGAGCGCGATTTTGACCCACTTTAAACGGTCAGATTTCATTGAAACTTTGTAAACTTGTCGAGGACCGATGACAATTTTATTCAAAAAATTAAAAAAAAATATTGAGAAAAAAAAACATGTTTTTGTAGTTAGCAGAACTAAAAAATTGAAAATAAATAATAGTTTAAAATACTAAAAAACACGCTTTAAAAACCAAACTAAAAAAGGAGAAAATAATTTAATTCAATTAAAAAGCGTGGGGTGCTTGACATTAATTGATTATAAAAATACCTCAAAAAGCACCCCATGCTTTTTAATTGCTCCCGCTCTATACATTTATGTTCCCATAACTTGATAAAACAAAGACACAAAGTTCTGGAGTTGCGAACGTGCACCGGAAGACGTAAAGTTGGAAGGCCTCCCACAAGGTGGACCGATGACCTTGTGAGGGCCGCAGGAGTCCGCTGGATGCGGGAAGCACAGAACCGGTCGAATTGGCGAAGCTTGTGGGAGGCCTATGTCCAGCAGTGGACGTCTTTCGGCTGAAATGATGAACTTGACAAAGTGTAGGGAAAAGCTTATTTTTTCTCTATATTTTTGTGTCCTTTCCATGCTAAAAAGTTGTATATTTTCATGAGTACCACACCCCCTTAAAGTATGTCCCTCGTTAAACCTAACATACCGTATAGACAGATAAATATAATTAACAGTATCTCACCTTGTTAACAGCGTTCCCGAGTGTGTCGAAGGAGTTTGGCACCTCTGCCCCGTACGCTTGCAACGCAGCGTTCTTAGCGACGGCCTTCTCCATGGCCGAGCCAGCCAGCGAGCCTGCGTGCCCGAACTGGACCTCCGACGTGAACATGTCTGGGGATTAAGGGCAATTGTTAGTCAAATTAATGGTTATATAGGGCTGGTCAAAAAAAAAAAAGAATTAGTTGCGTCTAGTAAAACTTGAACATGCTTAAGGTGAACCTAGTCCACATTTTTTGCATACAAACTTCGGGAGTGTTTTATGCCACTGTCTGACATGGCACGTCCAAAATAAAATATGATATCGTTTTGTCTCATTATTAATATTGTCTGTACGGAAACAGAATACTAAAATAAAAACCCATTAAAAAGTTAGGAGCCAACAAAGATTCGTGTTTATTGCAAATTTTACTTAACTTGTGTTTAAGTAATAAAAGAAGGTACCGACAAAGTTCAATTATCGAAAAGTTCAATAAACTTTATTGGTCATTGATTTATGCATTGGCTTTTTCATAAAACCCGATCTTCCAAAGGAATTTTCTTAATTTTTCGCGATTTTTTTACTATAACTGATACTGCATCTCACTCAATACCGTTGTGCGTGTAGACTAGCGTCTAACTGCTCATCACTGATACTATCTCTGTCGGACACGAAGCATGGTGAGACAGCGTGATTTTTAGCCAGGCCCACCAGTGAGTTCGAGTCCGCGACTAAGTTCCCCTTAAGTGTATGAAACTGCAGTACCGATACAAATATGTATATGTACTGGAGGAGGGGTGGTTTGTATTAGTTAAAACAAAAAATAAACAAATTACTTACCTAAATTAAGACTTTTTCGATACACAAGCGCATTCCATGTTAGCCAACATCTCAACTTTAGGTGAATATGCATCCGAATATCCGATCTATGCTAATAATTGTACTCACCTGAACAAGTGCCGATGCACCAGGCGACGATGGGCTTCTTGATCTTCCCGTCTCGTATCGCCCGGCACACGTGGTACTCCTCAACGCCCCCCACTTCTCCGAGGAGGACGAGCATTTTCACGTTGGGGTCAGCTTCATATCTGTGGATTGAAATAGAAGTTTGAGAACGTGTTATAGGGTATTTTAATCTACAAGTTGTAACAGAATGGACGCAAGACCTGAAAGTAGTTTGTTCCTAATTGACTACTGAATCGATTTCAGTAACTTTTAATATAGGTATTTTTTTTAAATTATCTATTTTGCCATATCTACCACTGATTGGGCCAAAGAAAATTCAATCTTATTTGAGAAGAAATAAGACACAATTTTAAATGCATTAAGTAATGCTTGGGTCGACACGTTTTTCTTAATAATATCAGTTAGCTTTAAAAAAATAGTTTTGGTCATCGTATTATGCGATAACGAACGAAACAAAATGATAATTTAAGAATGATGTTGAATGAAGGACCGAGGAGATATTTTTGTTCAGTTTGGCCGACTATCCTGAGATATGACCACGCATTTCTGATTGCTGTTTTCAAAAATATTATAATAATAGAATATTTACCTCAACAAATGATCAATGAAGGTGGTCCCGGGATACCGGTCCCCCCCGATGGCCACGCCCTCGCACACACCGTCCGCGTCCTTGGAGATGATGTTGTTGAGCTCGTTGCTCATGCCGCCCGAGCGGGACACGTAGGCCACGCTATGGGAGAGAGAGAGACAGACATTAATAAAACGAATAAAAAACATAGATTGCAGACTCTTACTCAGGTAAATCACATTCTCGTCTTATGTAGATTTATTTATTTATTCATTCACTAAAAACAGATAAACATCGACACTCGAAACATAAGGTCCATCATTTTTTTTTTGGGTGGGAAATCATCAAATAACTTCTCCCGCTCTTCGTGTCAGACTTTTACTGATACGATTCAGTTAAGTCTACGCAACGCGCGCCTACAGTTAAAATTCCACATCATCTACGCAACGTCTACGCCGTCTACGTCAGACATACGCTCGGCGTGAAAATACTGTAAATAAAGTTAGTATGTTATACCTGCCAGGCCTGTAAAGTTTGCTGTCAATGATGTTGTCAATCATACCAGCTGTGTTGCCGATCTTAAAGCAACCTGGTTTAATACCACCCACTGTCGCTGGGCCGATGACATTTACCTGTAGGAAAAAAAAAAAAACAGATGAAATAAAAATCAAATTATTTTAGTTCTCGTAAACCTGCATGGGCACTTATGAAACGTCAGAAGCTAGGTGCACGGTTCCAATTTGTCGCTTCCTATGGAGAAGAGCCGGCAAGAAATTCCACGGTTACTCTTTTAAATATAATTGGGTTTTACAATGTTTTCAAATTATAGTGATAATAGGTATGGGACTACAGTGTCGGCCTGTCAACAAGTACCAGGTACTTAATAAAGTAGATAATGTCAAAGAAATAGGTAAAAGAAAATACATCGTAATTTGAGAGCCGGTAATATACATTTACATAGTTATGCCGTTAATGAGGTACCAGGAATGGTTTATAAACTACGGTGTAATTAAAAAGAAACAAAAAAATACTAATACTGTATGATTTACTTAGAGAAGTATTCTTGCCAAATTTCAAGTTTATTAACACAAGGAATATGATTTTTCGTACAAACTAAATTCGTCCTTAAAGGTCGGCCGTATGCAAAATTTAATTCTTTAGGGCAAAAATGAGGGCAGCAGTTTTGATTGTTTTTATTAAATTATCTTTTAAATTTTATTTACAATTTTGGTACAATGAACCATACTTTGGTCGTGCTTTGCCGTCAGATAAAAAAATTAACAATTTACGAAATATTTTGAAAAATACGCGATTGTTTTTGTTGATGATTCGCGCGCTCTGTCGTCTAAATGAGGTATGTTTTTGTAAAGCTATTGATGAATGTAAAGTAATATATATTTATGTGAAAAAAAAAACTATTTGAAATAATGATATATTTTTTTTAATTATTACCAGTTTTATACAACAAACGGGGAAAAATCGCTCACCCTGATTTCAAATTAGAATGACTAATACATTTCAGGGCAAAACTGGACTAGTCTTTATTTAATGTGGTAGCTTATTTAATAATAATTCCAATGACGTAACTTTTATATACCGGGTGGGTAAAAAATCGTGGATCAAACAAAACAGGGCGATAGTTGAGTTTATTTTAAGTAAAAAAAAAAAAAAAAGTAGTACATTTTTTTTACAGTAAGGTTCTAAATTGATAATACATTTCCTAGAAGCAACAATAAATAATTTATTATTGTTTTAAAATAGGTACCCATTTTACTCTTGCCTATTTATTACAAATTTTGGTATTTTCTTCAAAAAACACTCAAATAGTCATAACTTTTAAGGAGATCAAGTGAGAGCTCTGCCACGTAGATATTTTTTACTGCAAATTACCTCATCTGTCGCCATGTTTCGTTTGATCCACGATTTTTTACCCAACCTGTATAGCTCCCATACAAAACTTTAGAGATATCGTCATTTTAATCACACGCGCAAATATCGCAAGGGTCAATCAAAACTACCGCAACAGATGCGGAGATCCGCGCAAAACGGCCGCGACAGTCAAGTGGAAAAGAATGACAGTAATTTATTAAATTTCTACTTACGCCCCGTGTGTCAGCCAGCTTGATGATCTTCCTCGTCATGTTCTCAGGGATACCTTCAGCGATGATAACCACGGAGTTGATCTGAGGATGCTGCATAGCCTGTAACACGATTTACACAAGATATTATCACGCTTGCATTCTCCGAAGAGGTTAACAGCTGTGTAAAATATAGTCACGTCAACTTTTGCCAGTGGTTTCGCCTGCATGGAGGTCGGTGTATTATACATACAGGCTGTAAGGGTAAACAACGTTATCCTTGAAACCAGTGGTTTGGTTTCGTTTTTTGAACGTAAAATGAATGAAAAAGAAAAAAACCTTTTTTTACAAGCTTTATATTAGCTTCACTTGTATTTTTGTTTGTATGTTTGTAACCGACTCCTTAGGACGCGATATTGACCCATTTTAAACGGTCAGATTTCGTTTAAACTTTGTAAACTTATCGAGGACCGATGACAAATCAATAATTAAAAAAAAAATTGAGTAAAATAGAAAAAAAACTGATTAAATCACGCTTTTGTAGTTAGCAGAACTAAAAAATAGAAAATAAGTAATAGTGTAAATAACTAAAAAACACGCTTTAAAAACCAAACTAAAAAAGTAGAAAATAATTTTATTCAATTAAAAAGCGTGGGGTGGTTGACAATTAATTGATTATAAAAATACCTCAAAAAGCACCCCACGCTTTTTAATTGAATTTAATTATTTTCTACTGTTTTTAGTTTGGTTTTAAAAGCGTATTTTTTAGTTTTTTAAACTATAATTTTTTTAACGAAAATCTGCTTATTTCACACTACGCGCGAGGGCATCAAACTTGCGTCTCAATACGAGAGGGCGCGCGGGGCGCGGGGACCACGCCGCGTGGCCCGACTCCGACGCACGTGTCGCGACCCCGGTCAGTCAGACTGTTTGGCAGAGATATAGCCTCGGACATAGACAAGGACATAGGCTACTTTTTCACGCGATAACCGACATCCACGCGGGCAGAGCCGAGAGCAAAAGATCGTTTCAAATACAAGCATTGGCAACAAAACAGGTTGGTTACCCCTGTAAATGTCACTGTCTTTTTTTCGCCTGTCCAGGACACAGACTTAGGTAGAACGTGGACCACATACCTGCATGGTGCTGTCGTAAGCTGAGCGCAGTGACGCGAAGTTGACGAGCACGCTCGCCTCTTGATGCTTACGCATGGATACATCCATGTCGGAGTACACTGAAATAAAAAGTTATTTAATGTATTAATTTTGAAGATTTTCATGTTTTTTTTTTAATTTTCGAGTTTTGCCAGCGAGCCTTGGAACGCAAGTTTCCTGGGGGTTCGAATTTCAGACCGTATAAGAAACAGAACACTACGCGCCAAAAGTAAGGTCACGGACTTTACCCAGAAACCTGCTCAGCTTAAGAGGGATTGGCCAGGAAATGTGTGCCGCATGTCAGATGATAATTGGGCTAAGAGAACCACCGATTGGGTCCAATATAACGCACGACGCCACCGAGACGAAGATGGCGGGACTAGCTTGACTCCTATCGAAAGGACTGCAAAAAATGGTAGAACCTTATTGTTGGGTATTTTAATAATTAAGATTGCAACACCAAAATTAACATGTACACCGCACACCAGTAATACCACTTTCTAACCATTCAAAACCTTGTTAAATTATAAACTCGACATTAACTTAATGACATTATACTTTAGTTTACACAAAGTTGACGTCACGTGTGGTCACGTGATAAAATGTCATCGTAAGGAGCGTTTTGGCGGTAAATTCAAAACTACGAAAAATTTATTTAATTTAAATCATTGTTCATTGAGAAAAAGCATATCAATCAATTTATTTTTAACTTTCTCTTACATATTTCACCCCAATCTTCAAATTAAAACAGTTTTTTAATAAATTGGAAAATACCCTATTGTTTGGTAGATATTACTTGAGGCAAGCGTTTAAACATTTAACAACTTCCTTCTCTTCGCTTCTGTAGTGCCTCGGGCATGTTTGCGGAGGCGCGCACCGACTGTTTTCACACCACAATGCGCAAGCGGTGCGCGTCCATGGTGCGCAGGGTGCGGGTCAGCTCCAATGCTGTCCTGGTGATGATTGCTGGACGATTGGACTGCCCTTATACTAGGAAGTGTTGCAGTAGGCATATAGCCAGGGCATGTTAACGAGCGACGTGATATTTGCTGTGTTTTATTAGTTTGTTAATATTTTTATCCAAAATTTGCCCTAAACTTTTTTTTTTTATTTGTATTTTATTTTATTAATTTCCGATTAATTTTAAATTTTTATTTTTATTTGACATTGACTTGTATATTTTTATTTCACATTGTATTTATGATTTGATGACATTGTATTTATTTTTATATTGTGATTTGTATTTATTTTGTGTTTCGTAAGTTGCGATTGTATTATGGGAGAACCTGAAATAAATGGATTTTATATATATATTTTTTTTAATACACTATGAAGGCTAACAATAAAATATCTTACCAGGTATGAAGACCTCCTTGTTACCGAAGTAGAACTTCTGCTTGTGGTCTGCGGTGAAGGGATACACGATGGCGACGACGGATGGCTCTGCGCGACGGCAGATGTAGTCAAAGTCCAGCATGCCCTGTGGGTGTACATTCATAGTTAGTGTAGCTGCATCATCAGCATACACACGGGAGACGCCCCGAGCACTCGTGGCCGGCCAGGACTCCTAATGGTGACGCCCCCGTCGTCAATTTCGAGAAAGTTAGCATTATCTTTCATATTTGACAGCATGGCTGGCGCAGTGGTTAAGCAATTGACTGCGCTGCGCTGCGTGTCGCGGGTTCGATTCCCGCACGGAACAAATATTTGTATGACCTACAAGTAGTTGTTCCGGGTCTGGCTGTTTGTGTATGTGAGTTTAAATGTTTGTAAACGCACCCACAATACAGGAGAAATTCCTAGTGTGGGGCAATGTTTTTTTTAAAAAAAGAAAAAAAAAAAATATTACCTGAATGGCCTTATTCTGCATAATGATAGCTTTAGGCCTATCACTGACAAGCGACGAAATGGTAGTCATGCTCTGACGCACGTCTAGTCTAGGATTGCCATTCGAAAATGAACTCAATTCTCAATACAAATAAAGTTAGCATTATCTTTCACATTACCTGTATAGCCCTATTTTGCATGCCCCGAATGACAGCCTTGATCCTATTACTGAAGAGTGATATGACGGTAGACACGCTCTGTCCCAAGTTTAGCCTGAGATGACTATTCTAAAACCACCTCTATTTCTTCAGCAAAAAAGTCCACAATAGCCTTGGTCCTAATCACTGAAAAGCGACATGAACGCTTCCACTCTGTCCAAGACCTCGTCTGGGATTACCTTTCAAAAATGAATTCTATTCAAATACAAATAAAGTTCGTATTATCTTTCACATTACTTGTATCCATTACCTATTCTGCATACCCTAAATGATAGCCTTTGTCCTATCAATGTACAGCGATATGACGGTAGTCATGCTCAGACACACGTCTAGTCTGGGACTGCCATTTAAAAATTAACTCTATTGCATTACAAATAAAGTCTACTAATTTACCTGAATAGCCCTATTCTGCATGCCCCAAATGATAGCCTTAGTCCTGTCGTTGAAGAGTGACATGACCGTGGTGACGTTCTGTCCAAGGTCTTGCCTGGTGGGAGCCTGAGAGCAGACCAGGTCCAGCAGTTTGTGGGTCAGCTCTGGGAGGTCGATCTTCGGTTTCGGCTGTGGGAGAGAAGATTTTATTGGTTAGTTTTGTGAAGAAGGTGATTTTCAAGAAGATTGTGTATAATACGATTTTGATAAAAGAGATGAAATATTATAATATAGAGGAAAAGTTTTTATTCAGTGTGCAAACTGTAACCATGAATTCAGCATATCGTCCAGAAGCGCCCAATACCTCCTATCTGACTCCGGGTGGATTTTACATAGTAGAGGATCCCAAGTAAGAATGACCTTCACCAATTTGATAACCAGGTGACAATTATATTTTAATTAAAATTAAAAAAATAAATAATATTGTTAAAATATAATTTTCACCTGGCTATCAAATTGGTGAAGGTCATTCTTACTTGGGATCCTCTACTATGTAAAATCCACCCAGAGTCAGATAGGAGGTATTGGGCGCTTGTGGACGATATCATTCTAGACCCCCCGGTCTAGAATGATATGCTGAATTCATGGTTGAAATAAAAGCAGAAATTTTTGGTCGGCTATACAAAAAAAAAAATAGAAATAGAAAATAGATATAGTCTGAATGCATGGTTACAGTTTTCGCTCTGATTAATTTTGTTGAAACGCCGTCCAGCGAAAAAAAAAACAGTAAAATTTTGATGATTTTGAACAGTAGATTTTCTAAGAAGAACAAAAGTTTGGGACCCTCAGCAGGCTTAGCATGACGGTTTTTATTTCTACGTCTACCATAGAATACAAATCGCTTGTCTACATTTCTCGATACAAAACTGTCAACTGTCTACACGGAAACGTCATTTTTGTCTACTCTTCCGTCGACAACACGCTTCTCTACGGTTCTCGTGCTAAGTCTGCTAGGCCGGTCTAGAACAGGCCCATAGAGTAATCCCATGAAGTTTAAAGTAACTCACACAAGCCTGAGGTTTGGGCAGTTGTTTGGGCGCGTAGTCCAGCTGGTGTTCCTTGGGGATGGTGGACTGGCCCAGCGCCAGCCCCACGATGGCCGTCATGTTGCTTTCCGGCCCGAACACATACAGCGGGATGCGGAGACGGTGGCCTACTTCGCGCATTTGTCTGTAAAGGGATTAGAAAAATTATATTTACTTTTCAGAAACTATTTAAATAAAATATAATACTATTCGTTGGTTGGCGCATCACTTGGGAACGAACGAACCGGTTTGGCTGATCTTTGTTTCAAATTTTTTTTTTTAAATAAAATTCAACTTTCAACTTTCTGCGAATCTTTTCATAGTGCAATGAAACGATTCACAGAAAGTTGAAAGTTAATTTTGAAATTTTTTGTCTGTTAGTTCTCTTTGGCAAATAATAAAAACAAGTGGTTTCGACCATAATAGGGTATTATAGCCATTTTTGAAAAGTGTCTTAAATAGATTCTACAGTGCTAATAAATCACAAAAGAAACAATCAATCTTTTTATTTAATCGATAAGTGCCATAAATTTAAATTTTACATTTTCATATTTCGCGCAATTTGACGAAAACGCTGGACGCAATAGACGCTATATTGGTATGTGGGTATGACGTCATTTTGCTGTGTAAACAATTTCGCTGATATTTTGTATGATTTTTATTTATAATTTAAAATTTCGTTATTATTCTAGTAATCGTTGGTTTGCTGTTCCTGACTGTATGATATTATTTCAATAAAAATTACTTTGTTTACGAAAATAATAAAAGTACAAACTGAACAATAGTTGATTAGTTTATACAGCGGTATGGCGTAATAATATGGCGGCTACTATTTCATGATGTTTAAAAACAGATAAAAAAAATCAAATCTTTGAATTGAATTTTAAAATTTATTTTGTTATTTCATGAACTAAAACTAACATTTTCCGACTGCATTTTGCCTAAGCTATCTCAATAATATATTTTTAGATTTTTTCTCATACAGAGTAAAATACCCTATTTATTTAAAACTTAATGTATTTCTAAAGGATTATTGTATAAAAATATGAGGTTTCTGTACTCTTTTTCTATTTAAATTTTCACTGTGCCAAATTTCATAGTCCTCCGTCTGCGTAATTTTCATAAAAAGAGGTATAAGTATAAGTGAACCAAACACTTTATGTGTTTGGTTCACTTATTAATATACAACGAGTAACATAATTAACGCAAGACCTCATACACCCCATTAAAGTATTGAGTTAAAAGCATAATACGATGACCAAAACAATTTTTTTTTAAGCTAACTGATATTATTAAGGAAAACGTGTCGACCCAAGCATTACTTTATGCATTTAAAATTGAGTCTAATTTCTTCTGGAATAAGACTGAATTTTCTTTGGCTCAATCAGTGGTAGGTATGTCAAAATACATGATAAAAAAAAACTAATATTAAAAGTTACTGAAATCGATTCAGTAGTCAATTAGAAACAAACTACTTTCAGGTCTTGCGTCCATTCAGTTACACCTTGTAGTAGATAATAACAATCTTGGTGGACCAGTCAGCGTCGTAGAAAATAAAATATCGGCCCGAACAGACAGACTGTTCAAAATGATCTAAACAACTACGAAAATTTAAATTTAAGTCAATGATACAAGGAATGTTTCAGAATGTACACCATACACGACACGTGTCATTTCTAACAAGAACTTTATCGAATAGTGTATTTTACTCTATACGAGAAAACATATAAAAATATATTATCGAGATAGCTTAAGGTGAATGCGCAGTGGTAGAGCGCGAAATTCAAATTTTGTTACGTTTTTTGCAATTTTCAGGTGAGTGTCAGCTTGTTACTTGATCAAAATATGATTTGCGACTATAACATGTACGTATTTACAGATTTATAATCATTAGAATCAATAATACATCTTTCTAAGTTAGATTTCTTCCACAAGCACTTTTCCATAAGAAATTTGTTCTTATGGAACAAATCTAACTTAGAAAGATGTATTATTGATTCTAATGATTATAAATCTGTAAATACGTACATGTTATAGTCGCAAATCATATTTTGATCAAGTAACAAGCTGACACTCACCTGAAAATTGCAAAAAACGTAACAAAATTTGAATTTCGCGCTCTACCACTGCGCATTCACCTTAAGCGAAATGCAGTCGAAAAATGTTAATTTTAGTTCATAAAACAACAAAATAAATTATAAAATACAATTAAAAGATTTCAGTTTTTTTTATCTGTTTTTGAACACTATGAAATAGTCGCCGCCATGTTATTTCGTCATACGGCATGTCAACTGAGCAACTTTGTACTTTTATTATTTTCGTAACCAAAGTAATTTTTATTTAAATTATATTTTGCATTCAGGAACAGCACACCAACGATAAGTAGTAATAACTCATTTTTTAAATGATAACAATTGTCATACAAAATATCAGCGCATTTGTTTTTAGCAAACTGACGTCATACCCACAGAGCAATATGGCGTCTACTGCGTCCGGCGTTTTCGTCAAATTACGCGCGAAATTTGAAAATGTAAAATTTTAATGCATTTTTATGGCACTAATCGATTAAATAAAAAAATTGTTTCTTTTTGTGGTTTATTAGCACTGTAAAATCTAATTAAGCCACTTTTCAAAAATGAGTGTAATACCCTATTGAGATAAAGTTTAATTTTCTTAGTTATTTAGATAATTTTGTTGAACAGTCAGTTCGTCTCGATATTATTGACGCTGACTGTCCATGCGTCCATCCTATTTCAACAGATACGCATCAGCTCCATTTAAAATTTTGGTATACAACCGGTAAGACTGGAAGCCAACCCGGTTAGTTGTGTTAGCTAGGCAGATAATGACACTCACCGAAGTCCCTCCTGATAATTAGGACCTCCTCTTCTAACAAAGATAGTGATGTTGTACTGAATGAGCGCGTCTTTGTACGTCTCCATCGCGGTGATGATGCCTCGGAACGTGTCGGCTACGTTCGTGAAGTTTGCTATACCTCCTCCGATGATCAGGACCTGGGAGAATGGAGATTATTAGAACAATGCATAATCAGCAGAGAACGGATATTCGGATGCGTATTTAACTAAAGATAATTTTTACACGCTTTATATTAGCTTCACTTGTATGTTTGTAACCGACTCCTTTGAGTGCGATTTTGGCCCACTTTAAACGGTCAGATTTCATTTAAACTTTGTAAACTTGTCGAGGACCGATGACAATTCAATAACGCGATGCTGGGACACACGCCTCCTCTCCGTGAGAGGGAGTGGGCTCTGAGGTTGGTAGATGTCACATGTCTTCGATTTTTTTGTTCTAGGACATGTCGGTTTCCTCACAATGTTTTCCTTCACCGTTTTGAGAGCAGTGGTGTTGAAATAATTGACACAAAGTAATGTGCCTGACTGGGTTGGTAAGGTAATATCACGACTGTTTTGCTAAAAGATGTTGTGGCGACATCTACAACGCTATATACGAACTACGCACACTGACGTCACAGAAAATCCTGCATCGCGCAAGCAGAGTTTACCTCGAAACTAACATATACACAACGAGTAACATAAATAACGCAAGACCTCATACACCCCAATTAGAGTATTGAGTTAAAAGCATAATACTCGTACGATGACCAAAACTATTTTATTTTAAAGCTAACTGACATTATTAAGAAAAACGTGTCGACCTAAGTATTACTTTATGCATTTGAAATTGAGTCTTTTTTCTTCTGAAATATGATTGAATTTTCTTTGCCTCAATCACTGGTAGGTATGGCAAAATACACACTTAACTAAAAAAAAAACTTATATTAAAAGTTACTGAAATTGATTCAGTAGTCAATTAGGAACAAACTACTTTCAGGTCTTGCGTCCATTCTGTTACACATTGCATACAACGTCCCGACATCAACTGTCGGTCAGTGGCCCACCAGACACAACACACGTCTGGTCGGAAGTTACTCCCTTTTCTGTAGAGGTAAGTGAACTCTACACCCTGTTCCTCATGGCTTTATAAGGTAGTTTGAGGTAAAAAAAAAAATATAACTAGCATAGACAAGCACGATATTTAACAACACTCTCACTAGGTTCAATTATGATTGGGAAGCAAACGGAAAAACGTATAACGCCAAATAAATTTGGATGACAGCAAGAGAATGACAGTGAACTTAAAGTATGTCGGAATAACATTCACTACAACAATGACATCCACAGTGTTAGTGACTAAGTGGCTCCAAGTTTTGGGCATAAACTCTTTTTGGTGAATCTAGTCGACATTTTTTTCTATACAAACTTCGGGAGTATATTACTCCACTGTTCGACAATGTACATCAAAAATTTAACATGGTATGGGTTTGGCTCATTATTAATATTGTCTGTATGGAAACAGAATACTAAAATAAAAACCTGTTAAAAAGTTATAAGCCAACAAAGATTCTTTTTTCTTGATACTTTAACCTAACTTTGGGCGTGTTTAAGTAATAAAAGAAGTGTAAAATCTCGAAAACCAAGTCGGTACCGACAAAGTTCAATTATCGAAAAGTTCAATAAACTTTATTGGTCATTGATTTATGCATTGGCTTTTTCATAAAACCCGATCTTCCGAAGGCCTTTACTTAATTTTTTTAAGCGCCTGTTTTACTATAAATGATCCTGCATCTCACTCAATAACGTTGTGCGTGTAGACTAGCCTCTAACTTCTCATCACTAATACTATCTCTATCGGACACGAAGCCTGGTGAGTCAGCGTGCTTTTTAGCCAGGCCCACCAGTGTAGATTCCCCTTAAAGTTCAGATATCTCAGACCTGTCAGTGTTTATGTCTTACCTTCCCGTTGGGATGCTTCTCCCTGCACATGAGACTGAAGATCGTCTTAGCATAATCTGCAGTCTGCATCTCAGTGGGTGCGCCGGAGTACTCGCCGTAGTTGGCCAGCTCGGCCGCGCCGCCCAGCTCGCAGATCGTGTCCGTGTACACGACTGACGCACCACCGCCCGCTACCATTGTCCAGATACGACCGGACTTGTTCAGGATTGTTAGCTGGGGAACAAAGGAAACAGAAATCATATTAAATGTATGGCATCTTCTGGGCACGCTCGATCCATCATAGACCTCATCAATCGATTCCTATCAGGCGTGATCGGGGTCAAGAGCAGGCCCATTTAGTACCTAATAAAAAAAGATAACAAAAATAAAAAAACATTTTTAATGAATGCATAGTACAGTCGAACAAGCTATTTGGTATACAGGCAGCTAGCTTAATATAGAAGCAACTTTTAACAATGCTGTATTCACAGCATTGTCGTGCTCGTGTTGAATAGTCAATTCATTACTAGAATAGTCAACTAGCTTCAACTTTCCAACTGGTCGACTTTTTGACAGTTCAAAAGTGCCTGTAAATGGTGTAATTGAAATAAATGCTTTGAGTTTGAGTTTTACTTTCTTTTAAGTAGGTGTGTAAAAATTAATACTGCAAGTGCAGTGGAAAGATTGAAGACCTATAAATTTTTGCCTGTATACCAATTAGCTTGTTCGACTGTACCTACCTACAGTTACGCCCTGTATTCTATTTAACTATAAAATGTGCGGGGTTTAAGTTTGAGTAATTATACTCCAAATTTATTAACATGATATTTTGCTGCTAGAACAATATGGCCAGTCTAAACACAAGCTCTCCGAACTAAGGCGTTTGTTACTCAATCACGCAAAAACGGCTGAACGGATTTGGATGAAATTTGGCACACAGATAGTTTATAACCTGGAATAACACATAGGATACTTTTTATCCCGGTACATTCCCGTGGGATGATTGTCGACCTCCTAGACAACATTTTGTAAAATCATAAGCAGAGATCGGATATTCGGATGCATATTCAGCTAAAGTTGAGATGTTGGCTAACATGGAATGCGCTTTTGTATCGAAAAATCTTAATTTAGGTAAGTCATTTGTTTATTCTTTGTTTTAACTAATACAAACATCTGAATAGTTATGCAATCCAAGAATCCCGGGGTTTTTAATAAATATTACAAATAATATATAAAGCCGCTTCCATACTTTCATAGCTAAAAATTATCTTTAGGTAAATATGCATCCGAATATCCGACCTCTGATCATAAGTTAAAAAAAAACAGACATACCTTCAAACTAGCTCCACTCTTCGCATCCAAATCAGCGATATGAGCCTCCTCAGGATAGGCATCCCTTCCGAAGGGAGGGGGGAATGTCACCTCCCCCCAGTTCTTAGCGCAGATGAAGTCCGCGGTCTGGTCGAGCTTGGCAGCCAGGTCCAGGAGATAGATCCTCTCGTTGGTGACGACTATGGGGTTAATCTCCATGTAGGTGAAATATAAGTCCACGTAGACCCGGTATAGGGCGAGAATGAAGGTGGTTAGCAGTCTGTGGGAGAGAAAAATGTGGTTATAAAGTATCTACTTACAGTCAGTTACAGAAATGAACTTTAACTTTTAAGGTGAACCTAGTCTACATTTTTTGCATACAAACTTCGGGAGTGTTTTACTCCACTGTCTGACATGGCACATCCAAAGTAAAATATGATATCGTTTTGTCTCATATTAATATTGTCTGTACGGAAACAGAATTCTAAAATAAAAAGCCATTAAAAAGTTAGGAGCTAACAAAGATTCGTTTTTCTTGATAATTTTACTTAACTTTGGGCGAGTTTAAGTAATAAAAGAAGTGTACAAATCTCCAAAACCAAGTCGGTAACGACAAAGTTCAATTATCGAATAGTTCAATAAACTTTATTGGTCATTGATTTAGGCATTGGCTTTATCATAAAACCCGATCTTCCAAAGGATTTTTCTTAATTTTTTCGCAATGTTTTTACTATAAAAGATCTTGCAGCTCACTCAATAACGTAGTGCATGTAGACTAGCGTCTAACTGCTCATCACTGATACTATCTCTGTCGGACACGAAGCCTGGTGAGACAGCGTGATTTTTGCCCAGGCCCACCCGTGAGTTCGAGCCCGCGACTAGGTTCCCCTTAACTTTTAAAGCCGTGAAGTCGTCGTTAATGACTGCAGAAAGCAATATTAGACTCGATTTTAATCGTTGTTTAATTTTAAATAATGAAGTGTCAAACGAGGTAATCTTTCGCAGTTTTTGTTGCACAAAGCAGCAAGCGCTATTAGCGCTCAAGTATTCAAAGGGGTTAAATTAAATTAGCTACCGACGTGTTGGGTATCCAAACCGAAAATGAATGAAAAAAATATATTTATTTCATTATTACAACTTTGTTCAAAACTTTAAATGACACTTTGACATGTACATTAAGGCACGGTTCCTATAGACACAAACGGATCGTTCTGCTTATTAATGGTAGCATTTTTTATTTCCAAGCTGGGCAAATAAATAGTTTTGTAAGCTAACTTTACCTGTCATAGCTACTTCCAAATAGCGGGTCTACTATGCGAAAGTATTTAGTATTTGCTTTATCTATACTAATTTTGTAAAGAGGAAAGATTTGATTGTTTGTTTGCATTGAATAGGCTCCGAAACTACTGAACCGATTTGAAAAATTATTTCACTGTTGGGAAGCTACACTATCCCCGGATGACATAGGCTATATTTTATCCCCGTATTCCCACGGGAACGGGAACTACGCGGGTGAAACCGGAGAGCGCTGCTAGTTATCGATAAAGATACAACGAGTCTTAATTTTAACCTACAGCTGTCTATAAATTATAGGAATCGACCGATATGTTATGGTTTTGAAATTCTTAAAAAATTGTAAGTTTCACGAAAAATTACTATCAAAATAATAGTTTAAAAAACTAAAAAACACGCTTTAAAAACCAAACTAAAAAAGGAGAAAATAATTTAATTCAATTAAAAAGCGTGGAGTGCTTGACATTAATTGATTATAAAAATACCTCAAAAAGCACCCCACGCTTTTTAATTGAATTAAATTATTTTCTCCTTTTTTAGTTTGGTTTTTAAAGCGTGTTTTTTAGTTTTTTAAACTATTATTTATTTTCTATTTTTTAGTTCTGCTAACTACAAAACGTGATTTTTTTTATTATTTTTTTTCTCAATTTTTTTTTATTATTGAATTGTCATCGGTCCTCGACAAGTTTACAAAGTTTCAATGAAATCTGACCGTTTAAAGTGGGTCAAAATCGCGCTCAAAGGAGTCGGTTACATACAAACAAACAAACACACAAACAAACATACAAGTGAAGCTAATATAAAGCGTGTAAAAACAGCTGACCGATTGCGGTTCTTCGCCCATCGAATTCGACACTGTAACAAGTCTATCCGACTAAACAGACAGCTGTGCTGCTGGCGAGTTTGTTCCGCTACTTCTTCTTCCCAGCTAAAGCACTGGGAAGTGGTGACGGGTGGGCGTTTTTGAGGGGACTGTCTTATGTATTTTGACGTTCGAAAAGTGCTGATTCTCTGAATAAATGACTTTTGATTTTGATTTAGAACGATGAAGATTTTATTTATTTTGTTTGAATGAATTAATCCTGGCCGGTCAGACAAAATAGACTCTCCAAACTTTCGCCTCATGTCACCATTTGGTTCCTAAGCAATGTTACTGTGCAGTCTTCTGCGCAAATTTCGGAGCGGTCAGGATTCACTGTTTTAAAATTATTGTTACCTTTTCATCGCCGCTGATTTGATATTTTTGAGCAGTATCCGCTCAATATCTTCACCAGACGGGAAGGTGTCTACTGGAACCTGGTGAAACGAAATATAAATCAGTTAAAACATGAGATAATGGTTTTAAAAGTAATCGCTAATATACGGGCGTCGGGAATCCCAGGCTGATTCCCGGCCACCGTAGGCGCGGGCTTGCGGACGGCGAGTAATGGGTAGCTCGCTGTCCGGTAAGGACCAAGCCCGGGTCGACGGCGCGTTGTGTTCCACGCGCGCCTCAAAGAGATGTCAGCACCAACTGGTGGGGTCCGCAAGGGCCGATGCCTGCCAGGGGTGCGGGTTGTTCGAAAGAGATACCGCGGCCTCTGGCACACAGGCAATTGAGGGAACACGGGTGGGTTTTAGTCAGTAAAAGTCTGACACGAAGAGAGCGGGTGATGATTTGATGATTTCCCACCCAAAAAAAAAATCGCTAATATACAGGAAAAGTTTTTATTCAGTGCGCAAACTTTAACCATGAATTCAGCATACCATTCCAGACCCCACAGTGAAGAAATTTTTCGTCGGTGTTACAAAAAAAAAGAAAGCTGTTTCATAGAAAAGTGCAATACCTACGGGGTCAAAATGTATGGAACAGCTGTTTTATTTTTGTATAACCGACGAAAAATTTCTGCGCTGTAGTATCTAGAATGGTGCCGTATGATGGAATAACATGGCGGCCACTATTTCATGGTGTTCAAAAACAGATTAAATAAACTGAAATCTTTGAATTGAATTTTAATTTTTTTTTTGTTATTTCATGAACTAAAACTAACATTTTCCGACTGCATTTTGCCTTAGCTATCTCAATAATATACTTTTAGATTTTTTCTCTTATAGAGTAAAATACCCTATTAGAGCATTGAGTTAAAAGCATAATACAATAACTAAAACATTTTTTTAAAGCTTTTGTTATTATTAAGAAAAACGTGTTGAACATTACGCATTTAAAATTGAGTCGTATAGCCTTGGAATAAGACTGTATTTTCTTTGGCTCAAACGGAGGTAGGTATGACAAAATTCATAATTTTGGAAAAAAAATACCCATTTTAAAAGTTACTGAAATCGATATAATGAAACTACTTTCTAGTCTTCCGTTTATTCTGTTACATCTTCTGTACAGACAATCGAAGTTGACAGTCTTGCACTATTTGCTTCATAATCTTATTCACTTGACTATTCGAAGCTAACAGAATGTTCAATGTTTTTCTTTTAAAATAAAGTCACGTCACCTCAAGATGTAGCGCCAAGGCGTCGACATCTCCTACGTCCATTCCCCCCTGGTATTGGACGGGATCGTGACAAGTCAAGAAACACAAGTCGAGGTCTAGAAAAGGATGGGAGGTGACGGGTTTTTGGGGGGACTGTCTATGTATTTTGACTTTCGAAAAGTGCTGATTCTCAGCCTAATTTGAATAAATGCCTTTTGATTTTGTTGGGTGTCTCACCTCAAGACGGAGTGCGAGGGCGTCCACGTCTCCAACATCCACTCCTCCTTGGTGATGGAACAGGATGGTGTCGGAGCGTCTGCCCGACATAATGTTAAGATACATCTCTTCGTTCTGTGAAAAAAAATAAGATGAAAGAAGTTTGAGTATTCGTTTATTTATTTATTTTATTATTTATGTACACACAGTAAAATACATAAAAATTACAGCATAAACTCTCTCTCTCTCTCTCAAACTGTCTCTCCCTCTCTTTCTCAATCTCTCTCTCTCTCTCAAACTGTCTCTCTCTCTCTCTATCTCTCTCTCTCTCAAACTCTCTCTCTCTCAAACTCTCTCTCTCTCTCTCTCTCAAACTCTCTCTCTCTCTCTCTCAAACTCTTGGGCGTTGTTTTTATTTTTATTTTTAATGGGATAAAAAACAGCTACAATATACATCTTAATACTAGAAGTCTTTTAATAATAAGTGTTTGATAATATTGCAGCCCACAGCATTATCGACATATTAACATGCAATATTCAAAAAGATTGGTGTCACTAGGTGGCGCTATACATTATTAAATAATTCATGTTCAAAGGTAAACCTCAATGGTATATTACAATTACTGAAACATTACTTAAACTAAATAACTGCCTAAAAGAAAAACAAGAGAGTGTGTGTGTGTGTGTGTGTAATAGCTTTTAACTGACTTAAAACAAAGGAACAGGGTCTCAGTTCGGTAGTATTTTTTATAATGTTTGTTACCTCGGGACTACGTCATTTATAAACCGATTTGAAATATTCTGTTTTTGTTTGAAATGGGAATAAAAAGCAACTGACGTCCAAAAAACACTACAAATTGAGAAAAAAAAAACTTACATTTCGGCAGTCGGTTACAAAACAAAAGAAAACAAAATTTTTCAAACCTGCTTAAAAATTACGGAGTTCTGAGATAGCAAACATAATAATAAAAATACCACCGAATTGAGAGCCCCCTTTTTTTGAAAGCGGTTTAAATTATCTCAAGATTGTGTTGATGTGTGTGAGAACATAAAATTAATCAAAAGTTTATTTAGCTAGGTTGTATGCTGGTCAGGGACCCACTATGGGGATAAGTGGAAGGTCAAAATTCCCCTCCCTCCCCTTCCCCCCTCCTTCCTTCCCTTTTCCCTCCTTGGTGGTGGCTCAGAATTTCCCTTTTTTCAAAACGTCCCTTTCCCAAAATGTCCCTTTCTCAAAATGTCCCTTTCCCAAAATGTCCCTTTCTCCAAATGTCCCTTTCTCAAAATGACCCTTTCCCAAAATGTCCCTTTCTCCAAATGTCCCTTTCCCAAAATGTCCCTTCCTCAAAAAGTCCCTTTCCTAAAATTTCCCTTTCCCAAAATGTCCCTTTCCCAAAATGTCCCTTTCTCCAAATGTCCCTTTCTCAAAATGACCCTTTCCCAAAATGTCCCTTTCTCAAAAAGTCCCTTTCCCAAAAAGTCCCTTTGTCAAAATTTCCCTTTCCCAAAATGTCCCTTTCTCAAAATGTCCCTTTCCCAAAATTTCCCTTTCCCGAAATGTCCCTTTCTTAAAATATCCCTTTCCCGAAATGTCCCTTTCTTAAAATGTTCCTTTCACAAAATATCCCTTTCTCGAAATGTCCCTTTCCCAAAATTTCCCTTTCCCGAAATGTCCCTTTCCCGAAATGTCCCTTTCTTAAAATGTCCCTTTCACAAAATATCCCTTTCTCGAAATGTCCCTTTCTCAAAATGTCCCTCCCTTTCATACGACAGCTACGTGTTTAAGTAAAACATTTGCTAAAAATAAGGTTTTAGTGACAGAAACGAATCGCTGTAAATTTGACTCCACGCAGTCTTGTCTGCCCTACACCTAGAGTGTAATTTAGAATCGCGTAGGCGCGGAGGGGCGAGGCGGCCCGCGACCTTAGGAGCAGGTGGTAAACGTTAAACCATCTGCGACGATAAGCTCGCGTGGGACGGCCGAAGCCATGACAGAGACCATGCCTGCTGCATGTTGCATGCTCGCTTGTATGCTGCATGATTGCTTGCATGCTGCTACATTTTGGGAAAGGGACATTCTGAGCTTGAGTCAAGTGGAAGGAGGGCAGGGAGACCTATGCAATGGGACAATGGGACACACCACAATTAACCTATTACGGTCCCACTACTGGTACAAAGGCTTACTTCTGAGAGGAATTGGGGCATAATCTACCACGCGGACCCGTAATGGGTTAGTAGCTGTCACATGTCTTCGAATTTTTGGTTCTAGGATATGCCGGTTTCCTCATTATGTTTTCCTTCACCGTTTTGAGAGCAGTGATGATTAAATTAAATACACAAAGTGAACTGCCTGCCTGGGTTCAAGCTAGTCGTAAGTCTCTAGTCTGCACTAGGACACAAACGGCATATAACAACAACACTTACGGCGTCATGCTTGACAAAGGGCTCCACAATGAAGTGCCTGAGCTTGCCGGTGGCTGCCCCGACCTGCTGCTCCTTGCCGATGTGTTCACTAAGCCACTTCCTCACGTCTGTGGCTGTCTTGTTCACTCCCACCAGCCCTAACTTGCCGCGACGTTTGATCAGCTGGTCTGGTTTCACTACCAGTTGCTGTGGAAGAGAAATAAGAAGTTTCAAATATATCCAACATGCAACTTAATTAGCCCAAGTCCTCTTAGACCACAATTCATCATCATCATCATCATTTCAGCCGAAAGACGTCCACTGCTGGACATAGGCCTCCCCCAATTTGGGGGGGTTTGCTATATTCACCACGCTTGGCAGGCGGATTGGCGATCGCAGTATGGTGGTAAAATGCATTGAGAACGCTGCTGCCCATTCTCTAGTAAGTCCCTTAGTCGCCTCCTACGACACCCACGGGAAGAGATGGGATGGTGCTATTCTTTACGTCCGGCACCACACGGAACCACACTTAGGACCACAATTAGGAGTATTAAAAGCACAATAGAATGACAAAAACTTTTTTTTTAAAGCTATCTGTTATTGTTAAGAAAATCGTGTTGACTCTTATGATGGTATGCATTTAAAATTGAGATATAGGTATAATAGTAATTTAATGGGATTAAATGTACTCGGAGAGTGGTTGTATTGGTGATTCAAAATTATTATTATAATTCTGTAAAACTGTTTCTGCCCCAAAGAGTCAAAAGTAGAGAAAAATTGGTCGTCATGCTTGACATCGTAGACTTTTGTCGACTGAAGAAAAGAAACATTCTGCTCTTCAGTTTTACAACGCCGAGCTTAACACGGTAGAAATCTTTCTACAATATGTCATTTTGTCTATTCTTCCGTCGACAAAACCCATTTCTACGGTGGTCATGACACGCGGGGTAGAACCTAGGACCGCACGAGTAACAGTTACACATGAGATAGTCTACTTTACTAACGAAGTAATAATAGGCCATTCTAGATCAGCCAAATAGAAAACAGTGACTCGTCAATGTATTAAACGTATTTAATAGATTCACGAGTCACTATTGATAAATTGCTTATGACATTTATTTCATCATAGGAATCAGATATTTCACAGATAATGACAAGTTGTTTTTGTATTCCTCGCTTTGATAACAACATTAAATTATAATAATTATCAAGAAAGTTATTTAAAGATATCAGGAATGATATGTGATTGTTTATCTGATATTAAATCAAACGAGGCATCACTACGTCAAAATCGTTTGTAATGTCAGTGATTTGCATATTTATAATTAAATGTAAACAGTTCGCTAAGTTATCTCATATCTGTTGAGGTTTGATGTTATTTGGCCAATAAAACTTCGGCTTGACGAGGTCAGTTGTACTGTTGTAGTTTCTACCCTCAATAATTATTGTAAAAAGTAGAGAAAAAATGGTCGTCATGATTGACATCGTAGACTTTTGTCGACTGAAGAACAGAAACATTCTTCTCTTCAGTTTTACATCGCCAAGCTTAACACGGTAGAAATCTTTCTACAATATGTCATTGTATCTCTTCTTCCGTCGACAAAACCCGTTTCTACGGTGGTCATGATACGCGTGTTGGGGTCGAAGCTAGGACCTCACGAGTAACAGTTACACATGAGATAGTCTACTTTACTAACGAAGTAATAATAGGCCATTCTAGATCAGCCAAATAGAAAACAGTGACTCGTCAATGTATTAAACGTATTTAATACATTCATGAGTCACTATTGATAAACTACTTATGACATTTATTTCATCAAAGGAATCAGATATTTCACAGATAATGAAAAGAAGTTGTTTTTGTATTGCTCGCTTTGATAACAAAAATTAAAATAATGACCAACAAGTTATATAAAGACATTAGGAATTATTTGAGTTCGTTTATCTGATATGAAATGATACGATTTATCACTACGTCAAAATCGTTTGTAATGTCAGTGATTTGCATATTTATAGGTTAATGTAAATAGTTGGCTAAGTTATCTAATATCTGTTGAGGTTTGGTGTTTTTGGCAAATAACGTTTTGTCTTGTCGAGGTCAGTTGTTCGAATTTTTACGATGGTATCACTACGTCAAAATCGTTTGTAATGTCAGTGATTTGCATATTTATAGGTAAATGTAAATAGTTGGCTAAGTTATCTAATATCTGTTGAGGTTTAGTGTTATTTGGCAAATAACGTCTTTTCTTGACAAGGTCAGAAGTTCTGCTAAAGGCGCACCGAGATTCACTATTGGCACTAATTGAAATGTGGCGGCTCTGACTAGAATGGGTGGCTAGATTGAATGAACAATTGCGTTCGTTTGATCCCTTGCTGCATCATTATTATTTAACCTTTACTTGTGCAATTAGTATGTAAGATATTTAAGGATATACTCTATATATCGTACGTTAGAAACACGATTACGTGTAGTTGCCAAAAAAGTAGAAAATAATTTAATTCTATTAAAAAGCGTTGGGTGAAAATACCTCAAAAAGCACCCCACGCTTTTTAATAGAATTAAATTACTTTCTACTTTTTTAGTTGGGTTTTTAAAGCGTGTTTTTTTAGTTTTTTAAACTATTATATATGTTCTATTTTTTAGTTCTGCTAACTGCATAAGCGTGGTTTTTCAGTTTTTTTTTTCTATTTTTTTAAATTATTGAATTGTCATCGGTCCTCGATAAGTCTACAAAGTTTAAATTAAATCTGATCGTTTGCAGTGGGTCAAAATCAAGTCCAAAAAAGGAGTTAGTTACAAACAAACAAACACACAGGTGAAGCTAAGAAAAGTGTGTTAAAAAAATCCAAAGTAATCTCTAGAAAATATACTAAACATTTAATCTCTAGATAAATATTTCACGGAAGGTCATCAGTTTTTAAATAATAACAAAACTACATTTTTCTATAATACATACGTTTAACGTTTTCAAAATGTGTATTTGTTTTAATAACATGAAGGAAATAACTAAATTAGCGCGCGAACCGCCGATTCTAGCCAGAGCCACCTCGCTTCAATTAGCGCCAGAAGCTTACGCTTTACAAGTCTACGATTTACAGTGTGTCCTCAAATATCTTTCATATTTGAGATTGCATATCCAAAGGTTAAGTAATCACTATACAGCAAGGGATCAAACGAACGCAATTATTAATTCAATCTAGCCACCCATTCTAAGCCAGAGCCGGCACGCTTCAATTAACACTAGAAGCTCGGCGCGCCCTTAACAGTACAACTGACCTCGTTAAGACTATATGTTATTTGCCAAATAACACCAAACCTCAACAAATATTACATAACTTACCCAATTATTTACATAATTACCTAAAAATATGCAAATCACTGACATTACAAACGATTTTGACGTAGTGATACCTCGTTTGATTTAATATCAGAAAAACAATCATAAATCATTCTTTAAATAACTTTCTTGATCATTATTATAATTTTGTGGTGTTATCAAAGTGAACAAATCAAAAACACCTTCTTGTCATACGTCATTTTTCAATAGTGACTTGAAAAGGAACAAAAGTTTTTAAATTCGTTTGTAAAGTAGACTACCTCGAATCATGTACGACAGCTACACGTACGGTCCTAGGTTCGACCCCAGCGTACCACCGCACCATAGAAACGGGTTTTGTCGACGGAAGAATCCACAAAGTGACAGATTATAGAAATATTTCTACCGTAGCGTTTATCCGGCGCGGGCTGGCAACGTCGCATTTCAAGTGGTTTTTCGTGGTTATCTCATTAAGTTTTAACCAAAGTACCTACAATTTTTATCAGCCAAACACTAGATCGTTGGTATTTATAAATTTTTTGGCTATTTTTTACAGTTATTTTGGTATTTACTATACTCCATTTGAAATAAGATTACATATTTAAACAAACCTTTTTTTACAGTCAGTTCAACCGATTCTGACTTCTATACCGTAGGCATAAGGATGACATTAAAAGCAAAAAAGTAGTTACAATACCAACTGTTTACTGCAGCTGCCATTTGTTATGCCAACAATGCAATAGAAGTCAAAATCGGTTGATCGGACTGTAAAAAAGGTTTAGTTTAATGTCTAATCTTATTTCAAATGGAATACAGTAAAAATCGACATGCCGTCAATTATTTTCTATTTGCAATACTTATTACGATTAAATGTTTTTATTTAAGAGTAAATGTTAAAAATAATTATAAATACCAACGAACTAGTGATTAGCTGAAAAGAAAATTTGTACTTTGATTTATATTTAACGAAAAACCACTATACATGCGATGTTCCAGCCTGCGCAAGATGAATGCTCACAAGCACGGTGATGTCAAAACTGAAGAAAATAAATGTTTTTATTCTTCAGGCCACGAGCCACTGGGCTACCAATGCTTTTAACTTAAAAATAATTGAAACTAAATAGTCCTTACCTCCTTGGTGAGCCATGGATTCTTCCCAAGCTCGTCCTCCCAAATGGTGCCCTGTTCAAAGGTAGCGAAGCGACACGGCACTAACGCAGTACCGGCTGCTATGTGCCTGAAAATAAATTTTATATTGCAATTAATATTACGATTTTACATAATTTTCTTCCTAGATTTTTGTTGAGAGTGGTCTGTGTCCAGTAGGAGACGTTTCTCCGCTGATTTGATGATGATGATGATGAAGTAAAGTCAAAGTCAAAGCATTTATTTCAAATAGGCACTTAAAAGGCACCTTTGAACGAATAGATTCTAGTCGCCCCTTCCAAAATGTAGTTTCGTATGGAGAAGAATGGGCAAGAAACTCCACCGTTACTCTTTTAAAATGTTTTAAGTGCAATATTTAACATAGTACATTCATTATATGATTATGTGTGAAAACCATGCACCCAGCATAAAATTACCATACAAAAATAGGTAAAAAGAACGACATTGAAGCAATACAGATAAATTAATTCTATGATAGATACATGGTGCTCACACATTTACAAACACTGTAAAAGTAAGTATACGATTTTCCTAGAATATTAACAAGTAATGAGTCAGTGTGTGAGTTAAAGTAATCACTGAGTGTAAATCAACGTCACAAAAAATACAAAGTCTTACAAGGAACTAGTGCTAGTTGTCATAATGGCAAATTTAATGTTTTTGTGTTTCGTAATGTTAATTACCTACTATTGTATAGAATCATTTTCTTCTAACCTAACAGACAGCTGTGCTGCTGGGGAGTTTGTTGCGCTACTTCTTCTCAGCTAAAGCACTAGGAAGTGGTGAAGGGCAGGCGACTGTCTTATGTAATTTTGAGGTTCAAAAAGAGCTGACGCTCAGCCTAGTTTGAATAGATGACATTTGATTTTGATTATTGAACCTCCTGCATTTTTTGAACACATTTAAGTTAAAAATACTGTAGTTTCTACATGTCTAAAAATACTTTCCTGATATCATCATAATTTAGATAATTTACTCATAATTATATTACAATCCATCTTAAATATTTATACAACAGTTTTGAATAAACACAATGAAATGATAAAAACTCTGTGTTGCCATCTGACAATAAAAAGTCACATTATGCAATCGCAATTTGAATTTTTAACAGACTAAAAAAAAAGAGTCGCAGTTTAAGATCCGGCTCGAGGGACCAATTTGTGCGATGGGTCCCACAGTACGCTGGATTGGAGGGTGGAAATACAACAAAACGATAGTGAGTGTGAAGATGGTAGACAATGGTGGAAGTACTTAAATAAAAATACTATATTTCACTGTAAAAGGTAGCGAGTACAGAAATCTACACAGCCTACTGTCTTGGAGGACCTTCTCCTTTTTTTTTACTGATTGAAGCCGACTCTAAATTATTGAGTAATTTATATTAATTTAGGAGCTAAGTGATACTAAAGGTTTATCAGTTTTAATTTTTAACCGTTGGAAAAAAAGGAGAAAGTTTAGCTGGTTCAGATCTGGCTCGAAGGACCAATTTGTGCGATGGATCGCAAAATGAGCTGGATTGGAGGGTAGAAATACGACAGGATACTAGTCGCTGAGTGTGAAGATGGACGGTAGACCATGGTGGAAGTACTTAGTAAAAATACTATATTCCACTGTCAAGCGTATACTGAAGTCTACTTATACTTAGCCTACCATATTATTTATTTTATTTTATTTATAATTTATTTTAGACTAGATTGTCCATAGAGTATTAGTAATATACTGAAACTTAGAAACTTCTCAATATTTTTCGCCAGCTAAAAATAAAAACTTGTTTGACGAACACTCAAAATTACTTAGTAATTTATATTAATTTAGGATTTAAAAGGTTTATTTTTAGCGTTTCAGTGTCTTTATTCGTCGGTTTGAAATGTTTAAAGCAACAATAGCAATAATTGCTTGCCGTACGAATTAATTGAGTACAGAACATACATACATAAACTGTATCCTTCTTGCTATGGATTTAAGCAGAAACTACAGAATGCTGTTGACACACAGAATTGAACTACAATTTGAAGATTGACTTACCTCTACCTATTTATACTGGGTGGTAAGGATTATTGGAGCACAAACTGAAACCATGAATTCAGCACATAACTCTAGACCCCAAGCGTTGAAATTTTTCGTCGGTTCTTCTCCATAGAGATCTACGTTTTGGAATTGGCGACTAGCTTCGACTTTCTGACTAACTGATCGACTTTTTGACAGTTCAAAAGTGCCTGTAAACGGTTTAATTGAAATAAATGCTTCGAGTTAACAAAAAAAAAAAAAAAACTGGAGTTTCATAGAAATTAGCCATACATACCTACGCGATCAAAATGTATGGCAGAGCTACGTTTTTTTCATCAGTTCAGCCGAAAGACGTCCACTGCTGGACATAGGCCTTCCCTAAAAGAAGGGTTTTGCCGTAATCACCACGCTTGGCAGGCGGGTTGGCGATCGCAGTATGGTGGTAAAATGCATAGAGAACGCTGCTAGCCATTCTCTAATAAGTCCCTTAGTCGCCTTCTACGATACCCACGGGAAGAAATGGGATAGTGATATTCTTTTACGTCCGGCAACACACGCAACTGTTTTTACGGAACTGAACGGTTTTTTTAATAACTGACGAAAAATGTCTACGCTAAGGGGTCTGGAATCATGTACTGTGGTCATGGTAACAGGTTCCACGTTGACAACCATGTCCCTGTGTCCTGTGTTATATGCCATCAGATATGCGATTGTCTTGTTGCCATCTAAGTACAGTAAAATCTTACCTATTAATGAGGTCCTTGCCGGTCGCCTCGTATATAGCTTTGGACGACATGTTTGTGTGTCTGTTTGTTTAACTGTTACTGTATCGTTGCGGCCCACGTCATAGGGATGTTAGTTTTAGCTGTGGACAAAAGAAAATTTAAATTTAGTTTATGATTTAACAAAAGATTGCTAGTTCTTAGAATCGAGCTACATAAGTATCTCTTCTTATCCGGTACGCTCTTGACAGAGCGATCGTGATCGTTACGTACTCGTAGCAGTATTGGAAGGGGCAGATGTGATGCACTTCACGACATTTCGCCACCGCTGCCTGCTAGAGGTCATCCTGCTGCATTCGTTAACCGAACCTCCAATGGCAGACTTGATCTGGTCAGTCCAACGCGTGGGTGACCTTCCGCGCGGTCTAGTGCCTTCTACTTTCCCTTGGACGACAAGGCGTTCTATGGACTGATTGTCACGCCGGGAAACATGTCCGAAGAATGTCAGGATGCGAGATTGTACTATAGAAAACAGACGCTGCCTGATACAGAGTTCTTGAAGTATCGAGACGTTCGTGCGAAACTCGGTCCACGAACGAGTGCATAAGTATAAACAGCCTATAATGTTCCCGCTGCTCGGACACAGGTCTCCTCTTGGTGGGAGGTACTGGGCCATTGCGGGTTGGTAGATGTCACATGTCTTAAAAATTTTGGTTCTAGTACATGCCGGTTTCCTCACGATCATTTCCTTCACCGTTTTGAGAGCAGTGGTGATGAAATAATTTACACAGAGTAAGGCGCCGGTCTGGGTTCGACCCATCTCGGCCGTCACCACTGGGCAACCACATTCTTTTTTAGATTTTTTGGAAGTGAAACTTCTATAAAGACGTGGGGTATTAGGATTTTTTTGTCACGAAAAACGTTACGGCGGGATGGAGGGGGTAGAACTTAAAAACTACTGGACCGATTTCAAAAATACTTGGAAGTTTTAGGGGCAGGTTTTCAAATTGGACCAGTATATTAACAATTTGCCCGTAAAACTTCAATTTAAAATTTTGGTGCGATTCGTTTTTCCACTTGTTGCATTTGTCCGTTGAAGTTTCACTTCTACTATGTGTCCCAGCACACACTTCGTTTTGTTTTTTTTTTTATTTTTATTTAGTGCACTAAACTGTGGGGTGATTGCGTAGCGCGCCAACAGTAGGACTGGCTTTCATTTTAACAGATCAAAAACATTAATTGCGTTATTTACGTTGTTGAGCAGACAAATTTCAAGATTTGAAAACCTGCTCAGGTATTTACAAATGACTTCGCCCTGGCGTGTAAATGTGGTGCTGTCCCACAAACAATGGGGCACTTAATATCTTGTCTAGCGTGTCCTGCACGCTACAGGATCTGCGGAAAGTGCCAAAATCGTAGCCAAATTCTGGCCTGACTGTATTTAGATCGCGAAACGCTAATGAGAAGAAGAAGCAACAAACCTTTAAAATGATTCAGGTTGATAGTGTGTTACAGCTCAGAATTATGTGACAGTCAGTAGTCAACTGTCAAGTTGTCTCAGTATATTTATAATTTATACACACTATTTAGGCACTATATATAAACAACAATGCGTGATTGACACACCATATACATTTTGAGTCAATGACCGGGTACCACTATAATAAAATAAATAATACATAACGAAAATTACTAATCAGTAGAGTATTAATAAGCATGTCAAATGTACAGGGAATCGCTCTGTCAAAGTTATTAAATTTCCTGGAATAAGGTAAGTTATATTAGCCACACGGGTCGAACGATCAGGTTAAGCTACGCTTGCCGCGGTTGTTCCGTGGATGGGTGACCATCTTTACATATCAAGACCCCTCCGTGCCTCGGAAAGCACATTAAGCCGTTGGTTCCGGCAGTCATTTGTGGATCTTTGACAGTCGTTACGGGTCGTCAGAAGCCCGAAAGTCAGACAGTAACATTACCCAGTAACTGGGTTGTGGAGGTCAGATAGGTAGTTCCTCCATGTAAAATACTGGTATTCAGCTGCATCCGATTAGACTGGAAACCGACCTCAACATGGTTGGGTAAAGGCTAGCCAGATGATGATGACAGTCATTTTACTATTGTATAGAATCAACAGGCAGCTGAGCTGGTGGACAGTTTTTTGCGCAACTTCTTTCCCTGAAGCACTAAAAAGTGGTGAAGGGCGGGCACTTTTTTTCTTTTTTTTTGTCGGGCATCTCGCGGTTGACCTTGAGAGGCCGTGACTTCTTAACCGGGCTTTCCTGGGGCTGCCATTAAGAGTTAACTTAACGCCACCAGCTAGGGCTTACAAACTATGCGACTGTGGGGTACGGGCCTCGGCTCAGGGCGTCACTGACAGGGGGACAGCTATTGGAGACAGGCTGGATCAAAATATTGGCATTATTATTATTAACTAGCTTTTGCCCGCGACTTCATACGCGTGGACTTTAGAATCAAGTAGATAATCATTTTTTTTAATAATATATAGCCTATTTTTTAAGTAAGACCTCTCGAAATACATAATTGAAAACTGCATTCAATTCCATGCAGTGGTTTTTGCGTGATGCGGTAACAAACATACAGACAGACAAAAATTCTAAAAACCGTTGTTTTGGCTTCTGTTGCTCTAATAAAGACCCCCCATACTATTTTTTCTTCAATATCTTTAATGTACAGACATCGGCCTGTTACAATTTTATTATATGTATAGATCGGGGAATTTAAAGCTACTGGCTCAGCTCCGGCGCGGGCTGGCGCTTCAACGAGCAAGGGTCGGTCGGGGAAGGTCGGGCGCGCCGGGGGACTGTCTTATGTAGATTAGACGAAAAAAATAATACAAAATCAATAAACCCGACTGCCTAAAAAGTGAACTTTAATTATAAAAGATGGAAACAAGAAACTTGTTTTAAAAGGATGACTATTAGCGGCACCGGTACAAATACTTTGTGTGGTGCAGTTTTAGGAGTTTTTTGTGCACAGAGGCACCGCACATCAGCAATACCATTTTCTATTCATTAAAAATCTTGTTAATTATAAACTCGACATTCACTTGATAACAACTACTTTAGTTTACACAAAGTTGACTTCACGTGTGGTTACGTGATAAAAAGTCATCGTAAGGACCGTTTTAGCGGTAAATTCAAAACAACGAAAAGTAAATTTGGTTTTAAACGTTTTTAATTGAGAAAATGTTTAGATGATAAATGGATTAGTTGTAGGTGTCCCATTACGACGCTTGTTGCTTACTATTTTTGGGGATGTCCAAACCACAAACATAAGAATGGCCGAAGCAAAAGCGTAGCAGCGCGCTTTCCCACTTTCTTCGCTGAGCCGAGAATTTTGCTTATTACACGCTTCATAATAGCTTCACTTGTATGTTTGTTTGTATGTTTATAACCGACTCCTTAGGGCGCGATTTTGACCCACTTTAAACGGTCAGATTTCATTTAAACTTTGTAAACTTATCGACGACCGATGACAATTCAATTATAAAAATAAAAAATTGAAAAAAAAAATAAAGTAAAAAAAAACCAACTGAAAAAATCACACTTTTGTAGTTAGCAGAACTAAAAAATAACCATCCTTCTTAATTGCCACTTGCCACCACGCTTTTTAATTGAATTAAATTATTTTCTCCTTTTTTAGTTTTGTTTTTTAAAGCGTGTTTTTTATTTTAGTATTTTAAAATATTATTTATTTTCAGTTGGTACTATAATTTGCATTAGTGCGAAGAGAGTGATGTTTTTAAAAGAGAGTTATGAATTTGTGACGATGACATGTCAAAGTTCTCCAAAACTAAAGTAAGATCGGTGTTTTCACCATCATTTAGAGAATTTATTCCGGAACGTCTGGCTTAAATTACTTTAATATTAAATATCCGTATTATTAAAGAAATCAAGATGTTTTGTTAAGTCGTTAAAACCGTGTGAAGCAGGGACGAGTCATTAGCTTGTTTGATATTAACCTTCTGGTATTTAAAGTGCTGCAGTATTAAAAAATTAATTAGTTTTAATTTAACAATTGAACTGACGAAGAATCATGACAAAATAAAGCTAGCTACCACATTTTACCTAGTAACAAGCATCTTAATTACATAGACACAAAAAAAAAACCTTAAAATTTCGAATTTAGAACGCGGCGCGGCCAGCGCCCGCGCTTCAACAATTGGTCGGCTGGTTCTCAAACGACTTCTGATTGGTCGCGCCGTGTGGTACGATCGCCTGATCCGATCTTGCTTGCGTCTACGTCATCGGGTCGAATCAGCTGAGGCGAGTAGAGGTAACGTAGGTACGTAATTGTGTGGGATGGCGGGTTTTCTTCACCGGTTTACGATGGCCGCGTGGTTGAGGACATTGCTCTTTTGCTATGGTGTTATTAAGCTGTTAGGAAAACTATGCAAGTATGTATATGAGTTGTGGTTCCTATGAATGTTTTGTTTTTACACGCTTTATATTAGCTTCACTTGTATGTAAACGACTCCTTAGAGCGCGTTTTTGACCCACTTTAAACGGTCAGATTTCATTAACTTTGTAAACTTATCGAGGACCGATGACAATTCAATAATTTAAAAAAAAAAATGAGAAAAATTTAAAAAAAGGAAAAAAAAAACACGTTTATGTAGTTAGCAGAACTAAAAAATAGAAAATAAATAATAGTTTATAAAACTAAAAAAACACGCTTTAAAAACCAAACTAAAAAAGGAGAAAATAATTTAATTCAATTAAAAAGCGTGGGGTGCTTTTTGAGGTATTTTTATAATCAATTAATGTCAAGCACCTCACGCTTTTTAATTAAATTAAATTATTTTTAAAGCGGGTTTTTTTAGTTTTTTTAACTACTTATATATTTTTTTTATGTATGACCACGCATAACTTTTTACAGAATACTCCGATTTTGATAATTCTTTTTTATTTGAAAGGGTATACTTACCCCGAAGTTGGTCGCATATAAATTTGGAAATTTTCAACTTCTTTTATTTTTTGTAATTTTTCCTTTATTTGTGTGCCCCTTGCTTTTTGCAAAATTTCGTGATTTTAGGTCGGGAACTACCATATAGGTTTTCGACCCAAAACCTATAGGGTACTTCCGGTCGACCTAGAATTATCAATTTTGGTTAAAAGCAAGGTCTTATAGCACAAGTAATTGGAAAATTCAGAAAAATAAAAAAGGTGAAAATTAAGGTAAATCTTGGTACTTACAAATTTTCGCGAAAATCTAAATTTGACCATATCTTTTTATCGTGTTGACGCAGGACTTTTTATACACCTAATAGGGACTATAGACCGCAATATCTGGTATAAATTTCAACTTGCTAGGTCCACCCGTTCCTGAGAAAATCGGTAATGACACAGGACAGACAGACGGACAAGAGAGTGATCTTATAAGGGTTCCGTTTTACCTTTTGAGGTACGGAACCGTAAAAACTAAAATTAGACTAATTTTACTGAAATAATAAATTAAAATATTAGCTAAACCATTGGTCCCCGACTCCCGGCTGTCATTTGTAAATCTTTGACTTTGTTTGTTGGTTTGTTTGTTTGTATGTTTGTATGTAACCGACTCCTTTGAGCGTGATTTTGACCCACTTTAAACGGTCAGATTTCCTTGAAACTTTGTAAACTTGTCGAGGACCGATGACAATTCAATAATAAAAAAAAATGAGAAAAAAAAATCAAAAACACGTTTTTGTAGTTAGCAGAACTAAAAAATAGAAAATAAATAATAGTTTAAAAAACTAAAAAACACGCTTTAAAAACCAAACTAAAAAAGGTGAAAATAATTTAGGTAATTCAATTAAAAAGCGTGGGGTGCTTGACAATAATTGATTAAAAAATACCTCAAAAAGCACCCCACGCTTTTTAATTGAGTTAAATTATTTTCTCCTCTTTTAGTTTGGTTTTTAAAGCGTGTTTTTTAGTTTTTTAAACTATTATTTATTAAGATCGCTCCGTACTAGTTCATTTCGGTCAGTGAAATAGTTCCTTCTATTAATTCTATTGGCTCTATTCGGTCTTCGCTCTCAGTCAGTACTTCCATAGATCACGGAGCAAATAAGTCTCATTGAAATCGTATCAGTCAAATCAGTCGCTGTCATTCTCGTTCGGACATACGGTAGGGCTCTTTGTAAATGTACGACGAGCTATTAGAACGAATAGACCGATTACAAGTCAGCGTTCGGAAACGTTTCTTTTAGTACAGTGCAAAGAAACGGTTCCTATTCGTTCATCGTTCACGAACTACACAAGACTACTATTCAACTACATCTGGTTAGACTGGAAGCTGATCCCTTCAAATAATGAAGTCACGTTTGGCGCTGACGGTATTTTGTTATATTTGCTGAGCTAATGATTACGATAATATCTATCTATATTACTGATTATTTATTTATAGATACTGTAACTGCCCGGACATCACTTCGCTCGGGCCCTATCAGAATTCCAGCGCTGCGACACTTTTTAAAATGTCGCAGCATCATGCTGGGGTAGGAGGAGCCTTTTAGCCGTGTGCAGGATTTTTTTTTTACAAGCTTTATATTAGCTTCACTTGTATGTTTGTTTGTAACCGACTCCTTTGGACGCTATTTTGACCCACTTTTAACGGTCAGATTTTATTGAAACTTTGTAAACTCATCGAGGACCGATGACTATTCAATAATTTAAAAAAAAATTGAGAAAAATGAAAAAAAAAGGAAAAAAACACGTTTTTGTAGTTAGCAGAACTAAAAAATAGAAAATAAATTATAGTTTAAAAAACTAAAAAACACGCTTTAAAAACCAAACTAAAAAAGGAGAAAATAATTTAATTCAATTAAAAAGCGTGGGGTGCTTGACATTAAGTGATTATAAAAATACCTCAAAAAGCACCCCACGCTTTTTAAATACTTTATAAACTTACTATACTTTATAAATACTTTTTCTTTCTTTTCTGTATTTCTTTCATAGTTGGGATGAGACAGATTGTTTGCCAATTAAGTATAGTATCTACAATGATGTAAGGTTGTAAGGTATCATACAATATCGACGAACAGTAAAATTTCATGACTTGTAAATATATTATCTAGTCTATATTTAGGAATACTTTGTTCATTATCTTATTATTCCTTATATCTTATCGTTGTGTCAAGGTGCTCTAACACGGGCAATTTCATGAGCAATTATTGCTCGGCAACACTAATCGATCAATCTGGATCAATTAAGTGGAGCAATCTGGAGCAACAACAATAAATTACCGATGTGTTTCGGCAATATTGCTTCCGATTGCTCCATATATTTCTTGAGTTGCCGAATATCCAATCAGTTTGGAAATTTTTAGTCACTTTTCTTTCTATTTCGTTTGTACGTATAAGTTCTACGTCTCGTTTTTGCGATAGGAGCCGGCCGGCGGCGAAGGCGGCGGGGCAGGCGCATTGCCTAGTTGCTCCATATTGTGTGGCCGGGCAACAGGTTGCTATATATTGGAATTGCCCTAAATTGCTGGATGTAGTCGTGACGTCATATTTGACGAGAATTGCCCAAGATGGAGCAATTTTAGTTGCTCGTGTAAGCGCACCTTTATATAAACATAGATACTATTTCGGAAGCATTTAGTTGAGGTCTACACACAACTTTATAATACCGCAGCGAGTAATTATACATGCTTTCTATAATGTACACATTTTACATTTTCAAAATGTGTATGTTTTAATAATACGAAAGAAATACCTAAATTAGCCTAATTAATGGGCCTCATAAGAAGGCTGAAAGTCACCCAAAGGGCAATGGAGTGCGCTATGTTTGGAGTTTCCCTACGCGATCGAATCCGAAATGAAGAGATCCGTAGGAGAACCAAGGTAACCGGCATAGCCCAAAGAATCGCCAAACTTAAGTGGCAGTGGGCAGGGCACATTGCTCGCAGAACAGATAAACGATAGGGCCGGAAGGTTCTGGAGTAGCGACCGCGTACTGGAAAACGGAGCATTAGAATGCCTCCCACAAGGTGGACCTGGTGAAAGCTGCAGGAATCCGCTGGATGCGAGAAGCACAGAACCGGTCAAAGTGGCGGTGCTTGGGGGAGGCCTATGTACAGCAGTGGACATCTTTCGGCTGAAATCATGATGATGACCTACATTTGTTCTGCCAGGCGTCCGGGTTGTTCGAAAGAGATACCGCGGCCCCTGGCACACAGGCAACTGAGGGAACACGGGTGAGTTTTAGTTAGTAAAAGTCTGACACGCCCTCCTGCTCCACCCAGAGCGGGATATTAAGTTATTTGATGATTTCCCACCCAAAAAAACAAAAAAAAAACCTCCCATTCTAGGCAGAGCCCCCAAGTTTCAATTAGCCGCAGAAGCTCGTTGCACCCTTAAATTCTAGGTCAAACATAATTATGTTACCATCTTACGATGCGCATGCGATTATACCAAGAAAGTGTCATGATTTCCATTAATAAAGATAATCTATTTATCTGTTTATTATGGCAATAAATACATAAATAATATCGTGCAGTTTAATACGATACAAGGCTTCTGTAATAACAAGAATCATACGCTACTATTGAGCTGGCCCCGGGTCGATTCCCGACTAGGGCATTGTTTTTGGGGTTTCCCTCAGTAGCAGCCAGGAGTTGTGCCCGATTGATGCCAATAGGCTCGCCTATTCATTATCATAATTTCAGCCAAAAAACGTCCACACCTGGACTTAGGCCAAGCACCGCCATTTTCCTACGGCCTTCACCAGGTCATCGGTCCACCTTGTGGGAGGCATTCAACACTCCAGTGGCCCTAGTGTGAGTTTCATTTAACCATCTCGAACAAACGCATTGAGCGCGTTCGGCACTCCGATTGGTCCGTCACCAATCCAGGGCCAATCGGAGCGCCAAACGCGCTCGAAGCGTTTGATCGAGATTGTTAAATGAAACTCGCACTAAGGCCTCAGAACCTTTAGGCCCCATCTGTTCTGCGAGAAATGTGCCCTGCCATGGGACTTTAACTGGCGAAATGTGGCGATACGGGTTAAAATCTGTTGTAATAAATTCGAATAATAAATGAGTAAGCGTATGTCGTAAAACTGGAAATTAAATTCTATAAAATTAGATATTAACTATTTAATAACAAATAATCCATCAATGAATGCAGTTTGGCACTTGAAATTTTATGGTATATTTCTAATTATAATTATAATTGTTATTGAAGGGATACACTGCTTTTAAAGATAATTAAGAGGTGACTTTGATGTTTTTTTTTGATGCATTAAAGTATGTTTAATTATGATTTGAGTTCCATCACTGTTTGCAAAAAAGATTTGAAAATATCATTTTTTTTTGTTTTCAAAATTATTTACGGTTAAAGAGATTTAAAAAAAAAACCTTTTTGACCGTTTTCAAGAAATCTCCGCCTTAACATTACACTGCCTCGCTCCATACTAAGTCAATACTATCATCGCGCGAGGGTCGGACCACGTTACGTCACGCGACATTGAACTTGCCGCGTCGGGCCTGCGCTTGCGTCACTTATCATTTTGTTAACCGACTTCAAAAAGAAGGAGCATGTTCAGGCAAATTTGCAAAATTCTTTTCTTGTTCGAAAGGGGTTTATTCCGAAATGGTCCCATTAAAATTTCATATAGATCTGATGATGCGTTTCGAAGACAGACAACGGAACTCTTAAAAAAATTACAGCAAACAAACCGCGATTGCTGCTATCGCATAATTATGCATTGTTTTGACCCCAAGGATAATGGAATTTCGAATTGTGTGGGGTAGGTACTATAACTAATAAGTGAAAATTGTTGCTGTTATTTTTCACTTTGTAGTGGTTTTTTTTAAGTCGGTTGTTTTGTTTCTTAAAGTTTTTTTTATTTAAACATTATTTTATTAATGAACATTCTAAGCCCGGAAAGGTTTGGAGGTTTTTAAAGTCGTTTTAGTTACAAACAGTACTGTCAGAATTATCATTTGATTTATTGATCGTAAATTTTCATGTCACGTCACTTACTGTAGCTGTAGTGTGTTGTAGCGAAAAAATAGTTTCAAAAACTAAAAAACACACTTTAAAAACCAAACTAAAAAAGGAGAAAATAATGTAATTCAATTAAAAAGCGTGGGGTGCTTTTTGAGGTATTTTTATAATCACTTAATGTCAAGCACCCCACGCTTTTTAATTGAATTAAATCATTTTCTCCTTTTTAGTTTGGTTTTTAAAGCGTGTTTTTTAGTTTTTTAAACTATTATTTATTTTCTAATTTTTAGTTCTGCTAACTACAAAAAAGTGTTTTTTTTTCCTTTTTTTTAATTTTTCTCAATTTTTTTTTTAACTTATTGAATAGTCATCGGTCCTCGATAAGTTTACAAAGTTTCAATGAAATCTGACCGTTTAAAGTGGGTCAAAATAGCGTCCAAAGGAGTCGGTTACAAACAAACAAACATACAAGTGAAGCTAATATAAAGCGTGTAAAAACTGGCCAATTGCAGTTCTAAACAAGCACAAAGAATGATTCCGTACCACCGTACAATATTTAACACTATATTTTTAATACATTTTTAAACGTTTAAAAAATGTACGATAAAATAAAATCTCTATATACAGGGTGTCCGGTATTTAATGGATAACCTTGAAATGGTTCATGGTAGAACTAATGGCCATTCAGAAAAAAACATTTTTATTTGTAATTAATCGGTAAAAAAGAAATAAAAAAAATAATCAACTAACTTCCGAAAGAACACTACAAAGTGAAAAATAACTTTAATTTAGGAAGTCGGTGTCTATGGATATGTATTTTAATTTTTTGTCACCGCCATCTGAAATTAAAGTTATTTTTCACTTTGTAGTGTTCTTTCGGAAGTCAGTTGATTATTTTTTTTATTTTTTTTCCGATTAATTACAAATAAAAATGTTTTTTTCTGAATGGCCATTAGTTCTACCATGAACCATTTCAAGGTTATCCATTAATTACCGGACACCCTGTATATAACCTAATATTTTTTTAACGTGTATCAAAATACTGATTTAACAAGCCAGTATGGCAAAGTTGCTAAGTTAGCAAATTCATTGGACTTGACAGACTTGACAGTACGTTCACACTTATTTTGGTCTTCCCCTATTAGTAATAAATCCTTTTATATCTAGCTAAGTACAAATAAATCATCAGCGAACTAAAACATAATGTGACTAATACAATTTATTTTAATTAATTTCGTGAAGGCAGATAAAATACGAATGCGTTGTAATCATTCATTCAATGCACACTCAAGGACGTATTCGACATAATATAAGGAAAATAAACATACTAAAACACTATTAGGTAATATGATAAAGATACCGGTGTATTTTACAAAAAATAAATAATAGTTTAAAAAACTAAAAAACACGCTTTAAAAACTAAACTAAAAGAGGAGAAAATAATTTAATTCAATTAAAAAGCGTGGGGTGCTTTTTGAGGTATTTTTATAATCACTTACTGTCAAGCACCCACGCTTTTTAATTGAATTAAATTATTTTCTCCTTTTTTAGTTTAGTTTTTAAAGCGTGTTTTTTAGTTTTTTAAACTATTATTTATTTTCTATTTTTTAGTTCTGCTAACTACAAAAACATGTTTTTTTTTTCTAATTTTTTTAAATTATTGAATTGTCATCGGTCCTCGACAAGTTTACAAAGTTTCAATGAAATCTGACCGTTTAAAGTGGGTCAAAATCGCGCTCAAAGGAGTCGGTTACATACAAACAAACAAACTAACAAACAAACATACAAGTGAAGCTAATATAAAGCGTGTAAAAATGTGTAAGTACTTAATTCCCACGGAGTACGGACGCGGACGTAATAACATCGCGACGAGATTTTCAACGCTCTGCTTAGCGCTCTCTTCTTCGTCGTGTCTATGATTCCAATCGTTGGTCTTAGCAAGCTTAGACCAGAATTCTGCCACTTCATTAATTACGTGAGGCAATTTTGGCGACTTTTCGACCCCCACCCCCGCTCTGGTGAGATGTCGTGATATTTGGCTCGACCCTCTCCCCCTCCCCATAATCTCACGTGAGATATTTCAAATACGTGGCTTTAGTGTAAAAACGTTGATCTCTGCTTATTTGCGTTGGATTTATGCGTTGCATTTGGCTGGCTTGGCTGGCCGGTGGCAGTTTAACCATCGAGGAGCTACTGTGCTACTTTGTGGCGTTCGCGTAACCGCGATAAATATTGTTTTGTAGGATTTAGCCATATTGGCGGAAAAACATGTTCAACATCATTTAGCCCGGTTTTCTCGTAACGTTACATTGTTTCTTTGCGGAAAAAAATATAAATTACGTGATATTTGCCGAGAACCTCCCTCCCCCCACGTGAGATTGGGTGAGATTCGACTCGACCCCCTCCCCCCCTAAACGCCTCACGTAGTTAATGGACGCCCCCTTAAAGATCCCCTCGCGATATGTTAAGAAATAAATAAATAGATATTTCTACGTATATGCTAACGTGGGCTTTCCTCCTCTATTGAATTTGAAGTGACATCGCGGCAGACGACGAGGAAGAGGAAAGGAACGAACTTTACTCTTACAGAAAGGACACACTGACAATAGGAATGACTTTTATTTTGACAGTTCAACAACATTCATTGCGTTATCTACGCTGTTGAGCAGACAAATTTTTCGTACATATGAAGCAATGGCAATTAGCTATAGCCGTCAAAATTATTTAGATTCTAATTGGTAGTGTATTACGCAAACTATGGTGCAGGACTATTGTGCTGTTACACACACAATTATACAGGGTCATATTAAATTAGCTGGCAAGACTTTTTACCCGACTGCGCCAGAATGAGGGTTATGTTTTTCGAGTGTATGTATGTATATTTCTTTGGCACGTTCTGTAGCCTAAACGGCTTGATCGATTTCAGCTTGAGAGGTGCCGTTAGATTCGTCTTAATTGTGAGAGTGACACTGGGTATATCAAAATTGAAAAAAAAAAAAATTGCCGATTTTTGGCGCCATACAATAGTAATAAAAAAAATTCTCATAACCTATTGAGTAAGTTTGTAGATTATTTTGTTTCCCACGTGTTGGGTATCAAATGTATCGATATCAAAAACGAATGGAATAACAATTATTTTTAAAAATTGGTGGGCGGAGGTCAATGACCGTAATTGGTCAGCTGTTTTTGTAACTTTTCGTGGAACATAATTTTTTTTTTTGGTTGTCTGTATCCGTACCCAACACGTGGGTAAAGTATTGCCAGCTAATTTAATTTGAACCTGCAGTAAACACTAATCGTGAAGTAACAGTTAGAAACATTGCTTTTGTTATGTATGAGTATGAATGGAATTTCTTTGACGCTTATATTTTTATGTACATCGATGCAAACAATGTTGACTGGTAAGGTGCGGTACACATGAACGATTTGTCGCAAGTTTTCGGGAACAACTTGGTTCAAACTCGGTACCATCCGACAAGACTTAAAGGTTCAATACTAGTATTCCCGTACCAATCCAATACACTGTAACTTTTGGAAACTACATGTGAGATACTGTCAGCTTTGTTAGTTTTTCAGCATGTCTAAACCTTAATTTGAACGTTAAACAGTGTTTTTAGTTTGCCATATCTTGCACAATTTACATTGAATGAAAAAGTTGTTGCTCAGGGGTACTAAACAGACTTAAAGAAACTGATTGGGCGTAGTTAAGGGCCTACGTCCCGTTTGGTAGCGTTTGGTTTTCGACACTTATACTTCATAGGCTTAGGTAGTTAAAAAAAGGTAAACAAATCGTAAAAAGGTTTTTTTTTTATAGTTGACACTTTTTTGTTAAAAATACGGTGTAACAAAATCTAATTTATTTTCGATTTATACGATAGTTTCCTCGTTTACTAATGTATGTTATACTTTATCATTTATTCTTAAACTACTCTTCCCAGATGTAACCACTTGAGCACAATTTTTTCAGTTTGAATTATTATAATAATATAATATTTTATAGTCTGCCCAAAAATATAGGTTCCCTTTAAACCTTTTAGAAAATACAACGAATTGCTAAATTAAAAAAGTACAACTGTGATGTAGTATGGCAACTGAAGTGGCAGATATATACGTTTAGTCGGTTAACCAGACGCCTTTGACAACGCTCTCAACAATCGACATTTACGATTTTGCGAGTGCGTTTCGATTTTGTTAAACTGTGTTATTATAGCTAGCAAAATAATTTATAATACAACGGAACGATTTATTATTAATGTGACAGATAGTTCATCAGATTCTGGTTCAGATTCAGAATAAAGCCTATTATTAATATAAATAATAAATAAAAATATATATATAAATAATATAATTATTATAATTATAAATAATATGATTTTAACATTTGAAATAAAAGGTTTCGCATACAGGTTGAAATTGAAAACATGCGACAAACCGAAATGGGAGATTGTACTCATCATTATGAACAACTTTTACTAAGGGACCAAAGATGCAAGCGCAAAAAAAAAACAGCTGTTCCCTACATTTTGACAAGTTATGCGAACATAAATGTAGGGAACAGCTGTTTTTTTTTTCGCGATTGCATCTTTGGTCCCTTAGTAAAAGTTGTTCATAATGATGAGTACAATCTCCCATTTCGGTTTGTCGCATGTTTTCAATTTCAACCTGTATAGATGCGAAACCACGGAGGGGACCACCATAAGAGACACGTGTTTTTTTTTGTTTACCTTTATTTAACGGCTTATGTTTAACTTACCACCAGATATAGTAACATATAACAGACAAAAATAGTAAATGATCACCAAAATTAAACCCGCATCTTAATGTAAAATTATAACCAAAGTTTTAACATCTCGCTATCCTGTTTAGGCAAAATGACTCCAAATAAACTAACCTAACCTTTTTTTTTTTATTACGGGGGGGAATCCTCATGGATGTCCTCCGCCCTGGGGAGGGCGGAGGGGTCTGTCAGACTCTTACTGACTAAAACCACCCCGTTGTTCCGCCTCACACTTGCACCGGAGATCACGGGAACAAAAGTGACTTCTGCGATCCCCGGCTAGTGCCGGCCCGCCTGTGCGGGCCTCCTCGCGTTAGGGGGGGAGTGAAACCTAAACTAACAATGACAGTGGTTTATTTAGATAGAAATAGTGCATTAATTTGCTCGCTAAGATTTGGTGATCATTTACTACATTTGGTGTTTGAATACAATTTAAAGTGCAGTCGTGACTAAAATAGCTAGTACTATTGTAATTTTAGACTTTATTTTTCTGGTGTCAAGTTTATATTTTTGGTAAAAGAACGAAGGGTATCAAAGCATTTTATGGTGGTCATTATATTTAACCCCTATTTAACTACCTAAACCTATGGAGTTAAAGGTTATTGACAGTTGTAAGGCTGGCCTTGATACACGTGCTCAAAAGCAAAAAATGATTAAGTTCGCGTTCGGGCCATCTGATAAAAAAGTAGTTGTTACCAAGTATCAACGCGATAGCGGATACGTTGACAATGCAATCAGACTTAATTATGATCCAATTGGGGGCTTAAATATGTATTTATTTTTTACTAGCGACTTCGCCCGTGTACATGTCGGAAATTGAAGACTTTATTTCAATAACCACCTTTGTCAAAAATTCCACGCATGAGTTAGTTACGCCACGCAAAGTTGTTGTACCGATTCTTCTTATGAAGAATCGGTACAGCAAATGATAGTGTTCTAGGAAACACTTCATGGATTGGATAAGCCTAATCAAGACTATGAATAATGCTCTTCTGTCATCAATTCCGCGGTTTTGCGATGCAGTCATGGACTACATTTGCAATAATGATGTAATATTAAGGGGAACCTAGTCGCGGGCTCGAACTCACTGGTGGGCCTGGCTAAAAATCACGCTATCTCACCAGGCTTCGTATCCGACAGATAGTATCAGTGATGAGCAGTTAGACGCTAGACTACACGCACAATGTTATTGAGTGAGATGCACGATAATTTATAGAAAAAAATTAAGAAAAGTCCTTTGGAAGATCGGGTTTTATGAAAAAGCCAATGCATAAATCAATGACCAATAAAGTTTATTGAACTTTGTCGGTACCGACTTGGTTTTGGAGATTTTACACTTCTTTTATTACTTAAACACGCCCATAGTTAAGTAAGATTAGCAAGAAAAACGAATCTTTGTTGGCACCTAACTTTTTAATAGGTTTTTATTTTAGTATTCTGTTTCCGTACAGACAATATTAATAATGAGACAAAACGATATCATATTTTACTTTGGATGTGCCATGTCAGACAGTGGAGTTAAACACTCCCGAAGTTTGTATGCAAGAAATGTGGACTAGGTTCACCTTAAGGGGGATGCGCTATGGTAACCATACGTACGGCATTCAAATTTTCTTATCGTTTTTTTTGCAATTTCCTGCAGGCTTAGCACGAGAACCGTAGACAAGCGTTTTGTCGTCGGAAGAGTAGACAAAAATAACGTTTCCGTATAGACAGTTGACAGTTTTTCACCGAGAAATGTAGACAAGCTATTTCTATTCTACAGTAGAGTACAGTCTACAGTAGAGTAGAAATAGAAAGCGTCATGCTAAGCGTACTGGTCAGTGTCAGATTAACGTAAAAAAATTCGCGAGTTACCCTAGTGCTTCCAGCTTACCCGTTAAAATCATGTCTGGTTGATCTAAGTTTAGTACAAACTGTAGTTTTTTTTTTTACTTGTTTAAATAGGGAATCAATAATTTACTCTATAAATCACTAGCTTGCGGCTTCGCCCGCATGGAGGTCCGATATTATCACACGGGAACCGGGATAAAAAGTATCCTATGTGTTATGAGCGTTTATTCTGAAAGTTGGCAACGTCGCAAATAGCTGTCAAATATTTACCTGTTTTTATTAATTTCTTAATATTACTGTATGGAAGTTTGAAATATTGCTAACTAGTGACCTGAATTCATGGTTAAAGTTTGCGCACTGAATAAAAACTTTTCCTGAATATATACTTTATATGCATTCAGTCAAAAGCTGTTTTTTTTTACTTACAAATAGGCAGTTAAATTTTACTTATTTCTCTATAAAAGTAAGGATTACTCAGCCCTACTAAAATTATAAATGCGAAAGTAACTCTGTCTGTCTGTAACGCTTTCACGTCTAAACCGCTGAACCGATCGTCATAAAATTTGGCATAGATATAGCCTGGGATATGGAAAAGGACATAGGCTACTTTTTTACCCGATAGTCGACATACACGCGGGCGGAACCGCGGGCAAAGATAGTTTAACATAAAAATGAAACAACCAAAAAATAAAAGTCCAAATTAGTAAAAATTACCTCCAAAAAAACGTCTACTTACGTTTTTCATTGTTTACGAGAAATCTACAGCTAGCGACATGCCTAATACGTATAATGTATTCAAAATAGCCGATCGGCGTGGAGTGTCGAGGCAGCAGGCGACGTCATACACGAGTCAAAAGGTTAAGAACGGCTAACACAACGCTACGCGTCTCCAGACTTAGTTAGCGTGGTTTGGTAAACCCGCAAAGTAGCATAAAAATCACGGCTGTATGCTCCGAAGGGGTTAGGCAGAGGTGCATTGTACGGTGCAACCGCACATTCTGCCATTTAGCAGTTTGCGCCACACATTCATTTTAATTAGCTCAGTTCGCGTTGGGCTATCAAGTCAGCCAGGCGTTCTCGTAACAGCCAACAAGGGCCGCGTCACTCACTTCATAGTCACACCATCAGTTCATTAAGCTCATTTTACTATAAGTACCTTTGGGACAATACATAGTGTTTCAGTACTTTACCTTCTTTCATTCATCCCGCATCTAAAAGTAATGTGTGGTCTACCAAGGGATCATACATGCATGTTACAGAGGACAGGAGAGAGCAGTTGTGGCCCACTGGCAACGGCTGCGACTTATGAGTTTTAGGTCGTAAGTTACATATTTTAACAACGTACAATCTGACACTGCAAGAGCAATGGTGGCCTAGTGGTTAGAAGTGGACGATACAATATCTATGTATCGGACGGCATTGAATCTGTACAGGGTGTTCCAAAAGGTTACGTAGCTGGGAACGGGGGTGATAGGGGTGGTCACAAGGGTCACCAGAAAAATAAAAAAATAAATCCCCTCTGGGTATTTAAAAAATAAATGGCATTTTTTTAAAAACCATTTTTTTTTTCAACTAACAATAACTTAATTTTCTTTAAAATCTTGGTTAGATATGTATTGTTTTTTTTATTTCAATTTGATAAAGGGTTATTGACGATTACATAACAGCATTTTTTTTTGTTTAAAAAAAAATGCCATTTTTTTTTAAATACCCAGAGGGGATTTATTTTTTTATTTTTCTGGTGACCCTTGTGACCATCCCTATCACCCCCCTTCCCAGCTGCGTAACCTTTTGGGACACCCTGTATATCAGATATCCGCAAATATAGCGCGATGAGTCGCAGAACTACACACTATCCCGATATCGTATCGCATGATCTATGATATTAAGATATTCGAATTTCTTTATTCGCTTATTAGTAATTTAGTCAGTCCTAAGCCTGAGAAAAGTATGAAGGAAAGTTCACTGATAAAATAATTGATAAAAATATAAATCTAAAAAACCGAAACGACTATTAGTTTCATTTCAGTGTCATATTATCAACACTACCAAAAAATACATTCACTGATTTCGAGTATACAGTTACAAATAAAATACATGCATGTATTTAGATGTACATGAATCGAACAAAACCGAAACCTAAAAATCACAATACCACTTTCGTTTCCGAGTTCCACACTGATTCAGCCAATATATAGGTACTGAAATATATAGATGCGATATCCGATATTCTAAACCGATATATAGATACGATTTGATACAGTGTAAAAGCGATATTACCTATGCCTACTAGTGGTAACGGACGCGACCCGTACGCTAAATACGCGCTTTGACGTGGAGTTGCGGAGAACAGCCCGCTTTACCTATTACCTATAACTGACGCGACTCACGAGCCCAACAACGCCGATCCCAGACAGGGGCTTAACTTTGTGCAAATAATTTCATCACCACTGCTCTCAAAACGGTGAAGGAAAACATCGTGAGGAAACCGGCATGTCCTAGAACCAAAAATTCGAAGACATGTGACATCTTCCAACCCGCACTAGGCCCGCGTGGTGGATTACGACCCATACCCTCTCACAAAGAGGACGCCTGTGTCCCAGCTGTGGGAACATTATAGGCTGATTATGCAGGATAAAGGGTGGCAGTGATGATTCTGAAAACCCCAGCATTGAATTTATCGTTACCTACATATCCCAACCATATGTCCATATCGTAACCCCATTCCATCTGCGAGATCGCTTCTCCTACGCCCCTCCTTTTGATGCGCCTTGCAGGTCGCATCTTAGAAATCTCCTCAAGTCCCCTCCTCACTCAACCGACTTCTGCTCCTACTCCTTCACTGTGCACGCGGTCCGGTTATGGAATTCACTTCCGCCTGACATTAGGGACTGCCAAACTGTAGCAGTATTCAAAAGAAGAGTGAAAGAACACTATCTCTCCACTTTGTCATAATTGCTTATGTATTTATTAATTAAATTACATTATAATTATATATATTTTAGTGATATTTATTTTAGAAGTATGTATGTATATTCTCATGTTATGTGCGTATATTTAAATTAGAGTTTAATTTGTAATTTTATGATTTCCCTTCTACTGTTATTACACGCGTTGTCTACATCTCTCATCTCCTAACGCAGGTGTGCTGGAAGAGATTTCTGTAGAAATAAACATTACCTATGTACGTATTTTTCTGTTCCTTTCTTCTTGTCTGTTTATATGTGTGTGCATAAATGGTTAAATAAATAAAAACAGCATTTTTCTTAACATTTTTATTTTGTTGATAACCAACAAAATATTTATACGCTGAGGGGGTCTAGAATCGTGTGATGAATTCATAGTTACAAATTGCGCGTCGATATCCTTGGCATGCTGTATAGGGTCGGCTTCAAGTCTTATACTAGATAATACTACCTATCTGATAACGCCTGTAGCCCCCGTAGGGTTTAAAAAAAAAATCAAATAACGTCTCCCGCTCTGGGTGGAGCAGGAGGGCGTGTCAGACTTAGACTGATTAAAACCCACCCGTGTTCCTTCAGTTGCCTGTATGCCAGGGGCGTTGGTAGGTATCTCTTTCGAACAACTATCAGATTTATTGAAAAATCATCCCTAAATACCTTTGAATGACTATATCATGAAAAAAAGTCATTCAATGGGATTAATTAAAACATAGGGGGCCTACACTCTTAGCACAAAATCCGTAATCTCGGTCGAAGTTACGGGCGTTTCCTAATCCGTATCACTTACGGACCTAAGGTTAGTTTGGGGCCCAAACTGAATTACTACACTACACGATTTGACAGTTGGCTCTACTCCATAAATAAATGGTTTTACCCGTACAAAAAAGTTAATTAATCAGCTGTAGGAGTCACTTCGAATCTTTTGAACTATTTTCGGACGGGCCCGTATTTTCGTTGACGCTGTTAGAGAGTAGCCCCCCAGGGCCGAAGGGTTCCCGTGAGATATGCAAGTTTTTTTGTTTATTACTTTCACATTTAAGACATACAAAAGCATCTGAAGACACTGCCAGGGGTGCGGGTTGTTCGAAAGAGATACCGCGGCCCCTGGCACACAGGCAACTGAGGGAACACGGGTGGGTTTTAGTCAGTAAAAGTCTGACACGCCCTCCTGCTCCACCCAGAGCGGGAGAAGTTATTTAATGATTTCCCACCCAAAAAAAAAGACACTGTCAACGAATTTTTTATTAAGATAAACACAAATTATTATCTGTCCCAATCTTTCATAACGACACTAATCGACAGAAGATTGCCATCTTTAGCTAAAAGATAAGTTTATTATGTTATTTGAGCGATGGTATCGAGACAGACGATGGTTTAATGGAGATACAAATATGTACTTTGTTGTCCCTCTAAACGGCATGCTTAGCACGAGAACCATAGACAAGCGTTTTGTCATCGGAAGAGTAGACAAAAATTACGTTTCCGTATAGATAGTTGTCAGTTTTTCATCGAGAACTGTAGACAAGCGATTTCTATTCTACAGTAGAGTAGAAATAAAAAGCGTCATGCTAAGCCTGCTGAGACGGTCGCGGGCAAATGCTAGTTTATTTAAAAACTTTATTTTCAAAGTCAAAGCATTTATTTTCAAACTAGCTTCTTCCCGCGTCTTCAACTTCCCCAACCCACCCGTCGTATTGCATCTCCTACCCGCGCTTATAGTATCCTCATCTCCCGTTTGTATGCTAAAGCACGACTGCCGCCCGCAACCGCGCAGGGCACCTCTGAGCCTTTATCTCAAAATGGGTATATTCCTTTGATTAATTTACAATTGTGCTTCGGCGATTCTGTGGTACCTCTAACTATCTATTTTTCAGTGTATTTTTTTTCCAAATAACGAAGCCGTTTAGTAGGAAAATGGAATAGAAGCCATAATATTGCGTGTTGGAAAATATTTATTTACAGCAAAAGTATTAACCATACAAAAAAAGTACCCTCGGCAAAATGATCTATATGAATCTATAGCAAAATCATATATTTTTCAAATCTTCAAGACAAGCCGGTAATGAGCAGTACGGTTCATAAAGTGACCGTGTTAAGCTACCAAACGTGACGTAGGCCCTTAAGTCTTTTTCTTTTTGCTCGGCTCCTAAGGGTCATAGCGTGATGTTAAATAGCTTATAGCATTCCTCAAGAATGTGGTTATCATATAAAAAAAGATTTTTTCAAATTTAACTGGCAGTTCCGGAGATTAGCGCGTTCAAATAAACAAACTCTTCAGCTTTATTATTAGTAGTATATACAAGAAAAGTTTTTATTCTTTGCGCAAACTGTAAACATGAATTCAGCATATCATTCTAGCGCAGAATTTTTTTGTCGGTTTTACAAAAAAAAAGTCAGCTGTTTCAAAGAAAAGTGCAATATCTGCGCGGTCAAAACGTATGGAACAGCTGTTTTTTTTTTTGTGTAACCGACGAAAAATTTCTGCGCTGGGGGGGTCTAGACTGATATGCTGAATTCATGGTTACAGTTTGCGCATTGGATAAAAAACTTTTCCTGTATATACTCATATTTAAAAGCTGCGCTTTCCGCGGTTGGTTCGTGGATTAGTGACCATCCATAACATACTGAATACCCGCCGCAAAGAGATGTCAGCACCAACTGGTGGGGTCCACAAGGGCCGATGCCTGCCAGGGGTGCGTGTTGTTCGAAAGAGATACCGTGGCCCCACAGGCAACTGAGGGACCACGGGTGGGTTTTAGTCAGTAAAAGTCTGAAACGGTCTCCTGCTCCACCTAGAGCGGGAGAAGTTATTTGATGATTTCCCACCAAAAAAAAAACCCCTCGGGGACTGCTGGCGTAATGTTATGATGACGTCAAACTATGTGTAGGTATGACAATAATCACAAGATATTATACAAATAATAATCACTTAGCAAAGTAATTAAGGAAATAATCATAGAATAAATAAAACATTTTACGGTTCATGCTTTCATTCAAGTCTCCCAAGGTTAGCAAGTTATTGTAAAAACACCATTTAAAAATGGACCCAAAAATTTAACTTAATTAATTAATTTCATTGCTCTGAGGTAGCCACTTCCTGAAGTAAATTCATTATTTCATATTCGATTACTTCATCATATCAGCCGATAGACGTCAACAGCTGGACATAAGCCACCACAAAAATAAAAAATGGGGGTTTTGCCATAATCGCCACGCTTGGCAGGCGGGTTGGCGATCGCAGTATGGCGGTAAAATGCATAGAGAACGCTGCTGCCTATTCTCTAGTAAGTCCCTTATTCGCCTTCTACGATACCCACGGGAAGAAATGGGATTGTGCTATTCTTTACGTCCGGCACCACACGGAACTCGATACTACGATACGACTCTTTCGATTACTTATTTCTGTTTAATTTCTCGGAAAACTGAAAACTTAAGTTTAAGGAGAGGTGCACAGCAGTACACCCACATTTCGCCGGTTATGTTTAAGGCCCATAGTATCCTCATCTCCCGTTTGTATGCTAAAGCACGACTGCCGCCCGCGCCCGCGCAGGGCACCTCTGAGCCTTTATCTCAAAATGGGGATTTTCCTTTGATTAATTTACAATTGTGCTTCGGCGATTCTGTGGTACCTCTAACTATCTATTTTTTAGTGTATTTTTTTTTCCAAATAACGAAGCCGTTTAGTAGGAGTATGGAATAGAAGCCAAAATATTGCGTGTTGGAAAATATTTTTTTACAGCAAAAGTATTAACCATACAAAAAAAGTACTTCGGGCAAAATGATCTATATGAATCTATAGCAAAATCATATATTTTTCAAATCTTCAAGACAAGCCGTTAATGAGCAGTAGGGTCCATAAACCGTGTTACGCTACCAAACGGGACGTAGGCCCTTAAGTCGCATGTAATGGGGCGAGTCTATTGCCATCAACCGGGCACAAATCTAGACCCCGGACTGCTACTGACAAATTCCAGATGTAAAAAAAACAACCGAGTTCTGAAAAAAAAAACAAACTTTAAAATAACTTTAATTTCGAGAGGCGGTGACAATTTTTCTTAATACATATCCAAAGTCACCGCCTTCCGAAATTAAAGTTATTTTTCAGTTTGTAGTGTTTTTCCGGAAATCGGTTGTTTTTCTTTTTTGGAAAAAGTTTTTATTTTTCACTTTTTAACCGACTTCAAAAAGGAGGAGGTTATCAATTCGTCGGAACCTTTTTTTTTTTATTTTTTTTTATGTATGTTCCCCGATTACTCGAAGATGGCTGGACCGATTTGGATTTTGTTTTTTTTGTTTGAAAGGGTATACTTCCCAGGTGGTCCCATGATCATCAAGTCAGGATCTGATGATGGGATCCTGGAGAAATAGAGAGAACTCTTCAAATTTTATAGGCACACGAAGCGATTTAGGTATTTTTTGGAAGAGTACTTTCTCGTAGTGGTCTCATTTCAATTTGGTGAAGATCTGATGAAGAACTTTGGAGATAGGCAACGGAACTCCTCAATAAATGATAGCAAATGGACTGGGATTGCTGAAATCTCATGTCTGTCTATTGCTTACACCAGTTCATAACATAACATCACGCCGGTATGCTGTGAAGGGGTAAGCACATGTGAACCACTAAAAAGTGAAAAATAAAAACTTTTTCCAAAAAAAAAACAACCGACTTCCAAAAAACCACTACAAAGTGAAAAATAACTTTAATTTCGGAAGGCGGTGACAAAAAATTCAAATACAGCTCCAAAGACACCGACTTCCGAAATTAAAGTTATTTTTCACTTTGTAGTGGTTTTTTGGAAGTCGGTTGTTTTTTTTTTGGAAAAAGTTTTTTAGTTATAGTACCTACCCCACACCAATTCGAAATTTCATCATCCTTGGGGTCAAATTCAAAACAATGCATATAGCAGCAATTGCGGTTGATTTGCTGTCATTTTTTTAAGAGTTCCGTTGTCTGTCTCCGAAACGCATCATCAATGGGCAATTCTCGTAATTTTAAAGAACGTTCACAGTCTGATCTGTCTCAATCTGTCAAAAATACCTCGAGTTTCCCTTCATTTTTGACCACTTCTTGACATTTGATTGTCGCTGAGATGAGACTGTGACTAGAATGTGAACGTTTTCAATTACGAGAATTGGCTTTCAGATCTTTATAAAATTTTAATGGGACCATTTCGGAATAAACCTCTTGCGCACCAAATAATATTTTAGAAATCCGTCTATATATGACGGAGTTATGCCCGAACATGCATTAAAAAAAAAACATGTCGAATTGATAACCTCCTTCTTTTTGAAGTCGGCTAAAAACCCAATAACTCGGTCTGTAAGCTTGACAACTGCGAGTAGCGAATGCTGGAGAAAACGCAGCCAAGCTGAAGTGGGAGTGGACTAGATCTGTCGTACGCATGCACCCGGATATATGGGCAAAGATCGTCACTCACTGGACACCTGAGGAAGGACATCGCCATCGAGGTAGGTCATGGCGAAAGTTTGCAGACCCAACATGGCCAGAGAAAGCACAAGAATAGGAAAAGGGGAGGCTTTTGTTGCCGAGAAATGAGAGACAATACATATAGGCTGACGAAAAAAACTCTCCGGGAGTGCCGACAGAAGTGAAAACTTGCAACTTACTTGTGTATTTTTTAAATCGTCAATACAGGATTTCACATTGGGTCCTTGGGTCCTGATTGCTCTCGGTTAAAAATGATAAACGAGCGATCGACTTCAGCCATTAAAGGTAACAGCACAGATTTTTACGATAAAAATACAAAGGGAAAGAAAGGGATAAAAGAAATCGAATTTCCTAATTAAAGAAAGGGACTTTTCAAAAGACATCAACACCCAACCACCATTTTAAATAGACCCCTGCGGTGGGTCATAATCTGATTAATAAAAAAAAAAACTAAGTAACTTGTGAATTGTATCGCCGAGCAATTAGATTATTATTTTTGACGCTTTGATACTTCTATATCAATGTAAATATTATACACAGTATACATATCACTCATGGGAAGCGTGCGGTGACGATGACGCGAGTTCCATGATTTTTGTTCACCCAAAAAGTGCTCAACGCGCTTAAAGAAGTTTTCACTTCAACAATAATTCTTTTAGCTGACTTTGGAATCGAATCCAGGACGTAATTTTCAGCAGTAGCATTTTGGACCTCCGTCAAGAAATGTAGACAAAATCCTTGACCTCGACTTACTAAGACAAATAATAAATTAACAATCGACAAGTACAGACTATACTGAGGATAACTACTTTTCAAACTACAATCGCAATGTCAGACGTTTCATTTACTATGACATTACACAATAGCACGCCTCTATTTTCCAAATGGCCAGGCAGAGGACCTCTAGTTGAGTATTTTTTTTTGCTACGTTATTTTTTTGGTTATGTTTTTCTACCCTTAAGCGTGGATTTTTGGTATTTAATTTTTAATGGGACCAACTTCGAAATATACCCTTGTCAATAGAAAATGAATTTTCAAAATCGAACAACACAGTAAAAACTTATACGTGGTCATATATTAAAAAAAACATATACGCGTCGATTTGAAAATGTTCTTTTTTTTTCGTCGGTTAAAAAAGCCTGTCATGTTTTCCTCGAGATTAGGATCGATTTTAGAAGCCCAGGTTCATCAGTCGCGCCTGAGACCAAAAGAATACAGAAATCTTGCAAAATCCTTGACATGACCTCTACCCGGGGAAGGTAGGGGTCATGTCAATTCTAGCTAAATCTGCTCTACGACAAATTGATCTAAAATAGGCCAGTTTCGATTATATAAGGTTAACTAGTTTCCAAACAACAGTTGCACTTACCTATTGCATAGTATAAGTCGACATTTACACGAAGGTAAAAATATAGTGGCAAGATTTTATCGCGCACTGGATTGGTACCAAGACCCCTTCGCCTCGGAAAGCACGTTAAGCCGTTGGTCCCGGCTGTCGTTACTGGACGTCAGAAGCCGGAACGTCTGACAACCAGTCTTACCAAAGGGTATCATGTTATCCAGTGACTGGGTTGTGGCAGTCAGATAAGGGGGCGTCCATTAACTACGTGAGGCGTTTAGGGGGGGAGGGGGTCGAGTCGAATCTCACCCAATCTCACGTGGGGGGAGGGAGGTTCTCGGCAAATATCACGTAATTTATATTTTTTTCCGCAAAGAAACAATGTAACATTACGAGAAAACCGGGCTAAATGATGTCGAACATGTTTTTCCGCCAATATGGCTAAATTCTACAAAATAATATTTATCGCGGTTACGCGAACGCCACAAAGTAGCACAGTAGCTCCTCGATGGTTAAACCGCCACCGGCCAGCCAAGCCAGCCAAATGCAACGCATAAATCCAACGCAAATAAGCACAGATCAACGTTTTTACACTGAAAGCCACGTATTTGAAATATCTCACGTGAGATTATGGGGCGGGGGAGAGGGTCGAGCCAAATATCACGATATCTCACCAGAGGGGGGGTTGGGGTCGAAAAGTCGCCAAAATTGCCTCACGTCATTAATGGAAGCCCCCCTAAGCAGTCACTCAATGTAAAATACTGGCTTTCAGCTGCATCCGGTTAGACTGGAAACCGACCCCAAGATATAGTTGGGTGAAGGCTATGCAGGCAGATGATCATGTCTTGCAAGGGCGTCTGGCGTTTCCACTCACATCTATGTATTTAATTATCTTCTTTATTTCTTTCTTCTTTCATATAAATTACATTTTTAAATATTAGTATAAAATTATATAAAAACATTTAAAAATATAAAAAATAGTGGCCCACCGGTATCGGGAGCAAGGTCCAAGCTACCGGCGGTCAGGGCTCCAGAGAGAAGAACCTCCTGACAGTGCGAGCCGTGTCCAGGAGTACCGCTTTCTGGATCAAGCCCTTGACCCAGCTGCCCAACGAGAGCCTCCTCAGATGTTCGTCGAGGCTCTTGGCTATCAAGCCATTGGCTGTAACGACTATCGGTACAATGATCGCTGAGTCCACATCCCACATGTCGACAACCTCGTGAGCCAAGTCAAGATACTTGATTTGTTTATCTTTCTCGGCTTTCACGAGGTTCCCGTCATGCGGGACCGTTATATCAACGATCATTGCACGCCGCTCTAGTCGATCCACCACCACTATATCAGGTTTATTGGCAACAATAAATTTAATTTAAATTTAAATTTAATTATCTTTATTGTTACGTCGTACTAATTTATGCTCTTGGTGTTCTTATTAATAAATAAATAAATTATATTTCCTGTATGACATTTCCTGACGACATTGTGATTAGTAGTTCCAGCAATTATATCGGAAGTTAGGTGTCTAGAGTCTAGATTTATAATACGTAATCTAGTTTAAGGTTTTTGTCTTTATTTGGACAGTTTATTATTTAAATGATTTTTGCTTTAAAATTGTTAAGAGGCGGAATTAATGCCTCAGGAATTTTCTGCCGGTCGATCTTTGGGAGCCAAACTACGCTCACCGATACGCGGTTTCCACTCCAGGAGTCGTCTGCTCCACCGGCCATCGGTCCTTCGACACAGGGGCGTAGTGTGGGACGCCCCCCCAGCTTGATGATTGACAGGCTGGCCAATGTCCAGCAGAGGACTGCGATAAGCTGAATTGATTGATAGACCTTTCGGTGATGCAGATACTAACAATGTCATTTGTTATGATTGTCAGAAGCCAGAAATTTTTCACAAGCAGGATTAATTGGTATCGTGTTACCAAGTAAATGGGTTGTGCAGGTTAGATAGGCAGTCGCTCCATGTAAAATGCTGGTATTAACTTGAATTCTAGTTGAGATATATATTCTTTTTTTTACTTTTGTAGCGACCAAGCTGAGTCCTACCTATTATGACCTACGGAACCGAAACGTGGACACTCACGGTACGGCTGGTCCATCAATTCAAAGTCGCTCAGCGAGCTATGGAACGAGCTATGCTCGGAGTATCTCTGAAAGATAGAATCCGGAATGAGGTGATCCGGCAGAGAACCAAAGTTGTCGACATAGCTCACAGAATTAGCAAGCTGAAGTGGCAATGGGCCGGCCATATTAGTCGTAGAACCGATGACCGGTGGGGTAGACGTGTTCTTGAGTGGAGACCGCTAATCGGAAAACGTAAGGTAGGACGCCCTCAAGCTAGGTGGAGTGACGATCTTCGCAGGGTTACTGGTAGCAACTGGATGCGAGTTGCCGAGAATCAAGTTAAATGGCGTGAAATTGGAGAGGTCTATGTCCAGCAGTGGACTGCTGTAGGCTGATGATGAAGCTGAGTACTTATTACGGTCGGAAATGGTTAGGTATTATAAAACTTACTTATCTACGATAAAAAAAGTAATTAAAATAATCACCTGTATCTAATGAAGTAATGACTTGTATTATAAAATTATGTTAAGTTATGTAATTTAAATATAATTATGATAACTCCTTCATTTAATAAATTGCTTCCATGCCTGTCATGAGGCTAATAAATAGACCGAGTTCAAAACGTCGAGATACGAAGACGTACGAAGGTCTTCGATATCAGAAACCGTAATAAGGAGCTCAAATGGAGTTGGACAGGACACCTGGCAAGGCGCAGTGATGACAGGTGGAGTAAGGCTGTAACAAAATGGCGTCCAAGGCCTGGAAAACGAGATGTCGGTCGCCTGGCCACGAGGACGATATTTTTGCCATAGCGGGCACAACCTGGATGAGGCTGGCACAAGACCATGGGGATTGGCACAAGAAAAGAGACGCCTTTGCCCAACAGTGGGTGTATTCGGGCTGTTAAGGCCCTGGTAACTTTAAATATTGTCGTTATGAGCGATAATAGTTCTTATTGCAATTCAACACGGGTTAAAATCTGTTGTAATAAATTCGAAAAATAAATGAGCTAGCATTTTCGTAAAATTGCAAATAAAATTAGATATTAACTATTAAATAATCCATCACTGGATGCAGTTTGGCATTTGGAATTTTATGGTTTATTTTTAATTATAATTATAATTGTTATTGAAGGGATAAACTGGTTTTAACGATAATTAAGAGGTCACTTTGATGCATTAAAGTTTGTTTAATTATGTTTTGAGTTCCATCACTCTATGCAAAAAAGTCTCTCTTTAATATTTAATTAGTCGTCATCTCCGTAATCACCCCCTTTCTAACCAAATCATCGTTCACACAGTCCATCCATCGTTTCTTTGGTCTCCCCCTACTCTTATAACCATCAACAATCATACTCAAAACTTTCCTCACGACATTTTCCTCATTCCTCCGTATCACATGCCCAACCGATTTCCACACCACTTGTCATTTACCGGTGCCTCTTTCAGACTTCCTCTTATGTACTCATTTCTTATACTATCCATTCGCGTAACCACTACACATCAAAATCAAAAAAAAAAAGTCATTTATTCAAACTAGGCTGAGAGTCAGCTCTTTTTGAACGTCAAAATAAAATTACATAAGACAGTCCCCCCAAAACGCCCGCCCTTCACCACTTCCTAGTGCTTTAGCTGGGAAGAAGTAGCGCAACAAACTCCCCAGCAGCACAGCTGTCTGTTAAGTTAGAAGAACTGCCCCATCCCTCTTAGGATTCTCATCTCATCTGCATGCAAATTGCCTTTCATTCATCGCTTTAGTGGCCCAACATTCTGACCCATTACAAGGCAGTATATCCATAAATGACAATCATTTATATTTATCACCTAAATAAACCCAACAGATAGGATCTTTTCATAATCTTATCAACAACACAAATTAAAATTAAATCACATACTATTCACTGTTTATTTCGGACCTGATTAAAACGATGACTTTCATGGAAGATAACAAACATGAAACGTGCAATAGAATTTTATCTGTTCCTTAATAGATATGCTGATGATTTTACAAAAAAACATTACAAGCAATTTTAAATTTTGCTGTGCAAAGTTTTTTTTTTTTTTGTGAGAAATCAATCATCAAATAACTTCCCCCGCTCTGGGTGGAGCAGGAGGGCGTGTCAGACTTTTACTGACTAAAACCCACGCGTGTTCCCTCAGTTGCCTGTGTGCCAGGGGCCGCGGTATCTCTTTCGAACAACCCGCACCCTTGGCAGGCAGCGGCCCTTGCGGGCCCCATCAGTTGCTGCTAACATCTCTTTGAGGCGCGCGTGGAACACAACGCGCCGTCGACCCGGGCTTGGTCCTTACCGGACAACGAGCTACCCATTACTCGCCGTCTGATGCTGTGCAACGTAAGCGTCGCAGGAGAATTGATAGATGAAGAATTGCCAAACTTAAGTGGCAGTGAGCAGGGCACATTGCTCGCAGAACAGATGGCCGATGTGGCCGAAAAGTTCTGGAGTGAAGACCGCGTACCGGAAGACGTCGTTGGAAGGCTCCCTACAAGGTGGACTGATGACCTTGTGATAGCCGCTGGAATGTGCTGGATACACGGAGCACAGAACCGGTCGAAGTGACGGTGTTTGGTGATGACCATGTCCAGCAGTGGACGACTCTGCAAGCTATGAACCAGAATTACATAGCTTGCAGAGTAAGCCATCTGAAGTGACAGTGGGTTGGCCATGTTTGTCGAAAGACCGAAGGCCGAGCGGATTTCGATGATATTTGGCACATGTGTGGCCCATGACCTGGATTAGGACATAAGATACTTTTCACCCCGATGTTCCCACGGGTTCAAGACTTATAAGTCTGAAATCACCAACCCATCTCGAGCAAGCGTGGTGCTCAATGCTCGTGCCTTCTCTGTATACGAATATTTTGCATGGCAGTGGGATAGTCATCATCATTTCAGTCGGACATAGGCCTCCCCCAAAAGGGGGGTTTTGCCACTATCGCCACGCTTGGCAGGCGGGTTGGCGATCGCAGTATGGTGGTAAAATGCATAGAGAACGCTGCTGCCCATTCTCTAGTAAGTCCCTTAGTCGCCTTCTACGACACCCACGGGAAGAAATGGGATGGTGCTATTCTTTTACGTCCGGCACCACACGGAACTGTATGGGATAGTACGGTATGGTGTACGGTAGTACTGTGGGATAGTAATAGGGCGGTATTACTATTATAAGATACTAACTTTTGCCAGCGGTTTCGCCCACATGTATGTCGAAAATAATCCCACGGGAATGTACTATAGAGATAAAAATTATCCTGTTATTCCATGTTACACAAACTATCTGTGTGCCAAATTTCATCCACACCCGTCCAACCGTTTTTGCGTGATTGAGCAACAAACATCTAAACATCTAAATATCCAACCACTAAACATGCAAACTTTCATATTTATAATTAGTAGTACAAGCAAGCAAGTTGCTTAACAGAGTTCAGTCCCAAGATATACAACGTTTTAGACACTATACATTATGTAGCACAAATAACCGGAAAAATCAAGCTGCTTTATAAATAAGGAAGATGTAAACTACAGATATTTCTAAAACTAGGTCACCACACAGGCAACCCTATGTACAATTGACATGTAAAATTCTCGCATTGTCAACTATTTACAGAGTGATTTGTATGTGATTTTCACATTCATTTAAACATCCGTTTAAGCTGAGAAACTCAATGGAGGCACGTCAAGACGAAGATATGTACATAAAAACTTTTGTGAGAATATTCGTTACACAATACAGTCAGTCAGAAACGTCATTATAATTAGCCTACAGCTGTCCACTGCTACCTGTGATGCTGTTCTGTAAAAATGTCACCGTGGTAAAGTGGGTGAAGTGACCTTGAAGTGGGCTGTCATTCCATATGATGCTAGGGATTGTCACTCATGACAGCTCGCTTTAAACTCACTACACCCAAGTTATCACGGTGAGATTTCTACAGAATAGCACTACTGGAATTTCCTCAAAATGTTGACATTGGTTGTCGCTGAGATGAGATTGCGACTAGATTTTGAACGTTTTTTAACTGGAATTGGACTCCAGATAAAAGAAGAAAAAATGCGTTTATTGGCATTACAGCTTATAGAACCTTTAAAACAAAATCAATCAAAACAAAAGTCATTTATTCAAAGTAGGCTGAGAGTCAGCACTTTTTGAACGTCAAAATTACATAAGACAGTTCCCCAAAACGCCCGTCCTTTACCACTTCCTAGTGCTTTAGCTGGGAAGAAGAAGTGGCGCAACCAACTCCCCAGCAGCTAAGCTGTCTGTTAAGTTGGAAGAACTTGATTGGAAGAACTTGATTCTAAACAAAAATTGGTAAGTAATAAACATTCAGCAATAAATGAAAATATCATTAATAAAAAATTAAAAAATGGTTTATACAGTCAAATAAAATAAACAATGATATGAAGTACCTAACTCATATAAACTGTCAGTAGGTAAGCTAATTCTGGTTAAAGGACACAAATTTTATTACTGCCAAAACGCCAGTATAATGTCAGATGGCAACACAGTATGCACCACCTGACGCTGATTTTCAGCTGCAACCAACTGATAGGTAGTAGCTTCAAACATAATACTAACATATTGCTGGATCCGGTTAGACTGACAGCCGACCTCAAAAAAGCGTAGAAAGGGCTCGGCAGATTGATAATGGCAGAACATGATTCGACCTTAACATATTTGAAACACCTCTCACCACGCAATGAAATGGAAATACCAATGCGGCCTATTTAAGATGTTTCAAAAAAAAAAAACAAAAGTCATTTATTCAAACTAGGCTGAGAGTCAGCTCTTTTTGAACGTCAAAATAAAATTACATAAGACAGTCCCCCCAAAAACGCCCGCCCTTCACCACTTCCTAGTGCTTTAGCTGGGAAGAAGAAGTAGCGGAACAAACTCCCCAGCAGCACAGCTGTCTGTTAAGTTAGAAGAACTTGTTTCTATACAATAATACGTAATAAAAATTACGAAACACAAAAAAAACATAAAATTTGCCATATGTCAGCTAGCACACGCCAATATACCATCAAAAATTGAAAACTAAAAATAATAGAAAATTAAAATAAAACGTAAACAGAACTTCCAATCTAAATAAAAGCCTCTAGGCATAAAGGGCATGCCCGCTTACATATGTAATTCTGCATTATGCAAATATAGCTGTTATAAGTAACTTATAACAAAAGTTAAACTAGGACCTCTGGACTAAAATTATTAAAAACTTAATACAATTAACAATAACAAAACCATGGTCAGCAAGACGACCAGTCACCACGAGCAGCACCCGTTCACGAGCATAACACAAACCCGAGAAATTAATTTACATTATCTCACCACAAACTGTGTTTCACTGCAAAACATTACAAAGCTTTAATGCTGTGTGTTGGACACGTTATACAGATTAAACTTCTAATTAATGCAGACTAGTATCCAATGCAAGATTCCACTTCTACGAAAGAGGAAAACCTCGAAAGTGTAGTGGCGCAGCTTGGGAAAGACAATGGGCTAAGTTATGATGTGCATCCGCGTGGCGCCGGCCAGACTTAAAGAATAGTACCATCCCATTTCTTCCCGTGAGGGTCGTAAAAGGCGACTCAAAAATCATAATCAAAATATTTTATTTCACATAAGCCTGCATGGGCACTTATGAAACGTCAGAAGCTAGGTGCACGGTTCCAATTTGTCGTTTCCTATGGAGAAGAGCCGGCAAGAAACTCCACGGTTACTCTTTTAAAAATAATTGGCTTTTACAATGTTTTCAAATTACAGTGATACATGTATGGGAGGACAGTGCAGGCCAGTCAATAAGTACCAGGTACTTAGAGGAATGAAAATACAGAATAGAAAAACGTCTACAAATCTAGTCTCTAAGGCCTACAACGTTCTCTCATTCACAATATGTAAAAGAACCTACCTATATAAAATGAATCTATTTGAACCAAGTGACATGATTTCGATGACAATCACTAATAATAAATAGTCGAAAGTAAAATTGATGTATAATGTCAAATAATCACGAGAATATGTCTGACTAAGGGAATTACTGGGCAGCAGCGTTCTCAATGCATTTAACCACCACACAGATCGCCAACCCGCCTGCCAAGCGTGGCCTATTATGATAAACACCCCCCAAAAATTACAAGCACTAAAAAAACGGCTCCCCGTGACCTATGCATAGAACAGCAGTGGACGTCTTTCGGCTGAAATGTTGATGATTATGAAGAAGTTATGATACAGTTAGATGATAAGCCGAAGGAAGGGGATACTGAGATGGTTGCCAATAGATATATTAGTGGAATAGGTGCACTGAACACACAAACTAGGGAACATGACGGAGGTGAAGAAGACTGCTCTAAAAAAGACCCTATATATGGCATTAAACAATATTTCACGGTTAAAACGAATTTCGGGGTAGAACCTTCACCAATGTATACATATATATACGACAAAGTATCCCTGACCACCTTAGATGACCTCCATAAGTGACTTAGGGAGGATGTGCTATTATAACTAGCGAAATTCAAAATTTCTTAAGATTTTTGCAATTTGCAGGTGAGTGTCAGTTTGTATGTCGTTTTAAAATATGATACGCGACCGAAACAAATATGGCTTTACAGAATTATCTATACGCATGCATTACTGTTCGTTAGTCTCGCTAAAACTCGAGAACGGCTGGACCGATTTGGCTAATTTTGGTTTAAACGGTGAGAAAATATAAAGAAAATCTATATAAATAAAAGAAAAAAGATGCTTGGTTGTCTTACAAAAAGTTCAGAAATCTTTTATCGGCAGTACGAAGTTTGGCGGGTCAGCTAGTAATCAATAAGATCATCAAACAACCCTCAAGTTAATTTAATCCTATTGAATTACGTTTTTATGAAATAGTAGCTAATGACAAGCAAAAACATGCAGCTAACTTCTCCTTGTTCTCTGGCAATTATTTTCACAGCGGCTGAGCAAAGATATAATTATTTTCTTCGAAGAAGAAGAAGACAGCTCTAACAGAGCCCCTTTATATGGCATTAAACAATATTTCACGGTTAAAACGAATTTCGGGACCTAGAACCTACACCACTATATACACGACTGAATATACACGACCACATTAGAACCGGTAAACACAAATAGGGACCAAAACTTATTACAAAGACATATCGAGAGCAAAATAGTCACGACTCAAAAAATTATGCACAGTTATAGCGAAAAAATCTTAATAGGAGAGTCACGACCAATGACATTGTCTCCTCTTAAGAAAGAAAACGTCAATTTATCAAGATTTGACGTCAAATTTTATTACAAAAATCTGCTGCACGCGTCGAATTTTATGGCCATCTACTCAAAATTTAGTAGTTAGGTCAAAAACACATTTATTAGTATTAAAATCCGAGGCTGCCGACATTATAGAATGGCACATCTATTTGTTGAATGGATAGAGTGAACTTTGAACACTGTTGTACAATATTTGAGTAGTGAACACTTTGCAGCGACACTGCCACGACCGGTTCTCAAACTATTTGCCAGACGATTCGGTATAATCATATGAAAGTTCATATTTTTTCCATTTTTAACGCTAGTTGGTGAAATTACATTTTCTCTTGAACAAGCAAATAACTTATTTTTTTCCTATTCAGCACCCTAATTGCGTAACGCACGATCAATCATAATCTGAATCATTTTAAAACAGATTGCTAAACCATTGCTTCATAATGTTCGAAAAATGTGTCTGCTCAACAACTTTAATAACGCAATGAATATTGTTGGACTGTCAAAATGAAACAGATTATGATTGATCGTGTGTTACGCAATTAGGGTGCTGTTTGCGACGGCAATTTCGTAAGCATGACTTTGCTTTGTTTAGAATTATTCATTTATTCCGCAAATTATGGTAAATCTTACAAAAATATATATAAAAAAAACGTTCTTTTGTAAACAGGTAAGTTTCACTCAATATAATAGTTTTATTTTATGGTACAAAATAACTTTTGATTAACTATGAACCAAGTGTACAAGTAAGTACAAGTTTTTTTGTTCCGCACACACTTTCGCTCTACGCCACCGTACGACAAATTTACATATTCAATGTAAACTACAACTAATTTAAACAGAAATATTATATACAATAAAATAAAACACTCACTTCCAAATATCGCTGGCGTGCGATGTCAAATCCAGATAATGTTCAACAAAAAATAATATTAATTAACCACGCGCGATTATCACTCGCGGTATATTTTCGAATTTGGAACGACGCGTCCGCTCTCTGCGGCTTCAAACGCGCGACTGATATGACGAAAGGCGATTTGTAAGTGGCGTGCGCTCACGCATACATAATTTAGTGTGGTGCGGTCCGTTCCCTCGTGCGGCGACTATGACGGGTGCATGAACCGTTATCGCGAGGTTGCGAGTTGGGACACAATATATTTAAGGTGATTTATAATCATGCGACTGATAATTTTCGGCAAAACAAATGTGACATTGCGTGTGATGAGAGCGAGATTAATGCTCATAAAATAAGTAGGAACTAATTTAATTTGGTTTTGAGTCCAAATATCTAACCTACCTATAGGGCAGCAAAAAATACTGAATCAATGTGAAACATACAACGGAGTTCAAAACCCGCAGTTCTGTATTTATCAGGTTATGCAAGCTGCCACCCGGGACGTAGCTCTGACGTCACATGACCGAGACCATGACACTGACATTGCAGAACAGCATCGCAACACGTTTGACTTTTTAACAATGAGGTCAAGATTAAACAAGTTAGGACCTACGGTGGTAAATAGATGTTTTTCTTTTTTAATATCATCTTTTTTGACATTAGGGGTCTTGATAACGAGGAATATAGCAACTTTTTATATTTAGCGGAACTGTTAGAGGACTTATAATCAGATCCCAGTGCATTAACATAAATTCCTTAAAACAATTTTCAACTGCCAAAGAGACGGTCAGTTAGTCAGAAAATTTAAACTAGTTTGCTCATTCCAATACGTATATCTATGGAGAATAACGGGCAAGAAACTCCAAGGACGCTCTTTTAAATCAAGACATAACAATATCCTAGGTAGGTACATTATTCTTGTTGCTTCTGTATGTGAGAAAGATGTATTAAAAAAAAAAACAATACAAAATTTTAGATTAAAGATAAGCCCTGGCAGTTAAGAAATTACCAGTCTTATTACCTTCATCAGTAGCTATACTTTAAGGTGAATCTTGTCGAAATTTTTTCCATACAAACTTCGGGAGTGTATTACTTACTCCACTGTTCGACAATGTACCTACATCAAAAATTAAACATGATAAGGTTTTGTCTCATTAATTAATATTGTCTGTACGGAAACAGAATACTAAAATAAAAAGTTAGGAGCCAACAAATACTAGTTTTTCTTGCTAATTTAACTTAACTTTGGGCGTAAGTGTAAAATTTCCAAAACCTGGTCGGTACCGACAAAGCTCAAATCTCGAAAAGTTCAATAAACTTTAGTGGTCATCGATTTATGCAGTGGTTTTATCATAAAACCCAATATTCCGAAGGACTTTTCTTAACTTTTTACGCGCCTATAAAATATGATCCTGTATCTCACTCAATAACGTTGTGCGTGTAGACTAGCGTCTAACTACTCATCATTGATACTACCTCTGTCGGACACGATACCTGGTGAGGCAGCGTGCTTTTTAGCCAGGCCCATCAGTGAGTTCGAACCGGTAATTAGATTCCCTTAAGGAGTAAGCGTTAAGATAACCAACAAAATAAAAATAAAATCTTACGTTTCTTGCTATTTGCAAGTCAGTGTCAGGTTCTATGTTGATTAAAACATGATTTGCGACTGTAACAAATATGGCTTTAGAGAATTATAATTATTAAAATCATTAACACAATTCTCTAAGTTCATCGTCATCATCATTTCAGACGAAAGACGTCCCCTGCTGGACATAGGCCTCCCCCAGGCTCCTCCACTTCGCCCGGTCTTGTGCTTCCTACATCCAGCGGATTCCCGCGGTCTGCACAAAGTCATCTAATAAAAGTCTACGTTGAAGACAGCGAAGTTTGGCATTCATTCTTTCTGCACATGTGGCTCCCCTGGTACCTCATTAACAGCATAACTATGTGAAAGTCTATTAACTGCTTCCAAATTACAATGTTAATTTTTATTCTTTCTATTTGTTACAATGTCTGACATATTTCCGTCATTATTTGACATTATATATCAATTTTAATATCGACTATTTATTAGTGATTGTCATGGAAATCATGTCACTTGGTTGAAATAGGTTCAGTTTATTTATGTAGATTCTTTTACATACTTATTGTGAATGAGAGAACGTTATAGGCCTTACAGACCAGATTTGTAGACGATTTTCTATTCCGTATTTTCATTTCTCTAAGTACCTGGTACTTATTGACAGGCCTGCACTATCCTCCCATACCTATTATCACTATAATTTGAAAACATTGTAAAAGCCAATTATTTTTAAAAGAGTAACCGTGGAGTTTCTTGCCGGCTCTTCTCCATAGGAAGCGACAAATTGGAACCGTGCACCTAGCTTCTGACGTTTCATAAGTGCCCATGCAGGTTTATGTTAAATAAAGTATTTTGATTTTGATCATCGGTCCACCTTGTGGGAGGCCTTCCCACTCTACGTCTTCCGGTACGCCGTCGCCACTCCAGAACCTTTCGGCCCCATCGGCCATCCGTTTTGTGAGCAATGTGCCCTGTCCACTGGACTTAAGTTTGGCAATTCTTCGGGCTATGTCGGTTGCCTTGGTTCTCCTGCGGATCTCTTCATTCCTGATTCGATCACGTAGGGAAACTCCAAGCATAGCCTTCTCCATTGGACTTTCCCGACCACGTTTTTGTGCCATAGGTCATCACTGGCAACACACACTGGTCAAAGACTTTCGTCTTGAGACACTGCGGTATTTGGGACGAGAAGATATTGTGAAGCCTCCCAGCCGCAGAACGCTGCCCAGCCGAGTCGGATTGGACGAGTTCATTTAATCCTATTGAATGTCATTTTTATGAGATAGTCGCTGCTGCATCAGTCAGCTCCGCTTTCCTTTGATCACTGGCAAATGTTTTTACCAAGGCTGAACCAGGATACAACTTCCTCATTGCATCCAAAAAATATCTCTTTAATCTGTCAAGTCTTTTCCTAACTATTCTGGAAGTCGGTTCCAGTCGAACCGGATGCAGCTGAATACCATTATTTTACATGGAGCCACTGCCCATCTGAAGTCCACAACCCAGATACTGGGTAACACAATACCCCTTAGTAAGACTGGTTTCAGAATTTTGATGTTCTGATTACCCCGCATAACGACTTTTAAACATCTACGAATGACAGCCGGACCAACGGCTTAACATACTTTCCGAGGCACGGAGGGGTATTTATGTAAAGATAGTTACCCGTCCACGAACCAACCAGTGCAAGCGAAGCTTAACCTGATCGATCAAGAAAACAAAATAGATAAAATAAATAATAAAGTGCATCGTATGCAATGTTTACCGCGAATAAACTGTTCTACAAAACCGCAAGTTACAAAATTTTGTTTCAGTGCTGTTCGGTCAAGTGCTGTTGAAATCAGTGCTCTGACTGGAATACCCCGAATAAATTAGTATGAGGGCAGGAAGATGACACGAGCTGTTCTTAAGCATTTCGTGCCTATACGAGAGTAGAAGTTCTCAGGGTTAAGGAAGAGTGCATCACTGCTTGGTCCTAGATACGCGATTTGTGCCACAAAGAACGTGCCTTGCATCTTAATGACATCAATCGTAATGGGAATCCTATTGTAGTTTACGAGTTAATAATTCATGGACTCGTAAATATTAAATTTATTCAAAAATTTATTTGTGTTGTGGATGCAGTTGGTGTATGGCTAAAGACCTTGGATCTAGATGCAGTAGTTTGATATGAAGGAAGTGATGCACTAATATGGCTTCATTTAAATCATGGAACCGCGCGATGGAACTTGACGCACTCTTTTGTTTCTTGGCTCAATATCATCTGCCTAGCCTTTTCCCTACCATGTTGGGGTCAGCTTCCAGTCTAACCGGATGCAACTGAGTATCAGTATTTTACATGGAGCGACTGCCTGTCTGAGTCTGACATTCACAACCCATTTATAATACTAATAATAATACGATACCCCTTAGTAAGCGTGGCGATTATGGCAATCCACCTCCATTTGGGCCCCCCCAGTGGGTTCCCGCATTGTCGTTGCGGGGGGGCTCAGTAGCCGTGGTCCACTCCCACGGTGAAGCGAAGAGGAACCCCAAGATGGGGCCGCTCGTCAGGGCTTTTGTCTCCAAGTCGACGACGTAGCGGCCAAAAAGTAGGTTGCGGTGACGTGTACCGCAACTGAGGCGGGCCGCGATGTCAAATGGGAGGCATCGCGGCTGAGGGTTACAGGCTGCGGCGGAGGAGGAGTGCCGGTACTTCTGAGTAGCGCTCTTCCCTTCCGTGGCCTGGACGGGGCCGCCACCGTTTGATGGCGGACGCGGTGGGGCCGCAGGGGAAGAGGAGTGTCGGTATAGCGTTGGCCGCTCTCCCTATCCCCTGCGGCCGAAAAGTGGTAGGCGGCGGGGCCACTGTGCTGACCCGTCGCAGGGGGACCAAGGGTGCCAAGGGTGCCAGGGTAGTCTGGGGCCCTTGTGCTACTTGGTTCCTGGGGTGGTCACGGCGTGCCATGTGTCCTGGTGCTGTGACTGGTGGGGTCCGCGAGGGCCGATGCCTGCCAGGGGTGCGGGTTGTTCGAAAAAGATACCGTCGCCCCTGGCACACAGGCAACTGAGGGAACACGGGTGGGTTTTAGTCAGTAAAAGTCTGACACGCCCTCCTGCTCCACCCAGAGCGGGAGAAGTTATTTGATGATTTCCCACCCTCAAAAAAAAAAAACCTCCATTTGGGAGAGGCCTATGTCCAGCAGTGGACGTCTTTCGGCTGAAATGATGATGATGACCCCTTAGTAAGACTAGTCAAAGATCTACGAATGACAGTCGGGACCAGCGGCTTAACGTGCTTTCCGACGCACGGAGGGGTCGTATCCACGGGCCAACCGCATCAAGCATACCTTAACCTGATCGATCTACCCGTGTAGCTGTAATTACCTAGACAAAAGGCCCTCTCTCTCCATCTTCTTGTCGTTTCTTGCCTCCTTTTGGAGTCTATATACTTTCAGTATCGTTTGAGTTCGCGCCGCTATGTCTGGAGATTTAAACACTCCTGTCTGAAACTCTGAAGCCAGCAATATGAAAACAAGAAGTCTTGCCATCCTTGTAGTATCAAACTCCACCTGCTCAGCAGTAGCTCTTGCAACCACTAGACCAAATTATATATATTAATCAAACCAGTGAAAACAAAGCAAAAGTATGAGCGTTGATTATGAAAGTCCCCGTTAAGTTAATAGTAGTGATATTGTAATTTCCTGTAATTATAGAATTAATTACTATTGCTTCGTAATCCCTAATTGCACGCAACAGTGGTTTTGACAAGTTACAAAACCATACGAATATTGTAATCAATGAACAAATGAAGCTTCGTTTTCGGTCATAAAATTCGTGATTGAGAGTTGCACAGAGACCCATGGATCGTTCCATGCTTGGCATCAAGCTAATAGAAATTCGTAACGTCGAGATACGCAGACGTACAAAGGTCTTCGATATCAGAAAGCGTATTATGGGCATGCACAGTGCATACGGCACAGTGCATACGGCACAGTGCATACGGCACAGTGATGTCAGGTGGAGTAAGGCTGTGACAGAGTAGCGTCCAAGGCCTGGAAGGCGAGATGTCGGTCGACCAGCGGCGATATGGGCGGACGGCATTGTTGCCATCGCGGGTAAAAACTGGATGAGGTACAGGCGCGTGGGGACTGGCACAAGAAAAGAGACGCCAATGCCTATCAGGGTGAAGTGGGGTTGTGGACGACGTATATAGCCTTCACGGGTGGTGATACTTAAAGGGAAAGCGTCAGTCGTCCCCAAAATTGAAACTCAGTTAACATACTTGAGAAGTATCACACAGGTCTTAGCTTACTGATCATTCTTTACTATGGTGACGACTGTCAAAGTGTGGCGTTTTCAAGGAAAATAAGAAAATTTAAATGTACACACGGGTACACATCAAGGTATACATTTCCAGTATCAGCTGATCTCGCATTGTATAGGATTTCCGTACAGTGCAAGATCAGCGTAAACTGGAAATGTATAGCTTGAAGTGTAGCCGTGTGTACATCTGTAGTACAAAATATGTTTGATTATTAAAATATAAGTGGAAATCGTAATTGTTTTTACTTAATACCTCGATACCTGGATGTTTTTTTTTTGTTTAACGTTTTCTAAAAATGAAACTTAGCTAGATCGATTTATCGCCCCCGAAACCTGCATACTAAATTTCATGAAAATCGTTTAAGACGTTTCCTAGATTCAGATTATAAATATTATGTACAGGAAAAGTTTTTTTCAGTGCGCAAACTTTAACTATGAATTCAGCATACCATTCTAGACCCCCAGCAAAGACATTTTTTGTCGGTTTTAGAAAATTTTCTACGCGGGGGGGTCTAGAATGATATGCTGAATTCATGGTTACAGTTTGCGCACTGGATAAAAACTTTTCCTGTATACAAGAATTACTCGTTTAAAGGTATTAAATATCGTATTTTATTTCCAATGAAATCACATATTCACGCTTGTATACCCCGTCGGCGTTGGTAAAGATTGTGCACCCACAACCCGTACACATCGTTAGACAATTAATGACACTGAAAGATGACTTTTTCAAGAAATTAAAGACTTGAAACCAACGGTTTGGTAGTATGTAGCCCGTAACGGAAAATATGAGATAGGTAATTAAGAAGAACGCTCGAGCAAAAAAAAAATTGGGTACGGGGTCCATAGCCACTTGCATATCGTCCTTTCTTAAAAAACTGTGGCCTACCTTAGCATATTCCCCATTAAATATACGGTACTGCCTCCTTGGGCAGGACCCGGTAAGTACTCGCTGAACAGCTAGTATTTTCACCAAGACATGAGCTCTCAGATTCTTTGTCTCGACACAAGAGAAGATTATAAAGGACCTACTTACTTTTATCGGCCGTATCATAAAGTGGTATTAAAGAAAGTAATAAAAAAATTGATTAACGATGTCCGCAGTCCAAAGTCTCATGATTTCCTGACATTGGCTATCAGACTTTGTTCTGATTGGAACGATAATATTGTCGTCTTTATATAGCAGATGTGAGTGGAAACGCCAGAGGGGGCGCCCTAGGAGGACATAGTGATCTCATTGGTGCTGTTTTTTACACGCTTTATATTAGCTTCACTTGTATGTTTGTTAGTTAGTTAGTTTGTTTGTTTGTATGTAACCGACTCCTTTGAGCGCGATTTTGACCCACTTTAAACGGTCAGTTTTCATTGAAACTTTGTAAACTTGTCGAGGACCGATGACAATTCAATAATTAAAAAAAAAAAATGAGAAAAAAAATCACGTTTTTGTAGTTAGCAGAACTAAAAAATATAAAATAAATAATAGTTTAAAAAACTAAAAAACACGTTTTAAAAACCAAACTAAAAAAGGAGAAAATAATTTAATTCAATTGAATTAAATTATTTTCTCCTTTTTTAGTTTGGTTTTTAAAACCAAACGCTCCACGCTTTTTAATTAAAAAGCGTGGGGTGCTCGACATTGATTATAAAAATACCTCAAAAAGCACCCCACGCTTTTTAATTGAATTAAATTATTTTCTCCTTTTTTAGTTTGATTTTTAAAGCGTGTTTTTTAGTTTTTTAAACTATTATTTATTTATTTTTAAGTCAGGTGCGTAGTACTTGCAACCAGCGTGCATATAATGACAAGCTGTCTTACGGACGTAAAAGAAGCAGAAAGAGTACGTAGAGATGGTAGCAGGTGGTGTTCGTTAGTTTCTGTATACCCCCATGGAAAGAAGGAGTCAGTTTTGTTTACTATCGAATTGCATTGAGATGATCTTCAGTATCAGATTGATATTTAGGTCAAAAGGTACAAATAGCCGGAGAAGGCATTGGTCATACGAAACCAACTGGACTAGCGTTGCCAGGCGTCTGGATAAAGACGGTGTCTGGCCTGCCCGGTTTCCGCTCCGGCCACATCACCTTGTATCGCTAGCGCAAGCAAGCGTACTAGCACTGTCCATAATAAAGAAGACTGACCCAAATGTTCGGCTTAACTGGCTGGTCTGTCCGGCTTTTTAGACCTGCCAACCCTAAACTGGACAGTTGATAGATACTTATAAGGTACAATAAATATTTGATACGGGGTCAGAGAACAGTAATGATCTGCAGCTCAGTCTTCCAACAATCAACTCAGTCTATCGAAGTCCACTGCTGGACATAGTCCTATCAAATGCTGCGCCACAACACCCTGTCATCCGCATATAATCTGTCCCAGCCACCTTCTTAAGGTCGTCATCTAGCTGGAGGGCGTCCCAAACTACGCTTACTGTTACGCGGTCTCCACTCCAGGACCTGCCTGCTCCACCGGCCATCGGTCCTTCGACAAACATTGCAAACACACTGCAGCTTGTTTACTCTGCAAGCTATGTCGGTAACTCCAGTTCGTTTCCGGATAACTTCATTTTTAATTTTATCCTTGAAAGCAATTCTGAGCATAGCCCGCTCCATATCCTTCTCGATGGCATCCGCCATCCTTCAGTGTGCGTTGGCCTAAAGCTGTATCTGCCCACCTGACTCTCTAGTCGGTTAAGAGATGTCCAGGTGGGCCATGGTCGTTTGTGGCCCGCTGGGAGAATTTCTGCAAGCGCTACATAGTCAGCTGAAGCCCATGTTTGAGAAGCTACAGTTTTAATCGTGCCGCACTAGAGCTGCCTTCTTGTAGTGGGATGTTCGTCTTGAGGAAACTGTTACGGCTCTTCAGTCTGCCCCTCGGCTATGATGTCATAACAGAAGTGAGGTATATAAGCTGCAGTGCGATTGTGGAGCCACATCGCAAACTATACCAAATCTCTTGTCATGGTCTCTGTGCACTAACACCTGCACTATGGAAAACCTTGCGACAGCAACGATAACCCCGTCGAAGTGGTTGAATTCTGGTCCAAGCTTATTTCAAACCCACAACCAACAAAGAACATAATTAAGTGTTTTTTTTTATTGCTGTATGGCCTGCTCTTGACCTCGATCACGTCTAATGGAAACCGATGGATAAGGTCTATGATCGTACGAGCGTGCCCAGATGATGCCTGTCCACTCTGTGTATGTATGATGTAATAATACATTCTGTTGCCTTGATGAGTAGGTACAGTACCAACTATTATGGTATTTCTTTGCTTATTAAACAAGTGATTAACACCTCTTGGTCGCAAAACAAGTTAGAAGTACCAATGGGGTATGTGCGATGAGAGGCTCCTGGCAGAATAATAATAACCAATCGGTTCGGTCGATTACCCAGTAACTGGGTTGTGGAGGTCAGATAGGCAGTCGCTCCATGTAAAATACTGGTATTCAGCTGCATCCGTTTTGGCTGGAAGCCGACCTCCAACACAGTTGGGTAAAGGCTAGACAGGTAAGTAGCTAAGTACAAATGACAGCCGGGATCAACAACGGCTTAATGAAGAATGAGAGAACGTTGTAGGCCTTAGAGACTAGATTTGTAGACGTTTTTCTATTCTGTATTTTCATTCCTCTAAGTACCTGGTACTTATTGACTGACCTGCACTGTCCTCCCATACCTATTATCACTGTAATTTGAAAACCAATAGCCAATTATTTTTAAAAGAGTAACCGTGGAGTTTCTTGCCGGCTCTTCTCCATAGGAAACGACAAATTGGAACCGTGCACTTAGCTTCTGACGTTTCATAAGTGCCCATGCAGGCTTATGTGAAATATTTTTTTTTTACGTGCTTTCGGAAAGCACGTTAAGCCGTTGATCACCCCATGTTCACCCATCCACAAACCAACCGCGACAAGCGTAGCTTAACCTGATCGATCGATCTATGCGGCTGGTATTACTTAACCACAAGCCCCTTTTAATTAATAGTGTGTTAAGCATTAGGGTGCAGATACCAGTTGCCGTATTGCTCCGTCAAGGCAGGGCCTTAAAAAATCACCATCTATGTACAATTAGGTGACGTAAGGCAAATATTGCCTTTTTGCCTCGAGCGTAGCGCTAATACTCATAACTACTCATAAGTCATGCTTCTGATCAATCAATTCTAGCTCTTATAATTTTTAATCATAGACATGGCATAAATCGTAACAAATGAAAGCTCTTTAAAAATCTATCTATCTATAGCTGATGAGTTTCTGTGTTTGTTTGAACGCAGCTAATCTCTGAAACTACCAGTCGGATTAAAAAAGTGCGTGGAGTAGGGACTCCACGCACTTTTTCACTTCTTCCGCGCGGAGGGCCGCGCGGAAGAAGTGAAACCGACTCACTCTCTTTCTCTCTCCTACTTTCTTCTTTTGTGTATCTTTCTTTCTCTCTCCCTCGGTTACGTTAAACGTTTAACGCAACCTTTATCGTTGAAAGTTTAACGCAACCTTGTTGGAAGTCGCATAAGAAGTTTCACTTCATCAAAAGTGCGTGGAGTCCCTCCGCGCGGAAGAAGTGAAACCGACTCACTCTCTTTCTCTCTCCTACTTTCTTCTTTTGTGTATCTTTCTTTCTCTCTCCCTCGGTAGCGTTAAACGTTTAACGCAACCTTGTTGGAAGTCGCATAAGAAGTTTCACTTCAAATTTTTTTTTTTGCATTTGATAGCCTTAACTCTTGAGGAAGGCTATGGGCTATGCAACATCACGCTGGGGCCTTTAAGAGCCGAGCAAAAAGTTACAAAGAAAGCTAAGCGAAAATGAAAATAATAGGGCAAATTCTTTGTTCCCCAGACCCACCCCGTCGCGGTCGCATCGAATAATGGCCTGCCCTTAATCCACCACGCGGGCCAGTGCGGGTTGGTAGATGTCATGTCTATGGTTTTTTTATTGGTTTTTAGCCATGCCACTTCCTCACGATATTCTTAACCACCGACGCAAAAAGCCCTTTTTTTGCGTCGTGGGTTAAAACGAATCAAAGTCAAACGTTTGAACACAAAATGAAAGAATAAAAATTCGTGAACTAATCAAAAACCTAACTTATCAGTCGCTCTCCGAATGATCAAAAATGAGATGAGCAAATTAATGAACGTTCAGTTTGATGTAATGTTGTCTTTTGAACGTAGAATGAAACTAAAATTAACCTAAACTCGAGGAAAGTGTCTGATCTTAGCTTAGGCTTAAATTACGTCAAACTCAAAGCATTTATTTCAAATAAGCCAATTACAGGCACTTTTGAATTGTTAAGGTCGGTGAGTTAGAAAGATGAAGCTAGTTGCCCATTCCAAAGCGTAGGTACCTATGGAGAAGAACGGGCAATAAACTTCATGGACACTCCTTTAAAACCATGATATTGTTACAAAAAGTTGGTTACATCATTATGTTGAAATTATCAATGTGAGAACGATGTAAAAAGACGTGCACATAATAAAAACCAAAATAAAATAACAATTCAGAAATTAAAATGAGCTAAGAGATGACCAGTCCCTACTGGCGGCGCCCGTTCACGAACATGACGTATGGATCAGCACTATTCAGCTCAACCGTTTTGAAGGGATCCAACACACACGCCACCACCAGCGAGAAATTTGAGTGAGCATGACATACTCCCAGCTGCCAGTGCACATTCAAGTCAATGAAAGACTAAGGGAGAGACACAATCGAAGGTACTCGAGACAGAATTAGATCAAGGGTGTGAGGAAAGTCTGAGCTAAGGGCTTTCACAGTAAAATGGATCTATACTTTTGCGGTTACGGGGGTATGAGGATCGGGGTGTAAAGTTCACTCATCCTCCATAGAAAAGAGAGGATCCTCCAACCAGACGACGTGTTGTCTGGTGGGCAAGTGCCTGACGATTGGTATCGGGACGTTGTATATTTTATAATTGAGCAGTAAACTCTGTTTGCGAGATGCAGGATTTTGTGTGGGCGATGAAGCTGCCGCTACAAACTATTTTTTTTTTTTAGAAATTGAATTTAAACTTGAACAGTCCCATAAAACGCCCACCCTTCACCACTTCCTAGTGCATTAGCTAGCGGTGGATGCCAACAGGTTCGCCCCCTAGTACGTTGGATTTAAGCATGACAGGAAATATGGGTGTACTGTTAGGTGCCCCGCTGTCTAAGCCTTCGGAGAACACAGGCTATGTGTGTTATTGTTTCTATTTAATGCAACTAACTGCACAAACGGTTAATGCATTATACATACATTTGCTACAGTATTAAAAACAGATATCTCAGCAGATCCATACTTTAAAATAGATTATGTTTACGCTAGATTGACCTGATAAAGTGCACGAGGTTATTCTAGCGCCATATTATTCTCAAGCAAAGGGATTTAGAGGTCAAACTGTTAATAATAACGCCAGGGTAGCTCGCGAATTTCAAATCTTATTACGTTTTTGGCAATTTGCAGGTTGTATGTTGAACAAAATATGATTCGCAACCGTAACACGTATGTATTTACAGAATAGGGTATTACACTCATTTTTGAAAAGTGTCTTAATTAGATTCTAGAGTGCTAATAAACAACTAAAACAAACACAACATTTTTATTTAATCGATTAGTGCCATAAAAATGCATTTAAATTTTACATTTTCAAATTTCGCGCGTAATTTGACAAAAACGCTGGACGCAGTAGACGCCATATTGCTCTGTGGGTATGACGTCAGTTTGCTAAAAACAAATGCGCTGAAATTTTGTATGACAATTGTTTACAATGAAAAAAAAATGAGTTATTTTACTACTTATCGTTGGTTTGCTGTTCCTGAACGCAAAATATTATTTAAATAAAAATTACTTTGGTTACGAAAATAATAAAAGTACAAAGTTGCTCAGTTGACATGCCGTATGACGAAATAACATGGCGACTACTATTTCATGGTGTTCAAACACAGATTAAAAAAACTGAAATCTTTAAATTGTATTTTAACATTTATTTTGTTGTTTCATGAACTAAAACTAATATTTTCCGACTGCATTTTGCCTATGCTATCGCAATAATATATTTTTAGATTTTTTCTCGTATAGAGTAAAATACCCTATTATATTAATTAAAATCAACAAGATAGGGTCGGCTTCAAGTGATGCAGCTAAATACCAGTACTTTACATGGGTGACTGCCTATCTGACCTCCGCAATCCAGAAACTGTAATACGATACCCCTTAGTAAGAGTGGTTGTCAGACTAGTTGTGGTGCCCACAAAAATTCGTATAACTTCACTTGCTAAGTAAATAACAGTGGCAGGAAGTTATTATTATAATTTCATCAACATACACTAAGTGGAAAAATACATATTGTAGATGATAATTGATAACTTAAAAACCACTCATCAGAACTTGATCCAATTTATATGGCGGTCCCATATAAATTTTAAATACCAAATTTATATGGGATAAAGAAGAATTTTCCAAATCGGTTAATTAATGACGGAGTTCTGCGGTAATAAAGTCGCGTGCAGAAGCTAGCATTGTTTTTATGATGGCGTAGAACTGATAATTATAATCATAGGCCCATGAAGTTACGTCAAAGTGAATGAAAACAGCAAAACGTAAGTTAAACATTTGGTGTGGAATACCGCATTAGGTACGAAGAACGCAGACCTTGACACCGAGCAGCCGGCATAGAATAAAAGTTACATACATTAACGCGAGTATCCACTTATATTATATTTGTGAATGCTTGAAAAACACGTGGCGTTTATGTTTGCCCTAAAAATATCTTCAAATAATCTTTCTCCTGTCCTTATCCCGATTTATTTGGATCAGCGCGGCAAATCGTTTTTAAATAAATAAAAATCTGCAAAAAAAAGTACTTTACAAAGGCGGACTTAATGCCTGTGACTGTTTCTACCAGTCAACCTTAGGCTGGTTCAGACAAAACATGGCAGGTGCAAAAGGATACACAAGATAATTTTTTAACCAGTGCGCAAACTGCAACCATGAATTTAGCATATCATTCTAGATCCCTCAGCGCAGAAATTTTTCGGCGGTTATACGTCTACGCTCCAGAATGATATGCTGAATTCATGGTAACAGTTTGCGCACTGGTTAAAAATGTATCATGTATGTATAACTCGAAAAAGAATACATATATACATATTAATAAAGAAAATAAACTTTGTCTGGAGAATTAACGATAGGTAGAAGAGGCAAAGGAATCCAGGAAATAAGCGCTTAGATTATTCTGCCAACTTCTTACGAATAGGTGACGTTCAGGTACCTTCACTTTAAAAAATAACGGACTGGTTGCCATCCTGATGTTCAGAGAGAGCGCATTCCAAAGAAAGACAGCCTGGACAAAATCAAAATCAAAAGTCATTTATTCAAACTAGGCTGTGAGTCAGCTCTTTTTGAACGTCAAAATAAAATTACATAAGACAGTCCCCCCAAAAACGCCCGCCCTTCACCACTTCCTAGTGCTTTAGCTGGGAAGAAGAAGTAGCGGAACAAACTCAATGATGCGGTGAGTAGGACATAGTATAAGACGATTGTTGGACCTGGGAAATCAGATAAGAAGGAAAAGTGGGTTTGTCGCGTATAGAAATCAGTGTTTTTCTTCCATTAGTCGCCATCTGAGTAGTTACCCCTTTTCCAACCATATCATCTTTTACACAATCCATCCATCATTTCTTTGATCCTCATTTACTCTTACAGCCACCCACGTCACTCAAAAAAAATCTTTGAATGTTATGTAAAAAGTGTAAACGCAGCGGGAAGTATGTGAGATGACCAAAAAAACTTAGAGTGAATTTTCGAAAGACGACAGATCGGGTGCGGTGGCAGAATCGTTAACGCTATTAATATTGTGACGGTAAGCTGGTGAAGTATAGACAGATGCAGTGTAGTGCAGTTTACATGATACGAGCCTGTGCCCGCGGCTTCTCCGGCGTGAAGGTGAAAAATTTTTCTACGTAATCGTACTTCCAGACAGCGACTGATCAAGAGTTCTGACCGCCCTAGGCTAATTATGAGGACGGGCCTCCACCAGGTGTGTTACGGACGGCCTAAAAAGTAGTAAGTGAGTAGCCTTATCGTCCACAAGCGCCCAATACCTCCTATCTGACTCCGGGTGGATTTTACATAGTAGAGGATCCCAAGTAAGAACGACCTTTACCAATTTGATAACCAGGTGAAAATTATATTTAAATATTAAAATTACCAATTTGATAACCAGGTGAAAATTATATTTAAATATTAAAATTACCAATTTGATAACCAGGTGAAAATTATATTTTAATATGGCCCTAGGATACCATCTATCTCCTTGCTAAATTATATCGAAATCCGTTCAGTGGTTTTAGCACAGAATAGATAAAAGAGGTTTTTTAACATACCTACAGACTGAGTTACTTTCGAATAGGTATATAATCCTTACTAATATTATAAACGCGAAATTTTGTATGTTTGTAATGTTGGATGTTTGTAATTTTGTATGTTTATAACTCTTTCACGCAAAAACGGCTGAACGGATTTAGATGAAATTTGGCACACAGATAGATTATAACCTAGATTAACACATAGGATACTTTTAATCTCGGTAGTACGTTCCCGCGGGATAATTTCCGAATTCCACGCGGGCGAAGCCACGGGCGGAAGCTAGTATTAAATAAGGATATTATTTTAAAGTCGTTGTTGGTCTGGTGGTCACAAGCGCTACTCCTGAACATGAGTGCCTGGGTTCGATTCCCAAGTTGGGCAAAGTGGGTTCCTCTATCTGGAATTTCTCAGTAGCAGTCCGGAGTCCGGTTTAGTGTCCCGTTGATGGCAATACCCTCGCCCCCTATCACATAGGACTTAAACATAACTGGCGAAATGTGGACCTTATGCCGAACCCTTAGGGGGGATAAGGCGTGATGTTATGTTATATTAAAGTATGGAAATATGGATATTTCTCAATAACGAAGAAACTCTAAAGTAACTTGTGTAAACATCAGCATTTACGAAAAAACCCTGCCTATGTAATTAACCTAAAATGCAACTACTAATACATGTACATGTAATTTTCACCAGGTTATCAAATTGGTAATTTTTAACATTAGGTGAAAATTATATTTAAATATTAAAATTACCAATTTGATAACCAGGTGAAAATTATATTTTAATATTAAAATATAATTTTCACCAGGTTATCAAATTGGTAAAGGTCGTTCTTACTTGGGATCCTCTACTATGTAAAATCCACCCGGAGTCAGATAGGAGGTATTGGGCGCTTGTGGACGATAAGGCTTTGCTTGCATCTGCTCGCGCACTCCATCGAGTTTTCGATAGATTTTCTAGTACCGTCGATTTTTCATCCAATTTGGATAACAAAATTTGCCATCTGCTTGTAGATCCAGAAAAAAAATTGTATAGTTGTGGTTCCAGTTTAAAAAAAGCAGCTGATTCGTCACTACTTTCCGCGGCAGCCGATCCCACGAGTTGTAGAGAATGAGCTGCACAAGGAACAAAAGTACCCAATGGATTTACAGCTCTAATTCTTGACCTTTGTCTTGACCAGACATATTGCTAGCATTATCATAACTTTGGCCACGACAGTCTTTAATATCAAGTTCAAAAGTTTTATCAACTAGCGCAAGAACAGCCTTCTCCATGTCTTCACCTTTATGACCGCAATTGGGTAAAAATGTGACAAAACGTTCGACAGGTTCGCCGCCAGGCAAAATATAACGAATTATAAATGTCAACTGATCGGTGTGTGACATAGGTATCTGGAGTAGAATCAATGCTAATCGAATAATATTTTGCTTTTTTTATTTCTCCTATGATCTAAAGTCGAATTTCGTCAGCGAGAAGTAAAATAAATTCGTCGATTCTAGAGGATGACAAGTACGATGGAGTACCTTTGCCTTTTTGTGCAAATCTCACCAAATGTTCAGCCATGAAAGGATCAAATTTAGATATAAGCTCAATACAGCCAAGAAAGCTCGACCACCGACCGATTCGAGTAACAAGTCAGTGTTTGTTTAAGGCGCACTTTTTAAAATTTCAAAATTTATTGTTAAAATCAGGGACTCTCAAGCGCATTTAGTTTTAGTGTTCGCTGTCCCGGTCTAGTTGAAATATGTCGGGTAGATGCAATGAATGATGCTAGATTAGTGCATGCGAAGACACGATTTCAGCGCGCCCCCCCGATCCTCGCGCCCTAGGCTGCAGCCTAATTAGCCTAAGGGTTAATCAGGCCCTGCTTCCAGATTAAAAAGTACCTTATGTCTCAACCCAGGTCATGGTCTATTCTTGTGCCAAATCCCTTCAGCCGTTAAGATAACAGATAGACTCATAACTACTATCACATTTATATTATTAAGTATATGGATTGACAGAATCTTTCGTTCCATCGGCTATTTGGACCTCTCTATTGACATGGTTCAGACGCTCAATCAATGGTATGAGCTATGGTCATTTGTTGAGTTGGTTTTAATATTTAAAAGGGAATTTCTGGTACTTACCTAAATATTTTACTAGGGATCCCAGTTTAAAATTGACCTCTGTTGTAAACGTTTTGGTAATTTAAGTACTTAAACAGAACGTATTGTGCAGTAAGCCCATTTGTTTGATGATGGCGAACAGAACATGAAAAATCCTGTCAGTTTTCATAGTGATTTCGTTAGTTCTAATTACAGTCACCAAGTCAGATTACCTTGCTACATTATGTAAATAAAAAATCTGATGATTTAACTCGATATACAACAGCGATCACGTGACAATCATCCAAAAATAATTCACAAAAAGACAATTCAGTAAAAATAAACAAGAAAATCAGCTAGCAATATTCTACGTCTGCGCATCACCTCCTCTCGATCACGGGCCACAATCCTGATAACCCCTGACACTTCTGCCCCAGGGTGACCTCGCAAAGTCGTGTGAAAGACGTCGTGTCCTCTACGACACTAGGAAATGCGTGGATGATAACAATACTTGATATCTAGACCTTGGAAGGTCGTTTGATAGAGTAAGTAGGATGTTAATGAAAGCTGGGGTGTATTTTACCGCTTTTTCTAGTCTTCAAATGGTTTAGATCTAACTTATACTTTAGCGGTTTAAAAAATTGGTATCAAAAGATAGATTGTTTGTGACGTCACTATGGTATTTTGAAGGTGTACCACAGGGTCTTAGAGTCTAAGTACAATTTTGAGCAATAAAGTAGTATTTTGCTTTTATTTAAAACTTGGCGTGTACCTATGGTATTTGCCATCGGCAAAAATTACGAATTTCCACAAAATTTTCATCCCGTGTGTTCGCGACGATGCGTCACTACATAGTGTTTTAGTTTGTTTTTGACATTAACTTAAATTCATAGTGATAAGAGTGATAGTTAAACCAATAACAGTGGTGAATAAGTGCCTAGTATAGAAAAAACCGTAAGTACCACCTCTGCAAACCTCATTTGAGTGGGCTATATAGCCGTGATTATAGTTTTATAGTGCGTCCAGGTAACCTAGTACCGAGACCTAGCCCTGGACCTAACTTTTAATATCGTAAATTTAATATAAAGCCCACTTAATTGAGTTTGTATGTCGTGTTGCTTTAGTTAAGCGATATTTAAGATTTATGTTTTTTGTTAACCCTCTTTCAGGGCGCGTCACGCCCTGAATACTATAGATGTAAGGTTTTAAATATCAGATTGTTGTAGGTCTATAGACCAGCCTGAGATATCTATAATTAGATTTCGCATAGCTTCACTAGTTTTCGAGAAAAACAACTTACAAAATAAAGTTTAGTAACATTTTTCAGATTTTTTCGGTTTTTCTCGAAATATTCTTTCAGTATAGAAAGATATAGTAAATATGGATATCTCAGGAGATGGGGAATTTTGTGGGGAATTCAGGGATATGTAACATGCCATATGTACTTTAATAAATTAACGTGTTATATGCTTATTTCCGACAAAACTATAATAGAACTTAGAACAAATAAAACTTTAAAACAGGAAGTAATTAGCGGTCCTCGTTACGGTAAAGATTCATAGTACGATAGTAAACATGTAATTTCGAGTAATTTGTAGTCATCGGCAAGATTCTTATTTAAATCTTTAATTAACTTAAATATATAGATATAGTCAAAGTAGTGTTCCGAAATTGCTTCCTGAAGAATTATAAAAAACTTGTGTTATTAATCAGGTAAAGTAACCCCTTCAGTAAATAGTCAAAAAACACCCCCTTTCCTAGACGAATGTCTGGAAACTGTTTCTTAGGGGGCAGAATGTCAAAAACGTTGGTATGGTAACATGAAGAACGGAAGAAGGTAGCCACCCTGAAGATATCTGGAATCTATCGGTGCAGGACGTCAGCGCCGCGTGGACTGGGAGATTTACACCCTCCCTACACACCCTTCGCATCCATGCGATCACGCCCGTCCGGCACATCTGCTGGTCCTTCGAGCCGGATTTCTTCAGGAGGGATACATGTGGACCCGTCCGGGACATGTCTGGATAGCTGAAGACTTATGAAGGAAGAGTGACGTCAGAGACTGAAGCCTTATTCAAGAGGAAGTTACCGAAGCCTGAAGGGTTATTACTGAAGAGATATCAGAAGCCTGAAGACTTATGACTGACGAGTTATTCCCGTTCCTGAAGCTTTGTTCCCGGAACCTGAAGTCTTATATCCGAAGATTTGTTCCCGGAACCTGAAGTCTTATTTCCGAAGATTTGTTCCCGGACCTGGAGCCCCGTTCCCGAAGATCGTTCCCGGACCTGATGCTTTGTTCCTGAAGGATTATCTTTCAACATAGAAGATTTGAAGTTTGAAGATTCCGTTGAAGATCCGGTTTGAGATCCGGTTTGAAAATTCCGTTGAAGATCCGGTTTGAAATCCGGTTTGAAGATCCGGTTGATATCCGGTTTGAAGATTCCGTTGAAGATCCGGTTTAAAGATTCCGTTGAAGATCCGGTTTGAGATCCGGTTTGAAGATTCGGATTTGGAATCCGGTTTTTTTTTTTTTTTTTTTTTTTTTTTTTTTTTTTTTTTTTTTTTTTTTTTTTTTTTTTTTTTTTTTTTTTTTTTTTTTTTTTTGGAAACTGGTTTTGAAATTTGACTTTGAAGATCCGGATTTTTGGAATCCAGTTTGAAGATTTGAACACCAGTTTAGAAGAATTTATTCGGTCGAGATCCGCCTTGAAGATTCAAGATTGAACTTTGAAGATACTGAATTCAATTTGAAGATTGAATACTGACCTTCGAAGATAGAAGATTCGAGACCCGCATACCGAAGTCAACATGCCGGTAACAAGATCACAAGGCAGGGCCCCTAAAGCATGGACAGTGGAGGTGAGCAGAAGACACGGTATTCCGGCCATCTGCTACGAGCAATCGCCGCGTTCACCCTCCACCACTGAAGGGACCGACCCGCCACAGCAGCGCCCCCTTGTTTCGCGGAGAAGTGAAGACTTACCTGCACGAGCACGGTCCGAAGAGATGGAACAGCCATCTACAGTTAAGAAGGGAACCAGAAGAGAGGGATCTTCAGATAGAACGTTGCAATCTTCAGATAGAACGTTGAAACAATCAGATAGAACGTTGCAATCTTCAGTTAGAACATTGAAGCCTGCAGACAGAAGGGAAACACTAGATGAGACGTACAGCCGAAACTTACCGATGACTACCCGGGGTGACGCCCGTACCGAACATAGCAGGCCGCAGTCGACTACAGATAGGACGACGCGGCCAAATAAGAAAATTTCAAGAGCACGTGAAGACTTACTGAAGATTAAGTTGGAACTTGCTCAATTAGCACTTCAAAGAGCCGAGGAAGAAGATTCCGACGGCTATATGGATGACAGAGACTCGAACGATGAGTACGTGCGCTCCTGGCTTGAAGAGGCGCCGAAGCCTGAGCCGGAGAAGAGAGCCAACGCCGCCGAGGGGGACAATAGTAATATAGGCCATGAGGCACCGCCCCCCCCTGTGGACTTCGAAACTATAGTGGATCTCGATAAGCAAGTACCGTTGTCGCATCCTACAGTGAATGAAGTGAACAATCGAATCCCACCAAAGGGAACAGAAGCCAAAGGGGAAGACTCACTCCGTCCTTTCATAACGGAGCTGACGTCCGCTATAGCGTCGCTAGCCGACAGGAAAACAGAACAGTGGACACCGAACCACCCCTCGGCGTCGAAGGTCATCATGACCTTACCGAACTTCAATGGGGCCCATACAGAATGGCTTTCATTTCGTGCCATCTACGAGACAACTCGAAGATATTTCAACGATGTTGAAAACACAGCAAGGCTTAGAAGAAGCCTGCGGGGACGAGCGCTAGAGACAGTGAGCTCAGAACTCATCGGACATGCAAAGCCAGATGACATCATGAGGGAATTAGAGCTGCAGTTCGGCCGTCCAGATTCAATAGCTCAAGCAGAAACAGACAGACTGCGAGGATTGCCGCGCTGCGGCGAAGCACCCAAGGACATTTGCAACTTTGCAAGCAGAGTCAGAAGCGGTGTGGTCACTCTGCGCGCGCTGAAGAAAGATCACTACCTGATCAATGCTGAGCTGATGCGGTTGCTGACCGAGAAGCTACCGAACTCCCTACGTGTACAGTGGTACAGAACGTACACAGAGAAACACCAGTCGCTGCCAGACCTCACACTCTTCAGCGAGTTCATCACAGAGCAAGCTCGTTTCTGCAGTGCGTTCGCTCCGCCTGAGAACATCGGCCCTACTGAGGCAACCTCGAGCAAGCGTGTCACCCAGAGGACCCACACAGCTGTGGACAAATCCGATAAGAAATGCCGCATCTGTGAGAAAGACGGACATCACACTCTCGAGTGCAAGAAGTTCAAGGAGGGATCCAGCGACAAGAGATGGGAGCTCGCTAAGAAGTTCAGCCTGTGTTTCCGTTGCCTGCGCACACGTCGTCCTGGTCACACATGCAAGACGAAGAAGTGTGACGTAAAGGGGTGTACAGCTACGCACCATCAGCTTCTTCATTATAACAAGAAGCCCGCTGCAGAGGGTGTCGAAAAACCCGTTACTCAGGAGCAGTCGAACAACGTGGAGTCGAAGGAAACAGTGGCCAGCTCAAGAACGACTTCAAGTCACGCTTACCTCAAGATGGTACCGGTCAGAGTGATTGGACCGGCGGGAGAAGTGTCCACATTCGCACTTCTCGATGATGGATCAACCGTTTCCTTGATCGACGAGGACGTAGCGAAGCAAGTCGGGGCAGAAGGCCGAATCGACCCTCTGAAGATAGGTGCGATCGGTAACACCATGATCGACACTCCAAGTTCACGAAGAATCACGGTCACACTCGCGAGCGAACTGAAGAATAAGGTGCCGTTCAGAGCGCGCACCATACCGAAGCTAAACCTCGCTCCACAAACCGTCAGTGAAGAAGACGTCGCACACTGCAAACATCTGGATGACCTGAGGCAACAGCTGATATACGACACTGGCGCGCCGAAAATACTCATCGGTCAAGATAACTGGCATCTGTTATTGGCCAGTGAGATCCGCAGAGGTCCGAAGAATCAACCTGTCGCGTCACTCACAACGATGGGCTGGGCTCTACACGGTGCGCACACCAGAATTCTGGGTCAGCAGGTGCACTACTGCAACCGAATCATAGCGGGCGATGAAGACATAGACGAACAGCTTCGCAAGTTCTTCGCCTTAGAATCGCTGGTCATCAACCCGAGACGGCCAGACTCCGACCCCGAGAAGAAAGCAGAAGATATCTTGAGTCGTCACACTCAACAGTTAGAAGATGGACATATAGAAACAGCCATGCTGTGGAAGAATGAAAGCATAGAAATGCCCGATAGTTACGGGACGGCTCTCAAGAGGCTTGTCTCAATAGAGAAGAAACTCGATAGCAAACCGGCTCTTCGAGATAGATACACAGAACAGATGGACTCTCTCGTACAAAAGGGATACGCAGAGAAGGCGCCCAAGACGAGCACACCGGGTAGGACTTGGTACCTACCACATTTCGACGTGTTCAACCCCATGAAGCCCAAAAAACTCCGCATCGTGCATGACGCAGCTGCCAAATCGAGAGGACTGTCACTCAACGACTTCCTTCTCACTGGACCGGACTTACTACAGTCACTGCCCGGCGTCATGATGAGGTTCCGCAGACACTGCATAGCCATCTCTGGTGACATAGCGGAGATGTTTATGCAGGTGAAAGTGCGAAGTCAGGATAGAGACGCGCTCCGGTACCTGTGGAGAGGCAATAAAAGAGAGGGAGCGCCAGAAGAATACCGTATGACGTCCATCATATTCGGCGCGGCAAGCTCGCCGTGCATGGCCATTTTCGCGAAGAATTGGAACGCGAAAAGGCATATAGATGAGCATCCAGATGCAGTGGAAGCCATAATACAGAATCACTATATGGATGATTACCTCGATAGTTACAAGACCGTCGAAGAAGCGACGCGCATTGCAACAACAGTGAAAAATATTCACCTACAGGCGAAGTTTGAACTCAGAAAATGGGTGTCGAACAGCACAGAGTTAATAGAAAACATAGATCCGACACAGATCCGAACTGAAATTGTCAGTATCGGAAATACAGATGACACAGAGAAGATACTCGGCCTGATATGGAGACCGAGTGAAGATACGTTGGGCTTCAACCTGACGCTTGCACGCCTACCAAAAGGCATATTAGAAAAAGAGGCGCCCACTAAAAGAGAGGCGCTCAAGATAGTGATGTCACTGTACGACCCGCTCGGACTCGCTTCACCAGTAACCATTCGAGCCAAGCAAATACTGCAAGAGGCATGGAGGCGAGGAGTCGATTGGGATCAGTCGCTAGACCAAGACTTAGCGACTCAATGGAAAAGTTGGATACAGCATTTACTACAGCTCGGAGAAGTCAGCATACCAAGATGCTACCCGGGGTACAGCGAAGCTATAGAGACACAGGTTCATGTGTTTACCGACGCGAGCGAGATGGCGTACGCGACGGCAGTGTACTGGCGAACCACAGCAACAGATGGTCAGCAGCGAGTCAGCCTCGTCATGGCAAAGGCGAAGGTAGCTCCACTAAAGCTGCAGTCAATACCGCGCCTCGAGCTGCAGGCAGCGGTGATGGGAACCCGCGTAGCCGCAGCTGTTATACGTGAGCACGACATCAAGCCCGCATCGGTGACGTATTGGTCAGACAGTAAGACCATACTGACGTGGATAAGAAGAGGAGCGCGAGTATACAAGCCTTTCGTAGCTCATCGCATAGCTGCTATAGAAGAGAATAGCAGAATCGAAGAATGGCGATGGGTACCTACGAAAATGAATATCGCCGACATAGCTACTCGTGACGTACCACGCCACTTTAACTCACAACATGAGTGGTATCGTGGTCCCGACTTCCTGTACGGAGAACCGTCGTCATGGCCGTCAGAGAGCCCTCCAATCACAGAGGAGACAGGGGAAGAGAGAACGCTCACCGCCGTCGAAGAAGCCGATAACCGAAAGCTTACAGAAGCCATACCGGATCCAGCAAGGTTCTCTAGGTGGGAACGACTACTCCGTGCGACGGCAAGCGTTCTACGCTTCATATCTTTATGTAGAGCAACGAAAGAGAAAACGTTCTACAAAAGAACCAGGAGGAACGCTGAACAGGATCCTGACTGGCGTAAACAGAAGAAAACGGCGCCCCCTCCCCCGAAGCGAGCAGTGAAAACGACTGATTCTCAAGAAAAGAAACAGATCATAGAAGCAGAGTTTCTCCACGAAGCCGAGAAGCTACTGGTGCAGGCCGTGCAGCAGCAATCGTTCGCACTAGAAATCGCTAGACTGCGAGAACAGAAGACGTTGGACAAGGACAGTCGACTGCGGCCGCTACAAATAGAAGTCACAGATGGCGTTATACGACTGAGAAGCCGTATAGCCGCTACCGAAGAAATAGCAGACGATGTGAAGCGTCCGCCGATACTACACGGCGACCATCACATCACCCAGTTATACATAGACTGGACACACCGTAGCCTGCAGCATAGTGGGACAGAGCTCACTATCAACGAGGTCCGACAGCACTATTGGGTCGTAAAGATGCGACCAACCGCAAAGAAGGTGCTGTCACGATGTCTGCAATGTCGCATTCGCAAGGCGCAACCAACCGTGCCTGCGACCGGCGACCATCCGAGAACGCGCCTGGCACATCACCAGCGGCCGTTCACATACACCGGGCTAGACTATTTCGGCCCACTGTCCGTAACCGTCGGACGACAGCGTCAGAAGAGGTACGTAGCCCTATTCACGTGCCTCACCACCAGAGCCGTCCACCTCGAGATCGCCGCCAGCCTCAGCGCAGACGCCGCCATACTGGCGCTGCGCCGCTTCGCTGCTCGTCGGGGCTGCCCCGCCGAGATACACTCCGATAACGGTACCAACATGCACGGTGCCGACAAGGAGCTCCGAGAGGCCTTCCGAGAGGAGGCCAGTCGCCGAGGCGTCGTGTGGCGCTTCATAACGCCATCAGCGCCATTCATGGGAGGCGCCTGGGAGCGCCTTGTTCGCTGCGTGAAGTCCGCGCTGTGCACTGTGCTCCTCGAAAAACATCCGCACGAAGAGGTGTTGTCCACACTGTTGTGTGAGGCAGAGTACACTGTAAACAGCCGGCCACTAACACATGTGTCTGTAGACAGCGAAGACGACGAGTCGATCACACCGAACCACTTCCTACTCGGTGGATCGGCGAGACTACCATCACCCGGCGTGTTCACCGAGCGAGACGTGGACAGCAAGAGACTCTGGCGACGATCCCAGATACTCGCTGATATGTTCTGGCGTCGCTGGGTCAGGGAGTACCTGCCGGAGCTTCAAAACCGGCGGGAGCCGCGCACCCGCGGGCCCGAACTGCAGGTGGGCGACCCCATACTCATCGCAGACGGCCAGCTGCCTCGCAACACGTGGCCGCGAGGCCGTATAGTTGCCCTGTTTCCCGGGGCCGATGGAGAAGTCCGGACCGCTGAGGTGCGCACTGCCGGCGGCACCTTGAAGCGTCCGGTGAAGAAACTCGTCCCACTACCCAAATAGCCATGGTGACGAGCGCCGAGGCGGCGAGCGCCCTGGTGGCGAGCGCCGACGCGGCGAGCGCTCGGGTGGCGAGCGCCCGGGTGGCAAGCGCCGTGGCGGCGACCGCCCTGGCGGCGAGCGCCGCAGCGGCGGAGCAACAGCAGAGCGTCGTGGCGGTGAGCGCCCCGGCGACAAGAGCCGAGGCAGCGAGCATCGCAGCGACGGGCGGCGTGACAACAGGCGTCGCGGTGGCGAGCGCCGCGACTCCGGTCGCCGCTCACCGGTGCTATGCAGCGCCGCACCGACATCGCTACGAGTCGTCACTGCACTGCACGGCGGGAGAGATGTTCGCGACGATGCGTCACTACATAGTGTTTTAGTTTGTTTTTGACATTAACTTAAATTCATAGTGATAAGAGTGATAGTTAAACCAATAACAGTGGTGAATAAGTGCCTAGTATAGAAAAAACCGTAAGTACCACCTCTGCAAACCTCATTTGAGTGGGCTATATAGCCGTGATTATAGTTTTATAGTGCGTCCAGGTAACCTAGTACCGAGACCTAGCCCTGGACCTAACTTTTAATATCGTAAATTTAATATAAAGCCCACTTAATTGAGTTTGTATGTCGTGTTGCTTTAGTTAAGCGATATTTAAGATTTATGTTTTTTGTTAACCCTCTTTCAGGGCGCGTCACGCCCTGAATACTATAGATGTAAGGTTTTAAATATCAGATTGTTGTAGGTCTATAGACCAGCCTGAGATATCTATAATTAGATTTCGCATAGCTTCACTAGTTTTCGAGAAAAACAACTTACAAAATAAAGTTTAGTAACATTTTTCAGATTTTTTCGGTTTTTCTCGAAATATTCTTTCAGTATAGAAAGATATAGTAAATATGGATATCTCAGGAGATGGGGAATTTTGTGGGGAATTCAGGGATATGTAACATGCCATATGTACTTTAATAAATTAACGTGTTATATGCTTATTTCCGACAAAACTATAATAGAACTTAGAACAAATAAAACTTTAAAACAGGAAGTAATTAGCGGTCCTCGTTACGGTAAAGATTCATAGTACGATAGTAAACATGTAATTTCGAGTAATTTGTAGTCATCGGCAAGATTCTTATTTAAATCTTTAATTAACTTAAATATATAGATATAGTCAAAGTAGTGTTCCGAAATTGCTTCCTGAAGAATTATAAAAAACTTGTGTTATTAATCAGGTAAAGTAACCCCTTCAGTAAATAGTCAAAAAACACCCCCTTTCCTAGACGAATGTCTGGAAACTGTTTCTTAGGGGGCAGAATGTCAAAAACGTTGGTATGGTAACATGAAGAACGGAAGAAGGTAGCCACCCTGAAGATATCTGGAATCTATCGGTGCAGGACGTCAGCGCCGCGTGGACTGGGAGATTTACACCCTCCCTACACACCCTTCGCATCCATGCGATCACGCCCGTCCGGCACACCGTGTTTACATTCACTGAGATGACGAATTTTCAAAAAATCCTTCCTTAGTCCACCTTCTGTGTTCAATATTCCATCTGCAGCTTTTAGACCCAGCGGTTTAGGCTGTGCGAATGTCAGTGAATTAAAGAATTTTATGAAATGGATGGTTGATAGAAATGGTGTCACGGGTCGATAGATTAGGTGTAGCTACGCTTGCCGCGGTCGGTCCGTGGATAGGTGACCATTTTACCATATCGAGACCCCGCCGTGCCTCGGAAAGCACGTTAAGCACATAGTCCCAGCTGTCATTCTTGGATCTTTGACAGTCGTTACTGATCGTCAGAAGCCAGAAAATCTGACAAGTGAAAACCTGTCATATCAAGGGGTATCATATTACCCAGTAACTAGGTTGTGAAAGTCAGACGCTCTGTGTAAAGTACTGGTATTCGGCTGCATCTAGTTAGACCGGAAGCCAACCCCAAAATAGGGCATATTGGGAAAAGGCTATAGACATGTTGCCTGGTAGTAAGGTTTATTTATAAAACTAAATTGCTCAATATTCTTTGGAAAATAGCTGGAGCAGTATTTAATCCAAATGGGAGAATATTCACATTCTCGCCTTCCAAAAGGTATTTTGGGGCAAACCTTGTGACTGTGTGTTCTGTTTTATTTTAAAGTTAAGGGACATTTAAATGTTAAAAACTCACCAATAATTTTTGACATTTAAATATCTCTATTAGCAACTGTTAGCTACAGCCACCAACAAACTACAGCGCATGCAAAGACTAGCCTGCATAGCGACCACGGGCTGCATGAGGACTACTCCGACTGCAGCGATCGAAGCCATGCTGGGGCTACCGCCGCTCCACCTATTCACACAGAAGGAAGCAACGATGGCGGCGGCGCGTCTAAAGGCTATAAATCTCTGGAGTAAAAGAGACACACAACACACCGCGCTGCTTAAGGGACTAAAAAGTGAGTTCCCCATTACGAAGGCAATAAATGACCGGGTGCCCAAACAATTTATCTTCGATAAAAAATACAGAATCCAACTGCATGAGGATCGACGATGCGAAGGCTTGCACCCCGCAGAGCTGCGTATCTTCACGGACGGATCATAAAAAGGTAGTGGCACAGGGGCTGGAATCTTCTCGGAGGACCTCAACATCCACATAGCCACACCACTGGGAGTCCATAACACAGTGTTCCAAGCCGAATGCATGGGCAACTGCCTTGCCGCGTCTGCTATCATGGCCAGGGAAATTAAGGACCACTCGATCCGCATACTCTCAGACAGCATGGCTGTTCTGCAAGCGCTGAACAGTCACACAGTTGACTTGGCTGATATACGAGTGCCGCCAGCGCCTCAACGAGGTAGGTAGCCTCAACAATATTATCATTCAGTGGATCAAAGGTCACAGCGGTTCGCTAGGCAACGATGCAGCCAATGAGCTTGCCAGGAGGGGGTCGAGCACGGCACCAGTGGGACCAGAACCCATTGCGCCACTCCCCTTCGGGTATCTACGCACGAAAAAAACCAGGGATCAACATCACAAAATATGGTATCTACGCACGAAAAAAACCAGGGATCAACATCACAAAATATGGTTAGACCTAAGTGAGTGCAAGCAGGCTAAGGCAGCACTTCCTGCGTTCGATGCCCGCCTCACGAAACAGGTTCTCCGTTTAATTAAACCACAGCAGCATACAGTTACAGTAGCTGTAACTGGCCATGGGTCATTTAACAAACATCTCTTTGTTCTAGGAGTAACAGATAGTCCGCTGTGCAGGGCCTGCATGGAGGACGACGGGACAGCGGCTCATGTGCTGTTAATCTACCCGGTGGTCGCTAATTACAGGGCAAAATGCTTCGGTAAACCAGGTACCCTACGCGAGATTGTCAGCAACACTAAGGCGTTGCTAGCCTTTCTCGAGGAGCTGAGGTGGATCGAATAACTGATTCGAGATGAAAATACGCGCTTTGACGTGGAGTTGCGGACAACAGCCCGTTTTACCTATTACCTATATTAGCAACTGTTTAACGGTTACTAATTACTTAATTTTAAGCAACATTTACAAATAAAGTGGTGCCTACACAGGGTGTCCCAAAAGGTTACGTAGCTGGGAAGGGGGGTGATAGGGGCGGTCACAAGGGTCACCAGAAAAAACAAAAATACAGCAATATTTGTAGGTACAGTTAGCAAAATAGCCACACAAGGTGTAATTTTTTTTTTTGTTTTTTTAAATACCCAGAGGGGGTTTATTTTTTTATTTTTCTGGTGACCCTTGTGACCACCCCTATCACCCCCCTTTCCAGCTACGTAACCTTTTGGAACACCCTGTATATTATATTTAGCTAGCTAAAGTGGAAATTGAACTTTATTGCGAAATGGACCTTGATCTTGCCTGATTGAAAGCGATGGATAAGGTCTATAATGGCTCGAGCGAGTGTACCTCCTCTATAGATAACTTGGGCTTTTCAGCAGATAAATGAGACATGAGGGTACGGGTATGGGTAGCATGCAGAATGGCTAATATTTTTACTAAAGCATGACTTATCCTGAAGTTTACAATTAACAACGATAAGATTCTAATCCTTTGTTCTATGATAAAATTCTAAAATGGTTTTTGTAATCTATGAATGAATATTATAATGACATGTAATTTTAACATAATTATTATAATTATTTGTATAGTGGATTTTTCATTCAAATCATTTAATTCTTGGGAACATTTTAAACAGTCATGACAATGTACAATAATAATATAATTACAATAGCACCTTCATCTGTTTATACAAGGTGATGGCAGATATATTGATGCGCGAACTGAAACCATGAATTCAGTACACAAGATTCTAGACCCCTTAGCGTAGAAATTTATCATAAAAATGTGCTGTTCCATAAAAATTACAAAAAGCATGTGAAAAAATTTATGGAACAGCAATTTTTTTTTTTAATTACTGAGGAAAAACGTTCAACTACAGAACGCCACTTGCTACAATCACAACACCGCCTTCTCTCTGTGAGAAGGAGTGGATTTTTAGATTTTAAGATCTGTTTATTTGTTTTGTTTAATTAGTTATTTCCGCTGGAGTAAATTTTTTTATGATTTTTTTTTTGGTTTTGGCGTGTGCGAGCTGCCATATTATAGCAAATATTTAAATGTTATGTTTTGTAATGATTATTACATACATACCATTGAATAGAATCAAGTTCTTCTAACTTAACAGACAGCTGTGTTGCTGGGGAGTTTGTTGCCCCACTTCTTCTTCCTAAGAAGTAGTCTTGTGACTGCTCGGTCATTTTTAAGATCGCTCCGTACTAGTTCATTTCGGTCTGTGAACTAGTTCCTTATATTAGTTCTATTGGTTCTATTCGGTCTTCGCTCTCAGTCAGTACTTCCATAGATCACAGAGCAAAAAAGTTTCAATGAAATCGTTCCGACATACGGTGGCTCTTTGTAAGTGTACGAGGAGCTATTAGAACAAATAGACCAATTACAAGTCGGCATTCGGAAACGTTTCTTTTAATACAGTGCAAAGAAACGGTTCCTAATTGTTTATCATTCATGACCTACACAAGACTACTAGGAAGTGGTGAAGGACCAGTGTTTTGGGGGCTGTCTTATGTAATTTTTATGTTCAAAAAGTGCTGACATCAGCCTAGTTTGAATAAATTACTTTTGATTTTGACTCTGTGGGTCTACGGGGTGTAGTGCAAGTTGGTGGATAAGTAGTATGTTAGTACAGCTTATCTAAAAAAACATTTTTTTATAAAATAGTCAAAGCTTAAGAATCAGTTCTAGAGAGGGATATTATGGAGAACTTCCAAATAAGGATAAGGAGGAAATTACATAAAGGTCATGTAACCCCGCAAAACTAATGATAATTTTGTAGTTTCTACACTAACCACTTTATCATAGGCATGCATTTTAAATTGGAAATATTTAAATTAAGTACATAAATGTCAAAAAAAATAACATTTATGAAATATGTAATAGGTTGACCGCCCAGTAAGTGTAACCTACTTTACATTCTTACAAATAATTGCAAGTACGTAAGACAACTGTTAAACTCGGGAATTATGATCGGAAATAGATAAAGATCTATTTAGTTCCACTATTTTGATGATAAAATAAATACAGATGCAATTTTAGATGAAAAACCGTTCAACCTAGTTTCTAAAATTATGACGGAAGTTCAACATCAAATTATTCGAATTCTAAATGACCTACTGTGTACTATCTTCACGCCGCAATCAGTGATGAGTACGGCCATCGTCTTACAATCGGATTATGCGATCAATTCGTATAAATCAGCATTAAAATATAGATAACGCGCTAAACGATAGCTTGAACAACTTTCATGTTCAAACAAACAAAATCAATGAAGTAATACTTACCGATATGCGTCAGCGTGCAGCACACAGGTATAGGAGCACAATTAGTCACTGATATGTAATCAAAAGATTAATAATTTAACGATAAAACGACCGATCGACAAGCCGATGTCACCACGATTGACGTTAGCCGCGCGGCCATTTCCCGAAACAGTTTAGAAACTTGTATATACTATGCCGGTATGTATTTGATAAGACTGAGTTTTCTTCGTTATTTCTTATTTATATGGTGGTTTATGCATTTCGATGAAATATAATTTCACTATTATGTTTGTTTTTGTTGAATGAAATGTCCTTAGTTATAAATACATAAAAATATTATTCTACTCATTGTATGTGGGGTTTCGGAACGAAGCAATTTCGCGAAGCGTTACGTTTAGTTAACAAACTGGTCAAGATAAGGAAGAGAATTAATCCATTTAAAAAAATGTGCCATTATGTATCTGAATTACTGTTTTACTGTAACAAAAGAAGTTTTCTAAAACAATTTACAATAATTTCAGTGATTTTACTTGTAATTTGGAAGGAATTGATTCTTTATGATTCGAGTTGTCACAGCGACGCAGAAGTTGTACAATCGAAACGCAACGAAAATATTCAACGAATTTCATTCCATTTAAAAATAATTGAATTTTAAGCATTTCATCGAGAAAGATTTCCGTATTTAAAGGCTTATAAAATAAGTGCGAAAGAGATAGTAAAAGATCAGTAGCGAAAATCATAACCGTGTGTTGTGGAACAAACAAGATAAAATTTTGCTTTCCTTTTCGAATCGAAATATTTTTCTTCAAATTATATAAATATTTATCAATAATCCGAATGGTTTTACGCGAAGAATTGAGTGATAACTTATTTATTAGTTTATATCCAATACATCTATTATTAGCCAACAAATCCATGTAATTTATCGTAAAACGATGGAAATGGATGCAACAAGTCATGTTGATCCTAATTTTAAGTATTCAGTTGTTATAACTAATCTAATGGATTCCTGTAGAGTTTGTATGGCTCAGAGCTTGAATATGAGTTATATATTCGACGCGGAAAAAGAGAATATTGTAGAAGAAATACTATTTTGTACTGGAGTTACTGTAAGTTCCTTCTGTGACATTGTTTTGTTATTGTAAAGTACATAAAAAAAACCTATGGATCCAAGACACTGGGTGATTTTTGGATCTCAGCTTCGTTGCTGACCTTTGTCTAGTCTACCATTTTCATTAAGGCGTGACCAATTTTCACATGAAAATGCCTTTCTGGGTTTCATATTGTTTATACATAGACATTCTAACTTCGCCACCAGCCGGCCATTTGGTTCTGCTAGACATCAGAAACCTCACGAAAGAAGAGAACAGTAGTCTGGGTCAGTCACCAGATACAGTGAAGAGGACTACATAAACATAAAAAAAAAACTTGTCTTTTATTAACTAAGGTGTTACTTTTATCTATCTTTCCAGATAAAACAGGAAGTCGGTCTTCCATCACAAATATGCGAATTATGCCTCAAAAATCTCTCCGTAGCGCACAAATTCAAAACTTCCTGCCTCATAGCTGACGAGACATTCCATAAGCTTGTCCTAACTTCGGCTATCAAGGCTGAGGAGCCAGAATTAAGTGAATATGAATATGAAGAGATAGTTGAGTGCAAAGATGAAAATGATGATGAATTTGAAGATGTTAAAGAGGAATTGATAGAGACGGTGGTGCAGGAAAATGGAGTAAGGAAAACTGGCAGCATCAAAGTAAAAGATAGGTATAGTTACGGCAGCTCTAAATGGGCTTCTTCTTATTTTTAACCGACTTCAAAAAAAGGAGGAGGTTCCCAATTCGACTGTATTTTTTGTTATGTTTGTTAGCTCAGCACTTTCGACTGGGTGAACCGATTTTGATGATTCTTTTTTTATTTGAAAGCATTTAAATTTCATATAGATCTGATGATGCGTTTCGGAGACAGACAATGGAACTCTTCAAAAAATTACAGTGTTTTTACCCCAAGGACGATGACATTTCGAATTGGTGTGGGGTAGGTACTATAACTAAAAAGTTAAAAATAAAAACTTCCAAAAAAAAAAAACAGATTTCCGAAAAAACACTACAAAGTGAAAAATAACTTTAATTTCGGAAGTCAGTGACTGGTGACATGAAAATTAAAATACATAATATTCAAAGTCACCGACTTCCGAAATTAAAGTAATTTTTCATTTTGTAGTGTTTTTTTGGAAGTCTGTTGTTTTTTTTTTTGGTTTTATAGTACCTACATGTATTCTTAGAGGGCCTGTGGCTGAGCAATAACAGCCACACGGTTTGATAAATATGGTTAAGCTACGATTGCTGCACGCAAGGCGACGGGACTTGAAATCACAACCCATCGCATCAGAAATCAAACCATGACAAAATTCATGAATAGTTGACAGTTGTTATGAGCCATCAGGCAGGGGCATACCTATAGAAAATGGCGCCTAGGGCACACGTCACATTTGCTACCGTTCGTTTGTAAATTATCTTCTCGGTCTACACTGAGCAAAGCTAGGTCGTATAACCTTTCTTGAGCAATTATAGCCTTCAATAACGAAGGTATTAATTTCAACTTGCTAAAAAATCGCTTATTTGTAAATTTTCTAAATTTGTATGCCATACGGGTGAAACATGTACCTACCTACAAAATATTAATATTGTGACATCCTGCATGCTTAATTTGCATGTATACACATGTTTTGACAAATAAAATTATCTTTATCTTTAATGCTCCAATTTTCCGACAGCACGGTTGCCGCAGTGGTTAAGCGATTGACTGCTGCGCTGCGTGTACGGCGCGGTTTCGATTCCCGCACGGAACAAATATTTGTATGACCTACAAGTAGTTGTTTTGGGTCTGGCTATTTGTGTATGTGAGTTTAAATGTTTGTAAACGCACCCACAATACAGGAGAAATTCCTAGTGTGGGGCAACGTTTAAAAAAAAGGAAGGAAATTAAGACAATTTGAATAGAAAAAGGCAGACTTGGAAATACACTTTCGTTCTCGTACTGCACAATATATTCAAGTAGCTCTTCAGATTTCTTATATACAAGGTGTAACAGAATAGACGCAAGACCTGAAAGCAGTTTGTTCCTAATTGACTACTGAATCGATTTCAGTAACTTTTAATATTAGTTTTTTTTATTATGTATTTTGCCACACCTACCACTGATTGAGGCAAAGAAAATTCAATCTTATTATAGAAGGAATAAAGCTCAATTTTAAATGCATTAAGTAATGCTTGGGTCGACACGTTATTCTTAATAATATTAGTTAGCTTTAAAAAAAAATAGTTTTGGTCATCGTATTATGCTTTTAACTCAATACTCTAATTGGGGTGTATGAGGTCTTGCGTTAATTATGTTACACGTTGTATAGGTAACAGTATGAAATGGTTTATTGAAGATTTTGGAACGTAGTTTCTTATCGCGCGTTGTGAAAGGGGGCTAGACGGAAAAAATTCTTACGAAAAGTTGTCACGACACTTTTTGCTATAGTAAGCTATTGTAAGCTGTGCGGCGTGCGCATGTTTCTCTGTCTGTCTCTCTGTCTCTCACTTATAGAAAGCAAGCCAGACTGGCGGCAAGTACTGGCGGCGAGTACTGGCGGCGAGTACTGGCGGCAAGTACTGGCGGCAAGTACTGTTAGCGACTAGTACTGGCAGCAACTACTGGCGGCCAGTGCTAGAGGCAAGTACTGGCGGCAAGTACTGGAACTTCGTTCCATCCGGGTGTCCCTTGACACCTCTCAAGTTTTTTTTATTTAATAATTGTCGACTTTTTGCGCCCCCCTTCGATAGGCGCCCAGGGCTCGCACCTGCCTGCCCCACCCTAGTTACGTCACTGCCATCAGGACCCTGAAAGTTTGTCAACCAGTCTTGCCACGGGGTACAGTGTTACCCCGTTACTGGGTTGCAAGCAGGTCAGATAAGCAGTCCTTCCATGTAAAATACTGGTGCTCTGCTGCATCCAGTTAGATTGGACGCCAACCCTAACATAGTCGTTTCGGATAAGGCGGGAGGAGACGCTCGGGTGTTTCCACTACGTAGATCGCCCTGAGGACACGGTGGAGCATACGGTGGAGGTCTACCCGGCCTGGACGGAACACCGCCGTGTCCTCGTGGAGGCGATCGGCGGCGGCGATCTCTCGCGTCCGGCCCTGGTCTAGGCCATGGTACGGAGCGAGAGTGCATGGGTAGCCGTCACCTCCTTCTGCGAAGCAGTAATGCTCGCGAAGAGGGAGGCGGCGCACATGAGGGAGAGGCAGTATATGCGGCCTGGGCGTCGGGAATCCCAGGCTGATTCCCGGCCACCGTAGGCGCGGGCTTGCGGACGGCGAGTAATGGGTAGCTCGCTGTCCGGTAAGGATCAAGTCCGGGTCGACGGCGCGTTGTGTTCCACGCGCGCCTCAAAGAGATGTCAGCACCAACTGGTGGGGTCCGCAAGGACCGATGCCTGCCAGGGGTGCGGGTTGTTCGAAAGAGATACCGCGGCCCCTGGCACACAGGCAACTGAGGGGACACGGGTGGGTTTTAGTTAGTAAAAGTCTGACACGCCCACCTGCTCCATCCAGAGCGGGAGAAGTTATTTGATGATTACCGACCCAAAAAAAATAACCCTAAAATAGTTAGGAAGAGGTTAGATAGACTTATTTGCTTACTTTTATGTTATATTACACTACATTATGATTTCTCCAGCCCACCATCTATCAGAGGCCGTCCAAGAAAAACCGCAGCCACAATAAAAGCACCCCGAAGACTGAAGAAGTTCAAATTTAAGCGACTGTGCTGTGAGGCGTGTGATGTGAAGTTTGACACCAAAGAGGAGAGTGATGACCATAAGAAGCAAATGCATAAGGATAGCGAAACTTGGGTTTGTGAGGTAAGTAGTCGTATGCATAGTCAACCTATAACGGGCCCACTGCTGGGACACAGGCCTCTGTGAAAGGAAGTGGGCCGTAATCCACCACGCAAGCCCAGTGCGGGTTGGTAGATGTCACAAGTCTTTTCTCACCGTTTGTAAGCATAAATGTACACAAATTAAGGTGAACCTAGTCCACATTTTTTGCATACAAACATCGGGAGTGTTTTAATTCACTGTCTGACATGGCACATCCAAAGTAAAATATGATATCGTTTTGTTTCATTATTAATATTGTCTGTACGGAAACAGAATCCTAAAATAAAAACACATTAAAAAGTTAGGAGCCAACAAAGATTCGTTTTTCTTTCTAATTTTACTTAACTTTGGGCGTGTTTAAGTAATAAAAGAAGTGTAAAATCTCCAAAACCAAGTCGGTACCGACAAAGTTCAATTATAGAAAAGTTCAATAAACTTTATTGGTCATTGATTTATGCATTGGCTTTTTCATAAAACCCGATCTTCCAAAGGACTTTTTACTAAAAATGATCCTGCATCTCACTCAATAACGTTGTGCGAGTTGACTAGCGTCTAACTGCTCATCACTGATACTATCTCTGTCGGACACGAAGCCTGGTGAGACAGCGTGATTTTTAGCCAGGCCCGCCAGTGAGTTCGAGCCTGCGACTAGGGTCCCCTTAAAGCGCCTGACTGGGTTCGTACCTACAGCTTAAAACTCGGTAACCACCCAAACCAAACCAAGAGTACCAATTTTTATTCCAAGCCACGCTGGGATCGGTGCATTTCATTCATTTTATTTTTTTCTATGAGTCCTTATCTTATGAGTACTTATCTTTTATTGTTTTTAACTCTTCAGATCTGCGGTAAGATGTTCATACACCGCGCGTCACACTACACACACGTGAAGTCACACCAGCCTCCGAAATACGCGTGTGACCAATGTGACTACAAAACGTGGCATAAATACGACCTCGTCAAACATGTACGTATACATACAGGTAAGGCTAAGAAAGGAATCACCAAATGACGTCTCCCCCCACTTATCATAATTTTCTTTGGCTCAATTAGCGGTAGGTATGGCAATATACAGGTTGAAATTGAAAACATGCGACAAACCGAAATGGGAGATTGTACTCATCATTATGAACAACTTTTACTATGGGACCAATGATGCAATCGCAAAAAAAAAACAGGTGTTCCCTACATTTTGACGAGTTATGCGAACGTAAATGTAGGGAACAGATGTTTTTTTTCGCGATTGCATCTTTGGTCCCTTAGTAAAAGTTGTTCATAATGATGAGTACAATCTCCCATTTCGGTTTGTCGCATGTTTTCAATTTCAACCTGTATATACTAGGTGTAACAGAATAGACGCAAGACCTGAAAGTAGTTTGTTCCTAATTGACTACTGTATCGATTTCAGTAACTTTTAATATAAGTATTTTTGTTTAAATTATATATTTTGCCATACCTACCACTGATTGAGCCAAAGAAAATTCAATCTTATTTCAGAAGAAATAAGACTCAATTTTAAATGCATAAAGTAATGCTTGGGTCGACACGTTTTTCTTAATAATATCAGTTAGCTTTAAAAAAAATAGTTTTGGTCATCGTATTATGCTTATAAATCAATACTCTAATTGGGGTGTCTGAGGTCTTGCGTTGATTATGTTACTCGTTGTATATACTAGCTGACCGTACAGACGTTGTCCTGTTTCCTGGAACTCGCCCGCAGCGGGTACCGGGTCCACATCGTAGCTTCTCCGAGTCAAAAGTTATACTAATTGCAAATCTCGATACGCAGCAAAATAACCTCAAAATGGCGGCGCTTTCCACTCCACCGCGCGCGATGCGTCGCTGTTCTCGTTTATCGTAATGAATTCTTTGATCCTTTAGCTATCCAGTGGTATAATTTAATTTTGGATGTAGAGGATAGATTCGAAACTACAACGCCAAACTGTATCCCCAGATTTTGATAATAGGTTTTTTGGATTGCCCCCGTATGGTAGCACATTTAAAGACGTATTCACGTCAAAAAAAAAATCTTTTTTCTGTTACAGGTTTGAAAATGTACCAATGCGAGTATTGTACAGCCTCTTATTACACCTCCTCGAACCTGACCAGTCACATCCGAAGACTACACATGAATGAGAAGCCGCATGACTGCAATATATGTCAGCGGACGTTCTTTGACAGAACCAAGTTGAATAGACATCTGGATTCGCATCTTGAGATTAAGAGGTATGTATTGGCTAATACTAAACCATCTCTATTTGGATGGATATGTGGATGGATGATTATCTTTACATACCGAGACTCCCGGTAAATGATAAATGATTTTATTTCTGTAAGTAGGTTTGTACAAATACTTTTACACGTCAAACACATTTTTTTAAACTAGATGAGGTCGGCGTTTCCTATCTGACTACTCTGAAAAGAAAGGCCGAAACAAACTCAGAGGTCACAGTCTTTTAAGTCCAGACATAATCTTGGTCAGATCATGTGAAGACCATGTGGATTGGTGTCTGAAATGGTCCTTTGAGGAAAGAACCACACAGATTGAGTGGACCTGTCCAATCAGTGCACGCATTTATCAGTAATCATGCAGCTCAACTCAGAACTTGATGAGGTAGGTCCCGGCTGTTATTCGTGGGTCTTTGGCAGTCGTTATGGGTCGTCAGAAGCCCGAAAGTCTGACAACCAGTCTTACTAAGGGGCTAAGGGATATCGTGTTACCCAGTTAGTGGGTTCTGGAGGTCAGATAAGCAGTTGCTCTATGTAAAATACTGGTATTCAGCTGCATCCGGTTAGATTGAAAGTCGACATCAACATAAATGGGCCTGCTCTTGATCTCGATCATGTCTGATGGAAAGCGATCGTCGAAGTCTATGATGGATCGAGCATGCCCAGAAAATGCCTGTATTTTTTCTCTTCATGGGCATTTTTTTAGTTTTTAAAGAATTAAAGAGAGAGGGAGGCGAGTCCAATTGCTTAAACAGCTCCCACGAGCTTAACTCGACGGTAAGGAAACTCACCTGGAGACTGCGGGGACGCCCGAACCCCCCCGAAGATGCCCGCCGGGTCCGCCCTTCGGGAGTTTCGGGAGTTTTCGCGAGGTGGTGGGGCAGCCTTTCGCACGTGGCTGGCGTGCTAGTTGGGCCCCTAACTTCCTGCGGTCGGCCAACGGCAAGACCGTGCTTCGGATCCCGCTACCCTCCAGAGTGAGTTGCCATGGCGAGGTTCACTCCTTCCTAGCCTTGGACAACGCATCTGCCAACTCTAAAATTCTCCAAGGCACTGGTAGTCCCACGCATCGACGAAACACAGCAAGCTGCTTGACGCCGGATCCTGGTGGGAGGGTGGTTGCGAACCAGGCGGGCGTCAGCCCTACCACCGCAAGGGAAGAATTGGCCAGTCATCAAGGTATTGGGTGTGACTGTCCAGGATGCGCCGAGTGCTCGGTTTATTCGAGTTACTGGTGGAACGAATTGCGCTACACGAGGAGGCTTCTTCCTGATCCCAAGAAGTTCTGTTGTTCTGTTCTGCAAAAGTCCGGCGTCAACGGGGGTTGTTGGGTAGACTTGCATAGTCCATAAACTGGATATGGACATGGGATAAACGTCGGTTGGTGCCTCCTCATCCCTTAAAATTGTGCAAGAGGCCTCTGCGAGTTGACTTCGGTTCCTCATACTCCTTCCAAAGGTCCGGGACCCCAGGGTTCCGAGATTTGTCAAAGATATTAAAAAAAGCGTGTGTTGGATCAGTCGGTTCCCTACAAAATGGTTGAGCTGGATGGTGCTGATCCATGCGTCATGTTCCTGAACGGGCGCCTTCCAGGGCTTATTTTTAACCCTCGACCATCGATCACTAATAAAGAACTAGATACACAATCCCAAGCAAAAGTTCTCTAAAAACTGTCGCCAAATTGTGTTAGTTGAAAATAAATAGATATTAATTTAAATTCAACCTTAAACGCAATGCTTAAAGATTATTTCACAAAGCTATTAATTTTTACGACCGATACTCATTGGTCAACGTACATCAAAACAAGTTCAACCTTACACGAATGTCTTAAAGTTCGAATTAAAAAATGCCAATAAATTGCAATAAAGTTTCATGACCCAGGCTCTCCGCTAGGACAAGGAATGAGTGGAGTCGAACTGTCCAATATTTTTTTTATTAAATACTGTAATAATAAATGGCCTTTTTTTAATTTCGTTAAAGATCCTATCTTGATTTAAAAGAGTGTCCTTGGAGTTTCTTGCCCGTTCTTCTCCATAGAGATCTACGTTTTGGAATGGGCAACTAGCTTCAACTTTCTGACTAACTGATCGTCTTTTTGACGGTTCAAAAGTGCCTGTAAATTATTTAATTGAAATAAATGGTTTGTTTTTGAAAAATCTGAATATAATTTGTCCCACTTTTTTCAGGTTCGAATGTGACGTATGCCATGCCTGCTTCACCCGCCGTTGTTACTGGAAGAAGCACCTCCTCCGTCAGCATGACATAGTCACCCCCCCTCAAAGACCTGGCAGGCAGAAGATCAACCTGGTCATAGGAGAATATCTAGGCACCAGCAAGCAAGACGCTATTGGAGAATACTATGCTAAAGATACAGCCGTGAATAAATTATAGCAATGGAGTCGCCACCTGTCAACTTAGTTCTGCGTAGATGGCGCTAGTGTGCGTACCGGCGCGTTTGTCGAGCCGCGTCGGAGGTCACGTGGTCTTTGGAATCATTTCACACGAACATAAGTTCGTGTGAAATGATTCCAAAGACCTGTGTTTTCCTTCTGGTGAATTATTACGGTTCAAAAAATCGAAATCAAAAGTAATTTATTCAAAATAGGCTGAGAATCAGCGCTTTTCGAACGTGCAAATTACATAAGACAGTACCCCGTCACGCCCGCCCTTCACCACTTCCTAGTGCTTTAGCTGGGAAGAAGAAGTGGCGCAACAAACTCCCCAGCAGCACAGCTGTCGACACTACGACTGTCACCACGACACAGAACATGAAATTAAATAATTTGCCATAAATGTCAGCTAACCCTATCAATACAGAAAAAGTTTTTATTCAGTGCGCAAACTTTAACCATGAATTCAGCATACCATTCTAGACTTTTTACCATTACATACCATTCTAATTTTTTTTTTGTATAACCGACGAAAAATTTCTGCGCTGGGGGATCTAGAATGATATGCTGAATTCATGGTTACAGTTTACGCGCTGGATAAAAACTTTTCCTATATATGAACAAATCAATATGCTAAAAACATTTAAATAAAGTATAATACCTAATTTATTTTCAAACTTCAATACACGTTAAGTCAATGACTATGCTAGAAAGTGACTTCATTCTTTTTCCGTGCGAGGCAACGAGTTCACGCGCTCCTACGTTTGGATGCTTATTCTGATTTTCGTTCAACTTACGTGCTGCAATTTATACACTTGTTTAAAAAGATATCTTAAATAGTTTATCCTAAAAATATTCAGATACACTGTTAATATGTTTTATTTATCAAAAAACTTTTTTGTTTTTTTGTTGTTACCATAGATACATGATTCTGAAGCCCGACCTGCGTTGAAAGATTTCGCCGGTTAATTTTTTTTTGAGCTGTTCCATACATTTTGACAGCCTAGGTATGTTGTCTATGAAACAGCAGATTTAAAAAAAATAAGCTACGAAAAGTTCTATGATGGAATCATGTGCTAAATTCATGGGTACAGTTTGCTCGGCGATGTCTCTGCCACCCCGTATGTAAAGCAGTGGGACGTGTCGTGTCCGATATTAAAGTATTGCCCAATGTCGGATATATTGCCCATTCATGTCCACTGCTGAACATAACGCGATCTTCCACACGGTCCATCCATTGTTTCTTTGGTCTACCTACTCTTACAACATGTAACATAATTAATGCAAGACCTCCAGAGTATTAAGTTAGAAGAAAATCGCGTCCAAGCATAACTTTGTGCATTTAAAATTGAGTCTTATGGCCTTGAAATAAGATTGAATGTTCTTTGACCATACCTACCGCTGAGTGTGCCAGAGAAAATTGTATGTTATTTTAATCCAATAATACTCAATTTTAAATGCATAAGGGAATGCTTGGATCAGCACGATTTTCTTAATAATAACAGGTTTAAAAAAATAGTTTTGGTCATTGTATTAACTCAATACTCTAATAGGGTATTACACTCATTTTTGAAAAGTGTCTTAATTAGATTCTAGAGTGCTAATAAACCACTAAAAAAACAACATTTTTATATAATCGATTAGTTGCATAAAAATGTATTTAAATTTAACATTTTCAAATTTCGCGCGTATTTTGACGAAAACGCTGGACGCAGTAGACGCCATATTGCTCTGTGGGTATGACGTCAGTTCGCTAAAAACAAATGCGCTGATATTTTGTATGACAATTGTTTATAATTAAAAAAATGAGTTGTTTTTCTAATTATCGTTGGTTTGCTGTTCCTTAATGCAAAATATTATGTAAATGAAAATTACTTTGGTTACGAAAATAATACAAGTACAAAGTTGCTCAGTTGACATGCCGTATGACGAAATAACATGGCGGCTACTATTTCATGGTGTTCAAAAACAGATTAAAAAAACTGAAATCTTTAAATTGTATTTTAAAATTTATTTTGTTGTTTCTTGAACTAAAACTAACATTTTCCGACTGCATTTTGCCTAAGCTATCGCAATAATATATTTTTAGATTTTTTCTCGTATAGAGTAAAATACCCTATTGGGGTGTATGAGGTCTTGCGTTAATTATATTACATGTTGTATATTTTTTGACTATGGCTATAAAATCAACGTATAGTAGATTTTCTGATGACATTTTTTTTTTTTAAATAATAATCCTTATTATGAACGTTTTAAAGTGCAAACAAGGGTTTTGACATGCCGTTTGATGCCACCGTCGGTGTTTCCCTAACTTTGCACTTTAAGGCACCTTATTAGACGGTTTATTTTTCAATGCCACTTTTCGGCGCTCCTATTAAGTTTAAAGGGGTTTTTACGCTGTTGATGTAAACGCAATAATATACGGTATTATGTACAAAATATATTGTGACTGTTTAGTTATTAATGATTAGGTTAAAATAAAATATACTTATAAATTATATGTTATATCTGTATTAATTCTTGTTTTAATAATTCTCCTTAAGGTGACTCTAGTCTACATTTTTCCCATACAAACTTCGGGAGTGTATTATTCCACTGTTTGACAATGTATATCAAAAATTAAACATGGTATCGTTTTGTCTCATTATTAATATTGTCTGTACGGAAACAGAATACTAAAATAAAAAGCCATTAAAAAGTGAGGAGCCAACAAAAATTAGTTTTTCTTGCTAATTTAACCTAACTTTGGGTGTTTAAGTAATAAAAAAATGTAAAATCTCCAAAACCAATTCGGTACCGACAAAGCTCTAAATATCGAAAAGTTCAATAAACTTTATTGGTCATTGATTTATGAAGTGGTTTTTTCATGAAACCCGATCGTCCGAAGGACTTTTCTTAATTTTTACCCGACTGTGTTACTATAAATGATCCTGCATCTCCCTCAATAACGTTGTGCGTGTAGGCTAGCGTGTCTAATAGCTCATCACTGATACTACCTCTGTCGAACACGATGCCTGGTGTAACGGCGTGCTTTTTAGCCAGGCACACCAGTGAGTTCCAGCCCGCGACTAGATTTCCCCTTAAGAAACATGTTTGTACAGGGTCAAATTAAATTATCTCGCAAAGACCCACTAAATTAGCTGGCAATACTTTAACCACGTGTTGGGTATCGTTGTCGAAAACTAAAGAAAAAATAATCGTCATTCGAATTTTGGTCATTCAAAACTTTAAATGACATTGTGACATGTACCTACCTACATTATGCATTAGGCAACCAAACTACTTGTATGATAAGATTATGGGTATGCTGGAAAATCTTAAAAATATGTAAGTTCCACGAAAAATTACGAAAACAGCTGAACGATCATCGCGCGCCCGATTCATTCGAAGATTTTTTTTCCAGTGGTTTTCGAAATATATCATACAACTATTGATTATATACGAGTATAACGAATATGTATTCAAATTACGGAATCAATAGGATTCTAGGGGCCATTCAAGTATTACGTAAGCAGATTTTTACAATTATTGACCCCCCCCCTCCCCCTTTTCAGCAAAAGTAAGCAAAGCTCTTACCCCCTTTCCCATGGTCACGTTAACATTGGTAGCAGACACACTACGTGTCTGCTCACTTTCGTGTGATTTTGGAATATTGTCATCGTTTTCTTCGAGCCATTCATAGACAATTAAGGTTGCCATATGTGTTCTATGTACTTAATAAATTTTGCTGACGTAATCACCATCCAGACCCCCATCCCACATGTCATCAAAAATAAGCACAGCAAAGACCCCCCCGCCCCCTGTAGTGATTACGTAATACTTGAATGGCCCCCACGTACCTACTGCAAAGTAAAAAATAAAAGTCTCAATAAATTTAAATCATTCATTAAACGTAAGTTGTGCCTGAAAGCCTTTTTATACAGTTAAGGATTATATTGAGGACAAAAAAGCTTGGGATTGACCTGCTCCAATTTTTGCATACTTTTTTTTTTTTGAGGAAAATTACTTCTCCCGCTCTGGGTAGAGCAGGAGGGCGTGTCAGACTTTTAATGACTAAAACCCAACCGTGTTCCCTCAGTTGCCTGTGTGCCAGGGGTGACGGTATCTCTTTCGAACAACCCGCAACCCTGGCAGGCATCGGCCCTTGCGGACCCCACCAGCCCGGCGTACCAGGACATATGGCACGCCGTGACCACCCCAGGAACCAAGTAGCACAAGGGCCCCAGACTACCCTGGCACTCTTGGCACTCTTGGTCCCCCTGCGACGGGTCAGCGCAGTGGCCCCGCCGCCTACCACTTCTCGGCCGCAGGGGATAGGTAGAGCGGCCAACGCTATACCGACACTCCTCTTCCCCTGCGACCCCACCGCGTCCGCCGTCAAACGGTGGCGGCCCCGTCCAGGCCACGGAAGGGAAGAGCGCTACTCAGTAGTACCGGCACTCCTCCTCCGCCACAGCCTGTAACCCTCAGCCGCGATGCCTCCCATTCGACATCGCGGCCCGCCTCAGTAGCGGTGCACCTCACCGCAACCTACTTTTTGGCCGCTACGTCGTCGACTTGGAGACAGAAGCCCTGACGAGCGGCCCCACCTTTGGGTTCCTCTTCTTTTCACCGTGGGAGCGGACCACGGCTACTGAGCCCCCCCGCAACGACAATGCCGGAACCCACTGGGGGGGAATTTTTGCATACTGAATGTATTTTTTTGTGTTGTTGCAAACTTATACTCTTCGACATTTGATAATTATTATATACACTTTGACATGAATATTTACTTTGAGAAGTATAATAATATTATTATTGTTTTAATTATTGTGAATGTGAGGACTGTGTGGGTCATGTTTTTTTTGTTTTTGTTGTTTTGTCTCTTTCTCAGTTAGTTTTTAATGTTAATCTGGCAGTTTGAGTACTTTATGCGGCCTACCCATTGTCCTTTCCTTGGTATTGTTCGTCAAATCGTTGAGATCCTCAAGTTCCGAGTTGAGCTGCATGATTACTGATAAAAGCGTGCACTGAATGGACAGGTCCACTCAATATGTGTGGTTCTTTCCTCAAAAGACGTGTAAAAGTGTTTGTACAAACCTACTTACAGAAATAAAATAATTTATGATTAAACACCACAGGTCACCAAGTTATCTAAACGATGAAATAACATAATAATGCGACCTCTTATAAATGCTAGAGTATATCGCTGGTAATTTTTTATCAAGTTAAGGAAAAAACAGTGTTCTGCTTATAAATATCACATGAGCGTTCACCAGTGGAACTTCTACCTCGGTTGAGACAACAACTTTGAATTTCTGAAGCATAAAATGTGTAGATTGCAGTGTGGGTGTGTGCTGGCGTTGGTGATGCTGTTCCTGGGGTTGGTGCACTCCTGGGGTGAGTATACTAGAAGCGTATGATTTTACTTATCACGTTATTCCTTCACCGTAAGGAAACCGTCATCTCCGGAATAGACTAAAAATTCGATTACATGTGACTGTGTAGTGGATTAAGGCCCGCTCTCGCTCACTGAGAGGTGAGAACATTTGAGGCTGATCATGTATCGTGCATCAACGTTATTTATTAGACAGTGACTTGTAATTAGATGTTATTAAAAGTTGAAAAATCAAAACATAAACCTTTAATAAATTACCAGTTTCCAAAATAGAAAATAATCTTTAAAAACTAGTAAACTTTTTGAAGATTATTTTCCACTTTTTTAACCGACTTCAAAAAAGAGGAGGTTCTGAATTCGTCGGAACTTTTTTTTTTATGTATGTTCCCCGATTACTCGAAGATGGCTGGACCGATTTGGATTATTATTTTTTTGTTTGAAAGGGTATACTTCCCAGGTGGTCCCATGATCATCAAGTCAGGATCTGATGATGGGATCCTGGAGAAATAGAACTCTTTAAATTTTATAGGCACACTTGAAGCGATTTGGATATTTTTTGGAAGAGTACTTTCTCGGAGTGGTCCCATTTCAATTTGGTGAGGACCGGATGAAGAACTTCGGAGATTGGCAACGGAACTCCTCAATAAGTGATAGCAAATGGACTGGGATTGCTGAAATCTCATGTCTGTCTATTGTTTAGACCAGTTCATAACATAATATCACGCCGGTACGCTGTGAAGGGAACCACTAAAAAGTGAAAAATAAAAATAAATCCAAAAAAAAAACAACCGACTTCCAAAAAAACACTACAAAGTGACTGGCCTATCTAGCCGCATTTATCTAGCAGCTGATTACTTAAATAATTGTTCTATTGTTTTAGACGTCGCCGTAAGTGCAGGAGATTGACTAGAATTTTACACTGAGGGAACTAGCATGGACACCGTACATTTTGATTCCCAGAACGTCACAGCAATAGCTTACGATGAAGTTCACGACATGCTGCTGTACGTCGACAAACAGAACAACAACGACGCTATATGTGGTTATAACATAACTTACGTAGAATACAAATGCTACACCGAGAGAAATGGAAGGAACATTCAGGGCCTGGCCTTTGACCCAATCACAGAAATGCTCTTCTTCACTGACACTATAGAAAGAAGCATTAATTGGATTTCATTTAAACCTGGATCTCAGAATAATATTAACGGAAATCTTTTAATCAAGATGGCCGACTGGATCCCCACTGACATTGCCGTGGATAGTTGTAGAGGGTACGATACCAACTATAGTTTGATAAATTATTATTTTTTCGCAATCTTTTCTACTTCGTGATCAGCAGTTGTACTTTTAAATTTACAGGTACATTTACTGGATCAACAGAAACCTTACAACGTCTACAATAGAAAGAGCTCGATTTAATGGCTCGGAGAGAGAAGTTATTATCAATGCTGCATACAATTTGGACCTCCACAGCTTGGCTATTGACCAACAGACACAGGAATTATACTGGTTTATGCGTATTAGTAGACTAAAAAGCCATCTTTATCGTGCAGATTCGGATGGAAAATACCAGCATCAGGATATTTTTAATGAGTTTAAAAGTAGTGACGAAGTATTTGAAATTTTTCCAAATACATTGACCATTTCAAAACAATTCCTGTTGTTCGTGGACTGGTGCTCATCCTGCGGTCCTAGAGCGGTTTGGAGATTTGTAAAGCCAGCAGTAACAATTGCTAATTACAACACCGTTTTTAAAGTCTATACCGAAAGCCCTGTCGGCTTAGTTGCCAAATATAAAATCAGAGAACAAATTCAGGGAGTTAATTGTAAAGCGATAACAAGTCTGGTACTAAATCACGACGAGGACAACTCATTGAAAATTGCTAGAGCATATGTAGAGCCGTTTTGTGTCCATAGTATTAATGTTACTGGACACTCTCCTTGCAAATGCACACCTGGGTACACCGGTGAGCGTTGCGATGTTTCTGTTTGTGAGAACTATTGTATGCAAGGTAACTGCAGTATTAATGATGAGGGATTACCTAAATGCAGGTAAATAAATTCATCTTTGATTAATATTCTCCTTGTAAAATTACGTTACCTCATTTCACATTTTCATCATTTCAGATGCAAAGCCGGTTTTGCGGGGGAAAGATGTGAAGTTGACGTGTGTCGTGGGTATTGTTCGAACAATGGTACCTGTTCCTTGAATAAAGAGAATGAGCCAGTCTGTCAGTGCATAGACAATTATGCAGGTGACAGATGCGAGGTATCAGACTGCCTGAACTATTGTATCCAAGGTGACTGTAGTTTCAATGAAGAGGGTCTTCCTGAATGCAGGTAAAACATTATCTTCTTCTTCTTTTGGCTATCTTGTTTAATTCAGTTACCTTAATTCAAATTTTCATCATTTCAGATGCAACGCCGGTTATTCTGGAGATCGGTGTGAAGTAAACGTGTGTCATGGGTATTGTGTAAACAACGGTACCTGTTCTTTGAATAAGGGAAATGAGCCAGTCTGTCAGTGTATAAACGAATATGCGGGTGACAGATGCGAGGTATTAGACTGCCTGAACAATGGTGACTGCTCCTTAAACAATGAGGGTTCAAGACGTAAAGCTGTCAAAAGCAACACGTTATCGAGTACCTCTACATACTACACAGCAGAGCAGAGAGCAGCTGATTTACTGGCAAATTGGCGAAAACCTGTCACAACAGTTTCCGTTGTTGTTGAAGTAAAATCGAATTAATTTAATCAATAATTAAGGGTAAAGCCGTGTTTGCTTTTTTTATTTTGAGTGCGCGCATCTCTGTACACGCCATGTTGTTTCGCTCACCTGTTCTTTTATTTCATAAAATAAATTTGTATAAGTATTGTAAAGTTCGTTAATTTCAATCATCTCCCAATACATACTTTTAATATTATAATGCTGACAATTGTTAATTCTAGTTTGAATTCTCTCATCAATTTCTTGTTCTGTTCTTTTTGATTTTGATGATCTGTGACTTTCATGATTTTTATGTTTTCACTTCCATCACTTTATGCAAAAAAGACTTGACAATACTATATTTGTTTTTGCTTTAAAAATTATTTACGGTTAAAGAGATACACTGGTTTAAAAAACCAACTTTTTGAGCGTTTCCAAGAAATCACCGCCTTAACGTGCTTTCCGAGGCACGGAGGGGTCTTGGTATGTAAAGATGGTCACCCATCCACGGACCAACTGCGGCAAACGTAGCTTAACCTGATCCATCGACCCGTGCAGCTATTGTTACTAGCTACAAGCCCCGCTTAGGTAAGACCTTTATTAGTAAATAACAAGGCATGTAGAAGTCAATTAACACAAAGCCTATAAATGTTATAACCATTTCGTTAACGATCAATTTGTGTTTTTTTTGTACAAATCAAAATATGCCTTTAACAATTACTTCTGCCACAAGAGATTTTAGTTGCTCTGCAACGGGTGAGCCGAACAGACGATAGTTTTCTTTGAAAAATGCTGGGGTACCGTCAGTTTTTTCTGGTAAGAATTTTAGTTTATGATCTGCGGTTTTGAAAGGCATTGATATAAAAAAACCCAAGATACACAATCAGCGTCTCAAAAAAGTCGCATAAATAGGGCAGGTTTTTTGGACATTGCTTTGTATAAATCACTGACAGCGCAGCTTCCGGCGACGAAAATTGTATCTCTTTGAGCTGATTTTTTATTTTCGGGAATAAAAAAAAGTTACACGGTGCTAGGTCAGGGCTGTAAGGAGGGTGACCCAGGAGTTTGACCGGCGTGCTGTCCAGGAAGTCCCTCGTTTCGAACGTGGTGTGTGAAGGCGCGTTGTCGTGGTGGAGCAGTATCCCGCGGAGCCCTGTGTTTGGTCGCTTGTTGCACACAACAGAAAAAACTTCTGCCAAGCATTTCGTAGTGCCTATACCTACCATTGAGCGCTGATGCTTCTTTGGATCCGTAAAGGAACTGACACCAACTAGCCAGTCAAGTTGAAAAAGCTATCGATCAAAATCTTCTCTCCGCTTTGGTAGGCGTTGATTCGTTTTGAAACACCTAAACCGTCACACGCGACTGGCCCTTCGTTTCTGGATCGTATTGATAAATCCAAGACGAGCCTGCTTAAAATTTGTTTATCATATCACGGCACCATTCCACCCGGGCCTGCTTCTGAGCATCAGTGAGGTTGTGCGGCACCCAGCGTGAAACTATCCTCCTGACGCAAAGATGCACGTGTAGAATTTCGTGAAGGCTTTCCGATCCCACCTGCAGTATGTGCTGAAGCTCTTGATACGTGACTCGCCTATTGTCAGATTAAATTTTTCACTGCTAGCAGGTTTTCTTCCGTAACAGCCGTCAAAGGGCGACCACTTCTTTCTTCATCCCTCAAAGTTAATCAACCGCGCATGAATTCGTTATACCAACGATACACGGTTGCCTTAGAAGGGCCTTCATCCATGAATGCCATTTGAAGTCTATTGTAGGATTTGTCCGATTTCAGGCGACACTTGAAATCGTAAAAAATCATAGCGCGAAAATGTTCCCGACGTAGATCCATTTTTTATGAGACACGATAATTTAAATTAGCTCGCAAACAATGTGGAGGTAAATTTTTAAATTGGAACTTACCTATTTTTACTCACAAATAATCATATTTAAAAAATATATTATAACTGGCCAGTCTCATTCATAAAAACATTTTTTCGCAATACTTTCTGAGTGGCCTGGTATTATGATTTTGGCGCACCCTGAAACTGCCGCCCGGGGCGGGTGCCCCGGTTTGCCCCCCTAGATCCAGGGCTGGATCGATCCGTGTGGCTGTTATTACTTAGCCACAAGCTCCTCCTAAATGTAAATAAAACTTAAAAAACTAAACTTAACTATAGGTACTCCATTTACAATAGCATTAGACAGAAGTTAAAAAAGTTTCTTTTTAATGTACCTACACTTCGTAACAAAATTACATTAAACGTGTTGCAGTTACGATTAATGCCAAAAAATTTAAGTGTCAATGCTAAAGACCTAAAAGAAGCAGGAGTGAACAACACCGAGTAACTAAATTAGCTAATGACGACGAAGTTTTACTAACGTATTGTGGGTCGTAAGTTGTTATCTAAAATAAAGTAGGTATTGTAAAAAAATAATGTTTTATATCCTTTTAATTTTAATTAGATTTAAATCATCATGTGATTGTTTGTTTCATTCATTCGTTTTGTTGTTGGTTTGTAATGTGTGATGAAAATGTTATTATAAATAGAACATTATTTAAAATAAAAATTACTTTTACTTCGTTTATCTCAGTATTTAGTACTGTCTTAAATCTACCTAAAAAAGTTAGAACTTAACTTTGAAATAAAATGTTTTGCACTCCTGCTTCTACGAGCCTCTTTTTTCTAAAGCTATAATAAATGGGGTATAGTTTCTGCAAACGACTTCAACCGCGTAAAATTTCCTGTTCCCCCGACCCACCGCGTCGCGTCGCAACGCCTGCTCGCGCTATGCTAGTAGTTTTATTTCACATGGAGTTCTTTCTGTTATTTTTTTCATTTTGCTCGGCTTCTAACGACCTTACCGTGATGTTAAATAGCCTATATTCTTCCTCAAGAATACGGTATTACACCCATTTTTGAAAAGTGGCTTAGTTAGATTCTAAAATGCTAAAAAACCACAAAAAAATTAAAAAAAAAAAATTATTGAATCGATTAGTGCCATAAAAATGTATTAAAATTTTACATTTTCATATTTCGTGCGTAAATTGACGAAAACGCTGGACGCAGTGGACGCCATATTGTTCTGTGGGTATGACGTCAGTTTGCTGTGTAAGCAAATGCACTGATATTTTGTATGATAATTGTTTATAAGTAATAAAAAATATGCGTTATTATTATTATTCTACTTATCGTTGGTTTGCTGTTCCTGAATGTAAGATATTATTTCAATAAAAATACTTTGGTTTAAACAGCGGTATCACGTAATAACATGACGGCTACTATTTCATGGTGTCCAAAAAACAGATTTTTAAAACTGAAATATTTAAATTGAATTTTAAAAATGTATTTTGGCGGCGGTCGGGCTACCGGATAAGATTAAAGTTAAATTATGTTTTCAGATCACCTGCTTCTTTAAATGGGTGACCTCAGATCCTCATGCCAGCCTGACGTTTGATTACCCAAATGTAAGCACAACCATCCTGTAGCTCAGGGCAAAATTTATAGACAATACTGACTTTACCTTGATTAAAAATGTTACATACAAATATCAACATTCTCAGTAAAGGAATAAGGTTCGTATTAGTATGAAACTTTTATTCACATTTGCATGGAATACTAGCACCTCACATTGCTCGCAGAACAGGTGGCCGATGGGGTTGAAAGGTTCTGGAGTGGCGACCGTGTACTGGAAGACGTAGAGTTGGAAGGCCTCCCACAAGGTGGACCGATGACCTTGTGAAGGCCGCAGGAATCTGCTGGATGCGAGAAGCATAGAACCGGTCGAAGTGGAGGAGCTTGGGGGAGGCCTATGTCCAGCAATGATGACTAGCACTTCGCCCACGTGAAATTTTGAGAAATTGACGCCATTAAAAATGTTTTTACACGCTTTATATTAGCTTCACTTGTATGTTTGTTTGTATGTAACCGACTCCTTTGAGCGCGATTTTGGCTAAGGTCAGATTTCATTGAAACTTTGTAAACTTGTCGAGGACCGATGACAATTCAATAATTTAAAAAAAAATGAGAAAAAAAAACACGTTTTTGTAGTTAGCAGAACTAAAAAATAGAAAATAAATAATAGTTTACAAAACTAAAAAACATGCTTTCAAAACCAAACTAAAAAAGGAGAAAATAATTTAATTCAATTAAAAAGCGTGGGGTGCTTGACATTAATTGATTATAAAAATACCTCAAAAAGCACCACGCTTTTTAATTGAATTAAATTATTTTCTCCTTTTTTAGTTTGGTTTTGAAAGCGTGTTTTTTAGTTTTGTAAACTATTATTTATTTTTACCGAAAAGGAAAAAACTTAACAAAAAAAGCGAATCATAAAATCATCACCATATTTTTTGTTAAGTGATGAGAGATTTCAATTATTTCAATACCTACCTTGGTTTTCCAGAGACAAGATGACATTTACGATCAGCCTGTCAACCTGATGACCAAGAAAGCACCACATGCAAAGGTACGTTCATCTTAAAACCTGGCCAGAAGATTTAAAAAAAAATGTGGCATACTTGTGTGTGAGAGTGTGCGTTGTATTAGTAGCTCCCACGGCTTATTTTAATTTCTAAATTGTTAATTTATTTTTGTTTTAATTACGGACGCTTTTAATGTGCACGTCTTTTTACATCGTTCTCACATTGACAATTTCAACATAATGATGTAACCAACTGTTTGTAATAATATCATGATTTTAAAAGAGTGTCCATGGAGTTTCTTGCCCGTTCTTCTCCATAGGTACCTACGCTTTGGAATGGGCAACTAGCTTCATCTTTCTACCTCACCGACCTTGACAATTCAAAAGTGCCTTTAATTGGTTTATTTGAAATAAATGCTTTGAGTTTGAGTTTATTGTGGTTAATGACAAACTCGTCAACCTTCAAAACAAGAGTGAACAGGCATCTTTTGGGCACGCTCAATACATAATAGACCTCATCAATCGCTTTCCATCAGGCATGATTGAGGCCAAGAGCAGGCCCATTCAACAATTAAAAAAAAAAACAATATTGCGTTAACCTTACGTCACCACACCATTGCAGCCATTGCGCGTTGTGTTCCATGCGCGCCTCAAAGAGATGCCAGCATGAACTGGTGGAATCCGCAAGGGCCGATGCCTGCTGGGGTGCGGGTTGTTCGAAAGACCGTCGCCCCTGGCACACAAGCAACTGAGGGAACACGGGTGGGTTTTAGTCAGTAAAAGTCTGACATGCCCTCCTGCTCCACCCAGAGCGGGAAAAGTTATTTGATGATTTCCCACCCTAAAAAAAAAAAACATTGCAGCTGAACTAAGCAACTATACAACGTTATCTTTTTCCAGAATGAGCCGGCCGAACTCCAGGACGACCCCGGCCTGGACTCCTGGCTTCCGTTCGACTTCAGCAAGATGGATCAGATCGTCAACAACTATAATCGGGAATCTTCGCCGGAACACAACCGAATCAAGAGACGAGCTCGGGTTTGTACACATTTTGATCTAGTTTTTTCAAAAGTCTAAATGCAAAATTCGCAGTTAGCATTTCATACGAATATAAAGCTTATATTTAGTTTCTAATGTTCATATTTAAGACAAAACAAAGCAAGTATTTTCAGGTTTTAGTACCCAAAGGGTGCAAATGGAACTCCATTACTAAAACTCTGCTGTCCGTCTTACTGGCTTGAAATTTTACAGAGTGTATAATAAATACTATAGCTGCCATATTCCACAACAACAAATAATAAAAATAAAATAAAGTTGAAAATGAAAGCGGTACAAGAAACGGGTTTTGCTTCGTATTAAAAGAAAAATGTTTTAAATATTGTACGGTGGTACGGATCCCTTCGTAGGCAAACACGATTTGATTGCTGTCCCTACTCCCGATGTGTTTTTGCTCGTCCGAAAAAGTTAATTAATCGGGTGTAAGGTTCCGTCGGAAGTTTTAAACTACTACTTGAACAAGAGATCAAACGAACGCAATTATTTCACAAATCCCTCGGTGTGCCGTTGAGATTTTTATAGGAATCAATTTGCATAGCTCATTTTTATCGTCCTGAACCAAAATGAGGTTAATTTTAACACTCCACACGCCTTTTTAGACTTTAATTACAGGCATGCCAATCTTTTTCCAGCCGAAAAATTAGCGAGCATTCTAGTTTTTCAAACGTTTCACGTCGGGATACGCGGGTCCTTTTATAAAAGACTCCAAAACCACTTTTTTTGCCATTTTCATGCAGAAATTCTTTGTCATCTTATATGATTAAGGGTTCAGTGAAATTGTTCCCAAAATAAGTGTATACTACCTACCTTGAGTACACGTTACTTCAATGACTATGCTCGAAGTTGGCCTCATTCTTTTTCAGTGCGGGGCAATAAGTGCACGCGCTCCTAACTTCGGTTGTTTGTTCTGATTTTGGTTCAACTTATGTGCCGCAATCTATAGTGACATAAAGAAAAAGAAATCCACATAACTTCACGCCTGAACTGACAAGACTATTTTTTGCCGCAGAACGTGAGAAAATTTAACACACTGCTCGGCCCACAACTCCGGGAAAGGCCACATCACTACACGTACCCAGAGCCCGTGAAAGACAGGATCCTAGAGTTCTCTACGTCAACAAGAAAACCTGGAATCCTACCTGATCAAATGAATCCAGGGGTCATATTTCGAGTAAGGATGTCAGATGCCATCCTGCGGATCAAGCAAAGAATGTATGAGGACCCTGAAAGGCATATTGAAGCCGATATTATCTACACTAACCTCATCAAAAAGGTAGTAATGGATGAAATAACGAAGTTTCATAACCTCCTACTGATGTACAAGACAGATAAGAGCATTAAGGAACATTTGGGAGAATGTGGGGGACGTATATATAAATTCATCAGCTATATGACGATTAAAGTGCATATATACTGCTTGTTTGACGCCTTGTGGATCGATGGGAACCCTTATGTTATTGGTGATGAGTATTCCGTAACGCCTGTGGAAGTGCCGCCTATGCTGCAGTGCGATGCAGCAGAGTGTAATTCTATTGTGTTTGTGGATTCGATTACGGAGCCTAAAGATCTTGAGGAATGAGGATATGGTTCAATAAAATTTTGTGGTAATTTGATGGTTTTATTTGTGTATTTTTCTACACTTCAGATCACTATAAACAATCACTGTATGCTTGGTTGTTAGTTTTGCCATAGTGCCAAACTAACTCTTAGATATATTTCCTACTATGTACGAGTAAATCCTACCATATATAGTTGTGGTTTGAAGTTTTTGAAATTTTTATCTAAATCATGTCATGTGTAGTTATGTGTTCCTTCTTATAAGTAACTAGTAATTATGTTATGAAATAGCCACATGAATAGAGCAAACGGGATGAGGAATGTAGAATAAAATGGCAAACAATTTTTTTTACAAATTTTATTCTCTAAATATAGTAACAAATTCAAATAGTAATGAAGCTGGACAAATAATTAAGAACGATTTTTTAAACTGCTCAAAGTCAAAGTCAAAGCATTTATTTCAAATAGGCACTTAAAAGGCACTTTTGAACGTCAACATTTACATTAAAATAGAACTGATTCTAGTCGCCCCTTCCAAAATAAAGTTTCGTATGGAGAAGAACGGGCAAGAAACTCCACCATTACTCTTTTAAAATGTTTCCAGTACAATATTTAACATAGTAGGTACATTGATTATGTGTGAAAACGATGCACCCAGAATAAAATTACCATACCAAAATAGATAAACAGAATCAAATTGAAGCAATACAGATAAATTAATTCTGTGATAGATACATGGTTCTCACACATTTACAAACATTGTAAAAGTAAGTATACGATTTTCCTATAATATTAACAAGTAATGAGTCAGTGTGTGAGTTAAAGTAATCACTTAGTGTAAATCAATGTCATAAATATAATGAATTATACAATTCAATTAGCAACCAGTTTGATTTTGTCTAGAGCTGTGTGCTCGAGAGCTGTTTTATATGAAACTTAATTAAATAAATTGCGTAAAGAAAAAAAGCAATATAATACATTTTATACTAAAATTAATAGTTAGTAGCATGTCCACGGCTTCTAATTACTGCTTTACACCGGCGGCGGCGCGGCGGCGAGGCATTGCCTCTTATCAATTTTTGACATTTCGCAAAAGAGATGAAGTTCCATACTTCTAAGAAACGTCGTACAGCTCTCTAAAATTACCACACTGTTAATTTGAAACCTTTTTCTTGAATTCGCAACGAAGATTATCTATCTGGTTTAAATCTGGGCTGCTAGCTGGCCAATCTAAGACAGAAAATGATTGCGTGGCGATAAATTCCTTAACGGTGCGTGCTTGTATGCTTTGGATCATTGTCGTCCTGGAATGTTCAAATAACCGAAAACACGTCTTCAGCATAAGGTAACATAGTTTCTTCCAGTATATTTTTGTATTGGAATTGATCCATGTTTCCTTTTATCTGCTTAACAGGTCCAACACCATGTCCAAAAAGCACCCCAAAATTTTCACATTTTCCCCATCATGCTTTAATGTCTTTTTTGTGTACTTAGGGTCGAAAGCTGTATTCGGAGGTCGTCGTACATATTTTTTTCCATCAGAACATACCCTGTTTATTTTTGTCTTGTCAGAAAAAACTACATTTTTCCACTGTCTAACTGTCCAGTTTTCTTGCAAATGCAAGCCGGGCTTGCCTATGGCAGCGTTTCAACATAACTTACTTGCTATCCTTCCGTGCAGCTTTTCTTCTACCAAACGCCTTCGAATAGTGCGTGCCGAGATTGCTGAAGGGTTGTTTTCACCAAAATATTATTTTCTCAGCTCATTAGACCCTTTAAAAGGATTTTGTTTTGCCAAACGACCAATATTCCGATCATCTTGACGAGATGACTTTCTGTTTAGGTACACGCGTAACATTTGAAGTAGTTTGATACGTGGCAAACTGCTTCGCAGCGTGGAAAACCATCGTTTTTGAGCATTGTAGATGGTCAGTTATCTTTTTATATAACGATGTTTTATTATTGCTTCCCTTGTAGATTTATCACAATTTTTTTCCCCATTATTTTCATATGAAGCAATCACCTTTAAGACTTTTACAGCACTAAATGGCGCCAAAATTATACGAATAGTATGCGAATAGTGACCTACAACCAGAGAGCCACGTGTTCTCTATTTAAATTTGAATAAAAAAAATAACTATTCCGCGTTCTTAATTATGTGACCAGCCATTCTAGGTTCTGGTCTAATGTATAAAGTTTATCTTTTTTACTTTTTAGCCAATCATGTGTTTCATCGAATGAAGTACTTATGAAAAAGATTCGCGATACCGAGAGAAATACAAAAAAATATGTGCAATTAGTTATACTTGTTAGTTTGAAAACATCTTCCCTTTAAATAAGCGTTCTTAATTAAATGACCACCACTGTAAATGTGAAAGTTTGTAAGTTTGCGTTTGTTAAGCAGAAAAATGGCTGAACGGATTAAGACGAAATTAGGTACACGGGTAGTTTATGACCTGGATTAGCACATAGAATAATTTTTATCCCGATAGGATATCCCTTGGGACAGGTCAGCTCAAAGCTGCAATGGCTCTTTCTTCAACAGGCTCTTCCAGAAATGACCCTACATTGTTAAACTCACATAACATTCTAATAATATTATATTTGGACTTTAAAAGAGACCTGAGTTTGTTTCGGCATTTCTTCTCAAGGATCAGCCAGCTAAGAAATGCCGGCGCTATCTAGTTTTAAATATTGACCAACAAAATAGTGACGGGTTAAAGTCCACTTACAAATAAACATTCAATTTTATTTCAAAATCTAATTGTCATCTAGTGTTCTGATCATCGCCGGGGTGCCAGCTGTTCCAGAACCTTGGCTTGGCACGCGACGATGGGAAGAGATCAGACGGAATGACCATAATGCCTTGGAAGTTAGGTCGACCATTGGTGTGGGATACCCTTGCGTCATCTCATTTTCCTAGCACGGCGGGTTGTACTGGGGTGGCTGCTGCAGGTGTGGAAAACCTCCAACGGCGCAAATATTCCAATCTTATTGGAATGTAGTTTTCCGAGACATTGCCAAGCGATTGGTCGACTCTTCACGTGACCAGAGGGCTGGCCTATTTTCCGGCCAAAGAATCAGGATTGCCATACAACGTGGCAATGTGGCCACCCTTTTGGGTACTTTTCCCGTTGACAACGATGCGGACGAACTTTTTGATGCCTTATGATTTTTTTTAATACACATTGTACATAATTATAATTTTAAGACCGGTAGTTTTTAAATTGTGTAAATATCTATATAAATAAACGAACATAATCTATACTCTATAGATTTAGGTAATTAAATAAAACAAAAAATCGTAAAAAGAGTTTTTTATAGTTGACACTTTCTTGTTTAAAAATACGGTGTAACAGAATCAAATTTATTTTCGATTTATACGATAGTTTCCTCTTTTATTAATGTTTATTATACTTTATCATTTTATTAATATATATTATACTTTATCATTTTATTAATATATATTATACTTTATCATTTTATTAATATATATTATACTTTATCATTTTATTAATATATAGAATAGAATAGAATAGGTCTTTATTTGCTTAGAATGTAGGTACATAAAAATAAGTTGTTAAATTAAATAATAGGATCCATGTACATTCTGCCTTAATATAGCATGCAAATTGAATAAAAATTATAGGATAATAAAATTATTACAAAAAATCATCATTTAAGAAATCCTGCACAGAATAATAACATTTGTCGACAAGGAATTCTGTGAAATGTTTTTTAAATTTATGCAACGGTAAGTTTTTAATCTGGTCAGGTATTTTATTAAAGACTACAGGAGCCATACAAATTACACTTTTTTTTAATAGGCTAGTTTTAAACACAGGTGTGCATAATAGATTCTGGTATTGAGATCTCATAGCTGTACTTCGTTTTCTAGTTTCTATTAAAGTTGAGAATAGACATCGATTATTTATTAAAAATATTGCTAATTCAAGGATATAAAGGCATGGGAAGGTTAATAATTTATGAGACTTGAATATAGGTACGCAACTGTCTGTTACTTTAAGATGAAATATAGCTCTCAGGCAGCGCTTTTGGGCTTTGAAAATGCTTTCTCGTTCACTACAGTGACCCCAAAATATTATACCAAATCTTAAGATCGAAATTACTAGACCATGGTAAGGCACTAATGCTGTCGGTAAATTTACTTTTTTTGATAGATTATGCAACATAAACGCGGCTGTGCTTAAACGTTTACATATATCTTCTGCTTGCGGCTTCCAGGTTAACTGGCTGTCAATTATGATTCCTAAAAATTTTGTACTGTATACTTTGTCTATAGTTTGACCATTATAGTTTATATCCATATCTCCCGCAGATATTCGCTGGTAAAAGTGCATGATTTTAGTTTTTTGGAGATTAATAACTAAATTATTATTGTCAAGCCACCTTATTAAACTACTAATAGTATTGTTAATGTCATTTACATATGATTCTTTATTGATACATGAAACAATTGATGTGCTATCATCTGCAAATAATACCATAGGATGAAGTATATGACGTGGCAGGTCATTTACATATAATAAAAATAACAAAGGTCCGATGACGGTGCCCTGCGGGACACCATATTTTATTTCTCTAAAAGACGAGATAGATTTTAATTCTTTTCTAGATTCTAAACACAGGCTCGATATCTCCGTACATTGTCTACGACCTTTTAGGTACGATTTTATTAAATTAAGGGCATTGCCACGAATACCGTATGCGTGAAGTTTTGTTAAAAGGGTATCGTGATCCACACAATCAAAAGCCTTCGACATGTCGGCATATATTGCGCACACGGGTATTTTAGAATCAACTTTTGGCATTATTTTATGGAGAAAGTCGAAAATAGCCATGTTGATGTTTTTATTTTTTCTAAAACCCTTTTGTTCGTCACATAGTATGTGATGTTTTGTTAGAAAATTCTAGAAAGATTCATAGATAATTTTTTCTATGATCTTTGAGAAAATGGGAATTAGAGCAATTGGTCTATAATTTGCCATTTCGTCTTTATCATTTTTTTTATATAGTGGTTTAACTATTACAGTTTTTAGACTTTCTGGAAACACTCCAGAGTATATGCTTACGTTAATGACGTGAGCAAGGGGCGCAGCTATACAATCAGAAACAAACTTTGTAACTCTGGTTGAAATGCCATCATAGCCAAAGCTCTTTTTAATTTTTAAATTTTTTATTACACGCTCTATATCTTGTGGAATAACTGGGGTCATAAATATTGAATGTGGGTTGATATTTATGTTAATTGTTTCGCCTGACGTATGATTTGGTATACCCGAAATCTGGTCAATGAAGAAATTATTGAATGATTCGGCTATTATATTAGGGTTTGATATTATTTCATCTCCTTTTTTATTTGAGAAATGGGTTCTCTTACAATTTTATTATTATTAATTATTTGCCAGGCAGTTTTGGATTTATTATTAGAATTATTTATTAAGTAGTTATTCTGATCTTTCTGGGTTAGTTTTTAATGATTTTCTTAAATCTCCTTGAGTAATTAGTAAATGTCCTTTTATTTTCACTAGTTGGTTTTAGTCTCTGTTGCCAAAGTAACTGTCGCTGTCTTTTGCTACATATTCGTATCCCCCGAGAAACCCATTTAATTTTTTTCTCAGATCTTATAGTCACTAATTTCTGAGGGAAACAGAGATTATGCAAAATTAAGAAAATCTCTAAAAAGTTATCAAAGGCTTTGTTAGAATCTTCTGTACTATACACATCAGAAAACGATAGGCTTTGGAGATATTTTCTAAACTTAATAAGATTTTCCTCTGTTATATCTCGTCTTAATGTTCTCCATGATTTTATTTGACTGGTCTTATTAACTTTTATCTTATTAATATATATTATATATTATACTTTATCATTTTATTAATGTACCGGGTGCGGCGATTGAACTGTCCGTCTCTATATATCTGTTTTAAAATTCGAACCACTGAATCGAACGCCGCCAAAATTTCAAATGTTGTTTTTGGACATGTTCTCTATCATCATTTGAAGTGATTCTGTTATGAGAGAAACACACTCGAATTTAGAACAATGGATTTAAAACGAAATTCAGTGATTGCTCTTCATTTGGAGGGAAAATCGAACATCGAAATACGTCGAGCGCTGCCAAATCTTCAATTGAACGAGAAATTTGTGCATCGCACTAATCAACGTTATAATGAGACCGGTAGCGTTAAGAAACGCTACGGTGGCGGACGACGCTATACTGCAACGGCGCCAGCAGCTGTCGAAAAGGTGCGTCATCGATTACACAGAAATCCAGCTCGTTCAGTAAACCAGCTCGTGCAGGATCTCAAGGTGAGCGATTACAGCGTTCGTCGCATATTGAAAGAAAAGCTTAAAGTCAAACCATAAAAAAAAACCATTCTCAAGAACTCACTGCTTTACAGCGTAGCAAACGATTGGATCGATCAAAAGAGCTGATTCGCTTGCTCGACTCTGGCGAGCTTCCCAATTTGGTGTTTTCAGATGAGAAAACTTTTTGCGTTGAAAAGTTTTTAAACAAACAAAATGACCGTGTTTGGTTGAAGGGACGTGTCAGCGACCATTCAGACGAATTGCAAGTCACTCGACGCCAAGGAGCCGACCAAATCATGGTCTGGGCGGCGGTGTCTGAAAAAGGCCGTTCTCCGCTCGTTTTTCTTCCAATGGGTCGCAACCATGTCAAAATAAACCAGCAAATCTATCGAGACAAAGCCTTGCAACCAGGGTTGGTACCGTGGGCACGCAACACATTCGGTTCTGAGCGTTGGACTTTTCAGCAAGACTCGGCACCATCGCACAGAGCAATTGGAACGCAAAATTGGTTGAAAGCAAACGTTCCAGTGCTGATCGACCGAGATATGTGGCCATCGTCATCGCCCGACTTGAATCCGCTGGACTTTTGTATTTGGGGTGTTTACAGGCCAGGGCCTGTGCTAAAAAAACACACTTTGGTTGAAGCGCTCAAAGTTACTGTTACGCGAGAATGGAATTGTTTGAGTGACGATGTCGTTCGAGCAGCCTGCGCATCTTTCAGAAAGAGACTTCAGCTTGTAGTAAAGGCTAAAGGCGGTTTTATTCCTTCGGAATAAGTCATAATAAAACTTTTAACTTTCTATTTTCACGTGGCAAAAGTGTATAAATAAATATTGAAAACTAACAGAAATATTTCATTTTCACATACGGACAGTTCAATCGCCGCACCCGGTATATTATACTTTATCATTTTATTAATATATATTATACTTTATCATTTTATTAATATATATTATACTTTATCATTTTATTAATATATATTATACTTTATCATTTTATTAATATATATTATACTTTATCATTTTATTCTACTCTTCCTTATACTACTCTTCCCTTCTTTCTTTTCTACTTGAGCACAACTTTTTCATCATCATCATCATCATTTCAGCCGAAAGACGTCCACTGCTGGACATAGGCCTCCCCCAAGCTCCGCCACTTCGACCGGTTCTGTGCTTCCCGCATCCAGCGGACTCCTGCGGCCCTCACAAGGTCATCGGTCCACCTTGTGGGAGGCCTTCCAACTTTACGTCTTCAACTTCACAACTTTTTAGTTAGATTTATTATAATAAAATAATATTTTGTAGTCTGCCTATTGTAAAGAGCCCAAAAAGACAGGTTCCCTAAACCTTTTAGAAAATACAATGAATTGCTAAATTAAAAAGTACAACTGTGATGTATTAGGGCAACAGAAGTGGGTTAACTCATGGACAAGAAGCCTTTGACAGCGCTCTCAACAATCGACATTTACGATTTTGCGAGTGCATTTCGATTTTGTTAAATTGTGTTATTAAGAGGGAACAGGGCGTGGGATTCCCCTTATTTCTTCCTGAATAATGCCTCTATAGCAATTTTTTTTTTCATTAAATCAAGGTCTGCTGTAAACACCAACAACTATCATTTTCTTTTTTTCAGCAACTATTTAGTAAAGAAAATATAACCCTCTAAAAATGACAAAAAATGCCCTATTTATACTGCCGTGATTAGAGGACTACCAGACAAATTAGAAAAGTATTTATCATTAAAAAAAAATATAGGGACCTAAAAATACTCTTTCTTAAAATGTTAATGTAAAAAATAATTGAATCGGCTCAGTTTTCGAGGAGAAAAAAGGGGAATACGAAACGTCGATCTCGTCATCATTTTTGTGATAATTTCGGTCTGAGCTGCGGCTGTCCCTATCGCACACTACGGGGGCAGACTTACTGACAGCGCCACGGCAATAGTTTCTTTCAAATTTCAAATACCTATTTTTCAAATTCCTCGCAGGCCCCGTCCCCTCTTAATTGCTAGCAAAATAATTGATGATACAATGGAACGATTTATTATTAATGTGGCAGATAGTTCATCAGATTCTGATTCAGAATAGAGCTTATTAATACATGACTATAAATAATATGATTTTAACATTTGAATTACATATCACTTTGAGCGAAGCAACGATATAATACGTAAAATTTTATAAACGCTAATTGACACAACGTTTAATCACGTCTGCAAAAAATATGTCTTTAGAGAACGTGTACATATACGGCTGTGGACTATACCAATTTCTTCAAGCTATGTCATCGCGCCGTATCGCTTTAAATTTTCGGACTGCTAGCGCCACTCCACGTTAGTTTTTTTGTACATTTAATAAGGCTAGGTACTCACTCTGACACATACCTACTTACATTCTAATTACGCATACATTCGCAAACGAGCTCACCTGAGCCTGAAACGTCGACGTGTAGTAACGATTGTGTCACATTTCATTCTACCTTTGTTTGTATGATAAGTAAAACGTCACTAAGCGTTATTTATTTTGTATGAGAAAATAGTGCGCCGCGCAACAAACATTTGAATACCCAGATGCTCCGCTGAAAGTGATATTTATAAGGTTTCGGATCTATGAGTCACGTATTTTTTTTTGTTTACCTTTATTTAACTACCTAAACCTATGGAGTATAGTTACTTCGATAAGTTTCGATGCAGCTGATTATCCACGACACAATACAGAGATGACCACAGTACAATGTTTATTTCCAGAGACGTCGGGGTCGCGGTAGTAAGCGACGTAGTCGCCAACGATCCTCCACCAGCCAACCTGAAGATGAGGTAAGAAATGCAATTGTTGTCTATTTATTTTATATAGAGTGTATGGGACAGCCCTCCGCAAGCTGACAGCTAGGGGGCTAATGATTTAGCTCCTTATTTTATTTCATATTTTTCTCAGGAAAGGAGGTCAGTCTCAAAAAGCCTCCTCTCCGTGAGAGGGAGTGGGCCGTATTCCACCACGCGGGGCCAGTATGAGTTGGTAGATTTAAGATGTCTTCGAATTTTTGGTTCTAGGACATGCCGGTTTCCTCACGATGTTTTCCTTCACTGTTTTGAGAGCAGTGGAGAAGAAACAATTTACACAAAGCATAAAACCCCTGTCTGGATGCGACCCTACGACCCGCAACTTTTTGTTACTTCGTTCACACAAAAACGAATGAACCGATTGCGATGGAACTTGATAGGTATACAGAGGTATGAGGAACAGGGTGTAAAGTTCGCTCATACTCTATGGAAAAGGGAGGATCCTCCGACCAGACGGGTGTTGTGTCTGGTGGGCAACTGCCCGACGGTTGATGTCGGGATGTTGTACCTATGCAAATCGCGCGGTAAACTTTAACTGCGCGATCTAGGATTTCTATGACGTGCGTCTTGCGTAGTTCGCCTGTGGCATTGTAGATGGCGCCACTCCTCTTTTTGCATTTTTAGATATTGTTGCGAAGTATTTTTCTGTAGTGTCGCTACAGGTACTTAGTTGTTACTTAGAACCAACTTTATATACCATGTTTTATGCAAATAAATATTATTTCTATTTTTTTTTTTTTTTAGAGCTGTTACTTTTTATCCCGATATTCCCACGGAATCGAAACTTACGCGGGTGGAACCGCGGGGCACTGCTAGAATGCAATATGATAAGAGGAGAGATAGTGTTCTTTTAATCTTCTTTTAAATACTGCAACAGTTAGGCAGTCCTTAATGTCAATGTAATGCTAATTTGGATTTAGCACAGAAATCTCAATAGTTTGAAATGTCGCCGTAACTCCCGTGCGAGGGAGGGCCACAGAACATATATAACACATACCCGAACGGGTACGTATCAAAATCCCGAAAGTTCATAATACCTATGATTGAAATACCGACGTCCAAAACACCGAAATTCAAAATACCGAAAGTTTTAAATGCCGATAGTCGTTATATCGAAACACAAAATACCGATGTTCAAATGCCCGAAAGGACGAAATCCCGAATGGACGAAATACCGATACCGATTTTTTAGTCTTTGGATCAGCGAGTGAAGCGATCTCGGGACCTTAAGGCACTCCGACACGGACAGGTTAGGTTAGAAGGGTGTGGCGGAGTCTAGTGAGCGAGCGAACACAGACTCCGCCACACCCTTCGTGGTTATTTTTTTTGTAAACCCTAGAGCCCTAGTACTTCAGTAGGCTCCGACTACGCTTTTTTGGCAACTTTTAAGTGTTTTGACCTAACCCGGTTTACAAAAAATCGTTTTTTTCGGAAACGGTGGCAATTTCGGGATTTTGTACTTCGGGGTTTTAAACTTTCGGGCAAATAAACTTTCGGGATTTAAAACTTTCGACCAAACAACCATTCGGCGTTTCAATTATCGGGATTTCGTCTATCGGTATTTTAAAATTCGGTCTATTAAAATTCGGGATTTTGATACGTACCCACCCGAACAGAATGAAAGCTTCCTAACAGAGCTCAAAATTCTTACCTACTTTTATAGGGCTGTCACTCGGTTAGTGCAAATAAAAACCTGTCAAGTGCGAGTCGAGAGATGGAATGTTTAGTGAAGGAAATGCATCATTACTTAAATATATTTTTGTCCTGTACTTTGAAAATATGATATAAACTTTTTTTCGAAATGCTGTTCACAAATCCTAAAATCTCCAAGTCTCTCAATTAGATCTCCTCGACCAACACTGTAAGCCAGTTGTGTCGCCTGAAACAAAACACGAATGCAAAATATGTAATAATGATTACATAATTTACTCACGCGGGCGAAGCCGCTAGCAAATGCTAGCTTAATTTCTATTTTTTTCTTTTTTAATCACAATCGATATAAGGGAACGATTTAAAATTTCTGTAATAAATGCATCGGAGTTCATTTCTGCTACAAAATCGTCTAAAATATTTTAATCGGCAAGCTGCCGCTGAGTCCGCCGCCACCACTGTCCGCACCGCTCTGAGTCGTGCACCTCAACAATCACTCGCCCGTACATTTCGCACCTTTAGAAGTATAGAGACCTAATGCGAAATTAGCCGCAAGCAAAATTATTTAGAATTCATTTAGAATTATTAGAATTATAGAGACCTATTTTGGTTGCGGCTAATTTCGCATTAGGTCTCTATACTTCTAAAGGTGCGATTTGTTCATGTTCAAGCGCGCCGCGCGTCACTGCCGTGAACCACTCGGCAAATACCGCTGAAACGCCGCTGCGTGCGGTACCTCATAATAAACACCAAATAAATCATACATTTTTGTGTATTTGTTTGTCCCGCTCACCACTTCGCGCTAAGCTTTTGCTGATAGCGGCAAGGTCGTGGCCAGACCGTGAGGTAGGAAACCTTCCCACTTTCCTTGTTTTACTATTTTACGAATGTAAGAAGTATCTAATACAAAAGGTCAAAAGGAATCTTGCTAAGATGGCCTACACTCATACTGCAGTGCTTACCTACAAACCTACTAAAATAAAAATACGAAACAAATAAGTTGGCAACAAACGCCAATGTAGGTGGTACGTGAGCCATAAGAATAATAAAATAAATAATAGTTTGAAAAACCAAAAGACACGCTTTAAAAATCAAACTAAAAAAGGAGAAAATAATTTAATAATATTTTTTATTTTAGATTTTATAATTCTGCTAAAAACAAAAGCGTGATTTTTTTCAGTTTTATTTTTTTATTTTTTCCGTTATTTTTTTCTATTTTTCTCTATTTCTTTTTTTAATTATTGAATTGTCATCGGTCCTCGATAAGTTTACAAAGTTTAAATGAAATCTGACCGTTTAAAGTGGGTCAAAATCGCGCCCTAAGGAGTCGGTTACAAACATACAAACAAACATACAAGTGAAGCTAATATAAAGCGTGTAATAATCATTCTTATGCGAAAACCTTATATCGCCATCATAATTATTTTGGATACTACCTATCTCGTTACTAAATACTTCTGTTGGGGTTCAAAAGGATTGTTAAGAGATACGAGTGGTTTTAGAGAATAATTGTTTTGAATGCAACTAAACGATATGTATTCGGTAGTATGGTCGAGGCGTCCCAGACGATGTTTCGCACGTGATTGGTCGGTTTATCCCAGGCATTGTGACGTCAGTGAACTTCAAGTTTGTTTGGCTGCTTCCGTGTCGGAGTCACCAGTTCTTGGGGTTTGTCGTCTCCATTGAGCGAGTTCCCATCATCGAAATGACAAACCCCAACACTTCTATAATGAGCATTAAAAATTTGAAGATATAGGTAGATATAGTCATTTACCTGACTAGATCCTTTGGATACACAAAATAAGAAATCTCCTTGGTTTTCCTCCCATTGTTTGTGCACACAGTACAAAAGCTTGGCGTACTAAACAATAATTTAAAAAACTATTTTAAACGTCCGCGTCGTATCGCTGGCGCTAGCAGCCCTTAACTTCGTCGTCTTACTGAGCTAGTTCAAACCGGTTAGTACGCGAGCGGACACCGGTGCTCGCCCCCCGCACCTTGTCCGTGACACGTCACGCACACATAGCTGTGCGTGTAGTAGTGTACCTACGCACGGCGGCGGCGTTAGTATGAAGCTTTATTTCTGCTCGGGTATATATTCTGTGGCAGAGGCGCATCACTCATAATAATAATAACGAATTTATTCTTTTAACTTTTACAGACGAAGAATGGAACTACCACTGAGGTCCCGATAGCCCGTAGTGGGAAAAACAAAGGGCATAACAGGGACAGGAACAAGCCAAAAAACCCTCATTTTGACATCTACGATCCCGGTCAGAAGGTAAAGTATACCTTTTCATCATTATCATCCAAATAAATATAATTAATTGGCATTGTGGTGTCTCGGTTTAGGTTAGTTGCAATAAAATACTGTATTCAATATTACTGCGTTAGACGTGCTGACGCTACGGCTGTTCAGACAAGACTGCGAGTATTGCGCATTGTTCCACACTCCCTCTACCGCGCAACCCCCACCACAGCACGCATAACTTATTTATTAAACATCACAGGCATAAACGGGAGTAAGATAGAAAAATCTAAGAAGAAAATCCCTGACTCCAGCCAGAGTTAGAAGAACAGTCTGGAAAAAGTCACTGGCTCCTGACTTCTTCCAGTGAGGTTAAATTTTTACGAGTTTTATACCTACCCAATCCAACAATATTAGGGTCGGCTTCCAGTCTATCCAGATGCAGCTGAATACCAGTATTTTACATGGAGCGACTGCCTATCTGACCTCCACAACCCAGTTACTGGGCAACATGATCCCTTTTGATCTGACTGAAGACTGGTTGTCAAACTTTCGGTCTTATGACTACCCGTAACTACTGTCAAAGAGCCGTTGGTCCCGGCTGTCATCCGAATGACACAACCCAGTAACTGGGTAATACGATACCACTTGGTAAGACTGGTTGTCAGACTTTCGGGGTTCGGACGACCCGTAACGACTGTCAAAGATCCACGAATGACAGCCGGGACCAACGGCTTAACGTGCTTTCCGAGGCATGGAGGGGTCTTGGAATGGAACCACAAAAAAACAACATTTTTATTTAATCGATTAAAAATGCATTTAAATTTTACATTTTGAAATTTCGCTCGAAATTTGACGAAAACGCTGGACGCAGTGGACGCCATATTGCTCTATGGCTCGTCAGTTTGCTGTAAAGACAAATGCGCTGATATTTTATTAAGAAAATTGTTTATAATAATTTAAAAAATGAGTTATTATTCTACTTATCGTTGGTTTTCTGTTCCTGAATGCAAAATATTATTTGAATAAAAAATACTTTGTTTACGAAAATAATAAAAGTTGTTCAATTGACGCGCTGTATGACGTAATAACATGGCGGCTACTATTTCATGGTGTTCAAAAACAGATAAACAAAACTGAAATATTTGAATTGAATTTTAAAACTTATTTGTTATTTTATGAACTAAAACTAACATTTTCGGACTGCATTTTGCTTAAGCTATCTTAAAAAAATATTTTTTGATTTTTTCTCATATACAGGGTGAAATTGAAAACATGCGACAAACCGAAATGGGAGATTGTACTCATCATTATGAACAACTTTTACTAAGGGACCAATGATGCAATCCCGAAAAAAAAACATCCTGTTCCCTACATTTATGTTCGCATAACTCGTCAAAATGTAGGGAACAGCTATTTTTTTTTTCGCGATTGCATCTTTGGTCCCTTAGTAAAAGTTGTTCATAATGATGAGTACAATCTCCCATTACGGTTTGTCGCATGTTTTCAATTTCAACCTGTAGAGTAAAATACCCTATTGTTTTATTTTCTTTGTCGCGCCATCCTATCTTCTGAGCACAGCAGGCTGCTGCAGTAGCGGAAAACTTCAATTGGCGCAAATATAACAACCTCATTGGGAGTTTTATGTTTGAGCCTTTAGGGGTTGAAAGACTACGGACGTGGGGTATTTCGGGACATCGCCAACCGGTTGGTCGACTCTTCACGTGACCAAAGGGCTGGCCCATTTTTAGGTCAAAGAATCAGCATTGCTAACACACGTGGCAAAACTGTCAGCCTTTTTGGCACTTTTCGCACTGACAGCAATGTGGAGGAATTCTTTGATGCCCATCGACCTCTTCGCTTTCCTTCTGTACTTATACACTTATTTTAGTTTGTTTATTGTATTAAAATTAATTCCCCAAACAGAATCCCTATGTTTGTTGTGCAGATATTATTTTTTACATAAATGATGCAATGGATTAGCAATATACTTCAAAATTATTCAGATTCTCATTGATAGTGTGTCAAAACGGTACTGAGCCTCAAGTCTGCTATTACAATAGTGTCAGAATGGTCTATCATTGATTTCATAATTGTTGATTTTGACAAGTTTGGTAATCTACTAATAAAATGGCGTCATTATGACATTCCAGTGGTCAGCCACTGACACTCCATTGAAAGAAATGGCATTTATTGGTAATCTCGTACATCATGACAAATGAATGACTGACTTAATTTACGAACTTCCTACTACTTTAGATTGCATAAAACATTAATAAATAATAATATGTAAAAATATATATAAATGAAATCTGGCATGAATAAATGTTCAAATTTAGTAGTCGTTTTTCGAAAATCATTTGTACTAACGAGATTTATAATAATGGCAATACGAAAATGCCATTATGACACAATTCTATTACGAGACCATTGACCGACCAATGATCGACCATTATGAATTTAGCAGATTACGAAACTTTTAGTAAAATGACAAATGAATGACAATGGGATCGTGTTGGAATGACGAATTTATAAAAATAGCAGACTAAGGCCCCTGGTTTTTTGCGAATTAAATAAACACAACGCGTTACTTCCAGGATTGGGAGTCAGGCTATGTGGAGATGCCTAAGGACCTGTACCAAGCACATTTGAGACCTGGAGTTATCTTCAGGATCCACATGTCGGAAGCTGTCCTCAAGATGCAGTACCGAAAGTAGGTGAAATAAAACAAGGAATGTCGCCTCGTTGGTCTTGTGTTAGCAAGTGTGACTGTTGAGCGTGAGTTCCTGGGTTCGATCCCAGGTCGAGCAAATAATGTTTTTGAGTTTTTCTATCTGGAATTTCTCCGAAGCAGCCCGGAGTTTAGATTTGTGCCTGTTGATTGTAATAAATCAAAATCAAAAACAAAAGCAATTTATTCGAACTCCACCATCTACAAATTGCGTCACACGTTGAGGGGGTGGGAGGGCATGAAATATGACAATGTGTGACAAGAGCCAGGGGGGATTTTGATTTTGAGCTTTGTGACGTCACATGTTAAAATCACCATTAAGTGTCAAAATTATTAAAAAATGCTAATAATGCTGTTTTCATTTAATTATGTACTTCTAAATACAAAATTGAAAAATATGTGACGTCACACAAAGGGGGTGGGGGTTTCACAAGTGTGACCACATGTGACAAGGACGGGGGGGGGAACAAAAATCATAAAATTTGTGTGACGTTATTTATGGATGACCACCTTGGCTGAGAGTCAGCTCTTTTTGAGCGTTAAAATTACATAAGACAGTCCCCCCAAAAACGCCCGCCCTTCACCAGTTCCTAGTGCTTTAGTTGGGAAGAAGAAGTGGCGCAACAAATTCCCCGTGTAGGTGTAAGTTGTACGTTATATCTATAGGTTCATCTCTGCCTTACCCTACGGGGATTACAGTCGTGATGTTATGTTATAAAGACATTTTGCATTCGCGTGCAGTTCGCCTAAGTTTCACAAGACCTTTAATATTGCAGTTACGGTGAAGATAAGGACGAATCCGTAATAGAAGCCGATGTGGAATACCTTCGTTTAACACGGAAAGTCATCAACGATGAGATCACCAAGTTTGAGGACCTGCAGTGGCTGATCGGGTGGTTCCATAACCGGTCTGATTTAATACAGGAGCATATGTGTAATACAAGGTATTATACTGTAGGTAAGTTGTTTTTATTTTGTTTTGAAATCTAATGACTTCCTCATCTCTGCCAGGGGTGCGGGTTGTTCGAAAGAGATACCGTGGCCCCTGGCACATAGGCAACTGAAGGAACACGGGTGGGTTTTAGTCAGTAAAAGTCTGATACGCCCGCCCGTTCCGCCCAGATCGGGAGAAGTTATTTGATGATTTCCCATCCTCAAAACAAAAACCGACTATATTTTGATAGTAATTATTTTTTCTGTGCGATCATTCATGATCGATGAGGTCATCGATCTCGGTGTATACTATATGTATACTAACCAAATAGTGAAAACAATTAAAACAAAAAAAAAAGGAAGACCTGTGCGAGGCTAAAAAGGCTCCTATCTCGGCATGATGCTTCGATTTTTGAAAAAAGAAACAAATACCACAGCGCTGGTGTTCTAATAGGGCCCACTGTGATGCCACACACCTACGGACACCTACGGACAAGCACGACAATTCCTTCTGCTATTTTTCAACTAGTTCTCTTTCAGGAACTCCGCCAACGATGTTCACCCACTCAGAAGAATACATGAAGCGTATGTGCCTATTTGACAGCGTATATATCGACCATATCCCGTACGTGGTCGGTGAAGACAGCTCGATAATGGCGGCAGTGGCGCCACCTGTGCTGCATTGTGACGCTGCTACTTGCACCTCAGTGCCATTTATAGACAGGTAGACTGAATATTTAAGTTCTTGCAATAGATTCACCAAGGTCATCATCATCTGCCTAGCTATTTCCGAACTATGAGTGATTGTCTATCTTACCTCTACAACCCAGTGACTAGGTAATACGATACCCCTGGATAGGACCTGTTGTCAGTGTTTCAGTTTAAGACGACCCATAATGACTGTCAAATATATACGAAAGACAGCAGGGACCAACGGCTTAACGTGCTTTCCGAGGCACGGAGGGGTCTTGGTATGTAAAGACCCATCCACGCTTCAACCGCGGCAAGTAATTCACGGAAAGGTTTGACAGTCCAGTGGAGGATCTGGCGCTCGCATTTAGCGACTCGGCTCGCTGCACTGACTACTGTAAAGCGTTACAAAAACACGATAGATACATTACAAACAAACGTTGCAAGTACTGACTTGCAACGTAAATCAAAGCACACATTAAGGCGGAGACTGCTCCGCCTTAATGTGTGCTTTGATTTAGGAACCTGCTTAAACGTTTTGTACTTTTTAATCTTACAAAACTAATCATTTCCTTTTCACCCACAGTGTGATGTTCGACGAGCGCTTTTCGCGTACCAACGTGCGCACTCTCACACGTTGCCAGGCGTCGTGTCGTGCGCACTGTCGCAACGACCCAGATTGTCTCAAGCGCTGCTCCGATAGATGTCTGCGTTCTGCCTAATGCTGTGGTTTCCTAATAAAGCGATGAACGGTCACAAAATAACGACTGTCTAAATACGGAGAGTTTTTTGACACCTTAATATCAAATACTGATAAAATGAAAGATTTTCATGATCGCCGTTAAAGAAGGTTATAGAAAAAAGTAGAGGCAACACTCTAAATACATAAGTGAAGACGACTGTGGTCGGACGCTCTCTTTCTAAATACATACATACTATAAGAGACAGAAAACACATATCACTGTCTCGTTTTTATTTATTTATTCATATGAGAACCAACAGACATTATAGATGGAAAACAATTTTATATGAAACATGAAGCCAATTACAAGATCTCACGGACAAAAACAGAAAAAGTAGTCGAAATCTTATAATCACTAACAAGCAAGATAGAAACGAATGACGCTGACTTTTAAAAAAGTCAGCGTTCAGCTAAGTACGTACAGACAGTTTTTGGTGGTAAATAAGTCAAATGAGAATAGGGTATTATTACACTCATTTTTGAAAAGTGTCTTAATTCGATTCTGGAATGCTAATAAACCACTAAAAAAAAACACAAAATTTTTATTTAATTGATTAGTGCCATAAAAATGCATTTAAATTTTACATTTTCAAATTTCGCGCGTAATTTGTCAAAAACGCTGGACGCAGTAGACGACATATTGCTCTGTGGGTATGACGTCGGTTTGCTAAATTTGCGCTGATATTTTGTGTGACAATTGTTTATAATTAAAAAAATGAGTTATTTTACTACTTAGCGTTTGTTTTCGTTCTTGAATGCAAAATATTATTTAAATAAAAATTACTTTGGTTACGAAAATACTAAAAGTACAAAGTTGCTCAGTTGACATGCCGTATGACGAAATAACATGGCGACTACTATTTCATGGTGTTCAAACACAGATAAAAAAACTGAAATCTTTAAATTGTATTTTAAAATTTATTTTGTTGTTTCATGAACTAAAACTAACATTTTCCGACTGCATTTTGCCTAAACTATCTCAATAATATATTTTTTGATTTTTTCTCGTATAGAGTAAAATACCCTATTATTTACAAAGAATATTAAAATCCTAACTCGCTCGCACCATGTATGGAGTTATGCCTGTAGTTAGAAGAGGAAAAATTAATGGAGATAGGTGATTTAAATCTATCTGTGTGTATGTGTGTATTTAGAAGAGAGCGTTAGACCACAGCCGTCTTCACTTATACACCATTTGAAATAAGATTAGACATTTAACTAAACCTTTTTTACAGTCCGATCAACCGATTTTGACTTCTATTGCGTTGGTGGCCTAACAAATGGTAGCTGCAGTAAATAGTTGGTATTGTAACTACTTTTTTGCTTTTAATGGCATCCTTATGCCTACGGTATAGAAGTCAGAATCAGTTGAACTGACTGTGAAAAAGGTTTGTTTAAATGTCTAATCTTATTTCAAATGGAGTATAGGTATTTAGATTGTTGCCTCCACTTTTATTGGACCGCTCTTCTAGGAAATCTCTATTCAAGGATCTTTTGGCGCATCGAAACTAAAGCCGCCATCTTGTTCTTTTTTTCAATACAGTTTCTATCACAATTAATGTTTGACGCCAAAAGATCCTTGTAGCACTTTAACTGCTTTATCCATTATAATGATGTATTTGACGAGAATGGATGGTGTTTTATTTCGCTCTTAATAGACGTTCACACAGACGTAATAATATTGCGGCAGGATTTTTACGCGCACTAGAATTTCAACGCACTGTTTAGCGACGAGAGTAGGAAATCGAACAGTATGTTTTTCGTCGCAGCTGATGCACTCTGTTGGATTCTCAATGCTCGGCTCATCACCGAAATTGAGGGCGGAGCACCGCCGTGTCCTCGTGGAGGCGATCGGCGGCGGCGATCTCTCGCGTCCGGCCCTGGTGCAGGCCATGGTACGGAGCGAGAGTGAATGGTTAGCCGTCACCTCCTTCTGCGAAGCAGTAATGCTCGCGAAGAGGGAGGCGGCGCACGTGAGGGAGAGCCAGTATATGCGCCCTCACGGCCGTAGTCGCCGCGGGGGACGCCTTGGGCGTCGGGAATCCCAGGCTGATTCACGGCCACCGTAGGCGCGGGCTTGCGGACGGCGAGTAATGGGTAGCTCGCTGTCCGGTAAGGACCAAGCCCGGGTCGACGGCGCGTTGTGTTCCACGCGCGCCTCAAAGAGATGTCAGCACCAAATGGTGGGGTCCGCAAGGGCCGATGCCTGCCAGGGGTGCGGGTTGTTCGAAAGAGATACCGCGGCCCCTGGCACACAGGCAACTGAGGGAACACGGGTGGGTTTTAGTCAGTAAAAGTCTGACACGCCCTCCCGCTCCACCCAGAGCGGGAGAAGTTATTTGATGATTTCCGACCCAAAAAAAACAAAACACCGTTTAAAATCCAGCGCGCGATAAAATCTAGCCGCGATATTTTTAGGTCTGTTGGAACGCATGTTAATGGGTAGGTGTTAAGGCAGCCTGTCAAATTCAGTGTACGACTAAACGCCGACAACACTACGGCGACAGACTGAACACCGACAAGACTTTACTTCGACGGGACTCTTCGCCGACAGGACACTTCGCCGACAGGGCTCGCTATTTCCATGTTAGTGGCAGTTACTTGACTATTTAGTAATAGCGCAAGGATGAGCCATAATTGTGATTATCTAACTTTGGGCGTGTTTAAGTAATTAAAAGAAGTGTAAAATCTCCAAAACCAAGTCGGTACCGACAAAGTTCAATGATCTGATGTAATGAATTAATGATGCATGAATTGGTCGATAACGATAAAACACAAAATATACGACAAAAATCGAAACTATTTACTTAAATTATTGAATAAAAAACATAAAATTCTAAAACTACAATTTTTTGACCGATTTTTGCCAAGTTGAAAATTAATCAGCTAGTGTTGGGCTTCCTGTTGCCCCTGCTACGTATAGAGTAGGGGCAGTGGATGACGTGTTGCTTTTGTCAGCTTCATATCTTGAACCTTCCTTTAGGGAGCAGTCACCGCTCATTAGGCAGACTGGAACATCGCATCTATCACCTGCATAGCCAGGTATGCACTGACAGACTGGCTCATTCTCCTTATTTAAGGAACAGGTACCGTTGTTCGAACAGTGTCCACGACACACGTCGACTTCACATCTTTCTCCTGAAAAACCGGTATGGCATCTGAAATAAAGAAAATGTGAAACATGGGAACTAAGATGAACGAAATAGCCAATAAAAGAAATATAATATGTTTTACCTGCATTCAGGAAGACCCTTTTCATTAAAACTACAGTCACCTTTGATACAATAGTTCAGGCAGTGTGTTACCTGGCATCTGTCACCTGCATAACAGTCTATGCACTGACAGACTGGCTCATTCTCTTTATTAAAGGAACAGGTACCATTGTTCGAACAAAACCCACGGCACAGGTCGATTTCACATCTTTCCCCTGAAAAACCGGCTTTGCATCTGAAATAATAGAATGTCAAATGTGGTAACTCAGTGGTTTCCAAAGTTGACTGAACCGCGAACCACCTTCTCCACTTCCAAATTCGGGACTCACCTCTTGGCTGTCATGGAGAAAAAAAATGGGCATAACTATATGCATGAATGAAAGACTGTGCAAATATGAAAAATCTTTCAGTTACAGTCGAAAATTATTTGTACTTAATTCAATAGAAGAAGTGCTATTTCAATGATTTTTTTTCCTATTGTTTGTCATTTATAGCTTTGGCATCAACTTCAATTTTAGGCAACGGACAAGGCACGTCAGCAACTGAGAGCCAGAATTTCGTTGACTAATTGCGATGGAAACTATTTTTCAGTGACATATCTTCTGATAAATCAATGAGTTCTTCACTTGATACCGTCCTATTTATTTCTCAAGATGCACCCAATATTTGCTCACGACGCAACAGTTGGTCACGATCCAAAGTTTGTAAAATAAACGAGATAGCCAATAATAGAAGTAGAATATGTTTTACCTGCATTCAGGAAGACCCTTTTCATTAAAACTACATTCACCTTGTATACAATAGTTCAGGCAGCCTGATACCTCGCATCTATCACCAGCATAATTGTCTTTGCACTGACAGAAAGGCTCATTCTCCACATTCAAGGAACAGACACCGTTGTTTAAACAATAACCACGACACACGTCGACTTCACATCTTTCCCCTGAAAAACCGGCTTTGCATCTGAAATGATTAAAATGTGAAATTACCTAATTTTACAAGGAAAATATCAGTCAAAGAAGAATTTATTTACCTGCATTTAGGTAATCCCTCATTAATACTGCAGTTACCTTGCATGCAATAGTTTTCACAAACAGAAACATCGCAACGCTTACCGATGTAACCAGGTGTGCATTTGCAAAGAGATTGACTTTTTACTTTTATACCCTGATCACAAAACAGCTCTATATCTTCTGTAGCAATTGCGAATAAGCCGTTGGTGATATAGTTATCTGGGACCAGACTTGCTATTGCTTTGCAATCCTGTACTCCCTGAATTTGTTCCCTGATTTTGTATTTGGCAGCAATACCGACTACGTTGTCAGTACGAACCTGAAAAAAGACTCTGTAATCACCAGTAATTGGCTTCGAAATTTTCGAAACGGATCTCGGACCGCAGGATGAGCACCAGTCCACCATGAAAAGATATTCTTTTGAAATTATTAATGTATTTGGATGAGTTACATACGTTTCCTCACTTTGAAAAAATGCATTATAAATTTCACTTTGCAGGTTGTTTCCATTTAAATCTGCACTATACAGATGGCTTTGTAACCTACTCTCAGGCATAAACCAGTATATTTGCTGTGTCTGTTGGTCGATAGCCAAGCTGTGCAGGTCACAATCGTACGCAGAATTGATAATAACTACTCTCTCCGAGCCATTAAATCGAGCTCTCTCTATTGTAGACGTCGTAAGGTTTGTGTTGATCCAGTAAATGTACCTGATAATTAAAAACCACAAGTGACAGTGTTCAAGGGATTAAGTGAAAATTTAAATGATCAAACTATAGTTAGTATCGTACCCTCTACAGGTATCCACGGCAATGTCAGTGGGGATCCCATCGGCCATCTTAATTAGAAGATTTCCGTTAACATTATCCTGAAATCCAGGTTTAAATGAAATCCAATTAATGCTTCTTTCTATAGTGTCAGTGAAGAAGAGTATTTCTGTGATTGGGTCAAAGGCCAGGCCCTGAATATTCCTTCCATTTCTCTCGGTGTAGCATTTATATTTCATGGAAGCTACTTTATAACCACATACAGCGTCGTTGTTGTTCTGTTTGTCGACGTACAGCAGCACGTCGTGAACTTCATCGTAAGCTATTGCCGTGAGGTTCTGGGAATCAAAACGTACGATTTTCGTTTTAATTCCGTTAGTGTATAATTCTATTTGATTTCCTGCAGTTACGGCGATGTCTGAAATAATAAAAAATCAACTTATAAATAAATACGGTTAGACCCGGACTGATGTGGCCACGGTCACTTCCACGACTTTTCTGGCTGCATGCGGCGAACATTTACTTTTTAGTACGTAGGTATAGAAGGTTTACCCGCGCGTGTTACAAGCTGCGTTCAAAGTAATGTAAGTAAATCATATAATTGCGTAAAACATGGTATACATTGGTGTTAATATCATTAGAGTAGATCAACATGTTTCGCTAAGATAAAACATAGCATGCAAAAATGTCTGTTTTGACACAGCAAGGAATCAACATCTTACATCCATAAAATCTTATAAACTGTAAAAATTACATTCATTAAGCCACTTGTGTAACTCAATCTTTAATTTCCTCGAGTATATTACCTTAAAGCGACTTAGTATTTTGTTATAAATGCGTACGCACATTGCTAGGCAGTTTTTGTTGTATTTGTCAAGTCTTGGCAAATCCCTTAAGAGGATCACGTCTGTTTCTAGGATTAATATCGTTTGCTGACCTAAATAAATCTTTATTCTTAGCTACAACTACACATACCTCATATATGTACAGACACGGTAGAGGTGGCAGACCAAACCTCTTGAACATTGGTTGACATGAGTCATCAGGTTGAAGTTGAGATATTGCTCTGATGCCCCTTTTTTTGTGCGATAAATGCTCTATCCATATAGGTACCATTACCCCACATTACGAGACCATATCGCAGTAGCGATTTAACATAGGCGTATGACATAATGGCAGTTTTTATGTTAGTTATATTTTAAACTTGCTTCAGTGCGTATACAAATTAATTCTAGTGCTTACATTATCTACATGTTCTGTCCAGTTAATATCTTTGTTTATTATTACGCCTAAAAACCTTGTATGGGTAACCTCTTCGATTTTATTTATATAAAGTTTGATATTGTTTTTATTGTTATTTGATTGATTAAATTGAATGTAAAAGGATTTATCTAAATATTTATTAAATACATAAGGATATGGACAGTGATGCGTGAGCAGTCGAGGCGAATGCACGTACAACTACACTTTGAACTGCATCTTCTGTCTTCTCGTAGAAGAAAGGCCGAAACAAACTCAGAGGTCACAGTCTCCTTTAAATTCCAAAAGACATATTCTTGGTCTGATCATGCGCTCACCATGTAGATCTATGTGTCTGAAATGGTATTTTTAGAAGAACCACACCGATTGAGTGGACCTGTTCAGTCAGTGCACGTATCTGTCAGTAATCTCGCAGCTCAACTCAAAATTTTAGGAGCTCAACGATTCGACAAACAATACCAAAGAAGGGAAATTTTGGTAGGCCGCAAAAATTACTCAAACTGCTCAAACTGCCAGACCATAATTAAAACTTACTGAAAGGAAAAATAATGACCCACATAGTCTTCACATTCACGATAGTATAAAGTTTAATTTAAAAGTAAATATTCATGCCATTGTTAAAAGTCAAATGGTGTTTTAATGACAAAAACATTTTGCAAGAAAAAAAAATAAGATTCACTGTGTACCTAAATTCTTTGGAGCACACCTCAATCCCAAGCATTTTTGTCCTCAATTTTTTTATTTTTTTATATAATTTTTAAATCTATTTCTGTCACAAATACGCACAAATAAAGAGCTGTTCGTGTATTTTTATTCTACAGGCGCACATACACTGGTTTTAGAGATACACGATTCTGCAAAACGTTACTCCAGGAGGAAATGCTATATCTCGAACACCTGAAGACGCACAAATTATATTTTCGGCGCACAATTTTGCACAAATATAAGCACTCTGCCATGCACAATATTTCTCTTCTCCGCTCATTCGTTTAGAATTTTTCTGCTGGAACAACGTTACTCCAGCAGGAACCGTTTTTTCCGTTTTTTTCCAAAACGACAAAACGCACATTTTTATTAAGTCACAGCAGATTATGCACTATTTATATGTTCCACTCATATCACTGTAGGAGTCATTTTCCTGCTGGAGTAACGTTCACTTATTCATATTTTTTTGAGGGTGGGAAATCATCAAACAATTTCTCCCGCTCTGGGTGGAGCGGGAGGGCGTGTCAGACTATTACTGACAAAAACGCACCCGTGTTCCTTCAGTTGCCGGTGTGCCAGGGGTCGCGGTATCTCTTGCCGGCCGTTAATCAGCTTGAGATTCCCGACACAACGTACACCCTTACGGAAGAACGTTGAACGCTTCTAGTAAACTCACCCCAGGAGTGCGCTAACCCCAGGAACAGCGTCACCAACGCCAGCACGTACAGCATTCTACAGATTGAATGCTGCAGAAATTCAAAGTTATTTCAACTGAGGTAGTAGGTCTACTGGTCCACTGGAGGCCGTTCCTATGATATTTAATGCAATCGCCGTTTTTTTTAATAAACTTGAATTTAATAAGAATGTGCCACTGATAAGACTTAGTAATAACAGTTCGCAATATTAGACTATTTCGTCGCCTACCTAGATAACTTTTTGACCCAAACACGGACGTGTAAAAGAATTAATTTTGAACATGAGGCCACATTTTTGGGCGGCAAATTTGAAAAAAAAAGTATTACTGTGCGGGACAAGTGATAGAATAGTGTATTTAAAGTGAATAGTTTACACTAGTTTAATTATTCGTATAAAGTTGTGTAACTTAGTACTAGGGGTAAGCAGTAGTTTAACGGCCTTATTCATAAAAAGTTATTGAACATCTAAACGGTTCCTAAAGTCTGGTTTCTCTTTGAAAACCAGAGTTTAGCAACTGTTTAGATGTTCGATAACTTTTTATGAATAAGACCGTAAGTGTTTATGTCGTAATTTATATTGTTTAAATTGATTTTATATTTTTCTTAGATAGTCCTTATTACATAGTGTCCGATTATATACAAGGTGTAACTTAAATAACGCACAACCTCTGAAGGGGTTATTGTACTCATCATTATCAACAACTTTTACTATGGGACCAAAACTGAAATCGCGAAAAAAAAATCAGCTGTTCCCTACATTTTGACGAGTTATGTGAATACAAGTGTATGGAACAGCTGATGTTTTTTTCGCGATTTCAGGTTTGGCCCCATAGTAAAAGTTGTTGATAATGAGGAATACAATAACCACTTCAGAGGTTGTGCGTTATTTAAGTTACACCTTGTATAGTTGTACCTATGTAAATGGAATTAAGTCAGCGAAAAACGCAAATAATGTCGCGCGGTCTTCATTAAGGTACAGTTTCGAGGTATTTAAGGTTAAAATGTTTAATATTGTGCCACGCTCTGATTGGAAAATAATTATATACTTAATTATATGTAGATTACAGAAGCAGCGGTCAGCAGTGGGCAGCGTTCGGGAAGCTACGCAATATCTTCTAGCCATAGATGACGCAGTGTCTCAAGACAAAATCTTTGACCAGCGTGTGTTGCCAGTGATGACATATGGTACTTAAACGTGGTCCCTCACAACGGGCCTCATAAGAAGGCTGAAATTCACCCAAAGGGCAATGGAGAGAGCTATGCTCAGAGTTTCCCCACGCGATCGAATCAGATATGAAGAGATCCGTAGGAGAACCAAGGTAACCGACATAGCCCGAAGAATAGCCAAACTTAAGTGGCAGTGGCTTAACTGCCCGTGACATCACATCGCTCGGGCCCCTACCAGAATACCAGCGCTGCGACACTTTTTAAATGTCGCAGCATCATGCTGAGGTAGGGGCCTTTTGGCCTCTCACAAAAAAAAAACATTGTTAATGTTATATTTTTTTATTCTTAATCCAAAGCGTTCCATCAAAAATCACATAAAAAATTTACTATGTATTCAATTTCAATACATAATATTATTTGCTAACTTATCCTAAGGTTTAATTTTATTATAAATATTTGAATTTGAACTAGTTTTGTTGTACAAAGCAATATAATTGTGACCTTATCTAGCTAGAGATAAGATGAACTGGTTTTAAAGTCCTTTATTTAACCTCTATGGATCAGGGAGGATCATCCGACTGTGTTATGTCTGGTGGGCTTCTGCCGGAGGGTTGACGATTGACGTCGGGACGCTGTGTATATGATACTCACGCCGCGAACTTGCTTGCGCGATGCAGGATGATACGTGACGTCAGCGTGTTGCGTAGTTCACATGTGGCGTTGTAGATGCCGACAGCATCAATGTTGGAAAATTGGAAAAGACGGTGCTTATGCAACCGTATTACTGTCGCATCTGGCCGCAGCACATTGTGACTAAGTAATAACAGCAGCACGCGTCAATAGAAGGCTAAGCTTACCGCAGGGTAGGTTCATGGATGGTAAACATCCATGACATGACGAGGCACGGAGGGGGCCTCGGAAAGCACGCTAAGCCGTTGGTTCCGGCTGTCATTACTAGATCTTTGACCGTCGTTACGGGTCGTCGAGAATTCCCGAAAGTCTGACAACCAGTCTTACCAAAGGGTATCGTGTTACGCAGTAAAATACTAGGATTTGGTTAGACTAAGCCGATCTCAACAAGTTGGGAAAAGGTTACATTTTGACAGGGCCGCAACGCATCACATTGCGGCTGTAGTCCATCTATAGTTTAGACTACACCAGCAATCGTACATTAAATTGTACTACTGAGTCATCTGGTTCAAAACAATTTCTTTTTTCAAAATTGATATAGGAAGATCTCTGCGACTAATAAGTGAGAATACTTTTATATGGGTCTGCTAAAGGCAAACATTGTTATTGTGAAACTAAGGTAATTATAAATACTAGTGACGGCCAGTGGTCCAAATTCGACCATTATTAATAATTAAAAAATAACGAATGCAATAATATTTAGAAATGCTGGCTGGCTACCACAAACACCGAAAACTGGACCTGGCAACATATAACACGTACACTCTTGACCGACGAGAAAATCACCGAATTCAAGCGAGGAAGAATTGAGCAGGTTATGATTGGGTTATAGTATAGTACATAGATTTATCTGAAGTCCTAAGAGAGGGGGAAGACTCGATAATCCTCAAGTCGACCAGAGTGGCGTACCTTATACTCAGAATATCCACAAGATATTTGTAGAAGTTCGTACAAGTTTACGCCCCGACCTCGACACACCACGACGATGATGTGGAAACGATGTATGAGGATATTTCCAGAGCCATGCATGGCTCTAAAACTCACTTCACGGTTGTCATGCGGGACTTAAACGTGAGACTGGCAAACGAGACGATGGTAAGCTGCGAGTGTGGCAATTTGGAGTTGGACTTCGGAACCACCGGGGTCAGATAAGCATGAGCACAGAAACTGGACCTGGCAAAGCCCTGATGGTGCCACTTAAACTTAGATTGACTTCATTATGTCGACGATAAAGCAAAATTCAATGATGTTTCTGTGATCAACGCTGTGAAAACCAGAAGTGATCACCGCATGGTAAGAAGCACATTGAATCTCAATATCTAGCTGGAAATATCGCGGCTGATGAAGTCTACGCTCCGTCCAGGACCGATCCAAATCCAAAACACCGAGAGCTTTCAGCTCGAACGAACGTTTCGAATACCTAGGGAGCTCCGTGAACGATTATAACGATGACCAGTCATACAAATAGGAAAATAAGTCTTTGATCCTACATTACAGCTCATAGAGGAGAGTCGCGACATGATAGTATGTCTGCTGACAATGCTAAGTGATCTACTATTGAGCAAAAAGACTCCAGGACCCGCAAAACCTATCCTTCTGCAACGAGGGGTGAGGCAAGGAGACGTTATCTCTCCGAAACTGTTCACCGCTGCACTGGAGGATGTCTTCAAGGTCCTGGACTGGATGTGTTGGCATCAACATCATTCACCTTCGGTTCACCGTCGATATAGTACTTATAGCTGAGACTATGGAGGACCTCAGTACAATACTCGATGACCTCAGTAGAGCTTCCGAAAGAGCGGGTCTTAAAACGTACATGGTCAAAACAAAAGTCATGTCTACTGCCCATGTCATGTCACACCCACGCTCATGAAGATCAGACACTCCATAATCGAAGTAGTGGACACTATGTTACCTAGGACAACCTGTCCAGTTAGGTTAGGTCCAACTTCGATAAAGAGGTCAATCGTCGAATCCGACTCGACTAGGAAGCATTCGGGAAGCTTTGCAATATCTTCTCGTCACACATACCGCAGTGTCTCAACACGAAAGTCTTTGACCAGTGCGTGTGTTGCCAGTGATTACCTTTGGCAATGAAATGTGGTCGCTCACAATGGGCCTCATAAGAAGGCTGAAAGTTATCCAAAAGGCAATGGAGAGGCGCGATCGAACCAGAAATGGAGAGTTCCGTACGAGAACCAAGGTAACCGACATAGCTCGAAGAATTGCCAAACTTACGTAGCAATGGGCAGGGCACATTGCTCGCAGAACAGATGGCCGATGAGACCGAAAGGTTCTAGAATGGCGACCGCGTACTGGAATACGTAGCGTTGAAAGGCCTCCCACGAGGTGGACCAATGACCTTGTGAATGCCGCAGGAATCCGCTGGATGCGAGGAGCACAGAAGTGGCGGTGCTTAGGGGAGGCCTATATCCAGCAATGGACGTCTTTCGACTAAAATAACGACCATGATGATTTAAAAAAAAAATTGCTGCCTTCTCTATATAAACTTCCAATTGTGCCAAATTTCATACTCCCGTCCGCGTAATTTTCGTGATAAGAGGTACAAAGTTTTTGGTTCACGTTAACATAAAGATGGATAATGTTATTCAACATAATTATCATCACATCTTATTTCTCAGAAAAGTTTGGCAGAGGTGTACCCTATTAGTACACCCACAATTCGCCACTTATGTTTAGGTTCCATGTGATAGGTCAGGGAGCCTAGTACCATCAGCCGGGTACAGACTGCCGGGCTCCTATTGAAAAACCCCAATAACACTTCGCTGTACCTGGGTATCGTAACAGTGGAATAGTAGAATCTACATCAGCTTTAGGAAAACCTGCTACGTGGCAACAGAGAGTAGCTTAGGTGTCCTAGAAGAACGGTAGCCGCCATATAGGGAGTAGTGACAGCATAGCCATGCAAATAATGAAAGCAAAAAATAAATTTAAATCTTTGTGCAGCGGGGTTTAACTTAGAATCCGTGCACTCGTACTACAACCACACCACATCGCAGCGACAAATTGTGGTTACGTGTGAATAGTGTCGCTACAACTTCTTGCAGTTGCGTTGTCGTTGGTAGTTACGATGTGGTTACGTTGTAGCTAGTGAGTTTGCAGACAGACCGATCGTTGTGTTTGCGATGTTACCGGCCACTAGTACAGGGTCTCCCTGGTGGTTGCGTTGTGTCTGTGACGTGGCCTTGATGTGGTAGATATCGCCCACACGGTTGTCGTTGTGGTGTGGTTGTGGTACGTGTGATCGGGCCCTTAATGTGAAATACTAGTGTAAATGACAGATTTTTCTTGATAGCCGGTGTTTTAAGACGGAACCGCTTTCCTAGGGAACTAAAGCTTACACCTTTATTAAGTTAGGATGATTAAATATGTGATGTTTCGATGTTTGAATATTTGTTACTCAATCACGCAAAAACGGCTGAAGGGGTTTGGACGAAATTTGGCTCACGGATAGTTTTAAACCTGGATTAAAACAGGATACTTTTTATCCAGGTAGTACGTTCCTGTAGGATCATTTTAAACCTACATGCGGACAAAAGCTAGTTGGAATATAATTCTGTCCTTGTCATATATCTTCAAACGATTGCCACACACGGAACACGTTAAACGAATTAAGTGTTTTGTGGTGCAAAAGAGGCTCAGCTAAATCATAGCAGCCGCACGGGGCGTTCGAAGGTTAAGTTACTCTTGCTTCTGTCAGTTTGTGGATGGGTAGCCATGTAGCCATCCTTATTATTGATGTAGAGCACGGAGAGGTCAGAGCCTTGGAAAGCACGCTAAACCGTTAGTCCCGGCTTGATACGTTAGCCCTCAAAAGTCTGACAACTAGTCTACCAAGAGTATCGTGTTACTCAATAACTGGGTTGAAATGTTAAACAGTCGCTCCATGTTGTGTGTTGCATTGTGACTTAGGGGATTGATTTGTGATAGTTGGGTTAAGCTGACTCTTCACTGACATAAAAAGTATAGCAATGTCGCATAAACCCGAATCATTGGCGCACTGGAGTTAACAGACAGGCGCAAAAAAATAAAATGCTCATCTTATTAATATTAGATAATGTAAAAGTGATCATATAGTAAGTTGTGATTTTAATTAACGTAAAATAAATGTAAAATAAATTTGAGGTATAATAGTATAAAGTCTGAAATGAAATACAATAAGTATGATCACATTATTTTTGCAAAGTGACAGTTAGCATTCGGTCAGAGTACTCGACATAGGCTAGCCTTTGGTACTAGCTCGTAAAGTCAGGAAATTAGTTGTAGAACAAATTGACTACCAACTTATATAGTCCGTATACTTAATTCATAGCTGATATTCTTTGGACAGTTGCATGAAGTTGCCATATGACACGGCAAATTTATGTAGGGTGATGACATTTTGCTATAATATCCCTGACTGTAGAAATCGGCTTAGAGTTGCGCGGCGCGAGTTATGACTTTAGACGCTATGGATTACCATGGCGTCTAAAACTTCATTGGAAGTTTTAGCTGCTTATCCACCAGAGATGTGCTATGCGCTGCGAGGATGCGAAAGCTAAGCTACGAAACTATGACACCGTTTCCACTAATGCTAAGAATCTGCGTAGAGGAGCGAGAAAGTTGTGCTATGAAGATGCACCGCCGCGAAGTGGCTGTGCGAGGAAGATGCGCAATTCGAGCTGTGCGTTGCATCGACAGTAGGGAAAGCACGGGCAGATTTCTGTCGGTACTCTGCTTTGCAAATAGCTACACACTACTCGCAAATCCTTCCATCCAAAGCACGCATCGATAGCACGCTTCTATAGCACGTACTTATAGCACGAATCGATAGCACGTACTTATAGCACGAATCGATAGCACGCATCGATAGCACACATCGGCAGCACGCATCGATAGCACGCATCGATAGCACGCATTCATAGCACGCGTCCATAGCACGCGTCCATAGCACGCATCCTACCATATAAAATCATAGCTTAGTAGAACGATTCCACCAGTGCTATGCCTATGTGGACCAATGAATGATTGGTGGATATCAAACGCGTCCATAGCACGCATTCAGAGCACGCATCCATAGCACGCATCCATAGCATGCATCCATAGCACGCATGCGTAACATGCAACTGCAACACGTATCTGTAGCATGCATCGATAGTACGCATTGATAGCACGTATCGATATCACGCATCGACAGCACGCATCGATAGCACGCGTCCATAGAACGCATTCATATCACGCATTCATAGCACGGATCCATAGAACGCACGCATAACATGCATCTGCTGCAACACGTACCTGTAGCACGCATCTGTAGCACGCATCCATAGCACGCATCCTACCATATAAAATCATAGCTTAGTCGAACGATTCCACCAGTGCCATGCCTATGTGGACCAATGCATGATTGGTGGATATCAAACGCATCCATAGCTAGGAAGCATAGCACATCTTCTGGTTGAAAACAAGCCTAACCTCGCAGTTCAATAGTAACAGCCGCATGCACGTCCATCGAAGGTCAAACTACGTTCGCCATTTCGAGAATCCATTACATATCCAGACCCGTTCGTGCTTCGGAAAGCACATAATGCAGCCGCCAGCGGTCTGCCTTATCGCGGCCTATCAAAAACCCAAAAGTCTGACAGCCAGTCTTTCTAGGGGTATCGCGGTACTAAATACCTGGATAGGCATCCCTCCGTGCTTCTGAAAACACGCCAAGCCATTAGCCACAGAGTATCATTCGTAGATTGACACTCGTTACGTTAGTGCCCAAATCGACTAAGAAGCGAGGTGGGCCGTTGCCGGTACAACTTGGTCAGGAGGGGGTACTCCAATGAGATGCAGTGTGACTGTGGAACCTCATCGCAAACCTCCTTTTTTCGTTTTCTGTTTGTAATAGCACCTCTGCACTATCGCAGCCCTTTGCGAGGCCAACGATAACGCTGTCGAAATGGCAGAATTCTGGTCGAAGCATGTTTAAAACCAACAATTGTAATCATCGACACGACGAAGAAGAAGAAGTTCCCTAAAAACCCAGTGACTTTGTTGTGGAGTTAGGCAGATGGCTTCATGTAAAATACTGAAATTCAGCTACTTCTGGCTAGACTGGAAGCTGTCCCCAACCCCAGCATTGTCGAGACTTGAGGAAAGGCAGACAGATTAATTGGGAAGCGAGATTTGTTCGAATTCGCCATAAAAAAATCCGGCGACGACTGACAACTGGGGGTCTACCTCACTACGCAAGAAGACCGTAATAGTTTCCGCTGAAGTTACGGGTGTTTCCTATTCCGTATCACTTACGAACATAAGATTAGTTCGAGGCCGTAACTAAGAACGAATGGAACACGATTTAACAGTTGTCCTGACGCCCCATGTGTTTACTACTAAAGTAAGTACGTACGTAAGTAAGTGCTAAAGTATCTTACTACTTTCGAACGAGTCTCGTATCTTGGTTGACGGACTAGAGAGTAGGTCTTCTGGTACTTATGAAAGGACATCTCATTCAAGCTATAATGCCAATAGAATTGAAGCAAAAGCGTTGTTGAGAGAAAGGCAACAGGAACATTATTTATGATATATTTTTCGAATTGATCCTTATCTCTAACTAAATTTGACGCTAAAACTATTGTAATTTTTTTCTGTTCAAATGAGAGGACTACTGTAACCCTTGTTGTATATTGTTTGATCTTGTGAAGGTCGCCGGATTCCGCTGGTTGGGGACAGCACAAGACCAGTCTTTACGGCCATGCTTTAAGGTTAAGACCAGATCTATTTAGGTCACAATGGTGGTGGACAGTGGAAGATGTAACTCCAGCCTGGTAAAGTGGGGCTACCTCGACGGAACGGCCAGCAAAGTTAGGAGGTGGAACTGTGGTGCAAACTATTGCCAACCTTTAATCCTGCCTTCTGCGTCCCAAAAAAATGCTGTCAAAGTGACGTCTGCGCTGCCGACGATGCCGTGGAAGTGGTGAAGTTTAGACCAAAAAGATCTAAACGACTGTCGTGCTAGCGACATGTAGAAGAAAAAGGATTGACGGAAAGAAGGATGAACATTTCTTCCATTGAAAAGGGACGATCCTTTGACCAGAGGGTGATGAGTCTCGTAAGCCACTAACTGCCCGTTGGATTTTGTGGGGCTGTTGTATATATGTAAATTTTGGGGTAAACTTTGCTTGCGTTATGTAGGATTTGCGTGACACCATCACAGCTATTCGACAATGTTGAATCGAAAGATGATATTTTCAATCACCAATTAGCCTTGCCCTCGACATCAAATCTGGTAGAAGATTAGTGGTCGTCTGTTTGATTTAAACTGACAAAATTTTCGGGTTTTGAATTTGTGAGGGCTGCTTCAGAAGAGTTTTGATAGTATGGATTGACATTCGATTCGGCACGGAAGCAACGCTTGTAAATAGCTAAGCTGATGTCTTGCGTAGTTCGTATGTGGCGATATATAGCTGTCGCTTATTTGATCTGTTCTACAACTCTAGCTCAAATTCAAATATATATATCAATTTTTAAACAAAAAAATTGCGTTTTTTTTTCTCTCTGGTTCAATGATGATGCTTCTCGTTTTTTCGTCCGGAGGTTTCGACTTTCGTATCGCACAAGGTGTTCACGACTGGTGCGTTAAGTTCTGGGTCTGTGAAAAGTTATCAATTATCATTTGGTTACAGTACCCGGCGATAAATATTGCACATCGACCTTTGGAAAGAGACAATCGGCTAATTTCGGATTCGTAGAGCGTTATCTCTGTCGCACGAAATACAAACAGTCCGTTATCTATTAGGAGCTGTTAAAACATCGTTTAACACCGAGAGTTGTAAATCCGCGCGAGAAAATCTCACCGCGATTTTATTACGTCCTTGTGAATGTCGACTGAAAATCTCACCCTCAAAGCTTCTGTAACTCGAGACTAGGGGTATACTCTCCCATCACGACATCCGTAGTTTCGGCCGAAGTTACGGGCGTTTCCTAACTCCGTATCACCTACGGCCATAAGATCGTGGGTATCGCTGTCATCAGAAAACGTACCCAGAAGACAGTTCGCTAAGTTGAATGGCAATGCTAATTCTTTGGCCAAAGAACGACCCAGTCCTCAGGGCCTCAAGTCTGCTATTACAATAGTGTCAGAATGGTCTATCATTGATTTCATAATTGTTGATTTTGACAAGTTTGGTAATCTACTAAATAATGGCGTCATTATGACTTTCCAATGGTCAGCCACTGACACTCCATTAAAAGAAATGGCATTTATTGGTAATCTCGTACATAATGATTTAATTTACACTAATATTTAATATGTAAAAATGTATATAAATGAAATCTGGCATGAATAAATGTTCAAATTTAGTAGTCGTTTTTCGAAAATCATTTCTACTAACGGGTTTTATAATAATGGCAATACCACAATGCCATTATAAGTATTATAACACAATTCTATTACGACACCATTGACCGACCAATGATCGACCATTATGTACTTAGCAGATTACGAACTTTTAGCAAAATGACAATGAGATCGTGTTGGAATGACGAATTTATAAAAATAAGCAGACTTGAGGCCCTGGTCACGTGATAAAAATCTGATTGTATATTATTAGATAATTACGGTTGTTACTCGTTCTAGTTCCAGCACCAACGTCGGGTATGTTCCGACAGGGTTCTTTTTGGACTTCTTTTTGCGTCCTTCGTTTTGGTGCTCGGGGTAGATGCAGTGGGCCCCCACATTCCTCGCAAATAGGCGCGGCGTCTCCTAACAGACAAATTTAATCAAGTTTAAAGGAGGATTCGTAAAAGTAGCTCACGAACCTCAAAATTCTTAAGTTTTCTTCTAAAAGAAAATAGTTAACTGATCCTCAAAAAAACTTATTGGCCTTCTTATCATGCATGGTTTTAAAGACGTTCGTTTTTCAAAGACGAAGACTTTTTTTAATGATTGGCCTCTTTTGATTTTTTCTTTAGCAGTACCTTAGCCAGTGTACCTCGAACGAACGTGTTAGGTTAGGTTAGTTTGTTGCAAAGCACATGGTAATCAACATAATTAAGTCCTGACACTGATTACATTAGCGCATCCACCTTAAGGCCCATAATATCCTCATCTCCCGTTTGTATGCAAAAGCACGACTGCCCCCCGCGCCCGCGCAGGGCACCTCTGAGCCTTTATCTCAAAATGGATATATTCCTTTGATTAATTTACAATTGTGCTTCGGCGATTCTGTGGTACCTCTAACTATCTATTTTTCAGTGTATTTTTTTCCAAATAACGAAGCCGTTTAGTAGGAGTATGGAATAGAAGCCAAAATATTGCGTGTTGGAAAATATTTTTTACAGCAAAAGTATTAACCATACAAAAAAAGTACGTCGGGCAAAATGATCTATATGAATCTATAGCAAAATCATATATTTTTCAAATCTTCAAGACAAGCCGTTAATGAGCAGTACGGTTCATAAAGTGACCGTGTTACGCTACCAAACGGGAAAGAAAAAACACAATTTTCAAAACCAAACCAGCATCGCATGTCGCGATCAGCGCGGGTTTACCTAAGTTCTAAACTAATCTTAGTTCTACGAAAACATTTGATTGGACAGTCAAATACTAAAATTAATAAATAAATATGAATCTAGATCTTCTTATAAACTTCAAGCGAATCATCATAAAGTAAGAATCATAAATTATGACTTGCACATGTCAACCAAAAATAATAGTTTAAAGTTTGTAAGCCCTGCAGACTTAACACGAGCACCGATTTGTCGACGGAAGAATAGACATGACTATTAATTAATTGATGTACGAGTACATAGCTATGTTTTTCTTTTCATTATCACAGTTATGAGTTCTAAACGAATCATGAATTTGTAGATTAATCGTATATACTTTGTGGCTGTTGAATAGAAAGTTTGTTGTCAGTGTGATTTTGACAGTTTGGGAAGAAATATTCTTCTGAAATAGTCTACATGTCTATGGACCTAGACAAAGATCGTTAGAAACAAAGGACAAAATGACAGATTGTAGAAGGATAAAACAAAATGTCACTTTGTATTGAAAAAGCTCTGTCTATTCTTCAAAGAAATAGAAAACGTCATGCTAAGCCTGCTGGCTGGAGGATTCTATCATGTTTCTCTTAATGACTGTACACAGCCGAGGGAGAAAATTGGAAGAAAAATAATATACGAATTCTAATTATCCAGTCCGTCTGGGGTAGACAGATGAACACGCGGTTCTGAGTATCCACTCTAGGGTTGCTGTTTCAGGGCGGCCAAACGGAATAAGCCAACGCCACTCTGTTAACGTCATTCAAGCGCTTTGTACCCCTGTACACACAGTTTTCATTCCGATCCAACGCGTCTCTTGCTGCCCATTTCCAGTGACGCCCTAAGCCGTACCCCACAGGGAGTGCCCTTAGCGTGTAGTCGCTCTAGTTTTATGTTTTTAAACCCTGGCTGGAGGCCTTAATTTACAATTGTAGCCACAGGCAAAACCGGTTAAGCAGCTGACAATCATTCTCAAAAAAAAAAAAAATGTACCGACACACAGTTACCTAGACATTTATAAGTTTTATGTCCAATCGGTCCTCGTAGAACTAATATCAGATACGTTGGACAAACCCTGCTTATAATACACACGTTCGTTTCTGCCGAGATCCACGATGTTGCTCTCGAACACTCGAAGACGCGACCGACTCCGCTCGCTGCCGGCAGACCTCTTCGAATGGCGTCGCCGACGTCTGCCTCGTCGAGCAGTTGGAGTGGATATCAAGACAGCCTGCACCGCTGAGTTGATCGCCGTGAATCGTGCTGTTGAACGAAAGAAGTCACGAGAGAGCGCTAGTACGCCCACGGATACGCGAGCACGCTTCGCTTCTATAAGCCATCACAACCACTGGAATACGCGCGGTATTTAGAATGCAATGTCAAATCCCGAAGACCAAGGTCTTCAATCAGTGCGTCCTGTCCGTTATAACATACGGTGCCGTAACTGGAGTTACCGACATGGCTTGCAGGTGCGATCAAGGTGCTTTAGCTTCTTTGTGGTGGCCGGGTGGTGTAGGCCCCAACTTGCGAGTGGTATGTCGTAGGTACGAACCCAGACAAGCACTTGCAACTACTTGTGTAAATTATTTCATCACCACCTCTCTCAAAACGGTGAAGGAAAACATCGTGAGGAAACCAACATGTCCTAGTACCAACAATTCAAAGAATTGTGACATCTACCAACCCGCACTGGGCCCGCGTTGTGGATTAAGACCAACACCCTTTTTTCACTAAGAGGAGGGCTGTGCCCCAGCAGTGGGAACATTATGGTCTTTTTATGCTGACGTCATAAGTTGATCAGCAAGATTTCATACATAAATAAAATGAATAATAGTTTAAAAATACTAAAAAACACGCTTTAAAAACCAAATTAAAAAAGGAGAAAATAATTTAATTCGATTAAAAAGCGTGGGTGCTTTTTGAGGTATTTTTATAATCAATGTCTAGTTTGGTTTCTAAAGCGTGTTTTTTAGTTTTAATTAAACTATTATTTATTTTCTATTTTTTAGTTCTGTTAACTACAAAAACGTGATTTTTTTTCATAATTTTTTTTTCCTTTTTTTGCATTTTTCTCAATTCTTTTTTTAAAATATTAATTTGTCATCGGTCCTCGATAAGTTTACAAAGTTTCAATGAAATCTGACCGTTTAAAGTGGGTCAAAATCGCGCTCTAAGGAGTCGGTTACATACAAACATACAAGTGAAGCTAATATAAAGCGTGTAAAAATAAGAGCACTCACAAAAATTTTGAAAACGTTCCATGTTGATCTGCTGCTTCGCCTTCGCATCTTCGCTTATTTGACGCGCGTTGTTCATCACTTTTGTGATCTGCGGCATCGTGGTGAGCATATACTGTTGGTCGCAAGCAGCGCCATAAAGACTATTCAGAAGTTTCACCTGTTGCGTCATAATACATTTTGAAAGAGCAGCAAATATATGTAACGGCAGCATTATCAGATTATGGGAGACAGGCGTACTACGGTTGCCAACTTTTTTTACAAGAAATAAAGTATATTCAGGTCTATGAAGAATATTAAACAGTATTTTAGAAAAATGAACAGTATTTTATTTATTTATTGTTTTCAATACATATTTTTTAGAACTTCTCGCAACTTACTAATTTACAATCTTTTTTAAAAACTTCATACGCCTCATCACAATCATAACTAAAATTAAAATAAATGAGGAGCTCATTTTTTATTAAATTAATAGATGCTCTATTTCTATCCTCCCGCCACTTAGCATTCATTACTGAAAAAACTCTTTCAGTAAATGCTGATAAAAACAAATTTGTGTGAGCGTCTTAACACATAATGTGTTAGCATTTTGATACTGAAAACAGTATTTTGTATACTTTATTTTTGTTCAACAGTAAAAAGTATAATTTAGTGAAAAACAGTATTATACTGTTTAAAACAGTATGGTTGGCAACCCTAGGCGTACTCTCTTCGAGAGAGAGCGGGGCTAAATCCACTGTAGGACCCCAGTCAGGCCGGTCTCCTCATGATGTTCTCCTTCACCGTTTTGAGAGCAGTGGTGTTGAAATTATTAACTCAAAGGAAAGTGCCTGCTTGGGGGCGAATCCACGACCTACAACTTGCAAGTCGGGTCCGTCACCACTGGACCACCACTGCTTATAATGGCAGCATTGTTTAAACCAACTTGCAACACAAAGATACTCGAAAATGATCAAAAACTTTGACACGGATTTTACGAAATCTTTGAAAGACAAGTTCTGTGACAGATTTTTAAATGTCAAACTATTTTATAGCTATTTTTTACTGACTTACCTGTTGCAAATAAGGGCGGAGGGGTAGCCAATTCATATTTACAATGTTTTTGAAACTATCTTGTTTAGAAGCCAAAGATGGTTTGTTTGTTATATATATAAGGGGGCCCCATGATATTTCATGCTCTGTCGGAAACAGGAGTTTCGTCAAAAAAAGAGCTGATCGTACTGACGGCAATAAATGACAGCTGTTCGATTATCAAACTTCAGTTTAATTTTGTTTGTGGTAGCCAGTGACAGTTTCTTTTTTAATTTTTATAAAATAGTTTTTATGCCTTCGTTTTGCAGCTCGTGTCGACTCGTTTTGATGAGAAGAATTTATTAATTATTGCTATATTTTGGCCCCATTTTTACGAAAATTATGCGGTTCTCGAGGGATTTTCGACACCCACGCAGGCAAAGCTGGCAAAAACTAGTATTTTTAATAATAATAATGTTAGCCTTTTATTATTATGGGGTCAACACACTATATTATCTTTGTTGTTGAGTAGGTATAAGCCACAGTTGCAAATATTTATGTAAATGGTCCTAAAGGTGATGTCAGGTCATCTATTACAACGAATTCTACTTTTAGGGAAAATAAATTAGTAGGTAATTCACGGTAATTTATATTCACCAAATGGAAAACACACAGTTATAAAGTGTTTTTAAGAAGCGTGGATTTAGTAGATACGGAGGAATGAGGAAAACGTCGTGAAGCAAGTTTTGAGTATGAACGTCGATGGCTATAAAAGTAGGGGGAGACCAAAGAAGCGATGGATGGACTGTGTGAATGATGATATGGTTAGAAAGGGTGTGACTACGGAGATGACGACTGATAGAGAAGTGTGGGAGAAAAAGTTATGTTGCGTCAACCACAAATAAATTGAGATAAATCCAGGAGAATGATGATGTCAGTGTGATGCGTAGTTCCTATGTGGAAATGTAGATACCGCTACAATAATTTAGAAACAAAGTTTTCGACATCGCTTATAGAATATGCAAGCTGAATTTTGGCAATGGTGAATCTTAGGTTCGGAGGAGCGACGATAATCCGTCGCCCCCAACTCCCTAGGACCCGAGATGGCGGCGCGAAGTGTTCCACGCGCGCCTCTATATAATGTAAGGGGGTAGTCAGAGGCGGGCCGGCACTAGCCGGGGAACGCGGAAGTCGCAATAGATCCAGTGATCCCCGGTGCAAGTGTGAGACGGAACACCGGGGTGGTTTTAGTCAGTACGGGTCTAATAGACCCCTCCGTCCTCCCCAGGGTGGAAGACATGGCATGACGATTTCCCCCGTAATAAAAATAAATAAAAAAGGTGGAGCGACGATCTTCGCAGGGTGGCTGGTTGCAGCTGGATGGGAGTTTCCGAGAATCAAGCTGAATAGGGTGTAATTGGAGAGGCCTAGTGTCTCTAGCAGGGGACACTGCTGTAGGCCGTTGATGATATCGAGTTATGAGAAGCAGGGTGTAAAGCTCACTCGTCTTCCATAGATAAGAAAGGATCCTGTTACGAGGTGTTTTGTCTGGTGGACCGCTGCCGATTGATGTCGGGACTTTGTTTATGTGTAAGTTGCGCGGTAAACTCTGCTTGCGCGATGTAGGATTTTGCGTGACGTCAGTATGATGTAAATGCCGCCACAATGATAATTATCTAGACCCTGTCAGTAATTCCACATAAAAAACTTGAGGGAATTTAATGACGTTTTTCCCTCAGATTAATATTCAAAGCACATCTATATCATCATCCTTCTAGAGCTGAGTCACAATCAGAAGGCAACTCGCGTCCTGGGTCGACGGCCCGTTGTGTTCCAGCGCTCAAAAAAAAAGACAACTCGCTTTGTACATTACATAGAGCGTGGTCGTGGGTTGAACAGTTTGGTTAAAAGTATTTTTAACTGAAAATTATTGGTTACCTTAGTCCTTTTGACTGCAAGTTTGCGGTAAAGATCAGTGGTTTTAACTGACGCTCTTAGTCCAAACTACTTTGGACCGCTAGCTAGAGCATCAGTCAAAATCACTTTTAACTGGTTAGAATGTACATTTGTACATAGAAGTATTTACATAATGCGAAATCCTTGTTTACGAAAGTTTGTTATTACAGTTAGTGCGTAACACGATACCCTTTGCCAAGTCTGCTTGTCAGACTTTTGGGCTTGACTATCCGTAACGACTGTCAAAGATCTACAAATGCCAGCCGTGACCAACAGCTTAACGTGTTTTTCGAGGTACGAAGGTGTCTCAATTTGTAATGATGGTTACCCATCCACGGACCAACCTCGACAAGCGTTGCCTCACCTTGAAACTTGCCCGTGCGGCTGTTACGAGGTGTACATTCCTACTCTTTATGTTTAAATGTTTTATACCTGTTGGCGACGTCAAGTCACCATAGAAAATAAGGTTGATTATTAAAAATAAAAATGATTTCATAATTAGGTAGATATAAGTAAATTATTGTTGCATACCTAAACGTAGGGCTGGTTTTAATTTCCCATACTCTTAAGTCCATGAATACCTACAGATCAAATGTAATGCTAAGCCAATCACATAATTAGAATTTGAATTATCTTCAAAGGTACATGATTAAAGGCAAAACCCAATTAGAATTAAGCCAAAATACATAAGTACCTACCTGCATATACCTACAGTACCTAATCTGCTATTAACAAACAACCAAATCTGTTATGCGCAGTAAAATTAAAGCAAAGACGTAAACATTGGTAATATTCCACGAAGAATCGGCACGTGACCGGTTTTCCCACGATCCAAGTGAAGCTTCTCGAAGGAATCGGGCGCAGGTTTAAACTTGTCGAGAGAAATCGAGCTTACGCTTGACCATTAGGCTCCACCCCCTTTAATGTGACTGGTTTAGAACAAATGTTTGATGTCAAACATAACCGCTACTTGTACCCTAGTAGAAAACTACTTAAGGAAATTTCTAAGGAAAATAGTTTAGAATTGTACAGATTTTACTCAGATTAAAGTTAGTCGTCAATGAGACAAGTTATGTTCATATTAAGTTAGCAGTAATTCAGTATATTGTAATAGTTATTAGTGCGTGATTCAATAAATGTGAATAGTGGAATTAAAAAAAGGTGTTTCAATAGAATCCCCTACAATAATGGTCCTTCAGAAGCCGAATAAAAAGAACTGAAGCCTGAGTCTGAAGTTACGTGAAGATAAATCGCTGTTTGAAGATTAGCAGCGTTTTAAGAGAAGATCACGAATACCAAGAAAGCTATTGGTGAAGATCAGTTCTACGAGCCACGCACTAATCACGCCACGAGTCCTACGTGTGCTAAAGAAAATTGCTGGGAATAAACGACTAAGAAGATCGCCTATTCTCGAAGCTAGGACATCTAGGACGTCTAGAAAATACCGATTGGTGGCTACACGACCCGCTGAGTGAATAATTGCTGGGAGGTCGGCTACGAACGACGCCGCGCCCTCTCGAAGCCCCTGTATCACTTGAAGCTTTACGTGTGCCGCTGAAGAACCTAGGACGTCTAGAAAATACCGATTGGTGGCTACACGACCCGCTGAGTGAATAATTGCTGGGAGGTCGGCTACGAACGACGCCGCGCCCTCTCGAAGCCCCTGTATCACTTGAAGCTTTACGTGTGCCGCTGAAGAACCTAGGACGTCTAGAAAATACCGATTGGTGGCTACACGACCCGCTGAGTGAATAATTGCTGGGAGGTCGGCTACGAACGACGCCGCGCCCTCTCGAAGCCCCTGTATCACTTGAAGCTTTACGTGTGCTGCTGAAAGACCTAGGACGTCTAGAAAATACCGATTGGTGGCTACACGACCCGCTGAGTGAATAATTGCTGGGAGGTCGGCTACGAACTACGCCGCGCCCTCTCGAAGCCCCTGTATCACTTGAAGCTTTACGTGTGCTGCTGAAAGACCTAGGACGTCTAGAAAATACCTATTGGTGGCTGCACGACCCGCTGAGTGAAGAATATTGCTGGGAGGTCGGCTACGAACTACGCCGCGCCCTCTCGAAGCCCCTGTATCACTTGAAGCTTTACGTGTGCCGCTGAAGGAAATTGCTGGGAATAAGCGACTAGGAAGATCGCTTATTCTCGAGGCTAGGTATTCAAGAAATACCTATTTGTGGGAGCGCAACTAGCTGAGTGAAGAATATTGCTGGGAGGTCGGCTAGGAACAACGCCGCGTCCTCTCGAAGCTCGAATATCACTCGAAGCCCGGCGTAACCCTGTATAATAAGAACGTGTAGAATAAGTGTTAACGTGTGTATGTACTGTAAGTTCGAAGTGTGTGTACGTCTCTATAACATAGCAGTCTCCGCTAAGGACTTCATATAAACTCAGGTGAGTCATTGAACAATATATTGACATTAAGTGAAGTGAATAAGAATGATGACGCGAAGCCGCAAAGGAGACAGCACGCGCTCGACCACGGAAGAAGAGACTACGGAGACGTCAGCTACTACCTCCGAAGAGGTGACAGATACTAGCGCGGCTACCGAAGATACAACCATGGTCGAGGAATCTAATGTTACCTTAGTGGAGAAGAAGAAGAAGGCGAAATCTACTTCGAATAAAGCTATGAATAAGAAGAAAGAGCTAGAAGCCAGATTAGAGTTGGAAAAACTACAGCTGGAAGAAATTAAGCTGAAGACTAAGATGGCAAATACAAAGTTAGAATTAACACGTGTCAACGAAGAAGACACAGACTTGAGTGATAACGAAGAGGATGCTGCAACTAAGGCGGCTGCTGAAAAGGCCACTGAAAGGTGGGTTTCAAAAGCGAAGGAAGCGCAACCCGCAACGAACCCCACCAGTCAGTTGGCAGAAGCGATAATGGAAGCAGTCAAGTCCGCCACTGACAGCAAAGCAGCAACGAATACGCAGCACGCGCCGAAGTATGTCAGTGAGCTACATCAATTCGACGGTGATGCAAGAGACTGGATGGCTTTTAAAGCTACGTACAAAGACTCACAGGCTCTCTTCAGTGGAATCGAGAATATGGGAAGGCTGAGAAAAGCAGTAAGAGGAAAAGCCAAAGAGGCGGTGAAGTCCATTCTCTATACACAAGTGGATCCGGAAGAAGTAATGACTGCATTAGAACGTCGATTCGGGAGATCCACTTACCTAATAAGAAGCGAGATAGAAAACATAGAGAAGCTGCCTCCCATGTCAGAAGATGCAAGAGAGTTAGTGAGATATGCTGGAGCTGTGGCCAATACAGTCAGCGTTGTGAAACAAATGAAGAAACAAAGTTATCTGCACTCAAGTGATATATCGAATCGTATAATAGAGAAGATGTGTATTCTAGTACGATTCAGGTGGTACGAGTACAGAGCATCTAAAGAAGAAGATGATGAACCGATCCTCATTGGCCTTATGAACTTCTTCAATCAGATGGTAGACCAGTTCGAGATGCACGAGTTCACGGGAACCAGAGTGAAGAAGGAAGGAATGAGAAACCGAATAAGACCTTCAGGATCCCGGGGCGTGAACGCCGCTCGAGTTAAACGGCACGATGAGGAAGAATATTCATCATACGACGAGGATTCAGATAGAGAGCAAGACGAACAACAAGCTGCGACAGTATGTTCATGCAAGGACGACGCCAAGAAGCAAGAAAAGATAGTCTGTCCTGAGTGCGCTGGAGAACACGCACTGTTCAAATGCAAGAAGTTCGTCGATGCTTCTATAAAAGAAAGATGGGAACAGGCCAAGCGAGCCTTTATATGCTTCAAATGCCTGCTAGGACGGCACAGAAGGTTCAGTTGCAAAGCAAAACCGTGTGGAAAATGCAAAAGAGGTCATCATGTGATGTTACATTCAGAAGACTGGCCAAAGCCAGAACCACCACAAGAGACCCAAGCCATAGCATCAACGATAAATGCAACTCGAGCAATAGCGAGAGCCTACCTGAAGATCGTGCCAGTGGAGCTATGGGGACCAGAGGCCAAAGCAGAAGTATACGCCCTCATGGATGAAGGATCAACAGTGACCCTAATAGAAGAAGATATTGTGAATATGATTGGGGTAGAGGGTCCTGAAGAAGAACTGAGAATTGAGGGCGTAGGTGGGCATCGAATGAGCCAGAAATCCAAGAAGTTTGACATCAAGATTCGGGGAAGATTCGAACGGAACATGGAGAAAATGTCAGGATATACTGTCAAGAATTTGAACCTATCCCCCCAAGAAGTCAGCAATAAGGATTTAGAAGATTGCCCCCATCTAGAACAAATAGCAGAACAATTAAAATATCCGAACGCTCGTCCTACGGTACTCATCGGACAAGACAACTGGCATCTGATCGTGTCCCAGGAAGTGAAAGTTGGTGACCGAAGTAAGCCAGTAGCCTCCAGAACCCAGTTGGGATGGGTCTTGCATGGAACCAAGACGAGAAACGATACGGTGCGAATGATAAATCATCTTTCAACACCGCCAGGAAAAGATGATTATCTTGAGAAGATGATAAGAGATCATTTCGACATAGAAGCTCTGGGAGTAGCAGCAAAGAGACCATCTAGTGACATAGATCAACGAGCTCTCGATGTGCTGCATTCAACAACAACCAGATTGTCGGATGGAAGATTCAGCTCAGGTCTGATCTGGAAGACGGAAGACGAAAGTCTACCAGAAAGCAGAGTAGCTGCAGCGCGAAGATTAAGGGGAATGGAGAAGAAGTTCCTAAAGGACAAAGGATTCGAACAGAAATATGAAGAACAAGTTGAAAACCTGATCAAGAGCGAATATGCCGAGGAAGTAACAAACGAACCTACCTCTTCAAGATCATGGTATCTGCCTCATTTTGCCGTTGTCCACCCCCAGAAGAAGAAGATGAGACTGGTTTTCGACGCCGCAGCCAAATCAAACGGAAAATCTTTGAATGACGCATTGCTAGCTGGACCCGATTTACTACAATCGTTGTTCGGCATTCTGCTCCGATTTCGCCAAGAAGCAGTAGCCGTCGTCGCAGACATCAAGGAGATGTTCCTGAGAATAAAGATCAACGAAGAAGACAGAGACAGCCTTCGATTTCTCTGGAAAAACAAGGAATACAGAATGACATCCCTAATTTTTGGAGCCGCCTGTTCGCCGTGTACCGCCATATATGTAAAGAACAGAAACGCAGAAGACTTTATTAGTCGCTGTCCGGAAGCTGTTAAAGCAATAAACCGGAATCATTACATGGACGACTATATCGCAAGTTTCCCCGACGCGGCGACAGCTGCCAAAGTATCAAGAGATGTAAACGAGGTTCACAAGAAAGGTGGTTTCTTCTTGAGGGGTTGGGCAAGCAACGACCCTTCAGCAGTTGAAGAGTTCACCGACGATGAAACTAAAACAAATTCCATCGTACTAGGAGAACCAAAGGATCAAGTCGAGAAAACATTAGGACTCAATTGGAACGTTCAAGAAGACAGCCTTCATTTCACTCTGAGTCTACGCAATACTCCCGATGAAGCCAAAGAAGGAAGGCGCGCACCAACAAAAAGAGAAGCAACAAGCGCAGTAATGTCGGTCTTCGATCCTTTAGGATTGGCATCACCCATAACCATACAAGGAAAAGTAATGCTTCAAAACTTGTGGAGGTCCGGAATAGAATGGGACGAAGTATTACCTCCACCCAGAGAAGAGGAATGGAGAAAGTGGCTGGAAGATCTAAGAAAACTTGAAGATCTCCGAATTCCTCGCTGCCTCACATACGACGCGACTGAGGGGGAGCTGCACACCTTCTGCGATGCAAGCGAGAAAGCGTACGCTTGCGCGGTGTACTGGCGCTCTCAATTCCAAGACGATCGCGTGGAAGTGAAGCTGCTGACGGCAAAAGCCAGAGTGTCACCACTCAAGCCAACCTCAATACCTCGACTCGAACTACAAGCGTGTCTACTGGGAAGCCGCTTGGCTAATAATGCGAGCCAGGAAATGGATCTGACTACGACCCGAAGATACTTCTGGACCGATCCCAGAACGGCATTGACATGGATCAAATCAGACCCTAGACGATTCAAACCTTTTGTCGCACATCGCCTCGCTGAAATAGAAGAACTAACGAAACACAAAGAATGGCGCTGGGTTCCAACAAAACACAATGTAGCCGACGATGCTACCAGAGAAACCCCATCTAACTTCGATATAACACATCGATGGTTCGAGGGCCCAGCCTTCTTGCGTGAAGACCCCAGAGACTGGCCTACAGAAGAGAAAAAGGTCGCCGTCACCAACACAGGTGAGGAAAAACCTAACGCCATCACGTTAAGCGTTAGGAAAGGCATCCCTGTCATCGTGCCTGATCCAGCAAGATTCTCCAGCTGGACACGCCTGCTCCACGCGACAGCAAGATACCTACAAGTCATAGATGTCTTCAAGCGAAAGATTCAGAAAAAGGTGAATATCACCAAACTCATCATCAGAAAGGCACAAGACCCAGCCTGGAAGAAGATGCAGAAACAGAAAACTCAACGATCAGCAAAGGGACCAAGCAAAAAAGAAGTAGTCTTCTTACCAAAATCTACGCTCTACGTGGAAAAAGCAGAAAAGCTGCTGATAAGAAGAGCACAAGAAGATAGCTTCCCAAACGAACTGGCAGCCCTACGCAAGAAAGAAGACATCAATGCAATATCCAACCTGAAGAATGTGACGATCAAATTAGAAGACGGACTTATCAGGTTGTCCACCCGCATCGGAGCAGCCAAGTACCTAATAGCTTCATACAAGAATCCGATCCTGATGGACAAACACCACCGAATAACCCAGCTACTTGTGAAATATCTCCATGAAGCCTTCAATCACGGAAACCACAATACCGTGATGAATGAAGTCCGTCAGAAGTACTGGATACCATCTCTTCGAGACATGGTGAAGAAAGTAGCACGAGACTGTGGATGGTGTAAAATTCGAAAAAAGATGCCACAGCTCACACCGCAAGGAGACCTACCACCTGAGCGTCTGACGAAGACCAGCCCTCCTTTCACCTGCATAGGAGTAGACTACTTTGGACCCATGCTCGTCACAATAGGAAGACGTATAGAGAAACGATGGGGAGCATTATTTACATGCCTGACCACAAGAGCAATACATTTGGAACTGGCCACCTCTCTGTCAACCGACTCCATGATTCTCGCACTACGAAGAATGATCACCAGAAGAGGAACACCGAAGATCATCCTGAGCGACAACGGAACCAATTTCATCGGTGCAAATAAAGAGATTGCTGCTGCCATCGCGACCCTACCAGAAGAAACCAACAAGATGGGCATCGTATGGAAGTTCATCCCTCCTGGAGCCCCCCATATGGGAGGAGCCTGGGAAAGAATGGTGCGATCAGTAAAAGTCGCTCTCGCAGCAACACTTCACGAGCGGCAGCCTAGAGAAGAAATTCTCCACACATTGCTTCTAGAGGCCGAGCACATCGTAAACTCGAGACCTCTCTTCTCCGTTACCACCGATCCAGACGAAGAAGAAGCCCTGACCCCGAATCATTTTCTTATCGGGCGGTCATGCGGAGCCACACTCTTTGGCTCCTTTGATGACACAGAACTCATCGGTTCTCCCAACTGGAAGACATCCCAACGCCTGGCCGATCATTTCTGGTCAAGGTGGTTGCGAGAGTACCTACCCACTCTCTCGCCACGCTACAACCAAAGTCCTCATTATCAGGACCCAACATTGGGCGACATAGTCCTAATTGTCGACCACACTCTGCCACGCTACTCGTGGCCACGCGGCGAAATAATCGCCACTCATCCCGGACCAGACGGAAGAACCAGGATCGTCGACGTGCGAACAGCAGCGGGTATCCTGCGGCGGCCAGCATCACGTCTAGTCCTGATCGTACCTTCAACGTCGCCCCAACAAGATGAAGTGCAACGCACTAAGGGGGAGACTGTTGGCGACGTCAAGTCACCATAGAAAATAAGGTTGATTATTAAAAATAAAAATGATTTCATAATTAGGTAGATATAAGTAAATTATTGTTGCATACCTAAACGTAGGGCTGGTTTTAATTTCCCATACTCTTAAGTCCATGAATACCTACAGATCAAATGTAATGCTAAGCCAATCACATAATTAGAATTTGAATTATCTTCAAAGGTACATGATTAAAGGCAAAACCCAATTAGAATTAAGCCAAAATACATAAGTACCTACCTGCATATACCTACAGTACCTAATCTGCTATTAACAAACAACCAAATCTGTTATGCGCAGTAAAATTAAAGCAAAGACGTAAACATTGGTAATATTCCACGAAGAATCGGCACGTGACCGGTTTTCCCACGATCCAAGTGAAGCTTCTCGAAGGAATCGGGCGCAGGTTTAAACTTGTCGAGAGAAATCGAGCTTACGCTTGACCATTAGGCTCCACCCCCTTTAATGTGACTGGTTTAGAACAAATGTTTGATGTCAAACATAACCGCTACTTGTACCCTAGTAGAAAACTACTTAAGGAAATTTCTAAGGAAAATAGTTTAGAATTGTACAGATTTTACTCAGATTAAAGTTAGTCGTCAATGAGACAAGTTATGTTCATATTAAGTTAGCAGTAATTCAGTATATTGTAATAGTTATTAGTGCGTGATTCAATAAATGTGAATAGTGGAATTAAAAAAAGGTGTTTCAATAGAATCCCCTACAATACCTGTATTTCTGAGATTTCGTAATTAGTCAGTGAATAGTACTTTGCTTTTTATGTTTTGTATTGAAGAATTCACATAATGGGCAAAATAAACAGCTGATGAGGTCATCACTTCATAAATATGTCATTATTTACAAAGTATTTCGCCACTTAAACTATGATATACAGTTCGCATAGAATATTGTTAAGAGGGCTATTACAAATTGAAGTATTTAGTTTTAGGTAAATTTAACGGCGCGTGGTAGCTGATCGTGCGTGTGTGTATAGTGAAGTATGCTACTCAGATATGCTAACCATTATGATACGGACGCCCAGGAACAAATCGGCGCGTACTTATAGCTAAAGCCCGCGCGTCCCGAGGTTTATTACTGATTCATAGCGTTGCATTCAAAAATTGTTTAAAAATATTACTTTACTTTTAAATAGACTGTTTCTTTTTTTCAAGCAAGTTGACTTAGTAAACTTAGTTATTAAATACTTTTTGTTTGAATTTCGATTAAACATACATAGATAAAAAATATGATTTCAGACGAAAAATTATCATTGTTTCTCTGTTTTACGGAATTATTTTTGGTGTATTATTGTATGAAACCTAAAAAATTGATTTGAGCATTCCAAATAACAAGCTACAGTCCTACCCCAGACATTTTTAAAAATTACTTACTAAACTATTATATGTTCCATGTAACAGAGCATCAAAAGATGCCCGAAAGTAACATTTTACGAAACATCATTTGCCGAGACAAGTTTTTACTGACTGACTTATGTAAACAAATTCAAAAATTTGTTTAGAGCGCTCCCTAGACAAATAATGAAATTTTCCCGGACATATTTTTATTTTTATTATTTGCCTATATCTAAACCATAATCACTCATCAAATCTGGAGTCAAACGCTCAAAATTAAGAAAAAATGTGAAAGCGCCCTTAACTGGATGAACTACTTGGCTACTTACAAATTTTGATTTGATTGGAAGAATATGAATAACGGGTCGGCCTTAGGTTTAGCTACGCTTGCTGTGGCAGGTTCGTGGATGGATAACTACCTACCTATTAAATACGCTACCCTCACTGTACCCGCTCTTGGCCCGCGTGGTAGTATAAGGTCTATTACCTCTCCCAGAGAGGAGGTCTTTGTCCGAGGAGTGGGACCGTTATAGCCTAATTATGAGTGGTTCCTGTCAATGCTAGACAGACTAAATAATAAATAGCATGATTAGCTGATAAGGTACAGCAGTCGCGTGCAAAAGGATATTGGTAAATGTCAATAAGGATTTTTTCTAAAAAAAATCGTTTATTTATTTATTTGTTACATTTGGGAAAACAAACAGTACTATATTAAGCATAAACAGAAAAATCTTAAAATTAAACTTAACAAATATAGGTACTACCCACAACATTTTCCACTGATTACGAGTACTATTATTATAATAAAAACAAGCTGTTAGCAAACCTCTTGAGTATATGTGTTCTGTGTAGCAAACGTTAACTGTAGCAGGGTTAACTTAATGAAAAAGAAATTAAAAGGAAAAAAAAAACATAAACAATATTCTCTAAAAGATGTAACACATACAACAAAAAAAACATGCGTGCTTTTGAGGTTGGTTAATCATCAAATAACTTCACCCGCTCTGGGTGGAGCAGGAGGGCGTGTCAGACTTTTACTGACTAAAACCCACCCGTGTTCCTTCAGTTGCCTGTGTGCCAAGGGCCACGGTATCTCTTTCGAACAACCCGCACCCTTGGCAGGTATCGGCCCTTGCGGACCCCACCAGTTGGTGCTGACATCTCTTTGAGGCGCGCGTAGAACACGACGCGCCGTCGACCCGGGTTTGGTCCTTACCGGACAGCGAGCTACCCATTACTCGCCGTCCGCAAGCCCGCGCCTACGGTGGCCTGGAATCAGACTGGGATTTCCGACGCCCAGGGGCCTTAGTCTGCTATTTTTATAAATTCGTCATTCCAACACGATCCCATTGTCATGATCCTAGCCAATTAATAATGATACCTACCTACATTGGGTAAAACCTATGGAGCCTACTCTGCCGTTCCTTTAGAATTTTAATTAGGTATTTATCAATTAATTTTTTTTTAGTTTCTTTGCTAAGTATATTCGCTTGATTCTTTTACAACAGCTGTAGATCCTGTCCCCCTCCAAAACTTTCACGGTCCACTTGGCAGTCCCTGAATCGTTTCCGGACACAAATGGGAAAATGTAACTCAACCGGCCCTACATCCTGCAGGAAGATGCTCCTTTGTTGGTAGATACTGAGTAGGAACAGAGTATGCCTCTATAGTATGCTTTATAGCAGTTTTCCAAGTGTCTCAACAACATAAATAAATATCGCAATGAATGTTGTTGCTCTGTCTCAGTGGAAGCCATTGCTATTGTTAGTGTGTGACGCATTTTTTTAATTTTATTGATTTATCGGCCTTACGATAGTAGTACACACTGTAAAAATGTAAACTGTCTGCCTGTTCCAGTTCAGAAGATACCTACAGCTCTGTGACTGACACGGGGTCCCGTTGGCACCCAATGGGTGCTGAACCCGAAGAAAAGCGACATTAAATCGTCACAATGGTCAGCCATCATTGACATGTAATCAAATTAAAATGGCCGCCACATTTATAATAAACATCTGCGCTGACCCGCGTCCAGTTCGCGCCGAGCGCTCGCTAAACGACCTTGTCACACGAGGAAAATAAGCTGAGATACACATAGTTAGAACCGGCTTCCGAGAACTGAACAGTGCTTGTATTGTAGATGAATATGTTATAATAGTGCAACTTTTGGTGTATAACATTGTCCGCGGACGAAAAAGGTGGGTGACATTTTGTTTTTTTTTTCGGGACGTTATATCAGGCAACAGTAAAAAAAAATTGTGCCTGAAACTTTTTTGTTTTTGTAAAGATGTATGTATTTATCTAATACCTTTAAACGAGCAATTTATAAGTATGTATATAATCTGAATCTCGGAAACGGCTCCAACGATTTGCATGAAATTTAGTATGCAGGGGGTTTCAGGGGCGATAAATCGATCTAGCTAGGTTTTAATTTTAGAAAACGTCAAACAAAAAAAAGAGAGCCAGATATTGGTTTTTATTTGTGATGGTCTATTAATTATAATTTTATTCTATAAAGAACGTATAATAACCGTTTATATTATGGAATGTGCAGTCATTTTTGAGATTGTCGTAGACATCGAAAGGTAGTGTGTTTATCTAAATAACTGTAAAAACTAAGATAAGTGCTAGTCTGTATACCTACACATTGAAAAGCTTGCAAAGAAACCCAAGAACGAAAAAATAAATTAAGAAAATTTCAATTAATTTAAATAAATCGAAACCTGACTTGGATTTCCATAAATAACTGTTTAAAAAATGCTATTTATGTATATGTTAAAAAAACACATTACCTTATAAATGTTTAAGTAAATCGTTGTAGCGATAAACTATAATCACGATTCCATGGTTCATAAGGTTATCGTTATTAAATAAATAAAAACACACTTTCTACCATATTGTTAAACTGTAGGTCTCAGATTATTGTAGCTAAGTGAAGTTAATTTTGACGATTTTTTAACGACTTCAAGAAAAGAGATTCTATGTTTTTTTGAAGTGAAAACTTCTTTAGGCGCGTTGGGCCCCATTTTGAGATGGGGAAAAAAACAATTGAACTCGCGCCACCGTTACCGACACCTCTGTTTTTTAGTAGAGGTATTTCAATCATTTAAGTCCACTAAGGTCCGTATTACAGAACGTTCCTCAAGTACAGTTTGATCTGCAATCAGTCGATCACAGTTTAAGTATAGAATCAATACTTGAGCATCGTTCTTATTCCAGAACGGTAATTAATCTATACTCAGTTAAATCGATACTCAAATCGAGCCTCAAGCAGAGATGTCTACTATCTATGCATCAGCCTGTTTTCGTTTACGATTTAAAAAAAATACCAAGTTTGTTCTGTCTCTTCACTGGATCAGAAATAATAAAATATACTTTAAGTACCCAATTATTTAGGAAATTAGCGTTATTTTTTCCGGTCTCGAATAGTAGAATCAGTACAATGAAATGCCCCATTTATTGAAGTATCTTATGGTAATTTTGTATGCAAAAATGTTTAGCTTAAAAGACTCTTAACTAAGTCCGTAAATAGGTATGCTATTTAAAAGGTTAGTATGTCAATGTCAATAATGCACCGCTACTAAAATACATGATCAGCAGCGTACATTTTACACATTTGACGTACCTTTTAAGCCTCCCATGTGCAATGTGTAATGGGGTCCATTTTACGTACCTTTTCAACTTATCCAAAATTTGAAACCGCCGCCAAAACGAGAAAACGAGATAGGTATTCGGTCCTAAGTACCGGTGGCCTGTGAAGTCACAGACCTACGCAATGTAGGAATAGGAACTAGATCTGTCTCGCTGACTTAAATCCTAACATACCCGAGATATCTCCAGCTCTCTTTGTAGAAGTTCGTGACAGCATAGACTCTGACTGCAATGGTAGGTCATCACAATATTTAAAAACTCGATAACGAAACAGAAACTGACATAATATATAAAAATCTATGCTCAAGCGCGGTTTCGACCACACTTGGGTGATTACAGATCCAATTAATGCTTGGGTTCGATTCACGAACTGAGTAACGATCTAAAATAAAGCCAAACTCAGCTAAACTATGATCAGTGAATCTGTGCTTGAGGAACGTTCTAAAATTAAAACCAGGCTCAAAACTAGTTTTAAACAGAGATCAATGCTTGAGTTTTCTTCTGTAATACGGACCTAAGTCTCATATTCCAACTGGAATTATGAAAATCGGATAACCCGTTTAGAAGATATGACCAAAATTATGATTATGAATAATGTGCAATCCTGTATTGACGATTCAAAAAAATACACACGTAATTGTTCAAGTTATCAGTTCTGTCGGCACTCCCGGAGTACCACTGTTTTTTTCCTAGATATGTTTATCGGTATTTTCTTCAAATGTGTACCGATTTTGATTTGATTTTCGTCCATATGAATTTAAGTTGGCTTTGGTCGTTTTCGAGTTAGAATCAATAGCACGAATTTAATCCACTTTGTGTATGTTGATGATTTTATAAAACTACCTACCACTGTTGTTTACATAGAAGTAACTGCATACGAATGTGTGTGAGGTAGACCGTACGACAGCTAAAAAGTGAAAAATAAAAAACGTGTTTACAAAACAAAAAACAACCGACTTCCAAAAGAAACACTACTAGGTAAGTGAAAAAAATGAGTTTCGATTTAGTTTGATAAATCTTGGTAATTATATGCGTGCTTTGGATGTTTACTGTTACTCAACCACGCAAAAACGGCTGAACGTATTGCAATGAAGTTTAGCACACAGATAGCTTATTTTATTTATTTATTAATAACCAACGTATATTTTACAGTTTGCAGTTTGTACAAGTTATCGGTCAATAGTTATTACACATACAATCATAGAATTAGGTTAAATTACATAAAACAAGGCAAAATTTATAAAAAAAAGATTTAAGTAACAAAATTATAGACAAAATTAAATTAAAATATATTTATTTAAATATTAAATTAGTGTATAACCGGCACCCTAATTGCGTAACATAAGATTAATCATAATCTGTTTAATTTTGACTGTTCGACAATATTCATTGCGTTATTAACGTTGTTGAGCAGACACATTTTCCGAACATATGAAGCAAAGGTTTCAAAACGAAACAGGTTATGATTAAAAGTGAGTTACGCAATTAGGGTGCTGGATTACCTGGACTTATAAAAATGGTGAAACCGGTTAAACATCACCCTAATTGCGTATCTCACGATTCATCATAATTTGTTTCGTTTTGAAACAGATGGCTAAACCATTGCTTCATATATTCGAAAAATGTGTCTGCTCAACAACGTAAATAACGCAATGAATATTTTTGAACTGTCAAAATGAAACCGATTACGATTAATCGCGTGTTACGCAATTAGGGTACTGGAAGCTGACACTAAAAATTGTTGGGAACATTCTAGGCAACTGTTGAGAGGTGGATGTGGTGTGAAATTTGTAGATAAAAATCAAAATTCACGCGAACGAAGTCACAGGGTGTGCTAGTTTTAAATAAGATTTTACCTTATTTTATTGCAAATAAAAATACAAAACAAATTATTGCTCAGTTTCTCTTCACCTGACAAACTTGAATTTGTTGTGCAATACCAGTTTAATGAGTTGATTGATGACCTCAACAACCTATGATGATATTTACTTGATATTCGAATTGTGATTAAAATAATAAATAGGTATATAGAGGTATGAGGAACAGGGTGTAAAGTCCAATCATACTCTATTAAAAGGGAGGATCCTCCGACCAGACGGGTGTTGTGTCTGGTGGGCAACTGCCCGACGGTTGATGTCGGCATGTTGTACTTATGCGAGTCGCGCGGTAAACTCTGATTGCGCGATGCAGGATTTGTGTGACATGAGTCTTGCGTAGTTCGCCTGTGGCAATGTAGATGGCGCCACTTCTCTTTTTGTGTTTTTAGATATTTGTTACGAAGTATTTTTCTGTAGTACCGCTACAGGTATATCAATATGATTAACTATGTAGATGAGTAATAACATTTGCACGGTTCGATTAATCTGGTTATGGCCCTTGCCACGCACAACCTTAGGGGCCATTCAAGTATTACGTAAGCAGTTTTTTAGCAATTATTGACCCCCCCCCCTCCCCCTCGTCAGCAAAAGTAAGCAATGCTCTTACTCCCTCATGCCCTCCATGCTCACGTAAACATTGGTAGCAGACACCTAACGTGTCTGCTCACTTTCTTGTGATTTTGGTATATTGTCATCGTTTACTTCGAGCCATTCATAGACAAGTAGGGTTGCCATATGTGCTCAAACCAAAATCGACTAAATTTTGTAGAAAATCCAAAGTTAATAAATAAATTCTGCTGACGTAATCGCCATCCATACCACATGTCATCAAAAATAAGCAAAGCAAAGACCCCCCCCCGCCCCCTGTAGTGCTTACGTAATACTTGAATGGCCCCTTAGACTGGAGCGAATTCAAAAGAGATTCCTCTGGCATCTAGCTTACGCCTGTGGTATTGCCAAAAGGTCATACGAAGCCAGATTATCACATTTTAAGATGATTTCATTGGAGAAACTTAGACGAATTGCTACTACCATCTTCCTATATAAAATGCTCCGGTGCAAAAAAAATTGTCCGCAGTTGCTAAGCCAGTTACAGTTTAGGGCCCCCTGCTAGACTCCCTCGTGTTCCTATCACTCCCTTGCACCCCCCATTCCGTAGAACAGTGCTCGGCGCAAGTTCTGTCATCCTTCTACTTTATAAATTATTAAACAGCTACAGCGATCTTGTTGATGTGCAGTCCGAGTCTCCGACTCATTTGCCAAGTTCTACAGTATTTATTTATTTTATTTATTTATTACTTTAATTAAAACGGTTTAAAACCAATTAAAAAAATTAAAGACAGGTTGCACAAACAAAAAAAAAACATTTCTACAAAAGAGAAAGTAATACAAATAATAAGACAAAGTAATTCAATAGGTAATAGTAATGTTAGAAACAATTATAGGCTGGCTTGATACAAATAACTTAATAATAAATATAATAGCAACACTGATACGTCAACACGTAATAAAATATCTTATCTCCTATTTTCCGTTTTTATTAATTCCTGTGAGCTACATAGCACAAGAATCACAACAAACCATTCAGAATAAAACCATAAATAAATCGACAGTAAAAAGCATCATTATCATGAAAAAACTAAAAGAAAATACAGAAAACCGAAGAATGACGGCTGTCAAATTTAGACTTCTATGAAGGAACAAAAATTTGGAATATGAAAAACGTAAAAAACATGCAATGTTGACGAGATCAAGAGCTCGAAGTGCACGCCTACCACCTCCGGACTCGTCGCTCAGCTCCGCCTCGCCGCCGCCGGTACCCAGCCCCACTGTGGGCGCTGTGACGACACCGGCCGCGGTAGTTGCGTCGAGCTCGAGCGACGAGTATTTCTCTCCACCCACGACGCCACCACCTGCTCGCCGACGGGGAGGACGCCGGCCGCCGACATGTTTAGGACCTCGAGGCCCACCGGCCTTTGATAGGGTCCCAGCTCTCGGCGGAAGTGTGCAGCGCATGAGATGGACACGATCCATTAATGAGAATGTCATGCGCTCATACTATGGGGCTACAGAGGGAGGAAACAACCTGACCGCGTACCGTGTTCGGATGCTCTCTCTGTTTCAGGTGCTTGAGCCAGCTATCAACGTTTCATCACAACGACTATCGGATCAGGTGCGGGTCATCCAGCGTAACCATATGTTGGATGACACAGTACTTGATCGCCTACGTAATGAAATGCAGAGTAGCCATGTCATCGCTCCCCCGTTACAGAATGTGGTGGTATCACAAATACCACCACAGTTAAATACAGATCAAACTGACGAGGGGACTGATGATAGGGCTACAAACGTAAGTACCCAGTGCAGTGAGGAATTGAGGAGTGCTTTGGATGGTGCGATTCGGGAATATCGGTTCATGTCACCCGAACTTAGACCACGCTTACCTCGTTTGCCCATGCATAACAAAAATAGAGCGCTGGTGGCGGCTCTGGATTCGCAGTTGCCAAACTATTTTGATGACTGCGAAGACCTCACCGATACTCATTCGATTCTGTACTGTGCGGCTGTAGCGGCATGTCGTGTAGCTCACGTCAAATTCGCGAGTGATTCAAGAGCTACACGACCGAAACCAGCCGCACCAGCTTGGCAGTGCAGAATTGAACGCCGTATTGGTGGGGCCAGAGCGCTCATCGGTAAACTAATCTCCTTCAGGGAGGGCAATACTCGCCCTCGAGTGATGCGCTTTGTGAGACGGGCGTTCTCGGGGACTAATATCAGTCCTCAAGACTATATGTCCTGTGTCACAGAGCGCATCGACTTCCTGAAGCAGAAAGTGTATGCATGGGCAAACCGTATTCGTAGGTATAAGCGGCGAGTGGATCGATACACCCAGAACCGTACTTTCCAAAGTGATGAAAGGTGGGTATATAGAGCTTGGGAGCGATCAGACCAAGGTGTGGCTGACACGCGCCTACCGGATGATGATGCCATGTGTTCTTTTTGGCGTAGTATCTGGTCGGTGCCTGTCAGTCACACCGAAGGTGATTGGGTTCGGGAAGTCGAGCGAGCCTGCGATCCAATACCAGAAATGGGGGCTATTACCATCTGCCCCCAAGATGTAGCTCGTGCAGTCCGTCCGTTGCCCAACTGGAAGTCTCCAGGGCCGGACGGGCTGCACAACTTTTGGATTAAATGGTTTCAAAGATCGCACGCTCGCTTGGCGGCTCAGTACCAGGTTGCTTTAGAGTCTAGTTCGCTACCCCAGTTTCTCACGACAGGAGTAACCCACCTGCTCTATAAGTCAGGTAGTACCGCGGAACCCAAAAATTATAGGCCGATCACGTGTTTACCGACGGTCTATAAAGTTCTTACATCCATTTTGAGAGCTAAGATTTACAATCATATAGACAGTAATTCCATCATGTCTGTCTCTCAAAATGGATGTCGGAACGGGTCCCGCGGTACTAAGGAGCTGCTCCTCATTGATATGGCCATTAGCCAACAGGTTCGTCGTTTCCGAAAGGATCTTTCGACATGTTGGATAGATTACAAGAAGGCCTATGACTCGTTGCCACATACATGGCTCATGAGGGTGTTGGAGTTGTATAAAGTAGATACAACTCTGCGCACCTTCCTGATGTCATGTATGGGACAATGGAGGACGGTCCTTCAAGGGTGTCGAAATATCCAGAGGAATAGCGAACCGATAAGGATCGAGCGAGGCATATTTCAGGGCGACAGTTTGAGTCCGCTTTGGTTCTGCCTAGCCCTGAATCCTCTAAGCACACTGCTGGAGGATTCAGGTATAGGCTATCGACTGAGGAGAGGTGGTCAGGTTATATCTCACCTCCTCTACATGGATGACCTAAAACTCTTTGCCCCCAACAATTTGCAACTGATGGAGCTACTGAAAGTAACTGAAACTTTCAGTAGCGCCATCAGGATGGATTTTGGTGTGGACAAATGTGCGGTCATGCATGTAAAGAGAGGGGAGATTGTGGAATCCGTGGGAACCCAACTCTCGGATTCCATAAAACTTAGAGCCCTCTCCGCAGCCGAAACCTATAAGTATTTGGGTATGTCGGAAGCTTTGGGCATCAATGTTACTGACATGAAACAATCGTTGAGGGAACGCTTCTTTGGCCGCCTGAAAAAAGTATTTAATAGTCTTTTATCAGGCGGAAACAAGGTGCGTGCCTTCAACGGTTGGGTCATGCCGGTCTTGATGTACTCTTTCGGTATACTCAAATGGACTCAGACCGAACTCGACGCCATGGATAGGAGGGTCCGTACGCTGCTGACTGCATATCGAATGCATCACCCACGGTCATCGGTAATGAGATTGTATATCCCGCGAAAATGTGGAGGTCGAGGCTTTTTAAATGCTAAGACTCTCCACAATCGCGAGATATGCAGTCTCAGGGATTATTTCCTAGAAACCGACGTGGGGATGCATCGAGATGTGGTTGCGGTGGACAAGGGCCTCACCCCGCTCTCCTTGGGTAAAGAGAACTGGCGCAAGCCTGTAGTGCTTGACACTAAAGATCGCATGGAGGTATGGCAGAGTAAGGAGCTTCACGGACGCTTTTTCCGGGCCCTACATGGACCCGATGTAGACCTTCTAGCGTCCGTAGCCTGGCTACGTTTCGGTGACCTCTTTGGGGAAACCGAAGGTTTTGTCTGTGCAATTATGGACGAAGTTATGATGACGAACAATTACCGGAGATTTATTGTGAAAGATGGCACGGTTGACATCTGTCGGGCATGCCACCGTCCAGGAGAATCAATCAGACACATAATCTCTGGGTGTTCTCGTCTAGCTAACGAGGAGTACTTGCATAGACACAACCTAGTAGCCAGGATTATCCACCAGCAACTTGCTCTGAAATACAGCCTTGTGGAATCAGAAGTGCCGTACTACAGGTATGTGCCCGACCCAGTTCTCGAAAATGGACATGTCACACTGTACTGGGATCGATCCATCATCACTGACAGGACCATTGTTGCCAATAAACCTGATATAGTGGTGGTGGATCGACTAGAGCGGCGTGCAATGATCGTTGATATAACGGTCCCGCATGACGGGAACCTCGTGAAAGCCGAGAAAGATAAACAAATCAAGTATCTTGACTTGGCTCACGAGGTTGTCGACATGTGGGATGTGGGCTCAGCGATCATTGTACCGATAGTTGTTACAGCCAATGGCTTAATAGCCAAGAGCCTTGACCAACATCTGAGGAGGCTCTCGTTGGGCAGCTGGGTCAAGGGCTTGATTCAGAAAGCGGTACTCCTGGACACGGCTCGCATTGTTAGGAGGTTCCTCTCTCTGGAGCCCTGACCGCCGGTAGCTTGGACCTTGTTCCCGATACCGGTGGGCTACTATTTTTTATATTTTTAAATGTTTTTATATTTGTATACTAATATTTAAAAATATAATTTATATGTGTTATTTAATTGAATAAAGGAAATATAAAAAAGACAAAAGTAATGCACTTTTACCAAAGGATACGCGCTGATGATATTAATGTTAGTTATAATGGTCAAAAAGTGGATACAACTTGTGTAGCGAAATTTCTAGGCATCCTGATTGACAACAATTTGACTTGGAAACCGCATGCCGATGACGTATGTAAGAAGTTAAATAAATCAGCCTACGTACTGTATAACCTATCACACAAAGTTAGCAACTTCTACTAGCTTATCATGGGCTGGTTGCATCAGTCTTAAGATTTGGAGTCATATTTTGGGGTAACTGTAGTGAGAGGGAGGAGATTTTTAAGGCCCAGAAAAGGTGTATTAGATCTATGTCAAACCTTAAAAGCACAGACAGCTGTGAACCTGTGTTTCGGTCTCTGAGGATACTGACTTTTCCATGTTTGTACATATTGGAGGTGGCTATTTTTGTAAAAGCCAACTTAGATTTATTTCCGTCACTGGCCAATATAAGAACACGTAATGGCCCCTTGAGATCCCAATACAAGAACTTGCTACATTCGGGTAATTACAAAACAGCACTGTTAAGAAAAAGTATTATGACAATGGGACCTGTCATTTATAATAAAATACCTCATAATTTTAAGGATTATTCAGTAAACATTTTTAAATCTAAGGTTACTGCACTATTATTAGGCAAATATTATTACTCAGTGAAAGACTTTCTAAATGATAAAAATTTATCCTGATTATGATTGTTATAATTAATTACAAATTTGACCAATTATGACTTATGTACCTGACTATAATAATATTAATTGACTTCACTTTAATTTTTGTTTTGTTTTGCTGACATTATTTAATTTGTATTAATAGTTTAATTTATGTACCTAATAATTTGCACGCCGTAAGGTAGACTGTAGCCGATCTCATTTATTTATGTACAACATCTTATACCTGTACCTACTTTCATAGCAAATAAAGTTCTGATTCTGATTCTGATTCATAAATCACAGTACAGTAGTCACAGTACTTCTGACATGCCGATAAAATCTTCGTCCGTTCGTCCGCGAACAGATCGTTTGTTGGGTTAGTGTCCAATAGATCATTAAGAGCGGCCAGAATACGTGGTACTGGGGACTTAGTACGTGCAACGGTGCGACATGGAGGCACAGCAAACAGCCTATGTTTTCTGCCTATGTTTTTTTTTACGAGTAGTATAGCGTTTAATAATATGTAATTTTTTTATCCATAAATTTGTGTTTATTTTAAAGTATATCGGTGTTTCCGTAATTTATGGCTCAGACCAATTTTAATTTAATTTGTATTTTGATGTTATTATTAATCTTATTCTCTCACATTAATTTTAACTTGTTCTTTTGTTATACTTAGTTAGTTCTTAATTTTATAGTACAGACGAGACGCCAGCACATCAAGCTACCCCAATCTGTCAAATTTCTTTGATAGATTTTCATCTTTTTATCTTAAGCTTATGGTTCATGTTCAATTGGAAAAGTTTGACAGTTTTTATTTAAAAAAAAATGATTTGTATAACTACCGCGTCGATGGCTAGTCGCCACCGAGGTTGGGTATTATGGCCGAAATTTGGTTTAGAGGTTTTTTATATGTGGTTGTACTATCTATCCAGGGTGGCAAGGATATATATTTAAAATATTAATATTATATTTAAAATTGTTTGACATTATATTCAAAACTTTTTAGCACTGTACTTGAACTTCACTTGGAGGTTAATTAATATTTCATAGTTCTATGTATTTGTATATAATTATGTTCAACACAATGTAAATTATTTTATGAATAAATGAAATGATATCGACGCGCAAACTGTCACCCTGAATTGAGCACATGATTCTAGGACCTCCAAGGGTAGATTTTGTTTTTTTAATTTTTACGCAGGGTGTCCATTCCATAATCGTGTAGGTCAAAGTCAAAGTCAAAGTCAAAAGGCACTTTTGAACGTCAAAATTTACATTAAAATAGAATTGACTCTAGTCGCCCCTTCCAAAATGTAGTTTCGTATGGAGAAGAATGGGCAAGAAACTCCACCGTTACTCTTTTAAAATGTTTTAAGTACAATATTTAACATAGTACAGGCTGACCCCTGTATACAGCTACACCTCTGCCTAACTCTTTGGTAATTATAGCCGTGATGTTATGTATTGTGTAAATAAACAAATGAATATAATGAAGTTTTAGTAGTCATCGCAAACAAAACTTTTTGCTCATACATTACGCGTCTATTGTTAGTGTAAAAAAGTAATTGCATAGGTACAGAATACGAGGAAGCAAAAAAAAAACATTTTTTGTTTGGAAAAAACTCAGTATTGAACGTTGGGTATTTTCATTCATATTAATTTACTTATTTATTTATGTAGTCGTGCAGTGTCATTGGGTTTTTAATTAGGAATTTCTCTTTATCAGCCGAGAGTCTGGAATTGTGTCTGTTTGATGGCAATCGGTTCGCTCCCTATTACATGGGTTATTAACATAATTGACGTACTGTAAAGTTCACTCATCCTCCATAGAAAATGGAAGACCCCCGACGATACCGGTGCAGCAGGCTTAGCATGACGCTTTCTATTTCTACGAAGAATAGACTGTGCTTTTTCTATACAAAGTGACATTCCGTTTCTCCATTTTTGACATCGCACCGTAGATATCCTTCTACAATCTGTCATTTTGTCTTTCGTTTCTAAAGATCTTTGTCTAGGTCCATAAAAATTTAGACTATTTCAGAAGAATATTTCTTCCCAAACTGTCAAAATCACTCTGACAAAAATCTTTCTACTCGACAGCTACAAACTATATACGATTATCTACAAAATCATGATTCGTTTAGAACGCATAAGTGTGATAATTAATAGAAAATCATAGCTATCTTCTCCTATAGTACATCATTTAGTTAATATCTAGTCATGTCTATTCTTCCGCCGACAAATTGGTGCTTGCGCTAAGCCGGCAGGTGTTGTATCTGGTGGTCCACTGCCCGACGCGACGGGACGGTTGATTGTGTTTATCTTCTATACTATAAAGAGGAAAGATTTGATTGTTTGTTTGCATTGAATAGGCTCCGAAACTACTGAACCGATTTGAAAAATTCTTTCACTGTTGGGAAGCTATACTATCCCCGGTTGACATATGCTATATTTTATCCCCGTATTCCCACGGGAACGGGAACTACGCGGGTGAAACTGCAGAGCGCTGCTAGTTTTTTTTATAATGGCATCTGGCAGGTCAACCCAGGAGGTTTTCGGCTGCTTAATCTGGCTTGCCTGTGGTTGCCTCAATCATTTAAGGCCTCTAACCAAGGCTTGTGGTGCCTGTGGGGTACGGACCTCGGCTTAGAGCTTCCCTGGCGGACGGCAGCAGGAGACGTGCTAGATCGTAATTACACGACGGTTGATGTCGGGTAATTCCGTTGTATAACGCTATGTAGTTGCGCAGCAAACTCTGCTTGCGCGTGCAGGATTTTGCGTGACGTCAGTGTAATTCCTAGTTCGGCTAGTTTTATTCATCACCATCATTTGTAGCCTAGTTCCACCCACTGCCGAGCACCTACAGGCCCCCTCCCTCTAGTGCCATGCTTCCCTGATCAGGCCTTCTCTGCGATTTGCTGTAGGTCTTCCACCCACCTGGCTATTAGTCTGTCTTAATTGCCACACAATGTTAAGAAAACTATTCTGGAATTATAGACATAACGTATTTTTGAAATGTGATAAAAATACATGAGGAGAATTTTCTTAAAAAGGTTGGAATGGAAATCAAAAAGTTTTTAACCGTAGCGGATTTACGCTACAGTATATAAATTATAATCATTAAGTATCAATACAACCCTGTAAGTTCATTTAATCCCATTTATTTCATGAAAAAATAATTGAATGCGATTAAATGAACTTATACCCTATAAGTTCATTTAACCCCTTAAAATATTTTTTGATGATTTTAATGTCTATGCCCTCTAAATTCATTTAATCCCATTTAAAAACTATTTCATGATAAAATCATTCAGTGGGATTAAATGAACTTAGGTATACGGTTGTGTTGTTGATTTCAATTATTATAATTATTTAAAGCAGTATTTGTTACGGTCCCGAAACTAATATTTTAATCAACATATAACCTGACCTTGACCTGCGAATTGCAAAAAACTTTAGCGCCTATTTGGCGCATCCTGTTTTCAAGCTTCAAGAGTTAATCCTACGATATGTGTATACCAAACACTAATCGAATTTGTACAATCACCTTCGACTTAGCAGCACTAATGGCAAATGTAAAAGAATGCGAAAAACATAGAAAAATTACTGTAAAAATTTATACGATTACTGTCGACAGTAATCGGTTAATAATCGTTAATCGATTTGATTACTTGTCTGACATTAATTGTTTGTAACTTCGTTTTTTATTTTTGCTTTTTGTTTGGTGCTATCGGCAGGACTGGTTGGTAGGACTTAGGGCTGCGGGGTTTAAATTAATGTAAGTTTTATAATTATATAATTTAAATAATTAATTATATTTTGTTTCAAAATAAGATAGGTCCTTGAGATTTCTTTTCTTATTTTTTCAAGCCCTATTTTTGTTCTTGCTTGACTCTTCTGCTGAAATACCCTGGCTATCTTAATAGTTTTTAGGATTTATTAAAACTTAGTAAGTGAATATATTAATTTAAATACAATATAAAAAACAAAAGGATATTTATTTATTTATTCGTAGGTACATAAATATAATTATGAATTAAAATCGGTATTTCGGTTATCGGTATTTAAAACTACACGGATGCGTTTTAAAAATCTGTATCTATAATATTATCTAAAACATAAAATCAGTTAAGGGGGAAGCACCCAGGTAGCCCACAAGATTCAAATTTTCTTAAGTTTATTTCCAATTTGCAGGTCATTTAATGGGATTAAATGAACTTAGAGGGTTGTATTGATGATTTGAATGATTATAATTCTGTAAAACCATATTTGGTACGGTTTTTTTTTTTTTGAGGGTGGGAATTCATCAAATAACTTCTTCCGGTCATGGTGGAGCAGGAAGGCGTGTCAGACTTTTACTGACTAAAACCCACCCGTGTTCCCTCAGTTGCCCGGGGCGACGATATCTCTTTCGAACAACCCGCACTCCTAGCAAACATCGGCCCTTGCGGATCCCACCAGTTGGTGCTAACATCTCTTTGAGGCGCGCGTGGAACACAACGTACCGTCGATCCGGGCTTGGTCCTTACCGGACAGCGAGCTACCCATTACTCGCCGTCCGCAAGCCCGCGCCTACGGTGGCCGGGAATCAGCCTGGGATTCCCGACGCCCGGGGCTTCTCCTGCAGCGAATAAGGCCGTGAGGGGGCATATACTGCCTCTCCCTCACGTGTGCCGCCTCCCTCTTCGCGAGCATTACTGCATGCACTCTCACTCCGTACCATGGTCTGGACCAGGGCCGGACGCGAGAGATCGCCGCCGCCGATCGCCTCAACGAGGACACAGCGGTGCTCCGCCCAACCCGGGCAGACCTCCACCGTATGCTCCACCGTGTCCTCAGGGCGATCTTCACAGTGGAAACACCCGGGCGTTTCCTCCCGCTTTATCCGAAACAGGAACCTCCCGAAACAACCGTGTCCGGTGAGGACCTGCGTCAGGCGGAAGGTGGGGATGCCGTGGCGCCTCTCAAGCCACTCCTCAAAGAGGGGACTTACCGCCGCAATTGTGACTTCCTTATAATGTCAATCAACGGAGTTGACAAAACTTATTTATTTCTTGTAAAACGATGTTTACAAACGGATACAGTTTAACAGTTAAAAAAACAACCTCTAGGGGAATTCCATTAGATTATTCATGAATATAATTACGCGTTAATGACGACTATGAACGAATGGCATGACCGATGACGCTAGATGACTCGATGACAATTGTGCAAGTTTCGTCTTCTTCCATGGTGTTAAGCAGAAACAATACAACATGTAATATAATTAACGCAAGACCTCATATATCTCAATTGAGTTATATTGAGTTAAAAGTATAATACAATGACCAAAAACTTTTTTTTTAAACCTAACTGATATTATTTAAAAAATCGTGTTGACATAAGCATTACTTTATGCTTTTATGTTTTGAAGTAAGATTGAATTTTCTTTGGCTCAATCGGCGGTAGGTACGACAAAATACACTCGAGAGCAATGAATCCGGGTCACTTAAAGAATGTTAAAAATCTCGGAAACTAAAAATGATAGGTTAATGCAATAAATTGTATTTAATAGACAATGTAATACTCCTTAAATGAAAGTAAAAAAAATATGAGTCACCATACATTTTATTAACACAAAATTACATAAAGAAAAAAACTGCTGATCTCTCCTTAAAACAAAAATAGGAAACATGACATTTTTGAACTTTATTACGATTTTCTTGAATTTTAATACTTCGTATTGCCTCCTCGTGCTTCCATTACTGCGTTTACGCGGTTTGGCATGCTGTACACCAAGTTCCTTATACGATTTTGGGGAATATTCTCCCATTCCTCTGTGAGAGCAATTTTGAGCTCACGAAGCGTGATTGGGGGAGGGTTTCGTTGTTTTACGCATCTGCCTAGCTCGTCCCAAGCATGCTCGATCGGGTTGATATCCGGGCTGCGCGCTGGCCACTCCATACGAGTAATGTTCATCTCTTGAAGGTAGTCATTCACAATCCTACCTGTATGAGGTCGGGCATTGTCATGCATAAATATAGCATCCTCACCTAAATTGACCATAAATGGACCAACGTGATCATTGAGGATTTCTTCCACATATCTTACGCTAGTTAAAGAGCCGTTTTCTATGATCACCAGCTCTGTGCGACTTTCAGAAGAAATTCCGGCCCACACAAGTACAGACCCACCACCGTAGGCTACTTTTTCTTCGATGCATGCTTGCTTGAATCTTTCCCCTGGTCTTCGATACACTCTGTGTCTTCCATCGTGCTTGTAGAGCATAAATTTTGATTCGTCGGAGAACATAACTTTTGACCAATCTTCAATACTCCAATTTACGTGGCTCTGGGCATATCTTAGTCTTGAAATACGATGCCCACGCTCCAGTTTAGGGCCGTTTGCAGGTCTAAGGGGTTTTAAGTTAGATTCAGCAAGCCGACGTCTTACTGTCCATGCACTTGGGTTACTTCCTCCGAGGCGTCGAAACTGATTTGTGAGTTCAGTTCCTGTGAGAAAGCGATTTCGAAGCATGGTGTTCACCAAGTATCGGTCTTCTCGTGCTGTGGTACACCTGGTTCTGCCCGTTCCTGGTCTGCGTAGGTTAGAACCAGTTTCTTCGTAACGTCGGAGAACTCTTTGTACTGTTGACAGCGACACACCGACAGTCCTGGCTGTATCGCGCTGACTCCGGCCGGTTTCCAGCATTGTAAGTATTCTGGTGCATTCTTCAGGCGTAAGCGACATAATTTCAGCTTGAATAATGAATATAGAGCACTATCAACATGGTTTATGTACCCACATAAATGACAGATTACAAACAAAAGCAAAACCAAATGCTGTAATTTCGTAGTTCCATCTTCGAAAGTGGCCCTTTTTCAAATTAGATTTTTTTATGATATAACTTTACAATAACTATGAAGTTTTAATACCTTCATTTAAGGAGTATTACATTGTCTATTAAATACAATTTATTGCATTAACCTAGCATTTTTAGTTTCCGAGATTTTTAGGATTCTTTAAGTGACCCGGATTCATTGCTCTCGAGTGTACATAATTTTCGAAACAAAAAACGCATATTTAAAGTTACTGAAATCAATTCATTAGTCAATTATGAACAAACTACTTATAAGACTTGCGTCTATTCTGTAACACCTTCTATAGAGTGTTACCATTGCATGGGTGCTTTTATAATTTACCGTGGCACGGCACGGTACGGCACGTTTTTATCGTCACGGTAAAGTAGGAAAGCAAAATGTATGCATTTGTATGCAAACGCTTTTAATTTACCGTCCACGGCAACGGGACGCCGTGAACAGCAACGATCTACCGTGTTGTTGCCGTAGCATACTGCGCTCCCTATCAAATCGTCGCGGCATTGTTGAGAGTGTAGTGTGTGCGTACAAGAAATTTGTATGTGTGCGTGCGTAGCCAAGAGGCGCGGGTGCGAGTGCTTCTTCAGGAGGTAGCGATACGTGTGTTCGGCGAGCTTTTAAATCATTACTCAGATGAGAAAGTATGTAATAAAACGATTTTGTTGACATCCGAAAATAATTGAAAAACTTGTTTGGGTCTTCCTTGAGCTTATCAAATAGCGTGTAGTATTATGACCCTTCTAAATATTTTACTTTTAAAAGCGGATGTTGCCAATACTTTCTAGTAATATGTCTTTTTTTACGTCTTAAATATAACAAATAGAGCAAAAGTAGTCGCTGTCTCTTCGAGAACATGTCTGCACTTTAAAGACGCGCAAAGCGTAATAATTTCACGGCGAATTATAAAATCACCCTACGGCACGGCATGCCGTCCACTGCCACAAAACTTCTATCTCGTCCACGGTAATATCGTGCCGTGCCGTGAAACGGCAAATTATAAAAGCACCCCATGGATTCAGTACCTACATATTTCTGGTCGCTACTGGTTTTTTTTTCGATTATTTAACAAAATGGCTGTTACATTTCGACTGCGTAGATTAAAACTGTTTTTTTTTTAATATAACCGACCAAAAATTTCCAGGGGGGTCCAGAATTAAGTACCTACCATAGTAGAAGTAGAGGTGATTTCCATGTCGCCCTGAATACTTAATCTTGATAATTCTAGCAATAATATATACGCAGCTCCATTATGTGGATAATACCCCTCCAAAAGACACGTGCGTTCAAATCCGTGCTAGGCCCAAGCACGGCATTTTGCAAAAACATTTTATTATAATTACTGTACTGTTTTACTGAATATGCTTAACATTTACGGTAAGTTACTAAACGTCTAATTAGACGAGAGTTTTCAAGACCACTTACCGTTCATAATATTGGAGGTTCGAATCCTAGGCACGACATGGTCTTTTTATCCTGCATTTTTTTATTTTTATTTAAAGTGTTTGTCTATTTTGGTTTAGTTATATTTATAAAGTGAGATCCATAAAACGCAAAATACAAGAAAAAGTAGAATTGCATCAAAAATAATAAAAAACAAGTACTAACGACTGTGCACGTTTTATTTTTTGGAGATCCGTAAAAAATAATATATAAGTATTAACCATCCTTCGCCCAAACAAAAAGAAAAAATATTACTAGGGGTGTTTTTTTTTTTGTTCCAATAATAATCAATATCTTCACCCAAAACGTGGGTAAAAGTATTGCTAGCCAGCTAAATTGACCCTGTAGAATCAAATGTCAAAGTGCCAAATGCAAAAATACAATATTTAGTATGTAAAAAACTCGCGGCACGCTGTTAACAACTTTTTGTGACAAGACGAGTGTTATTTGAGCGTGTATCAAAATATTTTATTTCACACCAACCTGCATGGGCACTTATGAAACGTCAGAAACTAGGTGCACGGTTCCAATTTGTCGCTTCCTATAGAGAAGAGCCGGCAGGAAACTCCACGGTTACTCTTTTAAAAATAATTGGCTTTTACAATGTTTTCAAATGACTGTGATAATAGGTATGGGAGGACAGTGCAGGCCTGTCAATAAGTACCAGGTACTTAGAGGAATGAAAATACAGAATAGAAAATCGTCTACAAATCTTGTCTCTAATCGTCTACAAATCTTGTCTCTAATCTCCTATAAAAAATTAACCTATTTGAACCAAGTGACATGATTTCCATGACAATATTCGACGATAGTCGAAATTAAAATTGATGTATAATGTCAAATAATGACGAGAATATGTCAGACATTGTAAAAACATGTGTAAATAGTATCGTCAGTCAGACTTTTTGGACATGATTTTGTAAAAACCACAAGAAGTCATACGTGTATGGATGAATTAAAAAAAAAATGTTTTATTTTATCTGGAGTAACTTTTGTTCGATACTGTGCATCTTGAGGTTTTTGTACAGACCTATATCAATGCTTAATATCTTATTTTCTGCTTATTTCTTACTTCCTCTAACTCTATTGTTTTTAGGGTTCCGTTAACCTGGAGACGTAAAAGAAGGCGACATTGTCCACCCGTATGTGTGTGTGAATATCAAGATCGATTTTCTGAGGAACATCAGGAGGTATTCACTTGAAACTTATACATACCATCACGCTTTGCACAGGCTAAAGCACTATGTAAAACAATTCCTACAGGCTTCCCTTCGGGGATTGGCGTCGGCAACTCTGTCGCTATTAAAAAATGCCACGTCAATAATAGGTGGCTACTATTGTCCAAAAATATAGTTACCAAACAACAAAAACACTTATTTTTAGCTTTGTATTACAACAAAAAAAGTATTCTAAATTAACCCGGCGCTAAAACATCATAATAGGGAACTAAAAATTCGTACAACAGCGATCCCGTCACTTTATGTCACGCTTGATATGGACGAGAGCAAGCCGGGTTATGATAGAGACAGAAATAGAAAAATGCGTCATTTGGTGATAGTCAGTAAGTTAAAGCCGACTACGCTTCGGCTTCTCTCTTAGAAAAATTTAAACCTCGCCGCTGACGCCTTGTTTCCCTGAAGGTCGCGATTTAAGTCCCTTGTAAAAGAGGGTGAACCTATTGCCATTAACCGAGCACATATCTAGACTTCGGGCTGCTGCTGACGAATTACCTACAGATCATCATCATCATCATCATTTCAGCCGAAGAACGTCCACTGCTGGACATAGGCCTCCCCCAAGCTCCGCCACTTCGACCGGTTCTGTGCTTCCCGCATCCAGCGGACTCCTGCGGCCCTCACAAGGTCATCGGTCCACCTTGTGGGAGGCCTTCCAACTTTACGTCTTCCGGTGCGCGGTCGCCACTCCAGAACTTTTCGACCCCATCGGCCATCTGTTCTGCGTGCAATGTGCCCTGCCCACTGCCACTTAAGTTTGGCAATTCTTCGGGCTATGTCGGTTACCTTGGTTCTTCTGCGGATCTCCTCATTCCTGATTCGATCACGCAGGGAAACTCCAAGCATAGCCCTCTCCATTGCCCTTTGGGTGACTTTAAGCCTTTTTATGAGGCCCATTGTGAGCGACCACGTTTCGGTTCCATATGTCATCACTGACAACACACACTGATACAGATAGAAAACCTAATAACACCTTGCCCGACCTGGGAATTGAATTAATGACCTCAAGCACAGCAGTATCCCTTGCGACCACTACACCAACGAGGCAGTCAATCGATATTAATCCCGACTAATATTGTAAATGCGAAAGTAACTCTGTCTGACTGTCTGTTACGCTTTCACGTCTAAACCGCTGAACTGATCGTCATGAAAGGAGATGTTCCAAAATGTATGGAGCCTCGGCCAGGTCCTTGGAAATTCATTTAAAATAGTTCTAAACTGTCCAATTACTTTAAAATGGCTTGGTTTGCTGGTAAACACAAGAAATTACACTGGAAATTGCAACACACGACAAAAACCCGTCATGGCGGTAAGCTGTCATTTTGATTGATTAATGACGTTTGACATGTTTATTTCTGTGGAGGTTGAAGCATAAGGTAAACAGATGGGAGAGAAACGGTATTAAATCCAAAAAAACGAAGGCGAGGTTGTTAAAAAGAACTCCAGAAACTCAAAACAAAACGAACACAATCACGACCGACGATGAGACGAAAGTGACTGACACTGTTGTGACAGCTAACAGTTCTCTTTCTATGATTTATGGTTTACTGTCATTGTTTTGCACAGAGTAACTAAATCGGCGAGACGCCCCATGTTGAAACTCGATAAAAATAATTGATAAATATCAATTCACTACCACAACAGTATACATTTAATTGAATTATCCGTATTTTTGCCGAATTCTACGGATTTTTCTCTTTTTTTTTGAGTTACTGTACATAGACCTGGCCCAGTTTGAACCATCTCCTTTGGCAAAGATATAGCCTGGGATATGGAGAAGGACATAGGCTATACTTTTTAAGCGATAACCGCCATCCACGAGGGTGAAGTCACGGGCAAAATCTAGTATTAAATACTAAGGTCAACCATCTCCATTGTTTTTTGAAGCAACCAATGATTACTATTCAATTAAATTAATTTCAAAATACGTCAGAACATCATTTCGGTAGATAAGTCTTACTGAATCAAGGTACTTCCCGGTGACGTAGTTTTAAGTTTTAACCACTTTATTGTACTTAAAACAGGTTTCATAACCTATCCAACAAAGTCATCTGCATTTATGATTCGTGTTCTTTTTACACGCTTTATATTAGATTCACTTGTATGTTTGTTTGTTTGTATGTGACCGACTCCTTAGAGCGCCACTTTAAACGGTCAGATTTCATTGAAACTTTGTAAACTTGTCGAGGACCGATGACAATTCAATAATTGAAAAAAAAAATTGAGAAAAAAAAATCACGTTTTTGTAGTTAGCAGAACTAAAGAATAGAAAATAAATAATAGTTTAAAAAACAAAAAAAAACACGCTTTATAAACCAAACTAAAAAAGGAGAAAATAATTTAATTCAATTAAAAAGCGTGGGGTGCTTGACATTAATTGATTATAAAAATACCTCAAAAAGCACCCCACGCTTTTTAATTGAATTAAATTATTTTCTCCTTTTTAGTTTGGTTTTTAAAGCGTGTTTTTTAGTTTTTTAAACTATTTTTTTTTTCAAAAACCTTTACAGGGAATGTAATTTCTAGAGTTGTATTGATGTTTTAAATGATTTTAATTTAGTAATTATTTTATCACTAGCTTTTATTCCTCAGGAAAAAAGTATCCTATGTGTTAATCTTGGTTATAAACTATCTGTATGCCAAATTTCATCGCAATCCGTTCAGCAGTTTCTGCGTGATTGAGTAACAAACATACAAAAAATCATATTTATAATATTGATGAGTAGGATAATTTATTGTCGCGTATTGAATTTTAATCATTAAGCAACGTAGAATAGCGTTGTAATTTGGTAAAAAAAAGGGATATTGTAGGCTACGTTGATCAAACCTGCTTAAGTTCAGGGGGCCTACTCTCTAACTTCGCCAACAAAGATATGTGGGCCCGTCCTAAAGATGTTCGAAACTTTGAAGTAAATTAACTTTTTCGTCGTCCGTGTATCTCGCCACCGGATGACCGACATCTCGACTTCCAGACCTTGGACGATACTCTGTCTCAGCCTTACTCCGCCTGTCATCACTGCGCCTTGCCAGGTGTCCTCCCCACTGGTACATTACAGTTCCATAATACGCTTTCCGATATCGAAGACCTTCGTACGTCTTCGTATCTCGACGTTTGGAACTTGGTCTATTAGCCTGATGCCAAGAATGGAACGCTACATGGCTTTCTGTGCAACTCTCAGTCTGTACACAGCATACTGTGTGCTGAGCGTATTTATTAGTTGGTTAATACAAAAAAGCCTATTTATTTTAATAATTACAACCTCATTCATAACCAGTAAGTAACAGGAAAACGGTCAGCAAATCAATAATGACCTAGCATTCTAGCACATACTTAGTTGATTCAGTGTAATCCGCATTAAAAAAAAACTCCCGGATGTCGAACTTCACAAAAAAAAATTTGAATTTTCCGCTGTGTTAAAAAAGAAATACATAGTTACAATCTGTGTTTTTTCGCCGTTGAGTCTGTAGTCAATAAATTCGTCCCTAAATTATAATCGTTCCGATCCAGCCCGTCCCTTGTTCTTCCAGCGACGCCCGAAGCCGAGGTCCCTACCCCACAGGGAGTGCCCTTAGCGTGTAGTCGCTTTAGTTTTAAGTTTTTAAGCCCAGGCACGTCCGCCTAAGGCCCATAGTATCCTCATCTCCCGTCTGAATGCTAAAGCACGACTGCCGCCCGCGCCCGCTCAGGGCACCTCTGAGCCTTTATCTCAAAATGGGGATATTCCTTGGCCAATGTTGATTAATTTACAATTGTGCTCTAGCGATTCTGTGGTACCTCTAACTATCTATTTTTCAGTGTATTTTTTTTTTTCAAATAACGAAGCCGTTTAGTAGGATTATGGAATAGAAGCCAAAATATTGCGTGTTGGAAAATATTTTTTTACAGCAAAAGTATTAACCATACAAAAAAAGTGCCCTCGGTAAAATGATCTATATGAATCTATAGCAAAATCATATATTTTTCAAATCTTCAAGACAACCCGTTAATGAGCAGTACGGTTCATAAAGTGACCGTGTTACGCTACCAAACGGGACTTAGGCCCTTAAGTAGCTGAGCACCTCAAAGATTGACCTGCGAGATGTCATTGCCGAGAGAAAAAGATTTCTTTTTTCGAATACCTATTATAATCTAGAATCTTCGGATTGACCTATTCGGGAACTATCTTTTGGAAAGTCCTCTTTTATGGCGAATTTCACCAAAGAACACGGGTTAGGACATGGGACACTTAGAAACGGACTCAGAACGAACTCAGAAACGTGGTCGCTCACAATGGGCCTTAACAGAAGGTTTAAAGTCACCCAAAGGGCAATGGAGAGGGCTATGCTCGGAGTTTCCCTGCGCTATCGAATCAGAAATGAACAGATCCGCAGGAGAACCAAGGTAACCGACATAGCCCGAAGAATTACCAAACTTAAGTGGCAGGTGGGCAGGGCACATTGCTCGCAGAACAGATGGCCGATGGGGCCGAAAGGTTCTGGAGTGGCGAACGCGTACCGGAAAACGTAGAGTGGGAAGACCTCCCACAAGGTGGATCGATGACCTTGTGAAGGCCGCGGGAATCCGCTGGATGTGGGAAGCACAAGACCGGTCGAAGTGGAAGAGCCTGAGGAAGGCCTATGTCCAGCAGTGGACGTCTTTCGGCTGAAATGATGATGATGACACTCAGCATCCCGTTAACGTGTTCCCGTGGGACAATTTCCGATCTAATCGGGAGCGATTTACCTAATTATGCTTCTCAATTTTGCCTATCCAGGATGTTTAAACTCAGTAATGAAGTATGCTAACAATATCTCTAGATAATTAGGTACACTGTTTCATAGATAATGCAATACCTACGCGGTCAAAATGTATGGAACAGCTGTATTTTTTTTGTATAACTGACGAAAAATTTCTGCGCTGGGGGGTCTAGAATGATATACTGAATTCATGTTGTGCACTGCAAGTGTGTTTGCGCACTGAATAAAAACTTTTCCTGTATATAAAAGGTGAAACTGACTGACGAACTGGAAAGGAACATGAAATTTTGCCCACGGCTTCTTTTTATAATGTAGGACACCACTAAAGACAGGGTTTTTGGAAATGCAACTTTTAAGGGGCTCAAAAGAGGGGATTCATTTGTATGAAAAATCGAACTCTTTGAATTACTAATCTTCAAGCTTAACACGAATAGGTACCTACCTACTTATCTAAGTAAACCATAAAAGTTCGTATTTTTTTTAATACCCCGTAAAGGGTTGTTAAAATTTGTAGGGAAAAATACGAAATCTACACGGACGCAGTCGCGGGAGTAGTCCTAGTATCCTATATATAAATAAACAAACAAAAATACAAGTTCTTTAGTTGTCTTAAGCAATTAGAAACTAGTTTCAAACAAGTTTGATGATGTCATATTTATCATTAAGCATTTTATTCTTACGGTCATGTAGTCATAATGTCGTTATGTTAATATATTATTATATTAGAAAAAAGTATGCCTTCATGGTTTGGTTATGTGAAGACGATGAGAGAAAGGCGACTAACAAAAGGCAGATATCAGTAAAAACACCGAGAAGCGTCCCCTAGAAGGACATAGTGACAGATGTGTTGGTGATGTTTTTCAGAAAGGTCTAATGGGTAGTACTCGCGACCGGCGTCCGTGCGACAAATAATGGTGAATAAATACGGCTTTACAGAATTATACCCATTCATTAAAATCATCAATACACAATACCCTCTAAGTTCATTTAATCCCATTAAATGACTATTTTACTTATTTAATGGAATTAAATGAACTAAGAGAAAAACAGAAAAGAAAATATTTACTGTCCAGCAGCCTTAGCACGAGCACCGATTTGTCGACGGAAGAATAGACATGACTATTAACTAAATGATGTACAATAGGAGAAGATAGCTATATTTTTCTATTAATTATCACAGTTATGCGTTGTAAAGGAATCATAATTTTGTAGATAATCGTATATACTTTGTGGCCGTCGAGTAAGAAGTTTGTTGCCAGTTTGATTTTGACAGTTTGGGAAGAAATATTCTTCTGAAATAGTCTACATTTAAAAGGATCTAGATAAAGATCGTTAGAAACGAAAGGCAAAATGACAGATTGTAGAAGGATATCTACGGTGTGATGTCAAAAATTTAGAAACGAAATGTAACGAAAAGCACTGTCTATTCTTCGTAGAAATAGAAAGCGTCATGCTAAGCCTGAAGGTAATACAGTAAGCATACATAGGTTAACATCAAGTTGAGACGACATATTGAGTAGCTTAAATACTCGTATTATCTACAGATATACATATAATAATCGCCAGTGAACCCCAAACTAGACAGTCAGTCTGTATCTTGGGGTTCAGGATACGAATTCTAGTGTGGAGACTAGAGAGGTGCTTTCAAGTATGGTATTTTATAAGTGTGTGTAAAGTTTGTGTGTGTGTGTGTGTGCTGTGTGTGTGGCGTGTAAAGGTGTGTGTGTAACTGTGTATTTTGTTCCCCATAATTATACTTATACTATCCGGTCAGGGTCGTAATATAAATTGTTCCGAGGCATCATATCCAGTAATATGCAGCATTTTCTTTCGAATGAGTTAGTGTTTTTAATTTCGTAGAGTTTGCAGAGTTTATTGTACGTATAATGAGAGAGTAGGCCGGGGAGCGTCTAGCTAGCAATGAGGTCATGTCAGGTGTTTGGATTCTATAATTTCCTTTGCTTCTTATTGATGATAAATACATACGTGTTACGGTCGTGACTCATAATTTGTTCAACAAACAGGCCTGTAAATTGTAAAAAGTAAGAAAATTCGAATTTCAAGGGCTACTTTCCAAAGTAGCCCATGAAATTCCAGCTTCCACCGTCGGTCACGCACGGTGATTCTAAAGAGCGTGGCCATTTATCACCAATCGAAAATGTCAACAACCTAATTTGATTCCGACGTCGAGACCGAAGCGAGAATAAATGTTTATTAATAACAATAAACATTTGCATCAACTAAATCAAGTGACCTGACCTCAACGACCACTGATAATTATATTATCTAACTAATGTTATGTTTACTTAATAAATATTCATTTTAATATAAGTATTAGGAGAGAATAGACGTGTCTAAGATTGAAGTTAAACGTGAGTTATTTAGCTGTACATGTCTCTTTCGCCACGTAGAAAATCGGAACGAATCGCCGCCATCTTGTTTTTCAAAATTCGAAAACGAACTCGTTTGTTTTAAACTCATCGTGGATTTCAGTTCAAACTTTTCAATTTAAATAAAGTTTAATTTATTTTCCAGATGTACAAAATAATACCCATCCTCGTGCTGGTGGCAGCTGCCCACGGCCAGGGCAATGGGGACCTAGATTCAGTACTCAGCCAGATCTTCGGGCCTGCCCCTGGCACAGGAGCCAACCAAAATCAGGTGTCGACTGCACAACCAATCCAGGACAAGACACATGCTTCGACCATTGTGCCACCGATCCAAACAAACACAGGTAAACATATTACATTGAAAAGTTATTAAGGCCCATAGTATCCTCATCTCCCGTTTGTATGCTAAAGCACGACTGCCGCCCGCGCCCGCGCAGGGCACCTCTGAGCCTTTATCTCAAAATGGGGATTTTCCTTTGATTAATTTACAATTGTGCTTCGGCGATTCTGTGGTACCTCTAACTATCTATTTTTCAGTGTATTTTTTTTCCAAATAACGAAGCCGTTTAGTAGGAGTATGGAATAGAAGCCAAAATATTGCGTGTTGGAAAATATTTTTACAGCAAAAGTATTAACCATACAAAAAAAGTACTTCGGGCAAAATGATCTATATGAATCTATAGCAAAATCATATATTTTTCAAATCTTCAAGACAAGCCGTTAATGAGCAGTAGGGTTCATAAAGTGACCGTGTTACGCTACCAAACGGGACGTAGGCCCTTAAGTTGAAATATCGCTCTCAATCAACTTCCAAACGACATCATCATCATGCCCAGCCCTTTCCCATGTTGAGGTCAGCTGCCAGTCTAACCGGATGTACTTGGCTGATAAATGAAATCTAACATTCATGATCTGGTTACCTAGTGACTGGGTTGTGGAGGTCAGGTAGGCAGTCGGTCTATGTAAAATACTGGTATTCAGCTGCATCCGGTTAGACTGGAAGCTGACTTCAACGAAAAAAAGGGTAGGCAGATTGACAGGTGAAGATCTGGTCAGAGACGTTATAGAGAGTGCATGGCAAGGAATTGTGAGAGCCTTGTCAAGTGTCAAAGGTTAGCAAAGCATTTCTTATTTCTACAACGACTTGATAACAGGATTGACATAAGCTGTTCGGTTGCTTATGTCATCCAATACTATTTATTGTCATTCAATCCAATACTTTTTACTCTTCCATCATCATTTTAACTGATAGAATATTACTTTGTTTAGGCCGTCAGCCGGTCTATTCTGTAAAATTTTCACTGTAAAAACTAACTAACTAATGAAGTAAGCTTGAAGTGAGCTGTCATTCCACTTGATGACAGCTGGAAAAATCAGTTGTTCCATACATTTTTACCGCATAGGTATTGCTCTTTTCTATGAAAAAGCTTGTCTTTTTTTTTGTATTACTGGCGAAAAAATTCTGCTGGGGGGTCTAGAATGATAATACTAAATTCATGGTTACAGTTTGCGCACTGGTTAAAAACTTATCCTGTATATCACTAATTTGTTTGAAAAGCCGGAAAAAAATGCACCCGTTGCCGGCGCGACAATTGCTTTGGTTAAGAAAACACAGCCAAACAAAAGATCACGACGAACGCTTTCTATAAGGACAGCTCCTATATCAGTCTCCTTTACTTCTCTTAAACTTTTACTTGACCCTTCAGGACCCTTCAGCAACTTCTTCACTTCAAATAAGACTGAAAATTCTCTCGTACATTTGAAAGGTTTGTATGGTCTAGCTTCATTTATCTGAGTTCTGGGGGTATCATCGTTTTTCCCTTCATTTCTAATCATCGGGGCTTGCAAAAGTGTGAATGAGGCTGTCAACCTGGCAGTACGTCCGTTTGTACCACAAACACTGTGTACATGTATTTTGCGAAGTAAATAATTAAAACATAATAGGGTATCACACCCATTTTTGAAAATTGTTTTAATTAGATTCTAAAATGCTAATAAACCACAAAAAAACAAAATTTTTATTGAATCGATTACTTAGTTAGTGCCATAAAAATTCATATTTCGCACATAATTTGACGAAAAAGCTGGACGCAGTGGACGCCATATTGGTCTGTGGGTATGACGTCAGTTTGCTGTGTAAGCAAATGCGCTGATAGTTTTTATAATAAATGTTTATAATTAAAAAAAAATAGTTATTACTCTACTTATCATTGGTTTACTGTTCCTGAATGTAAGATATTATTTCAATAAAATAACTTTGGTTACGAAAATAATAAAAGTACAAAGTTGATTAGTTTAAATAGCGGTATGACGTAATAACATGGCGGTTACTATTTCATGGTGTTCAAATACAGATTTAAAAACTGAAATCTATGAATTGATTTTGTTATTTCATGAACTAAACCCAACATTTTCCGACTGCTTTTTGCCTAAGCTGCCTATCTCAATAATATAGATTTTTTCTCATAAAGAGTAAAATACCCTATTCTGTCTTTTGAAGAGTTTGTACCTAAGTAATAACAGGCGGACGGGTCGTATGCTTGCCGCGGTTAGTCACAAATGTTTACCTACTGCACCCTGGGAACGTCATCCGAACGCCGAAAGTACTATTATGAAGGATGTTGCTAATCCATTGCTCCATATTCTGTAAACAAAAAGGGGCCTTACCAAAAGACATCAACGCGCTACTCATCCGTGTGCTCGTTCACACAACCACCAATTTAAATAGACCCCTGCGGTGGCTCATAATCTGATTAAATAAAATAAAAAACTAAGTAACTTGTGAATTGTATCGTCGAGCTATTAGATTATTATTTTTGACGCTTTGACACTCCTATATCTATGTACATATATGGATTGGACTCTATGGATTCTTTTTCCGAAATAAAAATAAATATTATTATTCCTTTAATTCATTTAAACTTACATATAAATTATATTTTTAAATATTCGAACATAAAAAAATTACATATAAACATTTAAAAATATAAAAAAACTTTTTCCAAAAAAAAAACAACCGACTTCCAAAAAAACACTACAAAGTGAAAAATAACTTCAATTTCGGAAGTCGGTGTCTTTGGAGCTGTATTTGAATTTTTTGTCACCGCCTTCCGAAATTGAAGTTATTTTTCACTTTGTAGTGTTTTTTTGGAAGTCGGTTGTTTTTTTTTTGGAAAAAGTTTTTATTTTTCACTTTTTAGTGGTTCACATGTGCTTACCCCTTCACAGCATACCGGCGTGATGTTATGTTATGAACTGGTGTAAGCAATAGACAGACATGAGATTTCAGCAATCCCAGTCCATTTGCTATCATTTATTGAGGAGTTCCGTTGCCTATCTCCAAAGTTCTTCATCAGATCTTCACAAAATTGAAATGAGACCACTCCGAGAAAGTACTCTTCCAAAAAATAGCTAAATCGCTTCGTGTGCCTATAAAATTTGAAGAGTTCTCTCTATTTCTCCAGGTTCCCATCATCAGATCCTGACTTGATGATCATGGGACCACCTGGGAAGTATACCCTTTCAAACAAAAAAAACAAAATCCAAATCGGTCCAGCCATCTTCGAGTAATCGGGGAACATACATAAAAAAAAAAAAAAAAAAACAAAAAAAAAAAAAAAGGTTCCGACGAATTGATAACCTCCTCCTTTTTGAAGTCGGTTAAAAAATAGTAGCCCACCGGTATCGGGAACAGGGTCCAAGCTGCTGAGAGAGGAACCTCCTCACGATACGCGCCGTGTCCAGCAGTACTGCTTTCTGGATCAAGTTCTTGATCCAGCTGCCTAACGAGAGCCTCCTGAGATGTTGGTCGAGGCTCTTGGCTATAATTCTATTGACCGTCACGACTATCGGCACAATGATTGCTGTATCCACATCCCACATGTCAACAACCTTATTATTATTATATACACAGTATACATATAGCTCATGGAAAGCGTTCGGTGACGATGACAGAGTCCATGATTTCTGTTCACCCAAAAAGTGCTCAATGCGCCCAAAGAAGTTTTCACTTCAAAAATATGCTCAACAACTTACATACATAATACAATGAATGTCGTAGAACTGTCAAAATGAAAGCCATTACTACTTTTAAAGTGTTACGGAATTACCCCGCTGTTTCCGTCACGCGAGTACATAATATGCGCCAAAACTTCTCTCTGCAAGTCGGCATGGTCTAAATCAAAAACAAAATTACAACATTTATTCAAACTAGGCTGAGAGTCAGCACTTTTTGAACGTCAAAATTACATAAGACAATCCCCCGGAATGCTTGCCCTTCACCACTTGCTCCTGCTTTAGCTGGAATGATGTGGCGCAGCACTGCTGTCTGTTAAGGTATAAAAGAACTTGCAAGTCTAAGCAAATTCTTTCATTTGTTTTCTCCGCAGTCGCTTTAAGAAGACGCATGTCGCTTGAGCGTGTAGGCCGTCGTAGCCGTAGCCAAGAGGTAACAGGCGAACATTGCCCAGAGTTAACATATCCATCAATACATACAAAGACAGGTAGGATATCAAGAAAGTCTTTTGTAAAGAGGGGCGTGTTTCTCCAGAGTGTTTTCTGTTTCTCTTTTAAAAGTGAAAACTTCTTTAAGCGTACTTTGCGCTCTTTCTGAATATTGCTCGAATCTGAACCGTCACGTCACGTTTGGGTTGGTCTCGCTGAATCGAGTATACTCGGCTCCAGTCAGTTGGTGTCGCTGAATCGGGTATACTCGCCTCAAGTCGGTCGGTGACGCTGAATCGGGTATACTCGCCTCCAGTCGGTGCGTGACGCTAAATCGGGTATACTCGGCGCTGAATTGCGTATACTCGGTTCCAGTCGTAAATTTTGACTTTAATAAAAGCCTGAAACGTTCCACTGCAAGGCAAAGGCCACCGTACTCTCTTTCCACTTCTTTCGGTTTAAAGCTGCTAAGGACCAGCTCATCCCGCCCTTTGACTTCTATTGCCCTGTTTTTATCTAAATCCTGTCCAGAATAGTCCAGATGAAGGGGAATGCACTAACAGACGATCTATTCTGTAAATGTTACCGTGAAAACTCCGGTGAAGTGAGCTGTCAGAAGTGTCAGTCCCTACCACCAGTTGGAGTGACAGCTTACTTCAAGCTCACTTCTCATAATAATGTGAAGTGAGCTTGTTCACGGTGAAATTTTTACAGAATAGTACTAGTGTTGACAACACTATATTGACAGCTCGCTTCACCTAGGTTCTCATGGTGAGATAGTGCCACGTACTCGCCGTTTTTAAACACGTTACCTTGTATTCCCGATTCCGTATTCAGTTTCTGTGTGTCATTATTTTGGTTCATAATATCTACTTCATTTTTTTATTCGACGTCTTTAAATCATTCGTTTGCCGTGTTTTTTTTCATGTTTTTATTGATTTTATTTTTGGGTGATTTTTTGTTTTGTTTTTATTTTACTCTTTTTGTTGTTGTGTGCAGTTTATACAGGTATTGCTGTTTTGTTAGATTTGACTTTTAGCCTGAACTCATACTTATTTAGCCCCATTGTGACCTGGGATTTGACATAAATTAATCACGGCAGTGGAACCCTCCGTGGGAAACTTAGCCTAACGACGGAAACTGCACGAGCTATGTTTTCCATAAAAAATTACGCAACGTCATTTCGGCTTGATGTATTGTGGTATAGGCAATCTCACTGAATAGACAAAATAATTTAAATGCTTTATACAGTATACATTAAATAGGTGCGGTCAAATTTGAGGATGTGGAAGACACATTGCGTGAAAAAATACGTGCAAACGTTGATTGGACGCATGGCTTGGCGTCGAGTTAACCATGGAATTTGACTTTTAAATTATATTAATATAAGTCTTATTGTCAACAGCAACTGATGAAGACTTGTCATGCAAGATGCCCGATGGCCAGGAGGGTGAATGTGTCAGCTACTACCTCTGCAACGTCGCCAATAACACTGTGATAACTGATGGTATTGGCGTCATTGATATTCGGTAAGTAAAAGTAAACAAATGTCCCTATCAAACCCAATAATTCCAGCACACGAAGTCTTTAAATCTCCAGACTCCAGACTCAGTTATGCCGAAGAGAACCTGCCTAGGTGGAGATTCACAGATGACTCCGGTCTGGAGTGTAAATGTGGTGCTGTCCCAAAAATATAGGGGCACTTAATATCGTGTCCAGCGTGGCCTGATCTGCACGCTACAGGAGTTGATGGACGCTGCTGAAAATGCCAAGTTTGTAGCCAAATTCTGGGCTGACTGTATTTAAATTGCTATCGACACGCTTACAAGAAAATCAAATATCTTTCTTATGGTTCTAAGTCAAGAGTTCTTGTAGCGTATTTGATTTTTCATCATAGTGTTACGCGCTAAATCTAAAGTAATTAGTTACCACTAGCGCTATCTAGTATCGAGTAGCAGAATTAATTGAGTCAAGACCTATCTAGAAATTTCGATACCAGAATCTTCTAGAATTATCAACATCTGTTCAGTCGGGGCCGGTATGTACTCGGACATTCTAGATGCTTCGTTTCTCGAATGTTCTTAGGGCCCTATAAAAGGCCGGAACGGAGCAATACCCGGCAGTATTTATAAAGCAATACAGGCGAGAATATCGTAAGCGATCTTCAAGTGCGATTTAGAGTGATCAGTAGTGAAATTGTGTTTTGTAATTTGTGTGTATAATTAAAGTGTCATTTTTGGTAATTTATATTGGCAGTTTTTAATTGTCACGAACCCCAAGCTCGTAAAAATAGCATAGTATAATCAGTATTTAATGTTCGAATTTTTGGTACTAGGTTCCCTCACGATATTTCCTTCACCGTTTTGAGAGCAGCCTGTTTGGGTTCGAATTTGAAACCTACAACTCGTACGCCACGGCCGTTACCAGTTTGCCACCACTGCTCTGATTAACGCATAGGGTACTTTGAATCCCGGTAGAACGTTCCTGAGAACTATTTTCCGACAAGAACGTGGTCGAAACCGTGGCGAAAAGTTACTTTTAACTATAATCTTACCTCCTCAGAGTCCGTGACGGTCCCTGCGCGTCATACATCGACACCTGTTGCCTGGTACCCGACAAGAGACCCCCAGATCAGCCCGTGAAACCTCTGCCAAAACCTGACGAGCCACAGGTATGGGACATTAAATTTTATACTGTTCAATCGTGACTCTGAAAGCACGTAAAGTTGTTGATTCTGGCTGCACTTCGTGGATCTTTGACATTTGTTACGGGTCGTCAAAAGCCCGACAATCTTACCAAGGGGTGCCGTGTTACCCAGATCTTGGGTTGTGGAGGTCAGATAGGTGGTAGCTCTATGTAAAATACTGGTATTCAGATGTGCCCCTTTAGACTACAAGCCGACCCCAATATAGCTGGGGAAATGCTAGCTAGGCAGATGAGATCTCATCAGCCTAGGCTTCTTCCAATGAATCTTTGACAAATTACCTTAGGGGGCGTCCATTAATTACGTGAGTAAATTTTGGCGATTTTTCGACCCCCACCCCCGCTCTTGCGAGATGTCGTGAGATTTGGCTCGACCCTCCCCCCCTCCCCATAATCTCACGTGAGATATCTCAAATACGTGGTTTTAGTGTAAAAACGTTAATCTGTGCTTATTTGCGTTGGATTTATGCATTGCATTAATGGCTGACTTGGCTGGGCGGTGGCGGTTTAACCATCGAGGAAGTACTGTGCTACTTTGTGGCATTCGCATAACTGCGATAGATATTATTTTGTAAGATTTTGCCATATGGGTGGAAAAACATGTTTCACATGATTTAACCCGGTTATCTCGTAATGTTACATTGTTTCTTTGCGGGAAAAAATATAAATTACGTGATATTTACCAAGAACCCCCCTCTCCCCCACGTGAGATTGAGTGAGATTCGACTCGACCCCCTCCCACCCCTAAACGCCTCACGTAATTAATGGACGCCCCCTTAGTTGATGATGAATGAAATCTGTCGAGATATTAATTCTGTTGATTGTTTTAAAATAGGTGTACAATAACCTCACGGAAGCTTGGGAGCCAGCGGAAGTACGTCATTCTTTTTTTGTGAATCTTCTTCGAGTGTTTTTTGTTTTCAATTTGAGTGAACGAATCTGCGAAATATTTGCACCCTTTTTTACGTGTTGAAATTCGCACAGCTACCTTCAGCCCGAGGTGGGTTGGAGGGTCTGTCAGAGTTCTTTCATACAGTATTCCTTAACTAAAGTCCCTTAACAGTAATTTTACCTCTGAAATTTGCATCAGTGTCATAAAGACAGTGATCTTTATTCTCCGTTTTTATAAGGTTGCTTTTGGATTGCTAACACCGATAAGTCAGCTACAATCTCAATAAGGTTGCTGTTGGGTTCTTGCAGTCAGAGGTTGAATAACTGAAAGGACTGTGCTTCAATTTAGCTAGGGGTGAATGTTCGAACCCTCAGCTAATGGCCCGCTGAATTTAAGTGTGGGCCAGCAAGAATCATTTTGTCTTAACGTGACCAACAGATTTTTGGATTTATCTTATATGCTTTGGGTATTCTTACTGAATTTTTCACTTCCTTTTTATCTATTTCCACTTTTAAAATTTAAGTTTTTTGGGTTTTTAACTCGATCAACCAACCGTGGCTCTACCATCATACATGGGCGCCAGGAGCGAATTGCAAGAGGATGCACATACACCTCCCTGGCTTCAAAATAAAATATAGGTGTAAAATCATAGGGAACTAAAAATAATAATCCGAAAACGCCTATTACAATAATAGATAGCTCAACCTATTCGAGGCAAGATCCAAAAGTTTTCGAGGTCGCTTCGCTCGCTCTTGCGTTCTACAATCTTTTGATTGAAAGTACTGAAATTCCATTTTCGAAAATTAAATCGACCTTAGGCAAGGTGCTAACATTATTGAGCTTGCTTCGCTCGGTCTTGCTGGATACAAGACTGAGTTTATCTTTATTCTTAAGCTTCTTTATTGAAATCGACACAGTTAGTCCTCATTCTGTATGGATGGAGAATGTAAAACCTATCCCATTCGAGGCGAGATGCTAAAATTTGTCGCCAAAGTTATTCCTTCTATGAATGGACAATGGACAAACGATAACCTAACATGTCCGAGGTGAAGAGCAAAAATTATAGAGCTCGCTTTGTGGAGCTGAAAATGAACTGAAAATAAACTTGCTGGTGCCCATACTACTATTTAAATTTCTGGCGCTAAGCAGATATGCTTTGTTCTGATTTGAAGGGTATGCAAGGGCGGATCCGAAGGGGCAGGGACATGCAGACGGCTTAATTAAAATAAAATCAAATCGTCTGAATGGACTGGCCTGCATGCATATCCATCAAGACGTTGATTCAATGAGGAATGCTGAAGAAGCACCTACTATATCTTCAGCAGCAGTGGCGTAACTGTTAAGGTTAAAAGTGGTGCAGTCAGTTCGTAGTCGGGGACAGAAGTCTGTAATGCCAATAATTCGGCATAGAATCGGCGTGAAAATTTCAGAATAACCTATAATGTTAAAAATATATCTGTATCTCTTTCTATTTTTATTGCGTGCGAGTATCGCGTAAGAATCTTCGCTCTAACGAGGATCCCCCAACCGCACGCATTTTTTTTCGTTGCTATTTCTTCATCATCATTATTCCCTCAAGCTCCGCCACTTCGACCGGTTCTGTGCTTCCCGCATCTAGCGCATTCATCGCTCCAACTTGATGCCCTCCAACTCTACGTCTTCTGGTACACGGTCACCACTCCAGAACCTTTCGGCTTCATCGGGCAGCTGTTCTGCGAGCAATTTGCCCTGTCTACTGCCACTTAAGTTTGGCAATTCTTCAGGCAAGGTGTGTTACCTTGGTTCTCCAGCAGATCTCTTCATTCCTGAGCTATAATTATGTCATTGAAAAAGAATGAATACCAAGAACAGCATTGTAGAATTCTAGATTTGGTGACACTTCTCAATTGTCTAGTCCATGTGCCTCTGTCCTGAATTAAATCCTGGAGGGTGTCGGTGCACTGCTAGTAGCTCAGTACAGGTGCATGAGATATTTTAGCTTGATATCTGTCATGGCAGAGGGACTTAAGGCTAACATATAACAACCGTACGGGTCAATCGATTAGGTTAAGCTACGCATGCCGCGGTTGGTCCGTGGATGGGTGACCATCTTTACATACCAAGATCCCTCCGTGCCTCAGAAAGCACGTTAAGCTGGCGGTTCCGGCTTTCATTCGTAGATCTTTGACAGTCGTTACAGGTCGTCACTAGTCTTACCAAGGGGTGTTGTATTACCCAGTAACTGGGTTGTGGAGGTCAGATAGGCTCCATGTAAAACACAGAACCAAGTGTATCTGGTTAGACTGAGAGCAAACCCCAATACAGTTGGGATAAACGCTACGCAGTTGATGATCTGGCATGGCAACACATCTACGATGCCTTTGTTACCTATGAGCATTGCTGCAGTGACCTTATAAAGTCATTTCATTGTTAACCAACAAATAAAACAAAACAATGCGTTTAATAAAAGTTTTATTTTAAACCAGTTTCTACCGATGTTATGGCCAAGATCAAATTACCGTGTCTAAATGTTAACATATTTATTATTATAAAACGTTATTACAATGCGTACTTACGACGCACGGAACGTAATTTAATAGCCCATAGAATTATAAGCGAATCATTGCAATTTATAATTACCCGATTGCACCAGAAGGAGGGTTATGTTTTTCGAGTGTATTTATGTATGTATATTTCTTTGGCACGCTCTGTAGCCTAAACGGCTTGATAGATTTCAGCTTGAGAGGTGCCGTTAGATTCGTCTTAATTGTGAGAGTGACACTGGGTATATCAAAATAAAAAAATGCCCGATTTTTAGCGCCATATTGTGTCTTCGAAAATCTTTTTGTTTCTCTTAACGTTTTGAGTGAGGTATGAAAATAAAGGGTTTCATAAATAGGTATCATTAACGTCAAAAATAATTATGTTAACTATAAACTGTGAAAAAAAAAAACATTTACAAAACCCGACTGCTTAAAAAGTGAACTTTAATTTAAAAAATGGAAACAAGTAACTTGTTTTAAAAGGATGACTATTAGACTGAATACTGAATCATGAAGACCTAGGCAATAAAGGTTTTCATTGTTAAATTTAAGAAGATGCTTCCGACTGCATGAGATTGCTTATAGTGTTCAGTCTAATAGTAGACTAGTCGCCGACTAGTCGGCCATATTTGTAGTCGGCGATTACTAGGCGACTAGTCGGCTAAAACCGCCGACTAGTCGGCCCATTTTTTTACTCGTATTAATATGCTTAAAAATTTAAAATACGGTGATACAAATGAAATTGAAATCTTTACTGTACCTAATAATTATTTTTATTATAAAAAAACAGTTTTACAGTTTACTTTCAGTGCAATCTAGAATAGGATAGTAAAAAACGCCGGCTCGCACATAAACCATAATAGAATAATGCAAAGCAAATAAAAACATCCTGACAATTCAGATCGCCGCGTCGGGTGCTGCGAACCTACGAACCGAAAGCGTAGTCACGAACATTACCGATGTCATCCGAACTCAACCGAAAGCAATGATCGGCTTGGCCGACTAGTCGCCCAAAGTCATAGTCGGCCCATCTCTACTTTGAACGCCCAGTGTACAGCCTAGCACTAGCATTGAGAACCCAAACGACTGCATCGCAACGTGTCAAAAAATACAATGTTTGATATTTTTTCTGATTGTCATCTCTCGGCGCTAAGCAGTGTGTTAAAAATACAGTGCGCAGTAAAAAATCACCGCTAAAATAACTATGCTGCCTTCGCCGTTATTAATGGTGCTCTTACACGGGCAATTTTTTGAGCAACTATTGCTCGGCAACACTAATGGATCAATCTTGATCAATTAAGTGAACCAATCTGCAGCAACAATAATAAAATGCTGCTCTAATTGCTCCATATATTTCACATTTCTCAATGTCGCCAATAATAGTTGCCGAATATCCAATCGGTTTGGAAATTTTTAGTAAATTTTCTTTCCATCTCGTTTGTACGTATAACTACATCTCGTTTTTGCGAGAGGAACCGGCCGGCGGTTTTTTAAGTTGCTCCATATTGCATGGTATTGTGTGGCCGTATCTCTGGCAACAGGTTGCTACATGTTGCCATTGCCCTAAATTGCTGGATGTAGTCGTGACGTCATAGTTGACGAGAATTGATAAGGATCGAGCAATTTTAGTTGCTCGTGTAAGTGCACTTTTAGAATACATACGCGTGGAAACTGTTAAACCAATTTGCGGTTAGTTCACGGTCAACTAAACTTAAAATACTTCAAAAGAATGACCTTATACTAACCACATTTTACTTTAAACGACCTTTCAAGCACAATATGCACTTGTGCATTAAGTTTTAATAAATAAATATACAGGGTGATTGGAAGATGGGTGCAAAGCTTTAAGGCGAAGATAGTACAGACAATTTAGAACCATTTAAGCCATGGTTGTCTTAGACGAAGTGTTACCAAATATTTTTAACCAAATTTTTAAGTTTTTTTTCGGAAATTCTCAAAATTTAATGTAAACTGCATAATTATGGCCAAATTGAATGATAAATGAATTCATTTTTTATTTATTTAATTAAAGTAATGTGTAAGCAATCAAGCAAAACATGTTTTAGGCTTCTGTGTCATTAGACATTTTTTTTACAGACATTTAAAGCTCAGAAAAAATAAAAAATTTGTACAATACGTCTTTTAAACCTTATTAAAAAAAAAAAAATTGGTAAGACTTCGTCTAAGACAACCATGGCTTAAATGGTTCTAAATTATCTATACTATCTTCACCTTAAAGCTTTGCACCCATCTTCCAATCACCCTGTATAGTATAGGTAATTAATATTATAAATGCGAAAGTTCCTCTGTCTGTATGTCTACAACCTTTTCACGCCTAAACCACTGAACCGATTGTTATGAAATTTGTTAAATATTCATAAAAATTTGGCCTTGGCCTTGGAAAAGTACGTAGGTTTCTTTTCATCCTGAATGATTAATATTTAAGAGGATGCGCTAAATTAGCCCGCAAAATTCAAAGATTTTTACCTTTTTTACCCGACTGCGCCAGAATATGTATGTATATTTCTTTGGCATGCTCTAAACGGCTAGCTTAAACAGCTTGATCGATTTCTGTTTGAGGTGCCGTTAGATTCGTCTTAATTGTGAGAGTGACACTGGGTATATCAAAATTGAAAAAAACAAATGGCCGATTTTTGGCGCCATATTGAGTCTTCAAAAACTTTTTTTTTTTTCAAAACCTATTGAGTGGGGTATCAAAATAAAGGGTTTCATAAACAGCTCATGAACGTCCAAAATATTTATATTAACAAAAAACTGTGAAAAAAAAAACCAAATCAAAAAACCCGACTGCCTAAAAAGTGAACTTTAATTAAAAGATATGGAAGCAGTCGGGTTTTTTGATGTTGTTTTTTTTTGACAGGCTGTATTTGTTTTTTCCTTTTGAAATAGTCATTCAATGAGATAATTATATTGATTGATAATTTTAATGATTATAATTTCTTACATACCTACGTGTCACGGTCATGAATCATATCACACAACTTGACACACCTGGAAATTGCAAAAAAAAGTAAGTAAATATTGCGTAAACGTAAGAATTTCATGGTATACCCTGGCGCTTTCCCCTTAAACAATTATGAAGTACAAAATACGCAGACGAAGGCGCGGGAAACAGCTAGTCTCACATAAAATACTTACTTAGGTAGTTTTTATGATGTTTTTTTTTGCATTTGCCTTAACAACAGATTCATAATCAAGTGTTGCGGACATAGTGATTACGTAATACATTATACGTATGTCAAACGGTCAGGTGGGGGTCATACAATAAGTTAATGCAGAAGGCTTGTTTCATACAAAAAAGAAGATGTGTGCTTATAATTATAGCCACGCTATAGAAGTGAAATCTTACGACTGGAGCTGAGTACCTTTACGCGATTCAGCGCCAAGGATACGCGATTTAGCGTCACCGACCGGAATACTTAGTAGTTACTTTGTCACCACATCGTAGAAATCCTTCTACAATCTGTCATTTTGTCTTTCGTTTCTAACTATCTTTGTCTAGGTCCGTCTTTATGTAGACTATTTCAGAAGAAAGTTTTCTATTCCAAAATGTAAAAATCACACTGACAGTTGTCGCAGTGACAGAAAAGTTTCTACAGTACTGTCTACACAGAACGTCATTATTGTCTACTCTTCCGTCGACAAAACGGTGCTCGTGCTAAGTCTGCTGATAGGTCGGATTTTTGTTTGATCAGAAATAAGAGGAATTTTGTTGAGTTATGCAAAAACTCAGGAATTATGAGAACGCATAGTGCAAGACAGAGCGTAGCGAATTTGAAAATGTTTGTACCATGTCGGCACCCTAATTGCGTAACTCACGATTAATCATAATCTGTTTCGTTATGAAACAGAGTGCTAAACCATTGCTTCATATGTTCGAAAAAAGTGTCTGCTCAACAACGTTAATAACGCAATGAATAGTGTTGATCTGTCAAAATGAAACCGATTATGATTAATCGTATGTTACGCAATTAGGGTGCAGGTCTATATTACCTAGATATTATTTTGACCATTCAAATGAGTTATTATAGGAGTTACGATTATTGAAACAGAAAGTTACGCAGAAAAACGTAAGAAATTTGATGACAAATAATGCAAGAGCGAGGTAATCGAGCTCGAAAATGATTGCACCATCTCGGTTAAGTTCGGTTTTCTTTTAGCGAAATTAAAAACCGCTAAAAATTGCGCCCCGGGAACAACTCGCCTGCCCAGCCCCTAGCAGGTTGGGTTGGTGTCACTGACACGTCTGTCAACATGACAATGATCTTTATTCTTGTCACGATAAGGTTGCTGTTGGGTTCTTGTCAAAGGTAAAAAAGTTAAATTTAAAAAACCTCCAACCAATGGGTCGGGGGTTTTTTAAATTTAACTTTTTTTTTTTTTCTTTTTTTTCTTTCTTTTTTTCTTTCTTTTTTTTTACTTTTTCTTTTTATTTTTTCTTTTAGAGGTTTTTCACTGGAAAAACCTCTAAAAGTAAACAAATAAAATGTATTCGCCTTTTAAGTTTAATAAGAAGTTGTAGGTACAATCTGTATTATTATGCCTCCAATTAACCTTCTGCAATATTTTTACCCATTAATTATTTTGTGGTATTGACCCCCTTTGTCGCGAAACCGGTTTTTTAAATTGATTTTCGAAGAAAAGCAAATCGATTTTTTCCTCATCTATGGTTAATATTTTGTTGTTAGACAATCAATGCTTAAAGACTCGCTACTTAGTCAAGAAATCAAAATCAAAATATTTTATTTTACTTAATTTTAAACCTACACGGGCACTTATGAAACGTCAGAAGCTAGGTGCACAGTTCCAATTGGTCGTTTCCTATTCAAAAGAACCAGCCAACAGGAAAATGTACGGTTACTCTTTTAAAAATAATTGGCTCTTACAATGTTTTAAAATTCCAGTATTAAGGGGGAAGCGCCAGGGTCTCACGACATTCAAGTTCATATATAATCCTATTGAATGACTTTTTCATGAAATAGTAATTAAATGGGAATATATGAACTCATAAGGGTTGTACTGATAGTTTAAGGCCCTGATAACTTTAAACACGGTCGTTATGAGCGATAATAGTTCTTATTGCAATCCGATACGAGTTAAAATCTGTTGTAATAAATTCGAATAATAAATGAGCAAGCATTGTCGTAAAAATGCAAATAAAATCGTATAAAATTTGATATTAACTATTTAATAATAAATAATCCATCACTGGATGCAGTTTGGCATTTGGAATTTTATGGTATATTTTTAATTATAATAATAATTGTTATTAAAGGATAAACTGGTTTTAAAGATAATTAAGAGGTGACTTTGATGATTTTTTTGATGCATTAAAGTATGTTTAAATATGTTTTGAGTTCCAACAATGTATGCAAAAAAGACTTGAATTTTTTTTTTTTGCTTTCATGATTATTTACGGTTAAAGAGATACACTGGTTTAAAGAACCACCTTTTTGAGCGTTTTGAAGAAATCACCGCCCTAATTGATTATAATTCTGTAAAACCATATTAATTTGTGACGGTCGCGAATCATATTTTTTTTTTGCGAAAATGAATTGAAAGAATTGCGAAAAACTTAAGCAAATTTTAATTTCGCGGAGTACCTTAACGCATCCTTCATAATAGGGTTCCGTAGTTCCACTTTATTCCTGGAATAACGTTTTATTTTTTTTATACTTGGCTGTCACATACTCAGTGGCGTAACTAGGGTGGGGCAGGCAGGGCAAAAACCCTGGGCACCTATCAAAGGGGGGCGCAGTAAGTTGCCAATTATTAAATTAAAAAAATAAAACATCAATAAACCATTTCATACAGTTACCTACCTATATCTTTGAATAATTGTGCAGTACGGGGATGAACGCATTTTTCCAAATCTGCCTATTTCTATTCAAATTCTCTTAAAATTGCAGCATTGCAAGCGATTTTTTAGCAAGTTTAAATTAATACCTTCGTTATTGAAGGCTTTTAATTGGTCAAGAAAGGTTATGCGACCTAGCTTTGCTCAGTATAGACCGAGAAGATAATTTACAAAGGAGCGCGAATGTGATGCGTGCCCTAGGCGCCATTTTCTATTGGTACAACCCTGCACATAACACATTAAGGTGAATGCGCAGTGGTAGAGCGCGAAATTCAAATTTTGTTACGTTTTTTGCAATTTTCAGGTGAGTGTCAGCTTGTTTCTTGATCAAAATATGATTTGCGACTATAACATGTACGCAGTTACAGATTTATAATCACTACAATCAATAATACATCTTTCTAAGTTAGATTTGTTCCATAAGAACAAATTTCTTATGGAAAAGTGCTTTTGGAAGAAATCTAACTTATAAGAGATATATTAGACATTCTAATGACTTAGTTCTGTAAACACGTAGGTACCTGTTATATTCGCAAATCACATTTAGATCAGGATACAACCTGACACTGACCTGAAAATTGCAAAAACGTAAGAAAATTTGAATTTCGCGGTCTACCACTGCGCATTCACCTTAAGGATCTCCGATCTAGATACACCGGAGCATTCTATGCAACTCCATTGGCACATCTTTATATTTTCCTTGATTTAGACGAGGGTTGTTTTTGCCACAAAATAATTATCCAACTTCAACGAGGAGGAGGTTCTAAATTCATCTGTATTTTGTTTTTACACGCTTTATATTAGCTTCACTTGTATGTTTGTTTGTATGTAACCGACTCCTTAGAGCGTGATTTTGACCCACTTTAAACGGTCAGATTTCATTTAAACTTTGTAAACTTATCGAGGACCGATGACAATGCAATAATTTAAAAAAAAGTTGAGAAAAATGAAAAAAGAAAATTTTTTTTCAGAACTATAAAATAGAAAATAAATAATAGTTTAAAAAACTAAAAAACACGCTTTAAAAACCAAACTAAAAAAGGAGAAAATAATTTACTTCAATTAAAAAGCGTGGGGTGCTTGACATTAATTGATTATAAAAATACCTCAAAAAGCACCCCACGCTTTTTAATTGAATTAAATTATTTTCTCCTTTTTTTAGTTTGGTTTTTAAAGCGTGTTTTTTTAGTTTTTTAAACTATTATTTCTATGTATGTTTCACGATATCTTCGGCAATTGTGCATCGATTTCGATTTTTTTTTAAATGAATAGGGTATGCCTCAAGGGTGGCCCCATATAAATTTAATTATCTTTGCTTGGGTTTGGTTAGTTTTTAATAACACGTATTTTTCCCACTTATAATAGTGTATAATGATGATGTTATAATACTCTGTCACTGTTATTTACAGTATAGCAATTACGTACGTATACGAATTTGTGTGGGGTAGGTACCACAGTTTATTGGTGAAAAATAAAAACATTTTTACCAAATAAAAAAAAAACAACCGACATCCAAAAAAAACACTACAATGTAAAAAATGACTTTAATTTCGGAAGCCGGAGGCAAAAAATTCAAATACAAAACCAATGACAGTGACTTCCGAAATTAAAGTAAATTTTTATCACATTGTAGTGTTTTTTTGGCTGTCGCTTGAAGTTTATTGTAAAAAAGTTTTTGTTTTTATTTCATTTTATGCTTTTATCTTGGGTTATCTCGCTCTTGCTTTTCACGATTAAAACTTACATTCTTCCATATCCAAGTCAATGGATGGGTGACCATCTATACATAACAAGACCCCTCCGTGCCTGGAAACCACGTTAAGCCGTTGGTCCCGGCTGTCATTTGTAGATCTTTGACAGTCGTTACGGGTCGTCAGAAGCCCGAAAGTCTGACAACCAGTCTTACCAAAGGGTATCGTGTTACCCAGTACCTAACTCGGTTGTAGAGGCCATAAAGGCAGTCACTCCATGTAAAATGTTGGTACTTAGCTGCATCGTCTAAGACTTGAATTTGACCCCTACATAGGAAAAAGCAAGTCCTTTTATTTTGGTACTTAGCTTTGTTTTATTTTAATTTGCTTGAGTATAGTTTTCATTGTATTTGTTGGCATTATATTGGCATGAATATTTTACATATTATGGCAAATGTGTCTAGTAATTTTAATTATTTTGCATACAGACCTACTGTTGTATAGAATCAAGTTCTTCTAACTTAGCAGATATCTGTGTTGCTGGGGAGTTTGGTGCGCCACTTTTTCTTCCCAGCGAAAGCACTAGGAAGTGGTGAAGGGTGGGCGTTTTGGGGGACTGTCTTATGTAATCTTGACGTTCGAAAAGCACTGATTCTCAGCCTAATTTGAATAAATTACTTTTGATTTTGCTAGGTTCGAGTCTTTTCTCTTCTTTCCTGGCTCTTCTTAGGCTCTTTTTCCTCCTCCATGAATGGAGGGACTGACAAATGTACTTTTTTCTAATGTCTGTGTGTCCTCTCGACAGGTTGGCTGCCGTACGGATACCTGTGTCGAGGTTTTGACTTTTTAATTAATACTTTTCTTTTCTTCTTGAATATCGGGCGTTGTTTCCTTTTCCTATATGCCATGTTTTTGAAGCGTCTTTTGATGTTCTTTTTTTTTTTTTGGGCTTTGGCTTCGCACGGTTTGTGCATTTAGCCAGTGTCAAGTAATTTTTCTTTTCGATCAAGTAAATGGCCCGATATCGGGCACGAAGTTACATAAAAGTCATAGTCGTCTTTAGTCAGTCAAGTCAAAGTTATTGTAAAGCGGTAGCAACTTTACAACAACCTAACATGAGTTTTTGGGGGAACACGAAAAGTCCACGTTAGTCACTTATTTTCACCTTCACTACACTTGTGCACACACATGTAACTAAATTGAATAATTCACTACCAAAATTATACAATTTAATTCGCTATTTCACTAAATTTCATGAAAATGAAAATTCGTGCGACATGTTCCAACCCGATCCCGCCAAAAACTCCTTTTGATGTTCTTCTTGGGTTCTTCTGAAGTCTTGTCATTGACAATTGTGTTTCTATGTGTGTACTGTTTATGTTTACTGACTACAGCCTGATATTTACCTGCAAATATCAAAAAAAAACGTAAGAAAATTTGAATTTTGCGTTCTACCCTGGCGTTTCCCCCTTAACGTGTTTTCTGAGGCATGGAGGGGTGACAGAGTGTAATGGATGGGCACCAATCTACGAACCTACTGCAGTATGCTTAGCTTAACCTTCGATCGACCCGTGTTGCTGTTATTTAGCCACGAGCCCCTGCGTAAACATCTTAATGTTATTTTAACAGCCTTGTTATACCGGTTACGTACATGGTCATACGACCGCTTGACAAACCAGTCTTTTGTAGACCTAGCTTTTTCTGTATTTGACAATATAATCATGTTTTGTGGCTTACAATTTTTTTTTTTTTTTTTGTGATGTGGTCGTTATTTAATTACTAACTTACCAAGCATCTTTGTTGCTCCATGGGAAAAAAACTGGTACGGATAAATGATAAGTGATTTTATTTCTTTAACTAGTATTGTAAAACACTTTTACACGTCAATTATATTTTTAAAACTAGATGAGGTTGGAATTTCCTATCTGACTACTGAAGAAGAAAGAGAAGAATGGCCAAAATAAACTCAGAGGGTTCTTTTAAAGTCCAGACATAATCTGACGTGTCTCGGAAAGTACGTTAAGGCCCATAGTATCCTCATCTCCCGTCTGAATGCTAAAGCACGACTGCCGCCCGCGCCCGCGCAGGGCACCTCTGAGCCATTATCTCAAAATGGGGATATTCCTTGGCAAATGTTGATTAATTTACAATTGTGCTCTAGCGATTCTGTGGTACTTCTAACTATCTATTTTTCAGTCTATTTTTTTTCCAAATAACGAAGTCGTTTAGTAGGAGTATGGAATAGAAGCCAAAATATTGCGTGTTGGAAAATATTTTTTTACAGCAAAGGTATTAACCATACAAAAAAAGTACCCTCAGCAAAATGATCTATTATGAATCTATAGCAAAATCATATATTTTTCAAATCTTCAAGACAAGCCGTTAATGAGCAGTACGGTTCATAAAGTGACCGTGTTACGCTACCAAACGGGACGTAGGCCTTTAAGCCGTTGGTCCCGGCTGTCATTTGTGGATCTTTGACAGTCGTTACGGGTCGTCAGAAGCCCGAAAGTCTAACATCCAGTCTTACCAACCCAGTTACTGGGTATCATATTACCCAGTAACTGGGTTTTGGGGGTCAGATAGGCAATTGCTCCATGTAAAATACTGGTCTTCAGCTGCATCCGCTTAGACTGGAAGCCGACCCTAACATAGTGGGGTAAAGGCTAGGGAGAATAAGATGATGCCACGTGCCATACACCACCAAGCCTGAGCGCACCTTTTGAAATATTTTTATCACTGAATGGACTTGCTCATGACCTCGATCACGCCTGATAGAAACCGATTAACGAGGTCTATGATGGAACGAGCGTCCCCAGAAGATTCCTGTTCACTCTTTTTTTGAAAGTAGACGGGTAAAATGTGGAATGGAACACGCAGACAGGGAGTTCCACATTTTGGCTGTGCGCATAATAAATGTGGAGGAGAAGCGCTGAGTACGACTGGTCCTGGAACTACGTTTGCTGATGGAACCGCATATTCTAGGCGTAAATCGTCTCATAAGTTCTTGTTTTATCTTCCAGAAAGAGGGATGCGGTTGGGCCAACCCTGATGGTGCTGATCTGCGAACCACTGGAGAAGTTAACGGAGAGACGAAATTCGGAGAATTCCCGTGGATGGTGGCCATTCTCAAGTTAGTATTTCATTTATTACAGCAGTTGAGGTATTTCATGACTATCATGTAATAGAGGCCGAGTCTATTGCAATTATCCGGGCACAAAATCAATCACGGCGACATAAAATACTGGTATGTAACGCGCGTACAGGATCCTATACGCGCATACAGAGAACAGAGACGCGCGTAACCGAATATATTAAGCCAATAAAACTACGTTCACATTGACATAAAAAATTCCCGCCGTATTACGTATTACGTCCGCGTAACTGCGTAGCTCCCAAACAAATGGTCGGATTTCAACGCGGTTTTTTAATAACATTATATTACAGCGTACCTGTAGATGGCAGCGAAATATCATCATTGTAAGTACATAATAGTTAGGTGAAGTAAGTATAGAGGGCGGTAATTGTGCACTACGAGTGAAGTTGAATTTCTCTCTTTCTTACACACAGCTGATGTATAGCGTTTTCTCTTTCTCTCGTTCAGGTCTAGTTTTCTGCGGTGCTAATTCTGTTTTTAAAAACTTGCTGTTTGCTATCAGCATATACATATACATGAAACAGCCATACTTTACAAAAAATCGTACCCTGACAGCCATTTTGTTGGGCCCCAGTTATAGGTTATGGGCGCACCGGGAGTTTGCGTGTTCGTTTGATCCCTTGCTGCATCGTTATTACTTTTTTTTTTTTGAGGGTGGGAAATCATCAAGTAACTTCTCCCGCTCTGGGTGGAGCGTTATGCAATTAATATGCAAGATATTTAAGGATTCACTCTATAAATCGTACACTTTAAAAACACTGGATAAGTTTCCTCGAGATAATAAAAAGTTCTCTAAAAAAACAAAATAAACCATACGGCGTAAATACTTCGCGGAAGGTCATCAGTTTTTTTAATAATTTGTTATTATTAAAAAACTGATGACCTGCGAAATAACAACATGTATACGAGAAAATAACGTACCTACACAATTTACATTTCCAAAATGTGTATTAGCGTACGAACCGCCCATTCTAGGCAGAGCCAATTCAATTCAATTAGCGGTAGAAGTTCAGTGCGCTCCTGGGGTCAGACAAAAACTTTGCACACGCGAAAGAGATAGACAAAGTATATTTTGTCTCGTTTACTCTTACTACTGGATCTGGTTCCTTGTCTCATAATTATTAAGTATTATAAATATTTCGTGACTTGTCTATTGCTTGCTATACGCTCGCGCTGTCTATGCTTGCTGCAGTTAAGACATTGGACTTTTGTATAGATTGATACTTGATAGGCTCGCGTTAGACCGTTAAAATACATATTTTACTGATCCTCTAAAAACTTATTGACCTTCTAATGATGCACACTTTTTTTAATATTGAGCCTCTTTTTAACTATCAGACATCAGAATAGATTTTAGTAGGTAGTTATAATAGGTATACAATAAGGGAAGACTGATTGCTATCATCTTAACTAATTACCTACAATAATAATTATTTACACACGTATTACTTACGCCGCGTGCTAATTGTTAGTGATATAGTATTCTTGTATAACTGTTTTTTTTTGCTGTCGACACTTAGGTATAAATGTATGTTACATCAAAAATTATATTTTATGTTGGCTCCGCTATACTGGAAGCGAGTTTGGTTTACTTCGACTATATTAGTCTCAAATAAACCTAGACTCTAAACCCAAGTTTAAGTGTTCTTTGATTTCAATAATTATGTCTTTTGTTCCTATAGGTAGGTTTTATTTTTGTTCCTATTATAAAGATTATAAAGTTAAGTAAAGTAAACTTTACTTAACTTTATAATATTAAAAAAAATACAGTAACGTTGTTAAATAGCAGTCAGTATTAGAGCCACTAAAAATATTTACCAGTAAAAAGGCTTTTATTAATTCATTAAATTAGCATTTACCAATGGCGACAGCCCTAGACATTGATCATTATTTTAAGAAAAATGTTCTAGGTGGCGTTTTGACTTTGCCCACACAATTTTGAAGGACAATAAATATGTTTATTCAACTTATATTTTTATACAATGCTACATTGCCCTGTATTCATATTCTGACATTTAAAAAATAATTATACGCTTTATAATATCGGAAATATTCAAAGTTGGCAAAGTTGCCAGAAGCCTATGATTTTTTGCCCAGCACATAAAAGTTTATTTTTACAAACACACATATTTTTTTCTGGATATTTCTGGTAATGAATATCGAGACATGAACATATAATTTTGTGTGGTACAAATATATTGTGACATACACTAACGCTTTTGAAAATAACTCAATTGATGCAAAAAAAACTGATTTTTAGGGCAAAGTTGCCAGGTTTTACGGTAAGTTTTATAGCTTCGGTTCCAGTTAAATGATATTTATGTACTTACCAAAAACATGTTAGTAGATTTCTTTTCAATTCTTATATTTCTATGTAAAGCTCTAGCTTTAAACAAAATGTTGTGTGTTTTTCCATAAAATGAAAACTAAACATTTCATATCATTAGTAACGATTGTGGTTACAGCAGGACAAATTGAATAAAACGCCATCTATTGCAAAGAGCTCTAAAGAAAATGATTAACAGATAGCTGCTATGACACTACTATACCATTCTATGGGTTCGAAATGAATTAAAAGGCTTCATTTATCTTTTTTGTTGAAAATACTTCATTTATGTGTGTAAATCGATAAGTCAGCATTAAACAAGGAAGTTTTGATTTTTACTAATCTTACTTCAGCCAAAATCTGCCGTTTAACGCTTTTTAGTGTTTGTTAATTTCATAATTGTTACCTATGCTGCCATCTATGATTTTTTTTCAAGACTAATTATATTTTGTTCGAGTTGAGACCCCATGCCTTAATCAAGTAGAGCAATCCCTAACCAGGCATACCTACGCAACTTGACCTTGAACTGACCAATTGCAGCCGCGCATTCTTCCTCGTCCCCCGGCCCGCAGTAGTGAATCATGTTCTTTGAAGAAATCGGGCTATACGCTCTCTAGTGGTTTATTACTCTATGCGTCAGACCAAGCTAACTCGATGTCCATGCTACCCTGTATTTCTTTTTCGGTGTTAAAGTAATATATACTTAGCTAATTGAAATAATTTTGTTTAAAATTTTATTTTAAGGTTTTTTTTCCATGCGGAACGACGTAGGTAAGCAAAATATGTGAATCCATTTTTATTTTATTCCTTTTACGCATCAAATTTTATGCAAAATAAACTATGCTTACGCTATTCTATTCTAAAGTAATTTTTCATTTGATTTGCGATCATCGTCCTAAGACTTCCAGGTTATACTTGTGTGTGGAGAAATACAAAAAAAAACGGATTTTACCTATAGTTTAAAGAAAGAAAGAAAGAAAGAAAAGGTATTTATTGTGACTCGCACAGGAAGATCACATATTAAAATAAACACACAATGGTACAAAAATTATAAAAAACAAATTCCACGAAAGAAAAAACAAAGAAAAAAAAAACAAAGTCCTGCACGAGGCCAAAAGGCTCCTACCTCAGTATGAACGAACGAGGATCGAACCTAATTTTTCTTCATAGGTGATATAACGCCTAGAACGTTCTCACTTCTGGGCCACAGAGCTCCTCTCTGTGGGAGGAACTGAACCACAGATCCACACTGAATGTCACACACGAAATTCTTAGATTATTTCGTTCTATTACAAGCCGGTTGCTTCTTAATGTTTTTCTTCACTGTTTTGAGAGGATAAGCATAATCAGCCTATATATTCCCACTGCTGGGACACAGGCCTCCTCACTGAGAGAGGGAATAGGATGTTATCCATCACGCGGGCCCACTGCGGGTAGATGTCACATGTCATTGATTTTTTGGTTCTAGGACATGTGGGCTTCCTCACAATGTTTTCCTTAACCGTTTTGATAGCAGTGACAGTGGCGAAAGCACCATAGAAGACGATTACTACCGGCTTCCCTTCGGGGATTCGCATCGGCAAATCTATCGCTATTAAAAAATGGCACGTCAATAGTGGCTACTATTGTCAAAAACTATAGTTACACTACGGGTATTAAATTCACCATAACATTCAAACAAAAAAAACGGTTATTTTTAGCTTTGTATTACAACAAAAAAAATGATAAAATAACCCGGCGCCAAAACGTCATAATCGGTAACTAAAAATTCATACGACAGCTGCGATCCCGTTAGGTCACGTGACATCGCTTGATATGGACGCGAGCAAGCCGTTGTACAACGGGGTATGACAGAGACAAATATATAAAAATGCGTCAGCCAGAACGAGATGGAGGAATATTGCACATTTTATTTAGTTTTCAGCTGTTCAATTTGATTGTATTTAATTCTTTACGTTCCTATATTAGTTTTCGAATGATAGTAAGTGTCCTTTATTGATAAGTCAGAAGTTAAAGCCGACTGTGCAGCCACCTATCGGCCAGTCGCAACAACACCCGCGAAGCAATGTCGATTTCGGTGTTAGTTTCATCTGCACCAATAGATGGCACTTTTTATTTGAATTCAAAAGATAGATCGCGGTGTTAAGATTCTCCGCCGATTACATAAAACACCCATGTCATAAGGTTTAGATTATTTATACATATTAATAATAATGTGACCGGGCTAAGGTTTAAAAGGTAGAATAAACATTGGCTAATATAGTTCCCGATGTTTTATTTTTGAAGTCAGCCCGAGATACGCAGGGAACCCATCAGGTAGCATCAATGTGACCCTCACAGTCCGAGGGTTGGCATGACCTATCAGGTATCAGCATAATTATATCAGCTCGCAAGGTGAGCGAGCACCCTCCAAAACACTCACGAAGCCCGAGGGAATAACACCGACTTCGCTTTGGCTTCTCTCATAGAAAATTTGACACCTCACCGCTGAGCAGTGGTGATTAAACTATTTACACGAAGTAAAGATCGTGGGTTTAAACCCACATCTACAACGCGTAAATCAGGGTCGTTACAACTGCTTTCAGCTCTTTCGTTTTAAGAGCAATATTGGTGAAATAAATTACACAATGTAAAGTGCTTATCTGATTTCGAACAAAAAGCGTTCGACACGTAAGTCGGGCCCGTCACCACTGCGCCAATTGCACTGCTCTCTGCAATCTTCCAGGCACAGCACAAAACCTGCTGAAATTATTCTGAATATCTCACCCTTTTACTGTAAAAACTCTCTTGACTGCCATTTTTCTGTCTTCACCACCACATATTCCTCTCTTAACATGGCAGTCTTCTTTTTAGGATCGAGCCAGTCAACGAACATGAGCCAGACGGCATGAAACTCAACGTGTACGTCGGTGGTGGGTCCCTAATCCACCCAAGCGTGGTGCTCACTGCTGCTCACTACGTCGCCAGTGCCAAAGCTCTAAGGATCAGAGCTGGGGAATGGGATACACAGAGCACTAAGGAGATCTATCCTTTCCAAGACAGGGATGTGGCAGAAGTTATAACACATAAAGACTTTAACAAAGGTAAGTCAATAGAAACATAACTGCAGCCAAAAAAAAACTACCTGAACAATGATGTGATAAGGCAACGGTACGGTTTAAAAGATGTAGTGACAACAATTGAAAAAAGTGTGCTTAGACGGTTTGGTCATGTTGAGAGGAATGAAGGACGAATAACAAAAGATAACAGCAAGACAGTTGTGAGTGGAAACGTCTAAGCCACCGCCGCCTCGCGGCCCTAGTGGTCGCAAGCATGTCAATCATAATAAAATAACCAGGCCTGTCGGTATACGAATGCTTAAGCAGACATGTATATTGCACACACATTTCACCAGTTATGTGGAACACGAAGCAGTAAATCTTAATAGAAATACGAAGCATGATAGTTAATACAGCAAGTCCTTCTTTCACGCACGAAAAGAGATAGTTAAGGGCCCAGATAGTCCAAAGAAAGTTTTCTCGCGAATAAGACCCAAAGATTCAAGACCTAATTTATATAAAGGTGTTAACCAAATTTTACCTCTCTTTCAGGCAACCTGTTCTACGATATCGCCATCCTCTTCCTAGCTACGCCAGTAGATTCGGCTCCTAATGTGAGAATGGCTTGTCTACCACAGCCGAAGGTTAAGCAGGAAGACGGCACTCGGTGCTTCGCCACAGGATGGGGCAAAGACGTGTTCGGAAAGGAGGGACGGTATCAAGTTATTTTGAAGAAGGTTGGTGGCATAAAGTACCTATTCTTGAAGTGAAAACTTTTCTGAACAGTGAACGAAACTGAAACGTTACGCTCGAGTCTCCTTGCCGGATCGCCGCCATGGGATCTAGAAGCAAAGGTCCTCGCGCACATCTGGGAGTAGCGCGAGGAGGCCAAACGCCGGGGCGTTACTCCGGTGCCGCGAGAAATCGCGGCATAGCGGACAGAGCTCCGGCGGGATCTCATAGCGACATGGAGAGCGCGATTGTCGCAACCCAGTGCTGGGCACGCCATGATAGCGGCGGTAGTCCCCTCTTTGAGGAGTGGCTTGAGAGGCATCATGGAGTCCTCACCTTCCGCCTGACGCAGGTCCTCACCGGATACAGTTGTTTCGGGAGGTTCCTGTTTCGCATAAGGCGGGAGGAAACGCCCGGGCGTTTCCACTGCGAAGATCGCCCTGAGGACACGGTGGAGCATACGGTGGAGGTCTGCCCGGCTTGGGCGGAGCACCGCCGTGTCCTCGTTGAGGCGATCGGCAGCGGCGATCTCTCGCGTCCGGCCCTGGTCCAGGCCATGGTACGGAGCGAGAGTGCATGGTTAGCCGTCACCTCCTTCTGCAACGCAGTAATGCCCGCGAAGAGGAAGGCGGCGCACGTGAGGGAGAGGCAGTATATGCGCCTTCACGTTTTTAAAGTATTATTTTTTCGGTAATCTTGCCTGCTTTTACGCGATCATAGAAAGAGATGGCGAGGCGACTTGAACGCATAGCGCGAGGGCTGGTTCGAGGTGGTGTGGCGTGGGAAAAGAGTTCATTAATTGCTATTCACAAGCATTTGACAAGCTCTCGTATCGACAATGACACATTTCGATAACCTGATTTGCCTTGCTCCCGACAGCAAACAGCCGTGGGAAGAATAGCGTTCGTCACTATCAAAATGTCAAAATCAAGTCAAAATTAAAGCCATTGGCAATGGCTGTTAGCCTCAACGTCATTCGAGTCCCAAAATATATTTTTAGCAGGTGTTTCATACTCTTGGATAGTTCCAATCCCGACCACATTGTCAGACATAGTTGACCTAATTAGTCTTCTCTTCCAGATCGAGTTACCTGTAGTGAAGCACGACAGATGCCAGTTAGCCCTCCGTAAGACCCGTCTGGGCAGGTTCTTCCAGCTGCACTCCACATTTATGTGTGCTGGTGGTGAGCCTGGCAAGGATACCTGCAAAGGAGACGGTGGATCACCGCTGTCTTGTCCTATTGAGGTAAGAAGAAATAATTTTGTTTTGCCTTGTATTCAATAGAACTCCAAATCATTCCCTTTTTGCTTGTCTAAAAATACCAATGGACACTATCATAATCAATTGGGGGGTTTGTAGCTTGTTAATAACATCCGCATGGGTCGATCGATCAGAACCCTAATTGCGTAACTCACGATTCATCATAATTTGTTTCGTTTTGAAACAGATGTAGCCATCTGTTTCATATGTTCGAAAAATGTGTCTGCCCAGCAACGTAAATAACGCAGCGAATATTGTTGAACTATCAAAATGAAACCGATTATGATTAATCGCGTGTTACGCAATTAGGGTGCTGGTTTAGATATACTTGCCGCGGTTGGTCAGTGGATGAGTGATCTTTAAACACCAAGACCCCTCCGTGCCTCAGAAAGCACGTTAAACCGTTAGTCCCGGCTGTCATTTGTCCAACTTTGAGAATAGTTACGGGTCGTCAGGAGCCAGAAAGTCTGGCAACCAGTCTTAACAAGGGGTATCGTATTACCCAGTTACTGGGTTGTGGAGGTCAGATAGACTGTCACTCCATGTAAAATGCTGGTATTCAGCTGCGTCGGGTACTGGAAGTCGACCCAAACATAGTAGGGAAGAGACTGGGCTTGGTGATATACAGGGTGATTGGAAGATGGGTGCAAAGCTTTAAGGCGAAGATAGTACAGACAATTTAGAACCATTTAAGCCATGGTTGTCTTAGGCGAAGTCTTACCAAATATTTTTAACCAAATTTTTAAGTTTTTTTTCGGAAATTCTCAAAATTTAATGTAAACTGCATAATTATGGCCAAATTGAATGATAAATGAATTCATTTTTTATTTATTTAATTAAAGTAATGTGTAAGCAATCAAGCAAAACATGTTTTAGGCTTCTGTGTCATTAGACATTTTTTTTACAGACATTTAAATCTCAGAAAAAATAAAAAATTTGTACAATACGTTTTTTAAACCTTATTTAAAAAAAAAAAATTGTAAGACTTCGTCTAAGACAACCATGGCTAAAGTGGTTCTAAATTGTCTATACTATCTTCACCTTAAAGCTTTGCACCCATCTTCCAATCACCCTGTATATCGAGTGTAAACAGACACTTAACGAAGCCGAGAGTCACGTGTACTCCCCGTCAATTTATATATTTTTTTATTGTACTGACTGGACTGTACCTGGGAAACTTCTGGTTACGGACATATTGAAGGTCAAAATCCCAACTTTTATTGTTTTTTTTTTACCATAACAAGTTTTTAATTAAAAAACAAATGTTTAAAAACCCTCTTGACCCCTGTACCGTTACATGCACCCAAGCACAATGTTTTGCGTGCGTTATATTGTGAATGCGAACTACCGCAAACACCAAATTTTGACACAAAAAATAAATATCTTTTCGCAGCAAATTTTGTTGTGTGCAGTGTTACTTATTTTGATCTACAGAAAGAGTATTTTGACGGCTATGTGATGTCTTTTTACACGAAGAAAGTAGATGATCAGTAATTTGTGACGCCAACAAACGGTTCCTAATTCAATTTCTTCTCTTCCACAGTACGAAAAAGACCGTTACGTTCAAAGCGGCATCGTCGCGTGGGGCATAGGATGTGGTGAGGACGGAACTCCTGGCGTGTATGTCGATATCTCCGTCCTGAGAGAATGGATCGACGACAAGGTCGTAGGAAAGGGATACGATCCTAAAACTTACACATATTAGGAGAAGATCATTAAAGAGACAGTGGTTTAAATATGTTAGGGAAAGTGTCACTGTTAATGCCTGGTCCTAAGCGCAACGAAATTATAAATAAAAAGATGTACTTATATAAGTAGGTTACTTACCCAACATTCGATCTTCAAAAACGGCACACTAATCGTTCGCCACAGTATAATAATATGTAGAAGACACCAAAGTAAAACGGAATGTCGTAATGCTACCACGTAAAAGTAGGATGGCATGACGAAATTGATCGGGGGCGATAAAGAGACAAGTATAATTATGTTACTTCCGATGACGCCGGCGAAGCTCTGAGTTCAGTTGTGCTACTTGGCGCAGTTTTATCATGCCGCTTGCGAAGCGCGAATAAGCTACAAACCTCTTTTTTAAGTATAATACATTGCCTAGGAGTATCAAATCGTCCGCCATTTTTATTCGATACTCGGCTGCTATTATCTAGCTGTTACAAGCCATCCTAAAATCGTACGTAACTAAAGGTACAGTTTTCTGGATGTGTTCATTTTAAAAGCTTATTAGATCTTGTGCACTCTATGGTAGTTTCCAAACATCAAGTGACAGCAAATGTCAAACTTTAGCATGCGGCCCGGCAAGCTAAGTGCGGCCCGATTTAGTCAATGTGGCCTAACTTGTCACAAAAATGTATTTTTAAACCACTGTCTGGTAAAAACTATAGAATATGCTCAATTTTACTTCTAGCACTGATTTTTGACAATAATAAATTGATAGTGTTGTACCTGTCTATTCATAAATTAAATTGTGATTTCGTCTTCAGATTTTTTTTAACGCGCTTTGACTGTTGCCTTTTACAAAAATTGAAAATGTAGGTTTGTCTCAGTTTGATTAAAATATACTCCCGAACTCCTAAAAGATCTAACGTTTAATGGTCTTGAATTCAAATTCGGAACTATGATGACCCCCAAAATGATATGGCCAGTATGTCAGCTACAAAATTGCGTAAAAACTTTTTCGTTAGCCCATCCTTTTTTGACTTCTATACCTTACAATAAATACACGGTAGCTCGATTAGGAGCCCGGGAGTGTAATAAAACAAACTTAGACATGCCCAAATGACAATTACCTTATGAGATTTTACTTGCGTCTATTGCCTACTCAATGTTTTTAAGAAAAAAAAAATACTTTAAGAATATAATGTTGTTTTATTTGAGTTGTTTTTGCCATCCCAAACCCCTTCCAAGGTCGCTCAGCGCGCTATGGAGCGAACTATGCTCGGAGATTCTTAGAAGTATAAAATCAGACTTGAAATTATTCAGATTCTTCCCATGGGGTTAGGCAGAAACGCCAAACGCCACCTGTACTGCTACGATTCTTATATTATACTCCTTTACGTTCATACTTCTGGTCATAAACGCACTCTGGTTGTAAGTAGTACGCACCTGACCATTCTAAAGAAGTACCTACCAGGTTGTCATAATTCGGTAGGAGGTGCACACCTAACAGTGTGTCAGCTAGTAAACGGGTCTGCCTTTGAAGTAGACATGGGTAGCTCGTGAGCGAGTGATAGAAAAGAGCTAGCTCTTTTTGATGGACGTCGCTCTCGCTCACTCACTCGTTCGCTAAGTAGCTCACTAGCTCAGTTAGCTCTTAGACTCTCAGTACTTCAGCGAGACACCGATGATCGACCGAACTCAGCGGCCGAACGGCTCATTCGGTTCGCTTCGGAATATTTCAGTTGTTTATTTTTTTGCGTATTTACGTAAAGTCATAACATTATATAAACTAACAGAAAAACTTATTTAATTAACTCCAAACTTCCAAAGAGCTATTGATAATGACTATTGAGCGGGCCGAGCCGTTTCCTTCGACACGCGTGCAGCGTGAGTCAAATGAACTAACAATCGGCGTCTGAATCACTGAGCTATAGAAGAGCTAGTGAGTAATAAAGAGTCCAAACCTCCAAAGAGCTACTCACTATTGAGCGAGCCGACCCGTCTCCTTCGACGCGCGTGCGGCGTGAGTTAATTGAGCTAACAGTCGGCGTCTCGGCGTCTGAGTCACTGAGCTATAGAAGAGCTAGTGAGCTAGAAGAGTGATATAGCTCTTTAGAGTGAAAGAGCTAATCGCTCTTTTTCTTTTCAGTGAGCTACTTCGCCCATGTCTACTTTGAAGTAACAGGTTGTTATAAATAACTTAGTAGGAAGCTCACCTTGCATAGATGTGTCAACAAAACGCTTTGTCTTCGAAGTAACAGGTTGTCATAACTTAGTAGGTGTTCACCTAACATGTGTGTCAACTAGTATATTAAATGACTTCCAAGTACCAGGGTGCCATAACTCGGTAGGAGGTGCTCACTAGACAGTGTGTCAGCTAGATAACGGTATATGCCTTCGAAGTACCAGGTTCTTATGACTTAGTACTGGAAGCTCATAGGTGTGTCAACTAGAAAACGGTTCATGCCAAGTACCAGATTGTCATAAGCCGGAAGGAGCACACATAACATAGGTGTGACTGTGTCAGATCTTTGATTTGGTGATTTTTAAAATAAGATTTAATTAAGGACACCGGTTTATTTAATTTGATCGGGTTTCACGGCTAAGGGTATAGTGTGCCTGCGAGCAATATGAATCTACCTGAAATCATGTGAAGTTTTAAATGTTATAGTTAGAAATAGAATCAAACAGCAACAAGCATTGAATTACTTTCTAATTCTGAATGGCTAACTTATTTATATGTTATTTGAATAAACTAAAGTTGAAATTAATGAGCAATAAATAAACTTATGTGTTACATCACTACTGTTGTATTTATACAACTCTGGCGGTACAGGTTAAGGTCACACTTGCATTTTGCGATGAGTTTTATTCGTTTTTTTCACCGTTAATTTGGCGCTCAGCATCAGTGATTTTAGGGAAAATGAAAGAAATTCCTTGAATGGCAAAGGTGGTCTTTATAATTATTATGAAATTGCTGCTACGTAAATAAAAATATGCTTGAAAATCACTTCGTAGACTTTAGTTGCGAATTTACAACTGTGGTGCCAGGGGCTCAAAAATAATAAGTTGCTTATATACAACTGCGGCGGTTAATAGGTTAATTTGATCTGGTTTCACGGCTAAGGGTATAGCAGCGGTTAAAATTGATTTTCCACTGAAACATCAAGGGAACTGCCAGGGGTTGTTCGAAAGAGATACCGCGGCCCCTAGCACACAGGCAACTGAGGGAACACGGGTGGGATTTAGTCAGTAAAAGTCTGACACGCCCTCCCGCTCCACCCAGAGCGACAGAAGTTATTTGATGATTTCCCACCAAAAAAAAAAAAAACCAAGGGGACAGCCAATGGTACCTACACAGGAAAACAAAGGTTCTAACTCTACGTCTTCCGGTACGCGGTTGCCACTCCAGAACCTTTCAGCCCCATCGGCCACCTGTTCTGCGAGCAATGTGCCCTGCCCACTACCACTAAGTTTGGAAATTCTTCGGGTTATGTCTACCTTGTAAATAGCTTTTATTCGGAAAAGTACCGGAGTTACAGACATCATTTGCAGAGAAAGCAGGCCATTCCATGTTGGCCATGTTTGTCGAAGGACCGATGGCCGGTGCAGCAGATGAGTCCTGGAGTGGAGACCACGTACCGGCAAGCGCAGTGTGGGGCCCAACTAAATGGACAGACGACCTTAAAAGGTCCACCAGCTTGGATGCGGAAGGGGGAAAACAAGGTGTTGTGGCGCCACCTGGGGGATGCCTATGTCCAGCAGTGGACTGCGATAGGCCTATGTCCAACAGTGGACTACGATAGGCTAAGTTGATTGATGGATATCCCCGTTTGTATTGAAGTAGATATGTAAACCTGCTTGTCCCACGGTTGTCATGAAAATTCAGGGGAAATAACTCCGTATTAGGCAACTCAATAAGACGGCAGAAACTGTGCTTGCACTGCTTTTTATCTCTGCTTATAAAGTGTTGATGAAAATGATTAAAACTAAAGCTCATTACAATATTATAAGCTTTATTAACTATATCAATAACCAACATTTCAACTAGGTATATAATTATTAGTACCTACATTAGGAACGCACATTCAAAAATTCAAAAAAAAAAAAATGTTTTGGTCTCACGATTTAATACTTCGAAAAAACAATAAAATAATTCCGATAAACAAAACTATTTACAAATGAAAATTAAAGAAAAAGTGTAATTATGCTTAGAGCTAAGAAAACCATGGTTTAAAAATCAGACAAAGTGAGTTTCACGTCTTATTTGGCCAACAAGTTTTCCACAAGCCAATGTTGGTACAAACTATTGCTTTAAATGTTGCTATATCAAAAAAATATCGCCAAATATTACGGAAAACTCTAACTACAAAAATTGAAATACTTGAACATGACTTAAAAAGAAGTTGCAACTCTTATAAATACTTTGTTTATTATAACTTCTATATATTTACCAACTTGCTGGAATGGACTATAAAACAATTCAAATTGGCACTAGCATGGAGGGATCTTTTTTCTTTATTACTCTTTCACACCTTGGGTTACTGCGACATTACTATATTGTAATCCATTACTATCAGGCCAAGCCCACATGGTGGATTACGGCCCACTCCCTCACAGAGAGGAGGCCTGTGACCCAGTAGGTAGTAAGAACATTAAGGGCTGTTTATTACGTATGTATATTGCATTAAATGTCATTGGAAATCGGGAATGGATTGCAAATATGTAAAGTAGGAGTAACGGTGTGGACCGTTATGTTTTGACGAGTCCTTTTTGTTTTAGACAATGCGGCCCGCTGGTTATATTTATGCGGCCCATTGATATTTTTCATGCGGCCCGTTCGACATGAGTCTTTTAAAGACATTGTTAATGTCATTTAATTTAGTTTTTTTTTTTTTTTTTTTCTGTGGTCGGGTCCGAAGTTGATTATAAATGTTGGCAAAAGACTCGTCAAATTCATGGTAATTATTTCTCTAATACTATGCGTTTAATACAAGCTCAGAACAATATCGTTGTAGTTTTCATACTGGAAGTTAACTCGCGTTTTATTTAAAAGTTAAGGCCATAGTTTCTAAAATAGGCTATTTTGTAAGACTGTAACAATGCATATTGAGTCTAATATGGTGCACGCTGGTTATTTAATAGATTTATAGGCAGTTTCAAAGTTATTTATATACGTAATTAACACTCTTCGGGCTCATCGAGCAATTCCGTGCGGCCTGTTTGACATCATGCGGCCCGATAGTCAAAGGATTTTTTTAGACTCAATATGCGTTATCCAAGTATATTATCTATTTATAAATATATTATTCACACCCACATTTTATTAGTTTTTTGTATCCGTAGGCACATTATCGGTTCTCAAACATCCTTAACATTATTATCTACATAATTAGTATACATAAGCAATTTTTATATAATCAAGCAAATACGCAGAAAGAGTATATAGTTGCGTTTTCAACATCGAATAAAAACTAGACGAGTTTTTTATTTATTTAAATTTAGTGTTAGATGAAAATCGATGTTAAAAATCGAATTTAGAATTGATCGATTTAGTCTTTATCTATTGTCTATGCGTAGAGGCACCGTTTTTTAATCGTATTAAATATATCGAAAACATTTCTTAGTTTAATCGACTATTATAAACAACAATAAATAGTTTTGGAATCAATTTGAGCTCTGAAGACGAACTATCGTGATTTGACTACGGCACCAGTTTCCGACGTTTGCAAAACGTCATTTGCTATATAAAATACGATGTTTTAGTTAGGTCACATTATTATTTAGTGAGAGAAAGAGAGAGAATAGTCAACTTCTAAAAAAAAAAGTCTGTAAAAATGCAATAACAATAAAAATATTCAAAAAAAGAAAACAGGAAAAAACCCACAAGGAAAAATACTCAAAAAAAGTGCGCTTACTCACATGATTCTAATTACAAAATTGCGCAGATTATTATATGACATACAAAAAAGGTAACATTATATCCCAAAACAGGCTGACATAAACAAAAAAAGTTTTAAACCATAGACTGCTCTCTCACTAAGGGCTAAAACATCGATTTATTTTTCAAACTTACTCTCCAGCATTAATTGTGATGGTCTTGCCTTTAGGATCATCGAAACGGTCCATGGTTCTAATGTCCAGCATCATCATGATTCCGTAGAAAGTGATGGCGAGGAGAATGAAAACGACCATAAGTCCTGCCCAGATTGGTGCGGAGAAGAATCCAACGCAGTGGAATGAGTCACCAAACTCTTGAGTCGTGTTGGTCTCGAAGAATGGCTGGATCTGCGGATGATAATAACAATGTTGCTTAAGTTGCTTTGCAATATAAAATTGTGGATTCTGAGGTACCGTATTACAAGTATGTGCCGGACCCAGTTCTCGAAATTGACCATGTAACGTTGTACTGGGATCGGTCTATCATTACTGATAGGACTATTGTAGCCAATAAGCCTGATATAGTGGTGATAGATCGGTTAGCGCGCCGCCCAATGGTAGCCGATGTTACCATTCCACATGCCGGGAACCTCGTGAAAGCTTTGAAAGAGAAACAAATTAAATATCTCGACTTAGCACACGAGGTTGTTGACATGTGGAATGTGAACTCGGCTGTCATTGTGCCGATTGTCGTATCGGCCAATGGGCTGATAGCCAAAAGCCTCGATCAACATCTCTCGAAGCTCTCGTTAGGCGGGGGGATCAAAGGCTTGATTCAGAAAGCGGTAATTCTGGACACGGCTTGCATTGTTAGGAGATTCCTCTCTCTGGAGCCCTGACCCGATACCCGATACCGGCGGGCTACTATTTTTTGTATCTTTAAATGTTTTTATGTTTTTTATTATTCTAATATTTAAAAATATAATTCATAATTATGTATGTTCAAATGCAATAAAGGAAATGATAATGTTGTTTACTTGTTTCATAATAACAGGGATAGGCAGAGGTGTAAGTGTGGTATAGTACTCCGATATGTCACCAATAGGGGCCATTCAAGTATTACGTAAGCACTACAGGGGGGCGCGGGGGTCTTTTCTTTGCTTATTTTTGATGACATGGGGGATGGGGGTCTGGGTGGTGATTACGTCAGCAGAATTTATTTATTAACTTTTGGATTTTCTACAAAATTTTGTCGATTATGGTTTGAACACATATGGCAACCCTACTTGTCTATGACTGGCTCGAAGAAAACGATGACAATATACCAAAATGACAAGAAAGTGAGCAGACACGTTAGGTGTCTGCTACCAATGTTTACGTGAGCATGGGAGGGGGTAGTAAGAGCTTTGCTTACTTTTGCTGACGAGTGGGAGGGGGCGTCAATAATTGCTAAAAAACTGCTTACGTAAAACTTGAATGGCCCCTTATGTTCAAGTACAATGTTATACGAAGGAGCCTAATGCCGAAAACATTGTTTGTTTGTGAAACATCCAAAAAAAAATATTCAATTAAATTAATTTCAAAACAAAAACCTCTAAATAAAAAGTTAAAAAAAAAATATTGGCCTTTTAAGTTGTAGGTAATATTTTGATCAAAGCATTGACACGTCGGGGGACGGTCAATGAAAACGCCAACAGACGATGCCCAGCAATTAAATGAATATAACTATGCTATTGTAGAAAGGATAGAATTTTCATTATTTATCTGTCCCCCTACGTGACAATGCTTTGATCAAAATATTACCTGCAACTTAAAAGGCTAATAAATATTTTTATTTTTAGAGGTTTTTGTTTGGGTCGGGGATTTTTTACATCTCTTTGAGGCGCGCGTGAAACACAACGCGCTGTTGCCCCGGGCTTGGTCCTTACCGGACAGCGAGCTACCCATTACTCGCCGTCCGCAAGCCCGCGCCTACGGTGGCCGGGAATCAGCCTAGGATTCCCGACGCCCAGGCCGTCTCCTGCGGCGGCTAGGGCAGTGAGGGCGCATATACTGCCTCTCCCTCACGTGCGCTGCCTCCATCTTTGCAAGCTTTATTGCTTTACAGGAGGTGACGGCTACCCATGCACTCTCGCTCCGTACCATGGCCTTGACTAGGGCCGGACGCGAGAGATCGCCGCCGCCGTTCGCCTCCACGACGACACGGTGGTGCTCCACCCAAGCCACGCAGACCTCCACCGTGTCCTCCGGGCGATCTACGCAGTGGGATTTGTACCCGGTTGATTGCAATTGGCTCGGCCCCTTGTAGATGGGACTTTTAACTGACGTAATGTATGTACTGTTAGGTACACCACTGCCTAACGCTTCGTGGAAAAAAGGCGTGATATTATGTAATAATAAATATAAAGTAATTGCCGTTTAGATCTCTCTTGGGTATGATACAAACGCGATTAGGAAATTATTTACATGTTCTATGAATACCTATATGATATTAATTAATTCTGAAATAGCTAATAACATAAAATACCATCACGCCTGTTTATCCTCGAGGGCGTTGGCGGAGAGGTGTATAGTTGTATAGTAAACCCATTATTACGCCAGGGATGTTTTTTTAAAATATATTAACGAAATTTTGCCCACGTGGGGGTAGCTGGAAAAACATACTACCAATACAATTCAATTGATTAATATGTTATGTATACTATGAAAGTGTGAAGAGTACCATTTCAAACTCAATCCAAATAAACAAATAAATTATTAAAATAAATTATTATTCCAAATAAACACATTACAGGCACTCTTGAATAGTCTTGATTATACCCAATTATATTTTTTTAAATCCGATTCGAAAACTTCAGTCCGTTTTTTTTTTAATTCTTACAATTTGGATTTAATTGTAATATGGCGAAGCAAAAGGACGGTTATGATTTTTACCCGTATGCATGTATTATGAAGTGTCCTTATCATAATAGTAGTTGATCATGCATTCCTGCCTATGTATTTACTTAATGTAGTGTAGTTTAATTGTGTATTTAGTTAGTTTTAAGCTTAGTTTATCACTTACATAATTAGTTATTTAGTCTAAACATAGTTTATAACTCGCACAACAATACCCCATTGCTATCTGTGGAGGCTTGTAAATGGCTTTTCGTAAATTATATAACTATTCCTTTTGTACTGATAGCTGTAAGCCACCCAAACACAATAAAATAAAATAAATAAATAAAATAATTTGCCAAAGGTCGTTTTGATCGTTTGCTGGTTTACAGGCTTTGTGACGTCGTGCCAAACCTGAAATCGCGAAAAAAACATCAGCTGTTCCATACACTTGTATTCACATAACTCGTCAACATGTAGGGAACAGCTGATTTTTTTTAGCGATTTCTGATTTTGCTCCATAGTAAAAGTTGTTGATAATGATGAGTACAATAACCCCTTCAGAGGTTGTGCGTTATTTAAGTTACACCTTGTATATAAAAAAATACAACGTGTAACATAATCAACACAAAACCTCATATACCCCAATTAGAGTATTGAGTTAAAGTTACAATGACTAAAACTTATCTTATTATTAAGAAAAACGTGGTGACCAGACCCTAGCATTAATTTATGCATTTAAAATTGTGTATTATTGCTTTGAAATAAAATTGATTTTCTTTGACTAAAGCGGCGGAAATAGATATGGCAAAAAGCATAATAAAAAAACCCATATTAAAAGTTACTGAAATCGATTCAGTAGTCAATTAGGAACAAACTACTTTCAGGTCTTGCGTCTATTTTGTTACACCTTGTATAATGATCAGAGATCGGATATTCGGATGCATATTCACCTAAAGTTGAGATGTTGGCTAACATGGAATGCGCTTTTGTATCGAAAAAGTCTTAATTTAGGTAAGTAATTTGTTTATTTTGTTGTTTTAACTAATACATACAGTAGCCTCTCCTATACCTCCACTACATACACATATTTGTATCGGGTTAAACATCAATTTTAAATTAATACACATCTGAATAGTTACGCAATCCAAGAATCCCGGAGTTTTTAATAAATATTACAAATAATTTATAAAGCCGCTTCCGTACTTTCATAGCTAAAAATTATCTATAGGTAAATATGCATCCGAATACCCGATCTCTGATAATATCCACCTTACCTTCAGATCCTGAAAGCTGACGGAGTAGGTCTGGGTCTCATTTGAGCTGGAGAAGGTGACATGCTGTGCGCAGCGGTAGGAGAAGCCAAGAATAGCAAACACTCCCTCATCAGAAGGGTACAGGGTGTCGGTAACAGCTCCCGTGGTCAGCACAACTGTGTCTGTTAAGATAGAATAGAAAATGTTACAAACACTGTATTTTTTATGCCATTTCGCAGATCAATCTAGGAGGTTGTCAGCTGTTTAACTGGACTTTCCTGTGGCTGCCTCAATAAATTAACGCCTGCAGCCAGGGCTTAAGAGCGTTCAGCCCGCACGGGCTGGCAACGTCGTATTTATACTGTTTTTTGTGATTATGTCATTAAACATAAACAAAAGTACAATTTGTTGTCACCCAAGCACTAGATTGTTGGTATTTATAATTAATTTTAACAATAAAAACATTTAATAGAAAATAATTGACAGTATGTCGATTTTATATACCAAAATAACTGTAAAACATAGCATACAAACTTATAAATACCAACGATCTAGTGATTGGCTGAAAAACAACAGTACTTTGATTTAAACTAGTAATGTACCGACTAGTCGGGAAAGCGGACTAGTCGGCCATATCTGTAGTCGGCGACTAGTCGGCTAAAAACGCCGACTAGTCGGCCCGTTTTTACTCCCATTAATATGCTTAAAAATGTAAAAGACGTTGATTGAAATGGAATTGAAATCTTTACGGTTATAATTTTTATAATAGAATCAGTTTTAGAGTTTACTTTCAGTGCAATCTAGAATAGGATAGAAAGTTGGTATAGGAAGAAACGCCGGCTCGCACGTAAACAATGATAGAATAAATGAAAATTATTTAAAAACATGTCCCAACAATTCCGCGTGGTCGCCGTAGTCACGAACATTACCGATGTCACCAGAACTCAACCAAAAGCAATGATCGGCTTGGCCGACTAGTCGGCTAGTCGGCCAAAGTCATAGTCGGCCCATCTCTAATTTAAACCTAATAAGATAATCACGAAAAACCACTTGAAATGCGACGTTGCCAACCCGCGCCGGAGGAACGTATTTAAAAACTTCACGCTAAGGGCACCCCTGTGGGGTACGGACCTCGGCTTAGAACTTCGCTGGAAGAGGGCACTAAAAGCTGGATCGGAGTGCATAGAATGTTAGTATACAGGGTAAAATTAAGTAAATTTTAATTTTGTTAGCATACCTTGGACTTCTGTATGTTTGTCAAAGGCTAAGTCCGTGCAGCATTCTACCATTTGGCATGCAAACATTTATGTTTATAATATCTAATACACTATCTCTTACTAATATTATAAAGAGGTAAAATTTGTGAGTTTGTATGTAGGGAGTAATATTCGGAACTACTGATCCGGTTCAGAAAATCCTTTCACTAATACGAAGCTACAGTATTGCAGAGTGTCAAGAAATTTCATGTTGACGAAGGCGCTAGCAGAATCTAGTTATTAATAATACTTGAAGCTCTGATGGCCTAGAAATGGAATTGACAATTCATTTAATAGTGACATCACATACTTCTGATGTTATACAGGGTGATTGGAAGATGGGTGCAAAGCTTTAAGGTGAAGATAGTATAGACAATTTAGAACCATTTAAGCCATGGTTGTCTTAGACGAAGTCTTACCAAATTTTTTTTTTTTAATAAGGTTTAAAAGACGTATTGTACAATTTTTTTATTTTTTCTGAGCTTTAAATGTCTGTAAAAAAAATTTCTAATGACACAGAAGCCTAAAACATGTTTTGCTTGATTGCTTACACATTACTTTAATTAAATAAATAAAAAATGAATTCATTTATCATTCAATTTGGCCATAATTATGCAGTTTACATTAAATTTTGAGAATTTCCGAAAAAAAACTTAATAATTTGGTTAAAAATATTTGGTAAGACTTCGTCTAAGACAACCATGGCTTAAATGGTTCTAAATTGTCTGTACTATCTTCGCCTTAAAGCTTTGCACCCATCTTCCAATCACCCTGTATATCTCTACTATTATAAATGCGAAAGTAACTCTGTCTGTCTGTCTGTTACGCTTTCACGCCTAAACCGCTGAACCGATCCTCATGAAATTTGGCAGAAATATAACCTGGGATATGAAGAAGGACATAGACTACTTTTTTACGCGATAATCGATATCCACGCGGGCGGAGCCACGGGTAAAGCTAGTGTACTATAGACAGAAACGATATTATTGCCATCGCCCGCACCGTTACATTTACAGTTTACGGGTCGATATGTACCAATCTGTATACAGGGTTAAATTAAATTAGCTAGCGCAACTTCAAAGACATGATGGGTCAAAGCTGATATTCTCAACCGATACCGACAGGAGTGACTTTGACTCAAAAAAAAGAAAATCTAATCTATTTTGTTTTATCATGTTTATATATCGATAACCATCACGTCACGTGTGACACAGTGGTAACGGCTGCTTTGTAGGTCGTAAGTTCGAACTCAGACAGAAGCTTTACTTACTTAAGGGCCTACGTACGTCTCGTTTGGTAGCGTAACACGGTCACTTTATGAACCGTACTGCTCATTAACGGCTTATCTTGAAGATTTGAAAAATATATGATTTTGCTATAGTACACATGACAGTAGTAGGTACATGGTAGTAGTATGACATGGGCGAAGTAGCTCACTGAAAAGAAAAAGAACGATTAGCTCTTTCACTCTAAAGAGCTATATCACTCTTCTAGCTCACTAGCTCTTCTATAGCTCAGTGACACAGACGCCGAGACGCCGACTGTTAGCTCAATTGACTCACGCCGCACGCGCGTCGAAGGTGACAGATCGGCTCGCTCAATAGTGAGTAGCTCTTTGGAAATTTGGAGTTAAGTTAATTAAGCTTTTCTGTTTGTTTATATAATGTTAAGACTTTACGTAAATAATACGCAAAAAAAATTACAATGCAATGCCAAAGTATTTTCTACTTTAATGCAATGATCATAAAGATAGATTTACAGTGATTTATGTCGTATGATAGTCTACAATAACGTATTGTATCGAAGAGGTATTGTTGGAAGAACGAACTATGTGATCCGAAATATTCCGAAGCGAACCGAATGAGCCGTTCGGCCGCTGACTTCGGTCGGTCATCGATGTCTCGCTGAAGTACTGAGAGTCTAAGAGCTAACTGAGCTAGTGAGCTACTTAGCGAACGAGTGAGTGAGCGAGAGCGACGTCCATGAAAAAGAGCTAGCTCTTTTCTATCACTCGCTCACGAGCTACCCATGTCTACTATAGATTCATATAGATCATTTTGCCCGAAGTACTTTTTTTGTATGGTTAATACTTTTGCTGTAAAAAAATATTTTCCAACACGCAATATTTTGGCTTCTATTCCATACTCCTACTAAACGACTTCGTTATTTGGAAAAAAAAATACACTGAAAAATAGATAGTTAGAGGTACCACAGAATCGCCGAAGCACAATTGTAAATTAATCAAAGGAATATCCCCATTTTGAGATAAAGGCTCAGAGGTGCCCTGCGCGGGCGCGGGCGGCAGTCGTGCTTTAGCACACAAACGGGAGATGAGGATACTATGGGCCTTAAAAGAGTAACCGTGGAGTTTCTTGCCGGCTCTTCTCCATAGAAAACGACAAATTGGAACCGTGCACCTAGCTTCTGACGTTTCATAAGTGCCCATGCAGGCTTATGTGAAATAAAATATTTTCATTTTGATTTTGACTTTGGGTAAATTATTTCTTCACCTGTTCACCACTACTCTCAAAACAGTGAAGGAAAACATTGTGATGGAACCGACAATCCCTAGAATCAAAAATTCGAAGACATGTGACATCTACCAACCCGCACTGGGCCCGCGTGGTGGATTACGGCCTGCTCCTTCTCACCACATTAGGCTATGATGCCGATTATGCTACTGTACGTTTGCAGAGTTCCCGTAAATAATTTGACTTGGCACTGTATATTAATTTTTATTGCCCGGCCTGTGCCGAATCATGTCAAGTCGAACAAGTCTGTAACACGCCTTTAAGGTGAACATAGTCCACATTTTTTGCATACAAACTTCGGGAGTGTTTTACTCCGTTGTCTGAAATGGCACATCCAAAGTAAAATATGATATCGTTTTGTCTCATTATTAATATTGTCTGTACGGAAACAGAATACTAAAATAAAAACCCATTAAAAAGTTAGGAGCCAACAAAGATTCGTTTTTCTTGCAAATTTTACTTAACTTTAGGCGTGTTTTAGTAATAAAAGAAGTGTAAAATCTCCAAAATCAAGTCGGTACCGACAAACTTCAATTATAAAAAAGTTCAATAAACTATATTGGTCATTGATTTATGCATTGACTTTTTCATAAAACCCGATCTCCCAAAGGACTTTTCTTAATTTTTTCGCGATTTTTTTACTATAAATGATCCTGCATCTCACTCAATAACGTTGTGAGTGTAGACTAGCGTCTAACTGCTCATCACTGAAACTATCTCTGTCGGACACGAAGCCTGGTGAGACAACGTGATTTTTAGCCAGGCCCACCAGTGAGTTCCAGCCCGCGACTAGGTTCCCCTTAACAGCCTTTTATTGATTAAAACCTCCTTCCTTTGACTTTCCATTTGGACTAATGCCAAAGTGTCTAGGTACTTCAGTTAAATCTATGCTAAGATGAAAGACTTTCAAGAGACTTTGATAGTCTTTTCTTTTTATTAAAGTGAGTTTTAAGCGCTAAGGTAGACAGCGATTTTTTTTTTGTTTATAAGTTTTTTTTTTCAATTTGCAGATCAGTGCAGTGGCGTAACTAGGGTGGGGTAGGCAGGGCAAGAGCCTTGCGCGCCTATCAAAGGGGGCCGCAAAAAGTCGCCAATAAAAAATAAAAAAAAACATCAATAAACCATTTCATATTGTAGTCTAGGACATCTGAAGAGCTACATGAATATAATGGTGCAGTACAGTCAGCGTCAATAATATCGGGACGAACAGCCTGTTCAAAATTATCTAAACAAATATTAAAATTAAATATCTAACTCAATGACACAAGTAATGTTTCAGAATGAAGACAGTACACGACAACTGTCATTCTGAGAAGAACCTTATCCCATTGAGATAAAGTTTAATTTTCTTCGTTGTTGAGATCATTTTGAACAGTCTGTTCGCGCCGATATTTATGACGCTGACTGTACAAAGATGAATGCGAATTTCCAAATCTGCCTTTTTACACGCTTTATATTAGCTTCACTTGTATGTTTGTTTGTATGTTTGTATGTAACCGACTCCTTTGAGCGCGATTTTGACCCACTTTAAACGGTCAGATTTCATTGAAACTTTGTAAACTTGTCGAGGACCGATGACAATACAATAATTTTTTAAAAAAATTGAGAAAAAAAAAGAACCCGTTTTTGTAGTTAGCAGAACTAAAAAATAGAAAATAAATAATAGTTTAAAAAACTAACAAAACACGCTTTAAAAACCAAACTAAAAAAGGCGAAAATAATTTAATTCAATTAAAAAGGTGCTTGACATTAATTGATTATAAAAATACCTCAAAAAGCACCCCACGATTTTTAATTGAATTAAATTATTTTCTCCTTTTTTAGTTTGGTTTTTAAAGCGTGTTTTTTTAGTTTTTTAAACTATTATTTATTCTATTGAAATTCTCATAAAATTGGAGCATTGCAAGCGATTTTTTAGCAAGTTGAAATTAATACCTTCGTTATTGAAGGCTATAATATTGGTCAAGAAAGGTTTTGCGACCTAACTTTGCTCAGTGTAGACCGAGAAGATAACTTACAAAGGGGCGCAAATGTGAGACGTGCCCTAGGCGCCAGTTTCTATTGGTACGCCCCTGGGTCAATGTAAAGTTGTATGTTGATTAAAATATGACATTATCATGAAATAGTCATTCAATGGGATTAAATGATCTTAGAGAATTGCATTGATGGAATTAATGATTTAAATTCTGTACATACATAAGTATTACAGCCGCAAATCATATTTTATTAAACTATGCTGGGGACGGCTACCAGTCTAAATACCAATATTTTACAAGCAGCAACTGCCTATCGGATCTCCACAACCCAGTTACTGGGTTATGGAGACCCTTGGTATGACTGATTGTTACACATTTGAGCTTCTGAAGACTCGTAACGACTGTCTAAGGATCAACAGCTGAACATACTTTCTGAGACATGTAAATGTACGCATGCACAGACCAAATGTGGCAAGCGTAGCTTCACCTGCACCCTAATTAGGTAACATACGATCAATCATAATCCGTTTCATTTTGACAGTTCAACAATATTAATTGCGTTATTTTTATAGTTGAGCAGACACATTTTTCTAACATATGAAGCAATGGTTTAGCCATCTGTTTCAAAACGAAACAGATTATGATGAATAGTGAGTTACGCAATTAGGGTGCTGATCAATCAACCTGTGTGGCTGGCATTACTCAGCCGAAACCCTTCAAAATAATAAATAGAAAGTTTATCAAAATTACATATTCATTCATTTACTTTTAACATGCCATGTTAATTATGTACGATCGCGCAAGAGATGCCATTTTTTTTTTGTGACTGGGTTATCATCAAATGACTTCTCCCGCTCTGGGTGGAGCAGGAGGGCTGTCCGACTTTTACTGACTAAAACCCACACGTGTTCTTTCAGTTGCCTGTGTGCCAGGGGCCACGGTATCTCTTTCGAACAACCCGCACCTGGCAGAAGAGTTGCCACTAAGTGACACTCAATAGGAGTCTAACATCATTCTTCTGCCATTATCCCAATTTATGTAGAGTCCGCACAACATATCTTTTTCTTCCATAGTTTTCAATTAGTCATCATCTCAGTACTCACTCACTTTCTAGACATATCACCTTTCACACAATCCATCCATTATTTCTTTGGTCATCTTCTGGCCTTATTGGAGGCTATAACATATTTAATAAAACAAAATAACTTACCAAAGAACCAGTAGCCAGCTTTTGAGTTGAAGTTAAGGGTGAGCGTTGTGTTGTCAAAAGTCATTGTAGCATTTACGTATGTGTCGTTGACCACAGAGCTCTGGGCCGTAACCTCAGACAGTGACCTCGAGTCGTTCCCAGCCTGTACCAAAATGTTCGCTGCAAGCATATGGAGACCATCCAGGGTGTACCTGCGGGTGTTTCGTGCAAGTTCCACAGCACGACGCTCTCGTGACTTGGTGACTGGGATGGTCCATGATGGGTAGTTGGCTGTGTACACAGCAACGATTTTCAAGTCTGCTGGCATCTTCTCGATCGTTTCCGCCATGAAAGCGTCATGGCGGCGAAGCATATCAGCCCTAGATTCTCCTTCCCGGGCGTCATTTAGGTTTATGAACACAAATCTGGCTCCAATAGGGACGATATCTTCAGAAAATATATTCGCGGCGTCGGCGCCAGCAGTGCGGTTTAGGGTAGGCAACGCATCCTTCACATTAGGTAAGTAAACAGCTTCATCAAGATTGTCGTGCAAGTAAGGGAAGGATGTCTCACCATCTTCGTTTTTCAGGGAAAAATCTTCAACAGACAGCGTTTCTTCGCTGAAAACGAGCGTCACAGGGTCTTCTAACAACACCTGCTTGATGATTGCCGCAAATTCGTCGCTGCTATACGTCGTAAGGGGATTTGATCTAATGGAACTTTTGAGCGAGTGGCCCCATAGAAAGACAGGGACTTTAGATGCGTTACAGCTAATTACACTTAGAACTAATAACGGGAACACCACACGGCAAAACGCCATTTTTAAGGCTAATTCTTTTGGACGCAAAGCGGACTAAAAGTTTAGTATTTTAGCCCAAATTTGTCATAAAAAGACAGCGTTCGGGCGATGACGACTGACCATGGGTCATGTGAAAAGTGATCATATGATAAGTTTGACGCGTTGTCTATGGTACGCTATTGTTGCCATTATTCGTTTTATAAATTGCCAAAATTTAGAAACGACTTTCAAATCAATATTCATTACATTGAATTGGCCAACTATATCGTACTTTTAAATAGCTAAATTTTATTATAAATATATAACACGGTAAATTTATGAATAAAAGTTACAGAATGATATGACTGTTTAATTTTGGAATGAAACAAATCGTCCATGTCCTGTTTATTTTCCCAATTTTGTGGGTACGCTTCCAACTTTATGTCATTGTCTATGGATAGATTTCATAGACAATTATTTTCATAGACCACAGAGAAAATGCTGGAGTGGAGACCACAGAACACATATACTCCTAGCGGAGGTGGAGACCACGGACGGGACGGAGGAATGTGGGAAGACAACCGACTAAGTGGACAGAGGATCTCATTAAAGTGGCCGGAAGAAACTGGATAGCCATGACACAAAACTGCCAAAAGTGGAGAGATTTGGAAGAGACCTATACTCAGTATTGGGTGGCCAAGGGTTGAAGAAGAAGATTTCATAGCGAAAATCAAAAAGCTTTCTTATAAAAGACTTTTAGTTCTGTTCACCGATGTTTTATTAGTAATCCGTATTAAAGATGGTTTTTTTTTTGTAGGGCATCTTGCAGTTGGCCTTGAGAGGCCGTGACTGCTCAACCGGGCTTTCCTGGGGCTGCCATTAAGAAATTAATCTTAACGCCTCCAGCCAGGGCTTACAAACTAAGCGACTGTACGCTGAGGGCACCCCCTGTGGGGTACGGACCTCGGCTCAGGGCGTCACTGATAGGGGGACAGCTATCACTATTGGGGACAGGCTGGATCGAAATATTGGCATTATTATTATTAGGGGAATTTAAAGCTACTGGCTCAGCTGCGGCGCGGGCTGGCGCTTCAACGAGCAAGGGTCGGTCGGGTTAAAGATGGTTATACACGGACGAGTGTATATAGCCTGTGGACCAACGTTGACATAAATCGACTATTCACTTCCCTACGACGATAATGTAAACCAAAGAGTACTATATAATATATCGGATATCGGATGTAAACCACAGACATATAAAACAGTAGCAGACCAAACATTCGTTAAAAAATGCGTACCCATTACGCACACATAGAGAGTTATGTCGATACAGGGCCGGACTAGGGCCGGTTGCCGGTATTATATAACGATATTGAAACTACCGATAAATCTTACTGAAAATCTGCGAAAATCAATATTCTCTGGGTAAATGAAGTGTAGATTACTTATCAATTATGTCTTAACGAATATAACCACCCATCTCTTCTCGTGGTTACTGTAAAAGGCGACTAAGGTAATATTTTAAGAAGACGGTGGGCGGCAGTCCTTTCACCTCCTTTTAACGGTATATTTACACACAGACCGTTGACGGGCATCAGTATCGGATAAAATAACTATGCCTGCAGTCATTAACCCGTATGCCCAGCTTGGTGGGACCTAGAGTTAAGGTGTTGGTATGCCTGAAAGCTAGCTTATAATATATCAGGTATTTTGAAATAAAACAATGAATTTATTGAATATATACATATTTATTTTGTACTTTTTTTTACTTTATTTATTTATATATTCTTTATTGTACACTACAAAAATACAATAAACAATCAATTCCGCGATCTCATCCAGGCAACCATGGAATGGACAGGGGCATAAAATGGGGACGTTGTTGGTGCAAATAATGTGTTTACAATATACTAAAATAGATACACAGATATATACATATCCTAAATAATAGATACATAAATACATATATACAAAATTTAAAACGAACGATAATAAAAGCCTATACAGAGATTATTACAGTTTGGTACGAAAACAAGATCACAACGACAAGTAATGTTCTTTATTTTCATAATTTAAAAACTACTGGTCCTAAAATAATAATATGTACAGGTATACAAAAAATAAAATAATCATAGGGCATCAAATAATACGTCCGCATCGTTGTCAATGGGAAAAGTGGCCAACAAAGGCTAACGGCTCGAACATAATAGGTTCCAATAAGATTGAAATATTTGCGCCATTTGAGGTTCAGTTTCAATCCTGGAGTTTCATGTTTTTAAATCCATGCATTCCGTAAACTTACATCCTTTGGAAACCTGGAAAAATATTAGTAAGCTCAATTATTACCTGCTGAATGAAATGTTAAAATTATGTGAGTAGCCTATACCGATTTATGTCCACCATCGTTCATATTATCCATCACACAGACAGGGTAACATAACCGGCTAATGAGACACAATTGATTTTCTATTGTAACGTATCACATGTGTACGCGCCGGGCCGGAGCGATTCTATATACACTGGCAATCTGGACTCTGCAGTATTTTCAAACTATGTCACCAAAAAAATTTGAAATATCGTAGAGTAAACCGAGTCTCTATTTGATAATTCCATAATAGGTAAATATTTTCCATACAATAAAAAATATCGTCTTTGTTGCCAAATCCGTCCCTGACTTCACAGCATAATACAAAAACTTACCGATGAAAGGTCAATTCAGGTGTTTTGTGGTAGCTAGCACTGTCACACTGGTACGCACAGCACTTTACCATTTTATTTTTGTGTAATCGTCCCAAACAATTAATTTTTCAAGTAATATTTCGCGGTTGAAACATAGAACGCGATTCAGGATAAATGTTGCTTATCCAAATGGCGGCGCGGTACAGACGGGCTACGCGTCAAATTTTGTCTATGTGTGGGTCAGTGTGACAACAGGTGACAGAACGAGATACTGCTTACGACTTGTCGCTTAGCAAAAAAAGGATAGAGAATCAAGTCCATCGACTATGGATTAATGTTTGGTCTGCTACTGTTTTATATGTCTGTGATGTAAACACAATATGTGGTATGAAAAAAAATTATGGGGAGTTGTGTTCTTTTTATTTAATATGAAATTATGTATATATTTATCCAAACAAAATAAAACTTCTTGAAATAGTGGTTGATTTTTTTGTAATACTTTTTTCTTTTTTTATCAAATGAAATCACCCTCTTAACAAATTTATTACTTATATATTTCAAGGCAAAACTAAACTAATCCTTAGATAATCTGTTAGGTAATTTTAAAACGATTACAACGACGTAACTTCTAAGCAGCTCCTACTTATGAGATATCGTCGTTATAATCTCACGCGCCCGACTATGCACAAGCGCACCCAGCAGTGCTTGACGTGACGCACGCTATTTGACAGTTGTTCTGGACTGGCGACTCTAAGTGATACTTGTGAAAACTAAAATGTAAACACGCACGATTGGAGCGAAACTTCGACTTGGATATCAAAAAACTTCATGAGCGAAACTTCTACTTATCTTGAACAATGGATGAATTCGTCAAGTAATTAAATTATGTATGCTGCCACTGCCCGGCGGTGGAGTTTGGATGTTTGAAATCTCCAGTTTTTATGTTTTTTAGCTTCGACACCACCGTCATCAAAATATCGCATTTACAGACAGATCACAGATTACTAATAATATGTAGGATTATTTAGTAAGGTGAAGTGTGACGTGAAGTGTCAATTTCAAGAAATGATTGCGTGAAAACTTCGGATTTGCGCCGCCACTCCACCAGATGGCAAACCCTTCGTCGTGCACGTTCCTAAGTTAAAGGCGAAACGTCCGTGTCGTCGCACAGTGTGATTTAGGCAAAAGTGCAAAGTGTAAAACACGGGTTTGCACAGTAAAAATTATAATCCTATGCACTACACAGGTTACTTCGTTGCTTTTAATTAGTAGGTACTTAGTTAAAAAACATCTAAATTAAAAAATTAAAACTTGACTTGTCGTATTTGGCTATCGATACCTGTCATTAAACACCACGTCTGCGAAATTTACAAAAATAAAACAGTAGTAACGTCATCTAGAGAGCGTTTTTTTTTGGAATGTATGCCAAACGTCGGTGTTAGTTCCGATTTTGGCCACACCCCAAAAGAGCCTTGTACCTACATGTTATTTGCAGACATACCAACTCTTTAACCTATTACGACTTTTTCTTTTTCACCTTCTCATCATCTTGGAATCTTTGGCGGTCCTACATATTCAGTAGTTCTGTCAAAAAAAGAATCAAGAATTATGAATTCGTTCGTTTTCGTAACGTTTATTTATCTTATGCAAACAAGTTCTGGTGCTGCAGCTGCTAACCCGGTCCCTGTATTTATGTTAGATCATGAGCAAGTTATGACTCATGTTCAGATAGACCCAAATCCCTTTGCGAAGTTGACGTCGGCTACTTTCGCAGACATTCTCCAAGACTCCGTAAAACGCAGTGCAGGAGTCATCATTTTTGTTGAAGAAACTTTTAGCGCTGAAGACATTAGCACAAAAGATAGGACATACGGCACTCCATACAAAAATTTACGCACCTCCCTCCTTACCAACAAGGACAAGGTGAAATATTTCCCATCAGTCATCGATCCTTATAAACTGCTCAAGCAAATATTCCCCCCGAGAAGTGACAACTATTTTTATCTGTCACAACGCTCGAAATTGCAGCTCCAGGATAATTTTAAGCATCTTTACATTTTTTTCCAAGACGGAGTCAATGAGTCGAAAGCAGATGTGTTGCAAAGACATGATAATATCATAAAGAAAGTTGTGGACGCGGTACGTCAGTTGAAACCTGGCCCAGTTGTAGCGTATTACACGGGGAAATCGAACCCAATAGTTGTGAAAAAGGTAGAATTTGTAAAGAGCGCGCCAATTGTTACTGCGAGGAAATCGGGAATTTTCGTCGTATCACCGAGGGCTCTTTTCCGACTTTTTGGTTAGTAATTTTTGGGTTCTCTTGGTAGTAGGTATCTTGTGAACTGAGGAATTACTGGGACCAACATTGAAGCGGAAACTGTACGTTATTTTATTCACTTTGGTACATTTTTCCTTAGCCTATACCCTGCTGAGCAAAGGCCTTCCCCAAGTCCTGCACGGAACTCTGGAATGCGTCCAGCGGTCACTCGCAGCGGTCCACTTTTGTCCAGCGGTCATCTTGAATGCAGCTGATGTGAACCGCCCAATCCCAAGTGAGCCTAGCAGCCGTCTTGACTACGTCTTTGGCACGCAGCACGGTGTTCCGAATTTATGTCTTGTCTTTTCACACCAAGAATGCTGCGTTTCATCGGTCTTTGGCAAACTTCAAAGTGGAACTTTTGTGGGTCGGTGAGCGAACATCACAACCATTCTATACGCTTCCGTACCGAAGCGAACGTCAATCTTTGTTGTCATAGGAATCCTGTAAACGCTGTTCACAAATCCATAACTCAAATCCTCAAATAGATATTACCACTGTTCTTCCGGCAGCTGTTTGCTGTCAGGTGAAAGGCAAATCAGGTTATCGAAATGTATCATTTTCGATACGATAGCGTATCGAATGTTTGTGAATGAGCTATGCAGGTCTGAGCACCATAAGTTAAGATGGACAGGATACACAGGTGGATGCCTGCGTATCCTGTATTATAATCATAGGTTATTTATGCCGACTTTGTTTCCACAGGAGTTAACATGGCAACGCCGACACGACGTGCCGAGTTCACCCGACCCCCGACTATCTCTGAAGAGACCTTCACTCGGCATGAGTTGACCACGAGGTTTGCATTCTCAGAATTCGAACTCGAGTGGAACTTCCTGTTCAAGGATGACGGATGGTTATTAAGTAGGTTATATTTTCGTCTGCGTAGTTAGGAATCTTAAAAAAAAATACATTGCCTACTGTCAGATTACTATTAGGTTATGTACAGACGCCAGCACCTACGCAGCTACCCCAAACTGTCAAACTTTCCCATTTGAACATGAACCTTATGCTTATGTGATAAAGATGAAAATCTATTAAAGAAAATTCACAGATTGGGGTAGCTTGTTGTGCTAGCGTCTACACCTACTATAACCCGTCCCACGAAAAAAAAATTGAATAGGTACAGTCGCTAGCACATCAAGCTACCCCAAACTGTCAAATCCCAATTAAACATGAACCATAAACTCTCAGATGAGGCCAAAAACCAAATACACCAGCACAGAATAACTGACTTAAGCGTCGCATTGTGTATAACATACAATGCGACGCTTCGTGGCGTACTAACTGGAGTTTTTAATCAGTATTTGGTTTTTTGCTTCACTCTTGGTGTCCCGCGCGGTCTATCTGCCTTTGTTTTATAATCTGAGCTTAAACTTATGTAATAAAGTTGAAAAACTATCAAAGTTTAATAGAAGGGGTAGCTTGATTTGCTGGCGTCTGTACTTAAGTAATAATAAGTTCTATTTATGCCGCAAGACTATTTTCGTGGCACGAACTAGTCATAAGTAATTTATTTAATAACAATTTAAGTAGGTACATTGTGTTGAAAAATTAAAAACATTATACAATTGCAATTAAAATAAAATTCATTAAATACATTTAGGAAAGTCAACAAAAACAATGGTGCCGATTCTGTTGTCACAAAATTCTCTAAACTAAACTAAAAATCACCAAAATTTAGTTTATTCCTGTCAAACGACGATTTCCTATTCTGAAATTGACTAAAGTGACACAACTTAACTATATTTTAGTTTGACAGCACTAAGATTGTACTGAATTATTAATTTAGTGAAGATGGTAATTTTGCTATTCTGAGTTTGCCGTTTTTCACCAAAAATTTTGACTATATTAGTTTTTTTAACTAAATCTGACTATTTTTAATCGCGATTAAAAAAGTGTGGAATAAAACTAGTGGTCATGAACTAAAATTCACACCAACACTTCGACTTCAGTTGCAAAAACACTTTTTTTTTTTCTTTTCTTTTGCTTATATCAAGTCCATGCTTATATCTCGAAAACGGTGTGTCCTATCGCAAAAATGATGATAATTTCGACCCCCTTTAATAAACTCGTAAGCCCCATAATCTCAACATGTATGTAATAAATTTTTTTATTTTCCAAACAAAAAGTGAAAAATTCCATATAAAAAACGTCGAGGCTGCCCCCCTGCGCACGCTTCATACAACTCTTAAAAAAATCATTGCGTGGGGCACACAAGTACCTACCACGGTGCGAAGCCAAAAGAAAAAAAAATACCACCTGCAGGCTTGGCACGACAACCGAACCGTAGAGAAGCGTTTTGTCGACGGAAGACTAGACAAAAATTACGTTTCCGTGTAGACAGTTGTCAGTTTTCACCGAGAAATGTAGACAAGCGATTTCTATCTATTCTACAGTAGAGTAGAAATAGAAAGCGTCATGCTAAGCCTGCAGGAGTCACGATTGTCAAATTCGATTTTAGTTGTGTCAAAATAATTTTTAAGTTTAGAGATTTTATTTTGCAGAATAGCTTTAAGATTCTCATAGCCAAAAGTAAGGAATTTTAGTGTTAGTTTAGTTAGTTTAGTTCGGTGTACAACAGAATCGACACCATTAACGGTCAATTAAGAATTCAAGTACAGACGCCAGCATATCAAGCTATCCCTGAACCTTACCTTACCTTTTGTAATAAAGTTGAAAAACTATCTAAGAAATTTGACAGATTGGGGTAGCTTATAAATAATAAATGTCAAAGTAATAAAATCAATCTTATGTTACAAAGACATTATGCCATCTAGGAATTCATTGATACTGTAAATAGCCTTTCCCGAATAAATAGATCCTCAATTTTTTTTTTAAATAAGTTAACACTTTATGGTCTTGAATTCTATAGGTAGTTTGTTGTTTAAAAATACGGACTGCTAACTCGGGCTATGTTTGACAACTTTTAATTTCGGTTGAATCTCTCTCTCTCTCTCTTCAACCCTTGGCCTTGCAAATCTCTCCACTTTTGGTGGTTTTGTGTCATGGCTATCCAGTTTCTTCCGGCCACTTTAATGAGATCGTCTGTCCACCTAGTCGGTTGTCTTCCGACATTCCTCCGTCCCGTCTGTGGTATTCACTCCAGCATTTGCTTCCCCCATCTTCCATCTAGTCTACGGCATATATGGCCCGCCCACTTCCACTTTCTTTTTGCTATCACTTCCGCTATGTCCGTGAGTCTCGTTCGTCTCCGTATTTCGGTATTTTTCACCCGGTCGTAGAGGGAGATGCCCAACATGGCTCGTTCCATAGCTCTCTGGGTGACATGCATGCGGTGGATATTGTGTTTGGTGAGCGTCCAAGTTTCAGCCCCGTACGTTATGACTGGGAGGACACACTGCTCAAACATGCGACGGTTTAGGTTTATGGGCACCCGCTTCGACTTGAGTACGTCGGACAGCTTACCGAAAGCACCCCACCCTAGTTGGATACGGCGCTTGATTTTGCGGTTTTTTCCGTTCATCGCTATACTCAAAGTCTGTCCAAAGTATACGTACTCCTTGACTTTTCCTATTTGCTGGCCATTCACTAGAATGTGATCAATGTCGTCATCACAGCACATTATTTTTGTTTTTGCGGCGTTAACTTTTAGCCCGACATTGAGTGACACGTCATACAGTTCTTGTACCATGGCCTACAGATCCTCCACGTTGCTGGCAAAAACAACAACATCGTCGGCAAAGCGAAGATGGGTTAGTCGTTCACCATTAATGTTTAAGCCTCTATTAGACCAGTCGAATAGCTAAAATACATCTTCCAAGCAGGTTGTGAAGTGTGTATGTGATATCGTATCTCCTTGTCTCACCCCTCTTTTAACGCGTACTGGATTCGTAAGCTCTTGAAGTTTGACTTGTAAGGTAGCCACACGGTATACTTCTTTAATTGCCTCTACTTATCTGGTGTCTACCTGATATCGAATCAGCGAATGAATGACTGCCCAGTGTTCAACCGAGTCTTAAACACAACACTCCGTTTTATATTTGTTTCGTGTTACTGTTTTGTTTTGTATCGTATGGCGCGCGCGGCAAATGTCATAGGATCTGATACAGAGCCATGATCTAAACGTCGCGGCACAGGCAGTCCGCGTTGTCAATAAAACGTCAACCTTATTCTTTCAACAATACGGTTCTAAATATAGTTCACTTATTTTGCTGGACGCCAACTGGCGCGCGGCGCATGCTCCTTCTCACTTGCACACAGTACAGCGAAAATTACCGAGATAATACGATGTTTACGAACGCCGCGTCACGGCCCGCGCGTCATAATTATGTGATGCTACAGTACGCGGTCGGGTTATAAAGCCTCGTATTCATGGTAAACATTTGTTTAGCAACATGGTTGCATAAACATGTTGCCGAGTTGCTGTCAATATATTGCGGGCAACACTTGTGTTGCGGAGTTGATCACGCCATGTTGCAGAGTTGACGCCCGGCGAGCGAAAACATCAGTTTATCAACAAATGTTGACGTATGTGGACGTGTTTGCAACTGTTTATAAACACGGCGGTAGTGTGGGGCAACGATAAAATTATGCCATTAATAGAATTATTTTAATCAAAAGCGTTACTATGGGATTCTTCTATCAAAGAATACAAGGATAGTAGATGTTCGAAATCACTTTTCGACATTCTCATAAAGTTACTAACGGGCAACATTTTAACGCAGACTGGCGTGTGTGGACAACCCATATTGATTTAAACAACGTTTCCAGCAGCATTCTCGCCATTCATCAACAACGTTGATCAACTGTTGCTAAACAAATGTTTACCATGAATACGAGGCTTAAGACGCGCAATGCATTGCATGCATTCTGCTGTCAAGATTTTTAGTCTAATCAAATGGTCTTTACATGATTCTGTCTGTTTCATGCGGAGCATAGTCCTTAAAGCTCTTTTCTGAATCACGAATGCCATTTTTATGTTGTACCTACTTGTAGCTATTGCCCCAAAACTCAATGCTGTATCTTAGCCTGCACCCTAATTGCGTAACTCACGATTCATCATAATTTGTTTCGTTTTGAAACAGACGGCTAAACCATTGCTTCATATGTTCGAAAAATATGTCTGCTCAACAACGTAAATAACGCAATGAATATTGTTGAACTGTCAAAATGAAACCGATTATGATTAATCGCGTGTTACGCAATTAGGGTGCTGGACTCCACCAAGGCAAAGTACACATCTAATTTTCTAAGTTGAGGGAAACTTAATTCTTCCCTCAGTGATCTAATCGCATAGCATGCCGAGTTAATAGACTTCGATATAGACAATGTCTCACTCAACCTTCCAATTCAACAATGCATCAATGTGCATACCTAAGAACTTGTCATCTGTACCTACATAACGCAGAAGTAGGTATCTAGTTGATTAAATCGCAACCGCAATAGATACCTACATGGAAATATCTAAGATTGTGTATTCAAGTACCGATAAATAAAATGGTAATACTACATAATCTTTCTTTTGTCCCTTTAGCTAAAGTTTCAATATATGAGGGCAACGAAGAAGTCGGTAACACCTTATTGAACGTAGGATCTAATTACAACACCTCTTACTTTTGTCCGGAACCTATCAGAATTTTAAATAGCAGAGACGGGAGTACTGTCACCATTGATCAAATCCACGTGAGTATTTACCACCTACACTTAACACGTCCACAATTTGACATTGACACTCTACCTGAGATTAAGCTACGCTTGCCGTGGTTTTTCCGTGCATGGATGACCAGCTTTACATGCCAAAACCCCTCCATGCTTCAGAAAGCACGATACGCCGTTGGTCCCGGCTGTCATTCGTGGATCTTTGACAGTCGTAACGGGTCGTCAGAAACCTGAAAGTCTGACATTCTGACAACCAGTCTTATCAAGGGGTATCATAGTATCCAATATGTAACTCATGCTCAGCAGTGAGTACAGTTGTAGCCTTCTTAATATATTGGGTAATCAGCTTCCAGTCTAACTGGATACAGCTGAATACCAGAGTTTTACATGGAGCGACTGCCTATCTGACCTCCACAACCCAATTACACCCAGTAATTGGGTTGTAGCCTAACAAAAGCCGGACAGGCCGGATACCATATAATTTGGCCGTACACGCAACCAAAAAGCCTGACTGTGTCCGGCTTTATCCGGACGCCTGGCAACCCTATCCACAACCCAATTACTGGGTAACACGATACCATTCACAAGAAGTTGTCATACTTTCGGGCTTGCTGAATAGTCAAATCAAATCAAATCAAAATATTTTATTTCACATAAACCTGCATGGGCACTTATGAAACGTCAGACGCTAGGTGCACGATACGGTTCCAATTTGTCGCTTCCTATGGAGAAGAGCCGGCAAGAAACTCCACGTTTACTCTTTTAAAAATAATTGGCTTTTACAATGTTTTCAAATTACAGTGCTAATAGCTATGGGAGGACAGTGCAGGTCTGTCAGTAATTGTATCAGGTACTTAGAGGAATGAAAATAAAGAATAGAAAATCGTCTACAAATCTACAGTCTGTAAGGCCTACAACGTTCTCTCATTCACAATATGTAAAAGAATCTACATAAATAAAATGAACCTATGTATTTAAACCAAGTGACATGATTTCCATGACAATCACTAATAAACAGTGTAGTGATGAAAGTGCCCTATCTTGTTTATCCATCAGATTGAACCAAAAGTGAATGGAACGTCGCCTAAATTCAGCCCCAGCCGCCACTGCGCCCCGTATTTCAGTGCTGGCATATTGGCCGCTCTGATGATCACGTTTATGTGCCTAGCCATCACGATGTATGGAATTATATCTATAATCGATGTCTCCTCTAATGACCGCTTCGATGATCCGAATGGCCAGCCATTGTCTCATGAGGTGGGGCACATAGACGTTTAAATGAGAATGCATTGATATGTCTCTAGCTGAAACGCAAGAGGACATTTTATGCTATACATTTACAGTTTATGTTGACTTCTCACTGTAGGTCTCTTTACAATGCGAGGTCACGTAAAACTGAACTGGAACGTAGCTAGATATGACGTCGTGCGTACAGACGCCAGCTACCCCAATCTGTCAAATTTCTTTGATAGATTTTCAACTTTATCACGTGTTAGTAAGGTTTATGTTCAATTGGGAAAATTTGACAGTTTGATGTGCTGGCGTCTGTACAAGGATCTTTTGGTGTGAAGCCAAAATTGGAACTAAGTCGACGTCCATGTGACGTAATAAAATCGCGGTGGGATTGTCAACTCTCGGTAATAAACCGAGCATTGAGATTCCAACGTGCAGCGCGAGTGATTCTTAGCCGGTCGAAAAACCACAGTGTTCGATGTTCAACTCTCGCCGCTAAGCAGAGCGTTAAAAAAATCCCGTCGCGATATTTTAACGTCCGTTTGTACGTTATCTACGTACACACGGCACCAGTAAAACTGGTAACGGCGGTGTCGCAGATGCATGCTGAGCACATTGGTTTTGATTAAGAGAAATTTGATTCCTTACTCTAAGAACATTTTACCTGGTTACTAAATAAAAATATTTTTAAGGATATGGTGTTTTATTTTTCATTTTATTGATATAATTCGTTTTTTCTTGCCGTAAAAAACGACGGTTTATTCGCAGTGTTTAGGCACGGTCGTCAGTGTTGTATGGTTCACTATGAAAGCTTGTTGATAGACGCGTTCGGCGTGGTTTATACCGTACCGTGTACAATGCACAATCATGCTGAAAAGATTAGGCAGAGGTGTATATAACCCACATTTCGCCAGTTATGTTTTAGTCTCATGTAGTACAGGACGAGTCTCTTGCCAGCAACCAGGCACAGATCCTGAGTCAAGGCTGCTACTGAGAGCTTGTCCAGAAGAGGCGAATTCGTCACGAAACGTTTTGCGCGAAATCATTCGCGCGTTAATGAGATACTAGGCACCAATACATCGCGCCCACAAGCATCGCACGAATTCAAAATACACGGGTAAATCGCGTGCACTACGCCAGACTGTCGACTCGCGCTTGATGCGCGCGAGTCGAGATACTAGTAACGCCTTGTTGCGTTCAGTTAACGCGCGAACTCCAGAGCGAGTGCACGTATCGAGGGAAATGGAGCGCCAAACTTTTGATACGGAATTGTTTAATGCCCGCGCGTTGGTACGCTCTTTCTGGGCGCAACGGTAGCGCGTGATACGCACGAGAGAATCGCGACGAATTCGCCCCTTCTGGAAAAGCTCTGAGACTTTCCAGAAAAAAAAACAATAAAGGCTCACACAGCGCTGGCGGGCATGCCGCCAACAAGCCCGGCGGCATTCTCGGTATCTGCGGGAAGTGCCGGCGGCCTAAGAACGCCTGCACAGCATACCCACCTGGCAAAAACCCGCCGGCATGTGTAGGAGCCTTAACACATTGGCCGATCTGGGTATCGAACAGCAGTTAGCGCTTTCAACCAATATACCAACGAGGCAGTTTAAAAAAGATTGATCATTAGAAATAAAACCCAAAATTAATTCTTAGCAGTGTATTTGGTAAAGCTGAACTACCTACGTATCAGTAAACTATATAGAAATTAAAAAATAATAATTAATAAGAACAAAATTGGCCCGTTATAACAGCTCTGTCGCAAGTTATATACATTGCCTACAGATATACAAGGATCTATTGGCGGGTGGCCAAAGTTGGAACTAAAGACGCCATCTTGTTTCTTTACATTTCACAAATTAAACGCAAATGTTTACCGTTAACGTTTTAAGCGCCAAAAGATCTTTGTAGCACTTGAGCTACTAGAGATAAATATTCGAATATAGAACAGAAAAACATCGTGAATTTTCGTTTCTTTTCGGGTAATGTCGGGGGCACATTTCTTTCATTGTAATACTAAACTTAAATGCATTAATCTTGATGTATTGATATCCTCACAAATGTGCAATGGACATAGAAAAATAATAAGCGATTATTTTTAATTATGTAATATTTTGCATACGCTACAATGACAAGTACTTATGTCAAATCGTTCAGCAGGATCTGAACATAGTATAGTTAAATATCTGGTAGTAGAATCTATCTTATGGAAAGTGATTGCCTGCAATCTCTACAAATTGCCCGAAGGCTGTTTAAATGGTAAAATTAAATAATTACTTCACCAGCGGGCCGAACAAGACTGTGCATTTCTACTGAAATGCTTTGTTTCAAAATTATGTAACGTATGCAAAACAGTTACCAAGCGTTAATATTACACATCGGGCTTTAGAAAATGCCTGTCACATACCCGAAATTCTTACGCCCACCGACGTTTTTTTTTTTTTAAATCGCGGCTATTTTTATTCGGGCACTGCATTTTCAAAGCTCTGCTTAGCGCCAAAAGCTGAAAATCCAACTTTCTTTTTTGAGGATGAGTTCTGTTGGATACTTTAATACTCGGCTCCACGCAGAGAGTTCAAAACCGATGCGCGAAAAACAAAACACTCTCGCGTACCTGGGCTAAACTCGGATGTGCTACATTTACGACCGGTCTCTGTAATTCAGTCCCTACACGATTATGTTGAAATAACAGCCTAAATTGAATGAGACTTGCAGTCATTATTTTATATTTTGTCAAAAACAAAATTTCTGAATTAAAATTCATTTTAGGAGAGTTAGGCGGAAAATGACGCTGTTATTTTTGGAAGTAAACAGTAGAATAAAATATGTGGAATTTCTAGGTTTAAAAGTTCTTATGTCAAATGTAAATTTGATCACCATATTCTTTAGCGTGGCAATTAAGACCAATTTTCATGGTGCGATTAAATAGCTTGCGGAATTCAATAAAATTTTAAGCAACAATAGAAGTCGTGTTATTCATTGCTTCATCAGCTACAAACAAGAAACTAGCATCGTGTAAATGAAGCTTGCAAGTATTCATTCCTCTGCAGATTATGTATTTATAGTGAGTGATCTGTAAATGTATAATTTCAACAAAGGATGATGAAAAAGGACTTCGGGTGATAATAATTTAAAAAAATTAAGTTACATTATATATAATTTAATAAAAATAACGGCTGCAAGTCCCATTTTACACTACTAGGAAACCACGAGCCCATGTACACTAAATAACAATTTAATATTAAATTCTAATATCTAAATTTAAAATGGCGTCTACATGACATGTGATAGGAAAATGTGAAATATTGCGCTACTGGAATTTTTGTAGATACAATATTATGCATTCTCTGTGATAGGTATGTTTATTGCTACACAAAGGTATGATAAAATAATATATTTTATTATAACTAGATGTGGCAATCCGACTGAATGCATAGGACCTAATTTGATGACACTTTTGGTCAAAATCTCTTTTGTGTCAAAGTGACAACTTACTACTGGAGCAGAGTATACGCGATTCACCTATGCTGAAGTTACGGGCATTTCCTACTTCATAACACTTACGGAGATAAAGATTAGTTCGGTTACCCAAACCATGAGTGAATGACAACACCATTTGACAGGTGTCCGTACACCCGATGTGATATTGCCAGTCCGAAAAACACTTATTTTGACCAAGCAACATCTTTGTAGACGGACTGCTCTGTTGCGTCGTTAAGAGGAAATGTTTTCATTTCCAAATTGGTAGCCACATATTTTTCGTTCAATTTTATGGCTGATTGGCCGCCCCTTACGAGTACCTTATGGTAAATTGTCACCATAGGGTATCCTGCAATACCAGGAGGTATTGTAGATGCATAGACACATAGCTAAAATGTCTCATGCGTTAGTCGAGTACAGAGAGTACATTACAACTAAGTGCCACTGGAAATGCCGCATGTCCATTTCTTGAATACATTTATGACATTTTTTTGTAAGTCCGGCGCGGAACCTACCGGTTCCAATACAATAGAAAATTAATTGTGTCTCATTAGCCGGGATTGACAGTTTAAAGAGATTGACAAAATGCTCCCATATTAGGCCACTGTGCGTAGAGTCGTTTTCGATGAAACACTAGTGTGTGAGTAGACAGCAAGTTGTGCCTACCCTCAAATGAAATGCAAGGATGAATCGATCATACATACAACTTAATTTCATAACAATTTCAGCTAAAATTGGTAAGTTGAAGAACGGTGAAAAAAGGTTGGCAAGTTATAAATAATAAAAAAAACTAATAATAAAATACACTAGTGGTCTATGAAACCGTGCCTCGGAAAGCACGTTAAACTGTCATTTCGGATAGTCAAAAGCCAGCAAGTCTAAAAAACCAATCTTACCAAGGGGTATCGTGTTACCCAGTAACTGGGTTGTGGAGGTCAGATAGGCAGTTGCTCCATGTAAAATACTGGTATAAAGTTACATTCTGTTAAGACTAGAAACCGCCCATGATTGATATATATTTGTCTACAAGTTGGACCGACGGCCTAGTAAAAGTTGCGGGAATCGGTTAGATGCGAGAACCACAACACCAGCTGTTATGACGATGTTTGAGGGAGCCCTATGTCCAGCAATAGACGTCTTTCGACCCTTAAATCTCGTTCAAAACCTTACCAACTTTAACTGAAGTTTCTACCAAAAATTCATCTGTATCAAGCATACCGTGAAGTATTAGTATGGAGTGATATTGACCAATCAGAAGTGAGCTTTGTGACGCGACGCCGGCGTTCGGCCAATGAGAGACATTCTTCTTTAAATATGTCACTCTATACTAAATACTTAAGACATACATTCAAGGGTGTTACATTATTAGGTTAGTGAATACTTTATGGTAGATAATTTACGTCATATTTCTATTTAAAAAAAACATCTGCGTACTTAGATAGAATATTGCAAAGGTAAAACCCTGCTTCCTGTGATATTTCTAAGTTAAATATAAATATTCCAGAATACATTCTTTAAATTATGGTGAAACCCGTATTAAAATCCGTTGTGTAGTTTAGAAGAACTAAGCGCACACAGAGAGAGACAAAATTACAATATTTAGCAATTATGACGTAAATTAGCCATCAAAGTGTCCCCTAATAATTTAGCACGTTATTATAAAACGGCTATCATGCTTGTACACTAAGGCCAAGCATACCGCGCTAGTCGAGTACTGCGAGTACAACACAACTAAGTGACACTTAGCCGAGTACAACTCAACTGAGTGTCAGTTAATTAGTTCTTTTCTTCTTTCTTCTCTTGATTCTGTTGATCGGTTGATTGGGTTGTCTGCTGCTGGCCTTCACGCTCGGCTGCCATCTGGAAAAGAAAGATTTTATTTTATTTTTATAAACACTCTTTGGTCTTTCTTACAAGTTGGACCAAAGACCTGTGGGGCAATTCTCGTTATTTTAAGAACATTCACAGTCTGATCTCAGGGGCCATTCAAGTATTACGTAAGCAGTTTTTTTTAGCAATTATTGACCCGCCCCCCTCCCCCTCATCAGCAAAATTAAGCAAAGCTCTTACTCCCCCCTCCCATGCTCACGTAAACATTGGTAGCAGACACCTAACGTGTCTGCTCACTTTCTTGTGATTTTGTTATATTGTCATTGTTTTCTTCGAGCCATTCATAGACAAGTAGGGTTGCCATATGTGTTCAAACCAAAATCGACTAAATTTTGTAGAAAATCCAAAAGTTAATAAATAAATTCTGCTGACGTAATCACCATCCAGACCCCCCATCCCCCATGTCATCAAAAATAAGCAAATTAAAAACCCCCCCGCCCGCCTGTAGTGCTTACGTAATACTTGAATGGCCCCTCAGTCCTAATCTGTCAAAAATACTTTTAGTTTTCCATTGATACACAAAAACCCAAGGTGTGTCAAAACTGTCCCCAATCATACGTCAGTGGTTATGGTTTTTTTTTTTTGCATGGGAAATCATTAAATAACTTCTCCCGCTCTGGGTGGAGCAGAGGGCGTGTCAGACTTTTACTGACTAAAACCCACCCGTGTTCCCTCAGTTGCCTGTGTGCCAGGGGCCGCGGTATATCTTTCAAACAAACCGCACCCCTGGCAGGCATCAGCCCTTGCGGACCCCACCAGTTGGTGCTGACATCTCTTTGAACCCAACGCGCCGTCTACCCGGGCTTGGTCCTTACCGGACAGCGAGCTACCCATTACTCGCCGTCCGCAAGCCCGCGCCTATTGTGGCCGGGAATCAGCCTGGGCAGTGGTTATGACAAATTTTGCAAATTCAATCTTACACGCATGGCTTAAAGTGGTTTTTACAAAGCAATGTCCAAAAAGTCTGACTGAAAGATGACTGACGATACCATTGAGATTCCTGCGCACATTGCACCTTATTTATGCGGACGTTTTTGAGACGCTGATTGTGTATCTTGGGTTTGACAAGTTTTTGACATTTGATTGTCGCAGAGATGAGACCGTTTTTAATTACGAGAATTGGCCCAGGAATCCGCTGGATGTGAGCGCGAGTACTATGTAGTAGTCACAAATCGTTCAGCTCGCTCCGTATAACGTAGCTGTTTGATATAGCAACTACTTTAATTTAGCACACGTGCTTGACCAACCGGCTTTTGAGAAGGCAAGATGGCTCAAATATGTGCATGGATTTGTTAATGGTTTCTCGGGAATGTGTGAAAGAAATCGATGTTTTTGTGATCTTTTGAAAATGAGGTAGTAATGGATATATATAAAGCGTAGAAGGTTCTTATGGAAAAGAACGGGCAAGAAACTCCACAGACACTATTTTAAATCAAAATATTGTAACAAAGTATTGGTTACATCATTCATGCTGAAATGATACATGTGATGTAGAAAGATGTGAACGTTCAAAGCGTCCTTAGTTAATAATTAAGACCCTTACTTGTTCTAGTGTATTATGACATTCTGGTGTTAGATTTGAGGTTATAATTGTACAACGAGTAACATAATTAACGCAAGACCTCATACACCCCAATTAGAGTATTCAGTTGGAAGCATAATACGATGACCAAAACTATTTTTTTTAAAGCCAATTGATATTATTAAGAAAAACGTGTCGACTCAAGCATTACTTTATGCATTTTAAATTGAGTCTTATTTCTTTTAGCATAACATTGAATTTTCTTCGGCTCAGTCAGCGGTAGGTATGGCAAAATACATAATTTTAAAAAAATATATTAAAAGTTACTGAAATCGATTCAGTAGTCAATTAGGAACAAACTACTTTCAGGTCTTGCGTCTATTCTGTTACACCTAGTATATTGTCTCCCTAGGAGAGATCTGAGGCACTGTCGGAGAGTATACATATGTGGGTGACTGTAACTCTCCTGGGTTTTAGGACCTTATGACTTACAAACTTTACTGAATGATATAAATGCCTTGCATGCCATAAACCTTATCCAGATTCTGGGCTTCTACTGAGAAATTCCAGTTCGGAAAACCCACTAACACCTGCCCGTGAAACCTACTATCAATTAAACCCAGTACCCAGAACCCCGACAGCGTTTGCGACCACAAGACCAAGTCCATGTTAGCAAAGTGAAAGAAAGAAAATACATTGATTTAGCACAGACTTTAAAGCACACAATATACATTAAACAGCAGGAAAGAGTAAAATAAAAATCAATTAAAGGTGTAAGGTAAGAAGTCAGAAACTAGCATTATAGTGTGCCTCACGGCTGCGCTAAAAAGGCCCAGTTCAGCATAAATGCCAGACAACTATACTCTATTTACAATAGCATTAGACAGAAATTAAAAAGGGTTCTTTTTAATGTATACTTCGTAACAAAATTACATTAAACGTGTTGCAGTTACGATTAATATTAATTATTAATGCCAAAAATTTCAAGTGTCAATGCTAAAAACCTGAAAGAAGCAGGAGTGAACAACATCCAGTAACTAAATTAGCTGATGATGACGAAGTTTTACCAACGTATTGTGGGTCGTAAGTTGTTATTTAAAATAAAGTATTCTTAAAAAAAAAATCCTTTTAATCTTAATTAGATTTAAATAATCATGTGATTGTTTGTTTCATTCATTCGTTTTGTTGTAGGCTTGTAATGTGTGATGAAGATGTTATTATAAACAGAACATTATTTAAAATAAAAATGACTTTTACTTAATTTATCTCAGTATTTAGTACTGTCTTAAATCTACCTAAAAAAGTTAGAACTTAACTTTGAAATAAAATGTTTTCACTCCTGCTTCTACGAGCCTCTTTTTTCTAAAGCTATAATAAATGGGGTATAGTGCCTGACGCTGGTTTTCAACTGGACGCCCGTTCATGAACATGACGTGTCGGCGCACTACATAAAGGCCAAATAGGCAAAAATAGCCAAAAAAAAACCCATTCACGACGTATAGATGGTGGACAGCGCAGTTCCTCTCAAAAAGAGGAGGCTCGAGACCCGGCTGTGGGAACATTATGCTGGACTTACCTTCTTGTAGGCTTGCTCGAACAGCTTCAGACTGGCCTGCTGCAGTGTGTTGGTGGCAGTGCGGATCTCCTCAGGGTCAGCTGTATCCTTCTTTGAGAGCAGCTCACGGAGTTTCGCGATGTCTTCACGAAGTTTGTTGCACTGTTGGTACAAGAAAATGATAAATAAATATATATTTTACTGTTTTAATGGGCTAAGCTGGTTTCCTAGTTCGAAAACGTTTTAGATACGAGATTTAAATGGATAATGAAAGAATCTTCTGATGGAAATTGTATCAAAATATTTAATTTCACATAAACCTACATGGGCACTTATGAAACGTCAGTAGCTAGGTGCACGGTCCCTATTGGTTTTTTTCTTATGGAGAAGAGCCGGCAAGAAAATCTACTGTTACTCTATTAAAAGTTTTCAAATTACAGTGATAATAGGGTATAGGAGTGTGCTCATATATACCCTATTATCACTGTAATGTAGGCCTGTCAACAAATAGTTTAAAAAAACTAAAAAACACGCTTTTTAATTGAATTAAATTATTTTCTACTTTTTTAGTTTGGTTTTTAAAGCGTGTTTTTTAGTTTTTTAAACTTTTATTTATTTTCTATTTTTTAGTTCTGCTAACTAGCAAAAGCGTGATTTTTTCAGTTTTTTTTTTCATTTTTCTCTATTTATTTTTTTAAATTATTGAATTGTCATCGGTCCTCTACAAGTTTACAAAGTTTAAATGAAATCTGACCGTTTAAAGTGGGTCAAAATCACGCCCTAACGAGTCGGTTACAAACATACAAGCTAATATAAAGCATGTAAAAAAGAAAATGGTCCATAAATGTACTGTCTACACGGCCAACAACGTTCTCACAATCACTAAATATAAAAGAATCTACTTAATTGTTATTATGATGCAACAGTACGAGTGATCGACGCAGTAATTAACTAATCACTCACACAGGTTCATTTGCACTTAATGGTATACTTAATAGGACAATCACTACCACAAACGTATAGTATAGACTACTAGCTGTGCCCGCGACTTCGTCCGCCGTGGAATAGTGTCTTTGGGTCTTTGTCTCTTGTCGCAAACTTATAAAACATTCGCATAAACCTTACATATTTCCATACAAACTTTCATCCCCTATTCCCTATTGTTATTTTACACCCTTGAGGGTAAAACTTTTACAAACTTTGAATGTCATATTTATTTATATCGAATCAATAGCCTACAAAATTGGTTTCAAGCTTCTAGCTCTAAAAATGACCATACTTCCATACAACTTTTCATCCCCCCCTTTCAACACCTTACAACCTTTTTTTCGCATTAAGATGTCCTTTCTCAGGTTCTAGACTATCTGTATACCAAATTTCATTTAAATCGGTTCAGTAGTTTAGGCGTGAAAGCGCGACAGACAGACAGACAGAGTTACTTTCGCATTTATAATATTAGTAAAGAAGTAAGGATAGATGGTAGTAAAAATGTAATGTGCCGCGGTTTCTAGGAAAGCGGCGTGCAAGTGGCACGCGACTAGCTGGTACCGCGACTACTCTCGCACCGCTGCAAAAGTGTACCGCGCACTGGCGCGGACACCGATCGGCGGTGCTTGTACTTAATTAAATTTATTACATGTAAAAACTTCAAATGTTTTTGGCCAAAACTTTAACTGCGCGAACTCCGCTCACAGACGTAGTCATAATATCGTCAATTGCACTGGTGACAGCATGCGGCGCGGGATTTTAGGTGAGTCATTGTCTGTGGGGAGGTGCCGCATACGCACTTGAGACCTGCCGTGCTATTCTGTAAAAATCTCACCGTGAAAATTTATTTGAAGTGAGCTTATAGTTAGTTGTCATGTCAATCCATCAGGTGGAATGATAGCTCACGTGAAGCTCAGTTCACCAAAGTTTTCACAGTGAAATTTTTACAGAATAGACCAGCTAACCTGCCCGTGAACGCTCATCTGTGGATATTGTCTTTGCTCCGGTCGACTTGGGTTCCAAGTCATACATACATACATATAATACTATTCTAAACGATTCACTCATCTCCTCCTGAAGCAGTTGGCTCTTGTACTCATCCATCTTAGTCTCAGTATCGTGTAATTCCACATTCACAAGGGCATAAAATGAATATCGCTATGTTTTAGATTTTTCAGTCGACAAAAGTCTACGGTGTCAAGCATGTCAACCAATTTTTTTCTACTTTTAACACTTCGCGGTAGAAAAATTATTACAGAATTACAATATCAATACAACCCTCTTCCCATTGAATGACTATTTAATTTTAATGAAAAAATCTAATATCTTTGCGCAGCCACCTTAAACTCCATCACTAGCTACCTTCCCGTTGTCATGGAAAGAATAACTGTCTTTGTCTTCATAGAAACGCGAGTCTACTATTTCTAGTCTACTGTAGAATAGAAATCGCTTGTCTCCATTTCTCGGTAAAAAACTGTAAACAGTCTATACGGAAACGTAATTTTTGTCTACTGTTCTGACGACAAAACGCTTGTCTATGGTTCTAGTGCTAATCCTGCTGGAGGGGACTATTTTACATACACCGAGAAATTTTAATGGTTGTTTTCCCGCAGCGAAATGGTTTTGTCTCGGTTATACAATCATTTTATAAACAAATAAAATATTAAAAACAAAAAAATGGCAGATTAACGTGCGGAGAGTTTATTTTGCTTTGAACATTTATGGATCGCTGTTTCCTTTTTCGGAGGCGCGTGCGATTCGAGTAGTACATACAAGTTACCTCTAGTGTTACTATTGATTCTCACGTTTTCGAGTTTATGAATATTTTTTTAATAACAAAAAAAAAACATCTTATATTTTTTTTAACTTTTACTCTATGCTTCGAAAGTACTCCTTATGGCAAGTTGTTCTGCCGCGGGAAAACAACCATTCAAATTTCACGGTGTATAATTCTATTGCAGACGATCGTCTTACCTCTTCCTGAGGCAGCTGGCTCTTGTACTCGTCCATCTTAGTCTCAGTGTCGTGTAGCACGCCCTCGGCCTGGTTGGACACCTCCACTCGCTCGCGCCTCTGCTTGTCTGTGGCAGCGAACTGTTCGGCGGCTTTCACCATGTTTTCAATTTCATCTTTGGATAGACCACCCGATGACTGGATCACGACTATTTGGAGGGAAAAAGGAATGATAAGTCATGTATACTAATATTATATGTTTGCATTGAATAGGCTCCGAAACTACAGAACCGATTTGAAAAAATCTTTCACTGTTGGGAAGCTACGCTATCCCCGCGTGACATAGGCTATATTTTATCCCCGTATTCCCACAGGAACGGGAACTTCGCGGGTGAAACCGCGTAGCGCTGCTAATAAATACATAAAGATTCTATAAATGGATGATTTTCAGTTGAATTCTACAGGTTCAAATAAAATTAGCTGGCAATACTTTGCCCACGTTTTCGGTACAAATATCGAAAACGAATGATTTCTTTTTATGATTTGGAACAGATAAGGCTATCTGTTCAAAGTCTCAATGTACCGCGGTTTCTAGGAAAGCGGCGTGCAAGTGGCACGCGACTAGCTGGTACCGCGACTACTCTTGCACCGCTGCAAAAGTGTACCGCGCACTGGCGCGGACACCGATCGGCGGTGCTTATACTAAGTTAAATTAACAAGATTTAAAGTATTTTTTTATAAGTAAAGTCCTCCCGCAGACAAGCTACTAAACCCCCGATAAGTCTTTCTATTTTGACACCCAAAAGACTATTTTAGTCGGTTGTTTATCGCAGTTTTTGTTCAACACACACGAGAACTGCTCCAACTGCTTTATGTGTACTGTAAAGGTTGGTTGTTTGCCAAATGCAACCTTATGTTGTTACCAGCAGGCAACTAAATGGGTTTGTCACATTCGAACTGTCAAACAGATATAGAACAGTCCTTCAATATAATTTAGCTTAAGTTTTGTTTCAGAAGAAAAAGATGACTAACAGGCCCGGAGCTGTATCTGTAAAGATCTAAAACGTGGAATAAACGATATCTATACTTTAATATTATAAAGAGGAAAGATTTGATTAATTGTTTGTTTGCATTGAACAGGCTCCGAAACTACTGAACCGATTTGAAAAATTCTTTCACTGTTGGGAAGCTACACTATCCCCGGATGACATAGGCTATATTTTATCCACGTATTCCCACGGGAACGGGGACTACGCGGGTGAAACCGCGGAACGCTGCTAGTAATTTATATTCACATGCATACAAGCGTTTCTTTTTGTTAACCACGGTACCAAGGACCCCTCAGCTCCTGCAGTACTCACTCTGCTGCTCCTTGCCCGTGCCCTTGTCACGCGCCGACACGTGCACGATGCCGTTGGCGTCGATGTCGAAGGTGACCTCGACCTGCGGCACACCGCGCGGCGCGGGCGGGATGCCCACCAGCGAGAACTGCCCCAGCAGCTTGTTGTCGGCTGCCATCTCACGTTCTCCCTGGTGGACCTTGATCTCCACTTGGGTCTGGCCGTCCGCAGCTGTGGGAAATTCGTGTCAGTTATTTTTATGGCTTATACATCGGTTGTCATGGTATGGGTATGTGATACGGAGGAATGAGGCAAATATAGTGAGGATAGTTTTGATGGCTTTAAAAGTAGAGACCAAAGTAACGATGGATGGACTGTAAAAATAATATAATTATGAATGTTCATGTAACCTAACCATACTAGATATGAAATTATGCTAAGGGCCTACGTCCCATTTGGTAGCGTAACACGGTCACTTTATGAACCCTACTGCTCATTAACGGCTTGTCTTGAAGATTTGAAAAATATATGATTTTGCTATAGATTCATATAATTAGATAATTTTGCCCGAAGTACTTTTTTTGTATGGTTAATACTTTTGCTGTAAAAAAATATTTTCCAACACGCAATATTTTGGCTTCTATTCCATACTCCTAAACGGCTTCGTTATTTGGAAAAAAAAATACACTGAAAAATAGATAGTTAGAGGTACTACAGAATCGCCGAAGCACAATTGTAAATTAATCAAAGGAATATCCCCATTTTGAGATAAAGGCTCAGAGGTGCCCTGCGCGGGCGCGGGCGGCAGTCGTGCTTTAGCATACAAACGGGAGATGAGGATACTATGGGCCTTAACTATGAAATGTCTTATTAAACCAAATACCTATAGACATTCGCGACTCAATGAACAGGCAAAACGTAACACAAGCTCAAAGAATATTACCACTCCATTTTACCTTAATTTCACAGTAGCGCGTTGAGTAATTCCAGACCATGGCATGCTAAGACAGACCCAGAGATCTAATAGTGTGCCTTGTATAATTATAAGAACAAAAACCTGTTTTTAGATAAATAAAATAAATAGATATTTCTTCTAAACTCACCGGTAGAGAAAACTTGGCTCTTCTTAGTCGGGATAGTGGTATTCCTGGTGATCAGCTTGGTGAAGACTCCTCCTAGGGTCTCGATACCCAGGGACAGAGGTGTGACGTCGAGGAGCAGGATGTCAGTGACGTCACCGGCCAGGACTCCGCCCTGTACGGCGGCGCCGACGGCGACGGCCTCGTCCGGGTTGACGGCGCGTGAGGGAGCGCGTCCGAAGATGTCCTGGACGGTTGTTTGCACCTACGGGGTAAGGAAATGGTGGTTTTTACTCTTTTTGGAGTGGTTGTGGTAACACAAGACAGAAATACACATTTTTACTGTAACACCAATCGAAAAACTTATAGAACATAGCATTTATAACTTATCTGAGAAGTTTTCTATGAAACAGAACGTTATTTTCGATTTTCTGAGCAGACTTTTTTAGTTGAAGTTGTTTATATTCATGAGTAGATATTATAAAGATCAAATATTTCATTGCCTTAAGAGGTTACATTTGTCTGTATGCTGGTTGGCAGGGACGGGTAACTTGTGTTCATGGATTCTGTACATGAATCTTTAAAAAAAAAACAGATGTTTCATAGAAAAGTCAATACAATCAAATTGTATGCCAGAGCAAATTTTATTTTAATTTCTTTAATTTCCTTGTCTATTTCAGATTGAAACGTATAAATAAATGTATGTGAGCGTATAACCCAATCATGTACAGACACGGCCGGGGAATATAACTCCAGTTCACTCTGGCACCCGTCTGATAGACTGTCTAGACAGCCATGAGGGACTGACATCGACTTGTGCTGTTAAGGTGCTTATTTCTATTATTCAATAATAGTGTGTGTCGACTTACTTGAATAAACATACAAATATTTGTGCCGCGCGGGCATCGAACCCGTCATATTAGCATAGCAGCCAATATTTTAATCACTGGGCCAACCTTAATCATGTTTCTATTTTTTTTTTTCAGTTTCAATAAACAAGTTTCAGACAACTTTTCGTAGATGACGTTTTTTTGTTATTTTAATGACTTCCTAGTCAATAAGGGCTGATTTGACCAATTAAGGGGGATGCGCAAAGGTAGGGGCCATTCAAGTATTACGTAAGCACTACAGGGGGGCGGGGGGGTCTTTGCTTTGTTTATTTTTGATGACATGGGGGATAGGGGTGTCTGGATGGTGATTAAGTCAGCAGAATTTATTTATAAACTTTTTCTACAAAATTTTGTCGATTTTGGCTTGAACACATAATATGCAACCCTACTCATCTATGAATGAGTAGGGTTGCAGTTTTGTCTACTCTTCCGTCGATAAAACGCTTCTCTTACCTTGGGCATGCGGGTCATGCCTCCAACCAGCAACACCTCCCCGATGTCAGAGCGCTGCACCTCGGCGTCCTGCAGGGCGCGCTGGCACGGAGCTACAGTACGCTTGATCAGGTCACCGACTAACGATTCCAGTTTTGAGCGGGTCATCTGTGGAGGATAGTTTTATGTTAGTTCAGCATAATCATTTCGTCAGCCACAAGACGTCCACTGCTGGACATAGGCCTGCTTTAAAAAATGAGGGCTTGGCAGGCGGGTTGGTGATCGCAGTATGGTGGTAAAATGCATATAGAACACTGCTGCTCATTCTTTTACGATACCTACGGGAAGAAATGGTATGGCGCTATTCTTTACGTCAGGCTCAACACGGACTTATGTTAGTTCATTATAAGATTTAGATAATACAAATATTGCACAGAACTAAAATTGCAATGGAAACCTAGTCATTGTAGACTCGCTGGGAGTCTACAATGATATGCGTAGACATTTTTCGTCGGTTATACATACATATGACATGCTGAATTACTGGTTACAGTTTGCGCACTGGTTAAAATATTGTCCTGTATATTATTTCGTAGAGACATATTCTCGTCATTATTTGACATTATACATCAATTTTACTACTATTTATTATTAGTGATTGTCATCGAAATCATGTCACTTGGTTCAAATAGATTCATTTTATATAGGTAGATTCTTTTACATACTGTGAATGAGAGAACGTTGTAGGCCTTAGAGACTAGATTTGTAGACGTTTTTCTATTCTGTATTTTAATTCCTCTAAGTACCTGGTACTTATTGACTGGCCTGCACTGTCCTCCCATACCTATTAACACTGTAATTTGAAAACATTGTAAAAGCCAATTATTTTTAAAAGAGTAACCGTGGAGTTTCTTGCCGGCTCTTCTCCATAGGAAACTACAAATTGGAACCGTGCACCTAGCTTCTGACGTTTCATAAGTGCCCATGCAGGCTTATGTGAAATAAAATATTTTGATTTTGATTTTGAGATAAATGTATGTGAGCGTATAACCCGATCCTGTACAGACAAGGCCGGGGAATATAACTCCAGTTCACTCTGGCACCCGTCTGATAGACCGTCTAGACAGCCATGAGGGACTGACATCGACTTTTGCTGTTAAGGTGCTTAAATATCTAAGACAACTGGCGGAGTCTGAATTTGTGCTACATGGGAAATGGCATTAAGGGGAACCTAGTCGCGGGCTCGAACTCACTCGTGGGCCTGGCTAAAAATCACGCTGTCTCACCAGGCTTCGTGTTCGACAGAGATAGTATCAGTAGTGAGCAGTTAGACGCTAGTCTACACGTTATCGAGTAAGATGTAGGATCATTTATAGTAAAAAAAACGCGAAAAATTCAGAAAACTCCTTTGGAAGATCGGGTTTTATGAAAAAGCCAATGCATACATCAATGACCAATAAAGTTTATTGAACTTTTCGATAATAGAACTTTGTCGGTACCGACTTGGTTTTAGAGGTTTTACACTTCTTTTATTACTTAAACACGACCATTAAGCAAGAAAAACGAATCTTTGTTGGCTCCTAACTTTTTAATGGGTTTTTATTTTAGTATTCTGCTTCCGTACAGACAATATTAATAATGAGACAAAGCGATATCATATTTTACTTTGGATGTGCCATGTCAGACAGTGGAGTAAAACACTCCCGAAGTTTGTATGCAAAAAATGTGGACTAGGTTCACCTTAAGATCGCCCCCTATTATATAGGACTTAAAGTTGAAGAATTGTGGGTGCGTCGATGTGTAGTTTGCGGCCAACCTGTATAGTTTGTGGCTATACGATCGAAGCAAAACTAAATTTTGCCTACCCCTATGAAAAAAACGCGTTTAAGTATGAATACTAGTCACAAAATAGCTTGAAAAATAGCTTCACATACGCGAAAAACTATAATACGGTATCATTTAAGTAACGTATTGGGCGCTTTCTCATACACGTACAAGTCTGGAGGGAGTACTAATTGGTATGCACTAAAATTCGAATGACATGTACTTTTAACGGTATGCGATTCAGAGCGCAGATAACGCTTGGTATTAGGAAGTAGCGCGAACATGTTCGATACTCAGATTATTTTTTTTTAATTAATCGGAAGTGTGATGATCAGAGATCGGATATTCGGATGCATATTCACCTAAAGTTGAGGTGTTGGCTAACATGGAATGCGCTTTTGTATCGAAAAAGTCTTAATTTAGGTAAGTAATTTGTTTATTTTTTGCTTTAACTAATACAAATCACCCCTTCTCCAGTACATATACATATTTGTATCGGGTTAAACATAAATTTTAAATTAATACACATCTGAATAGTTATGCATTCCAAGAATCTCGGGGTTTTTAATAAATATTACAAATAATTTATAAAGCTGCTTACATACTTTCATTGATAAAAATTATCTTCAGGTAAATATGCATCCGAATATCCGATCTCTGGTGATGATGCTATTGGCGTCAAAATAATGCTAGCTAAATCTTCAGTGTTGCCATATTGGTCTATTTTGTATAAAAATATTAAATAACGACTGGAAACTACTTGTGCTGTTTATATTTTGTCTAAATTATTTCATCATCACTGCTCTCACAACGGTGAAGGAAAACATCGTGAGGAAACCGGCATGTCCTAGAACCAAAAATTCGAAGACATGTGACATCCACCAACCAGCACTGGGCCCGCGTGGTGGATTACGGCCCACTCCCTCTCACAAATAGGAGGCCTTTGTCCCAGCATTGGGAACATTATAGGCCGATCATGCTGCATCACGGCTGCTATGAAGCGCACAATTGCTTTTAGAAGCTAAATTACTAATTCAGACTCCGGCCTTGCTACTGAAGAATTTCAAGGTCTTCTACATAACTAAAAGGTGCTTTCTTCTTTCTTACCTTGAGGTTCATGTGCTTAGGTCCAGAAGCGTCCATGGTCAGGTACGGCAGGTTGATGTCAGTCTGCAGGGAGCCTGACAGCTCGATCTTGGCCTTCTCAGCGGCCTCCTTCAGACGCTGCATGGCCATCGCGTCTTTACGGATGTCTATGCCTTGCTGTAAAAGGGGAAATGTAGTTTAGATAATGGAAACCATTAGTTTTTTAACGTTACCCTACCCTCCTTTTGGGCTTCGTTATAGTAGCGTAATAAGTAATAATATTTGGCAAAGAAACGAAACTTTCGAAGTCTCCTTATATTTAAGAAATAATATATCTTATTTTAAGTTTTACAAGCAGATCTGGAAATGAGATAGTATATAGGTAATAAAAGCTTGCTTGAAGTTCGATTTTATAAGTTAGTAATGCGTGAAAAAACCATAACTTAGGCGATGATTTTTAAATCAGCATTTCGTATTTTTTACGCAGATGAACTGTCAAATGGCTCCAACTCACTGGTGGGCTTGACTTAAAGCGCACTGTCTCACCAGGCATAGTGTCCGACAGAGGTAGTATCAGTGGTGAGCAGTTAGACACTAGTCTACACGCTCAACGTTATTGAGCGAGATGCAGGATCTCACTCAATAACTCAACCCTCTCATTTCAAAATAAAGTTGTAAATGTAATGTCCCGCGGTTTCTAGGAAAGCGGCGTGCAAGTGGCACGCGACTAGCTGGTACCGCGACTACTCTCGCACCGCTGCAAAAGTGTACCGCGCACTGGCGCGGACACCGATCGGCGGTGCTTATACTTAAATTAGGTTAGACTTTTTATTTCGAAGTCGGTGGTGTCTTGGTATCTGTATTTTCGTTTTTTTGTCACTGACAAACCGCAATATTTATTCCTCAGATAAAAGTTACGACTATTGAAAAATCAGCCATAAATCTGTTAAAAAAATTACTTTGCATTGATAAAAATACAACTAGAAAAAGTACAGTTTCTCAGTAAGGTCAAACGTAATGGCTTCATGGTTATTAGTCGTACTAATAAACGTGTGACCATGAGAGCAATAAACAGTTACTACACAAACATAAATCACTTTAATTTTAAAATTTTGATTATTTATTACCAGAAACCTTAATTATTATTTGTCATCTTTAAGGAGGGAAGCGCTAGTTGTTTTTTTTTTTTATATCGGGCAATAGTCAAATAACTTCTCCCGCTCTGGGCAGAGCGTGTCAGATTTTTACTGAATAGAACCCACCCGTGTTCCTTCAGTGCCTGTTTGCCAGGGGTCACGGTATCTCTTTCGAATAACCCGCACCAAGCGCCAGGGTTGTCGGCGAAATTTTAAATTTTCTTACTTTATTTAGAATTTGCAGGTCAATGTCTGGATGTAAGTTGAAAAAAAAAATATGATTCGCAACCGCTTATTTACTATATCTGTTTTCTCACTCTAACTTATGGGAATATTTGTTTAGTACCGGTGCTGTACCGATACTGATTACAAATTCCATAGTGCCGGTAGTAATAGTAGAGGGTACGGCTTTGGTACCGGTAACACACCAAAGTCAATGGTACCGGTTCTCAAAAATACCGATATTTCAAGCAATGGCCCTTACACTGACCACACATAAAAACTCAGAAGATTCTCAAAAGATCGCGGCGGAAACTATCACGTTTACTTGTGCTGAACACGAAATTCGCGCCGAGAGCGTTCATCCGGCGCGAGCTTTTAAACTATCTTATTAAATTTAAATCAAAGTATTTTTTTTTTTAGCCTAGCACTAGATTGTTCGTATTTTTCAATTTCGCTTACCACATCTAAATCGCGATAGCTGTCAGTGTCAAAATTGTTTTGGAATATTGACATTGACAGCTCTTGAACGCGCTTTTAGAAGTGCTGATTGATCACTTCAGTTTCCTTGTTGAAATCCGCACTAAGTGTTTTTTTTTAATAATACCTACTTTGATTCATACTTAGGGGCCATTCAAGTATTACGTAAGCAGTTTTTTTAGCAATTATTGACCCCCCCCCCTCCCCCTTGTCAGCAAAAGTAAGCAAAGCTCTTACTCCCCCCTCCCATGCTCACGTAAACATTGGTAGCAGACACCCAACGCGTCTGCTCACTTTCTTGTGATTTTGGTATATTGTCATCGTTTTCTTCGAACCGTTCATAGACAAGTAGGGTTGCCATATGTGTTAAACCAAAATCGACTAAATTTTGTAGAAAATCCAAAAGTTAATAAATAAATTCTGCTGACGTAATCACCATCCAGACCCCCCATCCCCCATGTCATCAAAAATAAGCAAAGCAAAGACCCTCCGCCCCCCTGTAGTGCTTACGTAATACTTGAATGGCCCCTTAATGAAATAATAAAGGAAAAACCACTAGAATTACGACGTTGCCAGCCCGCGCGGGATGAACACTGTGAAGATATAATGCTGAAAGATTACGATAAAACCATGTGTTACTCACGTCACGTTTAAACTCATCCACCAAGAAGTTGACGATGACGTTGTCAAAGTCCTCTCCACCGAGCAACGTGTCTCCGTTGGTGCTCTTCACTTCGAACACGCCCTTCTGAATCTCAAGCACGGAGACATCGAAGGTACCGCCTCCCAAGTCATATACGGCGATGCTGGGAAAGAAATGAAACCATACAGATACGTGAACATAATACAGCATTGCATATGTGCAAGCTGTCACGCCCTTTGCCTGGAGGGTTTTATTTTGGTATTAAGCTATCTTTACATTTTGATATTTTGTTTGAGTATAGTTTTCATTGTATTTGTTGGTATATTGGCATGGCTAGATGACATTATGGCAAATGATTTAATTTCATTTTGTGTCTCATAGTGAGCGTTAATTACTTTGCATACAGACTTTTGATAATCAAGTTTATCTAACTTAACAGACAGCTGTGCTGCTGGGGAGTTTGTTGCGCCACTTCTTCTACCCAGCTAAAGCACTAGGAAGTGGTGAAAGGCGGGATTTTTGGGGGTCTTCTGCAATTTGGACGTTCGAAAAGTACCGATTCTCAGGCTAATTTGATTTTTTTTTATTGAATTGGAGGTTAATTTAATGTGCCAAGTTGTTTAGAACAGTTTGAAAGTTCAAATTAAATTAAAGAGGGTCTTTTGACATTACGTTCACTAGATGGCAGCACTGAGATGACAGGTTCGGTCACCTGTCAAAATGCATATATTTTCTGTAGTCGTGACTGAATGATGAACGAATGAATGAAAGGAATGATTAATGCAATGTACCGCGGTTTCTAGGAAAGCGGCGTGCAAGTGGCACGCGACTAGCTGGTACCGCGACTACTCTTGCACCGCTGCAAAAGTGTACCGCGCACTGGCGCGGACACTGATCGGCGGTGCTTTAATTTGGGTGTACTATGCCAAATCGAATGTCAGTTGATCGACCACTATAAATCGAACGTTCATAATATCGAATGGTGAATAAATTGAACATTCAATATATCGTACATTCAATACATCGAGTGTTCAAAATATCGATTGCTTGTTTGGTCGAGCGTTCAATGCATCGCATATTCATACTATCGAAATATCAATATACTGTATAGGGACTTATTAGAGTTAAACGCAAAATATTAAAATGTACCTACCTATAAAAGATAATAATTAAAGATTAAAATGAGATTTTATATAAAAAAGCACATATACAGTATATTGATAGTGAATATGCGATGCGTTGAACGCTCGATCAAACAAACATTCGATATTTTGAATACTCGATGTATTGAGTGTACGATATATTGAATGTTCGATTTATTGACCATTCGATGTTATGAACGTTCGAGTATTTAGATGTTCGACGTTATGAACGTACGATTTATAGTAGTCGATTATTTGGCATACGATTTGGCATAGTACACCCCTTTAGTTTTTAATTATTTGGCTTTTTTAATTTGTTTTTTATTTTGATTGTTAGGAAGAAAGAAAGAAAAGGTATTTATTGTGCCTCGCACAGGAAGATCACATACTAAAATAAACACACAATGGTACAAAAATGATAAAAAACAAATTTCTCGGAAGAACAAAAATATTTAAAAAATAATTTAATTCAATTAAAAAGCGTGGGGTGCTTTTTGAGGTATTTTTATAATCAATTAATGTCAAGCACCCCACGCTTTTTAATTGAATTAAGTTAGTTTCTCCTTTTTTAGTTTGGTTTTTAAAGCGTGGTTTTTAGTTTTTTTCTCCTTACTACAAAAACGTGATTTTTTTTTGTTTTTTCTCATTTTTTTTTAAATTATTGAATTGTCATCGGTGTTCGACAAGTTTACAAAGTTTCAATGAAATCTGACCGTTTAAAGTGGGTCAAAATCGCGCTCTAAGGAGTCGGTTACATACAAACAAATTTACAAGTGAAGCTAATCTAAAGCGTGTAAAAAATAAATAAAACAGAAAGTCCTGCACGAGGCCAAAAGGCTCCTACCTCAGCATGATGCTGCAACATTTAAAAAGTGCAGTACAGTGCGGTGCAGTGTTGTAAAAGTGCAATACTTACATTTTGTCATCAGTCTTGTCCATGCCGTAAGCAAGGGCTGCTGCGGTCGGTTCGTTGATCACTCTCAACACGTTCAAACCAGAGATTTGACCTGTTGAGCAAATTTTTTTTTTGTAATTTAACCTATTTCTGTTACACGAAGAACACTGTTTAAAAATGGAATAAAATCCAATGTGCCGCGGTTTCTAGGAAAGCGGCGTGCAAGTGGCACGCGACTAGCTGGTACCGCGACTACTCTTGCACCGCTGCAAAAGTGTACCGCGCACTGGCGCGGACACCGATCGGCGGTGCTTTATTTTTTAATTTTTTTATCAAAATAGTGTTCTACTTGGGGACAGACCAGTCAAAGGCATCCCTGGCAGTGCGCAAGACCATCAAAAACGAAGGGTCGCACTTAATTTTATTTGGCGCGGTAATCGGCATGCAGGATTTTGCGTCACACGTCAGCGTTATGCGTAGTTCGCATGAGGCGTTGCAGATGTCGCTACAACGTCATTTCCCCAGTATAATAATTTATATTTGCAAACACAAGGGTTTCACTGCATGGCGACGATATTAGTTTTGGAACGAAGTTCCTTATCGCGCGTTGTGAAAGGGGGCTAGACGGAAAAAATTCATACGAAAAGTTGTAACGACACTTTTTGCTATAGTAAGCTATTGTAAGCCGTGCAGCGTGCGCAAGCCAGATATTTTCATTTCGTCTTTTATATTATTTATTATTTTGATTATTTTATTTATATTTTTTTTTTAACTTCGTTCCATCCGGGTGTCCCTTGACACCTCTCAAGTTTTTTTTTTTTATCTGGCTGCGCCTGCTGATTCACCATGTTTCAATCTAATAGTCGTCCAGACCGTATTTCGACCATGACGGCCAACAGCCCCGGATCTACGATTTTTTCAAAACGGGGCAAAAACTTCATAGTGACGCCCCTCTCTCCAGCGTTTGATATAAATTAATTAGGTGTGGGCCTGTGTGGGGCCTTTTTCTTACAAGTCGAGACGGTGAGCCAACCAGGCTTCCGTATGCTAGGCGCTTTATGGAGCAAGTTTTTTTTATTTTTAATCCTACCACATTATGATTTTGGCGCCCCCTGAAACTGCCGCCCGGGGCGGGTGCCCCGGTTTGCCCCCCCCCCCCCCCCAGATCCGGGGCTGGCGGCCAATCTCAACGGAGACTAGCTTTCGGCGCGGGAGATATTATAGCGCACACTCACTCACATAGTCCGTTGGTACGGCAATCCGACACGACCAAAGAGATAAGTAGTGCTATTCAGTTAAAATCTGACCGTGATTACTTGAGTGAAGTGAGCTGTCATTAGTGTCAATCCCTAGCATCAGATGGAATGACAGCTCACTTGAAAGTCACTTCAGCTAAGTTCTCACAGTGAGATTTTAACGGAATAGATCGAAGAATTGCCAAACTTAAGCGGCAGTGGGCAGGTCATATTGCTCGCAGAACAGATGGCCGATGGGGCCGAAAAGTTCTGGAGTGGCGACCGCGTACCGGAAGACGTAAAGTTGGAAGGCCTCCCACAAGTTGGACCGATGACCTTGTGAGGGCTGCAGGAGTCCGCTGGATGCGGGAAGCACAGAACCGGTCGAAGTGGCGGAGCTTGTGAGAGGCCTATGTCCAGCAGTGGACGTCTTTCGGCTGAAATTATGATGACGATGATATCGGCAGGCGCAGGACCAACGGTGACATGTGCGCACCGAGGCACGGGGGTATCACACCGCCAACTTGCGAACTCCGAGCTGTTACTAAGAAATTCCTAAAGGAAAAACCCAATTACACCCGACCTGGGAATTGACCACAAGTCCAACGGGGCAGTTCAATATAAATATCTAGAAGACCGAGCTTCGCCCGTTTATTTTTTTTTGTTTGACGTTTTCTAAAAATGAAACCTAGCTAGATTGATTTATCGCCCCCAAAACCCCCTGTATACTAAATTTCATGACAATCGTTGGAGCCGTTTCCGAGATTAGCCGTTTCCGAGATTCAGATTATTATATACATATACAGGATAAGTTTGGTTTCATTGCACAAACTGTAACCATGAATTCAGCATATCATTCTACCTTACAGTTTACGCACTGAATAAAAACTATTCCTGTATACAAGAATTGCCTGTTTAAAGGTTTATTAGATAACCTAGTCTTAATCAAAGCTGTCACCACACACCTGCATCCTTGGTAGCTTGTCTCTGCGAGTCGTTGAAGTAAGCCGGCACGGTGATCACAGCGTTCTTGACAGAAGTGTTCAAGTAAGCTTCAGCGGTCTCCTTCATCTTCACCAGAACAAACGCTCCGATTTGAGACGGGGAGTACACTTTACCATCACTGCCTGTGGAAGAAAATAATTAAATTTAGTTTATTATGTGACTAGCAGTCTTTTACAAACGGTTCCGGTGGGTGTGAAATGGAACAAAATGTAATGTACCGCGGTTTCTAGGAAAGCGGCGTGCACGTGGCACGCGACTAGCTGGTACCGCGACTACTCTTGCACCGCTGCAAAAGTGTACCGCGCACTGGCGCGGACACCGATCGGCGGTGCTTTATGATCATCATTTCAGCCGAAAGACGTCCAGTGCTGGACATAGGCCTCCCCCAAAGGGGGGGGGGGGTTGCAATAATTGCCACGCTTGGCAGGCGGGTTGGCGATCGCAGTATGGTGGTAAAATGCATAGAGAACGCTGCTGCCCATTCTCTAGTGAGTCCCTTAGTCGCCTTTTACGACACCCACAGAAAAGATATGGGATGGTGCTATTCTTTTACGTCCGGCTCCACACGGAACTAGTCGGCGGTGCTTACCTTAACAGTATTACAATGGAAATTTGAAAAATTACCTTTTAGGCATATATTCATCATCGTCTTGCCTGCATCTCTATTAGAGGTAGGTGCAGTCCATATTTTCAATCTTTAGACCTAGTATGCCCTCGTATTATCTTTCGCACAATACGTCCAACTCTTAATAATCAATTAAACTGTCTAGCCATTTCCCAACTACGTTGGGGTCAGCTTCCAGTCTAACCGGGTGCAGCTGAATACCAGTCTTTCACGTAAACCGACTGCCTAACTAACCTCCAGAACCCTGATACAGGGTATCACTACACCCCTTGCTGGTAAGACTAATTACTATAGAGGTATGAGGAACAGGGTGTAAAGTCCACTCATACTCTATGGAAAAGGGAGGATCCTCCGACCAGACGGGTGTTGTGTCTGGTGGGCAACTGCCCGACGGTTGATGTCGGGATGTTGTACCTATCCAAATCGCGCGGTAAACTTTAACTGCGCGATCTAGGCTTTCTATGACGTGCGTCTTTGCGTAGTTCGCCTGTGGCGTTGTAGATGGCGCCGCTTCTCTTTTTGTATTTCTACATATTGTTGCGAAGTGTTTTTTCTGTAGTGTCGCTACATTACTATCTCGTCCCTTTTTGAAACTCGATGTGTCATTGACGCCGAGGTAGTCGCTTCTGACCACCCGTAACGATTGTCAAAGATCCACGAATGACAACGGCTTTAAGTGCTTTTCCAGACAGGTAGGTGCCCAGGAAAGCACTTACACCGTTCATCTCTCGTTCCGTCTTTTTTTGTAATGATGATCTACCATGCACGGACCAACCGCAGCAAATGTCGATTAACCTGTTCGAACAGGGCCTCAAGTCTGCTATTACAATAGTGTCAGAATGGTCTATCATTGATTTCATAATTGTTGATTTTGACAAGTTTGGTAGTCTACTAATAAAATGGCGTCATTATGACTTTCCAATGGTCAGCCACTGACACTCCATTGAAAGAAATGGCATTTATTGGTAAACTCGTAGATAATGACAAATGAATGACTGACTTAATTTACAAACTTCCTACTACTTTAGATTGCTTATAACACTAATAAATAATATGTAAAAATATATATTAAATAAAATCTGGTATGTATAAAGGTGAAATTTAGTAGTCGTTTTTCGAAAATCATTTGTACTAACGAGATTTATAATAATGGCAATACGAAAATGCCATTATGACACAATCTATTACGAGACCATTTACCGACCAATGATCGACCAATAGGAATTTAGCAGATTACGAAGTTTTAGCAAATTTACAAATGAATGACAATGGGATCGTGTTGGAATGACGAATTTATAAAAAATAGCAGACTAAGGCCCCAGACCGTGTGGCTGTTGACGAAGTTCACACGGACTTAATAAAATCGCAGCGGGATTTTATGACGCACTAGCAAAAGCTACTATTGAGAACAGACTGCAGCGCAAGTGAGTATCAGCGCGTCGAAAAACAGTGTTTATTAAAGCCGCCTTAAGTCCTAAAATCACAGTTCCACTTACCCTGAACCCAAGCATCTCCATTGGAAGCCCTAACGACCTTGTACGAAAGATTCTTCATGTCTTTCTGAACTTCGGGGTCATCGAAGCGCCTGCCGATAAGTCGCTTGGTGGCGTAGAAAGTGTTGCCACTGTTGGTGACAGCTTGGCGCTTGGCCGGCATGCCCACTAGGCGCTCGCCCTCCTTGCTGAATGCAACGTGAGACGGGGTTGTGCGGGAGCCTTCGCTGTTTTCCACGACCTGTAGGAAAGATGGCTTTGTTGTAAAAACTAGATATCTTTGCATTGTATGAATTGAATCTATCAGTATTGTATAATTGCATAGCATATGCGTGAGCACTATGTACCTACTATAAAGCCACCATTCATTAGGGACGTCTTTCGTTGACTTAAATGTGCCCTGGCATATGAGAGTATGTCATGTCAAATGTCTTGCTGGTGGTGGCGTGTGTGTTAGATCATTAAGTTCCCTTCAAAATGGTTGAGCTGAATGGTGCTGATACATACATCATGTTACTGAAAGGGCGCCGTCAGTAGGGACCTAAAGTGAGTATTTTTATATTGTTCTCACATGTATACATTCAACATAATTGATGTAACCCATTTTTAACCGACTTCAAAAAGAAGGAGGTTATCAATTCAACAAGTTTTTTTTGGGTCATATTTAGACGGATTTGCAATATAATTTTTTTGTTCGTGGGGTTTATTCCGAAATGGTCCCATTCGTAAAAAACTTTTTCCTAAAAAAAAAAAACCGTCTTCCGGAAAAACAGTACAAAGTGAAAAATAACTTTAATTTCGGGAGGAGGTGAAAAAATAAATAAAATACATATCTTACAGTCACAGACTTTCGAAATTAAAGTTATTTTTCACTTTGTAGTGTTTTTCCGGAAGTCTGTTGTTTTTTTGTAACAATATTTTGATTTAAAAGAGTGTCCATGGAGTTTCTTGTCTGTTCTTCTCCATATTATACCTTCTACGATTTGGAATAGGCAACTAGCTTCACCTCTCTGACCGATCCTTTGACAATTTAAAAGTGCCTGTATTTGGTTTATTTGAAACTAGCTTTTGCCCGCGACTTCATACGCGTGGACTTTAGAATCAAGTAGATAATCATTTTTTTTTTGATAATATATAGCCTATTTTTTAAGTTAGACCTCTCGGAATACATCATTGAAAACTGCATTCAATTCCATGCAGTGGTTTTTGCGTGATGCGGTAACAAACATACAGACAGACAAAAATTCTAAAAACCGTTGTTTTGGCTTCTGTTGCTCTAATAAAGACCCCCCATACTATTTTTTCTTCAATATCTTTAATGTACAGACATCGGCCTGTTACAATTTTATTATATGTATAGATAAATGCTTTAGAGTTTGAGTTGAAATTTGGCGGTGTTTGGAATGTGGTGATTTTTAGTCTAAGTTGTAAAACCATATTCTGGTATGCTCAATGAGGCATCCACCCACACCAGTTACCTGATTAAATTTATCATTTTCCTTATTTTCCTAAACTATCTATAGCTAGACTGGCAAAAATCCTGGCAGTTTTACCTAACTATCGTTCTAGCCTAAATCTCTGAACTAGTTTTTGCATTTCCGAATTTATTTCGTAGTAACTCAAGTACATACAACTTATATGAGTACCAATCGCATGTCAAGTTGTCAACATTCTAGAATAACATGGTTATATACCTCGTTAAGAACACGACCCGAGCACAAAACTATCTCTGCCCTAATCTGTGTCACCTATAAATAGAATGAATGAAGTTAATGGAAAACATTTGTCATATAGTAAACAATTAGTGTTCTCCTTCTATGCCCGTAGTCACAAAATGGACGCCAAAATATAGTGGCAGTGTTAGATTTTCAATTCTGGGGGCACTGAGACGAGTGTACGGATTTCAATGAAATTTCGTACAAATCAAATCTCATTTATTCAAACTAGGCTGAGAGTCAGCAGTTTTTGAACGTCAAAATTACATAAGACAGTTCCCCAAAACGCCCACACTTCACGAATCCACCGAAGTGAAATTGGGCACACGTCAATATACCATACCGACAAAACATAGTAACTAAACTCAAGCAGATATAAATAATAAAAACAAAACAATAAACGTAAACAGAACTCAATACAAGCCTCCAGGCATAATGGGTGTGCCCGCTTACATTTAGGGCATTATTTTTATCCCGATAGTGCCTATGTTCCCGTAGAATGATTTCCGACCTTCACGCAGGCAAAAGCCAGCTGTCATACTTTTGACTGCTTGATTCATTATTCGTCAGCTGTCATACTCTTGACTTTTGATTCATTATTAGCCAGCTGTCATACTTTTGACTGCTAGATTCATTATTAGCCAGCTGTCATACTTTTGACTGCCTGATTCATTACTAGCCAGCTGTCATAATCTTGACGGCTTGATTCATTATTAGCCAGCTGTCATAGTTTTGACTGCTTGATTCATTATTAGCCAGCTGTCATACTTTTGACTGCTTGATTCATTATTAGTAAGCTGTCATACTCTTGACTGTTTGATTCATTATTAGCCAGCTGTCATACTTTTGACTGCTTGATTCATTATTAGCCAGCTGTCATACTTTTGACAGCTTGATTCATTATTAGCCAGCTGTCATACTTTTGACTGCTTGATTCATTATTAGCTAGCTGTCATACTTTTGACTGCTTGATTCATTATTAGCCAGCTGTCATACTTTTGACTGATTGATTCATTATTTTTAAGTGACATCTCTAAGTCATCATACATAATAATTTCTCCTGCCCTTCTACCAATTTATTTGTTGTCCGCGCAACATTATCTCCCACACTTCTCTATTAGTCGTCATCTCGTGTCACCCCCTTTCTAACCATATCATCATTCACACAGTCCATCCACCGTTTCTTTGGTCTCTCTCTACTCTTATAGCCATCGACATTCACACTCAAAACTGTCTTCACGAAAACTCTGAGAGCGGCTGTATAATTGGTAATGTCTAAATACGAATGAAGTGAAATCAAGACAAAATTAATCACACATATTTCAGCTATAGAGAAGAAGCAGCGAATTAAACATAATGCAGAGATGCAGTTGAAATATAATGCAGGGAAGAGTAAATTCATGGAGTTAAGTCTGAATAGTGTACTCCTGTGTGTATAAATAATGCGCCGCTTGAGAAAGTGGAAATTGTTACAGCTGGCTTAAAAGACGATGCTGACATTGAGCGGGAGTGGAGGGCGTTGTCAATCAGATGTAATATGATAGCTCGTAGGTTTGTGCGTTATTCGAGGCAGGTAAAAATAACGCTCTTTAGAGCTTATTGTACATCCCTCCATACGTGCAGCTGGTGGGCAAAGTATACTCTTGCGATATACAGCGCCCTTCGCGTCCAGTTCAAAAACGCGTTCAGGGCGGTGTTGAGGCTGCCCGCCACTGCAATGCCTCGGGCATGTTTGCGGAGGCGCGCACCAAAAGCTTTCACGCGACGATGCGCAAGCGGTGCGCGTCTCTGGTGCGCAGATTGCGGGGCAGCGCCAACACCGTTCTGGCGATGATCGCTGACAGAGTGGATTGTCCTTATGTCCGGCAATGCAGCATACATATTGTTATCTTGTGAGTGTTCGTTTTTTGTAAGTGCGTGTTATCCTGTCTGTATCCTTATGTATGTCTGTATAGGAGTCTTGTTACTTGAATTAAGCCCATTTTATTTTATTTTTATTTATTTATAATACATTCCTGCAACGTAATTACGTTTCACCAGAATATCAATAATTTGGAAAGATATTGCTAATCAATTACTGCACATGTTCGAAAAATTTGTCTGCTCAACAAGGTAAATAACGCAATAAATGTTGTTGTCTATCAAAATGAAAGCCATTCCAACAGTTAATGTGTTACACAATTATCCTTCTGTATGTCTCATATTTTTTAATTATATTCAAATGACGGAAACTGCCTACACAGATATTCTTTTAAGCGACGCCATTCTGACGTACTCTAAGCATTATCTGTCACAGTGATAACAGAATTATCAAAATAGGAGATTCGAGATAAAAATTACGTAATACAAAAATGTCCCGCGGTTTCTAGGAAAGCGGCGTGCAAGTGGCACGCGACTAGCTGGTACCGCGACTACTCTCGCACCGCTGCAAAAGTGTACCGCGCAGTGGCGCGGACACCGATCGGCGGTGCTTGTACTAAGTTAACGCTAGATTCAAACTCAAACTCAAAGCATTTATTTCAATTAAACCATTTAGATAAATATAGACGAATTACTTATTCCAAATAACACATTTTTTTAAATGTATTTAAGTGTTGTCTCGAAATTTCGAGACAGATGTGCCGGAAATAATTTAGTCCTAAGGAAGTCTCCGTTTCTTGTCTCTGTTCTTCAAAGTTTAGGCTAATAGGCACTACCTATTCCTATCACTGCTAATAACACTGTAATTTTGAAAACATTGTAAAAGCCAATTATTTTTAAAAGAGTTATTGTGGAGTTTCTTGCCGGTTCTTCTCCATAGAAAGCGAAAAATTGGAACCGTGCACCTAGCTTGTGACGTTTCATAAGTGCCCATGCAGGTTTAGGTGAAATATTTTTTTTGTTTTTTTTTTTTACACCAAAATAACCTTGTACTACTTACTTATACCTATCATACATAATAATCAACCTATAATGTTCCCACTGCTGAGACACAGGCCTCTCTGTGAGAGGGAGTGGGCCGTAATCCACCATATGGGCCCAGTGCAGATTGATAGATGTCACATATCTTCAATTTTTTTGGTTCTAGGACATGTCGGTTTCCTCAGGAGGTTTTCTAGATACACAAAGTAAAGTCTGGGTTCGAACACTGCTCAATCTCTGTCTATCATACATCAAAAACTGGCAATTTGTTATTGAATTCATAAACATTTTATTTTTCTATTGTAATATTGAATAATTATTGTTTCTCTGTGTTGAAGGTCTTATGTTTACCTTGGGGATAGTAATTTAGTTACATAATATTCCGTAGCTTTACATACATTTATAATTAAATAAAGACGCTTTTTGTGTTTTGTCTTGTCTGTGTGGCCACGCTTAGATGTTATAAACTACACAATGGATTTTATTGCAGTTTTCGCAACAATTTAGAGCATTTATTTCACAAGAATATAGATTATCGTTTAACGTAGATATGTACAGCACAGAAATCTCCATGTTTTGGCAGTTCGCCATAGCAACCCGTGCGAGGCAGGAGTGGGTGTCTAGTTCGGACTCAAAACTGCACAAATTTTGTTCTAGCCTTGAAGCTCTCAGCCAGTTATTGCATTTTTAACTTTATTTAGATTTGGGTAAAGTTCTTAAACAAAAATTTATTACAACTTAGTCTGGTGCTAAGTTGTCATTTTTGTAAAAAGAACTGCATTTCGATTTCCGTTAGGTTCTTATTTCAAAAACAGGCTCAATGGTTTAAACTGTACCTAAAGAAAAACCATGTTTTGTTATAAGACTAAAAGCATTTATTTCATTTAGTTAAATATATGCCCCTATTATGCCCTATTTATGCGGACGTTTTTGAGACGCTGTTATCTTGAGTTTTTTTGTATATCAATGGTTAAACCCATTTAGGGCTGATTTTTCAATAGTCATATAACTTTTATCTGAAGAATTTTTTTATACAAAAGCTGTCAAACTGTCATATTATTTCTCAGATAAAAGTTATGACTACTGAAAAATCACCCCTTAAAGGCACTTTAGAACTGACTAGTAGTCGTTCAGTCAGAAAAATGAAGTTAGTTGACTGTTCCAAAGGTATTCCAGTAAAATGATAATACATTTTTATTTTTAGCTCAAAAGTTGTTTTCTAGAAATATCTTTAACAAAGTGCTTACCTTGGGTGTCTTGCCCTCCATGACGGCAACGCAAGAGTTGGTGGTACCCAAGTCGATACCGATGACAGCACCGCGGACTCCCTCCGACCTAAGAACATGAAAAACCGTTGATAACTTGATTCTGTCATTACGTCTTCCCTCTTCCCTCGTTGGTGCGGTAACCTTCTTCTTAATAGAAGTTGGTTAAAAGCAATGTGCCGCGGTTTCTAGGAAAGCGGCGTGCAAGTGGCACACGACTAGCTGGTACCGCGACTACTCTTGCACCGCTGCAAAAGTGTACCGCGCACTGGCGCGGACACCGATCGGCGTTGCTTTGTTTAAATCTTTTAAATTTTCTGTAGCTGCCCGGAGTCCGCCTTTGGGCCTGCATAATCGCCTTCTGTTACATGGGACTTAAACATAACTGGCATGATGTAGGTGTACTATCCTTTCGAAGAATTAAACAGGTGTGATGTTCTGTTCTGTTATTGGACTGTTTCATATGTTTCCATATGTTTGTTTTCTATCTCCAATCTACCTCTGTCCATCATAATTTACATTGCACTGTCCTACAAACAGCATAATCAGCCATGTCCCCGCTCCTGAGACTCCTCTCAGAGAGAGGACATAAGTTGCTCTTAAGTTTCTACATTTCTTTGGATTTTTGTAGACATAGCTTTGACATCGTAATTTAAATTCAGAATGATAAGTTTAGGAATTAATCCGTACTAATATTATAAACGCGAATGTTTGCATGTATGGATGTTTGTTACTCTTTCACGCAAAAACGGCTGAACGGATTTGGACGAAATTTGGCACACAGATAGATTATAACCTAGATTAACACATAGGATATTTTTTATCCCAGTAGTATGTTCCCGCGGGTGGAAGCTGTTATTGAAATAGTTTCCCTTATGAACACCGTTCCATATTTTGCTACTGCAACCTTTAACAAATGTTGGATAGTCGTTATTCAAATCAGATCATGATCTACCTAGCCTTTTCTTAACTAGGTATGTTGTGGTCAGTTTCCAGTCTACTGGGATACGGTGAATACCAGTATGTTACATGGAGTGACTACCTATCTGAGGCCTTAGTGCGAGTTTCATTTAATCATCTCGATCAACAACATCGAGCGCGTTTGGTGCTTCGTTTGGCCCTGGATTGGTGACAGACCAATCGGGGCTCCAAACGCGGTTGATGCATTTGATCGAGATGGTTAAATGAAACTCACACTAGGGCCACTGATGTCCACAATCCATTTATGTATAAATCAAATCAGATATCCTAATTTTTTGCAGTTCAAAGTTCAGGTTTCCAAGTTATAACTTGAACCAGCTACATAATTAAATTTTGTTTACAGCTTTTGCGAGTTAATTTTAACTCTTAAAAGCTAGAGGTAGTTAAGGGTTAATCAGCTGATTTATTCCCTTTTTTTAATAGGAGTTTGATATCTCAACTGTCAATACCATCAGATTTTTTTTTCATATTTGACAGGATATCATTTGAAAAAGACTAGGAAAACGGTGTTAAATTTAATGGCCGATGGGTGTATTAGACAAGAGTTTACTCTTTCTATATCAGGAACATACATTTTAAGTACTGGAACCTGCTATTTTATCTCAGAAAATTCAGCTTTTTTACACTACCTGGGTGCATCCAATTCTATTGCATGGGACTATTGTTGTTGCCAAGAAAGTCAATGAACCTAGTCTCCAAGATATTGAGAAATGAAAGCCAGTGACAATTTACACATTTTCATAGCATGGAGGTCAAGCCCTATAGACCAAACTCCATAGTTTATGATGTATTCAAAGGTCAACCAGAGTTAAGCAATAAGTTAGGTTATGATGAAATATTTGAAAAATATATAATTTAACACTTACTTGTTCCTGTATTGGACAGCATGTTGCTGGTAAATGGGCACTGTGGGGGCTGCGGTCTGAAATGCACGATAATAAGACGAAATGTTAACCTATACATTTTAGAAGTCGGGTCCTCGTGTCCGCATAACCGGCGCGAATAATCAAGAGAAACACAAAGAAATAACACAAATTGCTACAGGGAAGGAGAAATTCTTAAGTTTTTGACATTTTCTAACAATGTGACATACGATTTTCATTCGTTTTCAGAAATAAAATGGTCACTCACGTTTCTAATAATTGACGAGAAATTCCTTTGTGTGTATAGGTCCGAACTTAAGCCCGAGCACTCCAAAGCCTTACGGCCGATCACCCGCGTAGCGGTCAACATTATTGCGACAAAATTATCAACTATTTAATTTATTTGCTAGCTTTATTTCACTTCAAACAGAACATGTGGGTGACGCAACTTCATGAAAGAACAATTTTTACTTTTTTTTCTAGCACACCTCGGAGAACAAACCTTGCCAATACAAAAAAAATACTACCGGTCGCACTAGAATGTTCTCCTTTTTTATTTACGGACAGAACGTTTTCATTGGCATACAAATCTCTACACTTTATCTTTATTGGTCCAACACTAATGACGTCACATTTTGAACCAATGGAAATTACGGAATTGTTTGCATTGCTGAGTTGATGTCAGTGAAAACTAGCTCATTATGTAATAATGACAAAAGTAATTGTAAGGTTTTTAATTTTCATTATTGGTAAAAATATGATTGTACTGTCTTAAAAAATATAATTAATGTTGTATCACACATGTTTTCGAAATTAATTTGCTTTCCTAACTAATAGTTGCAACCATCACTTTAAGTGCCATCTAGTGACGACTGGTAACATTACATTTTACTTATTTACTGTAAGATGGCGCTATGTGACACATCTGAATATTTTTAACATTCACTGAAAAGTTTTCCCAGCTTTTAAAATACCCGCCTATAACTTTGACTACAGAGTACCGTCATACGGTCTTTAAAGAATCAAGTATCTTTTGATCTAGTTATTTCTTTAGTTTTTTTATGAATTTAATAAACGCGAAATTTGAAATAGCGAATCATACATCCTCGCTAGTTAGGAATTTAGAATAGTCAGAGGGGTAACTTGTGCGTGAATTTGCGTGATACAATATCAGTAGGAATCGCTGTCATTTTGACAGTTCCACAACATTCATCGTTGTTGAGAAGACGAAATATACAAACATTTAAGAAGCAATGGATTAACAATAAGCTTCAAAATGATTCAGATTCTGATTAATAATTTGTTACGCTATTTAGGGTGCAGGACATTAGCATCGATTGGAGCAAACAATAAAATAATGATTTTAAAAATAATGGCAATTTATTGATGTAGAATGTATTTATTAGTACACAGTAGTTACATATTTCACCTACTTACATAATAATCAAAGCTTAAGTACTTAAATAAGTGATAAACGCGTACATACACACAGACCTATAAATATATAGGTGCTTAGTAATATCATACGAGTACCTACTTTGTACCGAATATCGAAATGATTTTCTTGCAGAAATGACAGACAGACACATGATTTGTTTTTGAAACGAAGATCCCTAACACGGCTTGCAAGTTAAATTAAATAAAGATTCATTATTTTCTATGAGTAAAAGTGGTAAGTAGGTACAGCATTTGTACGAGAGCATGAAATAGTCATTCAATGGGATTAAATCAAGTTACTTAAAGTTTTATTTATTGATGAATTTAATGATTAAATTTCTGTAAATACATACAAGTTACGGTCGAGAATCATATTTTGTTTTATAGCCTGAACTACAAATTGCAAAAAAATTAAGAAATTTTTAAATTTCGTTGTGCTGTGTTGTCTGTCAGAGAACTGTGAGTGAATGAATGTAAACATTATTGCTAAAGAGTGAACTAAAAGAATGAAGCTATAGCATAGTTAGTCTACAGTTCTGTTGGTACAGACGCCAGCACTTCAAGCTACCCCGAACTGTCATATTTTCCCAATTGAACATGAACCTTATGCTTACGATATAAAGTTGAAAACCTAAGGAATTTGACAGATTAGCTTGATCTGCTGGGGTCTGTACATTAAAACGTAGGTAGGTACTCTGTGGTATAACTTAAAGTTAGTTACAATATTTAATGAGGTATCTAATGACTTATTTTAGATAAAATTTACACTAAAACTAGACAATTGCACTTCTGTATAGAGATCGTTCTTAAACTAACTAACTAATAATTATTTAAAAATTACAATCACAAAATGGACGGAACCATTACGAAAAAAGGTACTTATGTTATATCTGTGTACTTAGGCACTTATTATTTCACTAGACTTCAAAATAATTATTAACTTATACAAACTATTTTTTATAAGTCACTTATCCCACAGAAACCGGTCTATTCTGTAAAAATCTCACTGTGAAAACTTAGGTTAAGTGAGCTTGAAGTGAGCTGTCATCCCACCTGATGCTAGCATAATCAGCCTATAATGTTCCCACTGCTGTGACAAAAGCCTCCTCTCTGTGAGAGAGAGTGGGCCGTAATCCACCACGCGGGCCCAGTGCGGGTTGGTAGATGTCACATGTCTTCGAATTTTTGGTTCTAGGACATGTCGGTTTCCTCACAATGTTTTCCTTCACCGTTTAGAGAGCAGTGGTGAAGTCATAAATTAGTCTAAGTAAAGCGCCTCACCACGCGCACCACTGGGCCTCCACTGCCCACAACACACTAGCTTGAAGTGACCTGTCAAAATTGACTATCTATAGCACCAGGTGATATGACAGCTCAATTCACCTTAGTTTTCACGGTGAAATTGTTACAGAATAGCCCGGTGGTATTAAAGTATCGTGGTTATCTAGTCAGGAGTGGTAGAAGACGGTGCAGGAGCTGGTGGTTCATCTCTAGCAGCCAGGAGTGAACGAAGAGCTAGCGCTTCCTGACGAAGAGCAGCAACGTGTGCTCTGAGGGACGCGTTCTCTTGTTCTAGGAGACAGGCTCGCCAGGCTATCTGGTAGAGGAAAAAGATCATAGTTTTAGCAAATGGAAGTACACACGCCAAATGAGATAAGTACGACCGACCGTAGTAGGACTATTCGCTACTGTTTAAACTATGATGATGATGATGATGGGACTCCCTTTTCCGCACGTAGACTCCCATTCGGTCCGTTGTGCGTGGGGATTCTGGCTAACAAAGCCAGCCTAGCTCCGCCCAAAAGCACAGAAGCTTCCTGGGAGCTTCACAGGCTTCGCGGAGCGACCTCACTGTTCCGAGGATTTCTTCACGTTGAGAAGCCACGGCCTCGCATTCCAGGATGACGTGGGCGGCTGATTCCTCGGCGTCAAGGCAGCCTCTGCAAAGCGGGCTGTCTGTGGCGCCTATATTATGAAGATGTTTGTTACTGTTTAAACTATTAATACATACTGCACTGCACACACATAGCCGCGCACACATTGCGTTCGTAGAGTGAGTGAGTTAATGTCTAAATGACAGACATAATTTCGCAAATAAAATAAAAGAATCCGAGGCGAATTATATAAGCCGAATACTGCGGTGTGAGTTGAAATTACTGTTATTTTATTTGACAGACAGCTGTGCTGCTGGGGAGTTTGTTGCGCTACTTCTTCTTCCCAGCTAAAGCACTAGGAAGTGGTGAAGGGCGGGCGTTTTTGGGGGGACTATCTTATATAATTTTATTTTTACGTTCAAAAAGAGCTGACTCTCAGCCTAATTTGAATAAATGGCTTTTGATTTTGATTTTGTCCATCCATTTATGTCTGTAGTCCCTTACCAGTCATTCTTCAAAGCAGTGAACGGCATAGTTATTGACAATCATTCGATTTGCTTCCGTACAGAATGGAACATCAATCAATGTTATTGTAGGAGTCCTCTAAACGCTGTTCATAAATCCAAACCCCGAAAATGTTGTCAGTTTAAAACAAATAGACGACTGCTATTCTTCTGACAATTGTTTGCCGTCGGGGGCAAGGCTGGAATCAAGTTCTTCCATCATTAGGTGGAAGCCCCGGGGTAGCCCCCTATATATGTTGATTAAAATATGGTTTGCCTTGCGGCAAGGCAAACCATATACAATACTAGCTGTCCCGACAGACGTCCTGTCTTAACTATGAATATTAAATACGCATTCAACACGTGGTGGTTATGCATTTACCTGGTCTTCTCTAATACGTCTTGCGTCTCTGGACTTCTTGGCAGCTTGGTTATTTCTTCGCCGTCTTTCGAAGTACTTCTCGTCTTTCAACTCTGGAGGGATCGGTCGCTTCTCACCTCGGCGACGGATGTCCAGCTCGCTTGTCGGTGATGGCAGCACTGCATACCAGTTACAGAGTTAAGAGACTGTTAAATTGTCTGTGGATTGGCGGGCAGTATGAACTACAACAATTCTGCTGATCTGAGGTATCTCCCATGCATCGCCACTGCGACACTGTGGATGTTGTATAAGAATTTTACATGCTTATAGCAAGATCTTCTAAAAGGATATGGACATGTGTTTTCTCCCCATTTTCACATATGTTAAGTGCTCAAACCTGGTCTGTGCCCAGAGGTCCAAGTTCGAGGTTTGCCAGCGAGCCATGGAGCGCAGTATCCTGGGGGTTCAAAGGTCAGACCGTATAAGGACGATAACACTGCGCGACAAAACCAAGATCACGGCCGTTACCAAGAAAGCCGCTCAGGTTAGGTGGGATTGGTCATGTCTGCCGCATGTCAGATGACAAATGGGCTAAGAGGACCACCGATTGTTTACTGACGCCATTGCGGCAGGCAAAGACGAAGATGGCGGGAAAATACTGGCCAGCACAAGCAAGACAGAATTGTGTGGAAAACGGGAGACGTAACGATTAATCTGTTACGTTTTGAAAGAGATGGCTAAACCATTGCTTCCTATGTTCGAAAAATGTGTCTGCTCAGCAACGTAAATAACGCAATGAATATTGTTGAACTGTCAAAATGAAACCGATTAAGATTAATCGCGTGTTACGCAATTAGGGTGCAGGTTGGAACAAAAGTAACACTCAAATCAAAACTCTGCGATCTGTCATTTAATTACTGAGATCGTAGAAAAATATATTTTCGTTTTCAACCATTGCGTTAACTTTTTTTTATAAAAAAAGGGTGTATGATATGACAAAATCTGGCTTTTTTTTTTTTTTTTTTTTTTTTTTTTTTTTTTTTTTTTTTTTTTTTTTTTTGGGTGGTAAATCATCAAATAACTTCTCCCGCACTGGGTGGAGCGGGAGGGCGTGTCAGACTTTTACTGACTAAAACCCACCCGTGTTCCCTCAGTTGCCTGTGTGCTAGGGGCCGCGGTATCTCTTTCGAACAACCCGCACCCCTAGCAGTTTACATTATGGTTAGGTTGATAATGAAAGACAGATAATAATATTATAGGCGAATACGTACGCGTGGTCCGCGGAGGTAGATGATGACAATAGGGCGGGATGCAGTGCAGCTGCGGTGGCAATGTTGCCAGCAATGGATTCACCACGTTGTGCACATCTGGAATTAATGAATGAATGGTTAAATTAGTGTCAGACCGAAAATGAATTTTCAGCCGAAAACGAAAGCGAAAATGATTCAGACATTAAAAATTATTTAAATTTCCGCAGTAGGTAAGTATGTGTGTAAGTCTTAACACAGTTAGCACCCACTGAAGTTAGCCGCACGTCACCGAGATTTTCAAAGTAGGCCGAATAAGCCGCGACAATTCACGAACTTCTCATTTTCGATTTGGCCAAAGTTTCGGCCGGAAACAAAAATATGTCCGAATCATGATTTTTGGCCAAAAATGGCCGATAACGAAAGAAAGCGTCGAAAAGTTGTTCACTGTTTATAATGACGTAGTTTGATAATTTTCTGTTCGTAGTATTTCAAATGAGTATTCACTTTTTCTGTAAATATTTGCTGTACATTTAACCTCTAATCCTCCTGACAAAATCGTCCCCTCTGCTAAATTATTGATACTCATTATTATGCACGCTTGCCCCCGGCTTCCCTTGTCTAACTCCAACATAATGACGTGTTCCATTTGATCGACGCCACGTGACCCTTAAACGATCACCTTCGCACCGATTTGGTCAGATAGTTTGGTCAAATATTGTCAGGAAATGAATTGCTAACTAATTATACAAACAATAAAAAAAAACTTTTGCTTTATGGTCACTTAGGCGTCAAAGTAGGTACTCCTCCGCATTGCTGTCATCCGGAAACGTGCCCAGAATAATGGCACAGTTGTATAATAGTACCTAGTAAATAAAAATCTTGTCCAGCGTGCCCTGCTGCCTGCACGCTACAGGAGTTGATGGACGCTGCTGAAACTGCCAATCTCGTAGCCAAATTCTCGGCTGACTGTATTTTGATTGCTATCGACACGGTAGGAAGAAGAATAATTGGTAGTTTAAGTAAAAAATAATAGTTTAAAAAACTAAAAAACACGCATTAAAAACCAAACTAAAAAAGTAGAAAATAATTTAATTCAATTAAAAAGCGTGGGGTGTTTTTTGAGGTATTTTTATAATCACTTAATGTCAAGCACCCCACGCTTTTTAATTGAATTAAATTATTTTCTCTTTTTTTAGTTTGGTTTTTAAAGCGTATTTTTTAAACTACTATTTATTTTCTATTTTTTAGCTCTGCTAACTAGCTACAAAAACGTGTTTTTTTTCCCTATTTTTAAATTTTTCTAATTATTTTTTTTTTAATTATTGAATAGTCATCGGTCCTCGATAAGTTTACAAAGTTTCAATGAAATCTGGACGTTTAAAGTGGGTCAAAATAGCGTTCATAAGAGTCGATTACAAACAAACAAACAAAACATACAAGTGAAGCTAATATAAAGCGTGTAAAGAAAATAGTTTGGCTCATTGTATTAGGGCGTATTGAGGCTCTGATAATAAAAGTGCCCGTACCCATTTCTCCCCCTGCCTTTCTCACAATTTCGTGCGTGGATTCGCCAAAAGTCGACCGAACTCCATAACAACAGATGGTCACGGGCAACAGACTGTAGACAGTCAAAATTGGCTTTACCAATTGTACAAAACTTCTCAGCCCAATAGAAATAACCTTAGAATAATAATAGGAACAATTACGGACCATAACCCCCTCCTCATCTCCCGTTTGTATGCTAAAGCACGACGACCGCCCGCGCCCGCGCAGGGCCTTTATCTCAAAATGGGGATATTCCTTTGATTAATTTACAATTGTGCTTCGGCGATTCTGTGGTACCTCTAACTATCTATTTTTCAATGTATTTTTTTTTTCCAAATAACGAAGCCGTTTAGTAGGAGTATGGAATAGAAGCCAAAATATTGCGTGTTGGAAAATATTTTTTACAGCAAAAGTATTAACCATACAAAAAAGTACTTCGGGCAAAACTATCTATATGAATCTATAGCAAAATCATATATTTTTCAAATCTTCAAGTCAAGCCGTTAATGAGCAGTACGGTTCATAAAGTGACCGTATTACGCTACCAAAAGGGACGTAGGCCCTTAACAAACATCTTCGCCACAGACAGCCCGCTTTGCAGGGGCTGCCTTGACGCCGAGGAATCAGCCGCCCACGTCATCCTGGAATGCGACGCCGTGGCTTCTCAACGTGAAGAAATCCTCGGATCAGTGAGGTCACTCCGCGAAGCCTGCGAAGCCCCCAGGAAGCTTCTGTGCTTTTTGGTGGAGCTAGGCTGGCTTTGTTAGCCAGAACCCCCACGTACAACGGACCGAATCGGAGTCAGAGTGCGGAAAATGGAGTGCCATCATCATCATTGTATTATGCTTTTAACTCAATACTCTAATTGGTATGTATGAGGTCTTGCGTTAATTAAGTTACATGTTGACATAGGTATCTAGGTATATATTTTCAGAAAACGCAATATGCTAGCAAATTTGCTGACGCGCGACGGATCGGAAAAAACTCCGGAAAACACGACCGGAACTGAAATGAACTGAGTAGCACACAAATCGGGGGGTGCCAACTGAAAACCAGCGCTGGGTGTCTGACGCCCAGCAAATGCTGAAATGGTAACCCTTTCTGTATGGGCACGCTCAGCACAATTTAACTGCAATTTTATTATTGCTTATTGTTCTCTTTTTTTTATGTGTTTGTTGCTGTTGTGTGGTGTCTGTGTCGAATAAATGTTTTCTATTCTATTCTTAAGGGGAACCTTGTCGCGGGCTCGAACTCACTGGTGGGCCTGGCTAAAAGTCTCACCAGGCTTCGTGTCCGACAGAGATAGTATCAGTGATGAGCAGTTAGACGCTAGTCTACACGCACAACGTTATTGAGTTAGATGCAGGATCATTTATAGTAGAAAAGTCCTTTGGAAGATCGGGTTTTATGAAAAATCCAATGCATAAATCAATGAGCAATAAAGTTTATTGAACTTTTCGATAGTTGAACTTTGTCGGTACCCACTTGGTTTTGGAGATTTTACACTTCTTTTATTACTTAATCACGTCCAAAGTTAAGTAAAATTAGCAAGAAAAACTAATCTTTGTTGGCTCCTAACTTTTTAATGGGTTTATTTTAGTATTCTGTTTCCATACAGACAATATTAATAATGCGACCAAACGATATCATATTTTACTTTGGATGTGCCATGTCAGACAGTGGAGTAAAACACTCCCGAAGTTTGTATGCAAAAAATGTGGACTAGGTTCACCTTATAGAAATAACCCACCTACCTACCTAGATACCTACCGACCTAAGTAGGTACCACTAAGATACTTAGATGTAAGTAGGTGAATTGCTTCTGACGACCCGTAACGACTGTCAAAGGTATGATAAGATGGGCATCCATCCACGGATCAACCGTGGCCAAACTAAACAAAGAAACAAATTAAACACACCTACCTAATAGGCCTGTCGATGTCACAACTAATGATATCACAGGTCATGACGTGGTATTAGTTAAACACACACTTGCACCTGCGGGCGTGGGGACCGACACACCTGTCTGCCCCCTTGTGCCGCTGTCGTAATTATACGAGCTAATTGTAGAAGGGGTTTGGGGCAGACGATAGTGTATTGATGATGCAACTAAGTTTTTGTGAATGGTGAACTTTTGTTTAATAAAAAAACTTTTTAACGAAAAAATTAAACCGCCGAAAAAACTTAGATAAAAAGGTTTATTATTTTTTGCTTTTCAGTTTCTCAGCATTAAAATATGTGTGTGAACAATCAATCGTCCCCTGTTTTCCTACCCTTAGGGATGGATTTTTTTTCAAAATTTATATGGGTCCAATTTCGGGGTATACCCTTTCCAATAAAAAAAAGAATTATCAAAATCGGACTAATCTGGAAAAAGTTATGCGTGGTCATACATACATAAAAAAAAATACGCGTCGGCTTGAGAACCTCCTCTGTTTTTTCGTCGGTTAAAAATTGTGAAGCTAAAGGCGTCTCCCGATTTCTAAAAATGTTATGAAGTCACTAAGGACCAAAATACTTCTCTACAATCGGCTCCATGTGCAGAGGTGACCCGTAGTTACCGCCGTTGTAAAACCGTTGAATAATTTCTGCGCTGGCGGATCTAAAATGATATGCTAAATTTATGGTTACAGTTTGCGCACTTAATAAAATCTTTTCCTGTATAGACGGATTTGCAAAATTATTTTGTTGCTCGAAAAGGGTTTATTCCAAAATGGTCTCATTTGAGTATTTCTTATAGATCTGATGATGCGTTTCGGAGACAGACAACGGAACTCTTCAAAAAATTACAGCAAATCAATCGCGATTGCCGCTATCGCATAAGTATGCATTGTTTTGACCTGCAAGGATGATGAAATTTCGAATTGGTGTGGGGTAGGTATTATAACTAAAAAGTTAAAAATAAAAACAAAAAAAGAAACAACCGACTTCCGGAAAAACACTACAAAGTGAAAAATAACTTCAATTTCGGAAGTCGCTCGGTGACTTTGGATAATATGTAGGTACCTATCTACTTACATTTTTTGTCACCGCCTTCCGAAATTTTTCACTTTGTAGTGTTTTTCCGGAAGTCGGTTGAATTTATTTTATTGGAAAAAGTTTTTATTTTATTTATTACCTACAATCCTATTACCCTATTTTATAAAGCGAACCGCAATCAAAATTAACCCCAAAATGAACACCGGGGGTTAAATTCGTGCAGTTCGCAAGAGGAGGGGTGTGTTAAGCTAATTAAGTGTTATTATTGGCAGTACAGGGTTGCCAACTTTCGGATTTTTATAGTACCTATTGGATGGCGAATAAGCAGACACTGGCCCAGTGGTAATGGCCCCCACTTACTATGTCACCACCGGCAGGTGGTGAGTTGGAACCCAGCTCAGATCATAGTGATCTGAGGAACCCAGGCAGGCGTTTTACATAATAGAGTTGGATAGTGTAGGCTTGTCAACACGTACTAAGTACTCAATAAGTAAATAATAGTTTAAAAAACTAAAAAAACACGCTTTAAAAACCAAACTAAAAAAGGAGAAAATAATTTAATTCAATTAAAAAGCGGGGGGTGCTTTTTGAGGTATTTTTATAATCACTTAATGTCAAGCACCTCACGCTTTTTAATTGAATTAAATTATTTTCTCCTTTTTTAGTTTGGTTTTTAAAGCGTGTTTTTTAGTTTTTTAAACTATTATTTATTTTCTATTTTTTAGTTCTGCTAACTACAAAAATATGTTTTTTTTTTCTCATATTTTTTTTTATTATTGAATTGTCATCGGTCCTCGACAAGTTTACAAAGTTTCAATGAAATCTGACTGTTTAAAGTGGGTCAAAATCGCGCTCAAAGGAGTCGGTTACATACAAACAAACAAACTAAGAAACAAACATACAAGTGAAGCTAATATAAAGCGTGTAAAAAGAAAATGGTCTACAAATGTAGTCTTTTTTATTGGGTGGGATATCATCAAATAACTTCTCCCGCTCTGGGTGGAGCAGGAGGGCGTGTCAGACTTTTACTGACTAAAACCCACCCGTGTTCCCTCAGTTGCCTTTGTACCAGGGGCCACGGTATCTCTTTTGAACAACCCGCACCCCTGGCAGGCCACCAGTTGGTGCTGACATCTCTAATCTCTTTGAGGCGCGCGTGGAACACAACCCGCCGTCGACCCGGGCTTGGTCCTTACCGGACAGCGAGCTATGCCATTACTCGCCGTCCGTAAGCCCGCGCCTACGGTGGCCGGGAATCAGCCAGCATTCTCGACGCCCAGGGCGTCTCCCGCGGCGGCTACGGCCGTGAGGGCGCATATACTGCCTCTCTCTCACGAAATGTACAGTCTTCAAGGCCTTACAACGTTCTCACACCACATTAACAAAATATAAAAGCGACATAACTATCTAAAAGATAAATAAAATATAAAAATCCCTATAAGCTAAATGACATGATTGCTATTGCAACCACTAATAAAGCGTTGAAATCAGACTTGTAGGTAGATATATGATGTCAAATTATAAAAAGATTCAGTGGTGGATCCCTTACCTACCCCGGGATCCAGAATTAGATAGGTAGGTGACTTATATTGCTATCCTATTCCAAAAGTAATTATTGAAAAAAAGTTAGCTTTTTAAGCCACTCGGCATTGCAGTCGCCACCCCTGTCCACCGGATTTGGTACCATCACGCCGTAATACCAGGCTCATTACGTGTTTGTGTGATATCTAACACAAAATGTTTACCTACCTAATTATCAAGGGGTGAACGCGTAATAATTACGCGGTTTTTTCAAACGATGCGGCGTGGCTGATGGCAAAAAATTATAAAAATATTTTGATGTGTTTGTTTTAGTACAATTTGAAAGAAGAGCTTAGATTGTGAAGTTCGACTGGGAAAAGGTGCCAAGAAGTCACATAATTATATGTGTTGCAGATTGAAAGATAGCGTTATTCATAAGGTTCATATTTTGGCGCGCAGGCAAAAGCGAAGATAACGACCGCGGCGCCATCTTGTTTGTGAAAACATTTCAAGTGCTATTTTCACCATACAATAGCACTCAGCATGGGCGTAGCCACGGTGGGGCAGGGTGGGGCGCTTGCCCCACCCTGGCTCTGACCTGTAAGGTACATAACCAAACCTAAAAAAATCTAGGTACTAACTGCAATACATAATATCCGTAAGAAAGTTCAAACTCGACAGTGGACACAAAAAATAATGCGATCAAAACAAAAAGCGCGCGAGCGATTGCTCGCACGCGCGCAGCGGTCAGTCATGCGTTAGGCGTGAATTACACAGAAACGGCGTAAGGTGAAGGCGCGGCGCAGCGTACGCAGTACATTTTGTATGCAGGCATGATGCCGCTTTTAAACGTTTTAATACAAAATGTACTGCGTACGCTACGCCTGCGTTGCGCCTTCACCTTACGCCGTTTCTGTGTAATTCACGCCTTAGGGTGTGTTCAGACCTGGCGAATGCGCTGCTCGCGAGCCGCTTACAAACTGCGCGCGAGTGGCCGCGCGCCCGGCGCAGGGGCTGCGTACGAACATGAAATGCACGCGCGCAATACGCAACCGGCCAAGAAAGAGACTTGCGAAGGCGTTATGTGAAATATTTATATAAAGAAGATTGAATTATTAATTTAGTAAAGATGGTAATTTTGCTATTCTGAGTTTGTCGTTTTTCACCAAAAATTTTGACTATATTAATTTTTCTAACTAAATCTGACTATTTTTAATCGCGATTAAAAAAGTGTGGAATTAAATTTGGTCATGGACTAAAATTCACACCAACACTTCGAATTCAGGTACAAAAACAGTACTGATCTTTTTTTTTCTTTTCGTTTACTTATATCTCGAAAATGGTGTGTCCTATCGCAAAAATGATGATAATTTCGACCCCCTTTAATAAACGCGTAAGCCCCATAATCTCAACATGTAGGTAATATTTTTTTTTTCCATACAAAAAGTGAAAAATTCCATATAAAAAACGCCGAGGCTGCCCCCCTGCGCACGCTTCATTCATCTCTTAAAAAATCATTGCGTATGGCACACAAGTACCACGTTGCGAAGCCAAAAGAAAAAAAAAACCACCTGCAGGCTTGGCACGACAACCGTAGAAAAGCGTTTTATCGACAGAAGACTAGACAAAAAAATAAATAATAGTTTAAAAAACTAAAAAACACGCTTTAAAAACCAAACTAAAAAAATAATTTAATTCAATTAAAAAGCGTGGGGTGCTTTTTGAGGTATTTTTATAATCAATTATAAATGTCAAGCACCCCACGCTTTTTAATTGAATTAAATTATTTTCTCCTTTTTTAGTTTGGTTTTTAAAGCGTGTTTTTTAGTTTTTTAAACTAATATTTATTTTCTATTTTTTAGTTCTGCTAACTACAAAAACGTGTTTTTTTTCTCATTTTTTTTTAAATTATTGAATTGTCATCGGTCCTCGACAAGTTTACAAAGTTTCAATAAAATCTGACCGTTTAAAGTGGGTCAAAATCGCGCTCAGAGGAGTCGGTTACAAACAAACAAACAAACATACAAGTGAAGCTAATATAAAGCGTGTAATGACGTTTACGTGTAGACAGTTGTCAGTTTTTCACCGAGAAATGTAGACAAGCGATTTCTATTCGACAGTAGAGTAGAAATAGAAAGCGTCATGCTAAGCCTGCAGGAGTCGCGATCGTCAAATTCGATTTTAAAATAGTTGTGTCAAAATTATTTTTAAGTTTAGAGATTTTTTTTGCAGAATAGCTTTAAGATTCTCATAGCCAAAAGTAAGGAATTTTAGTGATAGTTTAGTTCGGTGTAAGTACAAGAGAATCGGCACCAATACTTCAATAAATAAACAACCTATAATACGTATTACTGTACCTGAAAGTACTATCTATAGATAGATATAAACCTCTAAATTGAATAATTATCAAATTGGCATACGCCCAGAGCCCAAATACCGGGTGCTATAGGGTGTAAACTTTTTGTATGAAAAAATTTACCGGGGTAAGACCGCGGGTTTAGTTTGCTAGTTATTTTAGACTGCTGCCCCACCCTGAGCCCATGGCTGGCTACGCCCATGGCACTCAGTATGTATATATATGTTGAGATGTGTGATTAGGCAGGAAAAATTAAATATAGACGAGCTGTAAAATGCGTATATTAGGTATTCCGAACAACAAAGAAAAGACATTATATTCACCGTCCCATAAAACGCCTGATGAAGACTTCAATGCATTAAGTTGCACGAAGTTTAGTCTAAATGTTTTTGACAGGATTCTAAATCTAAACGGTATAAGAACTAATAAGAAGAGTGAGCTCATACCTTTTACATGACGGTCAAGTCAATTCACTACCTCATTGTTATCCTGGCGCCGCTTTAAAAGAAGACCCGACCCCAGATAGAACTGGGATAAAAGAATGGAGAAAGAAGGAATCTCTAAACTGTTGGTTGATACTTCCCGTGACCCAATCTGTGGGCTAGCTGGCTTTTACATCTTGGCCAGAGGCTAAACATTGCCATACAACATGGGAATGTTGTCGGTACATTACCAGTCGAGTCTACAGCAATGCGGAGGACTTTTTGTTGCAATTTGCAGGCGGTCAGTGGCAGGTTGTATAATGATTAAAATATAATTCGCGACCGTATAACGGATGTACAGAATTAGATATAAGTATGAAAAATTTATGAATATCAACACAAACGCATAAAGAAAAGTACTTAATAATTAAAACTACGATATACAAAATAAATACAAAAAACAAAAGGACACTTAGGCGTCGAAGTATTCCTCCGCATCGCTGTCATCAAGAAACGTGCCCAGAAGACTTGCAGCATTGCCACGTTGAATGGCAATGCTAATTCTTTGGCCAAAGAACGACCCAGCCCTCTGGTCACGTGAAGTGTCGACCAGCCGGCGAGAACTTTCCTTAGAGAGGAGACGTGCACTAAGATATAATCATTTAAATCATCAATACAACAATCTTATTTCATTTAATTCTATTGAATGACTTTGTAATGAAATACTCGGTACTTGCTACTCTGGAGCTTTCGCCTTTAGATAGATTTTAAAAGACTTTTAAAACGTGTAAAAGCGTTTGCATAATCTGCCTATAATGTTCCCACTGTTGGGACGCTGGCTTCTTTCTTTGAGAAGGAATGGGCTGTAATATACCACGCGGGCCCAATGCGGGTTGGTAGATGTCAAATGTCTTCGAATTTTCGGTTCTAGGATATGCTGGTTTCGTCACGATGTTGTCCTTCACCGTTTTGCTCGTTTTCGCCAGGTAAATGTTATATGATGTGCATAATTATAGACAGATTATTTACTAGGCTATTGTTTGCCGGTTCAGGGTTTCCACTATACCTACGGGTTGTTCCAAAGAGATACCGTCGCCCCTGGCACGCAGGCAACTGAGGGAACACGGGTGGGTTTTAGTCAGTATAAGTCTGACACGCCCTTCTGCTCCACAGAGCGGGAGAAGTTTTTGATGATTTCCGAACCTCAAAAAAAGGGTCTCCACTAAAGAAACCAATAGCCGCATCGGTCATCGGTCATTCTTAAGGTACAGTTTTCCAAGAGTGACGTTGCCCAGTTGCCTAACAAATCACATAAAAGTCACGAACAAAATCAACCAATAAGTTACAATGTTGACACAGAAGTAAATATTGATTTATAAAAGCAATTAACCTCCGACCTTACGACCCTTAACACACCTGCTTGATCACATAACCCATAGATAATCTACCCACATTCGAAATAACACTATATTTGCAGGGTTATAAAGTAGGAATTGACTTGAAGTCATACAGCTGATGACACCACCAAATTGAAAGTGGAAAATTTATTATTTAACAATGACTGTGTTGGGTGTTATTTCAATGTATATTTTTTTTTTATTATAGAGGGGGCTTTGATTGTTTTGTAAGTACCCACAATCTAAAATATCTAGGTATGATTGTATGAAAGGTTTTCGGGATTTGGAACAGCGTGCATCGAAGGATCACCGTGGCGCGTGGGGCGGTTGAATATGTCGAGGAGTATCTCTATCTCGACCAAATAGTCTCTTTCCAGGCAAGACAAAACAAAGAAGTTGCAAGACGCACCGAAAATGCCTGAAAGAGCTATTGGGCCATGAAAGATTTTATGAAGGGCGACCTTCCTCTATCGCCCAAGAGAAGACTCATCGACGTATGTATTCTTCCCATTCTCACATATAGTCCTGAAACATGGTCTGTGACAATTCAACAGAGGTCCACGCTCGAGGTTTGCCAGAGAGGCTATGGAATGGAGTATTCTGGGTATCAAACTAATCCGTTCCATTACAAAAATAACTGATGTCACTCGGAAAGGTTGCCACGCTTAAAAGGAATTGGGCTGGACACATCTGCCGTATGTCAGACGATCAATGGGCCAAACTTACGACCCAGTGGGTCGCAAACGACATCGCGGTAGGCCCAGACGTAGCGGGATGTGCTAGACACCTTTATTAAAGATTGGTCCTTGTCAGCTCTGGACAGAGAGAGGTGGAAAGATAGTAGGGAGGCATTTGCCTAGCTGTGGGACGTTAATGGATAATAATAAATAAACTAGTCTCCGCTGAGAAAGGCCTGAACAGAAATTCAGTCAGGACGACTAATACGGAGGTAAAAAAGTCGCGGTAGGATTTTATCGCTCGCTGGATTTTCAGCACTCGGTGCTGAACCGAGCGTTGAGAATCCAACAGAGTGCATTGCTCTGTTCGATTTTCTACTCTTGGCGCTAAGCACTGCGTTGAAGATCTAGTGAGCTTAAAAATCTCACCGCGATATTATTATGTCCGTTTTTACCTCGACTAAGTATATATTTTGATAGTGTCATTAACCTATCTCTTGGACCCTGGGGGACCCCAGAGCACCGGACCTTTGATAAGCGTAGAGTAAGGCGTAAAGGTCTGTAGCCACGCGGAGGCGATCGGCGGTGGCGATCACTCGCGTGCGGCCCTGGTCCAGGCCATAGTAAGGAGCGAGAGTGCATGGGTAGCCGTCACCTCCTTCTGCGAAGCAGTAATGCTCGCGAAGGAGGAGGCGGAGAGCATGAGGGAGGCAATCTTTGCGATCTCACGCCCCTAGCAGCCGCGCGAGACGCCTTGGGCGTCGGGAGTCCATAGCGGATTCCCGACCAGCGTAAGCGCGGGCTTGCGGACGGCGAGCAATGGGTAGCTCGCCGTCCGGTAAGGCCCGGGTCGACGGCGCGTTGTGTTCCACGCGCGCCACAAAAAGACGTGAGCAACAATGGAAGGCCCGCTAGGGCAATGCCGTCTTTGTTCGAAAGAGTTGCCGTGGTCCTGGCACAAGCAACTGAAGGAACACGGGTGAGTTTTAGTCAGTAAAAGTCTGATACACACCCACCGCACTGCACCCAGAGCGGGAGAAGTCATTTGATGATTTCCCATCCAAAAAAAGGGTCTGAAACCAACTTGCAGAGGACCGGCAAACGTTTCAAACCGACTATTATCCCTATTTTCACTATGCAAGTGTAGGACAACCCAAGGACAACCCCGGCGGGTTGGTGCAGGACTATTGCAGGATAATATCAGAATATGGGTTTGGATAGCTAAACTCGACTGGCTACGAAAAACTATGGAAAGACTATGGCCTCTGCCTGATCAATGTTTTGTATTATTATTTCGTCAGTTATGGAAAGACTGCATCAATACAGAGTAATTAACTAATAGTAAGTATGCTGTCAAATTCCATATTAAGTTCTGTGATTCTTTAACCGCATTGTGAACAGCCAATAACATCGCTTGACAAAAGATTTTTTACTAACCGATATTTGGCGCCGTACTACCAACGCAACGGCTAAAAAGTATGCCTACTTTGCTTCTTGTAATCGACGGCGCGGCGTCTCCACCAGGTAATCCGGTCGAAACCCATTGCAAACCATGACAGAATACCTTTCCCCTAACTACTCATTATCTACCACCAAACGAGCATCTTCCTGCTGGGTGTAACCTTCCGCTAGTCCACTTGGAAGTCCCTGAACCGTCGCCGATCCCAAATGGAAAGGTGGAAGCCGAAGCTTGTAAAGTGGGGCTACCTCAACGGCACGGTAGCAGGGTGCGGATGTGGAGCTGTGTCACAAACTATGCCTCACCTCCTATCTTGCCCTTTGTGCCCCAAACCATGCAGCCAAGGTGACCTCTGCGCTGCCGCCGATAACGCTGTGGAAGTGGCGAAGCTTTGGACCAACAGAATTTAATTACTATCGTGCCAGCGATAGTAATAAAATGATAGCCAAGACAGAAAACCGCCAAAAGTGGAGAGATTTGGAAGAGACCTACACTCAGCATTGGGTGGCCAAGGATTGAAGAAGAAGAAGAAGTGCCAGCGACATGGAGAAGAAAAACAGATTAAATTCGCTTCCGTTTTTTGGAAACCGAGGTATAAAGCTGGTTTCACAAGAAACCGGTGAACGATCACGCATTAACGGCCTAGCTACAAACGCCAGGACATCAAGCTACCCCAATCTGTCAAATTTCTTTGATAGATTTTCAACTTTATTTCATAAACCTAAGGTTCATGTTCAATTGGGAAAATTTGACAGTTTGGGGTAGCTCGATGTGCTGGTGTCTCGCGTCTGTACTAACATGCCAGCGACATGAAGAAGAAGAAAAGATTAAATTCGCTTCCGTTTTTTGGAAACCGAGGTATAAAGCTGGTTTCACAAGAAACCGGTGAACGATCACGCATTAACGGCGGTCTGAATACTGCGCGTTTTTTTGCACTTTAATTTCAAATACTGGTGGAGATGACAGCGGTTATTACGGCTGTCGTTTTAATGTCTTGCATTTTGACAGTTCAACAAAATTCATTGCGTTATTTAGGCACTGTGCCTCGGAAAGCACGTAAGCCGTTGTTCCCGGTTGTCATTCATAGATCTTTGACAGTCATTACGGGCCGTCCGAACCCGGAAAGTCTGACAACCAGTCTTACTAAGGGGCCAACAAATCACATTATTAAAAACTGAGGCTGTAGTTTTGATTAATTTTGTTTAAAAATAATCGGCACTACTGAAGCTGAGGTGGCCCAAGTTGTGGCTTTGCTGCAACAAGGCTTAAGGGGAACCTAGTCGCGGGCTCGAACTCACTGGTAGGCCTGGTTGTGATCACGCTGTCTTACCAGGCTTCGTGTCCGACAGAGATAGTATCAGTGATGAGCAGTTAGACGCTAGTCTACACGCACAACGTTATTGTGTGAGATGCAGGATCATTTATAGTAAAAAATTCGCGAAAAAATTAAGAAAAGACCTTTGGAAGATCGGGTTTTATGAAAAAGCCAATGCATAAATCAATGATCAATAAAGTTTATTAAACTTTTCGATAATTTAACTTTGTCGGTACTGACTTGGTTATGGAGATTTTACACTTCTATTATTACTTAAACACGCCCAAAGTTAAGTAAAATTAGCAAGAAAAACGAATCTTTGTTAGCTCCTAACTTTTTAATGGGTTTTTATTTTAGTATTCTGTTTCCGTACAGACAATATTAATAATAAGACAACACGATATCATATTTTACTTTGGATGTGCCATGTCAGACAGTGGAGTAAAACACTTCCGAAGTTTGTATGGAAAAAATGTGGACTAGGTTCACCTTAAGTTAACGTGTCTTGGCCAGGAGGTTAAATCTCAGCCGTTCTGCAGTTCGGCGAGTTTACCAAAGGTTTCTGGACAGTGGGCAGTATCGAAGATCTGGATCTGGGAGACAGGGTGACAACTCAAAGGTCGTTTTCGTCAGTTTCGTGTTACCCAGTTACTGGGTTGTGGAGGTCAAATAGGCAGTCGCTCCATGTAAAATATTGGTATTCTGCTGTATCCGGTAAGATCGGTAGCAGACCCCGACATTATAGTTGGAAAAGGGTAGGTAGATTGATTGATTTAGGTACGTTGTTGAGCAGACACATTTTCCGAACATGTGAAGCCATGGATTAGCAATATCCTTCAGATTGTCATTTGTTTACCAGCGCACCGAGCTTCCAGCGCTAATTTAAGCGCGGCGGCTCTGGCTAGAATCGGCGGTTCACAACGAGACCTTTCAAATGAGAATATTTTCTTGTTTCATACTTTTTGGTAGCGTGATTTTTATTTAGTCGGGTTTTGTATTTTGAACTTATTTTTTAAGGCTCTTGGTAGACACTTTCCATTTGACAAAAAATTTAAATGTCAATTACCGGCGGCCTGCGCTTGAGCGAAACACCGACGGCCGACGGCGCCGCGACGTCCGCTGCGCCGCCGGTCTTCAAATCCTTAAAACGCGAAAGTTTGTAAGTATGGATGGATAGATGGATGTTTGTTACTCTTTCACGCAAAAACGGCTGAACAGATTTGGATGAAATTTGGCACACAGATAGATTATAGCCTAGATTAACACATAGGATACTTTTTATCCCGGTAGTACGTTCTCGCGGTATAATTTCCGACCTCAACGCGGGCGAAGCCGCGGGCGGAAGCTAGTGTTTCATAAGCTGCAGTTGGGTACCTACTTAAATCAATCAATTTGTCCAGCCTTATCGTTGAGGTCGGCTTTCAGTTTAAACCTACATAGAGCGACTGCATCCACATCCCAGTTTACTTTCTTTTTATTTTAGTAAACTTTTCATTTTTCACCCTTTAACTGTGATAACTCACACTAATACGTACCTATACCTACCTCACTTGCTAAGTATTCACTTGGTAAGTGAACCTTCACGGCAACATTACAAATATACAAATATTTATTGGAACAAAAACATAATGATTACAATTTTTGTGCACGTTAATACTGCGTTAGTTTAGTAACTGTGTCGCAGTAAATGTTATTAGCGCCCATCCCAACAGCGAAGGACAACTGAGTTTTTATTATATTTAATAAAAATATGTATACTGTTAAGTTATTATTGTTATTATGTATGACTTTGACATCAACTTACATTATGGGCTGATTTTTCAATAGTCAGCTAAGTTTTAGGTAACTGAGGAATAAAATGTCGGATTGACAGCTTTTGTATAGAAAATATGGCAACCTGTCTGATTTATTCTTCAGATAACAGTTATCTGACTGTTGAAAAATCAGCCCTAAATGGAAAAAATACGTTTGAAGCGAACTCGTTAAAAAAGTTACAATCGAATTGAGAACCTCCTGTTTTTGAAATTGGTTAACAAAAAGCAATGTTTTTTTTTCCTGAGTCGTTAGACCTACCAGGGCCAGGAGCGGGCGCCGTCGGAGCCAGCAAGTGATTGTAGCTTCGCAGCAGACATGCAACTGACTCCAGCGAATACAGCGGCATTCCTGGCTCCATGATTGGTGGATACACTGGTCCTTCTCTTTTCAAGCTGCCTCTTTAGAAAAGGTTCGTGGTGTTTGCATTGTTTTTGGAATTGCTCTGTTTTCACTTTGAATTTGCACTTTTTTCACAATAAATCCTCTTTAGTCTGTTTAGAACTTTTTCGTTACCTATAGTTCACATAGTTTATTTAGTTTTATATCAACTTCGGAGATAGGAACTGCTACATAGAATATTCTAGGTTCTTGAAGTTTTTATTTTGTGGTCCTATATTTTTGATGGCTTTTGCTTATTCAACTGCCAAGTAGGTATCCTTAAAAACGAACTTTCCACTTTTAGGAACCTGAACTACACTGATTCTTGCAGGCCAGTGGTAGATTTTACTTTTTATTGTATTCGTTTATTTTAGTCAAGTAAATACGTATCAATTTTAATTAAAATTGGCTCTAAATTTAAATCCGTAGGCAAGGTAGTAACACCAATTACTAGATATTGCACAGGTTAGTAAATTTTCTTTTTATTTCGTGACTAGTGGTCCTTTTTGTCTTATTCTTATTTACTTGCTATTGTGAACTCCATCTGACGTTTTGAAATTATTAAATATACTTTATATTTTTTCAAAGACTATTCCACCGCCATTCCTTAATCAAACAAACCGTTCGACTAAGTACAATACAACATAACATTACACCACTATGGAAAATGCTACATCACTTCGATAATTTCGCGCGCTTTCTTCCATTGGCGCCAACACTAATTATCCAGCAACATCCTTGGCTGCTATTGGCTGAAAGAGTAATTATCGGGTGGTTTGGCGGCGCCTGATTGGTTGGGAGGGATGGCCACGCCCCCTATTTTCCCGCGGTAACCCGGCTTAGCTTATGACACCGCGTGTAACGTTCTACCGTTGAATAGTTGATGAAGTGGCATTAAGTTTTCAGGTGGTTGGGAAAGCTCTTTATGAGGTCGCGTTTGTGTTTTTTTTTAGGTAATTTATTTTACAAAATTTGTTTCACTTCACATTCTGATGATGTTAGATCAAGCAGCCGCTCCAGTAAAAATATCGCAGTAAAAATTGATTTGAAATGAAATGGAAGTGAGCTGTCATTTGACTTAATGCTAGGGTTTGACACTATTGACCACTTCAAGCTCATTCACCTGCGTTGTCGCAGAGATTTTTTTTATATAGTTTAGATCGCGAGTTGCATCTTAGAAGTTACTGCATTATAAGTACACAAATCGTCTAAGATCACGTCCGTACGACTCGGTGATGAAACCGAGCATGGAGCATCCAACAGAGTTCACCTCAGCGAGTCGCAAAAGTGCTGTCGGATTTTCGACACTGCGCTAAATAAATAAACAAAAATCATTTATTTCAAATTCACCATAAGATTACATCCATAATTTTTTAGTAAGTATAATAAATTGTACTTACAAATTAGTGTTAGTAATAATTATTAATAATATAATCAAACGAAATCATTTATTTTTGCAGAAAACACGGTTACATTGGTGTTATAAAAATGTACATATTTCAAGTGATTCTACCGTAAGGTATGCAAAATGTATACAATCATAAAATACTTCAAGATATTAAATAATGCAATGTCATACAATTCAATTCAATTTATTCATTAACAATTTATGTAATAATAGTAATATTTAAATGATTTCAATGTCGTTCCTAGAATTATTACAATATTTAAAGATACATGCATAATAATTGTTATTACTTGATGTCACTGTGAGGTCTTAAGTTTGGAAAAACTATCGTTTAAGAAGTCGTTCAAGTTATAGTAAAATTTATTAACTAAAAGGCTCTTTAGGCTTTTCTTAATAAGCCAGATAATAAGATCCAGTGCACGAAAAAATCCTGCTGCAATAGTTTTACGTCTGTGCGAACGTGGACTTAGCGGAAGCAAGCACTAGGGTTAAATCCCAATTTAACCCTAGTGCTTGCTTCCGCTAAGTCCACGTTCGCACATCTATCCATCCATCATCCATCTATTACATAAACCCCCAGGTTTATGTAATAGATGGTCACCACCCATCCACGAACCAACCTTGACAAGGGTATCTTAAGCTTCGATTAATCCATTCGGCTGTTATAAGGGGGAGTTCATTAATTACGTGAGGTGTTTAGTTGAGGGCGTTGAGGCGAATTTCACCCAATATCACATGAGGCAAATATCAAAACTGAGTTAAATTAAGTGAAACATGTTTTTCCGCCAATATGGCTAAATAAAACAAAATCATATTTATCGCGGTTATGCGAACGCCACAAAGTAGCACAGTAGCTCCTCCATTGTTAAACCACCACCGGCCAGCCAAGGCAGCTAAACGCAATGCATTTAAATCCATCGCAAATAAGCAAAGTTTCACGTTTTTACACAAAAAAACGCATTTTGAAATATCCCACGTGAGTTAATGAGATTATGGGGTCGAGCCAAATCTCACGACATCTCACCAGAGCGGAGGTGAGGGTCGAAAAATCTCCAAAATTCCTTCACGTAATGGACGTCCCCTAATTTAGCCACAAGCCCCTCGATGAATGTGGATGCCTATAAGAGTAGGGTAAGACAAAAGACGATAGAGGGACTGAAAACTGACAAATAACTGTAGACGCTACTATAAAGAACCTTCTGAAAGCAACATGGCGTCGCGTGGCGTTATAATTGGCGCTTACGGCGTCGCCACCGTACGCGTTATGAGCGACCGAGTAACTAAGACAGAGGAGGTTGTGGAGACGACTACGTATTAATTTTTTTTAAGGTTTTTCTGAAAGGACTGCCTCAAGAATTCATGGTTTCTGAAAACTTGAGTATTCTTAAAACACATGATAGCTGTTGCGATTTATTATCAACAGTTTACCGCAGTCCAGTAAGACACTTAGACAGTCAGACATACCAAGACACCTTCGTGCCTCGGAGAGCATGTTAAGCAGTTTGTCCCGGTATCATTCGTGGATCTTTGACAGCCGTTACGGGTCGCCAGAAGCCCGAAAGTTTGACAACCCGTCTTATCAAGGGGTATTGTATTACCCAGTAACTGGGCAATGGAGGTCAGATAGACAGTAGCTCGGGCGACCCCTAGACTCACGTGTCTACGAAGACGATGATGATGAGGAGCCCACCGCAGTCCAAGTCATTGCTGGAGAAAGTCCTCTCCAGACGCTGCCATTTAACTTGGTCCTCAGCTACCCTTATTTCTCTGCAACCAGTCACACTCCAAAGTCGTCGCTTCTACCATACCGTCCCTACCTAGGCTACCTACGTCGCATTGCATTATCCTTAGTGCTCATCACACGAGCGACACGGGTTAACCACAGAGGTCACTATAGCCGTGGACGAGTATCGACGTGAAATCGTGTCACTCGCGTGTATAACACATATGCTCGGTTCTTATTCTATATATACCCTACCCTCTGCTATATAAGGATCGTTTTACTTACTAATGGTAGCATTTTTTATTGCCAAACTAAGCATATAAATAGATTCCTAAGCAACAAGTAAAATTACTTGTGATAGTACTACTTTCGTATGGGAGTGTGTACTATATGCAAAGCTATGGGGTGTTTGCTTCATGGTAAAGATACAATATGAGTCTTAATTTTAACCAATAACGGTCCATAAATTATATAAATTGGCCATTAGAGACCTCTACGTCTACGGATGCCATAGACACGGAAAATTCTTTATTTCTACAAATACTAACCTTGTAGCAGCGGTCAAAAGGTTAAATAGAAGCCCTCTCCGTAGTTTTCCCTGTCCACCGAAGGTCTAACATCAAATAACCGACTAATAACTATTGGAACGAAGGTGATGTTACTCTATCGCTCCGATTCGAGCACTATGGCTCTTCAATCATTTATTTTCATTCAACATTTCATATTTATTTCCCAATGAATAGGCAAAGGTAGATAATTAGAAAAATCGTTTAGAAATACAAGAATGTACCTAACTACTTGCTGCCGCTGTGCTTGCTTAGCCCTTTCCCAAATTTCTTGGGGTTGGCTTCCATTAAAACCGAATACAGCTGAATACCGCTGAATACCAGTACCTATTTTAATTTAATGAAATGACTACCTATCTGACATTTGTACCTAACTACATACGAAGCGGAAAATCTCTGGTTTCCCAAAAAAAACTTTTCATTTACAGCTTTTCGAAGTTATTTGGCTCACTTTGCGCTCTTTTTGATCAGTGAACAAAACTCAACAATCAATACGCTCAGGTCGGTGATGATGAATCGGATATATTATATATACGAGTATATACCGTATACTCGGCTCCAGTAGTAAGTTTTCACTTCTGTCGTGTGGTTATAAGCCACGACATCTTTTAAGTACTAAGTATTTAATTACGAAACTACAGACTCTTTTAAACTAAAACTCTAAAAGCTCAAACAAAACTCGCCTCATATTGCACAAGTAAACTTATACTAGCTTTTTAATGATCGCTGTGGGAACCAGCCCGTTGTGCCGACAATTAACCCTTTCACCCTACGCTTTGCATAAACGCGCTGTCAGCGGCCATAGACAAATAGGTAATGTATCATCAAACTACGACGCCATGGGTAGGCAGACTTAAAGGTTTTGTTGCTAGGCAATTTCTAGAACGATGGTCGGCAATGACATTTTATGTAAAAACTTTATTCCAAAAATAATACAACGGACTCACAAAAAAAACACTGCGAAATGAAAAATAACTTTAATTACGGAAGTCAATGTCTTTGGTTTTTTATTTTAGTTTTTTGCTACCAACTTCCGAAATTAAAGTTATGATTCACTTTGTAGTTATTTTGTTTCGAAGGCTGAGGGTGCCTGAAGATTACGGTCGGCCTAGAAAGCGGTAGCGTGATGACCAGCTGGACGCGTACAGCAAGGGCTGGTTCATTGTGGCGTGGGAAAAGACTTCCTGGAAGGATTTGGGGGCCAGCCAATTCCCATCATTAGGACAGTATGTGTTAAACAACAAAAAATAAACATTATCAACTGCTAAGTGGATAAAATACTGCTAACTCAAAAACCACTCATCAGAACTTGACCAATGGGAGCCCCTATAATAAGTATATCCTTTCAAACAGAAGAAAAGTTCTGAGACGGAGCTCTCTCTTCCTTCTTTTTAAGTCGGTTAAGAGCGGTTGGCGCAAATTAGCCAAGTTTTCTACGTCCTATAGTAATTGTTGATCAAAGGTCCTATTTTTATTTTGTGCGAAAATAAATAGCCAGAAAAGGTGTGAATAGTCATTCACATCCTTTCTAGCTATTTATTTTAATATCTTAGTACTTAGTCACTAAGATGGCGACTAACAGAAAAGTATGGTAGACATGTTGTTGTGCCGATAAATTGGATTAAGGTGAACTTAGTCCACATTTTTTGCATACAAACTTCGGGAGTGTTTACTCCACTGTCTGACATGGCACATCCAAAGTAAAATATGATATCGTTTTGTCTCATTATTAATATTGTCTGTACGGAAACAGAATACTAAAATAAAAACCCATTAAAAAGTTACGAGCCAACAAAGATTTGTTTTCTTGCTAATTTTACTTAACTCTGGGCGTGTTTATGTAATAAAATAAGTGTAAAATCTCCAAAACTAAGTCGGTACCGACAAAGTTCAATTATCGAAAAGTTCAATAAAGTTTCTTGGTCATTGATTTATACATCGGCTTTTTCATAAAACCCGATCTTCCAAAGGACTTTTCTTAATTTTTTCGCGACTTTTTTACTTAACATGATCCTGCATCTCACTTAATAACGTTGTGCGTGTAGACTGCTCATCACTGATACTATCTCAATCGTACACGAAGCCTGGTGAGACAACGTGATTTTTAGCCAGGCCCACCAGTGAGTTCGAGCCCGCGACTAGGTTCCCCTTAAGGGTAGGAGAACGATACTGATATGCCGTAAGATCGCGCGTTCAGCACGCTTTAAGTAAGTAAATAAGTAATTTATTTGCCAAAATGTAGGTGTACAAAGTAGTATGATGTTATTTTAAAGGTGGCTCATTTACATTCTACCATTACATGTGGTGTGCAAATATTGAAACAAACAACTACAAAACAAAACACACAACAAACAAAACAAACATAACCTCCTTACCGTAGATTCACACTTTTTTGATAGAGAATTCAAAGTGAAAAACAAACCATTTGATGTTTTCAATCATTTGAATATTGTGACGTCCAGCTGACATTTCATAACAGTAAGAATTTCTTAGAGCAGCTATTGACTACAAAAATTCATATTTTTAATCATGGATAAACAAATTGTGTTAAAAATGAAAGCGTTTGCTAAAGTGCCTTCAGAGTTCAGCCGGGCTTGCGGTAATACCTGTAAGTATCTGTCTTATTAGCTCACAATGGGCCTCATAAAAAGGTTTAAAGTCAACCAAAGGGCAATGGAGAGCGCTATGCTTGGAGTTTCCCTACGTGATCGAATCAGAAATGAAGAGATCCGCAGAAGAACTAAGGTAACCGACATAGCCCGAAGAATTGCCAAACTTAAGTGGCAGTGGGCAGGGTACATTGCTCGCAGAACAGATGGTCGATGGGGCCGAAATGTTCTGGAGTGGCGACCGCGCACCGGAAGACGTAAAGTTGGTGGCCTCCCACAAGGTGGACCGATGACCTTGTGAGGGCCGCAGAATATAACCGGTCGAAATAGCGGAGCTTGGGGGAGGCCTATGTCCAGCACTGGACGTCTTTTGGCAAATTATGATGATGACCTGTCTTATTTAAGGGTGTATCGTGTTAGCCAGTAACTAACTAGCTTGTGGAGGTCCACCATGAAGATCAACTTCATCAATTATATGACGCGACTGCCTTTCTGAAATTTAAAATAAAATTCATGTGAAATGGTATTCACATGTATGTTAGACTGGAAGTCGGCCCCAACATGCTCCGAAGATGCATGCTTCGTCATGCTCCCGTAGATGTCACTGCTTGCGGTAGCGTCGGGGGTCGGGTTACCTCCTTCCCTCAAATATGGCGAGGGGTGTAATGGCGGATCTGTGCGTTATGCTCGTGAACATGCTGACCATGATTTTGTTATTGCTACTAATAATTATCTACCCGTTTGTTTATTTTACGTCGATGGTTTACGTTGAGTTGTAACTCGGCTAGTAACAGCTATGCGAACATAATACAGCATTGTATATTTAAGCTACCAGGAGGCTCTTATTTTGGTATTATGATTTATTTACATATTTTTTAAATTTTTTATCCATTGTGCTCGAGTTAAGTTTTCATTTTATTTGTTGGTAAATTGGCATGGCTGGCTGACATATGTATGACTAATTATTTAATTAATATTCTGTGTCTCGTAATGTTTATATTACTTTGTCTATGTATGTATAGAATCAAATCTACCCGACTAAACAGACAGCTGTGCTGCCTAGGAGTTTGTTGCGCCACTTCTTCTTCCCAGCTAAAGCACTAGGAAGTGGTGACGAGTGGGCGTTTTTGGGGGACTGTTTTATGTGTTTTGACGTTCGAAAAGTGCTGATACTCAGCCTAATTTGAATAAATTACTTTTGATTTTGTTTTTCTTCTAGGCAGATGAATTGAATAATATGGATTTTTCTTTGGGGAAGACCCTTATCACACACAACTCAGTTAGGTATTGGATGACAGGACACGAACACATTTTTTTTTTGGATTAGTATAAAGGCAAGAAGCCTTTATCTGGTAGGCGCTAATGTCTTCTTCCAGACTAGAGAAGTCATATGAATTAAATGTATTTTCTTTTTTTCTTTATCATCTTTCACACAGTCCATCCATTGTTTTTGGTCTTTCCCTACTCTTTATAGGCATCCACATGAATCCAAAAAAAAAATCCTCATGACATTTTTAACCAATAAAAATTGCAGTAAACTCCAAGCTACCAGCATCCAGTATACCAATGATAGAGTTCCTCAAGAGCTCATCATCTCGAACAAATGAAGAGGACCCTTTGCCGAGGAGTAAAATCCTAACAGTCCTGAGCCGTCCCTCTCCTGGTCTTCAACGCAAAGAACGGGGAATATATGTGAATCCATGGATAGACAAGTCCGGAGTGTTACCACAGCCGATGTTTAAATACGGTGCCAGTCTTCCCCTACAGATTGGTGCAAAGAATGTAAGTTTGTTTTTAGTGTTAAATGATATTTATTTCTGGAAATTGTTTTTTTGACGTCGTACGGGGGCAATTCAAAAAACCTAATGATAACAAAATCGGGGGATACAGTTTGGCGTTGTAGTTTCGAATCTATCCTCTACATCCAAAATTAAATTATACCATTGGATAGCTAAAGGATCAAAGAATTCATTACAATAAACGAGAACAGTGACGCATCGCGCGCGGTGGAGGGGGAAGCGCCGCCATTTTACGGTTATTTTGCTGCGTATCGAGATTTGCAATTAGTGTAACTTTTGACTCGGAGAAGCTACGATGTTCGTTTAAGTTTTATATTGTAACACAATAATTATTTGTTTCCTCGCTTCTATCCTAAATACATAAATAAAAATATTTAATTTAAAAAATATAACCCGTTACATCAACATCAACATCAACTAGTGGGGTCCGCAAGGGCCGATGCCTGCCAGGGGTGCGGGTTGTTCGAAAGAGATACCGCGGCCCCTGGCACACAGGCAACTGAGGGAGGGAACACGGGTGGGTTTTAGTCAGTAAAAGTCTGACACACCCTCCCGCTCCACCCAGAGCGGGAGAAGTTATTTGATGACTTCCCACCCAAAAAAAAAACCGTTACATAAACGTATTCACGTACAACACACGGCCGTGTCCATGACACAGCCACACCCCATTGCTTTTATTTCAAAATGTCAAAAAATAATTTTGGTATAAACTAGATGAAGTTTTTTTTGTTAGCCTAATATTGTTTCCCACTGCAAGGGCGAAAGCCTCACCTTCATCCTCTTTGCCTCTGCATCATCAGATAATCACACCACCTTCACCGTGGCCTAAGCGGCTGATGATAATGACGATGAATGTATATTATGCCCATATAGAGGTATGAGGAACAGTGTAAAAGGGAGGATCCTCCGACCAGACGGGTGTCGTCTCTGGTGGGCTACTGCTCAACAATTGATGTCGGGACGTTGCATATAAGCAAGTTGCACAGCAAACTCTGCTTGCGCGATGCAGGATTTTTTCGTGACGTCAGTATGATGCGTAATTCGCACGTGGCAGTGTACAAGCCGCCTTATTTCACAAGAAAACTAACATTTAATCATATGTCCTCAGTTTTCTACAACAGCGATCAGCTATGACGCAGATAAGAAGGCTGCAGCAGAACCACCACCACCACCACCACCACCTCCACCACCTGCAAAGGCTGCTTCACGAAAAGCAAAGACAGCTGAGAGGAAGAAGTCAGCGCCACCTCCAGTGACGGGTGGTGGCGCTCAGGGTCGGATTATTGCTGGTCAGTCTAACACTACGGTTTCCTAGAAGACCGCTAGCGGACACTCTGCCAAATCAAATGTATATACAACCCTAGTTTTAGTATATGCGAAACCCGAAAGACGTGTCTAGTATTTTTATGTAAAGAATCTATGTACAAAATTTCAAAACTTGTTCATGAAAAATCACAAAGTTATATCACATTTTTTGAAGAGTTCCGTTGTCTGTCTCCGAAACGCATCATCAGATCTATATGAAATTTAAATGGGACCATTTCGGAATAAACCCCTTTCGAACAAAGAAATAATTTTGCAAATCCGTTTATGTATGACGGAGTTATGCCCTAAAATACATAAAATATATATAAAGATATACAGAGTGTCCCGAAACTCAACGTCAAGCGGGTACGGGGCAATAAGCTAGGTTGTACCAGTTCTAGCAAAAATAAAAAAATAAAATCCATGTTACTTGGTTAAGTGATAATAGGTATATTCTTTTGAAAATGTTGAAAATCAACACCCTAGATCAGATATTTAGGTACTGTGATCACAAATTTCTAAATTGTTCAGTGTTTTTTTTTAAATGTAATCCTAAATAACTATGCTATTGATTGCAGTCACAAAACCAATAAATTAATATTGTGAGTCTAGTACAATAAAATAAAGTTTAATTAAGTCATGGTTAAAAACGTTTGTCACGAAACTTTGACGCCTTGTCTTTAAAAAAAAATGTACAATTTTTTTTTATTTTTGCTAGACCTGGTACAACCTAGCTTATTGCCCCGTACCCGCTTGACGTTGAGTTTCGGGACACCTGTATATATAAACATGTCGAATTGCTAACCTCCTTCTTTTTGGAGTCGGTAAAAAAAAGTTCGGTGTTGCGTAACACCATCGTGTTTCAGGGCTGTGTAAAAAAGAAACTTCCTTGTGAGCAGATAGAGTTACAATAGACAATTCACTGTGGTAGCAGCTTACGATTGGTAGATCGGGGGTTCTAAGTTCTTCCAAAGGCAGGTGGTTTACTTTTTGTAATTTATTTCATCACCACTATTATCAAAACTGCGACGGATAACATGTGAAAAAACAGTCGAATACATGTGACATAGATCTACCAACCCGCACTGGGCCCGCGTGGTCGATAATAATAGCCTACACGATTACACAGAGATGAGGCTAGTGTCCCCAGCAGTGGAACGATTTATGCTGATAATGCTTTTGCCTGTTCTCATAGTGATCGGCGCCGTCGTGGATGTACAGTTCGACAAAGACCTGCCTCCGATCTTGAACGCTCTGGAAGTGCCTGGCAGAAGTGAGTATGTCATTAACTGTCTTACTGTTTAAGTGAGACGGTCCCTGGAGTAGATGACGCTCTTGAGCGGGCAAAGTACTGGGCTGAGTGGCACCACCACCCATTTAGCTACCTCAGGCCGGTCTCAGTTAAACGTTAAACCTGTAAGTAGTAAGTAACTGTAGCAGATGTGGTTTTTTTTCCGGTTGGGACATCATCAAATAATTTCTCCCGCTCTGGGTGGAACAGGAGGGCGTGTTAGACTTTTACTGACTAAAACCCACCTGTGTTCCATCAATTGCCTGTGTGCCAGGGGCCGCGGTATCTCTTTCGAACAACCCGCACCCCTGGCAGGCACTGGTTCTTGCGGACCCCACCAGTTGGTGCTGACATGTCTTTGAGGCGCGCGTGAAACACAACGCGCCGGCGACCCGGGCTTGGTCCTTTAGCGGACAGCAAGCTATCCATTACTCGCCGTCCGCAAACCCGCGCCTACGGTGGCCGGGAATCAGCTTGGGAATCCCGATACCCAGGGCGTCTCCTGCGGAGCCTAGGGCCGTGAGGGCGCATATACTGCCTCTCCCTCACGTGCGCTGCCTCCTCCTTCGCGAGCATTACTGCTTCGCAGTAGGAGGTGACGGCTACCCATGCACTCTCCCTCTGTACCATGGCCTGGACCAGGGCCGGACGCGAGAGATCGCCGCCGCCGATCGCCTCCACGAGGACACGGCGGTGCTCCGCCCAAGCCGGGCAAATCTCCACCGTATCCTCCACCGTGTCCTCAGGGCGATCTACGCAGTGGAAACACCCGGGCGTTTCCTCCCGCTTTATCAGAAACAGGAACCGCCCGAAACAACCGTGTCCGGTGAAGACCTGCGTCAGGTGGAAGGTGAGCACGCCGTGCCGCCTCTCTAGCCACTCCTCAAAGAGAGGACTTACCGCCGCAATCGTGGCGTGCCCAAGCAGATCTATGGTGCGTCATACAATTTTACATGTAATGGCTGCATTTGTTATTAATACATTGTGCAGCTACCGCACTAGACAAATTGAAAGAAAAAGAACGGGAATTATACTTAGGGTAGGTATAACTTTGATCAAACTTATTGACCCACTAATGGAGTACGCTTTTTTAATAAATGAGCTTCTAAAACTGTTTAGTGCTTCTTACGCTTTCTTGGATAAATGAGTAACTGTCTGATCTTTTCTCAAAGTTGGTAGCAGTAACTAAGATAGTGCACCCCGACCAGATTGGTTACGTTAAGGTATGTAAAAGTATGACCAACCCCTACATCCAAGTTTATCGCAGTTACAAATCGCGGTACGTAAGTGGAACCAAAATCGTAACAAAAACCGAAGTTAGGAGCGCGTGCACTCGTTGCCTCGCTCGGAAAAAGAATGAGGTCACCGTCTAACATAGCCATTGATGTAACGTGTACTGAATTTTGGAAATAAATTACAGATTGCGGCACGTAAGGTGAACCAAAATCCGCCATTTTGGTTCAACTTACGTGCCGCGATTTGCTTTTAAGTATTTTTAGGACACCAAGATGAGAATTTGTTGAGGCTGTCCATAATTGTAGATCAAAAGTGGGAATGATTTGGGATTCGATTAAAAAAATACGTGTCATTTGATTATGAGAATGAGGAAGGTTGGCGTTTCGTAATCAAAATTGCACCAAATCTTACAGAACCTCGCCTGATCTTAGAAGTCGCCCAGCATCTTGGTGAGAGTGCCTGCCGCACCATAGCTATGGATGGTACTGAAGGCCTGGTGCGAGGACAGCCCATTGTAGACACGGGAGCTCCCATCACCATTCCTGTGGGCGAACCGACGCTGGGACGGATTATTAATGTCATAGGGGAGCCCATTGGTAAGACATTTGTTTAGAGTCGAGGTAAATCCGTACACAGAGAAATAATTGTGTCTGCTGTAGAGCAGTGAGCAGTGAGCGTAAATAACTCAATTAATGTTGATGAACTGTCGAATTGAAAGTCATTCCGACTGTTCATGTGTAACGCATTTACCCTGTTGCTTTGTTTCTGGCATGGCAAAGCTTCGGTATTACACTGACCATCAAGATGGTAAGTTTACTAATTTACAAACGTTGCAATGGTCTCTCCATTGAGAGCTTTTGACAGATTTTGCATTAAAAATCTCTCTAAAAGTTACAATGGAGAGACCCAAAGAGATACTACGCAGACTTTGGCGGGTGGGCCGCCTTGTTGTTTGCCCTGATTTAACACATACATATCAATATAACAGATGAGCGTGGCCCCATCAATACAGACGAATACGCCGCGATCCACGCGGACGCACCGCCCTTTGTTGAGATGTCGGTAGAACAGGAGATTTTGGCGACTGGCATCAAGGTGGTGGATCTTCTCGCGCCGTATGTGAAAGGTATGATAATCATAGTCAACAAGGAGGTATGTAATTAGCGACTCGCCGATTTGTCGAACATTCTCATCACCATTCTCCTGCCTTTATATACCATTTTTTTTTTGGGGTCGGCCCAACATCTCTTTTTCTCCCACACTCTCTTAGGCCCGGCGCCCACTATCAGTGGGCATCGGTGCGGCTCGGTAGAGCTCGAGCGTTTTACGCCGGCTTCGGGCGGCTTTGGGCGCTTTAGAGCTGCCTCGGCAGTCGTAAACACGCCTAAGGACGCCGTAGCTGATTTTGGGTAGCCTAAGAATAGTTCTGGCTGCAGAAACATCGCAGAGCAGTCACTCGTAACGTTCCGTGAAAACAGTTATGTGTGTGTATTTATAATGGTGGATTGGGACTTAGTTCTCATTGTTCATCTTGCTGAAGAAGAAGAGAAACTTGGAGCCCTAAGACAAAGAAGAAGATTTTGGGTGAATAAGCTTTGGAAGGAAAGATGTACTTTCGGTGAATTTCATAACTTGTTTAATGACTTACGATATGACGTTCGCAAATTTTACGACTACTATAGGATGGATTATGAAAACTTTGAAGCCTTGGTTGCTCTGCTCCGTCCTTACATAATGAAAAAACCATCTACTTTCCGTTCATGAATATCTGTTGAAGAAAGATTATCTGTGTGCTTAAGGTAAATAATAATGTATTTTTTTTTCATTTAGGTTTAATTATTTATTCAGCTTTAATCAAAAACATTTTTAATTCAGCTTATTGTCAGCTTGGATGAGCGCTTTTCCAATATTTTAGTTTTAGTTCTATCGACTTTAATAAAAAAAGCAATATTTTTTTTCGGTTGAATGACATGATATAGTTAAATATCAGTTATCTATTAACGACTACTTGAATAACAACTGTTTGAAAATATTTGATACCTTATAAAATTAAATACAAACATATTTTTACAACTTAATTTTGCGTCTAATTGTACGATACGATAATGAAGGCGCGTGCGGTGATCGAAATGACTGTTCTGCGACGTGTCTGATCTGAAAATGCCACCCGAGCTACCCGAAGACCGCCTCGGCATCCTTAGCCATGCTTACGGCTGCCGAGGCCGCCCGAAGTCGCCCGACGGAGCTCTAAGGCGCCCTAAGCCGCTCGAAGCCGGCGTAAAGCGCTCGAGCTGTACCGAGCCGCACCGATGCCCACCGATAGTGGGCGCCGGGCCTTAGTCGTCATCTCCGCAGTGTGTGACTACCGAGATGACGACTAATAGAGAAGAGTTGAAGCCTTTCTAACCATATCATCATTCACACAGTCCATTCATCGGTTCTTTGGTCTCCCCCTACTCTTATCATGCTATATCTAAGTTTATATATGAAACATTTCTGGTCTTATTCCGTCCTGATATTCAGGTGGCAAGATTGGCTTGTTTGGCGGCGCAGGAGTTGGGAAGACAGTGTTGATTATGGAACTTATCAACAATGTTGCCAAGGCGCACGGAGGGTTCTCCGTAAGTATCATAGCAATAAAGGAATCTGGAAGATGGTACGTTGAGCTAGACCGAGAAGATATCAATCTTCACAATCTATCAACACTTTTTCCAACCATACATACAACGTGCCATACAACGTGTAACATATTAACGCAAGGTCTCATAGATCCCAATTAGAGTATTGAGTTAAAAGCATATGGATTGGCGATCGCAGCATAGTGGTAAAATGCATAGAGAATGCTGCTGCCCATTCTCTAGTAAGTCCCTTAGTCGCCTTCTACGACGCCCAACGGAAGAAATGGGATACTGCTATTCTTTACGTCCGGCAAAACATGGAACGAAATCAATCATCACACTGACGTCACGCGAATCCTGCATCGCGCAAGCAGAGTTTACCGCGCAACTTGCATATGTCCCGACATCAGTCGGCCTCCTTCTTCTACAGAGGATGAGTGAAGTTTACACACCATGTGTTCCTCATACCTCTACAGATGCTTTATGTATCTGTGTGTTATTGTTAAATTTGATTGTATAAATTTTGATCAGGTGTTTGCCGGCGTCGGTGAGAGAACGCGCGAAGGCAACGATTTGTACAATGAGATGAAAGTGGGTGGAGTTATAACAGACGATTACAAGACTTCCAAGGTACAGTGCTGTGATTGTCATGTGATTCTTGCCTTACATAGTATAAAACAAAGACGCTTTTCGTGTTTGTACGCTTAGATCTTTTAAGCTTCGCAATGGATTTTAATGCAGTTTTTATCAATACATCAATAGAGTGATTCAAGAGGAAGGTTTTTAAGTAAAAGCTAGTTTAATATATTGCCAACTAATCTAATGATACTAAAACTGTCCTTTATTGAGGATGATATTCTCGTAGCACGTATGTGTATTTCATTTTTTTTATATATATATTCCTGTTTAGTTCCAATCTATCACATTTACATTAAATTATATTATTTTTCTATAATTTCGCTGTACCAGCACCCTAATTGCGTAACACGCGATTAATCATAATCGGTTTAATTTTGACAGTTCAACAATATTCATTGCGTTATTTACGTTGTTGAGCAGACACATATTTCGAACATATGAAGCAATGGTTTAGCCATCTGTTTCAAAACGAAACAGATTACTTATGATTAATTACTTACAATTAGGGTGCTGTACAGAGTCCTAATAATTGTTTGATGCACCGGGCGACGTCATTACGTCAAAGCCGGCTGTCGCTGAAAACCAGCGCTGGGGCTCTGTCTTGCATAGGGTCGCAGTATAATGCTGAGTGATAGCCGTTTTGCGTGGATTGACGTATGTTTCCCTCAACCCTCAACTTTTTTTTGTGTTCCTGTTATTTTATGCGTCATGTTTACCGCAAATAAACATTTTTTTCTTTCTTTTCGCTGGTCAGGTGGCTCTCGTATACGGCCAAATGAACGAGCCGCCCGGCGCGCGAGCCCGCGTGGCTCTGACGGGGCTCACAGTGGCTGAGCACTTCCGCGATAAAGAGGGCCAAGATGTATTGCTTTTCATTGATAACATCTTCAGATTCACACAGGCTGGCTCTGAGGTAGGTCATCAATCTATTACCTTTATATAATCAGCCTATTATGTTCGCATTACTGCGACACAGGCTTCTCTTCGAGGAATGGGCTGTAAACTACCACGCGGGCCCAGTTTGGGTTGGTAGATGTCAGACCAGTGGCGTAACTATACCGTTCGAGGCCCGTGGCAAATTCATCGGATGCCCCCCCCCCCCCCTCCAATATAAAGAAGTAGAACCAACAATAAGAGTATTATTTATTTTATCAGACTTATTTATTTGTACACTTTTAAATGTTGGGAGTTGGGATTCTCCTCTGACCGGGGGCCCCTTCCGGCTGGGGGCCCGTGGCATTTTGCCGACTTGCCACCCTGTAGTTACGCCACTGTGTCAGACGTCTTAGATTTTTTTTGTTTCTAAGGCATAAAATCGACAGTTGAAATCAATTATAATTTTACTTTTTATAAACTCCAAATTTCGCTAGGTCAGCTCATTTCGTAATTATGAAGTTTAAATGCACTAACTCGTGCCTTTTTCCTAATGACCCGATTTTTTTCAAGAGTTCTGGAGATATCCGGCATTTTAGAACCCCGTCCGGACTTTGCTTGGCCTTATTCGGATTTTAGAAATTACAAAAGTGGGTACTTGAAAAAAAAAAGGTTAAAAATTTAAATGTTGGGACATTTACCAATTATTTCATGGGCGTTAAAATCTAACTGGTGAAATGTGAGGTTTGCGCCACCGAGCAATAGGTACATGCGACATGTTACATTATTGTTTACAATTCCTCAGGTATCGGCGTTGTTAGGCCGTATCCCATCCGCTGTGGGTTACCAGCCGACCTTGGCGACTGACATGGGCACCATGCAGGAACGGATCACCACCACGAAGACTGGTTCGATCACCAGCGTGCAGGTATGATGATGATACTTGATAGGCACACAAACAATGGGAAGTAAGCCCGTTTGTATTCAGAAATGCGATGATTTCCGAGGGGCATTAAGAAAATAGTTGTATTGTACATTTGGTGCAAATGACGCCGTCACTGTCGTCAGGCATGTGGTTCGCAAGGAAATATTGACACGAAGAATAAAATTATTGAACGTTTGTGTTGAATAATTTTGTAGGTGTATGGGGCCCCCAATATTACCACTCACCTATTTGATTATATGAAATCATTATACCTAATGGCATGCTTAAGGTACTTATGTATTTCTGTAAAAAGATCTTTAAATACACTTTTACTCGTAAATGTAGATGGCACCGGCATTTCCTGGCTGACCGATTCCTGTGAAGAAATTATAATCAATATATTATATTCTAGCCTACATGGTACTCAGAATCACAATCAGTTTTCACTTTAAATATCGAAAAAATATCATATGAGTCCTGACATTTCCAGGCAGTATACGTCCCCGCTGACGATCTGACGGACCCTGCGCCCGCGACGACCTTCGCCCATTTAGACGCGACCACGGTACTGTCCCGGGCGATCGCAGAGCTCGGCGTGTACCCTGCGGTAGACCCCCTGGATTCTACCTCCAGGGTGATGGACCCTAATATCATAGGACCTGAGCATTATGGAGTTGCTAGAGGCGTGCAGAAGATTTTGCAGGTTTGTTGAAGGTTTTCATTGATGCTCTCGAGGCCTTAGCACGAACATACGCTTCGTTTACTTTACTTGCTAGGGTCTCAAGTTTATTTAAATAAGGGATATCTTTATATACTTGATTAGGTTTTCCTATATTTCTGCTTATGCACGAAATTCGTAGTTTCGGACGATGTTACGGGCGATTTCTACTCCGTATCACCTATGGACATAAGATTAGTTTGGGGCCTGAAGTTCAAATCTATGGCAACACGATTTGACAGTTGTCCTTACTCTCGATGTGTTTTGGCCCGCCCGAAAAAGTTATTAAATCAGGAGTAGAGTTAATTCCTAAGTATCGAACTGATTTCGGACGGGCCCGTATCTTCGACGACGGACTTAGAGTGTAGCCCCCCAGATATGATTTATAGGTCGTAAGTTCGAACCCAGACACAGGCGCTTTACTTTGATTAAAATTATTTCGTTACCGCTGCTATCAAAACAGTGAAGGAAAACATGGCGAGGAAACCGGCATGTACTAGAACTAAAAATTCGAAGACTCCACTCTCTCTTTCACTGAGAGGAGGCCTGTGCCCCAGCCGTGATCATTAGGTATAGGGGAATATGCCATGCTGTGCTAAACGTAATTGGGCCCTGGCCTTTTTGCCTTCTAAAACTATCTGGCCCCCTAGGAAGGGAAATGCACATACCTAAGCTATTTCATAGAATTTGAATTGCACGCCCCTCCGCTGCTGTTGCAAACATATTTCAAATGTTTTCATAGCCATTTTAGTGGTAAGGTGTGCGTTTTTTTATATTCGACGACCTCAACTGCAATTACCAATGCACCGGACATTGGTGGTGGCCAGTGGTGGCAAAGCACTTCAAGGGAAATTAAACAAGTGTTCTGGTAGCTACTGCCTTATATTATCAGTGAAAATAATGACTTACTTACTTCCAGGACTACAAATCTCTGCAAGACATTATCGCTATCCTGGGAATGGATGAGTTGTCAGAAGATGACAAGCTGACAGTGGCGCGCGCTCGCAAGATACAACGTTTCTTATCACAGCCCTTCCAGGTATAATGACGTTCATTATCTAAGACTTATTTACAAAAACCAAAGACCTGGATAACTAATGAAACTGCCTAGTAATTATATAGATTTTTGAAAGCCTCATCAAGTGTAGGTAATCAAAAAACCAGTTGTCAATAAATATACTAAGTATATCTAAACCGATTCGTGTCGACTTCAGAACTTCGCTTTTGTTTCGTCCATTGACAATGTTGGCTACAACCATCATGAGATCGGGATGGATAAAAGAAGGCCTCAAATTACACGTTGTAGGTCATGAGTTCGAACCCTGAGAGGCACTTTACTTGTATAAATAATTTCATCACCACTGCTCTCAAAACGGTGAAGGAAAACATCGTGAGGAAACCGGCATGTCCTAGAACCAAAAATTCGAAGACATTTACAGCCCACTCCCTCTCACAAAGAGGAGGTATGTGTCCCAGCAGTGGGAACATTCTAGGCTGATTATGATGTTATAGTGTTGTGATAATTTCGCAGGTTGCTGAAGTATTTACCGGACACATAGGTAAGCTGGTGAAATTGGAAGAGACAATCAAAGGATTTAAAAGGGTAAGTTGACGTAGCTGAGCGGCAGAATTGAATCTTGTGCCATTAAGGTAGCGACTGCATAACTGACATCCTCATACCCAATTTCCGGGTAACACGTATGGAAAGATTCAGACCCTTCAAAACCGATAGATAGGATACGGGTGCCACCTTTTATGTCCGCAATGAGAATCCTTAACCAGATCCCAGAATGCCCACTATCCAGCATTACATAAAACACCTTTCCGAGCGTTTCTTCGTCTCCCCAACCCCCTGATTGCGGCAGCCGCCCGCTACACTCCCTCCCACATTAGTAGTTCCCGACGATGCTACAACCCTGTTCCAGGAGATTAGCAAGTCTACCAGTACGCTAAAAAAACAGAGACACAGACCGGGGTACTTCCGTGCTGGCTGCCGAAACCCGCTGCGACGCGACGTCTCAATCCATCTCCAACCCGACCCTTGCCCGAGCTAGCCCGCGCTGCTCAGCCTGTAGCTTTAAAATCCGTCACTAAATAATAATCATTCCGATCCAGCGCGTCCCTTTGCTGCCCTCTTCCAGCGACGGCTAAAGTCGAGGTCCGTACCCCACAGGGGAGGCCCTTAGCGTGTAGTAACTTAGTTTTAAGTTTTTAAGCCCTGGCTTTAAGGCCTTAATTTATTGAGACAACCACATGCAAGTCCGGTAAAGCAGCTGACAGTCAGGTTGACCTGCGAAATGCTACCTAATTAAAAAACAAACAAGTTACTCGCTACTTACCTAGTAATTAAAAATGTGCTTTTGTTAGCGTGTCGATAGCAATCTAAATCCTACAGTCAGCCCAGAATTTGGCTACGAGCTTGGCACTTTCAGCAGCGTCCATCAGCTTCTGTAGCGTGCAGAAAAAAGGACACGCTGGACAAGATATTAAGTGCCCCCATTGTTTGTGGGACAGCACCATATTTACGTTATTTTCGTCCCGTGTGGTGCCGGGCGTAAAAGAATAGCATCATCCCATTTCTCCCAGTGGGTGTCGTAGAAGGCGAATAAGGGACTTACTAGAGAATGGGCTGCAGCGTTCTCTATGCATTTTACCACCATACTGCGATTGCCAACCCGCCTGCCAAGCGTGTCGATTATGGCGAACCCCTCCAACATGACAAGCACAAAAAGTAAATGGCCCCTAGTGCCCGGCGGCCCACCAACCCTTGGCTACGGTAGCGGTCAAGGCCACGGTGAGGCAAGGGGTGCGAACCATATTTACACTCCAGGGCCATAACTTCATAACTTCATCAGTCATCAATGTTCTCAAATCCAAACATTTCTGCTGCCAGATCCTCCTAGGGGAACTGGACCATATCCCCGAGGCGGCTTTCTACATGGTGGGCACGATAGAAGACGTCATCGCCAAGTCGCAAGAACTTGCGAAGAACGTGTAGATGATATCCCAGTCTTGTTGATATCATGCGCCAACTATAGGATATACCTATAGATAACATGCACAGGAGATCTTAAGACCATCGTAATTAGGTTAATTAAGATTTTATTTTACTGAATGAGTTTGGACAAGGTCGAGCGATGACCTTGTGAAGCCACAGGAATCCGCTGGATGCGGGTAGCACGGAACCGATCAAAGTAGTGGTGCTTGGGGGAGGCCTAATGTCCAGCAGTGGGCGTCTTCCGGCTGAAATGATAATGTGAGAAGGTATCTAGATAAGATTGTGAAGACTGTAGCTAGTTATTGTGAAAATAAGACTTGTAATTTCATTTATTTGCCATCACTAGGTATATTGTTTATTATTATAGAATAAAGTTCTGTTTTCAATATTCATTGTCTTTTATTTATTTGCCCAAGATTTCTTTATTTTAGACGCTAAGCATAGTGTACACCCGCATAGTTGTATCTATGGTTTAGCTATCTGACACATGGCGGCCGGCCGGCCGGCAATTCGAAACAAGCTATGGACAGGAGCGCGTGTCAAAGAAACACTTCAACATTGCTCTTGAAAGCTATATTTTTATTATTTGAATTTTAATAAAGTAATTTGTGGAGTTTTTAAGTCTTTTTGAATTCATCTCCCAACACAGCGTCTAAACTAGTTGTATACTCAACATAGTTGGTAAAAGTCAACCGGATGCAGCTAGTAGATATAGATAGGATTTTACATGGAGCGACTGCCTATCTCATCTCCAGAACCCAGTAACTGGGTAACACGATAGCCATGTAAGACTGGTTGTCGGAATTTGATGTAAGATGCTATTATCAACCAGCATTTTTGTTACCTGGAGTAGATGTGGGTACTCTGTAAAGCCCCGAGTCGTAGTCGTAATGTCTGATCCAAAAGTATGTCATGAAATTTTACACAAAGCCTTTTTCAGTGAAGAAGTTCCATCACACACTAACAGTACAGTACAGACCCCACCAGTTGGTGCTGACATCTCTTTGAGGCGTGCATGGAACACAACGCGCCGTCGACCCGGCTTGGTCCTTAACGGACAGCGAGCTACCCATTACTCGCCGTCCGCAAGCCCGCGCCTACGGTGGCCGGGAATCAGCCTGGGATTCCCGACGCCCAGGGCGTCTCCTGCGGAGGCTAGGGCCGTGAGGGCGCATATACTGCCTCTCCCTCACGTGCGCCGCCTCCTTCTTCGCGAGCATATGATGCTATGGTTAGAAAGGGTTTTTTTGTGGGTGGAAAATCATCAGATAACAGACTACCGAGATGACTAATAGAGAAGTGTAGAAGAAAAAGACATGTTGACGTGTTGCGCCGACCACAAATTATTTGGCTTTTTTTTTGGTTGGGAAATCATCAAAAACTTCTCCCGCTCTGGGTGGAGCAGACACGACATGTGTCAGACTTTTATCGACTACAACCCACCCGTGTTCCCTCAGTTGCCTGTGTGGGCTTGGCTTTACTTACCTACCTATGTTAAACAAATGAATAAATGACATGACTTAAGGGGAGGAGAACGATTAAATAAAACCACACGAATCGCTTTGTACAAATCACAATTTATTGTATTTACAAGCGCATCGCGCACTGCGTACAAACTTAATACAGTCTAACTATATAAATATATTTCGACTTCACGACTACAATCAAAACGTGGTCGGCAGGACTACGGTATGTTATGTGGAGGTATACAGAGTGACTTTCGTTTTAATTGACTCTTACAGGGCGAGGGGAGGGGGTAAAAGTAATCATGAATATGAACAAGTTTGTTTGAGCCTATTTAAATTAAAGCCTCCCACAGACAGGCGCTTCGCGACGATGTGACGCGATTCTGATAGAACTACTTCGAAAAAGTTTTCATAGAAATTATTCCACAAAAGTCGCGTCGCACCTGTGTATCGGAGCCATCTATCTTTCACAACGACACAAAGCATAACATTAGCTTGTCTAGTTAGTCACTATCTACCAAATAACACAGTAGAAGCTGGCAGATAAGTCAGTAGCTATCCGTAGATGAATGAAACAGACATTACAATATAATCTCCACAAAGACACCGTAGTGACCGACGCTTGTATAGGAAACATTACTTGTAAACTTATTTAATTACGATATTAAAACTAAAAAGACAGTGAGGACACTATTTAGTAAACAACATCGTATTATTAACATAGCCGCTCTATTTGAATAGCTTATAAAAGAACTTCACTTATAAGAAGAGTGTCCGTTGAGTTTCTTGCCAGTTCTTCTCCACAGAAACCTATTACGCTTCGGAATGGTCAAACTCTCTAACTGACCGACCCTTTGAAAATTAATGTCTGTAATAGGGTATTTTCCAATTTATTAAAAACTATTTTAATTTGAAGATTGACATCTAAACAGTTGCTAATGTCTGGTTTTCAAAGAGAAACCAGACATTAGTAATTGTTTAGATGTTCGATAACTTTTTATGAAGGCTGTAATTCTACAGGTTGAAATTGAAAACATGCCACAAACCGAAATGGGAGATTGTACTCATCATTATGAACAACTTTTACTAAGGGACCAAAGATGCAATCGCAAAAAAAAAACAGCTGTTCCCTACATTTTGACGAGTTATGCGAACATAAATGTAGGGAACAGATGTTTTTTTTTTCGGGATTGCATCATTGGTCCCTTAGTAAAAGTTGTTCATAATGATGAGTACAATCTCCCATTTCGGTTTGTCGCATGTTTTCAATTTCAACCTGTATAAAGTCATATTTACGGTTGCGAAAAAAGAATAATTTTAAAGAATATTCAACTTGACACTGACTTGCAAATTGAATTTTGCCATTTGGCTTAGCGCATCCCCCATAGGAGATAAAAAAAAACAAGCAACAGAAATGACGTGCACTGTTGTTCTTGGGAGTTTCGCCAGGTAATTTAATATGGGACCATCCATAAATTACGTCACACGTTAAGAAGGGGAATTATGTGACAAGGGACGGCGGGGTCTAAATCTTTAGGACGTCACATGTTAAAATCACCATTATTTAAAATATTTGACTTTATGTTAATTTTTATTAAAGATTGTTTTTGAAACAAATTTAAAAAAATATAAAAAAAACTGATGTTTTAATTAAATGATGTACTTCTAAATATAAAATTGAAAAATATGAGACGTCACACATGGGGGGAGGGGGTTTGATAAGTGTGATCACCTGTGACAAGGGGGGGTGTCAAAAAACCATAAAATTTGTGTGACGTAATTTATAGATGGCCCCTATGACATTGAAGAAATGTGGGTGTGTTTTAAGACTCAAGGGAAAACAAGCGTGATGATTTTACATCTTCCTAAATAATAGCATGATGGTAAAAATCACATTAAAATCTATAAGCACTAAGTAAATACAAACGACTTAATTTTTTGTATATTATTTTAAGATAAGTTGACTTGCCTCCGGCATCGATTTGTAATTTAATTTTTGAAAAGTTCTGTCATTCGTATAATACGACGCATCTGAGGTCGGTCATAACAGATTGTTTCGGGTTTTAAGACACGCCTAAGTCCATAGTCCAGTATTCTATCAGAGTGACTTAACAGCTAGAATCTGTGTATCAACGTATATTTATTTCATAAATAAAGTCCTTTTAGAAATATTATAGTCATGTTATGCCAGATCCCGTACTAATCTGTTTTCCATTTCAACAAACAATACAACACATTAAAAATATTGCTATGCACAGAACTTCCACAGATTTAGGCAAAATTAATGGTTGTTGAGATATAAAATATTGCGCAGTTTCACCCAACTTAAATGCAGTTTCACCCAATCTGAGCGCAGTTTCCACCAATACTAGCGCAGTTTCACCCAAAACTAGCGAAGTTTCACCCAATCTGAGCGCATTTTAAACAGACACTAGCGCAGTTTCGCCCAGGATCGGCACAACAACAGAATACAACCGGTCAACAGTGACCCTCGTGGACATTCTCCCTTACACGGCACACAACATGGAATGTCACCACTTAGACATTTAAACATTCATTTCTAACAAATTCGTGCAGAAAATGTAAAAACTAGACAGTTATCTTGTACTACAACTTTACCAGCGACTTTAAAAGCCCGTCAATTTCCTACACCATAAATAATTGGGTGTTTTTTTTTACAATTATTTCTAACGTAACGATAATAATCGTGGACGAACACTGCATTACGATAACACAGGGAAGTAAAATATAAGTAAATATTTCAAGACACTTTTAAATTTCCGTACGAAATTTAATGTACAGAATAATTAAAATGTAGATTACAATTATTGATAACAAAGTACAGGAACATTTTCACGGTATATTTCTGTATGGGTGATTTTTCATACCTTAAATCTATACTATTAATATAAATAGGTAACATTTGTGAATTTTTATGTAGGGGAGTAATCTTTCGACACCGCTTCAGTATTGCCGAGTGTCTTAGAATATATTTTATGTTAAAACAAGAAATTTCAGGCGGGCCAGAGTCGCTGACCTCAGGCTAGTAATAAATAAGTAGATATTGTCATAGTTTCTACATTTTCTGCATCCAACCATTTTATTGCTATTATTTTATCAAGGACACGAGGGACGCTACATTTTCAACAAAACCGGTAAACGAACATTATGTCTAGCTGGCCTGTGTCAATATTAATAATAAAACCATTTTAAGCCGTTGGTCCTGTGCTTGATCTCTCTCCGGTCGTGTCGGATTGCCGTCTCTGAGGACTATGAGACTGAGGGAAGAGGGAGCATCACCTGTGTCTGCGCATAAACTTGTGCACTATAATTACTACCGCGTCGATGGCTAGTCTAACTTGAGATTGGCCGAAATTATTTTTAAAACAAGCCTGTGGCGGCAGACATTTAATTTGGTGTTTCGTAATGTATTGTATAGAATCAAGTTATTTTAAGTTAACAGACAGCTGTGCCGCTGGGAAGAGAGACTTATTACTGAGAATAGGCTCGCATATTTTTAGATGTTACTTTTATCAGGTGATTAATGGACTTTGCCTACCCCGTCAGAGATTACAAGGCGTGATAAGCCTGTGTCCCAGCAGTGGGATCGATATAGGTTGATTATGCATGTTATGCAAGTTATATACTTTTTCCTGAAACTGATTTCGGTACAGCTAGACATAATACAAGTTTATAGTTAACATTATTTAAATAGAATACACTCAACACACTAATACAATATACTTTGCGGTCATACAGAGAACAATTATTCATGTGCCCAAATATATTTGCTGATATTTGTCGATCCATACACTCGGTAATTAAAAGCCTATTCACTTTAACCTGCCGTTAACGTATATGACTGGCAGTTTGTCATAATTGCTTATGTATTTATTATTTAAATTGCATTATAATTATATTTATTTTAGATGTATGTGTGTAAAAAACCGGACCTCCCATACAAAATCAATACTCGGAGGTCCGATTTATTTTTTTCATATTTCGACCCATGTTCCTTGGAGAAAGTTGTTTAATTTCACGGGTATTAGGTGACACCTTGAAAAATTTAAACGGTGACTAAAAATTCACCTTGTATTAGATTTGAAACAAGCTTTAAGAATCTACGTTAAAAATATCGCAGCGAGATTTTTCCGCGCACTGAATCTTCAACGCCTGGCTTACCGCTGAGAGTTCAAAATCGAACAGTGCTTTTTTGACGCGCTGGGATGCATTCTGTGGGATTCTCAATGCTCGATTCAATAATGAGAGTTGAACATCTAGTGCGCGATATAATACCGCACGACATTCAGAAACTGTGCCTCTTAGATCAGTGAATTTGCTATTGTGTTTGGTTGGCAGAAAAAACGTTCGTAAAGGCCAAAACTCGTGACAGTACCGGTCATAAAACGTGCAAGTAGGACGGAGAATATTTAGTCTACAAATTGCATCTTGTGCCATCTCGCTATCGCATTTTTGACCGTGGCTGCGACGAAAGTTGGCGTATAATAAAATAATAAACCACGAAATAAGATGAACAGACTTCTAAAACCAGCTAGTAACGACAAAAATACAAGCAAATAATATAGGGCACTCACAGAATAAAATACCTAGTAAAAGTCATACGGTAAGGAACATATTGCTTGTAACACAACACATGAACAGTATACACGAATACATTGTGACGTCACATGGCATACGTCACTACTGTGACGTCGACAGGCTTCGCCACTGCTGGACAAAAATATATATTTATGGGAAGTTGTGGAGTAGTGTTGTGATTTATCGGTAGCTAGTTTAACAAGCCGATAACCAGTCTTACTAAGCGGTATCGTTTTACCCAGTAACTGGGTTGTGGAGGTCAGATAGGCAGTTCTGCCGTCCACGAGCTATAATGCCGTTAACTCGCATATAGCCGATTTCGGTTTTTTGATACTCATTGAAAGAATCTCTATCTTTCTGTCTAAGCAGTATTTTTCTACTATTAAGGTGAATGCGCAGTGGTAGAGCGCGAAATTCAAACTTTGTTACGTTTTTTGCAATTTTCAGGTGAGTGTCAGCTTGTTACTTGATCAAAATATGATTTGCGACTATAACATGTACGTATTTACAGATTTATAATCATTAGAATCAATAATACATCTTTCTAAGTTAGATTTGTTCCATAAGAACAAATTTCTTATGGAAAAGTGCTTGTGGAAGAAATTTAACTTATAAGAGATTATTAGACATTCTAATGACTTAGTTCTGTAAACACGTACCTGTTATATTCGCAAATCACATTTTGATCAGGATACAACCTGATACTGACCTGAAAATTGCAAAAACGTAAGAAAATTTGAATTTCGCGGTCTACCACTGCATTCACCTTAATGGATGCAAAGATAAAAAAAAAAACGCCGTTAACTTGCCTTGTTTGATATGTTTACTACGCTAAAACGCAGGTAAGCAACATTACTAAACTAAAAAGTTGACTAAGGGCTTATAATTTACATTTCAACCATCCGTTGTAAAACTAAATAGCATGCATTTAATATTTTTCTGCGCTTTTTGGTCCATAACTCGAAATATGATTTTGTTGGTTAACGGCATTATAGCTTGTGGACGGCAGAGTTGTTCCATGTAAAATACTGGTATTCAGCTGCAACCGGTTTTTTTTTACCGGTTAGACTGGAAGCTAACCCCAACAAAGTTTTTTTAAACCGGTAAGACTGGAAGCTAACCCCAACAAAGTTTTTTTTAAACCGGTAAGACTGGAAGCTAACCCCAACAAAGTTTTTTAACCGGTAAGACTGGAAGCCAACCCCAACAAAGTTTTTTTAAACCGGTAAGACTGGAAGCTAACCCCAACAAAGTTTTTTTAACCGGTAAGACTGGAAGCCAACCCCAACAAAGTTTTTTTAAACCGGTAAGACTGGAAGCTAACCCCAACAAAGTTTTTTAACCGGTAAGACTGGAAGCCAACCCCAACAAAGTTTTTTTTTACCGGTTAGACTGGAAGCTAACCCCAACAAAGTTTTTTTACCGGTTAGACTGGAAGCCAACCCCAACAAAGTTTTTTTTAACCGGTAAGACTGGAAGCTAACCCCAACAAAGTTTTTTTTACCGGTTAGACTAGAAGCTAACCCCAACAAAGTTTTTTTTACCGGTTAGACTAGAAGCTAACCCCAACAAAGTTTTTTTTACCGGTTATACTGGAAGCCAACCCCAACAAAGTTTGTAAAAGTCTAGACAGATTGTTTTTTTTTAAAGAGCCTGTTTTATAGACTGGAAGGCGCTCCCAAAAAGTTTGGGTAAAAGTCAGGTAGATGTTGATGAATGAGATTTTTTATGCCCAGCACTGGCCTTAAGTCCAAGTAGTGGTACACCACATGACACCAAGCTAAATCTTAAAAAAAATCTAAACAACGAATGCTTAAAAACAATCACGAAGAACCTAACAAAACCTTTAAGATTAAATTTCATACTTTTAAAACAAAAAAAAAAGTGATATCATAATAATAAAAAATACTTTAAATGAAGCTCAAATTGTGATATTAGTGAAATTGTCGACATACTCTGAACTAACAGTTTTAAAATTATAATTAATATTTAATAGTACATATAATTATATTTTAATTTATATCTTTACATTTTATACTTCTATGTGTACTATGAATTTTTGAGACAATATTTATATGTAACAGGTTTATTTTTTTATTAGTTTCGATCTGATCGAAAAGTTTCAGACTCAAACGGAGCCTCTTTTAAAGCACGCAGCGAAATCGCGATTTGTACATTCAAGTGAACTCTCTTTCTGAGCAATTGTAAGCTTTGAGCTAAGTAAAATGTATATTTTTTAAATTTTAATATTATAGGTATTTGTAAAATTATAATTACAGGGTTGCTGATGTATTTATTTATCTGCTGTAACTGGGATCAAATTAAATTAGCTAGTGTAACTAGACTTGATAAGATAATACAAATATGAGTGGGTAGAATTGTTAACTTACGACTGAAGCCGAGTATAAGCGATTCAGCGCCGAGTATAAGCGATTCAGCGCCGAGTATAAGCGATTCAGCGCCGAGTATACCCGATTCAACGTCACCGACCGACTGAAGCCGAGTGTACGAGATTCATTGTCACTCGAATCAGATTGGTTATATTCGGCTCAAGTTGAGTATATCCGATTCAGCGTTACCAATCCGAGCGTCCCGTGATGGTTCAGTTTCGTTCACTGTTCAAAAAGAGCGCAAAGTTCGCCTGAAGAAGTTTTAAATTTAAAATAAATGTAATTCAATCTATTGTTTGATCGTGTTTAGATATCGATAATTAACACGACTGTGGAATTAAACTAGCTAATTTAATTTTGCCCAATATTTCAATATCAATAATTTATAAAAGAATAGGGTATTTTCCAATTTAATAAAAACTATTTAAATGTGAAGATTGGGACGAGATATTTAACAGAAAAATAAAAATAAATTTATTTTTATTCATTTTCTCAATTAAAATAAAATTTATTTTTCCTTGTTTTGAATTTACAATTGACATCGTGACGTCAGCTTTGTGTAAACGGCACCGGTACAAATACTTGTTTGGCTCAGTTTTCGAAGTATTTGTGCACAGAGGCACTGCACGCCAGTTATATCACTTTCTATCCATTAAAAATCTTGTCAATTATAAACTCGACATTCACTTGTTTACTTACTAACTACTTTAGTTTACACAAAGCTGACGTCACGTGTGGTCACGTGATAAAAAGTCATCATAAGGAGTGTTTTGGAGGTAAATCCAAAACGACGAATAATAAATTTGATTTAAATCGTTTTTAATGACAAAATGGATATAAATCAATTTACTTTTATTTTTCTGTGACATATTTCGTCCCAATGTTCAACTTAGAATAGTTTTTAATAAATTGGAAAATACCCCATTGGCCGAATGAAAAGTCTTCGTAGCTGCCATGTACTGTTTTTGTAGTTATGAATTCTTTAACGATAGTAATGTATATTTATTACAGGTAGTATTTGTTATTTGACCCAACCTAACCTAATTCAAGGACTTAACAACATCGCAGTCACTCAGCAAGCCTGTATCGGCATTTTGTTTTGATTGTTATTTTTCTAATCTAGTCTGTGGTCCCTAGCCCTGACATCATCATATCAGCCTATATCGTGCCCACTGCTGGGACACAGGCCTCTCAGTGAGAGAGAGTGGGCCGTCATTCACCACTCGGGCCCAGTGCGGGTTAGTAGATGTCACATGTCTTAGAATTATTGGTTTTAGGACATGCCGGTTTCCTCACGATGTTTTCTTTCACCGTTTTGAGAGCAGTGGTGATGAAATAATTTACACTAAGTATAGCGAATGTCTGAGCTCGAACCTACGGCCTACTACTTGTAAGTCGCGACCGTTAACCACTGAGCCAACACTGCCTTCATCACTCAATGACATCATCATGCAATGATCAAAATTAAAAAAACTTTTTCTACTTGAATAGGGGGCCATTCAAGTATTACGTAAGCTCTACAGGGGGGCGGGGGGTCTTTGCTTTGCTTATTTTTAATGACATGGGGGATGGGGGGTATGGATGGTGATTACGTCAGCAGAATTTATTTATTAACTTTTGGATTTTCTACAAAATTTAGTCGATTTTGGTTTGAACACATATGGCAACCCTACTTGTCTATGAATGGCTCGAAGAAAACGATGACAATATACCAAAATCACAAGTGAAGAGACACGTTAGGTGTCTGCTACAAATATTTACGTGAGCATGGGAGGGGGGAGTAAGAGCTTTGCTTACTTTTGCTGACGAGGGGAGGGGGGGGGGGGTTCAATAATTGCTAAAAACTGCTTACGTAATACTTGAATGGCCCCTAGGGCTTTTGGGATACTTTGCACGTGTGCATTTTATGTATTATTTCATTCTTCTTTATGGACTAGATTCCTACGAACATAGAATTTGAATAGACATTGCAGCGAAAACAGATTACTTCATCTATACAAGGTGTAACAGAATGGACGCAAGACCTGAAAGTAATTTGTTCCTAATTGACTACTGAATCGATTTATAAGTATTTTTCTTTTAATTATGTATGTTGCTATACCTAACACTGATTGAGCCAAAGAAAATTCAATCTTATACCTGAAGAAATAAGACTCAATTTTAAATGCATAAAGTAATGCTTGGGTCGACACGTTTTTCTTAATAATATCAGTTAGCTTTAAAAAAAAATGTTTTGTTCATCGTATTATACTTTTAACTCAATACTTTAATTGGGGTGTATGAGGTCTTGCGTTAATTATGTTACTCGTTGTATAACTATACTAATATAATAAAGCTGAAGAGTTTGTTTTTTTGTTTGAACACACTAATCTCTGGAACTAACAGTCGTATTTGAATAATTATTTTTACATCTGATAGCCTCATTTTTGAATAAGGTTATAGGCCATTTATCATCACGCTACGATCATTAGAGGCCGGCCAAAAACACAAAAAGACAGAACCCTAAGCGACAACGAAGTAAAGTGCCTGCGGGCGACGCAATCCGATGCGTTGTGTCAGAAGCAGCGTTGTGTCACAATTATAATATTACGTCGATTTTGATTCTGTTATATCGAATTTGAAAATAGAAATTATTAAATAATTGACTTCAAATTGATAGTACACATAAAAAGCAATAAAACGTTAATAAGAAAATAGCGATAGAGTTGGGGGTTCTATTAATAAAATTAACCTAACTGTCAAACGGTAAAGTAACGGCGTATGATACGCCCTGAATATGTAGCGTAGTAGCCAATGACGTATTATAAATAGACGCGTCATACAGGAACATTAGAGCGCTTAGAAACAGCGTATACCGTGAATATAACTACATACTAGTACATACAATCATACAGTACGCGAAGAACAGTTGTTAGAAAGAGATAAACATATTTATTTAGCTACGTCACTAGCCGCCGCGTCACTGAATGGTACGTGACTAATACACGACAGGCAATTACCTGTCATTTATGTTGCCAATATTGACGGTAACACGTCTAAAGGTAATATATCATTGGTAGAGCAATTGCTGACAACCATAGTGCCACGCGGGCTGGCAACAACGCATTATTTATAGTAGTTTTTAGTGATTATTTAATTAAATACAAACAAAAGTAAACATTTTTTTCAGCCATTCACTAGATCGTTGGTATTTTCAAGTTTGTATAATACAGTTATTTTGGTATTTACTTACAAAAATAGACATATCGTCAATTATTTTCTATTTGCATTACTTTAGTACGATTAAATGTTTTTATTAAAGAGTAAATGTTAAAAATAATTATAAATACCAAGAATCTATTGCTTGGCTAAAAACAAATTGTACTTTTGTTTGTATTTAATGAAATAATCATGAAAAATTACTATAAATGCGTTGTTGCCAGCAAGCGTGGAATGAATGTTTTTCAATTACCGTTCCGTTTCTGTCAATCGTTTGGATATGACAGAGACATAATGATATTTTAAACACGTTAAAGTTGGATGCGCTAAATGTAGCCCCAGGAAATTTAAATTTTCTTCAGTTTTTTCGCAATTTGCAGGTCAAGTGTCAGGTATGTAAATTCGCGACCGAAATTCATATAATCTCATTGAATGAGTTATAGTAATTCAATGGGATTTAATGAACTTAAAGGGGGTTGTATTGATGTTTTGTTTTGTTTTGATAATTCTGTAAAACCATATTTGTTTCGGTTCTGAATCATATTTTAATCTATACAGATAAATAAAATTGTCTACAGAAAAAGTTTTTATTCAGTGCGCAAACTGTAACCATGAATTCAGCATATCATTCTGGACTCCCCAGCGCAGAAATATTTCGTCGGTTATCGCGTAGGTCAAACTAAACACTTTTCTATGAAACAGCTGATTTTTTTTAGTAATACCGACGAAAAATGTATTCGCTGTGGAGTCTAGAATGGTATGCTGAAATTATGGTTAAAGTTTGCACATTGAATAAAAACTTTTCCTGTATACATACATACAGATAAATAAAATTGGAGCATATGTTTGTAATATTAAAATAACCGATTTTTACTAAATGCATATGGATGTATACACGGTACATATACCAAAATATATTTTTTATCAATTTTTGTCTGTCTGTTTATTCCGGCTAATCTCTGAAACGGCAGGACCGATTTTCACGAGACTTTTACTGGCAGATAGCCGAGGTAATAAGGAGTAACTTAGGCTACTTTTATTTTATTTATTTTTATTAAAATATACTTTTATGTTAAATTCCACGCGAACGAAGTCGCGGGCACAGCTATTCAAACATACAATCTGTAACTGACCAGCGAATTACAAAAAAAACGTTTGAAAAATTTGAATTTCGAGGAATACGTTCTCGCATTCAGAAATTGGCATTGCACGTGAATCCTTAGTCTAACAACAACATAGAGTCGTCCCCAACTCCACCGCCACATGCCCAACAAGTGCCCTAGGCCTGCAGTAGCGGGGCCCAGTTATGACGTCATCATGTCGCTGGGGTTCCCGCCGCTGACGCCGGCCGCGCCCTTCAGCAGGTCGTTGATGTCGCGACGGAACATCGACAGGTTTTGTGTGAATCTGGAAAAGAGAGCAGTGTGAGTTGAGAGTGACTTCGCCCGCGTGGAGGTCGGGAATAGAGTATTTTACTAGAGTAAAATACTCTATTCCCGACCTCCACGCGAATATATTTTTTTAGATTATTTCTCATATAGATATGAGAAATAATCTAAAAAAATATATTATTGAGATAGCTTAGGCAAAATGCAGTCGGAAAATGTTATAGTTCATGAAATAACAAAATAAATTTTAAAGTTCAATTCAAAGATTTCAGTTTTTTTATCTGTTTTTTTTTCGTTATGACGTCATACGGCGTGTCAATTGAACAACTTTGTACTTTAATTATTTTCGTCACGAAAGTTTATTTTTATTCAAATAATATTTTTCTTTCAGGAACACGAAAACAACGACAAGTAGATAATAACTATTTTTTTTTAATTATTAATACTAATTGTTCTCATTATTTCATATAATATATCAGCGCATTTAACCATATATTAAACTGGCGTCATACCCACAGAGCACTATGGCGTCCACTGCGTCCAGCGTTTTCGTCAAATTAAGCGCGAAATTTATGTTAAATTTAAATGCATTTTACGGCACTAACCGATTAAATAAATAAAAAATACTAAAAAAAATCTAAAAAAAAACTACTACAAAGTTGAGTTTTTCACATTTATAGTAGTTTCTCTTTATTATTACATTAAATACAAACAAAAGTATTTTTTTTTTCAGCCCTGCACTAGATTGTTGGTATTTATAATTATTTTTAACATTTACTCTTTAATAAAAACATTTAATCGTACTTAGTAATGCAAACAGAAAACAATTGACGGTATGTCGATTTTCATAAGTAAATACCAAAATAACTGTAAAAAAAATAGCTCACAAACTTGAAAATACCTACGATCTTGTGAATGGCTGATTTTTTTAAACTTTTGTTTGTATGTAATGAAATAATCACGAAAACACGCCATAAATGCGCCGTTGCCAGTCCGCGTGAGGATAACGCTCTTAAGGGTTATCTTCTCTGACTGATTACTTCTTAATATTATAGGAAAATCGTATACTTACTTTTACAATATTTGTAAATGTGTGAGCACCATGTATCTATCACAGAATTAATTTATCTGTATTGCTTCAATTTGATTCTGTTTACCTATTTTGGTATGGTAATTTTATTCTGAGTGCATCGTTTTCACACATAATTAATAATGAATGTACTATGTTAAATATTGTACTTGAAACATTTTAAAAGAGTAACGGTGGAGTTTCTTGCCCATTCTTCTCCATACGAAACTACATTTTGGAAGGGGCGACTAGAATTAATTCTATTTTAATGTAAATGTTGACGTACAAAAGTGCCTTTTAAGTACCTAGTTGAAATAAATGTTTTGACTTTGACTTTGGACTGATAACCTCGCAGGAATCCGGGATAAGAGAAGCACAGGACCGGGAGCAGTCCAGCAGTGGACGTCTTTCGGGTCTATGGATAATGATGACTGCCGATATTAGCACCTACCTGTCCCTATTCTTGGTGAGCAGGTTGGGCTCGATGCCAGCCATGAGCCCGTTGAACCAGTGCGCCAGTTGGGCCTGCTTGTCTCGCGCCTGCTGCGAGATCATGTCCTGTCTGATGCGGGAGAACTGCTCCTCGTTGAGGAGGATCAGGCCGAGGAGAGGGCGCGACATCGACCACTGGTTGCAGCAGTCTTCGAACATTATTACATTCAAGACCTGAAAAATTAGTTTTAATTAGCTTACCATTTGGTTTTTGGGTTGAATTTTGTCATTGAAACTTTACTCTTTTCCTGCAGGCTTAACATGACGCTTTCTATTTCTACGAAGAATAGACAGTGTTTTTTCAATACAAAGCGACATTTCGTTTCTCCATTTTTGGCATCCACCGTAGATATCCTTCTACAATCTGTTATTTTGTCTTTCGTGTCTAACGACCTTTGTCTAGATCCTTATAAATGTAGACTATTTCAGAAGAATATTTCTTCCCAAACTGTCAAAATCACACTGACAACAAACTTTTTACTCGACGGCCACAAAGTATATACGATTATCTACAAAATCATGATTCGTTTACAACGCATAACTGTGATAATTAATAGAAAATCATAGCTATCTTCTCCTATTTGTACATCATTTAGTTAATAGTCATGTCTATTCTTCCGTCGACAAATCAGTGCTCGTGCTAAGCCTGCAGTTGATAGATTGATCTGATATTTGGTACACACTTTTAGTTTTGATGACAATTAAATTGTATCATAGTTAATCAAAGATGGCTGCCGTCACAAAATTGCGCATTAAGTACATATTTTTTTCACAATCCCTTCAATTAATGTGTATGAAATATTCAGCATAAGTATTCAGTCAATAGGGAATAGAATGTATTATTATCAGAGATCGGAATTAGGTAGAGTTATTTATGTACTTGCATCGAAATGTTGATATTAATCAAACTCAAACTCAAAGCATTTATTTCAAATAAACCAATTACAGGCACTTTTGAATTGTCAAGGTCGGTGAGTTAGAAAGATGAAGCTAGTTGTATCCCGGGATTTCTAATAGACAATTCCGTGTGACCAACAATATTACAAATAAATAACAATAAAAACCTCAGAGATAGAAATTTGGCAACGTCGCGCGTGCAGTGGTTTAAATTGTGTAAAAGTAAATAACTTTTATCACACGCATTTGCGGGTTGGAACGTGTTATAGTGCGCCGCCGCAGGGTTAACTTGATGTCGGCCGAGCGCCGCGCATGCGCACAGCCCGCGCGTCGCCTGCGACGCCCCTCCCGCGGTTTCCGCATACACGAGTCGTACGACGCCCGCTCCGACGCGCGCACGTCATATCTTCCTTCCGCGGCTCTCGTTCGCTCCCGCCAAATTTGTAACTACCTATTGTCTTTCACATGTATTAACCGCCCGCCATGACACTTTTTATTTACTTCTTCGCGCGTCTAATTAGCAGACACAATAGAAATTCTATTGTTATCGAAACACCTGGTGTACACTTCACATGCGGGGGTTTAATAGATCACGGGACTCTCCTGCTCTTCAAAATTAATCCCGGGATTTGGGACATATCCACTTTATTCTTTCGTTGTATGAAATCAGTGTAAGTACATAAATAACTCTACCTAATTCCGACCTCTTATTATTATCATGATATTGATCCATCTAGGTCCGCAATACTTACTGTTGCTAGTAACTGTTGCATGATCTCCGGGCGTCGCTGTAACACTTCTATAAACATATTGCTGGTCTCCGGCGGCGGTTGGCGCGGGTTCGATACTTTGTTGCTAGCTGAAAAAAAAAAATGTTACAAAAATTTCAAACTGTAACCATGAATTCAGCATGTCAATCTAGACCGCCCAGCGCAGATATTTTTCGTCGGTTATACAACGAGTAACATAATTAACGCAAGAACTCATACACCCCAATTAGAGTATTGAGTTAAAAGCATAATACGATGACCAAAACTATTTTTTTTAAAGCTAACTGATGTTATTAAGAAAAACGTGTCGACCCAAGCATTACTTTATGCATTTAAAATTGAGTGTTATTTCTTCAGGTATAAGATTGAATTTTGTTTGGCTCAATCACTGGTAGGTATGGCAAAATACTTTTTTTTTTACTAATATTAAAAGTTACTGAAATCGATTCAGTAGTCAATTAGGAACAAACTACTTTCAGGTCTTGCGTCCATTCTGTTACACCTTGCATACAAAAAAAATCAGCTGTTTCATAGAAAACTGCAATACCTATGCGGTCAAGATGTATGGAACAGCTGATCTTTTTTTTGTTTTGGTTAAAAACTTATCCTGTATAACAAGTGGTCGTTAGCGTAACAGAATAAACGCAAGACATGAATGAAGTTTGTTCCTATTTGACTACTGAATCGATTTCAGTAACTTTTAAAATGGGTATTTTTGTCAAAGATTAACCCAAAGAAAGTTCAGTCTTATCCCAAGGTTATAAGACAGAATTTTAAATGTATTGTATTATGCTTTAAACTAGATCCCCACGAGAATAACGGGATAAAAATTATCTTTTGTCAAATTTCATTCAAATTATGTTTGTGACTTAATCACGAAAAGGCATTGCGTCTTTATGTTGGCAATAAATAATTGCTTAAATGGTTTTTAGAAGGTAAAATTGATAAAATTGTAAAATCAAAGTGGTGTAATACTTACATTTCTGCACTAACTGTTTAAATAGATATGTGACTATGTGATCCAGGGTGGCGCAGCATCCTGTGCACACACTCGTATCTGAAAATAAATAATAAAGAGAATTTAACTAAATCTTCAATAGGGTATTTTCCAATTTATTAAAAACTATTTTAATTTGAAGATTGGGACGAAATATCAAACAGAAAATTAAAAATAAATTGATTGATATCCATTTTCTCAATTAAAAACGATTGAAATTAAATTTATTTTTCGTAGTTTTGAATTTACCGCCAAAACGCTCTTTACGATGACATTTTATCACGTGACCACACGTGACGTCAACTTTGTGTAAACTAAAATATAAAGTTATTATGTGAATGTCGAGTTTATAATTTAACAAGATTTTTAATGGATAGAAAGTGGTATTACTGGTGTGCGGTGCCTCTGTACACAAATACTTCTAAAACTGCGCCACACAAAGTATTTGTACTGGTGCCGTTTACACAAAGCTGTCGTCACGTGATAAAAAGTCACCGTAAGGACCGTTTTGGCGGTAAATTCAAAACAACGAAAAATTTATTTGATTTTATTTAAGAAAATGGATATAAATAAATTTATTTTTATTTTTCTGTTAAATATTTCGTCACAATCATCAAATTAGAATAGTTTTTAATAAATTGGAAAATACCCTATTCTATTACTCCAATCAAGTCCGTCACTTGCTGCGTTCTTCCATCGACGCCCTAATCCCGCGACCTTCACAAGGTCGTCGGTCCACCTTCGAGGCCTTCCCACTCTACGTCTTCCGGTACACGGTCGCCACTCCAGAATCTTTCAGCCCCATCAGCCATCTGTTCTGCATACCTCTATACTATTAACTTCATGTTGTCACTCAAGAAACATGAATTGGTTTCTTAAGGGGAACCTAGTCGCGGGCTCGAACTCACTGGTGGGCCTGGCTAAAAATCACGCTGTCTCACCAGGCTTCGTGTCCGACAGAGATAGTATCAGTGATGAGCAGTTAGACGCTAGTCTACACGCACAACGTTATTGAGTGAGATGCAGGATCATTTATAGTAAAAAATCGCGAAAAAATTAAGAAGTGTCCTTTGGAAGATCGGGTTTTATGATCCATGACCAATAAAGTTTATTGAACTTTCCGATAATGGGCATTGTTCATTTTTTTTAATATGTCGTAATTGAAAAACCATTTCGAGGAATAGTGTTACTGATCATTACGGACTAATAAATCTTGAAAAATATTCATATTTTATTGATATATTTGATAAAATATGATTGACCTTGTATGCCCTTCAAATTACGTCAGCTTTGGCGGTACAGTTTTGTATCTTTGCCGCAGAAAATAAAAAGTAAGTGACAAGTATTTTCTATGGTCTGCCAAGTGTCAAATTAATATAAATGTCAAAAATATAAACATATGAATTTACATATTATTTATAAAGTTTTTACAATTATTATTCCTGCGACTTGCCTCATGATCTCGTATAAATCTCATTACTGTATCATTATTTTATGCTGTATGCATTAGTTACATAAAAAAATTGGTACCCTTATTTCGGGTTGTTCCCACTAGTTCCCCATTCTATTGTTCTTGTTTTCCCACCGGGTCCATGAAAAAATTATAATGTTTCAAATGCTTCTCAATGAATTCTCAACGGGTCCACCAGATGTATCCATAGTACAGTTAGTAAAAACAATTTCTTGTAAAAAGATAATCAATCAACCAGTTTTTTTTTTTCATTGTTCCTCTCAATCAAAGCACTTGAATCTAATCTCTTCACCACCCTTGGTTGACTGGTAGAGATTGCCTAAGGCATTAAGTCCGCCTTTGTACCTTTGTTTTGTATGCAAGAAGTTTAAATAAATAAATACTAGCTGACACCACTATGTTAAGTGTGCTCCTAGCAATTTATAACAACCTGGTACTTCGAAGGCATAAAGCGCTTTCTAACTGACACATCTATGTTAGGTGTGCTCCTTCCGTGGTATGATACCCTGGTACTTCGACGGCGTAAAGCGTTTTCTAGCTGATACCACTATGTTAGGTATGCTCCTACCGAGTTATGACAACCTGGTACTTCGGAGGCATAAAACGTTTAAAAAGCTGACACACTCGTGTGATTTTTTTACATAATTATTCTGGACCCGTAGGGAAGTCAAGTATTAATTTAAATTTTTACGAGAACAATAGACTCGTGAAGCAATGGGAAGAACCCGATTATATATGACGTCTACTGACACTTTAACAGATGAGATGGATGACGTTGTGTTGAAAGATTTAATTTTTTAATTATGTACTGGTGAGGCAACGGCAACGATCTTTTGTGCCACTGATGACGTCATCTATCTCAAAAATTTACAATGATTAAATATTAAATTATGAAATAATTAATGAGCCCATCACCAAAATATTCAAATTAGTTTCTCAACAAGCTCTAAATTTTGAAAAACTAAAATAAAATGGAATGGTTAAAAATTTTAGACAATCCCCATTGAGCGTTGTCGGTACCGACTTGGTTTTGGAGATTTTACACTTCTTTTATTACTTAAACACGCCCAAAGTTAAGTAAAATTAGCAAGAAAAACGAATCTTTGTTGGCTCCTAACTTTTTAATGGGTTTTTATTTTAGTATTCAGTTTCCGTACAGACAATATTAATAATGAGACAAAACGATATCATATTTTACTTTGGATGTGCCATGTCAGACAGTGGAGTAAAACACTCCCGAAGTTTGTATGGAAAAAATGTGGAAAAAAGGTTCACCATAATAAACTTCAACTATATCCGATAACCTTAGTTACTTATCTCTTTTGGTGCCTGTTCATACACTTACCTAGAGCCGTGAGACCTTCGGAGATGGAGCAAAGTATGTAGAGCGTGGCGTCCGGTTGTAGATTCGCCAGGAACGGCATGTGGTCCTGTGCCAGTCGCTCTAGCAGGACGTAGTACGTTTGGGACAGCTTGGGGTAGTCCTGGAACACAATGACGGAGAAGCTGGTTGAGAAATCGTGGTAAATACTATTCGGGCAAATATTAATCTATACTTAACTAGCTATATCCCGCGGTTCCGGCCGCGTGGTTGTCGGTTATCGTGTAAAAAAAACTAGCCTATGTCCTTCTCCATATCCCAGGCTATATATCTACCAAATTTCATGACGATCAGTTCAGCGGTTTAGGCGTGAAAGCGTAACAGACAGACTGAGTTACTTTCGCATTTATAATACTAGATTCCGCCCGCGGCTTCGCTCGCGTGGAGGTCGGAATTTATCCCGCGGGAACTTACTACCGGGATAAAAAGTATCCTTTGTGTTAATCTAGGTAATAATCTATCGGTGTGCCAAATTTCATCCAAATCCGTTCAGCCGTTTTTGCATGAAAGAGTAACAAAAATCCATCCATCCATACTTACAAACTTTCGTGTTTATAATATTAATAACGATTAGTATTTCTTTCTAGACCGATTTAGACGGGATTCCATAAGCATAAAGCTGATGTGATAAAGAGTAACATTGGCTACTTTTGTCCCGGCACGTTTGCACGTTCCCGATGATGAAATTACATAAATAAGATAAAATTCTTACAAGTAGATCACTCTGTGGTATACTGAGCAGTAACTTGACGAACATATTTAGCGCGTTATCGAGAGCCTCGTCGCCGTATAACCTGGAAATATATAATTATCGTTACAATCTGCTTTCATTCGTAGAAATTAAATGTGAAGAAATTATTTATTCTACAGGATAAAATTTTGACCAGTGCGCAAACGGTAAACATAAATTCAGCATATTATTCTAGCTATGTTTTTTAAAAAATCGGTTCCATACATTTTAACCACGTAGGTTTTGCACTTTTCTATGAAACAGCTGATTTTGTTTTTGTATAACTGACGAATACGTTACGGGGTCTAGAATTATATGCTGAATTCGTAGTTACAGTATGCGCACTGGTTAAAATTTTATCCAATATAAATGGAATTTCGAAACCAGTTTTGCACGTCATATTTGGAAAATAAAATAAGCTATACTTCGTTTGACATAAGATTTAAACATTTAAATAAACCTTTTCTACACTCCGTTAAATTGATTTTGACCTCCATTGCGTTGGTAGCATGATAAATAGCATCTGCAGTAAACAATTGGTATTGTAATCACTTTTTTGCTTTTGTATCTTTATGCCCACGGAATAGAAGTCAAAATCGATTGAATGGACTGTAAAAAAAATTTCGTTAAAAGTCTAATCTTATTTCAAATGGTCTTGGTATGTGAAGATGGTCACCCATCCATGAACAAACCGCGGCAAGCGTAGCTTAACCTGATCGACCGACCCGTGCGGCGTCACAAGCAAACATGTAATTTTTTTTATTTTGTAATATTATTTGGGGTTAAATATAATGACCACCATAAAATGCTTTGATACCCTTAGTTCTTTTACCAAAAATATAAACTTGACACCAGAAAAATAAAGTCTAAAATTACAATAGTACTAGCTATTTTAGTCACGACTGCACTTTAAATTGTATTCGAACACCAAATGTAGTAAATGATCACCAAATCTTAGCGAGCAAATTAATGCACTATTTCTATCTAAATAAACCACTGTCATTGTTAGGATAGGTTAGTTTATTTGGAGTCATTTTGCCTAAACAGGATAGCGAGATGTTAAAACTTTGTTTTAATTTTACACTAAGATGCAGGTTTAATTTTGGTGATCATTTACTATTTTTGTCTGTTATATGTTACTATATCTGGTGGTAAGTTAAACATAAGTCATATTATTTTAGATTAGTTTTATTATTTACCTGAACACTCCGAAGTTGGCGTAGTTGCCACACAGCGCACACTTCAGTATAGAGAAGCACAAAGAGATGCCCTTCAATTTCATAGCGTACATCTGTTTTTTGTTGACGTCTATCGTTAGTATTCTGCTTCCTGCAATGTAGAAAATATCAAGTATTAGAGGATATGTCAAGTGAGACGTCAGCGAGAACACGGGACCACAGTGCCGCAGCCAGTTGAAGGGGCCACACAACGTCAGAGGCCCCGGTTCAAAAAAACCGTAGATCCGGGGCTGGATAAACGATTTAATTTCTTTATGTATAAACAGTTTTACACGTCACTCATACTTTAGAAACTAGATGAAGCCGGCGTTTCCTATCGGACAACTCTAAGAAGTAAGGTCAAAACAAAGTCAAAGGTCACAGTCTCTTTTAAAATCCAGACATAACCTTGGTCAGATCATCTGAGGACCGTGTGGATTGGTGTCTGAAATGACCTGACCAGACTGAGACCTGTACAGTCAGTCTACGCATTGCAAGTCAGGATTAGGAACTGTAGCTATTAATTATGTCGGTGTCTAATGGTGCATCCACACCGCAATTAGTTTTTGTGGAGCAACAATGTAAGAAAAAAAAAGAAAGTTGCGCGTAACATAAATGTATAAAACGAATAACATAATTAACGCAAGACCTCATACACCCCAATTAGAGTATTGAGTTAAAAGCATAATACTTTGTTTTTTTAAAGCTAACTTTAAACTGATATTTTTAAGAAAAACTTGTCGACCCAAGCATTACTTTATGCATTTAAAATTGAGTCTTATTTCTTATCGAATAAGGTTGAATTTTCTTTGGCTCATATATTATTAAAAAATAATACTTTTATTAAAAGTTACTGAAATCGATTCAGTAGTCAGTTAGGAACAAACTACTTTCAGGTCTTGCGTCCATTCTGTTACACCTTGTATATAAAATGCGAATTCAATATTCATAGTTATGACAGGACAATGTCTGTCAGGTCAGCTAGTTAATAATATGATACTCACCATAGGCACATATAATATTGGACAGCTCCCTGAACAGCAGGATCCCGTTGGGCGACGACACGTCGAAGTGCAGTCGCTGGTTCCTGTTCTGTGCTAGCTCTGCGGTCAGCTTGAGGACCGGCGTCGTTAGTGCTGGCTCGGAGAACCACACCTCTATGCCGCGGAGGAGGACCTTCATGTAGACTGGGTAGCTATGGGAGGGAGAAAGATATAGATACATAGCAATTTTTTGATCGTTTTAATCCTCTAAAAGGGTCATCATTATTGTTGAAATTAATTAATTGCAAACTCTGAACTCAATACGCCTTGTATCTTTGAAGATACAAGGCGAACTATGTGAACTATTAAACGACTCATACTTGACATTGTTATTGACGTTTAATAGCATATATATTTATTTAATCTGTTACCTTTTGGCTGATTGTAAAAATAAAAGGATTATTGCTCAGTTTGCGTATTTTATTAAATAAATAGTTCTGGAATTACATAAATACTTTCATAAATTATCAATTATGATTTATGAACAACTTTTACAATGGGATCGACCCTGAAATCGTAAATAATAGTTTAAAAAACTAAAAAACACGCTTTAAAAACCAAACTAAAAAAGTAGAAAATATTTTAATTCAATTAAAAAACGTGGGGTGCTTTTTGAGGTATTTTTATAATCAATTAATGTCAAGCACCCCACGCTTTTTAATTGAATTAAATTATTTTCTGCTTTTTTAGTTTGGTTTTTAAAGCGTGTTTTTTTCAGTTTTTTTATATATTTTTTTTTATATTGAATTGTCATCGGTCCTCGATAAGTTTACAAAGTTTAAATGAAATCTGACCATTTAAAGTGGGTCAAAATCGCGCTCTAACGAGTCGGTTACAAACATACAAGTGAAGCTAATATAAAGCGTGTAAAAAAACCGCGTCACTGTTGAGCTGAGTGCGAGGTAGTCGCAACTATATGCTAAAAACAGTAGCGGAGAGCTATACTCCAAATATAAGGTATTTTGTGCGGAGGTTGATAAATAATAAATGATTTTATTTCTGTAAGTAGGTTTGTACAAACACTTTTACACGTCAAACATATTTTTTTAAACTAGATGAGGTCGGCGTTTCCTATCTGACTACTCTGAGAAGAAAGGCCGAAACAAACTCAGAGGTCACAGTCTCTTTTAAAGTCCAGATATAATCTTGGTCAGATCATGTGAAGACCATGTGGATTGGTGTCTGAAATGGTATTTTGAGGAAAGAATCACACAGATTGAGTGGACCTATCCAATCAGTGCACGCATTTATCAGTAATCATGCAGCTCAACTCAGAACTTGATGAGCTCAATGATCCGAAGAACAATACCAAAGAAAGGACATTTGGGTAGGCCGCCAAATGATCAAATAGGAAACATGGTTTTTTGTCTGTGCGTGCTCTGCATGGAGTGTGAATTATTTTAATTACTTAAAATAATTTAGTAACATTGTTATAAATCATTACTACTAACGATACAATATAAGTTGTTTTGTCATACTAACACCATATGGATCCCTTTTGTCCGATTTTTTTTTTAAATAACTATTTTGAGACTGGTTTCACTAACCTCTGCCTACCCTAAAGGACTACAATCGTGATGTTATGTATACTCACATCCAATCAAAGAGCATCATGTAGGTGGTCTTCGTGTTGAACGCGAAGGCCAGACCGCGCAGGTCTCGAGCGAGGCCTATTAGTGTCTTCTTGGCATCTTCTGAGCTGAACATCGGGGATTCTGGGCCAGACAGGAGGCCTATGATGCTCTCGAAGGCAGCTGTGGAAAGAATTTTTCTCTATAATAAAAGGGGACGGGGCCTGCGAGGAATTAGAAAAACAGGTATTTGAAGAAACTATTACCGTCGCGCTGTCAGTAAGTCTGCCCCCGTAGTGTGTGATAGGGACAGCTGCAGCTCAGACCGAAATTATCACAAAACTTTTGACGAAATCGACGTTTCGTATTCCTCTTTTTTCTCCTCGAAAACTGAGCCGATTCAATTATTTTTTACATTAATGTTTTAAGAAAGAGTATGTTTAGGTTCTTATCATATTTTTTAAGTTAAAAACATTTATAATTCGTCTGGTAGTCCTCTAATCACGGCGGTAAAAATATGTCATTTTTGTAATTTTTAGAGGGTCATATTTTCTTTAATAATTAGTTGCTGAAAAAACGAAAATGACAGGGACGTGTTTACGGCAGACCTTGATTTCATGAAAAAATAAAAATTGCTCTAAAGGCATTATTCAGGAAGAAAAAAGGGGAGTACATTTGTATGGAGAATCGCACGCCCTGTTCCCTCTTAATGTAAAATCCAGCTACCACATACCAGTGAGCGGCATCATGAAGGCGAGGAACCGGTCCTCGTCCTCCCCCAGGTCTACCATGAGCAGTCGGCCCAGCGCCGTGTACAGCATGCTGCGGCAGCGCATCTCCGCGGCGCCGACGCCCGCGATGCCCAGGAACGGGAAGTGTTCTGCCTGTAACGGTGGGAAATAGACTTTAGGCGGGATTTCTTGAAAACGCTCAAAAAGGTGGTTTTTAAACCAGTATTTATCTCTTTAACCGTAAATAATTTTGTAAGAAAAATATATGATATTTTCAAGTCTTTTTTGCACAGAGTGATGGAACTCAAAACATAATTAAACATACTTTAATGCGTCAAAAAATCATCAAAGTCACCTGTTAATTATCTTTAAAACCAGTTTATCCCTTCAATAAAAAATATACCATAAAATTCCAAATGCCAAACTGCATCCAGTGATGGATTATTTATTATTAAATAGTTAATATCTAATCTTATACGATTATATTTGCATTTTTACGAAAACGCTTGCTCATTTATTAATCGAATTTATTACAACAGATTTTAATCCGTAGCGCATTGCAATAAGAACTATTATTGCTCATAACGACAATATTTAAAGTTACCAGGGCCTTAAATACATTACAAAAATAATATCACGCCTTGTTGACCCGAATGTTTGGATATACAGGTTGAAATTGAAAACATGCGACAAACCGTAATGGGAGATTGTACTCATCATTATGAACAACTTTTACTAAGGGACCAAAGATGCAATCGCGAAAAAAAAACATCTGTTCCCTACATTTATGTTCGCATAACTCGTCAAAATGTAGGGAACAGATGTTTTTTTTTTTTACGATTGCATCTTTGGTCCCTTAGTAAAAGTTGTTCATAATGATGAGTACAATCTCCCATTACGGTTTGTCGCATGTTTTCAATTTCAACCTGTAGAATCGCGGCCAATAGCGGTAGACTTTTCACCCTTATGCCTTAAGTCAGTGATCAGGGGTCCACGGAAGACACGACGAGGTCTACGTTGGCGTGAAAGAAAAAAAGGGTTTCGCGATTTATAAGTTGGGGTCCACTACGAAAACTTGTCGTATTGAGACTTTAGTAAAAGCATTTTGAAGCATTAAGATTTTTTAGCTAATTTTTTTTTGAAGAGTTAAAGGCATATGGTGGAAATGTAGCAGCAGCCCGTTCACCGAAACTAGTAGAATTTCGAAAGTAGTTTACGAGAAAAAAAGTTTTTATTTTAGACAACTATTCGCTGAATGTCGAATACTAGCTTGTTATTCGGTATTCAACGAATACCGTATAACAAGCTAGTATAACGTATAATCTATACTAATACTAGCTGACCCAACAGACGTTGTCCTGTCTTAACTATGAATATTGAGTTAGCATTATAAAAAACGAATTGGGGTGGAGCACCCTTAACATTTAGGGGTATGAAAAATAGATGTTGGCCGATTCTCAGACCTACCCGATAAGCACACGAAATTTTATCAAAATCGGTTCAGCCGTTTCGGAGGAGTACGGGAACGAACATTGTGACACGAGAATTTTATATATAAGACTAGCTGACCCGACAGACGTTGTCCTGTCCATACAAAATTCTCATAGAAAATGTAATTTAAGTTTTCCCGATTTTTTGGCAGTTTCCTAATGCACATTAAAAAAAAATAGATGTTGGCCGATTCTCAGACCTACCCGACAAGCACACGAAATTTTATCAAAATCGGTCAAGCCGTTTCGGAGGAGTATGGCAACGAAAACTGTGACACGAGAATTTTATATATTAGATTATAAAGAGGAAAGATTTGATTGTTTGTTTGTTTGCATTGAATAGGCTCCGAAACTACTGAACCGATTTTAAGTATTCTTTCATTGTTGGGAAGCTACACTATCCCCGGGTAACATAGGCTATATTTTATCCCCGTATTCCCACGGGAACGGGAACTACGCGGGTGAAACCGCAGAGCGCTGCTAGTACCGAATAATTAGCGAATATTCGCGGCATCTCTAGTTATTTGACTTACCGTGTGATGCGTCAACATGAACTGCACTTCGTCTAACTTGACCAACTTGCGCACGCACGAGTATCCTCCGCTCAGATCGCTCAGCAAACCGAGCGTTTTAGCAATTATCTGCTCAGAGCTGCCCCAGTATTTTAAGTTTGTTATGCTGCGGACGAAATTAATATTGATTAAAAAAGTTACAGTCTACAGTGTGGTGCCGGAGGTAAAAGAATAGCACCATCCCATTTCTTCCCGTGGGTGTCGTAGAAGGCGACTAAGGGACTTACTAGAGAATGGGCAGCAGCATTCTCAAAGTCAAAGCATTTATTTCAAATAGGCACATAAAAGGTACTTTTGAACGTCAAAATTTACATTAAAATAGAATTGATTCTAGTCACCCCTTCCAAAATTTAGTTTCGTATGGAGAAGAAACTCCACCGTTACTCTTTTAAAATGTTTCAAGTACAATATTTAACATAGTACATTCATTATATGATTATGTGTGAAAATAATACACCCAGAATAAAATTACTATACCAAAATCAAAAAAAGAATCAAATTAAGCAATACAGATAAATTAATTCTGTGATAGATACATGGTGTTCACACTGATACTATCTCTGTCGGATACGAAGCCTGGTGAGACAGCGTGATTTTTAGCCAGACCCACCAGTGAGTTCGAGCCACTTGACATTAAATGTCAAAATGTATGGGGAAATTCTTGAGAGTAAGATCAGACTACGAAAGTTCTTATAATTACGAGAATTGCCCGTCTGATTTTTGCTCAATGAGCCTTTTCATTAACAGTATAAGACAAATAATGGAGCAAGAATGAGCAGCGTACTCACATCTTCCTCATCAGCACGCTGAGCAGCTGGCTCTCGTCGGCCAGGCCCAGTACGTCGCTCAGTCTTCGGTACACCTTGCTGTTCTTCTGCACTTGCTCCCCCACGTAGATCTTACGGAACTGCTCGAAGAATGACATCATAGCGAGTTCTAGTTTCTCACAGCCGCCCTGTGGGAGGAAATGGTTTGATAATTATAAATGTACCCATAAATTGAACATGCATAATTTTATACTTATGTCGGTGACACATATTGAACTAGCTTCTAAAAAAAAAACAACCGACTTCCGGAAAAACACTACGAAGTGAAAAATAGCTTTAATTTCGGAAGTCAGTGACTTTGTATATGTATCTGAATTTTTTGTCACCTCCTTCCGAAATTAAAAATTATGTTTCCCTTTTTAGTGTTTTTCCGGAAGTCGGTTGTTTTTTTTTGTTTTTGGATTTTTTTTTTACTTTTTAGTTATAGTACCTACCCCACACCAATTCGAAATTTCATCATCCTTGGGGTCAAAACAATGCATATATGCGATAGTAGCAGTCGCGGTTATTTGCTGTCATTTTTTGAACTTCCATTGTCTGTCTCCGAAACTCATCATCAGATATATAAGAAATTTTAATGGGACCATTTCGGCATAAACCCCTTTCGAACAAAAACCTAATTTTGCAAATCCGTCTATATATGACGGAGTTATGCCCGAACACACATAAAAAAAAAACATATAAACATGTCGAATTGATAACGTCCTTCTTTTTGAAGTCGGTTATAAAAGAACTGTCCGGTTCATTTGACCGCGTTGGTACTTTTCTGTGACACAGCATTTATTTCAAATAGGCACATAAAAGGCACTTTAGAACGTCAAAATTTACATTAAAATAGAATTGATTCTAGTCGCCCCTTCCAAAATGTAGTTTCGTATGGAGAAGAATGGGCAAGAAACTCCACCATTAGTGTTTTAAAATGTTTAACAATATTTAACATACATTAATAATATAATTGTGTGAAAACGATGCACCTAGAATAAAATTACCAAACCACAATAGGTTAAAACAATTTAAAATGTAGCAATGACATATAAAACAATAAATATTATAATTGTTAAAGTTTGTGAAGATGTTTGTTACTCAATCACGCAAAAACGGCTTAACGGATTTGGAGGAAATTTGGCACACAGATAGTTTATAACCTGGATTAATACAAAGGACAGTTTTCATCCCGGTAGTAAATTTCCGTGTGATCATTTTCAACCTACACGCGAGCGAAGCCGCGGGTAACAGCTAGTATAAAATAATTATGATAGATACATGGTACAGTCACGGACTTTAATAAAATTGATAAGCCACTTGCCACAGTTCCTATTTTAGCCGTGTAATGCAAATCGGGTTTAGTCGGTTATACTCGTACATGTCCAGAGTGACGACCCAAAGTCAACCAATTGCAGGGCTAGCAACCGTAACCTAGCAACAATTGTTTTAGCGTAGCGATAGTAACGGTATGATTAGTCATTTCGACATCGGAAAAACTCGTATCCACGATTTTATCCGAACGCGTAGCGTCCGAGATACTGTTCATGACAATTATGATAACTGTTGCATAAAAACATAATTAGCTACGGCTACGATTCACCAAAATTCGAAATTATCGTCTCTGACATTTCAACTGTCACTGTCTTCGGATAGGTTTTCAGAAATAACGAGTATTTAATGAGCTCTAATTCAAAGGAGATCAGTATAAAATAGATTGGATAAACTTATGCAACAGTGTATTGATTTATCACTGACAATTTATTAGTCAACCTTCAACCTCTATGGATAAGACTATTTCCGATTATAAGTAATTTGTCATCTTGTTTACGAGCATGCGGTTTAAGTTCGTGTTTAATCGTGTAATCTCGTGAATGTATAAAACTGCTAAATTGGAAAGTTTAAATGTGGCTTATCAATTAAAGTCCGGGACTGTACATGGATACTGGAGCCATCCTCTAGGACAAACCAGAACAAGTTTGCCCCCTTGTCACGAGCCATAAGATTGGTCAATATTATTTCTATGGAGGTTGATATATTTCAGTGCAGCCTGAAGAGGTTCACAGAAGTAGCACTGAAGTGCATTGAAAATATTTAATGTTGTGTTGTTTTCATGTTAATTTTTTGTTTATTTTGTTCATTAACGTAAGTAAGATGACTTTTGAAACTTTTGTTTAAAGTAGTAACATCGAATTGGCGCATAGCTGTTAGGGTGTTATGTACGAAATTTAAATAAATAAATAAATATTTACAAACATAGTAAAAGTAAGTATACGATTTTTCTAGAATCAACATAGAAATTGATGCTGACCTGCAAATTTCAATAATCTTAAGAAAATTTTAAGGGACTTTTCCAAAAGACATCACCGCGCGACTCAGCCTTGTGCTCCATGATTTTTGTTCACCCAAAAAGTGCTCAATGCGCCTAAAGATTTTTTTTTTTTTTTGTTGGGCATCTCGCAGTTGGCCTTGAGAGGCCGTGACTGCTCAACCGGGCTTTCCTGGGGCTGCCATTAAGAATTTACTCTTAACGCCTCCAGCCAGGGCTTACAAACTAAAATTTATAAACTAAGCGACTGCACGCTGAGGGCACCCCGTGTGGGGTACGGGCCTCGGCTCAGGGCGTTACTGATAGGGGGACAGCTATCATTGGGGACAGGCTGGATCAAAATATTGGCATTATTATTGATCGGGGAATTTAAAGCTACTGGCTCAGCTGCGGCGCGGGCTGGCGCTTCAACGAGCAAGGGTCGGTCGGGGGCCGTTGCCAGACCGTGCGCCTCCTTTTATAGCCTTCCGTCAGTTGACAGCTGACCGCGTGATTTCTTTAAGGTGTCAACACGCCTCTCGTTACCAACAATATTATAATGTGAAAGTTTGTCAAGATGTTTGTTACTCAATCACGCAAAAACGGCCGAACGGAATTGTATGAAATTTGGCACACAGATAGTTTATAACCTGGATGGAACCGTGGGATAATTTTCAACCTACACGCGAGCAAAGCCGCGGGTAACAGCTAGTATAAAATAATTATTTGATAGATACATGGTGCTCACATATTTACAATCTTTGTAAAAGTAAGTATACGATTTTTCTAGAATCAACATAGAAATTGATGCTGACCTGCAAATTTCAATAAACTTGAGAAAATTTTAAGGGACTTTTCCAAAAGACATCACCGCGCGACTCAGCCTTGTGCTTAAGCGTTCGGTGACGATGACGCGAGTTCCATGATTTTTGTTCACCCAAAATGTGCTCAACGTGCCTAAAGAAGTTTTCACTTTTCTTTTAAACTAAAATATTTACGCGTACAGACACGACAAGCGACTTTGTTTTTACACGCTTTATATTAGCTTCACTTGTATGTTTGTTTGTTTGTTGGTTTGTTTGTTTGTTTGTTTGTATGTAACCGACTCCTTTGAGCGCGATTTTGACCCACTTTAAACGGTCAGATTACATTGAAACTTTGTAAACTTGTCGAGGACTGATGACAATTCAATAATTTAAAAAAAAAATGAGAAAAAAAAACACGTTCTTGTAGTTAGCAGAACTAAAAAATAGAAAATAAATAATAGTTTAAAAAACTAAAAAACACGCTTTAAAAACCAAACTAAAAAAGGAGAAAATAATTACAATTAAAAAGCGTGGGGTGCTTGACATTAATTGATTATAAAAATACCTCAAAAAGCACCCCACGCGTTTTAATTGAATTAAATTATTTTCTCCTTTTTTAGTTTGGTTTTTAAAGCGTGTTTTTTAGTTTTTTAAACTATTATTTATATACTATGTAAAGATGCTCACCTGTGCCAGTCTTGAGTCAGTAAGATCCATCAGCTGAAGCACGCGACACACCAGCTCTCCGTCCATGGCGTCGTTTTCGTCGCAAGTGTTCACTGACGCGCGCCCGCCTATCGCTGCGCCGATTATGTACACTAGCCAAGTTAGTTGACCTGTAAGAGAAGGGAGGTTGGTTGGTTTCAGTTAGACTTTATATCTTGCATGCTTTTGAATGAATACATAACCTACTAATATTATAAATGTGATTGTTTGTTATTGAATCACGCTAAAACGGCTGAACGTGTTTGGATAAAATTTCACTTTGCAGCGTTTCTTTTGGAAGGCAGTTGATGGACAAGAACAAACTTTTTATTTTTCTGTTTTTAGTTGTGGTACCTAAGTACCTACCCTTTAGAAATTCGTACTTGCTAAGTAAATAACGTTAATCCAGGATTTCACATTGGGTCCTTGGGTCCTGAATGCTCTCGGTAACAAAATAATAAACGAGCGATCGACTTCAGCCATTAAAGGTACCAGCACAGATTTTTACAATAAAAATACAAAGGGAAAGAAAGGGATAAAAGAATTAGAATTTCCTAATGAAAGAAAGGGACTTTTCCAAAAGACATCAACGCGCGACTCATCCGTCTGCTCAATCGTTCGGTGTCGATAACGCGAGTTCCATGATTTTTGTTCACCCAAAAAGTGCTTAACGCGCGTAAAGAAGTTTTCACTTCAAAAATATAACTAACCGTATCGACCGTCAAATATCTACGAATGACAACGGGGACCAACGGGTTAACGTGTTTTCCGAGGCACGCTAGCTTAACCTGATCCTGACCTGACCTAACTTGAAAGAGCTCTAAGGACTATGCTCCGCATGAAACGGACGGAATCATGTAAATACCATTTTATATTAGACTAAAAATCATGACAGTGCCATGCCTTTAAATTTTGGTGTTGCTAACCAGCTTAGTTAAAAAATTGCACATAATTCAGACTGATGAGCAAAGACACACTAGAGCTAGCACACCTAGGAAAGATTTGCCTAACACTATTCAACCGAAATTAAAACTTGTTAAACATAGCCCGAGGCATCGGTTTGTATTTTTAAACAACAAGCTACCTATAGAATTCTAGACCATAAACAGTGTTAATTTATTTAAAAACAAATTGAGGACCTATTTATTGGGGAAAGGCTATTACAGTATCAATGAATTCCTAGATGACATAATAATATGATATTGTAACATAAGATTGATTTTATTATTTTGACACTTATTATTTATGATCTGTTGTACTTGAATTCTTAATTGACAGTTACTGTTTTTATTGACCTTTTCTAAATGTATTTAATGAATATTATTTTAATTGCAATTGTATAATTTTTCAACTCAATGTACCTATATTGTTATGAAATAAATGACTTATGATCGATTGATCCGTGGGGCTGCTATAACTTAGCCAGAAGTCCCTCTAACTATGTATATAATCAGCTTATGATGTTTCCACAGGCGGGCCTGCGGCTTCCAGCCACAGTACTGTAAAGGTTGTATGCCCAGCATGAAACCTTATGTTTACTGGCAGCTAATAATGGCTATTGATCGAACAGCCAGAAAGTATTAATTTTAAATTATAAAAAAATAAGAGTGACGGATGTTTTTCTATTCCGTAAAAATATGCATTATTACTTTAAGCGCAGGCTTGCCTTGTACGTTTTATTTTAAAATACACGTGGAAACACGAAATTAAGCTCCTATTATTGTTTCATTTCGTAGTGTAACGTCCATACACTTAACAAGCTACACTACACCCGCGGTACCTTGCAGCATGGGTATCTGCTGCGGCTGCGGCGCGCTGTAGGCGGCGGCGGCGCGGTCGAAGTGCGCCACCAGCAGCGTGCACGTCTTGCCGTACTCGCAGCGCCCCACCACCGATAGCTGCTCCAGCTGTTGCTGCACGGTGCCCACGTCGTCGAGGGGGTCTTCCAGGCCGTCCCTGTACAACATAATAGCAGTTTACTATTTTTTTTAAGGGTTCCGTACCCAAAGTGTAAAACGGGACCCCATTACTCTTAGTAATGGGGTCCGTTGTCCGTCTGTCTGTCACCAGGGGCTCAAGTCTGCTATTTTTATAAATTCGTCATTCCAACACGATCCCACTGTCATTCATTTGTCATTTTGCTAAAAGTTCGTAATCTGCTAAATTCATAATGGTCGATCATTGGTCGGTCAATGGCGTCGTAATAGAATTGTGTCATAATGGCATTTTCGTATTGCCATTATTATAAAACTCGTTAGTAGAAATGATTTTCGAAAAACGACTACCGAATTTGAACATTTATTCATGCCAGATTTCATTTATATCTTTACATATTATTTATTAGCGTTATAAGCAATCTAAAGTAGTAGGAAGTTCGTAAATTAAGTCAGTCATTCATTTGTCATTATGTACGAGATTACCAATAAATGCAATTTCTGTCAATGGAGTGTCAGTGGCTGACCATTGGAAAGTCATAATGACGCCATTTTATTAGTAGATTACCAAACTTGTCAAAATCAACAATTATGAAATCAATGATAGACCATTCTGACACTATTGTAATAGCAGACTTGAGGCCCAGGTTGTATTACAAGAACCGTGATAGTTAGCCAGTTGAAATTTTCACATATGATGTATTTCTGTTGCCGCTATAACAACAAATATTTAAAAACAGAATAAAATAAATATTTAAGAAGGCTCCCATACAACAAAAGTATTTTTTTTGCCGTTTTTTAAACCTTCGTGCGCGAGTCTGACTCGCATTTGGTCGGTTTTTTTTTAATTCTGAGTTTATTTATAAGTACCTTATTTTTTTCTCGTATTTTTAGAATGTCTTGTTTCCTTTTATTTTTTTTAACACTGTTAGGTTTGCACACGCTGTAGGTACTTATTACTGGAAGGGATACGTCAGACTCAAACACCGGTTAGAGACACACTGGGCCAAGGTATCATTGTCATACAGCCTATGCCCAACACAACAAACACAAAAAAAGAAAACAATTAAATATTTGTGTCGTGTATCACAGGAGGACACTAGCTCCTGCAACACAATTATACCACCCTAGTTTTAATATATACGAAACCCTGAATTTATTTTTGGGTACGAAATGTATTACATCCTTTATAGTCCACTATTGTATTGAAATAAAATATTTTTATTAGGTACTAGCTGAAGCCCGCGGCTTTGCCCGCTTGGATGTCGGTTATCACGACCAAAAGTAATCATGACATTTTGATCCCGTTCCCGCAACCCATGGGAACCTATTCTGATTCCAAGGATAAAATGTAGCCTATGTCTTATTCTGCCCATGTTTTAAAGTTTTAAAATGGATAAATGGGCTCAACTGGGCTTGGTAATAAAAGAATAAGTGGACTGTATTAAAATAGGTGTAATACCATAAATAACATGTTTAACGTGTAGAAAGATGGAACAAAGGAATGCCCGTAGTGGAGCGCGTCTGTGAGCTGAGTGCTGTGGTGCGGCCGTCGCGTCCGGGTTCGGTACCCCGACAGCCCGCGCCTTTCCGCCGTCAATCACGCGCATATGTGGTGCGCCAACAATGGATATAGTATGTTATCCTTAAGAGATAGACATATGCCATCGCGGACCTTTCTGTAGACCTATATTCACTTTATTCATATTCACATTCATATTCACTTTATCGCCAGCGTAAAATTGTATAATAAGACAAACAAACTATTAGATGTCTTTCATCTAAATCCAATAAACTGTAAAATGAAGGTGAGGGAATAGCTTACTTCTGTAACCTATCAGGATACTGAAGAGTTGCTGGCTGGTTAGCGCTGGCTAAGACATCGCTTTCACTCAACATGCACCTAAAGCAAACAACCCCAACATGTCATCTCACACATACACTCTTACACTCACCCTCTCACTACACTCACCTTTACATTACACGTACCCTTACACGACTTCCACTTTCACTTCTCCACACGCATATATTATAGCAGAGATAAAATAGGTTACATACTACTTCTGTATTGTTTTGGTTAACTTAAACCTAGATTGTAATTATTACTATAATTATTACTAATTTTTCTATTTGTCAGCTCTTTAACATCATTGTGACCTGAAGCACGCAATTGGAAGCTAGGCTTCACAAATGTGTCTGCCAGGAAGGAACGCTGAAACCTGAGATACAGGACATGTCCTAGTTTGGGAGTCAGGAGTTTCACATTATGTGCATGTACTAAGCCTATTTATATAAGGATATAGTTATTTAAAAATGCATTTGTAAACCTCTTTTTCTCTCCTTATTGTATTATAGGCTCATGAAATAAAATTTAATTTAATATAAGATACACAATTCCACCATACATCATTTTGTTATATCTTAAAGGGTTTAGGCAGCGTTTTCGTTGAAAGTTCCCAGACGGCTTATTTTTTTCCGACACCTCCAACAAATATCATTATATTTTAGCCAATGTTTAGAAAAACTTGACAAATTATATACTAAAACCTTCCTCGAGAACCAGTCTATCGATTGGTGAAAACAGCATGAAAATCGGTGTAGGAGTTTTTGAGTTTATCGCGAACAGACAAACAGACACGGCGGGGACTTTGTTTTATAATATGTAGTGACTTTGAACCCCCTCAATGATGATGTTTTAAGGTGATTAAATCACCTGGCCTTCGTCTCTTAAGGGGAACCTAGTCGCGGACTCGAACTCACTGGTGAGCCTGGCTAAGAATCACGCTGTTCACCAGGTTTCGTGTCCGACAAAGATAGTATCAGTGATGAGCAGTTAGACGCTAGTCTACACGCACAACCTTATTGAGTGAGATGGAGGATCATTTATAGTAAAAAATTCGCGAAAAAATTAAGAAATGTCCTTTGGAAGATCGGGTTTTATGAAAAAGCCAATGCATAAATCAATGACCAATAAAGTTTATTGAACTTTTCGATAATTAAACTTTGTCGGTACCAACTTGGTTTTGGACATTTTACACTTCTTTTATTACTTAAACACGCCCAAAGTTAAGTAAAATTTGCAAAAATAACGAATCTTTGTTGGCTCCTAACTTTTTAATGGGTTTTTATTTTAGTATTCTGTTTCCGTACAGACAATATTAATAATGAGACAAAACGATATAATATTTTACTTTGGATGTGCCATGTCAGACAGTGGAGTAAAACACTCCCGAAGTTTGTATGGAAAAAATGTGGACTAGGTTCACCTAAACAGATGCTGTACAACTACGTACCTTAGCACGCAGGACACACAGTCGAGTCTGGAGCCGATGTATGCGGCAGTGACCCCGGGCGCGTAGGTCTCCAGTAGATGCGGCTCCGAAGCCTTCACGTAGGGAACTGACGCGACCATGCGCTGCCACAGGGACAGCAGGTAGTGCACGGAGTTCGGGGCGAATTGCCACATCTGGAACACGAGAAAAACAAATATATTTATTTATATCTATATTTAGTAGTTTTAGTGTAGTTAGCAGAACTAAAAAATATAAAATAAATAATAGTTTTAAAAACTAAAAAAGACGCTTTAAAAATGTGTTTTTTAGTTTTTAAAGCGTGTTTTTTAGTTTTATAAACTATTATTTTTTCAAAACACAATGATTTCTGTGTTCCTTACCTGTAAGCTCTGAACAGTGAACTTGGCGATGAGCTCGATGAGTCTTGGGTAGCTGTCCACCATGACCAGCTCGCCCAGCTGGTAGTTGGACTTCAGGCGCGCCAGGAGGCGGCAGAACTCGTGGTAGTTTGTCGGGTCTGATAGGGCCTGGGACAAGGAATTTGGTGTTAATATTACTTAGTCTGTTTTTTTTAGTCTTTTTTTTTTTAAACGTTGCCCCACACTAGGAATTTCTCCTGTATTGTGGGTGCGTTTACAAACATTTAAACTCACATACACAAACAGCCAGATCCGAAACAACTACTTGTAGGCCATACAAATATTTGTTCCGTGCGGGAATCGAACCCGCGACACGCAGCGCAGCAGTCAATCGCTTAACCACTGCGCCAACCGTGCCATCAACACGCACATACTACACGCTTACATCATTTTATTAAAGTAACAATAGGGTATTTTACAATTTATTAAAAACTACTTTACTTTGAAGATTGGGATGACATATTTAACAGAAAAATTAAAATAAATTTATTTATATCCATTTTCTCAATATTTTTTTTTAAATAAAATTTATTTTTCATTGTTTTAAATTTACAGCCAAAAAGCTTCTTACGATGACCTTTTTATCACGTGACCACACGTGACGTCAACTTTGTGTAAACTAAAGTAATTAGTTGTAAACAAATGAATGTCGAGTTTATAATTAACAAGATTTTGAATGGATAGAAAGTGGTAATACTGGTGTGCTGTGCCTCTGTGCACAAATACTTCTAAAACTGCGCCACACAAAGTATTTGTACCGATGCCGTTTACACAAAGCTGACGTCACATGTGGTCACGTGATAAAAAAGTCATCGTAAGGAGCGTTTAATATTTTTTAATTGAGAAAATAGATATAAATAAATTTATTTTTATTTTTCTGTTAAATACTTCGTCCCAATCTTCAAATTAAAATAGTTTGTAATAAATTGGAAAATACCCTATTTAAGACTGTTACGGCGAGATTGGCAGACGACATTGTTATCATAGCGGGTAAAACTTGGATGAAGCTGGGACAGGAGTGTGAGGATTGGGCAGAAGATAAGAGAGGCCTATTACTCAGGGGGCCTACTCTCTAACTCCGTCAACGAAAATACGGGCCCGTCCGAAAGTAGTACGAAACTTCTTAGTGAATCCTACAACCAATTAACTAACTTCTTAGTGAATCCTACAGCCAATTAACTAACTTCTTAGTGAATCCTACAGCCAATTAACTAACTTCTTAGTGAATCCTACAGCCAATTAACTAACTTCTTAGTGAATCCTACAGCCAATTAACAAACTTTTTTGGACGGGCAAAAATATATCGGGAGTAAGGACAGCTGTCAAATCGTGTTGTCATTCAATGTTAGTTCGGTCTCCAAACTAATCTTCTGTCCGTAAGTGATGCAGAGTTGGAAACGCCCGTTACTTTGACCGAAACGACGGACTTCGTGCTTAGGGAGTAGGCCCCCAGCTGTGGGTGAAGTCGGTTTGATGATGATCATGAGTTGTGTAGTCTTAGTTTTGGTTAGGTTAGACATCTCTAACTAAAGTCTGTTCGCCGAGAGTTGATAAAGTCAGGATTTCTTAACTCATTACAAATTGCGGCCCGCGAATTATTAAAAAAAAAACGACATCTTTTTTGTTGCTTGTCGGGGTTCGAACTGGGTGAGTAAAACAATTATTAACAGTAAAAAACAGAAAACAACAAGCGAACACCCAAACGACTCACTCTAAACGCATTCCAGAACAGAATGGCAATATGGCCGCCGCGTCCGCTCGCCGTTCGGGCCGCGTGTGTGCCTCGTACCACGAAAACGGCGAAAGCGGGAGATAAGCAACAGCCGCCATACAGTTTGCGATAATTGTGTTTCAGTCAGTTAATTAAAGTTGCGTAAAGGGTCTGGTGCGTCAAACTCAAACTCAACTCAAAGCATTTATTTCAAATAAACCAATTATAGGCACTTTTGAATAGTCAAGGTCGGTGAGGTAGAAAGATGAAGCTAGTTGCCCATTCCAAAGCGTAGGTACCTATGGAGAAGAACGGGCAAGAAACTCCATGGACACTCTTTTAAAATCATGATATTGTTACAAAAAGTTGGTTAAATCACTATGTTGAAATTATCAATGTGAGAACGACGTAAAAAGACGTTCACATTAAAAGCGTCCGTAATTAAAACAAAAATAAAATAACAATTCAGAAATTAAAATAAGCCGTGGGAGCTAAGAGATGACCAGTCCCTACTGGCGGCGCCCGTTCACGAACATGACGTATGGATCAGCACCATTCAGCTCAACCATTTTGAAGGGAACTTAATGATCCAACACACACGCCACCACCAGCGAGACATTTGAGTGAGCATGACATACTCTCAGCTCCCAGGGCACATTCAAGTTAATGAAAGACGTACCCTGTAAATGAAGCGACAGTCGCTATTCGGAGACGTATCATAATATTTATCAACTCTCAGCGAACAGACTTTACATAGTATAAAAACAAAGGATGGCTGTGCCGAACCCAAGTTACATATGTCTATACTCCATTTGCAATAGCATTAGACAGAAGTTAAAAAAGGTTCTTTTTAATGTACACTTCGTAACAAAATTACATTAAACGTGTTGAAGTTACGATTTATGCCAAAAAATTAAAGTGTCAATGCTAAAAACCTAAAAGAAGCAGGAGTGAACAACACCGAGTAACTAAATTACCTGATGACGACGAAGTTTTACCAACGTATTGTGGGTCGTAAGTTGTTATTTAAAATAAAGTATTGTAATAAGAATTTATTTTATTTCCTTTAATCTTAATTAGATTTAGTTCATCATGTGATGGTTTGTTACATTCATTGGTTTTGTTGTAGGTTTGTAATGTGTGATGAAGATGTTATTATAAATAGAACATTATTTAAAATAAAAATTACTTTTACTTCGTTTATCTCAGTATTTAGTACTGTCTTAAATCTACCTAAAAAAGTTACAACTTAACTTTGAAATAAAAAAATTTGCACTCCTGCTTCTACGTAAAGCTATAATAAATGGGGTATAGAACAGTAAGATGCCGAAGATCTATTCTTCTTCTACCTGTGTATTATCCAATATCCTCAGCACCCCTGCAGCCAGCCTGTTCAGGAACTTGGCTCGCTCGTTGGAACTGAACAGTGAGCGTCGCACTGACGCCAGTTGTACCAGGCAGGCCAGAGCTAGGCTGGCCAGGGAACCGCCTAACAGGTGGTATAGCTCGAAGAACAGGTCCAACGTGCCCGATTCTAGGAATGTTGGACGCCATGATGTTGGAATCTGAGGAGAAAAATTGAATATAAATAATGTTTAATTATCTGATAAAAACTAAAAATTGAAAATCTACCACGCTTAATTTGGCTGGACTCATCTGCCGCATGTCCGACAATCAATGGGCCAAACTTACGACCCACTGGGTCCCCCTTAACGGTACATTACAACGAAATTTAATTTGATAAATCAACTGCTGGTTTTCTATTAATGAAATTATATTAAATTACAATCTAAGATATGGAAGAGCGGAGTCCTCTAACACAGGGACTGTGTGCTTAAAAGGAGGCTCCCAATGAATCTTTTTGCGAAAAAAAAGAAGAAAAAAAACGAAAACGTTCGGTTTCTTAATAAACTTCAACTATATCCGACGACCCTGGTTGCTTATCTCTTTTGCTGACCGTACCCTAGTATTTGTTGACAGGCCTACACTTTCCTCCCAAAGGGTGTACTATGCCAAATCGAATGCCAAATAATCGAATGTCAATTGATCGACCACAATAAATCGAACGTTCATAATATCAAATGGTTAATAAATCGAACATTCAATATATCGTACACTCAATACATCGAGCGTTCAACGCATCGCATATTCACTCTATCGAAATATCAATGTACTGTATAGGTACTTTTTTATATACAGGTTGAAATTGAAAACATGCGACAAACCGTAATGGGAGATTGTACTCATCATTATGAACAACTTTTACTAAGGGACCAAAGATGCAATCGCAAAAAAAAAACAGCTGTTCCCTACATTTTAACGAGTTATGCGAACATAAATATGTAGGGAACAGATGTTTTTTTTTTGCGATTGCATCTTTGGTCCCTTAGTAAAAGTTGTTCATAATGACGAGTACAATGTCCCATTTCGGTTTGTCGCATGTTTTCAATTTCAACCTGTAGAATCACATTTTAATCTTTAATTATTATCTTTTATAGGTAGGTACATTTTAATATTTTGTGTTTAACTCTAATTGAGTGTACCAAATTTTGAATGTTCGATTCATTAACCATTCGATATTATGAACATTCGAGTATTTAGACGTTCGATTTATAGTGGTCGATCAATTGACATTCGATTATTTGGCATTCGATTTGGCTGTAACTTAAAATACACTGTAATTTAAAATCATTGTAAAATCCAATTATTTTTCAAAGAGTAACCGTGTAGTTTCTTGCCTGCTCTTCTCCTTAAGAAACCACCAATTGGAACCGTGCACCTAGCTTCTGACGTTTCATAAGTGGCGATTTAGTTTTATGTGGGATAAAATATTTTGATTTTGACTATCGCTATTCTTGTCAATTCATAACTCACAATCTAAACTAACCAAACTGGAAGCCGACCCAAAAATAGTTGGGAAAAGACTTTGACAGATGATGAAGATTAAGTCCAGCAGTGGACTGCCGTAGACTGATGATGATGACTCACCTGGACGGTACAAAGATCATCACTCGACTCATCACTGGTCGTCCCTATAAAGTCAAACGTGAGACAGTTGTGTGCCAGCCTCAGTAGGGCAGCAACCAACGCGTGCTGCCTCTCATCTGACAGCTCTAAAGGCTTGCCTCGCATCGTGCCAAGGAGAGAGCAAGACAGACGGAACATCTCGAAGAGTTGCGTATCCCTGGGGACAAAGTGTTTTTGTTAGGACATAGAAAATTTACAGGTTGGTTACATATCGACGCGCAAACTGTAACCATGATTTCAGTACATGATTCCAGACTGGCGTAGAAATTTTTGGACGGTTATCAAAAAAACAATTCTATTGTTTCGTAATAGTGACAACAAAACGACTGTTATGGTTTTTGGAAATTCGTAAAAAAAACATCTATGTTCCATGAAATCAATTCAGCACTGCTCTCGAAACAGTGAAAGACATGGCATGTCTTAGAAGCAAAAATTCGATGACGTGGTGGATTTAGTCCACACCACACCCTCTCCCAGGCCTGTGTCCCAGCAGTGGGAACTATATATGCTGAATACGCTATGATTATGCACCTTTCTTAGAAAACCCAAGCTTTACACGCATCACATCAGAATTTTTCTGAATCTCCATTTCTATTGTCGCTTAGAGGTGATACACACTTGGTCAGGTCGGCAATTTTCTGCACAACCTGACGGCAAAACCGAATGAATCTTACTAATATTATAAATGCGAAACTTTGTTTTTTTGGATATTTATACTCCATTTGAAATAAGATTAGACATTTAACTAAACCTTTTTTACAGTCCGATCAACCGATTTTGACTTCTATTACGTTGGTGGCATGACAAATGGCAGCTGCAGTAAACAGTTGGTATTGCAACTACTTTTTTGCTTTTAATGCCATCCTTATGCCTACGGTATTGAAGTCAGAATCGGTTGAACTGACTGTAAAAAAGGTTTGTTTAAATGTCTAATCTTATTTCAAATGTAGTATAGATGTTTGTTACTCAATCACGCAAAAACGGCTGAATGGATTTGGATGAAATTTGGCAAACAGATTGTTCGTAACCTGGAATAACACATAGGATACTTTTTTATCCCGATAGTACGTTTCTGTGGGACAATGTTCGACAACTACGCGGGCGATGCCGCTAGCAAAAGCCAGTGTAGATATAATGACTGATACGGCTGAAGGCCGGTTACTTTATTGCGCTGGAGCGATGCAGTTAAAATGAGTGATGACCTTAAAACTGCGGGCGTACAAAACGCCCAGTTTTGCTTCAATACGAAGTGTAATTTATTGTCCTATGATAAGCAGAGATCGCATATTCGGATGCATATTCACCTAAAGTTGAGATGTTGGCTAACATGGAATGCGCTTTTGTATCGAAAAAGTCTTAATTTAGGTAAGTAATTTGTTTACTTTTTGTTTTAACTAATAATAACATACACATTTTTGTATCGGGTTAAACATTAATTTTAAATTCATACACATCTGAATAGTTATGTAATCCAAGATAATCCCGGGGCTTTTAATAAATATTACAAATAATTTATAAAGCCGCTTACATACTTTCATAGCGAAAAATTATCTTTAGTTAAATATGCATCCGAATATCCGATCTCTGATGATAATGTGCTCAACCAACGTAGGTTTTTTTTTTTTGGAAATAAATATGATCACGTTAATCGGGCCAGCTGTAGAGGAAATTGAAAAGTGTGCTTACACATGTCAAGCTCAAAGACCGAAAACGCTCATTGAGTAGAAAAAAAAAGTAATAAACTTGTTTTTTAAACAAGCTTTTATGCGCTAAAAAGAATAAAATATAAGATAAACTGATTTTAAAGATAATTAACAGGCGACTTTGATGATTTTATTGATGCATTAAAGTATGTTTAATTATGTTTTGAGTTCCATCACTGTAAGCAAAAAAGACTTGAAAATATCTTATAATTTTGTGCTTTTAAAATTATTTACGGTTAAAGAGATACACTGATTTAAAAAATAACCTTTTTGAGTGTTTTCAAGAAATCTCCGCCTTAATATTCAAAACTATGAAATGCATACCAAAGTGGCAAAAGGAAACAAGCTCGATTTCAGAGAAAAATATAACAAAATATTAATTCATTTGATAAAGCTCTTGGCTTTGCCAGAACCGTTGGTTCAATGAGCGTTTACGGTCTTTGAGCGCAACATACGTACATAAAACTCGCCGAATGGATCCTCCTGTTTTCGAAGTAGGTTAGCAAAACAATAGAAAGAAAACAAATAAAGTGTTAACATTATGATAGCGCTATACAGCAAGTAACATAATTAACGCAAGACCTCATACTCCCCAATTAGAGTTTTAAGTTAAAAGCATAATTCAATTACCAAAACTTATTTTTTTAAAGCTAACTGTTATTATTAAGAAAAACGAATTGATCCTAGCAATTAAACTTAAAATTGAGCCGTATTGCCTTGACATAAGATTGAATTTTCTTTGGCTCAATCGGCGGTAGATATCGCAAAATACATTTTTTTTTTGTAAAAAATACCTATTTTAAAAGTTACAAAAATCCATTTAGTAGTCAATTAGGAACAAACTACTTTCAGGTCTTGGGTTTATTCTGTTACACTTTGTATATTGGTTCAATCTCGTAAAGCACACATCAAAAAAAGTTTGCGATCACTTGCGAGCTGTTTGGAACCGTCAGCCTCGTCCCCAGACAGTACCAGAGCTCAGGGGAGCCGCTATTCAAGAATGGGACAGGAAAAAAAGAAATGCTGGATAACTTGATTCTCAGCATGCCCAGGACGATCACCGCATGTGTTCGAGCCAGGGGAGGAGTTATATTATATTGAATATAAACCTTTTATAATATAATAAATTGTTGTTTAAGTTTGATTAAACAGTCTTTTTCTTTCTATCAAATTTCTGTTACAATAACATTATGATTAATTACTCAATTTGTTTAAATAAAAATAAATAACAGTTTTATTTTTTAATTTCAAACAGGGTATATTTCTATTTAAAGAAAACACACAACAAATAATTTTTCTTGATAAAGTTAAATTTAAAAAATTATATCAGCTTATTTATTTATTTATTTTATAACAATTGCTTGCTGCACTTACAGTAAGGACCAAAGCGCGCAACAAGCCAACAAAACAATAAATTTAACTAAAAAACTTCACACAAACATTTAACATAGATCTACTGCTGTACACAAATATATCAACATCTGGCCTCTGAGCAATCAGGGCGTTAAGCAGATTGATCGCCTGGGTTGTGGGAGCATATCGAGCAGTATGAGTGCGCACTGGCGGGCTGCGAACAGGCACCGCGAGGCAGAGGCGCGCGACCCCCGCAGCCGGTCCGGAGCTTATATACTAGTGATCACAAACTTTTTTTGATGTGTGTACGTAGGCGAGCTTTTGTATCTTCTTCGAGTATCAAAAAAGCACGGGATATTATGGCCTCTCGATGGGCGGGACACTTCCATACACACATACATAACCTCACGCTATCTTCCCATACTCATACTCCTTTTGCCTCGTTCACGTTCATACATCTGCAAGCTTAGCATGACGTTTTCTACTTCTACGAAGAATAGACAGTGCTTTTTCAATACAAAGTGACATTTCTTTCTCCATATTATTTGACATCGCATCGTAGATAAAAACAGCATTTCATGGGCGAAGAGGTCGATGCCCGTAATTGGTCAGCGAACCGCGTCGGTCGGGCGTGCGTAGATCGCTCAGCTGTTTTTGTAATATTTCGTAGAACTTGGATATTTTAGAAAATTTCCAAAAAGCAAACAGAATAGTCGTTTGGTAGCTTTAAGAGGGCTATTACAAATTGAAGTATTTTGTTTTAGGTAAATTTAACGGCGCGTGGTAGCTGATCGTGCGTGCGTGTATAGTGAAGTATGCTACTCAGATATGCTAACCATTATGATTCGGACGCCGAGGAACAAACCGGCGCGGACTTATAGCTAAAGCCCGCGCGTCTCGAGATATATTACTGATTCATAGCCTTGCATTCAAAAATTGTTTAAAAATATTATTTTACTTTTAAATAGACTGTTTCTTTTTTTCAAGCAAGTTGACTTAGTAACCTTAGTTATTAAATACTTTTTGTTTGAATTTCGATTAAACATACATAGATAAAAAATATTATTTCAGACGAAAAATTATCATTAATTCTCTAGTTTTACGGAATTATTTTTGGGTTATTATTGTATGAAACATATAAAAATGATTTGAGCATTCCAAATAAGCTGCAGTCCTACCACAGACATTTTTATAAATTACTAAACTATTATATGTTCCATGTAACAGAGCATCAAAAGATGCCCGAAAGTAACATTTTACGAAACATCCTTTGCCGAGACAAGGTTTTTACTGACTTATGTAAATAAATTGAAAAATTTGTTTAGAGCGTTCCCTAGACAAATAATGAAATTTTCCCGGACATGTTTTTATTTTTTGCCTATATCTAAACCATAATCACTCATCAAATCTCGAGTCAAACGCTCAAATTCAAGAAAAGATGTGAAAGCGCCCTTAATGTACATAACACAATGTAATTTAAAGTTTTGAACAAAGTTCGGATGATGAAAAGATTTTTTTTTTGTTTCATTCGTTTTTAATATCGACTAGCATTTGCCCGCGACTTCATACGCGTGGACTTTAGAATCAAGTAGATAATAATTTTTTTGATAATATATAGCCTATTTTTTAAGTTAGACCTCTCGGAATACATCATTGAAAACTGCATTCAATTCCATGCAGTGGTTTTGCGTGATGCGGTAACAAACATACAGACTTACAAAAATTCTAAAAACCGTTGTTTTGGCTTCTGTTGCTCTAATAAAGACCCCCCATACTATTTTTTCTTCAATATCTTTAATGTACAGACATCGGCCTGTTACAATTTTATTATATGTATAGATAGATATACCCAACACGTGGGTAAAGTATTTCCAGCTAACCTAATTTGACGCTATATACAACTAATGAAATACATTAACGTAGCTCCATTTTTTAACCGACTTCAAAAAGGAGGAGGTTATCAATTCGTCGGAACCTTCCCCGATTACTCGAAGATGGCTGGACCGATTTGGATTTTGTTTTTTTTTGTTTGAAAGGGTATACTTCCCAGGTGGTCCCATGATCATCAAGTCAGGATCTGATGATGGGATCTTGGAGAAATAGAGAGAACTCTTCAAATTTTATAGGCACACAAAGCGATTTAGGTATTTTTTGGAAGAATACTTTCTCGTAGTGGTCTCATTTCAATTTGGTGAAGATTTGATGAAGAACTTTGGAGATAGGCAACGGAACTCCTCAATAAATGATAGCAAATGGACTGGGTTTGCTGAAATCTCATCTCTGTCTATTGCTTACACCAGTTCATAACATAACATCACGCCGGTATGCTGTGAAGGGGTAAGCACATGTGCACCACTAAAAAGTGAAAAATAAAAACTTTTTCCAAAAAAAAAAAAACAACCGACTTCCAAAAAAACACTACAAAGTGAAAAATAACTTTAAAGTTATTTTTCACTTTGTAGTGTTATTTGAATTTTTTGTCACCGCCTTCCGAAATTAATTTCGGAAGGCGGTGACAAAAAATTCAAATACAGCTCCAAAGACACCGACTTCCGAAATTAAAGTTATTTTTCACTTTGTAGTGTTTTTTTGGAAGTCGGTTGTTTTTTTTTTTTGGAAAAAGTTTTTTTGTAGATACAGACGCCAGCACATCAAGCTACCGCAATGTGTCAAATTTCTTTGATAGATTTTCAACTTTATCACAATATCATAAGGTTCATGTTCAATTGGGAAAATTTTACAGTTTGGGATAGCTTGACCTGCTGGCGTCTGTACATAATTTAACAATTTTTTTTTAATAGTGGGAGACGCAGGCGCGATATGGAGTGATGTTATGTCTAATCTTATTTCTTTAATGTTAATAATTATGTACCTATAAAAAATGGAGCTACATGTACCACCGTTGCAGTTTGGCAAATATTGCTATGGATAAACACATTTTCTTTTTTAATTTACCTGAAAGACGAGGCAATCTTCCTGTGTTTAGCGAGCGATCGGTTGGCATCAGCTTCGGAGACCTGGTTCATTTCTACTACCAACTGAGATAGTAGCTGGACGCCTATCGTGCATAGATCTGGACTCTGTGGACAAAATAATGGAATGAGTATACCATCAGCTAAGAGTTTCTTGTTTTTTTTGGGTGGGAAAAATCAAATAACTTCTCCCGCTCTGGGTGGAGCAGGAGGGTGTGTCAGACTTTTACTGACTAAAACCCAGCCGTGTTCCCTCAGTTGCCTGTGTGCCAGGGGCGACGGTATCTCTTTCGAACAACCCGCACCCCTGGCAGGCATCGGCCCTTGCGGGCCCCACCAGTTGGTGCTGACATCTCTTTGAGGCCCGCGTGGAACACAACGCGCCGTCGACCCGGGCTTGGTCCTTACCGGACAGCGAGCTACCCATTACTCGCCGTCCGCAAGCCCGCGCCTACGGTGGCCAGGAATCAGTCTGGGATTCCGGACGCCCATGGCGTCTCCTGCACATCAGCTAAGAGTTAAGAGCGTTTATTCTGAAAATGGGCAACGTCGCAAATAGCTGTGAAATATTTCACTGTTTTGATTAATTTGGCGATATTACTGTATGGAAATATGAAATATCGCTAACTAGTGACCTAAAATATTGGTTATGAAATGCAATAATTATTATCTTAACACCGAATATTTAGATTTAGATATAAAAAAAGGACTTGTAAACTTTCCAAATGCCCTTTTTACACCTAAAACGGTTACAACATTAAATTTAGTGTGATAATTGCAAATCATTATTTATATTTTAAGTCACAAGTTAGCAATTCCCGGAGATAGCGCGGAACATATAGTTCCGCGCTATCTCCGGGAATTGAAGATGGATTTAAAAAAAAAGTTTATTTTTTATTTGAAATTTATATGGGAACACCCCTGACGCATAGCATACAGCGACCCTCCCTAACCATAAATATTTTTTTTTTTATAAATCGACCCACAATTGCTAGAGATATCGCGGGAGAAAAAAAAAATACAGAAGAATTGAGAACCTCCTCTATTTTGAAGTCGATTTAATTTCGGAAGTCAATGGCAACAACCTAAAATGCAGATTCAAACTACACTTTAACAGTTGTGAGCTTAAATGACATTGTTCAACACTTACCCGGAGAAAGTTGGTTATATCGTTGATGACGTTGTGGAATACGTACTCTTCTTTGATCATGTCGAACCAGCTCAGCTTGGTGATGCGCGCGAACAGCGACACCAATGACTGTGGACAATAATTTTGATTATTATTTCCTTTATTTTAACATATACACTTATTATATACACATTATTATTTTAGTTTATAACCAGAGATCGGATACTCGGATGAATATTTAACTAATGAATTTTAGCTATGAAAGTATGGAAGTGGCTTTATAAATTATATGTAATATTTATTAATTAGTTTTCAATGAAATCTGACCGTTGTTTAAAGTGGGTCAAAATCGCGCTCTAAGGAGTCGGTTACATACAAACAAACATACAAGTGAAGCTAATATAAAGCATGTAAAAATACCCTGTATAGTTGGTAATTTAGTATTATTATTACCTGTACGACAAAATTGGACAGCTTGGGTCTAGTTGCCAAGTAGTTGAGGACATAGTTCCGGATGTCCAGGCGTTGCTGTGTAGACAGACTCGCAGTGGACCTGGAAAATTTGAAAAATGTAATACATAGCTTTTGAAGGTAAAAAAAGACTACTCTGAGATGAAGGATATACAGCCTAATTGCGTCACACACTATTAATTAGAATCTGATCGTTTTTTATTTTTTTATTGACATTTATTTATTTGCCAGAATATTTAGGTAGTTGTCTAGAATGGTATGCTGAGTTCATGGTTAAAGTTTGCGCACTGAATAAAAACTTTTCCTGTAGGAGTCGCATTAAAAAAAAAATATATACAAAAAGTTTTATTAGCAAATAGGAAAAGGTGATTTAGTTCACAGACAGAAATCTAGCATAAAACACAATTAAGTTTGTACCTACATCACAATTTTTGGTTGAGTGTTGACCCCCAAACTAAACAAGGCTTGTATCTAATGTCGAATTACAAGACTAGTTCAATAGAGAGTGTATTTGTTGTGTGTGCGTGTGTGTGTGTTTATGAGTGTGTGAGGGTGAAGAGAGTTGTTTGCTGACACTTTGATTGTCGACCAATGTTAGAGAAAGGATTCTGGTTCGGTTTGTTATGATTCGTTTATGTATCTTAAGGTGAACCTAGTCAACATTTTGTGCATACAAACTTCGGGCTTGTTTTACTCCACTGTCTGACATGGCACATCCAAAGTAAAACATAATATCGTTTTGTCTCATTATTAATATTGTCTGTACGGAAACAGAATACTAAAATAAAAACCCATTAAAAAGTTAGGAGCCAACAAAGATTCGTTATTTTTGCAAATTTTACTTAACTTTGGGCGTGTTTAAGTAATAAAAGAAGTGTAAAATCTCGAAAACCAAGTCGGTAACGACAAAGTTCAATTATCGAAAAGTTCAATTAACTTTATTGGTCATTGATTTATGCATTGGCTTTTTCATAAAACCCGATCATCCAAAAGACTTTTCTTAATTTTTTCGCGAATTTTTAACTATAAATGATCCTGCATCTCACTCAATAACGTTGTGCGTGTAGACTAGCGTCTAACTGCTCATCACTGATACTATCTCTGTCGGACACGAAGCCTGGTGAGACAGCGTGATTTTTAGCCAGGCCCTCCAGTGCGTTCAAGCCCGCGACTAGGTTCCCCTTAAGCGGCATAAAAACATAAGTTTTTCAGCCATCGATTGAATATTTACCTGCTTATAAGTTTAGCCAGGGTCGTGGCAGCAAGCAGCTGTGAATAGCTGGAGTCTGCGCGCTCGAGTAGCGCCTGGCATTTGCTCAGGGTATCCGGGGACTCCTGCAATGAAACGCACAATGTTATCTACACATACTGGAAAACTTTTTATCCAGTGCGCAAATTGTAACCATGAATTCAGCATATCATTCTAGACCCCCCAGCGAAGAAATTTTTCGTCGGTTATACAAAAAAAAACAGCTGTTCCATACATTTTGACTGCGTAGGTATTGCACTGTTCTATGAAACAACTGATTTTTTTTTGGAAAACCAACGATATTTTTTTTCGTCGGCGGTCTTGAATTCAAAATCAAAATCAAAATATTTTATTTCACATAAGCCTGCATGGGCACTTATGAAACGTCAGAAGCTAGGTGCACGGTTCCAATTTGTCGTTTCCTATGGAGAAGAGCCAGCAAGAAACTCCACGGTTACTCTTTTAAAAATAATTGGCTTTTACAATGTTTTCAAATTACAGTGATAATAGGTATGGGAGTACAGTGCAGGCCAGTCAATAAGTACCAGGTACTTAGAGGAATTAAAATACAGAATAGAAAAACGTCTACAAATTAACAGCCTTATTTATAAAAAACTCGCTAATCACTGATTAGCCACTGTTTAGATTATCAATTGCTTACCTCCTAATCAATGATTAACTTTTCTTTATTTATAAACGCTAGTTTGCAGCTGATTAGTAGCGAAACGAAATAGAGGTGAAATTATGGGTTCAGCACAGATTATAATCAAAATAGTCGCCTAAAAAACAGGATTTTGAGAATAAAGTTGTCAAATGCACGATTTTTGTATCTGTCGTGACTTTGACACTTGACAGACTTAAAACTCAAAAGTTTCTTCGATTTATTTGTATTTGAATAAAATGATTTAATATGTTTATTTCATTGTGTTTGCAATGGTTGCAATGAAAGTAACACGCGCCCATGACTGGAGTGACAGGAAAAGGTAGTGCATCTCTGAATTTTTATCTACTTTCTATTGTAAAGTGACCAAATTAATGATAATACAGTAGCTGATATTGCTATGTATTCACATGTTCTTTAAAATTATTTACATAGATATTCTCTTTGAGAAAAATAGGTAGGTACTTGGGCCTATTCTATATAACTTCCTATTGCTTTTGCACTGGGGTTTCAGTGTCTTTTATTAACAATTATTATACTTGTTTACAGTTACAATTTTGACTTCTGCTATGAAAGCTACTACTGAGCACGTAGCACCATTACTATTCAACCTTGTACGGTTGTGTTGTGACGGCAACGGAGGAGACCATGCTATATGAAAAAGATGAGGAATGAGAGTGCCATGAGAAAATAATGGCACCCGTCTTTGGAGAAAGAAGAATTGGAAATAAAAAATTATGAAATTATAACAAATATCGCTTTATTGCGTAGTTATCGAAATAAATTGCTTTCTATAAAAAAGTATCTTGTTTTACTGTGCATGACTGCCACAATGTGGCTTTTCTTTAGTTCTGGGCCTTAGAAGGCGTCATCAGTATAGTATAAAGTTCTCTGTGGGCGTCATAAAACGAGGGGTACATAGGATAATACATTGGATAATCACTATCTCCGATGAGCTTCCGCACGAACTCAGTCTCTTCAAACCTACTGAGCCACCTGCCAATTCAACTTTCCCTATAAATCCTATCATCACGTGTACTTAGAATGAGGAATATGTATTCTCCTAGCTGATTTAAACGGGTCTTGTAGGTTTTCCTCCGTTCACTAACCAAAGGCGCGCGTGGCGTTTCAGAATTATTTAATTCTTCGGTGTCGTTCTGAAATCCAGTAATATATTGTCGAAATCCACATTTACTAAGGCACAATTCGATATTAGGAACAAATAACATTGAAGCACACAAAAATCCTATTGAATCGATCAGCTGATTCAAATAAAATCCGCCATGTTGCCTCTTAGCAAGCTTTAAACAGGGCACCGGTGGTGTTTAACTTTGACAGCTACAAATCAATTGCTTAGCGACCTCATAGCGCTAAATAGCGTTTATAAATAAGAATTTTGCTAATCAGTTAGTTAGCAATTGATTAAAAGTTAAGATGCGTTTATAAATAAGACCGCTAGTCTCTAAGGCCTACAACGTTCTCTCATTCACAGTATGTAAAAGAATCTACCTATATAAAATGAATCTATTTGAACCAAGTGACATGATTTCCATGACAATCACTAATAATAAATAGTCGAAAGTAAAATTGATGTATAATGTCAAATAATGACGAGAATTATATGTCAGACATTGTAAAAAATAAAAATTAACATTGCAATTTGGGAGCAGTTAATAGACTTTCACACGGTTTTGCTGTTAATGAGGTACCAGGGAAGCCACATGTGCAGAAGGAATTAATGCCAAACTTCCCTGTCTTCAATTGTATGCTGAATTTATGGTTAAAGTTTGTGCACTGAATAAAAACTTTTCCTGTATAATAAACTAGCTTTTGCACGCGGCCCCGCTCGCGTAAAAATGTCGGTTATCGCGTAAAAAAGTAGGTTATGTCCTCCGCCATATCCCAGGCTATATCTCTGCCAAATTTCATCACGATCGGCTTAGGAGTGAAAGCATAACAGACAGACAGAGTTACTTTCGCATTTATAATATTAGTAGGGATTAAAGACGCTTTCCTTGTTCTTCTAAACCACGTACCGTCAACTATGGCATGTTTACTTTCCATTAGCAACTTTATCCACGATAAAATCATTGAAATATCTCTAAATTACTAAAAAAAAATGTTCAAATAGTCGAGTTATCTGCCTCTATCGCTTTGATATTAAATGGCGGCAGTTTCAATTCTCGGTGTTGAACCGAGTGCATTTCAGCGCATCAAAAAAAAATCATACTATTATTAATTCTCGGCGCTGAGCAATGCAAAAAATCCCGCCACCATTGTATTACGTACGTATGAATGTCGACTTCAGCCGGACGGCAATCGATCAAGGGACGATAAGCTCGCAGAAGTCGTTCCGTGGATGATTGACCATCAATTTCATACTGTGAACCCGCAGCGGCACGATTGCCTACGCTTGGCACTTAGACATTCAGAAAAAAAAATGTACCTAATGTAAATATCGCTTATTGGTGGGTGAATAAGTACCAAATGAGAAGTGCTTGTGGTTAAATAATGACAGCCGCATAGATCGATCGAAGGTTAAGCTGACCTTGCCGCGGTCAATTCGTGGATGGGTGACCAACCATTTCATACTGAGATCCTTCTGTAGCTCGCAAAGCGGCTGTCATTCGTAGATCCTTGATAGCCGTTGCGGGTAATTAGAAACCTTAGAGTCAACGGGTATTGTGTTACCAGTTCACTGGGTTGTGGAAGCCGGGTAGGCAGTCGCTCCATTTAAGATACTGCTATTCAGCTGCATCTGGTTGGCTTGGAAGCCGGCCCAAACATACTTGGGGAAGGCTAGGCAGATGATGGCTCAAAGACAAGTAAGGGGGCGTCCATTCATTACGTGACGCAAATTTGGTAAATTTTCGACCCCCTACCCCCGCTCTGGTGAGATGTCGTGAGATTTGGCTCGACGTTCCCACCCCTCCACATAATTACACGTGAGATATTTCAAATACGTGTTTTTAGTGTAAAAACGTTAATCTGTGCTTATTTGCGTTGGATTTATGCGTTGTATTTGGCTGGCTTGGCTGGCCGGTGGCGGTTCAACCACCGAGGAGTTACTGTGCTACTTTGTGGCGTTCGCATAAATATCATTTTGTAGGATTTAGCCATATTGGCGGTAAAACATGAATTACATAATTTTACCCAGTTTTCTCGTAATGTTACATTGTTTCTTTGCGGAAAAAAATAAAATTACGTGATATTTGCCGAGACCCCCCTCTCCCTCACGTGAGATTGGGTGAGATTCGACTCGACCCCCTCCCCCCAAACGGATCACGTAATTAATGGACGCCCCCTAACATACCTGAAATCCGACGACCGCCTTCTCTGCCTGCTCCCTCACGAGCGGGTCCTGTGATTCGTACAGCTGTTTGCATAGCAACTCTATTTGTATCACCTCCTGCAAACAAACATACACATTCATAAGGGGATGTTCTTCTAACTTAACAGACAGCTGTGCTGCTGGGGAGTTTGTTCCGCTACTTCTTCTTCCCAGCTAAAGCACTAGGAAGTGGTGAAGGGCGGGCGTTTTTGGGGGGACTGTCTTATGTAATTTTATTTTGACGTTCAAAAAGAGCTGACTCTCAGCCTAGTTTGAATAAATGACTTTTGATTTTGATTTTGATGATAGTACTGTGTGAGCGAGAGAGCTGGTGTGTGAAAAAGAAGAAGTAAAGATAGCGGGGTGCACTTTGCTTTGTAAAACGCAGCGTTAAATGTTCTAAATTTAAATAAAAACCAGTTGTTATCCATTCAGGCATTTCATTTCTCAGATTCATGAAAAATATTCATTGATGGATAAGATTTGAACAGTATTGAGAACGTTCACCGAAACGCACTGTGCTCGCTTGGTGGAAGGCTCAATCAATGGGTGAGCCTGTTGGTATCAAACAGGCACAAATTCCGTGCTGCTACTAAGGTAACCAACCAACTAATTAGCTAGTTAGATAGTTGTGTGTTGAATTTGAAATTGACCTGCCGCACCACATTTTTATAATGTCAAAAACCAGTTTGGAATTACCTTAGCCTTATCGAAGGCTTTCTCGATCAATAAATAGTCATTGTTTTTAAACACGCACATTTTCCTCCATCCGCGTATTTTTTGTAAAAAAGGGGTACAAAGTTTTTGCTTTACATGATTGTGTAACTATTATTTCAAGCAATTATCTCGTTTTTTCAATCATTCTCTTACATATTAATCATATTTTTACAAAAATCATCGAAAACATTTAAAATACAAAAATAGTGGCCGATTAGCATCAGGAACAGGTCACACCAGGTCACAAGTGTTCCAGTATTCAAAATAAGCAACAGTAGATTATTACGTAATAAAATTTTAAAAAACCCCCAACCCAAACAAAAACCATGACGGCCTTCTCGAAAAACTAAATAGTTATGGTAAAAGAGGAAATGTCCTGGACTTGATAAGCTCCTATCTTACTGGACGAACTCAACATACAGAAACTTCCAGAATATGCGTTGAAACCAAATGTAAGCTTAGATGTACGGTGGGCTGCATCAATTAGGTACCCACGTTGTATTAACGTTTTAATACAACTCGGGTACCCAATTGATGCAGCCCACTGTACATCAGCCGGTAGGGATGTCAAATACGGTGTACCGCAGGGGAGTGTCTTGGGGCCTCCTCTATTTCCTCTATTGCTCTTATATATAAATGACTTGCCACGACAGACACGACAACCCATGGTACTATTTGCAGACGATAGTACAGCGATTGTTAAGTGTACCAATAAAGAAAACTACGAAAGGGAATTAATGACACGTTAGAAACAATTATAGACTGGTTCGATACAAATAACTTAATAATAAATCTAAAAAAGACAAAAGTAATGCACTTCTACCAAAGGATACGCGCTGATGATACTGTTACTTATAATTAGAGATCGGATATTCGGATGCATATTTACCTAAAGATAATTTTTAGCTATGAAAGTATTGAAGCGGCTTTATAAATTATTTGTAATATTTATTAAAAACCCCGGGATTCTTGATTTCATAACTATTCAGATGTGTTTTAATTTAAAATTAATGTTTAACCCGATACAAATATGTATATGTACTGGATGAGGGGTGGTTTGTATTAGTTAAAACAAAAAATAAACAAATTACTTACCTAAATTAAGACTTTTTCGATACAAAAGCGCATTCCATGTTAGCCAAAATCTCAACTTTAGGTGAATATGTATCCGAATATCCGATCTCTGGACTTATAATGGTCAAAAAGTGGATACAACTTGTGTAGCGACTAGGCATCCTGATTGACAACAATTTGACGTGGAAACCGCATGCCGATAACGTATGTAAGAAGTTAAATAAATCAGCCTACGTACTGTATAACCTATCACACAAAGTTAGCAATGATACACTTCTACTAGCTTATAATGGGCTGGTTGCGTCAGTCTTAAGATTTGGATTCATATGTTGGGGTAACTGTAGTGAGAGGGAGGAGATTTTTAAGGCCCAGAAACAGTGTATTGGATCTATCTCAAACCTTAAAAGCACAGACAGCTGTGAACCTGTGTTTCGGTCTCTGAGGATACTGACTTTCCATGTTTGTACATATTGGAGGTGGCAACTTTTGTAAAACCAACATAGACTTATTTCCGACACTTGCCAATATAAGAACACGTAATGGCCCCTTGAGATCCCAATACAAGAACTTGCTACATTTGGGTAATTACAAAACAGCAATGACAATGGGACCTGTCATTTATAATAAAATACCTCATAATTCTAAGGATTATTCAGTAAACATTTTTAAATCTAAGGTTACTGCACTAGTATTAGGCAAATATTATTACTCAGTGAAAGACTTTCTAAATGATATAAACTTATTCTGATTATGATTGTTATTAATTAATTACAAATTATGACTTATGTACCTGACTATAATATTAATTGACTTCACTTTAATTTCTGTTTTGTTTTGCTGACATTATTTAATTTGTATTAATAGTTTAATTTATGTACAGTGGGCTGCATCAATTGGGTACCTAATAATTTGCACGCCGAAAGGTAGACTGTAGCAGAGCTAATTAATTTATGTACTTACAACATCTTATACATGTACCTACATTCATCGAATATAAAGTTCTGATTCTGGGACCTGTTCAATGAGCCCAAACACGATACTTCTGCTGTTTATTAGTGAGTGACTTTGGTATCCTGGACATTCCAGGTGTTGCTCCAGCATCAGTTCAAGGTTACTTTGTTCGTCTAATATCATTGAAGTAATAAATAAATAATACCAAATTTCGACTTGATCAGACCCATGGAAGATGCTTAAAACCCTTAATCACCCAGAAAAGAGCTGATAATTATCAAACGGCTGAACCGATTTTGTGGAAACATGTCTCAGAACACTACCGACTAATTCACCTTTCAAACACAAAAACAAAATCAAAATCGGTTCATCGGTTCATCCGTTCGGGAGCTACGATGCCTCAGACAGACAGACAGACGCACACAGACACGTCAAACTTAAAACACCCCGTCGTTTTTGCATCTTTGTTCTATTCTATTTTAATTAAATGCCAAGTAAGGCTGATGTCGACTATTCTGCCAATGTCTTATAATGGGCGAACTGGAAACAACAAGAGTGCATCATAAAAACAAAAAAAAAACAACATCTGGAGACACTAGTAAAATTATTTGATTGATACAGTTCAACACAATGTATCTCAATGGGTGTGTAGAAATATCACCGTTTAAACTAGGATGAAAGGAGCATGAAGTTAACTGTCAATTGTTCATATTTTATTGTTTGTATTGGGGTTTCAAAATAGCCAGTTGTGTCCACAAACCATACAAAAATCACTTTTTTTTTTCTAATTCAATATTATTTATGCATACAAAGAAAGAAAAATGTGTTAATTGGCATTATATCTTTAAAAAATTACTTTAAAGCTAGTCAACTATTAGCTAATTTCTTTTTGATCATCAAATAATTATCATTTAGGTTATTAATGCATTGTTGCTAAATATACCTCTTTTTTTTTCTTAACAGCAGTCAAAGGTTTGAATTGAACCTGAAAACCAGCACTTAGCAACCTACAAGGGGGACCTAATCTTCTGGTATTATAGTTTCAATCAAATCAAATTATTTTATTTCATATAAACCTACATGGGCACTTGTGAAATGTCAGATGCTAAATGCACGGTACCAATTGGTCTTTACCGAAGAAGACCCGATTACACTGTTAATAGGTATAGGAGGACAGTATAGCCTATCAACAAGTACTAGGTACTTAAAAAAAACAAAATTGGTCTAAAAAATAATGTTCAGTTTGCAAGGCGTACAATGTTATTACACGCACAATGTTTTGTTTATGTACCTACTACTACTAGCTGCAATACTGGAGACAATAAATGTTTTTCTATTTAAGTAGTAATCCCTTGCATCAAATGGAATGACAGCTTACTTCACACATACTCTCACAAAGATACACTACGCATAGATATTCACACTCAAATCATACTCTCACTAATGTCCTTATTTTTAGTTGATATTTTAATTACCTAGTTTTGTTACTTATGCTGCACTATGGAAGAGCTGAGTCTCCTAACACAGGCATTGTTTCCTTAAAAGGAGGCTTAAAACACTAAATACTCTTTGTAAACTCAAGCATAAATAAAAGTGTATTTATTAATTCACTTAAAGTTTACACAGTTTGAATTTTATTGACTGCCCTAGAATCATTTTTACAGAATGATGTGTGCTAAATACTTTTAACATTTCATGAATTTAAGGCTCCTAATTCAATGAAACAGAATCCAGTGTTTTAGCAAATATTACAAAACTTTTGTAGTGAAATTGAAGCAGGAGAAATTTAATGTGGAATGTCTTATTTTGGACTTTATCAACTTATCTATGACTTATTTAACCTTCCTTCTAAAAAATTTGGTTGTTAAGCATTTTTATTATTATAAATTGTTCAGTTCTTAGGATATTGGGTAAATAGGGATGAAAATAACATGGCTATAGCAACAAGGCTTGTTATTTTAGACCAATACATTTAGTAACATAGAAGGCATTGAAATAATTGGTGGCCTCCAAAATACCTAAAATATGACCTAAATTATATTGAAATACTACGCAAAAAAAAATACAAAATTAATGACTGACACAATCCTCACCCTAACAACAGAAATTCAAAAGTAGAACATCACAAATCATAAAACGCACTAGGGGGGCAGAAAGCAGCCAATTCACCACTATAGGTTTTGATTACATTTCAAGGATATGATGTGTAAACATCGCATTATAACCAAAGTGCCGGCAATATCATACAATGAGTTACTCCTAAACAATGAATAGATATTTTTATGATTGATAAATTGTTAAAATAAAGCTTGTAAAGAGAATCTAACGCACAGAATATAACTTCACGGACCAAACACAAAATAACAGACACAAAAACAATTAATTTAGCGGCGACATTTAAAAGAAAAAAGTCACTACATTTACTTGTGTGATTTTCAAGATGTGTTAAATGCAATTTTTACAGTAAATTCATTTAAAATCATTTAAAAATCATAATATTTTGGTTCTCACCTGTTCTTCAGCCATCTTTGTTATTTTCTTGCATTTGAAATGACGTTTCGTTTCATCTAAGTTGTCTAATCAGAAAACATTTTTTATTTGTTATTTTGTTCAATATCAAATCTAAAAATAGCCTGGCTATTGAAATATTAAAAAAATGTTCATATTTAATAAGAATTTGCAAATTCTATGAAATACAATCTAGACATGTCTAAAAATGATTACTTTCTGTCTAAATACATAAGTAACGCTACACAAAATAATATAGTAAAGTTTGAAGTGTGTTGCAACTAAACGTTGCAGTATCCCGAAGAAAGTGTCGTTCATTACAATGCGTTCATTTTTGCATGTTCTTAATATTTTTTCATTGATTTAATTTCTCGTAATTTATCACGGACTAGCTGATAACGTTGTCCTGTCATAACTATGAATATTGAATTGGCATTGGTACAATATTAGAAAAGCTTATGGTCGTTAAGTTTTCTTAAATTGTCTAATGTGACGCACAATTTTCTTCATTTTAGGGTTCCGTAAATCAAAAGGTAAAAAAGAACCCTTATGAGATCACTTTCTTGTCCGTCTGTCTGTCTGTCTGTCCGTGTGTCACCACCGATTTTCTTAGGAACGGGTGGACCTAGCAACTTGAAATTTATACAAGATACTGGGTCTATAGCTATCAGGTGTATGAAAATAAAAAATTGGCGATTCTAGGTTAACCGTTAGTACCCTATAGGTTTTGGGTCGAAAACCTATATGGTAGTTCCCCTTTACCTAGAATTACGAAATTTGGCGAAAAGCAAGGTCTTACAGCACAAATAAAGGAACAATTCCAAAAAATTCAAAAGTTGAAAATTGAGGTAACACTGACTAACTGACAATTACAAACACAACAAAAACAGAATTAGCAGAATTGGTCCAGCCGTTCACGTGAGGCCGGCCGTGACCAAGGGAAATAGGTATTAATTTTTACAGAGATTTATACCAACAGGTTCACTTTCTTAAGGTGAACCTAGTCCACATTTTTTCCATACAAACTTCGGAAGTGTTTTACTCCACTGTCTGACATGGCACATCTAAATTAAAATATGATATCGTTTTGTCTCATCATTAATATTGTCTGTACGGAAACAGAATACTAAAATAAAAACCCATTAAAAAGTTAGGAGCCAACAAAGATTCGTTATTCTTGCTAATTTTACTTAACTTTAGGCGTGTTGTAATAAAAGAAGTGTAAAATCTCCAAAACCAAGTAGGTACCGACAAAGATCAACTATCGAAAAGTTCAATAAAGTTTATTGGTCATTGATTTATGCATTGGCTTTTTCATAAAACCCGATATTCCAAAGGACTTTTCTTAAATTTTTCGCGAATTTTATACTATAAATTATCCTGCATAACGTTATGCGTGTAGACTAGCGTCTAACTGCTCATCACTGATACTATCTCTGTCGGACACAAAGCCTGGTGAGACAGCGTGATTTTTAGCCAGGCCCACCAGTGAGTTGGAGCCCGCGACTAGGTTCCCCTTAAAACTTATTTAGCAGTTGATTTTTTTGGAAAGTTCCAGCTAACGGGTCTAAGAAAAAAAAAAAGTAGCTAGTAAAAAATAAAGTAAAATGCATCGACAACGCTGCTGCCCATTCTCTAGTAAGTCCCTTAGTCACCTTCTACGACACCCACGGGAAAAAATGTACACGGTCGCCACTCCAGAACCATTCGGCCCCATCGGCCATATGTTCTGCGAGCAATGTGCCCTGCCCACTGCCACTTAAGTTTGGCAAATTCTTCGGGCTATGTCGATTGGCTTGGTTCTCCTGCGGATCTCTTCATTCCTGATTCGATCACATACCCATTGCCCTTTGGGTGACTTTAAGCCTTCTGATAAAGCCCGTTGTGAGCGACATGGGCTGTACTGCAGTCTCTTCAACGGTGCCAGTAGGCTAATTCTCGTAATTTAAAACGTTCAAAATCTAGTCGCAGTCTCATCTCAGCGACAAACAAATGTCAAAAACTTGTCAAAAATGTATGGATACTCGAGGTATTTTTGACAGATCGAGACTGAGATCAGACTGTGAACATTATTACGAGAATTGCCCCTCAGATCTACTATCAGTACATCGAGGTGCTGAAGTGTCTTTATGAAAACGCCACTATGGCAGTCCGACTCCAGGACTAGACTTCGAAACCTATCCTTCTGCAGCGAGGTGTGAGACAGGGAGACGTTATCTCGACGTTATTATCGAATCGAATTCGGATCTTTTGGCACGTGGAAATAATTGGAACGTTGGCCGCCGTCTTGTCTTTTTCAATGCAATAGGGAATTACACCTATTTTTGAAAAGTGTGTTAGTTAGATTCTACAGTGCTAATAAACCACTAAAAAAACAAAATATTTTTATTTAATCCATCGGCATAATAATGCATTTAAATTTTACATTTTCAAATTTCGCGCGTAATTCGACGAAAACGCTGAACGCAGTGGACGCCTTATTGCTCTGTGAGTATGACGTCAGTTTGCTATATAAACAAATGCGCTGATATTTAATGAGATAATTGTTTATAATTTAAAAAATGAGTTATTTTTCTACTTATTTATTTATTTATTTATTTATTCACAAGGCAACTACAACAGGTAACAATCACATAATGTCACTAATTTACTACTATTTATTTACTTATCGTTGGTTTGCTGTTCCTGAATGCAAAATAATACTTATTATGAAAATTACTTTGGTTACGAAAATAATAAAAGTAGAAAGTTGCTCAGTTGTTAAGCCGCATGACGTAATAACATGGCGGATACTAAGTATTTCATATTTCAAAAACTGAAATCTTTGAATTGTATTTTAAAAATTTCGTTATTTCATGAACTATATAAAACTAACATTTTCCGCCTGCATTTTGCCTAAGCTATCTCAATAATAGATTTTTGGATATTTTCTCATATAGATTAAAATACCTTATTTCACAAAATGTCTAACAACAACAAACAACAACGATATTTTGGTGTTTGAATGACATTGACAGCGTACGTCATTCGAGCGCCAAAAGATCTTTGTTTAAATGAGAAGAACTCGTTCTGACTCTGTTTACCACTAAACTGTTGTTGCTGGCAGCAAAAACTCAGAAGACAAAACCTTATAGGCGAATGACGAATGATAATTGTAATTCCAAATATTACGAAATCGGAACAAAAGCATTAATTGTCAAATTTTTCTAGTAAGTTTGTCACCAATGCAGAAAAATGTAAGAAATTATTTTCGCTGATTATCTAAATTGAAGTATTCCGGGACCAAATTAATGAGGCCTACACAACAATGTTACGCACGACTATTTCAAGATTAAGGAAGGTGTGTGCAGTTGCCTTAATACCCCGCATCTTGCGAGGTGATCAGTGCAGTGCTGCAGGCAAGTTTATAATTAATTATTATGATATCCGTAAGCACTCGTTTCGCGCCAGAGCGATCGTTCGCAAGACTAGCTATGCGGTTTGAGTTCGCTGGCATTTATGGAAAAAAATAACAGCCTAACTATCGTGAGTCTTTAGGGTTCCGTCCCGGGGCGGTCCCAGGCTGGTCACGGGCGCCATGAATCCCCTAAGTGCTTACATTTTCGAGCTAGCTAGATCAAGTGAATTATAATTTCAACTACTTAGGCTGTTTGTCCACCTCCATCGTCAATGGGACGTCAACGAGAACTCTTTCAATTACATGGGTAACATTTTGTTTAGGAATTCGGGTATTCGAACCGAACGTAACGTTCCGGTGACGGCGATGTTTGTCCACCGTGACTGAACTCTGCGGTTCAGCATAATAAGCCTGGCGAACGGCACCGGTACGACGGCTGTGTGTAGATACGATCAAACCGTGTTTTCTATTGCCGGCGCATCGGGCCATCACAATATCGGGCCGAGTTCTAGCCGTTACACAGACAGACAACAGCCGACTCAACGAGTTTCGGGCCGGGGTTTGCCGCTCGGGTTTCAGACGCGTGGTAGACTCACGACCATGGGGTAAATCTATGTATCACTTCTTTGGCGTCGTCATCTTGTTATCGTAGACGTCCTGTTGACGGTGGCGATGAACAAACGGCGTTACATCATTTTATCGCGTCACGTCTGGTAGCTTATTTTTAAATGAAGGAGGAATATAATGGCTTTATTTTGAATAAATTGACATCCTAATGGTCGTTACATTCTTAAGGTCATTAACATTTATTGTATCTTTCATTTTGCTTCCTAGTTTCAATTAAGCAACCAAAATAAATGCAGTTTCTTACAATTTTTATAAATTTATTATTATTTGTTTTATAGTAATATATTAAGGTATACTACGCCTTGTTCAATTTAGCTGTAGTTTCAAACTTTTGTGAAATGAGGAAAAATGGCGGAAAAAGTCTGCGACGCACAGACAATACGTGAAATTTTAAATTCGAGCTCAAATATTTTAAACCTATTTATTTAATGTATATTTACAAGCATAAACTCATGGCTTTTTTCGCTATTTTTCAGTTTCTTCTGCTGTGATAAGGAAAGCCAACAAATCTACAAAATCTACAGAGGATGACAAAAAGGCCTCGACGGAAAAAAGTAATAAAGTTCCCAACTATACGTTCTCATCAGCGGGAGAGCTCAAGATAGATGAAACATTTAGAACAAACATATGTAAAGGCACAAGTCAGATTGTTAAAATAGCGAATGAAAATAATCAACCAACATCATCAGCTCCTCCACCATCATCAGCTCCTCCAACATTATCAGCTAGATTACCTCTCGCACATCGTGAAAGATGCCAGAGAATGATAGATCAAGCGTTTGGGAAAGCGGCCCATACGCAGTCCGATCGACAGATGAGTGAACAATATTTTTCCCATACCGTCAACCTTGAAGATACAAGGCGTGCGATACTTGAGTCCGAAAAAGCCAAATTGAAATTACAAGAACAGAAAATAAATATAGAAAACCCGGTACTACCTGATGATAGAACGCAGTACAGCATTTTCAAAATGTCTCGTGAACTTCATTTCAAGGACGATACCACTGATGATATCATAATTACGGATTCCCGTTCAGCTAGAGAACCCGACTTGGGTAAGAATTTTGAAAATATCAAGGGTACTGTAGAAGAAACTCCTCCAGTCGAAGAACCTAACTTATCTCAAGCAAAAGAAGATTTCGATAAGTGTGTTAACAATCCAGAAGGTATAGAAAAAAAGGCACTTTGTATTGACGATGCTGAGACAATCGAAGTAGTTAAAGATGAAAGAAAACCTGATCTGTATCAGAAAGCAACCTCAACTCACCCACCTCATATCCCTTGGTTTCTTAATGCTACCACTGCAAGAGAAGGTAAAGTAACTCTCGGCAAAGACCACGACTATGAGTGTCTTAACAATCGAGAAAGTATTGAAAGAAAGGCGCTTCGTTATGATGATGCTGGGACAATCAAATTGGCTAAAGATGAAAGAAAATATGATCTACATCAGGCCGCTACACCAACTGACCAACCATATATATCTCAGGTTCTTAATGCTACCACTGCAACAGAGCGGAAATTCAGTTTCGCTAATGATGGTGTCAATGTGTTTGTAAACAATCAAGAAAGTGTAGAAAAAAAGGCGCTTCGTGATGATGATGCTGAGACAATCAAATTGGTAAAAGATGAAAGAAAAGATGATCTACATCAGGATGCTACACCGAAGGACGAACCTCATTTATCTCAGGTTCTTCATGCTACCACTGCAAGAAAACCTAAATTAATTTTGGTTAAAGATGACGAAGATGACTATGAGGGTGTTTACAATCAAGAAAGTGTAGAAAAAAAGGCGCTTCGTGATGATGATACCGAGTCAATCAAATTGGTTAAAGATGAAAGAAAAAATTATCTCCATCAGGATGCTACACCGAAAGACGAACCTCATATATCTCAGGTTCTTCATGCTACCACTGCAAGAAAACCTAAATTAATTTTGACTAAATACTACGACGATGACTATGAGGGTGTTAACAGTCAAGAGAGTGTAGAAAAAAAGGCGCTTTGTGATGATGCTCAGACTATCAAATTGGTTAAATATGAAAGAAAACATGATCTAGATCAGGATGCTACACCGAAGGACGAACCTCATATATCTCAGGTTCTTCATGCTACCACTGCAAGAAAACCTAAATTAATTTTGGCTAAAGACGAAGACGACGACGATTATGCGTTTGTAAACAATCGAGAGAGTGTAGAAAAAAAGGCGCTTTGTGATGATGCTCAGACAATCAAATTGGTTAAAGATGAAAGAAAACATGATCTAGATCAGGATGCTACACCGAAGGACGAACCTCATATATCTCGGGTTCTTCATGCTACCACTGCAAAAAAACCTAAATTAATTTTGGTTAAGGACGAAGACGACGACGACTATGCGTTTGTAAATAATCGAGAGAGTGTAGAAAAAAAAGCGCTTTGTGATGATGCTCATACAATGAAATTGGTTAAAGATGAAAGAAAACATGATCTACATCAGGATGCTACACCGAAGGACGAACCTCATATATCTCAGGTTCTTCATGCTACCAGTGCAAAAAAACCTAAATTAATTTTGGCTAAAGACGAAGACGACGACGACTATGCGTTTGTAAACAATCGAGAGAGTGTAGAAAAAAAGCCGCTTTGTGATGATGCTCAGACTATCAAATTGGTTAAAGATGAAAGAAAACATGATCTACATCAGGATGCTACACCGAAGGACGAACCTCATATATCTCAGGTTCTTCATGCTACCACTGCAAAAAAACCTAAATTAATTTTGGCTAAGGACGAAGACGACGACGACTATGCGTTTGTAAACAATCGAGAGAGTGTAGAAAAAAAGGCGCTTTGTGATGATGCTCAGACAATGAAATTGGTTAAAGATGAAAGAAAACATGATCTAGATCAGGATGCTACACCGAAGGACGAACCTCATTTATCTCAGGTTCTTCATGCTACCACTGCAAAAAAACCTAAATTAATTTTGGCTAAGGACGAAGACGACGACGACTATGCGTTTGTAAACAATCGAGAGAGTGTAGAAAAAAAGGCGCTTTGTGATGATGCTCAGACAATCAAATTGGTTAAAGATGAAAGAAAACATGATCTAGATCAGGATGCTACACCGAAGGACGAACCTCATATATCTCGGGTTCTTCATGCTACCACTGCAAAAAAACCTAAATTAATTTTGGCTAAGGACGAAGACGACGACGACTATGCGTTTGTAAACAATCGAGAGAGTGTAGAAAAAAAGCCGCTTTGTGATGATGCTCAGACTATCAAATTGGTTAAAGATGAAAGAAAACATGATCTACATCAGGATGCTACACCGAAGGACGAACCTCATATATCTCAGGTTTTTCATGCTACCAGTGCAAAAAAACCTAAATTAATTTTGGCTAAGGACGAAGACGACGACGACTATGCGTTTGTAAACAATCGAGAGAGTGTAGAAAAAAAATCGCTTTGTGATGATGCTCAGACAATGAAATTGGTTAAAGATGAAAGAAAACATAATCTAGATCAGGATGCTACACCGAAGGACGAACCTCATATATCTCAGGATCTTCATACTACCACTGCAAGAACACCTAAATTTATTTTGGCTAAAGATGATGACGAAGACTATGAGGGTGTTAACAACCAACAAAGTATAAAAGCAACCAATAATCGTATATCAGAGGTTCTTAATGCAACCACTGCAAAAGTGGAGGAGGAAAAATTAACTCAAAAAATGGAAACCATCGAAGAAACTCCTATTGTTGAAGCACAGAAACCTAATAACGAAGGGTTTAATGTGACTCCGAAGGTTTTGGGAAACGAACCTACATTAAAATGTAAGACTATTGAAAACAACCCAGACCATTCTTCTAAAGCGAAGTTGCCTGGTGCCCTAGACGAACTATCCAAACGCTGTCTGAAATGCCCAATTGGACAGATAGATGAAATGTTGATAAATGAAATGGAAAAAATCGGCATGACTAGTAGAACTGCGCAGAAAGCTCCGTCTACTCCTATAGAAGACGATCTAGTCCGAATGGACGTATCAAATAAGCTTCTGAATAGTACCATTGAAGAGCAGGAAATCCAGTTGGAGAGCCCCGAACAGAAGAATAAAGAGAACATAAGAGCTACTAACTTGAGGACAACCGATGTAAAAGAACGAAATAAGGATCTAAGAAAATATAAAGAAATTGTCAAACTGACGGAAGAAGAGGCTCATGATATTTTATATCCAGATCATATTCGAGTACAATTAAAGCCACTAGCTTGCAAGTCGCAAGAATACAATCCTGCTGACGATTACAATAGTACTACAAAATTTGCAAGCCATTATGTGTATCCAACACATCGAGCACCAGAAATAAACAAACAAGAAAAAGAGGACACCGAACGAAATAGACGAGCACCTATATATAAGCAAAATGAAAAAGTATTTTCATCAGATAAATCATTACTTAAAGAACTTCAGTCAGAGGCACCAAACAGTTGTGCTTTTATAAATAATCAAAATGCAGAGCTCCGAGAACAGTCAATTGATGGTAATGTTTTAAGTGAAACTGCGCAGAATGCACAAACCGCGTCAACTGCCGCAGAAACAGAAAAGACTCCCGCTGAAGACAACAACGCTGAAAACACAAACGTAAAATCAGCTGACCCGCTAAATGATGCATCCGATAATATGAAACGGGACAAATTCCTAAAACCAGAAGGATTTAATAACCCGTCATATTACGCAACAATGAATGCATCAAAGTCTGTGGGGGACGAGAACCAAACAACAGCAGAGCAAAATAAAAACTCATTTAATTCGCGTCATTATGCTGCCGGAAACGTGTGGGGCCACTATCAAAACGGATCCGCTTCGAAATATCAAAACATGTATCAAAATTTCCCTAAAGAAACGGATGAAGTTGGACATCATGGCCAAACACCAATAAGTGAGTCCACAACGGAAGAGCAGACAGGGCTTGAAGGGGAGGGGCAAACTACAGCGAATAAAGTATTTACAAAAGTACCATATAACAATTTCAATTTGCCTGGCGGAAACTGGAATAAAGAAATGGAAGATTTATGTACTGATGTTAAGTTACCTCAACAATGCTCTAGCAAATTATGCTCGACAGAGAAATCGCAACCAAAACCAGAGGTAGTCTCTGAAAAGGCCAGTTTACCAGAAGAAATACTCGAGCAACACAGATTAGATCCTTACTACGTGTTGACATGCAACGAAACCTGTCCGATCTCACCAGGAACTGTGTCTGCTATTCATAATAGTGATTTTGTTGATACCACTGAGACTTTGTATATGAAGAAAAATATTTGCGAGTCTATACGACCTAAACCGCAACCGATTGCGAGATGCGCGACCAAGTCGTCAGCCACACAAGCACAGCCCAAAGATCTAAAATTGGGAACCGAGCCCGAAACTATGCCCAATATCAAATTTACCAGCATACCGGACGCAATAGGAAGAAGTATTCCTGAGCTCGGTGAGCAGATGACCCTATCAGAGCTTCTGAGGAAAACGAGGGAAAGAAATCGACTCTCGTACAGTGTAGCCAAGTCAGGGCTTGACGTGCAAGCGGCAGGGAAAAGCATCACAAAGTCTCCTCGCTGCTTGCCCCCCAGGTCACCGCAAAGCGATCCTATACCACCGCCCAGCTTCGGGCTGCCTAAGCTGAAGAGAAGGCCGCCTGTCTGTAAGCCGCAGAAGAAGCCATCAAACAAATGTTCTTGTGCCACGTATGAAGAAAATTCTCCAGAAATGCCTTTCGAGTTGAACGAAGCTGACGTCTGCGCTGTAAGGTCAAAGGTAAATTTGACTGAGGAGGTAATTGATCGTCTTCAGAATATGGGCATGATTTTGGGTAGAGTTTTGCGACAGTCGAAATCTAATATCGAAACGTTGCTGGCTAAAGATTACGAGCCATGGACACCGATTCCGTCTTGGAAAATTCCTCCGAAAACTGACAAGCAGTGGCGTGCGGCGTCGCCATGTGTCAAAGGCTGCCCGATTTATCCCAAGGCCCGTGCGAGTATGAAACGCGATCCACCCTGCGATGAGCAGCAGCAGCCATGTGGCGGATTCCCTAAAAGAAGATCCTTCTCTATGTTGGATTGCTTCACAGTAATCCTGGGAGAGAATAAAGTATACGATCTTGGTGACTTCTGACCTAGTGAAACTGACAGACTGTTTTTGTAATCAGCGAAAATAAATTGTACATCCCCATTTACTGTTTTATTGTATTTCTGAACTGACTAGGCCCACCGGGTAACGGAGACTGTGGGTGAGGTGGTCCCGCACCGTGCAGCTGCCTTAGCCACAGTCTTGTTCAAAGGTAGACCAGTTAGTTACCTAACACTACAAATAAATTACATCTACAGAATAATGAAACTACAAGACGACTCTTACATCCGGTTTCAGATTAGGAATTTGAAGTTTTGAACTTGTCTCTACTCATAACTTTGGCATTACACTTATGGAGACTCTTTCGTTCGCAAAATAAAAACTTTACATTTATTACATTTTTCAGTAAATAAATTTATTATAGACGCTAAGGGCTGATTTTTGAAAAGTCACAAGTCAAAGTCAAAACGTTTATTGCGAACTAAGTGTACAGTGTTGATGTTAGGTATCTGATGTTAGTAGTAGGTACTTATGACTTAGCAGCCTTTTACAAGCATTGCAGTTTTATCATTCGCCTGCCCTTATCATCCTTATTAGCATGCATTAAAGATTATTATTAAATTATTATTTTCTTTTATATTATAGATTATAGTTAAGACTAGATTAACTTTTTTTTGGGGTTTTGGCTTCGCACGGTTTGTGCATCTACCCAGTGTCAATTAATTTTTCTTTTCGATCAAGTAAAAGGCCCGATATCGGGCACGAAGTTACGAAACAGTTATAGTCGACTTTAGTTAGTCAAATCAAAGTTATTGTAAAGCGGTAGTAACTTTACAACAACCTAGTAGCAGTTTTTGGGGGGATCACGAAAAGTCCACGTTAGTCACTTATTTTTTCACCTGCACTACACTTGTGCACTCACACGTAACTAAATTGAATAATTCACGACCAAAATTAAACAATTTAATTCGCTATTTCACTAAATTTCATGAAAATGAAAATTCGTGCGACATGTTCCAACGCGATCCCGCCAAAAACACAGATTAACTTAACTGAGGAATAAATACGTCGGTTTGACAGCAGATTTACTCTTCAGACATAAGTTAGTAATTTATTTTTAAAAGCACCTAGCATTTATCAATTTCTCAAATTCAAATTTGTATTTACTCGATTCTAGGCCTTCACTACACATCCTGGAGAACTAATACGTCAAATTACAAGTCTAGATCTACTATGTTTAAAAACATTTATTTTCTAATTGATTATGCACTAAATAACCATTGCTTTCCACATTTGTTATCAACTTGAGTGGAATTACAGGAAAATGGTACCGAAATACTATTTTGTGACTAACAAAAACCCGCATGAGTACTTACGTAGGTACCTACACAAGTTTAGTTAGATAACAGCTGATCTATTCTGTAAAAATGTCAGCGTAAGCCGATGTTCAAATGGACGTAAAAATATTGCGGCGGGATTTTATTGTGCACTGTATTCTCTACTCTCTGTGTTAAACTGAACCTTTTTTTTTTTGGGTGGGAAATCATCAAATAACTTCTCGCGCTCTGGGTGGAGCGGGAGGGCGTGTCAGACTTTTACTGACTAAAACCCACCCGTGTTCCCTCAGTTGCCTGTGTGCCAGGTGCCGCGGTAACTCTTTCGAACAACCTGCACCCCTGGCAGGCATCGACCCTTGCGGACCCCACCAGTTGGTGCTGACATCTCTTTGAGGCGCGGTTGGAAGACAACGCGCCGTCGACCCGGGCTTGGTCCTTGCTGGACAGCGAGCTACCCATTACTCACCGTCCGCAAGCCCGCGCCTAAGGTGGCCGGGAATCGGCCTAGGATTCCCGACGCTCAGGGCGTCTCCCGCTGCGCCTACGGCCGTGAGGGCGCATATACTGCCTCTCCCTCACGTGCGCCGCCTCCCTCTTCGCGAGCATTACTGCTTCGCAGAAGGAGGTGACGGCTAACCATTCACTCTCGCTCCGTACCATGGCCTGCACCAGGGCCGGACGCGCGAGATCGCCGCCGCCGCGCCGATCGCTTCCACGAGGACACGGCGGTGCTCCACTCAAGCCGGGGAGACCTCCACCGTATGCTCCATCGTGTCCTCAAGGCGGCCTTCGCAATGGAAACACCCGGGCGTTTCCTCCCGCATTATGCGAAACAGGAACCTCCCGAAACAACCGTGTCCGGTGAGGACCTGCGTCAGGCGGAAGGTGAGGACGCCATGCTGCCTCTCAAGCTACTACTCAAAGAGGGGACTTACCGCCGCTATCGTGGCGTGCCCATTGAACTGAACATTGAGAATGCAATAGAGTGCATACTACGCACGCACTTGCCTTTATAGATACATATTCTTCTGTTTCTTTCTTCTTGTCTGTTTATATGTGTGTGCAATATATTCTCGCAATATCTTCTCGTCGCAAATACCGCAGTGTCTCAAGACGAAAGTCTTTGACCGGTGTGTGTTGCCAGCGATGACCTATGGTACAGAAACGTGGTCGCTTACAATGGGCCTTAACAGAAGGCTTAAAGTCACCCAAAGGGCAATGGAGAGGACTATGCTCGGAGTTTCCCTACGCGATCGCATCAGAAATTAAGAGATCCGCAGGAGAACGAAGGCAACCGACATAGCCCGAAGAATTGCCAAAATTAAGTGGCAGTGGACAGGGCACATTGCTCGCAGAACAGATGGCCGATGGGGCCGAAAGGTTCTGGAGTGGCGACCACGTACCGGAAGACGTAGAGTGGGAAGGCCTCCCACAAGGTGGACCGATGACCTTGTGAAGGCCGCGGGACTCCGCTGGATGTGGGAAGCACAAGACCGGTCGAAGTGGAGGAGCTTGGGGGAGGCACATGGCCAGCAGTGGACGTCTTTCGGCTGAACTGATGATAATATAGCTATGTGTGTGCATGAATGTTTAAATCCATCTTCCTACTGATATTATATATGTGAAAGTTCGTTAGGATGGATGAATGTTTATTAGGTACTCTTTCACGCAAAAACGACTGAACCGATTTGGATTAACACACCGGTAGTACGTTGCCACGGGATAGTTTCCGAACGCAACGCAGTTGGCGGAACCGCTGGCAAAATATAGTAAATAAATATAATCTGCTGTTCGAATTTCAACTCTCGGCGCTAATATAATATAATCAGTGCGTTGAAGATATAATGCGCTAAAGAACTCGCCGCGATATTTTTACGTCCGCATGAACATCGACTAAAAAGTAAGGTGACGTGATCTGTCATTCCACGATGCTAGGGATTGAATCAAATGTCAGCTCATTTCAAGCTCACTTCACAGAGTTTTCACGGTGAGGTTTTTACGGCTTGCTCCGGCAGATAACACAGTGTTTATAGAGCATGCAGGCAGGCGGTTTACTGTGTGTTTTTATTTAATTTAATCACCACTGCTCTCAAAACGGTGAAGGTAAACATCATGAGGAAACTGGCAGTCTTCGAACAAAAAAAATCGAAGACAAGTAACATTTACCAACTCGCACTTACACGCAGCGAGGACCCGTGTTTGCCGACATTTTTTCCATGCAAACTTCGGGAGTGTGTTACTCCACTTTGATAGATTTTCAACTTTATAACATTAGCGTAAGGTACATGTTCAATTGGGAAAATTTGACAGTTTGGGGTAACTTGATGTGCTGGGCGTCTGTACCTACATCAAAAATTTTAATATTTTTTTTTGTCTCATTATTAATATTGTCTGTACGGAAACAGAATACTAAAATAAAAAGCCATTAAAAAGTTAAGAGCCATCAAAGATTACAAAAGAAAGAAAGAAATTACATTTATTTATATCACAGACTAAAAAAGTTTTTCTTGCTACCTATGTGTAATTTAAGTAACAAAAGCATTGTAAAATCTCCAAAACCAAGTCGGTACCGACAAAGCTCAAATATCGAAAAGTACAATAAACCATACTGGTAATTAATTGATTTATGCAGTGGTTTTTTCATAAAACTCGATCTTCCGAAGGATGCCTAATTTACTATAAATGATCCTGCATCTCACCCATTAACCCATAGTGACTACATGTCATAGATAAGCAGATATATTGTTATTATATGGTTATTACTAAGTTATATTAAGTAGGTATTTTAGGTAGGTATTACAAATTATAGATTAACGTGTAGACTAGCATGTAAATGCTTATCACTGATACTACATCTGTCGGACACGATGCCTGGTAACGCAGCGTGCTTTTTAGCCAAGCCCACCCATGAATTCGAGTCCGCGACATAAAAAAGACTAGATAAGAAAGGCTGATTATATGCATGCTATGCTTTTGTACAATTTTACATAGTAGTTACACCCACATGTCACAAGTCATGATTATGTCATACCTGACGAGCCTATTGCCAACAACCGGGCTGTTACTGCGATACTTCTGATGGATAAACCCAATTAACGCACTGTTCTTCCTGTGAATTGACCTCAAGTTCAGTAGTAACGCTTGTGAACACTAAACCAACGAGACAATCAATAAAGCTAGGGTTTCCTAGTAAAGCGCTCTAGGGCGCAAATAGACGGAGGCCTGCCACGCGCACGCTCTCATTACAACTTATCAAAATCAAAAATCATGTAATCAAACTCGCTTGATGAGCAGAGATCGGATATTCGGATGCATATTTACCTTAAGATAATTTTTAGCTATGAAAGTATGTAAGCGGCTTTATAAATTATTGGTAATATTTACTAAAAACCCCGGGATTCTTGGATTGCATAACTATTCAGATGTGTATTCATTTAAAATTAATGTTTAATCCGATACAAATATGTGTATGTACTGGAGGAGGGGTGGTTTGTATTATTTAAAACAAAAAAACTTTTTCCAAAAATAAACAATCGACTTCCAAAAAAACACTACAAAGTGAAAAATAACTTTAATTTCGGAAGTCGGTGACTTTTTGACTCTTTGTCATTTTTTAATAGAAAGAGTTCGGAACATGGTTTTGAAAAATAAAAACATTTGATCTGTGTTATAGTTAATTCCAAAGAGTTTGGATTCAAAATATGATTATTAGTGCTATAACTAAAATATTATCTATTGCAGTGATGACAAAGGTTAAAATTGCATAGATCTCCGACCCGTGTTGACACAGCTTGCTTAATATTTAAAACGTCCTAATGCACTGTAAAGGGGGGAAATCTTTGTTATTTTGACGGTTTCAAACGATTGATCGTCAATGTCGACTGTACCTACTATGTTAAATATTGTACTTAAAACATTTAAATGAGTAACGGTGGAGTTTCTTGCCCATTCTTCTCCATACGAAACTACATTTTGGAAGGGGCGACTAGAATCAAATCTATTTTAATGTAAATGTTGACGTTCAAAAGTGCCTTTTTATTTATTTATTAAAACTTAATGCACAAGTAAAAAATACTGTACAAAGGCGGACTTAATGCCTGATGCATTTTCTACCAGTCAACCTTGGGGTGATGCAGAGAGAAAACATGGCAGGTGCAATATAAGGGATAGGTTTCTGGAAAAATAATATATTATATGCTAATACAAGATGCCTTATGTGCCTATTTGAAATAAATGCTTTGACTTACCGGTTTCCTTCCGCGAGGTTTTAACCACTGGTACCTACTGGCCATCACGATATCAATTTAAAAAACATCAATTTTCATTTCCAGTGCTAAAGAAAGCTTCGCCGATACTCAGTAGAGGCTTCTTCAAAACAGAATGGACGAAGCCTAAGTTCGTCAACAAGCCATACACGACCTCGAGAGAAGACACTGCTGACTTCGACGGCTTAGGCAACGTGGAAGAAGAAAAACAACCCTACATCAAGAAGGCTGAAGAATTTGTTTCTGAGAAGGCGTCTCTCAAATTCCCTAGCGCCCCTTGCTCTGATCTACCCGTCCCAAATTGTTGTCATATGATTAAACGCGTGCAGCCGAACGTTGGCCCTTTGAATTTGGAACGTTTTACGATCCCGCCAATGGTGTCCCTAGCACATGTTTATGTCAGATACTACACAACATACAATAAACGAGAAGTATTTTGGAGACCAAGAGCGAGGATCCCCGATGAGCAGGAAGTATTAAAAAAATTGATGAATCCTGCCACGAGACAAGAAGCTGAGATGGAGATTAAATATTTATTTTTGAAGTATGGCACCAATGAGAATTTGAAAAAAAAAAACTTCGATCCGAACCAAAACCGCCACAATGTGCCCCCACGGCCCCCTCCATACCAGAAGTCCGCGATCTCAGAGTTTTGATTAAGTCACTTATTAAGATTTTTTAATTCAAAATGTAACGTGAAAATAGATTATTCGCTATTTTTTACTATATTTTAATTCAAAATGTTACGTGAATATTTTTTGAATAAACTGCCATTGTGTAAGCTTTTGGTTTCTTAATATCGTTCATCGATGAAAATGTCGTGAGGAAACTTTGAGTATGAATTTGAATAGCTTTAAGAGTATGGGAAGACCAAAGAAACGATGGATGGACTGTGTGAATGATGATATGGTTAGAAATGGTGTGACTACGGAGATGACGACTAATACAGAAGTCTGGAAGAAAATATATGTTGCGCTGACTGCAAATAAATTGGGACACGAGCAGGAAGAATGATGATGATCTAACATCACGCTTGTATTTCCCCAAGAGTTAGGCATCAATAGTACACCCAAATTTCGCCAGTAATGTTTAAATACCATGTAATAGGAGGGTGACCCTATTGCCATCCACTGACTGGTGCTACAGAGACATTTCTGATGAAATTAGCCAATAACACTTTGCCCGGCTTAGGAATTGAACCTCTCGGCAGTAGCTCGACTACTAGATTATTTAATAATTATGTAAGCAGAATGAGAATCTGCTGGATGTGGGAAGCACAAGACCGGTCGAAGTGGAGGAGCTTGGAGGAGGCCTATGTCCAGCAGTGGACGTCTTTCGGCTGAAATGATGATGATGATGATTTACGCAGTTACACGCTGATTGTACGTTTGTGATGCAACTACGAATCAAACTCATAAGCCCTTCTACATAAAACTGTTCACAATCACTATACACATCTAACCATGCAATGTCCCTGGGCCTCAGTCTGCTATTACAATAGTGTCAAAATGGTCTATCATTGATTTCATAATTGTTGATTTTGACAAGTTTGGTAATCTACTAATAAAATTGCGTCATTATGACTTTCCAATGGTCAGCCACTGACACTCCATTGAAAGAAATGGCATTTATTGGTAATCTCGTATATCATGACAAATGAATGACTGACTTAATTTACGAACTTCCTACTACTTTAGATTGCTTTTATCACTAATAAATAATATTTAAAAATATATATAAATGAAATCTGGCATAAATAAATATTCAGTAGTTTTTCGAAAATCATTTCTACTAACGAGTTTTATAATAATGGCAATACGAAAATGCCAATATGACACAATTCTATTACGAGACCATTGACCGACCAATGATCGACCATTATGAATTTAGCAGATTACGAACTTTTAGCAAAATGACAAATGAATGACAATGATGAATTTATAAAAATAGCAGACTTGGGCCCCTGGCTGATTCCCGGCCACCGTAGGCGCGGGCTTGCGGACGGCGAGTAAGGGTAGCTCGCTGTCCGGTAAGGACCAAGCCCGGGTCGACAGCATGTTGTGTTCCACGCGCGCCTCAAAGAGATGTCAGCACCAACTGGTGGGGTCCGCAACGGCCGATGCCTGCTAGGGGTGCGGGTTGTTCGAAAGAGATTCCGTGGCCCCTGTCACACAGGCAACTGAGGGGTTGCAACGTGCCACCGTCATTTTCCGCCCTGTCAGTGTGACCTTACACTCTTCATCATCGTTCTCCAGCCCTTATGATGCCTTAGTTATGGTCGGCGCAACATGTCTATTTCATCCACTCTACACTCTATCAGTCGTCATCTCCGTAGTCAGACCCTGTCTAACCATATCATCATTCACACAGTCCATCCATCGTTTCTTTGGTCTCCCCCTACACTTATAGTCATCGACATTCATACTGAAAACTTTCCTCACGACATTTTCCTCATTCTTCCGTATCACATGCCCATGCATTGACAACCGATTTCCACACAACTTTAATGACCTTACTTACACTATAATGATTAATGACCGAATCATAATGTAACAACAAAAGGAAAATTATTACAAATTGCAGTTTCCTCGTCCTATGGAGCCGGTGAATCCCAAGCGTAATGAATATGTAAACTACATTCTTCACAGTTATTTTACCTCGGGCTGTAGCAACCCAATAGCAGCCTTATCGTGACGAGAATAAAGATCACTGTGATATTGACAGACTTGTAAGTGGCAGCAACACAAAAGCAACCTTATTGTAACGAGAACAAAGATCACTTTGATGTTGACAGTGACGTAAAATCAGAGGTAACATGTGTTATCGGATTGTAGTTGTAAGGGTACCGTTTATGGTAGTGAAGTGATGAATGTCAACCCGCACGATTGCCCAGGGTTGGCACTTAGCCAATTGTAAACAAAAAATAAGTACCGAAGGTATCGCTTATTGGTGGGTAAATACATAAGTACTTGAGGGGCAAGTGGTTAAATAATAACAGCCACATGGGCCAATCTTAAGCTACCTTAAAAGAAAAGAAAAAAAAAAGTGGATTAATAACGTACTATCGAGGCTAACGCCAAAACTACCAAAGCAAAATTAATAAAATTTATTAGAGACCACCCCTAAAGCATATCCGAACCACTAAAAAAGAAAATTCGAAATCCATCCACAAATGACGGATATATCGCGGAACAAACATACAAAAAAAAACGTACAGACGAATTGAGAATTTCCTCCTTTTTTAAGTCGGTTAAAAATCAGCCATTAGTAAGGTTCGGTTAAATAATAATTTAATGAATAAGAGAGAAGCGACAGGCAATCCCCCAAATTTTCTTTCTCATGAAAAAGTCATTCAATGGGATTAGATTAACTTATTAACTTATTAGGCTGTTAGAGGGTTGTATTTTTTTTTTGATGTTGGCCAATCATCAAATAACTTCTCCCGCTCTCGTGACTAACTAAAACTCACCCGTGTTCCCTCAGTTGCCTGTGTGCCAGGAGCCACGGTATCTCTTTCAAACAACCGGCACCCCTGGCAGGCATCGGCCCTTGCGGACCCCACCAGTTGGTGCTGACATCTCTTTGAGGCGCCCGTGGAACACAACGCGCCATCGACCCGGGCTTGGTCCTTACCGGATAGCGAGCTACCGATTACTCACCGTCCGCAAGCCCGCGCCTACGGTGGCCTGGGATTCCCGACGCCCAGGGCGTCTCCTGCGGTGACTATAGAGCCGTGAAAGCGCATTACTGCCTCTCCTCATCTCACGTGCACCGCCTCCCTCTTCACGAGCATTACTGCTCCGCAGAAGGAGGTGACGGCTACCCATGCACTCTCGCTCCGTACCATGGCCTGGACCAGGGCTGGACGCAAGAGATCGCCGCCGCCGACCGCCTCTATGAGGACACGGCGGTGCTCCGCCCAAGCCGGGCAGATCTCCACCGTGTCCTCAGGGCGATCTACGCAGTGGAAACAACCGGGTGTTTCCTCCCGCCTTATGCGAAACAGGAACCTCCCGAAATAGCCGTGTCCGGTGAGGACCTGCGTCAGGCGGAAGCTGAGGACGTCGTGGCGCCTCTCAATCTACTCCTCAAAGAGGGGACTTACCGCCATAATTGTGGCGTGCCCAGAGGGTTGTATTGATTATAATTTTGTGAAGCCATATTTTATGTTACGGTCTCAAATCCTATTAAAATCAATATACAACCTAAAACTAGCCTGTAAACTGCAGTAAACGTAAGAAAATTTTAATTTAGCGAGTCAACTTAGTGAGGGCATAGTTTGTTAATTGATAGTAAAGATCATCTTCATTATTACAGCCGAAAGACGTCTGGACATAAGCCTCCCCTAAGCTCCGCCACTTCGACCGGTTCTGTGGTTCCCGCATCCAGCGGACTCCTGCGGCCTTCACAAGGTCATCGGTTCACCTTTACGTCTTCCGGTACGCGGTCGCCACTCCAGAACTTTTCAGCCCTATCGGCCATCTGTTCTGCGAGCAATGTGCACTGCCCACTGCCACTTAAGTTTGGCAATTGTTCTTTGATAGTAGGTAATAAAGAAGTCAGTAGGCAGCCCTAGGCTAGACTGAGGTCATAGACTCGGCAATAAAAACTTAATTATACCGTTAATCTAATAAGAGGTCGGGCAGAATTTTAAGATACCTAATCTATGCATGAACATCAGCTATAATTGATTAGAAATCAATCAAGCATGTTTTCCTCTTACATAATTACTTTAGATGATTGAATCTGTTTGATCTACCTATTCATACTAAATCCTATCTTAACCTACTAATTAAATATAATAATATTTTTTTTTATTTATTTCAAAAAAGTGTGGTACAGTCTGTTACAATAAAATAATTTTTAAAATTTAGGGTTAAGTCGAATAGAAATAGAGTAACATACTTGAATCAGGCATCCTAGCTAGGTTACATAGTAACCTGTATTAAGGTTCGCCAGCCCAGGTTCCCACAGGGGTACAAACATTTTAATAGACTGCTTAGAACTATAAGGTACAAACGTATTTAACTTATACTAAACTAAAAGTGTTAGTACGTGTGTGTGTTTTATGATGTAGGTGTGTGTGTGTGTGTTTTGTAATGTAGCTGTGTATGTCTGTGTTCTGTGATATAGGTGTGGTGTATGTGTAAACTGAAGTGACAGAGGTTGAGTTTAGATATGGAGTATTAGAGAAGTCATTAAGATTGTGAAGTGAGCAGATATTCAGTGTCGTCGTAGTTTAAAGTGGTTAAAAAGTCAGTTATCTGTTTTTTACACATTTCGTAAGAGGATTGATGTAAAGGTATAGTTTTGTTAATTCTGTTGTATAAAAATATACCTACAACGAGTAACATAATTAACGCAAAGCTTTTAACTCAATACTCTAATTGGGGTGTATGAGACACCCCAATTAGAGTATTGAGTTAAAAGCATAATACGATGACCAAAACTATGATATTATTAAGAAAAACGTGTCAACCCAAGCCTTACTTTATGCATTTAAAATTGAGTCTTATTTCTACTAAACAAAAGATTGAATTTTCTTTGGCTCAATCAGTGGTAGGTAGGGCAAAATACATAAATAAAAAAAAATATACTTATATTAAAAGTTACTGAAATCGATTCAGTAGTCAATTAGGAACAAACTACTTTCGGGTCTTGCGTCCAGTCTGTTACACCTTGTATAAATGTGAAAATTTGTCAGGATGGTTATCTGAATGGATGGATGTTAAAAACGACAGAACGGATGTAGATGAAACTTGACCCACAGATACATTATAAGCACATGAGATACTTTTTATCCCGGTAGTCATAGTCATAGTCATTTATTCACTAACAATAATTTGTATCTGAATTTACATTTTAACATTACATTAAAATTACTTAAATTAAAATTAAAAATTAAATTACACACAATACAGAAGCAAACAATCTTGATATTACAAAAATTCCAATTAATAATGCTGCCAGTCTTCTGGGCACGTTTCCTGATGACAGCGATGCGGAGGAATACTTCGACGCCTAAGTGTTCTTTTGTTTTTCCAATTAGGTAGTTATGTCATATAATAATTCTAAATACTTAATACAATAATCAAAATTTTCGAGGTATATTCGTGTACATAACACGAATATACCTCGAAACTTTTGTCATTGTTAAAGAATAGCAGTTAATACATATAATTGATCCTCACTTAATAATTCGAAGTTTTATTTATTTTCTCTCACAAATTTCGAACCATTTGATATTTCAAACACTCGATAATTCGTAATATTTTAAGAGTCCCTCGAGTTTCGAATTAACGAGAGTCGACTGTACTTTAGATAAGCAAGCAATCCCCACTATACGGCCATCGCACTAAATATTCAGAGTACGTTTTCCCAGACGTAAAAATATTGCGGCGGAATTTTATCGCGCACTCGATTTTCAAATCTCGGTGTTGAACCGAGCATTGAGAATCCGACAGAATACATCCTAGCGCGTCAAAAAAGCACACTGTTCGATATTGAACTCTCAGCGGTGAGCAGTGCGTTGAAGATCTAAGTCGTGATCTCGTTCGTGTGTAGGTACTATCCCAAACTGTCAAATTTTCCCAATTGAATATGAATCTTATTCTTTTGTAATAAAGTTGAAAAACTATCAAATAATTTAACAGATTCGGGTAACTGATGTGCTGGGATTTGAAAACGTATCTGCATTGAAATTACGAATCTATTTTTTTTTTTTGGGTGGGATATCATCGAATACTTAACTTCTCCCGCTCTGGGTGGAGCAGGAGGGCGTGTCAGACTTTTACTGACTAAAACCCACCCGTGTTCCCTCAGTTGCCTGTGTGCCAGGGGCCGCGGTATCTCTTTCGGATAACCCGCACCCCTGGCAGACATCGGTTCTTGCGGACCCCACCAGTTGGCGCTGACATCTGTTTGAGATGCGCGTGGAACACAACGCGCCGTCGACCCGGGCTTGGTCCTTACCGGACAGCGAGCTACCCATTACTCGCCGTCCGCAAGCCCGCGCCTACGGTGGCCGGGAATCAGCCTGGGATTCCCGACGCCCATGGCGATGTTACGAATCTATCGCGCTATTCTCAAAGTAAACACTCTCAAAGGGACGCTCAGGTAACCCCCGCCGATACTGAAGCCTTGAACTCAAGACTGGTTTGCACACTCACAGTTCAAGTTACTGAGTTCATTTATTTACCTGTAAGTAGGTACTGGCGCAGCCACGTAGTGACCCTGCCTTATTGTCCTTGCTCTTGAAAAGTCAGGGGAATTCATTGTAGCGTAGCAAATTGACTACGAACTTCTTTTTTACACGCTTTATATTAGCTTCACTTGTATGTTTGTTTGTTTGTTTGTATGTAACCGACTCCTTTGAGCGCGATTTTGACCCACTTTAAACGGTCAGATTTCATTGAAACTTTGTAAACTTGTCGAGGACCGATGACAATTCAATAATTTAAAAAAAAAATGAGAAAAAAAATCGTTTTTGTAGTTAGCAGAACTAAAAAATAGAAAATAAATAATAGTTAAGAAACCAAAAAACACGCTTTAAAAACCAAACTAAAAAAGGAGAAAATAATTTAATTCAATTAAAAAGCGTGGGGTGCTTGACATTAATTGATTATAAAAATACCTCAAAAACCACCCCACGCTTTTTAATTGAATTAAATCATTTTCTCCTTTTTTAGTTTGGTTTTTAAAGCGTGTTTTAGTGTGTGTGTTTTTTTTAAACTATTATTTATTTATTTTTGTTCTCTCCCAGGTCAACCAAAGAGGTTGTCGGCAGCTCAACCGGACTTGCCTGTGGTAGCCTTAATAAATTAAGGCTTCCAGATAGAAAACTAAAGCGACTGATCGCTAAGGGCACCCACTGTGAGGTATGGACTCGGAAGCAACTCTTATTTCATGCAAAAATTCAATCACCCCTCCCAATCAAAACGAAACAGGTGTATAATCTGTTATTTGAAAGTAAATTTCTAGGCATAATTGAGCAAAATCTGTGTTAAAAGACTCTGAACTATGATTCAAAATATATATACCTATAAGTACCTTTGTAAATAAAAATACTAATTGTTAATCCCAACACGTTTGCAATGTTTTTTTCCTCTTTGATTCACCCCCTGCTATTGCGAGTGACGAGTTAACGTACGTCAATGCCTTAATGTAAACAACTAGTCCACATTTTTTCCATACAAACTTTGGGAGTGTTTTACTCCACTGTCTGACATGGCACATCCAAAGTAAAATATGATATCGTTTTGTCTCATTATTAATATTGTCTGTACGGAAACAGAATACTAAAATAAAAATCCATTAAAAAGTTAGGAGCCAACAAAGATTCGTTTTTCTTGCTAATTTTACTTAACTTTGAGCGTGTTTAAGTAATAAAAGAAGTGTAAAATCTCCAAAACCAAGTCGATACCGACAAAGTTCAATTATCGAAAAGTTCTTTATAAACTTTATTGGTCATTGATTTATGCATTGGCTTTTTCATAAAACCCGATCTTCCAAAGGACTTTTCTTAATTTTTTCGCCAATTTTTTACTATAAATGATCCTGCATCTCACTCAATAACGTTGTGCGTGTAGGCTAGCGTCTAACTGCTCATCACTGATACTATCTCTGTCGGACACGAAGTCTGGTGAGACAGCGTGATTTTTAGCCAGGCCCACCAGTGAGTTCGAGCCCGCGACTAGGTTCCGGTTAAGCACGAATTTATGTATCTATTAAGCATACATATATAATCAGCCGATAACGTCCCGACTACTGGGACTGGGACACAGATCTCCTCTCTGTGAGAGGGAATGGGCTGTACCTAATCCACCACGCAGGCCCAGTTCGGGTTGGCTGGTAGGTACTATTATTACCTACAATGATTTTACATAGGTAACGTCATACAAAACGCATGTGACTTAAAGAGTGATGAATACAAAAAGTTAGTGAATGGAGAGGGAGAGGAATGCCTAAGAAAAGATTAAATTAAAATTTTAAATTAAAATTTAATTTAATTAAAGGAGGACGGGCAAAAATGTATGGAAGCCTGCCTTGGAACCAATAACAACATGCGATATACCATTGGAAAGGTCTTTTTATGTACTTCAACTATTGTTACGGCGGGAAGTCCCAAATCGCTGTGTAGATGATGTTATGGCGCAATAAAGCTAGACTTTATTCACAGAAATGTAATTTCCCGCTTATGGTTGACCAGGTGTTCATAAGCCTAGTACAAATACAAAGGAGAGAAAAAGGTGTTTAGAAATGCATTTATTTAAATAACTATATCCTTATATTTAAATAGGCTTAGTACATGCACATAATGTGAAACTCCTGACTCCCAAACTAAGACTATGTCTCAGGTGTCAGCGTTCCTTCCTGGCAGACACATTTGTGAAGCCTAGCTTTCAATTGCGTGCTCTCAATGATGATGAAGAGCTCACAATAGATGGATGGACTGTGTGACAGATGATATGGCTAGAAAGGGTGTGAGTACAGAAATGACGACTAATAGAGAAGTTTGGAAGAAAAAATACATGTTTCGCCGACCACTAATAAGTTGAGATAAGGACAGGAGAATATTGAATGATGATTTTAAGTTGGAAGTCCCATGTGTAACATAACCTAACTACTATTTTAAGTATATCATCATCATCATTTCATCCGGAAGACGTCTTCCGGATGAAATGATGATGATGATATACTTAAATGATATGCAGTGGACGTCCACTGCTGGACATAGGCCTCCTACAATTTGAGGGTCTTGCCATAATCACCACGCTTGGCAGGCGGGTTGGCGATCGCAGTATGGTGGTAAAATGAATAGAGAACGCTGCTGCCCATTCTCTAGTAAGGCCCTTAGTCGCCTCCTACGACACCTACGGGAAGAGATGGGATGGTCCTATTCTTTAAGTCCGGCACCATACGGAACTTATATATGGTATATGTTCCTATAATATTCCTATGTTCCGAGAACTGCTGGTGGGACACACGCCTCCTCTCTGTGACATCAACAATCCATTCCAACATTGGCGGATGTCACATGTCTACAATTTTTTTGGTTCTAGGACATGCCGGTTTCCTCACGATGTTTTCCTTCACCGTTTTGAGAGCACTGGTGATAAAATACATATATCTCTAGACATTTATAATTATTAACCCTTTTTATTTATTTATTTTATTATTTATGTACACACAGTAAAATACATAAAGATACAACATAAACAAACAATTGAGTACAAAGGTACTGATAATCAGTACCTTTGTACTCAATTGTTTGTTTTCTGTAGAAATTTCTTCCAGCAGACCTGCGAAAGGAGAAATGAAAAAGAAATGTAGACAATAGTGTGTGAGAACAAGCGAGTGAAGCAAGTGAGTTATTTATGTTTTGTCTTGGAACAAGTTATAATTGACATTTATTTTCAATGTATTATTCTTTCTCTTAACATTTTTATCGGTTTGTACCTTAAATTGAAATGTTTTTTTTCCGCTCTCTCTTAACATAACTATACTTCAGTGGACTTGCAAATTGTTTAGAATATTGTTTAACTACGAAGATTGTTTTAATACCAGATAATCATTAGATACATTCATTTGTTTTTTTTTTTATCTTTAAGTTATATGTCTTCGTGTAGTTTTAGTTTTTACTGTAAAACATTTCGACACAATGTAAAAATTGTTAATGAAATAAATAAATAAAAAAACCTGGTCCACATTGCCTCACAAATGTACTGAAAAGTCACGTTAGTATTTCCCTGGATTTGAACCCACAACCTCATACATGTTAATAGTATTAACCACATTACCCGGGCAAGATCACCACACTCAACAGTCGCAGCGGGTAGATCAACTAGGTGGTCCCTCATTTGTATAAATATTATGATGGCGTACTTGGAATTCTGCCGGTGCCACTAAAGTAAAGTCCCTACTCTGTAGGTACTTATGACACAGGTTATCAGCAGAGTATGCGTCGTACTTTGCATCAACACGCCACATGGCAAGAAATAATAGAAATGCAACTAACTTATACAAGAAAACATTGCCCATTCTTTTCCATACCAAACTAGGTTTGAAACCTTTTGAAAGTAGCGACTAGAATTCTACTTTAATGTAAATGTTGACGTTTAAAAGTGCACGACCGACCCTTGCTCATTGAAGCGACAGCCCGCGCCGCAGCTGAGCCAGTAGCTTTAAATTCCCCGACTATATTTTGATCCAGCCTGTCCCCCTAACAGTGACGCCCTGAGCCGAGGTTCGTACCCCACAGGGGGTGCCTTCAGCGTGCAGTCGCTTAGAATGTAAGTTTTTAGTTTTTAAGCCCTGGCTGGAGGCGTTAAGTTAACTATTAATGGCAGCCCCAGGAAAGCCCGGTTAAGCAGTCACGGCCTCTCAAGGTCAAATGCGAGACGCCCGACAAAAAAAAAAAAGTTTAAAAGTGCCTTATATACTTTGACTTTGACCATACCACTTTTGAAATTAATTTAGCACAGGGCGTTCGTTCTAACTACGAATATGAACAACTTTCATTATGTGACCAGCTCTGAAAGCACGACAAAAGTAGTAAATTAGTTGTTTCATACAAAATATCAATACGTCATCATTTCAGCCGAAAGACGTCCCCTAGCATCGCCACTTCGACTGGTTCTGAGCTTCCAGCGGAATCCTGCGGCCTCACCAAGTCATCGGTCCACCTTGTGGGAGGCCTTCCAACGCTGTCTTCCAATGCGCGGTCACCACTCCAGCACCTTTCGGCCCCATCGGCCATCTATTCTGCGAGCAATGTGGGTTGTCCACTGCCACTTAAGCTTGGCAATTCTTTGAGTCGTCATGTCGGTTACTTTAGTTCTCCTACGGATCTCTTCATTTCAAATTCAATCGAGAAGGGAAACTCCAATCATAGCCCTTTTCTTTGCCATTTGGGTGACTTTTAGCCTTCTTATGAGGCCCGTTGGCCCTGCGAAAGTTCAACCTACTCGATCAAAATGTACGATACAGCAAATTTTTTGAGGAATTAAAAATATTATGAATATAACCTCGATATTATGTTGTGTGATTGATTGCCCTTCGCCATTGCATATCGAATGCTGAGGAGACCAGCAATTATTATAATAATTGAATTTTCATGCATGATGATAAAAAAAAAAACAGAAACAATTTCACAATTTAATTGCAAGAATCACGAGATAAGTTTTTGACCTGGAATTCAAGAGGAAAACCGTCAAAATGATGAACATCTAGAATTCTAATCAAATAATGACATTATTATTTCTATAAAATAAATTAAGAACATTCAAGAGCTGCCTCGTTGGTCTAGTGTCGCAAGAGCTACTGTTGAACATAATGTTGAATAACGTCTTGGGTTCGATTCCCGAGCCAGGCAAAGTGTAATTGGGTCTTTCCATCTGTAATTTCTAGGTGCCTGTTTATATGCCCGGTTGATGGTAAAAGGCACGGTTAAAAATAACTGGCAAAATGTGCTATAGGCACACCTCTGTCGAACTTCGACAAAGTCAAAGCATTTATTTCAAATAGGCACTTAAAAGGCACTTTTGAACGTCAACATTTACATTAAAATAGAATTGATTCTAGTCGCCCCTTCCAAAATGTAGTTTCTTATGGAGAAGAATGGGCAAGAAACTCCACCGTTACTCTTTTAAAATGTTTTAAGTGCAATATTTAACATAGTACATTAATTATTAAATAATTATTAAATATTATTATTAAATAATATGTGAAAACGATGCACCCAGAATAAAATTACCATACCAAAATACAGGTAAAAAAATCAAATTGAAGCAATACAGATAAATTAATTCTATAATAGATACATGGTGCTCACACATTAACAAACATTGTAAAAGTAAGTATACGATTTTCCTAGAATATTAACAAGTAATGAGTCAGTGTGTGAGTTAAAGTAATCACTGAGTGTAAATCAATGTCATATACTTAATTATAATATATAATTATACAATTCAATTAGCAACCAGTTTGATTTTGTCTAAAATCTAGATTGTCCTATGGAGCAGGACCAGCATATTTCCAAGCATTCTTATCTTGAACATATAATCCTCTAATTTGTAATACGCTTGTTTACAAAGTTTTCTTTTAATATGAATTTTATATTTCCTTTCATTTAATTGCAATATATCCACAAGGTATTTTGTTATAACATTTAACACAGTACCCCATAAAAGATGTATGTACTTTAGCTAATCTTAAAAATGATTGATCTATTTTGTCTCTGTTTCTAGTATTAAAATTAAGTCTATCACTTATTTTACAAAAAAAAATATAGAATTTTTCTTACATACATAATATTTTCATAAATGAATTGGCAAGGTACCGTCATAATATTAATCCTTTTAAACACAAATACAGGCATGATGTTATGTAATATTCAAGAAGATATTTATTGTGTACAAATTTTTACCATTTATTTATTAAATTATTTATACTAATTGGTATATATATTGATGCTCCAGTATTAATAATTACTTAAGACCTTGAAACATACCTAGAAAAACTACATTCAACAATGTTATGCAAAGTGGACCTTCTGATCAAAAAGTTGTATGAAAATAACTGAATCATATTTGTCTGATATATATACTGGCACAGCGCCTTGTATTGCCGTAGTGTAGTTCTCGACATCGTGCTGCAAAAGAGGTACGTACTTGGCATAGCTGATCTTATTATTTTATTAACCGACTTCAAAAAGGAGGAGGTTCTCAATTCGTCGGTACCTTGCTTTTTTTATGTATGTTCCCCGATTACTCAAAGTTGGCTAGACCGATTTGGATTGTTTTTGTTTTGTTTGAAAGGGTATACTTCCCAGGTGGTCCCATGATCATCAAGTCAGGATCTGATGATGGGATCCTGGAGAAATAGAGAGAACTCTTCAAATATTATAGGCACACTAAGAGCGATTTGGGTATTTTTTGGAAGATTACTTTCTCGGAGTGGTCCCATTTCAATTTGGTGAAGATCTGATGAAGAACTTCGGAGATAGGCAATGGAACTCCTCAATAAAGCATAGCAAATGGACTGGGATTGCTGAAATCTCATGTCTGTCTATTGCTTACACCAATTCATAACAAAACATCACGCCGGTATGCTGTGGGTAAGCACATGTGAAACACTAAAAAGTGAAAAATAAAAACTTTTTCCAAAAAAAAAACAACCGACTTCCAAAAAATCACTTCTTCTTCTTCTTCAACCCTTGGCCACCCAATGCTGAGTGTAGGTCTAAATATCTTTAATTTCGGAAGGCGGTGACAAAAAACTCAAATACAGCTCCAAAGACACCGCCTTCCGAAATTAAAGTTATTTTTCACTTTGTAGTGATTTTTTGGAAGTCGGTTGTTTTTTTTTTGGAAAAAGTTTTTTCCCTTTATGTCATTTGGCGTTCAAAAATGTTGTACCTACCCCGTTTCACAAAAATTACGCAGACGAATTTAAGTTTAAATGTAGGAGGACTGCATAAAGCTTACGTTTTCAAGTAATGTAAATGCATGGGCTTGCGGACGGCGAGTAATGGGTAGCTCGCTGTCCGGTAAGGGTAGCTCGCTGTCCGGTAAGGACCAAGCCCGGGTTGACGGCGCGTTGTGTTCCACGCGCGTCTCAAAGAGATGTCAGCACCAACTGGTGGGGTCCGCAAGGGCCAATGCCTGCCAGGGGTGCGGGTGGATCGAAAGAGATACCGCGGCCCCGCGGTACACAAACTAAACATTCATTTACATCAAGAATTTTTTATTACAATTAAAGGGCATTGAACCGAAGTTCGGCCGAACTTTTCATTTTAACCGAATGTTCGGACAAAGTTCGGATTCGGTTGAAACCACATTCGGTCCATCTCTGATAATAAGTATAATAAAGAATAAGAATATTAGAACATTAACTGATTGTACCATGTTTACTTCGGTCTAATTGCGATTTTAAATATAACTAATGTCAAAAAATAATCTTTTGTTTATGCATTTACTTACTACACGAATATTTTTTGCATCACCTAAGTATTGATTCCCTTAAAAAAAAAATATTACTTAATTCTAAACCAATATAGTTTATAAAAATGTTAGTGCCGTATTTTATGAATAATAAGAAAATCTGCATCTTACAGAAAAGTTCCAAATAAGTAAGTAACAGATAAATGCGCGTTGCATTTACATAGGCGTAGACTCGCTACGTACCGCTTCTACGTTGCTACGGCGCACAGTGGGCTGGGATTACAAGGTTGGGTCTTAAGAGATCAAATGTATTTTTTTGGTATCTAGGCATAAATTTAAAACGTTTTTATTCTTTGACTTTTTTTAATTTAACGAGTACTTTCGGAGATATAGCCATATCAAATTTGTATAAAGAGTCATGTTATTTTAGTTAAGCAATTTATTCCAATTAAATTGAAATTGAAAATAATGTATACTAAACGGCCTGAAAACCTCAATACCTACTTAGTTCTTAAAAAAAAAACAATGTTCGACATTTTCCACCACCATAGGTAGGTATGACGTAATTTGTTTTGAGACTTATTTCCGGGAATCAAGGGATAAGAGTGCGCGAGCGCAACAACAAGTTATGACGTGTCGTAACGTGATTGGTGCAACGATAGGGTATCTATGGAATGTTCGGTTGCATTCAAACGTACTTCAGTGTTCTATTACCCACCATAATAGACGCACTACCCCCACACATTCATTACTTACTTATTTGTTATTTTGTATTTGTGAAAATGTTTGATTTAGTGACAAACCTTGATCTTTTCGTTATTTTAAAAAACAGTGGCAGTATTAAAAATAATGACAGTTTGTGTAGTGAGATAAGGTCTAAATTTTTAGTCGAATTAAGTGATGATCACGAAAAGACCTTAAAGTTGTTTTGTGCAAAATTTTGTTATAATTCAAATAGAAGATGGGAAAACGCTTATCGTAAAGAAAATATATTCAGAACTAAAAATAGTGAATGGTTACAAGAAAACATAATATGGCCAGACTTTATTAAGTGTTTAATAGGCAGTAATGAAGATCAACCAGCACCGAGTACATCAACTCAGTATGTATCACCATCAAAAGTTTCTGTCGGTGTCTCCACCGAACAAAGCCCAAGAAAACCTTTTTGTGAATTAGCGCCTAAACAGAAAAAAAGACGTGCAGAAAACTTTAATTTATCTAAAATCTACAAATGACGACATTTTAAATAATTTATTGACCAGCTCTGATCCACTCATCTCAGCGAAACGTCACAAACTTCGCAGAAAACATAAAACTTTGTCAGTAGAAGCACAAAGTTTATTAGTAATTGAACAAGCGGAAACATTTGATGATGACGAATACGAAAATTTTGCATTCGTTAATGTGGATACCCTTGACAGTGATTAAATTAAAACAGTGCAGTGGCCAGTAGTGATTGTGATTTTTACTTATTTATTTATTTATTTTATTAGTCCTTAGTGGATTAGGCCTAAAGGGGAGACCACTACATAAAAAGAAAACGCGCCTAGTTCTTAACCTCTATGGTGGTGTGGAATAGAGAACAAAATTTGAAATTGCGACCAAATCGCAGAAAATCGCAAACCGAGAATAGGCGCTAAAATAGGACAAATATACGTACTATGCATACGTAGAGTCAATTCTTTGAGAAAATTTGAGAATTTCGAGATTTTCACATTTTTTTCTTTTGCTTCATACAAAAATTACTTTGGATATTTATAACTCCGAAAATACTAAGTTATCTGAACGACCCTCGTAGAAATAATTACTTATAATCGATAGATAAATCCAACACAATATTTAAAATTTCAGAAAAAGAAACTTTTTTTTTTTTAATGCAAAGTCCTTTACCGGCCCGTTTCAGCCCACTGTGCGGCGTAGTTCATAATGCTACGACTTGGCTCCCAAAACGTAGTAATTGCTACGCATGCTACGTGCGCGTGTTGTTCCCATTCGGTGGCGGGCGGTGTCCCCCCGCGTTCGAAATGGTTTGGTTCAAACCTTTATTTTGCGAAGGAATTTATCAACGCCATTTTTTGATGTTAGAATATTACACATTTACTAGCTGACCGACAGACGTTGTCCTGTCTTAACTATGAATATTGAGTTCGCATTATAAAAAAAAAATTGGGGTGGACCACCCTTAACATTTAGGGGTATGAAAAATAGATGTTGGCCGATTCTCAGACCTACCCGATAAGCACACGAAATTTTATCAAAATCGGTTCAGCCGTTTCGGAGGAGTAAGGTAACTAACATTGTGACTCGAGAATTTTATACATAAGATAATTTTATTTATTTATTTAAAATATAGTCTTAATACAGGTTCATGTTTATTTTGTACCAATAAACCAGAAAAAGTTTGTACCGTACATAGTAAAATAATTAAAAAAAAAAAAAACAGAAAGAACTTATTGATTTTTTTTTTGTTGGTTTTTAATTACTTATGTAAGTGTGTAAAAGCTGTTATTTGGCATATTATAAATTGTTAAAATAAAATAATTATTTGCGTGCCAATTCAAGCTCATTGATTTATCTCCATTTTATGGCGGTTTCATCTTTGTAGGCTAGAATAGGCCGAGTTTATTGACAGAATTATAAAGAAATTCTTCTATAGAAAACAGACTTTGCCTCAGCCCCTGCTTCACTTCTCTCTAAGTATAAACAAGTGTTTAAATATACCTAATAATATTTTTTTATTTTCAGAAATCATGGCTCGCGTTTTGAAGACTTGTTTCTTGGTGTTGGCAGCATGCCTTGTTTTATGTAAGTACCTAACGTATGCAATGTTTTATTTTTAACCGACTTCAAAAAGGAGGAGGTTCTCTATTCGTCGGAACCTTTTTTTATGTATGTTCCCTGATTACTCGAAGATGGCTGGACCGGTTTGGATTTTTTTTGGTTTGAAAGGGTATAGTTCCCAGGTGGTCCCATGATCATGAAGTCAGGATCTGATGATGGGATCCTGGAGAAATAGAGAGAACTCTTCCAATTTTATAGGCACACTTGAAGCGATTTGGGTATTTTTTGGAAGAGTACTTTCTCGGAGTGGGCCCATTTCAATTTTGTGAAGATCTGATGAAGAACTTCGGAGATAGGCAACGGAACTCCTCAATAAATGATAGCAAATGGACTGGGATTGCTGAAATCTCATGTCTGTCTATTGTTTACACCAGTTCATACCATAACATCACGCCGGTACGCTGTGAAAGGGTATGCACATGTGAACCACTAAAAAGTGAAAAATAAACAGTTTTCCAAAAAACAAAAAAAACAACCGACTTCCAAAAAAACACTACAAAGTGATAAATTAATTTCGGAAGGCGGTGACAATTTTTTTAATACAGCTTCAAAGACACCGACTTCCGAAATTAAAGTTATTTTTCACTTTGTAATGTTTTTTTGGAAGTCAGTTGTCTTTTTTTTGGAAAAAGTTTTTATCGGCTTGATTTCTATGATACGAGTTGCGCGGATTCGAGTCTCGCTCAGCATAGTAACCATTCCACAGGCTATCGTATCGAAAACGACACATTTCGATAAGCTAATTTGTCTTGCCTTCAACAGAAAACAGCTGCCGAAAGAATAGCGGCCGTCGGTTTGATTTAAACTGAGGACATTTTCGGGTTTTTAACTTGTGAAAAGCGTTCAGAAGACTCCTAGGATAACATTGATTGATGTTCTATTCGGCAGATCACATTTTAAGTATATCTAATTGACACAGAGCCCACAATTATAAGCATACAGCCTACAGTTATAAGTGGGTAAAAAATCGTGGATCAAACGAAACATGGCGATAGATGAGGTAATTTGCAGTGAAAAATATCTACGTGGCAGAGCTCTCACTTGATCTCCTTAAAAGTTATGACTATTTGAGTGTTTTTTAAAGAAAATACTAAAATTTGTAATAAATAGGCAATAGAGTAAAATGGGTACCTATTTTAAAACAATAAATGATGTATAGTTGCTTCTAGGAAATGTATTATCACTTTAGAACCTTACTGTAAAAAAATGTACTACTTTTTTTTTTACTTCAAATAAACTCAACTATCGCCCTGTTTCGTTTGATCCACGATTTTTACCCACCCTGTATAAGTGCCGGATCGAACTGGGTATTCGTAAGTTAGGTAAACTGCGAGCATTTTACGATCCATCCCAAAAAACAGAACGACGGACATTGGGCTAAAAAACACGAAGTCGGTGTACATACACAAAACATACTCTTCGAATACGATAGCACTCGTCATTTGTTAAAATTGGTTAAACACATTTATAACCAAGGAAAATATTTACCACAAGTGGTTTATAACTGTCAAATTGACACATTGTTTTGCCCGTCTCACAGGTGCATCCCATCCCGTAAAAAAGGCAGAGGTCTCCAACTTGCCAGTCTTGAAGGACCAGCCGGCCGAAGTGCTGTTCAAGGCTGATAATTACTCTACAGTTCTCCTAGAGTGCGCCACTGAAGGTCGGGAGAAGGATGTCAAGTAAGTTTACTAAGTTTATAGACACGCCATTTTGTTTTGAAATGACATCTCGCACGTCAAACTAGGAAGTTGTCGAATTACTTACCTAAAGTAACGATCTGCCTGTTGGGATGTGTAGGTACTGAAACACGCTTCTGTCTACACCTTGCGTAATGTTATAAGAAAGGATAAACAGGTTAAATACAAAACAACAAATGATGATGAATCTTATTGTTTCCTTCTATACTCAGGTAATTTACCGATCATAGGTAAATTGAATCATTCTAAGGAAACTGTAGAAGTTATCCTTATAAAAACTTACGTGCGAAACCATAGTAATTAACATCTTTGATAGGTATTGAGGAAAACTTATTACTTAATTTCTTTTACTTTTGATTTATTCATCGAAAATTTAAATCTATTTAGTTTCTAAGAAATATAATTAACTTATTATCTCTTCTTAAATCATCCTATGGCAAAATATTACCGGGATAAGATAAGATAAGATAATATTTATTTGCTAAAACATGTGTACACATACAAGAATATAAACGTGCATGCAATATAACATAAAGAAAAGTTTACGGGTTCAGACATGTTTGCCACATAAAATGGCGTGCAAATATATGAATAGTCCTGATTATTGACAATTAATTTCAAGTCAATCTAAATTATTTAAAATGAATTCATCAGATAATAATAATTAAAGAGTCAACGGTAAATAAAAAGTATCCTATGTGTTAATCCAGGTTATAAACGGTCTGTGTGCGAAATCTCATCCAAATCCGTTCAGCCGTTTTGGTCGTGATTGAGTAACAAACGTAACATTTAAACATACAAACTTTCACATTTATAATTATTAGTAGGATAGTAAGATATGTATACATAATGTAAAATAAAGTTACTTTCTGTGTCTGTCTGTGTGACCCATCGATTTAAACATCTCTGCATCCTAATTGTATAAAACAGTACATTCAGAATCAGACTCATTTTGATGGAAGATTGCTAATCAATTGCTTCTTAGGCTCATACGAAGAGAATAGTTTTGATTTTACATGTTTGTTAATTACGCTTTCACGCTAGAACGGCTGAACGGATTTGCATGAAATTTAGCACATGGGTAGACCATGACCTGAAATAGAACATGGATACTTTTTATCCCGATATTCCCACGTGATTGAGAATTATGTGGGTGAAACTGCGGCATGCAGCTAGTGTGTTATAAAGTTAATTAAAATTGCTTTGTCCATTGTTACAGATACTCCTGGCACAAGAACGGCCAGCCTTTCGACTGGGAGAAAGCCGGGCACATCGCCCAGCGTCCTGGAGAGGGTAGCATCATGTTCTTCAACCCCCAACCACAAGACGAGGGCAAATACCAATGCTTTGTCGAGACCTCAGCAGGAACTGCCAGCACTCGCCAAATCAGTCTGAAAAAGGCCTTCATCAACGTCCCACAAGTTAAAACCCAAGAGCATTCTCCCGTAGAAGGAAAACCTTACAAACTGGAGTGTCCTATTCCTGAATCCTACCCCAAGCCTCAGATAGTGTGGAAGACCCAACTTCGTTCTGATCCTACCATAATTGAGCCTTTCCTGAGTCGTAGAATCACTTTATCTCCTGACGGTACTCTTTGGTTCTCGAATGTGACTGAGTCAGACGTCAGTCCGAGCTTCAAGTATGTCTGCTTTGCCCAAACTCCTGCTGTTGGTGAAGATGTGGTGTTAGCTGAGCATTTCTTGAAGGCTCTGGTGCAGGATAAGAACCCAAATAACGGAGAACTGGTGCCCCAGTACGTGAGCAACGATATGATGGCCAAGGCTGGTGACGTCACCATGATCTATTGCATTTATGGTGGAACGTAAGTCTTTTTTGATATTTTTTTAACGAAGTTCTTTCAACTATCTTGCAGTAGGAGTAAAATGGTAGAAATTATCATGTAACAAAAGCGATATAATATGCCCCTTTATCCCCTCCATGCACCTTTTTATTACTTATATATGATACCGGCCAAACCCAATTTCAGGCCAAACTAGTTTGTCCTAGGCCGAACAGACTTATCCTACGCGTGATATGTCGCAGCCAACTAGCTTAATTAGCCATTTCATTAACAGCCTTTGGAAGTAACGCTCGCCGGCCGCTGCCGCAGCGCCGCTCGCTTCGCTCGCTCGGCTCGCGCGATTTTGGTCACACTTCTAACCTAACCTAACCTAACCCATTTAATCGGCGTGCCCCAGTTTGGCCTAGGACAATTTAGTTTGGCCTGAAATCGGGTTTGGCCGGTAACATATATATTATAATAGAGGGAGACAGAGAGAGAGAGAGCGAGAGAGATGCTGTGATACCAATAGTGAGGTCAAAATGAAAATTCAAAACGCCGCGGCGGCGGCGGCGCGGCGTTGCGAAAAATTTTGAACGCCGTTCCTGACTGGTCTCCCGGCCTCAACCTTTTTTGTCACTTGTCTTGCTCTTGCAATTGCTTTTCTACCTATGTCTCCGGTGCTTAGCTTCCAGTTTATCCAGGGGCAGCTGAATACATCTGACCTATATTTTAAAAATGGCTCGTTGTTATTTTGGTCTCAAGCACGATAACTTACGCTGGGTTCGATCCCAGCCGGTCATGCAGTGTTATTGGCTAAATAATGCAAAAGGATAAAATAAATATAGTCATAAAGGTATTAATAGTTAAGTATTTTCAACTCTAGAATTTAATGTTGCTATTATTACATTTAAAACAACAATAATTACAATGATATAAAGCATAATAGTAGCAAAATTTAATACATTTGAAATTAACTTAACAAATGGAGCACCACGAGCCATCTAGCTTTTGAGTGTGGCAACACTGGGATGTTGAAGGTCAAAAAGAAAGGACATCTTACGTAGTTCAGAAACTACATATTTCTTCCAAGTACAGCTAAAATTAATTACAATAATTGTTTATTATCTTGCGGAAACCAAACTACGTATGTAGGTACTTAGTTTAACGACTTTTTTATACCTTTCCAAGTATGTCAGTAATGTGTAAATGACGTGTTTTATGTCATTTTAACAGGCATCGACATAATTACTTCATTAATTCAGTATTTATTATTTTTACTTGGGTTTTTCGCGATTACAATATGTTTACTTGTGATATTTTGATAGTTGTCAATTTTGAATGATGTCAAAATAGAAAGTCATAGCCAAAGAGCACTCGTGAAGAGTATGAGGCTCAATCACTTCAGAGATATTACCTACACATTCGACATACCGAATGCGTAATATCCCTAAAAATCTTTACAATAATTAATTATGTTAGTTTAAACAAAGACCTTTGAAATGTATAGACGCCAGCACATCAAGCTATGCCAAACTGTCAAATTTTCCCAATAGAACATGAACCTAATGTATTTGCAATAAAGTTGAAAATCCATTAAAGAAATTTGACAGATTCGGGGTAGCTTGATGTATGTACTGGCCTCTGTGCATCATGGTTATCAGCGAATCTAAGTTGCCTACGTTTTGGATACTATATATATACCTACTACTAAGCCGCACCGGTCCCGCGTGGTTGATTACTGCCCAGTCCCTCTCACCGAGAGGAGCCATTTTGCCCAGCAGTGGGAACATTATAGGCTGATTATGATAATACTGTGCCAAACCAAGACCCTATAACCAGCCATATACCTCCCCTGTTATACACTCTCATTCAAAATAAATTCTAACACAAACAACTGTAAAATATCTATAATAATCATCATTTTACTTCTACAGGCCCCTAGGTTACCCGGCTTGGTTCAAGGATGGCAAGGCTGCTGATGGCAAGCCAGGAGACAGAGTTACGGCCTACAACCGCACCAGTGGCAAGAGGCTGCTTATCAAGGAGACGCTGCCAGAAGACGAGGGCGAGTACAAGTGCGTGGTGGACAATGAAGTCGGACAAAAGCAGACACATACCATGAAGCTGACTGTAGTCAGTGAGTATCAAGCATTTAACTGCGATTTTAGGAACGAAAAGATTCATAACTTCTTTTGCGTTCCATAACATTACTAGGTGGTTACAATAGCTTAAAGCTAAGGTACCTGTAGGACAGAGCATGCAGGCCTTTGGTGCACCTGGGGCCTTCCCACGCACCTATTGTAAAACTTAATACTTATGCAGATGCTCTTGAGTGATACAACAAAAAATATTGACTGATGTTTTGGGCTTAAATGCGTTAGTGTTTTCCACTTCACTGATATTTTATTCACTTTTAAAGGTGCGCCAAAACTCTCCAAGAAATCAGACAAGCAAGTTAACGTGAAAGAAGGCCAAGATGTCTCGATCCCTTGCCAAGTTACGGGCCTGCCAGAACCCAAAGTTTCTTGGACATACAACTCAAAGGCTCTTGGTGACAGAGCCACATACAAAGATGGCGTCTTGACCATCAAGAACGCAAAGAAAGGAGACACAGGATACTATGGCTGCAAAGCTGAAAACGAACATGGCGATTTGTACGCGGAGACTCTAGTCCATGTTGCTTAGACTGACACAACACAACGTTAATTTATCTAGTTTTAAGATTAATTTTATGTTATCGTAAATAAGTTCATTAAAAACAACTATTTGCAAGTGAACTTGTGTTTTATTTTTTGTTACTTTTTACTCAGACCTTTAACCATTTTAATACCTTATTTTTATATATATAAAAGCAACATTGTTTTACTAATTTATTATGTAACAAGCAATTCTACTATTTCACTGAAGGATACTTCATTAAGTAGAAATATAAATCCTACGATGACAACACCATTTTGACAATGACTTTGACGTAATTACATTTGACATTGTAATGACAACGCGTATAACCTCAAAATTTGTTCAGAAAATTCAAAACAAAGGCGAAATATAATTAAAAAACATGTCGAGCCCTTGTCACCGCCGGCGTACCAGCGGTATTAAAACCAAACGGCTTGGTACGTGACGATGGGAAGAGACCAGACGGCATGACGTTATTGCCTTGGAAGGTGGGAAGACCTCTGGTGTGGGACGCAACATGTGTCGACACCCTTGCGCCATCCCATGTTCCTAGCACGGCGGGCTGTGCTGGCGCCGCTGCTGCTGTTGCTGAGACCCTCAAGCGGCGTAAATACTGTAACCTTATGGGTAACTACAGTTTTGAGCCGTTTGGGGTCGAAACGCTCGGGTCATGGGGCCCGAGTGCACGTCTCCTTTTTAAGGAAATTTCTCGCCGGCTGATCGACACTTCACGTGACCAGAGGGCTGGGTCGTTCTTTGGCCAAAGAATTAGCATTGCCATTCAACGTGGCAATGCTGCCAGTCTTCTGGGCACGTTTCCTGATGACAGCGATGCGGAGGAATACTTCGACGCCTAAGTGTCCTTTTGTTTTTATTTTGTATATCGTTGTTTTAATTATTAAATACAGTATTAAAAACATGTTGTTTCTTTACATTATAAGTATTTTATCACTAGCCGTGCAGGCTATATTCGTCACACTGGCCATCGGTAAGCCATACATACATTTTAAAGTGAAAAACGCAATTAAATTAGTGTTTTCGAAAAATTGCAAATTATGTGTTAAAAAGCAGGCCTAGAAAAATTATTGTATGTCTTTCCTGTAGCTAATATATAACAAAGATAACGCATGTACTCGTTAATGGTCTAAAGGTTGAAACAAAGTGACAAGACACTGCTATAATTTACAGTTTCTTGCCAGGAAAATTTGCATATAAATTTTTTGCCTTATCATTCATAATTAATTCTAAGTGGTCCGTGGCCGATAATAAATATTACAACATTTCTAAACTTATAGTGTAGCCTAAAATTAAAGAAAAAACTCCCAGTGCATTCTCTTAGAGGCAGCTGACAGGCTTTTCTGGCAAGATTCCATAAAAAAAATTGGCAGAACAACATTAATTACACCTGTTATTTATAAAATAGTTCCTTTTAGTAGAGCTATTACTAGGCTAACTTTAATGATTCATTTATATAGGGTGTTACAAAAATTGCGTGCCATAGCTTCAGGGTGAGTTCAGTATCGATAAAGGAACCCGTTAAAAATTATAAAAAAAATACCTTTAAAAAAATAATAGTTTAAAATACTAAAAAACACGCTTTAAAAACCAAACTAAAAAAGGAGAAAATAATTTAATTAAATTAAAAAGCGTGGGGTGCTTTTTGAGGTATTTTTATAATCACTTAATGTCAAGCACCCCACGCTTTTTAATTGAATTAAATTATTTTCTCCTTTTGCAGTTTGGTTTATAAAGCGTGTTTTTTAGTTTTTTTAACTATTATTTATTTTCTATTTTTTAGTTCTGCTAACTACAAAAACGTGTCTTTTTTCCCTTTTTTTTCATTTTTCTCAATTTTTTTTTTTAATTATTGAATAGTCATTGGTCCTCGATAAGTTTACAAAGTTTCAATGAAATCTGATTGTTTAAAGTGGGTCAAAATAGCGTCCAAAGGAGTTGGTTACAAACAAACAAACAAACAAACATACAAGTGAAGCTAATATAAAGCGTGTAAAAAAACAAAATGTATCACAAGATGAACCGAATGTAGTACCTACTAATTAAATAGCAATTGTTTAGAATTGATAAAAAATTGCTCAAAATAAGTTTTTATTTTGTTTAAATGCTAATTAATAATTTCCTAGAATTACCTACCTATTATAGAACGCAATTAAATACCTACGCCCGAACACTTCGATAACGCCGGGTGAAGGATAGGTAACTATACTCCATTTGAAATAAAATTAGACATTTAAACAAACCTTTTTTACAGTCCGTTCAACCGATTCTAACTTCTATATCGTAGGCATAAGGATGGCATTAAAAGCAAAAAAGTAGTTACAATACCAACTGTTTACTGCAGCTGCCATTTGTCATGCCACCAACGCAATAGAAGTCAAAATCGGTTGATCGGACTGTAAAAAACTTTTATTTAAATGTCTAATCTTATTTCAAATGGAGTATGGGTACTAGTTAGTTTGTAATTAGGTTGATCTTGTATTTTTTTTTCCTAGGTTCCTTTATCGATAATGAACCTACCCCTAAGCTATGGCACGCAATTACTTTAATACCCTGTATTTTAATTAATGAGTTAAATTATATGACACAAGAAAACATACAGGGGATAGTTTTAAATGTTAACAAACAGAGTAGATATGTTAAACAAATATTATCAGAATCAGCATAATTATGTATAATGTTCCCATTGCCGAGAGAAAGCCCTTCTCTCTTTAAGAAGGAGTGGCCAGTAATCTACGGCGCGGGCCCAGAAATATGAAGCTTGGCCATTGCGGAACATAGTAGTGAGCTGAACTGAGTTGAGCTGCATGATTAGTGACAAATGCGTGCACTGACTAGACGGGTCCACTCAATCTGTGTGGTCCTTTCCTCAAAAGACCATTTCAGACACAGGACACCAATATACATGGCCTTCACATGATCTGACCAAGATTATGTCTGGACTTTAAACGAGACTGTGACCTCTGAGTTTGTTTCAGCCTTTCTTCTCAGAGTAGTCAGATAGGAAACGCCGACCTCATCTAGTTTAAATAATATGATTGACGTGTAAAAGTGTTTGTACAAACCTACTTACAGAAATAAAATCATGTATCATTTAGTAGGTTCCGATGGAAAAGTTTCCGTGTGGTGCTGGACGTAAAAAATAGCAACATCCCATTTCTTCCCATGGGAGTCGTAGAAGGCGACTAAGGGACTTACTAGAGAATGGGCAGCAGCATTCTCGATGTATTTTACCACCATACTGCGATCGCCAACCCGCCTGCCAAGCGTGGCGATTATGGCAAAATCCCCCTTTTGGGGGAGGCCTATGTCCAGCAGTGGACGTCTTTCGGCTGAAATGATGATGATGATGATGATGGAAAAGAACTGGCAAGAAACTCCATCACTTGTTATGGCTCTTTATTGCATTTGGCTATATTATGTATTTCAGAGCAGTTGTGGCTCAGTGGCTCAGTTGTGGCGACCGTGTACCGCAAGACGTATAGTGGGAAGGCCTCCCACAAGGTCGACCGATGACCTTGTGAAGGCCGCGGGAATCCGCTGGATGTGGGAAGCATAAGACCGGTCAAAGTGGAGGACCCAGCAGTGGACGTCTTTCGGCTGAAATGATGATGATGATGATGTGGCTCAGTGGTAGCTGTCCCCATTTAGAAGTTGTAGGTTGTGAGTTCGAACTCAGGCAGGCACTTTATTTTGTAAATTTAATTTCATCATCACTGCTCGGAAAACATAGTGAGGAAACTGCCATGTCCTAGAACCAAAAATTCAAAGGCATCAGACATTCACCAACTCGCACTAGGCCCGCATGGTGACTGACAGCCCTATCTCTCTCACAGAGAGGAGGCCTGTGTCTCAGCATTGGGAATCTTATAGATTGATGATGAGACAAGCGGTCACACAGACCTACACAAAAAAATTATAGCTATTTTCTCTTATACTATGCTATGTATTGATATGTTTCAGCTGCAGGTCTATATTACTTAGCGGAAATAGTAGAAGAATATACGGTCATGGCCAAATATGTTATCACATGGACTGTCGTTGTAAGTATAACATCAGTTTAAATATTTCCTAATTTAAGACTATAAAAGCTTTTTCGTCCCGGTTTGAAGAATTTTTTTGAAATTGTAATGTTATGTCTACATAATACACTTCGCGCTTACTCTCTCCCACACCGCTCGACGTCTCGCTGTGCAACAGAGAACAGGCGAAGTGTAGTTGTGTTATCGCGACGCCCCCCCCCCCCCCCCCCCTTTACGAGAGTCGAGGCTTGAGCAGGCGCGGTCGCAGCCAAAGACTTGGGGGGGGGGGGGGGTCACAGACAAAGACTACCTACATATTAATAAGAAAATGTATAATATTTTCGAAAAATTACTATTTTTGGGAAATTATCAAATAACTTCTCCCGCTCTGGGTGGAGCAGGAGGGCGTGTCAGACTTTTACTGACTAAAACCCACCCGTGTTCCCTCAGTTGCCTGTGTGCCAGGGGCGACGGTATCTCTTTCGAACAACCCGCACCCCTGGCAGGCATCGGCCCTTGCGGACCCCACCCTTTGGTGCTGACATCTCTTTGAGGCGCGCGTGGAACACAACGCGCCGTCGACCCGGGCTTGGTCCTTACCGGACAGCGAGCTACCCATTACTCGCCGTCCGCAAGCCCGCGCCTACGGTGGCCGGGAATCAGCCTGGGATTCCCGACGCCCAGGGCTTCTCCCGCGGCGACTACGGCCGTGAGGGCGCATATACTGCCTCTCCCTCACGTGCGCCGCCTCCCTCTTCGCGAGCATTACTGCTTCGCAGAAGGAGGTGACGGCTAACCATTCACTCTCGCTCCGTACCATGGCCTGCACCAGGGCCGGACGCGAGAGCTCGCCGCCGCCGATCGCCTCCACGAGGACACGGCGGTGCTCCGCCCAAGCTGGGCAGACCGCCACCGTATGCTCCACCGTGTCCTCAGGGCGATCTTCGCAATGGAAACACCCGGGCGTTTCCTCCCGCCTTATACGAAACAGGAACCTCCCGAAACAACCGTGTCCGGTGAGGACCTGCGTCAGGAGTAATGCCCCGGCGTTTGGCCTCCTCGCGCCACTCCCAGATATGCGCGAGGACCTTTGCCTCCAGATCCCATGGCGGTAATCCGGCAAGGAGGCCCGCCGCCTCACCTGAGATCGTGCGGTATCCCCGGATCATTCTGATCGCCATGACCCTATGGGACGCCTTCAGCTTACGGGCTGGTTGGCGCCTCAGTGTAGGCGCCCACACCGGCGCCCCGTATAGGGCCATGGACCGCACATTTTAAGCTTTACGTTTACGGCTTTGGGGGGTCATGACCGCTAGGACTCCCCCCTGGGACCGCGCCTGGCTTGAGTCCCAGCAGAGGGAACATTATAGGCAGACTCCATGGCATTGTATGCTGCAAAAAAATAAGTAATAGTTTAAAAAAAACACGCTTTAAAAACAAACTACAAAAAGTAGAAAATAATTTAGTTCGATTAAAAAGTGTGGGGTGCTTTTTGAGGTATTTTTATAATCTATTAATATCAAGCACCCCACGCTTTTTAATAGGATTAAATTGTCAGAAATTAAATTGTCGAGGCAGGCTGTGTTACATAGGATTTTTTACCCCGGTAGTACGTTTCTGTGGGATACCGACCTCCACGCGGGCGAAGCCGCTCGCTGACAAAAGCTAGTATAGTATATTTATTTCCTAGTATATTATGATCTTGATGATCGTGATAGCCGCTTTGCGTGGATGTGGCGCATGTTTCCCTCAACCTTTTCTTATTTTTTTTTGTGTTCCTTATCTTTTTGCGTCATGTTTACCGCAAATAAACGTTTTTCTTTCATTCTTCTTCTTCTTCTTTCATTTTAATATTATTAAAAAGCTTCACATATACTACCGTTGCCGGTGTAGAAATATTTTAACTAAAGTACAATTCCCATTTAGCTTGAAATGACCATGGGTAACTATTATTTTTTAATACAATGTCAAATTTTATTAATTAGAAACAAAAAAATATAAATATTTATGAATGAAATGTCAAATGCCTTAAAATTAAAATTAAAAAGTCAATCCACACTAAGTACCTACTGATAACATGTAATGTCAAAATTTATAATTAAAAAAATCGTGAACTGAATAAAAACAGTTGTCTAACGGTAGTAAATAAAAAAAAACAACCAAAGCTAAGAATGAACTCATCAAATAACTTTAATTTCGGAAGTCGGTGTCTTTGGAGCTGTATTTGAATTTTTTGTCACCGCCTTCCGAAATTAAAGTTATTTTTCACTTTGTAGTGTTTTTTTGGAAGTCGGTTGTTTTTTTTTTGGAAAAAGTTTTTATTTTTCACTTTTTAGTGGTTCACATGTGCTTACCCCTTCACAGCATACCGGCGTGATGTTATGTTATGAAGTGGTGTAAGCAATAGACAGACATGAGATTTCAGCAATCCCAGTCCATTTGCTATCATTTATTGAGGAGTTCCGTTACCTATCTCCAAAGTTCTTCATCAGATCTTCACCAAATTGAAATGAGACCACTACGAGAAAGTACTCTTTCAAAAAATAGCTAAATCGCTTCGTGTGCCTATAAAATTTGAAGAGTTCTCTCTATTTCTCCAGGATCCCATCATCAGATCCTGACTTGATGATCATGGGACCACCTGGGAAGTATACCCTTTCAAACAAAAAAAACAAAATCCAAATCGGTCCAGCCATCTTCGAGTAATCGGGGAACATACATAAAAAAAAAAAAAAAAAATAAAAAAAAAAAAAGGTTCCGACGAATTGATAACCTCCTCCTTTTTGAAGTCGGTTAAAAAGAAACTTCTTTTCCAGGCCACAGCCTGCATTCACATAGGCCTTCAAATCTTCGAAGACATACCTCTACACCTGAATGCCCTAGGCCTCCTGCAGCAGGCGCTGCACGGTCTGCTGCTCAGAGACTTCCCAGTAGTCAAGGTCACCAGCATCACGTTTATAACAGCCATCTTGACCCTGGTATTGCATCATTACCTGGCTTTCAAGTTTTTTGGAAGCGTGTTTTATAATTTCTCTGAGGTATGTTGGTTTTTTTGTATATTTTATGATCTCTGATTCAAAAGTCTCGTCTAGTGGACGCTAGCTACTGAGCTTGATGTCCTAGGTTCGATTCCCAGGTCGGGCTAAGTGTTATTAGTTAATCGATCTTTTGGAATATTTCAATATCAACCAAGAGTCTGGTTTTTAAGGGGGATGCGCTAAGGTATTCCGAGAACGATGTCAAAATATTATATACCAAATATATTTAAAAAAATGGTGTGTGGCTGTGTCATGGACACGGCCGTGTGTTGTACGTGAATACGTTTATGTAACGGGTTATATTATTTCAATAAACTATTTTTATTTATGTATTTAGGATAAAAGCAAGGAAACAAATAATGATTGTGTTACAATATAAAACTTAAACGAACATCGTAGCTTTTCCGAGTCAAAAGTTATACTAATTGCAAATCTCGATACGCAGCAAAATAACCTCAAAATGGCGGCGCTTCCCCCTACACCGCGCGCGATGCGTCACCGTTCTCGTTTATCGTAATGAATTCTTTGATCCTTTAGCTATCCAGTGGTATAATTTAATTTTGGATGTAGAGGATAGATTCGAAACTGCAACGCCAAACTGTATCCCCGATTTTGTTATAATTAGGTTTTTTGTATTGCCCCCCTAAGGTAGCAAATTTAAAGACGTATTCACGTCAGTAATTAACATAATATAATTATTTATGTAAATGTTGCAGTTGTTGTTGGTTATCAAAACTCACATTCGTGTTTTAATAACAAGTGTGAGTTAGAGCCGCTCCGTGATGATATAAAACGGTTTAATGTTTAAATTGCAGGTGTTAGCATACTTCACGCTGTGCTTATGGGTGGTGCCCTTCTCGCTGTTCGTGTCTCTTTCGGCGAACGACTACGTTTTGCCCACAACTGGGGAAAAACAGCCGCTGTTGTTAGGTAAGTTTTCTTTAATACATACGTTTACCATAATCTGCCTAAAATGTTCTCACTGCAGGGACACAGGCCTCGTCTCTGTGTCTCTGTGAGAGAGATTGGGCCGTAATCCACGCGTGCGCAGTGTGGGTTGGTAGATGTCTTCGAATTTTGAGAGTGAGTTAGAGTTGGCAATTAGATAGTATGTTTGTGAGGTTGGTACTGTCTGGCAGCAGTGTGTGCGTGTGTGTGACGTGACAGGCAATATCTTGGATAGGATTTAACCTGTCGGATGTTACACATCATATATGACTACGGTAAGGCTCGCGCTCGTTTTTAGGGTTCCGTACCCGAGGGTAACCAACGCGATCCTATCACTAAGCCTCCGCTGTCCGTCCATGTGTCTGCCTGTCAGCGGGCTGTATGTCATGTTCCGTAATAGGTAGACAGTTGACATTTTCACTGTGGCCGCTATAACAACAAATAATAATAAAAATGTTATAAATTAAAGGGATCTGCATTTAAGAATCGTGTTTTTTTCGACACTTCTTGCCTTGTGGTACGGAATCCTTCGTGTGCGAGTCTCACTCGCACTTGGCCGGTATTTTTTATTTCTAAACGGTTTTATTTAGCTTGCCCTGTTTATTTTTTGGGTCAAATTTAGTACTTGAAATTTTACCCCCTTCCTGTTAGCAGATTGATCTGATATTTGGTAAATACGTTTAGTTTTGATAACAATACAATTTAATTTTATCAGTATCATTGTAAATCCAATATGGCCGCTGTTACAAAATGGCGGTTTTTTAATTTATTGTATTTTTGTTAAAAAGAATTAAACAGAGTGAAGTGGAATGAGGATAGAGACCTTTGCCTGAAGTGGGACATCACAGGGTTTTAATAATAATAAGTTTTTTTTTGTTTGTTTCCAGGTGACAGCAACGTCCTAACAGACTACCTATCTAGAAAATCAAAGAGATATAGTCTTCTCTCCTTCTTCAGTTTCGCCAAGGATTCCATTTTACCACAGCGGAGCAAGAAGGCCTTCTGAGGACATGAAGTAATTAATATTGTCATAATTAATGCAATACATCAGTGCCACGAACAATTGTTGTAGCTGGAAGTGTCGTGCGGGGTTGCAAAAACGGGTAAAAGAGATGGCGCCACTGTCTTTCGTCTCTCAAATAGAGTAGACAACGGAAATTCAGGATGATGCTTTTAATTTTAAAATTATTTATTTGGCAATTAATTTATTCTCACATACAAAATGTAATCACTCGTAACTTGGTTCACACACATACATACACCTGACTCACACACACGTACACGTAATATTATTTCGACACAATTCCATGTCCACGGTATTTAGCCGTTGTACCCGCGGGATTTTAATCTGCGATGATTTTTTATCGCTCACTAGATTTTAAACTCTTGGTTTTGAGCCGAGGATTGAAAATCCAACAGAGTGGTATAGCGCGTCAAAAAATACACTCTTGGATTTTCAACTTCACGCCCAGAATTTGGCTACGAGCTTGGCACGTTTAGCAGTTTCCATCAGCTCAGTAGCGTGCAGACAAAAGGATTCGCTGCATACGATATTAAGGTGAATGCGCAGTGGTAGAGCGCGAAATTCAAACTTTGTTACGTTTTTTTGCAATTTTCAGGTGAGTGTCAGCTTGTTACTTGATCAAAATATGATTTGCGACTATAACATGTACGTATTTACGGATTTATAATCATTAGAATCAATAATACATCTTTCTAAGTTAGATTTGTTCCATAAGAACAAATTTCTTATGGAAAAGTGCTTGTGGAAGAAATCTAACTTATAAGAGATATATTAGACATTCTAATGACTATAATTCTGTAAACACGTACCTGTTATATTCGCAAATCACATTTTGATCAGGATACAACCTGATACTGACCTGAGAATTGCAAAAACGTAAGAAAATTTGAATTTCGCGGTCTACCACTGCGCATTCACCTTAAGTGCCCCATTGTTTGTGGGGCAGCACCACATTTACGATCTAGGGCGGAGTCGTCTGTGAATCTCCACTTTAGCACGTTTTCTTTGGCTTTCCTGAGTGCGAGGTCTATTTAAAAACTTCCAGGGTGAAAATAAAGTGCCCGAGGGTACTAGGGCTGTTACGGGGACCAGAAACCAGTCGCTCCATGTAAAATACTCATATTCAGTTCTATCTCCCACTTAAATCAAAATATACCTATAGTTAACCGAACTAATCACAAAATAGTAATCAGTAAGTCCACTTCCACAGGGACGTAATAAAATCGCGATGGTTTTTTTCCGCGCACTGAATCTTCAACGCCTAGCGCTGAGAGTTGAAAATTGAACAGACTGCATTTTAGCGCGTCAAAAATACACATCTTATATACAACGAGTAACATAATTAACGCAAGACCTCATACACCCCAATTAGAGTATTGAATTAAAAGCTTAATACGATGACCAAAACTATTTTATTTTTAAAGCTAACTGATATTATTAAGAAAAACGTGTCGACCCAAGCATTACTTTATACATTTAAAATTGAGTCTTATTTCTTCTTACATAAAATTGAAATTTCTTTGGCTCAATCAGTACTTAGTTGGTATGGCAAAATACATAATTAAAAAAAACTTCTATTAAAAGTTACTGAAATTGATTCAGTAGTCAATTAGGAACAAACTACTTTCAGGTCTTGCGTCCATTCTGTTACACCTTGTATAAAAATGAATCCCTATTTCCCTTGGTCACGGCATCACACGTGAACGGCTAGATCAATTTTGCTAATTCTTTTTTTGTTGTGTTTGTTATTGTCATCAGGAGAAGGTTCTTATGAAAAAAAAAATGTAGCACGTAATATTATATTCATATTTTAAGACAGGACAACGTCTGTCGGGTCAGCTAGTTGTTCATAAATGATAAATGGCAAACGATTTTATTTCTGTAAGTAGGTTTGTACAAACACTTTTACACGTCAATCATATTTTTTAAACTAGATAAGGTCGGCGTTTCGCTGGAGGGTTTAGAATGGTATGCTGAATTCATGGTTAAAGTTTGCGCACTGAATAAAAACTTTTCCTGTATATAAAAAAAAAAACAGAAATAATCGTAGTCAGATCATTTGAGGACCATGTACTCGTAGATTGGTGTCTAATATGGCTTTTTTGAGGAAATAAATTCGATTTTCAACTCTCATTGCTTCCTTGTTGATGTCGACTAAAGCAGAATGGGCATTTTGGTATGCGAACACCAATGATATTAGAGTATGAAAGGGGGTTTTAGCAACATAATATGTATACCTTTCGTTAGGAAAGTTACATTAAAACATACTTATTAGTTCACATCCTGTCGCAATGACAATTTTTAATATCTAAGTATGAACCCTTAACTGTTCGATTCAATAAAATAAGAATAAGGAGCAAATTTGAATTGCCATCGGGGCGTATTAAACGCCAAGTAATTTTTTTGTTCATATGGGGCCATTCAAGTATTACGTAAGCACTACAGGGGGGCGGGGGGGTCTTTGCTTTGCTTATTTTTGATGACATGGGGGATGGGGTGTCTGGATGGTGATTACGTCAGCAGAATTTATTTATTAACTTTTGGATTTTCTACAAAATTTAGTCGATTTTGGTTTGAACACATATGGCAACCCTACTTGTCTATGAATGGCTCGAAGAAAACGATGACAGTATACCAAAATCACAAGAAAGTGAGCAGACACGTTAGGTGTCTGCTACCAATGTTTACGTGAGCATGGGAGGGGGGAGTAAGAGCTTTGATTACTTTTGCTGACGAGGGGGAGGGGGGGGTCAATAATTGCTAAAAAACTGCTTACGTAATACTTGAATGGCCACTATGCTGCTCTATTCTGTAAAAATTTCACCTTGGAAACATAATGTGAAGTGAGCTACATATTCCACTTGATGCTAGGGATTGATGCAGCTCACTTCACGGTCTTCCTATCCTTATTTGATCGCACAGCTGTTTTACAACTCTGTTAATTAGATAAAAATTGTTTATTGTTATAATACGTAAGTAAATTATTCTTGATTTAGTTATATTGTATGTTAATTTATTTGGATAGCTAAATAATTACTTGAGTTTTGGTTTCCTAAGAAACGTGAATACTAGTGAAAATAACAGGTATTGAAGACGACCGCTATAATACAGAGTCAAATTAATTTAGCTGGCAAAACTTTACCCAAGTGCTGGGTTATATGGAATAATGACAAAAAAAAAACAAGTTTAATCTGTCGAACCCAAAACTTTAAAAGTCACCGTGGCAACCAACCGACTGTTATGATATGGTTTTTGGAAATTAGTAAAAAATATCGTAAGTTCTACGAAAAATTACAATAACAGCTGAGCGATCTACGCGCGCCCGGCTGACGCGCTTCGCTGATGACTTTCACCCATCGAATGATAAAAAATCGTTTAATTAATTTTCGATATTGATACCTAGCACTTGGGTAATACGAAACGTATTACGAAACCGTTTTCCTAGGATATCCAAACTTTAGCTTATGTCCGCCCAATGCTGGACAAAGGCATCTCCTATACGGGGACTATGTTTACAATCACTACACTTGAATACATACACACTCTTAGATATTCAACATGTATTGTCACTTAATCAAAAATCTACTTTAGCGTTATATGGTTTAAGTTGATTTTTGATTGACCTTTTTTGTAAGAAAAAGGTTCTGAATTTTTGGTTGTAATGGAATTTGAACTTTTTCCTGATTGATATTGAGTTTGTGTTCCCAAAACATGATAATTTCCTGAGATTCTAAACTTATATTTTTCAGCTCTCGCAAGAATAATTTATTGTCACAAATGCAGAGATTCATTCTTAATACTTAGAATAACAAATAATTGGAACTTTTGAACGAATGTTTGTTGATATGTTATAATCAGAGATCGGATATTCGGATGCATATTTATCTAAAGATAATTTTTACCTATGAAAGTATGGAAGCGGCTTTATAAATTATTTGTAATATTTATTAAAAACCCCGGGATTCTTGGATTGCATGACTATTCAGATGTGTATTAATTAGAAATTAATGTTTAACCCGATACAAATATGTGTATGTACTGGAGGAGGGGTGGTTTGTATTAGTTAAAACAAAAAATAAACAAATTACTTACCTAAATTAAGACTTTTTCGATACAAAAGCGCATTCCATGTTAGCCAACATCTCAACTTTAGGTGAATATGCATCCGAATATCCGATCTCTGGTTATAATTTTGTACTTACCTCCTAAAAGTACCAATATATGAGCTATTCTCATTTTGTAAAGTGTTACTCATACTCAAGTATATTTTTAATTTCTTTCAGACTATTTTTAACAAAAACGTTGTTAAATTATTCCACTCGAGTCTGTTAAATATATAAACCGTGAAATTTTAATGTTTGTTTTCCCGCGGCAGAACAACTTGCCATAAGGAGTTCTTTCGAAGCATAGAGTAAATGTAAAAAAAAAGATGTTTTATTTTTTATTTTTACTAAAAAAATATTCCTAAACTTGAAAACGTGAGAATCAATAGTAACACTAGAGGTAACTTGCTGGTACTACTCGAATCGCACGCGCCGCCGACAAAGGAAACAACGATCCATAAATGTCCAAAGCAAAATGCACGCGGTGATATTTCACAATTGTTAATCTGCCGTTTTTTGTTGTTAATATTTTATTTGTTTATAAAACGATTGTATTACCAAGACAAAACCTTTTCGCTGCGGGAAAACAACCATAAAAATTTCTCGATGTATAAATAAATACCTATTTATTCAAATTTTCCATTGTTACGGCACATGCTAAATGCTGATATTATTATTAGAAATGGCGAAAAAAAATCTGATGTTTCATACAAAAATACAATAGCTACCTAATCAAACTGTATGAAATAGATGCTTTGTTTTCGCTATTTTAGAGTAACTTAACATCACGCTGAGCATTCTCAGCCGTATGGACTGCCTCACGCATGAGATCTTGGGTTTGATTCCCAGGTCATACAAAGTGTTATTGGGATAAGTGATGGGAGTTGAATCAACCGTTGATCTCCTGTCAACGTATTAATGTTAACTGTTTAAGAATCAACTAGTTGAATTTATCAACGACGTTAATGAATATAACTCGTTTAGTGATCAACTAAACTAAATTTACAAACGTACCTAACGAACTGAGAGAAAACTAACGTTGAATATACCATCATAGATTCCGAGCGACGGTCATATCGTAGAATTTGAACTCTAAGTAACGTACACAAGAGTTGATTTTTGAAATATTTATTTTAAGAAAACAATCGTTGAATAAAAACCGTTCAATGAATGAACGGTTTACTTTGCAAGTCGACTTTAGTTGCACGTTAACTCGTTGACGAATTTAACTAGTTGACGAACGTAAATCAACGTTGACGTTACGTTAACGGAAAAACCGTCAACGACCCATTACTAATTGGGATTTACCATCTAGAATTTATTAGTAGTCAGCTATTGAGGCTCGCCCTCATTACATGGGACTTAAAAATAACCGGTGAAATGTATCATCATCATCTGCCCGGCCTTTTCGCAACTACATCGGGGTCAGCTTCCAGTCTAACCGGATGCAACTGAATACCAGTATTTTACATGGAGTGACTGCCTATCTGACCTCCACAACCCAGTTACTGGGTAACACGATACCCTTTGGTAAGACTGGTTGTCAGACTTTCGGGCTTCTGACGACCCGTAACGACTGTCAAAGATCCAGAAATGACAGCCGGGACCAACGGCTTAACGTGCTTCCCGAGGCACGGAGGGGTCTTGGTGAAATGTGTGTATATTATAATTCTCTGTTTACTCTCGGTATAAAAGGCGTGATCTTATGTCTATGTCTAAAACATTGTTACATCTAGTCAATGAAAGACAATATTCAAATGTAAATAGAATGTAATTTAGGTAATGGTATAATATGGCTGATGAATCCTGACCGGTCTGAGACATCACATCTCCGCCGCGAAACCGCAATAATTTCACCATGACTTGTCCATCGACAAGCCAAACTGCCAGTTCTAACGCACAGATTTGATTATAATTCTATCTCTTTTCCGCGTGATTTCGCTGCTCGGAAGCGGGTTACACCTCCGCGCTGAGTCCGCTTTTTTGTTAACCGACTTCAAAAAAAGGAGGAGGTTCTCAATTCGAGTGTTTTTTTTTTATATTTTTGTTGCCTCAGAACTGTCCACTGGATGAACCGATTTTAATGATACTTTTTTTTATTTGAAAACTGGTGCTTCCCGTGTTGTCCCATTTAAATTTAATATAGATCTGATGATGCGTTTCGGTGACAACGGAACTCTTCAAAAAATTACAGCAAATCAACCGCGACTGCTACTATCGCATAAATATGCATTGTTTTTACCCCAAGGATGATGACATTTCGAATTGGTGTGGGGTAGGTACTATAACTAAAAAGAGAAAAATAAAAACTTTTTCCAAAAAAAAAAACAACCGACTTCCATAAAAACACTACAATGTGAAAAATAACTTTAATTTCGGAAGTCGGGGTAACTGGTGACATGAAAAATAAAATTAATATCCAAAGTCACCGACTTCCGAAATTAAAGTTATTTTTCACCTTGTAGTGTTTTTTTGGAAGTCGGTTGTTTTTTTTTGGAAAAAGTTTTTGTTGCGGTGCTGCGTTTGTTTCGCATGTATCTATGGCAGTTGACAAGTTTATAAAGCGAAACTTAATTTTTCTTTTGAAAAATATATGTTGATTCTACGGAAAAACTTATCTAAGAGGTTCGAAGTAGACTCATACTGTATTTACCCGACGACGTTTAGTTTTGATTGTTACAATTCAATTGATTTTCGGCTACTCGAAGTGCGACATAATGTAGTAAAGTTTATTACAGGAATTTGTTGAGTGGTTTAATTTTTTTCGAGGCGGAGGTGTGCTAAAACCCTGAACATAGGTCCGCCGAAATTCCGCGCATGTCCTCTCAATCATCTCGCCTCATGTCACCAAAAAATGTTATTGTGCAGCCTTCTGCACGAAGGTCCGACCGGTCAGGATTCATCGGCCATATTGTGATGTGATGCACTAAGCTATAATGTTCCCATTGCTGGCTCAGTGAGCGTAATCCACCACGCGGGCCCAGTGCGGGTTGGTAGATGTCACATGTCTTCGAATTTTTGGTTCTAAGACATGTTGGCTTCCTCACGATATTATTTTCTTCTTTTTGGTCTAATATTTTGGTTTTATAATTTGTAACCCTGGGAATAAACACTGAATGAAGTTATTTAAGTTAGTGTAACCAGTCTGTTCCAAAAACATCTAATAAAAATGTCAAATGGATTAGGAAACGTACCTGTGATGAATATGAGCATATACTTAAAACAAGACTTTCTCTCTTTGATGTGAATATTTCAACACTTAAGAGTTAATACAACGGTGTAATTGATTGACACACTAACAGTAGACATGTCTTTCATTTTGACAGTTCAAAAACATCAATTGCCATAAACTTTGTTGAGTAGACGAATTTTCCGAACATACTTATAAAGCAATGTCCTTCAAAATTATTCAGATTGTGATTGACAGTGTGTTACGCAATTCCGTTGCAGATGAAATGTGTTACTAGTTCCCTGTATTGAGTGAATGCGTAAGAATGTAACTTGCCAAAAAAAATCACCGTGAAAACTTAAGTGAAGTGAGATGTCAATATTCTTAATCCCTAGCATTAGGTGGAATTACAGCACACTTAACTTAAGTTGTCACAGTGAAATTTACAGAATAACAGCTGAACCGGGTTTGGTTTTCACTTTTATGAGATGCTTTTGGCATCAGATTTTTATGTACCTATATACGCTTGTCAAACACAGTGTTTATTTTCAGGGAGCTGAAGTATTTAATATTTAATGTAAATAACAAAATTTTGTTTGTGATACCGTAAAACTAAGATAGGGAAAGGTAGTTTAAGAAGCCTTGAGGCTAAAACGCAATACGGTTCTATTTTCAATGGAGCCTTTAAATTGTTCGGGCATTTTTCCGTTCTGGCTTCTGCAATAACGCCTAAGAACATAGGTAAGCAGAGGGAGCACTTTCCAGATCTGATGTCTAGCACTTGTGAGCTGTGTAGTTTTGTAGTTATGCTAGTTGTCCTGTTTTGTCAAAAATATAACTTCTTTTGAACCTAAAGATTGACTTGACCATGCCATCTTTTTGGAGTATTGGTAAAAATTCACTTATAACGTGTAACATAATTGACGCATTTACCTCATATACCCCAATTAAAGTATTGAGTGAAAAGCATAATACAATGACCAATACCTATTTTTTTCAAAGCTAACTGTTATTATTAAGAAAATCGTGGTGCATTACTTTATGCATTGAAAATTGAGTCTTATTGCTTTGGCGGTAGGTAAAATACCCATATTAAAAATACAAAAATCGATTCAGTAGTCAATTATGAACAAACTACTTTCAGGTCTTGCGTCTATTCTGTTACACCTTCTATATGTTACCGGCCAATCCCGATTTCAGGCCAAACTAGTTTGTCGTAGGCCAAACTGGTTTATTAAGCCGGGGCACGCAGATTAAATGGGTTAGGTTAGGTTAGAACTGTGACCAAAAGGGCGCGAGCCGAGCTGAAAAATGCATGTACCAATATTTACGTGAGCATTGGGGTTTGAACTTTACTTACTTCCCATAGAGAAAGTTGTTCAGAGGCCCTAGTATGAGTTTATTTTAACCATCTCGATCTAACGCATCCACAGCGTTCGGCGCTCCGATTAGCCCTGGATTGGTGAAGGACCAATCGGAGCGCCGACCGCGATCGATGCGTTAGATCGAGATGGTTAAAATAAACTCATACTAGGGCCAGAGTTCTATAGTCGGTATCACACCCTTAAATATGCCCACGACTTTTCATGTGCTGTATACATAATCTAGGGTGCAATAGCAATAATATGTATAGATTGATGTAAATAGCAAGTGTAAAAACTGTTTCTACTTTGGGTGATAAATAAATGTAAATTTACTAAACGATTTCGTTTTTTTTTACTGACTTACTGTCTGTCCGCGGCTTCACCCGCATGGAGCGAATAATTCCACGGAAACGCTACCGGGACAAAAAGCCTATGTTACTTCTTATAACATCAGCAATCTGCCAGTGAAAGTCGCGTCAAAATCGGTCCAGCCGTTTCGGAGATGCGTTCGACCATCATATAAAATGTATACGAAAGTCGTGAAGGGGGATTTTTGCAAAGCGGCGCGCCCAAATATGCGTACCGAGTGTTGAGGATCAACTTCGGGGAGGCCTACTAGTTGACTGCACTAGGTTGAAATTGCTCGGATTGAAAATCTAAACACAGTCATAAGGTGAACCTAGTCCACATTTTTAGCATACAAACTTCGGGAGTGTTTTACTCCACTGTCTGACATGGCACCTCCAAAGTAAAATATGATATCGTTTTGTCTCATTATTAATATTGTCTGTACGGAAACAGAATACTAAAATAAAAACCCAATAAAAAGTTAGGAGCCAACAAAGATTCGTTTTTCTTGCTAATTTTACTTAACTTTGGGCGTGTTTAAGTAATAAAAGAAGTGTAAAATCTCCAAAACCAAGTCGGTACCGACAAAGTTCTAATATCAAAAGTTCAATAAACTTTATTGGTCCTTGATTTATGCATTAGCTTTTCCATAAAACCCAATCTTCCAAAGGACTTTTCTTAAATTTTTCGCGATTTTTTTACTATAAATGATCCTGCATCTCACTCAATAACGTTGTGCGTGTAGACTAGCGTCTAACTGCTCATCACTGATACTATCTCTGTCGGATACGAAGCCTGGTGAGACAGCGTGATTTTTAGCCTAGCCCACCAGTGAGTTCGAGCCCGCGATTAGGTTCCCCTTAAATTAGCAATATTTGTATTGAATTTATACAAATATAAAGCTAATCTAAGGCTAAACAGGTGGCGATTGTAGATCTAAAGACAGACATAACACCAGTATATTTATTTTATATATACAAAAACACAAAGTTGAGAACTAACACTAAACCTACATTAATGCCAAGAGGCCCCTTCGGCCCGACCGGCCCCTCTGGCCCCTTCGGCCCCTCCGTGATGTAACCTCACATGTAACTTCAAACTCGTCATCTGAACGAAAGCCCTCTCACATTCCTTACAAACATATCTTTTATCATTCGTATGTATCCTCATATGAATATCCAAAGTCTTTTTTCTCTGGAACGCCTTTTCGCAAATCTGGCACTCGAAAGGTCTTGTGTTATCGTGGCGAACCATGTGGCGTTTCAACAGTTCGTTGTTAAAGACTTTGAAGCCACACACCTCGCAGGCGACAGTTTTCTGTTTTAAATGAGTCCTCAATTTATGCTGCACGAGTCTACTCTTCATTGTGAACACCAGTTCGCATTGGTCGCACTTGAACTGAAGTTTTTTGACGTCATGAACGAGCGCTAAATGCCGTTTCTTAAAGTATTGTGATGAGAAAATCTCTGGACACTTCGGGCATTTCAGCATATCGGTTCTATGGACTCTTTCACAGTGTATTTGTAGGGAATAAGAGTTACGGAATACTTTTTCACAATTTCGACATTTAAGGCCTTGAGCAAAAGTGTGCATATTCCTCATATGACTGATCATATTCGCATGAGCAACGAAACCTTGCCCACACACCTCACACAGGAATGTTTTATACTTATTGTGGAATTTGTGAGCATGCTTCAATAGCGTACCGAAGAATCTGAACTCCTGGCTACAATCTTGACAGATCAATACATCGTCAGACAGACGAAAGGTAAACAGTGATTTGGCTATTTCTTCGTTGAATTGAAACCCGTGGGTTAATGCTAAATGGTCCACAAATTCGTCGAAAATAAGGAACTGTAGTCCGCATTCTGAGCAGATGATTTCCGAGGTGTCGAGTTTTATGCGACTGCTTGCGACCAAGCTTCTGAGTACATTCTTTAGATTTGCTCCTTGATGTTCTTCAGAGGTGTGTTCTTTCAGTTTTGAACAGTCTACGAAGGTGTGACAGCAATAGAAACACATGAATTTGTTAGCTGCCCATCTGAACGGGACGATCGTAGAGTTTTCTAAAATGATGGTGATGAATCTCGTGAGGTCGTCTTTTCTTTTCTTTTCAGCGAGTCTTGCCTCTTCATCTTCATCTGAAACAAGATTTGTTGGGGTTTAGAAAACCTTTAATGCTCCTATTGGGAATTTACGGCTTCTTCAAACACGCGCGACGCGACACTAGTATACGGTTGGCGCAGTGGTGAAGCGATTGACTGCTGCGCTGCGTGTCGCGGGTTCGATTCTCGCTCGAAACAAATATTTGTATGACCTACAAGTAGTTGTTCCGGCACCCTAATTGCGTATCACGCGATTAATCATAATCTGTTTCATTTTGACAGTTCAACAATATTCATTGCGTTATTTACGTTGTTGAGCAGGCACATTTTTCTAACATATGAAGCAATGGTTTAGCCATCTGTTTTAAAACGAAACAAATTATGATGAATCGTGAGTTACGCAATTAGGGTGCTGGTCTGGTCTTGTGTATGTGAGTTTAAATGTTTGTGAACGCACCCACAATACAGGAGAAATTCCTAGTGTAGGGCAACGTTTTTTTTTTAAACAAAAAACAATTTCATTAGGTTTTCATATAAATTGTTCTACGTGAGTGTCGTCGCGCTGTGGTGTCACGCCTGTTTGCAGGAGCCTTTATATAATCTTTTTAACCGACTTCAAAAGGAGGAGGTTCCCAATTCGTTGGAACCTTTTTTATGTATGTTCCCCGATTACTCGAAGATGGCTGGACCGATTTGGATATTTTTTTTGGTTTGAAAGGGTATACTTCCCAGGTGGTCCCGTGATCATCAAGTCAGGATCTGATGATGGGATCCTGAAGAAATAGAAATAACTCTTCAAATTTTATAGGCACACTTGAAGCGTTTTGGGTAGTTTTTGGAAGAGTACTTTCTCGAAGTGGTCCCATTTCAATTTGGTGAAGATCTGATGAAGAACTTCGGAGATAGGCAACGGAACTCCTCAATAAATGATAGCAAATGGACTGGGATTGCTTCAGAATCAGAATCTGAACTTTATTTTCTATGAATGTAGATACATGTATAAGATGTTGTACATAAATTAATTAGCTCTGCTACAGTCTACCTTACGGCGTGCAAATTATTAGGTACGGTGGGCTGCATCAATTAAACTATTAATACAAATTAAATAATGTCAGCAAAACAAAACAGAAATTAAAGTGAAGTCAATTAATACTATTATAGTCAGGTACATAAGTCATAATTGGTCAAATTTGTAATGAATTATAGCAATCATAATCAGGATAAATTTATATAATTTAGAAAGTCTTTCACTGAGTAATAACATTTGCCTAATAGTAGTGCAGTAACCTTAGATTTAAAAATGTTTACTGAATAATTCTTAAAATTATGAGATGTGTTATTATAAATGACAGGTCCCATTGTCATAATACTTTTCCTTAACAGTGCTGTTTTGTAATTACTCGAATGTAGCAAGTTCTTGTATTGAGATCTCAAGGCGCCATTACGTGTTCTTATATTGGCCAGTGACGGAAATGCTGAATCTCATGTCTGTCTATTGTTTACACTAGTGCATAACATAACATCACGCCGGTACGCTGTGAAGGGGTAAGCACATGTGAACTACTAAAAAAAGAAAAATAAAAAAAATTAAATAAGTAGAAGTTGGTTGTTTTTTTTTTTTTCACTCTTTGTAGTTCACATGTGCTTACCCCTTCACAGCGTACCGGCCCGGCTGCGTGATGTTATGTTATTAAATACCTTTTTAGGTATGCTGTGAACGTATTCCGGTAAAAGCTAGCTGGTTGAGATATTTTGCTTAATCGGTGGCAGAACATTGAACGAGACAGAATAAGTGTTGTGGACGACAGTTTCATGTCCCGCAAATTCTTTGGTTATTTTTCGGGATTATTTAGAGAATAAAATAAAACAATAGTCCATGTAAAGAAAATGACTTCAGTTTTTATTTTCATAATTTTATTACAAAAATTGTATTAAAAAAAAATTGTAATAAAATTGTATTGCATATTCTTTGTTTATTTTTCGGGATTATTTAGAGAATAAAATAAAACAATAGTCCATGTAAAGAAAATGACTTCAGTTTTTATTTACACAATTTTATTACCATAATTATATTTTGTAGCCTTAAAAACTATTTAAGTAAGTACCTACTTGATCTTGATGATAAATCTAGAAATACATATATATGTAGATAGGCTGCATTTGAGTCTGAATATAATAATAGGCAAATAAAGCTATTGGCAGTTACACTCACTGATTCACCATCTTCTGTACAGTCCTATGAAATAGAGAGCAAGCCACATATTCGGCTCTTTCTGATCGGCATCTACCCTCGCTTTTAATCACATTCGGGTCGGGTCGGCACAATTCGAGCTAAGCCGGCTTTTCAATATCTACTGCCGACATTCAAATAATGCCGAGCCACCTCATAGATATCATTTCATCACTTTTTATCACCCAAGAATATACATCTCCTGAGTGTTATTATGCTTGTTCATATGAGCAAAGTAAGTCTTCTCCATTCTAAACCTCAGACCACAAAGATTGCATTTAAAATGCTTAGCAGGATCATGCGTATTCATATGACGCCTCAAAGCCTGCATATCATAACTTTTGTGCCCACAGAGGTGGCATGTCGTGAACTTCTCCTTTAAATGCACAACAGACACATGTTTCGAAAGAGCACTTTTCCGAGTGTATATTTTAGGACATTTTTGACAAGGAAACTGCAAACTTCTGACGTTATGACCTAAAGCAATATGACACGTCCTCAAGTACCTACTTTCGAATGCTTCAGGACACATATCACAAACGAATTTGGCAGTTTTGTGAACTTTTCTACAATGATTAGCTAAACAAGCTTTGCTTTTGAAGTTTAGACCGCAAAATATGCAAGTAGTTTTCATCTCAGAATGTACGTTTCTTATATGGTGCTTGATTGTACCTTTCAGCGTAAAAGCGAGACCGCAATAATCACAAATATATTTCTGAGCATTACTATGGAATTTGTTGACATGCCTCAGTAACGGCCCGAAAAATTTGAAGCTCTCACAGCATTCGATGCAAACCATGCCTTCGTCAGAAAGATTGAATATATAGCAAAACTTATCAAATACATCTCTATCAATTTCTAAATCGTGTGCTTCGGACAAATGGTTTACAAAATGATCGAAATTTTGTATCGATTTGGGACATAACTTGCAGGATATCTCGGAGATATCCCATTTAATGCGACCATGACACCCAATCCCTTTCAGAATCATTTTTAATTTGACTTCATCATGTGTTTTGCTGTGTTCTTTTAACTTTGAGCAGTCGATAAAAGTTTCGTCACAGTAAAAACACCGGTATCTGTTAAGGTACCATTTGAACGGCATGATAGTGGAATGTCCTAGTATTATCGTGAATATTCTTCGCAGTTCATCCCGAATCGCGAGAGTTTTGCCTGGAATGAAAAAAAAATGTGTTCAGACTTTTTATTTTAGTTCAGTCTCTTTGGAAATTCTTAACTGGAAAGCTATTGAATCGTACTCGTTTAAATAGTGAAGAACATACAAGAGGTATTTTTCCGGTCACACGAGAAGTATGTCAGTGACAAATGCGACCTCTGACTGGTGAGGTCCACTTCATTCTGTGAAAGTTTTTTGTCTCGTCACACTAACGTGATCCTCGCGTGACCTGACCAAGATTATGTGCGCGCCTCAACGGCAGCAGCTAAGCAGCCGAGACGCGTCAACAGCAGCCGTCGTCACTCGTCGATGACCGCCGTTGGCAACGTGCGGCTCGTGAAGGTATTTGTGTATGGTGTTCAAGAACACGAGCCGCACGTTCTCGACGGCAGCGGGAGAGTAGCTGGCAGCGGCCGACCCGCGAACAGCTGCAGTAGCCACTGCCGCTGGTGTATATGAGCACTAAGTGACGTACAAGTTTTTGTAGCGTCACGTATTGTGCATTTGTTAACGCACGTTAGATTACGGGGCGTCGCCGTCGACTGTTTTATGTTTAGTTTATATCCGTTTTTAACCGATTTCAAAAAGGTTCTCAATTGAGAACCTTGAGGTTCCGACGAATTCGTCGGAACCTTTTTTTTCTTTTTTTTATGTATGTTCCCCGATTACTCAAACTTGGCTAGGCTGATTTGGATTGTTTTTGTTTTGTTTGAAAGGGTATACTTCCCAGGTGGTCCCATGATCATCAAGTCAGGATCTGACGATGGGATCCTGGAGAAATAGAGAGAACTCTTCAAATTTTATAAGCACACGAAGCGATTTAGGTATTTTTTGAAAGAGTACTTTCTCGGAGTGGTCTCATTTCAATTTGGTGAAGATCTGATGAAGGACTTTGGAGATAGGCAACGGAACTCCTCAATAAATGATAGCAAATGGACTGGGATTACTGAAATCTCATGATCATGAATCATGTCTGTCTATTGCTTACACCAGTTCATAACATAACATCACGCCGGTATGCTGTGAAGGGGTAAGCACATGTGAGCCACTAAAAAGAGAAAAAAAACTTTAAAAAAAAGAAACAACCAGTCGGTGTCTTTGGAGTTGTATTTTAATTTTTTGTCACCACCTTCCGAAATTAAAGTTATTTTTCACTTTGTAGTGTTTTTTTGGAAGTCGGTTGTTTTTTTTATTTTGGAAAGTTTTTTTTTGTATAACGTACCCGAGTTAAGTGGCGACACTAAGTTGCGATCTGGGGTGCTACCCATAGCGTCCCTCTCTCTTGCTTGTCAACCGTCGCGGGACATCGACTAGATTTTAAGTCATTAGTTTAATGTGTCCCTACTTCCTAGTTTTATTAGTTACTAACTTCCGCCCGCGTGGATGTCGGAAGTTATCCCGCGGGAACGTAGATACTACTGGGATAAAAAGTATCCTATGTGTTAATCTAGGTTATAATCTATCTTATGCCAAATTTCATCCAAAAAAAGTAACAAACACCCATACATACAAACTTTCGCGTTTATAATATTAGTAAGGACGTAACTGTGCTAAATAGTGTATGATCTAATTCTTAACTATAAAATACGAGTGGCAATAATATTATTATCTACAGGTCGCTCAGCGCGCTATGGAGCGGGCTATGCTCGGAGTTTCTTTGAAGCATAAAATCAGGAATTAAATTATCCGGAAAAGAACCGAAGTTACCGACATAGCTTGCAGAGTAAGCAACCTGAAGTGGCAGTGGGCTGGCCATGTTTGTCGAAGGACTGATGGCTGGTGTAGCAGACGAGTCCTGGAGTGGAGACTACGTATCGTAGATGGACCGACGACCTTTAAAAGTTGGCTGGGACAGACTGGATGCGGAAGGCGGAGGATAGAGTGTTGTGGCGCAGCCTGGGAGAGGCCTATGTCCAGCAGTGGATTGCGATAGGCGGAGTTGATTGATTGATCTATAAATTACGAGTTTCACTTCCGCTCTTCGAGCACAATTTCACCTCTAATACGCGTAACACGAGACAGGTATAGTACCTCCCACCTAGGTCCCCAAACTTATTTATAGAAATAATTAAGTTATGTTATACGGGCTGGTGTTCGCCACTCCATGTAAGTGCGTATTTTCCGTACGGGTGGCAGAATCGGTTATTCGATCCACCCCAACTCCTCGAGAAAGACCAGCAACGTCACCTGGGTTACCGAAGTACTTTGCCCTGTATGTGACGACCACCGGGCAGTTTAACAGCACATGAGCTTATGAAATAAATAAATAATCGTTCAACAATTTATTCGAATATTTTTAACTCTCTACAACACCAAGGGCCATTTCATGACTTTTATGCGTCTTCAGGTGACACGTAAGCGTCTTCTTCCGCCGAAACAACCTGTCACAGATTTCGCATTTGAACGGCCGATCATCATAATGTACCACCATATGTTTCTTCAGACAATCCTCGTTAAAAGTCTTATGGCCACAAACTTCGCACGTACAATTCTTCTCCTTTTCATGTACTCTTAACTTATGTTGGACATACTTATTATTCCTAGTGAAAATCTTGGAACAGAATTCGCAGACTAACTGCGCGCTTTTGCAATCATGGACTAACGCCAGGTGACGTTTCTTCAAGTATCTATTACCGAGTATCTGTGGGCACATCGGACATTGGAGCTTGTCAGTCCTATGGACGTTGTCGATGTGATTCTTTAGCGCATACTGTGTGCGGAAAATCTCTTCGCAATGCTTACAGGACTTAATTCCATGAATTAGTTTAACATGATTTTGCAGGTTATGTTTTTCAGAGAATCCTTGTCCGCATATTTCGCACAGAATCTGTTGGATATGATACTTGTACGTATGCTTGAGTAAAGGTCCAAAGAAGCGGAAGAACTGTCCACATTCTAAGCAGAACATTCCATTATCTGCCAAATGGAAGCAGTCGAAAGATTGGGAGGCGTCTTTATGTATACTGAAGCCATGACTTTCTGATAGATGCTCCAAATATTCTTGGAAGTCATCGTATTGACTTGCGCAGCTGGTGCACCAAAGATTTGAGATGTCAAGCTTTGCCCTGCCCCCTGTGTACAGCGTCCTTACAACGACATCGCGGGTATTGATGGCTCGATGTTCAAAATCCGTGTGTTCTTTGAGCTCTGCGCTTTGGACGAACACAGACTTGCAGTAGAAGCACATGTATTTGCTTCTGTGCCATCTGAACGGTAATATAGTTGAGTTGTGTATGATGACCGTCAGTATCGTCGCGAGCTGTTCCTTTCGACTCTTTTCACTAGTTCTTGTTTCCAATGATTGTTCTGAAATAGGAGAATAATCGCGTTAGATGTCCTCTGTGACAGTTTCCTTGTTGATTATAAAAAAGTTTGATCATGTCTTTTGAGGATGCGGTATTATATTAATTAAGTCACGGGTCTCGGTAGAGTGGGGCTTCGGTTCTGGGTTAAACCCTCAGGTCGCAAATTTCTCAGTAACAGCCCGGATTCTCGATCTGGGTCCGGTTGACGGCACTAGGCTTGCTCCCTATTACGTGGTGGACAAGTTTGCCGCATGTTGGATGCATTGTGGGCTAAGACCACCACAGCATGGGTCCCTGAAAACGTCCAACGGCATTGCGGAACACCCAGGCGTAGATAGCGGGACGAACTAATGATTAAAAATTACATGAGGGAATGGTCCATATTGGCCCAGGATCGAGTTGAGTGGAAAAAGGAAAAGGAGGTTTTTGCCCTGAAGTGGGATAGTAAAAAATAAAAAGTTTCTTTGGAACCACTTAAGTTTACAATAATTTACAAAGGAAAACGAAGATAGCCACAAAAGTAAAATACTGTGGCGCAGCTATCAACGCCCAGTCTAAAAAGAAAATGTCTACAAAGACAGTGTTCCAGACAAGACAAAAAAAAAATGGATGAAACAGGCTGATTATCGAAATTGAGGATAATCATGCAGTAATTATGCATGTGGTTATAAGCAGTGAATGTGAAATAAAATACATTTAAAAGCTAAAAGTCTTGTATAATTTTACAGATCAAATATATTTAGGATACTTACATACATACTATATAAATAAGTGCGTTTGTATCTCTATACCCACCCACATATCGATTGCTACAGCATTCCTTGAGAAAGTAACCTGATTAATTAGCCTTTGTGCTCAAAACACGAATAACATACCTACTTTTGCGTTATCTTCTATGACTACACATGGTGTTAAATACATAATTGTTTCTTTTATGCATAGAAACAATTATTGCACTTCTTAGTCAAATTAATTAATAAAAAAACCGGCTAAGTGCGAGTCGGACACGTGCACGAAGGGTTCCGTACCATTATCTATAAAACAGCAAAAAAATCATGTCTGTTGTATGGGACGGGGTCCCTTAAATATTCGTTTTATTTTAATTTATTTTTAAAGTGATTATACATATAACTAAATATTCTGTGAATATTTCAAGCGTCTACCTGTTGCCGTTATCAATATCGAGCAAAAACGAGCAAAAGAATCACGTTTGTTGTATAGAAGCCCCCTTAAATGTTTATTTTATTCTGTTTTTTTTTTAGTATTTGTTGTTATAGCGGCAACAGAAAAACATCATCTGTGAAAACTTCAACTGTCTAACTATCACGGTTCATGAGATACAGCCTGGTGACAGACCGACAGAGACAGTCGGACGGACAGCGGAGTCTTAGTAATAGGGTCCCGCCCATTTTACACTTTGGGTACGGAACCCTACAAACGACAATATCAATTAAACTGGTACCTATGAATGTTGGTAAGATCTATACTAAAAAATACAGGCAGTTCTTAAGATACGCACAGGCGCTAATCACATCGAGCTACCCCAAAATGTAAAATTTTCCCGATTGAACATGAACATTATGACTATGTGATAAAGTTGAAAATCTATCAAAGAAATTTGACAGATTGGGGTAGCTTGATGTGCTGGCGTCTGTACATCAATTAATAAAGTTATATCAGACTAATCACTAAGGAGGAAATGTTAATTTTAATTTAATTGATTTTAAATCTTAATTTTAAACTACAACCAGCCCCGGATCTAGGGGGGGGGGGGGGCAAACCGGGGCACCCGCCCCGGGCGCCAGTTTCAGGGGGCGCCAAAATCATAATAAATCATGATTAAAAATAAAAAAAACTTGCTCCATAAAGCGCCTAGCATACGGAAGCCTGGTTGGCTCACCGTCGACTTGTAAGAAAAAGGCGCCACACAGGCCCACACCTAATTAATTTGTCTCGAACGCTGGAGAGAGGGGCGCCACTATGAAGTTTTTGCCCCGGTTCGAAAAAATCGTAGATCCGGGGCTGACTACAACCGTCTGTAAATTATAGGAATCGGCCATAAGTAACTGAGAAAGTAATCGGCCTGCAAACACTACAACCCTACTCACTATTTCTTAGAGTCTACGAATACATTTAACCGTGAAATCAATTAAACTTGACCAATATAGGTATTGTCATATTGCATGATCGAAGGGTGAGGATTTTTGTGCATTCTTGCAAAATGAGCCCTCATTATTTTCTTAGTAGTAAAGGCTTTGTCACAGGCCTCACATTTGAAATTCTTCTCCCCACTATGCTTGTACATGTGGTTTTTCAACCTATTAGTGTTAAATGCTTTCCAGCCGCATACTCCACAAGTGTGGTTACGGAATTTAAGGTGGGAGTCGCGTAAGTGTGTCATCATCATGCTTCTAAAGACAAAGGTCTTCGGACAATGGGGACATTTGATTTCTGGCCGATTCTTGTGCTCGGCTGCCATGTGCCTAGACCTCTTATAGTGACTTTGAAAAACTTCCGAGCAATCCGCACATTTATACTTTTTTTCCACATCGTGGCTGTTTTTCTGATGAGTTTTCAATTTTGATTTCGAGTCAAATTTTGCACCGCACTCAGTGCAGTTAAATAGTGCGTTTTCATGCACAGATTTCACGTGAAGACGAAGTAAGATCGCATCTTTGAAATGTTGACCGCAGACGTCGCAAAGTATAGCTGACGTTCCTTTATGGTCCTTATTTGTGTGATGGAGTAAAGGCCCAAATGTGTAGAAACTTGCACCGCAAGCCAGACAGCTTATATTAAAATTATCAAGCTTGAAAGCCACCATACATGTCCCTACATCTTTGTTATACTCTACTCCATGCATCGCGATTAAATGGTCGATTAAATCGTATAGATCAGTAATTTTATCCGGACACAGACTGCACGATAGATTCGATATGTCGATATAGACAACGGGCTCCCAATAATTTTTCATAGCTTGCGCTTTGATTGCGTCCCCCGTATGTACTTGCTGATGACTTTTTAATTCAGAGGCCTCTTGGAAAATATCGTAACAGTAGAAACACCTATATGAACTTTTGAGCCAGCGGAACGGCATGATGTTAGATTTCATCAGGACCTGTAGTACATTATCTCTCATAATATTTCTTTTGTCTTTCGCTGTGAGGGTTGGTTTACTAGTAGACCGAGTTATGGCGACATTGTAGACTTCGGTAGATATATTGGCGACATCGTAGACTTCGGTAGACATATTGGCGACATCGTAGACTTCGGCAGATATATTGGCGACGGTCTCCTCTTCAGTCGTATCCTGGCAACCTCTGAGTTCTCCTGCAAGGAAAACACAGGGTTTTAGAGGTAGCCAGAATACGACATGCAGTTTTCACATACATTTTAAATTTATACGACTAAAAAAGTGTTGTTTTTTAAGTTGTAAGTTTTTTCAACTGTGAATGACTGAAGGCCGTTACTCAGAGTAGTGTGCAGCAAAAAAAATGCAAGAGAAGCGATTACTTTCCTAGGTGTTATCTATGGATGAAAGAAGTAGTTCAGTTTTCAAATACGTAGGTATGAAGAGAAACAAAATCATAGATAATATTATAACATTTATTGAATTACAGTAATACTCATTTTAATCAGATGTAAATAAACTTATTATCCAATAAAAGAAAGCATTTTTTTTTAATATTATATCATAGCGTTAGTGTTTTTATCGAACTTTGAATGTACCATATACTCAGAAATAAATTATTATTATATTATTAACTAGCGGCCCGTCTCGGCTTCGCACTCCTATTTTTTTCTAACAAGTAACAAAGGCTATATTTATATAGCCTTTGTTTTTTTGCCCGCCTTGCCCGCCCCGGAAAATGAACCTAGGACCTCATGCTCAGCACTAGTGACTTGCGACCAGTAGACCAACGAGGCAATTCAAAAGTACTTATTCAATAAAAAAAAACCTTTGCATAAATATTTATTATAACAGAGCAACCAAAGCATAATAATATACATAACTGTTAAACTGTCTCCAACAGTTATTGCACACATCCCTAAAATAAAATGAGACCCGCTTGCACCACAAACCACTTAATGAGATTACGCGAATTATATTTAAAACATAACCTGTCTCTGTCATCTTCCAAACTTTGACTGAAATAGAGCATATTTTAAATACATACAAAGATAAATTCATGCCTTCATCCGATGGGGGTTGGCAGATACGCCACTAATCCTTACATACTGCTTTTGCCCCTTTAAGGTGAACCTAGTCCACATTTTTTGCATACAAACTTCGGGAGTGTTTTACTCCACTGTCTGACATGGCACATCCAAAGTAAAATATGATATCGTTTTGTCTCATTATTAATATTGTCTGTACGGAAACAGAATACTAAAATAAAAGCCCATTAAAAAGTTAGGAGCCAACAAAGATTCGTTTTTCTTGCTAATTTTACTTAACTTTGGGCGTGTTTAAATAATAAAATAAGTGTAAAATCTCCAAAACCATGTCGGTACCGACAAAGTTCAATTATCGAAAAGTTCAATAAACTTTATTGGTCATTGATTTATGCATTGGCTTTTTCATAAAACCCGGTCTTCCAAAGGACTTTTTTAATTTTTTTCGCGATTTTTTTACTATAAATGATCCTGCATCTCACTCAATAACGTTGTGCGTGTAGACTAGCGTCTAACTGCTCATCACTGATACTATCTCTGTCGGACACGAAGCCTGGTGAGACAGCGTGATTTTTAGCCAGGCCTACCAGTGAGTTCAAAGCCCGCGACTAGGTTCCTCTTAAGTTCATATATCTAGTCATACATGCACGCAGGTTCCGAGTACCTACTACAAATCTGATCTGTCTGAGGTACATCAGGTAGTGAGGTGCTAAGTGTCCGCCTAGGGCGTTCCCTCCCGGCGTTATCATCACTCACTTGCCTGCCACCTTTCATTCATCCTCTAAGCACACTCTTTTAAATTTTTGTCATTACATCTTCTTTTAACCTTTTGACCGCCATGGACGTCTATGAGCGTCAAATTAAGATGTGTTCACGACGCTTCCGACGGCATGACACGTCGAATATGTTTGAAGGAATTTGTCGCTGCGTAGAGAACACAGATTTTCGATATTGACGTGACGGTCAAAAGGTAAAACAGCACCGTTGGCTTTGTTTTTTTTAGCGGTAAACGTATTAAGCAAATTGTGGTGCAAGCTGGTTTGAAAATACGGTTTCCTTGAAGATAAGAAGAAATTGGCCGCTACATAGCAGCTACAGCGGCTGGCGGCTGTCATGAAAACGATAGTGGTTTTGACTTCAAGATGTGAAAAAACGCTGTCGAAGAAAACACCCCAACTTATTTTCTTAAAATAGCGTTTCAGTGACGTAATTCGCCGGTAAATTGAGAGACGTTATGTGTCGACTGCTACTTTTCTATGAAACCGTAGCATTAGACCCTAAATTATTTGCATACACCTCTCAATCCAAGTGTGTAAAACTTGTATGAACGTTCAACGTCTCTAAATCAGTATATCCTCTTCGACAAATTCGGCAGACACGTCCAGATGCGCCAGAATGGACCTTCATATGAGCTCTCAAGTTACTAGACCTGCGGAAAGACCTCTCGCAAATGCTACAAACGTAATCCCTAACCCCAAAATGTTTTTTCTTATGTAAAGTAATCAGCCATTTGATTCCGGTCTTATAATTGCATAAATCACACTCGTATTTCGAGTTAGAATGTTGAGATTGGACGTGCAGTAACATAGCTCCTTTTGTCGTGCAAATTTTTGCACAATGCTTGCATTTAATCCTGTATTTTTCCACATTGTGCATCTTGCCTAAATGCACTTTTAACTGGTACTGGCTTTCGAACGTCGCACTACACAGGTTGCATTCGTGCGTTTTAGCTTGACCATGCATTCTTTGCTTGTGTTTCTCCATTCTGTGGGAAGCGTTGAACATTTTACCACAAACTGTGCATCTGTATCCGACATGACTGTTACTTATGTGTCTTTTGAGGCGAACCTTGCTGATGAAGCTTAGACCACATATTTGGCAGATGAAAGAATGGTTCACGTGATCTTTGTGCATATGACCCACCATGCAGGTGAAGTTGTCATACTGATTCTCACAGAGAACGCATTGCATCACATCCTTGCTTAAAGCGAAGGGTAACGCACAGATACCTAAAGATCTATCATAATCCTCATCATGGGTGAGAATTATATGAGTTATCAGTTCTTCTAAATCTTTCAAAGGCTCTTCAATGCACATCTTACAGCTTATGTTCGCCACATCAATTTTGACTGGTATATCTTTCGAGATAATTCTCTTTGCAATGAAAGTGTTAAGGTCTACAGAATGTTTTTGGGTATGTTCTTTTAGAGTCTCGCAGTCCCGCATAGGTTTCGAGCAGTAGAAACATCGGAATCCTTTGGTGTGCCAATTAAAGGGGACCACGTTACCGTATTGCAGGATTTGGAGTATATTTCTTCGTTTTTTATTGAGTTCTTCGATGTATGTTTCTTTACTGTTGCGACGTCCTGGAAAGAGAGGCCAAGATTTACCCTTCCTTTTTGCGTTTGCAGTTTTGATAGTCATTTGGTGTACATGATGGGTGAAAATGTGTGTTACATGTTAAAAATGCAGCGCCGTTGCATTTTGGTTGGCTAAGGCGGGGTGGAATCTGCGTTTTAAAGGCTAACCCACGTTTGGTTGGATCGCACACAATACCGCAAATCTCCATAACTTTCGGACATTTTGTATGTACCCTCGTACATCCCACTACGAGAGGCTGCACTACGTTGTTTATTCATGTTAGAACTAACGACCTGCCCGTACTTCGAACGGCTTTTACAACTTGACAAAACACCGACATTTATTTATTGTAGGTAAGTTTAATAGAAACGTCATATACGCTTAAACCTTCTGGAGTAAATTCTCTATATGATGATGAAACCGCATCGAAATCCGTTGCGTAGTTTAGAAAAAACAAAGCTGTCTCACTTATGCTACGGTTACATTGTCGTGCTATCGCGAACTTGAAGTAGCGTTCTCTCTGTTTTACAGCGACACGTCGAGCGGTGTGGAAAGGAGAACGCGCGAAGGGTAAGCAGCGTACCCGTAGCACTACAGATACGAAAAGTTTTTTTTTTTTGGTAATGACATTTCGCTGGTCTACCTATGAGGTTGTCAGCTGCTTAACCGGACATGCTTGTGGCTAACCTTAATAAAAAAAGACCTCCAGCCACGCCTTAAAAACTTAAAACTAAGCGACTACACGCTAAGGGCACCCCTTGTGGGGTACAGACCTCGGCTTAGGGCGTCAATGGAAAAGGGCAGCAAAGGACGGGCTGGATCGGAATGATTCAGACTCGAAGAGACTTTGACTTACATTTATGTAAGGGTAAACACCGTTGTCACTTAAACCATGGGTAGTTGACTTAAATATAAAATAAACGAGCTACTAAAAAAAAATACGCGCGCGAAATGAGCGACGCTACGGCGCGGCGTTACGTGTGCTCGCTAGCAATACTGACAGCTGACTGACCGGGGTCGCGACCCCTGCATCGGAGTCGGGTCATGCGGCGTGGTACCAGCCCCCCGCGCCCTCTCTCGTATTGAGACGCAAGTTGGTTGCCCTCGCGCGTAGGGTGAAAAAAAAACAGATTTTCTTTAAAAAAAGGCTGATTTTTTTCATTGATTTTACGTTCTATAAACGAAACCAAACCACTGGTTTCAAGAATATCAGTGTTTACCCTTACAGCCTGTATTAACGCAAGACCTCATACATGGGAGTATTGAGTTAAAATGACCAAAACGTATTTATTAAGGCTAACTGAAAACATGTTGACCGTAGCATTACTGCATTCCAAATTGAGTCTTATTGCCTAGAAAATGAGATTAAATTTTCTTTAGCACAATATGTGGTAGGTACGCCAGAATATTTTTTTGAAAAAAATACCTTTATTTAAATGTACTGAAATCTATTCAGTAGTCAAATAAGAACAAACTATTTTCAGCATAATCAGCCTATAATGTTCCCATTGCTGGGACACAGGCCTCCTCTCTGTGACAGGGAGCGGGCCGTAATCCACCACGTGGGCCCAGTGCGGGTAAGTAGATGTCACATATCTTCGAATTTTTGGTTCTAGGACATGCCGATTTCCTCACGATGTTTTCCTTCACCATTTTGAGAGCAGTGGTGATGAAATAATTTACACAAAGTTAAACAACAAAAAAACTACTTTAAAGTCTTATGTTTATTGTTTTACATCTGTAGATGGGATGCGCTGCAGCCCGATGTAATGTGCGGCTAGCACGTTTTCACCATTCAATATTGTAAATAATAACATTAAAACAAGTTTTAGCATAACTTGCCTTCACTTTAGATTTATATACCTGTCTAGAATACACTAAATTTCGATCTACTAAAATGTTTAAAATAGATATTGGTGGTTATGGTAAAAAACAGATCAAAATTTATAAGCGTTTATTTATAAATACTAATAGGTAAGTAATATGTAAGATGATATTTACAAGTAAAACATAATTATACAATAGTGTTATAGGCTAGTTATTCGTGGTTTCTGTTTGAGATATAAATATTACTTAGTATAATTATGTAGGTAAGTAATAATTTTTCTATAGTGGCAACATTATAAATCTAAATTTTATTGTTACATGCCACAGGCTAGAAGCTTGCATCGTTTTAATTGGGTTTTACTTTTAACAACTTCAAGAATCGCATAAGAGTAAATTTTCCACTCCACTATTAATGGGGAAATCTTATGATCAATAAATGGGGTTTTTTTTGTGTGGGAAATCATCAAATAACTTCTCCCGCTCTGGGTGGAGCAGGAGGGCGTGTCAGACTTTTACTGACTAAAACCCACCCGTGTTCCCTCAGTTGCCTGTGTGCCAGAATCTCTTTCGAACAACCCGCACCCCTGGCAGGCATCGGCCCTTGCGGACCCCACCAGTTGGTGCTGACATCTCTTTGAGGCGTGCGTGGAACACAACGCGCCGTTGACCTGGGCTTGGTCCTTACCGGACAGCGAGCTACCCATTACTCGCCATCCGCAAGCCCGCGATCAATAAATGGATTAGGATTGACTATTGAGTCCAATTTAATATCATAAGTATAATTCATACACGTCTATCGTTTTAGCTTTACATTGGAAGATCTAGTTTTAAGTTCAGTTGTGCACGATAGCACATCACACAGAAATCAAAGGAACTCTGCCTCACTGTCCTATTGTCTAAATAAGTCACTTATACTGTCCGGCGTCCTTCACATAAGCCACTTTAAATATACAGCCAAATTATGAACTTTAATACCACTACACAAAGCGCAATTTACATTGCAGAGAAAATCTTTACGACTTGCAGTTTTTGTCAATCGATAATGAACTCAATCCCATGTCGTTAAAGTTGATTTGTATATGTTTTTGGCTCAGTAAGAAGATTAATTGTGGATTTACTCCACAATATAGTAATATCATTGAATGTATTGTCCTGCCACCTCCCCCTCTAACTCCTCCTGGATTATTTCCATTTGCACCATTTCACTTTCATCAATCTCGTCAACTATTGGAGCCAGGTCAAACTGACTGTGTCTATTCCGGATGTGCATTCGCAAATTCGTCTGATGCGCAAACGCCTTATTGCAAACCACACATACATAATCCTTCTCTTTCGTATGTAGTACCGCATGGGAGTTCAAGTTACTTCGTTTAGAGAATTTCTTTCCGCAAACCGAACAAACGAATTTCTTCTCGCCATTATGTTTCACCATGTGGAGTTTAACATCGTAAGGACCGAAGAATTTGTCACCACAGACATCGCATTCAACATTCTTCTCTCTCAGGTGAACTCTTCTCATATGTCGTGACATTATAGATTCCTGTGGATACACTTTTGGACAAAACGGACACTTAATTTTCAGTTCTTCTACTTCATGGACATTCGCCAAATGAAGTTTCTTTAAGTAAGGACTTTTGAATGTTTCTGGGCAATGCGGACATGTCGATAAGTTGACTAGATGCACGTTTTTTTCGTGTAAAATCTTTTTAGACAGAGTAGCAAGACTGATTCCGCAGTATTCGCAAGTGTAGCCACCTTCTCTATGATAGTACCTATAATGCATTTTCAAATGGTTCTCTCCTTGAAAACTGGTGCCACAAACATCACAGATGTAATGGTGGGAAAGATGGTGTTTGTTCGCGTGGCGCAGCAGATATTCAAAGAACACAAATTTCATATTGCAAGTCGGGCATGTTGGCTGGTCCTTATCTAATTTGAAGGGTAGCAGACAATTAGGAACGCTTACATCGTATTCTGCGTCATGTGCGATGATCAAGTGGTGGATCAGCTCTTCTAAATTGGTAACTGCTTGAGGACAAAGCTTGCAACATATATTAGTGACGTCAATTTTGACAGCGGCGTCTTTATTTCTGTTATTTTTGGTTCTATCGAACACGACAAGTTCTAGATTCGCGAATTGATGTGCTTCTATTGTATGTCCTCGAAGAACGACTGGGTCTTTAGTAGTTTCATTGCAGTAAAAGCATTTATATTTCCCTTTGTGCCACATGAAAGGTGTGACGTTGCTATACTGTAAAACATATTCGACATTCCGCCGTTTTATCAATAGCTTACGGGCAACTTCCATTTTCTTATATTTGTCCTCCACAGTATTGAATTTTGAACCTGAAAAGAAATTCAGCTTTTACTTTTCTAGGTTTCTGTAATATTCTGCAGGTAGGTTGTCGATTTCTGCATGTTTTAAGATCGTAGGATCCAATTGCGGAGAACGGTGGTCACAGATGAAAACAAAACATTGAGAATATAATAAGGTTACTGTCGTGGAAAACTGGTATAAATTGTTCTTTTATCATTTTTCTATATCCAATACCTTTAAACGAGCAATTCTAGTAGATATATGTGTATATATAATCTGAATCTCGGAAACGGCTCCAACGATTTTCATGAAATTTAGTATGTAGGGGGTTTCGGGGGCGATAAATCGATCTAGCTAGGTTTCATTTTTAAAAAACATAAAAAAAAACAACGAGCTAAGCTCGGTCATCCAGATATTGAGATTTAATAGCGTTGGGTCTAAACCAGGTATTGCCTATTGCATTTAAAAAAAACTAAACAATTAATGTGAACTATTATCCTTTAGCACAGGTGCGGTTATCGTCGTGGAAAAGTGGTATACAATTAATATTATATATTTTTCTTTGTCAGATTTAATAGCGTAGGTTTTAAACCTGTTTTTGACTAAGGAATTTAAAAAAAGTACTTTTTGAGTCAGTTCAGATATAATGGAAAACTCTTCGAGCAGGCTCGAGCCTTTTCTGGTTGCAATTCAAACTGAGACTAACCGAATCGCGAGCATGCGCGAGTCGAATGTGTCGATATTCATACAAGTTTCTACTTTAGAACTATGATATTACGGTCTTATCTTCAATGGACCCAGTAAATTGTTCGGGAATTTTAATGTTTTGCCTAAACTAACTGTAATTGAACTAATATTCTTTATTCGCTCATTTACTCTTTTCGAATGATTGAACAACGCGGGCCGCCGAATGGAAGCAACTACCAATGATAACATCAGTTAAGGGCCTACGTCCCATTTGGTAGCGTAACACGGTCACTTTATGAACCGTACTGCTCATTAACGGCTTGTCTTGAAGATTTGAAAAATATATGATTTTGCTATAGATTCATATAGATCATTTTGCCCGAAGTACTTTTTTTGTATGGTTAATACTTTTGCTGTAAAAAATATTTTCCAACACGCAATATTTTGGCTTCTATTCCATACTCCTACTAAACGACTTCGTTATTTGGGAAAAAAAAAATACACTGAAAAATAGATAGTTAGAGGTACCACAGAATCGCCGAAGCACAATTGTAAATTAATCAAAGGAATATCCCCATTTTGAGATAAAGGCTCAGAGGTGCCCTGCGCGGGCGCGGGCGGCAGTCGTGCTTTAGCATACAAACGGGAGATGAGGATACTATGGGCCTTAAATAGCTTCCCCAGATGTTATGGGCATTTTGAGTAGTACTATAATCATAAAGGGTGTAGGTATTGATATGAAAACGCTAAATAAAATACATAGAAGTATATTTTTAAATTAAAATGTCGCATAATTAATACAATCCATTCGAGTATATCACAATATTCACAAGTCTAGTCGTAGGGAAAGCGCGGAAGAGCGGTTTTGTCTGCCAAACAAATATCAACATTGCGTTTCTTTAGGTAAAGTCGAAAATCTGTTCTGTGTCTCAGACAAATGAATGTTTAATTATTTTCAACTGCCATAAGGTTGATAATTGTTTGACATTTAAAACAACACATCACCAGGCTTCTTTGCCGGCTCTTAAATATCGTAGAAACTAATACATAACGTTTATTTAGTCAAGGTTTTCTTACAATTATGGATAATGTCATGGCTTTACGTACGATAATTATAAAGTTTAATTCACATACATAATAGTTCTAAGATACAAGAAACAAAATTAATGTCTTAAATATGTACATTTATTTATTTACATAAAATACCTATTATAACCCGATTTTCATAACTCTGCACCTGTCATCGTCAAAATATTGACATGTTGGCGGCATTGGTAGCGTCAGCAATAGTATTTTAAACGAATATAAAAATGCAGACGACACGGGAGTGCTGACCGTACTGGTAAGCGTCAGTAGTGAGGTAGAAAGGGAAGCGGGCGGGTGAATTAAATCTCGCCAATATTTTGCCCCAAGTGAACAGTTATAAGAATCAGGTTATATTTACTTTTTTATGAACTGTATATGTCCGAATTTGATAGTATTATTGAAGTGAAAACATCTTTAGGCGCGTTGAGCACTCTTTGGGTGAACAAAAATCATGGAACTCGCGTCATCGTCACCGAACGCTTTCCATGAGCTATATTTATACTGTGTAAATTTTGTGTACTTTTTGGGTGAACAAAAATCGAGAAACTCGCGTCATATGAGATTATGAGCCACCGCAGGGGTATATTTAAAATGGTGGTTGGGTGAACGAGCACACGGATGAGTCGCGGTTTGATGTTTTTTGGATAAGTCACTTTCTTTCATTAGAACATTCTAAGTCTTTTATCCCTTTCTTTCCCTTTGTATTTTTAACGTAAAAATCTGTGCTGTAACCTTTAATGGCTGAAGTCGATCGCTCGTTTATAATTTTTTACCGAGAGCAAACAGGACACAATGTGAAATCCTGTATTGACGATAAAAAAAATACACACGTAATTGTTCAAGTTTTCACTTCTGTCGGCACTCCCGGAATGCCACTGTTTTTTTACATTGCTTTAGAAATACAAACATAAATAGGCTCCCATATAAAGAGTACATACAGTTCGTTCACACTTATTTTTACCTCTGATTTTGCGCCAGTGTCAAAATCAGTGATCTTTGTTCTAGTTACAGTAAGGTTGCTTTTGGGTTGCTGCCACTAGACAAGGCAAGTCACAAGTCTGTCAATATCACAGTGATCTTTATTCTCGGTACAATAAGGTTGCTGTTGGGTTGCTGCTGTCACAGGTACAAAAAATGCTGTGAACGGACTGACAGAAACCTCACAGATTATACGAATTTTAGGTCAAATAACATGCTATTACAAGCAAAAAAACTCGTATTTATTTAAACCTAATTTTCTTTTTATGTGTGGATTAATATAATAATTTTATTAGGACCTGTCCTTAATACAAGAGTGACTTAACTTATTTTTAAACCCTTACGGCCTTATTCATAAAAAGTTAAAATTAGTAAAGATACTAACGGCCTTATTCATAAAAAGTTATCGAACATCTAAACAGTTGCTAAAGTCTGGTTTTCAAAGAGAAACCAGTGCTTAGCAACTGTTTGTATGTTCGATAACTTTTTATGAATAAGGCCGTTAGTATCTTTACTAATTCTTATATTTATTTTAGGAGCTGCCTTAGCACAAGAATTATTCAGAGATCAATTTCTAATAATACTTTTTTACATTCATATTAGTCATAATGTCGTATTTGAATGAGTTATATGGAGATCATCATAGTCAATTATCTTTCACATTACATTAATACATTAACTGGCAAAATGTGGGTGTAGTATGTAAGTACACGTCCTTAGGGTTAGGCAACCCAAAGGGGCCATTCAAGTATTACGTAAGCAGACTTTTTGCAATTATTGACCCCCCCTCCCCCTCGTCAGCAAAAGTAAGCAAAGATCTTACCTCCCCCCCCTCCCATGCTCACGTAAACATTGGTAGCAGACACGCTCTGTGTCTGCTACCAATGCTTTCGTGTGATTTTGGAATATTGTCATCGTTTTCTTCGAGCCATTCATAGACAAGCAGGGTTTCCATGTGTTCAAACCAAATCGACAAAATTTTGTAGAAAATCCAAAGTCAATAAATGTAATGTATGTATGAGTATAATAATATTAGTACCTTTATTTACTTATATTTGAATAAATATTCAAAACACGAGTAATTGCACCTACCACTGTTTGTCTCTGCATCACCCAAAGGTCGACTGGTAGAGAATGCCTTTGGCATTAAGTCCGCCTCTGTACATTTCTGTGCGTGAAGTATTAAATAAATAAATAAATAAATTCTGATGACGTAATCAGCATCCAGACCCCCATCCCGTATGTCATAAAAAATAAGCAAAGCAAAGACCCCCCCCCCGCCCCCCTGTAGTGCTTACGTAATACTTGAATGGCCCCAAAGGAGAAACTGGCGTAATATATGTTACTTTACATACATATATAAACTCACACCTTCCCGTGGGAGTAGACAACTTTAGAAAGCCACCTACTACGATCCTGACATACTCCTATTGCCTCGTTTACGTTCATATATCTGAGCATCAACCGCGTTCGGCGCTCTGATTGGTCCTCACCAATGCAGGGCCAATCGGAGCGCCGAACGCGGTCGACGCGTTAGATCGAGATGGTTAATAGAAACTCACACTAGGGCCACTGAACGCACGCCGATAGCGAGTCATACGCGCCTGATCTTTCTGAAGAACACGACCAGTAAGGTACGACCGGTAAGGTTTTAACCAGTGCGCAAACTTTAGCCATGAATCCAGCATATCATTCTAGACCCCCTAGCGTAGAAATATTTCGTCGGATATAAAAAAAAAAAAACTAATCTGTTTCATAGAAAAGTGCAATACCTACGCGGTCAAAATGTATGGAATAGATGATTATTTTTTTTGTATAACCGACGAAAAATTTCTGCGCTGGGAGTCTAGAATGATATGCTGAATCCATAGTCACAGTTTGCGCACTGGTTAAAATCTTATCCTGTATTTACCGTATAAAGTTAAACCTATTCAAAGCATAATTCTGTCCCTGTCATCTTCAAACGTTTGTTTGCGTTCGTGGTGGAAGCATGCCTATATCTCTCAGAAGACTAAAACACACTTAAATCTGCAACTGCACATGCCCATACTTTTTATGCATCTCCATATGCGAGCTCAAATTACTTCGTCTTAAAAATGCTTTCCCACAAACAGTGCAACTGAACTTTCTATCCCCTTCATGTTTCACCATATGCATCCTCAAAAGATAATTATCGAAAAACTTCTCATTACAAATAGAACAAGGGATGTTCTTTTCCTTCAAATGTGTTCGCCTAACATGATCTTTCATAAATGAGTTTCTTGTGAACATTTTACCGCAGTAACTACATTTATGTCCTACATTGTGCATTTTTATTAAATGCTTCTGTTTGTGGTATTGTGATTGGAACTGTTCGGGACACTTTGGACATTTGTGGTCCTTTGCATCGTGTGTCTTCGCTCTATGACGCGCCAAACACCACTGGTTTTTGTATTTGACCCCACATATGTCACATTCGCAGGAACCTGTGTGTGCGTAGGTTATATGCACGTTTAGATTCGCCGCGTTCCTGAAGCTTCGACCGCAGAAGTCACAAATTCGGTTGTTGTTACTATGTTCGGAGTTCATATGTCGGAGCAAAATGCCGAAGTATCGAAAGACTGTATCCGGGCATATAGGACATGGCATGTTGTCTTTTATAACCCGGAAAGGCTCCAAACACCCGGGAATTGAAGTATCATAGTTCGCCTTGTGTTCGTTTATTAAATGATTGATTAAATCTTCAAAATTAGGCATAGGGATGCAACATATTTTACAAGCTAATGAAGATATATCGATTTTAACTGCTATCCGTTCGCCTTTGCATTTCTTCATGCACTTGGACTTCAAATCGCACACAGGATGTTCAAGACTAGTATGGTGGCGTAATTCGTCAAATTCAGAGAATTTCTTTGAGCAATAAAAGCAGGAATATTTGGAAAAGAATTTGAATGGCACCGCTGTCGACATGTTGAGTACGCATTGTATATTCAGTCTTATTTGCAGTATGTTTTGTTTTTTCTTAGGTTCTATGTTGTTGTCGTTTAGAAAAGAAGTTTGGGGCAGTTCGACCTGAGAAATGGTTTTGACCTTACATTTGCTTATATGCTGCTTTAAACCTAAAGAAGTGTGGAACTCTTTGAAACAGTAGCTACACTTCATATTGCTCTCTATTTCGGGGTGATCAACTAGTATATGTTTTTGTAAAAGAGAAAGTGACGCGAAACGCAAACCACAGCTCTTACAGTGCCTAAAATGCATGTTATTTTTATGTCTCCGCAACATGAGACGAGTTTCGAAGTTCTTTAAGCACAAATCACAGGGATAACCGCCCTGTCTGTGATAATTCCTTAAATGTATAGACAAGTCCCTCTTCTTATTAAAAGTAACTCCACAATCGTCACAAATAAAACAGTTCTGCGGGTGAACATCATTAACATGTTTAACCAGATATCCGAAATAAGAAAACTGTTCTTCGCAGTACAAACATCGAAAATCGACTAATCGATATTCCTGGAAGGGTATATCGATATTTTTGTTGTATTCCATCTTGTGTTTGCTGATCAAATGCTCGATTATTTCTTCGAATCTACTGAAGGATTCGTTGCAGATATCACAATTGATTTCTGAGACGTCAATTTTAATTTCGATGTTTCTTCCTCTGATTAGTTTTAGTGAATAATCTTTAGTGGTGCACAGTCCGTGTGATTTTGTATGCTTTCTAAATTCTGTGTATTCGGTAAAGTTTTTACCGCAGTAGAAGCAAACGTATTTGCCGCGCCATTTGAATGGCATGATTGTAGTGTGGTTGAACAGTATTTGCAAGTTTTTCCGTCGGCGCTCAGAGGTACAGCCTTCGTAAGGCCCTGGCAGACCATCTGAAAACAAATTGTTCTTCTCTATAAATGGGTTGTTATTTCATCTTCTCCTCACTTGATTAGTTTTGATCGTTTCCGTATACTATATTCCGTTAGTTATATCAATTGCGAATCACAGAATTTGGTCATCATTCTGAGCAGTGTTAAATTGTAGTATTCACCTTCTCTAAAGGATTGTCATAGTTCATCGTGGATATGACAGGCAGAAATCATTTAGGAAAATTCTTAGCTAAGCCTCTGGATGGATACCACAACGGAGCCAATTTATAACCAGCTATAAAATAACTGGCCAACAGCAGAAATATGAACAAAAATATCATCAAAAATGTTAGGTAATGTTTCGAGAGTTCGCGTGCCGGATATGTGAGGCCATATGGCCCCTTAGATTCTTTTTCCATAAGAACTTTTTACCACAAATATCACAATGGAAATTTCTTTCTCCAACGTGTTTAACCATATGCATTTTCAGCCTTTGACCGTCGAAAAATTTCTCGAAGCAAACAGAACATTCTACATTTTTTTCTTTCAAATGACACCTCCTAACATGGTTGACCATGAAAGAATTTTTTGTGAATAACTTATCACAGTAAGAGCATTTATGTCCGGTACCATGGTACGTGATCAAGTGTCGTTGCATTGAATATTTTGAGGTGAATGTTTCTGAACATTCAAAGCATTGAACTGATTTTGTACCATGAACGGTGCCTTGATGATTTCTTAACGCGCCATTACTCCCAAAAACTAGATCGCAACTACCGCACTTGTAATTATCAGCGATTTTGTGACGCCTCGAAATATGAGCTCTAAGATTAGGGTCAGTTCTGAACGCTTTGCCGCAGTACATGCAAATATGTTTATTGCCACTATGAGACGCACTAACGTGCTTGAGTAAGACGCCAAAATATCTGAAAACTTCTCCGCAAATAGGGCAAGGGTAGTTGTCTTTAATCAGTTTGAACGGCTGCAAATTAGTCTCGACAGAAAAATCGCATTTCACCTTATGCTCTTTGCTCAGATGATCTATCAAATCGTTCAAATCCTCCAAGTTGACTTGGCACAGTCTACAAGACAAAGAAGAAGTATCAACTTTGATTTGGACACCGTCATATCTGTTCCTTAACCTCATAGACTTAAAGGATATATCGCAGTGAGGATGTTCCATCGTTGTGTGTTCTTTTAAATCTTCGCATGAGGTGAAGTCTTTCGTACAATAAAAACATCGTAACCGATTCATAAAGAATTTGAAAGGAAGTGCGGTAGTCATGTTAAAGATACATGCTAAACTATTTCTTATTTCTTTCACGGATATTTTTTTGTCTTCGTCATCTATTACGACAGTATCTTCCTGAGGTTTAAGTGCGCAATTTGCAGCGTGCCTTATAAAGGCTTGTTTTGTTGTAAGAACTTTATGGCAAAATCCACATTGGCTTTGTTCAGAATCATGGTCAGATTTCTGATGAGCTAACCGCTTACGGTCCGACGCAAATACTTTGAAGCAGATGTTACACGTCGAAGAATGAGCGTTAGATCTATGAATCTGTAACGCGGAGTTGGTCGGGAATGTTTCATCGCATTTGGAACAAGAATGATATTTTTTATGATAGACTCTTACATGCGAATCCAAATCCCTCTTCTTATTAAAGTTCTTTTTACATTCGGTGCACACAAAGTTGTTATTTGGATGAGCGACATTCATATGGCTGATTAATTTACGTAAGTAATTGAAGGTTTTATCGCAAAGTAGACACTGAAGGTCTAACAGCCTGTAGGCTGATAAAAGCAACTCAATATCTTTGGCATAAGGCAGTTGGTGTTTAAAAATTAAATGGTCTATGATTTCGTCTAAAAAGGGGAAAGTTTCTGAACAAATCTCGCAAGAGATTTCGGAAACGTCTATTTTGATTTCTATATCAGCTGATTTAACTAGTCGTATAGCTCTGTCGCTATCACTGCAAGGTCCGTGGCCTTTCGTGTGTTTACGGAGACGATCGGGCGTCTTTGTATCGTCCCCGCAATAAAAGCAGAGGTATTTGCCTCGCCATTTAAAAGGAATTAATGTTGTATTGTTGAGCAATATTTGCAGATTTCTCCTCCTTAGATAACAAGTACTGTGCTTTGTCATCTCTGTTTCCGAATCTGAAAAGAAATTACTTTTTTGTACTTTTGAGATAGCAAAGAACAGTGCATGGAAGGAAGGAGTTGATTGTTAATTTGCATAAACCCGGATATAAAGTCTTTTTTAGGTTTTTAGCATCTCTACTATACATAATAAGGATTATTATTGGTTCAAATTCACACAGGTTACGGTAGTTTCTGTTAGTGGCGCTTAAAACTCAAGCTGGCGATATTTGTATGTATATATTTTTTTTGCTGCTTGTAAGATTTTTATGTCCTACACATTCTAAGGATAAATATGGCGCCAACGCGTCAAGAATTTTTTAAATAAATAGTCATAATAACTCCTACATTTAGGCATATATCTCTCTAGGACACCATGGTGGCTGCTCAGGTGTAGTTACACAGATGATTCGGCCCTGGAGTGTAAATGTGGTGCTGTTCCACAATGGTTGTTTACCCGTTACAGGAGTTGAGGGACGCTACTGATAGTACCAAGCTCGTAGCCAAATTCTTGGCTGATTGCTAACGACACGCTAAGAAAAAGACCATAGTGGCGCAACCACGGTTCCAGCAAAATATACACAGCTTTATGGTGGGGCTCACCAGGCATTCGATTGGATGCGCAACCAACTTGAAATTTTTAGGCACTGCGAATTTGGCTGCGCCGCCCCTGGTTTCCCAGTGAGATTGGGCCCTAAATCATGATTTCTCGATAGTTACATGGGTGCAGGATAAATCTGTTTACTATGGAGCCTATCTCTATGCGTCTTCATAGTCTTACGCCAGAAAAACCGTTCCCCACACACATCACAGCTATACTTCTTCTGCCCGCTATGCTTCAACATATGTCTTTTCAACAGGACATTGTTAAAGAACTTCGTATAACAGACAGAACATTCTATACTCTTCTCTTTCATATGCGTTCTTCGTATATGGTTACTCATAAAGGAATTTCGTGTAAAGAGTTTTCCACAAAAAGAGCATTTGTGGCCAGTGTTGTGGGCGATGATCAAATGTTTCTGCCTTGCATATTGCGTAGCAAAAGATTCGGGGCATTTTGGACATTTAGCGGCTTTTACGCCGTGAGCTCGAGCCATGTGCATGTACAGACGTGACGGTATATTGCAGTCAGCCGCACAAATGGTACATTTGAACCGCCCAGCTCTGTGATGACGCCAAATGTGAACTCGTAAGTTTTGATCCCTACGGAATGTTTGGCCGCAGTAAACGCAAATGATATGGTTATTGGTATGTTTGATATTCATATGTTTAAGAAGAGTTCCGAAAAAGCGGAATACTTCGCCGGGACAGTGTGGACAGACCATGTTGTCTTTAATGAGCCTATAAGGTTGCAAACACGTTGTTATCGATTCGTCGTATTTCGCATCGTGTTTCGCGATTAAGTGATCGATCAGATGATCTAAGTCAGTTAATGACTCGAAGCAGACTTTGCAAGCGAGTGAAGAAATATCGATTTTGACGCAGGCTACGGACTCCCTACATTTCTTAATACACTTTTCTTTAACATCGCACACAGGATGTTCAATCACCGTGTGTTCCCTCATCAAATCGGAATCGGCAAAATCTTTGGAGCAGTAAAAGCAGTTGAACTTATTCTTATAAAAATTAAAAGGTATTGCCGTAGACATGTTTAAGACTATAACAATATTTTCTCTGATTTGTTTGACGCAAGGTTTTTTAGATTGATCCTCGTAGTTTAAATCTAAGTCCATGGCAACGTTTTCTTCTTTGATGGCGACTCCGAAAATCTCTTCTCCTTTACATTTCCTCAAATGCATTTTGAGGCCTTGTTTCGTGTGAAACTCTTTGAAGCAGGTATCGCATTGCAAAGACCCGTCGTCCGGATGTTCTAAGTCGATATGTTTTTGTCTTAAAGCAGCTGACGGCAGTTTCAAATGGCAAATGTTGCATCTAGTCAAATGCCTGTTAATTCGGTGTTTTCTCAAAATATTCAATGAGTTAAATATTTGGGGGCACATTTCGCATTGGTACCCTCCTTCTCGATGATAATTCTTAACGTGTGAAAATAGATCTCTCCTTTTGTTGAATTTTTGATTGCAGTTTTCGCATATGAGGCAGTTTTTCGGGTGGGTATTATTGACGTGAGATACTAGGCAGCCGAAATACGTGAACTTCTCATCGCATCCCGTACAACTGAGATCAGCAAGTTTATACTCTTCTATAGCCATTTCTACTCCTTTATCGTATTCTAGTTCATGTTTGTCAAATAAATGAGTGACGATTTCATCGAAAGACTGTAACTTCTCTGCGCACACTTCACAAGTTATCAATGATATGTCTACTTTAATTTCCATGTTCTGTCCTCCTTTGAGGACTTTAAGGGAATGATCTTTAGTGGAACAGCTGCCGTGTGCTTTCGTATGTTTCCTTAACTCTGTATACTCGGCAATATGTTTGCTGCAATAAAAGCATAGGTATCTCCCACGCCATTTAAAAGGGATAATAGATGTGTTGTTAAATAGTATTTGTAGGTTCCGTCGCCTTTTCATCGAGGATGACTCTGTGCGCTTGTATTTCCTCGGTTTATTACCTGCAAAGAAATCGGACTACTATAAAGGTACCCTTGGTATGTCAACAAGAAATCAGGTTCTAAAAAAGTCTACATTGTTTAATAAAAGAAATTATAATTTTGTGGTCAGGGTACATTTAAAGTTGTTAAAAGAATATGGAAGAAAAGTCTCATTCTGTCTTTGTCACTTTGAGATTTGATGTAGCGACCACAGAGCACGGTATCCATGCCAGCAGTACTAATTAAATTCTTGGCGTCGAAAGTTCGTAAAACTTATGTCACGAATCGCGTTCAAAGCCGTTTCTATACGTCATGTGTGTCGTAGTACGAGTATACGCTGACAGGCTTGGTTCGTATGGAAAGTGTTGCCAATGCTGCCTCTAACAGCAGCCAGCTTCGAGTTTTGTGGTGTCGTATGACAATTTGGATAAGCTATTTTCTAGCTATTTACTCAGCTGAGATCAATCTAGCATAATATGCTTATAATCAGCCTATAATGTTTCCACTGCAGAGACACAGGATTCCTCTCGGTGAGAGGGAGTGGGCTGTATTCTACAACGCGGGCCCAGGGCGGATTGGGAGTTCATGTCTCCGAATTTTAGGTTCCAGGACATGCTGGTTTCCTCACGATGTTTTCCTTTACGGTCAAAGTCAAAGCATTTATTTCAAATAGGCACTTTGGAACGTCAGCATTTACATTAAAATAAAATTGATTCTAGTCGCCCCTTCCAAAATGTAGTTTCGTATGGAGAAGAACGGGCAAGAAACTCCACCGTTACTCTTTTAAAATGTTAAAATTTTACATACATCCTACTAATATTATAAACGCGAAAGTTTGTAAGTATGGATGGATGTTTGTTACTCTTTCACGTAATTACGGCTGAACGGATTTGGATGAAATTTGGCACACAGATAGATTATTATCTAGATTAACACATAGGATACTTTTGTCCCGGTAGTACGTTCCCGCGGGATAATTTACGACTTCCACGCGGGCGAAGCCGCGGGCAGAAGGTAGTTATATAATGAACTAGCCGTTTTTACGTGAAAGAGTAACAAACAAACATCCATCCATCCATCCATACTTACAAACTTTCGCGTTTATAATATTAGTAGGATTATGTGTGAAAACGATACACCCAGAATAAAATTACCATACCAAACGGTTTTGAGAGCAGTGGTGATGAAATAATTTACACAAAGTATAGCGCCTGACTGGGATCGAACCGACGATCTACAACCCAGTAAGTCGCGGCCGTCACCTCTGGGCCACCACTAATATGTTATCCTTAAAGTGAACCTAGTCCACATTTTTTTCATACAAACTTCGGGAGTGTTTTACTCCACTGTCTGACATGGCACATCCAAAGTAAAATATGATATCGTTTTGTCTCATTATTAATATTGTCTGTACGGAAACAGAATACTAAAATAAAAACCAATTAAAAAGTTATGAGCCAACAAAGATTCGTTTTTCTTGCAAATTTTACTTAATTTTGGGCGTGTTTAAGTAATAAAAGACGTGTAAAATCTTCAAAACAAAGTCGGTACCGACAAAGTTCAATTATCGAAAAGTTCAATAAACTTTATTGGTCATTGATTTATGCATTGGCGTTTTCATAAAACCCGATCTTCCAAAGGACTTTTCTTAATTTTTTCGCGAATATTTTACTATTAATGATCCTGCTTCTCACTCAATAACGTTGTGCGTGTAGACTAGCGTCTGACTGCTCATCACTGATACTATCTCTGTCAGACACGAAGCCTGGTGAGACAGCGTGATTTTTAGCCAGGCCCACCAGTGAGTTCGAGCCCGCGACTAGGTTCCCCTTAAATGCTCTAAATAATTTTTCGTAGTTTTGTATGCGTTAAAAGCTACTTATTGATTATACTTACAAATAATAACTTTATGAATCGTACAATAAAATTAATAATCTTGTATATCTCTAGTCTGTATAAAGCTCTAGAATTTTACTAGCATAATTTAGGCGTTATACCTAAAAAATAGTCCCCAAGCAAATACGTAGCTAATTAATAATCTCCCAAATCTCAGCCAGTGATAAAATGTACCTTAATCTACAGGGTGTTTGGCAGAACGTTGAACATACGAAAATGATGGATGAAGCAGATGACCCCACCTGGGTCATCTGCTACTTACTCAGCCCTAATTTATTTGGCCTTGGCCCCTGGAATTTTTTTTCTTCTAGTTTCACCACTTTCTTAACTTTAAAGTGTAATTTTTTTTTAAACGGGTATTTTTTTTAAATGCAAGTTGAAATTAAGATTTAAGTATTTTTTACATCTTTCTGTAAGTTTGAGGACTCGTAACTTTTTTTCTAGCTCACATCTGAATAAAGCAATAATTTTATAAGAATCTGCCAACATTAAAAATTAAGAAAAAAAAATTGCCGGTTTTACCAATTTTTTATAAAAAATCCATTTTAAAGTTAAGAAAGTGGTGTAACTAGAAGAAAGCAAAACATTTTTTTTTTAAATATCCAGGGGGCCAGGGCCAAATAAATTAGGGCTGAGTAAGTAGCAGATGACCCCACCATCCACCATTTTCGTATGTTCAACGTTCTGCCAAACACCCTGTATAAATGAAATGCGTGTAAATGAAATCTATAATGGTAGTAAGCGCATCACTTGAGAACGGCTGGAAACTTTTAATTTTTAAATGTTTGCAATAGTCCGAATAAGGTTTTTAGGGGAAAGAAAATCTAGAAGAGATGCCCGGTAAATTGGAAAATTTAAGGTTTTTTTTTTCTATAGGATTTTTGTATTCATTATTGAAAGAACAGGACGTCTGTCCAGCCAGCTAGTTTATCATAAATTCAATGCTCTTCAACCCTCGAAGCGTTTAAATGTAATTTTGTGATTAACAAGGTGTATCAGAATAAACGCTAGTCCTGAAAGTAATTTGCTCAATTATTGAATTGATTTAAAATGGGTCTTTCAAAAAAAAAGAGCCTATGAAAATTCAATCTTGTTTCAAGGCAATACGACTCAATTTTAAATGCATAAAGTAATGCTAGGGTCAACACGACTTTCTTAATAATAACAGTTAGCTTAAAAAAAAAAAGTTTAGCTCATCGTATTATGAGGTCTTACGTTAATTATGTTACGTGTTGTATAATTGGTTTATCTTTCATTCAAAATTGTTTTTACTACGATAAGCAAATAAAAATCAATATTTCATATTAATACTTTTGTTTAATATCTAATAGGAATAGAAAAATACATAGCTTCATAAATCCAAATACCTTTAAATGCCTTACCAATAATAAGTTCAATACAATGTTTTTTGATTACAACATAAAAATTCTTTCTTAACATGAGATAAATGCAACCTTCATAAGTAAAAAATGCGTTAATACTGTTGCTGTATTTCTAACTTATATTAGGTCTTTACCTATGAAATTGCCGTTTTGCAGTACTGGCCATTTCAAATCAAAATAATTTTTGTTTGGGTAAGAATTCTAATTTCAAATTAATTTTATTTTAAAAACATGGATTTTTTTTTCCAAAAGTAGTCATTTGTTTATTGATTAGTGTTACATTTTCATCGCATTTCAATCTTTTTCGTCATCATGGATACGTTAAAAATTCGAGTAATTATGGAATATGAGTACCGTCGTGGCAGCAACGCGGCACAAGCGGCACGCAACATCAACGACGTTTACGGAGCTAACACTACAAACCAACGCACCACCTGTTATTGGTTTGCTCGCTTCCGTTCTGGAAATTTCGACCTGAAAAATGAACCTCGCGGTCGTCCGAAGACTTTGGTCGACAATGACGAATTAAAGGCGATTGTGGAAGCCGATGATACACAATCTACGGCTGAATTAGCAGCAGCTTTCGACGTTAGCGTCAAAACAATATTGGTCCATTTGCGTCAAATTGGCAAGGTAAAAAAGCTTGACAAATGGGTGCCCCACGAACTCAATGATCGTCAGCGCGAAGTACGCGTCGAGACGTGCCTTGCACTGCTCAACAGACACACAAATGAAGGAATTTTGAACCGCATTGTTACCTGCGATGAAAAATGGATTCTGTTTGATAACCGCAAGCGCTCAGCAAGTTGGTTGGATCCTGGTTCAGCACCTAAACAATGCCCTAAACGAAAACTTACCCCTAGAAAAGTGATGGTCACTGTTTGGTGGTCTAGCGCCGGTGTGATTCATCACAGCTTCTTACCAAACGGGGTGAGCATTACTGCAGATGTGTACTGTGAAGAACTGAACACAATGATGGAGAAGCTGGCACATCTCCAACCAGCATTGGTCAATCGCTCGTCTCCGCTGCTCCTGCACGACAACGCGCGACCTCATACTGCACAGCAGACGGTCTCCAAGTTGCAAGAACTGGGGTTGGAAGCTCTCCGTCATCCGCCCTACTCACCAGACCTTGCGCCTACAGACTACTACTTTTTCCAGAATTTGGATAACTTCTTGGCGGGAAAAAAATTCAATACCCGAGAGGCAGTACAAAATGCCTTTGAAGAATTTGTTGCCTCCCGTCCAGCTGATTTCTTTAAGAAGGGCATCAATAAACTGCCACTGCGATGGCAAAGATGCATTGATTGCATGGGTGATTACTTCGATTAATACAAATAAAAAATACATGAAAAAAATTCGTTTAAATTTTTTCATACAAAACGGCAATTTCATAGGTAAAGACCTATTATTTATACTAGCTTATGCCAGCGGTTTCGCCGGCGTAGAGGTCTGTGTATTGTACAGTCCCGGACTTTAATTGATAAGCCACTTTTAAACTTTCAAGTTTTGCAGTTTTATACATTCACGAGATTACACGATTAAACACGAACTTAAACCGTATGCTCGTAAACAATATGACAAATTACTTATAATCGGAAATAGTCTGATCCATAGAGGTTGAAGGTTGACTAATAAATTGTCAATGATAAATCAATACACTGTCGCATAAGTTTATCCAATCTATTTGATACTGACCTCCTTTGAATTAGAACTCATTAAATTTTCGTTATTTCTGTAAACCTATCCGAAGACAGTGACAGTTGAAATGTCAGAGACGATAATTTTGAATTTTGGTGTTATCACAATTGTCATAAACGGTACTTTGGACGCTACGCGTTCGGATAAAATCGTGGGCACGAGTTTTTCCGATGTCGAAATGACTAATCATAACGTTACTATCACTACGCTAAAACAATTGTCGCTAGGTTACGGTTGCTAGCTCTGCAATTGGTTGACTTTGGGTCGAACCGACTCAACCCGATTTGCATTACACGGCTAAAATAGGAACTGTGGCAAGTGGCTTATCAATTAAAGTCCGTGACTGTACATAAAAACCTTCGTCTTGAATCACTTCGTCTATTGATGCAAAATTCCATTAAAATCCGTTGCGTAGTATAAAAGATCTAATAAACGTACAAACACGAAAAGCGTCTTTGTTTTATACTATGTAAAGAAGACACAGTCTTACTGTATGTCCGCTGAGCGCTTATGACCAGAGATCGGATATTCGGATGCATATTCACCTAAAGTTGAGATGTTGGCTAACATGGAATGCGCTTTTGTATCGGCAAAGTCTTAATTTAGGTAAGTAATTTGTTTATTTTTTTGTGTTAACTAATACAAACCACCCGTCCTCCAGTACATACACATATTTGTATCGGGTTAAACATTAATTTTAAATTAATACTCATCTGAATAGTTATGCAATCCAAGAATAATAATAATAAATTCTTTATTGCCATAAAAACGGGTTACAGAATAATATGAGACCTTGACTCCAGAGCTAGGTTAAAATACCTGTATTTCAGGGGCCAGTGACTTCATCCATTAAGGTTACAGCTAAGCAGATTTTATACAGCAAACGGTGATATAATTATGATACTTAAAATGAAGTTCAATATGTACTAAAAATTATGAGAATTAAAGAAAGCAAATTAAACAATCACAATGCAAGAATCCCGGGGTTTAAAAATAATTTATGAAGCCGCTTCCATACTTTCATAGCTAAAAATTATCTTTAGGTAAATATGCATCAAAATATCCGATCACTGATTATGACTATACAGGGGCCGCGGTATCTCTTTCGAACAACCCGCACCATGACTATACACGGTGAAATTTTAATGGTTGTTTTCCCGTAGCGAAACGGTTTTGTCTTGGTAATACAAACGTTTTATGAACAAATAAAATATTTAAAACAAAAAATGGCAGATTAACAATTGTGAAAAATCAGCACATACGAGAGTTTATTTTGCTTTGAACATTAAATGGATCGCTGTTTCCTTTGTCGCCGGCGCGTGCGATTCGAGTGCCTACAAGTAACCTCTAGTGTTACTATTGATTCTCACGTTTTCCATTTTATGAATATTATACTTTATGCTTCGAAAGTACTGCACTCCTTATGGCAAGTTGTTCTGCCGCGGGAAAACAACCATTTAAATTTCACGGTGTAGAACCCTGTTCGGTCGCCGCGTGTTCGTCTCTGCGCCTATTCGTTACCGTATGTACTCGTATTTATATCCATAGACATTAATACCATTCTACAAGGGGGTATAGTTTTACCCAGTAACTGGGTTATGGAGGCCAGATAGGCGACTGCCATAGCCTGGATGGGTGAAGACCCAATCGGAGCGCCGAACGCGGTCGATGCGTTAAGTCGAGATAGTTAAACGAAACATAATAGAGCCACTGGTATTTAATTGCGTCCGTTTACACTAGGAAGTCGACCGCAACGAAAAAAATAAGAGATACATGTTATCTGTGGACTACTCCTTAGGAACGGAAACCGTAGTTTCCCACTCCGCATCACTTACAGAAATATGATCAGTTCGAGGCCCAAACTAAGAATGAATGACAACACGATTTGACAACTGTCCCTACTCACGATATGTTTAGGCCCATACTAAACATTGTATATAGGTATTTCACACTTGTTTGACGGATCAATTACTTTCGGACGAGCCCGTATCTTCGTTGACGGACGAAGGAGAAGACACCTGGATACGTTTAAATATTTTTGGCATTAGGTAACGGGTTATTCGGTCACAATGTCTGGATGATGCACCCTCATATGCAATCTCATACTATTACTCTGAACAAAACCCTGACTACAGACACGACAAGTAAACTTCTTTTCATTGTTATGTATTCGCATATGGTCCCTCAAAGTCTGCTTCCTTGCATAAGACTTCTTACAGACTTCGCATTGGTGTACCCTCTCCCCAAAATGTTTGATCATATGTTTCTGCACGTGCGTTCGTGAGAAGAATTTCTGTTCACACATGGAACAGGAAAAGTTCTTCTCCCTTATATGGACTTCCTTTAAATGCACCTTCATTTTACTCATAATCTGAAAACTTTTACTGCAAACTGGACAAATAAACTCCGGGACTTTCACGTCGTGTATTAAATTATGATGACGCTTTCTTTGGTTGTAATTCTGAAAGGTTTCCGTACAGTAAAAGCATCTTAGAAGCTTATCCTTATTGTGGACTTTGGATTCGTGATTATTCTTCTGAGTAAGCGAGTCAAAAGTTTCTGGGCATATGTTGCAGTGAAATCTCGAACCGTGCGTTAAGGAATGACATCGCAATCTATCCTGGCTTAAAAAGGACTTGCCACATAGCTCGCAGATATAATTCCCGTAGTGTTCGTTCATATGCTGGTTCAATTTCATAAAGTAATGGAATTCTTCTTTACAAACGGCGCAATGGTAAACTTCGTTTTGTAGAAAGTAAGGTATAAGACCGTAACCGCACTCTTCTGTGAAACAAATTTTGTGTGTGCTTTTTAAGTGTTCTATAAGAGCGTTTAGATCGTCAAATTTATCACTGCAAGACCGACATTGTACTACGGACACGTCAATTTTAACCTTCTCATCTCTTCTTAAGTACGAAACAGCAGCTTTGATATTAGATTTCTTATGCTGAGTTCTAGTATGATCTTTGAGCAACTCAGTGTCTTTGAAAGTCAGATGGCAGAAGAAACAGAGGTAATTTTGTCTATGCCATTTGAAGGGGATGACGGTGGAAGTTTCTAGAACTATGATAGCGTTTGTCTTCATTAATTTGTTGCGTCTTGTGGACGTCATTGAGGACTTACTCGAAGCCTCTGTAGTGCGCCGTTTGACACCTAAAAAGTGAAATGTTTGTATGAGATATCTTGACGCGTTTGCTTTTGAAGAAATTTTGAAATCTTTCAAAGCATATTCTATAGCTTGTTATGTATCGTGGAGATACTTCTAAGTTCATTGTAAGTTTGACAGGTGCACAGCTTCCATAAACCCGACAAGCTTTTTGCTAGCGGATTCGCCCGTGTAGAGGTCAGAAATTATCCCGCGGGAACGTACAACCGGGATAAAAAGTTTCTTAAGTGTTAATCCAGGTTATAGACTATCTGTGTACCAAATGTCATCCATATCCGTTCGGCCGTTTTTGCGTGATTGAGTAACAAACATCCTTTCACATTTATTTATATATGAAGTAGCATAGTACAACTATGAGGAATTAGGATAGGCTTCCCTTCGGAAAAACCGCTCTTCTTACACCGGTGTTTGTGTATCAACACAATATTACAGATATTGAATACTAGTTTAATACATCATAAGCAGAGATCGGATATTCGGATGCATATTCACCTAAAGTTGAGATGTTGGCTAACATGGAATGCGCTTTTGTATCGACAAAGTCTTAATTTAGGTAAGTAATTTGTTTATTTTTTTGTGTTAACTAATACAAACCACCCGTCCTCCAGTACATGACATACACATATTTGTACCGAGTTAAACATTAATTTTAAATTAATACACATCTGAATAGTTATACAATCCAAGAATCCCGGGGTTTTTAATAAATATTACAAATAATTTATAAAGCCGCTTCCATACGTTCATAGCTAAAAATTATCTTTAGGTAAATATGCATCCGAATATCCGATCTCTGATCATAAGCTTAGAAATATTATAAAAAAAAAAAAATCTGACTAAACAAAGAACAGGTTATCACAAGGAATCAAACAAGGAACAGTCCCGTTGACGATGGCGGTTGACAAACTGCAAGGGCCAGCCCCGTCAAGGGATTTTGATGCGACGAATATAAATATAACTTAACGGCATTACAATTAAATTGAAATTTCAACTGCAACGATGCCGAGGTATCTTAAGGTATGCCACGACCTCCTTAGACATCAACATTTAAATTTCAATACCAAAGAAAGGAAGATGAAAGAAACGATAAATGGACTGTGTAAATATGACTACAGTAAAATTTTAAAGGGAGCTAAAAAAGTACGCCAATATAGCCCTACGAAGCGGGACTAAAGTGACCACTTTAGTCTCTAGGGAGTGAAAAGTAATTAGTTTTTCAATTTCCTACATGTGACATAGGAAAACTCAAACAGCCAGTAAATATACTATTATCTGTGGAGTGTGGACCATCTTCATTGCGAAAATGTTGAGACTTTTAGTTCCATGGTTTATGCCAAGGTGGCACCACGTGTTTTAAATTGTTAATCTGTGACTGCTTTAGAAGAAAAAACTGACTATAATAAGAATGTGACAGTTGTGGTATATATGTTCCTTGGTGAAGAGTTTGACGTCGAGCAAAGGGCAAAAGACAATAGATATTGTGATTTTTATTTTATAAAGTAATATTTATTAAATGTTTTTGTACTAAATTGACCATTTTTCTCGCACTCAAAGTGAAAAGTACAGTTTGCACCTCGAGACTAAACGCCAACTTAATATACCCTCGGTTTCATTGACTCCCGAGTGGTATATTATGGCTTCGTTTAGTCCCTCGATATAAAATATACTATTAATTATGAAAACCTATTACACGATTGACGATTTTCTTAATGATGATTGACTAACTGATTGAAATACGGTTACTCTGATTGACATCATTATTTTGATCCTGGTTTTTATTTCTGTTTGACATTATAGTCTTATTCTTTTTTATTCCTGTGACCACGCTGACATTTAAGATTTGTATGTTTCCTTTTTTTCTTTGTAATTCTCCAGTGTTTATTCTTGAAATTTATTAGGAAATGTAAACCTTTGCATGCCCATGTGACGGTAACATATAGAGAACTTTATTATAAACCTATACCTGTGGCGGCATCTACAACGCCACATGCGAACTACGCATCAATGACCTGACGTCACACAGATCCTGCATCGCGCAATCAGAGTTTACCTCGCGCCTGGTTTATATACAACATCCCGACATCAACCGTCGGGCAGTTGCCCACCAGACACAACACCCGTCTGGTCGGAGGATCCTCCCTTTTCCATAGAGTATGAGTGAACTTTACACCCTGTTTCTCATACCTCTATATCTCTCATGTTTGCAAAGAAATAAATAATTTAATTTGAGATGATATAGTTAGAAGGGGTGACTAACGAGATCACGACTAATAGAGAGGTATAGAAAAAGACTTGCCCCGATTTACACCCTTTTTTTACTAAAAAAAACAGAGGGCGTGTGACTTATGACCACACAATTGAAGTGAAAACTTACTACTGGAGCCAAGTATACGCGATTCAGTGCCAAATATACGCGATTCAACGTCACCAACCGACTTGAGCTAAGTATACCCGATTCAGCGAGACCGACCCCGAGCGTGACGGTTCAGTTTCGGTCACTGTCCAGAAAGAGCGCGAAGCGCGCCTGAAAGTGTTCACTTCAATTAAGTATGAATTTTCGTATAAGTAATTGCATCGCAGTGTATCATAGCTTAATGAAGATTTTCCATAGTCAAGGTCAAAAATGCTTAATTTTTTGGGTTCCATACTGGCCGTCAAAAATAGCAGTACTTTACCGGAGGTTAATTCGCGATTTAAATACAACTAATATCAAATATTTGGCCTTCATACCTTGAACGGAATTAATGCACAGTGGCTTGGTTTAAAAGTCTAAGATATAATTCAAAATAACGTTCCTTTTCTGTCAATCTTTTGAAGATAAAGAACCGGGCCTTAGAGACTGTGTATGTTACATACCTACCGTGATAAATATTGCACATAATAACATTATGAACACAAAGTAAAAAAGTGTAATTCTGAAAGGCTGAATCATTATTTATTCAAATATAATATAACTTAATACAGGTTTCGTTGGACAATTTCCTTTTCGGAAATCTCAGAGCCCTGACTACACAGTCGCTCAAATAGTCGTGGATTGTATATGGAACTGTCTATTTCGAAGAGGACAAAGTATACCGCCTTGAGGAACGCCAGTTTCCAAATCACAACAGCAAGAAGAAGAATCCCTTATATGAACGGACTGCTGACGTTCCTGAAGGTAAGAGGAGAACCAATCCAATGATCCAAGAGAGACCACAACATATGACAGAGTTACTAACGGGATTTCGTGACTGACGGTGTTAAAGGCATTCGCGAGATCAACCAATATTAGAGCAGTAACTTTGGTGTCTTCGAAATGTTGGTCCCACTAATGGATAAAGGCACTCCTCAAGATTAACAGTCTTCCAAATACATAACTAATGATTTTTCCTTTCAGAATTAATTTTAAAAAGATACATGTTGACAATGCTTATAATACAGAATACAGAGTTACCGTAAAGACGAAAAAATCGAGAAGTAATAATTTTAAAGGCTTCAGTTGCGTATCAGAAATATTGTCAACAAACATAAAAAAGTGGAGTGTATATGCTGTAATTTTGTAAATCAAGTTTACGCTTCAATATTACTTAAACTAAAGTGCTCAGTAACACCAAGGCTTTACTGGGCTTCCTTGAGGAGCTGGCGTGGACAGCCGTACGCAAAATACGAGATTTCAAGTAGAGTTGCGGACATTATCTGCTAGATGAGATTGGCTGGTACTATCTACCTATAACCACGGAGAAACGGGAACTTATTCTTGTACTACTTGGAAGTTTAGCCCACGACCCGCCGCGTCCTATCCATAGCTAGCTCGCGCTTATACTTCGTTTTGACTTAACGTTATTTCGGTCAAATTTTGTTTTGCTCATCTCCTAAGAGTTGTAGCGTGATGTTAAATAGACCTCCCTCAAAAAGTGGGGTATCAAACCCGACTGGTTCTTCTAGAGATTACCCCCTACATACAAACTTACAATTTTTGAAGTGAAAGCTTCTTTAGGCGCGTTGAGCACTTTTTGGGTGAACAAAAATCATGGAATTCGCGTCATCGTCACCGAACGCTTGAGCACACGGATGAGTCGCGCGTTGATGACTTTTGGAAAAGTCCCTTTCTTTCATTAGGAAATTCTAACTATTTTATCCCTTTCTTTCCCTTTGTATTTTTATCGTAATAATCTGTGCTGTTTGACCTTTAATGGCTGAAGTCGATCGCTCGTTTATAATTTTTTACCGAGAGCAATCAGGACCCAAGGTGAAATCCTGTATTGACGATTAAAAAATACACACGTAATTGTTCAAGTTTTTACTTCTGTCGGCACTCCCGGAGTGCCACTGTTTTTTTGTTATTTTTCTCTTTGTTCATTTTTTTTACATTTTTTTCACTTATAACATCATCAACACTATATGGAAAAATACGTATTTTTGAAGCTAACTAAAATACCGCCAAAGCAATATTAATAAAACTTATATGGGACCACCCCTGAGGCATGCCCTATCAATAAAAACTTGAAAATTAAGGTAAATTTTGGTACTTAAAAGTTTTCGCGAAAATCTAATTTTGCCCATATCTTTTTATCGTGTTGACTCAGGAACCTTGATACACCTAATAGGGACTATTGACCTCAGTATCTGGTATAAATTTGAACTTGCTAGATCTACCCGTTCCTGAGAAAGTCGGTGGTGACACACGGACAGACAGACGGACAAGAGAGTGATCTTATAAGTGTTCCTTTTTTACATTTTGAGTTACGGAACTATAAAAAATAATCAAACTCGATCCACAATTCCCGAATATATCGCGTAACAAAAATAAAAACAGTCGAATTGCGAACCCTGCTACTTTTGAAAGTCGATTAAAATCTGAAATCACAACATACACACTCCACTACACATCTTAACAACTATCGACCTACCTTTAGCAACAGCTTTCGACGTCTTGGCCTTATCATCGGCTTTTGCCAATTTGGCCCTCTTATCTGGCTTCACTGGAGTGTTTTTGCGAGGACGACCACGCTTGCCTTTGACCGGAAGCGTGGCTACCGTGGTGTCTGATACTGAAGGCTGTGTTAATTCGTCTTTGAGGTTAACTGGAAAGGAATAGGTTTAGAGTGTAAGTATATTTTATTATAAGTATATTATTTTCTTTCATACATATTAGGTATATTTTTACAAAAAAACATACAACATTTAATAATACAAAAGTGGCCCATCGGCATCAGGAGCAGGGTCCAAGATCTCGGTGGTCAGGGCTCTAGAGAAAGGAACCTCCTGACTATGCGTGCCGTGTCTAGGAGTACCGCTTTCTGAATCAAGCCCTTGATCCAGCCGCGCAATGATTGAGGTGTTGGTCGAGGCTCTTCGCTATTAGACCATTTAGTGTAACGATTATCGGTACAATGATTGCTGAATCCACGTCCCACATGTCGACAACCTCGTGAGCTAAGTCAAGATACTTGATTTTAAGTATATTATTATTATTTTTCCCGTTATTTATTTTCTATCCTTATTTAATAGTTTTTCAAATATTTTTGCAAAAAACATTTACAAAAATTAAAAATAGTGGCCCGCCAGTACCGGGAGCAGGGTCTAAGCTACCGGTAATTAAGGCTCCAGAGACAGGACCTCATGATACGAGCCGTATCGAGGAGTACTGCCTTCTCAATCAGGCCTTTGATCCAACCGCCTTATTATTATATAAAGGGTAGAAAAATCAAACGGGCCCTGCAGTTAAGGGTAAGTTAAGGGCGCACCGAGAGTTTTGCGAAAATTGCGTTCGTTTTATCCCTCGCTGCGTCGTTATTTTTTCACCTTTAGTTATGCAATTAATACGTAAGATATTTAAGGATTCACTCTATTAATCGTACACATTACAAACACGATCACTTGTATAGAAGTGTAGAAGTAATCTCTTATACCTTGATTACGTCCTATTTATAGTAATACGTAATCAATGTACCACGAGAGGCAGTATATGCGCCGTATGTACGCAGTATCACGGCCGTAGTCGCCGCGGGAGACGCCCTGGGCGTCGGGTATTCCAGGCTGATTCTCGGCCACCGTAGGCGCGGGCTTGCGGACGGCGAGTAATGGGTAGCTCGCTGTCCGGTAAGGACCAAGCCCGGGTCGACGGCGCGTTGTGTTCCACGCGCGCCTCAAAGAGATGTCAGCACCAAATGGGGGGGTCCGCAAGGGCCGATGCATGCCAGGGGTGCGGGTTGTTCGAAAGAGATACCGCGGCCCCTGGCACACAGGCAACTGAGGGAACACGGGTGGGTTTTAGTCAGTAAAAGTCTGACACGCCCTCCCGCTCCACCCAGAGCGGGAGAAGTTAATTGATGATTTCCCACCCAAAAAAAAAAAAATCTCTATAAAATAAAAGCTCCTTAGTGCGGTGTAAATAAATACTTCACGGAAGGTCATCAGTTTTTTTTATTAATAGCAATATGTTTTCTTTTTATAAAAAAAAAACATTTTACATGTTGAAAATGTGTATTTTGCTTTTAATAATATGAAGGAAATACCAAGTCAGCGCGCGAACCGCCCATTCTAGCTAGAGCCGGCACGCTTTAATTTAGCCGGCGTGGCGGCGGGAAAGATGCCTTAATGTGAATCTAGTCGACATTTTTCCATACATACTTCGGGAGTGTATTACTCCACTGTTCGACAATGTACAGTCCCGGACTTTAATTGATAAGCCACTATTAAACTTTCCAATTTTGCAGTTTTATACATTCACGAGATTACACGATTAAATACGAACTTGAACCGCATGCTCATAAACAAGATGACAAATTACTTTTAATCGGAAATAGTCTTATCCATAGAGGTTGACTAATAAATTGTCAATGATAAATCAATACACTGTTGCATAAGTTTATCCAATCTATTTGATACTGACCTCCTTTGAATAAAAGCTCATTCAATACTCGTTATTTCTGAAAATCTATCCAAAGACAGTGACAGTTGAAATGTCAGACACGATAATTTCGAATTTCGGTGAATCGTAGCCGTAACTATTTATGTTTTTATGCAACAGTTATCATATTAGTCATGAACGTCTCTTGGACGCTACGCGTTCGGATAAAATCGTGGGTGCCAGTTTTTCCGATGTCGAAATGAGTAATCATAACGTTACCATCGCTACGCTAAAACAATTGTTGCTAGGTTACGGTTGCTAGCCCTGCAATTGGTTGACTTTGGCTCGTCACTCTGGACATGTACGAGTATAACCGACTAAACCCGATTTGCATTACACGGCTAAAATAGGAACTGTGGCAAGTGGCTTTTCAATTAAAGTCCGTGACTGTACATCAAAAATTAAACATGGTATGGGTTTGTCTCATGTTTATTAATATTGTCTGTACGGAAACAGAAAACTAAAATAAAAAGCCATTAAAAAGTTAGGAGCCAACAAAGATTAGTTTTTTTGCTAATTTAACCTAACTTTGGGCGTGTTTAAGTAGTAAAAGAAGTGTAAAATCTTCAAAACCAAGTCAGTAGCGACAAAGCTCAATTATCGAAAAGTTCAATAAACTTTATTGGTCATTGATTTATATATGTAGTACTTTTCTAATGAAGGACTTTTCTTAATGTTTTACGCGCCTTTTTTACTATAAATGATCCTGCATCTCAGTCAATAACGTTGTGCGGGTAGACTAGCGTCGAACTGCTCATAACTGATACTATCTCTGTCGAACATGATGCCTAGTGAGACAGCGTGCTTTTTAGCCAGGCCCACCAGTGAGTTCGAGCCCGCGACTAGGTTCCCCTTAAGCAATCTTGCCAGTAACCATTCTGGTGATTTGCAGTCTGTCCAATTATCATATTGGAGGTCACATTGCTTGCTAATACAAAGTGTTAAAACTTCACACGTGAGGTACGTACCTTCACTAAAATCAAGTTCGTCTTCAAGATATTCAACGTCATCACCGTCAGGCTCGTCTTCCGCAGCTGGGGCTTCACACTTCAGCTGTGCCTGATAGATAAGCACTGCAATAGACATTAACGTCTTCATTATAGCTTTCACCTTCACCTATTTTACACAACTGAGATTTAAGTGTCAATATGTCTGCCAATCCTAAAGGCTAAATGAAAAATTGTCATTCTTTATTGCCATAGTCATTTCCATTTCAACGTTTAATAAGCTCTGTTATTTTACTATACATTAAAAGCTTTACAGCTAAACAGCTGATTTTTTTTTGTAAAACCGATGAAAAATTTCTTTGCTGTGGGTAATTTATTTTATTTTATTTATTTGGGACAAAAAACAGTTACACATTACAGCATTTACAATTTTTTTTTTATTAAATTACAGTCTTAAAAACTTATAACCCACACTATTGTCCACTAAGTGACATCAGAGTATGACAACGAACGCATGTTAAATGAAAATTAAAATGAAAATAAAAAGTACACATTTATCAGAAAAAGACGAATCAAAGGATGCGGATGACAAGATCATCCGTCTTATAGGCGACTTGCAATATGCTTGGGTATGCTGAATTCATGGTTAAAATTTGCAAACTGAATAAAAACTTTTCCTGTATATGAGGAGATACCACAGCTACTATTTGATAGGTTTCAACCATTACTTTAGATGGAAATATGCTTTGTAATAAATACAAAAATAAATACTTAACTAATGAGTACTACCTATATTGTTGAATTTATGCACGCCTAGTACTTTTTGCTAGGTTACTGCTAGGATTTATGCACATTATATTGTGGCCAGAATACGGTCTTCAAATGTAAATTGCACCAGTGCAAAGCCGGGTCGGCTGTACAGTAAAGTATAACTCATCGTTTTGGTTTGATAAGCAAGGTAGAGTATAAAAAACTATCATAATTTTCTACTTACTCTTTGGTCTGAACTCTCCTCTGCCCATCATATCAATGAATTTCTTCTCCGAGTCCAAGACTTGTTTCTTGAAGTTGCAGGCATCCCGCAGCCTAGTGATGCAGACTTCACAGATGAGCCGGTTTGGACCATTTGGACCTTCATTGTGTTGAGTTATCTGGTTTGAGAGACAATAACTACTTATATATACTATAACAATAACTTACAGTATTTGACTTTAGTAAAATACTGGGGAGGATTCTTGTTTAAGTAAGTGTATCTCGAACGTGATAGATGGTATACAATGAATACCATCTTATCCTACTAATATGTGTTTGTTACTCAATCATGCAAAACCAGCAGAACGGATTCGGATGAAATTTGGCACATAGATATATTGAAACCTAGATAAACTCATAGGATACTTTTTATCCTGGTAGTATGTTTCCGTGGACTAATTTCCGACCTCCACGCGGGCGATGATAAATTTAAATAGGTAAAACAAAAGAATAACTTTACAGAGGTTTGCAGAAGCTAATGAGCAAGAGCACCAACACTTTGGATTATCACACTTGCTGAAGACCGGCCTATTCTAGCTAAAGAATCAGTTTATTTCACTCGCGGATTTAAACGTAAGTAAAACCTATATGGTCTTATAGTTTTTTTTTCGAAGTCATACAGACAGTCAATAATAATAGTTGCCTAGAACCTTAACAAAAAACTATAGAGTGACACATAACACTAAGAAGTCTTCTTGCGGCAATGGACACCATAACAGACAAAGCTGCGGGCGGAAGCTAGTATATTATTATAACATCACGCCTTATTTCCCTGAGGGATTGGACAGAGGTGTACAATACTGTACAGTCACATTTCGCCACTAAAATTTGGACCCATGTAACACAGGGCGAGCCTTATGCCATCGATCAGGTTGAAATCCAGACTCCGGAATCCGCTACTGAGAAATTACGGATTGGATACCACAATAAACTAATATTTGTGATTTTTATGAAAAATCGGCATCAATAACTGGTCTGCAGTTTTAGTACAATTGAAAGAATGAATACTTAGTAATCGTAAAAAAGATACTCACGCTAATATCAAAGCATTCGAGCAGCATATCAGCATAAACCTCTGTTTCATTCATCCAGTTATATTCGGTGCCCAAATCTTTGTAGCATCCTTCGGAAAGACAGCACCGGCAAAGCCCGGGGCTCTCCTTCACCACAATTTCGTCGAACTCCATTATCACAACACTACACTAACATATCCACGGCAAAAAGCATTGAAGTTTCACGTTTTCAGTGAAAATTGAGAATAAAATTACATGGCGTCAATACCGCTAACAAAATCAATAGCAACCGGTGGCCATTTTGTTTTGCTACGTTATTTGATTTTTTCATATGGCAACATAGCGAGCACGCACTGCAGTACTTTTTTTTATTATGTTAGCGAGTTTTGATGATACACGTTGCTATTGTCGGAACATCTTGTAAAAACCATTTTTATAAAGGCTGTTTATGAATACCGCTCCCCCGGGAGGCGTTACATTACAGTATAGTTACCGGCACGTAAGTTGGCAAAAGATTTTGTAGTGGGGGAAATTCGCGCATGTAAAAATGTATGAAATGGTGCCTGCGCGAACTTCCCCCACTACAAAATCTTTTGCCAACTTACGTGCCGGTAACTGTACACTCTTTAACGACCATTCGTGACCCATCAGAAACTGCGTCCATTGTTCCGATATCCAGTTTTGCACTGGGTTAAAGAAAGATCTGTTGCAGCTCTTTTGGTGGTCAAATCACGTAATTTATGCCTTCCCCTCACTGTTTCCGAAGACCAACTAAATAATCCATAGGATCATCTAGTCAGTTTCGATACCAGTATTTTTAATAGATAAAGTATTTTGTTTTTCATAAATATTATTTTTACCTTTGGCATTAGAGGAAAGTTTACAAGGCCATCTCTCACGAAAATGATTACATTGGTAGTTTTTATTACATACCTGGCAACACGGGGAAATAAAAAAACAAGAATTTCTGCTGTCAAAAAGCAAGATTTCTGGTTTACATTTTACGTTTTGCGTGAGTTTTTCGCAAAATACCTCTAAAATTGTTTTTTGGAATGTGAAGAAAACAAAAACAATGGAAGTGGTTGGTGTCTGCCGCTGCTGCCTCGGCCGAGGCCTAAATAAAGACGTAAATTCAAGTTACGTTTGGCTTGATAAAAAAGAGAATTACGCTCAAATGTTGGAGGAATGCTTCAATATCATAGTAAGTTTATATTCTTTTGTTGATTTAGGTACCTAAAAGTTCTAAAACCTACTAAACACCTTAGAAACACGACTTAGCCCCACTAAATCGTATTCGCAATTGGGGTTAATTTCAGTGATAAGATCCCTGTCTGTCTTGTGGAATGCATGCCGGTCGTGACGATAATAGTATGACTGGTCGTGTTCTGACCAGCAAGAATCCAAATAGTTTCTAATAAGATAAGAATGAACTATAAAAATCTAACTGGAGAATAAACTGTACAATATTATCAATAATATTATCACCAATGTCAAGGACAAAATATTTATCTTTGTACTAGCAGCGCCCTGCGGTTTCACCCGCATATGTCTTGACCCTGAGGTAATATCGGGATGCTTACTATTTGTGCCTAACATTCACATTAATAATATTACTAGGATTAACTTGATCAGTTAAGTAAGTTTTGTTTTTTTGTTTAGCCCTATACTGTCCCACTTCTGGGCAAAGGCTTCCCCCATATTCTTCCAGGAACTCTTTTCCCGCACCACCTCGAACCAGCCCTCGCGGTTAACCTAAGATTTAACATACTTTAATTTGTCCAAAACATGAGTATACTAATACACACATGACATGCAAGATTTTAAACAGTTGGTCTTCTTAAGGGGTTAAAATACTGGTATTCAGCTGCATCCGGTTAGACTGGAAGCTGACCCCAACATAATTGGGAAAAGGCTAGGCAGATGATGGTGCTAATCTTAGTGGGTTACATTAAATTGCCTCAACAGTGTACAAATATAAATAGGTAAAATCAAAATGGTTCATTATTCATTAAACAAAGTAATAGATTCGTAAAAGGAAGGCAAGTTTGTAAAAGGAACACATTTGAAATGGTTGAAACCATGGCTATTGAGATTTTTGGGATTTATTCAATTTAAATCAAAATAGTTATAATATGGTACGATAAAGATGTTACAGTTATGCTAATCGTATTAGATTTTATATTGAATTTGATAAACATTCATTTGATTTATGTGCGGCTGTTTGTGTATGTGAGTTTAAATGTTTGTAAACGCACCCACACTACAGCAGAATTTCCTAGTGTAGGGCAAAGTTAAAAAAAAAGTCCATAGAGTAATTGACTAGTTTTCGTTAAAGTAGTCACTTTGGGAAATAGTAATAATGAATGTCACACAGACAATGTGGATCTAGCTTTTCGTTTAAGTGAGGCAAATGTTTCTGGGGGGGGGGGGTTATTTCTTAAGCCACGAAAGCTGTTTAAAAAATTTATGTCAATATTTATAAAATATTTTTATAGGTAATACGGGCTGTAATCCGCAACTCCACGTCAAAGCGCGTATTTTGCGTACGGGTTGATATTTTTATATTTTTATAGATAAGTTGTATTTGTAGATTTATAGGCATACAAGGTAAAAATACTGGTTAAATAAAACTATGTTTATGTATACTATTGAGTTTTTTTACTCAGTTTGGTTTTGGTTAAAAATAAACTCACTTATAAGTAAACTAAAAACACTAGAATCCAGAGCAGTATATGTCAATCTTTACAGTTGGCAACACTGTACCTGTTACAGTTACAGAGTTGCCAACACAAAAATATTTTGTAATTGGTATTTTCAAAGCATTGATATACAAAAAATCCCAAGATACACAATCAGCATCACAAAAACGTCCGCATAGGGTGCAAGGTATCAATAGCATAGTCAGTCATCTTTCAGTCAGTCTTTTTGGACATTGCTTTGTAAAAACCACTTTAAGTTTTGCGTGTAAGGTAAAATTTGCAAAACAATGTGTTTTATCATAACATTATCCAGTGACATATAATTGGAGACAGTTTTGAGTGTTACATACTTTTGTTCGAGACTGTGCATCTTGGGTTTTTTGTACATATATCAATGAATCAAAGCAAGTATGTTGCCACTGCAAATATAATGTTTTCAAAATCAAACTAATTCCTCCTTCTATTGTTATTACACGCGTTGTCTACATCTCTGTTATCTTCTCTCCTATCGCAGGTGTGCTGGAAGAGATTTCTGTAGAAATAAGCATTACCTTTGTACGTATTTTTCTGTTCCTTTCTTCTTGTCTGTTTATATGTGTGTGCATAAATGGTTAAATAAATAAATAATTGTTCAATAATTTTATTTTCAGCTAAAACCATTGAATGAGAAACCTATTGGTATCTGCGACATTTGCATCAAGAGTCTTCGCGGTTCCTTCAACTTTAAGCTACAAGTTTTGAGGGCTGATGAGGAATTCTATAAGCAAATAGAATGCATTGACATAGGTAACACTACATCAAGTATTTTATGTTCTAGGCTCCTTAATAATTATCCCGGTGTAAATCAAAGTTTAATATTATGTTTGTTTGAACACATTACTTTCTGGAACTATTAATACTGTGTTACCAATCCCGTTTGCGGAGTGGAGTTTCTCTAGCTAATTTAATTTAACCCGATATAGTAGAATATTCTAGCTATTGGTAGAGGTCGAAAATTATGTCATGGAAAAGTACTAACAAGATAAAAAGTATCCTATAAATTATGTTTGTGGCAAATTTCATTCAAATCCGTTCACCCGTTTTAGCATGAAACAAGCAACCAAACTCACTTTCGCATTTATATTATTAGTTAAGGTAGTATTATACGCCATTTGAAATAAGATTAAATGTTTAAGCAAACCTTTTTTACAGTCCGTTCAACTGATTTTGACTTCTATTCCGTAAATATAAGGATGGCATTAAAAGCAAAAAAGTAAATTCGTTGAATGGACTGTAAAAAAGATTTATTTAAATGTCTTACTTATCTTATTTCAAACGTAGTATTAGGTATGTTCAAAATTATTTACATATATGTATAGGTATTTTTACTAATGTCATAGTTTATGCTTTCAGATGAAACAAAGAAAATAGAAATTAAAGTTGAGCCACAACATGACATTGATGATGATTCTGATGACTACTATCTGGCAGATGCAGGTGAGTTCAGGTCAATTCTATGTCTATCATCTATACATATAAATAATATTGAAGTGTCTGTTTGAAATATCAAAATAACAACTTTTTACTAAACGCTTATGAAAGCATACAGGAAAAGTTTTTATCCAGTACGCAAACTGTAACCATGAATTTAGCATATTATTCTAGACCCCCAGCGCAGAAATTTTTCATCAGTTATACAAAAAAAAAAAAACAGCTGTTCCATACATTTTTACCGCGTAGGTATTGCACTTTTCTATGAAACAGCTAAATTTTTTATGTAAAACCGACGAAAAATTTATTCGCTGGGGTGTCTATAATGGTATGCTGAATTCATGGTTAAAGTTTGCGCACTGAATAAAAACTTTTCCTGACGGTACCTACCAAAATAAAAATACAATTTGAAAATTTTTGTCTGTCTGTTTGTTCCGGCTCCGAAACGGCTGGACCGATTTTGAAAGGACTTTCACTGGCCTATGATACTTTTTATCCCGGTAGCTCGAAACTGTGGGACAATTTACGACGTCCACGTGAGCGAAGCCGTGGTGACTTACCAGTAACGATTGTGAAGATCTACAAATGCTTTCCGAGGCAAAGATATCTTGAATTCTTGATGTGTAATTGATATCCACGAACCGACTGCGGCTGTAATTAGTATTAAGCCACAAACCCATCCGCTCAATTTTTTTTTCGATCGAGTAAATGGCCCGATATCGGGCACGAAGTTACGAAACAATCATAGTCGACTTTAGTTAGTCAAACTTATTTTCACCTTCACTACACTTGTGCACTCACACGTAACTAAATTGAATAGTTCACTACCAAAAATATGCAATTTAATTCGATCTATCTATCAATCTATTTCACTAAATTTAATGAAAATGAAAATTCGTGCGACGTATTCCAACGTGATCCCGCCAAAAAATACCCCTCCGTTCCTTTATCAATTTAATTCTTTTATTTCCAGCCAGTGAAGCCTCCCAAGAAAAAATTAAAACCGAGAAAGTAGTTCCTGAGACAAAAAAGGCTGACCCGAAACGTACAAAACCTAAATCTAAGTCCAGTGGCCAGCCCAAACGCAGTGCAGTGAAGAAGAAGAAGGCGCTGGCGCCCTCTGACGGCACGTGGAAGAAGGACAAGATTAAATCGCTCGTATCCCGGCTTGCCACTTCTATCAGTGAGTTTATTTCAGTTCTACCACTTTCGACGAGGAAGCTACTATACTCCATTTGAAATAAGATAAGACATTTAAGCAAACCTTTTTAACCGACTTCAAAAAAGGAGGAGGTTCTCAATTCGACAGTTTTTTTAATTATGTTTGTTACCTCAGAACTTTCGACTGGGTGAACCGATTTTGATAAAAATAAAATATTTGAAAGCTGGTGCTTCCCGTGTGGTCCCATTTAAATTTCATACAGTTCTGATGATGCGTTTCGGAGACAGACCACTGAACTTTAAAAAAAAAACAGCAAATCAACCGCGATTGCTGCGATCGCATTGTTTTGACCCCAAGGAAGATGAAATTTCGAATTGGTGTGGAGTAGGTACTATAACTAAAAATTTTAGTTTATAATTTTTTACCGAGAGCAATCGGGACCCAAGGACCCAATGTGAAATCCTGTATTGACGATAACAAAAAATACACACGTAATTGTTCAAGTTTTCACTTCTGTCGGCACTCCCAGAGTGCCACTGTTTTTTTTTGTTGTCTTAACTCTCAGTGCGTTGGTAATCGAGTGCCCGATAAAAATGCCGCGTTAACATCGCTCGTACATATGAGGGCTTATTACATAGTCTGCCTATAACTTACCCAATGCTGGAACACAGGCCTCCACGCTTAGAATGTGGCTACAATCCACCACGCGAGCCCAGTGCGGGTTGGTAGATGTCACATGTCTTCGAACTTTTTGTTCTAGGACATGCCGGTTTTCTCACGATGTTTTCCTTCACCGTTTTGGGAGCAGTGGTGATGAAATTATTAACATAAAGTGAAGTGCCTCTCTGGGCTCGGAACTCATGACCTACAAATTTTATGTCGGAGTCGATACCACTAGACCACCACTGCTCGCTGAGGGCTAAGTCGCATTGCTTGGATTTTCAATCAATCAAAAATCAAAATATTTTATTTCACATAAGCCTGCATGGGCACTTATGAAACGTCAGAAGCTAGGTGCACGGTTCCAATTTGTCGCTTCATATGGAGAAGAGCCGGCAAGAAACTCCACGGTTACTCTTTTAAAAATAATTGGCTTTTACAATGTTTTCAAAATACAGTGATAATAGGTATGGGAGGACAGTGCAGGCCAGTCAATAAGTACCAGGTACTTAGAGGAATGAAAATACAGAATAGAAAAACGTCTACAAATCTAGTCTCTAAGGCCTACAACGTTCTCTCATTCACAATAATTGTAAAATAATCTACCTATATAAAATGAACCTATTTGAACCAAGTGACATGATTTCGATGACAATCACTAAATAAATAGTCGAAAGCAAAATTGATGTATAATATCAAATAATGACGAGAATATGTCAGACATTGTAAAAAAAAAGAATAAAAATTAACATTGTAATTTGGGAGCAGTTAATAGACTTTCACACAGTTTTGCTGGTACCAGGGAAGCCACATGTGCAGAAGGAATTAATGTAAAACTTCCCTGTCTTCAACGTAATCTTTTATCTTATAATATGCTTTTTTGATAAGGACTTTTTTGATAATGCTCGGTTCAACACGGAGATACTTAATTATTATTCTTTCTGTTCACAGAAGACTGCGAATTGCCAGACATTAAACCGGTAAAAAAGACTGAAATTAAACTTAAACCTAAAAAAACAAGACTAAAACTGACCGCCCCGCCTAGCGACTCGAAAATTGCCTTACTGTGGTCAGGACAACCGAAAGAGGAGAAAATGAAACACAGAGAGAACCTTCAGAATATACTGAAGAACTCGAACGCTACGCCTTTCACAAATAAAACGTTCCTAGGATACACCTGTGGATATTGTGACCTGATTTACCCAGATCCTGAAGATTTAAGACAACACACAGAGAAGGAACATCTAAAAGAACGCCTCCATTTCAAATATCATTTCGACTTGTCAGAATATAATGTAAAACTTGACGTCTTTGACTTAACCTGCAAGATATGCAACGAAAAAATGGACAGTCTAGGCATTTTTAAGGATCATTTAGTCAAAAAGCATGGAAAAACAATACATTCTGATATCAAAGATCATATACAACAGTTTAAATTGAAAAAAGGTGAAGTATATGACTGTGCAATGTGTCCGTCTACCTATGAGACTTTTAAGATGCTCAAGCAGCATATGAATAAGCATTATAGCAACTACACATGCTCTATCTGTGATTCTGCGTTTGCTACCAGGCGGTCTTTGAACGCTCATCGAACAACACACCAAGAGGGTAGTTTCAAGTGTGACCACTGTGAAAAAGTATTTGCAAGCCGAGCAAAAAAACAGTACCACGAGAAAATGAAACATTTAGGAGCGAGGAACATTTCAAACTGTCCATATTGCAACGTTCCATTCCGCAGTTACTATCAACGGAACCAACATTTAGTGAAAGTGCATAACACTGAGGCTCAGTACAAGTGTAATGTGTGTAGTAAGACCTATATTTTAAAGAGTTTATTAATGTATCATATAAAGAAAAGTCATTTAATGGAACGTAATTGTCAGTGCACGGAATGTGGGTTCCGTTTCTTTAGTAAAAAAGCTTTGAAGGCTCATATGGTGAAACATACAGGTGAGAGGAACTATTCATGTGAAGTGTGTCACAAATCGTATGCAAGGAAATATACTTTAAGAGAACATATGCGGATACATAATAACGATAGGAGGTTTAAGTGTGAAGTATGTAGTATGACGTTTGTTCAGAAATGTAGTTTGAAAAGTCATTTGTTATCGAATCACGGGATTAGTTTAGCTGCCTGTGAGATTACTTCTGCTAAGACGGAAAATTAGGATTTACTTACCTTCCATGTGCTTGAACTGAAAATTTGAAGACATGCGATGCGTGGACTACGGCCCACTCTCTCTTACACACAGAAGGCTTGTGTCCCAGCAGTGGGAACATTATAGGCTATTGGACGTAGGTGGACAAGAGGTTAAGAGGGCTTATTTTTATACAGGGTCAAATAAAATTCGCTAGCAAAACTCCGCAGTAAAACAATAAAATAATTTGATGGGTTATTTTTAAGGGGTCATCGACTGCAGTTACTATAGTCAGTTGAAATATTAGTTTACCAGTTTGGGTTGACTTCACTGACATTTTGGGTATCAATATTAGTGATAATTAAAAAAATGTAGATCCGCAGATATACGGATCTTAACTTTCTTACTCAATCGGTGTCGGTGCGCGTGATCTTACAACGATAGTTGACGCCACTTGACCCTTTGCGTGACAGAACATGTTTCGACTTGCATTGCGCGGGTCTTTCTTTTATTTTGTTTCTAGTTTAGTGTGACACTGGGCAGCATAGATAACGTTTGTTTGTTGTACTAGTTAAAAAAATGTCTACAAGAAGTTTAGTAGTGCAATTTGGAATTATTAATAAGGTAAAAGATCCGTCAAAAATCTAACGGATACGGATACGGATATCCCTCCGGATACGGATACGGATATCCGGAATATCACTAATCGATACTTCAACACGATAAAGACAAAGAAAACCGATTTTCTTAACTTATACTTCAACTAGCTTTTGCCCGTGGCTCCGCCCGCGTGGATGTCGTTTATCGCGTAACAAAGTAGCCAATGTCATTCTCCATATCCCAGGCTATATCTCTGCCAAATTTCATGACGATCGGTTCAGTGGTGTAGGCGTGAAAGCGTAACAGACAGACAGAGTTACTTTCGCATTTGTATTATTAGTAGGGATTAACAATACTACCAGCTGTCGTGGAACCTAAAAATAAACATCAAATCTATTTTACTTTAATTTAATCGTGTTTACCCATCATGTCTGCAGTTTCGCTAGCAAATTTAATTTGACTCTGTTATAGTGAAGTCCACTTTCAACTTTAAAATTATGATTATTTTATTAATGTTCCCGGGACATGCAAATAAACACTATAATATATTAAAAATAAAATGTGAATTTTAATTAATAATATTAAAATGTAAATTGCGATTCGGTCCGCCCCAATAGTTATTTAAATGGCAGATAATATTTTTTTAAATAAGTAATTGTTTCGAAATCTTCGTTTTAATTAAGTTAAGGTCTGTGATATACTATTGCAATAATAATAATTATTGAATGTAATTTTTACTTTTTTCGGTCTGCGCTGAGTGAGCCTCAACCATTGTTTTTTTTAAAGTACATTAGAAAAAGTAATGCTGGTGTTTCCGTAATACGTGTAAGGAACTTCGTTATTATAATCAATTAATTTTATACGAGAATAGAAATGTAAATAAATAATACTTATAGATAAATTAAACGATAAAACGTTGCTTTGTTTATAGATATTAGTAATAATAATTTCAATTTACTGTTAAGGATAAAATAATGTACATTTCTATGTTATTTGTAAACGTTTGTATCATATTTATTGATTTTTAATTTTATATCGGTCAATGTGCGCTTTCAGATTCTTTGAAATGATAAAACCGCACAGTATGTTGTAATAAAATGTAAAAATATATGTTTATCGTTTACTTTTAGATTTTTCATTTCATACATGCTACATTTGTAGATATTTGACAGTCGTTACACCCGTAACGACTGTCAAATATCTACAAATGTAGCATGTCTGTCAACCGCATGTCTGACAACCAGTACCTCTAAGCTAGACTTAGTCTCAGTAACTGAGTTATGGAGGTCAACCAGTGGCTCCCAAACTTAATCCGTATTATTACAAAAGGCGATCTAACTTTAGTTCAGTCAGCTTTTACCCGACTGCGCCAGAAGAAGGGTTATGTTTTTCGGGTGTATGTATGTATGTACATTTCTTTAGCACGTTCTATAGCCTAAACGGCTTGATCGATGTCAGCTTGAGAGGTGCCGCTAGATTCGTCTTAATTGTGAGAGTGACACTGGGTATAGGTATCAAAAATGAAATAAAAATGGCCAATCATTGGCGCCATATTTTGTCTTCATTTTCTTTTTTCTATCTAAACCTATTGAGTGAGGTATCAAAATAAAGGGTTTATAAATAGGTCTCATTAACTTCAAAAATAATTATAAAACTGTGAAACACTGTGTGTGCGTTTTTTAGGATTTATTGTAGGATTTTAAACCGTTCCCCATGAAGGATCAGTCCATTTACAATAATGGTACTCAGTAGACATGGGTAGCTCGTGAGCGAGTGATAGAAAAGAGCTAGTTCTTTTCAATGGCCGTCGCTCTCGCTCACTCACTCGCACGGCAAATAGCTCACTAGCTCAGTGAGCTCACTCAGACTCACTAGCTCAGTACTTCAGTCAGCGAGACACCGATGACTGACCGAACGGCTCATTCGGCTCGCTTCGGAATACTTCGGATCCCATCGTTCGTTCTTCCAACAATAGGAATACAAATGTTACTAACACTAGTTTGTAAGTCTACATTGTTACTAACAAATATGGAAGTGATTCTGAAAATATTTGATTTTTTTATTTATAAATCACTGTAAATCTATCTTTATAATCATTGATTTAAAGTAGAAAATACTTTGGTATATTATAAAAGGTTCCTTTTTATAATGTGCCAAAGTAGTTTCTGTATTGTTAATTTTTTGCGTGTTGTTTACGTAAAGTCATAAAAATATATAAACAAACAGAAAAACTTATTTAACTTACTCCAAACTTCCAAAGAGCTATTGACAATTACTATTGAGCGAGCCGAGCCGTTTCCTTTGACGTGCGTGCAGCGACTTAACAGTCGGCGTCTAAATCACTGAGCTATATGTATAGAAGAGCTAGTGAGTAATAAAGAGTCCAAACTTCCAAAGAGCTACTCGCTATAGAGCGAGCCGAGCCGTCTCCTTCGACACGCGTCGGCGTCTGAGTCACTGAGCTAGAGAAGAGCTAGTGAGCTAGAAGAGTGATATAGCTCTTTAGAGTGAAAGAGCTAATCGCTCTTTTTCTTTTCAGTGAGCTGTTTCGCCCATGTCTAGTACTCAGGTGCATCCGGTAGCTGACCCCAACATAGTTGGGTTAAGGCTACGCAGATTGAATTTGAACATGCGCGTAAGACTAATACTGTGTTATTTTTTATTTTCTGGGGTTTGATGCGATACTACCCTACAACCTTCCTCCGGGAGAGTAACGAGTCCACCAGCACTCTCAGGACAAACAAAAACACCGACGTCCTTCCCTCTTCGCCGCTTAGGCCCGTTCCGACGTCCCATTCTATGTGCGCCCCGATCTGACAACCTTTTGACCGTCACAGTCATGTATAGATGACAAACCAAAATGTGCCCAGCACAACACGTTCAAGTTTCTTCTTTCTGTTTTTATTATTTTTACTCGTATTAGTTTTATTTTATCATACGATTTATTCAATGTCATTTATACGCACGCCGTTCGTGTTTGTTTTAACTTTTTATATTAAGTGGAAAATGTTGTTAGTTATACATTTGTACTCCAATTTTAGTTTTAAGTTCTACCTATACCATAATACTGTAATGTGTAACGGTTTATTTTCCCAAATAAAATAAAATATAAGCCGTTTGGCGCCGAGGCGAGGGCACGTTTTTGCTTTTTGACATGGCGGTCAAAAGGTTAAATTTGTCTCTCTCTACATAATTCCGATCCAGCCCGAATATTGCTGTCCCCAAAGCGACGCCCTACGCCATGTCACTGAACTCCTGAACGGCTGGACTGATTTTGATAAAAACAACATGTGGGTTTGAGTGAGTCCCTGGATTGTTTAGATTTATAATTTGACCCGGTAGGTGGCGCTGTGATCGAGTTTTAGGAAACAACGTAACGTCTGTACGGTCAGCTAGTTTTCTATACAAATAGAAAAATAGTTTAGATTTTTCACATCTGCCAGGCGTCCTGCGACGGTTTTCAATTATTTTTATACAAAAGAGTAAAATAAAACAAAATATGTAAGTATGCACTTAAAAACGTTTAATTTAATTAACAAAATAAGTTATCAATCTGTACACGTTACAATTAAAGATACAAGTTACAGCCTTAGCTTGGAAGAACAACTGAATAGATTTTCTTACATTTATAAAACATAAAAATAATTTTAAATTAATAAATCACGCCTGTAATACCTCTAGGGTTAGGCAGCGGTGTACACACATATCGTCAGTTATAGGGGCGAACAATATTAACAATAAAAAATATATAATTACAACTGCCTTAGAGAAAAAAATTGTATGGAAATTTGTAAGTAGGTACAGCAAGCGTGCCATACGAATATGAACATTAAAATCATAAGTATAAGGTTCGTATTCGTATGGGCACTTACAGTACTTAGTTTGAGATCTATAAACCTTACTTAGCACCTGCTGTCGCTTAGATATATTCCCGTATCTATCTTGCACATATAGTTTGGCGGTTGTGCGATAGTAACAGTAAGGCTACACAATGTTTTCCTTCACCGTTTTGAGAGCAGTGGTGATGAAATAATTTAAAAAAGTTATGGAACAAAGTATTCTGGGCATCAAACTAACAGACCGGGTTAGGCCCACCATTGAGTTGGAGCCCGCGACTATGTTCCCCTTAAGGACTGCAAATATCTCTCCTCCCATTTTCATACTCCGCTAAAGTAATCCCATGATTGGAAAGCATATGACTTTTTAAACTACATTTCTGCACAAAGGCTAGCGCACACACACCACATTTAAATCTTCTATCATTATTATGAATCCTCATATGTTCTCTTAATGTTTTCTTCCTAGCATAAGCCTTAGCGCAGACAGTACATTTGAAAACTCTTTCACCGTTATGTTTTATCATATGCTCATCTAGAGACTGCTTTATAAAAAAGCCTTGTCCACATTCCGGGCAGATATGATTCCGTTCCATTAAATGGACCTTTTTGATATGAGACGTCAATTTTGATTTTAGAATAAATGATTTGTCACATATGTTGCACTTGTAGGTGGCCGCAGATGTATTGTGTTCGACAGCCATGTGGCGGTTTCTTCTGTAGTAACTTGTGAAGGATTCCTCACAGTGGGGGCAATTTGTTGTGTACCTAGCACTCGGGTTATGAGTATACTTCTCGTGACACAACTTTCTAACTCGAGTCGTGAACATTTTGTCACAAAATGAGCAGTTAAAAGTCCCAAGTTCATGAGTCCGTTGATGGTTTCTTAATTTATGTTGGTTTATAAATCCACAATCACAAATCTCGCAGATATAATTCCTGTAGTGCCCATTCATGTGCTGCAGCAACATTTTGAACGTTTCAAAAGTTGAATTGCACAGTGCACAGTTTAAAATTTCACCGTCCGTTAGTTTGAACTCGAGGACATAATCGTTTACATCCGGATAAAATGTTTTGTCATGTTGCATAGTCAAATGGTTTTTTAAAATGGTTATAGTTTCTGCACTAGCGTTGCATATATTGCATCGTAGGTCTGTGATGTCCATTTTGATAGATAGATTATTCTTGTCCATTCGTTTGGTCTCGATGAGATTATCTTTGCTATGTTCTTCGTGTATATGTTTGCGGAGATGAGGTAGATCTCGGTATGTTGTCTTACAATAAGCGCAGAGGATTCCTAGAAAGAAGAGAGAGACCGGTGAGTACTATGAAAATAAAGAAGTATGCAGCATTCGCAATTAAGATTCCAAAATTGTAAAAAAAAAACTGTTATTTACATGGTAAAATTTTAACCAGTGCGCAAACTGTAACCATGAATTCAGCTCATAATACTAGACCCCACAGCGCAGAAAATTTTCTTCGGTTATACAAAAAAAATCAGCTGTTTCATAGAAAAGTGCAATACCTACGCGGTCAAAATGTATGGAACAGCTGATTTTTTCCTGGATTATATCATCATCATCTCAGCCAAAAGACGCCCACTGCTGGACATAGGCCTCCCCCAAGCTCCTCCACTTAGACCGGTTCTGCGCTTTTTACATCCAGCGGATTCCTGCGGCCTTCACAAGGTCATCGTATCAGGAAATGAAGAGATCCGCAGGAGAATCAAGGCAACCGACATAGCCCAAAGAATTGCCAAACTTAAGTGGCAGTGGGCAGGGCACATTGCTCGTAGAACAGATGGCCGATGGGGTCGGAAGGTTCTGGAGTGGCGACCACGTACCGGAAGACGTAGAGTGGGAAGGCCTCCCACAAGATGGACTGTATTATATACTTCAACAAATTTTACAAAATTACTAAACTCCATTTACAATAGCATTAGACAGAAGTGAAAAAGGTTCTTTTTAATGTACACTTTGTAACAAAATTACATTAAACGTGTTGCAGTTACTATTAATGCCAAATTTATTATAATTTATTTAAATATTAGCTGTCACACTTTATTGTAATCATGTGTAATTATTTATCTTATGAAATTATATGGTTTTCATTTCAATTTAAAATTAGTGTCAATGCTAAAAACCTAAAAGAAGCAGGAGTCAACAATACTGAGTGACTAAATTAGCTGATGACAACGAAGTTTTACCAACGTGTCGTGGGTCGTAAGTTGTTATTTAAAATAAAGTATTGTAAAAAAATAATTTATCTTAATTAAGTAGATTCAAATCATCATGTGATTGTTTGTTTCATTCATTCGTTTTGTTGTAGGTTTGTAATGTGTGATGAAGATGTTATTATAAATAGAACATTATTTAAAATAACATCACTTTTACTTTGTTTATCTTAGTATTTAGTACTGTCTTAAATCTACCTAAAAAGTTATAACTTAACTTTGAAATAAAATGTTTTGCACTCCTGCTTCTTTTTTCTAAAGCTAAAATAAATGGAGTATAGGAGTTTTTGGCGGGATACGGTTGGAACATGTCGCACGAATTTTCATTTTCATGAAATTTAGTGAAATAGCGAATTAAATTGTATAATTTTGGTAGTGAATTATTCAATTTAGTTACATGTTAGTGCACAAGTGTAGTGAAGGTGAAAATAAGTGACTAACGTGGACTTTTCGTGTTCCCCCCAAAAACTCATATTAGGTTGTTGTAAAGTTACTACCGCTTTACAATAACTTTGACTTGACTGACTAAAGACGACTATGACTGTTTTGTAACTTCGTGCCCGGTATCGGGCCATTTACTTGATCGAAAAGAAAAATTACTTGACACTGGCTAAATGCACAAACCGTGCGAAGCCACAACCGAAAAAAAAAATGGAGTATAGTTGTTCTAAAATCAACTTAATATACACTATTCATTCTCTGCCAGCCATTTCCCAATTATTTTGGGGTCAGCTCCCAGTCTAACCGGACGCAGCTGAATACCAGTATTATACATGGAGCGACTGCCTATCTGAACTTCACAATCCAGTTACTGAGTAATACCATAACCTTTGGTAAGTCTGGTTATCAGACTTTCGGGCTTCTGAGGACCCGTAACGACTGCCAAAGATCCATATATGACAGCCGGGACTAACTGCTTTACTATCTTGGTACGTAAAGATGGTCTTGGCCACCCATCCACGGACCAACCGCGGCTAGCGTAGCTTAACCTGATCGATCGAACCGTGCAGCTATTATAATATAGCCACACTATTAAACAGTTGATATCTGTTTCGGAAATAATATCATTTGGAAATATGCACAGCTGTGTTCGGTTTGGCTGGAAGCCGAACCTTACATATTGGGGAATGTATGGGCAGATGATGTTGGTGATTTGATGCAAATTATCTGGAGTGTCGTAATAACCTTTTTTACACGCTTTATATTAGCTTCACTTGTATGTTTGTTTGTATGTAACCGACTTCATTGAGCGCGATTTTGACCCACTTTAAACGGTCAGATTTCATTGAAACTTTGTAAACTTGTCGAGGACCGACGAAAATTCAATAATTAAAAAAAAAAAATGAGAAAGAAACACGTTTTTGTAGTTAGCAGAACTAAAAAATAGAAAATAAATAATAGTTTAAAAAAGTAAAAAACACGCCTTAAAAACCAAACTAAAAAAGGAGAAAATAATTTAATTCAATTAAAAAGCGTGGGGTGCTTGACATTAATTGATTATAAAAATACCTCAAAAAGCACCCCACGCTTTTTAATTGTATTAAATTATTTTCTCCTTTTTTAGTTTGGTTTTTAAAGCGTGTTTTTTACTTTTTTAAACTATTATTTATTTTATTCTTCATTACTAAATGGGCCTGCGCTTGACCCGCCTGATGAGGTCTATGATGGATCGAGCGTGCCCAGAAATGCCTGTTCACTCTTGTTCAAGGCACTGATACTCCCACACATCGACGAAACTGCTTAACGCCGGACTCCGGTGGGAGGGTGGTCGCGAACCAGGCGGGTTTCAGCCCTATCACCGCAAGGGAAGAATTGGCCAGTCATCAAGGTATTGGGTGTGACTGTCCAGGATGCGCCGAGCGGTCGGTTCATTTGCGCTACACAAGGAGGCTTCTTCATGCATCCCACGTCCTGCCCCATCACCAAAACCCAACCTATAGGTAGACAATACCTCACCTGCAATAGTCTTGTTGGCAAATGGGGTACAGTTGGAGTATTTCAGCAGCATATCGACGTTGATTCTGTTCTTAAAAGCGTCACTGATCAGACGCTTACCGGAACCCGAGGTTATCTTCAAAACAGAAAATAATACAAGTTAAATTATATTACCAATTAACTATACAAATAAAAAATAATAGTTTAAAAACTATAAAACACGCTTTAAAAACCAAACCAAAAAAGTAGAAAATATTTTAATTCAATTAAAAAGCGTGGGGTGGTTTTTGAGGTATTTTTATAATCACTTAATGTCAAGCACCCCACGCTTTTTAATTGAATTAAATTATTTTCTACTTTTTTAGTTTGGTTTTTAAAGCGTGTTTTTTAAACTATTATTTATTTTTATACCTATTTATTTTACTTCCAAGTTTTTTTTTAAATAATTTTTGTACGATTGTGTGTTTAGTATGTGATCTTACTGCACGAATCAAAATACATACTTTTTATTTATTTATTTATTTATTTCTACTGAGAAATTCCTGATGGGAAAACCCAATCACTTTTGGCCCGACCCGGGAATCGGTCTTGCTCGATAGTACCGCTTGTGACCACTCGACCAACAGGCCGCTCCAACTTCATACAACCTATAGAAATAGGTTTCCTCTCTGTTGAGTAGACTATAGAAATAGTCTACACAACAGAGAGGCTCACAGTATCTTTACTATAACAGAATAAACGCAAGTCTTGAAAGTAGTTTGTTCCTAATTGACTACAAAATCGATTTGTGACTTAAAAAAAAAATACGTATTTTGCCATATTGATCCAAAGAAAATTCAATCTTATTCCAAGGCAATAAGACTCAATTTTAAATGCGTAACGTCATGGTAGGGTCAACACGTTTTGCTAATAATAACAGTAAGCTTTAAACAATATAAGTGTTGGTCATTGTATTATGCTTTTAACTCAATAATCCCATTGGGATGTATGAGGTCTTGCGTTAATTATAGTTGCAGAATTACTGTTCCGTGTGTGTAATTGTGTTTTCTTTTTTTTGGGATTTTGGCTTTGCACGGTTTGTGCATTTAGCCAGTGTCAAGTAATTTTTCTTTTCGATCAAGTAGATGGCCCGATATCGGGCACGAAGTTACAAAACAGTCATAGTCGTCTTTAGTTAGTCAAATCCAAGTTATTGTAAAGCGGTAGTAACTTCACAACAACCTAGTAGGAGTTTTTGGAGGGAACGCGAAAAGTCCACGTTAGTCACTTATTTTCACCTTCACTACACTTGTGCACTCACACGTAACGAAATTGAATAGTTCACTACCGAAATTATACAATTTAATTCGCTATTTCACTAAATTTCATGAAAATGAAAATTCGTGCGACATGTTCCAACCCGATCCCGCCAAAAACTCCTAATTGTGATTTAATATTAGTGAAGAACAATATTTGTTGTTGAAATGTTGGTGTAGTTTGTGTTAGTATCCTATTAAAAAAAAAATAACCAAGATACACAATCAGCGTCTCAAAAACGACCGCATAAATAGAGCGCAATGTGCGCAGGTGTCTCAATGGTATCGTCAGTCATCTTTCAGTCAGCCTTTTTGGACATTGCTTTGTAATAAATAATAGTTTAAAAAACTAAAAAACACGCTTTAAAAGCCAAACTAAAAATGAGAAAATAATTTAATTCAAGTAAAAAGCGTGGGGTGCTTTTTGAGGCATTTTTATAATCACTTAATGTCAAGCACCCCACGCTTTTTAATTGAATAAAATTATTTTCTCCTTTTTTAGTTTGGTTTTTAAAGCGTGTTTTTTAGTTTTTTTAAATTATTATTTATTTTCTATTTTTTAGCTCTGCTAACTACAAAAACGTAATCTTTTTTTTCATTTTTCGCAATTAAAAAAAAATATATTGAAAAGTCATCGGTCCTCGACAAGTTTACAAAGTTTCAATGAAATCTGACCGTTTAACGTGGGTCAAAATAGCGTCCAAAGGAGTCGGTTACAAACAAACAAACACACAAACATACAAGTGAAGCTAATATAAAGCGTGTAAAAACTACATTAAGTCATGCGTGTAAGGTGGGATTTGCAACAAAAGAAATTGTTTTATCATAACTGACGTAAAATTGGGGACAGTTTTGAGTGTAACTTTTGTTCGAGACTGTGCATCTTAGGTTTTTTGTATACAGGGTGTCCGGTAATTAATGGATAACCTTGAAATGGTTCATGGTAGAACTAATGGCCATTCAGAAAAAACATTTATTATTATTATTTTTTTCAGGAAAAAAAAATCCAAAAAAAAAAACAACCGACTTCCGAAAAAATACTACAAAGAGAAAAATAACTTTAATTTAGGAAGTCGGTGTCTTTGGATATGTATTTTAATTTTTTGTCACCGCCATCTGAAATTAAAGTTATTTTTCACTTTGTAGTGTTCTTTCGAAAGTCGGTTGTAATTTTTTTTAATTTTTTATTTACCGATTAAATACAAATAAAAGTGTTTTTTTCTGAATGGCCATTAGTTCTACCATGAACCATTTTAAGGTTATCCATTAATTACCGGACATCCTGTATAAATGATTATATTCTAATATTTACCTTCACAGGCTTCACAATCTTTTGAGTGAGACCGTGAAAGCGGGAAATCTTCAAACTGCGACTTTTTGATTTTAGTTCTGTAAATAGAAAGGAATAGGTCAGACAACAGGGGCGTAGATACCGCTGTATCAATGGCCCTCAAGCACGTGGCGTAGGTAAGCAAAAAATTCACAAGTTATTATGCTAGAATTTTAAAAACTACAATACCTGTAATTCGTATTGTTATGAGCAGAGATCGGATATTCGGATGCATATTCACCTAAAGTTGAGATGTTGGCTAAAATGGAATGCGCTTTTGTATCGAAAAAGTCTTAATTTAGTTAAGTAATTTGTTTATTTTTTGTTTTAACTAATACAAACCACCCCTCCTCGAGTACATATACATATTTGTATCTGGTTAAACATTAATTTTAAATTAATGCACATCTGAATAGTTATGCAATCAAGAATCCCGGGGTTTATAATAAATATGTATTACAAATAATTTATAAAGCTGCTTCCATACTTTCATAGCTAAAAATTATCTTTAGGTAAATATGCATCAGAATATCCGATCTCTGGTTATGAGACCCCGAAATGAATGAATGCCAACTGTTTTTTTTTTTCAGAAAACAAATTTTTGTCGGCCCATGTAACATCCTGGTATTCAACTACATCCAGTTAGATTGACAACCAAGCCCAACATAGTTGAAATAAATAATAGTTTAAAAAACTAAAAAAACACGCTTTAAAAACCAAACTAAAAAATAATAGTTTAAAAAACTAAAAAACACGCTTTAAAAACCAAACTAAAAAAGGAGAAAATAATTTAATTAAATTAAAAAGCGTGGGGTGCTTTTTGAGGTATTTTTATAATCAATTAATGTCAAGCACCCCACGCGTTTTAATTGAATTAAATTATTTTCTCCTTTTTTAGTTTGGTTTTTAAAGCGTGTTTTTTAGTTTTTAAACTATTATTTATTTTATATTTTTTAGTTCTGCTAACTACAAAAACGTGTATTTTTTTTTCTCAATTTTTTTTTTAAATTATTGAATTGTCATCGGTCGGTCCTCGACAAGTTTACAAATTTTCAATGAAATCTGACCGTTTAAAGTGGGTCAAAATCGCGCTCAAAGGAGTCGGTTACATACAAACAAACAAACAAACCAACAAACATACAAGTGAAGCTAATATAAAGCGTGTAAAATGCTAGGCAGATTTTTGTGTTGACTGGGGTCTGGAGGTCAGATAAGGCAGTCGTTCCATATGAAATACTGGTACACAGCTGCATCCAGTTAGATTAGAAGACTATCCCAACATAGTAGGGAAACGCCTGGGCATATGATGGTCACATAAATGCTGGTCCTGCTCCATAGGACAATCTAGAGTCTAGACAAAATCAAACTGGTTGCTAATAGGTTATTTTCCAATTTATGAAACACTATTCTAATTTGAAGATTGGTACGAAATATGTAACAGAAAAATAAAAGTAAATTGATTTACATCCATTTTCTCAATTAAAAACGATTTCAATCAAATGTACTTTTAGTTGTATTGAATTTATCGCCAAAACGCTCCTTACGATGACTTTTTATCACGTGACGTCAACTTTGTGTAAACTAAAGTAGTCAATAAGTAAACAAGTGAATGTCGAATTTATAATCAACCAGATTTTTAATGGATAGAAAGTGATATTACTGGAGTGTGGTGCCTCTGTGCACAAATACTTCTAAAACTGCGCCAAACGAAGTATTTGTACCGGTGCCGTTTACACAAAGCTGACGTCACGATGTCACGTAATAAAAAGTCATCGTAAGGAGTGTTTTGGCGGTAAATGCAAAACGACGAAAAATAAATTTGATTTTAATCGTTTTTATTTTTCTGTTAAATGTATCGTCCCAATCTTCAAATTAAAATAGTTTTTTATTAAATTGGAAAACACCCTATTGAATTGTATTAGATATGGGTAGCTCGTGAGCGAGTGATAGAAAAGAGCTAGCTCTTTGGTAGACGTTGCTCTCGCTCACTCACTCGCTCGCTAAATAGCTCACTAGCTCAGTTAGCTCACTCAGACTCACTAGCTCTTCAGCGAGACACAGATGACCGACCGAAGTCACCGGTTGAACGGCTCATTCGGTTCGCTTCGGAATACCTTGGATGGCATCCTTCGCTCTTCCAACAATAGCTCTCCGGTACAATACGTCATTGTAGACTATCATATGACATAAATCACTGTAAATCTATCTTTATGGCCGTTCGTTTAAAGTAGAAAATACTAGTTAGTGTGTGTGTTAGTTAGTTTAAAGTATTTTCTGCATTGTTTTTTTCTTGCGTGTTGTTTACGTAAAGTCATAACATTATATAAACAAACAGAAAAACTTATTTAACTTAACTTCAAACTTCCAAAGAGCTATTGACAATGACTATTGAGCGGGCCGAGCCGTTTTCTTCGACACGCGTGCAGCGTGAGACAAACGAGCTAACAGTCGGCGTCTGAGTCATTGAGATATAGAAGAGCTAGTGTGTAATAAAGAGTCCAAACTTCCAAAGAGCTACTCACTATTGAGCGAGACGACCCGTCTCCTTCGACGCGCGTCCAGCGTGAGTCAAATGAGCTAACAGTCGGCGTCTGAGTCACTGAGATATAGAAGAGCTAGTGTGTAATAAAGAGTCCAAACTTCCAAAGAGCTACTCACTATTGAGCGAGCCGAGCCGTCTCCTTCAACGCGCGTGCGGCGTGAGTCAAATGAGCTAACAGTCGAAGTCTGAGTCACTGAGCTATAGAAGAGCTAGTGAGCTAGAAGAGTGATACAGCTCTTTAGAGTGAAAGAGCTAATCGCTATTTTTTTTCAGTGAGCTATCAGCACCCTGTATATGTTCCCTGATTACTCGAAGACGCCTGAACCGATTTGGAAAATTATTTTTTTGTTTGAAAGGGTATATTCCCAGGTGGTCCCATATAAGTGTTATTAACTTAGCTTGGGAAGTTTTTGCGTTAGCCTCTATAGTACGTTTTTTTTAATCCAAATGATATTCTACTACATTCAGTCACTGTTGTTTAAATGGCAAGAAGTACCATAACGTAAAAGTGTAAAATAAAAACTTTTTCCCAAAAAAACAACACTACAAAGTGAAAAATAACTTTAATTTCGGAAGTCGGTGACAAAAACTAAAATACATATCTAAAGACACCGACTTCATAAATACTTAATAATATTTATTTTTCTGACTGAGTAAGTCAGGGCGTTAGTCGTCATTCATTCAACCTCATGACCAGAGATCGGATATTCGGATGCATACATACCTAAAGATAATTTTTAGCTATGAAAGTTTGGAAGCGGCTTTATAATTTTTTTGTAATATTTATTAAAAACACCGGGATTCTTGGATTGCATAACTATTCAGATGTGTATTAATTTGAAATTAATGTTTAACCCGATACAAATATGTGTATGTACTGGAGGAGGGTTTGTATTAGTTAAAACAAAAATAAACAAATTACTTAAGTACCTAAATTAAGACTTTGTCGATACAAAAGCACATTCCATGTTAGCCAATATCTCAACTTTAGGTGAATATGCATCCGAATATCCAATCACTGCTCATGACATGACATACCTTTCCCGCTGTTTTCAAGAAGCACCCGTTTCTTGCTCCGACGCTTATCCGATCTCTTCTTGATCGTGACGTCATTAAAGCCGAGCATTTCCGCCAGTTTCTTGTTGTCATCCTCGTCTTTAAATTCATCGAACTCATCTGACATTTCGTCTTTTAGTTCTGTAAGAGATGAAATTATTAAAATAGCTTTTTGCATAAGAAAATTAGCAAATGCACAGCCAGGGGCCATTCAAGTATTACGTAAGTAGTTTTTTAGCAATTATTGACCCCCCCCCCCCCCTCCCCCTCGTCAGCAAAAGTCAGCAAATCTCTTACTCCCCCCTCTCATGCTCACGTAAACATTGGTAGCAGACACCTAACGTGTCTGCTCACTTTCTTGTGATTTTGTTATATTGTCATCGTTTTCTTCGAGCCATTCATAGACAAGTAGGGTTGCCATATGTGTTCAAACCAAAATCGACTAAATTTTGTAGAAAATCCAAAAGTTAATAAATAAATTCTGCTGACGTAATCACCATCCAGACCCATCCCCCATGTCATCAAAAATAAGCAGAGCAAAGACCCCCCCGCCCCCCTGTAGTGCTTACGTAATACTTGAATGGCCCCCCAGGGAAAATTATTTTTCCTTGGCCGTGGAAACTTTTCACCACTAACTGCCGTGACATGTTTACTTCGCTTACTTAGATCAAATCCGGATGTTATAGTTCTAATCAAACTTATACACCGATACATTTTTATGGTTGTTTTCCCGCGGCAGAATAACTTGCCATAAGGAGTACTTTCGAAGCATAGAGTAAAAGTATAAAAATAATAAAGATGTTTTTGTTTTAAAATAATCAAAAAAATATTCATCAACTCGAAAAAGTGAGAATCAATAGTACCACTAGAGGTAACTTGTAGTTACTACTCGAATCACACGCGCCACCGATAAAGGAAACAGCGATGCATTAAATGTTCAACGCAAAATAAACTCTCGCACGTGGTGATTTTTCACAATCAGTCATTTTTTGTTTTTAATATTTTATTTGTTTATAAAACGATTGTATTACCAAGACAAAACCATTTCGCTGCGGGAAAACAACCATTAAAATTTATCGGTGTATAAATAGAAGGGTCCCCTTATTCTGTCAACTGCCATTGAAACCATTAGGTGTCCAACCATTAGACATTGCAACATATTATGAACTCAAGATAGAAGTACATATTAGTATATGTAATACAGCGTCACCGAACGACTGGGCAGATTCAGCGTCACCGACCCGAGCGCGACGGTTCACTTTCATTCACTGTTCAGAAAGAAGGCAAAGGAGCGCCTAAAAAAGTTTTCAGTTCAAAAACCGGCGCAGTGCGTGTGGACCACGTAAATTGAAATGGAACGTAATCAGGATGTCTATTTACGTATGCACAAATTTGATTCTACCGACCATGAATATAAGATGGTTTTTTTATTGAATTTAATATATGTAATAGCATTTCATTTCAAAACAAAGTTGCTTCTAGCAAAATCCAACAGTGTGTTTCTTCGACGCACTAGGATGCGCTTTGTTGGATTCTCAATGCTCAGTTGAACACCGAGAGTTGAATATACAGTGCACGATCAAAATCCCGCCGTGATATTTTTATATGCGTACCTACGTGGTCTAATGTTGCCATCTTTGCCAATAGGGTATTTTACTCTATATGAGTAAAAATCTAAAAATGGGTTGGGTCATGAAATAACAAAATGCATTTAAAAATTCAATTCGAAGATTTCAGTTTTTTAAATCTGTTTTTGAACACCATGAAATAGTAGCTGCCATGTTCTTACGTCATTCCGTATTATTTTCGTAAACTAAGTACTTTTTATTGAAATAATATCTTACATTCAGGAACAACAAACCAACGATAGGTAGAAAAGTAACTATTTTTTACTTATAACAATTATCATACAAAATATCAGTGCGTTTGTATATACAGCAAACTGACGTCATACCCACAGAGCAATACGGCGTGCAGTGCGTCCAGCGTTTTCGTCAAATTACGCGCGAAATATGAAAATGTAAAATTTAATTGCATTGGCACTATTATTCTTTTTTTTTATTTGTTTATTTAATTACTTTAATTACATTTAAATTACTAAAATATTTTAAGGCAAAACTGAACTAATCCATATATAATCCGTTAGGTAATTTCATAACGATTCTAACGACGTAACTTCTAAAATGCTCCTTTAATTAACTTAGAAGATATAGTCGTTTTAATCTCACGCTGCCGACTATGCGCAGGCGCACCCAAAATGACTGACAGAGTGGGCGCAAATGTCAAATTGTTCTAGGACAGAGGAGTCGATAGAATTCGACAAAAATGTTGCGTTTTTTTGTGGTTTATAAGCATTTTAGAATATAACTAAGATTTTTTTCAACAATGGGTATAATACCCTATTGGCTTCGAAACCTTAAAAGCCAACATAGAACACGCCGATAGCTGCCAAGGTACTTTACTGCCTACCCCTTGGGAATAAGGACGTTATGCTTACCTAGAAAATAAATCCCATGGTCGTCATCCAATTCTAGATATTCTTCCTTCACCTTTGGACTCGATACATCTGAAAGGCGAAATGAAAAACTAAAACTAAAATCCATTTATTATTTTTAACCGACTTCAAAAAAGGAGGAGGTTCTCAATACGCCTGTATTTTTTTTTGTTTGTTGGCTCAGAACTTTCCGACTGGGTGAACCGATTTTCATGATTCTTTTTTTATTTGAAAGCTGGTGCTTCTCGTGTGGTCCCATTTAAATTTCATATAGATCTGATGATGCGTTTCGGAGACAACAACTGAACTCTTCAAAAAATGACAGCAAATCAACCGCGATTGCTGCGATCGCATAAATATGCATTGTTTTGACCAAGCATGATGAAATTTTGAATTGGTGTGGGGAAGGTACTGTAACTAAAAAGTGAAAAATAAAAATCGTTTTCCAAAAAAAAAAAAACAACCGACTTCCGGAAAAAAACATTAAATAGTAAAAACATTCTTTAATTTCGGAAGGCGGTGACAAAAAACTCAAGTACATATCCAAAGTCACCGACTTCCGAAATTAAAGTTATTTTTCACTTTTTAGTGTTTTTTTCCGGAAGTCGGTTGTTTTTTGTTGGAAAAAGTTTTTTGTTACATAAAAAAACATCTAATTCATACCTTTAACACTATAAGAATGAAGTTGAGACATAAACTCCTTCTGACACTGCTGTACTTGTTCCTTAAAGTCGCACGCATCCCGTAGTCTTGTGATGCAAACTTCACAAATACCGCCATCATTGTCACTAGGGTCCAGAGGTATCTGCAACATGTAAGGAAGAATTGATTCATTCCTGGCGATTTGTCGTTTTTTTTTTTATTTTGTAAGCCCGGTGTTTTTTCTTTTAACCACTGGTTTTGTCTCTCAATAGATATTTTACTCTATTTAAGAAAAAATCTAAAAATATATTATTGAGATAGCTTAGGCAAAAAGCAGTCGGAAAATGTTAGTTTTAGTTCGAGAAATAACAAAATAATTTTTCTAATTCAATTCAGAGATTTCAGTTTTATTTATGTGTTTTTGAACACCATGAAATACCTAGTAGCCGCCATGTTATTACGTCATAATGCTGTTTAAACTAAACAACTGAACAACTTAGTACTTTTATTATTTTCGTAACCAAAGTAGTTTTTATTGAAATAATATCTTACATTCAGGAACAGCAAACCAAGGACAAGTAGAATAATAACTATTTTTTTAAATAATATAAACAATTATATACAAAATATCAGCGCCGTTGTTTACATAGCAACCTGACATCATACCCGCTGACCAAAATGGCGTCCACTGCTTCCAGCGTTTTCGTCAAATTATGCGAGATATATGAAAATTTAAAATTCAAATGCATTTTTATGGCACTAATCGATTCAATAAAAATCTTGTGTTTTCTTTAAGTGGTTTATTAGCTTTTTAGAATCGAATTAAGACACTTTTCAAAAATGGCTATAATAACCCTATTCCTGTCTTATTTTTTGCATAACTGGCAAATTGTAGGCGTATACCTCTGCCATATTATCATAGCTGTTTTGTTATGTTATAGACTCGGTTTTCGAACTTAGTCCTTTAGGTGGACCATTGTGAGTGGGTCATGGTGGCCATCGGTTTTATTCCAACCAGCAAACCTCCCTACAGAAATTGGTATGTCTCCTGGTCTGTTAAAACATTGTTATGCATAGTACATACATACATAAACTCACGCCTCTGTCAAACTACAGAACCCCACCTGCTATCCTAACATACTCCTTTTGCCTCGTTCACGTTCTTACATCTGGTCATACACACACGCTGGCTGCGAGTATTACACACCTGACCTTTCTGAAGAACATCACCAATAAGGTCACATATTCATCACAAAACATTGTTGTGTGTTTTTATTTATTGATGCCAATTTTTCATGCTCTCTAACTCAATCTCGCCTGACTGAGAGCAATGGCTGCGGTCCACGATGGAACTGGAGAGCTCAGTAGATGTCTATCTCTTGCTTGTCCAGCAGGTTAACAAATGCGTGAATGAATGTATACATTAACTGGTCAAGTTTATGAAGACTGAATTAATGATCAATAATCTATACTAATATTATAAAGTCATAGTCATACAGGTCGGTAGACACAACTTTGAGAAAGAAGCCGACAAGAGGATCCGGTTGGGTTGTGCAGTGTTTGGGAAATTACGTCAAGTCTTTTCGTCACCTATTCCGCAATGCTTGAAGTCTAAGGTCTTCAACCAGTGCGTCCTACCCGTAATGACATACGGTGCCGAAACGTGGACACTGACAGTTGGGCTGGTCCACAAATTTAAGGTCGCTCAGCGCGCTATGGAGCGGGCTATGCTCGGAATTTCTTTGAAGGATAAAATCAGGAATGAAATTATCCGGAAAAGAACTGGAGTCACCGACATAGCTTGTAGAGTGAGCAAGCTGAAGTGGCAGTGGGCTGGCCATGTTTGTCGAAGGACCGATGGACGATGGAGCAGACGAGTCTTGGAGTGGAGACCGCGTATCGGCAAACGTAGTGGGACGGCCCCCAGCTAGATGGACCGACGACCTATAAAAGTTGGCTGGGACAGACTAGATGCGGAAGGCGGAGGATAGAGTGTTGTGGCGCAGCCTGGGAGAGGCCTATGTCCAGCAGTGGACTGCGATAGGCTGAATTGAATATTATAAAGAGGTAAAGTTTGTGGGGTTGTGAATTTGTAAGGTGTGAGGTTGTAGGGGGTAATCTCTGGATGTACTGAACTGATTTTGAAAATTATTTACCAATAGAAAGCCAAGTTATTTGTGAGTGTCATAGGCTATAATATAGCCTATGACACTCACAAATAACTTGGCTGAAAAAGTATTGAAAAAGTATTTTAATTTTTCGGGTTAATATATTATATTAACCCGAAAAATTAAAATACTTTTTCGTGGTACTTGGATTAGCAAAGTAAGTCGGAGAAATAACAGTAGATAGAAAACGTTTCTTACGAACGCTGCCTTAACGATGAGAGATATATGATTGAGTTCTAGAGCTTTATAATGCCTACAAAAAAGTCAGGGTCAGCATGTCTAACTTTTATATTTAAGTCACAAAAAGTAGTTTTTTATATTAAAATAATAATTTAAATCGTTAGGTCATGTTTATTGGTCATATTATGCACAATTATGAATTCTTATCAAAATAAGTAAATTTATTGTCTCAAGTGTTTAAAACAAAAGACTTTTCCCTTTTACTGCATCTAATTTGTATGAATGGTTAAAGAGATAATACGACATAGGTATGGAACCGCGACCGTGTCATAATCTATTGAGTGATATAAAAATGTTTACCCCCCAACGAAGTGGGCACGGATCAGCTAGTTATTATTATAATGACTGAATGTGATTAGAGTTATTTTATCACCAGCCTGAACAACATAAGAAGTAAAGAGGGACATCCTTGAAAAAATGACAGGATGACTCGTTGAGGACGGCTGGCAGTCACGGGCTAGGCGAAAAAGGGGATTGAAGGAGGCCTTAGAAAAGGGTAATGACTCAGAACTGTATTAACATATTGTAATACTACTATTACTCTGAAGAAAGCGATAAATAAATAAGTAAAATTTTAAAATTGAGTAAGTACAGGATAATCAATACAAAACTTCAAACTTGTGGAATTGAACACAGTGACAGTAATAAATTGTTCAAGGTACATTTCTATGGGTTTTAAAAGTGTAGTGTTTTCTTTATTGCTACTCAATATACATACGACTAGAATAATTTGTTTCTATGAATTAGGTCATTATTATAATCCACAAACATAAACTAACTCCCAAATAAAAACTAAAATTCTGCAGCTCTTTACCTGTTTGGGTAAAATTGTAAGCGTAGATCAGTAGGGAGATCTAGCTAGTCATAATTTTCAATAAAAAATTGTCGTGTTGATGCATTATTTACCTGAATTTCGAAGCAATCTTTTATCATATCGGCGTAAACTTCTGATTTGTCCAATATTGAATATTGTGTCTTCAGGTCTTTATCAGGAGCTCGCAAGAGGCAGCAGCGGCATACTATGCCTTGCGACATGGCGTTAATTATACTTTACAAGACTTCTATTTAGCTATTTTCTATTAATTTTCTACAAAATTATCTTCAGAGCAATTAACGAGTGCTATTCAATTTGTCTGATTCCGATACTATAATTTGATGATATTAAACATGGTTTTATGAGTTACCCTGTTCACTTTACAGCAGAAAGATAAACACATTACTTTGTTTCATGCTACAACTAACGAAAAAAAATCCTGCCCGATTATGGAACGCAAAATGACAGCAGTCACTTTTTTTTCTGGCTACAAACCATAGGCCATTAACAATTTTTGTAGTTTTGGTAATTCTTTTAAAATAGAAAAAATATTTTACAAACATTCTGAATTTCTAAAAATATTTTTGAATTTATGAGAAAGTACAAAACTGATTATTGAGTTAATATTTTGAAAATGAGATAGGGTTTAGGTTGGCTGTTTCGTAGTAGTCACCTTTGCCTACATATCGTTTCCAAGCAAAACGGAACGAGAAAAAAAACTACCAGAAAATGGCGGAGCTTCGAAGTCGTAGCGTCCTTTAGCTTTTTTCCAATTAAATTTAAGATTTTTATGTGTAAATGTAAGAAAAGTATCTTTAAACATGATGGAGTCTACAATGAATCCCGGTATGTGTCGATGTTGTGCATCGGAAGGTGCGTTTAAAGACATTAAAAGCGTGTATCATTGGATGGGCGAAGAGGAGATCTACGCCGACATGTTGAGAGAATGTTTCGACATAATCGTAAGTAAAACACTTTTGTAAGACTTTGAAAACTACAGAATTCAATATCAAAAACATTCTTATTAGTTTTAGTATTTTGTTTTTTTATGAGGCTCATTAGATCGGCAGTAAACTGCTTTTTAATATTTACTCGAGTGTGGCCATATTGGCAGGCGCCACCGCCGCTTCGATTAGGCTGGAGCTCAAATCTTCTTGGACGTGTCATACGCTACGCTTGCGTACATAAAACTTCGTTCTTTGTGTAACTGACCAAACCTTTCTGACGTATTTATCTCTGACAATTTTGGCCCACTTAAAACCGTAATGCTCTTTTTGGTCTTTTGGAAATCGTAATTTGGCATCATAATAAAAATCAAACCACCTACCTAAACAAACATTTTCACAAGATCAAGATTACCCTTTCTAACTCCTTTGTTCCTCTTGTAAATGCTATACGAAATTATAAAAAAATATTCCACACTAGATACTCCCCCCTTATCACAAAACAAGGGTTTTCTTTAGGTATGGTTTAAACGAGTCTGTTTTTGAAATAAGAACCTTACTGTAATCGAAATACAGCTCATTTTACAAAACTGACAACTTAGTCCAGTACTAAATTGTCATTTTTGTAGTTAAGAACTTTACGCAAACAGAAGAAAAGTTGGTAATGCCTAAACTGACTGAGTTTTAGGCTAGAATTAAAGTTAGATTGGGTTTTGTAATAAGACGGCTCAGGTTTTTTAAACCTATAACCGCACACAAGAACTAGCCCTCTTCTCTGTACTAAGCCACCTTGATCAGTTGTGTCTATTAGTCATCATTATCAGCCTTTAGAAGACCACTGTTGGGCATAGGCCTCTACAATCACACACTATTTACCTAGTTGTCAGACTTTAGGACTTCTGACAACCGATATCAATTGTCAAAGATCCACAAATGACAGCCGAGACCAACTGCTTAATGTGCTTTATCATCTGTTAATCAAATTGTTTCATTAAACCCTTTATTTTCGTCACCAGTTGAACGCGTCAGAGCAAGGACATGATGGCGGCATATGCGAGGTCTGCATCACTCAGCTGCGGAACGCGATCAACTTTAAGAAGCAAGTGCTGCATACCGAGGCCCAGTTCCAGAAGCATTTGCAGAACAAGACGCTGTTTAGACGTACGTTTCAGAAATCTTTTATTTAAATAGCAGCTTTTATTTACCCTGGGGCTCAAGAGCTGCTAAAGAGGGATCCTGCATTTTTCTGGTGTGTCTCTCACTCAAGCACTTTTCTATTTGTCAAACAAATAAACCGATGGATGTTTTTGTTCCTTTATCAAATTCAATTTCTTTCGAGAACATTCATTTGTTTTTTATAAACTTCAACAATGTATATCTGCTTAATGGCAAACAACATCACAGCAGGCCCAGACGGCGATGGCGGGATGAGCTAGACTCCTTTATTAAAGATTGGGCCTATGGCAGCTCTGGACAGAGAGAGGTGGAAAGAGAGTAGGGAGGCCTTTGCCCAGCAGTGGGACTTTAATAAAAATATCCGATGCCCCTACTTATCCCTTTTGGTGACTGTACACTTACGGATCAGCATGTTTCTGTATTTCTATTTCTTTTTTCGCCACTTCGAGATATCATTCGCTAGAGCGAGGTGTCCATCCGCATGTAAACACGCTTTCAGGGGCCCAAGTCTGCTATTTTTATAAATTCGTCATTCCAACACGATCCTATTGTCATTCATTTGTCATTTTGCTAAAAGTTCGTAATCTGCTAAATTCATAATGGTCGATCAATGGTCGGTCAATGGTCTCGTAATAGAATTGTGTCATAATGGCATTTTCGTATTGCCATTAAAAAACTCGTTAGTAGAAATGATTTTCGAAAAACGACTACTAAATTTGAACATTTATTTATGCCAGATTTCATTTATATACATATATTTTTACATATTATTTAATAATGTTATAAGCAATCTAAAGTAGTAGGAAGTTCCTAAATTAAGTCAGTCATTCATTTGTCATGATGTAAGAGATTACCAATAAATGCCATTTCTTTCAATGGAGTGTCAGTGGCTGACCATTGGAAAGTCATAATGACGCCATTTTATTAGTAGATTACCAAACTTGTCAAAGTCAACAATTATGAAATCAATGATAGACCATTCTGACACTATTGTAATAGCAGACTCGAGGCCCAGTGCGGATGTTTGCGAGCCGACATCCGACTTGCTCTAGCGTAAAACGACGAGCTAGTATGTAATTAATATAGAGCGCCGCTTAGTCGACACATACAATACGCGTTTTGGTGCAATAGACATATTATTTCTAAGCAATTATAAATTTAAAAAGGAGATAATTAAAATTCTAAAGGAACGGCAGTAGGCTCCATAGGTTTTACGCAATGTAGGTATAATTATTAATTGGCTATTTATATAGGATCCTGTGTGTACATCACGCATGATTTTTATTATTAATTTTTATTTTTTTCATGGTTGTTTTGTTTTTGTTGTTTTTTTGTGTTGTTACATCTTATATAGAATATTGTTTGTGTCTTTTTTTTTCTTTTAATTTCTTTTTCAATAAGGTAGCCCTGCTACAGTTATCGTTTGCTAACAGCTTGTTTTTGTTTTTATTATTTATTTAGTAATCTGTGGAAGATGTTGTGGGTAGTATATTTGTTAAGTTTAATTTTAAGATTTTTCTGTCTATGCATAATATACTACTGTTTGTTTTCCCAAACGAAATAAATAAATAGTATGTAATTAATATAGAGCGCCATTGATATGCAAAAATGCTCAATGCTCAAGATGCTCAGTCTCGAACAAAAGTGACACTGAGAACTGTCCCCAATAGGGTTTTTTCCAATTTTTCAAAAACGATTTTAATTTGAAAATTGGGACGAAATAGGTACCTAACAGAAAAATAAAATAAAAATTATTTATATCCATTTTCTCCATGAAAAACTATTAAAATCATATTTATTTTTCGTTGTTTTGAATTAACCGCCAAAACGCTCCTTACGATGAATTTTTAATCACATGACCACACATGATGTCAGCGTTCTGTACACCAAAGTGTAAGCAAGTGAATGTCGAGTTAAGGTGAATGCGCAGTGGTAGCCCGCCAAATTCAAATTTTCTTACGTTTTTGCAATTTTCAGGTCAGTATCAGGTTGTATCCTGATCAAAATGTGATTTGCGAATATAACAGGTACGTGTTTACAGAACTAAGTCATTAGAATGTCTAATATATCTCTTATAAGTTAGATTTCTTACACAAGCACTTTTCCATAAGAAATTTTGTTCTTATGGAACAAATCTAACTTAGAAAGATGTGTTATTGATTCTAATGATTATAAATCTGTAAATACGTACATGTTATAGTCGCAAATCATATTTTGATCAAGTAACAAGCTGACACTCACCTGAAAATTGCAAAAAACGTAACAAAGTTTGAATTTCGCGCTCTACCACTGCGCAATCACCTTAATAATTATCAAGATTTTTAATGGATAGAAAGTGTTATTACTCGTGTGCGGTGCCTCTGTGCACAACTACTTCTAAAAGTGCGCCACGCAAAGTATTTTTATCGGTGCCGTTTACACAAAGCTGATGTCATGTGTAGTCACGTAATAAAAAAGTCATCGTAAGGTGCGTTTTGGCGGTAAATTCAAAACAACGAATAATAAATTTGATTTTAATCGTTTTTAAATTTAGAAAATGGATATAAATCAATACATTTTCTTTTCTGTTACATATTTCGTCCCAATCATCAAATTAAAATAGTTTTTAATAAATTGGAAAATACTCTATTACACGTCAGTTATGATAAAACTTTTTTTTTGCAAATCTAACCTTACACGCATGATTTAAAGTAGTTTTTTTTTACAAAATACTGACTGAATGATGACTGACGATACTACTGACACCAGTGCACATAGTGCCCATTTATGCGGACGTTTTTGAGACACTGATTGTGTATTTTGGGTTTTTTGTATAGCAATGCAGAGGGCCGGAAAAAAAAATTAGAACGGATGATCGATCAATCTGCATGAAGTATTAAAAATATAGTATTAGCAAAAAGTATACAGGAAAACTTTTTATTCAGTGTACAAACTTTAACCATGAATTCAGCATACCATTCTAGACACCCCAGCGAAGAAATTTTACGTCGGTTTTACAAAAAAAAAAATCCCCAGTTGCAATACCTACGCGGTCAAAATGTATGGAACAGCTGGTTTTTTTTGTATAACCGACGCAAAATTTCTGCGCTGGGGGTCTAGAATGGTACATGCTCAATTCATGGTACAGCTGTTTGCGCATTGGATAAAAACTTTCCTGTATAGTGTTAGTTTAGTAATAATATAATAAAATGTTTTTTTTCTTGTGCAGCTCATATCGTGAAGGTGGAGGTTCACGGCGATGAAGACTCTGATGACAACATGGGTTCTGGCGACGAGGGATTTTCGGGACCCGGTAAGCACATCAAAACGTTATTTTTGTCACGAACGCGCGGCTATCACTACTGTTTGACTATATTCACAATTTTTTTTATTTTTTTTATTTATTTATTCAGGGACAATAAACAGCTACAATATGTGTTGAAACAAAGAAAAAAAAATATACAAAATATTAACAATATTGCAGTCCACTACATTATCCGCATATTAACAAGAGAAAATTCATAATGATAATGAGTGCCACTAGATAGGTATTATATAATTTAAAACATCACAATAATAAAAAAAATAAAAAAATATTAATTACATCATGCAAAATAGAGATTCCAAATGATTGATTGCTTGGAAAACAGTAATAATTAACACTAATAAAATACACACACACTAACAAAAATAAAAGTCTAGACTAGTTTACATTCCTAATAACATTATTGGTTAATAAGAAGATTAATAACATTCCATTTAAATTTGGATTTTGAGCATACAAAAATATCAATATTAACAAAATTACAATTATAAGATTCAACCATTCGACGTATAGGGCAGCGCAAACCAGAATTAGTTCGACATGTATTGACAGCAAATAGGGTACCTGCACAATTTAGTTTCTAAACATATAAACATGTACCTATGCCACAAGCAAGTCTGGCTAAGAAGCCAAAGAAGAGCATGACGGGGACACTGCATACACGTCCGTAAATATGTATGTGGCCATCGAGTTTTAGAAATAGTAAGGATTCTTCTCTGTCACATGTGACCAAGTTTTTCCTAAAGCAAAAGAAATCGGGCTTTAATATTTCGAACGTTTATTTTCTTCATTCACGCGGACGTAATAAAAACGCGACGGGTTTTTTTTGCACACTGGATTTCCAACTCTCGGTGTTAAACCGAGCATTGAGTATCCAACAGAGTGCATATCAGCCCGTCGAAAAAACAGTGTTCGCTTCTCAACTCTCGGCACTAACTGCCGGTTTTTTGATCCGTAGTCAAACCGAATAACCATTTGTTAGAATAACCATAGTCAACTAGTCAACTAATGGTTAAAGGGCTGTTACGTTTTTCAATATCTATTTTAACTAAAGTCAAATTTAACTATTGGGTAAACTTAACCATTGGCAAACATATTGCCAAACTTATGAGAAATCTTTTCCTAAAAATAGCTATGATTTTGTAACGATCCGTCTTTTTTTACTGTTTTTGTCAAACTTTATTATAAACTGCATTAAAATCAAATAAAATAACACGAGATTGAAATATAGCTATTTTCACTGAGTATATTATTCTTACATTTTCACCTCACTCGCCAAGCATCTTCTTAAAAATGTCAGGAAATTGGCAACAATGAAACAAGCAACAAAATTACTTTGCACAAAGCAGTAGCAGTAATACAATAAAATGTGCAATACAGATGTTGTGTTTGAGTTAACCATCCGCCATATTGTTTTTTAACCCTCTAACATCGGGTGGTTAATTATTTTAACTAATAGTTATTTGACCATTGGTTCATCTAACAATTGATCAAAAAACACATTTTGCCGAAATTTAACCATTAGTTACTATTTTTAACCATTGGTAGAATTAACTACGGATCAAAAAACCAGCCCTAAAGCAATGCGTTGGAACGTGGGGTTAATTTACATCGCGCCGTTTTAGGGGCACTACACGCATGGTTGGCATGGCACCCTAATTGCGTAAAACACGATCAATCATAAGCTGTTTCATTTTGACAGTTCCACAAAATTCATTTGTTGAGCAGACACATTTTTCGCAATGGATTAACAGTCTGTTTCAAAATGGTTCAGATTATGATTGATCGTGTGTTACGCAATTAGGGTGCGGATCGGCAACATCTGGCACAGCCAGCGGGGCAAGATACACGTCTGGTTTTAACGCTCGGCCTGTGTCGAGTCAGCTGCGGGGTTATTGCGTAACGAACTATCATTTTGACAGTAGAACAATATCTATTAATTGCGTTATTTAGGACGCTTTCACATTTTTTCTTGAATTTGAGCGTTTGACTCGAGATTTGAGGAATGATTATGGTTTAAACATAGCCGTAAAATTAAAAAAAAGTCCGGGAATATTTCATTATTTGTCTAGGGAGTGTTCTAAAAAAATATTTTAGTTGGTTTACATAAGACAGTAAAAACCATGTCTGCAAAGGATGTTTCATAAAATGTTACTTTCGGGCATCTTTTGATGCTTTGTTACATGGAACATAATTATAATAGTTTAGTACTTAATTTACAAAAAATGTCTATGGTAGAACTGTACGTTGTTCTTTGGAATGCTCAATTATTTTTTTTTATTTTTCACACAGTACACCAAAAATAATTCCGTAAAATAGTGAATTAATGATAATTTTTTGTCTGAAATAATATTTTTTATCTATGTATGTTTAATCGAAATTCAAACAAAAAGTATTTAATAACTATGGTTACTAGGTCAGCTTGCTTGAAAAAAAAACAGTCTAATAATATTTTTATTCAATTGTCGAATGCAACTCTTTAAATCAATAATAAATCTCGGGACGCGCGAGATTTGGCTTCAGTCCGTGCCGGGTTGTTCCTGGGCGTCCGACGCCTAGGGGTTAGAATATGTGCCTAGCGTACTTCACTAGACACATACGCGCGATCGGCTACTACGTGCCGTTAAATTTACCTAAAACTGAACACTTCGATTTGTAAAAGCACACACACATTTTTCGAACAATTGTGAAGCATTTGTGAAGGATATTGCTAATCCATTGATTAGCGATTTCTTTCAAAATGATTCAAATTCTGATTGATAATATGTTACGCAATTAGTGTACCGAACGTGTGTAGCATTATCAACTTACAACGCCAACACAGTTAATCCAATGCCTATTTTTTTTTTTGTGTATTAGAACATGTTGATAGATTATCATTCCAACAACGGAGACGAGGATTTTTTTGCAATTTAATTTGGGGCTCAATTGTTAAAATAAATATGAAATCAAAAGTCAAACCTAACTGAGAGTCAGCTCTTTTTTGAACGTCAAAATTACATAAGACAGTCCCCCAGAACTCCCGTCCTTCTTCAATTTCGAGTGCTTTAGCTGGGAAGAAGAATTGACGCAACAAACTCCCCAGCAGCACAGCTTGCTGTCTGTTAAGTTAGAAAAACTTGATTCTATACAATCCACATGCTTAGTTTCTGTTCTAGATAAGCCGAAAAATTAGAAAGTCTGCCTTGTTTGCGACGTCAATCACAAATGGTGAACGTAATAGCATATCGCTATTCATGATGATATTTTTTTGAACAGATCATTAATCAAATTGAACTTTACTACATTCGAAATAAGATTAGACATTTAAATAAACCTTTTTTACAGTCCGTTCAACTGATTTTGACTTCTATTGTGTTGGAAGCATGATAAATGGCGTCTGCAGTAAAGTTAGTATTGTAACAACTTTTTTGCTTTTAATGCAATCTTTATGTCTACGGAATACAAGTCAAAACCGGTTGAACGGACTGTACAAAAGGTTTGTTTAAATGTCTAATCTTATTTCAAATGGAGTAAGTACAGCACCCTAATTGCGTAACTCACGATTCACCATAATTTGTTTCGTTTTGAAACAGATGGCTAAATCATTGCTTCATATGTTCAAAAAATGTGTCTGCTCAACAACGTAAATAACGCAATGAATATTGTTGAATTGTCAAAATGAAACCGATTATGATTAATCGCGTGTTACGCAATTAGGGTGCAGGTATTATCATTTGATTGTTGCCATAAATGTACAGAACTACAGAATGTAATTGCGTCTGCCAATATGGTAACAAGCTGAGGCCCTAAAAACACAGTTTTACGGTTACTTTGGAACACAAATTGTTTCTTACTTCAACATTTAGGATTTTAGAGTACCTTTCCTGAGGCGCTGATGTCTTCTTCCACTCTTTGACCTGACAAAATTAGCGCTATAGAGTGAGAAGGGTATCGAAACGTCACAACACATACATACATGTTTCCTTGAGGGGTAGGACAGAGCTGACCTATTACATTTCGTCAGTTATGTTTAAGTACCATGTACTAATGTACTATGTTTAAGTATGTATGTACATGTACCTTTTGTCATCAACCGGGCACAAATAAAGACTCCGTACTTTTTAAATTCAAATTCAAAATTATTTATTTAAATCCATTTTAGATCATATTTCAATAACATTCGCGATACAATTTTAAATTATAATCATAATAAATAATAAATATATGTGTTACCGGCCACACCCGATTTCAGGCCAAACTAGTTTGTCCTAGGCCAAACTGGTTTATTAAGCCGGGGCACCCCGATTAAATGGGTTAGGTTAGAACTGTGACCAAAAGGGCGCGAGCCGAGCGAGCGCAGCGAGCGGTGCCGCGGCAGCGGCCGGCGAGCGTTACTTCCAAAGGCTGTTAACGAAACGGCTAATTAAGCTAGTTGGCTGCGAGACATATCACGCGTAGGATTAAGTTTGTTTGGCCTAGGACAAACTAGTTTGGCCTGAAATTGGGTTTGGCCTGAAATTGGGTTTGGCCGGTAACTCTCGGCTCGCGCCCTTTTGGTCACAGTTCTAACCTAACCTAACCCATTTAATCGGGGTGCCCCGGCTTAATAAACCAGTTTGGCCTATTGGTCTGAAATCGGGTTTGGCCGGTAACATATATAAAAAAACATTTACATAATTCAATAATATAATTAAAACAATTTAGTTTAAAATTAAACTAAACTCATAAAAATAAATTGATTAATAATACGCCTGCCTCTGAGTCATTTGTTTGTTTGTCATTACATTAATCATATAGCAATGGTTAATGTACTGACAATCAAAACCTGTTCGCAAATACACTCAGGATGGTGTTGGAAGTGGTCCGGAGCCTGCGCCCCAGAGATGCACACTGCTTTCGCATCGTCGTGTAGAAACAGTAGACACCCGTGGCGAACATCCCTGACAAGCTGCAGTGCCGGGGCAGCCCCAACAACACCCTGAACGCATTATTATACTGAACACGGAGTGCGCTGTACTGCTTCTGGGTATATGACCCGCTGTACTGTCACTCAGAAATTGCAGATAGAAAAACCCAATAACATTATGCTCGACCTAGGAACCGAACCCAGGTCCCCATTTCTCAGCAGTATCGCTTGCGACCACTAGAACAACGAGGCAAATTTCACAAATAAAACAAAAAAAAAACATCGTTTTTTCTAGAATTCGAAGTCCCTATAAAGACGGAGGTCGACGACCCGAAGCCGAAGAAGCGTCCGGCTCCAAAAGCTTCGGCCACGACAACCCGCGCAAGCGCTAAGAAAGCGAAGGCTGAACACGGCGAGACGTCTACCAAACGTAAGTTCCTAGCTATAAGTTTTTACGTGACTTTTGGCCGAGTGTGCACACAGCTTTAGGATTTATTTAAATTTCGAGTGTTTGTTGTTGTTAGTTTTCTTCTATTTGTGATTTAGGACGTAACGATGGAGATTTTGTTTTCGAACGCGTAAGCTGACGGTCTTACTTCTGATATCCATTCGGCGTTTTAAAGTATTTAACAAAGAAAAGTGGTGAAAAGTCCGGAATAAGGCTGAGTTTTATAAAAAAAATGAAGAATAGATGAGAGAGAAACAAGAAATTGGAGATTGATAAAACAACACAGGGCTAGACAAGGAGTAATATTAAAATCTTACACCTCGACGTTGCCATCTTCAATTTTGAATAAAATCGTTTGTGGAGACAATGCCATATTGGCGTCTAAGATGTTGCCATATGATAATGCAAAGCTGGAGGCAAAACCTTCAAAAGACAAGAAGAAACAAACCCAAGGGGAAACTTATGAAGAAAATTATAAACGTGAAAAAGCAAAGAATGTTTTTAAAAGACTTCCGATTGAATTCATATTCATTTGCGTCTTTTATTACAGATACTATTACATCAAGTATACTTGTTACTTTTTACAAGTATAGGTGGCCTTCACAAGTATACCTGTGATTTTTTTTACAAGTATACTTGTATTATTTAACAAGTATACCTGTATGTTTAAGAGTTAAACTAGTCGAGTGGGATAGCACAATGGTTGAAGTATTGCAAGTTCACCATTGTACTATTGACTTATAACTCCGAACTAAGCATACTTTGCCTAGTTATAGGGCTAAGCAGGAATATATGTAATGTGTAAAGTAACACATTGCTTTTATTCTTTTATATTCCTGTACACCTCGCAGCATAAGTTTTATGCTAAAAATAATCATTTCAGTATTAAATAATTGTGAAGTATTTTTTCCGCAGGGTGTACGTTCAAGTTGCTTGCACACATGGTCAATTGTTTCACAATGAACTGTGTTAAAAAAGCTGTTTATCACTTGTTTAAGTATAAAGGAGGTTGAATTTATAAGAATGTATATTAAAGTGGGCTTAGAAATTTAGAATAGATGAACACCAATTTCTGCCCGCGTCTTCATCCGTGACTGAAATCTCTTGTTTTAACATAAAATAACAATGTTCCCATTAGTGAAAGAATTTAGTCAGAATCGGATCAGCCGTGCTATTCTGTAACCATCTCACCGGATGAAGTGAGCGTGGAGTGAGCTGTCAGTGACATTCCACCTGATGCTAGGTATGAACAAGCATTACATTTACAATCATAATTGAGATTAAATATCGATTATGATTGTATGCTAATTCTATTGATTATTTCATTACGATTTCAAAGCAGTGTTTAAGTGTGCGTCATGCATTACATCTTTCGAGGTTTTTCAAATAAAGTAGCAAAACAAAAACTCAGTCAGAAACTCAATGCAGTTTCAGTCTATTTTTTCCTAGACTAGCCCTTATATTGCCAGAGGCGTGTGTGCGCGTATAATGTAATGCATGATGCATACTTAAACACTAGCTTTGAAATCTTAGTAAAATGATCAATAGAATAAGCATACCTATTATAATAGAGATTTAATCTCGATTATGATTGTAAATGTAATTCTTGGTCAATCCCTAGCATCAGTGGGATGACACTGACAGCTCACTCCACGCTCACTCGGCTTACTTCACCCGGTGAGATGGTTACAGAATAGCGTGGCAGTAGTTCTGAAGATTACCCCCTACATACAAAGTCATATTTTTTATAATATTAATATAGATTAGATAAATTAATATTGGAAGCATTAATTCATAATAAAATCCGTTTAAATAGGGTATATTTTTTTTCTTTAGAGAAGTTATTTATTTATATTATTTTAGGTATGAGTATTATTAACCCTGTTACTCAATGTAAGGAAGCAATTTACGACATTAGAAAGTATACAAATTAATTGGTGGAACGTAATAAGAGTCCGAAAGTCTCACAACCACTCTTTCCAAGGGGTATCGTGGTACCCAGTAACTGGGTTGTGGAGGTCAGATAGGTTGTCGCTCCATGTATAATACTGGTAAGTTGCATCCGGTTTGCCTGGAGGGTGATGGCTAGACAGATGATTTAGCCTAATTTCTAGGGATGGGCCGAAATTTGGTTCACATTCGGTTCAACCGAATTTCGGCAGCTTGAACTGAACTTCGGCATTCGGCCGAAATTCGGTTCAGATGCCGAACATTCGGCCCAAGAAGAATAATACCTACTTGCACTATTTTGACTGAAATTTAATAGAATTAGAGTATAGCATTACTGTAAAATAAAAATATGTCTTTTACTCACTCATGGTCATTTATTTAGTGGGGAACATTGTAAATGTGAACCTTAAATTAAATCAATTCTTCTTATTATTCTTGAAAATCTCTGCCTAATTAATTAGACAGACTATTACAAAAATGAAATAAGCTTAGTATTCTTCTGACAAACATCTGAATACAATTCGTAAATTGAAAAAAATAAATAAAAATTAAATCACGTTTTTGGTTCACAAACTCACATGAAGTATTTTTTATTACAATTAAAGGGTATTTGAACCGAAGTTCGGCAGAAGTTAGGATTTGGTTCAAACCACATTCGGCCCATCTCTGATAATTTCCTGTAACGGTTTCAAAAACCTAAGGTATTTTTAGGCATGGTTTGCCAAATAAACATAATATAACAAATACCAACAAAAATATTCTTAACTAGCTTCTGCCCGTGACTTTGTCAACGTGTAATTTCATGTTTTAACATTAAATGTATCCTATGTCACTCGGCAATACTGTAGCTTCTCATTAGTGAAAGAATTTTCTAAATCGAGTCAGTAGTTTCGAATATACTCACAAATCTGACCTCTTTATAATATGATGTACAGAATGAATTATTTTATATTTATATTTCAATAAAAAAACATGAAATAGCAGCTTTTTAACACATTTCTATTCTTATTGTTGAATGTCTAGTTATAAGTTATCACGGTATTGCAAAGTTAAACGTGCTGTATCATAACCAAGCTTGCATGGAGGTTCCTTTATTTTTTTCATTTTTCAGCTTGGAAGCGTCTTCTGCTCAACATTGGAACAATAAATTAACATTTCCCCAATCGTGTGATGATTGAACCATTTTTATGTGCCAAAGAGTATAAATAGTTCAAGCTAGGTTGCCCATTCCAAAACATAGATCTTTTTGGAGAAGAACGGCTAAGAAAATATGTACCTTTGAATGGACTAACCAACCAGAACCCAGGGGGTATCATGTTATCTAGTCACTGGGTTGTGAATGTGGAGGGCAGATAAGCAGTCACTATGTAAAATAGTGGTATTAGCTGCATACAGTTAAGACTGCAAGTCAACCCCCAACAGAAAGCTAGCTAGGTAGACAAATCAATCTTTGAATTAGTGATAAAAATATGGTGTTATCATTAACTCAACATCACACACATATTTATAGCATTAGTTCATGCCTTAGGTAAACTTAAGCGGTAGATACGGTACGCTCTAACATTGCAATCACTAAACCTGGGCTTGGTACACAACTGTATGCAACGTAACTCACACATCTGTGATCTCAGTTGCATACTTACAGTTACCGATAGACAAGGTCAGAGGCAGGATCCGATATAGTCGTGTGAACGCAACCCGCGTTAGCCGCTGAATGTTTATAATTATGAATGACATTGAGGTAGCGTTAGTGAGACTCCTTCACGCCTGTTTTGTATTTTACAATAAATAAAATTATAATTTGTACTTAGCGACCAACAAAAGGTAACGTGCGTGTATGATCAGATGTATGAACGCAAACGAGCCAAAAGGAGTATTTAAGGATCGTAGCAGGTGGTGTTTTTTTTTTTGACTGGGAAGTCATCAAATAACTTCTCCCGCTCTGGGTGGAGCAGGAGGGCGTGTCAGACTTTTACTGACTAAAACCCACCCGTGTTCCCTCAGCTGCTTGTGTGCCAGGGGCCACGGTATCTTTTTCGAACAACTTGCACCCCTGGCAGGTGGCGTTCTGTAATTTTTGCCTACACCCATGGGAAAGCGTGAGTTTGTCTATGAATGTGTGTTACGGTGAAAAGTATGTAAGTACGTGTCTTAGTTTTGTTTCTTGAGTGATTAGAACTGTCATAATATACACATGAAGAAATATTTTGATGTCAGTTTATAAACAAACGAAATGATTGAGCTGTATCGACATGCGCTGTTTAGACGATGATTCGCGCGCGTGACTGAGTGCAACTGTGTCCATTTGACTTGGTTCAGATGGACAGCGCGCTGTGTTCATGTACCGTATCTACCGCTCTTAAGTTTTTCCAAGGGTCATATCTTTGTAAGAAAATTTGCCTCAATATCTTTATTACTAACAAAATTTAAAATTAGGTGGGTTGACGCCCTGAGCTGAGGTCTGTACCCCACAAGGAGTGCCCTTGCAAGTTAGTCGCTTAGTTTAAAGTTTTTAGCCCTTTCTGGAGGCCTTAATTAATTGAGGCAGCTACAGACAAGTCCAATTAAGCATCTGACAACCGCCTAGGTTGACCTGCGAGATGTCATTACCAACAAAAATTGAGGCAGCCACAGACAAGTCCAATTAAGCAGCTGACAACCGCCTAGATTAAGCTGCGAGATGTCATTACCAACAAAAAAAAAACTTAGGTGGTAGTTTTATAAATACATGATCATTGTGGACCCTGACGGGCACAGAATGTAGGAGAGTAGAAAAAGGCTTTCCGAAAGGTAGATTTAAGTATCGTAATTCGTATAGGTTATTGGCTGACGTCCCATCTTGCAACGCACGCCCCTATCACCTGCTCACCCGAGGACCTAATGGTTGCGTCAGCGAACAGTATTCGCGTTGCTGAATTATGGGCCAAACTAATTTAGAAAACTATAAATTTTTTCGTGTTATTTTTGCCATCGACATGCTAACAAGAGAAGGCCCGTTAGAAAGTACCGTCATAGGGTAATTGCTCAGTTTAGGGTCCTTATAAGTTTATTCAGTGAGGCAGTGGTGGTCCAGTGGTAACGGCCGCGACTTACGAGTTGTAGGTCGTGAGTTCGAACCCAACCAGGCACGTTACTTTGTGTAAATTATTTCATCACCACTGCTCTCAAAACCGTGAAGGAAAACATCGTGAAGAAACGCATGTCCTAGAACCAAAAATTCGAAGACATGTCACATCTACCAACCGGCACTGGGCCCGCGTGGTGGATTATGGCCCGCTCCCTCTCACAGAGAAGAGGTCTGTGTCTTAACAGTGGGAACATTTATAGGCTGATAAGGATAAGTTTTTTTTTGAGAGCTAATAGCTTTTGGACTTAGTGATTGTGGTGGTCGCAGCGGAGTTCTTGGTTCAATCCCCAGATATAGACATAATAACGTTACATTACATCACCCATGTTTCCGCCCAAGGGTTAGGCAGAGCTGTACTTACTAGTACACCCACATTTCGTCAGCTATGTTCAAGTACCTACCATGTAATAGAGGGCGAGCCTTTTGCTATCCTACGGGCACTAATCCAGACTCCGGAACGTAAGATATAATATTGTTACGCGCTAAAACTAAAGAATTAGTTACCACTAGCGCCATCTAGTATCGAGTAGCAGAATTAATTGAGCCAAGATCTATTTAGAAATTTCGATACCAGAATCTTCTAGAATGATCAACATCTGTTCAGTCGGAGCCGGTATGTACTCGAATATTCTAGATGCTTCGTTTCTCGAATGTTCTTAGGGCCCTATAAAAGACCGGAACGGAGTAAGACCCGGCAGTATTGATCAAGCGATATAGGCGAGAACATCGTAAGCGATCTTCAAGTGCGATTTAGAGTGATCAGTAGTGAAATTGTGTTTTGTAATTTGTGTTTAATTAAAGTGTCAATTTAGGTAAATTATATTAGCAGTTTTTAATTGTCATGAACCCCAAGCTCGTAACAATATCTCTGCAAGACTATTGCTATCAACCAAATATAAGTCCAGACTACGGAGAAATATAGACATAATATCTCATAGTTACCCAGTAACTGGGTTGTGGAGGTCAGATAGTCAGTCGCTTCATGTAAAATACTGTTATTCAGCTGCATCAGGTTAGATTAAGTGCCCTAACATATTTGAGAAAAGGCTGAGCAGATGATGATGATCTCGTAGTTACCTTATATGTCGCACAAAGTCGAGGTCTATGTAGCAATAAGAGAAAGACCAATAAAAATGGTGGATCGATTGTAAGATGAAATGGCCAGTAGGGGGTTGACTACTAAGATGATTAAGATGAATGGAAGGAGACCAGACTATGTTTGCGGACCTTTTATGTTAGCCTGGCTACAAGAAACCCTAAAGGCGCATCACAGACAAACATCACTGATAAACTAGCGTATATACAAGTGCACAAAAAAATATATAGGATAAAACTTCGTGCATCTCTTTTTGCCGTAAAACATTATCACGCATTTAAATAAACGCTCTAATACACAATATAACTGTTTCGAATGAGCTTTAATATAGCGTGGCAGGGATATCGACACGCAAACTTTAAAACAATGCATTCAGCACATGATTCTAGACCCAGAAATAGTGCACAAAAAATATAATGAATAAAACTTTGTGCATCTCTTTTTGTCGTACAACATTATCACTCATTTAAATAAAAGCACTCTAATATACAAATATATCTCTTTCGAGTGAGCAAATACAGCGTGGCAAGAACATTACGCGCAAACTGTAACCATGAAAATAGCACATGATTCTTGATTCTTGCTAGGGGGCTAGCGTAGAAATAGTGCACAAATCATACAATGAATAAAATTCTGTGCATCTCTTTTTGTCGGACAACATTCACGCCTTTAAATAGAAGCATTCATTAGAATGCTTTAGAGATTTAAAGAGTTGTGTGGATTACCACTCAACTCTTTTGAGTGAGCTTTTATAAAGCGTCGCAGGAACGTCAAATAATTGATTCCAAACCCCCTCAGCGTAGAATATTTTGTCGGTATTTCTTCCTTGTTGTTGTTGCCTTTTCGGTGGCTGAGCTGCGTACAAGACTAGACGAATTCAAGAAGTGTTTTATTTCTGCCTCTGAAGAAGTCTCCGTTACCCCGAGGTCCTTTTGGCGTAGCAGTACCTATTCAACGCATTCAGGGGTGCGTGGTGACGTGTGTCGGCAGCAGAACCACTAAGTTTAGTAAGTAGTGAACACGCGTCAAAATAGTAGGAGACATCCCAGGGCGAGTGCGGGTGCTGGTCGTGCCCCACCGTCCGCTACAGTCGGTTATAAAAAAGGAAACCAATGTGCTGTTTCATAGAAAAGTTAAAAATTTACTGAAGAGCGAATAAAAAAAAAAGACTAAAAATTTCTACGCAGCGAGGTACAGACTCATGGCCTAAATCCATGGGTGACAAGTTGGTCGTCGATGTAATCCTGTAAGCCTTTACAAATAATCACAAATGTGTTATAGTATCACATAAAGTTCATAATATCAGTCTTTTGTCTATGATGCGCCTATTCCCACAGTATTTCAGCAAGCCGCGGAACCCTAAGAAGAAATAAGGTAAGTAACACATACGGAACCTCTGACACAAAAATCTTTATAATCGCTTGGTTATTGATATTTGTAACATTTTTTATATTTCAAAAGCGTTTTTAACTTTGCAATACCCTGTATGTTTGCATGTGTTTTTTTTAAGATATTTGTCTCTAAATACCTTTACCTTGAAAACTATCTTGAACTTATATTCAATTACGCCATTGAAACCTGATAACTATACCCATTGACTAATTTTGAAACAAATCAACTCTTTAACAAACTTAACTACATTGAATAAAACAAAAAAGAAGCGTGCAATAGTTCAACGGGTGAGAATACAAGGCTAACATAACATCACGCCTGCAATCCCCGTAGGGTAAGGCAAAGGTGAACCAATAGTATACCCACATTTCGCCAGTTATGTTTGTCTCATGGGAGCCAGCCTATTACCATCAACCGGGCAGAAATCCAGATTCCGCCAAACACAATCGAGAATACAAGGCTCATTGAAAAAAATAATTTAACTTGATAAATGAACCGTTTGTTTTCTATTAATTAATTTGATTATACTTATTCGAAAACATCTATAAGTTTCTTAAATAAACTTCAACTATATTCGACGACCCTGGTTGCTTATATCTTTTGATGACCGTAGAAAGTTATCTGGAGAAGTACTACCAGCAAAGCTTTTTCTGCCACTAAGCAGCGTTGTGTTTAATAGAGGGCCAGTCTATTTCCGTCAACCAGGAACAAATCTGTCACTGAGAAATTTCTGATGAATAAATCCAATAACACTTAATCCGACCTGGGAATTAATCGATCTATTGTAAAGAATAGAGATCTTCAAACAGACAGCTGTGCTGCTGGGGAGTTTGTTACGTCACTTCTTCCCAGCTAAAGCACTAGGAACTGGTGAAGGGCGGGCGTTTTGGGGGAGTGTCTTGTAATTTTGACGTTAAACGCTGCTGACTCTCAGCCTAGTTTGAATAAATGAGTTTTTATTTTGATCCTTATGCTCAACATCACTAGACCAACGAGGCAGTAAGAAACAAATTTGTTGTTAATGTATTTATTTTTGTTTTGTTGTTATTAGCTCTCGCCAGTGGCTTCGCCTGCAAGGAGGTAGATTTACCGTACATATAAACTTTCCTCTTGAATCAACCTCATTAAAATCCGTTGCGTAGTTTCAAAGATCTAAGCGTACAAACACAAAAAGCAACTTTGTTTAGAAGATATCGACCCAGTATAATTAAAGGTGTAAGTGATCGACTACCATCAGATGGGCTGCTAAATTGTTTGCCATTTAGATGTTGTAGAACTTAAGGGGAACCTAGTCGCGGGCTCGAACTCACTGGTGGGCCTGGCTAAAAATCACGCTGTCTCACCAGGCTTCGTGTCCGACAGAGATAGTAACAGTGATGAACAGTTCGACGCTAGTCTACAAGCACAACGTTATTGAGTGAGATGCAGGATCATTTTTAGTAAAAAATTCGCGAAAAAATTAAGAAAAGTCCTTTGGAAGATCGGGTTTAATGAAAAAGCCAATGCATAAATCAATGACCAATAAAGTTTATTGAACTTTTCGATAATTGAACTTTGTCGGTACCGATTTGGTTTTGGAGATTTTACACTTCTTTTATTACTTCAACACGCCCAAAGTTAAGTAAAATTAGCAGTCTTTTTCGGCTCATAACTTTTTAATGGCTTTTTATTTTATTATTCTGTTTCCGTCCAGACAATATTAATAGTGAGACAAAACGATATCATATTTTACTTTGGATGTGCCATGTCTGACAGTGGAGTAAAACACTCCCGAAGTTTGTATGCAAAAAATGTGTACTAGGTTCACCTTAAAGTGGGATCTTGAGTTTAAATATCATCCGTTGGACTATTGACGTGAATCCACACCTAGCAAGCTTTGAGCTTTCTTGGATGGGTTAAAATTAATGCTAGTCATGCTCAGAACATATTGCTAGTAATCTCAAAATATTGAATTACCTTAACTTTATAATATACCTATCTACCTACCTTTTAAACCTCAACCGTCTCACAAAACGCGATCAAACTGTACTTCTAGCCTTAACCTCTGAGCCAGTTTTCGCATTGCCAACTTTATTTCGATTCGAGTAAAGTTTTTTTTGCAAAAATTACAACTTAGCACCGGACTAAGTTGTCATTCATTTAAAAAAAAAACTGGATGCTTGTTTAGTAATACGGGAGGCGGGAATAGTACTTTCTAATTTTATCCATTTGGACAATAACAATAAATTTATACATAAAATCTTAACCAGTAGTACGTTTCAAAATGCGCAGACATTATGACGTATGTATTAGGTTTGGTACTGTGAGAACTTGAAGTTCTCCGTACCCTAATTGCGTAACATACGATCAATCATAATCTGTTTCATTTTGACAGTTCGACTATTCATTGCGTTATTTACGTTGTTGAGCAGACACATTTCGGATTATGATTGATCGTGCGTTGCGCAATTAGGGTGCGGGATGGAATAATAAAAACATGTTTGTGAAAATGGATACTTCGTTTATTCCACGCTTTCGTGTTAATGCTAATATATTTGAAGGCGTATTCTAAATCGGCTTGACAGTTCGAATGTGGTTAAAGTTAATTTATAGCCAGTCCGTAAAACGTAAGGTCGTCTTTTGCAGACATTTACAGTACACACTTATCAGAGCGGCAAAATATACTATCGATTTTGACGCCGCCGCCTGTGACGAACAGCGTCGAATATTTTATCATCGAAATAAGCTCGTTAGAAATGGCCTTGTTATGTTTTTGACGCATATTGTACACGTACAAGTCTATTTCTGAAGGTCCACGATAATTGTTGTGCATGGTCGAGATGTGGACGCCGCAAATAGATGGTTCCGCTTTCGATAAGTTAGGATCCTTCAATCAAACGGATAATTTGACCTTGCGGTGCAATGCCCAGCGGTTGTTGTATCCGTACTAAGTACCAACATTGCCTTGCTTGATCTAAGATTTTGATCAGTTATTTGTGTTATACAAACTTTTATTATTATTTTACAAAAACTTTTTAATTTTATATTGAAAGTTACTCTGATCTCGGCTCGAAACATATTTGAATATTATAACTATTTGCACACCTGTTAAGGTAGGATACCGGCTTATATAATTTTTGTTATATAAATGTATTACGTACGCATATTCAATCAAATAATGTTTTGGTTTTTTTACCAAACGATTTAATGCAATCACATTACTTTTGAAATCGCCAATGGTTATGCCTATTTTGTTTTCAATGCCTATGCTTCTCCATGAAATACTGTGGACTAAATGAAAATGCTTGATATCCTGTGTATTCGTCATAAAATCAACGAACAATCCTTGAACCCCTCCAAACACTGAGAAAACCCAAATCAGACAGAAATTGAGTGACCAAAAAAATGCACGCTCGTCCTCAAGAAGATAACCCTAATGTAAGAAGACATAGACAAGACGGAGATAATGAGTTGTGCTCGTTTGTTGTAGGAACTGACGAGGACGGGCCCAAACGCAGGAAAAGGAAAAAGAAATCGGACGAAAGCGCAACCCCCGAACGCGTAGAGCACAGAGTCAACCTTAACGCCATACTACAATACTCCAATGCGAGCCCATTCAGGGACAAAACCATCCGCGGCTTCTCCTGCCTCTACTGCGCTAAAGCATTCCCCGATATATACGCACTGCGCGAACACACCGCCCAGCAATCGGAAAAAGACAAAATCAACACTATAATAGATTACAAGCTAAGCTATAACCCCATTAAAGTAGATATTACTAACCTGCACTGCACCGTTTGCGATCTAGAAATGAGAGACCTCAACGATCTCAAGGACCATCTCGTAGCCACACATAATAAGACTATTTACAAGAACATTAAAGACATTATTCTCCCGTTTCGCTTAGAAGACGGACACAATTTTACCTGTGTCATCTGCTCAGTAGTACACGTATCTTTTAAGAACCTTTATCATCATATGAGTAGTCACTACAGGAACTATTGCTGTAAGAAATGCGGGGCTGGTTACATCACCATCGCGGCCTTGAGGAAGCATGGCAAGACCCATGCTCAAGGCATATTTCCTTGCGATTTTTGCGATAAATCTTACACGTCTCTCACGAAGAAGCGGAATCATGAGAAGGGGGTCCATACAGGCGGTTGGCTGAGAAACAAATGTCCACATTGTCCAGAAATTTTCGTCAGTTACTACGATAGGAGCGAGCATCTTGTCAAAGTACATAATCAGACTCCAGTACTATATCCTTGCAACGCATGCAACAAGACGTACAAGAAGAAGTTTGAGCTGAACAGGCATATCAAACATCATCATTTGCAGCAGAGAAGTTTCTTATGCGACAAATGTAATGCCAAGTTCTTTTCCAAGCGCGGTCTTGCCGATCACCTGTCCAGGCACACGGGCGGTGAAGTATGCTCCTGTGACGTATGTGGCAAAGTTTTCTCGAGAACAAGAACTCTGAAGGAGCACATGAAAATTCATGAAGACGACAAGAGATTCCAATGCGAGATATGTCACAAGACGTTCATGCAGAAATGTAGTTTGAAGAGCCACGTACGTTTGCATCAAGACGATTTGGATATTTTCAAAGAGTTTGATGATGTAAAGCATCTTATAGATAATAGGGAGCTTACTCTAAAGCAGATAGCAGCTGAGAGTAAAATTAAAGCTCAGGCGGAGAAAGCTAAAGAAGAGAAAGAATTTGAGTAGTGTTAGTTTCAAGTTACAAACTGGTTATGGGACATTCCGCAACCGAGAGGACCTAATTTTTAGTACTAAAGACTTTAGAAGATAATTTTCTGTTCTCGTGTTAAGTAAGAAATCGAAGTATTTTTTTCTACCTTGGTGAATTTTCTATAAGTCCAAAATAAGCACTACACTTATCTTTTCAAAAGAAATTGACAGCTATGTGTGATTGTAAGGTTCTGATTTGCACGCCAGCGATTACAATACCTGCTATATTGTGTTCTTCCTGATTTCTTTTTCTATTTAATCGGCTTCTTAGGGTCCTACCGCGCGTTCCGCAGAATTGGGCTATCAAATGCAAAATTATTTTTTTAAATCCGACTGGTACTTACAGATACTACTAAATAAAAACAAACAAATACCTCGTTATAATATTAGTATAGAAGTATAGATTACCTAAACTAATTAGGATGAGAATGAGAGAATTTTGTACATTTTCAATTCTAAAAAATGTTTGCAAATAATTCTAATCGAGGTGACCACCAAGATGACTAGTAGAGAAATATGGAATAAAAATACATGTTGCGCCTTATCCCAAATAAATGTGAATAAGGGCAGGAGAACGATGAATGATGAATTCTAATATTACAAAAAGTTTAAATAATTGCTAAATGCAGACGGCGCTATCACAGTAGCGACATCACGACTATGGGTCCATTTAAGTATTACGTAAGCAGATTTTTCTTCGAGCCATTCATAGACAAGTAGAGTTGCCAAATGTGCTCAAACCAAAATCTACTAAATCTTGTAGAAAATCCAAAAGTTAAAATATAAATTCTGCTGACGTAATCACCACCCGGACGCCCCCATCCCCCATGTCATCAAAAATAAGCAAAGCTAAGACACCCCCCCCCCCCCCGCTCCTTGTAGTGGTTACGTAATACTTGAATGGTCCCTATGTATATTAGCGCTGTACATCGTATCTCGCTACAAACGGCGGGAATAATCCCTTTCTAAAACTTGAAGCGTGAAGCGTCTCCATATTTCCATCGATATTTTTTCCGTTTTTTGATCATTATTTGATCGAACATTTCTAATACAATGAAGATGTAGTAACTTTTTTTAAGTATGCTTACATGGTTTGGTCATGTTGTGTAGATGATTGAAGTGTGACTAATGAGCATATGTGCGTGGAAACGCTGAAAGGGGACGCCCTAGGACAGGGATGGTGAACCTCTTAACCTCTGCGAGACACTTTTTTCCAAAAAAATATTGCATTTGCCATTGACGTGCCAACAATCAATCTTGACTTAATGAACAAAACTAAATACTTTCACAATAAGTGGTAGTCTTTATTAGCAAATAGACCTGTACCTACTATTATACAGTAATCAACATCACACCAGCTGATTTATATGAAAGAACAGATTAATGCAACTTCTGCAGGCTTAGCATGACGCTTTCTATTTCTACAAAGAATAGACAGTGCTTTTCAATACAAAGTGACATTTCGTTTCTCCATTTTTGACATTACACCGTAGATATCCTTCCACAATCTGTCATTTTGTCTTTCGTTTCTAGCGATCTTTGTCTAGGTCCTTATTTACGTAGACTATTTCAGAAGAATATTTCTTCCCAAACTGTATAAAACCACAATGATAATAAACTTTCTACTCGACGGCCACAAACTATACACGATTATCTACAAAATCATGATTCGTTTAGAACGCATAACTGTGATAATTAATAGAAAAAAATCATAGCTATCTTCTCAAATAGTACATCATTTAGTTAATAGTCATGTCTATTCTTCCGTCGACAAATCGATGCTAGTGCTAAGCCGGCTGGTGTCTGGTATTAAGTTCTTAGGTATATTAACTTTTAGCAGAATGCAAGCTGAACTGGAATCATGTGTCATAGGTATGGTTTCTGAAAGTAAAGACTCAGGCTAATAAGCAGATGAACTTGTCACATTCAGATTCCTATGTTTGTTTCTGTGACAAACGCTGCCGTGTCAAAATTATTTTGTTGCGTGCCACCAAAGGTACGCGTGCCATTGGTTCGCCATCACTGCCCTAGGAGGACATTAGTGACCTTATTGGTGAAGTTCTTCAGAAAGGTCTGGTACGTAGTACTTGCAGCCGGCGTGCGTGTGTGATCAGATGTATGAACGTGAACGAGGCAAAAGGAGTATGTTAGAATAGCAGGTGGGGTTCTAACCGTCATTTGAAAAAGGGGGTGAGTTTGTGTATTTATGTATTTCTAATATTGAAGACGGCTTCAATATTAGAAATACATAAATACACAACCCCACCACCACCACCACGGACCATGGGGTCTCCATGTAAAATACTGGTACTTAAAGAGGGAACAGGGCGTGCGATTCTACATACAAATGTATTCCCCTTTTTTTCTTCCTCAATCATGCCTCTAGAGCAATATTATTATTTTTTTACATTAAGTCAAGGTCTGCTGTAAACACGTCCCTGTCATTTTCTTTTTTTCAGCAAATAATTAGTAAAGAAAATATGACACTCTCAAAATTACAAAAATATTTTTACCGCCGTGATTAGAGGACTAGGTACCAGACAAATTAGAAAAGTTTTTAATTATAGGAACCCACCCTCACCCCCCCCCCCTAACCCCCCCCCCCATAAAATGTTAATGTAAAAAATAATTGAATCGGCTCAGTTTTCGAGGAGAAAAAAGAATTATGAAACGTCGATCTCGTCAAAAATTTTGTGATAATTTCGGTCTGAGCTGCAGCTGTCCCTATCACACACTACGGGGCAGACTTACTGACGGCGCGACGGCAATAGTTTCTTCAAATACTTATTTTTCAAATTCCTCGCTGATCCCGTCCCCTCTTAACTGTATCCGGCTAGACGGAAGCCGACCCCTAGTTGGGTGAAGGCTAGATAAATGATGATTTCTAATATTAGTCATGATCCCTATTATGTGAAATCAAATAATGAATTTCAATCCTTTTAACTTGCCAAATTGCAGCCAATATTTGTGTAATTTTTTTTTCACTTCCGCACATTATTATTCTTTATTATTGATTCTAACCTGCAATGATTACTTTACACTGACTACTAATCTCAATTATGAAAATAAGTTTTACGTTCATTAGAGCACTTGTGACCCAAGCTTTGTTTTGAGAAAAAAGTACTTTTGATGAATTAGTCATTCAATGGGATTTTAAGTTTAAAAAGTTTTGTTGTAGCCAAAACCAGTGCTAATTCAAAATAAATATTTACTTTTTGTCTATGGGACGCCTCACCAGAAATAAATAACTGAAAATGTCCTTCTACCTAATTATATTTATTCAAATGTCATAGCTAATTAGTATAATGTTTTTTCTTTAAAATTCTTTATGTATATTTTTAGTTTACTAATAAGCACTGAAAGGATGAATAATTTTAGTTTTATTTATACACTCGAGAAATATGATCGAAAAAACCTCAGAAATACCGACACAACGCATAAATTAATTGTACAGAATTTATCGAAATTTGCATTATTTCGTCATAAATGGCATACAGACGAAAATACTAATCCCTAAACAAAAAAAAAGTGAATGTCTTGATAAAGGACTCGCAAACAGGCACGATTCGACTCTAGTAGATCTATTAGAATCGCAACTTGACTTAAAAATAAAAGCGTAGTTAATTCGCGTAACTAACGTAAAGCTTTGGTTTCCTAAGAAAGCGGTGAACGATCAAACAACAACTGTCTAAGTACAGAGCCAGCGATATGGTCGTTGTTGTCACCTTAATACCAAATACTGGTGAAAATTACAGATTTTCATGATGGCCGTCATTAATATCAAGGAGCTCTTCTAGGAAACCGTGGCTTTAGTTAATCCTCTAGTTTACCTTCTGCGCCCTAATTGCGTAACACACTACTAGGTGAAAGTACCAGGTGTAGCCCGCGAAATCCTCCTTAATTTTTTGCAATTTGTCAGTGTCAAGCTGTATTTTGTGGAGCACCGCCGTGTCCTCGTGAAGGCGATCGGCGGCAGCGATCTAGGCTATATGGTACGGAGCGAGAGTGCATGGGTAGCCGTCACCTCCTTTGCGAAGCGGTAATGCTCGCGAAGGGGGAGGCGGCGCACGTGAGGGAGAGGCAATATATGCGCCCTCACGGCCCTAGTCGCCGCAGGAGACGCCCTGGGCGTCGGGGATCCCAGGCTGATTCCCGGCCACCGTAGGCGCGGGCTTGCGGACGTCGAGTAATGGGTAGCTCGCTGTCCGGTAAGGACCAAGCCCGGGTCGACGGCGCGTTGTGTTCCACGCGCGCCTGAAAGAATTGTCAGCATCATCCCGATGTGTGCCAGGGGTGCGGTTTGTTCGAAAGAGATACCGTGGCCCCTGACACTCAGGCAACTGAAGGAACACGGGTAAAAAAAAGCTGAATGTTAAACAAAATATGATTCGTGACCGAAACTAATATGGCGTGTTACGGTGCCGAATCGTATTTTAATCAACCATGCAACCCGGCACTGACCAGCAAAAATCGTAAGAAAATTTGGATTTTGCGGGTTTACAGGTTCCAGCAGGCTTAGCATGACGTTTTCTATTTCTACGAAGAATAGACAGTGCTTTTTCAATACAATGTCACACTTCGTTTCTACATTTTTGACATCGCACCGTAGATATCGCACACAGATCTATACTGAGACAACTCAAAAAAGGTCATTTTTCAGGAGACGAAAAAATGGGCATGTCCATCGTACCATTTTTCAGGTGGCTGTGCCCACAACGGCCACAAAGTATATACGATTAACTACAAAATCATGATAACTGCGATAATTAATAGAAAAACATAGCTATCTTCTCTTATTGTACATCATTTAGTTAATAGTCATGTCTATTCTTCCGTGGAAAAATCGGTGCTCGTGCTAAGCCTGCAGCTTATTCACAATCTGAATTATTTTAAAGGTTATTGCTGATCCCTTGCTTCACATGTTCGAAAAATGTGTCGTCTCAACTACGTAAATAACGCAAAGAATGTTGTATTGTCAAAATGAATGCCATTCCTCCTGTTAGTGTATTACCCAATTACCCATCTGGTGGAATTTTGCAAATGGTACACAAAATCCTGTATGTTTATGTGTTTTTCGTGTTAACTAGGATATGACCATATCACCCAAAAGAGCCTAACTGATACCCTGAGAGTAGGTACAGTCACAAATGAATGTTTCAATAGAAACAATTTATGTACTAATGTTCTATGTACGTACATTGTACACGGTATACATGTATTTCAAATAAACTATCTTTATATTTCATTATTTCTGCTTTTTATTTACCAGTACTGTCGAACTCACAACTTAAACCATTTCTTTTAAATAAACCAACTACCGACACTTGAACTGTCAAGAGGTCGGTCAGTAAGAAATATTAAGATAGTAACCTATTCCAAAGCGTAGTACGTTCTTATGGAGATCAACGGACGAGAAACTCCACGAACTGTCTTCGCACATGAGAGACCTAACTCTCTGACTCTGGGATAGGTACACACGATGACTTATCAAGCTATACAATTCTAGCATTTTGAAAGGTGCGTTAAATTTAACCATAAATCTTTGAAGCCCACTCTTTTAGAATACATACATTTTAAAGTTTACTTTTCGCTGTATAAAAGAAATGCTATTAGATAGGTACTGTGGGAGCTATGACTAGCCCCTAAAGTACCAGGATTGAATGTAGCTATAAATGAAACACTAGGTGACCTTTAAATTGTAAGACTCCACGTTTATTTCACGAATTAGAAGGTTACAAGTCCGCGCGTGTCAATAGAATGAATGTTCCCGGAACAAAACCTATGTAAAATTATTTGAAATTCTAAAACTAAAGCTTCCTGATTGTTTGAACATAGATACAGCCCAATTATTGGCTGCCAGTTACGTAAGGTTCTACGATGAGCGTACAACCTTTACAGTACCTACATCTATCACTTCTAGAATTAGGCTATAAATTTAATGTGTTTTCAGTTTCACCCTGCACGTCTATTTTTCTTAAGAGAACTTTTAACTTGCGAGCACTTTTCATCGGTTCATCACGCCCGTTTTCCTCCTCTCAATCCGAGAAAAATCTCGCAAACCAACTTTAATAAGTAAATGGCCATCACAGTAAAAAAAAATACTGGAAGTCAGTCCAGTACTTGTTTTGACAAATTCAAAAATTGCCCACGTCATTGTGGTTGTTTTCGGCTTATTCTCATCCTGCATATATTTTTTATGTGGAAGCTATATTATGAGGTGTAGTATTTACGTTTGATATGTTTAATTACAAAATAAACCTATGATTACGAACTTTAATCACTTGAATCTCAACCTTTATGACACAGGATAATTTAATTCCAATATGATCAAATTGATCATTGACCGTCTACCGCCTATACTGGAACCCCATGCCTCCAACTGCCACGACCGATAGCTGCTAGATTTAATACTAAGAAGACCTGATCCGCGTGTGAAAGAATTATTTTTCTTTTATAGGCGATACCGGAGCAACCAAAAAACACCGCAAACGCGCTGTTAAGGAGGAAACCGACGATGAGGCATTAAGTCGTTTAATGTATCGCGAAAAACATCTGCCAGAAATGAAGAAACAGTGGCACAATCTCACCACCTTGCTCAAGTACTCTAACGCTACCCCTTTCAAGGAAAGGAATGATGCAGGGTACGTTTGTGCTTACTGTTTCAAGACGTACCCTGACCCTGACGATTTAAGGGCCCACACGCACAATGATCACGCTAAAGAAAAACCCTCCTACAAAGCCGGTACAGGCATGTCTAGCTTTGTCGCCCTCCTAGATATAGTCGACCTAAAATGCACGCTCTGTGAACAGCAAATGGAAACCCTGCACATTCTGACCGAACATCTAGTCTCTGTACACGATAAAAAATACTACCTCGGAGTCACAGACTACTTTCAACCGTTCAAATTGTCCAACGAACAACAGATGAATTGTTGCCTCTGCAATGAAGTCTTCCACACCATGAAACTTTTGATGCAGCACATGAATATGCACTATAGGAACTTTATTTGCACCACCTGTGGTGCTGGCTTCGTTAACTCTTTTCGTCTCAACCGACATGAAACAACACATAACAAGAAAAAATCCAGCTACCCTTGCCGACATTGTGGTCAAGTGTTCGCTGCAGAATCCAAGAAGAAAGCTCACGTGAACACAGAACACAAAGGCATAGCCGGTGACAGCGTTTGCCAGATATGCAAAGCTCGCTTCAAGAATTACTATCAGAAGACGAGGCATATGATTCAAGTACATAACGCTGAAGGTCTTAAATGCGATCTCTGTGAGAAGAAGTTCAATCTAAAGTCAAACTTGATGCTGCACATGCGAAGTGTCCATTTAAAAGAAAGACCATACGAATGTTCTGTATGCAGTATGGGTTTCTTCATCAAAAGGCATATGTTAGGGCATTATATGGCAACTCATACGAACGAAAGAAAGTTCAAATGTGAGGTTTGCGGGAAAGCGTATGCGACCCAGAATAGTAAGAGGAAGCATTTGAAGAAGAATCATGGGATATCTTTAACTAAGAATAATATGATGGTGCCAAATATGGAAAAGTAGAATTATTGTTTCCGGCTTATGGCAATAGGCTCGCACTCATGGGACTTAAACATAACTGGCGAAATGTGGCTGTACTTTAGGTACACTGTTATGTTGTGTTATGTTAGATTTAAGAAGTTGAGCATAAAAACGTCGTTATGTTACAGTATTAGAGTTCAATTTATGCAAACCTGACTTCGCTACAATAGCAAAGCAAGTCAATCTAAGATGAAGTTGTTGAAATCCAAAAACAAAGCTAAGATCTGATACAAACTCCTCAAACATAACACAATCAGCCTTTAATGTTCCCACTGCTGAGACCAGGCCTCCTCTCGGTGAGAAGGAGTGGGCCGAAACCAACCACGCGGGCCCAGTGTGGGTTGGTAGATGTCACATGTCATCGAATGTTTGGTTCTAAGACGACATATCCTAGAATTAAAGGGCTTCATCATGATGTTTTCCTTCACAGTTTTCAGAGCAGTGGTGATGTAATAATTTACACAAAGTAGAGCACCTGTCTGAGTTTTAACTTAAGTCCGCTATCGTTACCTCTGGACCATCACTGCTATGCAAAAATCCTGCTATGAGAAAATCCCCTGCAGCAGTACATTTTTTTTAAGCTAGAGACATTTTACTATGTTAAGTATCATTGAAAAAGTTGGTTTGCCAAAAGTAACGCTTGCTATTTGATTATATACCGCATTAAATCGTGATATTTATATTTAGTGACGATCTTTGTATGTTAGGTTTAAATTATTATATTTATAATGACGCGAAACTGACATTTTATTTTAACACCCTATGACGAAGTGGGTTGTTTCATTTCAAGAAAGCATGTTTTCGAATCCACTAATTGAACCAAAGTTTGACATGTAGAGATATTCAATGCCACGCGACATTAAGGCCGTTGAGTGTAATATCATCTGTGTTCCATGTAGTGAACAAAAAGGAAAATTACAAAGGTACCATCGATAGAAAAAAAAAGAAAAATAGATGTTAGTAGTGGCTAATCTTCTAATTTGCGGCATCTTCAACGAACAATGAACGCCTGTTTCCTGCTATCCAAAAAACGAACGAACTACCTTTCGCAGCTTATAAATAGAAGATTTTAATTTAAACTTTTGGTTGTAGGTCTCGGCTGCGATACTGAAATTAAATTAGAACCAGGAGTAAGTGAACAGTTGAAAACACTCGTAAAACCTTCAACCCCATCTATAAAGGCAAACGGCACAAAAGTTGATTGGGCGGTAACGGTCACTAAAACAAATACCAACCCGAAGCCCACAGAAGGAAGAAAACGGGGTCGACCTATTAAAGATGGTAACAAAAGAGAGTTAGATAAGCATTTGGAGAATATTCGAAACATACTCTTGCACTCAAATGCTTCTCCTATCAGAAGTCACACAGGGAATTTTTACGTATGCGGTTTCTGCCCTGAGCAGTTTGCCATACCAGGAGAACTCAAGATACATTCTCTACAAAAACATGACAAGGACACAATAAGCACTTTCATGAAAGGCTTTCCAATAAATTCATACGTCGTTAAGATAGACATCACTGGTCTGAAGTGCGAAATATGCGGACAAGATATTGACGGATTAGAACCACTGATGAAGCATCTACAATTTGAACACAGTAAAATTATACATACAGACATCAAAAATCATATTCTGCCTTTTAAATTCCAAGGGGACACGTTAAACTGCGCGCTTTGCTCTAAACCCTTCGACTTTTTTAAGTTGCTACAAGAACACATGAACGTACACTACAACAATCATACTTGTGAAGTCTGCAACGCCCCTTTCCTTAATAGGAGAACTCTGCAAAAACATACCGCGAGACACAAACAAGGAGAGTTCTCTTGTTCGTTTTGTTCGAAAGTTTTTGGCACAAACGAAAAGAAATTAAGCCACGAAAAATCCGTACATATTCATAACCATAAAAGAAATAAATGTGCACATTGCGATGAGAAATTCGCTTCTTTCTCGTTGAGGAATTCCCATATGGTGAAAGAGCATGGCGCGGAGCCTCGTGTCCTCAAATGTATGGCCTGTGACAAGACGTTTAATTCAAAAGACAGATTGTCTCTACACACTAAAAGGGATCACTTACTACAAAGGGAACACAAATGCGATCAGTGCGATGCGAAATTTTACGAGAGGAAAGAACTGAAAATGCACATGGTAAAACATACGGGCGAAAAGAAGTACAAGTGCGATGTCTGTTCGAAAGCTTTTGGACGAAAAAATACTTTAAAACAGCATATGAGAATACATGCGGATGACAGGAGATTCAAATGTGAACATTGTGGACAAGCGTTTGTGCAGAAATGCAGCTGGAGAAACCATATGTGGACACGACATAATGAGCGGGTGCAAGTTAAGAGTAATATTGTGCGTATGAATGATATCAGTTTATAGTCCAGTCATTCTCCTGCCCTTATCCCATTTTTTTGGGGTCGGCGCAACATGTCTTTTTCTGCCACACTTATCTGTTCTATTAGTCGTCATTAGACATGGGTAGCTCGTGAGCGAGTGATAGAAAAGAGCTAGCTCTCTTTGATGGACGTCGCTCTCGTTCACTCACTCGCTCGCTAAGTAGCTCACTAGCTCAGTTAGCTCTCAGACTCTCAGTACTTTAGCGAGACACCGATGACCGACCGAAGTCATCGGCCGAACGGCTCATGACTCACAGTAATTCTATCTTTATGGCCATAGCTTTAAAGTTGAAAATACTTAAGACACATTATAAAAGGTTCCTTTTTATAATGTGCCAAAAGAAAAACTAATTTAACTTAACTTCAAACTTCCAAAGAGCTATTGACAATTACTATTGAGCGGGCCGAGCCGTTTCCTTCGACACGCGTGCAGCGTGAGTCAAATGAACTAACAGTCGGCGTCTGAATCACTGAGCTATAGAAGAGCTAGTGAGTAATAAAGAGTCCAAACTTCCAAAGAGCTACTCCCTATTGAGCGAGCCGAGCCGTCTCCTTCGACGCGCGTGCGGCGTGAGTCAATGGAGCTGACAGTCGGCGTCTGTGTCACTGAGCTATAGAAGAGCTAGTGAGCTAGAAGAGTGATATAGCTCTTTAGAGTGAAAGAGCTAATCGCTCTTTTTCTTTTCAGTGAGCTATTTCGCCCATGTCTAGTCGTCATCTTCATCCATTTAACTTTAATTAGCATCACAAAAGAGATAGGCACAGAAGTTGCGTTTACAACGAGCGAAATAACACCTACCCATAGGGACGCGTACACACGACGACATACCAGACTAGATTCAGTTGTAGTAGTTCCAGTTTTAGCTGAACTCTCATTTTATAGGCTTTTCGTACTATGAGAAGTCAGCTTATACTGGAAATGTATTGGTAGATATGTCGTGCTTACATACGTCGATCAAACTATGTATATCAATGGATTGCCAGTCAGAAGCGGCAGCGCTTAAACGATTTCAATCTATCTTCTTTAAGGTGAAAGTAACTGACTGACATATACGCAGCCCAAACGACCGGGAGTAGGAACGTATTTTTTTTTTTTTTCATTTTAAATGTATGCTAGCACTACAACAGTTTTTTTGTAAATTCAACCCTGTAGGGGGCTTAAATAAGTTTTTTTTTTTGCTTGGTATTCTTATTCTAATGAATTTGTAACGGCACCTTTTACCTGAGTAAATAATAAGGTTAGTATTTATTCTTTTTTTTTCTTTTAACTACCTGGTAAAGGTCACCCCGTAAAGGTATGGACAGTGGAGGTTTAAACTCCTCCACACAATTACCCCCTTATTTATAAATGCTGCTTAAAGTTAAGTAATGATTAGCGACTGATTAAACATACATTTTAAGACGTTTAAACATCGCTTAACTTTAATCAGCGTTTATGAATACACCCAACATTAATTGTTACTATACAACAAGTATTTTTTAATTACCTACCAGTGATAAAAGATTGAAAAGTATTGACTAACAATATTGCATTAGGTTACCTGCCAAGAAGACGCACATTATACATGCTATAAAATAAAACACCGGGACGTACAAAGTGCATGAATACTCCTTGACATTTCGGGGACGGCCCCGAACGCGGCCCAATGGAGTACGAATTAGTTTAAAATCAAGGTCAGCGGGAGCCGGCCTTCTGAACTCACTTATTCTGTACCGGTATCCTTATAATTTTAAGCCAAATAGCTACTATTCGGACTTTAAGTTTAGATTTTAATTAAAATTTTGTTTGTAGGTCTCGCCGGTGATACAGAAATTAATTTAAAACCAGAAGTAAGTAAAACATTGAATTTACTCATGAATCCGACTTCTGCAAAAGAAAACTGCAAAGTTGTTGATTGGACGGTTACAGTATCTAAAACAAATAGTAGTCAGAATTCTATTCTATCAAAAGAAATGTTAAAGGTTCGAAGTGCCGGAGCCCATAATGCAGACAAAATAGAATTTGACGAACATGAGATTAAGTTAGGACCAGAAGTAAATAAAATATTGAAATCACCCATGAAACCGACATCTGCAAAAGCAACCGACAATGAAGTTAATAGGGCTAAGACAGTCTCCACAATAAAAAGCAGTCAGAGATCCATAGAAGGTGTTTTAAAAGTTCGAAGGGCCGGCCCCCTTACCGCTGACAAAATAGAATTAGACAAACATTTGCAGAATATTCGCAATATAATCTTACATTCTAATGCTACTCCTATCAGAAGACACACAGCAGTTGGTTACCACTGTTGCTTCTGCTTAGAGCACTTTACTATGCCTAGAGACCTTAAGTTACATACACAAAACCATGACAACGAAACCAAAAGCACAGTTATGAAAGGATGCACCTTATCTGAGTATGTCGTAAAACTTGACATTACTGGCCTGAAGTGCGAAATTTGCGATCAAGATATTGGCGGCTTAGAGCCACTAATGAATCATTTACAATCTAAACACAATAAAATTATACATACAGACATAAAAAATCATATATTGCCATTTGTATTTGAAGGGGGGGACACATTAAAATGCGTGCTATGCCCGCAAATCTACGAAAGCTTCAAGCTGATACAAGAACACATGAATGTGCACTACAATAATTATATCTGCGATATATGCAACTCTTATTTTGTTAGAAAGATAACTCTTTACAAACATGTGGCCACACACAAACAAGGTCAGTTCTCTTGTAAGTTTTGTTCAAAAGTATATAACACAAAGGTCAAGAAATTATACCATGAGAAATTCGTACATATTCTTGACCATAAAAGAAATAAATGCCCACACTGCGCTAAGAAGTTCTCTTGTTACATGCAGAGGAATGAGCATATGGTGAAAGAGCATGGGGCCGAGCCTCGTGTCCTCCAATGTATGGCCTGTGACAAGACGTTTTCTTCAAAAGACAAGTTGACTAAACACACCAAAAGGGATCACTTACTCGAGAGGACACACGAATGTGAACACTGTGAAATGAAGTTTTACAGAAAGGAAGATCTGAGAAATCACATGTTGAAACATACAGGCGAAAAACAGCACAGGTGCGATGTCTGCCTTAAAGCTTTTGGGAGGAAACATACTTTGAAGGAGCATCTGAGAATACATGCGAATGATAGGAGATTCAAATGCGAACAGTGTGGACAAGCGTTTGTGCAGAAATGCAGCTGGAGAAGCCATATGCGGATGCGACATGATAAGTGCGTTTAAGAACTTAAAGAAAAATAAATAAAAAAATACTGTGGATTTCAAATAACTTATATTATAATCCTTGAAACTGTTAGACGTTAGTCGAGTTTACACGTTTTTTCTACGGTGCAGTTTACACGCCGTACCGTAAAGTAAAGAAACCGTGTCGTGTATATATAGGTCCTAAATGTGTCCTTGCAGCTGTTTGCAATCTGATTTTTCTGGTTCGTATGTTCTGTAGATGTGTCCTTAGTCTTAGAATTCCTTCTAACCTAGAACAATAAGAATCAACATTAGAACAATAAGTCACGACTTGATATTTATGTATTTTGTAATATTTAGTTTTTAGTAAATATATAATTATGTTCCCAGATGCGTGTATCATTTCGTTTTTAATCCTTAGCACTAACTTAATTCTAATCCCCTTAATTCTATAATGATATACTGGTTGTGAGTTTCGTCTCCCAAAAACCCGCCGAGCTTTTTCCAGCAGCCACTTTTCGCGTGGGTTCACATGGGTTCTTAAAACGTCCAACAGCAAAAAAGGCGTAGATGGTGAGACGCTTATAAGAGGGATTAGTCCATACTGGCTCGGGATCTAGCTTTGCCCCGCAATGGGCCAATATAGGCTGAATTATTATCATTATAATACATATAATATCGCATACTGTTATTCAGCTGCATCTGGGAAGACTGGCAGCCGACCGAGATTATGTTATGGAACCGAATAGCATAGTAAATCAACCATACGTTACACTACCGAACCGAATCGAACATCAATCAATGTTATTGGAGGAGTCCTATAAACGATGATTATAAAAAAAACCCGAAATTTTTGTCAGTTTTAATCAAACGGACGACCAATATATTTCTTCCGACGTCTTCGGGAACAAGGCAAATCGGGTTATCGAAATGTGTCATTTTCAATACGATAGCCTGTCAAATGCTTGTGAATAGCTATGCTGCTGTGCCTACCTATCAATTTTGTGGTAACATTGTATGATGTTTTTCTAGATATTTATCAATCGATCGACTTACCTTATCTATCAATTGTAAACATATCGTAATGGCTTGTTTAAGGAATAAAAGATTTGATACTATGACAACAATTAGCCTGCGAATACTTTGTTAACTAAAACTTGCGAGACTCGAGCGTGACTGGGGTTTTCATCATGGAAATCGGAAGTTCACAGGACTATTACGAACCATTCAACAGGAAAGGGTGTCTTGACTTAGGCTAAACGGACACAAAACTAGCAATAATTGAATTTTCAAAAAGACAACGCTGTGTCGATTAAAATTCAATTTAAATTTATTTGAGCTTCGAACCTGAAGGAGAATCTAGTCGCTGGCTCTAACTCACTAGTAGACCTGGCTAAAAAACACGCTGTCTCACTAGACTTAATGTCCGACAGAGCTAGTATCAGTGATGAGCAATTAGAGGTTAGTATACACGCAAAACTTTATTAAGTGAGATGCAGGATCGTTTATAGTAAAACAGGCACGTAAAAAATTAAGAAAAGTCCTTCGGAAGATCGGGTTTTATGGAAAAACCACTGCATGAATCAATTACCAATAAAGTTTATTGAACTTTACGATAATTGAACTTTGTTGGTACCGACTTGGTTTTGAAGGTTTTACACTTATTTTATTACTCAAACACGCCCAAAGTTAGGTTAAATTAGCAAGAAAAACGAATGTTTGTTGGCTCATCAGTTTTTAATGGCTTTTTATTTTAGTATTCTGTTTCCGCACAGACAATAAAAACAATGAGAAAACCATAACAAGTTAAATTTTTGGTGTACCTACATTGTTGAACAGTGGAGTAATACACTCCCGAAGTTTGTATGGAAAAAATGTCGATTAGATTCACCTGAAGGGATTTATTCCAGAGTAGAATCACGAAAATTACCCATTTTTCGACATTACAATTTGAAACAACTACGAATATCGTTATCACTCTAACCAACCCATCTGCCCTCATTGTGCTGCCACGTACACATCTATCATATATTTTAACATCACCTTACGTTTTATACGATATTTCTAGTCCAAACATGTTACAAAATTGGCCATTGCGCTTTTATATTATAACCATTTCTTGATTTTTTAAATCCAAGTTATCTGCGCCCCTGGTTAGCATAGTTACTTCTGACTGATTGGCTAGAAATTGTAATAACATTTGATTGATTGGACCGATTTTAATTAAATAAAACTAACATGTTTCCCAAAGATATATAACTTTCTATCCAATTCCTCAAAATCAATGAAGGAGTTTTGATTTACTAAGTGTTCAAACACAGACGAACCGAGAAACAAAAATTTAGAAGAATCACTTTAAAAAATACAGACAAATGATCAATCGAAATGCATTTAATTACTTATTCTCCGCCCCCAACTATGTTTTTTTTTATTTCATAGGTGTGTTCAGACACGCGGAATTTACTTTCCTATTAATATTGACTAATTTAAATATTGATTGGTGATGCTATGATGTAAAATACAGGTTTCGTCTTGTTTTCCTTCACTGATGCCATTGATGTCCAAGATAAAGTTAGAAATCACCTGAATATGGAAAAGTCACACTGTTTCTTGCCCGGTTTCGAACCCACAACGTCGTTCATAAGAGACGGGGCACTTGAATCACGGGGCCATTACATATTGAGAAGATTTTAATATAACTTTCCTTTGTAGGTCTTGGCTGCGCTAAAGAAATAAAGGTAGACCCAGAAGTAAGTAAAATATCGAAATCACCCATGAAACCGACATCTGTAAAGCCAAACGTCAAAAAAGAGAATAGAGTAACTAAAAAAAGAAGCAGTCAGAGATCCACAGAAGAGACTTTAAAGGTTCGAAGGGTCAGATCTCTAAAAAGTGACAAAATTGAATTAGAAAAGCATTTGCAGAATATTCGCAATATACTCCTACATTCTAATGCTACTCCTATCAGAAGACACACAACAGTTGGTTTCCATTGCAGCTTCTGCTCAGAGCACTTTACTATGCCGAGAGACCTTAAGATACATACACTACAAAACCATGACAACGAAACCAAAAGCACAGTTATGAAAGGTTGCACTTTAACTTATTATTCCGTAAAACTTGACATCACAGGTCTGAAGTGTGAAATATGCGGAAAAGACATTGACGGATTAGAGCCACTAATGGATCATCTACAATCTGACCACAATAAAATTATACATACAGACATAAAAAATCATATATTGCCTTTCAAATTTGAAGGGGACATGTTCAAGTGCGTGCTTTGCCCGAATATGTACGAACGGTTTAAGGTGATACAAGAGCACATGAATGTGCACTACAATAATTTTATCTGCGAAATTTGCACCTCTCCCTACGTTAACAAGATAACTCTAAACAAACATATGTCTAGACACAAACAAGGAGAGTTCTCTTGCAAGTTTTGTCCAAAAGTGTTTGACACAAATGGTAAAAAATTAGGCCACGAAAATTTCGTTCACAAAATTGGCCATAAAAGAAATAAATGTCTATATTGCGATGTGAAATTCGCATCTTACTTTCAAAGAAATGAACATATGGTGAAAGAGCATGGGGCAGAACCTCGTGTCCTCAAATGTATGGCCTGTGACAAGACTTTTACAAGAAGAGACCAATTGCATCGACACACTAAACGGGACCACTTACTCGAAAGGAAGCATGAATGCGAGTACTGTGATATGAAATTTTATAGAAAGAGGGAACTTAGAAATCACATGTTAAAACATACAGGCGAAAAACAGCACAAGTGCGATGTCTGTTCTAAAGCTTTTGGAAGGAAAAATACATTGACAGAGCATTTGAGAATACATGCGGATGACAGAAGATTCAAATGCGAACAGTGTGGACAAGCGTTTGTGCAGAAATGCAGCTGGAAAAACCATATGCGGACGCGACACGATGAGCGGGTTTAAAGTTATCGCCTAAAATTTTGAGCACTTTTATGTACTTCAATTAACTTAAAGATTCAGCTTTGAAATGTATTGTTTAGACGTTAGTCGAAAGATTTACTCACCAGCCTATGTTACGGGACGGAAATTCCGCCATTTCTGTGCAATTTGACCGATGCGTTTTCGTCTTAATGTATCATTGCAAGGAGTATGCAAGTAGATTCTCCTGTGCGCATTATACTTAGTATACCTTTCTAACCTCTGTCATTAGAACAATAAACCGCGACGTGATATTTGTGTAATGCCAATATTTTGTTTTACTAAAGATATACGTTCCCAGATGCGTGTATAAATTCCATGTAGGGAGTTATTTTTATTTATCTGTACTAACCTCGTCGTAACTCGTTACTTCTAGAATAAGACACCAGTTGTGTAATATTTAAATTAATAATACAATATCATATGATTCCATGCGGTTCCTATTATTCGGTTTCAATATCTGTAAATGATGTGTATTAATCAGATAATTTAAAACAAATCAAGTCACAAAAGAGATAGGTCTAGAAAATCATCACCATATGCGCTAAAATGCACGCACACCAGGGGCGCAGCCTTCATACAACCCCCCATTTTTATCGGCTTCCTTTCAAAACAATAACTTTTCTTAGTATCAACGATTTATTGCCAACGTCACATTACTTATGATGTATTATCACAATATAAAAAAAAAACAATCAAGTACAAAAATGCTTACAATTTACGTCTTAGCGCTAAATTAAGCCGTTACTCGTATGAAAAATATATAAGTAATCGAAGTGCATTTTACTTGTTCTGAATACCCCAACAATTTTTTAAATAGCTCTACGCAGACATTTTTTTTTACTTTCCTATTAATCATGGGTTCATATCTGATTTAAATTGATTAATGATGATATCGATGTTGAAGTCCAGGTTTCGTTTAATTTTCCTTCAGTGATGTTATTGATGTACAAAGAAAAGTTAGAAATCACATATGAATATGGAAAAGTCATTGTTCCTTGCTCGGTTTTGCACCCACAATCTCGCTTATGAGAGGTGGGCCACTTTTATCACGGGGCCATTACATATTGAGAAGATTTTAATTTAACTTTCCTTTGTAGGTCTCGGCTGCGCTAGAAAAGTTAAGTTAGAACCAGGAGTAAGTAAAAAATTGAAATCAACCATGAAACCGAAATCGACAAAAGCAAACGACAGTAAAGATGATAAGACGAATACCGTTTCTAAAAAAAGAAGCAGTCAGAGATCCAGAGAAGAGGTTTTAAAAGCTCAAAGGACCGGACCCATTACTGCTGACAAAATAGAATTAGAAAAGCATTTGCAAAATATTCGGACTATACTCTTACACTCTAATGCTACTCCTATCAGAAGACATACGGCATTTGGATTCCATTGTAGCTTCTGCTCAGAGCACTTTGCCATACCGAAAGACCTTAAAATACATACAATACAAAATCATGACGGCGAAACCAAAAACACAGTTATGAAAGGTTGTACTTTAACTTATTATGCCGTAAAACTAGACATTACGGGTCTGAAGTGTGAATTATGCGGACAAGATATTGATGGATTGGAGCCACTGATGGATCATTTAAAATCTGACCACAATAAAATTATACACACAGACATAAAAAATCATATATTGCCTTTCAAGTTTGAAGGGGACACGTTCAAGTGCGTGCTATGCCCGAATATGTACGAACGGTTTAAGGTGATACAAGAGCACATGAATGTGCACTACAATAATTTTATCTGTGAAATCTGCACCTCTCCCTACGTTAACAAGATAACTCTAAACAAACATATGTCTAGACACAAACAAGGAGAGTTCTCTTGCAAGTTTTGTCCAAAAGTGTTTGACACAAATGGTAAGAAATTAGCCCACGAAAATTTCGTTCATAAAATTGGCCATAAAAGAAATAAATGCGTGTATTGCGATAAGAAATACGCATCTTACTTTCAAAGGAATGAACATATGGTGAAAGAACATGGGGCCGAGCCTCTTGTCCTCAAATGTATGGACTGTGACAAGACGTTTACAAGAAGAGACCAATTGCTTCGACACACTAAACGGGACCACTTACTCGAAAGGAACCACGAATGCGAGCACTGCGATATGAAATTTTATAAGAAGAGGGAACTAACAAAACACATGTTAAAACACACAGGCGAAAAACCGCACAAGTGCGATGTTTGTTCCAAAGCATTCGGACGTAAAAATACATTGACAGAGCATATGAGAATACATGCGAATGATAGGAGATTCACATGCGAACAGTGTGGGCAAGCGTTTGTGCAGAAATGCAGCTGGAAAAACCATATGCGGACGCGACATTACGAGCAGGTTTAAGTTGAGAGAATCAAACAATTAGGTGCTTTGTAGCTTCCAATTAACTTGTAGTCTAACTTTAAGAAATTAATCAGAATACATTTTACCGTACCTAATTTATTATTGTGTTTTTGAATTTTCGACTCGAAGAACACTAGTATTATCACAGCTATTGTTAATAAATTATGCTATAATAATTTGTAACCTACAAGTAATCATATTTAGAAAATAAAATCTCAGTTAGTTGATAATGAATAGGTACTATAATAATAATTAATTAAAATAATCCTAATCTTATTAAAAAAAAACTCAGTGGTTGAAAATGAATATTGTAATTTTCTCAGGGTGTTTTGGGGGGTGTAGTTAGTAAAATGGCACGCACGTTTAACAGTATAAGATATAATAATTGTAAAACTTAAGCACTAGAGCACAAACAGGTACATAGAAAAACAAATAAACGAATGAAGGCGGGTACGCGGGCGGGGGGTATGTGCCGCGCGTCGCTGTGCTTAAAAGCACGTTCACACACATTTGTTAAGGCCGTGTTATAAAACTATAATAATTAATTAGTAAATTACAAATAATCTTATTAAAAAAAAAACAATGTAATAGTTTTAATTCTGTTATCCTGCAGGCTTAGCACGAGAACCGTAGACAAGCGTTTTGTCGTCGGAAGAGTAGACAAATGTGACGTTTGCTTATAGACAGTTGACAGTTTTTCACCGAGAAATGTAGACAAGCGATTTCTACAGTAGAGTAGAAATAGAAAGCGTCATGCTAAGCCGGCTGCTTCCTAAATTTGTACATAGCTATAAGCCTTTTGTAACGTATAAAATACTTTATGGAATGCAAACAATGCCCGTTAAAGACGCACCACACACACACACACACACACACACACACACACACACACACACTTTACGTCTGCATGCTGAACTCTTACACCACACTCACGAAACTATTTATATGAATACTTTGAAAACCAGCATAAAGCGCCTTTGACCCTTAGCAGAGAATTCAATAATGTATTCGAGAAAAGGAGTCCCGTTGCACAGGTTTTAACTAAGCATGGGCTCGTTTCTTCCGTCTTCAAACCATTGTAAACATACACCAGCAGGCTTAGCACGAGCACCGATTTGTCGACGGAAGAATAGACATGACTATTAACTATATGATGTACGATAGGAGACGGTAGCTATGTTTTTCTATTAATTATAACAGTTATGCGTTCTAAACGAATCATGATTTTGTAGACCATCGTATATACTTTGTGGCCGTCGAGTAGAAAGTTTGTTGTCAGTGCGATTTTGACAGTTTGGGAAGAAATATTCTTCTACATTTATAAGGACCTAGACAAAGATCGTTAGAAACGAAAGACAAAATGACTGTCTGATGAAAAAGCACTGTCTATTCTTCGTAGACATAGAAAACGTCATGCTAGGCCTGCTGGCATGTACCTACATAAGGAGAAACAAAATAAAAATTAGCATGAAGTCTTATCTCGGTCAAATAACTGAATACTCTCTGAAAACCAATTTTTAAAATCCGACATCCGTTAGTATCGCATAAATCTATAAAGTGGCGATAAAACCTTTTCAATATTTGTGAACAAGCCCATAACATTCAATATACCTATCGAAGATTTTAATCCAAGCTTTTGTTTGTAGGTCTCGGCCGCGATACTGAAATTAAAGTACAAACAGATGTAAGTAAAATATTGAAAGCAATCAAAACACCGAGACCTGCAAAAGCAAACGACAACAAAAGTGATTGGAAGAGTAACGATCAGGCGTTAGAAGAAGAAATATTAAGAGTTCGAACTCCTACAGCAGACAATAAAGAGATAGACAAACATTTACAGAATATTCGTAACATACTTTTTTATTCCAATGCTACTCCTATTAGAAAACACACGGGGAATGGTTACTTGTGCGGTTTCTGTACAGAGCACTTTACCATGCCGAGAGATCTTAAGACACATACATTACAAGAACATGACAACGAAACAAAGAGTAGTTTCATGAAAGGTTGCCCTATATTTGACTACTTCGTTAAATTAGATATCACTGGTCTGAAGTGTGAAATATGCGATCAAGATATTGACGGGTTAGAGTCACTGATGGACCATTTACAATCTGACCATTATAAAATTATACATAAAGATATAAAAAATCATGTTTTGTCTTTTAAATTTGAAGGGGATACGTTACAGTGCGCGCTATGCGCTAACACCTATGACCACTTTAAGCTGCTACAAGAACACATGAGTGTGCACTACAATAATTTTCACTGTGAAATCTGTGACTCTCCTTTCGTTACTAAGAGAACCCTCAAAAGTCACATGAGGAGACACCAACAAGGAGAGTTCGCTTGTTCGTTTTGTTCAAAAGTATTTGTCACCAATGTCAGGAAGTTATGCCACGAAAGGTTCATACATACTCATGACCATAAAAGAAATAAATGCCCACATTGCGAAGAGAGATTCGTTTCTTACACACAGAGGAATGAACATATGGTGAAAGAGCATGGTGTAGAGCCTCGTATCCTCAAATGTAAGGCATGTGACAAGACGTTTACTACAAAAGAATCTTTGACTCGACACACAAAACGGGATCATTTACTTGAAAGGAGACACGAATGCGAGCACTGCGATATGAAATTTTATAGAAAGAAAGAACTGAATGTGCACATGTTAAAACATACGGGTGATAGGGAGTACAGGTGTAATATATGTTTGAAAGATTTTTTACGGAGGGATCATCTAAAAGAGCATCTGAGAATACATGCTGAGGATAGGAAATATAGATGCGAACAGTGTGGTCTAGCGTTTGTACAAAAGGCCAGTTGGAAGAGTCATATGCGGACGCGCCATGATGAGGAGGTTTAGGTTATGGAAAAATAAACAACGGAATACTATTGTAGATTATAATTAAATTGTGGTGTTGTCCAATTATTGAAACGTGATTTTTGGGAAATAAAAGGCCTAAGTAAATAATCATTGTCCTTGAATAGTGTAGACAGTTCCAAATATTTCCGTAACGGCCCGGGGCTACCTGCAGCACTGTTTGCGCATACAACATGTGGCGTGCACACTGTAGAAGGAAGTTTTAGTTAATATACGTCTTAACGTTACATGCCCTTTAATGCAAATTAAAATTTGGGGCAGTATTAAGATAGAGGGTGTAGTCGGGCCATTAGTTAAATCATGTCTTTAAAAACCTTCGACAGGTAGTCCGACCTGTCTACTTTGCGGCTAAAACTCCTCATACACAAAAGAGCTTAAAGACTAATTCCTTAAATGAGCGTTTTGAAACCGTGAGTATTTCTAACAACAGAACTGCAACAGCAGTCTAAATGGCAAGACCTGTACGTTCTACTAAACTTAGGCTACTACTACTAAGCTTAGTTTAACTGTAGGTACTAGTTTTAATCCAGCCCTAAATAGACGGGGTCTTTATCAGGTCTTTCTAATTAACCCAGATACAACGGGTTTCAGCCATATAATTTTTCAAGGTCTTCTATATTATGGAAATAAAACGTTTGCTTCTCAACTTTTGTGTGCAGTCGTTAGGTCTTAAATAAGCATATCACGCGCTACTTCTGATTATTGGCATCTACTCCGGCGCACGCAATATCATTTTGTTCTGAAACCTAATAATATTAAAACCTTAAAAATTACCCAAACAGCTCATCAGAGATTATTTGCAGGTAATAATTCTATCAAACTTTTGTTTGTAGGTCTCGGCTGCGATACAGAAATTAAATTAGAAACTCATGTAAGTAAAATATTAAACGTACTAATTGCGCCGAGATCTGCTAACACAAAGAAAAACAAAATTGACTGGACGGTTCCAGTCTCGAAAGAAAGTAGCCATCAGTCGTTCAAAGAAGAAATATTAGGAGTTCGAACTCTTAAAGCCAACAAAAGAGAGATAGACAAGCATTTGCAGAATATTCGTAACATACTCTTTTATTCTAATGCTACTCCTATTAGAAAACATACAGGGAATGGTTACTTGTGCGGTTTCTGTCCAGAACAGTTTACAATGCCGAGAGAACTCAAGATACATACTCTACAAAAACATGACAACAAAATAAAAAGTAATTTCATGAAAGGCTACCCGTTCAATTCTTACGTCGTCAAACTAGACATCACTGGTCTGAAGTGCGAAATATGCGGGGAAGATATTGATGGATTAGAGCCACTGATTAATCATTTACAATCTGAGCACAACAAAATTTTACATACAGATATACAAAATCATATTCTGCCTTTTAAATTTGAAGGGGACACGTTTAAGTGCGTACTATGCCCTAAATTCTATGAACGTTTCAAACTGCTACAAGAACATATGAACGTACACTATAACAATTACAACTGTGAAATCTGCAACTCTCCTTTCGTCAATAAAAGAACCCTTAATGGTCATATGGCGAGACACAAACAAGGAGAGTTCTCTTGTTCGTTTTGTTCAAAAGTATTTGGCACAAATGGCAAGAAATTATGTCACGAAAAATTTGTACACATAGGAGATCATAGAAGAAATAAATGTCCACATTGCCACGAAAAATTCACGTCTTACGCTAAGAAAAATGAACACATGGTGAAAGATCATGGTGCAGACCCTCGAGTCCTCAAATGTATGGCCTGTGACAAAACTTTTACAAGAAGAGACAGACTGACTCGACACACAAAACGGGACCACTTACTCGAAAGGAAAAATGAATGTGAGCACTGTGATATGAAATTTTATGGAAAGAAGGAACTCAATTTGCACATGTTGAAACATACAGGTGAAAAGCAATATAAGTGCGACGTTTGTTTCAAAGCTTTTGGACGGAAACATACGTTAAGAGAGCATTTGAGAATACATGCGGATGATAGGAGGTTTAAATGTGAACAGTGCGGACAAGCGTTTGTGCAGAAATGCAGCTGGAAAAACCATATGAAATCAAGACATGATGAATTGGTATGATTTTGTGCGTCCAATTACGAATGATGGATTTTTACCAACTTGGGCACAAGTATGCGCTGTTCATTGCGCTGACCGCGTTTTAGTTTTATCTTTTTCAAGATCCAAGTAACAAAACCAAGCAAACTTATTGAAAGAAATAATATGAAAATTTCACAAATAAAGTCTTTATTTTTGAAACGGTGTCAGCTTAGAGCGTCGATGCCATATTAACTTCAATTTGTAGCGATGTCCGCTGTTAGAATAAGGTGTAAGTGCTCAAGGACATGCTTTAGTCTAAGTTAAACTTTGCCTGTATGTAAATCTTGATAAAAATCATCAGCCTATATCTTTGAATGCTAAAACTTGAGGATTTCGCTATTGTATTAACCTGACGTAATTAATTTAAGATATGACTACCTTTTTTTCTTTTTTTTTGCCAGCCTATCATGCTATGATATAATTCATGCATAGATCCTTTATTTATTTCAAATATTTCAAGCAGGTTTTTTTTTGTGTTGAATGCACAGGTCTTAGTCGATGATTTTGTTATTATTCCACAAAGTTAAATCTTATTAACCGACTTCAAAAAGGAGGAGGTTATCAATTCGTCGGAACCTTTTTTTTTTTTTTTTTTTTTTTTTTTTTTTTTTTTTTTTTTTTTTTTTTTTATGTATGTTCCCCGATTACTCGAAGATGGCTGGACCGATTTGAATTTTGTTTTTTTTGTTTGAAAGGGTATACTTCCCAGGTGGTCCCATGATCATCAAATCAGGATCTGATGATGGGATCCTGGAGAAATGGAGAGAACTCTTCAAATTTTATAGGCACACAAAGCGATTTAGGTATTTTTTGGAAGAGTACTTTCTCAGAGTGGTTCCATTTCAATTTGGTGAAGATCTGATGAAGAACTTCGGAGATATGCAACGGAACTCCTCAATAAATGATAGCAAATGGACTGGGATTGCTGAAATCTCATCTCTGTCTATTGCTTACACCAGTTCATAACATAACATCACGCCAGTATGCTGTGAAGGTGTAAGCACATGTGAACCACTAAAAAGTGAAAAATAAAAACTTTTTCCAAAAAAAAAACAACCGACTTCCAAAAAAACACTACAAAGTGAAAAATAACTTTAATTTCGGAAGGCGGTGACAAAAAATTCAAATACAGCTCCAAAGACACCGACTTCCGAAATTAAAGTTATTTTTCACTTTGTAGTGTTTTTTTGGAAGTCGGTTGTTTTTTTTTTGGAAAAAGTTTTTTTTTAAGCCTCAATTTTAAATGTGTAAAGTAATGTTGGGGTCAACACTTTTTCTTAATAATAAAAAACGTTACGTTCATTGTATTATTATGCTTTTAACCCAATACTCTAATTGGGGTGTATGAGTTCTTGTTTTAATTATGTGACTCGATAAGAATCTGCCGGCTTTGATGGCGGTCCATAACAGAAGTTGTCCTCATCGAACTTTCGGCCCCGGCCGTCATTATATTAGTACTGCTATCTCTAGTCGCTCACTGACTTTTATATTACTGATCAAATTCTTTCAATTAATGTAGTTGTAAAACTAAGAATGCTCTGCAAAATCACATGCTCTTATACGAACAGTTTCTTACAGTATACTTTGCGTTTACTACGAAAGCGGATATTTTAACAGCTGTCATGAAAATATGTGATCTTCACCAAAACTTGACATTAAGGTGAATGCGCAGTGGTAGACCGCGAAATTCAAGTTTTCTTACGTTTTTGCAATTTTCAAGTCAGTATCAGGTTGTATCCTGATCAAAATGTGATTTGCGAATATAACAGGTAGGTTTTTACAGAATTATAGTCATTAGAATGTCTAATATATCTCTATAAGTTAGATTTCTTCCACAAGCACTTTTCCATAAGAAATTTGTTCTTATGGAACAAATCTAACTTAGAAAGATGTATTATTGATTCTAATGATTATAAATCTGTAAATACGTACATGTTATAGTCGCAAATCATATTTTGATCAAGTAACAAGCTGACACTCACCTGAAAATTGCAAAAAACGTAACAAAATTTGAATTTCGCGCTCTACCACTGCGCATTCACCTTAAGGTGTCAAACGCTCTATATTTGGACATGTACTGTGTGACCGTTGTTAACCGCTTTTTTAGGAAACCGAAACATTTAGCAGCATTTAGGATAGTTTCCTACAGGAAAAATTATTATTCAGTGCGCAAACTGTAACCATGAATTTAGTATATCATTTTAGACCACCTACTTTACTACCCTACTGACCCCCACTTTTCTATGAAACAGCTGATATTTTTTTGTATAACCGACGTATAATTTCTGCGCTGGGGGGGTCTGGAATGATATGCTGAATTCATGGTTACAGTTTGCGCACTGGTTATAATTTTATGTTGAATAAGTAACCACAAAAATTTTGAAAGATAGTTTTTGGAACTTGTTCTCTGTCGAATGAGAGAATATTTGAAAACGTTACAGCTTCGGTCTAGCTCCTAATCGCCAAGTGTGGAAACACTAGAGGAATTTCATTCCAACCTGAGGGGTAACTGCAGAACACACTAACAGTTGGAATGGCTTTCATTTTCACAGTTCAACAACATTCATTGCGTTGCTAACGTTTTTGATGAGACAATTTTCCGAACATATGCGGCAATGGATTAGCAATATCCTTCAAAAAGAATCTGATTCTGATTGATAGTGTGTTAAGTTTTAGGGTGCGGGTGTCACACGACACGTATCGACTGTTTTTTTTTAATAATTATGTAATATTGTCAGTACCTACGCATATTGATGTTTGTAATTATTACTATTAGTAAGTCTAAATTAAGCTTAGCTTAAGTTATGCTGATATGATTGATTAACTTTAAATCATGTAAACTTAAAAATTTACTTGAATAAAGATTCTTCTTAAACCAATCATCTTTGTTTTATGTCTAATAATCCTGCACTGCAATCTGCTATCACTAGGTACTAATCACCGAGTGGCAGTCGGCTACTATTTACGCTTCTGATGAAATATTTAGTTATTAGCTAATCCGATAGACATTGTCCTGTCCAAATTTCATTAATTCTTCGTTCAGTTTTTCTAGAATTTTAATGTTTTTCTTCCAATATTTCTTGAGACAGAACGGATTTTTTTTTTAAAAAAAAAAACACAACCGACTTCCAAAAAAACACTACAAAGTGAAAAAATTAACTTTCATTTCGGAAGTCTGTATTTTATTTAATTGTCTTGTCACCAGTCACTGATTTCCGAAATATATATTTTTTTTCACTTTGTAGTCTTTCTTTAAGTCTGTTTTTTTTCACTTTTTAGTTACAGTACCTACCACAATTCGAAATGTCATCATCCTTGGGGTAAAAACAATGCATATTTATGTGATTTTTTTAAGAGTTCCATTGTCTGTCTCCGAAACGCATCATCAGATCTACATGAACTTTAATTGGGACCACACGGGAAGCACCAGCTTTCAAATAAAAAAAAGAATCATCAAAATCGGTTCACCCAGTCGAAAGGTCTGAGCCAACAAACAAAAAAAGACCTTCTTTTTTTGAAGTCAGTTAAAAAGCCCGACAAATTTACTGGCTCCATTGAAAACTAGGACCGTGTTACAATTGCCTAAAGTAGAAAATTGAATGAATATTGACTAAAGACCGATTCCTATAATTTACGGACAGTTGCAGGTTAAAATTAAGACTCTCTTACCTTTACCAATAATAAAGCAAACACCTTATACCTTCGCATAGTAGACCTCTCCACTTGGAAGTGGCTATTACAGGTAACATGAGCTTTTAATAATATTAAGATCATAATGTACCATATACTCGGAAATAAATATACGTGTGCGTTACCCCAGCCAGATGTTGTCGAAAATGGTAATTTGAATCTCATATATAATTAGTTTTGCGGCTTCTGTAATTGTTGCGCACATTTTTAAATTTGTTGCGCTTATAGTTTTTTAATTATTTCACAAAAACAATTCCTGCTGGGGTAACGTTATCCCAGCCAGAGCTTTTTCTTTCTAATGGGAATATTTAAATAAATACTAGCTATAAAATTAGTTGTCTAGATGAAGTAAATGTTGTGCCTAATTTTGTATTTGTTCTTTCATCGGTTGCGAAGTTATTCGAGATTTTGCTGGGGTAACGTTTTTGGTTTTGCTAGATCTTTGAAACGGTTAAGCGGATTCTTATCATATTTTGTACATGACTTCTTAGGAATTAGTTTAAATTTGTTCTGCAATAAAAAAACCAAAATAATGCATAGTTTAAAGATTATTTCATTAAATAGAAAAACACTTCAATTGGTTCCAGCACTCTCAATAAGAGGTCTAAAGACTTACTTTAAACGTTATTTTAAAGCTTGTAAATGCCTTCAAATGTATGTGAAGTTTCATTAGTATCCTGTAAGTATTTAACAAGTTATGATGATATTCAGTTCTTCACGAGCACGGTCTTGATGCGCGCGGTGTTATTTGGCCACTGGATTGGATAAATGAACTGAATGTTATGTCAATAATTAGTTGTTCAGTTCAGTTGTATATCAGTAAAATTTCAGCGTAGTACATTGGATAATTAATGAGATAATACGATTAAAGTCATTAGGAAGTGAAAGACCGAGGTAACCCGACCAAGTTTAGGTGGTTACGAAAAAGCGAAATCGCAGAACATTATGCTATCTTTTGAAATGTTTAGTATAATACACCTTACAATTTCGGTACAGACGCGTACACTGTTAAATACATAATAATATCTGTACTATGAAAACATTATTATCTTCCAGTTGCACATACTTATCAAAAATTACCGATATAACATGTCGTTCGGTGGGACGCGGGAAAATGTGATATTTGAAATGAGACAACAAATCAGTAGGACTAACTGTGAGCATTTTACTACATTGTGATATCATTTAATATTACCTTTGATCTGTGATTTTAATTGATATAAGTAGGTATTAGTAGACATACGTAAGTTTAGAGTTAACTGAAAAAAGTCATTATATATAATTTATTGTCTGTGATCATTACACATTCCAATATGTGTATATTTAAATAAAAACTGTAACTGTGTACTGTGTATACTGAAATCAATAATTTTAATAAAAAGTAATAGAAAATTTCAAAATAGCAAAATTACTATCTGTAATTTGAATCTGTGATTGTTTTTAAGTATAAGTTTATTAATACTTTAAAAGTTCAATTGAAATGATTATTTTACCTGTTAATAAAAATTCTTTAATAAACATGTAGTTTTTTTTTAAACTTGTGTACATGTCTGTACTAAATTTGTAACACTATCCTACATATTTTAGAAGGTACCATAATGTTCTGCGATTTCGCTTTTTCGTAACCACCTAAACTTGGTCGGGTTACCTCGGTCTTTCACTTTCTAATGACTTTAATCGTATTATCTCATTAATTATCCAATGTACTACGCTGAAATTTTACTGATATACAACTGAACTGAACAACTAATTATTGACATAACATTCAGTTCATTTATCCAATCCAGTGGCCAAATAACACCGCGCGCATCAAGACCGTGCTCGTGAAGAACTGAATATCATCATAACTTGTTAAATACTTACAGGATACTAATGAAACTTCACATACATTTGAAGGCATTTACAAGCTTTAAAATAACGTTTAAAGTAAGTCTTTAGACCTCTTATTGAGAGTGCTGGAACCAATTGAAGTGTTTTTCTATTTAATGAAATAATCTTTAAACTATGCATTATTTTGGTTTTTTTATTGCAGAACAAATTTAAACTAATTCCTAAGAAGTCATGTACAAAATATGATAAGAATCCGCTTAACCGTTTCAAAGATCTAGCAAAACCAAAAACGTTACCCCAGCAAAATCTCGAATAACTTCGCAACCGATGAAAGAACAAATACAAAATTAGGCACAACATTTACTTCATCTAGACAACTAATTTTATAGCTAGTATTTATTTAAATATTCCCATTAGAAAGAAAAAGGTCTGGCTGGGATAACGTTACCCCAGCAGGAATTGTTTTTGTGAAATAATTAAAAAACTATAAGCGCAACAAATTTAAAAATGTGCGCAACAATTACAGAAGCCGCAAAACTAATTATCTATGAGATTCAAATTACCATTTTCGACAACATCTGGCTGGGGTAACGCACACTAAATATACTATACTATACGAAACTATTTATTTGCCCAGTTTGGCAAAAAAATGCTGGCATTGGTAGAAAAACGATCTGTTTTTGTTATAGGAACCGACCAACAGTCGGCTCGCGCATGCTCACGACTCGGTTGCTCTCGTTTTTAATTACGGCCATGGAAAGCTAGAGCCTGCGCAAGGATTTTTTTCGTTCTGTCTGAAATTAGGCTTTGGAACATAAAAAAACAACTGTCTAATCGGTACAGCCGTTCTCAATTGACGCTCTTACCAATGAACCAGTAGCATTTATTTTTTATTTACAGTAGTAGTAGTCAACTCTCATGAAAATAGAAACAGCACTGTTTGTAGTTGTGACAAACGCCACTTATGTATACTATAAATTCTAGCCAAACTTATAAAATAATAGCAAATGAATGAAGCACGCATCGCTAACGTCACCAATGGTCTTTATTAACCCATAAGCATAATCAGCTTATTATGTTCCCATTGCTGGGACACTCGGACCTCGAGGGAGTGGGCCATAATCCAGGACGCGGGCCCATTGCGGCATGGTGGATGTTTTGAGAGCAGATTAATCCGTTACTGACTGAGTATTATTATATGAATCTGTTGATACAAATACATATACCTTATCTAACTTAACCCTAGCTTTTTACGAACTTTAGCCTTTTACAACTTACTGTATCGGAATATTTAGTAATAAATATTAGCTATGACTAAAGACAAACCAACAAAAGGAAGGTCAGGCGTATGTCTTCCCATACTTTTCCAGTTTTCCTAATGTTGTGCCTTCTCCGGCCAATCGGCCAGGAACGAAGGCGAAATCGTCACGCCAGCTTAAAAGTTGAAGTTGCATCGGGAAAATCTGAAATAACGCGGCTAAAGACACGGGAGAAAGGTACCCTGTTAAATAAAAAAATAACACTTCGACCTACAAATTAATTAATAAAATAATGCATACCTACTGTGCTAGCAAAAGCTCAAAAAAATCATGCAAATGGACCTTAATCAAATTTTCCCTTCCTCCAAGTTATCAAAACAAATATTTATTTTCTCTTATTTTCGTCTACACTATTCGTGTAGTAAAAAAATCATCCAAAAATTACAGAAGAATGTTTTCTTTGTAGGTCGAAGTGAAGCGGCAGATCTTGCCAAGAAAATACTTTCCGAGATGAAAGAACGCGAGATAGCATCAAAAACAGAGACAGCACATAGAGAATCAAAGGTAGTTAGAAATACTACCACAAGCATTGATCAATCTGAAACTGACGAAGGAGGTAGAAATATTAAGAAAAAGAGTCAGAAGCAAAACGAGGAAGAATTGTTTAAACAACGTTATAATATTAGAGAGATTCTACTATGTAGTAATGCGACGCCAATTCGTAAGTATGATCTTGGATATGTGTGCTGTTTCTGTCAGAAGCAATACCCTATTGCCGAAGAACTAAAGACACATACCATCATAGATCACGATGAGAACGATAAATTAGACTTTATGAAAGGACAGCGCACGTTGTACTTCTTGGTCAAGCTAGACATTACCGCATTGAAGTGTACCTTGTGCGATACAGAAATAGATTCAGTTGGAGACCTCATCCAGCACCTGAGGAACGAACATGGAAAGCCAATGTTCACAGAAATAAAGAATTATATCATACCGTTCAAGTTCGAAGACCCTACACTGAAGTGCACCTTCTGCCCACGAATATTCAACAGATTTAAGGTTCTGCAAGAGCACATGTACACCCACTATAAAAACTTTGTTTGTGACGTATGCGGCACTGGTTTCGTTAACGAGAAAATGCTTAACACACATCGTGACAGCCATAAAGTAGGAGTTTTCAAATGCGGGCATTGTCCCGAGGAATTTGACACTCCCAGAAAAAAGAAATACCATGAAAAGACTGTTCATTTGTTATCTTTAAACAAATGTGGGTATTGCGATGAAAAGTTTATGTGGTACCGTCAAAAATGTGCTCACATAGCTGAAGTACATGGCATTGTTGTAACTCAACCAAAGGAATGCAAAGCGTGCGATAAAGTCTTCCCGTCTGATTCCAAACTTCAGCTCCACATCAGGAGAGATCACTTGCTGGAACGTAGATTCAAATGTACTGAATGTGATATGGAGTTCTTTTCCAAAGATTCGTTGAACGATCACATGGTCAAGCATACTGGGATCAAAAGGTTTTCCTGCAAGGTTTGCTGCAAGTCCTACGGGTTGAAGAAAGCTTTGAGAGAGCATCTAAGGATACATGAGAATGATAGGAGATTTAAATGCGAAACATGTGATCAGGCTTTCGTTCAAAAGTGCAGCTGGAAAGGGCATATGCGTTCGAAGCATGGAGTAACAGTTTAATCGGAAAAGTTTACAGACTTAGGGAACACATAACATCGCGCCAGTATTCCCCGGAAGGTTAGGCAGGGGTGTACCTAATAGAACACCAACATTTCGCCACAAAAAGTAGCCGCAAAACAAATTATAGCTAAATCACATTAAAATTATTTTTTTGTTTATTTTTATTGATCACTTGTGTAACATTAACTAAAACTAAATATCACTTAGCCCACGTTCGTAGATATTTAAAAAAACGTAAGTGTGAATCCAAAGTAACAGAATGTCAAAGTTGTAGAAAAATATAATTTCATACCGCGCCAGATGGGACGATTCCTGGGACCATGTTAGTTCCAAAAAAATAGTGTAATTGAATATAATTGTTGCAATGACACATCAGGCTAAATTCGAAACTGCATATTAGTCAAAGGAACCATGACTTAAATTTTTTAAAAAATGCAGATTTTTTAGTTTTATGAAAACGTTTCCGCCTGGACCATGATCTCAATTTTCAAAGCTCTTTGACATGCTCTAACTTTGAACTCCCCAGCTACTGAAGAAGCTACGCTCAGGTCTCTTAAGCTCTAAGGAATGACTTTGTTAATTTGACTGAGAAATACTAATATAAAAGAATAAAGTTTACCTTAAAATTTATTAACTAGTATTAATCATTTCACACGTTGTTAATTGGGCAATATCTTATTATCTTCTTAGGCTTTTTCATTATGTTTAACTCAAGTAGTTTTAAGAGTTGTGTTTGGTTCGTTTAATAAATAATTTTCTTGTTACACAAACATATTTCGTTCAATAATTTTAATTTTATTCCTTAATATCCTACGAATTTCTACGAATCTGTTTTAGGAAGAAACGTATCTTTAATTTAATTAACTTTGCAATAGCTTCACGGCCTTCGCAATAATATGATTATATTTCCTACATATCGAAACAAAAGACAGAAGCAATCAAAATAGTAATTAACGACGAAATTGGGATAGTCGAGTTCGTTATTCTAGTAGTACTCGGTGGCCACTATTACACAGCCCAGGATTGCAATTCTTGAAAATGTTATAATCTTGTCTTATATTATTTTTACAATGTACAATGCTTCGAACGCAATCGAAACGCAGTGACATTATTAGCGAATAAATACACCAGACCAGTAAACTGAAACTATGAAAAGACCCTGAAAAATTTATGGAATAGCAAATTGTGCAAACAAACCACATTCCGGAAGAAACCCGACTCCGAAATACTCAATAACCGTTTCCTTTTCTTTGTAGGTGTTCAACGTAACGTGAACGCCAAGATTGAAACCGATTGTGACAAAAAAGTTACTCGCAAATGTGCCCGAAGAAAACGCGAACAAGCTGAGGAGCTCAAAATTAATGAGTTAATAAAACAAAGGAGCAATATACGTCTTATCTTGCAATGTTCCAACGCGACTCCCATACGATGCAGAGGGGGCATCGGATATGCCTGCTGTTTTTGCGCACATGAGTTCCCAGAGCCTACAGACTTAAAAAAACACACCCTCGAAGATCACGACGATAAAACCAAACTCAAATTCATGATGGGCAAAATGATGTTCTCCTTTCTTGTCAAATTAGACATCACTGATCTTACGTGTAAAATATGCGAAAACAAAATTGATTCTATAGAACAACTTGTAGATCATTTGATCAAAATACACGATAGAAAGATTTATACTGACATTAAAAGCCACATAATGCCTTTTAAGTTCGATGATGACACACTTAGATGTATGTTTTGCCAAAACGTTTATAACAAATTCAAAAACTTGCAACAGCATATGAACGTACATTGCAGAAATTATATTTGTGAATTTTGTGATGCAGGCTTCATAAATAAACACATTCTAGCTTGCCACACAGAAGGGCATAAGACTGGTACATTCAAATGCGATTTATGTACGAAAGTTTTCGATACCCACAGGAAGAAGAAAAGTCACGAAAAATCCGTCCATATTCACGCAAATTTGCTCAATAAGTGCGGATACTGTAATGAAAAGTTTACGAATTACAAAAGGAGAGATGACCACTTAGTGCAGGTTCATGGAGTTCAGCTTAAAGCTGTCAAATGTAACGCGTGTGACAAGACGTTTGATCACAAAGGCGCACTAACGATCCACACGAAACGAGATCATCTGATGGAGAGACGATACAAATGCGAGCAGTGCGATATGAAATTTTTCGGATCGAACGAATTAAAACTCCACATGGTAAAACATACAGGGGTAAGGGAGTTCAAATGTACTGTATGCTTTAAGACATATGGCCGGAAGAAAACGTTAAAAGAGCACATGAGAATACATAATGACGATAGGCGGTTCAAGTGTGAGCATTGCGGCCAAGCGTTCGTGCAGAAATGCAGCTGGAAAGGGCACATGAGGAATAGGCACGGCGAACTGGTCTGAATTAAATGTTTTATTGCAATAATATCTTACATAGAATAATTATATTTCTGTTAATGCGAATGTTATTTAGTTAGTGTTTTATTTGGGAATTATAAATAAGTGTTTTAAACAAATTGTTTGATTTCAAGTGACCTATAGAACTTCGAAAGATTTCCCTTTGGTTTCAAGTGTTAGACCTCGGAACTATGACGAACCTTGCTTGCCTGAAAACGACCTCTATTCTTAAAACCACGTAACAATTACATTAAACTTATATACAGCAAGGATAGAAACAAATGAATTAAAACATAGTTTTCTTTATAGGTACTCGAGATAAACCTATCAAGGCTACTAAAATAAATAAAGAAGATAAACAAAAACGCAAAAACCAAGGTCCCACAACGATCGGTAAAACTAGAAAAGAATCAATGGAAGAAATGAAGAAACACCACACAAACCTCAAAGAAATTCTAACTTGCTCCAATGCTACGCCCTTTGACGGTATTAATTATCTAGGTTATTTGTGTTCCTACTGCGAATCGCAGTATTCAGATCCTGCAGACTTGAAGAAACATACACGTGACAATCATACAGATTTATACAACTCCGTAACTCCACAAAATAATAAATCTAAAATTGGTATAGATACCTTTTGTATAAAGCTGGACATAACTGATTTAAAATGCACACTCTGCGACATTGACATAAATACATTAGAAAACTTGTTAAAACATCTAGAAAATTATCACAAAAGGGGAATACACACGGAAATTAAAAACCAACTCATACCATTCCAATTTTTCAGTGATACCATGAAATGTTGTATGTGTCCAAGCAAATTTCAAAAGTTTAGATGTTTGCAAGAACATATGAGAATGCATTATAGGAATTTTATTTGCGATGAGTGTGATATGGGATTTATAACCAAAGAGGGTGTCAGACGACACGTCGCCGAACATAAAACAGGCATTTTTAAATGTAATTCGTGCTCAAAAACCTTTGAAACCAAGAAAAGGGCTAAGCGTCACGAAAAAATTGTTCACGTAAACAAAGGTTTGATTAGTAAGTGTGGGTACTGTAATGAGAGATTTAAGACTTTAATGAGAAGAGATGAGCATTTAGTGGAAATACATGGAGTCAAATTGAAGGTTGCCAAATGTCAGGCGTGCGACAGGACGTTTCCTAACACAAAAGCGCTAAGGGTCCACACGAGACGAGACCACTTAATGGAGAGACGGTTCAAATGTACAGAATGCGGTAAGGCATTCTTCAAAGATGATGATGTTAAAGTGCATATGGTAACCCACACCAAAACAACAGAGTTCCAATGCACTGTGTGTCTGAAATCATATAGTCGGAAGGGAACTTTGAGGCAGCATATGGCAATACACAGTGACGTTAGACGGTTTAAATGCGAGCACTGCGTTCGGACATTTGTGCAGAAAGCCAACTGGAAGGGGCACATGAGGAATAAACACGGCGAACAGGTCTGAACATTGATATACAAAAAACTTAAGATACAAAATTGGTGTCTCAAAAACATCCGCATGAATAGGGCGCAATGTGCGCGCGTGACGATAGTATCGTCAGTTATCTTTCAGTCAGTCTTTTTGGATTTTGCTTTGTAAAATCCACTTTAAGTAATGCGTCTAAGGTAAAATTTGCAAATAAAAGTTTTATCATACTACTGACGTATAATTGGGGCAGTTTTAAGTGTTCGTTTTGTGCATCTTGGGTTTTTTGAATATCAATGGGCCTGAATTGACGGGTTAAATGAACGAGAGACTGCTATAAATTACGCTCACATTATGTGAAACGAGTAAAATTATATTATTCACATTAAACATGACATAAATAGCATAGGATATGATGGCACATACACATTGACTAGCGGAACTGAACGATATAACTTAGCAATGATTTTTTTACTTTATCTGTGGTTGCTCTCGCAAGTTTGTATACCGTTGCTTGCTTTATAAAAAAAAACAGTGACAGGTACTTATAGTGACTTCGTCAACATACACAAAGTGGATTGAATACGTATGAAATGTTCATATATCTCGCTGAATGTATGAGCTTCTTTCGATCGGTGATTACATATTTTCGTATTCAAATAGCCTCTATTTCTGATACTGTTATATGCAATTACATTTCTATTATTTATAAAAGACAAATTTTGATTTACTTAAATGATTAAGAGTTAAACTGGCGAAATATGGGTGTACTATTGCTACACCTCTGCCCAAATCTTCAGGGAAACAAGGCGTGATGTTATGTTAAGGGTAATATAAGTTTTATCCAATTTATTTAATTTTTACTTTACTTTACTTTCACGCATATACCATGCATTTGTAAATAACATATTATTATTATCTAAATTAAAATAAATATTCATTTACATTATTTGGTTTCATTAATTATTATTCATGTTTAATTAATAACTAGCTTCTTTACCAGCCGCTTAGCCCGGGTGTAGGTCGGTAATTATTCTACGAGAGCGTACTACCGGGATAAAGATTATTTTTTGTGTTAGTCCAGGTTTATAGACTATCTGCACATGAGTAGATAAACGGCTATCTTTCTGCCAAAAAACGATGGGGTCAAGCATCCCCAAAATTGAAACTTAGTCAACAGACTTGAGACGTATCACATTTAAAAGGTCTTAGCTTACTGATCATTGTTTACTGTGGACAGCCTCGTCTGTGCTGTGAAACCTGAAATAAGGCCAGGGTTTTAAAATTAGCTCAATCATTTAATAAAGTGCGTCATTAGAAGCACTTTAAGCATTAGCAGGACAATACGTTTTTCAAGGATTACTTAAATATTTCCCTTGTGAATCTAGCTACCTCACATATTTGTTTTCTCCAATTGAATTTAGACATGTTGTCATGTGATTATTAACTAATTAACCTTTTAATTCTACTTAAGACAAGCCACGACACAAAACCGCCAAAAGTGGAGAGATTTGGAAGAGACCTACACTCAGCATTGGGTGGCCAAGGGTTGAAGAAGAGAGAGAGAGAGAGAAGACAAATTATCATAATATCGATAGATACGGTACTTACCGTCAAGCCCATCACCATACCATTTGTTCCCACCCCTGAGGTGCGAGCGAACAGCGGCTTGACCCCCTAGAGGCTCTGCCGCCCTTGCCCCGGCCGCAGATACACTGGAGCGCGGGCGGTAGGGAGGCTCCGTCCGCTGATCATAGACTGGTCGTACGGTTTTGTTTTTTTTTGGGTGGGATATCATCAAATAACTTCTCCCGCTCTGGATGGAGCAGGAGGGCGTGTCAAGACTTTTACTGACTAAAACCCACCCGTGTTCCCTCAGTTGCCTGTTTGACAGGGGCCGCGGTATCTCTTTCGAACAACCCGCACCCCTGTCGTACGGTTACTTGCATTTACACAAATACACCGTGCGATCAGCCAATTACCTAAAACAATTTTTGTTATACCTTGCAATCAGTACCTAAGTTATAACTTTCTTTACTTAATATTAAAAAAGTGGCTTCGCGCCATCTGTACGCTTAGATCTTATAAACTACGTAAAAATAATGCTTTCGTCAATAGACAGAGTGATTCAAGAGTTTTATATGAATAATAAATGCATATATCTAATAGTACAGAAAATTCGAGAATTTCAAAGATTTGTAATGTGATGTCGTATAAAACATATTTTTGTGCGCTTTTATTGGAAACGCTGGCTAAACCATGCGAGGTAAATCAAAATAATGTACTACGGAATTGTATATCTTAAAAAGACTAACAAAAGAGTCCCTGATGATGTTTATCTCCTAAGGATAACCCAGAGTACTACTTTTATCTTTTATATTTTACATAAAATTGGTTATTTACGAACCATTTTACACAATACAGTATCATTCTTTATCCAATTAAATACGTAAGATACTTTGTGCATTTAATTTAGATCAAAACTGCCCTTTACAGCATATCATTGAAATGAGTAGGCGGGTATCTTAGGATTTATCGCAAAATAAAAACTGACGTGCAGGAAAATAAATTCACGCGATAACGCGGCGCGTATCCCTGTAAACCTGTAATAAACATAGTTTTGAAGCGCATATTTAAAATTTTACAGTTTTTGCAATTAGGTGATGACTGCGGACATTTCCAAACACCTCGCGGGCGAAGTCGCTTGCAAAAACTAGTCCTAAATATTTTGCATAATTGGCATCACGTACCCATGGTTATTGTGTGCTAAGTATAAGTATGTAGTCAGTAGTTAAAACTACATATTATGAGTCTGAAGCTTTAAATGGTGTATCACTTGCCTCATAAAGTGCCCCAATTATAATGAGTTAAAGTAACTTAGAATAAGTTCATTCTGTTCATTGCTTCGTTGTTAAAATAAAGATACATATTTGAAAATGATTTTTCACAACCAATTTACAAATTAAATATAAATAATGAGGTTTTTTGTGTTATGCCTCGTAAGTAACTATGGCGTTACTCGCTTGCTCAAAAACTGCCTCTATTCTTAATACTAACCTACGCCAATCTTACCTGCAACAAAGATTGTGACAAATAATATAAAAAAATATTGGTAGGTACACATATTCATAAACTTACGAACTACAGAACGCCACTTTTTTTATTACTTAAAGGGCCTGCTCTTGACCTCGATCACGCCTGATGAAAAGCGATTGATCAGGTCTATCATGAATCGAGCGTGGCCAAAAAATGCCTATTCACTTTTATTTTTCAAGGTAGACAGGTTAAATGTGAAAGGACCTGCTACTATCCTTACATTAAAACAAGGGATATACCTACCCAGGGTTTGTTGATTTTTTCATTAAAAGGGTTCTCTTTCAGTTTTTAGTGGTAGACCACTAGGGTTGTGACGATTCATGCTTGCCTAAGCACGTTCGAGCAAGCAAGGCACTTAGGGCTTCTTCAAAAAGGTGCGATGCGACTCCCGTAAAAAAAAAACTATGAACCCTTCATGAAAGTTGTTCCACAAGTGTCGCGTCGGGTCTGGGCACACTTCTGTATGGTTATAATGATTCCCCGCGTAATATTACTACGTTCGAACTACGTCAGTATCGTGTTTTTTAGAAACCAATGTAACGGTAAGAAATCGAAATGTCATATTCTGTATGTTCCAAGACAATTCGTCGATATTATTAATACGATATTAGCAGATCGCGTGTGTGATTGACGTGGTTACGAGTAAGGAATCGTTAAGAGGTCATAGTGAATTCAGGCCCTGTTTAAAGAAGCCTTTAAGGAGCGATGCATTTCACGTAAAGTATTTAAAAAAAAATAGTGCAAGTCAAACTCAATGAGTAGCTCTATTTATTTTCATTCAACTGACAGTCAGCATACAGTCAACTGCCTACAGTTAAAAAACTAAACTCTACGGAAACGGCAATTGTTTCTATCTAATGTCTAATAAGGCTGCGGTCTATCTGACCACACGCTGATAGCGACCAGCGGTGACTTTTAGCTGTCCGTCACCGACGACGGCCGAATGTTATGTTCGTAAATACGTAGGTGCGGTCCAGAGGCTCTAGTGTGAGTTTCATTTAACTATCTCGATCAAACGCATCGAGCGCGTTCGGCGCTCCGATTGGTCCTTCACCGATCCAGGGCCTCAGTTTTGACGGCCCAAGGTCAAACGTCGCCCGCATCCGCTGGGCGACCTTTAGCTGTCCGTCACCGATGACGGCCGAATATTATGTTCGTAAATACGTACGTGCGGTCCAGTTTCGACGGCTCAAGGTCAAACGCTGGCATCCGCTGGTATCAAAATATAGCATAGCGATGGCTGGATGCCGCGACAGGCGTAGACTTCTTACACTAAAATTCAGAAGATAATCAAGAAAACAAGAGTGCGTTGTAATACTTTGTTATACGATGCATCGGCAAAGCAGTAGAATTCCTTCTCCTCTGAACTAAAAAATCATGTTGCATATACGCATTTTCAGAAGATGATGTAGCATATTTTTACAACAACAAAAGTGTTAGTACTACATGGCTAAAAAAAATAAACTACATACTCGGTGCAAGCGGTCGATCTCGAACGACAAGACAGACCCGGTCGCGGTCGTCCGTCGAGACGACTCCGCACCCTGTCGGTAGCGTCTGACGTGTTAAGGAGATCGTAGCCTTATACCCCTGTCTTGAAACCAAATTATGTTTAATTTACCAACAAGCGTGACAAATAGATTAAAACATCGTTTTCTTTATAGGTACACGAGATAAACCAATCAGGCATCCTAAAAAAAATAATGAAGATAAACCCAAACAGAGAAATGGGAAAAAACGACTGCCTTGTAAGATCACTAAAGTGAAGTCAGAAAAAACTGGAGAATTGATGCCAGGTATTAAGAAACACCTTACAAATCTACAAGAAATTTTAACTTGCTCCAATGCTACGCCTTTTGTCGGAGTCAATTACCTAGGTTACTTGTGTTCCTACTGTGATTCACGTTATCCAGACCCGGCAGCCCTAAAGAAACATACTCGTGACGATCATAAAGGTTTATACAATTTAGTAACTCCAAAAACGAATAATTATAAAATCGGAATAGACAACTTTTGTATCAAGCTGGACATAACCAGTTTACGATGCACACTCTGCGAGACTGACATGAACACATTAGAAAACTTACTAAAACATCTAGAAAATGACCACAAAAGGAGAATACACACAGAAATAAAGAACCAGTTCTTACCATTCAAGTTTCTCAGTGATGATACCATGAAATGTTGCATGTGTCCAAGCAAATTCCAAAAGTTTGATGGTTTGCGAGATCATATGAAAATACATTACCGGAATTTTATTTGCGATGAGTGTGACATGGGATTTATAACCAAAGGAAGCCTCAAAGGACACGTCGCCTCACATATAACCGGCGTTTTTAAATGTAATTTGTGCTCAAAAACCTTTGAAACTAAGAATAAAGCACAATATCATGAAACAAATGTTCACGTAAACAAGGGTTTGAAGAGTAAGTGTGGGTACTGTAATGAAAAATTTAAGAATTGTATGAGAAGAGATGATCACTTGGTGGAAATACATGGAGTAAAGTTGAAGGTTGTCAAATGTCAGGCGTGTGACAGGACGTTTCCTCACACAGCCGCACTAAGGATCCACACGAGACGAGACCACTTGATGGAGAGACGGTTCAAATGCACACAATGCGATAAGGCATTTTTTCAAGCCGCCGATTTGAAATTTCACATGGTGACGCATACAAAAACAAGAGAGTTCCAATGCACTGTGTGCCTCAAGTCATATGGCCGGAAGGAAACATTAAGACAACATATGGAAATACACAGTGATGTTAGACGGTTTAAATGTGAACATTGCAATCAGGCATTTGTGCAGAAAGCAAGCTGGAAGGGCCACATGAGGAGTAGGCACGACGAATTGGTCTGAATTATTCAGTATGACGGATTAAACGAACTAGGGAGTTATGTACGGTTATGATAAATAATGCTCTCATAACATGTAACGAATACAAATATCAAACTGATGAAACATGACATAAATCGCATAGGAGATGGTGCACATACATAGACTAGCGGAGTTTAGTATGTGACTTTCGGCTTTGTGGCAAGTAGGTACAAGCTGTGCTCCCGATGGAAAGAAAAATGCAACTTCCATGCTAAGCTTTTTTTGTGTTCACTTTCGCTGTAAAAATAACTCTTGTGCAAAATTGCTTGTAGGGCAAATTCTAGAGCCAGCGGTTAAAGCGCAGGCCTCACCGCCAGCTAGCTAGCGAGCGAGCGCGGGAGCTGGCGGGCAAAGCGAGTCGAGGGAAACTATATAAACTAAGCGAAGCTTCTGCGAGCTAAGGTTCGTTTGGAACGAAATCCTCCACCTCGATCTCAAATCCTCACTATCCTTCAATTAACGAAACGCAATTCGAAGCGTTTGTTAGATGAAGCCGTAAAACATCGCAATCCTCTGATTGTGTAGGCCGCCAGTTATACCCCCAGTAGAATTAGTAGAGTTCGCCCTCCGAGGCATATTCTTATCGACCCTGATGACCCCATTAACCTTCTCCAGGAAAGCAGTAGGGCCACCAGTACTATACACAAACACAAAAGACCGTCAATCCGACCTCGCCGCCCAGGTCTTCGCGCCCCGTGACGACCCCGATTAAATAATCCCTCCTACCCTTGCTTGACGAAGTGCCAGCCCGCGCCGTAACTGAGCCTGTAGCTTGATAATAACCATCCTAATCAGATCCTGCCTGTCCCAATTTGCTGTCCCCCCCCCCCTCAATTAGCCGAGGTCCGTACCCCACAGGGGGTGCCCTCAGCACCCGAAACCTACGGACGGACGGGCAAGCGAGCAGACGGGCGGGAAAGCGCTGTGAGCGTTCCGTCTCATTGTCACTCGTGCGCAGTTGCATAGCGCATGTCATAGAGCCGAGCGAGCCGGGTGAGCATCGTTTCACCTCTTTCCATACTTCGGTTTACACCCCGAACTACAGAGATAAGCTACGTCAGCGATACAAACGATGCGAAAGAAATATCCGACGATGCCAGCGATGCTATTCGTCCACCTCGTTAGCGTAGCTTATCTCTGTAATTAGCGGTGTGAACCGAAGTATCAAAAGTGGTGAAACGATGCTCGCCCGACTCGCTAGCTGGCGGTGTGGCCTGCGCTTAAGGCTATGCGTCATCTGTCAGTGAATGAGTTTAAGATTTTTATTATGTAGATATATATCACCGGAAACAACGGCAAAACACTGTCTGTTTATAAAAGAAATCGAGAAATTATGAATTTAAGATTATTTTTAATGGATCCTTGTGTTCACAATAAAACGAATCACAATTACATAACTTTTAATCTATCCTTGCCTTCCCGTCAGATTGTGAGATAGCAAGGAAAAAAACGCATAGTGTGCATTGATTGGCTTATAAGCGCGGCTAGATATGTAAATCCTGCTCGACTTGCATTACTACATGTAAGTATCCTGCAGGACTTGATTGAGGCAAACGACAGAGGCAGAGACGAGGCATTAAACCTAGACAAAGAAGGTCGTTTGCAAGTTTATGTTCTTGTGTGCGCGATAGTTCGTAACAAAGATGATGCATATTATTGGAGATTTTTCGTACTTCGAACGTGCTCCGAATACTGAAAACCACAATTCTATTTTGTACCTCGGTTACCCAATATTCCTGTATATTGTATGAATATGATCTTTCTTTAAGCTTGAAATTGCTGTTACAGTTTTTTGTCGTTTAGTATTTTGTTTGTCAAATATAATGTTATCATGAAAGTGGTTGTTTGATTCCAAGCGACCTGATTAACTTCGAGAAGGATTTCCCTTTGGTTGCAAGTGTTACTCGTCGGAACTATGACGATCCTTGCTTGCTATCAAGCGTCTCCTTTTCTTTTAAACAAGCTACGTTAACCTTCCCGCAACCAAGATGGTGACAAATCAATAAAAATATCGTTTTCTTTATAGGTACTCGAGGTAAACCTATCGAGGTTAAACCAAAATGGAAACAAGGAAAAAAAAGAGCTATGTCTAAGGTCACAAAAGCGAGGCTTGAAATGATGGACGAAATGAAGAAACATCACACCAATCTAAAAGAAATTCTAACTTGCTCCAATGCTACGCCCTTTGTCGGAGTCAGTTATCGAGGTTTCATGTGTTCCTACTGTGATTCACAGTATCCGGACTCAGCAGCCTTAAAGAAACACACACGTGATACTCATAAAAGCTTATACAACTCCGTAATACCAAGTACTAATAAAAACGTAATAGACGAATTTTGTATGAGGCTGGATGTAACTGATTTACAATGCTTACTTTGCGACTCTGACGTAGATACTCTAGAAAACTTGTTAAAACATCTAAAAGGTGATCACAATAGAGATATACATTCGGAAATCAAAAACCAACTCTTTCCATTTAAGTTTAAAAGCGAAACCATGAAATGTTTTATTTGCTCAAGTGTTTTTGTAAAGTTCAGAAAATTGCTAGAGCACATGCACATTCACTATAGGAATTTTGTATGTGATGAGTGTGACGTAGGTTACATAACCAAAGGAGGGCTCAGGCGCCACATCGCCAGACATGCATCGGGCGTAAATGCTGGCGGGCGGGTTAAATGTAATTCGTGCTCTAAAACCTTTGAAACAAAGAAGAGGGCACAGTCACATGAAAAACTTGTTCACGAAATTAAGGGTCTTAAAATTAAGTGTGGGTACTGTAATGACAGATTTAAGAATCTTATGAGAAGAGATGAGCACTTGGTGGAAATACATGGAGTCAAGTTGAAGGTTATCAAATGTCAGGCGTGCGACAGGACGTTTCCTAACACAAACGCACTAAGGGTCCACACGAAACGAGACCACTTGATGGAGAGACGGTTCAAATGTACACAATGCGACAAGGCATTTTTCCAAAAAGCCGATTTGAAGTTTCACATGGTGACGCATACAAAAACAAGAGAGTTCCAATGCACTGTGTGCCTCAAGTCATATGGCCGGAAGGAAACGTTAAGGCAACATATGGAAATACACAGTGATGTTAGACGGTTTAAATGTGAACATTGCAATCAGGCATTTGTGCAGAAAGCAAGCTGGAAGGGGCACATGAGGAGTAGACACGGCGAACTGGTCTGAATTGTACTTTTTCTTTTTGTACTCTCTCAATTTAGTATTATGGTCACACACTTCCCTATGTGTTTGTTATTCTGGCGTATGGTACTCGTGGGTTGCAGCTGAAAATCAGCAACATCTGACATTATGCTGAGCTGAGGCCCTTTTGCCATTATCGTTGTTTCCATTTTGTTTTTTCATAGTTTTAAGGTCCTTTCTAATGATTGAATGCCAATAAACGCATTTTTCTTCCTTTACATATTAGTTGGTTTTTTTTTAGTGAACCTCATAAAGTGGCAGTTTGCCCGCAGCATCTTCCGTGTGGATTTCGCATTTTTGCTTCTACTTATCTTAAACACCACTATGACAGTGTTGGATAATTTATTACGATATCTTCTATTTACCTCGAAAAGTATTTGTACCAAGTTTCAAGTTTCTAATTCGAAGCTTTGAGATTTTCAGATAATAGTTATTCCCTGATTATAACTCCGACGGGGATAGTTTTTATATGGAATCGTTTGATACCTGTATAAGTTAACTTAACTAAACTTTGTCAACACAATACCGAAATTTTAAAATAGAACCGTTTTATAACCAAATAATAGCATTATACGATACAGGGCAAATCCAAGAAGAAATATCACCAAAGAGTTTCCTTACACCAATTTTTTTTTTCTAATGGAACACAATCATGAGCCCATGCGGGGTGCGCCATTTTAAAACGGTTTTATTTAACTTGCCCTGTTTGTTGTTGTTGTTTTTTGTTTGGGTCTTTAGTTCGGGTCTTTAGTTCTTGAAATTGTACCCCCTTCCTGTTGGCAGATTGATCTGATATTTGGTACACACGTTTCGTTTTGATAACAATACAATTTAAGAAAAAAAAAATAGAATGAGAACGAAAGAGAGTTAACGAAATAAAAACTAAAAACTTGAAAATAAAATAAGTTTTTTTTTTTAAGTTAAACGGTTTTGACTAAGCTTAAAAATAATTCGGTAAAATAAAATCGTGGGGCGCGTAAAACATATGTACCCAGGTTACGCTACGCCCCACGATTTAATTTTACCGAATTATTTTTAACCTTTTAGTTCAGATTCAGATAGCTTTATCTACTCAAACATTACACAATTATAAAAATAAAATAAAAAAATATGCAAGGTGTTAAAGGAACTCCTTTAACACTATGCATGCATTTTGCAACATGTGCTAACATGTTTACCATTTATTGTCATGGTGAGCAAATATTATACAACTTACGAATTAGAAAAATAATAGCAATATTCATTATCATTGACAGTCCCACATAAGAAAATAAAATAAATTGATTGATTGCATAAATTAACTAATAAACAATAATAATTATTAATATTTACTTTTACTTATTAATTATTATTACTTATGTATTTATTTATTTATTTTATTATTTATGTACACACAGTAAAACACCAGATACAGCATAAACAAACAATTGAGTACAAAGGTACTGCTTATTTCTTTAGTTACTTTATAAATATTATTGTTATTATTTATCATATTAATTAATGAAATAATAATTTAAAAAAATATATTTTAGCAGTAGCTGTGCCTGCCCGTGACCGCTCGTCCGCGCGAAATAGTATTTTTTTATTATTTATCTGTGTAGATATTAATAAAAATAAATAAAATTGAGAGACGCTGTTGATTTTTTTTTAATGGCTGTAACCCTTAATTTATTAAGGTTACCACTGGCAAGACCGGTTAAGCAGCCGTCGACCTCATAGGTTGACCTGCGAGATGTATTTCCCAAAAAAGGCTAAATGCTTTTGAACATAAAGACTAAGCTGCAGAAACTATGAAAAAGCATTATAAATTGTCTTTTTTTTTTCAAATTAAAGCATGGATGACACGCCACTGACTTCACGTATGACATAAAAAGGATAAAAAAAATATTCTTGTTCTTATATTACACGTCTTTAGAGAAGTGGCATTCGTTATAAGTTGTTAGATGACAAGGATCCTTCCATTACACGAAGATAGACCTCGGTCATTTCTTGATGCTGACGTGTATGACATTGCCAATGATGTGAGTAAAACCGTTGTACAGTATTTTTTACCTGTGCGTTGTAATAAATAAAATTAAATAAATAAAACAGTACCTAATTTAAGAATCATTCATACTATTCGAAAGTGAAATACCAAAATAGTATTAAATAATAAACTACATAGTAACAGTAAAAAATAACCTTTTATTTTCTTTGTAGGTGACAACAAACCTAAGAAACTACCTGAACCAAAAAAGAACCCATCAGCAAAGGAAAGTGCTATTAATGAGACCCTTAACACTACCAAAGCCAAAATGGCAGTAAGAGAAGAATTTGAAAAGCATCAGAAGAATACGCAAATGATAATAATGTGCAGTAATGCAACACCTTTCCTTCAAAAGCTGGACACGGGTTATGTCTGTTGTTACTGCAACGATCAGTATCATATCCCTGCCGATCTAAAAAAGCATAACCTAGAAATTCACGGAGACAAATATAACCCAGTAACTGCACACGTTATAAAGAACTCCAGAAAAACTGAATTCTGCGTTAAATTAGACATTACAGGCTTACAATGTAAGCTGTGCAATTCAGATATTCCGTCCTTAGACCAACTTGTAGATCATCTCCAGAGCGAGCATAAAAAAAATATATTTACGGATATCAAGAATAAGATTTTACCATTCAAATTTGAAAATGATGAAATTCGCTGCTGCATTTGCTCCAACATATTCGAAAAATTTCGGAAATTGCAGGAACATATGCATAAACATTACAGAAACTATATGTGCGAGCAATGCGATCTAGGTTTCGTGACCCTCACAAGTCTAAGAAGTCATTCAGAAAAACACAAGTTAGGCGTATTCAAATGCAAGTTTTGTTCCAAAATATTTGATACACTACGAAAGAAACAGTCGCACGAAAAAGCCGTGCATGTATTGGGATATTTGGTAAGCAAATGCGGGTACTGTAGCGAAAGGTTCACGAGTACCAAAAACAAGGATGAACATTTGGCGAAAGTTCATGGCGTTCAGTTACGTGCTCTCAAATGCCAAGCTTGTGACAAAACTTTTCAAAACAAAAGAGCTTTGACAATACATACGAAGAGAGATCACTTGATGGAGAGAAAGCATAAGTGTTCCCAATGTGAAATGAGATTCTTCAACTCTAGTAGTTTGAAAATGCATTCGACTAAGCATTCGGGGCTGAAAGAGTTTCAGTGTGACGTATGTCAAAAAGCTTACGCCCAGAAGAAGACTTTGACACAGCATATGAGGATACATTTAGATGATAGACGCTTTAAGTGCAAGCACTGCGGGCAGGCATTCGTCCAAAAGTGTAGTTGGAAAGGGCATATGAAGAATAGACACGGAGAGAATGTACAATGAGGTTTTAAACTACACACATACGCAAACTTACACCTTTACTAAAAAAACACTTTCTTTTTGTTTGTCCATGTTTCAATGATCTAGATTTTTCAGACTATATGTAAATGTAATAATATCTATTCCTGTTTGGCTGTCTACATATTCTACTAGTTGCTGTATAAATCTGTAACGATTCAATAGGTTTCAAATATATACAACGTGTAGCATGACTAACGCAACACCTCGTAGATCCCCATTAGAGTATTGAGCTTAAAGCATAATACAATAACCAAAACTTTTTTTAAGCTTACCCTTATCGTTAAGAAAAACATGTTGAACCTAGCATTACTTAATGCATTTAAAATTAAGTTTTATTGTATTTTAATACCCATTTCAAAAGTTACTTAAAATCTGTTACACCTTGAATAATAGTGGTTAGTCATAGACGGGATCTTGGTTTTGTAATTTTAATTAGATTGTAGATTTTCACGATGACGAGGTTTTAAGTTTCATTTTGACAGATTTATTGTACGCATAGAAATAATAACTTTCTTTTGGAAAAGGTTTTAATTACTTAAATTATTCATTTACAAGTACGGTCGCTATATAAATGCATTAAATAACTGGACAAAAAATGTTTCATAACCTACCAATACAGTAAGGTAGGTACTGGATTATTGTTTTGGTGCAGGGACAAGACGGTATCTTACGCCTTCAAATAATCACGTTCATCTTTTTTTTAAATACGAGGTCATCCCGCCATCACTTCGTGGGCACGCCGAGTTTTTGTTTCCTACCATTTTGAATCCACTGGGTGCTTATTTTTGCCCATTGCTGATTAACTTAACTTTCAATCGAGGCTCCATCTAGCGTGGTATAATTACCACAAATAATTATGTTCAAAGCTATGAATAAGCCGTCTACTAGATGGTGAAGAGAGACGCTTACAAATTATCTATAAATAAATACGTGAAGCAAAATCTTTGTAACTCTTTTAACGATAACTACCCGGACGGAGGAGTATAAAATTTGGCAAAGTTAAAGTTTATATGGAGAAAAAGTGAAGGAAGCTATTTTTTCATTATTATTGTTGATAAAAATTTGAATGAATGATGGTCGAATTTCGGCCACTGGGCGACCACTAGTATATAATGTTATATGGTAACGTGGTTATTATAATTGGGTACTATTGGGACTGTAAATGATTTCATTTACTTCTGCCAACGACGTTATAGCAACAAATTTACTTTATTTTTACACTCTTTATATTAGCTTCACTTGTATGTCAGTATGTAACTCTCCGTGGGTAATTTGTTATTAGCTTCACTTGTATGTTTGTTTGTATGTAACCGACTCCTTAGAGCGCGATTTTGACCCACCCTAAACTGTCAGATTTCATTGAAACTTTGTAAACTTATCGAGGACCGATGACAATTCAATAATTTAATAAAAAAGGAAAAAAATATATAAAAAAACACGTTTTTCTAGTTAGCAGAACTAAAAAATTGAAAATAAATAATAGTTTAAAAAACTAAAAACACGCTTTAAAAACCAAACTAAAAAGAAGAAAATAATTTAATTCAATTAAAAAGCGTGGGGTGCTTGACATTAATTGATAATAAAAATACTTCAAAAAGCACCCCACGCTTTTTAATTGAATTGAATTATTTTCTTCTTTTTAGTTTGGTTTTTAAAGCGTGTTTTTAGTTTTTTAAACTATTATTTATTTGGTCTGTATCTGCTGTATAGTCGCTCCATGTAAAATACTGGTATTGATCTGCATCCGATGGACTCGAAGCCAGCAGATTGATTGATCTATTGCACAGACGACTTTGCCCCTATTTTATTTGTGCAAAAGCAAGGAATGAGGTCAGGTCAAAACAACTAAATTAGACAATAACCTTCAAATTTTCTTTATAGGTAATCCAGTAACAGTGAGCAAGAAAAGTGAAATCAAAAATTTAGAGCCAGCTGTATTAGTTATCGTAGAACCTGAAAGGAAAAAGAAGGAAAGAACACAGGTAACTAATAGTATACAAGCGTCCGTGGTTGAATTGAATAAACATCGCCACAACGTCAGACAAGTTCTACAATGTAGTAACGCTACACCATTAATGCGTCGCGGAGGCACGGGGTACGTGTGCAGTTACTGTTTCGGAGAGTTCCCAGAAGCTAAGGATCTAAAAACGCATACACTAGCAGAACACTCATCTAAATCAGACCCTAGAACTGGATACTCTAAGAAAATCAAATCCATGTCAGAATACAGCGTCAAACTAGACATCACCAACCTCAAGTGCACGGAATGTGGTTCATCCATAGACAGTCTCGAGGATTTACTGACCCATATGCAACAAGAGCATAATAAAGTTTTGCACACTGACATTAAAAATCATATCATACCTTTCAAATTTGAAACAGATGCACTTACTTGTTGCTTGTGTCCTAGTACTTTCGACAAGTTTAAAATGCTGCAGGAGCATATGCACTCGCATTATAGGAACTACGTTTGTGACATCTGCGATTCTGGGTTCTTTATGCAAGGGAGTTACACCAGACATCGCAGCACACACTTAAAAGGAGTCTTCCCTTGCAGCTTCTGCTCGAAGGTTTACGACACGTTGTTGAAAAAACGTTCTCATGAGAGATGTAACCATACTCACACTGATGTCCTTAATAGATGCGCATACTGCAACAAAGGCTTCAGAGACTACCATAGCAGGGAACTTCATATGTCTGAAGTCCACGGTGCAAAGGCAACACAGTACAAATGCAATGCTTGCGACAGGTGCTACTCCACCAAACGTAAACTGAGGATCCACGTAAAAAGAGATCATCTATTAGAGAGGAGACACAAATGTTACACTTGTGACATGAGCTTTTTTAGTTCCCATGATGTTAAAAAGCATATGCTGACACATACTGGGGAAAAGGAGTTCCAATGCGAAATATGTCTGAAATCATATGGAAGAAAATCCACTCTGAGCAGTCACATGAGGATCCATACCAATGATCGGCGATTTGAATGTAAATTTTGTGGAATGTCCTTTGTTCAAAAATGCAGCTGGAAAACGCATTTGAAAATGAAACATCTTGGAGAGACAGTCTTGTAGTAACCTGTTCTTTTGATTATATTTTTTTTTGTAATAAATGGAAATTATACGTTTTATTTTTGTTTATTTTTCTGAATTTTCGCATTCGGCAGATAACTAGTGGCGTCTTCATATACCAAAGCATGTATAAGTACTGTAACATAAGACCTCGTACACCCCAATTAGAGTATTGAGTTAAATGCATAATACAATGATAGAAACTTTGTTTTAAAGCTAACTGTTATTATTAAGAAAATCATGTCGACCCGCCAGGGTCGACATGATTTTCTTAATTTAAGTTAAAGTTTAAGTTAATTTAAATTTAATTTAATTAAGTTATGCATTTAAAATGTATTCTTGTCGCCTTGAACTAAGATTGAATTTTCCTTGGCGCCTTCGGCGGAAGGTATGCATGGCAAAATAGACAATAAAAAAACCATTACTAAAATTGACTGAAATCGATGCAGTAGTCAATTATGAACAGACTACTTTCAGGACTTACGTCTATTCTGTTAAACCTTGTACAAGAATAAAAAAATTGCGCTTGTAGCACCGTACACGTGATAGACGTGAGAGTTCTTAAAAATTAAAGAATAAGAGATTATGTGTGAGACAGAGTTAAATCTTTCTTCTGTCTCATATTCCTTCACTGACCACTGTGACGCGTCCATGAAATTTCACTTATAGAATAACTATCATTTTAAATCCTACCAGTCTTCCCTTTGGCTAATAATAAAATAAGTAAGTTAAACGGTTTTAATGAAAATATTTATGTAGATAAAAAATATATTCGGTAGGTCCTAAGTTATCAGTCATCACACCATTTTCCTCATCAATCTAGGGCTTTGATCAGACAAAAAATTCAATCGTGGGGCGCGTGAAATTTCTATTTTGTAGCGACGGCCATCTTGCATTACTCATTAAATTAAATTGTATTGTTATCAAAACTAAACGGGTGTACCAAATATCAGATCAATCTGCCAGCAGGAAGGGGGTAAAATTTCAAGGAAGTTACTATATTTGACCTAAAAACAAGGCAAGCCAAATAAAACAGTTTTAATAATAATAAACCCGTTTTAAGGTATACTTTAAATTGAATCTATTTGAGTGTTAACTTGTATTTTGTATATTTATTATTTGTCAAAATCAAGTACTTTCTAAAATCCAAATAGTTAAGTCCTATTTTTAACAGAGGGCAGTAGCACATAAAATTTTAAATTACGAGTAGCAGAAAAATTATCTGGAGAAAGTAAAGCTTAGGGGTGCCGTAGAGATATTAACACATAAGGTTTTGCATAATTTCGATACTAGTGGCGCTAGCAGCAAAAATAGTTAAAATTGATTATCATTGTAAATTATTGGAAATTAAACAGTATTGCACCTTAATTGTGTGTTCACTTCACCCGCGCTGTTATGCAAAAATCTAATTGTGAAAACTTAGGTGAAGTGAGCGTGAAGTGAACTGTCATTCCACCCGATGCTCTATGGTTTGACACTCTTGACAGCTTGGTAGAATAGACCGGATGTATATTTTGTCTTGCGGTTATAAAATTAACTCTTGTCGCAAACTTATAAATCATTCACATAAACCTAACCTCCATACAAACTTTCATCTCCTATTCCCTATTGTTATTTTACACCCTTGAGGGTAAAACTTTTACAAACTTTGAATATCAAATTTATTTGTATCAAATTAACAGCATAGAAAATAAGTTTCAAGCTTCTAACTCTAAAAATGACGATACTTCCATACAACCCCCGTTTTCAACCCCTGACAACCCTTTTTTCGCATTAAAAAGTAGCCTATGTCCTTTCTCAGGCTCTAGACTGTCTGTTTACCAAATTTCATTTAAATCGGTTCAGTAGTTTTGGCGTGAAAGCGCGACAGACCAACAGACAGAGTTACTTTCGCATTTATAATATTAGTAAGGATAAAAATTCACTAAATTTTTCATAACTACTGTACATTGACAATACCTTTTCTGTTTTACTGCTTGTGCTGCAATTATGCACCTTGTTTCAAGCACACTGTCCAAAGACTTTAGAAAACCTATTATTTTATTAGGGCTGCAGATAATCTTGTCACTGTACGAGTCAGCACTGTTTGAACTATATATAAAGTTAGCTGTAATGTAACCTAACTTAGTATAAGTAAGTTTCATTAGTAAGTACTTTAACTATTATCAAAACTTAAGATATTATGTTAAAATAAATCGTAGTCGACAAACCCGGATTTTATTTCAGAACCCTTCTGTCATCTTATTATTCGTTTTGAAAGTCCCGAGTATTTTAGTATTTACTCTCGACTTCATAGCTGATACTCAGCAACTGAACACATACTACTTACTATTAATTGACTGGTTACTACAGTACACAACGATTACTGTTTAAGAGTACAAACTATGCATTAAAACCATCAATATAATTATATTGATGGTTTTAATGCATAGTTTGTACTCTTAAACAAAAACAAAAAAGATAAAGTATTATATACCCAGTATAATTATACTGAGTATATAATACTTTATCTACGTGTTGGGGTATAGAACTAAAAAAAAAAGAATTGAAAAAATAAGTTCATCATTCAATGGCCGAAGGTCAATGCCCGTAATCGATCAGCTGCGTTTTGAAATTTGTCGTGGAACATACCAGCTAATTTAACTTGACCCTGTAGAGACTGACGGCTTTCGATGAGGATGACAGAATTTGTGGCACAAAACACTTTCGGCCTCATGAATTTTATAGGGCTAAGGTGTCTAACCACAACCCGACCGCCACCGACGACGGCCGAAGGCTGTGTTCATAAATACACCACGGCCTGAATTTACTATGACCACTTAACGATTCCTTACTCGAAACCACGTCAATCACACACGAAATCTGCTGATTTCGTGTTAATAATATCGACAAATTGTCTAGGAACCTACAGAATATGACTTTTCAATTTCTTACCGTTACATTGGTTTCTAAAAAACACGATATTGACGTAGTTTGAACGTAGTAAGGTTCCGCGGGGAATCATTATAACCATACAGAATTGGGGCCCAGTGCGGTCTCGCACGCACGCCTGCCAGTGACCGCCAGGTGCGACGGCGGCAACGAACGTTATGGTAACCTGCGGCGTGTAGGTCGTCCGCCGTGACGTAACTGCACGCTGTTGGTAGCGTCTGACGGTTTAAAGAGACCGGAATCTTAGTACTTCCACTAATAGACGCTGCCAGGGCGCTTCGGGCAAAGCGAGGCGATACCATGCTCTATGCTTTTGACCTTTAAAAGAAGGAAACCAACTGGGAACTCCAATTGACTTAATTTATTGATATTAAACCTCTTATAATAACTCCGTTTTTTGATCCCAGATAGTAAACTGACATTTCAAGTCTTTGTGTGTTTGCATTTTGGTATAGGAGTTTGACATTATAACTGTCAAATTATTATCAGGGTTTGAAAATTAAACTATACATGCATGCTACATCTATGCAAAATAACGGCCACCGAGCGCGAGTTTAAGTAATAGTTTGGATAAACGAAACAATTCTTGCTATTCCGTAATCGTTCCGGTTGCAGGTTTCCTCCTGCTTAAATACCCACCATAGACATTTTACCAAAGAGCATAGAGATAAATAATGTAGACTAAGTAATAGACAAGTATCTACTTACAGCAACCCAACCTCAACTTTAACAGATATGATAAGAAATATGCATTTGGACAAAGCGGCAAGTTCAAAATTAGTGTCCGGTCTTAAAATGTAATGGATTAGAACTACGCTTTCATTAGGTGTCATGTTGCCAGCAAGGTTGAATGTCGTAGGTACTAACAAAACTTGAGTGACTTTGTTTAAAAGCACTATGTTGCAGGAGCAACTGTAGCGAACCTCAACTTTGTTCCCAAAGAACGGGGCTTTAGGCGTGTGAGTTTTTGTGTCCATAGGAAATTGCCAATAATCTAATCATTTTCTTTATAGATATACAACAAAAAGTGGCTTCACCTACGAAAATCAAAATAGACCCGAAGCCTGAAGAAACTGTAGGACCTAAAGAAGAACATATAAAAATGAGTACGGAGACAGCGCCTCGACCACGCATAAAGCGACTACTACACAAGCATTTGCACAATCTGAAAATAATTTTGGAATCTACTAACGCCACGATGATACTCAAACATGGAGATAAGGGATATTTGTGCTGCTATTGCCCGGAAGTTTTCCAAGAACCCATGAATTTGAAAGTCCACACTTTGTCGGAACACCAGAATGCAGAAAAATTCTACGGCAACGTTAAAGCCAATGGACCCTCTGTGTTTCTAGTCAAACTTGACATCACAAACCTGACATGCATGCTTTGCAGCACCAATATAAACTCTCTCGAAGATCTTGTCGTCCACCTGACAGAGAAACATAATAAAAACTTCTACACTGATATACAAAATCAAATATTTCCTTTCAAGTTTAATACGAAGCAACTGAAATGCTGCCAATGTACTAGTGACGTCATCTTTTCCACGTTCAACGCATTACACGAGCATATGCACAAGCACTACCGACATTTCGTTTGTAAGGAGTGTGATGCCGGATTCATCAATCGTCTGTCATTATCCAGTCATAGCGCTACTCACACAAAAGGAACCTTCGTCTGCCGACATTGTCCTGCCATCTTCGACAACGTGTTAAAGAGAAGAAACCACGAGATGCGTAACCATAGCCGAGCTGGCAAATCAAATATATGCAATTTCTGCAATGAAGGCTTTAACGAATACATTGATAAGGAATCACATCTGTCGACTGTCCATGGCGTTACTCCAAAGAAATATAGCTGCACCGCATGTGACAGGATCTTTCCGACTAGTAGCCTCCTTAGCGCACATGTCAGACGCTTCCATCTGATGGAGAAGAGTCATAAATGTTCAGAGTGCGACAAAGCGTTCTTCAGGGATTTCGACCTAAAAAATCATTTGTTGGTTCATACAGGAGTGAAAGAATTCAAATGTGAAGTCTGTTCTAAGTTCCTTGCTACGAAATCTGTTCTGACTCAGCATATGAGGATCCATAACAATGATAGGCGTTTTAAATGTACAGTTTGTGATAAGGCGTTTGTGCAGAAACCTAGCTTGAACTGGCATATGAGGGCAAAGCACGCAGGTGTTTGTTAAAGTTCTTCCATATGTTTCTCGTTTTTATTCGTAAGTAAGGAGAGTAAAGTGCTACTCAATATTATGTAGAATGAGATGTTGGATAATACTAATGAAGATTTTTTTAAAGTATGTACAGAAAACGTTTACCTTATCGTTAACAATAATTTCTTAGTTTTATTTTCCTATCTTGCCCTCTGTGCCCCAAAAGATGCAAATAAAGTGACTCACGCTACCTCCACCGCCTGCCACCGTTGCTGCCAAGGCAAGGCGAAATTTTGGACCATCAAAATTACTGTAATAAATTGGTGTCCCGTCGAAAAAGACTTCTAAGTATTACTACATGTAGGAATTACTGAGTAGACCATATTTGTACGCCTTGCAAGGCAGCACATTGTGATACAACATTTATTTTATAACATCATGTACCACAACATTTTTACCTATGTGTCATAAATAAATAATTATGAATTTGAATTATAGACTCTATTTGAATATTATACCCTCAATCACTATTGCAAAACCTACGATTTCTCGACAGTAAACATCAATGTGGTTATCATCATTTTATCACAAAAGAAACATTAAAAACTTTTTCCAAAAAAAAACAACCGACTTCCAAAAAAACACTACAAAGTGAAAAATAACTTTAATTTCGGAAGTCGGTGTCTTTGGAGCTGTATTTGAATTTTTTGTCACCGCCTTCCGAAATTAAAGTTATTTTTCACTTTGTAGTGTTTTTTTGGAAGTCGGTTGTTTTTTTTTGGAAAAAGTTTTTATTTTTTACTTTTTAGTGGTTCACATGTGCTTACCCCTTCACAGCATACCGGCGTGATGTTATGTTATGAACTGGTGTAAGCAATAGACAGACATGAGATTTCAGCAATCCCAGTCCATTTGCTATCATTTATTGAGGAGTTCCGTTGCCTATCTCCAAAGTTCTTCATCAGATCTTCACCAAATTGAAATAAGACCACTACGAGAAAGTACTCTTCCAAAAAATACCTAAATCGCTTCGTGTGCCTATAAAATTTGAAGAGTTCTCTCTATTTCTCCAGGATCCCATCATCAGATCCTGACTTGATGATCATGGGACCACCTGGGAAGTATACCCTATCAAACAAAAAAAACAAAATCCAAATCGGTCCAGCCATCTTCGAGTAATCGGGGAACATACATAAAAAAAAAGAAAAAAAAAAGGTCCCGACGAATTGATAACCTCCTCCTTTTTGAAGTCGGTTAAAAACAGCGGAGTACAGTTAACTTTCGTAATTTTTCAAAGTTTTTCCTTCAACATGTTGACCCATAATAATGATGTACCTTTGACCAATGTCCCGTTGACATCATACAATAACCTTTCTAATAGACTGGCCATTTTATGAAATCTATACGAAATCTGTTTAGTGGGACATTTGAAACCATCGTAAATCACTGTAAAGTTTAAAAACTGAGTGCCTTTAAGAAAAAAAAAATTACTGCTTATCTGCTTATTCATGTGAGGCATATTGCAGGACAACCTTTGAGGTTAACGACCGCTTAACCGAGCTATTCTGTGGATGGCTTAGTTAACTAAGTGGTTTCATGCTATGGGCATCCTGTGTGGTACAGAGTTTGGCTTAAGGCGTCAATGGAGGAGGGCAGCAAGACACAGCCTGGAGCAAGGTTAAATTATTTTCGGATCAATTGAAAAGCTACAGGCTCAGCGGCACGGACTGTTTCGACCAAGGGTCGGAATCGGCATAGCAAATTCAATCGGGCGGAGCAACGAAAACAGACCTTAAGGTTACCTTAAGTTAAAATACAATGTCTTAGTTATTACATAGGGAGGTATATTACATACATTTAATTGATATGAATCTCTACATAATGTCAATGAATGTCTTATAAATTCCTCATGTAAATATGATCATGTCATTACTAATTGATCAAAAATACGCTTAGAAACTGGATAGCCACGACACAAAGCCGCCAAAAGTGGAGAGATTTGGAAGAGACCTACACTCAGCATTGGGTGGCCAAGGGTTGAAGAAGAGAGAGAGAGAAGAGACGCTTAATGGCGCCCAAAGTTACTTAAACTCCCCGTCATCGTCGTATATTTTTTTTATACTGGACCACACCTGCGAGATATTAAAAACCTTCTGTTTACGGAAATATATACCCCTTTATTAATAAACGCTGCTTAAAAAGTAATGTTAAGCGTCTGTTTAACCATACATTTTTGATGTATAGCGTTTCCTAACTTTATAAATAAACCCCGAAGGTCTAGGTTCTGACTTTTTTCCGGCAACAAGTTGTAAATGTTAAACTTAACATTAAAAACCTGGACCGTTCACGCACAACGGACCAAATCATCATACCTGTACCGTTACATACGCCCAAAAACAATGTTTTGCGTACGTTAAATCGCGCGCTATTTCAAACAACGATTTCTCACGTCAAAAATAAATAGCTTCCCAGCAATATATTTTGCTCGATATTGCCTCGTTTGTTGTTGATGTTCAGAATGAGTATTTAACGACCATGGGATGTGTATTTTCAACCCTGTACGAGTATAACAAAACCAAACATACACTTATTACGAGTAAATCCAAAACCTAATCTTATCCCAGCTTGCTTTGCGACACACCATAGCATATAACTTGATAAAAAAACTTTCAACCATTCTATATTATTTTAAAAAGGTACGGGTTCCCAGGTATGCCTGTACTGTAACTACCAAAAATAGGTCACTCGAGTCCGATCGATGGTTATCGCATGTATGTTAAGACCGTGTAAGTTTTGTATCCATAGGAAAGAAGTGAAGAACTTGACAATAACATGAACATTTTCTTTATAGATAAACAAGAGAAAGTGGCTACAGCTACGATCATCAAAATAGAGCTGGAACCTGAAGAAACTGTAGTACATAAAGAAGAGCATATAAAAACAAATCCAGAGACAGGGCCTCGACCACGCATAAAGCGACTCCTACACAAGCATCTACATAATCTGAAAATAATCCTAGAATCTACTAACGCCACGATGATACTGAAACATGGAGATAAAGGATATTTGTGCTGCTATTGCCCGGAAGGTTTCCAAGAACCCATGAATTTAAAAGTACACACTTTAACGGAACATCAAAATGCGGAAAAGTTCTATGGCAATATTAAAGCGAGAGGACCCGCAAGGTTCTTAGTCAAACTTGACATCACGAACCTGAAATGCATGCTTTGCAGCACCAATATAGACTCTCTCGAAAACTTATTCGTCCACCTGACAGAGAAACATAATAAGAGCTTCCACAATGATATACAGAATCAAATATTTCCTTTCAAATTCAATACGAAGCAACTGAAATGCTGCCAATGTACTAATGACGGCGTTTTCGCTACGTTCAGTGCATTACACGAACATATGCACAAACACTACCGATACTTCATTTGTAATGAGTGTGATGCCGGATTCGTCAATCATGATACATTATCGAGTCATAGAGTCACTCACACGAAAGGGACATTCGTCTGCCGATATTGTCCTGTTGTATTCGACAATGTATTCAAAAGAAGAAACCACGAGATGAGCAGCCATAAGAAGCCTGGCAAATTAAACAAGTGCCATTTCTGCAATGAAGCTTTTAAGGATTATGTTACGAAGGAGCTGCATCTGTCTACGGTTCATGGCGTTGCTCCACGGAAACATAACTGCACAGCGTGTGACCGGATCTTTCCTTCGAATAGTTTTCTTAGCGCACATATCAGACGCTTCCATTTGATGGAGAAAACTCACAAATGTTCAGAGTGCGATAAAGCGTTCTTCAGAGAAAGCCACCTCAAGAAACATAAGTTGAGTCATACAGGGGCTAAAGATTTCAAATGTGAAGTCTGTTCTAAACATTTTGCTAGTAAATCTACTCTGTCTCGGCATATGAGGATTCATAACAATGATAGGCGTTTTAAATGTACAATATGTGGTCAGGCGTTTGTGCAGAAACCTAGCTTGACATGGCATATGAAGGGGAAGCATGCAGATGCTTGTACTACATAATAAGCAAGCTCAATAATGTATTCTTCCATCTTCTTTTTATTTTTATGTAGAAGTAATAATTTAGTTTCGATTAATTCGATTATAATTAAGTAATAACAGCCTGAACGATCCATTAGGTTAAGCTATGCTTGCCGCGGTCTATTTATATGGTCAGTTTGTTTGACATTTAATTTAGTACCTACTGAGTGTAAATAGTTAGTTGTCTTAAATATTGTTAATACTTATATTTAATTAAAACTTGCAAATAAATCACGTTATAACATTTAAAACCTGTTTTCGTAAAAAAAAAAAACTGAAAAGTTAGTTTTTCTGTTTAAATGCGTTAAGCTCTAGAACCACCAGTTAGATTTGTTTTTTATTAAATATACAGTTTATCTATGATAATATGAACAGATAAAGTAGAAACTAAATATAATCTAGCCTGCTTCGAATAATATATAGTAACTTTATACGTTGATATAAACCACTTACACACATACAAAAACTTAAGTTTTTTTCCCATGGAGTAGGCAGAAACTACATAACGCCACCTACTACGATCCCTACATACCCTTTTTGCCTCGTTAACGTTCATTCATCTGGTCATACACGCACGCCGGTTGCGAGTACCTACTACTCACTTAGCCAAGTTAACAATCATATTTTAAAATAATCCTGGAAGCCAAGGCAAGTCCTGTCCATACTATGACATGTCTTCAGTATCTACCAAAAATTGCTCGCTCGAGTCCCATCAATGGCATATCAAGCCTTCGTTGCGCCATATGAACAGCTTCTAAACAATTCACAAGTACTTGCAAGTTTTAACAAAATAAATCTTCAAGTCAAAGTGAATGTTGCATTGTTAAATTATTAAGGTCGAGTAAGTTTTAAAATCCATATGAAAACAATATGAAAAATAGGTACTAAAGAATTTGACAATAACTTAATCATTTTGTTTATAGATGAACAACAAAAAGTGGCTACAGCTACGGAAATAAAAAAAGAGCCGAAACCTGAAGTGAATGTATTACCTATTGAAGAACATGTAAACAAAAAACGTGAGACAGCACCACAACCTGGACAAAAGCGAGTACTTCACAAACATCTACACAATCTGGAAGTAATCCTAGAATCCACTAACGCCACTATGATACTCAGACATGGAGACATGGGATATTTGTGCTGCTATTGCACGGAAGCTTTCCAAGATGCCATGAATTTGAAAGTACACACATTGACGGAACATCAAAATGCAAATAAAATCTATAGCACCCTCAAAGCTAGAGGACCAGCTAGATTCTTAGCCAAACTTGACATAACGAACCTAAAATGCATGATTTGCAGCGCCAATATAGATTCTCTCGAAGATCTATTCGCCCATCTGACAGAGAAACATAATAAGACCTTCCACACTGATATACAAAATCAAATATTTCCTTTCAAATTCAATACGAAGCAATTGAAATGCTGCCAATGTACTAGTGACGTCATCTTCGCCACGTTCAGCGCATTACACGAGCATATGCACAAGCACTACCGACACTTTGTTTGTAACGAGTGTGATGCTGGATTCATCAATAATATGTCATTATCGAGACATAAAGTCACGCACACGAAAGGGACTTTCGTCTGCCGACATTGTCCTGTCGTATTCGATAACGTATTCAAGAGAAAGAACCACGAAATGCGAAGCCACAGCAAAACTGGCAAATTATATACATGCCATTTCTGTAATGAAAGTTTTAAGGAATATGTAACAAAGGAATTGCATCTGACTACGGTTCATGGCGTTACCCCACGAGAGTATATCTGCACCGCGTGTGACAGAAGCTTTCCTTCGAATAGTTTTCTTAGTGCACATATCAGAAGCTTCCACCTGATGGAGAAAACTCATAAGTGTTCAGAATGCGACAAAGCATTCTTCAGAGAAAATCACTTGAAACAACATATGTTGAGTCATACTGAGGCTAAAGATCTCAAATGTGAAGTTTGTTCAAAGCACTATGCCAATAAATCTGCTCTGTCGCAGCATATGCGGATTCATAGCAAGGATAGGCGTTCTAAATGTAAAACCTAGCTTGACCTGATTTATGTAGAAGCAAAGCACACATCTGCTTGTTCTACTTAATAAACAAGTTGTCTATGCAGGTTGCAAAGACTACTACGAGTACTAACTTTCTGCTAAAAATATTGCTGGGACTTTTAATTTAGGTACGCATGCACAAAACTGTGCGTTTTGATGCATGCAACGGTACAGTGATCGTATCCAACAAACCCACCACCTCGTAGAGCACATAAGCGCCGGCTTCCAGCGTAATGCGATGACGGGTGCGTTGTTCGTCGACATAGGGAAGGGTTTCGACTAAGTCTGTCACAATGGTTTTTTATACAACCTTTACCAACTCGGTGTGCTTGACCGTCTCGTGCTCACTCCCTCCCGCATCAGTAAGATTCGCCAACCGAGGCGTAACCAAACCATTCCCGATAAATAAATAAATAAAAATGTTTAATTGCATCAACTCAAATAACTTATTCTAGTTACAATGGGGAGAATCCAGTTAAGCAAATAGTTCGCTTGTACGATGACGCTACAACCCTCCTCCAGAAGAGTACCACCATCACTCTAAAGATTCACCGTCGCAGACCGCCGTCCTTCAGTCTTCGCCACCGAGGCCTGCCGCGACGTCCCAATCCATGTCGGCTCCGAGCCTTGCCCAAGTCAGCCCGCGCTGCTAAATTAAATTAAATTCGTAGCATTAAATTCGTCCCTAAATAACAATCATTCCGATCCAGCCCTTGCTGTCCGTACCCCACAGGGGGTGCCCTTAGCGTGTAGTCGCTTTAGTTTTAAGTCTTTAAGCCCTGGCTGGACGCTTTAATTTATTAAGGTAGCCACAGCCAAGACCGGATAAGCGGCCGACAACCTCATAGGTTGAACTGCAAGATGTCATTCTCAAAACAGGGGTTCTGGGAGTATTTAGAGTTATGCTATAACACTAAGCAGGTCTAAGCTAAATTTTAATTGTATAATATGTTAATCTGTGTCTGTAAAGTACTAACACTAGAAGAGTAAAATTGTTACTAACTTCGGTTCTATTCTGTGAACGATGACCTTCACATTCCCAAATCCCAGGTAACGCACCCAGCGTTCAACGGTACAGGGATCGTAGGAGTATTTTAAGGTGAATCTAGTTGACATTTTTCCATAAAAACTTCGGGAGCGTATTACTCCACTGTTCGACAATGAACATAAAAAAATAAACATGGTATGGTTTTATCTCATTATTAATATTGTCTGTACGGAAACAGAATACTAAAATAAAAAGCCATTAAAAAGTTAGGAGCCAACAAAGATTAGGTTTTCTTGATAATTTAACCTAACTTTCGGCGTCTTTAAGTAATAATAGAAGTGTAAAATCTTCAAAACCAAGTAGGTACCGACAAAGCTTAAATATCGAAAGGTTCAATAAACTTTATTGATCATTGATTGATGCGGCATTTTTTTCATAAAACCCGATCTTCCGGAAGATTTTTCTTAATTTTTTACGGGCCTGTTTTACTATAAATGATCCTGCATCTCTCTCAATAACGTTGTGCGTGTAGACTAGCGTCTAACTGCTCATCAGTGATACAACCTCTGTCGGACACGTTGCCTGGTGCGACAGTGTGCTTTGTAGTCAGGTCCACCAGTGAGTTCGAGCCCGCAACTAGATTCCCCTTAAGTTATGGTATAACATTTAAAACATGATTTATTAAAACCAAAAAATAATTGGAATTTTGGCCTTTAATATCTCCTTATCCAGAATGGTCCCAGGTATGGTCCACAACAAAGAATGACGTAGAGACGTAGGTATGTTTACACCCGTTATAGTGTCCTTACATCTGCCTGTTTTTAATATGTGTAGAATTCATAAGTTTAGTTTTGATAGATTTGATATTACTCTTTAGTATGCAGGTTGTAGAAGGACCTATCACTGAATTAAGGTAACAAGGGCAAAATTTATAATCGATGTGAAAAATCATTGATATGCAAAAAACCCAACAAAATTAGCGTCTCAAAAATGTCCGCTTGGATAGGGCGCAATGTACGCAGGTGTAAAATATATAGCATCGTCAGTCATCTTTCAGTCAGTCTTTTTGGACATTGTTTTGTAAAAAAACGGTTTAAGTCAAGGCTGAATTTGCAAAAAAATGTGTTTTATCATAACTATAACCACTGACGTATAATTGGAGACAGTTTTCAGTGTTCTTTTTTGTTCGAGACTGTGCATCTTGTTTTTTTTTGTTTATCAATAGGAAAAACTAGTTTAATTTTTAAGGTTTGTGTTTGTTTTCTTATTTTACTTTAGGTGGGCAATTGTTAGCGCTCATGGTGCATTACTAACGTTTATAGACTAAGGTTTCTGAAGAATAAATAGTTAAAGAAAAAAAAACTAGTTTCATTTTTAACTGACTTCAAAAAGGAGGTTCTAAATTAGTCCGTATGTTTTTTTTTTTGTATATTTGTTCCGCGTTGTCTCCGTCAATTGTGGATAGATTTCGAAAATTCATGAGTATGCTTTGGGGTGGTCCCATATAAATTATATTAACTTTGCTTCGGTAGTTTTTGCGTTAGCCTCGATAATACGTTTTTAATCCACTTTATGTATCTTGATGACATTCTGCTGCTTCCCCCGACTGCTGGCCCCGATTGAACAGATGTTGATAGTTCTAGAAGATTCTGGTATTGAAATTTCTAGATAGATCTTGACTCAATTAATTCTGCTACTCAATACTAGATGGCACTAGTGGTAACTAATTAATTTAGCTTCAGCGCGTAACAGTACCATAACAAAAAGTGAAGAATAATAACTTTCCATAAAACGTCGGGTGATTTTTTATTTGGAAAACATAAAAACAACACGGTGCGTATGTCGATGCAGATTGCATTATTTATCATTACATATAAAACTACTCCCAGAACAGATGGCCGATAGGGCCGAAAGGTTCTGGAGTGGCGACCCCGTACCGGAAGACGTAAAGTTGCAAGGCCTCCCACAAGATGGACCGATGACCTTGTGATGGCCGCAGGAGTCAGCTGGATGCAGGAAGCACAGAACCGGTCGAAGTGGCGGAGCTTGGGGGAGGCCTATGTCCAGAAATGGATGTCTTTCGGCTGAAATGATTATGATAAAAGTAAAGACGTTATCCGGCTCGTAAAACATACTCGTTGTATACAAGACTATGGCGGTCAAAAGGAAATACTAGCTTTTGCCGAACGTACAACCGGGTTTAAAAGTATCATATATAATTCCTATTAATTTCATTAACAAACAATTTATATAATTTTTCTATTAGCTCGCTGTACCAGTAGTTTCATAATTATTGTTTAATGCACCGGGTGACGTCATTACGTCAAAGCCGGCTATCCCTGAAAACCAGCGCTGGGGCTCTGTCTTGCATAGGGTCGCAGCATAATGCTGAGTGATAGCCGTTTTGCGTGGATGTGACGCATGTTTCCCTCAATCTTTTCTTATTTTTTTTTGTGTTCCTTATCTTTTTGCGTCATGTTTACCGCAAATAAACGTTTTTTCTTTTCTTTTTAATCAAAGATGGTAAGATATGTGACGAGACAATCATCTCCATAGGAGGTGACGCCCGTGGAGACTAGGCATGGGTAATATCGCATTTACACTATATCAAATCGTATCTATGTATCGGTTTAGAATATCGGATATCGCATCTATACAACGAGTAACATAATTAACGCAAGACCTCATACACCCCAATTAGAGTATTGAGTTAAAAGCATAATACGATGACCAAACCTATTTTTTTTTAAAGCTAACAAATATTAATAAAGAAAAACATGTCGACCCAAGCATTACTTTATGCATTTAAAATTGAGTCTTACGTGTTCTAAAATAAGATTGAATTTTCTTTGGCTCAATCAGTGGTAGATATGGCGAACAACACAATTTAAATAAAAACTTATATTAAAAGTTACTGAAATCGATTCAGTAGTCAATTAGGAACAAACTACTTTCAGGTCTTGCGTCTATTCTGTTACACCTTGTATATTTCAATTCTTATACAAGGTGCAGTTTTGGATCTGCAAAACATTTTAGGAGGTAATTATGTTAGTGATTCTCGACCCGAATCAACAATAAAATGGGCAGGTATTTTTTTTTCATTTTATTCTTATTTACGGAAATCGGTAAGTGTGAACTCCCCTTTTTAAAACGCGACCAATCTGTACGTGTCCTTAAACTGCGCTTTCACACACACAAACAAACGCAACCGACATTTCTTTCATAAATCCAAAGCACCAACCACCGCCCGCTCCCTCTCCCCCGCCACGCCCCCGCGGCCATCGCAAACGCATAAATCGGGTCAATTTATTTATTAGTGTATTTGATGACGCCGGTATGTGCATACGCTTGCAAATTCCGCCCCTCAAGTGCGCCTTCGATTAACGGTCGGGATAGGTACCTACTACCTAGTTGTAAAGATGACGGACCAATACTCCAATGTAGAGTTGGTGGAGATGGTCCGCTTGTATGCCATCAGTGGAGACAATGTATCTCGAGCCATCGAAATGTTCGCGGAGTTATTCCCCAATCGGCAACGTCCCTCACACAGGGTAATGCTGGCTGCTACGCAGAGACTGCGCGATCATCGGCAGTTCGACGTTCCCCAGCATGCTGAAGGTCGCGGCAACGAAGGCCTGCCTGTCGCTTGCCTGTCCTGGAGACGTTGCAATACGTCGTCGAGGAAATGTTGGAAGAAGTTCCCCTGGGAGTGGAACGCAACATGTACTACCAGCAGGACGGTGCACCTCCTCACTACGGTAGGCAAGTACGTGAGTACTTGAGCGACAGGTTTGGCACCCACTGGATTGGTCGCGGTGGTCCAGTGGCTTGGCCTCCGCGTTCTCCAGACCTCACGCCCCTGGACTTTTACCTGTGGGGAGACGTTAAAAGATTGGTGTACACAGACGAAATCACCAGTGTTACCCAACTACGTGCAAAAGTGATCAGTGCTTTCGACACAATAAAAACGAATGTGTTAGTGTTACGTAAGCTGAAGGAAAATCAGCAACGTCGTGCTAGACTGTGCCTGGAGTGTGACGGTGGAAACTTTGAACAATATCTCCAGGTAACATAAGTAGGTAATTTATTTATTTATTTGTACATAGACAATAATTTGTAAATACGATGTTAGCTAAATCAACTTGATTAGTGTAAATAAGTTGATTTAAATTTTTTAACTACGCCAAAAATACCTATCAGACAAAATGAATCACCTAAAATCCCTAACACATGGGTACCTACCTACTTAACTAGCACAAATTATCTTGATGTATTTCTGTCGGTCCTCAGCCCGTTAAAAAGTAGGAAGGAAAATCTTAAATCAACCAATTTAATCTACAAATAAAAACCGTCCTTGGGGCTGAATTTACCTACAGAGCGCGCCGACTGCGCTGAGTACCTACATGCCTTATTATTATTATTAGGTAGGTGCCTACCTAAATCCCGCGCACGCGCTCGCGATCGTAGTTTCACAATTGTGCAACAGGAACTGCTTACGTGCTTTGTAAGGTTTATTTATCTCCGCCTATCATTTTATTCATCAGCTGATAGGTAACTAACGACGCCAACGTGATCTTTTTTTGGCGCAGTTGTATCTACTTCCTACTATTATTATTTATCGTAATAGCCCAGTGGTTAAGGCTTTCTCCTCTCATGCATGAGGTTGCGGGTTCGCAACTGAGCAAGTACCATTGTGTTATTTTTTTAATTCATAAATATTCATAATGATGTAAGTACTTTTTAAATTTATCTAGGACACCATTGAAATCCCGTGTTTCGGTAAGCACTTAATTAAAGCCTTTGGTTCGAATTGATTTGTAGCTCTCGGACGGTCGTTAGGTACCACACGGGTCGGTACGGGTCAACGACCTTACAGCCCTGCCGTATGGTCGTTGGTACGGGTAGTCAAAAGCCAGAAAGTCAGACAATTAGTCTAACAAATGGGTATCGTGTTATCAAGTAACTGGTTTGTTGAGGTCTGATACGCAGTCGCCCTACGTGATTCACTGGCACTCCATGTAGTGAGCTGCATACAGTTAAACTGAAAGCCGACCCTAACATAGTTGGGAACAGGCTCGGCAGATTGGCCACGGCATTGTAATGAATTAATGATGCTTAAAAATGAGTTATTATGTAGCGAAATTTAAAACAATAATGTAGGTACATTGTGATTTTCAAATTCGAACTACATCTAAGGTAAAGTTATTTGCTATAAGTTGCTGTAGCTACAACAACTTGTATAGATCGCGGCACGTTGGTTGAACCTTCGATGCGCAGTAACAGATTTTCGAGTCTTAATCGAAATGCGGTATGACGAGCATCGCGGGGGCTCCCCGTAACCATAGCAACGACCTTCATTTTAGTTTAACGTACGTGCCGCGTTCGTTTCATAGAAATGTGGGCGGAGACTCGTACAGGCTGACGTCACTGGTCATCGCATTCACGCACACAGTGACATGACGCGCGATACGTCGCAATGGGTTATTCTGTTTTTTTGAAGAGGGTTATTAAAAGAGTTATTCTGAATAACAATAAAATTGAAAAATCGAAAAGAAAAGGTATTATTGATTATTGACTTGGTATCGTATTGTTATATGATTATTTACGAGTCTCATAACAACCTCCTGAAATGTTTTGCAGGTTCAAAACTGCACCTTGTATATTGGCTGAATCAGTGTGGGACTCGGAAACTTAAGTAGTACTGTGGTTTGTAGGTTTCGGTTTTGTTCGATTCAGTAAGTACATCATTGTATTTTATTTGTAACTGTATACTCGAAATCAGTGATTTAATTTTTTGGTAGTGTTGGTAATATGGCACTGAAATGAAACTAGTACAGTCGTTTCGGCTTTTTAGATTTATATTTTTATCAATTTTTTTTTTTTTAATAATAATCGTTTATTTATAAAAAGGAGCACATTTACAAAGTATCTTAAAAATTAAAATAGAACACAGTTGCTTATTGCCTGAACTAGGTTGAACCTGTGTTTCAGGCTATGAAGTGCATGAATACTTAATGTAATAAATTAACAATCTATATAAGGTAAAAGTAAATTAAAACTAGGGAATAAAAGTAAAAGTAATAAAATAGCATGTTAGTCGTTCTATTTGCAGACAACAAGTAGATCTTCTGTCTGTGCATAAGCGATGGTTAGTAAATATTTAAGTATAATTTTCTTACAGCTAAAGTAATTTAATTTATAGATACTTAGTTTCCTATTTAACCTATTGTACAGAAATGGGCCCAAGAATGTAAAAAATCTTTCTACAAAAACATGTTTTGAGGTTGCATTGGATGTGCATACTATATCATTCCGTCTTTTGTAAGTATTGTCAGCAGTGTAGGTAAGCATGGTGTGCTGTTTTAGTACTAAGTGCATAATGAAAAGTTGTCGAACAGTTAGCACGTTGCAAGATTTATATAGCAGATCTGTGGGAAAGAAAAAGGGATGGAAGTTTGCAACCTTTAAAATTGCTCTCTGTGCTCTTTCAAGAGGAAGCAGATTAGTTTTTGGTGCGCCACCCCATGATGTGATGCAGTACTGAATTATTGATTGACATAGGGCTAAATAAACTTGTGTGATTAATTTTGAGTCTGCAAATGATCGCAGTTTTTTAAAAACAAATATTAATTTGCGCACTCTTTTAACGAGACTTTCAATATGTTTTCTGAAAGATAGAGTGTCGTCCATTATTACGCCGAGGTATTTTATGTTGTTCGTTTTGAGGATAAAAGGACAATTACACATGTTGACTGAACGGTTTCCACATTGATGTGCATATAGTTGTGGGTTAGTAATGTTAAGTTGAGGCTTGCGCATGGAGAAGTGAATATATTTTGTCTTGTCAGCATTTAATGTTAGTAAATTTGTTTGACGCCAATTAGTCACAGTATCAAAACCTAGTTGTGCGATTTCGAACAGTTCGGTACTGGTCTTAGCGGTAAATATAAGCGCCGTGTCATCAGCATATGATATGATTTTCCCGTCTATAATTAATAATTATTATAACAGTGAATTGAACTTTCCTTCATACTTTTCTCAGGCTTAGGACTGACTGCATTACTAATAAGCGAATAAAGAAATTCGAATATCCGAATATCATAGATCATGCGATACGATATCGGTATAGTGTGTTGTTCTGCGACTCATCGCGCTATATTTGATATAGGTACGCGGATACCTGATATATAGATTCAGTGCCGTCCGATATATAGGTAGCTACTGGATATTGTGCCGATACATAATCAAAATCAAAAGTAATTTATTCAAACTAGGCTGAGAGTCAGCTCGTTTTGAACGTCAAAATAAAACTACATAAGACAGTCCCCCCAAAACGCCCGCTCTTCACCACTTCCTAGTGCTTTAGCTGGGAAGAAGAAGTAGCGCAACAAACTCCCCAGCAGCACAGCTGTCTGTAAGTTAGAAGAACTTGATTCAATACAATAATAGGTAATTAAAATTACGAAACACAAAAAAAAAACATTAAATTTACCATATGTCGGCTATTGTATCTATATACGATTTGTATCGCCCACTCCTAGTGGAGACAAAATTGACTCTAACGATCTCAGCGAACAACTAATGAATGACGATTCTATTCCTGTACACGTGACTGATAAGATAGCTCCCTAGCTATCTTATCAGTCACCATTACATAGTCCCCTGACTATGTAATGGTAATCGTGATTTTGATAATGATAGTAACCTAACCAGAGTCAGGTTCTACCTGTGTGCCAAATTTCATCGTTAGGGCGTGAAAATGTAACTGATAGACAGTTTTACTTCCACTTTATAATATTCGCATGCAATCCCCGCAAATCTTCCGGAATAAATGCTCTAATTAATGGTAATAAAAATTATATTAAAATCAAGTAAAGTTAAGAAAAACTAAGCACTCAGATGGAGAGACACGAAAAGTAACTTTGTTATATACTATTTATAATTTATAGATGAGCAAAGAACTTGACAATAACCGAATCATTTTCTTTATAGATGAACAAGAAAAAAGGTCTACAACTACGATCATCAAAATAGAGCTGGAACCTGAAGAAAATGTACTACCTAAGGAAGAGCGTGTAAAACAAAATCCAGGGCCAGCGCCTCGACCACGTATAAAGCCACTACTACACAAGCATCTACACAATCTGAAAATAATCCTAGAATCTACTAACGCCACGATGATACTCAAACATGGAGATAGAGGATATTTGTGCTGCTATTGTCCGGAAGGTTTCCAAGACCCCATGAATTTGAAAGTACACACTTTAACCAAACATCCAAATGTTGAAAAGTTCTATGGAAACATTACAATGAATGGACCATCTAGTTTCTTAGTCAAACTCGACATCACGAACATGAAATGCATGCTTTGCAGCGCCAATATAGACTCTCTCGAAAATCTATTCGTCCATCTGACAGAGAAACATGATAAGAATATACACACTGATATAAATAATCAAATATTTCCTTTCAAGTTCAACACGAAGCAACTGAATTGCTATCAATGTCCTAATGACGTCGTTTTCGCCACGTTCAGCTCATTACACGAACATATGCACAAGCACTACCGGTACTTCATTTGTAACGAGTGTGATGCTGGATTTGTCAATAATAAATCTTTAATCAGACATAGCTCTACTCACACGAAAAGAATCTTTGTCTGCCGATATTGTCCCTTTAAATTCGACAGCGAGGTCCAGAGGAGAAACCATGAGATACGCAGCCATACTCACACTGGTGAATTAGAAGAAGGGTTTAAAGAATACATTGCGAATGAATTGCCTCCGTCTACGGTCCATGGCGTTGCCACCCGGGAATTTAATTGCACCGAGTGTGACAGAAGCTTTATTAACCTCAGTTGCCTTAACGTACACGTTAGACGCTTCCATCTGATGGAGAAACGTAACAAATGTTCGGAGTGCAATAGAGGATTTTTCAGGAATGGCGACCTAAAGAAACACATGTTGATTCATACAGGAACTAAAGATTTTAAATGTGAAATCTGTTTGAAGACTTTTGCTAAGAAATTCACTCTAACTCAGCATATGAGGATTCATGACGATGATCGGCGCTTTACATGTAAAATATGTGGTAAGGCGTTTGTACAGAAACCTAGCTTGGCCTGGCATATGAGGGCAAAGCACGCAGATCCTTTTTTCACAAGCTATGACACTGAATAATATGTTTCTTGTTTGCATCTGTAAATAAAGAACATAATAATTTAGTAAAGCACGTTAGGTACACGTTTCTCTGATTTCTGCTCGAATGTAAGTCGTCGTAAACTCTCATAATAATTTAAGAACATCTTTACTTAAAGTGAACCTAGTCCACATTTTTTGCATACAAACTTCGGGAGTGTTTTACTCCACTGTCTGACATGGCACTTCCAAAGTAAAATATTGTAACGTTATGTCTCATTATTAATATTGTCTGTACGGAAACAGAAAATAAAAACCCATTAATAAGTTAGGAGCCAACAAAGCTTCGTTTTTCTTGCTAATTTTACTTAACTTTGAGCGTGTTTAAGTAATAAAAGAAGTGTAAAATCTCCAAAACCAAGTCGGTACCGACAAAGTTCAATTATCGAAAAGTTCAATAAACTTTATTGGTCATTGATTTATGTATTGGCTTTTTTATAAAACCCAATCTTCCAAAGGACTTTTCTTAATTTTTTCGCGATTTTTTTACTATAAATGATCCTGCATCTCACTCAATAACGTTGTGCGTGTAGACTAGCGTCTAACTGCTCATCACTGATACTATCTCTGTCGGACACGACGCCTGGTGAGACAGCGTGATTTTTAGCCAGGCCCACCAGTGAGTTCGAACCCGCGACTAGGTTCTCCTTAAAGCTTAATGTCGTTCCAGTATTTGTGGAAGTGGGAGTATATTTTGAATGATGATGTTTAGTTGATAGTGATATTTATTTATTTTCTAACTTACATCTATCACTATAGGGTTGTAGGTACCTAATTCGAAGAAGAATATTATGGAAAGAAGAGGTTAAATTACTTTACTAGTACCTTATAGCTACTAATGTTATGATTTTGTTGTGCTTAGAAAAGTCATGTTAATTTAGATATAGATATCTTGTAGAGGTAGGTAATTAGCATATATTCTTTTATTTATTACTAGTGGATTCGCCCGTGTGTAGGTCAAATAGTCCCACGGGAACGTATATATCTACTGTCAGTATAAAAATCAACCAAATTCGATCAGCCGTTGTTGCGCAATTGAATAGCAAATATACAAACTTACACATTGACAATATTCGTTGGATAAAATAATGATCACGAATATTGTATCCTGAATTGAATAAAAAAAAATATTGAATTTTGGAATCCTGGGGCCATGTCTCTGTATAAAATTTGGGGTCTATGGCCCGAAGTATTTCCCCCAAATCAAATCAAATCAAATGTTTATTTGCAAGAAATACATTGTTGGTGAAGGTGAGATATTATAACCTAAGCGTAATTGTATTCTGCCTGCAAGCAAGCGTGCAAATTTTAACTAAGTTTACATTAATATAATTATTACAATTTATATTTCTATTGAATTTTTAAAATTGATATTGTTTATAATCATTTTATTACACTAACTTTAAATTTGTATGTTCCATATAATCAGTGATAGGAATAGGTAGTGCCTATTAGCCTAAACTTCGAAGAACAGAGACAAGAAACGGAGACTTCCTTAGGACTAAATTTAAAAAAGTATAGCTCCCATGGGATACAAAAACAATAGAAAAAAAAATTCAGAAAATTTTATGGTTGTAACGACTGTGTATGTTATTATTTTATTATGATATATGTAGTCGCAAACTTTAGGTAAATATAGACGAATTACTTATTCCAAATAACATTTTTTTTTAATGTATTTATGTGTTGTCTCGAAATTTCGGGACAGATGTCTCGGAAAAAATTTAGTCCTAAGGAAGTCTCCGTTTCTTGTCTCTGTTCTTCGAAGTTTAGGCAAATAGGCACTACCTATTCCTATCACTGCATATAATCCTTAATGCTACAAAAACAACACTTTAGAAGCCATTTTGTCAATTTTGTCTTAAACACATAACCCTGTAATAATTTTAAGTCATTTGGTAACTTATTATAAACTAAAACACACATATTATACACATTTTTCTTATACATATCTTTATGACAGGGTGGTTGGTACAATAGGTTGCGAAACTTAGCTCTTTTTTGTCTAGTTAGGATTTCACAATAAGTATTCCCATATTGAAATTGTTGTTCAAAACCCTTATGTTTTTTTACATAAAGAGTTTTCTCTGACCCGGCCCATCACGAAGCCACTGTATGCATTTTGAACATCAAACATAATTATTTAATTAGTTTGTGTAAAAATTATTCCTGGGAGTGGGCAACGTAATATAAAGCACGCAACACGTTGTGCTTCAAAATCTAAAGTCATTTATTCAAACTAGACTGAGAGTTAGTACTTACTTTTTGAACATCAAAATGACATAAGACATTGCCTCAAAACGCATAAGCTTATGCGTGTATTCAGCGGAACAGGGCCCGTGGGAGTATTAAAAGTTTGTTTATAACTTAGGTACACTTAAAACTGGTTTTTCCGAAAAAAAATCTGTAAAATTCGACCTTAAATATTTCCGTAACCAGAGAGTTCCCAAGTAAGTTCCAGTACAAAAAAAGTCATAATAACGGTAAAAATATAGACCCGTTTTATTTTACCTACACGTACAATAAGACTTGATAATTATTTTAAATAAGGAGGAATGAGTTTACTTTCGATTGTAACATGTTGTGTTTCAATGCAAAACATAATACACACCTTATACAGTGTAAATTCTTAACCAGTACGGAAACTCTAACTATGATTCAGCATATCATTCTAGACCCCCCAGCGCAGATTTTTTTTGTCGGTTATACAAAAAAAAATCTGCTGTTCCATACATTTTGACCGCGTAGGTATTGCACTTTTCTATGAAACAGCATGTATAACCCGCGCAATTTTTTTACGCTAGGTAGGGGCTCTAGAATCTAGAATGATATATGCTGAATTCATGGTTACAGTTTGCGCGCTGCTTAAAAACTTATCCTGTACATACTTTCTTATATATTACCTTATAATATATAAATATATACGTAGCTTGTAAGAGATAAACCTATTATAACTTAAGTTTATTATCTCATTAGGAATTTAAGTACTATTACTACTTACATAATCTGTGTGTCCGCATGGATTGAGGAGCCATGTCTCATACTTAAACACGGGAACTACCAATATTTAGTAGTAAACGAGTCGAATTTTTAGGCCCGATCCTGGAATTTGTAGTAAAACCCTTTCAAAGTTACAGGTAGTTTAAGGTGGCTCCTCAATTTAGACGTCTGGGTTGAGGAGCCACATTAGAACTCGAAAACTAGCCGATGGATATTTCTGAAAATTTGGTAGGAATTAGTACTGTTTATGCGTAATCTGTACAAAAAAAAATGAGTTTAGCATGGCTGAATTTGAAATAGCTACAAAGACAAAGCTTTGATTTATTTATTGGCATAATTAAACTTCGATTTGATCAACTACTTAAGTAGCTACGTGCATTTGTTTTTATAGACCGTCAGGTTTGAGGAGCCACATAAAACGTCCTGTAACTTTGAAAGGGTATTTCTACAAATTCCAGGATCGGGCCTACAAATTCGGGTCATATAGGTACTACTAAATATTGGTAGTAGTCGCGTTTAAATAAGAGACATGGCTTCTCAATCCATACAGACACTAGTCTGTACTCCAGAGACGTGACTTAAATTTAATCAATCAATCACTTTAGCGTTAACTATAAAGGTCAGTGATAAATATAACAGATTTAATCGATTTTATGCTGGTCAATGAGGAAGGTTGGGCAAAGATAATTGTAGATGGCGTGACCATAGCTTGGTCTCTACAGCCTACAATATTTTGACGGCACGGTTGTTGCAGTGGTTAAGCGATTGACTGCTGCACTGCGTGTCGCGGGTTCGATTCCCGCACGGAAAAATATTTGTATGACCTACAAGTAGTTGTTCCGAGTCTGGCTGTTTGTGTATGTGAGTTTATATGTTTGTAAACGCACCCACAATACGGAGAAATTCCTAGTTAGGGGCAACGTTTAAAGAAAACCGGCCAAGTGCGAATCGGACTCGCGCATGTAGGGCTCCGTACCATTATCTATAAAAACGGCAAAAAAAAACACGTTTGTTGTATGAGAGCCCCCTTAAATATTAGTTTTATTTTAATTTAATTATTTATTTTTAAAGTGAATATATAAGTAACTAAATATTCTGTGAATATTTCAAGCGTCTACCTGTTGCCGTTATTAATATCGAGCAAAAACGAGAAAAAAAGTCACGTTTGTTGTATGGGAGCCCCCTTAAATATTTATTTTATTCTGTTTTTTAGTATTTGTTGATAAAGCGGCAACTGAAATACATCATCTGTGAAAATTTCAACTGTCTAACTATCACGGTTCATGAGATACAGCCTGGTGACAGACGGACTGCGGAGTCTTAGTATTAGGGTCCCGTTTTACCCTTTGGGTACGGAACCCTAAAAGTGACATTTACATTTCGTCCATTCATTCCATTTTGTGAACATTCATGAGTTGGGTTTCATTACATGTTTTCGTTATTTTCGGTGCTTTCAATATTTTCAATCAAGACGTATTTGACGTGGAAAGTATCAGAATTTATAACCTTAAATATTTCGTCATTCCTCTTCATAAGACATAACCTCAAACAATATTTAATAAAATTTAAAAATAACTATCTTTACCCCCACAATCTTCTAATATCTGTGAAAATAGTGGACTCCAATTTCGGAGTAGGTATTTAGGAACACAACAACGCGTCGTTTACGCAAAAAAAATAAAAGCACGTCTTACATTTGTAGGTTGTTTTGAGAACTTAGCCACAACTTCGCTATTTTGACAGTTGCCTTCCCCATTCAAGCTACTCATTGATTGGTATTTTTAAGTGACATCTCTGAATTCCAAAAATACTTAAGATTAATTAAAGTTAAGGTACCATTTTTCGGCATTTTACGATACTGTTATTTTACATAGTGCTGACATGTCAGATGTATGAATGAAGATGTATCATAACCAGAGATCGGATATTCGGATGCATATTTACCTAAAGATATTTTTTAGCTATTAAAGTATGGAAGCGGCTTTATAAATTATTTGTAATATTTATTAAAAACCCCGGGATTCTTGGATTGCATAACTATTCGGATGTGTATTGATTTGAAATTAATGTTTAACCCGATACAAATGTGTGTGTACTGGAGGAGGGGTGGTTTGTATTAGTTAAAACAAAAAATAAACAAATTACTTACCTAAATTAAGACTTTTTCGATACAAAAGCGCATTCCATGTTTATAATCATAACTGACTCGGTGGATTTAATTGCAACTAGCGTAATTTGAAAAAGATCTGTATTTTTTTGTTAAGGCCCTGGTAACTTTAAATATTATCGTTATGAGCGATAATAGTTCTTATTGCAATCCGATACGGGTTAAAATCTGTTGTAATAAATTCGAATAATAAATGAGCAAGCATTTTCAGAAAAATGCAAATAAAATCGTATAAAATTAGATATTAAACATTTAATAATAAATAGTCTATCACTGGATGCAGTTTGGCATTTGGAATTTTATGGTATTATTTTAATTATAATTATAATTGTTATTGAAGGGATAAACTGGTTTTAAAGATAATTAAGAGGTGACTCTGACGATTTTTTGATGCATTAAAGTATGTTTAATTATGTTTTGAGTTCCATCACTCTGTGCAAAAAAGACTTGAAAATATCATAACTATATTTTTTTGCATTCAAAATTATTTACGGTTAAAGAGATACACTGGTTTAAAAAACCACCTTTTTGAGCGTTTTCAAGAAATCATCGCCTTAACCACCTGTGGTGCCGACACCGGGCCGCATGAGGTTGTGAGACTGTGTATAAACACACACACATACGCATGTGTATGAGTGTGTGTATGTGAAGTGACTGAAAACCTCATAAAAGTCATAAAAATTGGCATGAAATAAAGCATTACATTTTACTTGATAAAAGCTTTAGACAAGCGCGGGGCGATGGGGGTATGAACAAAAGGCTATTTGAGACAATGAAAAATAATTAAATATTTAATTATTGATTTTAAAAGCAATTTTCATTCAAACATTAAAAAAAAAACTTAAATAAATATTTTTATCAAAAACCCAAACCAAATTTTATTTGTTTTGAGGTCGGAACGATATGATTGGTTTAATTTACTGTGACGTCACACGTCTTTATACATCCATCTTCCATCCAATTATTGCTTGCCAAGTGCCATGATATACCTCCCTACAATTATGTGACGTCACTCGGCTGACTCGACGCCATATTGCTGTAGCAAGCGTTATGTTAGCTTAAATAATCAGTGTATTTTGTAATGCTTTTTCAACGAAATACTTAAAATACTACCATAGGATTTGTACGTTACTCATACACCACTAAAAAAAAATCAGACAGTTTTTAGAAACTATTCAAATAGCCTATTCAACACAAACTATGGTATTGTTTCCAAATAATCACAAAATTAAATTTAATGTTGTTAAATACTTACTAAAACGAAAAAGAAAGTCCCACAGATATAATGGTAATTATTAGTAATTATTTTAATAAACGTAATGTAAGTAGTGTAGAACACGTGGTTTCAATTAATATAATATAATCATCACCTTGTAGGTATTATTTAAGTTACTATGTATGTGTGAAGCGAATATAAACTTGTAATTGTTTTAAATAGAGTAGGTAGTATGATTCTGTTTAATGTGTGCGAAATAAATAAGTAAATTAAAAACGTTGTTTCATTTCAATATCCTTGTTTAAAATGACGGTAATGTGATGATAGGTTGTCAAAATGTACCTACTTACTTACCTATTAATAAATGTAACAACATCACGCCATCCATAACTTACGTCACACAAATTTAATGGATTTTTGCCCCCCCCCTCGTCCTTGTCATAGGAGGTCACACTTGTGAAAACCCCTTCCCCCTTATGTGACGTGTGCTTGTATTATTTGAAGTACATAATTAAATTAAAACAGCAGCAGTTTCACCATTTTTTTTTTCATTTGATTTAAAACAGCACTCGCCGACGATTTAAACGTACTTTTAAGCCTTATAAATATAGATCCAGCTAGTAATATTTTGAAGTTTTTGGTTTACATTAAAATTTCGAGTTTTATTATTTTATATTTTAACATGTGACGTCACAAAACTTTTGACCCACCCTGTCCATTGTCACACAATGTCACATTTTGTTGGCCCCCCCCCTCCCTTAACGTGTGACGTAATTTATGGATGGCCAAAGGGTAAAAGAGGTGTACCTATAGTAAGCCCATATTTCTCCAGTTATGTTTCAGCCCCATGTAATAGGGGGCAATCCTATTGCCATCAATTGGGCGCAAATCCAGACTCCTGGCTGATACTGAGAACTACTAAATAGAATAACCCAATAACAGGTTGCCCAACCTGGGAATCAAAAGCAGGACCACTTATAATCAGATCTCCAGAACAGATCAGATCACCAGACCAGAGGTCTCTCAGATCTTCTTGTTATTCAGAATAAACATTTAGGTAACACTTACTTTGTTCGTGGTTTCGATTCAAAAAATAAAAATATTTTATTTCACATAAACCTGCATGGGCACTTATGAAACGTCAGAAGCTAGGTGCACGGTTCCAATTTGTCGCTTCCTATGGAGAAGAGCCGGCAAGAAACTCCACGGTTACTCTTTTAAAAATAATTGGCTTGTACAACGTTTTCAAATTACAGTGATAGGTAATAGGTATGGGAGGACAGTGCAGGCCTGTCAATAAGTACCAGGTACTTAGATGAATGAAAATACAGAATAGAAAAACGTCTACAAATCTAGTCTCTAAGGCCTACAACGTTCTCTCATTCACAATATGTAAAAGAATCTACATTTATAAAATGAACCTATTTGAACCAAGTGACATGATTTCCATGACAATCACTAATAATAAATACCTAGTCGAAATTAAAATTGATGTATAATGTCAAATAATGACGAGAATATGTCAGACATTGCAAAAAATAAAAAGAATAAAAATGAACATTGTAATTTGGGAGCAGTTAATAGACTTTTGCTGTTAATGAGGTATCAGGGAAGCCATTTACTTGAAATCAAAAGTACATAATCTAACGAATCGTGAACTATCCAATATCAATTAAATACTTTATTAGGAAGATCCATATACGCAGGACGGGCAAATACAATTGTATGTTCAAAAACATTATCATCATAGATCTCCTAGTTTACCCGGATGCAGGTAAATATTTTTTGTAAAGAGCAACTGTCTGTCTGACCTTCTCGACACAACGAAACCACTGGGTAACACAACAGCCCTAGACAAAACTGCAGGGTTGTTGCCTTATCACCAGTGATCGGAATAGGCTGACTATATTTGCCTAAACTTCGGAGAACAGAGACAGAAAGTGGAGACTTCCTTACGACTATATTTTTTTCCCGGGTTTCGGGAAACATCTTCAGTAAGTTGAAAATAAGCTTTATTTAAGATGTGTAAAAGCTATTTTTAACTATTTTTAGTTAGATTATTTATTTAGGGATTTTACGTGAACATCCCGAAAATTTGGTAATTGCAAGTTTAGTTAAAAATAGCCTTTACATATCTTAAATAAAGCTTATTTTCAACTTACTGAAGATTTATCCCGAATCCCGGGAAAAAAATATAGTCGTAAGGAAGTCTCCTCTTTCTGTCTCTGTTCTCCGAAGTTTAGGCAAATATAGTCAGCCTATTCCGATTACTGCTTATCACATATATTTAAAATGACCGTTAACCGCAAATCCTTTCATTTTGACAGTTCAGCCACGTCCATTGCGTTATATACGTTGTTGAACTGACGATAGTTTCAAACCCATGAAGTAATTGATTGTGGCTTCAAACCCCTCGGATTATAATTGAAAGTGTGTAGCACAAGTAGGGTGCTGGTGGTTAGACTTGCGAACTTATGTACCCGTAACGACTGTCAAACACCCACGAATATCAGCCGGGCACATGATAAGCCACAATATCTATCATGATTACTTTCAGTATTTTACCTTGCAATATAAATTTAACCAAATAACCGAACACTTATATACCTAATTTATCATCCTAATGATTTATCCTTTTCTTTGTAGGTGAACCAAACACTGTTGTGAAAAAAGAAACGAACGACAAAGAACTTACGGAAAATAAAGATGAAAAAAAAGTTACAATAGCATCAAGAACGGAATTGTCAAAACATCGAAAAAACATTAAAGAAGTTCTTCTTAATTCTAACGCAACGCCGACGAGACGGTACGGAGGGATTGGATACACGTGCTGCTACTGTCCAGACGAGTTCGAACACCCTGCAGATCTTAAAAAACATACACTAGAGCAACATAATAATATCTCAGAAGCAAACTTTATGAAGAACATGAACATGTCCGAATATATCGTCAAGTTAGACATAACTGCATTGAAATGCAAGCTTTGCGACGTTAATATGGATACTCTAGATCGCTTAATAGATCATCTTCAAAAAGAACATGAGAAAAAAATTGACATGGACCATATAAACCATATCTTCCCTTTTAAATTCGACAACGATTTACTGATCTGCAGTATTTGCTCGAACACTTTTAATAAGTTTCGGACCCTCGTGAAACATATGCATATTCATTACAGGAACTACATATGCACCGTTTGCGACACCGGATTCGCGAATCGAAATTCACTAACTCAACATTTAGTGAATCACAAAACAGGGGCATATGTTTGTGATTACTGTCCAAAATTCTACCCTACTCTAGTCAAAAAACGAATGCACGAAAGAACATCCCACACACATGTCCATGCTACTTATAAATGCGGTTATTGTAAGGAATCTTTCAAAGATCATGGTAAAAAAGAAGCTCATGTCACTTCTATACATGGTAAGGTATCAATGAAAACTGTATGTCAAGCTTGCAACAGAGAATTTCCTAGTAGTAAAAAACTAAACACACACATCAAAAGAGACCATCTTATGGAGAGGCCACACAAATGTACGGAATGTGACATGGCGTTTTTTTCCACGACAGGGCTAAAAAGTCATATGGTCAAGCATACAGGGTTGAAAGAATTTCAGTGCTCAGTATGTCTGAAGAAATATGGACGGAAGAAGACACTGAATTCTCATATGCAGACACACTCTAAGGAGAAGAGGTTCAAATGTGAAAAGTGTGGGCAGAAATTCACGCAGAAAAGCTCTTGGAAAGTTCATATGAGATCCAAACATGAAGAAATTGTTTAAAATTATTATGCGAAAGCTTTTGGCCTAAATTAGTAATTATAAGTCCTCTAGCAAAGTGTTAATTGATTTGCTTATTCATATTTTGTGATTTAATAAATACTTAAGTAACATTATTTCAAGAACTTGAGTTTTATTTGATTATTGAAGCTGATAACATGCATGCATGCTTCCTGATTCTTTTAAGTCTCTTTTAAGTGATTAGAAGTGTTTCCCTAATAATATTATTAATACATAGGTATGAGTACTGATGATAAACAAAAGGTAAATGAACGGTTTTATTCTTGTCTTGTCTTTATTCTGTCGAGCACAAAATTATTCACTGAAAGTCACTTATCCTTTCAAATATTTTTTTCGGCTGTATCGGGGTCGGCTTCCGGTATAAACGGATGCAGCTGGATACCAGTATTTTATATGGAGTGAAACAACCCAGTAACTGGGTAATACACCACCCTTTGGTAAGACTGGTTTTGAAAATTTGGGCTTCTGACTACCCCTTAGCTGTCGTTCTTTAATCACTTGAAGTCCAAACAGGGCCAGAGAGAAATTACAATAATCACGGAGGGACAATGTGACGATCACGCGTAATTTTTTGTGTGACTTGTAAAATATGGTTTACCATAATTGAATTGAATTCTTAAACATATTATAGTAAGTGCAATGAAAAACTATATAATCACAGACATGCATAATATAATACCTCTGACAAATTGCAAAGCAGTTTTTTGACAGACGTAGCTCCTTGATTAGTACTTATTAATACCTATTGAAACTAAACAGTTTGCGATATAGTGAATCCATCAAATAAATTCTTACTTTTCTTTATAGGTAAACCTCAAGCAGATAAAGTTGCAGTCGCGATTAAATTAGGAGGCAAACAACCAGCTGCAGTCAAGAAAGGAAAAATTACACAGTTGAAAGTTGCAGGAATTATTGAGGAAACCTCTAAAGCAGGAAGATCATCCTGCACATCTCCTAAAGTGTCTAAAGGGTATACTGCTGAAATTAACAAGCATAGAACAAATACTTTAGAAATTATGCGTTGGTCTAACGCTACACCAATTAAAAATTGGACAGATATGGGTTACATGTGCTGCCACTGTGAAGACCAATACTTAGAGCCGTCAGATCTCAAGACACACACCCTACAAGCCCATGAGGACGTTACCAAAGCTAACTTCATAAAAAGCATGAGCATGTACAATTACGTCATCAAATTAGACATCACTGATTTGCAGTGCAAAATATGTAATAAAGGTATCGACACTACTGAAGAATTAATGGATCACTTGAAGAATGAACACAAGAAAATTATACATACAGACATCAATAATCACATAGTCCCTTTCAAGTTTACCACAAAATCTCTCGAATGTTTCATTTGCAAGAATGTTTTCGACAAATTTAAATTGTTAGGGATACATATGAATACACACTATAGAAACTATATATGTGATATTTGCGATGCTGGGTACGTTAACTACTGTAGGCTTAAGCTGCATAAATCCATCCACAAAACTGAACATTTGACCTGTTCATATTGCTCTATGAAGTTCGAAACATTGGCTAAGAGAAACCTGCATGTGAAGAATAAGCATGCCAATATTATCCGTCACAAATGTGGCTACTGTCAGGAAAGATTCAACGATTATAGGAAGAAGGAAGCCCATCTGATAGCTGTACATGGACTGAAAAAGCAGACGTCGAAATGCCTAGCGTGTGATAAAGAATTTGATCACCGGAAAAAGTTAGCCGTGCACGTTAAGAGACACCATTTGATGGTAAGACCACATGCTTGCGGAGTGTGTGAGAAGACATTTTTCACTCCAACTGAGCTGCGAAATCATATGAGCAAGCATTCAGGAGAGAAGCCTTATCAGTGCACAATTTGTTTAAAGTCTTATGGACAGTCGAGGATCTTAAAGGAACATATGAGGATTCATAACGACGATAGGCGTTTTAAATGCGAACATTGTGGACAGGCTTTCGTTCAGAAATCCACCTGGAGAAGTCATATGAAATCTAAGCATGGGGAGATTGTTTGAATTTATCTGTATTTGTGCTAATAAAGAGCTTAAAACGTGCTTCTTGTTTTCCTTGCTAATGGCAGACAAACTGATAATTATACTCTTTTTTTAAAGTGACTCCTTTTTTTTTATTTAGTGAAGTGACTTTGGATTGAAGTGGGCTGTTGTAGATCTATACAGTTTTTTTTTCCGGTATTTGTATGTTACAGTTTATAAAGAAAACTTATTAAGGTAGTGATGGAACATTATGTAGACTTAGAATGTGGAATTTATCATGAATAATTAATAAAGCAGCACATGCTGTGTAAAAGCTTAAAATAGAGCAATCGTATAATACAATAATGTAAAATTTCTCTTTGTAGGTCACGGACGGGGAACTAGGATAATCAAAATAGAAAAACCGATAAAATCAACCGTTGAATTGAAGTTCATCTCAAAAACAACAGCGAGAGAGCCAAATGCCATCCATAAAGGCTCAATATCAGAAACTGTGAAGAACAAAATGAATCTAAAAAATATATTGCTAAACTCTAACGCCAACCCAATAAGATGTAAGGATGGTCATGGATATGGTTGTTCGTTCTGTCCAAAACAGTTTCTGGAGCCGACTGCTCTCAAAAAGCACTTTCTGGAAGAACATAACAATGACAAACTGATAAAGTACATGGCCCCTAAGCTATTTGATCATGTCATCAAGCTAGATATAACGTACTTGAATTGTGCTCTTTGTGACAAAGACGTCAAACATTTAAACGACCTTGTAGCACATCTGAAGGACGAACACAAAAAGACGATGTATCTAGACGCTAAAAGTCAAATCGTCCCGTTCAGATTCGACTCGCCTGAACTGAAATGTGCCATATGCTCCGCAGAATTCAGCTCATTCAAACTTTTACAAGAACATATGAATTCACATTTCGGTAATTATATTTGTGAAATATGTGGAGCAGGGTTTGTGACTGACAGACTCCTAGCAAACCACGTCAAACGGCATGATAACGGAGAGTATAAATGTGATCAATGCGATAAAACTTTTACAAACCAGATTAAAATACGCGAGCACATACAACGAACACATCTAGGTCAGAGCAAGAGAAACAAATGCAATTACTGCGCGGAAAGATTCGTTGATTACTGGAAAAAGATGGATCATATGGTGCAGGTGCATGGAATGCCCCCTGTCGTCCTTAAATGTTCTGCTTGTGAACGAACATTTAGCAACCAAAGGTCCTTGTCACAGCACACGAAGAAAGATCACCTTTTGGAGAGAAGGCACAAGTGTGGCGAATGTGACATGAGATTCTTTGGGAAAAGTGGATTGCAGAGACACATGGCCAAGCACACAGGGCTTAGGCAGTTCAGATGTGAAGTATGCTTAAAGGCTTATGGAAGGAAGAATACGCTAAGAGAGCATATGAGGATTCATGCGAATGACAGAAGATTCTCTTGCACTCACTGTGGCCAAGCATTCGTTCAGAAATGTAGCTGGCGGAGTCACATGCGTTCTAAACATGGAGAAGCAGTGTGACAACAGTCTTAATATAGATTTTACGTATATCATTGTTATATTATATTAATTTTAAGTGAGTATATCTCTAATTTCCCACGGTTCAGCTTAGCTTTTTATAAGCAATGGAAACTGAACATCCTTCGCGCTATTTCGTCAAAACACAGCAATATTACCTGCGATTTCATTAAAAAATTGAAAGTTACTTTTTATTTCTTAAAGAAGACGTTCCGTTCTCATATGATCTTTCAACGTACATTTTCATGACTTGTCTAGATTTTAGTAGTTCTACCAACAACTACTGAATGAATTGATAGCATTTATTTGTTCATAGGTAAACCACGGAACGCACCATTAAAGGAAGATAATTTAACTACAGGGGATCCTATAACGGAAACGCAATCAAACCCTGAAAAAACACGCAAAGAAACAACGAGAAGATCTGATGATCTAAAAACGATACTTCTACATTCTAATGCAAGTTTAATCAGGAATAAAGATAGCGATGGTTACTGCTGTAATTTCTGCCCAAAGAAATTTGAAGACCCGAAGCACTTAAAGGCACATTCTTTAGAAGAACATTCCGACCTACATGCTTTACGAATGCCGAAATCTTTTGAATACCTTATAAAAGTTGACATAACTGATTTGAAATGCAAAATTTGCCAGAAGAACCTTTCAAAATTGGAGGAGTTGACCGCACATTTAAAAACTGACCATAGCAAAAAGATCACTACAGACATGAGCGAAATTATTCCTTTCAAATTCGACACTGAAGAATTCCATTGCGCTGTCTGTGGAGCGGAATACTCGACGTTTAAAATATTGCAAGAACACATGCATTATCACTTCAGGAACCATATTTGTGAAATCTGCAATGCAGGCTTTATCACACGACGTTTACTAATCTGTCATAAAAGAAGGCACGCGAAAGGAGAATTTAAATGCAGTCAGTGTGATAAAACATTCATTTGTGATCAAAAGAGAAGGGACCACGAACAGAGAATGCACTTAGGACTTAAAAAGAGAAACAAATGCAAAGTTTGTGATGAAAAGTTCGAAGACTATTGGACGAAAATGCATCACATGGTCCAGAAACATGGAGCTCCTCCGATATCTTTAAAGTGTACTGCTTGTGAACGAATATTTACCAATAGGAGATCTTTAGCACGACACGTGAAAAAAGATCACCTGATGGAAAGACAGCATGTCTGTACTATCTGCGATATGCAGTTTTTCTTGAAACATCTCTTAGTAGAACATATGAGGGTACATACAGGGATTAAGAAGTTTCAATGTCATGTATGCACGAAGCTCTATGCGACTAAAAAGTCGTTGCGACAGCATCTGCGATCGCACGCTGACGATCGTCGATTTGCTTGCACTGTGTGTAATCTAGCATTTGTACAGAAACGTACGTTGAAAAATCATATGAAAACGAAGCATGGGGACTAGGTTTTAATGAAGAGTTATATTTTTACTGTTATAAATAGCTAAAATTGTTTGTACTACATGGATCTATTGGCGCATGGCAAAATCTGTATTGACGCCGCCATCTTGTTTATTCAAAACAATTTCACAAATAATATTACCAACAGCGCCTTCCGTCATGGTGTCAATGTCATTAAATTGTCAAAATATGATCCTTGTAGACTGTTTGTTGTTTATAAGCATTAAAAATAAATGAATAATTGTGCTTATGGTTTTTTTTTACCGATTTCAAAAAGAAGGAGGTTATTAATTCGACGTTTTTTTTTAAATATATGTTCGGGCATAACTCCGTCATATATAGACGCATTTGAAAATTCTTTTTTTTGTTCGAAAGTGGTTTATTCCGAAATGGTCCCATTTAAATTTCATATAGATCTAATGATGCGTTTCGGAGACAGACAACGGAACTCTTCAGAAAAAGACAGCAAATCAACCGCGATTGCTGCTATCGCATAAAGATGCATTGTTTTGACCCCAAGGATGATGAAATTTCGAATTGGTGTGAGGTAGGTACTATAGCTAAAAAGTGAAAAATTAAAACTTTCTCCAAAAAAATAATAGTTTAAAAAATTAAAAAACACGCTTTAAAAACCAAACTAAAAAAGGAGAAAATAATTTAATTCAATTAAAAAGCGTGGGGTGCTTTTTGAGGTATTTTTATAATCAATTAATGTCAAGCACCCTACGCTTTTTAATTGAACTAAATTATTTTCTCCTTTTTTAGTTTGGTTTTTAAAGCGTGTTTTTTAGTTTTTAAACTATTATTTATTTTCTATTTTTTAGTTCTGCTAACTACAAAAACGTGTTTTTTTTTAATTATTGAATTGTCATCGGTCCTCGACAAGTTTACAAAGTTTCAATGAAATCTGACCGTTTAAAGTGGGTCAAAATAGCGTTCAAAGGAGTCTGTTACAAACAAACATACAAGTGAAGCTAATATAAAGCGTGTAAAAAGAGCTGACTCTCAGCCAGGTTTGACTTTTGATTCCATATTTATTTTAACAGTTGAGCTACAAATTAAATTGCAAAAAAATCCTCTGGCATTGTCTCGTTGTTAGAATGATAAATAATCAACATGTTCTGATACACAAAACAAAATAGGCATTGGATTAACTGTGTTGGCGTTGTAAGTTGATAATGCTACACACGTTCGGTACACTAATTGCGTAACACATTATCAATCAGAATTTGAATAATTTTGGAAGATATTGCTAATCAATGGATTAGCAATATCCTTCACAAATGCTTCACAATTGTTCGAAAGGAAAGGAAATGGAGTGGGTTACATACAAACAAACAAACCAACAAACAAACAAACATACAAGTGAAGCTAATATAAAGCGTATAAAAAAACTGCTGACTTCCGAAAAGTATTTTTTTTCGCTACTGATTATTCACATTATAATTATGAAACTCATAATCATACGCATAGTCAGGCTATAAAGTTCCCTCTTCCGGGTCATAGCTACCTCTCGGCGAGAGGGAGTGGGCCGTAATTCACCACACGGGCCCAGTGCAGGTCGATAGAAGTCACATGTCTTTGAATTTCTGGTTCTTAGACAGTTTCCTCACAATGTTTTCCTTAACCGTTTCGAGAGCGAAGTAATAAGATGATGACATCATTTACATAAACTGATGCGCCTGTCTGGGTTTTAACCTGCGACCTACAGCTTAAAAGTCGTAGCCGTTACCACTGTTAATTTACAGTCAGTGATTATTACTTTAACTCACACACTGACTTATTACTTGTTAATGTGAGCACCATGTATCTATCATGGAATTAATTTATATGTATTGGTTCAATTTAATTCTTTTTACCTATTTTGGTATGGTAATTTTATTCTGGGTGCATCGTTTTCACACATAATTATATCTGTGGCCTGGTGCTGATGGGGCCAAAGTACGTTATTATAGGCTTAAGAACACTGCAGCCCTTTTCTCCCACATTTGTTTTTACTAAATGGTATGAAAGCGCACACTACATTGGCCTTCTTTTACATAGTAACTTTTGAAAGATTGTCGATAAACTAACTCCCTTTTAGAACATAAAAATATCATACTTTTTCAGTAATCATCAATCTTAATGGTATTATTCAGACCATCTAACTGAAGGACTTTTTCTATGGGACCAACAACATTATCGCAAAAAAAATGTCTGCCATCCCATACATTTGGTTCGCGTAGGTATTGAAGTTTTGTATAGGACAGTTTAGAGTTGCACTGGGCTCACGTGGTAGATCACAGCCCACTCCTCTTGAAGAAAGGATGCCTGTGCAACCTAAACTAAATAAAAAACAATATACAAACATTAAAAAGTACAATAAAATATAGTAAGTCCTGTACGAGGCCAAAAGGTTCATATTTAGAAAGCAGAGTTGATGAATGAGAGATCATGCACATTTCTACAAACCTAATCGGCATAAAACTCACGGCTTTGTCAAATGGGCCGAAACAACATGACGCCACATAACGTGCTACGAATTACGATCGTTACATATTTTGCTTCAACCACGTTCATAAATTTCGAAGGACATCATAATTTACCTACCTGTACCATTCGACATAATCTACTTATAATACCTAGCTCATTATTTTCTTGTAAATTTTGACGTTCTGATGTGGATTTAAATGAAATAAACAATTCGCCTTTGACGAATTGATAAATCTTTACCTTAATTTGTTTGAATTACTTTTAAATGTGTACTATCTTCAGCTGCATGCGGTTAGCCTGGAAACCTACCTATGCATGAATAAAATTAACAATTATATGAATTAAAAAATATCGGACCATTGGAACTCATTAACAACTCAACAATACTAACTTCAAGTAGGTTCAAATACTAAAAACTTTTATTACAATTCTTAACCTCTAAAACATAATATCTACTCGTTATTTCCAGGTCTTCGCTCCGGCACTATTCGCGATTCTCCAATAATCTTCGAAGATGAGGAGAAAACCATCACTTTGGATAGGAAACTCAACTTTTCAAGTTTCGTCTCCATCCGATCGGTAGGCACGAAGGCCATACCTTGGGTTCGCGAGCAGCAGAAGAAAATAGCCCAAGACAGACGATTAACGGAACTTGACTGGCAGTTCGACAATATTAAGACGGTCCTCAAATGCTCCAACGCTTCGCCCGTCCGTTGTCGAGTAGGCACGAGGTTTGCCTGCAGCTACTGCCTTGACCAATTCCAAGACCCGACAGAATTGAGAAGTCATTCTATACAAGTCCACGAGAATGATAGACCAGAATTCTTTAACGCTAGGTCTTTATCCAGACATATAGTTTATTTGGACATAAGTGGTTTGAAATGCAAGATCTGTGATCAGTGTATGGATGGATTAGATCAGCTGATGGAACATTTAAAGAGTGTTCACGATGAGCTGATTTATAAACAGATAAAGAATCAGATCATTCCGTTTAAGTACGATGGTCGGAAGCTCCTGTGCGGGGTTTGTGCAACCGACATAGGAGATTACAACGATTTCCAAGATCATATGTCTGAACATTACAGGAATTATGTTTGTGGTTTCTGTGATTCTGGTTTCGTTATTCGCAGCAAAATGCTTGAACATAAGAAAATGGTCCATTTGGTTTAAGTTTTTGGGCATTTTTAAAGAAATTTCTTGACTTTTTTAAAGAATGTTTCTTTGATAAACTAGTAAGTTTTAATTAGGCATCTTATAGCTTAGTTACAGTAAAATTGAGGGTGTGTGTTATGACCTCACGATAGAAGAGAAAAGTTATATGAGCTGAGTATACGCGATTCGACGTCACCGACCCGAGCGTGACGGTTCAGTTTCGTCCACTGTTCAAATAGATCGCAAAGTGCGCCTAAAGAAACTTTCACATCAATAATTGGTGAAAACGTAAAGAAATTATGATTCTAAAATGATGATGCAACGATCTATGCTGTATTCTGTCGGTGATTTCAAAGAGTAGGTACTTTTACTTCCGCGTCGAGTTTTAGCAATTTTTTCGTATGCTAGTTAAGGTACCGTAGTTGCAAAGCTGCCCAACTGGTATGACTCACCGCAGCGAGAGGACCCCGTAGATGGTGACAAACCCCGCGATCTAACCAAAAGCGAACGTCTCGCGAATACACGATAGTCGCGTATACATATATGTCCCTTTTTGTGAGGATGTTGCCATAGCCTACTGTAGACGTTTTCAGAGATTTAGATACATCACCAGAAGGTCAATTCTCGTAATTATGAACGTTCACTATCTAGTGGCAGTCTCATCTCGGCGGCAATCAAATATCAAAAAATTATGGAAACTGGAGGTATTTTTGAGAGACTGAGATCAGACTGTGAACGTTCTTAAAATTACGAGAATTGCCTTCGAAATTGTACTTTTAGGAACTGTCTAATTTTTTATCGACTTAATTGTAGTAGTTTTATGTTAGTATTAATATTAATGATTTGATATCTTAATAGATGTAACTGCATGATTGATTGGATTTGTGTTTAATTTATTTCAACTTCATCCCAGCCTGAACCTACTCTGATCATTTTAATTATGTTATACGTCATTAAAACGCACACCACACACACCCACATTCACATTATTACACAGCGTATAATCAAGCTTTCGAATTGACTAAGTCTTTCGGTCTCAGTAAAGCTACGATTTCCTAGCGGTGGGCGCCACACAACGGCCGCAGTAATGGCTGTTATTTAAATATGGTAGCGGGGTTTGACTTTACGGTGTCAAAAAACGATCTCTAGGAAAACACACCAACTTACTTTCATAAAAAACGTTTCACTGACGTCATTTAACCGTAAATTGCAAACACTACGTTGCGGCCACCGATCTTTTAGGAAACCATTACTTAGTTAATTATCATAACAGGTGTAAATAAACATTTATTTTATCATATGCCATAAACTGTCTAGAATAAGTATACCTTTGCTTAAAACATCACGAAAAGAATCAGTTTTGTGACAGAAATCTTCAACAGTTAGTATGATCTAAGTAACCTGCTAAGAAACATTAAAAAAATCAGCTTCATCACTTTCATCACTGACAAGTAGTAAAATTAATTTAAATTTTTCATTGGCAACTTTATTTCCGAATATCCAACTTTCATTTATATGCGATGTGATCAAACATTAAACAATCGCTTTTTTTGTAGGTACCGATCCAGAATCCATACTAGTCGAGATAGAGGTCGACATGTCTTCATTTTTCACTTCCGAAGACGAAGCTGAAGTCTCCACACTCAACGAAGTCGATAAACACAGAGAGAATATCCGAACCATCCTTCTTTCTACCAACGCCACGCCGATGGGAAGATACGGGAGCCTCGGGTACAACTGCTGCTTCTGTAACGAAGTCTACTCAGCCCCCAGAGACCTCAAAAAGCACACAATCGAACAACACGACGAAGCAAACTTCTCCTCCTATATGAATAACTACACTTTGCTTAATTACATCGTCAAGCTAGACATTACAGGTCTCCGCTGTGAAATGTGCATGAAACCGTTTCATGAACTTCCAGGGCTGATTGATCACCTCACTTCAGAGCACCAGAAATTCTTCCACACTGACATCGGGAGTCACATCGTTCCTTTCCGGTTTGATTCGGAAGTCCTACGCTGCGTCGAATGCTCCTTTGAATACAACAACTTTAAGATCTTACTCGAGCATATGAATACTCATTATAGTAACCATATCTGCGAGGTTTGTGAAGCTGGCTTCGTCAACAGAAGGATGCTGCAAGCCCACATGTACCGACATAAAACTGGAGTCTTCCAATGTGGCTTTTGCTCAAAAGTTTTTGATACTCGAATCAAGATGAAAGTGCACGAGCGAATGGTCCATTTGTACGTCAAGAAGAGACCGAAGTGCACAATCTGTGAGAGGAAATTCAATGACTTCCAGAAGATGATACAGCATGAGGCTGACGATCATGGGCTTCAGAACGAGTTTAAGTGTGAGATTTGTAGCAGAATGTTTACTACTCAAAGATCTTTTACGATTCATAAAAAGTTCTACTGTGTACCTAATGATTAGAGAAGAAATCTCGCAGGAATTATGATTATTATAACGATGGGAGCGCAAAAGTTATTCAAAGCTGTTCGTTTAACCTCAGGGACGTTATTTTCATGATATGAATAGTGATATCGACATTAGGTTAGAGAAACTAGCCTCCAAATCCTCCAATGATAGGACATAGGTATTCAACTTGTAGACGTTGTTAAGTCTTTCTATCTAACGTTTCAGTATTCTTCCGTAAATATAACTAAAGTAGAATGAGTTAAGATACTTAGGTTTTTTACTGGAAAGCGCTAAGTCGTGAGACGGAATCTCAATATTTATGTAAACCCTTATCACAAAACATATTTTTTAGCTTAGTTTGTTAAGGTGGAAGCGCCAAGGTAGCCCGCGAAATTCAAATTTTGTTACGTTTTTTGCAATTTCCAGGTCACTGTCAGGTTGTATGGTGATCTAAATATGATTCGCGGCCGTACCAAATATGGCTTTACAGAATCATAATCATTAGAATCAGCAATACATCTCTATAAGTTCATATTACTCTAAAGAATGACTATTTCATGAAATTATGACATTTGAGGGCAATTCTAACTTATGGAGTTGTATTGCTGATTTTAATGATTATGATTCTGAAAAGCCTTATTTGATACGGTCGCGAATCATATTTAGATCACCATACAACCTGATACTGACCTGCAAATTGCAAAAAACGTAACAAAATTTGAATTTCGCGGGCTACCCTGGCGCTTCCACTTTAAGATAGCGGGAATTCTCCGTCTTATCACAAAACACGATTTAAATTTAGTTCTAGCTAAGCTCGGAGCCAGTTTATGCATTTACAACTTTATTTCGATTTTGGGTAAAGTTCAAAAATTACAACTTACCAGTTACCAGTTTTGTAAATAGAACTGTATTTATATACACCGTAGCTTTCGCCAGCGGCTTCGACCGCGCGGAGTTTAATTTTCGACTTTTAATTGTATTCAGTAACTTGACAGTTGAAGAGGTAAACCAGATTTTGACAAAAATAAGATAGTGAAATGATTGATTGATTGATTGATTGAGATGGTGTAAGAATGAATGAAATTGAAATTATGTACTTAAATGCAATTTTTTTATTTTAAATTTAATTAATAACTTGTCTTAAAACATGATACGCACTGTTAAAAATTTTAGAATTTGTTATTTATTTTGCTTTTCAGTAGTAAGGTAATTTCTATTAGTTTTTTTATATTCGAAGAAATAAAAAAAGGAAATTACTTTTATTCATATTTTTTTAATAATTATGCTTATATTCCACATCTTACAAATGAATTTTTAAAGTTGTATTACGCAAAATACGTTCACTACCTCAACACTATTAGTTTTACTTTGGTAACATTATTTTTCATTGAACTGTCAAGTTACTGAATACAATTAAAAGTCGAAATAAAGGAACTCCGACATAAAAATTAGCCCATGTGTTAATCCAGCACCCTAAAGTACCCGTCACGAGAAGCTATCAATTATGTAAACAAACATCTTTTACTAAGTAAACATTTTATACTGCGAGATAATAATAAATTGACCATATTCAATCGACATGAAATATAGACGGGTTATATGAAAGTAACAACCTATTTAATTTAGTCGGATCATATTTTAACGACGCAAAGCGCTATCGTTTGTGTTTCTTGGTACCGGAACGCGTCCGTCGCAGGGATTGTAAACTATCGGGACGCCAATTTGAAATAAACGCATCTTAACAAATTCATTTTTTTTGTTGGTCCAAATGTTGTGAACTCCTGAACACTTGTTTACAAAATTTATAGCTTCTCATGACGGTTACTTTAATTGCGTAACTCACGATTCATCATAATTTGTTTCGTTTTGAAACAAATGGCTAAACCATTGCTTCATTTGTTCGAAAAATTTGTCTGCTCAGCAACGTAAATAACGCAATGAATATTGTTGAAGTGTCAAAATGAAACCAATTATTATTAATCGCGTGTTACGCAATTAGCGTGCAGGTTATAAATAATCTGTATGCCAAATGACATCCAAATCCGTTCAGCCATTTTTGCGTGATTGAGTAAGAAACATCCAAACTTTCACATTTATAATATTAAGTAGGACAGTAGGAAGATTGGATTCTGAATTCAAAAAACTGTCGCGATGGTATTAAACCATGATTAAAGAAACCCCTTGTTTTGTAATAAGACCTAGTTTAGTTCAATCCAAATAGCTGTAGAATGTTTATCAGTATTAGCATATTTTATAATAATAGGTTTTTAAAAACTAATTAAATGCATAGAGTAGAACTAAAGAAGCTTAAATTATAAGATAGCTAAGACGCTGGCATAGAATGCATCAAAAATAGATCCAGATTAGGCGAGAAAAGGAAGATCTTTGATCATTAATCAGTTGTAGCATAAACAGTAAATATATGAAATATATGGTTTTGCACGCGGCTCCGTCCGCGTGGATGTCTGTTATCGCGTAAAAAAGAAGCCTAGGTCCTTCTTCATATCCCAGGCTATATCTCTGCCAAATTTCAAAACGATCGGATTAGCGGTTTGGGGCAATTCAAGTATTACGTAAGCAGATTTTTTGCAATTATTAATCCCCCCCCCCCCCTCCCCCTCGTCAGCAAAAGTAAGCAAAGCTCTTGCCCTCCGTCACATGCTCACGTAAACATTGGTAGAAGACACACAACGTGTCTGCTTACTTTCGTGTGATTTTGGAATATTGTCATCGTTTTCTTCGAGCCATTCATATACAAGCAGGGTTGCCATGTGTTCAAACCAAAATCGACTAAATTTTGTAGCAAATCCAATAATTTAAAAATAAATTCTGCTGACGTAATTACCATCCAGACCCCCCATCGCCCATGTCATCAAAAATAAGCAAAGCAAAGACCCCCCGCCCCCTGTAGTGCTTACGTAATACTTGAATGGCCCCTTTAGGCGTGAAAGCGTAACAGACAGACAGAGTTATTTTCGCATTTATAATATTAGTAGGGATTAAGTAATAATATCGTGTAATAAAAGTAAGTGATAAAAGACTACCTCGTTGGTCTATCTCCAGGTCGGGCAAAGAGATTTTTGATTTTCCCAACAGGAATTACTAAGCATCCCGGATCATGGCAAAAGGCTCGCCCCCTGTTATATGGGACAGATACATAACTGACGAAATGTGGGTGTACTATGGGCCCGTCTCTGCCTAACCCTTTGGGAAATATGGGCTTGATGTTAAGGCCCATAGTATCTTCATCTCCCGTCTGAATGCTAAAGCACGACTGCCGCCCGCGCCCGCGCAGGGCACCTCTGAGCCTTTATCTCAAAATGGGGATATTCCTTGGCAAATGTTGATTAATTTACAATTGTGCTCTAGCGATTCTGTGGTACCTCTAACTATCTAATTTTCAGTGTATTTTTTTTTCCAAATAACGAAGCCGTTTAGTAGGAGTATGGAATAGAAGCCAAAATATTGCGTGTTGGAAAATATTTTTTTACAGCAAAAGTATTAACCATACAAAAAAAGTACTCTCGGCAAAATGATCTATATGAATCTATAGCAAAATCATATATTTTTCAAATCTTCAAGACAAGCCGTTAATGAGCAGTATGGTTCATAAAGTGACCGTGTTACGCTACCAAACGGGACGTAGGCCCTTAAGTTATTAACTACTTACTTAAATCTCCCTTGTATCTTGTCTATAGTTTTTGCCTATCTCTAAATGAAGAAGGCTTGAGTTTATGTGTTTTAAATAACAAAATGGGACGAGACTTAAATGCCCTTACACAACAAAACTCCTTAAGGGCCTACGTCCCGTTTGGTAGCGTAACACGGTCACTTTATTAACCCTACTGCTCATTAACGGCTTGTCTTGAAGATTTGAAAAATATATGATTTTGCTATAGATTCATATAGATCATTTTGCCCGAAGTACTTTTTTTGTATGGTTAATACTTTTGCTGTAAAAAAAATATTTTCCAACACGCAATATTTTGGCTTCTATTCCATACTCCTACTAAACGGCTTCGTTATTTGGAAAAAAATACACTGAAAAATAGATAGTTAGAGGTACCACAGAATCGCCGAAGCACAATTGTAAATTAATCAAAGGAATATCCCCATTTTGAGATAAAGGCTCAGAGGTGCCCTGCGCGGGCGCGGGCGGCAGTCGTGCTTTAGCATACAAACGGGAGATGAGGATACTATGGGCCTTAATTAAATACATTTTTTTATCCTTAACGAGCGATTTACTGCTTATAACTATGATCAGACTGGATGAACATGGTCGCGAAGACCGACTGGATATATAGAAAGTCGCTTTAGTACCCATGTGTAATTTTATGAATCTTTAGATACATTTATTGTACTGTTATTTAGATATGTATGTTAGAATGTCAGTAACTATATATAGGTAATTATTTGTTATTGATCTCAAAAACGTGATATTTTTTTATTTCAAATTGCTGTGAGCTAATTTTAACAGTTCAGTGATACCCATTGATCTACATAAAACCGAAGATACACCATCAGCGTCTCAATAACGTGCGCAGGTGTCAATAGTATCGTCAGTCATTTTTCAGTCAGTCTGCTACATTGCTTTGTAAAAACCACTTTAAGTCATGCGTGTAAGGTTACATTTGCAAAAAAAAATGTGTTTTATCATAACTATACATAAACACTGACGTATAATTGGGGAGTTTTGGGTGTTACTTTTGTTTAAGACTGTTAATCTTGGGTTTATTGTATATCAATGATGAAACCCTAATTATTGGTTATTTTATGTAGACTGGAAAACTTTGTCTTATTCATAACTATTTTAGTATAGATCATAATTTTCTAGTTGATTCGAGGACGTATTGATACGCATTGCACACAAAATTATGAAATATTTATTAGAAATAAATATGTCATCAATATAACACATCTTTGATTACCTACTTTACATTTCTATTTAGCATTTTCTTCTGATAGGCATCGTAAAAGAACTCGAGGGCCAGTATCCCAACAGGATGGGTAGGAGCGTCCCCATGTCTGCTTCACATTTTCCTTTAAATTCTGCAATCATTTTGAGTTGGGTAATTTATACAAGGGGCATTATCTTCTCATCATTTGCCTAGCATTTCCCCAACTATGTTGGGGTCAGCTTGCAGTCTAACCGGATGCAGCTGAATACCAGTATATTACCTACATGGAGCTACTGCCTATTTTTTCGAACCGGGGCAGAAAATTGATAGTGGCGCCCCTCTCTCCAGCGTTTCAAAATCAAAAGTCATTTATTCAAACTAGGCTGAGAGTCAGCTCTTTTTGAACGTCAAAATTACATAAGACAGTCCCCCCAAAACGCCCGCCCTTCACCACTTCCTAGTGCTTTAGCTGGGTAGAAGAAGTGGCGCAACAAAGATAAATTAATTTGGCGTGGGCCTGTGTGGTGTGTGGCGCTTTGTGGGGCAAGATTTTTATTTTTAATCATTCTAAATTATGATTTGGCGCCCGCCCCCAAAACTGCTGCCCATGCCCTGGTTTGCCCTCCCCCCCCCCCTCTAGACCCGGGGCTGATCTGACCTCCATAAACCAGTCCTAGTGGGAACACGATACCCCATGGTAAGACTGGTTGTCAAGACTGGTGCTTCTGACGACCCTTAACGACTCAAAGATAAACGAATGACAGCCGGTACCAAACTAGCAACGGATTAACGTGCGTTTAGAGGCACTGAGGGTCTTGGTAAAGATGGACACCCATCCACAGACCTTCCGCGGCAAGCGTTGCTTAACCTGATTGATCGGCCCGTCTGTTATTATTTATCCACAAGTACCAATAACATACGTAATGTCCTCTATGAAATTAGGTACTTTTTCTTTTTTTTCGTTTGTCGAGCACATCTATGTTGCTTATACAGTTTGGGGGCAGGAAGTGATCTCCCTTAGGTATTGCGGCATCAGAGGCGTTGTTCAGATTGTCAACGGTGCAGGTAAAAGGATAATTGGGACACTATAGCAGGTGGGAAATCTACTTTAGCGGTCATTGAAAGATTCCACATTTAACACGGGACGTTTATTAATTAATGAATTATAAGCTTGTATTTAACTTCATTTCTAAGTACGTCCTGGAATTTTGCAATCAATATTTCACCCACTGCCACCGAAGCTACTGGCGATATTGGTTCTAGTGACAGCACTGCACGATAAAAGCTTTTGTATGTAATATAAAAAACACCCACTTTTTACAGTGTGCATTACGTTTTATCTTACCTCGTGAAACGATCTTTTCCCGTATTTATATAAAAAATGCAGCTTTTAACACTTTCGATACCAAGAACCCAGGACCCAGCGGGTCAAAAAATAATTTATTCGTGCTGTATCCGAGTCAGCGTTATACGTACGATCACTATACCTACTACTGTTCATGCCCAGGATGAGGCTAGTGAGACCAAATCAAAACTACAGTCAACTGTGGCATCTTTACTTTCCATGAGCAACTTTACCAAAAAGAACTGTACTTAAATTTCTATCTATAACTATAAATCTGTTGCCGCCATTTAACATCCAACCGATACAGAAGAAGAATAATCTACTATTTATTAAAAAAAATAGTAATCAAAATATGTCTTTATACAGTTCTCATTGGTATAGTTGCTAATGGAAAATAAAGATGCCACAATTGACGGTATATAAAGTTAAACATGTTAACGGAATTATTTGAAACTAGCTTTTGCCCGCGACTTCATACGCGTGGACTTTAGAATCAAGTAGATAATCATTTTTTTTCATAATATATAGCCTATTTTTTAAGTTAGACCTCTCGGAATACATAATTTAAAGCTGCATTCAATTCCATGCAGTGGTTTTTGCGTGATGCGGTAACAAACATACAGACAGACAAAAATTCTAAAAACCGTTGTTTTGGTTTCTGTTGCTCTAATAAAGACCCCCATACTATTTTTTCTTCAATATCTTTAATGTACAGACATCGGCCTGTTGCAATTTTATTATATGTATAGTTTGAAATAAGTATTGAGCAAGCATGGTAGGTAATACATATTCGTGCTTTCTCTGTATGAGAAAAAGCTATTGCCCTGAACTGGGTACAATCGGCTGGTATTATGTTATGTTAAGGAAATTTACAACACGGGGAGGCAGGGACATCGACATTAAACCTGTTACCATAGATTCAGGCCATGATTTTCAAACCTACGTTGAAATTATTTGTCGGTTATTTAAAAAAAAAATCTGCCATACATTTTGCGCGCGCTGGTAATGAACTTTTCTATGAAGCAGCAGATTTTTCAGTAGAATCATATGCCAAAGTCGTGATTTCAGTTTGCGCGTTGATCTCGCTGCCAACCTGCATATTTAGCCAGCAAGGTATATTGGGGTCGGCTTGAAGTCTTACCACACACAACTGAATATCGACCAATATTTTACACGGATAGACTATCCGAGTTACAGGGTAAAACGACACCCTTTAATAAAACGTTTAAATTCGGTACTAACGCTCAGCATTTTTTTTATTTTATAGATGCACGACGGAAACCGAAGAAACACATCATAACGATTAAGGAGGACAAGAAAAGGAGTAAGAAGAAAGGCATCATCGTAATAAATCCTAGTAATTTAACTCAGGTAAAGTTAAAAAGAAAAACAGAAGTGGAGAAACATAAGGATAATATAAAAACTATTTTGTATCACTCAAACGCCACGCCAATAGGAAAATATGCTGGGATCGGATACTCCTGCAGTTTTTGCCCGCAACAATACGAAACTACAGCTGAACTTAAGATTCACACATTAACCCAACATAAAGACTCAACATCCACATTTATGGATGAAAGAGCGATGCACAACTACATCATCAAATTAGACATCACTGATCTGATATGTGACATCTGTCAAAAGAATCTCGATAGCTTAGATCAAATAATAGAACATTTGAAATCTGTACACCAAAAAATATTTCATGAAGGACTAAAAAATCATATCTTACCGTTCAAATTCGACACAGATATGTCGAAATGCGTGTTTTGTGGCAACGAATACAGCAATTTCAAAGTATTACTAGAACATATGAATTCTCATTATAGAAATTATATCTGTGATGTGTGTAATGCTGGGTTTGTGAACAAGAAAACTTTACTCACCCACTCATATAGGCATAAAACTGGGGTTTTTAACTGTTCATTTTGTTCCAAAGTTTTTAATAACAATATCAAAAAAAGGGATCATGAAAAAGCAGTACATATTTGTATGAATAAGAGGAATAAATGTGGATATTGCGGCGAGAAATTCAATGATTATACGAAGAAGAATGTTCATGAAGTATTAGTGCATGGCGCGAAACCTAAAGTTTTGAAGTGCCAAGCTTGTGATAAAAGTTTTGACAACCAGAGGTCTTTGACAAGTCATACAAAGGCGTACCATTTGATGGAGAAACATACCCCAAAATAAAAATATTTGACTTTAAATGGATTGTGTTTTATTTGTAACGTTATCTTCCGCCTCTCACTCAAATAGGTCTCGGTACTGTATGGTATACTTAGTTAGAAAAGAAATTCATAAGAACTGTCGTTTATTACTTGTTTGTAACAAAATGATCGAAGACGTAAAATTATAAATAAAACAATATAAGTAACTGCCTATGTTAATTAAATGGATCTAAATACTTTTATCGCTGACTGTAGCAAATGTTGTGAAAAAATTAAAATGACAGATAAACAAATAAAAAGAAGAAGAAGAAAAGGATGATTTGTCACGAAAACAAGTGAAATAACTACCCACATTTATTGTGAAATCATCCTGTTTCCCTCTCATTCATTTTAAAACAGTCATGAAAGCCAGCTTGGCACAGCGATGGTTTTTTTTGTGTGGGAAATCATCAAATAACTTCTGCCGCTCTGGGTGGAGCAGTAGGGCGTGTCAGACTTTTACTGACTAAAACCCACCCGTATTCCCTCAGTTGCCTGTGTGCCAGGGGCTGCGGTATCTCTTTCAAACAACCCGCACCCCTGGCGGGCATCGACCCTTGCGGGCCCCATCAATTGATGCTGACATCTCTTTGAGGCGCACGTAGAACACAACGCGCTGTCGACCCGGGCTTGGTCCTTAATGGACAGCGAGCTACCCATTACTCGCCGTCCGCAAGCCCGCGCCTACGGTGGCCGGGAATCAGCCTGGGATTCCCGACGCCCAGGACGTCTCCTACGGCGACTACGGCCATGAGGGCGCATGTACTGCCTCTCCCTCACGTGCGCCGCCTCCCTCTTCGCGAGCATTACTGCTTCGCAGAAGGAGGTGACGGCTACCCATGCACTCTCGCTCCGTACCATGGCCTGGACCAGGGCCGGACGCAAGAGATCGCCGCCGCCGATCGCCTCCACGAGGACACGGCGGTTCTCCGCCTAAGCCGGGCAGACCTCCACCGTATGCTCCACCGTGTCCTCAGGGCGATCTTCGCAGTGGAAACACCTGAGCGTTGCCTCCCGCCTTATCCGAAACAGGAACCTCCCGAAACAACCGTGTCCGATGAGGAACTGCGTCAAGCCACTCCTCAAAGAGGGGACTTAGCGCCGCTATCGTGGCGTACCCAGCACCGCGATAGTGACTTTAAGATGGAACGGACGCTCCAGGGAAGCCCGCAAAAAATTTTTTTCTTACTTTTTCTGCTATTTCCAGGTCAGTGCCAGTTTGTAAGTTGACCAAAATATGATTCGCGACTGTAAGATATATGGCTTTACATAATTATGCTCATTAAAATCATCAATATAATCCTCTTAGTTCATTTAATTTCACTGAATTACTTTTTCATCAAATAGTAATTCTATTTGATGAAAAAGTCACCACGAAATTCATAATTTCTTAGGCTTTTTCTGCAATTTGCAGGTCAGAGTTAGGTTATAATCATTAAAATCATCGATACAGCCCTCACGCCAACTCTAAGTTCACATAACCCCATTGAATGACTATTTCATGAAAACTCATACTCGACACTGGCCTGCAAATTGGAAAAAAGTAAGAAAATTTAATTTGGCGGGCTTAGCTATTTTCTATGATTTTCGCCTTAGGGATGATTCTCATTAAACCGTGCCGTGTCCGGGCCGGAGCGGAGCCCGTCCGTGCTGGGCCAGCTTCATTTGGAAGACTACGGCTGCTGCTCGAAGGCGTCCACGGGCTGGCGGTTGTGTTCAGGATCCCAAGAGGGACCGCCCGGCACACAGGAGACCGACTGCCGGGGTTGAACTGGGGTGGTGCCCGGATCCCCTGTGCGTGACGGTCACCTGCTGGAATGACGACTGCTGCCTGCGACGCCAACACACCTAGGGAGTGAGGAACAGCAGCACCGGAAGCCGGATGCCCTGTGGAGGCAGACCCAACGATAGGCCCGTTTGTACGGGTCTCAGCATTGCATCCGCGGTCAGGGGGCGATGCCCCGATACCGCCTGCCGCGCCCCCTTACGGGGTCGCCGGACACGGCACGGTGTAATGAGAATCATCCCTTAGTTGCCGTTCTATACCCACAGCCTTTTTTCTTTCGGATACATTACATTTTTTTTTTATTAAGTCAAACAGATTAAATAAAACCAGAAAATAAATAACATGATATATTAGACATACTCGGGATGTCGTCTAGTGATATGATACTTCAGGCTAGTCTGCTGGACAAACGCATCCTGGCACACCGGACAAGCATGCCTTCTCTCATCCCTGTGCATCATCATATGAGTCCTCAAATTCTTCTTCCACTTAAAAGATTTCTCACAAATCTCGCAATTATGCACTCTCATACCAGAATGCTTTATCATATGCTGGGCCAGATTCGCTTGGGACGTAAATCTCATTTCACATTCGCTGCATCCGAACTTTTTTTCACCCATATGGTAGTTTTTTTGATGTCGCAATACTTGGAACGGGTACGCGAACTTTTTGCCACATGCATTACAAATTGGCGCTGGTATGCCATGTTCTTTCTCCAGGTGGAAGGCGCGGGCGTGTCCGGGGACTTTAATCTCGCAGAAAAAACATGATCGGAGCTTCGGCCTCAAACGCAGGTGGACATGCCGATAATGCTGGACTACGCTCGGTAGGGATTTGTATTTTCTCGTGCAAGATGTGCAGGCGTAGCGTTTTGAGCCGTCTTCTTGGTCTTCTAAATTGTAGTAGGGGCCGGTTAATGTGGCGTAATCTAGAACAAGATTTTAGGGTTAGTTGTTATTGATTTTTGAAGATATATTGAGGAGTTAGGCTAGGGAGAAATCTAAGGTACTTGTAGGTATATTTAAATGCTTTTATTCTTGATGAACTACCTAGGTCACACAAGATGGACCGATGACCTGGTGAAGGCCGCAGGAATCCGCTGGATGCAAGAAGCTAAGAACCGGTCGAAATGGCGGAGCTTGCGGGAGACCTAGGTCCAGCAGTGGACGTCTTTCGGCTGAAATTATGATGATGCAATATGGAGCAACTTAAGGTGCTCTTACGGGCAATTTTTTGAGCTATTATTACTCGGCAACACTAGTGGATCAAACTGGATCAATTAAGTGGAGCAATCTGGAGCAACAACAATAAAATGCGGCAACTCTTTCGGGAATATTGCTTCTAATTGCTCCATATATTTCACATTTTTCAATGTCGCCAATATGAGTTGCCGAGTATGGTATGGAGCAACTTAAAAACGTAGGCAATACAAGTCAATAAGTTTTTCCACGCCGCCTCCGCCGCCGCCTGGTTCCTCTCGCAAAAACGAAACGTAATTATACGTACAGTGGGCTGCATAAATTGGGTACCCCAGTTGTATTAAAATTGTAATACAACTGGGGTACCCAATTGATGCAGCTCACCGTACAAACGAGATCTAGAAAGAAAATTTACTAAAATTTCCAAATGTAGGGAGCAATCCGAAGCAATATTACCGAAACAATTTCTGTATTTCATTGTTTTTGCTCCACATTGCTCCACTTAATTGATCCAGAATGATCCCTTAGTGTTGCCGAACAATAATTGCTCAAAAAATTGCCCGTGTAAGAGCATCTTAAGGTTGGATAAATCCGGACAGATAAAATCCGCTATGATTTCGAGTCTATCACGCTCTAAAAAGTTGTTACAGCATAAAAAAATAACCCCCGCTAAATATGAACTCAAAATCACTACTTTTGCTGTGCAAATTGGTGTAATCGTTCTGTGAAAATGCACGCGACCGAGGAATAAAACTACGTGGAAAAACATCCAGGTGAGTGCAGTGTTATTTGTGACTTGCTTTCTTGATCTTTAATGTAGAACAGACGTGTTGATCAATATGTCCACCCCCGCTCATATGTATTCAATCCGCTGCAAATATACCCCATAATAGCGTTACCACATTGAATACCTATTTTCGTAAAAAGTGAAAAAAAATACTTAAAAAAAAACAACCAACTTCCAAAAAATCACTACAAAGTGACTTTCGAAATTAAAGTTATTTTTCACTTTGTAGTGTTTTTTTGGAAGTTGGGTGTTTTTTTTTTAGTTTTTTTTTTCACTTTTTAGTGGTTCACACGTGCTTACCCCTTCACAGCATACCGGCGTGATGTTATGTTATAAACTGGTGTAAGCAATAGACAGACATGAAATTTCAGCAATCCCAGTCCATTTGCTATCATTTATTGAGGAGTTCCGTTGCCAATCTCCAAAGTTCTTCATCAGATCTTCACCAAATTGAAATAAGACCACTCCGAGAAAGTACTCTTCCAAAAAATACCTAAATCGCTTCGTGTGCCTATAAAATTGAAGAGTTCTCTCTATTTCTCCAGGATCCCATCATCAGATCCTGGCTTGATGATCATGGGACCACCTGGGAAGTATACCCTCTCAAACAAAAAAAAAATCCAAATCGGTCCAGCCATTAGCCGTGCATTAATGTGCACGTCTTTTTACATCGTTCTCACATTGACAATTTCAACATAATGATGTAACCAACTTTCTGTAACAATATCTTGATTTTAAAAGAGAGTCCATGGAGTTTCTTGCCCGTTCTTCTCCATAGGTACCTACGCTTTGGAATGGGCAACTAGCTTCATATTTCTACCTCACCGACCTTGACAATTCAAAAGTGCCTGTAATTGGTTTATTTGAAATAAATGCTTTGAGTTTGAGTTTGAGTTAAAAACATAATTCGATGACCATAACTGGCTGACATGAACTGACTGAAATGAATTTGTTACACGGCAAGAATTGAGTGATTCGATTAAGTTGAAGCAGTCAAACGAAGTGCATTTCGATCCTGTTAATAAAAGACGTGGAGCGTGCATGGTTAATAGTTTTGAGTGTGACAGTGGTCCTATAGGCTTAGAATATTTACCAAATAGGGCAATGACCTCTAGACAAGATACGTCTACCGTAAACATAATAAAAAATAATGCGGACATGAGTGTACAAGGTCAGGATATTATCAACGTGGAGGCCTGTACCCCGGTTTCGGTTACACCGAGGAAACGCACTAAGTCATCGTTAGAAGACAAGCTGCGCGTGGAGGCCCCTGCAGCGGTGTCGAACGAGAGACCGGCTATTCAGTACACGCGCACCCGTGTCCCCACCTACGGCCCAGAGATCGCTACTACGAGTGCGCCCGAGTCGAATGCGATTGTGAATAATACGGCTGTGTACGGGTATGCGTCAGCGTTGGCAGCGAGTGTAAATCGAGAAACTTTGCGAGTTGTGAATTCAAGTAAGATAGTAGGGGACAAAAGTGACGAATGGACTGTGGTAACAAATAGAAAGAGGCTACGGAATAAGTTTGTGAGTAACACGGGAAAGGCAACGTATGATTTAAATGCGAAGTTTAGGGCAGCGTGGACTCAGGTACCTCTTTATATTTCTAACATATGTACGGAAACTAGTGATGATGATATTGTGAACTATATTCGTGATAAGACCCATATTACTGTTAAGTTGGAAAAAATTATATCAAAGAAGGAGCGTGGTTATAGTTCTTATAAATTCTTTGTTGAAAAAAGCAAACTACCCTTGTTTTTGGATGATGCTCTTTGGCCGGAAGGTATTTACTTTCGACAGTTTGTGCAGTTTAAAAATAAAGACAGAGTTAGTGTAAACTCTGAGTCGGGCATCGTGCAGAAACAATCGTAATGGATAGGTACTTGAAACAAGCGTGTTCAAACAGATTTGTTACATTTAATTGTAAATCGCTTAAGAGGTCAATAGACAGTGTTCGAGATATATGTAAGTTTGCAGATGTTTTAGCGCTTCAAGAGACGTGGCTCCTCCCCCATGATGTGCATCTTCTTAATACCGTACATAAAGACTTTGAATACACTGGGAAGTCTGCGGTAGATACATCAGCAGGTATTCTTAAAGGGCGCCCTTATGGGGGAGTGGCTATTTTGTGGCGCAGAGGATTATTTAAAACTGTGAGTGTTATTAACTGTAATAGTAACAGGCTAGCGGCCATAAAAGCGACATTAAGTGACAACCGCTCTGTAATGATATTCAGTGTCTACTTGCCGACGGACAACTCAGAGAATCTCCTAGAATTCACAAATTGTCTGGGTGAAATCAGTGCCATTGTAGAAAACAATGACACGGAAACAATATTCATGTTAGGAGACTTTAATTCTCATCCACATCAGCCGTTTTGGTCTGAGCTATGTAACCACTGTCAAGATCATCAGTGGATATGCGCTGATGTGGAAAAATTAGGTATCGACTCCGACGTTTTTACGTATGTCAGTGACATAAATGGTAGTCAGCGATGGCTGGATCACTGTGTCGTTACGGAGTCAGCGTGGCACACTGTAACAAATGTCATCGTGGATCTTGATGCCTATTGGTCAGATCATCTACCCTTAATAATTGAGTGTGATTTAAATGTAATCGTGTCAAAAGTGGCACAGGAAACTAAAGTGCAGAGCAAAGTTTTATGGCGGGAACGCAATAAGGTGGAAATAGATGGGTATCGGGATCTATGTAACAAAGAGTTGAGGAACATTCACTATCCTGAGTTGTTTGAGAAGTGTGGAGATAGTGTGTGTCATAATGTAGAACATAGGCGTGCTCTAGATCATATGTATGGCAATATTGTAAATATTTTGTCAGTGGCTGCTGTGCAGGCCTGGGATGATAAGCAACCTCAAAAAGTAAGACGAGTGGCAGGCTGGAACAAGCACGTTCGAGGCGCTTATGGGGAGGCTCGGTCTAGGTATCAAACTTGGCTGTTCTATAATAAGCCTAAATCTGGTAGAATTTGGGAAGAAATGCGACAGAGTCAGAGGATTTTTAGGGGTAGGCTTAAATGGTGCCAGAATCATCAGGATCAGATAAAGATGGACATATTAGCGTCACACCGAGCGTCTAAAAATTTTTCTGAGTTCTGGAAGTCGACCAATAAGCTGAGAGTTGGGCCGGGCCGCCCTGTGAGTGTAGGGGAATGTAATTCGCCGGAGGACATAGCCCACATGTTCAAAGATCGATTTATGGTATCATCTCCACTTGGGCCGGCTCAAGAGGTGATCGATGTTGAGGCTAGTCGTGATTATGAAACGATCCGTTTCTCGGCCAAGCAAATAGCTGAATTAATCATGAGAATGGATAAGGGAAAATCTCCAGGTCATGACGGTCTCAGCATCGAGCACCTCAAGTATGCTGGGGTACATCTACCTAGAGTGCTGGCACTGTTTTTCACGCTTTGCGTAAGTCACTCATACCTTCCACTCGATATGCTGAAAACAATAGTGGTACCGATCGTGAAAAATAAAACTGGAGATGTATCGGACAAGGCGAATTACAGACCAATATCCTTGGCCACTGTAATTGCCAAAGTGTTGGACGGTCTGCTCGACAAGGAACTTGACAAATGGATAACCTTACATGACGCACAGTTTGGTTTTCGGCCTGGACTTTCCACTGAGAGTGCGATCCTCTGTCTAAAGCAGACGGTCCAATACTATAAGGAGAGAAGTACTCCGGTGTATGCCTGCTTCCTTGATCTCTCAAGGGCGTTTGACCTTGTGTCATATGATGTCCTTTGGGATAAGCTCAAGGGAGCAGGGGTACCAGCCGAGTTAACGGGTTTGTTCCAGTACTGGTACTCTAACCAGCTAAACCAAGTTCGTTGGGGAGACGTTCTGTCTGAAGCGTACAGGTTGGAGTGTGGGGTGAGGCAGGGGGGGTTAACCTCACCTAAGCTCTTCAACCTGTATGTGAATGAGCTGATCGTTGAACTCAGCAGCAGACCAGTTGGGTGTAAAATAGATGGCGTTAGCGTCAATAATTTAAGCTATGCTGACGATATGGTGCTGCTGGGTCCAACGGCTGGCTCAATCAGGGAGATGTTGAACGTCTGTGAAAGGTATGCGGCAACCCACGGCCTGTTATATAATGAAAAGAAAAGTGAATACCTGATCTTTGTTGCTCCCGGGAAACATTTGAATTACGAGCCCTCAATATCCCTCAATGGACGACCACTTAAGAGGGTCAGCCAATTTAAATACTTGGGTCACTATGTCACCGAGGACCTCCGGGATCAGGTAGACATTGAACGTGAGCGCAGGGCACTAGCAGCCAGATGTAACATGTTGGCTCACAGATTTGCTCGTTGTAGTAACGAGGTCAAAATAACTCTGTTTAAAGCTTATTGTCAAGCGTTCTACACGGGCAGTTTGTGGGTCAACTGTACGCGGAGGGCACTAGATGCCCTGCGTGTGCAGTATAATAATGGTTTCAGGGTGCTGTTGAGGTTACCCCGGTTCTGCAGCGCGTCTGGCATGTTTGCTGTAGCGCGAACCGACGACTTCTATGCCATTCTGAGGAAAAAGACCGCGTCCCTAATTAGCAGAATGAGGGTTAGCACCAACAGCATTTTGAAAGCCCTAGCCGATAAACACGATGCACCAATATTTAGGCATGCTGTCCGGTTGCTCGTACGGCAGGGATGAATAATGTTTTAATTAAATAATATTACTAACCCTTAGTTGATAAGTTATTTTTGTACTAACCATTGGACCTAAGTTGTCAAGTTAAATAAATAAATAATTAATTAAATAACTATTTTTTTTAAAGCTAACTAATATTATTAACAAAAACGTGTCGACCCAAGCATTACTTTATGCATTTAAAATTGAGTCTTATTTTTTTGAAATAAGATTGAATTTTCTTTGGCTCAATCAGTGGTAGGTATGGCGAAATACACAATTTAAATAAAAACTTATATTAAAAGTTACTAAATCGATTCAGTAGTCAATTAGGAACAAACTACTTTCAGGTCTTGCGTCCATTCTGTTACACGTTGTATATGGACAACTGCACCATAGCAGGGTATTACACCTATTTTTGAAAAGTGTCTTAAGTAAACTAGATTATATATTGCTAATAAACTACAAAAAAAAAACAAAATTTTTATTTAATCGATTAGTGCCATGAAAATGCATTTAAATTTTACATTTTCAAATTTCGCGCATAGTATGGCGAAAACGCTAGCCGTAGTGGACGCCATATTGCTCTGTGGGTATGACGTCAGTTTGCTGTGTACACAAATATGCTGATATTTTTTAAGATAATTGTATAAAATGAGTTATTATTCTACTTATCGTTGGTTTGCTGTTCCTGAATGCAAAATATTATTTAAATAAAAATTACTTTGGTTACGAAAATAATAAAAGTACATAGTTGTTCAATTGAGACGCCCTGTGACGTAATAACATGGCGGCTACTATTTCACTGTAATCTTTTGAATTGATTTTTTTTATTTTGTTATTTCATTAACTAAAACTAATATTTTCCGCGACTGCTTTGTGTCTAACCTATCTCAATAATATATTTTCGTTCTTTGCTCATGCAGAGTAAAATACCGTATTGCTATTCTGTAACCATCTCACCGCGTGAAGTGAGCATGGAGTGAGCTGTCCCTGTCAGTGTCTTTCCACCTGATGCTTGGTCAATCCCTAGCATTTGCCGGTTTCCTCACGATGTTTTCCTTCACCTTTTTTAGAGCAGCTTCATTTACCTATGTTATAAGTAAATAATAGTATATTTTATAACGAGGGACTAAACGAAGCCATAATATACCAGAGGTGGTTTGACTCCCGAGCGTGCGAGGGAGTCAATAAAACCGAGGGTATATTAAGTTGGCGTTTATTCTCGAGGTGCAAACTGTACTTTTCACTTTGAGTGCGAGAAAAATAGTCAATTTAGTACAAAAACATGTAGTACCTAATAAATTTTACTTAATAAAATAAAAATCACAATATCTATTAGGTATGTCTTTTGCTCTTTGCTCGACGTCAATCTCTTCACCAAGGAACATAATATACCACAACTGTCACTGGACATTCTTAATAAATTTATTTAAAGCCGAAAAAATTTACACTCGACAAAAATTCTGAAATTTTCGCGGTACTTGAAGCTAAATGTACTATTCAAATTATTTAAAAAACCATGGAACTGAAATTCTCAACATCTTCGCAATAAAGATGGTGCACACTCCACGGATAATAGTATATTTACTGGCTGTTTGAATTTGTCTATGTCACATGAAGGAAATTAAAAAACGAATTACTTTTTACTCCCTAGGGACTAAAGTCGTCACTTTAGTCCCGCTTCGTAGGGCTATATTGATGTCTTTTTAGAGCATGTGAAGTGAAAAATATTTCTATAACATCAAACCTGTGAGAGCAGTGATGGCCCAGTGGTAACTGACGCGACTTACGAGATGTAGGTCCTAAGTTCGAACCCAGCCAGGCGCATTACTTTGTGTAAATTATTTCATCGCCACTGCTCTCAAAACGGTGAAGGAAAACATCGTGAGGTAAACCGGCATGTACTTACTAAAACCAAAAAATCGATGATATGTGACATCTACCAACCCGCACTGGACCCGCGTGGTGGTGCGTGGTGGTGGAGGGCCTGTGTCCCAGCAGTGGGAACGTCATAGGCTAATTATATCGTCGGGAATCCCAGGCTGATTCCCGGCCACCGTAGGCGCGGGCTTGCGGACGGCGAGTAATGGGTAGCTCGCTGTCCGGTAAGGACCAAGCCCGGGTCGACGGCGCGTTGTGTTCCACGCGCGCCTCAAAGAGATGTCAGCACCAAATGGGGGGTCCGCAAGGGCCGATGCCTGCCAGGGGTGCGGGTTGTTCGAAAGAGATACCGCGGCCCCTGGCACACAGGCAACTGAGGGAACACGGGTGGGTTTTAGTCAGTAAAAGTCTGACACGCCCTCCCGCTCCGCCCAGAGCGGGAGAAGTTATTTGATGATTTCCCACCCAAAAAAAAAAAAAATAGGCTAATTATGAAGCCTGTAATCTCTGAAGGATTAGGCAGAGGTGTGCTGTTTAACTGATCTAGTGGTCGTTAGCTCTACTGTTGAGCATGAGGACCTGTGTTCAATTCCCAGGTCGGACAAAGTGTTGTTGGGATCTATATGGAATTTCTAAATAGCAGCCCGGAGCCTGAATTTGTGCCCAATTAGTTTGGTAATTATGTTCAAGTCCCATGTTATAGAGGGCGAACCTATTGCTATCAGGTTCGCCCTCTACAACATGGGACTTGAACATAATTAGCGAAAAATCTGGGTGTAATCAAGAGCTACCTAATACTTTTTACACGCTTTAGCTTCACTTGTATGTTTGTTTGTAACCGACTCCTTAGGGCGCGATTTTGACCCACTTTAAACGGTCAGATTTCATTTAAACTTTGTAAACTTATCGAGGACCGATGACAATTCAATTCAAAAAAGAAAGTAGAAAAAAATGTAATTCAATTAAAAAGTGCTTGACATTAATTGATTATAAAAATACTTCAAAAAGCACCCCACGCTTTTTAATTGAATTAAATTATTTTCTCTCTCAGGGTGACTGGTAGCAACTGGATGAGAGTTGCCGAGAATCGAGTTAAATGGCGTGAAATTGGAGAGACCTATGTCCAGCAGTGGACTGCTGTAGGCTGATGATAATGATGATGATTTTCTACTTTTTTAGTTTGGTTTATAAAGCGTGTTTTTTTAGTTTTTTAAACTATTATTTTTGAATCAACCGTTGTCAGCAGTGTTAGAAGATAGATGGGGGAACGATTGCTTATACAGTTGAAATAAAACAATGAATTCAAATTTTCATTCAGTTCTTTTATTTACCTACCTATGTGAAATGTATTGGTATTGTATACAAAGGTATTTTGTGGCAATAAACTTATTTTATTTATTTTTTATATTAATTAAAGTGAATTACAGTTTTCATAACGCAATATAATATGCAAGTATTTGAATTTTCCATAGATTTATTGCACTTTTTTTTAAACATTAATTATTTACTGAAAAAAATATTCTTCAAAAATATTATTGGGGGCCAATGGGGGCATAATTCTGACCCTTATTTGAATCACATGCCTTCCGTATTACATTGAATTACTGTGTACCTATCCATGATTACTATCATAACAATACAATCTACATTTTAAGTAATACTTAAGTAGAACGGTACATTATTATATTCCACCCTTTAAATTGCCTTTTTAATTCAGAACAACGAAAAATTAATTTGATTTTAATCGTTTTTATTTCAGAAAATGGATATAAAACAATTTATTTTTATTTTTCCGTTACATATTTCGTCCCAATCTTCAAATTAAAATAGTCTTTAATAAATTGGAAAATACCCTATTATGTTACACCTTGTATAGCAGACGAATGCCTTGAAGTTATGTAGCCAGAGGAGCGGAAGCACCATCTTGAAATTCATCACGAGACATCAACCCCCGGATGATTTCTTGCTGCATGCTGCTTCAAGGTAGACTTCTGAACAAAAGCCTTCTCACAAACAGTACAAATAAATCTTTTGTCACCCGTATGTATTCTTACGTGATCCCTTAAATTATTTTCCCAACGGAATTCCCTCTCACACACCCCACATTTAAACCTCTTTTCAGCAGAATGCGTCGACATATGCAACTTTAAACTCAGCTTATTGAAAAAGCTTTTTTCACAGATTTCACATTTTTCCGATTTCTCGCCCATATGAACTTTTTTCTGATGTTGAATCACGTTGCAAGGGAATCGGAACTTCTTGCCGCATACTCCGCAAGATGGCGCCGGTATACCGTGTTCCTTTTCCAAATGCGCGGTTCGGAGGTAGTCGGGGATTCGCTTGTCACACTTCGTGCATTTTCGGTCTTTCGGGCGACGCTTCAGATGAACGAAGCGATAGTGTTGGGACACGAGCGGTTGCGAGGAGTAAACTTTGCCGCAGATATTGCATGTGTATTCGTTCTGAACGATTGTGTAGTATGTGGGTGGTCCTAGAACGAAAAATGGGCGTCAGTCTTCATTCGTATTGTTGCTTATTAGTTGTTATCATCATCTGGCCTTTTCCCAACTAAATATGTTGGGGTCGGCTTCCAGTCTAACCGGATGCAGTATTTTACATGGAGCGACTGCCTATCTGACCTCCACAACCCAGTCACTGAATAATGCCGTAACCCTTGGTAAGACTAGTTGTCAGACTTTCGGGCTTCTGACGACCCGTAACGACTGTCAAAGATCCACGAATGACAGCCGTGACCAACGGCATAGCGTGCGAGGAACGGAGGGGTCTTGGTATGTAAAGATGGTCACCCATCCACGGACCAACCGCGTCAAGCGTAGCTTAACCTGATCGATCGACCCGTGTGTTTGTCATTACTTACCCACAAGCCACTCTATTAGCTAACCTAATAACATTAAATACAAACATATCAATCTCTTATCCCCGATGACGTCAGAAGCCTATATACCTGTATTTCACCAGTTATGGTTAAGTCCCATGTAGTAGGGAACTTGCCTATTATCATCAACCAGCAACCTAATTGCGTAACTCACGATTAATCATAATCTGTTTCGTTTTGAAACAGATGGCTAAACCATTGCTTCATATGTTCGAAAAATGTGTCTGCTCAGCAACTTAGACAACGCAATGAATATTGTTGAACTGTCAAAATGAAACTAATTATGATTAATCGCTTGTTACGCAATTAGGGTGCTGGCACAAAACCCGACCCCGGACTGTTAAATATTAATTTATTATTCTAAAATCATTTCCAATGTCAAGTGGAGTTTGTTTGTTTTTTTTTTGTATACAGGAAAAGTTTTCATCCAGTGCGCAAACTGTAACCATGAATTCAGCATATCATTCTAAGCCCCCCAGCGCAGAAATTTATCGTCGGTTATACAAAAAAAAAAATCAGTTGTTTCATAGAAAAGTACAATACCTACGCGGTAAAAATGTATAGAACAGTTGTTTTTTTTGCTGTATAACCGACGATAAATTTCGGGGCTGGGGGCTTTAGAATGATATGCTGAATTCATGGTTACAGTTTGCGCACTGGATAAAAAGCTTTTCCTGTATACAAAAACAACAAACAAACTCCACTTGACATTGGAAATGATTTTAGAATAATAAATTAATATTTAAATTTATTTATAAAATTTTATATATATTTTTTGACTTTAACTCTGTGAACGTTCAATTTGACATTATATTAAAATTTCAATTTTGTGACATATTATTTTATTCCAATTCTGTGATTTTATTTGATTTAATTTTCTGTAAATGACATTTTATTGTTTTCTGTGGCAGCATTTTTAAATTTAATTGTATTTAATTTATTTTATTTTTATTTTGATTTATTTCTATGTAGCTTTTGTACGTGTCTCAAATAAAATATTTTTCATGCTTGATTTCTTTTTTTTTTACTCTCAACAATTATTAAATAATTTTAACTGTTTAACCATACATTTTTGACGTTTAAACATCTCTTATCTTTAATCAATGTATAAAAATAAACCCCTGCATGAATTATTTCGTAGCTACGAAATTATTGTAGCATTAAGTAGGATTTAATCAAAGTCAATCGGTAATCTCTTTAGATTTAATCAAATAAAACATACTTATTTTATTAAGAAAACATTTATTCAAGCAATAATATAAATTGAGCATACAAAAAAAAAAATAGTTAGAAATTGAAACGCAAATAATTTTTTAGGATAACAAAATATGTTCGAATATTTTCCACGCAACGATCATGAAACAATGAATCAGAAAAAAATAATTAACTTACTAAGTAAAAGACAAGATAGAATAACTTTATAAGATGTGGTGAAAGAAGTATTTTTTTTACTTTTATACGAAGTTATATTTGCCGTCCCTAGTAGTCTGTATGACCGTGCGACCAACTTGCATGTAGCTTGGTCGGTCACAATTTTAACCTAACCCATTCTATTTGGTCAGAGTGTCATACCTTAATTACAGCGACCAACTAAGTTTACACAGTTAAAAAGAAGCTATTGGGGAAGGCAATTGACGAAGTGGCCCTGGCGTAGCTAGTTCACAACACGAGCTTATATCGCAAGGCGTAAAGTGTTTATGACGCGTTGCTGCGTTCCTAAATACTCCGAAATTAGAGTCCACTATTTCCAGAAATGCACTAAAATTTGCAGATTGTGGCTTAAAGCTAAGCGTAGAGAGTTTTTTAATTAAACAGTGTTGAAGGTTAAGTCGTGGTTACAAAAAAATACACTTAACATACCAAGTACCATTGCCAAGTGCCATTTTTTCCCTAAATACTTACATATAATCTATAGATACAATTTGTCGCTGACTAAAACAAAAATTCCAGTAATAACACCTTCCACACAAACTTTCACACCCCTACATCACACTACACACCGCCACATCACACATACTCCCTCCTCCCACACACACACACAAGACACTGCGCATTTTTTGTATAGTTAACAGTACAAAAACCATGCTTTGGCATGCTTTCAAAATTATCTATTGTTTGTTCTCTCACACATGTGAAGGTATACTCAATGTAAACTGGAAGAGCGGGACCAACTAATACAAGCAAATGTTTGCTTACAAGCTGATTCCAAACTTACCAATGTAATTTATTACAATTAAGCTCTTAAATGTCGCAAGGTTCATAAAAGAAAGCGCTCGAAATGTCAACTGAACCGCACAGGTTCGCAACTACTGTCATGGTCACGGTCGCCATTGGACGATGTTATTTTACTTTTATTTGTACATGCAACAGGAAAAACCTACACCGACACTTGGGGCGTTTCGGCAGGCGGGGGCCAGGCGTGTGAATGACGGGTTAAATATTGAAATCAGGGAAAAATAATGAAATGAAACCAAAATCATTCAATGGAATGAATGAACGAAATGTCAAATTGACTGTAGGCCGTAGGGACCTAGCTATGATAACGCCATTTACAATACTATTTCGCTTTGAATGACCTCCCCCATTTGTAAAAAGCGACCGGTTCACTCATCCTGCTGATTCCTACGACCAATACCAGTTCATCGGACTACCTCGTTTGAAGCCATACTGTATCTTTCAGTACGCGTACAATTGCGTACAGTACAATTGAGTAGGTCACCAATTAAAACTGGACATCAGGGTGATGTTTTGCCATATGATAATTCAAACTTGCTTTTTGCACAAACGCCTGTCTACATACAGTGCAAACTTTCCTTCGCTCCCCAGTATGTATCCTCTCGTGGCAATACAACGTGGAACTCCTCTTAAACGACTTCGCACAATACTTACAATTTAAGTCCTTCTCGGTTTTATGCGTAAACAATATATGGTTTCTCAGACTCTCAGAATTATACGTCTCAAAATCACAAATATGGCAGTGACGCTTCTCTCCGAGCATGTGGAAAGAATTCATATGATTATTTAACTGCTTTTGTACATTGAACGTTTTGTCGCACATACTGCATTTGAGTCTATCGTCTACGTTATGCACTTCAAGCTTGTGAATGATTAATTTTATAAGTGTCGAAAATGCTTCAATACAAATTGGGCACTTATATCTCGGATCCCGATGCTTAATCTTTACATGATGTCTCAGTGTGTTTCTGCTGTTGTATTTCTTGTCACATCTGGCACAGTAGTACATGTCGCCAACTTGTTTATAGTCTTCGTCTATTTTCAGGTTACAATTCGGCGCCACAACTCGGTCTGCAGACAGAAAAGACACTTGAGTTTCATTCATTTCTTCGAAATGTTCGTTGGGCTTTGGACTTTGACTTCTTATACTGCTTCGAGTAGTGTAAGATTACGGATTCTGTATCACCACACCTTTTGTCGATAGAATACTCTTTCTAATTTCATTCTACGGCGAGGCGTCGAACAAGTATAGTGGGACAAAATTATCGCATGTGCTAAGGGCGCACCGAGCTTCTGGCGCTAATTGAAGCGTGGCGGCTCTGGCTATAATGGGCGGCTCGCGTACTAATTTAGGTATTGCAAAAGCTTTGTAACTTGTATAATGTACTACTTTGTATAATGAATAAATAAATAAATACCCCTTTTTGCGAAAATAACGCGGTGGGAGGAGTATGAAATTTGGCACAGTTAAAGTTTATATGAAGAAGGAGTGCTTGGAGTGGAGAGCTTCTGGGAAGAAGTAATGCTCGCGAAGAGGGAGGCGGCACACGTAAGGGAGAGGCAGTATATGCGCTCTCACGGCCCTAATTGCCGCAGGAGACGCCCTGGGCGTCGAGAATACCAGGCTGATTCCCGGCCACCGTACGCACGGGCTTGCGAATGGTGAGTAATGAGTAGCTCGCTGTCCGGTAAGGACCAAGCCCGGGTCGATGGCGCGTTGTGTTCCACGCACGCCTCAAAGAGATGTAAGCACCAATTGGTGGGGTCCGCAAGCTCCGATGCCTGCTCCGTTGTTCGAGAGAGATACCGTGGCCCCTGACACACAGGCAACTGCCTCCATACATTTTGAAAGCGTAGGTATTGCACTTTTCCATGAAATAGCAGATTTTTTTTGTATAACTTACCAAAAATGCCAATATAAATTACCAAAAATGACACTTTAATTAAACAACCTAATAACACCTCAAACACACTAATTACAACACACAATTGCACTGATTACTCTAAGTCGCACTTGAAGATCGCTTTCGATGTTCTCGCATGTATCGCTTGTCCAATACTGGTCGGGTCGCTCGGGGTAATCGCAGCGACCCCGTAAGGGGGCGCGGCAGGCGGTATCGGGGCATCGCCCCCTGACCGCGGATGCTATGCAGTGGCCCGTAAAGACGGGCCAATCGTTGGGGTTGCCTTCCACGGGGCATCCGGTTTCCGTAGCCGCTCAAAATCACTCCCTAGGTGCAGGCGTCCCAGGCGGCAGTCGTCATCCCAGCAGGTGACCGTCACGCAACGGGGGATCCGGGCACCACCCCAGTTCGCCCCTGCGCGGTCTCCTGCGTGTTGGGCGGTCCCGCTAGGGGTCCTAAAGTCAACCGCCAGCCGGGTGACGCCTCGAGCAGCAGCCGTCGTCTCCAAGTGAAGCCGGCCCAGCTCCGGCCAGCCTCGGGGTCATGTCCGTTTAGGGTGGCTTCAGTCGCGGGCGGCGACGCGGGGCGGTGTGGCACGCGCGGCGAAGCGGCAGCGCGACAGAGCGCACAAGGGGGCGCGCCAATGGCGCGGGGCGGCACGTGCGCGGGCCGCGCGATACGTATACGCACCGCGTGGCGACCGCACAGGCTTTCTGGTCCGATGTGAGCAGGGGCTTCGGTAGCGGCCGGCGCGGTAGGGCGCGCGCAGCTCCGAAACATGCGGGAGGAGCGGAGGGGGGGGCGCACGGGTGCGCCGCCTCCCGTCCGTCCGGTCTTCTTGGGTGGGGGGGGGCTTCGTGTACGAAGCGCCCAGGTCAAATCAGGTGGGGGCTGCTGTTCGTGAACTCGGCACCCCCGGCGGTCAAGTCACCGTCGGGTGAGACCACCATCCCTCAATTGGTGAGGCCCAGCGGATGACGACCAGCGACAGGGGGTGCCGTGCGTGGCGGCGCCACATACACGAACAGCAGCAAGCAGCTCCGGGAGTATCGGGTTGACCCAGCACGGGTCAGCTTCGGCAGTCTTGCCATCGCCCGCGGCGCAACGGTGCGCGCATCAGCGCAGCGGAGCGCACGGTAGCGACGGGGACGCGACGGGCGGCGCTGCGGCGCACGCTTGCGGTGCCGGAACGCCTCGGGGCGGACGGGCACCGCGTGCCGGCTCGACGGCGGCGTCGACGCAACGCGCGCAGGCGCCAGTGACGACGGCGGGCCGGCAGTCGCAGCTGGCTCGGCGCTCCGCCTCTCTCCTTCATCTTCTCCCCTCTTAAAGGGGGGGGCGTCACTTCCGGATGGAGTGGGCCGGGCAACGTGCCGCCGATTGCTCAGCAGCACCGTCGCCCGGCGCAGCGTCTGGTCCTTTTCAGGCCCGGCATCGCAGCCCTAGGGCCGCGCATGCCGGGGCGGCTTCAGCGGGGGTTTGGCCTCCGCGACCACGGGCGGCGAGTAGGCGCTCGCCGGGCAGCTTCCGGAGCCCCCCCTGCGCTTACACGGCCTGATGCTATGCAACCCGTGCAAGCACAGAGGGAGCACAAAGTGGTGGTCCGCGCAGAAGTTTACTCCAGCTGGCGGTACAGGAAGGAGCACGACCAGCTGGGGCAGGCCACAAGCCGATCCTCCTGGTCGGGTCACGATCCGTTCCGGCCTTTTATAGGGCCCTCGGATAATTCCAGAACCTTGTACTGTAGAAGCATCAAGAATGTTCGAGTACATACCGGCCCCGACTGAACAGATATTGATAGTTCTAGAAAGTTCTAGCATCGAAATTTCTAGAAAGATCTTGACTCTATTAATTCTGCTACTCGATACTAGATGGCGCTAGTGGTAACTAACGTTACCATGTACCAGACATTAATTGTGGTGCGCAACAATATGCTGAATTCATGGTTACAGTTTGCGCACGGGTTAAAAACTTATCCTGTAGAAAGCAAGTACCTAGTTTTAACAACATTAATTGCGTTATTTACGCTGTCAAGCGGGCGAATTTATGAAGTAATGGATAAGGCATTTCCTACAAATACCTTCAAATTGTTAAAAATAATAGTTTAGTTTGTTTAGACATATTCATCACGCACTAATTTTGGAAACAATTGTGCTTTTACACATCATCATCATCATCATTTCAGATGAAAGATGTCCACTGCTGGACATAGGCCTCCCCTAAGTTCCGCCACTTCGACCGGTTCTGTGCTTCCTGCATCCAGCGGACAATAGTTTAAAAAACTAAAAAACACGCTTTAAAAACCAAACTAAAAAAGGAGAAAATAATTTAATTCAATTAAAAAGCGTGGGGTGCTTTTTGAGGTATTTTTTATAAACAATTAATGAAGTGGACTGTATTATTTTTGGGAAATGTTGAATTAAACACTTCTTTCTTCGTATTGTTCTTTTATTCTTCTAATGCTGGAGCTGGAGACCGACTGCCTCTCGGCCCAAAATGGCCCTCATTATATACAATTCTGCTAAGGGCTCTAGCCAATCATAAACTAACATAAATCCCGCCCACTGGGCGTCAACCAATCATAGAGCAGTACATTTCTCGATACACTTAAGCTTAAGTACGACGAAACTATACTGTAGTGAGAACCGTTTTCACATAGATTGCGCACGAAGCTTAGGTATGTCGAGCCTTTACCGTAAGGGGAACCTTTATTAAATTACAATTATTTACAGTATTTCTCTACATAAACTATGATATTTTGCACATAATCACTCGTTAATAAAGTCTCTCGCGCACATTAACACATTTAGTTTATAGTCTTTCATTGTTCTATTCACTTTAAATACACAAGGCTCGGCGTCCGTTACAGTTCTCCCCCCGGCGCAGCTCGCGTAGCCTCTTCTATCTTCATGACGACGACGAGCTTGCTCACGGGGCGCCGGAAAACGCCTGTTCTGGTGCGCACCTCGACGACTCTGATGCTGCCGTCAGGCCCGCGATGTGTGCGCTCGACGATCCCCATCGGCCAAGTGTTGCGGGGCAGGGTGCTGTCGACCACGAGGACCACGTCACCGTCTTGTATCGGACGCACGTTGTTTTGCGGCTCGCCGCGCGGTACCAAAGTGGGTAGGTACTCGCGCAGCCAGCGTTGCCAAAATTTATCAGCGAGTGCTTGACTAACTCGCCATGTTCGCCGGTCGGCCTCGTCGCAGGGTCCCGTTGATGGCAGTCCCCCTGACGACCCCAGTAGGAAGTGGTTGGGGGTCAGGGCCTCGGGGTCGCTGGGGTTCACGCTGACATGGGTCAATGGCCTCGCATTGACGGAGAACTCGGCTTCAGTTAGTAGAGTTCTCAGGATTTCTTCTGTCGGCGTCTTCTCTCGCAGCGTGACGCTGAGGGCCGCTTTCACAGAGCGCACCATTCTCTCCCACGCGCCGCCTTGGTTGGGCGCGCCAGGAGGTATGAAGCGCCACTCCATGCGGCGCTGTAGCCCTTCGTCTCGCAGGGCAGGCATCCACTCAGCGTAGGCGTTGCGTAACTCTTGATCCGCCCCGCGAAAGTTGGTCGCGTTGTCGGAGTACATCACCCTCGGCCAGCCTCTGCGGGCCGCCATCCGTCTCAGCGCCATGATAGCTGAGTCTGTAGAGAGTGACGGGACGAGCTCGATGTGCACGGCGCGGGAGGTAAGGCACGTGAAAAGTGCGCCCCACCTCTTTTCTCGACGGCGCCCTATCTTGACCGTCATTGGCCCGAAGTAATCCACCCCGCAGTTAGTGAACGGGCGGTGGAACGGGTCAAGGCGGGCGCGCGGCAGATCCCCCGTAGCTGGTGTCTGCGGCGTGGCTCGCCGCCTCTTACAGAAGGCACAGTTCTTCTCGACGGCGCGTACCGTGGGTCGTAAATAGATGACCCAGTACCGCTGTCGTAGGTCGTTCGTCACGCGCTCTCGATTGGCGTGACCCGCTGCGCAGTGCTCCCGTAGTACAAGGAGCTTGGTCAGTTGATGACGACCATCCAGGATGATTGGTCGTTTCGTCTCCGGGGGTGCGGAGGAGGCCTCGATCCGGCCCCGTAGCTTTAGGACTCCGTCTTCTAGCACTGGATCCAGACGGTACAGTCGGCTCGTCTTGGTTATCGGACGGGCGGACCGGATGTTCTTGATATCTTCGCTGAAACTCTCTTCTTGTGCTTGACGGATCAGCTCGGCTTCGGCACGTTGAATGTGGCGATGTTCCATGGTCGTCGCTCTTCGTCGGCAGATGTCGGTGAAGGCGATTGCTCGTGCGGCAGCTCTTACTAAAACTTCGTACCTGGAGAAACGGGTAGGGTTCGGCAACCAACTGTCCTTTTCTGTTTTCTCGCTGACATGCAGGACTTCTTCTTCTTCCGGCCCGTCGGTCGCTGTTGCAGGCCACTGCTCCTCTGGCAGTAGCAGGAAGTCTGGTCCCTGGAACCATCGGTCCGTTGCGCTGATAGGTGTGTCGACTAGCCGTGTGGCATCGTCGGCTATGTTGTGGGCGGTGGGTAGCCAACGCCATTCTTCTTTCTGGGTCAGCTCCGCGATCTCTCCCAGCCGGTGCGCAACGAAAGGCGTGTAGCGTCGCACGTCGTGGTGGATCCAATGCACCACAGTAGATGAGTCGGTCCAGTAGGTCGTCTGGCCGACGTTGACTCGATGCTCTCTTCTTATAGTGTTCGCGAGTCTTGCTCCGATGACAGCGGCTTGTAGCTCTAGCCGTGGTATGGTCTGGGCTCGGCGAGGCGCTACCTTAGCTTTGGCGGCTACCAACACGATGTTCAGGCTTCCGTCGACGTTCTTTATCCTCCAGTAGGCTACGGTCGCGTAGGCTTGTTCGCTGGCGTCGCACAGGATATGAAGATCGATGCGTTCGTACCTTTGTCTTATGTAGCACCTTGGCAGTCGAAGTTGGGCGAGCTCGGGGAGCCGTGCTAGCCAGGACGCGAAGAGTTCGTTTTCTTCATCTGGGATCTGCTCGTCCCACGTCGTCTGTAGTCGCCACAAGCTCTGCAGTATAATCTTCGACCGTATAGTGTAGTGACTCAGCAATCCCAGTGGGTCGTAAATGGACATTACCGCGCTGAGCGCTTCTCGTTTGGTCGGCGCGCGGGTTCTCGTTCGTACTTCGGCCGGAACTCGGTTCATTGATGTGTTGAATCCCAGCTCGTCTCGTTCCGCGTTCCAGTATAGCCCAAGTATTTTGTTCTCGGGTTGTTCTCCCCCCAGTTGGTTGGGGGAGGTAGCGTGTAGCTCCTGAGGCACGTCGCGCAGCACTGTCGGGTCGCTGGAGCTCCATCCTCGTAATGTGAAGCCCGCGTGCGCATGTACCGCCCGCGTCTCGTCGACCGCCTTGCGCGCTTCCTCTGCGTTTTCATAGCTTGCCACCAGATCATCCATGTAATGACTCTCCTTTATAGCTTCTAACGCTCGCGGGTACTCTTGCCCATATACGTCCGCGTTATGGTTGCGTACATAGTGGGCCATGTACGGGGAGCTCGCAGCGCCGAAGATCATGCTGGTCATCTTGTACTTCCTTGGATGTCGTTCTCGTTCGTCGCCTCGCCACAGGAACTGTTGCGCCGGCTGATCCTCCGGCCTTATTCTGATCCTCAGGAACATCTCTTGCACGTCCGCTGTGATGGCTACTCCTCTTTCTCTGAATCTGAACAGGATCCCGGGCAATGACAGCAGCAGGTCGGGTCCCTCCAATAGTTCGTCGTTCAGGCACACCCCGTTGCTCTTGGCCGCCGCGTCAAATACAAGTCTATGCTTACCGGGTTTGTTCGGGTTCTGCACGGCGAAGTGCGGCAGGTACCAGCAGACGGCGCTCGTTTCTTCGGTTCCGTCACACGGCGTTGCGTACCCCTTGCTTAAGAGGTTGTCGATCTGCTTGGAGTACTCAGCTGCGAACCTGGGGTCGGCGTCCATCTTCTGCTCGATCTTCTTCAGCCGGCGTAGCGCTTGATTGTAGCTCGGTGGCATGATGACGTCGTCTCGTCGCCATGGCAGCCCGACTTCATATCCGCTGTCGATCTTCTTTGTAGTCCTCTTGACTATGTCGACAGCCCGTTGATCCGCTTCTTTAATTCTTGGATTTCCTTGTATGCCGAGCGCGTCGATCCTGAAGTGCGCCTCAACTAGTTCGTGAAGTTCTTGGCCGCTTGTTCCCGTCGTTCGTTCGGGCTCGTAAATGTGCAGCACGTTTCCTTCTTGCTGGATGACCTTTCGTGGCGCCGTTCCGTGCACCACCCATCCTAGTTGAGTTCTTGATGCGGCCGGTTGATCAGGACGGCCGACTCTTAGCTCGCGAGACACAATACACTCCCAGTGATCTGTTCCGACCAGGAGCCCGGGGCGTGTCAGTTCGTAACACACCTCTTCCGGTGTCAAGTCCTTTAGGTGCTCGTAGTCTAATAGGGTGTGAGGGATTGATTGTTGATGCAGTCGGAGGTCCTTCATAGTCCTTGCTCTAACCTTGTATCCATCATTGCTCTTCAATCCTTTGACATGTATGTTCACCAGTTGACTTTCCATCTCTTGCTGCGACATGTTGACCCCGTTCAAATGTAAAGGTTGAGTCGGTCCCTCTGCTCCGATGCTTGCTGCCAACTCTTCATCAACGAGGGTGATAGTGGCTCCCTCATCCAGGAGAGCATGGGTCTTCACCTCCCCCCGTGGTCCGGAGATGATGACAGGGCACATTTTCAATAGGACCGCTCTTGGTCCGGCTCCCGGTCTGGTTGCTACGGACAGGACCGCTTCTTCCTTTGGTTCTTCTGTCTTTGCCTCTCGCTCCTGATGTAGAGTCGCATGATGTGGGCGGCGACACTGACCTACGCCGCATGCCTTCACTTTACAGCTCGAGCGCCTGTGTTGTTTCTGGACGCACTTGAAGCATATCTTCTTTTCCTTCACGAGACGCCATCGCTCATCTACAGTGAGCGCCTTGTATTTAGGGCACTGCGTTAAGAAGTGAGCTTGATCACAAATAGGGCACTTGTCCTTTTCTTCCTCTACTCCCTCGACGGTGGCGAAGACGCTTGCCTTTTTCTTAAGTGTCACGACGGGTCGGGTTTCTCTCTTCTGACTCGTGGCGCTTGCAGACGGGGCGTATGTGTATCGCAGCGCCCTATCCGCTTCCCGCATCAAGAAACGTGACATCACGATGATCTCCGGCTCTGCTGTCCCTTCGTGATCGTAGGCGAAGTCGCACCAGCGGGATCGAAGGTGTGGGCTAAGCTTGTCTAGTACTTCTCGCGTCATCATGGGATTGAACAGGTAGCCTCTCCTATCGATTGTGCTCAACACGCAGGTGATATTCTGTAGCTTGATAGCGAAGTTGTTTAACTCAGCTGCTGACGCACCAGGCTTCGGGAGTTTCTTGAGGTCTTCCAGGGCGCGATCTATTATAACTTCTGGTCTGCCAAAACACTGCTCTAGGGTCTTCATTATGACGTCTGGATCGGTGGCCGTATGCAGAAGGGCAGCCACAGCGTCTCTTGCTTCCCCTTTGAGGCAGCTTCTTAACCTCTGGATGTTCTCCGCTGCTGATATCTGATACATGTTGGTTGTGTCTCGTACTGCTGCTTTGAACGGCAACCACTCGTTTGCTGCTCCGGAGAAAGTCGGTAGGTCCGTATGCCGCGGCCTGGGTCTGGCCATCTTCTCCAATGTGGCTGCCAGGTGTTCGATGCTATTCCTTTTGGTTGGCGTCGGTGATCTCGTTCTTGGTACCTCGAAACGTATCTGCTTGGGCTCTTCTCTTATGTCCCGGGTTCCTTCCTCTTCTCGTGAGCTGATGGGGTTCGTCCTCAGCCAAGCGTCCACCTTTTGATGGGGTTCTTCACGTGGAGGAGCAATTTCTTCTGGTACACTCTCTTCGTCCTGGATCACAGACACCTGCGTAGCTAGTCTCTTCTTGACTAGGTCCGCCTCTAATTCTAACTCTTTCTTTTTGATAGCGGCCAGCTTCTCTGCCGCCTCCAGTTCCACCATCCGTAGCCGCGTCGTCACACTTGTCGTGGATCGTTGCGACCTAACTGATCGAGTCGGTGATCCTATTCTTCGTTGCACCGTAGCGTCCGTTGTTTGTAGCCCGGATGGCCCCGCCGTGCTAGTGTCTGCTAATCTTGAAAATGGTGACGCCGGAGGATCCAGTGAAAGCCTTCTCATCCTTTCTCGCTCAATGAAATCCGCTTCTCGGCGGCGCGCTTCCCGTTCCTCAATCTCGGCGGCATCTCCTTGGCTTCGTGTCACCACCATCTTCTAAGCTTAGGGCTCTGCTACTATACGACGACACAACACGACGATCTTCACTACGATGCTACGCTATTCTAGTCGACGACACTTGACATGGCGTGGTGATATTTTTCTAGTCACTTGACAACACTAATACGGTGTGATGGCACTCTTACTCACCGAAATTTGACACGGCGTGATGATGCTTCCACTCGCCGGCACTTTGACACGGCGTGAAGATGTTTCTAGTCACTGACACTTCGACACGGCGTGAAGATATTTCTAGTCACTGACACTTCGACACGGCGTGAAGATATTTCTAGTCACTGACACTTCGACACGGCGTGAAGATATTTCTAGTCACTGACGCTTCGACACGGCGTGATGATACTTTCGCTCGATAACGCGGCCCGATGACGTCACACGTTCGTTATTCCCTCTTCAATCGCCGGGCGCCGGTACTTTTCCACACGATGACGTCACACGACGCGATGATACCACCACTCGACGACTCTTCTACACGACGACGCCACACGTACGTTATTCCTTCTTCAATCGCCGGACGCCGGTATTTTTCCACTCGATGACGTCACACGACGCGCTGATACCTCTGCTCGACGATTCTTCGACACGATGACGTCACACGCACGTTTTTCTTTCTTCCCTCGCCGGGCACCGGTGTTTTTCCACTCGATGACGTCACACGACGCGCTGATACCTCTGCTCGACGATTCTTCGACACGATGACGTCACACGCACGTTTTTCTTTCTTCCCTCGCCGGGCACCGGTGTTTTTCCACTCGATGACGTCACACGACGCGCTGATACCTCTGCTCGACGATTCTTCGACACGATGACGTCACACGCACGTTTTTCTTTCTTCCCTCGCCGGGCACCGGTACTAACTTGCTTCTGGTCGGCGTTGGTGCACCTACGTTATTCTTTCTTCGTTCCGTGGGCGCCGGCACTACTTAAACTCTGGTCGGCGCCGATACACGTGCACACGTTGCTGAATAACGGTCGGATTCACACCGGTACAGCCGATCTCCTTTTCTTGCTCCTTCAGATTTCTTCTTGGTAATCGTGGCCGCGGGTTCTTCGTTCTTGATTATCCGCCGCTCGAAGGACCAGACTGAAGTGGACTGTATTATTTTTGGGAAATGTTGAATTAAACACTTCTTTCTTCGTATTGTTCTTTTATTCTTCTAATGCTGGAGCTGGAGACCGACTGCCTCTCGGCCCAAAATGGCCCTCATTATATACAATTCTGCTAAGGGCTCTAGCCAATCATAAACTAACATAAATCCCGCCCACTGGGCGTCAACCAATCATAGAGCAGTACATTTCTCGATACACTTAAGCTTAAGTACGACGAAACTATACTGTAGTGAGAACCGTTTTCACATAGATTGCGCACGAAGCTTAGGTATGTCGAGCCTTTACCGTAAGGGGAACCTTTATTAAATTACAATTATTTACAGTATTTCTCTACATAAACTATGATATTTTGCACATAATCACTCGTTAATAAAGTCTCTCGCGCACATTAACACATTTAGTTTATAGTCTTTCATTGTTCTATTCACTTTAAATACACAAGGCTCGGCGTCCGTTACAATTAATGTCAAGCACCCCACGCTTTTTAATTGAATTAATTTTTTTTCTCCTTTTTTAGTTTGGTTTTTAAAGCGTGTTTTTTAGTTTTTTAAACTATTATTTATTTTCTATTTTTTAGTTCTGCTAACTACAAAAACGTGTTTTTTTCCATCTTTTTTCATTTTTCTCAATATTTCAGTAGTCATCAGTCCTCGATAAGTTTACAAAGTTTCAATGAAATCTGACCGTTTAATAAAGTGGGTCAAAATCGCGCTCTAAGGAGTCGGTTACATAGAAACATTCAAGTGAAGCTAATATAAAGCTTGTAAAAACCACACAGAATTTTACAATGCCACAAAAGGCGGCGTAGACACTTTCGACTAGATGTGTTCAAATATGTCGTGTAATCGTAAGACCAACCGATGGCCCATGTGCATGTTTTATGACATGCTCAATATATCGAGTATCAACTCTTACGTCCCCTATTGTCATAATCTCTTGGTGTCTGGAGGTAAACCACTGTCACGAAGAAGCTATATGAAACCATTGCATGAACAATTCGTTGAACCATGGCTAAAACGTCGACTTGAAATACCAACAATGCCTCGAAGAATAAAAGACAAAATAAGAGATGTATTGGGTTTGAACCATGAGGAAAGCGTTGAAGGTCAAGGTCAAATTCTAGAGCAATCTGGTTCTGGAAGTCCTCTGATACCTGAAAATGCCTCAACAAGGAGAAGCTGCAGTTTGTGTTCCTATAAAAAAAGGCGCATGACAAAGAATCACTGCAATAGTTGCAGTTTCCATTTGTGGCGAACATACAGTCGACTTTTGCCCAACTTGTACCCAAAAAATAAAAGTAATTTGATATTTACTGTTAATTTTAAATTTTTTGCTTTAAAATACCAAAAGAAAAAGAAGAAATTTCAAAAAAATTGTTCCTAATTTAGTCATTGTAAGATTGAGTGCCTTATTGATCTCAAAGAAACATGTTCCATTTATTTACGATTTGTGATTTAGTACTTCAAAGTTAAATAAATATTCAGTTTTGTAATAATGATCTTTAATTTATATACCATATTTCCCATGAATATAATATAGGTACCTACCTGATTAAAATAACATTTTTTTTAAATAAAAAACACGATTAAAAATTTGTCCTCAAAAAGTCGAATGGTTAGCTTATCAGCAGAGATCGGATATTCGGATGCATATTTACCTAAAGATAAATTTTAGCTATGAAAGTATGGAAGCGGCTTTATGAATTATTTGTAATATTTATTAAAAACCCCGGGATTCTTGGATTGCATAACTGTTCAGATGTGTATTAATTTAAAATTAATGTTTAACCCGATACAAATATGTGTATGTACCGGAGGAGGGGTGGTTTGTATTAGTTAAACCAAAAAATAAACAAATTACTTACCTAAATTAAGACTTTTTCGATACAAACGCGCATTCCATGTTAGCCAACATCTCAACTTTAGGTGAATATGCATCTGAATATCCGATCTCTACTTATCATAGAAGTACAGGAACGTTAGCTATCGAGGGTTAAGTATGAACGCATCTATGAGTGAAAGAGAAAGGGTGTTATGTCTCTCGTGAGAAAAATAAAGAGAGATAGAGTATTAATGGCGGACAATAAGACAAGCAATATCGTTGTTTATTTATTTTAATAAGTTCACCAACCATTGATTACACTGATACACACAAATAGTACATTTTTAACAGTAAAAAAAAAACAGTGCGTCAGTTACTTAAAGGTAAACAATAAATCAGAGATATAAGATAACTTACTTAGTAAAAGACAAGATAGTAAAACTTATTAAGATGTGCTGAAATAAGTTTTTTAGCTTGTTATAATAAATGAAGTAATAATGACCATAAACTTTTACTTTAGTCTGGTTCCTACATCAATATAGCTAGTAGATCGTCAAATTTGTGATGTGCCCTAGCCTAGTATCTGCGACCAACTTCCATGAAGTACTCGCAGGACGATGCCACGGTACGTCATGGCTGGTCACAGTTCTTACCTAACGTAACCTATCAGTATCCAATCGCAGATACTGTTGAAAACGAAAATACAATGCCAAAATATAACCTCAAACCAAAAAAAAAACAAATGGTATTAAAAGAGTGAATCAAAAAATGAGTATTAAATAAAAACCTTACCTATTATATTTGGTCGGAGTGCCCTAGCTTAGGTACTACGACCAATTAAATTCAGAAAGTTAAAACGAAGCTAATGGGGAACGCAACTTTCAAAATGGCGCTGTTATAGCTAGGCGTGTGGTGGTTTTATTTTATTTTTACGGAAATCACGCGTTTTTGTGTTACTAAATAGGTACTCTGAAATTAGAGTCCACCATTTCCAGAAATTCACTAAAATTAGATGGTTGTGGCTTAAAGCTATGCGTAGAGATTTTGTAAAATCAAATAGTGTTTGAGGTTATGCCAGCAACGTTTTGAAGAACGCGATTACGAGAAAATACACATTCCATGCCAAATATTTACGAAAAATAACTAAATAATGAAATGAAACCAAAATCATGAATTAACACGAAATGGAATGAATGAACAAAATGTCAAATTTATTTTAGGCCGTAGCTAGGGACCTAGCTATGATTACGCCATTTACAATAATAATTAGCTTTGAAAGACCTTCCCCATTTATAAAAAGCGACCGGTCTCGGGCTTCAATCATCCTGCTGATTCCTACGACCAATACAAGTTCATCGGACTACCTCGTTTGAAGCCATACTATATATTTCAGTACGCGGTCACCACTTCAGAACCTGACAATTTATTGGCAACCGTCCATTAACGGCGACCTACAATTGGGTAGTTAACAAATTAAAACGGGACATCAGGGTGATGTTTTGCCATATGATAATTCAAACTTGCTTTTTGAACAAACGCCTGTCTACATACAGTGCAAATTTTCCTTCGTTCCCCAGTATGTATCCTCTCGTGGCAATACAACGTAGAACTCCTCTTAAACGACTTCGTACAGAACCTACAATTTAAGTCCTTCTCTGTTTTATGCGTAAACAATTTATGGTTTCTCATACTGTTAGCATTATACGTCTCAAAATCACAAATATGACAGTGATACTTCTCCCCGAGCATGTGGAAATAATTCATATGATAATTTAACTGCCTCTGTGCATTGAACGTTTTTTCACACACACTGCATTTGAATCTATCGTCTACGTTGTGCACTTCAAGTTTGTGAACGATTAATCGTATAAGTGTCGAAAATCCTTCAATACAAATTGGGCACTTATATCTCGGATCCCGATGCTTGATCCTTACATGTTGTCTCAGTGCCTTTCTGGTGTTGTATGTCTTGTCGCATCTGGCACAGTAGTACGTGTCGCCAACTTGTTTATAGTCTTCGTCTATTTTCAGGTTACAATTCGGCGCCACAACTCGGTCTGCAGACAGAAAAGACACTTGAGTTTCATTGATTTCTTCGGGAATGTTCGTTAAGCTTCGGACTTTGACTTCTTATACTGCTTCGAGTAGTGTAAGATTGGGGATTCTGTATCACCACACCTTTTGTCGATAGATTATTGTTTCTCATTCCATTCTACGGTGAGGCGTCGAACTGGTATAGTGGGACAAAATTATCGCATGTGCTAAGGGCGCACTGAGCTTCTGGCGATAATTGAAGCATGGTGGTTCTGGCTATAGAATAAGCGATATTCGCGTGCTAATTTACGTATTTCTATAGTATTATCTATATTAGTACGTGAAAAATATACTTTGTACCCCTTTTTACAGAAATTACGCGTTTGGAGGGGTATGTTACACACAGTTAAAGTTTACATGGAAAAGGAATGCAGAAAGTTAATATTTTTGAATACTGTTGATTCAGATTTAAATGAATAATGGTCGAATTTCGCCTACTGCGCGACCACTCGTTAAAACAAATACACATTTTTTTTTAATATAAAAAGTAGTTATACGTTATAGAAAGCAAGTGTCTAGTGTTTAACAACATTAATTGCGTTATTTACGCTGTCAAGCGGGCGAATTTATGAAGTAATGGATATGGCATTTCCTACAAATACCTTTCCCGACCGACCCTTGCTCGTTGAAGCGCCAGCCCGCGCCGCAGCTGAGCCAGTAGCTTTAAATTCCCCGATCAATAATAATAATGCCAATATTTTGATCCAGCCTGTCCCCAATAACAGCTGTCCCCCTATCAGTGACGCCCTGAGCCGAGGCCCGTACCCCACAGGGGGTGCCCTCAGCGTGCAGTCACTTAGTTTGTAATTTTTTCTAGTTTGTAAGCCCTGGCTGGAGGCGTTAAGTTAATTCTTAATGGCAGCCCCAGGAAAGCCCGGTTAAGCAGTCACGGCCTCTCAAGGTCAATTGCGAGATGCCCGACAAAAAAAAAACAAATACCTTCGAATTGTTAAAAACGACGCGACTCAAGTGTGGCGTTATGTGGTCGGCGGAAAACGATTCCGCGTCGATAAGTGTGTTCCCAAAGCAACCAGAACTTTCCAATATCTACTCTCGAGTAATATGACCTTAATACTTAGGTATAGCATACTATGAGCAGTGGTGGCTCAGTGGTAAGGGTCGAGACTTACGAGTAGAGTAGGTCGTGGATTCAAACCCAGGCAGGCGCTGTACTTTGAATAAATTATTTCATCACTACAGCTCTCAAATCGGTGAAGGAAAACGTCGTGAGGAAACCGACATGTTCTAGAACTAACCAACCTGCACTGGGCCCGCGTTGAAGATTACGGCCCACTCCTTCTCACCAAGAGGAGGCCTGTATCCCAGCAGTGGGAACATTATAGGCTGATTATGTATATCTATAGACTTTTTAATCTGTCGCTTCCACCCTGAGATAAATAACAAAAAAGTGCGTGGAGTCCCTCCGCGCGGAAGAAGTGAAACCGACTCACTCTGTCGCGTCGGTTGCGTTAAAAATTAACGCAACCTTCAGCGTTAAACGTTTAACGCAACCTTGTTGGAAGTCGCACAAGAAGTTTCACTTCAGAAAAGAGCGTGGAGTCCCTCCGCGCGGAAGAAGTGATACCGACTCACTCTGTTGCGTCGGTTGCGTTAAACGTTTAACGCAACCTTTAGCGTTAAACGTTTAACGGAACCTTGTTGGAAGTCGCATAAGAAGTTTCACTTCAAAAGTGCGTGGAATCCCTCCGTGCGGAAGAAGTGAAACCGACTTACTCTGTTGTGTCGGTTGCGTTAAACGTTTAACGCGTTAAACGTGTAACGCAACCTTGTTGGAAGTCGCATAAGAAGTTTCACTTCAATCATTTATTTGGACCTAACACTTGGGGAGTCCGGGAGATTATACCGCCTTCCACTAAAATGCTCATAAATCTTTCAATACTTACAAATCGCTATTTTCTATAAATTGTATCTTAAGCTGCATTATTTAGCTATATTTTCTCAAGTTTGATACATCATTAATAATTTATGAGTATTTAACAATTTCTACCAAAGTGACATTCGGCTAATATCTCCCGCCTAGGTGGAAGACTTGACCCCGAAGTAGGGAGCCTTTATCCGGGTTTAAAAATAGGCAAAATAATAATTACAAATAGTAGTTCTATTAAAAAGAAAAAATATGTCACATAGTTTTACGTAGTAAATGAGAACACGAGGAAGGTAGGTACTTTTAGTATCTTTGAGATACATAAGTGAGGAATTAACTTGTATCACATATATTTCTTAAAAGTAACTATCTTTTACAATATTGAGTAACTAATAGTGCAATAGTACAATAGTGTGAAACTTATAATTAGAAACTCTTTTTAACAAAAACGATATTTTTTTTATATAAAACAAAAATATTAATTACAACATCAAATTTGTATTTTTCTCTAACTTCTTTGAGATTTTCGAAGAAATCAGTAACGTTTTTTCCATTAAAGCTGGTTGATCTGGATAAGCTGGTTGTTTCTGGGGTTCTCAAACTTAGGTCAGGGTTTCTTGTCAAAAATCCTCTAAACCAATTTTTCCCTGCGCAGTTGTTGGAAGTTCAAGAATCTGGAACCTTTTTGGAATTAATTGTTGCATATTCATATGCTAGCTTCATAGCCGCCTGTCTGGTTAAGCCATAATTCATTTTGCTGCAAGTTAGAACATATCCAACAAGTGCTTTCTCTTCCTCGATAGTAAACATCAAAGCTGTTTTAAACTAGCTTCCTTGTTCACTTATTTTAGTCAATTTGGACCTACGTAAAGTATTTCGATCAATTCCATATTCCTAAGCAACACCTTTAATAGACTTCCCTATATCAATGTCACATAAAACATTTCTAATTACTGACAGATCAAAATTGCTTCTGTTTTTAGTTGTTTCTTTTTTTATGTTTGAAGGGCATTTTGGATGATTATCTGAAATAAAATAAAAAATATTATTACGGGAGAAACGAAGGGAGAGATTGCCCTGGGTAAAGTCTCCTCCCGACGCCAGGGTAATGTCTCCCACCCCACGCCAAGCTGTCCGTTATTTCATTTTTATAAAAAAAAAACTATTACACTTAAGTAAGTAAAAGCTGTCTGCCGTAAATGTTACTAGGATAATTACACTCACAATGTATATAAATGACATGCTGGAATCTATTCACAGTAAGCAACAGAAATCAAATATCGAAAATTTAAATTTACTTACCGGCCACGAAAATGTGTTCACTTCTCATTCCTAAACCAAACTGCTGATCGCAACGGCGCGGGCGCGGCGTCGCGTGAGCGAGGTGGGACTGGTGGGAGGTGCCTATTGAGTCTAAGAAGTGTGGCCACGTCGCACTATCTAGTTCCACAAAGATTCTATGAGCAGTGGCTATTGTCTCGTAACCTGCTAAACTCTCCCGGACTCCCCCTACATCTTTCATAAACCTGTCAAACTGTGTGACAGTTAGTAGCGAATCATATATTTTTCAACACACAACCTGTCCTGCAAATTGCAAAGAAAATCGCAAAACTTAGGCGGTTCTCCCTTAAGAGCATTTATCCCACGCGGGCTGGCTATTTTTAACATTTACTCTTTAATAAAAAAAACATTTGATTGTACTAAAAATGCAAATAGAAAATAATTAACGGTATGTCGATTTGTGTAAGTAAATATCAAAATAACTGCAAAAAAAAATAGCATACAAACTTGTAAATACCAACGATCTAGTACTTGACTGAAAAAAGTTTTTACTTTTGTTTGTATTTAATGAAATAATCACGAAAAACTACAATAAATGCGTTGTTGCCAGCCCGCGTGGGATGAACGCCCTGAAGTATGAACGCATCTACGAGCGAAAGAGAAAGGTTGTTGTTTCTTGTGAGAAAAATAAAGAGAGATTGAGAAAATAGAAAAAATGGCGGACAATAAGACTAGCAATATCTTTCTTTATTTATTTTATTAGGTTCACCAAACATTGATTACACTGATATACATAATTAATACATTTAAACTGTCAACTACCGGCTAATGAGACACAATTAATTTTCTATTGTAATGGCCCCATATAGGGGCCGCGCGGTACGTGCGTCTGTTACATAGAGGTAAACATCACATGCATGAAACAATGAATCAGAGATATAAGCTAGCTTACTTAGTAAAAGACAAGGTAGTATTACTTAATCAGATGTGCTGAAAGATTTTTTTTTACTTGTTACAATATACGAAGTAATAATGACCATAAACTTTTATTTTGTTCGGTTCTTACATTAATATAGTAACTAGATCGTTTTTTTATTTATTTTTTTGAGGATGGTAAAACATCATGCAACTTCTCCCGCTCCGGGAGGGCGTGTCAGACTTTTACTGACTAAAACCCACCCATGTTCTCTCAGTTGCCTGTGTGTCAGGGGCTACGGTATCTCTTCCAAACAACCCGCACCCCGGGCAGGCATCGGCCCTTGCGGGCCCCATCAGTTGGTGCTGTCATTTCTTTGAGGCGCGCGTGGAACACGACGCGCTGTCGACCCGGGCTTGGTCCTTACCGGACAGCGAGCTATCCATTACTCGCCGTCCCAAGCCCGCGCCTACGGTGGCCGGGAATCAGCCTGGGATTCCCGACGCCCAGGGCGTCTCCTGCGGCGACTAGGGCCGTGAGGGCGCATATACTGCCTCATGTGCGCTGCCCCTTTCGCGAGCATTACTGCTTCGCAGAAGGAGGTGACGGCTACCCATGCAGTCTCGCTCCGTACAATGGCCTGGACCAGGGCCGGACGCGAGAGATCGCTGCCGCCGATCGCCTTCACGAAGACACGGCGGTGCTCCGCCCAAGCCGGGCAGACCTCCACCGTATGCTCCACCGTCTCCTCAGGGCGATATACGCAGTGAAAACACCTGGGCGTTTCCTCCCGCCTTATACGAAACGGGGGGCCTACTCTCTAACTCTGTCAACTACGATACGGGCCCGTCCAAAAGTAGTTCGAAACTTCTTAGTGAATCCTACAGCCAATTAACTAACTTTTCTGGACGGGCAAAAATATATCGGGAGTAGGGACAGCTGTCACATCGTGCTGTCATTCAATCTTAGTTCGGGCTCCAAACTAATCTTTTGTTCGTTAGTGATACGGAGTTGGAAACGCCCGTTACTTCGACCGAAACGAAGCACTTCGTGGATTAGACCGTCTGGAACCTCCCGAAACAAACGTGTCCGGTGAGGACCTACGTCAGGCAGAAGGTGAGGACGCCGTGGCGCCTATCAATCCAATATAGTAGATCGTCCTTTTGTGATGTGCCCTAGTCTAGTATCTGCGACCAACTTGGATGAAGTACTCGCAGGTCGCTGCCACGCTATGTCGTGGTTGGTCACAGTTCTAACCTAACCTAACCTATCTGTAACATCCAATCGCAGATACTGTTAAAAACGAAAACACAATGCCAAAATATAACCTCAAACCAAAAATAAAACAAATATTCAAATTTTTTGGTCGGAGTGCCCTAGCTTAGTCACTACGACCAACTAAGTACAGAATGTTAAAAATTTAAAAGAAGCTAATGGAGAAGGCAACTGTCAAAATGGCGCTGTCCATGCTAGTTCCCAACATAAAATTATATGGCAAGCGTAAGGTAGTTTTATTTTATTTTAAGAAAATGGCGCGTAGTTGTAGGTATTCTTAAATACTCCGAAATTAGAGTCCACCATTTCAAGAACTGCCAGGGGTGCGGGTTGTTCGAAAGAGATACCGCGGCCCCTGGCACACAGGCAACTGAGGGAACACGGGTGGGTTTTAGTCAGTAAAAGTCTGACACGCCCTCCCGCTCCACCCAGAGCGGGAGAAGTTATTTGATGATTTCCCACCCAAAAAAAAAAAAAAAAACCATTTCAAGAAATTCACTAAAATTAGAAGATTGTGGCTTAAATCTATGCGTGGAGAGCTTTTTTGAGTGTTTGAAGTTTTGACAAAAACGTTTTGAAGAACGTTTGAATATATTTGATTTTAAATAATCACAGAAAATAATGAAATTAAACCAAAATCATGAATGGACGAAATGTTAAATTTATTGTAGGCCCTAGAGACCTAGCTATGATCACGCCATCTAGATTATTAGCTTTGACTAACCTTCCCCACTTATAAAAAGCGACCGGTCTCGGGCTTCGCGCATCTAGCTGATTCCTACAATCAATACCAGTTCATCGGACTACTTCGTTTGAATCATTCAAAGAAAAAAAAAACGGTGACTTATAATTGAGCTACGTTTGAGTAGTCAGCCATTTACAAATTGACCTCAGGGTGATATTTCGTCATATGGTAATTTAAACTTGCTTTTTGCACAAACGCATCTCCACATTCAGTGCAAACTTTCCTTCGATCCCCAGTATGTATCCTCTCGTGGAAATTCAATGTTGTCCTCCTCTTAAACGTTTTCACACAAAACCTACACTTGTAGTCCTTCTCGGTCTTATGCGTAAACAGAATATGGTTCCTCATACTCCGAGTAACATACGTCTCAAAATCACAAATATGGCAGCGGAGCTTCTCACCGAGCATGTGGAAACCATTCATATGATTCCTTAATTGCCTTTGTGCATTAAACATTTTATTGCACACACTGCATTTGTGTCTACCGTCTATGTTGTGCACTGCGAGCTTGTGAACAGTCAGTTGCGGAAGTGTAGAAAATGTTTCAATACAAATTGAGCATTTATATTTCGGAATCCCGTGCACGGACCTCACATGGTGTCTCAGTGAGTCTCTTTTTTTGTATTTCTTGTTGCATCTGGTACAGTAGTACAAGTCGCCAACTTTTTTAAAGTCTTCGTCTATTTTCAGGTTACAATTCGGCGCCACACCTCGGTCTGCAGACAGAAAACACACTTGAGTTTCATTCATTTCTTCGGCAATGTTCGTTAAGCTTCGGACTTCGGGATTCTTTTACTGATTTGAGTAGTGTACTATTGGGGTTTCTGTATTACCACAGTAACTTACGTGTCGTCGGTCTGCGATACTGCCTGCAGAAAGAATATTGTATTTCATTTCATTCTGCGGCGCGGCGTTAAACTGATGCAGTGGAGCCAAAATATCGCATTTCATATTATCTTGCCCTTATCCCAATTTAATTGGGGTCGGCGCAATATGTTGTCCTTATTTCTCTATAAGTATCATCTTGGTAGTCACCCTTTCTAATCATATCATAATTCAGACAGTCCATCCATCGATTCTTTGGTCTCCCCCTACTCTAATAGACATCGACATTCATACTCAAAATTTCCTCACATTTTCTTGAGATTGTCGGCTGCTTAGCCGGACTTGCCTGTGGCTACCATAACAAATTAAGGCCTCCAGCCAAGGCTTCATAACTTAAAACTAAGCGACTACACGCAAAGGGCACCCCCTGTGTGTTACGGACCTCGGCTTAGGGCGTCGAATTTAAAGCTACGGGTTCAGCGGCGCTAGCGCGAACAAAGCTCAGGGTGGTGAGCCAGTGAAGTGATATAATCAAATTTATACGGAAACAACAGCATTCTACACAGAAAATAGTGGAGGACATTAATATTAAATTATTTCATTACACAATTTCTGCACAAACGGGAGCAGCCAGAGCTGCCGCATTACCAGAGCTATCTCTCGCGTGTGGGCTTCGGGTACACCCTGCAACGTTATCCGACATGGCGTGGCGAGACCTATATTAAACTACGTGATTCCAACAGCCGGGAAACAGAGACGCTTACCGCTAGCCGTAGGAAGCGAGCGCTTATCACACTTTTCTCAGCGCGTGACAACAGTAAAACTCAACCTGCTCAGCCTTTTCGCAACCAAGTTTGGGATCGGCTTCCAATCTAGCCGGATTTACCCACAAGACAAGTTTATAAGGCGAAAATCATTTTGGTTGTTCTAAAATAATGCAAGAAATATTATAGAAATCATAAATTAAAACAATTTTAAAAACAAATTGTTGTTGGATTGCGATTTCGAACCCACACGCCGTTTGTCGCCAATCCAGCATCGAACCACGAAGCCACAATAACTTAGCGAAATTAAGGATTAGGTAGAAGCCGTGTAAACACTAAACATAATAAGTACCTTAACGACAGCAAGATAATGATCAAAATGGCTTAGCAAGATTATTTATTTAAATGGGGCGGGACTTAGCAATTCGATTCGAGCATCCATCATCCATACCGGAGGGTCAGACAACATTGGGCAGGGACTGTACAAAGTACTACACCCCTGCCTAACCCTCCGGGGAAATAGTTATGTTTGTATTGTACAGACGCCAGCACATCAAGCTACCCCAAACTGTCAAACTTTCCCATTTGATTATGAACCTTATGATTATGTGGTAAAGTTGATAATCTATCAAAGAAATTTGACAGATTGGCGTAGCTTGATGTGCTGGCGTCAGTACCTAAAATCTTGTACGACGTTTGAAGTGGCAGATGTACAGTCGTCCGCACATCAAGCTACCCCAATCTGACCAAATGTGACCACTTCTTTGATAGATTTTCAACTTTGAACAAAGTTGAAAATCTATCAACGAAATATGACAGATTGGGGTGGGGTAGCTTGATGTGCTGGCCTCTTTCTTTGGAGTTTCTTGCCCGTCCTTCTTCATAGAGATCTAGGTTTTGGAATGGGCAACTAACTTCAACTTTCCAACTGATCGACTTTTTGACAGTTCAAAAGTGTCTGTAAATGGTTTAATTGAAATAAATGCTTTGAGTTTGAGTTTGAAAAAAAAAAACAAGCGAACCTTACAGTGCTTGCATAATGATTTATAACATCTGACATCTCACCTTGGTAATAAGCAACATTAACATTATATCCTACAAAACATAGTTCATGTATTATTTGAAATGATTTGACACTGTTGGCTGACAGTACCAACCTTTCGGAAAATGGGTTGGTACCATCTGACGGCCTACTCTACAACCGCGAGCACCCATCGGTCAACTCAATTAGCGCGAACTTCCACGGCTTCCTATTCCACACTTCCGTCCCTTTCGAAATCAAACAAAGAAAGAAAATACATTTATTTAGACAGACTTTAAGGTGAACCTAGTCCACATTTATTGCATACAAACTTCGGTAGTGTTTTACTCCACTAACTGACATGGCACATCCAAAGTAAAATATGATATCGTTTTGTCTCATTATTAATATTGTCTGTACGGAAACAGAATACTAAAATAAAAACCCATTAAAAAGTTAGGAGCCAACAAAGCTTCGTTTTTCTTGCTAATTTTACTTAACTTTGAGCGTGTTTATATAATAAAAGAAGAGTAAAATCTCCAAAACCAAGTCGGTACCGACAAAGTTCAATTATCGAAAAGTTCAATAAACTTTATTGGTCATTGATTTATGCATTGGCCTTTTCATAAAACCCGATCTTCCAAAGGACTTTTCTTCATTTTTTTGCGATTTTTTTATTATAAATGATCCTGCACCTCACTCAATAACATAGTGCGTGTAGACTAGCGTTTAACTGCTCATCACTTATAATACTATCTCTGTCGGACACGAAGCCTGGTGAGACAGCGTGAAGAATTGTTCAGAACAAATTGAGCACGTATATCTCGGGTTCTTCAGACTCTCTCCAAGTTCCCCGTGCTTGTGTAAAAGGTTGATATAATGCTTTAACTGCCTTTCCGTATTGTAAATTTTATTGCACACACTACATTTGAATCTGTCGTCAACGTTATGTGCTTTCAGTTTGTGAACGGTCAGAGGCGCAGGCGTCATGAATCCATCGTTACATATAGAACATGTGTATAACGGAATCTTATAATATGTCGTCTTTACATGTTTACTCAGCGTGTAAAATGTGCTGTATGTCTTGTCACATCTGGCACATTTGTACGTGTCGCCAATTTTTTTATAGTCTTCTTCTTCTTTTAGGCAAAATTTCGGCGCCAGAACTCGGCCTGTAGGCAGAAAATACAGTTGAGTTTCATTTATTTCTATGGCGATGTTCGTTAATCTTCAGCCTTCGAGGTTTGACCGGTTCGTTATTGTTACCAGAGCAGACTATTTATCAACTTTTTCTGTTGAATTGCCTCCAGGAGAGGTAACACTGTAAGTTACGTGCGGCACACCCTGGGCCGAAAATCCGCTAGCGTCTTGCTGATCGGCCAACGTTTTATAACGGAATGAGCTGGAGCAGCGCTATATGTGGTGGAAAACAGAACAAGTTTTTGCAATACCTAGACAAGGAACAAAGACAGGTGCCTTTTTTCGACGGTCACCTCTATTGTCATCGAAAAAATCATGATTTAACGACTTAAATATGACGTTGGTCATGTAAAAAGTAAGCACTAAATTCTATAAGTTTCGTAACTCTTCGCATGTCAAGTGCACACCATGTGTTCCGATAACAATAGAATTTCTATTGTCTGCTAATAAGACGCGCGACGGGTTTACGAGCTTTCAAGAAAAACAATTTGCTCTGTGCGTTTGTCATTGGCGTAAAAGGCTATGACAGTTTCCAAATGTTATCTCTCGACTTCCTTGGTTGACTGGTAGAGAATGCCTAAGGCATTAAGTCCGCCTTTGTACCTTTTTGTGTGCGAGAAGTTTAAATAAATAAATTGATGACAACAAGTAATTTTGTACTCATTATTTCCGTTAGGATCAGACAATGTATTATTGGTATTGCTGAATTAAATTAGTATCAACTTTCCACAAGAAAAATAATTTGGAATAAGAAATGTCAAACTAACAAAAAAATAAAATAACAAAAATATGTCATACTCATAACATAAGCAAGTTACGTAATTTTGCTAGAAATTTACAACATATGATATCTTTTTCTTTTTTACTGAATATTTTGATTGAAATAACATAATTACAATAGTACATATTTGAGCCAAAACTTGGCGCAGTTCAACGCAATCTTTCAGCGGGAATACGATTCTGGGTTGGCCCTTAGTAAAACTTGTTCAAAATTATGAGTGCAACTACCCTTTTTTGAGTTATATGAATTACAACTTGTATATTAATTGTTGTCCTTAAAATTAACTTAACATTTAAAGTTTTTTAACCTTTAAAAGTCTGTCGTTACAATACACATATAGTGACAGAAATAGCATGTGAGGAGTCGCATGCTGTCTCTGTCAAACGGTTTCTAAAATCGAATCTAAAAAAAATACTTACAAAAAAAATACAAAAATAATTATTTCATCGTAAACATTGTAAACATAAATTGAGGCAGCCCCAGTAAGTTACAGAAGTACTTGTGGCGGATCTGTCTCGCTCTTCCTATAAGTGGTCGCTTAACAATGTTATACACGGCTTAAAACAAAATTAAACCTAATATAAAAATAAAATAATAATAAAACATTAATTTAGCAGCTTTTTGTGTGTGCGTGTGTGTGTGTGTGTTTGTGTATATGGGGGGGGGGGTGTGGGGGTGTGCGTGTGTGTGTGAATATTAGTTTTTCTTAGCTTATCCCGCACCCTAATTGCGTAACTCACGATTCATCATAATCTGTTTCGTTTTGAAACAGATGGCTGTTTTTTTATCTGTTTTTTTTGGCTGATAGTTTTTTACGTAGGCTGCCACGCCATCGTTTTGGTTTAGCTGTGAGGTAAAATAAGACAAAATCTACACAAAAACAACTGAGTAATCACAGTCGGTCAAGTAATTGTTTCGAATCTTTGATATCGGGCATCAACGGCGATTTCAAATTGCCCGCTAAAATTTGACGTCGGGATGATACTTCGTCATGTGATAATTTAAACTTGCTTTTTGCACAAACGCTTGTCCACATTCAGTGCAAACTTTCCTTCGATCCCCAGTATGTATCCTCTCATGGAAATTAAGCGTTGTCCTCCTCTTAAACGATTTCTTACAAAACCTACAATGAAAGTCCTTCACGGTCTTATGCACGATCTTATGTTTGCGCAAAGAATAAGTTTTATAGGTCTCATAATCACAAACTTCACACTTATACCTCCGTCCAAAGTCGCCGTGCATGTGGAAATATTTGATATGTTTCGTTAACTGAGTTTTGTCATTGAATATTTTATCGCACGCACTACATTTGAATCTGTCATCCACATTATGTACTTCGAGTCTGTGAACGGTCAAAAGCGCAGGCGTAAAGAATTTTTCAGTACAAATTGAGCACGTATATCTCGGGTTCTTCCGACGATCCTTCCTCTTACTCCTTTCTCCAACTTCCCCGTCCTTGTGTAAAAGCCTAAAATGAGCATTCAACTGCATTTCCGTATTGTATATTTTATTGCACTTACTACATTTGACTCTGTCGTCAACGTTATGTGCTTTCAGTTTGTGAACGGTCAGAGGCGCAAGCGTCATGAATGCTTCGAAACAAATCGAGCATTTGTATCTCGGAATATCAAGATGATCCTTACTCACATGTTTGGTCAGTGAGGTTATTCCGGTGTATGTCATGTCGCATCTGGTACACTGGTATATGTCGTCGACTTTTTTATAGTCTTCGTCTTCTTTTAGGCAATATGTCAGCGCCACAACTCGGTCTGCAGACAGAAAACACACTAAGTTCCAGTTATTTCTTCGGCGATGTTCGTTAATCTTCAGACTTTGGGAACGTTTGACTGGTTCGTCATATTCACGAGACAATTTATCAACTTCTGTTAAACTGCCTCCAGAAGTACGTGCTGCGCTCCCTGGTCCGTCAGCCTGCTAGCGTGTTGCTGACCATATGTGTGGTGGAAAATAGAACAAGTTTTTGCAATAGGCAATGACCAAAACCGGTGCCTTTTTTCGACGGTAAGCACTGATGTGCTATCAAAAAAATCATGATCTACAGACTTACAATATGACATTAGTCATGTTAAATTGAAGTTACAGAGATTCATTTTTTTACCATTATTTCATTACCTACGGCTTCCAAGAAAAGAAGTTACTCTATGCGTTTGTCTTTGGACTAAAAGACAATGACAGTTTCCAAATGTTATCTCATTTGACTGGTAGAGAATGCCTAACGCCTCCGCCCTTATCCCTTTAATGTTGGATTAAATTTAGTCAATACAAATCCTGAAAAGAGGCTAAATGTGAGATAACTATAGATAAGTGCACCTCTGCATAACTATAGATAGGTGCACTTTTGCATAACTATAGATAGGTGCACAACTGCATAACTATAGATAGGTGCACTTCTGCATAACTATAGATAGGTGCACAACTGCATAACTATAGATAGGTGCACAACTGTATAACTATAGATAGGTGCACTTCTGCATAACTATAGAGTCATTATCAAAGCCGCGGCATTTAGTTACCAGCGAGCGTCTGCAAACAGACGAATGTTTGTATACTCACGGATCATACAATACATATTTATAAGCAAGCTATATTGTTCCCATTGCTGATACACTGGACTCCTCTCTGTGCGAGTTAGTGGGCCGTAGTCCACCGCGTGGGCCCAATGCGGGTTGGTAGAAGTCACATGTCTTCAAATTGTTTGGTTCTAGGACATGACGGTTTCCTCACGATGTATGCCTTATCCGTTTTGAGAGCAGCGGTTACCGGTCGCAGCAGAGCACCAGTTCGAACCCAGATAGGTATTTAATTTTGTACAAATTATTTCATCACCACTGCTCTCAAAACGGTGAAGGAATAAAAAACCACAAACCAATAATGAAATCAATTCATTCAAATTCCACAGTAATTATAAGTAACACCCCACCCCACGCTTTTTAATTGAATTAAATTATTTTCTCCTTTTTTAGTTAGGTTTTTAAAGCGTGTTTTTTAAACAATTTATTTTATTTTATTAGGTATAGGTACGGATAGTGAATTATGTGTAACAACCTGCATGATGATCGTATTCCGGCGGCCTTATTGGAAGAAAATGAAGCTTCGTCGGACGATAAAAAAATATTCCTAGTAGTGACGACGAAGCAGATCACATCAGCGAGGCTTCTGAAGTTCAAAGTAATACGGATGTGGTTGTTCTTTTTGTCCAAGAATAAAAGATAGGAAGGTTCTGATCGGTTGTCTCAAATGTAATGCTGCGATATGTAAGGAACATGCGAATTTGATGTGTCAAAGTTGTACTCATTTATATAACGAATAATCTCGCTCAAATAACCGTAAAAAGCTAATTGTGATTATTTTTATAAAGCCAAATCTATCTAGTTTTATATAATAAGTAAAATAATTGTGTTAATTTTAAGAAATATTTTATTTTGACTTAGTAACATTTTGTTAAATTCACGCAAACGGTAAGTAATTTTTTAAGTAACTTACTGATGTACTTATTTAAAAAAAAAAAACATTCAAACTGATTGCGCTTGGTGCACACACAAAGTGGAGACTATCTCTTCTGGGGTTAATTTAACCCTACGTTGTATAAGGTGAGGATTTTTTTCACATTGTTAAGTTATATAATTAACCTTCGACATTTAAATAAATTTAATTTATCCGGCAAATGAGCAAATGACGTCCACACCCACATTGTCATCAGCATCACGATTACACAGGGAATTAAAATAGATAGAAATATGTGAAGATGCTTTTATATTTTTGTCCACGACTATTTTATAACATTTTTCCATACACTTTATGTACGTGTTCACGATAGAAATCACGTTAAATATTATAAAAGCGTAAAATCAATAACATAAGTTTGGTTTGTGATGGACATTTGTACCAAGCCCATACATTTTTGCCCAATATTTTCATGAATTACGGCAAAACTTCCGCATATGCTCGCCTTGAAGGCAATAATCGCATACAACGGTACACTACTCGATCGCCCGATTCATGCGTTTTGAAAATGAAAAAAAGACAAAAAGTAATTTTGTACTCAATATTTCTGTTAGGATCAAACAATGTATTATTGGTATTGCTAAATAAACTTAGTATCAACTTTCCACAAAAACATAATAATTTGGAATAAGAAATGTCAAACTAACCAAAAATTAAATTACGTAAAAATATGTCAACTCATAACATAGGAAAGTTACGTAATTTTGTTAGAACCTTTTTTTATTGAATATTTTGATTGAAATAACATAATTACACTAGCACATATTTGAGCCAACAGTTCAGTGCAATCTTTCAGCGGGAATACGATTCTGGGTAGGCCTTTAGTAAAACTTGTTCATTAAAATGAGTAAAACTACCCTCTTTTCAGTTATATCAATTACACCTTATTTATTAATTCCTGTCCACAAAGTTAACTTAACATTTAAAGTTTTTAAAAGTCTGTCGCTACAATACACATATAGTGACAGAAATAGCATATGAGGAGTCGCATTCTGTCTCTGTCAAACAGTTTCTAAAATCGTAAAATAAAATATTATAAAAGCGTAAAATCAATAACATAAGTTTGGTTTGTGATGGACATTTGTACCAAGCCCATACATTTTTGCCCAATATTTTCATGAATTACGGCAAAACTTCCGCATATGCTCGCCTTGAAGGCAATAATCGCATACAACGGTACACTACTCGATCGCCCGATTCATGCGTTTTGAAAATGAAAAAATGACAAAAAGTAATTTTGTACTCAATATTTCTGTTAGGATCAAACAATGTATTATTGGTATTGCTAAATAAACTTAGTATCAACTTTCCACAAAAACATAATAATTTGGAATAAGAAATGTCAAACTAACCAAAAATTAAATTACGTAAAAATATGTCAACTCATAACATAGGAAAGTTACGTAATTTTGTTAGAACCTTTTTTTATTGAATATTTTGATTGAAATAACATAATTACACTAGCACATATTTGAGCCAACAGTTCAGTGCAATCTTTCAGCGGGAATACGATTCTGGGTAGGCCTTTAGTAAAACTTGTTCATTAAAATGAGTAAAACTACCCTCTTTTCAGTTATATCAATTACACCTTATTTATTAATTCCTGTCCACAAAGTTAACTTAACATTTAAAGTTTTTAAAAGTCTGTCGCTACAATACACATATAGTGACAGAAATAGCATATGAGGAGTCGCATTCTGTCTCTGTCAAACAGTTTCTAAAATCGAATCTGCACAAAAACAATCGGTCAAGTAATTGTTTTTGAATCTTTGATAACGGGTATTAAGGGCGATTTCAAATTGCCCGCTAAAATTTGACGTCGGGATGATACTTCGTCATGTGATAATTTAAACTTGCTTTTTGGACAAACGTTTGTCCACATTCGGCGCAAACTTTCCTTCGATCCCCAGTATGTATCCTCTCATGGAAATTTAACGTTGTCCTCCTCTTAAACGATTTCTTACAAAACTTACAATGAAAGTCCTTCACGGTCTTATGCACGATCTTATGTCTGTGCAAGGAATACATTTTAAAGGTCTCATAATCACAAACTTCGCATTTATACCTCCGTCCAACATCGCCGTGCATGTGGAAATTTTTGATATGATTCGTTAACGATCTTTTGTGACTGAACATTTTATCGCACGCACTACATTTTAATCTGTCGTCTACATTATGTACTTCGAGTTTGTGAACGGTCAAAAGGCGCAAAGAATTGTTCAATACAAATTGAGCACGTATATCTCGGGTTCTTCTGACTCTCTCCAAGTTCCTCGTGCTTGTGGAAAAGGTTGATATGATGCTTCAACTGCCTTTTCGTACTGTACATTTTATTGCACTTACTACATTTGACTCTGTCGTCAACGTTATGTGCTTTCAGTTTGTGAACGGTCAGAGGCGCAGGCGTCATGAATGCTTCGAAACAGATTGAACATTTATATCTCGGAATATCAAGATGATCTCTTCTCACATGTTTTGTCAGTGATGCTGTTTCAGTGTATGTCATGTCGCATCTGGTACAATGGTATATGTCATCGACTTTTTTATAGTCTTCGTCTTCTTTTAGGCAATACGTCGGCTCCACAACTCGGTCTGCAGACAGAAAATACATTATGTTCCATTTATTTCTTCGGCAATGTTCGTTAATCTTCGGGATTATGCGTCATATTTACGAGACAATTTATAAACTTCTGTTTCAGTCTCCAGGAGTGGTGATACTGTAAGGTATATGCGGCGCTCCTTGGGCCGTCAGCCCGCTAGCGTATTGCTGACTGACTAAGGTTTTCATCACGGAATGAGCTAGAGCTCCAGCTGTAACCTGTTTCCAGTATCTCGAACAGGGTAGAGTACCTCGTAGTGAAGCTAACCGAGAGGTGTAGCTTCAAGGTTCTTCAGATTTACGCTATGACCTCGGCACACTCAGATGAAGAAATGGAGAAAATGTTCGGAGACATCTCCAAGATCTTGTATTCTACTACTAAGGCCTACTACAACGTTCTCATGGGAGATTGGGGGCGCTAAAGTGGGAATACAGAATTGTAGGGATTCGTTAGTAGGAGTATCCTATGGGAAATTATATCATAGGGGGCAAATTTTTGTCAATTTCCGTGAGTAGGATCGACTTTCTTGATACATTCCTTCTTTAAGAAATAGCCCCAAAGAAATTGGACGAGGCGCAGCTCAGACACTGACGAAAAATGAGATAGACTTCATCATATCGAATGAAAAGCTATATTATATTCAGGGATGTCTCGGTGACTAAAGGTGCATCCACACCTAATATACTTAAGTGTTCCTGGACAACAACAGGTAACAAAAATTTATAGCAAAAGCCGCAAAATTTATAGAAGGTTACTTAATGTTATCATGTTGCAAAATGTTGCTTTACATAAAGTTACTTTGGTGTGGATGCACCTTAAGAGATTCAACATCGGCAGTGATCATCAGGGATCGGATATTCGGATGCATATTCACCTAAAGTTGAGATGTTGGGAAACATGGAATGCGTTTTTGTATCAAAAACGTCTTAATTTAGGTAAGTAATTTGTTTATTTTTTGTTTTAACTAATACAAACCACCCCTCCTCCAGTACATACACATATTTGTATAGGGTTAAACATTAATTTTAAATTAATACACATCTGAATAGTTATGCAATCCAAGAATCCCGGGGTTTTTAGTAAATATTACAAATAATTTATAAAGCCGCTTCCATACTTTCATAGCTAAAAAATATCTTTAGGTAAATATGCATCCGAATATCCGATCTCTGGTGATCAGACTTGTCCGAGGCTCAGAATATTAACTTCAAGCACGAGTGAATTAGTTAGATGACGTCAACGGCTACGCACAAACATGCTCCAAATCGTGTTAGGATCTGAATTGTTCCAGTCAGACCTAGAGAACCGATTTGCTGCCGTGGAAACAACTAATGACACGAGGCGCTCGACCACAAACTGCTGAGATGCCTGAAAACACGACTATGACCGTCCAAACTCAGGACCAGCGAACTAAACATATTCCTCTGAGTCGAGGAGTAAGACAAGGGCACGTAATTTCACAAACCAGAGAGCGTCTGCAGACATACGACTACGTTTGTATAATGACGAATCATACAATACTAACGGCAATTGTGATAGGCAGGATTTAAAAATAAAACCTTACATTAAGAAATCAATTTATTCGAATTCTAAAATAATAATTAAATCAAACAATATACAGCCAATGGCTTGATAGCCAAGAGCCTCGACCAACATCTGAGGAGGCTCTCGTTGGGGAGCTGGGTCAAGGGCTTGATTCAGAAAGCGGTACTCCTGGACACGGCTCGCATTGTTAGGAGGTTCCTCTCTCTGGAGCCCTGACCGCCGGTAGCTTGGACCTTGTTCCCGATACCGGTGGGCTACTATTTTTTATATTTTTAAATGTTTTTATATTTTTATACTAATATTTAAAAATATAATTTATATGTGTATATAAATCAAACAATTTATTCAAATTCTAAAATAATTATTAAATCTACTGACGTATTACAGCCGCGAAATGATAAGTTGATGAAGAATCTTATTTTATTAAAAATTGATTTGAATCGAAAACAATATATGTTAAAATCAAGATTAAAATAAAATAAAATTAGAGCAAAATCAAAATTACTATAAGGCCAGGTTAAAAATTAAACATATAAAACAAAATCATGTAATAAGGGGTGATGGTATGAGTGTCTATATGTTTGTTTATGTGTGCCTGAAAATCTATAATATATCAACGCCGATGTGTGATTTCATTAAAATCACATACACATCAACGTTGTGACATAGATCTGCCAGGGGTGTTCATTGTTCGAAATAGATACCGTGGCCCCTGGCACACAGGCAACTGAGGGAACACGGGTGGTTTAGACAGTAAAAGTCTGAAACGCCCTCCTGCTCCACCCAGAGCGGGAGAAGTTATTTGACGATTTTCCACCCAAAAAAAAACAACCCAGGAAAACTCGAATCCAAGTATCTCGGCCTACTCGAGTCCATCATGGCAACAATATTTATTTTAATTATTATTGTTCTTCGGTTAAGCAAAATCGGCGGAGCTCCGCGCAGCTCCTATTTCCGTATGAAGGGTATAGAAGAACCTAATACCAAGAGGATGAATGGGGGCTTCGATCGCTCGCTTTGCTCGCTCACCTTTAGCCCCCGTCATCTTCTTCGAACCATACTTTCGGGAGTGCTTACCAAAGTTGCCGAGCTCGGTCCTCTCGCTCTTGATATTGGTTCAAAAGTTATCGGGATCGAATTGTAGGTCAACTTCAGGGTTGAATTGACGGGGTTGAGTTGTCCCATTGTAAAGGAGTCGAGGTTTATTGATACTTGAACAGGCTTCGGGATGCTATTCCCAATCCTTTCCTTTTCCTCCCTGTTTTAAATTCACCGCCACTTGCACTCGCCTATCGCTGTGAGTGCGAGAAGGACAACGCATCGCTCCCGCCATCTGACGGCGTGGAGAGAAAATGTGAGTTCGAAAAACGAAACGAGGATTGCCGGCCGGCGACAAAGCGTGCGGTGAAAAAACACCAAAATATCGTGAAATAAGACTGCTAGTGATACAGTGTGGTGATCTCCTGGCTCCCAGCATCCCGTGAGTACCTGACCTCTTTCAATTTACCATCCTTTAGCCTGTTTCTGAGTAGGAAACTTCAAAAGCGTCCTTGGCTATACGCGATACTCAATCAATACAATTAACGCCTTCAAAGCCGCTTCAAAACGCCAATCAAAGTTACCTTCTAAAAATGTACGTCAGGATGATATTTCGTCATATGGTAATTCAAACTTGCTTTTTGCACAAACGCTTGTCCACATTCAGTGCAAACTTTCCTCCGATCATTAGTATGTATCTTTTCATGCAATGTCAATGTAGACTTCCTAATAAATGATTTGCTACAATATCTACAATGTTGGTCCTTCACGGTCTTATGCTTATAGCTATGTTTGTTTAAAGCGTCACGTCTAAAGGTCACATAATCACAAAATTCACACTTATGCCTCTCTCCAGCTTCGCCGTGCATGTGGAAACGGTTCATATGAATCCCTAGGTGGTATTTTGTATTAAACATTTTATCGCACAAACTACATTTGACTCTATCGTCTACATTATGCACTTCGAGCTTGTGACCAATCAATAGCGGAAGAGTCTTGAATGATTCAATACAAATTGCACATTTATATTTCGGAATCTTATAATGTTTCGACTTCACATGGTATCTTAGTGACTCCATTTTTGTGTATGTCTTTTCACATTTCGCACAATGGAATACATCGCCATCTTTTTTATAGTCTTCGTGTCTTAGAACAAAATGTGGCTTCACAACTTGGCCATCGGTCCAAAAAGGCGCCAGAACTCGGCCTGCAGACAGAAAACATAGGTACTTGAATTTCATTTATTTCTTCGGCAATGTTTGTTAATCTTCGTACTTCGGGATTCTTTGACTAATTCGTCACAGTCACGATTTATAAACTTTTCTGTTAACAGCCTCCAGGAGTGGTGATACTGTAAGGTACGTGCGGCGCTCCCTGGGCCGTCAGCCCGCTAGCGTGTTGCCGACCGGCCAATGTTTTATCACGGAATGATCTATAAAGCAGCACCACGGCCCGCGGCGGATGGGAAATGGAACAAGTTGTTGAAAGCCAGGCCATTTTGCAGTGGCCGAATGAATTTCATAGACTATTATTTACTAACGAATCACTTCACAATTCGCCTTCTGCATTTCACGAACCAAAGACCGTTTGTAAAATGACGAATAATACAATATTTACGATATTTAGTGCACTATCGATATGGGTTACAAAAAAAAAATACAATTAAGACAAAAATTTATTAAAACTTTAAAACATTATAAAACTAATTGTAATCGACTTATAACCAGCGGAGTAATGTAATAACCAGTCATCGGAGTTGGTAGGTTGATTTGGGGTCAATGAACTGGCACGTACATATTAGTATGGGTGGGGATTCCGAGATTTTGAAATTATTAAGAATTTTTGGTATTGTGTTTTTTCAATAAAGATGTTGACTTTGATCTAAACTGCTTTTTATTTCATTTTCACCTTTTTTCATATTCATAATAAGTACGTAATTGAACGCGAAATTTTTTTAAGAAGTAAGCATAAATATATATTTTTATTTATTTATTCAAGAATAGTCACAATTACAAGCAGCAGATAATAAACTTATTAGTAATATTATGTAAGTTTCGAATGTTCGCACAACAGTAAGATTCACTTTATAAATAAGAAAAAAACAATTTTAAATGTTTATCTAACGCATTCTATAAATTTCTAATGTAGTAGTTTAAAAATCCTTATTTTCACAATATTTGATTCAATTCTGTAAGTACTAATATGAAATCCTGGAAAAAGGCTTATCCAAGTTCTGATTTCTATGACTATTCATGATGCGAGTACGTAAAATCAATCTACCTACTCCGATCACTGGTAAAAATACATGAAATGGCAATTTATCACAATTCCTTTCATTTTGACAATTTCGTCACGTTCATTGCGTAATTTACGTTGATACAGCAACGGTTTTTTTCAAACCTATGAAGTATTTGGATGTCAAAATTAAAGGCAAGGCGATTCTATTGCCATTTTATTTGTGTTAAGTACGCAATTATCCCGCTGGATAAGTTCCAGTTAAACCAGTTCCATTTTGCTGGCAAATGAGCATTTTATTGTAAAGAAAATACTCATTTTTCAAAGAAAACACATCAAAGGAAATATAGTTTTTTTAACAAAATACTAACACAATGTAATTTTACTTTTTCTAAAATGTCCATTCAAGGTGTAATTAAAACAACACAAACCCCGAAAAGGGTTCTTATACTCATAACAATTATGAACATTAAATAATCAGCTGTTTCATACATTTATGTTCACATAATTTGGCAAAATGTTTGAAAAGGCGCTAGTTTTTTCACGATTCCATGATTGGTCTCCATATCGCCATTATTAAATCTAATACTACAATACACTTTAAACTGACCGAGATAGTATGAGATTTGTCGCATGCTACCTCTGTCAAAACGGTTTTTAAAAGTATAAAACACAACTGTCAGAACGATTCTACGACAACCGTACTTTGAGACAGTTCTGCCCGTAACAAAACAAACCCAGACATTTCGACCCGGACTTTTTGACCTGACAACTCGACCCCAACCACTCAAGTACTAATAATCGTCGATTAAGCAGATTCGACCTCTCCTATCTGAATGAAGGATGACGGGGGGCTACAACCGCTTGCTTTGCTCGCTCACTCTAGCCCCCATCATCTTCTTCGAACGTTAGCCTCAGGTGTCCTAAGTTACCAAGCTCGCTTCGCTCTCTTGTGGCCTTAAATTGGTTCAACGGTAATCGGGATCCAGCTGGCATTAAACATGGGACGGGTACCCGGTTTGGATCCGGTACCTGTAACCACTTTTTTAGGACCCGGCGGGGTAACGGGTAATAATGCCGGGTATCAAGCGGTGCCGGGTAATTCAGTTTTGCTACTAAACTTAATGCGCGTATTTAACTTACGCTTTCAGCTCATAATAAATGAAATGAATGAATATTTATGTAAGTTTGCTATACGTAAACATTTTAAAAATTAGTTGGCGCTCCTAGCTGACTTTCCCTGAGAAGAGATGCCGAAACAAACTCGGAGGTAAACATTATATTATTTGAATTTTATGTGAGTCTAACAATGCAGGGCCATCTCTGGAATGGCCTTTTGACGAAAGAGCCAGAGTCTTAACTTTGTTTATAGTTTATTATAATTTGGTTTTCTATTCTCAATCTTGTTTGTCTTTTTATTGCATTACTTTTGAATTGTCTTTTTTGAAGTCGGGTTTTAGATTTCTTAATTTTTTATTTTACATACTCAATTGTCGGGATCGAGTTGACTCAGTCGAGATAGTTCGAAGTGATATGTTAACGACAACCATCTAATATTGTTTTTCATGCCATCTAAAAATTGACCTCAGGGTGATATTTCGTCATATGGTAATTCAAACTTGCTTTTTGCACAAACGCTTGTCCGCATTCAGTGCAAACTTTCCTCCGATCATCAGTATGTATCCTCTCGTGCAAGTTCAACGTTGCCCTCCTCTTAAACGATTTCTTACAAAATCTACAATGGTAGTCCTTCACGGTCTTATGATTAAATTTATGTTTGTACATATTCATTTGTTTTAAGGTCACAAAATCACAAAATTCACACCTATACCTCGTTCCAGCTTCGCCGTGCATGTGGAAATATTTGACATGATTCTGTAGATGGGGTTTTGTATTAAACATTTTATCGCACAAACTACATTTGACTCTATCGTCTACGTTATGCACTTCTAGTTTGTGAACGGTCAATGGCGGAAGCGTCATGAATGTCTCAATGCATATTTCACATTTATATTTCGGAATCTTATAATGTATCGACTTCACATGGTATTTCAGTGACTCCATTTTAGTGTATGTCTTTTCACATTTCGCACAACGGTATACATCGCCATCTTTTTTATAGTCTGCTTCTCTCATAAAAAATTTTGGTTTCACAACTTGGCCTTCAGACCCAAAAGGCGCCACGACTTGGCTGGCAGCCAGTGAAGGCGCCACAACTCGGCCTGCAGACAGAAAACATACTTGAGTTTCATTTATTTCTTCGGCAATGTGTGTTAATCTTCGTACTTCGGGATTCTTTGACTAATTCGTCACAGTCACGATTTATAAACTTTTCTGTTAACAGCCTCCAGGAGTGGTGATACTGTAAGGTACGTGCGGCGCTCCCTGGGCCGGCAGCCCGCTAGCGTGTTGCCGACCGGCCAATGTTTTATCACAGAATAAGCTATAAAGCAGCACCACGGCCCGCGGCGGATGGGAAATGGAACAATTTGTTGAAAGCCAGGCCATTTTGCAGTGGCCGAATGATTTTCATAGACTATTATTTACTAACGAATCACTTCACAATTCGCCTTCGGCATTTCACGAACCAACGACCGTTTGTAAACGCCGTTTGTAAAACGACGAATAATACAATATTTACGATATTTAGTGTACTATCGATATGGGTTACAAAAAAAATAATAACAAATACAATTAAGACAAAAATTTATTAAAACTTTAAAACAATATAAAATTAATTGTAATCGACTTATAACCAGCGGAGTAATGTAATAACCAGTCATCGGAGTTGGTAGATTGATTTGGGGTCAATGAACTGGCACGTACATATTAGTATGGATGGGGATTCCGAGATTTTGAAATTATTAAGATTTTTTTGCAATTGTGTTTTTTCAATAAAGATGTTGACTTTGATCTAAACTGCTTTTTATTTCATTTTCACCTTTTTTCATATTCATAATAAGTTATTGTATTGAACGCGAATTTTTTTTAAGAAGTCCCTAAGCATAAATATATATTTTTATTTATTTATTCAAGAATAGTCACAATTACAAGCAGCAGATAATAAACTTATTAGTAATATTATGTAAGTTTCGAATGTTCGCACAACAGTAAGATTCACTTTATAAATAAGAAAAAAACAATTTTAAATGTTTATCTAACGCATTCTATAAATTTCTAATGTAGTAGTTTAAAAATCCTTATTTTCACAACATTTGATTCAATCCTGTAAGTACCAATATTAAATCCTGGAAAAAGGCTTATCCAAGTTCTGATTTCTATGACTATTCATGATGCGAGTACGTAAAATCAATCTACCTACTCCGATCACTGCTAAAAATACATGAAATGGCAATTTATCACAATTCCTTTCATTTTGACACTTTCGTCACGTTCATTGCGTAATTTACGTTGATACAGCAACGGTTTTTTTCAAACCTATGAAGTATTGGATGTCAAAATTAAAGGCAAGGCGATTCTATTGCCATTTTATTTGTGTTAAATACGCAATTATCCCGCTGTATAAGTTTCAGTTAAACCAGTTCCATTTTGCTGGCAAATGAGCATTTTATTGTAAAGAAAATACTCATTTTTCAAAGAAAACACATCAAAGGAAATACTTATAGTTTTTTTTAACAAAATACTACCACTATGTAGTTTTACTTTTACTAAACTGTCCATTCAAGGTGTAATTAAAACAACACAAACCCCGAAAAGGAGTTCTTATACTCATAACAATTATGAACATTAAATAATCAGCTGTTTCATACATTTATGTTCACATAATTTGGCAAAATGTTTGAAAAGGCGCTAGTTTTTTCACGATTCCATGATTGGTCTCCATATCGCCATTATTAAATCTAATACTACAATACACTTTAAACTGACCGAGATAGTATGAGATTTGTCGCATGCTACCTCTGTCAAAACGGTTTTTAAAAGTATAAAACACAACTGTCAGAACGATTCTACGACAACCGTACTTTGAGACAGTTCTGCCCGTAACAACACAAACCCAGACATTTCGACCCGGACTTTTTGACCTGACAACTCGACCCCAACCACTCAAGTACTAATAATCGTCGATTAACTAGATTCGACCTATTTCTGAATGAAGGATGACGGGGGGCTACAACCGCTTGCTTTGCTCGCTCACTCTAGCCCCCATCATCTTCTTCGAACGTTAGCCTCAGGTGTCCTAAGTTACCAAGCTCGCTTCGCTCACTCTTGTGGCCTTAAATTGGTTCAACGGTAATCGGGATCCAGCTGGCATTAAACATGGGACGGGTACCCGGTTTGGATCCGGTACCTGTACCGGTACCGGTAACCACTTTTTTAGGACCCGGCGGGGTAACGGGTAATAATGCCGGGTACCAAGCGGTGCTGGGTAATTCAGTTTTGCTACTAAACTTAATGCGCGTATTTAACTTACGCTTTCAGCTCATAATAAATGAAATGAATTGTTTATTTATGTAAGTTTGTTACACGTAAATATTTTAAAAATTAGTTGGCGCTCCTAGCTGACTTTCCCTGAGGAGAGATGCCGAAACAAACTCGGAGGTAAACATTATATTATTTGAATGTTATGTGAGTCTAACAATGCAGGGCCATGTCTGGAATGGCCTTTGGAAGAAAGAGCCATTGCAGCTTTGAGCTGACCTGTCCCAATAGACGGCATGTATGTTCAGTCATCGTGTAGCTAAACCCTATTTTACGGAGCTCAATATATCTAATAGTCTGTTAACCCGAAGTAGACTAAAGAGCGTTTATTATGAAAATGGGCAACGTCGCAAATAGCTGTCAAATATTTCACTGTTTTGATTAATTTGGCGATATTACTGTATGGAAATATGAAATATTATGAAATGCAATAATTAATATCTTAATACCGAATATTTCGATTTAGATGTAAAAAAAGGACTTGGAAACTTTCCATTGCAAATCATTATTCATATTTTAGGTCACTAGTTAGCGATATTTCATACTTCCATAATTAATAAAAACAGGTAAATATTTGACAGCTATTTGCGAAGTTGCCAACTTTCAAAATAAACGGTCTTAACTTTGTTTATAGTTTATTATAATTTTGTTTTCTATTCTCAATCTTGTTTGTCTTTTAATTGCATTACTTTTGAATTGTCTTTTTTGAAGTCGGGTTTTAGATTGTTTAAACATTTTTTTATTTTATTTTACATACCGAAGTGATATTATGTTAACGACAACCATCTTATATTGTTTTTCATGCCATCTAAAAATTGACCTCAGGGTGATATTTCGTCATATGGTAATTCAAACTTGCTTTTTGCACAAACGCTTGTCCACATTCAGTGCAAACTTTCCTCCGATCATCAGTATGTATCCTCTCGTGCAAGTTCAACGTTGTCCTCCTCTTAAACGATTTCTTACAAAATCTACAATGGTAGTCCTTCACGGTCTTATGATTATATTTATGTTTGCACATATTAATTTGTTTAAAGGTCACAAAATCACAAAATTCACACCTATACCTCGTTCCAGCTTCGCCGTGCATGTGGAAATATTTGACATGATTCTGTAGATGGGCTTTTGTATTATACATTTTATCGCACAAACTACATTTGACTCTATCGTCTACGTTATGCACTTCTAGTTTGTGAACGGTCAATGGCGGAAGCGTCATGAATGTCTCAATGCATATTTCACATTTATATTTCGGAATCTTATAATGTATCGACTTCACATGGTATTTCAGTGACTTCATTTTGGTGTATGTCTTTTCACATTTCGCACAATGGAATACATCGCCATCTTTTTTATAGTCTTCGTCTCTTATAAAAAATTTTGGCTTCACAACTTTGCCATCAGACAGAAAAGGCGCCACAACTCGGCCTGCAGACTGTAAAGGCACCACAACTCGGCCTGCAGACAGAAAACATACTTGAATTTCGTTTATTTCTTTGGCAATATTCGTTAATCTTCGGGGTTCGGGATTCTTTGACTGATTCGTCATAGTTACGATTTATAAACTTTTCTGTTATTAGCCTCCAGGAGTGGTGATACTGTAAGGTACGTGCGGCGCTCCCTGGGCCGTCAGCGAGCTAGCGTGTTGCCGACCGGCCAATGTTTTATCACGGAATGAGCTATAAAGCAGCACCACGGCCCGCGGCGGATGGGAAATGGTACAAGTTGTTGAAAGCCTGGCCATTTTGCAGTGGCCGAATGATTATCATAGACTATTATTTACTAACGAATCACTTCACAGTTCGCCTTCGGCATTTCACGAACCAACGACTGTTTGTAAACGCCGTGTGTATAATGACGAATAATACAATATTTACGACAATTATTGCACTATGGATATGGATTTAAAAATATATTAATGATCAAGACAACAATTTATTCAAATTTGAAAACAATATCTATTATATAAAAATGAATCCCATTTCACTTGGGCATGGCATCACACGTGAATGGCTGGACCAATTTTGCTAATTCTTTTTTTGTTGTGTTTGTTATTGTCAGGAGAAGGTTCTTATGAAAAAATTAAAAAATGTTGCGCGTAATATTATATTCATATTTAAAACAGGACAACGTCTATCGGGTCAGCTAGTGCAATAAAATAATATAACATTAATTGTGATCGATTTATAACCAGCGGAGTAATGTAATAAGTTAATAACACATTAAATGACAATTTATCGTAATTCCTTTCATTTTGACAATTTAGTCACGTTCATTAAGTAATTTACGTTGATAAAGCAACGCTCTTTTTTCAAACCTATGAAGAGTAAGGATGTCAAAATTAAAGGCAAGGCGATTCTATTGCCATTTTATTTGTGTTAAGTACACAATTTTCTCAGTGGATAAGTTCCAGTCTGCTGGCAAAGAAAACACATCAAAGTAAATATAGTTTTTTTAACAAAATACTACCACTATGTAGTTTTACTTTTACTAAAATGTCCATTCAAGGTGTAATTAAAAAAACACAAACCCCGAAAAGGGTTTTTATACTCATAACAATTATGAACATTAAATAATCAGCTGTTTCATATATTTATGTTCACATAATTTGGCAAAATGTTTGAAAAGGCGCTAGTTTTTTCACGATTCCATGGTTGGTCTCCATATCGTCATTCTTAAATCTAATACTACAATACACTTTAAACTGACCGAGATAATATGAGATTTGTCGCATGCTACCTCTGTCAAAACGGTTTTTAAAAGTATAAAATACAACTGTCAGAACGATTCTACGACAACTGTACTTTGAGACAGTTCTGCCCGTAACAACACAAACCCAGACATTTCGACCCGGACTTTTTGACCTGACAACTCAACCCCAACCACTCAAGTACTAATAATCGTCGATTAAGCAGATTCGACCTCTCCTATTTCTGAATGAAGGATGACGGGGGGCTACAACCGCTTGCTTTGCTCGCTCACTCTAGCCCCCATCATCTTCTTCGAACGTTAGCCTCAGGTGTCCTGAGTTACCAAGCTCGCTTCGCTCACTCTTGTGGCCTTAAATTGGCTCAACAGTAATCGGGATCCAGCTGGCATTAGATATGGGACGGGTACCCGGTTTGGAACCGGTACCTGTACCGGTAACCACTTTTTTAGGACCCGGCGGGGTAACGGGTAATAATGCCGGGTACCAAGCGGTGCCGGGTAATTCAGTTTTGCTATTAAACTTAATGCGCGTATTTAACTTACGCTTTCAGCTCATAATAGCTTTCGCAATAAATGAAATGAATTGTTTATTTATGTAAGTTTGCTATACGTAAATATTTTAAAAATTAGTTGGCGCTCCTAGCTGACTTTCCCTGAGAAGAGATGCCGAAACAAACTCAGAGGTAAACATTATATTATTTGAATTTTATGTGAGTCTAACAATGCAGGGCCATGTCTGGAATGGCCTTTTGACGAAAGAGCCATTGCAGCTTTGAGCTGACCTGTCCCAATAGACGGCATGTATGTTCAGTCATCGTGTAGCTAAACCCTATTTTACGGAGCTCAATATATCTAATAGTCTGTTAACCCGAAGTAACCTTAAGAACGTTTTTTATGAAAATGGGCAACGTCGCTAATAGCTGTCAAATATTTCACTGTTTTGATTAATTTGGCGATATTACTGTATGGAAATATGAAATATCGCTAACTAGTGACCTAAAACATTGATTATGAAATGCAATAATTAATATCTTAACACCGAATATTTAGATTTAGATGTAAAAAAAAGAACTTGGAAACTTTCCAAATGCCCTTTTTACACCTAAAACGGTTACAACATAAAATTTAGTGTTCATTGCAAATCATTATTCATATTTTAGGTCACTAGTTAGCGATATTTCATACTTCCATAATTAATAAAAACAGGCAAATATTTGACAGCTATTTGCGAAGTTTCCAACTTTCAAAATAAACGGTCTTAACTTTGTTTATAGTTTATTATAATTTTGTTTTCTATTCTCAATCTTGTTTGTCTTTTTATTGCATTACTTTTGAATTGTCTTTTTTGAAGTTGGGTTTTAGATTTCTTAATTTTTTATTTTACATACCGAATTGTCGGGATCGAGTTGACTCAGTCGTGATAGTTCGAAGTGATATGTTAACGACAACCATCTAACATTGTTGAAAAACATGCCATCTAAAAATTGACCTCAGGGTGATATTTCGCCATATGGTAATTCAAACTTGCTTTTTGCACAAACGCTTGTCCGCATTCAGTGCAAACTTTCCTCCGATCATCAGTATGTATCCTCTCGTGCAAGTTCAACGTTGCCCTCCTCTTAAACGATTTCTTACAAAATCTACAATGGTAGTCCTTCACGGTCTTATGCTTAAATTTATGTTTGTACATAGCCACATGTTTAAAGGTCACAAAATCACAAAATTCACACCTATACCTCGCTCCAGCTTCGCCGTGCATGTGAAAAAAGTTAGTATGATTCTTTAGCTGTATTTTTGTATTATACATTTTATCGCACAAACTGCATTTTACTCTTTCGTCAACGTTATGCACTTCCAGCTTGTGAACGGTCAATGGCGGAAGCGCCATGAATCCTTCAAGACAAATTGGGCAGTTATATCTCGGAATCTTGTAATGTTTCGACTTCACGTGGTGTCTCAGTGACTCCATTTTGGTGTATGTCTTGTCACATTTCGCACAATGGAATACATCGCCATCTTTTTTATAGTCTTCGTCTCTTATAAAAAATTTTGGCTTCACAACTTTGCCATCAGACAGAAAAGGCGCCACAACTCGGCCTGCAGCCAGAAAAGGCGCCAAAACTCGGCCTGCAGAGAGAAAACACACTTGAGTTTCATTTATTTCTTCGGCAATGTTCGTTGATCTTCGGACTTCGGGATTGTTTGAGTGGCTCGTTATAGTTAGGGACAAGCTATCAACTTCTTCTGTTCAAGACTCCAGGAGTGGTGATACTGTAAGTTAGGTGCGGCGCTCCCTGGGCCGTCAGCCCACTAGCGTGTTGCTGACCGGCCAATGTTTTATCACAGAATGACCAAGAACAGCGCATCTTGTAAACAGTGTTCTAATGATCATTTTGGGTTTCATGGACGACGCCATGCGGCATTTCAGAAAACCACGACTGTTTGCAAACTGACGACGCCGATTTTATAGTGACAAATCATAAATACGTAACAATAATTGCATTAAATATGGGATTTAAAAAAAAAAACACAAAATCCCTTGCATTTAGAAAACAATTTATTTAAATTCTTAAATAATAATTAAAACTAGTGATACACAATAAAAAAATGTAACATTTGTGATGATTTTGTAACTTAATTTACTGTTCCTGATTAAGTTTCTTACTTAAAATTGACATTTAAAAAATTCGTTGTAAATATGGATGGTAATATTTAAACTTTTTTAATAAAGCAATATCTACCGTCAATTTTCCAACTTTCCGTCAACTTTCCATGAGCAACTTTGCCCATGAGTAAAATATGAATATGAATGAATGAATGAATGAATCTTCCAATAGGAAAATATGCATACATGAAAAAAATGTAACCATAAATTCAGCATACCATTCTAGACCCCCCAGCGCAGAAATTTTTTGTCGGTTATACCAATAAAAAACAACTGTTCCATACATTTTGACCGCATAGGTATTACACTTTTCTATGAAACAGCTGATCTTTTTTTATAAAACCGACGAAATATTTCTTCGCTGGGGGTCTAATATGGTATGCTGAATTAATGGTTAAAGTTTGCGCACTGAATAAAAACTTTTCCTGTATTAACGTGGTGCATTGATTAAGAGAGAAAAAAAAACATGCATATTCCTTTTTACTGAAGAACTTGTACAAATTGTGGAGTTTATTACTTTTCATCTGTTGCCGCCATTGATATACAAACAACCCAAGATACACAATCAGCGTCTCAAAAACGTCCACATAAATAGGGCGCAATGTGCGCAGGTGTCAATAGTATCGTCAGTCATCTTTCAGTCAGTCTTTTTGGACATTGCTTTGTAAAAACCACTTTAAAGTGAATGCGCAGTGGTAGAGCGCGAAATTCAAATTTTGTTACGTTTTTAGAAATTTTCAGGTGAGTGTCAGCTTGTTACTTGATCAAAATATGATTTGCGACTATAACATGTACATATTTACAGATTTATAATCATTAGAATCAATAATACATCTTTCTAAGTTAGATTTGTTCCATAAGAACAAATTTCTTATGGAAAAGTGCTTGTGGAAGAAATCTAACTTATAAGAGATATATTAGACATTCTAATGACTATAATTCTGTAAACACGTACCTGTTATATTCGCAAATCACATTTTGATCAGGACACAACCTGATACTGACCTGAAAATTGCAAAAACGTAAGAAAATTTTAATTTCGCGGTCTACCACTGCGGATTCACCTTAAGTAATGCGTGTAAGGTTGAATTTGCAAAAGAAAAAAATGTTTTTTCATGACTATTGCCCGGTTTCTGAGGTACTCGTATCGGCAGTTTATCTATTCATTAGCGCTATTGGTTTGATAACTTGGGAAAGTGCGTTTCCGAACACCGCAATTTAATATAAACTCCGTTTAAACTCAGGTTAAGTTAACTGACCAATTTTGGCCGTTTATCGGTTCCATAGCTATTTGACGTTTCATTTCATCGTCAATCTATATCAAATTTTTGGGTTATACTTATAACGTGTATTAAATGGCAAGTAAAAGCTAATTATTAAAATCTAAAACAATGAGTTTTAGTATAATGAATAAAAGGAGCTCCAAATCAGACTATTATTATATTTATTTTTAATACATCAGTAGGCATCAAGAAACTTGATACTTAAGAGAAATCCTTTCGAAATGTTTACGGATGAAGAATTTAAATTCATATACTTAATATAGATTTGATAAGAACACTATGATCGGATCTGCTTGCTCTAGCTCCCCTTATGAATCGCAAATGTCCATTGTCATTATATTTTACAAAAGAATGGATAAAGCACAAACGATTGGAAAGACAAACACTTTTAACTTAAAATAATAAAAAAGGCAATGCTTCTTTGAAAAAAAAAAAGAATACAATGATGTCGACATGGCATTGTGGCACCATCTGCGTACAAAAACGAATTTTTAACGCGAAATCCTGAAAAGACCCATCTGGCGGCAACTGAGGAACTAGTTATGGGTTGCATAGTTATTTAATGGCTTGTTGCGGATTCAGAAACCCAGTGTCAGTTAACCAACGTTTATCTTATACATAACTTTATTGAATCAATAGTTATTGGAAGTTTAACTGGGAACTTCAGAAACCGGGCATAAAACCACTGACTTATAATTGGGGATATTTTTGAGTGTTACTTTTGTTTGAGACAGGGCATCGTGGGTTTTTTTTTTATATTAATGGTTGCCGCAATTTAATATCAAAGCGATACAAAAATAGAAATATCTGACTATTTGGACAAGATTTTTAGTCATTAAGAGAAATTTAAGTTCAGTACTATAGGTAAAGTTGCTCATAGAAAGTAAATATGCTTGAGTGGGTTGTACTTAGTCGAATATCTATAAATAATACAAATTATCCTTAATAGATAACAACTTAATAGATTCAGTAAAGTGAACAGACCGAGATTGCTATTGGTTTTCCGGCCAATCATGGTTACAATTTGTGCGACGATATCTCTGCCATCCTGTGTATAAAATAGGTTCTGTAATAACCAGAGATCGGATATTCGGATGCATATTTACCTAAAGATATTTTTTAGCTATGAAAGTATTGAAGCGGCTTTATAAATTATTTGTAATATTTATTAAAAACCCCGGGATTCTTGGATTGCGTAACTATACAGATGTGTATTAATTTAAAATTAATGTTTAACCCGATACAAATATGTGTATGTACTGGAGGAGGGGTGGTTTGTATTAGTTAAAACAAAAAATAAACAAATTACTTACCTAACTTAAGACTTTTTCGATACAAAAGCGCATTCCATGTTAGCCAACATCTCAACTTTAGGTGAATATGCATCCGATTATCCGATCTCTGGTAATAACATAGCCAAAATTTAAAACAGAATCTAATTATTTTTGAAAGTGATAAAGTTATTGCTATTTAAAATTCATGATTATAGTACCAGAGTTAACCCAATTTCATTAAAAAAAATGGCAAATTTACAACAGAGGTCATGCGGTCTGACTTGTAGACATGTTCATGGCATTCGCCTGCACACCATATATATTATTTCCCTTCCTATAAAATAAGATATTCGGAGTAAAAGATATGCGTGAACTTTTACAGGAACATTTCCCGTATTTTTAAGAACATTCGCAGTATAAGTATGTATAAGTATTTATTTTTCTCACCACAATAAACATTGCAGGCATTGTGATACTTACGGTAAGCATGATAAGGTTTAGTTTACTGTGGGAGATTGGTGCCTAAGCTAAGCTTTAAGGGCCTGTGTTTCAGGTCACCAGCACCCTAATTGCGTAACACGCGATTAATCATAATCGGTTTCATTTTGACAGCTCAACAATATTCATTGCGTTATTTACGTTGCTGAGCAGACACATTTTTCGAACATATGAAGCAATGGTTTAGCCATCTGTTTCAAAACGAAACAAATTATGATGAATCGTGAGTTACGCAATTAGGGTGCGGGTCTCCACTCTAGTAATTAGATACATTTCATAATAATAGTAAAAAAGTGATTTAACAATTTTGAATTAGGAAGTTGTTTTTTAGCTTTGTGAGTCTAATCTTTGTCAAAAATACCTCAAATTGACGTATATTTTTGACATTGATTGCCGTTAAGATGAGATTAAGACTAGTTTTTGAACGTTTTTAAATGGAAAGTTGTACTTAGCAGAAATAAATCAAAATGGCGATCGGTGACTATGGAACTAAGGTTCATAGACATCTTTCAAGTAACGCAGGTACCGCTTTTTTAATGTTTTTTGTGTGGCAAACTATTTCTAACAAATTAGGGGGCGTCCATTAATTACGTGAGGCAATTTTGGCGACTTTTCGACCCCCACCCCCGCTCTGGTGAGATGTCGTGATATTTGGCTCGACCCTCCCCCTTTCCCCATAATCTTACGTGAGATATTTCAAATACGTGGCTTTAGTGTAAAAACGTTAATCTGTGCTTATTTACGTTGGATTTATGCGTTGCATTTGGCTGGCTTGGCTGACCGGTGGCGGTTTAACCATCGAGGAGCTACTGTGCTACTTTGTGGCGTTCGCGTAACCGCGAGAAATATTATTTTGTAGGATTAAGCCATATTGGCGGAAAAACATGTTTGACATCATTTAACCCGGTTTTCTCGTAATGTTACATTGTTTCTTTGCGGCGAAAAATATAAATTACGTGATATTTGCCGAGAACCTCCCTCCCCTCACGTGAGATTGGGTAAGATTTGACTCGACCCCCTCCCCCCCCTAAACGCCGCACGTAGTTAATGGACACCCCCTTACTAATAAACCAAAAAAAATTACAAAAATGTAAATTACAACATTCATTTAGCACCTTTTAGTAAACTAACAATATGTTTCAAAATTGTAATATTTACATACCAAATAACTGTAAAAATGGTCTAAAATGTACAATTTTCTTAGAACTTATGGCATAATATTGCTTCACATATTCTTTAGATACGTTTACATTTCGATTATTTGTTTTAAAATAGAGCAGTGGTGGGCCGGTGATAATGGCCGCGACTTCAGAGTTGTACTTTGTAGGTATGAACCTAGACTGGCGGTTTACTTAATGTAAATTATTTCATCAAAACTGCTCTGAAAACGGCGAAGGAAAACATGTGTGGAAAACGGCATGTCCTAGAATCGAAAATTCGAGTAATTCCACTTTGCCCCACCAAGCCCGCCACCCTGGTGTGGCAAAGTGGACTGCCTAAAATTTTGCAGTGGAATATGCCCCACTATTCTGATTTGATGGGGCGGATAACACTAGCATAAACACTTTGTGGATTCTGCCCCACTAGGGTTGGCAGCTCAGGATTTACGAGACATTCACCGCCTCATCTAACCCAAATGATTCACCAAAAATAGAGGGGATATGGCGCTCGGCGGCCGCTGCCGCGGCACCGCTCGCTTCGCTCGCTCGCCGTCGCGCGTTAAGGGTCACTGTTCTAACCTAACCTAACCCAAATGATTCAAAAATACATGTTAACCTTCATACACAAATCCTGAGCTGCCAACCCTAGTGGGGCAGAATCCACAAAGTGTTTATGCTAGTGTTATCCGCCCCATCAAATCAGAATAGTGGGGCATATTCCACTGCAAAATTTTAGGCAGTCCACTTTGCCACACCAGGGTGGCCCTGGTGTGGCAAAGTGGACTGCCTAAAATTTTGCAGTGGAATATGCCCCACTATTCTGATTTGATGGGGCGGATAACACTAGCATAAACACTTTGTGGATTCTGCCCCACTAGGGTTGGCAGCTCAGGATTTACGAGACATTCACCGCCTCATCTAACCCAAATGATTCACCAAAAATAGAGGGGATATGGCGCTCGGCGGCCGCTGCCGCGGCACCGCTCGCTTCGCTCGCTCGCCGTCGCGCGTTAAGGGTCACTGTTCTAACCTAACCTAACCCAAATGATTCAAAAATACATGTTAACCTTCATACACAAATCCTGAGCTGCCAACCCTAGTGGGGCAGAATCCACAAAGTGTTTATGCTAGTGTTATCCGCCCCATCAAATCAGAATAGTGGGGCATATTCCACTGCAAAATTTTAGGCAGTCCACTTTGCCACACCAGGGTGGCGGGCTTGGTGGGGCAAAGTGGAATTACCCGAAAATTCGAAGGCATGTGACATCTACCAACCCGCACTGGGCCCGCGTGGTGGATTACAGCACACTACAGCACACAAAAAGTAAAATTTTAAATATAACCCGTTATTTTATTAAATTGATAGTCCTACTAACAAATTGTTTTCAAAAGCATTTCAGAAACCGGAAAGGTAATTGCGGAACACACATAAACTGGTAATTGATATGATTCACCTATGTCCAATGCGTCATTTACGATGTACAGACGAATTTTCAAACCTATAAAGCAATGGATTGGGTGTATATGTGTGTGTGTAAGTGTGTATTTGTTGTGTGTGTGTGTGTGTGAGTGTGTATGTAATGTGTGCGAGTGTAAGTGTGTATGTGTTTCGAGTGTGTGTGTGTGTGTGTTTCGAGTGTCTGTGTGTTTCAAGGGTGTGTGTGTTGTAAGGGTGCGGTTTAAATGTGCCTGCTAAAAATTGACCTCAGGATGATATTTCGTCATGTGATAATTCAAACTTGCTTTTTGCACAAACGCTTGTCCACATACAGTGCAAACTTTCCTCCGATCCCCAGTATGTATCCTCTCGTGCAAATCCAAAGTAGTCTTCCTCAAAAATGATTTTCTACAAAATCTGCAATGGTAGTCCTTCACAGTCTTATGTTTAAACTTATGTTTGTACATCCCTTCGAAACTAAATGACTCATAATCACAGAATTCGCACTTGTACCGCTCTCCAAGCATGTGGAAATTGTTGATGTGTTTTCGTAATTGCACTTTCGTATTGAAAATTTTATTGCACGCTCTGCAATTGAATCGGTCATCCACATTGTGCGCTTCTAGCTTGTGCACAGTCAAAGGGGCCGGAGTCATAAACTCCTTCATACAAATCGAGCATTTATATCTCGGTATCTTATAATGTTTCGTTTTCATGTGAAATTTCAGTGTGTTAAATTTCTCGTATGTTTTTTCACAACGGGCACAGTGGTATAAGTCGCCGATTTGTTTATAGTCTTCGTCGTTAAGGCGAAATTTCGGCGCCACAACTCGGCCTGCAGACAGAAAACACACTTGAATTTCACACATTTCTTCGGCGATGTTCGTTTATCTTCGGTCTTCGGACTTCGGGATTCTTTCACAGTTTGGACTCGGGAGGAACGCCTTTTTTAGTTCGTTCGTTTTGCGGTTGGATATTTACATTATCATGTTTTATACACTCAACACTGCCACAACCATTCATAGTATTTAATTAATTAAGAACAATCGAACAACGCGCATTATGGATGACGTCGGGCCATGCGACATTTGATGGCATATACATCTGGTGCATCCTGGTCAATCAGCCCCGCTGAGCAGTAGTATCCGACCAAAAATTGATTACCAGCCGAAAACGAAAAAGAATTTTTGGGTTAAGTCATATTTTCGAAAATGATTTAGACATTAAAAAGAATTAGCAAAAACTTCAACATAACCTCGCTTTGCAACTTCAAAACAATCGCGTCCGTTTCGTCAGCTGTGTAAAACCACGAACGGACTCGATTTACTCCGAAGTTAGCCGGACGTCACCTGATGTTGCCAAGCGTTACGAAGTAAACCGAATGACGCGCGACAATAGGGTATTACACCCGTTTTTGAAAAGTGTCCTAATTAGTTTCTAAAGTGCTAATAAACCACTTAACAATACACAACATTTTAATCGATAAGTGCCGTAAAAATGCATTAAAATTTTACATTTTCAAATTTCGCGCGTTGTTTGACGAAAACATGGACGCAGTGGACGCCATATTGCTATGTGGGTATGACGTTAGTTTGCTATTTAGACAAATGCGCTGATATTTTATATGATAATTGTTTCTAATAAAACAAATAGTTATTACTCTACGTATCGTCGGTTTGCTGTTCCTGAATGCAAAATATTATTTCAGTAAAAATTACTTTGAAGAAAATAATAAAAGTACAAAGTTGTTCAACTGACACGCCGTATGATGTAATAACATGGTGGCTACTATTTCATGGTGTTCAAAAACATAAAAAAACTGAAATCTTTGAATTGAATTTTAAAATTTATTTCATTATTCATGAACTAAAACTAACATTGACTGCATTTTGCCTAATCTATCTCAATAATATATGTTTTTTTTTTCTCATACAGAGTAAAATACCCTATTCACGAACTTCTGATTTTCGACTTGGCTGAAGCTTCGGCTGGTTTATGGGCGAAAACTAAAATATGGCCGAATCGTAATTTTTTGGCCGAAAACGAATTTTCGGTCTGTCACAACTGAGTAACTAATGTTTTAATCGGTTGGAGGGATCAAACATCTTTGCCCCAAAATTCAGCTGCGCGAACTCCGCTAACTGACGCAGTCATCAATTGCTCATGTAAAGAAATTAGCCTAAACGTGAAGACCCCAAAACGGTGAAGGTAATTTCATCAATTATAATTATTAGAGAAACTTATGTTTTTTTTTATATATATTTTATCCAATTTCTTCCTATGGGTGTCGTTGAAGGCGACTAAGGGTCTTGCCAGAGAATAGGCAACAGCGTTCTCTATGCATTTGACCACCGCAAATTTGACTACTGCAATCGCCAACCCGCCTGCCAAGCGTGGCGATTATGGCAAATCCCCCCCTTTTGGAAGAGGCTTATGTCCAGCAGTGGACGTCTTTCGGCTGATATGATGATATTTTATCAATCAATTTTTTTTTTTTTTTTTTGTAATACATCGTGAGGAAACCGGCATGTCTTAGAACCAAAAATTCGAAGACATGTATGTGTCATCTACGAACCCGCACTGGGCCCGCGTGGTGGATTACGGCCAGCTCCCTCTCACAGAGAGTGGGGCTGTGTCCCAGCAGTGGAAACGTCATAGGCTGACTATGCATTATGCAACAATTCAACAGGCTATCGTGTCGAAAATTACAAACGTCGATAACCTTATTTACCTTGCCCCCGACAGCAAACAGACGTCGGCAGAAAAGCGGTCATCGTTAACAAAGTTTAGGATTTGTGAAGAACGTTAAAGAGGACTTCTTCTATAACATTGATTCATGTTCGATTCGGTACGGAAGATACGTTTCCTTTCTAAAATCCGCATATAACATAACATCTAGCCTTTACCTATCTATACCCATTAGGCGCCATTCAAGTATTACGTAAACACTACAGGGGGGCGGGGAGGTCTTTGCTTTGCTTATTTTTGATGACATGGGGGATGGGGGGTCTGGACAGTGATTACGTCAGCAGAATTTATTTATTAACTTTTGGATTTTCTACAAAATTTAGTCGATTTTGGTTTGAGTGTCATATGGCAACCCTACTTGTCTCTATGAATGGCTCGAAGAAAACGATAACAATATACCAAAATCACAAGAAAGTAAGCAGACACGTTAGGTGTCTGCTACCAATGTTTACGTGAGCATTCCAGCAAAAGTAAGCAAAGCTCTTAAGCTTTGCTTACTTTTGCTGACAAGGGGGAGGGGGGGGTCAATAATTGCTAAAAAAAACTGCTTACGTAATACTTGAATGACCCCTTAGGGTGCGAGCGTATGCCATTAACCGGGCAGAAATCTAAGCTGTTACTGAAAAATTCTAGATAATAAAACCCAATAATACATTGCCCGACATGGGAGTCGAACCTAGGACCTCATGCTCAGCTGTAGCGCTTAAGACCACTAGAGCAAGTAAGCAATCCATTTATAATAAAATCATAATCATATATGTACGTTAGAACGGGCAATTTCGCTTGTCGTACAACGGTATCCCAGGCTGATTCCCGGCCACCGTAGGCGCGGGCTTGCGGATGGCGAGTAATGGGTAGCTCGCTGTCCGGTAAGGACCAAGCCCGGGTCGACGGCGCGTTGTGTTCCACGCGCGCCTCAAAGAGATGTCAGAACCAACTGGTGGGGTCCGCAAGTGGTGATGCCTGCCAGGGGTGCGGGTTGTTCGAAAGAGATACCGTGAACTGAAGGAACACGGGTGGGTTTTAGTCAGTAAAAGTCTGATACGCCCTCCTTTTCCACCCAGAGCGGGAGAACTTATTTGATGATTTACCACCCAAAAAGAAAAGAAAACGTTAAGTCTTGGTAGAACTTGGGAGCGATTTCGCTGCTATGGTTTCGCGGCGGAGAGTTGGCACTCAGTATTTGAGGGCCTTAGCACACCTTCGCCGCGTATATAATGCTAGGACACCGCTTAACCAATTCAGCTAAGAGACCTTACTACATTATGTCGCGATTCGAGTAGCGTTACTAGCGGTACATCATGAGAGTTGAATTGTAGCAATCGGAGTATAAAGGCCATCGTTTTCGACTTAGTAAATACAGTAATACGTCTACTTCGGATCTCTTACATAAGTTGTTCCATAAAATCAATATCCATTTTACCAAAAAGAAAAATAAGTTTCGCTTTATAAACTTGTCGGCAGCATAGTTACATGCACAACAAACGCGGCACCGCATCAAAATAGCGGGCTGAGCGAGGAGGTGTAACTAGCTTCCAAGCAGATCGGCGAAATCACGCGGGAAAGAGATAGAATCAAGTCTGTGCGTTAGAACAGTCAGTTTCGCTTCTGTTTCGCTTGTCGTACAACGGTTTCGCTGCTATGGTTTCGCGGCGGAGAGGGCACTCACTCTAATATATTTAGAAGCTTTCAATTTAATATCTCACCAGTTTTTCGCAATTATTATTACAATAAAATAATAAAATTGTAATTGAAAAATCATGGACGAAAATTCAGGTAAGTACTTAATAAAATCAACCTCAATTGTCATTTAAAAAAAACGTGGATGGGTGACGATATCCGTGCTTCGGAAAGCACGTGAAGCCGTTGGTCCCGGCTGTTATTTATACATACTTGACAGTCGTTACGGGTAATCAGAAGCCCGAAAGTCAAGACAACGAGTTTTAAAAAGGGGTATAAATCAGATAAAAGGTAAGATAGGCAGTCGCTCCATGTAAAATAATGATATTCAGTTGCTTCCGGAAACCGAACATTGTTGAAAAAAAAGCTAGGGTGATTGATTGTCATATAAAAAAACATCTTCAACCTTTTGACCGCCACACTCAAAAAATTATGACAAAACAAAATATGCCCAGCGCGCCACGGTCACGTCTCCATGACAGATTTATCTATACATATAATAAAATTGTAACAGACCGATGTCTGTACATTAAAGATATTGAAGAAAAAATAGTATGGGGGGTCTTTATTAGAGCAACAGAAGCCAAAACAACGGTTTTTAGAATTTTTGTCTGTCTGTATGTTTGTTACCGCATCACGCAAAGACCAATGCATGGAATTGAATGCAGTTTTCAATGATGTATTCCGAGAGGTCTAACTTAAAAAATAGGCTATATATTATCAAAAAAAAAATATTATCTACTTGATTCTAAAGTCCACGCGTATGAAGTCGCGGGCAAAAGCTAGTACGTAAATAAAGCCGCTTGGCGCCGTGAACACGTTTTTGCTTTTTGGACGTGGCGGTCAAAAGATTAAAGTAAATTTCATTATCAAGTATAAACAAATCAAAAGCACTTCTAATTTGTAATAGGCGCTCTAATTTGACAGCCACACGTTTAAATTTTCTTCACATACTCTTCACACACTAAAAGACTAAAAATTGTTTTTAGTAGTATCGTACTCAACGTGGAAGTACTAAGGTACCTGTGAAGTTCTAATTTTGTTACGGTTCTTGCAATTTGCAGGTACATTTATTTTAATAAAAGCCTGTGCTGTCCCCTGCAGCAGGCTTAGCACGAGCACCGATTTGTCGACGGAAGAATAGACATGACGATTAACTAAATGATGTACAATAGGAGAAGATAGCTATGTTTTTCTATTAAGTATCACAGTTTATGCGTTCTAAACGAATCATGATTTTGTAGATAATCGTATATACTTTGTGGCCGTCGAGTAGAAAGTTTGTTGTCAGTGTGATTTGTGATTTGACAGTTTGTGAAGAAATATTCTTCTGAAATAGTCTACATTTATATGGAGCTATATTCCATTTACAATAGCATTAGACAGAAGTTAAAAAAGGTTATTTTTAATGTACACTTTGTAACAAAATTACATTAAACGTGTTGCAGTAACGATTAATGCCAAATTTATTATAATTTATTTAAATATTAGCTGTCACACTTTATTGTAATCATGTGTAACTATTTATCTTATGAAATTATGTGGCTTTCATTTATATAATTATTTAATTTCAATTTAAAATTAAAGTGTCAATACTAAAAACCTAAAAGAAGCAGGAGTGAATAATACCGAGTAACTAAATTAGCTGATGATGACGAAGTTGTTATTTAAAATAAAGTTTTGTAAAAAAAAAAAAAATATTTCTAATCTCGAATAATGGTCTAATTTCGAGCACTGGGCGTCACCACTAGTGATAATAATTCTGTAAAGTCATATATCTTACGTCACGAATCATATTTTAATCAACATAATTTAAACTGATCTGCAAATTACAAAAAAAAACGTTAGTTTTTTTTTTAACAGACTCATATTTCGGAATATTCATTTTTGAAATGAATAATGCCAGAATCTATCAATAAATACAGATACGTTGATGATAACTATCGCAAAGCTAAAACGCAATGGATCTTATTACAAAACAAGGTTTTTCTTTAGGTATGGTTTAAACCGCCGAACCTGTTTTTGAAATAAGAACCTAAAAAAAAATCTAAATACGGTTTCTTTAAAAAAAAAAAACTAACAACGCAGTCCGGTGCTAAAATTTTCATTTCGAAAATCGAAATAAAGTTGGAAATGCAAAAACTGGCTCAGAGCTTTACGTTAGAACAAAAGTTAGATCGCTTTTTGTAACAAGACGGAACAATACGTGAATATGAATTTTCTAATTTCACGAGCAGTTGTAGCTCAGTGGTAACCCCCACGACAAACGAATTGAAGGTCGTAGTTGCGCACCAAGCAGGCACTTTACTTCGTGTAAATAACTTCATCACCACTGCTCTCAAAACGGCGCAGAAAACCTGTCACATGTCCTAGAAACAAAAATTCGAAGACATGTCACATCCACCAGCCCGCACGTGGTGGATTACGGCCCACTCCCTCTCAACGAGAGGAGGCCTTTGTGCTAGCTGTGGGGACATTATAGACTGAGTATATGTGTGCTAAGTAAAAATTTCCTACCTTTTTTTGCTTCTGCATCATTTTCGGTATCAGCAGACTTCGGTTTTGAAGTTTTCCGTTTCGTTTTCTTCTTACTCTTGACAGGTGATTTCTTCACTGGCGCACTCGTCACAGTGGCTTTCTTCACAGTGGGCCTAGTCCTAGTATTATACTTCTTTTTTGTTGTTACTTCTTCTTCCGGGGGTTTTTCATCTGCAGAAAATTTACTTTTGAAAATTTAAATGCTTCGTTGGTCAACCCAAATCTAGAATGAGTTTGAGCTGGGTTTGAGCTGTAATACTGGGAGTTTTTTGCGCCACTTCCCAGTTAAAGCACTAGGAAGTGGTGAAGAGCGGGCGTTTTGGAGGACTGTCTTATGTAATTGGAAAATTAATTAAGGTGAACCTAACCTAGTCCACATTTTTTGCATACAAACTTCGGGAGTGTTTTACTCCACTGTCTGACATGGCACATCCAAACTTAAATATCATATCGTTTTGTCTTATTATTAATAGTCATATTTATATAAAGTTAATTTTTGGCTATGAAAGTATGGAAGCGGTTTCTTAAAATTTTTTATTTTTTTTTGTAAAAATCCAGGGATGCTAGGAACACCGGGAGTGCTTAACTATGTAGTCAGATGTATAGTATGGAAGCGACTTCAAATTATTAAGATTGCATAACTATCACATGCATATTTATTTAAAATTAACCCCGATGCAAAAATGTGCACAATATATTTTTTACATTTAATTAAGATTTTTTCGTTACAAAAGCGCGTTCCATATTAGTCAACATCTCAACTTTAAGTGAATATGCATCCGAATATCGGATCTCTAGTTATGTGTATAACATTAATATTTTTTCACTTCTCATGCTCTAAAAAGACACCAATATAGCCCTACAAAGCGGTTCTAAAGTGACCACTTTAGTCCCTAGGGAGTAAAAAGTAATTCGTTTTTTAATTTCCTTCATGTGACATAGACAAACTCAAACAGCCAGTAAATAAACTATTATCTGTGGAGTGTCGACCATCTTCATTGCGAAAATGTTGAGTTTTCGTTCCACGGTTTTTGCCAAGGTGGCGCCATGTGTTTTAAATTGTTAATCTGTGACTGGTTTAGAAGAAAAAACTGACCGCGAAAATTTCAGAATTTTTGACGAGTGTAAATTTGTTCGGCTTTAAATAAATTTATTAAGAATGTCCAGTGACAGTTGTGGTATATTATGTTCCTTGGTGAAGAGTTTGACGTCAAGCAAAAAGCAAAAGACATACCTAATAGATATTATGATTTTTATTTTATTAAGTAATATTTATTAGGTAAGTACATGTTTTGTACTAAATCGACTATTTTTCTCGCACTCAAAGTGAAAATTACAGTCTGCACCTCGAGACTAAACGCCAACTTAATACACCCTCGGTTTCATTGACGCCCTCGCACGCTCGGGAGTCAAACCACCTCTGGTATATTATGGCTTCGTTTAGTCCCTCGTTATAAAATATACTATAATATTACACTACAATCATACCTTCATCATTTATTTTTAAGTCCATAGATTCTTCGAAGTCGTCATCGTCGTTAATATCCTGAGGGAAGTCTTCTTTAAAATCATCTGCAAAAGAATAATATCAAAATTAAAGTCTGCCCTTTTTCTTCCAGCAGGCTTCGCATGACGATTTCAGAAAGAAAGAAATCGCTTATCTACATTTCTCGGTGAAAAACTGTCGACTGTCTTTAAGGAAACGTCATTACACGCTTTATAATATAAACTTCACTTGTATGTTTGTTTGTAACCGACTCCTTTGGACGCTATTTTGACCCACTTTAAACGGTCAGATTTCATTGAAACTTTGTAAACTTATCGAGGACCGATGACTATTCAATAATTTAAAAAAAAAGGAAAAAAACAACACGTTTTCGTAGTTAGCAGAACTAAAAAATATAAAATACTAGCGGTCGCCCGCGGCTCCGCCCGCGTGGATGTCGGTTACCGCTGCAAAAAGCCTACCCAGGAAAGACACGGTCAGTAAAATGATTCCCAGGTCAATTCACAGACATCGACGGCGCAGTCATTATCCGCAGGCTGCATAGACTCCCCTCCCGCACGCGCACCCCGTCTTGGTGACGCCCACTTCGCAACGGGCCGTGCAGCAGAAATCGTATTATTTTAATTTCGCCATAACTTTAAAACCAAACGTCCAATTTTAATCATTCAAAGACCAAATATTATCTATATAAACTGTACTTAGTGATGAAATCATTTATTTTGATTAGGATTATAGCATGAGTAAAATAAATGCGTTTAAATGTAGTCCAAAAAAAAATCAAGATAAAAAAATAAAAAAATGGTTGTTGTGCCTCACTCGACATAGATAGGTATAGTGTGTCGCGGACTTTTTTGTAGATATTTATAAGATCTACAATTAATTAGAACATTTTATGGTTCTATCTTTTATAGTTTAGGCAGCGTACGCAAAATAAGTAACTTTTCTGGTTGATTTTTTACACCTTGTGTCCGAAAACCCCAAATATCTTACGGAACCCTATTTTTTTCCAAAATAAAATTTAGCCTATGTTACTCGTGGATAATGTAGCTTTCGAATGGTGAAAGAATTTTTAAAATCGGTCCAGCAGTTTTTGAGCCTATTCATTACAATCAAACAAACAAACAAAGTTTTCCTCTTTATAATATTAGTGTAGAAATAATAGTTTAAAAAACTAAAAAACACGCTTTAAAAACCAAACTAAAAAAGGAGAAAATTATTTAATTCAATTAAAAAGCGTGGGGTGCTTGACATTAAGTGATTATAAAAATACCTCAAAAAGCACCCCACGCTTTTTAATTTAATTAAATAATTTTCTCCTTTTTTAGTTTGGTTTTTAAAGCGTGTTTTTTAGTTTTTTAAACTATTATTTATTTTATATTTTTTAGTTCTGCTAACTACGAAAACGTGTTGTTTTTTTCCTTTTTTTTTTACAAAACGCTTGTCTACGGTTCTTGTGCTAAGCCTGCAGAAAGACATCGTCTTATTGACGAGCAGTTGGGTTTGAAACGCGGGGGCCAGGGGGTCCGAGTGCCCGCTTGGTTTTTCGAGACATCGCCAAGCGGTTAGTCGACCCTTCAGGTGACCAGAGGGCTGGCCAATTTTTGGCCAAAGAAGCAGCATCGCTGAGGTGGACTGTATGTAGTGGTACTGAATTAAAACTTATTTCTTCTTATTGTTCTTTATTCTTTAGGAGCTGGAGACCGACTGTGTGCGAACCAAAAAATGGCCCTACAATTTTCCCTAAGTGCTCCAGCCAATCAGAGGGCAGCATAAATCATTGGACACAAAGCTTAAGTACGGCGTAACTATACCGTAGTGAGAACCGCGCACGTAACTTAAGTGGGTCGAAACTTTACCGTAATGAGGACCTTTATAATCTAATTATTTACAGTATTTCCCTGCTTATTTATACCCTATTATTTTACACATATGCACTCTTATTAAAGTCTCTTACGTATTCTAAAACACTTTGATTATAGTTTTTCACTGTTTTAATCACTTTCACATTAACAAGGGTCGGCGTCCGTTACAATCGCCATACAACGTGCCAATGCTGCCAGCTTCTTGGGAACTTTTCCGATTGACAGTGATGCGGGCGAATTTTTTGATGCCCTATGATTGTTTCTCTCTTTTTTATATACATGTACATATTATTAATACTATTTTATGTTTGTTAGCCTATATATCATGTAATTATTGTATACAATATAATTATAAATAATAATTTCCTTTAGTCACGGCATCACACGTGAACGGCTGGACCTTCTGGAATTCTTTTTTTTTTTTTGTTGTGGATGTTATTGTCAGGTGAAGGTTCTTATAAAAGAAAAAATTAAGAAAGTTGCGCGTAACATTTGAAAATTTAATCTGTCTAATCCCGGCTAATGAGACACAATTAATTTTCTATTGTAATGGCCCCTGGGCCGCACGGTAGTTTACCGGTAGAAAACTTAACGACCATTTTAAATTTTCTAACATTAAGAGTGCTATTACAAATTGAAGTATTTAGTTTTAGGTAAATTTAACGGCGCGTGGTAGTTGATCGTGCGTGCGTGTATAGTGAAGTATGCTACTCAGATATGCTAACCATTATGATTCGGACGCCCAGGAACAAACCGGCGCGGACTTATAGCTAAAGCCCGCGCGTCCCGAGATATATTACTGATTCATAGCGTTGCATTCAAAAATTGTTTAAAAATACTATTTTAATTTTAAATAGACTGTTTATTTTTTTCAAGCAAGTTGACTTAGTAACCTTAGTTATAAAATACTTTTTTTTTTAATTTCGATTAAGCATACATAGATAAAAAATATGATTTCAGACGAAAAATTATCATTAATTCTCCGTTTTACGGAATTCTTTTTGGGTTATTTATTATTGTATGAAACATAAAAAAATTATTTGAGCATTCCAAATACCAACCTACAGTCCTACCACAGACATTTTTATAAATTACTAAACTATTATATTTTCCATGTAACAGAGCATCTAAAGATGCCCGAAAGTATCATTTTACGAAACATCCTTTGCCGAGACAAGGTTTTTACTGACTTTTGTAAACAAATTGAAAAATTTGTTTTAAGCGATCCCTAGACAAATAATGACATTTTCCCGGACATATTTTTATTTTTTGCCTTTATCAAACCCATAATCACTCATCAAATCTCGAGTCAAACGCTCAAATTCAAGAAAAAATGTGTAAACCAATGCGAATTCAATATTCATAGATAAGACAGGAAAACGTCTGTCGCGTCAGCTAATTGTACAATAAAAGTTAGACTTTGATGATTATATCACTAGCTGTGTTCCGCAGTTTCACCCGCTGTCAGTTCGGCTCTTCTCGGTAATGCACGGTTCTCGTCGGGCGGTTCCCCTCGGCCGTCGACCCACCACATATTACTTCATTTTCGCTAATCTTTCCTTATGACTTTTGTTTTCTTTTTGCTCCGATCCTCAGGGTCCTAGCGTGATGTTAAATAGCATATAGCCTTCGTCAAGAATTGGGCTATCAAATGCAAAAATAAATTGTCATATCCAACTAGTAGTTCTAGAGATTAGCGCGTTCAAACAAACAGACTCTTCAACTTTATTATCTACACTAATATTATAAAGAGGAAAGATTTGTATTTTTGTATGTATAAAAAATAATAAACTTAAAAACTACTGGTCCGATTTCAAAAATTCTTTTGCCGTTAGAAAGCATTATCACCAGAGATCGGATATTCGGATGCATATTCACCTAAAGTTTAGATATTGGCTAACATGGAATGCGCTTTTGTATCGAAAAAGTCTTAATTCAAGTAAGTAATTTGTTTATTTTTTGTTTTAACTAATACAAACCACCCCTCCTCCAGTGCATACACATATTTGTATCGGGTTAAACATTAATTTTAAATTAATACACATCTGAATAGTGATGCAATCCAAGAATCCCGGGGTTTTTAATAAATATTACAAATAATTTATAAAGCCGCTTACATACTTTCATAGCTAAAAATGATCTTTAGATAAATATGCATCCGAATATCCGATCTCTGATTATCACTGAGTAACATAGGCCATATTTATTACTAGAACTAATTAGTGATCCTAAGAAATCCCTAATAAAACCAACCCAAGGTGTAAAAAAAATTAGCCATAAAATGTCTTTCATCGCATGCGCTGCGGAAAGTATTGATGATAGAACAAAAAAATGTTCTACAATATTATAGAACATATCAATATTTACTAAAAACTACGGGAGACCATATGTCCAACTATTGTAGTTATGTCACTATAACTACTTTTTTACATTTTAAAAGTTGATAGAAATGCCGATCAAAATCAGACCATGTTATTCATACCTTTGTATTCATTCTTATCCAAATAAATTATTTCGTATTCAAGACTGTTTCAATACCTGTTGATTATTTTTTGAATTATTGAAATCGGACATTCCATTCAAAAGATATTACGAAATTAAAAATGTCAATATAAACAAAAAATACACCCCAACGCGCCGGTGTGGCTCCACGCAGCGCAGCGAGCAACGCGGCGAGAGTGCGTTTACCAAATGTTTAAAAAAAATGGCCACCCGTGCGAAGCCGGGACGGGCCTCTAGTATTATATATAGTGATCATTATCTGCCTTTTCCCAACTACGTTGGGATCAGCTTCCAGTCTAACCAGTGCAGCTGAATACCAGTTTTTGACAAAGAGCGGCTGCCTACCTGACCTCCACAACCCAATTACTGAGTAATACAATACCCTTAGGGTCAATTCTCACCGAGACGCGGCGCGACGCGCACTTTTTAAGATAGCAACAGAATATCTAACTTATTTACAACACGAAAAGGTATAATTTCACTACGAGCGCGAAAGCGTGTCGAAGAACGCTAAGGTGCACCGCGTTGTGCAGCCCGTATACCTTATTGTGAAGTAAATAAGATCTATTTTGTATCGTGATCTTAAAAAGTGCGCGTCGCGCCGCGTCTCGGTGAGAATTGACCCTTAGTGTCAATGACTGGCTTATCAGACTTTCGGGCTTCTGACGACCCGTAACGACTGTCAAAGATCCACGAATGTCAGCCGGGACCGACTGCTTTCCGAGGCACGGAGAGGTCTTGGTAAGCAAAGACAGTCACCCACCCACATACCAACCGCGGCAAGCGTAGCTTACCCTGATCGATTAACCCTGGCGGCTGCTATAAGTTTATTTATTTTATAACAATTGCTTGCTGCACTTACAGTAAGGACCAAAGCGCGCAACAAGCCAACAAAACAATAAATTTAACTAAAAAACTTCACACAAACATTTAACATAGATCTACTGCTATACACAAATATATCAACATCTGGCCTCTGAGCAATCAGGGCGTTAAGCAGATTGATCGCCTGGGTTGTGGGAGCATATCGAGCAGTATGAGTGTGCACTGGCGGGGCTGCGAACAGGCACCGCGAGGCACAGGCGCGCGACCGCCGCAGCCGGTCCGGAGCAAACAATGAACAGCGAGCTAAGGTAGTCGCGTCATCGATCTTGTTATTCAGTAATAGCAGGCCTCCGTCACTCCATGTACTTGCGCGCTATAAGTGCCTACCGCCGAGCTGAGCGGTCTCGGTCCGCCGGCGGATCAAATTCAGTGCGGTTTTCAATTTTAATAGTGCTGTTCGTTCGTACGCGTATTACGATGCCGTGTGGTGCCTTATTTGCTGTAGATGGGTGTAAATCAAGCAAAAGAAGGGATTATTTTACCTACACACTGATGTCTATAATTATGTTTTATCTAGGTTTCTTCCACAGTCAGCACCAATATATAAAACAAAACAAACTTACAAATATAATAAAACAAACTTTAAAAAAGAGAACCGACTTCAAAACACTAAACCGTAAGAAATAATTTCTTCTTTGATGTCGGTGCTTTTTCGATTCGTAATTACCAGCTGTTAGCACTAACATAAAAAAAAAAAAAAATCTTACGGCTTAGTGCTTTATTTGAAGTCGGTTCTCTTTTTTTAAGGCTTTTTTTTTCATTTCTTGTGAACATCTCCGAAGATCATCATCAAACTAAGAAGTATTATACTTATTTTAAAACGTTCTCCTAAATGTAACAAATCCTTTTCTGAAAACCGCATCGATATTGGTTTAGCCAAACGCGAGATTATCGCGCACAAACATACATACCTACAAACCATACAAGTCAAACTTCTCAGTTTGGCCTGTATGTCTGATCACCTCCTTTTTTTTAAGTTGGTTAAATATTTTATAAATGATAAAATTTTTAACTGCCACATAAAAGTCAGAACATATTCACAGTTCTCAATAACATAGATAAAAAGTTATGTTAATTTAATTTTATCGAAGAGGCAGCCCTGCGATTACTGTGGAATCGCGCGGTGCGAAGCAATCACTGCTGTACGCTTGAGCATTTAGGCGCATTTTAGCATACAGTGGTTGTTGACGCGAGGGGAGTAGGCAATTATCGTAATAGGTATTGGAAATTTTCTACTGAGTGAAGTATCTGTTACGTAGTAACTATTCAGTAATCTGTGGTAATAGGTAGTAGTGCATCAGAAGAAGGTAGACAGTCGCTCCATATAACATACTGATATCAGCTACAAGGTGGAAAAAGGCTAGTCAAATGATTTTACCTCTGCCTAACCCTTCGGTGAGTCGAGGCATGTTGTTATGTTCAGATAGTGTTATGAATAGGGATAGGATAATCGGATGCATATTTACCTAAAGTTAATATTTAGTTATTAAACTAAGGAAGTGACTTCTTAAAATATATTTTTTGGAAAAATATCCCGGGATGCCAAGAACACCAGGGGGCCGATTCTACTAATTTGCAACGTTACACGTTAAACTGTGTTTCCACAACAGTTCGATTTCGATCGCCGTTCGATAGTTACATAAAAAGTCATTCTACTATTTTATAAGCAAAATGGAAACTAAACTTAAAACGAATTGCAACTGAACTGTAGCGGGAACACAGCGGGTAACCCGCGTTACCAACATGCCAAAATAATATGTTTTATTAATACCAAAAAGAAAAAAGTTGAATCTAAAAATGTTACTAAACACGAATATGTGGCACTAAAAGTATTTTCTATAATTAAAAGACATAATGATCAAAATTTTATCATTAACTTTGTCCTATAGTAAACGTCACGCTCATGTTCGATTTTGTTAGTAGAATAGGTTTTGACATTGTTTCAATCGATCGTTGGCGTAACTAAAACGTAACCGCAGCTGTGTCGCAGCTGGACCGTTGTTCATTTTAGTAGAATGCGAAAACGCTTAAAAGTGGTGATTCGGTTGCGGTTCTATTGCGTTTTTTTAACAAATTTGTTAGTAGAATCGGCCCCCAGGAATGCATAACTAATCAGGTATATAATATGGAAGCGACTTCGAAATTATTAGGACTGCATAACTATTCAGATGCATATTAATTTAAAATTAACCCCAGTGCAATTGTGTGTATGGAGGGTGTAAGTAAGTCTGTAAGAGAAGGGGTGGTGTGCTGATCCATACGTCATGTTCGTGAAAGAGCGCCGCCAGTAGGGACTGGTCATCTCTTAGCTCCCACGGCTTATTTTAATTTCTAAATTGTTATTTTATTTTTAATTACGGACGCTTATAATGTGCACGTCTTTTTACATCGTTCTCACATTGATAATTTCAACATAATGATGTAACCAACTTTTTGTAACAATATCATGATTTTAAAAGTGTCCATGGAGATTCTTGCCCGTTCTTCTCCATAGGTACCTACGCTTTGGAATGGGCAACTAGCTTCATCTTTCTACCTCACCGACCTTGACTATTCAAAAGTGCTTGTAATTGATTTATTTGAAATAAATGCTTTGAGTTTGAGTGAACACAATTTTTTATTTTTTTACATTAAGTAAATCAAGATTTTTCGTTACAAAAGCGCGTTCAATATTAGCCAACATCTCAACTTTAGGTGAATATGCATCGGAATATCCGATCTCTGGTTATGAATATTATTATTAACATACCATCAGGTTCCGAGTCGAGTATTTCTTGCTTGACCTCTACTTCTATATCCAGAGAATCAGCTGCTGAAAATCATTAAAAAAAAAACTTGTGTTAAACAATGTTCAATCTTTACGCAAGGCCAATTCCCATAAATAAAAACATTCAAAATCTAGTCGCAATATCATCTCGGTGACAATCAAATGTCAAAAAGGAGCCATGGAGCGTTCTATACTTGGCATCAGAAGCCCTAGTATGAGTTTATTTTAACCATCACGATCGAATGTATCGAGCGCGTTCAGCACTCCCATTAGCCCTGGATTGGTGAAGGACCGAGTTCCAAACGTCTAGTTAAGAAGACGTACGAAGGTCTTCGATATGGGAGAGCGTGTTATGGACGGCAAATGGAGTTGGGCAGGAGACCTAGCAAGGCGCAGTGATGAAGGGTGGAGTGTGTAAAGTTTTGAGAGTGGCCTCCAAGGACTGGAAGACGAGACGTCGGGCGTCCGGTGCCGAGATGGGCGGACGACATTGCTGCAATCGCGGACAAAACCTAGATGAGGCACTCTGGCACAGGAGCGTAGGGATAGGCACAAGAAAAGAGAGGCCTAGCAGTGAGTAAATGTTATGAGTTAATGTCGGGCTGTAGGTGTTGAAGATGAAACCTTAAGGGGAACCTAGTCGCGGGCTCGAACTCACTGGTGGACCTGGCTAAAAATCACGCTGTCTCACCAGGCTTCGTGTACGATAGAGATAGTATCAGTGATGAGCAGTTAGACGCTAGTCTACACGCACAACGTTATTGAATGAGATGCAGGATCATTTATAGTAAAAAAATCACGAAAAAATTAAGAAAAGTCCTTTGAAAGATCGGGTTTTACGAAAAAGCCAATGCATAAATCAATGACCAATAAAGTTTATTGAACTTTTCTATAATTGAAATTTGTCGGTACCGACTTGGTTTTGGAGATTTTACACTTCTTTTATTACTTAAACACGCCCAAACTTAAGTAAAATTAGCAAGAAAACAGATCTTTGTTGGCTCCTAGCTTTTTAATAAGTTTTTATTTTAGTATTCTGTTTCCGTACAGACAATATTAATAATGAGACAAAACGATATCATATTTTACTTTGGATGTGCCATGTTAGACAGTGGAGGAAAACACTCCCGAAGTTTGTATGCAAAAAATGTGGACTAGGTTCACCTTCACGGCTAGTGAGTGGAGCTGATGCCTACTGTATGATGCATAACCAGTAAGTTTCCCAATCCTTCCCTATCCAAAGGGCACGTCTTCCCTACCGTTATGGCGCCCCCCAATTCTTCTATACGTGTCTATGTCACTGAAGTCCTCCTAATTCCACCTAGAATTTCTATGAAAGTTTTGGTGTGTTGGATGGTTTATATTAAAAATTGGACCTGGTAAGTGGCGCTCTTCAGGCAGAACAACGTCTGTGCGGTCAGTTAGTATTTTATTAGGAGTCTCATTTACGTACCTTTTTTATTATTCCTATTATACATATCCTTGAAGCGCTCCTCACATAACAGGACTTGCTTCTTAAAGTCTGCTGCATCTCGTAGTCTTATGATGCAATCCTCGCAGATTGTGTACGTCACAGCACTTAACATGCCCGGGACCGGGGCCATCTGTAAAATTAATGGATAATGAACTTTATTATCAACAGGAAAAGAATCATTATCTGCCTAGCCTTTTCACAACTATGTTGGAGACCGAACCCTTCAACCTCTATAAAAAAATTCGAAATGTAACATTCCTCTCCCAACTAACTTCTATTCCCTCTTAAGCCACTTTCCTCCCAAAATTATTAATATTTAAACATTTTTTTTTTTTAAATTACATTAAATTGTAATTGGTGCGTAATAATTATGTATTATAATAATATGTCTTTGTGCTGTACCCTACTTTAGAATATTTATGTTCTACTAACCCTTGTCCTTGTTTTTACAGTGACTAACAGAACCTGTAGGACCTACAAAAATGATGGCCCGATGCTGCACTGCCGTCTAAGAAACGCGACACTGGCAGAATAGTCAACATGGGCTCAATTACCAAAAAGGAAAAAACTATGTTGGGGTCGGTTTCCAGGCTAACCGGTTACAGCTGAATACCAGTATTTTACATGGAGCGACTGCCTATCTGACCTCCACAACCCAGTTACTGGGTAATACGATACCCCTTAGAAAGACTGGTTGTCAGACTTTCGGGCTTCTGACAACTTGACAACTGTCAAAGATCCACAAATTACAGCCGGGACCGATGGTTTAACGTGCTTTCCAAGGCACGGAGGGTCTTGGCATTTACTGATAGTCAACCATCCGCGGACCAACCGCGGCAAGCATAGCTTGAACTGATCGATCAACCACCAACAGGAAAACTATATTTATAATAAATCAGAATTGCCTTGATAGCCATGGTTTGTTAACTTATTCTCCTGTCCTTACCCCAATTTATTTGGAGCCTGCGCAACATGTGTTTTCTTAGCCTAAGAACTGGAAAAGACATTGTAGGTTACATTTCATCCTGAATATTATTATCCAAAAATGGTGAGATATAAAAATAACGAAAACAGCCTTCAAAATTGCCAAAACCCTTCAACAGCTCAGGTAAGATGGTCGTCAAGCCAATCTCTATCCAATAGATGTTTTGGAGGGAATTTCCATGTGAAACAGAAATAATAGTACCGAAACGTAATATGACGCCTAGGTATAAAAAAATGCCATTCTATCCCAGACTAAGGTCAAGACGTTGTCTCAAAGCCTTACATTTAAAAAGTACCAATAACTTTTGTGTAAACAACCCATTGTATTGTTCACAAATTACGTCTTTTTACAATGTGAGAGAGTCTTGTAATAATTTGAACTTATTACTCACGTCAATGTCGTAGCATTCTTTCAACATATCGGCATAAATCTCCACTACATCCGATATTTTGAACGGCTCAGCCAAATTCTTGAAACCTCCCTCACTGTGACAGCATCTACACAAATCCTTCTCTAATTTCCAATTTTCTGACGACATTTTTAGTGTTCGATAACATTTAACTATATCTGAATCTTATTTTTGATATTTTTATTAACTTAAACAGCAAATTAACAGTAACACTAGCTTATTTGATTGAAAACAATGCAAGTATTAATCCGAAGCGCTTTCCAATCGTTTTGGACCGGTCGCCATGTTGTTTGAGTATTTTTTTTTTAGTTTGGCATCATAGACACAAAATTTTCGGTTTGGCATATTGACGTTGATCACAGATTAAATATCACAAGCAGCGACTTTGATCGCCAGGAGCAGTGTTGCCAACCCGTACGATAATTATGGGGGCGTACGATAATTTGGCCAACGGTACGATGTACGATAGTGATTGTCATTAATGTACGATAATTTTGAGCTTTAAAAAAAAAGAAAGTTCAATAAACAAAACGTATTTTTCAGAGAAAATAAAACGCAGAAAGTCAACTAATTGTCAAATATATCAACATCGACATGTAAATGTCTCGCTTTCTCTCTCTCTCTTTCCTTCACATTTTTTCACATGAAAAAACACTACAAAGTGAAAAATAACTTTAATTTCGGAAGTCGGTGACTTTGGATATGTATTTTAATTTCCTTGTCACCAGTGACCGACTTCCGAAATTAAAGTTGCTTTTCACTTTGTAGTGTTTTTTTAGAAGTCGGTTGTTTTTTTTAACCGACTTCAAAAAGGAGGAGGTTCTCAATTCGTCGGAACCTTTTTTTTCTGTTTTTTTATGTAAGTTCCCCGATTACTCGAAGATGGCTGGACCGATTTGGATTTTTTTTGTTTGAAAGGGTCTACTTCCCAGGTGGTCCCATGATCATCAAGTCAGGATCTGATGATGGGATCCTGGAGAAATAGAGAAAACTTTTCAAATTTTATAGGCACACGAAGAGATTTAGGTATTTTTTGGAAGAGTACTTTCTCGAAGAACTTTGGAGATAGGCAACGGAACTCCTCAATAAATGATAGCAAATGGACTGGGATTACTGAAATCTCATGTCTGTCTATTGCTTACACCAGTTCATAACATAACATCACGCCGGTATGCTGTGAAGGGGTAAGCACATGTGAACCACTAAAAAGGGAAAATAAAACAACCGACTTCCAAAAAAACACTACAAAGTGAAAAATAACTTTAATTTCCGAAGGCGGTGACAAAAAATTCTAATACAGCTCCAAAGACACCGACTTCCGAAATTAAAGTTATTTTTCACTTTGTAGTTTTTTTTTGGAAGTCGGTTGTTTTTTTTGGAAAAAGTGTTTTTTTTTAAGTTTTTATTTTTCACTTTTCAGTTATAGTACCTACCCCACACCAATTCGGAATGTCATCATCCTTGGATTAAAAACAATGTATATTTATGCGATAGCAGCAATCGTGGTTGATTTGCTGTCATTTTTTGAAGAGTTCCGTTGTCTGTCTCCGAAACTAATCATCAGATCTATATGAAATTCTATATAAATGTGACCACACGGGAAGCACCAGCTTTCAAATAAAAAAAGAATCATCAAAATCGGTTCACGCAGTCGAAAGTTCTGAGATAACAAATAAAAACAACAGTCGAATTGAGAACCTCCTCCTTTTTTTGAAGTCGTTTAAAAATATTAACACTTGTTTCCATACGACTGCGACTTCGCGTTTTATATTGTATTCTTGTGGTTTTCTCAGATAACTTCATCTTGTGACCTGTGATACACTCCGTGGTTGTGTGTAAAGTTTGGCGGTTTGTGGTGGAACTTGGCATATTTTCCCCTTTGAATAGTCATTGTCGTTTGTTATTAATGTTTGATTCATGTTTTAGGTATTTTTCGTGATATTTTTCTTTTGCGCGATAATTTTACCCACCATACGATAATTTCGACGTGGGAACTTGATAATTAGAACTTTTGGAGTTGGCAACACTGGCCAGGAGGTTTTTGAACTCCATAACCTAACTGTCGAAAAAGCGCGGGAATCATCGAATTTGGCGGGCGTGATTTTTCTTTCGTTTTTATAAAAATAATAAGAAACGTTTACGATTGGAGATAAGTTGTGTAGATTTATGTAAATATTCATTAGATTAGTTATTGTAATTGTTTGTACATATAATTCTTCATATTTAGGGTAAGTTTTTTATATTTTATTTTTTCTGTCCACAATGGACAATGAACCACCCGATCCGGGGGGCACAGTCCCCTCGGTCGGTTATAATGTAACAATTTTTGAATCCAGTATGGATACAGACTCGTCCATAACCAGATCGGAGCGGAAAAGGACTAGAGCTCCACGCAAAATATGTAAAAATTGTAACAAAAGAAGGCGAAATGGTCACTCAACTGGAACAAATAATAATTCAGAAATAAATTGCCATTGTGATAATGACTCAGTAATAACAATCAGTCCAAAAATAACATCAGACGTACCAGTTCACCAAGAAGCCACTCCACGTTCTGTGGATGGTCCCCAGATTGAAAACCTCATAAAATCAGATCTTCCCCAGAAGGCGCCACAGGTTGCTAGGGCTTTGTACGAAGCCACAGACCTGTCGCCGTACGTTGTACACATCCAAAAAATTTTTGATACACAAAACTCGGCTCAAACTTTACACCCAATAACTTTAGGACATTTTCTTAAAAAACGCAGGTTCAACAACATCATTAACGGTTCACTAAAACGCATTGGTCGAAATAGAATTTCACTAAGCTTCTCCCGTTACGTAGATGCAAACTCTTTTTTAAATGACCCAAATTTGGCCAAAGAGAAATTAAAGGCATTTGTTCCATCTTTTAATGTGTGTCGTATTGGACTTATTAAAGGCGTACCTACCGAATGGTCTCCGGAGGAAATAATGGAAAATATATCTGTCCCCGCTGGATGCGGGAAAGTCATCAAAGCAAGGCGTCTCAATTATAAAATACACGAACCGACCCCTGTGTGGAAACCATCCCAAACAGTCGTGCTCACCTTTGACGGGCAAATTTTACCAAAACGTGTGTTTTGTTGTTACAATTCCATGCCAGTGGAATTGTATACATTCCCAACAATTCAATGCTTTAATTGTTGTCGTTTTGGCCATACAAAGGTACAATGCAGGTCGAACCCTCAGTGCTTCAAGTGTGGGGAGAAACATTCTGCTGACACTTGCAGTGTTGAAGACGAGAGTAATAGTAAATGCTGTCATTGCGGTGGCATTCATTACGCCATCAATAAAAAATGCCCAGAATTTGAGAGACAAAAATCAATTAAGCATTATATGGCCCATAGCTGCGTGTCGTATGCTGAAGCGTCGCAACTACATCCACCAATCTCAAAATTGTATGCAGATGTGGTAACATCTGCCCCATTACATACCACTAACAATTCTTTCTTTTCCCAAACTTCACCCCAATCACGTAACACACCAATTGTCTCCTCACATAAAAAAACGGTATTCCTGAAACCTCGGGATCCCCCAAAAACAGCTAAGGGGTATGACCGGGCAGCTCATCAAGCATTAATCAGTAATGAAGTTTCTGTGTCAGGGAATGGTGTTGCATTCCAAAATAAAACAACAAATAATAATGAGAATCAAATTTTAAATTTAATAATCATGCTAATTAATACCTTAACTAAAAATAATAATATTGAACCGTCCAACGTTGCCACTGTAATTGATACTCTGTCTAACTTATTTAACCATCATAATGGATCCAAATCTATCCAAGATTGTCCAGTGGAACAGTCGCAGCATTGTGAATAAAAAATCTGATCTGTCCTACATATTAAACAAATATGATCCCTTTGCAGTCGCTCTCTGTGAGACATGGCTTAAACCAGGGTTCTCTTTTAGAATTCCTGGCTATGCGTGTCTAAGAACAGACAGAAGCGATGGGTATGGCGGGGTCGCCATACTTATTAAAAATAACTTGTCTTTTCAATCTTTTCCTCTTCCAAGTCTCAGTGACGAAATATCTGCTGTCGCTGCTATTGTAAATAAAATCTGTTTAGTATGTATATATTATTCTCGTCCCACTGTAAATATTCTTTCTGAAATAAGTAATCTTCTTTCAGTTTTACCTAAACCATTTTTGGTACTGGGCGACTTTAATACACAACATCAGTCCTGGGGTAGTTCTAGTTCCAATTACTATGGGGAAAAGTTATTAGAAATTCTAGACTCTAATAATTTGTGTATTTTAAATACGTGTCTCCCAACACGCCAATCGAATCCAGATGAGGGAATAAGTGCCCCTGACCTCTCAATCTGCACACCTGAGTTAGCATCGACATTATCCTGGTCTCCTTTACCGTCTTCTTATGGTAGTGATCATTACCCTTTAATCATTTCTTTTCCGCATAAAAAACAAACTGCTTGCAATCCAACACCACGATTAAAGTATAGACTTCAAAATGCAGATTGGGATACATACAAAAATTGTGTAGAAGAAAGAATTCTTGCTTTAACTAACTCCTTACAACTACATGATCCCCAGCTATTATCTGATCAAATAACAAGAATTTTAATAGAGGTGGCAGATAATACTTTCCCTATTAAGAATGGTGCTACAGGCAAAATTCCTTCACCACCTTGGTGGGATGCTGAGTGCACTCAGGCCATTAAAAAAAGAAAAGAAGCAGAAAAAAAATATAGTCATACTATGACTCGTCACAATTTTGAAATATACCTAGATGCTGCTCGTACAACTCGTAAGCTCCTTAGGAAAAAGAAATTTGAAGGTTGGCAAAGATTCTGTGCATCTATCTCGCCAGAAGTTAATGCATCTCTAGTATGGCAAAATATTAGGAGATTCAGGTCAGCATTCAGTGACACAACAGCCTCAAAACTCCCATTAAAATTAGCCAATGAATTTATGGATCATTTAGCTCCTCCTTCTGTCCCAGAACAGAGATCTTTAATGCACTTTCCCTATGTTCCTATTCCTAATTCTGAGTTGAATTCCCTGTTCACACTAAGTGAGTTGAAAGGAGTCCTTTCACATGTTAAGGATTCAGCTCCTGGTGAAGATGGTATACCATATTCATTTATAGTTAATCTGTCTGACGCTGTTCTCTTAATATATTTAAATCTCATCAATACAGCTATGATATCTGGCAACATTCCATCAAGTTGGAAGTCTCAAACAATTATTCCTATTCTGAAACCAAACAAACCTTCTTCTAATGTTACTTCTTATCGACCGATTGCACTTTCTACAGTTCTTGCTAAAATTGCTGAACATCTCATTAAGAATCGTTTGGAGTGGTTTTTGGAAAGCAAAAACTTACTAGCTACATCACAGTTTGGTTTTAGGAAGGGTAAAAGTACGATAGACAGCCTTAGTGTGTTCACAACTGATATTCGTTTAGCCTTCTCTTCTAATAACTCTGTAATTGCTGCTTTCCTTGATATTAGCTCAGCTTACGATAATGTCCTGATATCAATCCTAGAACAAAAGCTAAACTCATTACAAGTTCCAACAATGTTGTCTAAGTTAATAATTAACATGCTTTCAGAGAGATCTTTAAATCTTCATATTGAAGGGTATACATTTACCCGTTTAGTTTGGAAAGGTCTCCCTCAAGGTTCTGTAATTAGTCCAATTCTCTACAATATTTACACTTATGATTTGGAATCCTCTCTAAATGAGTCAGTACAAGTCCTTCAATATGCAGATGATTTACTTCTTTATTTATCTGGTCATTCTGTTACAAATATTTGTACTTCCTTAACCTCTTCTTTATGCTTACTGAAGACTTGGCTAGAAACCAATGGTCTACACCTGTCAATTGATAAAAGTAACATTGTCTTGTTTACTAGAATGCGTATGCCTCCTATAGTTACAGTAAAGTATAATAATATCCCTATGCCTGTTAAAAACCAGGTAAAATTTTTAGGCCTTATTTTGGATACACATCTTACTGGTTTACCACACTGTGATTATATAGCTGCTAAATGCGAACGAAATATCAACATAATTAGGTGTCTTGCTGGTGTTTGGTGGGGAGCACATCCCTTTTCATTAAAATTACTGTACAACACCTTGATTAGAAGCTTATTAGATTATGGGACTTTTTTGCTGGAACCTGCTAATGTTGCTGGTCTTAAGAAACTGGACAGTGTTCAGTCCAAGGCACTTAGAGTGGTTTCTGGCGCAATGAAAAGCAGTCCTATTAATTGTCTTCAGGTGGAATGTGGAGACCCTCCACTTCATTTGCGACGTCAATTTTTAGCTAATAGATTTATGGCTCGGTGTCTTCAATTTACATATCATCCTTTGCGAAATAAACTTTCCACTCTCTCTGAAGAAGTAATTTCATCCACTTACTGGAGACACAAAGCTACTCCGTGTTTAGTTAAAAGCTTTAGAAAATACAATTTAATTGAAGCTCCTTGTCACCAATCTGAATTTCTTCCTATATTTCACTGTAATTACAGTTCATTAATTATGTTACCAAATATACATTATAACCTTAGCATTTACAGAGATGACGTATGTCATAACCATAACTTCAACTTCACCATGGATAGAGACTGGAAGGGCTATCAGCTCTTGTTTACAGATGCCTCGAAGCATGGAAGAGACTCATGTGTGGGAGTAGGTGTATACCACTCCCAATATAATATCGTCCAAAAAATAAAGCTCCCGCCCGAATCATCTGTATTTACGGGAGAATGTTACGGTCTATTCAAAGCTGTCGAATATATACTTATGATGGGCTTACGGAATTCACTCATATTAACTGATGCAAGGAGTGCTTTACAATCTTTGGCCAGATTCCCTTTCTATTCTCATAACTCTTATATTACATTTCAAACACGTGAACTCCTTTATAGGTGTTCTATTAAGGGGTATTCAGTGCATTTTGCGTGGATACCCTCTCATTGTGGCATTTTAGGTAGTGAGAGAGCTGACCAGTTAGCTAATGATGCCGTATTGTGTGGAGATGTTTTTCCGTATAAAAATAACACCCAAGATCTGGCAGCTCTGCCCATAGTTGATCTACAGGAACCCTGGGGTCAGCTTTGGTCCGGGCAATCAGTGAAAGGGAAATTTTATCGTAATATTCAGCCATCTATTTTTGTTAAACCTTGGTTTAGCAAGTACAAGCTAAGCAAAAAGATTACTACAATATTCATACGTATGCGATTGGGTCACGTGTGGACTCCTGCTCATCTTGCCAGGCTTGGCATTGTGCAAAACCCTACGTGTGAATGTGGCGCTGAAGTGGGAGATCTGAACCACGTTATTTTTTCCTGCCCCCTTTATGACCACTCCTCACTTTTCCAAAGTCTTGTTTCCCTCGGAGTCCCTTTGCCCACTTCTATCTCATGTATTTTATTTAATTTTAATGTAGATATTTATAAAACCATAGCTCTTTTCCTTGTAAATAATGATATAGCTATTTAAACATTAATTTATTATTTATAAACTGTATATAAGTACTTTTACCATGTAGTTCTTAGTTATCGCTCCGAGTCGGCCTTTTTGTTAGGTCACTTGGTGTCGTTAATTGGTTACAATTATTTTCTGTTGTATTATAATTCCCTACTGCTAACTTATTATTATTTTTTATTTTTATGTATTATCAACTAATCTCCTTTCCATTTCCAAATTTCCCGTTGTAATATTTTATAATTTCGAGAGTACTTGATTCTTACGTTTTGATATCAAATAAATTATTGTTAGTGGCAATAAGCACGAATAGTGCAAAGCCAAAAAGAAAAAAAAAAAAAAAAAAAAAAAAAAAAACCTAACTGTCGTTTTTGGCGGGATCGGGTTGGAACATGTCGCACGAATTTTCATTTTCATGAAATTTAGTGAAATAGCGAATTAAATTGTATAATTTTGGTAGTGAATTATTCAATTTAGTTACATGTGTGTGCACAAGTGTAGTGAAGGTGAAAATAAGTGACTAACGTGGACTTTTCGTGTTCCCCCAAAAACTCATGTTAGGTTGTTGTAAAGTTGCTACCGCTTTACAATAACTTTGACTTGACTGGACTTGACTGACTAAAGACGACTATGACTTTTTTGTAACTTCGTGCCCGATATCGGGCCATTTACTTGATCGAAAAGAAAAATTACTTGACACTGGCTAAATGCACAAACCGTGCGAAGCCAAGGCCCAAAAAAAAAAAAAAACCTAACTGTCAAAATCTGTGTGGACCTGAGAATTTTAAATCGCCACCTCGATCAACAATTAGCAACTAGATATCGAGTCGGCACAAAAAATACGTCTCGGTAAATAACAGCGCACTTGAGAAGTGAGCTCTTATTTTGTTTAGTTTGCTTGAAACAGAGCCAAAGTAAACACGTGTCACAATGCCGCAGTGTGTTTTCAAAAGTTGCAAAAATAATGCCCGTAAAAGCAATTTTACGGCCGGAGTGTCTTACTTTCGGTAACTACATGAAGAATAAATAATATTTTAAGCTTTATACTAACAAATAACATCAAACTTTGAACAAAATTACCACCGCTACAAATGTTTGCGAGGTGTTGCCGAGCCTTGGCCAAAGGCTGGCCAACACACGCACAAACTTTTGTTTATCAGAATAGTAGATACATGGATTAAATTTGTGTTGTAATAATTTGTTACTAGAACTTCAAAATTGGTTTATACTACTTTTGTGTCTGTTTGTTGGACTCTCATTAGATAGGTACCTACTTAGCTTTCCCTTTTTTATTTTAGCTTTCCAAGCAATCCGTTTACGTGTGCAGAATGGATCTCGATTGTCGCCAGCGAAAGAAGAGATGACTTTTATAAGCCAGCTAAGAATTCGGTTATATGTTCGGATCACTTTGATAAGTCGGATATATCCGGAAATTCTAACCGAAGTCGATTGGTTAAAACAGCAGTTCCTAAACTACAGGTACATTCAGTAATAATTCACAATCTAAATCTAATTTTTATTTGTTTTTATTTTCTGCATAAATGTATTTGTGACACGATAAATCTTTGTTGTTGGAAATAATGTTTATCTATTAATAAAGAGTCTTTTCAAAAACACAGATTCAACCCCCGTCGAAGGACTCGCAACTGGAAGCACCCAATACTAAACTCTCAGTATCTGACTTTGAAGTGCAGGTGAGTCATATTTTTTAGCAGTAGGTTGGTCTCGTCGATTTATTGACACTTAAAAGCAAACATATTATGTATGTACTACTTATATATACACAAAAACGGAACGCTAATAAAATAGGTAATAAGTAATGTATACTAACAAACATAGATGCCCAAAACATAAAAAAAACAACTAAACTTTTACGTTCTTATTATAAATTATTTTAGTGTTTAACGCGACTCCATACCTCTTGTAGTAAAATTCGAAGAAGCAAAAAGAAACGAAACAATACGATGTAGCTCGCAAAGCAATATAACGAGACAAAGTACTTTATTTGTTACCACATATGGTTGATTTCGTACTAAATGTTGTATCTAAGTGACCGGAGTGATTTATTGCTTTGCTCGTGTTTGTGACGAATTATCGTAAGTATTAGTTATCATTTCTCTCCGTTTGTCAGTAAAAAAATGTAGCTGTATAAGTATATTCACGCGGACAGCATTTAGCTTTGATTTTGTACCTATTAGACGCTAGTCTACGCGCACCACGTTACGAGTGAGATGCAGGATCATTTATTAACCGACTTCAAAAAGGAGGAGGTTCTCAATTCGTCGGTACTTTTTTTTATGTATGTTCCCCGATTACTCGAAGATGGCTGGACCGATTTGAATTTGATCTGATGATGGGATCCTGGAGAAATAGAGAGAACTCTTTAAATTTTATAGGCACACGAAGCGATTTAGGTATTTCTTGTAAGAGTACTTTCTCGGAGTGGTCTCATTGTGCAGTCGCTTAGTTTGTAATTTATTTTAGTTTGTAAGCCCTGGCTGGAGGCGTTAAGTTAATTCTTAATGGCAGCCCCAGGAAAGCCCGGTTGAGCAGTCACGGCCTCTCAAGGCCAACTGTGAGATGCCCAACCAAAAAAAAAAGTAACCATTTTAGTTATGACCAATTGTTAGACCTGTGTGCACGCTTAATAATTATAAATTGTTATAATTTTTTATGCAATTTATAACGCATAAAAATGCCTTCATGCGCGGTGAAGTGGTGTAGGAAACATTCCAAGACATCTAGTTACAAAAAGGATGGCATAACTTTTCATCGGTAAGTAAACACTATGAAAATTAGTTTTGATTTTATCAGATTATGAGCCGCCGCAGAGGTCTATTTAAAATGGTGGTTGGTTGAACGTGCACACGGATGAGTCGCGCGCGTTGATGTCTTTAGGGAAAGTCCCTTTCCTTCATTAGGAAATTCTAATTATTTTATCCCTTTCCTTCCCTTTGTATTTTTATCGCAAAACTCTATGTTGTGTTACCTATGGCTGAAGTCGATATCGATAATAATAAATCAAAATAATAGAATCAACAAATCATTTGATTGAATTAGCAAAATGCTAAATTCAGAAATATGTATACGCTAGTTTATAATTTTTTACCAAGAACAATCAGGGGGCCGATTCTACTAACAAATTTGTTAAAAAAACGCAATAGAACCGCAACCGAATCACCACTTTTAAGCGTTTTCGCATTCTACTAAAATGAACAACGGTCCAGCTGCGACACAGCTGCGGTTACGTTTTAGTTACGCCAACGATCGATTGAAACAATGTCAAAACCTATTCTACTAACAAAATCGAACATGAGCGTGACGTTTACTATAGGACAAAGTTAATGATAAAATTATGATCACTATGTCTTTTAATTATAGAAAATACTTTTAGTGCCACATATTCGTGTTTAGTAACATTTTTAGATTCAACTTTTTTCTTTTTGGTATTAATAAAACATATTATTTTGGCATGTTGGTAACGCGGGTTACCCGCTGTGTTCCCGCTACAGTTCAGTTGCAATTCGTTTTAAGTTTAGTTTCCATTTTGCTTATAAAATAGTAGAATGACTTTTTATGTAACTATCGAACGGCGATCGAAATCGAACTGTTGTGGAAACACAGTTTAACGTGTAACGTTGCAAATTAGTAGAATCGGCCCCCTGGACCCTAAAACTATAATTCGAAAAACATATATTATACAATTCATTTTAAAAATCAATAATGACAGGATACTTGTTTTTCTTTTTGTAATTGACTGATTTTGATTAAATATGATTATGTGATTTTTATTTTTTTATGAAAATCCATTTTATCGATCTCGACTATTTTCCCTTAATGAAGTAGAGCAATCCCCAACCAGGCCATCCCAACCATACCTACGCAACTTGACCTTGAACTGACCAATTGCAGCCGCGCATTCTTCCTCGTCTCCCGGCCCGCAGTGGTGAGTCGTGTCCTTAGAAGAAATCGGCCTATACGCTCTCTAGTGGTTATACAGGGTGATTGGAAGATGGATGCAAAGCTTTATGGTGAAGATAGTATAGACAATTTAGAACCATTTAAGCCATGGTTGTCTTAGACGAAGTCTTACCAATTTTTTTTTTTTAATAAGGTTTAAAAGACGTATTGTACAATTTTATCTTTTTTCTGAGCTTTAAATGTCTGTAAAAAAAATGTCTAATGACACAGAAGCCTAAAACATGTTTTGCTTGATTGCTTACACATTACTTTAATTAAATAAATAAAAAATGAATTCATTTATCATTCAATTTGGCCATAATTATGCAGTTTACATTAAATTTTGAGAATTTCCGAAAAAAAAACTTAAAAATTTGGTTAAGAATATGTGGTAAGACTTCGTCTAAGACAACCATGGCTTAAATGGTTCTAAATTGTCTGTACTATCTTCGCCTTAAAGCTTTGCACCCATCTTCCAATCACCCTGTATAATCGATGGTACTAACACTAGATAATAAGTTGTTTTAATATTATGTTACTACTTAGCACTCTGTGATTTTTTTTTTTTTATAAAAATCAATATTATTATAAATCAATCAAACATCGGTCCTCGGCCCACCTTGTGGGAGGCCTGGACCGATGACCTTGTGAGGGCCACAGGAAACCGCTGGATGCAGGAAGCATAGAATGGACGTCTTTCGGCTGAAATGATGAGGAATCAAACAGACTTCTGACACAAGTTTGTGTAGGTACTGTTTAACTAGTCTATTCATTTATTTTTCAATTAACCCAATACATAATGCAGACTTGTAAAAAAAAACAAAATTAATAACAAAACATTTTATTTTGCATCCAATTTCTTATCTACAATCAGTTTTTCATAATCCACAAGACCGTGGTGAACTCTTATGTGATTTTTTAAGCTACACTTTTGAACAAAAGCCTGTGAACAAGCGCCACAGGCAAATCTCCTATCGTTTTTATGTATCCTCATATGTTCCGTCAACGTTTTCCGTCGCCCATATTTTTTATGACAGACCTCGCACTCATAATTTTTCTCTCCTGAATGTACGACTGTGTGGTTAGAAAGTCCACTGTTCGTTGAAAACTTCATGCCGCAAATACTACAGCCGTATTTACGCTCCGGTTTTATATTCAAATGATACTTCATGTGGCGATATAAATTTATATGATGTCCAAACTTTTTGGAACAAATTTTGCATGTTAAATCCAATGGAGCGCGTTTGTGCACTTCTTCTAAATGCTTCACACGTTTTTGACTTGAATTAAAGGGTTTATCGCAAATTGAACACATGAATGGGAGTTTTAGATGTTTGTATCTCACGTGGCTTTGTAATAACATTTTAGACCCGTATATTTTTCCACATAAATCACACTTGACTATACTTCTTTCTTTATGCGACTGCGAATGTGCTCTTAAACGGTCGGCAAGTAAGAAACATCGCCCACAAACATCACATACGTGGTCAGTACTGTGCTCGTTCATATGATTCGATAGTGTTTTGAAAAAGGTAAATTCCTCTTTGCACTGGCAGCATCTATACCTTCCTTCGCTCAAATCGTAACCCAAAATACAATCCGCGGGCTTTTTGGTGTCACTGTCAAAATTGAATTTGACATTATGGTCATCTGTCAAATGTTGAATTAAAAATTCTAGATCATCTATTTTCTTTTTGCAAATTCTGCAACTGATGTCACTGACATCCGCTCTGATACGATCGTGGGGCCTATAGATGCTTTTTAAAATAAATTTATAACTGATATTCTCGTGTAACTCACTGACATGGGTTTTTAACAGATCAAAGCCAGCAAATTGTTTGTTGCAATAGAAGCAATTAAAGTATCCTACCCTAGATTTAAACGGCATAATGGTGGAATTTTCTAGAATGAGGGCTACGTTCTGTCTAGGATTGATATAGTTTGTAGTTTTCTTGCTGACTTTATCTTGACATTTCCTAGTAGATTTTCTCAAATGATCTGAAAAAATAAAGACGTTTTAATCTATATTCTACAAGAATGATGTAATTTTTCCAATCTCATTGGCATGCTAAAAAATGGGTGCCTAGTAACCACATTGGACGTGTGCGTTGTTGACTGGAGAGCCAGGAATCCGAAAAAAACAAATTATATTGAAATTGTTTGCAGTGGCGTAACTATACCGTTCGAGGCCCGTGCCAAATTCATCGGATGCCCCCCCCCCCCCCCCCCCTGCAATATAAAGAAGCAGAACCAACAATAAGAGTATTTTTTATTTTATAAGACTTATTTATACACTTTTACTTGAAAGAGTTTAATAATAAATGTTGGGAGTTGGGATTCTCCCGCTAACTTATGCAATGCTGCCCCCAGGGCCCGACCGGCCTCAGCCGGAAGGGGCCCCCGGTCAGAACCGGGGGCCCCTTCCGGCTGAGGGCCTGTGGCATTTTGCCGACTTGCCACCCTGTAGTTACGCCACTGATTGTTTGCGTAACATACTATGAATCAGAATCTAAATTGATGAATGCTGTTGAACTATCAAACACACCCTGGATTTATGCCCAAATAACAGCAATAGGTTTGTCCTTATTTCTTGGCCTTTTGTAACCAAACTGGAGAAAAGGTAGGTGTAATTGTGTACTACGAGTAGTAACTCTGCCTACTTCTTCGGGGATAATAAGCGTGATTTTACGGTAACATGATGAATGTACATACGCTAGCAGGTCAAGCTATCCCAAACTGTCAAATTTTCCCAATTGAACATAAACCTTATCCTATTGTTATAAAGTTGAAAATCTATCAAAGAAATTTGACAGATTGGGGTAGCTTGATGTGCTGGCGTCTGTACATTGTGTAAATCATAGACAACTTACTTGTCTTTGTTTTTGTAATCTTCCTTTTTACCATACTTCTTTGTGGAGGATCTGAAACAAAGTGATTCACGTTATTCGTCATTTATTATGTTATGATGTTTCATTGCTAAATTACAGATATCCCAATAAAACTATGCACTCCGGGAATCACCGTTTATCATTGAAATTCGAAAAAACTATATGCCTTGGAAATCTCGCTAAGTCGTTGGTCCCGGATGTCATTAATAGATACCAAAAAAAAAATTGTATTGTTTATAAATAAATATCTAAAGAAAAAAATACTTTTGTCAAGCCTAACGGGTAGTCAACAGTCTGACCACCACTAAGAGCCCCTTCACACTATTGTTTGTCCAGCTTATAGGCGTTGTGCGCCAGCAGAAACGCCGCGTCAACGCGAAGCACGCGTCGCGTTGTCACGGCGTCTGTGCTGCGCATACGTTCATCGAACGCCTATACGCTGGACAAATGCTAGTGTGAAGGGACTAAGGGGTATTGTGTTACCCAGTAACTGGGTTGTGGATGTCATATAGGCAGTCGCTACGTGTAAACTACCGTTATTGAGCTGCATTCGGCCTGAAAGCCTTCGTAAGACTGGTTGTCAGATTTTTGGGCTTCCGACTTCCCGTGACGACTCGACTGCACGGACGAAGGTCCTAGTTTAACATTTCTTAATTCAAGTCATAGGGCCTCATAAGAAGGCTTAAAGTCACCCAAAGGGCAATGGAGAGGGCGATGCTTGATGTTTCCCTACGTGATCGAATCAGGGATGAAGAGGTCGGCAAGAGAACCAAGGTAACCGACATAGCCTGAGGAATTGCCAAACTTAAATGGCAGTGGGCAGGGCATATTGCTCGCAGAACTGATGGCCGATGGGGCCGAAAAGTTCTGGAGTGGCGACCGCGTACCGGAAGACGTAAAGTTGGAGACGTAAAGCTGAAGGCCTCCCACAAGGTGGACCGGTGGTATTGTGAGAGCCGCAGGAGTCCGCTGGATACGGGAAGCACAGAACCGGTCGAAGTGGAGGAGCTTGGGGAGGTCTATGTCCAGCAGTGGGCGTTTTTCGGCTGAAATGATGATGATGATGATTTCAAGTTATAGCTATATGAAACAGCAGCATTGCATAAGTTAGCGGGCACGCCCTTTATGCCTGGAGGATTTTATGTAGGCTTTATGTTCTGTTTACGTGCTTGAGTAAGTATAGATTTTAATCATTTGTTGGTGTATTGGCTTGTGCTAGCTGTTATAGTAATATGCCAAATAATTTAATTTTTTATATTTCGTGATATTAATTACTTATTAATTAATTACTTAGTAAAGAATCAAGTTCTTCTAACTTAACAGACAGCTGTGCTGTTGGGGAATTTGTTGCGCCACTTTTTCTTCCCAGATTTTTAGCACTAGGAAGTGGGGAAGGGCAGGCGTTTTGGGGGACTGTCTTATGTAATTTTGACTGTCAAAGATTTACGAATTAACGCACGCAGGTCTTGAATCAAACTATGTTTTAAAATAAATATGTCTATGAGACTTACCACTGTAATTTTTTTCATTATTATCTTCATCATTAAAAACATTATCAATCTGGTTATCATAATCTTCTTCTCGTTCCATTTTCATAACTATTTCTGTCTCTGCAAATATAAAAGAAACCCTATTAGTTCCTAGCATACGAGACATTTTTTTTTAACTAACAAATTGTCCAACGCATGTCAATTATTGAAGAGTTATGTACTTAAATCATTTTAATGTTCAGTCATTATGTTTAATGGATCTAAAAACTGAAAGCTCGTCATAGGTGGCAGCACTGTTGTCCGTCCACAAACCGCCATTGTGATAAAAAAAGTACGTTTGCGTAACACACTAACAGTAGGAATGGCTTTTATTTTAACAGTAACACATTCATTGCGTTATTTACGTTGTGGAGTAGACAAATTAAAGAAGCAATGGATTAGCAATATCCTTCAAAAAGATTCAGATTGTGATTTAAAGCGTGTTACACAATTAGGGTGCGGGTGTGTAAAAGAAATAGATATACATAATATAACATCACGCCTGCCATCCCCGTATGGATAAGCAGAGGTGTCCCTTTAGTAGAAGTACATCCACAATACGACAGTTGTTTAAGTCTCATGTGTGTTTGTAAACGCACCCACAATACAGGAGAAATTCCTAGTGAGGGACAACGTTTTTTCAGAAAAAAAAATGTGAAAGGCGAGCCTTTTGCCATCAACTGGGCACAAAACCAGACTTCTAGATACAACAGTGAAAATCCAGATGGAAAAACACGTAACAATGTGCCCGACCTGGGAGTCATTATGAAAAACCCGTAACACTGTGCCCGACCTGGGTGTCATTATGAAAAACCCGTAACACTGTGCTCGACCTGGCAGTCATTATGAAAAACCCGTAACACTGTGCCCGACCTGGGATGATGATGATGGGACTCCCTTTTCCGCACGTAGACTCCCATTCGGTCCGTTGTGCGTGCGAGCCCGACCTGGGAGTCATTATGAAAAACCCGTAACACTGTGCCCGACCTGGGAGTAATTATGAAAAACCCGTAACACTGAGCCCGACCTGGGAGTCATTAAGAAAAACCCGTAACACTGTGCCCGACTTGGGAGTCATTCTGAAAAACCCGTAACACTGTGACCGACGGAGTCATTATGAAAAACCCGTAACACTGTGCCCGACCTGGGATGATGATGATGGGACTCCCTTTTCCGCACGTAGACTCCCATTCGGTCCGTTGTGCGTGCGAGCCCGACCTGGGAGTCATTATGAAAAACCCGTAAAACTGTGCCCAACCTGGGAGTCATTAAGAAAAACCCGTAACACTGTGCCCGACCTGGCAGTCATTATGAAAAACCCGTAACACTGTGCCCGACCTGGCAGTCATTATGAAAAACCCGTAACACTGTGCCCGACCTGGGAGTCATTAAGAAAGACCCGTAACACTGTGCCCGAACTGGGAGTCATTATGAAAAACCAGGATCTTAAGCTCATCAGTAGCGCTTGGGACCACTAGACAACGAGGCAGTCACGAGAGGATTTATTCGATACTACATGGTTGTACAAGGCAACTCACCAAATTCGTCTTTTTTATGAAGTTCCATTTCTAATAGCTCTTCCTTTATTGGTCGCATTTCGTCTGAAAATTTATTTATATAGCATGTGAACAGAATGGTGTGGTCATGTTTAAAGGAGTAGAGACAAGAAGCATGAAAGTATAATCTGTGAAAATGCGTTCCCCGTGGTGAGACTATAAATGATGGGCTTAGGAATGATGTGATAAGGTAACGGTGCGGTTTAAAAGATTTTAGACGATTTAAAAGAGTATGCTTATGATTTAGTCATGTTGAGAAGATATTGAAAGGTAAAAAACAAGGCAGACGTGAGACGAAACGCCTGGAGATACCTATACCTACCTGATTAATCAAAGCATTTACAATAATTAAAAGTATGAAGTTAAATATAATATTGTAAATATGTAAAACTAGCTGTGCCCGCGACTTCGTCCGCGTGGAATAGTGTCTTTGGGTCTTTGTCTCTTGTCGAAAACTTATAAAACATTCACATAAACCTTAAATATTTCCATAAAAACTTTCATCCCCTATTCCCTATTGTTATTTTACACCCTTGAGGGTAAAACTTTTACAAACTTTGAATGTCATATTTATTTAAATCAAATCAACAGCCTAGAAAATAAGTTTCAAGCTTCGAGGTCTAACCATGACGATACCTCCATACAACTTTTCATCCCCCCCCCCCTTTCAACCCTTTACAACCCTTTTTTCGCATTAAAAAGTAGCCTATGTCCTTTCTCAGGCTCTAGACTATCTGTGTACCAAATTTCATTTAAATCGGTTCAGTAGTTTTGGCGTGAAAGCGCGACAGACAGACAGACAAGAGTTACTTTCGCATTTATAATATCAGTTAGGACCCCTACCTAAAAAGGTAGAGTCAACTGTGGCATCTTTACTTTCCATGAGCAGCTTTACCAATGAGAACTTTAAAAGATATCTCTCGATTATTAAAAAATTGTTACAAATAGTAGATTATTCTTCTTCTGTATCGGTTGGATATTAAATGGCGGCAACAGATTTTTATTTACCGAGACAAATCTAAATACAGTTCTCATTGGTAAAGTTGCTCATGGAAAGTAAAGATGATACAGTTGACCGTACTTTAATAATTGTAAAAACTTACTTTGATTATCTGTGGTGCGAATTTACACTAATTTATTATGATAAATACTACAATGTAGAACATGTCTTACCTGCAAGTTGTAATCTTAAGGTAGATTGACACTGCACTACTTTTTGCTTGAATTGCACCGCATTCCTGATCCGTGTGATGCAAACTTCACATATTTGATCCTTAGTTTCATCCTTCGGCTCCCACTAGAAGTTAAGTTATTAAGTACAGACAGCATATCAAGCTACCCCAAACTGTCAAATTTTCCCAATTAAACATGAACCTTATGCTCATGTCATAAAGATGAAAATCTATCAAATAAATTTGACAGATTGGGGTAGCTTGATTTGCTGGCGTCAGTACCGTAAAACGGGGCTACTTTAACAGTAAGGGTAATTTTGACAGTTTATGGGGCTACTTAAACAGTGCGCTAAAATACTGTTTAAAAGTGTGTCTATGATGATTTAGTGCCTATAATTTTGTAACCTACATAAGTGATAATAAAAATGACTTATTGATCTCTAAAACTTGTTGTTTTTATTTAAATTTCTTGTATAATGCATACAGTATTGAATTATTTAATCAAAATGATGTTCAAGTAACCCTTACATTTTAAATCTCTGACATAAGTTGCATTTTAATGCCTTGTCAAAGAAACCCCACTTCCGCGCGTAACTTTGACAATATAAAAAAAAATCTTTGGGGGACCTGTGGGGCTTTATATTAGTATGAGTTTGATAGCCAAAGGCCAAATAGCCAAATTGTTCTGTTGGAATAAAAAAAAACGTTAATTTTGGTTGTTAAAAAAAGTAATTATATGCCGCGCAGATAGAGAATAGATCTGAAAATGGCGGCGGGTACGCATGGTACGGTTGGCAAAACAAGTTCTCAAACATCGATTTTTATTGACTTTTTTTGTTATATATTATTCTTTTTTAATATTATTAATTATTATTAGTAGAAATAATGACAAAAATATTAATTAAATAAATAAGGAGCAAGGGTACATTAATATCACTGGATTTTAAAATTTGTCTTTATTAATTGTGACATATCAGAATCATATTACAAAAATACCACCTCACATACATACATAAAGTCACGTTCTTATCCCTTAGGCCAGTAAAGTAAAGGCGGAACTATATTAGACCGACGCACACGTCTGAGCTCCGTGCCGCTCACGTGCATCACTGTGAAGAATCTTTCCACGTTTTCGTGAAGCCATTGTCAGTCAATCACAAAATGACAACGTTCGTAACAAAAACTTAACGAAAATAAATAACAATCAAACGTAACGCAAACAAATAACAATCAAACTCAACAAAAACAACAATGAATAACAACGAAAACAACAAAATAACGGAACGAATTTAACGATAACTCGGAGTACGTCAAGTAGCGTGGAAAGCGAATCCTGACTGACTATTTTTTTGTAGCGCGTACTTCACTGTGTGAGTATAGACAGCGATAGAGAGTGAGCGAGAACGCATGCGAGCGGACGCCATTTTCAGATCTATTCTCTATCTGCGCGGCTTATACCAATACTATGCCAAAACCTGTGGAAAGTAGCCCCGTTTCACCGGTACAATCTATCTGCCTTTACCCAACTATGTTAGACTCGGCTTTTAATCTAACCGAATAAAGTTGATTACCGGTCTTTTACATAGAGTGACTGCCTATTTGACCTCCACAATCTAGTTATTGTGTAACAAGAAAACCCTTGGTTTGATAGCTCGCTGTCCAGTAAGGACCAAGCCCGGGTCGACGGCGCGTTGTGTTCCACGCGCGCCTCAAAGAGATGTATTATGCACCAACTGGTGGGGTGCCTGCTAGGGGTGCGGGTAGTTCGAAAGAGATACCGTCGCCCCTGGCACACAGGCAACTGAGGGAACACGGGTGGGTTTTAGTCAGTAAAAGTCTGACACGCCCTCCTGCTCCACCCAGAGCGGGAGAAGTTATTTGATGATTTCCCATCCTCAAAAAAAAAACCCCTTGGTTTGATTTGAAAACTGATTGTCTGACTATTGGGATTCTGACTACCCGTAACGAATGTCACACTACCGTCCACAAGCTTTAATGCCGTTAACTCGGCTTTGGTCGATTTTAGTTTTTTGATGCCACCATAATCAGAAAAAAAAATTCTATCTTTCTGTCTAAGCAGTATTTTTCTACTATTATTGGATGCAGAGATAAAAAAAGTAAAAACGCCGTTAAATTGCTTTGTTTGATATGTTTACTACGCTAAAACGCAGGTAAGCAACATTACTAAAGTAGAAAGTGAGTAAGGGTTTATAATTTACATTTTTACTAGAATTTTTACAATCCGTTGCATAACTAAATACCTAGCATGCATTTCATATTTTTCTGCGCTTTTTTGTCTATAACTCGAAATATATTATGATTTTGTTGGTTAACGGCATTATAGCTTGTGGACGGCAGCACATATATATGAATAGGCTGCTGGAGGCTGGTACGGAGGCATCTCAGTATGTAATCTTTGGTCATCCATCCACACACCCGACCTTAGCAAGCGTAACTTAACCTTCGACCGACCTGTGCGGCTGATATTATATAGCCACAAGAGCCCCTTCAGAGAAGTCTAGTATAATAATTTAATTACCCAAAAATAAATCCAAAAAAAAAACGACCGACTTCCGGAAAAACACTACAAACTGAAAAATAACTTTAATTTCTGAAGTCGGTGACTTTGAATATGTATTTTAATTTTTTGTCACCACCTTCCGAAATTAAAGTTATTTTTCAGTTTGTAGTGTTTTTCCGGAAGTCAGCTGTTTTTTTAGTTTTAATTTTTCACTTTTTAGTTACCTACCTACCAATTCGAAATTTCATCATCCTTGGGGTCAAAACAATGCATTTTAATGCGATAGCGGCAATCGCGGTTGAATTGCAGTCATTTTTTGAAGAGTACCGTTGTCTGTCTCCGAAACGCATCATCAGATCTATTTGAAATTTAAATGGGACCATTTCGGAATAAACCTCTTTCGAACAAAAAAAAAAGAATTTTGCAAATCTGTCTATACAGAATTATTTTTTAGTCACCGTCCAAATTTTTCAGGATGATAGTACCCGTGAAATTGAACAACTTTCTCCAAGGAACATGGGTCGAAATATGAAAAAAAAAAAATCGACCTCCCATGCAAAATCAATAGTTCGCTGGTCGATTTTGTATGGGAGGTCCGATTTTTTTTTTCATATTTCGACCCATGTTCCTTGGAGAAAGTTGTTCAATTTCACGGGTACTATCACCCTGAAAAATTTGGACGGTGACTAAAAAATCAGCCTGTATATGACGGAGTTATACCCGAACATACAAAAAAAAAATATAAACATGTTGAATTAATAACCTCGTTCTTTTTGAAGACGATTAAAAAAAGGTAGTTACAAGGTAAGGGCGAGTGGAAACGCCGGGAGGGATGCCCTAGGTCCTAGGACATACAGTGAACTTATTGGTGATGTTCTACAGAAAGGTCAGGTGCGTGGTACTCGCAACCAGTGTGCATATATGACCAGAGATACAGTCACCTGTGGAGCTAGGCTGGCTTTGTTAGTCAGAATCCCCACGCACAACGGACCGAATGGGAGTCTACCTGCGGAAAAGGGAATCCCATTGTCATATTGATGACAATGTACATCATACATACTGATGTATGATGTACTTTCCCAAACGAGTTCTACCCTACAGTCACCTGTGGCCCTACTGTGAGTTTATTTTAACCATCTCGATCTAACGCGTCGACCGCGTTCGGCGCTCTCATTGGCCCTGGATTGGTGAAGGACCAATCGGAGCGCCGAATGCGGTTGATGCGTTAGATCGAGATTGTTGAAAAAACCAAGCAAAAAGAGTACCATACATAAGGATCTTTGCAGGTGGCAAACAATTAAATAGAGCGTTGCGTCTCTAAGTTTCCAATCCCACCTGTTTATAATATTTAGGAAGAAAACCTAGTCCATTCTTAACCAACCAACCACTCACAGATAAATTGAAGCAATCCTTTAGCATGTCTCCATACACTTCTATCCTGCCCATCCAGGTATACTCCCTCCACAGACTCTTTCGACACACCAGTTCAAGGCAGCAGCAACATAGTTGATAGTCTTCCATTGCAGGGTGCATGTTGTCTGCCCTAAAATTAAGCAATACATCATGATCAACACCGACTGCCCCATCGCTACTTCCTGCGTGACGTGTCTTGACGATAGCTTGCTTGTTAGGGTCCTAAATTTAAAGACTAACAAACTTGCTGTACAAATAAATACAGAAATATTTTTACAAAAAACAACAAATGAAGAAGTACAAAAACATTTTAAAAAATAACAACAAATAAATTCAAAGTGTTTTTGTCTTCTTCAATAGCCGCAATAGTTAAAAATAATTAGGTAATTATAATTAAGGTAAAAAAGCTTACATATTCGCCTTTTTTATGTAAGGTTTTGGTCAGTGGGTCGTCTTAGGGGTTTTTAGTTTTAGCTTTACTTACATTATATCCTGTTCAAGTACTTAGTATATTTTGGGAGAAATCAAATATGTAATTGGTACACAAAATGAATTCAAAAACACATTGCAACGAGTAAGAAACCAATGTTTTCATCAGAATCAGAATGTCAAATTGTCAAGTCAATATTGACATGTCAATTTGAAAAGTGTCCATAGACTACAGTCATATACTTTTCGGTTTTTTGTTGATTGTACTTCCTGTTATTCTCGTCGGTTTTATCAACAATGCTGTGTGTGACTGACTGACTGACTGTTAGTGATCGACGACTCAGGGATTATTGGTACTTGTACTTAAATCATGACAAACTCCGTGTAATTGCTGAAAATATTTTGGCTTTGGATTTTTGAAGGGAAGATCGAGATACAGTTGATCGATTGCCGCTTGTGAATTCTGTAACACCAAACCCTTCAAATTGGAAAACAGGAACAAGCGTGGTTGATTACAGCCCGCTCTCTCTCGAAGAGAGGAGGCCTTTCTGTGTCCCAGCAGTGGGAAAATTATAGGCTGATTATACTAAGGCACATTCGTTGCTTGTTGACGTAAATATACATACGGAGGCAATCCAAAAAACCTAATGATAACAAAATCGTGGGATACAGTTTGGCGTTGTAGTTACGAATCCTATACCTATACTTATGTTATGTACAAGCTAATGTATAGCGATGCGCGGTCATATGCGATCGGCCTGCGCACACGGCGCCAGCGCCGCGCAGCGCCCCGTACCCCGCGCCCCACCCATGTGCCCGCGCTAGCATGTTTTAAATAAAGCGTCAGTGCGTTCATGGCCGTCATTAATTTTACTTGTGTCCCGTATCTGACAACTTACTTTTACAATGTTTGTAAATGTGTGAACACCATGATTGTATCTATCACAGAATTGATATATCTGTATTGCTTCAATTTGATTCTTTTTACCCATTTTGGTATGGTAATTTTATTCTGGGTGCATCGTTTTCACACATAATCATATAATGAATGTAAATATTGTACTTGAAACATTTTAGAAGAGTAACGGTGGAGTTTCTTGCCCATTCTTCTCCATACGAAACTACATTTTGGAAGGGGCGACTAGAATCAATTCTATTTTAATGTAAATGTTGACGTTCAAAAGTGCCTTTTAAGCACAGACATATAAAACAGTAGCAGACCAAACATTCGCTAAAAAATGCGTACCCATTACGCACACATAGAGAGTGTTGTCGATACAGGGCCGCACTAGGGCCGGTTGCCGGTATTATATAACGATATTGAAACGACCGATAATCTTACTGAAAATCTGCGAAAATCGATATTCTCTGGGTAAATGAAGTGTAGATTACTTATCAATAAAGTCTTAACGAATATAACCACCCATCTCTTCTCGTGGTTACTGTAAAAGGCGACTAAGGTAATATTTTAAGAAGACGGTGGGCGGTAGTCCTTTCACCTCCTTTTAACGGTATATTTACACACAGACCGTTGACGGGCATCAGTATCGGATAAAATAACTCTCCCTACAGTCATTAACCCGTATGCCCAGCTTGGTGGGACCTAGAGTTAAGGTGTTGGTATGCCTGAAAGCTAGCTTATAAATATATCAGGAATTTTGAAATAAAACAATGAATTTATTGAATATATACATATTTATTTTGTACTTTTTTTAACTTTATTTATTTATATATTCTTTATTGTACACTACAAAAATACAATAAACAAAAAAATACACAATAATATATACAATAGACGGCCTTATCGCTTTCCGCGATCTCATCCAGGCAACCATGGAATGGACAGGGGCATAAAATGGGGACGTTGTTGGTGCAAATAATGTGTTTACAATATACTAAAATAGATACACAGATATATACATATCCTAAATAATAGATACATAAATACATATATACAAAATTTAAAACGAACGAAAATAAAAGCCTATACAGAGATTATTACAGTTTGGTACGAAAACAAGATCACAACGACAAGTAATGTTCTTTATTTTCATAATTTAAAAACTACTGGTCCTAAAATAATAATATGTACAGGTATACAAAAAATAAAATAATCTTAGGGCATCAAATAATACGTCCGCATCGTTGTCAATGGGAAAAGTGGCCAACAAAGGCTAACGGCTCGAACATAATAGGTTCCAATAAGATTGAAATATTTGCGCCATTTGAGGTTCAGTTTCAATCCTGGAGTTTCATGTTTTTAAATCCATGCATTCCGTAAACTTACATCCTTTGGAAACCTGGAAAAATATTAGTAAGCTCAATTATTACCTGCTGAATGAAATGTTAAAATTATGTGAGTAGCCTATACCGATTTATGTCCACCATCGTTCATATTATCCATCACACAGACAGGGTAACATAACCGGCTAATGAGACACAATTGATTTTCTATTGAAACGTATCACATGTGTACGCGCCGGGCCGGAGCGATTCTATAAATTTTATTATCATAGAATGTATGTTTACACTGGCAATCTGCACTCTGCAGTATTTTCAAACTATGTCACCAAAAATTTTGAAATATCGTAGAGTAAACCGAGTCTCTATTTGATAATTCCATAATAGGTAAATATTTTCCATACAATAAAAAATATCGTCTTTGTTGCCAAATCCGTCCCTGACTTCACAGCATAATACAAAAACTTACCGATGAAAGGTCAATTCAGGTGTTTTGTGGTAGCTATCACTGTCACACTGGTACGCACAGCACTTTACCATTTTATTTTTGTGTAATCGTCCCAAACAATTAATTTTTCAAGTAATATTTCGCGGTTGAAACATAGAACGCGATTCAGGATAAATGTTGCATATCCAAATGGCGGCGCGGTACAGACGGGCTACGCGTCAAATTTTGTCTATGTGTGGGTCAGTGTGACAACAGGTGACAGAACGAGATACTGCTTACGACTTGTCGCTTAGCAAAAAAAGGATAGAGAATCAAGTCCATCGACTATGGATTTATGTTTGGTCTGCTACTGTTTTATATGTCTGTGCTTTTAAGTGCCTATTTGAAATAAATGCTTTGACTTTGACTTTGAATCTATCCTCAACATCCAAAATTAAATTACCTATACCACTGGATATCTAAAGGATTAAATAATTCATTAGGATATACGAGAACAGTGACGCATCGCGCACGGTGGAGGAAGTGCCGCCATTTTGAGGTTATTGCGTTATTGCTGCATAAGGAGATTTGCAATTACCTAGTAAAAATTTTGTCTCGGAGAAGCTACGTTGTTCTTTTAAGTTTTGTATTGTTTCCTTGCTTTTATCCTAAATACATGAATAAAAATATTTTGTTTAAAAAATATAACCCGCTACATAAATGTATTCACGTACAACATACGGCCGTGGCCATGACACAGCCCAACCCCATTTTTTACGTAACGGATATGCTTTATTTAAAACTACTTTTTTAATATTTGCTAATTTACCTTAAAAAATAGATATGGTAACACTGTCTCATCTCATGCATACAAGCGGAAACTGTTGCTGTCACTAATGTCATCTGCCAGTCAGGTCAGGTGGAATGGCGGGAAACGGATAAAGTGAAGCAGTGGACCAGCGGTAGCGCTTGACGTGGAGGTGAGCCAGTGAAGTGATTAAAATCCACTTAAAATGGAATCAACAGGATTCTACAGGGCGCACTGAGGGTTTTGCGATATAATTGCGTTCGTTTCCCTTAAAAATTGTGCTCTTAAAGCTCATCAGTTTTGTTAATAATAATAACATAACTACACGTTTTCTTGTTTACCTACAGCTGATATTTTCCAAATGTGATTTTTTTGTAAATAATACAAAGGAAGTAGGTACCTCAATTAGCTCGTGAACCGCCCATTGCTAGCCAGAGCAGCTAGGATGCAATCCGCGCCAGAATCCTGGAGCGTTCATCCGGGGCGCGGGCTGGCAACGTCGCATTTCAAGTGGTTTTTCGTGATTATCTAATTACATTGAAATAGAAGTCCTTTTTTTTTCAGCCAATCACTAGATCGTCCGTAGGTACTTATGTTTGTATGCAATTTTTTTACAGTTATTTTGGTATTTCATTTCCTAATCAATATCGTTAAACCGTTAGTAATTTTATATTTGAAGTACCTACTTATAACAATTAAATGTTTTAATTTAAAAACAAATGTTAAAAATAATTATAAATTCAAACGTTCTAGTAGTGCTTGGCTGATTATTTTTTTATGTTTAGACTAAAAACCAGTTTAAATGCGACGTTGCCAGCCCGCGCGGGATGAATACTCATATCAAATCTATGAAACTGTCAAAATTCAGCGGTCTTACTCAACTCAGTCCGGTCCGGTGGACACAGTGAATCTCAGTCACACGCGGACCATCGTCGACGGCGCATGTCGATACAGCTCAATAATTTGGATGTTTGTAATAAATACGCATCAAAATGCCTTCTTGTGTGTTTTATAAGTGTTCTAATCACTCAAGAAAGAATAATAAAACACTCGGGATTACTTTTCACTCGTAAGTAACTTACAGTCAAAAAATATAATTTGTTCAAATTATAATTTTTGTAAGACCGAGATAGATTATACAAAACAACCGGAGCACGGACTGCACGGAGCCGCAGAGTCGGAGAGACATGATGCGATGCATCGCGCGTCTCTCGTTATCGTGACCTCACTGTCATTTATAATCGTAATCATTCGGCGGCTGACGCGATTGTACTCGCATATCTGTGTCGGGTCCATCTCTGTCCTTGTCTATCGGTAACCACGTTGTTTTGTATGCTGTGCTCACAGATGTGTAGGTAAATGTATAATTTTGTAACAGTAAGAATTTCTTTCATCTTGATAGTTTAACGACATTCATTGCATTTACGTTGTTGAGCAGACAAATTCGAACACATTATGAAGCAAAGGATTAGCAATTATTGTTTTATTGGTCTCAGAAGGATGGGCGTGGTATAAGTAACTCGTAACTTCGTAACTGTGTTACAGTTTTATTATTAGGAATAATAGTGTTGCAACTAGCTCGCCGGAGCGGACAATCCCCGTTTTTTTTTTTTTTTTTTTTTTGTTGGGCATCTCGCAGTTGGCCTTGAGAGGCCGTGACTGCTTAACCGGTCATTCCTGGGGCTGCCATTAAGAAACTAATCTTAACGCCTCCAGCCAGGGCTTACAAACTAATTTTATATACTAAGCGACTGCACGCTGAGGGCACCCCCTGTGGGGTACGAACCTCGGCTCAGGGCGTCACTGATAGGGGGACAGCTATCTCTATTGGGGACAGGCTGGATCGAAAAATTGGCGTTATTATTATTAGGTGGGGAATTTAAAGCTACTGGCTCAGCTGCGGCGCGGGCTGGCGCTTCAACGAGCAAGGGTCGGTCGGGGGTCTCGACGTTAGGCGCCGATACTACTAGGGGTCTTCGCGGGGCGCGAGGACCTCGGCGGCGAGGTCGGAAGGACGATTTTGTGCGGTGTGTGCGAACTGTACTGGTGGCCCTATTGCTTTCCTGGAGGAGAGTAATGTGGTCGTCTGGGTCGGTGAGGACATGTCTCGGCCGTCGGACAGAGCTAATCCTACTGGGGACATAAGTGGCGGCCTTCACAATCAAGGGATTGCGGTGAATTTCGGCTTTATCGAAGAAACGCTTCGCGGTGCGTTTCATGAATTGACTGACCGTGGGGATTTTCAGATCGAGATGGAGGATCTCGTTCCGAACGAACCAAGGGGCGCCTGTGGCTTGGACAATCCCCGTCTCGGCTAAGAACCTTTAAAGCCCCGGGTCCGTAGGACAGGGCACATGTCCCGCCCCTACCAGTGTTATTGATTGGGCGAGCTAATGACGGCCCGCCCCTGGTCACGCAAGGTTCACATGATCCTTATTAACTGTCTTCATCTAGATATTATTACAATTGGAGATAAACTATATAAACCAATATAAAACTATTAAGTAACAATCATTCGTAACAATTGAATAAGCCTGTATTGACGGCACGGTCCGGTTGGGCGATTGACTGCTGCGCTGCGTGTCGCGGTTTCAATTCCCGCACGGAATAAATATTTATATTACCTACAAGAAGTTGATCTGGGTCTGGCTGTTTGTCTAAAAATGTAATGTTACTTAAATAAGATAAAGGAACGTTGTGTAAAGAATTTCTAGTAACTTGTATTAAATTAATTGCATCTTTTTAACCTTTTAAGTTTGAGAGATTTTTTTTAAATACAAGTTTGTAAATGTTTGTAAACGCAACGCACCCACAATACAGGAGAAATTCCTAGTGTGGGGCAACGTTTAAAAAAAAATATCTTTCATAATGATTCAGTTTGCTATCAATTTGAATCTGAATAATATTGAAGGATATGTGATACCTACGCAATAATTAGGGTGAAGGTTTACAGATTGTTTTAATAGACTCCAATGATCTACTCCGTTTAAGTTTATCTAAGATATACATATACTTAGTTGTATTATGAGCACATGATACGATCAAATCTTCCTGCCCTTGGCCCTGTCCATTTTACTTGGAGCAACAAGTTTTTTCTTTCATTCTCCCTTGTCAACCGTCATGCTATCATTCAAAGAAATGTTGAATGATATGAAAGAGGAAGAAGCTTCTCTTTCATATCATTCCTACTCAATCAATCCATCTTTTCCTTGCCTTCCTCTCCCTCTTCATTCATTATATTCATCACACTTTTATTCTTTTATCTATTTGGGTCATAAATAAATGAACTCGAAGAAAGCACCATCTATTGTATTGTATTGCAACTAAAATAAACGAATAACAGATGTCGCTACTGTCTACACCGAAACTAAACAGTTGAATGAAATGAAGAGGTCGCTTGCAGTTTGTTGTTGATGAACGGTTGTGTTTCTGATTTCTCGTATCTTCGGGCAAAATGTCAAGTGATTCTGATGTGGAAGATTTACTACTTCTGTACGCGTTGTCATTTTCGCAGAGGAAACAAGTATGTACCGATAAAAGCTGTAATACACTCTCGGGCTCCTAAATCGCGCCACCGTGCAATTTAAATCGCGCCACCATACAATTCTATGTGGGGTATATGGTATATAGGCCTAAAACCACAAAATAATGATCGAGTTACAGAAAAAGGTTTTATGTTGGTTTGATGCCCATACATGACCATGATTTCGGTGTCGTCATGGTTCCGAATTTGAATTCATGACCATTTAAAAGTTACACAATACGTGCGGGGTGGTTCGAATTAGAAGTGCTTTCTTTTTGTGTACGTATTATGATTGTTGTAATAATTTATGCTTACTTAACATTTTCTTGCGGCGGCGGCTTATTTTCGGTGTTCTTTCAACAATAATGCGATTGTGTCAACACACGAGATTTGTTTTGCGCTATGGGTATTGTTGTATTGAACAAATGATTGGTGGAACAACGCGTTGCCAGTTTTATACAGCGGCAGCGTGGAACGAGGAGCGCGCCGCGCGCCGCTCCACCCGACCGGCATGGCATGGCAGGGCAGCCGGCGGGCCGGGCGGCGCGTCCCCCATGTTGTTATTGCGGGCTGGCAACGCCGCGCGATGTCTGCAAAATGTGCCGTGTGAGCTTTTCAAAGCGTGTGAGATCTATCTGTGGTCTGAGTTTGCCCCATCGATTAATCAACCGCTAGCCGCTTATCAGGCGTTGGATTTCTGCCAATACACTTCATTACGTTCATATGTTCCAAGTTTCAATCATCAAGCTTTCTACATACCCGATCATTTATCTGATAAACTTAAAGGGGGAAGATACGTTACCTACTTGATCACGGCGCGCGGTCCTAGTAGTCCTAGTCCCGTTTAGTATTTATTAGCGCAACAGGGTTACTTTATGAACCGTACTGCTCATTAACGGCTTGTCTTGAAGATTTGAAAAATATATGATTTTGCTCTAGAATCATGTACTTACATCATTTTGCCGAGAGTACATTTTTTATGGTTAATACTTTTGCTGTAAAAAATATTTTCCAACACGCAATATTTTGGCTTCTATTCCATACTCCTACTAAACGGCTTTGTTATTTGGAAATATGGACACGGTGGAGCACACGGTGGAGGTCTGCCCGGCTTGGGCGGAGCACCGCCGTGTCCTCGTGGAGGCGATCGGCGGCGGCGATCTCTCGCGTCCGGCCCTGGTGCAGGCCATGGTACGGAGCGAGAGTGAATGGTTAGCCGTCACCTCCTTCTGCGAAGCAGTAATGCTCGCGAAGAGGGAGGCGGCGCACGTGAGGGAGAGGCAGTATATGCGCCCACACGGCCGTAGTCGCCGCGGGAGACGCCCTGGGCGTCGGGAATCCCAGGCTGATTCCCGGCCACCGTAGGCTCGCTGTCCGGTAAGGACCTAGCCCGGATCGACGGCGCGTTGTGTTCCACGTGCGCCTCAAAGAGATGTATGCACCAACTGGTGGGGTGCCTGCCAGGGGTGCGGGTTGTTCGAAAGAGATACCGCGGCCCCTGGCACACAGGCAACTGAGGACACGGGTGGATTTTAGTCAGTAAAAGTCTTACATGCCCTCCTGCTCCACCCAAAGCGGGAGAAGTTATTTGATGATAAGTATCCCAACCAAAAAAAAAAAAAAAGCGCCGCCCACATGCGCAAGGTCGATGAGCATACTATAATCCTTAACTGCTCATCGACAGCTGAATAATTTGAGTTTTTGTGCATAAATAAAATACGCATCAAAATGCCTTATTGTGTATTTGTTAAGTGTTCAAATTACACAAGTAAGAAAAATAAGTCACACGAAATTACTTATCATTCATATGTACCTACAGTCAAAATGTTCTTTTTTTGAAAGCTTCGATCAATAATTGTTGATCGAAGGTTGAAAGTTTTAATATTATTTATTGTTTTCGGCGCATATTTTTGTGGGAGCGAGACAGATAATACAAAAGAGGCGTGACAGACACGATATGTCGCTTAAAGCGACTTCCGCGATCGCGAGTCTCTCTATCCGTCAAAGTTAGGTAAGGTTAGCAAAACAAATGTCTTTGATAAACATAATCGGTTCTTTTGGCATTTTTTAAAATAAATAATAGCCTTTCTGATTGGCAAGTTCATTTCATAGATAAGATAGAGAGTATAGATCTGTAAATTAACCCAACAATTCTTATTAGGTACTTATATAAAAACTTTTTCCAAAAAAAAAACGACCGACTTCCAAAAAAACACTACAAAGTGAAAAATAACTTTAATTTCGGAAGTCGGTGTCTTTGGAGGTGTATTTGAATTTTTTGTTACCGCCTTCCGAAATTAAAGTTATTTTTCACTTTGTAGTGTTTTTTTGGAAGTCGGTCGTTTTTTTTTGGAAAAAGTTTTTATTTTTCACTTTTTAGTGGTTCACATGTGCTTACCCCTTCACAGCATACCGGTGTGATGTTATGTTATGAACTGGTGTAAGCAATAGATAGACATGAGATTTCAGCAATCCCAGTCCATTTGCTATCATTTATTGAGGAGTTCCGTTGCCTATCTCCAAAGTTCTTCATCAGATCTTCACCAAATTGAAATGAGACCACTCCGAGAAAGTACTCTTCCAAAAAATACCCAAATCGCTTCGTGTGCCTATAAAATTTGAAGAGTTCTCTCTATTTCTCCAGGATCCCATCATCAGATCCTGACTTGATGATCATGGGACCACCTGGAAAGTATACCCTTTCAAACAAAAAAAACAAAATCCAAATCGGTCCAGCCATCTTCGAGTAATCGGGGAACATACATTAAAAAAAAAAAACGTTCCGACGAATTGATAACCTCCTCCTTTTTAAAGTCGGTTAAAATATTAAGTTAAAATAAACATTATTGTAGTCTGTTATTGTTAATAATTTCATATTATGTACGAAAAGTTTGTTTGCTCAACCACGTAATTATAACACAATGAATGTTGTTGAACTGGCAAAATGGTAGCCACTCTTACTGTTAGTGTGTTATGCAATGAGGATGTTCTGAAATGACGTTCACTAGGTGGTAGCACTGAGATGCCAGGTCCGGGCACCTGTCAAAAGTGTCAAAGCACCGTCGGACTGAATGGTGAACGAAAGAATGAAACGAATGCCATCAAATATTTTAATTTAAGTTCATTGTCGAACTGGAAGACCTCTTGTCAAAGTGGCGCCAACTGGTGGCTTGAATATTCATAAGCACCCTCATTAGCCCACAGATCACAGAATTATTAGTTTGAATACATCATGACGTTAAGTTTGATCAGTGGGTAGAAACAGTCAGACGATATGGACTTTTTATTATTCAGGTTTCCTAAAGATGAATTAAGGAGACAAAACTGGCTTGTTGTTGTTCGAAAACAAAGACGAGAGCCTTATTGGACGCCTTCAGTACATAGTCGAGTATGTTCAACACATTTCAAACCAGAAGATGCATATAAAACCTCAAAATGCTTCAAAAAAATATCAGCAGATGCTGTGCCTTACTTTCAGGTATGCATGAATTTTTAGATAATCTACTACAGATACATCCAAAAAAAAATTCGTCAGACTAAATATATCTAGATTTAAACGGGCTTTGATTAGACATATAAACAAACCTTTTTTTATAGTCCGTTCAACCTTTTGACTCCGAGTACAGTTGATTAATTAACTTTTTTGGACGGTATAGGGAGTAGGGACAACTGTCAAATCGTGTAGTAATTAATTCTTAGTTTGGGCCCCAAACTAATTATAGGTCCGTAAGTGATACGGAGTAGGAAACGCCCGTAACTTCGACCGAGATTACGGATTTCGTGCTTAGAGAGTAGGCCCCCGGCGCGGATCCAGCCCTCAACAAAGCTTGTGGTCACAGCCACCGGAAAAACGGCCAAGTACGAGTCGGACTCGGACACAAGGGGTTTCGTACCACAAGGCAAAAAACGGCGAAAAAAACACGTTTCTTGTAAGGAGTACCCTTTAATTTTTCACTTGTTTTTTAACCGACTTCAAAAAGGAGGAGGTTCTCAATTCGTCGGAACCATTTTTGTTTTTTTTTATTTTTATGTAAGTATGTTCCCCGATTACTCGAAGATGGCTGGACCGGTTTGGATTTTTTTTTTCGTTTGAAAGGGTATACTTCCCAGGTGGTCCCATGACCATCAAATCAGAATCTTATGATGGGATCCTGGAGAAATAGAGAGAACTCTTCAAATTTTATAGGCACACGAAGCGATTTAGTTATTTTTCGGAAGAGTACTTTTTCGGAGAGGTCTCATTTCAATTTGGTGAAGATCTGATGAAGGACTTTGGAGATAGGCAACGGAACTCCTCAATAAATGATAGCAAATGGACTGGGATTGCTGAAATCTCATCTCTGTCTATTGCTTACACCAGTTCATAACATAACATCACACCGGTATGCTGTGAAGGGGTAAGCACATGTGAACCACTAAAAAGTGAAAAATAAAAACTTTTTCCAAAAAAAAACGACCGACTTCCAAAAAAACACTACAAAGTGAAAAATAACTTTAATTTCGGAAGGCGGTGACAAAAAATTAAAATACACCTCCAAAGACACCGACTTCCGAAATTAAAGTTATTTTTCACTTTGTAGTGTTTTTTTGGAAGTCGGTTGTTTTATTATTTGTTATAATACCAGCCTATTTATCTCAATACACCGCGAAAGTGTGAAGTTACAAGTCTATTAGGGTGGTGGGCATGCCCATCGTGCCCACAACGAGGGATCCGCGCCTGCCCGTAACTGGGCTGTTTTTGTTTTTTGTTTTTTTTTTTTAAACGTTGAGGTCAGTTAGGCAGTCGCTCCACGTAACCTACTGGTATTCAGCTGCATCCGGTTAATCAGGAAACCGACACCAAGATAGTTGGAAGCAGACTAGGCAGATTGATTAATTTTGATTATTATAATGTTTATGCCATTCATGCTGCTGTATTAACCTAAGTAATAAGAGGTACCTATAATATAAACTAGCTGACCCGTGCCCACTACGTTGGGCGGTAAACATTTTTATATCACTCAATAATCACGACACGGTCGCGGTTCCATACCTATGTCGTATTATCTCTTTAACCATTCGTACAAATTATATGCAATATAAGGGAAAAGTCTTTTGTTTTAAACACTTTTGAGACGATAAATTTAAGTACCTACTTACACTCGAGAGCAATGAATCCGGGTCACTTAAAGAATGTTAAAAATCTCGGAAACTAAAAATGATAGGTTAATGCAATAAATTGTATTTAATAGACAATGTAATACTCCTTAAATGAAAGTAAAAAAAATATGAGTCACCATACATTTTATTAACACAAAATTACATAAAGAAAAAAACTGCTGATCTCTCCTTAAAACAAAAATAGGAAACATGAAATTTTTGAACTTTATTACGATTTTCTTGAATTTTAATACTTCGTATTGCCTCCTCGTGCTTCCATTACTGCGTTTACGCGGTTTGGCATGCTGTACACCAAGTTCCTTATACGATTTTGGGGAATATTCTCCCATTCCTCTGTGAGAGCAATTTTGAGCTCACGAAGCGTGATTGGGGGAGGGTTTCGTTGTTTTACGCATCTGCCTAGCTCGTCCCAAGCATGCTCGATCGGGTTGATATCTGGGCTGCGCGCTGGCCACTCCATACGAGTAATGTTCATCTCTTGAAGGTAGTCATTCACAATCCTACCTGTATGAGGTCGGGCATTGTCATGCATAAATATAGCATCCTCACCTAAATTGACCATAAATGGACCAACGTGATCATTGAGGATTTCTTCCACATATCTTACGCTAGTTAAAGAGCCGTTTTCTATGATCACCAGCTCTGTGCGACTTTCAGAAGAAATTCCGGCCCACACAAGTACAGACCCACCACCGTAGGCTACTTTTTCTTCGATGCATGCTTGCTTGAATCTTTCCCCTGGTCTTCGATACACTCTGTGTCTTCCATCGTGCTTGTAGAGCATAAATTTTGATTCGTCGGAGAACATAACTTTTGACCAATCTTCAATACTCCAATTTACGTGGCTCTGGGCATATCTTAGTCTTGAAATACGATGCCCACGCTCCAGTTTAGGGCCGTTTGCAGGTCTAAGGGGTTTTAAGTTAGATTCAGCAAGCCGACGTCTTACTGTCCATGCACTTGGGTTACTTCCTCCGAGGCGTCGAAACTGATTTGTGAGTTCAGTTCCTGTGAGAAAGCGATTTCGAAGCATGGTGTTCACCAAGTATCGGTCTTCTCGTGCTGTGGTACACCTGGTTCTGCCCGTTCCTGGTCTGCGTAGGTTAGAACCAGTTTCTTCGTAACGTCGGAGAACTCTTTGTACTGTTGACAGCGACACACCGACAGTCCTGGCTGTATCGCGCTGACTCCGGCCGGTTTCCAGCATTGTAAGTATTCTGGTGCATTCTTCAGGCGTAAGCGACATAATTTCAGCTTGAATAATGAATATAGAGCACTATCAACATGGTTTATGTACCCACATAAATGACAGATTACAAACAAAAGCAAAACCAAATGCTGTAATTTCGTAGTTCCATCTTCGAAAGTGGCCCTTTTTCAAATTAGATTTTTTTATGATATAACTTTACAATAACTATGAAGTTTTAATACCTTCATTTAAGGAGTATTACATTGTCTATTAAATACAATTTATTGCATTAACCTAGCATTTTTAGTTTCCGAGATTTTTAGGATTCTTTAAGTGACCCGGATTCATTGCTCTCGAGTGTATTTTGATAAGAATTCATAATTGTTCATAATATGACCAATAAACATGACCATGCGATTGTATAAATATTGTTTTTGGGCCATTCCGGGAAAAATTGAACATATGGAAAAAGTACTGTCACAAAAACTTACAAACAATTTACGAGACCATCTTATCCTCTATTGATTGCAGTTTTTTTTTTAATAAACAGTTTAGTTCATAAGCTTTAAAAATATTGTATAACGGAGTGAATTGCTGTGAGTTTAACTGATTAAAAAAAATATAATAAGTAGCACAAAAGGAAATTTTTGCGTGTCACACCTCCTGTCGCTAACTTTAACTAGCCAAAGTTCATGGTTTATTAAGACGCACCTCAGTGTTTTTTATGTCCTTTTAAAGAATACTGCTTTTATTTACATTATAACTTTAATTTTATAAACAAATCTTATTATTTTACGATAAAATTCTTGAATTATGTTAATCAAATTACCACCAAGATGGACATTCCACTTTAGTCACTACTGTTTTATTTGCTTTCAATAGTACATAACTACCAAAACAGGCTATTTTATTTTCATAGTAACATTATTATGGTAGATCAGCCATTTCGTTTTACCCATCGGACAATCGTGACGCAGTGATCGGTGACGAAAGGCGTACGAACTACGAGTAATCAATTAAGAAGTCCGCTATAGTCGCACTTATAAAGTGATACCGGTAAGTTTTTAAAACATTCATTCATTTGCGAATTATACTAAATGTATCTACGTATGTAATGAAATAATGATTACCACTTAGAACAAAGAATATTTGGTGCTATGCCATTTTTGTTAGTAAAGCAGGTAGTTCGTCACGTCCGTTTAGTGTCGTGACATATTAGTGGAACAATTTTGTGACGAAATGGACACATTTTACCGACACCAACTAAGATGAAGTTATGTGTTTAGCTACTAAATGATTTGTTAAATTTTACAATTATAATAGATGGTTTATCGTTTCATTACCTTACTTAACGTTAAAGTTAATTGTCGTTTTATTTACGACGCGGATTGGCTTACATTATTGAAGGTATTATAACCATAATAGTAACAGATATTTAATTCAACAAATAAGTGTCAATATATTGCTGTAGCATAAATTTTACCATCCTGGCATGTCAAACTTGTTAAGTACCTCATTTTCTCCGTAAAATAATTTTCAAGTTTGCGCTAATCTCGCACTGTATGGAAATCCTATACAATGCGAGATCAGCTTATACTGGAAATGTATAGCTTGATGTGTAGCCATGTGTACCTGTACTTGCTTATCTTAAAACTTGCTTATAAACGTGCTGCTGCTTACTGCCTGTTTTCAAACATTTTTGGTTTAGTCCGCAACTCAATCTGCTAATCTTGTCATCGACGCCTCCCCGTCTCAACGCTCACATATACTTCAGGCTGTGACTAGCAATCGCGCGCGGACTAAATAAAAAAAGTGTGAAGACAAGCAGTAAGTAGCAGCAGGTTTCTGAGCAAGTATACTTATATCTGCTTATATTATACTAACTTATGTTCCAAGAACAAAGCTTTTATATCTACGTAGATACTAAGTTCCTATTTAATTAATTTATCTGTACATAGATAGAAGAGAGAGATTTTTGCTATATAGATATGAACAATTTCAAGGAGCAAAATTGATTGTAAAAGAAAAGTGATTTGTGTCAGTACCAATTACATGTGAAAAAAAGATTTGATTTATATTTTTTGATTATTAAACTTACTATGAACACCGCTTATGTTTCCATTTAGTCACAATGACATTTCCTATTAAGTCACTGTCACAAATTTTTACTCCAATTTATCGTCTGTTAAATGGAAATTATTACTAGTAATAGTATCTAATTGGGATGAAATATAGTAGAATCTGATACACATTTTTATTTAAAATAGTTTGAGTTCATTTTTAAGGTGCTTATTAGCTACAAACTGAAAAATAATAGGTCTTTACCTATGAAATTGCCGTTTTGTATGAAAAAATTTAAACGAATTTTTTTCATGTATTTTTTATTTGTATTAATCGAAGTAATCACCCATGCAATCAATGCATCTTTGCCATCGCAGTGGCAGTTTATTGATGCCCTTCTTAAAGAAATCAGCTGGTCGGGAGGCAACAAATTCTTCAAAGGCATTTTGTACTGCCTCTCGGGTATTGAATTTTTTTCCCGCCAAGAAGTTATCCAAATTCTGGAAAAAGTAGTAGTCTGTAGGCGCAAGGTCTGGTGAGTAGGGCGGATGACGGAGAGCTTCCAACCCCAGTTCTTGCAACTTGGAGACCGTCTGCTGTGCAGTATGAGGTCGCGCGTTGTCGTGCAGGAGCAGCGGAGACGAGCGATTGACCAATGCTGGTTGGAGATGTGCCAGCTTCTCCATCATTGTGTTCAGTTCTTCACAGTACACATCTGCAGTAATGCTCACCCCGTTTGGTAAGAAGCTGTGATGAATCACACCGGCGCTAGACCACCAAACAGTGACCATCACTTTTCTAGGGGTAAGTTTTCGTTTAGGGCATTGTTTAGGTGCTGAACCAGGATCCAACCAACTTGCTGAGCGCTTGCGGTTATCAAACAGAATCCATTTTTCATCGCAGGTAACAATGCGGTTCAAAATTCCTTCATTTGTGTGTCTGTTGAGCAGTGCAAGGCACGTCTCGACGCGTACTTCGCGCTGACGATCATTGAGTTCGTGGGGCACCCATTTGTCAAGCTTTTTTACCTTGCCAATTTGACGCAAATGGACCAATATTGTTTTGACGCTAACGTCGAAAGCTGCTGCTAATTCAGCCGTAGATTGTGTATCATCAGCTTCCACAATCGCCTTTAATTCGTCATTGTCGACCAAAGTCTTCGGACGACCGCGAGGTTCATTTTTCAGGTCGAAATTTCCAGAACGGAAGCGAGCAAACCAATAACAGGTGGTGCGTTGGTTTGTAGTGTTAGCTCCGTAAACGTCGTTGATGTTGCGTGCCGCTTGTGCCGCGTTGCTGCCACGACGGTACTCATATTCCATAATTACTCGAATTTTTAACGTATCCATGATGACGAAAAAGATTGAAATGCGATGAAAATGTAACACTAATCAATAAACAAAAGACTACTTTTGGAAAAAAAAATCCATGTTTTTAAAACAAAATTAATTTGAAATTAGAATTCTTACCCAAACAAAAATTATTTTGATTTGAAATGGCCAGTACTGCAAAACGGCAATTTCATAGGTAAAGACCTAATATGAGTCGGACTGACCTAAATCGTGACGAAAATATTTTAATATGTGATTTAAAGGTAGAAATATATTGCAGGCAGGGAAAACGAAATAGATTTTAAAAAGAGTATGTATATTTTAACAAAAAATTGTTAAGAATTTGTAATAAATAACTCATTTTGCTGATTAAATATTACGTTAGAGATCGTCACTAAATGGACAGTACTTGTCATGGATCATGTTCGAAATTTTGATTTTTGTTAAAGCTATTACTATTTAGTAATATACAATATAGTTTTCTTAAACTCCGATAAATGCCGCGTCGAATCATAAAGAAACCTTAAAAATATTTTTTTTAAATTGTCCATTTTGTCCCACTTAGAAACGGTGCAATTTTTCGGCTCTTTTAACATAAATAACTACTTTTTGTGACTTAAATATAAAAGTTAGACATATGGTGTGGCTTACTTTTTTGTAGGCATTATCAAGTTCTACAACTTTTCTCTAGAACTCAATGTATATCTCTCATCGTTCGTATGAAATGTTTTCGTTCGACCGTTTTTTCTCCGACTTACTTTGCAAATCCGACTACCACGAAAAAGTCTTCTCATTTTTTGGGTTAATATATAGCCTATGACAGTCCCAAATAACGTGGCTTTCTATTAGTAAAAGAATTTTCAAAATCGGTTCAGTAGATCCAGAGATAAACCCCTACAACCTTGCAAACTTTACCTCTTTATAATATGAAGTAATCGCCGTCGTTAGCCCTATAAGGCGTATTTTAAATAGACGCGTCATACACAAACATTAGAGCACTCAAAAACAGCTCAAACCATGGATGTAGCTACCTACTAGTACATACAGTCATACGGTGCGTGAAGAACAGGAAAGACCCATACCGATTCCTGATGTTAGAAAGAGATAAACATTTATATTTAGTTACATCACTAGCGTTGCGCCTAGGGTTGCCAAGCGTACTCTAAAATAGAGTAGGTATTATACTCATCTTCTTATGGGTATACTTTAGAATCTATTTAACACTAATAGAGTACCTACGCCAAAATATTTTTTTTTTTCATAAACTGACTTTTTGAGGCAAGTGATTTAGTTTTTCTGCGATTTTTCTATATTTTCCACTGTGAAACTTGACTATTTGTCGGCCATGAATATGAAGAGGCGAAAAGAGAGGAACAGGGGCTATACACCGAGAAATTTTAATGGTTGTTTTCCCGCAGCAGAACAGCTTGCCATAAGGAGTACTTTCGAAGCATAGAGTAAAAGTAAAAAAATAAAGATGTTTTTGTTTAAAAAAAATATTCATCAACTCGAAAACGTGAGAATCAATAGTAGCACTAGAGGTAACTTGTAGGTACTACTCGAATCGCACGGGCCGCGCCGCCGACAAAGGAAACAGCACTTTTGCACGCCTAACACAAAACACAGCCGCGAAGCCGACAAAGAAAAGACCGATTCATAAATTTTCAAACCAAAATAAGCTCTCGCGTGTAGTGATACGGTATAAACTACAAACTAACAACAATTACAAAAGAAGTTGCGCGCCGGCTTCCGATTGTATTAGTGTAGTATTGTACTTATGTATTAGTGAAGCAGACCGGCGCGCAGCCGCGGCGGCGCACAGCGCTGAGCGCACTTAGTTTTCCCGCGAATGTCGTACGCGCAGCACGCGTTATCAGTGCAATGAATCGTCATTACAATTATTGCAATATGGAGTACGTTGCTATGGTGCAACTGTATGCTAGGGCTGACTATGACTCCCATGCTGCCCGGCGACTTTACGCGGAGCTGCAACACTTGGAGTCGCTCCGTCTTCGCGGGGTTCTGAACCCCCAAGTCCCATCGGCCCGGACGATCGTAGCGGTGACACAGCGGCTACTCGATCATGGGCAGTTCCAGACACCAGCACATGCACAGGGCAGAGGTCGATCGGCCGTTATTTCGCCACAGCTCAACGAAGAGATCATCGAGTACTTCGAACGGGATCCTCGGCGAAGTACGCGTAAGGCTGCGGCTAGGTTGGGCGTAAGTAAAGTAATATTAATTAAATGAGCTTCATATTAACGTAGAATTAGGATTTTTGGAGTCGTACAATTTTTGTAAAATACATACATTTAAAAAAGAGATGTACCGAGGCCAGCACATCAAGCTACCCCAGTCTGTCAAATTTCTTTGATAGATTTTCAACTTTATTACAAAAGCATAAGTTTCAAGTTCAATTGGGAAAATTTGACAGTTTGGGGTAGCTCGATGTGCTGGCGTCTGTACCGCAAAATGTGCTAGAAAATTCATAAAGAGAATTGAATAAATGGTTCTCATACTGATTAATTTACACTCTTAATCTCTCTGAAATCAGAAATACTCTTCTAGAAATAGTTGGCAACCCTAGTTGCGCCGCGTCACTGGATGGTACGTGACTAATAACACGACAGGCAATTACCTGTCATTTATCTTGCCAATATTGAGCGCCGGTAACGCATGACATTGAAGTCAGGGCCAACCTCAGTATCGCGCCGCGCGCCGTCGTCAACGGAAGTGCGTTGTGTGACTTGTATGTAAATAAAAATGCCGTCCTGTGTTGTAAGATATTGCAGAAACTATACAGGTAAACGTGAAGGAGTCACATTTCATTCGTAAGTATTACTATTTCAATGATTTTTTGTAGAACTTAATATTTATCATTGAATAAACATGATCTTCACCATCATCTACCTAGCCTGTACTAGTATTTTACATAAAGCGACCAGCTATCTGACCTACACAACCCATTTACTGGTTAATACGATACTCCTTGGTTGATCAGACTAGTTCTTAAAACTTGTAGAAGTGAACGAATCACATTTCATTCGTACGGTGTACCTATTACTATTTACCAGATAAAACTAATAGACTTTAAATAATATTAGTAAATGTACATTATACAACATGTAACATAATTAACGACCTCATACACCCCAATTAGAGTAGGTACCTATTGAGTTAAAAGCATAATACAATGACCATTTTTTTTTAAAGCATAGTGCAGGGCGATTGCGTACAACACTGACAGTAGGAATGGCTGTAATTTTGACAGTTCAACAACATCCATTGCGCGCAAACTAATTTCATCGAACATAATAATTATGACGCAATAGATTAGCAATATCCTTCAAAATACACAACCGATTGTGATTAAAGTGCAACTATTATTATGCATATCGAGTTGACCTAAGCATTGCGTTCTGCTTTTCGAATTTGAGTCTTATTTCGTTGGCATAAGATTGAATTTTATTCGGCTCAATCGGCGGTAAGTATGGCCAAACACAAAATTTTTGAAAAAAAAATACCTGTAGGTATAGAAAATTACTGAAATCGATTCAGTAGGTAGTCAATTAGGAACAAACTACTTTCAGGACAGGTATAAGCTAACATACTTAAGATAATACAGACGCCAGCACATGAAGCTACTCCAATCTGTCAAATTTCTTTGATAGATTTTCAACTATACCAAGTAAGTATAAGGTTCATTTTCAATTGGGAAAATTTGACAGTTTGGTGTTGCTTGATGTGCTGGCGTCAGTACATTACATAGATTATACTTAAATAAAGAGGGAAAAAATCACAGGGCATCAATAAATTCGTCCGGATCGCTGTCAACAGGAAAGGTTCCCGATCGGCTGGCAACATTACCACGTTGTATAGCGATTGATCTATTTTGAAATTTGGGCCGATAACATCAACACGCACACCACCAAACACCACAATTAGAAGTTAATGTTATAATCTACATAGATACCTACACTGTATTATTACTAAGTAAGTATAAAACTTTTTACAAATGATGTAGGTAACTAAAAAATTAGTTATTAGATACTGTTTGTGGGTGAAAATTGTGGTAACATCTCATTATAAATCCACATACGGTTAGGGGATGATGGTGATGAACACGAACCAGCAAATTGCAAAAAGAGGTATAAAAAAATAATTTTGCGAGTTACCATAGCCACCTATTTAATTAAATACGTAATTTTTTTATTAAGTAATTATTCATTAATAGATTTAAATTAATTGTTCAAGGTTTCCAAAAAATGAACCAAGGCGAGTCCAATGGATGCATATTGTGCGCAGACAGAGAAAAGAACGTCACTGGGAACCGAATATATTCAGCACCATTTGCTCCAGACATTTTAAGGAAGAACATATTTATAAATCTAACAAAGGAATAACTAGATTAAAAAATTCTGCTGTTCCTGTTTTAGAGGAGGTACTTACATAGTTTATTTTTATATTTTTAAACGACTCCCAAAAGAATGAGATTCTCCACTCGTCAGTTTTTTTTTATATTCATGTTCCGCGGTATCTACGGCACTTGTAAGTAAATAATTAAGGCACCCGAAGACAATCACGACGCGAAAGCGCGACGCGATTGTAGTAGAACAATAAAAAAAAAGGAACCGAGAGTCGCGTCCGTCGCGTCGCGCCTTTTGGCGCGTTTGAGCTGCGTTTTGACCCTCTATGATTCTTATTTTAATATAATAATATAAATATAATAAATCATTTATTTTCAAGTTATATAGACTCATAATAATAGGATAAGAACACACGGTCACATTAACATTAATCAAAATTACATACAATTAAATTGGATAAATAAAAAAATAAAAAAAAACAAATAAGAATAAAATAAGCATTACAAATTAAAATTGCTTATTTCAACTACGCTCCGCGTGCTACGTGTCGCATCGAACAGTGAGTCACGATAGCACAATCGAGCCTTTCCGCGAGCGCGGCCAGCATGCTGTTGGGGCTCCCCCGCACGCGTCGCACCAGCGAGGTGCTACGCTTGCGCATTGTTGCGTAGAAACAATCTACGCGGGCTTCTGCAAACATCGTTGATGCGCTACAATTTAAGACTGTTAGCTTTTTAAACTATCTAATATAGGTACATACATAATTACAATCATAATTATATGCCTAACATTTTTTGGGATCGACTTCCAGTCAAACTGTATGCAGCTGAATACCAGTATTTTTTCTTATTCACTGCCTATAGTCCCCACTACTCACTTGCCTTTGATATCTGTCTGTTCGTCTATTAGCGGCTTCTTTCTCAAGAATAAAATAAAAATTAGATATTGAAATATTACTTTCGGCCGTATTTTAGCAATCTAGTTTCGCAACCAGCACCCTTTCACGATTCATCATTATTTGTTTCGTTTTGAAAGTGAAACAAATGGCCAAACCATTGCTTCATAAATGTTGGAAAAATGTGTCTTCAACAACGTAAATAACGCAATGAATATTGTTGAACTGTCAAAATGAAACCGATTATGATTAATCGCGTGTTACGCAATTAGGGTGCTGTTATTTTTAAATAAAAAACTTTTTTGCGCAAACTAAATAATATTTGTGTTCTGTGGGAAACAAACGCACGACCTTGTCACAATCAGTCTGACACTGGGATCACTAGACCATAATGATGATACAAAACTTGAGAGATGTCAAGGGACACCCGGATGGAACGAAGTTAAAAAAAAAAATACTGAAAGACGAAATAAAAATATCTGGCTTGCTTTCTATAAGAGAGAGAGAGAGACAGACAGAGAAACATGCGCACGCCGCACGGCTTACAATAGCTTACTATAGCAAAAAGTGTCGTTACAACTTTTCGTATGATTTTTTTCCGTCTAGCCCCCTTTCACAACGCGCGATAAGGAACTTCGTTCCAAAAATATTTTTATAAATAACTAGCGACCTGTCCCGGCTTCGCACGGGTGCAATTTAGAAAAAAAAAAAAAGAAAATGTGCGGACTTCTTTTTTCAGTTGCTTTAACCTTTGATATCTTCTAAGTATTGCTTAGAAAGATATACCTACTGTAAAAGATAATTGTCATCATCATCATCCTTTCAGCCGAAGACGTCCACTGCTGGACATAGGCCTCCTCAAAACGGGGAGGGGATTGCCCTAATCGCCACGCTTGGCAGGCGGGTTGGCGATCGCAGTATGGTGGTAAAATGCATAGAGAACGCTGCTGCTTATTCTCTGGTAAACCCCTTAGTCGCCTTCTACGACACGCACGGGAAGAAATGGGATGGTGCTATTCTTTAACGTCCGGCACCACACGGAACAAGACAATTATAATATACATTTATTGCCCTATACTCCTAGACATCTATCTAAAACTTTTTTACAGTTCGATCAACCGATTTTGACTTGTATTGCGTTAGTGGCAGATCAAATGGCAGCTGGCTGCAGTAAACAGTTGGTATTGTAACTACTATTTTGCTTTTAATATCATCCTTATGCCTACGGTATAGAAGTCAGAATCGGTTGAACTGACTTTAAAAAAGGTTTGTTTAAATGTCTAATCTTATTTCAAATGGAGTATAGGTTACTATCATATTTTTTTGGATAAGGATCAATCTATACATATAATAAAATTGTAACAGGCCGATGTCTGTACATTAAAGATATTGAAGAAAAAATAGTATGGGGGGTCTTTATAAGAGCAACAGAAGCCAAAACAACGGTTTTTAGAATTTTTGTCTGTCTGTATGTTTGTTACCGCATCACGCAAAAACCACTGCATGGAATTGAATGCAGTTTTCAATGATGTATTCCGAGAGGTCTAACTTAAAAAATAGGCTATAAATTATCAAAAAAAAATGATGAAGTCGCGGGCAAAAGCTAGTACTGAATAAGATTAAATAGCGTCGCAAATCACACATTTTCTGGTGTTAAAGTTTTATATGAAAGAAATGGTTACTATGGGTCAACCGTAACAGTTAGAGATATGCTATTGCGGAGTTTTCTTTAGGATTTTAGAAGAACTACAATTCTTTAGTACATTATTTTTATGTATCTCTTATGGTTTAGGCTACGTAAGCCATGAAAGTATTTTTTTTGGCAACTTGGTCTAGAAATTTTCTTTTTATTTAAATCTACGAAACTTTAATCAGGATGTTTTTTAAACATAAACATTTCGGAAAAAATTATCTACATGATGGTGAAAACCGCTTTAAAATCTGTTGCGTGGTTTAGGAGTTAGCGGAAATACAGACATACAAACGCGGAGGGTGATTTCATTACACGCTTTATATTAGCTTCACTTGTATGTTTGTTTATTTGTATGTAACCGACTCCTTAGAGCGCGATTTTGACCCACTTTAAATGGTCAGATTTAATTGAAACTTTGTAAACTTATCGAGGACCGATGACAATTCAATAATTTAAAAAAAATGAGAAAAATGAAAAAAAAGGAAAAAATACTTAATAATAATTTTAAAAAAATCACGTGTTTGTAGAACTAAAAAATAGAAAATAAATAATAGTTTAAAAAACTAAAAAACACGCTTTAAAAACCAAATTAAAAAAGGAGAAAATAATTTAATTCAATTAAAAAGCGTGGGGAGCTTTTTGAGGCATTTTTGTAATCAATTAATGTCAAGCACCCCACGCTTTTTAATTGAATTAAATTATTTTCTCCTTTTCTAGTTTGGTTTTAAAGCGTGTTTTTAGTTTTTTATACTACCTATGTTTTGAAACAGCGGCTTCGCCCGCGTGTATGTCGGTGTATTATACACAAAAGCCTTCCTCTTGAATCACTCTGTCTATTGATAAAAACCCCATTAAATTCCGTTGCGACGAAAAAAATTACACAAACCAATGAATCTAGGCGTAAAGTCGCTAGTAGGCGGGGCCCGCGTACCTACTTACCCCGAGGTTTGCGGAGTTCCGCATTTGTAAGTTTGCTTCTGCGCACACACCACGCACAACCGCGCGCGCGCGTCTTGTTACAACTGCTACGGTGATAAGAACTTGAAAAAAATATATACAAAAATGCCGTATTGTGCTGTTTTAGAATGTAAACACGATAGCAGAACCAAAAATGTATCAAATGGAGGTATATCATACCATCGGTAAGTCTACATTGATTTTATTTCAATTAAAATTTGACAAACAATATTTTATTAAACAAGACAAGTAAAATTTGACTTTATGTCGTTAGCTTTAAGGTCTAAAACTCAAATATATTGTTCTCGAAGATTCCAACTAAGCTCATGTCACAGTCAGCTACTCAATTAGAGATTACCGATATCGATAAAGAGTTATCGATATTTTAAACTTACAATGTTCTATGATATTTCGGGAAAAATGTAACCCTGCCAGTTTGCGGTTTTTTTTTTGATGATTCAGTATTAGCAATCGATCTCATTTCCATGAATTGTTTAAACCTTTTTTTTCATATTCTACATTATCCAAGCTTGAAATTAATAAAACATGGATATAGGTAATCTAGTCGTTCACAAAGTCTCAAACCTATAAAAAAGTGGGTTTCGTATTATTTTGTGACTTCAGATTTCCTAAGGATCCAGAGAGAAAAGAAAAATGGATTGAAGCGACTGGAAGGCAAAGTTGGTTTCCTACAAAAACTAGTACAATTTGCTCAAGCCACTTCGCAGAATTCGATTTTTCTATTAAAAGCGGAAAAATATACCTAGCCAACACAGCAGTGCCAAAACAAAAAATTATACATTTTCAGGTAGGTACATAATTAGGTTATTATTTCTTTGTTGTCCTAAGTACAATTATTTGTATCAAATATATGAGATTTGGTAATTTTTACGGTTTAATTACATTATTATTTTGCTGTATCGCGATTCTTCTGAGATTCTGGGTCCTTAAGGTAGCCTGTCAAATTCAAATTTTCTTACGTTTTTTCCAATTTGTAAGTCAGTTTCAGGTTATATCATATGTTTGATCACAGTACGGTTCACGACCATAACAAAAAAATAATATTTTCAATAGAACAAATCTAACTTCTCATAGTTAGATTTTTATATTGAATGCCTTTTTTATGGCTTTATGACATTGGAGAACAAATCTTATACATGTTTATGTTTATACAAGTCATGTTTTTGATGGCATTATGTTTGTGCATATAGTATATGTGAATGTATTATTGATTTTAATTTGTATTAATTAAATCTCACTTAAGCGTTGAACGTTTTTCAACATCAAAAGGAGGTCATAGGTCTAAGTTTCTAAAAAGTTTTGCGATGAGCACAAGCGATTTCGCACACGAAAGTATCGTGATAAAAAATACAACCGCCTTCAAAATCTACAAAATGTAATAAGTAAATTAGTTTCGAAAAAGCGAAAAGTAAATACAGATGTATATAGAACCTCCTTCTTTTTAAGTAAAAAGTGGCTTGTGTGTTAATTTGACATCTAAGATCTATCTAAAAATAAACCAAATTTCATCAAAGTCTATTACGGAGTTAGTCAAGCTGAAAATAATACGAGTGTAGCCGCAAGCGAAAACGCAGGCTTTCCATGTCAGTAGCAAGTAGTGCACCCGTAGTAACTAATCGCGTATTTTAATATCTATCGCATAAGATACAAAGAAACACAACAAGGTGTATTTTTTAATCAATAAAATAATTTTCAAAATCGGATCAGTAGTTATACATAACAATTCTTAATTTATACTTTCTATAAATCGTAAGTTTGTATTAGAATTAATAAATTAATAATTAATAAACATTTGATTTCAAAAATAATAACATTTATCGACTTTAGCTGTTGACTGTATTTTGTTTGAAAATCAAACGGAATGTCGATAAATAAGTCAACAACCGTGGTACATCCCTAGAGGATGACGAATAATTATGACCTCATTACGCAAATATAAACCTTAGCTAGAACGAAATACAGTTTTAAATTGAATGCATTTATTATAGTGACATCTAGTGCCGGGTAGCGTTACTTGCTCATTAAACTATTCCGTGTGCACTTTTAAACGGAAAAAGTAATAAATAGGTATGTAAAAAGAGTAGACAGTAAACAACTCTATAGTCATGTAATTGTGGTTTATTTTCAATTATGCAACGACTGACATATTTCCTACTTTTATTCAATACCTACCTATAAAACTACCAATCACACCAAAGATTTCTCAGAGTTACGAAATACAACGCTGGTTCCAATACTAATAAAGCGATATGCGACTTCTACTGTTTTGTTCTGTGATTTCTTCACATAGCCTCTATTATTTTGTATTAATATTAACTATATCCACGGATATCGAGAGATATACCTTGGGGGCGTGGCACGTGGCCGCCTCGATGTTATAAAATTGGTCTTATGATCGAACGGCGGCTGTATGCTTCATTCAGTCGCTTTGCAGCTGCGTACAGTGTACTATTGATTCATAAAAAACCAAAATGCCGAGTTGTGCAGTAATTATATGTAAAAATAGGGCAAATAGCATCAACCTGAAGACAAATGGCGTGTCTTACCACCGGTAAGTAAACAATTAAGTCACTGTTTTATATTTTAAATCAATTTTTAAATGATTTACTATGTTACGTCCGGAGCGACACGAACTAGCCCGAACTAGTCCGAATGTTCCCGAAAGCAACGAACGTTTTGGGTTTAGAGAGGTGCAATCGCTTGGGTGCGGCTGATTTGATCGATATGCGTATTATTGCAGTTGAACATTTTTTTATAGAACTACATGGATATTTTGATTTTATTGTTAGTTAAATTAGTTATTCATTTAATGTTGTATGAACCAAATTAAGACATTGTTATTGCAATAAAGTTAGTTATTCGTGAAGTATAAAACTTAAATTAATATTATGCCTAAAGATTTTGACAAATTAACAGTTTTGAATTTATAGTACAATATGATAAATCAATATTATATTTCATCCAATTATTAATTTTTAGTAAAAAAAAATACAATAATTTGTTTTCGATTAACAAAAATATTCAATTACCCATTATTATTATTTTAAATTCTGGCTATTTGGCGGTTTCGTAAAGTGGGCCATAGACGATTAATAATATTGCGCAATATTATTGACCGAGTAAGATTAATTTTGAAGATTGCGATGGTTAAATATTGTTGAAAAAAAAATGCGCAATATTATTGTATTGATCACTAAATCGCAAGCCCACTTACTCAATCATGAGGCCGGGCAGCCAAGGTTAGAAGTTTAAATTAGAAAATTCGCGGTCCGTCGCTACTTTGTCAAATCTTTGTCTATAATTCAGTATTAAAAATTAAAATGTGAAACCCACAGGGGTTTCACATTTTATTTTATTTCTTTACAAATATGTTCAAAATGCTGTATAACTTGCGTGAACATTGTATTATTACGTTGTCGGCTCCAAATCCAGCCTCAGACGTAGTAACGAACTTAACTCACAATATAACATAACGTATTACATTAAAATATTCTTAGTAATAATAATATATGATTATAGTTATACCCACCGTATAGTTACAAATTAATTTTCAGTTTTCCGAAAGATCCACATCTGAAACTTAAATGGATAGAAGCAACAGGTAGAGACAATGATTGGTTTCCTACTAATCAGAGTGTTATTTGCTCTTTACACTTTGGAGAAGATTGTTTTAATCAATCAGGGACAAGACGCAGACTTTCCAAATGGGCTACACCTACATTGAAATTAAAATACATATTTGACACCGTAAGTTAACCCGTACCTAACTAGTCAATCATTTTTTTTTTTAACTTTAAATTAAATTAAATTATATTTTTTTATATAATTCATTTGCAGCCTGCACCGTTAATAGAATCACTAGAAGATAGCACAAAATCATGTCCACAAAAGTCCTCTACATCTACAGCCATCGATATTTATGGTACAAATTTGACACACACACCACGAAAGCTGAAATTCAAGGTTATTATCAGATTTATTTCAGTAAAAATAAACTATATTTACGGATAGGTATACACAAAAAAAAAAAAAAATTTAAAGAAAATTAAACGAAGTTATTATAATACAACAATCTGCTAAAATTTATTATCGATAAAAATTATCGACCATCGCTTTCGACTCCCTAATTGCATGCGTGTGCGTTGGATGTTCGCAGTTATCAAGTGTTTACAATTGAATGCCCCGCCCATTCTATGTATGTGTGCTATTAGAAATTGATTTAGTGTAGCTGCTTTCTGTTTAGTGTGCGTGTTCAAATTTAAGTGTGTGTCGTAAGTGGATGGGAGAATAAGCGGTGACTCCTTACTATTCCGCAATGAAGGCATATCTCTAGATATCTATGCCTATATCTCTGGTTGGGCACTTGGGGTCTAAACGCTTGCAAGGTTGTAACTTACCAGTACCGTTACATGTGGCCAGGATTTTTTCCGGCTTACTTGCTACTTGTCGTTAAAATATTATGGCAAATTCATTGAAAAACAAAAAACCCAAGATGCAGTCTCAAAAAAAAGTAGCACTTAAAACTGTCCCCAATTTTACGTCAGTGGTTAGATATTATGATAAAACATATTTTTTTTTTTGCAATTTCAACCTTTTACGAGTGCAAAAAGGTGGTTTTTTAAACCAGTGTATCTCTTTAACCGTAAATAATTTTGAAAGCAAAAAAATATATGATATTTTCAAGTCTTTTTTGCATACCGTGATGGAACTCAAAACATACTTAATTAAACATACTTTAATGCATCAAACAATCATCAAAGTCACCTCTTAATTGTATCTTTAAAACCAGTTTATCCCTTCAATAGCAATTATAATTATAATTTAAAATATACTTACCATAAAATTCCAAATGCCAAACTGCATCCAGTGATGGATTAATTAAATAGTTAAATATCTAAATTTATACGATTTTATTTGCATATTCACAACAATGCTTGCTCATTTATTAATCGAATTTATTACAACTGATTATAACCCGTATCGGATTCCAATAAGAACTATTATCGCTCATAACGACAATATTTAAAGTTACCAGAGCCTTAAGTGGTTTTGACAAACCAATGGCTAAAAAGATTGGCTGAAAGATGACTGACGGTACTATTGACACCTGCTTTTTTTTGTCGGGCATCTCGCAGTTGACCTTGAGAGGCCGTGACTGCTTAACCGGGCTTTCAGCATTGACACCTGCGCAAGTTGCGACCTATATATGCGGACGTTTTTGAGACGCTGATTGTGTATATTGGCCTTTTACACGCTTTATATTAGCTTCACTTGTATGTTTGTTTCGACTCCTTTGGATGCTATTTTGACCCACTTTAAACGGTCAGATTTCATTGAAACTTTGTAAACTTATCGAGGACCGATGACTATTCAATAATTTAAAAAAAATTGAGAAATATGAAAAAAAAACACGTTTTTGTAGTTAGCAGAACTAAAAAATAGAAAATAAATAATAGTTTAAAAAACTAAAAAACACGCTATAAAAACCAAACTAAAAAAGGAGAAAATAATTTAATTCGATTAAAAAGCGTGGGGTGCTTGACATTAAGTGATTATAAAAATACCTCAAAAAGCACCCCACGCTTTTTAATTGAATACAATTTTTGTCTATCAATGGCCAGATCACACAAAACATAAATTGTAACTACCTATGTGTTATTTAGGTGTATAAGTTATATTACTTACTGTAAAATGTCATCAAAATCTCAAGTCAGTCGTTTTCGCGTGAAAGAGTAACAAAATACCTATCCATTCATCCCCGCAAGGTTTCGTGTTTATTATTTATGTAGAATTAATGATCGTAAGTTATTGTATCTTATTGTTAGGGTAATTTAATAAACTTCGTAGTAAAATGTTTTTATAATCTTTATATATGCGAAGTTTTTATTTCTAAGGTCATGATTGATTTAAATCGGTAAAAATTACATAACTTGTTTTTAATTTGAAACAAGCTCGTTTAATTTGTACACCAAATAACATAGAAATTATACGAAAGAATAGGAAATATTATCTAAATTACGAAACAAGTCACAGTTTTATGGGTTTCATAGGAAAATTGCGTGAAATCGGGGATAAAATGCAAGGGGTCCGAAAAGGAGCGTGGGCTCATCAAGGCCGCTTGCAAACTTGTAGGTTTTGTTGTTTGACAGCTCGGCGGGTGAAATGGTAGGATTGTAGGATAGTAGGATACTTATATAGGATTAGTCGGATAAGTACCTAAGTAATATTTGAACAATTTGGAATATGTGTAATGCCCCAAGCGATGATGGCCTTGATAGTGTTTTGTGGGAGACATAATTGAGACACGGTGGTACACAGTGAACCGACATACGTACGCTATAAACGCGAGGTTGCCAGTCCGTGCGGTGTGCACGAACGGACTTTACGCATTACCGCGTCCCTCCCCCCTCACTCTTCAGTCGCTGGCTCGCCCCCGCCGAAATCACACGCGTCGCGCGCGAATCAATTGTTATTATTACGTATAAAAAAACAGGAGTAAATGTAAGTACTTATTAATTTTGTTTCTCAAACCATTGGGCTACCTTTTGTTTATGTATTACGATGATTCCACTTATTAAGAGACTATTTATTTATACCTACATGGTTTCGCATGCCATGCTCGCGATAAACTCGAAATTTGCAGTTGGTTGGTGTAGTGAACAGCACCCTAATTGCGTAACACACGATCAATCATAATGTTTCATTTTGACAGATCAATCGACGTTGTTGAGCAGACACATTTTACGAACATATGAAGCAATGGATTACCAATCTGTTTCAAAATGATTCAGATTATGATTGATCGTGCGTCCCACAATTAGGATGCTGGTTCACTGTGTACCCTAAATTTTGCGAATTTTGCGATTTTGTCGTAGATTTTGATGTTCTGTTCGTGGTAAGTATAATTATATACGAGTACTTCGCCAGGTTAAATTACATTCCGATTCCGAGATACAATAGTCTCGTAACTCGACACAAGCTTACGTCATCACCGCTGTGTTACCAGTACCTACCGTGTAATAATGCCTCCCCGTTGGCATAAATGTTTAAATTGGTTTATTCCGCTTGATTAGAAAAACGAAACCATAATTTAAATGCGTTTTAAGTAAACATAATTTTAATTATACAACGTGTAACATAATTAACGCAAGCAAGACCTCATACACCCCAATTAGGGTATTGAGTTCAAAGAGTAATACAATGACCAAAACTTACTGTTATTTATACTTTATGCATTTACCTAAAATTGAGTCTAATTGTCTTGAAATACGGTTGAATTTTCTTAGGCTCAATCGGCGTTAGGTTTGGAAAAATAAATAATTTATGAAAAAAATTATACCTACATAAATGTATATTAACAATTATGAACAAACCAGTTTCAGGACTTGCGTCTATTCTGTTACACCTTGTATATTTTTTAACAAAATGGTGACTGAAAATGGTTCCATAATTTCGTGCAATAGTTGGCAACTTTATAGTGACGTAAGCGTGTGTCACTCTTGGAATGCGAGACCATGTTTTTTTAGACCATGATTCTGATAAAGATTTTTTTTTAAGTTGATTCGATTATTATTCTGATAGGAATGATAGGTACTCGTAAATGTTGGATGTGGCAAAAGATGTATGAAAGTAGATGATGATAGGAGTCCCTTTTCCGCACGTAGACTCCCATTCGGTCCGTTGTGCGTGGGGATTCTGGCTAACAAAGCCAGCCTAGCTCCGCCCAAAAGCACAGAAGCTTCAATATGAAAGTAGAACAAATGATGCGGAATTGCGTTCCTTGTGAAGCATGTGTGGTGTGACTATGAATGATATAATTATCTATCATTGCTGAGGAATGATGAGATGAGACAAAGGTGCGATTTAAAATAAGATAGTGGTGGAAACAATTGAACAAACAATTGAAAAGAGTTTTCTCAAGGCGGAGATTTCTTGAAAACGGTCACTAAACTAGGTTTATAAAGCAGTATATCTCTTTAACCGTTAATAATTTTGAAAGCATTTTTTTTTTATATTTTCAAGTCTATTTTGCATACAGTGATTGAACTCAAACCATAATTAAACATACTTTTAATGCATTTAAAAAATCATCAAATTCGCCTCTAAATTATCTTTAAAAGCAGTATAACCCTTCAATAACCATTTATAATTATAATTAAAAATAAAATACCATAAAATTCCAAATGCCAAACTGCATCCAGTGATGGATTATTTTTTATTAAATAGTTAATTCTAATCTAATTTTATACGATTTTATTTGCATTTTTACGACAAAGGCTTGCTCATTTATTTTATTCGATACAACAGATTTTAACCCGTATCCGATTGCAATAAGAACTATTATCGCTCATAACGACACTATTTAAAGTTAATATGGCCTTATTTAAGGAATGAAAGGCAACTAACAAAGGGTATTATTTACAAGGCAGATGTGAGTGGAAACGTCGGGAGGAGACGCCCTTGGAGGACATATAGGGACCTTATAGGTGATGTCCTTCAGAAAGATCAGGTGCGTAGTACCCGCAACCAGGGCCTCAAGTCTGCTATTACAATAGTGACAGAATGGTCTATCATTGATTTCATAATTTTATTGTTGATTTTGACAAGTTTGGTAATCTACTAATAAATTGGCGTCATTATGACTTTCCAATGGTCAGCCACTGACACTCCATTGAAAGAAATGGCATTTATTGGTAATCTCGTACATCATGACAAATGAATGACTGACTTCATTTACGAACTTCCTACTACTTTAGATTGCTTATAACACTAATAAATAATATGTACAAATATATATAAATGAAATCTGGCATGAATAAATGTTCAAATTTAGTAGTCGTTTTTCGAAAAACATTTCTACTAACGAGTTTTATAATAATGGCAATACGAAAATGCCATTATAACACAATTCTATTACGACACCATTGACCGATCAATGATCGACCATTATGAATTTAGCAGATTACGAACTTTTATCAAAATGACAATGGGATTGTGTTGGAATGACGAATTTATAAAAATAGCAGACTTGGGCCCCAGCATGCGTGTATGACCAGTGGCCCTAGTCAGTAGTCTGAGTTTCTTTGTGTTGTGTGAGGTCCTTCACCAATCCAGGGCCAATCGGAGCGCCGAACGCGCTCCGTGCGTTAGATCGAGATGGTTAAATGAAACTCACACTGGGGCCTCAGTCAGAGTTAGATGTATGAACGTAAACGAGGCAAAAGGAGTATGTTAGGATCCTAGCAGATGGGGTTCTGTAGTTTCTGTCTATCTCCATGGGAAGAAGATGTAACATTTATACCCCGTAAGGACTATTATTGCTTGCAGCGTTCAGCCGCTATAGTAAAGGTATGATTTCGAGCTCCGCTGCACGCAGCAGTGTAGGAGCAGCACTACTGGCCTCCATAAATTCTCTATAAGTAAAAACAAAATGAATGAATACACAACAGCGCATCACCACGAACAGCGTGACACTGCTGCCTTGCTCGGAATCAGCGCGGCAGGCAGCAGTGTCACGACTCACGCTGTTCGTGGTGATACGCTGTTGTGTATTCATTAATTTGCTTTGAGTTGACAAGATGTCGATCGGTTCGGATTAATTGTTCCTCTTCTGTTAAAGAGAAATTCTTCTTTTCGTTGCCAATTAACTAATCAACATTCACTTAGGTACTAAAACTGCGGTGGCAAACGTGTCACGACTGGTTTGTCGCGGCGGGCGGCGGCGGCAGGGCGACTCTGCCGCGCAGCAGTGCTGCCGTTGCATTGCTGCCGCGACATTGCTGCGTAGCTCAAAATGTAATTTCATATAAACTTATAGAGATGGGGACCAGTAGTGCTGCGGCGCGTATATGGAATCTATACCTTCACACAACGCTCTATAGTGTTGAGTACGGGTATACCATAAAAATATGTAACGCCGTGTTGAGGATTTTAAAATATACCCAACTCCAACATTCGTTTTGGGTATAGTATAAAAATATTTACCGTCGTGTTAAGGATTTCAAAATATACCCGACCGCAACATTCGTTTGGGATAGATATCAGATAAAGGGACGTTTATTTTATAGGTGAGGAATTGAGGTAAATCATACGAGAACAAAAGTGGATAAACAACGTTTATTAGTTACTAGAAAAATAATCATAAAACGTGCTACTTTCGGAAAGAGTTGAAAGGGGTGGATGAGGGAGGGGGGAGGGAGGGAACCCCCCCCCCCATAATCCCCCCTTGCCGGAAAGCAACCGTTTCCTTTTTATGATTTTTTAAAGTTTGCATACTAAATGTATGCCAAGAGGCCAATTTTAATAAATCTATCTTTTGGGGGCGGGGCGTCGGGAGGGAAAGACTACCCTTAACCACCTGCCATGATAGCTCGATGGAGCCCCGCTTCGCGGGGCTCCTATTTCTGCGTGCGGGGTTTGAAGTAACCTAACATGAAGCCCTAACACGAACCTAACCTGTCCGTGTCGGGGTGCCCCAAGTCCCGAGCTCGCTTCGCTCGCTCTTGCATCCTAAGTCAAACAATTGCTTCGTTGCGGTCGGGTATGTTTTAAAATACTTGCAGGGGCGTATACTAAATCTGAATGTATACCCGATATCAACACGCGCCAGTGACGTCACAAATGTTAGGTAAAGGTACACTTTATTGAAATGATTTTTGTTTACTGGATTTGAAAATATACCCGAAGGCAACGCGGTTTCTGACGTCATGACCGTTGTGTGAAGGTATAGATTCCATATACGCTGCTGCGGCTGCACTGCTGCGTGCAGCGGCACTCGGAATCATACCTTAACGCTTGCTAACAATGTGGTATTTGTGTGCACGGGATTTTGTTTTCAAATTGGTCAGATGTAAGTTTCCTCGAAAGTACTTACTCATATTTCAGAATGGCTCGAAGTAAGAAAGAAGTAAGAAAAATTGGCAATCACACCAAGGAAGACATGCAGAAGGCAGTCGATTTGGTAAAAAAAGGGCGCAGTATACATAAAGCTGCAAATGAGTGTAATTTAAAATATTCTACACTGAGGAGATACGTGAAGAAACTGGAATTGGATCCCGATGCTAATGTTATCCCGAACTACGAAATCAATGCAGTGTTCACGTCCGATCAAGAAAAGGCTCTGAATGACTACATCACAGAATGTGCGCTCATGTTCAATGGCCTAACTTCTAAAGAATGCAGACAATTTGCTTATCAGATGGCAAATAGAAACAAACTAAAAGTCCCTCCTTCATGGATACATAATCAAATAGCAGGGAAAGATTGGTACAGATCATTTAAAAAACGACACAGTGAGTTGAGCCTGGAAAATCCTGCAACATGTAGCCAGGCGCGTGCTGCAGATGTGAACATAGTAACAGTGGAAGCAGTTTTCGAAAACTTAAAAGAAGATGAAGATGAGAAGGGAACTTCAACCACCACGATGCAACGTCAGCAAAATGACTTAGTGCGAAAGGGAACCAACGACTGCAAAACTACAAGCGTTGAAAGAAGCGTAGGTATAATTATGTTGTTGCGACCCCTACATAGCCACATGCGATTTACGCACAATTACAATTTTTACACTGACGCGACGTCACGCAAAATCCTGCATCGTTCAAGCAGTTTAAGGCGGTGATAAACGCTCATAAAGGTAGTTTTTTAAACCAGTGTATCTCTTTAACCGTAAATAATTTTGAATGCAAAAAAATATATGATATTTTCAAGTCTTTTTTGCATAGAGTGATGGAACTCAAAACATAATTAAACATACTTGCAACTGAGGGAACACGGGTGGGTTTTAGTTACTAAAAGTCTGACACGCCCTCCTGCTCCACCTAGAGCGGCAGAAATTACTTGATAATTTCCCAGTCAAAAAAAAAAATGCATCAAAAATATCATCAAAGTCACCTCTTAATTATCTTTAAAACCAGTTTATCCCTTTAATAACAATAATAATTATAATTAAAAATATACCATAAAATTCCAAATGCCAAACTGCATCCAGTGATAGATTATTCATTATTAAGAGCCATTTCACGTTTTCGCGCGAATATCTAAGATTTTAGTTGCTTAATTTACCATCTTAGTTAATTCTCTGGTATTGGTGAATACATATAAATAATAGATCAATCTTTCGTATGATACTTCATGTAACACATTTCCACAAACTTATTTGTTTACTTTGTAGTGATTAATCTCCCAGAACTAGTTTACTGAAAAATCATCGCAGAGTCAATTTTAGACTCCTATATGTATTAATAGTTATAAATTTGACTGAAAAAGTACACAAAGCATCAGAAATATAGTTTTGTCGACACATTATGTAAGTACTAGAATTTCGATTATTAAAAACATTAATTAGCAAAAAAAAAAGTCGTAGGACAATTTTTTACAATTTATGCGCAATTATTTTGCGATTTTTTTGTTTGAATAAAGCGTAATTACTTTTTAAAAATCATGTCAAAATAAACTATGTTCTCTAACCAATCGAATTCTCAAGTTTGGTTAAAATCCCTTCATTTAATTAGACATAATATCATTTTTTAGCCACTCTAAAAAATAAAATATATTACGATGCACGAGCGTGAAGCGGCCACCGTTTAGTTATTAGTACTATTTTTAGTACAGCGCGAGCGCCCATCGAGGAAGGACCTGCGCTACTTTTTCCCGCGTCTCAATTGTCGAGTGCTCATATCGTAACCGCAATATTATACAACGACTACAGCATTTTGATTTTCATCGTATTTTTTTTTTGCATAAGGTAAGACTATCGTTTATTATTAAGCTAAGTGTTATTTTAGTTGATTGTAGAATGAATAAATATTTTTGGTTTTATTGTTTTAGCAATGGGTCGTAAGAGCTGTGTTTACCACTGTGTGAAAAAAAGGAAAAATAAAAATTCTGCAGCCTTAAAGAAAGCAACCGAAGCGAGGTAGTTAATTATTTTAATTTGTAAAACCGATCAAATCCGTACGTATCCACATGGACTATAGAATTACTGTAATTACAATTTTAAGGATTTGTATACAGTTACACTTCTATAAAAATATTGATGATTTTATTTTATCAAGTTACGATGCCTACAATTAAAAAAAAAATGTGGGCATAGAAGCTTGACAGCCATTTTGTTTTCATTTTAGAATGAGAAATCGCTTGAATCGACTAAAGGAGAATAGTAACTTCAGGAGAGACCTCGCGCCTGGTACAAGTGACGCGCCGGTTACAAGTGACGCGCCGGGTACAACTAACGTGCTGGGTACAAGTGACGCGCCGGGTACAAGTGACGCGCCGGATACAACTGAAAAGTCATATTCGATAACAGAAATTGTATGTTTTAGTAACAATTTTTTTTTTCAAAACAGAAGTTTATTTGTTAATCTTATTTCAAATGGTGTACAGGAGTTTAGAACATAACTGAATATCGTCTTAATTGATACGGAATCGTAATCAAATTAAGAGTGGCTTAAAGTTTTTTTAAATGCCATCTCGCAAGTTTACCTAGGAGGTTGTCGTCTACGTAACCGGGCCTGCCTGTGAGTGCCTCAATAAATTAAGGCCTCCAGGGTTTAAACACTTCAAATTAAGCGACTACACAATAACGGCTCGTAATGTACCGGTTTATCGCTGACTTTAGAGACGAATGTAAAGCTACAGGCTCAGCGGCGCGGGCTGTCTTGAACAATGGTCGGGGCTAGGGTTGCCAACATTTCTGCGATGAAATATAGTATTTTTCAAAATAAGGTATAAAAATATAGTACCTATATCATGGAAAAAGCAAAAAATAGACAAAGATATATTTGTCACTTATTCATTTTATAAAAACTATTTTTTTTTTTACATCTTGCATTTTTTAATTATGCTTTGTCTAAAATAGAAATGTCATAGCTACTCATAGATCATAATGCTATATTACATTCATTTTTTATTTTTTTAAGTAAATCAATAGCTCAGTTTTTTATTAATGATAATACTACTTCTGTTTCTTTTTTCGCTATTTGAATTCATAACCGAAAATCACCTTCCCGTGAATGCCGAAATGGCGAAAACAAAGAGCAGATTATTATTAAATTTGACATTATTGAAAAGTTCAGAACGTATTATGATTATGACAGATGAGTTCTTCGGATACCCCGGACCACAGAATCGCCGAAGCACAGTTGTAAATTAATAAGGAATATCCCCATTTTGAGATAAAGGCTCAGAGGTGCCCTGCGCGGGCGCGGGCGGCAGTCGTGCTTTAGCATACAAACGGGAGATGAGGATACTATGGGCCTTAATAATGTGAATAATCCATCACTGGATGCAGTTTGGCATTTGGAGTATATTTTTAATTATAATTATAATTGTTATTAAAGGGATAAACTGGTTTTAAAGACAATTAAGAGGTGACTTTGATGATATTTTTGATGCATTTTTTTTTGAGTGGGTAATTATCAAATAATTTCTGCCGCTCTGGGTGGAGCAAGAGGGCATGTCAGACTTTTAGTAACTAAAACCCACCCGTGTTCCCTCAGTTGCAAGTATGTTTAATTATGTTTTGAGTTCCATCACTCTATGCAAAAAAGACTTGAAAATATCATATATTTTTTTTGCATTCAAAATTATTTACGGTTAAAGAGATACACTGGTTTAAAAAAACCACCTTTATGAGCGTTTATCACCGCCTTAAACTGCTTGAACGATGCAGGATTTTGCGTGACGTCGCGTCAGTGTAAAAATTGTAATTGTGCGTAAATCGCATGTGGCGATGTAGAGGTCGCAACAACATAATTATACCTACGCTTCTTTCAACGTTTTGGGTTTAGAGAGGTGCAATCGCTTGGGTGCGGCTGATTTTATCGATATGCGTATTATTGCAGTTGAATATTTTTTTACAGAACTACATGGATATTTTGATTTTCTTGTTACATGTATACATATAAAAGAGTTAAATTAGTTATTCATTTAATGTTGTATGAACCAAATTAAGACATTGTTATTGCAATACAGTTAGTTACTCGTGAAGTATAAAACTTAAATTAATATTATGCCTAAAGATTTTGACAAATGAACAGTTTTGAATTTATAGTACAATATGATAAATCAATATTATATTTCATCCAATTATTAATTTTTGGTAAAAAAAATACAATAATTTGTTTTCGATTAGCAAAAATATTCAATTACCTATTATTATTATTTTAAATTCTGGCTATTTGGCGGTTTCGTAAGGTGGGCCATAGACGATTAATAATATTGCGCAATATTATTGACCGAGTAAGATTAATTTTGAAGATTGCGAAGGTTAAATATTGTTGAAAAAAAAAATCTTTATTTATTATTTATTCTTTGTGTGTTGTGTAAGTCCTTCACCAATCCAGGACCAATTGGAGCGCCGAACGCGCTCCGTGCCTTAGATCGAGATGGTTAAATGAAACTCACACTAGGGCCTCAGAGTTAGATGTATGAACGTAAACGAGGCAAAAGGAGTATATTAGGATCCTAGCAGATGGGGTTCTGTAGTTTCTGTCTATCTCCATGGGAAGAAGATGTAACATCTATACACCGTAAGGACTATTATTGGTTGCAGCGCTCAGCCGCAGCAGCAGCTATTTTTCAGTGTATTTTTTTTTCCAAATAACGAAGCAGTTTAGTAGGAGTATGGAATAGAAGCCAAAATATTGCGTGTTGGAAAATATTTTTGACAGCAAAAGTATTAACCATACAAAAAAAGTACTTCGGGCAAAATGATCTATATGAATCTATAGCAAAATCATATATTTTTCAAATCTTCAAGACAAGCCGTTAATGAGCAGTAGGGTTCATAAAGTGACCGTGTTACGCTACCAAACGGGACGTAGGCCCTTAAGAGCCATTTCACGTTTTCGCGCGAATATCTAAGATTTTAGTTGCCTAATTTACCATCTTAGTTAATTCTCTGGTATTGGTGAATACATGTAAATAATAGATCAATCATTCGTATTGATACTTCATGTTAACACATTTCCAAAAACTTATTTGTTTAAAAAAGAAGAAGAAAAGAAAAAAGACAAGAAGAGAGAAGTTAAAAAAGGTTTTTTTTAATGTACACTTCGTAACAAAATTACATTAAACGTGTTGCAGTTACGATTAATGGCAAAAACGTTAAAGAGTCAATACTAAAAAGCTAAAAGAAGCAGGAGTGAACAACACCGAGTAACTAAATTAGCTGATGACGACGAAGTTTTACCAACGAATTGTGGGTCGTAAGTTGTTATTTAAAATAAAGTATTAAAAAAAAATATTTTACTTCCTAAGTACTAAAGTTAATATTAGACCTACCTACATAATTAAAACTACGATATACAAAATAAATACAAAAAACAAAAGGACACTTAGGCGTCGAAGTATTCCTCCGAATCGCTGTCATCAGGAAACGTGCCCAGAACATAATAATCTTTATAATCTTTATTACACAAGAAAGTGGTTACAAAAATAGTGTGAAGTCCCTGACTCATGTGCTAGGTGATATACCTGTGTTACAAGAGCCAGTGCCCTCTCCCAGTAGGAGATAGGTGATTGTTTGTTTCATTGATTCGTTTTGTTGTAGGTTTGTAATGTGTGATGAAGATGTTATTGTAATTAGAACATTAAAATAAACATTACTTTTACTTCGTTTATCTCAGTATTTAGTACTGTCTTAAATCTACCTAAAAAGGTTAGAACTTAACTTTGAAATAAAATGTTTTGCACTCCTGCTTCTACGAGCCTCTTTTTTCTAAAGCTATAATAAATGGGGTATAGTATAGTTTACTGAAAATTCATCGCAGAGGCAATTTCAGACTCCTATACTTAACTAATAATATTTATAAATTTGACTGAAAAAAATACACAAAGCAACAGAAATATAGTTTTGTCGACACATTATGTACTAGAATTTCGATTTACTCGCAATTATTTTGCGATTTTTGTATTTGAATAAAGCGTAATTAATTTTTTAAAATCATCTCAAAATAAACTATGTTCTTTAACCAATCGAATTCTCAAGTTTGGTTAAAATCCCTTCATTAAATATCCTTTTTTAATCACTCTAATCTTCAAAAATGAATCACTATTTCCCTTGGTCACGGCATCACACGTGAACGGCTGGACCAATTTTGCTAATTCTTTTTTGTTGTGTTTGTTATTGTCAGGAGAAGGTTCTTATGAAAGAAAAAAATAAGAAAGTTGCGCGTAACATATAAATATATAACATATTGTATACAGGAAAAGTTTTTATTCAGTGCGCAAAGTTTAGCCATGAATTCAGCATATATCATTGTAGACTCCCCAGCGCAGAAACTTTTCGTCGGTTATACAAAAAAAATAGCTGTTCCATACATTTTGACCGCGTAGGTATTGAACTTTTCTACGAAACAGCTGATTTTTTATTTTATAACCGACCATAAATTTCTACGCTAGGGGGTGTAGAATGATATGCTGAATTCATGGTTACAGTTTGCGCACTGAATATTTTTTTCCTGTATATAATGCGAATTCAATATTCATAGGTAAGACAGGACAACGTCTGTCGGGTCAGCTAGTAAAGAATAAATTACGATGCACTTAAGGCCCATAGTATCCTCATCTCCCGTCTGTATGCTTAAAGCACGACAGCCGCCCGCGCCCGCGCAGGGCTTTATCTCACAATGGGGATATTCCTTGGCAAATGTTGATTAATTTACAATTGTGCTCTAGCGATTCTGTGGTTCTCTAACTATCTAATTTTCAGAGTTTTTTTATTTTTCCAAATAACGAAGCCGTTTAGTAAGAGTATGGAATAGAAGCTAAAATATTGCGTGTTGGAAAATATTTTTTACAGCAAAAGTATTAACCATACAAAAAAAGTACTTCGGGCAAAATGATCTATATGAATCTATAGCAAAATCATATATTTTTCAAATCTTCAAGACAAGCCGTTAATGAGCAGTAGGGTTCAGAAAGTGGCCGTGTTACGCTACCAAACGGGACGTAGGCCCTTAAGCGCCCAAGCAGGCACCGTTTAGTCGTGTAGTACTTAAGTTTAGTTAGTACAGCGCGAGCGCCCATCGGGGAAGGACCTGTGCTACTTTTTCCCGCGTCTCAATTGTCGAGTGCTCATATCGTAACCGCAATATTATACTACGACTACAGCATTTTGATTTTCTTCGTATTTTTTTTGCATAAGGTAAGATTATCTTAATATTATATAAATCTCGTGTCACAATGTTTGTCCTCAATGGACTCCTAAACCACCGATTATAATAAAATTCGCACACCATGTGCAGTTCGATCCAACTTGAGAGATAGGATAGTTTAAATCTCAAATTATAGTCGCAATTTTAATTTATTGCTAATTATTTGTCTGTTATTATTTGACAGTCACAATTATCTGTTAACTCCAAATGATTCTAACAGATGTCGATACCTTTCGACTGGGTTCAGTAAGTAATCAATAGACGGCGCTGCTATGGTAAATCTACGAACGTGTCATATAAGCTACATTTTAACAACATAATTACCACGTGTTGTTGTTGCTATAAAATTCAGCTAATTATTATTATTTGTCTGTTATTATTTAACAGTCACAATTATCTGTTAACTCCAAATGATTCTAACAGATGTCGATACCTTTCGACTGGGTTGAGTAAGTAATCAATAGACGGCGCTGCTATGGTAAATCTACGAACGTGTCATATAGCTACATTTTAACAGCATAATTACCACGTGTTGTTGACGCTATAAAATTAATTAAATTTATTTTGTAGTGAACGAAATACCGTATAATTCAATTATTTCCACTTTTTAAATTTTTGGTGTTAGCATAGCCGGCCACGTGTTACTTAGACTGAAGTGTAAATTGAATTCATATTATAATGAAGATAATACAGTGAAATTAATCCTGTTTTTTACTTATTTGGACATAGTTAAACGAAAAGGATCCAGTCCACACGAAGTCTTGTGTGGACTGGATCCTTTTCGTTTAACTACGTCCATTTGTGCTTCATTGATCAAAACTTTATAATTTAATTTGAATATATGTATGTAAGTATTATCACATAATTATAAAATTTAATTAAAATGTCAATGCAAAAATGATACACAATTTCCTACACTTTTTCAACAGTTGTACAATTTTTTTTTTTATTGTTTTTATTTAACCTCTATTAAAAAATATTTAGCACTTATTATTTCAATGTGCTATGATAACAAGTTTTTCAGATTTGTTTTCTTATATTTAAACGATTAAATTAGTATTTCGATTCCTATTGAAATTATTATTTAAACTCTATAATTTAAATATGTACATGTCAGTATTATCACATAATTATAAAGGTTAATTAGAATGATTTTCAATTTTTTTTTCTCATATTTAAACGATTAATTTATTATTTTCAGTCAAATGCCACGGAAAAAATCTAACCTCAACAACGCGAGCACCAGAGCGGCACGACGCCAACGCAAACGTGTTGAAAGAGCTCAGAAATTACCAGAACAAATCGAAACAAGAAATGCAGCTCAAAGAATCTGTGGCATAAAATGGGTAAATAACAGTAGTGAAAACCGCAAATCGAAACAAGGAGGGAATCATGAGATACAGACATTTTTGTGACCATTTCCATAGAAAAATAACAGTTTTCATCGAATTGCTCATAAAGTACTGGTCAAATAAAAAAAAAACTTGTGTGGTTTTATGAAACCACCGTAAAAGTGAAACTTTTTTTTTTCACATTATAGACATTTAACTAAAAACTACACGGTCAGCTGATGCGAACTATAGGCGCCGCCATATTGGCCTCGGCTGCTCTGACGAGCGCCTTTCACTTTATCCCTACTCCGCGGCCGACCGTCACGCGACACGTCACGCGACATGCAACATACAGACGAAAAAGTTTGAGACGATGTAATAAAAGTTTCACTTTAAAATTGTATTAACATTTTTTGTAGTTCCATAATAGAGTAATGCAACTGTATATTTAATTTTTTTCAATTAAATACTTTTTCAATTTTTAATTCTATGTCCGACCTCTTGTATGGGGACGATCCACTGTGCGCCGGAGCCTTTATTATCCCTTCTTACTGGCAATTCAGATGATTCCAAATTATTTTTGCGTAAGATACGTACGTACGAACTATAAAAATGTAGACAGGTACTTATGAAAGACCGAGGAATATTTTTAAGCTAGGGAACTATTTAGTACTAGCTTTTGCCCGCGACTTCATACGCGTGGACTTTAGAATCAAGTAGATAATCATTTTTTTTGATAATATATAGCCTATTGTTTAAGTTAGAACTCTCGGAATACATCATTGAAAACTGCATTCAATTCCATGTAGTGGTTTTTGCGTGATGCGGTAACAAACATAAAGACAGACAAAAATTCTAAAAACCGTTGTTTTGGCTTCTGTTGCTCTAATGAAGACCCCTACTATTTTTTTTTCAATATCTTTAATGTACAGACATCGGCCTGTTACAATTTTACTATAATATATGTATATGTCGGGACAGGAGCATTATTGGCACCGTCGTCAGACATTATGCGGGCGGGTATTGGGTGATCGAACAAAAAGGAACACTCAATGCACAATAATCACTTTTAATAATAGTCAAACACAATAGTCACAATAATTAGTTAAAACCAAACGAAACGTAGGACAGTTCCTAGACTGGAGGTGCCGGTCTCTAGAACGGTCGGAAGGCAAGTGTTCTTTCTCTGGCGCCCCTCCGTTCGCTAGGCTCCGTCGTAGCACGACGTTACCCGAGTGTTAGTGCCGCCACTACTCGGGTTGCGTGCCGCGCTTCGTTTAGCGACCGTCTCCGACACGGCCATCCTGCGTTATCACACGTCCTCGTGTGGTAATCCTGCAGTAAGGAAAACATAACGCAGTACTCGTCGTTCGGTCACTCCTGACGAAAAGCTTAACTAACAACTTGAAAATTGAAATGAAATTCATCCCAATGACTTTCCTTTATTTCTTTACAAATAATTATCTATGTCTAAAGTTCTAAATCAAACAAACAACAAAACTAGATCAAACATACACTTAGGTCAATTAAAATGCTAGAGCAACCAAGTACCTCTTAATGCAACTAATCATTACACAAAGCGGGAATCTCATTCGTGGCCTACGGCCAACATGGCCCTTCAACAAACCCCTGTTTGTTTTACTACGTTTCTCAAGAACGCCGAGTCCCACATGACTCTATGGTCTCTACCAGACCCGACCTCCGCCAGAGCCACCCGCGCACCGCGCATCCACGGACTGCTACAAGCAGACACCGACTTCTACCGGACTACGGCTACGAAATGGCTACTGGTACGGTCCGACCATCCCAACTAAGTTTCCACGCTATCTCTCAATTCCAAATCCTCTACTTCAAACGGTACTTGGCCCTCGGGCATTCTCCTTAATCTATCATGTGCGTACTTGTACATACGGTTAGAACTAAATGCTCTCAATGTGTAGCGATCTCCCTCTAACAATTCTACAACTCTGAATGGTCCCTTATATTTGGGGTCTAATTTAGTCTGGTTGCGTTCTTCGTTTTGAAGCAACACAAAGTCACCCATTCGGGAGGAGGTAAAACAGTGAGTGCCTCAGTTTTCTTTTTATTTGGTCGAATTTCACCTGCCGCTACTTCATAGCCAAGGAACTTCACATGCGTTTTTAAAAATGAACACTTTTTAAGATTGAGCGAAAAGCCTGCCTTAGATAAAACCTCTAAAACCGCGTTTAACCTTTCTAAGCCCTGTTCTTCGGTCTCGGATATTATCAACAAATCGTCGACGTACACGATCACGTATTAGGCTAATTCACCTAACGCAATTATTATTGCCCGCTGAAAAACAGAGATAGCATTACGTGGCCCGAAAGGCATAGTTAAAAACTCGTACTGTCCCTCGGGTGTCACAAACGCAGTTCGCTCAATAGATTCCTCGCTAACTGGTATTAAATGAAAGCCACTAGCGCAATCTAATTTTGTAAAATAATTAGCTCCATTAAGACGCGAAATCTGATCCGAAATCAACGATAACGGGTATCTATCTGGGACAGTATTTTTGTTTAATTCACGATAATCGATACACATACGTTTTGTACCGTCAGATTTCTCAACAAATAACGCCGGACTCGCAAAAGGTGAATTGCTAGGTCTTATTATTTTAGCATCCAATAATTCATTCACTCGTTCTCGCATTACGTTTCGTTCCACCGGCGAGCAACGATAAGGCCGTCTTTGTACCGTCTTGTTTGGGTCTATTAAACGAATGTTTAGTTTATAAGTGCTAACGCGGGTATTTGGGAAACCGGAGATGAAATATTCTGAGAATGTTTTTAATAAATTAACAAGTGATTGTTTACGTTCCAACGAAATGTCAGTCTCTACCTGATCCAAATTCTGAGAACTTATTGTGGCACAAGAAAATATAGCATTACTCTTTGTTAATGTAAACTCGTTTGCACTAATATTTACAACAAAACCGGAAAGCAATATCTCGCGACCAATCATTACATCGCTACGTAAATAAACGTCGGGCAATACATGGAATAAGATTTCGGTGGGATATTCGTGGATTTCTACGCTACATAAAATCTGTTCAGTGCTATTGACATTCTTATTGCCAATTCCTACTAGTGAAATAACATTATTACAACGTTTACCGGACAACTTTTTAGCAAAACTCTCTTTAACTAATGAGCACTCGGCTCCTGAATCGAAGTGAAATGTTATCTGCTGACCTTTATGCGTTAGTGATCCTGAAGGGGGCTCGACCATGCATAAGTCGACACGGCGCTCCGCACGGGGCACAGCGCTCGTCGCCTCAGCAGGGGCGGCGCTGCCGCAGCGCGAGGCAATGTGGCCGGCTTGCCCGCACTTGAAGCAGATGACACTTCCTTTCGGTGTTGGCTGCTGACTTGCACGCGCAGGTGCAATGGATGGTACAGGGCTTTTCTTAAATTCCTTTCCCTTATAACGGCAATCGACTTGTTTGTGGCCAGGCTTGCCGCAAATGAAGCATTTAAGCGGTGGCGTCGACATCCTAGGTTGCTTTGCGTTATCTGAAGTATTGTTCGCGTCTTGTGGTGCTTTACGTTTTAGATAGGAATACGCTTGCAATTCCTGTTGCAGGTTGTGGCGCGAATTAACCTCAGTGGTGAAAGCAAGTCGTTGTAACCGCGTATCAATTTGAGCTAAATGAGCCAGCACAACGGACACAGCAATTTGTTCAGTACTTGCGTTTTTCCAACGATTCATCAGGGATGACATCAATCGGCTGGCGTACGCTGCGTAGTTTTCTCCGTCGTTAGGCTTACTAGAACTCAGATGAATAAGCGTAGCCGTTATTGTCTCTGTAGGCACAAACCTTGCTGAAAAAAGCTCTTTGAATTGTGGCCAAGTGATTCCGGGGTACGTTACTTGTGACAGCCACGTCGTTGCAGCTCCTTTCAAGGCTTTACTGAGCGCGACGATTAGCGGGCATCCTTCTAGTGGATTATCAGAAAGGCACAGGTCGGCGGTCGCGCACCATGATCGAGGGTCTGCTTCTCTATTTTCTGGATTGAACTCCGGCAGGGCTACGTGGTTGTTTGGTCGCGGCACGTTCAAGGTTTTTATAAGTGCTCGCATTTGCTCGTTTTGCATTTCGAGCATCATCCGCCATTGTGAAGTTTCGGGGTTCTCATCACGTGTTTTCTCATTTGCTCGATCAGATCTCACTTCTGATGTCGGGACAGGAGCATTATTGGCACCGTCGTCAGACATTATGCGGGCGGGTATTGGGTGATCGAACAAAAAGGAACACTCAATGCACAATAATCACTTTTAATAATAGTCAAACACAATAGTCACAATAATTAGTTAAAACCAAACGAAACGTAGGACAGTTCCTAGACTGGAGGTGCCGGTCTCTAGAACGGTCGGAAGGCAAGTGTTCTTTCTCTGGCGCCCCTCCGTTCGCTAGGCTCCGTCGTAGCACGACGTTACCCGAGTGTTAGTGCCGCCACTACTCGGGTTGCGTGCCGCGCTTCGTTTAGCGACCGTCTCCGACATATAGATGATTGAAAATGTATTTGCACAAAGTAGATTTTTGTTAAACGTAATATCCAAATGACTGTTGACAAACGGAAGTCATTGACCTTTGTATTCTTATCTCAGACGCATAGTAGAAGCACAGATTACGTAGTAGAAGTAATTACGTACCTACCAATTAAATATAAAACACGAAACCTGCAAGTAAAAACAATATACCTACCTACTTATGGCTCGCAGAACAGAGGGGCAATTCTCGTAATTTTAAGAACATTCTCAGTCTGATCTGTGTCAATCTGTCAAAAATTCTTCGATTTTTCATACATTTTTGACATTTGGTTGTCGCTGAGATGAGACTGCAACTAGATTTTGAACGTTTTAATTACGAGAATTGGCCTTCAGATGGCCGATGGCGTCGAAAAATTCTGGAGAGGCGACCGCGCACCGGAAGACGTAAAGTTGGAAGACCTCCCACAAGGTGGACCGATGACGTTGTGAGAGCCGCAGGAGTCCGCTGGATGCGGAAAACACAGAACCGGTCGAAGTGGCGCAGCTTAGGGGAGGCCTATGTCCAACAGTGGACGTATTTCGGCTAAAATGATGATGATGAAAAAACTCTGTACTGGGACAAAATTCAGACAAATGAAACTATTATTTTTTATTGCAACAAAGCCAGCTGTATCGTGCGGCGGGCTTGTCGCGTAGAATCCAGACACATTTATCGACCGCGCAACCTTGACAGTGCGCGGAGGTCGTTGCCTCCGACAAGCCCCCGATACTTCATTCATACGTGTAATAGAATCGCGCCGCGAAAAATCGCGCATTGGATTTTGAACTCTCCGTGTTAACCCGAGCATTCAGAATCCACCAGAGTGCAGCGCGATTGAGTCTCAGCCACAGACATAGATAGACCTAGATAACGCAAGAGCACCCACTTCGCGGGCTTTTGCATAAAATGCTTAACGTTAAACCGGCACCCTAATTGCGTAACTCACAATTAATCATAATTTGTTTCGTTTTGAAACAGATGGCTAAACCATTGCTTCATATATTATGTTCGAAAAATGTGTCTGCTCAACAACGTAAATAACGCAATTGTTTTGGTCGGTGTCTTATATTTAAAATGATAATACTGGACTCTAATTATTATACTTGGTTTTATTGGCTTAATACAACAGAGCACTTTAGTCGTGGGCTGCCGCCATGTTGCCGACCAGTGATGTGACATCACCATAGTGATGTTACCTACTCATAACATCCTCCTTATTAGAAAAAGATTAATTATTATAATTTTACAGCTAAGTAATTAAAAATAAGACAGTTTGTAGAACTAAGTCTCAATCTATATATATTCTAGACTTAACTAAATCACTCAGTCCTTCACAGTCATTGTTGAAATGCTTGCTTAAAATATTAACTCTTATAAATCGAATCGTCTTGGTGGTCTTATGACTCTTCCACACCTAGTGCGCAATTCAACTGGAGTTGTACGCTCTTCAATAGACGGTTCTACTGTATGAGAATTAGGAGATGTCTTCATGTTTGGACTTGTTTGTAACATCTCTTGAGATACCGTTTGAGGTGACTGCGGAGGCTTCAAAATATGCTGTCTGTTTCTCCTTCCTATAAATCCATCTGACCCTTCAACAATATAAGACCTAGGCTGATCACATTTGGACCTTACTATGCCTGTAATCCATGGAGTATCTGGCATTTTCTTAAAATAGACTTCATCTCCTTCTTGTAGTTCTGGTAATGATTTAGTCTTTCTGTCATAGTATTCCTTCATTTTATTTTTATTTTTTTCCTTAGCTTTTACATATTCTTGAAATTTGACTGTTCTTGGTATTAAGTTTTTTGTGACTGTTGGTAATTGTGTTCTTAGTGAACGTGACATTAATAATTGTGCTGGAGATGGTAGATTTCCTCTAGGAGTATTCCTAAGTTGAAGCAAAGCCAGATATGGATCTGTCCCTGACTCCTCTGACCTGGTAAGAAAACGTTTACATATCTTTACTGCTGACTCTACCAACCCATTTGACCTTGGTATGTAGGGACTTGACGTATTATGATGTATTCCCCATTCCCAAATAAAATTCTTAAACTCTGCTGAATTAAAGGGTGGCCCATTGTCTGAGAATAACTCAACTGGAATACCATGTCTGCTAAAGATACTTTTAAGACAAACAATTACTGTTTTGGCGTTAGTACTTGCCACTGCCATTAATTCAATATAATTTGAGTAATAATCTTGTACTACTATGTATTTTTTCGCTTTATAATCCATAAAATCAACACCTACTTTTTCCCACGGAAGTAATGTAACATCATGTGGCAGAAGTGGTTCTGGAGCATTTGAGCTTCTGTGTGACAAGCAAATATGACACGACTGAACAATGTTTTTTATATCAGTTGACATAAATGGCCAAAATACATGCCCTCTAGCAAACGCTTTTGACCTTTCAATTCCCAGATGACCACTGTGTATTATTCTCAAAATCTCTGGCCTTAATTTTTTAGGTATGACTATACTGTTACTTCTGAAAATTAAATCATTTTCTGTATGTAAATCAATTCTATACTGCCAATACTCATGCAGATCTTTGTGAATTTGAGTTTTACTTGACGGCCATCCTTCTTTACAGTATTTTTTCAAAATCTGTAGACTTTCATCTTCATTAGTGCCTCTGATTAACCACTGTAGACGTTCTGATGAGACTGGCAATGACTTAATCAGTAAATTTACATGAACAATGACATCATCATCTAATTCATCTGAACTTGTTTCAGAGAGTGCTGCTCTTGACAAGGTATCAGCAATGTACATGTGACTTCCTTTCTTGTAAACTACATTTAGACTATAGGGTTGTATTTTCAACATCATTCTTTGGAGACGTGTTGGAACCTCGACTAAAGGCTTTTTAAACAATGTTATTAAAGGAGCATGGTCTGTCTCTACAGTTACAGTTTGTCCATATATAAATTGATGAAACTTGATGCAGGCAAAAACTATTGAATAGAGTTCTTTCTCTATCTGAGCCATTTTCTGTTGTGTATCTGTTAAAGTTTTTGAAGCATAATATACTGGATGTTCATTTTGTAACAACACCGCTCCAACAGCACTCTTACTAGCATCACTTTGTAGGACAATAGGATCATGAACATTAAAATGTGACAACACTGGAACTTGACATATTACTTGCTTCAGACGACAAAATGTTGTTTCATGATTGGCAGTCCACTGCCAATCAGTAGATTTTTTTAATAGTTGGCGTAGAATTTCTGTCTCACCTGCCATATTTTTAATAAAAGGACTTAAATAATTAAGTATGCCTAGAAATCTTTGTAAATCCTTTAGACAGGTAGGAGAGGGCATCTCTTTGACTGCTCTGACTTTGTCTGGGTCAGCTGTGATTCCATCCTCTGAAAAAATATGACCCAGATATTTAATACTCTCCTTGGTGAATGAACATTTTTCTTTATTAAACTTGACATTATATTCCTTTGCTCTTTTAAATACTATGTTAAGACGCTCATTATGCTCTTGTAGTGTTTGACCGCTTACTAAAATATCATCGCTATATACTGCCACCCCTGGTATGTCACCAAACATTTCAGTCATAATTCTGTGGAAATACTCAGGAGCACAGCTGACTCCATATGGAAGACGTTTAAAGCGGTATCGGCCAAAAGGTGTATTAAAAGTTGTGAGGTAAGAACTCTTCTCACTCAATTTACACATCCAAAATCCACAACTTGCATCCAAGGTGGAGTAAAATCTTGCACCAGCCACCTTGGCGCGGACCATGTCTACTGATGGAATAGGATAATGAGTCCTCTTAATTGCCTGATTTAAATTACGAGGGTCTAGACATACCCTTAATTGACCATTTTTTTTTTCTATTAAGATTAAAGAACTCACCCATTCAGTAGGCTCTGTGACCTTGGTAATGACATCCATTTTTTCCATCTTCTCAAGTTCTTGTTGAAGTCTATGATGTAACGCAAATGGTACCTTCCTCGGAGCATCGACTTTTGGCTGGACCTCAGGATTTGTACTTATGTGACACTCACCAGGAAGACAACCAAGACCAGTAAAAATAGAATTATTACATTGCAGAAGTTTATTTAAATTTATATTTGGTGATTGACTTGACTGTAATGGAAATGACTGTGATTGACTTTTTGTGACAGGACACATTACTCGACTTGAATTTGACTCATTTTGACTTTTTTCAGAAAACAACTCACTAGTATCACTTTCTGACTTTTGCATGCTTGTAGTGTCTACACAGAAAACTCTTTTAATTAGTCCAATTTCTGAGCAAGTAAGTTTACCCAATACAGTTGGAGAATTCACATTTGCAATTATAAAATTAATTTGTTTTGTCATATAGAGGTCATTAAATTGAAATTTACACTCTAAGTTTTGTTGACCTAGTACCTCTAGACTATTACCAGTGTATGACTTGATTTTTACATCAGTTTTGGACAATAAATTCTTAGTATTAAGTGAATCATAAACACTTTTTGACATAATATTGACATCACTGCCTGTATCAATAATACAATTTATTTGTGAGTTATTTATATATAAAATAATTGTCCATTCACTTGACAACGACTTGGATGACTGAATATGACCTATAAACAATTCATCTTGTTCTGACTGTACCTGTTGCTTATTACTATCTGACTGTACGTATCTTATTGACTTTGACTGAAATGACCGACAACAGACTGCAAAATGACCAACTTTTTCACATTTGTTGCACTTTGCACCTAATGCTGGACACTTATTACGATGCACCTGACCACACCTAGTACAAACTTCCTGTCTTGACTGCTGACTATTTTGACTGACGTTCCTTGAGTTAGACTTTGATCTTGAACGTGACTGACTCGTATTATACAAGACTGAACTTTGTTCTGCTGTCAATTCATCCGTTTGATGTCTGGATGCAAGCATGGCCTTTGCCATCTCTAAGGCCTTATCAAGATCCAGCTTATCTTCAAGCAATAATTTTTCTCTGATATAGTTGTATTTTTGATGCATGTTACATATAAACATTATTTTGACTAGGCGTTCTTGCAGCTGTCCTAGCTCACAGTTTTGTGACCTTAATTTTAATGTGCACGCAAAATCGTCTAAGGTTTCATTTTCACTTTGTTTGTATGTGAAAAAATTATGACATTCATAAGTGAGGTTAACTTTTGGGGCAAAGTGATTTTGAAATAGCTTTAGAAGCTCGTCGTATGTAATCTTATCTTCGTCTTTTCCAAATGTATTGAATACATCCACGCCCTTTTCACCAATGACATGTAGAAATAAAGCTACTTTTCTGCCATCACTCTCTTCATCCAAGCCAGACGCACGTAAATAAAATTTAAATGACTGCACCCATTTTTTCCATTGTTGAGCCAAGTTACCATTCACCACCATGGGCTGCGGACTGGACATTCCAGAAAGTTTCTTGGGCTTTTGATTTTCTTCAGACATGACGCCGGCTTTTCACACGAGAATTTCACAATGACTAAGATGCAATGCTTATACGACACATAGATTACGAACCCAATTCTGACACCATGTTTTGGTCGGTGTCTTATATTTAAAATGATAATACTGGACTCTAATTATTATACTTGGTTTTATTGGCTTAATACAACAGAGCACTTTAGTCGTGGGCTGCCGCCAATCCGCCATGTTGCCGACCAGTGATGTGACATCACCATAGTGATGTTACCTACTCATAACAGCAATGAATATTGTTGAACTGTCAAAATGAAACTGATTATGATTAATCGCGTGTTACGCAATTAGGGTGCTGGCCATTGTCGCGCTGACTCTGCATCGGTGCGCCTTGCTAGTTTTGGACGTCAGTCAATAAATTAAAAAATGCCTAACTGCGCTGTGATAAATTGTAAAAACTGCACAAATGTGAGCAGAAAAAAGAAAGTTAACGTATCCTTCCATCGGTAAGTAATATTATGATTAATATTATGCGTAATTCATTTTAAAATCAATTATTTTTAATCTAAGACCCACAGTAATACCAAATTTGAGAAAAAAACATAGCTCATCGAAAGCATGCTGTTTATTCGGAATACATTGCGGCTTTTTCTTTGAGCGGTTGATGTGACGTTCTGTGTTAACAAATGATGAATATCAAAACAGTAATAGTTATCGTATATCACTTCGGTTTCGGAGTACAGGCGTTTTTTTAATTTTTCTGTCAATGTTTAGCGATTAGTGCTGTTCATCCTATGCAACACATATCGATTCTTGAGAACCGATTTCGGAAACGGAGGAATGATTTTGTATTTTATATTAATTATGTAGACAGTTTTAATGAATAATCGTAATATTTCGTGATTTTTTAGTTTTCCACATGATCTCAATTTAAAAGAACAATGGATTGAGGCGACCGACGGGAAATAAACATTGGTTCCCAACAAAGTATAGCACTATTCGTTCGATACATTTTAAGGAAGAATGCTTTGTGGAAGGGAAAAAAAAGTATCGAACATTGACAAAAGCAGCGTGTCCGACTATTGATGTAATTGATAAGTTTCTGTAACATTTCGAGTTTTTTTATATAAAATGTTGAATTTTACTTGAACTTGTATTACAGAATATAGATCTAAAGGTTACGCCCGAAATACCGCGTTGGCGGTAGGCGGTGAGACGGGCGCCACACGCGGCATAGCTAAACTGTTATAGATTTTATAAAAATGTATTTCAAAGGCACAAGGCTCACTCGTAAACCCTTTCAGACCCTTCAAATAGCTTTGTTTAGTTCATTTTGTGTTCGAATCAGGTACCGTTTCGGTTACCTACCTGTTGAAAGACTTTTCTAGAGGGTTTTTGTAAAGTATTGTTAGAAAACCTACATCTTAAGGCCCATAGTACCCTCATCTCCCGTTTGTATGCTAAAGCACGACTGCCGCCCGCGCCCGCGCAGGGCACCTCTGAGCCTTTATCTCAAAATGGGGATATTCCTTTGATTAATTTACAATTGTGCTTCGGCGATTCTGTGGTACCTTTAACTATTTATTTTTCAGTGTATTTTTTTTTTCCAAATAACGAAGCCGTTTAGTAGGAGTATGGAATAGAAGCCAAAATACTGCGTGTTGGAAAATATTTTTTTACAGCAAAAGTATTAACCATACAAAAAAGTACTTCGGGCAAAATTATCTATATGAATCTATAGCAAAATCATATATTTTTCAAATCTTCAAGACAAGCCGTTAATGAGCAGTAGAGTTCATAAAGTGACCGTGTTACGATACCAAATGGGACGTAGGCCCTTAATTGTTACAAATTTTAACGATAACTCTTTCAATGGACAACCTCTTCAAAACCTTTTCATTATGGTTACCTATTCTAAAGGTTTGCAATAAGATTTGCTTATGGACATATTCAAAAATCCATTCTTAGTGGGTTATACTATTTATCAGTAAGCCTTTCTGAACGGCTTATCCCCTCAGCCTTGTAACAGGGTAACTTTCAGTGTCCAATCGATGTAATTTGGACTATCGTGGCTTTTCACTAAGCGCAAAATCGTATAGATTTTTCTAGCACGTGTCGGTACATTGTTAGTACCCGCGTTTAAATATGAGACATGGCTCCTCAATTCATACGGACACGTGACCGAAACCAATATCGCGATTCTAGATGTGTCACCCCACCCCAAGGTCTCAAATTGGAATGATTCCTTCACAGTTACCCTATAAAACTCAGTTATGAGGATAACCACTACGTATGGATATCTCAATCAAAAGGGTAAACCCATGTCATTCATTAATTTATCGAAAGGATTACCCTTTTCCTAGTGTTAGGAAAGGTGTTTCACGATCAAGAGGTAACAACATCCATGCAAAAACCGAACAAACGGGTTACACTTGCGCAAGAATTAACTCATAAAGGGGGTTGTACGGTCCCTTGTTCGAATATAACGTTGTATTTGCATTCGGCGTTTTTCAATTGATTAGGTTTTCCCATCACTAAATAGTGCTTGTGACGTCATAGTAGGTAGACAAAAAATGGCCCGCTTGGTTTTCATACAGGTCGTGACACTTGCGTTTTCTAGGTCTATCTTTAACTGTGGTCTCAGCGCGTCGAAACAAGTGCGCGCACATTATCAATTATTACAATTCTAATCATTTTGAAGGATTTTGCTAATCCATTTTCGTCATACGATAGAATTTGTGTGCTCAAGAACGTAAAACGCAATGAATGTTGTTGAACTGTCAAAATGAAAACCATTCCTGCAGCTGTTAGTGTGTTATTCAAACATACATTTTATCTTGTTTTCGTTTAACCTGTGATCGCCACAACAAACTCTTACACAAAATGGCGGTTTGTTTATTAATTTATTCTTCAGAAAGCTTATAGTATAATATCTAGGTGAATATATACATTATTGTGTGGACGGACAACATTACCGAAACACGCGGGCGAACCCGCGAGCAGAAATTAGTTTTAGGATGAATTAAAAGAAATTTGTTTATACATTATACAAACTTACTAACGTCATCGCGGACTTTTTCTAGGCCTACGTCACTTTAACAGAAAGTTATTTTTAACCCGAATAAAAAGATAATTAAGTACCTACCTACCTATTTTCATAAACCCAACCAAAACAAACCCAACAAGCTACCGGATTTGTGAAATACATTTTAATATTCAGGACATACTAGCTATAACTAATCGTAAGGTTTTTGAAAAAGAATACTCTCCCATTATTAAACTTTCTTGACTTAAAACAGTAACAGAGATCGATCGAGATCCTTCTCGGAAGAAAGTCAATGGAAGTCAGACGGAAAATATTGTGAGTAATAATTGTCATGCTCAAACTACAAATAATATCTAGCAGCGAGAATTGCGTAACAGAATAACTGACAGTAGGAATGGTTTTCATTTTGACAGTGACAGTTGAACAACATCCATTGCGTTATTTGCGTTGTTGCTCAAACAATTTGTTTGGGACAGATACACATGTTAAACTTATAACACCCCTCTGTTTTCGTCGGGGGTAATAAACAAAACGCAGATTGACGGCGTGGATGCCGAGAATGCGGCCAACAAAACAAATACAAATTTAAAAAGCTAATACAATCTCGTCTCGAGTCAGTACGGTACGAAGCGCCGCATCGTCAGTACGTCATCGTCACAAATAATTTCAATATTTGTGAGAAAAATGCCGTCTTGTGTTTTTAAAAATTGCAAAAACAATTCCCAACATCAAAAGAAAGCAGATGGAATGTCTTTTCATAGGTAAATATTGTTTTTTTTTGTCTATTTGGATATTTACGTGTTTATTGTTAGTGACATCTTGAAGCACGAAACTTGACAAACATCAGTCGGTGTTGCCAGTTTATTTTGAAATAATTACCCCCAGAGTTAGGAAATAAGGACAGGATATAGGAATATCGATTTACAAAAATATTTATTCCGATAATAAGTATTTTATTTTTCGCGTTTTTTGGTTGGTATGTTTGTATGCATGTTAATAAGTATGTATGTGAATATGTATGTGTGCCAGTTTATTTGTGACATCGTAACTAAAGCTACTTAATAGAATGCTCACAGATTACCTCTCATACCTACTAATTATGTACATCAGGCGATTTGCCATAGCATAAGTATCATGGGTAATATGACGTCACCATAATGTAGAAAAAAATAAAGCTGCCTAAAACATAATTACGACCCTTCACGGCTTTACTAAGTAAAAGGTTGCACATAAATCCACCAAATATTTATATTTATGCAGGTTTCCATCTGATCCAGTTCTACGCAATGATTGGGTCTCTATCATACGCGAAAGCAGGCAAGAGAACAATTGGGTTCCATCAAAATTTTGTGTTGTCTGTTCATCGCATTTCAAACCAGAAGATGTGTATTTCACTGAAAACCGACGTCGGATGGTTAAAAGAACAGCAAAACCGACACCAGAGATTCACATTATGTGTAAAAATGTATGTATATTGCTTCTCTGTATTTTTCTGAGACAATTTTTTTTTTTAATTGAGGTATGATGGGTATTTTTTTTATTATACAGGCAACCTTACACGCAGTAGAGACACATGACGTGTTATTATAGAGCTGTCATGCACACTGCCGCATATATTAATGGTTTTTATTCATAAAAAGTTATCGAAAACAGTTGCTAATGTCTGGTTTCTCTTGGAAAACCAGACTTTAGCAACTGTTTAGATTTTCGATAACTTTTATGAATAAGGCCAATAGTCTTTACGTCACATTATTCTCCCGCGCGGTCTATCAGTCTATCTGCCTTCTGATGTAATATAATCTGGTAAAAGTTACTAATAATTAAATATAAAACAAAAACTTGCACTTCAGCGTATGACGTCTCGTCTATCTGAACGATCGATGCTTAGGTACGGCTAGAGGCGTGTAACCCTTTACGGAACCGAGTCACTGATCCGGAATTCCGGATCATTGAAGTGATTCAAAAGATTGGTTTAGTAACAACGTTTCAAAGGCATCATTTGGATCTGAAACATAACTTTGCTCTGTGCTCATTCCGCATTCCGTCCGCTCGACGCGTCGCTCGCGAGGTGACGGAGCAGTGAGTGAGCGAGAGAGGGAGACTGATACAACGTGCCGCTCTCGGTTTGAATGTGTGCGTGCGCGCCGCGCGCCATGTCGGCACGCGATTTCACGCACACGCTAGCATAATATATGAGGGAATAAGGTGGCGGCAGTGCGGGCTGTGCAGCGCGACTGTGAGCACGCGCGTACGCTACATGACCGCTTGCGTTCGTCAACTCTCGCCGGCGCGGGCGGCGGACACTTGTCGTAAATTACGAGTATCATGACTTCAAAAAGGGGAAAAAAATATTGTAGTGTTTTCGGGTGCCTCAATAATGATTTCGCAAACCCGGACTTATCATTCTTCATATTTCCTACTCAACCAGAAATGTAAGTACCTACTTATACTTAAATATTATTAGAAAATATGGTATTGTATTGTTTATTTCACAGTTTATTTGCTTTATTAAGAGCGTAGCCGAGTCGCATTTTTCTGAATACTATGTTTAGAGCTAAAGTTTATTTTAAGAAGTCTAGTTTTACTATAAAATAGAGGATTGAGTACGAAACATCGTTTTGGTAACATATTTTTCGCGTAGGTATAGTTGTAATAAGGGCAATTTCACAATAATTAATATTGCAAATTAATTACTTTTGAAATCATTATTTTTTCTATTGTCTGATGTGTTGTTCAATCCAAATATGGTTCCGGTAGTCTGACGATCGACTTATATACTTGTGTGTACATCGCATTTTTTTGGCCGGCGTTCGGGTCGGCCACTTGACACTTGTTTTTGTTTCGCTTATCGTATGAAAAAAATGTGTTAAGAGGTCTGTTCTTTTTGTTTATTATTGTAAGGTGATGTGTATGTGTGTGTACTAAATGCAACAGTTATTTTTGTTAGATATGGTTTCATTTTGTAAATATAACGACTTTTGTATACAAAACTGGGAAACCTGGGAAATAGTCCATCACGCTACCTTCAAGTTCAAATTTGTAATACATTATTAGGTGAATCTACACAAAACCCTACGTCATCAGATAGTTAGATATTAAAGTAAGGTATCATGAAAGAAAAATAATAGGTGATAAATATTTTTTTACATATTCGCGAAAATACGTATGGAACTCTCTATTTATTTCACTTGACCAATTTGTTTATTTGTTTCAGACGCTTACAGTGGCTACGGTTAATTGATCGCGAAGACTTATCTAACAAGTCAAAACATAATGAACGAATATGTGAAGTACATTTTAAAGCAGAAGACATTTCTATGAACTCTCAACGAAAACGATTAAAGAAGAATTGTTTACCGTGTTTACGTTTGCCTAAAAATAAAGAAGATAAAGGAACTCATGTTGAAATAACGTCAGTCACCACTTCAACCCAAATTGATCTTCCATCATGCAGTTCTTCATGCCAATTGGTAAAATATTCAATCATAATATGCTTTTTATTTTATAAATTTAGATCAAATGCTGCTTGTTCGAAAATATTAACTAAAAGTAAAAGTGACAACCCTGGGTATTCAACGCAAGAGTAGGCTAATAACTCGGCGGGCGGCCTTAGATAACCTACTGTATATTTATCTACTGTGCCTGAGCGGGCGAAACACTTTCAATATAAACAAGTCAGAAAGAGATACCAAATGAGATGTCTATCACTCAACCCTCACAGATTTTCGTTGTCGTTATCCATGCACGTAAAAATGACCACTAAGGCGCTTACGTATCAAATACTATACGGTCGTTTTTTGCACAATGTTTGCACTAACAAACTATCGTCTAACTAACGTTGATGCGGCATGCGGCAGATTGTTTGGTTATGTTCGTTCGCGCGTGTTTCGGATCAATTCAGTGATCGAGATGACAATGTTCCAATCGCAAAAAGGATACACTTTACACTTTGCCCACCTTTACTTACGGCTCGAATTCGCTTAGTACTTGTCGTTTCATTGTGTGGACTGGAGTTTGCGCCGCCTAGTGTCGTGCTGTTTATAAGATGGCGGAAACAAGTAATAAAATATTCTACACTTTCATGCTTCTTTTGCTTAAAAAAAACATTCACTGCCATACATTTAAAGCGTAGGCACCAGCACACCATTGTGAACAGCCAGCCGACCCTTTTCGGACATCAGCTGATTGGTCACAATCAATATTTTGTTGTTTCGGGCGGGTTGCTGTCGTGCTTCAATATACTCACGGAGTAATGAAAGAAGGGGAGATGCCCACGTAAGGCCAGCGCCTTCAATTAGGTCATGACGTCACAGTGGGTGGAGCCGCAAACCTTAGTTTTGAGTGAATTTCCAGATTATGAAAAAGTACTCTGTGGAGTGAATCGTCATAGCGTTCGGTTCCGTTGTATTTTGATGGTTTCTTTATTGTTTTAATAATGAAGTGCGCTGTCGTTGGATGCAAAAATTGCTCAGGAATACAACTGAAACATATTAATGGCATAACATTTCACGTGTAAGTCCCTAAAATTAATATTTTTAAATCATATTTTCTCGTTTGATCGCCAGATTAAAGCTAGTGACATCTGTCGTCGAAGAGAGGCATTCTATCCAGTTCTCAGGGATTTTGTGTTTTTATCATTAGGGGCCATCCATAAATAACGTCACACAAATTTTATGGTTTTTTGACCCCGTCCTTGTCACAGGTGGTCACACTTTTGAAATCCCCTCCCCTCTTGTGTGACGTTACATATATATTTTATTTTATATTCAGAAGTCATTAATTAAAACAGCAGTCTTACAAACATCCGACGCGCGGAGCGGTAGCACAGCGAGCGTGTACAAACAATCTACGCGCCGAACGTTAGGACAACAAGCGTACACTAGCCGGCGACTTAAACCTTCTTAAGGCGGTGATTTCTTAAAAACACTCAAAAAGGTTGATTTTAAACCAGTGTATCTCTTTAACCGTCAAAAATTTTGAAAGCAAAAAAATATATGATATTTTCAAGTCTTTTCAGCATACAGTGATGGAACTCAAAACATAATTACTTTATACTTAAACATACTTTAATGCATAAAAAAAATCAAAGTCACCTCTTAAATCTTTGAAACCAGTTTATCCCTTCAATAACAATTATAATTATAATTAAAAATATACTATAAAATTCCAAATGCCAAACTGCATCCAGTGATGGATTATTTATTATTAAATAGTTATTATCTAATTATATACGATTTTATTTACATTTTTACGACAATGCTTGCTCATTTATTATTCGAATGTATTACAACAGTTTTTAACCCGTATCGGATTGCAATAAGAACTATTATCGCTCATAACGATAATATTTAAAGTTACCAGGCAATGATGTATAAAACTATAGATACGTTGTCCGCACTCTAAAATGGCAACATGAAAATGAAGCCAATTGGCCACATTGCGCTCAGTCACGCACCAACCTGTCGCGCGACGCTACGTTTGTTTTTAATTTATATCGTGTGTGAAAACCTGTGCAAAACATAAAGAAAACATGCCGTCGTGTGTTTTCAGAGGATGTACAAATTATACCCCAAAAGTTATAGACAAAAATGTGTCATTTCACGCGTAAGTTTACAAAACTACATTATTGTATTTTATTTTGTACGACGCTACGTCTAATGGCGGCCGGCGCATGAAGTTAGTAGTCACGTGACGTTAGGGGAGGTTGGGACACTATTACACAAGTTTTTTTTGGGTGTTAGAATTTATAATATTATTTGAATATAATATACACTTGTTATGTTATGAATATACATTATTGTTTTCCGTTTCATTTTAGATTGCCTACAGATGGGCTGATAAAAGAAAAGTGGCTAAACATAATAAGGGTTCAAAGACGTGAAAACGATTGGCTACCAACTCCATATACTAAAGTTTGCTCAAAGCATTTCTCAGCTGACGATATATATGAGACGAAAAAAAATTATCGAAGAATAAAAAAGACTGCAGTTCCTATAATTATGGTAAAATTATACGTCATTTTTAATCACATTATTTAGAAGTATTGGTTTTTGTGAAATAACCGGATTGTTTTATATATATGTACTTGTATATATATATATATTTTAGCAAGAAGCATAAAATATTATTTCATCACCGACGAGTTTGGAACATGTTCAAGTGTCGGAAGAAGGTTTAATTTTTGAAACACCAAGGAAAGCTATTTTGAAGAAAAAGATTAGTAAACTTTCCTTAGAAAAACGCAAGTTACAGTTTAAAAATTATAATTTAGTAAGAAAAAGTAAAAGGCTAAAAGAAAAAAATGCAATAACTTAAAACAATTAGTTTCTGAGCTCCAAAAAAAAAAAATTTTTTTACTATTGACCAGATCAATGAACTGAATCTTAATATAAATAAGGTTTTATGTCGTCTGCGATAATTTAACAATGTTGTCAGTTAAATATTCTCGTCGACTAAATGATTCAAAGACAAAAAAATGTCTGTGAACAGAAAAATAAAATAGTCAAACTTGACGTTTCGAACGCGCTTGGCAACATGGCGTTTCCGTGTTATGCTCTCTAGTTTTATCGTGTTTTTTCTTATTTTTAGTGCGGTTTCGAGATTCAAGTGGATAAATATTCATTTAAAGTAGTTATTACATCGTTGAAGGTAGTTATTTGCATAAAATAGCGTCATAAAAACTTTATTTTCGACAAAACGTGGTACGTAAACAAACCGTTCGTGGAAGTGTTCCTTGTGTTGTGAAATGTGATTGTTTTAGTGTTTTACAGTGCAAAAAGTGGTATTCAGATGGAAATAATGGTAAGTTATTAGTTCTAATAACTATATTATAAAAAAAAAACTAGCCAATTTAACCTAAAAATTGTTTTATAAATCCTTTGAATGTTCGAGTGCACAAATGGCCGCTGACCTCCGCGCGACATGAAGTTTGAGTTTCAAGATTATGAAAATGTTACGTAGGATTCCCATAAAATAACTGCTGATCGATTATAAGTCTATTCAATAAGTAAACTCCAAAATTTAGAGAAAATTGAGACGGTACTTTTATGAGTTAGCGACATAATACAGTAACATAAACACTTTCGGCCATTGTTTCTTATCTCCATTGTTTATAGTTAAAATTCTACGTAAGACGAGAACTAATTAGCCTTAACACATGGTTTGTTTAGTTAAGAAACCATAAAATAAAACTTTAAGTACCAAGAAGCAACAAAAACTCGAGCAGACCTTTTTTTCTGAAGTGCGTCGCAAAAAATTCTTTTGTCTAAACGCCGCGGGCCTAACCGGACTTTGTATACATAAATCACAGGAAATGAAGGTGTTCACCGGTTAAAGCCGAAGCAGTAGAATTTATAAATAGACTGGCTCAAAAGAGCAAAACTAAGGGCTATCGCCAAAAATATACCCCAGCGTTAAGAAAATTTGCTGTCACCTTGCACTATTATTCCGTAACTGCCTACAAATATGTAAGACAGATATTTAATGGATCTTTACCACATCCTCGCGTCATAGGGAAATGGTACGAAAACAGCTCAGGTGATCCTGGGTTTAATAACCAAGCGTTAGATGTTTTAGAAAAGAAGTATAAACATAGTGGCCAGCGAATATTGTGCACCTTAATTGCAGACGAGATGGGTCTTCGTCACCAAACTGCGTGGACAGGAAAAAAGACTAGGTGTCGTAGACTTCGGTGCTGGATCAGCAAAATCGTGTGAAATAGCGACTCGGGCATATGTTTTTATATTAGTCTGTATGAACGAAAGTTGGAAAATCCCGGTAGCATATTTTCTTGTTAACGGACTGTCCGCTGAAAGTCGGGCAAATTTACTGAAAACATGTCTTAGTGAATGCTACCGTGTGGGAGTTGACATTGTAGCCATAACATTTGATGGCTGTGCATCTAATATAAATGCAGCTAATTTATTAGGTTGTGATCTTAAACAACCATCACTAGAAAATCGAGTGTCCTTTTTTCCCCATATGCCTCTGATAGCTACGTCACTCATGCGCTCGACCAATGAGCATGTAATTTGACTATTACTTATCCTGTGACGTAACTGAGGATCTTTATTTATCTCCCTCTAGCAACAGGCATCCCGCCGTACGGTGTCATATTTTCTTTCCCTTTCTTTACGCGTATAAGTAGTTATCTAGTATTTTCGCCGTTTTTAAGCGCCGAGATGTTGGTTGATAACGTGTCTAAAGCCGTATAAATATAGATCGAGTTAGTAATATATTTAAGTTATCTCTCCACATTGTCATAATTGTATTTATTAATTAAATTACATTATAATTATATATATTTTAGTGATATTTATTTTAGAAGTATGTATGTATATTAGTATGTATGTATATTCTCATATTATGTGTGTATGTATATTTTTAAATTAGAGTTTAATTTGTAATTTTATGATTTTCCTTCTGTTGTTATTACACGCGTTGTCTACATCTCTGTTATCTTCTCTCCTATCGCAGGTGTGCTGGAAGAGATTTCTGTAGAAATAAGCATTACCTTTGTACGTATTTTTCTGTTCCTTTCTTCTTGTCTGTTTATATGTGTGTGCATAAATGGTTAAATAAATAAATAAGTTGTTGGTTTATGTATTAAAATTTCGAGTTTTAGTATTAAAGATTTTAACATGATGTGACGTCACAAAGTTGTTCGTCGTGTCTTCGTTGACCCCCTCCCCCCCATTAACGTGTGACGTAATTTATGGATGGCCCCTTATCAATGCATAAGTGACCAATTTTCGAATCAAATAACTTGCATAGGTTTATTTTGCTCGCTATAAGTTATTTAATCGATAAATTGCATACCTTGATACATGAAACAAGAAGAATTTAAAATAACAGAAATGCGCCATCTGTTGGTAAGTAGTCGATCCTAAGTGATGAATAAAAATGTGTGCATCATGCCTGCAAGACCCTATTGAATCTATCTTCAGGTAGTTTTTTTTTTTTTTTTTTAATCCTAACTTGCCAAATATTTTGTTATAATTGTAGATTCCCTAGTAAAACAGATATTAGAAATGCATGGATACACATTATAAAGAAACCTTACAACTGGTCACCGACAAAGTATACAAAAATCTGTTCACTGCATTTCGATAAAAACGATTTCTATAAAACAAAAAAAGGATATAAGAAATTGCGTCAAGGGGCGTTACCTAAATTGTTTATACCTGGTCAGGTAATGATTTCGACAAATGTTTAAAATAAAATTATACCTAGCTAGGTAACTTTAATATCTTAGGTAGATATCTTATATTTAGAATTGTTTTTTTTTTTACATTGTTCTCACATATAGACGCAACAAGAATAATGTTCCCAAGTTTTTGTAATACTTAACATGATTAACAAGAGTGTCCATGGAGTTTCTTGCCCGTTCTTCTCCATAGAGATCTACGTTTTGGAATGGGCAACTAGCTTCAACTTTCCAACTGGTCGACTTTTTGACAATTCAAAAGTGCCTGTAAATGGTTTAATTGAAATAAATGCTTTGAGTTTGAGTATAGAAAGTGATCAAACACGAAACTAACAATAGTGGAAAACGAGAAGGAAACTTATATTTCATTTATTTTTTCAGGAATCTGAAGCAAATGTGTTTGAAGGAACATCACATACAATACCAAATACTAGTCAAGTGCAGGTAAATATCTTTGTAAGGATCTGGAGTGCATAGTACACCTATGTTTCCTCTACAGAATCCTGCTCCAAATTTAGAAAAAGACTTGGAACCGTTTTTTAAATTAAACGATTCACCAAGAAGTAAAACACTGAAACGGGAAGTGAATAGGCAAAAAGCACCTGTGCTGCTTAACGCTGTCGCTCTTCGAAGAGAGAGAGTTTAAATACCTCGGCCATGTGGTTACCGAGGATTTAAAAGACGATGGGGACATCGAAAGGGAGAGGAGAGCGATGGCGGTCCGCTGTAACATGTTGGCACGCAGATTTGCAAGGTGTAGTTTAGAGGTAAAGGTTACACTTTTTAAAGCATTCTGCCAAACTCTTTACACCTGCAATCTGTGGGTCGACTACACGCAGCGGGCCATCAACGCTCTCCGAATACAATATAATAACGCGTTCAGGGTGCTGGTGGGGCTCCCACGCTATTGTAGTGCGTCTGCGATGTTTGCGCACGCACACACAGACGGCTTTCACACTGTGCTGCGGCGCCGTATCGCGTCGCTGATGTTCCGCACGCGTGGGAGCGCCAACGCCATCCTGAACGTGCTCAGCCACAAGCTGGACAGCCCCCTTTTGGGGCACTGGGTTCAAGCACAAGTGCGCGTGCCCGGGGCCCCAGAGGGCGGCAAATACTTAAATTAATAGCAAATTTTTTAAATACTAACATAGTTTTAAGTCTTTCTACTAACAATATGTATGGGTCAAATATGCCTGAAATAAAAAGTTTTTTTTTTTTTTTAAAAGACAAAAATAAGCAGCTGCAAGTAAAATACCTAGTCTTTCATTACTCTGTGAAACCTATCTTCCAGACATGGCCGGGTGGCCCTTAGAATACATAAATGTACAGTAATTATTAATATATGAAAATAACTTCATAAAACATATAATAAAAAAAAACTTGTGTGGTTTTATGAAACCACCGTAAAAGTGAAACTTTTTTTCACATTATAGACATTTAACTAAAAACTACACGGTCAGCTGATGCGAACTATAGGCGCCGCCATATTGGCCTCGGCTGCTCTGACGAGCGCCTTTCACTTTATCCCTACTCCGCGGCCGACCGTCACGCGACACGTCACGCGACATGCAACACACAGACGAAAAAGTTTGAGACGATGTAATAAAAGTTTCACTTTAATAATAGTTTAAAAACTAAAAAACACTCTTTTGTAGTTACTTACTTTTTTAGTTTGGTTTATAAAGCGTGTTTTTTAGTTTTTTAAACTATTATTTATTTTCTATTTTTTAGTTCTGCTAACTACAAAAAAGTGATTTTTTCAGGTTTTTTTCTTTTTTTACTGTTTTTCTCTATTTTTTTTTTAAATTATTGAATTGATGTAAGTAATTGTATTAACATTGTGTTAATTGTACATAAAAAATTATACTAATCACAATAGTAATTATGATTATCTCTTACCTTAAATAACATTGTAGAAAAATGGCTTGTCCTATATTTGTGTCTATTGCCTACGTAATCCAGTATATTTTCTTTTCAGTCTCAATGGGTCCTATTCTTCAAGCCCTGTACCAACAATTAAACTCTTCGAAGAAAAAGTTCCAGTCTATTTAAATATATTAAGGATCATTTTAGTCATTTGGATTGTTTTTTTTTTGGGTGGGAAATCATCAAATAACTTCTCCCGCTGGGGGTGGAGCAGGAGGGCGTGTCAGACTTTTACTGACTAAAACCCACCCATGTTCCCTCAGTTGCCGGTGTGCCAGGGGCAACAGTATCTCTTTCGAACAACCCGCACCCCTGGCAGACATTTGGAATGCTTGTTAACCAACTTGTATTTATGGGTCAAAGCTCTATAGAGTTTCTAGCATTGTCCTTTATGTAGTTCTTTGTCCTTATTTTTGGGATAAACGAATAAAGTACCTACCTATATTATATGTATTTAAAATAACAGTATTTGTAAACGATTTTTAATAAACGACTGCCATAATGTGTATTTGTTTAAAAAAAAAATAGTACTTAGTGTCATCATCATCATTTCAGCCGAAAGACGTCCACTGCTGGCCTTAGGGCTCCCCCAAGCTCCGCCACTTTGACCGGTTCTGTGCTTCCCGCATCCAGCGGACTCCTGCGGCCCTCACAAGGTCATCGGTCCACCTTGTCGGAGGCCTTCCAACTTTACGTCTTCCGGTGCGCGGTCGCCACTCCAGAACTTTTCGACCCCATCGGCCATCTGTTCTGCGTGCAATGTGCCCTGCCCACTGCCACTTAAGTTTGGCAATTCTTCGGGCTATCTCGGTTACCTTGGTTCTCCTGCGGATCTCTTCATTTCTGATTCGATCACACAGGGAAACTCCAAACATAGCCCTCTCCATTGCCCTTTGGGTGACTTTAAGCCTTCTTATGTAGCCCACTGTGAGCGACCACGTTTCAGTTCCATATGTCATCACTGGCAACACACGCTGGTCAAAGACACTTGTCTTGTGACTGTGTCTTGAGACACAGTACTTCGTGTATAAAACTATGAAAACAGTTTCTTAATGACTAACAATTAAAATTTCCTTTTTTCACAGGAAGACGAGCCCCTAAATGAGAAGGAAATTAAAGTGTTTTGCCCGAAATGTAAAACGGAGGTGACGCATACTGCGGAAGGAATACAAGATGTGAGTATATCTCCTTTAGGTACAGCAGTGGTGACATTTGCTATACGAACATTGACCTTACTGCTACGACATAAAGCATCGCTTTATTATGTATACTAAGTTCTGTTCATATCACTATCAAAATCAGTGTCTGAGCTAAACCTTACAGCCCAGTATTTGCAGAGGAGTGCCAAGAGACACCTCGCAAATAACCACAGTATCTAAAAAAAAAAAACGAGTGTGCTTATGACCACACGACTGAAGTGAAACTTCTTTCGCTCCATCTGTATGTATATATATACAAGATGTAACTTAAATAGCGCACAACCTGTTAAGGGGTTATTGTGCTCATCATTATCAACAACTTTTACTATGGGACCAAACCTGAAATCGTAAAAAAAAAATCAGCTGTTCCATACACTTGTATTCGCATAAATCGTCAAAATGTAGGGAACAGCTGATTTTTTTTTTACGATTTCAGGTTTGGTCCCATAGTAAAAGTTGTCGATAATGATGAGTACAATGACCCCTTAAGAGGTTGTGCGCTATTTAAGTTACATCTTGTATATAGGTATGTGTGTGTACAATATATACATGTATGTACATATACATATATTAATTTTCTACAAATATTTAAATTTATTTCATGTTTTCATTGGTAAATTAATATTTTTGCATACATCTTTTATTTTTATTCATTATTTTCATTATTGGATACATCAGTAATTACTGTGGTTGATTGTAAAACCGAGACAATAGGCTTATGGTATGAGACGCGTAACGCTAGTAAACTCGCAAACGAACTACTGACTGAAATATGTACATACTAGCTGACCCGACAGACGTTGTCCTGTCCATACAAAATCCCCATAGAAAATGTAATTTAAATTTTCCCGATTTTTTGGCAGTTTCCTAATGCAAAAAAAAAAAATAGATGTTGGCCGATTCTCAGACCTACCCGATAAGCACACGAAATTTTATCAAAATCGGTCAAGCCTTTCGGAGGAGTATGGCAACGAAAACTGTGACACGAGAATTTTATATATTAGATTTCATTTACTAGCTATAAGAGAAAAAGAAAATGTGCGCGCGCACTGCTCTCTCTTGCTCCTACACTGTGCTACAGACAATAGGCCTGCAGTGTGCTTAGATATACGGAACGTATTTGGCTATGAGAGGAAGAGAGAAAGAAAATGTGCGCGCGCACTGCTGTCTCTTGCTTATATCCCCTAGTCACTTCCGTTCGCCTTGCCCGATCGCACTTTTCGTAACGCTTACGTCACGCGGTCGCCAGCTTACTCCCCAAGTCAAGCGTGCGTAAAGAAGTTTCACTTCAAAAATAGTTTCTTTGGGAAAGTTGTTTAATATTTAAATATCGGTCACTAATTACCAGTCACCCTATATTTATTACAAAATCTTACGATTTACCGTAGTTCGGAAATCTACAGTAACTCAGTAGATAATTATTTAATTCTCCATCCCTTCTCCCAATGTATTTGTAGCCGTCGCAATATGTCTTTGTTCCCCACACTTCTCTTTTAGTCGTCATCTCAGTAGTCAACTCTTTGCTATCCATATCATCATTCACACAGTCCATCCATCGTTTCTTTGGTCTCCCCCTACTCTTATAGCCACCGACATTCATATTCAAAACTTTCCGCACGACTTGAGTAACACAATGATTGTTAAAAGAAAAACACTTATTCCTTGAATTCTTGGCGGTGGTGAATAGACTATCTATAGCTGCTGGTCCTCTTGCTGACCATGATTTTGTTATTGGTATTATTAATTACCTAGGTACCTGTTTATTTATTTTACATCGATGGTCCTAGGTTATCATTTGTGGCCTCGAGTTGTAACTCGGGTCGTACTCGTAACAGCTATGTGAACATAATCCAGCTTTGCATATATGTAAGCTATCACGCCCTTTATACCATTTTGGTATTATGCTTTGTTTTCATTTCGAAGTGAAACTTCTTTACGCACGCTTGACTTGGGGAGTAAGCTGTCGGGCAAGGCGAATGGAAGTTGAGTGGGGGATATAAGCAAGAGACAGCAGTGCGCGCGCACATTTTCTTTCTCTCTTCCTCTCATAGCCAAATACGTTCCGTATATCTAAGCACACTGCAGGCCTATTGGCTGTATCACAGTGTAGGAGCAAGAGAGAGCAGTGCGCGCGCACATTTTCTTTCTCTCTTTCTCTTATAGCTAGTAAATGAAATATGTATATATTTCAGTCAGTAGTTCGTTTGCGAGTTTACTAGCGTTACGCGAACGGTGATTCTTTGGTTATTTTTCGTTATTCTATTTCGTTTTGAACAATTTTATGAATTAATATTTTGTTCAATACATTCAATATTCTACGTTTAAAGTGAATAAAACTGTAAATTCATTTTAGAGTTCATGTTTTGTGAATTTTCGGGTAAATAATAACAAATTATGGAAAGAAGTGACACAGACTGTGAGTATGAAAGCGGTGCTCCAGGACCACCAACTAAGAAGAAATTACGTACGGAAATTGTGCACAAAAAGTGTGTGACAACAGATTCAAGGCAAGATTTAAAATCTAGTGAGACCCAATCAACTGATAATGAATCACGAAGGTGAGTACGTATCTTATACTAGTTGCTGGCGTCGTAGCGTCATATGCAGCGTTGCTTCATCCTTGACTATTTTCTCCCTCTACTAATACGCGGCATTCTACTCTCGACATTGAGGCGCGTTTGATTCTCTGTCCTTTTCTTGTCTCTCTTTCTCTTTTTCTCTTGCTTTTTCCTTGTTACTCTTCCGTATTTTGGCCTCACGTTTCTACAATTTACTTCAGCAAAGTTTTAAAATAGGATAACATAAAATTTAACTAATACGTAAATTATAAAATACTTATTAATTGTAGAGGTTTACCATTACAAATAATTGGTGACATCGTGATTGACCATGACAATAATCAAATGGGAGTTGATGATGGAAATCTCACTATAGATCATGTACAAAAACCGAGACAAATTATTGGAGTTAGGTAAATTAATTTTTATTTTACTTTTATGATCATTCATGACTCTAATAATAATTTACTAAATTTACCAAACTAAAATAATGGAATTGTAGGTTGAATAAAGCACCAAAAACTTCTGCAGAACGCGGTCGAGAATTCAGAGCACGGAAAGCACTGCTTAAACAACAATGTAAGCGACAACAGGAACCAGATGCAATAGTTGAAATTGCTACAGAAGATATTCGAAGTGCTGGTCCATCAGAAAAAAATCAAGTTCCTGAACCCTCTGAAATAACGACAATAGAAAAAAGAACAAAGTCTGCAGAGGCAACACGGCGATGGAGAGAGAGAAAAAAAGGCGTTAGTGAGTCATCAAAAAAACAGGCGAAAACTGCAGCTCAACGCATGCGAGAATACCGAGAGAGAAAAAAATTGTAAATATTAATTTATATATAAAACTTATGTCATTGAAGGCTCGTAGAATTCTTATTTACATTTTCTTACTTAAAGCAAAGAAAATACTGTTGGAGCAGCAAAGTGATCAAGATTTAGATGCTATAGGCTCATATTTTATGTTTTAATATATATCTTTTTCTGTTCATAGTAATAATCAATCGGGTAATAATGAAGAACAATCAGACCTCTGTGATTTAACTTTGAAGTACGATGACATTACAAAACATAAAAAGGCTCATGAAATTTTCGATCGAAAATTTCGGAAAAATCCATTTGGTTATTCATGTACAGTCTGCGATAGATTATGGTTTAAAAATGACTTACAAAAAGCATCTGACAATTATGAAGATCTATTGAAGAAAATAACGGTAAGAAATAATATTATTTTGAAATAATAATTTCGAAGTACGCACATACCGTAAAACGGGGCTACTTTAACAGTAGGGGTAATTTTGACAGTTTATGGGGCTACTTAAACAGTGCGCAAAAATACTGTTTAAAAGTGTGTATATGATGATTAAGTGCCTATAATTTTGTAACCTACTTAAGTGATACCTAATAAAAATTACTTATTGATTTCTAAAACTTGTTGTTTTTATTTAAATTTCTTGTATAATGCATACAGTATTGAATTATTTAATCAAAATGATGTTCAAGTAACCCCTACATTTTAAATCTCTGACATAAGTTGCATTTTAACGCCTTGTCAAAGAAACCCCACCCCACTTCCGCGCGTAACTTTGACATTATAAAAAAAAAACTTTGGGGGACCTGTGGGGCTTTATATTAGTATGAGTTTGATAGCCAAAGGCCAAATAACCAATTGTTCTGTTGGAATAAAAAAAAACGTTAATTTTGGTTGTTAAAAAAAGTAATTACCAATACTATGCCAAAACCTGTGGAAAGTAGCCTCGTTTCACCGGTACTTTATCACTATGAAGAAATTAACAAACATAAATTTTATAATTTCCAGAATATCAACAACATTACCGATGCAATGATTTGTTCGACATGTAAAGTTGCTCTTGACAAACAAAATATTCCAATGTTGTCAACGTACAATGGATTTAAATATCCAGAAATTCCTGCACATTTACCGAAACTTGACCTAGTTACGGAAAGATTAATTTCTCCTCGTCTCCCATTTATGCAGATACGAAGACTACGGCATGTGCATGGGCAATTTGGTATATACGGTCAGGTTATTAATGTGCCAGTATCTGTGGATACAATGGTGAATTAACTTCCAAGAGATATCAGCGATGATCATTGCATCTATGTTCATATAAAAAAGAAACGAATCCACAAGTCGAGCTATTTACAAGGATTAATTAATAAGAAAAATATTAAGGCATGGTTATGCAGTTTTTTCTAGATATCTGTCTAATTTTAATTCGAAAATATATGTATCTTATTTCTCATACCATATGCCTATTGTCTCGGTTTTACAATCAACCACAGTAATTACTGATGTATCCAATAATGAAAATAATGAATAAAAATAAAAGATCTATGCAAAAATATTAATTTACCAATGAAAACATGATTTTTTTTTAAATATTTGTACTCGTAGAAAATTAATATAATTATGTATATGTACATACATGTATATATTGTACACACACATATATATTTAAATACATACAGATGGAGCGAAAGAAGTTTCACTTCAGTCGTGTGGTCATAAGCACTCTCATTTTTTAAATATTATTGTTTGTGCTTGACTTAAGTTTTAATTTTGTTTGTTGGTATATTGGCATGGCTAGCTGACATTTGACAGATTATTTAATTAATGCTCTGTGTCTCTTAATGGTCATTACTTTGCCTACCTATGCATAGAATCAAGTATATCTAACTAAACAGACAGCTGTGCTGCTAAGGGGGTTTGTTACACCACTTCTTCTTCACAGCTAAAGCACTAGGAAGTGGTGAACGGTGGGCGTTTTGGGGGACTGTCTTATGTAATTTAGACGTTCGATAAGTGCTGAGACTCAGCCTAATTTGAATAAACGACTTTTGATTCTGATTAGAAATCGACATCTCAGAGTTTACCCCCTTTTAGTCATATCATTTATAACCAACTTGAAACTCAAAGCATTTATTTCAATTAAACCAATACGGGCACTTTTGAATTGTCAAGGGGTCGGTCAGTCAGACAGGAAAATTAAGATAATCACTACTCCAAAGAGTATTAGGTTCTATGGAGAAGAATGAGCCAGAAACGCCACGGTCACTAATCAAAATATTGGTTACATCAATCACACGATCCTTTCACTGTTTCTTTGAGCTTCTCCTACTCATATAGCCGTCTCCATTCATATTTCTTCACGATTTAACCATGACCTGCAATCCCTCAGGATCAAACAAAACTACTCGTCGCAAAAGTGTACCATTACTTTGAGCAAGAGTATGAAGAGTTGAAGACAATTTATGGAGACTTGGACCTGACTCCCCTGTCCAAGTTCCGCCAACGGACTGCACTGGCCACCGGAGTGAGTGAGTCGACGGTACTTGAGATACTGCAGGAAGAAGAGGGACGGAATGCGGAAAAGCAACAGGAACCGCCTGAGGAACAACGCAGAGCTCGCAAGAGATACAGAGACACTAATAGGTATGTGTTTACACTGGATTACTGCATTTTTAACAAGAACATCACCGATAAGGTCACTATATCTCCTAGGGCGTCACCTCCAGGCTTTCTTACTCACGTCTGTCTTGTAAATACCTTTCATTAGCCGCCCTTAATTCATCCTGTGAACATGACCAAACCATCTAAGCATCATCATCATCATTTCAGCCGAAAGCCGTCCACTGCCAGATTCCAAGATCGCCAAGTTCTTTTCAATTCAATTCTTCGGGCTATGTCGGTTCCCTTGGTTCTCCTGCGGATCTCTTCATTCCTGATTCGGTCACGTAGAGAGACTCCAAGCATAGCCCTCTCCATTGCCCTTTGGGTGACTTTTAACCTTCTAATAAAGCCCATTGTGAGCGACCACGTTGCAGTGCCATAGGCAACATGCACTGGTCAAAGACTTTCGTCTTGAGACACTGCGGTATGTAGGACGAGAAGATATTGCGTAGCTTCCCGAACGCTGCCCAACTGAGTCGGATTCGACGATCTAAGCATACTCTTTTTCCATATTTTTTTTGTCTATTGATTGAAACAATTTAAAACTAAATTATTGTATGTTGGTTTCAGTTCGAGCGGAGACGATAGTTCGGATGACAATGCCAGCAATAACGAGCAATCGAGTAACCCTCAAGAGTGAGTTTCATCTGGTTTATAACGCATTATAATAAGTATTATGAATCTGATGAGAGCAGTGGTGATGAAATAATTTGCACTAAGTAAAGCACCCGCTGGGTTTGTAACCTACGACCTACACATCGCGGCCGTTACAACTAGTCCACCACTGCTCTAAAAGATCCAACAACTGGACACAAACCCCGACTACAGCACACATAAAGAGTGTGAAAATAATAAAAAAATTAATGCTTTCAGCGCTGAAATGTTGGTAGTGAAAGTGGAATCTCCCGAATCCAACAAGTAAGTAATTATACTCATCTTGATTTCTTTTGGGTTAAAAAAAACTTGTGTTAAGCTCCGGGCTAAATAATAACAAGCCGCGCGGGTGAAGGTTAAACTCTAGCCGCGGTTGGTGTCGTGAATAGCTGATCAGCAGGCGTAGCATGACGTTTTCTATTTCTACGAAGAATAGACAGTGCTTTTTCAATACTAAGTGACATTTCGTTTCTCCATTTTTGACATCGCACCGTAGATAACCTTCTACAATCATTCATTTTGTATTTCGTTTCTAACGATCTTTGTTGTCCTTATAAATGTAGACTATTTCAGACGAATATTTCTTCCGAAACTGTCAAAATCACACTGAACACAAACTGTCTACTAGACGGCCACAAAGTATATACGATTATCTACAAAATCATGATTCGTTTAGAACGCATAACTGTGATAATTAATAGAAAAAACATAGCTATCTTCTCCTATTGTACATCATTTAGTTGATAGTCACGTCTTCTTCCGTCGACAAATCTATGCTCGTGCTAAGCCTGCAGCCTTTACATATCAAGACCCCTCCGTGCCTCGGAAAGCACTTCCCGGCTGTCATTCGTAGATGTTTGACGAGTGGTCAGAAGCTCAAGTCTGACAACCATTGTTACCAAGGGGTATCGTGTACCCACTAGCTGAGTTGAGGAGGTCAGTTGCAGTCGCTCCATGTAAAATATTTCTGAAGTGAAACTTCTTATGCGACTTCCAACAAGGTCGCGTTAAACGTTTAACACAACCGACGCAACAGAGTGAGTCGGTTTCACTTCTTCCGCGCGGAGGGAGACGCACTTATTGAAGTGAAACTTCTTATGCGACTTCCAACAAGGTTGCGTTAAACGTTTAACGCAACCGACGCAACAGAGTGATAGAGAAGAGTCATACTAGGTAAATTTTGTACTAGGTGCACCTAGTCCAATTCCGTACAAACACTCGATCCAAATACCTGTTCCACCTAGTCCACAAAGTACGCATACTTTAGAGTATGTTTAGTCTTTGCGTACCACCGATACGTCTATGTAACGTACGTACGCAGTAATGAATTTGAAAGTGAAACTTCTTAAGCGACTTCCAACAAGGTTGCGTTAAACGTTTAACGCAACCGACGCAACAGAGTGTGTCGGTTTCACTTCTTCCGCGCGGAGGGACTCCACGCACTTTTTTCTTATAAATTAACCCTGTCGCCAATATGTGTATGTAGGGTGTAGGTCTGTAAGAGAAGGGGTGGTGTATTTTAGTTGAACCTTTTTTTATAATCCGTTCTAATTTGTATAAATTTGCAAATTTTATTAACAGAGAGAGCTCTGGTACCCATATCACAAGTGTAATCTTAGCTTGGGTGGCGGAGGTAGATAATAATCAGCGATTTAAGTAATTTAAAAAAAAACAATATTGTCATAGTACTAACCTATCGCCTTTGTATAAATTGTAAATTTGGAAATAAAGTTTATTCTTTTCTATTTTATTCTTCTTTTTTAACATTAAGATTTAGTTGATACAAAAGCGCGTTCCATACCAGCCAACTTCTCAACTTTAGGTGAATATGCATCCGATTATCCGATCTCTGATCAATACGCATTCTCATAACGTTTCTTTAAATTTCAGTGAGGAACCAGAAATTTACTTCCCAGTAACAACTGTGAAGGCAGAAGTCAGCGAAGTCGAAGGCAACATGTAAGTTATGAATTAGTTCATTACATAAGGGTTTAAAACAGTCGAAAGGTGTCGCGGGACAGCCCAGAAGTTATTGCGTAACACATTAACAGTAGGAATGGTTTTCATTTCGACAGTTCAACTTCATTCATTGCGTTATTTACATTGTTGAGCAGACAATTTTTTCGAACACAGGAAGCAATGGATTAGCAATATCCTCTATGACGATGTTTTAATGAAAACATCGTGAAGAATATACTTTCAATCAGAATCATTATATAGGATATGAATATCTTCGAAAAAATTGTCTGCTCAACAATGTAAATAACGCAATTAATGTTTTTGAATGGTCAAAATTAAATCCATTCCTACCGGTAATGTCTTACACAATAACTCTGATACAAAATTGCATGCTTCTAGACCTAACAGTTTAAGCTGTGCGTCGTATGTCAATGAACGAACGAATTAAAGAGTTTTATTGACTAGAAAATTATATTTTGTGTTTTTAGGGAGCAAGGTCAAAGTGATCCGATTTCTTTAGAAGTGAAGACAGAACCGCAAGATGATGTAGTGGACAAGTAAGTGATCTATATATTAGTACGTGAAGCTAAAGCGATGTACCTGTTTTTACGAAAATTACGTGGACTGAGGAGTATGTAATTTGGCACAATTATAGTTTATAGGGTAGAAAGCTAATAATTTTACATAATAATGCATTAGAAATATATTAAGTTATAAATTATTTATGATCTAATGTCAACCACTGGGCGACAACTAGTCTTAATAATTTTAGAAGTCTGGAAACATCCAACTTATTTATTTATATAAAGTTCTCGCACACAATAGGGTTACAAATGCGGACTTACGCGAGATCAGCAATTTATGACGATGTTTGAACGAAAACGGCAATGGAAAACATCGTGAGGAAACCGGCATGTTCTAAAAACATAAATTCGAAGACATGTGACATCTACCAACGCGCACTGGGCCCGCGTGGTGGATTACGGCCCACTCCCTCTCACAGAGAAGATGCTTATGTCCCAGCAGTGGGCTAATTATGCTTCTTTCGCCAGATGTGCAAAGTGAAAGAAACATAGTACCAACCGGCATCCTAATAGGGTATTTTACCCTATATTAGAAAATTCTAAAAATATAAGATTGAGATAGCTTAGGCAAAAAGCAGTCGGAAAATGTTAGTTTCAGTTCATGAAATAACAAAATAAATTTGAAAATTCAATTCAAAGGCTAATTAAGCTAGTTGGCTTCGACATAATATCACGCGTAGGAAATTAGCCGTTTCGTTAACAGCCTTTGGAAGTAACGCTCGCCGGCCGCTGTCGCGGTACCGCTCGCTGCGCTCGCTCGGCTCGCGCCCTTTTGGTCACAGTTCTAACCTAACCTAACCCATTTAATCGGGGTGCCCAGTTTGGCCTAGGACAAACTAGTTTGGCCTGAAATCGGGTTTGGCCGGTAACATATACAGAATTATTTTTTAGTCACCGTCCAAATTTTTCAGTGTGATAGTACCCGTGAAATTGAACAACTTTCTCCAAGGAACATGGGTCGAAATATGAAAAAAAAATCGGACCTCCCATACAAAATCGACCAGCTAACTATTGATTTTGCATGGGAGGTCGATTTTTTTTTTCATATTTCGACCCATGTTCCTTGGAGAAAGTTGTTCAATTTCACGGGTACTATCACCCTGAAAAATTTGGACGGTGACTAAAAAATCAGCCTGTATAACGCAATTAATGTTTTTAAACTGTCAAAATTAACCATTTTTAGTGGTTATGAGTTATGCAATAACTCTGATACAAAATTGCATGCTTCTAGACCTAACAGTTAAAGCTGTGCGTCGTATGTCAGTGAACTATAATGTATTAAAGATTTTTATTGACTAGAAAATTTTATTTTGTGTTTTTAGGGAGCAAGGTCAAAGTGATCCGATTTCTTTAGAAGTGAAGACAGAACCGCAAGATGATGTAGTGGACAAGTAAGTGATCTATATATTACTACGTGAAGCTAAAGCGCTGTACCTGTTTTTACGAAAATTACGTGGACTGAGGAGTATGTAATTTGGCACAATTATAGTTTATAAGGAGAAGGTGTGTAGAAAGCTAATAATTTTACATAATAATACATTAGAAATATATTAAGTTATAAATTATTTATGGTCTAATGTCAACCACTGGGCGACAACTAGTCTTAATAATTTTAGAAGTCTGGAAACATCCAACTTATTTATTTATATAAAGTTCTCGCACACAATAGGGTTACAAATGCGGACTTACGCGGCGTCGTACGTGGGCGATACAACGCGAATGCGATTGCGACGCGATCCGATGCGGCTTACGCGAATTCAACGCGACGCGACGAGTGCGAAGTCGTCGAAGTCGACGCTTCAGCCCTCCAGTACCCTGCATTTGTCATGGACGCACGGAATTTATTTTTACTTGAAAATTCATTTTTGAAATATCAAATACATAAGAAGTATGTACGACAGAGGAATGCAACTAATATTTTATATATAAAAAAATAATATTATTTCGAATTCACCATAAGATTACATCCATAATTTGTTAGTATAATTATTTTGCGAAATTACTAATAATTATTAATAATAACAATTGAAGGACAATAACAATAGGGTATTACACTCATTTTTGAAAAGTGTCTTAATTAGATTCTAGAGTGCTAATAAACCACCAAAGAAAATACAACATTTTTATTTAATCGATTAGTGCCTTAAAAATGCATTTAAATTTTAAATTTTCAAATTTCGCGCGTAATTTGACGAAAACGCTGGACGCAGTAGACGCCATATTGGTCTGTGGGTATGACGTCAGTTTGCTAAAAACAAATGCGCTGATATTTTGTATGACAATTGTTTATAATAAAAAAAAAATTGATATTTTACTACTTAGCGTTGGTTTGCTGTTCCTGAATGCAAAATATTATTTAAATAAAAATTACTTTGTTTACGAAAATAATAAAAGTACAAAGTTGCTCATTTGACATGCCGTATGACGAAATAACATGGCGACTACTATTTCATGGTGTTCAAACACAGATTAAAAAAACTGAAATCTTTAAATTGTATTTTAAAATTTATTTTGTTGTTTCATGAACTAAAACTAACATTTTCCGACTGCATTTTGCCTAAGCTATCTCAATAATATATTTTTAGATTTTTTCTCGTATAGAGTAAAATACCCTATTTTATTAGTGGCGGGTCTTAGAAAGACATATTTATGGGGAACTAGCATTTGCCAGCGGCTTCGCCCGCGTGAGGTCGAAAGTTACCCCACGGGAACCGGGGTAAAAGTATCCTATGTGTTAATACAGGTTACAAGTAAACTATCCGTGTGCCAAATTTCATACAAATCCGTTCAAGCGTTTTCCGTGATTGAGTATCAAACATCAGAACATTCACATTTATAATAATAGGTCTTTACCTATGAAATTGCCGTTTTGTATGAAAAAATTTAAACGAATTTTTTTCATGTATTTTTTATTTGTATTAATCGAAGTAATCACCCATGCAATCAATGCATCTTTGCCATCGCAGTGGCAGTTTATTGATGCCCTTCTTAAAGAAATCAGCTGGACGGGAGGCAACAAATTCTTCAAAGGCATTTTGTACTGCCTCTCGGGTATTGAATTTTTTTCCCGCCAAGAAGTTATCCAAATTCTGGAAAAAGTAGTAGTCTGTAGGCGCAAGGTCTGGTGAGTAGGGCGGATGACGGAGAGCTTCCAACCCCAGTTCTTGCAACTTGGAGACCGTCTGCTGTGCAGTATGAGGTCGCGCGTCGTGCAGGAGCAGCGGAGACGAGCGATTGACCAATGCTGGTTGGAGATGTGCCAGCTTCTCCATCATTGTGTTCAGTTCTTCACAGTACACATCTGCAGTAATGCTCACCCCGTTTGGTAAGAAGCTGTGATGAATCACACCGGCGCTAGACCACCAAACAGTGACCATCACTTTTCTAGGGGTAAGTTTTCGTTTAGGGCATTGTTTAGGTGCTGAACCAGGATCCAACCAACTTGCTGAGCGCTTGCGGTTATCAAACAGAATCCATTTTTCATCGCAGGTAACAATGCGGTTCAAAATTCCTTCATTTGTGTGTCTGTTGAGCAGTGCAAGGCACGTCTCGACGCGTACTTCGCGCTGACGATCATTGAGTTCGTGGGGCACCCATTTGTCAAGCTTTTTTACCTTGCCAATTTGACGCAAATGGACCAATATTGTTTTGACGCTAACGTCGAAAGCTGCTGCTAATTCAGCCGTAGATTGTGTATCATCAGCTTCCACAATCGCCTTTAATTCGTCATTGTCGACCAAAGTCTTCGGACGACCGCGAGGTTCATTTTTCAGGTCGAAATTTCCAGAACGGAAGCGAGCAAACCAATAACAGGTGGTGCGTTGGTTTGTAGTGTTAGCTCCGTAAACGTCGTTGATGTTGCGTGCCGCTTGTGCCGCGTTGCTGCCACGACGGTACTCATATTCCATAATTACTCGAATTTTTAACGTATCCATGATGACGAAAGAGATTGAAATGCGATGAAAATGTAACACTAATCAATAAACAAATGACTACTTTTGGAAAAAAAAATCCATGTTTTTAAAATAAAATTAATTTGAAATTAGAATTCTTACCCAAACAAAAATTATTTTGATTTGAAATGGCCAGTACTGCAAAACGGCAATTTCATAGGTAAAGACCTAATATTAGTAGGTTTTCATAACTTGTACGAAAAATTACGATTTCAACCCATGTTATTTCAATAATATTGTAGAAAAAAAAATATTGTTTTCATCCCATAGTATTTATCGTTCTTGAATAGCATTAATTAAAATTATACTTACGCCATTTTTAGCTTTTATACATTTTAATAACGCAAGTGTTCTCGCGAAAATACCAAACCAACTGATCGCGTCCGCTTCGCTTCGCTCGTCACCGCACCGCACCCACGTGCGGTCACGTAGGTCACCGAAGTAGAGTATCAATTGTTTATTCCATCCGCGCTGCTTCGCTTCACGATCGCGTTTGCGTTGAGTCGCCAACGTAGAACACCGCGTTAGAGGGCACTTCCGATGCTTCTATCGTCAATGCGAGCGTGATTGCAAAGCTTGATGTTTCATCCAACGCTATGCGACCCTAAATAAATTGGGACACAATTTATTTAGGGTCGACGCAACATATGTTTTCCTTTGCGGCAAGAGAATGATGATGTCTCTAAATTACTCATACTCTCTATATTTCTTCTACTGCCTCTTAAACTCCCACTCGGTGTATTTTTCCAATGCCTTTAGAAATCTTCCTCTACATTGTATAATTTTTCGAAGACCCTAAAAACTCATTTTGTATACGGACGTTGGGCAAGCGACTGTGGACTCCGTCTCCAATTCTTGTCTCAGATTTTCCGTTTGGGCTACATACTAAGATTCTTTCAAAATCAAAATATTTTATTTCACAAAATAAAAATATTTTATTTTATTTTACAACCTACGCAGACACGAATCTCTTAGGGAACTGTTCAAAACAATTAACATCATGACGGTACCTTGTCAATATATCTTTGAAAACATTGTGTAGGGGAAGGTTGCGATCATTGGACTAGCTCTTTCATTGGACCACCAAGGTATTTCCAAAACTGTGCAAGCTAGCAACACCCAAACTAGTCGAAACTAGTCCGTGGCGACTCAGTTGCACCCCCCTCTTACCTCAGTGACGCTGCGGCACGTGGCGAGGAGTGACGTGTGTGGTTGTGTTTGCGGCGGTCAAAATCTAATAATTTCGCTCAGGACAATTCGACGTAACTATAATTTAATTTATATTTGTTTGCGTGTACTGTCATGAAATATAGAACAGTTTATTTGAGATTCCATGGGTGTTGTTCAATTTGGTCTATTCATGACCATTTATTGTTTATTTTAGTTTTTCTTAACCAGTACCTTGTTGCCATCAATGGACCGCAAGAGAGTTCCACCGTTGGACCGGTCCATTCACAGCAACTTTTTACTGTAATTTTTTGGTCATTATTATGGGAATAAGTTCCGATTATTTCATTAATTATTGAAATAATACATGGAAAACTTATTATAAATTATAAATTCCAGAATTTCTCCGAAAAAAAGAAAGTACTTTGCGTGGAATGAAACCAGTATGAATCTTGCTTTAGAATCAGTAAGAAAACAAAGAGTTGGCTTAAATGAAGCAAGTAGAATATATCGGGTGCCGAAAGCAACTCTTAAACGAAGGTTAGATGGAGTCAACCAAAAAGCAAAGGAACACGTCCAGATACCGGGTTCCGAAAGTCATCTCCCTCCAGAGTTAGAAAATGAGCTGTGTAAACACGTTCTTGAGATGGAAGGTTGCTTGGAATATATTACTCCTGCAGACATTAGACGACTGGCATTTGAGTTAGCAGAGAAAAATAATATAAAACATCGTTTTAACAAAAAGAAACAATCGGCGGGCAAAAAATGGTACTATGCGTTTATGAAACGGCATCCTAATTTAAGTTTGCAACAACCCAGAGCTCTACTTCAATGAGCAGGGCTACTGGATTTAATAGGCCAGCTATTGATGACTTCTTTACTAAGTTAGAGGCAGTCATGGATAAGTGTTATTGAAGTGGACTGTATTATTTTTGGGAAATGTTGAATTAAACACTTCTTTCTTCGTATTGTTCTTTTATTCTTCTAATGCTGGAGCTGGAGACCGACTGCCTCTCGGCCCAAAATGGCCCTCATTATATACAATTCTGCTAAGGGCTCTAGCCAATCATAAACTAACATAAATCCCGCCCACTGGGCGTCAACCAATCATAGAGCAGTACATTTCTCGATACACTTAAGCTTAAGTACGACGAAACTATACTGTAGTGAGAACCGTTTTCACATAGATTGCGCACGAAGCTTAGGTATGTCGAGCCTTTACCGTAAGGGGAACCTTTATTAAATTACAATTATTTACAGTATTTCTCTACATAAACTATGATATTTTGCACATAATCACTCGTTAATAAAGTCTCTCGCGCACATTAACACATTTAGTTTATAGTCTTTCATTGTTCTATTCACTTTAAATACACAAGGCTCGGCGTCCGTTACAGTTATAATGGCACATCACTATTTAGTATGGTCGCCGACCTGTTCCCGCGCTATTAGCTGTCAATCATCAATACAATTGTCTGTGGTGTGTTCATGGCAAAACTGCAATACCTATTTGTAATTAACTGATAATGGGCTAATATACTTATTAACAATGGACCACTTATCGTTCTTATTGTCGCCGTAATTGCCCGATCCAACAATTGGTAGCAGAGCGTGGTTGGCGAGAAGAAATTACAATGAGTGCAGCGTCGGCGTACCATCGCATTGAAGTGCTGACAAAAGAAAATTACGATACGTGGTGCCTCCAGGCTCAAGCAGTGCTTATTAAAAATGGACTATGGGGCTACGTAAGTGGCGAAATAACTGCGCCTGAAAGTGACGACAAAGCGAAACAAGAATTTAACCAAAAAGACTTGCTGGCACGTTCCGAACTATTGTTACTCATTTCACCGTCGGAACTCAAACAGATAAAGGGATGCAAAACATCATACGAGCTATGGCACACATTAAAAAGTATATACCAGAGCACAGGTCCAGCCAGAAAGGCAACATTGTTAAAGCAGCTTATACTGAAAAAACAAGATACTGGCGATGTTCGTGAACACTTAAACAATTTCATGGACATTGTCGATAAGCTAGCTGACATGGACATAGACCTGCATCCTGACCTTCTAAGCATTATGATGTTATATAGCTTACCTGCTTCATATGAAAACTTCCGCATAGCAGTAGAGTCGAGGGATAAACTACCTAAACCTGAAGAGCTAAAAATCAAAATAGTAGAGGAAAGTGAAGCTAGAAAAAGCAAAGAAACACAAAGAGAACCTAATGAAGGTGCATTTTATGCCAAGAAGAAGGGAAAATATTGTCGCAAGTGTAAGAAGAAAGGACATACAAATGAAGAGTGTTGGAGTAATAAAAATAAAAATCAACCCTTCAAGAAAAGAGAAGAAAAGAATTTTAGCATAACACCTACATGTTTGTCTATCACCTCTGCAAATACCTGGTGTCTGGACAGCGGCTGTACCTCTCATATGTGTGCGCAAGAGAATATATTTGAAAATATTGACTCGGAAACCGGATCTTTGAGGTTAGCATCGGAAAGCCACACAACAAAAATAAAGGGAATGGGAAAAGTGCGTCTTAACATAAATAATGATACTTATAACCTCCATGATACTCTATATGTACCTACCTTAGCAACCAACTTGCTGTCAGTTGGAAAAATCACTGAAAAAGGTAACAGTGTCCTATTTACTAAAGATAAAGCATATGTTAAAGACAAGGACGGTGAAATAATTTTAAAAGCTGTAAAGGAAAATGGTTTGTACTACACAAAAGGAGAAAAAGCAAATATGGCAAGCAAGCAAAGTTCCAGAAATATTGAAATGTGGCATCGAAGACTCGGCCACTTGAATGAAAATGACCTGAAGTTAGCTGCAAATAAAAATCTAATAAAGGGCCTAGAACTTAAAGGCGAGTCTTTACCTGCATGTGAAGTGTGCATAAAGGGAAAAATGACAAGGCTGCCATTTGCTTCTGTGAAAGAACCACAGTCTACACAACCATTAGAAATAATCCACAGTGATGTGTGCGGGCCGATTAATACTGAAACCTTGGCCGGAGCAAAGTACTTTGTAACATTCTTGGACGACTATACAAAGTACTGCTGCATATACTTCATCTCGCACAAGAATGAAGTATTTGAGAAGTTTAAAGAATACAAGAGCAAGGTAGAGAAATTCCATAATAAAGAAATAAAAAGTCTACAGTCCGATAATGGAACGGAATACTCCAACAGAGAATTTGATGAATACCTCAGGCATAATGGAATCAGGAGGAGATTTACAGCGCCATACACACCGCAGCAGAACGGTCAAAGCGAGCGCAAAAATAGATCACTGCTTGACAAAGCCCGCTGCTTAATGATTGAAGGAAATATACCTCAAAAATTGTGGGCTGAGGCGGTGTATACAGCGAATTACCTCATCAATCGAAGCCCAGCAAAAGCTCTGAAAGGATATACACCTTACGAAAAATGGACTGGACGTATTCTATCTGGAAATCATTTGAAGGTATTTGGAAGTAAAGCGTTCGTACTGGATAAACACAGGAAAGGTAAATTCACACCAAAATCTACCGAAGGAGTTTTTATGGGTTATGCGCAAAATGCGAAAGGTTTTCGCATCTACATTCCTGAAAAAGAAAATGTAATCATTAGCAGAGATGTGAAAGTCATTGACAAGATGTTTTACATAAATAACAGCAACCATGATGAAAATTATGAAGATCTCTTTGACAAACAGGAACAGCTGCAACCTGAAAAAGAAAAGAAGATTAGTAAGAATGTACAAAAGAACAAAAATGAAAAACAGAGAAAGAAGAAAGAAAACTTACCTGTAATAGAGGTCAAATTCACTCCCAAACCAGTAGAAACAGGTCCTGAATCCCTTGAAGAAGAATCTGAACATCCTGAAGAAGAAACAACTTTTCATGATGATTACCCCGAAATTAGAGAAAGTATACGTCAAGAGGATGTTAACATTAGAAGCTATGAAAACGTAAGACCACGTAGAGAAATAAAGGCTCCTACCTGGCAGCAAGATTATGTGCTAAACCAAGAATCCTCTTCTGACGAGTATCATGAACCATCAGACGGAACAAATATAAATGAACTGACTTACTTATGTGAAGCAGATTCTAGTTATGGAATAAACTCAGAATGGCATGAGGCTATCAAAGCAGAGATAAAAGCACATGTAAAAAATGAAACCTGGAAAATTGTAAAAAAGGAAAAAGGTATGAAGGTAATAGATAACAAGATGGTCCTTAAAAGGAAACAAAATCCTGAAAATGAAGAGACAAAGAAAGCCAGACTAGTAGCTAGAGGTTTTGGACAACGTCCCGGAATAGATTTCACCGAGACGTTTGCACCTGTAACAAAATTAAGCAGCATTAGATCTGTGATAGGATTAGCAATAGAAGAGAACTTAGAACTAAACCAGATGGATGTTACTACAGCATACCTAAATGGTGAAATACAAGAGAACATCTTCATGAAACTACCGGAGTATGTAGAACAGTATGTTGCAGAGATAATGGTAGAGGCATGTGACGAGGATGATTTCACTTTATACAACAAGGCAAAGATGATGCTAGAAGATATAAAGAGCATAGAAGAAGAGAAGCTATGTCACCTCACAAAGGCTCTCTACGGTTTAAAACAAGCGGGAAGGCAGTGGTATACTAAATTAGATACAGTGCTGAAGAACCTTGGATTCGAAGCATCAAAGGCTGATCCATGCGTATACATAATGGCGAAAGGAGGAGAAAAGGTAATTATCACCATATATGTAGATGACCTACTTATAGCCTATTCCTGCCCGAGAAAACTTGTTGAAATTAAGAAGATATTAAATGAAAAATTTAAAATGAAAGACCTGGGAAAGCCGAAACGCCTCATAGGAATAGATATAACATATGGAGAAAAAGAAATTAAACTGACACAGAAGAACTTTATTCAAGAAATACTAAAGAAATTTAAGATGGAAGAATGCAATCCTGCTACTACACCAATGGAAGTCAACTTAAACCTAGAACCAAATAAAAATGAAAACAAGGAGAACTTACCTTATAGAAACTTGATCGGAACGTTGATGTACCTATCAGTAGCCACCAGACCCGACATATCGTACGCCGTGAACTACTTATCCAGATTCAACGACTGTTTTGGGAAAGATCATTTCAAGTCGGCAAAGCGAGTCGTACGCTATTTAAAGGGTACAATGGACATTGGACTAACATACACAAAAGCACAGAAACCGTTAGAAGGCATGGCTGATGCTGATTGGGGTGCCTGCAAAATGGACCGAAAGTCATGTTCAGGGTACAGTTTCAAGTATGCTGGAGCAGCCATCAGCTGGGCGTCTAAGAAGCAGAGAAGCGTAGCCCTGTCCACGGCAGAGGCTGAGTATGTTTCACTCACTGAGGCCGCCAAATAAGCCGTGCACCTCAGGTTATTATTCAGAGATCTAGGTGTAAACGTGGGGCAGATAACAATCTGGAATGATAACCAGGCCGCCCTTAAACTGAGTCAGAATCCCATAGTGTCTCCAAAATCCAAACACATAGACCTGAAGGTACACTATATTAGAGACTGCATGAAGGAAGGAGTACTGAAGGTCATGTACATGCCCACTGAAGAAATGGAAGCGGATATTTTGACCAAGGCACTCCCAGGACCTAGACTATCCACTCTAAGGAACAAGCTGGGACTCCTGCAATAGTGTTGTGAGGAGGAGTGTTATAATGGCACATCACTATTTAGTATGGTCGCCGACCTATTCCCGCGCTATTAGCTGTCAATCATCAATACAATTGTCTGTGGTGTGTTCATGGCAAAACTGCAATACCTATTTGTAATTAACTGATAATGGGCTAATATACTTATTAACAATGGACCACTTATCGTTCTTATTGTCGCCGTAAATACCCGATCCAACAATAAGCATAACATAAAAGATGCTCAGCGGATATACAATATGGATGAGACGGGCTTGTCAACCGTGCAGAAGAAGACAAGAAAAGTGCTGGCGTTAAAAGGCAAGCGCCAAGTTGGAGCTATCACTAGTGGAGAACGTGGTGTAACAACAACAGCCGTATGTTGCGCTAATGCTGCTGGAAATTTTGTGCCACCGCTCATAATTTTCAAGCGCAAGAATGAAATGCGCCAAAGATGAACTGAGGGATGGGGCACCACCTGGCACCATTTTTGCTTTTAATCCAGACAGTGGATACATAAACAAAGAAATATTTAATGTGTGGTTGCAACACTTTGTTGAAACTGTGAAACCTACACCAGAATTAAAGGTTTTGCTCCTGATGGATGGCCACGCAAGCCATACTAAAAACATAGAGGCTTTAAATTATGCAAGGAGACATGGCGTAGTTATGTTTTCATTTCCAGCACACACAACGCACCGGCTGCAACCCTTTGATGTTTCATTTTTCAAGCCGTTGAGTCTTTATTACATAGACGAAACAGAAAAATGGCTGCGCCTAAATCCTGGAAGAACGGTTACTGTTTTCCAGGTTTCTATGCTGTTTGGAAAGGCCTATTTTCGAGCTGCTTCAGTAGGCACGGCTGCGAATGGGTTTCTGAAAACGGGCATTCATCCTCTCAACAAAGATGTATTTGCTGACTATGAATTTATTGAAGCAGTTAATCAAGAAAATGAACAAGTAAACGAAGAAGTTTCTCCTGGAACGGTGCAGTGTTGCAAATCCATGATCCGATAGACCCATTGTCTGAGAATGCATCATCACAAGATGGTACCATAGAAACTATCGTAGAAGAAACTATGTCCGATGCAGAGCCACCTTTACCTGCAGCATCAATGCTAGCAAGACAGACTGATGAAGCCTCATCTACTGATGCAGAGGCAAGCAACAAAAATGTTGAATCCCCACCTGTAACACCAATTCAAGTAAGGCGAAATGAAAATGTCCCAACACCTTCTACAGTACTGAGTGAATCTACCAGCTTTGAATTCCATATTCAACAGATATCTCCTGGAGCCAAGAAAATAGCACAGGAATTACGGAAAAGGAGTCGGAAAGCACAAAGCAGCATAGAATTGACTTCGTCTCCGTACAAAACTGCCCTAGATGAGAACGCAAATGTTCGAAAGCAGGAGAAGGCAAAACTATCCAGAAAGGAACCTCAACCGTCAACCAGCAAACAAGCTAATGAAAATATAGAAAAATGGTTTTGCAAAATCTGCCTAAAATGTGAAATAGAAGACATGATTCAATGCATGATCTGTAAAGCCTGGGTACATGTTGATTGTGCTTGTGTTAAAAAACATGTCAAAAAGTACCTGTGCCCTCATTGCACAACATAACTGCACTTGCAAGAATAATTGAAATATTTGAGATAACTAACTAATGTGCCTTATTGTGGAGTCCTACTGCAGAGGTGTGATGTGTGCCGGGAATTCTATGTAAAATGTGGAAGAAAACACCGACGTGTGTATTCACCAAGCAGCTTTATTGAACTCAAGTTAATACAGTAATGCGCATGAAATATTGTATAGCGTGTATATACATGTGATCGCGGGCGTCAGCATAATAGGTCGAGTGTACTCGTACAGTCACGGACTTTAATTGATAAGCCACTTGCCACAGTTCCTATTTTAGCCGTGTAATGCAAATCGGGTTTAGTCGGTTATACTCGTACATGTCCAGAGTGTCGACCCAAAGTCAACCAATTGCAGGGCTAGCAACCGTAACCTAGCGACAATTGTTTTAGCGTAGCGATAGTAACGATATGATTAGTCATTTCGACATCGGAAACATTCGTACCCACGATTTTATCCGAACGCGTAGCGTCCAAGATACCGTTCATGACAATTATGATAACTGTTGCTTAGAAACAAATAGCTACGGCTACGATTCACCAAAATTCGAAATTATCGTCTCTGACATTTCAACTGTCACTGTCTTCGGATAGGTTTTCGAGTATTTAATGAGCTCTAATTCAAAGGAGGTCGTATCAAATAGATTGGATAAACTTATTTATCATTGACAATTTATTAGTCAACCTTCAACCTCTATGGATAAGACTATTTCCGATTATAAGTAATTTGTCATCTTGTTTACGAGCATGCGGTTTAAGTTCGTGTTTAATCGTGTAATCTCGTGAATGTATAAAACTGCAAAATAGGAAAGTTTAAAAGTGGCTTATCAATTAAAGTCCGGGACTGTACATGCTCCCAAATCACAAAAAACAAACAAATTATAATAGTGGACCTTATGTAAAATAATGTAAACACAAAACAGTTAAAGAAATAATAAAGTAAACAGTAAATGAAACAATGTAAATAAAGAATATAAAGTCACTAGCTTATTTCTAAAACTAACAGCTTGCCGGCGAGGTTGCTCTGTCGACCTTGTGCGCGTAGCAAGTGTCATGGCTCGTCCTTGGTAGTGGTTCGCTGGTGCCTTGCTCCTGGTCCGAGCTATCAGGTCTGTTGGTAACTCGAAGAACTGCACGATAGCGTTTCTTCAGTTTGAAACTGATCCATAGACAAGCCCCAACAACACCGATGATCATAATGCTATACAAGATATAGCGATGTGTGTCGTGGGATGTTGTCACCTCGTTTAGGGTTTCTTGGTCCATTTTCACCTGTTCAATCCTGGATTTCAATGTCTTCATCATCACTTCATGATGCTCAGCTTCAAAAGTGTAGTTGCTGTCAGCTATGAGGTGATTTATACTCGATTCTCTCAAGTAAAGCTCGTCTTCAGTCACGCTTATCTCACTGTGGAAGTTGTTATGGGAGCGAAGAATAATGTTATCTCCTTTCAGCATGCATCCAGGATCGAGTGCAATAATACCAGTAGCACTTAATTGTTTCGCAAATGTGCCAGATGGACAGAAAATGCGTGTCAAGCATTGTTTGCAACATGAGTATAGAGCCACGCGCCATCATTGTGTAACTGTATCCACTTATCGCTGCAACTTGATACAGTTGTGTGACACGCTGATAAGTTCTTAATGTTTACTATACTTAATTTGTGCCTCACACATCGTCGCGGCTTGCTTTATGTCATAAAGAGGCAAACTCAGTACACATAGTAATTGCTTTTCTCTCAGTTGTATACATGTGCTTAGGTCGTTGTATGTTAGTGGCATCATCACATCTTTCTTGAGGTTTATTGCCAAATATTCAGATGTTGGCACGATATGCTTCTCTGTGTATCCTTGTATGTAAGGAATAGGTATGACTCGGCTTAGCTCGTACATATCGTTGGTCACCAAAGGCAGCTTGACTTCAAAAATGAAGAAATCTCTCGTCAGCTTGGCGTGTACTCGTGACAATTTATACATCTGTCGAATGCACTGATGGCTGTTTGTACAGGGTAGCGACAGGTCACTAGGTAATTGTCCAGATATTATGTTTAATTGTTCCTGTAACTGATCTGGCTTCAGTAGATGTGCATCGACGTGTCCGTCCTTTACATCAGTCACTAAGTCGAGCAGTAATTGTTGAACTCTCCTTATGTTGGAGATTATTAAGTTGGCGGCTAACGCTGACGACATCACATTGAGTGCATTGCTACGTTCCAGGTGTATGCGCTGGTTTGTTTCTTGGAAGCGTTTGTCTATTAGCGTAAATTGCTAGTTCATGATATCCTCGTTTCTCTTCAAAATGTTGTACTCGCCTTCCACAATCGATGTTTGTTCCTTGTAGAGGTTGAGTAAATGGTTTTCGTTTGTCTGTATGAGGTTAATATCACTATCGTATTTTTTGGCAAAGTCTTCGTCTAGGACTCCAAATAGATAATTTGCTGCATAACCAATTCCATTTATCAGGCCCCTTTTCTTGCGCGGTCCGTGTTCCGATCGCAAAACATCGTTGTAGTGCTGTATCTCTTTGATTTCGTGTTCTAGTTGTGCGGCGATGGATATCAAGGTTGTCTCTTCCTTAGTTAGACTTTTCAAGTGTGTGACGTAGTCTGCTACGTTTTGTAAACTTCGCCAATATGTTGACATTTTGTAATACACAACCATTTTCCAGTCGTCTTGTCGTATTTGCATGTCAGCGATTTTGTCGAAGTAGACTAATTTTGCTGACGATAACGTGGTAACATTCACTGTAGTCTGTTGCAGTGACGTAGCTATGCACAATGCAAACGTGAAAAATATGCAAACGTTACTGTTTAGGGATCTTTTGGCAGGTTTCTTCCGCTTCGATCTCTTGGTCTTCTGTGGTTCGATAGGCGTCGTGTCATCTTCACTCTCTATGCACCCTGTATCACTGTGTTCGACAGGTAGTCGTGATAATTTGATGATAGGGCGTTTTAGAGTGCCGTTTTTTGTTTTCAGTGTCACCACTCGAACGTGTCCATCCTTACCAGGATGTGTCTCCATAACTCTTCCCAAGAGCCATTTAGAGGGCGGCAAGTGATCATCTTTTATAAATACGATGTCGTTAATCTCAAGATTCTTTGTTGCAGAATGCCACTTGCCGCGTGTTTGAAGTGTTTGAAGGTATTCAGATGACCATCTCTTCCAGAAATCCTTGTGCATTTTTTCCAGTAGCTGCCATCTAGTTTTAATGTTTCTAATGTCCTCGTTAGGTGAGAGTGGGCTTGACAGTATTGGCCCTCCCACTAAGAAATGTGCAGGCGTTAGGCAGTCCAGGTCGTCAATATCGTCTGCAACCGTCTGTATCGTCTGTATTCGCGTATGCGTCTGTATATCCGACTCGAAGGACCAAAAATATGTGGAGTCCTACTGCAGAGGTGTGATGTGTGCCGGGAATTCTATGTAAAATGTGGAAGAAAACACCGACGTGTGTATTCACCAAGCAGCTTTATTGAACTCAAGTTAATACAGTAATGCGCATGAAATATTGTATAGCGTGTATATACATGTGATCGCGGGCGTCAGCATAATTGGTCGAGTGTGCTCGTACACTTATTAAAATGTGATTTTTATAACTTCTTGATCTAGTTCTAAGCATCGTAAGTGACTGAATTTCTTTTAAAGAATTAGCAGATTTATTAAGACTTTATCAAAGTATTGTTGATCTCATTACACCTGCCTTTTATAAGAAGATTTTTTAATTTATAAATGTTTTTACTTTGTAATTACTGCAAGTGACCTAAGCTTTTATATTGTTGATTATTATATTGTTAAATTCATATTAAGTAGAAATTACTATTTAATCACTGTTATTGTAACTTTTTATAGACTTTAACTTAATTTTGATAACTTTTTGATCTCACTAAATGTGCCAAATGCAAAATGTAACTACTAATAAGTAACCTATAACTATAGTTTGTTTGCTTGTCGTATGTGTATGAGTATTTTTTGTATCTCCTTTTGTGTAATCATTTACTAATATTGATCATTATAATTAGTTGCCTCGATTGGACCTCTAGAACAACTCGAAGTCCATTGATGGCAACTTGGTGGTTCATTGAAGGTGCCCATGGTCCAATGAAGGCAACAGCCTAAGATTTTGTTTTCTTCGTTTATGTGAAAAATTGTAAGTCCGAATTGCTTGTGCGTTTGATTATTATAAATAAAGGTCCTACGAAATAAAAATAATAAATTACTTTCATTCTAACACTTATACTTTTTGAGATAATTGAGGTCGTAAAGTTAAGTGGTCCATTCATAGCAACCTTCCCCTATGTGCGTAAAAATCTACATCTTTTTAGTAAGATAAGTGACAGGCACAATTTTAACACTAGAAATAGGAACAAATTAGATCAACCACGTTTCAGATTGTCTAAAGTACACACTTCGTTTATGGGGTACTGTGTAAAATGTTATAATAAAATACCAGCCGATATTCTTGAACTAAATGAAAATAAATTTAAATTATGCATTAAACGCACACTATCTAGACAAGCATATTATAAGTTAGATGTATATTGTTGATAAAAATGCTTGGCTTAATGCTGGTCCGACTCCACAGGCACCTAAACTTACTATTTAAGGCTTACTATTTAAAATTTTCATATTTGGAAGAGATGCGTCCCTTTTTTATGTTTTCTGACATTATGAACATTTCTGTTCCTATTCTTTTTATTTTTTGACATTACGAATAAGTTTTTATTTTTACTGAATCAAGTATTATTTATTAAAATTTCAAAAGATGTTAAATATTTTTCTTTCTTTTTGGAAATCAAATTTTATTAATTTCTCCAATACATTGCAAACTATAATTTTATATAATTTAGAAGCATTTTGTTTAAACTTTGTAAATGTGAGTACCATGCATCCGTATAATAATTATGTTGTTTTGATGTACGTTGACTTGAAAAAGCGTGGCAGTCGAGAGTATGTCATGCTCACTTAACCCATTTAGACCCAAATACAAAATAACGATATTTTTTTGAAAAAATCTTTATTGGCGTAACTATTAAAGGTTAGTAAGACATATTATTAGAAAAAACTAAAAAAATATAATTATCTCCCTTGTATATAAAAAAACACCGTCCTCAAATGGGGCCAATGGGCGCTTATGAGTAGAATTTTTAAAAACATCATTTTCGATGCACAATGTTTTAAAGCATTTTTTACATTACCAACGTGCTTTCATGTGGCATACTATGCAATCTAGTTGGCTCATCAGTTTCTGAGGGAAGTTTCGAACGCAGTCTTGACTCATATTTGGCACCATCGATGAAGGTTTACGGCGTCTTCCATCCGGTCTGTCAGTGGTTATATTCCTCAAATAAAGTCGGGCAACACTTCGGCGAAACTGGAGCTGATCTATTTTATCTTCAGCGGCTAGGACGTGGAGACGCCAAGCATTAGCCAAAGCCAAATCGAGCATGTAGGTAAATAGAACCACCAGCATTTTTTCCCCGTATTGCTGTCTAGTATACTGCGATTGATTGATCAACTTGATCAACTCCACCCTTGCCATTGATATAATTCTGGAACATAAAAGGGATGTCCACATCTACCTTCCTTCCTTCCGCAGAGCTCCATCTTTTTACCTTACCCAAAGGATGAACAGTCATAGTTTGGACCCATGGTGCAAACACTGTTGTCAAACCATCGTACGAATAAAATCTTATTCACCGTATCGAATCGGTAATCAAATTCTGCTCTGTTCTTCTTCATGTTCCGGACCTCAAAAACTTCAACTCGACCTGGAATATCACGTAGAAGAATATTTTGCTGGACATCATCTTCATTGCCTTCTTCTTCATCCGTCAGAACACTCGTGTCGGGAGGGATGGCCACTATATCGTAACTGATATCAGGGTCTACCTCTTCATTCAAAGTATTTTCGATAGCTTCCTCCAACCCTCGATACTCATTTGCAACATCAAACGATCGTTTAGTCATAGTTTACGCCAAAAAAACTTGCAAAAAAATAATAAAGAAAATTTACCCATTAGCCCATTGGACCCATTTGGGGACACCATACTAAATTACTTATGCTCGTTGTCAAATATAAGAAAATACCCAACAAAATGTGATTAGGTACTAGTTAAAACTATGGCCTAATGAAAAATACAGGAAATGTATAATAAAACTCAATGTAAGTATAAAATATTATGACTTACTTATGGTTAAACACCAATTTACCAAATGAAGTAAATGAAATCACTATTTTTGGCCACTTTGTACATAAACTCACAAAACTGCAATTTTTATTAGAAAGCTACACTCGTTGACACTACAAATTCGCCTTCAAAGAAAACATAGCTAAAATAAATTGAAAAATGTGGGTACTTAAGCAAATGTCCCCAAATGAGGACAGCGGGCATAAATGGGTTAAATGTCTCGCTGATGGTGGCGCGTGTGTTGGATCATTCGGTTCCCTACAAAATGGTTGAGCTGGATGGTGCTGATCCACGCGTCAAGTTCGTGAACGGGCGCCGTCGTCGGTTGAGACTGGTCATCTCCTAACTTCCATGGCTTATTTTAAATCTTATATTTAGAATTGTTTTTTTTTACATTGTTCTTACATATAGAAGCAACAAGAATATTGTTCCCAAGTTTTTGTAATACTTAACATGATTAAAAAGAGTATCCATGGAGAACTCCATAGAGATCTACGTTTTGGAATGGGCAACTAGCTTCAACTTTCCAACTGGTCGACTTTTTGACAATTCAAAAGTACCTGTAAATGGTTTAATTGAAATTAAATTAAATTAAATTAAATTTTTTTTTTTTTAAATTAAATTTTATTTCATAAGCCTATAATACAATAAGGAGAGAAAAAGAGGTTTACAAATGCATTTTTAAATAACTATATCCTTATCTATATAGGCTAAGTACATGCACATTATGTGAAACTCCTGACACCCAAACTAGGACATGTCCTGTATCTCAGGTGTCAGCGTTCCTTCCTGGCAGACACATTTGTGAAGCCTAGCTTTCAATTGCGTGCTTCAGGTCAACAATGATGTTAAAGAGCTGACAAATAGAAAAATTTAAAAATTAATAATAATTATAGTAATAATTACAATAATTATTATTTTAAATAAATGCTTTGAGTTTGAGTTTGAGTTTTGAGTTTCACATAAACCTGCATGGGCACATAAGAAACGTCAGAAGCTAGGTGCACTTTGTATTGTGTTTTACTCTGTGTGATTTCAATAGCTTTCAAGTCTTAAATACACTCGAGAGCAATGAATCCGGGTCACTTAAAGAATGTTAAAAATCTCGGAAACTAAAAATGATAGGTTAATGCAATAAATTGTATTTAATAGACAATGTAATACTCCTTAAATGAAAGTAAAAAAAATATGAGTCACCATACATTTTATTAACACAAAATTACATAAAGAAAAAAACTGCTGATCTCTCCTTAAAACAAAAATAGGAAACATGAAATTTTTGAACTTTATTACGATTTTCTTGAATTTTAATACTTCGTATTGCCTCCTCGTGCTTCCATTACTGCGTTTACGCGGTTTTGGCATGCTGTACACCAAGTTCCTTATACGATTTTGGGGAATATTCTCCCATTCCTCTGTGAGAGCAATTTTGAGCTCACGAAGCGTGATTGGGGGAGGGTTTCGTTGTTTTACGCATCTGCCTAGCTCGTCCCAAGCATGCTCGATCGGGTTGATATCCGGGCTGCGCGCTGGCCACTCCATACGAGTAATGTTCATCTCTTGAAGGTAGTCATTCACAATCCTACCTGTATGAGGTCGGGCATTGTCATGCATAAATATAGCATCCTCACCTAAATTGACCATAAATGGACCAACGTGATCATTGAGGATTTCTTCCACATATCTTACGCTAGTTAAAGAGCCGTTTTCTATGATCACCAGCTCTGTGCGACTTTCAGAAGAAATTCCGGCCCACACAAGTACAGACCCACCACCGTAGGCTACTTTTTCTTCGATGCATGCTTGCTTGAATCTTTCCCCTGGTCTTCGATACACTCTGTGTCTTCCATCGTGCTTGTAGAGCATAAATTTTGATTCGTCGGAGAACATAACTTTTGACCAATCTTCAATACTCCAATTTACGTGGCTCTGGGCATATCTTAGTCTTGAAATACGATGCCCACGCTCCAGTTTAGGGCCGTTTGCAGGTCTAAGGGGTTTTAAGTTAGATTCAGCAAGCCGACGTCTTACTGTCCATGCACTTGGGTTACTTCCTCCGAGGCGTCGAAACTGATTTGTGAGTTCAGTTCCTGTGAGAAAGCGATTTCGAAGCATGGTGTTCACCAAGTATCGGTCTTCTCGTGCTGTGGTACACCTGGTTCTGCCCGTTCCTGGTCTGCGTAGGTTAGAACCAGTTTCTTCGTAACGTCGGAGAACTCTTTGTACTGTTGACAGCGACACACCGACAGTCCTGGCTGTATCGCGCTGACTCCGGCCGGTTTCCAGCATTGTAAGTATTCTGGTGCATTCTTCAGGCGTAAGCGACATAATTTCAGCTTGAATAATGAATATAGAGCACTATCAACATGGTTTATGTACCCACATAAATGACAGATTACAAACAAAAGCAAAACCAAATGCTGTAATTTCGTAGTTCCATCTTCGAAAGTGGCCCTTTTTCAAATTAGATTTTTTTATGATATAACTTTACAATAACTATGAAGTTTTAATACCTTCATTTAAGGAGTATTACATTGTCTATTAAATACAATTTATTGCATTAACCTAGCATTTTTAGTTTCCGAGATTTTTAGGATTCTTTAAGTGACCCGGATTCATTGCTCTCGAGTGTATATGAGGTTTTCTGAAAAAATATCATCTTTCAGTTTCATTTATCTAACGATCTAAGTGCACATTGTCTACCAACACCTGCGGGGTATACAAGCGTGAATATGTTATTTCATTGAAATTAAAATACGATATGAAGTACCAAAAGTAAAAACAATAACGATTTTTACTTTTTTTATAAAAATCAAACATTATTTGTTCTACAGTTGTACCATAACATTTTCCCTGAAAAACCCATACTTTTGATGGTCGTTACCATAGCAAAGAATGATCAGTAAGCTAAGACCTTTTAAATGTGATACGTCTCAAGTCTGTTGACTAAGTTTCAATTTTGGGGATGCTAGAGCCCATCGTCCTTTGTTTTGTATATTTTTATCATCTTCTATTATTTTTGATTACAGTACAAACGAGACACTCGTACTAACTGAACCTGCTGGAACTAAACGAAAAGGAAGAATAATACCAAGAAAACGTGACGTCACTTCCGCACGGTACGTATATTCATTTATGTTTTGAGGAGAAAGTACCTACTTATAGAGAAATAATTTACATTTAATTTTTTTTTTCACGCTTTTTATTAGCTTCAATTGTAGATATGTTTGTTTGTATGTAACCGACTCCTTAGAGCGCGATTTTGACCCACTTTAAACGGTCAGATTTAATTGAAACTTTGTAAACTTATCGAGGACCGATGACAATTCGATAATTTAAAAAAAAAATTGAGAAAAATTAAAAAAAAAGGAAAAACATTAAAAAAAAAGGAAAAAAATAATAATAAAAAAAAAATCACGTGAAAGCGTGGGGTGCTTGACATTAATTGATTATAAAAATACCACAAAAAGCACCCCACGCTTTTTAATTTAATTAAATTATTTTCTTCTTTTTTAGTTTCGTTTTTAAAGCGTGTTTTTTAGTTTTTTAAACTATTATTTATTTTCAATTTTTTAGTTCTGCTCACTACAAAAACGTGTTTTTTTTTCTTTATTTTGTTTTCCTTGTTTTTCATTTTTCTCATTTTTTTTTTTTAATGATTGAATTGTCACCGGTCCTCGATAAGTTTACAAAGTTTCAATGAAATCTGACCGTTTAAAGTGGGTCAAAATCGCGCTCTAAGGAGTCGGTTACATACAAACAAACAAACATACAAGTGAAGCTATAATATAAAGCGTGTAAAAAGGGGACATCACTGCCCCGGAGTGGGACATAGTAATGACTAAAAACAAAAACAACTACCCAACCCGTCGGGGGAACAAGGAGTGATGTTATGTATATTTTTAAATTATGTATATTTTTGTGCAGGCAACACTCACAAGGCGAATCCTCGACTGCAGGGGCCTCGAGTAGCGTTCTACCAACAGAAGAACTAGACAAGTAAGTACATAAGTACTGCACAAGCTGCAGTGTCTCACTCCTCACTCTTGAACACAGTAAAGCTAAATGCTACGTAAAGTACCATAAATTTACGCAATAATCAAAAGGGATTTCCTCCTTAAATAATTCCACCTAGCCTTTTCCTAGCTCTGTTGGGGTCGGCTTTCAGTCTAACCATCATGATCAGCTTATATTATTCAGTTGGTAGATGACAGATGTCTTCGAATTTCTGGTTCTAAGACTTGTCAGTTTCCTCACGATGTTCTCTTTCAGCGGGTCGACGGTAGTGGTGATGAAATAATTTACACAAAGTAACGCGCCTGTCTGGATTCGAATCCACGATCTACAACTCGTCGCGGCCGTTACCACTGTGCACTGTTGTCTAACCAGATGCCGTTGACTACCAGTATTTCACATGGAGCGACCCTATCTGACGTCCACAACCCAATTACATGGGTGAATTTACTAAACTGAACATCTTCGTGGTGTAGATGAAAGTTAAAATACAGTTAAATTATTTTTTTAACGGTTTTATTTAGCTTGCCCTGTTTGTTGTTGTTGTTTTTTGTTTGAGTCAAATGTAGTACTTGAAATTTTACCCCCTTCCTGTTGGCAGATTGATCTGATATTTAGTACACACCTTTCGTTTTGATAACAATGCAATTTAATGTAATCAGTATCAACGTAAATAAAAATTAAAAAATAGAACTAAAAGCTAAAAAAAAAATAAGGTAACTAAATAAAATCGTGCGGTGTAACGCAACCTGAGTAAATATGTTTCACGCGCCCCACGATTTTATTTTACCGAATTATTTTATTGAAATAAAAAAAAAAAACAAAAGTCATTTATACAACCTAGGCTGAGAGTCAGCTCTTTTTGAACGTCAAAATTACATAAGACAGTCCCCCCCAAAACGCCCGCTGTAAATAGAACTTACAATCTAAATAAAAGCCTCCAGGCATAAAGGGCATGCCCGCTTACTTATGAAATTCTGCATTATGTAAATATAGCTATAACTTGAAGTAACAAAAGTTAAACTAGGACCTCTGAACTAAAATTATTATAAGCTTAATTCAATTAACATTAACAAAACCATGGTCAGCAAGACGACCAGTCACCACGAGCAGCACCCGTGCATGAGCATAACGCAAGGATCAGCCATTACCCCCCTCGCCATATTTGAGGGAAGGAGGCAACCCGACCCCCGACGCTACCGCAAGCAGTGACTTCTAAGGGAGCATGACGAGCTTGCTGCCGGTTGCACTGGCAAGAATAAATATGAATTGTCGAGGTCGCTAGCTAACTACATATCGCAATACTACTCATTAGAAAAATACATTGTAATGAGTAGATTAAGTCAACAATAAATGGAAATAAGTAATAATAGTATGCCTTTGAACAAAGGGTGGATTTTACTTTAGCTTTAAACGCACTAAAATGCAAATCTAGCAAGGAAGAGGGACGCTTGTTATAGAAGGTTAAATAACCTGACCAACAAATGAGTTATGATTATTAGCTTTTAATAAAAACGGTTTAACTTAAAAAAATATCTTAATAGCTACTTCTTATTGTAGCTACACTCGTGGGGCAATAAATATATTTTAATTAGGATTTTAGTAAATTATATTTAAAAAAAATAACCACTAAATTTGTCATCACGGTGGCTGCTTTTTTGGGAATGCCATTTAGCATTTCGCAAGTTAACCTATGAGGTTGTCGGCTGCTTAACCGGACTTGACTGTGACTTCCTTAATAAATTAAGTCCTCCAGCCCGGGCTTGAAAACATAAAACTAGAGCGACTACACGCTAGGGGCACCGTCACGATGGTATTGGGTATGTACCTCGGCGCAAGGCGTCGTTGGACGGCAGCAAGGGACGGGCTGCATCGGAATGACGCGCTTCTAACTTGTTAATCGAGTGTTTATTACTTTTTATTTTGTGTCGTACATGCGCCTTATGTATATAAAACGTGTAATATAATTAACGCAAGACCTCATACACCCCAATATTAGAGTATTGAGTTAAAAGCGTAATACAATGACCAAAACTTATTTATTTTTAAGCTAACTGGTATTATTAAGAAAATTGAGTTGATATCATAGTTATTGAAAAAATAAATCTGTATAAAAAATTACTTAAATCGATTCAGTAGTCAATTATAAACAAACTACTTTCAGGACTTGCGTTTTCTCTGTTACACCTTCATTTACTTGAGTAGTACTCATTATGTCCTTAAGATTTACATTATTTTGTATTTTTAGTTTTTATCTTTTTTATCCTTTCGATGTTCTCAAAACAGTGGATTCAGGAGGCCTGAAATCGCCACCGATATGATAAAATGGCAACATATCCCAAGTCGGTGTCCTAAATGTCTCTTCGGTGGTCATTTAGCACACTTTCGTCGATGGCTTTGTAAATGCGGAGCCGATTAGAAGAAATCTAAAAAATGTGAGATATATTTCCTATGGTGTCATTGTAAAATATGTTATTCGTCGACTATTAGTCGATACCATACTCTTTTCAAAAGGACGATGCTTGGGGTTTCTCTGGAAGATCGACTCAGAAACGAGGAGATATACATAGCCGAACGAAGGTTGCCGACATAGTGTCGTTTTCATAGTTTTCGAGGGTGTTAAAGCCGATAGTGACGTTAAAATGTAAATCCATGATGGCGGCTTTGTTTTTAACTTAAATCATACGTGAGGGGTTGGATATGGGATCCCGCGACAGCTCTTTGGACCATCTGGCACTATGTATGACCATTTGCGAAAAAAGGACCCTTTCTTGATGGAACCGTCTGCTACAATACTATCATTTTACTTTTTCTTTCAAACAATAGGTTAAGTCCAACCAATCCTAAATTATCACCGCATCGTTGTTATGGGAAAGATATTATTTGTATGCATATTTTTCTCGTCGTTGCATCTTCTGTTGCTCTGCTACACATCCGCAAGATCACCTTTGTACTGCCGACAGTTTTTTTTTAACAGATTGTAGATTTTTACTGAACTTTTGCTTTAGGATGACAAGACGGAGAATGAGTGAAGATGAGAGAAAGAAAAGAAGAAGACTGTGTGAAAGAATGAGAAAACAAAGAATTAAAAGTGATCCTGTCTTACGAGAAGAGCTTTTAAAGAAGGATCGAGATAGATATGCAAGCAAGAAGGCAGCGGGACTTATTATTCCAAGAAGTCAGATGACTCCTCGCATTCGCCGGATTTTACAAAAGAAAAACCGAATTAGTGCTCACGCTTATTACATGTCAAAAAAGCCAAGTTATCTATTGAACGAAACGAACAAAACCTACGTAATTTTGTAACACAGTCAAATTCTAGTGATGTTGTGTAGTTGCCAGAACCACCTCCAAATTTTGATGAAGAAAATAGGACTCTAAATCAACGAGACGAAAGTTCAAGTATATGCATTCCATGCTACAGTAACAGTCCTTCTGTTTTGAATCCATGTCCCGAAGTTCCTCGACGTTGCTTACAATTTGGCTGCCCACAGTCAAATAGACGCACTCTACGATCTAACAGTCGAACTCAACGTATTGGTGCCATAGCGACGCATAGTTCTCATTGCTCATCAACTAGTAGTCCTCATCAAAACCCACCAGGATCACCTCAACCTACGCAGATGTGAGTAGTATACATTCAGCAGAGCAGCATTGCGCCCCAACAGTCCCAACTCAGATTCTGTCATCAATTACATCTGTCGAATTTAAACGAGATTTGTAAGATCCATAATCAGTCTATATTGTGCCCACTGCTGGGACACAGGCCTCATCTCTGTGAGAGGGAGTGGGCCGTAATCCACCACGCGGGCCCAGTGCGGGTTGGTAGATGTCACGTCTTTGAATTGTTGGTTCTAAGACTTGCCGGTTTCCTCACGATGTTCGATGGGTCGACGGCAGTGGTGATGAAATAATGTACAAAAAGGAAAGTGCCTGCTTGGGTTCGAAGTCACGACCTACTGGAAGTCGCGGGAGTTACCACTGGGCCACCACTGGTCACATTTGATTTGCTCTGATTTTTAAGTGAAATTTCGGAAATATCAGAAATCAAAATCTAACCAAATACCTGCACCCTAATTGCGTAACTCACGATTCATCATAATTTGTTTGGTTTTGAAACAGATGGCTAAACCATTGCTTCATATGTTCGAAAAATGTGTGTGCTCAACAACGTAAATAACGCAATGAATATTGTTGAAATGTCAAATCGAAACCGATTATGATTAATCGCGTGTTACACAATTAGGGTGCTGGTCTAAGAAAGAAATTAAAAGAAGTGACTCAGAGAGGATATTTATAAAAAAAGGTTTCAAAAGCTAAGTCAGAGTTTTAAGTCTGCAAAACAAAGATTATTGTCTCTTAACAGTTATATTACTGTATTTAAATTAAGACATTGTTTGCATGCCATTATAAAGGGAGAGGAACCTTGGCTCCTAAAACACAGGCTTTTGGCCTAGTTTAGGAGACGTCAGTTCGCTTTATGTGACTCTATTGTAATAGTATGTAACATTTATAGTGCAAGCATGGCAATTGTAAAATTCCTTTTTAATTTTATATGGGTTAAAGACCTGAAATAAATGTTTTTATTTTTATTTTTTTATTGTATAATATTTCCTTAATTTTTTTGTACATAAGTATGTTCTTTTAAGTGTACAAATAAACATTTTATTACAAAGAACTAGCTGACCCGACAGATATTATCCTGTCTTAACTATGAATATTTAAATATAAAATAGTTGGGGTTTTTGAAGTGAAACTTCTTTACGCACGCTTGACTTGGGGAGTAAGCTGGCGAACGCGTGACGTAAGCGTTACGAAAAGTGCGATCGGGCAAGGCGAACGGAAGTGACTGGGGGATATAAGCAAGAGACAGCAGTGCGCTCGCACATTTTCTTTCTCTCTTCCTCTCATAGCCAAATACGTTCCGTATGTCTAAGAAGCACACTGCAGGCCTATTGTCTGTATCACAGTGTAGGAGCAAGAGAGAGCAGTGCGCGCGCACATTTTCTTTCTCTCTTTCTCTTATAGCTAGTAAATGAAATATGTATATATTTCAGTCAGTAGTTCGTTTGCGAGTTTACTAGCGTTACGCGAACGGTGATTCTTTGGTTATTTTTCGTAATTCTATTTCGTTTTGAACAATTTTATGAATTAATATTTTGTTCAATACATTCAATATTCTACGTTTAAAGTGAATAAAACTGTAAATTCATTTTAGAGTTCATGTTTTGTGAATTTTCGGGTAAATAATAACAAATTATGGAAAGAAGTAGAAAATTAATATATGTATATGTACATACATGTATATATTGTACACCCACATATATATATATGTATATATATACATACAGATGGAGCGAAAGAAGTTTCACTTCAGTCGTGTGGTCATATGCACACTCGTTTTTATTATTTTACTTTTATGATCATTCATGACTAATAATAATTTACTAAATTTACCAAACTAAAATAATGGAATTATAGGTTGAATAAAGCGCCAAAAACTTCTGCAGAACGCGGTCGAGAATTCAGAGCACGAAAAGCGCTGCTTAAACCACAATGTAAGCAACAACAGGAACCAGATGCAATAGTTGGAATTGCTACAGAAGATATTCGAAGTGCTGGTCCATCAGAAAAAAATCAAGTTCCTGAAACCTCTGAAATAACGACAATAGAAAAAAGAGCAAAGTCTGCAGAGGCAACACGGCGATGGAGAGAGAGAAAAAAAGGCGTTAGTGAGTCATCAAAAAAACAGGCGAAAACTGCAGCTCAACGCATGCGAGAATACCGAGAGAAAAAAAAATTGTAAATATTAATTTATATATAAAACTTATGTCATTGAAGGCTCGTAGAATTCCTATTTACATTGTCTTACTTAGAGCAAAGAAAATACTGTTGGAGTAATTACTGATGTATCCAATAATGAAAATAATGAATAAAAATAAAAGATCTATGCAAAAATATTAATTTACCAATGAAAACATGAAATAAATTTAAATATTTGTAGAAAATTAATATATGTATATGTTCATACATGTATATATTGTACACACACGTATATATTTATATACATACAGATGGAGCGAAAGAAGTTTCACTTCAGTTGTGTGGTCATAAGCACACTCTTTTTTTTTTTTTTTGAAGAACGTGTCATTCATAGGTGGATCCTCAGCTGTAGCCAAATTAAGCTCTTTTCTCGAATGAATCTCAAATATGTCGGATGTTTCTTATGATGATCATTTACCCCATCTAACATACATTCATTAAAATAGACTGAAGGACAATTTAAAGTAAAAAAAAAAACATAAAATTAAAAAAAATACACCGAAATGAGAACAAACCTATTGAAATTGCTCCACTGGGTACACGATACCTCTTGGTTAGACTGTTTGTCAGACTTTCGGGCTTCTGACGACCCGTAACGACTTTCAAAGATCCACGAATGACAGCCGGGACTAACGGCTTAAGAACGTTTATTCTGAAAATGGGCAACGTCGCAAATAGCTGTCAAATATTTCACTGTTTTGATTAATTTGGCGATATTACTGTATGGAAATATGAAATATCGCTAACTAGGTACCTAAAATATTGTTTATGAAATACCATAATTAATATCTTAACACCGAATATTTAGATTTAGATGTAAAAAAAGAACTTGGAAACTTTCCAAATGCCTTTTTACACCTAAAACGGTTACAACATCAAATTTAGTGTGATAATTGCAAATCATTATTCATATTTTAGGTCACTAGTTAGCGATATTTCATACTTCCATACAGTAATAGTAACAAATTAACAAAAACAGGTAAATATTTGACAGCTATTTGCGGCGTTGCCAACTTTCAGAATAAACGCTCATAGCGTGCTTTCCGAGGCACGAGGTAATGGTTGGTCGACGAAAACGACCGCGGCAAGCTAAGCTTAACCTTCGATAGACCCGTGAGGCTGTTATTATTTAGCCAGGAACCCTTCGACTCCCATTAAATTGGATATCTTTTGGTTTCAGGAGCAGTCTGATCGGCGACAAAGAAATGAAAGAGGAAGAATTAGAAGAACAAGAAGGAATTAGTTAATTTTAAGATCGTCTAATTTATGAGTTATATGTGATCAAAATTAGACATTTTCGCCATTCGGGGTCAGTAAAATTATCTAGCAAAACTTCACAGAATAGATGTGCTGAGAATCGTTAACAAAAATGTATAAAACAACACACATCATTAGTAGATATGGATAACCCCTTAATTTTTTTTTATTGTTTTATTTTCATTATTCTTTGTTACTCCGACAAAAGAATACAGTCAATGAAACTTTCAACTGACCAACTAACTAACTTTTAATTGATATTGGATGTTCAGTACCTAATTTTTTGTTTCGAAACAAAACTGAAGTGATCACTGTCTTCGTTGCCACCGGCACCCGAATTGCGTAACTCACGATTCATCATAATTTGTTTCGTTTTGAAACAAATGGCTAAACCATTGCTTCATATGTTCGAAAAATGTGTCTGCTCAACAACGTAAATAACGCAATAAATATTGTTGAACTGTCAAAATGAAACCGATTATGACTAATCGCGTGTTACGCAATTAGGGTGCCGGACTATTCTAATTTTGACGGCATTTTATTTTATACGTACTTTATTTTTACTACATTAATTTGCTTTACGTGTTTTCCAAAAACGACTGACTATTATAGTCTTAAGTCAATTTCATTCCTATGGAAATGGATGATACTAACGTTTTCTACTATAAATGATAGTTAAGTTTTAATTTTGCTGTGAATAGGTCAGTCAATATTTTTGTTTTATTTTTGGTTAGGTAATTTCTTTATTTTTGTATTTTTTCCAAAATCAAAAGCCATTAATATTTATTCAAATTAGGCTGAGAATCAGCACTTTTCGAACGTCAAAATTACATGAGACAGTTCCCCAAATCGCCCGCCCTTCAACACTTCCGAGATTCCGAGTGCTTTAGCTGGGAAGAAGAATTGGCGCAACAAGCTCCCCAGCAGCACAGCTGTCTGTTTAGTTAGCTATACTTGATTGTATACAGTAGTAGGTATGCATAGTAATTGACATTACGAGACACAGAACATTAAATTAAATTATTAGCCATATGTCAGGTACCCCTGCCAATGGCGTTCGAGTATTCTGAGCTGTTTCTATTGTAGAATTGCAATTTTCAATTTAAAATATTTGTATACATATTGATTGGTTGTTTCAAATTGAATTAATTGTGATGATTTTTTAAAATAAAAAATGTATGTCGCTTTGTACTTGTTTTATTTTTCTTTCTTCGATGACCATTTAATACACAATCAGCCTAAGACCATATCACTGCTGGGTCACAGGCCTCTCTGTGGGATCATCATTGTTTTAGCCGAAGGACGCGAACGTCCTCTGCTGGACATAGGCCTCCCCCAACCGTCGTCATATGAATCGCTCCTGTGCTGCCATCCAGCGGATTCCATCATCCCTTTGTGGCGGCATCTACAGCACCACATGCGAACTACGCATCACACTGAAGGTGGGTCTACGCTAGAGGAGTCGAGCATGAGCGGAGCACAAGCCGAGCCGCTCTACTCACGTTGTCAAGTGTGGACGTACAACGAGCCTTTAACAATCCCTCTCCTCGAACGTAGTTTTCCGCAGTGTGCTCGCAGCTCGTGGCGGATATGGACGAGTTAGCTATTGCAGCAACCACTGCTGCTGCAGCGATGATTATAGCCGAAGTCAGTAAAAAAAGCTAAAAGACCAAAACGATAGGGATCTACAAAATAATTTATTTACTGATCCAGTCAACAAAATCTAGATTTGTGAAACGTCTGTCACTCAACACGTCCATGAGCGCGATGCAAATCCCTTTGTGCTCGTCAAAAATCCGACATTTAGGCAGAGCTCAGTCGAGCACGAACAAAACGCTCGAAGCGCGCTCGTTCGAGGCTTGTAAGTCTATCCACGCTGCACGAATTTGTGCTCCGCTCGTGCTCGGCCCCTCTAGCGTAGACCCACCTTGACGTCATGCGAAATCCTGCATCTTGCAAGCAGAGTTTACCGCGCGTCTGGTAGGTATGTATACAACGTCCTGACATCATCAATCGTGGGCTGTATCCAGTAGCACACCATACACCGGTCTGGTCGGAACATCCTCCCTTTTCTATGGATCTACCACTGCTGGAAATAGGCGTTGAGACGTCTGCGGTGCTTTTTCAACGAGATATTGGCGATCACGTGTTTTTCACCATTTCAATGGCGCGGCCATGTGATTTTAGTTTTACAGCTACTGAAATATAAACCTAGGATTTTTTTCTATATATTTTTACAAATTCAATCTATTATTTACCTAAATTTCAGGTCTCTGCAAGCTTAGTTTTAAAGATCTCCGTGGCCGCGCGGTTCTCCGCGTTTCAATGGCGCGGCCACGTAACTTTTTAACCATAACTTTGACAAATGTATGGTTTTGGGAATAAAATGTTAATTTTTTTTGCAAAATCATGGCAATTTTTTTTTATTTTTTATATCGCCGTGGCCGCGCCATTGAAACGTACCCAGTTGTGTCAGCTAGAAAATGGTTGTGCCTTGTAAGTACCAGGTTGTCATAACTCGGTAGGAGCACACCTAACATAGTTGTGTCAGATTGCAATCACTTTATAATGCCTACAAAGTTCCAGGTTGTCATAACTTGGAAGGAGATCATCGCAATGTGTGTGCCAATGTTGGGCTGCTGTTGTCAGAGGTATAAAATAACTGTGAGCTGACTGTATTTTTATCTCAGGAAGCGACGCGACTTTTATTTGTGGTTACCAAGTGTACAAACACAACAATATTGTAATTTTATTTTAAGATAGCGTACCTATAAGTAAAAAAGCTACAAAAATAAAGAAAAAACAGTCAAGAGGTGTAATGTGACACCAGCACCCTAACTGCGTAACACACTATCAATCGCAATCTGAAGCATTTTGAGGGTTCTAATAATATAAATATATAATACTAATATTATAAATCTATACTAAATATTATAAAGAGGTAAAGTTTGTGAGGTTGTAGGGGATAAATCTCTGGATCTACTGAACCAATTTGGAAAAAAAATACCAATAGAAAGCTACGTTTTTTGTGAGTGTCGTAGGCTATATACGAGTATTAACCTGAAAAAACGGTCGAACGCCATTACATATGCATAAGGTTCATGTTCAATTGAGAAAATTTGAAGACAGTTTGATGTGCTGGCGTCTGTACCTTTTTGACTAATTGGTATTGCTATGTTAAAATACTACTGCAATATTGTTGTAATTACAATGTGAAATTTATATTAAAAAAAATAGATTTTGATCTCATTGTTAATAGCATTGAATGGTTCAATTTGACCTACATATTTATGTTATAATTACTGGATAAAAAATAATGTAAATAAAAAAATGCGGTTAATGATTTACTTTTATTTTTATACACGATGTGAATATGTGCGTCAAGACTAGTAGCGTCGCACATAACACATACACCCACACGACTTTGCCATTGTCTCAGTCGGTACCAAGAGCTCTTGCGCTTACACACACATTCACAGCGTGTTTCTAGACTTGGTAACCACAAGTGACGATGTATATATAGAATCAAGTCTATCCAACTAAACAGACAGCTGTGCTGCTGGGGAGTTTGTTCCGCTACTTCTTCTTCCCAGCTAAAGCACTAGGAAGTGGTGACGGGTGGGCGTTTTTGGGGGGACTGTCTTATGTATTTTGACGTTCGAAAAGTGCTGATTCTCAGCCTAATTTGAATAAATGACTATTGATTTGATTTGAATTGATTATATCTGGACTTTAAAAGAGACTGTGACCTGTGAGTTTGTTTCGGCCTTTCTTCTCAGAGTAGTCAGATAGGAAACGCCGGCCTCATCTAGTTTAAAAAAATATGATTGCCGTGTAAAAGTGGTGCACGTGCTACGTGTGTATTTTTTTAATCGTCCATACAGGAGTTCACATTGGGTCCTTGAGTCTTGACTGTTCTCGGTAGAAAATGATAAATGAGCGATCGACTTCAGCCATTAAAGATAACAGCACATATTTTTACGATAAAAATACAAAGGGAAAGAAAGGGATAAAAGAATTAGAATTTCCTAATGAAAGAAAGGGACATTACCAAAAGACATCAACGCGCGACCCATCCGTGTGCTCAAGCGTTCGGTGACGATGATGCGAGTTCCTTGGTTTTTGTTTCCCCAAAAAGTGCTCAACGCGCCTAAAGAAGTTTTCACTTCAAAAAAATTATGATTTCATAATTATTCTCGTTTAATAAAAGAACAGATGTAGATTATTGTTGAAAAGAAAAATAAAAGTCTTATCGCGAGATTTTAACCCAGACATATATATAGCTATCGGGACTTGATATGAGAATGTGAATTTTAGAAACGGTATGAACCGACTAAGATCATACGTAATTATGTACTCTGTGTGACGGTATGGTTTTTGTTTCAGTCAACGCTGCATTGTGTGAGTTCTGAGGTGTGCGTTCTGTGTTGATGCATCACTTATGCACAAAGCTGTAGGTACAGCCTGGACCGCGAGTTTATAGCAATATAACCCTTAGTATGCTGGTGCAAGCTAATATAAAGCGTGTAAAAATAGTCAGTTCACAGTTATTTTATACCTCTGGTAACAGCATCCCAACGTAGACACACACATTGCGATGATCTCCTACCGAGTTATTTTATAACCTGGAACTTCGAAGACCTAAAGCGTTTTCTAGCTGACAAAATACTATTTTGGGTGTGATCCTACCTACCGAGTTATGACAACCTGGTACTTAAAAGGCATAGGTAACGGTTAGGTATTCTAGCTAACATACCTATTTAAACATCATCATCAGCCCACAGGAGTCCACTGCTGGACATAGGCCTCTCCAATTTCACGACATTCAGCTCGATTCTCGGCAACTCTCATCCAGTTGCTACCAGTAACCCTGCGAAGTTCGTCACGCCACCTAGCCTGAGGGCGTCCTACCTTACGTTTTCCGATTCGCGGTCTCCACTCAAGAACACGTCTACCCCGCCGGTCATCGGTCCTACGACTAATATGGCCGGCCCATTGCCACTTCAGCTTGCTAATTCTGTGAGCTATGTCTACAACTTTGGTTGTCTGCCGGATCACCTCATTCCGGATTCTATCGGATCACCTCATTCCGGATTCTATCTGTCAGAGATACTCCGAGCATAGCTCGTTCCATAGGCTGAGCGACTTTGAAATGATGGACCAGCCGTACAGTGAGTGTCCACGTTTCGGCTCCGTAGGTCATAACAGGTAGGACACACTGGTTGAAGACTTTAGTCTTCAGGCTCTGCGGAATACGCGACGAAAAGACTCGACGAAGCTTCCCAAATGCTGCCCAACCCAGCTGAATTCTTCTGTTAGCCTCTTTCTCAAAGCTGTTCTTACCAAACTGCAGAGTTTTCCCGAGGTAAACGTATTCTCGAACAACCTTGAGAGCACTGCCATTGACAGCAATCGGTCCCGGAGCAACGTGATCGTTGAACATAACCTGAGTTTTGTCCAAGTTCATCCGGAGACCAATGCATACAGGAGAATCAACTAGGTCGTTCAGCATCTGCTGCAAGTCCTGCAGCGATTCAGCCAGTATGACGATGTCATCTGCAAATCTCAAGTGTGAGATGTACTCGCCGTTGATATTAATACCGCGTCCTTCCCAACTGGGAAGGACGCGGTATTAACTCAGCGTCTTGAACACATCCTCAAATGCGTTGGAGAACAATTTTGTGGAAATATCGTCCCCTTGTCTCAATCCTCGACGCAGGGGGTATGTTCAGTTGGCTGGTCCTGAGTTTGGACGGTCATTGACGCGTTTTCATAGACATCTCAGCATTTGGATGTATCGCCAGTCAACTTGGCATCGCTGCAGAGACTCCAAAACAGACCAGGTCTCGATAGAGTCAAAAGCCTTCTCATAGTCCACGAACGCAAGACACAGCGGCCAATTATACTCTTCGGACTTCTGTATAATTTGCCGCGCTGTGTGGATGTGATCCATGGTGCTGTATCCTCCTCGAAACCCGGCCTGCTTCTTTGGCTGAAACTCGTCGAGTCTCCGCGCTAGACGATTCGTGACGACTCTTGAAAACAGCTTATATACGTGGCTTAGGAGCGAAATGGGTCTGTAATTCTTTAAAAGGGTTTTAGCCCCCTTTTTAAAGAAAAGTACGACCACGCTCCTTCGCGACGCTTCCGGAGTTCTCCCAGAGAACAGGACAGAGTTGAAGAGCTCCTGAAGCTCTTTCAGTACAGGACTTCCTCCCGCTTTCAGGAGCTCGGTGGTAATCCCGTTCTCGCCTGGGGCTTTTCCATTTTTAAGCTGTTTAAGAGCCGCCACGATTTAGTCCTGGCTGACTTCTGGCAGGTCCTCCGTGAAGTGGCGGGTTAAGGTGGGTGTGGAATCCACAGTTTCGGGATCAGGTCGAGATGCATGCGTGCGTACAATTGCCTGTAGAAGTTTTAAACTTCCGAAAGGATCCCCGGCTTCGAAACGACGATATCCCCACTAGATTTGGTCAACTTCGTCAGGTGGCTCCTCCCAAGTGATTGGACGACCACTTTCGACCCCCGATTTTGCTCAATCAGTTCCTCTATAAAGCGTGTATTGGAGTGTCGGAGGTTGCGTCGTACCAATGCCCTAATATTATTGTAGAGTGCCCGTTGTTCTGACGAAGTGACAGGTGGGTTTTCACGTCGTTCCGTCATAAGCTCTAGAGTCTCTTCCGAAAGTTTGGACTTCTTGCCCGTACGCCGCATTTTGCAGAATCGCATACCTTCCTCCCTGAGGATTTCCACCATTTGTTCGAGTGCCTGGTCGACGTCATTTGTGGTTTCCACGGCAGCGAATCAGTTCTCCAGGTCTGACTGAAATGCTTCAGATCCTAGCATAGTTTCGAGCATATTTGGACGGAGCCTAGACTTTATCAAACGAGTTCGTTCGAGCTTGAAATTGATATTCGGAGAGCCTCGAACAAGTCTGTGATCACTGCCGGTATTGAACCTGTTGATCACCGAGACATCTCTGAATATATGCTTCCTACCAGTTATGATGAAGTCTATCTTATTTTTCGTCATAATGTCGGGGCTTCGCCACGTCCACTTCCTTTGGGGCTGTTTCTTAAAGAAGGAATTCATCAAGAAAAGCCTCTCTTTCTCAAGGAAGTTGATGAGCATTTGCCCCCTATGATTTCTGATTCCAAACCCGTAGGATCCTACTACCGATTCGTTGCAATTCTGTACTCCCACTTTAGCGTTAAAGTCCCCCATGAGAACGTTGTAGTGGGCCCTAGTGGTGGAATGCAAGGCCTTGGAAATATCTTCGAACATTTCCTCCAATTCGTCATCCGAGTGTGCAGAGGTCGGTGCGTAAACCTGAACCACCTTGAAGCTATACCACCGAGGCCATCTTTTGGTTAGTTTAATTACGAGGTACGCTACCCTGTTCGAGACACTGGAGACTTCTACAACGTTATCACAAAGGGATTTGTGGACCAGGAACCCGACTCCTCTTTGGGATAGCTGGTCGTCCTCTCGAAAATAAAAAGGTGGCCCGATTTAAGGATTATTGTGTCCTCCCCCTGTCTTCGGACTTCAGTCAACCCAAGAATGTGCCACCTTATTTTTCCGAGCTCTTCTTCTAGCTGCACGGTTTGGCGGCCATTCGTAACTCCATTCTTTGCACCCCCTACCTTGCCGTTACCGTGACCACCGCCTTTATCAGGAATAGCAAGGCGAACGGGAACTGGGGGCCGTGGTTAGATTTGGCGTGCCATTGAAGGGTTTGCCCATAATCGCCACGCTGGGCATGCGGATTGGGATTGCTTTTCGCACTAGTGACGCTGCTGCCCGTCGCTAGTCAGCGCCATTTAGCTACGAAGTATTACGACTGGTTACCGCCATTTGTCGGTTGTCAGAGTCTCGTTTGTTATTCAGCAGGGTGCACCACGAGCAGGTGAGGTTGACTTGGGGCACTGAGCTGGTGAATGTGCCCCCTTACCCCCCCTTATTTAAACATGATTTAGTATTATATTAGTTTTGTTTTTTCTTCTAACTTTTAAACCACACGAAGGCCGACCAACCGCCATAGGATCACGTGAATCAGCCGAATGTGGAAAGCGATCCAGATCCCTGGTTGTAGCAACCTTGGGCGAGGTCTATTTCCAGCAGTGGATGTCATAATTATGACATCGTGGGTAGATCCATAGAAAAGGGAAGCTTTTCCGACCAAGCGGGTGTATGGTGGGCTACCGGCTACTGCCCGACAATTGATGTCAGGACGTTTTATTTATACCTATTAGACGCGCTGTAAACTCTGCTTGCGAGATGCAGGATTTCGCGTGACGTCAGTGTGATGCTTAGTTCGCATGTGGTGTTGTAGATGCCGCCACAAAGGGATGGCGGAATCCGCTGGATGCCAGCACAGGAGCGGTTGATATGACGACGTTTGGGGGAGGCCTATGTCCAGCAGAGGACGTTCGCGTCCTTCGGCTAAAACAATGATGATCCCACAAAGAGGCCTGTGACCCAGCAGTGATATGGTCTTAGGCTGATTGTGTATTAAATGGTCATCGAAGAAAGAAAAATAAAACAAGTACAAAGCGACATACATTTTTTATTTTAAAAAATCATCACAATTAATTCAATTTGAAACAACCAATCAATATGTATACAAATATTTTAAATTGAAAATTGTAATTCTACAATAGAAACAGCTCAGAATACTCGAACGCCATTGGCAGGGCTACCTGACATATGGCTAATAATTTAATTTAATGTTCTGTGTCTCGTAATGTTAATTACTATGCATAACTACTATTGTATACAATCAAGTTTAACCAACTGAACAGTCAGTTGTACTGCTGGGGAGTTTATTGCGCCACTTCTTCTTCCCAGCTAAAGCACTAGGAAGTGGTGAAGGGCAGGCGTTTTGAGGAACTGTCTTATGTAATTTTGATGTTCGAAAAGTGCTGATTCTCAGCCTAATTTGAATAAATTTTAATGGCTTTTGATTTTGAAAAAATAAAGAAATTATCTATCTAACCTAAAATAAAAAAATAATAGTTTAAAAAACTAAAAAACACGCTTTAAAAACCAAACTAAAAAAGGAGAAAATAATTTAATTCAATTAAAAAGCGTGGGGTGCTTTTTGAGGTATTTTTATAATCAATTAATGTCAAGCACCCCACGCTTTTTAATTGTTTTTTTTTTTAATTATTGAATTATCATCGGTCCTCGACAAGTTTACAAAGTTTCAATGAAATCTGACCGTTTAAAGTGGGTCAAAATCGCGCTCAAAGGAGTCGGTTACATACAAACATAGAAACAAACTAACAAACAAACATACAAGTGAAGCTAATATAAAGCGTGTAATAAAACAAAAATATTAACTGACCTATTCACAGCAAAATCATCGTTTGAAGTAGAAAACGTTAGTATCTATCATGCATTTCCATAGGAATGAAATTGACTTAAGACTATAATAGTCGTTTCGGAGAACACGTAAAGCAAATTAATTAAAGTAATAATAAAGTACGTATAAATTAAAAAATAAAATGCCGTCAAAATTTGAATAGTCCGGGTGGCAACGAAGACAGTGATCACTTCAGTTTTGTTTCGAAATTAAAATTGGTACTGAACATCCAATATCAATTAAAAGTTAGTTAGTTGGTCAGTTGGAAGTTACACAGAGTGTATTTCTTTTATCGCTTTAAAAACAAATAATGAAAATAAAATAAAAACATAAATCTCCATACTAATATGATATAATGTGTGTTGTTTTATCAATTCTAGATATCTAAGGATTCCTATTTCATCTGTGAAGTTTTGCTACATAATTTATTTGACCCCGTATGGCAGAAATGTGTAATTTTAATCACATAAAACTTATAAACTAGACGATCTTAATATTAACTAATTCCTTCTTCTTTTATTTCCTCCGCTTTCATTTCCTCGTCTCCGATCAGACTGCTTCTGAAACCAATACAGATCCAATTTAATGAGAATCGAAGGGTTCCTGGCTAAATAATAACAGCCTCACGGGTCGATCGCAGGTTAAGCTTAGCTTGTCGCGGTCGTTTCCATCAACCAACCATTACATACCAAGATCCCTCCGTGCCTCAGAAAGCACGTTAAGCCGTTGGTCCCGGCTGTCATTCGTGGATCTTTGAAAGTCGTTACGGGTCGTCAGAAGCCCGAAAGTCTGATAAACAGTCTAACCAAGAGGTATCGTGTACCCAGTGGAGCGATTTCAACAGGTTTGTTCTCATTTCGTTGTTTAAAAAAAAAAAAAAAATATTTGTTTTGAACTTTAAATTGTCCTTCAGTCTATTTTAATGAATGTATGTTTGATGGGGTAAATGATCATCATAAGAAACATACGACATATTTGAGATTCATTCGATAAAAGTGCTGCCTTTGGCTACAGCTGAGGATCCACCTAAGTACATGAGAATGATACGTTGTTCAAAAAAATAATAGTTTAAAAAACTAAAAAAACACGCTTTAAAAACCAAACGAAAAAAGGAGAAAATAATTTAATTGAATTTTAAAGCGTGTTTTTTAGTTTTTTAAACTATTATTTATTTTCTATTTTTTAGTTCTGCTAACTACAAAAGCGTGATTTTTTCATTTTTTTCCTTTATTTTTTTTTTATTTTTCTCATTTTTTTTTTAAAATTATTGAATTGTCATCGGTCCTCGATAAGTTTACAAAGTTTAAATGAAATCTGACCGTTTAAAGTGGGTCAAAATCGCGCCCTAAGGAGTCGGTTAGCGCAAGGGAGGTCGTACCAGGCGGCGGCCGACTTAGCGGCAGACGGGGTTGCGACAATCGTCGATAGGATCCGGCAACTGGGACTTGAGGTGGCCTTGCACAAGTCCGAGGCCATGTGTTTTCACGGTCCTCGGAATGCGCCACCGGCGGGTTTTATAACGGCAGGAGGGGTTCACACCGGCGTCGAGTCGACTATTAAGTACTTGGGACTCGTCCTCGACAGCCGGTGGAACTTCGCTGAGCATTTCCGAAGTTTGGCTCCCAGACTGGAGCGGGCCGGGGCTGCCTTGAAGCGGCTCCTGCCCAATCTAGGGTGGCCAAAGGCTTCCCGACGGAGGCTCCACACGGGGGTCGTGCGGTCCTTGGCCCTATACGGGGCGCCGGTGTGGGCGCCTACATTGAGGCGCCAACCAGCCCGGAAGCTGAAGGCATCCCATAGGTTCATGGCCATTCGGATGATCCGGGGATACCGCATGATCTCCGGTGAAGCGGCAGGCCTCCTTGCCGGATTACCGCCATGGGATCTGGAGGCAAAGGTCCTCGCGGACATCTGGGAGTGGCGCGAGGAGGCCAAACGCCGGGGCGTTACTCCAGCGGGATCTCATGGCGACTTAGAGAGTGCGATTGTCGCAACCCAGGGCTGGGACGCCACGATAGCGGCGGTAAGTCCCCTCTTTGAGGAGTGGCTTGAGAGGCAGCATGGCGTCCTCACCTTTCGCCTGACGCAGGTCCTCAACGGACACGGTTGTTTCGGGAGGTTCCTGTTTCGCATAAGGTGGGAGGAAACGCCCGGGTGTTTCCATAGCGAAGATCGCCCAGAGGACACGGTGGAGGTTTGCCCGGCTTGGGCGGAGCACGGCCGTGTCCTCGTAGAGGCGATCGGCGGCGGAGATCTCGCGTCAGGCCCTGGTCCAGGCCATGGTACGGAGCGAGAGTGCATGGGTAGCCATCACATCTTTCTGCGAAGCAGTAATGCTCGCGAAGAGGGAGGCGGCGCACGTGAGGGAGAGGCAGTATATGCGCCCTCACGGCCGTAGTCGCCGCGGGAGATGCCCTGGGCGTCGGGAATCCCAGGCTGATTCTCGGCCACTGTAGGCGCGGGTTTGCGGACGGCGAGTAATGGGTAGCTCGCTGTCCGGTAAGGACCAAGCCCGGGTCGACGGCGCGTTGTGTTCCACGCGCGCCTCAAAGAGATGTCAGCATCAACTGGTGAGGTCCGCAAGGGCCCATGCCTGCCAGGGGTGCGGGTTGATCGAAAGAGATACCGTGGCCCCTGGCACACAGGCAACTGAGGGAACACGGGTAGGTTTTCCCACAAAAAAAAACCTCTAATAGGTATATAGATCACTTACTTGTCCACTACATCATCTTGCGGTTCTGTCTTCACTTCTAAAGAAATCGGATCACTTTGACCTTGCTCCCTAAAACAAAAATAAAATTTTCTAGTCAATAAAACTCTTTAATTCATTCGTTCACTGACATACGACGCACAGCTTAAACTGCTAGGTCTAGAAGCATGCAATTTTGTATCTTATTACAAATTATTTGTTTATTATTTCACAGTGACAATAATTATCTGTTAGCTCCACTCCTATTAGTGTTGAATAAAGAAAGTTACGCATAACATATATATAAAATGCAAATTCATAGTTAAGACAGGACAACGTCTGTCGGAGCAGCTAGTTGTTATATTTAAATAAAGAGGTTTTGTGAGTTTGTGAGGTGTGAGGTTGTACGGGGGGTAATCTATGGATCTACAGAACCGATTTTGAAAATTCTTTTACCAATAGAAAGCCACGTTATTTATGAGTGTCATCGGCTAAATATTAACCCGAAAAATGAAAAGACTTTTTCGTGGTAGTCGGATTTGCTAAGTAAGTCGGAGAAAAAACGATCGAACGAAAACGTTTCTTACGAACGCTGCCTTAACGATGAGAGTTATAAGATTGAGTTCTAAGGATAAGGAGAAGTTGTAGAGCTTGATAATGCCTACAAAAATTCAGCGACAGCATATGTCTAACCAATATAATTAAATCACAAAAAGTAGTTTATTGTATTAAAAAATAATTTAAAACGTTATCGTGTCCTCGTGGAGGCGATCGGCGGCGGCGATCTCTCACGTCCGGCCCAGCCATGGTACGGAGCGAGAGTGAATGGATAGCAGCAAAGACTATAAAACCACATGACTGCGCATACAGTGCCCGACGCACGAAAACTATTAGCATTTGGTCGCTTATATATGGGCTACGGTACTAGTAACCATACCCCCGACCGACCCTTGCTCGTTGAAGCGCCAGCCCGCGCCGCAGCTGAGCCAGTAGCTTTAAATTCCCCCTATAATAATAATGATGCCAATTCGATCCAGCCTGTCCCCAATAGCGATAGCTGTCCCCCTATCAGTGACGCCCTGAGCCGAGGTCCGTACCCCACAGGGGGTGCCCTCAGCGTGCAGTCGCTTAGTTTATAAATTTAGTTTGTAAGCCCTGGCTGGAGGCGTTAAGAGTAACTTCTTAATGGCAGCCCCAGGAAAGCCCGGTTGAGCAGTCACGGCCTCTCAAGGCCAACTGCGAGATGCCCAACAAAAAAAAAAAAAAATAGTAACCATTTTAGTTGTGACCAAGTGTTAGACCTGTGTGCACGCTAAATAATTACAAATTGTTTTAAATTTTAATGCAATTATAACGCATCAAAATGCCTTCATGCGCGGTGAAATGGTGTGGAAAACATTCCAAGACATCTAGTTACAAAAAGGATGGCATAACTTTTCATCAGAAAATAAACACTACGAAAATTATTTTTGATTTAATCGGAATATGAGCCACCGCAGGGGTCTATTTAAAATGGTGGTTGGGTGAACGAACAACCGGATTTGTCGCACGCGTTGATGTCTTTTGGAAAAGTCCCTTTCTTTCCTTAAGAAATTCTAATTATTTTATCCCTTTCTTTCCCTTTGTATTTTTATCGTAATAATTTGTGATGTTACCTATGGTTGAAGTCGGTATCGATAGTAATAAAATTAAACGTTATACAATTTTATTCAATTCAGATTCTATACTATCATTAAATACCTATCTACTTTTAACCGACTTTAAAAACAGGAGGAGGTTATCAGTTTTTTCTACTGTGTGTTTGACAACTTTGACATACCTACATGTTTTCATTTTAGATTTCCGAAGATTCCGGAACTAAAAGAAAAGTGGATAGATAAGGTTAATAGGGAAAATTGGTTTCCAACAAAATACAGCGCTGTTTGTTCAAGGCACTTCACCTCCGATTGTTTTGAATATTTAAAACAACGCCGACGTTTATTTAGTTCAGCGATACCTATTTATCATTTTTTTACCAAGAACAATCAGGACCATAAAACTTTAATTCGAAAAACTTATTAACAGGATACATGTTTTTCTTTTTGTAATTGACTGATTTTGATTAAATATGATTAAATGTAATTTTTATTGAGTATTTTTTATACTTAATGTTAAAATCCATTTTTATCGATATCGACTATTTTCCCGTAATCAAGTAGAGCAATCCCTAACCAGGCATACCTACGTAACTTAACCTTGAACTGACCAATTGCAGCCGCGAATTCTTCCTCGTCCCCCGGCCCGCAGTAGTGAATCATGTACTTCAAATAAATCGGCCTATACGCTCTCTAGTGGTTTAATACTCTATGGTTAGCAGTCACCTCCTTCTGCGAAACAGTAATGCTCGCGAAGGGGAGGCGGCGCACGTGAGGGAGAGGCAGTATATGCGCCCTCACGGCCGTAGTCACCGCGGGAGACGCCCTGGGCGTCGGGAATCCCAGGCTGATTCTCGGCCACCGTAGGCGCGGGCTTGCGGACGGCGAGTAATGGGTAGCTCGCTGTCCGGTAAGGACCAAGCCCGGGTCGACGACGCGTTGTGTTCCACGCTCGCCTTAAAGAGATGTCAGCATCAACTAGTGGGGTCCGCGGCCCATGGCACACAGGCAACTGAGGGAACACGGGTGGGTTTTCCCACAAAAACAAACCTCTAATAGGTATATAGATCACTTACTTGTCCACTACATCATCTTGCGGTTCTGTCTTCACTTCTAAAGAAATCGGATCACTTTGACCTTGCTCCCTAAAACAAAAATAAAATTTTCTAGTCAATAAAACTCTTTAATTCATTCGTTCACTGACATACGACGCACAGCTTAAACTGCTAGGTCTAGAAGCATGCAATTTTGTATCAGAGTTATTGTGTAACACATTACCGGTAGGAATGGATTTAATTTTGACCATTCAAAAACATTAATTGCGTTATTTACATTGTTGAGCAGACAATTTTTTCGAAGATATTCATATCCTATAGAATGATTCTGATTGAGAGTGTATTCCTCACGATGTTTTCATTCAAACATCATCACAAAGGATATTGCTAATCCATTGCTTCCTGTGTTCGAAAAAATTGTCTGCACAACAATGTAAATAACGCAATGAATGTTGCTGAACTGTAGAAATGAAAGCCATTCCTACTGTTAATGTGTTACGCAATAACTTCTGGGATGTCCCGCGACACCTTTCGACTGTTTTAAGCCCGTAAGTAATGAACTAATTTATAACTTACATGTTGACTTCGACTTCGCTGACTTCTGCCCTCACAGTTGTTACTGGGAAGTAAATTTCTGGTTCATCACTAAAAAAAGAAACGTTATGAGAATGCGTATTGATCAGAGATCGGATAATCGGATGCATATTCACCTAAAGTTGACAACTTGGCTGGTATGGAACGCGCTTTTCTATCAATGAAATTTTAATGTAAAAAAGAATAAAATTGAATATTATAAACTTTATTTCCAAATTTACAATTTATACAAAGGCAATAGGTTAGTACTATGACAATATCTTAATCTTATCTTATCTTAATAATATATATAAATTACGCGTCACGTTGTTTGTCCGCGATGGACTCCTAAACTACTTAACCGATTTTAATCAAATTTGCACACCGCGTGCAGTTTGATCTAACTTGAAAGATAGAATAGCTTACATCTCAATTTATAGTCGCAATATTATTTTATTACAAATTATTTGTTTATTATTTCACAGTGACAATTATCTGTTAGCTCCACTCCTATTAGTGTTGAATGAAGAAAGTTGCGCATAACATATATATAAAATGCGAATTCATAGTTAAGACAGGACAACGTCTGTCGGAGCAACTAGTTGTTATATATAAATAAAGAAGTTTTGTGAGCTTGTGAGGTGTGAGGTTGTACGGGGGGTAATCTATGGATCTACAGAACCGATTTTGAAAATTCTTTTACCAATAGAAAGCCACGTTATTTGTGAGTGTCATCGGCTATTTATTAACCCGAAAAATGAAAAGACTTTTTCGTGGTAGTCGGATTTGCAAAGTAAGTCGGAGAAAAAACGGTCGAACGAAAACGTCTCTTACGAACGCTGCCTTAACGATGAGAGATATAAGATTGAGTTCTAAGGAGAAGTTGTAGAGCTTGATAATGCCTACAAAAAAGTCAGCAATAGTATATGTCTAACCAATATATTTAAGTCACAAAAAGTAGTTTTTTGTATTAAAAAATAATTTAAAACGTTAGGTCATGTTTATTGGTCATATTATCAACAATTAAGAATTCTTATCAAAATAAGTAAATTTAGCGTCTCAAGTGTTTAAAACAAAAGACTTTTCCCTTTTACTGCATATAATTTGGACGAATGGTTAAAGAGATAATACGACATAGGTATGGAACCGCGACCGTGTCTGAGTAATATAAAAATGTTTACCGCCCAACCCACTTACGGGTCAGCTAGTGCTTTATAAAACAGATGAAACTCACTCTTGAGGGTTGCTAGATAGCTCGTTATTGCCGGCATTGTCATCTGAACTATCGTCTTCGCTCGAACTGAAACTAACAATACTTAAATTTTACAATTGTTTTAATCAATAGAAAAAGAAAAATAATAGTTTAAAAAACTAAAAAACACGCTTTAAAAACCAAACTAAAAAAATATTTTCTCCTTTTTTAGTTTGGTTTTAAAGCGTGTTTTTTAGTTTTATAAACTATTATTTATTTTCTATTTTTTAGTTCTGCTAACTACAAAAACGGGACTTTTTTTTCCTTTTTTAAATATTTTTATTTTTTTTCGTATCCCTGACAGCAAACCCTTTCATTTAATACCCATATCATGGGGGTGGATTTCAAACAGCCAGTCCGCCATCTTGGGAAGGCCGCCATATTGGATTTGTAATGACGTTTCTTAGCTAGTCATGTATTGTCATCAGAACTCAGAGCATGTGCAAAATTTCATCCTAATCGAAGACCGGGAAGTGGGTCAAATAAAGATTCCAAGATTTTCTTACATACATAGTTAGTTACAGTGAAGCTAATATAAAGCGTGTAAAAAGAGTATGCTTAGTTCTATGCAATATCTTCTCGTCCCACATACCGCAGTGTCTCAAAACGAAAGTCTTTGACCAGTGCGTGTTGCCAGTGATGCCCTATGGCACTGCAACGTGGTCGCTTACAATGGACTTTATTAGAAGGCTACAAGTCACCCAAAGGGCAATGGAGCTATCCTTGTAGTTTCCCTACGTAATCGAATTAGGAATGAAGAGATCCGCAGGAGTTCCAAGGTAACCGACATAGCCCGAAGAACTGCCAAACTTGGCAATCTTGGAAACTGGCAGTGGACAGCTTTCGGCTGAAGTGATGATGATGATGCTTAGATGGTTTGGTCATATTCACAGGATGAATGAAAGGCAACTAAAAAAAGGTATTTACAAGACAGACGTGAGTATGAAAGCCGGGAGGTGACGCCCTAGGAGATATAGTGACCTTATCGGTGATGTTCTTGTTAAAAACCAGTAATCCAGTGTAAACACATACCTATTAGTGTCTCTGCATCTCTTGCGAGCTCTGCGTCGTTCCTCAGGCGGTTCCTGTAGCTTTTCCGCATTCCGTTCCTCTTCCTCCTGCAGTATTTGAAATACCGTCGACTCAGTTACTCCGGTGGCCAGCGCAGTCCGTTGGCGGAACTTGGACAGGGGAGTCAGGTCCAAGTTTCCATAAATTATCTTCAACTCTTCATACTCTTGCTCAAAGTAATGGTACACTTTTGCGACGAGTAGTTTTGTTTGATCCTGAGGAATTGCAGGTCATGGTTAAATCGTGAAGAAATATCAATGGAGACGGCTATATGAGTAGGGGAAGCTCAAAGAAACAGTGAAAGGATCTTGAGATTGATGTAACCAATATTTTGATTTTAAATAGTGTCCGTGGCGTTTCTGGTTCTCCATAGAACTTACAACGCTTTGTAATAGTGTGGCTATCTTAATTTTCCTGTCTGACTGACCGACCCCTTGACAATCCAAAAGTGCCCGTAATTGGTTTATTTGAAATAAATGCTTTGAGTTCCGAGTTGGTTACAAATGATATGGCTAAAAGGGAGTAAACTCTAAGATGTCGTTTTTTTATCAAAATCCAAAGACATTTAATCAAATTAGGCTGAGAATCACCACTTATCGAACGTCAAAATTACATAAGACAGTCCCTCAAAGCGCCCACCCTTCACCACTTCCTAGTGCTTTAGCTGTGAAGAAGAAGTGATGCAACACACCCCCTTAGCAGCACAGCTGTCTGTTTAGTTAGATATACTTGATTCTATTCATAGGTAGGCAAAGTTATGGACATTACGAGACACAGAGCATTAATTAAATAATTTGTCAAATGTCAGCTAGCCATGTCAATAAAACAACAAATAAAATAAAAACTTAACCCAAGCACAAACAATATTATTAAATAGGGGTTAAAGTATGAAATTGCCGTTGTATTGTAATAGACACTTCGAATTGACATAAAATCTTCATGGATTGAGATTTTCGTGTGAAACTTTTTTCACGTGATACCTATGAGGTTCTTCTTTTAAAAAATGTGCAACATTCGATTTTCGACTTTCTATTGTTTTTTTTTATCCAGCTTAGACGTAAAGATGGATACTTCGAAAATCCGAGTTATCTTGGAATACGAGTTCAGACGCGGAACTAACGCGGCAGAAACAGCTCGCAATATCAACGTTGCGTTTGGAGAGGGGACTGCTAATGAACGCTTTTGGTTTAAACGCTTTCGTAATGGAAACTTCGACATGAAGAACGGACCACGTGGTAGACCCCCCCCCCCCCACACAGGTAGGAAAATAACGCTGAATTGAAGGAGATGGTAGAAGCCAATCCGAGTCAAACCACTCAGGAAATAGCAGCACGGTTTAACGTTACCCTACCTACAATATACATCAATAAGATGATTTGACTGATCTGCAGAAAGAAATGCATTTTGAAACTTGTGTTGCCTTGTTGAATCGGTACAGAAATGAAGGAATATTGGATCGAATTATGACATGTGACGAAAAGTGGATTGTTTACGATAACCGTAAGCGAAAAATGCAATGGCTGACCCTAGGTCAAACGCTGCAACAGTGCCCTAAAGCAAAGCTTACCAATAAAAAGGTAATGATAACTGTTTAGTGGTCTCTTCATGGTGTTATTCACTAAAGCATTCTTAGGTCTGGTCACGCAATAACAGCAGATATTTCCTGTGCTGAACTTCGAAAAATGATGGTGAAACTGGCAGTGAAACAGCCCCGACTCGTGAATCAATCTTCACCATTATTGCTCCATGATAACGCAAGACCTCACACTGCAGGAGAAACCGTTGTAACTCTACAGGAGGTGCAGTTAGAAACTATACGTCATCCTCCGTACTCGCCAGACCTTGCTCTAACGGACTACCATTTGCTTTGTGATTTGGACAATTTTCTACGTGATAAAAATTTCTTCCCAGGAGGCAGTACACAATGCTTTCACACAGTTTGTCGATCTAGATCCTCAGAGTTCTATCGTAAAGACATAAATTAACTTCCGTTTATTAGATGGCAGCAATGTATAGATAATGAGGGTGAATATCTAATTAAATAAATATGTTATATCTTAGAAAAAAACGAGTTTTAATTTTTCAGTACAAATCGGCAATTTCATTCTTTAACCCCTAATATTTAAAAATTAAAACAAAGCATAATACCAAAATGGTATAAAGGGCGTGATAGCTTACATATGCAATGCTGGATTATGTTCACATAGCTGTTACGAGTATGACCCGAGTTACAACTCGAGGCCACAAATGATAACCTAGGACTATCGACGTAAAATAATTAAACAGGTACCTAGGTAATAGGGTATTACACTCATGTTTGAAAAGTGTCTTAATTCGATTCTAGAGTGCTAATAAACAACTAAAAAAAACACAACATTTTTATTTAATCGATTAGTGCCCTAAAAATGCACTAAAATTTTACATTTTCAAATTTCGCGCGTAATTTGACAAAAACGCTGGACGCAGTAGACGCCATATTGCTCTGTGGGTATGACGTCAGTTTGCTAAAAACAAATGCGCTGATATTTTGTATGACAATTGTTTACAATGAAAAAAAAAATAGTTATTTTACTACTTATCGTTAGTTTGCTGTTCCTGAATGCAAAATATTATTTAAATAAAAATTACTTTGGTTACGAAAATAATAAAAGTACAAAGTTGCTCAGTTGACATGCCGTATGACGAAATAACATGGCGACTACTATTTCATGGTGTTCAAACACAGATTAAAAAAACTGAAATCTTTAAATTGTATTTTAAAATTTATTTTGTTGTTTCATGAACTAAAACTAACATTTTCCGACTGCATTTTGCCTATGCTATCGCAATAATATATTTTTAGATTTTTTCTCGTATTGAGTAAAATACCCTATTATTAATAACAAAATCATGGTCAGCAAGACGACCAGCAGTTATAGTGTATTTACCTCCGCCAAGAATTCAAGGAATAAGTGTTTTTCTTTTAACAATCATTGTGTTATTCATGTAGTGCGGAAAGTTTTGAATATGAATGTCGATGGCTATAAGAGTAGGGGGAGACCAAAGAAACGATGGATGGACTGTGTGAATGATGATATGGATAGAAAAGAGGTGACAACCGAGATGAGGACTAATGGAGAAGTGTGGGGAACAAAGATATATTGCGTCGGCCACAAATACATTGGGAGAAGAGATGGAGAATGAATTAATCACGGAGTTACTGTAGATTTCCGAACTACGGTAATCTGTAAGATTTTGTAATAAATATAAAACTGATAGTCGTGATCGTAAAACTACATTTTTTTTTAGATACTGTGGTTTGTAACGAGTTTAAAACATCGTTACATTGCTTCACAGCAGTTAGTCGATTTCGGAACGTTGTTTTTGCTGTGTTCGGTGGCTGTCAATTTGACGGCTGGCACTTTTCTTACAGCAAACGTCACCACTGCTGTAACTAAACGAAAAATAGGTACTCACATCTTGTATTCTTTCCGCAGTGTGCGTTATCTCCGTTTTATATTCCGGACAAAACACTTTAATTTTCTTCTCTTTTAGGGGCTCGTCTTCCTGTGAAAACAAGAAATTTTAATCTTTGTCATTAAGAAACTGGTTTCATAGTTTTTTACACTACAAAAAAAAATTACAAATACACATTAGGGCAGCAGTTTATAAAAAATAGTTTACTAATAAATTTCTGTTATTTTAAATTTAATATAGGTACTTTATTCGTTTATCCCAAAAACTACGTAAACGACAATGCCAGAAACTCTATACAAGATGTAACAGAATGGACGCAAGACCTGAAAGTAGTTTGTTCCTAATTGACTACTGAATCGATTTCAGTAATTTTTTATATTAGTATTTTTTTTAATTATGTTTTGCCATACCTACAACTGATTGAGCCAAAGAAAATTCAATCTTATTTCAGAATAAATAAGACTCAATTTTAAATGCATAAAATAATGCTTGGGTCGACACGTTTTTCTTAATAATATCAGTTAGCATACAAAAAAAATTACTTTGGTCATCGTATTATGCTTTTAACTCAATACCCGAATTGGGGTGTATGAGGTCTTGCGTTAATTATGTTACTCGTTGTATATATCTTTGACCCATAAATACAAGTTGTTTAATAAAATAACACGTCACGCACGAGCCTCTACTGCGTGTAAGGTTTCCAGGATAATAAAAAAAATTACCAATCATCTTTCATTTAAAAAGATTTTTTTTTCTCAGACAAATGTAGTGAAGAGTTAGTTGTACATACATTGATACAATTAATGTGAATCTCTGGTGTCGGTTTTGCAATTTTTTTAACCAACCGACGTCCTTTTTCGGTGAAATAAACATCTTCTGGTTTGAAATGCGATGAACAGACAACACATAATTTTGATGGAACCCAATTGTTCTCTTGTCTGCTTTCGCGTATGATAGAGATACAATCATTGTGTAGAACTGGATCAGATGGAAACCTGCATAAATATAAATATTTTGTGGATTTATAGCAACCATTTACTTAGTAAGGCTGTGAAGGGTCGTAATTATGTTTTAGGCAGCTATATTGGTTTTTCTACATTATGGTGACGTCATATTACCCATGATGGCGAATCGCCTGATGTACATAATTAGTAGGTATGAGAGGCAATCCATGGGCAATCCATTAAGTAGTTTTAGTTACGATGACACATGCAAACGGACACACATACTTAATGATAAATGATAAAAATGATAAATGTTTTTATTTCTGTAAGTAGGTTTTTACAAACACTTTTACACGTCAATCATATTTTTTTAAACTAGATGAGGCCGGCGTTTCCTATCTGACTACTCTGAGAAGAAAGGCCGAAACAAAACTCAGAGGTCGCAGTCTCTTTTAAAGTCCAGATATAATCTTGGTCAGATAATGTGAAGACCATGTGGATTGGTGTCTGAAATGGCCTTGTGAGGAAAGAACCACACAGATTGAGTGGACCTGTCCAATCAGTGCACGCATGACATGTATCAGTAATCATACAGCTCAACTCAGAACTTGAGGAGCTCAAAGATTTGACGAACAATACCAAAGAAAGGACATTTGGGTAGGCCGCATAAATTACTCAAACTGCCAGATTAACATTAAAACTAACTGAGAATGAGATGAACATGAAACACAAAACAACAAAAAAAAAAAAACACGATCCACACAGTCCTCACATTCACAATAATAATAATATTATACTTCTTAAAGTAAATAGGTATTCATGTCAAAGTGTATTCACATACATACTTATTTACATGCATACAAACATACCAAACAAAAAACGCGAAATATAAAACACTTAATATCGGAATAAATATTTTTGTAAATAGTTATTCCTGCATCCTATCCTTATTTTCTAACTTTGGGGGTAATTATTTCAATATAAACTGGCATCACTGACAGATGTTTGACAAGGTAATTGTGTTTCAAGATGTCACTAACTGTGTTTGTGTAGAACATTCTTTTGTTTTTGTCTCATTACTGGAGTTGGATGTGGTTGGCTGAGTCGAGAGTAATTTTGTAGGCAAAGCATTAGGTTGTAACTGTGGTTTATATTTAATCACAGATGGGTCAAAATGTAGCGAACACACGAAATGCGATTTTCTTTTCGTTTCTGGTCTTGCTAAGTCCGGTCTGGCAATTAATTCTATCCAAGTTTTGCAACTGAAAAGAAAAAAGAAAGAAAATATAAGTAAGTACATAGTTGAATTTATTTAAGAGTAGGTATTAGGTATTTATCAGTCGACTAAATTGTTAAATATTAACTATAAAAATTACGACAGGTACTTATGAAAGACCGAGGAATATTTTTATGCTAAGGAACTATTTAGTATACTGTGACCACACCCCGAAACTGCAATAGGGTATGACAGTCATTTTTGAAAAGTGTCTTATTTAGATTCTAGAGTGCTAATAAACCACTAAAAAAAACACAGTATTTTTATTTAATCGATTAGTGCCATAAAAATGCATTTAAATTTTACATTTTCAAATTTCGCGCGTAATTTGACAAAAACGCTGGACGCAGTAGACGCCATATTGCTCTGTGAGTATGACGTCAGTTTGCTAAAAACAAATGCGCTGATATTTTGTATGACAATTGTTTATAATTAAAAAAATGAGTTATTTTACTACTTAGCGTAGGTTTGCTGTTCCTGAACGCAAAATATTATTTAAATAAAAATTACTTTGGTTACGAAAATAATTAAAGTACAAAGTTGCTCAGTTGACATGCCGAATGAGGAAATAACATGGCGACAACTATTTCATGGTGTTCAAACACAGATTAAAAAACTGAAATCTTTAAATTGTATTTTGTTGTTTTATGAACTAAAACTAACATTTTCCGACTGCATTTTGCCTAAGCTATCTCAATAATATATTTTTAGATTTTTTCTCGTATAGAGTACAATACCCTATTGTAAGACAAGTAAGACACACATCGTACGCAACGTGTAGTAGGTACCAAACTATTTAATAATCAGTGACGTAACCACTCCGTATGACCACGAATACGAATGAAATACGTAATGGAGGAAACTGATAACACGATTAATTGATTTGTTCGTTCATTTACACAATAATTAATTAGCGTAATAGGCAACTACTATGCTTCTACACTGAACAAACCTGCACTGGCGCCAAATTGTGACGTCATGCACGTTTTTATAATACTTGTACGCTTATAAATAAACAATAATCATAATAGGTATGAAAATAACATTAACAAGATAATAACGATGATAAATATTATTGAAAATTAATTTGCACTGTTGACAAACGGAAGTCATTAACCTTTGTATTCTTATCTCAGACACAGTAGAAACACAGATTACGTAATAACGTACCTACCAATAAAATACAAAACACGAAACATGCAAGTTAAAACAATTTACTTATTTAAAAACTATACCTAGTAAAACAAATTAGATAAGTAGCTACTCACATTTCTGTATCAACAGGTAAGCTGAAAAAAGATAAGTTTTTATCTCTTCTCTTGCTGGATCTACATCCATCGACTGCACATAATACACCAGAAACAGCCATATCGTATGAATTGGAAACAAAGTACGTCAGGTCGACCGAAATATATGCGTACCTACGTACGCGCCTCGCGGCTGTCGGCAACCCACTGAGAAATGGGCCGCGTGCGGCCCCGCAGCCGGTAGGTAATTAGCGCGCGTAAAGGTACTCTTACACGGGCAATTTTTGGAGCAATTATTGTTCGACAACACTATTGGATCAATCTGGATCAAATAAGTGGAGCAATCTGGAGCAACATCAATAAACGGATATGTTTCGGGAATATTGCTTCGGATTGCTCCATATAAGTATTTCATGAGTTGCCGAATATCCAATCGGTTTGGTATTGTTTCTGTCTATCTCGTTTGTACGTATAACTACGTCTCGTTTTTGCTAGAGGAAGGTGGGGTGTATATTGCCTAGTTTTTTTTCAATTGCTCCATATTGCATGATATTGTGTGGCCGTATCTCTGGCAACAGGTTGCTACATGTTGCCATTGCCTTAAATTGCTGGATGTAGTCGTGACGTCATAGCTGACGAGAATTGACCAGGATGGAGAAATCTTAGTTGCTCGTGTAAGCGTACCTTAATCACATAAGAGTGATTTATCTGTTAATCCGAACTAACAAAATAACCAACAAACCCCTAAAAGACAATGTATTTTTACGCCGGAAACGGCAGAATAATAATATGTAACAAACGGGACCCTATTGATACTTCTCCGCGCGCCGTCCGTCTGTCTGTCAGCGCCTCAGCGGGCTATATCCCATGATCCGTATTAGGCAGACAGTTGAAATTGTCACAGAATGTGTATTTCTGTTGCCGCTATAACAACAATAAATAAAAACAAAAGTTAGAAATTAATGGGGTCTCCAACTCCATACACGAAAGGACGTTTTTCGACGTTTTTTTCCTTGTGGTATAGAAACCTTCGTGTTCGAGTCAGACTCGTACTCGCCCGATTTTTAAACATGGAAACAACTCTGTACTGTGACAAAATTCAGACAAATGAAACTATTATTTTTTATTGCAATAAAGCCGGCTGTATCGTGCGGCGGGCATGTCGCGTAGAATCTTGACACATTATCGACCGCGCAACCTTGAGAGTGCGCGGAGGTCGTTGCCTCCGACAAGCCCCCGATACCACAGATTAATAATACTTACCAGATGCTTCACTCAGTACAAAATTTCCAATATCTACTGCTGCCTCCGTCGCGTAAGCTACCGCTGCATGCTAAAATGTGCCTAAAAATAATTTTGAATCGACGAAAAATAGTAATAGTTTATCACTTACCTTTCGTCATTGACAGGTAAATGGAAAAATGATAAGTGTTTATCCCTTCTTTTGCTTGACTTGCACCCATCTACAGCACATATGTTACCAGACGGCATCGTAGGTACCTACGCGTACGAACGAATAAACGATTAAAATTAAACAACGTGCTTGCGCTCCGCTTGCGAACACCGCACTGAATATAGACCGCAAACGGTCCGCGACCGCTCGGCCGGCCGGTAGGTAATTATAGCGCGCAAGTACATGGAGTGACGGAGGCCGCCGATACTTCATTCATACGTAATAAAATCGCGGCGGGATATTTTTGCGCACTGGAGTTTGAACTCTCGGTGTTAACCAGAGCATTGAGAATCCACCAGAGTGGAGCGCGACTGAGTCTCAGCGCGTCGAAACAAGTGCGCGCACACTATCAGTTACAATTTGAATAATTTTGAACGATTTTGCTAATCCATTGCTTCATACGTTAGAATAAGTCTGCTCAACCACATAAAACGCAATGAATGTTGTTGAACTGTCAAAATTAAAGCCATTTCCTACTGCTGTCATGTGTTACGCAAACATACAACTTTATCTTGTTTTCGTTTAACTTGTGATCGCCACGACAAACTCTTACACAAAATGGCGGTTTGTTTATTTATTTGTTCTTCAGAAAGCTTACAGTCTAATATAGGTATATAGGTGAATAATGTGTTGACTCTATAATACATTACTTAGTTATTATGAAATGATGTATTCTGACATTGCATATTTATTGATTTGAATTTATGACATTGTTTATGGTATTATTTTGAGTGAAATTGTATAAAGTATTAATTTGAATTTATGAGATGGTGTAATTTTAATGACATAATTTTAATAATAATTTTGCATGCCTGAATTGGTGCAACATAGTGGACTGCATTCACTTGACATCTAGAAATGTATGATTTTGTACTGTGTTGAGCAATAAACATTTGAATTTGAATTTGATAATTATGCGGACGGACATCATTACCGACACACACGCGGGCGAAGCCGCGAGCAAAACATCGTTTTAGGATAAATGAAAAGAAATTGGTTTATACATTATATAAACGTACTAACAAATACCTCCTTTGTCATCGCGGAGTTTTTCTAGGCCATATACGTCACTTTAACTTAAACAGAAAGTTATTTTTAACCCGATTAAAAGGATAATTAAGTACTTAATACCTATCTATTTGTATTTCAGACGATCCGAATGGCTTCGGCTGATGTGTCGAGATGATTTAAAAAACAAACCCAAAATAAGCTACCGGAATGTTAATACTATACAGATTTAACGAATCGCAAGGTTTTAAAAAAGAATGCTCTCCAAGAATGCTCTGCATCATAAAATTTGCTTGACTTAAAAAAGTTTAGCGTACAGTTCGAGATCGTTCTCGGAAGAAAGACAATGGAAGTCAGACGGAAAATATTGTGAGTAATAATAATTGTCATGCTCAAGTTTACAAGGAATCTCTAGCAGCGAGAATTGCGTAACAGAATAACTGACAGTAGGATTGGTTTTCATTTTGACAGTGACAGTTCAACAACATCCATTGCGTTAATTGCGTTGTTGCTCAAACAATTTGTTTGGGACAGACACACACGTTAAACTTATAACACCCTTCTTTTTTCGTCGGAGGTAATAAACAAAACGCAGATGGAGGCCGAGAATTTGGAATTTGTATTTGTTTCAAAAACGAATACAATCTCGTTTCGAGTGCGCGAGCGCTCGAGCCGCATCGTCAGTACGACACAAACAATTTCAATATTTGTGAAAATATGCCGCCTTGTGTTTAAAAAAACTGCAAAAACAATTCCCAAAACTAAAGAAAGCAGATGGAGTATCTTTTCATAGTTAAATATTGTTATTTTTTGTGTCTATTTGGATAATATTTTAGGTGATTATTGTTAGTGACATCTTGAAACACAAAACCTTGACAAACATCAGTCAGTGTTGCCAGTTTATATTGAAATAATTACCACCAAAGTTGGGAAATAAGGATAGGATGCAGGAATAGGGTAAACATACCGGTTAACCGGCCACTACCCCTTTTCGGCCACTTCGCACGTTATTTGTCCTTATAGACTGTGTTATAGACCACCCCTTTCAAATTTCGTGCCATTCGATCTGGACGAACTTCACGGTTCGTAATCCAACGGCATGACATCCAAATTTGCGAACTGACCCCTCAGTCGCCATTTCAAAATTTGGTGTGTGGACGCGTGTCAAATTTAGCGAAAAAAATAGCAGGTGGATTGATTTTCAAAGGTAAGTTTTTAAATGTTGCTGTTGGTTTATTTTTCATTAATTTGGTTTGTGTATATTTAGCATGTTTAAATTCAATATTCAAGTGCTCAAACTAATCAAACTTTACGTAATTCGTGAAATTTTTGGTGGTCGGACAATACGTTAACGATTTATTTCAAAATCTACTTTCCGACCGGGTGGTCGCATAACCGGTTTATTCAGGTTATTTCACTTTGCCTTTATTGGAGAAACCTTAAATTCACCAACATAGATTCCATTATATTTGTGAACAGCTAGAATTTTGTAAATTTACAACTAGATTCCGGCCGCCAGTATTCCTCATATTTTCAAAGATATGACCTTAAAAAATACCGAACTCTTAGCGGCCGATAACTGGTAAAAATAAAACCTGTCTCCGGCCGTTTGAAATAAAGAGTGGCCGAAAATTGGTAAAAATTACACCTGATTCCGGCCTTTCGAAAAAAGAACGGCCGATAATTAGTAAAAAGTAAATCTGTTTTCGACATAGGAAATTAAAGGCGGCCGAAAACTGGTAAAAATGTAACCTATTTCTGGCCGTAATATTTGTTTGTAGTGACTTTGTTTGCTACCCCTTTATACTGAAACGGCTACATGGGTTAGAATGAAATTTGGCATAGCCTTACTCTGAATTAATACATAGGCTAGATTTCACCGCGGGGGCGAAGAAGCTTATTAAGTTATATGTGATAATGGATAAATTTAGGTTGATGTGCTTGGTGTTGGAATTTTTTCAGATGGCACCTGTCAGTAAAGGAAAGAAAAAAAAAATGAAGAGCCTTCCCGAAGGTTTGCTTATAGTGAAGAAGCACTGATAAGCGCTCTTTTAGATATACGCGGCAATATTCACGGCATCAGAGAAGCATGCCGGCAGTACGGAATTCCAAGATCCACTATACAGGACAGGCTTTCTGGTTGTGTTGCTGATCAAAGGAGAATAGTTGATCCAGACACTATATTTGGTTTTGATGGAGAAAAAAATAGTTGATTGGATAATTGAGTTGGCGAAAGCCGGAATTGCAATCAACAAATATGACCTTCTAGATACAGTGGCTGAGCTTGCAAAAGAACTGGACATAGACCATCGCTTTCCAGGAGGTAAGCCTGGTATACGATGGTATCTCAGTTTTCTCATACGCCATCCAAACATAAGCATCTGAGAGCCAGAAGCTATTAATAAGGCGAGAGAAGCCATCAAGGAAAGTTCAATTCGCAAATGGTTTGCAGACTTACATACTTTCTTGGTTGAACGAAATGCATTACTTAAATATTTTAGATGATCCAAGTCGTATTCTAAACGCTGATGAGACTGGTGTTTCATTGTCTCCTAAATCAGGGAAGGTTCTAGCTCCTAAAGGCTATAAAAACGTATACCTACGTTGTCAAGAAAGGCAATGAGAAAGAGAACATAACAGTGCTGGTGGTAATGACTGCATCTGGGGAAATATGTCCGCCATTAGTGGTGTTCCCATATAAAAGACCACCTAAAGCAGTCGTCGACAGCATGCCGCCTGATTGGATTTTGGGGAAATCGGAGACTGGGTGGATGCGTTCGGATACATTTTTCGAGTACATGTCTAACGAGTTCAACGATTGGTTCACGGATCAAAACGTACAAAAGCCTCTACTATTTTTCGTAGATGGACATAAGTCACACATGTCCATACCACTGAGTAAGTTCTGCGAGGATAATTATATCATTCTATACGCTTTACCGCCTAACACCCCTCATATTTTACAACCAGCAGAAGTGACTTTAAGCCACTGAAACAAAAATGGAAGCGCACCGCAAGTTGGCAGAGACGGTCTGAAAACCTGAACAAATGCGTAACAAAAACAACCTTCTGTCAAGTTTTAAAAGATACGCTTTAAATGGAGATGACATGCATGCTAGCATTTATACCAAGAGAATATAGGTAAGCTAGGTATAAATCCAAGCATAATCTTACGTGAACTTGATCGCACAAAGGAGTCATATTTACAAAAACTGCGTATCTAAATCGAAGACACCACGAACTTCATAATCCAGTTCCACTGCTAGATGCTCGAAATCATTAGATGTTAACCAATCCTCTGAAAATACTCCGAAGACACCCCGACCTTCGCAATCCAGTTCAATCCTGGGAAATTCAAAATCGTTTGAAGTGGGATCCTCTGTCGATCGCTTTTTGTGAATTTATTAATTGTTTTACTTTCATACTATTATAAACCCTATGAGCAACTGAATAAGAGTCGTTTTTCTTCCGTGAATTAGGTGGCCGATAACCAGTGCACTGGTGGACGATAACTGAGTGAAAAGGCCGAAAACCGGTATATTTGCTATTTTTACGAATATCTTTTTTTAATTAATTATGTATCACTGATACGTCTTTAAACGTTAGGTTTTATGAAACTACACTATTGTAGGATAAAATATGTTTTTTTTGTAAAATCTTGGAGTACAGCATTATGATAGAAATCTACCCTAAAGTCAACAAGCCGCTTAAACGGCCGATAACCGGTATGTTTACCCTATCTATTTACAAAAATATTTATTCCGATAATAAGTGTTTTATTTTGCGCGTTTTTTGTTTGGTATGTTTGTATGCATGTAAATAAGTATGTACTTATGTGAATATGTATATGTGCCCGTTTGTATGTGTCTTCGTAACTAATACTCGGATTGCCTCTCATACCTACTAATTATGTACATCAGGCGATTCGCCATAGCATAAGTATCATGGGTAATATGACGTCATCATAATGTAGAAAAAAAAAAAGCTATTTGCCTAAACCATAATTACGACCCTTCACGGCTTTACTAAGTAAATGGTTGCCATAAATCCACCAAAGACATATTTCTATTTATCCAGTTCTACACAATGATTGGGTCTCTATCATACGCGAAAGCTCTCTCCTTGCTTGGGGACTTGGGGTCCAACCGGGTGCAAGGTTGCAACTTATCAGTATGTTACATGTGGCCAGGATTTTTCCGACGTACTTGCTACTTGTCGTTATATTATGGCCAAATTCATTGATATACAAAGAACCCAAGATGCAGTCTCGAACAAAAGTAGCACTCAAAACTGTCCCCAATTTTACGTCAGTGGTTATAGTTTTTACATGTTCGATACTACAATGTGTATTCTCTGCGCGACCGGCTCGAATCGGCTCACACAGGATCTAATATTCCTCTACAAATTGGTCAACAATAAATTAGACTGTGAATCTTACACCTCTACTGAAACAATTCTTAGTATAAACAAATAAAATCAACTTACACAAAGCAAAGTCACAAACCCTTAGACACACACACACACACACACCACACTTAACATACAAATACAACAGCAGTAAATTATAGAAATTATGTACCATGTCTGATCTTTCATGTATGGATTTTATTTTATTTTTTATTATTTATATACTTAATGGTTTTCTTACCTAAATTAAGTTTTAGTTTATTTTTATAACTTTAATTTTTATATTTTTGTAATTTTTGGTCTGCAGTCTCGAGAGGCTAACTACTAGTTTAAACTTTCGCCAACTTCAACTTTTATTTGATAACATTCAAAATGTTTTATATGTATAATGGTGCCCAAGATACAGGCTGCGCCTAGTTTGGGACCAATGATATCTCAATACTGTAATTTTTAATGATTAAATAAACTTATAACAAACAAATTAGTTGAACTTATTGGGCTAAAAATTCCTTACAAAATACCCAGACATACTGTTACTAATTCCACTATTCCACACTCAAGCATCCAAGACAAATATTAGGGTAAACTCACCACTAAAACAGAATCAGTGCAGAGATTAATTCTTTGATAAAAATAGTACCAGAGATGTCGACTTACATCATGATTCGATCCAAGTTCAAGCACAAGTTCAGCTGTCACTTGGCTAATACTAGGAGAACTGTAGGTGGCCTCTAAGCTGACTTTTGGTTTTACACGGGCGTATGTTCTTAGTTGTGGACTCTGTGTACTGAAAGAAACAAATCAAAATGTAAAGACCATACTTACACCACATTTAATGTCACTTTTCAGCAGCATTCAACAAGTACAATAAATCAAGCTTATTTGATACATACACTAAATGATTTATGATGAGTTCTTCATTCACTGGCATCTTGGGTTTTTCCGAACGCCAAACTTTCATACGGCTGTAACTGTAATACGATGTACGAATGTAAACTTTTGTCAACACACAACGTATTTTATGAAATCCTACATCCAATTTTGACCGTTTTACGAAGAAGCCGCATGCATGTTAACTTACCTATCATCACCGTAAAACTTTCGGAATGCACTTCGGACACGTTTTAAACTTTTGCGCGGTCCCGAATAATGGTGCTGTTTATACGCCTTCTTATTTGTTGGAACAGACATTGTAGATGTCGGCAGATGTTATCTAAATCTGAAATATAAAAACAAAATGATGATCCTGATGACAGCGATGCGGAGGAATACTTCGACGCCTAAGTGTCCTTTTGTTTTTGTATTTATTTTGTATATTGTAGTTTTAATTATTAAGTACTTTGCTTTATGCTTTTGTGTTGAATTAAAACAAAATAATATGTTACTTTTATACACTCAGTATTTGAATAAAATTTAATAGTATCGAATTTCGCAACCGTATGTAATGAGCAGTGTTGCCAGTACCTGCGTCGATTTTCGGACGATTTACTACCTGAAATGGAACGATTTTTGGACAAAAAGGACGGCAGGAGAAATATTGAACAGAAAGGATTTCGGAAGAACAGGACAATAAACATGGCTATCCATGATCTGATCCTCTCCTCTGAAAGAGAAAGATACTGAAAAAGGTATTGCACAGTCCAGAGCTTGTCACGTATTCAAACAGGATGTTGAATCGGTAAAATTGGCCCCGTATCTTCAAACCAGTGCTATTTATTATAAAACTAAATTATGCGTCCATAATTTTACCCCCGACCGACCCTTGCTCGATGAAGCGCCAGCCCGCGCCGCAGCTGAGCCAGTAGCTTTAAATTCCCCGTCTAATAATAATAATGCCAATATTTTGATCCAGTCTGTCCCCACTAGCTGTCCGCCTAACAGTGACGCCCTGAGCCGAGGTTCGTACCCCACAGGGGGTGCCCTCAGCGTACAGTCGCTTAGTATGAAAGTTTTTAGTTTTTAAGCCCCGGCTGGAGGCGTTAAGTTAACTCTTAATGGCAGCCCAAAGAAAGCCCGGTTAAGCAGTCACGGCCTCTCAAGGTCAACTGCGAGATGCCCGAAAAAAAAACATAATTTTACATTATACAATTTAGCAACTAAGGAAGTAATGTGTTATTGGTTTGATGAGTCAAATAGCACGCTTATAGCCACCATCTAGAGAAGGTTTTGAGTCAGAAATTTTTGCTGGTGATTTAATATTCCGATGGCTGTTGTGCTCAAAATCGCAATGTTACCTTAAGCAATGCTTTATTACGTTTAGCGTTTGAAAAAAAAATTGTGATAACTCTGGAAAAACGCCATACCCACATGGAATGTGATTCCGTACACAGTGAATAGAGTGTAAATTAAAAGGTAAAGAAATTTACCTTCCACAACAATACATGGCTTTAACTAAAACAGCTAGGAGTGATCCTATGCCTTACGAACTCGTTCTTTGGACCATGCCTTTTTACCAACTTTTCGAAAGAATTAATTTATAAATCGATACGGCCTGGTAAAAGACAGGTGACCCAGTCGTCACAGATGTACGTATGCTAGAATACAGACCAAATGGCACAATTTGGTATGAAACTGGTTTTGATGATGAGCTTCCGCCGTTACCACATCGTCCCACGCCAATTAACAGCATTAAACATATAAATCACCTGCAGAAATTGTAAAATAACAAAGACAAAGTGGAAGTATGAAAATTTGCAATACCTAAAAAGTGTATTACCATTTAGTTGCCACTCTTTTTATGATGACCTTCCACACAGCAATTGCTAAAGACTGTATAGAGGTATGAGGACCAGAGTGTAAAGTCCACTCATACTCTATGGAAAAGGGAGGATCCTCCTACCAGACGGGTATTGTGTCTGGTGGGCAACTGCCCGACGGTTGATGTCGGGATGTTGTACCTATCCAAATCGTGCGGTAAACTTTAACTGCGAGATCTAGGCTTTCTATGACGTGCGTCTTTGCGTAGTTCGCCTGTGGCGTTGTAGATGGCGCCACTTCTCTTTTTGTATTTCTACATATTGTTGCGAACTATTTTTCTGTAGTGCCGCTACAACTGCAACTAACTATTAGACTAGAGTTTTCGAGTACTATTTTTTATTTTTATTACTATTATACCTTATTTCGTTGGAGTTCATTAAAGACTTTGTTTTAAATATTTACATAACAAAAAATAAAAATAAAAATGCACTTTCGCTCTAAAGGTGCGTGTGTCACCAATTAACTTTAAGCAAATGTGATTCTTAAGATTTAGGTTATAGATACCTATGATAGAATTGTTAATTATTCCTGAATAAAAACTTTTCTTTGTAAATCATCTATTAATACCTTATTCCTTAACATTTCCGCAAACAACACCGCCTTAATCTAATAAAATATCAGTCAACACAGCTTAAATCATAAAATAAAAGTTGAAATAAAGTAAATCATCAAAATAAGTATAAATTATTATTTCTTAACTGCTAACGTTCTAGGGTATTTATTAATAACAACAGGTACGCAAAATACGCGCTTAGACGTGGAGTTGCGGACAACAGCCCGTTTTACCCAAGTAAAAACAGAAAATTTCCACCGATTTTTTTAAATAGACAGTTTTTTTTGTGCAGGACGCCCACGCACGGAACAATAGATAGATAGCCTAATTGAATGTATATAATGATCATTGTACATAATATTCGTGTATAGCTATAAGTTTTGTTGATTTCCTTAAGTAGATACTAAGAACCTTGTTATGATCACGCTCAACTCTAGATCAAGTTCAGAGCAGGTTCGAACTTGTCGAAACCTGTCCGGTCTTAGCCACGCCTACACTCGTTTCTGATTGGTGGATCTAGAGTCGAGCACGAACACAACTTAATTTAGAAAAATATGATTGGCAAATTTAATTGCGAAAAGCGGCGCCAACACCGCTACTTGTACCTATGTGCCCAAGTATAAGTATAGGGCATTTTGAGCTGTTCGATCCCAATTAGCCCGTGACGCTCACCCCGAGCGGACGTGTTAATTGTGCTCCCACCTGCTGCGTGACTCACCCTCCCGCCGCTCGCCCGTCTCACTGCGCCCCGCAGTGACGCATCGCAGCCGCCCCGGCTGCATTAATTAGCCATTGTATTTGAAAGACAATACAGTCGTTAATTGATATTAAAAACTGTCTTTTTCAAGGCAATACTGTTTCTCTAATTAGAGTCGTCAAGTAAATTCACTTGGCCCCTTCTGGGTAAAATCCACAGTTTCGTGGTTCTCGGTTGAAACCTCACGGTGCCAACGAATCCGAGAGGGTGTTGACCCAACACACCCGCCGAAACCCCTTCAGGGCTAGGCAGTGAATTGGACGGGTCCCAGACCACCGGCCTTGGGGGATCTCCTAGTCGGTACTGGTGACAGTCTTGCTTCCACAGCTACTCACCTAGTGTCTTTGGGGTGTGTCTACACCCCTCGCGCTAGACTCACAGGGCCCTGTTGCACATTAAGATTGGCAACAGGTTTACAAGCTTAGGGCTCACCTTAGGTACTCACCTCCCTGCCTGCACCCGGCAGGGAGTGCCACACATCCCCGGGCATCCCACCCGGGGACTTAGACGTTAGGATTGTTAGGAGTTATTTTGATAGGCTCGCTCCATATGAGCGTAAAGTAGGTTCCCTACCTCCCGCTGCTCGAAATGGACGAACCCGATGACGCCTTCTGGGCGACATTGGCTACGTTCGGAAAGAGCCACGAATTCCGCGCCAGAGTCGAACGGACTCTTAATTCGACGCTTCCGCCCGCTTTGGCCAAGCATTTCAATGAAATGCGATCTGAGCCCACGACCTCCCCCGCGTTTTCCGACGCCGAGTCTGACTGCAGCTCGATGGACGCCGAGGATGCTCCCTCTGAGCCCGAACTCGAGCCCGAGGCCGTGCCCGTGCCCGAACCCATACCCGTCGCGATCGCTCCCGCTCCCGTAGCTCCCGTGTCCCATCCCTCCTCCGAGGACGACTACGAGGTCGTTGCTGCCGGTGGTAGGAAAGGGAAACGTAAGAAGGGCAAGCAAAGCTCCGAGCAAGCTGCCAAAATGATCGCCCTCGAGGACGATTCCGCGTCCCTCTCCCAGAGCCCCCCGACCCCGTCGACCTCCGCCGCGGTCCCCACCCCCACTCCGACCCAAAGGGCTCTTCCAGCCGCCACCCCCACCGCGACCGCGCCTGCCTCACAGCAGAGTACCGCCCCAGTCGTCGCGCCCCGCACCGCAGCGGGTAAGAAGAAGGTGGCCGCGCCCCCACCCCTGTTCATTCAGGAAAAGGGCAAGTGGACTGATGTGTCCAAATGGTGTGCCGAGCAGCGTATCGGCTACACCAGTGCTAAGGCTACCCAGCAGGGTATAAAAGTGACCGTCCCGACCGCGAACGATTATCGGGCGCTCACTAAACTTCTCCGCTATAGAGGTGTGTCGTTCCACACCTACTCCCTTCCCGAAGACCGACAGACACGAGTTGTCATAAAGAAGGTCCCGATGGAGATCGCGACTGAGGAGATCAAGGCCGACCTTGAATCCCAGAACGTCCCCGTACTCGAAGTGCACCGCATGCACCGTGCCCGCCGCGGAGTACCATTCGACATGGTACTCGTTGTCTGCCCTCCTTCAGAAGGCCATAACCCGATCTTCAACGTCCGTACAGTCTGTCATCTATCCGGTATCCGGATCGAAAAGCCCCGCAAGTCGGGGATCGTCGGCCAATGCCATAGGTGTCAACTGTACGGACACTCGCAGTCGCACTGCTACGCGACCCCCCGTTGCGTTAAGTGCCTCGGAGTGCACAGTACGGCAGATTGCCCGCGTCCCAAAGACCGCACCCTCTGCACGGAGCCCCCGAGCTGCGTGCTTTGCGGTGAATCAGGTCATCCCGCGAACTATAGGGGCTGCTCTAAAGCACCCAAGTCCTCCTCTCCCAGGCTGGCGAAGCGTGCAGACGCCCGTCAGCAAAGGGAAGCTCCCTCCGCGGCCCTCCCTGACCGTCTCTGTCCCCAGAGACCTAGCCCCTGGAACCGTCTGAACCATCAGCAGGCATTCCCTGCGATGGGTTCATCCAGGCCCACCCCCGCGCCTATCCCTCCGCTTATGGACCCGCGTACCGGCGCTCCCGCGCTGACTACCCCGTCCCCGTACTCTCTCGCGACCGCCGCCCCCGTCGCCGCCGCCGCGAACCCCGCTGCGCGCCCCGCGGCGCGTCAAGCCGCTCCCCCCGCAACCGGTAACGGCCCCGTGGCCATGACCCCGTCCGTCGCGTATAGTATACTCGACAGCGCGTTCCTGACTTTCTGCACCCCCCGTGCCCAACGGATGGCGCAGGAAGTCGACGCAGCCACCAAGGCCGGCAACCTCCTCCAGGTATATGCCATATACGAAGCGTACCCAGATATTACGCAAGCGTTAGTCAAGATTAGATCCAACCAACCTAGGCACCATAATGTCTAACACGGTTGTTTCTCGTCTAAAGATCCGATCCCTAAAGTTAGGTACATATAACGCCAATGGCATAACTGGCCAACGTGATGAGATCGCCACTTTCCTCCGCGACCATCACTTAGACATACTATTAGTACAGGAGACGTTCCTTAAACCCTGCAACCGTGACCCGAAAATTGCAAACTACCGCGTAGTGCGCAACGACAGGTCACGTTGCCATCGGGGCGGAACTCTCATCTACTACCAAAAGTCCCTATACTGCATCCCTATGGATCCGCCAACCCTGGCCCGATTAGAAGTCTCGGTCTGCAGACTAGGCATGACTGGCCATCAGCCTATCACCCTAGTCTCAGCTTATCTCCCTCCCCAGTCCCACTCGGAGGACTTCAATCTAATCGCAAACGATATCGCGCTCCTACTAGGAATGAGTGAGTCCGTTATCATAGCGGGCGATCTCAACGCGAAACACCCCGCGTGGAACAGTTCTCGGGTTTCGACCAGAGGGCGACAATTGTTCAACCTCTGCTCGCGCCTGAACTTTGACGTCATCGCCCCGATGTCGCCTACCCACTATCCCCACGATGTTAATCATACCCCTGATGTACTCGACATTGCCATTCTGCAGCGAATCAACCTCCGGTTGAATTCCATAGAAGCAATGAACGAGCTCAGTTCTGATCATCGCCCCGTAGTCATGCATCTGGCCCCCCGGACGGGTCTCCCAGATCCTGACCTACCGCCCCTCACCAAACTGGTAACGGACTGGAGGCAAGTAAGCGATTCGCTGAAAGCCAACACGTCCGCCCACTTGGACTCTATACCCGATCGTTTCGACTCACTCGCCGACACAACGGCCGCGATCGACTCATTCACGGGTCACGTACAATCTGTCCTGGACGAAAGTTCGAGGCGGGTTCCGGTGGGGGAAGACCCCCGCTGGAAGCTGCCGGACGATGTACGCGAACTGCTGAATGAGAAGAACGCGTCTGTTCGTGCCTACAGCAACTTTCCCTGCGCCGCCAACAAAGCCCACATGCGCTATTTACAGCGAGCTGTAAAGACACGCATGTCGGAGCTGCGGGACGCGGGCTGGGACAAGATGCTGAGCGACCTAGAGCCGACCCACCTAGCTTTCTGGCAACTTCAGAGGAAACTCAAATCCAAAGAAGTAGCTTCCATGCCCCCCCTGACCCGTCCCGATGGCACCGTTGCCTTCGACGACATTGACAAGGCCGAATGTCTAGCCGCCAGTCTAGAGGCTCAATGCACTCCCAGTTCTCAACCAGTAGACCAAGCTCATCTCGCTGAGGTGGACGCTGAAGTCGAACGTAGAACCTCCCTCCCGCCCGTCGAAGACCCTGATGACCCATTACCTCTCGTCACCCCGGACGAAGTACACGAGGTCATCAAAGGTCTGAAACCCCGCAAGGCCCCCGGCGCTGACGGAATCACCAATAAGGTGCTCCAGATGCTGCCCGCCCACCTGATCATGCTCTTGACCACCATCTTCAATGGTGCCTTGAGTAATAATATATTCCCCGATGCATGGAAGCAGGCCACGGTTATCGGTATCCCGAAGCCGGGCAAGCCCAAATCCGAGCCCACGAGCTACCGCCCCATCAGTTTACTGAGTAGTCTCGGCAAGATCTATGAGAGACTTATTTATAAGCGACTCAGAAATTACGCCGAGACAAAAGGCCTCATACCCAACGAACAGTTCGGTTTCCGTAACCAACATTGTTGTGTGCAACAGGTCCACCGTATCGTAGAACATATAAGCGCTGGCTTCCAGCGCGGTACGATAACCGGTGCAGTATTTTTCGACATAGCGAAAGCCTTCGACAAGGTCTGGCACAACGGCTTGATTTACAAGCTGTACCGTCTCGGTGTGCCAGACCGTCTCGTGCTCATCTTACGAGACTTTCTGTCGAACCGCACCTTTCGCTATCGCATCGAAGGGGCGATCTCGTCTCCCCATCCCATTCGCGCCGGCGTCCCTCAGGGCGCGGTGTTGTCCCCGCTCATATTCACTCTATTCACGAGCGATATCCCCAAAAGTAGAAAGGCACAGTTGGCACTGTTCGCAGACGACACAGCCATCTACTACACTGGGAAAAGTCAGGACGCGATAGCCGCCACTCTCCAAACCACCGTCAACGTCCTTGGCGCGTGGTTTCGAAAGTGGCGGATCGACATAAATCCGGATAAAAGCCAAGCAGTCCTCTTTACGAGACCGCGACGCATTAGACCTGAGCCCCCCCGTCCCATCTCTTTGTTCGGCAAGCCTATCCCTTGGGAGAAGCGAGCCAAATACCTTGGTGTGACCATGGATCAGCATCTCTCCTTCGCAGAGCACATAAAGAAGGCGCGCTCACGCGCCGCCTTCGCTCTCGGCAGGTTACATTCTGTTCTAAATGCACGTAGCAAGTTGTCACTAAAGTGCAAGTTGCGGATTTACACGGCGTGTATAAGGCCCATCATGACGTATGCGTGTGCAATCTTTGCGCACGCGAACCCCCGATTCATCCATAGGATGCAGACCCTACAGAACCGATTCCTCCGGCAAGCCACAGGCGCCCCTTGGTTCGTTCGGAACGAGATCCTCCATCTCGATCTGAAAATCCCCACGGTCAGTCAATTCATGAAACGCACCGCGAAGCGTTTCTTCGATAAAGCCGAAATTCACCGCAATCCCTTGATTGTGAAGGCCGCCACTTATGTCCCCAGTAGGATTAGCTCTGTCCGACGGCCGAGACATGTCCTCACCGACCCAGACGACCACATTACTCTCCTCCAGGAAAGCAATAGGGCCACCAGTACAGTTCGCACACACCGCACAAAATCGTCCTTCCGACCTCGCCGCCGAGGTCCTCGCGCCCCGCGAAGACCCCTAGTAGTATCGGCGCCTAACGTCGAGACCCCCGACCGACCCTTGCTCGTTGAAGCGCCAGCCCGCGCCGCAGCTGAGCCAGTAGCTTTAAATTCCCCACCTAATAATAATAATGCCAATTTTTCGATCCAGCCTGTCCCCAATAGAGATAGCTGTCCCCCTATCAGTGACGCCCTGAGCCGAGGTTCGTACCCCACAGGGGGTGCCCTCAGCGTGCAGTCGCTTAGTTTGTAAATTTTAGTTTGTAAGCCCTGGCTGGAGGCGTTAAGATTAACTTCTTAATGGCAGCCCCAGGAAAGCCCGGTTGAGCAGTCACGGCCTCTCAAGGCCAACTGCGAGATGCCCAACAAAAAAAAAAAAAAAAAAAAAAAAAAAAAAAAAAAAAAAAAAAAAAGCTGTTCGATCAGTTTGTGAAACCAGTGCTTACAGTGAACAATGAACAGTAAATAATAACCAGTAAATAAGTAAAAAGTGAACAGTAACAATGAACAGTGGACTATAAATAAGTGAGCTATAAATAAGTCTATAAATGTACAGTGATAAATAAATAGTCTTCAAGTTTTCTAAAGAGTTTTAATCAGTGAACCACGTAGTAGTATCCTCCAATCCAGTGCATAAAGTGTGAGACCTAGAACCCTCACATTTTTCGTCTCCTGTAAAGTTGGTAAAAATGACTTATGCGGTGTTGTTAGCTAAGGGCGATATGCGCTATATAAACTAGCTAAAATTGTAAGTCTAGAAGCTCTTAATGGCTTACCATGGCTATGTTACATCAACACTAAGATATGGTATAATATAACTGGGGCAATTCAGTTAATAAATAGTATGCTTGAAAGCCCAAAAAAGATGTATATGAGCTATGTGTGGCTTACAAAGTACTGACAGCTGTCAACCACTATTTAAAAGCCTCAAAATATTGATGTTGCGTTGCGTTGGCTCTTTATATTTATGAAGTAAAGGTATTTGTTAAAACAAACTTCACCCTTTATGAAATAGCTTTTAAAACCAAATATAGGAAATGATTTTATAGAAATAAGTTAGAGCTTAAAGTACCATATTGTGCATGGGCCCGCCACGATAGCGGCGGTAAGTCCCCTCTTTGAGGAGTGGCTTGAGAGGCGGCGCGGCGTCCTCACCTTCCGCCTGACGCAGGTCCTCACCGGACACGGTTGTTTCGGGAGGTTCCTGTTTCGCATAAGGCGGGAGGAAACCGGGTGTTTCCATTGCGAAGATCAACCTGAAGACACGGTGGAGCATACGGTGGAGGTCTGCCCGGCTTGGGCGGAGCACCGCCGTGTCCTCGTGGCGGCGATCGGCGGCGGCGATCTCTCGCGTCCGGGCCTGGTCCAGGCCATGGTACGGAGCGAGAGTGCATGGTTAGCCGTCACCTCCTTCTGCGAAGCAGTAATGCTCGCGAAGAGGGAGGCGGCGTACGTGAAGGAGAGGCAGTATATGCGCCCTCACGGCCGTAGCCGCCGCGGGAGACGCCCTGGGCGTCGGGAATCGCAGGCTGATTCCCGGCCACCGTAGGCGCGGGCTTGCGGACGGCGAGTAATGGGTAGCTCGCTGTCCGGTAAGGACCAAGCCCGGGTCGACGGCGCGTTGTGTTCCACGCGCGCCTCAAAGAGATGTCAGCACCAAGTGGTGGGGTCCGCAAGGCCGATTCCTGCCAGGGTTGCGGGTTGCTGAAAGGAGATACCGCGGCCCCTGGCACACAGGCAACTGAGGGAACACGGGTGGGTTTTAGTCAGTAAAAGTCTGACACGCCCTCCTGCTCCACCCAGAGCGAGAGAAGTTATTTGATGATTTCTCACCCAAAAAAAAAAAAAGTACCATATGCAGGTACGGCTTTAATGAGGAAAAGCTTTTTTTTGTATAGCCCAAAGAATATTTAATAGGTGGCCTTGGTCAATAAAAAGTCAAAATTTTGTAAATTTCAAGCTTAAACTATTTACAGAAATGTTACTATTGTCTCAGTGACTATTTTGATGGCAGTTCTTTGACATGATGATATTTGTATACTAACTTTGTATGTTAACGTGACTATTTATGTATCCATGAGGACTCAAATAATTCGGTAGACAGTGTTAACTCTATTTTTTTTTTCATATCAGTAGCTTATTGACATTATTATTATTTAATATTGACATTATCACATTACTTATATTATATATTCTAACATTACCTGACATTTCCTATTGCATTTTTATTAAATTCATTTAAAATTAAATAAAAATTGACATGATACTACTGAATCATTATACTGAAATTAATTTAATTGGCAAAAGCTTACCATAATCATATATTTGTACGCCAAATGGCAAAACATATAGAAACTGTAATTGAGAATTGTAGGTTCCATCTTGCACACTGTTGTAACCTATTCATATTCATATTTCATATTCATTTAATTGCGTTCCACAAGGTAAAAACAAGATGTTAACAAAAGGCTTAGAGCTAAGAGCCGTTGCAGGCCCTGTTAGGGAACAGCAAAAGGTACCTTTTATTTGATACATAGCTAAAATCTTAAACTTAGTAACTAAAACTAAAATAATTGTAATAGTAAAATTATACATAAACTGAGTAGGTAGGTACTAAATTCAATTCGGATAAAAAGTTAATACCATAAATAATAATAATAATTGGACAGCTATTTTAATTAAATACTTACAATTTTTATGTTTGCAAATAAAGACTATTTAATGATTGATTGATTGATTGAAGGGCGTTAACTACTGTTATATTTTTAGGGGAAACAAAAGGTTTAAAATAATATTAAGATGTTCATTATTTTAATTTTGTATTCCGTGCATCCATTATGTTTATTTTAATTCAGCACAAAGCACACGCACTTCAGTTTTAGACATAAATCAAAATAATCAAACATTAAAACAAAAAGTGTAAACCAACTTTTGTTGATCAAGAAGAAAAACGGATCGATACGTACCTAGAGCAAGCAAGTTAGTCGCTTCGGGTCTTCCTCAGTATCCATAGATTACTACAAGTTATACTAGTAGTATCTGTCCACTAAAATTTAATGAAAGAAATTCGCAAAACGTAAACTTGATTTCACACCGCCGCCGCCGAGCATCGTAACACAGATGACCATGACGAACGTCAGCGTCAGACGTCAGTTACGTCAGTATATTCATTCTAATTTCTAATGCACAGAATACATATACTCCTAACTCCTATGTACTCTGTGGTGAAGTGTGGTGCTCGTAAGTAATTAATTCAGCTGAGCTGAACTGATGAACTGAATAACCGAAAATGATAACTGTTTGTGTGCGTGGATTGCGTGGAACGTGCAGGCAAGCGCTATGGGAACACTGCGCGTGGAAAAAGGATTGGCGAAATGGCGATCGATATGATATTCGCCAGTAGGCTTAGCATGACGCTTTCTATTTCTACTCTACTGTAGAACAGAAATAGCTTGTCTACATTTCTCGGTACACACGGCTACACATCAACCTGTAATTCCCAGTATAAGCTGATCTGGCATTGAATAGGATTTCCGTACAGTGCGAGATCAGCATAAACTGGAAAGGTATAGCTTAATGTGTAGCCGTGTGTACAAAACTGTCAACTGTCTACACGGAAACATCACTTTTGCCTACTCATCCGTCGGCAAAACGCTTCTCTAAGGTTCTCGTGCTAAAGCGCTTATTACACTTGGCTGAATTTAGTCATTTAAATTCAGAAGCAACTGTAAAAGCAAATTAGAAGCTTCTGATCACACTGTCAATATTATACAACAGTAAAAACGTTCATGATCGCTATTTTTGCTTTAGCGTTATACTTTATTAATAAATTAAAACTTTAAAATTTAAGCAACCTACCTACATAAGAAAAAGTAAAATTCTACCTACGACATTAGAGGAATCATTTTACATTCTATCTTCAAGCTTATTCAATAGCCAACCTAATTTCTCCACTGATCTACGATAACTTCTCCCATTTTCCCTTTCATTTCCAACTTTATTTTATTTGTCATACTTGTTCTCACCCTTTCTTTATTCTAATTCCAGTAACAATTTCTGAAACCATGCCTGTGATGACCCGTAAGGCTACTGCTCAGGATATGGAGCTAAAGTTGAGAACGGCCCTCCAAAAGCTTGAAACATTACAACTCCAATATCAACAATTATTACAGGAGAGTGATGAGAGTGAGGAGGAAGTCAAGAAGATAGTTGACAAATGTTCTATGTTAAGGGTTTGGTTTCCGCACTTAGTCCTTCAAGTGGACCATTGTGCGTGAGCCATGGCGGCCTTCGGTTGTCATTCCAGCCAGCCCACCTCCCTCCAGAAGTTGGCTATAACTCCTGGTCTGTTGAGAATATCCGTGTAACATTTGGGTTCCCCGAGGGTTTCTGTTCTAATCTGGGCTACGCCTGTGCATTCGAAAAGCACATGCGCGACGGTTTCCTCGGCCTCCATGCAAGCCCTGCACAAGGGGCTGTCCGTTATGCCTATTGTGTAGAAGTGTTTGTTTAGTGGGTAGTGTCCTGTGATGGTTCCAGTCACCAGACGCAGATCTTTCCTGTCCAGGCGTAACAGTCGTCTGGTCAGCCTGCCATCCAAGGATGGCATTGCTTCCCTAGACTGCCTGGTGTTAGGTTCCACCAGCTCTCGGCTTGTGTGTGGGTGTATTCTTGAAGCCACCTGCGTAGTTGGTTGAAGGGGATGGGCACGATGGGCTCGGGACCACAGACTGACGCGCTGGATGCCCTTCTGGCCAGTTCGTCAGCAGCATCGTTGCCTAGTGATCCACTATGTCCTTTTATCCATTGCAGTGTCACAGAGTTGCGGTTGGTAACCGTTACTCTTTCTAGTGCATTATGACATTCTAGTGCTAAACTCGATGTAATGTATTTTTTTCGTAGGGATTGGAGAACTGAAGCACTGTCGGAGAGTATACGTATGTGTGTGTCTGTGACCCTCCTAGCTTCTATGGCGTACGCCGCTTGTATAATGCCCATACATTCCGCTTGGTATACGGTGTTTAGCATTCCCAGCGGGCTGGATATGTTAAGGTCTTGTGAGAAAACTCCGACTCCGGTTCCGGAGTCGGTCTTTGATCCATCAGTGTAGACTCTTAGCTCATCTGGGCCTGAGTGATCGTATTGTTCTTCTATGAGTACTACGTTGTAGTGTCTCTGGAAGTAATGCAATTTCGGGGTTTTATCACAGGGTGATGCCATCATTGGCTGTCGTTTGATCGCATCATCCTTAATGCGTGTGTGCTTGACCCTAGAGTCTTTGCTTAGGGTTCCTGCTATGTCTAGCCTCAAGGCAGCCAGGGATGCCTCCTCCCGCACTATGAGATGTAGAGGGGGCAGCCCCAACATTGCCTGTAGGGCAGCAGTGGGTGTAGTTCTCATGCAGCCGGTGATTGCCACACAGGCGCACCGCTGCAGCTTTTCAAGGTCTTTTTGTGCTGTGCCTAAGTCTGTTCTGGGCCACCAGACTATTGAGCCGTATGTAATAATTGGTCGAATAACTGTGGTGTACAGCCAGTGGGTGACTCTGGGGCTAATGCCCCAGTTCCTGCCAAGCATTCGCTTGCACTGCCACAGGGATAAGCTGGCTTTTGTAGTGATGTAGTTGGTATGTTTTGCGCAATTCAGCTGTTTGTCCAAATATATGCCCAGGTATTTGGTTTCAGTTGCTAGGCTTAGGGTGGAGCCAAACAGACGCGGAAGTTTCAGTTCCGCGAGTTTCCTCTTTTTCGTGAAGAGGATCAGTTCGGTTTTTGTTGGATTTACTGATAGTTGGTGTTTGTTGCACTAGTCTTCGACTATTTTCAAGGCATGGCGCATTAGGTTGCATAGGGTATTTTCATGGGTGCCATTTATTATTATGGTTAGATCATCGGCGTAGCCTACGGTGAAGTAACCTTTGTGTTTGGATAGTTGACAAAAACTCAAGCCTTAAACGGGAGCTGTAGACCTACATCAGCAATACTTGAACGTTGTTGATGAACGCAATCAATTGAAGGTACCTAGTCACGAATGGTTTCAACAACTGTAGTAATTTGTACGAAGAGGCTTTAAACAAAGTTAGGGACCTAGAAGATGAATTAATTCATGCTAATAGTCGTATTATCCAATTAGAGAAAGAAAAAGAATGTACACAAGTTAAAGAAACTAACCGCATATATAATGAATTACTAAATACAAATTGTAACCCTCATTCCATGATAACTATTGACCTTACTGAAGATTCCTTGCTGAAACAGAATTATAGTTATAATAAAGTTAGTCGTAAGAAAATTAAAAAATATGCAAAACTTAATAGAATAATTAAAAAATGTTATCAATTTAAGATACAACACAAACAGTTTTCCAAAAATATTCCACTGAGGAAAGAGCGTGTTGATCTAGTCAGGAACAAGACTGTATTCTCAACCAAGATGCATCTGATATATATTCAATCAACACAACATATGTTTTTTCTGACAAATTTGGTCAAGGTTTTGGTAGTATATTTAATCAGTGTTCGGAACAATATGTTATTAATAATCGTTTACCCGGTGCCAGTATTAGCCAATTATTAAATAGTATTAAATTGTGTAGGTGGAGTGACGATCTCCGCAGGGTTACTGGTAGTAACTGGATGAGAGTTGCCGAGAATCGAGTTAAATGGTGTGAAATTGGAGAGGCCTATGTCCAGCAGTGGACTGCTGTAGGCTGATAATGATGATGATGAATGATGATTAAATTTTCAAAATTAAACCCCAATTCTACTGTTATATTATTATATGGGGATAGTTTAGCTGTTACAAAAAAGGATATAATTAAATGTGTCCATTTGATGTTAGATCTCAAAGAGACCAATAATTGTAAATTCATTTTCTGTGCCTTGCCTTACTCACAATGCTTGTCTGTTGAGCAAAATAGGCACATTTATAATTTAAATATGTTAATTTATAATAGGACAAGTCGTCACAGTGACGCTATTTTATATTTTGATTGTAATCAATTTATTACTGATTACAAGCTTACAAATTATACTATGTATTTACCACCTAGTTGTAGGAGACAAATTGCTAATCTTTTAGCATACAATTTACACCGTGACACTGGTACCTGTAGCGTACCATCGAATACTGTTAGTAGTGGTACTAACACCACTTTTGACACGCCTAGTAGTTTAAACTATTAGGTGCGACAACGGGTACGCTGCATATATTGAATGTTGTACATCAAAATATGCAGGGTCTGTCCGGCAAAGAGCTTGAATTAAGTTTATTTATCGAGAGTTCGGCCGCCTACGCCGCGCCGTCAGGAAAGTAAGACAATACACTGACGTTGATACAGCTCGGTTAGTTTATTTTAGTTATTTTCATAGCGTTATGTCCTACGGCATTCTGCTGTGGGGCAAAGCCGCTGACATTCAAAATATTTTTGTTCTTCAGAAACGAGCTGTTCGAGCAATTTACCAACTAGGTTCTAGAGTTTCTCTGAGAGATTTCTTAAAAGATGTTGGGATTCTCACGGTGGCATCGCAATTCATCTTCGCCAACATCTTATATATTAGGCAAAATATACACTTGTACACTAAAAACAGTGATATTCATAATATTAAAACTAGAAATAAGGACAAACTACGTGTTCCCTTTCACCGGCTACATAAGGTTCATAACTCATTTGTTGGTCTGTGTATAACCTTCTATAACAAGGTACCCTCTTCCTTGCTAGATTTGCATTTTAGTGCGTTTAAAGCTAAAGTAAAATCCACCCTTTGTTCAAAGGCATACTATTCTATTAACGACTACTTAAGGCCCATAGTATCCTCATCTCCCGTTTGTATGCTAAAGCACGACTGCCGCCCGCGCCCGCGCAGGGCGCACCTCTGAGCCTTTATCTCAAAATGGGGATATTCCTTTGATTAATTTACAATTGTGCTTCGTCGATTCTGTGGTACCTCTAACTGTCTATTTTTCAGTGTATTTTTTTCCCAAATAACGAAGCCGTTTAGTAGGAGTATGGAATAGAAGCCAAAATATTGCGTGTTAGAAAATATTTTTTTACAGCAAAAGTATTAACCATACAAAAAAAGTACTTCGGGCAAAATTATCTATATGAATCTATAGCAAAATCATATATTTTTCAAATCTTCAAGACAAGCCGTTAATGAGCAGTAGGGTTCATAAAGTGACCGTGTTACGCTACCAAATGGGACGTAGGCCCTTAAATGATAAGAATTGTTGGTCGCTGTGATTAACTCAAGACAATGTTTGTGTTCTTTCACCAGAATTAGCCTACCCACTGACAGGTTATATCATTATGTTATTTCATATTATTGCTTATTTTATCTGACTGATTAATTCAGTTTTCCTTTTTCTTTTTTCATTTGTTGTTGACTTAATCTACTCATTACAATGTTTTTTTTTTTAATGAGTAGTATTGCAATATGTAGTTAGCTAGCGACCTCGACAATTCATGATTATTTTTTCCAGTGCAACCGGCAGCAAGTTCATCATGCTCCCTTAAATGTCACTGCTTGCGGTAGCGTCGGGGGTCGGGTTGCCTCCTTCCCTCAAATATGGCGAGGGGGGTAATGGCAGATCTTTGCGTTATGCTCGTGAACGGGTGCTGCTCGTGGTGACTGGTCGTCTTGCTGACCATGGTTTTGTTATTGTTAATTGTATTAAGTTTTTAATAATTTTAGTCCAGAGGTCCTAGTTTAACTTTTGTTACTTTAAGTTGCAGCTGTATTTGCATAATGCAGAATTGCATATGTAAGCGGGCATGCCCTTTATGCCTGAAGGCTAATAATTAGTTTGGAGAAGTTCTGTTTACGTTTTATTTTAATTTTCTATTATTTTTAGTTTTCAATTTTTGATGGTATATTGGCGTGTGCTAGCTGACATATATGGCAAATTTTATGTTTTTTTTTTTTGTGTTTCGTAATTTTTATTACCTATTATTGTATAGAATCAAGTTCTTCTAACTTAACAGATGTTGCTGGGGAGTTTGTTCCGCTACTTTTTCTTCCCAGCTAAAGCACTAGGAAGTGGTGAAGGGCGGGCGTTTTGGGGGGACTGTCTTATGTAATTTTATTTTGACGGTCAAAAAGAGCTGACTCTCAGCCTAGTTTGAATAAATGACTTTAGATTTTTTTATAATCTATACTAATATTATAAAGAGGAAAGATTTGATTGTTTGTTTACATTGAATAGGCTCTGAAACTACTGAACTGATTTGAAAAATTATTTTACTGTTGGGAAGCTACACTATCCCCGAGTGACATAGGCTTTATTTTATTCCGGTATTCCCACGGGAACGGGAACTGTGCGGGTAAAACCGCGGAGCGCTGCTAATATTATTATAAAGAGGTAAAGTATGTGAGATTGTAGGGGGTAATCTCTGGATCTACTGAACCGATTTTGAAAATTCTTTTGCAAATTAGAATATTTATTTTGGTTTAAATTTTACTAAGTATTAATTGATTGTTTCAAATTGAAGTTTTTTTTCTTTCTTTTTTTAAAAACATTGCCCCACACTAGGAATTTCTCCTGTATTGTGGGTGCGTTTACAAACATTTAAACTCACATGCACAAACACCCAGACCCGGAACAACTACTTGTTGGTCATACAAATATTTGTTCAGTGCGGGAATCGAACCCGCGACACACATCGCAGCAGTCATTCGCTTAACCACTGCGCCAACCGTGCCGTCATTTAATCAATTAATTGTGATGATTTTTTATAATAAAAAATGTATGTCGCTTTGTACTTGTTTTATTTTTCTTTCTTCGATGACCATTAAATACACAATCAGCCTATGACCATGTCACTGCTGCGACACAGGCCTCTCTGTGGGATCATCATTGTTTTAGCCGAAGGACGCGAACGTCCTCTGCTGGACATGGGCCTCCCCCAACCGTCGTTATATCAACCGCTCCTGTGCTGGCATCCAGCGGATTCCTCCATCCCTTTGTGGCGGTATCTACAACACCACATGCGAACTAAGCATCACACTGACGCGTTTGTTCCCAACGAGTAACACCCTCAAATGTCACACTGTTACTCGATGGGATTTTTTTCTGAAAGAATTCCCAACCGGTCACACTACCAGTCACACTGTTACTCGATGGGAACACAATAATGACTTGGCGACTAATAATGTTAGTAGGGTGGCAAAGATAATATATTACCAGTCTAGTTAGAGTAGGTTATTTTTTTTTTATGGTTAGGTTAGGTTAAAACTGTGACTTCCTACGCACGAGCCGAGCGAGCGAAGCGAGCGGTGCCGCGGTAGCGGCCGGCGAGTGCCAGAAACGACTAGATTATGTAGAAAATCTAAACCTGCTCTAATAATACAATAATAATATATTATTTATGAATGCAATATTGTGACTGGTTGGGAAATTAGTAATAAAAAGTTCCCATCGAGTAACAGTGTGACTGGTTGGGAATTTTTTCTTAAAAACATTCCCATCGAGTAACAGTGTGACATTTGAGGGTGTTACTCGTTGGGAACAAATGCACTGACGTCATGCGAAATCCTGCATCTTGCAAGCACAGTTTACCGCGCTTCTGGTAGGTATATATACAACGTCCTGACATCATCAATCGTGGGCTGTATCCAGTTGCACACCATACACCGGTCTGATCGGAACATCCTCCCTTTTCTCTGGATCTACCACTGCTGGAAATAGGCGTCGAGACGTCTGCGGTGCTTTTTCAACGAGATACTGGCGATCACGTGTTTTTCACCATTTCAATGGCGCGGCCATGTGGTTCTAGTTTTACAGCTACTGAAATATAAACCTAGGATTTTTTTCTATATATTTTTACAAATTCAATCTATTATTTACCTAAATTTCAGGTCTCTGCAAGCTTAGTTTTAAAGATCTCCGTGGCCGCGCGGTTCTCCGCGTTTCAATGGCCCGGCCACGTAACTTTTTAACCATAACTTTGACAAATGTATGGTTTTGGGAATCAACTTTTACAAAATCTTGACAGATTTTTTTTTTAATATCGCCGTGGCCGCGCCATTGAAACGTACCCAGTTGTGTCAGCTAGAAAATGGTTTTGCCTTTGAAGTACCAGGTTGTCATAACTTGGAAGGAGATCATCGCAATGTGTGTGTCAATGTTGGGCACAGCAGCCCAACCAGAGGTATAAAATAACTGTAAACTGTATTTTTATCTGAGTAAGCGACGCGTCCTTTACTTGTGGTTACCAAGTGTACAACCACGCTGTGAATGTGTGTGTAAGCGCAAGAGCTCTCGATACCGTCTGAGACAATGGCAAAGCTACTCGTCTTCACGCACACATTCACATATTGTTTGTATAAAAATAAAACGAAATCATTGACAGCATTTTTTTATTTTCGTCCAGAAATTATAACATGAGTAGGTCAAATTGAACCAATCAATCAATTAAAATCGACAACAATATTGTAATTTTATTTTAAGATAGCGTACCTATAAGTAAAAAAGCTATAAAAATAAAGAAAAAACAGTCGAGAGGTGTAATGTGACACCAGCACCCTAACTGCGTAACACACTATCAATCGCGCGGTCGCTCGAGCAGGTAGGCTATATATTAACCTGGAAAAACGGTAGAATGAAACCCCCGACCGACCCTTGCTCGTTGAAGCGCCAGCCCGCGCCGCAGCTGAGCCAGTAGCTTTAAATTCCCCGATCAATAATAATGCCAATATTTTGATCCAGCCTGTCCCCAATGATAGCTGTCCCCCTATCAGTGACGCCCTGCGCCGACCCGTACCCCACAGGGGGTGCCCTCAGCGTGCAGTCGCTTAGTTTGTAATTTATTTTAGTTTGTAAGCCCTGGCTGGAGGCGTTAAGTTAATTCTTAATGGCAGCCCCAGGAAAGCCCAGTTGAGCAGTCACGGCCTCTCAAGGCCAACTGCAAGACGCCCAACACAAAAAAAAGGTCGAATGAAAATAAATAGGGATCCCACACGTGCGAAGCCGGGACGGGCAGCTAGTTGCTAATCCATTGCTTCATATGTTCGAACAATTTGTCTTCTCAACAACGTAAATAACGCAATGAATGTTGGTGAACTGTCTGAGTACTTAGGGCTTCTAAGTACTGTTACTGTGGTACCTACGCAAGTACACCGCGGTTGGAACATAGTTCGTTTCGCTTATACACACTTGGCGAATAAATCGACGTTCAAATAGCACTGCACTAGATTTTCAACTGTGGGCGTTAAACAGAGCGTTGAGAATCAAACAAAGTGCATTTAAACGCGTCGAAAAAACACACTGTTGGATTTTTAACTCTCTGTGCTAAGCGGAGCGTTGAAGATCTAATGCGCGAAAAAATCGATATATTGCGTACGTGTGAACGTTGACTGAGAAAGTGGAACATTTGTAGTGACTGTCAAAATGCTACACTTTATCGTTAAACGTGTGATATGAAACATCATTCAAATAAACTTAGCTTCTAAACAATTAAGTAATCACAAAATAATGACTGTGTAGACCTCTTCACAGCAAAACTAAAACCTATATCTTAATTAAATTTTAAAGAAAAATACTTAAAAACAAATCCTTTTTGGACACACGGCGCACATATGCAAATAAAAAAATAAAATAAAAGATGAATTTGACAAAATATGCGATCAAAATTACAATAGTAAAGTGAGCCACTATGAAAGCTAACACTTCAGTTTAGTAATTATAACAACTAGTGGTCGCTTAGTGGTTGAAATTACACCATAATTAATTTTAAAAGATAGTTTGAATTATACAAAAACACTAGCTTTCTGCCATTGAAATACAAAAAAAAACCCAAGATCGACCAAAAGTAACACTCAAAACTGTCCGCAATTTTACATCAGTGGTTTTTTTTTTTTGGCTTCGCACGGTTTGTGCATTTAGCCAGTGTCAAGTAATTTTTCTTTTCGATCAAGTAAATGCTCCGACATCGGGCACGAAGTTACGAAACAGTCATGGTCGACTTAGTTAGTCAAATGAAAGTTATTGTAAAGCGGTAGTAACTTTACAACAACCTAATAGGAGTTTTTGGGGGGAACACGAAAAGTCCACGTTAGTCACTTATTTTCACCTTCACTACACTTGTGCACTCACACGTAACTAAATTGAATAATTAATTACCAAAATTATACAATTTAATTCGCTATTTCACTAAATTTAATGAAAATGAAAATTCGTGCGACATGTTCCATCGCGATCCCGCCAAAAACTCACATCAGTGGTTATAGATATGATAAAACATTTTTTTTTTTTTGCAAATCCAACCTTTATACAGGATGATTGGAAGATGGGTGCAAAGCTTTAAGGCGAAGATAGTACAGACAATTTAGAACCATTTAAGCCATGGTTGTCTTAGACGAAGTCTTACCAAATATTTTTAACCAAATTTTTAAGTTTTTTTTCGGAAATTCTCAAAATTTAATGTAAACTGCATAATTATAGCCAAATTGAATGATAAATGAATTCATTTTTTATTTATTTAATTAAAGTAATGTGTAAGCAATCAAGCAAAACATGTTTTAGGCTTCTGCGTCATTAGACATTTTTTTTTACAGACATTTAAAGCTCAGAAAAAATAAAAAAATTGTACAATACGTCTTTTAAACCTTATTAAAAAAAAAAAAATTGGTAAGACTTCGTCTGAGACAACCATGGCTTAAATGGTTCTAAATTGTCTATACTATCTTCACCTTAAAGCTTTGCACCCATCTTCCAATCACCCTGTATAATACATGACTTACAAAGCAATGTCAAAAAAGACTGACTGAAAGATAACTGACGACACTATTGACACCTGCGCACATTGCGCTCTATTTATACGGACGTTTTTGAGACGCTGATTGTGTATCTTGGGTTTTTGTATATCAATGCATTCTGCACTTCTTCACTTTAATTGTATCAAATTTCATACTCCTCCGTTAGCGTAATTTTCGTAAAAATTAGTACGTTATTGCTTCACGTATAGTTATACAACGTGTAACGGAAAGGGTATATACAGTATGGAAACCACATATCGCACCTACGGTGCAATAACGTCACTTATGCAATTTTTGTCAAAACTTAACTGATTATGAGAAAATACTCCAAATCCACCTCTTTACTAGGTGCGTTATTGTCATTTGTGTAGTACGCAAACTTTCCTCGTGAAGTTTGCGTACTACACAAATGACAATAACGCACCAAGTAAAGAGGTGGATTTGGAGTATTTTCTCATAATCAGTTAAGTTTTGACAAAAATTGCATAAGTGACGTTATTGCACCGTAGGTACGATATATACAATAAATTAAACCACATAATTGTTATTGACTTTTCTGATGTTACACAAAAAAAAAAAACAAAATCGGCCCAGTAATAAGGTCAAAAAGTAATATTTACTGTGCAGTATTTATTTATTTATTTGTAAGAATGTAGTAGCACTCTGTATAATTGGGATCACTAGGTCAATGATTCAATGAACTTGAACCCTTGAATATTATAAAGCAAAGTTGCCACGCAGTGCAAACTATCACGACACTGTTAGGTACGTATTCTGCTTATTTGCCTAAAATGTAAAATCGGTACACCTAAACGACAAGGTAAAAAAGTACGTTGTGTAAACAGAGTGTTTACTTTTACTTATTTCATTTTGATATTTATTTTGTTTGAAAATTTCACTTTTTTAATTTAGTGTTTTATTTAATTACTTACTTTAAATTATTTTTATTTTTTTAATTGATTTAATTTAAAATTTAAATTTAATTATTTTTTTCTATACTTCTGTGGACTAGTATTACTTGTGGTTTCATTTATTGCATATATGTGGTTTCCATACTGTATACATACCAAGGGCACGGCTTTTTTGGATGATATCAAACGATATTGGAAGAGTTTTTTAATCCTATCTCTACATGTTCGGAAGTTATGAGAATCTTTAATACATTGATACCAGAAACCGAACTTATCAAATTGAAATAAACACATCACTCGGAAGTGATTTATCGTGATATTAGCAAGTAACGTGGTTAGTTATTGACCTACGTAGTGCGGTGATATGTTTGTTATGATTTGATTTTATGAAACATTATGAAACCGAAAATTTGGTATATTGATACCAAATTTTCGGTTTACTTTACATAGTTTCAGCTCAAAATAAAATACTCTAAGAATTGTCTTAGAGTATTTTATTTTGAGCTGAAACTATGTAAAGTGATTCTATACCAGCTGTTATCATTAGTGCTTAAGGATAGCAATAGGATTTCTGTAACACCCAGTATAGATACTGTCAATACATTACCAATAAAAAAAAGTGTGTCATAGGGAAGACCGACATATTAATATTATAATAATTTTGATCACATAAAACTACACTTAACGATCTTATAATTAACTAAATCCTTCTTCTCCTATTTCTACTGTCTCCATTTTAACTTCAGTATCTTCTAACAGACCGCTTCTGAAACAAAGAAAAAAACATATCATCACGACGTCCAGCAATGAATCTGCCAGCTTTTACCAAACTATGTTAAGTCAGCTTCCAGTCAAACCAGATGCAGCTGAATACCAGTAGTTTACATGGAGCGACTACCTATCTGACCTCCACAACCCAATAACTGGGTAATACGATACCCCTTGGTAAGACTGGTTGTCTGACTTTCTGGCTTCTGACAACCTTTAATGACAGTCAAAGATGTACAATGACAGCCGGGACCAACGGCTTCACGTGCTTTCCGAGACACGGAGGAGACTCCATATGTATCATTGATATACAAACAACCCAAGATACACAATCAGCGTCTCAAAAACGTCCGCATAAATAAGGCGCAATGTGCGCAGGTGTCAATGGTATCGTCAGTCATCTTTCAGTCTGTCTTTTTGGCCATTGGCCTTACAGACTGTAGATTTGTAGACGATTTTCTATTCTGTATTTTCATTCCTCTAAGTACCTGGTACTTATTGACTGGCCTGCACTGTCCTCCCGTACCTATTATCACAGTCATTTGAACATTGTAAAAGCCAATTATTTTTAAGAGGGCTATTACAAATTGAAGTAGGTATTTCGTTTTTGGTAAATTTAACGGCACGTGGTAGGTCATCGTGCGTGCGTGTATAGTGAAGTATGCTACTCAGATATGCTAACCATTATGGTTCGGACGCCCAGGAACAAACCTTTTTGTTTGAATTTCGATTAAACATACATAGATAAAAAATATAATTTCAGACGAAAAATTATCGTTAATTGTCCGTTTTACGGAATTATTTTTGGGTTATTATTGTATGAAACATAGAAAATTGATTTGAGCATTCCAAATAACAAGCTGCAGTCCTACCACAGACATTTTTATAAATTACTAATCTATTATACGTTCCATGTAACACAGCATCAAAAGATGCCCGAAAGTAACATTTTACGAAACATCCTTTGCCGAGACAAGGTTTTTACTGACTTATGTAAACAAATTGAAAAATTTGTTTAGAGCGCTCCCTAGACAAATAATGAAATTTTCCCGGACATATTTTTATTTTTATTTTTTGCCTATATCTAACCCATAATCACTCATCAAATCTCGAGTCAAACGCTCAAATTCCAAAAAAAATGTGAAAGCGCCCTTAAAAGAGTAACCGTGGAGTTTCTTGCCGGCTCTTCTCCATAGGAAGCGACAAATTGGAACCGTGCACCTAGCTTCTGACGTTTCATAAGTGCCCATGCAGGCTTATGTGAAATAAAAATATTTTGATATTGATTGCTTTTTAACAACCACTTTAATTCAAGCGTGTAAGGTTGAATTTGCAAAAAAAAATAGTTTTATCATAACTATAACCACTGATGGGGACAATTTTGAGTGTGACTTTTGTTCTAGACTGTGCATCTTGGGTATATTGTATATCAATGATATGTATCCGTAATTAAATGAACCACTAATGTACTTACTCGTCTAGTTCTGCCGTTAGTGGAACGCTACTCGAGGCCGCTGCAGTCGAGGATTCTCCTTGTGTACTTTGCCTGCACAAAAATATACATCATCATTATTTGTCTATAGCATCTTCCCAGCTATATAGCAGTCTTCCAGTCCAACTGAATGCAATTAAATGACTAAAAAAGTCATTGAAAGTTGTAGTGATGATTTTAATGTTTTTAATTCTCTAAAGCCATATTTTTTTACAATCGCGAATCATACTTTAATCAATATACTAACTTGCACTGACCTCCAAATTGCATTAAACGTAAAAAAAACCTCAATTGCGTGGGCTTCTCAGGCGCTTCGCCCTTAAGGGGAACCTAGTCGCGGGCTCGAACTCACTGGTGGGCCTGGCTAAAAATCACGCTGTCTCACCAGGCTTCTTGTCCGACAGAGATAGTATCAGTGATGAGCAGTTAGACGCTAGTCTACACGCACAACGTTATTGAGTGAGATGCAGGATCATTTGTAGTAAAAAAATCGCGAAAAAATTAAGAAAAGTCCTTTGAAAGATCGGGTTTTATGAAAAATCTTTTTGATAGATGAAAGAACTTTTCGATAAATGAACTTTGTCGGTACCGAATTGGTTTTGGACATTTTACACTTCTTTTATTACTTAAACACGCCCAAAGTTCAGTAAAATTAGCAACAAAAACTAATCTTTGTTGGCTCCAACTTTTTAATGGGTTTCTATTTTAGTATTCTGTTTCCGTACAGACAATATTAGTAATGAGCAGTGATAGGAATAGGTAGTGCCTATTTGCCTAAACTTCGAAGAACAGAGACAAGAAACGGAGACTTCCTTAGGACTAAATTTTTTCCGAGACATCTGTCCCGAAATTTCGAGACAACACATAAATACATTTAAAAAAAATGTTATTTGGAATAAGTAATTCGTCTATATTTACCTAAAGTTTGCGACTAGATATATCCTAATAAAATAATAACATACACAGTCGTTACAACCATAAAATTTTCAGATTTTTTTTTTCTATTGTTTTTGTATCCCATGGGAACTATACTTTTTTTAATAGGAAGTAGCATATGTGCTATTCCACACCTTAATCTATATCACTACCAAAATCAGCATTTTCAGTGGAATTGAGTAATGGACATCCATACAAACTATCACATTTATAGACAAACTTTAGATAAATATAGACGAATTACTTATTCCAAATAACACATTTTTTTAAATGTATTTAAGTGTTGTCTCGAAATTTCGAGACAGATGTGCCGGAAATAATTTAGTCCTAAGGAAGTCTCCGTTTCTTGTCTCTGTTCTTCAAGTTTAGGCTAATAGGCACTACCTATTCCTATCACTGGTAATGAGACAAAACGATATCATATTTTACTTTGGATGTGCCATGTCAGACAGTGGAGTACAACACTTCCGAAGTTTGTATGGAAAAAATGTGGACTAGGTTCACCTAACACCTTCGGCGCCAAGCATACTCTGCAGAATCACACTTTTTTTGCTATATTTTTTTGTTGTTTTAATTTTAGTTACCCTTAGACTCAGAGGTTCATATTTTCTAGATTATAAATCGTACCCGAAACCCAAACACACTAAAAGATGCGCCCAGGCAAGCGTTCTCTTTCTCGTTAAAGAAATGTATGAAAATCGTGGGCATCAGTGATACACAACGCTTTGAACGCAATGGGCATGGTGTATCTTTTTGATACACTTTGTAAAAACAATACACGGGCGCCAAAGGTGTTAAATGACAAAATGTACTTACTGTGTGGATGTGACGTCACTTTTTCTTGATATTTTCTTTCCTTTTCGCTTAGTTCCAGCAGGTCTAGTTAGTGCGAGTGTCTCGTTTGTACTGCAATCAAAAATAATAGAGGATGATATTATAAGCAGTGATAGGAATAGGTAGTGCCTATTTGCCTAAACTTCGAAGAACAGAGACAAGAAACGGAGACTTCCTTAGGACTAAATTTTTTCCGAGACATCTGTCCCGAAATTTCGAGACAACACATAAATACATTTAAAAAAAATGTTATTTGGAATAAGTAATTCGTCTATATTTACCTAAAGTTTGCGACTAGATATATCATAATAACATACACAGTCGTTACAACCATAAAATTTTCTGAATTTTTTTTTGGAGAACATTTTGTAAATGACTTGTTGATCGTAATACACAATGAATCACAATGTTTGAATAAGAAGCAGTACACGTTTCGAAGTAAATATCTTCTTTCTAGCTCACTCTCGGCTACTGTCGCGACGTGTAGCTCGCGAAGTAAACAGGTAACAGAGTCAAATTAATATTGTTAGGGCGAAACGTGTAGCAAACTAGTCATACATGACAGCATGAGGTGATCTGCTGGCAATACCGAACCCATAGAGAAATCACCATAGATAAAGAGTACTTATAGTTTATGGTCATGCCGTTTACGTAGTATCTCTATGTAGTCTGTGGCGTTTGCCGGTAAATTTGGACTGCACCAAATGTAAAGTATTTAATTCGAGGGGTGTCTAGTGCAAAGTAAAAGTGATTGGTGTTTGATGGAGGCGTCCAGCACGATGGCGGCTCATCTGAGAGAAATATAAGCTAAGTGGTAGCACTAAGACAATAGTGTAGAGGTTCCCTGCCTAAATACCTAGATTCTAAATTTCCTAACTTTTCTAAAGGTTTCTGATGCTCTTGGAAGTCGGTTACATTAAGAGGTCTTTCGATGATGCAATGCGAAAACCTCGTGAGAATTAGACTAGGCGAAAGGCCGTGATTAGTCTGTTAGGAGACCTTCGGTGCTGCAATACGAAGTCTCCCTAACACAAAGTGACGTGCTGTTGTATGTCCTAAGAGGGTATGAGGTACATACAACAGTAGCTTAATAAGAGAAATAGTTCTGTGGTGAACACAGATATGGCAAGAGGTTAATTGGCAGACGTGGCTGCGGTTTCCTCTTTAATACCCAACAAACTACGATGACTCGTATCTCGTAGAGCATGTAACTGAATTAATCCCAGCAGATTTGTGTGTAACACTTCTGCGCAGTGACTTTACACCTAAGACACCAGAAACGTTTATGTAATAAATCACAATGTATAGAATGGGCGGAATCAATTTAATTATAACTACAGATGGCGAGCTGAATCATGGTGCGAGCTGGTAAGAACTAATAGCCGATTAATGCGAAGCAAACCTCCCAAATATTGAAGATTCTTCTCGGAACAAACCCCAGGTACAGATAATTCTCCTAACACCCAAAGCATATAAATCTCTCTACAATAAGAGAGTAGTAGTAACAACATTAATCTCGTCGCGTCGCGTCGCTACGTTGCGTTGTCTTAATTATTCTCTGTCCGGGCCGGGACGGCACGGCTAGCCTGGCCAGCTCGTGCGTGCCTGCCTGGTTCGGCGGAGGGATGGCGTGGCGGCATCGGCGCGGCGACAGCTACGTTTAATGAGATTTCTAAAGTTCAAGTGTAAAAAAAGCATTATATGTAACACATACTATGATTATTACTTATTCCAAATAACACATTTTTTTAAATGTATTTAAGTGTTGTCTCGAAATTTCGAGACAGATGTGCCGGAAATAATTTAGTCCTAAGGAAGTCTCCGTTTCTTGTCTCTGTTCTTCGAAGTTTAGGCTAATAGGCACTACCTATTCCTATCACTGATTATAAGTGTCATTTATCCCTACTAATATTATAAACGCGAAAGTTTGTAAGTATGGATGGATGGATGTTTGTTACTCTTTCACGCAAAAACGGCTATTATTTATTATTTATTTATTCATATAACAATTCGCATTGTGTTTGAAATATTTTGTACATTAATTAACATAGGTAATAGATGTAGCTAAAAAAAAAATGATGAATAAGTGATGATGATTTGGATGAAATTTGGCACACAGATAGATTATAACTTAGATTAACACATAGGGAGACTTTTTATCCCGGTAGTACGTTCCCGCGGGATAATTTCCGACCTAGATCCTCAGAATTCTATCGAAAAGGCATAAATGAACTTCCGTTTAGATGGCAGCAATGTATAGATAATGAGGGTAAATATTTTGAATAAATAAATCCTTATCCTTACTAATATTATAAACGCGAAAGTTTGTAAGAATGAATGGATGGATGGATGTTTGTTACTCTTTCACGCAAAAACGGCTGAACGGATTTAGATGAAATTTGGCACACAGATAGATTATAAGCTAGATTAAGGTGAATGCGCAGTGGTAGACCGCGAAATTCAAATTTTCTTACGTTTTTGCAATTTTCAGGTCAGTATCAGGTTGTATCCTGATCAAAATGTGATTTGCGAATATAACAGGTACGTGTTTACAGAACTAAGTCATTAGAATGTCTAATATATCTCTTATAAGTTAGATTTCTTCCACAAGCACTTTTCCATAAGAAATTTGTTCTTATGGAACAAATCTAACTTAGAAAGATGTATTATTGATTCTAATGATTATAAATCTGTAAAGACGTACATGTTATAGTCGCAAATCATATTTTGATCAAGTAACGAGCTGACACTCACCTGAAAATTGCAAAAAACGTAACAAAGTTTGAATTTCGCGCTCTACCACTGCGCATTCACCTTAACACATAGGATATTTTTTATCCCGGTAGTACGTTCCCGCGGGATAATTTCCGAACTCCACGCGGGCGAAGCCCAGGGCGGAATCTAGTCAGTTATAATTTGAATAAGGTAACTTTCTTAGCCCCAAAGTATCTGCTTAGCTTTCTTCCAACTACATATTATGTTAACTATGTTGGGGTCGGCTTCCGGTCCAACCGTATGTAGCTGAATACCAGTATTTTACTTAGAGCGACTACCTTCAGACTAGACATGGGCGAAGTAGCTCACTGAAAAGAAAAAGAGCGATTAGCTCTTTCACTCTAAAGAGCTATATCACTCTTCTAGCTCACTAGCTCTTCTATAGCTCAGTGACACAGACGCCGAGACGCCGACTGATAGCTCAATTGACTCACGCCGCACGCGCGTCGAAGGAGACAGATCGGCTCGCTCAATAGTGAGTAGCTCTTTGGAAGTTTGGACTCTTTATTACTCACTAGCTCTTCTATAGCTCAGTGATTCAGACGCCGACTGTTAGTTCATTTGACTCACGGTGCACGCGTGTCGTTGAAAACGGATCGGCCCGCTCAGTAGTCATTGTCAATAGCTCTTTGGAAGTTTGGAGTTAAGTTAAATAAGCTTTTCTGTTTGTTTATATAATGTTATGACTTTACGTAAATAATACGCAAAAAAATAAACAATGCAATGCCAAAGTATTTTCTACTTTAAAGCTATGGTTATAAAGATAGATTTACAGTGATTTATGTCATATGATAGTCTACAATGACGTATTTATTTATTTATTTAACGAACTATGCGATCCGAAATATTCCAAAGCGAACCGAATGAGCCGTTCGGCCGCTGACTTCGGTCAGTCATCGGTGTCTCGCTGAAGTAGGTATGAGAATCTAAGAGCTAACTGAGCTAGTGAGCTACTTAGCGAACGAGTGAGTGAGCGAGAGCGACGTCCATCAAAAAGAGCTAGCTCTTTTCTATCACTCGCTCACGAGCTACCCATGTCTACTTCAGACCTATACGACCCAGTTACTGGGTATGTCAAAGTCGCTCAGCGAGCTATGGAACGAGCTATGCTCGGAGAATCTCTGAAAGATAGAATCCGGAATGAGGTGATCCGGCAGAGAACCCAAGTTGTCGACATAGCTCACAGAATTAGCAAGCTGAAGTGGCAATGGGCCGGCCATATTAGTCGTAGAACCGATGACCGGTGGGGTAGACGCGTTCTTGAGTGGAGACCGCGAATCGGAAAACGTAAGGTAGGACGCCCTCAGGCTAGGTGGAGTGACGATCTTCGCAGGGTTGCTGTTAGTAACTGGATGAGAGTTGCCGAGAATCGAGTTAAATGGCGTGAAATTGGAGAGGCCTATGTCCAGCAGTGGACTGCTGTAGGCTGATGATGACTGGGTATGTGGATGGAATATAAATGGATGGAGAGGAAATCCAAAAAAAAGGACGGATGGTTTGTGTGAGTAATGCAATGCTATAAATCACAATCTTATTCATCTTGAAGGATATTATGAATCCATTGCTTCAAAAGTTCGAAATATTCGTCAGCTCAATAACGTAAAAACTTAACGTTGATGAACGTCAAAATGACAGTTACCCCGCTGATTGCTGATGTTTCTAAAATAAAAACTTGTAGGAGTAAGTAATCGTTGGATTTTTTTTTTCGGTTTTGGCTTCGCACGGTTTGTGCATTTAGCCAGTGTCAAGTAATTTTTCTTTTCGATCAAGTAAATGGCCCGATATCGGGCACGAAGTTACAAAACAGTTATAGTCGTCTTTAGTCAGTCAAGTCAAAGTTATTGTAAAGCGGTAGTAACTTTACAACAAACTAATATGAGTTTTTTGGGGGAACACGAAAGTCCACGTTAGACACTTATTTTCACCTGCACTACATTTGTGCACTCACATGTAACTAAATTGGATAATTCACTGCCAAAATTATACAATTAAATACGCTATTTCACTAAATTTCATGAAAATGAAAATTCGTGCGACATGTTCCAACCCGATCCCGCCAAAAACTCCAAAATATATATTTAAAATCTTCTCAAAATTATGGAAATACGACTACCGACTTACGACTACCGACTTGTTTTGGAGATTTTACATTTCTTTCATTACTTAAACACGCCAAAAGTTAAGTAAAATCTGCAAGAAAAACGAATCTTTATTGGCTCCTAACTTTTTAATGGGTTTTTATTTTAGTATTCTGTTTCCGTACAGACAATATTAATAATGAGACAAAACGATATCATATTTTACTTTGGATGTGCCATGTCAGACAGTGGAGTAAAACACTCCCGAAGTTTGTATGCAATAAATGTGGACTAGGTTCACCTTAAATACTGAATGCAAATTACTTACTTATTCATGTCATCATCCGTTGGTTCTGCCTTTACTTCTGTCGAAATTGAGTCATGATCAGTTTGCTCCCTAAAAATAAAGTTTTTTGATTTTTAAATACAGTTTGCAGATAAAAAATAAAGCATGTTTAAAAAAAATCAATGGAGCCGACGCATGGCAGATGTCGCATCGTAACGATTTTGTATTGAAAATATGCATGAAACGACGATTAATTAAAGATAATATGGCATACTTAATCCTATTAATATTATAAACAAATTTGTATGTTTAGATATTAGTTACTGAATCACGTTAAAACGGCTGAATAGATTTTGAGCAAATTCGGCACACAGATAGATCATATCCTGAATTAACACATAGGAAACTTTTTATCCCGGTAGTACGTTCCCGCGGGATAATTTTCGACCTCGATGCGGGCGAAGCCGCTGGCGAAAGCTAGTAAATACTAATTATTACTTACTTGTAAGATTCCGGAGGTTCCATCTTCACGACCAACGTCTCAATTTCAGACTCAATTTTTGGTCTGAAAAAAAATATATTTGTAAACTTTATTTTATAAACTTTTGTGAGTATGCAACTTTTTGTACTGCCACTGAAAGTCACCACACAATCACAACTCAATGATATTTTGTTCAACGTACAGTCTGACGCTGACCTACTAATAGGGCATTAAACCCATTTTGAAAAGTATCTTAAATTCTGTAATGTTTATAAACCATTAAAAAAAGAACATTTTAATTTAATTGATTAGTGCCATGAAAATGCATTTCAATTCTACATTTTCAAATTTCGCGCGTGATTTGATGAAAACGCTGCACGCAGTACGCAGTGGACGCCATAACGCTCTGTGTGTATGACGTCAGTTTGCTGTGTAAACAAATGAGCTGATATTTTGTTTGATAATTGTTAATTATAATTCAAAAAATGAGTTATTATTCTACTTATCGCTGGCTTGCTGATCCTGAATGCAAGATATTATTTCAATACAAATTACTTTGGTTACGATAGTAATAAAAGTACAAAGTTGTTCAATTGACTACCCTATTGCAAAAAAACAATTTGGCACTACAACGAACGGTTCTGTGGTTTAGACGTGAAAAAGTAATGGACAGACAGAAAGAGTCACTTTCGCGTTTTCAATATACAACATGTAACATAATTAACGCAAGACCTCATACACCCCAATCAGAGTATTGAGTTAAAAGCATGACACAATGACCCAAACTGAATTGTTTTAAAGCTAACTGTTATTATTAAGAAAAACGTTGACCTTAGCATTACTTTATGTATTTAAAATTGAGTCTTATCGCCTTGAAATAAGCTTGATTTTTCTTTGTCTCAATTGGCGGTAGGTATGGCAAAATTCAGAAGTCAATTATGAACAAACTACTTCAGGTCTTGCGTTTCTTCCGTTACACCTTGTATAATGGATGTTGTGGTCTGTGGAACTTGTGAAGGCCGCAGGATGCGGGAAGCACAGAACTAATCGAAGTGGTGGTGCTTAGTGGTGGTGCTTAGTGGAGGCCTATGTACAGTAGTGGACGTCTTTTGTCTGAAATCATGATGGATGTTCAAAATAAATCAAACTCACTCTAGATCGTAGCTGGACTGTCCGCCATCGTCAACATTAGCATCCGAAGTATCATCTTCGCTTGAACTGAAACAAAAATACAATGTGGTAAGTAAATACAAGTGTTTTTTTGTTAGAACATAACTTAATAACACGCCTATAATCCCAGAAAAGTTTGTCAGAGGTGTACCTATATAGTAAAGATGCCAGCACTTCAAGCTAACTGAAACTGTCAAATTTTCCCAATTGAACATGAACCTTATGCTCATACCGTAAAGTTGAAAAGGGGATCCCTTCTTAACGCATAATGTTCTTTGTCCTAATATACTTCGGCATAACGATTTTGACACAATTTGTTTTGGCATAATTTTTTTAGGCATACATTTTATGTTGGCATAATCATCTTAAAGACTAATTTGTTTTGGCATAAATTTGATTCGCATAACGTTAGTAGGCCTAATGACTATTAGCATCTGTGCAACAAAAGTTAGTGACAGAACCAAATTGCTGCAAAACCGACTCCACGTAGTCTTGTTTGTCCTACTACTAATTTAAAATCGCGTAGGCGCGTGGGGCCGCCGGAGGCCCGCAGCGCCGGAGCCGTGACAGAAACCCTGCCTGCTGCATAAATTTATGCTTTAGAATATTACAACTTAATCATTATTATGGTTAGAGAAATTATGCTTAAAAAAATTATGCGTAAGCTGTTATGCGTAATTATATTATGCGAAAATATAATTATGCCAAACAAAATTATCCTAAGTTATATTAGGTCTTAAAATTTTATGCAAATGGATAGGGAACCGTTGAAAAGCTATCAAAGGAATTTGACACATTGGGGTAGCTTGATGTATGTACATCTACATTTCGCCAGTTTATGTTTAAGTCCCAAGTAAAAGGGAACGAGACTACTGCCGTCAAAAACTCCAGATTCCGTGCTGTTACTGAGAAATTTCAGATAGAACAACCCAATAACACTGCCCGACCTGGGAATCGAACCAAGGATCTCATTGCTCAGTAGTACCTAATGCTTGCGACCGCTGACCAATGAACAGTGTTAGAAATGATGAAAATTACAACAAAAAAAAAATAGTTTAAAAAACTAAAAAACACGCTTTAAAAGCCAAACTAAAAAAGGAGAAAATAATTTAATTCAATTAAAAAGCGTGGGGTGCTTTTTGAGGTATTTTTATAATCAACTAATATCAAGCTCAAGATTTTTTAGTTTGGTTTTTAAAGCGTGTTTTTTAGTTTTTTAAACTATTATTTATTTTCAATTTTTTAGTTCTGCTAACTACAAAAACGTGATTTTTTTTGTTTCTTTTTTTCTCAATTTTTTTTTCAATTATTGAATTGTCATCGGTCCTCGACAAGTTTACAAAGTTTCAATGAAATCTGACCGTTTAAAGTGGGTCAAAATCGCGCTCAAAGGAGTCGGTTACATACAAACAAACAAACAAACTAACAAACAAACATACAAGTGAAGCTAATATAAAGCGTGTAATATAATGCTTCTCTTGAGACTGTACGATATATTATATATATTGATGTGTACTTTATCTGGTATGAGCAGTGGTGTCCTAGTGGGTGCCGCGACTTACGAGATGTAGGCCGTAGGTTCGAACCCAGACATGCGCATTACTTTGTGTAAATCATTTCATCACCACTGCTCTCAAAACGGTGAAAGAAAAGATCATGAGGAAACCGGCATGTCCTAGAACCAAAAATTCGATGACATGCGACATCTAACAACCCGCACTGGGCCCGCGTGGTGGATTACGGCCTGCTCGCTCCCACAGAGAGGAGGCTAGTGTCCCAGCATTGGGAACATTATAGACTTATTATAACCGTTATCGCAACAATAATAAAGGGGAAATTATAAGTGAAACAATACTTTTTGCAGCGATTGAGTAGCGCATTTCTTTAACGCGCGTCTGCATCGCTACTTTTGGCAGTTCGTCGTATTTGCAAAGCGCTGCAGTAGCTATTCAATAGCCATACAATCGCAAAGTATCGATTCAGTATCGCTTCTCCTGACCACCCTTACAGGAACGAGCTGATTCCCTTTCTTCTTCTTATAATTAATTATTAATTTTAAAAGAGTAACGGTGGAGTTTTTTGCCCATTCTTCTCCCTACGAAAATACCTTTTGGAAGGGGCGACTAGAATCAATTCTATTTTAATGTAAATGTTGACGGTCAAAAATGCCTTTGGAACAAATGCTTTGACTTTGAATAAGGACTGAATTCTCCTCCAACCAAACCAACCCGCACTGAATCCGCGACATAGATTACAGCCCACTCTCTCTCACTGAGCTTAGGCCTGTATCCCAGCAGTGGGAACGTTAGAAGCTGATTATGGTACAACTCCAAACTAACTGTAGTGACAAACTTTGCTTGCGCGATGTAGGATTTAGTAGCTCCATCTGTCAGTGACAGCTTCATTCGCCGTTTTACCAAGAAGTACCTACGTTGTGACCAGAGATGTACAAAATAGTTTTAAAAAAGTATTTAAATACAAAATGCAAATAGTTTTATAATTTACCATTTCAAATGCAAAATACAAAATACTTTTGCTTTTTGTATTTTAAATACTAAATGCAAAATACATATTTTCAAAATACTTTATTCAAATAAAATAGTTTTAGATGAAATTAGTGTTATTTATTTATTAAAGATTTTAACATTACTCGTTTTAAAAGAGCATCAGACATGTTGCGTCTGTGTGAACGCATGATCATACCACCATGTAAAAATACTCTTTTCACTGGTGCAGAACTTGGTAAACAGGTGTTGTATTTTAGGAATACCCTTTTAATTTTATTGTTGGGTATGTGTTTAGTATATGGTTCAAGAAGTTTGTAGCCGCAGTCACGCTTCCTTTTAATGTTTTTGAACATTTTTACAAACACCAGAAATATTAACTTCGTGTCCAGCATCCTACTTAACGTCTTTGAAACACTGCCTCAATATAAATGGATAATTGAGGTTATGGCCATCCCTGAAATAGAGAATAAAATAAAAAAATGAACACCATAACAGGTCTCGGGGCTAGCTAACATTAATTAACTTATAAAAAACAAAAGAAATAAACTGTAGACGCGTACGCAAATAGGCGCGAGCTTAGTACCTAGATATTAAAACAACCAACATTGTTACTCAGTTTTAGTTACTGTTGGCACACCAATAGGTAGGTATATGTTACTGATTGAGTTATATTCAAAAACGGTAGAAACCCTTACTCAGCTTCAGAGGCCTCAGTGTGAGCTTCATTTAACCATCTCGATCAAATGCATCGAGCGCTTTTGGCGCTCCGATTTGCCCTGGATTGGGGACGGACCAATCGGAGCGCCAAACGCGATCGATGCGTTTGATCGAGATGGTTAAATGAAACACACTGGGGCCACCTATTTCATACGCACTTTTGAGTTTACGTTTATGTACCTACTTACATTTTGATTCACATCACCATTGATCAAGTAATCTCTGTTTACTATATTTCAACAGTAGAAAACCAAATACAATACTTAATTTTTTTTAATAAACACTATTAACGGCGACGAAACAAAGACCGGTAATCGAAATAAAACCAATCAACAAGGCGTAGCGCGTATCGTCATGTTCCACAGATGACGAACGATATTTATGTATGTTTTGTCACTTCACTTTGCACATAAACCCGCAATCGCAAGGTTGCAGGACTTGCAGCGCCGCCGCCGCTAGTGGCTATTTGTCGAATCGCTTAGGTACCCATTTACATGATTTGAGTGGTAAAGTGGCGAAAATTAGCAGTAAAGTATTTTGCATTTTACAAATACAAAATACATCTCAAAAAGTATTTCAAATAAAATGCAAAATGCTTTTTTGTTAAAGGTATTTAAATACAAAATATAAAATACGTATTTTGCATTTTGTATTTGCATTTTAAATACAAGTATTTCAAATAAGTCGCAACTCTGGTTGTGACATAGATGTCGCTATCGTGTGCTTTTAAAAATTACAGTACTCCAGTGTAACACGGCTAACAAAAGGTATTAACAGTGGAAAAGCTGGAAGGTGACGCCCTAGGAGATATAATGACCTTATAATGATGTTATAGTTAAAAATATAGTAATCCAGTGTAAACACATACCTATTAATGTCTCTGGATCTCTTGCGAGCTCTGCGTCGTTCCTCAGGCGGTTCCTGTCGCTTTTCCGCATTCCGTTCCTCTTCCTCCTGCAGTATCTCAAGTACCGTCGACTCACTCACTCCGGTGGCCAGTGCAGTTCGTTGGCGGAACTTGGACAGGGGAGTCAGATCCAAGTCCCCATAAATTGTCTTGAATTGTTCATACTCTTGCTCAAAGTAATGGTACACTTTTGCAACGAGTGTTTTTGTTTGATCCTGAGGAAATAATAATATTAATAATGATTAATTACATTACTAGGAAATTGAAATCTATAATAAATAGGTAGTTTAACTAAATCAAAGTCGCCTTTCGTGTCCGTATCTATTTGTCCCTTGGGCTTGTGGCTAAATAGGTAATAGCAGCCACCCCGATCTACAAGGTTAAGCAACGCTTGCTGAGGTCGGCCTGTGGATGGGTGACCATATCCATAACACACCGAGACCACTCCGTGCTCCGGAAAAGCGCGTTAAGCAGTAGGTCCCGGCTGTCATTCTTAGATCTTTGATAGTCATAAACAGGTTATCAACAGAAGCCTGAAGAAAGTGTGACAACCAGTCTTGGCAAGGCAGTCGCTCCATGTCAAATACTAACATTTAGCTGCATCGGCGGTTAGTACGGACGTAAAAATATCGCAGCGGTATTTTGCCGCGCACTGGATCTTCAACGCTCTGCTTAGCGCCGAGAGTTATAAATCCAACAGTTTGCTTTTCCGACGCGCTGGGATGCATTCTGTTGGATTCTCAATTCTCGGTTGAACACCGACAGTTGACAATCATGTGCGTGATAAATCCTTCCGCGATATTTTAGGAAGGATTAAGAAAAGGCAGGTAGATGTGATGAAAATTAGGAATTGATATGACCTTGTTCATTGTTTCTTCCATATAATACGTGAAGCAAAAACTATGTACAGTCACGGACTTTAATTGATAAGCCACTTGCCACAGTTCCTATTTTAGCCGTGTAATGCAAATCGGGTTTAGTCGGTTATACTCGTACATGTCCAGAGTGACGACCCAAAGTCAACCAATTGCAGGGCTAGCAACCGTAACCTAGCAACAATTGTTTTAGCGTAGCGATGGTAACGTTATGATTAGTCATTTCGACATCGGAAAAATTCGCACCCACGATTTTATCCGAACGCGTAGCGTCCAAGAGACGTTCATGACAAATATGATAACTGTTGCATATAAACAAAAATAGTTTACGGCTATGATTCACCAATATTCGAAATTATCGTCTCTGACATTTCAACTGTCACTGTCTTTGGATAGGTTTTCAGAAATAACGAGTATTTAATGAGCTCTTATTCAAAGGAGGTCAGTATCAAATAGATAGGATAAACTTATGCAACAGTGTATTGATTTATCATTGACAATTTATTAGTCAACCTCTGTGGATAAGACTATTTCCGATTATATGTAATTTGTCATCTTGTTTACGAGCATGCGGTTTAAGTTCGTGTTTAATCGTGTAATCTCGTGAATGTATAAAACTGCAAAATTGGAAAGATTAATAGTGGCTTATCAATTAAAGTCCGGGACTGTACATGGTAAAATATGGCTGTAATAATTTTTGCTATCTGTTATACCCATATTTACAAAATAAAAGTATCTTTATCTTTATCTCTTATCCCCTCGTTTACGAAAATTACTAGGTCAGAGGAGTATGAAGTTTGGCAAAGTTAAAGTTTATATGGAGGCATAGTGAAAACTAATCTATACTAATATTGGACGTAGTTAAGGCCCATAGTCTCCTCATCTCCCGTTTGCATGCTAAAGCACGACTGCCGCCCGCGCCCGCGCAGGGCACCTCTGAGCCTTTATCTCAAAATGGGGATATTCCTTTGATTAATTTACAATTGTGCTTCGGCGATTCTGTGGTACCTCTAACTATCAATTTTTCAGTGTATTTTTTTTTCCAAATAACGAAGCCGTTTAGTAGGAGTATGGAATAGAAGCCAAAATATTGCGTGTTGGAAAATATTTTTTACAGCAAAAGTATTAACCATACAAAAAAAGTACTTGGGGCAAAATGATCTATATGAATCTATAGCAAAATCATATATTTTTCAAATCTTCAAGACAAGCCGTTATTGAGCAGTACGGTTCATAAAGTGACCGTGTTACGCTACCAATCGGGACGTAGGCCCTTAAGGGCACATTTTTTCTTGAATTTGAGCGTTTGACTCGAGATTTGATGATTTTTAGATATCAAGTCAAAAAATAAAAATAAAAATATATCCGGGAAAATTTCATTATTTGTCTAGGGAGCGCTCTACAATTTTTTTTCAATTTATTTACATAAGTCAGTAAAAACCTTACTCGGCAAAGGATGTTTCATACATCTTTCGATGCTCTGTTACATGGAACATATAATAGTTTAGTAATTTATAAAAATGTCTGTGGTAGGACTGTAGCTTGTTATTTGGAATGCTCAAATCAATTTTTTACACCAAAAATAATTCCGTAAAACAGAGAATTAATGATAATTTTTCGTCTGAAATTATATTTTTTATCTATGTATGTTTTTATTAAGGGCCTAAGTCCCGTTTGGTAGCGTAACACGGTCACTTTATGAACCGTACTGCTCATTAACGGCTTGTCTTGAAGATTTGAAAAATATTTGATTTTGCTAAGAATTCATATAGATCATTTTGCCGAGGGTACTTTTTTTGTTTGGTTAATACTTTTGCTGTAAAAAAATATTTTCCAACACGCAATATTTTGGCTTCCATTCCATACTCCTACTAAACGGCTTCGTTATTTGGAAAAAAAAATACACTGAAAAATAGATAGTTAGAGGTACCACAGAATCGCTAGAGCACAATTGTAAATTAATCAACATTTGCCAAGGAATATCCCCATTTTGAGATAAAGGCTCAGAGGTGCCCTGCGCGGGCGCGGGCGGCAGTCGTGCTTTAGCATTCAGACGGGAGATGAGGATACTATGGGCCTTAACCTGAAAAATGAATTATTTGTCAGTGTCATAGGCTATATATTAACCCAAAAAATTAGAAGACTTGTTCGTGGTAGTCGGATTTGCAAAGTAAGTCGGAGAAAAAAACGGTCGACCGAAAATATTTCTGACGAGCGCTTACGGAACCGCGACCGTGTCGTGATCTATTGAGAGACATAAAAAAGTTTACCACCCAACGAAGTGGACACGGATCAGCTAGTATGTTAATATAATAATGCATTAAAAACACATTATGAATTATAATCGAATTTCGACCACTCGGCGACCACTATTTATAATAATCGTATTATATTATGTTGGTATATAATACCTCTTGTATTCCTTGTGCAGTGTGCGGTACTTCTGTGTTGCATTTTGGACAAAACACTTTGATTTCAATGCCATTGGAAGAGGAGTCTTGGTTCTGTAAAAAAGGACATTTTTAAATACTTCATAGCTTAGATTACACATTTAAATAAACCTTATCAAAATCGGTTGAACGGTCTGTAAAAAGGTTTATTTAAATATCTAATCTTATTTCAAATGGGGTATAGACTAGGATGGTATCAGAAGATATTATTTTACAGCCTGAATAATACCAGCACCCTAATTGCGTAACTCACGATTAATCATAATCTGGTTGGTTTTGAAACAGATGGCTAAACCATTGCTTCATATGTTCGAAAAATGTGTCTGCTCAACAACATAAATAACGCAGTGAATATTGTTGAACTGTCAAAATGAAACAGATTATGATTAATCGCGTGTTACGCAATTAGGGTGCTGGTTCATTATGAGCCCGTGCATATAATTCATTCGCTAGGCAAATTCATTGTGATACTATGTTTGTGTGCACCGTTCACGCACACACGCCTAAAGTTCAAGCGTAGTGATTGCTTAAACAGTTTTAATCTTTTAGATTATATTTTTTTAACTTATATGCTAGGTATGGTTGAGAAATAAAAGTCTAGAATGTTTGTGTATATTCGTTTAGTATATCTATCAAAATAAACAGAAATTCAACGTTTGGAACTACGGATTTTTTCGAGGTGTTGTCTTAACTTTGAATTATTATCTTCCTCATTCTGAAAGTATAAACAGTTAATATTACATACATGCAGTAGGAATATTATAAATATATAATTGTTGTAATTGTTGTTGTTGTTGTTATTTGTTTTTTTTTTTTTGATGTATTTGAAACTGATTGGATTTGGACTATTATTTAAAAACATTCTCATTTATAATTTTAAACTAAATATTATAAACTATTTTGTACGCCGAATATGGCAAAACATGTTGAACCAGCAATTTTCAACGAATTTACATCCATATGTGCACATTTATGTATCATTTTACACATGTTTTTACAAATAAATGCATCTTTATCTTTATCTTTAAGACAACGGCGGCATTTTCATCGATTTCCTAAGATTAACAACAATGAAAATACGAAAGTACTCGTAAATACTTCTTTATGCACTTCTAACGCTGATCAAAAGTAAAAACTTACACGTTCTTGAAACGAAACCGTAGTGATTTGGCTGGAATTACGTTCTGCATGAATTTGTCTGATACGTGCCAATCCCACGTTTCGTCTTTTTTTTTGATGATGCACTGGTAATGTGTTCCTTTCTTTCGACCCATTTATCTATAAAAAAATATTAACATCAGTAACTTATAGCCGCTATTGGGCTCAATCACTAAAATTTTCAATCGATTCCGTCGTCAGGAACGAAGTTCCTTTTGCTTTTTGTTCAACTCCGAATGTAACGTCATTTACTCTAGCCTGAACTAGCCGTACACAGTACACTGCAGAACGCTTACCTGTCGGAGCTTCGGGCGCCTTTGTTATATAGATAACAAAGGACATTTATGGCCGGCACGATAGTACAACTAACTGACTCGAATAATACAAGCAATTTTAGACCATAAACTTAAGTGGAAAAATCTATTTTTGACCCAATAAAGTGGTAAATTTGCCGTATGTGCGACGGGCGGACTACGGAGGCTTAAAGGGAACCTAGTCGCGGGCTCGAACTCACTGGAGTCACTGGTGGGCCTGGCTAAAAATCACGCTGTCTCACCAGGCTTCGTGTCCGACAGAGATAGTATCAGTAATGAGCAGTTAGACGCTAGTCGACACGGACAACGTTATTGCGTGAGATGCAGGCAACCGAGGGAACACGGGTGGGTTTTAGTCAGTAAAAGTCTGACACGCCCTCCTGCTCCAACCAGAGCGGGAGAAGTTATTTGATGATTTCCACCCAAAAAAAAAAATACAACTTTATCAAAAGTGGTGCGTCAAAAATATAATAAATTTTATGTATGGCCATTAACAGTAAAATAAGTTTTGTTCACGCAAATCCCTCTTTTTTTAATTTTTAATCCGATCTCAAAGAGTTTAATTATAAGTTTGTAAATCCATTTAGATACATTGTCATCGCTTGAACATTCCGATACTAAGGCGTAGCCAATTGGCTGGCTCCATTTCACAAAAATACCTCTCATGGTTACCACTAAGGCATATTTTGCTGGTGTCGGCGATTCAACGCCATCTACTTCAAGGAAGCCTATTATTTTACTTGCATGTTTGTTTGTTTGTAACCGACTCCTTTGGACGCTATTTTCACCCACTATTAAACGGTCAGATTTCATTGAAACTTTGTAAACTTATCGAGGACCGATGACTATTCAATAATTAAAAATAAAAAAAAATGAAAAAAGAAACACGTTTTTGTAGTTAGCAGAACTAAAAAATAGAAAATAAATAATAGCATAAAAAACTAAAAAACACGCTTTAAAAACCAAACTAAAAAAGGAGAAAATAATTTAATTCAATTAAAAAGCGTGGGGTGCTTGACATTAAGTGATTATAGAAATACCTCAAAAAGAACCCCACGCTTTTTAATTGAATTAAATTATTTTCTCCTTTTTTAGTTTGGTTTTTAAAGCGTGTTTTTGAGTTTTTTTAACTATTATTTATTTATATCATAAAAGACGTTCGTTTCTAAACTCATAGCGTTCATCACTAAAGTACCTACAATATTTTTCTCACTCCGACATATTGTTTACTTTTAATTTTAGTGCTGTCATTAATTCTTCGTTTATTTGAGTAGTCATTTGAATGTATAACTTATTCAACGTACCTCTACATGGCAGACAAATAGTTTTTTCTAATAAGCGGTAAGCTTGTGGGCTGACGTAAGGGGCGTAGCTATCGCTGTAGCTGCCGTATCAATTATAAGGGGCCCCCGGGCTACGGGAGCCCCCGACGTGCGTAAGCAAAAATTAATAAAAACTTCCCATTTTTTTTTTTCATAAATGACAAAAGTCAAACAAAAGACAAGGACAAAGGCAAGGAGAGTGTATATAATTTGATTTGTTTGTAAAAAAATTGGAAAAAGTGACAGATAATAATTATGATAAAATAAATATTTCTTTTAATTTTATGCAAACATTTTTTTTCTTTTCTGAGAAATCTTTTACCCTTCTTAAGGGCCCCCAAACAAATTTTTATACGGGGCCCCGCCAAGGCAAGCTACGCCACTGGCTGACGTAGTACAAGCTTAAGCAATACATTTTGTAAGCTATAGTGTATCTGTTTCCTTTGTTACCACATTTTAAGTATGTTTGAGCTTTAACAAGTTCGGGTAAGTCCTTAGATAAAAAACGATCACATAATTTATGGAACATATCTTGTGAAGAATTTGCTGATTCATTTGCTCGTAAACCATTTTTACAATGTAATAACTCCAATTTTAATTTCCTCTTGCTTGGGGTACTTACAGAAAGACCAGCAGTAGTTTGAGTTAGGTTATCCGTGGTTTTAATGTCCGTTTGGCATGATGAAGTGGCACTAGTTGTTTCCGTTTGTCTAGAATTATCATATGAAGTTGTTATTTCCACTTGCGTATGTTTATCAGATTTTTTTAGATTAGGCAAATTCAAATTCGGCAAACAATTTTTTTTTAGTAATTTTCTGGCACTGTTTTTGTTTATGTCTTCTGGGTGGAAATGGGCTTCACAAACAACATGCTTGGCTTGAGATTTATTTATCAAATCCTCGCGGTCAATTAAGCGCAGCCACTGAAGGCGTCTGAAATGGAAAGCACATTTAATATACATTAGGTATCTATCATAAAAAAGTTGAATAAAGTGACTAAAATATGTATTATATATTTAAAAAAAAAACATCAAAAAACAACCTAAAAAAACTAACGCCCGTCTCAGGACTATAATCAATTTTTGTTCTGTTGTTACGAATGGTTACGATTCGAAATTTGCTCTATTTATCTGATTCACAATTCGTCAAATATTTTAAATTACGATTTTATAACTGTAAGTAATTAGTTACTACACCTACAATACTGAGAAATCGGCCTGACTAAACGTAAACAAAGCATTAGCGGCATATCAATTGACAGATCAAAAGTAGGTACCTAATACATTCAAGTGGGAGATTAGGCCTGCCTACTTCGTCTGTCTGATAGAAAACTAATACAACAAAAAATAAGTAGGTATCTCATCATCAAGTAAAAATTATATGCTAGAATAAGTGACTTGCTTACCTTTCCTGTTCAGTAGGTAATCTGAACAGAGACAACTCTGGAATCGATGAATTATTTAGACACCCAAACACACAGCAATAACTTCTCCTGCGAGTATCACTCATTTTTCGTACATTTAGCGGTGCCGAAAAGCCGTGACGTGCGAACCTTGTGCAGCGTTAGCCCCGACTGGCGCACTGAGAAACGGGTCGAGATTTTGTTTGAGTGTGCGTGCGGGGACGCATAGATACTATGGCGCACACATACAAGCCGCGCGCGGTGCGTTTTTATGAAGATAGCGTACTTCCAGTTTCCACTCCGTTTACTATGTCCCGGTAGTAGGTAGTACGTTTCCGTGGAATAATTTCCGACCCGTAGGCGGGGCCGCTGGCGAAAGCTAATAACAATAAATAAATAGTTGTTGTAACACACTTGCAATAACTGGGATATTTTTTTTTACAATTCAGTAGCTTAATATAATGATTTTGCATATAAAAAGGTTAATAAATGTTTGATTACAAACATTATTTAAAAAACAAAATATTTCTTTCTAACATTCTTTTATTTTTATCATCATTTTAATAAAGGTGTGTCCACCGGGCCCAACCCCTATACAGGGAAAGTTTTTATTCAGTGCGCAATCTTTAACCATGAATTCAGCATACCATTCTAGACGCCCCAGCGAAGAAATTTTTCGTCGGTTTTACAAAAAAAATCTGCTGTTTCATAGAAAAGTGCAATACCTATGCGGTCAAAATGTATGGAACAGCTGGGGGTTCTTTTTTGTCACCGACTAAAAATTTCTGCGCTCTGGGGTCTTGAATGGTGTGCTGAATTCATAGTTAGGTACAGTTTGCGCACTGGGGACTTATTTTTTTAAAGCAAACTATTCATATTTAGAAAATAACCTTGATACCAGCATTACGTTATGCATTTAAAAATTGAAATTTCTTTGTCTCAATTGGCGGTGGGTATGGCAAAACACATAATTTTTGAAAAAAAAAACATATTTTATAAGTTACTGAAATCGATTCAGTAGTCAATTATGAACAAACTACTTTTAGGGCTTGCGTCTATTCTGTAACTCCTTGTGTTTGCCCATAAGGTATATTAGTATGCTTATTCACTATGAAATAAACTTCTTTATAAGGTCAACTGTGGCATCTTTACTTTCCATGAGCAACTTTACCAATGAGAACTGTACCTGAATTTCTCTCGATAAATAAAAATCTGCTGCCGCCATTTAATATGCAAGCGATACAGAAGAAGAATAATCAACTATTTGTAACAATTTTTTAATAATCGAGAGATATCTTTTCGGTATATCATGGACTTTTTAATAATAAGGTGCAATGTAAGATTCAGACATTGCATTTTAGCAATGTCTTCAATAACATAGGTCATATTTTGTACTAGAGTCAGAATTTCAGAAAGCTTTGAAGAAGAAGTGTCTTTGACGAGGCATCACGGTCTGATCTTTGTTCTTCAGACTACCAGTCACCAAATTTTACCAAATCTAGATGGGTTTACACGACAACTTTTTATCTGGTATGGTGATGTATAGCTGGTTTTGATAAAATGTTTGTAAGTAGAAACAGCTATGTCTTTAGTCACAATCCTCTTTGTCTGCATCGCTTTTGAACTAAAAAAATAATAGTTTAAAAAACTAAAAAACACGCTTTAAAAACCAAATTAAAAAAGGAGAAAATAATTTGATTCAATTAAAAAGCGTGGGGTGCTTGACATTAATTGATTATAAAAATACCTCAAAACGCTTTTTAATTGAATTAAATTATTTTCTCCTTTTTTAATTTGGTTTTTAAAGCGTGTTTTTTAGTTTTTTAAACTATTATTTATTTTCAACTTTTGAAGTGAAACTTCTTTACGCACGCTTGACTTGGGGAGTGAGCTGGCGAACGCGTGACGTAAGCGTTACGAAAAGTGTGATCGGGCAAGGCGAACGGAAGTTGAGTGGGGGATATAAGCAAGAGACAGCAGTGCGCGCGCACATTTTCTTTCTCTCTTCCTCTCATAGCCAAATACGTTCCGTATATCTAAGCACACTGCAGGCCTATTGTCTGTATCACAGTGTAGGAGCAAGAGAGAGCAGTGCGCGCGCACATTTTCTTTCTCTCTTTCTCTTATAGCTAGTAAATGAAATATGTATATATTTCAGTCAGTAGTTCGTTTGTGAGTTTACTAGCGTTACGCGAACGGTGATTCTTTGGTTATTTTTCGTAATTCTATTTCGTTTTGAACAATTTTATGAATTAATATTTTGTTCAATACATTCAATATTCTACGTTTAAAGTGAATAAAACTGTAAATTCATTTTAGAGTTCATGTTTTGTGAATTTTCGGGTAAATAATAACAAATTATGGAAAGAAGTAGAAAATTAATATACATGTATATGTACATACATGTATATATTGTACACACACATATATATATATATACATACAGATGGAGCGAAAGAAGTTTCACTTCAGTCGTGTGGTCATAAACACACTCGTTTTTTTTTTTTTTTAATATGCATAATGTTTTGGCTTCTTTGAGCCATTTTATTCATTTTTTTTTTATTTAGACTACAAAATATCATTAGTTCGGCTTTTACTGGCTCATCTCGCCATTTTGTATTCTTCACAGAAAATAATATACACTCAGTAAAAACTGAAGTTTAATAGATAGTTCAAAAATCATATATGATACCTACTATTTATTAAATATTAAAAAAATCAGAGCAAGACTTCTTACCGTTTTTCAGTAGAAGATATAGCAAAATATTTTCGGTCTGAGAACCAGAGTTTTATTTAGCTGATTTCGTAAACAATAATAATGTTATTTAATTTTTTCATTGCAAATATTAATACAATAGTTCTCCAAACTTTTTTTTTTAAACATAAGTAATATAGATTTGCCCTCTACATAATATAGCAGGTTACTTTATTATATTAGAGTGGGCCACCCTTTAGAGGTATGTACTGTACTGCCGAAAAACTGTTGTTTTAAAAAAAAAAAAAAAAAGGTTCCGACGAATTGATAACCTCCTCCTTTTTGAAGTCGGTTAAAAATGCAGCTTGGCAGACTAACTCAAGTTATAAAAAAAGCAGCCAAGAGCGAGTCGGACTCGCCCATGAAGGGTTCCGTAGTATATTTCAGTTGATTGAATGAAAGGTAAATTGCGGTTTACGATTTATGACGTAATAAAAAAACCTACTTACTAGATCTCGTTCAAACTAATTTTCGGTGGAAGTTTGCAAGGTAATGTACATCAAAGTTTTTTTTTTGTTTTAGTATTCGCTTATTTTAGAAGTTACAGGGGGGGCACATTTTACCACTTTGGAAGTGTCTCTCGCGCAAACTATTCAGTTTAGAAAAAAATGATACTGAAAACCTCAATATCATTTTTGAAGACCTATCCATAGATACCCCACACGTATGGGTTTGATGAAATGTTTTTTTTAGTTTCAGTTCTAAGTATTGGGAACCCCCAATTTTTATTTTCTATTTTTGGGTAAAAATCTTAATGCGGTTCACAGAATACATCTACTTACAAAGTTTTAACAGCATAGTTCTTATAGTTTCGGAAAAAAGTGGCTGTGACATACGGATGGACAGACAGACAGACATGACGAATCCATAAGGGTTCCGTTTTTTGCCATTTAGCTACGGAACCCTAAAAAAAGATGTACAAAATTTGGTATATACGAATACTACCTTGTAATCGCTCGTTACCATCGCGGACATTCGCAACTTGTTTTTATTTACTAACTCGAATAATCGCTTTTCGTAAATCGGTGGGACAGTTGCCTAAAACTCCACGTGTCATGTTGTGACGTCAAAACAGCAAACAGTGATCGCTTACCTATCCTCCGATCTTGGGAACTGATGAAACATTAATTCCTTGTTACGATAGAAGCCAAACAACCGTAGACAGAACACGACGCAGGGTTAGGGTTGCCATCCGTCCGGGTTTCCCCGGATTTGTCCTAGTTTAGAAGGCATCCGGGGAGCGTCCGGGCGGGGCTTCATCTGTAGTCCGGGTTTATTTTAAGAATAAAAAAAATTCTAACTGATTATTAAAACAATTTATTCTGTTTTGTTAGGTACCTACATTTAAATTGATGATAAAAGATTACTAAATTTAATTAAGGTCTGAAAATAAATAAAAAGGTGATTTATGACATTTTCAACTGTTTTTTATTACACTGACTGTTTAAAAAAATTAGTTGACAGTCCGGGTTCTGGGCTCTAAAATCCGGGGTTTTCACGCGTCTTGTCCTGGTTGCCAAATTTTAGAGATGGCAACCCTACGCAGGGTCCATATTTTACAATCTTGCGCGACGGCAACGGAACCCTGCCTGGGTTTACCAAACTGCACTGGGTATGCAGTGGTGGCGCCCCCGTCCCTCACACCACGCCGCGCGCCCGTCTCACCCTAGTTATTGATCCGTCTGGATATGGACGAGGGCAAAATGACACACAGACGCGTACCAATGTAGAATAAAGGTGAATAGGTTCACCTTTATTCTACACTAGCGGTCGCCCGCGGCTCCGCCCGCGTGGATGTCGGTTACCGCTGCAAAAAGCCTACCCAGGAAAGACACGGTCAGCAAAATGATTCCCAGGTCAATTCACAGACATCGACACTAACATCGACGACGCAGTCATTATCCGCAGGCTGCATAGACTCCCCTCCCGCTCGCGCACCCCGTCTTGGTGACGCCCACTTCGCAACGGGCCGTGCAGCAGAAATCGTATTATTTTAATTTCGCCATAACTTTAAAACCAAACGTCCAATTTTAATCATTCAAAGACCAAATATTATCTACATAAACTGTACTTAGTGATGAAATATATATATAATTTATTTTGTTAAGGATTATAGCATGAGTAAAATAAATGCGTTTAAATGTAGTCCAAAAAAAAGTCAAGATAAAAAAATAAAAAAATGGTTGTTGTGCCTCACTCGACATAGATAGGTATAGTGTCGCGGACTTTTTTGTAGATATTTATAAGATCTACAATTAATTAGAACATTTTATGGTTCTATCTTTTATAGTTTAGGCAGCGTACGCAAAATAAGTAACTTTTCTGGTTGATTTTTTACACCTCGTGTCCGAAAACCCCAAATATCTTACGGAACCCTATTTTTTTCCAAAATAAAATTTAGCCTATGTTACTCGTGGATAATGTAGCTTTCGAATGGTGAAAGAATTTTTAAAATCGGTCCAGCAGTTTTTGAGCCTATTCATTACAAACAAACAAACAAAGTTTTCCTCTTTATAATATTAGTGTAGATTGGTCCACATTTTTTGCATACAAACTCCGGGAGTGTTTTACTCCACTGTCTGACATGACACATCCAAAGTAAAATATAATATCGTTTTGTCTCATTATTAAAATTGTCTGTACGGAAACAGAATACTAAAATAAAAACCCATTAAGGAGTTAGGAGCCAACAAAGATTAGTTTTTCTCGCTAATTTTACTTAACTTTGGGCGTGTTTACTATAAATGATCCTGCATCTCACTCAATAACGTTGTGCGTGTAGACTAGCGTCTAACTGCTCATCACTGATACTATCTCCGTCGGACACGAAGCCTGGTGAGACAGCGTGATTTTTAGCCAGGCCCACCAGAGAGTTCGAGCCCGCGACTTGGTTCCCCTTAACTTTGCAAAACAGCGTTTCAGATCCCGATTTTGGCCGGACGGACCCGATTTTTTGCCCAAAACTAAATGTCCTGCACGGGACTCGCATTCAGTCGCTTGGGCTTAGTCATGCTTTTTGTAATTCGTAAGCTCAGACCAAATAAAAAAGGTAGACGGAGCGTACGCCAACAATGGCGTTCAAATAAGTGAAGCATCGTGTACAGAGTTGTGTGCGTGACCTCGTGTCGGAATCGCAACACTTGCCATGCGTCTGTGTGCTAAGTGAAAAATGTTGCCACTAAAAACTTTTTATCCCAATTCTGATTAAATAATTTTGATTTTTCATGAAAATTTTTCATGAAGCCAAAGCAAGAATCAGAGGTGCCAGTACCCATGTCGATTAAGCCTTGGTATTTTTTTTTGACTTGCGGCTATCTCGTCAAAAATTAGTGCGCATAGTATTCGTTGTTTGCTAGCCTGCGTTTTTTGTTTTATTGCTGCAAATGCCTCTTCTGTAAATCCTGGTTCGCCATTTATATGACTGTACCATTTTGATATAGTTTTAGGATGTGGGAGGCATGTCTTAAAGGTGAACCTAGTCCACATTTTTTACATACAAACTTCGGGAGTGTTTTACTCCACTGTCTGACATGGCACATCCAAAGTAAAATATAATATCGTTTTGTCTCATTATCAATATTGTCGGTACGGAAACAGAATCTATACATATAATAAAATTGTAACAGGCCGATGTCTGTACATTAAAGATATTGAAGAAAAAATAGTATGGGGGGGTCTTTATTAGAGCAACAGAAGCCAAAACAACGGTTTTTAGAATTTTTGTCTGTCTGTATGTTTGTTACCGCATCACGCAAAAACCATGTTTTCTATTCTATTCTTTCACTGCATGGAATTGAATGCAGTTTTATTATATTATTTAAAAAAATGATTATCTACTTGATTCTAAAGTCCACGCGTATGAAGTCGCGGGCAAAAGGTAGTACTAAAATAAAAACCTATTAAAAAGTTAGGAGCCAACAAAGATTCGTTTTTCTTGCTAATTTTACTTAACTTTGGGCGTGTTTAAGTAACACAAGAAGTGTAAAATCTCCAAAACTAAGTTGGTACCGACAAAGTTCAATTATCGAAAAGTTCAATAAACTTTATTGGTCATTAATATAAGCATTAGCATTTTCATAAAACCCTATCTTCCAAAGGACTTTTCTTAATTTTTTCGCGATTTTTTTACTATAAATGAACCTGCATCTCACTCAATAACGTTGTGCGTATATCAGTGCTAGTATCAGCGATAGTATTAGTGATGAGCAGTTAAACTAGTCTAACTGCTCATCACTGATACTATCTCTGTCAGACACGAAACCTGGTGAGATAGCGTGATTTTTGACGAAAGAGAGAACTCAGTGCGACGCCGCGCGCCGCCCGCCCAATAGGTAGCCGGCGCGCTGCTTGTTTGTAATTATTGTTATGCCGATTCACGCGAGAGCTTATTTTTCTTTGAACATTTATAAATCGGTCTTTTCTTTGTCGGCTTCGCAGCTGTGTTTTGTGAACTTTTGTGTTGTTGCGTGCAAACTAGTTTACTTTGCTTTGAACATTTATGCATCACTTTTCCCTTTGTCGGCGACGCGTGCGTTTCGAATAATACCTACAAGTTACCTCTAGTGTTACTATTGATTCTCACGTTTTCGAGTTCATGAATATTTTTTTAATTATTTTAAAACAGAAACATCTTATTTTTTTACTTTTACTCTATGGTTCGAAAGGACTCCTTATGGCAAGTTGTTCTGCCGTGGGAAAACGACCATTTAAATTTCTCGGTGCAAAACAATGAAAATAACCATTTAAACGATTTAAAATACATCACCAAGGAACATACATACCACAAGCGGTACATCACTGTCCACGTTATTCTTTTCTTTAAGTTCTTTTATTATATTTTTGAATTTTTCGTTATACTTTTTCAGTCGTCGTACTTTTTGGTTCAAAAATTTAATCTTCTTTTTGTGAATATCTACCATTTTTATTTGTTTCCTTAGTTTACTTTTCCTTGGCATTTCAATTATTAATTCTATTTCTGCATCTTCAAGTATTGTTATATTGCTAGTTTGTATATTTACATTTTCGCCAGACGGGGATGTGTATGTACTGGTACTTGCATTCACATCAAAATTACGGTCACAAGTTAGCTGTAAATAAAATAAGCCATTTCAATGTTCGGATTTTATTTAAAATAATAATTATTTTAAATAGGTAATAACACGTACGTTTTGTGACTCAGTATATGATGAGCTTGGAACAGAGTAATCAACGTTTTCAGAAACGCCATTATCAATATCATTGCCAGGTTGGTCAATAATATCCTAAAAAGAATATTGATCGAATATTAATATGTACATGAATGTACAAATGTTACATCACATTAATGTAATAGCACTTTGGATTCATACTTTTTTTGGTATTGCATTTTTCATCACACGACGCAGCCCACATTTGGTAAAATACAAATCGTTTTCTGCAAAATGTGTGGAACACACAACACTAAATTTTGATGGCAACCAATTTTCTTCATTTCTGCTGAACCTAATAACCTCAATCCACTTTTTTTTCCAATTAAGGTCTCTCGGGAATCTAAAATTAAAACAGTTTGTATTCAATAGTAGTTGAGAAATAAATGAATCCAAAAATGTATTTTACATAAAACTGTATATTATGTTGTAAGTACTTGTATATAGAAATAATAATAATAATCACGTGCTTTTTAATGGTCACATCCCCTATCATATTGTATTCACGTTATACTATAACATATTCCCGAGTTATACATATTCATGGCTACCTATGTTTGACATTCAAAATAGTTAATAACAATTTTCGTAATACTTAAAAACATTTAACCATTACGAAAAGTAATATTAATAATCCCAAACACTCCCACATTGCCCGCGTTTCTGGAAATTTGTATGCGGATATACTGGTCACACCGACGACACTATGCAAGGTTTTGTGTTCCAAAAACGCTTGACGAAATATTTTTGTACTTTTTAAATATCAAATTAAATAAAATGAAACACTTACTTGTGAAATGTAATCCCAGATGGTTTTTTTAAAATTAAGGAATTGTTTTTACAAGTTTTCACGACACAGGAAGGCATTTTACAACAATTTACAATTTTAAGGTTATGATGTCTAGCTCGTTCGGTGTCACGCGTCGCTCTGCTGGAACACGAACGGCTTCCTATTTCAAATTTGGCTACCTTTACCCTGCTTCACTGTGAGAGCGCCGCGCTCCGTATCTTAGGTACCTTTTTTATTTGGTCGGAGTTCGTAAGTGGCATTATTCATATTGTAAACTAACGTATTTGAAGTAGCGTAGCGTAGTTATAGTTTAAAGTTTCAAATCATTGTACTTAGATATACTTACATTTGAAACTTAAATAAACGGTTATGTAGTAAAAAAATAAAAACAACTGATTATTAACATTTTTTGCTATCCCGCTTTCGATGAAAGAATCCCGTTTTATTAGCTTGGTATTAATCTATGTAACGGAATCTTTGAACGTGATTTTGACCCACTTCAAAACGTCGAATTAAATTGAAACTTTGCACACTTATCAAGGACCGATGACAATTCAATAATTAAATAAATTTGTGCCATTACCCTGACCAGAAAAAAATATATTGAAAAAAACTCCAAAAATCACGCTTTTATCGTTACCCGAACTAAAAAATAGAAAATAAATAAAAGTTTAAAAACTAAAAAAACACGCTTTAATAGAAAACCAAACTAAAATGTAGAAAATAATTTCTATAAAATTCAAAATAAGGATAAATAAATGAATTCATTTTATCGTAAAAAAACGTGGTGTGCTTGATATTAATTGGTTATTAACAATACCTCAAAAAGCACCCACACATTTTTTTGTTTTTAAATCAATGATCTTAAAACATACTTTTCCCATAAAAATCCAACAGTCTTCATCATGTTCAACTGAATCAATCGAAGAATTCAAATGATGTCTTCAATATGTAATAAACGAATAACATACCATCATCAGAAAGTCAGGTAGTACTTGCAACCAGTGTGCGTGTTTGACTGGTCATACACGCACATACATCTGGATGTATGAGCGTAAATGAAACAAAATGTGTATGTATGTGAAACGTCACATACATACACATTTTGTTTCATTTACGCTAGAGATTTTAGATTCTAAAAGTACCTATAAGTAAACGTACTTATAGGTACTTTTAGAATCTCATAAAGATTACTATGATAAAATAACATCACATTAGCTATCCATCTAAATTACAAGCGCGCATAATGCTGGCGTGACAGTAACCTGCAATGTGCAGCTGTCCATTATGCGGTTCAACAAGATGTAACGCGCGATGCGTGCGACACGGTGACGTTAAGCGTGACACGTGACGTCACTCATATCATATGACCCAGTTTAACATTCACTATTCAAACATGTACCACGTACAACATCCATACAGAAGTTCCACCCATAAATGTGCAAAGTAGAAGATGGCCTGACATATGATGATGGCATAACAGGTGGTGTTCTGTAGTTTCTGCCTACCCCGGGTGTTTATGTTTGTGTATGTTTATGTTTATGTGTGTTTATGTGTTTATGTATGTTTATGTATTTGTGTTTATGTATGTACATCATGCCTGTAATCCCCGAAGGTTTAGACCGAAGTGTATCTAACTAAAGTAACACTCATATTTGACCAGTAAAGTTTTAGTCCCATGTAAGGAGCGAGCTTATTGCCATTAACTGAGCAATAGACCAGCACCCTAATTGTATAACACGCGATTAATCATAATCGGTTTCATTTTGACAGTTCAATAATATTCATTGCGTTATTTACGTTGTTGAGCAGACATATTTGTCGAACATATGCAGCAATAGTTTAGCCATTTGTTTCAAAACGAAACAGATTATGATTAATCGTGAGTTACGCAATTAGGGTGCGGGGTTTCTTTTTTTACAAAACAATACTATTTTTAGGCTTTTACAAATTTGCTTGGCAAACTTTGCAGTTTGATGGCGAGAAGCGCAACTAATTAAAAGGTTCGAAGTGAGTTCATTTCTCGATAGTGGTTAAATCCTCGTTATCGAGAAATAAACTCCTTAGTTTCGATTTTAGGATACCTTTACTGAGTTTAGGGGTTTGTCTTAACATATTTATTTTATTAAATACTTTTGGTACTAATTCTGTGTCTTCACTTGTTATTTATTTTATTTTTATAATGCACATTTGTTTTTCCAACTCACTTTAGACATTGGCAGAATAGTCATACAGACTTTGCTTGACATTTAATAAAAATAGAATAGAAAAGATTTTGTCATGGCGTGCGGACATTTTTACATACGCCGCTGGCCCGCCGTTGTAAAGACAGTTGTAGGGGCCCGACCTAAGTGGTACCTGGTGGGATTCGTTATGCTGCTAAGTTAAATACTCAAATAAGTTTAAAAGGTTTACAGCCGAGAGCTAACAATGTAACGTTTAGGCTAAGCTATCGCTTAACGAACAAAATTATGGAAATGAATGCACCCGGTTGCTGTCCGTAATGCACTGAGATCGCGGCGCTTTCAGTGCGACCGTATTGTATCGCTAGATCAGCAAACGCGGTCGTTTGCAATTATTGCATCGAACAACAGTTGTCACGGCGCAATTATCAAACTAAACATGGAACGACGGCGCACAATAGTTAAAATGTTAAGAAATATGGTTTCATTGGACAAGGTCTAAAAGAGGTATCATCAAGGCATACTATTCTTTCCTTCCTCCTAAGATCCAAAAGCAAAGCCAACAAAAGGAGTGCTTCGTCGTTGTCACCTGCTTCCATCATTATAAGGTATATAATTTCGATAAATTTATCCGACATTACCTACATACAAAGAGCTAGCACAACACAGAGTTATTTAAAATCACAACACTCCCGTTCGAGATACAATTCGCGAGCAAACTGACAATCACAATTCACAATACTGACAGTTGACACTTTGACAGTCGTTGGGCTGGCTCGTTGATAAACTTCGATGAATCGATATTATTTGTTCGATGTATCGATATTTTTGAGCTATATTTAATTTCCCGATATATTTATGTATCGATATAAAATTCTAACGAAAATATATTCAAAAACTATATTATTTTCAAACCGACTCTAATATATTACTAAAGTTTTACTTTGATTTTTCTCACATTGAGCAAAATAAGATTTATGTTTAAAAAAAAGTGGTTAACGTATGTTAGGATAAATCAAGTAGCTTATAGATAAAAGTGGAGGCAACACTCTAAATACTTAAGTGAAGACGACTGTGGGCTAACGCTAAATACATACATAAGAGAGAGAAAACACATACTTATCACTGTCTCGTTCTTATGTATTTAGAAAGAGAGCGTTAGCCCACAGGCTGTCTTAATTTTTTTATTTGGAGTGTGGCCTCCACTTTTAAGAATAAGTTTCTTGGGATAAAAAATATACTAATTTTTAGAGAGCGATCATTCTTTTAGAAATTGTACCGATATATCGATTTTTCCAAAAAATATCGATACGATATTTTTATTTTCATTTCTCCTACCCATAAGTTGACGTCGAGCTGACGTCTGAAACTGTCACTTTTTCAAGTGCCAACTGTCACTTGAATCCATAAAGCTGCGGCTACACCTACACGACACCTACCTTTACAAATGGGATACAATCTTATAATTAAATTGCATACACTTGAATGTATTTGACTGAGAATGGATTATTTAAGGGGGAAGCCCCATCGCCAGGGAACGCAACGCTTAGCGCTGAGAGTTGAAAATCGAACAGTAAAACATTTTATTGCGTTAACTATGTATATCCTGCCAGGGGTGCGGGTTATTCGAAAGAGATACCGCGGCCCCTGGCACACAGGCAACTGAGGGAACACGGGTGGGTTTTAGTCAGTAAAAGTCTGACACGCCCTCCTGCTCCACCCAGAGCGGGAGAAATTATTTAATCATTTCCCACCCAAAAAAATAACCTATGTATATTACGTTCTCCAACAGATGCACATTCTAACAAAATTATGAAGCAATGGTTTCGCAAATTCCTTCAAAATCATTCAAATTGTGATTGAAAATGTGTTACGCTATTGGGATGCAGTTGTTACAAGCTATCGACTTACCACATTTTGAGATGATGTTCCAGGTGTGTCCTCAACGTTCTTGTCGAGTAGGTCCTGCCCCTGAAACAATGGTTTCTTTTAATCAATGCCAAACACAAACTCAAAACATTTATTTCAAATTAATAAATAAATAAAAAAAATAAAATAGCTTTATTAATTCCTTACATTGTGTGTACATTAATCAATTATTTATATTATTTGTTTTTGGTAATTCAATGAAGTTAATATTATGCCTAATTGACTGTTGATAATTTATATTAATTTATTACATATTTTATTCCATCATGCTATACAGTCAATAGAATTTATTATTATTAACAATTACAATGATTTAAAATAACATAGTACATTTGATTCTTCATGCAGCATTATTTATAAGAGTTTCATCATGCAAATTTTTAATTTAATTTATTATTATACTAAGAATATTAAGAACGTAAAATTATTCGCATAATTCTATTATTATTAATGATTGCCATTATTTTATTTTCTTCATGCAAAATTAATTATTATTATTAACACTTTAACATTATATAGATAGGATTTTATTCGTTCAAAATTATCATTGTTATCATTAATTGCTATTTACTAACATGAATACTATTTTAATAGGTATCAATAATTATTTAAATGTAAGGACCGCCTGTAGCGGTAAAAGCCTCCTCCATTATTTTCCATCTCGCTCTGTCTCTGGCCAGCCTGCTCCATATTTTTCCTGCTACTTTGGCTATGTCATCGTTCCACCTCTTGCATGGTCTACCTCGGCGGCGTTTTTTGTTTATAATTAGCTTCTGACAAAATATTAAACAAATATTCACATCAGACAGACTAATATTTAAAAAGCGGCGAAAAAAACAAACACATTTTTTGTATGGAGAAAACATCCTACAGTACGTGCCGAAGCGGAAATTAGCCGATTGTCTCTTTCCAAAGGTCGATGTGCAATATTTATCGCCGGCTACTGTACAATAGCAACACAACTCTGGATGATGCACTGTGAATTCGTTCCATACGAACGTTTGGACCAACCTGTGGGACCAACATTACGTCACTCGATACATCATTGTTATTCCTATTACATTTAACAACATTATTTTTAAAATATCCGAAACCTGAATATATGAAGTTTGTTCAGAATAAGTAACTGAAGCGATTCCAATAATTTTTACACCATGTTATATTTTTACCAAATAAGTTTAGTAATCAGTGTGATGGAAAATGTTATCAGCAGTTAATTACAATACACGCCGTTCGGTCGGTCGGTATTGTATAGGATTTCCGTACAGTGCGAGTTCAGCGTAAACTGGAAAAGTATAGCTTGATTTGTAGCCGTGTGTACCAACCTATATAAAAATGTACTCTGTGGTACCAACTGCCTAATTATTATCAATGAGTACAATCCCTAGTAGCCGATTTCTTCGTACACGAGCACGACTCACTACCTACCGCGGGCCGAGGGACGAGGAAGAATGCGCGGCTGCTATTGGTCAGTTCAAGGTCGAGTTGCGTAGGTATGCGAGGTTAGGGATTGCTCTACTTGATTGAGAGAAAATAGTCGATATCGATAAAATAGATTTTAACATTTTTTTAAATACTCAATAAAAATCACGTAACAGACTTTCAAGAACTGAAAATACATGCTCTCTGTCTCTAGATGTTTTGGTATTTGTATCTCGTAGTAATATTGATACGGTTAACTGCAGAAGTGCATTGAAAAATTGAAACTAACCAAGAGCGGTACAATTGCCACTAGTAAGTACTATTTTATTTGTGCATAGGTCAGGAGCCTCATGTTTATGCTTTCAAATACCCTAGCACTACGATTGTTATTTGATCCACCGTGGCATCATAAAATTCCGAACAGGCGTTCTATGTGGTCCTGGCTTATTTTATGTAGAGGAAGATATTTTAAGTCGCACTCTGAGTTCAGGACCAAGTGTTGGATGAGAGCAATGGCACTTTCTATACACACACAAAACCTACGAATCCGGTATAGCGAGGTGATTTTACGAGTTTGACTTCCTGTTTTACTTTTCTTACAATTGTCTGTGGACATATTTAATATAGCTTGTCTTGCTGTCTTTAATTTAAATATAACTGTCGCAGCATTTTCTGCATTGACTGCTCGTTTTAAATCATACTCATAGGTGTGCGAGTCCAGAATATAAAAAAGAACATTCATCGTATCCAGAAACTGTGTTGTGGGCCTGACTTCTTGAAACTCACTTAAATTAAGCTTTTCTTTGCAAAATGTGAGTGCATCTGATACACTCTTACTAAAAATTTGGGTTGCTAAGCTTACTTTCATAATTTTAGTTTTTTTTTTTAATATATGAGCAGCCCTATTAGTCTATTAGCTAGATGAAAATTTTCCGCTGTTTGTAGATTATGTAAGTTAACGAGATGTTGCCACGATACAATATTGCCCCGTTCATCTTTCAAATTCCTATAAAACTCAAATGCATTTCGCACTAGCTTGATCATGTGTACCGGATCTAGAAATACCGCTATTTTAGAAGTATTTTGATTTGGCATTTAACAATTTCTCGATTTTGTACACCTACGTGACTTAAAATGTCTTCATTTTCTTGGGTAATATAAGATTTTTTAGTCAAATTATTTAAAATTTCTTTTAGACTCGCATTTTTTGTAACCAATAAACTATTTTTGTCTTGAAGCCCTTAACATCTTTTTTTTTTTACTATGAGAATGTATAAGATGGTCTATGTGTTGTTTCATTTTGCGTTTACGTGGAGTTAGGTCTACAATAGCTGGATCTACTACTTCTTTCTTACTATTATTGAACTCTGAAAAATAAATAAGTATTATATAGATGAAAATAAAAATGAAAAACAAGAAAAGATGGAGGATTTAAGAAACATTAACATTAAATTTTACAGAAATATGTAGTTGAGAAAAAATTAAGCTAACAGGAATTTCATAATCATGGGTAGGCCTAATAATGTTACTATCATTAAATGGAAAACACTGTAAAGGAGTCTGGTCTTCAGTTACTGCATCAACAGCTGTAGCTTCAGCAGGCACTTGAGTATTGGATACTGAACTCTGTAATTAAACATAGCGGATATCAATAAACGCAGTTACATTTTAACCCATGCACTCATCATCGAAACAAATTAACTTACGAGGGCGATATTGTGATGCGAAGGCCCAGGTTCATTAGTATTAGAGTCTGTCGTACTATTTGAACCCTGTAAAGATTGAATCTCTTATATTCACGATTTGACTTTTCCCAACATTATATCAATAAAAACAAAACTTACCACAATAGGCAGATACATCGTTGGTATCGCTGACCTAAATAAACGTCGGCGTTGTTTTAAATATTCAAAACAATCCGGGGTGAAGTGCTTTGAACAAACAGCGCTATACTTCGTTGGAAACCAATTTTCCCTTTTAACCTCATCAATCCACTTTTCTTTTAATTCCGGATTTTTCGGAAATCTAAAATGAAAACATGTATGTCAAACACACAGATGAAAAAACTGAGAACCTCCTCCTTTTTTTAAAGTCGGTTAAAAGTAGATAGGTATTTAATGACAGTATATGAATTGAAAAAAAATTGTATTAAGTTTAATTGTATTATTATCGATATCGACTTCAACTATATAAGGTAACAGCACAGATTTTTACGATAAAAATACAAAGGGAAAGAAAGGGATAAAAGAATTAGAATTTCTTAATGAAAGAAAGAGACTTTTCCAAAAGACTAACGCACGACTCATCCGTATGCTCGTTCATCCAACCACCATTTTAAGGTGGCTCATAATCTGCTTAAATCAAAAATAATTTTCGTAGTGTTTACTTACCGATGAAAAGTTATGCCATCCTTTTTGTAATTAGATGTCTTGGAATGTTTTCCACACCACTTCACCGCGCATGAAGGCATTTTTATGCGTTATAAATTGCATAAAAAAATATAACAATTAGTAATTATTTTGCGTGCACACAGGTCTAACACTTGGTCACAACTAAAATGGTTACCAGTACCGTAGTAGCCTATACATAGGCGACAAAATACTAATAATTTTCGAGCGTCGGGGCATTGTATGCGCAGTCAAGTGGTTTTATGGCGCGGGGGGCGCGGGGTGCCGTGTGTTGACCATGTTTGTGGAGACAATTAGAGTCCATTTATTATAGCTTTAGAAATAAATAATAGTTTAAAAACTAAAAAACACGCTTTAAAAACCAAACTAAAAAAGCAGAAAATAATTTAATTCAGTTAAAAAGCGTGGGGTGCTTTTTGAGGTATTTTTATAATCAATTAATGTCAAGCACCCCACGCTTTTTAATTGAATTAAATTATTTTCTGCTTTTTTAGTTTGGTTTTTAAAGCGTGTTTTTTAGTTTTTTAAACTATTATTTATTTTCTATTTTTTAGTTCGGCTAACTAGAAAAACGTTTTTTTTTTCTCATTTTTTTTTAAATTATTGAATTGTCATCGGTCCTCGATAAGTTTACAAAGTTTCAATGAAATCTGACCGTTTAAAGTGGGTCAAAATCGCGCTCAAAGGAGTCGGTTACATACAAACATACAAACAAACCAACAAACAAACATACAAGTGAAGCTAATATAAAGCATGTAAAAAGATGGAAACTAGAAACATGTTATAAACGGATGACTATTAGACTGAATAATAAAAGCAATCTCATCATTTTTTTAGTGATTTATTAGCATTTTAGAATCTAATTAACCCTTTCGCGAGCATTGGCAAAATAATTGCCAAACCACTTTTTAAGACACTTTTCAAAAATGACTTTTAACAATTTTTGCTTTAATACACAATACGAAAAACGACTAGGTATTCAGATTTTTTTTGAAGAAATGTAGTGGTATTCAAGTATTCATTTTGGAATATGGTTGTAAACTTTTATGGGTAAAGCTATTATTTTATACCTAACGACTGTCTTTTTGTTGTTTATGTTAAGAGTTCAGTGGAAACTTATAAATGGCCTTCAGTTTCATATTGTTTAATAACACTGTTTATGTTATCTGTAAGTTTACCGAATAAAATAAAATAAACTGTTTCTACAGTGGAGGGAGAGTGCTGTTACATTTTTTTTGTGAATCTATTATTTTCGGCTACTGTGGAGGAGAAGTCATAACTGTAGTTTATGGCCATTTAGCTGTGGATTTTGTCAATAAATAAATAAAATAAAATAAAATAAATATCGGGACGAACAGACTCTCGAAAAACTCAATTGGTAAAGTTCTTCTCAAAATGACAGTTGCCCTGTACTATCTTCGTTCTGAAATATTCCTTGTGTCATTAAGATAATAATTATTTAATTTTCATAGTTGTTTTGATCATTTTGAACAGTCTGTTCGTCCCCATATTATTGACGCCACAGAAATCTTAATAATAAGGCAATAGAAATGCTATAGTACTAAATTTTATATCGGGACGAGTGTCGCCGGGTCACAGCTACTACTACATAAACAAAAACTAGATACACAATTACACCTACAAATGCACTTTGCATTACTGCTACAAAATTAAACTTTATGCGATGACATTACGCAATATTTTTTATAAACGCATAATGTCAGGGGGCGCGACTCCTGCAGCCAATAAGAAGCGTGTGCGGAAAGCAAAAAATGATATTGCGTGCTCACTCTCACTTAAGAATAGTGCAGTGCAAACTATTACGAGCTCATATCGATAAATTATATTTTTCCGTTGAGTGTTAATAATCTCCAAGGAGTCCGGCAACAATACATAATTAATTTTATTGAAAGTATTTCTTTCGACAACGCCCTTTTAGACGATTTATTTATGAGGAAATGGAATACAATAAAACAATAAGTGTACGTACATTTAGTTTATTATATAATTATACAAATCTTAAAGGCTCTCCAATACTTCACCTTATAATAGGTCTTTACCTACGAAATTGCCGTTTTGTATGAAAAAATTTAAACGATTTTTTTTCATGTATTTTTTATTTGTATTAATCGAAGTAATCACCCATGCAATCAATGCATCTTTGCCATCGCAGTGGCAGTTTATTGATGCCCTTCTTAAAGAAATCAGCTGGACGGGAGGCAACAAATTCTTCAAAGGCATTTTGTACTGCCTCTCGGGTATTGAATTTTTTTCCCGCCAAGAAGTTATCCAAATTCTGGAAAAAGTAGTAGTCTGTAGGCGCAAGGTCTGGTGAGTAGGGCGGATGACGGAGAGCTTCCAACCCCAGTTCTTGCAACTTGGAGACCGTCTGCTGTGCAGTATGAGGTCGCGCGTTGTCGTGCAGGAGCAGCGGAGACGAGCGATTGACCAATGCTGGTTGGAGATGTGCCAGCTTCTCCATCATTGTGTTCAGTTCTTCACAGTACACATCTGCAGTAATGCTCACCCCGTTTGGTAAGAAGCTGTGATGAATCACACCGGCGCTAGACCACCAAACAGTGACCATCACTTTTCTAGGGGTAAGTTTTCGTTTAGGGCATTGTTTGGTGCTGAACCAGGATCCAACCAACTTGCTGAGCGCTTGCGGTTATCAAACAGAATCCATTTTTCATCGCAGGTAACAATGCGGTTCAAAATTCCTTCATTTGTGTGTCTGTTGAGCAGTGCAAGGCACGTCTCGACGCGTACTTCGCGCTGACGATCATTGAGTTCGTGGGGCACCCATTTGTCAAGCTTTTTTACCTTGCCAATTTGACGCAAATGGACCAATATTGTTTTGACGCTAACGTCGAGCTTCCACAATCGCCTTTTATTCGTCATTGTCGACCAAAGTCTTCGGACGACCGCGAGGTTCATTTTTCAGGTCGAAATTTCCAGAACGGAAGCGAGCAAACCAATAACAGGTGGTGCGTTGGTTTGTAGTGTTAGCTCCGTAAACGTCGTTGATGTTGCGTGCCGCTTGTGCCGCGTTGCTGCCACGACGGTACTCATATTCCATAATTACACGAATTTTTAACGTATCCATGATGACGAAAAAGATTGAAATGCGATGAAAATGTAACACTAATCAATAAACAAATGACTACTTTTGGAAAAAAAAATCCATGTTTTTAAAATAAAATTAATTTGAAATTAGAATTCTTACCCAAACAAAAATTATTTTGATTTGAAATGGCCAGTACTGCAAAACGGCAATTTCATAGGTAAAGACCTAATAGTAAAAAACAGTCGTGTAAAAACAATGACCAAATCAAATAGGATGGATTGTGTATGAACTTAGAATAAAAGGGGGAGGTAGTTAGTGTAGTGGTGGACTATAAATACTTAATAAACTAAACTTATTATATATAAAATCAATACCAATGTATATACTTACATCAATTATCTCCGAAATTTTTCGTTTACGTGAAGAAGTTGATGGCGTTACCGTCAGCTGCGAATCATCCGTTACCTGAAATTTTTGTTTATTAGTACGCCCCGTTTTTATGAACTTTTCTGCCCAAAATTGATAGGACCTAAGTATAATACGTTTTTATTCTTACCGTAATGAATTGCCATACGTCAACTGTTGGTACAGCTGATTTAACCAAAGCCCGTCTTTTTGTCGACGAGTTAAATTGTTCATTTATGAAATGAACAGAACAAATTCTGCTATTGTTTGTCGGGAACCAATTACTTTTTCCAGTAGCAGATATCCATTTGTCTTTAATATCTGGATCTTTTGGGAACCTGTAATAAAAGCATTGGATAAAGTAAACAGATGCATACAAATTATGTAAATTCTGTAATGATTATCTTTACAATATAAAACTTTGTATACTTAATTATTTTGACATGAAAAAAGCATTTGATAAATCTTGAAAACGTCCTTGTATTATATAAAAGGATACTCAACGCAGACTGCTTTTTAACTTACCCACGTACATAACAATAATAAGCCTTCCTCCTATTAATTTCCTGAATGAGAAAGTAGTTTAAAAATACGAATAAATAGTTAATCGTTACAAAAATTGGTTTGTAAACTATTTATGGTGCGTTTGTTTAGGTGACTAAAAAAAGGTAAACAATCTTGGTATGTCTTTTTATATTAAAGTAGTCGTATAAAATACATACGAAGGATAATTAAATTTAGTTTATTACCTAACATTAATTTAGGTAAATACCTAATTGTAAACATTTTTAGATACAATTTTTAAACAACTTTTAGATAAAAAGACATACCAAGATTGTTTACCTTTTTTTAATCACCTAAACAAACGCACCATAGATAGAAAGAAAACAAACACAGTGAAAACTGAAAATGAAAAAGGTTACATCTCATATTTAAATATTAAAAAAAAACATGATACATTCCAATTTGGTAAAACGAAGTATTAAGCTGAACGTAAATAATTATCGATACAGAATAGTAGTAGCACGTCACTAAATTGCGGCCAACTCATGCGGCTTGTACCTAGAATTTACGCAAACGGCGATTTTTGTTTATTGCGTATAACTATAATTTCATTGCTGCTTTTAGCAGTAGTAATAGTAGACATGAATAAGCTTAAGCGTTAATGGTTATTGATTTGACAAGAAAATCGTTTTGAGTGATAAATCGTAGTAGTGATAGTGAAAATATTTGATTTGTCTATATTTGCTAAAAAACGACAATATTTCAAAAATTAAGTACCTACTTACATATGAAATGTTATTCCTTTATTTGTTAAGTTACAAGTTTTGGACGAGTTTCCGCAGTTGGATATGCTGCAAAACACCATGTTTACCTCTCCGCGTCTCAAATAACACAAGAAATCGCAACAAACGCTCCGCGTGCACTTGTGTACTCCAACACATAAGCGCGGCGACAAGGTCACGCGTCTATGCGACTTCTATTGCCTTATTATTAAGATTTCTGTGATTGACGCCGACTGTACCGTAACATGGTAACTTTATAAACCCAGCACCCTAATTGCGTAACTCACGATTCATCATAATTTGTTTCGTTATAAAACAGATGGCTAAACCATTGCTTCCTATGTTCGAAAAATGTGTCTGCTCAACAACGTAAATAACGCAATGAATATTGTTGAAATGTCAAAATGATACCGATTATGATTAATCGCGTGTTACGCAATTAGGGTGCTGGTTCTCATTAACGGCTAGTTTGAACATTTGATTTAAAAAAAACACGTGCGCGAATGTATGTATTGCGCTTAGCTCCGACCACATGCGCAAGGTCAATGAGAATACTTTTTTTTTTTTTGAGGGTGGGAAATCATCGGTCGGCACACCTAGCTTTACTCGCCTACTTGTTCCAGTAGCAGTCTTCGAAGTTACACCTTCAGGTCACTCCATCAAATCCGAAACAAAATAATAATAATATAATAATCCGTACTCACTTCTAGCAAAAGTATAAGAAACTGAATAAAATCTTACTTTGGTCACGTGAGTATTTGACGGCAAATTTTCAGCATTTTCCTGTATAGAGCTCACGCTTGCTTGCCAACCTTCGTACGACGGCAATTTGAGTGTTGGAAAAGCATAATCAAACAAATATTTTACAGTTCCATTTTTAGAAAACTTGATGCAGTTTCTTTCGAAGTGATCCTCACATATTCTGTATTGTTGCCTCGTTTTATCATCAACAAGTTTTAGAAGGAGATCTTCGCGCCCAACAGCTTTGAGCCAATCATGTCGTCTGAAACGAAAGTAAAATGGCAATGCAAACCGAACACGATTATACAAAAGACATAGGTATATTTTAAAGATTATACAGGGTGATTGGAAGATGGGTGCAAAGCTTTAAGGCGAAGATAGTACAGACAATTTAGAACCATTTAAACCATGGTTGTCTTAGACGAAGTCTTACCAAATATTTTTAACCAAATTTTTAAGTTTTTTTTCGGAAATTCTCAAAATTTAATGTAAACTGCATAATTATGGCCAAATTGAATGATAAATGAATTCATTTTTTATTTATTTAATTAAAATAATGTGTAAGCAATCAAGCAAAACATGTTTTAGGCTTCTGTGTCATTAGATTTTTTTTTACAGACATTTAAAGCTCAGAAAAAATAAAAAAATTGTACAATACGTCTTTTAAACCTTATTAAAAAAAAAAAAATGGTAAGATTTCGTCTAAGACAACCATGGCTTAAATGGTTCTAAATTGTCTATACTATCTTCACCTTAAAGCTTTGCACCCATCTTCCAATCACCCTGTATATCGTTTTTACTGTCGTGGTGGCCCAGTGTTTAAGGCACCCGCCTCTCATGGATGAGGTTGCGGGTAGACATTTGCGAAATAGCTCACTGAAAAGAAAAAGAGCGATTAGCTCTTTCACTCTAAAGAGCCATTATCACTCTTCTAGCTCACTAGCTCTTCTATAGCTCAGTGACTCAGACGCCGACTGTTGACGGTTAGCTCATTTGACTCACGCTGCACGCGCGTCGCAGGAAACGGCTCGGCTCGCCCAATAGTCATTGTCAATAGCTCTTTGGAAGTTTGGAGTTAAGTTAAATAAGTTTTTTTGTTTGTTTACATAATGTTATGACTTTACGTAAGGAACACGCACAAAAAAATTAAACAATGCAGTTCCTTTTTATAATGTGCCAAAGTATTTTCTACCTTAAGTCGATGGCCACAAAGATCGATTTACAGTGATTCATGTCGTATAATAGTCTACAGTGACGTATTGTATCGAAGAGCTATTGTTGGAAGAACGAACGATGCGATCCGAAGTATTCCGAAACGAGCCGAATGAGCCGCTAGGCCGGTGACTTCGGTCGGTCATAGGTGTCACGCTAAAGTACTACAGAGCTAGTGAGTCTGAGTGAGCTAACTTAGCTAGTGAGCTATTTACTGAGCGAGCGAGTGAACTAGAGCAACGTCCTTCGAAAAAAGCTAGCTCTTTTCTTTCATTCGCTCACGAGCTACCCATGTCTAGTTGCGGGTAAGAAACCGGGCAAGAACCAACGTGAATTTTTCAATTCATATGTACTTTCCTGAGTTTAATTAGGACATTTCTGACACCCCGTGCCTCGGCAAGCACGTAAAGCTGTTGGGCCTGGTGTTCATTCGTAAATCTGAGTCGTTACAGGACGCCAGAAAGTCTGACCATCAGTCTATCCAAGAGTATCGTGTTGCCCAATAACTGGGTCGTGGAGATCTGTAAGGCAGTCGCTCCATGTAAAAAAGGGTATCCAGCCGCATCTGGTTAGACTGGAAGCCGACCCCAAGCTAGTTGGGAATAGGCTAGGGAGATGATGATACCTATTTTTACTTTTTACCCGACTTCGCCAGAAGGAGGGTTATGTTTTTCGAGTGTATGTGTATGTATGTATATATTTCTTTGGCACGCTCTGTAGCCTAAACGGCTTGATCGATTTCAGCTTGAGAGGTGCCGTTAGATTCGTCTTAATTGTGAGAGTGACACTGGGTATATCAAAATTGAAAAAAAATGGCCGATTGTTGGCGCCATGTTGCGTTTTAATTACTTTAAACTATTGAGTGGGGTATCAAACTAAACTAAAGGGTTCCCGCTCCACCCAGAGCGGGAGAAGTTATTTGATGACTTCCCACCCAAAAAAAAAGGGGTTTCATAAACTTAAAAAAAAATTGACGATTTTTGGCGCCTTAATAGTATCTTAAAAAAAATTTTGTCAAAACCTATTGAGTGGGGTATCAAAACAAAGGGTTTCATTAGGTCTCATTAACGTCAAACATAATTATATTAATTACAATCTGTGACATTTTTTTTAAATATATATTTAAGACAAACTAGTAGCGAGAAATAAGAACGATGTAGGTAGGTACCTATTAATGATAAGTTTTCATTGAAAATGCTTTTTAAACGCGTATTCAAACTTTCATGATCAAGCAACTATAGCTGTTGAGAATTTCCCTCATGCGGAGACTATCCTGTCTGCAGCAGCAGTTTATGGTGAAGATCATGTTTGGCAAACAAAATTAAAGGAGACGTTTCATTTTTGTATGGGACTCCGGCCCTAACATGTACATTTTAGAAAACCTGGAAAACGGACCCCCGAATACAATAAAGAATGTTTTTTTTTTTCATAATACTTAACTGACATTTTTTAGCTACCTAATAATAACTGAAAATGTTTGACGTTCGTCAAACCAGCCATGACAGGTTGGAGAGATGACGTTTACATAACCTAGAATATGTCAAAACTGTGAGAAGTGATTGTTGTTTTCGATGTCTTTAGAGTCGTATGATATTTAATAGGGGCTCGTAGCCAAGTTCTAACAGCCGCACGGGTCGATCGATCAGGATAAACTTAGCTTGCTGCGGTCGGTCCGAAAGTCGAAACGAACAAGACTGACAGAAGTGACAGACTGATGTGACGTCATACAAACCTAGGTTAGAATTTTTCGTCCAGATATACCTACAAATATAGAATCCACAAAAGTAGAATATTTTTTTAAAACCATGAACTAAGTCGTCACACTTTCTTGTAATAAGTCAAAAACTTGTTTAAGATAGATGTATTAAGTACAAAATTTCGTGACCGTGCTACTACGCGTTGAAGAGTTCCTTAGTGAAGAGAAAATCCTGGCTGCACAATCAGACAGCGGGAAGTGGTTCAAATCTTACTTGCAATATTTGAACTTAACATACATACCTACAAATGTTTAGCAAAAGCTTGTAATAACCATAAAAAAGGTAAAAACACACCGTGTAGTAAGACTACCCTCTTCTTATTACAAAAAGGATCATACAATAAAATAAAGGTAGGTACTTACTTGAAGAAGTAATAATCAAATATTTACTTACCTATTGTACTCCTTGGGATAGTTGAAGTATGATATATTTGGGTGAATTTCAACAAATGCCATTTTTCTTATCATATCGGTGAACTTTTTCATTTATATATATTTTTTATTTTTTTCATGTTTAATGTAATATTTAGGATACTAAATACTCCCTTATTGGTAACCATCAACGTATCTTTTAAGACTATGGAGAAAATTCAGTTTGAATTCTGGTTTCCACCGATGTGACAATCCGGCACCGATTATCTTTTCTGTACACCGATATGATAAATTTATTCACCGATGTGATATACATATACAGCGATATGATAATCTATCCACCTTTGAACATCAAAAAAGAAATAGTAGGCTTATACATTTTTGAAGGAGTGACTAAGAACTGAATACCTGAACTAAGGGTATTATTTTCTTAGAATAAAAAATAATGTTTTTTTTTATTATCATTGTGTTTATTTAAAAGAAGTATAAAAAACAAAAATTTCTTGTACGTTATTGTACAATACACATTTATTAATGTGGCGATCAAGCTAATTGTTTTGCCATGTGTACACTTAAAACATTGTGGCGTTCTAGGTTCAACAATACTAAGAATAGAAACTTTATATAAGAAAACTTTATATACCTAATTAATCAGCCTTTTAAGTTTAACCTTAATCATAACAACACTACAATAATCACAGCTTTAATTATCACTTAATTTAATATTTTTAAAATCTTTGTTCTCAGTGCGTAAGTATCATAGATTACATAGAGATCGCTTATATCTTACATCTAGCAAATAATCTTTACCCTTAAAAAAAAAAACTTAAATTAAATCTGTCAGTATAATTTGGTTATTATGTTAATCAGCCTTTAAGTTCAACATAAATCACTACAGAACTTGAACCGTCTTCGTACTCCACTTTTATTAAATTGCACCATAATTAGACTTTTAAGTCATAGAAGACTATGTAGTATACCTATAGTTAATCACAGCACTTAATTACGTACTTTTATAATTATTATCTGTTACAACAATTAAACCTTTTTTTTTTCAATTAAAACTAAAAACAATAAAAATAAAAATTTTAAAAACAAATCAGCCCAGATCAAAATAAGTCATCATCAGTGTCACTGCAACCAAATATATAATTAAATCTCTGTTTGATGTCAGGAGTTGGTTTACGTGGCTCATTTTTTTCTTTTTTAAAGTTAATTTTAGATTTTATTCTAAATATTTCCTCATCGGTGTCACTGTCTTCCACGGTAGGACTTGAAAATCTATTAGATGCTTTTACCGTATCCTCTTTATTTACGAATTGAGTTGATTCCTCTAAACCAACTAAAATGTTCGTGTCAATTTTCTCTAAAAATGAACAGGCAGGAGTACTTTGATCAAGATCTACATAGTTCAATAGCAAATTTTCAGACATTTTTGTCGAAGAGGATGATCTGGGTGCCGCATTTTCCGAGATTTTTAATGTATTTGATGGTGTAAAATACTTTGAATGTGATGGCTGTGGGAACAAAATTAATTTGTCAGTTAACTTTACTGGTCGCATTTTAGTGATATCTATTTTGGATTTAGTTCTGGATTTTTTATTACTCGAAGTAGAAAGTTGAGGTTTAGACTTAATTTCGTGTTCGGTTGACAAATTGTGGAAGTCTAGATGTTTGCCATGTGGACATTTAACAACATATTTCATACATTCATCTTCTATACAAGAAAGTCGACGTAAAACTATACGATTTTTAGCTTCTTTAGTCCAAATGACTTGTTTGACTTGCAATGTTCCACGAAATGTGTTCAAATTTGTAGGGAGAAGCCAGTCCTTTTCTTCAACTTCATATTCTTCTACAGTACTAATTTTCACGCCTTGGACAGCAGATTTTAAATAGTTTACAAAAGAGTCTATATTATTCATATCACCATCGTGTGCAACAAATCGATCCGCCGTTCGCTTCAGTAGCCCACCTACTCCATCTGGCGCACCTTTTCCATGACCACATTCACTATAGTTCCATATTATGTTAGTCAGAGAAGAGCAGTAAATACTGAGTTGGGACATAATATAAAAAAATTTCTTATTCCGATACTGGCCTGATGGAGAATCAGAAATAATAATAAGATTCTGAACAATTGGAGCTTCCTGTTTAATTTCTTCTAATATTGGAACAAGGTGAGCCCAAACGGCGGCAGCATCATGGCGCAGTGAAGAACTAATAGTGCAGAAACATTGAGTTGTTATATTCTCTTCCTTATTTTTATAGTAAATTACAGCAGTGTGTAATGTGAATTGTTGACGACTGCCACCAAAGTGCATAGATTGTATTTCGGACCCGTACTTGGAGCTATAGTTCTCACTAAAGTCAATGTGAACGACACAATCCTTTTCAGTCATGTTTTGTTTGTAGTGCTTAAAAGCTTGACTTTGATTTCGTATATTACTACAATGTGTTAAGAACGGTTTCAGATTGTTTTCAAATATTTTGATTAGTTGTAATGGTTTAACGGTTATTTTTACTTTTTCTACATTAACGGCTATTTTATCGACTCCATTTTTTTTGTAATTCTTTTTTATCTTCTTCCAATTCCAATAAATAACATCTTTGGAATTATCAAATTCTTGATAATTTAAATGACGATTCTTACAGACAGGACATGTTCTTTGCAGGCATTCTACCTTAAAAATATCACAGCAAATACTACTTAGAATTTCAGTCGTGGTGTTTTCTTTTATGATACGATTTCTTTTTAAAGATGATATAACAAGATCCATGTTCTCATGTTTCTCACATAGGCATGTATTTCTCAAGTTTAATTTTGGCTGCGTGACCCAAAACGGCCTCATTCTTGTAAAAGTGACGTAACTGATTGGAGGGTAGCCCGAAGTCAAATACTTTTTGTGTAAATTTTTAATTGTGTCTTTCATCAGCCTTTTCTGTTTTTTTACTCCATTTTGTGTGACAGTATCCTTTTTACCTGGGCAAAGATTTGAATTTTCATCATCCTCAAAAAACTGAACAACAATCTTACGGATACGTTTTTGCAGGTCTATATTTTTTGGCTTCGTTGGGATTCGTCTCACTTCTAAATTACTCTGTTTTAATTTCTTAAATTCTTGATGTAGTCTCATGTATCTCTTTTTGTACATTAGTTTCTCTTTATTAGCCTTTGCCAATTGTTTTCTTAAATCGTGTATTTGCTGAGTTTTAACGTTTTGATATTTACGAAATTTCATTTTAATGTCTTGTTTGAATTTAACAGTATTAAAGGATGTGTCTAAGTTAGGACTATTTGGGCGTAATGTTGATTCTTCTGAATTTATAGAACTAATACTTGGCGTTCGTAAAGGAGATGCTATTGATAAATCTAGGGGACTGCTTGTACGTAAATAGTGGGAACTACTCGCTACTATGGCATCAATACGCAAATTAGGACTATTACATCGAACATTCTGTCGCAATAGCCGTGGGCTATGAGGTCCTATTAGTTCTTGAGAAATACCGGGCTCATTATCTTGATTTTTCGGTAGCGATTCTGCGTCATTGGTCTCTGAAACACTTGTTGGGTTGTTGCGGGCACCATTTGCCTTATTTTTTTTCCGCTGATAATATGCACGGGCACTGATTCGGTTTTTCTTTTGTGCATTGCGACGTGCATGTGCAGTCATTTGGCTTCGGGTTAGGATAAGTCCAGCTGCCTTTCTTTTAGCTAAGCGTTCTCTGTCTTTTCTTAAATGCTGCTCTCTTAACACAGGATCACTTTTGATTTTAGCTTTTCTTATTCTTTCCATCAACCTCTTTCTCTCTTTTTTCTCCTCCTCGTTTAGTTTTGATTTCAGCATTCTTAAACAAAATTAATCTTAAACAAAATTACTCGAACGAATTGTGTGCGGCACGAGCTGCACACAAGTTAATATTTATGAAAGTTAAAAAATATAATATGTGTATATGTATGTATATAATGTATGGTTGTAGGTATGCTCCATTGTTTTTTTGTTTACTTTAATGAAATGACACTATGTCTACCAATATGATAAAATTACACCGAGGTGATAATATGATCTACCGATGTGATAAAACAATCCACCGATGTGACAAAACTATGCGTCGATCATGAATCAAAACACCGATATGATATTTAAGACACCGATTGATTTTTCTTATCACATCGGTGTAAATTATCACATCGGTGGTAAAAAAGACCACCGATTACAGCGATATGAGAACAGCGACGTGAGAAATTATCGACTTTTTTGAAAATTATGAAAAATGTATAATATTTAGGCTAAATTCAAGTACCTATAATGATGCTAATTTACTTACTATGTCTGTTAGAACCAAACAATCGTAATAAAACTTCACATTACACTAGAAAAATGCAACCACCGATAATATAAAATAATTGCTTGGAAGTAACTGAAATGTCGTACTTACGTAATTGGCGGGAATATGCAGCGATTTGACACACGTCCGTCCTGACTGCGCACTAGCACACACTAACGAGGGAAATAAAATTGGGGTGGGGACACTGTCGGACTCATCGATGCAAAGTTAGGTTTAAATTACTTTTGTGCAGCGATATGACAAAATTTTGCGAGACAAGTACATTTATGCCTCTCAGTAATAAATATTATGAATTACGTAATAAAATATGCTACATATTAATAATAAAACTAATATTCTATGAAATAGAATAAGTTATATTCTTAAGTTACTTATTTTTATAACGATATAAGCGTTTTTGCTTGTAAAAAAAGTAGAGGGACAGCACCGATGTGACAAAAATAGAGGTTTATGTATTTATTTCTACCTTTGTAAATAGACTTAGACAAATAATATTTTATGCCACAACCCAATAAATACCTAATGAATACAAAAAAAATAGTACAGAACAATATTCCTTTTTTCAAATACTAATTTCAATGAAGACAAAAAAAAAAGTCGTTTGGGAAATTCACCCATTTTTACTTTTTCTAGTATTATTTAAACACACAGTACAATAAACAACCATTATTGATTATAAAATACCACGATTTACACTAAAATATTCAAACTCGCAACTAATAAAACAAACAACGTGCGTCGCACTGACCCTGAGATTGTCAACTGGCTGTGCCAGCGTAAACCGATTTTTTCCAGACTCGCCGCGTACGCGACAAGCGGCCAGTGGTCACGCCACGCACGCATGCCCACAGAACACGTATACTCCTAACGGAGAAGAATGCTAGCTACATACAATATTTAGTAGATCGGTTGTGAGCGCCATCTATATTCGCCCCTAGGAAAAATAATTCGGATGGCGGTAAATTCAAACGTTTGTTTAGCATCCCCAGCCTATTGAACATGGTTTTTGGTAGGTACATTCTCTTGTAAGAAACTCAAATTTGTGTTTTCTTACAAGAGAATGTACCTACCAAAAAACCTACAGAGTGAATATGGCAAAATAAAACGATAGTGTGTAAATAGTTTCTTATTTATTTCAACAGTTTCATTACAATTTATTATTATTGTGGTCAAGTTAGGTATTACTTACATTTAAATAGTTTAATTACAATCTGTTTGCAGTAGCCTCAGAGTATAGACTAAACCAGAAATTTGTTTTAACTAAGTACATTTACAAAGATCATCCATCAAGGTTAATCAAAAACTAATTTTCAAAATGAACTCAAACATAAACTTAACAACAAATACTCGTACTTATTTAGTTATTTACGATACGTACAGTAAAAAAGTAGGTTTAATATACATATAACGAGTTCTGAAGATACACGGTAAATTAGATTTTACTAAGAATGTATTATTTTACCGTAACCTAAACAGTTTCAAAGACATTTGACATCTTACATGACATGAGTTGCCACTATGAATTATCATAAATATAACTACTATATTTTCGGTTTCATTTAATTTAAGACAATATTACCTACTATGATGTTAACTAATTTGGACTAACAAAAAATTTGCATTACTTCAAACAGTCATTCACTTTTTTATTATCTAATTATTAATTATATTTCGTTGGAAATTTTTCAGTCTAAAAACGACTAATTAGAATGAAAAAAACCGAGACAAATACAATGCGTTACAACTTAAAAATAAAGTATTATTAATTTATTAGGGACCAAATTTTGTGGGTCCTTCACAATATTTTAAATGTTGGCAATGTCATATTCTGCCCCGGGCCCGGGTACCTGTCCTACAGTGGCCAATAGAAAGTTGATACCCCCTGCGAATGCCCCGCGTGCTTGTAGAAGTGCAACCGATTCGCGCGGTTGTATGAAACTTTATCTTTGTTCCGTTTACCTACTCATGTGCCTTGGTTGTCCGTAGTCCATATAAAATGCGTGAAGTATCAAGTTTATTATGTCAATTGTTTTGTATTCGTACAGCGATCTTTTTCACCACGAGCTGCTGGTTACAAGCGTTACAGTGTCCACTCAAGACGGCAGCCGAGCGCAGACTAATATTTCATTACAATTTTTTGTGCAAGGCAGCGACCAGTAAAACAACCCTTAATTCAATTCAATAAGATTCACGTGTTGTAGCTAAATATGTGGAAATAATATATTCTATTTTTATTTTTTTCTGAGTCTATTTGTATCATTTTGATAGTTCGTTTTGGTACCTTTTTGAGTTGAACATATTTTTAAATAAATGAATTTATGTTATTAGATAAGTTTTTTTTTCCTGAACTCTACACTACGAGTATACCGTCTAAGCATCGGAGATTCTTTTTTACAATGTTATTCTTATTACTTAAACAAAATTGCATCCATTTCAATATGAAGGAATAATCTATCTGTGGCAACTGTAAGTTACATTTGGTATAGTTTCCTTTTGCTGGAAAATGTACCGAAAAACTGTTTTTTTCTTGTCAGATTTGTTAACGCGTCCAAACTGTCAAACGCAGCATGGCAGCGTTATGGTGTGTGCCTGTGTGCGTGCGCCCATGAAAGTGTGCCTGTGTGCGTGGTGCACGTTTCTTGATACATGCATGTCAGAGGCAGGGGCGCGTAACCACGGTTCACTACGGTTTTATTATTGTTGAGAAAAAAAAAACAATATAAGGAACATAATAATGCTATGATAATGAAATACAAAAGAGTATTTTAAGGCAGTAAAACTTATATTAGTATTATGTATTTTATAAAAACATGAAATACATTGTAGTAGTTTCATTTCATAACACAATTTTCCTCAAGGGCATCTGAAATCTATAATTTCAATTTGGGTACAGCCGAAAGTATCATTAAGCTGTGCGATTTAAAATAATTCACTGAAAACATACTAGACATTTATTATACGATTTCCTTCTGTTTTAATTCCATTGCCCAAAAACAAATAGGTAATGTATCAATGTACATTTAAGCAGTTAAAAAAAATCGAAGTTTTTGAAGTTATACTTCTTTTGGCACGTTTAGAAAAAATCACGAGAGTAAAATTTTTACTATGCGCTTGCGCACCGACAGCCAAAAAGCGACATGATGAAATTAGCTGATAACTGTCATTAATTTATCATTCCTTTTACAAACAGAGAGTTGTGACATAAGCGATGAAATCTTTAGCTATTTTTGTTCTGTTACTGTTCTTGAAGGTGTAGTGCGCGAGCTACACAAACTAGTGGCTGGTCTCGCGACAAAAATCAGTGCTCCCGAGGGTAAAATAGATGAGCAAACTGCTATAATAGTTAAGCAAGAGCAATCGTTGATCTTGTTAACATTAGCTGTTGAGGGTACACCGAAATCTGTCCCTCCAAAACTAGTGAACGCCGAAGACGGTGGTCATGAGCAACCGGAGATTCCAGCGACCACACAGCAAACCTTGCGGCAAGCGCGAGTTAATTAGACCGCTAAAACCAAAAGTGGATATGCAGCCGCTGCAAAATCAAGGGTCGATGGGGAAGGTGAAACAAATAACCTACCCGAAACTGAAGAAGTTAATGCAATTGGTACTATGACAGCTACGAGCGAAAATCACAAGCTACCCACAAAAACAACTTTGTCATCGCAGCTGTGTTGGGGCACGAATTCAGCGGAAATACGCAAGGAAGACGTGAAGGAAAATCACCAGGAAAACCCTACCTCCGAAGAAGATTGGCAACCGGCGCGTAAAGCACGTTACTCCATGCGGCGAGTGGCCACTGGCAGCGGACAAGAGGATGATGAACTCAAAACTGTGGAAAAACTGAAATTTGTACAAACTTGGTCTTTTATACCAGAAACCACGGAACAAAACGTACTTAACTATTTGAATAAGCTTCAAAGTTGTGAACAATATCTTGTGGAGAAACGTGTAATAAAAACTACGAGGCATGCTGCCTTCGTAATTGCCTTTCCTGAGAGCTAGAATGAACGGATAAACACGCCGACGGCGCGGCGTGGCCCGCGGGAGTGAAGTTGTCTGATTGGTTTCCGTGGCGTCCCCGCGAGCAGCGGGGGGACACAAGCTCCGAGATTCGCACCGCCCGCCGCCGACGAATTATTCCGTAGGAAATCGATTTTATGAGTATTATAACAAAAGAAAGTGTATTCCGGCGAAGCGAGGGCGCATTGCGTTTAACGGATGTTACATCACATCATAATATACGTAATGCGGTATCTCATGTAATGATGTATATCTTCTATACGCGAGCATTTCATTACAATAGCCATCGCGCGTGACGCGTCATTTCGCGTCATGTTGGAGTCATGGTGTAATGCAATGCAACATTCCTCGGTACGAAATACTGTACGCACTGTTTTACTTCATTCCGTTCTCCATTGTAATTACTTACAATCTTCATCTGGTGTCGTATCTTGTAAACAACGATTATTAATTATGTAATATTATTATATTGTTAATTTATTATTATTACATTTAAGTTTTCGAGTATATTTTATTCATGTAGATTATTGTGAATGTAATAACGTTGTAGGCCTTTGTAGACCATTTTCAATTTTATTAAGGACATTGTACTTCTTGACCTACTGTCCTCCCATACTTTTGTTTATTTAGAAGCCAATTATTTTTAAAAGAAGAACCGTTGAGTTTCATAACGGCTCTTGCCCATAGGAAACGACCAATTGGAACCATGCACCTAGCTTCTGACGTTTCATAAGTGTCAATGCAGACTTTTGTGATTTTTTATTCGAGATAGAAGGCATACGATACTATTTGACAAATTCATTTTTCTGGACAACAAAAGTAACTTACCGGTACACGAGGAATAGCCGTTTTACGGAGACGTTTCTGGTGTCCTGGAGTGTCATACATGTCTTCGTCAAAAAAATGTTCTGAGCAAACAACGCTTGATTTATTTGGCTCATAAAATTTGTCACCCCTTTGCTTCCTGACGATTGATGTCCATTCTGCACATCGTATTGGATCACGAGGAAAACTAAAATGTAAATGAAATGTGAAAATAAATAATAGTTTATAAAATTAAAAACCAAACTAAAAAAGGAGAAAATAATTTAATTCAATTAAAAAGCGTGGGGTGCTTGACATTAATTCTTTATAAAAATACCTCAAAAAGCACCCCACGCTTTTTAATTGAATTAAATTATTTTCTCCTTTTTTAGTTTGGTTTTTAAAGCGTGTTTTTTACTTTTTTAAACTATTATTTATTTTATATTTTTTAGTTCTGCTAACTACAAAAACGTATTTCTTTCATTTTTTTTTAAATTATTAAATTGTCATCGATCCTCGATAACTTTACAAAGTTTCAATGAAATCTGACCGTTTAAAGTGGGTCAAAATCGCGCTCTAAGGAGTCGGTTACATACAAACATACATACAAACAAACATACAAGTGAAGCTAATATAAAGCGTGTAATAAAACAACCCTTTTTCAATACCTAGTCACCAAAGATTTATACAACATAAGGCACCTATACTCTGTTTGAAATAAGATTAGACATTTATATACTTAAACCTTTTTTACAGTCCGTCTATTATATATTATATTTTTTTACAGGCAGTCGTACTTCTATTGCGTTGGCAGCATAATAAATGGCATCTGCAGTAAACAGTTGGTATTGTAAACACTTTTTTGCTTTTAATGCCATCCTAAAGCTTATGGAATAGAAGCCAAAATCGTTTGAACGGACTGTAAAAAAGGTTTGTTTAATTGGCAAATCTTATTTCAAAAGGAGGAGTATTACAACAGAAAACAAAAGTAATTATTTTGATACTTCAACCCATCAAATAAAAAAAAATACAGAATTGGGCACTTAAAATAGTTATCTAAATAAATAATTAGGTACAATAATATAAAAGCTAAATACAAAAAGTCCATATTATGTCAATAAACATAATATTAATAAAAAACAATAATAAAAACCGACTCCATTGATTGAAGCTAAGAGGGTAATTTGTATTATTCCACTAAAATAAAAGGAGGATGTAAAGCATTGTTCTTACAATGATAAAGCGGCCAATTTTATTTGCTGAATTAAAGGATGACGGATGAGTGAAGTTTGACAAATTAAATCAAAATCAAATTTTGCTCCATAAATTTAATTATAACAACAACAAAAATGAATCAATAAACTCTTTTACTTACCGAAAGTACGATATTCCATCCTTTTTTAATGTTCGTGAGGTAATATTTGTACAATGTCTTAACGAACATTTCGGCATTGTTGACGTGCGTGCAATGACGCAACCGGCGCGATACTATTTGACATGTGCGCAGAATTCTAAACTGTGCGCAGAATTCTAAACTGCGCGGTTTTGAGACGGTGAGTGTGATCTTGGGTTTTTTACATTCTCAATGGGCGCAGCAGGTAGATAAACTTAAAATGGGAAATGTACGATAAGCTATCATTTAACCTAAAAAGATTATGTAGGATTTTAATGTATATTTTTTTAGTTGATATTTCATTTAAATAACGAGTAGATAGCTCCAAAAAACTGCCAAAAACACGGCTGGATGGCGCGAAGTTTTAGTAATAACGAGTAGATAGTTTTAAACTTTCGCGTTTATAATATTAAGGCGCGTGGCCTTAATATTATAAACGCGAAAGTTTATATGTATGGATGTTTGTTGCTCTTTCACGCAAAAACGACTGAATGGATTTGGATGAAATTTGGCACACAGATAGATTATAACTTAGATTAACACATAGGATACTTTTTTTCCTGGTAGTACGTTCCCATGGAATAATTTCCGACCTCCACGCGGGCGAAGCCACGGGCGGTAGCTAGTAAAATTATAATTTTCAACAAATTTTGGCTATATTTGAGTGAAAAGTAATCCGGGGTGTATTATTATTCTTTCTTGGGTGATTAGAACACTTATTAAATACAAAAGAAGGCATTTCCATGGGTATTTATATAATATAAGGTGTTAAAAAATTAACTGTAAGAAATATAAGGAGTTGTTTAATGGGTCGTCTTAAATCCGTTCTAAAGATAAGCACTACTTTAACTACGCGCCCTCAGATTATAAAACAAAGGCAGATAGACCGCATGGAACACCAAAGTGAGGCTAAAAAACCAAATACTAAAACGTCACATTGAATGTAACATACAATACGACGCTTTAGTATTTGGTTTTTTGGCCTCACTTTGGTGTTCCGCGCGGTCTATCTGCTTTTGTTTTATAATCTGAGTAGGTATGCGCCAATGACATGCGCTCCGTTCGTACACCGTGTAGTGTAGGCACAGACAGACGCGCGACTGAGCCGAGCACGTTGTCGGGTACCTTTGTAAATAGCTGATTCTAATTTTCCCATCACATTTTTCTGACTTTGGACTGGAAATTTATCGAACTGTAACTGCAACCAGTTTCTTCCACCAACCACCTACAGAATCTAAGCCGTGTTTAGTAATCGGTGAAGATTAGTTCCTGTACTTACTCTTGAATCATGGTTCGGGCGCTGTCCTTCTTCATGTAGTACATTCCACGCGTTAACGTGATTTATTCCTAAGTTACGACCTGCGTCACGTGTGCTAGCGTGTGGATTGTCATTGAAGTAGTCCAACACTCGTTCTTCAACTTTACCGGAGAGCCGTGGCCTGCCAGAATCTGCTTGATGAGGGCGAAACTGACCATGGTCCAATAAACGCTGGTAAACCCCCAAAATGGTTTTGATAGCAGGCACTCGTCGTTTGTCACCATAGAGTTCACGGTACCGGTTGCGTGCTGCAGATAAACTTTCACCGGTCGTGAAGTAACACACAATCATATCTAAATACTCGCGATTTGTAAACGAAAACGGCATTATGGTGGCTAATTAACGAAACTGCGCTAGTGCATGAAACTTGCGAAATGACAAAGGGCGACACTCCCTTACCGCGTGACAGATATCGGATGACTGAAGAAGCGGATGGGATGGGAAGGCAAAGGCGGCGAAGAGGTAGCGAGGGGGGAGGGTGAGCCGCGCTGCGGTCATGCAGTCAATGCAGTGGCGCAAGGTCGCGCTGGCTGAGTCGTGTGCGCAGTAGGATAACCTGGTAGGTAACTGTCATAAGCGTGCTTATAGAAAAGCTTGTGACTGTCGTATGTGATTCGGGGAACAGTAGATGTTATTTCAGTTTGTTCGTCACAGTTACAGTCTGTTTTCATCAGATACCTGTTATATTTAGCTGTTACGATAAGTACGCCTCACTCCTAGTGCACAGCCTTGTGTACAGTGTAAGTAGGTAGGTACGTAAAAAAAATTAAGTAACAAAAAATATTTTGGTAAAAAATAAAAATCGCTCTAAGTATATTTTTTTTGCGTTCTATTAGTTTTTTGATACCGAGCAAGTACACGAAATTCTTAAAGTTAATTTTTTAACACCTTATATTTACATAAATCTGAAAATATTAAGCTGTATCGACATGCGCTGCTTAGAGACAATATTTCGCGTGTGATTAGACTTAGTTCAGTAGGATGGGACCAGGCGCTGTGATCAAGTAAATTTATCTTCCGTGGAAAGCCCAGATTCCCACGCCACGGACGTAATAAAATGGCAGTGGGATGTTTTCGAGCGCTGGATCTTAAACACACTGCTTCTTAGCGCCAAGAGTTAAAAGCACATGTATAGCGCAACAGTCTGCAGCACACACCGCCATTAGCGAGCGAGCAAGCGGGCGAAGCGAAGCGAGCGAAACTATAAAAACTAAGTGAAGCTTTGCGAACTAAAGCTTGCTATAGTTAATTTGTGTGGTTTGCGGCGTTTTTAGCCTACCTACAAGGCTACAATAATTTTATCGAACGCGCGACCTTGAGCGTGTGACGGAGGTCGTTGCCTTCGACAAGCCCCCTCCCACACACACATACACACTTCATTCGGACATGCTATGACGTATCCTATTGGTATTATCAGTAGGTATCACTTATTATACGTTTTGTGTCTGTAGGTAACATACTAAAATAGATAAACTGTGATCCCAAGTCTCGTCAGGCCTATTGAAGCAATATACTAATTTATTATTGAAGAAAAAATAGTATATTTTATATCGAGGGACTAAACGAAGCCTTAATATACCAGAGGTGGTTTGACTCCCGAGCGTGCGAGGGAGTCAATGAAACTGGGGGTATATTAAGTTGGCGTTTAGTCTCGAGGTGCAAACTGTACTTTTCACTTCAAGTGCGAGAAAAATAGTCAATTTAGTACAAAAACATTTAATATATTTTTTTTTTTTTTCGGTTGTGGCTTCGCACGGTTTGTGCATTTAGCCAGTGTCAAGTAATTTTTCTTTTCGATCAAGTAAATGGCCCGTTACAGGGCACGAAGTTACAAAACAGTCATAGTCGTCTTTAGTCAGTCAAGTCAAAGTTATTGTAAAGCGGTAGTAACTTTACAACAACCTAATATGAGTTTTTGGGGGGAACACGAAAAGTCCACGTTAGTCACTTATTTTCACCTTCACTACACTTGTGCACTCACATGTAACTAAATTGAATAATTCACTACCAAAAACAATTTAATTCGCTATTTCACTAAATTTCATGAAAATGAAAATTCGTGCGACATGTTCCAACCGTATCCCGCCAAAAACTCCTTAATAAATATTACTTAATAAAATAAGAATCACAATATCTAATAAGTCTTTTGGTCTTTACTCGACGTCAAACTCTTCACCAAGGAACACTTATACCACAACTGTCACTGGACATTTTTAATAATTTTATTTAAAACCGAACTTACACTCGACAAAAATCCTGAAATTTTCGCGGTCAGTTTTTTCTTCTAAACCAGTCACAGATTAAAAATTTAAAACACATGGCGCCACCTTGGTAAAAACTCTCAACATTTTCGCTATGAAGATGGTCCACACTCCACAGGTACATTTACTGGCTGTTTGAGTTTGTCTATGTCACATGAAGGAAATTAAAAAACTAATTAATTTTCACTCCCTAGAGACTAAAGTGGTCACTTTAGTCCCGCTTCGTAGGGCTATATTGTCGTACTTTTAGAGCATGAGAAGTGAAAAAAATTTTGTTTTTGATCGCGTTAATTTCTAGAACTGTCAGTCGGAATTGGAAAAATATTTTTGCATTTGGTTGTGAAATTCTTGAGAAAGGTTACCTATAGGCTATTTAACATGACGCTACAACCGTAAGGAGCCGAGCAAAAGTCCGAAAAGCAGAGTGTTGAAAATACAAAAGTGTTTTTATGGCGCTAGGAAGCGCTCTGTTAGATTCTCAATGCTCGGCTCAACACCGAGAGTTGACAATCCAGTGCGTCATTAAATCCCACCGCGATATTTTTACTTTGGGCTTATGTGTGAAGCTTTGTCTCTGGCGGCCTACTCTCTAAGCACGAAATCCGTAATCTCGGTCGAAGTTACGGGCGTTTCCTACTCCGTATCACTTACGGTCCTATGATTAGTTCGGGGCCCAAACTAAGAATGAATTCTACACGATTTGACAGCTGGCCCTACTCCCTGCTGCACTGTCGGACAACGATGATTCAGCCCCGTTCGTGCGCTCAACTGTCAGGCGAGCTGAATAAGCCCCGTCGTCGCGACTGTGGTTCGCTTTCGCCTTTTTTGTATTATATTATATCCGTGTTTAAAGATGTTTATACACGGACGAGTGTATAGCCTGTGGACCAACGTTGAAATAAAAATCGACAATTCGCTTCCCTACGACGAATTGAAGTCTAAAGACCCTTAAACATACTTTTTTTACGTGTTCCCTCAGTCGCTTGTGTGCCAGGGGCGACATGCATCAAAAAATTATCAAAGTCACCTCATAATTATCATTAAAACCAGTTTATCCCTTCAATAACAATTAAAATTATATAATTAAAAATATAAGTACCTTAAAATTCCAAATGCCAAACTGCATCCAGTGATCGATTATTATTTAATATTAGATACTTAGTTAATATCTAATTTTATACGATTTTATTACATTTTTACGACAATGCTTCCTCATTTATTACAATAGATTTTAACCCGTATCGGATTGCAATAAGAACTATTATCGCTCATAACGACAATATTTAAAGTTACCAGGGCCTTAGTCACTTCGAAGTTTCAAACTATTTTCGGGCGTGCCCGTATTTTCGTTGACGGAGTTAGAGAGTAGCCCCCCTGTTCCGTGCGTTTCTTTTAAGCTCCCGCAGACTGGCGCTATGTGTCAGTCACAATATATATGTAAATTTCATCTACTAGAGAAGCGTCTCCGCAGACTGTCGCGCCGCGCCGCCGCCGCGCTACACCAGGCTGCGGGAGCCCTTACTCATGTAGTTGTGCTGTGCAGCCATTTATTTTACATCTACGCTAGTGATTGACTAAATCGAAGAGTTGTCGATTAAAAACTTATGAGCTTGATCGATTATACAATATGTCACAGAAAATAATATAATATTAATTAAATCTACACTTAAGGCCCATAGTATCCTCATCTCCCGTCTGAATGCTAAAGCACGACTGCCGCCCGCGCCCGCGCAGGGCACCTTTGAGCCTTTATCTCAAAATGGGGATATTCCTTGGCAAATGTTGATTAATTTACAATTGTGCTCTAGCGATTCTGTGGTACCTCTAACTATCTATTTTTCAGTGTAATTTTTTTCCAAATAACGAAGCCGTTTAGTAGGAGTATGGAATAGAAGCCAAAATATTGCGTGTTAGAAAATATTTTTTACAGTAAAAGTATTAACCATACAAAAAAAGTACTTCGGGCAAAATGATTTATATGAATCTATAGCAAAATCATATATTTTTCAAATCTTCAAGACAAGCCGTTAATGAGCAGTAGGGTTCATAAAGTGACCGTGTTACGCTACCAAATGGGACGTAGGCCCTTAAATGATAAGAATTGTTGGTCGCTGTGATTAACTCAAGACGATGTTTGTTTTCTTTCACCAGAATTAGCCTACCCACTGACAGGTTATATCATTATGTTATTTCATATAATTGCTTATTTTATCTGACTGTATAATTCAGTTTTCCTTTTTCTTTTTCATTTGTTGTTGACTTAATCTACTCATTACAATGTTTTTTTTTATGAGTAGTATTGCAATATGTAGTTAGCTAGCGACCTTGACAATTCATGATTATTTTTTCCAGTGCAACCGGCAGCAAGTTCGTCATGCTCCGTTAGATGTCACTGCTTGCGGTAGCGTCGGGGGTCGGGTTGCCTCCTTCCCTCAAATATGCCAGCAAATGTATGTAGGTGTGTGTATGTTTTTGTAAAAATAACTTACTTCTGTATAAATCAGGCATAGTCTTTTTAATGGGATTGCCCATTCCACAAGCCGGCGTGTTTTCTTAAAAGCCAGGAACATTTCTGCTCCGAAGTGAAGTGAGCATATGGTGCTGGTTTTTGTAGGGAACCAGTTCGATGACCTTCCAGTGGCATTTATCCATTTCTCTTTTAAATTCGCATCTTTTGGGAAGCTGAAAAGTTACAATAACAGCTTATTTATCATTTAGCATGAGCATAATTAGCGTAACGTTCCCACTGCTGGGACACAGGCTTCATCTCTGTGAGAGAGAGTGGGTCGTAATCCACCACGCGGGCCCAGTGTGGGTTGGTAGATGACACATGTGTTCGGATTTTTTGATTCTAGGACATGCGGGTTTCCTCACGATGTTTTCCTTGACCGTTTTAAGAGCGGTGGTAAAATAATGTACATAAAGTAAAGCGCCTGTCTGGGTTCGAACCTACGAACTACAACTCTTAAGTCGTGGCCGTAACCACTGAGCCACCATTCCTATTTTATTATTTATCATTTACATAATGATATTTAATATAATCTTGGTCTGGTCAAGTATTTCATCCGCTTAATTCGTGGTACCCACTACAATTCCTCGGTACTGCAGTACATCCCCTTTGGCGTCCCACCACCTATTAGACACTCACTTCGCCCTCGCCAACGTCCCCTTTTCTCAATACCGCAAACCAGTACGATAACCCTTAAGACCAGTCCATTGTACCAAGCCCTCACCCATATTAACAACATTTTGTTATATGACGAATCCTTAGATGTTTTCGCGAGTACTGAACTGGGATTCCTGAACACGGCTACTCAATACCTGGAGTCTGTTGCCACTCCCAGTACAATCTCTATGGAGTAAATTCTTATATTGTTATTAATAATTTTGTATCCCGATTTTATTTTGTTATTATTGATTCTGTATCCTAATTTCATCTTATTACTTATTAATTTTGTTTTCTAGTTTTTTGTATCCTAATTTTTATCTCAGTTCTGTCTAATTTTATTAAATTTTATCTAATGTTATCTAATTGTACCTAATAATATCTACTTTTACCTTATTTTTACTAATTTTGTTCAATCGTATAATGTCTTCTAATTTTGTCTAGTTTTATAATGTAATTTAATTTGCTTGTTCTATGTTTCTATGATTGTGTGTGTAATAACCTGTATTGACCGATAACTTGTATGTGTGGTGCAAACTGTTAGTTTAAGTTGGTTATTAATATATAAAAAAAATGAAAAAAAAATTGAATTTCGCGGGCTAGCCTGGAGCATCCACCACTAGCGCGTGTTTAATTATGTAAATATTTCAAGAATACTGCCGAGACATAATCTTGCCTACTTTCTTTTACTGTGCTTTTACTAACCTAAAATTTAATGACATAAGTAACTTACTTATCAACCTACGGATTTAACTACTCTGAAAATAATCAAAATGAATTTAAAAAAAACATTACACATCGGTAAGCCACCCGGGTTAAAACGGATGACAAATTAAATAATAAACTATAATAGCAATATATGCATTCGGCAATCGACATTTTTATCGATAGACGCTAGTGGATCTGCACAAGCACATCACTATCTCATCGCAAGATACAGCGGCGGCCATACTATGTGATGCATCCACATAGACAAAGTATCGTTTTGTGATGTTAACATTGCTTGCCCAGTTACTCAGCGACACATTTAGGTAGTGGTTACGGAGCAATGTTTACAGCAACAATGATAGTCGTAGTCATAATTAAATAAAACAAGAATACTGGAGTAAAAGCAAATATTTTACGATTATTTTGTGACTTTTCATGATTTTAAAGACAAATACAGTAAAATACTTATACTTACATATGATAACTGATTCCATGTTTAAACATATTTATGTTTTGGCTTCGGTTTTTACAAGTAACCACTGAACAACTGGGCATTCTTGAATGTTTTCACGAACGCGGTCTAAAGTGCACTAGTTCACAGAGACGGCCATTTGCCTGTGACAGCATGAGCAATTTGATCATGACACGCGGATTCAGACACGCCCCCTTACCACTTCTCTTGTTTTTTTTTTTATATCTATTGGCTTTTTCTTTGTCGTATAGTGTACTATTTTCTGCCCGCGACTTCATCCGCGTGGTATACCTAGTTACTTTGGGCTAACGCTAACTTTAACCCGCGACTTCCTTTACGTAGAAGGTGAAAATATTTTTATGCGCGCGCAGTAGGTACCTACTTGACCATTATTTTGCTGCGATGTTATTTTAAAACTGCGATGTCTCCTAAAATATGATGATAAGATGATGTATGTGTTATGATATGATGTAAAAGGCAATTTTGTTTTAAATTAAATACTTGTGATACACATACACACATAAGAACGAGACAGTTTTTTTTTGGGTGGGAAATCATCAAATAACTTCTCCCGCCCTGGGTGGAGCAGGAGGGCTTATCAGACTTTTACTCATTAAAACCCACCCGTGTTCCCTCAGTTGCCTGTGTGCCAGGGGCCGCGGTATCTCTTTCGAACAACCCGCACCCCTGGCAGGCATCGGCCTTTGCAATCCCCATCAGTTGATGCTGACATCTCTGTGAGGCGCGCGTGGAACACAACGCGCCGCCGACCCGGGCTTGGTCCTTACCGGACAGCGAGCTACCCATTACTCGCCGTCCTGTAAGGCGATTAACACACGGCACCGCGCACCGCCGCGGTAGGCGGTGAAGCGGATCTCATGTCGCATTGGTCTCTAATAAATCCGTTGATGCCTAACACACGCACGCCGCCCGACCGCGCGGACGAGTGCTCTGCCGCCGCGGCGGTGCGCGGTGCCGTGTGTTAATCGCCTAAGCCCGCGCCTACGGTGGCCGGGAATCAGCCTGGGATTCCCGACGCCCAGGGCGTCTCCCGCGGCGACTACAGTCGTGAGGGCGCATATTATACTGCCTAAGAACGAGACAGTCATGTCTGTTTTCTTTCTCTTATGTATGTATTCAGAAAGAGAGCGCTAGCCCACAGTCGTCTTTACTTAGGTTTTGACTGTTGCCTCTACTTTTGTCTATAAGCTTCTTGATTACGAGTAGCGTCGGCACTTATTAGTCTTATCGCACACTACAGACTCCGCCGCGCCGCGCGCCGCGCCGTTGTCTTCGGACGGTAGACGGTACCGGGAGTTCCTTCGCTTACACACACATTCAGAGCGTGTTTGTACACTTTGTAACCACGTTCGTGAGATATAAAATATGCTAAGGATTATAGTCGGCATGATTGTATTGCATTATACTGCATCGAATGTATATTTTGCCGCCCGGCTGTGCCGAGTCATGCTGACCTGGAATATGCGTACCAATAGCAGACCAATAGGTACATGGCATGTAGGTCTATAAATTTACTTTGAGGTGTTAAATAAAAAAACAAAAATACTGCTCATTTGACATTTTATTAGCTACTAATAATACAGTGGGTATTTTTACAAATAAGTAGGTACGTACACAATAGAGAACGGAATAAATAAAATAAAGTCCAATAGCCTAAAGATATAATTATTTTATTTAATACAAATTAATTCAAGTACCAAAGTATAAATTTTAAACATCACATTTTATAATACTGGTTAATCAGTACAGAATATTTAGTTTAACATATTATGTAAATTAGACGCAATTAAAAATTCTATGAACAACCACTGACACAAAAGCAAAAAGCAGGTACAGAGGCCAGCACTTTAAGCTACCCCTATCTGTCAAGTTTCTTTGATAGATTTTCAACTTTATTACATAAGGATAAAGATCATGTTCAATTGGGAAAATTTGACAGTTTGGTTAGGTACAATACGAAAAATTACTGTTCAATTTTCCAAGAATGATCAAAATCAACTTAATTATGACTAGATTTAAAAGCCAATGACCAAAATTTATGAATCAGTGTTGCCCTCTTTTTTCTGGCGACCATTAATTAAACTTAAAAAAATAGTGATGATGACATTTTTTTTAATTTAAACGAATGGCGATTTCAGACTTATATTAACTATACCTCAAGCACCTTAATTGCGTAACGCACGATCAATCATAGTCTGAATCATTTTGAAACTGATTGTTAGCAATCAGTTTCAAAATGATTCAGACTAAGTTGACGTCTCGTGTGGTCATGTGATAAAAAGTCATCGTAAGAAGCGTTTTGGCGGTAAATTCAAAAGAACGAAGAATTACACCGACCGATTAACCGATTGAATTTGATTTACACCGTTTTTATTTGCGAAAATGGATATCAATCAATTTATTTTTATTTTTCTGTTACATATTTCGTCCCAATCTTCAAATTTAAATAGTTTTTAATAAATTGGAAAATACCCTATTATGTGGATTGAAAAAATAAAAATATTATCCTACTCTACTCGGTTTCTATAAACCGTTTCTCGTTATCATGAGCCCTCATATGCTCCCTCAAAGTGTAACTCCGGGCATACGACTTACAACACACACTACAGCTAAAAGGTTTCAACCCACTATGTTTTAACATATGTTTTTTCAAACCATGATTAGTTATAAATGCCATACCACACTCGGAACAACTCTTATTCTTTTGTCCGTGAGTTTGACGTATGTGAGTAGCTAAATAATGTTTTATATTATATTCCCGACCGCAAATAGGACACTTGAACTTATGGGTTATGTTATGTGCCTCCGACATGTGTTTTATTCTATCGTTATAATGTTTCATGGGCTTAAAACATATTTGGCACTTGATAACGCGTTTCGAATGGGCGCTTTCCATATGATTCGCTTTGGAAGTTTTAGTTTTGAGTATTTTACCGCATTCCGCGCACGGAAAGTTGCCATTTTCGTGAGTCCGTTTGTGGACTTTTAAGCGTTTTGAATTTAAAAATGATTTGCCACATACATCGCAGATACAGTTCGCGTAGTGCTCGTTCAAGTGTGTCGTTAGTGTCCTGAAAACATGGAATTGTTGGCCACATAAGTGACAAGAGTAGGGACTGGCATCAACCTTATAATCTGCAATGCACTCGTTGTATATAACCTTCTTGTGCACCTCAACAAAATGGCGGCACATCGAAATGACATCTGTCAAATTCAACTTGCACTGGCGGCATTCTAAGTTCGAAATTTCAATTTGTAGGGAGCGCGGGTAGCGTTTTATTTTTTTAATTTCTACATCTATGTCGGCGTGGGTTGTTAGCATGTGAACTCTGAGGAGGTTTATTTCCATAAAGTCTTGTTGGCAGAAGAAACATTGGAACCAGCTCTTGTGGTGTCTGAAGGGGCAAGCGGTGGTGTCTCTAAGGACGGTGTCACACGTCAGCATGACGCGTTTGCGCTCGGAGACTTGTTTCACTCCGTTCTGCACTCTCATGTGTTGTAAGCCTTTAAACAAAAAAAAAATATGAGTTTTCGGACTTTCTAGGCATAATTAAAAATAATGGGAGATGGGTTTTGACAATAAATCAAGACTTTCATGTAGACTATGCAAAAAAAATATGTTTTAGTTAAACATAACCTCACGCCTATATGCCCCGGAGGGATAGACAGAAATGTACCCATAGTACACCTAAATTTCGCCAATTATGTTTCAGGTCCTAATGCCAAATAGGGCGAACCTATTGCCATCGACCCGGCACAATACCAGACCCCGGGTTGCTACTCAGACATTCCATAATGAAAAAACTGAGGGATACAGACCTACACCGTCCCATCGTGAGTCAAGACTTTGAATATTCGTTCTGTGTCAATTTTGACTTAGCCAATAAAAAATGTTGTCTTGGCTAATTTGTGTCTCCTGTCTGTAGGTACTCCTTCTGTATGTATATTGTTCAATAATAGGGTATTTTCCAATTTATTAAAAACTATTCTAATTTGAAGATTGAAACGATATATTCAACAGAAAAATAAAAATAAATTTATTTATGTCAATTTACTCATTTAAAAACTATTAAAATCAAATTGATTTTTGGTTGTTTTGAATTTACCACCAAAACGCTCCTTACGAAGACTTTATTATCACGTGACCACACATGACGTCAACTTTGTGTAAACTATAGTAGTTAGTAAGTAAACAAGTGAATGTCGAGTTTATAATTAACAAGATTTTTAATGGATAGAAAGTGATATTAGTGGTGTGTGGTGCCTCTGTGCACAAATAATTCTAAAGCTGCGCAAAACTAAGTATTTGTAGGTACCGGTGCCGTTTACACAAAGCTGACGACACGATATCACGTGATAAAAACGTCATCGTTAGGAGCGTTTTGGCGGTAAATTCAGATCAACGAAAAATACATTTGAATTTAATAGTTTTTAATTGAGAAAATGGACATAAATAAATTTATTTTTATTTTTCTATTACTTAAATACGGGCTGATTTTTTTTTTCATATTTCGACCCATGTTCCTTGGAGAAAGTTGTACAATTTCACGGGTACTATGACCCTGAAAAATTTGGACGGTGACTAAAAAATCAGCCCGTATATCGTCCCAATTTTCAAAATAAAATAGTTTTTATTAAATTGGAAAATACTCTGTTAAGTTGTAAAAAGGGTAGGCAGGTCGATTGGTAGTTATATTGGCTTATTTACATACCTATTTCAACAATTGAGGTATCAAGTCGTTTTTCAATTTCATTTTCTTTGAGCGAACTGTCAGTTATTTCATTTTCGTCCTTATTCTTTGTTGATTTAGGTACAATTTTCTTTGAGAACTCCGCTATAGGAGTATCAGAATCCATGTCTTCTTTCAAAACAACGCGTCTCTTTCTTTTCCCTTTTAGAACCAGCTTCTGTCTCTTTCCCTTGCTTGTAGAACGGATTTTCTTTAACTTTGTTTTTTTTAATAAAAGAGTTTTTGTTTCTAATATTCTTGAATTTGCTTTTAAAATATCTTTATTGTCATCTGAAAAGTATTTGGAGATGATGAATTATTGCAGTTCTTTAACACTTCGTTTTAAACCTTAAGGGCTTAAGTCCCGTTTGGTAGCGTAACACGGTCCCTTTATAAACCGTACTGCTCATTAACGGCTTGTCTTTAAGATTTGAAAAATATATGATTTTGCTATAGATTCATATAGATCATTTTGTCGAGGGTACTTTTTTTGTATGGTTAATACTTTTGCTGTAAAAAAATATTTTGCAACACGCAATATTTTGGCTTCTATTCCAAACTCCTACTAAACGGCTTCGTAAATTGAAAAAAAAAAATACACTGAAAAATAGATAGAGGTACCACAGAATCACTAGAGCACAATTGTAAATTAATCAACATTTTCCAAGGAATATCCCCATTTTGAGATAAAGGCTCAAAGTTGCCCTGCGCGGGCGCGGGCGGCAGCCGTGCTTTAGCATTCAGACGGGAGATGAGGATACTATGGGCCTTAATTATGTTCTGTGGTTACTTTAACTCAGGGAGCAGTGGTGGCCAAATGTTAACGACTGTGACTGACAAGTTGTAGGCCGCAGTTTCAAACCCAGACAGGCGCTTTAGTTAGAGTAAATTATTACATCATCACCGCTCTCAAAACGGTGAAGGAAAACATTGTGAGGAAACCGGTACGTCCTAGGACCAAAACTGCTTAGATATGTGACATCTACCAACCCGCACTGGGCCCTCGTGATGGATTACGGTCTACTCCTTCTCAAGAAGAGGAGGCCTGTTGGCTGCTCCGAACTTTGCGCAGAAGCTTCTGCAATAACATTTGTTAGGGACCAAATGGTGACCAGAGTGAAAGACCATGCGTAATTCAGAGAGCCTATAATGTTCAGACCAGCCAGGATTCATCTTCCATACTCTGCAGATAGTTTAAAACTTATCTACCTTCACTATTGTCTCCAATATTCATAAAGTATGGACTATCTATATCATCCGGTACTTGTTCCAATTCAGCCTTTATTGTTTCCGTGTGGAAAATATCTGAAAAACAATTACAAATAAGGTTTATTGCAATTAAAATGACACTAAATTTTACAAGGAAAACCAGTGGCAGTATGCAAATAGATCATTTTCTTCAATCATTTTGAGAACTATAAAGTATAGTATAAGGAAAGAAATATAATAAAAATAATAGTTTAAAAAACTAAAAACACGCTTTAAAAACCAAACTAAAAAAGGAGAAAATAATTTAATTCAATTAAAAAGCGTGGGGTGCTTGACATTAATTGATTATAAAAATACCTCAAAAAGCACCCCACGCTTTTTGATTGAATTAAATTATTTTCTCCTTTTTTAGTTTGGTTTTTAAAGCGTGTTTTTTAGTTTTTTAAACTATTATTTATTTTCTATTTTATTTATTTTCTATTTTTTAGTTCTGCTAACTACAAAAACGTGATATTTCTTTTCTCAATTTTTTTTTAAATTATTGAGTTGTCATCGGTCCTCGACAAGTTTACAAAGTTTCAATGAAATCTGACCGTTTAAAGTGGGTCAAAATCGCGCTCAAAGGAGTCGGTTACATACAAGTGAAGCTAATATAAAGCGTGTAAAAAAGAGGTCTAGTAATTCTGTGACTTACAATAAATCTATACAGGGTGGTAGTGACATCGACATGCCAACTGTACCCATAAATTCAGCACATGATTCTAGATCCCCTTTTTTGTTTGTTGAGGGTGGGAAAACTGGGAAATCATCAAATAACTACTCCCGCTCTGGGTGGAGTGGGAAAGCGTGTCAGACTTTTACTGACTAAAACCCACCCGTGTTTCTTCAGTTGCTGTGTGCCAGGGGCCACAGTATCTCTTTCGAACAACCCGCACCCCTGGCAAGCATCGGCCCTTGCGGACCCAACCAGTCTGTGCTGACATCTCTTTGAGGCGCGCGTGGACACAACGCGCCGTAGACCCGGGCTTGGTCCTTAGCAGACAGCGAGCTACACATTACGCGCCATCCGCAAGCCCGCGCCTACGGTGGCCGGGAATCAGCCTGGGATTCCCTGCGGCGACTAGGGCCGTGAGGGCGCATATACTGCCTCTCCCTCTTTGCGAGCATTACTGCTTCGCAGAAGGAGGTGACGTCTACCCATGCACTTTCACTCCGTACCATGGCCTGGACCAGGACCGGACGAGAGAGTTCGCCGCCGCCGATCGCCTCCACGAGCACACGGCGATGCTTCACCCAAGCCGGGCAGACCTCCACCGTATGCTAGACCCCCAAGTGTAGAAATTTTTCATTGGTTATCAATAAACAAATATGCTGTTTTATAGAAAAATGCAATACCCACGCGCTCAAAATGTTGTAAACAGCTAATATTTTTTAACCGACTTTAAAAAGAAGGAGGTGTCAAATAAATTTTTTTGTATGTCATAAATAGACGGATTTGCAAAATTCTTTTTTTGTTCGAAAGGGGTTTATTCCGAAATGGTCCCATTTAAATTTCATATAGATCTGATGATGAGTTTCGAAGACAGGCAACGGAGCTCTCCAAACAATTACAGCAAATCAAACACGATTGCTGCTACTGCATTTAATATGCATTGTTTTGCCCCAAGGATGATGAAATTTCGAATTGGTATAGGGTAGGTACCTACTATACTAAAAAGTGAAAAAAAAAAAACTAAAAAAAAGAACAAACAACCGACTTCCGGAAAAACACAACAACAAAGTGAAAAATAACTTTAATCTCGGAAAGTGGTAACAAAAAATTAAAATACATATCCTAAGTCACGAACTTCCGAAATTAAATTAATTTTTCACTTTGTAGTGTTTTTCCGGAAGTCGGTTGTTGGTTTTTTTGTTTGTGAATCCATTGTAAAAGGTTGTGTGTCGATACCAACCACCCTATATAAATGAAATGCTGTTTAATAGGGTATTTTCCAATTTAATCAAAACTATTTTAATTTGAAGATTGGGACGATATATTTAACAGAAAAATAAAAATAAATTTATTTATGTCCATTTTCTCAATTAAAAACGATTAAAATCCAATTTTTTTTTTAGTTGTTTTGAATTTACCGCCATAACGCTCCTTACGATGACTTTTTTATCACGTGACAACATGACGTCAGCTTTGTGTAAACGGCACCGGTACAAATACTTACTTTGGCACAGTTTTAGAAGTATTTGTGCACAGAGGCACCGCACACGAGTAATATTACTTTTTATCCATTACAAATCTTGTTAATTATAAACTTGACATTCACTTGTTTACTTACCAACTACTTTAGTTTACACTAAGTTGACGTCACGTGTGGTCACGTGATAAAAAAGTCATCGTAAGGAGCGTTTTGGCGGGAAATTCAAAACAACGAAAAATAAATTTGTTTTTAATTGAGAAAATGGATATAAATCAATTTACTTTTATTTTTCTGTTACATATTTTGTCCCAACCTTCAAATTAGAATAGTTTTTAATAAATTGGAAAATACCCTATTGTACGAGTATCACTTGAGAATGGTGGGATCGATGTTATAATTTTTTTATATTATAAATATACATTTTTTTGCCGGCATTTTGCAGTTTGCCTTGAGAGGCCGTGACTGCTTAGCCGGTCTTTCCTGGGGCTGTTATTAAGAATAAATTTAACGCCTCCAGCCAGGGCTTAAAAACTACTTAAATACTAGGCGACTGCACGCTGAGGGCACCCCCAGCGCGGTACGGGCCTTGGCTCAGGGCGTCACTGTTAGGGGGACAGCAAGTGGGGATAGGCTGGATCAAGATATTGGCATTATTATTATTAATTGGGGAATTTAACTCTACTGGCTCAGCTGCGGCGCGGGCTGGCGCTTCAAAGAGCAAGGGTCGGTCAGGGTTAAAAACATTGTGAAGAATCCTGAAGGAGTTTATTTCTTTAACAAGCTTTGTACTACATAGGTAAAGATGCAAGTGTCCTTTTAAGCAAAAAATACCTGTATTGGGATTAGGACACTACTCTTCCGCAACTTAGATTGCTAGTACATAATATTACCTTTCTTGCTACTACAATAAGATAGAAAGTGCCTCTCTGCTTCCTCCACCTGTTTACGGAAGCTGCGCGCATCCCTCAGGTGGCCCACACATAGGGCACACATCATTCTACTTGGACCCCACTCCATGAGATATGACAGCTGTAAAGAGAAAGACAAAACAGATTTGAATGGTAAGTTTTGACTGTTAACAGACGAAGAAAGTGCTTCTCGCACAATATAAATGTTTTTGCACAACCCTTTTTTTTTCAACCTGTGATTTATTTGTTTGGTTGACTGTACCTGTCAGTTATGAGTGACTGTAGGAATCATTGCTGGATTTTGCATTCAATTCAGGCAATGATGTTATTGTCCTCGTGGAAGGTAAATGACTAATGTGTTCGCTTTTCTGACATTAAGTATTCAAGATTTAAAAACGTACCGAAATCCCATAGCACTCGAGCAACATTTCAGAATAAACCTCTTTGCTTCCAGCCTCTGTAATATATGATGCGGTGACATCCAAAGTCCCGCTTGCAGATAGGCAGCAGCGGCACACATCGGGTTGTGACGCCCAGCTCTCAATGTTCTCCACATCCATTGTTTTAATTTATAAACAATAAAAGATGTGTTTTATTTTTGCAATAAATATTTCTTTTGTCAGTTTGACAGCTGACTGACGTTAATAAGGTTACGTTCCAAATTAACCCCCAAGTTCTGTTATGATTTAGATATCCCGGTTAATAAGACTGATTTAGGATTATGATATCAAGGACAATTTTTTTTAAACTGGTTTCAAACCATGCATTTTGGTTTAATAATTTAGGTAAGGGAATGATTGGCGTTATCACAAGATGGAACATGTCACAACCATTTACGGAACATCGTTATTTGGCAAGTTGGCAACGCAATTCGGAATGTAGCTATATAGTAAATGCTTGACATTAATTTACTCAGTTCAGAAACAAATTGATTCATTCATGTCTCTTGTTGAAGAAAATAAGTGCCAATCCAACGCTGTATTTGCTACGTGAAAATAATTTAACCGCTAGCACCTAATCTTTTTCGCACCATTCTTGTAAAGTGAATATTAGAATTTCAGCTATTAAATCCCCGAAGTAAACCCAATCATTTTTCCAGACGACAACTGTAGCTGTCGCAAAACGAAAACACCGGGTGTGCGGCGGGAAAAAATCTACTTGTTGTTACTTGTTCATTATTACTACATTGCTTCATTCATTCTCATAGACTGTTAATGTAATTTGTGTTGGTCAGATTACTGCTAAGTAGAGAGGACTTTTGATATCAAATAGCCATGCGTAACGTAGAAATCAAAGCTAAAATCACTGACTTTGATAACATTTGCAAAGTGGCAGAACAGTTAAGCGGTGGTCCCCCTACAATAATAAATCAAGATGATACTTTTTACAAAGTCAATGAAGGCCGGTTGAAGATGAGGATTTATGCGGATTCTTCAGCTACGCTCGTGAGGTACGATCGAGCGGACGAAGGAGGTCCTAAGCTTAGTAACTACGAATTATTGGATTTCTCCATCAACGAAAGTGTAAAAGCTAAGTTATTAGATGAAATGCTAAAGAAGTGTTTGGGTATTCGTGGCCGAGTTGTAAAGGAACGGTGAGTTGACTCTCATGATAAAAATATTATAAACTAGCTTTTGCTAGCGGCGTAGCCCGCGTTGTGGTCGGAGGTTATCCCACGGGAATGTACTACTGAGATAAAAAGTATCTTATGTGTTAATCCAGGTTATAAACTATCTGTGGTCCAAATTGAATCCAAATCTGTTCATCCGTTTTTGTGTGACTGAGTAACAAACATCCCAAATATTCACATTTGTGATATTATAGGTAGAATTTTAATCTACCTACCTTCAAGAATTAGCATAACAAGTTACCAATCAGTGGATAATCAGAGCAATCAGAGAGCTTCTCAGCTGGACACATGTTGGTGAGGCTGACTTGGAAAATTTAAACCAAAACTCCTTAGCCAACTGGGCTGTGAGACAGTCTCCTTATGTAAGGTTTCTCGGATGGTTCCAATCTATTTCATATGTGGCGTCTCCCCGGAGACCATGGCCCACCTTTCATCTTGCGCTGCATGCCCTGTCACCTGTTCTGTGAAACACCGATTTATTTTCTATCAACACGCTAAGCAGTGTTTTTTTTTTTCAGTAAATTATTCTTGGTAGACCAGACCCGCATCCACATAGACACTGTTCAAGATCTTGGACACTACATGGAGCTAGAAGTGGTACTTCGACCTGAGCAGACCCTAGAAGAAGGCCAGACCATTGCCCGAGACCTACAAACCAAACTTGCAGTAAAGGATGACGATCTTATTGACTGTGCCTATGTTGACCTGTTGGATAAAAAATAATAACTGAGCTTTTTCAAACTGTTCTGTATTTGAATGAAAGGAGTGTCCTAGTTATAGACAATAAGAATGCCAACAGTTGTACTTTATGTATTTTTGGGGTCCAAAAGCCAAGCCAAAGTAAAAAAAAGTGCATGGAGTCCCGTCCCTCCGCGCGGAAGAAGTGAAACCGACTCACTCTCTTTCTCTCTCCTACTTTCTACTTTTGTGTATCTTTCTTTCTCTCTTCCTCGGTTGCGTTAAACGTTTAACGCAACCTTAAGCGCTAAACGTTTAACGCAACCTTGTTGGAAGTCGCATAAGAAGTTTCACTTCAAAAAAAATTGTTTGCACCATGAATTGACTTGAATGTAATAAAATCAGCCTATAATTATCCTTAGCTTCCTCTCCGTTATGATAGGGAGTGGGCGATAATCCACCATGCAGGCACAATACAGGCTAGTACAGACGCCAGCACATCAAGCTACCCCAATCTGTCAAATTTCTTTGATAGATTTTCAACTATATTCGTAATGCATAAGGTTCATGTTCAATTGGGAAAATTTGACAGTTTGGGGTAGTGTGATGTGCTGGCGTCTGTACATGCCAGTTCCCTCACAATGTTTTCCTTCACTGTTTTGAAAGCAGTGGTAATGAAAATAAATACACAAAGTAAAGTGCCTGCTTGGATTCGAAGCGTTCAAACTCACTACCTACAACTCACTCATGACACCACCACTTACTCTTGTGTATAAAAATTACCAATACGTCCAGATTAATTTTGTTGTATTCTAGAACAGTAATACTGTGATGTAGCCATGAGAATAATTCCTTAAACTTTTTTTTTTATCAAACGCGTTTTTATTAATATTATTACTAAACTAGCATTTTTGTTGTAATAACAACAAAAAAAATGTATTCTTATAACATTTTTGTGGAGAAGTAGTCAACAGCACGTCCATTGTAATTTTCAGGGCTGCTAGTAGTAGTAGAGCCAACTTCTGATAAAGTGAATGCTTCAGAGTAGCCCTCGAATTTAAAATTTCTTACGTTTATTGCAATAGATAGGGTAATACGTTTTTATTTAATCGATTAGTGTCAAAAAATTCATTTAAATTTTCATATTTCGCGCATAATTTGACGAAAACGCTGAACGCATTGGACGCCATATTGCTCTGTGGGCATGACGTCAGTTTGCTGTGTAAACAAATGCGCTGATATTTTGTATGATAATTGTTTATAATTAAAAAAAATACTCTATTTATCGTCAGTTGCTGTCCCTGATTGTGAGATATTATTTCAATAAAAATTGCAAAGTTGTTCAGTTGATTAGTTTATTCAGCGGTATGACGTAATAACATGGCGGCTACTTCATGGTGTTCGAAAAGAGATTAAAAAAAAACTGAAATATTTGAATTGAATTTCAAAATTTATTTTGTTATTTCATGAACTAAAACTAAAATTTTCCGACTCCGTTTTGCCTAAGCTATCTCAACAATATATTTTTAGATTTTTTCTCTTAGAGAGTAAAATACCCTATTTGGTCAACGGTCAGTGTCAGGTTGTATGTTTGACAAAATATGATTCGGCACCGTAAAAAAATTGACTTCACAGAATTTAAAATCATCAATACAACCCTCTAATTTACAAACAACAATTTCGCGGGCTGCTATGGAACTGACCACAGATCCAAAAACGATCTAACAAAAGATGATCTAAAAAAGGATTCCTTCTTTACAGATGCAAAAAACTTTGGATATGTATTTTAATTTCTATGTCACCAGTCACTGACTTCCGAAATTAAAGTTATTTTTTACTTTGTAGTGTTTTTTTGGAAGTCGTTTGATTTTTATTTTTTGAAAAAGTTTCATTTTCACTTTTTAGTTATAGTACCTACCCCATACCAATTCGAAATGTCATCATCCTTGGAGTAAAAACAATGCATATGTATGCGATAGAAGCAATCGCGGTTGATTTGCTGTAATTTTTTGAAGAGTTCCGTTGTCTGTCTCCGAAACGCATCATCAGATCTATATGAAATTTAAATAGGACCACACAGGAAGCACCAGCTTTCAATTAAAAAAAGAATCATCAAAATCGGTTCACACAGTTGAAAGTTCTAAGCCGACAAACATTAAAAAAAAACAGTCGAATTGAGAACCTCCTCCTTTTTTTGAAGTCGGTTAAAAATACAACGCTCTAAAAAAATATAGTTATCTTGTAACTCTAGTATTAAGTATGAGGATGATTGAACCGTTCCTACTCCACAGCCTCCACAGGGGAATACTTTTTAACCTCCCGTGGCATTATTTCCGAAATCTCTACGGCTGATCTTGTAGCTAAAACATAGACGGCTAGTACCTACTAGTCCACCTGCCTGCCTAGTACACCTGTGCTATAGGTACAAACCAGTGTTATGTCAGATATGCTCGTAAAAACCGTAGATTTCACAACGAACCGTACATTGAAGACATCGATAAATCTGCGTGTTCATCACTAAAGTCAACAAAACGAAATGTCAAATTTACCTAAACGTCAACGACTCGATGTTGCGTCCCCATTTAATAATCAAGTATTTGTTTATTTCCCAAGAAATTGAATAAAACAATTAGCAATGGAGAAAAAGAAAAGTAACACGATCTATGGGGAGTGTCGTTGTTGCTTAGCAAAGGGCAAACACAGAGATATAATGAAGGAACACTATTTTAATGGCATACGCGAACTTTACTTCGATATTTTTATGGAAACCTTAAATTTATATGTAAGTTTTAGTTTCAAACCTTTGAATTTGTTCATTATTTGTTGCATAAAATTACTGCAAGGAGTCCCTTCCTGTATTATTTAGGTTTTCAAGAGAAATTATGATCTTCAGTGGCTGTTTTTAATACATAATTATGTCTTGTTAACCTTTGTTTTTTTTTTATATCATTTACTAAAATCTTAACTAAAATATATTTATTACCTCACGTGAGTAGCTACATTTTCTATTGTGAATAAAATCTAAACTTTCTCAGTGTCGTTTTCATCTAAGCCACGAAGATTTTCTGTATGGGAAATTCGCCCAATTATTGCTTGTTTTAGAATTTTTGGTACCTGTTGGGAACTGTTACGTACATACATAATATCACCACACATTCCTGCCATGTGGGCAGGCAGAAGCTGTAAAATTCCGCCTGCTCGATGCTTACAAACTCGTTTTGCCTCTAAAACTGTTACAGTTATCAACCAACGTCCTGTTGACCACACTTATATGTTCAACATGCGTGCAACGTCTCCGTGATGCGACCAGCTTCCGCATGATGGTGGTTAGTACGGAGAGGCAGCTGCTACAGGCCATCGCTGGAGATGACAAGGATATGGTTTTTGTTAGCGGTATGGACAATATTTAATTACTTAAACAATCCGCAAATCTTAGGATCGTTGGAATTACTCGTTCCAAACAGTAGGCTACGGTTGGGGCCGAGGCTGAGTCTGTTTAAAATTCCGGTAGCCCGTACAAACCTATTAAAGTTTGCACCCGTGTGTCGGCCGGTTAAGACAATTAATACCATCTCTCAGCGGTTGGACATTTTTTCCTGCTCATCGGCGGAATTCCAGAGAGTGACAGTTAGTGTGTTGTCCTCTATGTAACTTGGGGCACACGGAGCCGTTACTTGGGACTGGTCAGTCATGGACCCGTGTAGGTGTGTGATCAGTTCTTGAGTGGCGTCTCTGGGTGTCGTATTGTATTGTATAAGGCTACTTTTATTACCTTGGGTTCTGCCTGTAAAAATAATTGTATGAATAAATAAATAAATAAATAAATCTGGAAGCGAAAAAACTCATTGACATCTCCACCCTACCTGTCCTAACCTGTGGTGCACAAAGTTAATCAAGTCGAAAAGGGCTGGCCTATATTTCGGACAAAGAATCAGCATTGCCATACAACGTGGCAATCGTGTGTATTTATTGAACACTCTTAATGTTTTATAGGTAAATGGGAAATTAAGTAGTAAAAAAAAACCTATGATAAAATACAAAACAAGAAATGAACTAATAACTAGAAATGAATGATGTGTTTCTATAATTTCAGTGAACATAGATGAGAACACGTTGGACAGCCAAATAGATGTGAAGGTGGAGAGACAAGCTGAGGTGAAGATAGAATTTAACGAAGAGTTAGGTGGAGAGGACTATGAGTCTGACTATGTTCCCACTGGTGAGAAACATTCTGATGCCTTATCAAAACGTTGTAAAAGTTGATGATTTTCCCAATCTATTTTAACAAGTAATCACTTACCCCTTATTTATAAACTTTGCTTAAAGTTAAGGGATGTTTTAACGTCAAAAATGTATGCTTAAAATAGTTTAAAAAACTAAAAAACACGCTTTAAAAACCAAATTAAAAAAAAGGAAAAATTAATTTAATTCAAATTTTCTATTTTTTAGTTCTGCTAACTACAAAAACGTGTTTTTTTTTCTCAATTTTTTTTTAAAATTATTGAATTGTCATCGGTCCTCGACAAGTTTACAAAGTTTCAATGAAATCTGACCGTTTAAAGTGGGTCAAAATCGCGCTCAAAGGAGTCGGTTACATACAAACAAACAAACATACAAGTGAAGCTAATATAAAGCGTGTAAAAAGACGCTAATCATAACATAAAGCAACGTTTTTAAATAAGGGGGTAAGTGTGTGAGTTAAAATAATCACAAGACTATAAAATCTATGTCATATCAAATATAAACGACTAGTTTTTGCCAGCGGTTTCGCCCGCGTGGTGGTTGAATATTATCCCACGGGAACGTACTATCGGAATTAAAAGTATCCTATGTGTTAATCCAGGTTACAAACTATGTGTTTGCCAAATGTCATCCAAATCTGTTCAGCCGTTCTTGCGTGATTGAGTAACAAACATCCAAACGTGTAAACATCGTCATATTTATAATATTAAGGTGAACCTAGTCCACATTTTTTGCATACAAACTTCGGGAGTGTTTTACTCCACTGTCTGACATGGCACATCCAAAGTAAAATATGATATCGTTTTGTCTCATTTTTAATATTGTCTGTACGGAAACAGAATACTAAAATAAAAACCCATTAAAAAGTTAGGAGCCAACAAAGATTCGTTTTTCTTGCTAATTTTACTTAACTTTGGGCGTGTTTAAGTAATAAAAGAAGTACAAAATCTCCAAAACCAAGTCGGTACCGACAAAGTTCAATTATCGAAAAGTTCAATAAACTTTATTGGTCATTGATTTATGCATTAACTTTTTTATAAAACCCGATGTTCCAAAGGACTTTTCTTAATTTTTTCGCAATTTTTTTACTATAAATGATCCTGCATCTCACTCAATAACGTTGTGCGTGTAAACTAGCGTCTAACTGCTCATCACTGATACTATCTCTGTCGGACACGAAGCCTGGTGAGACAGCGTGATCTTTAGCCAGGCCCACCAGTGAGTTCGAGCCCGCGACTAGGTTCCCCTTAAAAGTTCTAAGAGTACAAACACGAAAGGCGACTTTTTATACTATGTAAGGATGCGACTATTAAGTTTGAAGTGAATTAAAAAGTCATATTTTCCAGATTACGTGTCTGATGGTTCTTCAGACTTCGTAGACCGCGAGGCAGCCTTACTGGGACGTTTTGCACGAGTCAAGCTGCGCCCTCTACCGACACGACAGTTACTGCCGGAGATATGTCCCGAGTATTGCCGACAACTCGATTTGCTGCAAGGTAAGTTGGCGCTTACGTTCTGACCATATATCGGATATTCGGATGCATATTCACCTAAAGTTGAGATGTTGGCTAACATGGAATGTGTGCAGGACGCCCACGCACGGAACAATAGATAGATAGCCTAATTGAATGTATATAATGATCATTGTACATAATATTCGTGTATAGCTATAAGTTTTGTTGATTTCCTTATGTGCAGGACGCCCACGCACGGAACAATAGATAGATAGCCTAATTGAATGTATATAATGATCATTGTACATAATATTCGTGTATAGCTATAAGTTTTGTTGATTTCCTTAAGTAGATACTAAGAACCTTGTTATGATCACGCTCAACTCTAGATCAAGTTCAGAGCAGGTTCGAACTTGTCGAAACCTGTCCGGTCTTAGCCACGCCTACACTCGTTTCTGATTGGTGGATCTAGAGTCGAGCACGAACACAACTTAATCTAGAAAAATATGATTGGCAAATTTAATTGCGAAACGCGGCGCCAACACCGCTACTTGTACCTATGTGCCCAAGTATAAGTATAGGGCATTTTGAGCTGTTCGTTCAGTTTGTGAAACCAGTGCTTACAGTGAACAATGAACAGTAAATAATAACCAGTAAATAAGTAAAAAGTGAACAGTAACAATGAACAGTGGACTATAAATAAGTGAGCTATAAATAAGTCTATAAATGTACAGTGATAAATAAATAGTCTTCAAGTTTTCTAAAGAGTTTTAATCAGTGAACCACGTAGTAGTATCCTCCAATCCAGTGCATAAAGTGTGAGACCTAGAAACCTCACATTGTCTGGTCCTTCGAGAGCCGGATTCGAGGAAAACGCTATTAAGAAGATTCTAGTGAACCTCTTGAAGAATATTTAGAAGAACATAGACTCAAGAACAATGCCAGTTACGAGGTCTACAGGCAAAAAGGGCAGACAAGCATCAACTTCAGCTACTGAAACAGCCACTGAAGCGGCTACTGAAACGGCCACTGAAACCACTACTGAAGCTACAACTGAGACGGGCACCACGGAAACTACCAGAACAACAGCTGAAACGTCAGAAGCACCGGCCGCGACCGCGTCTACTATCAAACGCACCGGAGAACCTGAAAATAAAGAAAGTGGTCGCCGAAGTAAACCTACGTCTCAAAAAAGTGTAAAAGTGTCCAAAACGCGCCGCATAGCCAAGGCCAAAGCAGAACTAGCACAAAGGTTAGTAGAGTTAGCAAACGCGCGCCTAGCCGAGGTCGAAGCTGAATCCACTGAGGAAGACTCATCCTCAGTAGCCTCGGAAGCTGGCAATGATCAACGAGTGACTACTTGGCTACAATCAAGCCAGCTGCTCGCCATCGCCGACAGACCACATGAACCAGTAAAGTCGTCGACCGAACCTGCAGTTCCAGTAACCACCGCCGTGTCCTGGAGCATCCCGGCGACCTTACCGGCGGGAGTCAGCACCATGCACCCGCCTCCTGAAAACCTGAACATGGAACCTGAGAACATGCTGCCAGTGAGCAACGCCGCCTCCTGGCAGCCGAACACTGCGACTGAACGGCCGCACCTGAACCCACCACCTGTAGTCACCGCCTGGTTACAAAACTCAGTGAACACGCAGCCACATCCGAACCTACAGCCAGTGATCACATCTGCATCCTGGCAACCGAACTACGTGCCTGCGCAGCCACAACGAACGCCAGCGCCGACAGAACCCGTCGCACACTGGCCACAGAACTCCACGTACGTACCAACGAACACATCATGGCAACCGATCTACACTACGGCACCACATCGCAGCTACGCTCCGGGAGATGCCCCCGAAACCCGGGTGCCGCAGTCCACGCTATCAGCGCACGCCTTGCATCAGCCTTCAACACTGGCCGTCCAAGAACCTAGGACGGACATAAGAGAACTTGCTGCTGCAATCACACACGCTATGCAATCCACACAGTACCAGCAGCCAACAAGACACACTGAACTACCCTGCTTCAACGGAGCCCATCAAGATTGGCTCACGTTCCGTGCCGCCTACGTTGAAACAGCACATCGACTAACAGCAATGGAGAACATGTCTAGACTTAGACGAAGCCTTCGAGGTCTAGCCAAGGAAGCGGTACAAGGGTTACTAATAGTGAACGCAGACCCAAGTGAAGTTATGAAATCACTCGAGCTACGCTTCGGACGTTCGGACTCAATTGCAATGGCCGAGATAGAACGACTACGAACACTGCCGCGCCTCACTGAATCTCCGCGTGAAGTATGTACATTCGCTACCAAAGTAGAAAGCATAGTTGGAACTCTACAAGCACTCAACTGTGGACATTACCTCTTCAATCCAGAAGTGACAAAAGTTATTGTTGAAAAACTCACACCAACCTTGAAGAGACAGTGGTACCAGTTCTCAGCAATGAATCCAAGAACAGAACCTGATCTTCTGAAGTTTACTCGATTCATCAAGATTGAAGCTGAAATATGCAGCCCATATGCACTGCCTGAAAACATCGCTGCAACAACACAAACTTCTCAGAACACGCAACGACGCCAGCAACGAGTAAACGCAACGCAAGAAACAAATAAACCAAAGTGTAATTTATGTGAACGTCAGGGACACAGCATCATGGAGTGTGAACAATTCAAGAAAGCAGCTACTGATGCTAGATGGGATATAGCTAAGAAACATCGCTTGTGTTTTCGTTGCCTCAAATATAGAACAAAGCAACACAGCTGTAAACCGAAGAAATGTGAAATAAACGACTGTGTACATTTACATCATAAGATGTTACACGCCGACAGTGCAGTGAACAAAAAGAAAGAAGAACCTGAGTGCTCCAAAGAAGAACAAGAGAAGGTTCATTCAGCATGGACACCTAAGGTGTCATTCCTGAAAATAATTCCAGTACACCTTTCTGGACCGGCGGGAGCTGTGGATACCTACGCGCTCCTGGATGACGGCTCTACTGTAACATTGATTGATGAGAGCCTAGCCAATGAAATCGGAGCACAAGGATCATGTGAACCACTACGAATATCATCCTTCGACGGCGAACCTACAATCGACATAACATCTCGACGAGTGAACTTCTTCATCAAGGGACTCCACACATCTGAACGCAAGCTACATGCAAGAACAGTCAAACAGCTAGAGCTGGCTGCACAAAGGATACCTGGAGAAGCAGTTAAGGACTGTGAACACCTTCGAGACATAGCCAAAGATATAGTAACTGAAGATGCAAGACCCAGACTCCTGATCGGCCAAGATAACTGGGACCTCCTCATCACAACAGAAATCAAGACAGGAAAGAAGAACCAACCAGTGGCCTCACTAACACCACTCGGTTGGGTCCTGCACGGTAGCCACGCACGAGCACTGGGCCACAGAGTGAACTTCATCACACATACTAACACAGACGATGACCTGCATGAACTAGTGAAGGAATACATCACGATGGACAACATGCAAGTCAACCCTAAGAAACCCATCAATGATCCTGATGAAAAGGCACTTCGAATCCTGCAGCAGTGTACGAAGAGAACCACAGAAGGACGATATCAAACCGCTCTATTATGGCGAAATGAAAACATAAGAATGCCGGAGAACTATGACAGCGCTTTGAACAGACTCAGCAGCGTGGAGAAGAAAATTGATAAAGATCCAGAACTGAAGAAGAGGTATTCTGAACAAATGGAAGCACTAGTATCAAAAGGGTACGCCGAGCCAGCTCCACCAACCACGTCAAAATACAGAACCTGGTACTTACCTCACTTCGCAGTCTTCAACCCAATGAAGCCGGACAAATTAAGGATTGTCTGTGACGCAGCAGCCAAAACCAGGGGAGTTTCTTTGAACGACCAACTACTCACTGGACCAGACCTCCTGCAATCCCTACCAGGAGTGATCATGCGTTTCCGTCAACATTCAATCGCCGTGACCGCCGACATTACTGAAATGTTTTTACAAATAGAACTTCGACCCGAAGACCGTGACGCCCTACGTTATTTGTGGCGAGGAGACCGAAGAGACAACCAGCCGCCGGAGCAATACCGGATGAAGTCATTGATCTTCGGAGCTTCTTGTTCACCAGCTACAGCGATATACATAAAGAACACAAACGCCGAGAGATTCCAACATGAACATCCAGAGGCAGTCGAAGCTATCAAACGGAAGCATTACATGGATGACTATCTAAATAGCTTTGACACATTAGAAGAAGCAGTAAGAATCTCGCAAGCAGTGCGCAGCATTCACAGGGAAGCGCATTTCGAACTCAAGAAATGGTCATCAAACTCTACCGCCCTTCTTGAAGCACTAGGGGAAGTAACCAAGACCGAAGACACGATCAAGCTGGAAGACAACATCCAGACAGAACGAGTTCTCGGTCTGATATGGAGGCCAACGGAAGATTCGCTTACCTTCAACTTGAATCTGACGCGCATACCTCAGAACATCCTACAGAACGACACGCCTACTAAAAGGGAAGCTCTCCGAATAGTCATGTCCTTATTTGACCCTTTGGGACTTGTATCGCCGGTGACCATCAGAGCCAAACAAATACTACAGGAAGTGTGGCGCCGTGGAACAGCATGGGACGAAGCCCTAGATAGCGACCTAGCCGCAAGCTGGAAGAAATGGCTCGTTCATCTCAGAGCATTAGAACACGTCTCCATTCCACGAACTTATCCAAGCTTCAGTACTACGGAATCACTACAGCTGCATATATTTACCGACGCAAGCGAATCTGCATACTCAGCAACACTATACTGGCGAACAATCAACAAGGACGGAAGAGTCTACGTCTGCTTAATCACAGCTAAAGCCAAAGTAGCACCATTGAAACTGATGTCGATTCCGCGATTAGAACTGCAAGCAGCTGTACTTGGCGCACGTATGGCAACAGCGGTTAAAGAAGAACACGAAAAGACACCAGAGTCAACTACGTTCTGGACCGACAGCAGAACTACACTATCATGGATAAGGACTGGGTCCAGATCTTACAAGCCATATGTCGCGCACCGCATCGCAGCAATTGAAGAACACAGCTCCACCAATGAATGGCGCTGGGTCCCGACCAAGTTGAACCCCGCGGACGACGCTACAAGAGACGTACCAGAACACTACGATCAAGATCATCGTTGGTTTAATGGACCAGAATTCCTTCGTAGGCCCCCGGAAACATGGCCAGCTGATGATAAGAACCCCGTCATAATCACAGGAGAAGAGAGAACCTGTAGCATTAGAGACGAGAACATACAGATCTGCGAAGCTATACCAAACGTCAATAGGTTTTCACGCTGGGAAAGATATCTACGAGCTACGGCGCGAGTTCTACAGTTTCTACATCTCTGCCGCCAATCTAGACAAAATATTAACTACAAAAGAACCAAAAAGAACAGCAGCAACGACCCTGATTGGAGAAGGAGTAAGAAGACAGTGCCGATCAAACCCAGAGAGAAGCAAGAGATCACGAACAATCACCTGCTTCTCACAGCTGAACTCCTGCGCGAAGCCGAAAGTCTGATCCTACGATCTTCACAAGAACAATCCTTCAAGGAAGAAATAGAAGCCCTAAGAAACAAGAAGCACATACAACGAAACAGTCGCCTGCACGCACTGTGCGTAGAACTCACGAAGGGAGAGATTCGCCTGAAGAGCAGAATAACCGCCATGACTGACGTCACAGAATGCCTGAAGAAACCAATGATACTAGATGGTGACCATATCACGACGCGATTATGGATAGAACACGTACACCGCAAATTACATCACGCAGGTACCGAGACCATAGTAAACGAGTGTCGTCAGCAGCATTGGGTGCTCCGTTTACGACCGACCGTCAAGAACATTATAAGCAAATGTCTGCGATGTCGTATCAAGGCAGCCTCTCCGCCTCAGCCGATGACAGGGAATCTTCCTTCCTGTCGCTTAGCACATCACCAGAGACCATTTACCTACGTCGGACTGGACTACTTCGGACCATTGACCATTACGGCGGGACGGAGTCACCAAAAAAGATACGTCGCTTTATTCACGTGTCTGACAACGCGAGCCATACATCTGGAACTTGTGGCATCGCTTAACACAGATTCAGCAATCATGGCATTGAGACGCATGATAGCACGCCGAGGATGTCCCGCACAACTATGGTCCGACAACGGAACAAACTTCCACGGCGCTGAAAAGGAACTACGAGCAGCCATCTTCACAGCTACAGCAGAAGAAGCTTCAAAGAAGATGATCGACTGGCGATTCATCCCACCAGGAGCGCCGTTCATGGGAGGCGCCTGGGAACGCATGGTGAGATCAGTTAAAGCAGCGCTAGCCACTACACTGAACGAACGATTTCCGAGCGAAGAAGTGCTTCATACCCTACTCATCGAAGCCGAACATACCGTAAACAGCCGACCACTTACGCACGTATCCGTCAACCCCGAAGATCCTGAGGCTTTGACCCCCAATCACTTCATTTTGGGCGGTCCAGGACGCATCGCGGCACCAGGAGAATTCGACGACAGCGACCTACGTCTACGAGCCAGTTGGCGTGCCGCTCAGAGGCTTGCCGATATATTCTGGGCCAGATGGCTCAAAGAATATCTACCGGAACTACGGAACCGCAGAGAACCGCACACTAGAGGCACGATCCCTAAAATAGGCGACCTAGTATTCATCGTAGATGGCAACCTACCAAGGAACATGTGGGTCAGAGGGCGCATCAGCGCTACGTTTCCCGGTCCAGATGGAGTAGTGCGTACAGTGGACGTGTCTACAAAAGGAGGTATCCTGCGACGTCCAGTGAAGAAGATAGTGGTGCTATCGATCGACCACGGCGAGCCTGCACCGGTCTCTACGACTGCGACGTCAGCGGCGGACGGCGCACGGCGGGAGAAATGTGCAGGACGCCCACGCACGGAACAATAGATAGATAGCCTAATTGAATGTATATAATGATCATTGTACATAATATTCGTGTATAGCTATAAGTTTTGTTGATTTCCTTATGTGCAGGACGCCCACGCACGGAACAATAGATAGATAGCCTAATTGAATGTATATAATGATCATTGTACATAATATTCGTGTATAGCTATAAGTTTTGTTGATTTCCTTAAGTAGATACTAAGAACCTTGTTATGATCACGCTCAACTCTAGATCAAGTTCAGAGCAGGTTCGAACTTGTCGAAACCTGTCCGGTCTTAGCCACGCCTACACTCGTTTCTGATTGGTGGATCTAGAGTCGAGCACGAACACAACTTAATCTAGAAAAATATGATTGGCAAATTTAATTGCGAAACGCGGCGCCAACACCGCTACTTGTACCTATGTGCCCAAGTATAAGTATAGGGCATTTTGAGCTGTTCGTTCAGTTTGTGAAACCAGTGCTTACAGTGAACAATGAACAGTAAATAATAACCAGTAAATAAGTAAAAAGTGAACAGTAACAATGAACAGTGGACTATAAATAAGTGAGCTATAAATAAGTCTATAAATGTACAGTGATAAATAAATAGTCTTCAAGTTTTCTAAAGAGTTTTAATCAGTGAACCACGTAGTAGTATCCTCCAATCCAGTGCATAAAGTGTGAGACCTAGAAACCTCACAGAATGCGTTTTTGTATCGAAAACGTTTTAATTTAGGTAAGTAATTTGTTTATTTTTTGTTTTAACTAACACAAACCACCCCTCCTCCGGTACATACACATATTTGTATCGGGTTAAACATTAATTTTAAATTAATACACATCTGAATAGTTATGCAATCCAAGAATCCCGGGGTTTTTTTAATAAATATTACAAATAATTTATAAAGCCGCTTCCATACTTTCATAGCTAAAAATTATCTTTAGGTAAATATGCATCCGAATATCCGATCTCTGCTTCTGACCATTATAATGTAATTTTCGTCATTATTCTTCTGCCCAACTCCCATGTTACTTGGGGTCGGCGCAACACGTTTTCTTCAAATCAAATCAAATTATTTATTTGCATAATACAGGTAGGTATAAAGAGATGTTACAAATACAGCGAGTAACATAATTAACGCAAGACCTCATACACCTAATTAGAGTATTGAGTTAAAAGTATTAATACGATGACCATAACTATTTTTTTAAAGCTAACTGATATTGTTAAGAAAAACGTGTCGACCCAAGCATTACTTTATGCATTTAAAATTGAGTCTTATTTCTTCTGGGATAAGATTGAATTTTCCTTGGCTCAATCAGTGGTAGGTATGGCAAAATACATAATTTAAAAAAAAAAAACTTGTATAAAAAGTTATTGAAATCGATTCAGTAGTCAATTAGGAATAAACTTCTTTCAGGTCTTGCGTCTATTCTGTTACACCTTATACAGGGTGAAATTGAAAACATGCGACAAACCGTAATGGGAGATTGTACTCATCATTATGAACAACTTTTACTAAGGGACCAATGATGCAATCGCAAAAAAAAAACAGCTGTTCCCTACATTTTGACGAGTTATGCGAACATAAATGTAGGGAACAGATGTTTTTTTTTCGCGATTGCATCATTGGGTCCCTTAGTAAAAGTTGTTCATAATGATGAGTACAATCTCCCATTTCGGTTTGTCGCATGTTTTCAATTTCAACCTGTATATATAAAGTACACTGTATCATTAGCACAATGTAACAATTAGATTATCGATAGTGTAAATATACACTATCGATAATCTAATTGTTTAATTATTAAAATGAAATAAAAAAACAATAAATAAATTCAGAATTAATTACTACAAATGTCATAGGTTTTAAAAATACAAATTGTCAGATGAATTACAATTCATGTCACTAAAATAAAATTATATAAATCTATATATAAATAAAAAGAAAAGTCCTGACTGACTGACTGACTCATCAACGCCCAGCCCAAACCCTTGGACCTAGAAAGCTGAAATTTTGCACAGAGGTTCCCTTTATAATGTAGACAAGGAATAAGGGAGGATTTTTTGAAATTCAACCCCTAAGGGAGTTAAATAGGGGATGAAAGTTCCGCGCGGGCGCAGCTCTGACAAAAGCTAGTGTCATATAAAATTATTACTGCATGTCACTGGCTTCTTTCATTCTCCCCTGTGAACCGTCAGGCTATCATTCAATCCCATTTCTATCATATCATTCCTCACTCAATGCATCCATCTTTTCTTTTGCTTTCCTCTCCCTCTTTATCACAAGATTTATTTTGTGTGCCTTGTATTCTCACCGCACAGGTGCCAAATAAATGTATTTTCTTTCTTAGTTCTTTTTTTGTCTTTTCTTTCTTTCTTTTCTTGATATCGAAACAAGAACACTACCACCAATAAACTCTGGTTTAGAGTGACACTGCCAGAAAATAGGCCTCCAATTTGCCTTAAAAATTTCCCAAAAATGTAAAAAAGACATCATTATTGTACAGGATAAGTTTTTAACCAGTGCGCAAAATGTAACCATGAATTCAGCATATAATTCTGGACCCCCCAGCGCAGAAATTTTTCGTCAGTTATACAAAAAAAAAATCAAATGTTTCATAGAAATGTGCAATACCTACGCTATCAAAATGTATGGCGCTGGGGGGTCTAGAATGATATGCTAAAGTCATGGTTACAGTTTGAGCACTGGTAAAAACTTATCCTGTATAGCCAGGTGCGTAGTACTCGCAACCAGCGGCGTCCGTGTATAACCAGATGTATGAACGTAAACGAGACAAAAGGATCGTATGGATCGTAGCTGGTGGCGTTCTGTGGTTTCTGCCCCTCCCCTCCCCCCCATAGAAAAAAGTCGTGAGTTAGTCTTTATGTGTATATTTTTTTTTCCATGTTCCAGAAATAAAAGTACTTCCAAAAACCATCCTGAAAATAATAGAAGATCAAGACAGCCGCCGACTATCGACCAATCCGCGCCGAGTAATCATTTCAGAGAAGCAAGCGCATATAACGAACGCGGGCACCATTCTAGAATGTTCTAACGTGACTCCATTCAGAGGCAGAAGTCGCACCGGCTTCCCTTGTTTCTACTGCCGGAATATCTTCGAAAACCTGGACAAACTCCGCGAGCATACGAGCCAGCATAAGAAATCGGAAATTAAAAATATTCTTAAGACTTTTGGAGCTGAATGCTTGGTTGTATATGTCGATGTCACTGATCTAAAATGCACTTTATGTGAGAAAAATATACCCAGTATTAATGAGTTTAAAAGTCATTTAACAAACGTACACAAAAAGAAATTGTATCTAGAATATACTGACAGAGTTATCCCGTTCAAATTGGTCCAGAATGGTATTTACGAGTGCCAAATCTGCGGCTTTAACTTTGAAACTTTTGGCTCCATAGAACGTCATATGAACGTACATTTCCGTAACTACGTCTGCAAGGAATGCGGTACGGGTTTCGCCACGAAATACCGTCTAAAAGTCCATGCAAAAAGCATGCACAATATGGGGAGCTTCCCTTGCGAGCAATGCGGTAAAGTATTTACTACACAACAAAAAATTACCAACCACGTAAATGCAGTTCATAAGTTGCTAAAACGGTTCAAATGTACGAAATGTCCCGAACGCTTTGCCGAATATTTTCGAAGGCAAAAGCATTTGGTACAAGTACATGGTGTTGCCCCATTAAAATATAAATGTAATGTCTGTGATAAAAGCTTTGACAGACGCTACACTTTGTCTCGTCATATGAAACGCGATCATTTAGAAGAACGGGATTATCAATGCGAGACTTGTTCGTATAAATGTTTTACTAAAAATGAGTTGCGTGTTCATATGATAAAACATAACGGAGAAAGAATTTTCGAGTGTTCGGTTTGTAAAAAATCGTATGCCAGGAAGAAAACTTTGAAAGAACATATGAGGATACATAACAATGATCGCCGGTTCTCTTGTGCAGTCTGTGGGCAGGCGTTTGTTCAGAAATGTAGCCTGAAGGGACATTTGAAGACGCATCATTTAGAGTTTAGTTTACAGTAGATCGTTCAATTAAATAGTTATATACATTTGGTGTTTTATTTAAAAATCTGTAAGTTAAGTGTGTGAAGGATGGAAAGAATTAGCGATGTCACATTGAAGATAGAAAGCAGTGGTGGTCTAGTGGTGATGGCCCCGACTTACTGCTTGTCAAAATGATGAAGGAAAATATTGTGAAGGAACGCCGGCTCCCAAACCAACGTTGTTGGCTCAACCAAAAGTTCGAAGTCATCATAGATAAAACACTAATCCTTTTATTTATAAACGTTGCTTATAGTTAAGAGATGTTGTAACGTCAAAATTGTATGGTTAAACAGTCACTAACGTTTATAAATAAGGGGGTAAATTTTCAGACGCCAGCACATCAAGCTACCCCAATCTGTCAAATTTCTTTGATCGATTTTCAACTTTATGACTTATGCATAGGGTTCATGTTCAATTGGGAAAATCTGATAGTTTGGGGTAGCTTGATGAGCTGGCGTCTGTACAAGCCCACGTCGAAGGATTACAGCTCACTCCCTCTCACAGGGAGGAGGGAGGCCTGTGTCCCAGAAGTGGGAACATTATAAGCGCCATTGAAACGGACACTATTAAACCTTCCTAATAAAAACCGAACTTATAAAAACAGACAGTTCTGGTTTGGTTCAACGTAACCGCGAACAGATTACTACTGAAATTTGAAACCACTGCCATCTAGCGACGAGTAGATTTACTTCTTCCTTTAGGTGAAATCTTCAGGGTTGTCTGCGAAAATCAAATTATATTTCATGTTTTTTGCAATTTGTAGGCCAGTGTCAAGTTGTATGTTGATTAAAATATGATTTATGATCGTAACGAATACGGCTATCATAATTTTTATTTAATGACTATTTCATGACAATTTAAATTTGGCAGCCCGCCAAATTTAAGCCTTGGCGCATGCTTGGCGCTTACCCCGTAAGGCCTCATGTACATGAGCCGCACCGCCTTCGCGCCGTAACCGCGTGTAAACCGCAGGGATGCCAAGTTAAATAGTAAAGCAAACCTTTTTTTTTGTTAAAGTAAATATCATAGTAGTGTCTAACCATATTAAAAAGAAAAAGCTCACGTCTTGGACAGTTTCGTTGGCAATGCATTACTGAACTGCGGTCGTTGCTTTGTTATTTAAAACTCTGCACTGCGGTGTGAGCGCGGTTCCGGCCCGGCGCCTCTCCGGTGCTGGGCGAAACCGCGCGATATTCATTCATAAAATATACTCAATCATGCAGTCCGGCCGGCACCGTGCGCGATATATTATAGTACTCTTTGACCGTGCGGTTCCGAATGGTTTTCCGTTAGTCTGCATTTTATCGATCGACTGTGTCGAGAGACCACATCACTACACTCACTGGTCGCCCCTCCCCTATTGTCAAAATCAACGGATGTCAGTTTTCCGATCAAAATAAAAATTAATTTTCTTTCCCACTGTTTACTTTTTTTATTCAAAATGTTTTCCACAAAAGATAACTCGGAAGTTGAAGAAGTTGATGCAACAATGTATGGACAATGCCGTTGTTGTTTGGCTAATGGACAACACAGAGATGTGACGAAGGAATACTACTTTAACAACATGAAAGAGGTGTACAAAGATATTTTCCTGGAATGTTTTAATTTATCAGTAAGTATTCGATTAATTACAGTTCTCTTGTGTTATAGATTAAATATATTGCAAGTGCGCTACAGTTGCTTGCGACGCATTCATTTAATTGAGCGCCAAAAATACAAAAAAAAAAAACTTTAAACTAGGCTCTGGCCGCAACTTCCTTTGCGTGGAAGTCGTAAGACACCAAATTTTAAGGAAACTACTTAAGATTGGTGACATCGTATCGCATCGCCCGGTCGCGCTATTAGTTCGTTTTCGCTTAGCTTTCTGTCTCGTTTTTCTTCTTGCTCGGCCCAGCTCCGCGCCTAAGAGTCGTAGCGTGATGTTAAATTGTCTATAACCTTCTTCAAGAACTGGGGTATCAGATGCAGAAACTATTTTTGAAATCTGACAGGGAGTTCCAGAGAATGAGTTGAATGCGCCAAGCATTCAAACAAACAAATTCTGTAAACTTTATTATTAGTAAATTATATAATATAGCTCCAGTTTTTTCTGAAGGGGTAAGCAGAGGTATAAACTATACATTCCGGTTGTTTCAACCCCTATGTCAGCTTTGACACATACGGGGCAAAAATCCACTTCAAAAATTCCTATTTTTAAAACACTTAATAGGTACTTTGCCCAACATGGTTTCAAACCTAGGTCCATATGCTTAGCAGTTGCACTTGAGTGGCCCTAAACCTGCAAATCAACTTCTATTTTTACACGCTTTATATTAGCTTCACTTGTATGTTTGTTTGTTTGTATGTAACCGACTCCTTTGAGCGCGATTTTGACCCACTTTAAACGGTCAGATTTCATTGAAACTTTGTAAACTTGTCGAGGACCAATGACAATTCAATAATTAAAAAAAAAAAAATAGAAAAAAAAAACACGTTTTTGTAGTTAGCAGAACTAAAAAATAGAAAATAAATACACGCTTTAAAAACCAAACTAAAAAAGGAGAAAATGATTTAATTCAATTAAAAAGCGTGGGGTGCTTTTTGAGGTATTTTTTTGCAAATATTTATTCATATTATAACAGTAATAGTGGCCCAGTGGTATCGTCTACGACTTACAAGATGTTGGTTGTAGGTTCAAACCCAAGCAGGCTCTTTGTTTTCTGTAAACTATTTCATCACCCCTGCTCTCAAAATAGTACAGGAAAAAAATAAGAGTAAACCGGTATATACCAGAACCAAAAATTCTAAGACAATGTGAGATCTACCAACCCGCTCTTGCCCCGGCGCACTCCCTCTCATAAAAATTAATCAATCATTTATTTTGTTAAACATAGGTATGGTTACAGTTAGTATTTTAAAAAATGTGCACTATGTTTTGCCATTAAATGGCGTACAAAATTTACAGAAACAAACAATTATAATTAGAAGGTGGCATGCCAATACATAACAAAAAGAGGGTGCCCCAACAGTGGGAAAATTATAGGCTGATTTATTTTTTATTACTAAATGGGCCAGCTCTTGACCTCGATCTCACCTGATGGAAAGCGATTGATGAGGTCTATGATGGATCGAGCGTGCCCAGAAAATTCCTGTTGACTCTTGTTTTTTGTTTTGAAGGTCAATGGGTTAAATGTGAAAGGGAACACAGACGCCGGCAGAGTTCCACAATTTAGAGGCAGTAAAAAGACACGTCTGTGTTTTCTGAGCATTGAATTTTACCAGATTATCGTCACCCCCCTGGGAGACAAGATTTAAGGTCAAATTCAATCGCTCCACTATGGCCTCTCTAAGAGCAGTTGTTTCAACTCTGCTGGCTCTTGCACTGGATAGGTATCTATCTGAAACTGTGCTGTCATCTGCGTACCCGATAGCACCAAGCTGTAGCAGGTCGTTAATACTCGTATGCAGCAGAAATAGAGTCGCAGAAAGAACAGACCCCTGAGGAACACCGGCATCAATAGCCTTATGATCCGATGAGGAACCATCTATGACCACTCTGATAGATCGATCACTCTGGAAGTCGGAAATCCAGTTGTAAAAGTCAGCAGGGATGCCGAATGCGGGAAGCGGGAAGCGAAAATTTAACAACACGCTGGTGGAGCCGCGGGCAGTAAGGAAATTATTCCATGGGACCGTGTTCCTGGGACAAGAATAGTCTATTAGGAGTAATCCTTATAACATCAGCTATCTGCCAGTGAAAGTCCCATCAAAATCGGTCCAGCCCTTCCAGAAATTAGCCAGAACAAAATAACCAGGGCCATTCAAGTATTACGTGAGCAGTTTTTTTTGCAATTCGTAACCCTCCCCCTCGTCAGCAAAAGTAAGCAAAGCTCTTACAGGGCTCTCTGGCTAGATGGCCTAGACGCGTACCGCGAGGGCTGGTCGATGTCGCAGAAATAGAGTCGCTGGAAAGAGTTGGGACTAAAAAAGAAAGAAAATGGGAATGGGTATGTGATGCGTAGAAATAAGAATAATGTTGTGAGGAAAGATTTGGGCATGAAAGTGGATGACTATAGGGGGCCATCCATAAATTGCGTCACACGTTAAGAAGGGGGGAGGGGGTCAACGAAATGTGACATTGTGTGACAAGGGACAGGGGGGTCAAAATCTTTGTGATATAACATGTCAAAATCTAAAATACTAAAACTCGAAATTAATAAGTAAACCAAAAACTTAAAAATATTTCTAATTCGATCTATATTTTTATAAGGCTTACGTAGGTTTAAGTCGTCGGAGGGCGCTCGCTTGTTTATTACTTTTAATTTAGATTTTAAAAAAAATGGAAAAACTGCTGTTTTAATTTACACAAGTGTGACCACCCGTGACAAGGACGAGGGGGGGGTTCAAAAAACCATAAAATTTGAGTGACGTAATTTAAGAATGATTGAAAAAAGACCAAATAAACAATGAATGGACTGTGTGAAAGATGATATGTATAGAAAGAGGGAGACTACCGAGATGACGACTGATAGAGAAGGATGGAAGAAGAAGACATGTTACGCATTAATAATCTTGCCCATTGCCCAATTCATATGGGGTCACCTATATGGATTGGGTAATGGGCAAGATTTTACATGCATTGATATGACAGGCTATAATATAATAATAATAATAATAATTGTGAAAGATGGCACGGTTGACATCTGTCGGGCATGTCACCGTCCGGGAGAATCAATCAGACACATAATCTCCGGGTGTTCTCGTCTAGCTAACGAAGAATACTTGCATAGACACAACCTTGTAGCCAGGATTATCCACCAGCAACTTGCTCTGAAATACAGCCTTGTGGAATCAGAAGTGCCGTACTACAGGTATTTGCCCGACCCAGTTCTCGAAAATGGACATGTCACACTGTACTGGGATCGATCCATCATCACTGACAGGACTATTGTTGCCAATAAACCTGATATAGTGGTGGTGGATCGACTAGAGCGGCGTGCAATGATCGTTGATATAACGGTCCCGCATGACGGGAACCTCGTGAAAGCCGAGAAAGATAAACAAATCAAGTATCTTGACTTGGCTCACGAGGTTGTCGACATGTGGGATGTGGACTCAGCGATCATTGTACCGATAGTCGTTACAGCCAATGGCTTGATAGCCAAGAGCCTCGACCAACATCTGAGGAGGCTCTCGTTGGGCAGCTGGGTCAAGGGCTTGATCCAGAAAGCGGTACTCCTGGACACGGCTCGCATTGTCAGGAGGTTCCTCTCTCTGGAGCCCTGACCGCCGGTAGCTTGGACCTTGCTCCCGATACCGGTGGGCCACTATTTTTTATATTTTTAAATGTTTTTATATAATTTTATACTAATATTTAAAAATGTAATTTATATGTATATTGAAAGGAATAAAGGAGATAATAATAAAACTTTTATTTAAGATAACTTAGATCCAATTTGTTAGTAGTATAATAACTTATAACTAGTGTTAGTAACACAATCTTAATCTACTCGCCCCCTGCCTGACCCATGAATCGAGGTATCAATACTCATAATAGCTGTTCTCTTTCAGTTATCTCCACACAATCTTATTAGTTCCCTGATATGTGAGAAATGCGTGCATCGTCTCCGCGATGCATCCAGATTCCGAATGATGGTGTCTGCCACCGAGGCGCAGCTACTCAAAGCTATCGTTTTTAAGAGCGAACCGGACGATGATACTGAAATTGTTGCTGGTATGTTAATTCATAGTCTTCTTCATTTTACTAGAATGGGTCAGTTTATGCGAATCGAGGTAGATAGCACACTTAGCACAAGCAGTATATAATGAGTTGACAATGTTTAAGGTTTTTTTTAATTTAAGAGAAATATCAATGCTATAAAAAAGCGGTGTTTACCTACTGTCTGTGCGCCATTAGGGGCGGAACTTGGTAGTATTTATAGTATTATATATGTTAGTATTCTCTTCTTATTTTGAAAGGTTTGCATGTTTTGTATCAGATTTCTAAGGTTTTACTTAATTTATGGTTTTCAAACCTAGAGTTTGCGCTGCAGTGCCTCAGGGCACTACAGCGCAAACTCAGGCCTTCGTAGGCACTGACGAAATAACGGCAATTAAACGTGACAATCTTGAAGTGAAAACTTCTTTAGGCCCGTTGAGCACTTTTTGGGAGTACAAAAATCATGGATCTCGCGTCATCGCCACCGAACGCTTGAGCACACGGAGGAGTCGCGCGTTGAAGTCTTTGGAAAAGTCCCTTTCTTTGATTGGGAAATTCTAATTCTATTATCCCTTTCTTTCCCTTTGCATTTTTATCGTAAAAATCTGTGCTGTTACCTTTAATGGCTGAAGTCGATCGCTCGTTTATCATTTTTTACCGAGAGCAATCAGGATTCAAGGACCCAATGTGAAATCCTGTATTGACTATTAAAAAAATACACGTAATTGTTCAAGTTTTTACTTCTGTCGACACTCCCGGAGTGCCACTGTTTTTTTTTTTTTATCGCGCTCTGGATTTTGAACGCACAGCTTAGCGCCAAGTTTTGAAAATCCAACTTCGCTGTTTTGACGACATGGGCTGCGCTCTATTCGATTCTCAATGCTCGGCTTAGTAAGGAGAGTTGAAATTCAGTGAGCTCACTGAATTTCAAAAAAAAACTGAACTAACTGAATTTTTTAAAAAATCGTCGCATTCGCATTATAAAAAAGCGTCGGCTTAGGCACCTCATACCGCCGCCGGCGATTAACGAGAAGCAAGTAGATCTAGCAACTGAAAACGAGTTCGCAACGGCGAAGAGCGCTTACTCGCTGGTATGCGGATCTACCAAGCGTGAGTCACTAAGAGAGTGCTGCTCACAAAGCGAGCGTGGTTGACTGATTACTCCCTTTGATAGCTCTTGTCGCTGTGACAAACGAGTACTCGCTGGTTGGTGAGAACAATCAGCGAGCAACTATTAGTTATGTATATATTTTACTAGTACGAGACAATATTTTGTACGTTTCTTGAGCGAGAAAATAGTTGATAGCTTCTCCCTTTCTCGTCGCCGGTGAGACAGGTGCTTAAAGCTGGCTTCCCACGGTGCGTGATATTCCGGACGGACTAACAATACATTTTCATAGGTTTAAACTAGGAATAACTTTGTTCTGTGTTTATTAGTAAGAGGGATAGGTTCTTTTATTAGTGTTATTTATTTTAATGAGAAATGTTACTAATATAGTTTTATAAGTGTAACTAACAATTGTATGAATCATTTGTGTCCGATTTAAATAATTAATAATAAAAAAATATAAAATATGTTTTATACAGTCATAATTTGTCTAATTACAGATCAACAAAATTTCGCAACCGAAATTAAAATAGAAAATGCCGAAGAATATTTTGACATGGAAGAAGAGTTCTCACAAGAAAGTTCAGAGGGCTCTGTCTTTAGTGAAGGAACGAATGAAGATGAATGGATGAGTGATGGTGAACGTATGAATGAAGATGAACGAAAGGAATATGAACGAATGATTGAGCAACGAATGAAAGAGGATGATGAAGATGATGATTGGTCAAGCGGGTCCAGTGAAAACGAACTTGTGATCGATGAGACGAGAGAAATAGCGTACTCAGACTCCGATACAGATGACGATGTTGACGGTGTTGGTAATGATGATTGTGGTAAGTATCTATTTTGCTATTTCTTGTTTTTAAACATTATTCAGTCACGTGAGGAATTCTCTTATTATGAGAGTGTACAAATACGAATTGCGTAACAGACAATCAATCAGAATCTGAATTTTGAAGGGTTCACAAGTTGGATAAAAAGGTCTGCTCAACAACTTACATAATGCAATTAATGTTGTTGAACTTTCGAAAACGAAGTCGCCGCAGGAGTCGCCCCGGGCGTTGGGAATCCCAGGCTGATTCCTGGCCACCGTAGGCGCGGGATCCCGGCAAGGACCAAGCCTGGGTCGACGGCGCGTTGTGTTCCACGCGCGCCTCAAAGAGATGTCAGCACCAACTGGTGGGGTCCGCAAGGGCCGATGCCTGCCAGGGGTGCGGGTTGTTCGAAAGCGATACCGTGGCCCCTGGCACACAGGCAACTGAAGGAACACGGGTGGGTTTTAGTCAGTAAAATTCTGACACGCCCTTCCGTTCCACCCAGAGCGGGAGAAGTTATGTGATGATTTCCCAACCTCAAAAAAAAAACCCAGTACAGCTAAATGCCTTGTCTTTTCAAATACTTTAATACCTACCCTAGTGTGTCCGTTCCTTGCCCATTCTTCTCCCTATGAACCTGCGCTTTGGAAAGGGCCATTAGCTTCTAAAATTCAAACGTGCGGAATTGGTAACCAGATTCAAATATCTGATTGACTGACCGACTGTTGAAAAGTGCCTGTTAGAATAAGTTTATTTGAAAGAAAAAAACAATTTCAACTTCAAACATTTTTATGACATTTTAAATAGTATTAGTCCTGTAGCGGCATCTACAACGCTATATGCGATTTACCTACGAATCACATTGACGTCATGCAAAATCCTGCATCGCGCAAGCAGAGTCCCTGTGCCTCATGCCTCTATAGTCACACTGAAATCAACTTAATTTACACAAGCATACAGTTGATAATTGTTTAAGTGGAAATAAAATAAAAACAGAAACAACGATTTTAATATGGAATATCTGTAGGTCCTAGCCACCTTAAGGTGGAAGCGCCAAGGTAGCCCGCGAAATTCAAATTTTGTTAAGTTTTTGTTGTTGGAGTTGTATTGCTGATTCTAATGATTATGATTCTGAAAAGCCTTATTTGATACGGTCGCGAATCATATTTTAGATCACCATACAACCTGATACTGACCTGCAAATTGCAAAAAACGTAACAAAATTTGAATTTCGCGGGCTACCCTGGCGCTTCCACCTTAAACGGTCGAATATAGATTAGGAACCCTCCTAATTTCAAAAGGTGAACTCGATTCATAAAGAAGAAAATTCCTGATTCACTCAATGACTGTAAGCAGTCTAAACTTTTAGACCTCGAAAGCTAAAATTATGCACAGAGGTTCCCTCTAAAGGCAACGGAAAAGGCCGCATTTTTTCTGAATTGCCCAAGGAATGAAGGGCACCCAAATTTACTGGCAGTCTAGTTCAAGTCAAGTTGTAGTACCCAAACACAGGGACGTAATAAAATATCGGCGGGAATTTTTCGCCCATTGGATCTTTAACACCGGGAGTTAAAAATCGAACACTGCTTTTTTTCGACGCCCCAAAACTCACTAGCGCTGCACTCTGTTGGCTTCTCAATGCCCGTTTCAACAGCGAGATTTGAAAATCTATCTAAAACTTAGTTACCCAATACATATAATATGTATATATTAGTGATGTAACGAATGTCATATTTTGGACATTCGCGAATGCGAATGCGAATATCTGCTGCCAACATTCGCGAATGCGAATGCGAATATTCAGTTTTTGTTTAAATTTGGCGCCATTTGTCTATTGGCTTGGTGACTTTAGCGGCAGTCCCGTTCGAACGAAGTGCGTTCCGTCTGTTTTTCGTTCCGAGAATAGCCGAGATAATACGAACGCATCCGATTGAAGTGTCATTCCGCTCGCACCGGTGTTTTCGTAAACAAAACAAGTGAATTTTAAAAGTTTGATTGTTAAGCTTCATTGCCCAAAGTTAAATGATACCAAATGATAAAGAGAGCCTAAGAGGCGGCATGGTGTCCTCACCTTCCGCTTGACGCAGGTCCTGACCGGACACGGTTGTGTCGGGAGGTTCCTGTTTCGCATAAGGCAGGAGGAAACGCCCGGGTGTTTCCATTGCGAAGATCGCGCTGAGGACACGGTGGAGCATACGGTGGAGTTCTGCCCGGCTTGGGCGGAGCACCGCCGTGTCCTCGTGGAGGCGATCGGCGGCGGTGATCTTTCGCGTCCGGCCCTGGTTCAAGCCATGGTACGGAGCGAGAGTGCATGGTTAGCCGTCACCTCCTTCTGCGAAGCAGTAATGCTCGCAAAGAGGGAGGCTGCGCACGTGAGGAGAAGGCAGTATATGCGCCCTCACGGCCGTAGTCGCCGCGGGAGACGCCCTGGGTGTCGGGAATCCCAGGCTGATTCCCGGCCACCGTAGGCGCGGGCTTGCGGACGGCGAGTAATGGGTAGCTCGCTGTCCGGTAAGGACCAAGCCCGGGTCGACGGCGCGTGGTGTCCCACGCGCGCCTCAAAGATATGTCAGCACCAACTGCTGGTGGGGTCCGCAAGGGCCGATGCCTGCCAGGGGTACGGGTTGTTCGAAAGAGATACCGCGGCCCCTGGCACCGAGGCAACTGAGGGAATACGGGTGGGTTTCAGTCAGTAGAAGTCTGACGCTCCACCCAGAGCGGAAGAAGTTCTTTGATGATTTCCCACCCAAAAAAAAAATGATACAGAGAAGACTGATAATGTGATTCCGAGGTTAAGTTACTTTTTATTGCATTAAAAAACATAGGAAATTATTGGAATTGGATTTTCTTATATTAACCAACTATTATTACCTACTTAAAAAAAATATACACACAAAGATATTCGCAATAACATTCGCAATCATTTCGCGAATGCGAATATGCAAAAATATGCGAATATTCGCGAATGCGAATGCGAATGCGAATATTCGGTGCATCACTAGTATATATAATATATAATAAACTACCGGAACATCTCAAGAATATAAATAACATAATATGTTTTGTAATAAATTAAAGCTATTTCTAATAAACAAAAGCTATTATAATATAATGAACTGTGACTGGAATTGCAATAAAATGTAAATAATTAATTAATTGAGATTACTCCTACATTTGCCAATTACATTCGCACATATAAAATAAACAATAAATATTGTATAATTATTATTACATTTAATAACATTTAATTTAATTAAGAATTATTCATGTTCTAAATGCTATTATTTATTTTACTTAATTTTAATTATCCATACTTATGTTGCTGTGCCCTTACAGGGTCCATAACTGTATCCTAGCTTTAAGTCTATTTGTAACAACTTAATCCACATTATGGTATGCAAATAAATGAAATGAAATGAATATAATATTGTATTTCAGAAAGTACTTACAGCTCTATCACCATGAGTACCACCAGTGCCCTTGATGACGAGCCATGTCAAATAATAGAAGGAGAACAGAAGCTGTTGTGTCGCTTTCCTACGTCCCCTCCACCGCCGCTGCCTAAACGGAACGAACTGCGAGACTTATGCCCTCTTTATAATCAGCACTTGATAGAATTTGGAGGTAAATTAAAATTAAACCATAAAAATAATAATCATCGGAGATTTATTGTGAAAGACGGCACGGTTGACATCTGTCGGGCATGCCACCGTCCGGGTGAATCAATCAAGACACATTATCTCCAGGTGTTCTCGTCTAGCTAAGAGGCCATCCATACATTACGTCACCCCCATCCTTGTCACAGGTGGTCACACTTCTAAAACCCCCTACCCCCCTTGTGTGACGTCACATAATGTTCAATTTTATGTTTAGAAGTAAGAGTAGGTAAGTAGAGTTTTAGTATTTTATGTTTTAACATGTGACGTCACAAAGCTTTTGACCCCCTCCCCCCTTAACGTGTGATGTAATTTATGGATGGCCCCTAACGAGGAGTACTTGCATAGACTTCCTTGTAGCCAGGATTAACCACCAGCAACTTACTCTGAAATACAGCCTTGTGGAATCAGAAGTGCCGTACTACAGGTATGTGCCCGACCCAGTTCTCGAAAATGGACATATCACACTGTACTGGGATCGATCTATCATCACTGACCGGACTGTTGTTGCCTATAAGCCTGATATAGTGGTGGTGGATCGACTAGAGCGGCGTACAATGATTGTTGACATAACGGTCCCGCATGACGGGAACCTCGTGAAAGCCGAGAAAGATAAACTAATCAAATATCTTGACTTGGCTCGCGAGGTTGTCGACATGTGGGAAGTGGACTCAGCGATCTTTGTACCGATAGTCGTTACAGCCAATGACTTGATAGCCAAGAGCCTCGACCAACATCTGAGGAGGCTCTCGTTGGGCAGCGGGGTCAAGGGCTTGATTCAGAAAGCGGTACTTTTTGACACGGCTCGCATTGTTAGGAGGTTCCTCTCTCTGGAGCCCTGACCGCCGGTAGCTTGGACCTTGTTCCCGATACCGGTGGGCTACTATTTTTTATATTTTTAAATGTTTTTATGTATTTTATATTCGATATGTTTTTAATGAAATAAAGGAAATAATATATCAGCGTATTACGGTCCCAGTACAGAACTTAGCCTCTCCTCATAAAGAGAAGGCACGAGCATTGATCTTCACGCTTGCTTAAGGGGAACCTAGTCGTGGGCTCGAACTCACTGGTGGGCCTGGCTGAAAATCACGCTGTCTCACCAGGCTTCGTGTCCGACAGAGATAGTATCAGTGATGAGCAGTTAGACGCTAGTCTACACGCACAACGTTATTGAGATTCAGGATCATTTATAGAAAAAAAATCGCGAAAAAATTAAGAAAAGTCCTTTGAAAGATCGGGTTTTATGAAAAAGCCAATGCATAAATCAAGGATTAATAAAGTTTATTGAACTTTTCGATAGTTGAAGTTTGTCGGCACCGACTTGGTTTTGGAGATTTTACACGTCTTTTATTACCTAAACACGCCCAAAGTTAAGTAAAATTAGCAAGAAAAACGAATCTGTTGGCTCCTAACTTTTTAATGGGTTTTTATTTTAGTATTCTGTTTCCGTACAGACAATATTAATAATGAGACAAAACGATATCATATTTTACTTTGGATGTGCCATGTCAGACAGTGGAGTAAAACACTCCCGAAGTTTGTATGCAAAAAATGTGGACTAGGTTCACCTTAAGACGGTGATTTCAGATTTATCTATATATTAATACATGAAGCAAAAACTTTGTACCCTTTTTACGAAAATTACGCGGATGGAGAAGTATGTAATGTTACAATTAAAGTTTATAAAATATGGATCTGCTTAAGAGCGTTCATCCTGCGCGGACTGGCAACGTCGCATTTCAAGTGGTTTTTTGATATATCATGAAGTTTAAAAGTACTATATTTTTTCAGCCAAGCACTTGCATAGCTGCATACGTTTTATGCAAAAAAATATTACAAGTATTTTGGTATTTACTTATAAAAATCGACATTTTGTAAATTATTTTCTATTTGCAGCACTGCACCCTAATTGCGTAACACGCGATTAATCATAATCGGTTTCATTTTGACAGTTCAACAATATTCATTGCGTTATTTACGTTGTTGAGCAGACACATTTTTCGAACATAATTATGTAGATGGTTTGGTTTAGCCATCTGTTTCAAAACGAAACAGATTATGATTAATCGTGACTTACGCAATTAGGGTGCAGATAGTGATTACGATTAAATGTTTTATTAAATAGTACTGAAATGTTAAAAATAATTATAAATACTTACCAACGACTAGATCTTTAGTATTTATAATTATTTTTAAAATTTATATTCAACTATATTTTGCCAGCGGGTGCGCTCCATCCAAACTATCACATTTATAATATTAGTTGAATAAAATAATCACGAAATGAAACGTTGCCAGCCCGCACGGGATAATCGCTCTTAACATGAAATATCAATGTACCTACCCTCTATTTCAGAAAAAATTGTCAAACCAGAATCAATAGGATGGTACTTCAACTTACCCGAATTAAATGAAAAAATATTGTCAGAGAAGCAAGCTCTCACTGTAAATGCGAGCACAATCTTTCAATACAGCAATGCAACTGCCTTCAAAACTAAAACGAGGAAAGGATACACTTGTTTTTATTGCCGAGAAGCGTATAAGTTCGATAAATTAAAAGAACATCAAAAGAAACACTCAAAAACAAGCATCTCTAAGCTACTCAGCAAATTCAATGCTGACGAATTTGTTGTCTATGCCGACATCACGAACTTAAAATGCACAATTTGTAAAAAGAAGATAAAAAGTATCAAAAAATTAAAGAAACACTTGACTAAAAAGCACGGAAGGAAGATATACCCAAGTGCGGACCGAGTGATCCCTTTCAAATTGACAGATACAGACTTCGAATGTCAAAAATGTCGACGGAAATTTGACACTTTTTGTGCGGTTGAAAAACACATGAATACTCATTTCGGGACCTTTAAGTGTAGAGATTGCGGGGCTACTTTCATAACGAAACATAGACTAGCAGTACATAACTACGACCAACACAAAGACGAAAAAGTTGTCTGCGACATCTGCAAGAAAAGCTTTCGCACACAGCTGAAGTATCGTCAACATTACGATGGCGTCCACAAAAACATCAAGAAACTCAAATGCTCGCAATGTCCGGAGAAATTCATTGATTTCTTTACTAGACAAAAACATTTGGTAGACGTGCATTCTGAAGCCCCCTTGTTGTACAAATGTAATGTCTGTGACAAAGGGTTTAATAGAAGATTTAGTTTATCTTCCCACGTCAAACGTTGTCATACGGACAAGAAGAATATAAAATGCCTGGAATGTCCATACACTTGTTATACTAACAGCGAATTGAAAGACCATGTAATCAAACATCAGACTCCGCAGAAATTTGAATGTCCAATTTGTAAGAAGACGTACGGTAGGAACCGGACGCTGGTGACGCATTTGAAGACACATAAAGATCATACTTAGAAAGACTGCCTCGACGGTCTAATAGTCTCGGAAATCACTTCCATAAAAAAATCCATCAATATCTCTATCTTGGAGCAGCCTGGAGGCTCGATTTTTGCCCAGTTGACAGATATAGGCTCACCATTATCTATACTTATACATACAGTATAACTATTTTCTTAATGTCCCTCGGGAATCATCGCATATTCGAATACAAAGCAGCTTTCTACACATTTTTTTAAAAATAAATTACATTAAGTTAAAAGAGTATTCACTTCCAAGTCGATTGAGAGCGTCCGGTCTGCACCAAGTGCAAAGGGCAACTGATAGAAATCCGACGACTTTTGAAAAACGAATTTTGTCGAGCGACATTAAGAAAATAGCTTTACTGTACCTACATATTATGAGTAGTGTTTCGTGTTTGCCTCTGTCAACGCGTATGTAATTCGGTACTTCGGAATGAACCCCTACTCCCGATTATTGAACTTTTTTGAACAGGCAAAAACAAAAAAAATCTGGAGTAAGGACATTTAATTAATTAAATTAGATTTATAACAATTTTGAAATCTGTCAAATCATACAAGGTGTAACAGAATAGACGCAAGACCTGAAAGTAGTTTGTTCCTAATTGACTACTGAATCAATTTCAGTAACTTTTAATAGGTTTTTTTTTAAATTATGTATTTTGCCATACCTACCACTGATTGAGCCAAAGAAAATCCAATCTTATTCCAGAAGAAATAAGACTCAATTTTAAATGCATAAAGTAATGCTTGGGTCGACACGTTTTTCTTAAAAAAAATAGTATTGGTCATCAATTATGCTTTTAACATAATAGGTGTATGAGGTCTTGCGTTAATTATGTTACTCGTTGTATACCTAGTCATTCATTCATTCATTCATTCGCGCCCCGCGCTAATCTTATATCTGTAAGTGAAACTACATATTTCTTTCTCAGACAGAAGACCCCCAGATTTTGATGCGGTATTCACTATCATTTAGAGAATTTATTCATTGATATGTGTATAATACATTAATATGAAACTGTAATAATTAAGAAATCTCGATGTTTATCAAGTTGAAAAACCGTGTGAAGTAGGGGCGGATCGCTAGTTATAATATAACTGGTGGAATAATTAACCATAATTATTCCACCAGTTATATTATAACTAGCGATCCGCCCCTACTTCACACGGTTTTTCAACTAGTAACACTGTACGGGCACTAGTCCTATGGCTAGGCATAGGGATTCAGTACCAACTGAATCCCTATGCCTAGCCATAGGACTAGACTAGGCAAGCGTGATGTAATGTTGTGTCAAACAACAGTGATATGTAGGAAAAATGTGTCCCAACGTGTTTATTTATTATGGTCGACACTAAGGTAAGGCGAAATTCAAATTTACATATGTTTTTTTTTTAATTTGCAGGTCAGGGTCAGTTTGTATATTGATTAAAATATGATTCGCGAGCATAAAACGTATCTATTTACATAATTATAATCATTTACATCATCATTAATTTACAAATATATTTATTTATCGAACAGAAACAATCAACAAATGCACATATCCTAAGGTACATTAACTCATTATAATTTGGGGGCACTTTATGAGGCTAGTAATACACCTTTCAAAGCTTAACACAGATTTTAGTTTACACTGCTAACAACATATATAGTTAACACACAATAAACATGGGTACATGGTGGTAGTTATGCAAATTATTTAGCAAGTTATAAAACTTATAATTTACTGATTGCAAGGTACTTATAATAAAAATATATTTTAAGTAAATTGCTGATCGCACGGTGTTTGTATGTAGTAAATACATACTAGTAACCGTGCGACCAGTCAATGTTCAGCGGACGGAGCCAACCCGCCGCCCACGCTCCGGTGTATCTGTGGCCGGGGCCGGGGCGGCAGCGAGCCTCTCGGGGGTCAAGCCGCTTTCATCATCATTACAACCCTCCAAGTTCATTTAATCTCATTGATATACTTACTTAAAACAAAAATAACACACAGCCTGACCTACAAATTTGAATTTCGCGGCCTACCCGGGTTTCCCATTAAATAGTTACTAAGCTACTAGCATTAAGGCCGATATCAGATGAGTGAAAGATGCCGAAAGAAAGCCAAAGATTTACAAAAAGTGAACTCGTCAATGTATAATCTAGTCAATAGTGATAATATAATATATTTTTTAGCACATAGGTCTTCGCTTTGTTTGTCTCACGTAGACGCTGCGTAGAGTCTACGTGAAGGCAATGAACGCTTGATTTACAGCCAGCTCTAGTCAGCATCAACTGATGGGGCCCGCAAGGGCCGATTTTTGCCAGGTGTGCGGGTTGTTCGAAAGAGATACCGCGGCCCCTAGCACACAGGCAACTGAGGGAACACGGGTGTGTTTTAGTCAGTAAAAGTCTGACACGACCTCCCGCTCCACCCAGAGCGGGAGAAGTTATTTGATGATTTCCCACCCTCAAAAAAAAAAAAACTCGAAGTAAAATTACAGTTTAAGCAGAAAAGGTTTGCGCTTCGGTAATATTCGTGATTCCAAATTAGCTTCAATGTCATAGTAAAGCACCTATCATTGCGCATTTGTATGAAGTTTTCTCTATGTTGGGTTACTTACAGTTATCGTACATCTGATAGCAGCAACCCAATAGCAACCTTATTGCAACGAAATAAAGAACACTGTGATTTTGACAGTAATACACAATCAGAGGTATACTGTACTCCGGTCGCCGTTCGTCATGAGTCACTCAACTTTTGTAGTTGCGTAAAGTTGTAGTAATGTAAAAAAAGGCAAATATAATATATAAGATCTCATCATAGCGCGTTCGTATGTCTAAAGATAGACGATTATTCCCGAAACACACGTTTTTGGATTATCTGTACCTACTTGCTAATTTCACTTGCATTTTAAGTTTTAATAAGTCAGCGCTTAGCATATTTATTATTAAAATCTTATCTAAACGTTTTACTGACGGGTAGATTTGGCACTGAGACTAAACTGATAGAAATAAGCCTTTAGTATTATTCAAATAATAATATATTCCAAATAAAATAAAAATCATTTAGTAATGGAATTTGAACTTGGCCATGTATGATATTGAGTTCGAATTCCCTTGATAATAATAAAATAGGATTTTGAATTCAAGTAAGTATATATACTCCATTTGATTATTTCATTTGACTATTTAGACATTTAACTAAAACTTTTATGTACGTTTGCCCAGCACGGCCCCTCAGAATTTGCATTTATGGTGTACACCATTGCAATGTACTCTCCTCTAGCAGTATATGTACCGATTTCTTTTTCAATGTACCTCTATACTTTTGAAGAAATATGCAAAAAAAGGTGGCCGTGCCAGCCAAACGCTTTCAGCACGGCCCCCCATGTAACTTGAATAATACATACCGTATTAACAAATGTCTATAACTCAAGAAATGTACTCTATTAATACGTTATATGTGCCGCAACAGTTATTGTGAATTCATAATAACAAATAATATATAGATGTGGATAAGGGGCCGTGCTGGAAAAAATCATTTTAAGAAATATCTAAAAAAGACAAAACATACTTAGCCAAAAACTATTAAAAAATAATTGAAGTTTAGCAAGTAACATATGTACCGCATTGATTTCTCATACAACTTGTTATATTGTGAAAAATAAATCTATTTTAGTTCATTCAGCACGGCCCTCTATAGTTGCCTATATCTTTTTAAATAAGCCGTGTATGTTTACAAAATTCGACTTCCTGAATAATATATAGGAGTACATTCCTTTCAACTAAATTGCAATTCTGCTGTATCAATACTTTAGAAGATAAATTCAATCTAAAATATACATACATTAAAACTGATGGGGTGACCATGATTTCATATATTTGGTAGGTAGGTACATAAATGTTCTATATTTATGTACTTATATTAATTAAATTATGTGACTACATTGAAATAAACATTCTTTTTACCCGACTGTACCAGAAGGACGGTAAGGTTTTTCGAGTGAATGAATGTAGATATGTAGCAACCTTCATTTCTTTGGCACGCTTTGTAGTCTAAACGGCTTTATTAATTTCAACTTGAGAGATGTCGTTATATTCGTCTTAATTGTGAGAATGACACAGGGTAGGTATAGGTACCCATCAAAAACATTAAAAATAAAAATAACTGATTCTTGGCGTCAAGTAATTAATCGTTTTCTTTTCCTCAAAGCCTATCTAGTGGGATAATATATTAAATAAACGAATTTCTAAGTGGACTAGCTTTAACTTACGGTTCGGCTCGCGTGGTAGAAATAAAAAATATATAAAGCGTGCTTATAACCTTCCCCTAGAAAAAACACAACTTATAATATGTTTAAATAAATGTTATTCAGAATGAGAAATGCTAAAAAAAACAAAATATTCAATGTTTCTCAAAGTTTAAAATTTGTCCGCTATTGGGTAATTTATTTAAATAATTATGTGTTTATTCATTACATCTTAAAAAATAATCATTAAGTATAATAATATATTATCAGTTAATTTTGTCGTGTGCGATCGCTATTAGTTCACTGACGCTACCGTAATTTTTAATGTGGCGCTGGTGTCGCGGTTACTTCATGTTGCGCTTGAGTGTTTATTGACAGTCACATCTCTACGCGCATAACAGACAGTAGTAAATATAAATACTGCTCAAATAATATGAATATTCATGGGTCGTGTGTTTGTGCAGTGAATTCTATTTCAAGGACGAAAATGGATTGTTAAAATAAACGGGTAAGTAAGTTTTAAGTTATAATATAATTTATTTGTATTTAAAAAATAGATTTGATGTAAGTATATCTAGGTAAGTGCATGTAGGAATTGAACTTGACCCTAAAGAAGATTGCGTAAATATTAAAGTTACACGTTGTATGCACATAAGATAATGCAAAGCACATTAAATCAGTATGCTAGATTTATTTAATGTTATTTAAAAATACCAAAATGTATGAAGCACCTGCTTACGACACAAATCTTTGCAAATTTTCTTTTTTTACAAATCTTTGCATGAGTAGTAGACATGCGCATAACAGTGCATCGAAAGTCAATGCCATATGATATGCACCGGTTCCAAAGTACATCAACTTTTGATATGCACTTTAGTACATATCAACCGGCCATGAGGGCGGTCGATAAATACGATTTATACACTATGCACTGCGGTTGATAATAGCAACCGCAGTATATAATATATACTGCGATTAATAGTACATAGGGCATACCCATGTCACTTACAGACATGTGTATACACTATGCAGAACATCACTTCTTGAGATATAAACTGTAACGCAATGGAATAGGGTTCATTTTAACTTGTTGTGGCTAAGCTATGCTTCGGTCTCATTCACTCTCATTATAATTTGTATTAGCTGTCGCGGGTAATGCGTTTCACGTCAGAGTTGGCGAGCCATACATATTACATGCACTCTTTCTCTCACTCATTGCCCGTGTGATACGAATGAATGCGATGCCATAGTCAATGCGGTGTATAGTACATATCTCAATATCTCGGGCAATGCGAGTGAATGTATACACTGCTCAGTGAATATGTACTTTGTGATATCAACCGCAGTGCATATCCATGTCTAATGAGTAGTTCTATTATTAATTATTTCTTACATTAAATTTATTTTGCTAACCATAATATATGATAGCAAACTGTGTAATGAGCCTACGATTATTATGTTACCTTACATAATTAATCATAGTTTTTGTTTAATTGTGTTCTGTTCATTTACAAGCAAAACCCAAGAGTGCTTCGTAGTTATATAAAAGAAAATACTTGTGTATCTAGTAGTATTAAGCCTTTACAATTATTAGGAGTTACATTTCTGTTGATTTTACGCCCAGAGTCCATAGAAATTTACCTACCATCTTTTAAAATTTTAAGGAACTCTTCAATATAGTGGAAATATACCTACTTTACCCACTATACATATATAGAGTAGGTAAATGTGACACGCAAAAGTTGAGATATACAATTTTCGGACGCTATTTTAAACTTAAAGCGGCCCGTTGGCAGCATCGTTCATTCATTCAGCATTTTTCACTTAAGAATTGGTGTAATCATACTGAGCAATAATTATAAAAAATGTTGAATAATTAGGGTATCAAAAATAATTATCACTTTATATTAACCGTTATTTATTAATATATTTAGTAAATAAATAGGTAGCAAAATTATATATAAATCTAAAAAGAAGTTACGTAATTCACTATAAATATTTGTACAGATTTTTTTTTCTTCAGATTGATACAATTAATGGTGAGGATGGGCAAGAAAAGTGATGTAGCATTAGATGTACAGAAACAACTATTTATGAAAAATCGACATCAGCTCAAAGGACCGAAATATGATAGAAATGTGTACCAGAAACTAGCTGAAGAGCTTAATTATGCTATGTCTCCGAAAGCATTGTACCTAAGTTATAAAAGAAATTTTCTGGGCACTAATGACCTCACACCGGAGCCAACAAAAATTGATGACAAACTAGGAAACATTAGTGTTGGAACGACACCTTTGAATTCGTCTAAGAAATCGACACCTTTGCCTGAATCATCCGAACATAGTAAAAACGAAGATAGAAATAGAGTTATTTTTAAATTTCCTGTGGATATTCACGAGTGGAAAAAAATACAGCCAATACGCAGCACTTTTCGACGAAACGATAAAAAGAAGCCATACCTGAGATATGAAACATACAAAACCATTCCTAAGTATAAATGGTCCTGCCTTTTGAGGCAAAAGCTTTGGAAACATTTTAAATTGCCATGTACAATATCTTTTAAAAATTATAACATTAATAGCAATGGAATTACCTTCCACGGAAAATGTACTCAGTGCAACGCAAAAGTGCGTATTCATGACACCGAGAAGACAGACTTTTAAAGAAGAAGACAGATTTTTAAATAACATTAAATAAATCTAGCATACTGATTTAATGTGCTTTGCATTATCTTATGTGCATACAACGTGTAACTTTAATATTTACGCAATCTTCTTTAGGGTCAAGTTCAATTCCTACATGCACTTACCTAGATATACTTACATCAAATCTATTTTTTAAATACAAATAAATTATATTATAACTTAAAACTTACTTACCCGTTTATTTTAACAATCCATTTTCGTCCTTGAAATAGAATTCACTGCACAAACACACGACCCATGAATATTCATATTATTTGAGCAGTATTTATATTTACTACTGTCTGTTATGCGCGTAGAGATGTGACTGTCAATAAACACTCAAGCGCAACATGAAGTAACCGCGACACCAGCGCCACATTAAAAATTACGGTAGCGTCAGTGAACTAATAGCGATCGCACACGACAAAATTAACTGATAATATATTATTATACTTAATGATTATTTTTTAAGATGTAATGAATAAACACATAATTATTTAAATAAATTACCCAATAGCGGACAAATTTTAAACTTTGAGAAACATTGAATATTTTGTTTTTTTTAGCATTTCTCATTCTGAATAACATTTATTTAAACATATTATAAGTTGTGTTTTTTCTAGGGGAAGGTTATAAGCACGCTTTATATATTTTTTATTTCTACCACGCGAGCCGAACCGTAAGTTAAAGCTAGTCCACTTAGACATTCGTTTATTTAATATATTATCCCACTAGATAGGCTTTGAGGAAAAGAAAACGATTAATTACTTGACGCCAAGAATCAGTTATTTTTATTTTTAATGTTTTTGATGGGTACCTATACCTACCCTGTGTCATTCTCACAATTAAGACGAATATAACGACATCTCTCAAGTTGAAATTAATAAAGCCGTTTAGACTACAAAGCGTGCCAAAGAAATGAAGGTTGCTACATATCTACATTCATTCACTCGAAAAACCTTACCGTCCTTCTGGTACAGTCGGGTAAAAAGAATGTTTATTTCAATGTAGTCACATAATTTAATTAATATAAGTACATAAATATAGAACATTTATGTACCTACCTACCAAATATATGAAATCATGGTCACCCCATCAGTTTTAATGTATGTATATTTTAGATTGAATTTATCTTCTAAAGTATTGATACAGCAGAATTGCAATTTAGTTGAAAGGAATGTACTCCTATATATTATTCAGGAAGTCGAATTTTGTAAACATACACGGCTTATTTAAAAAGATATAGGCAACTATAGAGGGCCGTGCTGAATGAACTAAAATAGATTTATTTTTCACAATATAACAAGTTGTATGAGAAATCAATGCGGTACATATGTTACTTGCTAAACTTCAATTATTTTTTAATAGTTTTTGGCTAAGTATGTTTTGTCTTTTTTAGATATTTCTTAAAATGATTTTTTCCAGCACGGCCCCTTATCCACATCTATATATTATTTGTTATTATGAATTCACAATAACTGTTGCGGCACATATAACGTATTAATAGAGTACATTTCTTGAGTTATAGACATTTGTTAATACGGTATGTATTATTCAAGTTACATGGGGGGCCGTGCTGAAAGCGTTTGGCTGGCACGGCCACCTTTTTTTGCATATTTCTTCAAAAGTATAGAGGTACATTGAAAAAGAAATCGGTACATATACTGCTAGAGGCGAGTACATTGCAATGGTGTACACCATAAATGCAAATTCTGAGGGGCCGTGCTGGGCAAACGTACATAAACTTTTTTACAGTCCGATCAACCGATTTTGACTTCTATTGCGTTGGTGACATGACAAATGGTAGCTGCAGTAAACAGTTGGTATTGTAACTACTTTTTTTCTTATCCATCCTTATGCCCACGGTATAGAAGTCAGAATCAGTTGAACGGACTGTAAAAAAGGTTTGTATAAATATCTAATCTTATTTCAAATGGAGTATGGGTGTATCTGAATGTTAGGCAGAACTCTGATAGCTTGTGTAAATGAGAACGGGTTACCCCTTATAATGGTAATAAATATTACACGGTTCACATCATCATCATGATCATCACTTCAGCCAAGACGTCCACTGCTGGACGTAGGCCTCCCTCAAGTACCGCCACTTTGACCGGTTCTGTGCTACCCGCATCCAGCGGATAGGAAAGCATAGGAATCTGTGGCTAACATAAAAGTGTATAATTAAATGTCAGATTGTCAGCAATGCATTTATGTCACTAAGGAGACGCTTCCGGCCGCTGCTAGAGATGGCTTTGTCAACATTTCTCCATACAAACCAGGCGTTTCACCGTTTTAGTTCTATCCAAACTTAAGGATACGTTCTTCTTTTTCGTGTTGCTGCTGGCACGACAGTTGTTAAATGTATTTGGCGCAAAACTTCGCCAGTTCCATTGCGTTATCGGTGGTAACTCAGAGGTCACCTTGGCGTGAATGTTTTGGGCCACAGAGGGCAAAATAGGAAGTGGAGCATAGTTTGTGACACAGCTCCACATCCACACCCTGCTGCCGTTCCTTCGAGGTAGCCCCGCTTTACGAGGTTCCACTTACACCTTCCCACTTGGGTTCGGATATGGTTCAGGGACTTCCAAGTGGACCACGGAAGGTTATACCCAGCAGGAAGATGCTCGTTTGGTGGTAGATAGTGACGAGGTGGGAGAAAGGCTGCCATGGTTTGCATCGGGTGTCGACCGAGTTACCTGGGAGGGACGCTGTCGATTTCAAGAAGCTGTGCCTAATTTTTAGCCGTTGCGTTGGCACAAGGGCGTAGAATAGAGGGTGTTAGACTCGTGTTTATGTTTGCCACTCCACTGCGCTTGCAACTTCTCTTCAAACTTGTGGAGGTGTCATGACAGGAGCTCAAAAAAGTATTGGTGTAATTTTGAATGGAGTCGTTCACACACGTCTGTGCCTCCTTTGTGTGTGCCACGGCCCTATGTGTGGACAGGACTTCGCGACAGTTGCGCACTAGAGGCACTTACGGCGCCACGATTTTGTCATCTTTTAACGCTGCCTGCCATTCCATGCCTCAGATGCTCAATAATTAATTTGCATTGTACAATGTCTACATAAGAGGCAGTCTGAAAGTGGCGCCGGTAGCTGCTGAAAAGTTGTGTGTAAATCGATTGTCATGGTATGGGCATGTGATACAGAGGAATGAGGAAAGTTTTGAGTTTTTGAGTATGAATGTCGATTACTTTAAGAGTAGGGGGAGACCAAAGAAACGATGGATGGACTGTGTGAATGATGATATGGTCAGAAATTTGGATTAGGGCAAGATGATAAATGTGTTTGGTGGTAACCCTAAACTTATATGTGATTAATATGGACCCTGTCCGGGCACAGCAAAATAGTTGGAGAGAGGAAGCTTTGAATAACTTAGCTTATGGTCTTCTGTATTTTATCTTGTTAGATCTAAGTCTGACCGATGTATTTATGGTCATCAAAATTGATATTAATTTATTAGAATTGAAAATTCGGAAATCAGTGTGTAATCTACATATATAAACTAAACTATGTATAATGATATAAATAAAACAACATTATAAACAAGCGCCTGTGTATTTATTTCAATATTTTGGTAATGTTCTTACAAAATTAATATACAACATGTAACATTATTAACGCAAGATCTCATACACCCCCTTTAGAGCATTGAATTAAAAGCATAATAAAATGGTTTTTTTTTTCAATTTATAACTGTTATTATTAACAAAATCGTGTTGGCTCTAGTTAAACGCCCCCCTTTTTTACGAGATTTAATTTTAAATGCTTAAGCATCTCATCCCTAAAAAAAGATTGAATTTTCTTTGGCTCAATCGGCGGTAGGTTTGCCAATTTTTTCTTTATTTACCTTTATTTAGGGCTGATTTTTCAATAGCCAGATAACGTTTATTGGAAGAATAAATCAGAAAGTTTGACTATATTTTCTATTATACAAAAGCTCGAACCGCAGTATAAAACTTATCTGACTATTGAAAAATCAGCTCTAAAAGTTACTGAAATTGATCTAGTAGTCAATTATGAACAAACTACTCTCAGAACTTGCGTTTATTCTGTTACCTTGTATATGCTGAAAAATAAAAATATGTTGACATTGACAATTTTAAACAGTCCCAGATGCGCGAACCATAAAAGGTTGCGCCGCGTTTTTTTACAACCGTGTGACTGGTGCCTGAAGCGTATTCATGAGTTTGTAAATACGTAGTTAAAATTAGTTTCATAGCTTTAATTACAAACTAACTACATTCTATAACAATTACTTCGTAGACAAATGAAGTAAAATATATATTTTAAACAGACGAAATTAACTTATGATTTTATAATGATCTCAGTTTTTTTTTTCTTAAATTGTGTACAACAATTAATTTATACAAGGTAGATATTACAGTTTTTACATTTCTTTGTTTGCATATATACACATTAACAGCAGGAATGGCCTTAAATTTGACAGTTCAACAACATTAATTGCGTTATGTACGTTGTTGAGCAGACAATGTTTTCGAACATATGAAGCAATGGATTATCAATATCCTTTAAAATTATTCAGGTTGTGATTGATAGTATGTACCGCAATTTGGGTGCTGGTGCTACTTTACCAAAATCCATGACATTTATAAGAAATATACAGGACAAGTTTTTAACCAGTGCGCAAACTGTAACCATGAATTCAACATATTCTAGAACCTCAGCGAGGAATTTTTCGTCGGTTATAAAAATAAAACAACCATACATTTTGACCGCGTAGGTATTGCACTTTTCTATGAAACAGCAGATTTTTTTTTTGTCTAACCGACGAAAAATTTCTGTCCTCTAACATATTTACAGTAGGTGCAAGACACGATTAACAAAACAATAACATGTGAAAACTTTGCATAATCAAGATTTCTCTAGGCATATTCTATGACCCAAGTTGCAATACGACAAGTCGGGACCAATTAATAATATAATAATAATATTTATTTCGGAAAAATAATCCATAGAGTGTTATTAACAATATTAAAACAACTTATTATCTAGTGTTAATACCAATCACCCTCTGCGCAAACTGATTTACAATTGGAGAACTGAAACTCTCCGCTACAGTTCTCAGGATGCGGTTGCGACTGCCTCTCACTCGACTCAGTAGCGAAGCGGTTTTCTTGCGCACAATCGCGTGAAAACCGTCGGTACGAGCTTGCGCAAACATCTCCGACGCACTGCAATAGCGAGGAAGTCTCAACAACATCCTGAAACCATTATTGTACTGGACTCGCAGGACATCTAGCGATCTTTTGGTGTAATTGACCCATAGATTACTCGTGTACAGAATTAATCCTTTTTGATATAGAACAACTTTATTTTTACTATATTTTTTTTTTTTTTGGGAATGATATCTCACAGGTCAAGCTAGGAGGTTGTCGCATGCTTAGCCGGACTTGCCTGGGGCTGCCTCAATAAATTAAGGTTTCCAGGGCACACACAACTTAAAAATAAGCGAAATCACGCTAAGGGCACCCCGTGGGGTACGGACCTCAGCTTAGGGCTCCGCTGGAAGAGGGCAGCAAGGGGTGTGTAGTTACTGTTGTACTAATATCGATGCCACCGACATATAAGCGGTCTGAATGTCACCTCGGGCGTCTCCGAACGCGATATTTTGTACTTTATACCGCTTATTATAAAGTGTATATTTCGTAAACTGCTGATCTGCGTTCTTCCTTGAATAATCTGAGCATTGGGCTGTTCGTTGTCTATCAGCTTTGAAACTGGTTTAGTGGACATCACACAGAAGTAAAAAATCGCGGCAATATTTTATCTGCTGTGGATTTTTGACTCTTTGTGTTGAACCGAGCATTAAGGGCCTAAGTCCCGTTTGGTAGCGTAACGCGGTCACTTTATGAACCGTACTGCTCATTAACGGCTTGTCTTGAAGATTTGAAAAATATATGATGTTGCTATAGATTCATATAGATCATTTTGCTCAAAGTACTTTTTTTGTATGGTTAATACTTTGGCTGTAAAAAAATATTTTCCAACACGCAATATTTTGGCTTCTATTCCATACTCCTACTAAACGGCTTCGTTATTTGAAAAAAAAATACACTGAAAAATAGATAGTTAGAAGTACCACAGAATCGCCGAAGCACAATTGTAAATTAATCAAAGGAATATCCCCATTTTGAGATAAAGGCTCAGAGGTGCCCTGCGCGGGCGCGGGCGGCAGTCGTGCTTTAGCATACAAACGGGAGATGAGGATACTATGGGCCTTAAGAGTGCAGTACAAGTGAGTCTCAGCGCATTGCGAAAATACACTGATCGATTTTCGACACTCGACGCCAAGCAGTGCTTTGAAAATCAACCGCGCGAAAAATTCCCGCCGTGATTTTATTACGTACGAACGTAGGATTATACAAGTCGGAGACGACAATAAATTTAACCGTGTAAGTATATCTAATAATATTCCCAGTCTGTATACAAAAATTTAATCAAATATATGCAATACTTTAGTCACTGTAGCAAGACAAAGATTGGCAAAACCCTATCACTACTAATTAGTAGGGTTGAAAAAAATATGATTTATAAGATATTTTTTTAAATAGTCTTAGGAGAACACTGAAAACAGTATTTATTGTCGTATTAGCTTCAGCCCGCGTCTACCTACCTAACTAACCGGATACGGAACCTATTACCGGATTTAAAAAAATACTACTTGTTAATCCGGGTAATAAATTATTATATACTCGTATGTGCCGTTTTTGAGTGATAAATGATTTTATTTCTGTAAGTAGGTTTGTACAAACACTTTTACACGTCAAACATATTTTTTTAAACTAGATGAGGTCGGCGTTTCCTATCTGACTACTCTGAGAAGAAAGGCCGAAACAAACTCAGAGGTCAAAGTCTCTTTTAAAGTCCAGACATAATCTTGGTCAGATCATGTGAAGACCATGTGGATTGGTTTCTGAAATGGTCTTTTCAGGAAAGAACCACACAGATTGAGTGGACCTGTCCAATCAGTACACGCATTTATCGTTCGAGTAATAAACATCCAAAATTTTACGTGAATAATCATAGCCAACGGATCAATTAAGCAGTCGGTTTGTAGATGGGTGATCATCCATAACATATTGAGACTCTTCCGTGCCCCGGAAAGCACGTTAAGCCGTTGGTCCCGGCTGTCATTTACATTGTACATCTTGGACAGTCGTTACGGTTCGTCAGAAGCCCGAAAGTCAGACAACCAGTCTTACCAAGGGGTTTCGTATTACCCAGTAACTGGGTTGTGCGGGTCAGATAGGCCGTCGCTCCATGTAAAGTACTGGTATTCAGCTGCATCCGGTGAGACGGGAAGCCGAACCCAACGTAGTCGGGAAAGTCTAAGCCGATTGATTTTTGTCGTCTGCACATTCGTCGTCTGCACAGTCTGCGCATATTATATGTATAAAAAATCCTCAAAATATTCACGCTTCATTCTTCTTTTTATGTTGTTTCCCATGCTGCTTTAACGAATTCATTGACACGTACTTCTTATGGCAAATTTGACATTCGAAATTCTTAGTCCCAACATGTCTTAACAAATGTTCTTTCAGCTCATAATTCCCGAAAAATCTTTTATCACACTTGTTGCAAGCATACGATTTCCTGTTCTCGTGTTTCTTCCTAATATGATTCATATAGTACTGCTTCCAAGTGAAGCTTTCCCCACAAAATTCGCAGGTTATGGTTTTAACTTTTTCCGAGTGTTTTTCTAGGCAATGTAGGTGTCTTATGTACTCTCCTGTGAACCTCTCAGGGCAGTAAAGACATTTGAACTTAGAGACTTGCTGGTGCACCAGCTCTTCATGTTTCCGCCTATACTTTTGTAAAGTAAAAACTTTTTCGCAAAAATGACAACGGAATTTGCCAATGTTGTGGATTTTAACGTGCTGTTTTAAACGGTTCTGGGCTAGAAAAGTATCTCCACAGTCATCGCAAACGTAGTTATTGTAATGAGCGTTCATATGCCCGTCTAAATGAAGGTAGTTACTGAAAGATTCCTTGCACAATGCGCATTGAAGATCCGGTTTTAAAACATAAGGAATGACTCTTGTATACGCTTGATCTAGAACTACACTATGCTTTTCTTTCAAATGCTTGAACATTTCGTTCCAATTGTTTATGACTACACAACAAACGGTACAAAGGAGGTTTTCTATGTCAACTTTGATTACCTCATTCATCCAATAAGGTCGCATGGCGTATTCTATCTTCTCTGTTCTGTGGCCGACGTGTTCGGTCCTCGTGTGGGTTCTGAGGTCGTCGGGGTCCTCGAAGTGAGGTCCGTCGGTGGAGCAGTAGGCGCAGTAGTAGCGAACGTTCTTCGTTTTATATGGGGTCGCGTTCGTGAATGTAAGAATGGCTTTAATTTCTTTTATGAGTTGGAACATCTTCTCTCGGGTCGAGTCGAGTTCGTCTGAAAGGAATTTGTTTTTGGGTTAATATTTTAGTATTTATTTATTTATTCACAAAACACATACACTATCATCACAGGTTTACCTAATACAATAGTGTAGTTATACATGGTTAAAGTTATAGTCATAATAGCTTAAAAAGGTTAGACACAATTATATTATTAAAACAACCAAGAGTAATTTTACAAAATGCGACTCGTGTGAATTCACTCAGAGTACAATTGAAGCAGTCAATATGTTGTGACACCATATTGAGTGTGTGCAGGGCGCGCGTCAACGGCGCGTGCTGCAGCAGGTTGGTGCCAGCGGGCGGTACCCACAGCAAGGGCGGCCGCCTCCGTCGCCCCACGTACCCATCAGGTACACACAACCCGACCGTGCATAAAACGCCTGGATTGTGTATTTTACCACGCATAATCTTAAATAAGTACGTGGCAAGAGCTACTTCCCTTCTTACTTCTAGTTTATTATAGCCTACCATCCATTTCAGCCGGAAGACCTCCACTGCTGGACATAGGCCTCCCCCGATTTGGGGGGCTTGCCTTAATCGCACACTTGGCAGGCGGGTTGGCGATCGCAGTATGGTGGTAAAATGCATAGAGAACGCTGCTGCCCATTCACTAGTAAGTCCCTTAGTCGCCTCCTACGACAACCACGGGAAGAGATGGGATGGTGCTATTCTTTACGTCCGGCACCACACGGAGCCACGGAGCCTACCATGCCCAGCACAAACAGAGTAGGATACAACAGTGGATACCCTGGATACACACCATACTGCTTTAAAGTACAGGAATCTCACAAATTTGTTCTGGATACGTTCTAACATTAGTTTGTACTTGGCTTCATGTGGCGACCAGACGACAGCATTGTATTCTATGATTTATGAGCAGCAGTGGTAAAGACCGCGATTTACAGATTGTAGGTAGGTCTTGGATTGGAACCCTCGCAAGCGACTTTGTGTAAATAATTTTCATCACCGCTGCTCTCAAAACAGTGAAGGAAAACATCGTGAGGAAACCGGCATGTCCTAGTACCAAAAATTCGAAGACATGTGACATCTACCAACACGTACTGGGCCCGCGTAGTGGATTAGGGCCCACTCCCTCTCACAGAGAGGAGGCCTGTGTCCCAGCAGTGGGAACATTATAGGTTGCTTGTGCTATGCTGCATCCGGTTAGATTGGAAGTTGACCTCAACTTAGTTCCCCACCCTCAGTGGGTTCCCGCATTGTCATTGCGGGGGGCTCAGTAGCGCTCTTCCCTTCCGTGGCCTGGACGGGGCCGCCACCGTTTGCTGGCGGACGCGGTGGGACCGCAGGGGAAGAAGAGTGTCGGTAAAGCGTTGGCCGCTCTCCCTATCCCCTGCGGCCGAGAAGTGTTAGGCGGCGGGGCCACTGTGCTGACCCGTCGCAGGGGGACCAAGGGTGCCAGGGTAGTCTGGGGCCCTTGTGCTACTTGTTTCCTGGGGTGGTCACGGCGTGCGATGTGTCCTGGTGCGCCGGACTGGTGGGTAAAGTCGTGGTGGCATGCCTGTACCAGGAAACCTACAAAGTTATAATGATATGCGACCAAGGCTAACGTAACCTAACCATTTTTTACCTGTCTCGATTTCTGCCTGAAATATTTTCTTGTTTAGTACTTTTTAGAGCGTGATTTTTCAGTAGTCGGGTTTTAGTTTTTGAACTCACTTTTAATTTAATTATGTTGGGGTTAGTTCACAATTTCTGTATTTTTTAAATTTGCTAAGTAAGCCCCACGGCATCATGGTTTTAGTTCATCACTGTATGTTAGAGGGCGCCATATTCAATATGACGTCACATGTCCTATAATCAGTGGACGATCAAGACGCTTTCAATGATACCTCATTTGTCAAATTATGATAAGAAGTTTGGAAGTTATGAGGGAATAGATGAACATACATACAAACATACATAGCGGTCAATATTATAACCCTCGCCGTAGTCGGGTAAAAAGGGCACTAAGATGTATTCAAATTCGTGTTTCCAATTAAAGTTATTTCGAAAATCTTTATGCTATAGTAAACGTGTTTGTAAGACCCTAATTACAGAAATAAAAATAACCATTTATTTACAATATTTATCGAATATAATGCCAATATTACTACTAAAACAAGTCATGGACAAAATTAATTAACAACCTCAGGACAAAAACAAAAAAAAAAGCAGATTTTTCCGAATCTGACACCTTTATTTATTTTAAATCACACAATAGTAAGTTTTAATGCTAACCAAGCATTTTCAGCACTGACTTAGCGTAAAATAGAATTTTAATTTAAGACAGTGCGGAGTGCGGGTTCGGATTTTTCTAAATCCTTGACACGCATAATTTATCGCAATACAATACATGGTTATTTTTCAGACTAAATAGCATTTTTATCACAAAATTATTTTTTCCAAATGACCGGACACGTTTTCTTGTATCGTATCACACAACACAGTTATTCTTCACAAGTTTCATCTTAGGTTGGGTGTCAGAGGTTTATAACTCTATGTATATGTCACCGTAACATTATGAACATCGTCAGTTTATAATCTATCTCGCGAGATACCAAAGCATCGAAACATTGTGAACTGCAAAAACCATTTACAATTTAACGCACTGTTTTGCGATAGTTTATAATCTTTCCGTGACAAACCGACAAATTGTGAACTGGTATCAAAGTTGCATGCGACGTATAAGTACCTTGCGCTATTCCTAACTAGCCAAGTAATTACCACTAACTTGGAAGTAGCGCTCGCATTATTATTTTCTTAACCAAAGTAATATTTATTTAAATAATATTTTGCATTCAGGAACAGAAAACCAACGATAAGTACAATATACGGGCTGATTTTTTAGTCACCGTCCAAATTTTTCAGGGTGATAGTACCCGTTAAATTGAACAACTTTCTCCAAGGAACATGGGTCGAAATATGAAAAAAATATCGGACCTCCCATACAAAATCGACCAGCTAACTATTGATTTTGCATGGGAGGTCGATTTTTTTTTTTCATATTTCGACCCATGTTCCTTGGAGAAAGTTGTTCAATTTCACGGGTACTATGACCCTGAAAAATTTGGACGGTGACTAAAAAATCAGCCCGTATATATTTTTTTCAATTGCAAACAATTATCATACAAAATATCGGCGCATATGTTTACTTAGCAAACTGACGTCATACCCACAGACCAATATGGCGTCCACTGGGTCCAGCTTTTTGTCAAATTACGCGCGAAATTTGAAAATGTAAATTTTAAATGCTGTTTTACGGCACTAATCGATTAAATAAAAATGTTGTTTTTTAGTGGTTTATTAGCACTTTAGAATCTAATTAGGACACTTTTCAAAAATGAGTGTAATAATAACCTATTAAAATCATCAATATCTAAAGTTAATTGAATCCCATTTAATGATTTTTTCGTGAAATATTCATTATAAGGGATTAAAAAAAAATATGCTGGCTGCCTCATCGCATCCTCCTTAAATAGAAAAATCTATTTTTCCATATCCCTAATACGCACAATTTAATCTAATCACACACAATACACAGTTATATAACTATTTCTTGTCTATATCTTAAAAGAAACCTCTTTGAAAATTTTCTGGTTTCTTGGCTCAAAGTTTCGGGCTCTGCGATGAATCAGTCAGTGAACGGTGTGAGTTAGAGATGATGAATATAACCATCAACCATTAAATGTAACTAATATTTAAAATTAACCATGATATTCAATAAATAAAATTAACATTAACGAATAAAAATATCATATCAACTTCTTCGGCGCAAAATTGGCAAGGACGAATATTTCTCTGTCTCGCTCGAACAACGCGCTGTCTCTCGCTCGCTCGGGTTGACCTTCGGAGCGGCAACGCAGTGTCGTCAGTGTCGTAGAAATATTTATTCCGTTACGTGCATTCAATTGTATGTTCTATCTTTGTTACGTTAAAACACATTTACTGTTGGGGATATTTTATTCTAAAGAAAGTTGTTGATATTTTTAACCAATATTTCGGTCGGTTAATGGTTGATTTTTGATATAAGTTTATTTTATTAGTTAGTTTTGATATTTTACTCAAATAACAAAGTCGCGTCGTTGCGTTGTTGTTGTATTTTTTGTTTTACAAAATGCCGAGACGAAATAATATTCGATTATCTAATCGAGATAAATGCTAGTCAGTCCTAAGCCTGTTAAAGTATGAAGGGAAGTTTAACTTAACAATTTCAACATGCATTAGTTAATAGAATATTCAACTTTTCAACATGTTGCAGATACTTGAATAAAAATATTAACTAATATTTTCAACCAATAAAAATATCGATATTTTTATTTAACCATTAACCAATAAACAATTTCAACCAATATTCTCATCTCTAGTGTGAGTGAGCATGTTACTGTATTGATATTAAGAGCGTTCATTGCACGCGGGCTAGCAACAACGTATTTATATTACTTTTTCGTGATTATTTCATGGAATACAAACAAAAGTACAATTTTTTTTCAGAGATCGTTGGTATTTCTAGTTATTTTTAACATTTGAGTAAATGGCTGAAAAAAATGTTTACTTTTGTTTGTATTAAATGAAATAATCACGAAAAACCGCCATAAATTCGCAGTTGCCAGCCCGCGTGGAGAGAACGCTCTTAAATCACACAGTAGTATTCCTTAAGCATTTACAGCATTTTCTGGATTATTGATTAAATTCCACATCCTCAGCACTTGCGCGTTCGCATGGTTCAACATAAGTATGCGCCTTCTCTTTATCATGGATCCTCATATGATTTCTAAGAGAAGCTCTAGTAACGAAGAATTTAGAGCAAACCGAGCATTGGAACTCTTTAATCTTAGTATGTTTTACTCGATGCCGTTTCATCTCAATTTTATGGTAAAATCCCTTGCCACATTCCGGGCACTTGTGCGGTCTAAGCTGCAAATGAAGATGGTTCATGTGGTTCTTGACAGAACGTTGACTGTCAAAGCACTTCCCGCACTCCTTGCAATCATACGTGCGAACTGGAGCACCATGCTCCTTCACCTCATGTTCAGTCTTCCTTACAGCATCCATGAATCTCTCGTCACAATACCCACATTTACGATTTTTAGAACCTTTTATGTGTAGAACTCTTTCGTGTGACATCATTTTGGTTCTGGTGTCGAAAATTTTGGAACAAAACGTGCAGACGAACGTGCCTGTTTGATGTCTCACCGTGTGAGTTCGTAAAGAGCGTTGGTTGATGAAAACACGATTGCATTCCTTACATGCATAATTTGCGAAGTGCTCATTCATATGTTCAGATAAATGCTTGAAATAATAAAACTGTTTGTCGCAAAGAGCGCATGTTAAATCCTTCTTTCCAAATTTAAATGGTATGATATGATTGGAAGTTTCGAAATGTATCGGATGTGCGTGAATAACTTTTATATGGTTCAAGATTTTTTCAAGGGTTTTTATTTCCCGGTCACATAGCACGCATTTGAGGCCTGTGATGTCTAGTTTAATGATCATGTCTGATACGTATTTCGCGTTGTCAAGTTCGTCAATATTTTCGGAATGTGTTGTTAGCGTGTGCTGTTTGAGCGCTGAGGGTTCAGGGGTTTGATATTTGCAGTAGATGCAAGTGTATCCAATGCCCCAGTAACCACGGATAGGCGTAGCGTTTGTATATCTTAGGACAGAGCGTACGGTCTCTTTGAAATTTGCCAGTATGGTCTTGTTTTTCAGTACGCTTTTCATATCTTTCTCATCTTCAGCTTGTGTGTTTATATTTTGCTGGACTTGGTTTTCCTGTACGTTGCTCTGTGCTTTATCATTTTCATTCTCTGTAGCTTTTTTATTCCGATGGGCATCTACAACAAGAGTTGCTTCTTTAATGATTGCACTACATATTCGGATCATGCTGTTTCATACAATACCAAAAGATACATTGAAATCTTCAACACACAAGCAAGCGAGATCATCGAGACTCATCCCTTCTTTGTATGACAATATGGATTTTTCGTGTAGAGGGGCTTTCTGTATCCACGATTTAGTATCCAAGTGTTATTGGAAAACAAACTTTATAATACCCACACAAACTATAAACATTTCTATGACTATTTCAATAGTACTTCGACTAACTTTTCTGGAATCAACTTAATTTACTTCTACCTAAACCGCTGGGTCTAAAATCAAGAAATTTTGCACGAGAGTTCCATATACATATATGTTCCGTATATGTCGCAGGTATATTGTCAAAGCCGTGATATTACAATGTCACTAGTGAAATTATTATTATTAATCATTTTAATTCAGAATTAATTATTACATTCCATAACTTGTTAGTAAAATTATTAATTATTGTACAAATTGAGCTATTATATTTAAATTATAAAAAATTGAGCTACTTAACATTATAGAGGGCACCACCCAAGCCGTGAACTGTATTCCAGTGCCTCACAACCGGGCAGTCAACCCTTTCCAATATGGAATTCAGAAGGCTTTTGGTGATGCTCCGCACGCGGTGCATCAGGGAGGCCACTTTCTTACGAACGATCGCCCTAAAGCAATCCGTTTTGGCCTTAGCAAACATACCTGATGCACTGCAAGAGCGGGCAACCTCAACAACATCCTGAAACCATTATTGTATAGGACCCGTAGGGCATTGAAAGATCCACGCGTATACCGGACCCACAGGCTGCAGTAGTGTCCCCGTGACATTGCAATGTCACTAAAACCAGGCCGTTAAATTGTAAGAAATGAAATCGATTGACAATCTACCGTTTAATTATAATATCACTAGTGAAATTGTAATATCACGGCTTTGACAATATACCTGCGACATACATATACCTATGGAAGAAAACTTTCAGAAATCCATTCTCGGTGCTCAACTGAAAAAGGGTTTAAAAAAAATCCCTAAATGGGTTTAATAAGGGATGAAAGTTAGTAAAGAAGTTTATCTGATTGGAAATCCCTTTAAAGTTAATACCAGTTTGAGTGGAAATAACATCAATTAGAAACAAAGATTCTAATAGACTTTAGCATAATTAGCATACAATCTGCGTACTTCTGGGATACAGGTCTCTTGTCTGAACGAGATTGGGTTGTTGTCCACACAGGCCCAGCGCGGATTGGTGGATGTCCTATGTCTTTGATTTTTTGGTTCTAGGACATGCCAATTTCTGACAATCATCATCATTATTTCAGCCGAAAGACGTCCACTGCTGGACATAGGCCTCTCCCAGGCTCCTCCACTTCGACCGGTCTTGTGCTTCCCACATCCAGCGGATTCCCGCGGCCTTCACAAGGTCATCGGTCAGTTTCTCACAATATTATTCTTCAATGTGGGTTAAATAATTTCAATATTTTACGCCTAAAAATCTTGTCTTCTCTAGATGGCTTTACTTAATATTTAAGGTAGAAAGAGGCATGATAAAAAAAAGTGTTTAGCGATCTAAATTATTTATTGATCAAATTCCATCAGGATTTTATTGAGAACATATGTAAATACTTTTAACCATATGCTTTGTACGGGCAAATTCAATAGTATAGAAGAGTCGGGACTTTCAGGGGACGGAGTTAGAGAGACACAAAGAGCACAATATAATTTACCGTCAAATGACGTCATTGAACCGTTATTTATGAAAGCAAGTTGGTGTTTTCCTAGAGATTAGAATCTGCCGCTGCCATCATTTTTATGACCGACGGTAAGCAGCCACACACTCTACTAGGTAACCGTAGCTTAATTTTGATCAGGCATTTTAAAATATTATTAATTAAGTAACTAAGAACCTATACCTACCTAATAACTACTGCTGAATTTGCCGAACATTAATAATTTAATTATTTACATGAAGTGACATACGTAAGAGCATACAAATATAGCGTAATACAGACTCACAGTAAATTGAAGCGTTCAAATCTAGAACTTCTATGTTCGACACCTATTGGTTTATTCGTTGAATGTTTGGCTTATTCCGTTTGATCACCTTAAAACAGCCTCCCTAGGGTGGATATCCGCGAAACGCGTGTTATCTGTCCAACCCAAACGGAGTGGATAGAGATACCTATAAAATTTACGTAGTATGTATGTATTTTTTCTATATCTTATGGGTATATTGGGCCAGTTTCTATCATGTTAAAAGCTTCACTTGTACCTATGTCCTGAAATTTTGCAATCAATATTTCACCCACTTCCACTGAAGCTATCGGGCTGAAATTTGGCACACACGTTTGTTTCTCGTGACAATGCACGATAAGACATTTTTTTTAAATATTTAAAACATTACTTTAAATTATTTTTCTAAATAGCCGCGTACTGACTGAGCGAGCAGCCTCGTGAGGCTGCCTCGGACGTTTGCTTCGCAACGTTTGCCGTGCGAGGCAGCCTCGGTCTGTATTTAAATATGCATGAGGCTGCCGCGCGCGGCAAAGCCGAGCCGGAGCGAGGCTGAGCCATTATTCGAACGTCTCGAACGCTCAGTGGTGACTCACAAGTCGAACAGAGACCACGCGAGCGTAGCGCATATTCAGTTGTGCTCAAGATTGTCATGACTACACCGCCGAGAACAAAGGAAGAAAATTAATATACGAATTCCGATTATCCACCCCGTCGGGGGTGGACAGCTGAACACGCGTTTCCAAGTATCGACCCTAGGGTGGTCAAACGGAATAAGACGAATATTGCTATTGCAAATGTGTGTTACGTTATTTCCGAGTAGTCTAACCAAATTCTTTGTTTTAATAAACGTCGCTTTTCGTGTGTCTGCGAGACCGCTTAGATCTCTGAACTCACAACAGATTTTGATGCGGCGTTCACCACCATTTAGCGCCTTTATAATACATTAATATTTAACTTAGGAATAGCATAGAGATCTTTTATGTTTTGCGAGACGGGTCGCTAGAATTTCATACGAAAAATTGAGATTTACATCCCTAAACTATCCTACTATGCTTACTCCTCATATGAACTTTCCAAGCGGTCCTATGAACGAACGTGCGCTCACAACTATCACATTTATATCTCCTATCATCTAAATGCCCCCTGACATGCTGATTAAGACTACACCGGGTCCCAAAAGATTTCGTACACATATCGCACTTGAAATCCCTTGACTTCGTATGAGTTACCGTATGTGAACGCAACTCAATCTTGGAGAAAAATGCCATGTCACAGTAGGAGCATTGGTGAGGTCTTAGCATTAAATGGTAGCGCTTTCTATGCGTACTCAGCGAACTTTGACTATGGTAAGACTTGTTGCAAGCCTGGCAGGAGAATACTGTAGGTTCCACACCATGTGCTTTGACCTCATGGCTTTGAACCAAGTCTTTCGTCGCGAATCTTTCGCTGCAGAACGAACATTTACGTGTTTTATTCGATAGAGCGTGTACTACTCGCTCATGCACGCTTCTCTTCGGTCTAGAGTCAAAAACTTTCGGGCAATGTGAGCATGTGAAGACGCCTTTGTTGTGTCTATAACTGTGGGTTTGCATTGATTGTTTGTTTATGAACGCTCGCTCGCAATCCGAGCATTCGTAGTTTCTATAGTGTTCGCTCATGTGCTCTGAAAGAAGCTTGAAATACCTAAACTCTTTCTTACACATACAACATTGTAAGTTATCCGTGTTGAATTTAAAAGGAATGATATGGTTTTTCATATCGGTATGTATGAATTTCGAATGTATTTTTGTTAGATGAGCCGTGAAGTCTTCCAAAGTATTTATAATGGCGTTGCATAGTTTGCATTTGAGATCTGTAATATCTAGTCTTATAACTAAATCTGATACATATTTCACTTTAATAGCTTCGTCTCCTACATTGCGATGAGCTTCTAAATTATGCAGCTTTAATTCTGAAGGTATATCTCTCTGTTCGTCACAAAAGTTACATGAATAGCCGGTGCCCCAAAATCCTTTGATGATGGTCGCATTAGAATTTTGTAATATAGTTCTTATATTGTCTTTATGTTTATTCATTTCGTTGGCTTCGAATTTCTCGGGCTCTTTATTTTCTTTCTTGAATTTGTCGTTAACTATAGCTTTATATCGTGTTCTGACTTGATCGGCGTTCACAGGGACATCCATTTCTTCTATCTTAGGCTCCAAATCAATCTCTATGGCGATTACTTTTGTTTCGGTAATATTCATTTCATCTTCATCGTAGTTTTTTATTAGGGTTTCCAACGGTTTTGTTAAGTTTTTTGCTTTTATTTTATTCATCTCGATTATTTTTTTTGTTTTTTCATCCGGAAAAGATGCTTTGGTTTTAAAAATGGTGGGCTTTGTCCTCAGTTTCGATCGAGATAGTTCTTTAGAACGTTCCAATTTGTATTTCGTTGTATTGTCAATCAGGACATCTACAACAAGAAATTCATACATTCATTTCCACATCTTGATCACACTTATGATTAAAATTACAATATTTTTAGTCTCTTCTGCATTTGCTAGTAGTTTCGAGTTTTATAAAGATGATGAATTTATAAAATCTACGATGTTTTTTATAAAAAAACGTAAAGAGTAAGTAAAGAACTGCGTCGGTATACTTATGTCATTAGTGCTTATATTCATAATCATAAAACATTTAAGAACTAGATAATTCGTGATGCAGACATGGAATACTTTTAAGTATACGATTAGATTACGTCTCAATAACATCTCGTTTTCTTCAACCTCCGTAAATGTTATTATGTATTTATCTATTGATTTTAATTCCAAGCTCATTAAAACTGATCTCGTAGCTAGTACCTCTAACGAAAAGATACAATCCGAGTATTGAGCCTTGAGGAACCCTTTCACAACTAAACGATTCTTTTTTCATTCGACTTTTTTTATTAGATAACATACGAGTATATTACTGGGGTCGTTTGGTTGAATTAGATATAGCGTATAACCTGAAGTTTTATTTAGATCACCGATGTTGCTGTTGTATACTTCATACTCAATTAAGTCAAAAGCTTCATTGAAATCTATAATCAGCCTATATAATTTTCCCTTTGCAGGGACTCCTCTTTTCGAGAGGGAGAAATCACAGGCAATTAATATTGTAGGATAAAGATTGTGATCAATAAAAAAGTGTTTTTCTTAGCACGGTTATTAACAGGCTTTGAAGATTAACAGCATAATTTGTTCCTAGTTTTTGAAAACCAATGAGGGGGGAGTAATCCAGAAAAAAATATATACTAAGAATAGTATTTTTTATTATTATTTCAAAAATCTTACAATACTAGCAAAACATAAGTTATGTGGCACGTCTTGAACACGTGATATTCACAAACAAAATTAAAAAGTAACGAAATAATTTTGCCAAACTATTGCCATGCAATAAGGCCAAAATACCAATAGGAGTACCAAAATCTGTCACTGAGGCTGAGATCTATGTTCACTCAAACATTTTGTCGTGTCTATCTTGCACTCGTAGTCGTGCAATAAAGACAGGAATAAGCTACAGTTTCGAATGACGTCACTGAAACGTTATCCATATAGGAAACCGTAGCTTTGGCGAAAGTACGTGCTAAGTGATGTTTTTAGATTTCGGTCTCAAAGTTAAAGGTACTTTTCCAACACAAGATCCCTAAAATCTATGCTGTAACAGCCTACAAAAATAAACATAATAACTATTGAGAAGACATAATGCGTCTTAGTAACTAGAGTTGATCTCGTATCACACTAAGGTTTATTTGTCTATATAACTTATAGTTCCAACCTTAGTGAAGTTTCAATTTACTGGGAATTGATGTCAAAAGTGATACAATTATTGTTTGAATGATTTGAATAAATTGTAATTGAAAAATCATCAGCGAAAATTGTAATTAACATCAATAGTAAAATATTACATCATTATAATTTCGGCTTAAGCATTAAAATAATGATATCAAAACATTCAATTTGTAAGTGGCATTACAATTTGGAATCAGATTTAACGTTTTCTAATCCATTTGTTTACATTTTCTTTAGATACTTTTGGAACGTACTATATATTGTCGGTAGGTAGTCGACAGACAATCTATGGTCTGTTGGTGGAACAGTAGACAGACAATCTATGGTCTGTTGGTGGAACAGTAGACAGCTTTGTTCACTATGCGATACTTGTAAAACAAGTCGTCAATTCACCGAGTTTTCTACCGGGTGAGTGACAGAAATATCTGAAATTCCTTTTTCAAAATCAAACGATTTCTCCATGCGTCTCCCTCATATGCCTTCTAAATGTTGTTCTGTGTAAGAATCGGCGGTCACAGTAATCACAAAAGAGTTTTTTAATCCCTGAATGAGTCCGCATATGCTGAGCCAAAGTATTCGGAGTACCGAACGCCTTCTTACAAATCACACAGCTATGATTTCTCGTCTTCGTATGCGTTACAGAATGATAGCTCAATTCCACTTTGGTGCAGAAAGTCATCTCGCAAGACGAACATTTGTGCGGTTTCTTAAGCAAATGGCATCGATTTTTATGCATTGTTAACGTGCTTTGTTTGGTAAAATTCTTTCCACAGTCTTGGCATGTGTGTGTAGGTTTCGCGACGCCATGTGCCGTAAGCTCGTGGTCAATTACGGCATCCCATGTCGGGAATCTTCGGTTACAGTGCGCACATTTCCTATGTGCCCCGGCCATATGCACAGCTCTTTCATGGTCAGCTCGTTTCGGTTTTGAATCAAAGTCTTTGGAGCAATAAGAGCATTTGAAAATCCCTTTGTTATGTCTGTAAGAATGGGTTTGCATTGACTGTTTATTGATGAAAGTACGATCGCAAACAGGACAATCGAAGTTCCGGTAGTGTTCAGTCATATGTTCTGAGAGAAGCTTAAAATATTTGAAGTCTTTATCGCACATGCAGCATCGGAAATCTTCGGAGTCGAATTTGAAAGGAATGATGTAATTTTTGACGTCAGTATATATAAGTTTGGAATGTGTTATACTAAGATGTCTCATGAAATCTTCTAAAGCGTTAATTGATACTTTGCATAACTTGCATGTCAAATCTGTTGTATCTAACTTTAAGTTTAAATCTGATACATATTTTGTTTTGATGGCTTCGTCTCCTACATCGGTGTGTTTTTTCAGATTATGCTGCTTGAGTTTATTAGGTTTTTCAGCCAGAAAGTCGCAGAAATTGCACAAATATCCGTCCCTACCGTGTGTTTTTATGAGTGTAGCGTTCGAATATTGTAATATCGCCTTTATATTAGCTTTGTGTTTGTACATAAACCGTTGGTCATCTGGGTTGGAAGGTTCTTTTATATTTTCGATTTCTTCTTGAACGTTTAAGTTTGCTTCCTTCGACTTGCGATCTTTCTTTGTTTCTGTAACTTTACTCGCTTCAATTTCAGAGGTAGGTCTTTTCCTTAGATCCATTTTATTGTTGGATTTCGTTGTATTGTCAATCTGGACATCTACAACAATAAAATCAAACATTGATTTCTGATTTTTGAACAACACAGTAGGATCACAACACCAACTCATCATTTATTTCAAATATACCATTTACAGCCAACCAACTGCATTCTCAAGGTTAGTCATAAAGGCGAACCTTGTTGCCTATTCCAAAGCGTAGAAGGTCCTATGGAGAAGAACGAACAAGAAACTCCACAGAGACTCTTTTAAATCAAAATATTGGTTACAGCATTCGTGTTAAAATTAAACACGTGACAACGATGTAGAGATTTATTAAATCATCAGCAATATGATAATATCGAGAAATTGAAGTTTGAATAGAGATAATAATTTCAGTAGATATTGTTGATGAATCGTGATAGATGCAAGGTGTAAAAATACCCATCAGATAGCCGTTTTGCATCTTAAACCAGGTAGCTTTGAGCATTATTTATGCTCAAAGTAACCCGGTTTAATGTTTAATTGCTAGCAAACTACGTTTATTTTTAGTGTGAAAAATCGCTGTTTACGACATCGCGCAGCACGCCATACATTGTGCCTTTGGGAGCATACAACAGTATAGGAGCGGGCTGTATTTAAAGTTAATTCATAACATTTAAAACTCATTTTTATGGACAAAAGTAGGAACTTAGACAGTACAAAAAAACAAAAAACAGATTACAATGTCAGTATAAATCTCGGCTTCGTTTAGCGTATTTTTTACACCCGTCATAAATTTATTTTTTTGAGGAGTGAAATAAAATGAATATATTATATTAATATTGTGTTACAAAATACTAATAAAGCCTATATTACAGTCGTATTACACCTGTTTCTTAAAAGGGCAGGCAGAGATCCGCTGCTTAGAATAGCCATTTTGGTATTTTTTAGTTTGTTAATCCAGAATTATTTAGATCTGTTTCTAGTACTCCCGGATTTTTCCCTATGTTGGTAAAAGACGTGTCTTTGCCAAGTACTCATTTGAACAAACGCCACATTACAGTATTCACACATATACCTCCTTTTACCGTTAGGGGCAGAAGTAAGGACACATAGAGGTCTATGGCCCCTTAAATGGCGACTTAGAGCAGCGTTCGTGAAATACGACTTATCACATTGATTGCAATGAAATTCTTTGGTCTTTGTCTTTGTTGTATGAGTGAATGAATGCCATTTGAGTTCCTGTCGCGTATAAAACCCTTTCCGACACGTTTCACATTGTAACTGACGCATTAACAGATGGTGTCTTTTCTTATGTGTTGCAAGACCTTTCTGCGTAGCGAACGGCCTCTTGCAAGTTTCACAGGTAAACTGTGGACGAGCAACCCCATGTTTTTTAGCTTCGTGTCTCCTTACTATCTCTTCTGACGTGAACTTCTCGTCACAGAAGCCACACCTTCTCTTCTTATTTGATAGTTTGTGAGTTACGAATTCGTGCTCACGTATTCTTATGGGATTGTCGAAGACTTTCGGACATATTGAACATTTGTATTTTCCTTTCTTATGTCTGTAGCTATGTGTTTGCATTGATTGTTTATTTATAAACACACGGTCGCATTGCGTACAATTGTAGTTACTGTAGTGTTCACACATATGTTCTGAGAGTAGTTTGAAATGTTTGAACTCTGCTGCACAAATTACGCATTGTAACTCTTCTGTGTCGAATTTAAAAGGTATGAAATGGTTGTCTATGTCCGTAAAAATTGCTTTGTTATGCTTTTGTTGGACATGGCCCATTAGTCTTTCAAGACTGTCGATTTCGTCTTCACAGATCCTACATTTAAGTCCAGTAACATCTAGTTTAATAATTAGATCCGAAACGTATTTTACTTTTATAGCATCATCATACACGTCTTCTCCATGTTCAAAATTGTGCTTTTTTAGTAATTCAGGGCTAAAATGTCCATCACAAAACCAGCAGGAGTATCCAGCGGCTGTATATCCTTTAAGTAATGTTGCGTTGGAGTATTTAAGGATGATTTTGAGATTATGCTTGTGTTTATACATTTGGAACTTGTTTGGTACTTCTTCCTGGCGTTCTGTGTCCGAGTCTGTTTCTTTTGCCCCTTCGTGTGATAGTGGGTACTGGTTTGGTACTTCCTGGCTTTCTGTATCTTTGTCCGTTTGACTTGTTTCTTCGTGTGATAGTGTGGGTACCTCAAATTGGCTTGTTGTCACAGTTTCGCGGGTAGTTGTGTTGTTTATAGAGTCTTGGATGTCTGTCCGGACATCTACAAACAATACAGTTAGTACTTTATATTTATTTAAATTTGGGTTGGCGTTTTCTACCGAATTGATTTGTTGATACTAAAGTTTGTATATTGTTTCCGTAATTTAGTTTTTGTGTATTTAACTTAAATAAAGTATATATGTATATTCATGTTCGGAATCAGATAGTATAGCAACGTACTGAAGCCGTCTTTAACCAAAACATAAGGGAATCATGTGATCATACTATGCTGTTTGGTTTATCGATCCAACACAAGCTTTCGACACTACTATCCACCTGTTATTACCGAGGAAATAATGATTAATGCTATTTATATTACCGCTCAGTACGTTACTAAAGCGCATATCCATATAACTAACACACGAAATACGTTTTTAGAAATATTACTGAGCATTCGTTACGCCGCAGTTTGGGGTGCCCCAGGGCAATATGATAGGCCCTTACCGACCACGCGTCTTAGTCTCCAGTCACGACCGATGGTTAGACTAATGATTACTCTTATAACATGCAAGTGTTCACGTAACAAGCCCCGCAGAGGTCAGACAACGTAGGTTTATCGGTCATCTGCACTTTGCGGAATGTCCGAGGGAACACGAAATCGGACCTGATAATGAGGGCTGTGTAAATTGCAACATGGCAGTTTCCAGGTAATGTTATTTTACAAATTATTGGGCGCGTGTAATAACTTTGGTCGCGCAGTTTCAATGAAGGAGCTTAGACCATATTCAGCGTAAGTAGAAAGTTGTTTAATATCACAGTATTCAGTATTATAAGACATCACTAGCCCAGGCTTTTCCAATATTGTGGACGAATTTTATAATAAAAAGAAAAACTGAGAATGTCGCTCAATTCTAACCTGCGTACATGTTATTCTGTGACCAAAATGGCGACCTTAATGACACATTATGCTAAAGTAAAACGATACTAAGGTGGAAGCGCTAAGGTAGCAAACGACATTCTAATTTTCTCAGGTTTTTTTGCAGTTTGCAGGTGAGTTTCAGGTTGTATGTTGGGCAAAATATGGTTCGCGACTGTAACACGTATGTATTTACAGAATTATAATCATTAATATCATCAATACAACTCTAAGTTAATTGAATTACTGTTTCATAAAAAATGTATATATTTCATATTTTGTTGTTGGGTTAGTTTTGCGCGTCCACCTCAATAAATAAACAACATATAACAACAACGCACGAAGGGTTCCGTACCATTATCTATAAAAACGGCAAAAATATCATGTCTGATGTATGGGAGTCGTCCTTAAATATTTGCTTTATTTTAATTTATTTATTTCTAAATATTCTGTGAATATTTCAAGCGTCTACCTGTTGCCGTTATCAATATCGAGCAAAAACGAGCATAACAATCAGGTTTGTTGTAGGGGAGTCCCCTTAAATATTTATTTTATTCTGTTGTTTAGTATTTGTTGCTACAGCGGCAACAGAAATACGTCATCTGTGAAAATTTCAACTGTGTAACTATCACGGTTCATGAGATACAGCCTGGTGACAGGCGGACAGCGGAGTCTTAGTAACAGGGCCCCGTTTTACCCTTTGGGTATGGAACCCTATAAAAGGATCAGAATAAATTAATATTTAATTAAATGTTGTTTCTTTTAAATAGCTGTGATGAAATATTATGTTTTATGACATTAAGACCATCAGTTTTTTTTTATATACGAGTATAGAAATTTGCGATCAATATAGAAGACGGTTTGTTTAGTCTGCATAGATAGCCAAATGATATTATACATATGTCTTTTTTTGAGTCTGGGAAATCATCAAATAACTTCTCCCGCTGTGGGTGGAGCAGGAGGGCGTGTCAGACTTTTACTGACTAAAACACACCCGTGTTTCCTCAGTTGCCTGTGTGCCGGGGGCCACGGTATCTCTTTCGAACCACCCGCACCCCTGACAGGATGATATTCCACATTGAATGCACATAAACAAAAAGTGTTGTTATTGCGTAACACACTAACAGTAGCAATGGGTTTCATTTTGACAGATCAACAACATACATTGCGTTATTGACGCTGATGAGCAGACAAATTTTTCGAACACATCATCATCACATCATTACAGCCGAAAGACGTCCACTGCTGGACATAGACCGCCCGGAAAAGAGGTTTTCCATAATCGCCACGCTTGGCAAGCGGGTCTGCGATTACAGTATGTTAGTAAGAAGCATAAAGAATAAAGAATGCTGCTGCCCATTCTCTAGTAAGTCCCTTAGTCACGTTATACGACAACTACGGGAAGAAATGGGATGGTGCTATTGGAATATTTGAAGCTATTATCCTTCAAAATGATTCAGGTTGTGAATGAAAATGGGTATCGCAATAAGGGTCCAGATTTAAATCACACTCACCATTAGGATCCAGTTTGACCTTGGCACAAATAGTCTTCTTCGGTATATTATACTTCGTAGCCGCTTCAGCAGCAGTCAGAACATTGTTCCTGACTTCTTCCAAACATTTGCGCAGATCAACCTCGGAGTATTGTTTGTAAGTTCTATGCCGTTCTGATTTGGGCAGCTTTTTGGGCCATTTCCGTTTTGGCGTTTCATCTTCGTCATTGTCTTGTTGGCGAAGTTGCTTCTGCCTTTTTGGTGGTCGTAAGTTATCTGTTGGTTGTGAGGAGTCTGAAAGTTCAAGATAGTGTATTTAAAAAATGTATTTAAAACGCAATGATTATAATTACCTATTGGAACATTGCACCTAGCTTCGGGCGTATCATAAGTGCCCATGTAGGTGTTATGTGAAATAAAATACTTTGATTTTGGTTAAAAATACAGTCAGTCTGTAAACCGTTGAGCAAAAACATAAACCCCAGCCTTGATGTATTGAAGTCGGGTAAAAAGACAAGCGTAAACTCGACAAGACCTTATATTTATACTAGCTTCAGCCAACGGCTTCGTCCAGCGTGCTATGTTCATAAAGAAAAAGTATGACCAAATTTCATCAAAACCGGATCAGCCGTTTCGCCATGAGAGCGTAATAAAAAATAAACTCGTATTCGCATTTATAATAATACTAGCGGACTCTTGCCCACTTCGTTGGGCGGTAAACATTTTTATATCAATAGATTACGACACTTTCGCGGTCCCATACCTATGTCGTATTATCTTTTTAACCATTCGTCCAAATTAGATGCAGTAAAAGGGAAAGTCTTTTGTTTTAAACACTTGAGACGATAAATTTACTTATTTTGATAAGAATTCATAATTGTTGATAATATGATCAATAAACGTGACCTAAAGATTTAAATGATTTTTTAAATATAAAGAAACTACATTTTGTGACTTAAATATAAAAGTTAGACATATGCTGTCGGGGACTTTTTTGTAGGCATTATCAATTGCTCTACGATTTATCTCAAGAACTCATTCATATATCTGTCATAGTTAAGGCAGCGTTCGTAAGAAACGTTTTCGTTCGACCGTTTTTTCCCCGACTTACTTTGCAAATCGGACCACCACGAAAAAGTATTTTAATTTTTCGGGTTAATATAAAGCATAAGACACTCACAAATAACGTGGCTTTCTATTGATAAAAGAATTTTCAAAATCGGTTCAGTAGATCCAGAAAATATCCCGTACAACCTCACAAACTTTACCTCTTTATAATAATAGTATAAATTAGTTCGGATGCCACATGTAGTTTGATTTATAATTATAATACAAAAGGATTAAGGCTTAGTACTAGGGTTTGCCAAAAGCTTCAACCGCGTGGAGGTCGGATATCATCTCACGGGAACGAACTACCGGGATATAAAGACAAGTATCCTATGTGTTAATCTATCTGTGTGCCAAATTGTATCCAAACCCGTTCAGCCGTTTTTGCGTAACAAACATCCAAACTTTCACAATTATAATATTATAGTTGGAAGTACAATTGCATGGAATTATGCTTCATGAAACCACTGATTGATAAAAATCATTGAGCAAGTAATTACTATTACTCAGATTATAAAACAAAGGCAGATAGACTAGAGATGAGAATATTGGTTGAAATTGTTTATTGGTTAATGGTTAAATAAAAATATCGATATTTTTATTGGTCGAAAATATTAGTTAATATTTTTATTCAAGTATCTGCAACATGTTGAAAAGTTGAATATTCTATTAACTAATGCATGTTGAAATTGTTAAGTTAAACTTCCCTTCATACTTTAACAGGCTTAGGACTGACTAGCATTTATCTCGATTAGATAATCGAATATTATTTCGTCTCGGCATTTTGTAAAACAAAAAAAAAACAACAACAACGCAAGGACGCGACTTTGTTATTTGAGTAAAATATCAAAACTAACTAATAAAATAAACTTATATCAAAAATCAACCATTAACTGACCGAAATATTGGTTAAAAATATCAACAACTTTCTTTAGAATAAAATATCCCCAACAGTAAATGTGTTTTAACGTAACAAAGATAGAACATACAATTGAATACACGTAACGGAATAAATATTTCTACGACACTGACGACACTGCGTTGCCGCTCCGAAGGTCAACCCGAGCGAGCGAGAGACAGCGCGTTGTTCGAGCGAGACAGAGAAATATTCGTCCTTGCCAATTTTGCGCCGAAGAAGTTGATTAACATTAACGAATAAAAATATCACATCAATATGATATTTTTATTCGTTAATGTTAATTTTATTTATTGAATATCATGGTTAATTTTAAATATTAGTTAAATTTAATGGTTGATGGTTATATTCATCATCTCTAAGATAGACTGCGCGGAACACCAAAGTGAGGCCAAAAAACCAAATACTAAAGCGTCGCATTTAATGTAACATACAATGCGACGCTTTAGTATTTGGTTTTTTGGCTTCACTCTTGGTGTTCCGCGCGGTCTATCTGCCTTTGTTTTTACACGCTTTATATTAGCTTCACTTGTAGGTTTGTTCGTTTGTTTGTTTGTATGTAACCGACTCCTTTGAGCGCGATTTTGACCCACTTTAAATGGTCAGATTTCATTGAAACTTTGTAAACTTGTCGAGGACCGATGACAATTCAATCATTTAAAAAAAAAATTGAGAAAAATGAAAAAAGGAAAAAAAAGCACTTTTTTGTAGTTAGCAGAACTAAAAATTAGAAAATAAATAATAGTTTAAAAAACTAAAAAACACGCTTTAAAAACCAAACTAAAAAAGGAGAAAATAATTTAATTCAATTAAAAAGCGTGGGGTGCTTGACATTAATTGATTATAAAAATACCTCAAAAAGCACCCCACGCTTTTTAATTGAATTAAATTATTTTCTCCTTTCTTAGTTTGGTTTTTAAAGCGTGTTTTTTAGTTTTTTAAACTATTATTTATATAATCTGAGTACTATTACATACAAATGTATATTTTAATTAAACTTCTGGTTCGAAAGGGTATTAAAAAATAAAAATTGCTAATTGAGCTGCAAATGGATTTTTTATGACTGGCAGTCAGTGTAACGAAAGGCACACAAGACATTTCACTTTTGTTTTAACCAGGGATGGTGACCCACCTGCAATGGTCATTGTTTTGGTATGTCTATAATTGGCTGTGTGTAAGGAAGGGGTTCCTTACAACCCACATAATATGTATTAATAGAAACTCACCAGTATCAACAGCATCGAGAGCTTCAACAGCATCTTCTTCTTCCAAATACTCAACGTCTTCATACTCAGTTTCATCTTTGACATTTAAACTGGTGTCAGTGGTCTCCATAATGTATTCAGTGTCAGAGTACATAGTGTCCGCAGTGTCTTCGCTGTCCGGTCTAGGTTTGTACTCTATGAGGGACTCCTCATCTAGTCTTTCTTCTTTGATGCTAAATTCATTTTCTGGTGGGAATAGAGTCATATTTATAATATACAGAGTAAGTTTTTTTTTCCGGGGAGTACTTTGGCAGCTATGCTAAATTTTAATAGGAATAGAATATAAATATTTATTGTCCAGGTAATAAATACATTAGGGGCCATCTGTAAATTACGTCACACGTTGAGGGGGAGGGAGGGGGTGAACGAAATGTGACTTTTTGTGACAAGGGCCAGGGGGTATCAAAAGCTTTGTGAAGTCACATGTTAAAATCACCTTAAGTGTGTAATTATTTCACTTTATGTTAATTTTATTAAAGATTATTTTTAATTTAAACATAAAAAAACATGGAAAAACTGCTGTTTTCATTTAATTATGTCCTGCTAAATACAAAATTCAAAAATATGTCACAATGGGAGAGGGGGTTTCACAAGTGTAACCACATGTGTGACAACGACAAAAAACCATAAAATTTGTGTGACGTAATTTATGGATGGCCACTTATGCAGAATCACAGGTTAGAACCAAAACGAGACATAAGTAGCTAAAAATATTACATAGCATAACCAGCCTATAATGTTCCCACTGCTGGGACACAGGCCTCCTCTCTGTGAGATAGCGGGCCATAATCCGCCTCCCGTCCCCCGGGCCTACTGCGGGTTGGTAGATGACACATGTCATGAAATAAATAAATGTCTTCTAGTTTTTGGTTCTAGGATAAGACAGTTTCCTCACGATGTTTTCCTTCACTGTTTTGCGAGCAGTGGTGATGAAATAATTTTTACAAAGTAAAGTGCCTATCTGGATTTGAAGCTACGGCCTACTAATCGAAAGTCGTGGTGGTTGCCATTGGGCCACCACTGCTCTCTGAAAATATTACATATTAGGTATGTATTATTAATTACCAGTGAGCCTCAAACTAGACAGTCTTTATCTTGGGTCTTGGGATACATCTTTTAAACGGCACCATTGTCTAATAATAATAAAAGATAAACAAAGATTACCGGCATCTAACTGCTCGAACATCTCCTCTTGTGATTCCAAGACCACCTTCTTAAAGTCAGTAGCATCTCGCAACCGACAGATACACTGCTCACAAATCTGATCCTGTTCCATTGATTCCTCTCCATGATCCCACTGTTAGGACAAAGTATAATATTTTGATGAACATGCATAATAAGTATTTTTACACAAAAATGTTATTTTTTTAATTGGTTCTATCTCGGTACTTTTTGTCAGTGTGAAATAGAGTACTAATTATAAGCTATCATTTGAAATATATTTCAATTCTGTTGGACCTACGCCCATTTTCACAGTCATCCTTTACATTAATGACGCCTTGACGAAAAGCTTGTGTACCTACCAATTCACCTCTGCATTCCTTTTTGGAGAATACATGCGTGAAGTCATGTTTGAAATCAAAGGCGAGTGCCAACCATCAACAAGTTTTGTTAATCCTTTATGTTTCAAGTCGTTTATAAATAAAGATAGGTAGTAACATGCCAAGTTTCAACATGCTTCAAGTAAGTACATACTCAAGTTAGTATGTACTTCAATGAAGGAGGAATTGTTTCCTATCCTTTATATTACATTTCACTTCTTAGAAATAAACTTAGCAAGATATTAAGTTGTAGCAAAAGATATTCATATTTCCTACTACCTATATGTGGCTAAGTTTTTACAGTGAACTGTGTCAATAGCAGTTTAAACCATACTTGCCGCGGCTGGTTCTTGGGTGGGTGATTTCTTTTATTTACATATCGAGACCACTCTGTGCCTCAGAAAGTACGTTAAGCAGTTGGTAATTTGTAGATCTTTGACATTTGTTATGGGTAGTTGGAAGCCCAAGTCTGATGGCCAGTGTCACCAAGAGGTATTGTGTTACCCAGTAACTGAGCTGTCCAGGTCAGATAGGTAAGTCAAAGTTAAAGCATTTATTTCAAATAGGCACTTAATAGGCACTTTTGAACGTCAACTTTTATTGATACTAGTCGCCCCTTCCAAAATGTAGTTTTGCATGGAGAAGAATGGGCAAGAAACTCCGCCGTTACTCTTTTAAAATGTTTTAAGTACAATATTTAACATAGTTAACATAGTACATTCATAATATGATTATGTGTGAAAACGATGCACCCAGACAAAAATTACCATACCAAAATAGATAAAAAGAATGAAATTGAAGCAATAAAGATAAATTAATTTTATGTAAGATACATGGTGCTCACATATTGCTACATTTAAAATAAGAGCTACATTTCAAATATTTGGATTCAGTTGCAATAAGTAAGACTGGAAGCTGACCTCAAAATAGTTGGGGAAAAGGCGAGGCAGATTGACTTTGAGTGGGGTGTTGATAGCTGCACCACAGTATTTTAATTTTGCAGCCATCTATCTAAATAATTCCTAATATTTTTTTTATTTTAATTTTGACATGCTACACAATAAAGTAGTGTTCATTCACAACACTTCCAGAACAAAGGAGAGTTTAGTAAAGGATTGATATTGAATGCCAACAGTTGCCTGGTTTGGCTATATTGTGACAAAATGCATTTAATGTGTGTGAAAAATTCTATTAAGTACGCTTGGCTACACATCCAGTTTATGCTAAACTCGCACTGTACGGAAATCTTTTACAATGCGAGATCAGCTTATAGTGGAAATGTATAGCTTGATGTGTAGCCGTGTGTACAATGAATGTATTTGTATTCTAGTAAATCAGTTACTTCCTTACAAAAAAAATATTATGTAGCTTTATTCTGAAAATTATTTCAACATAGACATAGATTGCGTTACAGCATAATCGTGACGTGCGTAGTATTCGCATCATGGCGTGGCAAGCTACGGATTCCGCAGTTTAGTTGGAATTGTAAAATTAATAAATAAATCTAATTTATTTAGATTTTAAAATCCCCGATAAAGGCGCCAAGATAATTTTTCGAAATATCAAGTTTGAAACAAAGTCATGAAGCATGAATATTGGGCAAATAGACTCATAATTAAACTCAAGAAAGAAAACTCACAGTCAGTGCAAAACATTGGACAAGCATCTCGCCGTAGATTTCTGCTTCTCCTTCAAATTGATGTTCTGCCCACATATTTTTTAAGTAGCCATAGGAGAGACAACACCTACATCTACCGAAAAACGTCTCTATCTCAAGTTTTTCACCAGACATGATTGTGTTTTACATAAAACTAACAATTAAAAGATTTTCTCAAACACACCACCATTTTGTAGCATAGACTAAAAAAAGGTCCCGGTCCGCGCCGCGCGCGGCAATTCGTTTCGATATCGGGTTTATTATCTATGGCACGTGGGTGGTGTAGTGTAGTGACCAAGAAGCCCAAAGTAGTGATGTGAAATCTGTCGACGAAAATTAGAAGTCGCATGCTGCTCTAAGGCGACTGCCTCATGTAAAATACTGATATTCAGCTACATCCGATAAGGTGATAGCGGACCCCAGCATAGTTGGGAAGAGGCTAACCAAACTGACTGACTTCTACAGTTGACTTTTTGCCACGGAGCTGAAATACATGTGAAAAACGGAGACCACTAAAGGATTGGTCTACTACCAGTATTCTCTTTCAAGACCGACTTTTCGGTGCTTATAAGCATTCCAGTTTGTATTCCACTTAATACCGTTAAACGGGGTGAATGGGGGCGCAGGGGTGAATCGGGACGAAAGTTTTACCGGGATTTTAAAATTGAATTAATATAGTTTGGTGCCGAAAAGGAAACCAATGTGTTTGCTCGATTATAATTAGAATAGAATAATTAACGATTATGTGACCTTGTTGGCAACAAACTATATCGTATCAACGTGAAAATCAATAAAGTTTCGTCCCTATTTACCCTTGCATCCCTATTCTATCCGTTTGCAGGTACATACTAATTCCATGCTAAACGCAAATAATGCACGCAACGCAAACAGTTTTATATTTACCCTGTGGTTTGTCCGTACTCTGCTGTGTTATTGACAGGGCGACTTGGCGTGAAGGGATTTTTATGCAAAGCTTTCTTTCGCAAAAAAAAACACATAGAAAGTCGAAATTATGATAAATACTGAATGTAAAGTATGAAGAAGTTGTGTTAGTTATAATTTTGGAGGACAATAAGACATAAATATGGCTACAGTTAAGAATAATGGGCCGATTATAGACCCAGCATTATGTCGATGTTGTAGGGCAATAAAAAAATGTCGAGTGCTCACAGCGGAGTATACTTGGATGGAGAATAAGGAAATTTACGCTGATATGGTTATGGACTGCTTCGGAATACTGGTCAGTAAATAATACTATAAGCACTAGGGGAAGTAAACATTTATTGGAAAGAATACCTAACTAGTTTTTAATTTTTTTATTGATATCCCATTTGTTTTCGTGTTTAAATCTGATATAATTGTTGCTAACCGTTTGTCTACAAGAATAATTTGTTTCTTCATCAAATATATTTTTAGGTAGTTGTCTATCTGCAATTTATGTACAATCATTTATTGGGTAAAGTTTCAAGACTGAACTCTGTGCCACAGTGTATAGTTTAAAGCAAAGAAGTTCACAGACTGGAAATATTTCTTTTCCATTCAGTCTAAGAGACACCATTCAGATTTACATTTAACAACTTAAAAAAAAGTGTTTTTTTTTTTTAACTCGGAGTAAGTTGTATTTCAAAACATAATTAATATCAGTTGTGAGTCTCCGTGTAGGGTACACAGAGACTTACAAGCCCTCCAAAGTCTCCCTGTTTTTTGCCTGTCTTCACCAAGTAATTTTCCCACCTTTTCCAAGTAAATTCAAATAGGTATGTGAAAGGCACTTTTGAACGTCAACATTTATATTAAAATAGAATTGAATCTAGTCGCCCCTTCCAAATTGTAATTTTGTGTGGAGAAGAATGGGCAAGAAACTCCACTGTTAGACTTTTAACCAGTTAAGTCCGGTGTGGAACCTATCCGTTCCATTACAATAGAAAATTAATTGTGTCTCATTAGCCGGTATTTAAAGGTTAAAATGTTTTAAGTAAGTACAAAATATAACATACATTCATTATTTAACTATGTGTGAAAACGATGCACCCAGAATAAAATTACCATACCAAAATACGTGAAAAGAATGAAATTGAAGCAATTACAGATAAATTAATTTTATGATAGATACATGGTGCTCACATATTTACAAACATTGTAAAAGTAATATGATTTTCCTAGAATATTAACAAGTAATAGGTAAGTTAGTGTGTGAGTAGGTCATAAATATAATTAATTATACTAACAATTCAATTAGCTACCAGTTTGATTTTGTCTAGACTCTAGATTGTCCTATGGGGCAGGGTTATCCTAGGGTCACTTTTTTATTTCATTTCACTTCTCCCCTGTTAGTGTGGCCATAGTACTAAAAATATTTTATATACCTGTGTATAAAATATTTTCCACTAATTAATGGATAACCTTGAAATGTTTCATGGTAGAACTAATGGCCATTCAGAAAAAATCATTTTTTATTTGTATTTTATCTGTAAATTAAAAAAAAAATCAACTGACTTCCGAATAAACACTACAAATTGAAAAATAACTTTAATTTCGGAAGGCGGTGACAAACAATTAGAATACCTACATACCTATCCAAAGACACCGATTTCGGAAATTAAAGTTATTTTTCACTTTGTAGTGTTTTTGCCTAAAAAGTGAACTTTAATTAAAAAAATAGAAACAAAAAACTTGTTTTAATAGGATGACTATTAAACTTAATACTATAAGCAATCTCATGCAGTCAGAGGCATCTTCTTAAATTTGTTTCCATCATTTTAAATTAAAGTTCACTTTTTTTGTTAATTGTTTTAAGGTTTCCTTAGTGGTTGACTGTGGTTGAAATTCGACCATATTTTTTTTTTTAGCTTTCTGCACTCGTCCGTAGTATAAACTTGAACTGTGCTAACTGTGCTAAATTTCATACTCCTCAATCTGCGGAATTTTCGTAGAAAGGGATACAGTTTGTGCTTCACATATTAGTATCAAGTTATAACTCAGTGTGTGAGTTAAATTAATTTGAATAAATCTTTATTCCAGCTATCACATGTCGATGACAATGAAAGAGACTGCGGAGTCTGTGCGACATGTGTCGTACGTCTACGGGACGCATGTGCATTCAGGCATCAAGTGCTTCAGTGTGAAGAGCTGTTCCTTAGCGCTAAGCTTGAGGACAAGGATGCGTTAGCAGGTACAATTTTAGATAGCAATGTAGATTCACAAGCATAAATACATACAGGAAAAGTCTTATTCAGTGCGCAAACTGTAACCATGAATTCAGCATATCATTGTAGAACCCCCAGTGCAAAAAAATGTATAGAACAGCTGATTTTTTTTTTGTATAAACAAAAAAAATATCAGCTGTTCTATACATTTTAACCGCGTAGGTATTGCACTTTTCTAGGAAACAGCTGTTTCTTTTTTATAACCGACGTAAAATTATTGCCCTGGGGGTTCTAGCTAGAATGATATGTTTAATTCATGGTTACAGTTTGCGCACTGAATAAAAACTTTTCCTGTATACAGGCTGGCAGCCCCGGATCTACGATGTTTTCGAACCGTGGCAGAAACTTGATATTGGCGCCCCTCTCCAGCTTTTGAGATAAATTAATTAGGTGTGGGCCTGTGTGGCGCCTTATTCTTACAAGTAGACGGTGAACCAACCAGGCTTCCGTATGCTAGGCGCTTTGTGGAGCAAGTTTTTTTTATTTTTAATCATACTACTTATATTCTGATTTTGGCGTCTCCTGAAACTGCCGCCCGGGGGTCGTGTGCACCTGTCTGCCCCCCTCCCCTCCCGCTCCTCCTAGATCCGGGGCTGCAGGCTGGCTTCATGCGCAAACTGTAACCATGAATTCAGCATATCATTCTAAACTAGCGCATTGTCCTTAATAAATAAAAAAAATGCTGATTCATACATTTGACTTTGTAGGTATTGCACTTTTCTATGAAACAGCTAATTACGAAAACTTGCTATACTAGGGGGTTATGCGCTGAATTCATAGTTACAGTTTACGCGTCAATGTCCCTGCCACTCTTGTATCCTTTGGACTGCGTAGCAATAATTTCTGATTTAATGATTCATCCATAAATATCCGTCGTCAAGATGTGTGCTAAACTATGTGATTATTTGTGGAAGGCATATACAAGTGGCAGCATAACTATGTGATATCGAAGGAACACCAAAACTATCTAACGAGACATTCGACGCCAAATATAGGGTGCTTTTATAAAGATCTCTGCATTTAAATTGTTACCACCATTACGTCAACGTCGGCTGTCGCTGAAACCTAGCGCTGAGCTGTGTCTCGTATAGGGACGTAGCAATAAGCTGAGTGATGGCCGTTTTGCGTGGCGCATATTTTCCCACAACTTGTTATTTTTACCCGACTGCGCCAAAAGGAGGGTTATGTTTTTCGAATGTATGTATGTATATTTCCTTGGCACGCTCTGTAGCCTAAACGGCTTAATCGATTTCAGTTTGAGAGGTGCCGTTAGATTCGTCTTAATTGTAAGAGTGACAATTTTGATATTCCCAGATATCAAAATTGAAAAAAAAACCTGACTCTTGGCGGCAATATCGTGGCAATAATCGGGCGGCGTTATTAAATTTAAGAAGATGCCTCCGACTGCAAGAGATTGCTTATAGTATTCAATCTAATTTTCTTGTTTCCATCTTTTTAAATTAAAGTTCACTTTTTAGGCAGTCGGGTTTTTTTGTTTCTGTTTTTTTTCTGCGGCTCATAGTTACCGTGTTTTTGTTTTCTACGTAAATCCTGCTACCTACAATATTACAGAACTTACGGAACCCAAGATACACAAGCCACAAATGGACGTAGAGTTAAAGATTGAGCCTAAAGACGACTGCAGTGAGGCCTCCGGCGGCGGCGGCGCCGACCACGACGACGATATGTCCCTGGATTACCCCATTACGGAAGCTATCGAAGGTAATGTAACATCAAACCTGTATTCTTCAGAAGGTTAAGCAGGGTTTGTAAATTACACCCACATTTTGCTAGTTATGGGTGTGAGGGGCTCATGGATAACAGCCGCACGGGTCTATCGATCAGGTTAAGCTACGCTTGCCGCGGTTGGTCCGTGGATGGGTGACCGTCTTTACATACCAAGACCCCTCCGTGCCTCGGAAAGCATGTTAAGCCGTTGGTCCCGACTGTCATTTTTGGATCTTTGACAGTCGTTACGGGTCGTCAGAAGCCCGAAAGTCTGACAACCAGTCTTACCAAGGAGTATCTAATGAGTATATAATATTCCCAAGATTTTGTAATACCTAACATAATTAAAAAGAGTGTCCATGGAGTTTCTTACCCGTTCTTCTCCATAGAGATCTACGTTTTGGAATGGGCAACTAGCTTCAACTTTCCAACTGATCGACTTTTTGACAATTCAAAAGTGCCTGTAAATGGTTTAATTGAAATAAATGCTTTGAGTTTGAGTTTGTCGTGTTACCCAGTAAGTGGGTTGTGGAGGTCAGAAAGGCTGTCGCTCCATGTAAAATACAGGTTGTGTAGGAAATACGGAGAGAGTTGAGGATCTCAATGAATACTTACCGGCAAACTCCTGCCCAACGGCTCCCGCTCCTGGTCTCGGCGTCATGTCCAGTCGTCCTAAATCCAGCTAAATTTCACTGCGAATTATTTCCACAGGTGTTGGTTAATGTTATGGTTCGTGTCTTGAACGGGGTGTAGCACAAAATCACAGAAGGACCATTTCGTATTAGAAAAAAAGGTTTTAGCATGCGGAGTACATTGTTTAGTTCGTTTAGTTGAAGTGAAAAAACACACGCGGACGTGCGGCGCCACTGTCGCTCGTCGTAGACCAATGGGATTGCGTAGCGAAAGGGCGAGAAGCAAGCTGGCAACTTAATCAAATCAAACCCTTTCCATCACACACAAAGGCTTGAGTACTAGTTGTGGGGGTTGAAAAACTATCCAAAATTCCAAAGATTAAATGCGGTAGGTAATACCTATCTTAAAGAAAACGGTACATATACAGATGCATCCGGTTAGACTGGAAGCTGACCCTAACATAGTTGGGAAAATGCTAGGCAGAGTATGATTTTGCTAGGTATGTTTAAAGGCCACGTCACACCAGATGGTCAATACTAGTATTTTAAGAATGATCGCAATCCAATTTCAGTGTCAATCTGTCAAAAATACCTCAAAGTTACCCATATTTTTACCCGACTACGGTGAAGCAAAAAGGAAGGTTATGATTTTGACCGGTATGTATGTATACAGGGTGTCCCGAAACCCAACGTCAAGCGGGTACGGGGCAATAAGCTTGGTTGTACCAGTTCTAGCAAAAATAAAAAATAAAATCCATGTTACTTGGTTAAGTGATAATAGGTATTCTTTTGAAAATGTTGAAAATCAACACCCTAATCACACCCCAACTACCCTATTTAGGTACTGTGATCACAAATTTCTAAATTGTTCAGTGTTTTTTTTATGTAATCCTAAATAACTATGCTATTGATTGCAGTCACAAAACCAATAATTAATATTGTGAGTCTAGTACAAAAAAAATAAAGTTTAATTAAGTCATGGTTAAAAACGTTTGATCACGAAACTTTGACGCCTTATCTTAAAAAAAAAATGTACTATATTTTTTATTTTTGCTAAAACTGGTACAACCTAGCTTATTGCCCCGTACCCGCTTGAAGTTGTGTTTCGGGACACCCTGTATATTTATGTATGTTCATCTGTTCTCATAACTTCTAAACCACTTATCATAAATTGACAAATGAGGTATTCTTGGAGCGTCTTGATCGATCACTGGTTATAGGCAAAGAAGACCCTAAAAATGTTTTGCCTGCAATAGAATTTCAACTTCATCATCTACGTCTTAGAGTTTAGGTGTCCAGAACCCAATTTTTCATCAAAAATTTCTCATCTGTCAGACCAGCAACAAATAGAAGAAGCAGAAGAAATAAAGCCTCCTAAAGAAGAAGAGTCTCTAGAAAAACGAGAGTTAGCTTTAGATGAAGAAGAAGAAGACTTGAAGCTAGATGATGATGATGATGATGAGAGCGACTGGTCGGCTTCTTCATCAGACTCTGATAAGCCCATCAAGAAGAAGGCTAAGAAGAAAGGCAAGGATAATGGAGCGGGGAAGAAAAAGAAGGTCGCTAAGAAGCAGAAAGCTGGTAAGTTTCAATACAAAGATTTCAGTTTTTTAAATCTGTTTTTGAACACCATGAAATAGTAGCCGTCATGTTATTACGTCATACCGCTGTTTTAACTAATCAACTGAACAACTTTGTACTTTTATTATTTTCGTAACCAAAGTAAGTTTTATTGATATAATATCTTATATTCAGGAACAGCAAACCAACGATAAGTAGAATAATAACTAATTTTTTATATTATAAACAATTATCTTATAAAATATCAGCGCCTTTGTTTATACAGCAAACTGACGTCATACCCACAGCAATATGGCGTCCACTGCGTACAGCGTTTTCGTCAAATTACGCGCGAAATATGAAAATGTAAAATTTAAATGCATTTTTATGGCACTAATCGATTAAATAACAATGTTGTATTTTTTGTGGTTTATTAGCGTTCTAGAATCTAATTAAGACACTTTTCAAAAATGGGTGTATAACCCTATTACGAACTTTTCATTCACATACCTCTTCTAATTCTGACAGGTAGTTAGCCTTACTTTATTGCAACTCTACCGCTTTGGAGAATAAAGAGTCGAAGTGTTCTTTCATAGCTTGATTATGTATCCCTCATTCCAGGAACATCAGCAAAAAAATCACCGAAAACTGCAAAGAAACCGCCGGTTGAGAAGAAAAATAACTATGACAGAGATTTAGACTGTATGTCCGAGGAGAATCTACTTACTATCATACAGTATTCATACGTTTGCCCCTTTAAGAACAGAAGAAATAACTACTACTGTTTTTACTGCAAGGATTACTACCCAAAACCGGAAGATTTGAGAGAACATACCGTGTCACATGACACAAAACCATTTCAATTACTAATGGGATACAAGAAAATGATCAAAATTGACATCACAAGAATAGACTGCCGACTATGTACGACGAAAATCGAAGATTTAACCGTCTTCAAGCAACATATAGATCAAGTGCACGGAAAAAAGATATATTTTGAAGCACCAGATAAGATGTTACAATACAAACTTACTTGGAATGATTTGGTGTGTGTCATGTGCAATGATGTCTTTGAGGATTTTAACACACTCAACACACATATGGTAGAACATTTCAGTAACTATACTTGTGATATCTGTGGCGTCTGTTTCCTAGAAAAACCTCGATTAGATGCTCATTTGAAAAGACATAAAGACGATGAAAGACATACATGTGAAGTCTGCGGGAAAGTGTTCAAATCAAACCATTATAAGGATATGCATGTTGATATAGTCCATAAGAAAAAGGCTATAATTCGATGTCCAAGATGTGACGAATGTTTCATGTCCTATGCTCTTAAAAACAAGCATCTAACAGAGGCTCACGGACAAAAACGGACATACCCCTGTAATTTATGCGATAAAGTTTACAATAGGCAGAAAACTTTAACGGAACATCAACGGAGAAATCACCAAAAAGTATTAAAGCATCAGTGTGAATATTGTGACCAAAGATTCTACCTCCCTTCTCGATTAAAAGAGCATATGGCAACACACACAGGCGAGAGGAACTTCCGGTGTGAGTATTGCGAAAAGAGTTATCCTAGGTTGAAGTCTTTGCAGTACCATATACGGACACATACGAATGACAGGAGATATCGGTGCCACATATGTGGGCAGGCCTTTATTCAGAATGCTAGTATGAAGTCCCATATAAAAAGTCATCATCCTGAATGTGATATTGAGGGATGTTACTTTTAATTTAGACTTTTCTTGGTTATTAATTTGGTGGTGTAAAAAGCGTAATTTTTTGCACAAATAACATTTTTTTTTGCGTACAGTCCCCAAAAGAGATAAGTATCTAGGGTCGTCAGATATAGGTGAAGTTTAGTTAGAAACCGAAGAATATTACGGAATAAAATTTAATTTAATTCATAGAAAACAAACAGTTTATTTATCAAATTAAATTTCATTCGAAACCATTAATCTAAAAGATTTGGGGACATCGAAGCACAATCAGTTATATAAAAAAAAAATGCTACATTTATCTACGCGGTCAAAATATGTGGGGAATTTTCACCCCGTAGGTATTGCACTATTGTAGTAAACAGCAGATTTTCTTTAAATAACTGACGCAATATTTCAACGCATGAGGGGTCCAGAATCATGTACTAAATTCATGGTACCCGGTTGTGCGTCGATGTTCCTGCCATCCTGTATAACTTAATTTTCTCCTAAAAACTTTGCGCCACCAAGTTATATAACCAATTTTCTGAGATTAGTAGATAAAGAAAATAGTCTGAAGTATTTTTTAATGGAGTATTGTACATGAATAATTTTAATATTCGTCGCCAAAAAAAATACGTATCCAGATTCGTCGAATATAGTTGAAGTTTAGTAAACTTCAACTATATCCGATGACCCTGGTCACTTATCTGTTTTGGCGACTGTACATTCATAATTTGAATATTAGAACAATACATCACGATCCCACAGACGTAATAAAAATCCTACCGCGATTTTATTATGGCCGTGGAAACGTGGACTTTTACACGCTGGTTTATGTACCGTCAATAAAAGGTAAGTATTCAGGCAAAAATACATTTATTTGTCTAAATAGTTAATATTTTGCTGTATACTTATCTGTTTTTGTTTTATTGTATGCGATGAAAAAGGTCGCTTTTAAGGAGTATGTAACAAATAGAGTGCACACACGAAACTGCAAGAAACTTCAGTCACCGACGTTTTTAAATTACGAAATATTCTACCTCAAGTAAAAATTATTTGTTTAAAATTATTTTTAAGTGATTTCAAATTATTTAGGCTTATGCAGTCAATGTGTATGTGTGATTTTTTTTACAGAATACGTACATACGTATGTATTTACAGAATTAGAATAATTAAAATCATCAATACAAACTTCTAAGGTCATATAATTCCATTGAACGACTATTTAATAAAATATTTATAAATGTGATTGTGTTTAGTATCACGAATCATAGTTTATTTAATCAACATACAACCTGACACTGGCCTAGCAATTGGAACGAACGTAAAAAAATAAAAATTCGCGGGTTACATTAGCGCATCCCCTCACGTATTATGGAAGAAATCCATATCTATACAGTTTGAAAACAAAATCCCGTGAACACGATGACCACATCTGTTAACCGCCCCGTACCTATTGGGTGATGACATTTCTATAGCGGCCGAACTCTGCAAGCAAAAATAGTCCTTAAGGTGAATGCGCAGTGGTAGATCGCGAAATTCAAATTTTCTTACGTTTTTGCAATTTTCAGGTCAGTATCAGGTTGTATCCTGATCAAAATGTGATTTGCGAATATAACAGGTACGTGTTTACAGAATAAAGTCATTAGAATGTCTAATATATCTCTTATAAGTTAGATTTCTTCCACAAGCACTTTTCCATAAGAAATTTGTTCTTATGGAACAAATCTAACTTAGAAAGATGTATTATTGATTCTAATGATTATAAATCTGTAAATACTTACATGTTATAGTCGCAAATCATATTTTGATCAAGTAACAAGCTGACACACACCTGAAAATTGCAAAAAACGTAACAAAATTTGAATTTCGCGCTCTACCACTGCGCATTCACCTTAAGATGTATAGATAACCGCGAGAGACGCCCTGGGCGTCGGGAATCCCAGGCTGATTCCCGGCCACCGTAGGCGTGGGCTTGCGGACGGCAAGTAATGGGTAGCTCGTTGTCCGTTAAGGACCAAGCCCGGGTCGACGGCGCGTTGTGTACCACGCGCGCCTCAAAGAGATGTCAGTATCAACTGGTGGGGTCCGCAAGGGCCGATGCCTGCCAGGGTTGCGGGTTGTTCGAAAGGGATACCGCGGCCCCTGGCACACAGGCAACTGAGGGAACACGGGTGGGTTTTAGTCAATAAAATTCTGATACGCCCTCCTGCTCCACCCAGGGCGGGAGAAGTTATTTGATGATTGTCCACCCAAAAAAAGAAAAAGGTGTATAGATATGGATGTCCCTGTACCTTTGCAGATGCAGCAGCACTCCATTCGCTTACTACTCCGTGTATTGGCTCATTTACTCGTGCCTAGTCTTTAGTAGAGTGCGCGATTTAGTAACTCGAAGCGTGTAAGCAAACAATTATTTAGTACTTCGTTTTATTTTTTATTTTTATTAAAATAAAAGTTACTATGTCTCGCACTCTGCTATAAAGAAGTTAAAAAATACAAGCAATTACAGAACAGTGATATTTATGCAAATAAACGTAACTTATGAATAAATGTACCTATAACTTAGAATATTTATATGTTAACTAAATTAAGACGTGAATAAAAAAAAATGCTATCACAAATTAAAAATATAATATGTTATTGATCTCAAATTTTTAATTTTTGACACTGCCTTATTAGAATGGAATCTCGAATTCAGTATTTTTTAACAATGTTATTTTATTAGTTTATTGAAACATTAGAACTGAGGATGACGTTGAAAACATGCCTGGACTCTCGCAAAAGAACAGCATCATCAAAAAAGTTTGCGCTACGGTAATGTTCGTGTTTCCGAATCGTCATGAACGTCACGCCGCAGAGTCCCCACACAGAGGCAATGCTTCTAAGTTTTGTACTGCCGCGCTTTGTAGTAGTGCACCTAGCATTGCGCGTTTGTATGAAGTTGTCTCTCTGTCGAGTTGCCTACTCCGGCCTCAGATCGTCATTGGCCACTCAATTTTTTTTTAATAGTTTTTGGTATGTATAGAGTAGTTAACCTATAATTTTATAAACATGGTATTACAAAATAGGCAAGTACGTCCTTGGTTGTAACAGTTCTACATTAGATGTCATCATCGTGCGTTCGTATTACCGAAGATAGACGATGATTCCCGAAGCGCAAACTTTTTTTTGGAAAGCTGTATGCAAGTAGCTTGAATGTTATTGTGATATTCACCAATCAGAAGTTATATTTTTGGCTTTTGAGCCATCATTGTGCCAGTGCGAGAGAGAGAGAGATGGAGCTATACAGGACGAATAGCATCCCTTTTTCGCAACGGCCATTGTACAGTCAATAAAAGAGATGAGTAACCAGGGTCGTTGAATATTTGTAATTTAATAAGAAACCGATGGATATATTTGAATGAAATTTAATTTAGATAAATTAAAATACTTCCGACCCATACAAAAACTCTAAAAAGTAAAAAAAATATTAATTATTGGCCTTTTAAGTTGTAGGTAATATTTTGATCAAGGCATTGTCAAGTCGGGGGACGGTCAATGAGAACGCCAAACAGAGGAGGCCTAGCATTTTCCTTAGCCGTCCCCCGACTTGACAATGCCTTGATCAAAATATTACCTACAACTTAAAAGACCATTTTTTTTCTTTTTAGAGTTTTTGTATGGGTCGGGGGCTTTTTTAATTTTACTTTTATTTCCTGCTTTTTAAACTTAATGTCTCGCTTAAATCTGCGCAGCGTTGCGTATGTTTCCCACAGTGAAGTTTGTTACTAATTTATCCTCATTCCTCGTCCTGATCACCATTTATCAATAACCTATCATTGAGACCTTTTCAATGAGCCCAAACACGATACTTCTGCTGTTTATTGGTGAGTGACTTGGGTATCCTGGACGTTCCAGGTGTTGCTCCAGCATCAGTTCAAGGTTACTTTGTTCGTCTAATATCATTGAACTAATAGTATACCAAATTTCGACTTGATCAGACCCGTGGAAGATGCTCAAATCCCTTCATCAACCAGAAAAGTGCTGATAATTTTCAAACGGCTGAACCGATTTTAATGCAACATGTCTAAGAACACTCCTGACTAATTCACCTTTCAAACACTAAAACAAAATCGAAATTGGTTCATCCGTTCGGGAGCTACGATGCCTCAGACAGACACACAGACACGTCAAACTTATAACACCCCGTCGTTTTTGCGTCGTGGGTTAGTAAATGAACTGTTTGTTTTATATTAATTAAATTCAATTTTATTCGAAAACATCCATCGGTGTCTATATCTTCAACTATATCCGACCCTGGTTATTTCTCTTTTGGTGACCGTACGTATATTTTATCAAACGAATATCAGTGTTAGCACTTTCACTACGAAAATCACTCTTACTGGTACGACATAAAGGCGATGTTACTATCAAATGTTACCGCTCTGATACGTGGTTGTCTGGTCGTTAAAGAAGGCTAATAATTAATGTTGATGGAGCCCCATTATATTGAATTTTCCACAAAGCGGCTTTATACATTTATTATGAAAATATTGACTGTATTACTGATCACAAATAGTTATAGTTTTTAATTATAGTTAAGTACATAATTACTTAATATATTTATTGTAAGTAAAAATCTAATGTTATATTTTAAGTAGAATATGCATAATATTGATCGCAGTAATTAGGTAACTGCCTATTATTTATTAAGTTTTATAAATACATTAATGATGACAATGACATTTGGTTTGATTTGCGAATGCGCCATTTTTTTAAAGTCCCATATAATAGGGAGCGACACTGCAAAAGATCGCATAACTTGGAGACGCATCGTATGCGGTCGCGATCCTCAGTATTCTGGGATTGATGAACAAGAAGAAGAATAGGGGCTGAACTTATTGCTTTTAACTGGGCACAAATCTAGACCGGAGTCCGGAGGCTCCTACTAAAAAATTCCAGATAGTGTATAACCTAATAACACTGCCCGACATGGGCTAAATAGCTCACTTTAAAGAAAAGGGCGATTGGCTCTTTCAATCTAAAGAACTATGTCACTCTTCTAGCTCATTAGCTCTTCTATAGCTCAGTGACTCAGGCGCCGACTGTTAGCTCATTTGACTCACGCTGCACGAACGGCTCGGCTCGCCCAATAGTCATTGTCAATAGTTCTTTGGAAGTTTGGAGTTAAATTAAATAAGTTTTTCTGTTTGTTTAAATAATGTTATGACTTTACGTTAACAATACGAATAAAATAAAAAATGCGGTTCCTTTTTAACCGACTTCAAAAAGGAGGAGGTTATCAATTCGTCGGAACCTTTTTTTTTTCTTTTTTTTATGTATGTTCCCCGATTACTCGAAGATGGCTGGACCGATTTGGATTTTGTTTTTTTTGTTTGAAAGGATATACTTCCCAGGTGGTCCCATGATCATCAAGTCAGGATCTGATGATGGGATCCTGGAGAAATAGAGAGAACTCTTCAAATATTATAGGCACACGAAGCGATTTAGGTATTTTTTGGAAGAGTACTTTCTCGGAGTGGTCTCATTTCAATTTGGTGAAGATCTGATGAAGAACTTTGGAGATAGGCAACGGAACTCCTCAATAAATGATAGCAAATGGACTAGGATTGCTGAAATCTCATGTCTGTCTATTGCTTACACCAGTTCATAACATAACATCACGTAAAAAGCGTTAGGTATACCGACAAAAAAAATATCTCTGAAGGTGCAACTTACTTATTAGCAGCTTTGCCTGAATACTTACCTACCTTTTTTATCTACTATAAATCTATCTACATTTTAAATCTAGTGAAGTAAAGAAAGAAAAATAAATAATTTTATTATTTCTAAACGAACACGGTATGAAGGCATTTGGGTCACATTCCGAATCACATCAATAACTTGCGTTCCGAGATAGATATCACGATTATGACAGCTAAGAACTGTAATGTTTGTCAACAATACGGAACGCTCGTGAACGCGCTAACAGTGCTCACTCAATGTTAAAACCTATTAACACCGTATAAAACTTATATGCACCACAATTTCGTCTTCATATTGGGTTAGGTGGCGACTCTAGCCAGAAGCACTATGTCTCGTCATCTATGACGATTCACGGGACATGGTTATCATCGCGCTCACGCCAATTCGGAACTCTGGTGTGAGCACGCTCAAATCGATATTCGATATTATCGTAACTCGGAACGTAGCCTTTGTTTCTTTCTTTTTGCTGGATTACAATATAGATAAAATCAGAAATGCTCCAAAACTGAACTATGACAATTTTGGACACTGCAACGCAAACGTCAAAACGATATTGTTTCGATTTTACGAACAATTGCAAGCAGAAAATATTATTTTTAAATGGAAAGATAACATAATTGTTTTGAAATGGAGGCTCCGGAGGCTCCTGCGAAAGTCAAAGGCCCGCTCATAGACCCTGCATTATGCCGGTGCTGCAGATCTATTAAAAAATGTCGAGTTTTAACAGCCGAGTATGAATGGATGGGGAATAAAGAAGTATATTCTGATATGTTTATGGATTGTTTTGGACTTCTAGTAAGTATTTATTATCATTATAGTCAGTTTACCGTAGTCTACTGTTAGATCTCGCTTATCTCAAGAAGGCTGTGCTTTAAGCAGAATAGATGGTGAATAACAATCTTGTGGCGCAACTTGGGAGAGTTCTAAACATAAGTTAGCTTTACGTACAGTTATTTTAATTTACCTAATCTGAAAGTTTTCGTATTCCTTAAGATATTAATTTCTGGATACGTGGGCTAACAAAAGGCCTATTAAACTTTATTGATGTCTTAGTGTGCTAAATGTTTTTTTTTCTATGTACTGTGTATTGATTTTATAAAATAAAATTAATCTCTACCCAATATTGAATAGGCAAGTAGAGTAATATGTATGTTTTATGGGCAGTCCTACTGGCAGACATCTCATTCAAAAATTACCCAAATACTGACTATGATCATGATATAACTTACACATACTGCAGAGTACTATAACTATTTATAAAATAAATAAAATTCGTTTATTTCAGACTATTAAATTGTCCATATTTTGTTAGAATAACATTATCTTTAAAAACTTTGTTTTAGTCGTGAGGAGATCAATTGTATGTAAATTTAATTGAAATAAGTTCATTAAAATTAAATTCAAAGACATTAGAATTAAAGTAAAATAAACATATTAAATGAAACTAAAAAATGTGCTTTTAATAATAAACCTTTATTTCATGATAAACTAAAAAATGAATTACATTATAAATATAATTAAGAAAACATTACTATTGCACTTTGTTATCCTCGTCAATTAGCGCATCCTTTGATGCATATGACTCCCCCAGGCTCCTCCATTTGTTGTGATCTTATGTGTCTCTATGCCACATGGCACCAGCTGTCTTGACTATGTCGTTGTTCCAGCGATTGTATTATCGTGTATCCTCTACTTATTTTCGTTCAATCTCTAATTAATGTGGTTCATTACCTACTAGCTTTTGCTTGCAGCTTCGCCCCATTATCCCACGGGAACCGGGATAAAAAGTATTGTATGTGTTAATCCAGGTTACAAACTACCTGTGTGCATTTGGCACACAGGTAGTCATCCAAATCCGTTCAACCGTTTTTGCATGATTGAGTAACAAACGTCCAAACTTTCACATTAATAATATTAGTAGGATATTAGGACTAGCTTCTGCCAGCCATTTCGTCTGCGTGACATTTCTTAGTCCCTCAACCCAACCCGTCGCATCGCATCGCATCGCCCGCGCTATTACTTCGTTTTTGCTTAGACTTCTTTCATACTTTTGTCTTTTTGATCGTCTCCTAAGAATCGTAGTGATTAACCAAAAAACTTCTCAGCCTGAGTAGAAATAACCTTAGAATAATAATAGGAAGAATTACAGGCCATAACCCCCTTAACAAACATCTTTTTAATATAGGCGCCACAGACAGCCCGCTTTGCAGGGGCTGCCTTGACGCCGAGGAATCAGCCGCCCTCGTCATCATGCGAGGCCGTGGCTTCTCAACGTGAAGAAATCCTCGAAACAATGAGGTCGCTCCGTGAAGCCTGTGAAGTTCCCAGGAAGCTTCTGTGCTTTTGGGCGGAGCTAGGCTTGCTCTTAGCCAGAATCCCCACGCACAACAGACTGAATGGGAGTCTAGGTGTGGAAAAAGTCATCATCATAAGGGTCGTAGCGTAATATTATAGCATATAGCCTCCTTCATAAATATGGCTATCGTATACAAAAATATTTTTTCAAATCCAACTGCAAGTTCCAGAGATTTGTTCATTCAAACAAACAAACAAACTCTTCATCATCATCATCATCATCATCATCATTTCAGCCGAAAGACGTCCACTGCTAGCCACTTTGACCGGTCTTATGCTTCCCACATCCAGCGGATTCCCGCGGCCTTCACAAGGTCATCGATCTACTTTGTGGGAGGCCTTCCTACTCTACGTCTTCCGGTACGCGGTCGGAACTCCAGATCCTTTTGGCCCCATCGGCCGCGAGCAATGTGCTTTGCCCACTGCCACTTTAGTTTGGCAATTCTTCCGTCTCACAACAAACTCTTAAATAGATAGATTACTGCCAGGGGTGCGGGTTGTTCGAAAGAGATACCGCAGCCCCTGGCACACAGGCAACTGAGGGAACAGAACACAGGTGGGTTTTAGTCAGCAAAAGTCTGACACGCCCTCCTGCTCCGCCCACTCTACTCTCTAAGCACGAAATCCGTAATCTCGGTCGAAGTTACGGTCGTTTCCTACTCCGTATCATTTACAGACCTATGATTAGTTTGGGGTCCTGTTGAGTCCACCATCTCAACATCGCCGCGCGCCAGCGGCAGTGAAAGAGGGGTGCGGGGACAGCGGCTCGCCAGCCGGCCGACGGCCGAGCGAGGGCCCCCGCGCCACACCAGTCAGCTGTTGCACACCTCTTCGCACGGCTGCGCTTACGCGTCTTATTTATACTAATACATATACACATGTTATACAGTCCACTCAATATTTCATTTTGCTCCACCACGACCTATCGTCGCGAACAGGTCCAAACAAAGAATGAATTACTACACGATTTGACAGTTGCCTTATACCTATGGCTTTACCCGTCCAAAAAAGGTAATTAATCAGCTGTAGGAGTCACTTCGAAGTTTCGATGTATTTTCGGACCGGCCCGTATTTTCGTTGACGGAGTTAGAAAGTAGCCCCCCAGAGTGGGAGAAGTTATTTGATGATTTCCTACCCAAAACAAAAAAAAAAAATGATAGATTACCATATAAAATATTGTAATGTGAATTTTACTAGTACTTCCTATAGATAGACTATTTTGAAACCTTTCTAAAACATTTCTAATGTTTAATTTCAGTTATCACACTTAGACGGAGATGCCAAGGACTGCTGTGTATGTGCAACGTGCGTGGTACGTCTGCGTGATGCGTGCGCTTTCAGACAACAAGTGCTGCAGTCGCAAGAGGCATTCCTTTGTGCGAAACTGCATCTTATAGACGGTAGGAATATTGCAGGATTTATCATCTAACTAATAGCTGTTGGCAGTAGCGGATTTAGGTTTGATGGCGCCTTAGGCCCAAGACGATTTGGCACCCGTTTTACACGCTTTTAACTTCACTTGTATGTTTGTTTGTATGTAACCGACTCCTTAGAGCGCGATTTTGACCCACTTTAAACGGTCAGATTTCATTGAAACTTTGTAAACTTATCGAGGACCGATGACAATTCAATAATTAAAAAAACAAATTGAGAAAAATGAATAAAAAGGAAAAAAAATACATTAAAAAAATAATCACGTTTTTGTAGTTAGCAGAACTAAAAAATAGAAAATAAATAATAGTTTAAAAAACACGCTTTAAAAACAAACTAAAAAGGAGAAAATAATTTAATTCAATTAAAAAGCGTGGGGTGCTTTTTGAGTTATTTTTATAATCAATTAATGTCAAGCGTGATTTTTTCAGTTTTTTTTTCCTTTTTTTTCTAATTTTCTCTATTTTTTTTTTTAATGATTGATTTGTCATCGGTCCTCGATAAGTTTACAAAGTTTAAATGAAATCTGACCGTTTAAAGTGGGTCAAAATCGCGCCCTAAGGAGTCGGTTACAAACACACATACAAGTGAAGCTAATATAAAGCGTGTAATAAAACACGATAATTCCGTCACCTGCTGAGCTTTATGAAGTAGGCCTAATGGTGCGCGACAATTCACAAACTTTTGATTTTAGGCTGGCCGAACCTTTGGCTGGTACATGGTCGAAACCGGAAATATGACCGAATCATGATTTTTGGCTGAAAACAAAATCGAAGCTTCGGTCGGTCACTACTTAAAATACGACTTTGGAGAATATAGGCGTGATGTTATATTATAATATTTCATTTACAGATGACACTGGTAAAGCAGAAGTACTAATAAAACCGGAGCCGCTCTGTGATGATGATTCTGATGCGATGGATGACAGGGATTACCTGGCGGATGATGATATGACAGGTAAAATCTATAAATAAATATAGAAATTTGCATAGTGAAGTTTTTGAATAGTATTAGTTTCGGCTGAAACCAGAAGTCGTCTGGTATCGGTTTCGATTTTGAAACCTTATTTCAGACCAACACAAAATTAACTACTGATTAATTGGTTAAATAAAATAATAAACTGCATCATGATTTTATGAAACTCATTTATGACCTTTTACCGGTATCGGTTTCAGCCGAAACCAGGTGTCGCCTCTCAAAGCACGAAATCCGTAATTTCAGGCAACCGAATTGAGAAGCTCTTCTTTTTCTTAAGTCTGTTAGAAATTTGATAGAGGGGGTTTCGTATATTTTGTTTCAGACGCCTTAGATACAAAACTAGACGATGGAAAAGATGACGAATCATCGGACGACGACCCAGTGTCAGGGAGAACGCGCGCCAAACTAGACAAAGACGAACGAACAATAAAAAGAGAGATGACCATCAAAATAAATGAGTTACGCGCTAAGCTCGATGATATGTTGGAGAAACCTGGTAGGTTTTACAAAGTTGTTTATTATGTGTTTGTCTGCGACTTCACCAACATGGCGCTCAGAAAGTATCACGGGTACCATACTATAGGGATAAAACCTCTCCTAACCTAGGTCAGGGTCTACCTTTGTGATAAATTTAATCGAAGTCTGTTCAGCCGTCTGTCACGCCTCACGTGACAGACAGAGTTACTTTCTCATTTTTATTATGAACTAGCATTTCGTCCGCGTGAAATTTATAGCTCATGTTACTCTGGAATAATGTGTAGATATTAGGTTTTGCCCACGGCTTAGCCCGCTTAGATGTCAGAAAATAACCCAATTATACATTGTTTTCGTATAACTCTATTGTTTTACGGGGCACACGCCAGAAAAGCTCCCAGTCGTTATGATATTTTCCGACATTTTCAACAATCATAGTCATATTTTAGCCAGTTTACACAAAACCTTAACAAACACGATCTGACCAAGATTATGTCTGGACTTTAAAAGAGACTATGACCTCTGAGTGTGCTTCGGTCTTTCTTCTCAGATTAGTTAGATAGGAAATGCCGACCTCCTCTGGTTTTTAAAATATGATTGACATGTAAAAGTGTTTGTACAAACCTACTTACAGAAATAAAATCATTTATCATTATCATTCGACGTTTTTGCGCAATTTGAATTTCGTATAGTTATTAAATAAACTAAATAGGGGGCTTGTGCCTAATTAATAACTGCTTGCCGCGGTTGGTCCGTGGATGGGTGACCATCTTTACATATCAAGACCCCTCCGTGCCTAGCTAAGTACGTTAAGCCGTTGGTCCCATTCGTGGATCTTTGACAGTCGTTACGAGTCGTCAGAAGCCCGAACGTCTGACAACCAGCGTTACCAAGGGGTATCATGTTATCCAGTAAATGGGTTGTGGAGGTCAGATAGGCAATCGCTCCATGTCAAATACTGGTATTCAGCTGCATCTAGTTAGACTGGAAGTAACCCTCACATAGTTGGGAAAAGGCGACACAGATGATGACTAAATAAACTAAATCTCGTACGCAGGTAACCTAGGGATACTTATAATAAAAAATAATTATTTATTTATTATTTCAGTCGCAGTTGAAGTCCAGAAAAAGAAAGAAACACAGAAGATAAAAAAACATGAAGTAGACCATGATCTCAAAGTTTACACGAACACCCTAACTATAGTAAAGAATTCCTATGTAACTCCCTTTCAAAACAGGATCAGTATTTATTATTGTTATTATTGCAAAGACCAATTCACAAACCCTAACGAATTGAGAGAACATACCCTCTCCCATGACCCCGTAGAACTGTTCCAAAGTACCATGGAAAACCGGAAAATACCGAAAATTGACATCACTAGAATCGATTGCAGATTGTGTGACGAAAAAATCGATGATTTGGAAATGTTCAAAAAGCACATCACTAGCGTCCACGGCAAAATGCTGTATCCCGTCTCTAATGAGTTCCTGAAATTCAAACTGTCTTTGGATAATTTAATTTGTACAGAATGTAATGCCGCTTTCCCGTATTTTGATGTACTTAAAAAGCATATGACTGATCACTTCGGTACTTATATATGCGATGTCTGTGGCGCTTGCTTTCTGGAACGCAACTCACTACGAACTCACATAAAATCTCACACTAAAGTCGAGGAGAGTTTTCCATGCGAAATTTGCGGGAAAAACTTGAAATCTAAATACAGTAGATATCTGCATGTTGCTACGGTCCACGAGAAAAAGCCCACAGTGAATTGTTATAAATGCGAAGCCAGTTTCCTATCTTATGCTTTACGAAATCGTCATTTGATTGAGGTACATGGGGATAAGCGGACGTTCGCCTGCAAGTTATGCGATAAAGTTTATAACAGGCGAAAAACTCTAATGGAACATAATCGCCGAAACCACTTAAGAGTTTACAGACATCACTGTGATTTATGTGACCAACGTTTCTATCTACCCTCGAGGTTGAAAGAACATATGGCAACACATACTGGTGAGAGGAATTTCCGGTGCGAATTCTGTGATAAAAGCTATCCTCGATTACAATCCTTACAAGAACATATCAGGTCGCATAGCAGCGAAAGAAGATACAAATGTGATATCTGTAATTCTACTTTTACGCAAAATGGTAGCTTAAAAAATCATATGAAATCACATCATCCAGGTTACGATTTGGATCCCAATTATAGTTGAATGTATTGTTTTGTTATAATTTATTTTTATTGTATTTTTATCAGTATTAAATGTGTATGAAATTAATTTAAAAAAGTATTTATTTTCTTTCTGTATTTTTTTTTATTACCTGACAAAATGAATTTCAGTATTCGTCCGCCGATACCTAAACGAATAAGAAAATGGGTACGCAGATGAACGTTATGCATTTGATTCTTGACATGGTTTCGGCCGAAACCACAAGCTGCTATCGGTAGGCACATCACTAGTACTATTACTTGGACTCATAATCGTATTCAGTAACCCGACAGTTCGAAGAAAAATAATGTTACCATACTAAAACTAGTAGTGTTGGGGTAGTGAACGATTTTGCGTAAAGAACGAATGATAAAAATGGTTTAATTTTAATTTTGTTATAAAACTAAATTCGTTTGTAACATGTTGAATATAAGAACACATAACAAATTCTACTATTTTTAATAGTGCATATCATGTTTGTAAAACAAGTTATTAAATTTAAAATATTTTATTGCATGTACCTAAGTACACTATTTTAAGTTCATTCAATTTCATTCGTTCTTACACCACCTCACTGTCTTTTTTTTGTCATAATCAGACCCTTCAACTGTCAAGTTACTGAATACTATTATGAGTCCAAATAAAGACTAATCCTTAACAGCATTGCTATTCACAACCATTCGATATGCTTCCACGCCGAATTGAACATCTATCAGTGTTATCGGAGGAATCCTCGCGAAAACGCTGTTCACAAATCAAAATCCTGAAAGAATTTTCACCCACACCTAATATAGGTAGCTGTGTCAGCAAAAAAAGCGCTTTACGCCGTCGAAGTACCAGGTTGCCATAATTCGCTAGGAACACACACAACATAGTTGTCAGCTAGAAAACGCTTTATGCCTTCGAAGTACCATGTTGTCATGACTCGGAAGGACCACATCTAATATAGTTGTGTCAGCTAGAAAACGCCAAATGTCGTTGAAGTACTAGCACCCTAATTGGGTAACACGCGATTAATCATAATCGGTTTCATTTTGACAGTTCAACAATATTCATTGCGTTATTTACGTTGTTGAGCAGACACATTTTTCGAAAATATGAAGCAATGGTTTAGCCATCTGTTTCAAAACGAAACAGATTATGAATAATCGTGAGTTACGCAATTAGGGTGCTGTTCTCCGAGAATTTTTTTGACAATTCTTTGGGCTACCTATATCGGTTACTTTGGTTCTCCCGCGGATCTCTTCATTCCTGATTCGATCACGTAGGGAAACTCCAAGCATAGCCCTCTCCATTGCTCTTTTAAGCCTTCTAATAAAGCCCATTGTGAGCGACCACGTTGCGTTGCGGGCGTAGTACTAGTCAAATATAAGCAACAGGAAGAGGAACACAAATAAAAATGCGTTAAGTTTAAATACTATTAAGTAAGTAATTTATAATTATATTCATTTAATCTTAAACTAATAACAAGATGTTTTTAAAATAAATCTGTGTACAGGTAGCTGCGCTTCTTATAAAATAATATTATAAATAAATAAGCTACTTCTTCTACAATTCTTGCCTACATTAAATCAATTGTACAGACGCCAGCACATCAAGTTACCACAATCTGTCAAATTTCTTTGATAGATTTTAAATTTTTATCACAAAACGATAAGGTTCATGTTCATTTGGGAAAATTAGTAGGTACAGACTACCTACCCATATTAATACAAATAAATTATGTAATAAAAAAAAATAACAAGTTTAGCAGTGACGTCACAGTGACGATTGCGGTGGAGAAACGATCTAATATCTCTACGTGACAGCAAATGAAATACACTTTTATAATAAATTATACTTATTGACTACTATATACACGGTATAACAGAAAAAACGCATGACCAAAGTAGTTTGTTTCCAATTGACTACTGAAAGGATTTAAGTAACTTGTAGTACGGGTAATTTTCTTTTCTCATTTTGCCAAACCTACCGCCTACTGTCATCAACAGAGATCGGATATTCGGATGCGTATTCATCTAAAGTTGAGATGTTGGTTACCATGGAATCCGCTTTTTTATCGAGAAAAAATCTTAATTTAGGTAAGTAATTTGTTTATTTTTTGTTTTAACTAATACAAACCACCCCTCCTCCAGTACATAGACATATTTGTATCGGGTTAAACATTCAATTTTAAATTAATACACATCTGAATAGTTATGCAATCCAAGAATCCCGGGGTTTTTAATAAATATTACAAATAATTTATAAAGCCGCTTCCATACTTTCATAGCTAAAAATGATCTTTAGGTAAATATGCATCCGAATATCCGATCTCTGGTCATCAACCAAAGTCAGGGTTGCTAATGGGAAAATTCCTAAAAGAAAATCCCAGCAACCCAGGATAACTGGCGAAATGTGGGTGATACTCGCTGATTGAGAATAATTAGACGATAATAATTGAGGCAATAAGACTCAATTTTAAATGCATAAAGTAATGCTATGGTCAACACGTTTATAGAGGTATGAGGAACAGGGTGTAAAGTTCGCTCATACTCTATGGAAAAGGGAGGATCCTCCGACCAGACGGGTGTTGTGTCTGGTGGGCAACTGCCCGACGGTTGATGTCGGGATGTTGTACCTATCCAAATCGCGCGGTTAACTTTAACTGCGCGATCTAGGATTTCTATGATGTGCGTCTTGCGTAGTTCGTCTGTGGCATTGTAGATGGCGCCACTTCTCTTTTTGTAATTTTAGATATTGTTGCGAAGTATTTTTCTGTAGTGCCGCTGCACGTTTTTCTTAATTTTAACAGTTAGCTTGAAAAAAAAATTACTTTGGTCATTGTATTATGCTTTTAACTCAATACAATTGAGATGTATGGGGTCTTGCGTTGATTATGTTACATGTTTATATATTTGTACCGACTTGAGGGGCTTATGACTAAATAATAAAATCCGCACAGGTTGATCGATCAGGTTAAGCTACGCTTCCGGCGGTTGGTCCGTGGATGGGTGACAATCTTTAAATACCAATAAGGACCCTTTCGTGACTCGAAAATCACGTTAAGCCATTGGTGCCGGCTGTCATTCGTGGATCTTTGACAGTCGTCAGAATCCCGAAAGTCTGACAACCAGTATTACCAAGGCGTATAATATTAACCAGTAACTGGGTTTTGGAAATCAGATAGGCAGTCGCTTCATGTAAAATACTGGTAATCGGATGCATCAGCAGGATTACCTCGAGAACCGTAGAGAAGCGTTTTGTCGACAGAAGAGTAGAAATGTACCGAGAAATGTAGACAAGCGATTTCTATTCTACGGTAGAGTAGAAATAGAAAGCGTCACGCTAAGCCTGCTGGTTAGACTGGAATCTGACCCCAACATAGTTGCCATCTCTCGCGTCCGGCCCTGGTCCAGGCCATGGTACGGAGTGAGAGTGCATGGGTAGCCGTCACCTCCTGGCAAAGCAGTAATGCTCGCGAAGAGGGATGCGGCGCACGTGAGGGAGTGGCAGTATATGCGCCCTCACGGCTGTAGTCGCCGCGGGAGACGCCCTGGGCGTCGGGAATCCCAGGCTGAGTCCCGGCCACCGTAGGCGCGGGCTTGCGGACGGCGAGTAATGGGTAGCTCGCTGTCCGGTAAGGACCAAGCCCGGGTCGACGACGCGTTGTGTTCCACGCGCGCCTCAAAGAGATGTCAGCACCAACTATCGGGGTCTGCAAGGGCCGATGCCTGCCAGGGGTGCGGGTTGTTCGAAAGAGATACCGCGGCCCCTGGCACACAGGCAACTGAAGGAACATGGGTGGGTTTTGGTCAGTAAAAGTCTGACACGCCCTCCTGCTCCACCCAGAGCGGGAGAAGTTATTTGATGATTTCCCATCCAAAAAAAACCCCAACATAGTTGGGTTAAGTCTTAGCAAATTATTACGAAATATACTTCATTGAACTCTATTCTACCGACATTGGGTGTTTATTCTTCATATGATTCTTAAAATTCGTCGATTGCGTATAAGAACACGGACAAAGCGCACATTTGAACCTTTTTTCAGAACTATGCACTGACTGCAAATGCACCTTTAAAGCTTTAGACCTAGGATAGTTTTTCCCACAAAACTCACACCTGAAATTCCGTTCACCAGTGTGTGACGTCATATGGTCTCTTAAAGCTGAGGGTAGATAGAACTTCTTGTCGCATACTGTGCATTCGTGACGGAGTAATTGTAAGTGTGTTCGTTGGTTGTGTTCGCGTAACGTTTTTCGGCTGTCAAAGACTTTGTCACAGCTGTCACAAGGGAACTTACGTGTTTCGCCGTGAACATTCATTTTGTGTCGGTACCTCATATGGTACGAAATGAATACTTCATCGCATTTATTACAAGGGTAAGCTGGCTCGTTTTTATGTATCCGCGCTACATGGAAAGCTCTACTATTTTTAGAACGAAATGTTTTGTCGCATTCATCGCAAGGAAACATTTGCACATCTTTTTTTGTATTGTGGGATTTTGTATGAAACGTCAAATGCCTTTCTTCGAAGTAATTAGCCCCGCATACGTCACAAATAAACGTACCATAGTGCTCGGCCATATGTTTTTTTAACGCGTGAAAAAAACCTACGTTCTTCCCACATTCAACGCAAGTTAACGTTCCAATTTTAAGTTTGAATGGCATCAATTCGTGATTGACATCTTTGTATAACTTTATTTCATGGGCCGTAGTGATGTGCTCTTTGAAAGTATCGATACTATCGATTTTTTCATCGCATAATCTACAGTCGATTCTTTCGATATCGACTTGAATTAACTTTTTTGTGTCTAGAACTTCTTTATACTTCGTTGGGTCGTGAGTCATCGTATGTTCTCGTAATTGGGTCGGGTCTAAGAACAAGTCTCGGCAGTATATACAATGGTAGTCGCTGAAGACTGTGTAGAACGGACAGGCGTAAGAGTTCTCGACGATTTTCACTGCGTTTCTTATTATGTGTAGGTCTTTGTCTACTGATACTGGTCGTATGTAAAGTGGAGAGATGGGCCGCTCGGTTTCTGAAAACAAATTTGAGATAGCAGTAGCTTCATGTAAATAACAGTATGTCAATTCTGGTAAAAGGACGATGGGCAAGCGACTATTGACTCTGGCCGCAATTTTTTTTTTGATCCAACTTACTTAATTTTTGTGTAATATTTTCCGTTACCGGCTACATACTAACAAACAGGAAAAAACCAACCAACCTGAAAAAAAGTAATCTTGTGGTGCACAATCTCTACCAACGCCTACAGGGTATATTTTAATTGAAAATAAAATACGATATGAAGTACCTTCAGGATAAATTACGATTTTCTATTACTCGTATTATTTATTTTTTCAAATCAAATATATTTTGTACTACAATTGTATCATTACATTTTCTTATTTTACCTGAAAACCCCATACTTTTGACGGTCGTTGCCATAGTAAAAAAAAATCAGTAAGCTAACACCTTTTAAATGTGATACGTCTCAAGTCTGTCGATTAAGTTTCAATTTTGGGAATGCTAGAGCGCACCGTCTTTTCGTCGTGAAAAATTGCATGACGTGAGCTGTCAATGTCATTCCACTGATGCTAGGGATTGACCAAGCATTACATTTCCCGCCGTAATCCACCACGCGGGCCCAGTGCTGGTTGGTAGATGTCACATGTCTTCGAATTTTTTGTTCTAGGACATGCCGGTTTCCTCACAATGTTTTTCTTCACCGTATTGAGAGCTGTGGTGATGAAATAATATACACAAAGTGAAGCGCCTGTCTGGGTTGGATCCTTTTAATTATACAACCCTAGTTTTAGTATAATTATGCGAAACCCGAAACACGTGTCTTGTATTTTTATGCAATGAATCTATGTATGTACAAAATTTTAAAACTGTATCATGAAAAATCACAAAGTTATAAGCTTGTTATGTAAGCTAGTTGTCGTATTTTGATCATTGATAATAATTAGGCAGTAGGTACCTAACCGTACGGCGATTGTATTGTAGTTAACTGGTGATAACATTTTCCATTACACATGCAAAACTTTTTTGGGAAAAAATATAACATGATGTAAAAATTATTGGAATCGATTCAGTTACTTATTCTGAACAAACTATATTGAGTCAGGTTTCGCACATACTAAAAAAAAAAAAAAAACCATATTTGTTACGGTCGGAAATCATATATATGTTACCGGAAATGTATGAAACCTAGGAATTTTATGCGAACACACTAGGAAATAAAAAGTAATGCTTTCTAGAATTGCTCGCATGGTTTCTGTCACGGCCCCGGCGCTGCGGGTCTCCGGCGGTCCCACGCGAGCTTATAGTCGCAGATGGTATTCGCGCTCACCACCGCAGCTTCAGCTTGCTGCAGCCTCAGCCGCGTCGGCGACCGCTAATACTACCTGCTCCTCAGCTCGCGGCCCGCCTCGCCCCTCCGCGCCTACGCGGATTTAAATAACACTCTAGGGGTAGGGCAGACAAGACTACGTGGAGTCGGTTTTGCAGCGATTCGTTTCTGTCACAAACTTTTAATACATTTCCGATTGCTATTTAGGAAATGCATAGATTTCCTAGGCAAAGTGCATATTACAAAATATATCATAGATTTCCTATCTATTTTAGGAATTGTACACATTTCCTAGGAATTGTATACAATGACGGATTACACACTTTTCCGTTAACATATCGCACACCTAGATCTATACTGAGACAACTAAAAAAAGGTCATTTTTCAGGAGACGAAAAAAACGTATATAATATATAGCCGATATACGTTTTTTTCGTCTCCTGAAAAATGACCTTTTTTTAGTTGTCTCAGTATAGATCTAGGTGTGCGATATATACAACCTGACAATGGCCTGCTAATTGTAAAATAACATAAGAAAAAATGGGTTATAAAATATAACAAATCTCACCATCTTTATTTTGCATCTGGTCAATTTTTCTCTTCATACTCCTGAGTTTGCCCAACATGTCTGTCTGGTCCGGGTCGACGGTGGCGCCCCCACGTCCCGGCGACAACTGCTCAAGTGAGTTCTCTTGTACCTCTTCTACTTTTACTTGTATCGACACTGGAATTGAGAGGTCATTGTTTGACTAGACCGCTTGGCGTCGATTGGCTGCGATAGTACGAGCTAACGATGCGATTCCGACGCACGTCAAGATTAAACACACAAATTTAATTAGGGTTTCCTAATTGAAGCTTGCAAGTCATCGCAACTATTATTTATTTTCATAAATGACTTTTGATATGATTTCGCTGGGAAGAAGTGGCGCAATGCCCTGTACTCTATGGTAACAAGTATGTTAAATAAATAATAGTTTAAAAAACTAAAAAACACGCTTTAAAAACCAAACTAAAAAACGAGAAAATAATTTAATTCAATTAAAAAGCGTGGGGTGCTTTTTGAGGTATTTTTATAATCAATTAATGTCAAAAACGTGTTTTTTTCCTTTTTTTTTCATTTTACTCTATTTTTTTATTTTTTTTATTGAATTGTCATCGGTCCTCGATAAATTTACAAAGTTTCAATGAAATCTGACCGTTTAAAGTGGGTCAAAATCGCGCTCTAAGGAGTGGGTTACACACAAACATACAAGTGAAGCTAATATAAAGCGTGTAAAATACGTACATGTTGTTGTGACAGACTCTTCATTCTGTGTCGTAGTATCTCCGATGGGTTCTGTAGTATCTTCGATGGGGTCAGTTACAAGGACATCATCATCAGAGTCATGACTGTTGTGTTGCTGTGACGCATTATAGCCAGCTGGTTTTAATGGTAGATCGTCCTCGTCAATTTCTTCTTTTACTACAACGTCCATTACGTAACTGCTTTCGTTATCTGAAATAAAATTTATTATTAAAGCACTTCGTCTCGTCGCAAATACCGCGGTGTCTCAAGATGAAGTCTTTGACCAGTGCGTGTTACCAGTGATGACCAGAGATCGGATATTCGGATGCATATTTACCTCCCTAAAAAGATTTTTCTGCTATGAAAGTATAGAAGCGGCTTTATAAATTATTTGTAATATTTATTAAAAACCCCGGGATTCTTGGATTGCATAACTTTTCAGATGTGTATTAATTTAAAATTAATGTTTAACCCGATACAAATATGTGTATGTACTGGAGGAGGGGTGGTTTGCTTAATCTGGCAAGAGAAAAAACTCTTGAATTTTTTTTTTTTATATATATTTTTGTCATCGTTAGATGTTCCTAAAACCGGGAAAAATAATTAAAAAAATCTAGTATATCTAGATTTTCAGAAAATGCATGTCCAGTATACAGGACATTGCCAGGTTCTCCATAGAGTAACTGTAAATATCGATGTCCAGTATATTGGACATGGCCGAATTAAGGAATCGTTCGAGAATTTTTATAAAAACTTTATTTATGCAATTATGAAATAAACAAAAATAAAATGCATGTGTATAATGAAAATATGTATTGTTGTACAATTTTAAAATTTAAAATTACATTATTGTTACTTATTTGGCTTCTATAAAATTGTATAAAACGTAAAAAGTCTAAATCTTCTTTATTATTATAACATGACAACCCGTCTTGAGATCAATATTATTCAAAAATCAATAGTTATAATATGTAATCAGTCAAACTTTTCTTAAACAATTAATAGTTTCACTTACTTGCTATGCTAATCATAAAAACAATTTCTCTTACGTACTAAACACAACCTTTGATTGCACTTAGCGCAATATACATCAGTCTTATTTTTGGCGCAGTATTTACAGCGACCATAGGATTCTCCAAAGCGTGTCCTTCGTCTTGAGAAAACTGAATATTTTTAAATGTATCTTCACCCCCATATAGCAGGAAGTCGTAAACAATACCCGACATACCTGCCCGGACAAAATTTTTAAAACCCCACTTATTGGGTTTCATAGGGTTATATTGTCTTCTATTTCCCGCCTTTGTCCCTTTATACGGTATTGTCATTTCATCAATGCTATACCTCATCTCCTCTTCAGTAGCTAGGCAGTTCATCCTCACCTTCTCTACAAACGGCCTCACCTTGAAGTATCGATCCAAATCGGGACAGGAATTGTCTACGAAATGGATATTCCTGCGTATGCACTCAAACTTTTTCAGAGGCATAATGTCTGCTATTGCTGAGTATCGCAGTTCTTTGGCCCAATAATCCACGTAAGATGGCAAATTAATTAACAACACTCATAAGTAGAAGTATGGACAGGAAATCATTAAATTCGTCTTCGGTAACATTTATTGACCGTCCAGTTCTTTGCACTGCGTAGAGGTTTGTGTTATGGACTATATCTTGGATTATATCCACAGAAAAATATTTATGAAAATAAACTATAGGTGAGTCGTCGTTAGGTATGTCAAAAACGAATTCACAATCCATAATTTCAGCCTTGTGCAGGAACTTGCCTTTTTTCCAAATGTAATTGGTTGTCTTACGCTTTTTTGATTTGACGTGTCTAATGCGAGTGTTGGTATGGACGGGTTTTTTTCGTTTTGACCTGGTATTGACAATATTAGGAGCCGGTGACATGTCCACAACAGACTGGATTGATGATAAGGTCGGAATAACATCATAGTTTACCTGGCTGGTTGATGGCAACACTTCCCTCATAATTGGTGTGAGAGGCACTGGTAGTTCTTCTTCGACTTCTGGCTCGCTGTTGGGTATTTCGTCGTTAGAAGAATCGTCACTGCCATTGTTGCTGTCCAAAATATTCAGGTTTTCCAATGACGATGGTATGGATGGTGCATCTGATTAGATCATCAATTTCCTGGCCATGGTGCAAATCTGGTTCTTCATCTGAACTGGTCTGGCCTTCTACGTCTGATACAGCGTTAATTAGTGGCACTAAAGCTAATAATTTTTAGGCACGTAATGTTTTTTTGAAGACCTGTAAATAATAATATTGTTAGGTATCATAAATAACATTTATCATACATAATATAGATATTAGTTCATAATATTATACTAATTGTTAGTTTTCTGTCTCATTGGCAATGTCCAGTATACTGCACATCACAAAACCATACTAAACCCTCGAGAATCCGGCAATAGGAAGTATACTGGACACACAAGTTTCGCAGAGAATAACGAAAAATCTATAAGTAATATTATGATTTTAGTATACACGTACATATAAAAATACGTTACGGAATATACAGAAAAGAAATAATTATTTATTTTAGAACAAAAAAATTAAATAAATCGAGACTTACCGAGAGCGGTCGTGACGCGTTCATCCTCCCTGACGTTGCGGCGTCGACTGACCGGCCGAGCGCACGCGCTCATTGACAGTTATTTTTTATGTTATAATGTAGGACATAACCAAGTTATTCCATATATAAAAAAACTAATATTGTTAAAAAAAAATGCTGCAGATTTTTACAAAGTTGATGTCCAGTATACTTCCCAGTGTCGAATTAAGGGTTAAAACAAAAAATAAACAAATTACTTACCTAAATTAAGACTTTTTCGATACAAAAGCGCATTCCATGTTAGCCAAAATCTCAACTTTAGGTGAATATGCATCCAAATACCCGATCTCAGGTGATGACTTATGGCACTGAAACGTGGTGGCTCACAATGGGCCGTATGACCGTATCAGAAGGCTAAAGTCACACAAAGGGCAATGGAGAGTGCTATGCTTGGAGTTTCCCTACGTGACCGAATCAGGAATGAAGAGATCCGCAGGAGAACCAAGACAACCGACTTAGCCCGAAGAATTGCCAAACTTTAGTGGTAGTGGCACAATGGTCACAGATCAGATGGCTGGTGGCTCCTGGCGTGGCGACCGCGTACCAGAACACGTAGAGTTGGAAGGCTACCCACAAGGTGGACTGATGACCTTGTGAAGGCCGCAGGATGCGGGGAGCACAGACAAAAACAAACAAAAAGCTCAAACGCAAAGCATTTATGTCAATTAAACCAATTACAGGCACTTTTGAACTGTCCTAACTTCCATGGGTTTTTTTAAATCTTATATTTAGAATTGTTTATTTTTTTACATTGTTCTCACATATAGAAGCAACAAGAATAATGTTCCCAAGATTTTGTAATACCTAACATGGTTAAAAAGAGTGTCCATGGAGTTTCTTGCCCGTTCTTCTCCATAGAGATCTACGTTTTGGAATGGGCAACTAGCTTCAACTTTCCAACTGGCCGACTTTTTGATAATTCAAAAGTGCCTGTAAATGGTTTAATTGAAATAAATGCTTTGAGTTTGAGTCAAAAGTCCGGCTAGTCACGATGTTTTCTTTCATCGTTTTGAGAGCAATGGTGATGAAATAATATCCACTCAAGTAAAGCGCCTGTCTGGGGGGTTAGAATCCCCGACGCACCACTCGTCGGGCTCGATACCACTGGGCCTCCATTGCTCTCTGAAATTGCTCAATTATGAGCATTAGGTACTGATTGATTGTGACATAATAAAATATCAAGTAATATACAGCATCACAGCCTCCGAAGAACTTAATCTTCTTACCGTCATGTACATGCACCGTAGCACTGAGCAGCTTCTGCTCACATACCAGTACTTGTTGTCGGAAGGCGCGCGCGTCTCTCAGACGTACTACGCACGTCGCGCAGATCAGGCGCTCAGACTCCTCGCCGTCCAAGTTAGATAGCTGTAAAGGAAAGAATTATGAATATTATAACAGCTCTGTTGGGTACAGTGTTAACCAGTAACTGTTGTGGAGGTCAAATTAATCAAAATCAAAAATCATTTATTCAAACTAGGCTGAGTATCGGCACTTTTTGCACATCAAAATTACATAAGACTGTCCCCCGAAATGCCTGCCCTTCAACCACGTCCTAGTGCTTTAGCTGGGAAGAAGAAGTGGCGCAACAAACTCCCCAGCAGCACAGCTCTCTGTTAAGTCAGAAGAAATTGAATCAAAAATTAAAAATTGAATCACAAAACATAACAAAATAAATATGTGTGATGGCAGCTAGCACACGCCAATATACCAACAGAATTAAATACCAAAATAAAAGCCTCCAGGCATTATTTTATTTATTATTTATTTATAAAGGGCGTGCCCACTTACATAATTATATGCAATGCTTATGTTCATACAGAAATAACTTGAAGTAACAAATGTTAAACTAGGACCTTCAGAGTAAAATAAATAAACACTTTATTATTTATATCAGGAATACAACCATCGTCAGCAAAACAATCAATCACCCAAGCAGCAGTGCAATAATGCAAAGATCAACCATTATCCCCAGATAGGCAGTTGTTCCATGTAAAATAAGGATCCACAATCCACATTATTTTATAAATTACCTGAATACATCACATATTAAATTTTTTTCTTTATCTACCGATAAAATAAATCATCATCATATCAGCCGAAAGACGTCCACTGCTGGACATAATAAGCCTTCACCAAAAGGGAGGGGGGATTTGACATAATCGCCACGCTTGGCAGGCGGGTTGGTGATCGCAGTATGGTGGTCAAATGCCACTGCCCATTCTCTAGTAAGTCCCTTAGTCGCCTTCTACAACACTCATGGGAAGACATGGTGCTATTCTTTTACGTCCATCACCATACGAACGGAGTAAAATAAATATTGTAATAACTTAAATAAAGCAGGTTTTGGTCAGTTAAGTTGGTTCAATTGTAAACAACAACAACCTATTATTTGTTAGTTCATGCAGCTGAGTACCAATATTTTACATGGAGCGACTGCCTATCTGACCTCCAGAACTGGGTTACAGTGATTATACTGGGTAATAGGATAGGTCAGCTCAGTATAAGGAAGTAAAAAAGGAAATTTAAACTAACCATCAGTCCAAAACAGTCGACAAACATATCGGCATACACTTCGCGTTGACCAGACCATTCGTAATCCGCGTTCAATAATCGGCATTTCTTGACTGCACCACAGCATCTGCACGAGCCAGAGTCCACGATCGGACCCTTACGATTATTCGTGCTCATTTTGAAGGGATAATTTCATAGGAGTACTATTATTTCCAAACTTTTTCTCGATCTGCAATTATCTCCCATTCCATTTCTAATATTTTCATTGATTTGGTAGAATTTTGACACTGACAGTTTGACAGAATGATGTTGTTTGACAACATTTCGAAAATGATTAAGGCTGCTTTCCGGATTAGAAAAATATCGCTCAGAGTACTCACATCAAGATTTGCGTTCCGATTCGGATATCACGAGCTAAGAGCTGTCATTTTTGTCACCGATACGGAACTCCCGTGATCGCGCTTACTACGGTACTTAATCAACGTTAACACATTATATATACACCATATAAAAACGTGTATAAACCACAATTTAGTTTTAATGGTTAGGTGGCAAACAGTGGCGAGGTGTCATCTTTTCCAAGAGTGAAGCCGAAGCGAAGTCCTTTTTTTTTAACTTACTGACTACTAAAGAATACGTACTATCATTTTAAAATTATTATAGGAATGTCAAGAATTAAATACAATGAAATTGAACAGCTGTAAACCAAATGAAATGTGCAATATTCCTCCAACTCGTTCTTGCTGACGCATTTTCTATATCTGTCTCCGTCATAACCCGTTGTACAGCGTCTTGCTCTCATCCATAACAAGCGGTGCCACGTGACCTAAGGTGACATCATTACGGGATCGCTCTTGAATGAATTTTTAGTTCCTGATTATGACGTTTTGGCGCCGGGTTAGTCTAGAACATTTTTTTTTTGTTGTAATATAAAGCTAAAAATAACCGTTTTTGTTGTTTGAATGATAGTGAATTAAATACCCGTAGTGTAACTATATTTTTAACAATAGTAGGCACTATTGACGTGCCATTTTGTAATAGCGATACAGTTGCCGATGCGAATCTCCGAAGGGAAGCCGGTAGGTATCGTGTTATATGATGCTTTCGCCACTGGTGGCCAATCTAGCCAGAAGCACTATTTTTAATAAACGTAAGTTAGCTAAAGTTATGATGCGACAAACTTCAAAACAAATAAGCGGAACTAGCATTTTGACAGCGGTCACGATGATAAGTAAAAAGTAGTCCGTGCGGTGATATTAGCAATAAGTATGGTTGGCGTTAACCTAACTTTTTTATCCATAATCTAAAGTGCCATTTTTTTTTGTCCTAATCATCATTTGACCGAATTAGAATTTGCCCGAACTTTATGTCACATAATATAACATGCCATAAATTGAAATCCCTAAATACAATATGCCCTAACTTTGTTTGGCATAAATATTAGGTACAATCAATATACAAAATAAATGAAACCGTTTTCAATAAAAGTTATAAGTCCTAAATTCAAATTATTTAATGTTTATTTATCCTAACAATGTTTTATAATTACTATAAAACATTGTTAAGATAAATAAACATTTGTAGTACAAACTTGTTATGGATAATTATTTTCGGACAAACAAGTTTAGAAGAAGCAAGGGAGTACCAATAAAACGGATAGAAACAACAAAATTAATTACACACACGAGTAGCAAGTTCAAGGTCTACAATAACATGAAATTGATTATATTTAACCAAATGTCAGTCACCTGACCGGATCTTCACAAAACGGATATAAATGCGACAGTATGTTTGTTTGTTACCTGGTCAAGCCTAAACTACTGAACCAATCATCCTGAAATTTTGCCTATACGTTGTCAGGTGTTCAGAAACGGACCTTTCATACCGAAAAAAAGTACTGTTCCCGAGGAAAACAACAGTAACTATCATATGATAATAGATGGCGCCACCTGTTTTAGAATCATGGTTCAATGATATTATTACAAGCAGAGTACTACCAGAATTTATAGTCAAATTATAAATTAACGCAAGCGAAGCCGCGGGCAAAAACTAGCAATTTATAATTATTCAACATACCTACCTACTACCTAAATGATTTGGCTTTTTTTCATTGGTAAACGTGTGTAATCAAATCAATAAAGAATTAATTGCGTAGGCGTGTTTCGACAGTTACCTCATAGGGGGCTGAAGCTTCATAAATCCAGATATCGAACTGCGATTCCAGTGTCCGTCGTCGTGTACTCCAGGGTCAGGGACTACTGTTGTCTGCTATTTTTGCTGAACTGGGTCTTTTGGCGCAGCCGTGAGGGACATTTGCTAGTTTCTAACATCGCACTTTTTGTTGTTTTTTTTTTATCGAATTTTTTGCTGTAGGTATGTTGTGTGCCTTTTTAGTTTCTGCTAAAAAAATGTATTTTCTTTCATTACTTATTTACTTTTCGATTGAGAAATCCGTGATGAAAAACACTCGCACGACCTGGGATCAGTCGAAAAGGGTATTTTTCACTGTAGATTAGCTGACCCAACAGACGTTGTCCTGTCTTAACTATGAATATTGAATTCGCATTGGTATAATAATAGAAAAGTTAATATGGTCATTAAGTTTTCTTATACTTTCTAATGTTAGGTACGCGCAAGTTTCTTAATTTTTTCGTTCATAAGAACCTTCTCCTGACAATAACAAACACAACAAAAAAAGCAAAATTTGTCCACCGGTTCACGTGTGATGCCGCCGTGACCAAGGGAAATAGGGATTCATTTATATATACAATATAGATCGGTAAACAAACCATAACCTTAACGGGGAAGCGCCAGGATCAAAATCAAAACCAAAATATTTTATTTCACATAAACCTGCATGGGCACTTACCTAAAAACGTCAAAAGCTAGGTGCACGGTTCCAATTTAGCGGATAGCTCGCGTAACTAAAATTTTTTTAGGTAAGTTATTTGTAATTTGCAGGTCAGCTATGATTCGCGAACGTCACTAATATGGGTTTACAGAATTGTTATAATCTTTAAAACATGTGTATTGATGATTTTAAAAGTTCTTCTCAGCCTGAGACTGACCCGCTAATTGGAAAAAACAGAAGAAAATTTGAACTTCGCAGACCTCCATAGCGCATCCACCTTAATATTTTAAAGATGTTTTTTTTTTTAGTTTGTGTCTACTCATGTCTACTCATCCGATTCCAAAAACACTTACACTAAAGGCTAGCTAATATTGCCGTGTCACAGCCTCACAGGACATAGGTTATATAGGTCTCATGTAAAACAAGAAAATTCACAAGCAGAAGTTACCTACTGTTAAATATGTTTAAAATTGTAGGTATAATAAGCACCATGATTGTAATTAAGCATGATGATAAAATTAAGCTAAACCAGTTTTTACACAATTTTTAAAGGTCGTTTAGTAGATTCCGTGCAATATTTAGCGTGAATACAATAAGGCAGATCTTAATTCGTTTTAACAGAGGTCGTCCAAGTTCGTAGTCACAGATAAAATAAAAGATGTTGTGATTGCAAGAATCCTTGTAAGTAATAGCTCGCATTTTTTTAAATCAGTGTACTCATAACACACGGGCTGCCGCCTTTTTAGACATGTCTCGACGCGCGACGTGTCTGTCTGGGCGACGGTATCTCTTTCGAACAAGCCGCACCCCTGGCAGGCATCGGCCCTTGCGGACCCCACCAGTTTGGCGCACCAGGACACATGGCACGCCGTGACTACCCCAGGAACCAAGTAATATAAGGGCCCCAGACGAACCCGTGTCTGGAACCCTTGGTCCCCCTGCGATGGGTCAGCGCAGTGGCCCCGCCGCCTACCACTTTTCGGCCGCAGGGGATAGGGAGAGCGGCCAACGCTATACCGACACTCCTCTTCCCCTGCGGCCCCACCGCATCCGCCATCAAACGGTGGCGGCCCCGTCCAGGCCACGGAAGGGAAGAGCGCTACTCAGAAGTACCGGCACTCCTCCTCCGCCGCAGCCTGTAACCCTCAGCCGCGATGCCTCCCATTCGACATCGCGGCCCACCTCAGTTGCGGTGCACCCCACCGCAACCTACCCATTGGCCGCTACGTCGTAGGCTTGGAGACAAAAGCCCTGACGAGCGGCCCCACCTGGGGGTTCCTCTTCGCTTCACCGTGGGAGCGGACCACGGCTACTGAGCCCCCCCGCAACGACAATGCGGGAACCCACTGGGGGGGTTCCACTTACTTTGAGCCTGAACGCACTTTTAGTAATAATGACCAGCCTCACTTGGTCTGCCCTGCCTTGTTACTGGCCAGCTTTAATTTGCCCTCATTTGTCTTCATAAATTAGAGAATTCATAAGTTAGAGGTCGTAGTAGGTCAGTTGCGTATAACCACGTATAACCAATAATTGTTGAGGCCTTCATTTATTGTGAAAACATGCCATTTAAAAAAAAAAAAAAACAGGTTAGACTATGACAGTCGCATACTCGCATGCGACAGGTCAGCGTTAGTCTTGATGTGAGCGCTAAGATTGGTGTAGGTATGGGGCCATTCAAGTATTACGTAAGCACTACAGGCAGGCGGAGGGGTCTTTGCTTTGCTTATTTTTGTTGACATGGGGGATGGGGGGGTCTGGATGGTGATTACGGCAGCAGTATTTTTTTTTACTTTTTTGGATTTTCTAAAAAAATTAGTCGATTTTGGTTTGAACACATTATGGCAACCCTACTTATCTATGAATGGTTCGAAGAAAACGATGACGATATTCCAAAATCCAAAATCACACGAAAGTAAGCAGACACACAACATTACAAACTACGTATACATAGAGAAACTACGTATCACAACATTCAGCAAACATTCAATGTCATCGAAGACTAAGAGTCATGCAGTAAGAAATTAAGAATTGATGCACAGTACACCACATACCACACACCATCGGGTGTAAATTAATACCACTTCACGCGTGAATCTTCGACGGGTTAGGCAGGGGTGGTATCCATTACATTTCGAGACCCCTCCGTGCCCCAGAACGCACGTTAGGCCGTTGCATTGGTCCAAAGAGTACAGTAATAAAGGACATTGGTCCTGGCTGTCATTTGTAGATCTTTGACAGTTACGGGTACTCAGAACTTTAGAAGCCAAAAACCTGACAATCAGTCTTTTTTTATTTTCTTGGGTTTTGGCTTCGCACGGTTTGTGCATTTAGCCAGTGTCAAGTAATTTTTATTTTCGATCAAGTAAATGACCCGATATTGGGCACGAAGTTACAAAACAGTCATAGTCATCTTTAGTTAGTCAAATCAAAGTTATTGTAAAGCGGTAGTAACTTTACAACAACCCAGTAGGAGTTTTTGGGGGGAACACGAAAAGTCCACGTTAACCACTTATTTTCACCATCACTACACTTGTGCACTCACACGTAACTAAATTGAATAATTCACTACCAAAATTAGACAATTTATTTAACTCGCTATTTCACAAAATTTCATGAAAATGATTTGTGCGACATATAGGTATTATGTTCCAACGCAAACCCGCCAAAAATTCGACAATCATTCTTATCGATAGATATCGTAAAAGTCATTGAAGTATCTACATAGCTGGGTTGTGGAGGTCCGTTAAGTAGTCGGCCATGAATAATACTGGCAATTGGCATTATCTAGTCTTTTCAAACTATGTTAGGGTGTAATCGGATGCAGCTGAATGTCAGTACTATACATGAGGCGACGGCCTTACGGCCTATCTGACCCCCACAGCCCAGTTACTGGGTGATACGATACCCCTTGGTAAGACATAGACAAAGATATTTATTCGTCGGATATGGTAGATACAGAGTTGGTCAAGTATAAATATGTTCAGGACACATCCGCCGTTAAAAGCGGCATACGAATATTTACAATAATTAGTAATTGCACATGGGTGTAGGACCTAACTTTTAAACTATGTTTACTTTATAACACAATATAAAACACTATAAGGACACAGTTATACAATATAAAATAAAATAAAATAAAACATAACAATAACAACCTTCGTATTAATATAAAAAAATCTAATACCTATGTATAATACCTATCTATTTATTTTCAAAAAATTGTTTTAGTGTATAAAAATTATTTTGGAGAAGCCAAGTTTTTACTTGTTTTTTGAAGAAATGTAATGGTAATTCTCGTATTCGTTTTGGAATATGGTTGTAATTTTTTATGGACATCAGATAACTGTTTCTATAGTGGAGAGTGCTGTTACAAAATTGTTTTTTTTTTAATTTGGTGGGGTCCCTTTTTGTGAATCTATTTGTCAGACTTTCGGGCTTCTGACTACCCATAACGACTGTCTAAGATGTACAAATAACAGCCCTAATGAAAGCCGCCACAAAAATAGTTGGGAAAAAGTTAGGCAAATAGAATCCTAGCCTCCTATAATTTATTACTTTTGCAAATATTATGTAGTAGGCACTTTGTTACGAATTGGGTAATTCCAATTACGTACGTCAAGTATAAATGATGACCTACCACAGGACGATTAGACAAGCATAAGAATACCAAAAAAGCGGTTCAAGTAACTATACATTGGCTGTTTTTATATGCCTTTTTTATCGTAGGTATAATCCTGATCAAAATAATAATATCGGAATCATAATTAAAAGCAAGAAAGAATCAGTGTATTTGTTAACATTTGTGGCGATGCCCGTCCGTGAGTCGTGTCGATAGTAATATAAACTAAGTAATATTTATTTTTAATTTATTTAAATAATGAAAAACAAATATTTTATCGTTATTTTGAATGTGTTTATTCTCAATTTGTATTCTTCAAAGTGTGATTATGATGTGGAGGAAGGTACGTAGTTAAAAGTAGTGTTTTGTTTCATTTTGTATCCCATTCCATGTAATGCCAGCCTATTGACATCAATCGGGATAAGTCCAGATTCGGGGCTGCCATTGAGAAATTTCAGCATACCATAAATGTAACAGTTTGACCGACCCGGGAATCGACTTCATGATCTCATGCTTAACAATGGCGCTTGCGACCAGGGCCTCAAGTCTGCTATTACAATAGTGTCAGAATGGTCTATCATTGATTTCATAATTGTTGATTTTGACAAGTTTGGTAATCTACTAATATAATGGCGTCATTATGACTTTCCAATGGTCAGCCACTGACACTCCATTGAAAGAAATGGCATTTATTGGTAATCTCGTACATAATGACAAATGAATGACTAGGCGGTGATCTGTTAAAATTTTGACAGTTTCTTTGATCAGTGACCTACCATTAGAACGTCATTGTGCAGACATTGCTTTTAATTCGTTACGATTATACGATACTCAAACGATAATGCCATTATAACACAATTCTATTACGACACCATTGACCGACCAATGATCGACCATTATGAATTTAGCAGATTACGAACTTTTAGCAAAATGACAAAGGAATGACAATGGGATCGTGTTGGAATGACGAATTTATAAAAATAGCAGACTTAGGCCCCAGCTGTATTTTTGATTTATTAAAAGTTTGGTACCTACATTGTATAAGTATGCGGGTTTTCTTGAACTGATAAGGAATAAAGCCTGCATGGCAGAGCTCTTCGGGGTAATAAGGCGTGATCCATAACTGGGACAGCGACCTCCTGTCTGTGAGAAGTTCAACCACGCGGGAAATGTGCGGGTTGGTAGTCACATTTCGAATTTTGGTTTGGTTCTAGAACCAATTTCCCCACGATGTTTGTCCATGAATGTTTTTGAGAGCAGTGGTGATGAAATAATTTACACAACATTAAGGCCCATAGTATCCTCATCTCCCGTTTGTATGCTAAAGCACGACTGCCGCCCGCGCCCGCGCAGGGCACCTCTGAGCCTTTATCTCAAAATGGGGATATTCCTTTGATTAATTTACAATTGTGCTTCGGCGATTCTGTGGTACCTTTAAAACACATCAAAGTCACACTAACTCTGTCATCAATAAACGACACTACGCATACATAAAAAACACGCTCTAAAAACCAAACTATAAAAGGAGAAAATAATTTAATTCAATTAAAAAGCGTGGGGTGCTTTTTGAGGTATTTTTTATAAATAACTATCTATTTTTCAGTGTATTTTTTTTCCAAATAACGAAGCCGTTTAGTAGGAGTATGGAATAGAAGCCAAAATATTGCGTGTTGTAAAATATTTTTTACAGCAAAAGTATTAACCATACAAAAAAAGTACTTCGGGCAAAATGATCTATATGAATCTATAGCAAAATCATATATTTTTCAAATCTTCAAGACAAGTCGTTAATGAGCAGTACGGTTCATAAAGTGACCGTGTTACGCTACCAAACGGCACCCTAATTGCGTAACACGCGATTAATCGTAATCGGTTTAATTTTGACAGTTCAACAATATTCATTGCGTTATTTACGCTGCTGAGCAGAAATATTTTTCGAACATATGAAGCAATGGTTTAGCCATCTGTTTCAAAACGAAACAAATTATGATGAATCGTGAGTTACGCAATTAGGGCGCAGGACGTAGGCCCTTAAAGCGCCTGTAGGGGTTCTAACCTATGACTACACAACTCGTAAGTCCCGACTCTCAACTCACAACTCACGCGGCTCTCTTTAACAAAGCGTTATGTTGTGTTGTAAATCCTATTAAAGAATATTGGCTCATATGCTCTAGTCGTAATAACCGCTACTGTTGAGCTTAGGGCAGTGCTGGATTAAGCAAGCGCGGGGCCCGTAGCAAATTATGTTGAGGGGCCCTTAATTTGCTGTGGGTTCTCAAGTATACAGGTTGAAATTGAAAACATGCGACAAACCGAAATGGGACGAAATGGGAGATTGTACTCATCATTATGAACAACTTTTACTAAGGGACCAATGATGCAATCGCGAAAAAAAAAACATCTGTTCCCTACATTTATGTTCGCATAACTCGTCAAAATGTAGGGAACAGCTGTTTTTTTTTGCGATTGCATCTTTGGTCCCTCAGTAAAAGTTGTTCATAATGATGAGTACAATCTCCCATTACGGTTTGTCGCATGTTTTCAATTTCAACCTGTAAATTGGCAAAAAAATTGAGCACTTAATATTGATATTTAGAAGCCATGATTCGAATTTTCTATTTCATACATTTTACTAAAAAAATGATAGTCAGATACGCGGGACCGCTTTTTGCGCGGGGCCCGTAGCAGTTGCTACTCTTGCTTCATGGTTAATCCGGCACTGGCTTAGGGTCCGATCTAAGTTAGGTTCTGCGGGCGCTAGCCAAAGGAATAGTATACAGACGCCAGCAAATCAAGCAATCCCAAACTGTCAATTTTTTCAATTGAACATGAACCTTATGCTTTTGTTTTAAAGTTGAAACTTTATCAAAGAAATTTGACAGATTGGGGTAGCTTGATGTGCTGGGCTCTGTACATCAAAGTATTAAAAAAGTCTCAGTATCCGTCCGGAGCCCGGATTTATGAAATAGAGTCACCCCATTATTTACAATAACTGCCTTTAATTTTGTTTTAATTTTGTTTGCGGCGTACTATCAGTCGTTCTATACATGCAGTCTGTGGGTCAACTACACGCAGAGGACATACAGCGCTCTGCGCGTTCAATACAATAATGCATTCAGGGTGTTGATGGGGTTGCCGCGATACTGCAGTGCTTCCGGCATGTTCGCTGAGGCGGGAATAGATGGCTTTCACGCCATCATGCGCAAGCGATGCGCTTCCATCATGCGCAGGGTACGCGCCAGTCCCAACAGCATCCTGAATGCTATAGCGGATAGGTGGGACAGCCCCATACTGGGACATTGGATACGCCTACATTCAACTGTGGCGTAATAATAAATATAGTTTTTATTTTGTTTTTTCTCCAGTAAATGTAAGTACTAACACTAGTTTCTAAGTCGTTTGTATACCAACCAAATGGACGTTATGGGTCTGAAATAAAAGATTTTTATTTTTTATTTTTTATTTAATGAGTGCGTCCTGCCTGTCATGATCTATGGAGCTGAAATGTAGACAGTCTGTACGGCTGGTCCATTTTAATATCTTATAAGCAAGCTGAAGTGGCAATGGGCCAACCATATTAGCCGTAGAACCGATGACCGTTGGGGGCGGCGTGTTCTTGAGTGTAGACCGCTAATTGGCCAACGTAAGGTAGGACACCCTCAGGCTAGGTGGAGCGAAGATCTTCGCCGGGTGGCTGGTAGTAGTTGGAAGATAGCAGCGGCGAGGTGTAAATTTTTCTAAGAGAGAAGCCGGTGCGAAGCCGGCATTAACTTATCAAAAAACAATACTTACTATAATTTTAAAATTAATATAAAGAATTAAATACAACATAAAAAATTAACTGCTGAAACATGAAATGTGCAATATTCCTCCATCTCGGTAGAGCTATGCGAATCACCGAATCGTGCACCAGAATCGTGTTGTATAGTGCTTTCGCCACTGGAAAAGAGTTGCTGAGAATCCAGCTGAATGGCTTGTGATTGGAGAGGCCTATGTCCACTATGTCCAGTAGTGGACTGCTGTAGGCTGATGATGACGATGAAACATAACTGGCGAAATATGGGTGTATATTATACATCTTTGCCCACATCTCTGAGACATAAAGGCGCAACGTGATGCCATGTTATAATTTTGTAACAGGATCACAGTGTTTCGACGGGCGAGGCAAGAACGGGACCTGTGTCAATGCATGTCAGTGTCTGTCTATGATCGGTGACGTCAAGAAGAAGGAGTATCCTCAGGTCAGTAAGTCTTCAATGTTATATGTTCTTATTGACTTTTGCAAGGAGGTCGAAAAGGAAGTCGTTCCCACGGGGACGTACTACCGGGATGAAAAGTATTTTATGTGTTAATTCAAGTTATAAACAGAAATCGGATATTCGGATGCATATTCACCTAAAGTTGAGATGTTGGCTAACATGGAATGCGCTTTTGTATCGAAAAACTCTTTATTTAGGTAAGTAATTTTTTTATTTTTTGTTTTAACTAATACAAACCACCCCTCCAGTACATACACATATTTGTATCGGTTAAACATTAATTTTAAATTAATACACATCTGAATAGTTATGCAATCCAAGAATCCCGGGGTTTTTAGTAAATATTACAAATAATTTATAAAGCCGCTTCCTTACTTTCATAGCAAAAATTTATTTAGGTAAATATGCATCCGAATATCCGATCTCTGGTTATAAACTATCTGTGTGCCAAATTTTATTTAAAATCCGTTCAGCCGTTTTTGCGTGATTGAGTAATAAACATCCAAACTTTCACATTTATAATATTAAATAGGATATTTAAATTGTTTTTCTTAGCGTGTCGATAGCAATTTAAGTGCAGTCAGCCTTGAATTTGGCTACGAGCTTGGCAGTTTTAGTAGCGTCCATTAGCTCCTGTAGCATACAGACAATAGGACACGCTGGACACGATATGTTTGTGGGACAGCACCACATTTATATTCCAGGGCGGATTCATCTGTGAATCTCCAACTGAACAACAAATAAATAATCGTTTAAAAAACAAAAAAACACGCTTTAAAAACCAAACTAAAAAAGTAGAAAATAATTTAAGTAATTCAATTATAAAGCGTGGGGTGCTTGACATTAATTGATTATAAAAATACCTCAAATAGCACCCCACGCTTTTTTAATTGAATTAAGTTATTTTCTACTTTTTTAGTTTGGTTTATAAAGCGTGTTTTTTAGTTTTTTAAAACTATTATTTATTTTACATTTTTTAGTTCTGCTAACTACAAAAGCGTGATTTTTTCAGATTTTTTTCCTTTACTTTTCTCGATTTTTTTTTTAAATTATTGAATTGTCATCGGTCCTCGATAATTTTACAAAGTTTCAATGAAATCTGACCGTTTAAATTGGGTCAAAAGCGCGCCCTAAGGAGTCCGTTACAAACATACAAGTCAAGCTAATATAAAGCGTGTAAAAATGAACGTGTTTTTGATACGGCCTACCTGATACCAGACACTTCTAGGTAAGCCAAAGGCAACCCATATCCAGGTAAGATTTTATATAAGTTAATGTATTGTTTTTTTCAGATCTGCTCATTCCAAGGAAACACGCCGATCGTGTGCTGTACCGACTGCAAAAAAGTTAAACATATAAAGTGAGTAAGTACTCCACACCTTTACAATTTACAATACGTAGTAGTCTACATTTAACTCAAAGATAGAAATGGCTATAGCCAGTTGCATCAGCCGTGAGTAGCTTCGCCGCAGTACCGATGCCCGTTGGGGTAAAATACAATAGTAGTTTTTACGTGGAAACGTAAATAACGCCATGAATGTTGTGGAACTGTCAAAATTAAAGCGATTCCTATTGATAGTGTATTACAAAGTTACCCTTCTGATAAGTTTGCTTCTTTCTTTGTGTCCGTATGAATTGAGGAGCCATGTCTCAGATTTAAACGAGGGTACTACCAATATTTAGTAGTAAATTAGCCAAATTTGTAGCCCCGATCCTGGAATTTGTAGTAAAACCCATCAAAAGTTACAGGACGTTGAAGGTGGCTCCTCAATTCAGGCATCTGGATTGAGGAGCCACCTCAGAACTCGAAAACTAGCCAATGGATATTTCTGAAACTTTGGTAGGAATTAGTAGTGTTTATGCTTAATTTGTACACAAAAAATGGGTTTTGTACGGCTGAATTTGAGGCAGCTACAATGCTTTGATTTATCTGAAAAATCCATAAATTTCCCCGTGCTGTATCTCAGAAACTAATGAAGCAATTAAAACAGATTTTTAGTATTATTTAGTAGTAAGTTTGTTTTAATTTGTAGTATAAAAATAAATCGCAAAGGATTCATAGCTTCGGAAATACAACACATTTTATGTGGCTCCTCAATCCTGACGGTCTATAAAAAACAACTGCACGTAGCTACTAAAGTAATTGATCAACTCGAAGTTTGATTACGCCAATATTTAGTAGAAATTTCTACTAAATATTGGCGTAATCAAAATTCCTCTACATTCAGTATTACAAAAGATATTAATAATTTTAACATTCCTTAAGAATTTTCTGTGTAGGGTGACCATAAATAATTCAAACTGTGTTCATAAACAGAACTTTATTTACACATGATTAATTCTTCACCAAATCAGTACTTAAATAAAGAAACACAATATATTAAACACAAAGAATGAAAAAGAAAAACAAACTAAAAGTCTACTAGATCAAATTACCTGTTTTAAAATTTATAATCTCTAAATATTATCTCTACATTCCCTTATTCTATCATTAATTATTAGCCTTCTCTAATCTTTATTTTAAAATATATTTTCTAAACAAAGTCGCTTATTTTGACTGTCGGAGCGACCGCGCTGTCCTTCTAAAATACATAACGGATTCTGATGCGGTTTTCACCATCATTTGTAGAATTTATTCCGCGAGGTTGTTTTATATGTAATACGTTTACATTTAACGTAAACGCATACAGACGCGTGGAAAGTGGTGGCCCAGTAGTAACGGCCGCGACTTACGAGTTATAGGTCGTAGGTTCCAAACCCAGACAGGCGCTTTACTTTTTGTGAGTAATTTAATCACCACTGGTCTCAAAACGTTGAAAAAAACTTAAAATAAAAAATAATAAAAAAATACATTTTTAATATGATGTTGATTGCTGAACAGAGATCGGATTTTCGAATGCATATTCACCTAAAGCTGAGATGTTGGCTAACATGGAAAGTGCTTTTGTATCGAAAAAGTCTTAATTTAGGTAAGTAATTTGTTTATTTTTTGTTTTAACTAATACAAACCACCCCTCCTCCAATACATATACATATTTGTATCGAGTTAAACATTAATTAAAAAAAACTTTTTCTTTGGAAAAGTTTTTATTTTTCACTTTTTAGTGGTTCACATGTGCTTACCCCTTCACAGCGTAACGGCGTGATGTTATGTTAAGAATTGGTGTAAACAATAGATAGACATGGGATTTCAGCAATCCCAGTCCATTTGCTACCATTTATTGAGGAGTTTCGTTGCCTATCTCCGAAGTTCTTCATCAGATCTTCACCAAATTGGAATGGGACTACTTCGAGAAAGTACTCTTCCAAAAAATACCCAAATCGCTTTGTGTGTGCCTATAAAATTTTAAAAGGTCTCTCTATTTCTCCAGGATCCCATCATCAGATCCTGACTTGATGATCATGGGACCACCTGAGTAGTATTATACCCTTTCAAAAAAAAAAAAAATCCAAATCGGTCCAGCCATCTTCGAGTAATCGGGGAACATACATAAAAAAAGAAATAAAAAAAAAGGTTCCGACGAATTGAGAACCTCCTCCTTTTTGAAGTCGGTTAATTAATACACATCTGAATAGTTATGCAATCCAAGAATCCCGGGGTTTTCAATAAATATAACAAATAATTTATAAAGCCGCTTCCTTACTTTCATAGCAAAAATTTATTTAGGTAAATATGCATCCGAATATCCGATCTCTGGTTATAAACTATCTGTGTGCCAAATTTTATTTAAAATCCGTTCAGCCGTTTTTGCGTGATTGAGTAATAAACATCCAAACTTTCACATTTATAATATTAAATAGGATATTTAAATTGTTTTTCTTAGCGTGTCGATAGCAATTTAAGTGCAGTCAGCCTTGAATTTGGCTACGAGCTTGGCAGTTTTAGTAGCGTCCATTAGCTCCTGTAGCATACAGACAATAGGACACGCTGGACACGATATGTTTGTGGGACAGCACCACATTTATATTCCAGGGCGGATTCATCTGTGAATCTCCAACTGAACAACAAATAAATAATCGTTTAAAAAACAAAAAAACACGCTTTAAAAACCAAACTAAAAAAGTAGAAAATAATTTAAGTAATTCAATTATAAAGCGTGGGGTGCTTGACATTAATTGATTATAAAAATACCTCAAATAGCACCCCACGCTTTTTTAATTGAATTAAGTTATTTTCTACTTTTTTAGTTTGGTTTATAAAGCGTGTTTTTTAGTTTTTTAAAACTATTATTTATTTTACATTTTTTAGTTCTGCTAACTACAAAAGCGTGATTTTTTCAGATTTTTTTCCTTTACTTTTCTCGATTTTTTTTTTAAATTATTGAATTGTCATCGGTCCTCGATAATTTTACAAAGTTTCAATGAAATCTGACCGTTTAAATTGGGTCAAAAGCGCGCCCTAAGGAGTCCGTTACAAACATACAAGTCAAGCTAATATAAAGCGTGTAAAAATGAACGTGTTTTTGATACGGCCTACCTGATACCAGACACTTCTAGGTAAGCCAAAGGCAACCCATATCCAGGTAAGATTTTATATAAGTTAATGTATTGTTTTTTTCAGATCTGCTCATTCCAAGGAAACACGCCGATCGTGTGCTGTACCGACTGCAAAAAAGTTAAACATATAAAGTGAGTAAGTACTCCACACCTTTACAATTTACAATACGTAGTAGTCTACATTTAACTCAAAGATAGAAATGGCTATAGCCAGTTGCATCAGCCGTGAGTAGCTTCGCCGCAGTACCGATGCCCGTTGGGGTAAAATACAATAGTAGTTTTTACGTGGAAACGTAAATAACGCCATGAATGTTGTGGAACTGTCAAAATTAAAGCGATTCCTATTGATAGTGTATTACAAAGTTACCCTTCTGATAAGTTTGCTTCTTTCTTTGTGTCCGTATGAATTGAGGAGCCATGTCTCAGATTTAAACGAGGGTACTACCAATATTTAGTAGTAAATTAGCCAAATTTGTAGCCCCGATCCTGGAATTTGTAGTAAAACCCATCAAAAGTTACAGGACGTTGAAGGTGGCTCCTCAATTCAGGCATCTGGATTGAGGAGCCACCTCAGAACTCGAAAACTAGCCAATGGATATTTCTGAAACTTTGGTAGGAATTAGTAGTGTTTATGCTTAATTTGTACACAAAAAATGGGTTTTGTACGGCTGAATTTGAGGCAGCTACAATGCTTTGATTTATCTGAAAAATCCATAAATTTCCCCGTGCTGTATCTCAGAAACTAATGAAGCAATTAAAACAGATTTTTAGTATTATTTAGTAGTAAGTTTGTTTTAATTTGTAGTATAAAAATAAATCGCAAAGGATTCATAGCTTCGGAAATACAACACATTTTATGTGGCTCCTCAATCCTGACGGTCTATAAAAAACAACTGCACGTAGCTACTAAAGTAATTGATCAACTCGAAGTTTGATTACGCCAATATTTAGTAGAAATTTCTACTAAATATTGGCGTAATCAAAATTCCTCTACATTCAGTATTACAAAAGATATTAATAATTTTAACATTCCTTAAGAATTTTCTGTGTAGGGTGACCATAAATAATTCAAACTGTGTTCATAAACAGAACTTTATTTACACATGATTAATTCTTCACCAAATCAGTACTTAAATAAAGAAACACAATATATTAAACACAAAGAATGAAAAAGAAAAACAAACTAAAAGTCTACTAGATCAAATTACCTGTTTTAAAATTTATAATCTCTAAATATTATCTCTACATTCCCTTATTCTATCATTAATTATTAGCCTTCTCTAATCTTTATTTTAAAATATATTTTCTAAACAAAGTCGCTTATTTTGACTGTCGGAGCGACCGCGCTGTCCTTCTAAAATACATAACGGATTCTGATGCGGTTTTCACCATCATTTGTAGAATTTATTCCGCGAGGTTGTTTTATATGTAATACGTTTACATTTAACGTAAACGCATACAGACGCGTGGAAAGTGGTGGCCCAGTAGTAACGGCCGCGACTTACGAGTTATAGGTCGTAGGTTCCAAACCCAGACAGGCGCTTTACTTTTTGTGAGTAATTTAATCACCACTGGTCTCAAAACGTTGAAAAAAACTTAAAATAAAAAATAATAAAAAAATACATTTTTAATATGATGTTGATTGCTGAACAGAGATCGGATTTTCGAATGCATATTCACCTAAAGCTGAGATGTTGGCTAACATGGAAAGTGCTTTTGTATCGAAAAAGTCTTAATTTAGGTAAGTAATTTGTTTATTTTTTGTTTTAACTAATACAAACCACCCCTCCTCCAATACATATACATATTTGTATCGAGTTAAACATTAATTAAAAAAAACTTTTTCTTTGGAAAAGTTTTTATTTTTCACTTTTTAGTGGTTCACATGTGCTTACCCCTTCACAGCGTAACGGCGTGATGTTATGTTAAGAATTGGTGTAAACAATAGATAGACATGGGATTTCAGCAATCCCAGTCCATTTGCTACCATTTATTGAGGAGTTTCGTTGCCTATCTCCGAAGTTCTTCATCAGATCTTCACCAAATTGGAATGGGACTACTTCGAGAAAGTACTCTTCCAAAAAATACCCAAATCGCTTTGTGTGTGCCTATAAAATTTTAAAAGGTCTCTCTATTTCTCCAGGATCCCATCATCAGATCCTGACTTGATGATCATGGGACCACCTGAGTAGTATTATACCCTTTCAAAAAAAAAAAAAATCCAAATCGGTCCAGCCATCTTCGAGTAATCGGGGAACATACATAAAAAAAGAAATAAAAAAAAAGGTTCCGACGAATTGAGAACCTCCTCCTTTTTGAAGTCGGTTAATTAATACACGTCTGAATAGTTATGCAATCATGAATCCCGGGGTTTTCAATAAATATAACAAATAATTTATAAAGCCGCTTCCATACTTTCATAGCTAAAAATTGTATTTAGGTAAATATGCATCCGAATATCCGATCTCTGTTGATGAATGATTATGAAACCAGAATTCGCAATAGTATAAACCAAACAAATATTTTCATATTATTACTTTTGGGAAAATTTAAAGTTCACAGGTTTTTGGAAGGGTATTAAAATCGATCAGATAAGATTCCTATAAATCAAAAAACGGAACTGTGTATTTTTTTTTTTTTTCAAAAAGCAACTTCTCTCAGGTTGGACGGAGGGAATACGGTTTAAGTCTATCTCTACGTTTAAGTATTAATTTTAATGAATAAAAAATGATTTTTTTATTATTTTTTATTTTAAGTTTTATTCAACGTTTTGAGACCAGTGGTGATTAAATTACTCACAAAAAGTAAAGCGCCTGTCTGGGTTTGGAACCTACGACCTATAACTCGTAAGTCGCGGCCGTTACTACTGGGCCACCACTTTCCACGCGTCTGTATGCGTTTACGCTAAATGTAAACGTATTACATATAAAACAACCTCGCGGAATAAATTCTACAAATGATGGTGAAAACCGCATCAAAATCCGTTATGTATTTTAGAAGGACAGCGCGGTCGCTCCGACAGTCAAAATAAGCGACTTTGTTTAGAAAATATATTTTAAAATAAAGATTAGAGAAGGCTAATAATTAATGATAGAATAAGGGAATGTAGAGATAATATTTAGAGATTATAAATTTTAAAACAGGTAATTTGATCTAGTAGACTTTTAGTTTGTTTTTCTTTTTCATTCTTTGTGTTTAATATATTGTGTTTCTTTATTTAAGTACTGATTTGGTGAAGAATTAATCATGTGTAAATAAAGTTCTGTTTATGAACACAGTTTGAATTATTTATGGTAACCCTACACAGAAAATTCTTAAGGAATGTTAAAATTATTAATATCTTTTGTAATACTGAATGTAGAGGAATTTTGATTACGCCAATATTTAGTAGAAATTTCTACTAAATATTGGCGTAATCAAACTTCGAGTTGATCAATTACTTTAGTAGCTACGTGCATTTGTTTTTTATAGACCGTCAGGATTGAGGAGCCACATAAAATGTGTTGTATTTCCGAAGCTATGAATCCTTTGCGATTTATTTTTATACTACAAATTAAAACAAACTTACTACTAAATAATACTAAAAATCTGTTTTAATTGCTTCATTAGTTTCTGAGATACAGCACGGGGAAATTTATGGATTTTTCAGATAAATCAAAGCATTGTAGCTGCCTCAAATTCAGCCGTACAAAACCCATTTTTTGTGTACAAATTAAGCATAAACACTACTAATTCCTACCAAAGTTTCAGAAATATCCATTGGCTAGTTTTCGAGTTCTGAGGTGGCTCCTCAATCCAGATGCCTGAATTGAGGAGCCACCTTCAACGTCCTGTAACTTTTGATGGGTTTTACTACAATTTCCAGGATCGGGGCTACAAATTTGGCTAATTTACTACTAAATATTGGTAGTACCCTCGTTTAAATCTGAGACATGGCTCCTCAATTCATACGGACACCTTTCTTTCAGTAAAGCCATCGTCGACAAAGCTGGAGGAGTTCACTTCAGGACGGGCAGAAAAGCTTATGATGGTACGTAATACTTACGTATCTATTTTAGATACTACAGAGACAACTTACTATGACTGTCAATGAATGTCAATGCCAATGGGTCTAGTGGTTGCAAGCGACGGCTGATCGGGATCGATTCCTACGTCATATATAATGTTATTATGTTTTTTCATTACGACATTCTCAGGAGCAGGCTGGAGGCAGGTTTGTGTTCCGGTTAATGGCAATGTATTCTCGTCCCTGACATGGCACTTACTTCTGGCAAAATGAAACATAACTGGATGCTATACGTCTGCACCTCTGCCAAACCCGTAATGAAATACCTAAAGACGTGATGCTGAAAAAAATCAAATTAAATGAAACGTAGTATGTAACACTTTTACACGTCAATATTTTGTTGGTCAATATTTTAAAAACAATATGGCGCCGGCATTTCCTAGCGGACTGTTCCTTGAGAAGATATGCCGAAACAAACTCAGAGGTTATGGTCTCTTTTAAAGTCCAAACATTATATTATTAGAGGTCTATACATGTGAGTCTCGTCTAACAATGCAGAGCCATGTCTTAAAGAAAGAACCATTGCAGCTTTGAGCTGACATGTCCAACCCTATTTTAGGGAGCCCAACACGCTATGTTAATTAGGTAGGCTTTGTCATCCTTAGATACTATCCTTACTTCCTTACTAATATTATAAATGCGAAAGTAACTCTGTCTGTCTGTCTGTCGCGCTTTCACGCCAAAACTACTGAACCGATTTAAATGAAATTGGTACACAGATAGTCTAGAGCCTGAGAAAGGACATAGGCTACTTTTTAATGCGAAAAAAAGGTTGTAAGGGTTTGAAAGGGGGTATGAAAAGTTGTATGGAAGTATGGTCATTTTTAGAACTAGAAGCTTGAAACTTATTTTCCAGGCTGTTGATTCGATATAGAAAGTTTGTAAAAGTTTTACCCTCAAGGGTGTTAAATAACAATAGGGAATAGGGGATGAAAGTTTGTATGGAAATATGTAAGGTTTATGTGAATGTGAAGAGACAAAGACCCAAAGACATTATTCCACGCGGACGAAGTCGCGGGCACAGCTAGTATTTTATATGTCTTACCCATTGTATTTACACTCATTTAAAACCTTACAACTCTCGATGTCCTTTCTACAAAGACAAGTCTTCCTCACAGTATGTCTGGAGCACCTCGCCAACCTGCCTTATGAAGGCTGTCCAACTTCAGGGCTGGTGAAGCGCTGGCACCAGGAGGAGCAGTGCTACAAGTACGCACACGGGGGTGCACACGTGTCGTATGGAGTTTATGCCGCGCACATCGGCTATGACGCGAGAAGGGGACAATTCCCGCATATGGTAAGTCGACAATGATGATCAACTGTCTAGACTTACTTATCAGAGGCCGTTTTTAATATAGACGCGATTTTACAGTTATTAAAATACTCTGTTTTAGAATTTCAATGCACCACATGAAATATCATTTCAATCACTATCAAACGTATGATCTACTTTTTTTTTTATTATTCGATTTTGTTTTGATTTATCGACTTCAAACCTCATGCAAGGCCGTAAATAATCGTTCAAAACAACCCAAATCTTGCATTAAACATTTTCTACAAAAATAAAAAAGGAGCTCATTCATATTACACCCCTCGTCTGTTAGGCAGACTCATTGAGTAAAAAAATTGTGTTTAATAAATGAAAGATCTTTCGTATTGTGCATTAAACCAAATGGAAATGTATGAAGTCTTAAAATCTAGTAAATAAGCGAAATCGACGAAATGTCGTGTCGAAAAACTCAAACTCAAAGCATTTATTTCAAATAAACCAATTACAGGCACTTTTGAATTGTCAAGGTCGGTGAGGTAGAAAGATGAAGCTAGTTGCCCATTCCAAAGCGTACGTACCTATGGAGAAGAACGGGCAAGAAACTCCATGGACACTCTTTTAAAATCATGATATTGTTACAAACAGTTGGTTACATCATTATGTTGAAATTATCAATGTGAGAACGATGTAAAAAGACGTGCACATTATAAGCGTCCGTCATTAAAACAAAAATATAATAACAATTTAGAAATTAAAATAAGCCGTGGGAGCTAAGAGATGACCAGTCCCTACTGGCGGCGCCCGTTCACGAACATGACGTATGGATCAGCACCATTCAGCTCAACCATTTTGAAGGGAACTTAATGATCCAACACACACGCCACCACCAGCGAGACATTTGAGTGAGCATGACATACTCTCAGCTGCCAGGGCACATTCAAGTCAATGAAAGACGTACCTACCCGGTAAATGTTAGCTATACCTATAGTAAGGACATAGTGCTCATACATATGCTATGCAATTATACTTACAATACAATATACGAAATTTGGGTGTAGGTACTCCTTTGCCGAAACCTTCGGCGATTGTAACAGGCGCTATGTTATGATAATTATTGCTGCTTGCTGTGCCCGCAGGGTCTTTATGATCTAATTATAAGTTTACCACCTAAGAATACCTACATGTGGAATCCAATAAAGTATTGAGTATTTAATAGGAAAAGGCTGCGCAGATGATTAATTCATTATCGTGTCGTAGTCATGTCGTAGTCCACTGCTGCAGGCTTAGCATGACGTTTTCTATTTCTACGAAGAATAGACAGTGCTTTTTCAATACAAAGTGACATTTCGTTTCTCCATTTTTGACATCTCTGGCTCTCTGGCTCTATGTTTCATATACACCTACCTTTTGCCCGCGGCTCCGCCCGCGTGGGTGTCGGTTATCAAGTGCTCTTCTCCCTCTCTTCTACAAGCTGAGGCGCAACCAACAACGAATCAAAACTAAACCAGCCGTTTCGACGCTTCTGTCTCATAAATTCCAGGCACTCCTGGGCTATGGAGGGGGCATAGACACGGCTCACTGGCTGTGTGGCGGGTCTCTCATCAGTGACAAATTCATTCTGACAGCTGGACACTGCATCTCCAGTGCTGTGCTGTAAGTAAACAAGCGTTTTGTTCTTTGGAGGTGTGAGAGACAGGGTGTAAAACTGTAAAGTTCACACAACCTGCATAGAAAAGGGAGGACCTTCTAATCATACGGGTGTTGTGTCTGGTGGGCTTCTGTCAAACGATTGTTTTTTTTTTGCAATGACATCTCGCAGGACAACCTATGAGGTTGTCGCCTGAACTAGAGTGACTACTCGCTTAGAGGGGTGGGGTACGGACCTTTGCTTAGGGTATCGCTGGTAGAGCGCAGCAAGGGACCGGCTGGATCCGACTGAGCCGACGATTGATGTTGGGACGTTGTATTTAAATGCTAGTTGCGCGGTAAACTCTGCTTGCGCAATGTAGGATATTGCGTGACGTCAGTGTAATGTTCTGCTCGCATGTAGCATTATAGATGCCGCTACAGTGCACTTAAAAAAACATTCAATGAATTCAATTGTTCTAGAGGAAAGGTACGTTTCGTGGCGATGGGTATCCTGAAGCGGACGGACCCGCCGGAGCGCTGGCATAGGTACCACGTGGCACGTATAGTGCCGCATCCCAAGTACCACGCGCCGTCGAAGTACCACGACATTGCACTGCTTGAGACCAACAATAGGTATGATGGTTTGATTCTTAACCTCTGCTTCTGCTCTCCTCTCATAATATTCTTAACTTACCTACTATTGTATAGAATCAAGTTCTTCTAACTGATCAGACAGCTGTGCTGCAGGGCAGTTTGTTGCGCCACTTCTTCTTCCCAGCTAAAGCAATAGGAAGTAGTGACGGGCGGGCGTATTGGGGGACTGTCGTATGTAATTTAGACGTTCGAAAACTGCTGACTCTCAGCGTAGTTTAAATAAATGACTTTTGATTTTGATTCTGCTGAAAAACCGAAAAAATCCAGACATGATGTGTTGTGTCTCACAAAGGGGAATCGTGTTAGGTTATGGACGTTAGATAGACACTCGCTCCATGTAATATACTGGCATTCATCTACATCCAGTTAGACTGGAAGCTGATAGATGAGAAATGGCTAGTCAGAAGCTGATTTGGTTTGATTACTCTGTGTCTTCATCTAGACCAGTGGTGGCCCACAGGTGTCGTCCCCGACTAACCGAGTTTTAGGCCGTGAGTTCGAAACCCAGACAACCGCTTCACTTTGAGTAATTCATTTCATCGCCACTGCTCTCAAAACGGTGAAGGAAAACAACGTGAGGAAAACAGCATGTCCTAGAACCAAAAATTCCTAAAAATGTGACATCTACCAAACCCGCACTGGGCCCGCGTGGTGGATACAGCCCACTACTTCTTTTACCGAGATACCTGTTTCCCAGCAGTGGAAACATTATAGGCTGATAATGCAGTTCGACTCTGAGCTGGAAATCCAGTGCACGATAAAATCCCGGCGCGATGTTTTTATGTCTGTGCAAACATGGTTGGAAGTCACCCAAAAAGTAATTAATGCATAGGGCTATGCTTGGAGTTTTCCTACGTGACTGAATCAGAAATGAAGATATCCGTAGGAGAACCAAGATAACCGACATATCCCGAAGAATTGGCAAACTAAAGTGGCAGTAAGCAGGGCACATTACTCGCAGAACAGATGGCCGACGGGGCCGGAAGGTTCGGGAGTGGCGACCGCGTACTGATGACGTAGCGTTGGAAGACCTCCCACAAGATGGACCGATGAACTGGTGAATCTACTGGATGCGAGAAGCACAGAACCGGTCAAAGTGGCGATGCTTGGGGTAGGCTATGTCCAGCTGTGGACGTCTTTCGGCTGAAATGATGATGATGATGATGAAATGGTGATGATAGTTTGAATATTTCTCTTTCTGTCTTTCCAGGGTGACATTCAACCTGCATGTGTATCCAGCTTGCCTGAACATAGACGACCAGTTCCTGGGAGTGGTGACTGCTACTGGGTGGGGGGCGCTGGGACATAATATGCAGTTGGCAGATACGCTGCAAGCTGTAAGTCACCATAATGTAACTTGCATATACATACACATGACTTATAATTATTGACGTTTGTAACGGACTTTAAAAAAAGCAGGAGATTCTTAATCAGGTTGTATTTGGTTTAATGAGATTTGTATTTTTATTTATTAAATTGTGGTCCCATATAAATTTGGTCAAGTTCTGTTATGTGTTTTTTGATTTAGCTTTTAAAATAAAACGTATTTTAGTTACTTAGTAGTGATGATAATGTTATTATTACTTAATGTTACCGTCATCATTACTTAGCAAGGGAAGGTATACGAATTAGTGCGGGGTGCTACCAAAAAAAAAGTACATTAAAAAAACAACAACCGACGGCTATCAGTTCCATTTTATTTGGTAGTGAATAGACACTGCTTCGACGTTACAAAGTGCTCTTAAACATTCCGCTTTCCGGGAATACAGATGTAATAGATCGTAGATTGTAGACGGTGCGGTGGCGTTCTGTATTTTCTGCCTACAACTTAATACTACTGCTAATGTTATGTATGTATGTATAAGAACGTAATCTTGTATTGCAGGTATCTCTCCAATCATTCTACGAGGAAGCGTGTGCGGTACACTATCCGCCACACAGACACTTGCTGACCGGCTTCAACGGCACCATTCAGATGTGCTACGGAGATGAGATGGGAGGCAAGGATACCTGTGAGGTGGGTTGATTTGTCGGGTCTTCCTTGTATATCTTGGTAGCGAACAATAGATCAAAGATATTTAAATGTTTGCACTATTTCAACTTCGTGCAACTTATTGCACTAAAGATTACATCAGGCGTTTTTGTCTACATACATTTAATGTATTCTACTTGTTTTTCGGACTACATGCACATTTTACAGCTCTATCTATTCACACATTTCAACAGGCGGGGATATACTATAATATAATAAAGCAATCTTTGATTTATAGTTTTTAATCTAAAAATTGTACGGCTATACTCCATTTTTAATAAGATTAGACATATAGGCAAACCTTTTTTACAGTCCGTTCAACCGATTTTGACTTCTATTCCGTAGGTATAAGGATGGCATTAAAAGCAAAAAGTGGTTACAATACCAACTGTTTACTGCAGATGCCATTTATCATGCTACCAACGCAATAGAAGTCAACATCAGTTGAACGGACTCAAAAAAAGTTTTATTTAAATGTACTGTAAAGCACGGGTTTTCTGCTTGTAAAATTTAGATTGAAGCCCTGGCTGGAGGCGTTAAGATTAGTTTCTTAATGGCAGCCCCAGGAAAGCCCGGTTGAGCAGTCATGGCCTCTCAAGTAGACTTGTGTAAGTAATGCGATGTTGCATTGCGCGTCATATAACTCGACCGCGTACTGTAGCATTACACATGACTTGACCAAATTAATCATGACACATGACTCTCAAACATGACGCGCGGGCCATGACGCGCTGTTCGACGTTCGTAAACTTCTATCTCGGTCATTTTCACTCTGTGTGACTGTGTGCAAGTGAGAAAGAGCATGCGCCGCGCGCCGGTCGTTTGGGAGCGAAATAAGTGAACTATTATTTAGAACCGTATTCTTGAAGAAATAAGGTTTACGTTTTACTGACAACGCAATCATGACTCTGTATCAGATCCTATGACATTACCTACGCTTTGCCGCGCGCTACCTATGATACAAAAAAAAAACAGTAACACGAAACAAATATAAAACTGAGTGCTGTGTTGTGTATAAACACAACACAGCACTCAGTTTTATATTTGTTCGTTTTATATTTGTTGTGTTAATCATAAGATTGTGAGGTAAATTATTGTGGAATTCATGAGGTATTGAGTGATATTTAAAGAAATAACTTAAAACTGTAAATACATACATAGATTTTTATTACGTAAGTGTTAAGTTTTAAGTGAAAATATCTTATGGCGACGAAAAGAATGATTGCGAATTAAATCAAGATTCATCACGAGACAATCATTGTACATAAAATCGATTTTTAAATACGCCAATATTCACAGTGATGGTCAATAATATACTATTATTATCTTCTACAACGCAAGCATTTCATTACAATAGCCATCGCGCGTGATGCTTCATTTCGCGTCATGTTTGGAGTCATGAGTCATGGTGTAATGTAAATGCGGTACGAATGCGCGAGCATTTCATTACAATAGACTTCACGCGTGACGCGTCATTTCGCGTCATGTTTGGAGTCATGGTGTAATGAAACATTACTCGGTACGAAATGTAATGTCATATGACATCACTTTAAGAAGCACTGTTTTGCGCATGTCTACTCTCAAGGCCAACTGCGAGATGCCCAACAAAAAAAAAAAACGGGTTTTCTATGGACATAGTAAGTACGATGTTGTTGCTACGCAGTGTCACATCGCGCGCGGCCTCTCCTTCGCCTCCAGCGTGCCCGACCGCTAGCGCAGGCAGCGTAGATAGAGTACCTATTCTACTGTCTACGGCAGGCAGAGAGAAAAGAGAGAGCCCCGATCGTGACGACAAGTTAACAACGGACTAACACAGCGATCCTCCGCGACTTTCAGTCGCGATGCCTATTTTATTGTAAAATTGTAACACAAATGTTTCTGTGTTTCTTTTGTTCAGCCATACATTTATTTGTCACCCAATAAATGGTTGAAGTTAATTTAAAAATGTCTAATCTTATTTCAAACGGAGTATATTATCTTCAATAGCACAAAAGGAGGATCTTTCCAATCAAGCTCCTACAGTTTTGCTAATCCTTGCTTCTACCACAGGGCGACAGCGGCGGCCCCCTCCAAGCGAAGCCGTACCTCTCCAAATGCCTTCACACAGTCATAGGAGTGACTTCCTATGGCCGTAACTGTGGCTATGCTGGTCAACCAGGCATATACACCCGAGTGAAGTTCTATGTGCCTTGGATTGAGAGCATAGTGTGGCCTTGAAGGAAATACCAAGATTTCTGAGGAATATCTTGCTTCGAAGTGGTGCAGTTTGATAGTAAAGAAACTTGTAAAAGAATAAACCATATTGTATTAAGCTAGCCGTCAATCTACTGCCCTTCAGTCTTTCAACCAGCTCTGGACAGACAGTGGCTGTTGTTGTCAAGTTTGGGGTTCACTGGCAAATAATATACTACATCCCTATTCCTTTTGGTTACATTTAAGATGGACACTGTTTAGACAGCTATGTCTCGTTCCGATCCAGACCGTCCCATTATGCTGCCCTCTTCCAGCGACGCCATAAGCGGAGGTCCGTACCACACAGGGGTTGCCCTTAGCGTGTAGTCACCTAGTTGTAAGTTTTTGAGCCCTAGCTTAGCTCAGTGTGGTGCCGGACGTAAAGAATAGCACCATCTCATCTCTTCCCGTGGGTTTCGTAAGCGGCGTCTAAGGGACTTACTAGAGAATGGGCAGCAGCGTTCTCTATGCATTTTACCACCATACTGCGATCGCCAACCCGCCTGCCAAGCGTGGACATTATGGCAAGCCCCCCCAAATTGGGGGAGGCCTATGTCCAGCAGTGGACGTCTTCCGGCTGAAATGATTATGATGAAGCCCTAGCTGGAGGCCTTCATTTATTAAGGTAGCAGTTCCGGTTGACAGACGAGAAGCAATTCCCAAAAAAAAAAGACGGCTTATGTAAGTAGGTACAGATTTGTAAAGCTCTGCCATACTGTGATGTTCGTGTAATTTTAGCATGTAAATAAATGAGTTAAAATACAAATTACTGCGCTGTTTTTATTTATTTATGAATTTAGAACTTGACTTGTGACGTCAGTGTAAAATCCCAATAAGTTTTTGTCAATTCACATAATAATATATGCAGTAGGTAAGTATACAGTAAATGAAATGACCCATATTAAATAAATAACTTACAGACTAACATACATGAAAATATACATATAACACTGATTTTTCATGTAAACGGTACCTACCCGACTTGCCCAAACCACCCAATCGCCGAACAGCCAGATTTGTCAGCGTACGTATAAACTACACGAACGCTCGACAGAGCGAACGTGTTATGGTGTAACCATACAAAGCGCACGCTCCCTGGCGTACATTGCTGGAACCTGGACTGATCGCACGATTACTTGACCTCTAAGTGCGGACTTTACTGTAAACATGGACTATACTGTCTATGTTTACAGTAAAGTCGCCGCACACGAACAACTGTTACAATAAGTATTTTCTCTCACACATTGAAATAATCACGTTTTTTGGAGGAGCATTCATTTTAGGATTCTGTTGTAGCGGCACTACAGAAAATATTTCACAACAAAAATCTTGAAAAACAAAAAGTGATGTGGCGCCATCTACAATGCCACATGCGAACTACGCAAGACTGGACGTCATAGAAATCCTACATCGCGCAGTCAGAGTTTACCACGAGACTCACATACATACAACATCCCAAGTTCCCGACATCAACCGTCGGGCAGTAGCCCACCAGACACAACGCCCGTCTGGTCGGAGGATCCTCCCTTTTCTATAGAGTATGAGTGAACGGCCTCAAGTCTGCTATTACAATAATGTCAGAATGGTCTATCATTGATTTCATAATTGTTGATTTTGACAAGTTTAGTAATCTACTAATACAATGGCGTCATTATGACTTTCCAATGGTCAGCCACTGACACTCCATTGAAAGAAATGGCATTTATTGGTAATCTCGTACATAATGACAAATGAATGACTGACTTATTTACGAACTTCCTACTACTTTAGATTACTTATAACACTAATAAATAATATGTAATAATATATATAAATGAAATCTGGCATGAATAAATGTTCAATTTAGTAGTAGTTTTTCGAAAATCATTTCTACTAACGAGTTTTATAATAATGGCAATACGAAAATGCCATTATGACACAATTCTATTACGAGACCATTGACCGACCAATGATCGACCATTATGAATTTAGCAGATTACGAACTTTTAGCAAAATGACAAATGAATGACAATGGGATCGTGTTGGAATGACGAATTTATAAAAATAGCAGACTAAGGCCCCAGGACGTAGGTACAATAATTGAAGCTTTTGTAAAAAATAAACTTCTAATTTAAAATATCTTGATCTTTTTAACAATGATTGAGAATGAATGAGATGAGATTGTGACTAGAATTTCAATGTTTGTTATGTATACGAGAATTCGAGTTCAAGCACAGTAGACATATTTTACTGTGCTTCAGTTAACTTATAAAATCTAAAACAACTTCTGTCTCACTCTCACTGCAGAATATCCCCATACGAAGTATGCCACTGTTTCATATGTTTATCATAATCAATTTTTACTTGGAACCCGGCGCCGCATTCTGTGCATTTATATTTAAAAACTGTCAAAGTTTCATGAGTCCTCATGTGTTTATTCAAGGATCTTGTATGCATGTAAGCATTTTTACAAATAGGACAAATGTATTTTTTTTCTCCGGTATGTCTAAGCATATGCTGTTTTAATCTCGACTCTACACCAAAGCATTTAGAGCACACTTCGCATTTGAATTTCTCAGTGTGAAATCTTGTAATGTGTTCGGTTACCGCTCTTCGGGTCGAGAAAATCTTTTTGCAAATATGGCAAGAGAAAGTCCTTAAAATACCATGGACTTTTTTTAAATGCAGTAATTTGGCGTAATGTTCTCTAAAGGTTTGTGGACATTTGGAACATTTTTTTATATTCGCTCGTTCTTTGCCCTTGTGCAATATGTCTGTGTGGTATGTCAACTGACTTTTCTTCAAGAAACTTTTGTCGCATAGTTTGCAAATGAAGGGCTTTGTCAAATGAGATTCTTTATGCTTCATGAGCAGATGTTGATATAAGAATCCTTCTCCACAGTGTTCACATACTACTTTGCCAATGTGACTGTTCATATGACTGTTTAATAAATTAAAATTATGAAAATCTTCGTTACAAATATGACAAATGAACTTATTATTTATAAGCTCCAAGTTGTATTCTGTCATGCCGTTGCTAGATAAAAAGAAATGTTTACCGTGCGTGCTTTTAAGGTGTTCCCTAATCGTGTTGAGGTTAGGATAATTTTCATTGCATAACCGACATTTTAGTTTCGAAATATCTACTTGTAAGCATCTTTTGCCTTTGGTAACATATTTGTCGAAGATGACTTCTCTGTTTTCGATTTTGTGGGTTGTAGTATGTTCTAATAAAGCTTCCGGTTCTGAATGGTGTTCCGTGCAAAAGAAACATTTGAAGCTTGATCCCCTAAATATAAAAGGTATAACAGAAGTACAGGCAATAAACATAGCTGCGTTTTTCCTTTCTGGAACCGTTAACTGCCATATACTTGTTTCGAGCACCACCGGCTTGTCGTCTGCGAAATGAAATAAGAAAATTATATTTTTATTACTTTGAAGAATCTGAAGATCAATTCCAGTAATTAAAATCATTCAAAATCTAATCTCATCTCAACGACAATCAAAGTTAAAAAGTATTCAAAAATGAAGGGAAAGTAGAGGTACTTGTATCCGACTACGGCGAAGCAATAAGGAGGGTTATGATTTTGACCGGTATGTATGTATCATTGGAAGCATCTTCACCGTCCGCTGCCGTTATAGGCTATGTGACATCACATTAAATTGAATATGGCACCCTCTAGAACACAAAGACATGCTCAAACAAAAAGTTATTTTAGTATTTTTTAATGATGTCGTGTTGGGTATCAAGTTAAAGGGCTGAATTAGCACATTTCAAAAATGTATACTGTTAGCTATCCTAAAATAAATTAAATAAAAAATAAGTTCAAAAATTAAAACCACACTACTGCAAAATCACGCCCTAAGAATTATAAAACAAGAAAATATTCTCATTTTGTTAGGACCACGTATTCTAACAAAATGAGAATATTTTCTTTTTTCGTAATTTTTAGAGCTTGGTTTTTCAGAAGTCGAGTTTTAGTTTTTTTGTCGTGACTGTGAACGTTTTTTAAAATTACGAGAATTACGCTTTAGTAATAAGTATCTACTTATTTATTGGAACATAAGGGATTGAGTAAATGAAACAATTACGAAATTCTTATACTTACTCATTTTATATATCAAAGCTTAATTCTACAAGAGATCCATTAAATTTGTCGCTGCGTGTTAGTTAGTTGCTGTCAATAAGAATACTGATTTTCATACTTTACCTTAACAATCATAAACAAATTAAAAAAGTATGTTTCAATTACCGTTAGTGGCGCACAACTGGGCCTATAGAGCTCAGTTGGGCGCCAATTAACATGTCAATACAAGACAGACAGACATTATTTGAAAATAATTAGCGGTAGTAAAACAATGCCCTTCCTTAAATTAATGACCAGAATAATCGAAAAGAGTCCTTGGGTGCCATTCCTTTATGTGTCTATTGTAGTCGTTCCTATTGGGGAACCCGTGCCCACAAACCGAGCAATTGAATTTAATATATTGTTCTCCCTGAAGATGCGTCCTCATATGCAGCTTCAAACTCTTCTGATGTCTGTAAGCTTTCTGACAAAGAGAACAAATGAAATTCCTTTCTCCTGTGTGAGAAACCATGTGTTTCTTTAGAGAAGTAATACAGCTAAAACTCTTTTTGCAAACTTCGCACTGAGTTTTCACCGTATGCAACTTATTTGTGTGCATTGTCAATGCTCTGCGGCTTGGGAACACCGAATGACATACATCACATTCAAATGTAAAGGTAATCCCGTGTGCTTCTTTCAAATGCTTCAATTTCCGAAAGTGTTCAGTGAATCTTTCGGGACAACGTGGACATCTTAACATTCTCATCTTCGTCGTTCCTTCGTGAGCTTTTTCTGTATGATATTTTAAGTTAGAATTCGTTGTGTATACTTTGGTACATCTTTTGCAAGGATACCCTCCTGGCAGGTGGATTTCTTTGTGCTGTATCAACCGCTGATGAGTCATAAAACCAGCCCCACAAGTTTCACAAACCGCATTATTGAAATGTACATTCATATGCCTGTTTAGAAGTATAAATGTCTGGAAGATCTTGTTGCATATGTGGCAGGCGATTTGGCCATTTTTAGAAGATAGATCGTAAGCTACCAGTCCATTTCCTGATTCCGTGAAAGACATTTTATGGTCTATGGTCAAATGCTTTCGTATTTCATCGAGGTCCTTATAATTTTGATCACATACTCTGCATTTTAAATCTGAAATGTCTACTTTAACAGTACGTTTCCCTTTCGCGAGATATTCTTTGAGGATGGTAGCATTATCTGGTGTCTCATGTGTCAGCGTATGTTGTAGAAGTGTTTTTATCTCCGAATACTGTTCTCTGCAGAAGAAGCATTTGAAATAATATCTGCAGTACACGAAAGGTGTTGCTGTGGTGTTTTCTAAAAGCATCGAGGCGTTCTGTCGTTCAGAAAGTGTCAGTTCCCAGATACTGGTCAGTGCTCCTTGTCGTCGCTTCACTTCGGTTCCTGGGGAGACAAAATGTTCATATTTATTTTTCTCTTTGATTCTTCGATCCTTTGTTTGTTCACCAATAGAGACTATGCATTACACAGACGAGGCAATTGTACAAATAAGACAATCTTTCATTAACTAGTTGTGGATAAACAGAATTGCTGTTGTTTTATAGGAAGGCTGCCAAACCAATTTTGAAGGCAGTCATTTTGATTCCGTGTCAGTCAGTGGACCTTCTTGTAAATAAAACTTGCCTATAGATAAGATAGTAGATATCTAGCTATTAATATTGAACTAGATTAATAAAAAAAAAAATTGTTGTTCTGATTATATGATGATGTTATATTTTGTATTTTGAATACGTCTTCATCTGTAGTTTTTTTTTTGTTGTTAGTTTTGTGGAGTTTATTAACTTGTTAGCAATTACAACTTAACAATATTTGGCTACAAATGTGAGCTCGATACTAAAATAAGGTCTGAAAATATGCTCAAATAATGACTAATTGAGAATGGCTTCTATATGAAACAAAATATTTTTTAGACCTAGTTTGAAGACCTAAAATCAGCTCTCAAAAGACTATTGCCAGCTGATAGCTTTTAGCGGCCCAAATCTAATACGTTGGCGGGCCACGTGGCGGCCCGGTAGCCTGAGCTTGAGCAGGCTTATTTTATAGCGTTATGTTTTTTTTATTGAATGGGCCTGCTCGAGACCTCCGCACGCCTGATGGAAAGCGATTGACGAGGTCTATGATGGATCAAGTGTGCCCAGAAGATGCCTGTTCACTCTTGTTTTGAAGGTAGACGGGTTAAATGTGGAAGGGAACACAGAGAGTTGTATGAATGACGCAACACAGTGCTGTGTCATTCATATAAGCTTCGAGGAATATTAAAAATAAACTGAAGGCATTCCGTTATAAAAAAAACTGTTTATTGTATCACACACACAAGTTACTACTTACTAAATATATAAAACTTAAAACTTGTAGACACTTGGAAGTCATTTGAGTATCATTAATTCATATAATTAGGTAACTAGTAGGTATGGCTACTTAAGCCAAACTTAAGTGGCAGTGGGCAGGGCACATTGCTCGCAGAACCGATGGCCGATGAGACCGAAAGGTTCTAGAGTGGCGAACGCGAACCGGAATACGTAGCGTTGGAAGACTACCAACAAGGTAGACTTATGACCTTGTGAAGGTCGCAGAAATCCGCAGGAAGCACAGAACCGGCCCAAGTGGCGGAGCTTGGGAGATTCTTTCGGCTGGAATGATGAAGATGATGAGTATGGCTACTCACTAATGGTTTGATGGGTTTTCTACGTGAATTACATGTTCTCAGTTTTATAAGTGAATTATTTGTTTGGCTTTGTCTAAATTGCCTCAAAATAGTAGGTAATTGAAATATTTCATCATCACTACATATTTGAAAACAAAGTCCGGCCGCGTCTGTCTGTTTGTCTGAACACGCCAATCTCTGGCGCTAGGAATAATACGCTACGAATCTTGAGGAAGGCGATAAAATCACGCTACTACTCTTGGGTGCCAAGCAAAAAGAAATAAATAAACTACCTAGAATGAATTTTTTTAGTTTAGCAACATTTTTTATGTTATTATGTTTAGTTTAGTAATATGAGTAAAATATAATGACTAGAAACCTTATTATGTCAAAACGTGTGTGGTTCTGTCTGTCATAGCGATTTGGCGACTTTACCACTGTGTTATGTGGTACTTTTTAAATACAATATATTATTAAGGTTCATAATTGAATATTTGTGTCGCAGCTACAGATGTGACTAGTATTTGCGTAGTTAGGTACATATTTGTACTGTATATTGACAGTAATTGATGCAACAGTGCACGTCTTTATTTTGAAGGTCTTGTCTGCGCTTTACGGTGTTCTCTCGCCTTCATTTCAATTGATAAGTTCACTTCCAAAATTCTTAACAATAGTCTTGAACTGCCACTGTGGATGCCATTGCTTCATATGCTTATTATAATCATTTCTATTATGGAATCCGCTTCCACATTCGGAACACGTAAACTTCCAGACAGGACCATGCACCCTCATATGCTGTCGTAAAGTCCTCTCATGCATGTACGCCTTCTGGCAAATCACGCAAAAGAAGTTTCTTTCACCTGTATGTCCTCTCATATGCATTTTTAGCAAAGATTTAGTTCCGAAACACTTTCCACAAACTTTGCATTGTATTTTTTGCGTGTGCAACTTCGTTGTGTGTTCTGTCAAAGCTCTTCGTGTTGGCAACACTGCCTTACAAGCGCTGCATTCAAACGTGAACGAGATCCCGTGAACTTCTTTCAAGTGAGTCATCTTTCTGTAGTGTTCTGCAAATCTTTCTAAGCAATGTGGACATTTTAATGGTTTGATCTTCTTGGCGTTCGTTACTTCGTGTTTCTTGAATAAATGGTAACGTAGTTTTAGTTTTGTGGGAAATTCTTCGTGACACTTATCACATTTGTGGACCCCTGTTTGATGTACTATTCGGTGGTTTATCAAGCGTTGGTGCGACATGAATCCTAACCCACAGGTCTCACAGACTACACTGAAATGCACGTTCATATGTCTGTTTAGGAGGAAAAATGAGTTGAATGTTTTTGCACACTTATGGCAAGTTAGCTGACCGTTATTCGTGTTCAAGTCATACGCCATAAGTCCATTTCCTGCTGAATTGAACTCTTTCTTATGTGCAAGCGTTAAATGTTTTCTAATGTCATCAAGATCGGAATACTTTTGTTCGCATAGCCTGCATTTGAGACCTGAAATATCTACTTTAATAACTCTCTTCCCTTTTCTTAGATACTGTTTTAGTAAACAACATCTTTCTGGAGTTACGTGGAATGCAGTATGTTGTAAGACGGAATGTATTTCTGGGAAGACTTCGTTGCAGTAAAAGCATTTGAAATTCGCTTGTTGGTAAAAGAAAGGCTTGATTGTGGTATACTCTAAGAACGTAGCTGCGTTTTGTCTCTCTGATATAGTCATTTGCCAGATACTGGTCCTTGGGCCCGTTCGTTGTCTTGCCGTCAGTCCTGAGGAAAATAAAATAATGGCCTTTTTAAAATGGCTTCTGAGATCTAGCTACAGTATCAAAGTTACTTTAAATACGAACCTAATTAATTGCTTGATTTGCTATAGACATTGTCAACTCTTAGGTTATAGTCGTACTAACTGCTTCGACAAAATAAAAGAGTATTTTTGTAAATAATTTATTAGATTATTCATATTATGTATAAATATCACGAGTATAATACTTAATGGAATGTGGCAATGCAGAGAATTTGAGTGCAATAAAATGGCGTGCGATCGGAGCTATTGCTATCTAGCAACGGATTGCTGATGATACATCAATGAAATGGGATTTCCTTTTACTTTTTGTAAAACTTAATTGCTTTTAATATTGATTGCTGGTCTAAAGACTGTTTCTTGGGGCATGCCAAACAGACTTGCTCTTTGTTTTCGTTGATTACTACAGAATCATTAACAATACTCAATGTAGGGTATTAACGTGAGCGACAAGATTATTATGATCCCCACAGTTAAGACCACAAATAGCACACAATCCGATTTCATGTGACCTGCAATGGTCTCTAAGGTTCTTCCTCCTTGCATACGCCTTCCCACAAATCTCACATTTGAAATTCTTCTCCCCCGTATGGATAACCATGTGCCTCGAAAGACAATACTTGGAGAAAAATCTCGAATTACACATTGGACACTCATGATTCCTCTCTTGAAGATGAACAGACCTGATGTGTACGAGAAGATGATACTTCAAGTCGTATTCCCGTCCACAAGTATCGCATCTATACAATCCAGTAGATTGATTATGTGCTATACGTAAGTGTTTAGTCCTTTGATAATTTGAGTTAAACCTTTCGGGACAAATCGGGCATCTTCGCGGGTATTGCTTAAGATGCACTCCTTTGTAGTGGAGTAACCTTTTTGTTGAGTTCGTGAAAACTTTATCGCATTTGCTACAAGGAAAACTCCCTGATTCGTGAATCTGTAAATGTCTTTTTAGTAACTGCAGTGATATGAATACAGAACCGCATATTTCGCAGCTGTAATTATTGTAATGTTTACTCATGTGAATAATTAGGAGTCGTAATTTGAGATAGTTTTCCCCGCAAACTTGACATTCAAAATTCTCGCCTCCTAGCTTGTAAGGTATTATATTATCTTGCAAATCCAGCTGTATGTTCTTGCCATGCTCCTGTAAATGCATCTTCAAGTTCTGCAGATCAGGTAGTGATTGCAAACAGATCTTGCACTGGAGATAGGAGACGTCGACTTTAAGATTTTTGTCTCTAACTCTATTATTTAATGCTCGTTTCATTTCTTTGGCTGTATGTTCGTTTATTGAATGGTCTTTCAATAGATTAGCATCTAGAAAGGGCTTGGAGCAGATGACGCACTTGTATTTATTACCCGCATGTATAAATGGATAGACATAAGAGTTTTCAAAGATGATTAAGGCATTCTGTTTCCAGGTTTCATAGTCAGTGTTTTCGTTTCGTGGTCTCGTTGGTGCACGGATATAACCTTTTACAGTCTTCACATTGAATGTAACCGAATTTTTTTGCTCATTTTGGTTTTCCCAATCAACGTTATTTACAGATACTGGTTCTTTCAACAAAGCTACGTTTTCTAACTTGACGTTGCTCTTATTAGCATCCTTCGTTTTGCCAATTTTCTTTTTTTGTTTATTTTTAATGTTGGCGGTAATATCTTGAGCTTCATATTCTAGAGTTTTTAAAGAAATTGGATATTTGAGTACTGTCAGTTTGATTTCTGTGCCATCTTCGTCTTTCAGAGTGATTGTTGAATTTGATTTCTGGATGATACCTTAAAGAAAAACAAAAGAATTCTTGTCACTTTCACTTTATTAAAATGAGAGATTTCTTTACAACTACCGTTTTTGAATGTAAATTGGGTAAATAGATTTATTTAGTTAAGAAGAAAGTTAACGATTTATTTAACTTACAGAAGTCGAGCAGAAGATGCTTGGTTAGTATAATAAATCACAGAAGAAAATAGAAAACCAAGTTATTTATGTAGTATGTAAATGATTAAGTGTTATTAAAAGTCTCGTACTTAAGGCTCACAAATTATAATGTGCTTAAGAAATCTAGCCACCGCATTTTTTTTTGCTTTGAGGTTTTTATATAGGGCTTAAAAAAACAATATTACAATTAATCAATAATTTTAATGTGTGTATTCAATATAATAGGTAGTCTAATTCCCATATTATCTTGCTTAAAATAAATATACATGTTTCTTCATTAACAATCATTTATACTATTACAACTCGTGTAAATTGAGTTTCAATTATATTGCGTGTTTATAACTTGGTGATAGTGAATTGGTTTAACAAAATGTGTAGGCACTGTTACATAGCTACCATTATGCGAAAAATAAGGCCTAAAAATATTCTTAAAATTATATCTAGCGCAGTGTCCATGAGCTCGTATTGAAGCTCTAATTCTTAAAATATTTCTCTTTGTACAGCCATCTATTCTAGTTGGAGTATTACAGTCGTCTATTCTTTAAAATTCCAGGCATCGTTTGGATAAAAACTAACTAATATCATGCAAACGAAAATGGTCCTTCAAATTCTTCCGTCTCAGGAACGCCATCCCACATACATCACACTTATGATTCTTTTCCCCTGTATGTATAACTCTGTGCCGCTTCAAAGACTCCTTATTGCAAAACCTTTGGTGACACACATCGCACTGCTGATTCCGCTCCTGAAGATGTACAGAACGCACATGACAGACTAAATGATACTTCAGATTGAATCCTCGGCCACACGTCTTGCATTTATGTACTCTAGTTTCTTGATTATGGACATCTTGTAAGTGAATAGTCCTTTTATAATTTGAATTGAACTTTTCTGGACACATCGGGCATCTTCTCGGACACTGCTTCAAATGCACGCCTCGTATATGCAAAGTCCGTTTATAAGGAGTGCTAAAAACTTTATCGCATCGATCGCAAGGAAAGTTTCCAGAGTCGTGGACTTCTAAATGTTTCTTTAGGAGCCGTAAAGTCATGAAGACTGATCCACAAACCTCACAGCTATAATTGTTGAAGTGTTCACTCATATGTATAACTAAAATTCTCACTTTTATAAAACTTTGTTCGCATATAACGCATTTGTATTCATCGTCGACGAGTTTAAGATTGAACGGGATCATATTGTCTTTGATTTCTAAATCCATTGGTTTTTCGTGTATTTCTTTTAGGTGGCGTTTGAGTTCGACTAGGTTGGCAGGTTTTTCTGAACATATTTTGCAGGTTATATCACTTACATCTACTTTTAAGACATTCTCTCTTCGATTATTAACAAGTCTCTTAAGAGGAGCGAAGGCATGGGAGAAATGCATGTGTAACTTCAATTCATTTAAGTCCAGAAACGGTTGCGAGCAGATGAAACATTTGAACTTATTGCTGCCATAAACAAATGGGTAGACTGTTGAAAATTCAAACACAGCTAAAGCATTCTGTCTGATATCTGGAGTTTTCTTAACTTTCATTTTCACAGTTTTGACGGATAATGGCGGTATACTAACAATAGAATCAGCAGTCCTGTGTCCAACAGTGGACGTCTTTGCGCTGAAATGATGATGATGATTACTATCAATTAAACGCGATGGTTCAGTCCTTAGATAAACAGGTGATGGACTGCGAGACGGAGTGAAATCTCTTGATGCAGGCGAAGAAAAGGTTGTAATACTCTTTTGTCGGAATCTACTGAAGTCTATTAATGTCCCGAGAGGTCTACACAAGCTTCTGTCGTAAGAAACTTGGAATAACGGGATGATTCTTCGCTTCTTATCAGGTATTTCGGAGTCCGATCCTAGAAAAACAGAAATAATAATTGTAGTAGACTTCTTGCTGTGTTGTTGGTTATTTTTAGTGCTTAAGTGAGGGTTAGCGTACCATTTCCCATTATTTTATCGTTAAATAAAAGTTTGAGTTTAGAAAAATCATATTTTATTCAGTTCAATTCGATTGCTTTGTTTAAATCTGCTGCTTTAGAAATAGAATATTCAGTAACTGCCCTTAAGGCCTGACAGTTCATTCCAAATTAGCAAAACTGAACGTTATGCTTGATACAATTGTGTGTCTATTAGAGTAACAAAAAAATAATTGATTTAAACATCAATAGATGCCATCATAATAAATTAATAGATAAAAAAAAGAATATCAAAGGAAGTAATCACGAAATCAGTCTTCATACGGAAGCCAATAACGAAAAGGAAGACATAAATTACGAGGCAAACGCATCTTTATCAAGCTGCCCTGCGTTAGGATGATGTATCTTCGTATGATGCTTCAAACTACAATTCTGGATGAAAGATCTTCCACAGATCGTACACACGAAACGACGATCATTCTCATGTATTCTCATATGTTCTCGAAGCGTGTATTTTCTAGCATAAGCCTTCTTGCAAATGCTGCATTGGTGCTTTCTTTCCCCTCCGTGCTTCACCATGTGATCCTTTAACTCAGATTTGGAATAAAACTTCCATTCGCAAACATCACAGGAAAACCTTTTCAATTTTAGATGGACAGTCCTTACATGCACACCGAGTTTACCACTGATAGTGAAAACTTTAGGACACATATTGCACTTGAATTCTTTTAACTTCAAACCGTGGATGGCAGAAATGTGCTTATTTCTCTGAAAGTAGTTTCTAAAAGTTTCTGGACAATGTGGACACCTATGACGTTTTACTTTCATATGTACGGTAGCATAATGTTCGTTTTTAGCGTTGGTAGACCTAAATACTTTATCACAGCTATCGCAAGGGAACGACCCTGTTTCGTGCGAGAACGCGTGAGTCCTCAAACGTTCTGGAGTTATAAAACCAGTGCCACATTGCTCGCAAATGAAATTTTGGAAATGTACGTTCATATGCTGGTTAAGAGACTTGAATTCAGTGTATTTTTCTAAGCAGAGAGCGCATGGAAAGTCATTGATTGTAACTTTGAACGGAAGAACACCATCTCCAGATTTAAGATCCAAATTCTTCTTGTGTTTATCTTGTAGATGCCATTTTAGGGACGGAAAATCTGGGATCAGATCGTCACAGAGCTTGCAACCGACATCAGTTATATCTACTTTGACTAATTCGTACTTCTTCAGTTTCGACAAAGCGTATTTCACTTGGGATATCGTCAGAAAACCATGTTCTTTGTTATGGTTTCGTAATATTGCAGGGTCTGAGAACTGTTGATGGCAATAAAAGCAAATGAATAGATTTTTCATCCATTTGAAGGGACATATTTTCGATGATTCCAGCAGTATAATAGCGTGCCTTGTCCTAGCTTTAATATCATCGGTAAAGATTTTCTTTCGTTCTGCGATCCGTGCCTTGAATTCAGCTCTATTTTCTACATGGCAATCTTCGTCAGACAGTTGGTCACCTAAAAATGAGAAATGAGCTTTGTTATCTTCTGTGTAATTTCTTTCATGCTTTTACTCCCAATGTTTCACCTATTATACCCAGAACATGCTTTAATATTATAATCATAACACTTTCTGTGAAGTTAGGTATATTTAAACGAAGGTCCCGATATAAATTAAGCAGATAATATATTATATATATATATATATAAATAAAATTAAGTTCTTTAGTTCCTGCCTACCCCCATGGGAAATGGCTCGAGTATATGTATACCTGAGCCGTATTTTTTCATTGTCGACGCAACCGTACAGCAGCTATAAGTAACTAAATAAGTGCATCCGTTGTTGCACAAATAATCCTGGCGTTAGTACTTACATATGCAGGGTGTAACAGAAACCCTATTGCTATCCTTAAGCACTAAAGAAATAGAAACACTATCATAGTTTCAGCTCAAAATCGGCTTGGTTTCATATGTTTCTTAAATTCAAATCATAACACACGTGTCACCGCACTACGTAGGTCAATAATTTACCACGTTACTTGCCACGATAAATCTCTTCCGAGTGATGTGTTTATTTCAATTTGAAAAGTTGGGTTTCTGGTATCAATATATTAAAAATTCTCATAACTTCCGAACATGTAGAGATAGGATTAAAAAATTCTTCCATACCATTATATATCATCCAAAGAAGCCGTGCCTTTGGTATGTATATGTTACCAAACCCAATTTCAGGCCAAACTAGTTTGTCCCAGGCCAAACAGACTTATCTTACGCGTGATATGTCGCAGCCAACTAGCTTAATTAGCCATTTCGCTAACAGCCTTTGGAAGTAACGGTCGCCGGCCGCTGCCGCGGAGCCGCTCGCTTCGCTCGCTCGGCTCGCGCGCTTTTGGTCACAGTTCTAACCTAACCTAACCTAACCCATTTAATCGGCGTGCCCCGGCTTAATAAACCAGTTTGGCCTGAAATCGGGTTTGGCCGGTAACATATATACCCTTTCCGTTACACGTTGTATAGCTTTTGTTTATCTTCTTACTATTGTTGTACTTTTGAAAACAAGACTGGCCAAGCCACATAGTTTAATTGAAATACTGGTTTCTACCCGCTCCTTCATCTTCAAGAAATTTCTTGCACCCCCGACCCACCCCGTCGCCTTCTATTACTTTGATTTCGCTTAGCGTTCTTTGATATTTTTACACGCTTTATATTAGCTTCACTTATATTGTTGTTTGTCAAGTATGTTTGTATGTAACCGACTCCTTAGAGCACGATTTTGACCCACTTTAAACGGTCAGATTTCATTGAAACTTTTAAAACTTATCGAGGACCGATGACAATTCAATAATTTAATATTTTTTTTAAGAAAAATGAATAAAAACACGTTTTTGTAGTTAGCAGAACTAAAAAATATAAAATGAATAATAGTTTAAAAAACTAAAAAACACGCTTTAAAAACCAAACTAAAAAAGGACAAAATAATTTAATTCAATTAAAAAGCGTGGGATGCTTTTTGAGGTATTTTTATAATCGCTTAATGTCAAGCACCCCACGCGTTTTTTAGTTTTTTAAACTACCATTTTTTGTTTTTGCTCGGCTCCTAAAGGTTATAGCGTGATGTTAAGTAGCATATAGCCTTTCTCATGAATGTGGCTATCATATTCAAAAATATTTTTTCAAATCCGACTGGTAGTTCCAAGAGATTAACGCGTTCAAACAAACATACTCTTCAGCTTTATTATATTATTGAGTAAATAGACTGATTACCTAGATACTTTAATAATGAAAGACCTTTTCTCTTAGAAAGAAAACAGTTTACGGCAGAAAATTCAAAGTAAAAACAAAACGCCAGAAATACGATACATTATTTATTCTAAAACACATCTTTCAAATGAGCAGGATGATGCACCCGCATGTGTTGCTTCAAGCTACAGTTTTGAATGAAGGACTGCCCGCAAACTGGGCAAATAAACCGTCGATCATTATTGTGTATTCGCATATGCTCTCTCAAAGTCTTTAATCTCGCGTAAGATTTCTTGCAAACATCACATTGATATATCCTCTCCCCTCCATGCTTGATGGAATGCTCCTGCAACTCATAGTTCGTGAAGAACTTCATTCCGCAAATTGAACAAACATGATTTCGTTCTTGCAAATGTTGAAATCGTATGTGGGATGTCCTTCGGCTGCATAAGTCAAAAACTCTTGGACACGACGGACAGGGGAATACAGCAGTCTTTTCTCCGTGAATGGTGTTTAAATGTTTCAACCTATGTTTGTAAGAGGCGAACTTTTCATCGCATATAGGACACTTGTATCTCTTATTAGACCTATGGACTTTTGCGTTGTGTGCGTATAATGAGGCGTAAGAAGGGAACGTTTCTGTACATCGTTTGCAAGGGAAGTCTCCTCTTTCGTGCGTTCTAGCGTGGTTCACCATTCGTTGAGAAGTCGCGAATCTCTTCCCACAAGTTTCACAAATAAAATGTTCGTAATGATCATTCATATGCTTGTGAAGGCTCAGGAACATTTCGTATGTTTTCCCACAGATTTGACAGCTGTGTTCCTCTTTGCTCAGTTTGTATGGAAGCACACTGTCTCCGTAAGTACAGTCTATTATCTTGCCATGTTCGACAGTCAGGTGGATTTTGAGTTCAGCATAATCACCAATTTCTATGCCGCACATTTTGCAAATGGTCGTAGCGAAGTCCATTTTTAGGGGTTCATACTTTCTGGGCTTTAATAACGTTTTTACTTCGGAGTGTTGGAGTTGGTTGTGTTCTCTCAATTTCTCTGGTTCTAGAAAAGTATTTTTACAGAAGAAACACAGATAAGTCCCTTTTCTATACTTGAAAGGGTACGCAGTGCAAGATTCCATGATGATAGCTATATTATTTCTGAAGATGGCCCGTCTCTGGTAGCCCTCTCGTGCTGTAGAGATCATTGGGGCTCTGTTATTTTCTGTATCGGATTCCACTTCCAGCTTTATCACTGTTTCTTCAGTTTTTCTTCCTAAAAATAGAAAAATTCCGATATAGGGTCTTCATGTTCATTCCATTTTGTTATCCTTTACATATTTCGTACTAAAGCTACTTAGGCATTTCTCATATCTTGTTTTACTATAAATATGAATTATATCGGTTATCGGGTTGAGCATGCTTTCTATTTTTGAATTAGAAATACCGGCCCTATGAAGTCATGTTAATTCAAACTTAAGTCTGCCTGTACGATGTTGGTAGGCATTAACAGTTTGGAATGTGGGTACTCCAACAAAAACAAATACCATTCTAATAATAAATCTTTATTCAATCATTCCAGAACATAACTTCATACAACATTCAATAATTATATTATAATATTATTTATTTAAATGATTTACAAAATTATTAACAAAAAATACGAGTTAAACAGTAAAAATACTCGAATGGGCTTACGAACAATACAATAGGACCAAAAAAAAAAATAGAAATGTTGACAATACTGATTCAACTAAATAACGTAACGTACAGACGCCAACATATCAAGCTACCCCAAACTGTAAAATTTTCCCAATTGAACATGAACCTTAAGCTTATGTAATAAAGTTGAAAACCTATCAAAGAAACTTGACAGATTGGGGTAGCTTGATGTGCTGGCGTCTGTACAATTTGCATGTGTTAAAACAGATTAGATATCTTAATCCTTTTCAAGGGCGTGTAGAATGGTGCGTCCTCAAATGACTTTGCAAACTACATTTCTGAACATACGCAACATCACAGAACTGACAAGCAAATCTCTTATCATTATTATGTATCCTCATATGCTCTCGTAAAGTCTTCGTTCTAGCGTACGCTTTCTTACACACCTCACATTGATACTTCCTTTCCCCTCCATGTTTAATCATATGACTCCTCAACTGAGCAGCTGTCACAAATTTGTATGGGCAAGAAGTGCACTCAAATTCCTTAATTGCCATATGAACTTGTTTTATATGTTTCGTCCTTTGATTACACATGGCGAAAACTGATGAACACAAATTGCAAGGGTACTCGATTGTTTTGTCGTGCGCTACTTTCAAATGCCTTCCTCTGTCAGCATAGCTTTTGAAAGTTTCTTTGCAGTAAGGACACCTGTATCTGCGTTCTGGGCCGTGTTTTTGGGTTGTATGATTATTCCTTAAGACACGTGTGGCGAAGACTTGGTCGCATTTAGTGCATTTAAATTGGGCTATAGTTGCAGAGTCGTGTATGAGCAAATGAGATTTCAACCTGTGCACGGTCGAGAATGCTTTACCGCATTGAAAACAAATGCAGTTTGGATAATGCGTGTTTAAATGTGAGTTCAATTTGGAGAACAGAACAAACGTTTCATCACAATGTGTGCACTTGTATTCTCTCCCTGACAGATAGTAAGGCGTGACTCCTATACCATGTTTATTGATGATTGGTTTGTTATGATTTTGGAGTAAATGTTCGCAAAGATGATCTAAGTTCGTCATTCGCATGAGGCATAATTCACATCGTAGCTCAGTGACTTCCATTTTGACGTTTGCAAACGGTTTTGCCTTGCGGAGGGCTTCGATCTTGTTGGGGTGTTGTACGGAATGGTCCTTGACACCACTGAAATCTCCGAAGGAGAGCGGGCAGTACGCGCAAGTGAAGGCCCCTCGTCTCCACCTAAACGGGCAAGCGTTGGAACTTTCGAGAATGATACCGGCATTATCTCTGTGATCGTTATACTTCCGTGTCGGCATCCATTTTATTTTGAGGTCGACGGGCCCTAAAAACAAAAGAAAAGCATCACTGAAGCGCAGTATATTGTCACATTGGATGAGGAATTTGTCTGAGAAATGACTGAAGAAATGTATGGAAAGAAATGAGATGGCCGTAAATCGGAAGCACGAATTGGGGGCCTGTGTCTATCAGTTTATGCTAACGGACTTAACTATATGTTTACAAGTTTATAGATATTTATTATATCTAATAATTGTATGTCTACGGTGACTTACAGTACCTTAAACTCGTGTGACACGAATGTGAATTTGTTGAAAAAGTTGTCATTTATCTAAAATTTTGAGATAATCAAACTATCAGATTATGTTAAATTGAGTAGTAAAACATATCGTCGTATTACTTCTTACTTAGATTAAACTAACATAACATAGGAATGTTTAAAATTATCTCACTCTCTAGTACAGCGGCCGAAAAACGAAATCTATGCTCCACTTTCTGGCCCATGCGCCTTATCTAAATGCCTCAGTCTTGAACGGTAGTGACTAAAATGCTGATCACAAACTGGACACCTATATCGATCTTTTCTTCCATGAGCTGTGACCAAATGCCTGTTCTTCGCTGCTCGATTAGGGAATACTGAATCGCATTTTTGACAAATGAATTGACCAAAGTCGTGGGTGACGAGGTGGCTTCGAAGCTTGTTGCATCCCGAAAATCCTTTGCCGCAAGTAGGGCAAACATAGCTTTGGTAATGTTGGTTCATGTGCGTGAATAAAGTCAAGAACCCTTCACATAGTAAGCTGCAATGTACACATCTGTATTCTTTGCCAGTTAAAACGAATGGTATGATTCCATCCGAAAATTCCGGGTCAATAACCATTGAATGCTTCTCTGCTAAATGTGCCTTTAAATTATCGATATTTTGTACACTCTCGTCGCATAAACTACATGCTAAATCTGTGATATCGATTCGAAGAGGGAACGAATTTCTTACAGCAGGGTTCTCGAATATTTCGAGCTTTGCATGAATAACTGAATGTTCTCGAATTTCCGATACGTTTAAACATATTTTTGGGCAGTAAGCGCACATGAATTTGCCTCTATGCAATCTGAATACTACTGCATTCGAGTGTTTTATTATAATAGCTGCATTTGCTGCGTCTTCTTTAACTCGGCGTTTTCTCTTCCAAACTATTTTAGTGGACGTTCTTGCTGCCATTTCTTTTTCTTCTATCACCCCTAAAAATAGAAACATACGTTTGTAATCTCCGAAAATCAGTCGTACTTCATTCTATGTGTTCTTATATGTCGCAGCAATTTCGATTTGCTAACAAATATCGAAGGGCAATTTTGGCAGAAGTGTCTTTTTTCTACATTCGCATGAGTTACGCGAATGTGGCTTGCTCTTTTAGAGCTCGTTTCAAAAGTTTTGTCGCAAGCATTACAATAGTATTCTTTTCTCTGTTGGGCGTGTATTTCTACTAAATGTTTCGCCCTCGTATGATAGGTTGTAAAGACTTCGGGGCATCTCGGGCAAGCGTAGCGGACGCCTTTTCTATGAATTCTCATTACATGACACATTCGCGACGCTCGCGTTTCTAAAACTTCACCACATTCCCCACAAGGAAAGCTACCTTTTTCGTGAGACTGTACGTGTTTTCGAAACCTAGATTTGGAAACAAAAGCTTTTCCGCAAGAATCGCATATGTAATTCTGAAAGTGTGTATTCATATGTTCGTTCATTTTAGCAAAAGTCAGGAACTGGTCGAAGCACAACTGGCAGGTGAAACCTTCTTCATCCAACTTGAAAGGTAGGACACCATCACTGTATTCTACATTCAAAGTCTTGCCGTGTATCAACAGGTGGTCTTTTAAAGCGTCAATACTATTTAGAAGCCTGCTACATACTCTACAGCTAAGTTCAGCTACGTCGACTTTGACCATATTATTTTCTTTTAACTTAGAGAAAATTCTGTCAGTAGGTAACTCGTTAAGATGATTAACTTTGACATGTAAGCGAAGTAGAGGTACATCGACGAACTTTGCGTCGCAGTATGAGCAATAAAAAGCGCTATGGAACCAACGAAAAGCCCAGGCTGTTGAACATTCTAGAAGTATCATGGCGTTACGACGCATCATAGTTTTGGATATTCTCTTTTCTGATTCTTCGGGAAGCTGGTTGTTGGCGCGTCTTCGCCTTCGCATCTGGCGATCGCTAACGTTTTCCTTCAACTTCCTAATGCGTCTAACGCCTAGATTTCCCTCCGCTTCTTTAGCGGAACCTAAAAGCAAGAAACACTAGGTTATTTTGTTAAATTGTCGAAGTACCAGCTCCCCGGAACATGCATTTGGTGCAAAAGCTACAATATGTTGCATTAATATCCAAAATGAAGTTTTTTTTTCGTAGTTGCAGGAGCGTCTATAAAATATTTATTTGGTTAGACATACTAGCAGCTAAGTAACTGTTACTAAACAACTGGAATGGCACTTTGCTATTCCGCTGGTGAATATGCCTGTCGAGTGTGGAACCGTTCTGCCTACGCTGACCTAGTGGATACAGCTCTAAATGAGACGTGCCGGATTATTAGTGGCTGCCTTAAACCGACCCCAGTACGAATGCTGTATATCCACTGACTGGCATTGCGCCTCCAAACGTTCGCAGGACCATAGCCAGCCGTATTGAAAGGGCGAAACCTATAGACTGACTCACGTCACCCAATGCACAACTACGTCTCGGTGCCCCAGATACTAAAAAGCCGAAAGTTTTATAGTGTGCGTGGATCTAGCTAGTCCAGCCAAAAGCGACGCTGAGACGTAACCTGTGGCGGGAGCTGTATAAACCCCTGATAACTTTATCAAACCATCTGAGAGCCATCCGCTTGGGCACGCGTTACCGTGGCCGACTTCGAAATCTCTAAACAGCCTTCGAACCCAAGTCAGCCGGAGCAAAGACAATCTCCAAAATTGGGGGTTCACAGACGGCTCAGATCTCAAGTGCGTATGCGGCACCTCCCCACTGACAATGGCTCACCTTCCATCCTGCGCCGCATGCCCTGTTACTTGTGCATTTGACTATCTTATGACTGCGTCAGCGAGCGGAGTTCACGCAGCCAAATTTGGACCAAATATGTTTGAATGTTTTTGCTATCGATACGCTAAGAAGAAATAAAAAACAAAAGACCGTTTATTATTGTTTGAACGTACCTATATTCTCATTTTTTACATTTAACGCCATCTAGTGTCAAGTATACAAATGACTTGCTTATAGGCAGAATTTTTTTTTTGCTTTTCTAACAATTTACCAGTAATGAAATAGGAGTAAGTACATAATGAGTACAAATTTTTGGGCATGCTATCGTTTCATCAACTTATAAGCCAGCTGGAATTGTAGCGTATACCGGACCTGTATAGCTACGAAATTGAAAGGTATAAAATGTATAATTAGTGGTATAAAAAAGTACAAATTAAATGGATTTTATTACTATCTAAAGTTATAATGAATGCGTTCATGGTCGTGCTACGAGGTACAACACAATTTTTTATTAGTATTATGCAATACAAATTATAATATTGTGGGAGAGTAGTGCCTAAGCTAGGCCAAAGCCTGTGGGTTCAGGACACCAGATCTCCACCCCGAGTAACAATGTCTGGGCGTACTAAAGCGTTACACCATTTATCTTGCGGCGATCACAGCGTTGTGGAGAGTTATGCCGATGCGATTGTGTACGATGAGTGTGTGTGGTTTTGCGATTGTGTACGAGAGTGAGTGTGTGATTACATAATCACACACTCACTCTCACACATAACCATATCTCGTACATATACAGGATAAGTTTTTATCCAGTGCGCAAACAGTAACCATGAATTCAACATATCATTCTAGGGTTTAGAATGGTATGCTGAATTCATGGTTAAAGTTTGCGCACTGAATAAGAACTTTTGCTGTATATGTACGAGATGTGATTATGTATGTGTGTGTGTGTGCTGTTATGAGTTTATTACAAGGCCACGTTCGGTATTATCGTATGACAGCTTCAACAGCCAACATGTAAGCTTGCTTATCAATTTGTTTAAGTCAAAGTATATATGTCAAGAAGACGATGGTGTAAGATGGTCAAGAGTATGATGGTGGCTTCAGTGGCTGTATACAAAATTTTGACAATGTCGCTGATTTACTTGATTTTACAGACGTACTTTTAGAGTTATAATTCTGTATTTCCATAAGGTTTAATTCACAACATGAAGATGTTTCAATTATTAACTAATGAACGAGCTAATGGGTAGCTCGCTGTCCAGTAAGGACCAAGCCCGGGTCGACGACGCGTTATGTTCCACGCGCGCCTCAAAGAGATGTCAGCACCAACTGGCGGGGTCCGCAAGGGCCGATGCCTGCCAGGGGTGCGGATTGTTCGAAAGAGATACCGCGGCCCCTGGCACACAAGCAACTGAGTGAACACGGGTGGGTTTTAGTCAGTAAAAGTCTGACACGCCCTCCTGCTCCACCCAGAGCGGGAGAAGTTATTTGAGGATTTCCCACCCAAAAAAAAACCCGCGACTGTTTTGTGAATTTTGCTTTAAGAGGTTTAGAATATCACATAATTACGAATAGTTTTGATCGTGTAGACACACGGTATGAAAAAAAAATACAATGTATTGTTGTGAAAGTCATCTATACAATTTGTATGCATTCCTCTTAATGCCATTGTGGTGTTTTACTTACTTAAGTACTATATGGCGTAATCAATTACATAATTATGAAGTTTCATGAAAACCTTGGTTAAATACGAGTATGATGCGTACAGAAATCCTACTATAATATGTATTGTAAATGTGAAAGTTTGTGAAGATGTTTGTTACTTAATCGCGCAAAAACGGCTGAACGGATGTGGATGAAATTTGGCACATAGATAAGATTATAACCTAGATTAACTCATAGGATACTTTTTATCTCGGTAGTACGTACCCGCTTGCAGAAGCTAAATAGTTAATAATAAATTTCCGTGGAAATTCATAATCATAAAAAAATATCTGATTCAATTTAAAAAGTTTATTTTAAAAAAATACTGGAAACAGTAACGTAAGTAGAACTAAGACAGTAAAAACTAAATCTTAATATCAGTAGGAACTAAATCAGTCAAATCGTTCGGGTTAATCGAAGGCAGTCTTTGCGCTCTCTGCTTAAACACAGGCACGCGCCATCTGCCGTTCACATCCTGGTGGGTCTTCAAATGCGTAGTCAACGCCCTATTTCTCGGAAAAGACTTCCCGCAAACAGAACAATGGAAGTTCTTCTCCCCTGTATGACGAACCATGTGCCTTTTTAACTCATAGTTAGTCCTAAACTGCCATTCGCAGTAACTGCAAGCATAGTTCAATTGCGGAGGGAAATGGACTGTCCGGACATGAATGGCGCGTTTTCCGCTGGTTTTGAAAGACATCGCGCAGTGAGCACAGTTGTAAGACACTTCCCGTTCACTGTGAGCGTTTTTCATATGACCAATCCTTTCGTAATAATTATCGAATCGGATGTTGCAGTGAGGGCATTCGTATCTTGGGGCTTTTGGGTGAACGGAGGCTTTGTGAGAGTCCCTGGCTGCTCTCATTATAAAGATCCTGCCACATTTATTGCAAGGAAACGACCCGGATACATGGACTTCTAAATGTTTTCTCAGTCTTAGAGCTGTCATGAATCCTTTTCCACAAGTCGCGCATATGTAATGTTGGTAGTGAATGTTCATATGCTCGTACAGCTTTAAAAAGTTGTTAAATTTTTCTGGGCATATGACACACCTCCATGATTGTTTGTCTAAACAAAATGGTAATACTCCGTCAGGATGATACGGATTGAATTCTAAGCCATGATCCATTACGTGTTCTCTTATTTGAGTGGCATTAGTCAGTGGCAGAGCACACAAGGAGCAAACAGCGTCAGTTATATCAACGTTGATTAGAGGCATTTCTTTGAATTTGCTATATATATCTTTGATGCTGTGACCTTGGGAGCAGATTCTGACATGGTCTCTAAGCTCGGAGCATTCGGTAAAATTATCTTCGCAGTAGGCACATTTGAATCTGTTTTTCTTCCACCTAAAAGGTAGAAGTGACCAACACTGGAGGATGGCTGAAGCGTTACTCTTCGTGATAATCCTTGCTTCGGCTCTAGCACTTCGGGTATATTTCGGCTTGGGTAACTTTTCTATTTCGTAATCGCCTTCGATATTTTCGCTCGTTTGCCAGCGTTGTCCTAAAAATAGAAAATTTTCGTCAGATTTCTTCGTAATGTTTCCGCGTCCACTTTCCTCCGTTCTTCTCGGCTTAGGATTGGATTTTCCGATTCTGTTATAATACAGTTTATCTCAGGTTAATGATGTTGTTTGGGGTTCGTTAAAAAGCGAGCTTGATGTTCACACAATTGAGAGCTTTTCATTTAAGGATAAATCGAGCAGACACGAGCAATACAAATTTTAGTTCAAATAACGAATCTTTATGAAATTGAAATAAAAAACAATGTAAACTATAATCTCTTTATTGGACTTATTGCTTACGACTTAAACTTTACTTCATAATATATATTTAATCTAATAAAATAAATTACATACGTAATCACTACATTAAATCTAGAATACATTTGAGAATTATGCTGAAAATAGTTAAGTACTTACTTTTTTAAATAACAATTCGTGATACCACCGCCATAAAATATATTGTATTGTAGAGATAATTTGTAAATAATATAGTCATTGGAAGACATTTTAAAGGAGTATGGTATAAAAGCATCTGAATAAATCCAACTTGGAAGACGTGAAGGCAGAAAAGAGTTCATGCTTTAGTTAGTTCTTTTTTTTCACAGCGTACAGCAACGGTGAAGATGAGCGATGGCCACCACATAACGTCTGCAATTTAGCGGAGCACTATAGGCAAATAATGACATCTTTGTTTGCACCAATGCAAGAGTAGAATTCTTGTGTGCCAGTTCACTTTGATTCACGAGAAAAAAAAATGAAACTTTTTTTTACCTAAAATCACAGACAGAAAATCTAGTCCAAAAAATATTAAAGATACAGAAGTTTGTAGAAAATCAATTGATTTGCCAAAAAAATCATTGTAACCCACTAGTATTTATAGATTTTTTTCTGGAGTTCCAAACAGTACGTGCACACGGGAATTCTATTCTTTTATTCCTAATCACAATCGGTTTGTAGATGAAAAAGGATGACATTATTTTTTTGAGTGTCATTACATACTGTGCGGCTTTAAATTGCTGGACTGTTCCTCACTGTACTTGGTCACGAAAAAATGAGCTCACACATTACTAATTCCGTTTCCATGACAATCAAGCCAAGTCACTGCGTCACTGTGTGGGACAGAAGTGTCAAAATTAAACAGAAACGCGACTATATTTGGCGCGAATCTAGCGATAAAAATCTTTGCCGCTGCCGTTGGTCGGTTTGTGGCGGCCACGACTACTATTTCTTAGTTATGATTAAAGACAAAACAGTTCATATAGAATGGCATGACATCGACGCGCTAACTGAAACCATGAATACATTTGATTAACGCAGACGGGTTCAGAATCATATTCTATATCCATGGTTCCGCGTTGATATACCTGGCACTCTGTAGTATATCAACAAAATTAACCATTTTCAGCATTTTTCTGCATAGCTCTTTGCTATGAGCTTTAAAATTATTTCATTTTAGAGAGCATCTTCGCGTATATGTTCGTTGCGTTTTTTACTTCACACTTTGGAATACAATCCTTTTGATGAGATCCTAAAGTTTACAAACATTACCGACAGATGGCGCGTTACGCTACCGAAACTACCCTCAAAATCGGATATTAAAATTTTACACTAACGCCATCTATCGTAGTTGTAAATGTAACATGTATGGAGCATAGTACACTGTAGTACTTAACATTTTTAATTAATTACGGTATCTACTTTTTCCTAAGGCAATTGTACAATCGCACATGGTAAATTTTATTGAAGTTAAATATAATTGATCTATTGAGCCATTTGCTTATGTTTCTTAACATAAATTATATAGACTTTCTGAGAAAAACATTATTGCATTCATTGTAAACATTGCACCGAATATAAAACAACCGTTGGAGATAAAAAAAATCTTAATAAAAATAAAATCAGTCAAACGATTCGATTAAAATTGATGTTAAGGTGGAAGCGCCAAGGTAGCCCGCGAAATTCAAATTTTGTTACGTTTTTTGCAATTTCCAGGTCACTGTCAGGTTGTATGGTGATCTAAATATGATTCGCGACCGTATCAAATATGGCTTTACAGAATCATAATCATTAGATTCAGCAATACATCTCTATAAGTTCATATTACTCTAAAGAATGACTATTTCATGAAATTATGACATTTGAGGGCAATTCTAACTTATGGAGTTGTATTGCTGATTCTAATGATTATGATTCTGAAAAGCCTTATTTGATACGGTCGCGAATCATATTTAGATTACCATACAACCTGATACTGACCTGCAAATGGGGTTGGCCGGTGAAAGCTAATTGTAGATGGCGCTCTCATAGCTCGGTCCCTTGTCAAATATATTTGGTAGCGATCTCTAGATTATTTTTTATGTGGATTGATTGAATATATTAAGACACCGTGTGAAATATCATGTATTCTACGTGCCGAGTAGCCGAACTGAAGGCTAAACTAAAAGAACGCGGTGCTTCTGTACGAGGTAAAAAGGCAGACCTCGTTGAAAGGTAAGAGAAACCATTGTAACACTTCTACTTGCTTGCATTGTTCTTGTGATTTTTTCGTAAATTTTGGGATGTTCAATAAATATATAACTGCCAATTTAAATCATAATATGCATAAAAGTTCCAATGAATAAAATAAATTTCAGAACAACATGATAATTCGGTAGGGTGTAAATTAAGGTTATGTTTATGGGAAAATGTAAATAACGCTTCATTACCTACTTTCAGACTGGAACTGTTCGACAAAAATTTTAATTTCGGCCGTCCTGAATGTGTTGACGAAGAAGATACAATGAAAGTGCCACCAAACGAGGCGTACAAAGATGTTAATAGTAATACTATTCTACCAACTATAACGAGGACACAAATCCGATTTTACTTAGACTGGTAACCCATACTTCATTTAAATAATTATATGCTTATTAATAATGCAATGAATAACCATATTATACTAATGTTATTTGTATTTCAGCACTGAAAAAAAAATTAAAACAGCAGTTGAGTTGTACAAGTCGAGGCACTTAATAACTGTTAGGGCATCAGTTATTGGCAGTGACACATTCATTAAAGGATTTTGCCGGAAAACAATGAAAAAATTGCAATATGAAGTGGACATTAAACTTGACAAATTTGGAAATCCTTTAGAAACTCATTGTGAATGTCCCGCTGGCAGCGGACTGAATGCAGTTTGTAAACATGTTGCTGTCCTTTTGCTTGGTGTTGAGCACTTATCTAAAGATAAAATATTATTAAAATATGAAGTGTGCACAGAAAAATTGCAACAATTTCATGTCCCAAAAAAACTTTACACTGGTAAACCAATAAGAGCTGAAAAGTTGCCCAAAAGACGAGGCTCTATTAATGTTCTATTTGAGCCATATCCTATCAAAAACTTGAACAAAGGAAACTATAATAACAGAGTTAGAAATTTGGTGCTCAACTTTGGAAATACAACTATGCCAATGAAACAGTTGTATGAACCAGCAAACCCTTATGGTATACAAATAGATCATAATTACACAGGAAAAAATGTGGAAGATGACTTATTAAAAGATTTAAAAATATTGAATGTGACAAAAACAGACATTGAACAAATTGAACAAATGACCAGGGAACAAGTATCAAGCTTTGAATGGCATCTTCATCGCCAACACAGAATTACTGCAAGTAATTTTCATACAATATGCCACCTAAAAATTACAACAATGGAGAAATATGCAGAACAAATTATGCACAAGGAAATATTTCAGTCCAGAGCAACCAATCATGGTATATTGAATGAAAAGATAGCCCTGAACCAATATTGTGTGAAGTATGATTTAGAAGTAGAGCCGTGTGGGCTATTTATAAGCGAACAAAGACCATATTTAGGTGCTTCTCCGGATGGTCTACTTGGTTCAGATACCACAATTGAAATCAAATGCCCATATGCCAGTAGATATCAAGAGATCAAGCCCACAACCGTCCCATATTTGGTAGAAATTAACAACATGTTAACGCTGAAGCATAGTACACCTTATTATTACCAAATACAGGGACAGATGTATTGCACAGGGCGGTCCTACTGTAATTTGGTTGTTTACACATACAAAGACATGAAAGTAGTGTATGTCAGCAGAGACAACCACTTTATCAAAGAAATGCTAAATAAATTGGACATTTTTTATGATAAATATTTCAAACAGGAAGTTCTTAAAAAACATTTATACTATGATTATCATAAAATGAATAAATAAAACCAAGTAAATAAAACTTCTTTTTCTTTATTATTCCTTCTCTAAAGTTACAAAGCATTAAACAAATGAAGAAAATCTTTGATGCCAATGGCACATAACTTTTATTGAGTTCACTGGTTAATAAATAAATAAATAAATATTTTGTATGTTTTTGTTAATCCTATGAGCCTCTCTATGTGAACTCTCTGACTTGCTAACTTTTGATCATGTTTTAATAAAACTCCTGGGATTTGGGATTTTCCTTTTAAGAAAGTAGGAATATTAATGCAAACACCCTTACTAGCAAATAAATCTTGTACATTAAATCCTCTGTCAGCCATTATACTGTCCCCTTCATCACATATTTCTAACAGATTACTCCTTTCTACTATTTGTCGATCACTAGCTGATCCAGCAAATGCTCCTGAGCAGTAAGTCAAAAGACCACCTGGTGAAGCTCCAACCAGAAATTTCAGAGTGTTTTTATGTTTATAGGAACTGAAAGTGGTTTATTGGGCCTCAGGTTGGCTTGGTTTTTGTATGGATATTTCCGTTCCATCTATTATAACTCTTGTAGAACGGTATTGTCTTTGAAAGCTTTGTGGCATATAAAAATTTACCAGTTCATGACTAGGCCAAATATCAATCAAACTCCACAAATCGCTCACAAAATTGATCCATGTCACAATTATATTGGATACTTCCGTTTTACTCACACCAAACATTCTACTTAATTCGAAATCTGGTTTATTGCGATGCAGTTTCATTAGTAGCATTATAAATTGGTCTTCAACAGACAGTCCAACAACTTGACTCCACCTATATTTTAATTGTTTTGCCATTGGCAAAAGTGTACTTAAAACGAGTGACAGTTTTGCGTAGGTTTCTAGACCTGTATAATAGTTAACAGCATCATCATCAGTCTGCAGCAAATCTGTGGAGAATAATCGCATAATATTTGATGTTTGAGTTCCACAAGTGTTGTAGGCTTTCTCTGATTTCATTCTCTCGTTAGTTGGATCTTCTTTCACAGCTATTTCAACCTCATGAGAGATGTCTTCTGTGGTTTCATGAAATGGTACAACTTCTTCATTTATTGATGCTGAGGTGCCTGGAAATAGCTGTTTACGGGCACTTCTTCTTAAATAACGATTTTCTCTATCTTTTGCTGGCTCGGAGGGTGTTTTTGTATTCCAAGGAAAAACAGAAGGAATTGCAGTTTTCTTTAGATATTTATGTTTATGTTCTACTCCTGAAAAACATATAATGCTCTATTTTATACATTACCAGCTGATAATATGAAATGTCAGGATATATTAAAAAAGGGAATATAACTTTTACCTGTGTATTTGCCCACTTTTTCATAATCATTTGCTGTAAAATGTTCTCGACATAACCTCGAACTGTTGGTAGGGATTAAATTCTGACGCCTAATTGCTTTTAACCATAACCTGCGAATTTTTGAGTCTTTCGGTAAGTGATGCACTCCAATTTCCGAACATTTTGGAACACAGCAACGCGTCATTTTGTAATTATTTATCAAAATCGTCTCACTTCAATACAATATTTATTTGTTTTGGGAACTAGCTATGACAGCGCCACTTTGACAGTTGCCAACCCCATTGCAAAAAAACGTAACAAAATTTGAATTTCGCGGGCTACCCTGGCGCTTCCACCTTAAAAGTCTTAATTGAAGAATCTAGTACCTAATATCATACATGGAAATGCTTCTTGGCGATATGCTTATCTAAAGACAACTTAGAAGCGAATGCTCTAGAACAACTAGCACATGGATAACTATATTCTGTCTCTTTCTTTGTCCTATGAGCTTTTACATTATGGTGATACTTCTGCGAACGGGTCTTGAAAGTCATATGGCAAGTGGTACATTCATACATCTCAGCCCCAGGTTTATAATTATGGAACTCCATGAGATGACGCTTTCTGAGCTCCCAGGTCGCGAACCTAGGCTTTTCCTTGCAGTAAACGCACATGTAGGGCAGTGTTGTGTGCTGGGTTTTGATGTGAATGTTGCGCTCTTCTAATGTAGTGAATGTAGCCACGCAACGACTGCATGTGTATTTGTTGTCGTGGGGTATCTTCGTATGGGCTTTCAATGCAGATTCTGTTATGAATCCTTCTCCACAAGTGTCGCAGACGTAATTTTGATAGTGTTCGGCTGTGTGTTTCTTTAGAGATAGGAAATCTGAGAACTGTATCTTGCATATAGCACATTTCCAGTTCGAACCATCATTGAGTTTAAACGGAAGAACTCCCGGTTGAACATCAGCGTTCAAAGGCTGTTTATGATCATTCTTCAAATGTAACACTAACTCATCTAAAGTATCAATGGGTATAAAACAAAGTTTGCATTGCAGATCTGTTATGTCAACCTTCAAAAATTCTTTCCGGATTTTCCTACTGAATACTAGCTGTATATCAAAATTCGCGTGCCGAGACGCCATATGAGCTCTCAGACCAATCGGATCATTTGATTGCACCCGACAGAAGACGCAATTGAAATTCTGGCCCCATGTCCTAAAAGGACAAGCGGTTGAACATTCTAGAATGATCTCAGTATTACTTTTATATTTCAAGGCTTTGCCAAAACGAGGGTTGTAGGAAGACTTGTAGCATTTAAAGTTACGCTCGTGTTGCCTCAAACCATGATCTGACAAAAATGTGGCTCCACACTTATCGCAAGTAAAAATCTTCATGTGTGTCCTCAAATGGCCGTTGATTTGTGAGAATTTAGGAAATGTTTTGTCACATTCGAGACATGTCCACCGTCCCAAAGGTCCTTGCCTATAAGGCAGTACTCCAAAAGAAACATCAAAGTTAACTTTGATTTTGTGGTCTCGAGAAATGTGGTTCATGAGACTGTCTATATTCGGAAGTTCTTGGGAACACATGTTGCATTTTAGATCAGTAATTTCAACTTTAAGGGCATCGTAGACTTTATAGAAAGCGCTGTTATAGTCAGCACTGGAATGGTCGGCTTTCATATGTTCTCTCAAGGCAGCCATTGGCTCAAACTCGTCATGGCAGTACGAACAGACGATCCTATTAAAACGTGTCTTAAAAGGGAATGCTGTAGAGTGTTTAAGGACAAGAACAGCATTTTGCCTTTGCGGGTTCTGTCCAACGGACCTTTCAAACAATCTTTGTTTCGGTTTACTTTGGGTCTTATTATGTCCGTCAATATCCTTTGTGGACCCTAAAAAAGAAAAGAATTTTCATCATTATTATATTCTAGTACAGCTTCTGTCTTCAGAGGAGGAATAGCATCCCGGGTTACATCGATGGGTAATTTTATGCTTCTAGAAATCTTTATGTGGAAATATAAATAATAATATACTTTTGTTTATATTAATGAAAATGTTTGGTAATTTATGAAGACAACTACCTCAACATCTTCAAACATCAAAGTGCTTTTTGGCCACGTGTTTGTCCAAGAACAGTTTCGTCGTAAAAGCCTTTGGGCATGTTGGGCATGGGTAGCTAAGTTCTGTATCTTTTTTTATTCTATGTACTCTCGCCATATGGTTGTACTTCCCCGATCTCGTCTTGAAAGACTTTTGGCATGTCGTACAATCGTACTTATCAGCTCCTGTTTTATAATTATGAACTGCCATCAGATGTTTTTTGCGAACCTCCCAGTTTGCGAAGCGAGGTTTATCCTTGCAATACACACAAACGTATGGCAATGATGTATGCTGTGTTTTCACGTGCAGATTCCTTTCATCGAGCGAGGAAAATGTGGCGATACATCGGCTGCAGTTATATTTGTTCTCGTGTGGTATTTTAGTGTGAGCTATCATTGCAGATTCAGTGATAAAACCTTCCCCACAAGTATCACAAACGTAGTTTTGGAAGTGTTCCGAAGTATGTTTCTTTAGAGAGACAAAATCTTTAAACTCGTTAGGACATATCGTGCATTTCCATATTGAGCCATTGTTTAGTCTAAAAGGTAGGACGCCGATCTGTGCGTCAGTGTTTATCGGTTGCTGATGATCATTCTTTAGATGGTAAATCAAACTGTCGAAAGAGTCAATAGGCATAAAGCATAGTTTACACTGAAGGTCTGTTACGTCAACGTTCAGAAAGTCTTTCCCTAATTTCTTATAGAAGGCAGCTTTGACGTCATAATTCGCGTGAATCGAAACAACATGCATACGTAGACCGCTAGGATCGCTACTCTGAACCCTACAGAACACACAATTGAAGTTACTTTTCCATGTTCTGAACGGACTAGCTGTAGAACACTGTAGAATTATTTCAGCATTCGATCTTGGTTTTAAGACTCTTCCATTTCTAGCCTTGTAAGCCGTTCGGAAGCACTTGACTTGTCGATGGTGGTCTTTCAAGGCATAATCTGAGACGAAGGTCGTACCACACTTGTCACAGCTATAATTCATGAAATGGGTAACAATATGTCGATTGAAAGCAATGAAGGAAATAAAGACCTTGTTACAGTAAACACAAGTCCAATGGTTATCAGAATTTTGCTTATAAGGTAGGACACCATATCGGGCATTGAATTTAACAGGCTTATTGTGTTCCCTATACAAATGACTCATAAGACCGTCTACATCTTGGATTTCTTCAGCGCATATTTTACATTCTAAGTTAGTGATATCGATTTTGATTAAATTGTCCCTTGCTCTGTAGAAGACGTTTTTGAAACCCGAATTAATATGTTCTGTTTTCATGTGGTATCTGAGATCTGTAAGGGTGTTAAATTCTTCGTGGCAGTAAGAGCAGAGAATTTGACTAAAACGAGTTTTGAACGGATACGCGGTTGAATAAGTTAATATAATTTCAGCGTTGCGCCTTTGCGGCGTCTGGTAAACAAGGACTATTTTCTTTTTTGTTTCATTCTCTGTCTCACTACGTCCGTGAATTTCCAATGTGGACCCTAAAAACAAAAAATAAAATGGTCAGTGTCATACCGCAGCGACAAAATTTATGAATTAATTTTAAACAACGAACTAATATGACCAAAAACAAAGACTATATGTACCTTTCTAATTCGCTTTATATTTTCTGGGGTAAAGACGGTAGTTAGGAATGCGAATAAAAATTAGCATATGTATTTTGGTATACAAATTTTTATTTCTACTCCAAAAAATTACACACAGAACATTAAAAGCGCACATTACAACCGTATCGGGACGTGCATCGTATTTCAATACAAGCACGGTGCGGCCGGGCTGTAGTGACTAGTGTGCGATCGTTTATACAAAATCTAAGTACAAAAGTGATGAAGGAGGGTTTTCATGTTGAGTAGGGCCTGCCTTAACCAGCGTTAGCCTTAAACAGCAATAGAAACATCAGGATGAGTGCTCCTCATATGAGTTTTCAAGCTAACTTTTTGTGCAAACTGTTTATCACACAATATACAGACGAATCTCTTGTTTTCACTGTGGATCCACATGTGCTGGTTCAGACTGCTCTGCCTCATGAAACTCTTAGAGCAAACAGTGCACATAAACTGTTTTTCTCCTGTGTGCCCGCGAGAGTGATCATCTAACCGTTTCTGTGTATTAAACTTGAGTCCACAGCAAGCGCATTGGAATCCTTCATCTGTATGTGCGAGCTTATAGTGTGTATAAAAATACCTTCTCGAGTTGAATTTTTCGTTACACTCAGGACAGTTATAGACAACTTTTTCGTATTCATGTTCTGTATGTAGGTGTTTCTGTTTAAGTTCCCAGGATTGGAATCTGTCGCCGCAGACTATGCAGCAGAAAGTCCAGCATGGTTTTGATGCCCTAACATGTGCCCTCTTTTGCTCTAGTGTGGGATATTCTGTCCAGCATTTCCTACACACGTATTTCGTGACTGCATGGATGCATTTAATGTGGTATTTTAAAGCCTCGTGGGTCAAGTAGTTCCGGCCACAGGTATCGCATGTGTACTGTTGGTAATGCAAGATCGTATGACGACATAGCTTTATTAGAGTGGGCATTTTCTTGCCACAGTGATAGCAGCAGTAATTGTTATTCACCAACTTGTAAGGTTGCAAACCCACATCGAATTCAAGGTTTAATTTCTTTACAACATCAGAATGTGATTTCTTCAAGTGCTGAGCGACATCATCAATGTTCTCACAGGGTTGGGAACACAGTCTACATTTTAGGTTATAGATATCGACTTTGAGGCGTTCTTTTAAGCTACTCATGTGGTGAAACGCTGTGCCGATCGTGAACTCTTGGTGGTGGACGTCGAAATGTCTTCTAAAATGCGTGGGGTCCTCATAGCCTTCGCAGCAGTAGACGCAAGTGATAGCCTTCCCTCGCATTCTGAATGGGTAGAGGGTCGAATATTGCAACACAATCTCCGCATTCTCTTTCGCCCATAAATGTGGTTCTAGAAACAAAAAGAAAATATCGCAGTGACTGGTCGGCTCACTTTTTTTTTCTTTTGACGGAAACAGAGGTAGTCATCATTGTGTGAGGTTCAGCTCAAAATATTTTTTTTTAATGTGTAAACAGTTACCAAGTAAATGGGTTGTGAAGGTCAGATAGGCAGTCCCACCATGTAAAGTACTGGTATTCATCCGCATCAGGTTAGACTGGAAACTGAGCCCAAGATGCATATTTCGTTTGACTAGTGGTCGCCCAGTGATCGAAACTCGACCTGAATGGTCGCCCAGTGGTCGAATTTAGTAAGTAATACATTTAAATTTTAATCGAAATTAATGAAAAATATTCACTTTTTGCGCTCCTCCATATAAACTTTAACTGTCCCAAATATCATACAAAAGGGGGACAAAGTTATTGCTTCACGTATTCATTATATAGAACAGGGCTGTCCAGATAACGGCCCGCGGCTTGTTTTCATGCGGCTCGCGATGCATGTTTTAATCAGAAAATATATTTGGACATAAATAGTAGAGAAAAAGAGAGAAAGAGAAAAGAATTAGACAGCGATTTATCTCTTTTTCGCATCCATTAATAATTCAAATCGAAAGAGTAAAACTGAATACCAGACCAGTTGGAATTATGTGACATACAGTCAGATCCCTTTTACAACGGTAGAACAGAACCTGGAATGGATTTTTTTAAGATCCTTTGCGATTGTTTCTCCAAATTAACAAATTTTGGCTTGAAAATGGGATCGATGATGAGCAGCACTTATTTATGTGAAAGTGCGTATTCAACAATGAACTTTATAAAATCTAAGTATAGATCTTCACTGTCAGATAAGGGGGCGTCCATTAATTACGTGAGGCGTTTAGGGGTGGGAGGGGGTCGAGTCGAATCTCACCCAATCTCACGTGGGGGAGAAGGGGGTCTTGGCAAATATCACGTAATTTATATTTTTTCCCGCAAAGAAACAATGTAACATTACGAGATAACCGGGTTAAATTATGTGAAACATGTTTTTCCACCCATATGGCAAACTCTTACAAAATAATATTTATCGCAGTTATGCGAACGCCACAAAGTAGCACAGTACTTCCTCGGTGGTTAAACCGCCACCACCCAGCCATGTCAGCCAAATGCAACGCATAAATCCAACGCAAATAAGCACAGATTAACGTTTTTACACTAAAACCACGTTTTTGAAATATCTCACGTGAGTTTATGGGGAGGGGGGGAGGGTCGAGCCAAATCTCACGACATCTCACAAGAGCGGGGGTGGGGGTCGAAAAATTGCCAAAATTTACTCACGTAATTAATGGACGAATGGCAACAACGAATGTTGACGTTGATATCGATATGATTGTTATAGATAAATTAACGAAGAATTTAACGTATAATTTTTTTACTTGGAAACTGAAAATATTTTTTTTCTGCGGCCCTCCAGCTTTTTGCTAAATTTAATTAGCCCGCGAAGGTATGTAGTTTGAACAGCCCTGATATAGAAGATAGATGGATTAAAAGAATGGACTGGTCATTGATAGTACAAAAACAACAAATTGTGTCTAGCTAAAGTTTAATAACTTAAAACAAAATAACAGTTTACTTACTCACCGAAATAAAATTGAAGATTAATACTTATTATTATAATGTGGCACTCTTGAAAACGCGAAAAAAAAACAGCTAAGTAGGTACTCCATAGATGTGTTTGCGTATCGCACACAATGTAGGGAACAGCTGATTTTTTTCGCGATTTCTGGGTCTGTTCATTTAAAACTGGTTCATAATTATGAGTAAGTACAATGGAATCTTTCAGGTATAACTACTTACAGTTATTGCAAAAAAAACCTTTCCTTTTGAAAAAATGGTCCGCTAACAATTAAAACTCGCGGAATAACTGGCATAATAGGCTAGTTGAGTTTTTCAGAAAACAATTAGTAATGTTAATTGTGGTTTATTTACTTCAAAATATGAATGTTTCAGGGAAATACTATAGTAGCGGCATCTACACTGCCTAATGCGAACTACGCATCATCGCAATGACGTCACGACAAATCCTGCATCGCGCAAACAAAGTTTACAGCGCAACTAGCATATAATAATATGTACAACGTGCTGACATCAATCGTCGGGCAGTTCAGGGGGCCTACTCTCTAACTCCGTCAACGAAGATACGGGCCCGTCCGAAAGAAGTTCGAAACTTCTTAGTGAATCCTACAGCCAATTAATTAACTTTTTTGAACGGGCAAAAACATATCGGGAGTAGGGACAGCTATCAAATCGTGTTGGCATTCATTCTTAGTTCGGGCTCCAAATTAATCTTCTGTCCGTAAATGATACGAAGTTAGAAACGCCCGTTACTTCGACCGAAACAACGGACTTCGTGCTTCGGGAGTAAGCCCCGTGACACAACACCTGTCTTTTCTATGGAGGTTGAGTGAACTAAACATCCTGTTCCTCACGCCCCTATACTACTAATTTAGTAGATGAATAATGAAACTGCCACATTGTGTGAGAGGGACACACTACCAGTCAGTGTTGTTCATTTAAACACCATTTCTTTCGCACGTCTATGAGTAATAGAAAAGAAACTTTGTTTCCGACGTATTAAGTAAGTTTTCATTTGCAAGTGAAACTGACGTCTGGAAGTTATGACGTTTCGCGCTCAGAGTCGCGTTCAAAAAAAAAAAAAAAAAATCAAAATATTTTATTTCACATAAGCCTGCATGGGCACTTATGAAACGTCAGAAGCTAGGTGCACGGTTCCAATTTGTCGTTTCCTATGGAGAAGAGCCGGCAAGAAACTCCACGATTACTCTTTTAAAAATAATTGGCTTTTACAATGTTTTCAAATTACAGTGATAATAGGTATGGGAGGACAGTGCAGGCCAGTCAATAAGTACCAGGTACTTAGAGGAATGAAAATACAGAATAGAAAAACGTCTACAAATCTAGTCTCTAAGGCCTACAACGTTCTCTCATTCACAATATGTAAAAGAATCTACCTATATAAAATGAATCTATTTGAACCAAGTGACATGATTTCGATGACAATCACTGAAAATAAATAGTAGGTAGTAAAATTGATGTATAATGTCAAATAATGACGAGAATATGTCAGACATTGTAAAAAAAAAAATAATAATAAAAAGAATTAAAATTAACGTAACGTTCAATGTCAATGGCTTTATTTTTATTACGCATTTATTCCTCATAAATATTAATTAATTTAAAACAATCAACAAAACTGAGCTTACTGTCAACTACCCATTTTAGGTAATAGAATATGATACTTATTTATAAGTAAAATTATATCTAAAACGTTTTTCATTAAAGAGTAGGTATGCTAATACAATAAGATCTTCCAAAGTCATGGAAGTATTTCTCTTTTCAAGTAGGTTTTCAAAATTATATTCTGACTATACAAGTACAACACAGCGGTTTAATTTAGGTATGAAACGACATCAAATTCAATTAATAATTAATTCTAGAGACACATATGATGAAAACATATTAAAATTTTAAATAATCAGTTTGAAATGATTGTAAAACCTATTTATCTTGACGTCAGTAAATGTAACTGTCATAATATATGCATAGAGCAAACTGCCGCAAATTGCAATCCATACTATACGGGATGGCAGAGACATCGACGCAAAACCTGTTACCATAGTTTCGGTACATGATTCTACAATATAATTTATTTATTTCTTACCACAAATTACAGAGAAGGTAATTAAATAGTCTACAGACACAATTTTATAATTAATTTGTGGAACACTCGTGCGTAAACTAATTTTTTTACAAAACCTGTAATTAGTATTCTAAATCCTCTGCGTTGTAATTATACGTCGGTAATTATTTTTTTTTAAATATAGCTCTGCCATACATTTTGACCGCGTAGGTATTGCACTTTACTATGAAAGAGCAGATTTCTGTTTTAATAACTGACGAAAAATTTCTCCGCTAGGTCTAAAATCATATGCTGAATTCATGGTTTCAGTTTGCCGTTCGATGTTCCGCCACCTCGTATTATTAACTGTTTAATTATTATAAATAGGAAAGTAACTCTGTCCGTCTGTCTTTCTGTAACTTTTCAAGCATTAAGGGGAACCTAGTCGCGGGCTCGAACTCACTGGTGGGCCTGGCTAAAAATCACGCTGTCTCACTAGGCTTCGTGTCCGACAGAGATAGTATCAGTGATGAACAGTTAGACGCTAGTCTACTCGCACAACGTTACTGAGTGAGATGCAGGATCATTTATACTAAAAAAATATCAATAACCAATAAAGTTTATTAAACTTTTCGATAATCGAACTTTGTCGGTACCGACTTGCGTTTTGAGGATTTTACACTTCTTTTATTACTTAAACACGCTCAAAGTTAAGTAAAATTTCCAAGAAAAACGAATCTTTGTTGGCTCCTAACTTTTTAATGGGTTTTTATTTTAGTAGTCAGTTTCCGTACAGACAATATTAATAATGAGACAAAACGATATCATATTTTACTTTGGATGTGCCATGTCAGACAGTGGAGTAAAACACTCCCGAAGTTTGTATGGAACAAATGTGGACTAGGTTCACCTTAATGTCAGAAAATATTTCGTTAAAATTTGGCTAATAGATAGACTATAACTTGGGTTAGGTGGACAGGATATTTCTATCGCGGCAGTACGTTCCAGTAGGACAGTTTCCGACCTCCACGCGGGCGAAATCCAGTACAAGATGAAAGCGCGTTGCAGCCACCTTTAGTGTGCTTATAGGCTATAGAAAACGCACGAAAGAAAGATTCTTACAAAGCAGCGCGGTCCACCCAAATGTGCGTTACAATTAAAGCCTTTGGTGTGCGCATATTCGTCACAATCTGTACCTCATTCTAAAAGTTCCTAAATCACCCATTTATCTTCAGATATCTCAGGATGGTGTCCTTTCATATGTGCCTTGTAGCTATGTCTTTGATTAAACTGCTTTTTACAAAACTCGCACTCAAACCTCTTACAGTCACTATGGGTCCACATGTGCTGAACAAGATTCTTCTTTCGAGGAAAAGATTTAGAGCACACATTACAATGAAACGTTTTTATGCCTGTGTGGACTAACATGTGCTGTTCCAGATATCTTTTGGAGGCGAATTTCCTTCCGCAGTGCGCGCAAGGGAAGTTGACTTCTGCGTGAGTCGTATTAAAGTGCCCTCTATAAGCATTTCTAGTTGTAAAGCTTTGACTGCATTCGGAACAAGAATACGACTTCCTGGATTGCCCATGAGCCAATACTAAGTGTCGTTCTTTAGCGGGCCAAGTGATGAACCGCTCTGAGCATACAAGACACTGGTACATCCAACAGATGGGAGAATTGAGTGTATGCTCTCTCTTAGATTCTAAAGAATTGAACGGCTGTTTGCATTTTCTGCATATCTTATCGCCTGCTATGTGCGTGAATCGAATATGGTGCTGCAAGGAGCTGTTGGTCGTGTAACACTTGCCGCAGGTGTCGCACGTGAAGTTCAGAAAGTGAGATGACATGTGACGACTAAGCTGCCGCAAACAGGGGAAGTTTACATCACAAATCCCGCACATGAGTTTGTCTTGTGAAAATCTGTAGGGATGTAGTCCTAATTGGAAGTCAAAATTGATTTTGGCGTCATGTCTCTCGTTTAAATGTCGTCCTATATCGTCGATTCTAGCGAACGATTCGAAGCAGATCCTGCAGGCCATTTCTGTGCAGTCGATTTTGAGGTAGCACTCGTTAGCAATATGAGCGAAAGCGGTTCGCACTTTGAAGGAGAAATGTTCTTTCTTCATGTGCTGTCGAAACAGCGTGGCGTCCGTGTAACTGTCACCGCAATATACGCACATGAGGGCTGTGTCCGGCAGACGGAAGGGGTAAACCGTGGCGTTCAGGACGATAATCTCAGCATTCCGTCGCGCGATGGACATTGGTCCGTTCATTTCTATAACAGACAAATGCCTTTGGTCATAACTTTGGTGTGCTCGTGGTAAATGCTATTAATAAATGATTAGTAATAAATACTTAACTTAGGGGATAAGTGAAGATGTTATCGTTTTGTATGGACACACAACGGAAACTTACGCGGCTTCAGGTAGGCTCGTCATTTTAAACTCCCGTTTAGGATGGACGTCTATCCGTGTTAGTATGTTCTAGGTTAACTTAGATGCCTAAAGGCCTGTACAGACGAGGAGCTTTTGTCCACGGAGAAAAAAATCCATGAATCGTAAAAAAATGTCCGGACTTAACCCACACGGTGTACGATCATTAGTTGCCGGCAATTTAGTGAAGCAAACATTCACAGATCTGTTCAGTTGTATTTAACATGAAGATTAAGAAAAAGGGAAGAAGTTTTAAAAGAGAATACTGGGTGCAGCCCGTTATTTTGGATCCCCGTACTTTTGTCCAGTCTGGCCTCTCGGCATCTCCGGTTATTCCGGGGTCGTTTTGTACGGGTTACTTTTAGTTCTTTGTGTGCGTTATTCGATACAGCTTATAAGGGATTTATATTGATGGACCAAAAGTAGCCCGCGGATAGTCCCACGTCTGTGCAGACCTCAAATGATGCTGGCTTACTCTTTACTACCGAAATAGTAAGCGAGTTTAATTCTTTCAAAGTTCAAAAACTTTCCGGCAGATGTCGAATTTACTTTTGGGTATAATCTGAGAATAATGAGAAGCAAAAATCAAATAGTAATCAATTTATTAAATACTATAATACCTAACTACAAAATATTATAAAACAAGTAACGAAATATACCAACGTTTTATATTATTTAAACTATGCGAATATTTAACAGATATTTTGGATATAGTCGGTTTATTTGGAGCGTATTTGGGCGGATGGATTTATAGAATCGAATTTTCTTAGGGGGCAATAGAAGATTGCAGCTGTTCTGTTAAGATTGAAGAGAACTGAGCTGAAACAATTCATGACATTACAGCTTTCAGGTTTGCTTACAGAAAACCAGCAAAGCTACTCAAAATTCAAAACACGCTCCTAATAAGAACCAGTTACAAAATTATATTTAAAATCTTTTAAACATTTTACAAATACTTAATTTTCATTTCGATCCGTAAAAATATAAGATAAAATAATAGCTTAAATAACAGAAGAAAAACAAACTTATTGCTTGATATTAAAATAATAACAAAGAAATACATTAATTAAATGATTAATACATAAACAAGGGATATTTTCAGTATTTTGTTTTCAAAGCACCAAACTCAAAATATTGCACATAAACCTACTACGTGCACGATTCAAATTGGTCGTTTCTTAGAGAAAAGAACCGGCAAGAAACACAGTTAGTCTTTTAAAAATAATTGGCTTTTATAATGTTTTCAAATTACAGTGTCAATAGATATGGGAGAACGATTTAGGTCTGTCGACAAGCAGGTACCAGCAGGCTTAGCATGACGTTTTCTATTTCTACGAAGAATAGACAATCTTTTTCAATACAAAATGACATTTTGTTTCTCCAATTTTGACATCGCACCGTAGATATCCTTCTACAATATGTCATTTTGTCTTTCGTTTCTAACGATCTTTGTCTAGGTCCTTATAAATGTAGTCTATTTCAGAAGAATATTTCTTCCGAAACCGACAAAATCACACTGTCAACAAACTTTCTACTCGACGGCCACAAAGTATACACGATTATCTACAAAATCATGAATCGTTTAGAACGCATAACTGTGATAATTAATAGAAGAACATAGCTATCTTCTCCTATTGTTCATCATTTAGTTAATAGTCATGTCTATTCTTCCGTCGACAAATCGGTGCTCGTGCTAAGCTTGCAGGTGGTTAAGAAAATAGGAAAAATGGCCAACAAATCGAAACATCTATGAGTCTACAAATACACCCCTTTTGCAACGAGTATGTACTATAAGGGTCGGGTGTGGTTTGTAGAGTGTAATGGACACGACACTACCAAAGGAAACAAGGATTGGAGCTTAACTTCGTGTAACCACGTATAATTACGATAAAAGGTACACGACAATGCTGCGCTTAAATTAATAATGAATATTTTTATATTAAAGAAAATTATCCGTCACTCGTTATTCTTTCTTAAAATCTGAATTAATACTTTCTGGCTGTTCGAACAATAGCCATTATTAGCTGCCAGTAAACATAAGGTTTCATGCTAGGCATACAACCTTTACAGTACTGACCAGTTCATTGTCATTCTCCTGCACTTACTACAATTTATTTGGAGTCGGCAGAACATTTATCTTTCTTCCATACCTCTGTATTAGTCGTCATCTCGGTAGTCAACCCTCGAATACGAGTACTGACCTATTATTTGATCAATACAACCAATAACGAAACCATCCTACCACACAGACCACGAAATAATTGCAATATGAAACATTCAGAGAAACCAAACAAGGTTATACAGAGTGATTGGAAGATGGGTGCAAAGCTTTAAGGTGAAGATAGTATAGACAATTTAGAACCATTTAAGCCATGGTTGTCTTAGACGAAGTCTTACCAAATATTTTTAACCAAATTTTTAAGTTTTTTTTCGGAAATTCTCAAAATTTAATGTAAACTGCATAATTATGGCCAAATTGAATGATAAATGAATTAATTTTTTATTTATTTAATTAAAGTAATGTGTAAGCAATCAAGCAAAACATGTTTTAGGCTTCTGTGTCATTAGACATTTTTTTTTACAGACATTTAAAGCTCAGAAAAAATAAAAAAATTGTACAATACGTCTTTTAAACCTTATTAAAAAAAAAAATTGGTAAGACTTCGTCTAAGACAACCATGGCTTAAATGGTTCTAAATTGTCTATACTATCTTCACCTTAAAGCTTTGCACCCATCTTCCAATCACCCTGTATATCGATGTCACTAAAAGACAATTTCATTTTGAATTTCTCTTATAAGTTTTTTTTTAGCTCAGATTTGAAAATCCAACTGTCTGTTTTTTTGACGCGCTGGGATGCGCCCTGTTGGATTAGCAAAGCTCGGTTTAATACCGAGAGTTGATAATCCATTGCGCCCTAGAATCGACCGTGCCAACCTGGGCTTAGCGACACCACACAAGGTTTATAAAACAAATATCGATACCACTGATAGATGATTTCATTTAACATTGCGCGATTTTCTGTTACAGAACCATTTCACGTTTTCTTACGCCACATATGCATACAGTAAATTGAAAAATCATAAATAGTAAACAATTCAAATCATTAGACATCACATTTTTATCAGATTCAGGGAAGCCCAAAAGGAACCCAATCTTATTATAACGAACAATAATATTGATTTTCAATATAGAACCAACTATTGAAGCAGGAAAGGGCGAAGCGGCAGTAGCCCCTTGGTTACAAAAGTATCTAAAGTTATGTAATAGTATTGAAAACTTTTAGCCCATCATACGATCGCCTACTAGAAGCCATGCCAAGCATGGAAGTGATCTTTTTTACATATCACATCTCGCAGGTTAACCTTGGAGGTTGTCGGCTCCTTAACCGGACTTGCTATGTAAGCGCTCAACGGTTTTCACGATTATATTTATTGTCGATTCGAGTGTATTTTTCTTATGAACGACTTTTGTCGGGTTTATTAAAACTCGGGTTTTAATGAGAAAAAAAAAACAGTGGCACTCCGGGAGTGCCGACAGAAGTGAAAACTTGAACAATTGCGTGTGTATTTTTTTTATCGTCAATACAGGATTTCACATTGGGACCTTGGATCTGATTGCTCTCGGTAAAAAATGATAAACGAGCGATCGACTTCAGCCATTAAAGGTAACAGCAGAGATTTTTTACGATAAAAATACAAAGGGAAAGAAAGGGATAAAATAATTAGAATTTCCTAATGAAAGAAAGTGACTTTTCCAAAAGACCTCAACGAGCGACTCATCCGTGTTCACCCAACCTCCATTTTAAAATTGATCCCTGCGGGGGCTCATAATCTGTTATGACGCGAGTTTCACGCTTTTTGTACACCCAAAATGTACACATAATATACACAGTATACATATAACTCATGGAAAGCGTTCGATGACGATGACGCGAGTTCCATGATTTTTATTTACCCAAAAACTACTCAACGCGCCTAAAGAAGTTATCACTTTAAAAAAAAACACTTTCTTCCACCGATACTACATACTAAAAATCTCCTAAATCCGGATGATACGACTTCATATGACTTTTCCAACTAACTTTCTGATTGAACTGTTTATCACACATCTTACATTCGAACCGTTTAACCTCACTATGTATCCACATATGCTGCCTAAGCGTAGACTTCCTCGGAAACGTTTTAGAACAAATATCACAAGAGAATAACCTTTCATTGGAATGGACGACCATGTGCCTGTCCAAAACGTATTTTGTATCAAATTTCCTATCGCAACTCGGACAGGCAAAATGTTCATTCGTATGCACTATTTTAAAATGAGCTCTGAATTTATTTGGTTTCTTAAACACGAGTCCGCATTCGGGACAGGGGTAGACCTTTTTCGGTATACCGTGTGCTTGCTCCATGTGGCTACGTTTCATCTTCCATGTACTAAATCTGTCGCCGCAAACCGAGCATATGTGCTGTCGACACTGCCTAGATACTTCAAAGTGTCTCCTCTGGTCTTCAGTTGAGTATAAAACAACTTTGCACTTCCTACATTTCCTCTCTTTCGGTACAAAAGGGCAGGAGAACTCGAGATGTTTTTGCAAGGAGGTGGAAGATGCAAAAGATTTGCCACAAAGTTCGCACGTACATTGGAAGAAGTGTTTCTGGATATGTCGGCTTAAGCTCCGAATGTTGGACGATTTATCGTGGCAGACGGCGCAGGATAACTTGTCGTTTTGTATATTAAAAGGCTGGAGGCCTATATCGTGATTCAAGTCGATACTTTGTTTATGGACTTTGTTTAAGTGAATTGCAGCTTCTTCGATTTTGTTGAAAGTTTCTAGGCATAATCTGCAGTGAAGGTCTGTGCAATCGGCCTTAATGTATCCTTCGTGTAGGTGTGAGAATGCGACCCTGGCGTTGACCACTTCGTGCTCATCATCCATATGCTTCCTGAATCTAGAAGGCTCGTCAAAGCTTTCGCAGCAGTAAACGCATACGATGGAACTCTCCGGGAGCCTAAACGGATAAGCTGTGATATATTGTATAACGGTCTGGGCGTTCCTTTTTGCGATGTGCATCGGATTTATTTCTAGAACAAAAGAGACATTGGTCACTTTTTTGTGTAAGTGCTACTTAATTTCACTAATTTACAGTCCCATTGTACTACGCTAAAAGGCATAGAAAAGCATAGAAACCGGAAGTCTAAGATTCCGACAAATCAATCAGTCTGTCTAGTCTATTCCTGACTATGTTGCTGTCGGCCTCCACTCTTACCGGATGCAGCTGAATACCAGAATTTTACATGAAACTACTGCCTATCTGATCTGCACAATTCAGTAACTGGGTAACATGACACCGCTTAAGACTGGTTGTCACACTTTTGGGCTTCGGACTAACCGTAGCAACTTTGGCGTTGAACGAGTTAACGTGTTTTCCGAGCCTTGGAAGGTCTCGGATGGGTAATGGATGTTCACCCATCTACTAATCGACCGTGACAAGCTTAGCTTAACCTTCGATGGACTCATGCAGCTGCTACCATTTAGCCACGAGCCACTCTATAAGACACGAATTTCAGGATGCCTCGCCTTCATATGAGTCCTCCAGCTCACCCGCTGGTTGAACGTCTTCTCACAAATCTTACACTCGTGCTTTTTCACTTCACTATGTATCCACATATGCTGTCCCAAGGTAGATTTCCTCGGGAAAGCCTTAGAACAGACTTGACAAATAAAATTCCTCTCCCCTGTATGAATAACGATGTGTTTCTTCAAATTCCTGTCGGTATCGAACTTTCGCTCGCAGTAAGAGCATTCAACGTAGTCATTCGTGTGAGTGGTTTTGAAATGCATCCGGAGGCTATCCCGTTTACTAAAAACTAAGTGACACTCAGGACAATTATAGGTCTTCTGTGGCACGTTATGTATCTCTTTAAGATGATTCTGCTTCATATTCCAAGTGGTAAACCTTTCTCCGCAGACATTGCATACGTGTTGGCGACATCGCAGCGATGTTTCCAAGTGGTCCATTCGTTCCGTAGCCGAGGTGAAATTTTTTCTACATTTTCTACATCTATTTTTGTTATTTTTATCGGATTCGGTGCCGCAGTTGTATCTAAGGTGGCAGTGTAGAGAGGTCAATGACGCATAAGACTTGCCACAAGCATCACAAGTGTATTGCACGAAGTGTGTATGCGTGTGTTTACTTAGCAATGCCAGCGTCGAAAATTTCTCTGAACAAATAGCGCATGAATATTTATCCTTATAAATTTTAAACGGGTGCATGCCTAGGTCATGTTTTGGATTTAAGTTTTTATTGTGTTTTTTTATTAAATGGTCTGCGGCTTGTTCTAAATTAGATAAATTTTCAAAGCAGATTCTACATTTAAGGTCAGTGCAATCAACTTTAACGGATGCTTCAGCTACGTGGACGAACGCCATTCGCACTTTAAAATCCTGATGTTCTAAATTCATGTGTTCCCTAAAGTTCGCGGGGTCTGGGAAGCTATCACAGCAGTACACGCAAACCATGGAAGATTCTGGCAGCTTGAAGGGGTAAGCTGTTGTATACTCTATCATCGTTTTGGCGTTCTGTCGCGCGATGAACATCGGATTTAGTTCTAGAACAAAAAAGAAACGTCCCATGACTTATCCTGTGTTGTGGTATGTTCGTTACGGTACTAAGCTAATATTGGACTCCATAATGTTACAATGATTAAGATCAAAGAGAAATTTGCTTACTGAAGACGGCCCAAGAAAGACCCCAATTATTGGCATGTTTGTATCTCAATGATGTCTGTGTGTAGTTTTGAACCATTTTATGAACCAATGAAGTAAAATAAGATGACTTTTGTAAACCCTTGCCAGCAAGATCATAACTCAGCTTATTTAAAATTAACAGCAACTTTTGAAATTTTAATCAACCTATGTCTATTTTGCACCAATCCAAATCAAATTGTAAATTATCTCGTAAGTTTTTAATTGTGTCCACCAAATTTTGATTTGGAGCTAAAATAAATGCCTTTTGTAAACAGAAATATTAAAGAAATGTATCCCAAATTAACTGACGCTAACCAAGAAGGCACGAAGTAGGAAATAATTCCTTAAACTAAAACCTACAATAAACACACTACATAATTATTATAAAACAAAAACCGACTGGCCCTAGATTACAACGACTAGTTACCAAAACGAAACTATCCTCATTTAATATACTTTGGAACTATATAACACGATACAACTACTAATAGAAATTTTTCAACGTTATTCGGTTAAAACGGAAAACATTGTTTTAAGATTATCATTTTTCCCCTCAAAATCCTCTAGGTCGGGATGGTACGATTTCATATGCGTCTTCCAACTGACTTTCTGATTGAACTTTTTATTGCAAAGTTTGCATTCAAACCGTTTATGTTCCATATGTATCCACATATGCTGTATCAAATTCTTCTTTCTCGGAAACGATTTGGAGCAGACTGTACACGGAAAAAGCTTCTCCATTGTATGAGAAACTCTATGCTCTTCCAAATTCTTTTTGGTAACGAACTTCATGCCGCAGCAAGAGCACACATAATTATCATCAGTATGATTAAGCCTAAAATGTGTACGATACTTCTTCCGTTCCTGGAAAATATGTCCACATTCAGGGCACACGTAAGCTTTTTTTTCAACACCGTGGCACTCGGTCAAGTGTAGTTGCTTGGCATGCCAGGACATGAACCTCTCTCCGCAGACACAGCATAAATGTGACCAGCATCTTTGGGACTCCAGTAAATGCTTTCGCCTTTCTTCTATTGAGCTGAAGGTACGTTTACATTTACGGCATATCTTTTCAGTCCCAATGTGGGAGAAACGTATATGACTGCGCAGTGCTGTGTTCGTCGCGTACGATTTCCCGCAGGCTTCACAGGTGTACCTCCAGAAATGGCTTTGTGTGTGTCTGCTGAGCTGCCGTAAGCACACAGCCTTGTAGTGGCATATTGCGCAGAAAAGCTTACTGTTCTCTAACTTGAAAGGCTGAAGCCCTAATGCGATGGTTAAGTTAAGAGGTTTCTTATGTTCAGAGTAGAGATGTTCTGCAATTTGATCCAAATTTTGGTAGTGTTTGAAGCAGAGCCTGCAATTTATGTTTGTGCAGTCAACTTTAATGTACCCTTCTGAGCAATGGACGAAGGCCATTTTGGGGTTAAAACTTTCGTGTTCTTCGTCCATGTGTGTCCTAAATACATCAGGATCAGGGTAAGTCTCGCAACAGTAGACACAAACCATGTTGTCTTCGGGCAGCTTGAAGGGGTAAACGGTGGAATATTTCACAATAATCTCGGCGTTCCGTTTCGAGATGAAATTCGGGTCATTTTGCTTCTCTAGAACAAAAAGAAATGCCCAGTCATTCAACTGCCCTTCTGTTTTCCTTCTTTTGTGGTGTTGGTGATTCTTTCTAAGATTATGTTTTTTATTATTTATACTTAATGTTATGGTTAGAGAAGGTTTAATTGCCGAGTGTGCAATTTTGAGTGTTTTCAAATGAGTTACAGAGTTATGTAGTAGTTAATCGAATGGGGTCGCATTTTTCAAAGACGCGATATGTAGATCAAAAATGAAGCACCGAGACTGGCCACAACGTGTTAAATTCTTGTAAGTAAATTACTGTTTGAACTTAGTGAATCGTTTAGGCACTACATGTATGTAAAATATATTTATTTATTTATAGATATATTGATTTCAAATTGATTAACTTACTTATATTTTAACTTTTTAACGCCTTGAACAATTTGTTGGCACACATAACAGTATGTCAAAAGAGCCAGTTAGCTCAGCTCAAATCAGAAATATTGTGAATAAAAGTACATCTAAAATCCTACAGGGAAATATTGTTTTAAATATATTATTATATCGTTGAATCGAAATCGGACGATATAATTATTTATAGCACCTGCTAGCTATTCACAACCATTCAATACACTTCCGTAATGAACCGAACATCAATCAATGTTATTGTAGGAGTCCTATAAACGCTCTTCACAAATCCAAAACCCAAAAATTTTGACAGTTTAAATCAAATAGACGACCGCTATTCTTCCGAAACGCTTTTTGCCGTCGGGGGCCAAGGCAAATCTGGCTATCAAAATGTGTAATTTTCGTTACGATAGCCTGTCGAATGAATGCTTGAGAATGGCTATGTTTGGGGAAGGCCTATGTCCAGCAGTGGAGGTCTTTCGGCTGAAATAACGATGGCTATGCTGAACTGACCTTCAGGAATACTGCGTTTACTTAAGATTTAGTCTCGAGGACAACTGCACAGCCCTAGTTTAGTATCGTATATCAAATACAGAGCACGGAATCGTCGTGCCGGCAGCGTTTAGCTGGAAATTTTTTGGCGTTGAAATTGCGTTGAGCACACAACTTCTGTCACGGACCGTTTTTGAAACCTTCGTTTCTATAGGTAATTTATGTCTTAGTGCGAGTAAACCGTGACACGCTTGGTTTGTAAAGTTGTGCTGACAATGCCGCGTCTAGCGAACGGCTACCGAGGCAACTACGTCTTCTGTGTATTCAACACAATGCCAGAAACCATGAGACAGACTTTTACGCAAAGAACGGCTTAAAGATTGTGAATAACTTTGGTTGGCCTAGTCTACAGAGCATAAGCCAATAAGTATAGTTACAAAATCTTATAATCCTTCTAGCTACACCTCAAAAATCTACCAACTCCGGATGGTAAGACCTCATATGAGTCTTCCAACTAACTCTTTGGTTAAAAGGCCTATTGCACAAAGTACAGTGAAATCTCTTATGCTCACTGTGAATCCACATATGTTGCGTCAAATTCTTCTTCCTAAGAAAGGATTTGGTGCAGGAAGTGCAATGGAAGAGTTTCTCCCTCGTATGTAACAGTTTATGACCTTCCAAGCGACTTTTACTCGCAAATTTCACGCCGCAGAATTGACAGACATAGTTATCGTCGGTATGAGTAATAATATAATGTGACCTATATAGTCTATACTCCGTGAAATTTTCCTGGCATACGGGACACGTCTGATGTTTCGTCGTGTTCTCTACATTGTGAACTTCGGTCATGTGGTCTTGTCTGAGCTTTTTAGAGACGAATCTGTGCCCACATACGTTGCAGCAATAAGGCCAGCATCGTTTGCTTGCCAAAACATGCGCGCGGCGCTCCGCAATATTAGGGAAAGACTTCCTACATTTAGTGCATATCTTTTCCTCGGAATGGCTGAAGAGAATATGCTTCCTTAAATTGTCTCGACTGATGTAAGATTTGCCACAAGTCTCGCATGTGTACTTGTGGTAGTGTCCGCTGTTATGCCGAGATAAGCATCTGAGTGACGGGAACTTTTGAGAGCACGTGGCGCACACCCATCTTTCGGGGCCTAATTTGAAAATCTGTAGCCCAATTTCAGCGCTAAGATTGAAATGCTTGTCGTGTTCCGAGACGAGATGTTCAGCTATAGGAGCTAGGGAGTCGAATTTTTTAGCGCAGAGCTTGCAGCCTAGGTCAGTGCAATCAACTTTGAGGTATTCCTCTGTCCCCATGGTGTGCGCGAACGCATGTCTGACGTTGGGTTGGTAGTGGTCGCTTTTCATGTGTTCTCTATACGCCTCCGGGTCTTCAAAGGCGTCGCAGCAGTAAACACACACCATTTCATTAGCGGGGATCCTGAATGGATAAGCCGTAGTGTACCTCAAAATGAGCTTAGCGTTTTGTCTCGCTTCGACCAACGGATCGAACTCTAGAACAAAAAGAAATGGTCCTTTGTCACATTTATTTTGGCAGGAGACGCGCTTTGCCGCGCATGCGTGGTGCTGTACTGTGCTGCGTAGTGGGTTCAGTTTCTGCTTACAGTACTTTAAATGCCAATAAGTGTTTAATTCGCCTGTACTTTATTACTAAGGTCAAAAATTAAGAGTTTGGTTAGGTAGGTATACCATGACACGGATAAACTGCCAGCAAAAATAAGTTTACAGGAAAGTCGAAAGATTAAAAGGGTGCGCTAGCACGTTTAAGTGTGTGAGTAGCAAATCGATATGTCACCAACAGTCTTTAAGGGGAATCTTGTCGCTGGCTCGAACTCACTGGTGGGCCTGGCTAAAAAGCACGCTTTCTCACCAGGCATCGTGTCAGACAAAGGTAGTATTAGTGATGAGCATTTAGAGGCTAGTTCTTCACGCTAAACATTGAGTGAGATGCTAGATCATTTATAGAAAATTAAGAAAAGTCCTTCGAAAGATCGGGTTTTATGAAAAACCACTGCATACATCAATGACCAATAAAGTTTATTGAACTTTGTCGGTACCAATTTGGTTTTGGAGATTTTACACTTCTTTCATTACTTAAACACGCCCAAAGTTAGGGTAAATTAGCAAGAAAAACGAATATTTGTTGGCTCATAACTTTTTAATGGCTTTTTATTTTAGTATTCTGTTTCCGTACAGACAATATTAATGATGAGACAAAACCATTCCATGTTTAATTTTTGATGTACATTGTCGAACAGTGGAGTAATACACTACTGAAGTTTGTATGGAAAACATTTCGACTAGATTCATCTTAAAACATTTCAGCATAAGAAAAATACATGTGTAAAAATAATAGAGAGATTGGTAATTAATAGTAAGTTTAATGTAAATTATTGGATAAATTATAAATTATAATACATATTCCATAATTAAGAGTATTATTACTTAAAATTAATCAACTACCCTCAATCTACGCAACCGTTACATCGGAACTGACATTACAAACACTTTTTCGAATCACGAGAATTTGAATTACGTCTATGATACTTATACTCGTAGAGAATATTGGATTGCGATAGTCTGGCCATATTTGCAGCCTGTGACATTTTTTACGTCTTCCACATACAATAGGCTAGTTGGCAGATTTTGAAAAAACAATTAGAAACGTTATTTGTGCTTTATTTAAATCTAAATTCTCCTTTACTCTTAATTTGTTATGTGCCTATACAAAATAGTACTACTAATTTAGTAGATGATCACTGCCACATTGTGCGAGAGGGACACACTATGAATAATTGTTATTCCTTTCAACATCATTCGTTTCGTCCGTCTATTGGATTTGCGAAAGGAACTTTATACCCAAAGTATAAAGTTAGTTTGTATTTAAAATTTGAAACTGTCGTATGAAACTCGTGACGTATCGCGCTCTGATTCGCGCCCAATGTCACGTAGCTAATGGCTTTATTTTTCCGCAATAAGTTCTTAAAAATATGGGTTTAGAGGGAGAGGAAGGCACAAGAAATGATGAATGGATTGTGTGAGGAATGATATGAAAGAGAAGGGAGTGACAACGTGTCGCGCCGACCCCAAGTAACATGGGGCAATAGCAGAAAGTTGATGATTCCTCAAAAATATAAATTTATCTAAAATCAATTACGCGTTGATTTTTGATATTTTTAGCTCACCATTATTCTACCTACAATGCAAAATTCATAAGGTATTTTTTTAATTGTCAACTAGCCTCTTCTGCAGATTTAAATCGAGCTCCACAATAAATTCGCTTCTGTAACTCAAACATTATGTTTCGCAATATGCCGCTTCAAACGATATACCGACAAGAACTTCAAGCCGCAGTGCTTGCAAACTGCACAGTCTTCAGAATGATGTAGTTTAAAATGGTCATAGTACGCATTTTCTGTCGTAAACTCAATATTGCAGTCCACACAACGATACGTGCGTTTCGACTGGCCGTGTGCAACTTCCATATGTTTTTTTCTGGTCTTATAATCAAGGAATCTTTCTTGGCATTTCGGACAGCAGTACGGCATGCAGGATTTTTGCGTTCTTCTATGCTTTTCTTTGGCTTCCATTGTCGGAAAGACTTTCTTGCATCTTTTGCAGGATACTTCGTAAATCTGGTGTTTGGACCGGACGTGTCTTAGCAAGCCGGTGGTAGCAACGTAACTGCTGCCACAAACATGACAAACGTAGCTTAGGAAATGCGTGATCGTGTGTCGATTTAAATGGAAAAGCGACGGGAAATTTTTCTCGCAAACTGCACAATTATAGACATCCTTCTGCAGTAAGTAAGGCATGACGCCGAATTTGCCAGCAGGATCAGTTTTTCTGCCATGCTCTGTGTCTATATGAGCCAAAACCGTTTCTAGGGTCGGAAAACCGGCGTTGCATAACCGACACCGTAAATTCGTGAGGTCGGCTTTAATGAACTCCGTTTTTGGGAGGTGATGGAACGCGACTTTGATGCTAAAGTAGTCATGTTCTCCGTCCATATGTCTTCGGAACTCGTCAGGGTCTTCGAACAACTCTTGGCAGTAGACACAGAGTATCGACTTATCGTTCACTCGGAACGGGTAAGCAGTTGTACTACTGATTATTGTCTCGGCGTTTGCGCGCGTCGCATCATAGCTTTCGGCTAAAAAAGAAAAAGTTCTTTGTAGACCATTGTGTTGTAAACTTCTATCTTCTAGGGATATGTGTCTTGAGGCTGGGAGTCAATCTTCTAGGAGACTCAAATATAATACATTCTTTATTTATTCTTCTGTATTGAATATTTTCCGGGTGTTGGAAGGCGAAACATAATGACAACTGAAGCGAAAGTATTGTCAAATATTTGCTTTATTGGTGTTACGTATGTGACCAAAGGGCAATATAATCATTGCATCAATTAATCTCTTACATAACATGTCAATTTATCTTTGAACAAGATAGATATTAAGTGTGAAATACGCTTTTTAAACACTTGTAAAACAATAAATTATATAGTGTCCTACTTATTCTTACGTTCATGGGTATGGTCGGGCAAAGCCAATTGTAGATGGCGTCATCAAAGCTAGGTCCCTACAGCCACAATAAATTTGAAATTTCGTTCATTCATTCCATTTCGTGTTCATTTAAGAACTTTGTTTTAATTCACTACATATTTCGTTATTTTCGGCAATTCCAATCAAGTATTTGATATGGAAAGTGTCAGAATATAAAACCTTAAAGAAATAGCTTTTCCTTGTAATCATTTTCTTCAAAATGTTTCGTCGAACTACTTTTTTTTATCCATGGGATTAGCTTTATGCCACAATCTTCCTGTTTCACGGAGTACTTACACAATATGCGTCATTTTCGCTAAATTAATATAAAACCACTTCACGCCTTGTATTATTTATTAGCTTGTATTGAGAACTAGCTACGACCGCGCCATTGTGACAGTTGCCTTCCCAATTTGCTTAATGCTATATTTTTTCCGATATACAGGATAAGTTTTTATCCAGTGCGCAAACTGTAATCATGAATTCGGCATATTATTCTAGACCCCCAAGCGCAGAAATTTTTCGTCAGTTATACAAAAAAACAATCAGCTGTTCCATACATTTTGACCGCGTAGGTATTGCACTTTTCTATGAAAGAGCTGATTTTTTTTGTATAACCAACGAAAAATTAGTGGTTCTAGAATGATATGCTGAATGCATGGTTACAGTTTGCGCACTGGATAAAAACTTATCCTGTCTATGCAATAGTTTAAAAGGTTTTATGAAGTGTACAGCCTACTATACACTTCATAAAACATTTTAAACTATTATTGTTATGTTCATGAAAATAAACTACTTTCAATGAAAAAAACAGTCTGAAATAGCGAAATCAAACCATCTTCTTTATACATTTTATTCGGTATGTATTTAATTATTGTATGAAGTAGCTATATTTTACGATATTTCAAGCGAGTGCTGTGCTTCTGGTCAGACTATGCCCCAATTGCTGGAGTGTTCTAAGTGCCCGTTCACCTGCACCTCGGATGACTTAAAGAATGCCACTGATGCCGCAATTAACGTGGCTACAAACTAGGCTCAAATTGTTTAAAAAATTGTGAACGAGTATCATCGACATGAAAAGAAGAAGACGATATTTCAAACTTCGTCCCATTTGAAAGTCGTTTTAAATCATGAGCCTACCCTTAAATATTTTCCACCTTTCTTTGATAGACATTATCTATTAGAAATATCACGTAGTTTATATCATAATCAATCGGATTACAGTAGTCGTTTCAGATATATTTTAAGTTCATATGTAAAGATTTGTTATAGAAAGATATTTCGGGCAAGGAAGCCAAAGATTAATTATAACTGGGAATAAAACCCATAGAGTGTAATATATCACATGGTAATTTTTATAGTTCACGGTAAAGAGGCTTTTTGAAAACTTATTATCTATGTGCAAATATGTATGAGATGTCAAACATCAATAGTAATTTTATTTTAAAGAGTATTTATTGAAAAATAACAAATAAATTACTATTCATTTTTGAGTTTTGAAGCATTGAAAAAAGCGTGAAAGAATGTTGTAGTCTAAATAATATTCCAGATTACTTTTTAAATAATAGCAATATGAAATATGACAACAACACTTAATTTTTTCTTAATTCTGATTATTATTTCTTTCAGACTATTTTCAAATGCCGAAAGACATTTAAATGTCTACATATAGATATGTCTCAATTTTTTTAAGAAAATTTATTTAAATTATACCGTAAGTATTTGAGTAAAAACATGAATAAAATCAGAGCATATTAATATATACTTTACAATCAAACTTATGAACGTTGAAATCAAATTATAGAATCAAAATGGATGATGGTATTTACGAAATTGATAATCTACAACACCGTTTAACCAATCACCATGAAAGTTTACACATTTTATGTATTTTTGTATGGGCAAGGTTTTTTTCAATCTCCATGCGGGCAAAACCTTGCTGTAACATGACATTTCACAACAGATTTTCATCGATTTAGATTCCAGAACTAAAAATGACACTAATACAAGCTTTACCTACTATTACAAAATTATTTCAACATTCATAAATAAGACACAAATAAGAACATACCTGCAGTCTCGAAGTGAAGGGTAGAGCACAATTCAATGAGCTGGGATTCGAACCAAGGTATGATGATCTTCGATGCGAACACTCTGCGCTGCACGTTGTCATATATTTCAGTCTCTACCTAGTCAGTGATATATTTTATTCAAAAAGTAAGATACAAAATGTAAATAATGGAGGAGCATGTATTTGTTTGTGTTCATTGCTCATCTTAACTTGCTAGTATAATAAGTTGTTATTTAGATTATTTACACTTTATTTCTTGCTTCTTTAAAGACCTAGATAACTAATAAAACTACTGTTTACTTTTTTATTTGAGCCAAGAAAAAGTATGTAGTTACTTAAACTGAAAACGTTTACGCCTATTTATTTATGTGCCGTCTTAATTTATTGAAATATTATTATTGACTTTCAGTGTTGAAATGTACAGACACTAGCACATCAAGCTACCCCAAACTGTCAAATTTCTTTGATAGATTTTCAACTTTATCACATAAGCATAAGGTTCATGTTCAATTGGGAAAATTTGACATTATGTGACATTCGATAACCTAAGCTATTTGGTATTTATTCCTTCTGGTGGGAGATACATAGTATGGATGGACAAACCTTTTTTTTAAACATAATTTTTGTATAATTTTATGTTCACAAGATGAATAAATGAAGTTAAAACTGTAGGGCTCATGCAGATGCAAAATTTCACCATAAGAAACCCATGCGGGAATTTAACACGCAATCCGTACCACAGAAAGCGACTGGCCACTGCACTGAGAGTGCCGTCATACCTACGGTAGCTTGATTAAGAAGATTTTGCTAGTTACACGATGCAAGATTTTTGGCTGTAGCAGACAATTAAATTGAACTAACAAATGACATGCACCGTCTTAACACTGTTTCAACCGTGCAACTTATATTGTAGCTTCCACTCGTGGTATGGCATATGCAAAATGAATCACACGGGTCTTCTTTTTTTTTTTTGGGTGGGAAATCTTCAAATAACTTCTCCCGCTCTGGGTGGAGCGGGAGGGCGTGTCATACTTTTACTAACTAAAACCCACCCGTGTTCCCTCAGTTGCCTGTGTGCCAGGGACCGCGGTATCTCTTTCGAACAACCCGCACCCCTGGCAGGTGGGTCTAAATCAGGCTTTATAAAAGGGTCATCACAACCGGACTCCTAGGAATCGAAACCACGGATCAATATTTTTAAGCACCCCTAATAACTCTAATACCTGTACTAAAAACTGGTAAAAAGATATGGAAAAGGTTTTTAACATATAAAATTACAGAATAAATGCTAAAACAATCTGTTGAGCGAACTTTATCAACAAAATCTTTGAAGTTTACCTAAATGCTGTAAGGAATAACACAGAAACACAGCAAACATACACAAAATACAATGAATTACCCTAAATACTTAAAACAAAAGCTCTGTGTACATTCGTTTTGCAAAATCGGATGACAGTTCAACCAATATGGCGTCGTGTTAGTAGTGCAAGAAGTTGATAATAGATGGCGCTGTTAGCACTTTATAAATTGACCCAATGAGACCACAGGAAATCAAAGAATTAAGTAATTTAGTGAGGGTCGCCTAATGACCAGTAAGGGAATGGCCAAAAGGAATATATTTAGATTAGTTGACTAAAATAACGGGGATATAAATTTGAGTTTATTTATTTATTTTATTATATAGTAAATACCATATTAATTAATCTAGCATCGTTTTTTTGCAAAACGAACTCTTTTTATGAGACATATCCATATGTTACCTTAAAACTAGTCATGCATTATGATTTTGAATGTTTATTCACAAGTTATGTACTGGAATTTTAATATTTTTGCTTGTTGAATTTGACTTAAGTTCATTAATTTGAAATACCAATCGTTAAAGCGCAAGGTTTCCAATTTAATAAATATCGGAAAAATTACTAATTAAGGCCGGTAATAGGCGGTCCGCAAAATTCAATTTTTTTTTTACGCTTTTTGCAATACATAGTTACAAAACTGTGCTTACGGAATCTTCAAAAGAGAACCAGACATTGAGTGTGTCGACATTTCCCTCACAAAAAGTTTTATAGAAAACGTCGACACCAGCGAGTTAAAATATGTTTAATAAATGTCAAGTCGCGGAATAAATTATTTATTTTTATAAATACAGGGTCATATTAAATTAGCTAGCGAAATTCCGCAAACGAAATAGGTAGCTATATCTAAACAAAAAAAAATATATAGTTTAATGGCTTTTTTGTGACGTCATCGATCATAGTTAGTGTAAGTCACTTGAAGCGTCAGTTTATAAAAACAGCCGTTCTATTCTGTTAAAACCTGATCGTGAAAACTTAGATGAAGTGACACTGTCGAGTGAGCTGTCATTCCATCTGTTAAGAATTGACACTAATGAGAGCTCACTTTGAAGCTCACTTCACGCAAGTTATCACGGTGAATTTTACTACTGTTCTTTTGTGATGACAGAAGTAATGATAAAACAAAAGAAAATAGGTTTTCTCAACTCATACTTCAAATAAGAAAACTACCAGCAGTCGTCGACCAACATAAAACAACATCAAATATTTTTATTTAATCATGTTTAGATACCGATACCCGCAGTCCGCAGTTTCGCTAGCTAATTTAATCTGACCCTGTATATTAAAATTTAATTTTTCAACTATTATTTTTATCTTAATTAGGCGAACTAATTTAAATTTTTCAGCTAGAACAGTAGATATTATCAAATAGACCTTAGATAAGTATCTGTGTATGTGTTGTGTGTATTCCAGTACATAACCTGTCAATTGAAAGGATGGAAAGCAGAGTTGCTAATGATAAGGTATTGTCAATGGTAATTTAAACCACAGTTGCTTTTCACTATGATTTAGCAGTTTATTTAACCAACAAACAACGGAGGAGGTTTTTAACCCAATCCATATACGCATGTTTCTTTTTTTTTTGGAGCAATCATTTTTTTATTTTTATTTTTATTTATTTATTTGTTTTTTACTAAAACGTTGCCCCACACTAGGAATTTCTCCTGTATTGTGGGTGCGTTTACAAACATTTAAACTCACATACACAAACAGCCAGACCCGGAACAACTACTTGTAGGTCATACAAATATTTGTTCCGTGCGGGAATCGAACCCGCGACACGTAGCGCAGCAGTCAATAATAATCATAAGCAGAGATCGGATATTCGGATGCAAATTCACCTAAAGTTGAGATGTTGGCTAACATGGAATGCGCTTTTGTATAGAAAAAGTATTTTTTCAGGTAAGTAATTTGTTTATTTTTTGTTTTAACTAATACAACCCACCCCTCCTCCAGTACATACACATATTTGTATCGTGTTAAACATTAATTTTAAATTAATACACATCTGAATAGTTATGCAATCCAAGAATCCCGGGGTTTTTAATATTTATTACAAATAATTTATAAAGCCGCTTACATACTTTCATAGCTAAAAATTATCTTTAGGTAAATATGCATCCGAAGGCTTACTTTTTGGTCACCTACCATCATCTATTATAGTATGTATTTATTTCTCACCACACTATCAAAAATAGTTACAAACAACAATATTGTCCAGCCATGGGCTCGTAGAAAAATATTGTGAGAGACTGGTGCCTAAAGTAAACCGAAGCCTGTATTTCAGATCACCAGGTCTCCACCCTAAGAACAAATACTAAAATCATGACAGGTGCTTTTAAGAAACAAGAGCAGAAGTGTCTCATGTGTCTTTTTTTATTACCCATACATACCCAACAAACGGCGGAATAGTTTCGTAACCCATTAATAGTAAGAGTGGCTTTCATTTTAACAGTTCAACAACATTCGTAAGTTCTTAGTAGAGCTGCATGATTACTGATAAAAGCGTACACTGACTGGACAGGTCCACTCAATCTGTGTGATTCTTTCCTCAAAAGACCCCACATAGTCTTCACATGATCTGACCAAGATTATATCTGGACTTTAAAAGAGACTTTGACCTCTGAGTTTTTTACGGCCTTCTCAGATTAGTCAGATAGGATAAACCAACCTCATCTAGTTTTTAAAATATGATCGGTATGGTCTTTGTACAAACAGAAATAAAATAATTTAGCATTTATTCTACAAATCTTCAGCAACTCTACTTTCCAACAATTTAAGAGTAAAAAACAGATGCTTACCTTTTTTCTTCTTCTCTGTTGTTTTAACGGCTACTTTACTAGCGCCAGCTTTCACTGGCTCTTTCTTCACAGACTTAGCCTTTTTAGAGGGGACCGACTTGGTTTTGGTGGAAGATTTTCGTTTTTCTGTTGCCTTAGTATTGTCGAGGAGGTCTAACACGTCTACGGATTCCTTTTTGGGTATTTTACTTGCTAATTTCGTGAGGGGTTGGTCGTCAACTGAAATTGGAAAATGGGTGTGAATGTATTGGCATTATTATTATAGCTATAAGTGGTAGCCAATCTGACTTTGGTCTATTTGTTTAATTACAAATCTAATCATAATCGTGAGATCCTGTATTAGGCAGAATATTATGTGTATTTCAAAACTCGAAGGCTTTTATTTCAATTAAACTATTTACAGGCACTTTTGAACTGTCAAAAAGTCTGTCAGTTACTCAGAAAGTTGAAGCTAGTTGCGCATTCCAAAACTTTGGTTTATGGAGAAGAACGGGCAGGAAACTCCTAGGACACTCATTTAAATCCTTGGAACATTATTCTAGTTGCTTCATAATTTGAGAACAATGAAAAAAATAAAGAAACGTTTCCAAATATAAAATTAAAAATAAGCCCTGGAAGTTTGGAGATGATCAGTCTCACCTGACGGCTCCCGTTCACGAACTTGGAAAATGCTATGAAATAGTGTAAAATTGCAAATTGACACTATTCTATTCTATATTTACTATTTTTTCACTATTCTATGCAACATTAGTTTCTGTTTACCCTAAACCCGAAAAGGGGTCATTGTACTCATCATTTTGAACAATTTTTTCTATGGGACCAACCTTGAAATCGCGAACAAAAATCAGCTGTTCCATACATTTGTGTTCACTTAAATCAACAAAATGTATGGAACAGCTGATTTTTTTTTCGCGATTATAATGTAAAGTTTCTACTCACGATCATCGTCATCATCATCATCAAAGCCGCATCGGTCGCCAAAGTCATCATCGTCATCGCTCAGCCGTTTCTCTTGTTTCACTTGTTCTAATTTGACGTCAGAGTCTATTGGTTCCACTTGTACTGTGAAAAGAAAAGGATTATTTACATGGTAGTACTTCATAATTTCACATTACATCCATAATCAGGCCTATGTTGCCTACAGCTGGGGCACAGGCCTATTCTCTACCAGTCCCGTACGGGTCAGTAGATGTCACATTCGAATCTTTGATTCTAGCAGGCGCTTTTTATTTCTACTCTACCGTAGAATAGAAATCGCTTGTCTACATTTCTCGGTACAAAACTGTCAATGGTCTACAGGGAAACGTCATTTTTGTCTACTCTTTCGTCGGCAAAACGCTTCTCTACGGTTTTCGTGCAAAGCCTGCAGGACATGCCGGTTTTCTCACGATGTTTTTTCCTTTACTGTTTTGAGAGCAGTGGTGATGAAATAATTTACACAAAGGAAAGCGCCTTTCTGGGTTCGAACTAGTGATGTTCCGGATATCCGTATCCGCGGATATCCGCGGGAGAAAAGAGATCCGTATCCCTATCCGTTCCATTCTTGACGGATCTTTTACGTTATTAATAATTCCAAATTGCACTATTATACTTCTCTGTAAAAATTTTTTTACTCGTACAATAAACAAACGTTATCTATGCTGCCCAGTGTCACACTAAACTATAAACAAAAAACAAAAGAAAGACCCACGCAACACAAGTCGAAACATGTTCTGTCACGCAAAGCGTCAAGTGGCGTCCACTATCGTTTCAAGGTCACGCGCACCGACACCGATTGAGTAAGAAAGTTAAGATCCGTATCCGCGGATCTTGACGCCAATTATCCGTATCCGCGGATCTTGACGCTAATTATCCGTATCCTCCGGATCCGGATCTGCGGATTTACATTTTTAATGAATGACATTACTAGTTCGAACCTACGACCTACAACTTGTGAGTCGCGGCCACTGAGATAAAACTGCAGACACTGCATAAAATTTAAAGATAGGCAAATCTTCAAATCATCCCTTTCGAAAAGAGACTGCCCGAGTCCCAGCAGTGGGAACATTATAGGCTTATTATGTATTCCAGCAGTTTAAAAAAAATCGTAGATGAGTACTGTTTTCGAAAAGAATATTACCATCTAGATCAGGAAGCGTAGAGCTGCTGGCATCCAGGTGTTGCATGAAAGTCTTCTCACACTCAAGGACCTGTCGCTTAAACTCTGAAGCATCTCGCAGCCGGGATATGCACAGCTCACAAATTAGACGACTGTTGCTGTTCGGGCCACCGGATTGGGAGTATGCAATCTATTGAAGAGTTTAAATTATTTAAAACAAAATGTTCCGAATGAGACTGTAACAGGTGGCATTCTAAAGTTTCTGCCCCATGAAGACGGAAGGACAACGGAGGCTTAGTAAACAGGGCCCATTGACACCCTAAAAACAGGCAAACAGGAATCTCACAACGAGTTTATGAATGCATTTTGCCAGTTTTAGGGTTTCGTGGGTTCAAAACCTCAAAAACAGGGTGCCAACAGGTACCTGTTTAATAAGCCTTCGCTGTCCGTCCGTCCAGCTTTCAGCAGGTTGTATCTCATGAACCGTAATAGGTAGCCGCTATACCAACAAATAATACAAATAGAATAAAGTTAAAAATTAAAGGGGGTCTTCATACATGAAAAGTGTTTTAAGAGTCAAACTCTAGGGTTCCATAACACTGTATAATATTCAACAATACAGATTTTTTTTTAAACTTGTTCAGTAAATAAGATCGAACAAAAAACGGTGATGAAAACACGTTTCTAATATTATTTGTTGTTATAGTGGTCTTTGTAGTACACACTATGAAACACAAAATTCTACTACTACTGAAACGCTAAATCAGCACAGTGCTCTGCTAGGTCTTATAGCACAGCATCACGCTGAGTGGAAGCCGTTTTGTCACAATTGCGGTGTGCAGCTGCCGACCATCTGTTCTGTATTTGTACTTACAAATACAGAACATAGATGGTATAAATCTGGTTTGTTTCATGTTTTTTATGTGATCTAATATTTTTTCCGTTTTCTAAAGACCTCTTATATACCTATATTATTCGGTAAACTTACAGCTAACATAAATAGTGTTATAAAACAATATGAAACTGAAAGCCATTTACAAGTTTCCACTGATAAACACTTAACTTTATGGCCCATGACTTTATTAATATTGTAAGGTTTGGCCTGCAACTTTTTAAAACTTTCTAAAAACCGATAGTCATAATAACCATTTATGTGTTTAGTGAAAGGACCACTAACCATTAGGTCATAAAAACCGATAGACATAATAACCAGTAAGGTGTTTAAGGTACAAATTCGTCCACATAAAAGTCCATACTATATACCTATTTAAAGGAATAATATGCCTATTCATATTTAAAATAAAACTACACATTTTATTTTCTTCAAGTAAAACATACATGTATGTCTTATGTATATTTTATTATTGCACTGTATTCATAAATTCTGTAATGTCAATATGTTGTATATTAAAACTTATTAGGTCTACCTATTTACAAATAGTTATGGACTGTACTCTTAACTCTATACTTGTCACTTTATATATATATAATCGTCTGGTTCTGTTCCTGTATAATAACATTCAATATACTTTTCTAACATTATTCTTTTAATAAGTTTACATTAGTCTTCCAACACAATAATTATGTTTAGGTGCATCTTGTGTACACTGATATGGTTTACTGTGGGTACCTCTGTTTTGTTAACAGAATTACAATAGACTCTAAACTTGATACTTTGTTTACTTTCAAGATCTTAAATAGTTTTTATCCATTATACCTACTGTGCCAGATGTGGCAGTGCTACCTACCAACAAAAATTCAACCAAACACAGTTAGTCATTGTTACAGATATACTTCTCTGAAATATTCATTAAATATGGTCACTAAATGCAGTATGTTGTTAAAACCGATGTCTTAAAAAGTGGTGTTGTCTATAAGGCAGTCATATAGCATTCAGGCGAAACCTATGGTTTTGGTCTTTATAGCCAATATGTTGTTTTAAATGGAGTTGTCTTAAGTGGTTTTGACTGTATTAGTTTAAACAGGATAAATTTTTAACCAGTACGCAAAATAACTATGAATTCAACATATTGCTTAGAGTTTATAGAGTATAATAAATATATAGTATGCTTATAGATGAACAAAACGCGACCGAAGTCGCGGGCAGTTGCTAGTAATGGATATTTTCACTATTGACATCTTACTTTTAAACAACAAACTGTCTCAATGTTGTTTCCTAAATACTTTAAGGTCAATAAAGGGTCAATGGAGTCAGTTTAGAGAAGGGAAACCACCAATTCTTTGGATTTGAGGAGTTCGGACAAAACAACGGTTCTAAGAAAACTCTATTACTTATAAGAATAAAAGCTTGAATCGCCCATTTTGATCAGAAATAAGCTGTACATTTTCTGTTGTTTACTGGTTAGTAGATCCATACTACTTAGTCTCCAAAAAAAAAAGAATCTCTGCTCGATCGATTTAGAAACCCGACCAACGAATGTAGTCCCCAGCAAAGATCACGAATTCATAACAAAACAAGACTCCACAAATAGGTCGGGTTATAAAAAACTTGTTCCTGAACTAAGAAAATGGATGCCGTTGGCTTCTTCACGAAGTTGGATCGATAAATAGTCAAGTTAATACTTACTGAAATATTGAGGGAGTCTGAAAGCATTTCAGCATACACCTCACGCTTTCCCATCCAGAAATATTCAGTAGAAATGTCTTTGTAGCACCCCTCCGTTAGGCAACAACGACAAACACTTGGGCCGGCTCGCCATTCCGTAGTTTTAGCGTCCATTGTCACGTTTTTAACTTGTTTTCACAGGAAATATATTAATCATACTAATTATTAAAAACTAACTTAGAATATTATGCAAAATTACATTAAAACTATTTACTTTCTTGAAACTAACGCAAAGCGACGCCATCGAGCGAACGGCAGTGGTGCGCTAGTGTAGGGCAACGGGCATGCGCGCGCAATCGAATCGTATACATTTTTTCACATGATCGATTTTTATTTATTTATATATTATTGAAAGTACTACTAGGCTAAGTAACTTGGTAGCCATATTTGCCTCCTTGTATTGACTTATTTTTGTTCAACAAAGTGTATAAAACGCTGAATCTCAGTTTGAGACAAGATTTTGAAGTGTCAAACTAAAACTTGAACAGCTTCCGTACAAGTAGGTAGGTCTCAATAATACTGAAGTGAAATAAATATTAGTGGTGGAAAATGCAATTTCGGAGTTTGCGTTGGCAGTGTTTTGTTTTTAAGCAGTTGCCTTAGTAAATTGGAAAGATAAACTTCTGAAACGATACAGTATTAACAATGAGGGGCTTGATGGAATTCAGGATGGAAGATCTAGTTTCCACTCAACTACTTATCGGTGAAACAATTGGTAAAATGAATAATATAATTGTAAACAATTTGGCAGAGTTGGCGAGTGAAGCAATGTTTTACGATCAAGAATCCATTGATGCTCTTGAACTACTATGGAAAAATTTCGAAGATAACAATCATCTTCTGATCGAAGATGAAATTAAAGAAGATGGCTATTTTCGTGACAACATTTTTGATAAAGTAAGAAAAGAGTATTTGACAGTGATTTTTATGTTGCGCCAGTTGCTTCATGTAGAGCTCCTGCATGAAAGTAGCCAAACGCAACGTTTGGCTAATATACCACAATCGCAACAAGACATGTTCATTGGCCATCAGCGTTTACGATTCACTTTCTTAGAGGAATCGATTAGAGGTATTAACATTGACAGCATTAACAAGACAGACGCAATGGAAATTACCCAAAAACATCTTAAACAGCAGTGGAATATTATCCATATTGCTCATAAGACAATCAGAGAAAAATACGATAATTTAAAGCCTAATCTGAAATATGAGTTGGACTACGTGCGATACAAAAATATGTATGAGACTACATACTCTCTGTTTAATTACAAGATTGATGCTTGTTGTTATCCTTCTGTTTGTGTCGTCCCGTATATCGGCATACCTACCTGGAGGATGTTTGAGAATAACTCCGAAGTTCATCCTTTTGCTGTATATTCAGCTGCTTGGAAACATTTCGCCGGCCAAGGTGAGGGCATTCGCAAAAAACAAATGTCGGAAGGAGAAAAACGGCAGCTCTTGATAAAAACGTTCTTGACATATCAGAATGATGAGAAAAAAGTGATGCCACAGCCAGATATAAAGTTAGAGGAGTTCAAAGAATTTCAAATTGCTTGTGAAGAGCCCTTGCTGTTACCACTGGATTATAAAAAACCTTAAAATCATACACTGGTGTTGAAAGGCAATAAAAAGAAAACATCTCGTTTATAAATGTTTTAATAGGAACTAAGTGTCAGTATGACTGTTTTATTTGTTTTGAATCTGATTATTAAATACTTAATTATTAAAAAACATGGCTGAGAGTTGAAAGTGATGTGCTACACAACACAGGGTACTTATATTTGTAAATGGCTAAGAGGGTAAATAAGTATTTGCCTATTTTGATAGGATGGTGTATGAGTAACATGATATGTATTTGATATCACTATTATCTTCTTTGTATAATTTTGATGACTGATTTTTATCCGACTCAATTTACTTCAGCTTTTGGAGCATGCATCAACATAATTTAAGGTTTTTAGTAGCCAAGCGGACGTTTTTCACCCTCAACGAAAAACATATCATCTAATTTCGCCAGATGATGTGTTAGGGTGCAAACCTATTGCTGATCTACAGGATATCTAGATTGAAATAACTCTCAAATGTTTAAGTTCATTAATCCCAGCAGGTTTTCAATCATCTTTGTCTTTAGTCAATATTTTAACACTCAAAACTGAGTGCACTGATTTAAGTAGTATTACAATAATCGATTATGATAATAGTGTTAAACATTAATTTCTGGTTGTCATATTATCCCCCTGTTAATTTGTTCTATTGTAAAGCTCAACTATGTACACTGATGTCAGTGTTAGTGGGTATACCATAATCTTTGCTTGTCGTATTATCTCCCTTTATAATATTGTTATGCTAGGTAGTTGTTATGTACAAGCTAATGTAGGCCACAACATCAATCTGCCTCAACACAACATAGCGCCAGCGCCGCGCAGCGTCCCGTACCCCGCGCCTCGTCTGCGTGCCCGCGCTCGCATGCCGCCGCGCCGTTGGTTATACTTGTGCCCCGTATCTAACAGTAGTATAAACATATAAAGCCATTTTGGGTGCAGGCGATTGGCTGGTGATTTAAACAAACAACACGAAAAAAGAAGCTTTCAAAATCAGTTTGTAAAACTGTGAGTTTGTTTTTGTGGCCTTTTATTTACAGGCTTCTCAGTTAATTTTTAGTCTGACTGTTAGTTAAGTGTACTTATACGAAACTCATTTTATTGATGTATTTTGTATGTAGAGTAGAAATAGAATCGTTGATCGCTATAGGCGAAAACTAATAAACATAAAGTAAGTATAGATGTATTACACTATCAATAGTTTGTAATCAGTATATTTGAACCATAGTATCCTTCAATGTTAGTTTGATGTTCATGTACATAATTTGATGTGCAGAAATAAATATGTCTACTTGATTTCAATAATTTGGGACAAGCGTAATAAATAATAGACAGATTTCAATAAAACATTATTATTATTGTTTACTAGTACTTTCAATAAAAATTATAACAATAAATGGGATATTGTGCCTTTTATTAAAATCCACTCAATCAATAAAATATTGGTAACGAAATCACGAATATTAACCGGCGTCAGGCCACAGCAGACGCACTGACCTGACCATTCCATCCCCATCCTGAACCTTCTCCGGCCACCTTACAGAATGGCCTGTTGACTCCATGTTATAGACCTGGTTTAGTAATATGCTGGCGCTTCACAGTTGGTCATAAAATAAAATGAGATATTGTACGATAACGTGGCCTACCACCTGCATACATGGCAGATCACCTGCTTAGAGAACGGATAAATGCATGAGTGACTCCTGTTTCCCTGCTGAAGTAGTAATTGGAGGCCTGGAAGACCACCGTGTAATTTATGCTAGTAAAATATGATTCTAACTAGATTTTTATTTAATTCAAAGTTAACCCGAGTGCCATCTATTATCGAGTAGCACAACCATCCAAAAACCGTAAAATTTTAATAACCGTAAAATGCAGGCATCACTAAGCATCCCTGTCAAAGTCAAAAGTCGATAAACATTGTCAATTTGGATAGTCTCATATGTCAAATGCCCGATAGGGTATTTATGTTCTGTGGTCAAATGTCACCAAGCAATGCACCAAGCAAATGGAATATAAATATTTATACGAAAACTATTAATTGATATTGCAATGAGCAGTACCAGCCGCCAGGGTCCTATCGTGGACCCTGGTTTATGTAGATGCTGTGGTGCTTTGAAGAAATGTCGTTTGTTGAACGTGGAATACGAATGGCTTGGTCAAAAGGAGGTTTATTCGGACATGTTCGTGGATTGCTTTGGTTTACTCGTAAGTTCTTAATTTTCATACTAACGAAAGGAATATGATATGGATCTGTTTCTCGCGGTGTTCGCAAAGGCTCCTAAGGTATGATAGTCTTTATAAGTCTTTCAAGGAAAACGCTTTTGTCATCTTCTACTTAGCCTTTTTCCAACTTTAATGGGGCTGGTTTCTATTCCAGTCTTAACAGACCAGTATTTTTCACAGAGCGCCTGCCTATCTGACCTCTACTACCTAGTTACTGAGTCAAAAGTAGGAGTGGGCGATACAAATCGTATATAGATACAATATCTATATGTCGGCACAATATCCAATACCCATATATCGGACGGCACTGATATACAGATATCCGCGAATATAGTGCGATGTGTCGCAGAACTACACACTATACCGATATCGTATCGCATGATCTATGATATTCAGATATACGAATTTCTTTATTCGCTTATTAGTAATTCAGTCAGTCCTAAGCCTGAGAAAAGTATGAAGGAAAGTTCAATTCACTGATAAAATAATTGATAAAAATATAAATCTAAAAAACCGAAACAACTGTATTCGTTTTATTTCAGTGTCATATTATCAACACTACCAAAAATACATTCACTGATTTCGAGTATACAGTTACAAATAAAATACATACATGTATGTAGATATTCATGAACAAAACCGAAATCACGGTACCACTTTCGTTTCCGAGTTCCACACTGATTCAGCCAATATATAGATACAATATCCGATATTCTAAACCGATACATAGATACGATTTGATACAGTTTAAAAGCGATATTACCCGTGCCTAGTCAAAAGATATCCTGTTGTGTAGTATTGATAATTTTATTATCACCTTCCCAGCTATCTCATTTGGAGGGTGAGGAATCGGAGCGCGTGATCTGCGCGACATGCGTGGTACGTCTGAGAGACGCGCGCGCCTTCCGGCAGCAAGTCCTGCTCTGTGAGGAGAAGTTGTTACATGCTAACATACAGGTACATGGAGGTAAGAAAGAGTTGCTATTTTGTTTCAAAACAGTGTTATTTTAAAAATTCCTGTGATATCTGCCTATTGTTTTCATGAAGCTACTGCCTATCTGACCTCCACAACCCAGTTGCTGGGTAATACAATACCCCTTGGTAAGACTGGTTGTCGGACTTTCGAGCTTCTGAGGACCCGTAACAACTGTCAAGGATTCACAAATGACAGCCGGGACCAATGGCTTAACATGCTTTCCGAGATACGGAGGAGTCTAGGTATATAAAGATGATCACCCATCCACGGACCAACCGCGGCAAGCGTGGCTTAACCTGATGGATCGACCCGTGCGGCTGTTATTACTTAGCCACGAGCCCCTTAGTTATTAATATACATTGTGGCCAATATAAAATATTTAATTTGACCTTTTGTATATATTTTTTTCAGAAGGACATCCTGACGATGAATTGAAGAATGAAACAATTGTGAAGGTGGAACTTGAGGAATGTACTCCAGCGTCGCCTGCTGATGCTAATAAGTCACCGGATGATGAGGCGATGCCGGATGATCACATGGATGATGATGTTGACCTTGTGGCTGATGGTGAGTTACGAGCATAAATACAGGGTCAAAATAAATTAGCTGGCAACACTTTACCCACCTTTTAGGCATAGATATCGAACATTAAAAAAATTCTAGAGAGAAAAGATCGAGTGTTCTTTTTCTCTGATGTTTTGATGACTTTGTTATGTTTATTCAAAGGCGTACTGTAGTTCGGGTTGTTCGAAAGAGATACCTTCGCCCCTGGCACACAGGTAACTGAGGGAACATGGGTGGGTGTTAGTCAGTAAAAGTCTGATACATCCTCTTGCTCCACCCATAGCGGGAGAACTTATTTGATGATTTCCCACCCTCAAAAATAATATATGGTGTATTGGCCCAGAAGTGATTTTATTGATTTGATTCATGAGCATTCCTTCGTTATAACCAGAGGTCGGAGTAGGTAGATTGATTTTATATACTTGCGTCAAGATATTAATATGGACATGCCATTTTATCCATAATGTGCGGGAAAAAGTTCCGGAATTGGAATTATGGAATGAAATAAAATAAAAAACATACAGATAGGCTAACAAATCGATGTCCGTAGATACAAGCCAAATTCGTCGTTTTAAGAAGGTACCAGAAATCAGTAAACAAGCCAGGGTGAGATTATTATTTACTCAACACAGGAATTTCACAAATTAGGAGCGCACTCTACAAACCGATGTAAGCGAGTGAGATACCTGGAACACAGCGCGCGCGCATTGTTCTAACAAACACCAAATGAGTCATATAGGATACTTGCTTCTGATTGGTCGTTGCGTGCGGTCAATGCGTTGTGAACATAGATGAACATGAGATAAAGAAACAAAAGGCTCTGTCTAAGTTTTGTCTCATACTGTCAAGCGTCATTTCTAATTCAACAGTAAGGGACAAAATACGGTGTAACTATTCCAAGGTATTTTTATATAAAATAAAATACTGATTTCTTTCACCATTAGCTAACACTGGTAGCGTAGATTGATATTATTACTACGTTTTTGATATTACTACCAAATTCGTGCTAATTTCAAAATTCCGGAACAATTATCACAATAAATATGAAGTTCCGATATTTTGGAGGCATATCCATATTATCCTCTACGTTTGACGTCAACGACCTTAAATCAATCTACCTACTCCGACCTCTGGTTATAACTGAAATCCACTGTACTTACAAAATTAATTTACTTTTTCTTCATAATTCCAGATACCGAAAGCCTGAAAGAGGAACCGCTACCAAAACCATCAAAGAAGTCACCGAAGAAGAAAAAGCTCAAATTGAAAGCAAAGAGTTCTAAACGCAGGAAGACTGTTAACGGCCAGTGTGTTAAAGAGAAGATCAGCAAACGACGTACTAGGAGCCAGGAGTATATGGATGAACAAGAAGTCATAGGTATTTATGACAGTTATATGTTTTGTTTTGGGAAAATAGACCTTAAAACTAAAGTAAGTATAGAATTTAGTTTCTATTATGAGATTCGGCTGAGCTTCAACAGTGGGGGAAAACGGGGACCGTTTTTTATTTATTTTATTATCTGGTTGAGTTTACGTTGAAGTTTTATTTAGATTTTCCGTCAGAAAACTCTGAAACAGCCTGTAGTTTAACATTGTGTAACAGAATAAATACAAGTCCTGAAATTGAGTTTGTTCAGATTGTTCATAATTGACTACCGAATTGTTTTCCGTAACTTTGTAAAAAAAATCGGACCTCTCATACAAAATCGATCAGCTGACGATTGATTTTGTATGGAAGGCCTGTTTTTTTTTTCATATTTCGACCCATGTTCCTTAGAGAAAGTTGTTCAACTTCACGGGTACTATCACCCTGAACAATTTAAACGGCGTAATTCTTCTGTACGTGTGTATGTTACTGGACTCCTAAACGGCTGGACCGATTTTGATGAATTTTTTTATGTGTGTTTTGGTGGTCCCTGGGTAGTTTATATCTACAATTGTACCCAATAGGTGGCGCTGTTCGAGAAGGACAACGTCTGTCAGGTCCGCTAGTTGTATATAGATTGTGAAAACTTGGTGTGTTACACCGCTGCTTACCGCTTTGTAAAATGCCGAAATAATTTGGTACTTGCTTCTCTTTCAGAACCGGAGCTCCCGCCCCAACAAATACCGAAAAAATACATCGATATCGAACAGAAATCTTTTGCCAACACTATCGTTGTAGTTGAAAACTCGTTTGTATGTCCTTTCGACACTTCATTTAGCGATTATTACTGTATTTATTGCCGCGAAGTCTTCACAGACCCTAACAGACTGAGAGAACACACCATTACACACGATCCAACAACATTCAAAGACCACATCGCCAATAAAAAGTTACTACTAGTCGATATTTTCAGAATCGATTGTCGACTATGCTCAAACACAATCGATAATATCGACTCTTTAAAAAGTCACCTCACTACAACACACGGGAAAGAAATATACGAAATGTCAAATGACTTTTTAAAATTCCGTTTGACAGTTAATAATTTGACGTGTACTGAGTGCGGGAGTAGTTTTAGTTTTTTTCATGCGTTAAAGAAACATATGGCTGAGCATTTTGGTACGTGTATTTGTGATGTCTGTGGCGCTCATTATTTTGAAGAAAGAATGCTCGTCTTACATCAGAAGACACATAAAAAAGTCGAAGAGTCGTTCCCTTGTAAGGATTGCGGGAAAATATTCAAATCTAAACACAGTAGGTACTTACATGAGGCTAAGTTACACAAAAAAGAGCCTGCATACCAGTGTTACAAATGCGACGAAGTATTTTTTTCGTATTCTTTAAGGTATCGCCACATGATCGAGACGCACGGCGAACAGCGAATGTTTCCTTGTGAACATTGTGACAGGGCTTACGATAGCCGGAAATCTTTAAGAGAACATAATAGGAGATACCATTTAAAAATATTCAAACACCAGTGTGACCTGTGTGATAAAAGATTTTATCTACCATCTCGATTAAAAGAACACATGGCAACACATACGGGGGAAAGGAATTTTCGATGTGAATTTTGTGGGAAAAGTTACCCTAGGCTAAGGGGGTTAAAGGTCCATATGCAATCTCATGTTAATGAAAAAAAATATAGCTGTGTTTTGTGTAATGCTTCTTTTACCCAAAATATTAATTTGAAGAATCATATGAAGAGGCAGCATCAGAGTTTGGAATTGGAAGACGGATATCCTGAATAGGGTCCTCTACATTTATTATGCGCACAGGCAAAGTGTGGAACTCTCTGCCTTGGTCTGTGTCCTCTTCCAAATTGGACCTGTCTACCTTCAAAACAAGAGTGAACAGGCATCTTCTGAGCACGCTCGATCCGTCATAGACCTCATCCATCGCTTTCCATCAGGCGTGATCGAGGTCGAGGGCAGGCCCAATCAGCAATAAAAAATATAAATAAAAAAAGGTAGAGATAACTTATCGAATGCGTAACCTCTTTTTTTTGCTAAGTCGGTTAAATCACATGTTCCGTATCTGTCGGCTCGAATTACAACGGCACAACTCCTTTAACTATTAATGAACCTATGACTGCAGTAAACCAACAGCAACCTTATTGTAAAGAGAATAAAGGTCACTGTGATTTTGACAGTTTTGTCAGTGACAACAACCCAACAGCAACCTTATTGTAAAGAGAATAAAGTTTACTGTGCTTAAGAGCGTTTATCATGCGCGGGCTGGCAACATCGCATTTCTAGTGGTTTTTCGTGATTATCTTTTTAAGTTTAAATAAAAAAAATATTTTTTCTTTCTGCCAAACACTAGATCGTTGGTATCTAAGTTTGTATGCAACTTTTTTAAAGTTATTTTTGTATTTACTGATAAAAATCGTAATATCGTTATATTTTTTCTATGTGCAGTTTTTATTACGAATAAATATTTTTATTTCAGAGTAAATATTAAAAAAATTATAAATGGCAACGATCTAGTGCTTGGGTCAAATAATTGTACTTTAATTTATATGTTATAAAGTAATTACGAAAAACCACTAGAAACGGCGACGTTGCTAGCCCGCGCGGGATGAATTCTCTTAATATGTTTTTTGGCTACACACTGAGACAATATTATGGAGCAAAGATTGTAGACAATTCAATTAATTCTGGTCACTTCTGCCTACACCTTCGGGAAAAGCAAGCGTGATGTTGCATGATAAAGTTTCTAGACGAAACACGAAATAATAGCAATAAAATATTGGCCTATAAATGAGTCTTTCTACCTCTTAACTAAAGTATAGAAAAAGCGTAATGTATAAAAAACGATGCAAAATAGTTAAGGTTTTAGAATAATTGTTAATTAGAAGTTAATTCGAATAATAAAAAGATTGTCCCTGTTTTTAGGTTTGGCAACAATAAATTATAAGACGGCGGCAAGATTTTTATCGCGCACTTGATTTCCAACTCTCAGTATTGGACCGAGCATTGAAAATCCAACATAGTGAATTTCAGCGCTTCGAAAAAACACAGTGTTCGATTTTGAACTCTAAGCGGTAAGCAGTGCGTTGGAGATTCAGTGCGCAAAAACATCTCGCCGCGATATTATTATCTCCGTGTGAACTTTGACTTAGCAATATACAATGCTGTTCATATTTTTTTAGTCTTTTTTTTGATGTTGGGAAATCATCAAATAACTTCTCCCGCTCTGGGTGGAGCAGGAGGGCGTGTCACTCTTACTGACTAAAACCCACCCGTGTTTTTTCAGTTGCCTGTGTGCCAGGGGCCACGGTATCTCTTTCGAACAACCCGCACCCCTGGCAGGCATCTGTCTTTGCAGACCCCATTAGTTGGTGCTGACATCTCTTTGAGGCGCGCGTGGAGCACAACGCGCGGCCGACCCGGGTTTGGTCCTTACCGGACAGCGAGCTACCAATGACTCGCCGTCCGCAAGCCCGCGCCTACGGTGGCCAGGAATCAGCCTGGGATTCCCGACGCCCAGGGCGTCTCCTGCGGCGACTAAGGCCGTGAGGGCGCATTTACTGCCTCTCCCTCACGTGCACCGCCTCCCTCTTTGCGAGCATTACTGCTTCGCAGGACCAAGCCGGGATCGACGGCGCATTATGGTTCACGCGCGCCTCAAAGAGATGTCAGCACCAACTGGTGGGGTCCGCAAGGGCCGATGCCTGCCAGGGGTGCGGGTTGTTCGAAAAAGATACCGCGGCCCCTGGCACACAGGCAACTGAGGGAACACGGGGGGGTTTTAGTCAGAAGTCTGACACGCCCTCCTGCTCCACCCAGAGCGGTAGAAGTTATTTGATGATTTCCCACCCAAAAAAAATATAAAAAAACTGGTTGATAAGGGAGAATTAAAGAACAAAACGTGTTGCGCCGACCACAAGTAATATGAGACATGGACAGGAATATGATGATCTGAAATAATGTTCTGTTAATGTTAAGTTAATTTATATGTATTTTGTTTGTAAATAAGTTGGATGGTAAATTATGAGAGTTATTTTAAGTCATGTATTGTAATTGATTGCACTGTAGGATTTTTTTTATTAATTTGTAAATCTTGGAATATTCTTTTCAGTTTTTTTTTAAGACTAAATCATGACTATCTGTGTTTGCAATGGTTCTCCATTTGATTGGAATCAAATTTCTAAGTAGTAGCCAGCACCCTAATTGCGTAACATACGATTAATCATAATCTGTTTCATTTTGACAGTACAACAATATTCATTGCGTTATTAACGTTGTTGAGCAGATACATTTTTCGAACATATGAAGCAATGGTTTGATTAATCGTGAGTTACGCAATTAGGGTGCTAGAATCTGGGTTTGTGCCCAGATGGTTTGGATTTTATATTAATTGTTCATCACGCACTGGATTTCCAACTCTCAGTGTTGGACCGAGCATTGAGAATCCAACATAGTGCATCTCAACACGTCGAAAAAACACATTTTTACACGCTTTATATTAGCTTCACTTGTATGTATGTTTGTAACTGACTCCTTTAGACGCGATTTTGACCCACTTTAAACGGTCAGATTTCATTGAAACTTTGTAAACTTATCGAGGACCGATGACAATTCAATAATTTAAAAAAAAAATTGAGAAAAATGAAAAAAAAAAACAAAAAAAAACACTAAAAAAAAGAAAATAAAAGAAAATAAATAATAGTTTTAAAAAAAAACTAAAAAACACGCTTTCAAAACCAAACTAAAAAAGGAGAAAATAATTTAATTCAATTAAAAAGCGTGGGGTGCTTGACATTAATTGATTATAAAAATACCTCAAAAAGCACCCCACGCTTTTTAATTGAATTAAATTTTCTCCTTTTTTAGTTTGGTTTTTAAAGCGTGTTTTTTTTGTTTTTTAAAAATATTATTTATTTTCTATTTTTGATTTTCAACTCTCGACGCTAAACAGTGCGTTGCAGATGCAGTGCGTGAAAACATCTCACCGCGATATTATTTCTACGCGATATTTTCCGTATGTGTGAACGTCAGCTTATTAGTACGCCCACAAATAGTTATAGTTCGATTTTTAATTGTATTCAGTAACTTGACAGTTCAAAGAAAAATAATGTTACCATACTAAATCGAATAGTGTTGGGGTAGTGAACGATTTTGCGTAAAGAACGAATGATAGAAATGGTTTAATTTTAAATGAAACCATTTTTGTCATTCGTTATTAAACTTTAAAAATTCGTTTGTAATATGTGGAATATAAGTTTTTATTTTAATCTTCTAATAGAAACAAACTATAAATAAATGACCTAACTACTAAAAAACAAAATATATAACCCATTCTACAATTTTTTAATAGTGCATATCATGTTGTTAATACAAGTTATTAAATTTTAAAAATTTAAAATAAAAAAAATTGCTAGTAAGTACATTATTCCAAGTTCATTCAATTTCGTTCATTCTTACACCACCTCACTATCTTTTTTTTGTCAAAATCTGGTAACCCCTCAACTGCCAAGTTACTGAATACAATGAACTATAATTAGGTTTGTGTGGGAGATATTTGTGTGTGTAAATCCAACAGAAAATATGTAATAGAGTGGGGAAAATTAAGTTATAGATGTCGATATATTTTGTTAAGTCTTCCATAAAAATATCAAAGCAATACTTGCCACAGCATAATGTTAAGTAATCTAAAATGTATCTCAAAACGATCTGGTTTAATTTATCTATTTATAAAAATATACTCTAGTGGTTTAGGTACTAATGTTAACGATATAAGCAATAAAAACGTTTTTTCATACCTTGTGTTTTTGTATTTGACACCTCATCGTCTGTCGTAAAACCCGTACAAAGCAGGGACATATCTCTAGTGATAAATAAAATACATTGTTTGAAAATTGAAAAAATCAATTTATTATATGTGTATTTACAATATTTACATTCTTTTTATCGCGATGATATTACGTAACGCATTCTTAAATAAGTGATAAATAAATATTTAATTAATATAATACTTTCAAATGAATTGTATAGCATATATTTTTGTGATAATTCTTAACAAAATAAGGGTAATAAATTGTAACAATTTCTTGCAGACATATTTTCACTTAACGTAACACAATTGGCGAATTATGAGTGTACTTATACTAGGCACACCTCTGCCTATATATTCTGAGCAACAGGCGTGATGTTATTGGTTCATCTATAGTTTAAGTATCGCTTAAAGCTTACTCGCTGTACTTTGAGTAAATTATTTCATCACCACAGCTCTCCGGGGCGTGAGGAAACCGGCATGTCCTAGAACCAAAAAATCGAGGACTGGGCCCGCGTGGCGGATTACGGTCCTCTCTTTCTCACAGATAGGAAGGCCTGTGTCCCAGGATTGCGAACATTATACGCAGATTTTTCATGTATGCATGTCATCTATATTCTCGCCACCGAGGCCCCCCGCGGAGCGTCCCAAATCCATGTCCAGCCCGACTCTTACTCGAGCCAGCCCGCTTCGCTGAGCCTGTAGCTTTAAATTCGTCCCAAAATAATCCGATCCAGCCCGTCCCTTGCTGGCCCCTTCTAGCGATATCCTAAGCAGAGATCCGCACCCTACAGGGGCTGCCCTTAGCGTGTAGTCGCTTAGTTTTGAGCCCTGGCTGGAGGCCTTAATTTATTGAGGCAGCCACAGACAAGTCCGGCTAAGCAGCCGACAACCCGATTGCCCTACGAGATTTGATCCCCCAAAAAAAACATCTACATTCTCATCTCATACTCGGGATGCTGGCTCTTTATATGCCCTTTCAGACTACAGTTCTGTATAAAAGCCTGTCCACACACATGACATCTGTACCTGCGGTCATTCGTGTGTATTCTCATGTGATCTTTCAAGGTCTTTAGTCTGGGATAGCATTTCTCGCAAACTTTACATTTAAAGTTACGTTCGCCTGTGTGGGTTGGCATGTGGTTATTTAAGGCGAAACGCGTGAAGAATTTTTGTCCGCAGCACTGGCATTCGTACCTGGATATAAAGAAAAAAAAAGTTAATTTAAGAAAATACTTAAGTTATCCTATAAAAAAATACTGATCATCTAATGATGCAAACTTTTTTCAATAATTGAGCCTCGTTTTCACTTGTATTTTCTCGCATTTGGTCACAGTAATATTTTATTGTTTCATTGTTGGATCCGCTTTTTGGTTGTTTTTTTTGGTTTGTGATTATATTTTCTGCATTGTTTCCATTTTTAATAGGATCTGCGATTAGATACAGATAAACGGAGCCGAACTGGTCGCAGAAACTAAGCTAGGGCACCCCGACCAAATGGGTTAGGTTAGAACTGTGTGTGACCAACCACGATAGTCGAACGAGCGCAGTGAGTGGTGCCGAGGTAGCGGCCGGCGAGCGCCACAAATCCGGTTTGGTCGCAGTTACTTGGCTAGATAGTAGTTTTAGGACCCCAAAATAGCAATAGGGTATTTTCCAATTTATTAAAAACTATTTTAATTTGAAGATTGGGACGAAATATCTACCAGAAAAATAAAAGTAAATTGATTTATATCCATTTTCTCAATTAAAAACTTTGTGTAAACTAAAGTAGTTGTAAACAATTAGTGAATGTCGAGTTTATAATTAACAAGATTTTTTATGGATAGAAAGTGGTATTATCGATGTGCGGTGCCTCTGTGCACAAATACTTCTAAAACTGCGCCACACAAAGTATTTTTACCGGTGCCGTTTACACAAATCTGACGTAACGTGTGGTCACGTGATAAAAAAAGTCATCGTACGGAGCGTTTTGGCGGTAAATTCAAAACAACGAAAAATAAATTAGATTTTAATCGTTTTTAATTGAGAAAATGGATATGAATCAATTTATTTTTATTTTTCTGTTAAATATCTCGTCCCAATCTTCAATTTAAAATAGTTTTTAATAAATTGGAAAATATCCTATTACTTCAGGTTTACAAAAAGAGGCGCAATCATAATATTAGTGTTCAATAATATTTTTAGGAGCGAAATTAGTATTTATAAGGCTACTTTTTGTCCCTAAATAAATATTGTAGTTAAAACATTTTAAAAGAGTAACGGTGGAGGTTCTTGCCCATTCTTCTCCATACGAAACTACATTTTGGAAGGGGCGACTAGAATCAATTCTATTTTAATGTAAATGTTGACGTTCGAAAGTGCCTTTTAAGTGCCTATTTGAAATAAATGCTTTGACTTTCCCGATAGCACGTTTCCGTGAGATAATTTCCGACATCCACCCAGGCGAAACCGCGGGCACAACTAGTTACACAACATGCAACACAATAGGGTATATTACTCTATACGAGAAAAAATCTAAAAATATATTATTGAGATAGCATAGGCAAAATGCAGTCGGAAAATGTTAGTTTTAGTTCATGAAACAACAAAATAAATTTTAAAATACAATTTAATGATTTCAGATTTTTTTATCTGTGTTTGAACACCATGAAATAGTAGTCGCCATGTTATTTCGTCATACGGCATGTCAACTGAGCAACTTTGTACTTTTATTATTTTCGTAACCAAAGTAATTTTATTAAATAATATTTTGCATTCAGGAACAGCAAACCAACGATAAGTAGTAAAATATCTAATGTTTTTTCATTGTAAACAATTGTCATACAAAATATCACCGCATTTGTTTTTAGCAAACTGACGTCATACCCACAGAGCAATATGGCGTCTACTGCGTCCAGTATTTTTGTCAAATTACGCGCGAAATTTGAAAATGTAAAATCTAAATGCATTTTTATGGCACTAATCGATTAAATAAAAATGTTGTGTTTTTTTAGTTGTTTATTAGCACTCTAGAATCTAATTAAGACACTTTTAAAAAATGAGTGTAATACCCTATTAACGCAAGACCTCATACACACCAATTAGAGTATTGAGTTAAAACCATAATAAAATGACCAAAACTTTTTTTAAAGCTTATTTTTATTATCAAGAAGATCGTGTCGACTAGCATCACTTTATGCATTTAAAATTGAGTCTTATTGCTTTGAAATAACATTGAATTTTTCTTTGGCTCAATCGTCGATAGGGTGACAAAATATATTAATTTTGTGAAAAATACCCATACATAAAAGTTACTGAAATCGATTCAGTAGTCAATTATGAACAAACTACTTTCAGGTCTTGCGTCTATTCTATTACACCTTGTATACAAGGTGTAGTTCGATTTCAGTAACTTTTAATATAAGTAATTTTGTGTTAAATTATGTATTTTGCCATACCTACCACTGACTGAGCCAAAGAAAATTCAATCTTATTTCAGAAGAAATAAGACTCAATTTTAAATGCATAAAGTAATGCTTGGGCCTAGACGTTTTTCTTAATAATATCAGTTAGCTTTAAAAAAATATAGTTTTGGTCATCGTATTATGCTTTTAACTCGATACTCTAATTGGGGTGTATGAGGTCTTGCGTTAATTATGTTACTCGTTGTATAAGTAATTATTATTTTACCTGAAGTCTTTCAGATGGTCCTTCCGCTTATGAATAGTGAGCGTTCTTCGTTTGTCAAATATCCGCTCGCACATCGTACAGGGGAAACTTAGAGGCTCTTCACCGTGTACCTGGTAACGAAATAACATAAATTAATGAATGAATAGAAATCATGATCATAATAAAATTCGTCATCATCATCAATTCAGCCGAAAATCGTTCACTGCTGGACATGGGCCACCCCCAAGGGGAGGTTTGTCATAATCGCCACGCTTGGTAGGCAGGCGTGTTGGCGATCGCAGTATGGTGGTAAAATGCATAGAGAACGCTGCTGCCCATTGTCTAGTAAGTAACTTAGTCGCGTTTTACGACACTCATAGGAAGAATAGGGATGGTGCTATTCTGTAAGTCCGGCACCACACGGAACACCACAATATTCAAGTCCATTTTCAAACGTATCAAGAAGAATACATCATCATTTTTATTAGACTGGGACACTGCCGCCTAAGCTAGCTAGCTAGCCTGTATTCCAGGACACCAAGTCTCCTGCTTAATATTGCCTGTTCTTAACGTGCGGCACCTCACGGAACGAATACCACATAGTAATTTATAAGAAAAAATTTAAGCCAATTAAAAAGTTATAAACAAGACATCACAAAAATCTGTTTAGTCTGTTCCCAATGTTCCAGTTTAACGTCCACAACTTTTGTTGATGACGTTATAATAATTTCCTGTCGCCTGCGACAAATTGCGAACAATTGTTACTTTCTATAATATGTATTTTTTTCACTTAGTCCTGACTGGAAGTGGAAAAAATAAGGTAACAATTTTTTTTCTTTCTGTAGTGTTTTTTCGGAAGTCGGTTGTTATTTTTTTTGGAAAAAGATTTTATTTTCAGTTTTTTGGTATGGTACCTACCCCACAACAATGCAAAAACTACCGAAGCAAAGTTAATAAAATGTATATGGGACCACCCCTGAAGCATATGCCAAATTGCCAAGGGTGCGGGTTGTTCGAAAGAGACAACGTGGCCCCTGGCACACAGGCAACTGAGGGAACACGGGTAGGTTTTAGTCAGTAAAAGCCTGACATGCCCTCCTGCTCCACCCAGAGCGGGAGAAGTTATTTGATGATATACCACCCAAAAAATTAAAAAAACCCTGAAGCATACCCTATCCATAAAAAATAAAAAACTGAAAATCAATCCACTATTGACGGAGATAGAGCGCAACAAACATACAGACGACACAACCTTTTTGAAATCGGTTAAAAATACATTCGAATTGAGAACCTCCTCCTTTATTTGAATTTAGTTAAAAAGAGGGTACTTTAAAAAAAACTCACCTCAACCAAATGCTTCAACTTCTGCGGGTAGGACATAAGTTTGACGTCACACTTGGGACAGTACACACGACCCTTCTTCCGATGCACGCGGTCTATGTGGAGGTCTCTATTGTACTGCGCCTTGAACACTTTGCCGCAGTCAGGACATGGGAAGTCCCCTTCTTCATGGCGTTGCTGATGCATCATAAAACGGCCCTTGTCCACGAAACCTGGATAAGAAATTGTATTTTTTTGAAGTGAAGACTTCTTTAGGCGCGTTGAGCACTTGATAAACAAAAATCATGGAACGCGCGTCATCGACACCGTACGCTTGAGCACACGGATGAGTCGCGCGTTGATGTCTTTTGGAAAAGTCCCTTTCTTTCATTAGGAAATTCTAATTGTTTTATCCCTTTCTTTCCCTTTGTATTTTTTTCGTAAAAAATCTGTGCTGTTACCTTTAATGGCTGAAGTCGATCGCTCGTTTATCATTTTTTACCGAGAGCAATCAGGACCCAATGTGAAATCCTGTTTTGACGATTAATAAAATACACACGTAATTGTTCAAGTTTTCACTTCTGTCGGCACTCTCAGATTGCCACTGTTTTTTTTTTTAATGCTGTTCCTATGGCTCCCAGACTCGGTCTTTGACATACAGTGAACAGTCCAAACTCAAGGTTTGCCAACGTGCAATGGAGCGTGGTATTCTTGCCGTCAAGAATCTTATAGATAAAAGTGCGAGGCCACACTCCAAATAAAAAAGTGAAGACGACCCATGGGCTAACGCTCTCTTTCTGAATACATACATAAGAGAGAGAAAGCACGTATCACTGTATCGTTCTTATGTATGTATTTAGAAAGAGAGCGTTTGCCCACCGTCAGCTTACTTCTTATATCTATAAGTTTCTTGCTATCACATGTCCCACCAGCCAACCAGTCTAACCAAGGTCAGACTGGTTGTCAGATTTTCGGGATTCTGACGACCCGTTACGACTTAAAAAAAACGGTAAAAAATTAAGTCACTGGTCTTTAATGTTTGTGTCATGCAATAATTCAATGGAATGGCCAAGCCATACATTTTGACCAAGATGTAAAGTTTGTAGAGATAGGGGCTTGGCCCTACATCAGAGGGGCAATTCTCGTAATTTTAAGAAACGTTCACAGTCTGATCTCAGTCTCAATCTGTCAAAAATACCTCGAGTTTGCATACATTTTGGACAGGTTTTTGACATTTCGTTGTCACCGAGATGACACTGTGACTACATTTTGAACGTTTTTCATTTTGATCTTCTTTTAAACATCTGCACTTTACCCATCGACAGCGTTCGACGTTCCGATTAGGTCTTCACAAACCTACTTTTCAAATTAAGCCTTGTAGAGTCAGCTTGATAAACAACTCACCTAATCCACAAGTCTCACAAACATAATTACTGAAATGCTCATTCATATGCTTATTCAAGGCATGAAAATAAGGGAACAGCACATCACAAATAGCACACTTCAGTTCCTCCCTTGTCAACCGGAACGGCAATACTAAGTCTTTATAATTAAAATAATACTTCTTTTTATGAACACTGGATATATGTCTCTTAAATTCTTCCAAATCGTTGATTTTTACAGCACATAGTCGACAATCGATTCTTGTCAGATCTACTTTCACCATTTTCTTATGCTCTGTCACTTTGAATTTTTTCGGGTGATGCATCTCAGTTGTGTGGTGCCTTAGTAAAGCGGGGTCGGAGTATAGTTCGCCACAATAATAACATAGGAGATGGTTGTGTCGACACTTGAAGGGGCAAACGAAGGAGTATTCCACTATAGTTAGTATATTTGTCTCTGTCATGTACGTTGAGTCTCTTTCTCGCATTAGTTGTTGGACTTTTGACATCGGGAGTTCTGTGGACAAAGAAATATACAAATAAATTGTCGTATTTTATCTGGTTGGTCTATGAGTAAACCTTGGATAAAGATCTATTTCATGTAGTCACAACGTTGATACACAAAAAACCCAAGATGCGTCTCAAACAAAAGTCTCACTCAAAGCTGTCACCAATTATATGATAAAACACAATTTTTTTGCATATTCAACCTTACACGCATGACTTAAAGTGGTTTTTACAAAGCAATGTCCAAAAAGACTGACTGAAAGATGACAGACGATACTATTAACCTTCGCACATTGCGCCCTATTTATGCGGACGTTTTTGAGACGCTGATTGTGTATCTTGGATTTTGTGTATTTCAATGAGTCACAATAATAAATATATACAGATTGAAATTGAAAACATGCGACAAACCGAAATGGGAGATTGTACTCATCATTATGAACAACTTTTACTGAGGGACCAAAGATGCAATCGCAAAAAAAAAAACAGCTGTTCCCTACATTTTGACGAGTTATGCGAACATAAATGTAGGGAACAGATGTTTTTTTTTTCGCGATTGCATCATTGGTCCCTTAGTAAAAGTTGTTCATAATGATGAGTACAATCTCCCATTTCGGTTTGTCGCATGTTTTCAATTTCAACCTGTAGAGGCATGAGGAACAGGGTGTAAAGTTTACTCAACCACCCAAGAAAAAGGAGTATCCTCAAACACGAATTATATTAGTCACGATAAGAAAAGTTAAAATCACGTAAATAGGAAAATTTTCGTATACGGCCTCTTAAAATCGTTGTACTTACTTGGTTTAGGTAATGGTGGGGGCGCCACCTTCGGTTTAGGTATTCGTTGTTCCTGTTTGACCGGCTGTATCTCGTCTGACTCTATTCGTGTGCTAGTGTGTTCCTTCTTTAGTGAGCCGTGGTACATCAGTGGTAAATCGTCAGGATCTTCTTCCATTTTATCCGGTTTGAGCTCGTCGTCTGAAATGGGTTTAGAAAGAAGTGTTATACTTTTTTTAGTTTATTTACGACCCGTCCGAATATACATCCTTCACGGGCCCGCGTGGCAAAAAGAGAGGATGCCGGTGTCCCAGCAATGGGAACAGTGATGATACAGAGAAACTCGTGGAAGTCTAAAGTACTCATCACTCACTCACACACCCTAACACACACCAGACACATGCCACAAACACCCCTTGCACACCTCAATAACACTCACCCATTCACCTTACACTCACCACACAAAATGCATCCCAAATCATTATGTCCTGTACTGTTTATTTTTCACCTTATTTTTGTGTTTTTTTATTATCAACTAAAACTAAATTAACTTTATTACCTACTAAGCACTTTTCTGTACGGAACATCATTCCATTCTGTATCTGGGGAAGGGCGTTGTTAGCTGCGCTGCAGTTTATACTTTTGCAGCTATATTTAAGGCATTTGACATTTCATTCATAAATATATTTAAGTTTTTGTTTTTAATTAATAAAATTTGACATTGTATTAAAAAATAATAGTTACCCATAGTCATTTCAAACTAAATGGGAATTGTACTTTAATTTAAATATTTCTACACCGGCAACGGTAGTATATGTGAAGCTTTTTAATAATATTAAGATCATAATGTACCATATACTCGGAAATAAATAAATATATACTATATATATATATTATCGTTTTACTTGATGTTTTACTAGTCATGTGTTATTGTTCCAAAATAAACTTTTATTTTTTTATTATAGTATTAGGTTGATCGTCGCTGTCGGTTATTTACTAAGGGTCGGCTACTTACAAGGGGTGTCGTACAACCAAGTTACTAACCCAGTAACTTGAGGTCAGATATGCAGTCCCTCCATGTAAAATACTGGTATTCAGCTACGTCCGGTTGGACTAGAAGTCAATCCCGATATAGTTGGAAATAGACTCGGCAGATTGATTTGCCAGATTGTACGGTATTTGAATTCATACCTGGAACATCAGCCAATGCATCCGCAGAATTCTCATCCTCACTCTCCGTATCCATTGTGCCGGATTCGGTTTTCACAACTATGTCAACATTAACTTTGGAATTCCACTGACTTTCCATTTTTGAGTCTGAAAAATAAATAAAGATTTTTTATCTCACCACACATCAGCATCATTTCAGCCGAAAGACATCCACTGTTGGACATCGTCTTTCCCCAAGCATCGCCAAATCGCCTGGATCTGTGCTTCTCGTATCCAACGGATTCGTGCAGCCTTCACCAGGTTATCGATCCACCTTCCAACACTACGTATTCCGGTACGCAGTCGCCACTCCAGAACCTTTCGACCCCATCGGCCCTCTGTTCTGCCAAGACAGTGTCACCCAAGACTACTATATCGTAGGAAAGCCGAAGGTATGTACTCGCATTGATGTTGATGTTGGCCTTAAAGACATGCTCCAGTGCAGCGGTGAACAGTTACGGAGATATTTCGTCTCCCTGTCTCACTGCAGCGAGGGCAGAAGGATAAAGTCCGGTCGTAGTTCACAAACGCTAAGCAGAGAGGCAGGTAATACTCTTCAGCCTTCTGTATAACCTGTCACAGCGTATGTATGTGGTCGTGCTAAAATTTTCGGAATCGGAATCCAACTTGTTCGGGAGGCTGAAGTCCGCAAGTCTGCGCGCGAGACGGTTCATGACTACTCTTGAAAACAGCTTGTAAACATGGCTGAGAAGTGAAAGGACCTATAATTCTTAAGCAGAGCAGTGTCGCCCTTCTTAAAGAAGAGTATCACCACACCACACTTCGGTCCCATGCCTGTAGCGTTTTACCTTTGAGTATGACGGAATCAAACAGCTTGTAGAGGCCCTTAAGAACGGGTTTTCCACCGGCTGTCAGGATATCGGCCGTAATTCCGTCATCACCCGGCGCCTTGTAGTTTTTAAGCTGTTTCAGAGTCATCCTAATGTCATACAAGCTGACGTACGGGATGTCTACGGCATCGTGGCGGGCAATCTAGCTCTTGCGTCATTTGCCAGATTCGTGACTGGGTTATTGGTTGATGTGTACAACTATCCACCGAACCTCTCGATCGCCAAGCTTGACAGGCGGGTTGGCGACCGGAGTGGTAAAATGCATTGAGAATGCTGCTGCCATTCTCTAGTTCTAGTAAGTCCCTTAGTCGCTTTTTACGACACCCACGAGAAAAAATGGGTTGGTGCTATTCTGTATTTCCGGCACCACAGAGGACACCACAGCATTAAGTACATTTTCAAATGTATCCAGAAGAATTTATAATAATTTTCATTAAACTGTAGGACACTGGCACCTAAGCCAGCGAGATAGTGCATAAGGCCTGTATTTCAGGACACCAGGTCTCCCCCCATTAGAACCTGTTACATTCGTTAATGTTATAACTTTAGAATAAGATAGCATATGCCCAGAAATTACATTGATATCAACATAACTTTTGATGAAATGATATCTTATTGCCGGCATAATACTTCTTTTATTTTAAATCAAATCATTTATTGGTTTGCCAACATGGGTAACATAGTTTTAAGTCCTACTGTCACATGGGCATGCAAATCATATATAATTATTATTATTGAATTTATACAAATTTAAGATAGGTATTATAATTTAAAAGTAACAGTAAGGAAAATTAATTACTTAATACATGATACAAATTCATGTTGTTTGAATTGAAATGTCACAATAATACGAAAATGTCAAATGTCAACCATGTTTCAGTAATACAAAAAAAAATGTCAAAGGTCATTATGGATACACTAATAAGAATATGTTTTATTTAATTTTCCTATTGAGGCAGATGACCAAATCAAATTTGCATTGCAAAAAGGTGTATTCACATACTTCTAGGGCGTTCTGGTACTATGCAGATTAAGCTGGACCACTTAGTATTGCCTGCACTGACCATGGTCTCAAAAATAAAATAAAAACTTTTTTATTTTTAGTTTCAACTTTACATCTTTGTTGCTTGTTGGGAGATGATTGAAACGGATGCAAAACTTTACATAAATACTTTAATAATGAATTAAAAAATAGCTGAGCGAGAACTAAAATGATGTTTCATTGATACGCACACTCGGCCATAGCAGTAGTCTGAATAGCCGGCCGGCCGCCATGTGTCAGCCATAGATAAAACACTAAATGTACGAGTGTCAGGGTCGTCACGTCTACATTGCTTTTACTATTTGGACTGAGTAGTTGGCCACATTGAAGGAGAGGCATTGTGTATTTTAGCAACCAATTTTACAAAATAATATACAGCTTGCTTACCATCACTCCTAGCATCATAGATCTTCATCTGTAAGAAGGCCTCCTCACACCGCAGCACTTGACGCCTGAAGCCCAGCGCATCACGTATACGAGTCACACACGTCGCACAAATCAGGCGCTCTGATGGTACGCCATCTAAATGTGATAGCTGAGGATATAAAAGAATTAAAGAGTTTGAAAAAAAAAGGTTGAATTTGTTAATAAAATTAAATGAGTGGCTTTGATAGCTGGGTAGCTTAGGTTTTGATAACAGGCAGAAGCTTCCTCATTCGATAGAAGCCTTAAAACAACATTGGTGTTAATTTGAAGCAAATATATTACCAGGAAAGAAACCATAGTACAGTCACTCAAAATACATTCATTTAAAGATGTGTAGGTTTACTTACCAGTAAACTGAAGCAATCCATGATCATATCCGAATAAACTTCTTTTTGGCCTAAACTCTCATATTCAAGGTTCAAAACACGACACTTTTTCATATTTCCACAACATCGACACAGACCTGAATCGAATACTGGACCTTTGCCCTTTAGCGTAGCCATTTTTTACGATTTTCTGTACCGGGGCAATTAATTCAGACGTTAAAGAGTATGGTTAACATTGAAAAAGTGACAAAAGCAATATTTATAATTGTTTTAATTTAGAAATAAACAAATGATGCCTAAACAAATTATCGACATTCGACATCGACACTTTGATTTGACATGTCTCGTGTGTGCTGCCAAGTAAGTTGTGTGCGATAATCGGCAATACAAACAAATTAATAAATGAAATAGTACTCTTATCGTGGGTCGTCACGCGTTGTAACATAATATCTAAAAAGAAGTCCCTAAAAATAATATATTCTCTTCATTTGAAGCTTTTGTGAAAGTGCGGCCACAATTTAATTACGCACAATTTCTGAACGAATTCTGTAAAGTCACCAAACCGTCAATAATATTTTCCTTCAAAAACATTTGGCAACAAAAAGTACCTACTATTCAGTTGCTCTCGTTATCGCTATTATTGTTAAAATATCGAATTTATGACTAAAATCATGAAAGATAAACATTTTTGCCGATGTTGTTTATCAGAAGAATGTTACAAAGACATGGCCAACACTTATTATAATGGGAGTAAAACAGAAAACTACTTTGAAATGTTGTTTAATATTTTTAATATTAATGTAAGTTTATTTTAAAAAATTCGGTAAACCCTCGGCTGTTAGGCAGACCTCATTTGAGTCTGTTAGAAAAGTAATTGTGTTAATTACTTGACACTTGAAGGTTTATCAAAAACAATAGAAGGGTTTCTTAAATACCCTTATATTTTGTTTTAGACACAATTCAAACCATTCGTTATTTTTTGGTTCATTTAGATAATAAGCAAGGATGGCGAAAATTGTCTCATTTGCGAGGAGTGTGTCTCAAAGCTTCGGGATGCTGCAGCCTTCAAGAAAAAGGTTCTGGCTATAACAGAAATTATAAAAAACAACATCGGCTGGGATACCAAGGGCACCGACATAGGTAAAAAAAATACAATCATATCTATTAGGGCAGCAAATTAACTTCATCAAAATAAAAAAATGGCCTCGCCTCTCATGCACGAGAAAGTACATGTGAACTAAAAAAAAATGCATATATGTAACATACCCTGGATTTGAACCCAAAATGGTTTAAATCCTGTGGTCTTCTCCTGTTCATACAAATTTTTGTTTAAACATCCAGTCCTACCAAAAGGTATTGAGTTACTCAGTAATTGGGTTGTGGAGATCAGAAAGACAGTTGCTCCATGTAAAATACTGGCGTTCAACTGCATCAGGTAAGACTGCAAAATTGACCCTGACATTGTTGGGAAATGGCATTGACAAAATTATAAATTTATTTATTTCAGTAAACAGGTTCACAAAAACAAAATTACAAGTAAAAATGAACATTACAGAAAAAAGTGTATTGATGTCTGTGCTAATGCAAAAATCATTTTATCACAGGCACATTATGATATCATTTTAATAATTACAGATACAAAGATAGAAGACGAAGAAGCTGATTATTTTGATGACTTTGATGATGATGTGAGTGATAAAGATTTTATATGGGAAAATTTTACCCAAGAGGGCTCCCAGAAAGGTAATAAATAAGAAAAACATAAACACACACACACACACACCACACACACACACACACACACACACACACACACACACACACACACACACACACACTTGCTCTCCCCCGTAACGTACACGTACAAGTAAAGCGCGCATGCTTATTGCCCTTTTTCATTCAGTAACACTAAGCGTCAAATAAATGTACTGCCTAAATAAATGCACAACCAGTGTTAACACACTGTTAGATTTTCGACACAGTGAGCTGCACTCTGTGTGTTCAATGTAATAACATTTTTATTTCAGGACAAGTCTTCGTCATAACATTAGAATCAAATGGCGAAACAAAAAACAAACATAAAACTATTTCAAAGTTGAAAAAATCCAAATCATATGAAATAGAAATTGAACGAGATGAGAGTACTACCCGAAATCCGAGTACACTTGGTGCCAAAGTAAAAAATAAAGTGATGAAGTCAAGTACACTTGGTACAAATAAAAAAGATGAAGTTGAAAACATAAATATTCTTGCTGAAATACTGAATGACAGCGAAACCTTCAGTACTTTCGACACAACGGCAGGTGACAGTGATATTAAGGAAATAGAGGGTTTTGATTCTGAAGAAGACTATAAAATAGCTGAAAAGTCGATGAATATAACTAAAAGACGCCCTCCTAAGAGAACCGTGAAAGGTGGTACAGGTATGTAACTCTTAGCTTTTACATAACCATATTGTCTATTTGTTAGTTACATTTTAAATGTGAAACTACATAACGAGCACCCACACGATCTATCACAGTCTGAATTATTTTGAAGAATATTGCTACTCCATTGCTTCATATGTTCGAAACATTTGTCTGCTTCAACAACGTAAATAACGCAATGAATGTTGTTGAATTGTTTTGTTTCCAGTCTCATTAGATTCTTTATGAACAGACTACTTAAACATCATCAACCCTGCTGTAACTAACAACAAGCCAACAATTGAGGAATAGCGGCAGTAACTCCCCTCTTTGAGGAGTGGCTTGAGAGGCGGCACGGCGTCCTCACCTTCCGCCTGACGCAGGTCCTCACCGGACACGTTTATTTCGGGAGGTTCCTGTTTCGAATAAGGCGGGAGGAAACGCCCGGGTTTTTCCACTGCGAAGATCGCCCTGAGGACACGGTGGAGCATACGGTGGAGGTCTGCTCGGCTTGAGTGGAGCACCGACGTGTCCTTGTGGAGGCGATCGGCAGCAGCGATCTCTCGCGTCCGGCCCTGGTCCAGGCCATGGTACGGAGCGAGAGTGCTTGGATAGCCGTCACCTCCTTCTGCGAAGCAGTAATGCTCGCGAAGAGAGACGCCCTGGGCGTCGGGAATCCCAAGCTGTTTCCCGGCCACCGTAGGCGCGGGCTTGCGGACTGCGAGTAATGGGTAGCTCGCTGTCCGGTAAGGACCAAGCCCGGGTCGACGGCGCGTTGTGTTCCATGAGCGCCTCCAAGAGATGTCAGCACGAACTGGTGGGGTCCGCAAGGGCCGATGCCTGCCAGGGGTGCGGATTGTTCAAAAGAGATACCGCAGCCCCTGGCAAACAGGCAACTGAGGGATCACGGGTGGGTTTTATTCAGTAAAAGTCTGACTCGCCCTCCTGCTCCACCCAGAGCGGGAGAAGTTATTTGAGGATGTCCCAATGAAAAAAATAAAACAATTGAGGAATGAGGACAATTCAATAATGGGAAGAACCAATGGATTACATTAGTTTTGCCATGACACAAAATATCTATTAATGTTGCCACGTCAATAACCTTTAACAACGTGATAATTATTTTCCAGCGAAACAGAACAAGGATAAACTAAACAATACCAAGTCCAAGCGACGAGAAATCTCTCAGACAGAATTCAGTTTAAAATATAAAAGCGAAAACACACTTAAACTCGTTCAAAATTCGAATCTATGCCTATTCCGTTCTCTCCGAAATAAATTCGGTTGTAATTACTGCCCATCGAAATTTCCCGAATTTAGTCAGTTGAGGGAACACTCGCTCACTCACAAGAACCCAGCAATGTTACAGATTAAGCGTCTGAGGGGCCTCTCATACAAGAACGCAGAAATCACAGATTTAAAATGTAATCTTTGCTCCGAAAACTGCTCAGACCTACAAAATCTTACGGACCATTTAAAAAAAGAACACGAAATTTCGTTCGATGGATCTGAGCACTATCTAGTGCCATACAAATTACAAGATGGCTACCAATGTGTGTTGTGCGAATTAAAATTCAACAGTTATTTGCGGTTATCGGTTCACATGAATTCGCATTACACCAATAATGTTTGTGAATCGTGTGGAATATCCTTTATAAACCGAATAGGCTTACGGACCCACGTCCAATCTCAGCATAAAGAAAAAAAATGTTCGCGTTGTCCCGCCATTTTTTTGACAGTCTCCGCAAAAAGTAAACATCTAAGGCAAATCCATGGTATAAGGAACACGAAACGATACTGCAACATTTGCAACAAAACCTTCAAATATACATACATGCTAGATGAACACAAAATTCAAGAGCACGGAGTCAAAAGACCAGCTGAGTCTAGATGCGTGGAATGCGGAAAAACTTTTTTATCACCGTTGAATTTGAAAACACATGTTCGTTCCGTTCATATTAAGGAGCGAAATTATCCTTGCACGAAGTGTGGCATGAGATTTTTTACTACATGTGATCAGAAAAGGCATGAAATAACTCATGAGGATGTGAGGTCGTTCTGCTGTAGTTATTGTGAAGCTAAGTTTAAGTCTAAGGACTCTTGGAGACGGCATTTGAAAAGGCAGCATGGACATGTGTTTGGGGAGACTACGTCTTGTTAGAAATACAAGTTACAGTATTGCAAAAAAAGAAAAAACATTGTCTTAAACTGTTTTATTTGACCAAAATCTATTAAATAAAATCACTTTAATAAAATGTCCCAGTTGGGCGCCACGAAGCAGCAAGGTAACAAATTCATAATTAATTCCATGCCTTTTATGGGCGGACGGAGCAAAAATAATATCACCTGCGGGCCCACGATGTTTAGTGCTCAATATAAAACTAAACAGTTCTAAAAGTAAATTGAAATAAGTAGCTAGAAATAATATTCAATAATAAGTATTTAAAATTACTAGTAAAATAAATAAGTTCCTATTTAAAGAGCACTTGTGGACCTACGATATCTAGTGCTCAATATAAAACTAAACAGTTCTAAAAGTAAATTAAAACAAGAGACTAGAAATAATAAACATTAATAAGTTTTTAAAATTACTAGTAAAATAATAAGTTCCTATTTAAAGAGCACCTGTGGGCCTACGATATCTAGTGCTCAATATAAAACTAAACAGTTCTAAAAGTAAATTAAAATAAGAGGCTAGAAATAATAAACATTAATAAGTTTTTAAAATTACTAGTAAAATAAATAAGTTCCTATTTAAAGAGCACCTGTGGGCCTACGATATCTAGTGCTCAATATAAAACTAAACAGTTCTAAAAGTAAATTAAAATAAGAGACTAGAAATAATAAACATTAATAAGTTTTTAAAATTACTAGTAAAATAAATAAGTTCCTATTTAAAGGACGGGTTTATCAGATGGAACAGTCGGACTTCAAGTAGAAATCCGAAACCCTTACGAAAAAAAGTCCCATATTAAAACTACCCGTGATACAGAAATCGAAATTCACAAGTTAGTATAAAATAAACAGTTTTAAAAGTAACTAGTAGACTAAACTTGGATAATTAAGTGATACAACTAATTCCGTGACAACATATTTCGAGTCTAATACTAAATTATATGAGACGATTTCGTACTTTTAAAATAAACCTTATGACGACGCAATAATCCGTGTGTAAAAATCTGGTTCACTTGAGCAAGTGAGATAGCAACAAATACGCATTTTTTTTACTAAACTCGCAGTTTTGTTTACCGCGCAGCCATTGGAGTTTTGATGCGTCTTAGGCTACGTTCCGAGATACGATAATATCGATTTGAGCGTGCTCACACCCGTTCCGAATTGGCGTGAGCGCGATAACGATGTCCCGTGAATCGTCATAGATGACGTCATGACATGCGCCATCTTGCGATAACGCCGACCATGCTTATTACTACTATCACCGTGAGCGCTGTCAAAAATGACAGTTGTGCTGTTTTGTTTTTAATCATATCATATCTATATCTAACTTAGATATAGTGCTTCTGCCTAGAGTCGCCACCTAACCAAATAAGAAGACGAAATTTGTGGTGTACACAAGTTTTATATGGTGTAAATTGGTTTTAACATTGAGTAAGCACTGTTAGCGCGTTCACGTAGCGTTCCGTATTGTTAACAAAAATGACAGTTCTTAGCTGCCATAAATCGTGATATTTATCTCGGAACGCAAATTATTGATGTGAGCGCTCACAGCGCTATTTTTCTTATTCGGAATGTGGCCTTATTTAATCGAATTTGAATAGAGAAAGTGAACAGATTTCAACAAAACTTACACATAATAGCGAGTGAAGCTTAAACTTTGTGCTGCAGTATAAATCATTAGCCAATAACGTATACTTTTGAAATATTTAGTTGCTTATTTTATTCACTCAAACAGTTAACGATTTTACAAGTTTTGAATTGAAGACGGCCACGGAATTAACCAAGGTAATTTTAAATAACGTGTGATATTAAGTGTTTTTAATTATTAATAGCAAAATAATAAAGATTAATGTTTTTTTTTTTAAACCAAATGAGTTGTTTGAGTTCAGTTACAGACTACTTTCATTTATTTTATCATGGAATTAAGCGAGTTATATTTTACTTAGGCAAATATTACGTTTTTTGTTTCAGATTATGGAAGTTGACAATAAAAAAAAAACGAAAATACAATGAAGCAACATTTAAAGCTACCGTTGATAACGTATTACAAGGAAATATGACCGTCTACAGAACATCCAAGGAATTTTCTATTTCTTGGACTTCGCTCAAAGAGAATGTTCGTCGCGCGAGAGAAAACAACGAGAAAGGAATAACACAATTCACAATGAAAAAAATTGGTAGGCCATTAAGTGTAACTTTGGAACAAAAATTTTTTGCATATCTACTAGAAATGCAAGAGCTTGGTTTTGGGCTTAACGTGAATCAAATCAGGAAAATTTGCATTTTCTTTAGCTGGAGCAAACAATCCTAAACACTCTTTTATAGGGGATTTGCTGGTTGGAATTGGTGGGTTCATTTTAAAGATCGGTATGGGCTGTCTTTAAGGACACCAGAAAATCTTTCTAGCGAAAGAGCTACTTGTTTTAATCAGGTTTTTATGAGAAATTGGAGACTACGTTGATTTTTTTTTTTTTTTTTAAACGTTTCCCCACACTAGGAATTTTTCCTGTATTGTGGATGCGTTTACAAACATTTAAACTCACATACACAAATAGCCAGACACGTAACAACTACTTGTAGGTCATACAAATATTTGTTCCGTGCGGGAATCGAACCCGCGACACGCAGCGCAGCAGTCAATCGCGTAACCACTGCGCCAACCGTGCCGACAATATATTGGAATACCCAGATTTTTTTTGGAATTGCGATGAAACAGGCCTTATATATGTGAACAAATCAACTAAAATAGTAACAACGTAATGTATCACGGACTTAAGGTGACTGTCACTTAATTACCAAAGAGAACAATGTCTAATAAAACACATATAATTTTATGTATATTTGTGTTATTTATCACGTCGATGGATAAAACTATGTAGGTACCTACGAAAGTCTGATTTATGTTCCTAAAGAAAATAAAAAGTTTTTCTATTATGTTAACTGTATATTTGTGTTTTACCACGTAGTTAGATAAGACCGCCCTATAACATTAGTTTTTCCCGTAGTCATGGCCACAAGACGCATATCGTTGTGTGTGTAGCTCACGAGCTAACGGGCTTAATTTTGTTTCGCCTTAGAAGATGCAGCAGGTTTTGTTTTCACAATATCGGATAAGGATACATGCATATCATCGGGAATGGGTATCTGTCCATATTGATCGACCCCAGGACCCATACCCATCTGCATTCGGAGAGTTGGACGATTTTTAGGTGTCAGCGACGGCATGAATTTTATGTCACCGTTATGGAAGTGTAAATCGCTGGAAGAAAACAGTACCAGTATGTGAATATTATTAAAACAATAATACCAGCCTATTGTAATCCCACTGCTGGGAAAGGCCTCTTCCTCATCTAGTGATGGCACGAGCATTGATCAACACACTTGCTCAAGATGGGTTGGCGATTTCAGACTTATATTTGTTTCCTCACGATGTTGTCCTTCATCGATGTGTGTAATTTCCAAGACAAACTTGGAAAACACGTGAACTTAGCGCCAGAGCGTAACGAAAGTGCTAAAAGTGTGCAATAATGAACTACTTAAGTCAAAAGTATCGTAATGTACAGACGCCAGCACAAATCTGTCAAATTTTCCCAATTGAACATGAACCTTAAAGCTTTGTTATAAAGTTGAGAAATCTAGCACAGAAATTTGACAGATTGGGGTAGCTTGATGTGCTGGCGTCTGTGCTATTTTCATACAAAAATAAATAGTGGTTTCCCAGCAATAAATAGCTTTTGCTCAATGATATTTAGATGTACAGAATGGGTAGACGTTCCCTCTATAGGCAGTATATGCGCCCTCACGGCGGGAGACGCCCTGGGCGTCGGGAATCCCAGGCTGATTCCCGGCCACCGTAGGCGCGGGCTTGCGGACGGCGAGTAATGGGTAGCTCGCTGTCCGGTAAGGACCAAGCCCGGGTCGACGGCGCGTTGTGTTCCACGCGCGCCTCAAAGAGATGTCAGCACCAAATGGTGGGGTACGCAAGGGCCGATGCCTGCCAGGGGTGCGGGTTGTTCGAAAGAGATACCGCGGCCCCTGGCACATAGGCAACTGAGGGAACACGGGTGGGTTTTAGTCAGTAAAAGTCTGACACTCCCTCCCGCTCCACCCAGAGCGGCAGAAGTTATTTAATGATTTCCCATCCAAAAAAAGAAAAAAAACGTTCTCTCTATGGATATAAATAAACATAATTATGGATAATTTCAAACATACCCAAGGTTCGGAAATTGGAACGGATAATGCTTCTTCCCTTCAATATTTTGAACGTACATCTTCCATCGGCACTTCAGCCTCTCATTCGTTTGCAAAGAGCAAAATTTAATTTGTTTGTAGTCGCTAATTTTTCGCTCAAATAGAGGCAAAATGTCCTCTTTAACATTTTTATTTCCAGGCAGTGCAACGATTTGTTCTAAATTCCATAAAAAATAGTTCTTTTATCTATGAATCAATTTTAGTTTTTGACATGAATTTTCGGATTATTCCGCTTGGCTACCCCAGGGTGAATACTCGCAAACGCGCATTCATCTGTCGCCTGTCCACCCCAGACGGGGTGGGATAATCGGAATTCGTAGATACCTCCAGGTAGATACATTATTTTTCTTCCGATTTTCTCCCTCAGCTGTGTTCAGTCATTTATCCCCTTATTTAAGTAATAGTTAGCGACTGATTACGCATTCATTTTAGACGTTTAAACATCTCTTAACTTAAATCTTCGTTTATGAATACACATATTTTAGAGAAACGTGATAAAAAGTGGCCAAAAACTTATAAAATGTAGGTTTTCTATATCGGAAGAAAAATGATTTAATACTAGCTTTTGCCGATGCTTCGCCCGTGGGATAAAAAGTATTATATTGTGTGTTATTCCAGGTTACAAATTATGAAAAATGAAAAATGCTTTATTATTATAACAAGTAAAACGTAACAACTAGTGATTGGAGCGTCCTTTAAGCTACTAAATAACTGTGTGCCAAACTTCATCCAAATCCGTTCAGTGGTTTTAGCGTGATTGAGTAACAAACATACAAACTTGCACATTTATAATATTAGTAGGAAGTAGGATGAATTCCGATTATCCATCCGTGGATCAGTGGACAGATGAACATGCGTTTCCAAGTATCCAACCTAGGGAGGCTGTTTTTGTGTAGCCAAATGGAATAAGCCGAATTTTCGGTAGGTACAGCTGTACACGAATCTTTTGTCACGTGGTCAAAATCGAAACGAATGCTGCAATACGTAGCTTTTCAGTGGGCTGTATTTCAGTGCAAGTTGCTGGTGGATAATCCTGGCTACAAGGTTATGTCTATGCAAGTACTCCCCATTAGGGGCCATCCATAAATTACATCACACGTTAAGGGGGGGAGGGGGTCAACGAAATGTTTCATTGTTGTGACAAGGGCCAGGGGGGTCAAAAGCTTTGAGACGTCACATGTTAAAACATAAAATACTAAAACTTTACTTACCTACTCTTACTTCTAAACATAAAATTGAACATTATGTGACGTCACACGAGGGGGTAGGGGGTTTTACGAGTGTGACCATCTGTGACAAGGACGGGTGGGGGGGGGATCAAAAAACCATAAAATTTGTGTGACGTAATTTATGGACGGCCCCTTAGCTAGAAGAGAACACCTGGAGATTGTGTCTTGATTGATTCACCCGGACGGTGGCATGCCCGACAGATGTCAACCGACATTTCACACGATTTCACAAAATAATTGCACAATTTACCAATAGCACCCTTCTTGTTAACGTCAGTTGAGCACCAAAAGATCTTTGCAGCAGTGTAGTAAGTACAGACGCCAGCAGGTCAAGCTACCCCAAACTGTCAAATTTTCCCAATTGAACATGAACCTTATTGGGCATGCCACGATAGCGGCGGTAAGTCCCCTCTTTGAGGAGCGGTTTGAGAGGCGGCATGGCGTCCTCACCTTCCGCCTGGCGCAGGTCCTCCCCGGACACGGTTGTTTCGGGAGGTTCCTGTTTCGCATAAGGCGGGAGGAAACGCCCGGGTGTTTCCACTGCGAAGATCGCCCTGAGGACACGGTGGCGGTCTGCCCGGCTTGGGCGGAGCACCGCCGTGTCCTCGTGGAGGCGATCGGCGGCGGTGATCTCTCGCGTCCGGCCCTGGTGCAGGCTATGGTACAGATTGAGAGTGAATGGTTAGCCGTCACCTCCTTCTGCGAAGCAGTAATGCTCGCAAAGAGGAAGGCGGCGCACGTGAGGGAGAGGCAGTATATGCGCCCTCACGGCCGTAGTCGCCGCGGGAGACGCCCTGGGCGTCGGGAATCCCAGGCTGATTCCCGGCCACCGTAGGCGCGGGCTTGCGGACGGCGAGTAATGGGTAGCTCGCTGTCCGGTAAGGACCAAGCCCGGGTCGACGGCGCGTTGTGTTCCACGCGTGCCTCAAAGAGATGTCAGCACTAAATGGTGGGGTCCGCAAGGGCCGATGCCTGCCAGGGGTGAGGGTTGTTCGAAAGGGATACCGCGGTCCCTGGCACACAGGCAACTGAGGGAACACGGGTGGGTTTTAGTCAGTAAAAGTCTGACACGCCCTCCCGCTCCACCCAGAGCGGGAGAAGTTATTTGATGATTTCCCACACAAAAAAAAAAACATGAACCTTGTCATATTGTAATAAAGTTGAAAATCTATCATTTAAAGTTGAAATTTGAAAGATTGGGGTAGCTTGATGTGCTGGCGTCTGTACCTATAGATCGTCTTAGCTGAAATGACGAGCGCTGGAGACCGTACGCTCACAAGCAAATTTAAAATATGGTCGCAACACACATCTAAATCAATCCGGTGGAGCGCGTCAATTCAACTTAGACAAGCTAAGCAGCTTTATGAGCTCGTCCGGGGAGGTACTCTGCCGGTATAATTATGCTACCGCTACATTGTCATAATATCTTGAACTATACTTCTCGCTCTCTCTGTTGAGATGTTGAGCTATGTGCGAGAGAGACCGCGCCACTTGTAGTTCGCGATAACGCGGCAATGTAATTGCAGCTTTGTCTATTGCTACGGCTACATTATCGCGAAAACGCGAACTACTCCTCGCGTTCTCTTTGTTGTACAGATGCCAGCACACCCCATACTGTCAAATTTTCCCAATTGAACATGAACCTTATAATTACGGTTTAAAGTTGAAAATTATTCAAAGAAATTTGACAGATTGGGGTAGCATGATGTGCTGGCATCTGTACAACGAGACGTCGAGCGTTGTGTGAGAGAGAGCACGCGAAGTGAACTTCGCGATAACGCGACAATGCACCCGTAGCATTAGTCGATAGCGGAATCTGAGACGGTAAGCAGAAGGGAAGGCCTTATTAAGCCCAGCTAATGGTCTAATGCTGCTCAGTTGGTCTCATGGTTGCAAATGCGACTGCTGATTAGCTGAGTGTAGAGTCCTGGGTTCGAGCAAAATGTTACTAGGTTGTTTCATTAGGACTTTCTCAGAAGCAGGTCGGAGTTTGGAAGTTGGTGTGACACCCCTCGGAAAGTACCTAAAGCCTCGCACCCTAATTGCGTAACTCACGATCAATCATAATCTATTTCGTTATGAAACAGATTGCAAAACCATTGCTTCTTATATTCGAAAAATGTGTCTGCTCAACAACGCCAATAACGCAATGAATGTTGTTGAACTGTCAAAATGAAACAGATTATGATTAATCGTGTGTTACGCAATTAGGGTGCAGATCTCTCTCCGGTCGTGATTACCGTCCCATGGAATCTTTGATTATATACTTACCTGGTAATATGACAGTAAAGTAGAGAGTGGCTGCCGTGACCGAAATTTGGTCGGGAGGATATTGTTATTAATGCTGTGCACTCATACCCTCTGTGATGTCCTCCAAATTTGTTCTCGGGATGTGTTTGCATTCCGGATACGTGTCATGGTCGCCTCGGCCTTCCATTATTCAAGCTATCTAAGTAGTTTCAAATTCAAAATTTCATAAAAAGATAAACGTAATTATAAAATTATATATTGTTAAGTATTAGCAAACAGTAATAAATTGAGTGTAAAACTATTCCATTAAATATTTATGAAATGACATTTTGATTTTTTTTTTAAGTGAGAGTAGTCAGCAGTATAGGTACATACCGCAGACAGAGAATGCTAGTCAAAGAGTATTATATTAATATGGGAAATGCTCTACTGTTTTATATGTCTGTGGAAATGCTAGTACATACCTATGTGTCCTGTGGAGTAGTCTACGGCAAGAAGCTGATAGATAAAAGTGGAGGCCACACTCCAAAATAATAAAAAAGTGCAGACAACCTGTGGGCTAACGCTCTCTTTCTAAACACATACATAAGAACGAGACAGTGATATGTGTTTTCTCTCTCTTATGTATGTATTTAGAAAGAGAGCGTTAGCCCACAGTCGTCTTCACTTAAGTATTTAGGTTGTTGCCTCCACTTTTATGTATACGCTTCTTGGTCTACGGATCTAGAAAGAAAAATGAGAAGAAAGAAGTTTCTAATAATCTGCGTTTTCTTTGTGCAATTTTGAACATGGCTGATTGAGCTATGAACTGCATGGTGCTGCATAGGGTACTTGGGTAGGCGGTGGACCTGGATTTTCGCGAGAATCTACCGGATTCAAGAGGCTCAGGACCGCTCATTGTGACGATGCTTTGGGAAGGCCCTTTATCCAGCGGGACGACAGATAGCAGACACTCTGCTCTGTTCAGGCTTTAAATGACTTTGTATTCAGCCATCCCTGAATAAATTGCAAGACAAACTCGTAAAAGCATGGACAATGAGACACGACTTTTTGTAGGACAATTTCTAAGTACTTCATGAAAATTGATCGAACAGAATCGTGACGTATCGTTGCGTCGCGCCTGTCTGTGGCAGAAGCCTGCAAATTGATTCAATTTGAGTACTAAAGTTTTTTTTATACTGCAAAGTTTTAAATAAAAAACACTGTTACATTTTCACGAATGAACTTATATTTCCAAATAGGTAACGTTTTAATAAAAGTTAAACAAATCTTAAAAAAAACATTAAGTAATTTAAAAAAAACTTTACATGGGTATTTTTTCTTATTTATTATTAGTGCTTAAGCTTACCTGTCTACGTAACAAAAAATACAAAAAAAAAAAATAGATCACAAAAAGATTAAAAAACATACCTACCTACGTATTATAAGCACTAAATATTTGTCGCCAGTTGCAGCTAAAAAACTGGGACACACACAAGACACAAGACGAGTCGCGTCGCGGCACGGGGCAATTTCGCAGGGTTGAGTTGAGACTTGACCGTAAAAAATGCTGTAGACGAGTTTTTCATGTCTTATCATCGCTGACAGATATGACACGTTAACGCGGAGCTAAATATGGATATAAATCTTAGGGTGATTGCTTCGATGTAATTATGAAATAGATATTATTCAGATAAGTAAGTAGGTACTAATAATAATAACACAATGAAACCTTCTCAAAAAGTAAAAACTTAAACTGTCTTACATTTTATCGACGCAATCACCATAATCATTTATAGCATAAGCTAGAGTATAAACACTATACAAAGTATTTCTCACTTTCACTCGAGATATTTTCTATAAATTATACAGGAAAAGTTTTTATTCAGTGCACAAACTTTAACCATGAATTCAGCATACCATTCTAGACCCCCAGCGAATAAATTTTTTGTCGGTTTTACAAAAAAAGATCTGCTGTTTTTATAGAAAAGTGCAATAGGTACCTACGCGGTCAAAATGTATGGAATAGATGATTTTTTTTCGTATAACCGACGAAAAATTTCTGCGCTGGGGGGTCTAGAATGATAATTATGTTGAATACATGGTTCCAGTTTGCGCACTGAATAAATTATTTCCTGTATACCTCAACATACCTATCTACTTACTGGTCACTCGTGCACGAACTTCTCAAACTCGTCACAATATGATACGAGTATTTTTGCAATCGACTGTGCATACTTTCGTCAGGGTTTGCTTTTTGCAGAAGAGTTGCGTCAATTACATAAGTACCAAACATAGTGCATTGCAATGACCGGCTTACCTAAGAAAACAAGTTTTTCAATTCAAAACTATACGACTACTCTAACGGCTTTACATGGCAGCCGCCACAATTTTCAAACTAAGAAATCAATTCATTTTTCCTGGTTTGCCTACTACATTTTTGCTCGTCTAAGAAGCGTCGTCTAAGAATTTGAAGCGAGGGACAAGAGTCCCTCGCTTCAAATTAGACAGTCTTGCGAAGATGCATATCATCAGGAATAGGTAACTGACCAAATTTGTCAATACCGGGCCCGTTCCGCAAATGAAATCGATGATTTACTCGATTATTTACAGTTTCTTTTGGGTCGAGTACCACTGCGCACTTTGTGAAGTGCACGTCTCTGAAACAAATGAGTTATAAATAATTCCAGCCTGTAATAGGCACACTGTGGCCTCATCTCATACCTAGCAGGGACAGCATTGCTCTAAAAGCTTGCTTAGGGTAAAGTCTCTTGCAGAGTCCTGCCCTCCCTATCTGCAGAAGACGTACCGGTGCCAGAAGATGCATAACGGTCTTCGGCCGCCGTAGGGCGTGTACTGCACTCCTGCGGTCTGCTGGAGAGACTTGGGGATTCTGGCGCCTGAACAGCCACAGGCCCGACACGATGCGCCGTGTTCTGCGCGTACCTTTCAAGAGGAACTGCGCGCGTGAGAGAGACGGGGCCCGCATGAAAGTATTGTGGGCCAAGACATGGTGAGAGAGCGTCTCCAACTGCGCAAGTGCTCAAAACCCCGATTAAAGGTAGCTAAAGACGCCTTGTCGTTTTAGTCAATATGTATCTGGCAGATCCCTCCTCTCCCGCCTCGAGCCATCGATGACACTACATGCGGGCACTTTTGGTGGAAACACTTAAGACTAATAGGTATGTTCCAGGCTCAAACAAATCAAAATAATTACTTGACACAAGGGAAATTGAACGGTATTTTCGGCTTCCTTACATTCTTGAATTCATCCCACCGGCACTTGAGTCTTTCATTATTATAAAAAGAATAGTCTCTCGTATATTTATATTTGTGAATATTCTCTTCAAAAAGGGGAAGAAATCTGGTCTTTAAAAAACCTGAAAAAAGTAAAGGCTGATACAGATTTGCAACACTCAACGCGACGCGCATTGCGATAAAATTGGTAAACAGTTCGTATAACGGTAAATCGGTAGCTAGCAAACCGCAAGATTGTCCCTGATTGTATATTTTGACGTTCAAAAATGCTGACTCTCAGCCTAGTTTTAATAAATGACTTTTGATTTTTCAAATTTCTCAATTTCAAGTCGTGATTTGTGACTTTTGTGCACAGACATAAATCGCTTTTGTGTAGAAATGCACGACCGATTACCACCCGAAAGGAGCTAAATGGCTGCTTTGGTCAAACACAGTCGAACAGATGTCCGATACGTGTAACCCACGTGGCTTCATTAAATATGATGCTCTCGGCGTGGCTTCCAACTCTTCGACAGACGTCCGTCCGCATCATATAAGGTCATGTAGGACAGAACAGAAGGACAGCTTAAGTAATGGTCATACCTTTATCTACAGTAATAGCAGCTGTTTGTCGGTCTTTATGACTGCCAGCAAAATATTCACTGGGATCCATGCTTACTAAAAAATATTATAAATAATATATAGATTCTAAAATATTAAATATTTTATATATCCTTGCATTTTATAAACTACAATATTTCCAGTATTTGGAAAAATTGTGACATACTGACTGACATGTTTATTTTTTTAATAATTTAGAAATCAATCATAATTCATAACTCAACAAAAAAGATTTTGTTCTAAATTATTTTTTATTTTTCAATGTTTTGGAGTTTTAGAACTAACTAAACGTAACCGCTGTCCACTACTGTCAAAGTGACGGTGGAACCGAAACAGGTCTAGTTTATTGTTAGAAAAAGCATAAAAAAGATTGAAAGAGAATGCAAAGCAATTGGCCAGTGAGTTAGACAGAGACAAAAAACCCATAACGAAATGACATCTAAGCTAACTGGAATGGAAACTGAAACGCAGTCACAATTCACAATGTCAAACGTTTGTCAAACTTTATAATTACGATTTAGAATATCACAAAATCATGGATATTTATTAGAAATACAATGAGAAACTAATTATTTAATTGTTAACAGTTAAAGTAGTTTAAGGAAATAAAGATGGATACAGAGATAATGGTGGAGGCGTTGCCTTTGCTGGGAATGTGCAATTTGTGTTTAAACGAAGGTGCAGTAAAGAGTATGTTGATTGGGCATAAGCACAATGGAAAATCGGAAGTGTATGCTGAGATGCTGGAGAAATGCTTTACGATAGACGTAAGTAAAATTTAAATAGTATTCAAACCGCCAGTCTTTTTTGACGCTAGTCTGTAAAAAAATTAAAAACTTTTTTCTATACCTAGACAAAACTTTTGCCGCTGTGCCGCCTGCTCACTTATTCGATTCCAGCTAAAACGTTCAATATACAATCTATTTGAAGATAAAATAAAAATTATGCTGTGGAAATGCATTCCTTGCGAAGCATGTGTGATGTGTATTTGAATATTAGGCTGAAAAATGATGTAATAACGCAAGATGCGGTTTCAAAGAAGTAGTAGTGTTTTTTTTTTAAAGTATGCTTAGATGGTTTGGCCATCTTGAGACGATGAGTGAAGGGCAATTAACAAAAGGTATTTATAGCACAAGGCAGATGTAAGTGGAAATGCGAGCAGGGAATGCCCTGGGAGGGCAATAATATATCTTAAGGAAATTAGTAATATAATAAAAAATAATATAAGAATCATAATTGATAACAATAATCAATAATAATCGTGCAACGTATAGGTATTTTTAATATATATTAATGATATGGTAATTGTTAATAAATAATAAAATAATAATAATTAATATCATCTCTCGAAGCTCTCGTTAGGCAGTTGGGTCAAAGGCCTGATTCAGAAGGCAGTACTCCTCGATACGGCTCGCATTGTGAGGAGGTTCCTGTCTCTGGAGCCCTAACCACCGGTAGCTTGGACCCTGCTCCCGATACCGGCGGATCTCTATTTTATATATTTTTAAATGTTTTTTTTATTTTTATGTGTGTTTTATAAAAATATTTAAAAATGTATAACGATAAGTAGAAAAATGAATAAAAGAAAATTAATATAAAAATATTTAAAAATGTATTAAAATAAGTAGCAAAATGAATAAACGAAAATAATATAACAGAAATTAAAAACTAGTAAATACCTACATGAATTTTATAATATAGTAGTTTTGCTAAATGTTTAATATTTAACAAATGCTTCCTCTCTAACTTACTTATTTTGCTGTGCCCGACAGGGTCCATATGATCTAATTATAAAGCAATAAAGTATGCAATAAGGTATTGAGTATTGAGTATTAAATAATAATTAGTTATAATAGCAATAATAACAAATTAAATAAATAATATAACAAATTAATTAAATAATATAGCAGTAACAATTATTATTATTCTCCTAAAACAGGGCTTCCTCTGAGTCTCTCCTACCCATTTGCTGTGCCGTACAGGGTCCATAATGATCTGAATTATATAATTACCACCTAAGTACACACTATGGTAAAGCAATAAAGATATTGAGTATTGAGTATCAAGGACATAGTTATAGTGAACTTATTGGTAATGTTCTTCAGATAGCTCAGATGTGTAGTATAGAATCCGGATATAACGACCTTCAAGGGACCGGCTATACTATGTAGTACTAACCAGATGATGCACAAAACGGCAGGATTATTTCTTAAGTACATACTTAACTTACAAATACATATTATAAATGCGAAAGTTTGATTTTCCTATTTAGGTAAATAAAACATTTTATAGGAATCACATTATGCTTTATTTTAATGGTTCTCTTCTTTGGCTTCTAATTCATTGATTAGAAGCCGCGTGTAAATCACAGTTAGTGTTTGTCACCTGTTATGACAAGTTCATAAATCTCGATAAAATGAGTTCTTTGAAGCGAAAGTGTTTTATAATTTAAGTAAAAAGTGAACTTGTCATAATAGGTGACAAATATTAACTGTGATTTACGCACGCCAATAAGGAGAGGAGAAGCGCGCGGGGCGGGGTGAAGTTGGGGCGCCAAAGTATTGGTGGGTGTTTGTGTGTGTAAACAAAACATTGCATGTCCTTTTAACTGGACGTATTATCATATTTTTATTTTATTTTTTATTAATAAGAACTAAAGTTCTTAGTAATTTATTACAATCTAGACTAATAAGTAATTTAATTCTAACTTAATATTTTATGTGGTAGATTACGTTATAACTAAGAATAGTGTCATTTTTACATAATTCCGTAGCATTTGCTTAGATTCTGATAATTTAAAAAACACTTTGTTCATGCGTTACATTGTATAGCAAATCATCATAAATAATGGTAGCTATAAGCAGTTGGTAGCTTAAACCGGAGTTGCACTAAACGGTTATATTTTCTCAGTACCTATTTTGAAACCTAACTTAAGCAAACATTATCGTCGCTAAAATTGGTTGCTCGTTATAAGCGAAGTCGTTATATATGAATTCTACTGTACTTGCAACCGACGAGCATGTATGACCCTAAATATGAACTTAACAAACCAACAGGATATCTAAGGATCGTAGCAGATGGTGTTCTGTAGTCTCTGCTAACTTGCATGGACAGAAGGTGTGAGTTTACTTATCTATGAATATAAATAGGGTATTTTACTCTATACGAGAAAAAATCTAAAAATATATTATTTAGATTTGCTTAGGCAAAACGCAGTCGGAAAATGTTAGTTTAAGTTCATGAAATAACAAAATACATTTTTAAATTCAATTCAAAGATTTCAGTTTTTTTTTTGTTTGAACACCATGAAAAAGTAGTCGCCATGTTATTACGTCATACTGTCAAATAAACTAATCAACTGAACAACTTTGTAGTTTTATTATTTTCGTATTACCAAAGCAATTTTTATTTAAATAATATCTTACATTCAGGAACAGCAAACCAACGATGAGTAGAATAACGACGTTTTTTTTTAATAATAAACAAATATCATACAAAATATCAGCGCATTTGTTTACACAGCAAACTGAGTCATACCCACATATCAATATGGCGTCCACTGCGTCCAGCGTTTTCGTCAAATTACGCGTGAAATATGAAAATGTAAAATTTGAAAGCTTTTTATGGCAATAATCAAGTAACTAGAAATGTTGTGTTTATTTTAGTGGTTTATTAGCATTTTAGAATCTAATTAAGACACTTTTCAAAAATGGGTGTAATTCTAATATTATTCTATTTAATTTTTTAAAGTACTCCCAATTTTTTTGTCGATTTTCGTTTGTTCTTTATCCAGGGACACACTATATATTTACGGCCTTATTCATAAAAAGTTATCGAACATCTAAACAGTTGCTAATGTCTGGTTTTCAAAGAGAAACCAGACATTACACAACACACACACACACATTAACTGTTTAGATGTTTGATAACTTTTTATGAATAAGGCCGTTAGTATGTATCTATTATTTAGGATATGTATAAAGGGCCTCACTGGGTGGCAGGGACATTGACGCAAATCCTTTACCATGGATTCTGTACATACTTACATGATTCTGAGTATTTTTTAAGTTGGTTATTTTTTTTTTAATTTGCTCTGTCATACATTTTGAGCGCATAGGTAATCCGACAAATCTTTTATCGTAACATAACACCACATAACTCATTTAATCCCCGAAGAGATAGATAGGTAATAAGTAAAATGGGCTGTTGTCCGCAACTCCACGTCAAAGCGTGTATTTTGCGTACGGGTGGGAGAATCAGTCATACGATCCACCCCAGCTCCTCGAGAAAGGCCAGCAACGCCTTGGTGTTGCTGGCTATCCCACGTAGGGTACCTGGGTTGCCGAAGTATTTGGCCCTGTAAAAACTGCCCGGCGACCACCGGGCAGTTTAACAGCACGTGCGCTGATCAGCGGACTGTCTATTTCTCCTATGACAAAGAGACGTTTGTTAAATGACCCATGGCCAGTTACAGCTGCTGTAAATGTACGCAACTGTGGTTTCGTTAGACGGAAAACCTGTTTTGGGCGGGGCGCAAGCTTTCGCATCGTCTATCCTCATGTTTTTTATTCTGTGTTTTTTATCGAAGATAAATTGTTTGGGCACCCGGTCATTTATTGCCTTCGTAATGGGGAACTCACTTTTTAGTCCCTTAAGCAGCGCGGTGTGTTGTGTGTCCCTCTTACTCCAGAGATGTGTTGCCTTTAGACGCGACGCCGCCATCGTTGCTTCCTGCTATATGAACAGGTGGAGCGGCGGTAGGCCCAGCATGTCTTCGATAGCTGCAGTCGGAGTAGTCCTCATGCAGCCCGCGGTTGCCATGCAGGCTAGTCTTTGCATGGAGCGCATAGGTATTGCACTTTTCTATGAAACAGCTGTATTTTTTTTTTTGATAATTTACGAAAAAAATATTTGTTTGGAGACTACAATCGTGTGCTGAATTCATGGTTACAGAGAGTGCTTCAATGTCCCTATATATCAATTTAATATATTGCATACCTACTTATTATTTGCACCAACATCAGCTCCATTTTATCTCCAGGTAAATCAGTGTCCAATCCAAGGAAGCCTAAAAGAGTTCGCAGAAAGCGATAAGGACACCCATTGTCTACGTTGTAGTGTTTGATTTTATTTTTGTTATGTATTTTTGTGGTGTATTATAAAGTATAGATAATTGGTCTTAGAGAGTTACATAGTAACATAATTAAATTACATTACAGGTATCGATAATCCATCTGGGTGATACAAAGCGTCTTATATGTGAGCTGTGCATCAGTAGGCTACGTGATTGTGTACTGTTCAGGGAGCAAGTGGAGACCTCTTTTCATAAGCTGGAGGCTATGTATAAGTTGCACAGTAAGTTGGGACATTTATTTGCCTTAAGGGGAACCTAGTCGCGGGTTCGACCTCACTGGTGGGCCTGGCTAAAAATCACGCTGTCTCACCAGGCTTCGTGTCTGACAGAGATAGTATCAGTGATGAGCAGTTAGTCGCTAGTCTACACGAACAACGTTATTGAGTGAGATGCAGGATCTTTTATAGTAAAAATTAAGAAAAGTCCTTTGGAAGATCGGGTTTTATGAAAAAGCCAATACATAAATCAATGACCAATAAAGTTTATTGAACTTTGTCGGTACCGACTTGGTTTTGGAGATTTTACACTTCTTTTATTACCTAAACACGACCAAAGTTAAGTAAAATTAGCAAGAAAAACGAATCTTTGTTGGCTCTTAACTTTTTAATGGGTTTTTATTTTAGTATTCTGTTTCCGTACAGACAATATTAATAATCAGACAAAACGATATCATATTTTACTTTGGATGTGCCATGTCACACAGTGGAGTAAAACACTCCCGAAGTTTGTATGCAAAAAAAGTGGACTAGGTTCACGTTATGGCCTTATCTCATAAGACTTTATGAGGCATTTTTATTTTCGTGAAAAGTAACTATGAAGTTTGAAAATGAAAACTAATTATTTGCTCATTTCGCTATATTATTGATGCCTTTTGATAGCGTGCACCTAAAAATGTTACGTGGATTACTTATTTCTGTGAAAATCGATGACGAAGATTGAAAACTCCATGGATACTTTTAGCACTACTTTTTAGGAACCCTAAAAAGTAGTCTAAATTATTTAATCCCGACTGCTCTCAAACGGTGAAGGAAAACGTCGTAAGGAAACTGTCATGTCCTAGAACCAAAAATTCGAAGACGTGACTTCTACTAATCCGCACTGGGCCCGCGTGGTGGATTACGGACCACTCCCTCAGAAAGGAGGCCTATGTCCCAGCAGTGGGAACTTTATAAGTTGATTATGATGATGCGATGATGTTTTTTTTTTTGTTTGGCATCTCGTGGTTGACCTTGAGAGGCTGTGACTACTTAACCGGGCTTTCCTGGGGCTGCCATTAAGAATTAACTTAACGCCTCCAGCCAGGGCTTAAAAACTACTTAAATACTAGGCGACTGCACGCTGAGGGCACCCCCTGTGGGGTACGGGCCTCGGCTCAGGGCGTCACTGATAGGGGGACAGCGAGTGGGGACAGGCTGGATCAAAATATTAGCATTATTATTGTTAGAAGGGGAATTTAACTCTACTGGCTCAACTGCGGCGCGGGCTGGCGCTTCAACGAGCAAGGGTCGGTGGGGAGCAAGGGTCGGTCGGAATGCGATGATGAGCCACTGTGGTCGTTTTCAGCGAGAGCCGGCGTTGACGTGATGACGTCAACCGCTGTCTTTTAGCCATGACCCTGGTATGGTGTCTCTCTTCATGTATTTATGTCTGACAAATTATTAAAATCATATTTTACCCATATTATGTTGTTGAAAAAAGGAGAGAAAAAAAAGTTTGAATAAAAAATTTGACCTCCATTCACTGCCTGAGTCGGGCAACACATTGTAGGATTTTTATGAGGACGTTCTCAGCTATACTTGTGGTTAATAGCAACGGGCATGACCACTATTATGTCTATAGAACTTGTTTTTCTCTAAAAAAATATTTAAATGAAATATATTTTTCAGAAGCAGATAAACATGAGCATGATGGCATTAAAAGAGAAATAACTTTAAATGTAGATTTTGATGATGACTACCAGCATGATGTCGATGATGATGACGACGATGAAGACGATCCAGGTCAGTCTAACAAATGCTCCATAACGTATAAGAACAAACGAACAATATGTAGATGTTGATGCCAGGGTCAACTCATTCGGAATTTTCGAGAACTAAAAATCTGTTGCTGCCATTTAATATCGAAGCGATGTAGAAGTAGAATATTATAAATTTGAAAGTTTTGATTAGATGTTCGGATGTTTGTTACTCATTAAAGAAAGAAAGAAAGAAAAGGTATTTATTGTGACTCGCACAGGAAGATCACATACTAAAATAAACACACAATGGTACAAAAATTATAAAAAACAAATTACATTACTCAATCACGTAAAGACGGCTGAACGGATTTGGATGAAATTTGCCACACAGATAGTTTGTAACCTAGATTATCACATAAGATACTTTTTATGTCGATAGTGCTTTGTAACCTGGACTAACACATAGGATACTTTTATTATCCCGATAGTGCTTAGTAACCTGGACTAACACATAGGATACTTTTTATCCCGATAGTGCTTAGTAACCTGGACTAACACATAGGATACTTTTTATCCCGATAGTGCTTAGTAACCTGGACTAACACATAGGATACTTTTTATCCCGATAGTGCTTAGTAACCTGGACTAACACATAGGATACTTTTATTATCCCGATAGTGCTTAGTAACCTGGACTAACACATAGGATACTTTTTATCCCGATAGTGCTTTGTAACCTGGACTAACACATAGGATACTTTTTATCCCGATAGTGCTTTGTAACCTGGACTAACACATAGGATACTTTTTTATCCCGATAGTGCTTTGTAACCTGGAATAACACATAGGATACTTTTTATCCCGATAGTGCTTTGTAACCTGGAGTAACACATAGGATACTTTTTATCCCGATACTGCTTTGTAACCTGGACTAACACATAGGATACTTTTTATCCCGATAGTGCTTAGTAACCTGGACTAACACATAGGATACTTTTTATCCCGATAGTGCGTTCCCGTGGAATAATTTTCGACCTCCACGCAGGTGGAAGCCGCTGGCTAAAGCTAGTATATTATAATTATAGTTCTCAAAACTGGTTCTCAGACTTTCGGTTTTCTGACGACCCGTAACGAATGTCAAAGATCTACGAATGGCAGCCGGGATTATCAGCTTAACGTGCCTTCTGGGGCCCGGAGGGTTCTCGGTATGTAAAGCTTGACCAACCGCAGCAAGCGTAACTTAACCTGGTTGATCGACCCGTACGGCTGTTGTGGTTAAATACGCCAAGCGATTTGCCTATCACCATAAACGCGTAAACGCAATTATAATAACATTACATTTATTTACAGAAATAAAACCTTTAATCAAAATGGAACCGGAAGAATGCACACGAAAAACAAGAAGTAGAACTCTGAAAATAAAAGCAAAATGTCCCGTGAAGAAGTTTCACGATTTTACCGACACAGAGGCTATGTTAAAAACAGGACTATTCCCGTTTAGAATACGAAAAAACAGAACTTTCTCATGCTCCATCTGTCCTGAAAAATCAACGAATTTAGACGACATAAAAGTTCATGTAGAAGACCACAACAAAACCAACTTACATTTGGCATTCAAAAAAATGATATTTTCAAGCTCGCAACGGTTTTACAAATCAGGAACGAAGTTAAGATGCAAGATTTGTACCACAGACGTCGCTACGTACGAAGAATTGAGACTGCACGTAGAAAATTGTACCAGACTTAAATTTTCCAACCGCAAATGGAATAATTTACCATTCAAACTAGAAAAAGATCAGTTAGACTGTCCGGTCTGCAAGAAAACATTTTTAAATTACGTCAGTTTAAATACGCATATGAATGTGCACTATCCTAATTATATCTGCGAGAATTGTGGCAAGGCTTTCGCTTCAAAGGCTAGACTACGAGGTCACATGAGGACCCACGAAGTCGGGAACTTCCCTTGTCGGTATTGCAACGCATCATTCGACAGAGTAACAAAAAGAGAGAATCACGTTTCGAAAGAACACAAATCCGGTATTAGGTACGCTTGCAAACGATGTAACATTTCTCTTACATCGTTTTACGCAAGGCAAAAACATTTAGCTGAAGTCCACAATGAAGAATTAAAAAGATATAAGTGTAAGGCGTGTCCCCAGAGTTATATTACACCCGGTCATTTGTCCAGCCATGTCAGAAGAGACCATTTGAACGAACGAAACCACAAGTGCGACAAATGCGATCTTGCGTTTTATACCAAAAATGCTCTCAAAATGCATATGATTAAACATGACGGAGAACGAATACACACTTGTCCTGTTTGCCAGAAGTCTTATCAAAGAAAGAAGACTTTAAGAGAGCATTTAAGGATTCATAATAATGATAAGAGATTCGTTTGTCCTGTGTGTGGGAGGGCGTTCACTCAGAAATGCACTCTGAAAGGTCATTTGAAGGTCCATGAGCGGAAACCGGAGATTGATGATCGTGTGATGCAGCCTTTACATTCTATTTAGATCGATGTGGTAAAGTATATTAGTAGAGCAAATGGGTGCAGGTCATCTAAGTCATAAGCAGCCTATAATGTTCCCACTGATGAGACACAGACCTCCGCTCTGTAGAGGGAGTGGGCCCGTATTGCACTATGCGGGCCCAGTGCAGGTTAGTGGATGTCATGACATGCCTTCAGATTTTTGATTCTATAAAAGCAGGACATGTATGTTGCTACGTCTAAAGTCTCATTATAATGGTAAACAAATGTTGCGCAACACGGTCAAATTAAATTAGCTGGCAATACTTTCCCTAAGTGTAATTTTACTGTCCCACTGTTGCGCAAAGGCCTCTTCTCATACAAAGAAGGCACGAGAATTGATCACCACGCTTGCTCAAGACAGGTTGGCGATTTCAGACTTATATTAACTTGTAAAGTGTATTTTTTGTTGCGAGAGACATGTTGCTGGCAACATTAATTAATGTTGTAATGAAATAAGGTTTATTTCTAAATAATCTTATATGACACTTTTACATAAGATCAATTTTTTGTTCAATTATTTTTAAACTCGAGTTTGCTAGCGGCATTTCCTAGCGGACTATTCCCTGGGAAGAAATGCCAAAACAAACTCTGAGGTTATGATCTCTTTTAAAGTCGTAACATAATATAATATGCAAGGTGTAACAGAATAGACGCAAGACCTGAAAGTAGTTTGTTCCTAATTGACTACTGAATCGATTTTTAGTAACTTTTAATATAAGTATTTTTTTAATGATGTATTTTGCCAACCTACCACTGATTGAGCCAAAGAAAATTCAATCTTATTTCAGAAGAAATAAGAGTCAATTTTAAATGCTTAATGTAATGCTTGGGTCGACACGTTTTTCTTAGTAATATCAGTTAGCTTTAAAAAAAAAAATAGTTTTGGTCATCGTATTATGCTTTTAACTCAATACTCTAATTGGGGTGTATGAGGTCTTGCGTTAATTATGTTACTCGTTGTATACACATGGGTGTAAAAAGACAATATCATATCTCACATAGCCATCAACTACGCTTTTGTACAGACGCCAACTCAAATCTGTCAAATTTCTGTGATAGATATTTAACTTTATAACTTAGAAATAAGGTTCATATTCAATTGGGAAAATATAGATAGATAGATTAGGGGGGGGGGGGTAGTTTGATGTGCTGACGTCTGTACATTAAACTAAGTAACATTGCACACAATTGCTGGAAAACGACTTTTATTTTGTGTGTCATAATTTTCTGTTTGCGGTAGAATGCAATATAACGCACGCAAATCATTGTGCTTATGGGTGCATGTAACTATACAGGGGTCAAGGGGTATTTAAAGTTGTACTTTATCATTAAAAACTGGTTTTCGTAAAAAAATGGCACTAAAAGTTGGACTTGACCTTCAATATCTACGTAACCAGAACGGCTACGGACTTTCCCGGGTATGGTCCAGTGCATTTTTTTTTATTATATTGACGTTAGTCCGGGAGGCAGCGTTGCAAATAAAAAAGTCATAGTAAGCCGGCTGATATTGTCATCGATGGTTAATCTTTTATTACCAATAAGTGAACTAACCGTCAGCTGCCAAGTAGCGGTGGATAGTACAGGAAGTGGTAAAAAATAAAAATGAAGTCATAATACTCCGCGCCAGCGCAAGCTTTTTCATAAATAGTTTACATCATACTGACCTTGAAAAAATCTTTAGCTGCATGGTGGAGGGGGGATTATGCGTCAGCCGCTCGCGTTAACTTGTAAAAGAAACACGTAAAATAAAGTTATAGTACGCCAACCAACCAAGTTATAGTACCCTCCAACTGCAGCTAAAGATTTTTTCAAGATCAGTATGATGTAAACTATTTATGAAAAAACTTTCAGCCGGCGTACTATGACTTTTTTTCACCACTTTCGTATCCTTCCAATCTTACACCCACCGCAGGTCCGTCAGCTAACGCTTGGTTCACTTATCAGTCATTCGAGATCTATTGAACAAGATGGCAACCGATCGGCGTAAAAACACTACCTAAAATGCAACGCTATCTCCCGGACTATGTTGAGTACAAGTGACTGTCGGCTTCGTTAGGGCGGTGATTTCTTGAAAACGCTCAAAAAGGTGTTTTTTTTTTAAACCAGTGTATCTCTTTAACCGTAAATAATTTTGAAAGCAAAAAAAATATGTGATATTTTCAAGTCTTTTTAGCATAGAGTCTTTTTAGCTTGGAACTCAAAACATAATTATACTTACTTTAATGCATCAAAAAATTATCAGTCACCTCTTAATTATCTTTAAAACCCGTATATCCCTTCAATAACAATTATAATTAAAAATATACAATAAAATTCCAAATGCCAAACTGCATCCAGTGATGGATTATTTATTATTAAATAGTTAATATCTAATTTTATATGATTTTATTTGCATTTTTACGACAATGCTTGCTCATTTATTATCCGAATTTATTACAACAGATTTTAACCCGTATCGGATTGCATTAAGAACTATTATCGCTCATAACGACAATATTTAAAGTTACCAGGGCCTTAGTGTCTTTTTACACCCGTTATTATAGCTAATTTAATTTGACCCCGCATGAAGATTATGTGAGTAACAATGCAGGGCCACCTCTGGTTGGGCATTTTGAAGAAAGTGCCATTGCAGATTTGATTGTTGCCAGCAACATGTAAAAGGATTTTATTCATGTTATTCATGCCTTAACTCGCTAGAATTATCAATAAACCAGGTTGTACGTTATATCGAATCCACGTGAAACGGGATGAGAACTGTATTTAAATACCTATGTCATATTCTAAAGGCTACTTGCATCACAAATCGCTAATAAATACGTTAATGCTAAAGCCAACATCAGGCCCATCAGAGTACCCCAATCTGTCAAATTTCTTTGTTAGATTTTCAACTTTATAACATAAGCCTAAGGTTGATGTTCTATTGGGAAAATTTTAAAGTTTGGGGTAGCTTGATGTGCTGGCGTCTGTACCTGTTAAATTTCGTCCGGTTGTACGAAAGTTTTTGTGTGCGAGTCCAACTCGTACTTGGTAGCTTTTTATTACACAATTATAGATTTTTAGACAATTATAAAGGCATTAGCTTTTGCCAGTGGATTCGCTCGCGCGGAACTTTCATCCCCTATTTAACTCCCTTAGGGGTTTAATTTCGAAAAATCCTTCCTTATTCGTTGTCTACATTATAAAGGGAACCTCTGTACAAAATTTCAGCTTTCTAGGTCCAAGGGTTTGGGCTGGGCGTTGATGAGTCAGTCAGTCAATCAGGACTTTTCTTTTTATTTGTATTAATTATATATAATAGGTCTTTACCTATGAAATTGCCGTTTTGTATGAAAAAATTTAAACGAATTTTTTTCATGTATTTTTTATTTGTATTAATCGAAGTAATCACCCATGCAATCAATGCATCTTTGCCATCGCAGTGGCAGTTTATTGATGCCCTTCTTAAAGAAATCAGCTGGACGGGAGGCAACAAATTCTTCAAAGGCATTTTGTACTGCCTCTCGGGTATTGAATTTTTTTCCCGCCAAGAAGTTATCCAAATTCTGGAAAAAGTAGTAGTCTGTAGGCGCAAGGTCTGGTGAGTAGAGCGGATGACGGAGAGCTTCCAACCCCAGTTCTTGCAACTTGGAGACCGTCTGCTGTGCAGTATGAGGTCGCGCGTTGTCGTGCAGGAGCAGCGGAGACGAGCGATTGACCAATGCTGGTTGGAGATGTGCCAGCTTCTCCATCATTGTGTTCAGTTCTTCTCAGTACACATCTGCAGTAATGCTCACCCCGTTTGGTAAGAAGCTGTGATGAATCACACCGGCGCTAGACCACCAAACAGTGACCATCACTTTTCTAGGGGTAAGTTTTCGTTTAGGGCATTGTTTAGGTGCTGAACCAGGATCCAACCAACTTGCTGAGCGCTTGCGGTTATCAAACAGAATCCATTTTTCATCGCAGGTAACAATGCGGTTCAAAATTCCTTCATTTGTGTGTCTGTTGAGCAGTGCAAGGCACGTCTCGACGCGTACTTCGCGCTGACGATCATTGAGTTCGTGGGGCACCCATTTGTCAAGCTTTTTTACCTTGCCAATTTGACGCAAATGGACCAATATTGTTTTGACGCTAACGTCGAAAGCTGCTGCTAATTCAGCCGTAGATTGTGTATCATCAGCTTCCACAATCGCCTTTAATTCGTCATTGTCGACCAAAGTCTTCGGACGACCGCGAGGTTCATATTTCAGGTCGAAATTTCCAGAACGGAAGCGAGCAAACCAATAACAGGTGGTGCGTTGGTTTGTAGTGTTAGCTCCGTAAACGTCGTTGATGTTGCGTGCCGCTTGTGCCGCGTTGCTGCCACGACGGTACTCATATTCCATAATTACTCGAATTTTTAACGTATCCATGATGATGAAAAAGATTGAAATGCGATGAAAATGTAACACTAATCAATAAACAAATGACTACTTTTGGAAAAAAAAATCCATGTTTTTAAAATAAAATTAATTTGAAATTAGAATTCTTACCCAAACAAAAATTATTTTGATTTGAAATGGCCAGTACTGCAAAACGGCAATTTCATAGGTAAAGACCTAATATATAGATAAACGTTCATCCGCTTCTTTCATTTAGTTTTTCGATCATTCGGTAGGCGAGTGAAAGATACCGAGCGACGAAACTCAACATCGTTAGATCGATTCACTAATGAATTAATTTTTCAGTTTTAATCCATTCTGTGTTCAGACGTTTCAAACTTTGAGTGAAAGTTGCCGAATGGAAGGCAAAAATGAATGTTAAGTGAAGCGTCTGATATCGGCTTGAACAGATTTAAAACATCGTTTTGTTTCTATCAGTCATTTGACGGAATGATGTTTGAGATATATTTAGCGTTAAACGCATTTACAGTATTTTTTATATCACGAAGCGCGCGCTTTTCTTGTAGTAACTATGGGTACAAACACGCTGTGAATGTGTGCGTAAAGACGAGTAGCATCAGCACATAACACACATGCACACACACACTTCCGACTTCGCCATTGTCTCGGATGGTACTGAGAGCTCCTCTGGGCTTACACGCACGTTCACAACGTGCTTGTACACTTGGTATACACAACTAAAGCGCGCGTCGCTTCGTGTGAGAAAAATACTAAAGTGATTTGTGATGCAAGCGGGCCGGAAATAAGTAAGTTATTAATGATTAAACATATTATAAAAATTTGTAAACTATGATAATATTGTTAACTTTAAATAATGTTAATTATTAAATGGTCACTTTTAAGATATACCTGGGCGTTATTATGACACATCGAGTTAGTGTTGTAAGCAATTATTTTGACAGCTCAACAACATTTATTGCGTTATTTACGTTGTTGAGCTGACATATACACATTTTTCGAACATATGAAGCAATGGATTAGCAATAAAATTTCAAATTATTTAGATTGTTATTGATAGTGACGTAATCCATCATCTGCCTAGCCTTTTCCCAACTAGTTTGGGGTCAGCTTCCAGTCTGACCGGATGCAGCTGAGAACCAGTATTTTACATGGAGCGACTGCCTATCTGACCTCCACAACCCAGTTACTGGGTAATACGATATCCCTTGATAAGACTAGTTGTCAGACTTTCTTGCTTCTGACGACCCGTAACAACTGTCAAAGATCCACAAATCACAGCCGGAAGCCGGCTTAACGTGCTTTCTAAGCACGGAGGGGTCTTGGGTATGTTAAGATGGTCACCCATCCACAGACCAACCGCTGCAAGTGGAGCTTGTCTTCTAGTGTGTAACGTAATTATGGTGCAGGTATGTGTGACAGACACGACGCTCTAGAAAGCCGGATGAAGAACGTTTCAGATACCTATATGAACGTAATGGCTCATTTTAGTTTAGTCGATATCTCGTTCGAAATACAGTAAACGGGGACTCCTAGTACCCCACATGCGAGCCCAATGGACTAATGAACGATGTGATTTAATCGTGCGATGAAACCGTTCAAAACGTTAGTTCTATTTTGGAGCGATGCGATCACTCTCGAAATGGCTCTTAACAGAGATGCACAGCTTCTACTGTCGAGCAATATTTCTTTATTTGTAAATAGTATTCAACAAGAAAACGTAGACCACATAATATACTGTATAAAAACAGAAATCAGCGCGGTGAATTTCACAATCAGTATTTGGACGTACGGAAAAAAGAAGATTTTTACGAATATTTGTCTATGTCATGTCAACAGAGACTGTGATGAGACCCATTTTGGTCGCGCGAGCGCCATTAGGACATTCAGTACTGATCCCTCATAGAAGAAGGCGTGAATTGATTTCTGTACAAACCCGAATTGTCGTTTGTCTAAACTTAAACCTTTGGTTCTAGCCTTAAAACTGTGAGCCAGTTTTTGCATTTCCAACTTTATTTTGTTTTGGGTAAAGTTCTTAATACAAAAATGGCAACTTAGCACCGGACTAAGTTGTCAGTTTTGTGAAAAGAACTGAAGGCCAATGAGGGTGTCCTGAAATGACGTTCACAAGGTGGCAGCACTGAGACGTTAGGTCCCGGCACCTGTCAAAATTGTCAAAGCTTCTACGGACTGAACGAAAGAATGAAACGAATGACATCAAATATTTTAAGTTCATTGTCGAAGTGGAAGACCTCTTGTCAAAGTGGTGCCAACTGGTGGCTTGAATATTCATGAACACCTGCATTCTCGTAATTTAAAATGTCCACAATCTAGTCGCAGTTTCACCTCGGCGACAATCAAATGTCAAAAACTTGTCATAAATGTTTGGGAAACTAGAGGTATTTTTGACAGATTGAGACTGAGATCAGACTGAACGTTCTTAAAATTACGTGAATTTCCCCTCTGTAGTTCGATTACAGTTAGGTTCTTAATTCAAAAACTGGCTTGATCTAAATTAAGATTACTTTAATTTCTTAATAAGACCGAATGTGTTATATTCACGGCCGGGTATGTCCCCAGTAAAGTCAGTTTTGACTACTAGGTGTGATCGATTTACTAAAATATTTCAGAGTGCCACACTTTGTAAAACTGCCGGTTTTTGAGTCAACTTATTAAGCCTGTGTTTCACTGTTGGATTTTGAACTCTCGGTGGTAAACCGACGATTATGATTAGAATATTTGTAGGTATGCCGGTGAGGCAAGACATGGAGTTTTTTTTTACGTTTAAGGTGTTTATTTTTTTTTCTAAATTCAATTTTTCTAACGTTTTTGCAATTTGCAGCAGGCTTATCATGAGTATCATGACGCTTTCTATTTCTACTCTACCGTAGAATAGAAATCGCTTGTATACATTTCTCGGTTCAAAACTGTCAACTGTCTACACGGAAACGTCATTTTTGTCTACTCTTCCGTCGACAAAACGCTTCTCTAACGGTTCTCGTGCTAAGCCTGCAGATCCGAAAGTCATTCAATGGCATTAAATGAACTTAAAGGGTTTTATTAATGATTTTAGTTATTATAATTCTGTAAAGCCATATTTGTTACGTTCCCGCATCACAGTAATCAAAATACAACCTGACACTGACCTACAAATTGCAAAAAACGTTAAAAAAAAAAAGAATTTCATGGTTTTTGTTGGCGTTTCCCTCAAAACAATAAGCGTATTTAAATCATAATTCTGTCTCTTTCATCTTCAAGCGATTGACAGAGACAGAACGATGTTTTAAATGCGTGTAGCGCTGTATATAATGTTTTAGAGCGCAAGCCAGCAATAATAACACTAATATGACGTCACGCCAGTCTTCCCCGAAGTGTTAGGCAATGGCGTAGCTGTAGTACACCTACAGATCGCCATTTATGTTTAAGTCCCATGTAATAGGGGGCGCACCCTATTGCAATCAACCGGGCACCAATCCAGACACTTACTACTGAGAAATTCCAGGTAGAAATACCCAATGTCACTTTGTCCGAACTAGAAATGGAAACCGGGTTCTCATGCTCACCAGTACCGCTACGAGCCATAATAGGTTGATTAAAAATCGGCGTTAAGGTTGTAAAAATAACGTGCAATATAAGAAAATCGTCCTAAAATTGTAAAATAATTATAATTATTTATGTAAATCCAATGTTTTATTTTTAACTATACCGATATTATTAATATTAAAATAAAAATGTTTTATTTAATTATTTGATTTTTATTTTCCTGGTACTTATGGCCCACTAATACACAGGATTCATTTTTCGTAGGTTATTAAAAAAAAACAGCTGTTCTGTCAGCTGTCAGCTGTGCTGTCACTAGTGCTTGGCTGAATGAACTAAACTCATCGGCAGCGGACGATCTTAAAAAGGCTCGTAAGTAGTGTTTGGTGGAAATCGCCAGACAACAGAATCATAGGGCCTCCAAAACATCTTGAGTCATCAATGACTCAAGATGTTTTGCTCAAGCATGATCTCCTAGCTAGTTATGACAACCTGGTACTTCGAAGGCATAAGGCGTTACCTAGGTGACACAGCTATGTTAGGCGCGCTCCTACCGGTTTATGACAAACTGATACTTCAAACGCTTAAAGCGTTTTCTAGCTGACACAACTATGTTAGGTATTCTCCTACTGAGTTATGGCAATCTGGTAATTCGAAGGCATAAAGCGTTTTCTAGCTGACACAACTATGTAAGATATGCTCCTACCGAGTTATGAAAACCTGGTACTTCGAAGACAAAGCGTTTTCTAGCTGACGCAGCTATGTAAGATGTGCTCCTACCACAGACATATAAAACAGTAGCAGACCAAACATTAATCCATAGTCGATGGATTTGATTCTCTATCCTTTTTTTGCTAAGCGACAAGTCGTAAGCTGTATCTCGTTCTGTCACCTGTTGTCACACTGACTCACACTTAGACAAAATTTGACGCGTAGCCCGTCCAGGGCCTGATTAACCCTTAGGCTAATTAGGCTGCAGCCTAGGGCGCGAGGATCGGGGGAGCGGGCGCGCTGAAATCGTGTCTTCGCATGCACTAATCTAGCATCATTCATTGCATCTACCCTACATATTTCAACTAGACCGGGACAAAACACTAAAACTAAATGCGCTTGAGAGTCCCTGATTTTAACAATAAATTTTGAAATTTTAAAAAGTGCGCCTTAAACAAACACTGACTTGTTACTCGAATCGGTCGGTGGTCGAGCTTTCTTGGCTGTATTGAGCTTATATCTAAATTTGATCCTTTCATGGCTGAACATTTGGTGAGATTTGGACAAAAAGGCAGAGGTACTCCATCGTACTTGTCATCCTCTATAATCGACGAATTTATTTTACTTCTCGCTGACGAAGTTCGACTTTAGATCATAGGAGAAATAAAAAAAGCAAAATATTATTCGATTAGCATTGATTCTACTCCAGATATGTCACACACCGATCAGTTGACATTTATAATTCGTTATATTTTGCCTGGCGGCGAACCTGTCGAACGTTTTGTCACATTTTTACCCAATTGCGGTCATAAAGGTGAAGACATGGAGAAGGCTGTTCTTGCGACAGTTGATAAAACTTTGGAACTTGATATTAAAGACTGTCGTGGCCAAAGTTATGATAATGCTAGCAATATGTCTGGTCAATACAAAGGTCTTCAGTCAAGAATTAAAGCTGTAAATCCATTGGGTACTTTTGTTCCTTGTGCAGCTCATTCTCTACAACTCGTGGGATCGGCTGCCGCGGAAAGTAGTGACGAGTCAGCTGCTTTTTTTACACTGGAACCACAACTATACAATTTTTTCTGGATCTACAAGCAGATGGCAAATTTTGTCATCCGAATTGGATGAAAAATCGACGGTACTAGAAAATCTATCGAAATCTCGATGGAGTGCGCGACCAGATGCAAGCAAAGCCTTATCGTCTACAAGCGCCCAATATCTCTTAACTGACTCCGGGTGGATTTTACATAGTAGAGGATCCCAAGTAAGAACGACCTTTACCAATTTGATAACCAGGTGAAAATTATATTTTAATTAAAATTATAAAAAATAATATTATTAAAATATAATTTACACCTGGTTATTAAATTGGTGAAGGTCGTTCTTACTTGGGATCCTCTACTATATAAAATCCACCCGGAGTCAGATAGGAGGTAATGGGCACTTGTGGACGATTAGGCTACTCACTTACTACTTTTTAGGCCGTCCGTAACACACCTGCTGGCGGGGGCGCGTCCTTATAATAATTAGCCTAGGGCGGTCAGAACTCTTGATCAGTCGCTGAGCCCGTCTGTCCCGCGCCGCCATATTGATAAGCAGATTTATCCTCAATCGCGTTCTATGTTTCAACCGCGAAATATTACTTGAAAAATTAATTGTTTGGGACAATTACACAAAAATAAAATGGTAAAGTGCTGTGCGTACCAGTGTGACAGTGCTAGCTACCACAAAACACCTGGATTGACCTTTCATCGGTAAGTTTTTGTATTATGCTGTGAAGTCAGGGACGGATTTGGCAACAAAGACGATTTTTTTTATTGTATGGAAAATATTTACCTATCATGGAATTATCAAATAGAGACTCGGTTTACTCTACGATATTTAAAAAATTTTTGGTGACATAGTTTGAAAATACTGCAGAGTCCAGATTGCCAGTGTATATAGAATCGCTCCGGCCCGGCGCGTACACATGTGATACGTTACAATAGAAAATAAATTGTGTCTCATTAGCCGGTTATGTTACCCTGTCTGTGTGATGGATAACATGAACGATGGTGGACATAAATCGATATAGGCTACTCACATAATTTTAACATTTCATTCAGCAGGTAATAATTGAGCTTACTAATATTTTTCCAGGTTTCCAAAGGATGTAAGTTTACGGAATGCATGGATTTAAAAACATGAAACTCCAGGATTGAAACTGAACCTCAAATGGCGCAAATATTCCAATCTTATTAGAACCTAATGTTCGAGCTGTTTGGGGTTGAAACTAGGACCATGGGGTCCGAGTGGCAACTTAGTTTTCCGAGACATTTCCAAGCGGTTGATCGACTCTTCACGTGACCAAAGGGCTGGCCTATTTTTCAGCCAAAAAATCAGCATTGCCATACCACGTGGCAATGCTGCCAGCCTTTGTTGGTCACTTTTCCCATCGACAACGATGCGGACGTATTATTTGATGCCCTATGATTTTTTTTTTATACCTGTACATATTATTATTTTAGGACCAGTAGTTTTTAAATTATGAAAATAAAGAACATTACTTGTCGTTGTGATCTTGTTCTCGTACCAAACTGTAATAATCTCTGTAAAGGCTTTTACTTTCGTTCGTTTTAAATTTTGTATGTACATATGTATTTATGTATCTATTATTTAGGATATGTATATATCTATGTATCTATTTTAGAATATTGTAAACACATTATTTGCACCAACAACGTCACCATTTTATGTCCAGGCTAATCACTGTCCATTCCATGGTTGCCTGGATGAGATCGCGGAAAGCGATAAGGCCGCCTATGTGTATTTTTTTGTTTATTGTATTTTTGTAGTGTACAATAAAGAATATATAAATAAATAAAGTTTTAAAAAAGTAAAAAATAAATATGTAAATATTCATTAAATTCATTGTTTTATTTCAAAATTCCTGATATATTTATAAGCTAGCTTTCAGGCATACCAACACCTTAACTCTAGGTCCCACCAAGCTGGGCATGCGGGTTAATGACTGCAGGGAGAGTTCTTTTATCCGATACTGATGCCCGTCAACGGTCTGTGTATAAATATACCGTTAAAAGGAGGTGGTTCTTTCTTTTCTTTCTAAAGGACTGCCGCCCACCGTCCTCTTAAAATATTACCTTAGTTGCCTTTTACAGTAACCACGGGAACAGATGGGTGGTTATATTCGTTAAGACTTTATTGATAAGTAATCTACACTTCATTTACCCAGAGAATATTGATTTTCGCAGATTTTCAGTAAGATTTATCGGTCGTTTCAATATCGTTATATAATACCGGCAACCGGCCCTAGTCCGGCCCTGTATCGTCACACTCTCTATGTGTGCGTAATGGGTACGCAATTTTTAGCGAATGTTTGGTCTGCTACTATTTTATATGTCTGTGGCTCCTACCGGCTTATGCCAACCTGGTACTTAGAAGGCATAAAGCGTTTTCTAGGTGACTTCGAATGTCTCTGAAAAGTTTTAATGACAGAGGTTCGTTAAAAATCAAAGATTAGCGGGAAGAAAAACTTCAATGTGATATAAATAATTTTTATTTACAAGGTTCTTTACAAAAAAATGCTCAGTACATGTTTTTTTAATTGGAGACAAATTGCTGCATCGTTGGTGTAGTCATCGCAACCGTTAGTGCTGAGCGTGCGGTCCTGGATTCGATTCCCATTTCAGGGAAATCAGTCTTTCCAAGTTATCAGTATTATGCAAATACAGGGCAGGGGCCAAGAGGTCGTGCGTCACGCCCTCTCACGGGCGACACGGAACTAACTCCATGAGTTCTCTTCATATGGCGCCTCAAGGAGTCTTTGCTGGCAAAAGGATTATTACACAAAGCACACGAGAACTTCTTCTCGCCAGTATGAGTGACCTTATGTCTCAACACATCAGATTTTGTATAAAAAAAATTATGACATATGTCACATTCATGACATTTCTCCTTCAAATGTACACTTTTCAAATGATTATTACACAAACTTTTAGTTATAAAAACTTTTGAGCAAATGTTACATTTAAATTCAGGCTTTTTTAAACCATGTTTTTCAACTAAATGTTGAACACGAAAATTTTCTTGAAAAAATCTTTCGTCGCAGTATTGGCATGGAAATCGCAGCTTCCTTTCATATTTAATATTATGTACTGTAATTTCATGATTTCTTTTTTCAACTTTATTACTAAACGTCAAATCACACTGCCGACACTTCAAAGGCTTATGAGATCTTGTTTTGTGTAAATTTAAAAATACTAAATTAGAAAATCCTGCGCCACAAACATGGCAGACTTGCTTCTGGAAATGTTTATTCATATGTATATTTAAAAGCCGGAAAACTGAGAATTTTTCTGTACAAAGCTGGCACGATAATTCTCCGCCAATTTTGAATGGTACTAACAAATCCTCTTTTAATTCAAATTGAAAATTGTGTGAGTCTATTAAATGTTCCCGCAGTGTACCTAAGCTTTGTAGTGATTGGTCGCATAATTTACACTTGAGGACAGAAATATCGACCTTCACAAGTCTGTTCTGTTGGTCGATTATTTTCTTTTCGATAGTTTTAAGTGTATGCTTTGAGTTCGTATGTTCTCTTAAAATATTTATGTCGCAAAATGGCTCTTTGCAGCAGAAACATCGGTAGCGACTCTTGTTCCATTGAAATACGAATATTGTTGAATTTGCGAGCAGTTTTAACGAGTTTTCTCTTAAAATAGGTCCGTTGCCGCGCCGCTCTGCTATTTTCGACCAGTCCTTTTGAGATTTCATACCTGTAATAAAGATTTACATTATTGTGCGACACTAATTTATTTATTTATTTATTCACAAGGCAACTACAACAGGTAACAATCACATAATGTCACTAATTTAACATTGGTTTCGACCTGATTATCACCCAAAGCGTAATCGCACAACATGACCAGCAAAAATAATAATAATGGCGATGATAAAACTACTGTAAGAGGTTAGTCCAAAAAAAAAAACAACAATAAAAAAATAAAAATAAAACACAGTTACAAGGTATGTGCGTCTGACCTCCGACACACTTCTACTTAGGTAGGGAATGTGTAGGAGGCCAGCGCGCCAGGTAAATTACATAAATTGAGAATTAGTTACATTATTAATAAAGAATACAGTATTTAAGCGTTGGGATATTAAAAGGAAAGAGTACACACATGTCTTTTGAAAGCAGCGGCACGAGAATCAAAGATGTCAATACTGTTATTGTCTTTTGAAATTTCATTATAAAGTCTACACATTCTAACGATAGGGTTGTAATATGAGGTGTTATTTGTAAAGACCAGAAGTGTAAAAGTTTTCGGTATTCGGGTGTTATACCTAGTGTTGATGTTTATGAAGGACAGCAGAGTCGAAGAGTCGAAGATTCATCGTAAGTATCCTTACAATTTAATTATGTGGCAATTTTTAAAAGTTATCAATATCTGCTCAGCCTTTTTCAATTATGTTGGGGTCGGCTTCCAGTCTAACTGGATTCATCTAAAATCAATATTTTACATGGAGCGACTGCCTATCTGACCTCCACTGCCTATCTGACTTGAGGCTCTAATAACTAAAAAGTCAAAAAAAAAACTTAAAAAAAAAACATCCGACTTCCAAAAAAAAACACTACAAAGTGAAAAATAACTCCATAATAATTTCGGAAGTCGGTGACTTTGAATATGTATTTTAACTTTCATGTCACCAGTTTTTTTTTTACGTTTTTATTTTTCATTTTTTAGTTATAATACACACCAATTCGAAATGTCATCCATCATCCTTGGGGTAAAAACAATGCATTATGCGATAGCAGCAATCGCGGTTGATTTGCTGTAATTTTTTTAAGAGTTCAGTTGTCTGTCTCCGAAACGCATCATCAGATCTATATGAAATTTTAATGGGACCACGTGGGAAGCACACGCTTTCAAATAAAAAAAGAATAATCAAAATCGGTTCTCCCAGTCGAAAGTTTTGAGTTAACAAACATTTAAAAAAAACCGTCGAATTGAGAACCTCCTCCTTTTTTAGAAGTCGGTTAAATATAAACTTTTTTAGCGTTTTATGAAATTCGCCTGGTTGTTTTTTAAAAATTAAAGGTATTTTAAGTCCTGACATAGAATAGAAAACATTTATTCGACACAGACACAACACAACAGCAACAAACAAGAAAGAGAACAATAAACAAAACAATAAAATTGTGCTGAGCGTGCCCATACCGAAAGGGTTACCATCTCAGAATTTGCTGGGCGTCAGACACCCAGCGCTAGTTTTCATGATCATGTGCAGGCAGAGGGAACATTATAGGCTGATGAAGCTATAATCTTGCCATTCGTAGATTTATGACAGTCGTAACGAGTAGTCTGAAGCCGATTAGCCGACCCTAACAACCAGTCTTATGAAGGGTTTCGTTTTACCCAGTAACTGGGTTGCTCCATGTAAAATTCTTGTACTCAGCTGCATCCGGTGATACTGGAAGCCAACTCCTACGTAGTTGCGAAAAGGCAGCGTAAATTGGTGATAATCTTGGTCAGGCTAGGCAGACTTACCTATGTCAGTTTTCATTTTACATCTCTTCAATCTTGTCTTTCTTTCTTGCACATAGTGCTTTCGCTGTACAGAATCCAATATGGCGTCGTTCTGCAGCTCCATTTTAAGATTCGCTAAGATTTCTGTGAAATAATAAAAAGTAATTATGTGTCGCTAAATAACCATTAATACCACTAAAACTAAAAAGTCACTTTTTAAATTCCCGCATTCTTCCTAAGTATGACCTACGGTTGCCTAAGGGTCAGTTCACATTGAGACACGACGCGACGCGACGCTGCGCGCACTTTTTAAGATCACGATACAAAATAGATCTTATTCACTTCACAATAAGGTATACGGGCTGCACAACACGGTGCATCTCCGCGTTCTTCGACGCGCTTTCGCGCTCGTAGTCAAATTATACCTTTTCGTGTTGTAAATAAGTTCGATATTCTGTTGCTATCCTAAAAAGTGCGCTCAGCGTCGCGTCTCGAATTTACCCTTAAGTAGCCCGTAACAATAGAAAATATAAGAAGATTGGAAACATGTCTACACATTATAGAAAGGAGCATACCAATTAATGTTATAAGAAGAAAATCAAGCGTAGCAGACATGACTTGCACAATAAAAAAATTAAAATGGCAGTGGGCAGGTCATATCACTGGGGTAAAATCGGAAAATGCGCCAGAGAAGTAACGGAGTAGTATCCTAGAGAAAGAAAGAGCAAAACAGGTGGATCATTTCAAAGATGAGAACACAACTTAAAAACGACTGCGGGTGGGACATGGGGGAGAAAAACCGGCCAAGTGCGAGTTGGACTCGCGCACGAAGGTTTCCGTACAATTATCTATAAAGACGTCAAAAAAATTATGTCTGTTGTATGGGAGCCCCCTTAAATATTAATTTTATTCTGTTTTTTTCGTATTTGTTGTTATAACGGCAACAGAAATACATCATCTGTGAAAATTTCAACTGTCTAACTATCACGGTTCATGAGATACAGCCTGGTGACAGAGGGACGGACAGCGGAGTCTTAGTAATAGGGTCTCGTTTTACCCTTTGGGTACGGAACCTTAAAAATCATGCCCGTGAGCTATGAAAAAGCCTCAGGAGGCCTAAAAGAGTAAAGTAATCAGGAGATATCTGATGTCTAAACCTTTTATTTAAGTAAATTGTAAAGCTAGTGTTTAATAAAATTTTATTTCCAAAAAGAAAGAATTATATTTAATATCTATTGAAAGACTCACCATCATCATCAACGTAGCTGCTATCACCAAACTCCATCACATTTGGTGATTCACATTTTATTTGTTCCAATTTTACTTCATCACCTGGCAGTATTTTTTCTGAAAATAAAAATAATAAAACTTCAGCTATATTTACTAATATTAGGTCTTTACCTATGAAATTGCCGTTTTGCAGTACTGGCCATTTCAAATCAAAATAATTTTTGTTTGGGTAAGAATTCTAATTTCAAATTAATTTTATTTTAAAAACATGGATTTTTTTTTCCAAAAGTAGTCATTTGTTTATTAACCGACTTCAAAAAGGAGGAGGTTATCAATTCGTCGGAACCTTTTTTTTTTTATTTTTTTTTTTATTTTTTTTTATGTATGTTCCCCGATTACTCGAAGATGGCTGGACCGATTTGGATTTTGTTTTTTTTGTTTGAACGGGTATACTTCCCAGGTGGTCCCATGATCATCAAGTCAGGATCTGATGATGGGATCCTGGAGAAATAGAGAGAACTCTTCAAATTTTATAGGCACCCAAAGCGATTTAGGTATTTTTTGGAAGAGTACTTTCTCGTAGTGATTTCATTTCAATTTGGTGAAGATTTGATGAAGAAATTTGGAGATAGGCAACGGAACTCCTCAATAAATGATAGCAAATGGACTGGGATTGCTGAAATCTCATCTCTGTCTATTGCTTACACCAGTTCATAACATAACATCACGCCGGTATGCTGTGAAGGGGTAAGCACATGTGAACCACTAAAAAGTGAAAAATAAAAACTTTTTCCAAAAAAAAAACAACCGACTTCCAAAAAAACACTACAAAGTGAAAAATAACTAATTTCGGAAGGCGGTGGCAAAAAATTCAAATACAGCTCCAAAGACACCGACTTCCGAAATTAGTTATTTTTCACTTTGTAGTGTTTTTTTGGAAGTCGGTTGGTTTTTTTTTGGAAAAAGTTTTTTTGATTAGTGTTACATTTTCATCGCATTTCAATCTTTTTCGTCATCATGGATACGTTAAAAATTCGAGTAATTATGGAATATGAGTACCGTCGTGGCAGCAACGCGGCACGCAACATCAACGACGTTTACGGAGCTAACACTACAAACCAACGCACCACCTGTTATTGGTTTGCTCGCTTCCGTTCTGGAAATTTCGACCTGAAAAATGAACCTCGCGGTCGTCCGAAGACTTTGGTCGACAATGACGAATTAAAGGCGATTGTGGAAGCTGATGATACACAATCTACGGCTGAATTAGCAGCAGCTTTCGACGTTAGCGTCAAAACAATATTGGTCCATTTGCGTCAAATTGGCAAGGTAAAAAAGCTTGACAAATGGGTGCCCCACGAACTCAATGATCGTCAGCGCGAAGTACGCGACGAGACGTGCCTTGCACTGCTCAACAGACACACAAATGAAGGAATTTTGAACCGCATTGTTACCTGCGATGAAAAATGGATTCTGTTTGATAACCGCAAGCGCTCAGCAAGTTGGTTGGATTCTGGTTCAGCACCTAAACAATGCCCTAAACGAAAACTTACCCCTAGAAAAGTGATGGTCACTGTTTGGTGGTCTAGCGCCGGTGTGATTCATCACAGCTTCTTACCAAACGGGGTGAGCATTACTGCAGATGTGTACTGTGAAGAACTGAACACAATGATGGAGAAGCTGGCACATCTCCAACCAGCATTGGTCAATCGCTCGTCTCCGCTGCTCCTGCACGACAACGCGCGACCTCATACTGCACAGCAGACGGTCTCCAAGTTGCAAGAACTGGGGTTGGAAGCTCTCCGTCATCCGCCCTACTCACCAGACCTTGCGCCTACAGACTACTACTTTTTCCAGAATTTGGATAACTTCTTGGCGGGAAAAAAATTCAATACCCGAGAGGCAGTACAAAATGCCTTTGAAGAATTTGTTGCCTCCCGTCCAGCTGATTTCTTTAAGAAGGGCATCAATAAACTGCCACTGCGATGGCAAAGATGCATTGATTGCATGGGTGATTACTTCGATTAATACAAATAAAAAATACATGAAAAAAATTCGTTTAAATTTTTTCATACAAAACGGCAATTTCATAGGTAAAGACCTATTATTATAGAGACCGTAAAATATTTGAACTTCTGTGTAGGGGAGATTGCTAATCCATTGATTCATATGTTCGAAAAATGTGTCTGTTCAACACCGTAATTAACGCAATGAATACTGTTGAACTGTCAAAATGAAACAGATTATGATTGATCAAGTTTTACGCAATTAGGGTGCTGATTCAGAAAATCCTTTCACTACGGTGATGTTGCAGTATTACTAAGTGTCATACATAAGTGTATATAATTATGTTTAAACAAGTTATTTTACGCAGACGAATTTGCGGTGGTAGGCCTAACGCCCACCTGTTTAGCGACCACCCTCCCACCGGAGTTCGGCGTCAAGCAGCTTGCTGTGTTTCGTCGATGCGTGGGTGTACCTGTGCCTTGAACAAGAGTGAACAGGCATTTTTGAGTTGAGCACGCTCGATCCATTATAGACCTCATCAATTGCTTTCCATCAGGCGTGATTAAAGTCAAGAGCGAGCCCATTTAGTAATAAAATAAAATAAAAGACGAAGTATCAGGCAGAAGCTACATGCATAGCATAAAGAATAACATAATCAGCGTATAACATTCCCACTGCTGGGACACATGCCCCCTCTCCATGAGAAAAAGTGGGCCGTAATCCACCACGTGGGCCCAGTCCAGGTTGGTATATCGCCCACAATCGCTCAATACCTCCTATCCGACTCTGGGTGGATTTTACATAGTAGAGGATCCTAAGTAAGAATGACCTTCACCAATTTGATAACATTTTTTTACGACCTTTTGGTACATGTTCACAAACATATTTTATTTGTTAAAATATAATTTTCACCTGGTTATCAAGGTGAAGAACGTTCTTACTTGGGATCCTCTACTATGTAAAATCCACCCAGAGTCAGATAGGAGGTATTGAACGCTTGTGGACGATATGCCAAATGTCTTCGAATTAATGGGTCTTAGACATTCCAGTGTCCTCACTATGTTTTCCTTCACCATTTTGAGAGCAGTGGTGAAGAATGTATTTACACAAAGTAAAGCATCTGTTTGTGTTTGTATCTACGACCTACAACACTTAAGTCGCGGCCGTTATTAATGGACCACCACTGCTCTATAGCAGAAGATACATAGAAATACATAAACAAGTTGATCTGATGCTACTTTCAGAAATTTCTCTCACAATACTTCTGAGTTCTGATATTCTGATAAAACCTTAAGCTGATGCTAGTTTCAGAAATTTCTCTCACAATACTTCTGAGTTCTGATATTCTGCTAAAACCTTGATCTGATGCTAGTTTCAGAAATTTCTCTCACAATACTTCTGAGTTCTGATATTCTGATAAAACCTTGATCTGATGCTAGTTTCAGAAATTCTTTTCACAATACTTCTGATTTCTGATAAAACCTTAATCTGATGCTAGTTTCAGAAATTTCTCTCACAATACTTCTGAGTTCTGATATTCTGATAAAACCTTAAGCTGATGCTAGTTTCAGAAATTTCTCTCACAATACTTCTGAGTTCTGATATTCTGCTAAAACCTTGATCTGATGCTAGTTTCAGAAATTTCTCTCACAATACTTCTGAGTTCTGATATTCTGATAAAACCTTGATCTGATGCTAGTTTCAGAAATTCTTTTCACAATACTTCTGATTTCTGATAAAACCTTAATCTGATGCTAGTTTCAGAAATTTCTCTCACAATACTTCTGAGTTCTGATATTCTGATAAAACCTTAATCTGATGCTAGTTTCAGAAATTTCTCTCACAATGCTTCTCTAGTTCTGATATTCTGATAAAACCTTGATCTGATGCTAGTTTCAGAAATTCTTCTCACAATACTTCTGAGTTCTGATAAAACCTTGATCTGATGCTACTTTCAGAAATTCCTCTCACAATACTTCTCAGTTCTCATATTCTGATAAAACCTTGATCTGATGCTAGTTTATAAAACCTTCTAACTCTCAGTTGGGCTTGTGGCATAACAGTTACACGGGTCAATCTTTAAGTAACTTAACTCAAACGTAATACCTTAATTTACTTGCAGCTGTGATAGTTGGTACCTAGTTAGGTACAGTATGCGGTGATAATGAGACTACAGATTAAACGCTCACGCTGAACATTGTAATTATTTAATATATTCATTTACAATAGTTTAACTGATAACGATGCGATCGACAGAAGGGATGACAGCTCTGTTTGGAAAAAACTCCATAGCAACGTTACATGTCATCCAAAGAGATTATGCTCTGTGATGCATGCAAACTCTAACACTCCTCCTCATCACTAGCATAATCGCTATGTTAAACCGAGTGAGGATCTCAATCCATTAAGCCTTGGTCCAGGTAAACTCTTTGTTAACATATCTGCCTCCATGTGGGCACTTGGACGGTATTCTATTTTAACTTCATTTAACTGTCGTATGAAATGTAGTTTGGTATCAATGTGTTTTGTCTTAGAGCCTACCATAGGATTTATTGTCAATTGTATGGCAGCCTGATTATCATTGTATATTTTTACTATGGGTTGACTCCATTCTGATATGTCATTTATCAAACGTCTTAGATGAATGGCTTCCTTAGCAGCTTCAGCCACACACGTGTATTCTGCTTCGGCCGTTGATAAGGCTACACACTTTTGTTTTCTACTTTCCCAGCTAATGGGAGCACCAGCGAGTTTAAAACAGTAGCCACTGTACGATCGTCGATCTATCGCACAAGATGCAAAATCTGCGTCAGCTTGTCCATACAAATCCATTTCCGTTTTCTTGTAACAAGGGCCCATGCCTTTTGACCCTTTTAAGTAACGAAGTACACGTTTCGCGCTCTTAAAATGTTCCTCTCCAAAACAACTGTTGAACTGTGACAAATAACTCACACTGAACATTATATCAGGCCTGGTGGCCACGGCTAAATACATCAGTGTGCCAATCAATTGCTGATATGGTAATCTTGCATCACACTTTTCATTTTTCTGTAATTTGAGGTTTAATTCCATAGGTGTAACCGTTGGCTTGCAGTCTTCCATGTTAAATTTCTTTAACACCTTTTCAATATATTGTTCTTGAAATAATTTGATTTGGTCTCCTCCTAGCCTTTTAATTTGCATTCCTAGAAGTTGTTCAGGCTCTCCTAGATCCTTCATTTCGAATTTTTCATTGAGCATCTTTTTTATTTCTTTTAATTTGGTTTCACAGGAGTAAGCTATTAACAGGTCATCCACGTAGATTGCTATCAACATTTTAGCTCCTCCTTTCTTTAATATATACACGCAAGGATCAGCTTCTGATGGGACAAATCCCATTTTTTCTAGTTCGCTACTCAGTTTCAGGTACCATTGTCGACCTGACTGCTTCAAGCCGTAGAGTGCTTTTTCGAGATGACATACTTTTTCTCCTTTTATGTTTTTCAAGTCCTCTAACATTTTCTTAGCTTTATGGAACAGTGTTAAATCATTGTTACTACTTTCTTCCACCATTATTTCTGCCACATATTCTTCCAAGTAATCTGGCATCTCCATTGCTATTTTCTTATCTAACACGCCATTTAGGTAAGCTGTCGTGACATCCATTTGGTTAAGTTTCAATTTTTCTTCCACAGCTACAGCGATGACGCTTCTAATTGAACTTAGCTTTGCAACGGGAGAATATGTCTCACTGTAATCAATTCCAGGTCTTTGCCTAAATCCTCTTGCAACTAGTCTCGCTTTCTTTACCTCTGTGTTTTTAGGACCAATTTTCTTTTTCAAAATCATTTTGAAATCTACAAGATTCATTTGTTTCTCTCGTTTTGCGATATTCCACGTACCGTTCTTTACGTGTGCTCTGATTTCTGCTTTAATGGCATCATGCCAGTACCTTTCATCTTCCTCTTCTTCTTCTTCGCATAGATACATGTTATTAGTAGTCGTTTCCTTGTCGTTTCTGCCTTTCATCTCATAATCTTTAGCCCATACTGGCAATTGTCTTTTTCTTTGAGATTGTCTTCTGCTATTGGCATGATCATGAACTTGTTCACTTTCGGTTGCTTCATATTCTTCATGATGTTCGACTACTTCATCAATATTTTCATTAAATTCATCAAGTGCATCATTGAACGTGTCTCCGAACACATCGTATGGTGGAGTATCAAGCTGTGACAATGATGGGGTTTCATACTGCGTCGAAGAACTAGGTATTGCATCAGATTTTGGCGATTTATGTTTAATATTTACATCGATTTCTATATTCTCGGTTGTTTCTTCTTCTTGTTTCCTTTTAGGTTTTATATTTGTATTCATATCTCTTCTATTTTCCCTTGTTTCTTCAAAATTTGTACAGTTCTTTCCGTAAAACATGGCATTTACAAATTTTACGTCTCTGCTTATTATGAATTCCTTTGAATCAGGAATGAAGATTCGGTACCCTCTGGCACATTTTGCGTATCCAACAAATACGCCTTCGGTAGATCGAGGAGCAAATTTCCATCCTCTTTTAGGTCCTTTCCTTAGGACAAACGCTTTCTGACCGAATATATGTAGGTGTCTTGCAGATGGTTCACCAATCCATTTTTGGAAGGGGTCTGTCCATTCAGGGCTTTAGTTGGGCATCTATTCGTTACATAATTTGCTGTATGAATGGCATTTGCCCACAGCTCCTCTGGAACTCTTGATTCAAGCATAAGGCATCTCGCCTTCTCGACTAATGTCCGATTTTTACGCTCTGCAAGTCCATTACTTTGAGGTGTATAGGGTGACGCTAGTCTGCGTTGTATTCCATGTTGCCTTAAATAATCATTGAAATTTCTATTAATGTACTCGGTACCATTGTCCGATTGTAGAAACTTAATTTTATGCTTTAATGCATTTTCCACCATGTTTTTGTATTCTGTGAATATCTGGAATACTTCACTTTTATTTTTCATAAAGTATACGCAACAATATCTTGTGAAATCATCAGTAAAAGTCACAAAGTATCTTGATCCAGCATGAGTTTCAACTTGCATAGGTCCACACACGTCAGTATGAATAATTTCGAGTGGCTCTCTTGTCTTTATACCGTCTGAGGTATTAAATGGTAAGCTCGTCATCTTTCCTTTCAAACATGTTTCACAGTCTCCCAATTTTTCCTTTTCTTTAATGTCTAATCCTTTAATTAGTTTTTTCTTGGATGCTGCTTTCAGGTCAGATTCATTTAGATGTCCGAGTTTCTTGTGCCAGTTCATAATGTTTGTGTCTTCTTCTACTGCATTGGCCTTTTCTACTTCGTCAAATCTCATGTAGTACAAATCATTCTCTCTATTTGCCTTGAGAATAATCTTGCCGCCACTATCCTTTATTAATGCCTGATTTTTCTGGAATACTACAGTGTATCCATTATCAGTGATTTTTCCAACAGAAATTAGATTCATGGACAATTCAGGTACATATAGAGCATTATTTATGTCGTATTGTCCATTCTTTACTCTTATCGTAATTTTTCCTCTGCCTTTTACTTGAGTGACATACTGATCGGAAGCTAGTTTTAATGTTCCAGACTCACTGTTTATGTTGTCAAATTTCTCCTCATCTCCACACATATGAGATGTACATCCGCTGTCAAGGCACCAAATATTTTTCTTTAAATGGTTCACAGATGTTAGGCACAGTGGTTGCACACAAAAACTTCCACGATTTGAGTTATTATCTCTATATCCAGCTCTCGCTTGGCATTCAGAAGCCTTATGTCCCTTTTGTTTGCATTTGTTGCATCTGAACTTGAAAGTTCTGTTATTGTTACTTCCTTGTCTCTTATTTCTGCTATAAAAAGCATCTTCCGCATCATCTCTATTGCTGCTGTTCTTTCTGGCTTCGCTTTCCTCAATTATTTTAATTTTTAAATTATCTGGACTTGGCAAACTGTCTCTAGTTTCGATGGCAATCCTGAAATTTTCAAAACTTTGTGGCAGGCTATACAGCATCATAATACTTAGTAGTTCTGAATGGATTTCCACACCCATTGTTGCTAGTTTGTCAACTACATCCGTGAAATTGCTTAAGTGATCCTGCACATCATCTTTTTCAGCCATTTTCTTCAGAACGAGCTGTTTAAGCAAAGTTGCTTTTCGCGCGGGTCCCGAACTTTGATGAATAGACTTTAGCTTGTCCCAAACGTCTTTAGATGTTTTACAGCCAGTTACCTGCTTGAGCTGAGGTGGAGACATCAATAGCATGATCTCCGCCCGAGCCATCGTGTCTCTTTTTATGAACCTCTCAGTCTCTTCCGCAGTCGCGTTCACGGATAGTTTTGCAGCTCCGCTCGCGTATTCCCATAGCTCATTTTTTATGAGGATGGCCTCAGCCTGTACGCACCAGGTATCATAGTTAGTTTTAGTAAGTGGTTCTATACGATACGATGACGCCATCGTTCCTCGAGCGAACCACGCTCTGCTACCAATTGATAGTTGGTACCTAGTTAGGTACAGTATGCGGTGATAATGAGACTACAGATTAAACGCTCACGCTGAACATTGTAATTATTTAATATATTCATTTACAATAGTTTAACTGATAACGATGCGATCGACAGAAGGGATGACAGCTCTGTTTGGAAAAAACTCCATAGCAACGTTACATGTCATCCAAAGAGATTATGCTCTGTGATGCATGCAAACTCTAACAAGCTGCAACTTAATTATAAGCCAAGGCATCGATATTGACTATCAGAGATCACATAAATTAAAAACTAACTTATCTATGTACCTCTTTCTTGATCAAACTTCAGCGTTTCAATCATTTGAAGATAGTGTTCTTCATTCTGTAACACCATCTGTTTAAACGTGGTTGCATCTCGCAGCTTGGCGATGCAGGCCTCACATATGAGAAGTGTCACTAGGTCCAGTCCTTGGTAGGATATCTAGAAGAGCAAATAAGTAACATTCCTAAGTTTTAAAACACGTACCTACTTCAAATTGTATCATATAATGATATGAGTACTGGTTAGAAATTAACAAAGGGATGATCATTTAGAAACAGGCAATAAAATACTAAGGACGGCTTAGTATAGTTAGTATTAGCCACAAAACTACATAATTTCTGTCACAGAAAAAAATGATTATTCTATAGTAATCCGAAATGATACCTGATTGGAATCTTACTTGAATATCGAACGTAGTCTTCAGCATTTCCCCATAAACCTCTTTTTGTCCTGAACAGTAACATTCTTCAGCAATATTTTTAAGACCACCGGCCTTTAAGCAGCATCGGCAAACGTTAGATTGTGTTAAATCAACAGCGTTATTTGACCTTGTATCCATTTTGAATAAAATTTATTTATGCTTTATAGTTTCTGCTTTTGTTTTTGGGTACTGTTTAATTGATAAAACTGTTTCATTTTTGATTATTTTGTTTAAGATTCCATCAATTTACTTCTGAAACCAGTTGAATTGACAATTTACTGACGGTTAGTTGGACGGCTGACATATTTAGGGTTGTTGACTTGACTGACAGTTCAAAATAACAGCGACAGCTGTGAGCTGAAGTCTGCGTTCATCGTTTTTCCCATCTCAATGAATTTCTGCCAGGGGTGCGGGTTGTTCGAAAGAGATACCGCGGCCCCTGGCACACAGGCAACTGAGGGAACACGGGTGGGTTTTAGTCAGTAAAAGTCTGACACGCCCTCAAGCTCCACCCAGAGCGGGAGAAGTTATTTGATGATTTCCCACCCCAAAAAAAAAATGAATCTATAGCAATCTATCAAATTTGCTTGGTGCACTGACGTATAAATCATACGTCGGTGGCTTGGTGGCTTTAGAACCTCATTTTGTTTTTTTTTTTTTGTTAATAACACACGTTTTTCCATATGAAAAATAGAATAGAATAGAAACCTCATTTTGAAAAAGCGCGGGAATCATCGAATTTGGCGGGCGTGATTTTTCTTTCGTTTTCATAAAAATAATAAAAAACGTTTACGATTGGAGATAAGTTGTGTAGATTTATGTAAATATTCATTAGATTAGTTATTGTAATTGTTTGTAGATATAATTCTTCATATTTAGGGTAAGTTTTTTATATTTTATTTTTTCTGTCCACAATGGACAATGAACCACCCGATCCGGGGGGCACAGTCCCCTCGGTCGGTTATAATGTTACAATTTTTGAATCCAGTATGGATACAGACTCGTCCATAACCAGATCGGAGCGGAAAAGGACTAGAGCTCCACGAAAAATATGTAAAAATTGTAATAAAAGAAGGCGAAATGGTCACTCAACTGGAACAAATAATAATCCAGAAACAAATTGCCATTGTGATAATGACTCAGTAATAACAATCAGTCCTAAAATAATATCAGACGTACCGGTACATCCAATTTTAGTTCACCAAGAAGCCACTCCACGTTCTGTGGATGGTCCCCAGATTGAAAACCTCATAAAATCAGATCTTCCCCAGAAGGCGCCACAGGTTGCTAGGGCTTTGTACGAAGCCACAGACCTGTCGCCATACGTTGTACACATCCAAAAAATTTTTGATACACAAAACTCGGCTCAAACATTACACCCAATAACTTTAGGACATTTTCTTAAAAAACGCAGGTTCAACAACATCATTAACGGTTCACTAAAACGCATTGGTCGAAATAGAATATCACTAAGCTTCTCCCGTTACGTAGATGCAAACTCTTTTTTAAATGACCCAAATTTGGCCAAAGAGAAATTAAAGGCATTTGTTCCATCTTTTAATGTGTGTCGTATTGGACTTATTAAAGGCGTACCTACCGAATGGTCTCCGGAGGAAATATTGGAAAATATATCTGTCCCCGCCGGATGCGGGAAAGTCATCAAAGCAAGGCGTCTCAATTATAAAATACACGAACCGACCCCTGTGTGGAAACCATCCCAAACAGTCGTGCTCACCTTTGACGGACAAATTTTACCAAAACGTGTGTTTTGTTGTTACAATTCCATGCCAGTGGAATTGTATACATTCCCAACAATTCAATGTTTTAATTGTTGTCGTTTTGGCCATACAAAGGTACAATGCAGGTCGAACCCTCAGTGCTTCAAGTGTGGGGAGAAACATTCTGCTGACACTTGCAGTATTGAAGACGAGAGTAATAGTAAATGCTGTCATTGCGGTGGCATTCATTACGCCATCAATAAAAAATGCCCAGAATTTGAGAGACAAAAATCAATTAAGCATTATATGGCCCATAGCTGCGTGTCGTATGCTGAAGCGTCGCAACTACATCCACCAATCTCAAAATTGTATGCAGATGTGGTAACATCTGCCCCATTACATACCACTAACAATTCTTTCTTTTCCCAAACTTCACCCCAATCACGTAACACACCAATTGTCTCCTCGCATAAAAAAACGGTATTCCTGAAACCTCGGGATCCCCCAAAAACAGCTAAGGGGTATGACCGGGCAGCTCATCAAGCATTAATCAGTAATGAAGTTTCTGTGTCAGGGAATGGTGTTGCATTCCAAAATAAAACAACAAATAATAATGAGAATCAAATTTTAAATTTAATAATCATGCTAATTAATACCTTAACTAAAAATAATAATATTGAACCGTCCAACGTTGCCACTGTAATTGATACTCTGTCTAACTTATTTAACCATCATAATGGATCCAAATCTATCCAAGATTGTCCAGTGGAACAGTCGCAGCATTGTGAATAAAAAATCTGATCTGTCCTACATATTAAACAAATATGATCCCTTTGCAGTCGCTCTCTGTGAGACATGGCTTAAACCAGGGTTCTCTTTTAGAATTCCTGGCTATGCGTGTCTAAGAACAGACAGAAGCGATGGGTATGGCGGGGTCGCCATACTTATTAAAAATAACTTGTCTTTTCAATCTTTTCCTCTTCCAAGTCTCAGTGACGAAATATCTGCTGTCGCTGCTATTGTAAATAAAATCTGTTTAGTATGTATATATTATTCTCGTCCCACTGTAAATATTCTTTCTGAAATAAGTAATCTTCTTTCAGTTTTACCTAAACCATTTTTGGTAATGGGCGACTTTAATACACAACATCAGTCCTGGGGTAGTTCTAGTTCCAATTACTATGGGGAAAAGTTATTAGAAATTCTAGACTCTAATAATTTGTGTATTTTAAATACGTGTCTCCCAACACGCCAATCGAATCCAGATGACGGAATAAGTGCCCCTGACCTCTCAATCTGCACACCTGAGTTAGCATCGACATTATCCTGGTCTCCTTTACCGTCTTCTTATGGTAGTGATCATTACCCTTTAATCATTTCTTTTCCGCATAAAAAACAAACTGCTTGCAATCCAACACCACGATTAAAGTATAGACTTCAAAATGCAGATTGGGATACATACAAAAATTGTGTAGAAGAAAGAATTCTTGCTTTAACTAACTCCTTACAACTACATGATCCCCAGCTATTATCTGATCAAATAACAAGAATTTTAATAGAGGTGGCAGATAATACTTTCCCTATTAAGAATGGTGCTACAGGCAAAATTCCTTCACCACCTTGGTGGGATGCTGAGTGCACTCAGGCCATTAAAAAAAGAAAAGAAGCAGAAAAAAATTATAGTCATACTATGACTCGTCACAATTTTGAAATATACCTAGATGCTGCTCGTACAACTCGTAAGCTCCTTAGGAAAAAGAAATTTGAAGGTTGGCAAAGATTCTGTGCATCTATCTCGCCAGAAGTTAATGCATCTCTAGTATGGCAAAATATTAGGAGATTCAGGTCAGCATTCAGTGACACAACAGCCTCAAAACTCCCATTAAAATTAGCCAATGAATTTATGGATCATTTAGCTCCTCCTTCTGTCCCAGAACAGAGATCTTTAATGCACTTTCCCTATGTTCCTATTCCTAATTCTGAGTTGAATTCCCTGTTCACACTAAGTGAGTTGAAAGGAGTCCTTTCACATGTTAAGGATTCAGCTCCTGGTGAAGATGGTATACCATATTCATTTATAGTTAATCTGTCTGACGCTGTTCTCTTAATATATTTAAATCTCATCAATACAGCTATGATATCTGGCAACATTCCATCAAGTTGGAAGTCTCAAACAATTATTCCTATTCTGAAACCAAACAAACCTTCTTCTAATGTTACTTCTTATCGACCGATTGCACTTTCTACAGTTCTTGCTAAAATTGCTGAACATCTCATTAAGAATCGTTTGGAGTGGTTTTTGGAAAGCAAAAACTTACTAGCTACATCACAGTTTGGTTTTAGGAAGGGTAAAAGTACGATAGACAGCCTTAGTGTGTTCACAACTGATATTCGTTTAGCCTTCTCTTCTAATAACTCTGTAATTGCTGCTTTCCTTGATATTAGCTCAGCTTACGATAATGTCCTGATATCAATCCTAGAACAAAAGCTGAACTCATTACAAGTTCCAACAATGTTGTCTAAGTTAATAATTAACATGCTTTCAGAGAGATCTTTAAATCTTCATATTGAAGGGTATACATTTACCCGTTTAGTTTGGAAAGGTCTCCCTCAAGGTTCTGTAATTAGTCCAATTCTCTACAATATTTACACTTATGATTTGGAATCCTCTCTAAATGAGTCAGTACAAGTCCTTCAATATGCAGATGATTTACTTCTTTATTTATCTGGTCATTCTGTTGCAAATATTTGTACATCCTTAACCTCTTCTTTATGCTTACTGAAGACTTGGCTAGAAACCAATGGTCTACACCTGTCAATTGATAAAAGTAACATTGTCTTGTTTACTAGAATGCGTATGCCTCCTATAGTTACAGTAAAGTATAATAATATCCCTATGCCTGTTAAAAACCAGGTTAAATTTTTAGGCCTTATTTTGGATACACATCTTACTGGTTTACCACACTGTGATTATATAACTGCTAAATGCGAACGAAATATCAACATAATTAGGTGTCTTGCTGGTGTTTGGTGGGGAGCACATCCCTTTTCATTAAAATTACTGTACAACACCTTGATTAGAAGCTTATTAGATTATGGGACTTTTTTGCTGGAACCTGCTAATGTTGCTGGTCTTAAGAAACTGGACAGTGTTCAGTCCAAGGCACTTAGAGTGGTTTCTGGCGCAATGAAAAGCAGTCCTATTAATTGTCTTCAGGTGGAATGTGGAGACCCTCCACTTCATTTGCGACGTCAATTTTTAGCTAATAGATTTATGGCTCGGTGTCTTCAATTTACATATCATCCTTTGCGAAATAAACTTTCCACTCTCTCTGAAGAAGTAATTTCATCCACTTACTGGAGGCACAAAGCTACTCCGTGTTTAGTTAAAAGCTTTAGAAAATACAATTTAATTGAAGCTCCTTGTCACCAATCTGAATTTCTTCCTATATTTCACTGTAATTACAGTTCATTAATTATGTTACCAAATATACATTATAACCTTAGCATTTACAGAGATGACGTATGTCATAACCATAACTTCAACTTCACCATGGATAGAGACTGGAAGGGCTATCAGCTCTTGTTTACAGATGCCTCGAAGCATGGAAGAGACTCATGTGTGGGAGTAGGTGTATACCACTCCCAATATAATATCGTCCAAAAAATAAAGCTCCCGCCCGAATCATCTGTATTTACGGGAGAATGTTACGGTCTATTCAAAGCTGTCGAATATATACTTATGATGGGCTTACGGAATTCACTCATATTAACTGATGCAAGGAGTGCTTTACAATCTTTGGCCAGATTCCCTTTCTATTCTCATAACTCTTATATTACATTTCAAACACGTGAACTCCTTTATAGGTGTTCTATTAAGGGGTATTCAGTGCATTTTGCGTGGATACCCTCTCATTGTGGCATTTTAGGTAATGAGAGAGCTGACCAGTTAGCTAATGATGCCGTATTGTGTGGAGATGTTTTTCCGTATAAAAATAACACCCAAGATCTGGCAGCTCTGCCCAAAGTTTATCTACAGGAATCCTGGGGTCAGCTTTGGTCCGGGCAATCAGTGAAAGGGAAATTTTATCGTAATATTCAGCCATCTATTTTTGTTAAACCTTGGTTTAGCAAGTACAAGCTAAGCAAAAAGATTACTACAATATTCATACGTATGCGATTGGGTCACGTGTGCACTCCTGCTCATCTTGCCAGGCTTGGCATCGTGCAAAACCCTACGTGTGAATGTGGCGCTGAAGTGGGAGATCTGAACCACGTTATTTTTTCCTGCCCCCTTTATGACCACTCCTCACTTTTCCAAAGTCTTGTTTCCCTCGGAGTCCCTTTGCCCACTTCTATCTCATGTATTTTATTTAATTTTAATGTAGATATTTATAAAACCATAGCTCTTTTCCTTGTAAATAATGATATAGCTATTTAAACATTTATTATTTATAAACTGTATTTATGTACTTTTACCATGTAGTTCTTAGTTATCGCTCCGAGTCGGCCTTTTTGTTAGGTCACTTGGTGTCGTTAATTGGTTACAATTATTTTCTGTTGTATTATAATTCCCTACTGCTAACTTATTATCATTTTTTATTTTTATGTATTATCAACTAATTTTATTTATTTATTTATTTATTTATTTCCAACTTACAACTATCATTACAGGATTGCACCTAATGCGATAGTGTGTACATCTAAATTCTTATCTTAACTTATTACTAACTTATAATTATTTTTATAATAGTTAAATTTTGTAACATATTACAAATAATGCATTTTTTGTGAACTCACTCAGAGAACAACCGAAAAGGTCTGAGTCACTAGCTATGAGGTTGAGAGTGCGGAGTGCACGCGTCAGTGGCGCCTCACTCAAAAGATTGGTCCGAGCGCGCGGCTCCGCCAGCAGCCGTGGCTGTCGTCGTCGCCACACGTACCTGTCCGGAACACACAAACCTATCTGCCCTAAAATGTCCGCATTATGTACCTTCCCTCTAAGTACCTTGAATATGTACGAGACGAGTGCGAGATCCCTCCTGACCCTCAGTTCGTTATATCCAACCATACCCAAAATAAATAAAGTTGGGTACATAAGCGGATAAAATGGGTATACACCGTACAAGCGGTGGTACAAGTACCTCACAAACTTGTTTTGTACTCTCTCCAGCATGAGTCTATATTTAGATTCATGTGGAGCCCAAATAACTGCGTTACATTCTAATTGACTTCTGACTAAACTATTATATAAGGCGATAATCGCTTTAATGTTTTTAAAGCCCCGCACCATACGGAGCATAAAACCCAAATTACGGTAGGCTTTTCTGCAGCAGCTTGTGATGTGATCACGAAACGTTAGCCCCGTGTTGAATTTCACCCCTAAGTCCCTAACTTCCGTAGCCCTAGCCATTGGCAACCCGTCTATATTATACGTATATGGAATAGGAGTACGAGCGCGAGAGAAAGTGATTGTAACGCACTTCGAGATGTTGAACTGTAAGACGTTATCCTTGCTCCAGGTCACCACTCTATCTATGTCTCTCTGGAGCCTGTTACAGTCCTCCAAATTCTTTATTTCCCGCGACAGCTTGAGGTCATCAGCAAACAGCAAACATTTGGCATCTTTAACAACTTCGGGCAAGTCATTTATCATAAGAATGAATTGCAAAGGCCCAATGTTACTGCCCTGACTCACCCCAGACCTGGTAAAATAAGGCTCTGACTTGTATCCCGCATATTCTACATACTGTTGCCTACCGCTCAAGTAACTTGCAAAAAACCTTAGCAGATGTGGAGTGAAACCAAAAGCCGCTAACTTTTTAAGCAAAACATCATTATTTACTAGATCGAATGCTTTTTTAAAATCGAAGTAAGCGGCATCAGTTTGCCCCCCACTGTCCACTGTTGGCACAAGATTAGCCATGTAGCTCAGGAGATTGCTAGTAGTGCTTCTTGCTGGTCGAAACCCGTGCTGAACGTCTGAAAGCTGGCCGCTGACCTGTTGGAATATGCTCTTATGAATAGCCGCTTCGAAAACCTTCGCCGGAGTCGACAGTACTGCAACAGGCCTGTAACCATCCACCGTCATCCCCGACCCTCCCTTTGGCACCGGAACAACGCGGGTAATCTTCCATTCCTCCGGAAACACAGCACCATCCAGACATTTATTATAAATGTATTGCAGCGGTTTGGCTAGCACCGACCGACAATCCCTAAAAATGTACGGCGGAATGCCGTCCGGCCCAGAAGACTTTTTCGGTTTAAGCTGTTGAAGCGCGCAACATACGTCCGACAGTTGTAAGTGATCAAGATGTACCCGCGCCGCTCCGTTCTCCCCACCCGCTTCCTTCATAGCCGCGCTTACATCCAACTCGGCCTGCTCTGTACTATACACTGAATAGAAGTACTCAGCAAACTCCTGAGCACACTGTTCGTCAGTCAAAGCCTCGCCATTCTTCAAAACCTTTTGCTTACTTCTGCTACCTCTTCTAGAATTTGCATAATTCCAAAACGACTTTGGGTCTTTCAGCATTTGATTTTCAACACGGTGCTCATACTGTTCCCGAGCTCCTAAAATCGAATTTTTAACAATTGTTCTACACTGTGCAAACGCTTCGTAATCAGTGCTCAACCTACTTGTTTTGTACCGTTTATGTAGTACAGCCTTTAATTTTATGTCGCGAATTATTTCAACAGTGTACCACTCAGGGTAAACATACCTTGAGGTTACACGACTTCGCTTTTTATTTGGAACGCAGTCATCGAAAATCGAATTAATAGTACCGTAGAAATAATTTAAACTCATTTGCAAATCTAACTCATACATTGGAGCCCAATCTACGGCCGCAATTGATGAATACAACACGAAAAAATCGACTTTTTTGAAATTCCAGCCTACCGGTTCATGTGTATGCGCAGTCAGTGCTGCTGAGCCCGCGCGCAGGTGCTGGCGCACGCGGAGACTCACCGACACATCGAGCGGCGGGTGATACACATCCACCGGCACGAGCGGCGCCTCTGCCGCGCGCACCCTCACACTCCCTTCCTCCGCGAATGTACTCAAAACTAGATCTAATTGTCGACCGTTGCAATTTTCTACTTTGTTACTCTGAGTAAATCCACAAAAAGCTTGAAAACATTGAAAATAATTAACAGTGTTTACAGGACAAGAATACAAGTTGAAGTCACCTATTACTATCGTATCGCTATAACATTTACACAACTGTTCAATAATCCTAAATAATACCATGTATTCATTTTCGTTACTGTTAGGTGGGATATAAACAACACATAACAAAAACAATAATCTATTACGTTGGTACACTGATGCACATACCAGTTCAAACACCTGATTGTCGATGTTTACGTCACCAGGTAGGGGCACTCGTCGCAGCTCAAAACGCGGTGTGGCCACGAGACACGCGCCTCCGTGTTTACGTCCATCTGCTCGGTCACATCGTATAATGGTGTATCCAGGCGGAATTAATTCTGCGTCATGGATAGATTCATTGCAACCTGTTTCCGTTATGGCAAATAGGGTTGCGCTTGAAGACACAACTCCTGTATAAAAATCCTCTAATTTAGTGCGGAGACCCCTTACGTTTTGGTATAGTATTTCCACTAATTTACTCCGGAGGTTTTGGTTTATTGGTTTGTCTCCGAAACCACACCCATTCGCAAAACTCAATATTTACGGCCCAACTTTCTGGTTGGCACAATAGTTCATATTTGCTTTCCGGGACGCCTATAATGAAGGAAGCATAGTCCCTTTCCGTCTTATGTTTTATTTTATCTATTTTAATCGGTATTGCCTCTCCATATAAATTCTTCACGTGTTTTTCTAAATTTTCCACAGTCGTTTCCTTCTGCAGGCGCCATACATGCAAATATTTCTTTCTCTCAGTTCCCTGAATTTCGGTTAAACCCGTGCTTCCTCCTTTTTTCACTTCGCTATTCGGATATCTGTTTTTTTTTCTATTTACTAATGTCCATTTTTCTTCTTTTTCTGGCTCTTCCCTTTCCTTTTCTATAACAATAACCGACTTATTCAAACTAATCTCACTCAATGGTTCATGTTTTCTGCCGGTAATTACTATGTTGTCGGGTTTCGTGGCCACACATTCCTTCGTTGGTACTTTGCTAACTACCTCCGTTGGCCTTTCCTTGACTACATTTGCAAATGACGCTGCCGTTATTTTTGATCCTCGTTCCGTATCACTTTTCTCCTTGTTATTTTTGACACTAACTCTCGATTCTAATTGTTCATTTTTTTCTAATAATGCTTTAATTCTAGTTTCTAAAATAGCCACTTTATTTGATTGTTCTTGTACTACCTTCAATATGCTTTTTACGTCTCTTAACTCGGTTTCTGTGTTAGCTAATTTATTCTGCAGTAGTATGAATTCTTTCCTTTGCTCATCCAGGCGAGTTTTAACCTCTAAGCGAAACTCCCGTAGTTCATCAAGCACTTGGTTCCCGTTACCCATCACAGTAACTTCCTTTGGATTGCGACGACTGCCGCGCTCAGTGTTAACGTAACTTGGTGTATAAGTTTCATCCAGCATTGTGTTTCCTCGGACCGGTGTATCAGAATTCCCTTTCTTTGGGATAGTGCATGTGCATTCTGGACATATCCATCTACTCTTATAATCCTCTGTGAATGCCCTCTGTGAATCTCCTTTCCATTTCCAAATTTCCCGTTGTAATATTTTATAATTTCGAGAGTACTTGATTCTTACGTTTTGTTATCAAATAAATTATTGTTAGTGGCAATAAGCACGAATAGTGCAAAGCCAAAAAGAAAAAAAAAAAAAAAAAAAAAAAAAAAAAAAAAAAAAACCTCATTTTGACAGCCAAGGAGTACACGAAATGTACACCTTGATGTGTAGCCGTGTGTACACACGGCTACACATCAAGGTGTACATTTCCAGTTTACGCTGATCTCGCACTGTACGGAAATCCTATACAACGCGAGATCAGCTTATACTGGAAATTTATAGCTTGATGTGTAGCCGTGTGTACCACCGTGGAGGACACAGCACATTTCTTGAAAAATGAATGCGGCTCCAAAAATTGTCTGGGGACACAGACATATAAAACAGTAGCTGGGGACTTGGACATCGAGCTTCATGCGTAATGGCCTTAGCGAAATAGCGAGTGAACATGGAGGTATATCAGCCAGCATCCTATTTTTGTAAAGCCCAAGTTCTTATAGCCTACAGGGCATAGAGGAGAGTGGGCCACAAAAACAAAAGAAAAATAAATGCCATTGTGATTGACTTGTCCTGTCTTTGTTTTCAGCACAACTACAGAGTACATTTTATAAAACAGTCGCATGACGGTACAAGCAAAACACAATAGATTTTAAACGAAAATATTGAAAAACTGATTGATTTATTCCGTAATTTTTAGACTGATTCAGTGGAGCCATGAATTATTCTGATTGTCCAATACCAAGAGAAGTTCCTACGACCACTTTAGACACAGGTAAAACACCCATTAACCTTCATTGGCCTGGCTAGGCTGCCCCGTAAAACTACCTACCTACTGCTTGTGCTTACGCCGAGAATGCGTGTTTGTGTTGGGACCCGTGCATGCCAAGACGTGGTATCGTCATGTTGGAAATTATAAACGACGCCGTGATATTTTAATCATCAAATGCACGGGTGATAAACTGATAAGGCATACGTGGCGCAAGATGGAAGTTGAGCCATTGTGTATAGGGAGGCGCGCACTTGAGATCTGAGCAATCCGTGAACTCGCGTCTGTGGAGATTGTCTTTGCTCCGGCTGACTTGGGTTCGAAGTCTATTTAGTGATTTCAGGCGGAAGGCTATCTGATGGTCCAATAACATTTTGATCCTAAAAACGCAGCTTGCGCAGGCTTCTGTACAACGCCCGGACCGCCTATGATTCATCTTCTTTATCTATTATAGCATCATCAGCCTTTGAAACTAGTTTTGATATTTCCAGAAATCGCCGAAACGTACGGCAAAGATTACAGAGTACTCCCTTTGTTCGAGAAGTTTATTTTCGAATACAAATACAGACGACACTACTCATTGCGAACAAACAAGCTCTTGCAATGTCGCTGGCGGTCTTACGTGAAAACTTATGAGGAGCGTGAATTCGCGCCGTTTGTTTTCGTTGATTTAAGGTAAGTTTCATTCAAAGGCCCAGTGGTAACGGTCGCGACTTACCAGTCGAGATAGTGGTTTCGTCCCAAGCAGGCACTTTACTTTTTGTAAGCTACATAATTATTTCATCACCACTGCTTTTCCATTTTATTTTCACCGCGTCTTGCACTTTTCTATGAAACAGCCAGTGTGTGTTCTAGAATCATATGATGAATTCATCGAAATTTCCTGTATATTATAATAATTTGTCTGCTCAACAGCGTAAATAACGCTTTATTAATGTTGTTCAACTGATTAAATGAAAGGCAATCCTACTGTTAGTGTGTTACAATTACCTCGCAGCAGGCTTAGTATGACGCTATTTCTACTCTACCGTAGAATAGAAATCGCTTGTCTACTTTTCGCGATACAAAACTGTCAACTGTCTACACGGAAACGTCATTTTTGTCTACTCTTCCGTCGACAAAACGCTTCTCTACGGTTTTCGTGCTAAGCCTGCAGATGAATGAATTAAACTTAGCAAAAGTGGTATGTAGGTACTTATGGATAGTAGTGAAAGAAAGAAAAGAAAGAAAAAGTATTTATTAGACTCGCACAGGAATATCACAAACTTAACTACACAATATGCTTAACAAAAAATTAAAATTTAAAATATTATAAAAAAAAAATATATAAAACAAAATACTGTACGAGACCAAAAGGCCCCTATCTCAGCATGATGCTGCGACATTTAAAGGTATCGCAGCGCTGATATTCTGATAGGGCCCACTGTGATGTCACGGACAGATACAGAAATAAAATAATAAACAAAAATAAGATTATGTGTAAAATACCTAAAAAATTATGTACGTAAAAAGTATTTTTTGTAATCCGCGTGTCTGCACTGCACGTAACATCGATTAATAGTTTTTGCCTGCCCCCATGCGAAGTTGTGTTTATGTATTTTCATCACGTTTCAGAGATTTCCACTTCTACAATAACACCAATAAACTCCGACCGCAGGAAAGTATTCATAGAATTAAAGAATTTCCTTACAAGCTGGGCTTAGGACCCGGGGTCGACTCTTACGGCCAGATGCCCATACCACAAGAAATGATAATGAAACGAGGTACGAAAAAGCCAAAGGGTAAAGGAAATATCTATCCCAAGACTACAAATAAAATACAAGACAAGAAATAATTACAATTAGGTATCGTAATGTTTTTAATAGTTTGTATTACTCCTGAACTTTTTTTCTTACGTTACGCTGGCCTTCGACAATGGACGGCTGTCATGAAAATGATGGCAACTTTGTCTTAACGGTGTCAAAAACGAGGGCACAGACGCCAGCACATCAAGCTACCCCAAACCATCAAATTTTCCGAATTGAACATGAATCTTATACTTACGGAATAAAGTTGAAAATCTATCAAAGAAATTTGACAGATTGGGGTAGCTTGATGTGCTGGCGTCTGTACTTGAAGGGTCATTCGATTCGGCAGTGTTTGTTGAATTACGATTCGATCCCGTAGCATTTAATACATTATATATTCGACTTTCATTCCATTCGGCATAATTCCGAGCTAAGCGGAGCGGGTGTTTCTGAACATACTCGATTTTGCCGCCCGGGTATGCCTAATCATGCCAAGTCGAACATGTGTGTCGCGCCTCTAACCTAAGCAATTACAATGGTTGAATTTAATAATTATGTTTCTTAAATAATAAGCAGGTATTGGGCGTGGGAATAGTAGTTATGTCGTCGCAGTTAAACATTTTAATTCTTTATTAGATAATTTTTTAAGTAGCTATGTTTAGGATCTTTTGGCCCATGGTCAAAATAAGAACTAATGCCATCTTATTTTTTCAATATAATGTCACGAATGTTTATCAACAACGCCCCCCTGTCAAGGTCAATCAGGCGCCAAAAGTGCCTTGTAGCACTCTAGGTGAGATGGTGGTAACTCGGTACGTATTTTATAGATTTTAATTTTAAATCGTGTTTTCTTACAAATAAATATTTTAAGTTAACCTATGGTTTGTTTGATTATTAAATTTTATAAGAAGTACATAAAATAAAACTCGTTTTAATTTAATGTATGGATCAACTTTATTTTACGAAATAATTAAACAAAAAATATTGAACAGCCACATTTTTGTAGATTACACATTTTTTGTCACCAAAAACGAGTGTAAAAGATTTATTAAAATTAAAATAAGGAAAACGCGCCATTTTAATGCAGGGCTACCACACGTAAACATGTCGCGTTAGTAATAATTGACTGAATACGATCTAAAGTGGAGTACATGATTTAAAATATAGAAATTATTCTTAGACTAATATTTTGTACAATAATACCTACGGGGTAGCTAATAAATGAACTTTCTGAACATCATAAATTACGCAAACGGGTACATTAATATGCCATATTTAACTTCGATGTTTAGATCGGTAACATTAATAATTAATTTCAAAAAACAATTTATGTTTTGAAGGAATTTACGAAAAAATCTAAAAGCTTGCAGAAAGAAGCCAAACAATTTGAATTTCATAGCAACAAATTAAAAAAGTTGCTAGACAGGATGTTTTTTTTTTAACTCTAGATTATGGCGAAGGATTTAGACATCAATGCCAAGGAGTTTCTTGTCGAAGATGAACTCTCCAAGTGCAGCGTGGCGGTCGAGGAGTTTCTTGAGCGTGGAGCTCTTGCCCGCGATGTCGCGTTGTCCCTTGTATTGTTCCTCCAAGAAGTCACCAGTGAGGTAGTCAACCAGCTGTGAATGATATTGGTTGATTAGAAAACTGTATGGGGTTATTGGTTATAGTAGTAGAGTTTTTGATGTTTTCATCTTTAGCAATTCATCAGTAGCAGCTCGGAGTCGAGATTTGTGACCTGTTGATAGCAATAGACTCGCCCCCTAGTACAGACGACTACACATCAAACTGTACATGTCCAGTTTACGCTGATCTCGCACTATACGGAAATCCTATACAACGCGAGATCAGCTTATACTGGAAATGTATAGCTTGATGTGTAGCCGTATGTACATGGGACTCTGCCTAACCCTTCGGAGATTCAGGCGTGAAGTTATGTATGTAGATAAGTACGAAATAAATATTGTATAATATTATAAAAGCAAATAGGTGGTAGAACCGTTAATGATCCTCTTTATGGCCATTATTAGGAAGCCTAAGTTATCAAGGAAATTCTTTTATGGGCTCTTATAATGTCATGTGATGTGAGGTCGTGAAAACCAAGTTTCGAAGCAAATCATACCATCTGTGCTGCTACGAAACTTGTTTTTCTAGTAACAGCAAGAAACAATCTTATAAGATTTGAGGAATACTTTGCCGAAAAACCTCAATCTACTCATACATAACCGCGAAGCCATTCTAAAATCTTCACTTACATGGTAATCGTTGAACTCGCTGTCATCTTCGCATGACTTGATAACGTTCCTGATGCTCTTGGTAACTTCGCTCTCCATACGTAGCGCGTGCTCTAACGCTTCCACTCCACCTTCCCAGGTCTTGCGTTCAGGAGCCTGTGGAGACAAGATGAGGTGGTATTAAAATCAATATATTTTACTTCAAATAAACCTACATGGGCACTACATCAGAAGCCAGGTGCACAGTTCCAATAATTTGTTTCCTATGGAGAACAGCTGGCAAGAAACTTCACGATTAGTCTTAAAAAAAAACAATTGGCTTTGACAATGTTTTCGAATTACTGTGTTGATAGACATTTCCAGACCAGTTACTGCGTTGGGTCAGATAGACAGCTCCATGTAAAATACTGGTATTCAGCTGCATCCGGTTAGACGGGAAGCCGACCCCAAAATAGTTGGGAAAAGATTCGATTGTTCACCAGTAAATATGTTAATTATATACAGGGTGATTGGAAGATGGGTGCAAAGCTTTAAGGTGAAGATAGTATAGACAATTTAGAACCATTTAAGCCATGGTTGTCTTAGACGAAGTCTTACCAATTTTTTTTTTTTTTAAGTTTTAAAAGACGTATTGTACAAATTTTTTATTTTTTCTGAGCTTTAAATGTCTGTAAAAAAAATGTCTAATGACACAGAAGCCTAAAACATGTTTTGCTTGATTGCTTACACATTACTTTAATTAAATAAATAAAAAATGAATTCATTTATCATTCAATTTGGCCATAATTATGCAGTTTACATTAAATTTTGAGAATTTCCGAAAAAAAACTAAAAAATTTGGTTAAAAATATTTGGTAAGACATCGTCTAAGACAACCATGGCTTAAATGGTTCTAAATTGTCTGTACTATCTTCGCCTTAAAGCTTTGCACCCATCTTCCAATCACCCTGTATAAATATGTTATATGTTTTAACCATTTCGCTTTTTTTTTCGGTTTGGCTTCGCACGGTTTGTGCATTTAGCCAGTGTCAAGTAAATTTTCTTTTCGATCAAGAAAATGGCCCCATATCGAGCACGAAATTACAAAACAGTCATAGTCGTCAAAGTTATTGTAAAGCGGTAGTAAGTTTACAACGACCTAATATGAGTTTTAGGGGGGAATACGAAAAGTCCACGTTAGTCGCTTATTTTCACCTTCACTACACTTGTGCACTCACATGTAACTAAATTGAATAATTCACTACCAAAATTAAACAATTTAATTAGTTATTTCACAAAATTTCATGAAAATGAAAATTCGTACGACATGTTCCAATCCGATCCCGCCACAAAAACTCCATTTTGTTCGATTTCTCTTCTACTCACCCTGACTTGTAACAAGGTAGTGACGTCAGTAGTAAGTTCTCCTCTCATGAGCAGGTATTCGATCAGCTTCATCGCATGCTCACGCTCTTCAGACGCTGCTTCGAAGAACATCTTCGCAAAACCTGGACGGTTGACCTGGAGATGCAAATAAAAAGTTTTAATGAAATGCATAAGTGTAGAGTGAGGCTTTAGGCAAAAGCTCCAAGGTAGCCTGCTAAATCCACATCTTCTTACGGTTTTTTGGGATAATCAGGTGAATATCAAGTTGTATGCGGGAGAGTTTATGATTTTTATCACCTTGGTTTTAGGTTTTCAAGCAATTCTGGGGTATCTAGGTGCACCGCTGTAAATCTGCATTTCGCCGATAATGGTTATAGGTCTCTTGTCTGTTTGTTGTGAAACTAAGTACCTGTTACATAGGCAAACTAACAAAAGCTGTAAAAGGATCTTTTGCACGTGGCCAAAATCGGAACTAACGCGGTCATTATATTTTTTCAATACATTTTCCAAGCTTACAAAAGCGCCTCCCTGTCCCTGTCAACGTCATCCGAGTAGTGCCAAAAGATCATTGAAGGACAGAGCGCTAATTCTAAATAAAAATAATTAAAATTCTAGTACTGGATTACTGGTTAGGAATAAAACTGAAACCTCTTTAGGTACACACGGCTACACAACAAGCTATACATTTCCAGTTTACACTGATCTCGCACTGTACGGGAATCCTACACAATGCGAGATCAGTTTATACTGGAAATGTATAGCTTGATGTGTAGCCGTGTGTACCTATGCTTTTTTTTTAAATAGTTCTCATGAATGAACGCACTCGTAGCATTATTGATTGTTGTGAATAGTTATTAAGTTGGTAGCAAATCAGCAATGACTAACAAAATGAAATGTGCAAGGTCCAAGCTATTGTGCATTGACCTCAAAATAGGTACCGTGTCGGCGGAACGCGAACGTGAACTCGCCACCAAGATGGCGAGTTGTACTTAATTGGTTACATTAGCAATTAATACTCCATAACTTTCATTGTTATTGGTAAATTATAAATCTATACATAATAGAACAAATTATCACTACAGGAGTGGCAATACCTAAATACACGGTGTAAAAAAAAACATCATATTATCTACCTATTATCAAACTAAGCAATATTTAGCAAATATTTTTTCTGGGTGCATTTCTACAGGAGTTGTGGGGCTATTTAAAAGTTAATTAAAATAATCATTAATTATTTTTTATTTTTTTACGTATGTCGTAATTTTATGAATGCCCCCTAACATTACTCGTGTCATTAAAACTCAGTAAATGATAACGTACCACATCCTTAGAGAAGTGAGCCCCCATGGCCAGGTACTGCAGCGACGCAGCCACCTCCATCTGGATCTGTTGCCTCATGGACATGCGGCAATTACGGTGCATGGTCACCCATTCCCGAGGGATGTTGACGGGGTTCACGTGGCCTGATGGACAAGGAAATATTAATTAGTTAAATTATAAAATAACAGCACAGCGTCGCGTCATTATGTGCTAACCCCTCAAGTTTTAAAATGTTAGGTACACTGCTACAACATTGAATTAGTTACCTACAACATAATCTACAGAATATTTCAAAAAGAGATTATTGTTTCGACTTTGATTGGAACCATCGCATCACCGAACGTCGTCATACTCATAACAACAGTTTGACGAACTAGTCAGCGAGCTCATATGAATAGCGATGTCTATCGTCCAAGTCACTTTATTTTTAGGTCTTTGTCTAATTGTTAAACCATGTTATTTGAGGGTATCCATTCATTTAACTTACCTACATTTTATTTATAAAATTAATTCCTACCCTCAAGCAAGATATACCTAACTACACCGTTTGATTGCGCGAGATTTAGAGCTTGTGTGTAAAATGCCTGTGAATGGTTTAATTTATTTATAATAAATAAATAAATAATAAATTAATTGAAATAAATGGTTTGACTTTGTATACCCACATTTCGCCAGTTATGTTTAAGTCCTATGTAATAGGGGGCAATAGATCTATGTATGTTGGTAATAGCCAACAATCAGGCAGAGCTAGACTTCTGCGGGATGCTACTGAGAAATTCCTGGGTCAGTGGGATCTGGAAATTGAATCCAGGACATCATGCTAAGCACTAGCAGTAAAGCTCTTGCGACGACAAAACCAACCAGGCAGTCAGATTTACCAAAGAGGTATCGTGTAACCCTGTAACTGGGTTGTGGAGGTTAAATAGGCAGACGATCTATGTAAAAAACTGGTATTCAGCTGCATTAATCGAAACTAGAAGCCGTTCCCAACATAGTCGTGAAGACGCCAAGGATCGTTATGATTGAAAAAAAAAAACAAATGCTGTAAGTCTTCTTTTTTTGAAGTTGAATAAAAATAAAATGATTTATCTTTTGGTTAGCAACACAGTTTTGTTTTTGGACTTCGAACATTCATTGTAAGACGTATCATATCTAAGACGTATCTTTTATCATCTCATAATGCTGGTAGGCTGGGAACGAACGTTCAGTTAGATATTCTTAGTATATTTTATTTTAAACCAAAGCGAAACAAGTCTTTTGTTGTTATTATAACTTCTGCGAAATTACAACAAAGCTTTGAATGTGTATTTTTCATTCCTCGTCAGTAAATGTAAAATCATGTGTTCCTCGTAGCGATTCTCAAAACTTTATCATGATCAAACCTCCGCGGATAATTTGAGTGGTAATTAAAAAGTTATAGCCTTATTATACAGGGTGTGGCTTAAATAGTGGTCCACCGTTAAGGATTTGATATACCAGATAATTTACTATTACATGTTACAATTTTAACCATTTTTACCCAAGGATTCCGAAAATATTTATTTTAAGTATGTTTTTTATTCACGAAATTTCTACCTTTTGTAACCAATAAAAAATGAAAAAAAAAAAATAGTTTTTGTTGAAACTACAAAGTAATTTCAAAACCATATTTTTTAAATGCTAACCGAAATTTCTATTCGATATTAAAAAAAAAAAAACAAAAAGATATTATCGGAATCCTTGGGTAAAAATGGTTAAAATTGTAATATGTTATAGTAAATTATCTGGTATATCGAATCCATAGCGGTGGACCACTATTTACGCCACACCCTGTATACGTCTTTTGGTAAAAAATAACTATATGATTTCAGCATCACCAAACAAGGCAAATGCAGTAACAGTACTATGTAATACAGCTTTGTTTTACTGTAAAAATCACTGTATTTACACGATAGCTTTTGGTAAGACTGGTTGTCAGACTTTCGGGCTTCTGACAACCCGTAAAGGTTGTCAAATGTTTACGAATGACAGCCGGTACCATGGCACCAATGGCGGGTCTCGTAATAAATGGCCACCTATCCACGAGCCGACCGCGGCAAGCGCAGTTTAACCTGTGATCGATTCTAAAATTCATTATCTCCATCCATTATACACTATTTTAAAATGCATTGAAATAACATTCTGGATGTTTCTTATTTCTTTTATTATTATTTCTTTTTAAGCAGGAAGGAATTAACAAAGGGGATTACGGAAACTTGTTTCAATGCATTTTTTTTTACTGCGACTTAAGTTTTGATAACAAAAGAGACACAACAATGAGTTTCCTTCGTCATCAATTTATTCTAAGAACAAAGGTCAATCGATAGTTTTGAAATGGCGCCACAAGTAATCAAAAGTAGTGGTATTTTTTGGCGTCTGAATGATATTGACAGGTGTCACAAAATTGTATTTGCTATATCAAGATGGCAGCGTTAGTTTCTATTTTGGCCACGCCCCAAAATATACCTTGTGGCGTTGTTGTACGTTCATGACTTAGGTTTGCATTATTTGCAAGTTCTTTTTAGAAAATTGATGATTGCAATACCTACACAGTAATCGATGTCCTATATTAGTCACAATAACAACGTGTAGCCATTACTAAACATAAGGTACCTAACGAAAAGTTTCGAGTAGTTATCTACCTATAAAACGGATGATTCTATTTTTAGACTGATAATATTCTGCTTTTCACACAACATCAATTTCCTGCCATTCAGCCCGGCAGCCATTCCGGATAACCTACTCGTGAAATATTTACACCGGACCGGGTGAAAACACAAACAGCCAAAGTACAAAACAGAAACCATGCGTGAGAAATAGTTCTAGCATTTAAGTCAAATTGAATGAGAAATTATGTTGTTAGGTTGAGAATCCTATAATCAGCTGAAAATTTGACAATCAATGTCAATGTATAAAAAAAAAAAATTATATGAATACATGTAATCTATAATGGCATTAGGCCCGCCCCCTATTACATTGAACTTAACATAATTGGCGAAATGTGAGTGTAGTATAGGTATATAGGTCTAACCGTGCGGGGATTAGAGGCGGAGTGTTATGTATATAACATCTAGCAAATGATACAGAAATCAGGAAGGAAAAAAGACCTACATAAGTGGTGGAAGGTTGTGGCGTCAGTACTGTAAAGGTTTGTTGCTTATCGAATGCAACCTTTATGTTAATACAGGCCGGTAATTAAATGGCTTTGTCACATTTGAACTATCAAGATGATGATTCTAGATTCTATCTTTCAAATAGAATAGGATAGGATTTGTTCCGGAAGAAACAATAGGTAATTATTGTATTAGGCGCGGCTTTATAATCTTTATTATTTTATTTATAGATAGATCCCCCCGATCCCACAGTACCTACTATTATCTCGGTTGTGATCAAATTGTTTTGTTGACCAGATTATACTACAGGTTTCGATAGGTCATACGGTCACGCCCATGGGGAAGATAGTATTACTGCTACTTTCAAAATGTAGTGCGAAATATCTTTTTGACATTTTGGAAGACCTTGTACTAAAAATATAAAGAGGTAAAATTTGTTAGTTTGTATGTAGTAGGTAATCTCTGGAACTACCAGTCATATTTGACAATTCTTCTTGCATTTAATAGCCCAATTCTTGAAGAAGGTTTATTCTATTTAACATCACACTCTGACCCTAAAGGGCTGAGTAAAAGAAAAACAATCCAGAACGAATGCTATGTGAAAACCGAGTAATATGGCGGCCGGGCGATGTGATGCTTTATGATATATTTTATGTTCAAATTAATTTATTAATTTTGTGAACATAGAGTAAAAGTTATACAGATGTTATAAAAAAAAAAAATGTTTGTCCATACTATGTCCCGCCAGAAGGCATACAAAATAGGGATACAATGTCAAATAACAAAATTAAAACAAATTATAGTCATTGACTTCTACATATGGTCTTTACCTATGAAATTGCCGTTTTGTATGAAAAAATTTAAACGAATTTTTTTCATGTATTTTTTATTTGTATTAATCGAAGTAATCACCCATGCAATCAATGCGTCTTTGCCATCGCAGTGGCAGTTTATTGATGCCCTTCTTAAAGAAATCAGCTGGACGGGAGGCAACAAATTCTTCAAAGGCATTTTGTACTGCCTCTCGGGTATTGAATTTTTTTCCCGCCAAGAAGTTATCCAAATTCTGGAAAAAGTAGTAGTCTGTAGGCGCAAGGTCTGGTGAGTAGGGCGGATGACGGAGAGCTTCCAACCCCAGTTCTTGCAACTTGGAGACCGTCTGCTGTGCAGTATGAGGTCGCGCGCTGTCGTGCAGGAGCAGCGGAGACGAGCGATTGACCAATGATGGTTGGAGATGTGCCAGCTTCTCCATCATTGTGTTCAGTTCTTCACAGTACACATCTGCAGTAATGCTCACCCCGTTTGGTAAGAAGCTGTGATGAATCACACCGGCGCTAGACCACCAAACAGTGACCATCACTTTTCTAGGGGTAAGTTTTCGTTTAGGGCATTGTTTAGGTGCTGAACCAGGATCCAACCAACTTGCTGAGCGCTTGCGGTTATCAAACAGAATCCATTTTTCATCGCAGGTAACAATGCGGTTCAAAATTCCTTCATTTGTGTGTCTGTTGAGCAGTGCAAGGCACGTCTCGACGCGTACTTCGCGCTGACGATCATTGAGTTCGTGGGGCACCCATTTGTCAAGCTTTTTTACCTTGCCAATTTGACGCAAATGGACCAATATTGTTTTGACGCTAACGTCGAAAGCTGCTGCTAATTCAGCCGTAGATTGTGTATCATCAGCTTCCACAATCGCCTTTAATTCGTCATTGTCGACCAAAGTCTTCGGACGACCGCGAGGTTCATTTTTCAGGTCGAAATTTCCAGAACGGAAGCGAGCAAACCAATAACAGGTGGTGCGTTGGTTTGTAGTGTTAGCTCCGTAAACGTCGTTGATGTTGCGTGCCGCTTGTGCCGCGTTGCTGCCACGACGGTACTCATATTCCATAATTACTCGAATTTTTAACGTATCCATGATGACGAAAAAGATTGAAATGCGATGAAAATGTAACACTAATCAATAAACAAATGACTACTTTTGGAAAAAAAAACCATTTTTTTAAAATAAAATTAATTTGAAATTAGAATTCTTACCCAAACAAAAATTATTTTGATTTGAAATGGCCAGTACTGCAAAACGGCAATTTCATAGGTAAAGACCTAATATTATGAGAATTTCATGCCAAACACTAATATATATATATATATAATAGTTAATAATATGTCACTAAAATTAAGACAGTACAAAACAAATAGATAATAATTGGTCACCATTTCGTATGAAATATTAATGCTGGGAAAATGTCAATAAAGAATATTATTGCGAGAACAACCGACAACACACGCGCGCCTTCTATTTCTGATATTGTACATTAATTTTGGATATACCTTAACAGTTTATATACTCCATTGCTTTCATTTCAAAGTCCATTTTAAGACCCATACATTTTCATATGAGAGCAACACTTTATTAGACAGATATACAATTTTGAAAATATTATTTTAATGTGACACTAAGATATTCTTTAACGTATGTTAAAACAAGTAACGCAGACGAAATCGCAGCAGAAGCTAGTATGTATTTCTGGCATCATTTCAAAAGGGAATGACATGCCGTTTTCTGTTTATTTATAAACAGAATACTTACTCATGACAGTACAAACTGGTTTTTATGTTTTATTACAACAAAATAAGATAACAGGAACAAATATGAAACTAGCGGATTTAATTCAATTAACATTATTTATGCCCAGTGGCTAAGCTTTATATTACAACCATGAGGTGAGATTGACAGCATTTTATACGGTTTGTTATGTAAAACAGTGTATGAGTGTAACTTCTTGTTGAATGGATAAAAGCTTTTTTCATCACTGTGGTCCAAAACGTTACTGTCATATTCAACGCATTCAAAATCCAAGTTCCCAATTTCGCCACCCGTAAAATACACTGGTCACACTAATATATGCCACCCAAACCATAGACTGGATGAGGAAAAGGCGCGTATTTAATTTAGGTTTGTACCTTTGTTTATTTTAGTAACAATAAACTCTATTTCCAATAGCGAGTTAGTCATCTGTTTGACAATCACAAATAGGGTAATAGAGTATGACTATTTGTTTTCTGATAACCACGTGGATTGTAAATGGCTTAGGTTTTGTGTTCCAAAATTTACGTCTGCGCTGTTATTTATTTGTATTATTGTATTACCCTTTTATACAATGTACAAAAGATAATAATAATGTATACATTATAGTTTTCCTTATAATTAATAGCTTAGTATTTTTATGTATAGGTATTTCCCTGCGGCCGACTGTAAATGTTTCATGAATGAGTGATCTACATATTTTAATTGATGCGTTGTATATGTATCAATGCAATTCTTAATAGAACACGCAATTTGAAAAAAAGAATGTAATGTTTAAGGTTCTGAGGCTTAAGGTATTCTCAAGTTTTATTTAGAGGAATTAAGAATATAATTTCAAAGAGTGCCTACATAGTTTCTTGCCGGTTCTTCTCCATAGTTACCTAACTTAACTACTACGTTTTGGAATAGGCAAACTAGCTTCATATTTCCGACTGACCGACTCCTTGACGTACCCCACAGAGAGTGCCCTTAGCGTGTAGTCGCTTAGTTAAGCCCTGGCTGGAACCTTAACTTATTGAGGCAGCCGCATGCAAGGCCGGGCAAAGTCAAAGTCAAAGCATTTATTTCAAATAGGCACTTAAAAGGCACTTTTAAACTTCAACATTTACATTAAAATAGAATTGATTCTAGTCGGGCAACAGCCGACAACCTCATAGGTTGACCTGCAAGATGACAATTAAACAAAAAATACCTTTTAAGTTAGCTGTCATTCTACCTAATGCTAAGGATTGACACTATTGACAGCTCACTTCACCTAAATTTTCACGGTGAGATTAAGTTCGATAGGCTTTCAAGAACGTGGCGAGATGCTATGTTAGACGCGTAGATAGTAATATAATCTAGGTATTTAAACTCTTAACATAGTTGCAAGTAATAGTTGTTTAGATATCTAATCTCTTTCAGATAACTTGTATGTGTTTCAAGACACGTCCGTTTTATCTGACACACAGGTCTCCTCGTACGTTTTAAGTGACACTTGTTATTAGATTGAGCGGATTAGGTGTAGACCGTAGTATGACGAAACTATTTGTAACATTTTAAGACTTTCTTGAGGGCAAAGTATAAATGTCTGCACTGCAACTGGCTCATTTTGAAGGATATTGCTAATACATTGCTTTGCTCGTAAAAGTTGTCTGCCCAAAAACGTAAATGACGCAATGAATGTTATTGAATTGTCAAAATGGAACCTAGTTGGCCTGTTACGCAATTAACCCACGGTTCTAGAAAATTGAAAGAGGGCTTGTTGCCAGAATTACAATACAACTAACAAATATTTGAATGCCTTGGATTAATTAGGATATTTTGGCGCCTGAATGACATTAACAGGGGAGGCATTGTTTGCTGGAATTGACACTGAAATTGTATTAAAAAAATAAAGTTCATTATTTATTTTCTATTTTTTAGTTCTGCTAACTACAAAAACGTGTTTTTTTTTCCTCAATCTTTTTTTAATTATTGAATATTGTCATCGGTCCTCGACAAGTTTACAAAGTTTCAATGAAATCTGACCGTTTAAAGTGGGTCAAAATCGCGCTCAAAGGAGTCGGTTACATACAAACAAACAATCATACAAGTGAAGCTAATATAAAGCGTGTAAAAAGACGAAGTCGCGAGCAGCCGTACAGCTATTATGATAAATATATACACAAGTTTTGAAAAGCTATGGGCTTAAAACTCAGGTCTTAAAACTAGGTACATCTTAGTTTTGCCAACGATTTTTTTTTGTCGGACTAGCCTGAGCTGCTTCAATAAATTAAATCCTCAAGCTAGTGCTTAAATACTTAACAGTAAGTGACTACACGCTAAGGGCACCCCCTGTGGGGTACAGACCTTGGCTTAGGGCGTCAGTTACAGCCAGAGGCCCGTCTCTTGGATCGGAATTATTAGTCATCGAACTCAACACGTTGATATTTATAGACCCAACGTGATCTATTGAGAGCCTATCACTCAAGCCAATGACACTTGATTTAATATCTTTACTACGTGTTATTAAATGACACGTATTTTTCCTTTGTCACAAACCCCAGCGCCAAACGTAGCTTCAAACAAGCAAATTAATAGTGTGCCGAATACGAGGCGAGACGATACGAGGCGTGTATTTCCTCTCTTCTCCATGGTTGAACTCTCGTTCCTCCCTTTTCAATAGTTGAACTCCGTTCCGCCAATTCCAAATGTGTCAAAGTCATTCAATACTATGAAAATTATTAGCCAGTTTCATTAATTTTAAAACATATTGATGACTAGCTGTGCCCGCGACTTCGTCCGCGTGGAATATAGTTATTGTTGTTGTTGTAATTTCTAAAATAAAAGTAGCCTAAGTTACTCCTTATTACATCAGCTATCTGCCAGTGAAAGTCCGATCAAAATTGGTTCAGCCGTTTCAGAGATTAACCGGAACAAACAGACAGACTGTCAAAAATTGAAAAATGATATTTTCGTATATGTACCGTGTATACATCCATATGCATTTAGTAAAATGCGGTTATTTTAATATTACAAACAGACACTCCAATTTTATTTATCTGTTTAGATGTTATAATAAATAAATTTATTTTACAAACTATACCTACTTAGTCGTGATTGCGGCACAGGTATTTGGCCAAGTAACTAGCGAAATGTTAACTTCTGCACTTCGGGGAATACAAGTGTGATGTTGTGCCACTACTTCAATCGACCATGTGTCTTGCTACTTCGTCATCATCATCTTCCTTCCCTTGACCTATGTCATTATGTGATGTATGTCGTGGCGATATCGTAGATTTGCTCACTTCATGAAATGCTCAAGAATTTCATGAAATGGTTGCATTCCATGAAATTCTCGTCTTCTTCTGGTTCTTATATTACACTGCGTGGGGCTCCTATTTCTGTCTGCAGAGTTTAAAGTTAAAGGAACCTAACCAAAACTAACCTCAGGGTGCCCCTGACGTTGACAGTCTTCTCGAGAAAAAATTCTCGAGCATTTCATGAAGTGAGCAAATCTACGATATGGCCACGAAATGTCTACTCATTTCACAAATACTATCAGTATACCACAAAAAGCACTATGAGCCGTTGGTTCCGGCTGTCATTCGTTGATCTTTGACAGTCGTTTCATGTAATTTACTGGTATTTAGCTGCATCTTGTTAGGCTGGACGCTGACCCCAACATAAGTTGCGAAAAGACTAGGCAGATCATAATGTACACCACAAAATACGTAATAGTTATTTTTTTTTAATTATGGATTTCTTGTGATTGTCATTTACTTAAATAAAAAAGTAAATAGGTAGGTACGTAAAGTGTCAAGACAAATTAACACAATTATGTTACAAATCCATAAATCTATAGAATTAACACGCTATTTTGCAGTCACATAATAAATAGAAATACATAAAATGAATATTTTATAATTACAGAGCTACAATAAGCAATTAGTAGAGAACAATTAAATGTAATTTTGATTGTTAATAGCGTACGTAAATAGTTTGTTGGACTTTGGCACGGCTGTCAATTAAGTTAACAAATTAACTATTATTTCCATGGAAGTTTTCATTTCAATTAGCGAAATTATGAATCAATCATTACTATGTTTTTAAACAAAAGCCGCATGCATAAATCATTAATTCATCCTGCCATTGCCAACATAAAAAAAGATATGTATTGTCTATGTTCAAAGATGGCGTCTAAAATATTGCATGGCAATGACGTCTCAAATACAACAAAGCATTTGTAAGATAAAATCGTTTAATTTAAAATACACAATAGCTAATGTTGTATGTATGATGACATTATCTCGGGATTGACATGTCCGATACTAAATTCTCATCGTCTACGACCGATATCGGTTGAATGTTTTGACATCTGAGATACCACGAGAAAAGATGGAGTAATATCAAGATGAACACAGATTAACGCTTATTTTCTTTGTCTTGGTTCAAGGACAATACTTTAGTTAGGAAGTACAGGAGTAAAGCCTGATCATCTAGCGATCGAACTCGAGAATGACTGCGCCTTATAAATTTGACAGCTAAGCGGAACAGACAATATTTTAAGTCGGTACTTCAGTGGGATTAGTAGTGAAGTGAGTCGAAAATTTTCAATAGCAGACCGGAGCCTGGATATGTGCCCGGTTTATGGCATTAGGGTCCAACGAATTCAATCTCAAAGCATTTATTTCAATTGAACCAACTATAGGTACACACATACTTTTGAATTGTCAATCGGATCGGTCAGTCAGAAAGATGAAGCATGTCCATTGTAAAAAACGTAGTAGGTGCCTACGGGGAAGACCGGCAAGCTAATTGCGTAACATACGATTAATCATAATCTGTTTCATTTTGACAGATCAACAATATACATTGCGTTATTATTAACGTTGTTGAGCAGACACATTTTTCGAACATATGAAGCAATGGTTTACCACTTTGTTTCAAAACGAAACAGATTATGATTAATCGTAAGTTAGGTACGCAATTAGGGTGCTGGTATGAACACTATTTCTAATAAAAATATTGGTTCAAAATATAGATTACCTACATGAATATGATTTAAACATAACTGGCAGAATGTGTACAACTCTGCCAAGTGCCTTCCTCCTTGCATGGAGGCGTGATTCTATCATATTTTTAAGTGGTTCCAAATCTGCTTGGATTACTTCGTTTTTATCGGTGGCTTTAATTTTTGCCGACATCTGAGTCATCTTCTTTAGGAAGGTATTTTTTATGGCACTAAAATCATTATCATCACGCCTATAATCCTCAATAGGTTAGGCAGAGATGTAGCTATAGCACACCCACGTTTCGCCAATTATGTTTAAATCCCATGCAATATAGAGAGCGAACCTATTCGTTTTTTAATTTACTCAGTAACAGCACCGTTGGTCTACTCGCAAGTGCGGCTGCTGAAATTGTGGTCTTAGAATTGATTACTAGATCGGGGAAAATGCAGCCCGCAGTCTGGATTTATGCACGTTTCATGGGATTAGGCTCACCCCCATTTTATTGAACAAACGAATTATTTAGAAAATCGCCATGCTTTTTAATCAATCTAACTCTAGCCCTTACGATCTAACGATCAGTCGGCTTTCACAGTCTTAATGGGATGCAGTTGGGAGCCGGCGGACGTGAGGGAGGGCCAGTAAATGCGCCCTCACGGCACTAGCCGCCGGAGAAGACGCCCTGGGCGGCGGGAATCCCAGGCTGATTCCCGGCCACCGTAGGCGCGGGCTTGCGAACGGCGAGTAATGGGAAGCTCGTTGTCCGGTAAGGACCAAGCACGGGTCGACGGCGCGTTATGTTCCACGCGCGCCTCAAAGAGATGTCAGCACCAATTGGTGGGGTCCGCAAGGGCTGATGCCTGCCAAGGGTGCGGGTTGTTCGAAAGAGATACCGTGGCCCCTGGCACACAGGCAACTGAGGGAACACCGGTGGGTTATAGTCAGCAAAAGTCTGACACGCCCTCCTGCTCCTCCCAGAGCGGGAGAAGTTATTTGATAATTTCCAAACCACAAAAAAAAAACGGTATGCAGCTGAATACCAGTATTTTACATGGAGCGACTGTCTATCTGACCGCCCCCATATACGTATTTTTGGATACATCTTTATCCAGAACCACGCTTTGATGACCCGTATCCCGGTCAAACACTTTTGAGCCAGCACTCTAATTGCGTAATACACTATCAATCACAATTTAAATCAGGTTGAAGGATATTGCTAATACATTGCTTTATATGTTCGAAAAATTTGTCAGATCAAAAACGTAAATAGCGCAATGAATGTTGTTGGAACTGTCAAAATGAAACCATTTTGTTCAAGTTACACAATTACCTCGCAGTTTAGGTACAGTTGAATTGGGTGGCTAATAATTCGTGGTTCATGTAATATTTTACAAAAATACGATATTGGTGGCGATTCTTGCCATGATCGCTCGACCCCAGGGTCATCCGCAAGTCATAAAAAATGTAATAATATTATAATTACAACATAATTAGGCTTCTTAATTATATTGTTCACTTAATGACACACAGTCAGATATCCCGGAATTGATAAGGCCAAGAAGCATCTTTATACATGGAGGTTTGCAGAAAATAATAAGGGCAAGTCTTATATTATCACATATTATCGAAAACTCCCAATATTTATTACTGAAGTCGAAAATATCGAAACTTTACCTGTCTGTCTATTCTATGAAAATCTCACCTTGAAAACTTGGAATTTGAAGTGAGCTGTCATTTCACCTGATACCAGGGATTGACACTATTGATCTCACGGTGAGTATTTTACAGAATAGAGTAGCTGGTACTAGAATATCAGTGGTACTTAACCTCCAAAGGCATTTGCTCGTATTTAGGGCAATTTAGAAATTTCAGGCAGAAACGGCTAAGCGGCAGGCCAAGAAAGAAATGGCGTGATGAACTGGACTTGTTTCAAAGGATTGCTCCAAAATCGCTGTGGACTAGTGAAGTGGAAAAAGAGAAGGGAACCCTTTACCTCGCAGTGAGGCTGCGGACTCACCATCTGCCTAGCCTTTTCCCAACTATGTTAGGGTCAGCTTCCAGTCTAACCGGTTGTAGCTGAATACCAATATAATACATGGATCGACTACATATCTGAACTCCCAGCAATCCAGTTACTCGGTAATACGATAGGTACCCCTTGGTAAGATTGGTTGTCAGACTTTTTGACTTCTGACTACTCGTAACGACTGACTAAGATCTATGAATGTAATTACGAGGGAAAATTATCACCAATAAAATTTACCCTCGTCTTCAAAATATTTTTTACTGAAGTCAAAAATGTCCAAGTGCTAGATATGGAAATGTCAAACTCATGTCAAAAATTGAAATCCTGACTTCTTTCTTTGAATGCCCTATATATGAGGGCTGCAAGGATCATTTAGCGCCTGAATGACATTGACAGGAGGTCGTGTATTGACAGAACAAGATGGCGGCATTAGTTCCGATTTTCATCACACGCCAAAAGAGCGTAGGTATTTAGATAAAGAACTTCTGAACTCACTGAGAAATTAAACTCTCTATTCCCGACTTACCGAGTGGCACAGTATCGATTTGTCTGTTAGTCATTCACCACGTGGTTCCCAAAAACGATTACGAAATTGTAGAATAAAATACACAATGGTGTATTATAAATGATGTTAAACATATACGCATGACTGGCAAATTTTCACAGTACATAACTACAATGTCAATACATATCAGCTTTCATTGAAACTGGCCACTAGTGCGCATGTAGGTACTTACGGAAATAATCGACCGCATAATATTATGACGAAATATGTAGGTACCTAGGTATTTAATGTACATTACACAAGAATTTCACGGGTCATTTCAATGCGTTACGCGAAACTTTCATGCAAATTAGATTTTACAGTAATTTCGATAGCTATCTGTACTATTTGTATCTTGACATTTTGTGCTTCTGGTGATCATGAGGTCTTGGGTAGTTGGGTTCGATGCCCAGGTCGGATAAAGTGTTATTGGTTTATTCTATCAGGAATTGCTCAGTAGCAGCCTGGTGTCTGTATTTGTGCCCGGTTTACGGTAATATGCTCGCCCCTTAGTACAAGGGACTTAAACATAACTGGCGAAATGTGAATGTGTAACAATGACATGTCAAAACAAAGGATATTTATATAGAGGAAAGTTTTTATTCAGTGCGCAAACTTTAACCATGAATTCAGCATATCATTCTAGACCCCCCAGCGCAGTAACTGCTAGAGCTGCCTCAGAAATCCGTTGGTGCCGGCTGTCATTCGTGGGTCATTGACAGTCGTCAGAAGGCCGAATGTCTAACAACCAGTCTTTACAAGGGGTATAGTGTTACCTAGTAACTGGGTGATGGAAGTCAGATAGGCAGTCGCTCCTCGTAAAATACTGATAATCAGCTGCATCCGGTTAGACTGGAAGGCGACCCTAAAAATATTTGGGTAAAGGCTAGGCAGATGATGATGACGCCGGTGCTGCCATCTAACTTATTAGTCCTCAAATCAAAAACTTTATTATCATCAAAGTGAATGATTAAGCTACAGTTGTTTACAAGTTTGAACTTTAAACTTACATTACAATGCTATGTAGGTAACTCATAAATAGATATCGCTGACAGATAACGCGCACGCGTAGTGTCCTGATTTTGTGCTCTATAGTCTATAGTACGGTACTAAAACGCTACTAGCGCCACTGTATTGGCTGTGGCCGTTGTTAGGTGTTTAGCTAGCGGCTAGGCTAGACTTTAAGCCCGAAGTAAGTTGAACGGGTTTTTAATTAAGCCCAGAGGGCAAAAATATGCATTTTTAGCTACTAGTCGTGTGACCTAGTAACTAGGGTGTGAAGGTCAGATTCAAAATACTGGAATTCAGCTGCATTTGCTTAGGCTGGAAGCCGACCCCAGCGTAGTTACGAAAGGGCTAGATGAATGATGAGGTAGACAATGCTCAAAGAATAAAGCTACATAATTATGAAACAACCTCTAAATATACACCGTTACATTTTGATTGTTTTAGTCCTTTAAGGTGAATGCGCAGTGGTAGACCGCGAAATTCAAATTTTCTTACGTTTTTGCAATTTTCAGGTCAGTATCAGGATGTATCCTGATCAAAATGTGATTTGCGAATATAATAGGTACGTGTTTACAGAATTTAGTCATTAGAATGTCTAATATATCTCTTATAAGTTAGATTTCTTCCACAAGCACTTTTCCATAAGAAATTTGTTCTTATGGAACAAATCTAACTTAGAAAGATGTATTATTGATTCTAATGATTATAAATCTGTAAATACGTACATGTTATAGTCGCAAATCATATTTTGATCAAGTAACAAGCTGACACTCACCTGAAAATTGCAAAAAACGTAACAAAATTTGAATTTCGCGTTCTACCACTGCGCATTCACCTTAAAAGGGTCATTGTACTCATCATTATGAACACCTTTTAGATTGGGATCAACCCTGAAATCGTGAAATAAAAATGAGCTGATGCATACATTCTGTTGTATTATCGAACATAAATGTATGGATTAGCTCATTTTTATTTCACGGTTTCAGGGTTGATCTCAAAGTAAAAATTGTTCATAATGTATTATAGGTATATTATTATCATATTCATAATTCATTGTTCTATGACCCTTTTAAAGTATTCAAACGATCAAAATGTAACAGTGTATGTATCATTCTACGAGTATACAATTCCTAGCTATCCCAGATGGCACATAGCTAGGAATTTAATGCTTTGTTAATTGAAGAACATTCTAGACCCCCCTAGAGTAGAAATTTTCGTTGGTTATCAAATTTGACCTAAATGTTTGTAAGTACATTCAAAGTCAAAATCAATAAAAAAATTAAATTCCCACGCAAATTGATGTAGTATGTTAGTATGTCAATCTGCTAATTAATTTCCCTGACGGTACTTGAACTAGTCTCCGATATGAGTAATAAAACTGTTGAGTATAGGTAGTTTTTATTAAGGAACTACTGATGTATGTTAATGAGAGTAATCAAGTATAAATAGTCCCTACTAATATTATAAATGCGAAAGTAACTCTGCCTGTCTGTCTGTTATACTTTCACGCATAAACTGCTGAAGCGAACATCATGAAATTTGGCAGAGATATAGTCCGGGATATGGAGAAGGACATGGGCTATGTTTTTACGCGATAACCGACATACACGCGGGCGGAGCCGCTGGCAAAAGCTAGTACCATATAAGTACTTAATTAGAAATAGAGCAATTATGTTATCAATAGTGCAAGGAAATTAACTAATTAATTGGCAGTGATATGCCTTAATACTCAGCAGATACCAAATACATCATTTGTTTACAAATATATTTATCAGTGTAGTTGATGGATATACTGAGATAGATGGTTTGAAGTTTTAACTGAATCTGTGTGATTATTGGTGACTGTTACTCAAAAACAGGTGACTATTACATGACTGCATACAAATCCCTGAAGAGGTTTCGTGTTCCCAGTGTCCTGGAATATTTTTTGACCTATTTATGATTATTAAAGACTTGCTTTTTATTGTTTTTTGTAATATGTGCACAAACTCACTTTGCACATTCAAAAAAAGAAGTTCTTTTTTCTAATTTTGAATATTGATTGCGGTAAATTCAAGAGTGCACTTTTGTTTTGGAATTATTTTAAGTGTTGCCTTATTGAAAACGGGCATTTAATAAACGCCTTTACCATTAAGTCTCCAATTTTATTGTTGTAGGTACCTATAAGCAGAATATATTGATAATGTTGTTTTTGTTTACTTTATAACCAAGGCAACAAACTTTACTATATTAACAAAGAAGCAGCCACATTTTATATTGCAGCATTAATGTGTTGTGTCTTTCAATCTGTGCTAGTAAATTGTCTTTAACTCTTTCTTTATTTGGCAAACAATATGTACTTATGTTAATATCATAACAAACAATGAATGCAGCACATTTTACTTTCTGTAGTCATGTGATAGAGTCTCATAAAAAATTAAGCTACCAAACCCTCAATAATATGGAACAGTCAAGTTAAAAGATTAAGATGTTTAGCTGAAATTGTGGTTCCCCAGATAAAAAATAAGAATAGGTTAATTACTTATCTCTGTATCTGTATGACAGCATAATAATATACAGTTAGCACCATGACCTTTATTTATTATCTTTGTAGATTCATTTTTGTTTTACCAAACTAGGTGGCGGTAGGAGTAAAACAAAAAAAAAACATCTGATGAACAAAACTGTCAAACTGTTATTTTCAACAAAAGAAATTGCGTTTGATCCAGTTTATTTATAAAAGCTCTTCCATAACAAAGGTTATGTATGATAAAATAAGTAAATTCTAAAGCCGCCCTCATTTTTTATCATTCTAATAGACCTGACAAAGAAAAATGTTGAAGATTCGTCGTTAGTGGGTATCTTTATTAACCTTATCCATTAGAACAGAAACCATTAAACCTACTCCCGAAACAAAAAAAACGACAAACGAAGAAAAATGTCTACTCACATTGTGTAGCAGAAGCAGGGAGGCATACAGCCAAGAGTCCGACGACAGCAAGGAGGATAGCCTTCATCTTTTATTTTTTTATTCAATTAAAATCACAGATACTTTGACAAATTATGTTATGACAAGCAGTTCCGTAACGTACGAGTACTCGCGAAAGTCTAGCCTTTACACACACTGGCGTAGAAGGCGACTTATCAGAACGCAACAAAATTGGAAAACAAGAACTATTCACGTTGATGCCTCTGATTATATGAAAATAATGAACTGCGCAGCGATAACAGAACCATCTCGTGTTGACAAGTGCTTGGAGAATGACAAGTTAGAGCGAGATGCAAGATACCACCGGCCGTTGCACAACAAAAAAACCCTGAAGAGGTTTCGTGTTCCGAGCAGACTCATGGAATATTTTTCGACCTATTTCTGCTTATTAGCTGTAAAAGCCTGTTTTTTTATCGTTTTAACAGATGTAAAATAATTAAATATCATGTTTCAAGGCATCTTATGAGAGAAAAATTGTGTAAATAGGGTGAAAAATAGAAAGAGGAATAAATATCTGGAAACGCAAAACCTCAACATTCTCAGTATGACAGCCATGACAGGGCTACTACGTCATTCATGGGTTCGGATTGCGGGGGGATAGGGTTGAGAGGGACGAGGAAATAGTAATACCAGCATTCCATGCTTGCTACTTTAAATGGAAAATTAAAAGCGAAAAGAACATGGTTTCATTGACAGTATTTACATTTATATTTTTATAAATGAAGTAAAAGGTATAATTTGTATTTTGAAAAGTGGTTTTTGCATATTTCTACAGTTTTTCTCCGATTGTTCTCGAAATAAAGGTAATTATTTTTTTCTACGAAGCCACCCCGTACTGAATTGCAGCCAACTTCACGTGACAGATGAACATTTTTCTATTTTATTATCATTTTGTCGTTCGCTATCAATCGTATTGCGTTTGTATAAATTTTAATTACGTGTACTCTCCGTTCGACGGAGCTTTATCAGTTTAATAGTCATTGTTGGAAGTCGCCTTCTGCGCCAGTGTGTGTAAAGGCACTTTCGACGGAACAATCTTCGTTGCTGCAGAAATAATTTCACTTTATTCGTCTCACATTAATTTGGTGAGTCCCTTTTACAAATAACTACGACCTTACGACGTTTTGTTTTATTATTCTCTATGCTCTTTTGTTTTTATTTAAATCCAGATTTAAATTTAGAATACATTTTGTTTTGATTCGGTGAAACGGGTTCTAAAAACATTGTCATTTTTTTCCTTTGTCTTCGTAAATAATTCGGTGAGTACAATATTACTGCTAATAAGAAATAAACGATATTGTCAACGTTAAAAATTAAATAAATGAGCCGTTATTCATCAAATTATCATTGTTTTTTAATAACATGATTGTGCGAACTAACTACGCCTAACTTTTCGAAAAAAGTTCTGCACGCCCATTCTACTTCGTTCATTTTATCTGTAGGTAGGCAGTAATTTTTTTTCTATCTTTTTTTTATCAACGCATGTTTTTAATTTCATTATCGTCATAATCTACTATCATAATAATGTAAATATTGCCAATTAAAAGATTAAATCAAATCTAAATCAGTGTTTATCATAATTAAGTTGGATTGATTGCTTTTCTATACACTTTGTATCTATGATAAAATACCTAATAATGTCTACTGAATGTCATGACAAGATAGATAGTGGAGAAAATAATTGTCACATACCTAGGGTATCTAAGCAATTAATTATCTGGGTCAATTAAAAAGTTGCAATATTATTATTGCTGCAGCTGGTTAATGTTGGGATTTTTATTTATTTATGTACACAGTAAAATAGATACAGGCTCAGCATATTATAATATAATATTCAGAGAGGGTACTAGGAAGTGGTGAAGGGCGGGCATTTTGGGGGACTGTCTTATGTAATTTTGACGTTCAAAAAATGCTGACTCTCAGCCTAGTTTAAATAAATGAGTTTTTTTTTGTGGTCCTATTTTCTCAAGAAACTTCTTCCAGCAGACTTGCAACCTTTTACTAATAATTATCTATTTTTATTTTATTGGTTTAGAGCTTAGTTTTACGGTCTAATTAAGCACCTATTAAAGATAAGTCCAGCACCCTAATTGCGTAACACGAGATTAATCATAATCGGTTTTATTTTGATAGTTCAACAATATTCATTGCATTATTTATGTTGTTGAGCAGACACATTTTTCGAACTTATCTGATGGCAAATAATTTCATACAAATTCTGTGTCTTATTTTAATGAATTGGCAAAAAAATAATTAAGTATCTGAATACTGAAACAGGACTTTATTGATATTATTGTTAATAAACTCAGCATTTCAAGGTTATTAATTGTATCTGTTGTAATTCCCACTGATTCAAAATTTTCTTATCTTCTAGAGATGATTGTAGAAAACTGTATTTTTCAATAGGTGCCTTATCAATATCATGACATTTTGCACATATTATTGACAGGGTGTCATAAATTCATAAATGAATCAACAATATTGTTTCATATTTTATAAAGGGCAAAGAATAACAAAAACAACGATTTTACATAAATTGGTTGTTAGATGTATTTATTGTACAAACAACAACAACAAACATTTTTATTTTTATGCTTAGTTTAGCCATCAAAAAATCTATAAGTATTAAGTATCATAATATAAATGAACAAAAACTTAATATAAACAGAATGTCAATGTCGAATATAAACATTCAGAATTAACATTGCACATAGATCATTTAGAATTAACATTGGACATAGAACATAGATTAAAAATAACTTATTTTTATTGTGCTCTCCAGCGTCAGAATCATGAAGGTCATAATCTTAGCGGTCACCTGCCTACTGGCCCTCTCCGGCACCTACGCCGCTGATACATGCTACCAGGATGTATCTCTGGACTGCGGACAGGCTTCCAACACACTTGGTAAGTTGATACCACATATAAACAGAAAAAAAAACTTGCTGGTACAGATCAACATCAATTTTGGTCCATCCTTTATGTTAGTTGAAAAGAGAAAAAAAAGGAGAACAAGAGAGATTAAGTGTGAAAGACAGGGAGACTTATATCTTTCTTCTCTTTCATGTAACGAAACGTGACGCGTCCTTTCACATTTCACCCTCAATTTTCGTCCAATTATTTAATAGCCGCCTGATAAAGTTTCTCTTTAAAAATATATATAGCATTTTATTAGACACCTAATTGATGTTGATTTTCAAAGCTTGTAAATCCACGTTCATACGGACATATAAATATCGCGGTGGGTTTTTATCGTCCAGTGGATATCGAACAGTGTGTTTTTTCGATGCGCTGAGATGTACAGACCAGCACATCAAGCAACCCCAATCTGTCAAATTTCTATGAAAGATTTTCATCTTTATACCGTATGCTTATGGTTCATGTTCAATTGGGAAAATTTGACAATTTGGGGTAGCTTGGGTTACGTTCCGAGTTGCAATAATATCGATTTGAGCGTGCTCACACCCGTTCCGAATTGGCGTGAGCGTGATAACGATGTCCCGTGAATAATCGTCATAGATGACGTCATGACATGCGCCATTTTGCAATAATGCCGACCATGCGTTAAACTAATAACACCGCGAGCGCTGTCAAAAATGACAGTTGTACTGTTTTGTTTTGAGTCGTATCATAACCTTAGCTAAGTTAGATTTATTAGAAATAGTGCTTCTGGCTAGAGTCGCCACCTAAACAAATAAAAAGAATGACAGCTCTCAGCTGTCATAATCGTGATATCTTATATGGGAACGTAAATTATTGATGTGAGCGCTCACAGCGCTATTTTTCTAATTCGGAAAGCGGCCTTGATGTGCTGGCGTCTGTATTGTGTTGGATTCCCAAGCATCGGTCGGTTCAACGCCGAAAGTTGCAAATACAGTCCGCGATAAATCCCGCCCTGATTTTTTACGTTGTCTCTGTGTACTTATGTATGCTTTGACCCAAATGTTCTGTTTTGTGGAAATTATGTTCATAATTATACCGGCTAGTGTGTTTTATCCACAAAATATATCTTTCTAGTTTTATTAAATGTTTAATTAAACAAGGCGAATTTTTTTCACCGTTTCAATTTTTCAGGATGATAGTACCCGTGAAATTTAACAACTTTCTCCAAAAAACATGGTTCGAAATATGACAAAAAAATCGGACCTCCCATACAAAATCGATCAGCTGACTATTGATTTTGTATGGGAGGTCCACAGACATAGAAAATGTCTGTGGACCCGATTGACGGGGGGAGGTCCGATTTTTTTTCATATTTCTACTCATCTTTAGTCTATTCATCTATGTATATATTTTCTTCTTACACATCGCTTTATATTTCTTTCAGCTTTTAAACGAAACTGTAAGTAAAATAAAGAAAATAGGGGTTATGTGTATTTATTCACTATTTATGCTAACTTGGAAACATATTCTTCTTAATTTCATGATTCCAATCAGAAATATAATATCATACTTAGGACTATCATTTCAAATCAAAAATCCGGGCAATAAGATTTGCAAAAAAGTTCGGACATTTAACTTTTTAGTCTGAATTTTTTCAGTAATCATTAAAATATTTTCATTTTAAAAAAGGAACAAAAGGGTGTTCGAAAAGTGCGGAGTAATGACAAGGCCGGACGGGGTCCAAAAACCTGGCCAAAGCCAGGCGGATGATAACCCTAATCGCACATCTGTTTTCTAAAAGGATAGGGTCACAAACAATTCTTATTCGCCATGTAAAAACTCCATGTAATAGGGGGCCATAGGGGGCCATTGCCACCATTTGGTGGACTAACCCAATCTGGATCGAACCATCGCTCAGCAGTCACTAGACCAAAGGCGGTTCAAGAATGTTTCTTTTGCACTCAACTTTCGCGTTAGTCATATTTTCAGTCTCATTTCATTAAAGCCAAAATTCAATTACGAAATTAGTGACATGAAATGTCATAAAATTATAGGGAAACTTTTTCGTTGGTGTCAGTCCCATGGTTCACGCGGGAGAGCAACTGACGCGGCCGCCAGGTGGTCCCGCCGCCTGGCGGGAGTGTCTTTTTGGCATAATTCTTCTGATCTTTATCTTTACTTCTTCAGTTTTTTGTGGGGTTTCAAAAACACTGGCCGGTATACCATGTGACCATCCGAAACTACAATATTAATACATTGTGTTGTTACCACGTTGTCATTTATTTCGATTTTCATTCAACCAAATAAATTAATCATTATGCTTTAACTTTGCAGAATTATGTAAGTACTATCTCAATAATATGCTCTGTAATTTGTAATACAAAGTAGATGCTTTTTTACTAATTTTTACGTAGGAAAAGTTCTAGGATGTCATAGTAATTCCTAAAGGAAGCCGAAAACCATTCCAACTACTCTGATTCACGAAACAATACCTATATTACTCATCCTGTGTGAAAAATAGTAAAGATTTGAACTTTCTGTTACTATAAATAACTTACTGACGGAGTAGTAAACAATTTAAGTCTTATTTGCACAACATTTCAATCCAAACGTACGCAGTCTAACATTCCACAGTCGCGAATGCGCTATTGTCGTTTGTAACGTGAAGATATTATCGTGGAAGGATATTTAAAAGCGTTTTCAGATATTTTCATACATTTTACTTCCCTAAGTTATCGTGAATTGGCGATGCTGGGACGTGGACCCCTACGATAATAAGTTACACGTATGAAATTATAAAAGCGCATGATCGTTGCTGTATAAGGTGTTGCGCTGATTGTCCAACGACAGGCGTGTCTTATTTTCGCGTTGCATTAAAGTTAATAGCACTCCATTTTGTTTGCTACTCTGTAACCAAATCTTTTGTAGATACTCTTGCCTCCGAGTTCTGAAATGAAACACAACTTTAAGTCTTGAAAGTATTTTCGTCTATACGAGATTTAACGGTGACTTAAAATTGCGTTTTCGAATTCGGCTGTGAACCCGTTCTTCTGTTTTTAGTGAATGAGCATAGTAGTAAAAACACCTGTTTAAAGTATTATTCATCGCATCATGGCTGCATCCAACTCAAAATCAAAAAGTGTTTTTTTAAGTGACTCGTTATATGATATTCAGTCTCTAAATATTTTGTCAAAAATCATGCCTGTTGAGTTGGTTGAAAGAAATACAGTTCTGCTATTCTGCATGAACGTTTTGGCACAATCTGCAATGTAATTCAAGAAGTTGGCACATTTGTGAATTTGTATTGAAAAATAAAAATCAAGATGGCGGCGTTATTTCCGCCAAAATATCCTTGTACAACAACAACCAAGGATACCAACAATCATGCGATTTGACCACAAATTAAACCTTTCAGAAACTTTGGTCTTCATTCACGTCTTAACTTGTCAACGATCTCAAAACGCATGTGTAAAATAAAATCATTTCATATAGCTTTGATTTTTATCATACTTTATTCAAAAGATGCTAAAACTTATAGTAAAATTAGAATTATGAACAAGTTTATAAATTAAAAAGGGAAAAGCTCACTGGGCATCAAAGAATTCGTCCGCATATAGCTTTGATTGATTTATGTTTTTGTCTTTAACTTTCCATCAAGTGTAAAAAACCCTTGACAGTGGTTCAAAGCTTAGAAAAATCTATTTATTAACATTGTGCATTGCTGTACTTTATCTGCTTTATAGCCTATTAAAAGTGGGTAACAAAATGAATGCTTAAATCTTTTCAATCGTTTGTCACACAAGCACACGCCTCTCCATATACCAACCTCGATCACCCCGCACCCAAGCACTCCATTTGTTACCTACTCCATGTTTAGTAAATAAATCTGGCAACAGCGCTTCCGAGGTGTAACGCTGTCTACGGCGAGTACGGTCGGCACGGCAACGTCGCGACGGAGATGCAGGCCTATGCAAACTTGCACCTTGAGCGTTCCTACGAGTATTTGCTTTCTGCTGCGTATTTCAACAACTACCAGACAAACAGACTTGGGTTCAGCAAACTGTTCAAGAAACTTTCCGATGAGGCATGGGAGAAGACCATTGATATCATCAAGCATGTTACTATGAGAGGTAAGTGCCACTCAAGCAATTAATTGCGTTACTGTTAGCCCGCATCACCCCACTGTTGGGCAAAAGCCTCTCCAGCATTTTCGAGCCAGGGCTGAAATGGACCACTGTGGTCGTGTGATTTCTCCAGATTGTACCGCCATCCTCTACGGGATCTGCTGCGACGCCTTCGTATTAGGATTGCGTTTAAAATGAATTCCCAATTTAATAAATAAATCGATTGACGACTTACTTATGGTCGTGCGAATTTGCTGGATGCGGGCAGTTCAGAACTTGTCATTGAAGTATTTTTGAATAGGCATAAACACGCTGTTTTATGCGCAATAGGTCCGCTGGCCAGCAAAATGAAGCTTTGACGCTAGTTTGCCGTTTTGATTAAAATAAAAACTGAAAATATGGCAATAGCTACTCGCTAATTTTAGGTGCGCGTTTATGTGAATAAACGCGCACCTAAAATTAGGTTCATGTACACAATCGGAAAACGTAAGATAGGACGCCCTCAAGCTAGGTGGAGTGACGATCTTCGCAGGGTTACTGGTAGTAACTGGATGAGAGTTGCCGAGAATCGAGTTAAGGTGAATGCGCAGTGGTAGACCGCGAAATTCAAATTTTCTTACGTTTTTGCAATTTTCAGGTCAGTATCAAGTTGTATCCTGATCAAAATGTGATTTGCGAATATAACAGGTACGTGTTTACAGAATAAAGTCATTAGAATATCTAATATATTTCTTATAAGTTAGATTTCTTCCACAAGCACTTTTCCATAAGAAATTTGTTCTTATGGAACAAATCTAACTTAGAAAGATGTATTATTGATTCTAATGATTATAAATCTGTAAATACGTACATGTTATAGTCGCAAATCATATTTTGATCAAGTAACAAGCTGACACTCACCTGAAAATTGCAAAAAACGTAACAAAATTTGAATTTCGCGCTCTACCACTGCGCATTCACCTTAAATGGCGTGAAATTGGAGAGGGCCTATGTCCAGCAGTGGACTGCTGTAGGCTGATGATGATGATGACACAATTAACTTTAGCTATCCGACGAATGTATACGTGATTCAGCAAAACCTGTCTGTCAATTGATATGAAATTACTGATGTCGGGGTCGTATTGTATTCTAACCGGATGCAGCTGAATACCAGTTTTTGAAGTGAAAACTTCTTTAGACGCGTTGAGCACTTTTTGGGTGAACAAAAATCATGGAACTCGCGTCATCGCCACCGAATGCTTTACATGAGCTATAATATGTATACAAGGTGTAACAGAATAGACGCAAGACCTGAAAGTAGTTTGTTCCTAATTGACTACTGAATCGATTTTAGTAACTTTTAATACAAGTATTGGAACGAAGTTCCTTATCGCGCGTTGTGAAAGGGGGCTAGACGGAAAAAAATCTCACGAAAAGTTGTAACGACACTTTTTGCTATAGTAAGCTATTGTAAGCCGTGCGGCGTGCGCATGTTTCTGTCTGTCCCTCTCTCTCTCTCTCTCTCTCTTATAGAAAGAAAGCCAGATATTTTCATTTCTTCTTTTTTTATTATTTTGATCTTTTTTTTTATTATTTTGATCTTTTTTTTATTATTTTGATCTTTTTTTTTTAACTTCGTTCCATCCGGGTGTACCTTGACACCTCTCAAGTTTTATTTTTTAATTATGTATTTTGCCATACCTACCACTGATTGAGACAAAGTAAATTCAATCTTATTCCAGAAGAAATAAGACTAAATTTTAAACGTATAAAGTAATGCTTGGGTCGACACGTTTTTCTTAATAATATCAGTTAGCTTTAAAAAATATAGTTTTGGTCATCGTATTATGCTTTTAACTCAATACTCTAATTGGGGTGTATGAGGTCTTGCGTTAATTATGTTACTCGTAGTATATGTGTACTTTTTGGGTGAACAAAAAGCGTGAAACTGTCGTCATTGTCACCGCACGGAAGCGTGTGGTGACAATGAGCTATATGTATACTGTGTATATATGTACATAGATATAGGAGTGTCGAAGCGTCAAAAATATAATCTAATAGCTCGACGATACAATTCACAAGTTACTTAGTTTTTTTTTTATTTAATCAGATTATGAGCCACCGCAGGTGTCTATTTAAAATGGTGGTTGGGTGAACGAGCACACTGATGAGTCGCGCATTGATGTCTTTTGAAAAAGTCCCTTTCTTTCATTAAAAAATTCTAATTCTTTTATCCCTTTCTTTCCCTTTGTATTTTTATCGAAAAAATCTGTGCTGTTACCTTTAATGACTGAAGTCGATAGCTCGTTTATCATTTATTACCGAGAGCAATCAGGGCCCAAGGACCCAATGTGAAATCCTGTATTGACGATTAAAAAAATACACACGTAATTGTTCAAGTTTTCACTTCTGTCGGCACTCCCGGAGTGCCACTGCTTTTTTTTTACAAGGTGCGATCTCTACAACCACACAATACCCCAAGTCCCGAACCTAAAAATATTAGGTAATACTCTTATCTTGACTTAGCACGAAGTTCTAGTCATGTGGGGCGTGAACTCTGTAATCTTTGTATCGATAATCGTTACGGTTATTGGCCTAATAGCGGAGATCCTCCACCAACACCTCAGAAAACTCATTGGGTGGCTTGGTCAAGGGCTTGATTCAGAAAGCAGTACTCCTGGACAATGAACGCATAGTGAAAAGGTTCCTCTTTAGACCCTTGGACTACCGGCAGCTTGGACCCTGTTCCTGATGAGCCACAAATTTTCATATATTTATAAAAACATTTAAAAATGTAATGTATGTAAATGTAATACTCTCACAGGTGACGAAATGAACTTCGACCAGCGCAGCACAATGAAGGTAGAACGCAAGAACTACACCGTGGAACTCCATGAGTTGGAGGCGCTCGCCAAAGCTCTAGACACGCAGAAGGAGATCGCAGAACGCGCATTCTACATCCACAGGGAGGCCACTAGGAACAGCCAGCACCTGCATGACCCTGAGGTAAGAATAACGTTTGTGAAGGAACCAATTACATAATAAGTAAATAGAGGTAGATAGGTTATCGACCCAATCCAAAATGGCACACTATCGCACACTTAATTAACTAATATTGTTATTTCAAACAAAAAAAAATCGGATCTAACACCGCTATGTTGTTTTTTTATTTTTATTACTAAATGGGCCCGGTCTTGACCTTGATCACGCCTGATGGAAAGCGATTGATGAGGTCTATGATGGATCGAGCGTGCCCAGAAAATGCCTGTTCACGTTCAAGGCACTAGTACTCCCACGCATCGACGAAACACAGCAAGCTGCTTGACTCCGGTAGGAGGGTGGTCGCGAACCAGGCGGGCGTTGTTACTGTAATGTTTACAAAACAAGATGGCGGATTGTCAAGTGACATTTAACAAAACTACTGCACGTACTTTTCACAATCACGTCTCCTCTCAACGCCATAGGAACCGAAAACCTTGTAGCTGTATACCACGAAATTACAGTTTCGTGTTAAAAGTCATTTCTTGATGTTAATACGTAAAATCTTTCCACCCAGGTCGCCCAGTACCTCGAGGAAGAATTCATTGAAGACCAATCCAAGAAGATCAGAGAGCTCGCCGGTCACACCACTGACCTCAAGCAGTTCATCACTTCCAACCACGGACAAGACTTGTCTTTGGCTCTGTATCTCTTCGATGAGTACCTGCAGAAGACTGCCTAAGTCTAGCAAGGCAGACAAATGTAGTTTATTATAGCTATGAAATCTGTTTCACTCTTTAATATCTTAAATAGGCTTATTAGGCGTTCAAAGTATCTTATTAGTGTTAAGCCCTCGCATTTGAATAATAATTATCGATCAGGTCACAATTTAGGCGCCATAAAAACTTTTGACATTTGCCTAATAGACGCCATCTTGAAAAAATCGCGCCAAAAGTGAAACATAACCTTTTACTCCACTAAAAATTAAATGAAATCAGTTTTTTTTTTAACATTATTATTTTTACCTTTGTGTACAAAATTAGGCTGTTATAATGTGATTATATTTTCAATTAAGTTTACCCCATTTATATAGTAAGCGATATAATATTATAAAACTAAGTTGTTTAGCAAGATTATTCACTTATTTTCAAATAAAAGTTTTCATTTGAAATTCAGCTTATTTTTGTTTTTGTTATACCTTTAATTTTTCCATTCTCTGTTAATTTTTAGAAGCTATGTCTTGGGGTCTATCACGAATGGCTACAATTTAATGAAAGAAAACATTACCCCCTCCTTTGAGTTTCACGGCAGCTGGGAAAAATTGTTCAAATCTTGCGGTTTTTAAAATATGGTTATGTAAATGAAAAAAACAATGTAAGAAAATAAAAATATTTATTTGACACAAAATCATAGGTAGAGAAGTAAAAAAATACATGATTTCTTAGTGTTGACTTACAGTCTACCACGAAATTTGGTTAAAACCTTTTTAATTAATAAAAACATTTAAATAAGAAAGAATGGGAAAATTGTACTTATTAATATTAAATCAACACGTTATTGAATACATGAAACTGGCGATTTTTGCTGGACATTCATAACTGACATCGGTGAAGGCAAAATCGTGAGATATAAGTCTGGAATCGCCAACCCGTCGTAAGCAAGCTTGGTGATCAATGCTCGTGCCTTCTCTGTATGAGGAGTGGCCTTAGTCGAGTAGTGGGGCAGTAATAGGTTGGTTAGAATTGTTGGGGTACTGTCGGAGACAGTCTTCAGTTGAACTATAGTCAGCGCGTTATCAACAGAGTCGTGAGGCCATAAATGTCAATAGAGATAGGAATGTGCAGCGAGCCGGGACCGTTATCGTAAACGGCTACCTGCTCACGTGGTATCGATGAGTCACTAATGATCTGTACGGTTTTTACGGTTTATACTGCTATTTAATTTAGTATCTTGTAGTCACTACTAAATTAAACGCACATAAAACCCGTATAGTTATCAAAACGTTAACTCGTTAAAGTTTATGAAGAAGATACGATAATAAACGTTACTTATCGATATATTTATTTTATTGTTACGCCCTTCACTAAGCGGCTCCATAAGGCCCGTAAGTGCAAGCGAGATAGACATAGGGAAATGATTTAAGGCCCGACGACTCCGTTGAAAACGCGTTAACTATAGTTGATTATAACCAAGCTTCCCAACCCGGAGGGGTGACAGACAGAATTCTAGGCTCCGTACAATGTTGCAGAAGACACGATACCTGTAAAAAAACAGGATTTTTATGTTACAAAGTAAAATATAAATAAACAATCTGTTTTTTCAAAAAAATCTTACAACAGTGAATTAGTTTATTAAATACTAACAGCGCTCCGCGGTTTCACCCGCGTAGTTCCCTTTCCCGTGGGAATACGGGGATAAAATATAGCCTATGTCATCCGGGGATAGTGTAGTTTCCCAACAGTGAAAGAATTTTTCAAATCGGTTCAGTAGTTTCGGAGCCTATTCAATGCAAACAAACAAATCTTTCCTCTTTATAATATTAGTATAGAAGTATAGATTAGCGAAAGAAGGCCAATTACAAGTTTTATGAGTTGTCAATAGTGTATATATCCAACAAGGGTCACTTTTTGTCATGATAGTTTTCACGGTTTTTTTTATTTTTGGATGGGAAATCATCAAATAACTTCTCCCGCTCTGGGTGGAGCAGGAGCGCGTGTCAGACTTTTACTGACTAAAACCCACGCGTGTTGCCTCTGTTGCCTGTGTGCCAGGGGCCGCGGTATCTCTTTCGAACAACCCGCACCCCTGGCAGGCATCGGCCCTTGCGGACCCCACCAGTTGGTGCTGACATCTCTTTGACGCGCGCGTGGAACACAACGCGCCGTCGACCCGGGTTTAATTTTCACGGTGAGATTTCTACAGAATAGATCGACTGTGTCCTAGCATTAAAAATATTATAGACGCTCTCTTTCTGCCGAGCATTTTCCCCACTATTGGGGTCAGCTTCCAGTCTAACCGAATGCTGCTGAATACCAGTATTTTAGATGGAATAACTGCTTATCTGATCTCCGCAAACCAGTTACTAGGTATCACGCATCATATACCCCTTGGTAGGACTGGTTTTTAGATTTCGGGCTTCTGGCTCTGACTGCTCTGAACAGCTGTCAAAGATCTACGAATGTCAACAATTACGTGCTATCCAAGGCACGTTGAACATCGATATGTGATGCATGGTCACCCATCCACGACCGCGGTAAGCGTAGCTTAACTTTTGATCGACCTTTGCGGCTTTTATCAAAGTCAAAGCATTTATTTCAAATAGGCACTTTTGAACGTCAACATTTACATTAAAATAGAACTGATTCTAGTCGCCCCTTCCAAAATGTAGTTTCGTATGGAGAAGAATAGGCATGAAACTCCACCGTTACTCTTTTAAAATGTTTCAAGTACAATATTCAACATAGTACATTCATTTAGCCACAATAATGTAAATAATAAAAGTAATGCCCTACTAATATTACAAATGTGAAAGTTTGAATGTTGATGTTTAGATATTTAGATGTTTGGTAATTTGTTACTCAATCACGCAAAAATGGCTGAACGGATTTGGATGAAATTTGGCACACATATAGATTATAGCCTGGATTAACACATAGGATACTTTTTATCCCGGTATTACGTTCCCTTGGGATAATTTTAGACTTCCACGCGGGCGAAGCCGCTGGCGAGATCTAGTGTAAATAATAAAAACAATTCTTTGTGTGCTTACCTGTTCTTCAACACTGTACACATCTTTCGGTACAAAGTTCTCAAAGACTTGATCCAATAACCTCACATATTCATTTCTATATTTCTTTTCAGACTGATCAATACATTCCCTTGTTATTTCATAACATACTGCTTTTCCTTGCAAAATATTTTTGACGTATTTCAACTAAAAATAAAAAGTCATTTATTCAAATTAGTCTGAGAATCAACACTTTTTGAACGTCATAAGTTTACAAGGTGTAATAGAATAAACGTAAGACCTGAAAGTAGTTTGTTCCTAATTGACTACTGAATCGATTTCAGTAACTTTTAACATGGGTACTTAAGGAGAACCTAGTCGCGGGCTCGAACTCACTGGTGGGCCTGGCTAAAAATCACGCTGTCTCACCAGGCTTCGTGTCCGACAGAGATAGTATCAGTGATGAGCAGTTAGACGCTAGTCTACACGCACAACGTTATTGAGTGAGATGCAGGATCTTTTATAGTAAAAAAATCGCGAAAAAATTAAGAAAAGTTCTTCGGAAGATCGGGTTTTATGAAAAAGCCAATGCATAAATCAATGACCAATAAAGTTTATTGAACTTTTCGATTATTGAACTTTGTCGGTACCGACTTGGTTTTGGAGATTTTACACTTCTTTTATTATTTAAACACGCCCAAAGTTAAGTAAAATTAGCAAGAAAAACGAATCTTTGTTGGCTCCTAACTTTTTAATGGGTTTTTATTTTAGTATTCTGTTTCCGTACCGACACTTTACTTTGGATGTGCCATGTCAGACAGTGGAGTAAATCACTCCCAAAGTTTGTATGCAAAAAATGTGGACTAGGTTCACCTTAAGTATTTTTTATCAAAAATTATGTAATTTGCCATACCTACCGCCGATTGAGCCAGAGAAAATTCAATCTTATTTCAAGGCAGTAAGACTCAATTTTAAATGCATAAAGTAATGCTAGGGTGCAACACGATTTCCGTAATAATAACGAGCAGCTAAATAAGCAGAGCTGTTTGGTAAATATTACTATTTACAAATACTACAATAACGGATATTCGTACCTCTTTGAATTCTGGTCCAGACCAATAAAATGATGTCCTTATAAATGCTTCGAACAGTTTTTGTGATTCTCTCAAACATAACAACATACTTTGTAAACGGCTTTCTAGCACTGAAATAAAAATAATAAAAATAACTGATACGTTCTTAACACGATGTGAATCATACTCCTGATGTACTCGACATTGCCATTCTGCAGCGAATCAACCTCCGGTTGAAGTCCATAGAAGCAAAAACGAGCTCAGTTCTGACCATCGCCCCGTAGTCATGCATCTGACCCCGCGGACGGGTCTCCCAGATCCTGACCTACCGCCCCTCACCAAAGGGGCGGTAGGTCAGGATCTGTAACGAACTCGCCACCATCAGACAAATTTCTAGATGTGCCGACCTCAAATAAATTACCCATTCCAGAAATAACATAATATTACCTTTGACATCGCACACAGCCAGGACATTAGCCGTGAGCCTAGCCGGGGGTAATTCCTGGGAGCCATATTGGAAGATGGACGCCCAATCGACGCCGCACACGCCGCCGTCTCGAACGCTGTACATTATGTTCTGTAAGTGACGGTCGCCTACGCCTGAAATTAGATGAAAAAAAATCTGGTTTATTTAGCAAGAAAGCGTAATTCATTAAACGGGTTGTACATACGCTAGACGCCAGCACATCAAGCTACCCCAATGTGTAAAATTTTCCCAATCGAACATGAACCTTATGCTTATGTGATACAGATAAAAATCTATCAAAGAAATTTGAGCTTGATGTGCTGGACTGTACAAGGTCTGTGTTCCCTTCCACATTTAACCCGTCTACCTTCAAAACAAAGTGAACAGGCATCTTCTGTGCACGCTCGTTCCATCATAGACCTCATCCATTGCTTTTCATCGGACGTGATCGAGGTCAAGCGCAGGCCCATTTAGTAATAAAAAATTAAATAAAAATGTGCTACTGGGACTGACTTTCAGCCGAGAGTAAGCTCTTTTTGAACGTCAAAATTACATAAGACAGTCCCCCCAAAACGCCCGCCCTTCACCACTTCCTAGTGCTTTAGCTGGGAAGAAGAAGTAGCGCAACAAACTCCCCAGCAGCACAGCTGTCTGTTAAGTTAGAAGAACTTGACTCTATACAATAGTAGGTAATAACAATACAAGTCCATTTGCTATCATTTTTGCTGGAGTTCCGTTGCCTATCTCCAAAGTTCTTCATCAAATCTTCACCAAATTGAAATGGGACCACTACGAGCAAGTACTCTTCCAAAAAATACCTAAATCGGTTTGTATGCCTATAAAATTTGAAGAGTTCTCTCTATTTCTCCAGGATCCCATCATCAGATCCTGACTTGATCATGGGACCACCTGGGAAGTATACCCTTTCAAACAAAAAAAACAAAATCCAAATCGGTCCAGCCATCTTCGAGTAATCGGGGAACATACCTAAAAATAAATAAAAAAAAGGTTCCGACGAATTGATAACCTCCTCCTTTTTGAAGTCGGTTAAAAATGACGAAACACAAAAAAAAACATTAAATTTACCATATGTCAGCTAGCACACGCCAATATACACAAAGAAAAGCGACTGTACAGCGCATTGTGCAATTGCTGTCGCATAATTTGTTTAGAACCAACTGACAATTAGGTTGGTAATTAATAAACATTTTACAGGTACTTACCGAAAAGCCAATTTAGGATGGTCATAGAGCCCAAAGTATCTTCAAATGTTCGTTTCTTAGTTATAAACTCTTTGACACAGGAACAGTTGTTTTCTATAGAAGATCTGAAATATTATTATAAGCTATACTCCATTTGAAATAAGTTTAGACATTTAAACAAACCTTTTTTACAGTCCGTTCAACCGATTCTGACTTCTATACCTTAGGCATAAGGATGGCATTAAAAGCAAAAAAGTAGTTACAATACCAACTGTTTACTGCAGCTGCCATTTGTCATGCTACCAACGCAATAGAAGTCAAAATCGGTTGATCGGACTGTAAAAAAGTTTTAGTTAAATATCTAATCTTATTTCAATTGGAGTATAGAATATAATTAAAAAAACAAAACAATAAAGTATTTGTATTCTGCATAGACTTTTCCTAACTATTTTGAGGTCATCAAACCGAAGGCAGCTGAATACCAGTATTTGACATGGAGCGACAGCCTATCTGACCTCCACAACCCAGTTACTGGGTCATACGATACCCCTTGGTAAGACTGGTTGTCCGACTTTCGGGCTTCTGACGACCCATAACGACTGAAAAAGATCCACGAATGACAGCCGAGATCAATGGCTTAACAAAATCAAAATTCATTTATTCGAACTAGGCTGAGAATCAGCTCTTTTTGAACATCAATATTACATAAGACAGTCCCCCCAAAACGCCCGCCCTTCACCACTTCCTAGTGCTTTAGCTGGGAAGAAGAAGTAGCGGAACAAACTCCCCAGCAGCACAGCTGTCTGTTAAGTTAGAAGAACTTGATTCTATACAATAATAGGTAATCAAAATTACGAAACACAAAAAAAAAAAATGCCATATGTCAGCTAGCACACGCCAATATACCATGAAAACATTGAAAACTAAAAATAATAAAAAATTAAAATAAAACGTAAACAAAGTGCTCGTATAGTGATGCGACCTTACGAGTAAGTACTTACCTCAGTATATAGGGTGTAACTTTATCACACATAGCATTATATTGCTCCATGGCTAGAGAAGGCGCTAGTATCAGCTTCTCATAGCCCGTCTTGGTTACTGGAACTGAAATTATAAATATTAACTTAGATATTGCTGTTGACAGCACATTTGTACATTACATCTATAATCTATACAATATTAACAAGGGGCCATTCATGTATTACGTAAGCACTACAGGGGGGTGGGGGGGTCTTTGCTTTGCGTATTTTTGATGATTTGGGGGATGGGGGAGTCTGGATGGTGATTACGTCAGCAGCATTTATTGTTTTACTTTTTTGGATTTTGGTTTGAACATATATGGCAACCCTATTTGTCTATGAATGGCTCGAATAAAACGATGTCGTTACTCCAAAATCACACGAAAGTGAGCAGACACACAACATTGAGCAGCAAACATCCAATGTCATCGAAGACTTAGAGTCATGGATTCGTGTGTCATGGACTGAAGACAATGATCTGGTTGGGTTCGTGTAAATTTTTTGAATATAGTACCAGCTATAGAACAGTATAATTTGATTGTTATATTTCAACCTTCCACCTTATAAGTATACACAAAAGGTCAAAATTACAATACTGTGTATCTCTCTCGGTGTTCAGTATTAACAAAGGGGGTAATCATCGGAACAGAGAGGGAGAGGGAGTGGAAATGAGACGAGGAAGCCTCTGCCTTGAGGCCCTGAGAGGCTAAAAATAAAATAAATAAATTAGATATAGATATCCTACGGCGGATCCCTAGTCCAACAATAATAATAACTTACCATTTATATCATGTTTTTCTTCCATCAAATCTCTCAATCTAATGTGGTCTTCTAAATATTCAATAATGGCTGAATCATCGCTCAGTGGAGTTACCTGTAAAATTATTATATTGTAATGGACGCAAGACCTGCACCCTAATTGCGTAACACGCGGTTAATCCTAATCGGTTTCATTTTGACAGTTCAACAATATTCATTGCGTTATTTACGTTGTTGAGCAGACACATTTTTCGAACATATGAAGCAATGGTTTAGCCATCTGTTTCAAAACGAAACAGATTATGATTAATCGTGAGTTACGCAATTAGGGTGCTGAAAGTAGTTTGTTCCTAATTGACTACTGAATGGATTTCAGTAATTTTTAATATAAGTATTGTTTTTCTAACATTATGTATTTTGCCATACCTACCACTGATTGAGCCAAAGAAAATTCAATCTTATCCCACAAGAAATAAGACTCAACTTTAAATGCATAAAGTAATGCTTGGATCAACACGTTTTTCTTAATAATATCAGTTAGCTTTAAAAAAAATAGTTTTGGTCATCGTATTATGCTTTTAACTCAATACTCTATATATTTATTTATTTACTATAAGGTATCTTCACAGCTGACAAAAAGTATAACATTATTAATTATTCTAAACATTACGCCAATTACGAAGTACTCAGAAAATAAGAAAGAAACAGAGAGTGATATAATAAAATTATTAATATTTAAAGTGTGTGTATGCGTGTATCTGTGCGATGTAGGTGCTGTAAATGTGTGTGATGATGTGTGTGTGTCTGTATGACTAAACTCACTAATTGGGGTATATGAGGTCTTGCGTTAATTATGTTACGCGTTGCATATTTCGTCACAATCTTCAAATTAAAATAGTTTTTTTTATTAAATTGGAAAATACCCTACTGCATTTAATATATTTGTGGCCCAAGATTCTGAACCAACAATACTTACATTGTAGCTCCTAACTCGTAGTTCCCGGCTGATACTCGGCAAGATGGCCGCCACTCTTTGTACCGACGCATCGCGATACATCGGCTCGCCGCTCTTACATATGAAGCGACGCGTCGAGCCATTCGATAGTAATGCTTTTAACACGCAAGGACGACGGATAGAGTCTGTGAATACTGATATCTGGAACATAATATCACGCTTGTAGTGTCTGAAGGGGTAAGTAGAGATAGATTACTCTTTAGGAGTCCTTTTGGAGAAAAGTTTCTATAAATTACGTCACACGTTGATGGGAAATGAGGCGGTCAGCCAATCTAAAACTCGAACCTTCAATTATAACTCCAAACATGAAAATGTTACTTTTATTTATTAACCGACTTCAAAAAGGAGGAGGTTATCAATTCGTCGGAACCTTTTTTTTTGTTTTTTTTTTTTAAACAAACACCGTGATTAATCAAATCACATATAAGTTCAAATAATTCAATAAACCACAAAACCAGAAAATTCGGTTCCTCTTCTAGTTTTGGCGGAAACCGAAACTTATGAAGTTAAGGTGAAACTAGTCCACATTTTTTGCATACAAACTTCGGGAGTGTTTTACTCCACTGTCTGACATGGCACATCCAAAGTAAAGTATGATATCGTTTTGTCTCATTATTAATATTGTCTGTACGGAAACAGAATACTAAAATAAAACCCCATTAAAAAGTTAGGAGCCAACTAAGATTCGTTTTTCTTGCTAATTTTACTTAACTTTAGGCATGTTTAAGTAATAAAAGAAGCGTAAAATCTCCAAAACCAAGTCGGTACTGACAAAGTTCAATAATCGAAAAGTTCAATAAACTTTATTGGTCATTGATTTATGCATTGGCTTTTTCATTAAACCCGATCTTCCAAAGGACTTTACTTGACTTTTTCGCGATTTGTTTACTATAAATGATCCTGCATATCACTCAATAACGTTGTGCGTGTAGACTAGCGTCTAACTGCTTATCACTGATACTATCTCTGTCGGACACGAAGCCTGGTGAGACAGCGTGTTTTTTAGCTAGACCCACCAGTGAGTTCGAGCCCGCGACTAGGTTCCCCTTAAGACAAATGTTAGTCGGGCGGAAGAAACCGAAATCGGATTTTTTGCCGAAACTGATATTTTGCCGAAACTTATTTTTTGCTGAAACTGATTTTTGATTTTTATTGACTCCAATAATAACTTACTTGCTCCGCAAACTTCACGACGTAAACGTTGGGGGGTAGTCGCAGTAACCTCTGTAAGTGAACCCTCTTGCGATTCAAGATGGCGGCCGAGCACAGATCCGGACAGAGCTGTGATAATCTTAGTGTCGTTCTCTGGGGCTTTAAACGTAGTTCCTCTATTATTAGTTTTAATTCAGTCGCTTTTGCATCTGAAAAAAGAGTTTCTTTTGTAATTTAACAAAATTAAATGTAATAAAAATGCAAGGGACACCAATGCTCAAACTGTTATCATGAACTTTTCGTCGGTTATTTAAAAAAATCTGCTGTTCCATACATTTTGACAGTCATAGATGTTTTTTTTTTAATAATCGGCGATTTTTTAAATTGGGTAATGATGTAAATAATGTATTGAATTCATGATAACAGTTTGCCAATGTTATACTAATACATAACAATTTCAGTAATATTTTCCAAGGTATAGAGTTTAATTTACATTGTTATCAAAATCAAAATATTTTATTTCACATAAACCTGCATGGGCACTTATGAAACGTCAGAAGCTAGGTGCACGGTTCCAATTTGTCGCTTCCTATGGAGAAGAGCCGGCAAGAAACTCCACGGTTACACTTTTAAAAATAATTGGCTTTTACAATGTTTTAAGTTACAGGTATGGGAGGACAGTGCAGGCCTGTCAATAAGTACCAGGTACTTAGAAGAATGGAAATAAAGAATAGAAAATCGTCTACAAATCTACTGTCTGTAAGGCCTACAACGTTCTCTCATTCACAATATGTAAAAAAATCTACATAAATAAAATAAACCTATTTAAACTAAGTGACATCATTTCCATGACAATCACTAATAAATAGTCGTTATTAGAATTGATGTATAATGTCAAATAATGACGAGAATATGTCATACATTGTAAAAAATAAAAATGAACACTGTAATTACCTATTGATAATAATCGAAGCAGCCTTAAACTTATGTTGATAAATATAATACATACCAATTTCAGTCATATCTTCCAAGGCATAGAGTTTATTTTTCATTGTATTTAACGATTGATAGTCGGTGCCTCCGTATTTAGTTTCGAAAAGCCTTGTTTTCATCCTGTTGAATATAGTGTTCCATTCCGTTTCATCTAGAACTGAATATTTCAAAATATTAGGATACTCAATATTACTCTCTATTAGGGTACTCAATGATACTTAATCAGGTCAGATTATAAGCTAGCTGCATGTAGCGGCACTACAGAAAAATAAATATCTAAAAACAAAAAAAGGGAAGTGGCGCCGTCTACAATGCCACAGGCGAACTACGCAAGACTCACGTCACGCAAATCCTGCATCGCGCAATCAGAGTTTACCGCGCGACTCGCATAGGTACAACATCCCGACATCAACCGTCGGGCAGTTGCCCACCAGACACTACACCCGTCTGGTCGGAGGATCCTCCCTTTGTCAATAGGTATGAGTGAACTTTACACCCTGTTCCTCATACCTCTATATATGCCCAAGCGATACCTGATATTTTTACAAGCTTTTATTTAACTTGCAATGTATGTATGTAACTATGTTTGTTCGGGTGGAATCTTGCAACTCAATTTTGAAGTAGAGATCTTTAACCGACTGAGCTGAAATTTTGAATGCATATGTATATCGCGTGACAATGCAATATTATGATGACATGAAACTGATCTGATGTTGGAGCTGTAAGGTGGCTTTAGGAACTCCGCAATAAATTGACACAACCCCATCGAGTTTGGGTTCGTTTGGGGTCTGATGCTGGAGTTGGAAGGTGGCCATAGATATATAACACTTTAAGTGCTCTAAACAAGCTCGTAATAATTCGTAGAACCCACACATATGTATATATGTGTGGGTTCTACGAATTATTACGAGCTGCATTACGGAAAAACGCTGCTACGAACTACGCCGTAGTAAATCCCGCATCATAAATACTAAAAAGTAAAAAAAAAAACTTTTTAAAAACAAGCTTTTACTATTACTTGTTCATAAACGAACTAAAAAGTAATAAATAATTTAAATCTCAATTATTTAAATAAAAGCGTGTTACATATAAATTAAATATTATTTAAATAATTGAGATCAAATGATTTTTTCCTTTTTAGTCCGTTTTATTAAAAAGTAATAATAAAAGCTTTTGTTGCATTAAATAGGCTCCGAAACTACTGAACCGATTTGAAAATTCTTTCACTGTTGGGAAGCTACACTATCCCCGTGTGACATAGGCTATTTTTTATCCCCGTATTCCCACGCGAACAGGAACTACGCGGGTGAAACCACGGAACGCTGCTAGTAGTAAATAAAGATAACGATGACGATAGTGTCACATTGCTTGGAAGGAGTTTTACAAAGGAAAATCGTGTTACCCAGTAATTGGGTCGTGGAGATCAGATCCCAAGTCTACTAACAAAAACAAAAAAAAATACGACGAGGCCCACCGCCCAACGGGACCGTTATGGGCTGATACTATTATTTTTATATTTACTTACTATTTTTCCGTAATTCACTACAATACTGTAGCAAAGAATAGTTTGAATCACAGATTAACTGGAAATACTCCTTACAGACATCTAAGTCTGGATCCTGTAGCTTATCCAAATAGTTCTCATTTAAAACGTTTACTGGCAACACTGCTAGCACTTTTTTGAGTATGGCAATACTGAAGAAGTCTAGGCGATGGAAGACACGGTGTATCTGAAATATGATTATAAAAACATCAGGGTTGTTTCCCCCGAAGGGCTAAACAGAGGTGTGCCCACCATTTCGCCGGTTGAATGGGCAGCAGCGTTTTCTATGCATTTTACCACCATACTGCGATCGCCAATGCGCCTGCCAAGCGTGGCGATTATGGCAAATCCCCCCCTTTTGGGGGAGGCCTATGTCCAGCAGTGGACGTCTTTCGGCTGATATGGTGGTGGTGGTGGTGGTGGTGGTTTAAGTCCAATGTAATAGGTGGCGCGCCTATTGCCATTAACCGGCTACAAATTGAGACTGGGCTGCCATACAGGAAAAGTTTTTATCCAGTGCGCAGACGGTAACCATGAATTCAGCATATTATCATTCTAGAACCGTTGTAGACGATTTTCTATTCTTTATTTTCATTCCTCTAATACCTGGTACTTATTGACAGGCCTGCACTGTCCTCCCATACCTATTATCACTGTAATTTGAAAACATTGTAAAAGCCAATTATTTTTAAAAGAGTAACCGTGGAGTTTCTTGCCGGCTCTTCTCCATAGGAAGCGACAAATTGGAACCGTGCACCTAGCTTCTGACGTTTCATAAGTGCCCATGCAGGTTTATGTGAAATAAAATATTTTGATTTTGAACCCCCAGCGCAGAAATTTTCCGTCGGTTATACAACAGCTGTTCCATACATTTTGACCGCGTAGGTATTGAACTTTCACACACACACTTTTACTTTTTGCTTTTTCTTTTCTATTCTTTGAACACTTTTCTATGAAACAGCAGATTTTTTTTTTGTAAAACTGACAAAAAAATTATATGCTAGAATGATATGCTGAATTCATGGTTACAGTTTTCGCACTGGTTAAAATTTTATCCTGTATATATGTTTCGGCTAATAGCCGAAGTGCGGCTACACCTAGTTTTAGCCGGCTATAACTAGTTGCAGCCGGTTAAACTTAGATGTATCCTACTTATGTCACCGAAAAATTGTAAATACCGTTAGATTATAATCTATCTCGCGAGATTGTAAACTGTCGATAAATTGTGAACTGCACCATACTGCTTACCGACCGATTAGGTTAGGTTAGAATTGCGACCAAACGCGCGCGAGCCAAGCGAGCGCTAGTCCAGCTGCACCTAGTTGTAGCCGGCTAAAACTAGGTGTAGCCGCACTTCGGCTATTAGTCGTAACATATATATCCCGTTAAAGTTAGTCCAGCCGTTTTGGAGATTTGCCGGATCAAATGGACAGACAATAATTTCAAAAAAATGCTATGAGTACTATAATTACATTCATGTATAGATAGATTACCTGATCAAGTAAGCCCTTAGCCGTCTCCTCGCTTAAAGTAGTTTCAAAGTACGCGAGTCTATTCAACAATATCGAAATTAACAGGTTGCAGTCTTCAGCTAAATTATGATCCAAGATTTTATCAATTATCTCCGTCATTCGTTGAATTATATGATTTTGTGTTGATCCATCTGAAAATACAAGTTTGTAGACATAATTTCATTAAATCACATTGTTCCGGGTTTATCTTGCACATTATTGATATCGGTGAAGGAAAAATATCTTGAAGAAACCTGGTCTTATACTACTTCCTACTATACAAGGTGAATTTTTATTCACCGTTTCAATTTTTCAGGGTGATAGTACCCCTGAAATTGAACAACTTTCTCCAAGGAACATGGGTCGAACATGAAAAAAAAAATCGGATCTCCCATGCAACATCAATAGTCAGCTGAACGATTTTGTATGGGAGGTTCAATTTTTTTTTTACATTAATTGACAAAAAGTTACATTATTTAAATAATACAGTATTTTGCTCGTGGCTACGCCTGCGTGGATGTCAGTTATTGCGTAAAAAAGTAGCCTATGTCCTTCTCCATATCCCAGGCTATATCTCTGACAAATTTCACGACGATCGGTTCAGCGGTTTAGGCGTGAAAGCGTAACAGACAGACAGAGAGACAGTTACTTTCGCATTCGTAGGGATATAAGTCTGAAATGGCCAGTCAGGCGCCATTCAAGTATTAAGTAAGCAGATTTTTTGCCATTATTAACCCCCCCCCCCCCCCTCATCAGCAAAAGTAAGCAAAGCTCTTACCCCCCTCCCATGCTCATGTAAACATTGGTACATGCAATTTTCAATGTGTTCTGGTTTATATTTTATAATGATTCATGAGCACAAGTTATACCTAAGTCTAGAAATAGAGGACTACTATACGATACTATACGTTATACCGACTAGGCTTGGAAAAGAGGACTTTAACGCATATAATATTTATTTGACGGCACGGTTGGCGCAGTGGTTAAGCGATTGACTGCTGCGCTGCGTGTCGCGGGTTCGATTCCCGCACGGAACAAATATTTGTATGACCTACAAGTACTTGTTCCGGGTCTGGCTGTTTGTGTATGTGATTTTAAATGTTTGTAAACGCACCCACAATACAGGAAAAAATCCTATTGTGGGGCAAACTAGAAAAAAAAGCCTCTAAAACTATTTAAGCAAATTTTATGGACATGGTATTCAGTTATTATGATCTTTATAATATTAACGAACAAAACAAACTTCTTTTAAAACGTAGGTATATTAATTCTAATTAACAGTCTCCAGTCCATGACACACGAATCCATGACTCTAAATTTTGGATGACATTGGATGTTTGCTGCTGAATGTTGTGTCTGCTCACTTTCGTGTGATTTTGAAATATCGACATCGTTTTCTTCAAGACATTCATAGACAAGTAGGGTTGCCATATACTCGTATGTTCCAAGTTTAATTACCGAAAAAGTAAAAAAATAATTACTGCTGACGTAATCACCATCCAGACTCCCCTATCCCCCATGTCATCAAAAATAAGCAAAGCAAAGACCCCCCCCCCGTAGTGCTAACGTAATACTTGAATGGCCCCTCGGTGTTGAACAAGCATAATCTGCCTATAATATGTGAGAATGTTGGGACACAGACCTCATCTCTGTCAGATAGACATGGGCGAAGTAGCTCACTGAAAAGAAAAAGAGCGATTAGCTCTTTCACTCTAAAGAGCTATATCACTCTTCTAGCTCACTAGCTCTTCTATAGCTCAGAGACACAAACGCCGAGACGCCGACTGTTAGCTCAATTGACTCACGCCGCACCGCGTCGAAGGAGACTGATCGGCTCGCTCAATAGTGAGTAGCTCTTTGGAAGTGTGGACTCTTTATTACTCACTAGCTCTTCTATAGCTCAGTGATTCAGACGCCGACTGTTAGTTCATTTGACTCACGGTGCACGCGTGTCGTTGAAAACGGCTCGGCCCGCTCAGTAGTCATTGTCAATAGCTCTTTGGAAGTTTGGAGTTAAGTTAAATAAGCTTTTCTGTTTGTTTATATAATTTTAAGACTACGTAAATAATACGCAAAAAATAAACAATGCAATGCCAAAGTATTTTCTACTTTAAAGCTATGGTCATAAAGATAGATTTACAGTGATTTATGTCGTAGGATAGTCTACAATGACGTATTGTATCGAATAGGTATTGTTGGAAGAACGAACTATGCGATCCGAAATATTCCGAAGCGAACCGAATGAGCCGTTCGGCCGCTGACTTCGGTCGGTCATTGGTGTCTCGCTGAAGTACTGAGAATCCTTAGATTCTCTTGATTGATATAGCTGAAAGTTAGCTCTTAAGCTAACTGAGCTAGTGAGCTACTTAGCGAACGAGTGAGTGAGCGAGAGCGACGTCCATCAAAAAGAGCTAGCTCTTTTCTATCACTCGCTCACGAGCTACCCATGTCTACTGTCAGAGCGTCCACCGACTGAGCCGTCCACAACGCGGGCCCAGTGCGGGTTGGTAGATGTCACATGTCTTCGAATTTTCAGTTTCTAGGACACGCCGGTTTTTATCATGCTTACCACTTCCCCATAGTTCATCATAATATAACATAGCCGTCTCGTACATCGATTTCAAAACGTGTGCATTGTGAGGTGACATCATACGTCCCTTTTCACGGATTATTTTGTTGCTCACAGCTTGCATTGTATCGTCTATTTTTGTTGTTGATATAGCTGAAAATTAAGGCTGTATATTACGGCGGTGATTTCTTGAAAACGCTCAAAAAGGTGGTATTTTAAATCAGTGTATCTCTTTAACCGTAAATAATTTTGAAAGCAAAAAAATATATGATATTTTCAAGTCTTTTTTGCATACAGTGACTGAAATCAAAACATAATTAAACATACTTTAATGCATCAAAAAAATCATCAAAGTCACCTTTTTATTATCTTTAAAACTAGTTTATTCCTTCAATAACAATTATAATTAAAAATATACCATAAAATTCCAAATACCAAACTGCATCCAGTGATGGATTTATTTATTATTAAATAGTTAATATCTAATTTTATACGATGTTATAAGATAAGATTAAGATAAGATTTATTTATTTGTCTAAACATTGTATACATACAAGAGCATGCAAGATATTAGATACATCGTTTGAGTCCATTCATGTTTAGCCATAAGTATCGGCGTACAAATATTTCCATAACATTAAAAAGAATTACCAATAAGACAAATGAAAAAAAAAATACCTGGAATAGGCACGTAAATAGTCTATAATTTAGAAACTTAACAATTAGAAATTATTTTATGTTAAGTCAAAATTCTATGTTCATATAAATTTAATCTAGTGTCAGGAAAAGATAAAATTATTCAATAAAAAAAAACTTTTTCGTCTATAAATTCGGAGACACTATAATATGCCTTTTGCGAAAGAAACACTTTTAATTGTCGCTTGAATGCCTTACTATTTAGCTCCTTCCAACGTTTAGGCAATTTATTAAATATAGTAGGCGCCATGCAGACGATACTTATTTGTATTTTTACGACAATGCTTGCTCATTTCGAATTTATTACAACAGATTTTAACCCGTATTGGATTGCAGTAAGAACTATTATCGCTCATAACAACAATACGACGAATACATTTAAAATGACCAGGGCCTTAATTAAAGCTACTATATCATAACTAGTTTTCGCCAGCGACTTCGCTCGCGTGCAGGTCGGTAATTATCCCGACCTAAACGATAGACGATGATTCTCGAAACCCAAACTTTCTATGGAAAGCTATACTTATAGTGTTTTCTTTACAAAAAGTGTAGGTACTTACATTCCAAATCGTGATGTAGATGCAGAATCAACTGTTGCATTGAAATATAAGTATCAAATGGCGACTTCGAGGCACACTGAATTGTTACTTTTTCTGGAACAAATATACGAATAATAATAATTATTAAAATATCCTGAACTAGTCTGCCATCCTAATTTAAACTATTAAATCTTTGTTTGAACAAAACTGGCGACTGGCGGCACTGCCACCAGTCTCTTGGGTTTCCAGTCGATAGCTACGCGTTGGAATTTTTTTACGCCATATCTTAGTTTGAGAATAGTTATAGTTAAGTTAAAAAAAAATAGATTAGTTTTCGATATCGATACGCAACAGGTGGGTAAAGTATTGCTAGCTAATTTAATTTGACCCTGTATATCGACACCTTAGAGTGAAAACAAGGTAAGTATAAAAAGAAGTAACTTTTTAGGAGGAAGAAAAATAAGCGCGTGCTGTAAAAATTTTGTACGGCGTCCTTTATATTTTTTTATTAATTTATATGTAAATTTAACCCGTTTTTATATCCAGAACTGTTCGATACTATAATATTGTCCAAATAGCGAGTTTTCTTCCTATAAACGCAATAAAATAAATTTGGACAAAAAATGCATTCCCGAGGTTTTCACTCTAAGGCGACGATATGCACATCATCATCATTTCAGCCGAAAGACGTCCACTGCTGGACATAGGCCTCCCCCAAGCTCCGCCACTTCAACAGGTTCTGTGCTTCCCGCATCCAGCGGACTCTTGCGGCCCTCACAAGGTCATCGGTCCACTTGGAGTTTCGCTGCGTGATCGAATCAGGAATGAAGAGATCCGAAGGAGCACCAAGGTAACCGAGATAGCCCGAAGAATTGCCAAACTTAAGAGGCAGTGGGCAGGGCACATTGCTCACAGAACAGATGGCCGATGGGACCGAAAATCTCTGGAATGGCGACCGCGCACCGGAAGACGTAAAGTTGGAAGGCCTCCCACAAGATATATGCACAGTCCATTTTAATTCTTAATAAATAAAACCATTAACAGTAATAATAAAAAAAAAGAAAACACATTACCTGCAGCTTCCAGCGCCTTCTGTAGCGAGTTCAAGTTATTTTCCTTGAGACCTATAGTTCTGTATGCCTTCACTCTCTCGTGGACCCAGGGGAGGATCTCAACGTCTAGTAAACACCTAGGAATCAGATTGTAAATGAATCCCCTAGGAATCGACACATCAAAATATTGTATACAAGCTTTTGCCAGTGGCTTCACCCGCTTGAAAGAAAAAGAAAGAATACCGTTTATTTGAACACAGTCCGTGAAACACAAAATACAATCTATACATATAATAAAATTGTAACAGGCCGATGTCTGTACATTAAAGATATTGAAGAAAAAATAGTATGGGGGGTCTTTATTAGAGCAACAGAAGCCAAAACAACGGTTTTTAGAATTTTTGTCTGTCTGTATGTTTGTTAACGCATCACGCAAAAACCACTGCATGGAATTGAATGCAGTTTTCAATGATGTATTCCGAGAGGTCTAACTTAAAAAATAGGCTATATATTATCAAAAAAAAAATGATTATCTACTTGATTCTAAAGTCCACGCGTATGAAGTCGCGGGCAAAAGCTAGTAACAAACAAAAAAAGTGAAAATAAATAAATAACGGCATGTATTTAATGCGGCAACTAAGTAAAATGAATATAGGTTTTTAAAAAAAATAGAGTGGGTACCAGGAGTATCGTAATAAGTAATAGGTAGCATATTAATATATCAGTAATAAGCTCCGTTTTAATTTAAACTAGCATCAAGTTTTTCTTTTGGGAACAGAATTAATATCTAAGCGGAAACTTAATGGCGAAAATAAAATAGAAAATGGGCATTCATAAATAATATATTATTATTGTATTATTAGGGCAGGTTTAGATTTTCTATATAATCTAGTCGTTTCTGGCACTCGCCGGCCGCTGCCGCGGCACCGCTCGCTTCGCTCGCTCGGCTCGTGCGTAGGAAGTCACAGTTTTAACCTAACCTGACCTAACCATTAAAAAAAAATTATAACCTACTCTAACTAGACTGGTAATATATTATCTTTGCCACCCTACTAACATGATTAGTCGCCAAGTCATTATTTATAGCTCCTCGCCTAATATTTTATTTGACTGGTATAGTTTATTTGCTACCTAAACGCAGCTGCTAGTTTTTAGTTTTTATAACACCTTTAATTTTGAACCTTACATAATATAATAGTCGCGAAAATATTTAATCGCTGGCAAGTTATTTTATTTGTTGCAAACATTTAGTCGACTTTTAAGTTATTAGTCACTCGGAAAATAATAAGCTATAAATAACTACAACAGTGTGTGCCTCACGGCTGCGCCAAAAAGGCAAAAGGCTTGGACGTCGGCGTATCTACCTATATAAATAAAAAGAAAAGTCCTGACTGACTGACTGACGCATCAACGCCCAGCCCAAACCCTTGGACCTAGAAAGCTGAAATTTTGCACAGAGGTTCCCTTTATAATGTAGACAAGGAATAAGGAAGGATTTTTCGAAATTCAACCCCTAAGGGCGTTAAATTTGGGATGAAAGTTCCGCGCGGGCGACGCCACTGGCAAAAATCTGTTGCGTAGTTTAGGAAGTCACAGTTTTAACCTAACCTGACCTAACCATTAAAAAAAAATTATAACCTACTCTAACTAGACTGGTAATATATTATCTTTGCCACCCTACTAACATGATTAGTCGCCAAGTCATTATTTATAGCTCCTCGCCTAATATTTTATTTGACTGGTATAGTTTATTTGCTACCTAAACGCAGCTGCTAGTTTTTAGTTTTTATAACACCTTTAATTTTGAACCTTACATAATATAATAGTCGCGAAAATATTTAATCGCTGGCAAGTTATTTTATTTGTTGCAAACATTTAGTCGACTTTTAAGTTATTAGTCACTCGGAAAATAATAAGCTATAAATAACTACAACAGTGTGTGCCTCACGGCTGCGCCAAAAAGGCAAAAGGCTTGGACGTCGGCGTATCTACCTATATAAATAAAAAGAAAAGTCCTGACTGACTGACTGACGCATCAACGCCCAGCCCAAACCCTTGGACCTAGAAAGCTGAAATTTTGCACAGAGGTTCCCTTTATAATGTAGACAAGGAATAAGGAAGGATTTTTCGAAATTCAACCCCTAAGGGCGTTAAATTTGGGATGAAAGTTCCGCGCGGGCGACGCCACTGGCAAAAATCTGTTGCGTAGTTTAAAGGATCTAACCATACAAACACAATAGCTATCACCTACCGCTTATTGCTTCAACTAAGGGTGGGTTAAGAACAGCCCCACCCCTGACCACTGTCTCACTGAGTAGACACTAACACCCTGCCAGGGGTGCGGGTTGTTCGAAAGAGATACCGCGGCCCCTGCCACACAGGCAACTGAGGGAACACGGGTGGGTTTTAGTCAGTAAAAGTCTGACACGCCCTCCCGCTCCACCCAGAGCGGGAGAAGTTATTTGATGATTTCCCACCCAAAAAAAAAAAAAAAACCTTACAAACACGAAAAGCGACTTTGTTTTATACTATGTAAAGAAGATGGTTAGACAACTAACTACCACCGCCATGGTTTTTTGTTTTTTGGTGGGAAATCCTCAAACTACTTCTCCCGCTCTGGGTGGAGCAGGAGAGCGTGTCAGACTTTTACTGACTAAAACCCACCCGTGTTCCCTCAGTTGCCTGTGTGTCAGGGGCGACGGTATCTCTTTCGAACAACCCGCACCCCTGGACCACCGCCATGGTTGGGTTAGTGTTTGGTGGCCGGTTGGTTGGTGGTTCGTTGGTAGTTGGTTAGTTGTAAATGGTTGATTATGTTGTGTGTATTTTTTATTATTTCTCGTTTATTCATTTAAATACATATTAAGTTACATTTTTAAATATTTTTCTAAAACAACCTTATAAAAAACATTTAAAAATATAAAAAAATAGTGGCCTATCGGCATAAGGAGCAGGGTCCAAGATGTCGGTGGTCAGGGCTCTAGAGAAAGGAACCTCCTGACTATGCGTGTCGTGTCTAGGAGTACTGCTTTCTGAATCAAGCCCTTGATCCAGCCGTGCAATGAGAGCCTCCTGAGGTGTTGGTCGAGGCTCTTCGCTATTAGGCCATTTACTGTAACGATTATCGGTACAATGATTGCTGAGTCCACGTCCCACATGTCGACAACCTCGTGAGCTAAGTCAAGATACTTGATTTTCTTATCTTGCTCAGCTTTCACGAGATTCTCGTCATGAGGGACAGCGATATCAACAATCATTGCACGACGTTCTCGTCGATCTATCACCACAATATCAGGCTTATTGGCTACAATAGTCCTGTCAGTGATGATAGATCGATCCCAGTACAATGTGGCGTGACCATTCTCGAGAACTGGGTCGGGCACATACCTGTAGTATGGTACTTCAGACTCCACAAGGTTGTACTGCAAAGCAAGTTGCTGGTGGATAATCCTAGCTACTAGATTGTGTCTGTGCAAATACTCGCCGTTAGCAAGACGAGAACAACCGGAAACGATATGTCGGATTGATTCACCGGGACGGTGGCATGCCCGACAGATGTCAACCGTACCATCCTTGACAATGTATTTCCGATAATTGTTCGTCATGATAACTTCATCCATAATCGCACAGACAAAACCTTCGGTTTCCCCGAAGAGGTCGCCGAAACGCAGCCAGGATACAGACGCTAAAAAGTCTACATCGGGTCCATGAAGAGCCCGGAAAAAGCGTCCGTGAAGCTCTTTGCCTTGCCATACTTCCTTACGATCGTTAGTATCCAGTACTGCAGGTTTGCGCCAGTTCTCATTCGCCAAGGAGAGCGAGGTAAGGCCCTTGTCCACTGCGACCACATCTCGATGCATCCCCACGTCAGTGTGAAGGAAGTATTCCCTGAGACTGCAAATCTCGCGGTTGTGGAGGGTTTTAGCATTTAAAAAGCCTCGACCCCCACACTTCCGCGGGATGTACAGTCTCATCACTGATGACCGTGGGTGATGCATCCGACATGCCGTCAGCAATGTACGGACCTTCCTATCCAGGGCATCAAGTTCCGTTTGAGTCCATTTGAGTATGCCGAAAGAATACATCAAAACCGGCATGACCCAACCGTTGAAGGCACGTACCTTGTTTCCGCCTGATAAAAGACTATTTGACACTTTATTCAGGCGGCCAAAGAAGCGCTCCCTCAACGATTGTTTCATGTCGGTAGCATTGATGCCTAATGCTTCCGACATACCCAAATACTTGTAGGTTTCGGTTGAGGAGAGGGATCTAAGATGTATAGAATCCGTAAGTTTGGTTCCCACGGATTCTATAATCTCTCCTCGCTTTACATGCATGACTGCACATTTGTCCACACCAAATTCCATCCTGATGGCGCTACTGAAGGTTTCCGTTACCTTCAGTAACTCCATCAGTTGCAAATTGTTGGGGGCAAAGAGTTTCAAATCATCCATGTAAAGGAGGTGTGATATCACCTGACCACCTCTTCTCAATCGATAGCCCAGACCTGAACCCTCCAGCAGTGTGCTTAGAGGATTCAAGGCTAAGCAAAACCAAAGCGGACTCAAACTATCGCCCTGAAATATTCCACGCTCAATCCTAATTGGTTCATTGGTTCCCCGGATCTGTCGACATCCTGGATACAGTAGGACCGTCCTCCATTGCCTCATACAGGACATCAAGAAGGTGCGTAGAGTCGCATCTATTTTGTACAACTCCAGCACCCTCATGAGCCATGTATGTGGTACTGAGTCATAGGCCTTCTTATAATCTATCCAACATGTTGACAGATCCTTCCGGGATCTACGAACCTGTTGGCTTATGGTCATGTCTATAAGGAGCAGCTCCTTAGTACCGCGGGACCCATTCCTACATCCATTCTGAGACACCGACATAATTGCGTTACTTTCTATATGTTGTGAAATTTTTGCTCTAAGAATGGATGTAAGAACTTTATAGACCGTCGGTAAACATGTAATTGGTCTATAATTTTTAGGTTCCGCAGTACTACCCGATTTATGGAGCAGGTGGGTAATACCTGTCGTAAAGAACAGTGGTAGCGACCCAGTCTCTAAAGATGACTGAAATTGTGAAGCTAAGCAAGCATGTGACTTTTGTAGCCATTTAATCCAGAAATTGTGCAGTCCGTCCGGTCCTGGAGATTTCCAGTTGGGCAACGGACGGACTGCACGGGCCACATCAAGAGGACAGATGGTGATAGCCTCCATGTCTGGTATTGAATCACATGCCCGCTCAACAACACGCATCCAATCACCTTCAATGTGACTGACGGGCACCGACCAAATGCTCCGCCAAAACGCACTCATATCATCACTATCCGGTAGATGCGCGTCAGTCACACCTTGAGTGGGAATGGGTCGCTCCCAAGCTCTGTATACCCACCTTTCATCGTTGTGGAACATGCGATTCTGAGTGTACCGATCCACTCTTTGCCTATACCGACGGATACGGTTTGCCCATGCATATACTTTCTGCTTCAGGAAGTCGATGCGCTCTGTGACACGGGGTATATACTCTCGAGGATTAATACTAGTTCCCGAGAACGCCCGTCTCACAAAGCGCATCACTCTTGGGCGTGTATTGCCCTCCCTGAAGCAGATGAGCTTCCCGATGAGTACCCTGGTCTCATTAATACGACGCTCAATCCTGCATTGCCAAGCTGGTGCGGTGGGTTTCGGTCGTGTAGCTCGATCAGTATTTGTGAATTTGACACGAGCTATACGACATGCCGCAACAGCCGTGCAATACAAGATTGAGTGTGTATCGCAAAGGTCTGCGCTGCTTTCAATATAATTTGGTAGCAGCGCATCCAGGGCACACACCAGTGCTCTGTTTTTTTTATTCATGGGCAAACGTGGTAGCCGTGGTCTAAGGTCAGGTGATGTGAACCGGTACTCACAGATGGCATCTTCCAGAATGCTCCTTATGTCCACATTGTACAGGTTTTCTGCAGATATAGTCCTGGCTTCCTCCTCCTCATCGTGCTGGTTTACCTGCAATGGAACGTCGGCAGGCGCATGCACGACATTCTGGGGTGGAGGAGGGTTACTAGCAGAACTATTCTGCATTTCCAAGCGCAGTCGATCAAGTATAGCGTCATCCAATCTATGATTGTTTTGAATGACACGCACCTGATCCGATAATCGTTGGGCCGAGACTTCGACGGCTGGTTCAAGCACCTGAAACAGAGAGAGCATCCGAACTCGGTACGCTGTCAGGTTAATTCCTCCCTCTGTAGCCCCATAATATGCGCGCATCACATTTTCGTTCATGGACTGGGTCCATCGTATGCGCGACACATTTCCACCGGCAGCGGGGACCCTGTTCGAGGCCTGTTGGCTTCGAGGTCCCAAGCCCGCTGGTGGCCGTCCTCTTCCTCGCCGCCGTTCTGGTGTTGGGGACGACGGTGGGGAGAAAAACTCGTCGCTCGAGCTCGACGCAACTGCAGCGACCGGTGACACGGCGCTCACAGTTGAGGCGCGTACCGGCGGCTGCGAGGCGGAGCCGAGCGACAAGTCCGGAGATGGTGGGTGTGCCTGCTGTCGTGTCTTGGCTCTTGTCTGCATCATTTACTCACATCACATTGGCATATACATATTATTTGGTCCATTTTTTTTTGTAAATATTTGTAGTCCGATCTTAGAGAGTTTTTCATTATAACTTTCATTTTGGTATTATTGTAGATGATTTTATTGGAAAGTAATGTGTGATCTTGACTCTGAAACTATTTATTTTATGTAAAAAATGTTGAGCATGAATTTTTCATTGTGACGTTGACAGACGCCATAGACAATTATTATTTCTATTGTTGTAATCTGGGAATTTCGAAAATCCTTCCTTAGCGCTTACCTTCGCTATAAAGGGAACTCTTGTGCAAAATATCATGCTTCTAGCGCAGAAGGCTGTGCGTTATCTGTTTTTTTATAAGGGATGTCCCCTAAATAAAAATCTTTCCCACGAATTTCGTGAACTTCGGAGCGCCGTCTTTGTCATCTTGGTGTGTTCCATGGTGTGACGTCATTTATTTAGCTATTTTAAATTTAACCGTATCTACCAGGGGTGCGGGTTGTTCGAAAGAGATACCGTGGCCCCTGGCACACAGGCAACTGAGGGAACACGGGTGGGTTTTAGTCAGTCAAAGTCTGCACCCCCTCCTGCTCCACCTAGAGCGGGAGAAGTTATTTGATGATTTCCCACCCAAAAAAAACCCCTATAATAATATAGGAAAAGTTTTTATCCAGTTCGCAAACTATAACCATGAATTCAGCATATCATTCTAGACCCCTAGTGCAGAATTTTACTGTCGGTTATACAAAAAAAAACAGCTGTTCCATACATTTTAACGGCGTAGGTATTGCACTTTTCTATGAAACAGCTGATTTTTTTTTTGTAAAACCGACGTAAATTTTCTTCACTGGTAGGTCTAGAATGGTATACTGAATAGATAGAATTGGAACACATACACTCTGTGAAAATTTCAAGCTTTTACCTATTACAGTTGTAAATATGCCAGACGGACGGACAGATAGACGGCGGAGCCTTAGTAATAAGGTCCAGTTTGAGTTTCCACCCTTTGAGAACCCTAAAAAGTATGACTTACTCCTTATTCCTATCGATGCATTGCAGAGCTAAAGCCGGCAGCTTCCTCTCATTGGCTTGTTGGCACCATAGCAGCTCGTCTTTAGTGAAAGACACGCGTTCTTCGCTGTCTGAGTCAGATTGTTGGTGGTAGTATGCCGATCTGATAATGATAATAAATATATTTATTTCGCTCTCAAATACAACAAAACTTTATTTATGAAGTTTAATTCATTTATGGAGAAACGCCAAGGTAACCGTGTTTATAATACTTACGTTATTTGCGATTTTCAGGTCAGTATCAAATTTTATGTTGAACTAGCTTTTGCTAGGGAACGTATTATCGGGATAAAAAAAATCCTAATACAAAATCCAGGTTATACAGGATAAGTTTTTAACCAGTGCGCAAACTGTAACCATGAATTCAGCATAATTCTAGACCCCCAGTGCACAAATTTATCGTCGGTTATACAGAAAAAAATCAGTTGTTCCATACATTTTGACCGCGTAGGTATTACACTTTTCTATGAAACAACTATTTTTTTTTTTGTATAATTAACGAAAAATTTCTACATCTCGGCGCTGGTCTAGAAGGATATGCTGAATTCATGGTTACAGTTTGCGCACTGGTTAAAAACTTATCCTGTATGTAAATGATGTGTGCCAAATTTCACCAAAATCCGTATTGCGTGATTGAGTAACAAACATCCTATAATATAAACATACATATGCGTATGTAGTTCGCGACCGTTACAAGTAGGTATTTAGATTATTACATCATCATTAAAAACCATCAATGTTACAAACAACTCTCTAAGTTTTTGCACAGACCTGCAAATGGCAAAAATCGTAAGAAAATTGAAAAAAAAAATGTGTTTCGCAGTTACCCTGGCGATTAAGATGCTGGACATACATAGTGAACGGGCTCAACTGGGCTAGATAATAAAAGAAGAGTGGACTGTATTAAAATAGGTGTAATACCATAGTTTACATGAATAACGTGTGGAAAGATAGAACAAAGGAATGCCCGTAGCGCAGCGGTGGCCGCGTCCGGGTTCAGTACCGACACCCCGCGCTTTTCCGCTGTCAATCACGCGCTTAAGTGGCGCGCCGACACATAGACACATGCCCGTTTTCACCGACATCCCCTAAGTTTATGGGATCCCCTAAGCATGGTTAGGGGGCTGTTAAAAGGTGGTTTCTGTTTCACCAACAGTAAGGGGTCAGTTAAACGCTAAAAGGTCCCCTAAATTTAGGTGGCCGAAATGTGGGCCCATAAACCGGCATTTACGTATGTGATCTCTCAAGCAACGAACATGGATAATGATATATTAGAATTTGTTGAAAATTTTGAAACTTTTTCTACTATATTCATCATAAATAATAGTCGTAGACCAAAGATATTTCTGAAACGACCAAACTACTTCGAAATTTTAATGAAACTGACTTTTTTTGGAGATATCAGCTTATAAAATAAAAATTTGCTGACAATTTGCAAATTTGCGTTAAATTGGTAAAATATACCTTTTTTTTTTTTTTTTTCAGGGTGGGAAATCATCTAATGACTTCTCCCGCTCTGGGTGGAGCAGGAGGGCGTGTCAGACTTTTACTGACTAAAACCCACCCGTGTTCCCTCAGTTGCCTGTGTGCCAGGGGCGACGGTATCTCTTTCGAACAACCCGCACCCCTGGCAGGCATCGGCCCTTGCGGACCCCACCAGTCCGGCGCACCAGGACACATGGCACGCCGTGACCACCCCAGGAACCAAGTAGCACAAGGGCCCTAGACTACCCTGGCACCCTTGGCACCCTTGGTCCCCCTGCGACGGGTCAGCGCAGTGGCCCCGCCGCCTACCACTTCTCGGCCGCAGAGGATAGGGAGAGCGGCCAACGCTATACCGACACTCCTCTTCCCCTGCGGCCCCACCGCGTCCGCCATCAAACGGTGGCGGCCCGTCCAGGCCACGGAAGGGAAGAGCGCTACTCAAAAGTACCGGCACTCCTCCTCCGCCGCAGCCTGTAACCCTCAGCCGCGATGCCTCCCATTCGACATCGCGGCCCGCCTTAGTTGCGGTGCACCTCACCGCAACCTACTTTTTGGCCGCTACGTCGTCGGCTTGGAGACCAAAGCCCTGACGAGCGGCCCCACCTTGGGGTTCCTCTTCGCTTCACCGTGGGAGCGGACCACGGCTACTGAGCCCCCCCGCAACGACAATGCGGGAACCCACTGGGGGGGGGGGTAAAATATACCTTACGATGCACATTCACTAGGTTACCAAACAAACAATCTTAACTAATTATGTTCCAACTCTCTATCTAGTCGCGGGCTCGAACTCACTGGTGAGCCTGGCTAAAAAGCACGCTGTCTCATCAGCCATCGTGTCCGACAAAGGACGCTAGTCTACACGCACGTTATTGAGTGAGATGCAGGATCATTTGTAGTAAAACAGTCGCGTATTAAATTAAGAAAAGTCCTTCGGAAGATCGAGTTTTATGAAAAACCCACTGTATAAATCAATTACAAATAAAGTTTATTGAACTTTTCGATATTTGAGCTTTGTCACTACTGACTTGGCTTTGAAGGTTTTACACTTCTTACACACCCAACGTTAGGTTAAATTAGCAAGAAAAACTAATCTTTGTTGGCTCATAACTGTTTAATGGCTTTTTATTTTAGTTATTCTATTTTCGCACAGACAATATTAATAATGAGACAAAACTATACCATGTTTAATTTTTGATGTACATTGTCAACCATGGAGTATACACTCCCGAAGTTTGTATGAAAATATTTTTGACTAGATTATTCATAATAAACTCTTTGCAAATCCCAAAAATAAAAACAAATCCTACGTCACGATGTCACAATTGAAAGAAGTGTCAAATACAAATAAGACCACAGATAACGCGACGTTTCGTAATGTGTACACAGAGTAAATAAGTAAGAAAACATGAAATTCATAAAAAATGTGAATGAAATAATATATAATATTGCTATCAAAACACGATTTATAAATATTTGTATCCATATAAGTGTATAATTTAGAGATTTTTTTAAAAAGCTATCTTGTTACAAAGTATCGATAAGTTCATAGACGAATCAGTCACTATTATAGAGAACAAAACGTCACATAGATATGTGTCCCCTAGTTAGGAGGTAAAAATGATGGTGAAATGAAATTTAATTTAGGGGCTAGTTTAGGGGAGCTTTTAAGCTAAAAGTCCCATACGTAGGTGGCAGTTTAGGGGATGTCGGTGAAAACGGGCAACAGTCTTGTAAGAATAACCACTGGCCCATCACGATATTTAAATTTTAATGATGATTAATTAAATTGTAAATACCTTATCATAAGTCGGGCCGTCCACTCCGTGAGACAGTCCGTTGAATTGATATTTCCAAATAGTTTCGCCTCATTCTGATGCCATTGTATTGCTTCTATAACCTGGATTAAATATATAAAAAATATAAACAAATTCTCTTTAAAATTATTTCAATTTGACCCACAAGTGGGACTAGTGGCGTTCACAGAGTTTATTTAAAAAAAAATCTTTTTATTTTTTCTTTCGTCACTTTCTAGATAACCTAACTTTATAAATGCCGTGAAACTCTGTTATTAGCTTAAGTGATAATTGTCATCATATCACTGTGTAGTGTATGCATACTCAAAGAGGTTAGTGACTTTGACGCTACTGCATTGAGCTGTTCATTGATAGTGAGGTGAACATTCATAACTCATGTAAAATCTATATAAATAAAAAGAAAAGTCCTGACTGACTGACTCATCAACGCCCAGCCCAAACCCTTGGACCAAAAAAACTGAAATTTTGCAGGTTCCCTTTATAATGTAGACAAGGAAGAATTTTTCGAAATTCAACCCCTAATAGGGGATAAAAGTTCCGCGCACGAAGCCGCTGGCGAAAACTAGTTAATAATAAGCTGTTGAGTTTCTAAATAAGTAAATAAGTAAGTAAGAAAACCAGCTCGTAATAAAACCAAAAATACTAAGATATATGACATCTATCAAACTGCACTGGGCCCGCGTGGTGGATCATGACCCACTCTCACAAAGAGAAGCCCTGAGTCCCAACAGTGGGAACATTATAGGTTTATTATGCTTATGACTTGAATATTCGCCGAAGCTATATAGGGTGCTTAAATGGTGCAGGGAGACACACTATCACCAGGTGGAAGGAATACGTTGAGTAAGTGATGGTAAGCCTAAGGCCGTTCCCACTATGTCGTGACGACAGATTACCGTGTCGTTTGAAACGTCGTGGCTTGTGTACATATTTAAATGGAGGTGTTCACATAAAGGACGACACCAGTAACTGTCGTCCACGACATTTTTTGCAGTGACGACAGATTGTCAAGTCAATGGGAATGGATAGCAAGACTGTCGCAAAACGATAAAAAAAAACGTCACGGCTTATCGTGACGGCAAATCATGTGTCGTAATTGCGACTATCTGCCGTTTACATGTGTTGTCTTCTCCCCTCACGCCCGTATAAAAATGTAGTCACGATCCAATGGGAACAGCTAGATACGACAGTCGTTCAACGATAAAATATTTTGACAGGAAAGTGACGATAAGCAGTCGTTATAATGGGAATAGCCAGAGACGACAGTCGTCAAACGACAAATTAATCGTTACGACATAGTGGGAACGCACCCTCAAGGCGCGCTTACACGAGCAACTAAAATTGCTTCATCCTGGTCAATTCAATATGGAGCAACTTAAAAAACTAGGCAATACGCCCCCCCGCTGCCTCCGCCGCCGGCCGGTTCCTCTAGTAAAAACGAGACGTAATTATACGTTCAAAAGAGATAGAAAAAAAATTTACAAAAAAAAATCCAAACCGATTGGATATTCACCAACTCATTAAATATATGGAGCAATCAGAACCAATATTCCAGAAACATATTCGTAATTTATTGTTGTTGCTCCAGATTGCTCCACTTAATTGATCCAGATTGATCCAATAGTATTGCCGAGCAATAATTAAAATTGGCCGTATAAGAGCACCTTAAGCAACCAAATATGATAAATTATTTAATTAATGTTCTGCGTCTCGTATTGTAATTAGCCTGCCTACCTATGTTTAGAATCAGCTCTATCTAACTAAACAGACAGCTGTACTGCTGGGGAGGTTTTTTTTGCGCCATTACTTCTTCCCAGCTAAAGCACTAGGAAGTGGTGAAGGGCGGGTGTTTTGAGGGACTGTCGTAAGTAATTTTGACGTTCGAAAAGTGCTGATTATCAGCCTAATTTGAATAAATGACTTTTGATTTTTGAATCGGATTATATAGTTTACATTGAATAATATACTTACAGCGGATGTAACAAAGTCTCTTTTCGGCCACTTTTCAGTTTGCTTCAGCCAACTTATTCTATTCTGAGTAACTTCTTCAGGATAGTATGACGCTACCATTTTGTTGAACCAAAGTCTGTAATCTGTAAGTCAAATTGAACTATAGTAAATGCCAAAGTTCGTGGTAGGTACGGTCGTAAAAAGTGAGAGCGAGACGACACGAGACTCGGTATAAAGTTTTTGAAATCTTAACTATTTGCCGTTTTACTTGCACATTTTATGAACGCGAGTTGACGTTTATGATATTCTATTTTTCACTTTTCAAATTAAAATATTCATTTTCAAAACGTTTATTTCGGACAATAACAATCCATATTTTTTTAGTAGGTACAGTATTTTTAAACTATGTTAGTACTAGCTTCCGCCCGCAGCTTCGCTCGCGTGGAAGTTGGAAATTATCCCGCGGGAACGTACTACCGGGATAAAAAGTACCCAATGTGTTAATCTAGGTTATAATGTATATGTGTGCCAAATTTCATTTAAATCCATTCAGTAGTTTATGCGTGAAAGAGTAACAAACATCCATCCATCCATCCATACTTACAAGCCTTAGCGTTTATAATATTAGTAGGATAGGATACTTAATATAATTAGATTTAAATGATTATAAAAATTAAATTAAAATTAAATCAAATTAAAATAAGATCATCAGAAACTATCAGGAACGGTAAGATTTGAACGAATAGATTTTATTTCATAATATGGCATCACGGCTTTATTCTACGAAGTACAGTCAGAGGATCAACAACATAGATGACTTACCAAGTTTTCCATTAGCTCCATCAAAATATTCTCTTAGGGAAATGGTAAAATCTTCATTTTTGGTCCACACAGGAGGCAAGCTGTCTTCTATCTGCCTTTTATCTTGAAGCCTTAAGTCATCCCAGTTTGATAATGATCCAAATACATTAATTAATCCTAAAAATATAAGAAGTTACAGTGCTACAAGGATATTTTGACACCTAATTGACATTGACTAGGACAAATGCGAAATGTCAGAGAAACTGAATTAAAAACAGTGGCACTCCGGGAGTGCCGACAGAAGTGAAAACTTGAACAATTACGTGTGCTTTTTATCGTCAATACAGGATTTCACATTTGGTCCAAGGACCAAGGGTCTTGATTGTTCTCGGTAAAAAATTATAAATGAACGATTGACTTCAGCCATTAAAGGTAACAGCACAGATTTTTACGATAAAAATACAAAGGGAAAGAAAGGGATAGAAGAATTAGATTGTTGCGAGACCAGACTGCCTCATCCAGAGGCACCTGGTGGAGGTGGCTTTAGGTTTACTACGGTACAGAAACGCAGAGTTATCTACTAACATTACTAACATAGCTAATACGCACAAATAATTGTTATTAACTAATTACTAACAATCTATAGACTGTATCGTCTGAAATAAATAATTTTTATTTATTTATTTAGTCAGTAAAAGTCTGACACGCCCTCCCGCTCCACCCAGAGCGGGAGAAGTAATTTAAAGATTTCCCAACATCAATAAAAAAAATAAAAAAGCCATAGCAATGTGTATTAAGGGTATGCTAGGACCGTCATACACATTGCGGTTATAAAAATCCCTAATTAAATAATGAATTAAGAAATAAAAGTTTTATAATCGCCTAAGTTACTTAGAGATTACCTTGTAATGTAAATTCTCCATCTCTCATCGCGGCATCTGAATCTTCATTAAACATACTGTAACAATAATAAGCACACAATTGCTAACTAATTTACTGTGACTCTTTTAATCAAAAGGTAAGAATTGACGGAAACCCAGAACTCTGAGAGCAGTGGTGGCTCAGTGGTAAAGACCGCGACTTACGAGTTATAGGCCGTAGATTCGAATCCAGACCGGCGCTTTACTTTGTATAAAATAATCTCATCATCACTGCTCTCAAAACGGTGACGGATCAAAATCAAAATCAAAAGTCATTTATTCAAACTAGGCTGAGAGTCAGCTCTTTTTGAACGTCAAAATAAAATTACATAAGACAGTCCCCCCAAAAACGCCCGCCCTTCACCACTTCCTAGTGCTTTAGCTGGGAAGAAGAAGTAGCGCAACAAACTCCCCAGCAGCACAGCTGTCTGTTAAGTTAGAAGAACTTGATTCTATACAATTATAGGTAATCAAAATTACGAAACACAAAACAAAAACATAAAATTTGCCATATGTCAGCTAGCACACGCCAATATACCATCAAAAATTTAAAACTAAAAATAATAGAAAATTAAAATAAAACGTAAACAGAACTTCCAATCTAAATAAAAGCCTCTAGGCATAAAGGGCATGCCCGCTTACATATGCAATTCTGCATTATGCAAATATAGCTATAAGTAACTTAAAGTAACAAAAGTTAAACTAGGAAAACATCGTGAGGAAACCGGCATGTGCTAGAACAAAACAATCGAAAACTTGTGACATCTACCAACCCGCGCTGGGCCGGCGTGATGGATTACGGCCCACTCTCTCTCACAGAGAGGAGGTCTGTGTCCAGTGGCGTAACTATACCGTTCGAGGCCCGTGGCAAATTCATCGGATGCCCCCCCCTCCCCCTCCAATATAAAGAAGCAGAACCAACAATAAGAGTATTTTTTATTTTATAAGACTTATTTATACACTTTTACTTGAAAGAGTTTAATAATAAATGTTGTGAGTTGAGATTTTCCTCTGACCGGGGGCCCCTTCCGGCTGGGGGCCCGTGGCATTTTGCCGACTTGCCACCCTGTAGTTACGCCACTGTCTGTGTCCCAGCATTGGGAGCGATATAGGCTGATTATGATTCTACAACTCTGACAGCCAGACTCAGCAAGGGTTATCGTGTTCCCCAGTAACTGGATTGGATCGCTCTATGTAAAGTACTGATATTCAGCAGCATCCTGTTAACCCGCGTTCGCATGGATATTAAAATATCGTGCATTGATTTTCAACTCTCGTTGTTGAGCTGAGCGTTGAGAATCGAACACAGTGCACCCTAGAGCGTATCGAAAAAACACTTTGTTGTACCTTTGTTGTTACCTCTCATAAAACCGCATTTTTCGGCAAAAGTGTCCTAGGTATGGCCCCAAAAATATACAGGGTGAAATTGAAAACATGCGACAAACCGAAATGGGAGATTGTACTCATCATTATGAACAACTTTTACTGAGGGACCAAAGATGCAATCGCAAAAAAAAACAGCTGATCCCTACATTTTGACAAGTTATGCGAACATAAATACTCAATACTCAATATCTTTATTGCTTTTCCATATGTGTACTTAGGTGGTAACTATAAAAAAAAAAAACAAAAAAAAAAAAAACTAAAAAAAAAAAAAAAAATGGTGGTGGTAAATGTAGGGAACAGATGATTTTTTTTTCGAGATTGCATCATTGGTCCCTTAGTAAAAGTTGTTCATAATGATGAGTACAATCTCCCATTTCGGTTTGTCGCATGTTTTCAATTTCACCCTGTATAATAGTATACCAGCAGTTATTAGGAATAAAGAGTGTCTGGGATCCTTTAAAAGGTCCTTGTTTAAATTTCTTCTAGATAGATGTTACTACTCCATCATTGAGTTTACTACTGATAAACAGAGGTATGACGATTCCGACTTGCTAATTAACTCATATGATTTTTAATTATTGATAAGTACTAATGTGTTTACCTATTTATTTAAAATTGTAATGACCTGTGTACCTACTGACATATTTTTTTAAATTGTTTTTTTTTTTTTTTTGTAATATGTATTGACATGCTACCTACTAATTATAATTGTTTGTTTCTGTAAATTTTGTACGCAATGGCGTAAATGTTTAAATGTCAGTGTCTATTTGCGCCTCGGGCTAATTAGTCGTGTTTACGAGTATACGCTAATCACCGGTATTGCGATAAGAACATTTTTTTGATCGTAGCCGAGCCGCCGCGCTCGGCTGGCCGGCCGTTCGACTTAATAGATTATGAATAACTCACGCAATGGCGTATTGATAGATGAATGTAGTGATACACAAAGAGAAGACTTAGAGGATATAACACATATAGATATGGAGGTACCTACACAATTAGAGAAAGGAAATATAGAAGGTGACGATAACTTAGGAAGAAAAAGAGATAGGGAGGATGACTCATCCGGAAGTTGGACTACTGTAAGTAAACAAGGGAAGAGAATCGCAAGAAGACAAACCCCAGTTCAGGAGATTAACTGTAACAATGGAGAAGAAACAGTTGAGATATGCGTATACAATAACGAGAAGTTTCCAAAACAATTTGCGCTAGCAAGGCTTTTTAAAACTAATGAGATAACCGGTATATCACGCGTGAAATATATTAATCCGTACAAATTAATGATCACGTTTGACAATGAATCTCATGCCGAAAAAATGATCAATTGCAAAGCATTTAACGAAGCGGGTTGGCGTTCACAAAAATCATGGGAAGTAGCAGTGTCATATGGGATTATCAGAGATATAGAATTGGATCTTTCAATTGAGGAATTTGTTGGCAATGTCTCGTGCGATGTAGAAATTCTGTCAGCAATACGCCTCAACCGTAGATGTAAAGATACGGATGATAAAGGAAATAACTCTAATGGATGGATTGCAAGCGAGTCTATACGCATTTGTTTTAAAGGTTCACACGTACCCTCATATGTAACTATATACAGTATGAGAGCCAAAGTCGAGAGATACACATTGCCCGTAACTCAATGCTCCAAATGTTGGAGGTATGGACATATTGCAAAGATGTGTGCGTCTAGTAAAGCTAAATGTCCTAAATGTGGTGGCAGCCATGATAATTGCGATAAAACTACATTTATGTGTGTGAATTGTAAGGGTAATCATTTAGCTCTAGATAAGAAATGCCCAATTTTTTTGAAAGAAAAAAGGTTACGAGAGTTAATGAACGAATTTAACTGTACATACCGTAAAGCTCTGTTATTATATGTACCTCCATCTCCTCCCCCTGCCTTTCTGGTTAAAAACATATGTTTGACAGAGAAAAATATTCAAACAAGTACACTAGAAAATAATAACCCAGTACAGTCATCTGAGGATGAGACAACCTTTGCAGATAAAGTTAAAACACCTATCGCAATACGTGGGCAACAGCAGGCTACTAATAGTTCGCATTCAAAACGGGATTCGAAACAGAAAACAACTCAACATAAAAAACGGTGGCAGTCTCGTCCGTCCGTGGCCGCGGACGCCGGCGTTATGGATTGGGACTCGGACGTTTCAACTACGACTTCGAAGAGTGAAGAACACGAAACAACGTCACAACCCGATTTATCAAAGAAGTCAAGTGATATTCACAGAAAAAAATCAAACGATCATAGAAAAGATTCGTCATTTGGTAATTTAATAAGTAGCATTACAAGTATACTTCTGAAGAAAGGTTCGTTTAAGAATAAAATAAACAGCGTGGTTAAGATAATCGTAGAATGGATGGTAACAATTGTGGTTAATACTTTGCCAGAAAACTCACTTGTAAGTAAACTTATTAATGGATTGTCATAATAATTCTCTAACATTTAATATTGTACAATGGAATGCACAAAGTCTGCGGCCGAAATCTGCATTGTTCGAACAGATTTTATTCAAAGATAAGATTTATATTGCCGTTATCAGTGAAACGTGTTTTGAACCAGACAGCCACTTTAATTTGAATGAGTATAATCTCTTCAGATTGGACCGTTATGACGGTTATGGTGGGGTAGCTGTTATTGTACACAAATCTATTAAAGCGCAATTGCGTAAAGTACATAATTATAACCCAGGTATTGAACTGTTATGCATTCAATTGTTAAATTGTCAGTATATTGAGAATATCATCGCCATTTACTGCCCTTCAACTGTTCGTACTTTACCAAGAGATTGGGATAATATATTTTCTATAGCAAATAAGAAGACTTTAGTTTTGGGAGACTTTAACGGTCACCATTCCAATTGGTCATATAAAACCGATCAACGTGGATCCCAGATATTCGATTCTGTATTAGATCATAATTTTATATCAGTTAATGATGGTAGTCCGACTCGTATAAAATTAGTGAATAACGTTATGCAACAATCCTCTCCCGACATTTCTTTTATTTCTGTGGACTTGGCGTTAAATTTTATTTGGAAAGTTACAAATGAATCGTTAGGGAGTGACCACCTAATTATTAAATTATCCACCAATTTTAATGTTACTAAACAAACCATTCGTAAGAGAAATTTTAAAAAAGCTGATTGGGAGAAGTATGCTGCGTCCGTGGAAAGTGTTTTCCGTGATTCAACCGCCCCGATAGATCCACAGTTGTGTTATGACTTCTTTGAAAGCACTTTACAGAAAGCAGCAGATTCCCACATTCCTCATATTGTTATTCCTCAACATATCAGCTCTAAATTTAAACCAAAACCTTATTGGAGCCCTGACCTATCTAGATCGGTAGCATCACGACGTTTAGCGTTAGCAAAATTTAGGCGTAACCCTTCGCCTCAAAATTATGCACTATTGCAGGAAAATATCCGGGAATCGCAGAGGCTGACGCGTAAGGCAATAGGTGCTTCTTTTAGAAGTTTTTGTTCAAGTATTGATGCAACAACTTCAGCTAGTGATATGTGGCGCAAAATGAGATGGGTAAAAGGCTACAAATCGAAATATCAACAGGTTGACTCAAGTTTAGCGGAAAAGCTTCTTAATGACCTAACGCCTGATTACGTTTCTCCCCCTGAACCCTGCTTTCAATCCTGTAATAATAAATTAGAAGCTGCCATTTCTATTCATGAGTTAGAAAACTCAATTAAATTAAAAGATACGGTACCTGGTGGTGACGAAATTTCCTTTTCTATGGTCAGGAATCTCCCAACCATCGGTAAACTGTTATTACTATCTATGTACAATAAATTTTACGATTCTGGTTGTGTTCCAAGACAATGGCGCAATATTCAAATAATTCCTATTCCTAAGCCAGGACGAATTTCGGGACAATCATCTTCCCTTCGTCCTATTTCTCTGATTTCATGTCTATGTAAAATTTTTCATTCAATTTTGAACAAACGATTGGAATGGTATCTCGAAAATAGATGCATATTTTCCGATAAGACTGTAGGCTTTCGTAAATCTAAGTCATGTTTAGATAGTCTTTTTACTTTGACGACAAAGATCCAACTTGGTTTTACTTCAAATCTTGTCACAGTTGGTTGTTTCATTGACATCAATAACGCCTACAATAATGTCGATATCGCTAGTCTATTGAACATTCTCGATAAACTTTCAGTGGGTCGTAAGTTGTGTTCGTATTTGTGGAGATTCTTGAACGAAAGAATACTTAAAATTTCAATTAATAACAAAGAATATTTGCGGGCTACGGGACGAGGGTTGGCCCAAGGGGACCCACTCTCACCTCTTTTATTTAACGTTGCGACTCACAATATTTGCAACACTATTACTAGCGTTGATATTTCTCAGTATGCTGACGATTTTGTTTTATTTAAATCAGGTTCTAATGTTAATGCAGTTATTTCAGAGCTGCAATCTGCTTTAAATTCATTTAATTCCATAGTTGTTAATCTAGGTTTAGAAATTTCTCCTAATAAGACTAAGGTTTGTATTTTTAAGAGAGGCATGTGCAGACAACCTGTTAAGTTAAAAGTTAATAATAGTAATCTTTGTGTAGTCAATAACATAAAGTACCTGGGAATGTGGTTGGATCAGTCGCTCAGATGGGGGAAACATATTAATGAATCGGTTCAAAAGGTTTTAAAATTCATAAATATTCTCAAAGTTTTGGCTGGTCCTGGTTGGGGTGTTCACCCTAAACATCTGCGTCGACTATACATCTCCATAATCCGCAGTAGGTTAGACTATGGTAGTTTCCTGTATGATTGCAGTTACAAGTGTCATTTATCTAAATTGGACAAAGCTCAAAACAAATCTCTTCGCGTTATTGGTGGCTTTATCAGAAGCACTCCCATCCACGTGATGGAGAGTGAATTAAATCTATCTCCATTACATATTCGTAGGAAATTTTTAGGAGGCAAATACTGTCTAAAATGTATGTCTTTTCAAGAGAGCATTGCGGTTAATTTGATTGAGTCGTTAGCTTTAAACGTTAATAATTCTCAATATTGGAGAGGTAGAAATCAACCTCTATTAGTCTCAATTTACAATGAGCTGAAATCTTCTACTGTTCACTCAGTTGGGTTGGTTGAGATGTTTTCTCTGGAGACATGGGTCAGCAACATCAATGTGCGTGAGACTATTAAACAGAATATTCCATCTATAACTAAGCCTAAACGACATTATGATAGCAACCGTGTGAGACAAATCTGCACAAATTTTATAGTGGAGGAATATGGTGATTTCCATAAGATTTACACAGATGGTTCTAAGAGTAGTGCTGGTAGTGGCGCTGCGGTTTGGGATCCACAGTTAAATTCAAATGTCAAACTTGCTATAGACTCTGATATTTCCATTATGCATGTCGAGTTAATTGCAATAGCAGAGGCTCTCTCATATATTAACTCAATTAGTCATGATAAATTTGTCATCCTAACAGACTCAAAGAGTTCGCTGCAACACTTGGCTCGGTGCACCTCGTCCGTGCGAGGAGTACCGATAGCCTACATAATTTTGGATACTATATTCAAATTAGGTCAAAAGTCAATCTCGATAGTTTTACAGTGGATCCCGTCTCACGTACAGATTCAGGATAACGAAAGAGCAGATCTTTTGGCCAACCTAGCCGTGTCAGATGGAATTTCTGTAACTGTTACCCCTTTATATACAGATTATATAAGATTAATAAAACAGCAGTGTACAGATGAGTGGAGTGAATATTTTAACCAGAGGTCAACAGAAAAGGGAATTTGGTACAAGACCATCCAACCACAGCTTCCAGTGTATAATTGGACTGATCAAAATCCGCTTAGCAGAAGTGAATTAGTTATGGCATTAAGACTTCGATCCGGCCACATCCCATCAAAAAAATTTGGTTTTCTGATGAAAAAGGTTACGTCACCCAACTGCGAAGAATGTGGAGTAGTCGAAGATGTACAACATGTTTTGATGGAGTGTGTGCGGAATGAGGCTTTGAGATTTAGTTTACTTGGTCCAAAAAATAAGTACGATGTTGGAGAGTGTAATGCTATCCTCGCTTGTCCTTTATCGGAACAAGCTAGGATACTGTACAAACTGGCATTTTTTATTTTTAAGTAAGTGTTACCTGTTTTTAGGTTTAGTGGATTCTGCTGAAGTTACAGGGCGACGTTATCGCTCAGCGACAAAGCCCTTTAAATAAAGAAAAAAAAAAAAAAAAAAAAATGTTTAAATGTAATGGCAAAGCATAGTGCACATTTTTTTTAATACTAACTGTAACCATACCTATGTTTAACAAAATAAATGATTGATTGATTGTATTATCAACTCTCAGCGCCTAGCAGAGCGTTGAAAATCTAATGAACGATAAAATCACGCTACGATATTTTTACGTGCGTGTGGTGATGGGCGTCTACTGGAAGCCGACCCCAAAGCTACGCAGATGATCATTAATAAGGCAGTGTAGACCCGTTGTGGCAATGTTTGGAAGAGCCCTGTTAAGTACTTAGGAATAAGGACTTACCTAAATATAAATTGTTTTCGGTCCTCACTTCTAAGGTGCAGGTCTTCATATAATATATTAGTATACAGGTACCCTTCACTGTTTGATATAGCTTGCTTCAATTCTTTCACCGATTCCTTAAATCTGAAATGGAAATATGGATGAAATCCAAAAAACAATATATTTTATTTTACTTAAGAGCGTTTATTCTGAAAATGGGCAACGTCGCAAATAGCTGTCAAATCTTTCACCGTTATGATTAATTTGGCGATATTACTGTATGGAAATTTCGCTAACTAGTGACCTAAAATATTGATTAAGAAATGCAATAATTAATATCTTGACACCGAATATTTAGTTTTAGATGAAAAAAAAAGAACTTGGAAACTTTCCAAATGCCCTTTTTACACCTAAAACGGTTACAACATAAAATTTAGTGTTATAATTGCACATCATTATTCATATTTTAGGTCACGAGTTAGCGATATTTCAAACTTCCATACAGTAATATTAACAAATTAATAAAAACAGGTAAATATTTGACAGCTATTTGCGACGTTGCCAAATTTCAGAATAAACGCTTTTAAACCTACGTAACTGTATTCTAAGTACATCTTTATCAGTATGTACGCAAAACATTTTAAAAGACTAATTTTGTTTTTTGCCTATTCTTCTCAATGAAACTAATTTCTGAAAGAGGCTCCAAGAATCTATTATATTTTCTTGTAAAGTCGTTCGAAAGTTTATTTTAAGTCCACTATTTAAAATACATTATTAGACTTTGTGTGAACGTGAAAAAAAGAAACCATTCACTCTATTGAAGCATTTGCTAATATCAGAAAAATCTGCATTATCACCAGAAATCGGGTATTCGGATGCATATTCACCTAAAGTTGAAATGTTGGCTAACATGGAATGCGCTTTTGTATCGAAAAAGTCTTCATTTAGGTAAGTAATTTGTTTTAACTAATACAGACCACCCCTCCTCCACATATTTGTATCGGGTTAAACATTAATTTTAAATTAATACACATCTGAATAGTTATGCAATCCAAGAATCCCTAGATTTTTAATAAATATTACAAATAATTTATATAGCCGCTTCCATACTTTCATAGCTAAAAATTATCTTTAGGTAAATATGCATCCGAATATCCAATCTCTGATTATCACTTACCCAGCAATACTGCTTATATCCTTAATAAAGATCCTGCAAGCATCTAACACTAAGGGAGTAAGGCAGAACGGGTCTCTCTTGATGATATCAAACAGCTGTTTAGCTATGACTGAATCCAGGTCGAACCTACGACCCGTGCCTTGCAAGCATTTCATTATCTGAACGCATAACTCTTGACATACTAGAGAATTTGTCTGAAAAAACAATACAATTATTTCAATATGACATAGAACAGTCGAATATCGTGATGGCCCAGTGGGCCAGTGGTTAAACCCCGCCTCTGATGCACGAGGTTGTGGATTCAATCCGGGGAAGAACCAATACAACTTTTTCAAGTCATATACAATGTGTAAAGTAGATTGTTCAGAATCGTTTACTGAATCGATTTCTGTAATTTTCAATACAGGATTTTTTATCCCCAATATTATTAAAACTACGTTAGTTACAGTCACACATCCGCTGTACAGTAAATAAATAATAGTTTAAAAAACTAAAAAACACGCTTTAAAAACCAAACTAAAAAGGACCATCATCATCATCATTTCAGCCGAAAGACGTCCACTGCTGGACATAGGCCTCCCCCAAGCTCCGCCACTTCGCCCGGTTCTGTGCTTCCCGCATCCAGCGGACTCCTGCGGCCCTCACAAGGTCATCGGTCCACCTTGTGGGAGGCCTTCCAACTTTACGTCTTCCAGTGCGCGGTCGCCACTCCAGAACTTTTCGACAAAAAGGATAAAATAATTTAATTCAGTTAAAAAGCGTGGGGTGGTTTTTGAGGTATTTTTATAATCAATTAATGTCAAGCACCCCACGCTTTTTAATTGAATTAAATTATTTTATCCTTTTTTAGTTTGGTTTTTAAAGCGTGTTTTTTAGTTTTTTAAACTATTATTTATTTTCAATTTTTTAGTTCTGCTAACTACAAAAGCGTGATTTTTTCAGTTTTTTTTCCTTATTTTTTCTATTTTTTTTATTATTTTTTATTATTGAATTGTCACCAGTCCTTGATAAGTTTTACAAAGTTTAAATGAAATCTGACCGTTTAAAGTGGGTCAAATTCGCGCCCTAAGGAGTCGGTTACAAATATACAAACAAACAAACATACAAGTGAAGCTAATATAAAGCGTGTAAAAAAAACAAAATGTACGAAGTACCTACAACGGTAGACCCTTGTCTGTGCGTAGATTTGTAAAGTGACCACAATTTTCAGAGGCCAGATGACGATGAAGAAGGATGTGTAGTGTTACGCAAGTGGATAGAATAAGAAATGAGGAAAGAGGTCACAGCTCACTATCACCCGACCCGCACTGCCTCGCCTCGAGTGGTTAGTATTCTTTATACAGGTTGAAATTGAAAACATGCGACAAACCGTAATGGGAGATTGTACTCATCATTATGAACAACTTTTACTAAGGGACCAAAGACGCAATCGCAAAAAAAAAAACAGCTGTTCCCTACATTTTGACGAGTCATGCGAACATAAATATAGGGAACAGATGTTTTTTTTTTCGCGATTGCATCATTGGTCCCTTAGTAAAAGTTGTTCATAATGATGAGTACAATCTCCCATTTCGGTTTGTCGCATGTTTTCAATTTCGCCCTGTATGAAATTGTATGGACGTGCGTTCACTACATCAGCTCCGAATCGCCTCGGACGTATGCCGTTCACGCGCGGACGACGAGGTGACCACTTGGTGACTCCGCGCGGCCTGCGAGTGATTCACGCGAGCACAATCTCCGCCTACCCGTCATTTCCAGCCTTTCTTTCTAACGTGTCAGATATTTTTTGCTAAAAGCATGTTAATTTCTGACAGACTACTCGGAAATTCGTTGACCACGCGACGTCTACCGATAATAACGACAAGTCCACCCGTGGGCCATCCGCTGTCAACGAGTGGACGCCAAGCGGCGAGGCGGTGCGGGTCGGGTGCCGGGTTGATGTAGTGAGCTGTGACCTGAAGTCTGAAAGTTTGTCAGGGTATGGGCATGTGTTATGAGGGAAATAAGGAAAATGTCGCAAGAAAAGTTTTTAGTTTGAATGTTCATGACTATAAGAGACGATGGATGACCTGTGCGAAAAATGATAGAGAATGGTATGGTAGAAAAATACATGTTGCGCCGAGCCCATATAAATTGGTATGAAGGGAAAAGAAAGATGAGGTCAGATTGTGGCTCTATTAAATACTAATAATTATTATTATTACCTTAGAAAGTTGTAAAAATACATCTAAAATGTCTGTTATCGCCATTTGTACATCAATTTCTCGACGTGCTGGAGCTAAAACACATGTAAATAACACATAGGTATTTAAATCATATAGTAATCAGCCAATTTGGAGTTTGTCAAGAGTTATATTAACGTTTACTTTAAAAGGTGCATTTCTAAGCCTTTTGTATTAAAAGCTGAAAAATCTATCTTGCTTGTTGATATTGTTGAATGTTTCGCAAAAACTTATAAGGAGGATAAGTTTCAAAATGTCTTGGATTTAGTTGATCATGTACGTACAGATATTTTGAGTAAAGTCTTAAGTTTGCTGAATAAATCTCGACCTTGAGAGCAGTGGTGGCCCAGTGGTAACGGCTGAGACAGACGCTTTCATCAGAATCAGCCTTTAAGCCAGCCGGCCTCTCCGTGAGAGGCAGTGGTTTGTTATATTGAGGTTAGGTTGGTCTAAAATTGGTTATAAAGAGGTAAAAAACGTGTCGAAACCTGTCGCGACTGAATCACATACTATGGGATTAATGGTCACATTGGTTTTTTTTGGGTGATAAATCATCAAATAACTTCTCCCGCTCTGGGTGGAGCAGGAGGGCGTGTCAGACTTTTACTGACTAAAACCCACCCGTGTTCCCTCAGTTGCCTGAGTGCCAGGGGCCGCGGTATCTCTTTCGAACAACCCGCACCCCTGGCAGGCATCGGCCCTTGCGGGCCCCATTAGTTAGTGCTGACATCTCTTTGAGGCGCGCGTGGAACACAACGCGCCGTCGACCCGGACTTGGCCCTTACCGGACAGCGAGCTACGTGTACACGATTTTTTTTTGGTCTTACCTTTATTCATTCTTTGCCTGTATGTCACTCCTGATCTCAGAACTGTTCTTGCCATTGTTTTAGTTCCCACAGAAATGTTTTCATAAGCTCTTAGGACGCTGCAAAATAATTCATACTAATATTATACATTCAAAGGTTGCCTTTAAAAGATAGCTTATAATGATGAGACCGCCCGTTTTCATCATAATCTGTCTAGCCATTTCAGAACTATGTTGTGGTCAGCTTCCTGTCTGACCGGATGAGTATTTGACACGCAGCGACTGCCTATCTGACCTCCACAACCCAGTTACCAGGTAATACGATACCCCTTGGTAAGACTGGTTGTCAGACTTTCGGTTTTCTGACGACCTGTAACGATCGTCAAAGATCCACAATTGACGGCCGGGACCAACGGCTTAACGTGCTTTCCGAGGCACGGAGTCTTGGTATGCAAAAATGGTCACCCATCCACAGACCAACCGCGTCACGCGTAGCTTAACGTAATCGATCGATCCGTACGGCTAATAATACTTAGCCACAAGCCTCTCAGCCCTCAACTCTCAACGTTAAGCAGTGCCAAATTCCGCCGAAATATTTTTAGGTCCATTCGAAAGGGGATTATGAAGATACTAACCTTTGCGGCAAACCTTCATCTCTTAACTGAATAACTTTGAACGCGTCTTGACATCTCAAATCACTAAACAGTAACTCCAGTAACCGTGAACCACAATTAGATAACTCGTAGTTATTATTTGTAGATAAACTGCATTGGTAGACAATTATATATAATAGTTCCGCGAACCTTGAAACAAAAAATATACATAACATTACATTTTGTTTCAATACTCAATACTCAAATTTTATTTGCATTCGACAATGTGTACTTAGGTGGTAAACTTTAAAAAAAATGTGATCATTATGGACCCTGTCGGGCACAACAAAAAATTGTAGGAGAGAGGAAGCTTTAAATAAGTAGCTAAACTTACATCTAAACTAAATCCAATAATACCACTATATATTGGTTCTTTATACCTACAAGCTATATGATATAGAAGAACTGTAATTTTATTGAGATAATCATGAGCTGAAAGAAAGGTCCCTGAAAGGTTGGGCACAGGTACCCACATTACAACAGTAAACTAGCGGTTATCATCACACCCTCTAATAATCCGGGGCGTATTGTAATATTAAGAGCGCTCGCCCACGAAGCCTGGCAATGGCGCATTTGAAACGGTATTTCGTGATTATTTCATTAAATACAAACAAAAGTAAACATTTTTTTTTTAAGCCAAGCACTAGATCTTTGGCATTTACAAGTTCGTATGCAATTTTTTTTAGTTATTTTGGTATTTACTTATAAAAATCGACACACCGTGAATTATTTTCTGTTTTCATCTTAGTACGATTAATGTTTTTATTAAAGAATAGATGTTCAAAAATAATTATAAATACCAACGATCTATAGTGCTTGGCTGAAAAATAAAACGGTTCTTTTGTTTGTATTTAATGAAATAATCATGAAAAACTACTATAAATGTGTTGTTGCCAGCCCGCGTGGGATGAACACTCTTAATAATAGGTGGCAATTTGTTCCCTTGCTGTTATTTTTTCAAGCAACCTTGTACAGTTACATATCACCAAGCTTTGTTGGCCCGAAGGCTTCGGTATACGCATACCTACAGGACATCCACAATTCGCTAGTAATGTTTAAGGTGAACCTAGTCCACATCTTTTGCATCCAAACTTCGGGAGTGTTTTACTCCACTGTCTGACATGGCACATCCAAAGTAAAATATGATATCGTTTTGTATCATTATTAATATTGTCGGTACGGAAACAGAATACTAAAATAAAAACCCATTAAAAAGTTAGGAGCCAACAAAGATTCGTTTTTGTTGCTAATTTTACTTAACTTTGGGCGTGTTTAAGTAATAAAAGTAGTGTAAAATCTCCAAAACCAAGTCGGTACCGACAAAGTTCAGTTATCGAAAAGTTCAATTAACTTTATTGGTCATTGATTTATGCATTGGCTTTTCCATAAAACCCGATCTTCCATAGGATTTTTCTTATTTTTTTTTACTATAAATGATCCTGCATCTCACTCAATAACGTTGTGCATGTAGACTAGCGTCTAACTGCTCATCACTGATACTATCTCTGTCGGACACGAAGCCTGGTGAGACAGAGTGATTTTTAGCCAGGCCCACCAGTGAGTTCGAGCCCGCGAATAGGTTCCCCTATGTAATACGGGGCGACCCTATTGCTATTAACCGGGCACTATTCCAGACTTGGGAGGACTGAGAAATTCCAGCTACACATACTTAACATACCCACTTATCATCATTTCATCCGAAAGACGTCCACTGCTGGACACAGGCCTCTCGAAAGCTCCACCACTTCTGTGCTTCCCGCATCTAGCGGATGTCTGCGGCCTTCACAAGGTCATCGGTTGACCTTCTGGGAAGCCTTCCAACTCTACTTCTTCTGGTACGCGGTCGTCACTCCAGAACCTTTCGGTCCTATCGGCCATCTATTCTACGAGCAATGTGCCCTGCCTGAGTTTGGTAATTCTTAGGACTATGTCGGTTACCTTGGTTCTCCTGCGGATCTCTTCATTTCTGATTCGATCACGTAGAGAAATTCCAAGCATACCTGTGTTACGCTTACCTCATATTAATATCCTTAGAAAGACACTCTTCAACACCATCTGACACCATTTTGGAGACGACCTCGTCAACATCAAACATACCTTCGAATATTGTCTTTACAACGAGGTTCTCATATGCACTTTGTGATTCAATGTTGTTTATGATTGGACTACTGTCCAAAGCCTTTCTTTTAAAAGGATTATGGTTCTCGCGTTTGAATAGAACTGAAATTGTAAGGTTGTTTCAATAAGTCATTAATATGAGACACATGCAGGTTGACAAGAAAAGGTATGCGCTTCGGTAATCTTCGTATTTCCGAATAGGGTATTACACTAAATTTTTTTAAGTGTCCTAATTAGATTCTAAAGTGCTAATACTTTGGCACATTCTAAAATGTTCCTTTTTTATAATGTGCCAAAGTATTTTCTACTTTAAAGCGTCCATAAAGATAGATTTACAGTGATTTATGTCGTATTAATTCCGAAGCGAACCGAATGAGCAGTTCGGCCGGTTACTTCGATAGGTCATCGGTGTCTCGCTGAAGCACTGAGCTAGAGAGTCTGAGTGAGCTAACTGAGCTAGTGAGCTATTTAGCGAGCGAGTGAGTGAGCGAGAGCGACGTCCATCAAAAGGAGCTAGCTCTTTTCTATCACTCGCTCACGAGCTACCCATGTCTATAGCATACCTATTCTCAAGCATTCGACAGGCTATCGTATCGAAAAAGACACATTTCGATGACCAGCACCCTAATTGCGTAACACGCGATTAATCCTAATCGGTTTCATTTTGACAGTTCAACAATATTCATTGCGTTATTTACGTTGTTGAGCAGACACATTTTTCGAACAAATGAAGCAATGGTTTAGCCATCTGTTTCAAAACAAAACAAATTATGATTAATCGTGAGTTACGCAATTAGGTTGCTGATTTGTTTTGCTCCCGACAGCAAACAGCTGTCGGAAGAATAGCGGTCGTCTTTTTGATTAACTTTTAATTAAATAAACTTACTTAATTAAACTGACAACATTTTCGGGTTTTGGTTTTATGAACAGCGTTTAGAGGACTCCTATGAGAACATTTTTTTTTTTGGGTGGGAAATCATCAAATAACTTCTCCCGCTCTAGGTGGAGCAGGAGGGCGTGTCAGACTTTTACTGACTAAAACCCACCCGTGTTCCCTCAGTTGCCTGTGTGTCAGTGGCGACGGTATCTCTTTCGAACAACCCGCACCATGAGAACATTGTTTGATGTTCGATTTGGTGCGGTAGCATATCGAATAGTTGTGAATTTCGTTCTTAGTGCTACGGCAAAACGGCGCTGTTGAAAACAAATACTTACTAATACTTACTAAGTCTCTATCGTCTAACAAAGTTTTATGAAATCGGTGATTTCTTCAAAACGCTCAAAAAGGTGGTTTTTTTTTAAAATTTTGAAAGCAAAATAATTTAAGATATTTTCAAGTCTTTTTTGCATACAGTGATGGAACTCGAAACATATTTAAAAATACTTTAATGCATCAAAAAAATCATCAAAGTCACCTCTTAATTATCTTTAAAACCAGTTTATCCTTTCAATAACAATTATAATTAAAAATATACCATAAAATTCCAAATGCCAAACTGCATCCAGTGATGGATTATTCATTATTAAATATATATAATCTAATTTTATACGATTTTATTTGCATTCTTACGACAATGCTTGCTCATTTATTATTCGAATTTATTACAACAGGTTTTAACCCGTATCGGATTGCAATAAGAACTATTATCGCTCATAACGACAATACCTAAAGTTACCAGGGCCTTAAATAGGAATATTAAAATCATGAAAACGACATACAAACCTTGAAAAGCTGTCAAAAACACACCAAAGGCTTCTTTTCTCACTCGCACAGAAGAACTTCTACAATTTTGTTCGACTCCATACAAAATATCGCTCTTCATTGCTCCGTCCATCAGTTTCAGGCTATTCCGGGCTATTTTCATAGCCTCAACTCTTTGTTCGCTATCAAATAGCTCGCTCAGTGATATAATTTGAAACATGTCGGCATAATAATCGTCAAATTCCGTCGAGTTTTCCAAATATGTAGATATTATTGTTAAACATTTAGATTTTTCTACTTTTGGGGCTAGATCTGTTATTGTTCTGAAAATTGGATTAATTTATTAAAATAATAAATACAGGATGGGCCACGAAACGAAGTCCTAAGACAAATTTTAGGAGTCTCTCTTCAAAAGCATCCCGAAAAAAACCCCGATGTACGAGTATATTAAGCGATAATTTATAGTTTATAAGCTAGACTGCTTTTTAATATTTTTTTGTTAGTTTAAATTATTTTATTAATATAAAAATAATGCTATCATTCTAAACATCACCCTAAATGACTAAAACTTAGCTTGGCAAAGACTAAATCGACCATGTTCGTTCAAGATTTTCAGTTAAATTAATAACCTAATTAAAAAACCAGAAAATAATTTCAAAAAAGCGTGGGGTGCTTTTTGAGCTATTTTTATAATCAATTAATATCAAGCACCCCACGCTTTTTTGAACTTATTTTCTCCTTTATTTTAGTTTTTAAAGCGTGTTTTTTAATTTTTTTTATCTATTATTTATTTTCTATTTTTTTAGTCCTACTAACTACAAAAGCGTGATTTTTCATTTTAATTTACAAATTATTGAATTGTCATCGGTCCTCGATAAGTCTACAAAGCTTAAATGAAATCTGACCGTTTGAAGTAGGTCAAAATCAAGTCCAAAGGAGTGACAAGTGCAAACATACAGGTGAAACTAATAAGGGCGTGTTAAAAAAAGAAGGGTAGCGAACTAGTTTTCAAAACTTTCACGTGCCTCTTTACAAAGTAATACAAATAATGAGTTCTGGAGACGCTATTTGGAGACATTGGAGTTCGATTATTTTTACATGCTTTATATTAGCTTCACTTGTATGTTTGTTTGTATGTAAACGACTCCTTTGAGCGCGATTTTGACCCACTTTAAACGGTCAGATTTCATTGAAACTTTGTAAACTTGTCGAGGACCGATGACAATTCAATAATTAAAAAAAAAAAATTGAGAAAAAAAAACACGGTTTTGTAGTTAGCAGAATTAAAAAATAGAAAATAAATAATAGTTTAAAAAACACGCTTTAAAAACCAAACTAAAAAAGGAGACAATAATTTAATTCAATTAAAAAGCGGGGTTCTTGACATTAATTGATTATAAAAATACCTCAAAAAGGTTATCCTTTTTAGTTTGGTTTTTAAAGCGTGTTTTTTAGTTTTTTAAACTATTATTTATTTTTCATACTTGGTAGTACGAAGGCACGCCTTGGTTTACGGGCCACCTTGTATATTTGCCGAATTGTGATATAAGTTCAGAAAAAAATATTACTTACTTTAATTGACTATAATCGCAGCACTCTTTACAACTCCTCTGGGCATAAAACAGCATCTTCACGTAACTATTAACACTACTACCCCTCACAGCATTTAAAATTTGCCAGAATTTTGCGAGAAACCCATTTCTGGTGCCAGAATCTGCCAGAGAGAACGCTAGGCCGCATACTTCTGCCAGTTTCGAGTTGCCAGTCCAGTGTCTGGCATCGGGGTTGGCAAATATGGCGGTCAAAAGTTCTGGCAATGCCACGCCATTTTTGAGTAAGCGTTCGAATATTGGTAGAAGAGGGAGCAAGTCTTTTGGTAGGTCTGTAATGAAAGAAATATAGCTTTTAACACACACATGTACTGAAAGATATATAAAATAAATGGTGGTCCAGTCAGCGTCAAAAATATCGGGACTAACAGACTGTTCAAAATGATCTCAACAACAATGAAAATTAAACTTTATATCAATTGGATAAAGTTCTTGTAAGAATGACATTTTTTCTGTATTGTCTTCAGTCTGAAACATTCCTTGTGTCATTGAGTTAATGTTTAATTAACATAGTTATTTAGATCATTTTGAACAGTCTGTTCGTCCCGATATTATTGACACTGACTGTCGAACCATAACGCACGATGTTAATTGTATGTAAATAAAACAAAAACTTTTCAGAGAATTGTCTTATTCTTTTTTTTTCTTTTAATTATGATAGAAAGATCTATGACAATTATGTGTGAAACAAAATATCGGCCAAATGCTCGCCACGGCTTCGGTGGCATACCTCTATCCGATGGTCCATATTTTCAATGACACTGAGGCATAATTGAGGTTCAATGACCTTAATGTGCCGAATTATCTCATCCTGCAGCTCTTGAATTGTTCTTGGCTTATTGACGTACACTTTTTCTTTTAAGGTGAATGCGCAGTGGTAGAGCGCGAAATTCAAACTTTGTTACGTTTTTTGCAATTTTCAGGTGAGTGTCAGCTTGTTACTTGATCAAAATATGATTGGCGACTATAACATGTACGTATTTACAGATTTATAATCATTAGAATCAATAATACATCTTTCTAAGTTAGATTTGTTCCATAAGAACAAATTTCTTATGGAAAAGTGCTTGTGGAAGAAATCTAACTTATAAGAGATATATTAGACATTCTAATGACTTAGTTCTGTAAACACGTACCTGTTATATTCGCAAATCACATTTTGATCAGGATACAACCTGTTATTGACCTGAAAATTGCAAAAACGTAAGAAAATTTGAATTTCGCGGTCTACCACTGCGCATTCACCTTAAATATCCCCATAGAAATAACTCGAACGGTGTCAAATCCCATGATCGTGGCGGCCAATTGACATCTCCACGACATGAGATAACACGGCCATTGAATTTTACGCGCAAACAAGTCATTGTTTCGTTGGCTGTGTGGCAAGAGGCACTGTCCTGTTGGAACCACATATCGTCCAGCTCCATATCCTCAATTTCTGGCCACGAAAAGTCCGTTATCATCTCGCGATAGCGAACACCATTCACGACATCCATCGGATAGAGGTATGCCACCGAAGCCGTGGCGAGTATTTGGCCGATATTTTGTTTCACACATAATAGCCCACCCCAAACTGTATTTTTTTTCCAATTGAACATGAACCTTATTCATTTGTGATAACGTTAGAAATTTGACATATTGGAGTAGCTCGATGTGCTGGCGTCTGTATTGGTTTGGCGGCATATCAAAACATCGCCCGCGCGGTTCCATACAAAAGTGCTCCATTGCGAGGAACCGCCGGCGACGTGATCCGTCGCGGGGACCTAACAATAGGGTATTTTCCAATTTATTTAAAACTATTTTAATTTGAAGATTGGGACGAAATATGTAACAGAAAAATAAAAATAAATTCATTTATATCCCTTTTCTAACCGATTTAAATCAAATTAATTTTTCGTTGTTTTGAATTTACCGCCAAAACGCTTCTTACGATGACTTTTTATCACGTGTCCACACGTGACGCCAGCTTTGTGTAAACTAAAGTTGTCGTAAGCAAGTGAATGTTGAGTTGCGCAAATTTTTGCAAAAAAACATTAAGTCTTTTCCTAGCAATTATTCAGGGGGTCAGCAAGTTGTGAAATCTTTTGAAAAGCAGGAACAACTCATAAGCTTCCAGAGGTCACTTATATGATCTAAACTCTAAAGTATTCAATTCAGAAACACGAACACTACCGAAGCCCATGCCGTTTCTGGTTAAACTGTATTTTTGTGTAACTGGCAACACAGAGTCTTATAATGTTGCTATAAGTAAAAAAAAATCTTACCTTTACAATAATCTTGAAATACACTCCATTTAACTGTAACCATATTCCCATGCAGTTGTAACAGATCATTTAAAGTATTTAAAAGTCGTTTATGTACATTAATTTGATGCTTGAATGCAATACAAGTATTTATTAAATATTTTATAGTAGTATTCATATTAGGATCGTGAGTTAATTCTGTTATATTCCATTTTGTTATTGTTGATATCTGAAAAGAAGAACAATGGGTTTGTACAAATCTTTTAAATTACTTAATACTTTATAAGTCAGAAAGGGGCCATTCAAGTATTACGTAAGCACTACAGGGGGGGCGGGGGTTTCTTTGCTTTGCTTATTTTTGATGACAATGGGGGATGGGGGCGTCTGGATGGTGATTACGTCAGCAGAATTTATTTATTAACTTTTAGATTTTCTACAAAATTTAGTCGATTTTGGTTTGAACACATATGGCAACCCTACTTGTCTATGAATGGCTCGAAGAAAACGATGACAATTTTCCAAAATCACACGAAAGTGAGCAGACATGTTGTGTGTCTGCTACCAATGTTTACGTGAGCATGGGAGGGGGGTAAGAGCTTTGCTTAGTTTTGCTGACGAGGACAGCGGAGTTCCGTTGTCTGTCTCAGTTTTAGTACCTAGGATGATGAAATTTCGAATTGGTGTGGGGTAGGTACTAAAACTCAAAAGTGAAAAATAAAAACTCCGAAATTAAAGTTATTTTTCACCTTGTAGTGTTTTTCCGGAAGTCGGTTGTTTTTTTTTTTTGGAAAACGTTTTCATAAACTTTAACGAGTTAACAAAGTGTTGATATTAAACTATACGGGTTTTATGTGCGTTTAATTTAGTAGTGACTACAAGATACTAAATTAAATACCAGTATAAACCGTAAAAAGCGTACAGAATTATTGTGATTGATTAATTATATTAATTATTCGCGTTAAGAATGCAGTGAGTCCATCATTGTCCGTCGGCCTAGCCCCGCCCCCTAGCCAATCAATTTTTTTCAAATTACAAAGTCAAGTTCACAACGACAGTTGAAGGCAACGGTTGTGTCCTGTCATTTGTGTTAACTGATTTAATTTTTTTTAAATGAATACATCTCCAATTCGTAAAAATAAAAGTGGTTCGATAATTCATAGTGGGGAAAGAAAAGTAATTTACAATGTTTTTAAGTATTTTAAACAGTGTGATTTAAATGTGACTGTGGACAGTATAGTACAAAAAACGGTATAGTGATAGTGATTAAAATATTGATTTTAAACTTTTAAGTGTATTTTTATAAATTCATTAAACTTAATCTTTTAAAATATAATTTGTTTGAATTTAACACCAATGTGTATACACCTTTATCTTGCAGTTGCACTGACGACTCACTGCATTCTTAACACGAACGAACTTACTAAGTGCAAACAGCACACCATGCTTACCTACACTGCTATGCACATCTAATGCAACCTCAAAACATGTCTTTGTAGAATATTTTTTTTACATTCTTAGGCCTTATTCCAATTTATTTGGGGTCGGCGCATTTATTTATTTTTCGTCCACACTTATCTATTAATTGTCATCTCCGTAGTCACACCCTTTCTAACCATATCATCATTCACACAGTCCATACATCGTGAAGAAGGGGTTGAAATACCAACTGTGTGAGAAAGTTTAAGAGCTCGATGGAGCGGAAAGGAGAGGAGAGAGGAGTGATTGTGGGTTGTAAAAGAACACACAACCGGGGTAGTAGTTGCAAAAGAACACGCAACCAAGCTAGTTGTAAAAGAACACACAACTGGAGTAGTAGTTGCAAAAGAACACGCAACAGAGCTAGTTGCAAAAGAAAACGCAACAGAGCTAGTTGCAAAAGAACACGCAACCAAGCTAGTTGTAAAAGAACACACAACTGGAGTAGTAGTTGCAAAAGAACACGCAACAGAGCTAGTTGCAAAAGAACACGTAACAGAGCTAGTTGCAAAAGAACACGCAACAGAGCTAGTTGCAAAAGAACACGCAACCAAGCTAGTTGTAAAAGAACACACAACTGGAGTAGTAATTGCAAAAGAACACGCAACAGAGCTAGTTGCAAAAGAACACGCAACAGAGCTAGTTGCAAAAGAACACGCAACCAAGCTAGTTGTAAAAGAACACACAACTGAGTAGTAGTTGCAATAGAACACGCAATAGAGCTAGTTGCAAAAGAACACGCAACAGAGCTAGTTGCAAAAGAACACGCAACAGAGCTAGTTGCAAAAGAACACACAACTGGAGTAGTAGTTGCAAAAGAACACGCAATAGAGCTAGTTGCAAAAGAACACGCAACAGAGCTAGTTGCAAAAGAACACGCAACAGAGCTAGTTGCAAAAGAACACGCAACCAAGCTAGTTGTAAAAGAACACACAACTGGAGTAGTAGTTGCAAAAGAACACGCAACAGAGCTAGTTGCAAAAGAACACGCAACAGAGCTAGTTGCAAAAGAACACGCAACAGAGCTAGTTGCAAAAGAACACGCAACCAAGCTAGTTGTAAAAGAACACACAACTGGAGTAGTAGTTGCAAAAGAACACGCAACAGAGCTAGTTGCAAAAGAACACGCAACGGGGTCAGGATACAAAAAAAAGAGAAAAATATACAAAAAAAAAAACTGAAACTGAAACAAAAAAAAAGAGAAAGAGAGAGAGAGGGATTAACCATCTTGTTCACAGGTACAACAGCATACAGCGACGACGAAGCATGTCTGTGTTTCGTGCATACCCGTTTACGGGAGAATTGCTTTATGGACACACATGGTGACAACTTGTACGGGATCAAGAAGCGCCTGCGGACCGACTAAATAAGATTGCCAAGGGTGCTATATGTCCGCAGCTGCCCCACGTTTCGGCCCATATAACGAACGTTGGAAGGGCCATGGGAAGGTTGGAGGGAGTCCATCCATCGTTTCTTTGGTCTCCCCCTACTCTTAAAGCCATAGACATTCATACTCAAAACTTTCCTCACGACATTTAAGTAAATAATGATATGAATACTTACAATATCAATATGTAGGTTATTCAATACGGGTTTTCCATTGTCAGTAGTTGGTGTGTCTGCTATAAGTTGTAATAGGGCAGGACAGAGGGCGCTGCTATGCGATTTTAGTTCTTCTACCGCATTGCATATAGCCTGTAATAGTGAAATAATTATAAACTCAAACTCAAAGCATTTATTTCAATTAAACCATTTACGGGAACTTTTGAATTGTCAAAAAGTCGACCAGTTGGAAAGTTGAAGCTAGTTGCCCATTCCAAAACGTAGATCTCTATGGAGAAGAACGGGCAAGAAACTCCATGGACACTCTTTTTAATCATGTTAAGTATTACAAAAACTTGGGAACATATAAGAAGTTAGATTCGTTTGCCAACACCGAGGAGGCAGCGGAAAGGGAGACGGAGATTTCGAGTGCTCTCTTGGCCCGCAGCAGGCGTACCAGGCATCTGCAGAGGACAGTTAATGGGTCCAATTTTAAATGGCGTCAAGTTTCTGACTAACTGATTGACTTTTTGACAGCTCAAAAGTGCCTGTAAATGGTTTAATTGAAAGAAAGAAAGAAAAGACAAAATAGGTTTTTTTGTCACATAAACACGTGCATACAAAAAGATAAGATATACAGAAAAAAAATATATTCAGTGCGCAAACTTTAACCATGAATTCAGCATACCATTCTAGACCCCCCAGCGAAGACATTTTTCGTCAATTTACAAAAAAAAACAGCTGTTTCATAGAAAAGTTCAATACATACACGGTCAAAATGTATGGAACAGCTGTTTTTTTTTTTTGTATAACCGACGAAACATTTCTGCGCTGGGGGTCTAGAATGATATGCTGAATTCATGGTTACAGTTTGCGAACTGGATAAAAACTTTTCCTGTATATAAAAAAAAAAAACATGGAAAACAAAACAGATTAAACAAATTAATTAATTCCGAATTTAAATAAATGCTTCAGATATAATAATGGTATGGTCAACACGATTTTCTTAATAATAATAGTTAGTTTGAGCAAGAAAAAAAAACAAATATCTGACTTAGTAGACGAGTTTGTCGACATGTGAGACGTGGACTCTGCTCCTGATGCCGATGAGCCACTATTTTTAATGTTTTTATATGTATTTTTGTAAAAATACTTAAAAATGTACTTAATATGTACAAAATCAATAAACGTAAATAATAGTAAGCTTAAAAAAAATAACTTTTGGTCATTGTATTATGCTTCGAACTCAAGACTAATTGGAGTGTATAAAGGTCTTGCGTTAATTATGTTACATGTTGTATATACGTTGAATCAGTAATACAGATGAGGTTTAAAATTATACTCGATGAGTTCTTAAGATCATCTTAAATTACTGTCCAAGTTACCTGTGCCAACAGCCATTTAGCATTAAGAGTCATATCCGAAGTTAAAGCGGCGACTACAGAGGTCTTCCACTCGATATGCTCGAGCGTGCTCGCGTGCTCGAGCAGAGACGTGAGCGTAGACAAGCAGCCGTGAGTATTGAGCACGCTGTCTTCAAATTCTAGGGAAGTATCGTCTTCTTGTTCCTGTAATTTTGTTTAAAAAAGGAAAGCAATAGTTTTTATTGTGACTCGCACATGAATATCACAAACTAAACTTAATACAATATATTTTTTGATAAAAAAAATAAGCCCTGTACGATTGATGCTGCGACGTTTAAAGATCGTGTCGCAGTGGTATCGTGGTATTCTGATAGGGCCCGCTGTGATGTCACGGACAGATACAGAATTTAAAAAAAAAAAACACTTTTATTTGACACGATACATGTCATGTAAACAGACAGTCAATTCAAAAAAACATAGTATACAGGAAAAGTTTTTATTCAGTGCGCAGACTGTAACCATGAATTCAGCATATCATTCTAGACCCCACAGCACAGAAATGTTTCGCCAGTTATACAAAAAAAAAACAGCTAAAGCTTGCGCACTGAATAAAAACTTTTCCTGTATATGCAAGACGCGCGATAAACTTTGCTAGCGCGATGCAGGATTTTGCGTGACGTCAGTGTGATGCGTAGTTCGCAAGTGGCGGTTTAGAATCCTAGTATTCAGTCGCGTCCGGTTAAGCCTGGAAGTCGAGCCCAAAATAGCTACGAAAAGGCTAAACAGATAATGATGATGTGGATTAAATAAAGTACCATTTTTTTTTTAATTCCGCTGTTCAGCCGGATACTCGGTATCCGGCGGAAGGTAAGTTTAGGCTAGACAGGCCAGATAGCGGATAGCTACGACGTATTTAAGTAGAAAGGACTCAATCGACACTTTGGCCAAAGTTGAGTTAAGTATGGCATCGTACTCCTGAGGGTCGAATCTATTATGTAGTGAAAACCTTATTTTTAAAATACAGTAAAAGCTCTTTATTCGCGGGGTATATGTTCCGTAAGTATGCCGCGAATACAGAAACCGTGAATATGGAATGGTAATTTATATGGGATTATAGGGGATACGTTCCTAGGTGACAAAATAAAAAACAAATACATATATAATAAAATCAATTTAAGTACCGCTGGCCCAGTTAAGGGGCCATTACAATAGATAATTAATTGTGTCTCATTAGCCGGTGGTTGACCAGTTAATTGTTTTTTTTTTGACCAAATTGATTACATACACATACATACATTTTTGTAACAAATGGAAAGATGAAACAATAAAACACGCAAAGCGGCTCTTACCAAAGGACAGAACGTCTAATATGTGGCAGCTTTTACAATTAATATACTTTTTGCATTGAGTAATAAGATTGCTTTCATTCTGTTTGTTTACATTCTCAAAAACACCGACCGCGGCGAAGGCGGCTTATGTCAAAGGCCGAACTAATACAGCGGCGATACCATTTAACAACATACTTTAGGCATAGTTGTTATAAGGTCTATTTAACTTTTTTATTAGTCCATTTAACGACGCGTTTACAAAGGATATTGGGTTTGATACCTATTGGAATCCATTTTATTAATATGTATGTACCGATGTACCGATTAGATCCGCGAATAAAGAAATCTTTAGCCGTGAATATAGGAATTGGGTCGCATTTATTTAATCCGCGAATAGTGAAAACGTGAATGAAGGAAGCGCGAATGAGGAGCTTTTACTGTATACACGGAAACTAGTTTTGTCTCGCTACCCCGACTCAACCCACAGTTTGAAGAGCACATAAAATGTCAAACATCAAACACCTATTACTCAAAAGTTGCTTTGTGTGGATTGAGTCCTTTCTACTTAACTAAGTCCAATTTTTACACGCTTTATATTAGCTTCACTTGTATGTCAGTATGTCAGTATGTAACTCTCCGTGGGTAATTTGTTATTAGGTTCACTTGTATGTTTGTTTGTTTGTTTGTTTGTTTGTATGTAACCGACTCCTTAGAGCGCGATTTTGACCCACCCTAAACAGTCAGATTTCATTGAAACTTTGTAAACTTATCGAGGACCGATGACAATTCAATAATTTAATAAAAAAGGAAAAAAAATATAAAAAAACACGTTTTTGTAGTTAGCAGAACTAAAATATTGAAAATAAATAATAGTTTAAAAAACTAAAAACACGCTTTAAAAACCAAACTAAAAAGAAGAAAATAATTTAATTCAATTAAAAAGCGTGGGGTGCTTGACATTAATTGATAATAAAAATACTTCAAAAAGCACCCCACGATTTTTAATTGAATTAAATTATTTTCTTCTTTTTAGTTTGGTTTTTAAAGCGTGTTTTTAGTTTTTTAAACTATTATTTATTGTTGGTAAAGCCTAGACAGATAATTATTATGGTACTTACATCGTCAACCTCGTCTTCAGGAATCATGTCAAACTGCAGTGGGTTTTCTGAGAGCGTTGTTAGGAACAGCTTGCTTCGAACTGTGCCGGTGAAGGAAGACGATGTTGCCATGGCGTCAACTGACCGCTTGGCTGGTTTACTGCCCTGTAAGAGAATAGAATAGTGATACAGCGTCAAATTAATCAATCATGCTGAGGTAGGAGCCTTTTGGCCTCGTGCAGGAATTTCTGTTTTACCACTAAAAACACAACATTTTTATTTAATCGATTAGTGCCATAAAAATGCATTTAAATTATACATTTTCAAATTTCCCGCGTAATTTGTCGAAAACGCTGGACGCAGTAGACGCCATATTGCTCTGTGGGTATGACGTCAGTTTGCTAAAAACAAATGCGCTAATATTTTGTATGACAATTGTTTATAATTCAAAAAAATAGTTATTTTTCTACTTATCGTTGGTTTGCTGTTCCTGAATGCAAAATATCATTTAAATAAAGATTACTTTGGTTACCAAAATAATAAAAGTACAAAGTTGCTCAGTTGACATGCCGTATGACGAAATAACATGGCGGCTACCATTTCATGGTGTTCAAAAACAGATTAAAAAAACTGAAATCTTTAAATTGAATTTTAAAATTTATTTTGTTGTTTCATGATCTAAAACTAACATTTTCCGACTGCATTTTGCCTAAGCCATCTCAATAATATATTTTTAGATTTTTTCTCGTTTATAGTAAAATACCCTATTCAAATTGGAATATTAGTTCTGGACCTAAACCTATTTTTTGAGACTTCAATGATTGAAATACCTCTATTAAAAAAACAGAGGTTTCGGTAACAGTGTCGCGAGTTCAATTATTTTTTTACATCTCAAAAAATTCCCGACGAGCCTAAAGAAGTTTTCAGTTCAAAAATCCAATAATACTTTGCCCGATCTGGGAATCAAATCCAAGACATCATGCTTAGCAGTAGCGCTATCGACCACTAGACCAACGAGGCAGTACTTGAAATATGAGTTTAGAAAATTAGTTTTTTTTTTAAATACATACCCGATATCTAGCATGTGCTTGCAACTCAAACGAGTACACGGTCTCTCTGTCCACTAAAGAAGTCCACGCCTGAACGTTGAATACCCGAGCCGATAGGCTCTTGTTCAGTTTGCGACGACAGATGGCGCTAGTGAGGCAGTTGTACGACGAGCACTGTAACCAACTGTTGTACTAGTAAATATACAGATCGTTAGAAAGGAAAATTCTTTAATCTGCAAAAACAGAACGTACGTTCCAAATACATTTTCAGCCGAAAACGAAAACCAACAAGAAGGCTTTCGTTTTTGGTCGAAAACTAAACTGATTTAGGATATTGCAGCACATCAAGCAACCCCAAACTATAAAATTTTCCCAGTTGAACATGAACCTTATTCACTTGTGATAACGTTTGAAATCTATCAAAGAAATTTGACAGATTGGAGTAGCTTGATGTGCTGGCTGTCTGTATTGGTTTGGCGGCATATCAACACATCGCCGGCGCGGTTCCATACAAAAGTGCTCAATTGCGAGGAACCGCTGGCGACGTGATCCGTCGCGGGGACTTAACAATAGGGTATTTTCCAATTTATTAAAAACTATTTTAATTTGAAGATTGGGACGAAATATGTAACAGAAAAATAAAAATAAATATATTTTTATCCATTTTCTCAATTAAAAACGATTAAAATCAAATTTATTTTACGTTGATTTTAATTTACCGCCAAAACGCTCCTTACGATGACTGTTTATCACGTGGCCACACGTGACGTCAGCTTTATGTAAACGGCACCGGTACAAATACTTTGTGTGGCGCAGTTTTAGAAGTATTTGTGCACAGAAGCACCGCACACCAGTAATACCATTTTCTATCCATTAAAAATCTTGTTAAATTATAAACTCGACATTCACTTGATAACAACTACTTTAGTTTACACAAAGCTGACGTCACGTGTGATAAAATGTCATCGTAAGTAGCGTTTTGGCGGTGAATTCAAAACAACGAAAAATAAATTTAATTTAAATCGTTTTTAATTGAGAAAATGGATATCAATAAATTTATTTTTAAGTTTCTGTTACATATTTCGTCCCAGTCTTCAAATTAAAATAGTTATTAATAAATTGGAAAATACCCTATTACTTGTATGCTATATAACTAGTTTCTGCCTGCAACTTCCTCCGCGTCTAATTTCTGGCTGCCCAACCCACCCCGTCTCATCGAATCACCTGCCTATACGTGTACTTCGTATTCGTTTAGCGTTTTTTTTCTTTTTGCTCGGCTCCTAAGGGTCCTAGCGTGATGTTATATAGCCTATAGCGGCACTACAGAAAAATACTTCGCAACAATATCCAAAAATATAAAAAGAGAAGTGGCGCCATCTACAATGCCACAGGCGAACTACTCAAGACGCACGATATAGAAATCCTAGATCGCGCAGTTAAAGTTTACCGCGCGATTTGGATAGGTACAACATCCCGACATCAACCGTCGGGCAGTTGCCTACCAGACACAACACCCGTCTGGTCGGAGGACCCTCCCTTTATCAATAGGTATGAGTGAACTTTACACCCTGTTCCTCGTACCTCTATACTGGTGACCCCGACGTGCGTGATAGCCTTCCTCGATAAAGAAGCTATCTAAAACAACAAGATTTTTTCAATTCGAACCAGTCGTTTCTGAGATTAGCGCGTTGGACCAAATATACTCTTCAGCTTTATAACATTATAAGTTTAGATGGATTGTATAAATAGGATAAATTACTTAAAAATTAAAAAAATAAACTATTTTTTTTTACTTACGAAGCCCGCGCGTTTCCACGCCCGTAGATACGCGACTATGTATGACGAATGTGTATAGATTTGACAAGAAATCTCAAGCTAAAATACGTACAGGCAAGTATCCTTCAACTCCTCGCTGGCTCCGCCCGGACACTTGACATTGGCACTTATAGTGACACAGTACTTGCACGTCTGCTCTAGAAAGTACCACGGTTTCTGAGAGCCCGCACTCTCGTTGATAGCGCCGGTTTCTAAGCCTTCTGTTGTTATCTGCAAAGTAATACACACAAATATCTTTTTATAAACTATGAATAAGAAATGGAATTCACTTCCGCCTGACATTAGGGACTGCCAAACTGTAGCAGTATTCAAAAGAAGAGTGAAAGAACACTATCTCTCCACATTGTCATAATTGTATTTATTAATTAAATTACATTATAATTATATATATTTTAGTGATATTTATTTTAGAAGTATGTATGTATATTAGTATGTATATATATTCTCATATTATGTGTGTATATTTTTAAATTAGAGTTTAATTTGTAATTTTATGATTTTCCTTCTACTGTTATTACACGCGTTGTCTACATCTCTGTTATCTTCTCTCCTATCGCAGGTGTGCTGGAAGAGATTTCTGTAGAAATAACCATTAGCAGTACGTATTTTTCTGTTCCTTTCTTCTTGTCTGTTTGTTTATATGTGTGTGCATAAATGGTTAAATAAATAAAAATAAATAAATAAGAAAGAAAAAGTATTTATTAGACTCGCGCAGGAATATCACAAACTTAACTACAACACAATACAATTAAAGACACTAAAAAACTAAAACACTTCTACGCTACGCTACTTAATAAAATTAAAATGAGATTTATACGAAAAAAGTAAAATAAAAAACAAGGTCCTGTACGAGACCAAAAGGCCAATATCTCAGTATGATGCTGCGACATTTAAAAAGTGTCGCAGCGCTGGTATTCTGATAGGGCCCGCTGTGATGTCACGGACCGACCATCATTTCAGCCGAAAGACGTTCATTGCTGGACAAAGGCTCCCCCAAGCTCCGCCACTTCGACCGGTTCTGTGCTTCCCGCATCCAGCGGATTCCTGTGGGCTTCACCAGGTCATCGGCCCACCTTCTGGAAGACCTTCCAACTCTACGACTTCCAGTACGCGGTCACCAGTCCAGAACCTTTCAGCCCCATCGCCCATCTGTTCTGCGAGCAATGTGCCCTGCCCACTGTACGAATTATTGAATTTGAATGTCGAATTAGTCCCATGTAATAGGGGGCGGGCCAAGTGCCATCACCCTGGGCACGCCACGATAGCGGCGGTAAGTCCCCTCTTTGAGGAGTGGCTTGAGAGGCGGCATGGCGTCCTCACCTTCCACCTGACGCAGGTCCTCACCGGACACGGTTGTTTCGGGAGGTTCCTGTTTCGGATAAGGCGGGAGGAAACGCCCGGGTGTTTCCATTGCGAAGATCACCCTGAGGACACGGTGGAGCATACGGTGGCGGTCTGCCCAGCTTGGGCGGAGCACCGCCGTGTCCTCGTGGAGGCGATCGGCGGCGGCGATCTCTCGCGTCCGGCCCTGGTTCAGGCCATGGTACGGAGCGAGAGTGAATGGTTAGCCGTCACCTCCTTCTGCGAAGCAGTAATGCTCGCGAAGAGGGAGGCGGCGCACGTGAGGGAGAGGCAGTATATGCGCCCTCACGGCCGTAGTCGCCGCGGGAGAAGCCCTGGGCGTCGGGAATCCCAGGCTGATTCCCGGCCACCGTAGGCGCGGGCTTGCGGACGGCGAGTAATGGGTAGCTCGCTGTCCAGTAAGGACCAAGCCCGGGTCGACGGCGCGTTGTGTTCCACGCGTGCCTCAAAGAGATGTCAGCACCAAATGGTGGGGTCCGCAAGGGCCGATGCCTGCCAGGGGTGCGGGTTGTTCGAAAGAGATACCGTCGCCTCGTCGCCGCACACAGGCAACTGAGGGAACACGGGTGGGTTTTAGTCAGTAAAAGTCTGACACGCCCTCCTGCTCCACCCAGAGCGGGACAAGTTATTTGATAATGTCCCATCCAAAAAAAAAAAAAAAAGTGCCATCACCCGGACATAAATCCAGACTAGTAAATAATACTTACTTTGTCAAAAGCAACCTTCAGTATATTAAAAGCGATGGCATAAGTAACGACTCGTCTTCTGTACGTCTCGTTGTTACTAGCCTCTTTGAAACCCACGCGGAGAATGTTAAACAGATCCGTCACTATTGTGGACATGTATCTCTCACAGAACTTGCGAGATGAATGTCTGGAAGAGAAAAATAACGGTACAAAAAAAAAAACCGGTCAAGTGCGAGTCGAACTGGTGCGACGAGGGTTCCGTACCTACCCATTATACCGCCATAATAAAAAAGATATGGGCAAATTTTGATTTTCACGAAAACTTGTAAGTACCAAATTTACTTTAATTTTATTTTATTTTTTCGAATTTTTCCTTTATTTGTACCTTTCTTTTTGCCAAATTTCGTGATTCTAGGTCAACGGGAACTACCATATAGGTTTTCGACCCAAAACCTATTAGGGTACTTCCGGTTGACCTAGAATTGCACCTGCGCCTTGTGACAGACGAACGGACAGCGAGTCTTAGTAATAGGATCGCGTTAGCACCCTTCGGGTACGAAACCCTAAAAACGCAAATAAATTATTTTGATTTCATTTGAACGGAATTGTTATCAGATAAGTTAATCAGAACTTATATTTACATGGCACTGATATTAATAAGAAATATACACCAACCTAAGTAAAGGCAAAAATATGCGATTACAAACGCCCAAATTGACGCCAGTCTTAGCTCTTCTATACGCTTTGTCGAAGACATTGATATCTTCCTTAGCTGCGAGAGCCGTCATGCAAGCGTCTATGGCGTGATCCCACCAGCCTTTTGTGTCATCCCCTGAGAAAGTTGAAAAAGAAGAAGTATAAAATCATGCTCTAGCACTTCAGGAGTATAGATGACTAGATTTGGCTCACGCTTCCACCGACACATGGACGCCAGAAATTATATTAGAGATGACGCGGATATCCGGTTTCCGGCCTTAAGGTGAACCTAGTCCACATTTTTTACATCCAAACTTCGGGAGTGTTTTACTCCACTGTCTGACATGGCACATCCAAAGTAAAATATGATATCGTTTTGTCTCATTATTAATATTGTCTGTACGGAAACAGAATACTAAAATAAAAACCCATTAAAAAGTTAGGAGCCAACAAAGATTTGTTTTTCTTGCTAATTTTACTTAACGTTTGGCGTGTTTAAGTAATAAAAGAAGTGTAAAATCTCCAAAACCAAGTCGGTACCAACAAAGTTCAATAAACTTTATTGGTCATTAATTTATGCATTGGCTTTTTCATAAAACCCGATCTTCCAAAGGACATTTCTTAATTCTTTCGCGATTTTTTTACTATAAATGATCCTGACTCAATAACGTTGTGCGTGTAGACTAGCGTCTAACTGTTGATCATTGATACTATCTCTGTCGGACACGAAGCCTGGTGAGACAGCTTGATTTTTAGCCAGACCCACCAGTGAGTTCGAGCCCGCGACTAGGTTCCCCTTAATTACTATAAGCGAGTATCCGGCCTGATAGCGGAATTAAAAAAAAAACAAAACGAAATTTTAAATTTAGGAATTTTATTAATCCACATCTATACCAATACCAATACAAAAAAAAACTGTCTGTCTGTAATGTCAAAATAACAGCTTTTTACTAAATGCATTATGAAAGTTTATAAGTTACTTAAAATAAAAAAATAATTTTCAAAATTTTAATCTGTCTGTTTCTTTCGGGTAATCTACGAAACAACTGAACCAATTTTGATGGGACTTTACTGGGAGATAGCTGATGTTAGACGGAGTAACATAGGTTACTTTTTGGCCCTGCAACACGTCCCCGTGGGATAAATTTCGACCTCCGCGCAGGCGAAGCAAATATAATCGCTTTTCGAACGTCAAAATACATAAGACAGTCCCCCAAAAACGCCCACCCTTCACCACTTCCTAGTGCTTTCGCTGGGAAGAAGAAGTCGCGCAACAAACTCCCCAGCAGCACAGCTGTCTGTTTAGTGTGATAAACTTGATTCTATACATACATAGGCAAAGTAATATAAACATTACGAGACACAGAACATTAATTAAATAAATAATTAGTCATACATATGTCAGCCAGCCATGCCGATATACTGGTATTCAGTTGCATCCGGTAAGACTGCAAGCCAACCCCAACTAGGAAAAGGTTTGGCAGATGATAACTGTACTTACCTGCAGCTAGAGTGATGACTATATCAAGCAGAGTCATGTCCCCGTTAGTTGCTAGAGTGTCCAGCAGAGCTCTGAATGGCGGTATGTATCGCCCCTGCATCTCTGAGAGGCGGACGGGTAGGCACGAAGCGAAGATGCGGTAATAGGCGCTGGGAACAACGCACGATAATAGGTTAAAATTGAAGACTCTATTTCAAAAACCACCTTTGTCAAAAATTCCATGTTATGAGTTAGTTACGCCATCTTATAGAGAAATTTTAAACTTTCTGATTATATTTTATATTAGTTTTTGCTAGCGGCTTCGCCCGCGCGGAACTTTCATCCCCTATTTAACTCCCTTAGGGGTTGAATTTCGAAAAATCCTTCCTTATTCGTTGTCTACATTATAAAGGGAACCTCTGTGCAAAATTTCAGCTTTCTAGGTCCAAGGGTTTGGGCTGGGCGTTGATGAGTCAGTCAGTCTGGTTTTTTTTTGTCGGGCATCTCGTGACTACTTAACCGGGCTTTCCTGGGGCTGCCATTAAGAATTAAATTAACGCCTCCAGCCAGGGCTTAAAAACTACTTAAGTACTAGGCGACTGCACGCTGAGGGCACCCCCTGCGGGGTACGGGCCTCGGCTCAGGGCGTCACTGATAGGGGGACAGCAAGTGGGGACAGGCTGGATCAAAATATTGGCATTATGATTAGAAGGGGAATTTAACTCTACTGGCTCAGCTGCGACGCGGGCTGGCGCTTCAACGAGCAAGGGCCGGTCGGCGCAGTTAGTCAGGACTTTTCTTTTTATTTATATAGATTTCTTCGAAAGCAAGTTTAGTCACGAGAAATTTGCAAAAAGCAAATCGTGTAGCGTAACTAACACATACATGGAATTTATGACACAGGTGGTTTTTGAAATAAGGCGTTCAATTGTAATAAAAGGATCCTCGTTGGTTAATTTTTTAGGTATTTCTCAGTATGAGTCTGGATATGTGACCGGTACCCTAATTTCGTAACGCACGATTAATCATAATCTGCTTCGTTTTGAAACAAATTGCTAATCCATTGCTTCATGTTCGAAAAAATTCTGCTCAACAACGTAAATAACGCAATGAATATTGTTGAACTGTCAAAATGAAACAGATTATGATTAATCGTGTGTTACGCAATTAGGGTGCGGTTGATGGCAATGGGGTGGCCCCCTATTTAATAGGACTTAAACATAAGTGGAGAAATGTGGGTGTACTATCAAAGTAAACTTTACCAAAAACCCTAAAGGATACAAGGCGTGACGTTATAATCACTACATATTATAAAACAAAGCCCTCGCCGCATCTGTCTGTCTATTCACGATAAACTCAAAACTACTGTATGGATTTTCATACAGTTTTCACCTATAGACAGAGTGATTCATAAGGAAAGTTTATGTGTATAATTAGTTAAGGTTTCGTGTAAATTGGTTAAAGTGGGCGAAGCCGCCGGCAATAGCTAGTCTATACTAATATTATAAAGAGGAAAGATTTGATTGTTTGTTTCTTTGCAATGAATAAGCTCCGAAAATATTGAACCGATTTGAAAAATTCTTTCACTGTTGGGAAGATACACTATCACCGGTCGACATAGGCTATATTTTATTCCCGTATTCCCACGGAAACGGGAACTACGCGGTTGAAACCGCGGAGTAGCATCCCCGTTTTTTTAACTGGGTCAGTATGGGAAATTCTGAATCGATATTAAGGGCGCTATCACATTTTTTCTTGAATTTGAGCGTTTGACTCGAGATTTGATGAGAGATTATGGTTTAGATATAGGCAAAAAATAAAAATATGTTGCGGAAAATGTCATTATTTGTCTAAGGAGCGCTCTAAACAAATTTTTCAATTTGTTTACATAAGCCTGTATGTTACTTTCGGGCATCTTCGATGCTCTGTTATATGGAACATATAATAGTAATTAGTTTAGTAATTTATAAAAATGTCTGTGGTAGGACTGTAGCTTGTTATTTGGAATGCTCAAATCAATTTTTTATGTTTCATACAATAATACACCAAAAATAATTCCGTAAAACAGACAAATAATGTTAATTTTTCGTCTGAACTCATATTTTTAATCTATGTATGTTTAATCGAAATTCAAACAAAAAGTATTTAATACCTAAGGTTACTAAGTCAACTTGCTTGAAAAAAAGAAACAGTCTATTTAAAAGTAAAATAATATTTTTAAACAATTTTTGAATGCAACGCTATGAATTAGTAATAAATCTCGGGACGCGCGGGCTTTAGCTGTCAGTCCGCGTCGGTTTGTTCCTGGGCGTCCGAATCATAATGGTTAGCATATCTGAGTAGCATACTTCACTATACACGCACGCACGATCAGCTACCACGCGCCGTTAAATTTACCTAAAACGAAATACTTCAATTTGTAATATCCCTCTTAAGAACTTCCCATACTGACCCAGTTAAAAAAAATGCTGTACTAAACGGAACTACTACGTCAATATAAGATTCCTTCCACTTACCTATATTCCTCCCCTGCTGGTAAAGCAGCAATCAGTTTGATCCTATCCTCTTGACTCGTTCCCTCTGACGACAGCAAAGTGGTTGCCCAGTTCACAGCTGGGCAATCCAAGCCCACACTCTTAGGTAAACGTAGAAGATTTAGGAGGACAGATAACTTGTCATCAAATGCGCTGAGGTCAAGAAATGACGGCCATAACTGCAATAAAACATGTTTTTTTTACAAGATATGACATAACACAGGCCGACAAATTATTTACCCAGATACCAGACTATACGTTTTCGAAGGATTTTGATGCGCTGAATCCGAATCTGACCACAGAATTGCTCTATCACGTCAGGATTTTGAGAAATCCTAACCTGGAAGAGCAAAAAATACCGTATTTGCTCATTTTTGAGGTTACGTTGCCCGGTAGATCCTCTTTCCTCCAAAAATTCATCAATTGTTTCTGAAAGTACTAGTCTTTCTAAATGACGTTGAGATTACTCGAATATCTTTTTTTTTCGCTGAGATATCGCATTTCGATTCGGATTCAGCGCATCGAAATACTTCGGAAATAAATAGTCTGGTTTCTGGGTAAGAGTGTTCGTCTAATTTTGTCGGCCTGTGTAATCAGCCTATAATCTTCCCACTGCTGGGACACAGGCCTCTTCTCTGTGAGAGGGAGAGGGTCTTAATCCACCACGCGAGCCCAGTGTGGGTTAGTAGAAGTCACATGTCGGTGTAAGTTAAAGACCCTTTACTTTGTGTTTATAATTGTATCACCCACGGTTTAAAACGGTGAAGGAAAACATCGTGAGGAAACCGGCATGTCCTAGAACCAGAAATTCAAAGACATGTGACATCTACCAGCCCGCACTTGGCCCGCGTGGTGGATTACGGCCCACTCCCTCCAGCAGTGGGAACGTTAAAGGCTAATTATGATGAAAGCGCCTGTCTCAGCCGTTACCACTGGGTCACCACTGCTCTCAAGGTCGAGATTTATTATTTATTTATTTAATAGTACACATACATTATTTTGCTTTAGTTTGGTGCCAACATAAACTCATTAGAGTTTTACCGTGCACCAAGGTCAAATAAAAAATCAATAATCAATCAATATCAATGAATGAATGAATGACAATGATGATGATGATGATGATGAATGTCAATATTTTAAATTTGTGTATGATAATTATTGTTAAGGATTATTTTTGTTTTAAACTATTTATCTATAATTAAAGTTATGTAAATTTTTATTAAGTAATTAATGTTTTATTATTTTCTAAAAAAAATTGTTTTAATTTGAATTTTATGTTATCCCGAGTTATTTTGTCCCTCAATGATATTGGTAGTTGATTTATTAGACTAGGTATTACATACATTAAACTTAAGACTTTACTCAAAATATCTGTACTTACATGATCAACTAAATCCAAGACATTTTGAAACTTATCCTCCTTATAGGTTTTTGCGAAACATTCAACAATATCAACAAGCAAGATAGATTTTTCAGCTTTTAATACAAAAGGCTTAGAAATGCACCTTTTAAAGTAAACGTTAATATAACTCTTGACAAACTCCAAATTGGTTTCTAAAATTTCTTGAAATTCAAAATCTGTAAGAACTTTTTCGGACACCGAAAGCAAATCTGACAGAAAAATTCGACCCCACTTCAATTCTACTTCTGTCATATTTTCTAGTAACAATTTCGTCCAACCCCTTGCCAAAACTGTCGGAATTTCGACAATTTCCGACATTACTTTCAAAGCGTGTATAATATAGGAAATGTTATCGGAAAATAATATCTTTTCTTCTATACATTCTGTTATATTTTGCAGATCTAATTTCTTGGACCATTTTTCGTAGCTAGTTCGAATGGTAGGTAAATGATTTTGGTTTGTTTTGTAGATAGACAGACAAGCTGTTAGATTCTTTTTTAGTAATAAAACTGAGCTTGGTGGAATGTTTTCAATTATATTTCCAAGGCATTGAAGAGTTTTCTGAAAAGAAAATAGCTATTAAATTATTTGTCTCGTTAGTCTTAGTGTGACCTCGGAAAACACGTTCAGTGGCCCTAGTGTGAGTTTCTTTTAACCTTTTGACCGCCAGAGCGTAAACGCATCGACGTCACTCTCACCCCAAGCCAAAAATTCGACGCTATTCTTTTTTACACGCTTTATATTAGCTTCACTTGTATGTTTGTTGGTTTGTTTGTTTGTATGTTTGTATGTAACCGACTCCTTTGAGCGCGATTTTGACCCACTTTAAACGGTCAGATTTCATTGAAACTTTGTAAACTTGTCGAGGACCGATAACAATTTAATAATTTAAAAAAAAATTGAGAAAAAAAAACACGTTTTGTAGTTAGCAGAACTAAAAAATCGAAAATAAATAATAGTTTAAAAAACTAAAAAACACGCTTTAAAAACCAAACTAAAAAAGGAGAAAATAATTTAATTCAATTAAAAAGCGTGGGGTGCTTGACATTTATTGATTATAAAAATACCTCAAAAAGCACCCCACGCTTTTTAATTGAATTAAATTATTTTCCCCTTTTTTAGTTTGGTTTTTAAAGCGTGTTTTTTAGTTTTTTAAACTATTATTTATTTTCGATTTTTTAATTTTTTAGTTTGGTTTTTAATTTAAATAAAATATCACTCGTAAAATTATTCTGTTATTTAATTTGACCCTAAAATATTGTTTTCTTGTCGGCATTACCCGACGGTGGCTTGTTGGGCACGTCTTCATTTGTCGGCTATACCCGACGGTGGCGGTCAAAAGGTTAATCATCTCGATCTAACCACCGACCGCGTTCAGCGCTCCGATTGGTCTTTCACCAATCCAGGGCCAACCGGAGCGCTGAAGGCGCTCGATGCGTTCGATCGAGATGTTTAAAAAAAACTCACACGAGGGCCACAGGAGTATGCACCAGGGTAGCCTCCGAAATCCATTTAAAAAAATGTTTTTGCAAGTAAAAATATTGACGGAAAAAGTTACGGATTTGAACCCATACCCCCACTTTACCAGAAGAGAGGCTTTAACCACTGGTCCATCACGAGGTCAGTCAGTTTTAGGGCCGGTTTTGGTATATTGGCGTGTGTAAGCTGACATATGGCAAATATTTAAATTTTATGTTTTGTCTTTGTATAAAATCAAGTTCTTCAAACTTAACAGACAGCTGTGCTTCTGGGGAGTTTATTGCACCACTTCTTCTTCCCAGCTAAAGCACTAGGAAGTGGTGAAGGGCGGGCGTTTTGCAGGACTGTCTTATGTAATTTTGACGTTCAAAATTTGCCGGCCCTCAGCCTAGTTTGAATAAATGACTTTTGATTTTGAAGAATAAATTATTCTTACCTCGGCATCCATTTCAACCAATTGTTCAGCATATTCCTTTAAAAATACTAAAGCTGCGTTGATTTTGCCTTCTCCATCATCAAATTGTATGTCTAACAGTTGTTCTAGCACCAAACCATTTTTAAACACGACTACATTTTTACGTATTTCATCGTCCAAATCAAAAGTAGAATTTATGTACGCTAAAAGTGTTACCAGGTTCAAAAATTGTGGAGACAATACTGTCAATTTTTTACACATAGCAAGTGTAATGTCCACCAAAATGATAGCGTCGTATTTTTTTATTTCTACGACTCTTTTTATGAATCCCAGTATTTTATTCAAATTGGATTCAGTGTTTACAATATTTGTTGCGTAGTTTTCTATAATTTTTCGAATAGTTTCTTTTACTTGCGAATCGGAGAAAAGGTCGACTTTTTCTATGAATAAATTGGATGATATTTCGAAAATATCTATAGCCTCATCTTGGATGTTGAATGTGTATGTTAGGATGTCTGGTAGATGGTCAATGATACGAGAATTGTTGTCTGAAATTGCTGACAGGAATGCTCTTATTATGTGCAAGCCTGGAACGACAGTGGCAGCTGAAAAAATAATATGTACACTAAGTAAGTAAATGTAGTGATTAATGCCTCGCCTTGCCGGGATCTGACTCCACAATCTCGTCAAGAGGCGAGGCCTTAAACACTGTGTGGCGCCATCTACAATGCCACATGCGAACTACGCATCAAAGACTTGACGTCACACAAATCCTACATCGTGCAATCAGAGTTTACCGCGCGACTCGTATATATACAACATCCCGACATCAATCGTCGGGCAGTTGCCCACCAGACACAACACCCGACTGATCGGAGGATCTTCCCTTTTCCATGGAGTATGAGTGAACTTTACACGCTGTTCCTCATACCTCTATACTGGGATATCACGACACTTAATATTAATGTTCATTCCTTATGTTCTGAGTTGAGCTGCACGACTGACAAATGCGTGCACTGGACAGGTCCAGTCAATCCGTGTGGTTTTTTCTCCAAAGACCATTTCAAACACCAATCTACATAGTCTTCACATGATTTGGCCTCTTGGCCACAGAAGTCACAGTCTATTTTAAAGTCTGGTCTCTTGACCAGACTTTAAAATAGACTGTGACTTCAGTTTGTTTCGGTCTTTCTTCTTCGATTAGTCAGATAGGAAACGCCAACCTCATCTAGTTTTTAAAATTTGATTGACGTATAAAATTGTTTCTACAAACCTATTTACAGGAATAAAAAAAAACACTATATAGTTTTATAACAACTCACATTCATCCCTGCTAATAATGAAGGCAGTCTGTTCTGCCACGACCTTCAGGAGTTCTCCCGTCGCCTCAGACCCCGGCTCATGTGTCAGTAACACTTGGAGACTCTCTGATAGTTTCCTTCTGACCGTAGGAGTCAACTCTTCTGCTATACCCTGGGAACATTAAAGAAACAACACATAAAATCACGCCTTTAATCCTCGAAGGGTTGAATTGTAATGGGTCGAATTGTCTTGGGTTGAATTATAAAGGGGTCGAGTTGGCCAGGGGTTGAATTGTAATGGATCCAATCGTAGGGTTAAATTGTAACTGGGTTGAGTTGTTCTGGGGTTGAATTGTAACGGGGGTCAAGTTGGCCTGGGGTTGAATAGTCACGCGGTTGTATTGCCGTAGAGTATCCTCAGCATTGGTTTCCCCCGAAAATAGAATTTAACTATTTCGGAGAATGTTGTAAGAAGTGAGATGTGGGCTTGTGTATTTTCATTTATGTATTTCTAAAATGTTCTTACCTTCATAATAGTCTGAACGGAAGCAGTAGTATTACACATCAACAGAGCAGGATATACAGCTATTTCTGGCTCGTTCCTGCCTATATTAGCTCTGAAGAGCGCATGTATGACCCGAACAGTTGCTTCTTGTAACCCCGAGTCGGATCGGTCACATACTAAACAAGAGAAAAATACAAGGTCAAAGTAAATTAGCTAGCGAAACTCCGCAGGTAATGAAAAATATAGAGGCCCTAGTATGAGTTTCATTTAACCACCACGAGCAAACGCATCAAGAGCGTTAGGCGCTCTGATTGGCCCTGGATTGGTGAAGGACCAATCGGAGCGCCGAACACCGTCGATGCGTTAGATCGAGATGGTTAAAAGAAACTCACTCTAGGGCCACTGATCGTTCATTTGTTCAAAATACAGCGTGTAACCCCTTACACGCTGTATTTGTGTGAACGCTTCCGAAGCCAGAACGTAGGTTATACAGGCTGATTTTTTAGTCACCGTCCAAATTTTTCAGGGTGATAGTACCCGTGAAATTGAACAACTTTCTCCAAGGAACATGGGTCGAAATATGAAAAAAGAAAAATCGACCTCCCATGCAAAATCAATAGTTAGCTGGTCGATTTTGTATGGGAGGTCCGATTTTTTTTTCCATATTTCGACCCATGTTCCTTGGAGAAAGTTGTTCAATTTCACGGGTACTATCACCCTGAAAAATTTGGACGGTGACTAAAAAATAATTCTGTATATAACCTAAATGCAAATAGATACCAACAACCTTTCACCTTAAATTGGTTATTTTGCATCAATTAAAAACGATTAAAGCGTCTATAATGTTTCTACTTATTTTATTTTGGCGGCGCTTTACAAAGGATGCCTAAACCTAAACTCGCCGCTTGGACTTGGGGTCGAGAGCGGTTATGCGTGACGCGTGAGCCTATCAGCTGATTTTTATTTTTGAATACATTGTTTACTAGAGTTGTATAAAAAAAACAATCTTAAATAATTGTTCACTTAACTGTTCTCACAGCATAGTGCACAAAAAATGCAAAAAAAAAATGGGTAAAAATTGTAAAAAATAAAACTAGATTTTTTTTATGATACTGTATTGAGAATCACTAGCTCTATTTACCTGTCTTCGTTTTCCGAAGAGTTTCCCGTGCTTGCACCCTGTATGAGTTAACACGCACGTCGCATGCAAGATGTTACATTTAGGGGGAAGCGCCAGGCTAGCCCACGAAATTCAAATTTTCTTACGTTTTTGGTAATTTGCACAACTTGTGTGTTTTTACAGAATTATAGTAATGAAATCAATACAGCTCTCTGAGATCTGCCAGGGGTGCGGGTTGTTCGAAAGAGATACTGTGGCCCCTGGCACACAGGCAACTGAAGGATCACGGGTGGGTTTTAGTCAGTAAAAGTCTGACACGCCCTCCCGCTCAAGTTATTTGATGATTTCCCACCAAGACTAGGGCCGTGAGGGCGCATATACTCCCTCACGTGCACCGCCTCCCTCTTCACGAGCATTACTGCTTCGGCATTGAATCAAGTATAATCAAAACTTGTACCGAATCACAGTGAACTGTGTATGCACTAATCACCTCATACAATTGTTTTATCCTAGGCTATGACCGGTAACGAAACCATGCATAATTAGCCTATAACGTTCCCACTGCTGGGACCTAGGCCTCCTCCGTAAGAGGGAGTGGGCTGTATCCACCACGCGGGCCCAGTGCGGGTTGGTAGATGACACATGTCTTCGAATTTTTGGTTCTAGTACATGCCGGTTTCCTCACGATGTTTTCCTTCACCGTTTTGAGAGCAGTGGTGATGAAATAATTTACACAAATTAAGGTTTGTTTGGACTCAAACCTACGAACTACAACTCGTAAGTCACGTAACGAAACCACAGCGAGATTGAATTTGACGTCAACGCCATCTATCGAGCTAGTGGGTAATAATTTTCCAGTGTTAAACTATTATTGATCACTATGATTCCGGTTGCTTATTTTTACCCTAAACAGATGTTGACGTGTGATAAGATACTTGACCACGATAAAACTTAATTAAAAATCATTCAAGTCATTTCACTTTATAATAATATTAATAAAAAATATAAACACAATAATAATACTTACAACTAGCTGTTAAGATGACTAGTAAAGAATATAGTGCTTCTGTATCTCCCCGTAGCAGACATAGTTGTAACACTCTTTGGAGGTCAATCTATAAACAAATTTAAAGAATAAATACAGATTGTATTTTTAAATAAGGTTTGATTTAAAAGTAACGAATGTTTCTTATAATTTCGGTTACTGCTTTAGCGTCAAACTATAACTTTTGCATGCCTATTGGTAAAATATGGCTGAACCTATCTATTATTAATTTATCACCATGCACTGTACCCATATTTGTAAAATAAATGACTTAGTTACAGGTAAACCAGAAGAAGTATGCACTTCGGCAATCTTCGTGTTTCAAAACAAGCATAATGAACGTCACGCCATAGAGGCAAAGCTCCTAAGTTTTGTTTTGTCGTCAGAAACCCGAAAGTCTGACAACCAGTCTTACCCAGTAACTGGATGTTGCAGGTCAGATAGGCAGTCGCTCTATGTAAAACAACTGACTTCCGGAAAAACACTACAAAGTGAAAAATAACTTTAATATCGGAAGTCGGTAACTTAGGATATGTATTTAAATTTTTTGCCAGCGCCTTCTGAAATTAAAGTTATTTTTCACTTTGTAGTGTTTTTCCGGAAGTCGGTTGTATTTTTTTTTTAAGTTTTTATTTTTCACTTTTTAGTTATAGTACACCCCAATTCGAAATTCCATCATCCTTGGGGTCAAAATAATGCATATTTATGCGACAGCAGCAATCGCGGTTGATTTGCTGTCATTTTTTGAAGAGTTCCGTTGTCTGTCTCCGAAACTCATCATCAGATCTATACAAAATTTAAATGGCACCATTCGGAATAATACCCCTTTCGAACAAAAAAAGAATTTTGCAAATCCGTTTATATATGACGGAGTTATGCCCGAAAATACATTTAAAAAATATAAACCTTCTTCCTTCTTCTTTTGGAAGTTGGTTAAAAATACTGGTTCTCAGCTGCATCCGGTAAGACTGGAAGCCGACTCTAACATAGTCGGGAAAAAGCTAGGCCGATGATGATGAAGATGGCATTAAAGAAAAATTATTTAAGTATGTCAAAAAATACAGTTAATATGGCGTCTCATTTAATTTACCTTAAAAGTAGTCCCTTCTACAATATTAGGAACATTCAAACTGACTTTATTTTTCAACTTCAAGACGTAGATATCTTCAGAAAAACTGTTTTCCTTAGTCATATGTCCGTGTTTACCTAAAAACAAAAATCCGTAGATAATTATTATCAACTCAATTGAGGAAAATGTCGTGAGGAAACTTTCGAGTATGAATATCGATGGCTATAAGAGTAGGGGGAGACCAAAGAAACGATGGATGGACTGTGTGAATGATGATATGGTTAGAAAGGGTGTCTACGGAGATGACGACTAATACAGAAGTGTGAGTGCAAATAAATTGTAAGCGCAGGAAAATGATAAATTATGAACTCAACGTCCGACACGACAAAGTTCAAATTCAATTGCAACCAAAAATTTAATATCTTTTTATTACAAATGGTCGTTCAAAAATCAACTTAGAATACGTAACGCTAAAGTACATAGTTAAAGTGGCAATGGAATGTAAATAAATTGATATCAAATCAAGGCAGTGTTGCCAGGGCCCATAAGTCAAAAGTTACGTTTCATTTCATGATATGTTACATTTTTGCCGCAAAAGTTTTTTTTTTTTTAATTTCGTGTTTTTGAGGTCGGAGGCAAATTGATGTCAGTAAAATGGCGGAATATAAAGGAATCTATGATGTCTAATGGTGTATTTAATCTTATGATAAAACAGACTCTAGTTTCATTTGTTCGCAGCGCCATCTTTACAGTTGTTACTATCTAGTCTAGCACCTAACATATTCTATTAGTTTGAACCAAATCCACGAGAGGTGGTGCATCTGTTAGTTTTACACTGAACTAACTACTAATATTCGATATGTATAGAACCTACTTAACGTACTTTTTTACTATAATGTTCTTAAGAGAGCTGTTAATAAAGGGCAAAATCGCCTCAATACAAAAAAAAAACAAAAAAAACTTACACTATCGACGATGATTTGTCATCTCTCTTTATTGTGTATTAAATTGAGTAGTAGTGAATCGCTTTCATTAGGTTTTGTTCTATACTTTTTAAAATTTTCTTTTTCGAGCTAAGTACCTACGAAACTGCGCGAACTCGCAAAGTGGGAAACGTACGCGCACACGCTCAAGCACGCAGAATATGTTTCATTTTGTCATGGCGCGTTTCATTCAGAGTCATCTCTGAGTATACAAGGAGTGAAAAATCAGGGGCTTACCTAAGAACATAGTAGCATCCTTCTGAAAAATTCTTGCATCTTTGGATTCTGTTACATTTTTCGATTTTAACTTCAATATCTGATTTATTATCTGAAATAATACGATAATAATAAAAAAAACCAGTCATAAAAATCAGAGTGATGCGTTATCTATGCTACTAATATTATATACTAGCTTTTGCTAGGCTTCATCCGCGTGGAGGTCGGAAATCATCCCCCGGGAACGTACTCCGGGGATAAAAAATATCCTATGTGTTAATCCAGGTTATAAACTATCTGTGTGCCAACTTTCATCCAAATTGGTTCAGCCGATTTTGCGTGCTTGAGTAAAAAACAATCTTTTTTTTTAAAAAAAAAACGTTGCCCCACACTAGGAATTTCTCCTGTATTGTGGGTGCGTTCACAAACATTTAAACTCACATACACAAATAGCCAGACCCGGAACAAGTACTTGTAGGTAATACAAATATTTGTTCCGTGCGGGAATCGAACCCACGACACGCAGCGCAGCAGTCAATCGCTTAACCACTGCGCCAAACGTGCCGTCAAATTACTAAACGGACCTGCTCTTGACCTCGACCACGCCTGATGGAAAACGATTGATGAGGTCTATGATGTAATCTTGTGTAGTTCGTGAACGATGAACGAATAGGAACCGTTTCTTTGCACTGTACTAAAAGAAACATTTCCGATGCATTCGGACTTGTAATCGGTCTATTAGTCCTAATAGCTCCTCGTACATTTAAAAATAATAGTTTAAAAAACTAAAAAACACGCTTTAAAAACCAAACTAAAAAAGGAGAAAATAATTTAATTCAATTAAAAAGCGTGGGGTGCTTTTTGAGGTATTTTTATAATCAATTAATGTCAAGCACCCCACGCTTTTTAATTGAATTAAATTATTTTCTCCTTTTTTAGTTTGGTTTTTAAAGCGTGTTTTTTAGTTTTTTTAACTATTATTTATTTTCTATTTTTTAGTTCTGCTAACTACAAAAACGTATTTTTTTTTAAATTATTGAATTGTCATCGGTCCTCGACAAGTTTACAAAGTTTCAATAAAATCTGACCGTTTAAAGTGGGTCAAAATCGCGCTCAAAGGAGTCGGTTACATACAAACAAACAAACATACAAGTGAAGCTAATATAAAGCGTGTAAAAAAGAGCCATACGGTATGTCCGAACAAGAACGAGAACGACAGCGACTGATTTGACTGATACGATTTCAATGAGACTTTTTTGCTCTGTGATCTATGGAAGTACTGACTGAGAGCGAAGACCGATTAGACCAAATAGAACTAATAGAATGAACTAGTTCACTGACCGAAATTAACTGGTACGGAGCGATCATAAATATGACCGAGCAGGACAATACTACTATGATGGAGCGAGCGTGCCCAGAAGATGCCTGTTCACTCTTGTTTTGAAGGTGGACGGGTTAAAATGCTTAAAATGCTTAAATGCATGCTTTAATCTTAAGCAAAACATGTATGATCTCATCCTTAACTCATGTAACACTTTGTATACCATGTTTTATGCAAATAAATATAGAAGGGATAGACTTACCATAAACAAAAGTCCTTTATCCAAATTATTATTTTCACTTTCAATCAAAACTTCTAATTTAGAGAGAGCTTTAGACAAGACTTTAAAGTCAGTATCCTCGTTTGAAAATATTGTCTGAAATAACAACAAAATGATTAATAAACATAATATTATTTTCACTTCTCATGCTCTAAAAGTACGCCAATATAGCCCTACGAAGCGGGACTAAAGTGATGACCACTTTAGTCCCTAGGGAGTAAAAAGTAATCGTTTTTTAATTTCCTTCATGTGACATATATAAACTCAAACAGCTAGTAAATATACTAATATCTGTGGAGTGTGGACCATCTTCATTACGAAAATGTTGAGAGTTTTAGTTCCATGGTTTTCCAAATAATTCGGTATTGTACATTTAGCTTCAAGTAAAAAAATCTTTAGTGATTTTTATTTTATTAAGTAATATTTATTCAAAGTTTTTGTACTAAATTGACTATTTTTCTCGCACTCGAAGTGAAAAGTACAGTTTGCACCTCGAGACTAAACGCCAACTTAATATACCCTCGGTTTCATTGACTCCCGAGCGTCAAACCACCTCTGGTATATTATGGGTTCGTTTAGTCGCTCGATATAAAATATACTATGATTCCCAAAGTGGTTGCTTATTCAGCCTATAGTGTTCCCACAGCTGGGACACAGGCCTCCTCTCTGAGAGGAGTGGGCCGTAATCTACCACGCGGGTCCAGTACAGGTTGGTGGTAGACATGGGTAGCTCGTGACCGAGTGATAGAAAAATGTATGTATATAATATAAAAGGTGTAACAGAATGGACGCAAGACCTGAAAGTAGTTTGTTCCTAATTGACTACTGAATCGATTTCAGTAATATTTAATATAAGTATATTTTTTCAAATTATGTATTTTGCCATACCTACCACTGATTGAGCCAAAGAAAATTCAATCTTACGCTAGAAGAAATAAGACTCAATTTTAAATGCATAAAGTAATCAATCAATCAATCAATCAATCATTTTATTATCAGGCAGCTGAGGCCCATAGATAAAATACACAAAATAATCTTAAAAATATTAATAAACTAATACATATTATGAAACTTATCAAAACTATAACTATACACGTAAAGTGGTCGGCGTCGTGTATCGCTGTGAGGTGTCGCGTAACCGTCCTCGGAAACGCCGATATACGACACCTTTCGGCCAAAAGTCCTCTTTCAAGCAGGTCTGTAGATGCTGGGTTGGAACTCGGACCACGAACGACTTAAAGTTGACGTCGTGGCGCGATTCCAACCTTTCGACCCTCAGAGTCCAGTTGGTCTTCACTTTCAAGTACTGCACGACTTCCTCAATCTTCGTGGAATGATGCAGACGTGAAATGTACAGCTGCGTCGTAGGCACAGCAGGGCGCAGCAGCATGCTGGGTCCACTCGGGTAATGCTGGGGTCGACACGTTTTTCTTAATAATATCAGTTAGCTTTAAAAAAAATAGTTTTGGTCATCGTATTATGCTTTTAACTCAATACTCTAATTGGGGTGTATGAGGTCTTGCGTTAATTATGTTACTCGTTGTGTAAACATGTCGAATTGATAACCTCCTTTTTTTAAGTCGGTTAAAAAGAGCAATTTCTAAAATGTAAAGGTACGGAAATGTCAAAAAATTATTATTAAAAAAAATTGGAACACAGCTGTCAGTAACTTTCAAACCAAATATTGCTTGTAGGCAGCGTTTTTGGGCCTTAAAAATACTCTCTCTTGCGGTAGAATTGCCCCAATATATAATACCAAACCATAAAATGGAAATGGGGAATGGAATGGGGGTTTGTGTTTGTTTTAAGAGTTAAAAAAATGTCTACAAAGAAGTTTAGTAATGCAATTTGGAATTATTAATAAGGTAAAAGATCCGTCATAAATGTAACGGATACGGATCTTTTTCTCCCGCAGATATCCGCGGACACGGATACCGATATCCGGAACATCACTACTAAGGATAGGATTTTGTGTGTATGTAACTTACTTGAAAATCGGAGAGAGTTTCATTATGTGAAACGTCTGGTGTTGCAGTCAATGTTGACAATAACGTGCTAAGGACGGTATCACCTTCAAATTTCTCTACGTATATCATCTGTAAGCGAAAGTATTTTTTTAAGATTGTCTGTCAACCGGCCTTACCAAGGGTATCGTGTTGCCCAGTAACTGGGTTGTGGAGGTCAGATAGGCAGTAGTTCCGTGTAAAATACTGGTGTTGAACTGCATACGGTTAAGACTGGACGCCGACCCCAACATGGTCGGGGAAAGAGGCCAAGCAGATGGCTGACATTAGTGCAAATAAAATTCTAATGATATGTTTGGGCACGCCACGATAGCGGCGGTAAGTCCCCTCTTTGAGGAGTGGCTTGAGAGGCGGCATGGCGTCCTCACCTTCCGCCTGACGCAGGTCCTCACCGGACACGGTTGTTTCGGGAGGTTCCTGTTTTGGATAAAGCGGGAGGAAACGCCCGGGTGTTTCCACTGCGAAAATCGCCCTGAGGACACGGTGGAGCATACAGTGGAGGTTTGTCCGGCTTGGGTGCAGCACCGCCGTGTCCTCGTGGAGGCGATCGGCGGCGGCGATCTCTCGCGTCCGGCCCTGGTGCAGGCCATGGTACGGAGCGAGAGTGCATGGGTAGCCGTCACCTCCTTCTGCGAAGCAGTAATGCTCGCGAAGAGGGAGGCGGCGCACGTGAGGGTGAGGCAGTATATCCGCCGTCTGATACGCCCTCCCGCTCCACCCAGAGCGGGAGAAGTTATTTGATGATTTCCCATCCAAAAAAAGAAATAATGATATAATGTTTGGACTTTAAAAGAGACCATGACTTCTGAGTTTGTTTCGGCATTTCTTCTCAGGGAACAGTCCGCTAGGAAATGCCGGCGCCATCTTGTGTTAAAATATTGACCAACAAAATATTGACGCGTAAAAGTGTCTTAAAAGAAACATAAATAAACATTTTATTTCATCATATAATTGTGTATGTATTTACGTAAGTATATTCTTATATTATTAGTTTAATTTTAGTAAGTGAATTATTTTTTACTATACGTAAGTACTTTGTTTTCTCTTTTACACTTACATACACTGACTACATTTCTTTATCTTTTCTCCTACCGCAGGTTTTCTGGAAGAGATTTCTTTAGAAGTAAGCATCACCTTTGTACCTATTTTTCTGTTCATTGCTTCTTGTCTGTTCATATATGTGTGTACATAAATAAATAGTAAACTTACCTCATTTTCATTAGTTTCACTAATCATTTTCAGTGTATCGACACCAAACAGTTTGGCAAGATGGACGACTGTCGGCTTCAAAGCCTGACACCAGTTTTCAGTGTTAAACTCTGTCTTATGTAAGCTTAGCAAAACCGCCATCAGGGATAGAATCGGCTTCACTTCTTCGTAGACCTGTATAAGAAAGCATAATGTGGTTTATTTATAAACGTAGATGTTTAATGGCCGATTCCTATAACTTACGTGCAGTTGTAGGTTAAAATTAAGACAATTGTATCTCTATCAATAATGAAGCCAAGACTTAAGGTGAACCACATTTTTACACGCTTTATATTAGCTTCACTTGTTTGTTTATTTGTATGTAACCGACTCCTTTGAGCGCGATTTTGACCCACTTTAAACGGTCAGATTTTATTGAAACTTTGTAAACTTGTCGAGGACCGATGACAATTCAATAGTTAAAAAAAAAAAAAATGAAAAAAAAATCACGTTTTTGTAGTTAGCAGAACTAAAAAATAGAAAATAAATAATAGTTTAAAAAACTAAAAAACACGCTTTAAAAACCAAACTAAAAAAGGAGAAAATTATTTAATTCAATTAAAAAGCGTGGGGTGCTTGACATTAATTGATTATAAAAATACCTCAAAAAGCACCCCACGCTTTTTAATTGAATTAAATTATTTCCTCCTTTTTTAATTTAGTTTTTAATGCGTGTTTTTTAGTTTTTTTTAACTATTATTTATTTCTAAATGAACTCCTGTAACTTTAACCGTCTGTCCTTTGTAGTTGTTTTGCGTGTGTATTAACACACGCAAAACAACTACAAAATTAATGACAACAATGGTATTTTATGTATGATTCACAAAAACAAACAAAAATCTTATGAAAAAAAAATGTACTGAGATTGTTCGATAGTACAAAATGAAAGATCAGACTTGGTTTAATTTCTATAATAAAAATTTGCTGCTGTTCTATATTGTATGTTACGTGTGTGTGTGTGTGTGTGTGTGTGTGTGTGTGTGTGCGTGTTTTTTAGTTTTTTAAACTATTATTTTTTGCATACAAACTTCGGGAGTTTTTTACTCCACTGTCTGACATGGCACGTCCAAAGTAAAATATGATATCGTTTTGTCTCATTATTAATATTGTCGGTACGGAAACAGAATACTAAAATAAAAACCCATTAAAAAGTTAGGAGCCAACAAAGATTCGTTTTTGTTGCTAATTTTACTTAACTTTGGACGTGTTTAAGTAATAAAAGAAGTGTAAAATCCCCAAAACCAAGTCGGTACCGACAAAGTTCAATTATCGAAAAGTTCAATAAACTTTATTTGTCATGGAATTATGCATAGGTTTTTTCATAAATCCCGATCTTCCAAAGCACTTTTCTTAATTTTTTCGCGAATTTTTTACAATAAATGATCCTGCATCTCACTCAATAACGTTGTGCGTGTAGACTAGCGTCTAACTGCTCATCACTGATACTATCTCTGTCGGACACGAAGCCTGGTGAGACAGCGTGCTTTTTAGCCAGGCCTACCAGTGAATTCGAGCCCGCGACTAGGTTCCCCTTAAGGCTGAAAAAGCCTGGGCCTAGGGCGGCCAGATATTAGGGGCAGCCAAATCCAGACCAGTGGGGACTGGCAATATCTAAATTCAGTAAATAATGAAGCTATGACGGCTAAGTTGAATGAAGCTAAATGTTCCTTTAATGACGGCGATGATGATGAGACGGCACGGTTGGCGCAGTGGTTCAGCGATGGACTGCTGCGCTGCGTGTCGCGGGTTCGCTTCCCGCACGGAACAAATATTTGTATGATCTGCAAGTAGTTGTTCTGGGTCTGGCTGTTTGTGTATGTGAGTTTAATTGTTTGTAAATGCACCCACGATACAGGAGAAGTTCCTAGTGTGGGGCAACGTTTAAAAAAAAAAAAAACCTATAAAAATTATTTAAAAATACTTACCTTATCCGAATCTCCAGTAAAAGATGCTAAAACTTCCAGGATATGCTGGAGAGCATCCTCAAAGATGACCACGGCTTTGCAAAGGTCTGGCCCAGTAGTATTATCTAGTAGGACTCTCCAAATGTCTATATATGTGTCTAGGTTCTCTTGGAGGCAGAGTTTTAGTAATAAAACTAGGGCAGCCTGGAAACGAGAAAATTGATAGAATCAGAATTTATATACAACATGAAACATAATTAACGTAAATCCAATTACAGTTTTGAGTTACAAGCATAACACAATCAAAATCAAATCAAAATATTTTATTTCACATAAACCTGCATGGGCACTTATGAAACGTCAGAAGCTAGGTGCACGGTTCCAATTTGTCGTTTCCTATGGAGAAGAGCCGGCAAGAAACTCCACGGTTACTCTTTTAAAAATAATTGGCTTTTACAATGTTTTCAAATTACAGTGATAATAGGTATGGGAGGACAGTGCAGGCCTGTCAATAAGTACCAGGTACTTAGAGGAATGTAAAAACAGAATAGAAAATCGTCTACAAATCTAGTCTGTAAGGCCTACAACGTTCTCTCATTCACAATATGTAAAAGAATCTACCTATATAAAATGAACCTATTTGAACCAAATGAAATAATGTCTATGACAATCACTAATAATAAATAGTCGAAATTAAAATAGATGTATAATGTCAAATAATGACGAGAATATGTCGAGACATTGTAAAAAATAAAAAATAAAATTATAATAACCGAAATAAACGACGATTCCCGAATTAAACGATTATTATTATTTTTGTTTTTCATTGAATTTTCTCAGGTTAGTACCTGGCATTTTTAGAATCTCACGGGTGTGAACCAAGGTGAGATTCTAGTTATAATTCTGGGAAGGTAAATTGTTCTGTACTGCAGTGAAATTATTATCTAAGTCTAGTTGTAGAAATTTTCTTACCATGCGGCAAGTGTTTAATATGGCAGCTTTTTGTAGTGTTATGTATGTGTATTTGGATAAATTGAGTGCATTGAAACTATTGAATATTTGTTTCGGGATAACACCCGTCGTAGATATTACTATTGGGACTATAGTGACTCTATTCATTTTCCAAACTCTGGTAATTTCCTCTTGTAATTCTGTATACTTCCTGATTTTTTCTGTGATAGTTTTTTGTATGTTATTAGTATTTGGGACTGCTATGTCTATTATAAATGTGTGTTTGCTTACTTTATCAACTAGTGTGATATCAGGTCTGTTGTTATATATGGTGTGGTCTGTAATTATAGTGCGGTCATAATATATTTTGTATAATTGGTTTTCTAATACAGCTCTAGGCGTGTATTTGTAATACGGTGTGTAGGGATCCTGCATGAGTTTGAGTTTAGTTGCGAGTTTTTGGTGTATGATATTAACAAGTTGATTATGTCTATGCGTATAGTCGTTTTGCGTAAGAGTGATACAAGCTCCTGTAATATGTTGTATTGTTTCGGGTTTGCTGTGACATTTTCTACATAAATCATTTCTTACTGTACTATCTTTTATTATGTATTTTCTATAATTTTTTGTATTAATGACTTGATCTTGAATGGCTAACATAAACCCTTCTGTTTCAGGAAACAACTCACTTAAGTCTAACAATTTGTTAGAGGCCTCTTTATCTATGTATGTTTGGTATAAATCGTTGGGATGTCTTCCATGTAGTTCTTTTTGCCTCCACTTCTTGTGTATCTCTTCTGTATGTCTTGCTTTATCTACTGTCTCAATATTGCTATCATCGCTAAGGTTTAGTGGTGTGTACTGTTTGTCTATCTCTATAATTGTTTTGTGTAATTGACTGCAGTTTTTCTTTCGCCTAAAGAATTGTTTTAAATTTATGACTTGTCTTTTATGAAGATGTGATGTACTAGGCCAATAAAAGGTAGATTCCAAGCATTCGTTTTATATTTTCTACTCTCATACATAAAAATAAAAAATAAAATTATGACAACTATTAATTTTTCACGCCACGTCCGCCATAGCAAATAGCGTACTAGGCCAATAAAAGGTAGATTCCAAGCATTCGTTTTATATTTTCTACTCTCATACATAAAAATAAAAAATAAAATTATGACAACTATTAATTTTTCACGCCACGTCCGCCATAGCAAATAGCGTACTAGGCCAATAAAAGGTAGATTCCAAGCATTCGTTTTATATTTTCTACTCTCATACATAAAAATAAAAAATAAAATTATGACAACTATTAATTTTTCACGCCACGTCCGCCATAGCAAATAGCGTACTAGGCCAATAAAAGGTAGATTCCAAGCATTCGTTTTATATTTTCTACTCTCATACATAAAAATAAAAAATAAAATTATGACAACTATTAATTTTTCACGCCACGTCCGCCATAGCAAATAGCGTACTAGGCCAATAAAAGGTAGATTCCAAGCATTCGTTTTATATTTTCTACTCTCATACATAAAAATAAAAAATAAAATTATGACAACTATTAATTTTTCACGCCACGTCCGCCATAGCAAATAGCGTACTAGGCCAATAAAAGGTAGATTCCAAGCATTCGTTTTATATTTTCTACTCTCATACATAAAAATAAAAAATAAAATTATGACAACTATTAATTTTTCACGCCACGCCCGCCATAGCAAATAGCGTACTAGGACAATAAAAGGTAGATTCCAAGCATTCGTTTTATATTTTCTACTCTCATACATAAAAATAAAAAATAAAATTATGACAACTATTAATTTTTCACGCCACGTCCGCCATAGCAAATAGCGTACTAGGCCAATAAAAGGTAGATTCCAAGCATTCGTTTTATATTTTCTACTCTCATACATAAAAATAAAAAATAAAATTATGACAACTATTAATTTTTCACGCCACGTCCGCCATAGCAAATAGCGTACTAGGCCAATAAAAGGTAGATTCCAAGCATTCGTTTTATATTTTCTACTCTCATACATAAAAATAAAAAATAAAATTATGACAACTATTAATTTTTCACGCCACGTCCGCCATAGCAAATAGCGTACTAGGCCAATAAAAGGTAGATTCCAAGCATTCGTTTTATATTTTCTACTCTCATACATAAAAATAAAAAATAAAATTATGACAACTATTAATTTTTCACGCCACGCCCGCCATAGCAAATAGCGTACTAGGACAATAAAAGGTAGATTCCAAGCATTCGTTTTATATTTTCTACTCTCATACATAAAAATAAAAAATAAAATTATGACAACTATTAATTTTTCACGCCACGCCCGCCATAGCAAATAGCGTACTAGGACAATAAAAGGTACATTCCAAGCATTCGTTTTATATTTTCTACTCTCATACATAAAAATAAAAATACTGGATACCTTACCTTTCTAACATCATCAGAAGCTTTCAAAACGCCGTTAACAACAATATCCCTCTTCTTCAAAGTCGGTAAATTATCGTAGAACATTATAGCAGTCAGTAGCATAGTTTCGCTGTTAGAGACACTGGATCCTATGCACAATGATACCTGAAATTATAGCATATAATATTATAATATGATATTCTTTATTCATGAAATTTTGACAATAACATTTAGGCAAGTCAATAGTTGGAGTATGTGAAATAGTAGATTGTAAATATAGATTGGTTGTCTTCGGACTGATTCCCCCTATCCCCTCGTACTAGTATCAAAGTCAAAGTTAAAGCATTTATTTCAAAGAGGCACTTTAAAGGCACTTTTGAACGTCAACATTTACATTAAAATAGAATTGATTCTAGTCGCCCCTTCCAAAATGTAGTTTCGTATGGAGAAGAATGGGCAAGAAACTCCACCGTTACTCTTTTAAAGTGTTTTAAGTACAATATTTTACATAGTACATTCATTATATAATTATCTGTGAAAACGATGTACCCAGAACAAAATTACTTTACCAAAATAGGTAAAAAGAATGAATTAAAAAACGTATAAAACTGTATCACGAGTGGATTGTCTTCGAAAACCTTAGAACAACAGATTCCAACAAGGTTCCAGTAATAAGTCACATAGTTATGCAGATTCATTACATACTGCATAGTTAATAAATCATAGTACAGTTATATTAAGTTACATGATTGAAATTGTTTGTTGTTTTGTGTTTGGGTATATGTATACAGGAAAAGTTTTTATTTAGTGCGCAAACTTTAACCATGAGTTCAGCGTACCATTCTAGACCCCCCAGCGAAGAAATAAATCTGCTGTTTCAAAGAAAAGTGCAATACCTACGCGGTCAAATGTATGGAACAGCTGTTTTTTTTTTTGTATAGCCGACAAAAAAATTCTTAAAGCTAGTAACATAATATACTCACAGTATTAGCGTCTTCATAAGACAGTTTTTTCGCCCTCAGTTGGAACTCCATCTCGATATAAGTCGTGGGCACATCCATGTGCAGGCTCGTTTTAGCTTGGATCATTATTCTTAAAGCTGTATGCTTTATTAAGGAACTGGCATCGAGGCGGGGGAGAATTTCAGCCTTTATTATATCCTGTAAATTTAAAAATTAAAGATAAATAAAGGATGTCAAAACGCCGCAATGAAAAACCCTCTAAAAAGTCATCCAAAAATATGTATTTGGTCTTTTATACAGGGTAACTTTTTGACCAGCGGGAAAACTGTAGCCATGAATTCAGCATATCATTTTAGACGCCCCCAGCGCAGAAATTTTTCGTCGGTTATACAAAAAAAAATCAGCTGTTCCATACATTTTGACCGCATATGTATTGTACTTTTCTATGACACAGCTGATTTTTACACGCTTTATATTAGCTTCACTTGTATGTTTGTTTGTTTGTATGTTTGTATGTAACCGACTCCTTTGATTTTGACCCACTTTAAACGGTCAGATTTCATTGAAACTTTGTAAACTTGTCGAGGACCGATGACAAATCGATAATTAAAAAAAAAAATAGAAAAAAAAACACGTTTTTGTAATTAGCAGAACTAAAAAATAAAAAATAAATAATAGTTTAAAAAACACGCTTATTTTCTATTTTTTAGTTCTGCTAACTACAAAAACGTGTTTTTTTTTTCTATTTTTTTTTAAATTATCGAATTGTCATCGGTCCTCGACAAGTTTACAAAGTTTCAATGAAATCTGACCGTTTAAAGTGGGTCAAAATCAAAGGAGTCGGTTACATACAAACATACAAGTGAAGCTAATATAAAGCGTGTAAAAATCAGCTGTGTATAACCGACGAAAATTGTCTACGCTGCGGATCTAGAATGATATGCTGAATTCATGGTTAAAGTTTGCTCACTGGTTAAACATTTATCCTGTATATTTCATATATCTATAACTCATACATTCGAGATCATTCCAATGACCCCAAAGACGATACTTCTGCTGTCGTGGGGGTGGAACTTGTATCCTGCAAATTCCAGGTGTTGCTGCAGCATCAGTTTAAGGATACTTTGTTCTTTGATTGAAGTAACAGAATACCAAATTTCAAGCCGATTAGACCTCTGGAAAATGCTCACATTCCTTCATCAACAAGAAAACAATTGATAATCTTCAAACGGCTGAACACATTTTTCTTAAATCATAGCTAAAAATACTCTGGAATCTGTCAACTCCCGGCTAATGAGATACAATTAAATTTCTATTGTAATGGCCTATAGGAGTCGCGCGGTACTTAACTAGCTAAACAAAACGAAATCGGTTCACACAGATACACGCGTCAAACTTATACGCACCTCTGTTTCCGCCGGGGGTTAAAAAGACACTTAACGTTTAGCTGAGAGTCGCTTGGACTCAACAAGTCAGGTCGTCAGAAGCCCGAAAGTCTGAAAACCTGTCTTACCAAAGGGTCTCGTGTTACATAACTGTTTTGTGCAGGTCAGGTGGAATGGAAGCCGACCCCAATAAAGTTGAGCAAAAACTCGGCTGATGAGAAAAAAAAAATTACCACTGTGATTAATTTTATCTAATATGTTTAACAATTTATCAATGTTACCAATTTTATTTAATGAATTTAAATTTTATGTCGATCATTTTTTAATCTTATTTTCATTCATTTTCATTTTATCTCTTTTTATACGCCTGCAACTGTTAAGAATTAATTATCAATTTACTAATTTATTATAACTTAAAATTTTATTTTACCAATGTTGTCGGTGTCATAATTTTATGATTTTTATTATGTATTCGTTTTTCACCAATTTTATTTTAATTTCTATTTACAATGTCACCTTTTTTTTTACTTTTACAAATATTAATTTATTTTATTTGAATATTGGCGCTTATTACTGAGTAAGTAAGCAGCAAGCAGTAAGCAGTACCTTTGTACTCAATTGTTTGTTTATGCTGTATTTGTATGTATTTTACTGTGTGTACATAAATAATAAAATAAATAAATAAGTTAGCTTAATTCTCTAATTAATTGTTTTATGCATGTGGTGTTTACCTCTAAGTAATTGTTGCGCTGTAATTTAATTTTAAGAATGTGTTATGTCACAGTATTCAGTGTGAACAATTGTTGGTAAACCTAATAAAAAAAAATATTTAAAAAAATGAATAAGGGTGATTTTCGTAAATCAAGTGACGTGCGCAGATTTGCGAAATGGTACTGACCTCTTTATTCTGTACTTCAGGCAAGATAACTTCGTAGATATTGCTCAAGGCGTCCATAGCGTGCTTGGTCTCATACTGCCACAGGTACAAGCGAACAGCCCTGTCTTTTGCCAAGCGCTCTTTAAACAAGCGGGCGTGATGCTTGAAGATTGACAGAAGAACTGGAATTGGAGAAGATACACACTACAGAGGGGCTTGGGGCTAAGAAATAACAACTGCACGGGTCGACGGATCAGGTAAAGCTACGCTTGCCGCGGTTGGTTCAATGGAGACCATCTTTACATACTGTCGGCGCACCACACATGCGCGTGATTGACGGCGGAAAGGCGCGGGGTGTCGGGGTACCGAACCCGGACGCGACGGCCGCACCACATCACTCAGCTCACAGACGCGCTCCACTACGGGCATTCCTTTGTTCCGTCTTAACACGTTATTTATGGTATTACACCTATTTTAATACAGTCCACTAATTCTTTTATTTCCAAGCCCAGTTGAGCCCATTCACATACCAAGACCCCTCCGCGCCTCGGAAAGCACGTTAAGCCGTTGGTCACGGCTGTCACTGGTGGATCTTTGGCAGTCGTTACGGGTCGTTAGAAGCCCGAAAGTCTGACAACCAGGCTTACTATAGGGTATCGTGTTATCCAATAACTGGGTTGTGGAGGTCAGATAGGCAGTCGCTCCATGTAAAATACTGGTATTCAGCTGCTTCCGGTTAAATGATAAATTTTTTATTTCTGTAACTAGGTATGTACAAACACTTTTACACGTCAAACATATTTTTTTAAACTAGATGAGGTTTCCTATCTGACTACTCTGAGAAGAAAGGCCGAAACAAACTCAGAGGTCACAGTCTCTTTTAAAGTCCTGTTGAAATGAATTAATTGCATACTCTGAACTCAATACGCCTCCTATCTTCAAGTATGTGAACTATTAAACGACTCACGCTTAACATTACTATTGACGTTTAATAGCATATATATTTAGTCTGTTACCTTTTGGCTGATTGTAAAAATTAAAGGATTATTGCTCAGTTTGCGTATTTAATCAAATAATTAGTTCTGGAATTACTTAAATACTTTCATAAATTATCAAGTCCAGACATAATCTTGGTCAGATCATGTGAAGACCATGTGGAAAATGTATGGCAAAGTTATACCGTCGATTGCCATTGTGGACTACTCTTATAGTTTTTGTTTTTATTCCCCTATTGGGATTTATTTATGAAATAGCAACATTATGTTGAGATAAGAGATCCTATTTGTAAGTCTTTTTTTAAGGCTCTTACCTTCCAAACACTTAGATATCTTAATACATTCCCTGGACATGGTATCATAGAACCCGTTAATCTGTTCTATTTCAATGTCATCACCAAAATGCTCGAACAATCCGTTTATTCCTTGCAACACTGAATTCACTACTTGGTCCTGCAACAAATACAATATACAATTAAATTAAATATAACTTTCTTACATTGTTTTTTTTTTACGTTAAGCCGTAGGTCCCGGCTGTCATTCGTGGATCTTTGACAGTCGTTAAGGGTCGTCAGAATTATGACAACCAGTCTTACCAAGGGGTATAACCCAGTAACTGGGTTGTGGAGGCGAAGGCCTCAAGTCTGCTATTACAATAGTGTCAGAATGGTCTATCATTGATTTCATAATTGTTGATTTTGACAAGTTTGGTAATCTAGTAATATAAAGGCGTCATTATGACTTTCCAATGGTCAGCCACTGACACTCCATTGAAAGAAATGGCATTTATTGGTAATCTCGTACATAATGATAACACTAATAACTAATATGTAAAAATATATATAAATGAAATCTGGCATGAATAAATGTTCAAATTTAGTAGTCGTTTTTCGAAAATCATTTCTATTAACGGGTTTTATAATAATGGCAATACGACAATGCCATTATAAGTATTATAAACACAATTCTATTACGACACCATTGACCGACCAATGTCTTAGTAACAAAAACTAGAAGACATGTGATATCTACCAACCCGTGCTAGGCCCGCGTGGTGGACTACGGCCCACTGTGTACTAGCAGTGGTGCCCCTGGCACACGGGCAACTGAGGGAACACGGGTGGGTTTTAGTCAGTAAAAGTCTGACACGCCCTCCCGCTCCACCCAAAGCGGGAGAAGTTATTTGATGATTTCCCAATCAAAAAAAAAAAATAATGATCGACCATTATGAACTTAGCAGATTACGAACTTTTAGCAAAATGACAATGAGATCGTGTTGGAATGACGAATTTATAAAAATAGCAGACTTGAGGCCCAGATAGGAAGTCGCTCTACGTAAAATATTGGTATTCAGCTGCATCCGGTTAGACTGGAAGCTGACCCCAATATAGTTGGGAAAAGGCTAGGCAGATGATGACATAAATTTTTGAAGTGAAAACTTCTTTAGGCGCGTTGAGCACTTTTTGGGTGAACAAAAATCATGGAACTCGCGTCATCGACACCGAACGCTTTCCATGAGCTATACAGGAAAAGTTTTTATTCCGTGCGCAAACTGTAACCATGAATTCAGCATACCATTCTAGACACCCCAGCGCAGAAACTTTTCATCGGTTTTACAAAAAAAAAATCAGCTGTTACATAGAAAAGTGCAATACCTACGCGGTCAAAATGTACGGAACAAGAAACTATTTTTTTCAATTACAAATAATTATCATACAAAATATCAGCGCATTTGTTTACTTAGCAAACTGACGTCATACCCACAGACCAATATGGCGGCCACTGCGTCCAGCGTTTTCGTCAAATTACGCGCGAAATTTAAATAAAAATGTTTTTTTTTTGTGGCTTACTAGCACTTTAGAATCTAATTAGAACACTTTTTAAAAATACGTGTAATACCCTATAGTCAGACTTGGGCTTCTGAGTGACGTAACGACTGTCAAAGACTTTCCGAGGCACGGAGAGGTCCCGATATGTAATATATGGTGACCCATCCATTCCATGCATCCATCGATCGACCCGTGCGGCTGCTATTATTTAGCCACGAAACCCTCAGTGTCTGATTGTGTGAAGATCAAACTCTAAGCATTTATTTCAAATAAACCAATTACAGGCAGTTTTGAATTGTCAAAGAGTCGGAAAGATGAAGCTAGTTGCCCATTCCAAAGCGTAGTATGTACCTATGCAGAAGAATGGGCAAGAAACTCCACAGACACTATTTTTTATTAATGATATTGTTATTAACAATTTGTTATAGAAAGTTGGTTGCATCATTCATGTTCAAATTATCAATATGAGAACGATGTAAAAAGACGTGCACATTAAAAGCGTCCGAAATTAAAAACAAAAATCAAATGACAATTTAGAAATTAAAATAGGCCGTGGCAGCTAAGAGATGACCAGTCCCTACTGGCGGCGCCCGTTCACGAACATGACGTATGGATCAGCACCACTCAGCTCAACCATTTTGAAGGGAACTTAATGATCCGACAAAATATGATTTACAATAAAAACAGATGTGTATGTATGTATGTACTGTAAATAAATGGTGGCTTACCGTCTTATTGTTAGGTTGTAGCATTTTCAAATAAATGCGCCATATTCTAGTGAAGTGTTCCTGTACCAGCTCGGGGTGGTACCTGCATATAGTACCTGGAATAATTAAATAATATAATCACACACTCTTGGGGAAGTAGGTTCCCACGCCCAGTGCCCTTAGCGGGCGGCGGCCGTGAGGACTTATACTGTACTCCTACTCACGGACATCTCTTTTTGCTTTGTATTCAGTTCACGTCCTCTCACACAGACACACACACCGTCACATCGCCAAACATCGTCGCGTCTCGTCGTCAGATCGCTCGGGCCCTACCAGAATACCAACGCGGCGACACTTTTTAAATGTCGCAGCATCATGCTGAGGTACGAGCCTTCAAGCCTCGTGCAGAACTTTCTGTTTTATTATTAAATATTTTTTTCTTCCGAGAAATTAGTTTTTTATAATTTTTGTACCATTGTATGTTTATTTTAGTATGTGACCTTCCTGTGCGAGTCACAATAAATACCTTTTCTTTCTTTCCTCTCAGTACTCAAAGCTTTTCAAATATTGTACTGCGTAAGTGCAATTTTAACATTGTAGTTGGGCGATGTGGTCGCTAAGCGACAAAGCCCTTTAATCAAATAAAAAAAAAAAAAAAAAACATTGTAGTTTTAAGGGTGTGAGCCTGGAGATACATACAGGTCCCGAACCCAGTATAGACTCCAGCTCTCACAAAGGTTTGTATTTGCCTGTGACCTAGATACCATGTACCAAACTTGTACCTTTTCAACCGACTTCTAAAAAAGGAGGAGGTTCTCAATTCGACTGTATTTTTTTTATTTTATGTTTGTTAGCTCAGAACTTTCGATTGGGTAAACCGATTTTGATCATTCTTTTTTTATTTGAAAGCTGGTGCTTCCCGTGTGATACCATTTAAATTGCATATAGATTTGACGATGCGTTTCGGAGACAGACCACTGAACTCTTCAAAATTACAGCAAATAGAAAGAAAGAAAGAAAGAATACTGTTTTTTTGGTCACAGTCCGTAAAACACAAAATACAATAACAAATTAAAAAAGTGTACAATAAATAAATAACTACAACGTGTGCCTCACGGCTGCGCCAAAAAGGTTCATTTCAGCATTAATGCCAGACAGACTGATGCTATCTGACGCTGGTTTTCTAATGAACCTTTAGGGAAAAGTGACGAAGAGTACAAAAACAGTTTTAACATAGGTACCTACCTAATACATAATTTTATACTTATAAATAAACAAGTACACACACATAAACTTACAAAAGCAAAATAAAAAAAACGTAAACAACAACAAACCTGTTCCGAGCGATTATAAATACATTGAATTAATATACTACTGATGCACTTACTCACAAAGCGCTACAAGCCGCCGGGAGCGGCGGACATTACATTGCCAGTTATCTCGTTTTTAAATTACGACAAGAAAACTAACTATGGGTTATTTGAATAAAAACTCGAGTATTTACAATAACAATAAAAAGTAATCATTATTAAGTTAAAATAAGTCACAAATAGTGAGTTCAAATCATAGCATAGAGCATAGAGTTTACTCTTACCAACAAGCAGTGCTAGCGGCGCCTTGCATGTCTTCGCCTCTTCCAAGGCACTGATGTTTCTGCTTACCACCTGTTCGCTGAGGTCCGCAGACGGATGCTTGGCCACGCTAATGAGACATAAGAGGGCTTCCTTCCGAGTTTGAGGATCGAACGGTAGCATGCATAGCTGAAAGAGTAATAAAGATAATATTTAATTGATCTAGCAAAAACTTTGGACCCTCAAAATATGTACATTTTACACGCTTTATATTAGCTTCACTTGTATGTATGTATGTAACCGACTCCTTAGAGCGCGATTTTGACCCACTTTAAACGGTCAGATTTCATTGAAACTTTGTAAACTTATCGAGGACCGATAACAATGCAATAATTAAAAAAAATGGCAAAATGAAAAAAAACACGTTTTTGTAGTTAGCAAAAAACTAAAAAACACGCTTTAAAAACCAAACTAAAAAACTTGGTTTTTAAAGCGTGTTTTTTAGTTTTTTAAACTATTGTTTATTAAAATAAATGTGTCTGATTGTAACTTTCTAGGCTTGTCTCTAAGTTGCTGAACAAATAGATTAGGTTAGAACTGTGTCCAACTGCACGCGAGCTGAGCGAGCGAAGCGACGGACGCCGCGGCATATTGACAAAGACAGACAAAGAAAGCGACTATAATCTAAACTAATATTATAAAGACTAAAGATTTGATTGATTGTTTGTTTGCATTGAATAAGCTCCGAAACTACTGAACCGATTTGAAAAATTCTTTCACTGTTGGGAAGATACACTATCCCCGGGTGACATCCTTACTATTCTTACTAATATTATAAATACGAAAGTAACTCTGTCTGTCTGTCGCGCTTTCACGCCAAAACTACTGAACCGATTTAAATGAAATTTGGTACACAGATAGTCTAGAGCCTGAGAAAGGACATAGGCTACTTTTTAATGCGAAAAAAGGGTTGTAAGGGGTTGAAACGGGGGGATGAAAAGTTGTATGGAAGTATCGTCATTTTTAGAGCTAGAAGCTTGTAACTTATTTTCTAGGCTGTTGATTCGATATAAATAAATATGATATTCAAATTTTGTAAAAGTTTTGCCCTCAAGGGTGTAAAATAACAATAGGGAATAGGGTATGAAAGTTTGTATGGAAATATGTAAGGTTTATGTGAATGTTTTATAAGTTTGCGACAAGAGACAAAGACCCAAAGACACTATTCCACGCGGACGAAGTCGCGGGCACAGCTAGTAGGCTATATTTTATCCCCGTATTCCCACGGGAACGGGAACTACGCGGGTGAAAACACGGAGCGCTGCTAGTTTATAATAAGTATGGATATAGAGAACCCAAGTGATAGAGGCGAGCCTATTGGTATTATGCAATAGGCGCAAATCTCTCTCTCTCTCTCTCTCTCTCTCTCTCTCTCTCTCTCTCTCTGCAAGATCATGCCTGTCCCTCTGATATACAAGGTGTAACAGAATGGACGCAAGACCTGAAAGTAGTTTGTTCCTAATTGACTACTGAATCGATTTCAGTAACTTTTAGAATAAGTTTATTTTTATTCTTATTATGTATTTTGCCATATCTACCACTGATTGAGCCAAAGAAAATTCAATCTTATTTAAGAAGAAATAAGACTCAATTTTAAATGCTTAAAGGTCGACACGTTTTTCTTAATAATATCAGTTAGCTTTAAAAAAAAATAGTTTTGGTTATCGTATTATGCTTTTAAATCAATACTCTAATTGGTGTGTATGAGGTCTTGCGTTAATTATTTTACTCGTTGTATTTATGGTCTGCAAAGTATTTATGCCTTTGATTAGCCATCATTGTCACGAAAACCTTTTAACCGCCCGACTTCATATCAGTTGTCGTGTCCCCAGCGCCCGGCACAGTGAATCGAAAAATAAATACTTACAACAAAGAGGGATGTGCAATACTTACTAGACTTCTAATTAAGAGACTAAAGTGTATTAAATTGTAAATGATTACTTATTTAACTATTTACCTAATATAAACATCATTTTATAGAATACAGCGTAATTAAATGAAAAATAAAATTAAACTCGCTGTGGTATTTTGGTCGTAAATATACGACCCTGGCGAAATGGACCCGAAAATATTTGTCGGATTAATCCGACATAAGCGGTTAAAAGGTTAATTCATTATATCTCAGGCCTGAGAGGAATGGTGGCCCAGTGGTAAGGGCCGCGACTCAAGAGTTGCAGGTCGTAGGTTCGAGTTGAAACAGGAGCTTTCGTGTGTAAATCATTTCATCACCACTGCTCTCAAAACGGTAAAGGAAAACATTGTGAGGAAACCGGCATGTGCTAGAACCAAAAATTCGAAGACATAATATGTGACATCTACCAACCGTGGACCTAAGTGAGTGAAGGCAGGCCAAGGAAGCACTTCCTGCGTTTGATGCCCGCCTCACGAAACAGTTCTCCATTTAACTAAACCACAGCTGCCTACAGTTACAGCAGCTGTAACTGGCCATGGGTCATTTAACAAACATCTCTTTGTCATAGGGGTAACAGACAGTCCGCTGTGCAGGGCCTGCATGGAAGTCGACGAGACAGCGGCTCATGTGCTGTTACACTGCCCGGTGGTTGCTAATTACAGGGCAAAATACTTCAGTAACCCTACCTGGGTTACCCTACGTGAGATTGTCAGCAACACCAAGGCGTTGCTGGCCTTTCTCGAGGAGCTGGGGTGGATCGAATAACCGATTCTCCCACCCGTACGCAAAATACGCGCTTTGACGTGGAGTTGCGGACAACAGCCCGTTTTACCTTTTACCTATCTACCAACCCGCACTGAGCTCGCTTGGATAATGGCCCACTCCGTCTCACAGAGAAGAGGCCTGTATCCCAGCAGTGGGAACATTATAAGGTGGTTATGCAGACCTGCCCCTATTCTTATTTCTGTATAAGAAAGTAAATACTTACTTCAGTGATATCATTATAATAGTTCTCGACAACGTCCCAGCACTTTTCAACAATTTTCGACAATATCTTAAAAGAGTCCGCTATAGTTTTGAACCACTCCTCACTGGCACGTTTAGATGATATTGTTTCAAATAGACCAACGGGTTTGAAGAGTAGGGTCTGAGCTAACCATTCTGGAAAATAAAAACATACAACAATAGCACCGAGCCTTCCACTCCTAAGAGTGTTCAGTCAGGGAAAGTACTTGTTAACTTTTAATTTTCTGGTCTTTTCTCACAGCTGGTTGTAACTAGAGGGTTAGGTTAGTACAGAACTGTGAGCAACCGCGAGCAAGCCGCATTAGTAAAAAGAGCTTTTAAGAGTTTTTTAGCTACTCTGTATGTGTATCTGTTTTATTATATTTTTTGTAATGTGCGTTTTGTTTGTGCAGAATAAACATGTTTTCTTTCTTTCTTTTCTTTCTATTTACAATTTTCAGAGAAAGAGATTCATTATACAGAGTGACATCGACATGCAGACTGTAACCACAAATTTAGCACATGTTCTATCCCACTAGCGTATAAATTTAACATTGGTTATAAAAAAAATGCTCTGCCATACATTTTCACTTCATAGGTTTTACACTTTTCTATGAAACAGTAGATTTTTTTTCAAAAACTGACGAAATGTTCCCACGCAGGGAGGTTCAGAATCGTGTACTGAATCCACAGTCACAGGTTGTGCATCAATGTCCCAGCCACCTTGTATTAGTGTTTAGTAATAACTTTAGGAAAGTAAAATGGGAATTATTTACTAATACATTATAATAATTAGTATTGATATGATAACTAGCTTCAACTTTCTAACTGGTCGACTTTTTGACAATTCAAAAGTGCCTGTAAACGGTTTAATTGAAATAAATGCTTTGAGTTTGAGTTTGATACCCACATTCCAGGAGTCTGTTGAACATACCTGTTTCAAAAGGGGCCAATTCTTCAGAAAGTACTATTTCTGCAGAACGGATAGCCTTTGCATAGTTCTTGGGCTCAGGTTTCTCAGGGTATGACGAAACTATGTCACTCCAGCTCTCCATTTTATACTAAAATTATATTTTTTTATTCTGTAAATAGAATTAATTACGGCCTTATTCATAAAAAGTTATCGAACATCTAAACAGTTGCTAAAGTCTGGTTTCTCTTTGAAAACCAGACTTTAGCAAATGTTTAGATGTTCAATAACTTTTTATGAATAAGACCGTTAGTGTTAAGCTGCTTATTACTTATCAGCATTGCCATTCAATGTGTAAATATGATTCCATCCCACCTTTTTCATTGTACTTGGCTACATAAATGTACTTATTATGAATGTTTACTATTAGGCTTAGAAATACTTGGCTTGAAAATATATCTATTCTTACATAAAATAGATAAACATATTAAGGTACAACATCGAAATTTAGAAATAACTCGAGAAATCCGATGACTGTAAATACTTTATTGACCGGCTTTTAATTATCAACAAGTTAATAGATCGTACCGTTCCTATCTGGCCTATGAGTGTAATAATCCTTTAATTACCTTGATACTTACGTTCTTTATTTTGTAATCTATGAAGATTTTGAAGAAATTCACGAAAACGAAACGATTTTCCGAAATCCGAAATTCAATCAAAACAAGTTTGGACTTGTTGACCTGTCAGTGTCAGGACTGATCTCACAGAGTACATTATTCTGACAGCGAAACCTGTGTGACTTACCTTACGTTCCGAGATACGATAATATCGATTTGAGCGTGCTCACACCCGTTCCGAATTGGCGTGAGCGCGATAACGATGTCCCGTGAATCGTCATAGATGACGTCATGACATGCGCCATCTTGCAATAACGCCGACCATGCATAATACTAATATCACCGTGAACGCTGTCAAAAATGACAGTTGTGCTGTTTTGTTTTGAATCATATCTTAGCTTTAACTAACTTAGCTAAAGTGCTTCTGGCTAGAGTCGCCACCTAACCAAATAAGAAGACGAAATTTGTGGTGTACACAAGTTTTATATGGTGTAAATTGGTTTTAACATTGAGTGAGCACTGTTGGCGCGTTCACGAGCGTTCCGTATTGTTAACAAAAATGACAGTTCTTAGCTGCCATAATCGTGATATCTATCTCGGAACGCAAATTATTGATGTGAGCGCTCACAGCGCTATTTTTCTTATTCGGAATGTGGCCCATGGCTACGTTCCGAGATACGATAATATCGATTTGAGCGTGCTCACACCCGTTCCGAATTGGCGTGAGCGCGATAACGATGTCCCGTGAATCGTCATAGATGACGTCATGACATGCGCCATCTTGCAATAACGCCGACCATGCTTATTACTAATAGCACCGTGAGCGCTGTCAAAATGACAGTTGTGCTGTTTTGTTTTGAATCGTATCATATCTCTAACTAACTTAGATATAGTGCTTCTGGCTAGAGTCGCCACCTAACCAAATAAGAAGACGAAATTTGTGGTGTATACAAGTTTTATATGGTGTAAATTGTTTTTAACATTGAGTGAGCACTGTTAGCGCGTTCACGAGCGTTCCGTATTTTTAACAAAAATGACAGTTTTTAGCTGCCATAATCGTGATATCTATCTCGGAACGCAAATTATTGATGTGAGCGCTCACAGCGCTATTTTTCTTATTCGGAATGTGGCCCATCTTGTAGTTCTTGTACCACATTGGCGCCAAAATGCCAAAAATATATCTTCATGGAAACGAAAAAAAAATACACAACGAATTCTATGTAATTCGCTACTGTTTTATATGTCTGTGGTAATTCGGAATTCGGTGTTCAACAACAGATTTTGACGTCATCTTTTGATCATGTTTTTAGTTGGTTTAAAGGAGACACAGTCTCCGTGCTCCTTAATCCCCTCTTTTGTTGTAGTTCAAACTGACACATGTTGATTTAGGATCAATTTAGTTCTGTCGTTTTCACTTCGTCTTCTAATGGAGCTTTCTTAAAAAACTGTTGAACCTGAAACAAAATTAATCATTTAAAAAAATCTCTGAGATGATCCATGCTCTTTTAAAGAAGATAATCTGGTAATTAATTTACATTTGCAAGCTTTGCAGAATGCAACGTCCTGGTCATCCTTAGCCCTTAAAAACCAGGAAGAAAGCAAGGGATCTTGCCCCCACTCAGGTCGATAAGAACGCTCGTATTTTCTCTTCATAATTAATTATTCGTTGTGTAACGAACCCACAGAACGAACCGCACACGATACACATCAAAACAGAAAGAGGTAAAATCCAAAGTTGATTGGAAACCAAATCGATAAAGAACATAAGAATGTGAACACTATTCCAGTATGACAGTTCATAATCTTAAGACGCATTTGTTTAAAAACAGAATAAGCGGGAAATCCCCGTATAACTTTGGTTGGCCATGAAACAGAAGTTGCTAGTTCGGTAAAATCATTTGTAAACTTTTAATAAAGATGAAATCATTGAAAATTGAACAGTAGTTTTGTTCACACATTCGCGGGGTGAACTATCGCGCACGAACGCGAGCGCGCGAAACGCGAGGCGAGGCACGAGGCGAAAAACGAGCCCACTGTTTACATAAATGCGTCTTCGTTATTCGCCTCGCCATTCGCCTCGCGATTCGCACGAATGCGTAAATAAATGCGGCATCACAGCGACTGTCGCTGAGCAAGTACTCTCTTTAAAAGCTCTTGTCGCTGCAACAAACGGGTAGGTACGCATCAGCGCACGGAGACGGTGGCGGTGGCGGCGGGCGGTGGCGGCGGTGTGAACAGTCAGCGATCAACTACTAATATAATTATGTATGTATCTCTTTTACTTACATGAAACCTACAATATTGTGTACGTTTCTTGAGTAAGTAAACCCTTAATAGCTAAATATGCACTTCCTCGTCAGGCAGTGGGACAGATGGTCAGATGCCTTTTGTTAGAAGCAGTAGTTACTGCTTTACAGAGCTGTAGTTGTATGGAGAAGAGAATGGTAACTGCTGGATAAAAAATCATATTATAGTAAGCCACAGACCCAGAGTCGGGACATTTTATTATTGGACAGTCGTAATGCTCTAAGACAGCCGTACATCGTAGCTGCAACAAGCGGTCAGCCTTGGGGATTAACTTTTTGTCATCGCGGTTTGCTGCTTGTAACTACACGCAAAAGATGGAAGTATAATCCGACTAAATAAAAAACGGACTGTATAACTGAACAATTTTATCGGAAAAGATTGCAACGCAATTTATCATCTTAGCCTCTGACATTACAAATCGGTCGATAATTTGGATGAATTTCAAAGTATTGAATTTTCTAAATTAAATTCAAAATAAACATAAATTAACTTCACCCCATTCAAGCTGGCACCGCGAAGACTTATTTGGTTGGGGATCCAATACTATTCTCCATTGATACACCGTGCGACAACAAATAGGTTAGCTTTCCAAAATATTTATATTTATTTATGATTAATTTGTGTAATTTCGTGTTTGTGAGGTATTTTAACTAGAGTTTCCCTATCCGATGGTGATATTCGTTCTATATTGTGTTTCTAAACACTTTCGAAGGAAAGAAACTCGTTTAAATATAAGTACCTACAACTTTGTCCAATTAATACCCATTGAAAGTTTATCTGTAGTCTGAGGACCCTTAGAAATCGTCTAAGTAAAGATACAGTCTGTACAGTATCAGTTACAAGTGATACTTCAAAATAGGGATGTTACGGAGATTCGATTTCGTTTCCAATAAGTCGAAACTTCCAATTGAAACTACACCTCTGATTTCGACTTCGGTTCCGATACTTTTAAATCGAAAGTTAAAATCAAGGGCGAAGCTAACACATTTTTATAGGTTGTCCTAAAAACACATCTCTATTCTGCCTCCAGCTACACCTCTGACTTCGATTCCGGTTCCGAATCCGCTAAACCAAATTTAAAAACTCGCGAATCCGATTTCGATTTCGGTAAACCCACCTCTGTTACATCCCTTCTTGAAAATATTGATAGGAAATTCAACAAAAGTGTTTCAACACGCTGAGGTCTGGTATGTTTTTATTTTGTGCCTATTTATTGCTAGCAGCTGTTAGGTATTTAATGTTGTCTATTCAGATAAAAACATAATATTCTGGCAAATTTAGGCCTGAAGATCGCACAATCAACTTCTGCCACCAAAACAGCTGATTGTCTTCTAGCAAACCGAAATATAAAAACTTACATAATGTTAAAATATAATGTTGGTTAATTGGTTCGTGCTATTATTTTGTGTGAAGTGATTTTATTTATTTATACATACACAAAAACATAAACTCACTACAGAATGTTACCTGCTACAACCTTTACATATGGCAAGATGTATGAATGTAAATGCGGTAAAAGGAGTACCTTTTGCCTCATTTACAATCATACATCTCGTCATACTCGCACAACGGTTGTGAATACTACACACTTGATCTTTCTGAAAAACATCAGTAATACAGTCACAATATGACCTCTTAGGGTTTCCCCTCCTGGCAATGCCAGGTTAAATTTATTATATGCGGGTTTATAATAATGTACGCTCCGTATTCTAGAAGAGCATTTGTCACAGAGGTATGCAAGACAAAGGATTAACTTGCCACATTGCCTACATTGTAGTGTGCTGCTTAACCAGTTGGCTCCATTAGTTGGTATTTTCTTTGGCACAAAATCACTTCACTCACAATGTTCATTCAAATTTAATAGGTTATAGTCTTAGCTTTATAAAAATGTGAGGGACATTGATATACAACCTATTACTATGGATTCAGTACACGATTCTAGACACCCTAGCGTTAAGTAGGTAATACGGGCTGTTGTCCGCAACTCCACGTCTAAGCGCGTATTTTGCGTACGGGTGGGAAAATCAGCTATTCGATCCACCCCAACACCCTAGCGTTACAAATTACTCAATTGGTTGCCTATAAAAAAACAGTTGTTTTCTACAAAAGTATAACACCTATGCGGTAAAAATGTATGAAACAGCTATATTTAATTTTTTAATAACTGATTAAAAATTCCTACAGGATCTAGAATCATGTGCTACATTCATGGTTACAGTTTGTGCACTGGGTAGCATCCCAGACATCGACACTGGTGTATTATGGTGTATATATGAATAAGTGGTTTCAGCGGAGTTTGCCTTAAACATGTTCCCGTCTCTGTCTATCTTTTGCAGTTTGACAATCGGAATTGAAAAATTTCTTTTTGCATTTAATAGCCCTAAAGAAAAAACGCTACACGAAAAGGTAATGCGAAGGCCGGAGATCATTTCACTCGGAGTACGCGGACGAAGTTACGGGCAGAAACTAGTAAATAAAAACGTAAATATAGAGATAAAATACACAACATAAGTATTTGTTCACAGCTACAGTGGAAGCAAACGAAAAATCTCAAATATGTCATCCCAATTCTCTCCCAAGAGTGGCAACAACTCTTCGCAGGGGAGCCCGAACATCAGCGACCCGGTGGGCCCCGGCGGGGGCCCTGTCTCCTCAGGCGTTCTCAAACGATACGAAAATATAACCAAATCGCAGGAGGATAAGCGGAATTACAGGTGTGCTCAAGGATGTTTACTGCTTTTTAACACGCTTTTATTAGCTTCAGCTGTATGTTGACCAACCATTTGAAGTGGGTCCCCTCAAAGTCAAAGTCAAAGCATTTATTTCAAATAGGCACTTAAAGGCACTTTTGAACGTCAACATTTACATTAAAATAGAATTGATTCTAGTCGCCCCTTCCAAAATGTAGTTTCGTATGGAGAAGAATGGGCAAGAAACTCCACCGTTACTCTTTTAAAATGTTTCAAGTACAATATTTACATTCATTATATGATTATGTGTGAAAACGATGCACCCAGAATAAAATTACCATACCAAAATGGGTAAAAACAATCAAATTGAAACAATACAGATAAATTAATTCTGTGATAGATACATGGTGTTCACACATTTACAAACATTGTAAAAGTAAGTATAGGTATGATTTTCCTACAATATTAACAAGTAATGAGTCAGTGTGTGAGTTAAAATAATTACTGAGCTTAACTTACCCCTATCTCAGCATGATGCGGCGACATTTAAAAAAGTGTCGCAGCGCTGGTACAACTGCCTATCTTGACCTCCACAATAGCGAAGGTATGTATTTACGAGAACAGGTTTTTACACCAGGTATTTGCTTCCAAGTACACACCAGGTACCGACCCGAAATACTTGCAAGGTATTTTATATACGGCTACTCGCTCAACTTCGTAGGTACTCAACTGCGTTAGTTTTCGCTGCGATCTTGCCTCTTATCAGTAAGAGTCTACGGAACAATTTCGTATGCAAGTATTTTTACTGTAATGGTTTTTAAGTATTTATTTGTAAACGCTATTTTGATCCTTATTTATAGACAGTCACGGATCAATTTCCTATGCAAGTATTTTTACTTTCAACACGGCTTTTGAATACGGCACTGTACTTCTTATTTGTATGAAGTCGTGGATCAATTTTCGTTGCAGATAGAAGACATTTGAAAGTATCTCGCTTCGTCGTGGCTCGACGCTGGAGTACGTAGGCACTCAAATAGTTACAGTATTTATTTGTAAACGCGATTGTGCTCCTTATTTATAGGAACTCACGGGGCAATTTCCTATGCAAGTATTTTTACTTCCAACAGGGCTTTTGAATACGCGATTTGGCTTCTTATTTATATGATGTCATGGATCAAGTTTCGATGCAGATAGAAAATACTTGAAAGTATCTGGAGCCCTTGTTTTAGGCCCTGGTTTCTTAAGGTGGACGTACTTGGAAGCCCTGGTACTCGATTTTGAAAGTACGACCCATCTCTACTCCACAATCCAGTTACTGGGTAACACGATACCCTTGGTGAAACTGGCTGTCAGACTTTCGGGCTTCTGACGACCCGTAACAATAGGGTATTTTCCAATTTATTAAAAACTATTCTAATTCGAAGATTGGGACGAAATATGTAACAGAAAAATAAAAGTAAATTAATTTAAATCCATTTTCTCATTTAAAAACGATTTAATTAAATCAAGTTTATTTTTCGTTGTTTTGGATTTACCGCCAAATCGCTCCTTGCGATGACTTTTTATCACGTGACCACACATGACGTCAACTTTGTTTGAATTAAAGTAGTCGATTTTATAATTAACAAGATTTTTAATGGATATAAAGTTATATTACTGGCGTGCGGTGCCTCTGTGCACAAATACTTCTAAAACTGCGCCAAACTAATTTTTGGTACCAGTGCCGTTTACACAAAGCTGACGTCACGATGGCACGTAATAAAAAAGTCATCATAAGGAGCGGTTTGGTGGTAAATTCAAAACAACGAAAAATAAATTTGATTTTAATCGTTTTTAATTGAGAAAACGGATATAAATAAATTTATTTTCATTTTTCTGTTAAATATATCGTCCCAATCTTCAAATTAAAATAGTTTTTATTCAATTGAAAAATACCCTATTATCAAAGATCCACGAATGACAGCCGGGAACAACCACTTAACGTGCTTTCAGAAGCTCGGATGGGACTTGATATGTAAAGATGGTCATTAATCCAAGGACCAAACGCGGCACTTATAGAACAGACTATAAATATATTTTCAGGACAAGCCTAGCGAAGCGCAGTAATGCGCAGTTTTCCCTGCCAAACAAATATGACCACTGCATCTCTTCAAATAGAGGCTGATTTGGGTAGGCCTATGTCCAGCAGTGGACGTCTTTCGGCTAGAATGTGTGATGATTAACATATTATACTATTTCTCTTTTCAGGGGTTTGGTGTTATCAAATCGATTGAGGGTGCTGTTAGTTAGTGATATGACCACTGACAAGTCTGCCGCAGCTTTAGATGTCAATGTTGGTAAGTAATCCATACGATAATCTATACAGGGTAGTAGAGAGGAGCAGGGTAGTCGCTTTACAGAGATGTAAGAGTGAAATCAAACGTAATTCGTTGCGGCCTATCGAATGGTATCAATATTATAGCATAACAAGATAATCAGCTATTATCGGCTATGTGGCTATAGCTGTAGGCGCCATGCTATAAGCTAAAAACACCACAGTCGGTCTACATAGATGACAAGACTGAAATCAAACGTAATTCGGCGCGGCCTATCGAACGGCATCAATATTATAGCGTAATACAATCTGCTATTATCGGCTATGTGGCTATAGCTGTAGGCGCCATGCTATAAGCTAAAAACACCACAGTCGGTCTACATAGATGTCAAGTCTGAAATCTAACGTAATTCGGCGCGGCCTATCGAACGGCATCAATATTATAGCGTAAAACAATCTGCTATTATCGGCTATGTAACTATAGCTGTAGGCGCCATGGTATAAGCTAAAAACACCACAGTCGATCTACATAGATGTCAAGACTGAAATCTAACGTAATTCGGCGCGGCCTATCGAACGGCATCAATATTATAGCGTAATACAATCTGCTATTATCGGCTATGTGGCTATAGCTGTAGGCGCCATGCTATAAGCTAAAAACATCACAGTCAGTCTACATAGATGTCAAGAGTGAAATCTAACGTAATTCGGCGCGGCCTATCGAACGGCATCAATATTATAGCGTAATACAATCTGCTATTATCGGCTATGTGGCTATAGCTGTAGGCGCCATGCTATAAGCTAAAAACATCACAGTCAGTCTACATAGATGTCAAGAGTGAAATCTAACGTAATTCGGCGCGGCCTATCGAATGGCATCAATATTATAGCGTAATACAATCTGCTATTATCGGCTATGTGGCTATAGCTGTAGGCGCCATGCTATAAGCTAAAAACATCACAGTCAGTCTACATAGATGTCAAGAGTGAAATCTAACGTAATTCGGCGCGGCCTATCGAACGGCATCAATATTATAGCGTAATACAATCTGCTATTATCGGCTATGTGGCTATAGCTGTAGGCGCCATGCTATAAGCTAAAAACACCTGTTACCATGGCTTTAGTACAATAAAAAATTCCACGCAGGGGGCATCTCTGCTTGCATTTTTTTTTGTCAGAATATTTCAATCTACATTTTTCGTCGGTTACAAAAATAAATTAGCTCTGCTATACATTTTGACCGTGTATTTCAAACATTGGAGGAGCTTGTGGCTAAGTAATATAAGCGCTTGCCGCGGTTGGTCCGTGGATGGGTGACCATCTTTACATACCATGACTTCTCCGTACCTCGGAAACCTCGTTCAGTCGTTGGTCCCGGCTGTCATTTGTGGATCTTTGACAGTCGTTACGGGTCGTCAGAAACCCGAAAGTCTGACAACCAGTCTTACCAAGGACTGATGATGATGATGACGGGACTCCCTTTTCCGCACGTAGACTCCCATTCGGTCCGTAGTGCGTGGCGATTCTGGCTAACAAAGCCAGCCTAGCTCCTCCCAAAAGCACAGAAGCTTCCTGGGAGCTTCACAGGCTTCGCGCAGCGACCTCATTGTTCCGAGAATTTCTTCCCGCTGAGAAGCCACGGCCTCGCATTCCAGGATGACGTGGGCGGCTGATTTCTCGGCTTCAAAGCAGCCCCTGCATAGCGGGCTGTCTGTGGCGCCTATGTTATATTTTACCCAGTAACTGGGTTGTGGAGGTCAGATAGGCAGTCGCTCAACGTACAATAAAAATACTAGTATTCAGTTGCATCCGGTTAGACTGGAAGCTGACCCCAACACAGTTGGGAAAAGGCTGATGATGAGTTGATGACTTAAAATAGTCAGTAAACTATTTTGAATCGAGCGTATAATATTTTTCTAAAATTTTCAGGATATCTAAGCGACCCAGACGAGTTGCCAGGGTTGGCACATTTCTGTGAGCACATGCTGTTTTTGGGAACTAAAAAATATCCTGAGGTAACCATGCTACTTTTTTTCATCTATCGGCCTCGCGACATGCGCAAACAGATTGCGCTAAACACAATTTTTCTTTAGCTAGCTTCAGAATTTACTAATAGAGTTTTTGTTGGCTACGCTCTGGCGCAAAATGTTTCGGTAATATTTGTGTTTTTTGTCTAAGTGCACGAAAGTGCATACAGTTTTGTACTGCAGCGCTTTGTTAACTCACAAAAAAATTGCAGCTATGAATTCCAATAAAATAATAATTAAATCTTTTATTTTATGCTTTATCAAGAAATGGTATATTATGATATACCCATATTACCTCTGGAGTTTCGCTAGCTAATTTAATTTGACTCTGAACTTTTGAGGAAAGTTTTGAGTATGAATGTCAATGGCTAATAAGAGTACCTGAGGGAATAATAAAGAAATGATGGGTGGACTGTGTGAATGACGATATGGTTGGAAAGGGTGTGACTACGGAGATGACGACTAACAGATAAGTGTGGCCGAAAAAGACATTGAAATTTTCACAGATGATGTATTTTTGTTGCCGCTATAACAAAAAATACTAAAAAACAAAATAAAATAAATATTTAAGGGGGCTCCCATACAACAGACGTGTTTTTACATGCTTTATATTAGCTTCACTTGTATGTTTGTTTGTTTCTTTGTATGTAACCGACTCCTTAGAGCGCGATTTTGACTCACTTGAAATGGTCAGATTTCATTGAAACTTTGTAAACTTATCGAGGACCGATGACAATTCAATAATTTAAAAATAGTTTCTTAAACTATTATTTACTTTCTATTTTTTAGTTCTGCTAACTAAAAAAACGTGATTTTTTAATTCATTTTTTTTTTATATAAGATAAGTTTTGCCGTTTTTATAGATAATGGTACGGAACCCTTCGTGCGCGAGTTCGATTCGCACTTGGCCAGTTTTTTATGTTCTGATGTGACATTGGTTATTATTTTACAGGAGAATGAATACAACAAGTTTCTGTCAGAGCACGGAGGGTCCTCAAACGCGTCGACGTCATCAGATCATACCACGTATTATTTTGATGTCATCCCCGAACATCTGCATAAGGCTTTGGATATGTAAGTGTTTTATTAGTACTTATCTCCTTTATTATTCTACCACCTGTTTAAATCTAGAAAATGTTAATGGCTATTTTTAAGTGATTGATTTGTGGATTTGAGCGTTGACAGTCAAAATACAGACTTTCGTCTAGTTCTACAAACGTCTAATTCATTAGTGCCAAGAAAATATAGCCTACTAACGACCCACCCCGGCTTCGCATGGGCGTACAATGTATGTGACGGAGGTACTATAACTGTAGATTGTCTCCCCGCGGTGTGCACTACAACGTAAAAAAGAATTAAGGGCCTACGTCCCGTTTGGTAGCGTAACACGGTCACTTTATGAACCGTACTGCTCATTAACGGCTTGTCTTGAAGATTTGAAAAATATATGATTTTGCTATAGATTCATATAGATCATTTTGCCCGAAGTACTTTTTTTGTATGGTTAATACTTTTGCTGTAAAAAAATATTTCCCAACACGCAATATTTTGGCTTCTATTCCATACTCCTACTAAACGGCTTCGTTATTTGGAAAAAAAATACACTGAAAAATAGATAGTTAGAGGTACCACAGAATCACCGAAGCACAATTGTAAATTAATCAAAGGAATACCCCCATTCTGAGATAAAGGCTCAGAGGTGCCCTGCGCGGGGCGCGGGGGGCAGTCGTTTTTTAGCATACAAACGGGAGATGAGGGTACTATGGGCCTTAAGCAGGCGTAATTCAAGTCCGCGCCATTTGTTTTCATGAAAACGTTATACTTAGGGTTTGGTAACAAATGTTCCTATGGTTCCCGATACAGCTGTAGCCGTTATATTCGCTCGATACTAGATTTAGTAGGCTCATTGCGTTCCTTATGAAGTAAGCTTTCACCGGTTATGACCAGAGATCGGATATTCGGATGCATATTCACCTAAAGTTAAGATGTTGGCTAACATGGAATGCGCTTTTGTATCGAAAAAGTCTTAATTTAGGTAAGTAATTTGTTTATTTTTTGTTTTAATTAATACAAACCACCCCTCCTCCAGTACATACACATATTTGTATCTGGTTAAACATTAATTTTAAATTAATACACATCTGAATAGTTATGCAATCCAAGAATCCCGGGGTTTTTAATAAATATTACAAATAATTTATAAAGCCGCTTCCATACTTTCATAGCTAAAAATTATCTTTAGGTAAATATGCATCCGAATATCCGATCTCTGGTTATGACTTTCAGTTTTTAGCAGATACCCAGCCAATAATAGCGTGCCAATAGATGCGTGATGCACATAACCGGTTGAAGTGTCGGTGCTTGTGTGAAGCTTATGTCCAGCAGTGGACGTCTGCGTCAGCGATGATGATATGGAATTATAGAATTTGTACTCTTCTTCCCCAGTTTCTCTCAATTCTTTATATCCCCGCTGTTCACGGAGTCGGCGACGGGTCGCGAGCTGAGCGCTGTGAATTCTGAACATGAGAAGAACACTTCTTCTGACACTTGGCGCCTGGACCAGCTCAATAAAGGCACCGCCTCGCCTACGCATCCCTTTCACAAGTTTGGTACAGGTATGTGCAGCAATCATTCGATCAGATTGTCAATCAGTCCAATCATTCAAACCTTTTAAACATCCACACTTATTTAATAAAGCTTAATCGTTTGTTTGTTTGAACGCGCTAATTCGCTGGAACATATAATCGGATTTGAAAAATTATCGCCCTTGAAGAGCTAAGCAAAAAGAAGAAAAATCAGATGGATTTCTTCTCAGAGTAGTAAGATAGAAAACGCGGACCTCATATAGTTAAAAAAAAAATATCAGAGTCATTAAAAGTTTTTTTTTTCTATTAGTGTTCGATATCGATACCCAGCACATTTTTTTTTGCGGTGTTGGGTTTGGTATCGATATCGAAAACTAATAGAAAAAAAAACACCATTCCAAGATTTTTTTAAAACTTTTAATGACTGACATAAACAACTGTTATGTTTTGGTTTTTGAAAATTCATAATAAATATCTATATGTTCCACGAAAACTTATGAAAACAAATGATCGATTACCTCCGCCCCTCGAATGATATTTTTTTTTCCATTTGGTGTCGATATCGATACATTTGGATAAAGTATTGCCAGCTAATTTAATTTGACCCTGTATTGTGGCGTCTTACGACTTCTACACGAACGAAGTCGTGGCCTCAAGCTAGTTTCTAAAATATGTCTAAAAACAGTGATATTCACACCGTTAACACTACAAATAAGGACAAACTACGTGCTCCCTTTCACCGGCTTCATAAGGTTCATAACTCATTTGTTGGACTTGGTATAACCTTTTATAACAAGCTTCCCTCTTCTTTGCTAGATCTGCCTTTTGATGCGTTTAAAGCTCAAGTAAAATCCATCCTTTGTTTAAAGGCTTATTATTCCATCAACAACTATTTAAATGACAAGAATAGTTGGTTGCTGTGATTAACTCAAGACAATGTTTGTGTTATTCCAGAGTTAGCGTAACTAGTGACAGATTATATGGGTTCATATAAATATATTTTTTATTGACTAAGTATTTTTTATTCTCGTAATGTTTATATTACTTTGTCTATGTATGTATAGAATCAACTCTTTCCGACTAAACAGACAGCTGTACTGCTAGGGAGTTTGTTCCGCTACTTCTTCTTCCTAGCTAAAGCACTAGGAAGTGGTGATGGGTGGGCGTTTTTGGGGGGACTGTCGTCTATTTTGACGTTCGAAAAGTGCTGATTCTCAGCCTAATTTGAATAAATGACTTTTGATTTTGATTTTGTCATAATCACGACTACTATGTTATTAAGTCAATTATTGTATCAATCAATGTTCCACAGGTAATAAAGAGACTCTGGAGACCATCCCTAAATCAAAAGGCATCGATGTTAGAAAAGAGCTGCTAAAGTTCCACTCCAAATGGTACTCGGCCAACATCATGACCTTAGTGGTCATGGGGAAAGGTAAGATTTCATTAATTCATCATCATTTCAACCGAACGACGTCCACTGCTGGACATAGGCCTCCCCCAAAAGGGGACTTTCATTTATTACAATTATTTATATACTAGCTTTTGCCCGCGACTTCATACGCGTGGACTTTAGAATCAAGTAGATAATCATTTTTTTTGATAATATATAGCCTATTTTTTAAGTTAGACCTCTCGGAATACATCATTGAAAACTGCATTCAATTCCATGCAGTGGTTTTTGCGTGATGCGGTAACAAATATACAGACAGACAAAAATTCTAAAAACCGTTGTTCTGGCTTCTGTTGCTCTAATAAAGACCCCCCATACTATTTTTTCTTCAATATCTTTAACGGACAGACATCGGCCTGTTACAATTTTATTATATGTATAGATATTGTTTAACCAATTTATACAGGTACAATACACTCCCCCTAGTGCAGGAAGGGGTCTAGAATGATATGCTGAATTCATGGTTAAAGTTTGCGCACTGAATAAAAACTGATCCTGTATAGCTCATGGAAAGCGTTCGGTGTCGATGACGCGAGTTCCATGATTTCTGTTCACCCAAAAAGTACTCAACGCGCTTAAAGAAGTTTTCACTTCAAAAATTAAATAAAGCATAATACCAAAATAAAAGCCGCCTCCTGGGTGTGATAGCTTACATATGCAATGATGGATTATGTTCAGATATTTAGCTGTTGCTACCCGAGTTACAACTCGAGGCCACAAATCATAACCTGGGACCATCGACGTAAAATAAAATAAACAAAATAGATAGGGAGTCGCTTCATGTAAAATACTAGTAATGGTACTCAGCTGTATGCTGGTTTTTTTTTTTTTTTTGGTTGGGAAATCATCAAATAACTCTGGGTTAACCGCTCTGGGTGGCGCAGGAGGGCGTGTCAGACTTTTACTGACTAAAACCCACCCGTGTTCCCCCAGTTGCCTATGTGTCAGGGGCCGCGGTATCTCTTTCGAACACCCCGCACTCCTGGCAGGCATCGGCCCTTGCGGACCCCACCAGTTGGTGCTGACATCTCTTTGAGACGCGCGTAGAACACAACGCGCCGTCGACCCGGGTTTGGTCCTTACCGGACAGCGAGCTACCCATTACTCGCCGTCCGCAAGCCCGCGCCAACGGTGGCCGGGAATCAGCCTGGGATTCCCGACGCCCAGGGCGTCTCCCGCGGCGACTACGGCCGTGAGGGCGCATATACTGCCTCACCCTCACGTGCGCCGCTTCCCTCTTCGCGAGCATTACTGCTTCGCAGGAGGTGACGGCTACCCATGCACTTTCGCTCCGTACCATGGCCTGCACCAGGGCCGGACGCGACAGATCGCCGCCGCCGATCGCCTCCACGAGGACACGGCGGTGCTCCGCACAAGCCGGGCAGACCTCCACCGTGTCCTCAGGGCAGTGGGAACACCCGGCCGTTTCCTCCCGCCTTATGCGAAACTGGAACCTCCCGAAACAACCAACCGTGTCCGGTGAGGACCTGCGTCAGGCGGAAGGTGAGGACGCTGTGCTGCCTCTTAAGCCACTCCTCAAAGAGGGGACTTACCGCCGCTATCGTGGCGTGCCCAAGCTGTATGCTGGTTAGACTAAAAGTAGACCCCAAGATAGTTGGGTAGAGGCTGGAAATATAATATAATACTAGCTGTGCCCGCGACTTCGTCCGCGTGGAATAGTGACTTTTTGGGCAGCATATTTTGAATTACATAATAATATACCGTCGTTTGGGTAGCAAAAAATTTACTTTACAGTAATGCTTCTCTGTATACGATATTTGACGTATGGCCATCGGGGATGAATGATTAACAAATGTTCGCCGTGATTCTTTAAATTGACATAACTTTTTTATTTATGAACCGATCGACATGAAATAAACACTAAATGTTAAGTGAAGCTTACTACAATATATTAGTGAAAACCGCATCTAAATCGAATAAGCCGTTTCTGATATTAGCGTGCACAAACACACAGACAAACAGACAAACCGACAAACAGACAAAAAAATAATTAATTACAATCTCGGGTTCAGCATCGATATAATAACAACCCCTGCTACTTTTTTTTTATATATTTCGATTGTACAGACACCACTTTTCTACAATTTTATTATATGTATAGATGACTTTTTTTTTTTAAATTTTTTTTATAATATTTCCGTGTTATAGTGCTTATAGTGGTTCCGTGTGGTGCCGGACGTAAAAGAATAGCACCATCCCATTTCTTCCCGCGGGTGTCGTAGAAGGCGACTAAGGGACTCACTAGAGAATGGGCAGCAGCGTTCTCTATGCATTTGACCACCATACTGCGATCGCCAACCCGCCTGCCACGCGTGGCGATTACGGCAAATCACCCCCTGTTGGAGGAGGCTTATGTCCAGCAGTGGACGCCTTTCGGCTGAAATGATGATGATAGTATTTCTGTACTTTTCCAAGAAGATGTTTTGAAGTAAATATCTTAGGTGGCGATTCAATAAATAATTAGACGAATGGAGAGTAAAACTTCAAGGACACGTCACGTTTGGGCACATTTCGTTATATGAGAGAAGATAGTTAAAACTGGGTCTTTCACACTAAATCACGTTAATTCTTAATTTTCATTGATGTAAACTTATTTTTGAACTGATGACCTTGCGAAGACCGCAGGAATCCGCTGGATGCGGAAGCACAGAACCTGTTCAAGCGGAGGAGCTTGGGGGAGGCCTATGTCCAGCAGTGGACGTCTTTCGGCTGAAATGACGATGATGTAACTCATTTTTATAAATTTCAATTTTCAGAATCGCTGGACGAGTTAGAAAACATAGTGGTGTTATTGTTCTCTGAGGTCCAGGACAAGTCGGTGACGCCGCCATCTTGGCCGGACCACCCGTTCCCGCCGGAACTGCGCCGTAAGCGCGCATATTGCTACCCGGTGAAGGATTTGAGGTCCCTGTCTATTGACTTTCCTATCCCGGATACGCGGAAACATTATAAGAGTGGGGTGAGTTGTGTTTGTATTAACTACTAGTTGTGTCAGCGGCTTCGCTCGCGTGTAGGTCGAAAATGATCCCACGGCAACATACTACCGAGATAAAAAGTATCCTATGTCTTGATCCAGGTTATAAACTACTGTGTGACAAATTTTATCCACATCCGTTCGGCCGTTTTTGCGTGATTGAGTAATAAACATACAAACTTTATCATTTATAATATTAGTAAGATAGTAGGATGTTATTCCGGAATAATGTAGCTTTCCATAGGTGAAAGATTTTTTTATGACCAGAGATCGGATATTCGGATGCATATTTACCTAAAGTTGAGATATTGGCTAGCATGGAATGCGCTTTTGTATCGAAATATCTTAATTTAGGTAAGAAATTTGTTTATTTTTTGTTTTAACTAATACAAACCACCCCTCCTCCAGTACATACACATATTTGTATCGGGTTAAACATGTATTTATTCTTCACATTTATTTTAAATTAATAAACATCCAAATAGTTATGCAATCCAAGAATCCTGGGGTTTTTAATAAATATTACAAATAATTTATAAAGCCGCTTCCCTACTTTCATAGCTAAAAATTATCTTTAGGTAAATATGCATCCGAATATCCAATCTCTGTTTATGGCTTTATCTTATACATAACAAAAAAATAATACAAACAATCAAATTTTTCCTCTTTGTTGTATTAGTGTAGACTAGCTGTGCTCGCGGCTTCGCCCGTGTGGCAGTCGGAAATTATCCTACAAGAACATGCTACCAAGACTATGTTACTCCTTAAAACATCAGTTATCTGCCAGTGAAAGTCCCGTAAATATCGGTCCAGCCGTTTCGGAACAGAAAAAACAACAAAGAAAGTTGTCTTTTTGTTAAAGGTACCGTATACAAGGTGTAACAGAATAGACGCAAGACCTGAAAGTAGTTTGTTCCTAATTGACTACTGAATCGATTTCAGTAACTTTAAATAAGTATTTTTTTTATATTATGAATTTTCCATACTTACCTCTGATTGAGCCAAAGAAAAATCAATCTTATTGCAGAAGAAATAAGACTCAATTTTAAATGCATAAAGTAATGCTGGGGTCGACACGTTTTTCTTAATAATATCAGTTAGCTTTAAAAAAATAGTTTTGGTCATCGTATTATGCTTTTAACTCAATACTCTAATTGGGGTGTATGAGGTCTTGCGTTAATTATGTTACTCGTTGTATATGTATATACGGTACCTCTAACAAAAAGACAATTTAATTTGACCATGTATGTACAGGGTCAAATTGAATTAGCTGGCAATACTTTACCCAGGTGTCGTATATCGATATCTAATGAAACAACTAGTAAAATGTGGATATACTAAATGTAAATCTCTGCTTAAATCTTCGGGGAATATAATTATAGGCGTGATGCTATGGTATGTTATTAATAATTGTTTGTACATTGTCCTACACAGCCCGGACATTACTTGTCCCATCTGCTAGGACACGAGGGCCCGGGAAGTCTGCTGTCAGCTTTGAAAGCCAGAGGCTGGTGTAACAGGTAAGGAAGAACCGTCTTATTGCTAAAATCTAACAGGACATGGATAGTGGTCTTTTTGTGAGTAAGAAGGGAAGATAAATCTGAGAAAAGGCAACAAACACTTCTTCTTCTTCAACCCTTGGCCACCCAATGCTGAGTGTAGGTCTCTTCCAAATCTCTCCACTTTTGGCGGTTTTGTGTCGTGGCTATCCAGTTTCTTCCGGCCACTTTGATGAGATCGTCTGTCCACCTAGTCGGTTGTCTTTCCACATTCCTCCGTCCTGTTCGTGGTCTCCACTCCAGCATTTTTTTCCCACATCTCCCATCCAGTCTACGGCATATATGGCCCGCCCACTTCCACTTTCTTTTTGCTATCACTTCCGCTACATATTTAAAATAAAATAAAAACCCGACTGCCTAAAAAGTGAATTTTAATTTAAATAGATGGAGAACAAAGAAACTTGTTTTAAAAGGATTACTATTAGACTGAATACTATAAGCAATCTCATTCTGTTAGAGGCATCTTCTTAAATTTAACAATAATGACCTTTATTGTCTCCGACTGCATGAGATTACTTTTATTATTTTCGTAACCGAAGTAATTATTATTGAAATAATATCTTAAATACAGGAACAGCAAACCAACGATAAATCAAATCAAACCATTTATTGGTTTGCAAACATGGGTATTATTGTACATAGATGTGTTATTTTAAAAGTCCTCCATGTTCTACCTTCACATGGGCATGCAAATCATATATTATTATTTAATTTATACAAATTTAGGATATTATAACTTTAAAATTAACAGTAAGGAAAATGTAATAATACAAGATACAAATTCATATGTGTGTTCAATTTCATGTGCTAAGTAGAATCATAACTATTTTTTTTTTATTATTAACAATTATCATACAAAATATAAATGCATTTGTTTACACAGAAAACTGACGTCATACCCACAGAGTAATATGGCGTCTACTGCGTCTAGCGTTTTCGTTAAATTACGCGCGAAATATGAAAATGTTAAATTTGTATGCATTTTTATGGCACTAATCGATTCAATAATAATGGTGTGTTTTTTGTGGTTTATTAGCATTTTAGAATCTAATTAAGACACTTTTCAAAAATCGGTGTAATACCCTATTGAGTACAAAGGTCCGTCGTGCCTATGATACGAAGGCTTTCTCTCAGCATGATGCTGTGCTATAAATCAGACCACAAACCCACTCGCTCACGCTGAAAATACAGCACTAAGGCGAGCGCTGAATTTTCAGCTTGAGCTTAACGAATAGCCCCCAGCGAAGAAATTTTTCATTCGGTTTTACAAAAAAATATATCAGCTGTTTCATAGAAAAGCGCAATACCTACGCGGTCAAAATGAAACAGCTGTTTTTATTTTTGTATAACCGACGAAAAATTTCTGCCTTCTAGGGATCTCGAATGATATGCTGAATTCGTGGTTACAGTTTGCGCACTGAATAAAAACTTTACTGTATTGCTATGCTGATATAATATATCTTGTCTATTTCTCCACAGTTTAGTTGGCGGCACACGTATCGGAGCGCGTGGCTTTGGGTTCTTCGGGGTGCAGGTCGACCTAACGGAGGAAGGGGTCTCCCATACCGATGACATCATCAAGTTGGTGTTCCAAGTAAGTCTTATTTATTTATTTAAACTTAAATGGCACGTCAACGACATATAAACATAAACAAGATTACCAGACGCACTGCAGCGTGCCATACGCCCTTGGTTGATATCCCGACCAGTCGTACTCAGCGCCTCTCGTCCACATTTATTCACCCTTGACTGTTAGGCAGACTCATTGACCCTGATAACAATAGAAAAGTAATTCTGTTAATTACTTGACACTTGAAGGTTTATGTGGTTCTTTCTGTCTGAGTCTCTATTCCCTTCTGCATTTAACCTGTCTACCTTCAAAACAATAGTGAACAAGCATCTTCTGGGCACGCTCGTTCCATCATAGACCTCATCAATCGCTTTCTATCAGGCGTGATGGAGGTCGAGAGCAGGCCCATTCACTAATAATAAATAAAAAACTAAAAAAAAACAAACGACTTCTGGAAAAACACTACAAAGTGAAAAGTAACTTTAATTTCGGAAGTCGGTGACTTTGGATATGTATTTTCATTTTTTGTCATTGCCTTCCGAAATTAAAGTAATTTTTCACTTTGCAGTGTTTTTCCGGAAGTCGGTTGTTTTTTTTTTTTAGTTTTTTTTTTTGCCTTTTTAGTTACCAATTCAAAATTTCATCATCCTTGGGGTCAAAACGATGCATATATATGCGATCGAAGCAATCGCAGTTGAATTCCTGTAATTTTTTAACCGACTTCAAAAAGGAGGAGGTTATCAATTCGTCGGAACCTTTTTTTTTTTTTTTGTTTTTTTTTTTTTTATGTATGTTCCCCGATTACTCGAAGATGGCTGGACCGATTTGGATTTTGTTTTTTTTGTTTGATAGGGTATACTTCCCAGGTGGTCCCATGATCATCAAGTCAGGATCTGATGATGGGATCCTGGAGAAATAGAGAGAACTCTTCAAATCTTATAGGCACACAAAGCAATTTAGGTATTTTTTTGGAAGAATACTTTCTCGTAGTGGTCTCATTTCAATTTGGTGAAGATTTGATGAAGAACTTTGGAGATAGGCAACGGAACTCCTCAATAAATGATAGCAAATGGACTGGGATTGCTGAAATCTCATCTCTGTCTATTGCTTACACCAGTTCATAACATAACATCACGCCGGTATGCTGTGAAGGGGTAAGCACATGTGCACCACTAAAAAGTGAAAAATAAAAACTTTTTCCAAAAAAAAAACAACCGACTTCCAAAAAAACACTACAAAGTGAAAAATAACTTTAATTTCGGAAGGCGGTGACAAAAAATTCAAATACAGCTCCAAAGACACCGACTTCCGAAATTAAAGTTATTTTTCACTTTGTAGTGTTTTTTTGGAAGTCGGTTGTTTTTTTTTTGGAAAAAGTTTTTATTGAAGAGTTCAGTTGTCTGTCTCCGAAACACATCATCAGATCTATATGAAATTTAAATGGGACCACACGGGAAGCACCAGCTTTCAAATAAAAAGGAAAGAATTATCAAAATCGGTTCACCCAGTCGAAAGTTCTGAGCTAAAGTCGGTTAAAGAAGGACATGTAGCACTTTAGTGGCTAGGACTACGCATTCTCCTGCCCTCATACCAAATTAAATAATGATCGGCGTAACATTTCGTCTTCCATACTTCTCTATTAGTCGTCATTCGACGCACAACCTTAGATTCTGAATTGAAAATTGAATTGAAAATTTCACTGCATCGAAATTTTTCGTTAGTTATTTATAAAAAAAAAAAATCTGTACAATATATTTTTTACCGCGTGCAATTTTTACACCGACGAAAAATTTCTCCGCTAGGGGTCTAGACTCATGTGCTGAATTTTGCGCGTCGATATCCGTGCCACCTATAACAATATAGAGGTATGAGGAACAGGGTGTAAAGTTCACTCATACTCTATTGGTAAAGGGAGGATCCTCCGACCAGACGGGTGTTGTGTCTGGTGGGCAACTGCCCAACGGTTGATGTCGGGATGTTGTACCTATCCAAATCGCGCGGTAAACTTTAACTGCGCGATCTAGGCTTTCTATGACGTGCGTCTTTGCGTAGTTCGCCTGTGGCGTTGTAGATGGCGCCACTTCTCTTTTTGTATTTCTACATATTGTTGCGAAGTATTTTTCTGTAGTGCCGCTACAACAATATTCACTTATTCCACAGTACATAGCTATGCTGAAGAGCGAAGGTCCAAAGCACTGGGTGTGGGAAGAGCAGAAGGACCTGATGGCGTTGGAGTTCAGGTTCAAGGACACGCAGGAGGCGCGCGGCATGGTCACGGGACACGTGCATTTACTGCAGGCAAGTGTATAGCAATAAGTTCCTTATGTCGTAGCTATAATCGCCGTACGGGTCGATCGAAGGTTACATACGCTTGCCGAGGACGGTCCGTAGATAAGTGTCTAGTAGGTAATACGGGCTGTTGTCCGCAACTCCACGTCTAAGCGCGTATGTTGCGTACGGGTGGGAAAATCAGCTATTCGATCCACCCCAGCTCCTCGAGAAAGGCCAGCAACGCCTTGGTGTTGCTTACAATCTCACGTAGGGTACCTGGGTTACCGAAGTATTTTTCTCTGTACTTAGCGACCACCGGGCAGATTAACAGCACATGAGCCGCTGTCTCGTCGTCCTCCATGCAGGCCCTGCACGGCGGGCTATCTGTTACTCCTATGACAAAGAGGTGTTTAATATAGATAAGTGTCTATTATATACAAAGATTCCTCCGTGCCGCGGAAAGCACGTTAAGCCGTTCGTCCCGGCTGTCATTCGTAGATCTTTGACAGTCGTTACAGGTCATGATGATGATGGGACTCCCTTTTCCGCACGTAGACTCCCATTCGGTCCGTTGTGCGTGCCGGTCACGTACGGGTCATTTGAAGTCCAAAAGTCTGATAAGGGGGCGTCTATTAATGACGTGGGGTGTTTAGGGGGGGGGGGGAAGGGGGTCGAGTCGAATCTGAAATGGGGGAAAGGGGGGTCGAGTCGAATATCACGTAATTAGTATTTATTTAGTTTCCGCAAAAAACAATGTTAAATTGCGAGAAAACCGTGAAACAGGTTTGGCCACTAATATGTCTAAATCCTAGAAAATAAAATATTTATTGCGGTTATGCAACGCCACAAAGTAGCACAATAGCTCCCGAGTGTTAAACCGCCACCGGCTAGCCGAGCCAGCCAAACCAAACGCAGTGTATAAATCCTTCGCAAATAAGCACAGATTAACATTTTTACATTATAAAGGAAAGTTGAGCCAAATCTCACGACATCTCACCTGAGGGAGAGGTCGAAAAATTCCCAAATTTGCCTCACGTAATTAATGGACGCCCCCTAACCAGTCTTACCAAGGGGTTTAGTGTTACCAGTAACTGATAGTGGAGGTAAGCTCCAAGTAAAACACTTGTATTCAGCTGATCAGAGTACACTGGAAGCCGACCCCAACACAGTAGGCAGATTGGTTGACAAGAGAAGACTTCATTATAATTTAAAACCTTTTGCTTTTTTGATCACTTTGTTGGGTACGTTCCGGATATTTTTCTACAACTAGTTTGAAGAGTGTTTATGCGGCGCGGGCTGGCAACGTCGCGGGCTACACTGGCGCTTTTGTCTTAAGGGGAATCTAGTCGCGGGCTCGAACTCACTGCTGGGCCTGGCTAAAAATCACGCGGTCTCACCAGGCTTCGTGTCCGACAGAGGTAATATCAGTGATGAGCAGTTAGACGCTAGTCTACATGCACAACGTTATTGAGTGAGATGCAGGATCATTTATAGTAAAACAGGCGCCTAAAAAATTAAGAAAATTCCTTCGGAAGATCGGGTTTTATGAAAAAACCACTGCATAAATCAATGACCAATAAAGTTTATAGAATTTTTCGAAAATTGAGCTTTGTCGGTACCAACTTGGTTTTGGAGATTTTACACTTCTTTTATTACTTAAACACGCCCAAAGTTAGGTTAAATTAGCAAGAAAAACGAATCTTTGTTGGCTCATAAGTTTTTAATGGCTTTTTATTTTAGTATTCTGTTTCCGCACAGACAATATTAATAATGAGAGAAAACCATTACCATGTTTAATTTTTGATGTACATTGTCGAACAGTGGAGTAATACACTACCGAAGTTTGTATGGAAAAAATGTCGACTAGATTCACCATAAGCTGAATAGGCCAAAAACTGGGGTCTTACCTTCCAAACACTTTGATATTAATGTGTGTGGAAACTATCGTAACATTCCCGACCGTCCCTTGCACATTGAAGCGCCAGCCCGCGCCGCAGCTGAGCCAGTAGAGTTAAATTCCCCGATTGATAATAATAATGAAAATGTTTTGATCCAGCCTGTCCCCACTTGCTGTCCCCCTATCAGTGACGCTCTGAGCCGAGGCCCGTACCCCGCAGGGGGTGCCCTCAGCGTGCAGTCGCTTAGTTTAAGTAGTTTTAAGCCCCTGGCTGGGGACTTTAAGTTTTCTTAAGGCAGCCACAGGAAAGTCCGGTTAAGCAGTCGCGGCCTCTCAAGGTCAACTGCGAGATGCCGTACAATTTTTTTTATCGTAACATTCCCCTAATTGTTTTTTTTTTGTCATCAGGAATTCCCAATAAATGACGTGCTCTGTGCCTACTACATTATGACGGAATGGAAGCCAGAGTTGATTGAATCGCTACTGTCTCTGCTCACACCAGAAAATGTTCGTGTTGGCATCGTGGCTAAGTACGTATAGTTTTATTATGTTTGTCTTTACAAATTAAAAAAAATTAAAGTGTCTGTTTGTATTGCAATAAATGCATATGTACAAGGTATAACAGAATAGACGCAAGTCTTGGTAGTAGTTTGTTCATAATTTATCGAATCGATTTCAGACATTTTTAACAAAAATATAATTATCACAACATATTAAAATAAAAGTCCCCCACCATGTCTGTCTGTCAGTCTGATTGCGATAAACTCAAAAACTTCTGAACGGATTTTCATGCGATTTTCACCAATAGACAGAGTGATACATGAGGATGGTTTAGGGATATCATTTGTTAAGGTTTTGTGTAAATTGGTTGAAATATGACGATAATTGTTGAATATGTCGGAAAAAATCATGATGACTGGGAGGTTTACTGGCGTGCACCGCGTAAACCAATCGAGTTATGTTAAAACATTGTGTAACGGAATTATTGCATAATACAAAGGATACTTTTTATTCTGATAGTACGTTCTCGTGGGCTAATTTCCGACCTTCACGCGGGTGAAGCCGCGGGCGAAAGATAGTAAATATCTACTAAAAATAATAGTTTAAAAAACTAAAAAACACTAGTTTGGTTTTTAAAGCGTGTTTTTTTAGCTTTTTAAACTATTATTTATTTTCTATTTTTTAGTTCTGCTAACCACAAAAACGTGGTTTTTCCTTTTTTTTTAATTATTGAATTGTCATCGGTCCTCGATAAGTTTACAAAGTTTCAATGAAATCTGACCGTTTAAAGTGGGTCAAAATAGCGTCCAAAGGAGTCGGTTACAAACAAACAATCATACAAGTGAAGCTAATATAAAGCGCCCTGCCAGGGGTGCGGGTTGTTCGAAAGAGATACCGCGGCCCCTGGCACACAGGCAACTGAGGGAACACGGGTGGGTTTTAGACACTAAAAGTCTGACAAGCCCTGCCGCTCCACCCAGAGCATGAGAAGTTATTTGATGATTTCCCACCCAAAAAAATTATAATATAAAGCGTGTAAAAAGTTAACTCCGTCCAAGAAGCTTGCAACACCCGAAATAAAGGCGTAAGTTTTTGTATGCACACGCACACACATACACAAACTTACGCCATTTTCCTATGAGGGTAGGTAGGAATTATAGAATGCCACTCTACGATCCATACATACTTCTTTTACTACTTTTGTATCTATTGATATTAATGTATGTATTTGTGTTTTCACAGATGTTTTGAAAAGAAATGTACGATGACTGAGCCGTGGTACGGAACGAAATACCTACAGGAGGATATAGAAGATTCTTTAATTCAGGTATTCACATTTATTCTTACATTATCTCCTTTGTTATAGCCTCAAAGGTTGACCAGCGAGATGTGAATAAAAAAAACAACAGTGGCACTCCTTGAGTGCCGACAGAAGTGAAAACTTGAACAATAGGGTATTTTACTCTATACGAGAAAAAATCTAAAAACATATTATTGAGATAGCTTAGGCAAAATGCAGTGGGAAAATGTTAGTTTTAGTTCATGAAATAACAAAATACAATTTAAAGATTTCAGTTTTTTTAATCTGTTTTTGAACACCATGAAATGGTAGCCGCCTTGTTATTTCGTCATACGGCATGTCAACAGACTGAGCAACTTTGTACTTTTATTATTTTCGTAACCAAAGTAATTTTTATTTAAATAATATTTTGCATTCAGGAACAGCAAACCAACGATAAGTAGAAAGATAACTCATTTTTTTAAATTATAAACAATTGTCATACAAAATATCAGCGGATTTGTTTTTAGCAAACTGACGTCATACCCACAGAGCAATATGGCGTCTACTCCGTCCAGCGTTTTCGTCAAATTACGCGCGAAATTTGAAAATGCAAAATTTAAATGCATTTTTATGGCACTAATCGATTAAATAAAAATATTGTTTTTTTGTTAGTGGTTTATTAGCACTCTAGAACCTAATTAAGACACTTTTCAAAAATTAGTGTTATACCCTATTACGTGTGTATTTTTTTTCGTCAATACAGGATTTCACATTCGGTCCTTGGGTCCTGATTGTTCTCGCTAAAAAAAAATATAAACGAGCGATCGACTTCAGCCATTAAAGGTAACAGCACAGATTTTTACGATAAAAATACAAAGAGAAAGAAAGGGATAAAAGAATTAGAATTTCCTAGTGAAAGAAAGGGACTTTTCCAAAAGACATCAACGCGCGACTCATCCGTGTGCTCGTTCACATAACCACCATTTTCAATAGACCCCTGTGGTGGCTCATAATCTGATATGACGCGAGTTTCACGCTTTTTGTTCACTCAAACAGTACACTTATATACACAGTATACATATAGCTCATGGAAAGCGTTCGGTGACGATGACGCGAGTTCCATGACTTTTGTTCACCCAAAAAGTGCTCAACGCGTCAAAAGAAGTTGCCACTTAAAAAAAAAGCTCACACGAAGATTATTATTTCAGGAGTGGAAGGCCGTCAAACCAACACCTGAGCTGCACTTACCCCCTCCTAACGAGTTCATACCCACCAAACTTACATTGGAAAAGGGGGAGGATAGCACCGCAGACTCCATAGCACCTATTATAATTAAGGTAAGCTCTTATCCTACTTCCTACTAATAATATAAACGTGAAAGTATGTATGTTTGGATGTTTAGATGTTTGTTACTCAATCACGCAAAAACGGCTGAACGGATTTGGCTGAAATTTGGTAAACATATGACTTGTAACCGGGATTAACACATATTGTTTATTGTTAATTAAAACGGTAACACCAATTACATTAATTAACATAGAGATTGAATAGTTCACAAACATATTACAAATACTAACATATAATAGAGGACAACCTAGCATACTTACTCTCGCAAAACATCAAACACACACGCATGATTTTACTCCATTCATCAGCAAATAGATCACATTCAGGATAGGCGGTCAGGAGGGCGTTGAGCATCCTTAAAGTACGACACACAGGGGACTCAGCTCTGGCAACAGTTTTAGACAACGGCGGCGCAAACAGATTGCGTCGACGGCTTTGACGATGACCGATGAATTTGTCGGGAACAAATAGTCGACAGAAAACATCGAGGAGTTCGGGACTGTCAATGCGTCCTCTGAGAGTTTTGCAGCCTACTGTGAATTTTTATTACGATAGTACTGTTACCACGGAAGAGAAAAAACATGGAATTGCAAAGTAGGCGTGGCACGCGTGCCACAATTAAGCGTTGTTACGCTAACTTGGTCCCAGTCGTGTTCTAACATCGCGTCGAGTTGCTAGTCTCGCGACAAATTTATTTTTCCGTAGCTATACCGTATTGTTCCATTTTGGAGCGCAAAAATGATAGTAGGAGAATAAATCTTAAAAATTGAGGTGTTTCGTACCATCGATATGTACGGTTTTATTTATTTTCTAATAAAATCTTAGTTAATTTCAATTTACTAATAATTTAATATAACGTCTGGTTAAAATCAACCTTACGTGATTAAAATAAAGTTTATTTTAGATTGATTGTATTCTCTATTTCATTCTGGAAAGTACTTCGCTACTCAATTAGTGATGCAGTCGGGTCGGATGTTGGTTTTATCGATGGATATCGATAAAATAAAATTAGTCATTTAATATTTATTGCAAAATAACATTACAATACCACTATAGTTCGCTTAACATTCATACACGAAATTTATTTTAAGAAGTGTATTATGTTGCATAGATGCTTTATAGCAAAAATGTAATCAAACTTTTACATAATAACGCAATTATTATAATTTTAATGATGCCTGAGACGTTGCATTGCATTGACTAATCGGTCATTTCGGTGTGTAAGATCATTCAGTCATCAAACCGCCTCAATGACAGTACAACAAATATTTCAACGCCACTCCAGTGCCACTGAACAGTTCACCGTTTTCGAAAATCATTAAGTTTTTTAATCAAGTCAGTTATCATGTTTTATTATTATCACTTAAAAATATGGATTGAATTGAAATTAAATTAAACACAGTAATATTTTTTTCTCCTGTTCATTGTTTTATTGGTATTGTTTTCAATAGTATTATTTTTATTTCAGTTATTTATTTTATTTTCAAATAACACTACGTTATTCTTCCTACAGTTTTATTACTGAACTCTCAACAATTTTTTTTTTCAACACCCAATTTTTTGTTTAATTAAAAAAAAATATCCATCGATATCGATAATGTAATTAAAATTCAATGCATGTGCGGCATTGGTCGAGTAGCAATAGATATCGACCTATGACGCGAATGTCGACCTTATTTTTATGCCAATTAAGTTTAAAATTGGGACCACTGAGAATACTGCCATCTATGGTCGAGTAGCGGAATTTACTCGGCAATCGAATCTAGTTTGACTTTAGATTACAAAACGTTGTAAATACTTTCTGAGCTAAAGTAAAATAAATCCTATCTACAGAGCCTGAAGGTTTATTTCCAGATGTAGGATCTATGGCTTATGCTAGTTTTGACTAAAACTAAAACGACAAATCAAACGAATTGTTTATTTGTAGTGCATTAAATTTTTTTTTTTTTTTTTTTTTTTTCTCTTATGCTAGGGTTCGTCAATAGGACGGACCCTAATCTTATTACAATCTAGCCCTATAAAAAGACTAATGAGTAATTTAATTATAACCTAAACTATTAAATTGTCTTTACTAAGAATGTGTCCAATAGCACTTTTCTTATTGTCTCTATTAAGGCGAATACACTTTTTTGTTGTGTTTGTTAGGCACTGTTGTACTTTAAACTATTCACTAACACTAAACACTAACTCGAACGGTTTTGTTCTTTTAAGTCTTCTAATTATATTTGTGTGGTCGAGAAGCTGGATTGCCTCGACGTTCACATGCTGATGAAGTCTCTTTTCGTGAGCTTCTGCAAATTTCTGGATCACTGTTTCGATGAACTCAACTTTTAGGTCCCGATGGAGGTCATCATTTCGTATGTACCAAGGTGCATTTACAATTTCCCTTAGCACTTTGTTCTGGAATCGTTGTATTATTAATATATTGGTCTGTTTGGTGCAGCCCCACAGCTGAATACCATAAGTCCAAACTGGCATCAGGACTTGTCTGTATAGTAATAATTTGTTTTGCACGGACAGCAGGGAGTTTCTTCCAAGCAGCCAATACATTCTTTTGAATCGGAGGTCGAGTTCATCTTTTTTCTTCTTGACGTGGGCTTTCCAGCGTAACTTTGCGTCTAGGGTCATACCGAGATACTTGGCTGTATTCTCGTATGGTACTTGTTTATTGTTAATGTAAACTGGACAATACTGATGTCTTCTGTTGGAAAAGTCTATGTGAACAGATTTGGATTCATTCAGTTTAATCCTCCATTTTTTGGTCCAGTCATAAACTTGATTAACAGCCATTTGAACCTTTTCTGCTGCTTCTTCGTGGCTGTTTCCTACAGCCATTATAGCTGTATCATCAGCAAAGGTCCCAATCGTGTTTTGCCCTAATTCAGGAATATCGCAAGTGTATAGTAGGTACAGGACCGGACCTAATACGCTTCCTTGCGGTACGCCAGCGTTAATTTGTTTCAGTTCTGAGTAGGCGTCTCCTTGTCTTATTCTAAAGACTCTGTTTCTGAACAGAGTCTTTAGAATAAGACAAGGAGACACCCTACATTCTGATGTAGGATTCTAATATTTCTGCAAACTGCTTCGGTAACAGGCTCTTTAATTTGTGTATAAGGCCTTCATGCCATACTTTGTCAAACGCTTGCGCCACGTCTAGGAATACAGTAGAACATACTTTCTTGTCTTCAAGGGCGCTTTCTATTACGTTTGTGATCCTATGCACTTGATCGATGGTAGAGTGTTTTTCTCGAAAACCAAATTGGTGCTCTGGTATTATGTTTTTACTATCAATTATTATTTTAAGCCGTTTGAGTAATAGCTTTTCAAATAACTTGGACATGATTGGTAGCAAGGAAATAGGCCTGTATGATGATGTTTCGTGAGGCGGTTTCCCTGGCTTAGCTATCATTATTACTTCAGCCACCTTCCATAAGTCTGGTACATATTTAAGCCTTAGTGCGGCATTGATAAGGGTCGTTAACTTAACCAGGCCCTTTCTAGGGAGGTTATGAAGTACTTCTCCTGTTATTAAATCGTAACCTGGTGATTTTCGTGTACTTATATTACTTTTTATTTCTCGTGCGACTTCTCTCGGTGTTACTAAATTTATGGTAGCTTCATTTTCTGATGCCACCATATCAGCTAATGTGTGATCTTCAATGATTTCAACGTCATTTGGTTGAAATATATTTTCTAGATGCTCTGCAAACCTCTTAGCTTTTTGCTCGTCACTAATTGCCCATTGCCCGTTTTCCCACTTAATAGGTGGGATTTGGGTAACCGGCCTTTTTAGGTGCTTAGTAGCCTTCCAGAGGGAATAGTCAGTCTTTTGGTTATTACTTAGGTTCTGGAGATAGGTGTTGGTTGAGTCGTCTTTAAAGTTCTGGATTAGTCTTCTTAGTTTTTTTGTCAGGTTATTTAGTTTTCGTTTGTCATCAGGGCACCTAGATTGATGCCACTTCTTTCTCTGCCTTCTTTTTTCCATAATGAGTTGCTTGATTCTGAAGGGGTATGTATTTCCCTTCGTCCACTTGTTGCAGTTAGGTGTATTTTCCCACGCTGCTTGCTGGATGTGCATTATGAAATTCTCTACTTCAATGTTTAGGTGTTCGGGTGTTTTTAATGGGACTTTAAGGTCTATTTTATCATTCAATTCGGTCTTGAAGCCCACCCAGTCTGTACACTTATTGACAAGAGTGGGACTTTTTTCTTTAAACAATATGGTCTCGCTAATTTCTAAATAGATTGCGGAGTGATCCGAGTTCATGTCATAGCTTTGTTCCAATTTTATATACCCAGTTGATAGATTCTTGGTTACGAAAAAGTCTATTAAGTCCGGAATTTTATTTGGATCTGTTGGCCAGTAGGTGGGCTTTCCAGTTGATATGGCATCACATTTCAGCTCTTTTATAGCACTCAGTAGTTCTTTTCCTTTAGTAGTTGTTAATCTGGAACCCCAATACGTATTTTTAGCATTGAAGTCACCTCCTAAGATAAACCTACTTCCAAGGCGAGTTAGAAAGCTCATATAGTGGTCTTTTTTTATCGTATACCGTGGTGGACAGTAGATGGCAGATACTGTAACAGAATATTTTTTGGTTTGTAGACAAATCGCTACTGCTTGAATCTCTCTCTCTTCGTATTTAAACTTTTCATAGTGCTGAAGGTTTTCTTTTATAATAATGGCACTACCGCCTCTTGCAGAATTGTCTGGGTGAAGTGCATGGTATACCTTGTACCCTTTAAACTTAATGTGAGATTGCTTTGTGAAGTGAGTTTCTGATATCAGGCAAACATTATATGATGATCGGAATATGTGTGTGAGTTTGCCGACAACGGTTCGTATAGTAATTTTGTTGCATTGCAGTTCCACCTGTTTTTTCTCTTCCGTGACTGTTACGATCTTCGGGTTCGTGACAATTAAAAACTGCCAATAAAAATTACCAAAATCGACACTTTAATTAAACACACAAATTACAAGACACAATTTCACTATTGATCACTTTAAATTGCACTTGAAGATCGCTCAGATGTTTTCGCATGTATCGCTTGACCAATACTACCCGGTCCCGATCCGTTCTCGCCTTTTTATAGAACCATAGAACATTCGGGAATCGAATCATCTAGAATCTTCGAGTACATACCGGCCCCGACTGAGCAGATGTTGATAATTCTAGAAGATTCTGTTATCGAACTTGCTAGATAGATCTTGACTCAATTAATTCTGCTACTCGATACTAGATGGCGCTAGTGGTAACGAATTACTTTAGCTTTAGCGCGTAACAGTACGTTCCCGTGGGATAATTTTGGAACTCCACGTGGAACTCCACGCGGGCGAAACCGCCGGCAAAAGCTAGTAGCACATAAAGGGAACAATGGTGCACTCGAAGTTGTGGACGAGTACAGTCAGCGTCAAAAATATCGGGACCAACAGACTGTTCAAAATGATCTCAACAACTAAGAAAATTAAACTTTATCTCAATTGTGTAAAGTTCACGTCAGAATGACAGTTGTCGTTTACTGTCTTCATTCTGAAACATTCCTTGTGTCATTGAGTTAATATTTCATTTTCGTAGTTGTTTAGATCATTTTGAACAGTCTGTTCGTCCCGATATTATTGACAGTGACTGTACGTTTACCTAAGACAAACTGTCCAGTTAGATAGGTCCAACTTCGAGAAAGAGGTCAATCGTCCAATCCGACTCGGCTGGGCAGCGTACGGGAAGCTACGCAATATCTTCTCGTCTCACATACCGCAGTGTCTCAAGACGAAAGTCTTTGACCAGTGCGTGTTGCCAGTGATGACATATGGCACTGAAACGTGGTCGCTCACAATGGGCTTAATGTCACCCAAAGGGCAATGGAGAGAGCTATGCTTGGAGTTCCCCTACGTGATCGAATCAGGAATAAAGAGATCCGCAGGAGAACCAAGGTAACCGACATAGCCTGAAGAATTGCCAAACTTAAGTGGCAGTGGGCAGGGCACATTGCTCGCAGAACAGATGGCCGAAGGGGCCGGAAGGTTCTGGAGTGGCGACCGCGTATCGGAAGACGTAGAGTGGAAGGCCTCCCACAAGATGGACCGATGACCTTGTGAGGGCCGCAGGAGTCCACTGAATGCGGAAAGCACAGAACCGGTCGAAGTGGCGGAGCTTGGGGGAGGCCTATGTCCAGCAGTGAACATCTTTCGGCTGGAATGATGATGATGATGATGAAATCATTTCATCACCACTGCTCTCGAAACGTTGAAGGAAAACATCGTCAGGAAACCGGCGTGTCTTAGAAACAAAATTTCGAAGATATGTGAGATCTACCAATCCGCACTGGGCCCGCGTGGTGGATTACGGCCCACTGCCTCTCACAGAGGCCTGTGAGAGGCACAAATGAAAAAAGTTTCCACGTTTGCAGACGTAAAAATATTGCAGCGGGATAGTTTCGTGCACCAATTGGAACCGTGCACCTCGCTTCTGACGTTTCATTATGTGCTCAATTCTCAATACTCAATTCTTTATTGCATTCCGTATATCTAAATTAGATCGTATAAATAGTGAGATCAATATAAACCCTGTCGGGAACAGCAAAATTAAGATAGAGGAAGAGGGCTACGTAGAAATTCAAGCAATTTCAAATAAAGAAAATAAAATAAAAATTATTCGATGTATAATTGCGTGTAAGGTTTCATGTAGGTTTCATTATCATCATTTCAGCCGAAAGACGTCCACTCCTGGACATAGGCCTCCCCCAAGCTCCTCCACTTCGACCGGTTGTGCGCTTCCCGCATCCAGCGGATACCTGCGACCCTCACAAGGTCATCGGTCCACCTTGTGGGAGGCCTACCAACTCGTAAGACTTCCAGTACACGGTCGCCAGTCCAGAACTTTCCGGCCTCATCGGCCATCTGTTCTGCGAGCAATGCCCACTGCCACTTAAGTTTGCCAATCCTAGGCATTTAGGTTTATGTAAAATAAAATATTTTGATTGATGATCTATGTCTCTTTTTCAGGATACTCCTCTAATGAGGCTGTGGTTCAAGAAAGACAATGAGTTTCATTTGCCCAAAGCGGTCGTGACGTTTGATTTAGTCAGGTAAGATTATCTATCTAATATGTAAAATTCTCGTGTCACAGTTTTGTAACAAAACTCTTCTGAAACGGCTTGACCGATTCTTACTAAATTTTGTGTGTATATTCAGTAGGTTTCGTCGGTTCCGTGTACCGGACGGGGTGTAGGTACCGGACGTAAAAGAATAGCACCATCCCATTTCTTCCCGTGGGTGTCGTAGAAGGCGACTAAGGGACTTACTAGAGAATGGGCAGCAGCGTTCTCTATGCATTTGACCACCATACTGCGATCGCCAACCCGCCTGCCAAGTGTGGCGATTATAGCAAATCCCCCCCTTTTGAGGGAGGCTTATGTCCAGCAGTGGACGTCTTTCGGCTGATATGATTTCAGTAGTTCTGAGAATAGGACGAAAACTATTTTTATACCCCTAAAGTGATAAGGGTAGTCCACCCCAAATTCTTAATTTTTTTATTTTTTGGACAATTTTTTTAAATTTCATTTTTTATGATTTGTCGTTAAAAATTACATACAATCCTAAATTTTCAATCTTCTACCACCAACTTCTAGTTTTTAATAGCGATATTAGTACTTTAATAATTTTCTACTCTCGGCGGTCGATAAACTTTATCAGTTACCACTCGATCAGTTATTCCCGCTAGGCGTCTACCAGTCACTTCTCACCGCGTAAACAGCACAGAGTATGGATGAAAACGAAAGACAGGACAACATCTGTCGGGTCAGCTAGTACTTCTATACTATTAACAAATCTGTTTGTTTGAACGCGCTTATTTACGACGAACGCGCTTCATCTCTTAGCTCCCACGGCTTATTTTAATTTCTGAATTGTAATTTTATTTTTGTTTTAATTACGGACGCTTTTAATGTGCACGTCTTTTTACATCAATCTCACATTGATAATTTCAATAATGATGTAACCAAGTTTTGTAACAGTATCATGATTTAAAAAGAATGTCTACGGAGTTTCTTGCCCGTTCTTCTCCATAGGTACCTACGCTTTGGAATGGGCAACTAGCTTCATATTTCTAAACTCACCGACCTTGACAATTCAAAAGTGCCTGTAATTGGTTTATTTGAAATAAATGCTTTTTCGAACATATGAAGCAATGGTTTAGCCATTTGTTTAAAAACGAAACCGATTATGATTAATCGTGAGTTACGCAATCAGGGTGCAGGTCCTACAATACCCATCGTGTCGCAGAGTTTCGCTAGCTAATAGACCCTGTATTCGTCGTCCCCAGCCCGCTAGCCTACGCGGACCCGCTGAGCTGCAACTTGACCTCGGTGTGGGTGCTGCTACTAAGGGACAGTCTGCAACAGTTCGCGTACGCCGCTGAACTGGCTGGACTGCGGTGGAGCATCGGGAACGCTAAATATGGAATTAGCGTAAGTACAATAGGGTATTTCACTCCATAGGAGAAAAAATCTAAAAATATATTATTGAGATAGCTTAGACAAAAAGCAGTCGGAAAATGTTAGTTTTAGTTCATGAAATATCAAAATGAATTTTAAAAATCCATTCAAATATTTCAGTTTTTTTTTATCTGTTTTTGAACACCATGGAATAGTAGCCGCCATGTTATTACGTCATACGACGTGTCAATTGAACAACTTTGTACTTTTATTATTTTCGTAACCAAAGTAATTTTTATTTAAATAATATCTTTCATTCAGGAACAGCAAACCAACGATAAGTAGAATAATAACTATTATAATACTATATTTATTTTAATTATTAACAATTATATAAAATATCAGTGCATTTGTTTGCACAGCAAACTGACGTCATACCCACAGAGCAATATGGCGTCCACTGCGTCCAGCGTTTTTGTCAAATTACGCGAGAAATATGAAAATGTAAAATTTAAGTGAATTTTTATTGCACTAATCGATAAATAAAACAAAGTTTGTATGGAAAAAATGTCGACAAGATTCACCTTAAGGAGCATCAACGAATAATACCAAAAAGAGGACATTTGGGTAGGCCGCATATAGTACTCAAACTGCTGGATTATCATTAAAACTAACTGAGAAAGAGATTGTAAAAAAAAACATGACTCACATAGTCCTCAAATTCACAACAATTAAAATAATAAAATTATATTTTTCAAAGTAAGTAAATATTATAGTTACTTATACATATGGCACAGGTGACCATCGACGGCTACGACGACAAGCAGAGCGTGCTTCTGGACAAGATCGTGGACCACATGGTGACATTCACTGCCGACCCGCAGCGGTTCCATATCATGAAGGAAAATCACATCAGGGCCATTCGGAACTTTGACGCCGAACAGCCTTATCAGGTGAGGATATTTTGCTAGAAAATTATGTAATACATATGTAATTGAAAAATTACAGCCGCGCGGGTCGATCGATCAGGTTAAGCTACACTAGCCGCGGTTAGTCCATGGATGGGTGACCATATTTACACACAAAGTTCCCACAGTGCCTCGGAAAGCACGTTAAGCCGTTGGTCCCGGCTGTCATTTGTAGATCTTTTACAGTCGTTACGGGTCGTCAGAAGCCCGAAAATGTAACAACCTGTCTTACCAATGGGTATCGTATTACCCAGTAACTGGATCGAGGAGGTTGACCCAGCTACGCATTGAGTGTCCTGAGGGGCTAGTCAAAGGTCTCCGCTATTAGGCCATTAACCGTAACGATTACCGGTACAATGATTGCAGAGTGCACGTCCCACATTTCGACAACATCGTGTAAGTCAAGCTAAGAGTATTAACTATTCTACAGATAAATAACATTGGAGTGTCTGTTTGTAATATTAAAATAACCGCTTTTTACTAAATGCATATTATGGATGTATACAACGGTACATATACCAAAATAACATTTTTTACAATTTTTGTCTGTCTGTCTGTTTGTTCCGGCTAATCTCTGAAACAGCTGGACCAATCTTGACGGGAGTTTCACTGGCTGATAGTTGATGTAATAAGGAGTAACATATGCTACTTTTATTTTAGAAATTGTATTTATTTTTATTAATATATACTTTTTTGTTAAATTCCACGCGGAAGAAATCGCGGGCACACCTAGTTATCAATAAGATTCAGGAATTTGAGCGTACCGTGTTACACAGTAACCGGGCTGTGGAAGCCGTCGCTTCATGTAAAATACTGGTATTCAGCTGCACCCGGTTTGACTGGAAGCCGGCCCCAATGTAGTTGGAAAATGGGTAGACAGATGACTGTCCTGTACACAGCAGTACTAAAATCTATTTCTTTCGCAGCACGCTGTATACCAGCAAGCGCTGTGTCTAGCTGACCTGGTCTGGACTAGATGTCAACTATTGGAGGTTGCTGATGGTAAGTACATATTAGTAAGATTAAGAAAACAAATATGAACCTTGTGTACCTTGAAATTATGTCGAAAATAAAACCCCTTTGGTAGTCTCGCGAACTTTTTCTTACGCTGTCACTACACTGGTGCAATTGTCCAAATATTCGCGTTGCTTGAGCAATGTATCTATCTATCTACTATTCTAAGTATACAGAAAAAGTTTGTATTCAGTGCGCAAACTTTAACCATGAATTCAGCATACCATTCTAGACGCCCCTGTAAATAAATTTTTCGACGGTTTTACAAAAAAAAAAATCAGCTGTTTCATAGAAAGGTGCAATACCTACACGGTTAAAATGTATGGAACAGCTGTTTATTTTTTGTTTAACCGAGGAAAAATTTCTGCGCTAGGGGGGGGGGAGAGTCTAGAATGATATGCTGATTGATATGGTTATAGTTTGCGCACTGGATAAAAACTTTTCCTGTATAATAAAATAATAACAATTTGTTTCTTTGAACGAATCTCTGGAACTATCGGTTTGATTTTAAAAAATATTTTTGCATTTGATAGCCCAATTGTAGAGGAAGGCTGTAGACTACTTCACATCACGCTAGGACCCTAAGGAGCCGAGCAAAAACAAACAAGTCAGAAATTCCGCTAAGCGAAGACGAAGTAATAGTCAGCAGGCTTAGCACGAGGACCGTAGACAAGCGTTGTCGACGGAAGAGTAGACAAAAATTACGTTTCCGTGTAGACAGTTGACAGTTTTGAACCTAGAAATATAGACAAGCGATTTCTATTCTACGGTAGAGTAGAAATAGAAAGCGTCATGCTAAGCCTGCTGGGCAGGCGATAAGATGCGACGGAATAGGTCGCTGGCAGAAATTAGTTTAACGATAAAATGGCGAATATGTATTTCAACAAATAGTGAAGTGCACTACCCTAGGCGTATTTCGGTATTAAAATATTTTTTTCTTAAAACACATTTTTAATTAGAAAGTTTATTGATTTTCGACCTTATCGTGATGCTAACAATGTTGATATTTGTGTATCATCAGTGTGGACTGACGATGAAAAATAAAATGAATTATATTTGTAGCCATGACGCCGGAAGAGCTGAACGACTTCGTGGGGAGGATGATACGCAAGGTGCATATCGAAGGGTTCATGTACGGGAACCTGAGCCGCGAGAGGGCGCTGCACATCGCTGAGGCTGTCGAGAACAAGTGAGGCCATTTTATATTTTTTACCTACTAGCTTCCGCCCGCGGCTTCGTCCTCGTGGAAGTCGGGAACGTACTACCGGGATAAAAAGTATCCTATGTGTTAATCTAGGTTATAATCTATCTGTGTTCATTCAAACCCATCCAGTAGTTTGCATGTATGTGTACTATTAGCCGAGATCGGATATTCGGATGCATATTCACCTAAAGTTGAGATGTTGGCTAACATGGAATGCGCTTTTGTATCGAAAAAGTCTTAATTTAGGTAAGTAATTTGTTTATTTTTTTGTTTTAACCTCCAGTACATACACATATTTGTATCGGGTTAAACATTAATTTTAAATTAATACACATCTGAATAGTTATGCAATCCAAGAATCCCGGGGTTTTTAGTAAATATTACAAATAATTTATAAAGCCACTTCCATACTTTCACAGCTAAAAATTATCTTTAGGTAAATATGCATCCGAATATCCGATCTCTGATTAGTAATGTAGCGGCACTACAGAAAAATACTTCGCAACAAATATCTAAAAACACAAAAGAAAAAGTGGCGCCATCTACAATGCCACAGGCGAACTACGCACACAAATCCTGCATCGCACAATCAGAGTTTACCGCGCTACTCGTATAGGTACAACATTCCGACATCAACCGTCGGGCAGTTGCCCACCAGACACAACACCCGTCTGGTCGGAGGATCCTCTCTTTACCATAGAGTATGAGTGAACTTTACATTCATTTCCATGGCTTATTTTAAATCTTATATTTAGAATTGTTTTTTTTTCTACATTGTTCTCACATATAGAAGCAACAAGAATAATGTTCCCAAGATTTTGTAATACCTAACACGATTTAAAAGAGTGTCCATGGAGATTCTTGCCCGTTCTTCTCCATAGAGATCTACGTTTTGGAATGGGCAACTAGCTTCAACTTTCGAACTGGTCGACTTTTTGACAATTCAAAAGTTCCCGTAAATGGTTTAATTGAAATAAATGCTTTGAGTTTGAGTTTACACCCTGTTCCTCATACCTCTATAGTAGGATTTTTTTAAAAGTTACTTATAGATGTGAGCTCCGGTCTCTGAAGTTTCGAATGAAAGATCTTGTGTATTTGAAAAATGTTTCGATTTATTTCCTTCGAGAGGCTGATCCTTTTCTGAGACTCTATGGAAATATATGAAGTCGCTTTTGAATTTTCGTCCACGATAACGTTATAACTTGCACATAATATTTCCATACATTTTATATGTACTTAAAGAAATATGGGCACGTTATGACGTTATAATTTTTTGTTTATATTTTTAGCGTTACAGTTTTTATTAAAACACCTTTAATAAGCCCTGTGTATTTTGTTATATAGGTTACCTAAAGATGCGACGCCATTATGTGCTCAACAGTTGCTGTTACATAGAGAAATTGAAATCGAAAAAGGTATGTAAAATTATACATCTCGCTCATTGCCAATAAGTGTGCTGTAACTACAACAATCTGCAATAGGGTATTTTTCAATTTATTAAAAACTATTTTAATTTGAAGACTGGGACGAAATATGTAACAGATTTTTTTTTTTTTATATCCATTTTCTAAATTAAAAACGATTAAAATCAAATTTATTTTTTGTTGTTTCGAATTTACCGCTAAAACGCTCCTTACGATGACTTTTTATCACGTGAGGCACACGTGATGTTTTTATGTCAATTCGAAGTGTCTATTAATAAACAACGGCAATTTCATACTTTTATTACAAATAGACACTCCAATTTTATTTATCTGTGTGGCTTGTGGCTAAGTAATAACAGCCGCACGGGTCAATCGACGCTTGCCGCGGTTGGTCCGTGGATGGTTGACCATCTTTACATACCAAGACCCCTTCGTGCCTCGGAAAGCACGTTAAGCCGTTGGTCCCTACTGTCATTCGTGGATCTTTGACAGTCGTTACGTGTCGTCAGAAGCAGTCTTACCAAGGGGTATCGTGTTACCCAGTAACTGGGTTGTGGAGGTCAGATAGGCAGTCGCCCCATGTAAAATACTGGTATTCAGCTGCATCCGGTTAGACTGGAAGCCGATCCCAACATATTTGGTTAAAGGCTGGATATAGACATGCGCAAATTATTTTCTCCTTTTTTAGTTTGGTTATTAAAGCGTGTTTTTAGTTTTTCTAACTATTATTTATTTTCTATTTTTTAGTTCTGATAACTACAAAAACGTGATTTTTTTTCCTTTTTTTCTCTATTTTTTTTTTTTTAGTTTATTGAATAGTCATCGGTCCTTGATAAGTTTACAAAGTTTCAATGAAATCTGACCGTTTAAAGTGGGTCAAAATAGCGTCCAAAGGAGTCGGTTACAAACAAACATACAAATGAACATATAAAGCGTGTTAAAAGAAATGAATGAAGTATATCTTTTTGCCTAACGAAGAAGTCCACTCATTTACTTCATTTAGTTCAGCAAATCAGAACGAGTCCTTAACTTAAGCTAACGACAGTGATTGACAAGTTACGAGTTACGACAAATGATGCACTTCACTAGTTAAGTTTTATACGTATGTCGATTTTCCTTCATACTATAAACAGGCTTCTAGAAATATATGAATTTAAGCAAAACTATTTTCATTAAGTATTTTTAATTTATTTTTTAACTGATACGCACAGTTTGTACGAGCGAAAAGAAAGACTGAACTAAGTGAAGTAGTACATTTGAATGACTACTGATTGAATGATAAGTTTATTTTGTGATATGAAGCATTTCCTTCAATCGTTCGCGAACTTCCCATGTCTAGCTGGATAGATGATGATGATTATTTAGTATATTTTATATCGAGGGACTAAACGAACCCATAATATACCAGAGGTGGTTTGACTCCCGAGCGTGCAAGGCAGCAATGAAACCGAGGGTATATTAAGTTGGCGTTTAGTCTCGAGGTGCAAACTGTACTTTTCACTTTGAGTGCGATAAAAATAGTAAATTTAGTACAAAAACATTTAATAAATATTACGTAATAAAATAAAAATCACAAAAGATTTTTTTACTTGAAGCTAAATGTACAATTCGAATTATTTGAAAAACCATGGAACTAAAACTCTCAACATTTTCGATGGTCCACAGATAATAGTATATTTACAGGCTCTTTGAGTTTGTCTATGTCACATGAAGAGGAAATTAAAAAACTATGTAATTACTTTTCACTCCCTAGAGACCAAAGTGGTCACTTTAGTCCCGCTTTCTAGGGCTATATTGGCGTTCTTTTAGAGCATGAGAAGTGAAAATATTATTTATACCCTCATAGGTGAATGGCACGTCCGTGAGACGACGAACAGCGTGCACCGCTCGTCGTGCGCGTCGCTGTACTACGCGTGCGGCGTGCGCCAGTGCCGCAGCAACGTGGTGCTGGAGCTGCTCGCGCACACGCTGTCCGAGCCCTGCTTCAGCATGCTGCGGACTAAGGTAAGCGTAGCTCCGCCACTTCGACCAGTTCTGTGCTTCCCGCATCCAGCGGATTCCTGTGGCCTTCACAAGGACATCATATTCATATTTGTGGCGGCATCTACAACGCCACATGCGAACTACGCATCAAAGACTTGACGTCACACAAATCCTGCATCGCGCAAGCTGAGTTTACCGCGCGACTCGTATATTCCGTGTTTCTTTATGAAATGTCAAAACGTGGTGTCAGTTCTTCTCAGGACTGCATGTTTCTTTATGAGATGTCAAAACGTGGTGTCAGTTCTTCTCAGGACTGCATGTTTCTTTATGAGATGTCAAAACGTGGTGTCAGTTCTTCTCAGGACTGCTTGCTTCCGTGTTTCTTTATCGGATGTCAAAAACGTGGTTGTGCTGTGATGAATGGTGGCTACAGCACTAATCAATTAAATAAAGAAAACGTGTTTTTTAGTGGTTTATTATTAGCACATTAGAATCTAATTAGGACACTTAAAAAAATTGGTGTAATACCCTATTATTTCACTGCCGGGTGAAGTCGACGTTCGCATGGCCGTAAAAAATCGCGGTAGGATTTTTTCGCGCATTGGATCTTAAACACACTGCTCAACGCTTGAAAGTTGAAAATTGAACAGAGTGTTTTTTCGACACACTGAGATGTACTCTAACGGATTCTCAATGCTCGGTTAAACCCCGAGAGTTGAAAATCCACTGCGTGGTCTTAGTTAAGTATAAAATTATGTATTAGGCACCTATGTTAAAACTGTTTTGTACTCCTCGTCACTTTTCCCAAAAGGTTCATTAGAAAACCAGCGTCAGACAGCATCAGTCTGTCTGGCATTAATGCTGAAATGAACCTTTTTGGCGCAACCGTGAGGCACACACTGTTGCAGTTATTTATTTATTGTCACTTTTTTATTTGTTATTGTATTTTGTGTTTCACGGACTGTGTCCAAATAAACGATATTCTATTCTATTCTAATATAAAACGCACCTTGAACATAATGATTTGCCGGAAATAAGCCTCTAATATTCTCTTTCCGAACAGGAACAACTCGGCTACATAGTATTCAGTGGTCTTCGGCGCTCGAGCGGCGTGCAAGGTTTCCGGGTGATCGTACAAAGTGACAGGCACCCAGAATATTTGGAGCAAAGGATAGAAAACTTCCTACAGGGATCCCTGGTAAGTCACTAGACATAACACATGTACAGCCTATAATGTCCCCACTGCTGGGACACAGGCCTCTGTGAGAGAGAGTCGGCCGTCTACCACATTGGCCCGGTGCGGGTTGGTAAATGGGTCAATCAACTATTTAACCCACACTTTGAACAGGTTAGAGAAATCTTTTTTCGTGCTGACACCAGACTAGTTTGAATAAATGACTTTTGATTTGATTTGCGAGCGAAGGCAAACATGATGCCATCATAAACATAACTTGTAAAAAAAAACCAAGTCTCGCAACTCAGTTCTTCTACCGTAAAAAGTTGTGAGATCCATGTAATACCAAGTCGGTTAATTTATTCAGTCCCTCTTGAATACCTACTTACTAATATCTACTTCTTGAATACCAACAAACTGCACATGTAACTTTGTAATCCTATATATTTATATGGGATTACAAAGTTATTTATGCAGTTGGTGTATCTAGAAAACTGGACCGAAATTGCAAAATATTTTAGTTTTTCCTTAATTTATACACTAAACACTGATTCTATTCTAAATTTGAAACTTCCATGTCTGCTAGAAATGCCTTAGAGTTTTGATGATCGATCAGTGATTGAGTGATAAAATTAAGAAACTTTGACTAGTTATAATTCTTAAACTACTGGTTAAAATTGAATGAAATTTGAAATATACCGGGTTTATACAATGCCTGCTTGGTTACTGAACATTCAGGCTTCTAGTTTTATCCATAACGAAGTTATAGGGGGTCGAAAATGGCCTGAACTGCTTCGAGAAAAGGATGGTACGGCCGTGCCGCTTTTTGCTCGACTTGACCCTGCAGTGCCCCCAGATTGAAGCTACTTACGATAATAGAGCCATCCATGTGTTTCTTGGCGATATTCTTGAGTGTAACTCTGTATACGAAAGAAAAAGTAATCTAGTAGGGGACACAACTTTAGGTTTTTTTGTTTGTTGTAAAAACGGTTTGTCTTATTACAGTTTTGTATTACACACGATAAACTGTATTTTCCTATCGTAAAAATTACCCGAAACCGAGAAGTAAAAGTTCATTTATAATGATGATGGTCTTCAGACAGGAATATTTTGTATGGTGCGAATATTTCGTATCCTGAGTTACCAATTTTATAGAAATTAGAGAATTTCGACAACGTAATCTAGTTTTCCGTTGCGCGTAATAATCTTAGATTCAATTGTGACATTTTGTTTTATGTATGACTATCGTCAATTAGTGCTTGATTATAATAACGTGTCGGGGACGACAAAGTGTCGGTTAAATAGTTGATTGACCCAACTGTCACATGTCTTCAAATTTTCGGGACGACATGCCGTCCTTACGATGTTTTCCTTCACCATTTTGAGAGCAGCGGTGATGAAATAATGTACACAGATAAGCGCCTCTCAGGGTTCGAATTTATGACCTACAATTCGTAAGTTGCGGCCGTTACCTCTGAGCGTCAAGTGTTCGTATATAGTATCCTCGGCGTACATCTACAACGTGCGCATGCAATCGCAGCGACGTATACACTCAATACAAAGCGATAGAATAAGATAGTGTTGCTATCATATTCTATCGCGTCACAAAAGTGGAGCAAAAGAGATTTGCTCCACTTCCGTGGTGTCGAAGTTTTATCTTTCTTCTGTCTCATGTTACGAAATGTGCCTAAACGTGACGTGTCCTAGAAATGTCACTCTCAATTCTTGTCCAATGATCGAATCGCCGCCTATAGGCTTATTGGCCAAAGACAAAAAGATGGCCGCATCATGATTTTTTTGGCCGATAATGGCCGACCACGAAAACTAACGAAGCTGCAGTCGGTCACTAGTGATTTTGTACAACTGTCTAACAGCGGCGAGGTGTCAATTTTTCTAAGAGAGAAGCCGAAGCGAAGCCTATTTCAAAGAATCGACTATTGACGTGCCATTTTTTAAAAGCAGTAGAGATGCCAATCACTGAAGGGAAGCCGGTAGGAAACGTGTTATATGGTGCCTTCGCTACTGCTATCTAATTAAAGGTAATATTTCACAGGAATATCTAGAAAAGATGACTGACGCAGAGTTCGCGAAGTACAGAGCCGCACTAGCGGCACAGAAGCTTGAGAAACCGAAGCGCATGTCCAGTAGGGCGTCGCAAATGTGGAGCGAGATCACCGCACAGGTATGTTGTCGAGTTATAAATAATATGTGATTTTGGCAAACACAACTTTAACACCTACACGTAAAATACAGTTTGCGCTACAACTTCTAACATTTTTACGACATTTTCAACAATACATGTCATTCTGAAATCGGCATATTTAACACTACCATAAATATTGATATTAGTATATGGTACATAACATCAATTCGAGGCAATGATTTCACACGTTCGGACCAGCACCGTCTTATAACGACATAATTATGTGTACAATTTATTGTTAACACAGCGTCTAATCACGGCTTAAAAATATAATATTATTTGCACTACGTCACACGACGCCAGGAACCCATTAAAAAAACCATCAGTTGAACTTTAGTGTCGCAACACTTGCAAGAGTCAAACATCTACAGCCTTAACAAATGCAAGAGATTGCAGCTTCTTGCTTATTTTATTACACGCTTTATATTAGCTTCACTTGTAACTAACTATGTATGTAAGAAAATCTTGGAATCTTAATTTGACCCACTTCCCGGTCTTCGATTAGGATGAAATTTTGCACACGCTCTGAGTTCTGATGACAATACATGACTAGCTAAGAAACGTCATTACAAATCCAATATGGCGGCCGCCCCAAGATGGCGGACTGGCTGTTTGAAATCCACCCCCATGATATGGGTATCAAATGAAAGGGTTTGCTGTCAGGAATATGAAAAAAAATAAAAATATTTAAAAAATGAAAAAAAAGGAAAAAAAATCACGTTTTTGTAGTAAGCAGAACTAAAAAATAGACATTAAATAATAGTTTAAAAAACTAAAAAACACGCTTTAAAAAGCACCAGGCTACAGAATTAATGGTTACAGTTTGCACGTCATCTGCCTCTCTGTATAATTTTGTCGGCATCGTATGAACAGGGAATGAAATAAAAAATGAAATAGAGATCAGGCGATTTCATCATCATCATCATCACCTCCCTAGCTTTTTTTCCAATTATATTGGGGTCGGCTTGAAGTCTAACCGGATGCAGCTGAGTACCAATATTTTACATGGAGCGACTGCCTATCTAACCTTAAGAGAATTGTTCACTCGAATGAAATTTCTCATACCGGCTGTAGTCTATATCAGGGACTTGAAAACAAAATGAATTTTGTTCCGTTACCATTTATGTTATCATATAACGTTCCAAAATTTGTAACGATACTAAAACCGAAAAATATCAATAACGTTACAAAAAAAAAACGTTATAGAATATCATTTTCGTGGAACAATATTAAAAGTAACGTTATAGGTATCAGTAACATTATGCTTATCCGCTTGTAATAACGTTACAGGTGAAACGTTACAGGTTCAATAATAACGTTATTCTTAAGAACTTTACTAATTGAAATCAGTTATGTTATGACTTAAGTAATGTAAATAAACACGGTGAAATCCTACGTTGCCATACTGCGCTCGGAAAATCGTAGTAGCGTTTGCGTCGCCGCCGCCGGCTCGCCGCGCCCCGCACCGCACGCAGCCCAAGTTCATGAAGCCGGCAACGTTGCATATCGAAATGAATAACGTTATTATATCGTTATACTAATAACGATATATTGATAGTATTGTTATTGAACAGTATACGATTTCGTTCCGTTTGTCAGTATCGTTATATCCAAGGAATTAATTTTGTTACGATCCTGGTGGAACGGTAACAAAATATCGGTATTGGAACTACGCGTAACGTTATTTTGTGTAACGTTTCAAGTCCCTGGTCTATATTCCTTCTTTAATACGGTACCTATACAAGTATACTGTTCAAGTCAGGTGTCTGTGTTACAGGTGTATAACTTCGATCGGCCCAAGGTCGAGGTTGAGCAGCTGAACACCGTCACCAAGGAGGAGATGATACAGTTTTATAAAGTAAGTAATACTTCTCAACAACGTATTATAATAATTGCGGTAATTTTTTTTGTTGATTTCTCTGATTTACCTGATTTTTGTGGTGTTGTAGGTTGTCAGTTCGACATGTTACACATTGTTTTCACATAACTCTATTGGTTTACGCGGCGCACGCCGGTAAAGATCCCAGTCGTCATGATTTTACACACATATTCAACAATTATCGTCATATTTCAACCAATCAAAATCAAAAAATCAAAATCAAAAGTCATTTATTCAAACTAGGCTGAGAGTCAGCTCTTTTTGAACGTCAAAATAAAATTACATAAGACAGTCCCCCCAAAAACGCCCGCCCTTCACCACTTCCTAGTGCTTTAGCTGGGAAGAAGAAGTAGCGCAACAAACTCCCCAGCAGCACAGCTGTCTGTTAAGTTAGAAGAACTTGATTCTATACAATAATAGGAAATAAAAATTACGAAACACAAAAAAAAAAAAAACATAATATTTGCGATATGTCAGCTAGCACACGCCAATATACCATCAAAAATTGAAAACTAAAAATAATAGAAAATTTAAATAAAACGTAAACGTAAGCAATTTACACAAAACCTTAACAAATGATATACCTGAACCATCTTCATGTCTCACTCTGTCTATTGGTGAAAATCGCATAAAAATCCGTTCTGTATTTTTTGAGTTTATCCCGAACAGACAGACAGACGCGGCGGCGGACTTGTTTTTAACCGACTTCAAAAAGAAGGAGGTAATTAATTCGACATGTTTTTTTTAAATGTATGTTCGGTCATAACTCCGTCATATATAGAAGGATTTGCAAAATTCTTTTTTGTTCGAAAGGGGTTTATTCCGAAATAGCCCCATTTAAATTTCATATTTTTTTTTTTTTTTTAACTTATTATTTTTATTTCAATTAAACTAACTACAGCGAATAAACTAAAACAAAGCGTCAAAAAACTCATCCGCATCGCTGTCGACTGGTAATGTACCCAAGAGACTGGCGGCATTACCACGTTGTATAGCAATGCTCAGCCTCTGGCCAAAGTAAAAACCAGCCCTTGGGTCACGGGAAGTGTCAACCAGCCGTTTGGAGATTTCCTTGTAGAGAGCATGAGCACTCGGACCCCACGGCCCGAGGGTTTCAACCCCAAACGGCTCGAAAATATAATTGCCAATAATATTGTTATACTTTCGCCGCTTGAGGTTTTCCGCAGCCGTAGCGGCAACGCCAGCACAGCACACCGACCCAGGAAGATGGGATGGCGCAAGAGTATCGACACACGTTGCATCCCACACTAAAGGCCTACCCATCTTCCATGGAAATAAAGACATGCCGTCCGGTCTCTTGCCATCGTCGCGTGCCAAGCCAATGGGTTCTAATACAGCTGGAACGCCGACGGTGACAAGAGCTCGTCGGATGATGTCGTTAATGTTCGCGTGCCGCGCTAAGCGACCCGCACTTCGGCTGCAAGATAGGCCGTGGTGTCCGAGACTGTTGACAACTTCGCCACAGTGACAGCGATGAGGAGAACAACATGGTGCTCCTAATCGTAGGGAGGCAGCGAGGCGGAAAGTTGTGTCGTCGAACAAAGTGCCAATGTTCGACGACGGTAGTGCATGAAGCCACAGACCCGACTCCCATTTACTCACAGCCAGTAGCCGCGCACGCTCTGCAGTAGTAGTAGAAGTGTTCAGTAAATTCTCTTGTACAACTCTGCAGAGCGGCTCATCCCACTGTCTCTGGGAAAATGGATTATCAGGTAGATTGGAGTTCGGGCAAGCGTGTTTCCAGGCATCCATAGCCTCGGTGAGGCACGGCACATCAAAATCAATCAGTGTGGAAGCTAAGATTTTCCTGATTAATTTCTCAGTGCCGTGGACCGAGGATATGAAAGCCGGTAAACTAATACTGGAAATTTTGCGGACGCCGAGGCCTCCCATACGAATGGGAAGAGTAGCTTGTGCCCAAGCTCGGTCGTCCATGGCCACATTTAAGATCGAAGCTAGTGTGTGTCGGATAATTTGGTCCATTCTGTCTAAAAGGTGAGTGTACTTCCATAAATGGGAAGCGCGAAGAAAATATGTTAATTTTGGTCCGAAACAGCAGTAACGAATTAAGGTGATGGCCGAATGCATGTTAATTTGGAACAATCTTTCCGAAACGTCGTTGAAATTTTGTGTTTTTTCCTCAATAAAAGCGGGAAAGGAATTCTCAAAGATTGGAGATCCAAGGAGACGAAGAGAACTTTTTTCAATAATTTTGATTTCTGGAGCTATTGCGTTAAATTTAGGAAGTGTAAAATGTCTGTCAGTGGTGTCAGCTAAGAATAGTTCACATTTCGAAAGGTTGAGATCAAGGCTAATGGAATGAAGTTCATTTTTTAAGAATTGTAGGTCATTTAGAATTTAGAATTTCATATAGATCTGATGATGCGTTTCGGAGACAGACAACGGAACTCTTCAAAAAATGACAGCAAACAAATCGCGATTGCTGCTGTCGCATAAATATGCATTGTTTTGACCCCAAGGATGATGAAATTTCGAATTGTGTGGGGTAGGTACTATAACTAAAGAGTGAAAAAAAAAACTTTTTTCAACAAAAAAAAGCAACTGATTTAATCACGTGTTCTTTTTTAAGTGTTTTTAAAGGCATAGACAAGTAATAGATGTTACGTGGGTTGCAGACACGGGGATTACTATAATTTTACTATTTATGTACATTCTTTTTTTGTTATTGTACACTTATTATTATTTATTTTTTTATTTCTGTATCTGTCCGTGATATTCTCAATCGGCCCTATCAGAATACCAGCGTTGCGTCACATTTATTTAAATGTCGCAGCATCATGCTGGCCTCGATCGGAACTTTGTTTTTAAAGTGAAACTTTTATTACATCGTCTCAAACTTTTTCGTCTGTGTGTTGCATGTCGCGTGACGTGTCGCGTGACGGTCGGCCGCGGAGTAGGGATAAAGTGAAAGGCGCTCGTCAGAGCAGCCGAGGCCAATATGGCGGCGCCTATAGTTCGCATCAGCTGACCGTGTAGTTTTTAGTTAAATGTCTATAATGTGAAAAAAAGTTTCACTTTTACGGTGGTTTCATAAAACCACACAAGTTTTTTTTATTTTACTTTTTTTAAATTTATATTTTATCAAGCATATTATGTAATTAAGTTTGTGATATTCCTGTGCGGGTGTAATAAATACGTTTTCTTTCTTTCTTTACCTACCAATAAAAATATATACAATAATATATTTCCTTTTATTATTCTAGAAACACATAGCTATGGACTCTCCCGACAGACAGAAGCTCTCCGTATACGTAGTGTCGACGGCTGAAGGCGGCGCGGGCTACCAGGGAGATACGGAAAAAGGCGAGGGCAAGAAGGATACGGAGCAGAACGAAGATGTCAATAAGGGGAAAAAGGTAGGCATTCAGCAAGTATTTATAAACGTTTGGGCTGGTGTAGACTTGGTGAAGCAGCGTGGTTTTCACTGGCAAACAAACATCAACCTTCCCACAGTCCAAATAAAGTTAAAAATACTGCCGTCCTTTAACTAGAAAGGTGTTAACTCTCACTTGGTAAATTTTTACTTTTTAATAGAATCTAAGAGAGTTAAAAATTCTCTATCTTTCTGTCCATCAAACATTTTTACAATACAAATAGTTCCCAAGATATGAAAAGTTTGTAGGCCGTTAACTGGGAAGGATTCTTTAGGATAAACATAAAGAAATATCAATTGATATGTCCTCCAATCAGTACCGTAACGTAAGTATCACAGTTTTTAAGAAATAACGATTCGTGCGTTTTTTGCCATTTTCTCGGAAACAACTTTTAGAGCTTAACGCCTTTCTAGTTAAAGGATGGCAGAATAGATAAACTTATTTTAGTCTGGAGCGCATATAAGCGGACAGAGGAGCGCCTAAGATTATTTATTTTTCATTTTATTTTAAGACAGACAATGTTTATATTGGCTTGGCAGTAAGACTTCGCCAGGTTTATGTCTGCTTTTATTACGACCATTAATGGATTATAGTAGGCACCAAAACACATACAAATTATTAATGATTTTATTTCTGTAAGTTTGAACAAACACTTTTACACGTCAATCATATTTTTTTAAACTAGATGAGGTCGGTTTTCTATCTGACTACTCTGAGAAGAAAGGCCGAAATAAACTCAGGGGTCACAGTCTCTTAGGGTGTGCCCAACTGCACGCGTGTTGCTCGCGTGCGGTTACAGCCTACGTTTGGTGCCGCTCTAGTGCAACTGCGGCAAGGCTCGAGTGGGGTGCGCGTACAGCGCGCGCGCAGCTCGTGCGCACATAGCTTCTTTCGCGTTTGAACTAAATTTGAGCCCTAGTTGTGAATTTTATTCCGAAGATTTCGGACCATACGACTGCCGTTAGCATAATTGCTGCAGCATCGGCTATTTTATTACTGACAAAAACTAAAAGGAAAAACAGAAGACGTTGGTGGCTGGTTCCGTTTTTTTAAAATAAGACAGAATATAGTACCAGAGTTGAAAGGCCACGAATTAAGCGGCCACTATGCAAACCGCGGGCGGCACGCGCGCACCTCGAGTGCGGCGCGTAGCACGGACGGCGCAGGGGCTGCGTACGAACTTGAAATGCACGCGAGCGGCGCATTCGCCAGCTCTGGACACACCATTTAAGTCCAGACATAATCTTGGTCAGATCATGTAGATAATAGATTGATGTCTGAAATGGTCTTTTGAGGAAAGAACTACACAGATTGAGTGGGCCTGTCCAGTAATCATGCAGCTTAACGATTCGATGAACAATGCCAAATAACGGACGGTTGGGTTGGCCTCAAAAACTATTCAAACTTTAAGATCATGATTAAAACTTAATTGTAAATAAAATAAATAATAGTTTTAAAAACTAAAAAAACACGCTTTATAAATCAAACTAAAAAAGGAGAAAGTAATTTAATTCAATTAAAAAGCGTGGGGTGCTTGACATTAATTGATTATAAAAATACCTCAAAAAGTACCCCACGCTTTTTAATTGAATTAAATTATTTTCTCCTTTTTTAGTTTGATTTATAAAGCGTGTTTTTTAGTTTTTTAAATTATTATTTATTTTCTATTTTTTAGTTCTGCTAACTACAAAAACGTGTATTTTTTTCCTTTTTTTAATTTTTTTTTTAAAAATTTTCTTAATTTAAAATAATATGATTGAATAGTCATCGGTCCTCGATATCTTTACAAAGTTTCAATGAAATCTGACCGTTTAAAGTGGGTCAAAATAGCGTCCAAAGGAGTCGGTTACAAACAAACATACAAGTGAAGCTAATATAAAGCGTGTAAAAAAAAGCAATGACCCACATAGTCCTCCCATTAAAAATAAGTGTACGTGAACCATAAAGGAACCTCTGTGCGAATGCCCTCAGGATTCCGGAGCTAGTCCTAACACTAGGCATGAGCATCGTTTTTGCATAGAAATAATTCGTGCCCGGTTCATATTAAAAGCAATGGAGAGGTCCATTGCCCTTTGGGTGACTTTCAGCCTTCTTATGAAGCCCATTGTGAGCGACCACGTTTTAGTGCCATATGTCATCACTGGCAACACGCACTGGTCAAAGACTTTCGTTTTGAGACACTGCGGTATGTAGTACGAGAAGATATTGCGTAGCTTCCCGAACGCTGTCAAAAGTAAAAGTCAAAGCATTTATTTCAAATGGGCACTTAAAAGGCACTTTTGAACGTCAACATTTACATTAAAATAGAATTGATTCTACTCGCCTCTTCCAAAATGTAGTTTCGTATGGAGAAGAATGGGCAAGAAACTCCACCGTTACTCTTTTAAAATGTTTTAAGTACTATATTTAACATAGTACATTCATGATTATGATTATGTGTTACTGCCCAGCCGAGTCGGATTCGACGATTGACCTCTTTCTCGAAGTAAAACCAATCTAACTGGACAGTTTGTCCTAGGTAAACATAATGATCTACAACTTCGAGTGTAGAGTCTCCGATCTTCGTGAGAGTGGGTGTTACATGGGCATTCGGCATTACCGTCGTTAGGTCCATGTTTTTGACAGATGACCTGGTGAAGGCCGCAGGAATCTGCTGGATGCAAGAAGCACAGAACCGTTCGAAATGGCGGTGTTTTGGGAGGCCTATGTCCAGCATTGGACGTCTTTCGGCTTAAATGATGATGATTATAATAGGCTAGCCCCCTATTACTCGAAAATTGGATGTAATACGTACACCTCTGCCACCAGGCGTCATGTTATATGTATTTTCTAACACTTATTTCTCTTTGTTCCAGCCAACACAGATCACTGACCTGGTCGAGTTCAAATGCCGACGTCACTTGTACCCCCACCCTTCGCCTTTCATAAATATACCACGAAAGGGCTCTCAATGTAAACTATGAAACACAATTATGTTAACTTAAATATACATGAAGATGTAGGCTTTGATATCGGCCCCTTTTTTCTCTACGTACGGGGTCAAATTATATAAAGACATGTGTTTAATGGAACCAAAAATATCGCGACTGGATTTTTTTGTGCACTGAATTTTGAACTCTCGGTCTTGAACTGAGCGTTGAGAATCCAACAGAGCGCCCGTCACATCGCAGCACGTTTAAAAAACACACTGTCAGATTTTCATCTTTCGGCGCTAAGTAGTGCGTTGGAAATCTAGTGCGCGATATTTTAATTCCGTGCTAACGTGGTTGAATAATGCCCATTTTGCACTCCTAAAGTTATTATTGGACGCTGAAATAAAATGATTGCGCCTCTTTTTGTTCACGTCTAATATGTCCTAAAAAATATTACCAACATGAACGTGAAAATTATATAAAACAGTCTCATAAATGGGTTCACCACTTCCTAGTGCTTTAGCTGGGAAGAAGAAGTGGCGCAACAAACTCCCAATTCTAAACAAGCTACTATCAGATCTTGCGTTTATTCATGTTCCACCTTGTAGATATTTGTTGTTCTTGATTGAAAATTACTGTACAATTTTAACACCATCTTGACGGTCTACCCACACATTTTAGGGTTGTCCCCGGGATGTAGACCGTGCGGCGTCAGGGGTTCCCAAAAATAAATAAATCGGTGTCTACATCAATGTTTATAAAAGCGAAAGGTCACTCATTTATTCACTCAATGATTAAGCACGAAATCTCAAAAATTACTGGACCTACGAAGATGAAATTTGGCGCAGAGGTAGATTATGAGTAGGAGACGTCAGCTAAGAAAGGATTTTACGAAACACCCCCCGTAAAGGGGTGGAAGTTTGTATGATTTTTTTTATTCCTTGGGCCAGAGAACCCTGTTCCAGATAATTTTCAACATTGACGCGGGCGGGACTGCGGGTAGCAGCTAGTTTTATATAAACTTTTTCGCACACGTCCGTGTCCGGGATAGCTTCAGCGTGCGTGCCACGATCCTGTCATGTCCCAGGCACTGCTCTGATATGTGTTGATAGACCTTCAAGGTGGATGCGGTCCTTTAACCTTTTGACCGCCACGTCAAAAAAGCAAAAACGTGCCCTCGGCGCCAAGCGGCTTTATTTACGTATAAGTCTGTAGTCATGACCGTGGCGTGCTGGGCACATTTTTGTTTGTCATCTATACATGACTGTGGCGGTCAAAAAGTTAAGGAGGCCAGTGTCACGCTGTATGTAGAAGAAAACATGATTCCCTAAATGTATCTCTCTATATTTTTAATCGACATATAACCTGTTTTTATTTACATAATTTAGTAGAAAATAACAGTCTTAAATTAATAGTATGTACAGACGCCAGCACATCAAGCTATCTCAAACTGACAATTTTTCCCAATTGAACATGAACCTTATGCTTTTGTAATAAAGTTGAAAATCGATCAAAGAAATTTGACAAATTGGGGTAGCTTGATGTGCTGGCGTCTGTACAAGAAAAAAAAAACAAATATAATTCTAAATTAACTAAACCTCTTTACAAATAAAAAAATGGCGTCGAAAAATTCATCCGCATCGCTGTCGACTGGTAATGTTCACAAGTGACTGGCGGCATTACCACCTTGTATGGCAATGCTTAGCCGCTAGCCAAGATAGAAACCAGCCCTTGGGTCACGGGAAGTGTGAACCAGCCATTTCGATATTTCCTTGAAGATACCATGAGCACAGGTTTCAACCCCAAACGGCTCCTTCTACATACAACCTCACACTGACTTGCAATTAGGGTTTTCTGAAATGACGTTCACTAGGTGGTAGCACTGAGACGTTAGGTCCGGGCATCTGTCAAAAGTGTCAAAGCGCATACGGACTGAATGGTGTACGAAAGAACGAAACGAATGACATCAAATATTTTAAGTTCATTGTCGAACTGGAAGAACTCTTGTCAAAGTGGCGCCAACTGGTGGCTTGAATATTCATGAACACCCTCATTTGCAAAAAACGTAAGGAAATTAGAATTTTGCGACCTTAGTGCTTCCTCCTTAAGCTATCTAATCTTAGGGGTTAACACACTATCAGTAGGAATCGCTTTCACAGAAACATTTCCAGTTGAATATTTTCACTGTAGTTCGACTTTTAATATTGTATTCAGTAACTTGACAGTTCAAAGAAAAATAATGTTACCATACTAAAACTAATAGTGTTGAGGTAGTGAACGATTTTGCGTAAAGAGCGAATGATAAAAATGGTTTCATTTTAAACTAAACCATTTTTATCATTCGTTAAACAACTTTAAAAAATCATTTGTAAGATGTGGAATGAATAATAATTAATCATTTATTAATAAAAGTAATTTCCTTTTTTTATTTCTTCTGATAGAAAGAAACTAAATAAATTACCTTACTACTGAAAAACAAAATATATAACAAATTCTACAATTTTAATAGTGCAGATATCATGTTTTTAAGTAAAAAATTTTTTTCATGTAAGTACATTATTTCAAGTTCATTCAATTTCGGTCATTCTTACACCACCTCACTATCTTTTTTTGTCAAAATCTGGTAACCTTTCAACTGTCAAATTAATGAATACAATAAAAAGTCGAACTATATATATTTTTGACTAAAAGCACTAATTTTTGGTTTACACCTACGCATCTTGGTTTGAGCCGGTTTCATGTATTTTGCCGTCAAAGTTATGACACCGTCGTTTTGGCTTTTAGCAATATTATTCAATAACGCATGCACGTACATTTTTGAAACTTTTTATGGTTGTTATAAGCTTCAAGAAGAACCGAATACAGTTTTCAGCGAGCTTATACGTTTTCTCATTTAGACATTTTGACAGTTCCACAAAAGTCATGGCGTTGTGTACGTTGCTAAGCAGACAATTTTTTCGAATATATGAAAGAATGAATTAACAATAACCTTTAATATCATTAAGATTCTGATTAATAGTGTGTGACGTAATTAAGGTGCTTGACTAATAAGACGCAATAGGCCGCATCCTAACCAAAGCAATCGTCGTGCGAACATGCGACCGCCGCGTTAATTTTTTTTGGCGAACAAGAACCCGTGATCGCGCCTCAGAGGGCGGTTTCCGATTTCCGAACAAATTAGTGACGTATGAACGCAAAGGACGCGGGAATAGAGTATATTTGACTACTATCAATAATATACTTTAATACCGATATTCTTATTCAAAGATGTTACAGAAAAATAACAAAAATTGTAAGAAGTTTTTCTTCTATCGTTGTCACGCAAAACGAAGTTACTATTTGCGTTTCTGTGTTGTGACTTCAGGTGAGAATAGTGTCGTCTCTGTCTAGCATACATAGACTTCAAACGGTTACAACTTTGCATTTTTTTTTTTGATATTCTAACAATTTTTTACGGTCGCTTATATTGTTTATGGGTTTCGCGAAAACTAATTAAAAACCCGGTTCAATACACTTTCTGTTATCTATTTTTCGTGGATTTCTTAGGATCCAACGAATCTCGAAATTCATAAAATTCATGAGCAGACATATTATACATCTCAGTCGTAAAAGTCATTGAAGTCCGAACAATCGCCGAAGTCAGAAAACACGATAAGCTTCCAAATTGACGTAAGCGTGTTCAAACTGTCACGGCCCGGTCTCATGTACCACAACCAAACCACGATCACACTACAACGATAACACATGGTGCTAAAATGGATGAAAATGATTAGTGTATTCCCACGGACCACATTTGACCGTCAAAATCGGTTGATTTCGACGTCCAAATGTGGTCCCTACAACCTACCCATGGCCCTTCCAGCGTTTGTTATATGAGCCGAAACTTGGGGCGGCTGTGGACAACACCCTTGGCAATCTTATTAAGCCAAATGTAGTCAGTGAGGCCAACCGAATACGTTGTGATGTGATGTAATGTGATGCGGTGTGGTGTGGTTGTATTACATGTGATCGGGCCCTAAAGCATTATTGCAAATAATGTATAAAAAGGACATTGACTGAGTTATTATTTATTCGAACATAATAATATGATAGTCAATGACCGTAAATATGGCACCCACCAGCTTTAGACATAAATCGGCGTTGTAGAGCGTTGCCAGTTAATTTTTTGTATCTCACGCGCGCTTTACTTGTTGTAACCAACTATAATAATAGTGTAAATGTGTGCGTTGAGACAATCATTTCGATCCAGGCCGTTCCTTGCTGCCTTTTTCCAGCGGCGACGCCCTAAGCTAAAGTCCGTACCCCACAGAGGGTGCCCTAAGCGTTTAGTCAATCTAGTTTAAAGTTTTTAGCCCTGGCTGGAGGCCTTAATAAAACCCTTACAAATAGTCCTAAATTGATTTGACACAGAATCGAATTAAAAACGATTTAAATGTCAACAAAACTTCGACTATGCTTATCATAATAAATAATCAGATGCTCATAACAAAACGGTTGTATATTTTTTTGTGTGTTGCCATATACATTAGTAAATTATTTAAGGATGGAACTTGTGAGTTTTTTTTTTGTAATATTTAGATTGTTGCTCTAGTGATCGCAAACGCGGCTGCCAAGTTTGGAGTCCTAAGTCCTAATATCTAGGCTGAGCCAAGTGTTATTAGGCCATCACAAAATTATTAGTAGCAGTTGGGATTTGTGCCCGGTTGATAACAATAGACTAGACCCCTGTTACAGTCAGCGTCTAAAATATCGGGACGAACAGACTGTCCAAAATGATCTAAACAACTATGTAAATCAAATATTAAGTCAATGACACAAGGAATGTTTCAGAATGAAGACCGTACACGACACCAGTCATTCTGAAAAGAACTTTAACGAATTAAGATAAAGTTTAATTTTCATAGTTGTTTATATCATTTTGAACAGTCTGTTTGTCTCGATATTATTGACGCTGACTGTACATGGGACTTAACCTTTTGACCGCCACCATCGGGTATAGCCGACAAATGAAAACATGCCCAGCACGCCACCGTTGTCTAATGCCGACAAGTTATCAACATTTTAGGGTCAAATTAAATAAAAGAATGATGTTATGAGTAATATTTTATTTAAAAAACTAGCTTATGCCCGCGACTTCATACGCATGGACTTTTTTTTGATAATATATAGCCTATTTTTTAAGTTAGACCTCTCGGAATACATCATTGAAAACTGCATTCAATTCCATGCAGTGGTTTTTGCGTGATGCGGTAACAAACATACAGACAGACAAAAATTCTAAAAACCGTTGTTTTGGCTTCTGTTGCTCTAATAAAGACCCCCATACAATTTTTTCTTCAATATCTTTAATGTACAGACATCGGCCTGTTACAATTTTATTATATGTATAGATAGGGGACGAAAAGCAATGATTAATTGGTTATCGATAAAATTTTGGAATCACTATTTTTTGTAGGAAATACTTACAAAAAGTGGCTTGGCGTGGGAGGGACTTCGCACCGATACGTTTACGCTCTGGCGGTCAAAAGGTTAAACATAACTGGCGATATGTGGTTTACTATAAGTACAACCTCAGCCCAAAGCCTTCGGGGAACCAAGTCATGAAGATAAAGTTGCTAGTTTTGAAATCTCAACTTCAATATTTGCCTGTTTAAAAAAAATATAAAACATATTGACATGTCGAATGGGTTACGATATTATTATTATTTATTTTTATATTGAATGTAATATATTATTTTGTGTATTAATAAGGATCAATAAATAAAGTTTTCTTGTAATTATTCGTTTTTATTTGACTATTCTTCTTTATCATATTTTAAAGTTAATGCTTATTGTGGAGGTATGATTGTATGATACACTTAAACAGTAGCTCTATGTAAAATACTGGTATTCAGCTGCATTAGGTTACACTAGAAGCCCCAGCGTACTTGAGAAAAAACGTTCTTTAAGCATCTATCAGGTGTTATGTCAAACATTTAAAAAAGAAAAAAAATGTTACAGAGCGGCAACAGAAATACACATTTTTTTGCCTGGGAAATCATCAAATAACTTCTCCCACTCTGGGTGGAGCAGGAGGTCGTGTCAGACTTTTACTGACTAAAACTCACGCGTGTTTCCTCAGTTGCCTGTAACCCCCGATTCATCCATAGGATGCAGACCCTACAGAACCGATTCCTCCGGCAAGCCACAGGCGCCCCCTGGTTCGTTCGGAACGAGATCCTCCATCTCGATCTGAAAATCCCCACGGTCAGTCAGTTCATGAAACGCAACTCGAAGCGTTTCTTCGATAAAGCCGAAATTCACCGCAATCCCTTGATTGTGAAGGCCGCCACTTATGTCCCAGTAGGATTAGCTCTGTCCGACGGCCGAGACATGTCCTCACCGACCCAGACGACCACATTACTCTCCTTCAGGAAAGCAATAGGGCCACCAGTACAGTTCGCACACACCGATCAAAATCGTCCTTTCGACCTCGCCGCCGAGGTCCTCGCGCCCCGCGAAGACCCCTAGTAGTATCGGCGCCTAACGTCGAAACCCCCGACCGACCCTTGCTCGTTGAAGCGCCAGCTCGCGCCGCAGCTGAGCCAGTAGCTTTAAATTCCCCCTATAATAATAATGATGCCAATTCGATCCAGCCTGTCCCCAATAGCGATAGCTGTCCCCCTATCAGTGACGCCCTGAGCCGAGGTCCGTACCCCACAGGGGGTGCCCTCAGCGTGCAGTCGCTTAGCATATAAATTTAGTTTGTAAGCCCTGGCTGGAGGCATTAAGTGTAAAATCTTAATGGCAGCCCCAGGAAAGCCCGGTTGAGCAGTCACGGCCTCTCAAGGCCAACTGCGAGATGCCCGACAAAAAAAAGTTGCCTGTGTGCCAGGGGCTACGACGGTGTCTTTTTCAAACAACGCACCCCTGACAGGACTATGTTGGGGTTAGCTCAATACCAGTACTCACCGGATGCAAGTTATGTGGAAATTTCAACTGTCTACCCATTACGGATCATGAGATACTAGCCCGCTGATAGATACACGGACGGACGGACTGCGGGGGCTTAGTTGCTCTTTGGGTACGGCACCCTAAAAAACAAAAGACTCGAAATATCACTATTCTGATATTTCGAGTCTTTTGTTTTTGTTTTTTCTTGAATTATAAAACGAACGTTAGTAAAAAACTTTCGGCCTTCCAAAAGGTAGAGAGTAGTGGTGTACCAGTGGTACCGGCCGTGACTTACCGAGTCGAGGTCATAGGCTCGAACCCCGACAGGAGCTTCACTTAGTGTAAATTAATCACTGCTCACGAAACGGTGAAGAAAACATCGTCACGTCGGCATTTTCTAGAACTCAAAAATTCGAAGACATGTGGCATCTGCCAATACGCAGTAGGCCCGTGTGTTGGATTACAGATTACAGCCCACACCCTCTCACAAAAGAGGAGGCCTCTGTCTCAGCAGTGGGAACAGTAGGTAGGTATAGGCTAATTTATGCTTCGAAATGGTAAGAGGTCACCGCAGCTTATGGAAATTGCAATATCGGAGGTATTGCAGGTGCGTTGCGAACTCAGTGATGAAGCTGTAATGTCTCGTATGCCTGTAACTACACTGGCACCCATAACCCTTCAAAACGGAACACAGCAACGCAGATATAGAAAATAATATAATCTTTATTATATAAGAGAGTGGACATTTGTGGTAGGCGGTTCATTTGTGTTACAAAAGTCAGTGCCCTCTCCTGGGAGGAAAAACGATTAAAAGCTTATGCAATAAAAAAATAATAAAAGACCAAAGTAAAACAAAATAATATACCTACTTAAAGGAAAAAAAATATTATATTAAAAAAGAGCCTGTTGATTGTGTGTATGCGTGTAGCGTGCGTGAGTGTGTAATGTGTATGTATGTGTGTGTGCATGTAGTGGGTGTGTGTGTGTAAATTGAATGAATTGTTTAGTTTAGTTAATTATGTGTTATTAATGTTAATTCAAATGTATGTTAATTCAATTCAAACTCAACAGCAAACCGACATTGTGCTTTGCAGTGCCCTGACAGGGTTCATGTACAAAAACCGACAGAATTGTAAAATGTGTGATGTGCATGAGAGCAAATAAATAAATAAATAAAAGGTTGATTGGGATCGTGAGTAGGAGTGAGGTTGAGTGCCTCTCATTACTCATAGGGTAAAAATTTGTGTAGATAGATACCTAGTAATTTATCTTACAGTACCTAGCTTCTTCTGGGAACATGGTACCGGGACAAAAAGCCTATATCAGCTACCCCTTATAATATCAGCTAACTGCCGGTAACACCTGTCCAATTTTTCAGCATTGCCACGTACCTATGGCAATGCAGTGAAATGGTAACACAGAAAAACAGATTACCTAACTGTTGTATTTAGGTACCGTACCTACCTATAATAATTAAACGAGGCAAAATGTGTATGCAAGGATCGTACCAGGTGGTGTTCTGTATTTTCTGCCTAACTCCATAGGAAGAAGGCGTGAGTTTATGTATGTATACTTGTAGATGTATCCTATTACTGTCCCTATTCTTACTACCCTACTAATATTATAAATGTGAAAGTTTGTATGCTTAGATTAATACACACCGATCAAAATCGTCCTTCCGACCTCGCCGCCGAGGTCCTCGCGCCCCGCGAAGACCCCTCGTAGTATCGGCGCCTAACGTCGAGACCCCCGACCGACCCTTGCTCGTTGAAGCGCCAGCCCGCGCCGCAGCTGAGCCAGTAGCTTTAAATTCCCCTAATAATAATAATGCCAATATTTCGATCCAGCCTGTCCCCAATAGTGATAGCTGTCCCCCTATCAGTGACGCCCTGAGCCGAGGTCCGTACCCCACAGGGGGTGCCCTCAGCGTGCAGTCGCTTAGTTTTTAATTTTAGTTTGTAAGCCCTGGCTGGAGGCGTTAAGATTAATTTCTTAATGGCAGCCCCAGGAAAGCCCGGTTGAGCAGTCACGGCCTCTCAAGGCCAACTGCGAGATGCCCAACAAAAAAAAAAAAAAAGCTTAGATTAAGGATGACCGACTAGCTACCGAAGCCGATCATTGCTTTCGGTTGAGTTCGGGTGAGATCGGTAATGTTCGTGACTTCTCTTTCGGCTCCTAGGTGCCGGTTGGTGGCGCCCGGCGACCAGGCGGAATTGTCAGGATACGTTTTTATTTGCATTGCATTTCATTGTTTAAGAGCGAGCCGGCGTTTCTTCCTATCCTATCCTAATCTAGATTGAACTGAAAGTGAACTGTAAAACTGATACTAAAATAAAAATTATAACAGGAAATATTTCAATTTCATTTCAATCACCGTCTTCTAAATTTTTAAGCATATTATTACGAGTAAAAAATAGGCCGACTAGTCGGCTTTCCCGACTAGTCGGTACAATACTAGCTTAGATGTTTGGATATTTAGGTATTTAGATGTTTGTTACTCAATCACTCAAAAACGGCTGGACGGATTTGGATGAAATTTGGCACATGGATAGTGTATAACTTGGATTAACATATACTTTTCATCTCGGTAGTACGTTCCCGTAGGAAAATATCCGACCTCCATGCGGGCGAAACCTCTGAAAAAAGTACCTACATAAATGGATAATGCGTGTGCTAAAATGATACACTAAGCTGAGAAGTGTTAATGGCGTCTAGTCTAACATCAATATCATAAAAGAATCAATTTTTACTGTAACGCTAAGAGCTTTATGGCGACTAAGATGGGTTACAGCATTTCTGCATTAACTTAATATTCGCTAAATAGTCTGTAGCACTTTACTTGCACTATTAGTACTGCAATCAAGTTTAAGTACCTACAGTTTTAGCTTAGGCATAAGTTTGAATCGATCGGCAATTACGAGTTGTAGGTTCGAGCATAGTAGGACTTGCGTTTTGTAATTTTTTAAATATTTTCATTGCGTTATTTACGTCCGATAACATACAAAACGCAATGGATATAAATGTAGCCTGACTGCGGCGAAGCAAAAAGGTGGGTTATGATTTTGACCGGTGTGTATGTATGTATGTTCATCTGTTCCTTCATAACTTCTAAACTCCTTATCGTAATTTGACAAACGAGGTATCACTGGAAATGTCTTGATCGTACACTGGTTATAAAAGTTAAATAAGTCGTGGTCGTATGCCACATAAACAATTCATTGTAACAGTCACAGACATAATGTCTGTGGTAACAGTAGCAAACGATCATAATTTATGGCAAAATACAAAGCGGCTTACAGATGAGAACATTTTCATGTTACATATCTACTTTTTAGAGCGTTATTTTTCAGTGGTCGGGTTTTCGTTTTTGAACTTACTTTTTACAAATATAAAGCAATGGATTATGCCGTAATGCCCTATGCCCCTACAAACTGAAGGGGATTGCAGAGTAGCTGGCATGCACCTTAGTTTTAGCAATTTAAAAAAAAATCGCACGTGAAGAATAGCACCATCCCATCTCTTCCCGTGGGTGTCGTAAAAGGCGTCTAAGGGACTTACTAGAGAATGGGCAGCAGCGTTCTCTATGCATTTTACCACCATACTGCGATCGCCAACACGCCTACCAAGCGTGGCGATTATGGCGAGCCCCCCCAAATTGGGGGAGGCCTATGTGTGATGATTTTAGCAAATTATATAAAAAAAAAAAAACCACTAAATTTGTCATCGCGGTGGCTATCCCTAATACGATTCTGATGGTAATGTGCCTCGTATAAGAATAAGTATTGATATTTAGTTTTCCGTTCACTTTTAATTATTAGGCCAGTAGTTATACTATTGTCAAACAGTGTTATTATTCTTATACCTACCCCGTGAAGTTACTGATAAGTGAAAACACAACTGTCCCGCGAAATATTCTCATCCCTGGAACAAAAGTGACACAGCCATAGTTTGCGTACGGCATTATAGGGCCCGCCCTCCCGTATTCGCCTAGCGGAGCTAGGCCTTACTTCAGCTAGGCTAGCTGTAGACAGTCAACGTACAGCGCTCGACGAGGAGCAACTGTCGCTATCTCCTTGCGTCTTCCCGCAAAAGACGTACGTAATTCATTTCGGTGAATTAGGACAAAAATAATCTCGTTTCGGTGGCGCTTTTAACTTGTTTATCAAGTGTTTATTACTTTTTATTTTGTGTGCCGTACACACGGCTACACATCAAGGAATACATTTCCAATTTACGCTGATCTCGCACTGTACGGAAATCCTATACAATGCGAGATCAGCTTATGCTGGAAAATTATAGCTTGATGTGTAGCCGTGTGTACATGTGCCTTGTGTACTTGAGTTTTGCTCACTATGTCCTAAACATTTTCAATATTTTGTCATTTTAGTTTTTGGTATTTTGTTTTCACGATAATCCACGAAAATGACAACAAATTCCATTTCGGTGTGTTAAATGTGCGTACCTTCGGTGGTCATTTAGCTCACTTCTGTGAATGGTTTTTTTTTAATTTCGGTGCCGATTTAAAAAAAAAACAAATCTGAGAAATATTATTTCTTATGTTGTCACTGTAAAATCTGACTTTTCATTGACTTTTAGTCGATACCATACTCTTTTCAGTAGAGCTATGCTTGGAGTTGCAGTTTCTTGGAGAGATCGAGAAGTAGCAGTGGCCGGGCACATAGCGCGTAGAACTGATGTCCGATAGGGCAGACGAGTTCTCGAGTGGAGACCACGTATCGGCAAGCGCAGAGAGACGGCATAATAAAGTTCGCAGAAAGTAGCTGGATGCAGGCCGCTTACATTTGGTTAGGTACTCTGAATACCCATTGAGGCCTATGTTCAGCAGTGGATGTCTTGCGGCCCAGATGATAATGATGATGAGTAGCAATCAATCAATCTTTTTTGTGAACACAGGTATTACATTATAGGTCTTATGTATACATTTTAGTTGAGCTCTATGTCCTACCAATGAAATTGGTGTAAAAATATACTAGTATTTTTAGTAGATAATAAGTCTGACCCGACCGACCCTTGCTCGTTGAAGCGCCAGCCCGCGCTGCAGCAGAGCCAGTAGCTTTAAATTCCCCGATCAATAATAATGCCAATATTTTGATCCAGCCTGTCCCTAATGATAGTTGTCCCCCTATCAGTGACGCCCTGAGCCAAGGCCCGTACCCCACAGGGGGTGCCCTCAGCATGCAGTCGCTTAGTTTATAAGTTTTAGTTTGTAAGCCCTGCCTGGAGGCGTTAAGATTAATTCTTAATGGCAGCCCCAGGAAAGCCCGGTTGAGTCACGGCCTCTCAAGGCCAACTGCGAGATGCCCAACAAAAAAATAATAATAAGTCTGAATCTATGAATCTATACAATACAAAGTCATGTCCATTAAATCTATTAATAAGTACCTATAAAATGTTGTGGCTCACAGTTCATCTAGAACCTACTTACTATTTTTATTGTTAAAAATAAGGACTTTTTCATCAAAACTTTTTGTGTTGATAAAATTTTGACAGAAAGCTGTCATGACATGACATCACATCAGAATAATCTTAAAAACCACGAAATTAAGCAATAACAAAAATATTCAAATGATTCAGTGATGTTTTCCAACTAAATTTGCAACGTCCATCAGGTAATTTAGATGTTTTTTTAGCTTCTCACTAATCGACATACGTTTTTTTTTTTGGAATTTTCAACTCGCAGGTCAACCTAGACGGTTGTTGGCTGTTTAACCGGACTACCATCGGCTGCCTAAAAAAATTAAGGCTACCAACCAAGGCTTAACGACTTAAAACTAAGCAACTACACGTAAAAGCCATCCCCTGTGGGGTACAGACCTCGGCATAGGGCGTCGCTTCAACAAGGGCACAGCGGCGCAAGCTGAGCCCCAATTCTGCATGGTTATAATGGTTCTCCGCGGAATCTGACTACATTCAAACTACGTTAAATATGGTGGTTTTTAGAAACCAATGTAACGCTAAGGAATCGAAATATCATATTCTGTATGTTCCAACACAATTTGTCGATATTAATAATACGATATTAGCAGATGTCGTGTGTGATTGACGTGATTACGTAGTCATAGTGAATTCAGACCCTGGCTCGTGCGAGGGTCGGGTCGGGGCGCAGTTGTATTGATCGTCGCGGCGGGGACGAAAGGACGGCGGTCTGTGTTTGTGTTATCTGAGCGTGCTGGTGGAGTTGCTACTCGCCTGGTTGTAGAGTCGTCGGGAATGGATATGGTATTCCTCGGTCGACGAATCCTACCTATGCCAGTGGGGGTGCAGCGGGCGGCTGCCGCAATTTCACACACGTAAAGTTGTTGTTACCTGTCATTCTTAAATCTTTGACAGTCATAACGTATCATGAGAAGCCTGAAAGTCTGACCACCAGTCTTACCAAGAAACATCGTGTTAGTAGTAGCACTGGTTTGTGGAATTCGGATGGGCAGTTAATCCATGTAATTGCATAAGCATCATCAGCTTATAATGTTGCCACTGCTGGGACACAGGCCTCATCTCTGTGAGAGGGAGTGGGCCTTTAACCACCACGCGGGCCCAGTGTGAGTTGGCGGTAGTCACATGTCTTCAAATTTTTGGTGCTAGGATACGCCGGTTTCTTTCACCGTTTTGAGAGCAATGGTGATGAAATAATTTACACTAAGTAAAGCGCCTGCCTAGGTTCGAACATAGGAAGAAAAGAGCATTTTTACACGCTTTATATTAGTTTCACTTGTATGTTTGTTTGTTGGTTTGTTTGTTTGTTTGTTTGTAACCGACTCCTTTGAGCGCGATTTTGACCCACTTTAAACGGTCAGATTTCATTGAAACTTTGTAAACTTGTCGAAAACCGATGACAATTCAATAATTTTAAAAAAAAATTAGAAAAAAAAAGTTTTTGTAGTTAGCAGAACTAAAAAGTAGAAAATAAATAATAGTTTAAAAAACTAAAAAACACGCTTTAAAAACCAAACTAAAAAAGGAGAAAATAATTTAATTCAATTAAAAAGCGTGGGGTGCTTGACATTAATTGATTATAAAAATACCTCAAAAAGCACCCCACGCTTTTTAATTGAATTAAATTATTTTCTCCTTTTTTTGTTTGGTTTTTAAAGCGTGTTTTTTAGTTTTTTAAACTATTATTTTTAAAGAGCATTGTGCTTACTTTACCATATACTTGCCTGGGCTCAGGCGCGGCCGCGGCCAAATACTTTGGGGGTCACAGACAAAGACTACATATTAATAAGAAAAATTATTATATTTTCGATGTATTACTATAATAATAATTTATTTTATTTAACTTGACAACATAGGTCCAATGGTTAGTACAACAATAACTTATCAACTATGTTAAGAAGGTTTACGTTTACGGCTTTGGGGGGGGGGGGGGGGGGGTTATGACCCCGCTCTCGGGTCGCGCCTGTCTGGGTTTGAACCCATGACCTACAGCGTAAGTCGCGGTGTTTACCGCTGGGCTACCTCTGCTCCTGCTGCTGCTCTGTTACTCCATGTAAAATACTAATATTCAGCTGCATCTGGTTAGACTGGAAGCCAATCCCAACATATTATAGCTGGGGGAAGGCTAGGCAGTTGATGAGTAATTTTAATGTATTTTTTTTGTTGCAGGAAACAAAAATGATAAGGACCTCAAAAGCAGAGAATCAGTATAAAATGATCATTGCCGACACTTCAATACACAAACTTCATTTCAAATAGAAAGATTAACACGATGAATTTGAATTAATTAATACCAATTTTACACGTAAGGGGCCATTCAAGTATTAAGTAAGCACTACAGGGGGGGGGGGGGTCTTTACTTTGCTTATTTTTTATGACATGGGGCATGGGGGCGTCTGGATGGTGATTTGGTCAGCAGGATTTTCTACAAAGTTTAGTCGATTTTGGTTAGAAGACATAATTATGGCAACCCTCCTTGTCTATGATTGGCTCGTAGAAAACGATGACAATATTCTAAAATCACACGAAAGTGAGCAGGCACGTTGTGTGTCTGCTACCAATGTTTACGTGAGCATGGGAGGAGGGGGGGGGGGTAAGATCTTTGCTTACTTTTGCTGACGAGGGGGAGGGGGGGTCAATAAGTGCAAAAAAGTGTTGTGTTTTCAGCGCAACAATAACATGTTTTTTCTCCCACGCTTCTCTAATTTAACTACATTTATCCCAACAGCGAAAACCACGCAACAAAAAAAAAACAATACTTGAATCACTGAACTAAAAAAAGGACACAATGAATTACGCGGCAACGAAGAAACTCGATGAAGAGTCGGCGAAAAAGATGCAAGAAGGAACTGGCCCTGTTGATGAATGCATCTGTTCCCTTCTGTCACCACCTGATGGAGAGAGAAAGAGCATAGGAGCTTCTATTAAGAAGGCTTTCGCCTCGATTACGCCAGCGATGCCGGGCAAGAAGAAAACAGAAGGGGAAGGTTGGCCAAGCAAGAAGAGAACAGAAAGGGAAGGGTTGCCAGGCAAAAAGAGAAGGCACGCTGTGGGGACAGGAGGCGTCGACATTCCTCTAGTTTTTTCTAAAGGAGAACAAGGTAATTTTTAAATGTTGTATAGTTTAATCGGGGTTCAGGACTCATCATTCTAGAAGATGGAATTATGATGTATGAAGCTCTGGTCAAGCTGGGTGAAATTCGCTCGCGCTCATTGAGCCAACTGAATTTGGCAGAGTAAGAAATAAAGTTTTTTTTTATAACCTCAATTGTTAAATGAACAAAATCTAAGAGGTAGGTAGTTTAAAATTAGAATTTCGGATTTAAGTCACATCATATTTTGTACAACATAAGTCAGACCAGTGTCACCTGCAAATTGCAAAACGTAAGGAAATTTGAATTTTGCGTACTGCCTTAGCTTAGCGCATCCTCCACAAGTATACAAATAAAAAAAAAAATAGTTTAGAAAACTAAAAAACACGCTTTAAAAACCAAACTAAAAAAGGAGAAAATAATTTAATTCAATTAAAAAGCGTGGGGTGCTTTTTGAGGTATTTTTATAATCACTTAATGTCAAGCACCCACGCTTTATAATTGAATTAAATTATTTTCGTCTTTTTTAGTTTAACCAAACTAAAAAAGAAGAAAATAATTTAATTAACTAAAGCGTGTTTTTTAGTTATTTAAACTATTATTTGTTTTCTATTTTTTATTTCTGCTAACTACAAAAACGTGATTTTTTTAAAATTTTCTCAGTTTTTTTTTTTAAATGATTGAATTGTCATCGGTCCTCGATAAGTTTACAAAGTTTCAATGAAATCTAACCGTTTAAAGTGGGTCAAAATCGCGCTGTAAGGAGTCGGTTACATACAAACATACAAACAAACTTAGCGTGTAACAAAAGCACTCAATTTGTAAGTACTACAAATTGGTTACCAACCTGCTTTGGGTCCGCGTAGTCACATCACATAGCCAGCGACTACGCTTCCTGTAGGTAAAGTAACATTGCACAAAAATAATTCCTGGGAAACGACTTTATTTTTGGTGTCCAAATTTGCTGTTTGCGGTAGTGCTCAATAAAACGCACGCAAAACATTGTGCTTATGGGTCCATGTAATGGTATTGTTCAAGGGGGTATATAAAGTTGTGTTATATCATAAAGAAAATGTTTTTGTAAAAAAACGTCAGTAAAAGTTGGAATTTTGACCTTCCATATCTCCGTAACTAAAAGTTTTCCATGTATAGTCCAGTACAAGAAAATGATTATATTGACGGGAGTACAAGTGACACTCGACTTCCTTAAGTGTCTTTTTACACCCGATATGTTTTCCGATCCATTTGTTTACAATTTCATCAGTTACTTGGAACATACTTTAAATCTTTTCCAGGGATATACTCTACAAAAGAGGTGGTGAGACGCAAGGGCTCATGCGGTAAATGCGGCTGTGACAAGGAAAAAATCGTTATGAAGCATTCGTTCGCCAACATTCGCATCACTAGCCCTGATGTATCCAGTATCTGCCCGTGTCCTACCAACTGTTTGTCAGGTAATACAGCTTAAGTAATCCCCGAAGGTAGCGGCAGAAATGATGGGCAGGGAAATGTGGGTGTACTAAGAGGGCGGATCCAGCTTTCGAGTCAGTAGCTCACATAGTCAGGGTCCAGTCAGGACAGGCTCTAATCAGTGGTAGACTAAACCTGTCGGGGATTTGCCCGATAGGCAGCAAAAAAAGAATGAGACTCCGCGGTCTTCCGGTCCCCGGTCACAATATAAGTTGGTATTTCTAATAACATTTAATTACCAACTATTGTTTAGAATCAAGTTTTTCTAACTTAATAGACAGCTGTGCTGCTGGGGAGTTTGTTGCGCTACTTCTTCTTCCCAGCTAAAGGACTAAGAAGTGGTGAAGGGCGGGCGTTTTGGGGGGACTGTCATAAGTAATTTTTGACGTTCAAAAAGAGCTGACTCTCAGCCTAGTTTGAATAAATGACTTTTGATTTTGTTTTTATTTTTATTTTGCAAAAAAATAATAATGACAGCACAAAAAAAAACCAGTAAAATTAATAATACCAGTTAAGTAATAATACTCTTCCTACGCCTTAGGCCTCGAAACTGGCAAGATCGCTTTTTTTCAGGGAGGTTTATTTTCATATTCTCAATAGGCTATAATATAAACTTAACGCAAAAATGTAGGATGGAAGAGCGTGCGAGGCGAGCTCAATTTTTCAAATAGCAGTTAAAAAAGAAAAAGTTTTTTGTACTCTAACTACACACACTTCTGGCAAATTTCAAGAAATTCGGGCATAATAACAACATATTTAATTTAATTTGTTACAGAGAAAACCAAGAACGCACTGAACAACATAAAAGTAACAATCGAACGCGTGACCATAGACCCGGACAGCGAAAACTCAGAGGCAAGCCTCCATCACTACAAACAACAGAAAATATTGAAAGAACCAGAGATGACTGACAAGAAGTCTGTCACTAGCCTTATTAATGCCCAGTATGAGATAGATGAGGATAAGCTCTATGATCGATAAACTATAGACAAACAACTAATTAGAGGGCTAAAAGGACTTTTTGGCGCCTGATAAAACAAGATGGCGTCGTTGATAGTTCCAATTATATTCCAAAAAGAGTTTTGAATCGTCATCATCATCATTTCAGCTGAAAGACGTCCACTGCTGGAAAAAGGTCTCCCCCAAGCTCCGCCACTTTGACCGATTTTGTGCTTCTTGCATCCAGCGGATTTCTGCACCCTTCACAAAGTCATTGGTCCAACGCTATGTCCTCCGGTACGCGGTCGCCACTCCAAAACCTTTCGGCCCCATCGGCCATCAGTTCTGCGAGCAATGTGCCCTGCCCACTGCCACTTAAGTTTGGCAATTCTTCGGACTATGTCGGTTAAGTTGGTTCGCCTGCGGATCTCTTCATTCCTGATTTAATCACGTAGGGTAGGTCCAAGCATAGCCAGCCCTCTTAATTGCATCGTAGTAAAGACTTTTCACAGTTTAGTACCGCTGATAGAAACCCAAGTAACAATCCAACGGCAACTTTATTGCAACGAGAATAAAGATCACTATTATTTTCACAGTGATGAAATAATTCTGTAATCACTGTCAAAATCACAGTGATCTTTATTGTCCTTCAAATAAGGTTGCTATTGGGTTGCTGCTGGCAGAAGAAAGATCTGTGAAGACGGTATATAGTAAACTGACAGATGCTAGCTATCAGTTTGTAAATTATTATAGTCATATGTACTATAATAAAGACTTCTTAAAAACATAAACACACTCTAACACTTAATATAAATCGATCAAAGTAACTAAACGAATATCAGAATTGGACGACGTTGAAACGCACGTAAAAATATCGTGACAGGATTTTTCGTGCACTGGATTTTGAACTCTCGCTGTTTAGTCGAGCATTGAGAATCTAACAGAGCGCATCCCAGCGCGTCGATTAAACACACCGTTCGATTTTCAACTTTCAGCGCTAAGCACTGCGTTGAAGATCCATCATCACTCTCCTGCCCCTTATCCCAATTTATTTGTGATCGCCGCAACATGTCTTCATCTCCCACACTTCTCTATTAGTTGTCATCTCCGTAGTCACACCCTTTCTAACCATATCATCATTCACACAGTCCATCCATCGTTTCTTTGGTCTCCCCCTACTCTTATAGCCATAGACATTCATACTCAATACTTTCCTCACGACATTTTCCTCATTCCTCCGTATCACATGCCCATACCATGACAACCGATTACCAAACAACTTTTCAGTTACCAGTGCTACTTTCAGGCTTCCTCTTATGTACTTATTCCTTAATGTATCCGTTCGTGTAACACCACACCTCGTCACTTTCTCTTGTCAGCTGCAGGCGTTGAACATCTAGTGCACCCAGAAATTCCGCTGCGATATTTTTACGTGAACTTAAAAGGAATATAACCATTACATTTTTCAAAATGATGTTACCACTTGCCACTTTATTTCAGTAACAGATAATCATTTTTTTATAACTTTACAAATAAGAAATGTGAAAATGTACTTTCCCATAGATGTTTTAGAAAATATAGTTCATTTATCAATATTCGTTTGCATTTTACTTTTGCTTACACAATTTCAGAGCAACTTGATCTGTTACCAGTAAGTATTCAAGCCATAAAAGGTTTTAAGAAAGAAAAATACATATCTACTTACTACAAAATAATGCCGAGTACCTTTAATAATCTAAGTTTTACTACAACATGCTAATAAAAGCGTGTTAATAATGAAGCGGTCTGCTTGCTACGAAGGCGTAGCGTAGTATAAAACAGTACTGTGTAGCGGGCGGTCTTCTACGAAAGCGTAGCCGAGCTGGTAAATGCTACGAAAGCGTAGCGGAGCCGGTATTTACTACGAACGCGTAGCGGAGTCCGTATTTGCTACGAAAGCGTAGCATAGAAATTGTCTCCTACGAAAACGTAGCGTGTCGGCAGAGCCGGGCGGGTGCTACAAGCGTAGCGGAGCTGATGTTGGCTACGAGATCGTAGCGGAAAAAAGACAGTATAAAATCTATTTCTAGGGCAGGCGGGAAGACGACAAATCGTATAATGTTTGTGCCGAAAGAAAACGATACCTATTGCTCTCCATACATTTCTTTATTGCTAACGCGGTTATTGGTACGGAGTGTGGTGAGAGACGCGGTCATTCAGAGATTACAAACTGGTTTAAACGTGTCGCGTGGGCAGGGATTTTTAAAGGAACACACCGAAACAGGTTGGTTACCCCTGTGACTGCCGTAAAAGATACTGTCCGTTTTTCCGCTGGTTAGAAACAGATTATGAGGTAAGCGTAGCATTGCCGCTACGATAGTCACAAAAAGCGTAGCGGAGCTGTCACTATGTAGCGTAGCTGGTATTTGCTACGTAGCTGGTGTGGTGTGGTGGAGGCTAGTTTTAAAATTAGAAATAAAGCAGTTGTTTGAATAAAATTCTGTTTTATTTAATATATGTATTTATTGCTAAGCTTTAATATCGTGAGGAAACTTGCATGTCCTAGAACCAAAAATTCGAAGACATGGGACATCCACGACCCGGCCCTGTGCCCGCGTGCTGGAATGTTGCTGCATCCTGCAACACCGTCGACGCAGCTGTACGTATCCCGTCTTCATCACTCTACGATGACTGAAGACATGGTGGAATACATCCGAGTCAAAACTAAGTGAAGCTTGAGAGTAGAGAAGTTTTAGTCGTGCCATAACATAAACTTCAAGTCGTTTGTGGTGCAGGTTCCAACTCAGTATCGAGAAAGCTTCATGAAGGAAGAGTTTTGGTCGAAAAGTGTGGCGTACCGTCATTTTCGTGAAAGGTTACGCGACAACACGCAGCGCAATACGACGCCGACAGTCATCACTTCGTGTACAATAGTTGTTTAAAAGATATAAAAATATGCATGTTTATGTTAAGGTATTTATCCATGGGCCTGCGTCGTCTGAAATAAATGGTTTATTATTATAATTATAATACGGCCCAATCTCACAGAGCGGAGGCCTATGTCTCAGCAGTGGGAATATTATAAACTGATTATGCATAAACTTATTAAACATAAAATGAAGTCTATTCCCCGAAGGGTTTTTTTTTTGGGTGGGAAATCATCAAATAACTTCTCCCGCTCTGGGTGGCGCAAGAGGGCATATCAGACTTTTACTGACTAAAACCCACCCGTGTTCCCTCAGTTGCCTGTGTGCCAGGGGCCGCGGTATCTCTTTCGAACAACCCGCACCCCTGGCAGGCATCGGCCCTTGCGGACCCCACCATTTGGTGCTGACATCTCTTTGAGGCGCGCGTGGAACACAACGCGCCGTCGACCCGTGCTTGGTCCTTACCGGACAGCGAGCTACCCATTACTCGCCGTCCGCAAGCCCGCGCCTACGGTGGCCGGGAATCAGCCTGGGATTCCCGACGCCCAGGGCGTCTCCCGCGGCGACTACGGCTGTGAGGGCGCATATACTGCCTCTCCCTCACGTGTTCCCCGAAGTGTTAGTCAAATGTGTACCTATTGTAAACCTAAATATTATCGGTTATGTTTAAGTCCCATGTAATAGGGGGTGAGGCTATTGCCATCAGCTGAGCACAAATCCAGACTCCGGGCTGCTACTGAGAAATTCCAGATCGAAAAACCCAGTAACACTTTTGCCCGACCCAGGAATCAAACCCCTCATGCTCAGCAGTAGTGCTTGCGACCACTAGACCTTCAGTGCTTATACTTATTACTAGTGATGTGCTGGATCATTGTGCTGGAAAAACGTAGATCCGCAGATACGGATCCGGATACGGATAATTGGCGTCAAGATCCGCGGATACGGATACGGATCTTAACTTTCTTACTCAATGGGTGTCGGTGCGCGTGATCTTGAAATGATAGTTGACGCCACTTGACGCTTTGCGCGACAGAACATGTTTCGACTTGCGTTGCGCGGGTCTTTCTTTTGTTTTGTTTATAGTTTAGTGTAACACTGGCCAGCATAGCGTTTGTGTTTGTTGTACTAGTAAAAAAAAATCTACAAAGAAGTTTCCGCAAAAGATCCGTCAATAATGTAACGGATCGGGATACGGATACGGATCTTTTTTCTTCCGCGGATACGGACACGGATATTCGGAACATCACTACTTATTACTAAGCCAAATTATTAAAATCCTATATTTTCTTTTCTTAACAGCAAAGAAATCTATCAAGAATAACTAGAAAACTGCGGTTTCTGCACACGAAGTTTTTAATCAACTGAGAAATAAAAATGTGATATTATATTTGAATACTAGCTGCTGCCTGCAGCTTCGCCCGCTTCAAAGGAATACAAAATTTCATGCACACTACCACACCCTATTTCATTTATGGGGGGATTTTGCTGAAATCCTTTCTTAGCTGACGCCTCCTACTCATAATCTACCTCTGTGCCAAACTTCATCTCTGTAGATCCAGCAGTTTTTGAGATTTCGTGTTAAATCAGTGAAACAATGAATGAGTGACCTTTCATTTTTATATTATAAGAATATTAACTTCGTGTCTTATATTAACTTCGTGTCTTAAACAATTCTACATTATAGTGTTGTAAGCAGAGGGGTTACTGGCTAAATAATAACAGCCACACGGGTCGATCTCCGACGTTAAGGCAACGGTTGCCGAGGACGGGCCGTGGATGGGTGGCCATCCATTACATATTGAGACCCCTCCGTGAGTCACAAAGCACGTAAGCCGGTGGTCCTGTCTGTGATACATGTAGATCTTGTAATACCTAGTAATTTATTTCCAAACTTCAGTACACGTTACATCAATAAGGTTTCGCCCCTGAACTAGAACATCCTGTATGACAGGGTCGAGGTTTCTGCTGGACTATCTTGGACAGTCGTCACTTGGTTACGGGGCTATGGATGTTAGGCAGTCGCTACATCTTAAAATACTTTTATTCAACTGCATCCGGTTACAACAAAATACCTTGTGATATATTGCAATTAAATGAAAGGAAATTTAAAGCTCACATTAAAAGTAAACTTTGTAAACTAGCGTATTACAAATTAGAGGATTATATCTAAGATAAGAATGCTTGGAAACATGCTGGTCCTGCTCCATAGGATAATCTAGAGTCTAGAAAAAATCAAACTGGTTGCTAATTGAACTGTATAATTAATTATATTTATGACATTGATTTACACTCAGTGATTACTTTAACTCACACACTGACTCATTACTTGTTAATATTGTAGGAAAATCATACCTATACTTACTTTTACAATGTTTGTAAATGTGTGAACACCATGTATCTATCACAGAATTGATTTATCTGTATTGCTTCAATTTGATTCTTTTTACCCATTTTGGTATGGTAATTTTGTTCTGGGTGCATCGTTTTCACACATAATCATATAATGAATGTAAATATTGTACTTGAAACATTTTAAAAGAGTAACGGTGGAGTTTCTTGCCCATTCTTCTCCATACGAAACTACATTTTAGAAGGGGCGACTAGAATCAATTATATTTTAATGTAAATGTTGACGTTCAAAAGTGCCTTTTAAGTGCCCATTTGAAATAAATGCTTTGACTTTTGACTTTTCCGGATAAACTGGAAGCCAGCCGCAACATATTTGGAGAACGACAGACAGATGATGATTACATTCTAATATATCATCAGAGGAGCAATTCTCAAAATTTCAAGTAAGTTCACAGTCTGATCTCAGTCTCAATCTGTCAAAAATACCTCGAAATTCCATACATTTTTGACATTTGATTGCCGCCGAGGTGAGACTGCGACTAGAATGTGAACGTTTTTTATTACGAGAATTGGCCTTCAGATGTTTGAACGTGGATGAAGCTTTAGCATCAGGATGTCATCTATCTCCTTGACAAATTATTGTTCTGGTAGCACGTTCCCCTGGGATAATTTCCAACATCCACATGGGCGAAGCCAGGGGCCAAACCTATCAACTATGAAATAATAAGAAAATAATCTGAAAACTTCAAACTCAGTATATCAGAAGCGTTTGCAATGTTTTATTCCGTCTCCAGATACATGCTTGGATAGTAAATTTAAATAAACACTTCAATGTTTTCCATTTCACTGCAATGTTAGATAACCTGAGATGTATGTGCATAGGGTACTAGTTTATATTTGAATCTGAGACCTACACATGACGACATAAAGGCTCCCGCAAACAGTCGTGCCGCGACTAGTCGTACAATTTCTATAGAAACTTCATGGAAATTGTTCTACAAAAGACGCGTGGCATGTCTCAGATAAGACGACATAAAATGTGGAGAACTGGAGACAACAGTACGACAATTAATCTAAACACTTGCAGTACTAATGCATAAGAATATTTTGGATCTGTCAAATAAAATCTATATTTTGAAAAAAAAAAAAAATTACAACCGACTTCCAAAAAACACTACAAAGTGAAAAATAACTTTAATTTCGGAAGTCGGTGACTTTGGATATGTATTTAATTTTTTTGTCGCCTTCCAAAATTAAACTTATTTTTCACTTTGTAGTGTTTTTTGCAAGTCGGTTGTTATTTTTTTTGAAAAATGTTTTTATTTTTCAGTTATTAGTACCTACCCCACACAATTCGAAATTTCATCATCCTTGGGGTCAAAACAATGCATATTTATATACATTAAAAAAATATAAATACAGGAAAAGTTTTTATCCAGTACGCAAACTGTAACCATGAATTCAGCATATCATTCTAAACCCCACAGCGCAGAAATTTTTCGTCGGTTATACAAAAAAAAATCAGCTGTTTCATAGAAAAGTGCAATACCTACGTGGTCAAAATGTATGGAACAGCTGATTTCTTTTTCGTTACAGAACCCTATGAACGACGAATAAATTGTGTTTTCCATAGGTGGCAAGTGAACCCAACTGCTGCTAGCTACTTACGAGCCACTTCTAAGAGAAAACTCAATTCTTCTTTTCAATAACAGAAATAAAGGAAACGCAATGCCCTCCGAAACATAATACGACTTTTCAAACTCTGTAAAATATTAAATTTTGTTTGTTTGTTTATTATATTTTTAAGGCTTCATCGAGTTCTGGCTACCCCTCGTCAGATTACAGTTTGAAGATCAAAGTATGGCTTGAGTACGCCTACAAGACCTTCATAAAGTTTTCTTGGTAAGACTGGTTGTCAGATTTTCGGGCTTCTGACAACCCGTCACGACTGTCAAAATTCCACGAATGACACCCGGGACCAACGGCTTAACGTGCTTTCCGAGGCACGGAGTGGTCTTGGAATGTAAAGATGGTCACCCATCCACGGATCCACCACAGCAAGCGTAGCCACCTAATCGATCGACCCGTGCGGCTTTTATTACTTAGCCACAAGCTACTTGATCATATCTAATACAATAATGACAATTCTAATTTTTAGATTTTGTAACAAAATGTTAATTTCAAAGAGAACTCTTGAACAAACAAAACTATTAAAAGTACCAAGTAACAGAGATAGCAGTTTAAACCGTGAACTAACGAACTAACGCTTTGACTTTCTTAGTTAGTGTTTACCTACTTATCTTTATTTTGAAACTATCTTAGAAAAATAGTAGTTTGCTCAACTGCATCCGAGCTGAATCCGAGAACGGCGAGTCAGATGCAAATCGATTAGAGCGTCGCGCATTCATTGTTGATATAGCAGTCCCTGGCCCGGGAAACGTGTTCGCGAAGTTATCGACATGTGGGATGTGATAGCAGTCATTATGCCGATAGTCGTGACGACCAATGGCATAATAGCCAGGAGCCTCGACCAACATCTGAGGAGACTCTCGTTAGGGAAGCGGTAGTTCTGGACACGGCGCATATCGCTAGGAAGGTCCTCACTCAGGAGCCCTGAGCACCGGTAACTTGGACCCTGTTCAATTCCCGGTGGACTACTTTAACAACGGCACTACGTAAAATCGCCTTTGTTGCTACGACATAAAGGCACTCTCCATGTCAAATTGTTACGGCCTTTCTGGCCTAGGTACCCAAAATATGTCATCCGTGCCGTCTTTGACAGTATAACACTGGTAAGTTATGTTAGTAAAGAATAAGAATTATCATCATGATCTGTTGTCAAGCCATTTTCTCAACTACGTTGCGGTCATCCTCCAGTCTAACCGGATGCAGCTAAACACACACGGAGCGTCTGCCTATCGGGCCTCAACAACCCAGTTACTGGGTAACATGATACTTGGCAGGGCTGGTTGTCGGTATTCCGACTTTCAGACTACCTGGAATGACTGTCAAAGATCTACCAATGCTAGCCGGGACCTAACGCTTAACGTGCTTTCCGAGGCACGGAGGGGACTCGGTACGTAATTATTTATTATCACTTCATATTATTAAAGTGAAAACTTTTTTAGACGCGTTGAGCACTTTCTGGGTGAGCAAAAATCATGGAACTCGCGTCATCGTCACCGAACGCTTGAGCACATGGATGATTCGCGCGTTGATGTCTTTTGGAAACGTCCCTTTCTGTCATTAGGAAATTCTAATTATTTTCCCTTTATATTTGTATCGTAAAAATCTGTGCTGTATCGTAAAACCTATAATGGCTGAAGTTGATCGCTTGTTTGTCATTTTTTTACCGAGGGCAATCAGGACCCAAGGACCAATGTGAAATCCTGTATTGACGATGAAAGTGATACATACGTAATTGTTCAAGTTTTCATTTCTGTCGGCACTCCCGGAGTGCCACTGTTTTTTTTAAATCTTTTCATTACGGACTCTTCTAACGTCATGTGTTTCTAGATCGTTTTCACATGTATTATTTCAACATGAATGTAACCTATATTTAGGTGAGTTTATTGCCCGTTTGGCTCCATAGGTGCCTACTACGCTTTGGAATGGGCAACTAGCTTCATCTTTCCGACTGACCGACCCCTTGTCAACTCAAAAGTACCTGCAATTGGTTTAATTGAAATAAATGTTTTGATTTCAATGGATGTTCATCCATCCATGATCGCGACAAGTATTACTTAACCTTGATCGATCTTCTCTTTATGAATATGATAACATAATAAATAGCACAGACAACTCATCAGTCTTCGAACACACTATTAATTTTACGTTTCATTTGTCCGTTATTGTGTTTTATCGAATTTGACGAGAAATAAGTAAATCTGATTTATCAAATTGTCTAGTGATTTTGATAGGTGACCTTCACGACTATGATTACTAACGGGTAAGTAGCTAAAACTGATGGAAAACAAGGGGCCTACTCAGAAAGTCCGTGAAAACCATTAGTTCGATACATTGGTATGAACCCTACTCCCGAATACGGGCAAAAATAAACTGGGAGTAAAGACAACTATCAAATTGTGTTGTCATTTATTCTTAGTTCGGGCCCCCAAGTAATCTTATGTCCGTAGGTGATTCCGAATAAGGTAATGCCCGTAGCTTCGACTGAAACTACGGATTTCGAGCTTTGAGAGTAGTCACACAGTAGCCATTGGTCCCGGCTGTCATTCGTGGATCTTCAACAGTAGTTACGGTCGTCAGAAGGCGGAAAGTCTGACAACCAGTCTTACCAACGGGTCAATTGTGTTAGTAAATGGGTTGTGGAGGTCAGATAGGCAGTTCCTCCATGTAAATACTGGTCTTCAGCTGCATCCGACTGGACTGGAAGACAAAACCAACATAGTTGGAAAATGGCTAGGCAGAGTAATCAGCACAAAAGTCTAGTTTTGTGCCCGGTTGATTGCGAGTGTACGACTAAACACCGACAGACACTACGCCGACATACTGAACGCCGACAAGACTTTACTTTGACGGGACTCTTTACTGACAAAACACTTCGCCGACAAGACTCTTTGCCGGCAAGGCTCATCCTTGCACTAATACTAAATAGGCAAGTAACTGTCACTAACATGTAAGTAGCGCACAATGGCCGCTGCCGCAGCACGGCTCGCGCACGGTTGGTCACAATTCTAACCTAACCTAACCTATGAGCCTACCTGATGAGCCTTGTCGGCGAAGAGTCCTGTCGGCGTAGAGTCCTGTCGGCGTAGAGTCCCGTCGAAGTAATGTCTTGTCGGTGTTCAGTCTGTCGGCGTAGTGTCTGTCAGCGTTTAGTCGTACACTGCTAGATGGAAATATGCTCACTTCCTTATTACGTGGGAAATGTAAGGGTACATAGTACTGCATTCGCCAATTATGTCTCTAGCGAACCCTTAAGGGGAACCTAGTCGCGGGCTCGAACTCACTGGTGGGCCTGGCTGAAAATCACGCTGTCTCACCAGGCTTCGTGTCCGACAAAGCTAGTATCAGTGATGAGCAGTTAGACGCTAGTCTACACGCACAACGTTATTGAGTGAGATGCAGGATTTTTTATAGTGAAAAAATTGCGAAAAAATTAAGAAAAATCCTTTGGAAGATCGGGTTTTATGAAAAAGTCAATGCATAAATCAATTACCAATAAAGTTTTTAGAACTTTTTGATAATTGAACTTTGTCGGTACCGACTTGGTTTTGAAGATTTAATACTTCTTTTATTACTTAAACACGCCCAAAGTTAAGTAAAATTAGCAAGAAAAACGAATCTTTGTTGGCTCCTAACTTTTTAATGCGTTTTTATTTTAGTATTCTGTTTCCGTACAGACAATATTAATAATGAGACAAAACGATATCATATTTTACTTTGGATGTGCCATGCCAGACAGTGGAGTAAAGCACTTCCGAAGTTTGTATGAAATAAATGTGGACTAGGTTCACCTTATGGAAACGCTCTCAAAACGGTGTACGAAAACATCGTGAGGAAACCGGCATATATGTCCGAGAACCAAAAAATTCGGAGACATGTGACATCTACCAACCCGCACTGGGCCCGCGTGGTGGATCATAGCCCACTCCCATTCGAAGAGGCCTGTGTCCCAGCAGTGGGTACATTATAGGCTGATTATGCTTAAGAAAATACGGGCGTGACGTTGTTATGTTATTTCGCCCACAAGGCTTGTTTTACGATGCTTATGTTAAGTAGCCTAACTGCACTTGATTATCATTATTCCTGCTATTGATATTACTAGAGTATGTACAAAAATAGCAGTTTGGTGGAAATGGGAAATGCTGCGTTATAACAATGGGTGGTCCGAAGTAGGACAAATAAAGATGTGGAGTCGGACCAGACTAAAAATATTTAAGAAAAAAGAATAGTTATTTCTAAAAAATTAAGGACTCTGATTCTAAGTTGTTTTAAGAACATAATTGTAGTAATTATTTTAAAAGTAAAGTTTTTTAACCACTTATTAAATTTGGTTTTGGAAGAAAGTCTGACAACCAGTCTTACTAAGGGGTATCGTATTACCCATAGTAACTGGGTTGTAGAGGTCAGATAGGCAGTCGCTCCATGGAAAATACTGGTATTCAGCTGCATCCGGTTAGACTGGAAGCTGAACCCAACATAGTTGGGAAAAGGCTAGGGATATGATGATGATGATGATGGTTTTGGAAGAAATGTTTCTATTTGGTAACAATTTTCTCAAATACTTATATTTTATTTAAGTTTTTACAAAAAGCAACTAAACGGAATCGGATGCAGCTGAATAACAGTTTTATTTACATAGCTCGACTGCCTAACTTGCCCTCCACATCCCAGTTACTAGGTGATCCGATATCCTTGTTTGTCAGACTTTTTGGCTTCTGACTGCCTGTAACGTCTGTCAAAGATTTAGAAATGACAGCCGGGATCAACGGCTAAACATGCTTTCCGAGCCAAGAAAACGAAACAGTAAGTGATAGAAAATTACTGACACTTGCTCTCTGCCGTAGTGGAGTATTGTATAAATAACTATAGAATTATTACGGTAAACAAAGCATTCCTCAGTAATTATTATCAGTTTTTAAACAATCATGCAGGTCTTGTGTGTTTTTATAATGTTAAATATAACTTAAAACATTATTGTTTTCATAATTTCCTTGGAATTCATGTAAAACATTATTGTTTTCATAATTTCCTTGGAATTCATGTAAAATAAGAGTACCCCATTGTTTCGTGAATAAGGTTGTTTAACTCGGGACCTCTTTGCGCGATGTACTCAAGACTCTTCGCCATACTAAACTAGGAACTTTTAAAGTGAAATTGAATTTATCAGGAAGTAAGTATACACACTGCGGTATTTGGGACTAGAAGATATTGCGAAGCCTCCTGATCCTGAACGCTGCTCAGCCAAGTCAGATTCCACGATTGACCTCTTTCTCGAAGTTGGACCTACCTAACAGGACAGTTACCCAAAGGGCAATGGATGCTCGGAGTTTCCCTATGTGATCGAATCAGGAATTAAGAGATCCGCAGGAGAACCAAGGCACCGACATAGCCTGAAGAATTGCTAAACTAAGTGACAGTGGGCAGGGCACATTGCTCGCAGAACAGATGGCCGATGGGGCCGAAATGTTCTGGAGGAGTGGGAATCCGCTGGTTGTGGAAAGCACAAGACCGGTCGAAGTACAGGAGCTTGGGGAAGGCCTATGTCCAGCATTGGACGTCTTTGATGATGATAATGAAGTTTATACACGTGAGTAAACCGTTGAATAATAATAAAGTCTGGTACGTTGTTCTATTGATAGCAAGAGCTACTCTCGAGCATGAGGTCCTGGGTCCTGTGTCCCAGGGCTGGCAAAATGTTTATTAATTTATTTAACCATTTGTGCAACAGACATTCTTGTCAAGGAACAGAAAAATACGTACATAGGTAATGCTTATTTTTACAGAAATCTCTTCCAGCACACCTGCGATAGGAGAGAAGATAACAGAGATGTAGACAACGCGTGTAATAACAGTAGCAGGGAAAACATAAATTCACAAATTAAAGTCTGTCATGGCGGGCGGTTAATACAAGTGAAAGACGATAGGTAGTTACAAATTTGGCGGGAGCGAACGAGAGCCGCGGAAGGAAGATGTGACGTGCGCGTGTCGGAGCGGGCGTCGTACAACGCCCGCCATGACAAGTCTTATTTAAATATACACACATAATATGAGAATATACATACATACTTCTAAAATAAATATCACTAAAATATATATACTTAAAATACATAGTTCAATTGAAATGCCAACAGCCGATGATAAATCTTTGTAAAAGTAAAAAAAAAGTACAATAAATATTTTTTCAGAAAAATATTATTTTTATATTTTCTCTGGAGACAACGACTCCATTGCCGCCCTAGTTCCCGCCCGCCCCTACAGTCCAGCCGTATATAAGCCTTGGTTCTCGCCCTACACTGCACTCAGTAGCCACTCGTCTTCAGGTGAGTCCAGAATCCATTACTACTCATAGCGACCCATAGCCTGTATAGAAGATATTTAATATTTAATTAAAAATATGTTTTTAGAAAAAGAAAATATTAATTCTTTTGATTAAATCATGTTGTGTGTGGTGGAGGTGGCTTGACCAATATTTTTTATTATATTTGTTGAAGATAAAGTATATATTTTAAATTTAAGTTTTTAGAGAGTGGAAATATTTATTTTCTTTATTAAATTATGTTGCGTTGAGTTCATCTAACATTTAAATTATTATTTTTATCGTAATTGTTCAGTAGATTTATAAATTATAATTTCCCTGCAATGGCATAGTGTAGATTAAAACAAACTGATCGAGTTGTATTTGTTTATTAAAGATATTTTAAAATCAAACTTAATCTTACAACACGCAAAAAGTTTTCAATTACGCGTATTTTTTTCTAATTGAACGTTTTTTTTACTTTTTAATTATTTGTAATCTGACTGGCTTTCAAGTGTCTTAAAAAAGGTTTGAAACCTGAACCTGCATGCTAATTGCGTGCCTAATGACTATCGTTTAGGGAAATTACTTGATGTACCCGGACACAAAGCATTCTACGTGTTAATCCAGGACAGTTAGATGCGTGCCAATTAACTAAATCCGTTTAGTCATTAGTAACATCTTCATTAACTTTCTGATTAAAAACTCTAGCCTAGGACTTTTTAAAATAAACCAACTAGTTCATCTTCATCTTGTTAGCAGATAGACGTGCAGTGTTGGACATAGGCCTCCCCCAATTTGGGGGGGTTTGCCGTAATCGCCACGCTTGGCAGGCGGGTTGACGATCGCAGTGTGGTGGCAAAATGCATAGAGAACGCTGCTGCCCATTCTCAATCAATCAATCAAAATATTTTATTTCACTTAAGCCTGCATGGGCACTTATGAAACATCAGAAGCTAGGTGCACGGTTCCAATTTGTCGCTTCCTACGGAGAAGAGCCGGCAAGAAACTCCACGGTTACTCTTTAAAAAATAATTGGCTTTTACAATGTTTTCAAATTACAGTGATAATAGGTATGGGAGGACAGTCTCTAGTAAGTCCCTTAGTTGGTCCACGGGATGAGATGGGATGGTGCTATTCTTTACCTCCGGCACCACACGGAACCTTTACGTCCGGCACCAGACAGCTAACTTCATAGTTAAATTGAGAATAATAAGTACTTAGTTGGGGAATAATAATCACTTGCAGTCACCCGGTGCAGTGGTCGAAATTCGACCACGTTTTTATAATTAACTTGCTTTCTGCATTCCTTCTCCATACAGCGCTTTTCTGCGCTGGGGGGTCTAGAATGATATGCTGAATTCATGGTTACAGTTTGCGCACTGGATAAAAACTTATCCTGTAAGTATATAAACTATAACAGTGCCATACTCCTCCGTCCTCGTAATTATACACAGAAGTATTAATAATACACAGAAGATAAGTAATAATACCTGAATCACTCTTTAAAAAATGTAAGATTCCGAAACACGTCACCTCTACCAACGCGCTCTGTGCCCGCGTGGTGGATTACGACGGCCTAATCTCACAGACAAGAACCCTGTGTCCCACCAGTGAAAACGTTATAATTGCTGATTTTACAAGCTATGGTACCTACTTAAATCGTTAAAAGCGATAGTTCAATGCCCTCTCCACCGCGTTGCAGTAAATGAAAAACTACCAATTAGTGACAGTTGGTCTTGTCTCCAAGATAAAGTGTTTTTAAACGTATTTCATGCAAATTTTCTTTCTCTTTTATTGAATTGTCAATCTTGTTGTATTTCCCAACATATTACAGTTTATAATTACTTCGTACTTTTTTAGTGAATTTACACATAACTATGTAAACTCACGCCTTCTTTCTAGAGGAAACTAGAATGCCACCAGTGCCATGCTATTCTGTAACCATCTCACCGGGTGAAGTGAGCGTGGAGTGAGCTGTCAGTGCCATTTCAACTGATGCTAGGGATGACCAAGCATTACATTTACAATCATAATCAAGATTTAATCTCGATTATGATTGTAAATGTTGGCTAGTTCTTTTGATCATTTTATCCGGATTTCAAAGCTAGTGTTTAAGTGTGCATCATGCATTATATTTTGGGAGGTTTTTGAAATAAAGTAGCAAAACAAATACTCATTCAAACTCAATGATGTTTTGGCCTATTTTTGCCTCGAATTGACTATCACCCTGATTTTTTTTAACGGTGACTAAAAATTTACCTTGTAAATCTAGTTAGGGCTGCCCGCTGAGATAAAATAAAAAAGAGCGTAGTCCGTATAATTATGAAATTAATTCACATTTCATCACCTTGACTCTTCAGCTACACTCGCACGCCGTCGTAGATTGGTACTGTACGATAATTTACAGTAAAATGTTGGGATCACAAGTAGGGTTTCCATTTCGTTTGAAAAGTCATGATTTCCTGAAACAAAACCGGGTATTTGCAAAAAAAGTTCGTACTATTTTCTTTCCCATGGAGGTAAGGCAGAAACTATAAATAATATATTTTACATTTTAAATATTTCATTTTTCAATAATTCAAATTTTGTTACGTTTTTTGCAATTTCCAGGTGAGTGTCAGCTTGTTACTTGATCAAAATATGATTTGCGACTATAACATGTACGTATTTACAGATTTATAATCATTAGAATCAATAATACATCTTTCTAAGTTAGATTTGTTCCATAAGAACAAATTTCTTATGGAAAAGTGCTTGTGGAAGAAATCTAACTTATAAGAGATATATTAGACATTCTAATGACTATAATCTGTAAACACGTACCTGTTATATTCGCAAATCACATTCTGATCAGGATACAACCTGATACTGACCTGAAAATTGCAAAAACGTAAGAAAATTTGAATTTCGCGGTCTACCACTGCGCATTCACCTTAAAGTGCTCCTACATCGGACACATTTTTAAAGCTTGCATACTATCTACGCGAGTCCATCATTTTTTTTTAATTTTTTTCCCTATCAATGTTCATAACGATCGGTTTGTAATACTAGCTTTTGTCCACGGCTTCGCCCGCTTGGAAGTCAGATATTATCCCACGAACTTACTTCCGGGATAAAAAGAAGCTGCGAAGTCCCTCACAATATTGCCGATAGACTTAGCAGACAATTTATAGTATTGTTAAAGAATAACTTGAGAGACAAAGTTAATTATTGAAGTTTCTTAGACAAAGTATTAAATACAAAGTCCGTCCGTTTCGCTTCTGCTCTGTGCCGGTTGATGGGAATAGGGTCGCCCCCTATTTTACTTGCGAAATATGGGTACACCTCTGCCTCTCCTTCAAGAAATACAGCCGTGATGTTATGTGATTATACGTTATCCTGCGCCTATCGACAATGTTTAGTGTTACGAACTTACGACCTTAAAAATGAAAGAATAAAACTCAATTCACTTTCTTGTCCGCCTGTCCAAGACATATTTTAGTCATTTCTAAAGTGTTACCTACTGTCTGATTGTCGCAAGTCTGGTTTTAGGTACGATTCCAGGGTTTGGCAAAGTTTAATTGGGTTTTTTTTCAATAGTTTAGCCTAGGGTCTAAATTGGTGCCCGATTCATGGCAACAGGATATTACATGGGTCTTAAACAAAACTGCGAAATATAGATTTAAAACAAATAAATACAGATTTATCACCAAAATCTGAGGTCGTTATTAAATCAACTGTGAAAAAAATTTGTCGCCGTTGATGAGTTAAGCAAGCATAAAAAACTCTTCAAAGGTATCTGAAGCTATTTTTAGGGTATCCGAACTATGAGTGCCTTAAAGTTTTGTTTATTATCTAGGTATCTACTGTAACTGTTGCTGTATGCACATTTTATTTGCTACATGGCCCGCGCGCCGGCTGACATGAAATCAAAATTATGGGCCACCTTAAAAATTTGTTCGCAGCCTTACAATTTTGTAAAATAGCATAATCAGCCTATATTGTTGAATTATGGTTGAATTTCGACCACAGCTAACACACGGCGAACACTAGTGGTGTTATATAGAAGATGAAACTTTACTTGGTAATTCATTATTTTAGTCTATTAGAAATCCCATCTCGGCGCACGGCACCTACCTACATACTATTCCATAAAATGCCAGTGAACGCAACGCCGGTTTGCCCACGTTCCCCGTCTTGAGACCGACACAGTCTTCATTATGAATTGTCAACAGCAAGAGGTTTGCAAATTAAAAGTACACCAGCCCTAGATTAAAAAATAATAGTTGAACATACACCAAGACTTCAATAGCGATCGATTTTTTTTTTTACATTGTTAAGTTTGAGTGAAGATAAATTGAAAACATGATTGGTTTGCAACGTTTTTATAGGTCGGTACCTACTTTTAAATTGTCATTAGGTATGGGGAGACAAATTCGCTACTAAGGGGGATTTATCTCTATCGTATTTCTAGAATAATACTTATGAGGTAATTGTCAACAGCAAGAGGTTTGCAAATTAAAAGTACACCAGCCCTGGATTGAAAAATAATAGTTGAACATACTAAAGACTACAATAGCGATCGAGAATTTTTTACATTGTTAAGTTTGAGTGAAGACAAATTGAAAACATGATTGGTTTGCAACGTTTTTTAAGACGGTATTTTTTAATTGTCATTAGGTATGGAGACAAATTCGCTACTAAGGGGGATATTATTCTACCATATTTCTAGGATAATACTTATGAGCGTGAAGTCAATCAATCTGCCCAGCCTTTTCACAACTAAGCTAGGGTCGGCTTCCAGTCTAACCGGATGCACCTGAATATCAGTATTTCACATTGAGCGACTGCTTATGTGACCTCACAACCCAGAAACTTGGAAATACCCTTTGATGAGACTGCTTTGTCAGGTTTTCGGGCTTCTGACGACCCGTAACGACTGCCAAAGATCCACGAATGACAGCCGGGACTAACGGCTTAACGTACTTTCTGAGGGACGGCAGTCCAGCAGTGGACTGCTGTAGGCTGATGATGATGATGATGAAGACCCTTACTTAGTCAAAAGCCCTTCCCTATGGGCTTGAAGTGAGCTATCAACCAAAATTAAAATCAAAAGTCATTTATTCAAATTAGGCTGAGAATCAGCACTTTTCGAACGTCAAAATACATAAGACAGTCCCCCAAAAACCCCCGCCCTTCACTACTTCCTAGTGCTTTCGCTGGGAAGAAGAAGTGGCGCAACAAACTCCGCAGCAGCACAGCTGTCTATTTAGTTGGATAGACTTGATTCTATACATACATAGGCAAAGTAATAAACTTTACGAGACACGGAACATTAATTAAACAATTAGTCATACATATGTCAGCCAGCCATGACAATATACCAACAAATAAAATTAAAACTTAACTCGAGCACAAAGAATAAAAATACACGCCGGCGCGGCGGCACAGCCGGCGGGTTTTTGCCGGGTGGGTATGCTCTGCAGGCGTTTTCAATAGAATCCATTGCGACAAATCATTTTCAAAGCAGGGTTTCACCACAATTTCTAAGCTTAGGAATCATCACCTCTCTACCCTTTCCCAGTTATGTTAGGCCAGTCTATCCAAATGCAGCTGAATACCACTATTTTACATGGAGCGACTGCCTATTTGACCTCCACATCCCAGTTACTGAGCAACACGAAAATACACCCACGAACGACAAATTAATTAAATTATTTTTATTATGACAACAATAGTAAACTCGCGATTATGATCACACCCTGTAATAATTCGGGGGCGTAATGTAATAATAACAAGTGGCAATTTGTTCCCTTGTTGTTATTTGTTGAAACAACCTTGTACAGTAACATATCATGACGCCTTGTTGCCGCAAAGGTTGGGCAGACGCGTACCTGTAGAACAGCCACAGCCCAAGTCCCATGTACGTACCTACAGGTGGCGACCGACGCGTACCTATAGAACAGCCACAGCCCAAGTCCCATGTACGTACAGGCGGCGAGATTATTGCCATCGACCATGCATACATCCAGAGTTCAGGCTGCTACTAAGAAATTCCATATATCACTTTTCCCGAAGTGGGAATCGAACCAAGGGCCTCGTGCTCAACAGTAGCGCTAGACCATGTACAGGCCTTGTACAGTATTGCAGAACCTAATTTAAATATTGATGCTCCGCTTTCCGGAAACAAATCTTTAAACTATGCTGACAACCGCATCAAAATCCATTGTGTATTAATTCAGAAGAGCTAACTGGTCACACAGACATGAAAACCGACTTTGTATCATATATCTATAGAATCATAGATATGTATTGTGTAGTATTAAAAACACTTTCAGTAAGTCTGTGTAAACTGAAATAGTCTATAAACACAGCAGGAGCACAGACTACACCGCGGGGCGTTAAAAGTGGAAAATCTTGTGGTTTTTATTTTAAATTGAAAAAAAAACATACCACTTAAGTTATCGGTTATGTCATTTAAAATATATCTGGAATGAACACTGTGATATTAAGTACTCTTAACATTATTTAGCTCTTTTTTAAGTGGGTTTTTATGATTCAAAAGTTTCAAGTCTCCCATAGGTCATATCTCCAGACAATTTTAAGACGGCACGGTTGGCGCAGTGGCCAAGCGATTGACTGCTGCGCTGCGTGTCGCGGGTTCGATTCCCGTACGGAACAAATATTTGTATGACCTACAAGTAGTTGTTCCGGGTCTGGCTGTTTGAGTATGTGAGTTTTAAATGTTTGTAAACGCACCCACAATACAGGAAAAATTCCTAGTGTGGGGCAAAGTTTAAAAATAAATAAAGTTAAAATAAATAATATTCAAGATTGACACTTTATTTTTGGGTATGGCATCATGCTTAACCGGAATTAAGGCCTCCAGTCAGGGCTTAAACACTTAAAAGTAGAGCGACTGTTCGCTAAGGGCATCCCCTGTGGAATAAGGACCTCGGCTTAGAACATCGGCTGGACCGGAATGACAAATCTTGTCATTCCGGTTCAGCCGGTCCCTCACACATACAATGTTTTTATATGCGCAATTTTTTTAAGCACACTCTGCACTCTTTCTGTACAGTGAACGAAACTGAACCGTCATGCTCGAGTCGGTGACGCTGAATCAGTTATACTTGTCTCCAGTCGGTCGGTGACGCTGAATCGCGTATACTAGGCGATAAATGGAGTTTTAGGTACCTATTCCAAGTAGATTTAGAGCTTGTATTGTGTTTTAACCTTTTGTATCTCATTTTATGTAGCACCGGTTGATAATAGATATGGGAGGACAGTGCAGGCCTGTCAATAAGTACCAGGTACTTATTAAGAGAAATTAAAATGAAGAATAGAAAATGGCCTACAAATCTACAGCCTGCAAGGCCTAGGTGTTCACATTCACAATATTAAAACCTTTTATTTTTATCGCAAATAGAAGTATCTATTTTCTTTATTTTTCTTCTGACTTAGCCTCTAGGACATAGACAATAAAAAAAACTTAGACTAACTATCGTTCACAAACTCAATTAGTAACTCGCAAACTACCTAAATACACTAACTAAATTGTTTAGTAACAATTAGGGTGGACCAATTATATATTTACAAGTCGTTAAGTGAGTTTTTACTTCATTTGTCCCAAAGCTATGAGGAAAATTGGGGACAAGTTGACTTTCTAACTTTACCTTAAGTTGGAAGACGTGGATACGTAACAAAATGTCGAATCTTTTCTTTTTGGTTGTTTTGTGGTGACAACAAACAACCACTAAGGTAAATTTTTTTTTGGTTTCTAACGTCCCACTGCTGGGCAAAGGCCTCCCTACTCTCTTTCCACCTCTCTCTCTGTCCAAAGCTGACAAGGATCAATCTTTATTAAAGGAGTCCAGCTCATCCCGCCATCTCCGTCTGGGCCTGCCGCGATGTCGTTTGCCACTAAGCGGGACCCACTGGGTCGTAAGTTTGGCCCATTGATCGTCTGACATACGGCAGATGTGTCCAGCCTAATTCCATTTGAGCGTGGCAGCTTTCCGAGTGACATCAGTTATTTTCGTAATGGAATGGATTGTTGTATTCTTAACCCGGTCCACAAGTTTGATACCCAGAATACTCCGTTCCATAGCTCTCTGGCAAACCTCGAGCGTCGACCTCTGCTGAATTGCCAAAGACCATGTTTGAGAACCATATGTGAGAATGGGAAGAATTACACTTAAATTTCAATCAATCATCTCAGCCAGTCGCAGTCAGATTAATATATAGGATACTTTAAATCCCGGTAATACGTTCCTGTGCGTTAATTTTCGACCTCCAAGCTAGTAGATCATAAATTTCCTTCCAAATCCTTCGCTTTATAACGGTGTATTACTCAATAGGGTATTACACTAATTTTTGATAAGTGTCTTAATTAGATCCTAGAGTGCTAATAAACCACAAAAAAAACACAATTTTTTTTATTTAATCGATTAGTGCCATAAAAATGCATTTTCAAATTTCCCGCGTAATTTGTCGAAAACGCTGGACGCAGTAGACGCCATATTGCTCTGTGGGTATGACGTCAGTATGCTAAAAACAAATGCGCTGATATTTTATATGACAATTGTTTATCATTTAAAAAATGAGTTATTTTTCTACTTATCGTTGGTTTGCTGTTCCTGAATGCAAAATATTATTTAAATAAAAATTACTTTGCTTACGAAAATAATAAAAGTACAAAGTTGCTCAGTTGATATGCCGTATGACGAAATAACATGGCGGCTACTATTTCATGGTGTTCCAAAACAGATAAAAAAAATGAAATCTTTAAACTGTATTTTAAAATTTATTTTGTTGTTTCATGAACATTTTCCGACTGCATTTTGCCTAAGCTAATGCTAAAGCTATCTCAATAATATATTTTTTCATTTTTCTCGTTTAAAGTAAAATACCTTATTATGGTGCTGGTTCATGGTTGTCTTACCACTGAAATGTAGTCTACTGTCCCTGTAACTATAGTTCGTAATATTCTTTAAGTATTTATTTTTAACGACGCTATCATAAATGTGCCCGGTGCACTAATTACCTAGAAGGAGGAAGAATAATGTTATAATAAAAACTATGAACTTATGTTTATATTTTAACTACCGACGAGAGCTTCGCTCGGTTTGTACGACTTGAACATCGAGATATCTTTATTTAGTATGTACAGTCGAGTTCATTAATATATTGGTTCTTTCAGGCTTCCAAAATATAAATGAACGTCAAAAAAGTTCATAATATTGTGACAAGTATATGCATAATTAATTATTGTAGTCAAGATTTAGATTCATTAATATGTGACTGCTTTTCCTCATAATTTTTCATATTATTGCCTAATGCACAGCATATATTATTGAACCGTTTACATGCGGATATATTTTTGATCTATAGGTTCTATAGAATTTATTGAGCTATCCAATGCTCACAATATTTTGAATCCTTGACAGTGCCAATATATTAATGAATTCGACTGTACATGTAAATGCAAGTCTGGGTTAGTATTTAAATAATATTGTATTCAATCAATCTACTTGCCGATTCCCAACTGCGGAATGCGTCTGCGGTAAGTTGCGTGGAATACTCACTAAATTTTCCATTATAAAGCGGAATATACCGTACAAAACCCTCCTACAAATGTACACAGCTCTTGCTGAGTCTATAATCTCGTATGGACTCACCAGCTATGGACGCACTTTTAAAAGCTACCTGGATAAAATTCATAATCTGCAAACACGTCTGCTGAAACTGGTGGTACCAAAGTATGTAAGAAATAAATACCGCGACAACTATACAGGTCTATTTAAACATTGCAATGTATTACCAGTTCTAGCCCGCGCTGAGTACTTGTTTCTCATTGAACATTTTGACAACATTGGGATACAGATTCCAGTGAATTATGATGTGAATACCCGCCAGTCAAAGATAAAAATCACTTAAAGTGCCACGTAAAAACAATTTTTATGGTAGGCGCACTGCATCTTTCACAATACCCGTCTTATTAAACCAAATACCTATAGACATTCGCGGCTTCCCTGGTACCTCATTAACAGCAAAACTGTGTGAAAGTCTATTAACTGCTCCCAAATTGCAATGTTAATTTTTATTCTTTTTATTTTTTACAATGTCTGACATATTCTCGTCATTATTTGACATTACACATAAATTTTACTACTATTTATTATTAGTGATTGTCATCGAAATCATGTCACTTGGTTCAAATAGATTCATTTTATATAGGTAGATTCTTTTACATACTGTGAATGAGAGAACGTTGTAGGCCTTAGAGACTAGATTTGTAGACGTTTTTCTATTCTGTATTTTAATTCCTCTAAGTACCTGGTACTTATTGACTGGCCTGCACTGTCCTCCCATACTTATTATCACTGTAATTTGAAAACATTGTAAAAGCCAATTATTTTTAAAAGAGTAGGTAACCGTGGAGTTTCTTGCCGGCTCTTCTCCATAGGAAACGACAAATTGGAACCGTGCACCTAGCTTCTGACGTTTCATAAGTGCCCATGCAGGCTTATGTGAAATAAAATGTTTTGATTTTGATTTTTGATTTTGACTCAATGAACAGGAAAAACGTAAAACACAAGCTCAAAGAATATTACCACTCCATTTTACCTTAATTTCACAGTAGCGCGTTGAGTAATTCCAGACCATGGCATGCTAAGACAGACCCAGAGGTCTAATAGTGTGCCTTGTATAATTATAAGAACAATAACCTGTGTTTAGATAAATAAAATAAATAAATAAAATAAACTGTGTTGGGTTTGGCTTCCAGTTTAACTGGATGCAACTGTATACTAGTATTTTTTTCCATGGAGCGACTGCCTATCTCAAATATCAATGTACTAGCGCTTACCCGCGGCTCCGCCCGCGTGGATGTCGTTAATCGCGTAAAAAACTCGCCTAAGTCCTTCTCCATATCCCAGGCTATATCTCTATAAAATTTCATGACGATCGGTTGAGCGGTTTAGGCGTGAAAGCGTAACAGACAGACAGAGTTACTTTCGCATTTATAGTATGAGTGGGGATTTAGAAGCTATTTTTTATAAGGTTTTTTTTTATTTGACTATTGCAGTGTTCTTTTAATTTACCTTAACCGACGTCAGTAGGCTTTTATTATTTTCGAGGTAAGTATTATATTTTTCTTAAATGACGTATTTCTTCTGATTATTAATTTCTAACAGTAATTACAGGGCAGGGCGGAGGTGGTTGTTCAGGTTTAAGGCAGTGAGTTCCCCCTCCCTCTCTAACCGCCCTCGATGCGCCTATAGATACTGCCTACCTAAAGGGAATTTTGCACAACGACATTCATTAGACCACTGGCTAACCCGACGTAGAATAAATGCGTGATGCAATGTTATAAACATATGTATAAAATTCATTCCAGGGTCACACACATAAAACAAATTCGGCATTGAAAATTTTTGTACCTACTTTTGTGTCTGGATAAAACTTTTTCCAAAAAAAAACAACCGACTTCCAAAAAAACACTACAAAGTGAAAAATAACTTTAATTTCGGAAGTCGGTGTCTTTGGAGCTGTATTTTAATTTTTGTCACCGCCTTCCGAAATTAAAGTTATTTTTCACTTTGTAGTGTTTTTTTGGAAGTCGGTTGTTTTTTTTTCACTTTTTGGTGGTTCACATGTGCTTACCCCTTCACAGCATACCGGCGTGATGTTATGTTATGAACTGGTGTAAGCAATGACAGACATGATATTTCAGCAATCCCAGTCCATTTGCTATAATTTATTGAGGAGTTCCGTTGCCTATCTCCGAAGTTCTTCATCAGATCTTCACCAAATTGAAATGGGACCACTCCGAGAAAGTACTCTTCCAAAAAATACCCAAATCGCTTCGTGTGCCCATAAAATTTGTAGAGTTCTCTCTATTTCTCCAGGATCCCATCATCAGATCCTGACTTGATGATCATGGGACTACCTGGGAAGTATACCCTTTCAAACAAAAAAAACAAAATCCAAATCGGTCCAGCCATCTTCGAGTAATCGGGGAACATAGGTACATAAAAAAAATAAAAATAATAAAAAAAAAAAGGTTCCGACGAATTGATAACCTCCTCCTTTTTGAAGTCGATTAAAAACACGTTACATCTTCAAGAGGCTACGCCGTAGCATCCACGTAGACATCAGCTACGCCGTTCGTAGCAGCTACGAAAGGTGTCGTAGCCGGGGAATAGTGATTATTTGTTACTTATTAAGAAGCATTCTTAGATAGTTAAGTCCTCTCTACTTCAAACTACCATCACGGAGTTTAAGAAGGTTTTTGTAAGTGAAAACTTCTTTAGGCGCATTGAGCAAAGATATAGCCAGGGATATGGAGAAGTATATAGGCTGCTTTTTTACGCGATACCCGACATCCACACGGGCGGAGCCGCGGGAAAAAGCTAGTTATAAATAATAGCTGAAAGTTAACATATATTTTGGAGGTTGTAGAATCCAGTTGATTCCGTATTGAAGTTGATTACATCACGTCACTGGCTCCCAAGTCCGGCTTAGCAACCGACAACCTCCTATGTTGAATTGCGAGATGTCATTACCAAATAAAAATAAAAATCACTCTCCAACTACCGCACCAAGCACTGCCGTGCAGACCTACGTCTCTTTATCTGTTTCCCGCCATTCCTGGTGACTGACAGATGTCATTAGTGACAGCAGCTGTCTCCTCTTCTATGAATGATACAGTGTTTACATATCTATTAAAAATATACGCTGCAGGGGTGTTTTAGAAAGCCGTTCGAGAGAGGCATCTTAAAAAGATTTGGAATCGGAGTTTACTAAATTTGCGGGCCACTCTATTTATCTTTCTAATAATGTTATTTCTTTGTTAACAGATCGGCCATTTTGTGGAGCTGTCAAATCCCGCCGCCATGTCTGTTTCCCGCGTATCTCTGTTCATCGTCATTGCACTGCTGTACTTGGAATGTTGCTATACAGCCACGGTGAGAATACACTTTACTTTAATTACATTTGCCTAATAAACTTTCAGCCGCACGGGTCGTCGATCAGGTTAAGCTACGTTAGCCGCAGTTGGTCATATTTACATACCAAGACCCCTCCGTGCCTCGGAAAGCACGTTAAGCCGTTGGTCTCGGCTGTCATTTGGCAGTCTTTACGGGTTGTCAGAAGCCCGAAAGTCTAAGAAACAGTCTTACCAAGGCGCGTATTACCCTATAATTGGGTTGTGGATGTCAGATAGATAGTGGCTCCATGTAAAATACTGGTATTCAGAGCTGAATCCGGTGAGTACTGGTATTGAGCTGCAGTCCTATTCTGTAAAAAAACTCACCGTGATTACTTAGGTGAAGTGAGCTTAAAGTGAGCTGTCATTATCAATCCCTATAGTGTCAGATGGAATGACAGCTCAGGTTTAATTGTCGCAAGCGCTACTGTTGAGAACGGGGTTCTGGATTTGATTCCCAGGCAAAATGTTATGTAGGCGGGGATTATAAGCATGATATTATGTTACTATACAGTAACAGATAGGTAACCTACTTACTAATGGATAATACTATCCATTAGTAAGTAGGTTACCTATCTGTGATCCTAACACTGTAATTTTATGTAATTTTCCAGATTCCACGGAGCTTTGACAGTCGGCTGTCAGACGAAATGATCATGACTCCTAAGAAGCGGCCATTCTGCAACGCTTTCACGGGTACGTAGTATCTCTATGTAGTCTGTGGGTACGTATCAAATGTCATCGGACTAGAAGTGTCCTGTGTTGAGAGTATGTCATGCTCACTTAAATGTCTCACTGATGGTGACGCGTGTGTTGGATCATTCGGTTCCCTACAAAATGGTTGAGCTGGATGGTGCTGAATCACGCGTCAAGTTCGTAAACGGGCGCTGTCGGTTGAGACTGGTCATCTCACAACTTCTAGGGCTTATTTTCAATCTTATATTTAGAATTGTTTATTATTTTTTTAACATTTTTCTCACAAATAGAAGCAACAAGAATAATGTTTCCAAGATTTTGTAATATCCAACTTGATTTAAACAAGTGTCCGTGGAGTTTCTTGTCCGTTCTTCACCATAGAGATCTACGTTTTGGAATGGGCAACTAGCTTCTATTTTCCAACTGATCAACTTTTTGACAATTCAAAAGTGCCTGTAAATGGTTTAGTCGAAATAAATGCTTTGAGTTTGAGTTTGGAAGGTCAAATTAAATTGTCCGGAATTACACTTATAAGGTTGGTCAAGTAGTTGCGAGCAGTGCTGCTGAGCATGTGGTCCTTGGTTCGATTCCCAGGTCGGGCAAAGTGTTTTTCTATCTGGAATTTTTCAGTAGCAGCGAAATGTGGGTGTACTATAGTTACAGTTCTGCCCGACCCCTTGCTGAAACAAGGCGTGATGTTATATTATATTATGTTACACTTTTATGTGCAATGGCATTCATTTTGAATTTTATTAACAAAACATTCAGTTCAATATAAAATTTACGTTGTCGAGCAGACATTTCGAGCAATGAATTAGAAATCCTTCACAATTCTTCGCATTGAGTTAGTTACATTTCTTTGTTCGCGTAACATTGAAAGGTTTTATTGTACAATACATTGCTACAAGAAACATTTGGCTCCTAAATGATGTTGAATTGTAAATTGTATTACAAAAAACAAGATGGCCGGATTAGTTCCGATTTCGGCCACGCGCCAAAGTAACTTTGAAGCACTATATGTATCTATGGATGGCTAAACAGATAATTAATTTTTGTTTTCTTAATTTCAGGCTGTGGCCGCAAGAGGTCGCAGCAATCGCCCGGGATGCCAGCTCAAGAACTGATGAGGCAGAAACAGGTATAATTTTATTCCTCACTCATTTTACTTACTACATAATATTAGCCTATTACTGCCGCACTACAGAAATTCTCATACCGAGAAGCCACGAGCATTGATCACCATGCTTGCTCAAACCCGTTTGGAGATTTCAGACTAAAATATTAACTACTGGCTGTTTTTTTTTTTGACGGTGGTAACTCATCAAATAACTTCTCCCGCTCTGAAAGGAGCAGGAGGGCGTGTCAGACTTTTACTGACTAAAACCCACCCGTGTTCCTTCAGTTGCCTGTGTGCCCGGGGCCACGGTATCTCTTTCGAACACCCGCACCCCTCGCAGAAGTAGCATATGTCCTTATCTGGCAAGGCGCAGTGAGGACAGGTATAGTAAGGCTTTGATAGAGTGGCGTCCAAGGACTGAAAGACTATATGTCGTTCGTTCGGCGACGAGATATGCGGGCGATATTGTTGCCATCGCGGGCAAAACCTGGATGGGGCTGGCACAGGAGCGTGAGAATTGGCACAAGAATAGAGAGGCTTATAGGCATACCCAACAGTGGAGGAAGTTGGGCTATAGAAGATAATGATGCGGTGCTTACCCAGCCCAAGGTCTATCTGTGTGCCAAATTTCATGCAAACCCGGTCTGCCGTTTTAAGGTTCCGGCGGACCGGTAAAAAGCGATAGCGCGACGCGACTTTAGTAGCTCAACGTACATCATCATCATCAGCATCATCATCATTTCAACCGAAAGACGTCCACTGCTCGACACAGGTCTCCCCCAAGAGAGGGGTTTGCCATAATCACCACGCTTGGCAGGCCGGTTGGCGATCGCAGTATAGTGTTAAAATACATAGAGAACGCTGCCACCCATTCTCTGGTAAGTCCCTTAGTCGCCTTCTACGACAACCACGGGTAGAAATGGGATAGTGCTATTCTTTACGTCCGACACCATACGGTAAATTTACATGAAAGAGGATAAATTATGAGAGGCTTGTAGCTAAGTAATAACAGCCACACGGGTCGATCGATCAGGTTAAGCTACACTTGCCACGGTTGATCCGTGGATGGGTGACTATTTTTACATACCAAGTCCCCTCCGTACCTCGGAAAGCACGTTAAGCCATTGTTCCCGGCTGTTATTTGTAGATCTTTGACAGTCGTGGTCTACAGAAGCCCGAAAGTCTGACAACCAGTCTTACCAAGGGGTGTCGTTTTACCCAGTAACTGGGTTGTGGTCAGATAGGCAGTCACTCCATGTAAAATACTAGTATTCAACTGCATCTGGTTGGACTGGAAGCCGACCCCAACCAACATAGTTGGGAAAAGGCTAGTCAGATGATGAGAATAGATTTATGGGTCGATATTTTATCACTTGTTGATATGGATATGCAATACAAGCGCTACAGCTGAGCATAAGGGCCTCGGTTCAATTCCAAGGTCGGTTAAAATGTAATTTAGTTTATTCATTAGGAACTTCTCAGTAGCAGTTCGGAGTCTAGGATTTGTACCCGGTTGATGGCATAAGCTCGCCCCTATTACATGGGACTTAAACATAAATGGCGAAATGTGGCTGTACTAATAAAGGTACACCTCGGCCTAACTTTTCGTGAAACCCCGATTCTTCCATAGGATGCAGACCCTCCAGAACCGATTCCTCTGGCAAGTCACAGGCGCTTCAAGGTTCGTTCGGAACGAGATCCTCCATCTCGATCTGAAAATCCCCACTGTCACTTAGTTCATGAAACGCAACTCGAAGCGTTTCTTCGATAAAGCCGAGAAACACTGCAATTCCTTGATTGTGAAGGCCGACATGTCCTCTCCAACACAGACGACCACATTACTCTCCTCCAAGAAAGCAATAGGGCCACCAGTACAGTTCGCACACACACACAACCGTCAATAAAGTTAAATTCCCCGATTTTTAATAACAATGAAAATGTTTTGATCCAGCCAGTCCCCCTATCAGTGATGCCCTGAGCCGAGGCCCGTACCTCACGAGGGGTGCCCTCAGCGTGCAGTCGCTTAGTAATTTAAGTAGTTTTAAGCCCCTGGCTGGAGGCTTTAAGTTCTCTTATAGGCACCACAGGAAAGTCCGGTTGAGCAGTCACGGCCTCTCAAGGTCAACTGTGCGATGCCAAATAAAAAATAAAACCTCTCGGGAATAAGGCGTGGTGTTATTAACATGATCATCATACCTCACCCACAACATGTAGTTTTTTACCAAATCTACCTGGCTAGCCTTTTGCCAATTAGTTAAGGGGTGGCTTCCAGTCTAACCGGATTCAGCTGACCGGATTTTACATGGAACGACTGCCTATCCGATGTCCACAACCCAGTTACTGGATAAGAAGAAATCTCTTTTTTCGTCCTCTATTAGTCGACATCTCGGTAGTCTAGTGTTGTTATTATATTAAAATTAAATATTTTCTCATTTCTATTTCAGTACGTTGACGATGAGACTTTCGGTTCTATCCTGGACTCAGAAGCTGCAATTGAAGAGCTGTCCCGACAGATCCTATCCGAAGCCAAGCTGTGGGAGGCCATTCAAGAGGCGAGCGCCGAAATAGCCAGACGAAAACAAAAGGAATCGTATTAAATCGAATACAACGAGATATCGATACCGTAGCGTTTCAAATCGATTAAAATAGAGTTTAAAAATAACCGTTAGATAATAAACTCGACTACGGATGAAATAGTGTTACAAGATTTAAAAAGGGTTCTTTTTCAAGGTTAATTTTTATTACTATAACTAATTAACAATAATTGAATATATAAATAAATCTTCTGGAATATAAATAAATTGTCTAAATGATGGTGGACATAATGTCTAGCATTGCGTAGTTTAGAAGAACTAAACGGCCACACAACAGAAATGAAAAACGACTTTATTTCATAAAATTTAGCTTGTAGGTACCCATAGCTATGATTATTGCAATTTCTTGTAAGTAAATGATCAGAGAAATAATTAATGATGACCTTATTTTAGTTAAAAAAATAAGGCATTAACGTAAATCAGAGTAAATCTATTTATTTCATCCGTAGTCGAGATGACACGTTATTTTTTTTACAACGAAATAATAATCATGATGAACTGTCTCAGAGAATATTCAAGATCTAATAAATGTGAAGAAAAGTAAAGAAGTAGATTTTGCAGGAATGTGGCCATTGTAATAGTTAAAACATGCATTTGTTCGATGGTAGCAAGGTTAGTCTTTCATACAAATATGAGTCTTATTCAAATTCTAATACTTTTGTTATTCGTATACGCGGATGTGAGCAAGGGTTTAGAACGAATGTCAACATTAATAAAGTCTACATTCCTATGAGACGGTTACTTAGCACAGTCTACTTTGATGTGTATCTTGCCCTGCGCACTTAGCTGTGTGGCTTCGACCTTAGCCATTCAAATTAAAAAAATCTCCACCAATGGGCTTGCCAGTTCTTCTCCGACACAAAGTTGATGGCCCATGTCCCTGTAACCTCACCGGCTCTCATACAACGGTACGAGGATCTATTGGCAAGTGGCCAAAATCGGAACTAACGCGGCCATCTTGTTTGTAACTGTTACAATTATTACACACGTTTATGTCATTCATGCGCCAAAAAATCCTTGTATAGTCCGTTCACATTTAGGTTCACATTTACCTCTGATTATGGGTCACTCTCAAAATCAAAGTGATCCTTGTTTTCGTTGAAATAAGATTGGTTTTGCGTTGCTGTCACTAACAAGTCGGTCATTATCACAGTGATCTTTATTCTCATTACGATAAGGGTGCTGTTGGGTTGCTGCTGTCACAGGTAAAATATGTAACTGTGAACGGAATGTAGCATTCTAAATTTAAACCGGAACATAGCAATGATTACAAAAAGAAAGTATGGCGATACTTAGTATTACCCCAGTGTAGTCAATATTCATAGGTCTTAAATATTCTCAAGAAAGTATACAAAATAAAAAATGTAATTGCTACAAAATGTATCACATTATTAATAAGTTTCTGTTTTAATTTTAAATCGTCTAGGAGGTGACTTAGTAATAATAATAATTAGTAATTGTTAGTTTTTGATGCTAATAAATTAGTTGAGGATATTTAAATATCCGATTTGGAAAATAAATTATGTACGTTTCATTTTGTTATGTCCCTTCCTAAATATGTCATCACACTCGTTTGGCGATGTCAGTATAGCATAGCTGGGTCCATACCGGACGAGCCGTATCACTCTAATCCAGCCTGTCTCTGCTGCCCCCTTCCAGCGACACCCTAAGCCGAGATCCGTACCCCACAGGGGGTTCCCTTAGCGTGTAGTCACTTACTTTGAAGCCTTGGCTGATGGTCTAAATTTATTGAGGCAGCTACAGGCAAATCCGGTGAAGCAGCCAATAACATCCTAGGTTGACCAGCAAGACGTCATTCCGAAACATAAAAAAAACACCGGGAGGTCCAGTGAGCTCCGATAAGGCGCGGTCGCAGCAGTTTTATGCCCCTGGCTGGGCTTTATGTTAACTTAAAGGCACCACAGGAAAGTCCGGTTGAGCAGTCGCGGCCTCTAAAGAGATGCCTAACAAAAAAAAAGAAAGGACAAGGCATTATCCCTTCCTCCCGGACCGCGAAAGCAAATAGACGTGTGCGTTATTTAATTTTTAATTAATATTCATAATTCTCGTTAAAAATAAATTTTAAATAAAAATAAAAAGTACCAGGAACTCATACCACCGCGGTGTTCGTGTTGAACGCGGAGTCTGTGAAGAAAAAGGACAGCAACACCAGAGACGGTGATCGACGCCCGAGCTGCGCTGCGCCTACGACACTGCGCGTCACACTCACGCTGACTACGCGTCGTACTTCGCATCACGAGCACGTCATCGCAGCGGCAGCGCTCTGACGCGTCGCGCGCCGTTGCACCGCCGCCACTAGTTCATGCGGCCCTAGTGTAATATCAGTAATTACTTTATTACTCGACATTTAAGGTAATACTCTTAGTTATTAACTATGTCAGTTAAACGCTCACCAACGAAGAAACAGTTAGAAAAAGTAACGGCGGGAACAACTTCATCTCCTATCTCTGACACCCGACCGATCCCGCAGTCTGAATCATCTCCAGACCTCTCGACCTTGGGTCAAGATCTTAAGGTAACAAGCCGTAAGCGTAAGCATGGCGGCTGTGATTGTACGGATCGTCTAGACGAAATTCGGGCATTATTGTCAGAGTCTTCCACTAAGTCTGAAGAGAAGCTTGCGGCTTTACAGGCCTCCATCTCTGGAATTAGTGCTCAGAACGCAGAAATACAAAAGTCAATGGAGTTTATTTCAACCGATTACGACGACTTGAAAGTAAAACTCACTAGCCTAGAGTCAGAACGTGAAACTGACCGCTGCCGTATCTTTGAGCTGGAAGGAAAAATAGACTTATTAGAACGACAACTGTTCTCAACCAAGATTGAGATGAGGAATGTGCCCGAGATACAGGTAGAGGATAAGGAAAGCCTTCGCGCCATCGTAACCGAGGCCGCCAACGTACTTGGCACACCGATAAATGGTAATGAAATAAAAGATGTTTTCCGTACCAAGAATAAAAATAACATTTCTACTATTACTGTAGATTTTATAAGTGCAGTAACGAAGGACACTATAGTTAAGAAGGCTCGCCAATTTAATAGCGCAAATAAACAAAACAAGCTATCTACAACCCACCTAAAACTTGACGGACCCAGCAAACCTATATACATCTCCGAAAAACTTACACCTAAGGCTCAACGTCTTTATTATCTGGCCCGACGCTTTGCTGAAGAAAATATGTATAAATACTGCTGGACCTCCTATGGTAAAGTTCTGCTGCGAAAAGTGGATGGTGACCGACATGTTGTTATTAAAAATGATGCAGACCTCGACAGCCTACGGCTAAGTATATGACTAACGTCTGGGTCCGGTTGTCTATCTAAAACACAAAAAATAATGTCTTACTTGTTGTTTAAGCACTACTCTTTTCAAATGTATACCTTTTTAGTTTATAAGCCTAACCTACACACAAATTCATTCATACAAATCACACACACATACGTATCAGTAATTAATCAACACACAAATTTAATTACTCACACATACTTATCAGGAGATCAACCCCACACAAATTCAGTCACCCTCACGTACTTCCCAGGAACTGAAATTCACTCTGAAAATCCTAATTTTACCTTCACAAACTTACCTCTAAATAACCGGTTTATATGTTCTGTATTACTCGGATTTAGTGCTGACTTAATCCCCCAGTCTGAGTTTAGTCTACAAGCTGTGACAAAATTATTCATTCTTGTTAAAAATGCTGAATATTGATCAAGTATCTCAGGAAATAGATAATATTTCTATTGCTGATTCTTATACATGTACTCCGGAACTATGCCGAGATTTTGAAGGACAGAACTTTTGTGGTTTTCGTATTATACATATAAACATCAGGAGTATAAAAAAGAATTTGGATCAATTTGTTGCTATGGTAACACTAACAAAAGTTAAATTTGATTTTATTATACTAACAGAATGCTGGTTGCAGGTTGCGGGTTATATCCCTGTCTTACAGGGCTATACTTCGCATTCTACAGGCAACAACCCAATAAAAAACGACGGCGTCGTAATTTACGTCAAAGACAATATTAACTGCACCACACATGAACCCTTATTTTTGGATGCCAACTGTCTAGTAACATGCTATAATAACACAGCTATAATAGCAGTTTATCGTTCTCCATCTTATTTAAACCCAACTAACTTCTTGTCTAGTTTAAATGATACAATAACATCCGTTAAATCTCAAAACAACATTATACTCATCGGTGATATTAATATTGATATCAAACCCGGAAACAATGATCGTCATTCAGAAGATTATTTAACGTTAGCAGCAACGCACGGGTTGTTGCCCGCCCACAGTCTCCCGACAAGGATAAACAACTGTCTGGATCATGTCATGATGAAGACTAAATCGCCTGCAAAGGTTCTTGTGCTAGACACCCACATTACTGATCACCTTCCTGTTGCTGTTTTCCTAGAGACTAATAAAGCAACTGTATCCCCACCAAAAAAAACCTCTCTCCGATATGACTATGACGAAATAAAAAAGGAAATTAATAATCATGATTTTACTCCTATTCTCAGCACCACCGACCCAGACCAAGCAACAAATATTTTAATTACAGATATTCAAGCTGTCATATTAAAACATACTAAGATTGTTCAGACACCCAATAGAAAAACTGTTAAAAAACCCTGGATGACTGCTGGCTTAGTACGATGCCTCCGAAATCGCGACAAAATGCACCGACGGGTCAGTAAGTCTCCTAACAATCTAATATTAAAAACGACTTATACACGGTACCGAAATTTTTGTAATTCCCTACTTAAAAAACTAAAACGTGCCTATGAAAAAGCAGAACTTAAAAAGGCAAATAAAAACCCGAGAGCTACGTGGAAAATAATTAAAGCCATCACACACAGTAATCAACAAAGGCACTCTCCTAATGCCCTTCTACAATCCTCCGTCGCGCCTAACGTATCTGTTAATAATGCGAATAATTTTTTTGTTAACGTTGGAACAAACCTTGCATCTAAGTTCTCGACTGTCACACCGTCAGTTTATTCATCTTCTTCCTCATCTCCAGTTAACTCTTTGGTTATTCCACAGGTTGACGAGGCACTTGTAATAAGCACTATTCATGGACTACGTAGTGACTGTGCAGTGGGATGGGACAACATCCCAGCAAATATAATAAAACAATCTGCCTGCATTCTGGCTCTTCCCATTGCCCACATCTGTAACTGTGCCATCAGTTCAGGTGTTTTCCCAAAAGCTTTCAAGCGTGCTATTGTTCACCCAGTGTACAAAGGCAAAGCTAAGGATGACGTTTCTAATTATCGGCCAATTTCAGTCCTCAGCTCCTTATCCAAAATACTTGAACGTATCCTCAACACAAATCTGACAAAATTTCTTTGTAAAAATAAATTAATTGCTCAAAATCAATACGGATTTCGGTCAGGAGTTTCCACAGAGGATGCTGTCTCTGATTTCACTAAAACCCTGGTTGATAGGTTGGATAGTCGCTTTAAATGCTATGGCATCTTTTTGGATCTGACTAAGGCCTTTGATACGGTTTCTATTCCCAGACTGGTGGCCAAAATGGAGCATATGGGAGTACGTGGTGTGGCTCTAGATATTTACAAAGATTATCTCAGCGGGCGTAGCCAATGTGTTAAAATTGATTCTATTCTTAGCGACGAAGCATTTATCAACTACGGTATACCTCAAGGCAGTATCTTGGGTCCCACGCTCTTTCAAATATACATAAATGACCTCTGTCAACTTTCCCTTTCCCATTGTGACATTTTTACCTACGCCGACGACACAGCACTGTTGATATCCGACGTGACCTGGGACAGGGCTAAACAAACCACCGAACTTACCTTGCGAACAATTATGGATTGGCTATCCACTAATCTTCTAACCCTTAATATCTCAAAGACCAAAGTAATTCAGTTCAAACCACCAAATTCACCTAAACCGTCAATGAACTCGGATAAAATAATAGCACATATTTGTCACAACTCCTCTCCTTGCAATTGCAAGTGCCTTGACATGGTCCCAAGTATCAAATATCTAGGCGTTTATATTGACGAGAGACTGGATTGGCGCACCCATACCGAAACTCTATGCTCCCGGCTTCGTAAACTAATTTATTTATTTAAAGAACTCAGACATGTGGTCGACATTGAAACAGCATCACTAGTATACCGTTCTCTATGCGAGTCGATAATTACTTACTGCATCCCGGTATGGGGCGGTACCTTCAAAACAGTGATGCTTAGGGTGGAACGAGCTCAGCGGGCTGTTCTTAAAGTTATTTATTTTCGCAAAAGGGACTACCCCACAGCTCAGTTGTACTCAGAAGCCCAAGTACTAACGGTGAGAAAATTATACGTTCTTCGCTCTATCTTACGCCGGCATTCCACGATGCCACTGGATAGCAAGCTATGTAATCGGCGGACTGGCTTTCCTATCTGTGAGTCTGTCCAATGTCGTACTGCGCTTGCGCGACGACACTATCGTGCCCAAAGCGCAGTAATGTATAATAGAATAAACAAAAACCTTTCAATTTATAAACTAACCATACATAAAGTCAAGCAGACTCTTAAGCCATGGCTACTGTCACTGAACTATGACGAAACAGAGAAAATCATCGTTTCTATTTCGTAACATTAAAACCCCTCCTGATTAATTATTAACACACACACACATACACACAGAAACACTCACCCACATACACAAACATACCCTCTCATCCACATACACACACACACACACACACACACACACACATACACGCGCACACACACTTATGCTCACTCTGAGACACAAACATACACACAAACACTCGCAAACTCATCAAAGGCTTCTTTTAACCGTTTTTAGTTTTAGTTTATTTTACTTTTTTTTGTTATCACCTTATTCTTTTTATTTTTGTTAATCTTTTTGCATAAGATTCTGTACATCTCCTACTGGGAGAGGGCACTGGCTCTTGTAACACAGGTATATCACCTAGCACAAGAGTCAGGGACTTCACACTATTGTAACCACTTTCTCGTGTAATAAAGATTATTATTATTATTATTATTATTATTATTATGCCCTCTCTACTCATGACCCTTTTTCTATTTCTCCGTCTTTCTTTTATATACAGGTTGTAAGGGAAACGCTTCCGAAAACGAAGACAGGTGATAGGGTTAGTGATTCTCGATACAATACCATCGAAAATCCAGCTTTTTTTTTTTAATGTTTACCTTTATTTTTTTGAATTTTTTGTACACTATGCTGTGAGAACAGTTAAATGAACCATTATTTGAGATTAAACATATTTAAAAACGACCACAAGTCCAGACGGCGACTTTAGGTTTAGGCATCCTTTGTAAAGCGCCGCTAAAATAGAATTAGTAGAAACATTACAGAAGCGTCAAACGTTTTAAATTGATGCAAAATAACCAATCTAAGGCGAATCCGTTTGCATTTAGGTTGTATATAACCTACGTTCTGGCTTCGGAAGCGTTCCCTTTACACCCTGTATTATACAAGTGAGATTTCACGTACAGAAATTCGTACCTGACAGGGGGGTCTCCCAGCCATACACGGTTTTTTTTTTGCATTAATTTTTTCGATTCCGCCTCCACCTCCGGTAATACGGCCTCAGTTCTTTTACAACCCCAAGTGGTCAGTCAATGAAAGACCTATCGTTTAAAGTAGGCGAGCACTTGGACCTGGTGAGCCTAGTGTGTCAACGCCAAACGGCTTAAATAAGGCGTATATTTTATTTGTGCAGAATCGTAATGGAAAACAACGAAAGAACTATCTAAAGAACCAACACAAACATTCTAAGCTAAAAAGCTTTGTATAGCGGCCCACGCATAATGCTAAGTAAACTTAGGACGCATATAAAACGGGGTTTGCAACTTACAAAGACATTCTCACATCGTCTTCAGTAGAAGAACTATTCCGTGCAAAGAAAATTTTACAGTAACTAATCAAAATGTTAAAGATGACAGCTATTCTTTCACTTATGTGTGTCGGTCAGTTAAATTGCTAACTTATGCCTTTTGTTCCTATAAAATAATTCAAGTTTAGTTTATTAATTACATTATTATAATACATATATGTACAAAGTAACACTAAAATAAATATAATATGAACAAGTGCATGAAGGAAAAATGAGAAGAGCTCAAGAATTCAACCGCATCGCTGTCAATGGTAAAAGTGCCCAAAAGGCTGGCAGTGTTACCACTTTGGATGGCAATACGGTCACGTGAAGAGTTGACCGACCGCTTGGCGATGTCCCGAAATACTCGATGAGCACTCGGACCCGCAGCCCTAGTGTTTCAACTCCAAATAGCTCCAAAAACCTTTAATATAGCCCGGTTGATGGCAGCAGACTCGCCCCCAATAACATGGAACGACTGTACAGTTCGCATGTGGCAATGTAGATGGCACTATATCTTAATGCGTGGTTTTTGCAGTTGGCTCGGTGTGGTCTGCGTGCGACTCGTGCGGCAGCGAGTGCGCGCGCGCATGTGGCACAAGGCGTTTCCGAACGTGCTGCTTCAACTACCTGAGGAGGAAGAGGGGCCTGGACATGTTCAAGGTAGCATTTCAATAGCGATTCCTAAATCCAAGGACGAAGAGTGACGAAGACTTCGTCTGCGTCTGCGCTTCGTCTCTGCGTTGGCAAGGCACTTGCAGTGACACTGGTGTTCAACCCCTTTTTTCATAGTTTTGCGTGTTTTCTTACACAACTAGGTACGGACTGTTTGTGTTACAGCTAACTAAACAACAGCTCCTTTTCATTTCAAATCAATCGTCACAAAATAGATAGAGTAGATTCATTAAACAAGGTCAAATTAGTTTTATATATTTTTGTTTAATTATGTTTAGATATTGATATCCCATCACGTCTGTGGACGCTCGCGTTTCGCTAGCTAATTTAATTTGACCCTGTATTTGTAGTTTTGTACAAGGAGCTTTTGGCATGTGACCAAAATTGGTATAAACGCCGCCATCTTGTTTTATGAATTTATGAAGTTTTTTATGTTTATTTTTTTTAAGTTTACCAATAATGATGTTGTCAATGCACAGAGGCCAGCCAGCATATCAAGCTACCCCAATCTGTCACATTTCTTTGATCGTTTTTCAACTTTATTACAAAAGATTATTACGAAGGTTCATGTTCAGTTGGGAAAGTTTTCAATTGGGAAAGTTTGGGGTAGCTTGATGAGCTGGCGTCTGTACAGTCCGTTGAAATTTATTATTTTTTCGTCATTGTCAAAATAAAAGTAAGCTTTAACTCCGTTTCAATAAGGTTGCTGTTGGGTTGCTGCTGTCACACTGCTTTCAGAGGTGAAATAACTGTGATTGACTGTCATTGTTCAATAACAATTAAATATTTTTTAGACCCAACCGCTTGATCAGGATGTGAAGGAAGATCAGCAGAAGTCAGAAGTACGCGCGAGCAACCACGAGGTTGAGGACATACCCATGCCCGAACAGTGGACCGCCAATGTGTTCTCAAATGAAAACCATCCGTATTCCTTAGATGTGCTTGAAAATCGCCTGTATTGAACATTAGTCACAGTGCAAAATTGTTTTTAAAATGAATGACTGACTTCTATTAGATTATATTATTTAAATAATAAATTGCAAAGATAAAAAAGCGTCGCTAATTACTTTCCTTTTTTATAGTACGCACTGATTCAATGACTTATTCTTCACGTTTTATTAGTGATGGGTAAAATATTCCAACGTCTAACACAGCAACGTGTCTATGGCCATCTTCCTACTTCCTTCTCTCTCACACATTTTCTCTATCGTTCATACAGTACTGTCATCCACTATCATCATAAACTTGTACCAAGAATAAAAAAGGAACCTGTATTGAGCCTTGGCATTGCCCGGAAGATTTAGCGCCATTTAGATCTGCAAATTGCAACCTATAGTGTAAATGTGAATCAATTAGATTAGGAGCTACATTTTGGACTTTTGGACCGTAATGAAAGAAGATAGAAAAATAGATATAATATTTGTCACATCACGAAACATGTTGGGTAACTACAGTAAACCCAAAGAGTACTAAGTAAACCTAACACCAAACCCAGGTAGGAAACAAAAAAAAAAACAAAATCGGTTCATTCGAGCGAGATTGAGGAAGTAATATCTAAGCGGACTCATACAAGTTGACATTTATTTAATACGGTATATAAAAATAATAATATAATAACAGACAGTATTTTTTTTTTTTTTTTCTACATTGCCCCACACTAGAAATTTTTCCTGTATTGTGGGTGCGTTTACAAACATACATACACATACATAATAAACAACTCTTAGGTTCTAATATAATCTTACAGTTTGGAGTTTTTCGCATTAATCATTATTTTTGTAGTGATTACTTAGAAATTCACACACAATTATGTTTTTATATTAAAGATTAAATTATGTTATGGTATGTAAGTATAAATTTTGCTGTGCCCGACAGGGTCTATAGTAATCTCACTGTTTATACCATGTATGTAATACATAATTATAGTTCCAGAGATTGCGCGAAACTGTTCAGCATTATTATAATAAAATACTAACACATTTATTATTATTTTACATGTTGTTTTCCTCTGGCATCTGGCACGTACCCTAAGGTAAAGACGCAGTGACTTTATTCGTCGGCTACTCGCTGTTTATATGTCTGTTGCTACTCGTTAGCGATTTCAAAATCTGTGTGAATATGACATTATCAAAATCGCCAGCAAGTCGGTGACAAGCGGCAACTAAAGTCGCTGCGTGTGTACCTAGCATTACATGCGGCGTGGTTAATGCGTCCGCTGGACCAACTCCCAATCCAGTGTTTACTGGCTCGATCACTGCCCCTCTTAACTGAGGATTCATATGAAGACTAGCTTCAGGATAAAAAGTATTCTATGGTAATCCAGGTTATAAACGATGTGTGTGCCAAATTTCATCCAAATCCTTTCGGCCGTTTTTGCGTGATGAGTAACAAACTTCGAAACAATTAATCTAAACTTAAGTACAAAGTTTGACACTTATAATAATTAGCAGGTTATTGGGGTAAATAAATCGCAAACGAGTTTTACAAAATATATATTGAGGGAAATAATAAAATATTTATTTAAACAATGGTTTGTTAACAAAAACTGTTTGTTTTTGTAAATAGGTATGGACAACGATGCTCCATTAAAGATTGTTACTATTTTAAACATGCAGCTAAACAATCCGAATGCCTTACAGTGTTAAAGGTAAGCCAGGATCAGTTAATTAAGTTTTCTGGCCAAACAAAAGCTCATGTTAACGGAGGAATCTATCAAAATTAGATCGTGATTTCAAAAGTCATCGTCGAGCTACAGTCATAGAATAAAAATAAAGCCTAAAAATAAGAGTAAAATATTTTAAGGGATAGTATGTACTAATTATTCTTTTTAATCTTTAGCTTTTATGAAATCATAAGTGAACCAGTATTATTTTTTCCTGAGATTTATCATTAACACAGTAGAATGTTTTTTTCTTGGAAACTTCTTATCGAGTCACCCCTTAAAAAATATTACACCATTTTTTAGACCATAGACGAAGGTACCTAACTAAAGGAAGGGCTGGTCAATCAGACTTTGAACTTAAACTTTGCAGTAAACTGTGACGGTTACAGTTCCGACACCCTTAAGTTCTCCGTTGCGATGCACGATCAGTTTATTAGAGTCGTTGAAATAACCAGTGGGTGCCGCATCAGCGTCGCACATGATTGCGTACACGCCAGAAACACCGTACGCGCATTCCGGCACGTGCTGAAAACAAAATGATACACTTACTTACTTTGAAATTATTATTCAATGGGATTATATGAACTTAGAGCAATTAAGGTGGAAGCGCCAGGGTAGCCCGCGAAATTAAAATTTTGTTACGTTTTTTGCAATTTCCAGGTCACTGTCAGGTTGTATGGTGATCTAAATATGATTCGCGACCGTATCAAATATGGCTTTACAGAATCATAATCATTAAAATCAGCAATACATCTCTATAAGTTCATATTACTCTAAAGAATGACTATTTCATGAAATTATGACATTTGAGGGCAATTCTAACTTAATGGAGTTGTATTGCTGATTCTAATGATTATGATTCTGAAAAGCCTTTTTTGATACGGTCGCGAATCATATTTAGATCACCATACAACCTGACAGTGACCTGGAAATTGCAAAAAACGTAACAAAATTTGAATTTCGCGGGCTACCCAGGCGCTTCCACCTTAAATGAAAAAGTGCTTTTGCAACTTTCAGGTTATTGTCAGGTTGTATATTGATTAAAACATGATTTGCGACCAAAACACGTATACGTGTTTACAGATTTACAATGACTGAAACCATCAACAACCCTCCAACTTCATTTAATTTAATTAAATTACTATGTCATGAAAGTCAATTCAGAAATCTTGAATTTCGCAGGATACCTTGGAATTTTCACCTTAATAATAATTTCGAGCCAGATCGTTCCTGGCTTGCTTGCTCGTCAGCGATATCCAATACTCAATACTCAATTCTTTATTGCATTCCATATGTAATTAAAAGATGGAATTAACAGTGGGAACAATATGGACCCTGTCGGGCACAGCAAAATTAGGAGAGAGGAAGAGGGCTACGTGCAAATTCAAGCAATTCAATTAATTATTATTTTAAATTATTAAATGTAAAATTGGGTGTATAGTTCTTATCTATGTGTATGTATAATTACGTACAGGTATATAAGTAGTTATGTATATATGATGAGGTGTGAGTATATAGGTATAGTATATTTTTGTAATTTTAATTTTAGGTATTGCGTATGAATACTAGGTAATTAATTATTATTATTTGTTATTATTTATTGTTTACATTATTATTAGTTTAAGTTGTTATTTATGTAATCCTGTTTTCACATTTATATGTCTTTGATTTTCTATATTCCGTATTGTATATATTTTATAATGTTTGGTAAATTATAGAGAGAATAATTTTATTTTCCAATCGATTTGTCATCTAAAAAGTCTTTTACTGAGTAGTATGTCTTGGATTCTAAAAATTGTTTCAATTTATTAATAAATACATTTGTTTTCTTAACTTCTCTGATGTCATTTGGCAAATTGTTGTACATTTTAATGGACATAACTAAAGGTCCGGTTGAGTGCATTTTGAGTCGGGATTGAGGTATGTTTATTTTGTTTTTGTTATGACGAAAGGTGTATTTTGTTTGTGTTTCTTCGCAAGTGGTGTAGAACTCTGGGTGTTTTCTGACAAATTTACATAATTCCAAGATGTACAAGCAGGGAAGTGTGAGTATTTTGTGTTTTCGGAAGTGCGGTTGGCAACTATCTGTTTGTCCTATGTTGGTTATTATTCTAATTAATTTCTTTTGTAAAATAAATATGGTTTGTGAATCGGTACTGTTACCCCACAGCATCACCCCATAGCTGAGCCATGCCTGGGCATATGCGTAGTAAGTAACAAGTGCAGTTTGCTGGTTGGTAGTTTTTTTATCCCATAGGGAGGGTGTCCGTATGAATTGAGGAGCCATGTCTCAGATTTAAACGAGGGTACTACCAATATTTAGTAGTAAATTAGCCAAATTTGTAGCCCCGATCCTGGAATTTGTAGTAAAACCCATCAAAAGTTACAGGACGTTGAAGGTGGCTCCTCAATTCAGGCATCTGGATTGAGGAGCCACCTCAGAACTCGAAAACTAGCCAATGGATATTTCTGAAACTTTGGTAGGAATTAGTAGTGTTTATGCTTAATTTGTACACAAAAAATGGGTTTTGTACGGCTGAATTTGAGGCAGCTACAATGCTTTGATTTATCTGAAAAATCCATAAATTTCCCCGTGCTGTATCTCAGAAACTAATGAAGCAATTAAAACAGATTTTTAGTATTATTTAGTAGTAAGTTTGTTTTAATTTGTAGTATAAAAATAAATCGCAAAGGATTCATAGCTTCGGAAATACAACACATTTTATGTGGCTCCTCAATCCTGACGGTCTATAAAAAACAAATGCACGTAGCTACTAAAGTAGTTGATCAACTCGAAGTTTGATTACGCCAATATTTAGTAGAAATTTCTACTAAATATTGGCGTAATCAAAATTCCTCTACATTCAGTATTTCAAAAGATATTAATAACTTTAACATTCCTTAAGAATTTTCTGTGTAGGGTGACCATAAATAATTCAAACTGTGTTCATAAACAGAACTTTATTTACACATGATTCATTCTTCACCAAATTTGTACTTAAATAAAGAAACACAACATATTAAACACAAAGAATGAAAAAGAAAAACAAACTAAAAGTCTACTAGATCAAATTACCTGTTTTAAAATTTATAATCTCTAAATATTATCTCTACATTCCCGTATTCTATCATTAATTATTAGCCTTCTCTAATCTTTATTTTAAAATATATTTTCTAAACAAAGTCGCTTATTTTGACTGTCGGAGCGACCGCGCTGTCCTTCTAAAATACATAACGGATTTTGATGCGGTTTTCACCATCATTTATAGAATTTATTCCGCGAGGTTTTTTTATATGTAATAGATACGTTTACATTTAACGTAAACGCATACAGGCGCGTGGAAAGTGGTGGCCCAGTGGTAACGGCCGCGACTTACGAGTTATAGGTCGTAGGTTCAAACCCAGACAGGCGCTTTACTTTTTGTGAGTTATTTAATCACCACGGTCTCAAAACGTTGAAGGAAACTTAAAATAAAAATTAATAAAAAAAAAAATTTTTTTTCATTAAAATTAATACTTAAACGTAGAGATAGACTTAAACCGTATTTCCTCCGTCCAACCTGAGAGCAGTTGCTTTAAAAAAAAAAAAGTTATACACAGTTCCGTTTTTTGATTTATAGGAATCTTATCTGATCGATTTTAATACCCTTCCAAAAACCTGTGAACTTAAAATTTTCCCAAAAGTAATAATATGAAAATATTTGTTTGGTTTGTACTATTGCGAATTCTGGTTTCATAATCATTCATCAACAGAGATCGGATATTCGGATGCATATTTACCTAAATACAATTTTTAGCTATGAAAGTATGGAAGCGGAGAGAAAAAATAAAGGAGATAAATTATTTGTTATATTTATTAAAAACCCCGGGATTCATGATTGCATAACTATTCAGACGTGTATTAATTAACCGACTTCAAAAAGGAGGAGGTTCTCAATTCGTCGGAACCTTTTTTTATTTTTTTTATGTATGTTCCCCGATTACTCGAAGATGGCTGGACCGATTTGGATTTCTTTTTTTTGTTTGAAAGGGTATACTTCTCAGGTGGTCCCATGATCATCAAGTCAGGATCTGATGATGGGATCCTGGAGAAATAGAGAGACCTTTTAAAATTTTATAGGCACACACAAAGCGATTTGGGTATTTTTTGGAAGAGTACTTTCTCAAAGTAGTCCCATTTCAATTTGGTGAAGATCTGATGAAGAACTTCGGAGATAGGCAACGAAACTCCTCAATAAATGGTAGCAAATGGACTGGGATTGCTGAAATCCCATGTCTATCTATTAATGTTTAACTCGATACAAATATGTGTATGTACTGGAGGAGGGATGGTTTGTATTAGTTAAAACAAAAAATAAACAAATTACTTACCTAAATTAAGACTTTTTCGATACAAAAGCGCTTTCCATGTTAGCCAACATCTCAGCTTTAGGTGAATATGCATTCGAATATCCGATCTCTGTTCAGCAATCAACATCATATTAAAAATGTATTTTTTTATTATTTTTTATTTTAAGTTTCCTTCAACGTTTTGAGACCAGTGGTGATTAAATAACTCACAAAAAGTAAAGCGCCTGTCTGGGTTTGAACCTACGACCTATAACTCGTAAGTCGCGGCCGTTACCACTGGGCCACCACTTTCCACGCGCCTGTATGCGTTTACGTTAAATGTAAACGTATCTATTACATATAAAAAAACCTCGCGGAATAAATTCTATAAATGATGGTGAAAACCGCATCAAAATCCGTTATGTATTTTAGAAGGACAGCGCGGTCGCTCCGACAGTCAAAATAAGCGACTTTGTTTAGAAAATATATTTTAAAATAAAGATTAGAGAAGGCTAATAATTAATGATAGAATACGGGAATGTAGAGATAATATTTAGAGATTATAAATTTTAAAACAGGTAATTTGATCTAGTAGACTTTTAGTTTGTTTTTCTTTTTCATTCTTTGTGTTTAATATGTTGTGTTTCTTTATTTAAGTACAAATTTGGTGAAGAATGAATCATGTGTAAATAAAGTTCTGTTTATGAACACAGTTTGAATTATTTATGGTCACCCTACACAGAAAATTCTTAAGGAATGTTAAAGTTATTAATATCTTTTGAAATACTGAATGTAGAGGAATTTTGATTACGCCAATATTTAGTAGAAATTTCTACTAAATATTGGCGTAATCAAACTTCGAGTTGATCAACTACTTTAGTAGCTACGTGCATTTGTTTTTTATAGACCGTCAGGATTGAGGAGCCACATAAAATGTGTTGTATTTCCGAAGCTATGAATCCTTTGCGATTTATTTTTATACTACAAATTAAAACAAACTTACTACTAAATAATACTAAAAATCTGTTTTAATTGCTTCATTAGTTTCTGAGATACAGCACGGGGAAATTTATGGATTTTTCAGATAAATCAAAGCATTGTAGCTGCCTCAAATTCAGCCGTACAAAACCCATTTTTTGTGTACAAATTAAGCATAAACACTACTAATTCCTACCAAAGTTTCAGAAATATCCATTGGCTAGTTTTCGAGTTCTGAGGTGGCTCCTCAATCCAGATGCCTGAATTGAGGAGCCACCTTCAACGTCCTGTAACTTTTGATGGGTTTTACTACAAATTCCAGGATCGGGGCTACAAATTTGGCTAATTTACTACTAAATATTGGTAGTACCCTCGTTTAAATCTGAGACATGGCTCCTCAATTCATACGGACACTAGGGAGGTGCCCTTAGCGGTTAGTAACATAATTTTAAGCCCTGGCTTAAAACTTAATATTGAAAACGTACGTGAAGTGAGTGAGGCGAGCTGTCATTCCACTTTGCTAAGACTGCCACTATTGACAGCTCACTTCACCCAGGTGTTCACGATGAGATTTTAACAGAATACATCGAAATGGTACTTTTTAAATGGTCTTGAAATCGCTCTATCGCCATATAATTATTTTTGTCGAATAAGGTAATAAAGAGGAATATTCTTTGGACATACTTACAGGAATATCAATTCGCCAATCGGCTATCGAAGGTTCTAGTAAAATAGGTTGAAGTTTCACTCCATGCGAAGTTGGCACAGCACCTGGCGATAGATCAAAACACACAGGTCAAATATGCAGGGTTGCAAATTTGCGTAGGTGGTTACAGAAAAATCTGCTGTTTTGTAGAAAAGTAATGAAACGTTGACAGCATTTTTTTTATAACTGACGAAAATTTTCAACGTGGTGGATTATAGTTAGCGCGTCGATGACTGCTGTCATGGAGGTGTGAAAAATATCATTGTATAAAAAAATAAGAATTCTCGGGGACTGCTGATAGAAGTGAAAATTTAAAACTATGAAATAACCTAAGCCCTGTGGCAGCGGTCGCGAACAGACAGGTGCTATACTTTGTGTAAATTATTCGAAAACATCGTGAGGCAAACCTGTCCTAGAACCTAAAAATCGAAGATATGTGACATTTACCAACGCACATTGGGCCCACGAGGTAGATAAGTGGATTACTGCTCTCACAGACCGCGGCCGCACGGCCTGTGTCCCAGCAGAGGGAACTGTATAGGGTGATTATGCATACTTAGGTACAGATATCCTGTTGGTAAGCATTTCCGTGACGCTAACCCATAAGGGTCATCCCTACCAAAAATCATTAAACGTGCTTAGTAGAGAAGTTTTCAAAAATGTAGCTGTCACGGCGGTCCATGGTCAAAATATTCATTAAAATTAAAAACAAAACAACTTTGCCTTTAGTAAAAAAAAACTGACACGAATATTAAAAAAAAAATAAGCATGACATGGAAACATCGATATAAATGGCGTTAGAGAGTATACCGGTCTCAGACCGGCATGCCACGATGGCAAATACGTTTAGGTTATACCCGTCCCAAGGCGCGCCAATAGATTTATCACTCACAAAGCAAAGACAATACATATTTTTCTCGTCATTGCGTTTTTTTTCTTTAACTGGACCGTACTTTAGAATCTTCTGTGGCCCTAGTGTGAGTTTCATTTAACCTACATACATACATGCTCAGGCTATAACGTTCCCACTGCTGGGACAGAGGCCTCCTCTCTGTGAGAGGGAGTGGGCCGTAATCCACCACGCGGGCCCAGTGCGGGTTGGTAGATGTCACATGTCTTCGATTTTTTGGTTCTAGGACATGCCGGTTTCCTCACGATGTTTTCCTTCACCGATTGAGAGCAGTCGTGATGAAATATGTAATTTACACAAAGTAATGCGCCTGGCTGGGTTTGAACGCACGGCCTACATCTCGTAAGTCGCGGCTGTTACCACTGGGTCACCACTGCTCTCCTCCCATTTAACCATTTCAATCTAATGCATCGAGCGTATTCGGCGCTCTGATAGGTCCGTCACCAAACAAGGGCCAATCGGAGCGCCAATGCGCTCGATGCGTTTGATCGATATGGTTAAATGAAACTCACACTAGGGCCTCTGGTTATGGAGACTTTGAAGATCAAAGTTATAGTCATACAACCGCAACCGATCGTTGGTTTGAATTAAACACGTAGATTTGAGTGATTTTTGTTTTGAGTCAAATATGTTTAGCTCCAGCCAAAACCCAGCGAAAAAACGTCACGTTAAAAACTTTTTCCAAAAAAAAAAGTCGGTTGTTTTTTTTTGGAAAAAGTTTTTTTTTTCACTTTTTAGTGGTTCACATGTGCTTACCCCTTCACAGCATACCGGCGTGATGTTATGTTATGAACCGGTGTAAGCAATAGACAGACATGAGATTTCAGCAATCCCAGTCCATTTAGGTACTATCATTTATTGAGGAGTTCCGTTGACTATCTCCAAAGTTCTTCATCAGATCTTCACCAAATTGAAATAAGACCACTCCGAGAAAGTACTCTTCCAAAAAATACCTAAATCGCTTCGTGTGCCTATAAAATTTGAAGAGTTCTCTCTATTTCTCCAGGATCCCAACATCAGATCCTGACTTGATGATCATGGGACCACCTGGGAAGTATACCCTTTCAAACAAAAAAAAAATCCAAATCGGTCCAGCCATCTTCGAGTAATCAGGAACATACATAAAAAAAAGGTTCCGACGGAACCTTTTTTATGGTTTATGTAAAAAAAAGGTTCCGTCGAATTGAGAACCTTCTCCTTTTTGAAGTCGGTTAAAATTAACTTACGACACTGTAGTTGAAAAAAATGTTCTCCCTTGCATGATATCCATCACGGCCGATTCTCCAATTAATGCAAATGTAATCACAAAAATATTTTTATGTGATAAAACTACAAATTAAACGATGTTCCGTTCCCACTTTATCCTTTGCTTGTGCTGTGAGACCTTGCTTCTTGACCAATTACATGATTCCAAGTCAACCAGAAGTACCCTATAGGTTCTGATTCATTTGCAAGTATCAAAATATGTCGTTTAAATGGCCTTAGTTTTATTGCGTTTACTTAGAGGTTCTGATTTTTTGGACCGCGACTTACGTATTTGATATTAATTTGAACTTGATAACTTCATGCGTTCCTGAGAAAAAGGGTCTTGAGTTCTTGACAGACTGATAGACATATCTACGGACGGACAATGAAGTGATCCTAACTATAAGAGTTCTGTTTTTATTACATGCTTTATATTAGCTTCACTTGTATGTTTGTTTGTTTGTATGTAACCGACTCCTTTGAGCGCGATTCTGACCCACTTTAAACGGTCAGATTTCATTGAAACTTTGTAAACTTGTCGAGGACCGATGACAATTCAATAATTAAAAAAAGAATTGACAAAAATGAAAAAAAAAAAAAACAAAAAATAAATAATAGTTTAAAAAACTAAAAAACACGCTTTAAAAACCAAACTAAAAAAGGAGAAAATAATTTAATTCAATTAAAAAGCGTGGGGTGCTTGACATTAATTGATTATAAAAATACCTCAAAAAGCACCCCACGCTTTTTAATTGAATTAAATTATTTTCTCCTTTTTTAGTTTGGTTTATAAAGCGTGTTTTTTAGTTTTTTAAACTATTATTTATTTTCTTTTAGAGGTAATGTTTAAAAAAAAAATGATTCAAACTCACCGATCTTTGTGTCACTGCACTGTGATTGCGCATTGATAGTGATTGCGCAGGCTAGGACCAATACACTTATTGTAGAGAACATGATGACCGAATGATCAGCTAAGTGTACCCAGATATGAAAAGATCGAGGGTTTATATATGCCTCAAAAAAAATCGAAACGATTTTTTTTAATTGACTCTAAAATCGAATAATTAAATTATACAGTACGTAATTAGTGCAGAAAACGAATTGATTAGAAAAAAAAACGCTAATTAGTAGTGTGACCTATTTATTTAGTAATTAAATATACAATTAATTTTACTTACAAGCCGTTCTACGTGTACCCACGTAGGTAGTTGGTAATATGTAGATATTACCTACTACCTACGTGGGTACAAAATAGTGTTTTAGGGCTTATGTTGCGTAGGCAACATAAGCCCTAAAACACCATTTCGTATGATATCTTCGAAATTAATAGCAGAAGTGATTTTTTTTTCTCCTTTTTGTTTTTCATAATTTTTTTTATTTTTCTTTAAATCACTATTTAATAATACAATCTTTTGTATAATATCACCTTACCAGCTCTAAATTTCCATAAGGGTTTGTAGTGTCCAAGTGGCAGTAGAACACTGACTCTTAGGTGACAGGTATTCCTAGTTAAGGAGTCAAGGTTTCGACTTTGTGTTCCTTTAATTATTGTGAACTTTAGCTAGTTACTAAGCATATTGTAAGGACTTGTATCAATAAATAATAATTATTATTATTTCGTTTATTAAGTTAACTACATATTACAATACATTTTTAAATGTATCTTCTTTTATATAAAAATGAATCCCTATTTCCCTTGGTCACGGCATCACACGTGAACGGCTGGACCAATTTTGCTAATTCTTTTTTTGTTGTGTTTGTTATTGACAGGAGAAGGTTCATAAGAAAGAAAAAAATAAGATAGTTGCGCGAAACATTAGACAATTTATACCGGCCTACTCTCTCATTAATACGTACAATAAAGTCTGCAAACTCTGCGAAATTAAAAATACTAACTCATTCGAATGCAAAAAAATTGTTAAGAAAATGCTGCATATTACTGGTTATGATGACTCGGAACAATTAATATAACGACCCTGACCTGACACTGAATAAAACGAAGTATATTGTATGGGGAACAAAATACACACTAGTTTACACACGACACATTTTACGCCACATACACACACCACACATACACACCCCACACACACGCCAGACACTACACAAACGTTACACATACATACACTCATAAAATACCATACTTGAAAGCACCTCTCTAGTCTCCACTGTTGTATTCGTATCCTGAACCCCAAGATACAGACTAACTGTCTAGTTTGGGGTTCACTGGCAAATAATATTTGTAACTAGCTGTAGGTAATATTTAAGCTACTCATATGTCGTCTCAACTTGTTGTTAATCTATCTATGCTTACTGTATTACCTGGACAATAAATATTTTCTATTTCTATTTTCTATTTCTATTTAAGAAAACTGTTCGACCATATTCATCATGCCTAGCCTATATCGTTCCCACTGCTGGGACACAGGCCTCCTCTCTGTGAGAGGGAGTGGGCCGTAGTCCACACGCGGGCCCAGTGCGGGTTGGTAGATGTTTTTGTTTCTAAGATTTGCCGGTTTCCTCACGATGTTTTCCTTCACCGTTTTGAGAGCAGTGGTGATGAAATAATTTACACTAAGTAAAGCGCCGGTCTGGGCTCGAACCTAGGACTCGTAAGTCGCGACCATATTAACTTTTCTAATATTATTCCGATACAAATTCAATATTCATAGTTAAGACAGGACAACGTATGTCGGTTCAGCTAGTATTTTTATAAAATAACCTTACAAAAAACATTAAAAAATATAAAAAATAGTGGTCCGCCGGTATCGGAAGGAGGGTCCAAGCTACCGGTGGGTAGGGCTCCAGAGACAGGAACCTCCTCACGATGCGAGCCGGATCGAGGAGAAGGTACTGCCTTGTGAACCAGAAGGCAGAGCCTCGAGAGATGTTGATCTAGGCTCTCGGCCATCAGTCCATTGGCTGATACGACAATCGGCACAATAACAGCCGAGTTCACATTCCACGTGTCAACAACCTCGTGTGCTAAGTCGATATACAGGGTGATTGGAAGATGGGTGCAAAGCTTTAAGGTGAAGATAGTATAGACAATTTAGAACCATTTAAGCCATGGTTGTCTTAGACGAAGTCTTACCAATTTTTTTTTTTTAAGGTTTAAAAGACGTATTGTACAATTTTTTTTATTTTTCTGAGCTTTAAATGTCTGTAAAAAAAATGTGTAATGACACAGAAGCCTTAAACATGTTTTGCTTGATTGCTTACACATTACTTTAATTAAATAAATAAAAAATGAATTCATTTATCATTCAATTTGGCCATAATTATGCAGTTTACATTAAATTTTGAGAATTTCCGAAAAAAAACTTAAAAATTTGGTTAAAAATATTTGGTAAGACTTCGTCTAAGACACGATTCCGTGGCCTGCACGAAGCCCTGATCTGACGCCGCTAGACTTTTACGTCTGGGGTCATATGAAAGATCTAGTTTATGTGACCCCAGTAAATTCAATTGAAGAACTAAGGGAGAGAATTACAAATGCGGCGGACCAGATGAGGGCAACAATCACCTCAAGAATAACAAAAACCGAAGTAAGGAAGCGAATAAGAACATGTATTCGAAACCGAGGGCAGCACATCGAACAAGACGTGTGAAATGTGTGTAATTAAAGTTTTTAATATTGATTAAAAAGAATAATAATGTTCACGATTTTGTTTTTGATTTTTCTAATAATCACCTTTTTGTGAAACGCACGCCTGTACTAAATCAAAAACGATTTTCATAATGTAGTCCATGATTTTGTATTAACTTTCATACCTTTTTGGATAGCTGATAAGACAAGGATATTTTCTTAGTAATGTGTACATTAGGTGTAGTATTTTTTTTTGCACTAGACTACATTTTTTATGAAGTAATAGCAAAAATTACAAAAAATTAAATGTTTTGTTACTGATATTTGCCAAAGTTTTAGGCATTATTGAACTTTTAATTATTAACAAAGGTCTGCTACGGCGTCAACTATGATAATAACTTAAATTTCAGTACAGTCGCGCCGTAAATCATTTTTAAATTGGTTTCAAATGGTTTAATCTGGGATTTTTCATTAAAAAACTAAAACTCTTAACTAATTCAAAAACTACTGAATTTCGGTAGAACATTTGGTGGCTTAATTTGTTGCATTTTAACCCTACTATGACGTCCTGCAAGGAATACGTCGAGTTACCAGTAACCCTGTATACATAGAAGAAAGTCGGGTTAGTTACGCCACTTATAACTCAAGAACGGCTGGACCGATTTTCATGATCTTTGATTTGTTGGATTTGTCGCCACCCCGAATAGCAGAATAGCTATAAAAATATAGGATTTTTTTTTTAAAAAATTGGATGATTCCGTTTCATAGATATTTTGTGTGACAGCTAGAGAACGCTCGATTCCTTCAAAGTACCGTTGTCATACCGTAGTAGAAGCTCACCTGTATCGGCTACCACTGTATGCCTTCGAAGTACCAGGTTATCATAACTCGATAGGAGCACACTTTTTGTAGGTGTGTCAGCTAAGAAACGCTTAACGCTTTCGAAGTACGCTCACCTTAACAGAGTGTGTCAAATAGGAAACGGTTTATTATGCCGTCGAAGTAATAGGTTGTCATAACTCGATAGGAGCACACTAAACATAGGTGTGTCAGCTAAAAAGCGCTTAATGAATGCCTTATATATACGCTCACCTAACATAGCTGTATCAACTAGAATACGCTTTATGCCTTCGAAGTCGACATCCTGGTGAATGTCATAACTCAGTCGGAGCACACCTAACATACGTGTTATATATATTCGAGCCGTTTGGGGTTGAAACACTTAGCCATGGGGTCCGAGTGCTCGCTTGGTTTTTCGAGTCATTGCCAATTAGTTAGTCAACTCTTCACTTGACCAGAGGGCTGGCCTATTCTTTGATCAAAGAATCAGCAATGCGATACAACGTGGCAATGATGCGGCGCAGCGATGCGGACGAATTTTTTGATGCCCTGTGATTCTTTTTTACACGCTTTATATTAGCTTCACTTGTATGTTTGTATGTTTGTAACCGACTCCTTAAGGCGCGATGTTGACCCACTTTAAACGATCAGATTTCATTTAAACTTTGTAAACTTATCGAGGACCGATGACAATTCAATAATTTTAAAAAAAATAGAGAAAAATAGAAAAAAAAGGAAAAAATCACGCTTTTGTAGTTACCAGAACTAAAAAATATAAAATAAATAATAATTTAAAAAACTAAAAAACACGCTTTATAAACCAAACTAAAAAAGTAGAAAATAATTTAATTCAATTAAAAAGCGTGGGATGCTTGACATTAATTGATTAAGTATATTAATACCTCAAAAAGCACCCCACGCTTTTGAATTAAATTATTTTCTACTTTTTTAGTTTGTTTTTTTTTTTATTATATACACGTAAAAGACACGATCTCGCATTGTATAGGATTTCCGTACAGTGCGAGATCAGCGTAAACTGGAAATGTATAGCTTGATGTGTAGACGTGTGTACATACTATTGATATTATTTTTGTAACGTAGAATATAAAAATATCTGTTACGAAACATTTAAACAAAATCTTAACAAATTATACACCACCTGTATATAGGTGTGACAGCTAGAAAACGCTTTATGCCTTCGTCGAAGTACCAGGTTGTCATAACTCGGTAAGAGTACACCAAACAAGTATGTAAGCTAGAAAACGGTGTATGCCTTCGATGTACCCACATCTAACATAGGTCAGTTAGTTAGACAACGCTTTATGCCTTCGAAGTATCAGGTTGACATAACTTGGTAAGCGTAACGTAGGTTTGTCAGCTAGAAAACGCTTTAAGCTTTCGAAGTTGTCAGGTTGTCATAACTCGGTAAGAGCATCATGTCATCAGCATACGACTACAAAATCAAATTGTCTTCACTACCTTAGACTACTGTTAGTTATCAGTGTGATTTTGACAGGTTGGGATAGAAAAATATCTTTTGAAATATTCTACGTAAAAAAACTTTTTCCAAAAAAAAAACAACCGTCTTCCAAAAAAACACTACAAAGTGAAAAATAACTTTAATTTCGGAAGTCGGTGTCTTTGGAGCTGTATTTTAATTTTTTGTCACCGCCTTCCGAAATTAAAGTTATTTTTCACTTTGTAGTGTTTTTTTGGAAGTCGGTTGTTTTTTTTTTGGAAAAAGTTTTTATTTTTCACTTTTTAGTGGTCCACATGTGCTTACCCCTTCACAGCATACCGGCGTGATGTTATGTTATGAACTGGTGTAAGCAATAGACAGACATGAGATTTCAGCAATCCCAGTCCATTTGCTATCATTTATTGAGGAGTTCCGTTGCCTATCTCCAAAGTTCTTCATCAGATCTTCACCAAATTGAAATGAGACCACTCCGAGAAAGTACTCTTCCAAAAAATAGCTAAATCGCTTCGTGTGCCTATAAAATTTGAAGAGTTCTCTCTATTTCTCCAGGTTCCCATCATCAGATCCTGACTTGATGATCATGGGACCACCTGGGAAGTATACCCTTTCAAACAAAAAAAACAAAATCCAAATCGGTCCAGCCATCTTCGAGTAATCGGGGAACATACATAAAAAAAAATAAAAAAAAAAATAAAAAAAAAAAAAAGGTTCCGACGAATTGATAACCTCCTCCTTTTTGAAGTCGGTTAAAAAAGGACCTAGACAAAGATCGTACAACGAAAGACAAAATGCAGATGAAGGATTTCTACGGTGCGATGTCAATAATGGATAAATGTTTGTTTTTGAAGTAACCAGGTTATCATAACTCGGTAGATAGTATGGGTATGTCAGCTAAAAAACGGTTTATGCCTTCGAAATATCAGGTTTTCATAACTCGGAAAGAGCACATCTAACATAGGTGTGTCAGTTACACAAAGCTTTATGCCTTCGAAGTACCAGTATGTTATAACTCGGTAGGAGCTCACCTAACATTAGGTGTGTCAGCTAGAAAACGCTCTATGCCTTCGAAGTATTAGGTTGTCTTAACTTGGTAGGAGATCAGGCGAAATGAGCCTAGATGTTTTGCGAATAGGTTAACACAATATCAATTGATTCTGAGGCGGTACGAAGTTCGCCGGGGCAGCTAGTCCTAAATAAATAAGAGACGATTATTTTGCCATCACCCGGATTACCAAACACTTTAGACTCCGATCTGCAACCTGATACTAACTGATTAACACTGAGAAAATTGAATTTCGCGGGCTAAACTGGTGCTTTCGCATGAGCCTAAGAGGCATCGGTCAATTTTACGGTATTTAGGTGGGCACAGCTCTAATCTTACTGTTTCCTGTTTCCTAACAGAAATGTCAAAAGTTTGAAGCTACCTCTAGTCTATATCTGTTTGCTCCTTCTTCTTTGTTCCGTGTTCAAGTTGGTTGCCAACGCGGCTATAAAAAAGTTAAAAATAAAGTTTTTCGATAAATATATTACCCGATCGAAATTGTATTGTGCTTAACAATGTCGGATGTCTCAAATTTAAGTACTCGTTCTAGTAAAATAATCGTCCGTGTCTGCCATAGTTAAATGATTCCATTTCCGTAAACCATGACATGGGTGGTTTATAAACGTCTGCTGCACCAACTCCGGGCCGCTTCGAACTGTTTATTTTTCTCACTTCGGCATTTCGTGCAATACCTATTATTGTTATTTAAAAAGGAATAATTTTTCCCGTTTTTGAAACATTTTCCATTGATGCTTCGCACCTATTGGTCGCAGCATGATGATATAAATCCTAAAGCCTTCCTCGATAAATGAACTATCCACCACACAAAAACTTTTTCCAAAAAAAAACAACCGTCTTCCAAAAAAACACTACAAAGTGAAAAATAACTTTAATTTCGGAAGTCGGTGTCTTTGGAGGTGTATTTGAAGATCCTGACTTGATGATAATGGGACCACCTGGGAAGTATACCCTTTCAAACAAAAAAAACTAAATCCAAATCGGTCCAGCCATCTTCGAGTAATCGGGGAACATACATTAAAAAAAAATTAAAAAAAAAGGTTCCGACGAATTGATAACCTCCTCCTTTTTGAAGTCGGTTAAAAATGATTTTTCGATACTGGTTTCACCAGTAGTGCCTGAGATTAGCGCGTTCAACCAAACAGACAAACAAACTCTTCAGCTTTCTATTATTATATAAAATATATTTAAGTATAGATAGCCATGGTCATCCAGATGCTGTTTTCCTGTGGCATCTGGCACGTAGCCTAATGCTAGGTACAGACGCAGCGACTTTAGTCGTTGGCTACTCGTTAGCGATTTCAAAATCTATGTGTAGACATCACATTATCGAAATCGCCAGCAAGTCGCTGACAACAACACATTTGTTTTTAGAGGAGCAAACAGGAAACTATATTTTAGTTTTCAAGTGAATGAAAGCAATTACAAATTATAAAACAATATTCATTCGTTCGAAAGAACTAATTGTGGCTGAATGATCAAATGACAGTTACCTTAAATACTAGATAATATATGGCATTACCTGTACCGACCCAGACGACCACATTACTCTCCTCCAGGAAAGCAATAGGGCCACCAGTACAGTTCGCACACACCGCACAAAATCGTCCTTCCGACCTCGCCGCCGAGGTCCTCGCGCCCCGCGAAGACCCCTAGTAGTATCGGCGCCTAACGTCGAGACCCCCGACCGACCCTTGCTCGTTGAAGCGCCAGCCCGCGCCGCAGCTGAGCCAGTAGCTTTAAATTCCCCCTATAATAATAATACGCCAATTTCGATCCAGCCTGTCCCCAATAGTGATAGCTGTCCCCCTATCAGTGACGCCCTGAGCCGAGGTCCGTACCCCACAGGGGGTGCCCTCAGCGTGCAGTCGCTTAGTTTATAAATTTAGTTTGTAAGCCCTGGCTGGACGCATTAAGTGTAAAATCTTAATGGCAGCCCCAGGAAAGCCCGGTTGAGCAGTCACGGCCTCTCAAGGCCAACTGCGAGATGCCCAACAAAAAAAAAAAAAAAAAAAGGCATTACCTGTTTCATTTGATGTATAATAATTAAATTTCAACACTTATGTCGCTGCGTGTGTACCTCGCGTAACATGTGGCGACGTTACGCGTCCGCTGGGCCAACTCCCAATCCAGTGTACACTGGCCCGATCGCTGCCCCTCTTAATTGAAGATTCATATGGAGAGTAGCTTCGGGATAAAAAGTATCCCATGGTAATCCAGGTTATTAACTACATAATTATGTGTGTGCCAAACATCCAAATCCGTTCGGCCGTATTAGCGTGATTGAGTAACAAACTTCGAAACAAATCTAAACATAGGTACAAACTTTAACATTCATAATATTAGCAGGTTAATAGGATAAATAAATCGCAAACGAGTTTTACAAAATATATATTGAGGGAAATAATAAAATATTTATTTAAACAATGGTTTGTTAACAATAATTGTTTTTTGTAAATAGTTATGGACGACAATGCTCCATTAAAAGTTATTACTACTTTAAACATGCAGCTAAACAATCCAAATGCCTTACAGTGTTAAAGGCAAGCCATGACCAGTTTGTTAGGTTTTCTGGCCAATCAAAAGCTCATGTCAACGGAGGAATCTATCAAAATTAGATCACGATTTCAAAAGTCATCGTCGTGTTACAGTTACAGAATAAAAATAAAACGTAAAAATAACAGTAAAATATTATAAGGGATAGTACTAATTATTCTTTTTAATCTTTTGCTTTTAATGAAATCATGTATTTTTATTCTTGATATTTATCATAACCACAGTACTTAGAATTATTTTTTCTTGCAAACTTCTTACCGAATCATCCCTTTAAAAAAAATACACCTTTTTTTAGACTTTATACGAACGTAACTAAAGGAAGGGCTATCAACCTGATTTTGGACCTAAACTTTGCAGTAAACTGTGACGGTTACAATTCCGACACCCCTAGGTTCCCCGTTGCGATGCACGAGCAGTGTATTAAAGTCGTTGAAATACCCAGTAGGTGCCAAACCAGGGTCGCACATGATTGCTTCCACGCCAGAAACACCGTACGCGCATTCCGTGACGTACTGAAAACAAAATTATACACTTACTTAGCTGTTATTTACATTTTATATTGGAACGAATTTCTTTAACGTGGCTTGCGTTGCGGTAGGAGTTGACTAGTAGAAATCATCACGCAAGGTAAGAGCATTATGCCCTGTCCATGCGACTTTATCTCTCGCGAAAGAAAGAGAAAGTCATTCAATGGGATTTTAATGATGTTAGAGCAAACAAAATAATAAAAAAGTGCTTTTGCAATTTTCAGGTTACTGTCAGGTGATTAAAATATTATTTATGAACATACTTATCACGTATGTAGGTATCTATTTACAGGTTTGTAATGATTAAATCCTCAATACAACTCTCCAAGTACTTTTAATTCCATTGAATATGTATTTCATGAAAAAGTCATATAAGAAAACTTGAATTTCGCGGCACACCTTGGAACTTTCACCTTAATAATAATTCCAAGCCAGCCCATCCCTTGCTTGCTTGCCCGTCTGCGATACCCTTAGCCGAGGTCCGTACCCCACCGGGGGTTGCCCTAAGCGTGTACTCACATTATTTTAAACCTTAAAGCCCTGGCTAAAAACTTAATATTGTAAACGTACGTGAAGTGAGTGAGGTGAGCTGTCATTCCACTTTGCTAAGATTGACACTATTGACAGCTCACTTCACCCAGGTGTTCACGATGAGATTTTAACAGAATACATCGAAATTGTACTTTTTAAATGGTTTTGAAATCGCTCTATCGCCACATAATTATTTTTGTCGAATAAGGTAATAAAGAGAAATATTCTTTGGACATACTTACAGGAATATCAATTCGCCAATCGGTTATCGAAGGATCTAGTATAACAGGTTGAAGTTTCACTCCATGCGAAGTTGGCACAGCTCCTGGCGATAGATCAAAACAGACAGGTCAAATATGCAAGGTTGCAAATTTGCATCGTTTATTAAAAATAAATGCTGTTTCATAGAAAAATACTGACAGCATTTTATTACAACTGACGAAAATTTTCAACGTGGTGGGAGTAGAATCATGATGTACTGAATGTATGGTTACAGTTTGCACGTCGATGACTGCTGTCATAGAGGCGTGAAAAATCTCATTGTATAAAAAAATCTTTTTCCAAAAAAAATACAACTAAATTGCAAAAAATACCACAAAGTCAAAAATAACTTTAATTTCGGAAGTCGGTGACTTTGGATAGGTATGTATTTTATTTAATTTTCATGTCACCAGTCACCGACTGCCAAAATTAAAGTTATTTTTCACTTTGTAGTGTTTTTTTGGAAGACGGTTGTTTATTTTTTTGGAAAAACTTTTAATTTTTTAGTTATAGTACCTACCCCACACCAATTCGAAATGTCATAATCCTTGGGGTAAAAACAATGCATATTTATGTAATAGCAGCAATCGCGGTTGATTTGTTGTAATTTTTTGAAGAGTTCCGTTGTCTGTCTCCGAAACGCATTATCAAATCTATATGAAATTTAAATGGGACCACACGGGAAGCACAAGCTTTCAAATAAAAAAAGGGTAATCAAAATCGGTTCAACTAGTCGGAAGTTCCGAGCCAAGAAACAAAAAAGAAAAATACAGTCGAAATGAGAACCTCCTCCTTTTTTTGAAGTCGGGTAAAAATAGGAATTCACGGGGTCTGCTGACAGAAGTGAAAACTTAAAACTGTGAAATAACCCAAGCCCTGTGGCAACGGTCGTGAACAGATAGGTGCTTTATTACTTTGTGTAAATTATTCGAAAACATCGTAAGCCAAACCTGTCCTAACCAAAAATTCGAAGATATGTGACATCTACCAACGCGTATTGGGCCCACGAGGTAGATAAGTGGATTACTGCCCACTCCTTCTCACAGTCCGCGGCCCCACGGCCTATGTCCCAGCCACAGACATACATGTCTGTGGTCCCAGCAGAGGGAACAGTATAGGCTTATTATGATTAGGTACAGATATACTGTTCAAGGCATTTCGATGACTAAGGTTTTTCCCTACCAAAAATCGCTAAACGTGCATATTAGAGAAGTTCTCAACAATGTGGCTGTCACGGTGGTCCGTCACATGTGAAACATTTATTTATGAAATACGTCCGCCGACAGCATACATCTTAGTATATTATTAATAGTGAAAGTTAACAAGTATGGGTTCCTATACATATGATATCTTGTACAACTGTATCAAATGCATCGAGCGCATTCGGCGCTCTGATAGGTCCGTCACCAAACAAGGACCAATCAATTGGAGCGCCAACGCACACGATGCGTTTGATCGAGATGGTTAATTGAAACTCACAGTAAGGCTTCCGGTTATGGAGACTTTGAAGATCAAAGTTATAGTCATACTTCGCAACCGATCAAACGGTTTGAATTAAACACGTAGATTTTGATGATTTTAGCCTTGATTCATTTGCAAGTATCAAAATATGTCGCACAAATGGCCGTAGTTTTATTGCGTTTACTTAGAAGTTTTTTTTTATTCCTTACTCCTTAACTCCAAGGGACCGCGACTTACGTATGTGATATTAATTTGAACCTGATAATTCCATGCCTTCCTGAGAAAAAGGGTATTGACAGACTGATAGACATACAGACAGACAATGAAGCGATCTTAACTATAAGAGTTCCGTTTTTTCTTTTAGAGGCAATGTTTAAAAATAAAATAAAAAACTCACCGATCTTTGTTTCACTGCACTGTGTTTGCGCATTGATAGTGATTGCGCAGGCTAGGACCAATACACTTATTTTAGAGAACATGATGACCGAATGACCAGCTAAGTGTACCCAGATATGAAAAGATCAAGGCTTTAAATATGCCTCAAAAAATCCAAAACGATTTTTTTTAATTGACTCTAAAATCGAATAATTAAATTACACAGTACGTAATTACTGCAGAAAACTAATTGATTAGCAAAGCAGCGCTAATTAGTAGCGTGACCTATTTATTTAGTAATTAATATTAGATAAACAGCTATATTTGATTTACATACCGTTCTACGTGTACGTAGGTAGTCATATCCACACAACACAAGCCCTAAAACACTGTTTTGTATGATATCTTCGAAATTGAGGTGAGTTTAATTAGAAATAATAATATGAATTCAAGCATGGTTGGCGCAGTGGTTAAGCGATTGACAGCTGCGCTGACCCGTCGGCGTCGTCGTCGGCGTCTGGTATACCAAGGGTGCCAGACACGGGGTCGTCTAGGGCCCTTATGTTACTTGGTTCCTGGGGTGGTCACGGTGTGGCATGTGTCCTGGTGCGCCGAACTGGTGGGGTCCGCAAGGGCCGATGCCTGCAAGGGGTGTGGGTTGTTCGAAAGAGGTACCGTCGCCCCTGGCACACAGGCAACTGAGGAAACACGGGTGGGTTTTACTCAGTAAAAGCCCCGCCCTCCTGCTCCACCCAGAGCGGGAGAAGTTATTTGATGAATTCCCACACTCAAAAAAAAAAAACACTCACTTAGTCATGGTTAGCTTCGGATTTCGAATTAACTTATAAAGATTTGTCGGATATCCTAAATAAATAAGACACGATTATTTTGCCATCACCCGGAATACCAAACACTTTAGACTCCGATCTAGGACCTGACAACCTGACATTAACTGAATTGACACTGAGAAAATTGAATTTAGCGGGCTACACTTGCGCTTTCATATGAGCCTGTGCCTAAGAGGCATCGGTCAATTTTACGGTATTTGGGTGGGCACAACTCTAATCTCACTGTTTCCTTTTCCTGTTTCCTAACAGAAATGTCAAAAGTTTGAAGCTACCTCTAGCGTGTAACTGTTCGCTCCTTTTTCTTTGTTCCGTATTCAAGTTGGTTACCGCCGCGGTTAAAATAAAGTTGGAAAAACAGTTTTTCGATAAATATATATTACCCGGTCTAAATTGTATTGTGCTTAACAATGTCGGATATCTCAAATTTAAGTAGTAGTTCTAGTAAAAGGCGCCTTAGTGTAGTCGACAACAAAATAAAATATTTAACGCAGGAGATAAATACGTTGAACGATTTTGTGTACAAAACGGAGTTAGAATGTTCTCTGTTGACTTTAAAAATGAAAAGGGAGAAGGTTAACGCTCTTTCAGCGGTCGCAAAGTCAGAATTCATCCTAGCCAACATGGACATCTTGATAGCAGAAAGCGAGCTTATTACGGACGTTGAAAGACTGACGAATTCTAAAAGAAGGAAGTTGGATCGTTGCGAAGGTAAGTCTGGCTAGATCTGTTTTAATTTAGTATGCTTTTACATCGGCGTCATCGTTTTGTAATTTTTTTGTTAGCAAAAATATTTTCTCGTCTACCCGCCATTTTTATCAGCTTATCTATTTTTTTGATTAATTCCGGCCCTTGCCCGTCATTTCAATCGTTTCAAATGTGTGAGGTACTTACCAGTAATACATTCACTATAACATCACACCACAACCTAAGATGACCAACTGACCCAAAATGTTTTTATTCTTACCAAAGAATTGCCACTCAAACTATTTCAGTCGTCAGACGGTCATCTTAGTTGCAAAGAATAGTTTTAGTGGCAAAGTTACAATGCTATGTTCACACACAGTAAGACCTAGTGTATACGAACATACTAAGACAATCCACTGGACTAACCTTCTCGCTAGTCTGGATTTAGTCATATTTTTGTAAGAGCTTGCACTCTAAAGGTCTATCCGCACATATAAGGGACAGTCCTTACTTACCTTTACAGCGCCTTAATATGTGAAGTTTCTCTTCCATCAGTATTATTAATATGTACATTTTAAAAGAATTCGTCACATGTTACTGTGTCTGAACTGGTGACAGAGCCCCAGTGCCTGCCTTGTATGAGCAACATTTTTCTTATCTCCTCATAGTTCCCCTAAGCGTATACTCCAACTCCGCCCCTATGACGACCCACTGACCGCCCTGTCAGGTCCCAGGCACAGACCTAATGTGAGGATAGATCTTTAGGCATAATAAATGTTACTATTCATGGTATGGGCATGTTATGTGGCAGAATGAGGAAAATGTTATTTATAAAGTTTTGAGTATGTGTGGATGGCTATAAGAGTAGCGGAAGACAAAAGGAATGATAGATGGTCGGTGGCCCTAGTGTGAGTTTCTTTTAAGCATATTGATCTAACGCATCGAGCCCGTACGGTGCTCAAACTGGTTCTTCAGTAATCCAGGGCCAATCATAGCACCAACCACACTTGATGCGTTTGATCGAGTTGGTTAAATTAAACTCGCACTAGCACCTCTGCGTAATAGATAGGGCAGAAACTGGGTGACTACTGAGATCACTGATGAAACCTTTACTATTTGATTTTCAGGTGAATCGAGAGTGAATACCCCAAGTCCACGCCAAGTGACAACTCCACTGACCACAACCACTGTGTCAGTCCAAACTACAGAAAAATTTACTGAAAAGAAGAAAACAACAAGACGCAGCTCCTCAAGGAGGAAGTCCCCGGTTGACATTACTTCAGAAGAAACTGTAATAATACCATCCATTCATGAAAGTTCCACATTGCTTGGAGGACCATCCCAAAAGTTCCAAACAAGTTTCTCTCGTGGATTGTTCACTAAACCACCAGCAGATAATTCAGATTCCGAAGCCTCGCTTACTAGCTCTATCAAAGCAGAGTTTAACGAGCCATACATAAAAACATTCACTCAAGAACCAGTAGAAAAATCTCCAGCTAAAAAACAAAAATCTGAAAAAAAGGTGGAATCAAAAAGTAAGTCTAAGCACGTCTCAAAGTCGCCACGTCGCAGTCATACTCGGTCACCAACTGAAACACCAAAAACTGTGACTGATAATAAAAAAAGTGTCAATATGGGATCAAATCATATGGACTTGAGTTCACAAGCAGTAAGTACTCCAAAGAATAGTAGGAATGGTGTTAAAAAATCAACGGCTTCTGCTACATATGTGCCTGTAAGACACAACATGGGTGGACTCCAAACTCAACCTGGCATGTCTACCATGTATCCATTTCTGTATGGAAATCCTGCCACACAGGCTAACATGCAGAATCATTCGCAAAAACCAGGCAATAGTCCAGCTTATAATTTCTATGGTACCAAGCAATAGTGTTCTTTAACTTTTAAATATTAAAAAAAAAAAATATTGAGTTGATTTCTTATAACTGACTAACAAAATTATTTGTAGTGATTGTGTTTTACTAACATGCCTAAGAAGGAACAATAATTACGTATCCTTTTATGTTGATTTTAACCAGTATGAGAGATGGTCTTTTACATCTTTACTATGTTAGTAATGTTGATAAAATCATTAACTACTTGTTTGTATTTCCTTGAATAATTTTTAATTGAATCTGAAGACACAGGCTTTACAAGACTTAAAGGTAAATTATATATTTATCAGTTCCTGAATTTATTTAAAGTAACCATGTAGGAACTTATTGTAAAATCATGATAATATGTTTACCAATTCACTGAATTTGTTACTGGCTGAATATTAAATTAGATCTAAATGGAAACAATGACATATCAAACCATTGAAAATAAATAATAAAATGGTCTTATTGTTTATGAAAACTAATAGTAAGTAAAAAAAACAATTGATTTTAACAACATTCAATTAATGTTAATTGAATCAAATTAATTGTAATTTGAAACCCCATGTTTTTACCATCAATTGGTTTTTTATGCTTACAAAATAGTTTAAAGAAACAATACTCATTTCTATAACTGTTTAAAAATACTCAATTTTATTAGTCAAAATATATATTTTTTGTACTAAGTGAAAAGTTTCTTGTATTTTGTAATGGAAATTATAGCTTTCTACAAAATCATGGTTAAGAATATAAGTAAGGTTTGCAAAAGCAAAATGAATGTTGTATCTTTTCATAGTCTTCTCTTGATTTGAAGTTTTTTTAATTGTTTGTATGACATTATTGCAGTTCCTATATTTTTTTCTATTTGCATGCTGTCCTCTTAGCGATCTAAATTAGAACTACATGGCAATGTGTGGCATTGCTTTTTCGCATATTTTATTACGTGTTTTATTAAGTGCACAGTTTGAACTTGAGCACATTATTTGTATTGTACCAACCCAGTTTGCAGTTTTTGAATTAGTGTGCAAATGTCTGCTAAGATTTTAGCTAGCAATTTTACTGTGTTTATTTTTAAAGACATATTTATGTTTTATATTAAAGGTGCGACATAGCCTACTGGCAAATTGTAGATATATTCAATTTTGCCGCCACGCCTGTAGCGTGTGATCATTATGTGTGTGATCATGCCAATTCGACCATATGTGTAGCACCCTGACATTAGATATTACCAAGAGATTTTTATACACTCTTTGACTGTCTTTATATTGTGCTTACTGAATTTTGAAATTTCAAACATTGACACAAAGTACAGTTAAGTACAATTTATATTAAGAAAATACCTATTCTTTTTTTATTGTTAAAAAGTTGATTATTTTTACTTGTTAATTATTTTTAATTGTAAGATTATGTGAAGTAATTTAATTGAAAGTGCAATTTTAATAATGTTTGTCAAAGCTCTTAGAGGTGTCTAAGAGAGGACTTGATATATAATTATTGTGATGATTCGTGATTATTCGATAACAATAAATGCATACTTGACTGATTTAGATGTTTTATTGTTTCCTTGAGTAAGGTTCAGTACAGACAGAACGGAAAAATCCTCGCGTAGGCGCGAGCCTCCTGTGGCCGTAATTCAAACAGAGTCGCGAGCCGACTCTGTCGATATTCATTCAATTTTCTACTCTAGGCTATGGTAATACGGTCCTATTTTTAATAGTGCCAGTAAATTTCTCGGGTATTTTTCGTTTGTCAGAACGTGACCCTAAGAACCACAATATCTATTACATATTACATAATCTGCCTATAATGTTCCCACTGCTGGGACAGGCCTCTGTGAGAGGGAGTGGGCCATAATCCACCACAACTACTGTGGTAAGTATAGTAATTTTATCCTAAGTATATTGTCATAAGTTGAAAACATTATTTTATTTTATTGTGTTTGGGTGGCTTACAGCTATCAGTACAAAAGGAATAGTAAGGTAATTTACGACAAGCCATTTACAAGCCTCCACACATAGCAATGGGGTATTGTAATTAACTACCTTTTGCCCACGGCTCCGCTCGCGTGGATATCGCGTAAAAAAAGGAGTCTATAAACTTCTCCATATGCCAGACTATATATAAGGTGTAACAATGGACGCAAGACCTGAAAGTAGTTTGTTCCTAATTGACTACTGAATCGATTTCAGTTACTTTTAATATGTTTTTTTTTATTGTGTTTTGCCATACCTACCACTGATTGAGCCAAAGAAAATTCAATCTTAACTAGAAGACATAAGACTCAATTTTAAATACATAAAGTAATGATTGGGTCGACACGTTTTTCTTAATAATATCAGTTAGCTTTTAAAAAAAATAGTTTTGGTCATCGTATTATGCTTTTAACTCAATACTCTAATTGGGGTGTATGAGGTCTTAAGTTAATTATGTTACTCGTTGTATATCTCTGCCAAATTTCACGACGATCGGGTCAGCGATTTAGGCGTGAAAGCGGAACAGACAGTTACTTTCGCATTTTTTTTTTTTGGGCTTTGGCTTCGCACGGTTTGTGCATTTAGCCAGTGTCAAGTAATTTTTCTTTTTGATAAGTAAATGGCCCGATATCGGGCACGAAGTTACATAAAAGTCATAGTCGTCTTTAATCAGTCAAGTCAAAGTTATTGTAAAGCGGTAGCAACTTTACAACAACCTAATATGAGTTTTTGGGGGAACACGAAAAGTCCACGTTAGTCACTTATTTTCACCTTCACTACACTTGTGCACACACATATAACTAAATTGAATAATTCACTACCAAAATTATACAATTTAATTCGCTATTTCACTAAATTTCATGAAAATGAAAATTCGTTCGACATGTTCCAACCCGATCCCGCCAAAAACTCCTACTTTCGCATTTATAGTAGGGAATAGTAGGAAGTTTTTATTTTAAGCTGTAAGGAGGCCACACAGGAGAGGTACCGAAGCAGACGTCATTCTTAATTCAAATGTTGGTTGGCCTTCTTCCTACCGTTGGTGGTCGAAACTAAGAGACCTTATAATAATATGACTAGCTTTTGCCCGCAGCTCCGTTTGCGAGGATGTCGGTTGTCGCGTAAAAAAGTAGCCTATGTCCTCCATATCCCAGGAAAGCAGTTGTAATCCCTGTCTTTAAATCGGGAAGTAAAGACTTAGTTAATAATTATAGGCCAATAGCATTACTCCCATCAATATCAAAAATATTAGAGAAAATTATAAACAGTAGACTAATGAACTATCTAGAACACAATCATTTCTTATCCCCTGCGCAATTTGGTTTTAGAGCCAAATTATGCACAGCCGATGCGGTGCATAGCCTGACCGATTACATTTCAGAAGAACTCGGCAAAGGGAACCAGACCCTGGGAGTCTTCCTTGATTTAGCCAAGGCCTTCGACACGGTGTCCGTTTCTGTCCTTCTCAATAAGCTAGAGACTATAGGTATAAGGGGAACGCCACTGAAACTATTTGCTGACTACTTACATGACCGATACCAATGCGTTAGAATAGATAAAACCATGAGCGATGAGCAGAAAAGTACGGGTTTTGGCGTGCCCCAGGGAAGTATTTTGGCCCCTACCCTATTCCTGATTTATATTAACGACCTGTGTAATCTTAATATTAAAGACGGGAAGATCATATCATATGCTGATGACACGGCGCTTATATTTACCGCTAAGACCAGTACCGAACTGTTCGAAATCGCACAACTAGGTTTTGATACTGTGACTAATTGGCTTCAAACAAATTTACTAACATTAAATGCTGACAAGACAAAATATATTCACTTCTCCATGCGCAAGCCTCAACTTAACATTACTAACCCACAACTATATGCACATCAATGTGGAAACCGTTCAGTCAACATGTGTAATTGTCCTTTTATCCTCAAAACGAACAACATAAAATACCTCGGCGTAATAATGGACGACACTCTATCTTTCAGAAAACATATTGAAAGTCTCGTTAAAAGAGTGCGCAAATTAATATTTGTTTTTAAAAAACTGCGATCATTTGCAGACTCAAAATTAATCACACAAGTTTATTTAGCCCTATGTCAATCAATAATTCAGTACTGCATCACATCATGGGGTGGCGCACCAAAAACTAATCTGCTTCCTCTTGAAAGAGCACAGAGAGCAATTTTAAAGGTTGCAAACTTCCATCCCTTTTTCTTTCCCACAGATCTGCTATATAAATCCTGCAACGTGCTGACTGTTCGACAACTTTTCATTATGCACTTAGTACTAAAACAGCACACCATGCTTACCTACACTGCTGACAATACTTACAAAAGACGGAATGATATAGTATGCACATCCAATGCAACCTCAAAACATGTTTTTGTAGAAAGATTTTTTACATTCTTGGGCCCATTTCTGTACAATAGGTTAAATAGGAAACTAAGTATCTATAAATTAAATTACTTTAGCTGTAAGAAAATTATACTTAAATATTTACTAACCATCGCTTATGCACAGACAGAAGATCTACTTGTTGTCTGCAAATAGAACGACTAACATGCTATTTTATTACTTTTACTTTTATTCCCTAGTTTTAATTTACTTTTACCTTATATAGATTGTTAATTTATTACATTAAGTATTCATGCACTTCATAGCCTGAAACACAGGTTCAACCTAGTTCAGGCAATAAGCAACTGTGTTCTATTTTAATTTTTAAGATACTTTGTAAATGTGCTCCTTTTTATAAATAAACGATTATTATTATTATTATAATATATATCTCTACTAAATTTCAGGACGATCAGTTCAGCAGTTTAGGCGTGAAAGCGTAACAGACAGACAGACAGAGTTACTTTCGCATGTATAATATCAGTACGGATTATTAAAACTAATATAATTAAGAATTAAGCGGCTGGGTCGGGCCGATAGTTAAGTAATAACAGGCGCACGGGCTGATCCATCAGGTTAAGTTACGCTTGCCGGGGTTGGTCCGTGGATGGGTGACCATCTTTACATACCGATACTCCTCCGTTCCAGTTGTCATCCGTGGTTCTTTGACCGCCTACGGGTCCACAGAAGCCCGAAAGTTTGACAACCAGTCTTACCAAGGGGTATCGTATTACGCAGACGCTGGGTTGTGAAGGTCAGATACGCAGTCGTTCCATATAAAATACTGGTATTCAGCTGCATCCGGTTAGACCGGAACCCGACCCCAACATAGTTCGGCACGCCACGGTTGCGGCGGTAAGTCCTCTCTTTGAGGAGTGGATTGAGAGGCGCCATGGCGTCCTCACCTTCCGCCTGACGTAGGCCCTCACCGGACACGGTTATTTCAGGAGATTCCTGTTCGTATAAAATCAAAATCAAATCAAAAGTCATTTATTCAAACTAGGCTGAGAATCACCAATTTTTGAACGTCAAAATTACATAAAAAGTCCCCCAAAACGCCCGCCCTTCTCCACTTCCTAGTGCTTTAGCTGGGAAGAAGAAGTGGCGCAACAAACTCCCCAGCAGCACAGCTGTCTAATAAGTTAGAAGAACTTGATTCTGTACAATAATAGGTAAGTAATTAACATTACTAAACACAAAACATAAAACTAAATTATTTGCCATATGTCAGATAGCACACGTCAATATAGGTACCAACAAAACATAGTAATTATACTCAAGCAGATCTAAATAATAAAAACAAAACAATAAACGTAAACAGAACTTTGACGGCACGGTTGGCGCAGTGGTTAAGCGATTGACTGCTGCGCTGCGTGTCGCGGGTTCGATTCCCGCACGGAACAAATATTTGTATGACCTACAAGTAATTGTTCCGGGTCTGGCTGTTTGTGTATGTGAGTTTAAATGTTTGTAAACGCACCCACAATACAAGAGAAATTCCTAGTGTGGGGCAAAGTTTAAAAAAAAAAAACTCAATACCCACATAAAAGCCTCCAGACCAAAAGGGTGTGCCCGCGTACATATGCAATGCTGCATCATGTTCATTTAGATTTAACTTCGGTGGTATCCTTCTGCGAATCAGTCATTTCGCAGAAGGAGGCTGCGGAGAGGGAGCGGGAGATTACTTCCGCTAACCCGATCCGCAGCAGACGCACCGGGCGTCGGCGGAGGGCGGACAACGCTCTCTTCCAGCCCCCCTAAATGGGTCCAGGGGTAACGGATCTGGGGAAATCCGTCGCCCCCTACTTCTTAGGACACGAGATGTTGGCGCGTAGTGTTCCACGCGCGCCTCTCTATGATGTAAGGGGGGAGTTTAACACCTCACTCCCCCCCTAGCGCGAGGTGGCCCGTAGAGGCGGGCCGGCACTAGCCGGGGATTGCGGAAGTCGTCCTTGTTCCCGTGATCTCCAGTGCAAGTGTGAGACGGAACACCGGGGTGGTTTTAGTCAGTAAGAGTCTGACAGACCCCTCCGCCCTCCCCAGGGCGGAGGACATCCATGAGCATTTCCCCCCGTAATCAAAAAAAAAAGGATCTTTGGAGTAAAATAAATAAACAGTCAAATACTAATAACAATGACAAAACCATGGTCAGCAAGACGACCAGTCACCACAAGCAGCGCCCGTCCACGAGCATAAGTATAAGGCAGGAGGAAACGCCCGGGTGTTTCCACCGCGTAAATCGCCCTGAGGACTTGGTGGAGCATACGGTGGAGGTATGCCTGGCTTGGGCGGAGCACCGCCGCGCGCCGTGTCCCTGTGGAGGCGATCGGCGGCGGCGATCTTCGAGTCCGGCCCTGGGGCCTTACTCTCTAACTCCGTCAACGAAGATACAGGCCTGTCCGAAAGTAGTTCGAAACTTATTAGTGAATCCTACAGCTAATTAACTAACTTTTTTGGACGGGCAAAAACTTATCGGGAGAAGGGACAGCTGTCAAACCGTGTTATCATTCATTCTTATTCGGGCTCCAAACTTATCTTCTGTCCGTAAGTTATACGGAGTTGGAAACGCCTGTTACTTCGACCGAAACGACGGACTTCGTGCTTAGGGAGTAGGCACCCTGGTCCAGGCCATGGTATGGAGCGAGAGTGCATGAATACCCGTCACCTCCTGCGAAACAGTAATGCTCGTGAAGAAGGAGGCGGCGCACGTAAGGGAGTATGGAGAGTATATGCGCCCTCACGACCCTAGTCGCCGCAGAAGACGCCCTGGGCGTCGGGAATCCCAGGCTGATTCCCGGCCACCGTAGGCGCGGGCTTGCGGATGGCGAGTAATGGGTAGCTCGCTGTCCGGTAAGGACCAAGCCCGGGTCGACGGCGCGTTGTGTTCCACGCGCGCCTCAAAGAGATGTCAGCACCAACTGGTGGGGTCCGCAAGGGCCGATGCCTGCCAGGGGTGCGAGTTGTACGAAAGAGATACTGTGTGGCCCCTGGCACACAGGCAACTGAAGGAACACGGGTAGGTCTATCAGTAAAAGTCTGACACGCCCTCCTGCTCCACCCAGAGCGGGAGAAGTTATTTGATGATTTCCCACCCTAAAAAAAAACCAGTGATGATGGCTGATGAAATCAGTCAACCAATCACCGCTGTCGACATGCCTTTGACAATTTGTGACTGCCTCGTTAGTCTAGTGGTCCGAGGTCTTGGGTTCGATGCGTTCGGGCAAAATGTTATTGAGTTTTTCTAACTGGAATTTCTCAGTAGCAGCCCAGAGTCTGGAATTGTGCCCAATTGGCATTAATTCCTTCTGCACATGTGGCTCCCCTGGTACCTCATTAACAGCAAAACTGTGTGAAAGTCTATTAACTGCTCCCAAGTTGCAATGTTAATTTTTATTCTTTTTATTTTTTACAATGACTGACATATTCTCGTCATTATTTGACATTATAGGTATAATTAATTAAATTCGGTGGGCGGTCGAGCAGGTATACGTCAATTTTACTTCTGTCTATTATTAGTGACTGTCATCGAAATCATGTCACTTGGTTCAAATAGATTCATTTTATATACGTAGATTCTTTTACATATTGTGAATGAGAGAACGTTGTAGGCCTTAGAGACTAGATTTGTAGACGTTTTTCTATTCTGTATTTTAATTCCTCTAAGTACCTGGTACTTATTGACTGGCCTGCACTGTCCTCCCATACCTATTATCACTGTAATTTGAAAACATTGTAAAAGCCAATTATTTTTAAAAGAGTAACCGTGGAGTTTCTTGCCGGCTCTTCTCCATAGGAAGCGACAAATTGGAACCGTGCACCTAGCTTCTGACGTTTCATAAGTGCCCATGCAGGCTTATGTGAAATAAAATATTTTGAATTTGATTTTGTGATTTTTGATGGATAGCCATACCTCCTAGAGGTTCGCCTCCTATTAATGTAAAATGTGGGTGTACAAGACATCAGGCTACCCCAATCTGTCAAATTTCTTTAATAGATTTTCAACTTTATTCCATAAGCATAAGGTTCATGTTCTATTGAGAAAATTTGACAGTTTAGGGTAGCTTGAAGAGCTAGTGTCTGTATTTTACAAGGTGTAACAGAATAAACGCAAGTTCTGAAAGTAGTTTGTTCATAATTGACTACTGAATCGATATCAGTATCTTTTTATGTAGGATTTTATTTCATCAATTTTTTTGCTATTTCTGCCAAGAATTCTGCCATATCAATCGCCGATTGAGCTAAAGAAAATTGAATCTTATTTCAAGGCAATAAGATTCAATTTATAATGCATAAAGTAATGCTAGGGCAACGCTATTTTCTAAATAATAATCGTTTGCTATAAAAAAATGATCATTGTATTATGCTTTTAATTAACGCAAGACCTCATACACCCCAATTAGAGTGTTGAGTTAAAAGCTTAATAAAATGACCAAAACTGATTTTTTTCAAAGCAAACTATCAAGAAAAAAGTGTCGACTCAACTAGCACTACATTTTGCATTTAACATTGAATCTTAGTTGCTTGAAATAAGATTGAATCTTCTATCGCTCAATCGGCGATAGGTATGGCATAATTAACCATACACCCCAATTAGAGAATCGAGTTAAAAGCTTAATAAAATGACCAAAACTTAATTTTTTCAAAGCAAACTATCACGAAAAAAGTGTCGACTCAACTAGCACTACATTATGCATTTAAAATTGAATCTTATCGGCTTGAAATAAGATTGAATTTCAATCTCAATCGGCGATGGGTATGACATTATTAACGCAAGACCTCATAGTACACCCCAATTAGACAATCAATATGATAAAGTATAGATAATCCGTAACTCCTACTGACAACAGTCTACCTACACGTGCAAGCAATACCAATCTGTAAACAAAAGAATGGATTTCTTAGAAAGTTCGGTATCTATGTATGATGCCGACAGTTGAGTTTATTACGGGCTAGGCTTGTTATCTTTAAAATTTATATTAATTCATGTTTAGCAATGGGTGATATTTACCTGAAATAAATGAATTTATTATTATTTATTTATAATAAAGCGACAAAAGAACGCATGTACACAGCTATTTAATTGCTGTCGTTGTTGAGAGTGGGTGTAATGCTATATAGTGTATCATTTTATGGAAGACAAGCTAAACCAACGAAAGCCGGGTGATTTGGACGCTTTAGGGAAGTTTGTCGTTAAATCGAGTAATGTTACATGGAGTTTGGAGTTGCACAGCTTTTGAGCCTGTATAAAGCTCAAGTGCGTTCTTGTATGGAGTATTGCAGCCACTTATGTGAGGGCTCAGCAAAATACCAGCTTGCTACCCTTGACTCGGTGGAACGCAGAGCAAAAAGGCTCATAGGCGACGAAACGTTGGTGGCTAAGCTTCACAGCTTGGCTCATCGGCGTAATGTTGCTTGCCTATCGGTCTTCTATAGACTGTACTTCGGAGAGTGTGCGCAGGAGCTCCACGACCTGATCCCCCCATCGCCCTTTTACTACCGGACTACCAGACGCCCTACAGGGTACCATCCGCACTTGGTTGATATCCCGACCAGTCGTAAACAGCGCTTCTCCTCAACATTTATTATGCGCACAGCCAAAGCGTGGAACTCTTTGCCTGCGTCTGTGTTCCCTTCCACATTTAACCCGTCTACCTTCAAAACAAGAATGAACAGGCATTTTCTGAGCACGCTCAATCCATCATAGACCTCATCAATCGCTTTCCATCAGGCGTGATCGAGGTCAAGAGCTGGCCCATTTTGTAATAAAAAAAATAAAAATAAAAGTTTATACTGTATTTTTGAAAGAGTAACCGTTGAGTTTCTTGGCGGCTCCTCTCCATAGGAAACAACCAATTGGGACAGTGCGCCTAGCAGCTGATGTTTCATAAGTGCCCATGTAGGTTTATGTGAAACTAGCTTCTGGCCGCGAATTTCTCCGCGTCATATTTCTTGCACCCCCGACCCACCCCGTCGCATCGAATTGTCTGCCCGTGCGAGTACTTCGTATTCGTGACTTTTTTCTTTTTGCTCGGTTCCTAAGCGTCCTAGCGTGATGTTATATTTCCTTCCTCGATAAATGGGCTATCCATCAATTCCAACCAGCAGTTTGTGAGATTAGCGCGTTCAACCAAACAAATTCTTCAGTTTTAGATATAATATTAATATGTAGGTATAGTCAACTCAAATCTATACTTATGTATAGATTTGAGTTGACTTTTAAACGGTAATCATTAAAAAAGTTATTGTGAGTCAACCTTAAAAGATAGACACATGCTATCGCAAACTTTTTTTAGAACCTTATTCCGTCATACATGATTGTTGCGAAACTTTAAACGTTAACGCAACGCACGCCACGGAAGCTCTCAAAAGCAATAATCTTACCCCGTTTTTGCAACATTTTTAATTTATGCTCCGCTCCTATTGGTCGTAGCGTGATGTTATATACCCTATAGCGTTTCTCGATAAATGGACTATCCAACATTAAAATATTTTTTTTTATATTCGAACGAGTAGTTCCAAAGATTAGCGCGTTCAACCAAACAAACTCTTCAGATTTTTAATATTAGCATAGATATATTGATTTATGGAAAGTTTTAAAATGCGTAACTTTATTGTACCCACCTTCCTAATGTGTAGTTAATTCTGCCGTAGCCCAGGTGTTCACTAGCCATAAAAATAATATTTGCCTATAGATAAGAAAAACAAAAGAGCTGCAATCATATTTGCAGAGATATTTTTTCCCCAGCTTTGGAAACAATAGTTTGTTGAACACAGGCGGCATCGCTGTGAGCCTTATCTGTATTAGTAACAATATAGTCATAAACAGATTAAAGTGGTTATATAGTTTGCGAACTGCGCAATAACATAAATCTAATCTCAATTTTGGACCTTAAATTCAAAAATGATTGGAAATTATTTCAACTCTTTTCTGTTACAATAGGGGGGAAATTGCGTAATACACTATCAGTAGGAAACTATTTCATTTTGTCAGCATAGCGTTGTTTACGTTGCTAAGCAGATTTTTTTTCGAACACATGAAGCAATGGATTAGCAATATTCTCCGTTAGTTAGTCTTAAATACTTTATTCTCAAAAAAGACAAAAGAGCCACTTACATGAGAACACAAGATATCATATTGTAATAAGCTTATTCTAGGTAACGGTCTGTGATTTGTGAGTATAATAAGCTATATATTAATCTGAAAACATGGTCCAACGAAAAAAAATAGAGATCCCAAACGCGAAGCCAGGACGGGCAGCTAGTATCAAATATATATACATATATAGTATTTAATAATAGCATAATCAGCCTATAACGTTCCCACTGCTGGGACACAGCCCTCCTCTCTCAGAGAGGGAATAGGCCGTATTCCACCACGTGGGCCCAGTTGATAGATGTTACATATCTTCGAATTTTTGGTTCTAGGACATGCCAGTTTCCTCACTGTGTTTTACTTCACCGTTTTAAGAGTTGTGATGATGAAATAATTTACCAAAAGTGAAGCGCCTGCCTGGGTTCAAACCGCCGATCGAACGACCTACAACTCGTAAGTCGCAGCCATTACCACTGGGCCAATACTGGTTTCCTAGTCTACTCTACTCTCCCACCTCTGTTCTATATCGTATACTAGCTTTTTCTCGCGGCTCCGCCCGCGTGTATATTGCGTAAAAAAGTAGCCAATGTCCTTCTCCATATTCCAGATTATATCTTTCCAAATTTCATGACGATCGGTTCAGCGGTTGAGGCGTTAAAGCGTAACAGACAGGCAGTCAGAGTTATTTTCGAATTAATAATATTAGTAGGGAAGTAGGGATAACAGTATGGATGGATATTATACTTTATTCTATCCCACAAAATATATAAGTAACACGCATTATAGAAGTTTAGGCTTTACAGTCTCTAGTTTCAGCGACACGACGCTAGTACCCTTACGCGGAGCTCTAGGTTAATCGGCTCTAGCGGTGTAGCCGCTCTCGTGACGAGTACGAGTCAGTCTTGTGCGAACCGTCGCGTCGCGGTGAGTGATTGTCGTGCCACACGAGTGCTAAGTTTATTCAATACTTTCGTATTTTTAAGTGGATTTGAAGTGCATTCTATTTGGAATGAGACTATTAAAATGTTGCATAGTTTTATTAAAATTTCAGTAATAATTTCCAGTGTTATTATTTATTGTAAATAAAAATAAATAAATAAAATATAAAACATAAAGTAATACGGATGATTATATAACTATCTAGTTATAATTAGTTAAGTTGAGTTTATAATTAATAAAATGTAAATATAATAAATTAATGATTGTGAATAAGTGCCCTGGTTTTAACAATTTTTAAATGCTTGTGGTATAGTCATTGCAATACATTTTGCTCTTCAATATGTAACATGTTCATTGTCGTTTGATTTGTAACATACAAAATTAGTGTTTGTGCTATATTTGTTACTAATTGTAAGTGAGTGAGTGTTGACCTGCTGTATGCTGTGTGCTGACCCCGGTAAGTCAACACTACCTACAGTTTCTTATTATTTTTTAAATAACTATAATTACGCTTTATTCATTATTGTTGTTTCCCGACGTACAGCTGCTGACTATTTCTGTTCTGTGTCGTATACCTATGTTATTATTTTCCTTTATTAAGTATATAAATTGTAATATAAATGTTTAATTTAATATTAACTGTTAAACTAGCCAGCTTTTCAATTTAAAGGACATTGTCAAAATATTTTCCGCGATGTGGACAAATTAATCGACGCCATTTTTTAGTTTTATTAAATAAATTGGTTAGAATATTAAGTTCCTATCTAGTGCAGGAAGCATGAACACACTCATTACAAAATGGTGGACTATGTTAGCGCGCGAATACAGTTACCATGATTTTAGGCTATTAAAATTAAATAATTTTCGATTTAGCTCACACTATGTATCATTTTGAAACATGCAAATTAAGCCCTATCATTTGGTACCAAACACGGTAGTATAATTGTTTTTTTTTTAGTTTTTCACTTCAATTTAATGGGACGTCTACCAGTAAACGATGAGGATGCAACCAACAATACCTCAATTTGTCAAATTATGATAAGTAGTTTAGAAGTTATCAGGGAACAGATGAACATACATACATAGATCAATACCGGTCAAAATCCGAACTATACATTTGCCTTCGCTGTAGACGGGTAGGTAATTAGCCAGAGATCGTTATAAAACTTTTCCAGCAGCTATTATTCCAATATCAAAGATAAATACCAAACTCTTAGTCGAAGTACCTACCTACTTAACTTTCAAATGTAATCTTTGTATAGTGCTGTTTTACAAACTAATAATGTTTTATATGCATATAGCATAGCACAGATACCTAAAATCATAATTCGTTTTATCGTTATTAAAACATCAAGTTATAATGTACTACTTAGTACATTATAACTCAATGTTTGAAACAACTTTAATCAAATCATAATTTTACTGAAAATCGGACTGATTAGTTTTTAATCAACGTATTGCCATAAAATAGTGCAAGAAGTTACTCATTACTAGGTAATAAGTGATGCTAGTGCTTGAAGTCAGTTAACGTTATATTAGTTTTTATAATAAATTACCATTTGAACAATGCACTATTTAATTGAAATTTGTGTTAAATTTTCAATACAATAGAGCATTGTTTAAAGAGTAATTTAGTATAATAACTTAATATAATCCTAACTGTATTAGCGCGCTCTATTGGACTATTTTCCAACAATATGTTAATTAAAAACTAACAAGTAAGTTCGATTTCTAGATAAAATATTGCGTTGTAATAAACATAGCATTTTATACCATAGTTTAAAAAGGTTAATCCTAATATACCTATAGACCTTAGGTATGTTATTTGTAACAACCAATGTGTGTTATGTACGCAGTAAACTATTTTATGTTCCTAAAGAAGCATTTTACTATACAGAAGACAGAAATAGAAAAAAACTTGTCTTACCTTACTAGCAGCTATTTTTCCATTATCAAGGATTATTTTTAACCGAAGAAAAAACGGAGGAGGTTCTCATGTCGACACGTATATATTTTTTTATATATGACCACGCATAACTTTTTACAGAGTAGTCCGACTTTGATGATTCCTTTTTTATTGGAAAGATAAATTTGGAAAAAAATCTTTATGGGTGGGAAATTAGGTGTGATTTATTGTTCACACACAGATTTTAATGCTGAGTTGTGTATTACAAATTACAAAAAAAAACGGTGAATGAGCTTTAGATCTGGCACAAAAAATTATAAAATAAAAACTTTTTAACAAAATAATTTAACCGCCCAAAAACTAAAAAGCAAAAAATTATAAACCTTTTTTGTTTAACCTTATTAACCCCCCTCCCCCTCCCTTATTTAAAGAAATAACCAAATCGAATCAATGCAACGTGAAATCCCCAGCGATAAACATTAACATTCCAAAAAATGCGCCCTTGCCACACGACCATTCGCAACGACGTGGGTTGCTGTCTCGCTGACATTAAATTCGTGAACGTTCATCATTTTCCGGCGAACGGGCGTATCACGCTCTACGTAAGTAATTAATTAATTTGCTTGTTTGGCGCCGACTCAAAATTGCTTAGGTATACTTACATTAGTTTAAGAACTTAGTTATTAAGGTTAAACAAAAATGGTTTAATCATTTTTGCTTTTCAATACTTTCGGCGGTTCAATTTTTTATTCAACGTAAAAATATTTTTTATATTCGAACTATAAGTTCCTGAGATTAGTGCGTTCAACCAAACAAACAAACTCTTGAGCTTTTCAATATAGGCATAGATAAATTGATTTATGGAAAGTTTTAAAATGCGTAACTTTTTTGTACAGTCACGGACTTTAATTGATAAGCCACTTGCCACAGTTCCTATTTTAGCCGTGTAATGCAAATCGGGTTAAGTCGGTTATACTCGTACATGTCCAGAGTGATGACCCAAAGTCAACCAATTGGAGGGCTAGCAACCGTAACCTAGCAACAATTGTTTTAGCGTAGCGATAGTAACGTTATGATTAGTCATTTCGACGTCGGAAAAACTCGTGCCCACGATTTTATCCGAGCGCGTAGCGTCCAAGAGACGTTCATGACAAATATGATAATTGTTGCATATAAACATATATAGTTACGGCTACGATTCACCAAAATTCGTAATTACCGTCTCTGACATTTCAACTGTCACTGTCTTTGGATAGGTTTTCAGAAATAACGAGTATTTAATGAGCTCTTATTCAAAGGAGGTCAGTATCAAATAGATTGGATAAACTTATGCAACAGTGTATTGATTTATCATTGACAATTTATTAGTCAACCTCTATGGATAAGACTATTTCCGATTATAAGTAATTTGTCATCTTGTTTACGAGCATGCGGTTTAAGTTCGTGTTTAATCGTGTAATCTCGTGAATGTATAAAACTGCAAAATTGGAACGTTTAATAGTGGCTTATCAATTAAAGTCCGGGACTGTACCTACCTCCCTAGTAATTAATCCTGCCGTAGCCCAGGTGTTCACAGGCCACAAAAATAATATTCGCACAAAGATAAGAAAAACAAAAGAGCTGCAATAATATTTGCCGAGATATTTTTTGCCCAGCTTTGGAAACAATACTTAGTTGAACACAGGCGGCATCGCTGTGAGCCTTATCTATATTGGTAACAATAACGTCATAAACAGCTTAAACTTGTTATTTAGTTTGCAAACTGCGCAATAACATAAATCTAATCTAAATTGATCTCAATTCAAAAATGTTATAATATTTTGATTAATGAACCAGAGGGGAAAAGGGTATAACACCCATTTTTGAAAAATATCTTAATTAGATTCTAGAGTGCTAATAAACCACTAAAAAAACAACATTTTTATTTAATCGATTAGTGCCCTATAAATGCATTTAAATTTTACATTTTCAAATTTCACGCGTAATTTGACGAAAGCGCTGGACGCAGTGGACGCTATATTGCTCTGTGGGTATGACGTAAGTTTGCTATACAAAAAAATGCGCTGATATTTTATAACATAACTAGCTGACGCCAGCGACTGATCAAGAGTTCTGACCGCCCTAGGCTAATTATGAGGACGCGCCCCCGCCAGGTGTGTTACGGACGGCATAAAAAATAGTAAGTGAGTAGCCTTATCGTCCACAAGCGCCCAATACCTCCTATCTGACTCCGGGTAGATTTTACATAGAGGTCCCAAGTAAGAATGACCTTCACCAATTTAATAACCAGGTGTAAATTATATTTTAACACTATTATTTTTTATAATTTTAAATATAATATAATTTACACCTGGTCATCAAATTGGTAAAGGTCGTTCTTACTTGGGATCCTCTACTATGTAAAATCCACCCGGAGTCAGTTAAGAGATATTGGGCGCTTGTGGACGATAAGGCTTTGCTTGCGTCTGCTCGCGCACTCCATCGAGTTTTCGATAGATTTTCTAGTACGTCGATTTTTCATCCAATTTGGATATCAAAATTTGCCATCTGCGTGTAGATCCAGAAAAAAGTGTATAGTTGTGGTTCCAGTGTAAAAAAAGCAGCTGACTCGTCACTACTTTCCGCGGCAGCCGATCCCACGAGTTGTAGAGAATGAGCTGCACAAGGAACAAAAGTACCCAATGGATTTACCTCCAGCTTTAATTCTTGACTGAAGACCTTTGTATTGACCAGACATATTGCTAGCATTATCATAACTTTGGCCACGACAGTTTTTAATATCAAGTTCCAAAGTTTTATCAACTGTCGCAAGAACAGCCTTCTCCATGTCTTCACCTTTATGACCGCAATTGGGTAAAAATGTGATAAAACGTGCGACAGGTTCGCCGCCAGGCAAAATATAACGAATTATAAATGTGTGACATATCTGGAGTAGAATCAATGCTAATCGAATAATATTTTGCTTTTTTTATTTCTCCTATGATCTAAAGTCGAACTTCGTCAGCGAGTAGTAAAATAAATTCGTCGATTATAGAGGATGACAAGTTCGATGGTGTACCTCTGCCTTTTTGTCCAAATCTCACCAAATGTTCAGCCATGAAAGGATCAAATTTAGATATAAGCTCAATACAGCCAAGAAAGCTCGACCACCGACCGATTCGAGTAGTTTGTTTAAGGCGCACTTTTTAAAATTTCAACATTTTTTGTTAAAATCAGGGACTCTCAAGCGCATTTAGTTTTAGTGTTTTGTCCCGGTCTAGTAGAAATATGTAGGGTAGATGCAATGAATGATGCTAGATTAGTGCATGCAAAGACACGATTTCAGCGCGCCCCTCCGATCCTCGCGCCCTAGGCTGCAGCCTAATTAGCCTAAGGGTTAATCAGGCCCTGAGCTGACCCAACAGACGTTGTCCTGTCATAACTATGAATATTGAATTCGCAACTTTTTTTTTTCTTTCATAAGAACCATCTGACAATAACAAATACGACAAAAAAAGAACTAGCAAAATTGGTCCAGCCGTTCACGTGTGATGCCGTGACCAAGGGAAATAGCGATTCATTTTTTAAAAATAGATTGTTTATAATTAAAAATTAAAAAAAAAATATTTTTCTACTTATCGTTGGTTTGCTGTTCCTGAATGCAAAATATTATTAATTTATAAATTCGGTTACGAAAATAATAAAAGTACTAAGTTGCTCAGTTAACGTGCCGTATGACGTTAACATGGCGGCTACTATTTCTTGATGTTCAAAAACGGATTTGGAAAAAAAATAAGTCGACGAATTATGGCAAGTGGGGTATCATCGCATAGGTATTAAAATAAGTGTTCACTAAAATAAAAAAGTAATTCGATTGGAATTAGATTTGAAGGATATTTTTGAAACATAATGTAGCCCAACGTCCATCCTAAGGATGCCATGTATCTCCTGTCCAAATCTAATCGCAATCCGTTAAGTGGTTTTGGCGTGAAAAGGAGACCTTCAGACGGAGTAACTTTCGAATTTATAATATTAAGTATGGAAATAGTATAAATATCAAATCATATATATATTTCATAAAAGCATAATCAGCCTATAATCTTCCCACTGCTGGGACACAGCCCTCCTATGCTAGAGTGGGAATGGGCCGTAATCCACCACGTGGGCCCAGTCGATAGATGTTACATATCTTCGAATTTTTGGTTCTAGGACATGCCAGTTTCCTCACTGTGTTTTACTTCACCGTTTTAAGAGTTGTGGTGATGAAATAATTTACAAAAAGTAAAGCGCCTGCCTGGGTTCGAACCGCCGATCGAACGACCTACAACTTGTAAGTCGCAGCCATTACCACTGGGCCAACACTGGTCTCCTAGTCTACTCTACTCTCCCACCTCTGCTCTATATCATATACTAGCTTATGCCCGCGGCAAAAGTAGGCAATATCCTTCTCTATATCCTAGGATATAGAGAATACCTATAATACTACCTACAATACCTATGCGATGATACCCCACTTGCCATAATTCGTCGACTTATTTTTTTTCCAAATCCGTTTTTGAACACCAAGAAATAGTAGCCGCCATGTTAACGTCATACGGCATGTTAACTGAGCAACTTAGTACTTTTATTATTTTCGTAACCAAAGTAATTTATAAATTAATAATATTTTGCATTCAGGAACAGCAAACCAACGATAAGTAGAAAAATATATTTTTTTTAATTTTTAGTTATAAACAATCTATTTTAAAAAAATGAATCGCTATTTCCCTTAGTCACGGCATCACACGTGAACGGCTGGACCAATTTTGCTAATTCTTTTTTTGTCGTATTTGTTATTGTCAGATGGTTCTTATGAAAGAAAAAAAAAGTTGCGAATTCAATATGCATAGTTATGACAGGACAACGTCTGTTGGGTCAGCTAGTTATGTTATAAAATATCAGCGCATTTTTTTGTTTAGCAAACTTACGTCATACCCACAGAGCAACATAGCGTCCACTGCGTCCAGCGCTTTCGTCAAATTACGCGCGAAATTTGAAAATGTAAAATTTAAATGCATTTATAGGGCACTAATCGATTAAATAAAAATGTTGTGTTTTTTTTGTGGTTTATTAGCACTCTAGAATCTAATTAAGATATTTTTCAAAAATGGGTGTTATACCCTTTTCCCCTCTGGTTCATTAATCAAAATATTATAACATTTTTGAATTGAGATCAATTTAGATTAGATTTAAGTTATTGCGCAGTTTGCAAACTAAATAACAAGTTTAAGCTGTTTATGACGTTATTGTTAATATAATAATAAATTGTTTATAAAAAAATTTAAAAAATTGTTATTTTTCTACTTATCGTTGGTTTGCTGTTCCTGAATGCAAAATATTATTAATTTATAAATTACTTTGGTTACGAAAATTATAAAAGTACTAAGTTGCTCCGTTAACATGCCGTATGACGTATTAACATGGGGGCTACTATTTCTTGGTGTTCAAAAACAGGTTTGGAAAAAAAAAAGTCGACGAACTATGGCAAGTGGGGTATCATTGCATAGGTATTGAAATAAGCGTTCTCTAAAATAAAAAAGTAATTCTATTGGAATTAGAATTGAAGGATTATTTTTGAAACATAATGTAGCCACACGTCCATCCTAAGGATGCCATGTATCTCCTGTCCAATCTCATCGAAATCCGTTAAGTGGTGTTGGCGTGAAAAGGAGACCTACATACGAAGTAACTTTCGAATTTATAATATTAAGTATGGAAATAGTATACATATCAAATCATATATATATTTCATAAAAGCATAATCAGCCTATAATCTTCCCACTGCTGGGACACAGCCCTCCTATCTAAGGGTGGGAATGGGCCGTAATCCACCACGTGGGCCCAGTTGATAGATGTCACATATCTTCGAATGTTTGGTTCTAGGACATGCCGGTTTCCTCACGATGTTTTCCTTCACCGTTTTGAGAGCAGTGGTGATGAAATAATTTACAAAAAGTGTAGCGCCTGCCTGGGTTCGAACCGCCGATCGAACGACCTACAACTTGTAAGTCGCAACCGTTACCACTGAGCCAACACTGGTCTCCTAATCTACTCTACTCTCCCACCTCTGTTCTATATCGTATACAAGCTTTTTCCCGCGGCGCATGTCGGTTATCGCGTAAAAAAGTAGTCTATGTCCTTCTCCATATCCCAGGCTATATCTCTGCCAAATTTCATGACGATCGGTTCAGCGATTTAGGCGTGAAAGCGTAACAGACAGGCAGACAGAGTTACTTTCGAATTAATAATATTAGTAGGGAAGTAGGGATAACAGTATGGATAGATATTATACTTTATTCTATCCCACAAAATATATAAGTAACACGCATTATAGTAGTTTAGGCTTTACAGTCTACAGTTTCAGCGACACGACGCTAGTACCCTTGCGCGAAGCTCTAGGTTAATCGGCTCTAGCGGTGTAGCCGCTCTCGTGACGAGTACGAGTCAGTCTTGTGCGAACCGTCGCGTCGCGGTGAGTGATTGTCGTGCCACACGAGTGCTAAGTTTATTCAATACTTTCGTATTTTTAAGTGGATTTGAAATGCATTCTATTTGGAATGAGACTATTAAAATGTTGCATATAGTTTTATTAAAATTTCAATAATAATTTCCAGTGTTATTATTTATTGTAAATAAAAATAAATAAATAAAATATAAAACATAAATTAATACGGATGACTATCTAATAATAATTAGTAACGTTGAGTTTATAATTAATAAAATGTAAATATAATAAATTAATGATTGTGAATTAGTGCCCTGGTTTTAACAATTATTAAATGCTTGTGGTATAGTCATTGCAATACATTTTGTTCTTCAATATGTAACATGTTCAGTGTCGTTTGATTTATGACATACAAAATTAGTGTTTGTGCTATATTTGTTACTAATTGTAAGTGAGTGAGTGTTGACCTACTGTATGCTGTGTGCTGACCTCGGTAAGTCAACACAATTTATTGTTGGCTCTTATTATTTTTTAAATAACTATAATTACGCTTTATTCATTATTGTTGTTTCCCGACGTACAGCTGCTGACTATTTCTGTTCTGTGTCGTATACCTATTTTGTTATTTTCCTTTATTAAGTATATAAATTGTAATGCAAATGTCCTGCCTTTCAAGCCTGCTTTTCAATTTAAAGGACGTTGTCAAAATATGTATTTTCCGCGATGTGGACGAATTAATCGACGCTATTTTTTAGTATTATTAAATAAATACGTTAGAATATTAAGTTCCTATCTAGTGCAGTAACCATGAACACACTCAGGACTATGTTAGCGCGCGAATACAGTTACCATGATTTTAGGTTATTAAAATTAAATAATTTTTGGCTTAGCTCACACTATGTATCATTTTGAAACATGCAAATTAAGCCCTATCATTTGGTACCAAACACTGCAGTAAAAATTTTTTTTTGTTTGTTTTTCACTTCACTTTAACGGGACGTCTACCAGTAAACGATGAGGATGCAACCGACAATACATCAATTTGTCAAATTATTATAAGTAGTTTAGAAGTTATCAGGGAACAGATGACCAAACATAAATACCGGTTAAAATCAGAACTATACATTTGCCTTCGCTGTAGACGGGTAATTAGCCTGAGATCGTTATATAACTTTTCCAGCAGCTATTATTCCAATATCAAAGATAAATACCAAACTCTTAGTCGAAGTACCTACCTACTTAACTTTCAAATGTAATCTTTGTATAGTGCTGTTTTACAAACTAATAATGTTTTATGCACATAGCATAGCACAGATACCTAAAATCATAATTCGTTTTATCGTTATTAAAACATCAAGTTGTAATGTACTACTTAGTACATTATAACTCAATGTTTGAAACAACTTTAATCAAATCATAATTTTACTGAAAATCGGACTGATTCGTTTTTAATCAACGTATTACTATAAAATAGTGCAAGAAGTTACTCATTACTAGGTACTAAGTTATGCTAGTGCGTGAAGTCAGTTAACATTATATTCGTTTTTATAATAAATTGCCATTTGAACAATGCGCTATTTAATTGAAATTTGTGTTAAATTTTCAATTAAATAGCGCATTGTTTAAAGAGTAATTTAGTATAATAACTTAATATAATGCTTACTGAATTCGCGCGCCAGTATAATCTATTTTCTATTGCACTATTTTCCAACAATATGTTAATTAAAAACTAACAAGTAAGTTCGATTTCTAAATAAAATATTGCGTTGTAATAAACATAGCATTTTATACCATGGTTTAAAAAGGTTAATCCTAATAAAGTCCTTAGGTATGTTATTTGTAACAACCAATGTGTGATATGTACGCAGTAAACAATTTTATGTTCCTAAAGAAGCATTATACTATACAGAAGACAGAAATATTTAAAACTTGTCTTACCTAACACAGCTATTTTTCTAATATCAAGTATTATTGTTTATCGAAACACCAAGTCAGCTTTCATATTTAAAACACACATCCGTGGAGTGTAATGCTTCTTGACAAATATAATATGTAATATTTACTGCGCGCTTTACACACATACCTAAGATCTATTTTAGTTTTAACGTTTTTAAAGCATTGAGTAATGATGTACTGCGTAGTACATTAGAACTTTATGTTTGGAACATAACTTTCATCTGATAATATTTTACTAGAAATCGTATTGATAAGTATTTAATTAAAATATTTTTGGAAAATATTGCAAGAGGTCACGCATTACTACCTACTAGATTATGCTGGCGCGTGAATTCAGTAAGCATGATATAAGGTTATTATAATAAATCGCCATTTTAACAATGCGATTTTTTAGTTAGGTAAGTTTGTTAAATTACTTTAATTTTAAACAAAAACGTGCAATATGAAACTAATCCTAAGTAGCAGCTGGTGTTCATTAGCCATAAATTATATTTGCATAGAGATAAGAGCAGAAAAACAAACAAAACCACACAACAACAACCAGCACAAATAGCATCCTAATTGTGTAACTGACGATCAATCATAATCGGTTTATTTTAACTGACGAAAAAACGGAGGAGGTTCTCAAGTCGACACGTTTATATTTTTTTATGTAGACCACGCATAACTTTTTACAGGGAAGTCCGACTTTGATGATTCCTTTTTTATTGGAAAGATAAATTTGGAAAAAAAATCCTTATGGGTGGGAAAATAGGTGTGATTTATTGCTCTCGCACAGATTTTAATGCTGAGTTGTGTATTTTTAAAAAAAGCCTCATGTGAATGAGCTTTAGACCTGTAACAAAAAAGTATAAAATAAAAACTTTTTAACAAAATAATTGAACCGCCCAAAAACTAAAAAGCAAAAAATTATAAACCTTTTTTGTTTAACCTTATTAACCCCCTCCTCCTCCCTTATTTAAAGAAATAACGAAATCGAATCAATGCTACGGGAAATCCCCAGCGATAAACATTCCAAAAAGTGCGCCCTAGCCACACGACCATTCGCAACGACGTGGGTTGCTGTCTCGCTGACATTAAATACGTGAACGTTCATCATTTTCCAGCGAAGGGGCGTGTCGCGCCACGCTGCCGCTGCGTATCACGCTCTACGTAAGTAATTAATTAATTTGCTTGTTTGGCGCCGATTCAAAATTACTTAGGTATACTTACATTAGTTTAAGAACTTAGTTATTAAGGTTAAACAAAAATGGTTTAATAATTTTTGCTTTTCAATACTTTCGGCGGTTCAATTTTTTATTCAACGTAAAAATATTTTTTATATTCGAACTATAAGTTCCTGAGATTAGTGCGTTCAACCAAACAAACAAACTCTTGAGCTTTTCAATATAGGCATAGATAAATTGATTTATGGAAAGTTTTAAAATGCGTAACTTTTTTGTACAGTCACGGACTTTAATTGATAAGCCACTTGCCACAGTTCCTATTTTAGCCGTGTAATGCAAATCGGGTTAAGTCGGTTATACTCGTACATGTCCAGAGTGATGACCCCAAAGTCAACCAATTGGAGGGCTAGCAACCGTAACCTAGCAACAATTGTTTTAGCGTAGCGATAGTAACGTTATGATTAGTCATTTCGACATCGGAAAAACTCGTGCCCACGATTTTATCCGAGCGCGTAGCGTCCAAGAGACTTTCATGACAAATATGATAACTGTTGCATATAAACATATATAGTTACGGCTACGATTCACCAAAATTCGTAATTACCGTCTCTGACATTTCAACTGTCACTGTCTTTGGATAGGTTTTCAGAAATAACGAGTATTTAATGAGCTCTTATTCAAAGGAGGTCAGTATCAAATAGATTGGATAAACTTATGCAACAGTGTATTGATTTATCATTGACAATTTATTAGTCAACCTCTATGGATAAGACTATTTCCGATTATAAGTAATTTGTCATCTTGTTTACGAGCATGCGGTTTAAGTTCGTGTTTAATCATGTAATCTCGTGAATGTATAAAACTGCAAAATTGGAACGTTTAATAGTGGCTTATCAATTAAAGTCCGGGACTGTACCTACCTCCCTAGTAATTAATCCTGCCGTAGCCCAGGTGTTCACAGGCCACAAAAATAATATTCACACAAAGATAAGAAAAACAAAAGAGCTGCAATAATATTTGCCGAGATATTTTTTGCCCAGCTTTGGAAACAATACTTAGTTGAACACAGGCGGCATCGCTGTGAGCCTTATCTATATTGGTAACAATAACGTCATAAACAGCTTAAAGTTGTTATTTAGTTTGCAAACTGCGCAATAACTTAAATCTAATCTAAATTGATCTCAATTCAAAAATGTTATAATATTTTGATTAATGAACCAGAGGGGAAAAGGGTATAACACCCATTTTTGAAAAATATCTTAATTAGATTCTAGAGTGCTAATAAACCACTAAAAAAACAACATTTTTAATTAATCGATTAGTGCCCTATAAATGCATTTAAATTTTACATTTTCAAATTTCGCGCGTAATTTGACGAAAGCGCTGGACGCAGTGGACGCTATATTGCTCTGTGGGTATGACGTAAGTTTGCTATACAAAAAAATGCGCTGATATTTTATAACATAACTAGCTGACCCAACAGACGTTGTCCTGTCTTAACTATGAATATTGAATTCGCAACTTTTTTTTTCTTTCATAAGAACCATCTGACAATAACAAATACGACGAAAAAAGAATTAGCAAAATTGGTCCAGCCGTTCACGTGTGATGCCGTGACCAAGGGAAATAGCGATTCATTTTTTTAAAATAGATTGTTTATAATAAAAAATAAAAATATTTTTCTACTTATCGTTGGTTTGCTGTTCCTGAATGCAAAATATTATTAATTTCTATATTACTTTGGTTACGAAAATAATAAAAGTACTAAGTTGCTCAGTTAACATGCCGTATGACGTTAACATGGCGGCTACTATTTCTTGGTGTTCAAAAACAGATTTGGAAAAAAACAGTCGACGAACTATGGCACGTGGGGTATAATTGCATAGGTATTGAAATAAGCGTTCACTAAAATAAAAAAGTATTTCTATTGGAATTAGAATTGAAGGATTATTTTTGAAACATAACGTAGCTCCACGTCCATCCTAAGGATGCCATGTATCTCCTGTCCAATCTCATCGAAATCCGTTAAGGTGTTTTGGCGTGAAAAGGAGACCTACAGACGAAGTAACTTTCGAATTTATAATATTAAGTATGGAAAAAGTATACATATCAAATCATATATATATTTCATAAAAGCATAATCAGCCTATAATTTTCCCACTGCTGAGACACAGCCCTCCTATCTTAGAGTGGGAATGGGCCGTAATCCACCACGTGGGCCCAGTTGATAGATGTTACATATCTTCGAATTTTTGGTTCTAGGACATGCCAGTTTCCTCACTGTGTTTTACTTCACCGTTTTAAGAGTTGTGATGATGAAATAATTTACCAAAAGTGAAGCGCCTGCCTGGGTTCAAACCGCCGATCGAACGACCTACAACTTGTAAGTCGCAGCCGTTACCACTGGGCCAACACTGGTCTCCTAATCTACTCTACTCTCCCACCTCTGTTCTAAATCGTATACTAGCTTTTTCCCGCGGCTCCGCCCGCGTGTATATCGGTAATCGCGTAAAATAGTAGCCAATCTCCTTCTCCAGGCTATATCTCTGCCAAATTTCATGACGATCGGTTCAGCGGTTTAGGCGTGAAAGCGTAACAGACAGGCAGTCAGAGTTATTTTCGAATTAATAATATTAGTAGGGAAGTAGGGATAACAGTATGGATGGATATTATACTTTATTCTATTACACAAAATATATAAGTAACACGCATTATAGTAGTTTAGGCTTTACAGTCTACAGTTTCAGCGACTCGACGCTAGTACCCTTACGCGAAGCTCTAGGTTAATCGGCTCTAGCGGTGTAGCCGCTCTCCTGACGAGTACGAGTCAGTCTTGTGCGAACCGTCGCGTCGCGGTGAGTGATTGTCGTGCCACACGAGTGCTAAGTTTATTCAATACTTTCGTATTTTTAAGTGGATTTGAAGTGCATTCTATTTGGAATGAGACTATTAAAATGTTGCATAGTTTTATTAAAATTTCAGTAATAATTTCCAGTGTTATTATTTATTGTAAATAAAAATAAATAAATAAAATATAAAACATAAATTAATACGGATGACTATCTAATTATAATTAGTTACGTCGAGTTTATAATTAATAAAATGTAAATATAATAAATTAATGATTGTGAATAAGTGCCCTGGTTTTAACAATTATTATATGCTTGTGGTATAGTCATTGCAATATATTTTGTTCTTCAATATGTAACATGTTCAGTGTCGTTTGATTTATGACATACAAAATTAGTGATTGTGCTATATTTGTTACTAATTGTAAGTGAGTGAGTGTTGACCTGCTGTATGCTGTGTGCTGACCCTGGTAAGTCAACATAATTTATTGTTGGCTCTTATTATTTTTTAAATAACTATAATTATACTTTATTCATTATTGTTGTTTCCCGACGTACAGCTGCTGACTATTTCTGTTCTGTGTCGTATACCTATTTTGTTATTTTCCTTTATTAAGTATATAAATTGTAATGTAAATGTTTAATTTAATATTAACTGTTAAACTAGCCTGCTTTTCAATTTAAAGGACATTGTCAAAATATTTTCTGCGATGTGGACGAATTAATCGACGCTATTTTTTAGTATTATTAAATAAATACGTTAGAATATTAAGTTCCTATCTAGTGCAGTAAGCATGAACACACTCAGGACTATGTTAGCGCGCGTATACAGTTACCATGATTTTAGGTTATTAAAATTAAATAATTTTCGGCTTAGCTCACACTATGTATCATTTTGAAACATGCAAATTAAGCCCTATCATTTGGTACCAAACACGGTAGTATAATTGTTTTTTTTTTTAGTTTTTCACTTCAATTTAACGGGACGTCTACCAGTAAACGATGAGGATGCAACCGACAATACCTCAATTTGTCAAATTATGATAAGTAGTTTAGAAGTTATCAGGGAACAGATGAACATACATACATACATAAATACCGGTCAAAATCAGAACTATACATTTGCCTTCGCTGTAGACGGGTAGGTAGTTAGCCAGAGATCGTTATAAAACTTTTCCAGCAGCTATTATTCCAATATCAAAGATAAATACCAAACTTGTAATCAAAGTACCTACCTACTTAACTTTCAAATGTAATCTTTGTATAGTGCTGTTTTACAAACTAATAATGTTTTATGCACATAGCATAGCACAGATACCTAAAATCATAATTCGTTTTATCGTTATGAAAACACCAAGTTGTAATATTAGTACATTATAACTCAATGTTTGAAACAACTTTAATCAGATCATAATTTTACTGAAAATCGAACTGACTAGTTTTTAATCAACGTATTGCTATAAAATAGTGCATGAAGTTACTCATTACTAGGTACTAAGTTATGCTGGTGCGTGAAGTCAGTTAGCATTATATTCGTTTTTATAATAAATTGCCATTTGAACTATGCGCTACTTAATTGAAATTTGTGTTAAATTTTCAATAAAATAGCGCATTGGCTAAAGAGTAATTTAGTATAATAACTTAATATAATGCTAACTGAATTAGCGCGCCAGTATAATCTATTTTCTATTGGACTATTTTCCAACAATATGTTAATTAAAAACTTACAAGTAAGTTCGATTTCTAGATAAAATATTGCGTTGTAATAAACATAGCATTTTATACCATAGTTTAAAAAGGTTAATCCTAATATACCTATAGACCTTAGGTATGTTATTTGCAACAACCAATGTGTGTTATGTACGCAGTAAACAATTTTATGTTTCTAAAGAAGCATTTTACTATACAGAAGACAGAAATGGAAAAAAAATTGTATTACCTTACTAGCAGCTATTTTTCCAATATCAAGGATTATTGTTTATCGAAACACCAAGTCAGCTTTCAAATTAAAACACACATCCGTGGAGTGTAATGGTACTTTACAAATATAATATGTAATATTTACTGCGCGCATTACACACATACCTAAGATCAATTTTAGTTTTAACGTTTTTAAAGCATTGAGTTATGATGTACTGCGTAGTAAGCATGATACCTATTAGGTTATTATAATAAATCGCCATTTTAACAATGCGATTTTTTAGTTAAGTTTGTTAAATTACTTAAATTTTAAACAATAACGTGCACTATGACACTAATGCTAAGTAGCAGCTGGTGTTCACTAGCCATAAATCATATTTTCATAGAGATAAGAGCAGCAAAAACAAACAAAAACACACAACAACAACCAGCACAAATAGCATCCTAATTGTGTAACTGACGATCAATCATAATCGGTGTCATTTTGACAGTTCAACAATATTCATCGCGTTATTTACGTTGTTAAGCAGAAACATTTTAACCGACGAAAAAAAGGAAGAGGTTCTCAACTGCTGAGTTGTGTATTACAAATTACAAAAAAAAAACCTTATGATAAATGACCTGTCACAAAAAATTATAAAATAAAAACTTTTTAACAAAATAATTGAACCACCGGAAAAACTAAAAAGCAAAAAATAATACACCATTTTTGTTTAACCTTAATACCGCCCCCCCCCCCTTATTTCAAGAAATAACCAAATCAAATTGTTGCAACGTGAAATCTCCAGCGATAAACATTAACATTCCAAAAACTGCGCTCTCCGCACGACCACTCGCAACCGTTCGGGTTGCTGTCTCGCTGACATTAAATTCGTGAACGTTCATCATTTTCCGGCGAACAGGCATATCACGCTCTACGTAAGTAATTAATTAATTTGCTTGTTTGGCGCTGACTCAAAATTGCTTAGGTATACTTACATTAGTTTAAGAACTTAGTTATTAAGGTTAAACAAAAAAGGTTTAATATTTTTTGCTTTTCAGTACTTTCGGCGGTTCAATATTTTTATTCAACAAAAATATTTTTTAAATTCGAACTATAAGTTCCTAAGATTGGCGCATTCAACCAAACAAACAAAGTCTTGAGCTTTTTAATATAAGTATAGATAAATTGATTAATGGAAAGTTTGAAAATGCGTAACTTTATTGTACCTACCTCCCTTATAGTTAATCCTGCCGTAGCCCAGGTGTTCACTGGCCACAAAAATAATATTCGCACAAAGATAAGAATAACAAAAGAGCTGCAATAATATTTGCCGCGATATTTTTTCCCCAGCTTTGGAAACAATAGTTTGTTGAACACAGGCGGCATCGCTGTGAGCCTTATCTATATTGGTAACAGTAACGTCATAAACAGCTTAAAGTTGTTATTTAGTTTGCAAACTGCGCAATAACATAAATCTAATCTAAATGGATCTTAAATTCAAAAATGTTACAATATTTTGATTAATGAACCAGAGTGGAATAGGGTATTACACCAATTTTAGAAAAATGTCTTAATTCGATTCTGGAGTGCTAATAAACCACTAAAAAAACACAACATTTTTATTTAATCGATTAGTGCCATAAAAATGCATGAAAATTTTTCATTTGCAAATTTCCCGCGTAATTTGACGAAAACGCTGGACGCAGTGGACGCCATATTGCTCTGTGGGTATGACGTAAGTTTGCTATACAAAATAATGCGCTGATATTTTATAACATAATTAATTGTTCACAATAAAATTTAAAAAAATATTGTTATTTTTCTACATATCGTTGGTTTGCTGTTCCTGGATGCAAAGTATTATTAAATTATAAATTACTCTGGCTACGAAAATAATAAAAGTACTAAGTTGCTCAACATGGCGGCTACTATTTCATGGTGTTCAAAAACGGATTTAAAAAAAAAAATAAGTCGACGAATTATGGCAAGTGGGGTATCATCGCATAGGTATTAAAATAAGTGTTTACTAAAATAAAAAAGTAATTCAATTAGAATTGAAGGATTATTTTTGAAACATAATGTAGCCCAACGTCCATCCTAAGGATGACATGTATCTCCTGTCCAAATCTAATCGCAATCCGTTAAGTGGTTTTGGCGTGAAAAGGAGACCTACAGACGGAGTAACTTTCGAATTTATAATATTAAGTATGGAAATAGTATAAATATCAAATACTTATATACATATATATATATTTCATAAAAGCATAATCAGCCTATAATCTTCCCACTGCTGGACACAGCCCTCCTATCTTAGCGTGGGAATGGGCCGTAATCGACCACGTGGGCCCAGTTGATAGATGTTACATATCTTCGAATTTTTGGTTCTAGGACATGCCAGTTTCCTCACTGTGTTTTACTTCACCGTTTTAAGAGTTGTGATGATGAAATAATTTACCAAAAGTGAAGCGCCTGCCTGGGTTCAAACCGCCGATCGAACGACCTACAACTCGTAAGTCGCAGCCATTACCACTGGGCCAATACTGGTTTCCTAGTCTACTCTACTCTCCCACCTCTGCTCTATATCATATACTAGCGGCTCCGCCCGCGTGTATATTGCGTAAAAAAGTAGCCAATGTCCTTCTCCATATTCTAGGCTATATCTCTGCCAAATTTTATGACGATCGGTTCAGCGGTTTAGGCGTGAAAGCGTAACAGACAGGCAGTCAGAGTTATTTTCGAATTAATAATATTAGTAGGGAAGTAGGGATAACAGTATGGATGGATATTATACTTTATTCTATCCCACAAAATATATAAGTAACACGCATTATAGTAGTTTAGGCTTTACAGTCTACAGTTTCAGCGACATGACGCTAGTACCCTTGCGCGAAGCTCTAGGTTAATCGGCTCTAGCGGTCTAGCCGCTCTCGTGACGAGTAAGAGTCAGTCTTGTGCGAACCGTCGCGGTGGGTGGTTGTCGTGCCACACGAGTGCTAAGTTTATTCAATACTTTCGTATTTTTAAGTGGATTTGAAGTGCATTTTATTTGGGTTGCATAGTTTTATTAAAATTTCAACAATAATTTTCAGTGTTATTATTTATTGTAAATAAAAATAAATAAATAAAATATTAAACATAAATTAATACATATGATTATATATCTATCTAATTATAATTAGTTAAGGTGAGCTTATAATTAATAAAATGTAAATATAATAAATTAATGATTGTGAATAAGTGCCCCGGTTTTAACAATTATAAAATGCTTGTGGTATAGTCATTGCAATACATTTTGCTCTTCATTATGTAACATGTTCAGTGTCGTTTGATTTGTGACATACAAAATTAGTGTTTGTGCTATATTTGTTACTAATTGTAAGTGAGTGAGTGTTGACCTACTGTATGCTGTGTGCTGACCCCGGTAAGTCAACATAATTTATTGTTGGCTCTTATAATTTTTTAAATAACTATAATTATGCTTTATTTATTGTTGTTGTTTCCCGACGTGCAGGTGCTGACTATTTCTGTTCTGTGTGTACCTTTTTTGTTATTTTTCTTTATTAGGTAGGTATATAAATTATAGGTAACTTATCAATTGAAATGTGTGTTTTTTTTTAATTTTTTCCATTAGACTGCTGGTAAATGTTTAATTTAATATTAACTGTTAAACTAGCCTGCTTTACAATTTAAAGGACATTTATCAAACATCTACAAACATAAAAATATATAATGCGTGCATGACACACATACCTAAAATCTAATTTATTAATAAAGGTTTTAAACCATTGAGCATGTACCTACTACGTAGTACATTAAAACTCAAAAACATAACTCTATTTTTTTTTCTCTTAGATCATATTTCTACTACAAACTTATAGTTACTCGTTAGTGTTTTATTGCACAATTTTTGTTTAAAATTTAAGCCATAAGACCAATTTTAATGAAATAGCGCATTGTTTATATAGCAATTTATTATAATAACCTAATATGCTAACTGAATTCATGCGCTAGCAAAAACAGACTAATAGTTTGAGTGACCTCTTGCACTATTTTCGCAACAATATGGTAATTAAAAACTAATAAGTTCGATTTCTAGTTAAAATATTGGGTTGTAATAAATATAGCATTATAATTTATAAACCATGGTTTAAAAAGTTAATTCTAATAAAGATCTTAGGTAAGTATGTTATTTGTAACAACCAATGTGTGTTACGTACGCAGTCAATAATTTTATGTTCCTAAAGAAGTATTATATTATACAAAAAAGACAGCAATAATTAAATACTTGTCTTACCTAACTCAGCTATTTTTCCATTATGAAGGATTATTGTTTATCGAGACACCAAGTCAGCTTTCATATTTAAAACACACACACACAAACACAAACGCAAACACATCCGTGGAGTGTAATGCTTCTTTACTTAAATCATATTTAATATTTACTGCGCGCATTACACACATACCTAAGATCTATTTTAGCTTTAACGTTTTTAAAGCATTGAGTTATGATGTACTGCGGAGTACATTAGAACTTTATGTTTGGAACATAACTTTCATCTGATAATATTCTTACTAGAAATCGAACTACAATACAAACAATACATAGCGTATTTAATTAAAATATTTTTGGAAGTGCAAGTGGGTCACGCATTACTACCTACTAGATTATGCAGGCATGCGAATTCAGTAAGCATGAAATTAGGTTATATTACAATAAATCGTCATTTAAACAATGCGATATTTTAGTTAAATTTGTTATATGGCTTATATTTTAAACAAAAACGCGCAATAAAATACTAATCTTTAGTAGAAGCCGGTGTTCAGTAGGCATAAATCTTTTTTGCATATAGATAAGAAACAGTTGAAGGTACATTTCGGGGAGCTTTAGAAACAATCATTTGTAAAACATAAGCTGCATCTCTGTAGGTCTTATCTGTATTCTGTATTAGTAACAATAAAGTCATAAACAATGTTAGCATTTTGCGCAATAAAAACGTTCACTTTCGGACCCTTAATTCAAAAATGTTTGCAAATTATTTCAATTATATTCTACAACATTATAATCAGAGATCGGATATTGGGATGCATAGTTACCTAAAGATAATTTTTAACTATGAAAGTATGGAAGCGGCTTTATAAATTATTTGTAATATTTATTAAAAATCCCGGGATTCTTGAATTGCATAACTATTCAGGTGTGTATTAATTTAAAATTAATGTTTAACCCGATACAAATATGTGTATGTACTGGAGGAGGGGTGGTTTGTATTAGTTAAAACAAAAAATAAAAAAATTACGTACCTAAATTAAGACTTTTTCGATATAAAAGCGCATTCCATGTTAGTCAACATCTCAACTTTAGGTGAATATGCATCGGAATATCTGATCATAATGATTAGGTAACTAATGTGTCCAAAATATAAAAGATTTAATTAAACACTTAGATTAAGATCTGATAAAAGTTATGTTTAAAACATTGATTATAGTAGGTATAGTAAGGTTCTATTGAGGTTGTCTGCAAAAGACGAGCTATAAATATAAAGCTATAAATTATATAGCTTTAATCACATTCAAACTGTCAAGAGGATTTATAATAATTTTAGGATTAATTTTGAATAATTTTAGGATTTACATTAATTCCTTCTGCACATGTGGCTCCCGTGGTACCTCATTAACAGCAAAACTGTGTGAAAGTCTATTAACTGCTCCCAAATTGCAATGTTAATTTTTATTCTTTTTATTTTTTACAATGACTGACATATTCTCGTCATTATTTGACATTATACGTCAATTTTACTTCTGTCTATTATTAGTGACTATCATCGAAATCATGTCACTTGGCTCAAATAGATTCATTTTATATAGGTAGATTATTTTACATATTGTGAATGAGAGAACGTTGTAGACCTTAGAGACTAGATTTGTAGACGTTTTTCTATTCTGTATTTTAATTCCTCTAAGTACCTGGTACTTATTGACTGGCCTGCACTGTCCTCCCATACCTATTATCACTGTAATTTGAAAACATTGTAAAAGCCAATTATTTTTAAAAGAGTAACCGTGGAGTTTCTTGCCGGCTCTTCTCCATAGGAAACGACAAATTGGAACCGTGCACCTAGCTTCTGACGTTTCATAAGTGCCCATGCAGGCTTATGTGAAATAAAATATTTTGATTTTGATAATAACCCTTCAAATATTTTAAAATAGTTTTTTTGTGGTGGTAGAAATCACTTAGATGACAGGCACGAGACTGTTTACACGAAAGCGTGGAATAAACAACCTATGAATACGAGTAATAGAGTATTGCCTTCATTCTATTATGTATTGCAATGAATAAACCATACCGTGTCCCCCTAATAACTAAATATTAATAAAATATCCCATGTTATATATTATAGTTAGACAATTATTAGGAATATTGATGCCAAAAGATCCTGTTTTTTAAAGTATGAAAACACTCTAGGTATTATGCCGACTGAGTATTGAGTACTAGAAAATACGGAAATAGTAAAAAGAAGCTTTGCCCCAATGTTACCAGCAGTTATTTTTTAAATATCAAGGATTATTCTTCATCGTAATACCTACTCAAGTTTTACATTAAACACACATCTAGGTAGTATAAGATTTTTAAGAAAAAAAAATACTGACTGTATAATACACATAGTTATCGTAATAGATCCTAATCTACTTGAGTGTTAAAGTTTTTAAGCCACCGAGTTATAATGTACTACGTATTACATTAGAACTCAATATACTTTACAACAAAATCGAACTAATAAGTTATTTATTAACATATTGTTGAAAAATAATGCAAGCAGTCACCCAAACTATTAGATTTTGCCAGCACATTAATTCAGTTAGCATGATATTATCTAGGTTATTAGAATACATTGCCATTTAAACAATGCGCTATTTCAGTGAAATTAGTCTTATGGCATACATTTTAAACAAAAAGTGCAATAAAACACTAATTCGTAGTAGTAGCCGGTGTTCACGAGACATAAATCATATTCGCATAGAGATATGAAACAGTTTGAGGTACATTTCGGCGAGCTTAAGAAACAATAGTTTGTTAAACAGAAACGGAATCTCTGAAGGCCTTATCTGTATTGGTTACAATAAACTCATAAACAACGTTAGCATTTTGCACAATAACAACATTTCACTTTTACAGCTTTAATTCAAAAAAGTTTGCAAATTATTTCCATTATTTTTTGTAACAATATAATGATTAGGTTACTCTTTTACTCAGTAAAACTCTGACATGCCCTCCTGCTCCACCCAGAGCGGGAAAAGTTATTAGATGATTTCCCACCGTCGAAAAAAAAAACTTGTGTGTCCAAAATATAAAAGATGCAATAAAAAATAGATTATTATAATGTGATAAAGTTAGGTTTAATACATTGAGTTATAATAAATACTATTGAAATTGTCTGCAAAAGAAGAGCTTACGTTATACACCCTGAAATTTTAGTCGTCTTACAAACGTGGTCCACTAAATATATTCGACATAAAATACCTCTAGATGCAATTAAAAAATGTATACCATTAAGATAATAGTTACAAACAAATATAAATAATGTTGTAGAATTATGAAACACCCTGGTAATAATGTTACGCGCTAAAGCTAAAGTAAATAGTTACCACTAGCGCCATCTAGTATCGAGTAGCAGAATTAATTGAGTCAAGATCTATCTAGAAATTTCGATACCAGAATCTTCTAGAACTATCAACATCTGTTCAGTTGGGGCCGGTATGTACTCAAACATTCTAGATGCTTCGTTTCTCGAATCTTCCTAGGGCCCTATAAAAAGCCGGAACGGATCAAGACCCGGCAGTATTGAACAAGCGATACAGGCGAGAACATCTGAAGCGATCTTCAAGTGCGATTTAGAGCGATCAGTAGTGAAATTTTGTTTTGTAATTTGTGTGTTTAATTAAAGTGTAATTTTTGGTAAATTATATTGGCAGTTTTTAATTGTCACGAACCCCAAGCTCGTAACAATAATATTTACGTATGAAACGGTAGAAATAAATACATTGCATAACAAGGAATAGCTTAAACTTCATTTCGCAGAAAATCGTTTGGCATACACTCTTAACAAAACAAAACACATAATTTTGTAAGTCAGAATCATCTTTATGCATAAATTTCATATCCATAATATTTAAAAAGTAGAACCATCATATCGCAGAAAGTTCACAGTCAGAATCGTCTTTTCGCATAAGTGAAATAGGTAGAATTCGGTTCTGGCACTCGCCGGCCGCTGCCGCGACACCGCTGGCTTCGCTCGCTCGGCTCGTGCGCAGGGCGTTGCAGTGCTAACCTAACCTAACCTTTTATTGGGAGTAATTTAACATCATATTTAACCTAATCTAAATAGTTCGGTTCCGGATAGCCTACTAAAATTGATTGGCTCTAAATAAAAGTTATGCTGAACGAAATTATGCTGAATGTTATGTTTGCCAAAGGTAATTGGCCAAATAAAATTCTGCCATATTAAAAGTATGCCATTGTAAATTCGGACATATAAACATTCGGCCAAACAATAATTATATTAAATATTTTTTTTGCCTAAAAATATTCGTTTAAAGAAGATTATGCCAAGTGTGTTATCCCAAATAAATTTCGGAACATCAAGATTCTGCTAGATAGAGGGAACCCACAGAAAAATCACGCTTTAAGAAGTATGTAACATGAAAATATTCTCATCTAAAAGCCGTGGTCGGATGCCACCTACACAATACATTCTAACAGTAGTTAGCGATCATAAGCTTTAGGGCAAAGTGGCATACGACCACAGCACTTACTTCAAAAATTAGGTACATCATTGTATGTATCCAGTTATTATAGTAGTTTAGGTCTTGCAGTCTCCAGTTTCAGCAAAGCTAGTATGCCTGCGCGAAGTTAAGATGCTATTCGGTTTGGCTTAAACGATACTAATCCTCGTTACGTTACGCTTACGTTACGAATCACTAGTCAGTCTTGCGCAAACCGTCGCAGTGAGTGGTCGTCGTGCCAAACGTGTGCTAAGTTGTTATTGAGTGCTTGTGTATTTATATGAGAAAATGCAGTTAATGTATTTTAAATAGGGCTGTTATATACTGTTACTAAAGTTCCTAGCATAGTTTTTTCATAATCTTACTAGGTTTTTAGAAAAAAAAAAAATATAAATTATCGCACGGGAATAAATCGGGATCAAAAACATATAAGTGTTATTCCAGGTTATTAACTGTGTGCCAAATTTCATACAAATCTGTTCAGCCGTTTTTGCGTGATTGAGTAACAAACATCCAAACTTTCACATTAATAATATTAGTAGGATTTAGCACCAGTTATAATTATTTTCAGTGTGTTTTTTTTTTAAATAATTTTAAATATAACACATCAATATTTGTGAATAATCAAATAATGTAACGTACAATGTCCTTTGAATTGTGAATGAAAAATTAGTGTTTGTGCAAAACTTGTTACTAAGTGTCTCCTAAGTAAGTGAGCTGAGAAGAATCTGCAGTGTACTGTATGCAGAGTTGCAGACCCTGGTAAGTAAATACTTCAATTTTGCTACGACTCTTACTATTTTTAATTACCATTGTGATGTATTTAGGACGTGCAGCAACCGATTATTTCTGTCTGTTTCTTTGGTGTATGTTTTTCCCTTCTTAGGTGTTCGAGGTGATTTATTTGTCATACGTGTACTTTTGTCAGAGAAAAATAACCAATGTTTTTTTCCTTTCTAATAGTCTGATAGTAAAATTAAATTCAAAATTAAACGTTCAACCATCGTGCTTTATAAATAAAGGACAAGGATTTAAACAACACAACAAATTGACAATGTTTTAAATTCAAATAATTTGACAATGGTCAAGTTATTTCAATTTAAAACACTGTCAGTAGGTATACAGGTTGTCTACATACAGACCTAAAATTATATAATTATATCCCCCAAAAAGATCGAAATTAAATATCGTTATGTTCAAAAATATAGTTATCAAGAAACATCTCTTTTATCAGTTTAATCGTAGATTTAAATTGAAATGAAACATGTTTTGTAAAACATCCTTGGCAAAATGACAAATGCAAGTGCAGGAAGCATGTACCCACTCATTACAAAATGGCGGATTAAAGGCTTCTTCAGACAGGCGCGACGCGATACTTGTAGAACAAATCTTGTGTGGGTTAACCGTTTGTAAATACCAATTTAAACGATAACCCTTTAAATGGGTAAACCTTTTTATTTTAACCGATTAAATGGCTAACTCTTTGAAACCTCCAAACCTTTTCGACGAAAAGAGAAAATAAATTAAACGCAGTAGTCGTTGAATGTAAGGGTATTTGAATGGAGTTACTAGACCGCTTACACAAAGGAGTTATTTGCTCGATTAGGATCAGCCGTCCATGGTACACGGAGGCGTAGCTCCATAGACATAACCATACGCTTAGTGTACTTTCGCCTGCTTAGTGCTTAGATATATACAGAAGATTCAGAAGAAACTACTTCGACGGAACGACAGCGTCACGCTCGCATCGCTACAAGCAGTCTTCCTGGCGCCTGTTCTCGACGTAACATAGAGTGAAGATCACAATCATCATTATCGCCAGCCTTTTTCTACCCACTGCTTAAAGCTCTTCCCTTGCATGGCATGCTTTCCTTCCAAACATACCTACGCTTGTATGCATGCAAAACGATGCGCGTATAAAGCTTATTGCGCTTGTCTGCTTGACTGCTTGACATAATTTAACATCTATGAAGCTACGTCTCCGTGTACAGTATAGGCTTAAGAACCCATTTAAACACCCCCACTTCGGGTTTCGAATGTTTCCATCCATGAATTTGTGCTTCATGGGGTTCGCAAGGGTTGACCCACACAAATGTTACATGTTTTAAAGTCACTTCTTTAACTTCAATCATTTATTGGTCTACAATTATATGATATGGCTGAACAAAAGAAACACAGAAACGTTTGCGTTACAATTTTACAATACAATAGCATCACGACCGAGAGTCGCGGAGGATCGCCGTGTTACGTCCGTAGTCGTCGCCCTTTGCCTGCGCTAGCGGCGAGGGGACACGCGCGGTATGGCACTGCGTAGCAACACTAGCAACGACCTCGTACTTACTCTGTCCATAGAAAACCCGCGCTATATCCTCCCCCTCTAGCCTAACCAAGTGTCCCCGCAGTTGGGCTAGTCTAAATACCTACGCGGCCTACCACGCTTACGTTTTTCTCGAATAGGTGGTTCTACCTGACCGGCGACGGAGTTCGCCACGCACCGAATAAAGGTGAGTCCACACCAAGAACCTATTGCTTGTCCACCGTACAGGATGTCACAGAATAAGAGAGAGGCCTTGCAGAAGGAGCTTGATAAGCTGCTGCGAGATGACGTCATCGAAGAATGTGAGTCACCTTGGGCCTCCAATGTTGTGCTTGTAGGTAAGAAGGACGGTAGTTTAAGGCTCTGCATAGATTACCGGAAGCTTAATGCGGTGACCGAGCCAGACCGGTACCCCCTCCCACGCATTGAGGACATACTGCACGCGGCCAAGACCAGTGAGTACATGACTACCCTTGACCTGCGATCAGGTTACCATCAGGTGAGTGTCTGCCCAGAGGACCAAGACAAGACTGCGTTCACAACGCCACTTGGTACCTTTAGATTTAAGCGGATGCCGATGGGACTGCGCAATTCGGGAGCAACTTTTCAGAGGATGATGGACCGTTTCCGGTCCAACCTCAAGGAAGTGGATCTCCTCGCATATCTTGACGACCTCATATTACTGTCACCAGGGCCCTTCGAGAAGCACCTGGCTGACTTGGAGGCAGTTTTCGAACGACTGGCCATGTTCAAGTTAAGAATAAATAGGGACAAGAGTTTCTTTGCGAGGGAGTCGGTTAAATTCCTAGGTCACGTTATCGTGCCAGGTGGAATCCACTTTAAACTGGCCCCACGTTGGGCGCCAGTTTAAAGTCACTTCTTTAACTTCAATCATTTATTGGTCTACAATTATATGATATGGCTGAACAAAAGAAACACAGAAACGTTTGCGTTACAATTTTACAATACAATAGCATCACGACCGAGAGTCGCGGAGGATCGCCGTGTTACGTCCGTAGTCGTCGCCCTTTGCCTGCGCTAGCGGCGAGGGGACACGCGCGGTATGGCACTGCGTAGCAACACTAGCAACGACCTCGTACTTACTCTGTCCATAGAAAACCCGCGCTATAATGTTTAAATAAAGGTTACCGAATGAATGGGTTACCCTTCGAACCCAGGATATAAAATAAGTGCCAATAAAGGTGAAGAGTAAAAATATCAACAATATCAACATTCTATCTTTCCCTTAACTTCGACTGTTAACAAGACTCCACAAGTGTAACTTTAATAACATTGAATTAAGGATGTACTGTGGCAGCAGCGTATCCGCTGCCAAATAAATAAATAAATAAAAATGTCTTAGGTAATGTAGGCATGATGATAATGTTTTGTGATAAACAAGGTATTTACACCACAACAAGAAGCCTATGTAGTTTAATGAACTTACTAATTCTCAAGACTTTAACTGCCATCTCGTGTCTAAAAGTAACACTTCGAAGTGATGTAAAGGCGTGTACAGACATGCGCCGCGAAAACTTAGCTCGGAATTTTCACAGATTTAACTAACCACCACTTCGCCAATCAAATTCGTCACAGACAAACGAATAACGACTAGTAACTTTTGTACTCTTTATTTTATTTATTTATTTTATGTTTGTGGTTAGCAGTTCAACGTTAAAAGTTATTTATTTATTTTACTTTCATTATTCTAGTTGTTCCTACATGCAGTGGGCCTTTCGGCGCTCGAATTAAATTGACATAAGAGTGCTTGTAGTTAATATTTGTAAGATTGTTTGGAGAAACAACCTGACGGAATTAGTTCCGATTATGGCCACGCGCCAAAAGATCCTTGTATAACGTACACACGCACCTACATATTCTGTCAGTGCCGTTACGAGACGTCAAACTTCTTGTTCTACCTGGTTCAATCATGATAGGGTTATATCCAATCTTGCAGAAACTGAGGAAAATAATCCATCGCAAATTGCGCACAGAACATCGAAGTAGGCAACAGCAACGACATCTAGCGCGGAGTAGTATGAACAATAATGCTCGTATTTTTTCAGTGGATCACCCATTTAAGTGCGCATTCTTGGAAAAAATGTTAACGAAACCGTGGCTACCAATATAATTATTTTAATCTTTTTTGATAAATATTGTTATATCAATTTAATAAAAAGAACGAAGTTCGACCTTATTGCTTTTCGAACCTATAACTTCGAATCCATAAACTTTTATGTAGACAGGGGCGCTATAAAAGTAATATTTGTAACATAATAAAAAGATCTTAATATTTGGTTTTTGGACCAATGTTACGTGTCATTTTTCCCAAGCCGAAATCTTAGAACCCCTTTATCGATTTATTATTTATCATACGATCCTTAAAATTTTACATATTTAAAATTCTTATATATTCCTTAAGTAATTACAACATTAAGTAACAAATTTTTACACAATAGAAAGTTGGAATTAAAACATTCACACAAGCGATTTTTATTTTACAAAATACTCAATGTCTTTGGAACCCGTTTTTGGATTTGCAAAATTCCAACAGTAAAAATGGCTTTAATCTCATTCTATCGTTTAAAACAAAAATAATTAAAACCCGTCCATAAATGAAAGAAGTGTAGAACCAGTTCCTCTTTTTTGTAGACTTTCATGAAGTACCATATGTTTCAGACGAGGGACTAAATTAAAGATTAAATTTTCAAGACAATGCTGCGAGTGAAGTTTAAAGATGTGTTGCGTGAGCGGCGCGCGGCGATAGAATGAACTCTGTGACTACGCGCGTCCAGTTTTTATAATATTTCCCGATAGGTGGAAGTAGTGGGAGGTGTGTAGTGTGGAAATAGCAGCTTTTTATTTCCATAATAATTATTACTTAAAACTAAACAAGGTGTAAATATAATTGAGAAACATAAAAACTTAATAATTAAATAGGACGCTAAATTAGAATGGCAATCTTATACACTTAGCAAGGTTCTGATAAGAACTAATTAGATTCTAATAGGTTTCTTATTGTAGGTATTTACTTATTTATTTCGGTGCTTAACTTGCATGTCTAACTAAAATGAGATATAATTTGGTAAAACAAGGAACATAGGACTTAATTTAACTTAAATAACTGGAGCTGTTATTTACAATAATCAAAAACTTCATTTTCAACTTACGTTATTATGTTACGTAGTTTGTTTACTAATAGCATTCTGATTAGATTCTAAAATTTTAAGAATCGTATTCGACTTTTATTACAAGGCGCTCTCGGCGCTACTTGCACCCACGTACCCAGATATGGTGTCGTCGCCGGCAAGTACGGTAAAATCTTGACTGGATTCTTACTGGATTCTCAACACTACTTATTACTTTCTCCAGTGCCATTTCGTGCTTAACACCTAACGCAAACTTAACTGCATACGTGGAGAAAATAACTTCGTATGTCCCAGGGTAGGTAATAAGTATAAAGGTATATTTCAGGCTACTGATTTATCGAGATGGTGACAATATCCTCGGTGGTCGGCACATCTTGAATATTTCTTCCATAATATTGTAAAGACAAGACCTGTTGCGCAGGCCCCAAACAAATTTTATTGGTGTAAAGTCACGGGAATTATCTGGTTTCCCTAAAAAGCTGCATCACCGTCATCATTTCAGGCGAAAGAAGTCCACTGCCGGCTAATAGTCACTAGTTTTTCTCACACCCAGTGGATTCCCGCAGCTTTGACTAGGTCATCGGCCCACCTTGTGCAAGGCCTTCCAATGCTTCTTAAGTTTGGCAATTTTTCAGGCTATGTCGGTCACCATTTGTCGCCCATTTTAAAGACAAGTACCACCACACCTTTGTTCCATGCCTTTGGTGTTTAGTCCTTAAGTATGACGGAATCGAACAGCTTCTAGAGGGCCTTAAGAAGCGGTTTTCACCGGCCCTCACTCAGGAGTTCGGCCGTAACTGAACTGACGTCCGCGATGTCAAAGAGAAAATAACCATACCAAGACACTAATGCGGTCTTGACTACATCAAGTCCTGCCATTTGTGCCTGCAATCAATAGATGATTGAGTAAGGCTCTTGTCTCATCATCTGCTTAACCTTTTCACAACAAAGTTGGGTCAGCTTCCAGCCGGCTGCCTATCTTAGCTCCTCAGACCACAACCTAGTTATTTGGTAACACGATACCTGATGGGATTGGTCGTCAGACTTTCCAGATTCCTTTACGACTGTTAAAGATCTACAAACGACAACCGGTATAGACGACGGCTAAACGTGCTTTTCAAGGCACCAAGGGGTCTTGCTATAAGGTATGGCATTGGCCCTTGTCTATCTACATCAAATCTTGATACAAGCGGGTATACCCAGTATGGGTGAAAATTTTACTTTAATTTTCGTTTTATAAGAAGTAGATATAAACAAAAAAAAACTGTTAAAAATTGAAATGAAAACCTAACGCGATTAGCCAATCACATGCGCAGAAGTTTCTGATTGGCCGAAGCTGTGGTTGCGCATGAAGTTTGCGCAGACGCAACTATATAAGCCGCGCGCCTGTTTTCCCTTATTATTATTACTAATGTCGGAGTCGGAGTCGGGAGTCGGGCAGTCGGGCGGAACGTGCTTCTCGGGTTGCGACGGTTTCGGATAGGTCATGAAGTTGACGATGCCGGTGTTCGGATTCCGGGAGCGTGAGACGCGCGTTCGGCCGGTGGCGTAGGTTTATTTTGACGACTGAGTAGGAAGCGTAGGTCGGGTCGCGTTCAAAACGTTATTTTCTCTATAAAAGTGATAGTTAGTGCCGATCGAGGTCGACGCGTCAACAAGGAGGATATCGAGCTTGTGTGGTAACAGGACTCCGTCGATATCACACAGTCTCGCGAAGGTATTATCGACCTAAAAGTGAAGCGTCGTAAAACACCGCGACCGCCGAACTGTTAAGGACGGACGACTCCGTACAGGACGTGCAACCTATTAATATAGTGATATTAAAAGACCACAGTGCCCTTCGAGGAGTTGACAGTGTACAGATTGGTATGATCGCATCAGAAAGCGTGTTAAGTAATGTGTAAAACTACAATAGACCGTCGCGGCCGCGTACTCGTCCGGGCGGCGAGCGGGCGCGCCAGCAGTAGGCAACGCCCGTGGCTGGGCCCGCGTACCGCATCCTCTTAGCACAGTAAGTAAGTAGGCTGCCTGCGATACAGCCACGTATAATAAAATAATAATTTATGACTAGTAGAAACACGCGAACGAAAAACAAAAAAAAAAAATTAAAAGAAATCCCTCATAAGATGCGATCAAAATTGCCATAATAATAACACGACATAAACAAACGGCACGCGCACCGAGAAGCGATCATACGAACAGGTATCTATCATTCATACATACTAGCTAGGTAGGTAGATGTTCTACAAGAACGTAAGTCTTGTATCGAATATTACGGTAGGTAGGTAGGTACCTAGCTAATAATGTTTTCGGTCGGTATACACCTCAGTCAGTGCGTAGAGCAACATTAGGCACCTACTATGTAGTTACCTACACAAGTAAGGGCATTATAATGTATGTAGGTAAGTATTTCAATATAAAGCTAACAGTAAAAAAAAACTGATTTATCTATAATAGAATTACTATACATATTTATCGTAGTTAGGTAGGTACGTAGCACTGGAGTGTATTTATTGGTAACGAGTTGAACGAATGTCACTAGCAGTGACTACTGTATAGGTGGTCTAGGTAATTCAGTGAGTGAGTTAGTAGGTAGGTAGGTAGGTTGGCTAGTAAGTAAGTACGTTTTTTAGACAATTCCACTCAAGAAACATTTAATAAAATCGAATCATATGCGGCCCTGAAAAGGGCCTTTTTTATGAGCGCGTCTATATACGCGTGGTTGAACGGTATGATTATGTTCCCAACAAACACAACACACACACGTCCACCACAGTATGTAGAGCTGGTTGCGCCGCAGGCAGGCAACGCGTACACGCGGGGGATGTGCACTCGTTTAACCGCCGAAACCGTACAGGGTGCGACCCTGGCGCTTCAGAGCGTAGACGACGTCCATGGCGGTGACGGTCTTCCTCTTGGCGTGCTCGGTGTAAGTGACGGCGTCGCGAATAACGTTCTCTAGGAACACTTTAAGCACACCGCGAGTCTCCTCGTAGATCAGACCGGAGATACGTTTCACTCCGCCTCTGCGCGCCAGACGACGGATGGCGGGCTTCGTGATACCTTGGATGTTATCACGAAGTACCTTCCTGTGACGCTTGGCTCCTCCTTTTCCCAGACCCTTTCCTCCCTTACCGCGACCGGTCATCTTCTTTGCAGTGGGGTTTCAAAACACACGATAAAAACAAACAGCACGGGTGCGCGCACACGAACGACTCGAGCGACTGTGTGAATTTTAAAACCGGCCGGTCTCCTTATATTTATAGTAAACGTGGAGCTCAGCGGGCGGGGGCCAGAAACGGGAGGTGCGCGGGGCGAGGCGAGCCGACCCTCGACGCTGGTTGGTCGATGGGACGAATAGAACTTGAGTACTAAACTTATTAATAAGTAGATAACAATCGAAAAACAAAAAAAAAAACAAAAAAAATGCTTCCAATAAGCAAGTACTTATCACACGAGTAATAATTACTTCAAAAACACCATATAAATACCATGAACCTAGTTTGAACGATAGGTAAAATCGAATGCATTATAATGGACTATTTAATTTTATTCCTTTCATTCTGTTATGATAGTGTATAGGTATGAAACTGACTATATCCTGTACTGCGTGTCTCTCTAGTGAACCAAAGTACGTTTCGAATCAACCATGTAAGTTATCATAGTAGGAATATAAATAGATGTAGATAAATTATCATATTTAATATAATAATATGTAGATCATGCATATTGTAGATGTGTAGGTAGGTAGGTAGGTAGGTAGGTAAGTAACGTTTTATTTTTGACGTCTGATATAAAGAAACATTTTATATTCTGATACATATGTGGCCCTGAAAAGGGCCTTTTATGTGAACTAACGCACAGCCACAGCCACAGACACGATGCACTGCACGAAGGCAGTCTACGTGTATTGTGTGACGTCAGCAGCAGTTTTAAGCGCGTTCGCCTCTGATCCTGCGCGCCAACTGGATGTCCTTGGGCATGATGGTGACGCGCTTCGCGTGAATCGCGCACAGGTTGGTGTCTTCGAAGAGACCGACGAGATAAGCTTCGCTAGCCTCCTGCAGCGCCATAACAGCGGAGCTCTGGAAACGGAGATCGGTCTTGAAATCCTGTGCGATCTCACGCACGAGACGCTGGAACGGAAGCTTGCGGATCAGCAGTTCGGTACTCTTCTGGTAGCGACGAATCTCACGGAGGGCCACAGTGCCGGGCCTGTAGCGATGGGGCTTCTTAACGCCACCGGTGGCCGGTGCGCTCTTGCGCGCCGCCTTGGTGGCGAGCTGTTTCCTCGGTGCCTTACCACCGGTGGATTTGCGAGCGGTCTGCTTAGTACGCGCCATTGTAAACAACCAACAACACGAAACGAGAGATAGATAATAAAATCAATCAACTGAAAATTCTATAGATACACGCAACGGACGCGCGCGGACCTACACACTTCGAACGTACGAGAGAGAATAAAAACGAATCGCGCTCGCTCGATGTATTTATAGTAAAGCGACGTAGCGGGCATGAGCGCGCTCGCCCGCCCCCTGCGCGCCGCCTCTAGTACAACGAGCTAACTAAAATTGTTTTTAACAATGAATTTATTTAAAATACGCATCATATCACTTTTTAAATGTATGTTATTCGTAGGTTTAATGAATTTACCTTATTTTATTTATTTATTTTTATTTACCCACATAAACATAATGCTCTGATTAGGTTGTCGGGACCTACACAGAGAGAGTATTATGTAGGTAAATTACATTGAAACTAGGTAAGTACTTGTGTAACCCGTTGTCATTATTGATGTGTTTAATAAATGATTTGGAATTCATTCACGGTTTTTCCTATGCTAAGACACTGCTACTTCAATCTCATTTCGCTATAGTTTACGCGGCAAGTTTTATGTTAGTTTCGTCTAACTAACTAGTAGGTAGTTAGGTAGGTAGGTAGGTAGGTAGGTAATTCGGGTAGGTAGATCTATTTAATAATAAGCCTGGCATAATGTCCTCATTCAATTCGTCGGTATGATACAAACTTATTATAGTTTGTTTGTATGTATGTAACGTTTTGACTGTCATCCAATTTAAAGAAACGTGAATTTATCACATGAACATATTTGTGGCCCTGAAAAGGGCCTTTTGTTTTGACTCCTGCCATCGCCATCCCACGGTGCGCGTGCGCGTCCAGACGTTTGTCGCGGTTTGTGTCTCGTAGCACGTGCATCGTGCGCGTCTCGTACGTACATACATGACGCACAGCGGGTGGGTACTATGTGTATGTATGCACATTACGACGACACTAACACAATTAACACGCACCACAATCGACAAGACACACGAACAAGCGCACTGGGTTGCAACACACTGTACACAAACACGAGGCGGCGTTGAGACGGAGCGTCGCGTCGGCGGCTCTTGCTAGCCTACCGATCGCTCACTCACTCACTCACTTGGAGCTGGTGTATTTGGTGACGGCCTTGGTGCCTTCACTGACGGCGTGCTTGGCGAGCTCGCCGGGCAGCAGGAGCCTGACGGACGTCTGCACCTCCCTGGACGTGATGGTCGACCTCTTGTTGTAGTGGGCGAGACGGGAAGCTTCGGCGGCGATACGCTCGAAGATGTCGTTCACGAACGAGTTCATGATAGACATGGCCTTGCTGGAGATACCGGTGTCGGGGTGCACCTGCTTCAGCACCTTGTAGATGTAGATGGCGTAACTCTCCTTCCTCTTGTGCTTCTTCTTCTTCTTGTCGGTCTTTGAGATGTTCTTCTGGGCTTTGCCAGACTTCTTGGCGGCTTTACCACTTGTCTTGGGCGGCATTATGAGATTTTTATGAGTACACGTACTACCGAAACGGAGTTCAGTAACAGTATAAATCAAGTCACGCCGGTAACAGTTGTATTTATAGTAACGCTCGCGGCTCACAGTTGCGGCAAGCGGTGAGAGAAACGACGCAGCGGCGGACCAATCACAACGCTCCAAAACCAGAGTGTAGATCGAACGCGGGGAGAGGGGATACCCGGGAGGGAGGCGAAGGGGGTGGGGTGACGCTTGTTGATTATTGAGAAAATATAAACGAAAATAAAACAAATATAAAATAAGTTACCTACCACAACTATGTACCACCTAAGATTTTATTATTATTTTCATATAGCATATGATTTAGATTAAATTTATCATAAATAATAATAATAATAAAATTAAGTACTTAAACGAAAGGTTTCGATTCGAAACCTTTTCCTGCGCTCACGTTATTTAGTAAAATTGTCATCATAAATTCTTCTCTAATTCTATGTTGTTTATTATGTGTAAACAAACATTGTTATTGTGATGTACTAAACACCACCATCATAGCCAACGTTATTAATTTCTATCTGTTACTTAGGTAAATTACGACAAGATTTTGTACTACTCAATTATTGTTGGTCATATTATATACGTATAAACATACATACATAAATAAAACTTTGCGTTTTAGCGCGCCCTAGTGTAGTTAGTCATGTCAATAATACTTCGTGTGTACCTACATCTTCATAGGTTTTAAATCTCCTGCCTTACAGTACACATGTTTGTAATGTAATCAAGTAAAGCGAGTGCATGAGGTAGGTAGGTAGGTAGGTAGGTAGGTAGGTAGGTACGTTTTTGTTTGACGACAACACCGATAAAGAAACTGTCTTTTTATATATTTGACGAATCATATTGTGGCCCTGAAAAGGGCCTTTTGTTTTGAATGCATACGAGCGGAGAGCATCGCGCAATCGACATGATATCGAAATACGCGTGCGGGGGCGCACTCGCACGAAGCACCACGTTCTTCTTCAGACGTCGCGGCACCACGTTTAAGCCTTCTTCTCGGTCTTCTTGGGCAGTAGCACTGCCTGGATGTTCGGCAGCACACCACCTTGAGCGATCGTCACACCGGAGAGCAGCTTGTTCAACTCCTCGTCGTTGCGGATGGCCAATTGAAGATGACGCGGGATGATCCTGGTCTTCTTGTTGTCCCTCGCTGCGTTTCCGGCCAACTCGAGGACCTCAGCAGCCAGATACTCCATCACGGCGGCCAAGTAGACGGGAGCGCCGGCACCCACGCGCTCTGCGTAGTTTCCGTTACGCAGCAGCCTGTGAATACGACCCACAGGGAACTGGAGACCAGCACGGTTGGAACGGGACTTTGCCTTTCCCTTCACCTTGCCACCTTTGCCGCGACCAGACATAATTGAAAGGTTTGTTTATAGAACAACTCACGAAAATAACGAAACACGCGTACAGAAGTGCGCGCGCCGAAAGAATCTAGTTATAATGCCGTCACCGGACTCGTCCGCGATATTTATACGTGCGCCGAGTGGCGGTGTGAGCGGGAGGGGTGCACAGTTATCGAAACGTAATACACAAAACGCGCAAGCGCGTTCACGTACACTGCACCATGGATATGGGGTGGTTAGAGTTTTGACACAGTTACTACAGAATTAATGAACTTTTCTTTTCTTTTTTTTTTTTTTTTTTTCTTTAAGTTTTTCACGTAGGTAGGTAGGTACCTACTCCAACGTGATATACTAGCGTCTACCTATATATATATATACCTACATATTTTTTAATTTTTTTTAATTATCAAACTTAAATATAATGTGCCTGCCAAGTTTCCTTATTTACCCCATTCTTTAGTTATAGGGTATATTGTAAGCGTTAATTGTAAACTAGGTACATTAGTTACCTTTGTAGATATTAAGACTGTTTATGCTTCCTATAAGTTGCATCATTGTGTGGAATATTGAAATTGTATTACTTAGGTGGATTGATTGATAGGTAGGTAGGTAGGTAGGTAGGTAGGTAGGTACGGTCTATCAGTACGTATAGATCGTATTTCTATTAGTGTTCATGTTATGATTATGTTTTTTTTTTTTTTTTTTTTTTTTTACGTTTTTGACTATCTGTATTAAAGAAACGAATATTGTCAATATTCATGATAGTATTGTTAGCCCTGAAAAGGGCTTTTTGGTGTGGTGAGCGCATGGACGCGCGCTAAGCATCTCGGTGCCGCCGTCCGTGGTGGTTTCTTCTTCTTCTGATGAATCACTTTGGTGACGAGCTCGAGACACGTCGAGCGCGTTCCGCACCCTCCTTCCCGAGGACGATAGACGCGTACGTACCGCGTGCGCGCGGTCGGACGAGATGATGAAAACAAACGCACAAACAACATAGCGCACGAGCGCGACTCTCACTACAGTGTACTGTATACAGTAATAACATAGGTACATACCGACATACAAACAGTAGTAGTTTAAGACGCGCACGCACACTTGTCACTATCACTCATCAGCTGCTGCTGCTGCTGCTGCTGTTGTTGCTGTTGTCGTATCGATGGTGAGCAGATAAGTAGGTGTTGGTGGCGGTCTGGTCAGCCGACTCTGCTGCGCCGCTGTCGTCGTCGTCGTCGTCGTCGCCGTCGCGGGTGTGACGCGAACGCGACCGTAGCTTACTTCTTAGCGGCGGACGCTTTCTTGGCTGCCGGCTTAGATTTGGGTGTAGCCGCGGCCTTCTTGGGTTTAGGCGCTTTAGGTTTCTTGGTCGGCGGCTTCGCGGTCTTCTTAGCCTTGGGAGCGGCGCCTCCCTTCGCCTTCGCGGGCGCGGCGGCCTTCTTGGGCGTCGGCTTCTTCTTAGCGGCGGCGGCCTTCTTGTCCTTGGCGGCGGCGGCGGCGGCCGATGCCTTGGACTTTGAAGGTGAACCGGAGGCTGCGGAGGCGGCCGCGGCTGCTGCCTTCTTGGTCTTGGCGCCGGCCGCAGAGGCGGTAGCCTTCTTCGCTTTCGCGGCGGCGGCGGGCGCCTTGCCGGCGGCCTTGCCAGCGGCGCCGGCGGGTTTCTTGGCCGCGGACGATTTCGACTCGAGCTTGAACGAACCGGAGGCGCCCTTGCCCTTGGTCTGGATCAGTGCGCCAGATTCGACGGCGCTCTTCAGATATTTTCTGATGAACGGAGCCAGTTTCTCCGCGTCGACCTTGTACTGCGCGGCGATGTACTTCTTGATAGCCTGCAGGGAAGATCCGCTGCGCTCCTTCATCTCCTTGATGGCGCTGTTGACCATCTCAGATGTTTTGGGATGGGTCGGCTTCGCCTTCGGTTTCTTCGCGGCACCGGCGCCGCCGGCCTGCCTCGCCGCCTTCTTCGCTGGTGTAGCGGGCGCTGGTGCCTCGGTAGCAACTGCGGTGTCAGCCATTGTATTATTAATATTGATGATAGACTTCACACAAAACACACACACTGTGAGAAATTAATTAGGTAGGTAAGTATATAAGGATAGAGACTTAGATGTCGCCACTTATAGGTTACAAGAATTTCGTATACGTACGCTCACGTACGACGGAACTTTACCGTAACGAGCGCCGTGATGTTGCGGGACGTTTTCTCGTATGAACGCTTGAAAGTTTTCACTAACACGTATCTAATAAAATTAATAAAAAGAATGGTTAACGCCACTTAGTGCAACGGGTTGCGACGGTTTCGGATAGGTCATGAAGTTGACGATGCCGGTGTTCGGATTCCGGGAGCGTGAGACGCGCGTTCGGCCGGTGGCGTAGGTTTATTTTGACGACTGAGTAGGAAGCGTAGGTCGGGTCGCGTTCAAAACGTTATTTTCTCTATAAAAGTGATAGTTAGTGCCGATCGAGGTCGACGCGTCAACAAGGAGGATATCGAGCTTGTGTGGTAACAGGACTCCGTCGATATCACACAGTCTCGCGAAGGTATTATCGACCTAAAAGTGAAGCGTCGTAAAACACCGCGACCGCCGAACTGTTAAGGACGGACGACTCCGTACAGGACGTGCAACCTATTAATATAGTGATATTAAAAGACCACAGTGCCCTTCGAGGAGTTGACAGTGTACAGATTGGTATGATCGCATCAGAAAGCGTGTTAAGTAATGTGTAAAACTACAATAGACCGTCGCGGCCGCGTACTCGTCCGGGCGGCGAGCGGGCGCGCCAGCAGTAGGCAACGCCCGTGGCTGGGCCCGCGTACCGCATCCTCTTAGCACAGTAAGTAAGTAGGCTGCCTGCGATACAGCCACGTATAATAAAATAATAATTTATGACTAGTAGAAACACGCGAACGAAAAACAAAAAAAAAAAATTAAAAGAAATCCCTCATAAGATGCGATCAAAATTGCCATAATAATAACACGACATAAACAAACGGCACGCGCACCGAGAAGCGATCATACGAACAGGTATCTATCATTCATACATACTAGCTAGGTAGGTAGATGTTCTACAAGAACGTAAGTCTTGTATCGAATATTACGGTAGGTAGGTAGGTACCTAGCTAATAATGTTTTCGGTCGGTATACACCTCAGTCAGTGCGTAGAGCAACATTAGGCACCTACTATGTAGTTACCTACACAAGTAAGGGCATTATAATGTATGTAGGTAAGTATTTCAATATAAAGCTAACAGTAAAAAAAAACTGATTTATCTATAATAGAATTACTATACATATTTATCGTAGTTAGGTAGGTACGTAGCACTGGAGTGTATTTATTGGTAACGAGTTGAACGAATGTCACTAGCAGTGACTACTGTATAGGTGGTCTAGGTAATTCAGTGAGTGAGTTAGTAGGTAGGTAGGTAGGTTGGCTAGTAAGTAAGTACGTTTTTTAGACAATTCCACTCAAGAAACATTTAATAAAATCGAATCATATGCGGCCCTGAAAAGGGCCTTTTTTATGAGCGCGTCTATATACGCGTGGTTGAACGGTATGATTATGTTCCCAACAAACACAACACACACACGTCCACCACAGTATGTAGAGCTGGTTGCGCCGCAGGCAGGCAACGCGTACACGCGGGGGATGTGCACTCGTTTAACCGCCGAAACCGTACAGGGTGCGACCCTGGCGCTTCAGAGCGTAGACGACGTCCATGGCGGTGACGGTCTTCCTCTTGGCGTGCTCGGTGTAAGTGACGGCGTCGCGAATAACGTTCTCTAGGAACACTTTAAGCACACCGCGAGTCTCCTCGTAGATCAGACCGGAGATACGTTTCACTCCGCCTCTGCGCGCCAGACGACGGATGGCGGGCTTCGTGATACCTTGGATGTTATCACGAAGTACCTTCCTGTGACGCTTGGCTCCTCCTTTTCCCAGACCCTTTCCTCCCTTACCGCGACCGGTCATCTTCTTTGCAGTGGGGTTTCAAAACACACGATAAAAACAAACAGCACGGGTGCGCGCACACGAACGACTCGAGCGACTGTGTGAATTTTAAAACCGGCCGGTCTCCTTATATTTATAGTAAACGTGGAGCTCAGCGGGCGGGGGCCAGAAACGGGAGGTGCGCGGGGCGAGGCGAGCCGACCCTCGACGCTGGTTGGTCGATGGGACGAATAGAACTTGAGTACTAAACTTATTAATAAGTAGATAACAATCGAAAAACAAAAAAAAAAACAAAAAAAATGCTTCCAATAAGCAAGTACTTATCACACGAGTAATAATTACTTCAAAAACACCATATAAATACCATGAACCTAGTTTGAACGATAGGTAAAATCGAATGCATTATAATGGACTATTTAATTTTATTCCTTTCATTCTGTTATGATAGTGTATAGGTATGAAACTGACTATATCCTGTACTGCGTGTCTCTCTAGTGAACCAAAGTACGTTTCGAATCAACCATGTAAGTTATCATAGTAGGAATATAAATAGATGTAGATAAATTATCATATTTAATATAATAATATGTAGATCATGCATATTGTAGATGTGTAGGTAGGTAGGTAGGTAGGTAGGTAAGTAACGTTTTATTTTTGACGTCTGATATAAAGAAACATTTTATATTCTGATACATATGTGGCCCTGAAAAGGGCCTTTTATGTGAACTAACGCACAGCCACAGCCACAGACACGATGCACTGCACGAAGGCAGTCTACGTGTATTGTGTGACGTCAGCAGCAGTTTTAAGCGCGTTCGCCTCTGATCCTGCGCGCCAACTGGATGTCCTTGGGCATGATGGTGACGCGCTTCGCGTGAATCGCGCACAGGTTGGTGTCTTCGAAGAGACCGACGAGATAAGCTTCGCTAGCCTCCTGCAGCGCCATAACAGCGGAGCTCTGGAAACGGAGATCGGTCTTGAAATCCTGTGCGATCTCACGCACGAGACGCTGGAACGGAAGCTTGCGGATCAGCAGTTCGGTACTCTTCTGGTAGCGACGAATCTCACGGAGGGCCACAGTGCCGGGCCTGTAGCGATGGGGCTTCTTAACGCCACCGGTGGCCGGTGCGCTCTTGCGCGCCGCCTTGGTGGCGAGCTGTTTCCTCGGTGCCTTACCACCGGTGGATTTGCGAGCGGTCTGCTTAGTACGCGCCATTGTAAACAACCAACAACACGAAACGAGAGATAGATAATAAAATCAATCAACTGAAAATTCTATAGATACACGCAACGGACGCGCGCGGACCTACACACTTCGAACGTACGAGAGAGAATAAAAACGAATCGCGCTCGCTCGATGTATTTATAGTAAAGCGACGTAGCGGGCATGAGCGCGCTCGCCCGCCCCCTGCGCGCCGCCTCTAGTACAACGAGCTAACTAAAATTGTTTTTAACAATGAATTTATTTAAAATACGCATCATATCACTTTTTAAATGTATGTTATTCGTAGGTTTAATGAATTTACCTTATTTTATTTATTTATTTTTATTTACCCACATAAACATAATGCTCTGATTAGGTTGTCGGGACCTACACAGAGAGAGTATTATGTAGGTAAATTACATTGAAACTAGGTAAGTACTTGTGTAACCCGTTGTCATTATTGATGTGTTTAATAAATGATTTGGAATTCATTCACGGTTTTTCCTATGCTAAGACACTGCTACTTCAATCTCATTTCGCTATAGTTTACGCGGCAAGTTTTATGTTAGTTTCGTCTAACTAACTAGTAGGTAGTTAGGTAGGTAGGTAGGTAGGTAGGTAATTCGGGTAGGTAGATCTATTTAATAATAAGCCTGGCATAATGTCCTCATTCAATTCGTCGGTATGATACAAACTTATTATAGTTTGTTTGTATGTATGTAACGTTTTGACTGTCATCCAATTTAAAGAAACGTGAATTTATCACATGAACATATTTGTGGCCCTGAAAAGGGCCTTTTGTTTTGACTCCTGCCATCGCCATCCCACGGTGCGCGTGCGCGTCCAGACGTTTGTCGCGGTTTGTGTCTCGTAGCACGTGCATCGTGCGCGTCTCGTACGTACATACATGACGCACAGCGGGTGGGTACTATGTGTATGTATGCACATTACGACGACACTAACACAATTAACACGCACCACAATCGACAAGACACACGAACAAGCGCACTGGGTTGCAACACACTGTACACAAACACGAGGCGGCGTTGAGACGGAGCGTCGCGTCGGCGGCTCTTGCTAGCCTACCGATCGCTCACTCACTCACTCACTTGGAGCTGGTGTATTTGGTGACGGCCTTGGTGCCTTCACTGACGGCGTGCTTGGCGAGCTCGCCGGGCAGCAGGAGCCTGACGGACGTCTGCACCTCCCTGGACGTGATGGTCGACCTCTTGTTGTAGTGGGCGAGACGGGAAGCTTCGGCGGCGATACGCTCGAAGATGTCGTTCACGAACGAGTTCATGATAGACATGGCCTTGCTGGAGATACCGGTGTCGGGGTGCACCTGCTTCAGCACCTTGTAGATGTAGATGGCGTAACTCTCCTTCCTCTTGTGCTTCTTCTTCTTCTTGTCGGTCTTTGAGATGTTCTTCTGGGCTTTGCCAGACTTCTTGGCGGCTTTACCACTTGTCTTGGGCGGCATTATGAGATTTTTATGAGTACACGTACTACCGAAACGGAGTTCAGTAACAGTATAAATCAAGTCACGCCGGTAACAGTTGTATTTATAGTAACGCTCGCGGCTCACAGTTGCGGCAAGCGGTGAGAGAAACGACGCAGCGGCGGACCAATCACAACGCTCCAAAACCAGAGTGTAGATCGAACGCGGGGAGAGGGGATACCCGGGAGGGAGGCGAAGGGGGTGGGGTGACGCTTGTTGATTATTGAGAAAATATAAACGAAAATAAAACAAATATAAAATAAGTTACCTACCACAACTATGTACCACCTAAGATTTTATTATTATTTTCATATAGCATATGATTTAGATTAAATTTATCATAAATAATAATAATAATAAAATTAAGTACTTAAACGAAAGGTTTCGATTCGAAACCTTTTCCTGCGCTCACGTTATTTAGTAAAATTGTCATCATAAATTCTTCTCTAATTCTATGTTGTTTATTATGTGTAAACAAACATTGTTATTGTGATGTACTAAACACCACCATCATAGCCAACGTTATTAATTTCTATCTGTTACTTAGGTAAATTACGACAAGATTTTGTACTACTCAATTATTGTTGGTCATATTATATACGTATAAACATACATACATAAATAAAACTTTGCGTTTTAGCGCGCCCTAGTGTAGTTAGTCATGTCAATAATACTTCGTGTGTACCTACATCTTCATAGGTTTTAAATCTCCTGCCTTACAGTACACATGTTTGTAATGTAATCAAGTAAAGCGAGTGCATGAGGTAGGTAGGTAGGTAGGTAGGTAGGTAGGTAGGTACGTTTTTGTTTGACGACAACACCGATAAAGAAACTGTCTTTTTATATATTTGACGAATCATATTGTGGCCCTGAAAAGGGCCTTTTGTTTTGAATGCATACGAGCGGAGAGCATCGCGCAATCGACATGATATCGAAATACGCGTGCGGGGGCGCACTCGCACGAAGCACCACGTTCTTCTTCAGACGTCGCGGCACCACGTTTAAGCCTTCTTCTCGGTCTTCTTGGGCAGTAGCACTGCCTGGATGTTCGGCAGCACACCACCTTGAGCGATCGTCACACCGGAGAGCAGCTTGTTCAACTCCTCGTCGTTGCGGATGGCCAATTGAAGATGACGCGGGATGATCCTGGTCTTCTTGTTGTCCCTCGCTGCGTTTCCGGCCAACTCGAGGACCTCAGCAGCCAGATACTCCATCACGGCGGCCAAGTAGACGGGAGCGCCGGCACCCACGCGCTCTGCGTAGTTTCCGTTACGCAGCAGCCTGTGAATACGACCCACAGGGAACTGGAGACCAGCACGGTTGGAACGGGACTTTGCCTTTCCCTTCACCTTGCCACCTTTGCCGCGACCAGACATAATTGAAAGGTTTGTTTATAGAACAACTCACGAAAATAACGAAACACGCGTACAGAAGTGCGCGCGCCGAAAGAATCTAGTTATAATGCCGTCACCGTTTTTTTTTTTTTTTTTTTGTTGGGCATCTCGCAGTTGGCCTTGAGAGGCCGTGACTGCTCAACCGGGCTTTCCTGGGGCTGCCATTAAGAAGTTAATCTTAACGCCTCCAGCCAGGGCTTACAAACTAAAATTTACAAACTAAGCGACTGCACGCTGAGGGCACCCCCTGTGGGGTACGAACCTCGGCTCAGGGCGTCACTGATAGGGGGACAGCTATCTCTATTGGGGACAGGCTGGATCGAAAAATTGGCATTATTATTATTAGGTGGGGAATTTAAAGCTACTGGCTCAGCTGCGGCGCGGGCTGGCGCTTCAACGAGCAAGGGTCGGTCGGGGGTCTCGACGTTAGGCGCCGATACTACTAGGGGTCTTCGCGGGGCGCGAGGACCTCGGCGGCGAGGTCGGAAGGACGATTTTGTGCGGTGTGTGCGAACTGTACTGGTGGCCCTATTGCTTTCCTGGAGGAGAGTAATGTGGTCGTCTGGGTCGGTGAGGACATGTCTCGGCCGTCGGACAGAGCTAATCCTACTGGGGACATAAGTGGCGGCCTTCACAATCAAGGGATTGCGGTGAATTTCGGCTTTATCGAAGAAACGCTTCGCGGTGCGTTTCATGAATTGACTGACCGTGGGGATTTTCAGATCGAGATGGAGGATCTCGTTCCGAACGAACCAAGGGGCGCCTGTGGCTTGCCGGAGGAATCGGTTCTGTAGGGTCTGCATCCTATGGATGAATCGGGGGTTCGTGTGCGCAAAGATTGCACACGCATACGTCATGATGGGCCTTATACACGCCGTGTAAATCCGCAACTTGCACTTTAGTGACAACTTGCTACGTGCATTTAGAACAGAATGTAACCTGCCGAGAGCGAAGGCGGCGCGTGAGCGCGCCTTCTTTATGTGCTCTGCGAAGGAGAGATGCTGATCCATGGTCACACCAAGGTATTTGGCTCGCTTCTCCCAAGGGATAGGCTTGCCGAACAAAGAGATGGGACGGGGGGGCTCAGGTCTAATGCGTCGCGGTCTCGTAAAGAGGACTGCTTGGCTTTTATCCGGATTTATGTCGATCCGCCACTTTCGAAACCACGCGCCAAGGACGTTGGCGGTGGTTTGGAGAGTGGCGGCTATCGCGTCCTGACTTTTCCCAGTGTAGTAGATGGCTGTGTCGTCTGCGAACAGTGCCAACTGTGCCTTTCTACTTTTGGGGATATCGCTCGTGAATAGAGTGAATATGAGCGGGGACAACACCGCGCCCTGAGGGACGCCGGCGCGAATGGGATGGGGAGACGAGATCGCCCCTTCGATGCGATAGCGAAAGGTGCGGTTCGACAGAAAGTCTCGTAAGATGAGCACGAGACGGTCTGGCACACCGAGACGGTACAGCTTGTAAATCAAGCCGTTGTGCCAGACCTTGTCGAAGGCTTTCGCTATGTCGAAAAATACTGCACCGGTTATCGTACCGCGCTGGAAGCCAGCGCTTATATGTTCTACGATACGGTGGACCTGTTGCACACAACAATGTTGGTTACGGAAACCGAACTGTTCGTTGGGTATGAGGCCTTTTGTCTCGGCGTAATTTCTGAGTCGCTTATAAATAAGTCTCTCATAGATCTTGCCGAGACTACTCAGTAAACTGATGGGGCGGTAGCTCGTGGGCTCGGATTTGGGCTTGCCCGGCTTCGGGATACCGATAACCGTGGCCTGCTTCCATGCATCGGGGAATATATTATTACTCAAGGCACCATTGAAGATGGTGGTCAAGAGCATGATCAGGTGGGCGGGCAGCATCTGGAGCACCTTATTGGTGATTCCGTCAGCGCCGGGGGCCTTGCGGGGTTTCAGACCTTTGATGACCTCGTGTACTTCGTCCGGGGTGACGAGAGGTAATGGGTCATCAGGGTCTTCGACGGGCGGGAGGGAGGTTCTACGTTCGACTTCAGCGTCCACCTCAGCGAGATGAGCTTGGTCTACTGGTTGAGAACTGGGAGTGCATTGAGCCTCTAGACTGGCGGCTAGACATTCGGCCTTGTCAATGTCGTCGAAGGCAACGGTGCCATCGGGACGGGTCAGGGGGGGCATGGAAGCTACTTCTTTGGATTTGAGTTTCCTCTGAAGTTGCCAGAAAGCTAGGTGGGTCGGCTCTAGGTCGCTCAGCATCTTGTCCCAGCCCGCGTCCCGCAGCTCCGACATGCGTGTCTTTACAGCTCGCTGTAAATAGCGCATGTGGGCTTTGTTGGCGGCGCAGGGAAAGTTGCTGTAGGCACGAACAGACGCGTTCTTCTCATTCAGCAGTTCGCGTACATCGTCCGGCAGCTTCCAGCGGGGGTCTTCCCCCACCGGAACCCGCCTCGAACTTTCGTCCAGGACAGATTGTACGTGACCCGTGAATGAGTCGATCGCGGCCGTTGTGTCGGCGAGTGAGACGAAACGATCGGGTATAGAGTCCAAGTGGGCGGACGTGTTGGCTTTCAGCGAATCGCTTACTTGCCTCCAGTCCGTTACCAGTTTGGTGAGGGGCGGTAGGTCAGGATCTGGGAGACCCGTCCGGGGGGCCAGATGCATGACTACGGGGCGATGATCAGAACTGAGCTCGTTCATTGCTTCTATGGAATTCAACCGGAGGTTGATTCGCTGCAGAATGGCAATGTCGAGTACATCAGGGGTATGATTAACATCGTGGGGATAGTGGGTAGGCGACATCGGGGCGATGACGTCAAAGTTCAGGCGCGAGCAGAGGTTGAACAATTGTCGCCCTCTGGTCGAAACCCGAGAACTGTTCCACGCGGGGTGTTTCGCGTTGAGATCGCCCGCTATGATAACGGACTCACTCATTCCTAGTAGGAGCGCGATATCGTTTGCGATTAGATTGAAGTCCTCCGAGTGGGACTGGGGAGGGAGATAAGCTGAGACTAGGGTGATAGGCTGATGGCCAGTCATGCCTAGTCTGCAGACCGAGACTTCTAATCGGGCCAGGGTTGGCGGATCCATAGGGATGCAGTATAGGGACTTTTGGTAGTAGATGAGAGTTCCGCCCCGATGGCAACGTGACCTGTCGTTGCGCACTACGCGGTAGTTTGCAATTTTCGGGTCACGGTTGCAGGGTTTAAGGAACGTCTCCTGTACTAATAGTATGTCTAAGTGATGGTCGCGGAGGAAAGTGGCGATCTCATCACGTTGGCCAGTTATGCCATTGGCGTTATATGTACCTAATTTTAGGGATCGGATCTTTAGACGAGAAACAACCGTGTTAGACATTATGGTGCCTAGGTTGGTTGGATCTAATCATGACTAACGCTTGCGTAATATCTGGGTACGCTTCGTATATGGCATATACCTGGAGGAGGTTGCCGGCCTTGGTGGCTGCGTCGACTTCCTGCGCCATCCGTTGGGCACGGGGGGTGCAGAAAGTCAGGAACGCGCTGTCGAGTATACTATACGCGACGGACGGGGTCATGGCCACGGGGCCGTTACCGGTTGCGGGGGGAGCGGCTTGACGCGCCGCGGGGCGCGCAGCGGGGTTCGCGGCGGCGGCGACGGGGGCGGCGGTCGCGAGAGAGTACGGGGACGGGGTAGTCAGCGCGGGAGCGCCGGTACGCGGGTCCATAAGCGGAGGGATAGGCGCGGGGGTGGGCCTGGATGAACCCATCGCAGGGAATGCCTGCTGATGGTTCAGACGGTTCCAGGGGCTAGGTCTCTGGGGACAGAGACGGTCAGGGAGGGCCGCGGAGGGAGCTTCCCTTTGCTGACGGGCGTCTGCACGCTTCGCCAGCCTGGGAGAGGAGGACTTGGGTGCTTTAGAGCAGCCCCTATAGTTCGCGGGATGACCTGATTCACCGCAAAGCACGCAGCTCGGGGGCTCCGTGCAGAGGGTGCGGTCTTTGGGACGCGGGCAATCTGCCGTACTGTGCACTCCGAGGCACTTAACGCAACGGGGGGTCGCGTAGCAGTGCGACTGCGAGTGTCCGTACAGTTGACACCTATGGCATTGGCCGACGATCCCCGACTTGCGGGGCTTTTCGATCCGGATACCGGATAGATGACAGACTGTACGGACGTTGAAGATCGGGTTATGGCCTTCTGAAGGAGGGCAGACAACGAGTACCATGTCGAATGGTACTCCGCGGCGGGCACGGTGCATGCGGTGCACTTCGAGTACGGGGACGTTCTGGGATTCAAGGTCGGCCTTGATCTCCTCAGTCGCGATCTCCATCGGGACCTTCTTTATGACAACTCGTGTCTGTCGGTCTTCGGGAAGGGAGTAGGTGTGGAACGACACACCTCTATAGCGGAGAAGTTTAGTGAGCGCCCGATAATCGTTCGCGGTCGGGACGGTCACTTTTATACCCTGCTGGGTAGCCTTAGCACTGGTGTAGCCGATACGCTGCTCGGCACACCATTTGGACACATCAGTCCACTTGCCCTTTTCCTGAATGAACAGGGGTGGGGGCGCGGCCACCTTCTTACCCGCTGCGGTGCGGGGCGCGACGACTGGGGCGGTACTCTGCTGTGAGGCAGGCGCGGTCGCGGTGGGGGTGGCGGCTGGAAGAGCCCTTTGGGTCGGAGTGGGGGTGGGGACCGCGGCGGAGGTCGACGGGGTCGGGGGGCTCTGGGAGAGGGACGCGGAATCGTCCTCGAGGGCGATCATTTTGGCAGCTTGCTCGGAGCTTTGCTTGCCCTTCTTACGTTTCCCTTTCCTACCTCCGGCAGCAACGACCTCGTAGTCGTCCTCGGAGGAGGGATGGGATACGGGAGCTACGGGAGCGGGAGCGATCGCGACGGGTATGGGTTCGGGCACGGGCACGGCCTCGGGCTCGAGTTCGGGCTCAGAGGGAGCATCCTCGGCGTCCATCGAGCTGCAGTCAGACTCGGCGTCGGAAAACGCGGGGGAGGTCGTGGGCTCAGATCGCATTTCATTGAAATGCTTGGCCAAAGCGGGCGGAAGCGTCGAATTAAGAGTCCGTTCGACTCTGGCGCGGAATTCGTGGCTCTTTCCGAACGTAGCCAATGTCGCCCAGAAGGCGTCATCGGGTTCGTCCATTTCGAGCAGCGGGAGGTAGGGAACCTACTTTTACGCTCATATGGAGCGAGCCTATCAAAATAACTCCTAACAATCCTAACGTCTAAGTCCCCGGGTGGGATGCCCGGGGATGTGTGGCACTCCCTGCCGGGTGCAGGCAGGGAGGTGAGTACCTAAGGTGAGCCCTAAGCTTGTAAACCTGTTGCCAATCTTAATGTGCAACAGGGCCCTGTGAGTCTAGCGCGAGGGGTGTAGACACACCCCAAAGACACTAGGTGAGTAGCTGTGGAAGCAAGACTGTCACCAGTACCGACTAGGAGATCCCCCAAGGCCGGTGGTCTGGGACCCGTCCAATTCACTGCCTAGCCCTGAAGGGGTTTCGGCGGGTGTGTTGGGTCAACACCCTCTCGGATTCGTTGGCACCGTGAGGTTTCAACCGAGAACCACGAAACTGTGGATTTTACCCAGAAGGGGCCAAGTGAATTTACTTGACGACTCTAATTAGAGAAACAGTATTGCCTTGAAAAAGACAGTTTTTAATATCAATTAACGACTGTATTGTCTTTCAAATACAATGGCTAATTAATGCAGCCGGGGCGGCTGCGATGCGTCACTGCGGGGCGCAGTGAGACGGGCGAGCGGCGGGAGGGTGAGTCACGCAGCAGGTGGGAGCACAATTAACACGTCCGCTCGGGGTGAGCGTCACGGGCTAATTGACCGTCACCGGACTCGTCCGCGATATTTATACGTGCGCCGAGTGGCGGTGTGAGCGGGAGGGGTGCACAGTTATCGAAACGTAATACACAAAACGCGCAAGCGCGTTCACGTACACTGCACCATGGATATGGGGTGGTTAGAGTTTTGACACAGTTACTACAGAATTAATGAACTTTTCTTTTCTTTTTTTTTTTTTTTTTTTCTTTAAGTTTTTCACGTAGGTAGGTAGGTACCTACTCCAACGTGATATACTAGCGTCTACCTATATATATATATACCTACATATTTTTTAATTTTTTTTAATTATCAAACTTAAATATAATGTGCCTGCCAAGTTTCCTTATTTACCCCATTCTTTAGTTATAGGGTATATTGTAAGCGTTAATTGTAAACTAGGTACATTAGTTACCTTTGTAGATATTAAGACTGTTTATGCTTCCTATAAGTTGCATCATTGTGTGGAATATTGAAATTGTATTACTTAGGTGGATTGATTGATAGGTAGGTAGGTAGGTAGGTAGGTAGGTAGGTACGGTCTATCAGTACGTATAGATCGTATTTCTATTAGTGTTCATGTTATGATTATGTTTTTTTTTTTTTTTTTTTTTTTTTACGTTTTTGACTATCTGTATTAAAGAAACGAATATTGTCAATATTCATGATAGTATTGTTAGCCCTGAAAAGGGCTTTTTGGTGTGGTGAGCGCATGGACGCGCGCTAAGCATCTCGGTGCCGCCGTCCGTGGTGGTTTCTTCTTCTTCTGATGAATCACTTTGGTGACGAGCTCGAGACACGTCGAGCGCGTTCCGCACCCTCCTTCCCGAGGACGATAGACGCGTACGTACCGCGTGCGCGCGGTCGGACGAGATGATGAAAACAAACGCACAAACAACATAGCGCACGAGCGCGACTCTCACTACAGTGTACTGTATACAGTAATAACATAGGTACATACCGACATACAAACAGTAGTAGTTTAAGACGCGCACGCACACTTGTCACTATCACTCATCAGCTGCTGCTGCTGCTGCTGCTGTTGTTGCTGTTGTCGTATCGATGGTGAGCAGATAAGTAGGTGTTGGTGGCGGTCTGGTCAGCCGACTCTGCTGCGCCGCTGTCGTCGTCGTCGTCGTCGTCGCCGTCGCGGGTGTGACGCGAACGCGACCGTAGCTTACTTCTTAGCGGCGGACGCTTTCTTGGCTGCCGGCTTAGATTTGGGTGTAGCCGCGGCCTTCTTGGGTTTAGGCGCTTTAGGTTTCTTGGTCGGCGGCTTCGCGGTCTTCTTAGCCTTGGGAGCGGCGCCTCCCTTCGCCTTCGCGGGCGCGGCGGCCTTCTTGGGCGTCGGCTTCTTCTTAGCGGCGGCGGCCTTCTTGTCCTTGGCGGCGGCGGCGGCGGCCGATGCCTTGGACTTTGAAGGTGAACCGGAGGCTGCGGAGGCGGCCGCGGCTGCTGCCTTCTTGGTCTTGGCGCCGGCCGCAGAGGCGGTAGCCTTCTTCGCTTTCGCGGCGGCGGCGGGCGCCTTGCCGGCGGCCTTGCCAGCGGCGCCGGCGGGTTTCTTGGCCGCGGACGATTTCGACTCGAGCTTGAACGAACCGGAGGCGCCCTTGCCCTTGGTCTGGATCAGTGCGCCAGATTCGACGGCGCTCTTCAGATATTTTCTGATGAACGGAGCCAGTTTCTCCGCGTCGACCTTGTACTGCGCGGCGATGTACTTCTTGATAGCCTGCAGGGAAGATCCGCTGCGCTCCTTCATCTCCTTGATGGCGCTGTTGACCATCTCAGATGTTTTGGGATGGGTCGGCTTCGCCTTCGGTTTCTTCGCGGCACCGGCGCCGCCGGCCTGCCTCGCCGCCTTCTTCGCTGGTGTAGCGGGCGCTGGTGCCTCGGTAGCAACTGCGGTGTCAGCCATTGTATTATTAATATTGATGATAGACTTCACACAAAACACACACACTGTGAGAAATTAATTAGGTAGGTAAGTATATAAGGATAGAGACTTAGATGTCGCCACTTATAGGTTACAAGAATTTCGTATACGTACGCTCACGTACGACGGAACTTTACCGTAACGAGCGCCGTGATGTTGCGGGACGTTTTCTCGTATGAACGCTTGAAAGTTTTCACTAACACGTATCTAATAAAATTAATAAAAAGAATGGTTAACGCCACTTAGTGCAACGGGTTGCGACGGTTTCGGATAGGTCATGAAGTTGACGATGCCGGTGTTCGGATTCCGGGAGCGTGAGACGCGCGTTCGGCCGGTGGCGTAGGTTTATTTTGACGACTGAGTAGGAAGCGTAGGTCGGGTCGCGTTCAAAACGTTATTTTCTCTATAAAAGTGATAGTTAGTGCCGATCGAGGTCGACGCGTCAACAAGGAGGATATCGAGCTTGTGTGGTAACAGGACTCCGTCGATATCACACAGTCTCGCGAAGGTATTATCGACCTAAAAGTGAAGCGTCGTAAAACACCGCGACCGCCGAACTGTTAAGGACGGACGACTCCGTACAGGACGTGCAACCTATTAATATAGTGATATTAAAAGACCACAGTGCCCTTCGAGGAGTTGACAGTGTACAGATTGGTATGATCGCATCAGAAAGCGTGTTAAGTAATGTGTAAAACTACAATAGACCGTCGCGGCCGCGTACTCGTCCGGGCGGCGAGCGGGCGCGCCAGCAGTAGGCAACGCCCGTGGCTGGGCCCGCGTACCGCATCCTCTTAGCACAGTAAGTAAGTAGGCTGCCTGCGATACAGCCACGTATAATAAAATAATAATTTATGACTAGTAGAAACACGCGAACGAAAAACAAAAAAAAAAAATTAAAAGAAATCCCTCATAAGATGCGATCAAAATTGCCATAATAATAACACGACATAAACAAACGGCACGCGCACCGAGAAGCGATCATACGAACAGGTATCTATCATTCATACATACTAGCTAGGTAGGTAGATGTTCTACAAGAACGTAAGTCTTGTATCGAATATTACGGTAGGTAGGTAGGTACCTAGCTAATAATGTTTTCGGTCGGTATACACCTCAGTCAGTGCGTAGAGCAACATTAGGCACCTACTATGTAGTTACCTACACAAGTAAGGGCATTATAATGTATGTAGGTAAGTATTTCAATATAAAGCTAACAGTAAAAAAAAACTGATTTATCTATAATAGAATTACTATACATATTTATCGTAGTTAGGTAGGTACGTAGCACTGGAGTGTATTTATTGGTAACGAGTTGAACGAATGTCACTAGCAGTGACTACTGTATAGGTGGTCTAGGTAATTCAGTGAGTGAGTTAGTAGGTAGGTAGGTAGGTTGGCTAGTAAGTAAGTACGTTTTTTAGACAATTCCACTCAAGAAACATTTAATAAAATCGAATCATATGCGGCCCTGAAAAGGGCCTTTTTTATGAGCGCGTCTATATACGCGTGGTTGAACGGTATGATTATGTTCCCAACAAACACAACACACACACGTCCACCACAGTATGTAGAGCTGGTTGCGCCGCAGGCAGGCAACGCGTACACGCGGGGGATGTGCACTCGTTTAACCGCCGAAACCGTACAGGGTGCGACCCTGGCGCTTCAGAGCGTAGACGACGTCCATGGCGGTGACGGTCTTCCTCTTGGCGTGCTCGGTGTAAGTGACGGCGTCGCGAATAACGTTCTCTAGGAACACTTTAAGCACACCGCGAGTCTCCTCGTAGATCAGACCGGAGATACGTTTCACTCCGCCTCTGCGCGCCAGACGACGGATGGCGGGCTTCGTGATACCTTGGATGTTATCACGAAGTACCTTCCTGTGACGCTTGGCTCCTCCTTTTCCCAGACCCTTTCCTCCCTTACCGCGACCGGTCATCTTCTTTGCAGTGGGGTTTCAAAACACACGATAAAAACAAACAGCACGGGTGCGCGCACACGAACGACTCGAGCGACTGTGTGAATTTTAAAACCGGCCGGTCTCCTTATATTTATAGTAAACGTGGAGCTCAGCGGGCGGGGGCCAGAAACGGGAGGTGCGCGGGGCGAGGCGAGCCGACCCTCGACGCTGGTTGGTCGATGGGACGAATAGAACTTGAGTACTAAACTTATTAATAAGTAGATAACAATCGAAAAACAAAAAAAAAAACAAAAAAAATGCTTCCAATAAGCAAGTACTTATCACACGAGTAATAATTACTTCAAAAACACCATATAAATACCATGAACCTAGTTTGAACGATAGGTAAAATCGAATGCATTATAATGGACTATTTAATTTTATTCCTTTCATTCTGTTATGATAGTGTATAGGTATGAAACTGACTATATCCTGTACTGCGTGTCTCTCTAGTGAACCAAAGTACGTTTCGAATCAACCATGTAAGTTATCATAGTAGGAATATAAATAGATGTAGATAAATTATCATATTTAATATAATAATATGTAGATCATGCATATTGTAGATGTGTAGGTAGGTAGGTAGGTAGGTAGGTAAGTAACGTTTTATTTTTGACGTCTGATATAAAGAAACATTTTATATTCTGATACATATGTGGCCCTGAAAAGGGCCTTTTATGTGAACTAACGCACAGCCACAGCCACAGACACGATGCACTGCACGAAGGCAGTCTACGTGTATTGTGTGACGTCAGCAGCAGTTTTAAGCGCGTTCGCCTCTGATCCTGCGCGCCAACTGGATGTCCTTGGGCATGATGGTGACGCGCTTCGCGTGAATCGCGCACAGGTTGGTGTCTTCGAAGAGACCGACGAGATAAGCTTCGCTAGCCTCCTGCAGCGCCATAACAGCGGAGCTCTGGAAACGGAGATCGGTCTTGAAATCCTGTGCGATCTCACGCACGAGACGCTGGAACGGAAGCTTGCGGATCAGCAGTTCGGTACTCTTCTGGTAGCGACGAATCTCACGGAGGGCCACAGTGCCGGGCCTGTAGCGATGGGGCTTCTTAACGCCACCGGTGGCCGGTGCGCTCTTGCGCGCCGCCTTGGTGGCGAGCTGTTTCCTCGGTGCCTTACCACCGGTGGATTTGCGAGCGGTCTGCTTAGTACGCGCCATTGTAAACAACCAACAACACGAAACGAGAGATAGATAATAAAATCAATCAACTGAAAATTCTATAGATACACGCAACGGACGCGCGCGGACCTACACACTTCGAACGTACGAGAGAGAATAAAAACGAATCGCGCTCGCTCGATGTATTTATAGTAAAGCGACGTAGCGGGCATGAGCGCGCTCGCCCGCCCCCTGCGCGCCGCCTCTAGTACAACGAGCTAACTAAAATTGTTTTTAACAATGAATTTATTTAAAATACGCATCATATCACTTTTTAAATGTATGTTATTCGTAGGTTTAATGAATTTACCTTATTTTATTTATTTATTTTTATTTACCCACATAAACATAATGCTCTGATTAGGTTGTCGGGACCTACACAGAGAGAGTATTATGTAGGTAAATTACATTGAAACTAGGTAAGTACTTGTGTAACCCGTTGTCATTATTGATGTGTTTAATAAATGATTTGGAATTCATTCACGGTTTTTCCTATGCTAAGACACTGCTACTTCAATCTCATTTCGCTATAGTTTACGCGGCAAGTTTTATGTTAGTTTCGTCTAACTAACTAGTAGGTAGTTAGGTAGGTAGGTAGGTAGGTAGGTAATTCGGGTAGGTAGATCTATTTAATAATAAGCCTGGCATAATGTCCTCATTCAATTCGTCGGTATGATACAAACTTATTATAGTTTGTTTGTATGTATGTAACGTTTTGACTGTCATCCAATTTAAAGAAACGTGAATTTATCACATGAACATATTTGTGGCCCTGAAAAGGGCCTTTTGTTTTGACTCCTGCCATCGCCATCCCACGGTGCGCGTGCGCGTCCAGACGTTTGTCGCGGTTTGTGTCTCGTAGCACGTGCATCGTGCGCGTCTCGTACGTACATACATGACGCACAGCGGGTGGGTACTATGTGTATGTATGCACATTACGACGACACTAACACAATTAACACGCACCACAATCGACAAGACACACGAACAAGCGCACTGGGTTGCAACACACTGTACACAAACACGAGGCGGCGTTGAGACGGAGCGTCGCGTCGGCGGCTCTTGCTAGCCTACCGATCGCTCACTCACTCACTCACTTGGAGCTGGTGTATTTGGTGACGGCCTTGGTGCCTTCACTGACGGCGTGCTTGGCGAGCTCGCCGGGCAGCAGGAGCCTGACGGACGTCTGCACCTCCCTGGACGTGATGGTCGACCTCTTGTTGTAGTGGGCGAGACGGGAAGCTTCGGCGGCGATACGCTCGAAGATGTCGTTCACGAACGAGTTCATGATAGACATGGCCTTGCTGGAGATACCGGTGTCGGGGTGCACCTGCTTCAGCACCTTGTAGATGTAGATGGCGTAACTCTCCTTCCTCTTGTGCTTCTTCTTCTTCTTGTCGGTCTTTGAGATGTTCTTCTGGGCTTTGCCAGACTTCTTGGCGGCTTTACCACTTGTCTTGGGCGGCATTATGAGATTTTTATGAGTACACGTACTACCGAAACGGAGTTCAGTAACAGTATAAATCAAGTCACGCCGGTAACAGTTGTATTTATAGTAACGCTCGCGGCTCACAGTTGCGGCAAGCGGTGAGAGAAACGACGCAGCGGCGGACCAATCACAACGCTCCAAAACCAGAGTGTAGATCGAACGCGGGGAGAGGGGATACCCGGGAGGGAGGCGAAGGGGGTGGGGTGACGCTTGTTGATTATTGAGAAAATATAAACGAAAATAAAACAAATATAAAATAAGTTACCTACCACAACTATGTACCACCTAAGATTTTATTATTATTTTCATATAGCATATGATTTAGATTAAATTTATCATAAATAATAATAATAATAAAATTAAGTACTTAAACGAAAGGTTTCGATTCGAAACCTTTTCCTGCGCTCACGTTATTTAGTAAAATTGTCATCATAAATTCTTCTCTAATTCTATGTTGTTTATTATGTGTAAACAAACATTGTTATTGTGATGTACTAAACACCACCATCATAGCCAACGTTATTAATTTCTATCTGTTACTTAGGTAAATTACGACAAGATTTTGTACTACTCAATTATTGTTGGTCATATTATATACGTATAAACATACATACATAAATAAAACTTTGCGTTTTAGCGCGCCCTAGTGTAGTTAGTCATGTCAATAATACTTCGTGTGTACCTACATCTTCATAGGTTTTAAATCTCCTGCCTTACAGTACACATGTTTGTAATGTAATCAAGTAAAGCGAGTGCATGAGGTAGGTAGGTAGGTAGGTAGGTAGGTAGGTAGGTACGTTTTTGTTTGACGACAACACCGATAAAGAAACTGTCTTTTTATATATTTGACGAATCATATTGTGGCCCTGAAAAGGGCCTTTTGTTTTGAATGCATACGAGCGGAGAGCATCGCGCAATCGACATGATATCGAAATACGCGTGCGGGGGCGCACTCGCACGAAGCACCACGTTCTTCTTCAGACGTCGCGGCACCACGTTTAAGCCTTCTTCTCGGTCTTCTTGGGCAGTAGCACTGCCTGGATGTTCGGCAGCACACCACCTTGAGCGATCGTCACACCGGAGAGCAGCTTGTTCAACTCCTCGTCGTTGCGGATGGCCAATTGAAGATGACGCGGGATGATCCTGGTCTTCTTGTTGTCCCTCGCTGCGTTTCCGGCCAACTCGAGGACCTCAGCAGCCAGATACTCCATCACGGCGGCCAAGTAGACGGGAGCGCCGGCACCCACGCGCTCTGCGTAGTTTCCGTTACGCAGCAGCCTGTGAATACGACCCACAGGGAACTGGAGACCAGCACGGTTGGAACGGGACTTTGCCTTTCCCTTCACCTTGCCACCTTTGCCGCGACCAGACATAATTGAAAGGTTTGTTTATAGAACAACTCACGAAAATAACGAAACACGCGTACAGAAGTGCGCGCGCCGAAAGAATCTAGTTATAATGCCGTCACCGGACTCGTCCGCGATATTTATACGTGCGCCGAGTGGCGGTGTGAGCGGGAGGGGTGCACAGTTATCGAAACGTAATACACAAAACGCGCAAGCGCGTTCACGTACACTGCACCATGGATATGGGGTGGTTAGAGTTTTGACACAGTTACTACAGAATTAATGAACTTTTCTTTTCTTTTTTTTTTTTTTTTTTTCTTTAAGTTTTTCACGTAGGTAGGTAGGTACCTACTCCAACGTGATATACTAGCGTCTACCTATATATATATATACCTACATATTTTTTAATTTTTTTTAATTATCAAACTTAAATATAATGTGCCTGCCAAGTTTCCTTATTTACCCCATTCTTTAGTTATAGGGTATATTGTAAGCGTTAATTGTAAACTAGGTACATTAGTTACCTTTGTAGATATTAAGACTGTTTATGCTTCCTATAAGTTGCATCATTGTGTGGAATATTGAAATTGTATTACTTAGGTGGATTGATTGATAGGTAGGTAGGTAGGTAGGTAGGTAGGTAGGTACGGTCTATCAGTACGTATAGATCGTATTTCTATTAGTGTTCATGTTATGATTATGTTTTTTTTTTTTTTTTTTTTTTTTTACGTTTTTGACTATCTGTATTAAAGAAACGAATATTGTCAATATTCATGATAGTATTGTTAGCCCTGAAAAGGGCTTTTTGGTGTGGTGAGCGCATGGACGCGCGCTAAGCATCTCGGTGCCGCCGTCCGTGGTGGTTTCTTCTTCTTCTGATGAATCACTTTGGTGACGAGCTCGAGACACGTCGAGCGCGTTCCGCACCCTCCTTCCCGAGGACGATAGACGCGTACGTACCGCGTGCGCGCGGTCGGACGAGATGATGAAAACAAACGCACAAACAACATAGCGCACGAGCGCGACTCTCACTACAGTGTACTGTATACAGTAATAACATAGGTACATACCGACATACAAACAGTAGTAGTTTAAGACGCGCACGCACACTTGTCACTATCACTCATCAGCTGCTGCTGCTGCTGCTGCTGTTGTTGCTGTTGTCGTATCGATGGTGAGCAGATAAGTAGGTGTTGGTGGCGGTCTGGTCAGCCGACTCTGCTGCGCCGCTGTCGTCGTCGTCGTCGTCGTCGCCGTCGCGGGTGTGACGCGAACGCGACCGTAGCTTACTTCTTAGCGGCGGACGCTTTCTTGGCTGCCGGCTTAGATTTGGGTGTAGCCGCGGCCTTCTTGGGTTTAGGCGCTTTAGGTTTCTTGGTCGGCGGCTTCGCGGTCTTCTTAGCCTTGGGAGCGGCGCCTCCCTTCGCCTTCGCGGGCGCGGCGGCCTTCTTGGGCGTCGGCTTCTTCTTAGCGGCGGCGGCCTTCTTGTCCTTGGCGGCGGCGGCGGCGGCCGATGCCTTGGACTTTGAAGGTGAACCGGAGGCTGCGGAGGCGGCCGCGGCTGCTGCCTTCTTGGTCTTGGCGCCGGCCGCAGAGGCGGTAGCCTTCTTCGCTTTCGCGGCGGCGGCGGGCGCCTTGCCGGCGGCCTTGCCAGCGGCGCCGGCGGGTTTCTTGGCCGCGGACGATTTCGACTCGAGCTTGAACGAACCGGAGGCGCCCTTGCCCTTGGTCTGGATCAGTGCGCCAGATTCGACGGCGCTCTTCAGATATTTTCTGATGAACGGAGCCAGTTTCTCCGCGTCGACCTTGTACTGCGCGGCGATGTACTTCTTGATAGCCTGCAGGGAAGATCCGCTGCGCTCCTTCATCTCCTTGATGGCGCTGTTGACCATCTCAGATGTTTTGGGATGGGTCGGCTTCGCCTTCGGTTTCTTCGCGGCACCGGCGCCGCCGGCCTGCCTCGCCGCCTTCTTCGCTGGTGTAGCGGGCGCTGGTGCCTCGGTAGCAACTGCGGTGTCAGCCATTGTATTATTAATATTGATGATAGACTTCACACAAAACACACACACTGTGAGAAATTAATTAGGTAGGTAAGTATATAAGGATAGAGACTTAGATGTCGCCACTTATAGGTTACAAGAATTTCGTATACGTACGCTCACGTACGACGGAACTTTACCGTAACGAGCGCCGTGATGTTGCGGGACGTTTTCTCGTATGAACGCTTGAAAGTTTTCACTAACACGTATCTAATAAAATTAATAAAAAGAATGGTTAACGCCACTTAGTGCAACGGGTTGCGACGGTTTCGGATAGGTCATGAAGTTGACGATGCCGGTGTTCGGATTCCGGGAGCGTGAGACGCGCGTTCGGCCGGTGGCGTAGGTTTATTTTGACGACTGAGTAGGAAGCGTAGGTCGGGTCGCGTTCAAAACGTTATTTTCTCTATAAAAGTGATAGTTAGTGCCGATCGAGGTCGACGCGTCAACAAGGAGGATATCGAGCTTGTGTGGTAACAGGACTCCGTCGATATCACACAGTCTCGCGAAGGTATTATCGACCTAAAAGTGAAGCGTCGTAAAACACCGCGACCGCCGAACTGTTAAGGACGGACGACTCCGTACAGGACGTGCAACCTATTAATATAGTGATATTAAAAGACCACAGTGCCCTTCGAGGAGTTGACAGTGTACAGATTGGTATGATCGCATCAGAAAGCGTGTTAAGTAATGTGTAAAACTACAATAGACCGTCGCGGCCGCGTACTCGTCCGGGCGGCGAGCGGGCGCGCCAGCAGTAGGCAACGCCCGTGGCTGGGCCCGCGTACCGCATCCTCTTAGCACAGTAAGTAAGTAGGCTGCCTGCGATACAGCCACGTATAATAAAATAATAATTTATGACTAGTAGAAACACGCGAACGAAAAACAAAAAAAAAAAATTAAAAGAAATCCCTCATAAGATGCGATCAAAATTGCCATAATAATAACACGACATAAACAAACGGCACGCGCACCGAGAAGCGATCATACGAACAGGTATCTATCATTCATACATACTAGCTAGGTAGGTAGATGTTCTACAAGAACGTAAGTCTTGTATCGAATATTACGGTAGGTAGGTAGGTACCTAGCTAATAATGTTTTCGGTCGGTATACACCTCAGTCAGTGCGTAGAGCAACATTAGGCACCTACTATGTAGTTACCTACACAAGTAAGGGCATTATAATGTATGTAGGTAAGTATTTCAATATAAAGCTAACAGTAAAAAAAAACTGATTTATCTATAATAGAATTACTATACATATTTATCGTAGTTAGGTAGGTACGTAGCACTGGAGTGTATTTATTGGTAACGAGTTGAACGAATGTCACTAGCAGTGACTACTGTATAGGTGGTCTAGGTAATTCAGTGAGTGAGTTAGTAGGTAGGTAGGTAGGTTGGCTAGTAAGTAAGTACGTTTTTTAGACAATTCCACTCAAGAAACATTTAATAAAATCGAATCATATGCGGCCCTGAAAAGGGCCTTTTTTATGAGCGCGTCTATATACGCGTGGTTGAACGGTATGATTATGTTCCCAACAAACACAACACACACACGTCCACCACAGTATGTAGAGCTGGTTGCGCCGCAGGCAGGCAACGCGTACACGCGGGGGATGTGCACTCGTTTAACCGCCGAAACCGTACAGGGTGCGACCCTGGCGCTTCAGAGCGTAGACGACGTCCATGGCGGTGACGGTCTTCCTCTTGGCGTGCTCGGTGTAAGTGACGGCGTCGCGAATAACGTTCTCTAGGAACACTTTAAGCACACCGCGAGTCTCCTCGTAGATCAGACCGGAGATACGTTTCACTCCGCCTCTGCGCGCCAGACGACGGATGGCGGGCTTCGTGATACCTTGGATGTTATCACGAAGTACCTTCCTGTGACGCTTGGCTCCTCCTTTTCCCAGACCCTTTCCTCCCTTACCGCGACCGGTCATCTTCTTTGCAGTGGGGTTTCAAAACACACGATAAAAACAAACAGCACGGGTGCGCGCACACGAACGACTCGAGCGACTGTGTGAATTTTAAAACCGGCCGGTCTCCTTATATTTATAGTAAACGTGGAGCTCAGCGGGCGGGGGCCAGAAACGGGAGGTGCGCGGGGCGAGGCGAGCCGACCCTCGACGCTGGTTGGTCGATGGGACGAATAGAACTTGAGTACTAAACTTATTAATAAGTAGATAACAATCGAAAAACAAAAAAAAAAACAAAAAAAATGCTTCCAATAAGCAAGTACTTATCACACGAGTAATAATTACTTCAAAAACACCATATAAATACCATGAACCTAGTTTGAACGATAGGTAAAATCGAATGCATTATAATGGACTATTTAATTTTATTCCTTTCATTCTGTTATGATAGTGTATAGGTATGAAACTGACTATATCCTGTACTGCGTGTCTCTCTAGTGAACCAAAGTACGTTTCGAATCAACCATGTAAGTTATCATAGTAGGAATATAAATAGATGTAGATAAATTATCATATTTAATATAATAATATGTAGATCATGCATATTGTAGATGTGTAGGTAGGTAGGTAGGTAGGTAGGTAAGTAACGTTTTATTTTTGACGTCTGATATAAAGAAACATTTTATATTCTGATACATATGTGGCCCTGAAAAGGGCCTTTTATGTGAACTAACGCACAGCCACAGCCACAGACACGATGCACTGCACGAAGGCAGTCTACGTGTATTGTGTGACGTCAGCAGCAGTTTTAAGCGCGTTCGCCTCTGATCCTGCGCGCCAACTGGATGTCCTTGGGCATGATGGTGACGCGCTTCGCGTGAATCGCGCACAGGTTGGTGTCTTCGAAGAGACCGACGAGATAAGCTTCGCTAGCCTCCTGCAGCGCCATAACAGCGGAGCTCTGGAAACGGAGATCGGTCTTGAAATCCTGTGCGATCTCACGCACGAGACGCTGGAACGGAAGCTTGCGGATCAGCAGTTCGGTACTCTTCTGGTAGCGACGAATCTCACGGAGGGCCACAGTGCCGGGCCTGTAGCGATGGGGCTTCTTAACGCCACCGGTGGCCGGTGCGCTCTTGCGCGCCGCCTTGGTGGCGAGCTGTTTCCTCGGTGCCTTACCACCGGTGGATTTGCGAGCGGTCTGCTTAGTACGCGCCATTGTAAACAACCAACAACACGAAACGAGAGATAGATAATAAAATCAATCAACTGAAAATTCTATAGATACACGCAACGGACGCGCGCGGACCTACACACTTCGAACGTACGAGAGAGAATAAAAACGAATCGCGCTCGCTCGATGTATTTATAGTAAAGCGACGTAGCGGGCATGAGCGCGCTCGCCCGCCCCCTGCGCGCCGCCTCTAGTACAACGAGCTAACTAAAATTGTTTTTAACAATGAATTTATTTAAAATACGCATCATATCACTTTTTAAATGTATGTTATTCGTAGGTTTAATGAATTTACCTTATTTTATTTATTTATTTTTATTTACCCACATAAACATAATGCTCTGATTAGGTTGTCGGGACCTACACAGAGAGAGTATTATGTAGGTAAATTACATTGAAACTAGGTAAGTACTTGTGTAACCCGTTGTCATTATTGATGTGTTTAATAAATGATTTGGAATTCATTCACGGTTTTTCCTATGCTAAGACACTGCTACTTCAATCTCATTTCGCTATAGTTTACGCGGCAAGTTTTATGTTAGTTTCGTCTAACTAACTAGTAGGTAGTTAGGTAGGTAGGTAGGTAGGTAGGTAATTCGGGTAGGTAGATCTATTTAATAATAAGCCTGGCATAATGTCCTCATTCAATTCGTCGGTATGATACAAACTTATTATAGTTTGTTTGTATGTATGTAACGTTTTGACTGTCATCCAATTTAAAGAAACGTGAATTTATCACATGAACATATTTGTGGCCCTGAAAAGGGCCTTTTGTTTTGACTCCTGCCATCGCCATCCCACGGTGCGCGTGCGCGTCCAGACGTTTGTCGCGGTTTGTGTCTCGTAGCACGTGCATCGTGCGCGTCTCGTACGTACATACATGACGCACAGCGGGTGGGTACTATGTGTATGTATGCACATTACGACGACACTAACACAATTAACACGCACCACAATCGACAAGACACACGAACAAGCGCACTGGGTTGCAACACACTGTACACAAACACGAGGCGGCGTTGAGACGGAGCGTCGCGTCGGCGGCTCTTGCTAGCCTACCGATCGCTCACTCACTCACTCACTTGGAGCTGGTGTATTTGGTGACGGCCTTGGTGCCTTCACTGACGGCGTGCTTGGCGAGCTCGCCGGGCAGCAGGAGCCTGACGGACGTCTGCACCTCCCTGGACGTGATGGTCGACCTCTTGTTGTAGTGGGCGAGACGGGAAGCTTCGGCGGCGATACGCTCGAAGATGTCGTTCACGAACGAGTTCATGATAGACATGGCCTTGCTGGAGATACCGGTGTCGGGGTGCACCTGCTTCAGCACCTTGTAGATGTAGATGGCGTAACTCTCCTTCCTCTTGTGCTTCTTCTTCTTCTTGTCGGTCTTTGAGATGTTCTTCTGGGCTTTGCCAGACTTCTTGGCGGCTTTACCACTTGTCTTGGGCGGCATTATGAGATTTTTATGAGTACACGTACTACCGAAACGGAGTTCAGTAACAGTATAAATCAAGTCACGCCGGTAACAGTTGTATTTATAGTAACGCTCGCGGCTCACAGTTGCGGCAAGCGGTGAGAGAAACGACGCAGCGGCGGACCAATCACAACGCTCCAAAACCAGAGTGTAGATCGAACGCGGGGAGAGGGGATACCCGGGAGGGAGGCGAAGGGGGTGGGGTGACGCTTGTTGATTATTGAGAAAATATAAACGAAAATAAAACAAATATAAAATAAGTTACCTACCACAACTATGTACCACCTAAGATTTTATTATTATTTTCATATAGCATATGATTTAGATTAAATTTATCATAAATAATAATAATAATAAAATTAAGTACTTAAACGAAAGGTTTCGATTCGAAACCTTTTCCTGCGCTCACGTTATTTAGTAAAATTGTCATCATAAATTCTTCTCTAATTCTATGTTGTTTATTATGTGTAAACAAACATTGTTATTGTGATGTACTAAACACCACCATCATAGCCAACGTTATTAATTTCTATCTGTTACTTAGGTAAATTACGACAAGATTTTGTACTACTCAATTATTGTTGGTCATATTATATACGTATAAACATACATACATAAATAAAACTTTGCGTTTTAGCGCGCCCTAGTGTAGTTAGTCATGTCAATAATACTTCGTGTGTACCTACATCTTCATAGGTTTTAAATCTCCTGCCTTACAGTACACATGTTTGTAATGTAATCAAGTAAAGCGAGTGCATGAGGTAGGTAGGTAGGTAGGTAGGTAGGTAGGTAGGTACGTTTTTGTTTGACGACAACACCGATAAAGAAACTGTCTTTTTATATATTTGACGAATCATATTGTGGCCCTGAAAAGGGCCTTTTGTTTTGAATGCATACGAGCGGAGAGCATCGCGCAATCGACATGATATCGAAATACGCGTGCGGGGGCGCACTCGCACGAAGCACCACGTTCTTCTTCAGACGTCGCGGCACCACGTTTAAGCCTTCTTCTCGGTCTTCTTGGGCAGTAGCACTGCCTGGATGTTCGGCAGCACACCACCTTGAGCGATCGTCACACCGGAGAGCAGCTTGTTCAACTCCTCGTCGTTGCGGATGGCCAATTGAAGATGACGCGGGATGATCCTGGTCTTCTTGTTGTCCCTCGCTGCGTTTCCGGCCAACTCGAGGACCTCAGCAGCCAGATACTCCATCACGGCGGCCAAGTAGACGGGAGCGCCGGCACCCACGCGCTCTGCGTAGTTTCCGTTACGCAGCAGCCTGTGAATACGACCCACAGGGAACTGGAGACCAGCACGGTTGGAACGGGACTTTGCCTTTCCCTTCACCTTGCCACCTTTGCCGCGACCAGACATAATTGAAAGGTTTGTTTATAGAACAACTCACGAAAATAACGAAACACGCGTACAGAAGTGCGCGCGCCGAAAGAATCTAGTTATAATGCCGTCACCGGACTCGTCCGCGATATTTATACGTGCGCCGAGTGGCGGTGTGAGCGGGAGGGGTGCACAGTTATCGAAACGTAATACACAAAACGCGCAAGCGCGTTCACGTACACTGCACCATGGATATGGGGTGGTTAGAGTTTTGACACAGTTACTACAGAATTAATGAACTTTTCTTTTCTTTTTTTTTTTTTTTTTTTCTTTAAGTTTTTCACGTAGGTAGGTAGGTACCTACTCCAACGTGATATACTAGCGTCTACCTATATATATATATACCTACATATTTTTTAATTTTTTTTAATTATCAAACTTAAATATAATGTGCCTGCCAAGTTTCCTTATTTACCCCATTCTTTAGTTATAGGGTATATTGTAAGCGTTAATTGTAAACTAGGTACATTAGTTACCTTTGTAGATATTAAGACTGTTTATGCTTCCTATAAGTTGCATCATTGTGTGGAATATTGAAATTGTATTACTTAGGTGGATTGATTGATAGGTAGGTAGGTAGGTAGGTAGGTAGGTAGGTACGGTCTATCAGTACGTATAGATCGTATTTCTATTAGTGTTCATGTTATGATTATGTTTTTTTTTTTTTTTTTTTTTTTTTACGTTTTTGACTATCTGTATTAAAGAAACGAATATTGTCAATATTCATGATAGTATTGTTAGCCCTGAAAAGGGCTTTTTGGTGTGGTGAGCGCATGGACGCGCGCTAAGCATCTCGGTGCCGCCGTCCGTGGTGGTTTCTTCTTCTTCTGATGAATCACTTTGGTGACGAGCTCGAGACACGTCGAGCGCGTTCCGCACCCTCCTTCCCGAGGACGATAGACGCGTACGTACCGCGTGCGCGCGGTCGGACGAGATGATGAAAACAAACGCACAAACAACATAGCGCACGAGCGCGACTCTCACTACAGTGTACTGTATACAGTAATAACATAGGTACATACCGACATACAAACAGTAGTAGTTTAAGACGCGCACGCACACTTGTCACTATCACTCATCAGCTGCTGCTGCTGCTGCTGCTGTTGTTGCTGTTGTCGTATCGATGGTGAGCAGATAAGTAGGTGTTGGTGGCGGTCTGGTCAGCCGACTCTGCTGCGCCGCTGTCGTCGTCGTCGTCGTCGTCGCCGTCGCGGGTGTGACGCGAACGCGACCGTAGCTTACTTCTTAGCGGCGGACGCTTTCTTGGCTGCCGGCTTAGATTTGGGTGTAGCCGCGGCCTTCTTGGGTTTAGGCGCTTTAGGTTTCTTGGTCGGCGGCTTCGCGGTCTTCTTAGCCTTGGGAGCGGCGCCTCCCTTCGCCTTCGCGGGCGCGGCGGCCTTCTTGGGCGTCGGCTTCTTCTTAGCGGCGGCGGCCTTCTTGTCCTTGGCGGCGGCGGCGGCGGCCGATGCCTTGGACTTTGAAGGTGAACCGGAGGCTGCGGAGGCGGCCGCGGCTGCTGCCTTCTTGGTCTTGGCGCCGGCCGCAGAGGCGGTAGCCTTCTTCGCTTTCGCGGCGGCGGCGGGCGCCTTGCCGGCGGCCTTGCCAGCGGCGCCGGCGGGTTTCTTGGCCGCGGACGATTTCGACTCGAGCTTGAACGAACCGGAGGCGCCCTTGCCCTTGGTCTGGATCAGTGCGCCAGATTCGACGGCGCTCTTCAGATATTTTCTGATGAACGGAGCCAGTTTCTCCGCGTCGACCTTGTACTGCGCGGCGATGTACTTCTTGATAGCCTGCAGGGAAGATCCGCTGCGCTCCTTCATCTCCTTGATGGCGCTGTTGACCATCTCAGATGTTTTGGGATGGGTCGGCTTCGCCTTCGGTTTCTTCGCGGCACCGGCGCCGCCGGCCTGCCTCGCCGCCTTCTTCGCTGGTGTAGCGGGCGCTGGTGCCTCGGTAGCAACTGCGGTGTCAGCCATTGTATTATTAATATTGATGATAGACTTCACACAAAACACACACACTGTGAGAAATTAATTAGGTAGGTAAGTATATAAGGATAGAGACTTAGATGTCGCCACTTATAGGTTACAAGAATTTCGTATACGTACGCTCACGTACGACGGAACTTTACCGTAACGAGCGCCGTGATGTTGCGGGACGTTTTCTCGTATGAACGCTTGAAAGTTTTCACTAACACGTATCTAATAAAATTAATAAAAAGAATGGTTAACGCCACTTAGTGCAACGGGTTGCGACGGTTTCGGATAGGTCATGAAGTTGACGATGCCGGTGTTCGGATTCCGGGAGCGTGAGACGCGCGTTCGGCCGGTGGCGTAGGTTTATTTTGACGACTGAGTAGGAAGCGTAGGTCGGGTCGCGTTCAAAACGTTATTTTCTCTATAAAAGTGATAGTTAGTGCCGATCGAGGTCGACGCGTCAACAAGGAGGATATCGAGCTTGTGTGGTAACAGGACTCCGTCGATATCACACAGTCTCGCGAAGGTATTATCGACCTAAAAGTGAAGCGTCGTAAAACACCGCGACCGCCGAACTGTTAAGGACGGACGACTCCGTACAGGACGTGCAACCTATTAATATAGTGATATTAAAAGACCACAGTGCCCTTCGAGGAGTTGACAGTGTACAGATTGGTATGATCGCATCAGAAAGCGTGTTAAGTAATGTGTAAAACTACAATAGACCGTCGCGGCCGCGTACTCGTCCGGGCGGCGAGCGGGCGCGCCAGCAGTAGGCAACGCCCGTGGCTGGGCCCGCGTACCGCATCCTCTTAGCACAGTAAGTAAGTAGGCTGCCTGCGATACAGCCACGTATAATAAAATAATAATTTATGACTAGTAGAAACACGCGAACGAAAAACAAAAAAAAAAAATTAAAAGAAATCCCTCATAAGATGCGATCAAAATTGCCATAATAATAACACGACATAAACAAACGGCACGCGCACCGAGAAGCGATCATACGAACAGGTATCTATCATTCATACATACTAGCTAGGTAGGTAGATGTTCTACAAGAACGTAAGTCTTGTATCGAATATTACGGTAGGTAGGTAGGTACCTAGCTAATAATGTTTTCGGTCGGTATACACCTCAGTCAGTGCGTAGAGCAACATTAGGCACCTACTATGTAGTTACCTACACAAGTAAGGGCATTATAATGTATGTAGGTAAGTATTTCAATATAAAGCTAACAGTAAAAAAAAACTGATTTATCTATAATAGAATTACTATACATATTTATCGTAGTTAGGTAGGTACGTAGCACTGGAGTGTATTTATTGGTAACGAGTTGAACGAATGTCACTAGCAGTGACTACTGTATAGGTGGTCTAGGTAATTCAGTGAGTGAGTTAGTAGGTAGGTAGGTAGGTTGGCTAGTAAGTAAGTACGTTTTTTAGACAATTCCACTCAAGAAACATTTAATAAAATCGAATCATATGCGGCCCTGAAAAGGGCCTTTTTTATGAGCGCGTCTATATACGCGTGGTTGAACGGTATGATTATGTTCCCAACAAACACAACACACACACGTCCACCACAGTATGTAGAGCTGGTTGCGCCGCAGGCAGGCAACGCGTACACGCGGGGGATGTGCACTCGTTTAACCGCCGAAACCGTACAGGGTGCGACCCTGGCGCTTCAGAGCGTAGACGACGTCCATGGCGGTGACGGTCTTCCTCTTGGCGTGCTCGGTGTAAGTGACGGCGTCGCGAATAACGTTCTCTAGGAACACTTTAAGCACACCGCGAGTCTCCTCGTAGATCAGACCGGAGATACGTTTCACTCCGCCTCTGCGCGCCAGACGACGGATGGCGGGCTTCGTGATACCTTGGATGTTATCACGAAGTACCTTCCTGTGACGCTTGGCTCCTCCTTTTCCCAGACCCTTTCCTCCCTTACCGCGACCGGTCATCTTCTTTGCAGTGGGGTTTCAAAACACACGATAAAAACAAACAGCACGGGTGCGCGCACACGAACGACTCGAGCGACTGTGTGAATTTTAAAACCGGCCGGTCTCCTTATATTTATAGTAAACGTGGAGCTCAGCGGGCGGGGGCCAGAAACGGGAGGTGCGCGGGGCGAGGCGAGCCGACCCTCGACGCTGGTTGGTCGATGGGACGAATAGAACTTGAGTACTAAACTTATTAATAAGTAGATAACAATCGAAAAACAAAAAAAAAAACAAAAAAAATGCTTCCAATAAGCAAGTACTTATCACACGAGTAATAATTACTTCAAAAACACCATATAAATACCATGAACCTAGTTTGAACGATAGGTAAAATCGAATGCATTATAATGGACTATTTAATTTTATTCCTTTCATTCTGTTATGATAGTGTATAGGTATGAAACTGACTATATCCTGTACTGCGTGTCTCTCTAGTGAACCAAAGTACGTTTCGAATCAACCATGTAAGTTATCATAGTAGGAATATAAATAGATGTAGATAAATTATCATATTTAATATAATAATATGTAGATCATGCATATTGTAGATGTGTAGGTAGGTAGGTAGGTAGGTAGGTAAGTAACGTTTTATTTTTGACGTCTGATATAAAGAAACATTTTATATTCTGATACATATGTGGCCCTGAAAAGGGCCTTTTATGTGAACTAACGCACAGCCACAGCCACAGACACGATGCACTGCACGAAGGCAGTCTACGTGTATTGTGTGACGTCAGCAGCAGTTTTAAGCGCGTTCGCCTCTGATCCTGCGCGCCAACTGGATGTCCTTGGGCATGATGGTGACGCGCTTCGCGTGAATCGCGCACAGGTTGGTGTCTTCGAAGAGACCGACGAGATAAGCTTCGCTAGCCTCCTGCAGCGCCATAACAGCGGAGCTCTGGAAACGGAGATCGGTCTTGAAATCCTGTGCGATCTCACGCACGAGACGCTGGAACGGAAGCTTGCGGATCAGCAGTTCGGTACTCTTCTGGTAGCGACGAATCTCACGGAGGGCCACAGTGCCGGGCCTGTAGCGATGGGGCTTCTTAACGCCACCGGTGGCCGGTGCGCTCTTGCGCGCCGCCTTGGTGGCGAGCTGTTTCCTCGGTGCCTTACCACCGGTGGATTTGCGAGCGGTCTGCTTAGTACGCGCCATTGTAAACAACCAACAACACGAAACGAGAGATAGATAATAAAATCAATCAACTGAAAATTCTATAGATACACGCAACGGACGCGCGCGGACCTACACACTTCGAACGTACGAGAGAGAATAAAAACGAATCGCGCTCGCTCGATGTATTTATAGTAAAGCGACGTAGCGGGCATGAGCGCGCTCGCCCGCCCCCTGCGCGCCGCCTCTAGTACAACGAGCTAACTAAAATTGTTTTTAACAATGAATTTATTTAAAATACGCATCATATCACTTTTTAAATGTATGTTATTCGTAGGTTTAATGAATTTACCTTATTTTATTTATTTATTTTTATTTACCCACATAAACATAATGCTCTGATTAGGTTGTCGGGACCTACACAGAGAGAGTATTATGTAGGTAAATTACATTGAAACTAGGTAAGTACTTGTGTAACCCGTTGTCATTATTGATGTGTTTAATAAATGATTTGGAATTCATTCACGGTTTTTCCTATGCTAAGACACTGCTACTTCAATCTCATTTCGCTATAGTTTACGCGGCAAGTTTTATGTTAGTTTCGTCTAACTAACTAGTAGGTAGTTAGGTAGGTAGGTAGGTAGGTAGGTAATTCGGGTAGGTAGATCTATTTAATAATAAGCCTGGCATAATGTCCTCATTCAATTCGTCGGTATGATACAAACTTATTATAGTTTGTTTGTATGTATGTAACGTTTTGACTGTCATCCAATTTAAAGAAACGTGAATTTATCACATGAACATATTTGTGGCCCTGAAAAGGGCCTTTTGTTTTGACTCCTGCCATCGCCATCCCACGGTGCGCGTGCGCGTCCAGACGTTTGTCGCGGTTTGTGTCTCGTAGCACGTGCATCGTGCGCGTCTCGTACGTACATACATGACGCACAGCGGGTGGGTACTATGTGTATGTATGCACATTACGACGACACTAACACAATTAACACGCACCACAATCGACAAGACACACGAACAAGCGCACTGGGTTGCAACACACTGTACACAAACACGAGGCGGCGTTGAGACGGAGCGTCGCGTCGGCGGCTCTTGCTAGCCTACCGATCGCTCACTCACTCACTCACTTGGAGCTGGTGTATTTGGTGACGGCCTTGGTGCCTTCACTGACGGCGTGCTTGGCGAGCTCGCCGGGCAGCAGGAGCCTGACGGACGTCTGCACCTCCCTGGACGTGATGGTCGACCTCTTGTTGTAGTGGGCGAGACGGGAAGCTTCGGCGGCGATACGCTCGAAGATGTCGTTCACGAACGAGTTCATGATAGACATGGCCTTGCTGGAGATACCGGTGTCGGGGTGCACCTGCTTCAGCACCTTGTAGATGTAGATGGCGTAACTCTCCTTCCTCTTGTGCTTCTTCTTCTTCTTGTCGGTCTTTGAGATGTTCTTCTGGGCTTTGCCAGACTTCTTGGCGGCTTTACCACTTGTCTTGGGCGGCATTATGAGATTTTTATGAGTACACGTACTACCGAAACGGAGTTCAGTAACAGTATAAATCAAGTCACGTTTTTTTTTTTTTTTTTTTTTTTTTTTTTTGTTGGGCATCTCGCAGTTGGCCTTGAGAGGCCGTGACTGCTTAACCGGTCATTCCTGGGGCTGCCATTAAGAAACTAATCTTAACGCCTCCAGCCAGGGCTTACAAACTAATTTTATATACTAAGCGACTGCACGCTGAGGGCACCCCCTGTGGGGTACGAACCTCGGCTCAGGGCGTCACTGATAGGGGGACAGCTATCTCTATTGGGGACAGGCTGGATCGAAAAATTGGCATTATTATTATTAGGTGGGGAATTTAAAGCTACTGGCTCAGCTGCGGCGCGGGCTGGCGCTTCAACGAGCAAGGGTCGGTCGGGGGTCTCGACGTTAGGCGCCGATACTACTAGGGGTCTTCGCGGGGCGCGAGGACCTCGGCGGCGAGGTCGGAAGGACGATTTTGTGCGGTGTGTGCGAACTGTACTGGTGGCCCTATTGCTTTCCTGGAGGAGAGTAATGTGGTCGTCTGGGTCGGTGAGGACATGTCTCGGCCGTCGGACAGAGCTAATCCTACTGGGGACATAAGTGGCGGCCTTCACAATCAAGGGATTGCGGTGAATTTCGGCTTTATCGAAGAAACGCTTCGCGGTGCGTTTCATGAATTGACTGACCGTGGGGATTTTCAGATCGAGATGGAGGATCTCGTTCCGAACGAACCAAGGGGCGCCTGTGGCTTGCCGGAGGAATCGGTTCTGTAGGGTCTGCATCCTATGGATGAATCGGGGGTTTCAAGTCACGCCGGTAACAGTTGTATTTATAGTAACGCTCGCGGCTCACAGTTGCGGCAAGCGGTGAGAGAAACGACGCAGCGGCGGACCAATCACAACGCTCCAAAACCAGAGTGTAGATCGAACGCGGGGAGAGGGGATACCCGGGAGGGAGGCGAAGGGGGTGGGGTGACGCTTGTTGATTATTGAGAAAATATAAACGAAAATAAAACAAATATAAAATAAGTTACCTACCACAACTATGTACCACCTAAGATTTTATTATTATTTTCATATAGCATATGATTTAGATTAAATTTATCATAAATAATAATAATAATAAAATTAAGTACTTAAACGAAAGGTTTCGATTCGAAACCTTTTCCTGCGCTCACGTTATTTAGTAAAATTGTCATCATAAATTCTTCTCTAATTCTATGTTGTTTATTATGTGTAAACAAACATTGTTATTGTGATGTACTAAACACCACCATCATAGCCAACGTTATTAATTTCTATCTGTTACTTAGGTAAATTACGACAAGATTTTGTACTACTCAATTATTGTTGGTCATATTATATACGTATAAACATACATACATAAATAAAACTTTGCGTTTTAGCGCGCCCTAGTGTAGTTAGTCATGTCAATAATACTTCGTGTGTACCTACATCTTCATAGGTTTTAAATCTCCTGCCTTACAGTACACATGTTTGTAATGTAATCAAGTAAAGCGAGTGCATGAGGTAGGTAGGTAGGTAGGTAGGTAGGTAGGTAGGTACGTTTTTGTTTGACGACAACACCGATAAAGAAACTGTCTTTTTATATATTTGACGAATCATATTGTGGCCCTGAAAAGGGCCTTTTGTTTTGAATGCATACGAGCGGAGAGCATCGCGCAATCGACATGATATCGAAATACGCGTGCGGGGGCGCACTCGCACGAAGCACCACGTTCTTCTTCAGACGTCGCGGCACCACGTTTAAGCCTTCTTCTCGGTCTTCTTGGGCAGTAGCACTGCCTGGATGTTCGGCAGCACACCACCTTGAGCGATCGTCACACCGGAGAGCAGCTTGTTCAACTCCTCGTCGTTGCGGATGGCCAATTGAAGATGACGCGGGATGATCCTGGTCTTCTTGTTGTCCCTCGCTGCGTTTCCGGCCAACTCGAGGACCTCAGCAGCCAGATACTCCATCACGGCGGCCAAGTAGACGGGAGCGCCGGCACCCACGCGCTCTGCGTAGTTTCCGTTACGCAGCAGCCTGTGAATACGACCCACAGGGAACTGGAGACCAGCACGGTTGGAACGGGACTTTGCCTTTCCCTTCACCTTGCCACCTTTGCCGCGACCAGACATAATTGAAAGGTTTGTTTATAGAACAACTCACGAAAATAACGAAACACGCGTACAGAAGTGCGCGCGCCGAAAGAATCTAGTTATAATGCCGTCACCGGACTCGTCCGCGATATTTATACGTGCGCCGAGTGGCGGTGTGAGCGGGAGGGGTGCACAGTTATCGAAACGTAATACACAAAACGCGCAAGCGCGTTCACGTACACTGCACCATGGATATGGGGTGGTTAGAGTTTTGACACAGTTACTACAGAATTAATGAACTTTTCTTTTCTTTTTTTTTTTTTTTTTTTCTTTAAGTTTTTCACGTAGGTAGGTAGGTACCTACTCCAACGTGATATACTAGCGTCTACCTATATATATATATACCTACATATTTTTTAATTTTTTTTAATTATCAAACTTAAATATAATGTGCCTGCCAAGTTTCCTTATTTACCCCATTCTTTAGTTATAGGGTATATTGTAAGCGTTAATTGTAAACTAGGTACATTAGTTACCTTTGTAGATATTAAGACTGTTTATGCTTCCTATAAGTTGCATCATTGTGTGGAATATTGAAATTGTATTACTTAGGTGGATTGATTGATAGGTAGGTAGGTAGGTAGGTAGGTAGGTAGGTACGGTCTATCAGTACGTATAGATCGTATTTCTATTAGTGTTCATGTTATGATTATGTTTTTTTTTTTTTTTTTTTTTTTTTACGTTTTTGACTATCTGTATTAAAGAAACGAATATTGTCAATATTCATGATAGTATTGTTAGCCCTGAAAAGGGCTTTTTGGTGTGGTGAGCGCATGGACGCGCGCTAAGCATCTCGGTGCCGCCGTCCGTGGTGGTTTCTTCTTCTTCTGATGAATCACTTTGGTGACGAGCTCGAGACACGTCGAGCGCGTTCCGCACCCTCCTTCCCGAGGACGATAGACGCGTACGTACCGCGTGCGCGCGGTCGGACGAGATGATGAAAACAAACGCACAAACAACATAGCGCACGAGCGCGACTCTCACTACAGTGTACTGTATACAGTAATAACATAGGTACATACCGACATACAAACAGTAGTAGTTTAAGACGCGCACGCACACTTGTCACTATCACTCATCAGCTGCTGCTGCTGCTGCTGCTGTTGTTGCTGTTGTCGTATCGATGGTGAGCAGATAAGTAGGTGTTGGTGGCGGTCTGGTCAGCCGACTCTGCTGCGCCGCTGTCGTCGTCGTCGTCGTCGTCGCCGTCGCGGGTGTGACGCGAACGCGACCGTAGCTTACTTCTTAGCGGCGGACGCTTTCTTGGCTGCCGGCTTAGATTTGGGTGTAGCCGCGGCCTTCTTGGGTTTAGGCGCTTTAGGTTTCTTGGTCGGCGGCTTCGCGGTCTTCTTAGCCTTGGGAGCGGCGCCTCCCTTCGCCTTCGCGGGCGCGGCGGCCTTCTTGGGCGTCGGCTTCTTCTTAGCGGCGGCGGCCTTCTTGTCCTTGGCGGCGGCGGCGGCGGCCGATGCCTTGGACTTTGAAGGTGAACCGGAGGCTGCGGAGGCGGCCGCGGCTGCTGCCTTCTTGGTCTTGGCGCCGGCCGCAGAGGCGGTAGCCTTCTTCGCTTTCGCGGCGGCGGCGGGCGCCTTGCCGGCGGCCTTGCCAGCGGCGCCGGCGGGTTTCTTGGCCGCGGACGATTTCGACTCGAGCTTGAACGAACCGGAGGCGCCCTTGCCCTTGGTCTGGATCAGTGCGCCAGATTCGACGGCGCTCTTCAGATATTTTCTGATGAACGGAGCCAGTTTCTCCGCGTCGACCTTGTACTGCGCGGCGATGTACTTCTTGATAGCCTGCAGGGAAGATCCGCTGCGCTCCTTCATCTCCTTGATGGCGCTGTTGACCATCTCAGATGTTTTGGGATGGGTCGGCTTCGCCTTCGGTTTCTTCGCGGCACCGGCGCCGCCGGCCTGCCTCGCCGCCTTCTTCGCTGGTGTAGCGGGCGCTGGTGCCTCGGTAGCAACTGCGGTGTCAGCCATTGTATTATTAATATTGATGATAGACTTCACACAAAACACACACACTGTGAGAAATTAATTAGGTAGGTAAGTATATAAGGATAGAGACTTAGATGTCGCCACTTATAGGTTACAAGAATTTCGTATACGTACGCTCACGTACGACGGAACTTTACCGTAACGAGCGCCGTGATGTTGCGGGACGTTTTCTCGTATGAACGCTTGAAAGTTTTCACTAACACGTATCTAATAAAATTAATAAAAAGAATGGTTAACGCCACTTAGTGCAACGGGTTGCGACGGTTTCGGATAGGTCATGAAGTTGACGATGCCGGTGTTCGGATTCCGGGAGCGTGAGACGCGCGTTCGGCCGGTGGCGTAGGTTTATTTTGACGACTGAGTAGGAAGCGTAGGTCGGGTCGCGTTCAAAACGTTATTTTCTCTATAAAAGTGATAGTTAGTGCCGATCGAGGTCGACGCGTCAACAAGGAGGATATCGAGCTTGTGTGGTAACAGGACTCCGTCGATATCACACAGTCTCGCGAAGGTATTATCGACCTAAAAGTGAAGCGTCGTAAAACACCGCGACCGCCGAACTGTTAAGGACGGACGACTCCGTACAGGACGTGCAACCTATTAATATAGTGATATTAAAAGACCACAGTGCCCTTCGAGGAGTTGACAGTGTACAGATTGGTATGATCGCATCAGAAAGCGTGTTAAGTAATGTGTAAAACTACAATAGACCGTCGCGGCCGCGTACTCGTCCGGGCGGCGAGCGGGCGCGCCAGCAGTAGGCAACGCCCGTGGCTGGGCCCGCGTACCGCATCCTCTTAGCACAGTAAGTAAGTAGGCTGCCTGCGATACAGCCACGTATAATAAAATAATAATTTATGACTAGTAGAAACACGCGAACGAAAAACAAAAAAAAAAAATTAAAAGAAATCCCTCATAAGATGCGATCAAAATTGCCATAATAATAACACGACATAAACAAACGGCACGCGCACCGAGAAGCGATCATACGAACAGGTATCTATCATTCATACATACTAGCTAGGTAGGTAGATGTTCTACAAGAACGTAAGTCTTGTATCGAATATTACGGTAGGTAGGTAGGTACCTAGCTAATAATGTTTTCGGTCGGTATACACCTCAGTCAGTGCGTAGAGCAACATTAGGCACCTACTATGTAGTTACCTACACAAGTAAGGGCATTATAATGTATGTAGGTAAGTATTTCAATATAAAGCTAACAGTAAAAAAAAACTGATTTATCTATAATAGAATTACTATACATATTTATCGTAGTTAGGTAGGTACGTAGCACTGGAGTGTATTTATTGGTAACGAGTTGAACGAATGTCACTAGCAGTGACTACTGTATAGGTGGTCTAGGTAATTCAGTGAGTGAGTTAGTAGGTAGGTAGGTAGGTTGGCTAGTAAGTAAGTACGTTTTTTAGACAATTCCACTCAAGAAACATTTAATAAAATCGAATCATATGCGGCCCTGAAAAGGGCCTTTTTTATGAGCGCGTCTATATACGCGTGGTTGAACGGTATGATTATGTTCCCAACAAACACAACACACACACGTCCACCACAGTATGTAGAGCTGGTTGCGCCGCAGGCAGGCAACGCGTACACGCGGGGGATGTGCACTCGTTTAACCGCCGAAACCGTACAGGGTGCGACCCTGGCGCTTCAGAGCGTAGACGACGTCCATGGCGGTGACGGTCTTCCTCTTGGCGTGCTCGGTGTAAGTGACGGCGTCGCGAATAACGTTCTCTAGGAACACTTTAAGCACACCGCGAGTCTCCTCGTAGATCAGACCGGAGATACGTTTCACTCCGCCTCTGCGCGCCAGACGACGGATGGCGGGCTTCGTGATACCTTGGATGTTATCACGAAGTACCTTCCTGTGACGCTTGGCTCCTCCTTTTCCCAGACCCTTTCCTCCCTTACCGCGACCGGTCATCTTCTTTGCAGTGGGGTTTCAAAACACACGATAAAAACAAACAGCACGGGTGCGCGCACACGAACGACTCGAGCGACTGTGTGAATTTTAAAACCGGCCGGTCTCCTTATATTTATAGTAAACGTGGAGCTCAGCGGGCGGGGGCCAGAAACGGGAGGTGCGCGGGGCGAGGCGAGCCGACCCTCGACGCTGGTTGGTCGATGGGACGAATAGAACTTGAGTACTAAACTTATTAATAAGTAGATAACAATCGAAAAACAAAAAAAAAAACAAAAAAAATGCTTCCAATAAGCAAGTACTTATCACACGAGTAATAATTACTTCAAAAACACCATATAAATACCATGAACCTAGTTTGAACGATAGGTAAAATCGAATGCATTATAATGGACTATTTAATTTTATTCCTTTCATTCTGTTATGATAGTGTATAGGTATGAAACTGACTATATCCTGTACTGCGTGTCTCTCTAGTGAACCAAAGTACGTTTCGAATCAACCATGTAAGTTATCATAGTAGGAATATAAATAGATGTAGATAAATTATCATATTTAATATAATAATATGTAGATCATGCATATTGTAGATGTGTAGGTAGGTAGGTAGGTAGGTAGGTAAGTAACGTTTTATTTTTGACGTCTGATATAAAGAAACATTTTATATTCTGATACATATGTGGCCCTGAAAAGGGCCTTTTATGTGAACTAACGCACAGCCACAGCCACAGACACGATGCACTGCACGAAGGCAGTCTACGTGTATTGTGTGACGTCAGCAGCAGTTTTAAGCGCGTTCGCCTCTGATCCTGCGCGCCAACTGGATGTCCTTGGGCATGATGGTGACGCGCTTCGCGTGAATCGCGCACAGGTTGGTGTCTTCGAAGAGACCGACGAGATAAGCTTCGCTAGCCTCCTGCAGCGCCATAACAGCGGAGCTCTGGAAACGGAGATCGGTCTTGAAATCCTGTGCGATCTCACGCACGAGACGCTGGAACGGAAGCTTGCGGATCAGCAGTTCGGTACTCTTCTGGTAGCGACGAATCTCACGGAGGGCCACAGTGCCGGGCCTGTAGCGATGGGGCTTCTTAACGCCACCGGTGGCCGGTGCGCTCTTGCGCGCCGCCTTGGTGGCGAGCTGTTTCCTCGGTGCCTTACCACCGGTGGATTTGCGAGCGGTCTGCTTAGTACGCGCCATTGTAAACAACCAACAACACGAAACGAGAGATAGATAATAAAATCAATCAACTGAAAATTCTATAGATACACGCAACGGACGCGCGCGGACCTACACACTTCGAACGTACGAGAGAGAATAAAAACGAATCGCGCTCGCTCGATGTATTTATAGTAAAGCGACGTAGCGGGCATGAGCGCGCTCGCCCGCCCCCTGCGCGCCGCCTCTAGTACAACGAGCTAACTAAAATTGTTTTTAACAATGAATTTATTTAAAATACGCATCATATCACTTTTTAAATGTATGTTATTCGTAGGTTTAATGAATTTACCTTATTTTATTTATTTATTTTTATTTACCCACATAAACATAATGCTCTGATTAGGTTGTCGGGACCTACACAGAGAGAGTATTATGTAGGTAAATTACATTGAAACTAGGTAAGTACTTGTGTAACCCGTTGTCATTATTGATGTGTTTAATAAATGATTTGGAATTCATTCACGGTTTTTCCTATGCTAAGACACTGCTACTTCAATCTCATTTCGCTATAGTTTACGCGGCAAGTTTTATGTTAGTTTCGTCTAACTAACTAGTAGGTAGTTAGGTAGGTAGGTAGGTAGGTAGGTAATTCGGGTAGGTAGATCTATTTAATAATAAGCCTGGCATAATGTCCTCATTCAATTCGTCGGTATGATACAAACTTATTATAGTTTGTTTGTATGTATGTAACGTTTTGACTGTCATCCAATTTAAAGAAACGTGAATTTATCACATGAACATATTTGTGGCCCTGAAAAGGGCCTTTTGTTTTGACTCCTGCCATCGCCATCCCACGGTGCGCGTGCGCGTCCAGACGTTTGTCGCGGTTTGTGTCTCGTAGCACGTGCATCGTGCGCGTCTCGTACGTACATACATGACGCACAGCGGGTGGGTACTATGTGTATGTATGCACATTACGACGACACTAACACAATTAACACGCACCACAATCGACAAGACACACGAACAAGCGCACTGGGTTGCAACACACTGTACACAAACACGAGGCGGCGTTGAGACGGAGCGTCGCGTCGGCGGCTCTTGCTAGCCTACCGATCGCTCACTCACTCACTCACTTGGAGCTGGTGTATTTGGTGACGGCCTTGGTGCCTTCACTGACGGCGTGCTTGGCGAGCTCGCCGGGCAGCAGGAGCCTGACGGACGTCTGCACCTCCCTGGACGTGATGGTCGACCTCTTGTTGTAGTGGGCGAGACGGGAAGCTTCGGCGGCGATACGCTCGAAGATGTCGTTCACGAACGAGTTCATGATAGACATGGCCTTGCTGGAGATACCGGTGTCGGGGTGCACCTGCTTCAGCACCTTGTAGATGTAGATGGCGTAACTCTCCTTCCTCTTGTGCTTCTTCTTCTTCTTGTCGGTCTTTGAGATGTTCTTCTGGGCTTTGCCAGACTTCTTGGCGGCTTTACCACTTGTCTTGGGCGGCATTATGAGATTTTTATGAGTACACGTACTACCGAAACGGAGTTCAGTAACAGTATAAATCAAGTCACGCCGGTAACAGTTGTATTTATAGTAACGCTCGCGGCTCACAGTTGCGGCAAGCGGTGAGAGAAACGACGCAGCGGCGGACCAATCACAACGCTCCAAAACCAGAGTGTAGATCGAACGCGGGGAGAGGGGATACCCGGGAGGGAGGCGAAGGGGGTGGGGTGACGCTTGTTGATTATTGAGAAAATATAAACGAAAATAAAACAAATATAAAATAAGTTACCTACCACAACTATGTACCACCTAAGATTTTATTATTATTTTCATATAGCATATGATTTAGATTAAATTTATCATAAATAATAATAATAATAAAATTAAGTACTTAAACGAAAGGTTTCGATTCGAAACCTTTTCCTGCGCTCACGTTATTTAGTAAAATTGTCATCATAAATTCTTCTCTAATTCTATGTTGTTTATTATGTGTAAACAAACATTGTTATTGTGATGTACTAAACACCACCATCATAGCCAACGTTATTAATTTCTATCTGTTACTTAGGTAAATTACGACAAGATTTTGTACTACTCAATTATTGTTGGTCATATTATATACGTATAAACATACATACATAAATAAAACTTTGCGTTTTAGCGCGCCCTAGTGTAGTTAGTCATGTCAATAATACTTCGTGTGTACCTACATCTTCATAGGTTTTAAATCTCCTGCCTTACAGTACACATGTTTGTAATGTAATCAAGTAAAGCGAGTGCATGAGGTAGGTAGGTAGGTAGGTAGGTAGGTAGGTAGGTACGTTTTTGTTTGACGACAACACCGATAAAGAAACTGTCTTTTTATATATTTGACGAATCATATTGTGGCCCTGAAAAGGGCCTTTTGTTTTGAATGCATACGAGCGGAGAGCATCGCGCAATCGACATGATATCGAAATACGCGTGCGGGGGCGCACTCGCACGAAGCACCACGTTCTTCTTCAGACGTCGCGGCACCACGTTTAAGCCTTCTTCTCGGTCTTCTTGGGCAGTAGCACTGCCTGGATGTTCGGCAGCACACCACCTTGAGCGATCGTCACACCGGAGAGCAGCTTGTTCAACTCCTCGTCGTTGCGGATGGCCAATTGAAGATGACGCGGGATGATCCTGGTCTTCTTGTTGTCCCTCGCTGCGTTTCCGGCCAACTCGAGGACCTCAGCAGCCAGATACTCCATCACGGCGGCCAAGTAGACGGGAGCGCCGGCACCCACGCGCTCTGCGTAGTTTCCGTTACGCAGCAGCCTGTGAATACGACCCACAGGGAACTGGAGACCAGCACGGTTGGAACGGGACTTTGCCTTTCCCTTCACCTTGCCACCTTTGCCGCGACCAGACATAATTGAAAGGTTTGTTTATAGAACAACTCACGAAAATAACGAAACACGCGTACAGAAGTGCGCGCGCCGAAAGAATCTAGTTATAATGCCGTCACCGGACTCGTCCGCGATATTTATACGTGCGCCGAGTGGCGGTGTGAGCGGGAGGGGTGCACAGTTATCGAAACGTAATACACAAAACGCGCAAGCGCGTTCACGTACACTGCACCATGGATATGGGGTGGTTAGAGTTTTGACACAGTTACTACAGAATTAATGAACTTTTCTTTTCTTTTTTTTTTTTTTTTTTTCTTTAAGTTTTTCACGTAGGTAGGTAGGTACCTACTCCAACGTGATATACTAGCGTCTACCTATATATATATATACCTACATATTTTTTAATTTTTTTTAATTATCAAACTTAAATATAATGTGCCTGCCAAGTTTCCTTATTTACCCCATTCTTTAGTTATAGGGTATATTGTAAGCGTTAATTGTAAACTAGGTACATTAGTTACCTTTGTAGATATTAAGACTGTTTATGCTTCCTATAAGTTGCATCATTGTGTGGAATATTGAAATTGTATTACTTAGGTGGATTGATTGATAGGTAGGTAGGTAGGTAGGTAGGTAGGTAGGTACGGTCTATCAGTACGTATAGATCGTATTTCTATTAGTGTTCATGTTATGATTATGTTTTTTTTTTTTTTTTTTTTTTTTTACGTTTTTGACTATCTGTATTAAAGAAACGAATATTGTCAATATTCATGATAGTATTGTTAGCCCTGAAAAGGGCTTTTTGGTGTGGTGAGCGCATGGACGCGCGCTAAGCATCTCGGTGCCGCCGTCCGTGGTGGTTTCTTCTTCTTCTGATGAATCACTTTGGTGACGAGCTCGAGACACGTCGAGCGCGTTCCGCACCCTCCTTCCCGAGGACGATAGACGCGTACGTACCGCGTGCGCGCGGTCGGACGAGATGATGAAAACAAACGCACAAACAACATAGCGCACGAGCGCGACTCTCACTACAGTGTACTGTATACAGTAATAACATAGGTACATACCGACATACAAACAGTAGTAGTTTAAGACGCGCACGCACACTTGTCACTATCACTCATCAGCTGCTGCTGCTGCTGCTGCTGTTGTTGCTGTTGTCGTATCGATGGTGAGCAGATAAGTAGGTGTTGGTGGCGGTCTGGTCAGCCGACTCTGCTGCGCCGCTGTCGTCGTCGTCGTCGTCGTCGCCGTCGCGGGTGTGACGCGAACGCGACCGTAGCTTACTTCTTAGCGGCGGACGCTTTCTTGGCTGCCGGCTTAGATTTGGGTGTAGCCGCGGCCTTCTTGGGTTTAGGCGCTTTAGGTTTCTTGGTCGGCGGCTTCGCGGTCTTCTTAGCCTTGGGAGCGGCGCCTCCCTTCGCCTTCGCGGGCGCGGCGGCCTTCTTGGGCGTCGGCTTCTTCTTAGCGGCGGCGGCCTTCTTGTCCTTGGCGGCGGCGGCGGCGGCCGATGCCTTGGACTTTGAAGGTGAACCGGAGGCTGCGGAGGCGGCCGCGGCTGCTGCCTTCTTGGTCTTGGCGCCGGCCGCAGAGGCGGTAGCCTTCTTCGCTTTCGCGGCGGCGGCGGGCGCCTTGCCGGCGGCCTTGCCAGCGGCGCCGGCGGGTTTCTTGGCCGCGGACGATTTCGACTCGAGCTTGAACGAACCGGAGGCGCCCTTGCCCTTGGTCTGGATCAGTGCGCCAGATTCGACGGCGCTCTTCAGATATTTTCTGATGAACGGAGCCAGTTTCTCCGCGTCGACCTTGTACTGCGCGGCGATGTACTTCTTGATAGCCTGCAGGGAAGATCCGCTGCGCTCCTTCATCTCCTTGATGGCGCTGTTGACCATCTCAGATGTTTTGGGATGGGTCGGCTTCGCCTTCGGTTTCTTCGCGGCACCGGCGCCGCCGGCCTGCCTCGCCGCCTTCTTCGCTGGTGTAGCGGGCGCTGGTGCCTCGGTAGCAACTGCGGTGTCAGCCATTGTATTATTAATATTGATGATAGACTTCACACAAAACACACACACTGTGAGAAATTAATTAGGTAGGTAAGTATATAAGGATAGAGACTTAGATGTCGCCACTTATAGGTTACAAGAATTTCGTATACGTACGCTCACGTACGACGGAACTTTACCGTAACGAGCGCCGTGATGTTGCGGGACGTTTTCTCGTATGAACGCTTGAAAGTTTTCACTAACACGTATCTAATAAAATTAATAAAAAGAATGGTTAACGCCACTTAGTGCAACGGGTTGCGACGGTTTCGGATAGGTCATGAAGTTGACGATGCCGGTGTTCGGATTCCGGGAGCGTGAGACGCGCGTTCGGCCGGTGGCGTAGGTTTATTTTGACGACTGAGTAGGAAGCGTAGGTCGGGTCGCGTTCAAAACGTTATTTTCTCTATAAAAGTGATAGTTAGTGCCGATCGAGGTCGACGCGTCAACAAGGAGGATATCGAGCTTGTGTGGTAACAGGACTCCGTCGATATCACACAGTCTCGCGAAGGTATTATCGACCTAAAAGTGAAGCGTCGTAAAACACCGCGACCGCCGAACTGTTAAGGACGGACGACTCCGTACAGGACGTGCAACCTATTAATATAGTGATATTAAAAGACCACAGTGCCCTTCGAGGAGTTGACAGTGTACAGATTGGTATGATCGCATCAGAAAGCGTGTTAAGTAATGTGTAAAACTACAATAGACCGTCGCGGCCGCGTACTCGTCCGGGCGGCGAGCGGGCGCGCCAGCAGTAGGCAACGCCCGTGGCTGGGCCCGCGTACCGCATCCTCTTAGCACAGTAAGTAAGTAGGCTGCCTGCGATACAGCCACGTATAATAAAATAATAATTTATGACTAGTAGAAACACGCGAACGAAAAACAAAAAAAAAAAATTAAAAGAAATCCCTCATAAGATGCGATCAAAATTGCCATAATAATAACACGACATAAACAAACGGCACGCGCACCGAGAAGCGATCATACGAACAGGTATCTATCATTCATACATACTAGCTAGGTAGGTAGATGTTCTACAAGAACGTAAGTCTTGTATCGAATATTACGGTAGGTAGGTAGGTACCTAGCTAATAATGTTTTCGGTCGGTATACACCTCAGTCAGTGCGTAGAGCAACATTAGGCACCTACTATGTAGTTACCTACACAAGTAAGGGCATTATAATGTATGTAGGTAAGTATTTCAATATAAAGCTAACAGTAAAAAAAAACTGATTTATCTATAATAGAATTACTATACATATTTATCGTAGTTAGGTAGGTACGTAGCACTGGAGTGTATTTATTGGTAACGAGTTGAACGAATGTCACTAGCAGTGACTACTGTATAGGTGGTCTAGGTAATTCAGTGAGTGAGTTAGTAGGTAGGTAGGTAGGTTGGCTAGTAAGTAAGTACGTTTTTTAGACAATTCCACTCAAGAAACATTTAATAAAATCGAATCATATGCGGCCCTGAAAAGGGCCTTTTTTATGAGCGCGTCTATATACGCGTGGTTGAACGGTATGATTATGTTCCCAACAAACACAACACACACACGTCCACCACAGTATGTAGAGCTGGTTGCGCCGCAGGCAGGCAACGCGTACACGCGGGGGATGTGCACTCGTTTAACCGCCGAAACCGTACAGGGTGCGACCCTGGCGCTTCAGAGCGTAGACGACGTCCATGGCGGTGACGGTCTTCCTCTTGGCGTGCTCGGTGTAAGTGACGGCGTCGCGAATAACGTTCTCTAGGAACACTTTAAGCACACCGCGAGTCTCCTCGTAGATCAGACCGGAGATACGTTTCACTCCGCCTCTGCGCGCCAGACGACGGATGGCGGGCTTCGTGATACCTTGGATGTTATCACGAAGTACCTTCCTGTGACGCTTGGCTCCTCCTTTTCCCAGACCCTTTCCTCCCTTACCGCGACCGGTCATCTTCTTTGCAGTGGGGTTTCAAAACACACGATAAAAACAAACAGCACGGGTGCGCGCACACGAACGACTCGAGCGACTGTGTGAATTTTAAAACCGTTTTTTTTTTTTTTTTTTTTTTTTTTTTTTTTTTTTTTTTTGTTGGGCATCTCGCAGTTGGCCTTGAGAGGCCGTGACTGCTCAACCGGGCTTTCCTGGGGCTGCCATTAAGAAGTTAATCTTAACGCCTCCAGCCAGGGCTTACAAACTAAAATTTACAAACTAAGCGACTGCACGCTGAGGGCACCCCCTGTGGGGTACGAACCTCGGCTCAGGGCGTCACTGATAGGGGGACAGCTATCTCTATTGGGGACAGGCTGGATCGAAAAATTGGCATTATTATTATTAGATGGGGAATTTAAAGCTACTGGCTCAGCTGCGGCGCGGGCTGGCGCTTCAACGAGCAAGGGTCGGTCGGGGGTCACGACGTTAGGCGCCGATACTACTAGGGGTCTTCGCGGGGCGCGAGGACCTCGGCGGCGAGGTCGGAAGGACGATTTTGTGCGGTGTGTGCGAACTGTACTGGTGGCCCTATTGCTTTCCTGGAGGAGAGTAATGTGGTCGTCTGGGTCGGTGAGGACATGTCTCGGCCGTCGGACAGAGCTAATCCTACTGGGGACATAAGTGGCGGCCTTCACAATCAAGGGATTGCGGTGAATTTCGGCTTTATCGAAGAAACGCTTCGCGGTGCGTTTCATGAATTGACTGACCGTGGGGATTTTCAGATCGAGATGGAGGATCTCGTTCCGAACGAACCAAGGGGCGCCTGTGGCTTGCCGGAGGAATCGGTTCTGTAGGGTCTGCATCCTATGGATGAATCGGGGGTTCGCGTGCGCAAAGATTGCACACGCATACGTCATGATGGGCCTTATACACGCCGTGTAAATCCGCAACTTGCACTTTAGTGACAACTTGCTACGTGCATTTAGAACAGAATGTAACCTGCCGAGAGCGAAGGCGGCGCGTGAGCGCGCCTTCTTTATGTGCTCTGCGAAGGAGAGATGCTGATCCATGGTCACACCAAGGTATTTGGCTCGCTTCTCCCAAGGGATAGGCTTGCCGAACAAAGAGATGGGACGGGGGGGCTCAGGTCTAATGCGTCGCGGTCTCGTAAAGAGGACTGCTTGGCTTTTATCCGGATTTATGTCGATCCGCCACTTTCGAAACCACGCGCCAAGGACGTTGACGGTGGTTTGGAGAGTGGCGGCTATCGCGTCCTGACTTTTCCCAGTGTAGTAGATGGCTGTGTCGTCTGCGAACAGTGCCAACTGTGCCTTTCTACTTTTGGGGATATCGCTCGTGAATAGAGTGAATATGAGCGGGGACAACACCGCGCCCTGAGGGACGCCGGCGCGAATGGGATGGGGAGACGAGATCGCCCCTTCGATGCGATAGCGAAAGGTGCGGTTCGACAGAAAGTCTCGTAAGATGAGCACGAGACGGTCTGGCACACCGAGACGGTACAGCTTGTAAATCAAGCCGTTGTGCCAGACCTTGTCGAAGGCTTTCGCTATGTCGAAAAATACTGCACCGGTTATCGTACCGCGCTGGAAGCCAGCGCTTATATGTTCTACGATACGGTGGACCTGTTGCACACAACAATGTTGGTTACGGAAACCGAACTGTTCGTTGGGTATGAGGCCTTTTGTCTCGGCGTAATTTCTGAGTCGCTTATAAATAAGTCTCTCATAGATCTTGCCGAGACTACTCAGTAAACTGATGGGGCGGTAGCTCGTGGGCTCGGATTTGGGCTTGCCCGGCTTCGGGATACCGATAACCGTGGCCTGCTTCCATGCATCGGGGAATATATTATTACTCAAGGCACCATTGAAGATGGTGGTCAAGAGCATGATCAGGTGGGCGGGCAGCATCTGGAGCACCTTATTGGTGATTCCGTCAGCGCCGGGGGCCTTGCGGGGTTTCAGACCTTTGATGACCTCGTGTACTTCGTCCGGGGTGACGAGAGGTAATGGGTCATCAGGGTCTTCGACGGGCGGGAGGGAGGTTCTACGTTCGACTTCAGCGTCCACCTCAGCGAGATGAGCTTGGTCTACTGGTTGAGAACTGGGAGTGCATTGAGCCTCTAGACTGGCGGCTAGACATTCGGCCTTGTCAATGTCGTCGAAGGCAACGGTGCCATCGGGACGGGTCAGGGGGGGCATGGAAGCTACTTCTTTGGATTTGAGTTTCCTCTGAAGTTGCCAGAAAGCTAGGTGGGTCGGCTCTAGGTCGCTCAGCATCTTGTCCCAGCCCGCGTCCCGCAGCTCCGACATGCGTGTCTTTACAGCTCGCTGTAAATAGCGCATGTGGGCTTTGTTGGCGGCGCAGGGAAAGTTGCTGTAGGCACGAACAGACGCGTTCTTCTCATTCAGCAGTTCGCGTACATCGTCCGGCAGCTTCCAGCGGGGGTCTTCCCCCACCGGAACCCGCCTCGAACTTTCGTCCAGGACAGATTGTACGTGACCCGTGAATGAGTCGATCGCGGCCGTTGTGTCGGCGAGTGAGTCGAAACGATCGGGTATAGAGTCCAAGTGGGCGGACGTGTTGGCTTTCAGCGAATCGCTTACTTGCCTCCAGTCCGTTACCAGTTTGGTGAGGGGCGGTAGGTCAGGATCTGGGAGACCCGTCCGGGGGGCCAGATGCATGACTACGGGGCGATGATCAGAACTGAGCTCGTTCATTGCTTCTATGGAATTCAACCGGAGGTTGATTCGCTGCAGAATGGCAATGTCGAGTACATCAGGGGTATGATTAACATCGTGGGGATAGTGGGTAGGCGACATCGGGGCGATGACGTCAAAGTTCAGGCGCGAGCAGAGGTTGAACAATTGTCGCCCTCTGGTCGAAACCCGAGAACTGTTCCACGCGGGGTGTTTCGCGTTGAGATCGCCCGCTATGATAACGGACTCACTCATTCCTAGTAGGAGCGCGATATCGTTTGCGATTAGATTGAAGTCCTCCGAGTGGGACTGGGGAGGGAGATAAGCTGAGACTAGGGTGATAGGCTGATGGCCAGTCATGCCTAGTCTGCAGACCGAGACTTCTAATCGGGCCAGGGTTGGCGGATCCATAGGGATGCAGTATAGGGACTTTTGGTAGTAGATGAGAGTTCCGCCCCGATGGCAACGTGACCTGTCGTTGCGCACTACGCGGTAGTTTGCAATTTTCGGGTCACGGTTGCAGGGTTTAAGGAACGTCTCCTGTACTAATAGTATGTCTAAGTGATGGTCGCGGAGGAAAGTGGCGATCTCATCACGTTGGCCAGTTATGCCATTGGCGTTATATGTACCTAATTTCAGGGATCGGATCTTTAGACGAGAAACAACCGTGTTAGACATTATGGTGCCTAGGTTGGTTGGATCTAATCATGACTAACGCTTGCGTAATATCTGGGTACGCTTCGTATATGGCATATACCTGGAGGAGGTTGCCGGCCTTGGTGGCTGCGTCGACTTCCTGCGCCATCCGTTGGGCACGGGGGGTGCAGAAAGTCAGGAACGCGCTGTCGAGTATACTATACGCGACGGACGGGGTCATGGCCACGGGGCCGTTACCGGTTGCGGGGGGAGCGGCTTGACGCGCCGCGGGGCGCGCAGCGGGGTTCGCGGCGGCGGCGACGGGGGCGGCGGTCGCGAGAGAGTACGGGGACGGGGTAGTCAGCGCGGGAGCGCCGGTACGCGGGTCCATAAGCGGAGGGATAGGCGCGGGGGTGGGCCTGGATGAACCCATCGCAGGGAATGCCTGCTGATGGTTCAGACGGTTCCAGGGGCTAGGTCTCTGGGGACAGAGACGGTCAGGGAGGGCCGCGGAGGGAGCTTCCCTTTGCTGACGGGCGTCTGCACGCTTCGCCAGCCTGGGAGAGGAGGACTTGGGTGCTTTAGAGCAGCCCCTATAGTTCGCGGGATGACCTGATTCACCGCAAAGCACGCAGCTCGGGGGCTCCGTGCAGAGGGTGCGGTCCTTGGGACGCGGGCAATCTGCCGTACTGTGCACTCCGAGGCACTTAACGCAACGGGGGGTCGCGTAGCAGTGCGACTGCGAGTGTCCGTACAGTTGACACCTATGGCATTGGCCGACGATCCCCGACTTGCGGGGCTTTTCGATCCGGATACCGGATAGATGACAGACTGTACGGACGTTGAAGATCGGGTTATGGCCTTCTGAAGGAGGGCAGACAACGAGTACCATGTCGAATGGTACTCCGCGGCGGGCACGGTGCATGCGGTGCACTTCGAGTACGGGGACGTTCTGGGATTCAAGGTCGGCCTTGATCTCCTCAGTCGCGATCTCCATCGGGACCTTCTTTATGACAACTCGTGTCTGTCGGTCTTCGGGAAGGGAGTAGGTGTGGAACGACACACCTCTATAGCGGAGAAGTTTAGTGAGCGCCCGATAATCGTTCGCGGTCGGGACGGTCACTTTTATACCCTGCTGGGTAGCCTTAGCACTGGTGTAGCCGATACGCTGCTCGGCACACCATTTGGACACATCAGTCCACTTGCCCTTTTCCTGAATGAACAGGGGTGGGGGCGCGGCCACCTTCTTACCCGCTGCGGTGCGGGGCGCGACGACTGGGGCGGTACTCTGCTGTGAGGCAGGCGCGGTCGCGGTGGGGGTGGCGGCTGGAAGAGCCCTTTGGGTCGGAGTGGGGGTGGGGACCGCGGCGGAGGTCGACGGGGTCGGGGGGCTCTGGGAGAGGGACGCGGAATCGTCCTCGAGGGCGATCATTTTGGCAGCTTGCTCGGAGCTTTGCTTGCCCTTCTTGCGTTTCCCTTTCCTACCTCCGGCAGCAACGACCTCGTAGTCGTCCTCGGAGGAGGGATGGGACACGGGAGCTACGGGAGCGATCGCGACGGTCGCGACGGGAGTCGGTTCGGCTACGGGCTCGACCGCGGGCTCTGAAGGAGCGTCCTCCGCATCCATCGCGTCTGACTCGGAGTCAGAGACGGTGGTTGCCGGGGATAGCGGTGAATCGGACTCGGACTGGCCGCTCTTTAGGAGATTGGCCAAGACTGCCGGCAGAGGCTGCGGCGCGGGCGGGGGGTTGAGCCCTGCATTGATTAACGCGCGGAATTCGGGGTTCCTGGCGTTCGCATGGAGCGTCGCCCAAAACTTGGCGTTCGGGACGGTGTCCATGATGGACTAGTAGGGGGGTGCCTACTCTCTGCTCATATGGAGCGAGCCTATCAAACAATAACTCCTAATAATCCTAACGACTAAGTCCCCGGGTGGGATGCCCGGGGATGTGTGGCACTCCCTGCCGGGTGCAGGCAGGGAGGTGAGTACCTAAGGTGAGCCCTAAGCTTGTAAACCTGTTGCCAATCTTAATGTGCAACAGGGCCCTGTGAGTCTAGCGCGAGGGGTGTAGACACACCCCAAAGACACTAGGTGAGTAGCTGTGGAAGCAAGACTGTCACCAGTACCGACTAGGAGATCCCCCAAGGCCGGTGGTCTGGGACCCGTCCAATTCACTGCCTAGCCCTGAAGGGGTTTCGGCGGGTGTGTTGGGTCAACACCCTCTCGGATTCGTTGGCACCGTGAGGTTTCAACCGAGAACCACGAAACTGTGGATTTTACCCAGAAGGGGCCAAGTGAATTTACTTGACGACTCTAATTAGAGAAACAGTATTGCCTTGAAAAAGACAGTTTTTAATATCAATTAACGACTGTATTGTCTTTCAAATACAATGGCTAATTAATGCAGCCGGGGCGACTGCGATGCGTCACTGCGGGGCGCAGTGAGACGGGCGAGCGGCGGGAGGGTGAGTCACGCAGCAGGTGGGAGCACAATTAACACGTCCGCTCGGGGTGAGCGTCACGGGCTAATTGATTTTAAAACCGGCCGGTCTCCTTATATTTATAGTAAACGTGGAGCTCAGCGGGCGGGGGCCAGAAACGGGAGGTGCGCGGGGCGAGGCGAGCCGACCCTCGACGCTGGTTGGTCGATGGGACGAATAGAACTTGAGTACTAAACTTATTAATAAGTAGATAACAATCGAAAAACAAAAAAAAAAACAAAAAAAATGCTTCCAATAAGCAAGTACTTATCACACGAGTAATAATTACTTCAAAAACACCATATAAATACCATGAACCTAGTTTGAACGATAGGTAAAATCGAATGCATTATAATGGACTATTTAATTTTATTCCTTTCATTCTGTTATGATAGTGTATAGGTATGAAACTGACTATATCCTGTACTGCGTGTCTCTCTAGTGAACCAAAGTACGTTTCGAATCAACCATGTAAGTTATCATAGTAGGAATATAAATAGATGTAGATAAATTATCATATTTAATATAATAATATGTAGATCATGCATATTGTAGATGTGTAGGTAGGTAGGTAGGTAGGTAGGTAAGTAACGTTTTATTTTTGACGTCTGATATAAAGAAACATTTTATATTCTGATACATATGTGGCCCTGAAAAGGGCCTTTTATGTGAACTAACGCACAGCCACAGCCACAGACACGATGCACTGCACGAAGGCAGTCTACGTGTATTGTGTGACGTCAGCAGCAGTTTTAAGCGCGTTCGCCTCTGATCCTGCGCGCCAACTGGATGTCCTTGGGCATGATGGTGACGCGCTTCGCGTGAATCGCGCACAGGTTGGTGTCTTCGAAGAGACCGACGAGATAAGCTTCGCTAGCCTCCTGCAGCGCCATAACAGCGGAGCTCTGGAAACGGAGATCGGTCTTGAAATCCTGTGCGATCTCACGCACGAGACGCTGGAACGGAAGCTTGCGGATCAGCAGTTCGGTACTCTTCTGGTAGCGACGAATCTCACGGAGGGCCACAGTGCCGGGCCTGTAGCGATGGGGCTTCTTAACGCCACCGGTGGCCGGTGCGCTCTTGCGCGCCGCCTTGGTGGCGAGCTGTTTCCTCGGTGCCTTACCACCGGTGGATTTGCGAGCGGTCTGCTTAGTACGCGCCATTGTAAACAACCAACAACACGAAACGAGAGATAGATAATAAAATCAATCAACTGAAAATTCTATAGATACACGCAACGGACGCGCGCGGACCTACACACTTCGAACGTACGAGAGAGAATAAAAACGAATCGCGCTCGCTCGATGTATTTATAGTAAAGCGACGTAGCGGGCATGAGCGCGCTCGCCCGCCCCCTGCGCGCCGCCTCTAGTACAACGAGCTAACTAAAATTGTTTTTAACAATGAATTTATTTAAAATACGCATCATATCACTTTTTAAATGTATGTTATTCGTAGGTTTAATGAATTTACCTTATTTTATTTATTTATTTTTATTTACCCACATAAACATAATGCTCTGATTAGGTTGTCGGGACCTACACAGAGAGAGTATTATGTAGGTAAATTACATTGAAACTAGGTAAGTACTTGTGTAACCCGTTGTCATTATTGATGTGTTTAATAAATGATTTGGAATTCATTCACGGTTTTTCCTATGCTAAGACACTGCTACTTCAATCTCATTTCGCTATAGTTTACGCGGCAAGTTTTATGTTAGTTTCGTCTAACTAACTAGTAGGTAGTTAGGTAGGTAGGTAGGTAGGTAGGTAATTCGGGTAGGTAGATCTATTTAATAATAAGCCTGGCATAATGTCCTCATTCAATTCGTCGGTATGATACAAACTTATTATAGTTTGTTTGTATGTATGTAACGTTTTGACTGTCATCCAATTTAAAGAAACGTGAATTTATCACATGAACATATTTGTGGCCCTGAAAAGGGCCTTTTGTTTTGACTCCTGCCATCGCCATCCCACGGTGCGCGTGCGCGTCCAGACGTTTGTCGCGGTTTGTGTCTCGTAGCACGTGCATCGTGCGCGTCTCGTACGTACATACATGACGCACAGCGGGTGGGTACTATGTGTATGTATGCACATTACGACGACACTAACACAATTAACACGCACCACAATCGACAAGACACACGAACAAGCGCACTGGGTTGCAACACACTGTACACAAACACGAGGCGGCGTTGAGACGGAGCGTCGCGTCGGCGGCTCTTGCTAGCCTACCGATCGCTCACTCACTCACTCACTTGGAGCTGGTGTATTTGGTGACGGCCTTGGTGCCTTCACTGACGGCGTGCTTGGCGAGCTCGCCGGGCAGCAGGAGCCTGACGGACGTCTGCACCTCCCTGGACGTGATGGTCGACCTCTTGTTGTAGTGGGCGAGACGGGAAGCTTCGGCGGCGATACGCTCGAAGATGTCGTTCACGAACGAGTTCATGATAGACATGGCCTTGCTGGAGATACCGGTGTCGGGGTGCACCTGCTTCAGCACCTTGTAGATGTAGATGGCGTAACTCTCCTTCCTCTTGTGCTTCTTCTTCTTCTTGTCGGTCTTTGAGATGTTCTTCTGGGCTTTGCCAGACTTCTTGGCGGCTTTACCACTTGTCTTGGGCGGCATTATGAGATTTTTATGAGTACACGTACTACCGAAACGGAGTTCAGTAACAGTATAAATCAAGTCACGCCGGTAACAGTTGTATTTATAGTAACGCTCGCGGCTCACAGTTGCGGCAAGCGGTGAGAGAAACGACGCAGCGGCGGACCAATCACAACGCTCCAAAACCAGAGTGTAGATCGAACGCGGGGAGAGGGGATACCCGGGAGGGAGGCGAAGGGGGTGGGGTGACGCTTGTTGATTATTGAGAAAATATAAACGAAAATAAAACAAATATAAAATAAGTTACCTACCACAACTATGTACCACCTAAGATTTTATTATTATTTTCATATAGCATATGATTTAGATTAAATTTATCATAAATAATAATAATAATAAAATTAAGTACTTAAACGAAAGGTTTCGATTCGAAACCTTTTCCTGCGCTCACGTTATTTAGTAAAATTGTCATCATAAATTCTTCTCTAATTCTATGTTGTTTATTATGTGTAAACAAACATTGTTATTGTGATGTACTAAACACCACCATCATAGCCAACGTTATTAATTTCTATCTGTTACTTAGGTAAATTACGACAAGATTTTGTACTACTCAATTATTGTTGGTCATATTATATACGTATAAACATACATACATAAATAAAACTTTGCGTTTTAGCGCGCCCTAGTGTAGTTAGTCATGTCAATAATACTTCGTGTGTACCTACATCTTCATAGGTTTTAAATCTCCTGCCTTACAGTACACATGTTTGTAATGTAATCAAGTAAAGCGAGTGCATGAGGTAGGTAGGTAGGTAGGTAGGTAGGTAGGTAGGTACGTTTTTGTTTGACGACAACACCGATAAAGAAACTGTCTTTTTATATATTTGACGAATCATATTGTGGCCCTGAAAAGGGCCTTTTGTTTTGAATGCATACGAGCGGAGAGCATCGCGCAATCGACATGATATCGAAATACGCGTGCGGGGGCGCACTCGCACGAAGCACCACGTTCTTCTTCAGACGTCGCGGCACCACGTTTAAGCCTTCTTCTCGGTCTTCTTGGGCAGTAGCACTGCCTGGATGTTCGGCAGCACACCACCTTGAGCGATCGTCACACCGGAGAGCAGCTTGTTCAACTCCTCGTCGTTGCGGATGGCCAATTGAAGATGACGCGGGATGATCCTGGTCTTCTTGTTGTCCCTCGCTGCGTTTCCGGCCAACTCGAGGACCTCAGCAGCCAGATACTCCATCACGGCGGCCAAGTAGACGGGAGCGCCGGCACCCACGCGCTCTGCGTAGTTTCCGTTACGCAGCAGCCTGTGAATACGACCCACAGGGAACTGGAGACCAGCACGGTTGGAACGGGACTTTGCCTTTCCCTTCACCTTGCCACCTTTGCCGCGACCAGACATAATTGAAAGGTTTGTTTATAGAACAACTCACGAAAATAACGAAACACGCGTACAGAAGTGCGCGCGCCGAAAGAATCTAGTTATAATGCCGTCACCGGACTCGTCCGCGATATTTATACGTGCGCCGAGTGGCGGTGTGAGCGGGAGGGGTGCACAGTTATCGAAACGTAATACACAAAACGCGCAAGCGCGTTCACGTACACTGCACCATGGATATGGGGTGGTTAGAGTTTTGACACAGTTACTACAGAATTAATGAACTTTTCTTTTCTTTTTTTTTTTTTTTTTTTCTTTAAGTTTTTCACGTAGGTAGGTAGGTACCTACTCCAACGTGATATACTAGCGTCTACCTATATATATATATACCTACATATTTTTTAATTTTTTTTAATTATCAAACTTAAATATAATGTGCCTGCCAAGTTTCCTTATTTACCCCATTCTTTAGTTATAGGGTATATTGTAAGCGTTAATTGTAAACTAGGTACATTAGTTACCTTTGTAGATATTAAGACTGTTTATGCTTCCTATAAGTTGCATCATTGTGTGGAATATTGAAATTGTATTACTTAGGTGGATTGATTGATAGGTAGGTAGGTAGGTAGGTAGGTAGGTAGGTACGGTCTATCAGTACGTATAGATCGTATTTCTATTAGTGTTCATGTTATGATTATGTTTTTTTTTTTTTTTTTTTTTTTTTACGTTTTTGACTATCTGTATTAAAGAAACGAATATTGTCAATATTCATGATAGTATTGTTAGCCCTGAAAAGGGCTTTTTGGTGTGGTGAGCGCATGGACGCGCGCTAAGCATCTCGGTGCCGCCGTCCGTGGTGGTTTCTTCTTCTTCTGATGAATCACTTTGGTGACGAGCTCGAGACACGTCGAGCGCGTTCCGCACCCTCCTTCCCGAGGACGATAGACGCGTACGTACCGCGTGCGCGCGGTCGGACGAGATGATGAAAACAAACGCACAAACAACATAGCGCACGAGCGCGACTCTCACTACAGTGTACTGTATACAGTAATAACATAGGTACATACCGACATACAAACAGTAGTAGTTTAAGACGCGCACGCACACTTGTCACTATCACTCATCAGCTGCTGCTGCTGCTGCTGCTGTTGTTGCTGTTGTCGTATCGATGGTGAGCAGATAAGTAGGTGTTGGTGGCGGTCTGGTCAGCCGACTCTGCTGCGCCGCTGTCGTCGTCGTCGTCGTCGTCGCCGTCGCGGGTGTGACGCGAACGCGACCGTAGCTTACTTCTTAGCGGCGGACGCTTTCTTGGCTGCCGGCTTAGATTTGGGTGTAGCCGCGGCCTTCTTGGGTTTAGGCGCTTTAGGTTTCTTGGTCGGCGGCTTCGCGGTCTTCTTAGCCTTGGGAGCGGCGCCTCCCTTCGCCTTCGCGGGCGCGGCGGCCTTCTTGGGCGTCGGCTTCTTCTTAGCGGCGGCGGCCTTCTTGTCCTTGGCGGCGGCGGCGGCGGCCGATGCCTTGGACTTTGAAGGTGAACCGGAGGCTGCGGAGGCGGCCGCGGCTGCTGCCTTCTTGGTCTTGGCGCCGGCCGCAGAGGCGGTAGCCTTCTTCGCTTTCGCGGCGGCGGCGGGCGCCTTGCCGGCGGCCTTGCCAGCGGCGCCGGCGGGTTTCTTGGCCGCGGACGATTTCGACTCGAGCTTGAACGAACCGGAGGCGCCCTTGCCCTTGGTCTGGATCAGTGCGCCAGATTCGACGGCGCTCTTCAGATATTTTCTGATGAACGGAGCCAGTTTCTCCGCGTCGACCTTGTACTGCGCGGCGATGTACTTCTTGATAGCCTGCAGGGAAGATCCGCTGCGCTCCTTCATCTCCTTGATGGCGCTGTTGACCATCTCAGATGTTTTGGGATGGGTCGGCTTCGCCTTCGGTTTCTTCGCGGCACCGGCGCCGCCGGCCTGCCTCGCCGCCTTCTTCGCTGGTGTAGCGGGCGCTGGTGCCTCGGTAGCAACTGCGGTGTCAGCCATTGTATTATTAATATTGATGATAGACTTCACACAAAACACACACACTGTGAGAAATTAATTAGGTAGGTAAGTATATAAGGATAGAGACTTAGATGTCGCCACTTATAGGTTACAAGAATTTCGTATACGTACGCTCACGTACGACGGAACTTTACCGTAACGAGCGCCGTGATGTTGCGGGACGTTTTCTCGTATGAACGCTTGAAAGTTTTCACTAACACGTATCTAATAAAATTAATAAAAAGAATGGTTAACGCCACTTAGTGCAACGGGTTGCGACGGTTTCGGATAGGTCATGAAGTTGACGATGCCGGTGTTCGGATTCCGGGAGCGTGAGACGCGCGTTCGGCCGGTGGCGTAGGTTTATTTTGACGACTGAGTAGGAAGCGTAGGTCGGGTCGCGTTCAAAACGTTATTTTCTCTATAAAAGTGATAGTTAGTGCCGATCGAGGTCGACGCGTCAACAAGGAGGATATCGAGCTTGTGTGGTAACAGGACTCCGTCGATATCACACAGTCTCGCGAAGGTATTATCGACCTAAAAGTGAAGCGTCGTAAAACACCGCGACCGCCGAACTGTTAAGGACGGACGACTCCGTACAGGACGTGCAACCTATTAATATAGTGATATTAAAAGACCACAGTGCCCTTCGAGGAGTTGACAGTGTACAGATTGGTATGATCGCATCAGAAAGCGTGTTAAGTAATGTGTAAAACTACAATAGACCGTCGCGGCCGCGTACTCGTCCGGGCGGCGAGCGGGCGCGCCAGCAGTAGGCAACGCCCGTGGCTGGGCCCGCGTACCGCATCCTCTTAGCACAGTAAGTAAGTAGGCTGCCTGCGATACAGCCACGTATAATAAAATAATAATTTATGACTAGTAGAAACACGCGAACGAAAAACAAAAAAAAAAAATTAAAAGAAATCCCTCATAAGATGCGATCAAAATTGCCATAATAATAACACGACATAAACAAACGGCACGCGCACCGAGAAGCGATCATACGAACAGGTATCTATCATTCATACATACTAGCTAGGTAGGTAGATGTTCTACAAGAACGTAAGTCTTGTATCGAATATTACGGTAGGTAGGTAGGTACCTAGCTAATAATGTTTTCGGTCGGTATACACCTCAGTCAGTGCGTAGAGCAACATTAGGCACCTACTATGTAGTTACCTACACAAGTAAGGGCATTATAATGTATGTAGGTAAGTATTTCAATATAAAGCTAACAGTAAAAAAAAACTGATTTATCTATAATAGAATTACTATACATATTTATCGTAGTTAGGTAGGTACGTAGCACTGGAGTGTATTTATTGGTAACGAGTTGAACGAATGTCACTAGCAGTGACTACTGTATAGGTGGTCTAGGTAATTCAGTGAGTGAGTTAGTAGGTAGGTAGGTAGGTTGGCTAGTAAGTAAGTACGTTTTTTAGACAATTCCACTCAAGAAACATTTAATAAAATCGAATCATATGCGGCCCTGAAAAGGGCCTTTTTTATGAGCGCGTCTATATACGCGTGGTTGAACGGTATGATTATGTTCCCAACAAACACAACACACACACGTCCACCACAGTATGTAGAGCTGGTTGCGCCGCAGGCAGGCAACGCGTACACGCGGGGGATGTGCACTCGTTTAACCGCCGAAACCGTACAGGGTGCGACCCTGGCGCTTCAGAGCGTAGACGACGTCCATGGCGGTGACGGTCTTCCTCTTGGCGTGCTCGGTGTAAGTGACGGCGTCGCGAATAACGTTCTCTAGGAACACTTTAAGCACACCGCGAGTCTCCTCGTAGATCAGACCGGAGATACGTTTCACTCCGCCTCTGCGCGCCAGACGACGGATGGCGGGCTTCGTGATACCTTGGATGTTATCACGAAGTACCTTCCTGTGACGCTTGGCTCCTCCTTTTCCCAGACCCTTTCCTCCCTTACCGCGACCGGTCATCTTCTTTGCAGTGGGGTTTCAAAACACACGATAAAAACAAACAGCACGGGTGCGCGCACACGAACGACTCGAGCGACTGTGTGAATTTTAAAACCGGCCGGTCTCCTTATATTTATAGTAAACGTGGAGCTCAGCGGGCGGGGGCCAGAAACGGGAGGTGCGCGGGGCGAGGCGAGCCGACCCTCGACGCTGGTTGGTCGATGGGACGAATAGAACTTGAGTACTAAACTTATTAATAAGTAGATAACAATCGAAAAACAAAAAAAAAAACAAAAAAAATGCTTCCAATAAGCAAGTACTTATCACACGAGTAATAATTACTTCAAAAACACCATATAAATACCATGAACCTAGTTTGAACGATAGGTAAAATCGAATGCATTATAATGGACTATTTAATTTTATTCCTTTCATTCTGTTATGATAGTGTATAGGTATGAAACTGACTATATCCTGTACTGCGTGTCTCTCTAGTGAACCAAAGTACGTTTCGAATCAACCATGTAAGTTATCATAGTAGGAATATAAATAGATGTAGATAAATTATCATATTTAATATAATAATATGTAGATCATGCATATTGTAGATGTGTAGGTAGGTAGGTAGGTAGGTAGGTAAGTAACGTTTTATTTTTGACGTCTGATATAAAGAAACATTTTATATTCTGATACATATGTGGCCCTGAAAAGGGCCTTTTATGTGAACTAACGCACAGCCACAGCCACAGACACGATGCACTGCACGAAGGCAGTCTACGTGTATTGTGTGACGTCAGCAGCAGTTTTAAGCGCGTTCGCCTCTGATCCTGCGCGCCAACTGGATGTCCTTGGGCATGATGGTGACGCGCTTCGCGTGAATCGCGCACAGGTTGGTGTCTTCGAAGAGACCGACGAGATAAGCTTCGCTAGCCTCCTGCAGCGCCATAACAGCGGAGCTCTGGAAACGGAGATCGGTCTTGAAATCCTGTGCGATCTCACGCACGAGACGCTGGAACGGAAGCTTGCGGATCAGCAGTTCGGTACTCTTCTGGTAGCGACGAATCTCACGGAGGGCCACAGTGCCGGGCCTGTAGCGATGGGGCTTCTTAACGCCACCGGTGGCCGGTGCGCTCTTGCGCGCCGCCTTGGTGGCGAGCTGTTTCCTCGGTGCCTTACCACCGGTGGATTTGCGAGCGGTCTGCTTAGTACGCGCCATTGTAAACAACCAACAACACGAAACGAGAGATAGATAATAAAATCAATCAACTGAAAATTCTATAGATACACGCAACGGACGCGCGCGGACCTACACACTTCGAACGTACGAGAGAGAATAAAAACGAATCGCGCTCGCTCGATGTATTTATAGTAAAGCGACGTAGCGGGCATGAGCGCGCTCGCCCGCCCCCTGCGCGCCGCCTCTAGTACAACGAGCTAACTAAAATTGTTTTTAACAATGAATTTATTTAAAATACGCATCATATCACTTTTTAAATGTATGTTATTCGTAGGTTTAATGAATTTACCTTATTTTATTTATTTATTTTTATTTACCCACATAAACATAATGCTCTGATTAGGTTGTCGGGACCTACACAGAGAGAGTATTATGTAGGTAAATTACATTGAAACTAGGTAAGTACTTGTGTAACCCGTTGTCATTATTGATGTGTTTAATAAATGATTTGGAATTCATTCACGGTTTTTCCTATGCTAAGACACTGCTACTTCAATCTCATTTCGCTATAGTTTACGCGGCAAGTTTTATGTTAGTTTCGTCTAACTAACTAGTAGGTAGTTAGGTAGGTAGGTAGGTAGGTAGGTAATTCGGGTAGGTAGATCTATTTAATAATAAGCCTGGCATAATGTCCTCATTCAATTCGTCGGTATGATACAAACTTATTATAGTTTGTTTGTATGTATGTAACGTTTTGACTGTCATCCAATTTAAAGAAACGTGAATTTATCACATGAACATATTTGTGGCCCTGAAAAGGGCCTTTTGTTTTGACTCCTGCCATCGCCATCCCACGGTGCGCGTGCGCGTCCAGACGTTTGTCGCGGTTTGTGTCTCGTAGCACGTGCATCGTGCGCGTCTCGTACGTACATACATGACGCACAGCGGGTGGGTACTATGTGTATGTATGCACATTACGACGACACTAACACAATTAACACGCACCACAATCGACAAGACACACGAACAAGCGCACTGGGTTGCAACACACTGTACACAAACACGAGGCGGCGTTGAGACGGAGCGTCGCGTCGGCGGCTCTTGCTAGCCTACCGATCGCTCACTCACTCACTCACTTGGAGCTGGTGTATTTGGTGACGGCCTTGGTGCCTTCACTGACGGCGTGCTTGGCGAGCTCGCCGGGCAGCAGGAGCCTGACGGACGTCTGCACCTCCCTGGACGTGATGGTCGACCTCTTGTTGTAGTGGGCGAGACGGGAAGCTTCGGCGGCGATACGCTCGAAGATGTCGTTCACGAACGAGTTCATGATAGACATGGCCTTGCTGGAGATACCGGTGTCGGGGTGCACCTGCTTCAGCACCTTGTAGATGTAGATGGCGTAACTCTCCTTCCTCTTGTGCTTCTTCTTCTTCTTGTCGGTCTTTGAGATGTTCTTCTGGGCTTTGCCAGACTTCTTGGCGGCTTTACCACTTGTCTTGGGCGGCATTATGAGATTTTTATGAGTACACGTACTACCGAAACGGAGTTCAGTAACAGTATAAATCAAGTCACGCCGGTAACAGTTGTATTTATAGTAACGCTCGCGGCTCACAGTTGCGGCAAGCGGTGAGAGAAACGACGCAGCGGCGGACCAATCACAACGCTCCAAAACCAGAGTGTAGATCGAACGCGGGGAGAGGGGATACCCGGGAGGGAGGCGAAGGGGGTGGGGTGACGCTTGTTGATTATTGAGAAAATATAAACGAAAATAAAACAAATATAAAATAAGTTACCTACCACAACTATGTACCACCTAAGATTTTATTATTATTTTCATATAGCATATGATTTAGATTAAATTTATCATAAATAATAATAATAATAAAATTAAGTACTTAAACGAAAGGTTTCGATTCGAAACCTTTTCCTGCGCTCACGTTATTTAGTAAAATTGTCATCATAAATTCTTCTCTAATTCTATGTTGTTTATTATGTGTAAACAAACATTGTTATTGTGATGTACTAAACACCACCATCATAGCCAACGTTATTAATTTCTATCTGTTACTTAGGTAAATTACGACAAGATTTTGTACTACTCAATTATTGTTGGTCATATTATATACGTATAAACATACATACATAAATAAAACTTTGCGTTTTAGCGCGCCCTAGTGTAGTTAGTCATGTCAATAATACTTCGTGTGTACCTACATCTTCATAGGTTTTAAATCTCCTGCCTTACAGTACACATGTTTGTAATGTAATCAAGTAAAGCGAGTGCATGAGGTAGGTAGGTAGGTAGGTAGGTAGGTAGGTAGGTACGTTTTTGTTTGACGACAACACCGATAAAGAAACTGTCTTTTTATATATTTGACGAATCATATTGTGGCCCTGAAAAGGGCCTTTTGTTTTGAATGCATACGAGCGGAGAGCATCGCGCAATCGACATGATATCGAAATACGCGTGCGGGGGCGCACTCGCACGAAGCACCACGTTCTTCTTCAGACGTCGCGGCACCACGTTTAAGCCTTCTTCTCGGTCTTCTTGGGCAGTAGCACTGCCTGGATGTTCGGCAGCACACCACCTTGAGCGATCGTCACACCGGAGAGCAGCTTGTTCAACTCCTCGTCGTTGCGGATGGCCAATTGAAGATGACGCGGGATGATCCTGGTCTTCTTGTTGTCCCTCGCTGCGTTTCCGGCCAACTCGAGGACCTCAGCAGCCAGATACTCCATCACGGCGGCCAAGTAGACGGGAGCGCCGGCACCCACGCGCTCTGCGTAGTTTCCGTTACGCAGCAGCCTGTGAATACGACCCACAGGGAACTGGAGACCAGCACGGTTGGAACGGGACTTTGCCTTTCCCTTCACCTTGCCACCTTTGCCGCGACCAGACATAATTGAAAGGTTTGTTTATAGAACAACTCACGAAAATAACGAAACACGCGTACAGAAGTGCGCGCGCCGAAAGAATCTAGTTATAATGCCGTCACCGGACTCGTCCGCGATATTTATACGTGCGCCGAGTGGCGGTGTGAGCGGGAGGGGTGCACAGTTATCGAAACGTAATACACAAAACGCGCAAGCGCGTTCACGTACACTGCACCATGGATATGGGGTGGTTAGAGTTTTGACACAGTTACTACAGAATTAATGAACTTTTCTTTTCTTTTTTTTTTTTTTTTTTTCTTTAAGTTTTTCACGTAGGTAGGTAGGTACCTACTCCAACGTGATATACTAGCGTCTACCTATATATATATATACCTACATATTTTTTAATTTTTTTTAATTATCAAACTTAAATATAATGTGCCTGCCAAGTTTCCTTATTTACCCCATTCTTTAGTTATAGGGTATATTGTAAGCGTTAATTGTAAACTAGGTACATTAGTTACCTTTGTAGATATTAAGACTGTTTATGCTTCCTATAAGTTGCATCATTGTGTGGAATATTGAAATTGTATTACTTAGGTGGATTGATTGATAGGTAGGTAGGTAGGTAGGTAGGTAGGTAGGTACGGTCTATCAGTACGTATAGATCGTATTTCTATTAGTGTTCATGTTATGATTATGTTTTTTTTTTTTTTTTTTTTTTTTTACGTTTTTGACTATCTGTATTAAAGAAACGAATATTGTCAATATTCATGATAGTATTGTTAGCCCTGAAAAGGGCTTTTTGGTGTGGTGAGCGCATGGACGCGCGCTAAGCATCTCGGTGCCGCCGTCCGTGGTGGTTTCTTCTTCTTCTGATGAATCACTTTGGTGACGAGCTCGAGACACGTCGAGCGCGTTCCGCACCCTCCTTCCCGAGGACGATAGACGCGTACGTACCGCGTGCGCGCGGTCGGACGAGATGATGAAAACAAACGCACAAACAACATAGCGCACGAGCGCGACTCTCACTACAGTGTACTGTATACAGTAATAACATAGGTACATACCGACATACAAACAGTAGTAGTTTAAGACGCGCACGCACACTTGTCACTATCACTCATCAGCTGCTGCTGCTGCTGCTGCTGTTGTTGCTGTTGTCGTATCGATGGTGAGCAGATAAGTAGGTGTTGGTGGCGGTCTGGTCAGCCGACTCTGCTGCGCCGCTGTCGTCGTCGTCGTCGTCGTCGCCGTCGCGGGTGTGACGCGAACGCGACCGTAGCTTACTTCTTAGCGGCGGACGCTTTCTTGGCTGCCGGCTTAGATTTGGGTGTAGCCGCGGCCTTCTTGGGTTTAGGCGCTTTAGGTTTCTTGGTCGGCGGCTTCGCGGTCTTCTTAGCCTTGGGAGCGGCGCCTCCCTTCGCCTTCGCGGGCGCGGCGGCCTTCTTGGGCGTCGGCTTCTTCTTAGCGGCGGCGGCCTTCTTGTCCTTGGCGGCGGCGGCGGCGGCCGATGCCTTGGACTTTGAAGGTGAACCGGAGGCTGCGGAGGCGGCCGCGGCTGCTGCCTTCTTGGTCTTGGCGCCGGCCGCAGAGGCGGTAGCCTTCTTCGCTTTCGCGGCGGCGGCGGGCGCCTTGCCGGCGGCCTTGCCAGCGGCGCCGGCGGGTTTCTTGGCCGCGGACGATTTCGACTCGAGCTTGAACGAACCGGAGGCGCCCTTGCCCTTGGTCTGGATCAGTGCGCCAGATTCGACGGCGCTCTTCAGATATTTTCTGATGAACGGAGCCAGTTTCTCCGCGTCGACCTTGTACTGCGCGGCGATGTACTTCTTGATAGCCTGCAGGGAAGATCCGCTGCGCTCCTTCATCTCCTTGATGGCGCTGTTGACCATCTCAGATGTTTTGGGATGGGTCGGCTTCGCCTTCGGTTTCTTCGCGGCACCGGCGCCGCCGGCCTGCCTCGCCGCCTTCTTCGCTGGTGTAGCGGGCGCTGGTGCCTCGGTAGCAACTGCGGTGTCAGCCATTGTATTATTAATATTGATGATAGACTTCACACAAAACACACACACTGTGAGAAATTAATTAGGTAGGTAAGTATATAAGGATAGAGACTTAGATGTCGCCACTTATAGGTTACAAGAATTTCGTATACGTACGCTCACGTACGACGGAACTTTACCGTAACGAGCGCCGTGATGTTGCGGGACGTTTTCTCGTATGAACGCTTGAAAGTTTTCACTAACACGTATCTAATAAAATTAATAAAAAGAATGGTTAACGCCACTTAGTGCAACGGGTTGCGACGGTTTCGGATAGGTCATGAAGTTGACGATGCCGGTGTTCGGATTCCGGGAGCGTGAGACGCGCGTTCGGCCGGTGGCGTAGGTTTATTTTGACGACTGAGTAGGAAGCGTAGGTCGGGTCGCGTTCAAAACGTTATTTTCTCTATAAAAGTGATAGTTAGTGCCGATCGAGGTCGACGCGTCAACAAGGAGGATATCGAGCTTGTGTGGTAACAGGACTCCGTCGATATCACACAGTCTCGCGAAGGTATTATCGACCTAAAAGTGAAGCGTCGTAAAACACCGCGACCGCCGAACTGTTAAGGACGGACGACTCCGTACAGGACGTGCAACCTATTAATATAGTGATATTAAAAGACCACAGTGCCCTTCGAGGAGTTGACAGTGTACAGATTGGTATGATCGCATCAGAAAGCGTGTTAAGTAATGTGTAAAACTACAATAGACCGTCGCGGCCGCGTACTCGTCCGGGCGGCGAGCGGGCGCGCCAGCAGTAGGCAACGCCCGTGGCTGGGCCCGCGTACCGCATCCTCTTAGCACAGTAAGTAAGTAGGCTGCCTGCGATACAGCCACGTATAATAAAATAATAATTTATGACTAGTAGAAACACGCGAACGAAAAACAAAAAAAAAAAATTAAAAGAAATCCCTCATAAGATGCGATCAAAATTGCCATAATAATAACACGACATAAACAAACGGCACGCGCACCGAGAAGCGATCATACGAACAGGTATCTATCATTCATACATACTAGCTAGGTAGGTAGATGTTCTACAAGAACGTAAGTCTTGTATCGAATATTACGGTAGGTAGGTAGGTACCTAGCTAATAATGTTTTCGGTCGGTATACACCTCAGTCAGTGCGTAGAGCAACATTAGGCACCTACTATGTAGTTACCTACACAAGTAAGGGCATTATAATGTATGTAGGTAAGTATTTCAATATAAAGCTAACAGTAAAAAAAAACTGATTTATCTATAATAGAATTACTATACATATTTATCGTAGTTAGGTAGGTACGTAGCACTGGAGTGTATTTATTGGTAACGAGTTGAACGAATGTCACTAGCAGTGACTACTGTATAGGTGGTCTAGGTAATTCAGTGAGTGAGTTAGTAGGTAGGTAGGTAGGTTGGCTAGTAAGTAAGTACGTTTTTTAGACAATTCCACTCAAGAAACATTTAATAAAATCGAATCATATGCGGCCCTGAAAAGGGCCTTTTTTATGAGCGCGTCTATATACGCGTGGTTGAACGGTATGATTATGTTCCCAACAAACACAACACACACACGTCCACCACAGTATGTAGAGCTGGTTGCGCCGCAGGCAGGCAACGCGTACACGCGGGGGATGTGCACTCGTTTAACCGCCGAAACCGTACAGGGTGCGACCCTGGCGCTTCAGAGCGTAGACGACGTCCATGGCGGTGACGGTCTTCCTCTTGGCGTGCTCGGTGTAAGTGACGGCGTCGCGAATAACGTTCTCTAGGAACACTTTAAGCACACCGCGAGTCTCCTCGTAGATCAGACCGGAGATACGTTTCACTCCGCCTCTGCGCGCCAGACGACGGATGGCGGGCTTCGTGATACCTTGGATGTTATCACGAAGTACCTTCCTGTGACGCTTGGCTCCTCCTTTTCCCAGACCCTTTCCTCCCTTACCGCGACCGGTCATCTTCTTTGCAGTGGGGTTTCAAAACACACGATAAAAACAAACAGCACGGGTGCGCGCACACGAACGACTCGAGCGACTGTGTGAATTTTAAAACCGGCCGGTCTCCTTATATTTATAGTAAACGTGGAGCTCAGCGGGCGGGGGCCAGAAACGGGAGGTGCGCGGGGCGAGGCGAGCCGACCCTCGACGCTGGTTGGTCGATGGGACGAATAGAACTTGAGTACTAAACTTATTAATAAGTAGATAACAATCGAAAAACAAAAAAAAAAACAAAAAAAATGCTTCCAATAAGCAAGTACTTATCACACGAGTAATAATTACTTCAAAAACACCATATAAATACCATGAACCTAGTTTGAACGATAGGTAAAATCGAATGCATTATAATGGACTATTTAATTTTATTCCTTTCATTCTGTTATGATAGTGTATAGGTATGAAACTGACTATATCCTGTACTGCGTGTCTCTCTAGTGAACCAAAGTACGTTTCGAATCAACCATGTAAGTTATCATAGTAGGAATATAAATAGATGTAGATAAATTATCATATTTAATATAATAATATGTAGATCATGCATATTGTAGATGTGTAGGTAGGTAGGTAGGTAGGTAGGTAAGTAACGTTTTATTTTTGACGTCTGATATAAAGAAACATTTTATATTCTGATACATATGTGGCCCTGAAAAGGGCCTTTTATGTGAACTAACGCACAGCCACAGCCACAGACACGATGCACTGCACGAAGGCAGTCTACGTGTATTGTGTGACGTCAGCAGCAGTTTTAAGCGCGTTCGCCTCTGATCCTGCGCGCCAACTGGATGTCCTTGGGCATGATGGTGACGCGCTTCGCGTGAATCGCGCACAGGTTGGTGTCTTCGAAGAGACCGACGAGATAAGCTTCGCTAGCCTCCTGCAGCGCCATAACAGCGGAGCTCTGGAAACGGAGATCGGTCTTGAAATCCTGTGCGATCTCACGCACGAGACGCTGGAACGGAAGCTTGCGGATCAGCAGTTCGGTACTCTTCTGGTAGCGACGAATCTCACGGAGGGCCACAGTGCCGGGCCTGTAGCGATGGGGCTTCTTAACGCCACCGGTGGCCGGTGCGCTCTTGCGCGCCGCCTTGGTGGCGAGCTGTTTCCTCGGTGCCTTACCACCGGTGGATTTGCGAGCGGTCTGCTTAGTACGCGCCATTGTAAACAACCAACAACACGAAACGAGAGATAGATAATAAAATCAATCAACTGAAAATTCTATAGATACACGCAACGGACGCGCGCGGACCTACACACTTCGAACGTACGAGAGAGAATAAAAACGAATCGCGCTCGCTCGATGTATTTATAGTAAAGCGACGTAGCGGGCATGAGCGCGCTCGCCCGCCCCCTGCGCGCCGCCTCTAGTACAACGAGCTAACTAAAATTGTTTTTAACAATGAATTTATTTAAAATACGCATCATATCACTTTTTAAATGTATGTTATTCGTAGGTTTAATGAATTTACCTTATTTTATTTATTTATTTTTATTTACCCACATAAACATAATGCTCTGATTAGGTTGTCGGGACCTACACAGAGAGAGTATTATGTAGGTAAATTACATTGAAACTAGGTAAGTACTTGTGTAACCCGTTGTCATTATTGATGTGTTTAATAAATGATTTGGAATTCATTCACGGTTTTTCCTATGCTAAGACACTGCTACTTCAATCTCATTTCGCTATAGTTTACGCGGCAAGTTTTATGTTAGTTTCGTCTAACTAACTAGTAGGTAGTTAGGTAGGTAGGTAGGTAGGTAGGTAATTCGGGTAGGTAGATCTATTTAATAATAAGCCTGGCATAATGTCCTCATTCAATTCGTCGGTATGATACAAACTTATTATAGTTTGTTTGTATGTATGTAACGTTTTGACTGTCATCCAATTTAAAGAAACGTGAATTTATCACATGAACATATTTGTGGCCCTGAAAAGGGCCTTTTGTTTTGACTCCTGCCATCGCCATCCCACGGTGCGCGTGCGCGTCCAGACGTTTGTCGCGGTTTGTGTCTCGTAGCACGTGCATCGTGCGCGTCTCGTACGTACATACATGACGCACAGCGGGTGGGTACTATGTGTATGTATGCACATTACGACGACACTAACACAATTAACACGCACCACAATCGACAAGACACACGAACAAGCGCACTGGGTTGCAACACACTGTACACAAACACGAGGCGGCGTTGAGACGGAGCGTCGCGTCGGCGGCTCTTGCTAGCCTACCGATCGCTCACTCACTCACTCACTTGGAGCTGGTGTATTTGGTGACGGCCTTGGTGCCTTCACTGACGGCGTGCTTGGCGAGCTCGCCGGGCAGCAGGAGCCTGACGGACGTCTGCACCTCCCTGGACGTGATGGTCGACCTCTTGTTGTAGTGGGCGAGACGGGAAGCTTCGGCGGCGATACGCTCGAAGATGTCGTTCACGAACGAGTTCATGATAGACATGGCCTTGCTGGAGATACCGGTGTCGGGGTGCACCTGCTTCAGCACCTTGTAGATGTAGATGGCGTAACTCTCCTTCCTCTTGTGCTTCTTCTTCTTCTTGTCGGTCTTTGAGATGTTCTTCTGGGCTTTGCCAGACTTCTTGGCGGCTTTACCACTTGTCTTGGGCGGCATTATGAGATTTTTATGAGTACACGTACTACCGAAACGGAGTTCAGTAACAGTATAAATCAAGTCACGCCGGTAACAGTTGTATTTATAGTAACGCTCGCGGCTCACAGTTGCGGCAAGCGGTGAGAGAAACGACGCAGCGGCGGACCAATCACAACGCTCCAAAACCAGAGTGTAGATCGAACGCGGGGAGAGGGGATACCCGGGAGGGAGGCGAAGGGGGTGGGGTGACGCTTGTTGATTATTGAGAAAATATAAACGAAAATAAAACAAATATAAAATAAGTTACCTACCACAACTATGTACCACCTAAGATTTTATTATTATTTTCATATAGCATATGATTTAGATTAAATTTATCATAAATAATAATAATAATAAAATTAAGTACTTAAACGAAAGGTTTCGATTCGAAACCTTTTCCTGCGCTCACGTTATTTAGTAAAATTGTCATCATAAATTCTTCTCTAATTCTATGTTGTTTATTATGTGTAAACAAACATTGTTATTGTGATGTACTAAACACCACCATCATAGCCAACGTTATTAATTTCTATCTGTTACTTAGGTAAATTACGACAAGATTTTGTACTACTCAATTATTGTTGGTCATATTATATACGTATAAACATACATACATAAATAAAACTTTGCGTTTTAGCGCGCCCTAGTGTAGTTAGTCATGTCAATAATACTTCGTGTGTACCTACATCTTCATAGGTTTTAAATCTCCTGCCTTACAGTACACATGTTTGTAATGTAATCAAGTAAAGCGAGTGCATGAGGTAGGTAGGTAGGTAGGTAGGTAGGTAGGTAGGTACGTTTTTGTTTGACGACAACACCGATAAAGAAACTGTCTTTTTATATATTTGACGAATCATATTGTGGCCCTGAAAAGGGCCTTTTGTTTTGAATGCATACGAGCGGAGAGCATCGCGCAATCGACATGATATCGAAATACGCGTGCGGGGGCGCACTCGCACGAAGCACCACGTTCTTCTTCAGACGTCGCGGCACCACGTTTAAGCCTTCTTCTCGGTCTTCTTGGGCAGTAGCACTGCCTGGATGTTCGGCAGCACACCACCTTGAGCGATCGTCACACCGGAGAGCAGCTTGTTCAACTCCTCGTCGTTGCGGATGGCCAATTGAAGATGACGCGGGATGATCCTGGTCTTCTTGTTGTCCCTCGCTGCGTTTCCGGCCAACTCGAGGACCTCAGCAGCCAGATACTCCATCACGGCGGCCAAGTAGACGGGAGCGCCGGCACCCACGCGCTCTGCGTAGTTTCCGTTACGCAGCAGCCTGTGAATACGACCCACAGGGAACTGGAGACCAGCACGGTTGGAACGGGACTTTGCCTTTCCCTTCACCTTGCCACCTTTGCCGCGACCAGACATAATTGAAAGGTTTGTTTATAGAACAACTCACGAAAATAACGAAACACGCGTACAGAAGTGCGCGCGCCGAAAGAATCTAGTTATAATGCCGTCACCGGACTCGTCCGCGATATTTATACGTGCGCCGAGTGGCGGTGTGAGCGGGAGGGGTGCACAGTTATCGAAACGTAATACACAAAACGCGCAAGCGCGTTCACGTACACTGCACCATGGATATGGGGTGGTTAGAGTTTTGACACAGTTACTACAGAATTAATGAACTTTTCTTTTCTTTTTTTTTTTTTTTTTTTCTTTAAGTTTTTCACGTAGGTAGGTAGGTACCTACTCCAACGTGATATACTAGCGTCTACCTATATATATATATACCTACATATTTTTTAATTTTTTTTAATTATCAAACTTAAATATAATGTGCCTGCCAAGTTTCCTTATTTACCCCATTCTTTAGTTATAGGGTATATTGTAAGCGTTAATTGTAAACTAGGTACATTAGTTACCTTTGTAGATATTAAGACTGTTTATGCTTCCTATAAGTTGCATCATTGTGTGGAATATTGAAATTGTATTACTTAGGTGGATTGATTGATAGGTAGGTAGGTAGGTAGGTAGGTAGGTAGGTACGGTCTATCAGTACGTATAGATCGTATTTCTATTAGTGTTCATGTTATGATTATGTTTTTTTTTTTTTTTTTTTTTTTTTACGTTTTTGACTATCTGTATTAAAGAAACGAATATTGTCAATATTCATGATAGTATTGTTAGCCCTGAAAAGGGCTTTTTGGTGTGGTGAGCGCATGGACGCGCGCTAAGCATCTCGGTGCCGCCGTCCGTGGTGGTTTCTTCTTCTTCTGATGAATCACTTTGGTGACGAGCTCGAGACACGTCGAGCGCGTTCCGCACCCTCCTTCCCGAGGACGATAGACGCGTACGTACCGCGTGCGCGCGGTCGGACGAGATGATGAAAACAAACGCACAAACAACATAGCGCACGAGCGCGACTCTCACTACAGTGTACTGTATACAGTAATAACATAGGTACATACCGACATACAAACAGTAGTAGTTTAAGACGCGCACGCACACTTGTCACTATCACTCATCAGCTGCTGCTGCTGCTGCTGCTGTTGTTGCTGTTGTCGTATCGATGGTGAGCAGATAAGTAGGTGTTGGTGGCGGTCTGGTCAGCCGACTCTGCTGCGCCGCTGTCGTCGTCGTCGTCGTCGTCGCCGTCGCGGGTGTGACGCGAACGCGACCGTAGCTTACTTCTTAGCGGCGGACGCTTTCTTGGCTGCCGGCTTAGATTTGGGTGTAGCCGCGGCCTTCTTGGGTTTAGGCGCTTTAGGTTTCTTGGTCGGCGGCTTCGCGGTCTTCTTAGCCTTGGGAGCGGCGCCTCCCTTCGCCTTCGCGGGCGCGGCGGCCTTCTTGGGCGTCGGCTTCTTCTTAGCGGCGGCGGCCTTCTTGTCCTTGGCGGCGGCGGCGGCGGCCGATGCCTTGGACTTTGAAGGTGAACCGGAGGCTGCGGAGGCGGCCGCGGCTGCTGCCTTCTTGGTCTTGGCGCCGGCCGCAGAGGCGGTAGCCTTCTTCGCTTTCGCGGCGGCGGCGGGCGCCTTGCCGGCGGCCTTGCCAGCGGCGCCGGCGGGTTTCTTGGCCGCGGACGATTTCGACTCGAGCTTGAACGAACCGGAGGCGCCCTTGCCCTTGGTCTGGATCAGTGCGCCAGATTCGACGGCGCTCTTCAGATATTTTCTGATGAACGGAGCCAGTTTCTCCGCGTCGACCTTGTACTGCGCGGCGATGTACTTCTTGATAGCCTGCAGGGAAGATCCGCTGCGCTCCTTCATCTCCTTGATGGCGCTGTTGACCATCTCAGATGTTTTGGGATGGGTCGGCTTCGCCTTCGGTTTCTTCGCGGCACCGGCGCCGCCGGCCTGCCTCGCCGCCTTCTTCGCTGGTGTAGCGGGCGCTGGTGCCTCGGTAGCAACTGCGGTGTCAGCCATTGTATTATTAATATTGATGATAGACTTCACACAAAACACACACACTGTGAGAAATTAATTAGGTAGGTAAGTATATAAGGATAGAGACTTAGATGTCGCCACTTATAGGTTACAAGAATTTCGTATACGTACGCTCACGTACGACGGAACTTTACCGTAACGAGCGCCGTGATGTTGCGGGACGTTTTCTCGTATGAACGCTTGAAAGTTTTCACTAACACGTATCTAATAAAATTAATAAAAAGAATGGTTAACGCCACTTAGTGCAACGGGTTGCGACGGTTTCGGATAGGTCATGAAGTTGACGATGCCGGTGTTCGGATTCCGGGAGCGTGAGACGCGCGTTCGGCCGGTGGCGTAGGTTTATTTTGACGACTGAGTAGGAAGCGTAGGTCGGGTCGCGTTCAAAACGTTATTTTCTCTATAAAAGTGATAGTTAGTGCCGATCGAGGTCGACGCGTCAACAAGGAGGATATCGAGCTTGTGTGGTAACAGGACTCCGTCGATATCACACAGTCTCGCGAAGGTATTATCGACCTAAAAGTGAAGCGTCGTAAAACACCGCGACCGCCGAACTGTTAAGGACGGACGACTCCGTACAGGACGTGCAACCTATTAATATAGTGATATTAAAAGACCACAGTGCCCTTCGAGGAGTTGACAGTGTACAGATTGGTATGATCGCATCAGAAAGCGTGTTAAGTAATGTGTAAAACTACAATAGACCGTCGCGGCCGCGTACTCGTCCGGGCGGCGAGCGGGCGCGCCAGCAGTAGGCAACGCCCGTGGCTGGGCCCGCGTACCGCATCCTCTTAGCACAGTAAGTAAGTAGGCTGCCTGCGATACAGCCACGTATAATAAAATAATAATTTATGACTAGTAGAAACACGCGAACGAAAAACAAAAAAAAAAAATTAAAAGAAATCCCTCATAAGATGCGATCAAAATTGCCATAATAATAACACGACATAAACAAACGGCACGCGCACCGAGAAGCGATCATACGAACAGGTATCTATCATTCATACATACTAGCTAGGTAGGTAGATGTTCTACAAGAACGTAAGTCTTGTATCGAATATTACGGTAGGTAGGTAGGTACCTAGCTAATAATGTTTTCGGTCGGTATACACCTCAGTCAGTGCGTAGAGCAACATTAGGCACCTACTATGTAGTTACCTACACAAGTAAGGGCATTATAATGTATGTAGGTAAGTATTTCAATATAAAGCTAACAGTAAAAAAAAACTGATTTATCTATAATAGAATTACTATACATATTTATCGTAGTTAGGTAGGTACGTAGCACTGGAGTGTATTTATTGGTAACGAGTTGAACGAATGTCACTAGCAGTGACTACTGTATAGGTGGTCTAGGTAATTCAGTGAGTGAGTTAGTAGGTAGGTAGGTAGGTTGGCTAGTAAGTAAGTACGTTTTTTAGACAATTCCACTCAAGAAACATTTAATAAAATCGAATCATATGCGGCCCTGAAAAGGGCCTTTTTTATGAGCGCGTCTATATACGCGTGGTTGAACGGTATGATTATGTTCCCAACAAACACAACACACACACGTCCACCACAGTATGTAGAGCTGGTTGCGCCGCAGGCAGGCAACGCGTACACGCGGGGGATGTGCACTCGTTTAACCGCCGAAACCGTACAGGGTGCGACCCTGGCGCTTCAGAGCGTAGACGACGTCCATGGCGGTGACGGTCTTCCTCTTGGCGTGCTCGGTGTAAGTGACGGCGTCGCGAATAACGTTCTCTAGGAACACTTTAAGCACACCGCGAGTCTCCTCGTAGATCAGACCGGAGATACGTTTCACTCCGCCTCTGCGCGCCAGACGACGGATGGCGGGCTTCGTGATACCTTGGATGTTATCACGAAGTACCTTCCTGTGACGCTTGGCTCCTCCTTTTCCCAGACCCTTTCCTCCCTTACCGCGACCGGTCATCTTCTTTGCAGTGGGGTTTCAAAACACACGATAAAAACAAACAGCACGGGTGCGCGCACACGAACGACTCGAGCGACTGTGTGAATTTTAAAACCGGCCGGTCTCCTTATATTTATAGTAAACGTGGAGCTCAGCGGGCGGGGGCCAGAAACGGGAGGTGCGCGGGGCGAGGCGAGCCGACCCTCGACGCTGGTTGGTCGATGGGACGAATAGAACTTGAGTACTAAACTTATTAATAAGTAGATAACAATCGAAAAACAAAAAAAAAAACAAAAAAAATGCTTCCAATAAGCAAGTACTTATCACACGAGTAATAATTACTTCAAAAACACCATATAAATACCATGAACCTAGTTTGAACGATAGGTAAAATCGAATGCATTATAATGGACTATTTAATTTTATTCCTTTCATTCTGTTATGATAGTGTATAGGTATGAAACTGACTATATCCTGTACTGCGTGTCTCTCTAGTGAACCAAAGTACGTTTCGAATCAACCATGTAAGTTATCATAGTAGGAATATAAATAGATGTAGATAAATTATCATATTTAATATAATAATATGTAGATCATGCATATTGTAGATGTGTAGGTAGGTAGGTAGGTAGGTAGGTAAGTAACGTTTTATTTTTGACGTCTGATATAAAGAAACATTTTATATTCTGATACATATGTGGCCCTGAAAAGGGCCTTTTATGTGAACTAACGCACAGCCACAGCCACAGACACGATGCACTGCACGAAGGCAGTCTACGTGTATTGTGTGACGTCAGCAGCAGTTTTAAGCGCGTTCGCCTCTGATCCTGCGCGCCAACTGGATGTCCTTGGGCATGATGGTGACGCGCTTCGCGTGAATCGCGCACAGGTTGGTGTCTTCGAAGAGACCGACGAGATAAGCTTCGCTAGCCTCCTGCAGCGCCATAACAGCGGAGCTCTGGAAACGGAGATCGGTCTTGAAATCCTGTGCGATCTCACGCACGAGACGCTGGAACGGAAGCTTGCGGATCAGCAGTTCGGTACTCTTCTGGTAGCGACGAATCTCACGGAGGGCCACAGTGCCGGGCCTGTAGCGATGGGGCTTCTTAACGCCACCGGTGGCCGGTGCGCTCTTGCGCGCCGCCTTGGTGGCGAGCTGTTTCCTCGGTGCCTTACCACCGGTGGATTTGCGAGCGGTCTGCTTAGTACGCGCCATTGTAAACAACCAACAACACGAAACGAGAGATAGATAATAAAATCAATCAACTGAAAATTCTATAGATACACGCAACGGACGCGCGCGGACCTACACACTTCGAACGTACGAGAGAGAATAAAAACGAATCGCGCTCGCTCGATGTATTTATAGTAAAGCGACGTAGCGGGCATGAGCGCGCTCGCCCGCCCCCTGCGCGCCGCCTCTAGTACAACGAGCTAACTAAAATTGTTTTTAACAATGAATTTATTTAAAATACGCATCATATCACTTTTTAAATGTATGTTATTCGTAGGTTTAATGAATTTACCTTATTTTATTTATTTATTTTTATTTACCCACATAAACATAATGCTCTGATTAGGTTGTCGGGACCTACACAGAGAGAGTATTATGTAGGTAAATTACATTGAAACTAGGTAAGTACTTGTGTAACCCGTTGTCATTATTGATGTGTTTAATAAATGATTTGGAATTCATTCACGGTTTTTCCTATGCTAAGACACTGCTACTTCAATCTCATTTCGCTATAGTTTACGCGGCAAGTTTTATGTTAGTTTCGTCTAACTAACTAGTAGGTAGTTAGGTAGGTAGGTAGGTAGGTAGGTAATTCGGGTAGGTAGATCTATTTAATAATAAGCCTGGCATAATGTCCTCATTCAATTCGTCGGTATGATACAAACTTATTATAGTTTGTTTGTATGTATGTAACGTTTTGACTGTCATCCAATTTAAAGAAACGTGAATTTATCACATGAACATATTTGTGGCCCTGAAAAGGGCCTTTTGTTTTGACTCCTGCCATCGCCATCCCACGGTGCGCGTGCGCGTCCAGACGTTTGTCGCGGTTTGTGTCTCGTAGCACGTGCATCGTGCGCGTCTCGTACGTACATACATGACGCACAGCGGGTGGGTACTATGTGTATGTATGCACATTACGACGACACTAACACAATTAACACGCACCACAATCGACAAGACACACGAACAAGCGCACTGGGTTGCAACACACTGTACACAAACACGAGGCGGCGTTGAGACGGAGCGTCGCGTCGGCGGCTCTTGCTAGCCTACCGATCGCTCACTCACTCACTCACTTGGAGCTGGTGTATTTGGTGACGGCCTTGGTGCCTTCACTGACGGCGTGCTTGGCGAGCTCGCCGGGCAGCAGGAGCCTGACGGACGTCTGCACCTCCCTGGACGTGATGGTCGACCTCTTGTTGTAGTGGGCGAGACGGGAAGCTTCGGCGGCGATACGCTCGAAGATGTCGTTCACGAACGAGTTCATGATAGACATGGCCTTGCTGGAGATACCGGTGTCGGGGTGCACCTGCTTCAGCACCTTGTAGATGTAGATGGCGTAACTCTCCTTCCTCTTGTGCTTCTTCTTCTTCTTGTCGGTCTTTGAGATGTTCTTCTGGGCTTTGCCAGACTTCTTGGCGGCTTTACCACTTGTCTTGGGCGGCATTATGAGATTTTTATGAGTACACGTACTACCGAAACGGAGTTCAGTAACAGTATAAATCAAGTCACGTTTTTTTTTTTTTTTTTTTTTTTGTTGGGCATCTCGCAGTTGGCCTTGAGAGGCCGTGACTGCTTAACCGGTCATTCCTGGGGCTGCCATTAAGAAACTAATCTTAACGCCTCCAGCCAGGGCTTACAAACTAATTTTATATACTAAGCGACTGCACGCTGAGGGCACCCCCTGTGGGGTACGAACCTCGGCTCAGGGCGTCACTGATAGGGGGACAGCTATCTCTATTGGGGACAGGCTGGATCGAAAAATTGGCATTATTATTATTAGGTGGGGAATTTAAAGCTACTGGCTCAGCTGCGGCGCGGGCTGGCGCTTCAACGAGCAAGGGTCGGTCGGGGGTCTCGACGTTAGGCGCCGATACTACTAGGGGTCTTCGCGGGGCGCGAGGACCTCGGCGGCGAGGTCGGAAGGACGATTTTGTGCGGTGTGTGCGAACTGTACTGGTGGCCCTATTGCTTTCCTGGAGGAGAGTAATGTGGTCGTCTGGGTCGGTGAGGACATGTCTCGGCCGTCGGACAGAGCTAATCCTACTGGGGACATAAGTGGCGGCCTTCACAATCAAGGGATTGCGGTGAATTTCGGCTTTATCGAAGAAACGCTTCGCGGTGCGTTTCATGAATTGACTGACCGTGGGGATTTTCAGATCGAGATGGAGGATCTCGTTCCGAACGAACCAAGGGGCGCCTGTGGCTTGCCGGAGGAATCGGTTCTGTAGGGTCTGCATCCTATGGATGAATCGGGGGTTCGCGTGCGCAAAGATTGCACACGCATACGTCATGATGGGCCTTATGCACGCCGTGTAAATCCGCAACTTGCACTTTAGTGACAACTTGCTACGTGCATTTAGAACAGAATGTAACCTGCCGAGAGCGAAGGCGGCGCGTGAGCGCGCCTTCTTTATGTGCTCTGCGAAGGAGAGATGCTGATCCATGGTCACACCAAGGTATTTGGCTCGCTTCTCCCAAGGGATAGGCTTGCCGAACAAAGAGATGGGACGGGGGGGCTCAGGTCTAATGCGTCGCGGTCTCGTAAAGAGGACTGCTTGGCTTTTATCCGGATTTATGTCGATCCGCCACTTTCGAAACCACGCGCCAAGGACGTTGACGGTGGTTTGGAGAGTGGCGGCTATCGCGTCCTGACTTTTCCCAGTGTAGTAGATGGCTGTGTCGTCTGCGAACAGTGCCAACTGTGCCTTTCTACTTTTGGGGATATCGCTCGTGAATAGAGTGAATATGAGCGGGGACAACACCGCGCCCTGAGGGACGCCGGCGCGAATGGGATGGGGAGACGAGATCGCCCCTTCGATGCGATAGCGAAAGGTGCGGTTCGACAGAAAGTCTCGTAAGATGAGCACGAGACGGTCTGGCACACCGAGACGGTACAGCTTGTAAATCAAGCCGTTGTGCCAGACCTTGTCGAAGGCTTTCGCTATGTCGAAAAATACTGCACCGGTTATCGTACCGCGCTGGAAGCCAGCGCTTATATGTTCTACGATACGGTGGACCTGTTGCACACAACAATGTTGGTTACGGAAACCGAACTGTTCGTTGGGTATGAGGCCTTTTGTCTCGGCGTAATTTCTGAGTCGCTTATAAATAAGTCTCTCATAGATCTTGCCGAGACTACTCAGTAAACTGATGGGGCGGTAGCTCGTGGGCTCGGATTTGGGCTTGCCCGGCTTCGGGATACCGATAACCGTGGCCTGCTTCCATGCATCGGGGAATATATTATTACTCAAGGCACCATTGAAGATGGTGGTCAAGAGCATGATCAGGTGGGCGGGCAGCATCTGGAGCACCTTATTGGTGATTCCGTCAGCGCCGGGGGCCTTGCGGGGTTTCAGACCTTTGATGACCTCGTGTACTTCGTCCGGGGTGACGAGAGGTAATGGGTCATCAGGGTCTTCGACGGGCGGGAGGGAGGTTCTACGTTCGACTTCAGCGTCCACCTCAGCGAGATGAGCTTGGTCTACTGGTTGAGAACTGGGAGTGCATTGAGCCTCTAGACTGGCGGCTAGACATTCGGCCTTGTCAATGTCGTCGAAGGCAACGGTGCCATCGGGACGGGTCAGGGGGGGCATGGAAGCTACTTCTTTGGATTTGAGTTTCCTCTGAAGTTGCCAGAAAGCTAGGTGGGTCGGCTCTAGGTCGCTCAGCATCTTGTCCCAGCCCGCGTCCCGCAGCTCCGACATGCGTGTCTTTACAGCTCGCTGTAAATAGCGCATGTGGGCTTTGTTGGCGGCGCAGGGAAAGTTGCTGTAGGCACGAACAGACGCGTTCTTCTCATTCAGCAGTTCGCGTACATCGTCCGGCAGCTTCCAGCGGGGGTCTTCCCCCACCGGAACCCGCCTCGAACTTTCGTCCAGGACAGATTGTACGTGACCCGTGAATGAGTCGATCGCGGCCGTTGTGTCGGCGAGTGAGTCGAAACGGTCGGGTATAGAGTCCAAGTGGGCGGACGTGTTGGCTTTCAGCGAATCGCTTACTTGCCTCCAGTCCGTTACCAGTTTGGTGAGGGGCGGTAGGTCAGGATCTGGGAGACCCGTCCGGGGGGCCAGATGCATGACTACGGGGCGATGATCAGAACTGAGCTCGTTCATTGCTTCTATGGAATTCAACCGGAGGTTGATTCGCTGCAGAATGGCAATGTCGAGTACATCAGGGGTATGATTAACATCGTGGGGATAGTGGGTAGGCGACATCGGGGCGATGACGTCAAAGTTCAGGCGCGAGCAGAGGTTGAACAATTGTCGCCCTCTGGTCGAAACCCGAGAACTGTTCCACGCGGGGTGTTTCGCGTTGAGATCGCCCGCTATGATAACGGACTCACTCATTCCTAGTAGGAGCGCGATATCGTTTGCGATTAGATTGAAGTCCTCCGAGTGGGACTGGGGAGGGAGATAAGCTGAGACTAGGGTGATAGGCTGATGGCCAGTCATGCCTAGTCTGCAGACCGAGACTTCTAATCGGGCCAGGGTTGGCGGATCCATAGGGATGCAGTATAGGGACTTTTGGTAGTAGATGAGAGTTCCGCCCCGATGGCAACGTGACCTGTCGTTGCGCACTACGCGGTAGTTTGCAATTTTTGGGTCACGGTTGCAGGGTTTAAGGAACGTCTCCTGTACTAATAGTATGTCTAAGTGATGGTCGCGGAGGAAAGTGGCGATCTCATCACGTTGGCCAGTTATGCCATTGGCGTTATAAGTGCCTAATTTTAGGGATCGGATCTTTAGACGAGAAACAACCGTGTTAGACATTATGGTGCCTAGGTTGGTTGGATCTAATCATGACTAACGCTTGCGTAATATCTGGGTACGCTTCGTATATGGCATATACCTGGAGGAGGTTGCCGGCCTTGGTGGCTGCGTCGACTTCCTGCGCCATCCGTTGGGCACGGGGGGTGCAGAAAGTCAGGAACGCGCTGTCGAGTATACTATACGCGACGGACGGGGTCATGGCCACGGGGCCGTTACCGGTTGCGGGGGGAGCGGCTTGACGCGCCGCGGGGCGCGCAGCGGGGTTCGCGGCGGCGGCGACGGGGGCGGCGGTCGCGAGAGAGTACGGGGACGGGGTAGTCAGCGCGGGAGCGCCGGTACGCGGGTCCATAAGCGGAGGGATAGGCGCGGGGGTGGGCCTGGATGAACCCATCGCAGGGAATGCCTGCTGATGGTTCAGACGGTTCCAGGGGCTAGGTCTCTGGGGACAGAGACGGTCAGGGAGGGCCGCGGAGGGAGCTTCCCTTTGCTGACGGGCGTCTGCACGCTTCGCCAGCCTGGGAGAGGAGGACTTGGGTGCTTTAGAGCAGCCCCTATAGTTCGCGGGATGACCGGATTCACCGCAAAGCACGCAGCTCGGGGGCTCCGTGCAGAGGGTGCGGTCTTTGGGACGCGGGCAATCTGCCGTACTGTGCACTCCGAGGCACTTTACGCAACGGGGGGTCGCGTAGCAGTGCGACTGCGAGTGTCCGTACAGTTGACACCTATGGCATTGGCCGACGATCCCCGACTTGCGGGGCTTTTCGATCCGGATACCGGATAGATGGCAGACTGTACGGACGTTAAATATCGGGTTATGGCCTTCTGAAGGAGGGCAGACAACGAGTACCATGTCGAATGGTACTCCGCGGCGGGCACGGTGCATGCGGTGCACTTCGAGTACGGGAACGTTCTGGGATTCAAGGTCGGCCTTGATCTCCTCAGTCGCGATCTCCATCGGAACCTTCTTGATGACAACTCTTGTTTGTCGGTCTTCAGGAAGGGAGTAGGTGTGGAACGACACACCTCTGTACCGGAGAAGTTTGGTGAGCGCCCGATAATCGTTCGCGGTCGGGACGGTCACTTTAATACCCTGCTGGGTAGCTTTGGCACTGGTGTAACCGATTCGTTGTTCGGCACACCATTTGGACACATCAGTCCACTTGCCCTTTTCCTGAATGAACAGGGGTGGGGGCGCGGCCACCTTCTTACCCGCTGCGGTGCGGGGCGCGACGACTGGGGCGGTACTCTGCTGTGAGGCAGGCGCGGTCGCGGTGGGGATGGCGGCTGGAAGAGCCTTTTGGGTCGGAGTGGGGGTGGGGACCGCGGCGGAGGTCGACGGGGTCGGGTTCGGGGGGCGCGGCGCGGAATCGTCCTCAAGGGCGATCATTTTAGCGGCTTGACCGGAATTGCATTTTCCCTTCTTCCGTTTTCCTTTCCTACCTCCGGCGGGAACGACCTCGAAGCCTTCCTCGGAGGAGGGATTGGTCACGGGAACGGGAACGGGAGCGGGAGCGATCGCGACGGGTATGGGTACGGGCACGGGCACGGGCACGGCCTCGGGCTCGAGTTCGGGCTCTGAGGGAGCATCCTCGGCGTCCATCGAGCTGCAGTCAGACTCGGCGTCGGAAAACGCGGGGGAGGTCGTGGGCTCAGATCGCATTTCATCGAAATGCTTGGCCAAAGCGGGCGGAAGCGTCGAATTAAGAGTCCGTTCGACTCTGGCGCGGAATTCGTGGCTCTTTCCGTACGTAGCCAATGTCGCCCAGAAGGCGTCATCGGGTTCGTCCATTTCGAGCAGCGGGAGGTAGGGAACCTACTTTACGCTCATATGGAGCGAGCCTATCAAAATAACTCCTAACAATCCTAACGTCTAAGTCCCCGGGTGGGATGCCCGGGGATGTGTGGCACTCCCTGCCGGGTGCAGGCAGGGAGGTGAGTACCTAAGGTGAGCCCTAAGCTTGTAAACCTGTTGCCAATCTTAATGTGCAACAGGGCCCTGTGAGTCTAGCGCGAGGGGTGTAGACACACCCCAAAGACACTAGGTGAGTAGCTGTGGAAGCAAGACTGTCACCAGTACCGACTAGGAGATCCCCCAAGGCCGGTGGTCTGGGACCCGTCCAATTCACTGCCTAGCCCTGAAGGGGTTTCGGCGGGTGTGTTGGGTCAACACCCTCTCGGATTCGTTGGCACCGTGAGGTTTCAACCGAGAACCACGAAACTGTGGATTTTACCCAGAAGGGGCCAAGTGAATTTACTTGACGACTCTAATTAGAGAAACAGTATTGCCTTGAAAAAGACAGTTTTTAATATCAATTAACGACTGAATTATCTTTCAAATTCAATGGCTAATTAATGCAGCCGGGGCGGCTGCGATGCGTCACTGCGGGGCGCAGTGAGACGGACGAGCGGCGGGAGGGTGAGTCACGCAGCAGGTGGGAGCACAATTAACACGTCCGCTCGGGGTGAGCGTCACGGGCTAATTGTCAAGTCACGCCGGTAACAGTTGTATTTATAGTAACGCTCGCGGCTCACAGTTGCGGCAAGCGGTGAGAGAAACGACGCAGCGGCGGACCAATCACAACGCTCCAAAACCAGAGTGTAGATCGAACGCGGGGAGAGGGGATACCCGGGAGGGAGGCGAAGGGGGTGGGGTGACGCTTGTTGATTATTGAGAAAATATAAACGAAAATAAAACAAATATAAAATAAGTTACCTACCACAACTATGTACCACCTAAGATTTTATTATTATTTTCATATAGCATATGATTTAGATTAAATTTATCATAAATAATAATAATAATAAAATTAAGTACTTAAACGAAAGGTTTCGATTCGAAACCTTTTCCTGCGCTCACGTTATTTAGTAAAATTGTCATCATAAATTCTTCTCTAATTCTATGTTGTTTATTATGTGTAAACAAACATTGTTATTGTGATGTACTAAACACCACCATCATAGCCAACGTTATTAATTTCTATCTGTTACTTAGGTAAATTACGACAAGATTTTGTACTACTCAATTATTGTTGGTCATATTATATACGTATAAACATACATACATAAATAAAACTTTGCGTTTTAGCGCGCCCTAGTGTAGTTAGTCATGTCAATAATACTTCGTGTGTACCTACATCTTCATAGGTTTTAAATCTCCTGCCTTACAGTACACATGTTTGTAATGTAATCAAGTAAAGCGAGTGCATGAGGTAGGTAGGTAGGTAGGTAGGTAGGTAGGTAGGTACGTTTTTGTTTGACGACAACACCGATAAAGAAACTGTCTTTTTATATATTTGACGAATCATATTGTGGCCCTGAAAAGGGCCTTTTGTTTTGAATGCATACGAGCGGAGAGCATCGCGCAATCGACATGATATCGAAATACGCGTGCGGGGGCGCACTCGCACGAAGCACCACGTTCTTCTTCAGACGTCGCGGCACCACGTTTAAGCCTTCTTCTCGGTCTTCTTGGGCAGTAGCACTGCCTGGATGTTCGGCAGCACACCACCTTGAGCGATCGTCACACCGGAGAGCAGCTTGTTCAACTCCTCGTCGTTGCGGATGGCCAATTGAAGATGACGCGGGATGATCCTGGTCTTCTTGTTGTCCCTCGCTGCGTTTCCGGCCAACTCGAGGACCTCAGCAGCCAGATACTCCATCACGGCGGCCAAGTAGACGGGAGCGCCGGCACCCACGCGCTCTGCGTAGTTTCCGTTACGCAGCAGCCTGTGAATACGACCCACAGGGAACTGGAGACCAGCACGGTTGGAACGGGACTTTGCCTTTCCCTTCACCTTGCCACCTTTGCCGCGACCAGACATAATTGAAAGGTTTGTTTATAGAACAACTCACGAAAATAACGAAACACGCGTACAGAAGTGCGCGCGCCGAAAGAATCTAGTTATAATGCCGTCACCGGACTCGTCCGCGATATTTATACGTGCGCCGAGTGGCGGTGTGAGCGGGAGGGGTGCACAGTTATCGAAACGTAATACACAAAACGCGCAAGCGCGTTCACGTACACTGCACCATGGATATGGGGTGGTTAGAGTTTTGACACAGTTACTACAGAATTAATGAACTTTTCTTTTCTTTTTTTTTTTTTTTTTTTCTTTAAGTTTTTCACGTAGGTAGGTAGGTACCTACTCCAACGTGATATACTAGCGTCTACCTATATATATATATACCTACATATTTTTTAATTTTTTTTAATTATCAAACTTAAATATAATGTGCCTGCCAAGTTTCCTTATTTACCCCATTCTTTAGTTATAGGGTATATTGTAAGCGTTAATTGTAAACTAGGTACATTAGTTACCTTTGTAGATATTAAGACTGTTTATGCTTCCTATAAGTTGCATCATTGTGTGGAATATTGAAATTGTATTACTTAGGTGGATTGATTGATAGGTAGGTAGGTAGGTAGGTAGGTAGGTAGGTACGGTCTATCAGTACGTATAGATCGTATTTCTATTAGTGTTCATGTTATGATTATGTTTTTTTTTTTTTTTTTTTTTTTTTACGTTTTTGACTATCTGTATTAAAGAAACGAATATTGTCAATATTCATGATAGTATTGTTAGCCCTGAAAAGGGCTTTTTGGTGTGGTGAGCGCATGGACGCGCGCTAAGCATCTCGGTGCCGCCGTCCGTGGTGGTTTCTTCTTCTTCTGATGAATCACTTTGGTGACGAGCTCGAGACACGTCGAGCGCGTTCCGCACCCTCCTTCCCGAGGACGATAGACGCGTACGTACCGCGTGCGCGCGGTCGGACGAGATGATGAAAACAAACGCACAAACAACATAGCGCACGAGCGCGACTCTCACTACAGTGTACTGTATACAGTAATAACATAGGTACATACCGACATACAAACAGTAGTAGTTTAAGACGCGCACGCACACTTGTCACTATCACTCATCAGCTGCTGCTGCTGCTGCTGCTGTTGTTGCTGTTGTCGTATCGATGGTGAGCAGATAAGTAGGTGTTGGTGGCGGTCTGGTCAGCCGACTCTGCTGCGCCGCTGTCGTCGTCGTCGTCGTCGTCGCCGTCGCGGGTGTGACGCGAACGCGACCGTAGCTTACTTCTTAGCGGCGGACGCTTTCTTGGCTGCCGGCTTAGATTTGGGTGTAGCCGCGGCCTTCTTGGGTTTAGGCGCTTTAGGTTTCTTGGTCGGCGGCTTCGCGGTCTTCTTAGCCTTGGGAGCGGCGCCTCCCTTCGCCTTCGCGGGCGCGGCGGCCTTCTTGGGCGTCGGCTTCTTCTTAGCGGCGGCGGCCTTCTTGTCCTTGGCGGCGGCGGCGGCGGCCGATGCCTTGGACTTTGAAGGTGAACCGGAGGCTGCGGAGGCGGCCGCGGCTGCTGCCTTCTTGGTCTTGGCGCCGGCCGCAGAGGCGGTAGCCTTCTTCGCTTTCGCGGCGGCGGCGGGCGCCTTGCCGGCGGCCTTGCCAGCGGCGCCGGCGGGTTTCTTGGCCGCGGACGATTTCGACTCGAGCTTGAACGAACCGGAGGCGCCCTTGCCCTTGGTCTGGATCAGTGCGCCAGATTCGACGGCGCTCTTCAGATATTTTCTGATGAACGGAGCCAGTTTCTCCGCGTCGACCTTGTACTGCGCGGCGATGTACTTCTTGATAGCCTGCAGGGAAGATCCGCTGCGCTCCTTCATCTCCTTGATGGCGCTGTTGACCATCTCAGATGTTTTGGGATGGGTCGGCTTCGCCTTCGGTTTCTTCGCGGCACCGGCGCCGCCGGCCTGCCTCGCCGCCTTCTTCGCTGGTGTAGCGGGCGCTGGTGCCTCGGTAGCAACTGCGGTGTCAGCCATTGTATTATTAATATTGATGATAGACTTCACACAAAACACACACACTGTGAGAAATTAATTAGGTAGGTAAGTATATAAGGATAGAGACTTAGATGTCGCCACTTATAGGTTACAAGAATTTCGTATACGTACGCTCACGTACGACGGAACTTTACCGTAACGAGCGCCGTGATGTTGCGGGACGTTTTCTCGTATGAACGCTTGAAAGTTTTCACTAACACGTATCTAATAAAATTAATAAAAAGAATGGTTAACGCCACTTAGTGCAACGGGTTGCGACGGTTTCGGATAGGTCATGAAGTTGACGATGCCGGTGTTCGGATTCCGGGAGCGTGAGACGCGCGTTCGGCCGGTGGCGTAGGTTTATTTTGACGACTGAGTAGGAAGCGTAGGTCGGGTCGCGTTCAAAACGTTATTTTCTCTATAAAAGTGATAGTTAGTGCCGATCGAGGTCGACGCGTCAACAAGGAGGATATCGAGCTTGTGTGGTAACAGGACTCCGTCGATATCACACAGTCTCGCGAAGGTATTATCGACCTAAAAGTGAAGCGTCGTAAAACACCGCGACCGCCGAACTGTTAAGGACGGACGACTCCGTACAGGACGTGCAACCTATTAATATAGTGATATTAAAAGACCACAGTGCCCTTCGAGGAGTTGACAGTGTACAGATTGGTATGATCGCATCAGAAAGCGTGTTAAGTAATGTGTAAAACTACAATAGACCGTCGCGGCCGCGTACTCGTCCGGGCGGCGAGCGGGCGCGCCAGCAGTAGGCAACGCCCGTGGCTGGGCCCGCGTACCGCATCCTCTTAGCACAGTAAGTAAGTAGGCTGCCTGCGATACAGCCACGTATAATAAAATAATAATTTATGACTAGTAGAAACACGCGAACGAAAAACAAAAAAAAAAAATTAAAAGAAATCCCTCATAAGATGCGATCAAAATTGCCATAATAATAACACGACATAAACAAACGGCACGCGCACCGAGAAGCGATCATACGAACAGGTATCTATCATTCATACATACTAGCTAGGTAGGTAGATGTTCTACAAGAACGTAAGTCTTGTATCGAATATTACGGTAGGTAGGTAGGTACCTAGCTAATAATGTTTTCGGTCGGTATACACCTCAGTCAGTGCGTAGAGCAACATTAGGCACCTACTATGTAGTTACCTACACAAGTAAGGGCATTATAATGTATGTAGGTAAGTATTTCAATATAAAGCTAACAGTAAAAAAAAACTGATTTATCTATAATAGAATTACTATACATATTTATCGTAGTTAGGTAGGTACGTAGCACTGGAGTGTATTTATTGGTAACGAGTTGAACGAATGTCACTAGCAGTGACTACTGTATAGGTGGTCTAGGTAATTCAGTGAGTGAGTTAGTAGGTAGGTAGGTAGGTTGGCTAGTAAGTAAGTACGTTTTTTAGACAATTCCACTCAAGAAACATTTAATAAAATCGAATCATATGCGGCCCTGAAAAGGGCCTTTTTTATGAGCGCGTCTATATACGCGTGGTTGAACGGTATGATTATGTTCCCAACAAACACAACACACACACGTCCACCACAGTATGTAGAGCTGGTTGCGCCGCAGGCAGGCAACGCGTACACGCGGGGGATGTGCACTCGTTTAACCGCCGAAACCGTACAGGGTGCGACCCTGGCGCTTCAGAGCGTAGACGACGTCCATGGCGGTGACGGTCTTCCTCTTGGCGTGCTCGGTGTAAGTGACGGCGTCGCGAATAACGTTCTCTAGGAACACTTTAAGCACACCGCGAGTCTCCTCGTAGATCAGACCGGAGATACGTTTCACTCCGCCTCTGCGCGCCAGACGACGGATGGCGGGCTTCGTGATACCTTGGATGTTATCACGAAGTACCTTCCTGTGACGCTTGGCTCCTCCTTTTCCCAGACCCTTTCCTCCCTTACCGCGACCGGTCATCTTCTTTGCAGTGGGGTTTCAAAACACACGATAAAAACAAACAGCACGGGTGCGCGCACACGAACGACTCGAGCGACTGTGTGAATTTTAAAACCGGCCGGTCTCCTTATATTTATAGTAAACGTGGAGCTCAGCGGGCGGGGGCCAGAAACGGGAGGTGCGCGGGGCGAGGCGAGCCGACCCTCGACGCTGGTTGGTCGATGGGACGAATAGAACTTGAGTACTAAACTTATTAATAAGTAGATAACAATCGAAAAACAAAAAAAAAAACAAAAAAAATGCTTCCAATAAGCAAGTACTTATCACACGAGTAATAATTACTTCAAAAACACCATATAAATACCATGAACCTAGTTTGAACGATAGGTAAAATCGAATGCATTATAATGGACTATTTAATTTTATTCCTTTCATTCTGTTATGATAGTGTATAGGTATGAAACTGACTATATCCTGTACTGCGTGTCTCTCTAGTGAACCAAAGTACGTTTCGAATCAACCATGTAAGTTATCATAGTAGGAATATAAATAGATGTAGATAAATTATCATATTTAATATAATAATATGTAGATCATGCATATTGTAGATGTGTAGGTAGGTAGGTAGGTAGGTAGGTAAGTAACGTTTTATTTTTGACGTCTGATATAAAGAAACATTTTATATTCTGATACATATGTGGCCCTGAAAAGGGCCTTTTATGTGAACTAACGCACAGCCACAGCCACAGACACGATGCACTGCACGAAGGCAGTCTACGTGTATTGTGTGACGTCAGCAGCAGTTTTAAGCGCGTTCGCCTCTGATCCTGCGCGCCAACTGGATGTCCTTGGGCATGATGGTGACGCGCTTCGCGTGAATCGCGCACAGGTTGGTGTCTTCGAAGAGACCGACGAGATAAGCTTCGCTAGCCTCCTGCAGCGCCATAACAGCGGAGCTCTGGAAACGGAGATCGGTCTTGAAATCCTGTGCGATCTCACGCACGAGACGCTGGAACGGAAGCTTGCGGATCAGCAGTTCGGTACTCTTCTGGTAGCGACGAATCTCACGGAGGGCCACAGTGCCGGGCCTGTAGCGATGGGGCTTCTTAACGCCACCGGTGGCCGGTGCGCTCTTGCGCGCCGCCTTGGTGGCGAGCTGTTTCCTCGGTGCCTTACCACCGGTGGATTTGCGAGCGGTCTGCTTAGTACGCGCCATTGTAAACAACCAACAACACGAAACGAGAGATAGATAATAAAATCAATCAACTGAAAATTCTATAGATACACGCAACGGACGCGCGCGGACCTACACACTTCGAACGTACGAGAGAGAATAAAAACGAATCGCGCTCGCTCGATGTATTTATAGTAAAGCGACGTAGCGGGCATGAGCGCGCTCGCCCGCCCCCTGCGCGCCGCCTCTAGTACAACGAGCTAACTAAAATTGTTTTTAACAATGAATTTATTTAAAATACGCATCATATCACTTTTTAAATGTATGTTATTCGTAGGTTTAATGAATTTACCTTATTTTATTTATTTATTTTTATTTACCCACATAAACATAATGCTCTGATTAGGTTGTCGGGACCTACACAGAGAGAGTATTATGTAGGTAAATTACATTGAAACTAGGTAAGTACTTGTGTAACCCGTTGTCATTATTGATGTGTTTAATAAATGATTTGGAATTCATTCACGGTTTTTCCTATGCTAAGACACTGCTACTTCAATCTCATTTCGCTATAGTTTACGCGGCAAGTTTTATGTTAGTTTCGTCTAACTAACTAGTAGGTAGTTAGGTAGGTAGGTAGGTAGGTAGGTAATTCGGGTAGGTAGATCTATTTAATAATAAGCCTGGCATAATGTCCTCATTCAATTCGTCGGTATGATACAAACTTATTATAGTTTGTTTGTATGTATGTAACGTTTTGACTGTCATCCAATTTAAAGAAACGTGAATTTATCACATGAACATATTTGTGGCCCTGAAAAGGGCCTTTTGTTTTGACTCCTGCCATCGCCATCCCACGGTGCGCGTGCGCGTCCAGACGTTTGTCGCGGTTTGTGTCTCGTAGCACGTGCATCGTGCGCGTCTCGTACGTACATACATGACGCACAGCGGGTGGGTACTATGTGTATGTATGCACATTACGACGACACTAACACAATTAACACGCACCACAATCGACAAGACACACGAACAAGCGCACTGGGTTGCAACACACTGTACACAAACACGAGGCGGCGTTGAGACGGAGCGTCGCGTCGGCGGCTCTTGCTAGCCTACCGATCGCTCACTCACTCACTCACTTGGAGCTGGTGTATTTGGTGACGGCCTTGGTGCCTTCACTGACGGCGTGCTTGGCGAGCTCGCCGGGCAGCAGGAGCCTGACGGACGTCTGCACCTCCCTGGACGTGATGGTCGACCTCTTGTTGTAGTGGGCGAGACGGGAAGCTTCGGCGGCGATACGCTCGAAGATGTCGTTCACGAACGAGTTCATGATAGACATGGCCTTGCTGGAGATACCGGTGTCGGGGTGCACCTGCTTCAGCACCTTGTAGATGTAGATGGCGTAACTCTCCTTCCTCTTGTGCTTCTTCTTCTTCTTGTCGGTCTTTGAGATGTTCTTCTGGGCTTTGCCAGACTTCTTGGCGGCTTTACCACTTGTCTTGGGCGGCATTATGAGATTTTTATGAGTACACGTACTACCGAAACGGAGTTCAGTAACAGTATAAATCAAGTCACGTTTTTTTTTTTTTTTTTTTTTTTTTTTTTTTTTTTTTTTTTTTTTTTTTTTTTGTTGGGCATCTCGCAGTTGGCCTTGAGAGGCCGTGACTGCTTAACCGGTCATTCCTGGGGCTGCCATTAAGAAACTAATCTTAACGCCTCCAGCCAGGGCTTACAAACTAAATTTATATACTAAGCGACTGCACGCTGAGGGCACCCCCTGTGGGGTACGGACCTCGGCTCAGGGCGTCACTGATAGGGGGACAGCTATCACTATTGGGGACAGGCTGGATCGAAATATTGGCATTATTATTATTAGGGGAATTTAAAGCTACTGGCTCAGCTGCGGCGCGGGCTGGCGCTTCAACGAGCAAGGGTCGGTCGGGGGTCTCGACGTTAGGCGCCGATACTACTAGGGGTCTTCGCGGGGCGCGAGGACCTCGGCGGCGAGGTCGGAAGGACGATTTTGTGCGGTGTGTGCGAACTGTACTGGTGGCCCTATTGCTTTCCTGGAGGAGAGTAATGTGGTCGTCTGGGTCGGTGAGGACATGTCTCGGCCGTCGGACAGAGCTAATCCTACTGGGGACATAAGTGGCGGCCTTCACAATCAAGGGATTGCGGTGAATTTCGGCTTTATCGAAGAAACGCTTCGCGGTGCGTTTCATGAATTGACTGACCGTGGGGATTTTCAGATCGAGATGGAGGATCTCGTTCCGAACGAACCAAGGGGCGCCTGTGGCTTGCCGGAGGAATCGGTTCTGTAGGGTCTGCATCCTATGGATGAATCGGGGGTTCGCGTGCGCAAAGATTGCACACGCATACGTCATGATGGGCCTTATACACGCCGTGTAAATCCGCAACTTGCACTTTAGTGACAACTTGCTACGTGCATTTAGAACAGAATGTAACCTGCCGAGAGCGAAGGCGGCGCGTGAGCGCGCCTTCTTTATGTGCTCTGCGAAGGAGAGATGCTGATCCATGGTCACACCAAGGTATTTGGCTTGCTTCTCCCAAGGGATAGGCTTGCCGAACAAAGAGATGGGACGGGGGGGCTCAGGTCTAATGCGTCGCGGTCTCGTAAAGAGGACTGCTTGGCTTTTATCCGGATTTATGTCGATCCGCCACTTTCGAAACCACGCGCCAAGGACGTTGACGGTGGTTTGGAGAGTGGCGGCTATCGCGTCCTGACTTTTCCCAGTGTAGTAGATGGCTGTGTCGTCTGCGAACAGTGCCAACTGTGCCTTTCTACTTTTGGGGATATCGCTCGTGAATAGAGTGAATATGAGCGGGGACAACACCGCGCCCTGAGGGACGCCGGCGCGAATGGGATGGGGAGACGAGATCGCCCCTTCGATGCGATAGCGAAAGGTGCGGTTCGACAGAAAATCTCGTAAGATGAGCACGAGACGGTCTGGCACGCCGAGACGGTACAGCTTGTAAATCAAGCCGTTGTGCCAGACCTTGTCGAAGGCTTTCGCTATGTCGAAAAATACTGCACCGGTTATCGTACCGCGCTGGAAGCCAGCGCTTATATGTTCTACGATACGGTGGACCTGTTGCACACAACAATGTTGGTTACGGAAACCGAACTGTTCGTTGGGTATGAGGCCTTTTGTCTCGGCGTAATTTCTGAGTCGCTTATAAATAAGTCTCTCATAGATCTTGCCGAGACTACTCAGTAAACTGATGGGGCGGTAGCTCGTGGGCTCGGATTTGAGCTTGCCCGGCTTCGGGATACCGATAACCGTGGCCTGCTTCCATGCATCGGGGAATATATTATTACTCAAGGCACCATTGAAGATGGTGGTCAAGAGCATGATCAGGTGGGCGGGCAGCATCTGGAGCACCTTATTGGTGATTCCGTCAGCGCCGGGGGCCTTGCGGGGTTTCAGACCTTTGATGACCTCGTGAACTTCGTCCGGGGTGACGAGAGGTAATGGGTCATCAGGGTCTTCGACGGGCGGGAGGGAGGTTCTACGTTCGACTTCAGCGTCCACCTCAGCGAGATGTGCTTGGTCTACTGGTTGAGAACTGGGAGTGCATTGAGCCTCTAGACTGGCGGCTAGACATTCGGCCTTGTCAATGTCGTCGAAGGCAACGGTGCCATCGGGACGGGTCAGGGGGGGCATGGAAGCTACTTCTTTGGATTTGAGTTTCCTCTGAAGTTGCCAGAAAGCTAGGTGGGTCGGCTCTAGGTCGCTCAGCATCTTGTCCCAGCCCGCGTCCCGCAGCTCCGACATGCATGTCTTTACAGCTCGCTGTAAATAGCGCATGTGGGCTTTGTTGGCGGCGCAGGGAAAGTTGCTGTAGGCACGAACAGACGCGTTCTTCTCATTCAGCAGTTCGCGTACATCGTCCGGCAGCTTCCAGCGGGGGTCTTCCCCCACCGGAACCCGCCTCGAACTTTCGTCCAGGACAGATTGTACGTGACCCGTGAATGAGTCGATCGCGGCCGTTGTGTCGGCGAGTGAGTCGAAACGATCGGGTATAGAGTCCAAGTGGGCGGACGTGTTGGCTTTCAGCGAATCGCTTACTTGCCTCCAGTCCGTTACCAGTTTGGTGAGGGGCGGTAGGTCAGGATCTGGGAGACCCGTCCGGGGGGCCAGATGCATGACTACGGGGCGATGATCAGAACTGAGCTCGTTTATTGCTTCTATGGAATTCAACCGGAGGTTGATTCGCTGCAGAATGGCAATGTCGAGTACATCAGGGGTGTGATTAACATCGTGGGGATAGTGGGTAGGCGTCATCGGGGCGATGACGTCAAAGTTCAGGCGCGAGCAGAGGTCGAACAATTGTCGCCCTCTGGTCGAAACCCGAGAACTGTTCCACGCGGGGTGTTTCGCGTTGAGATCGCCCGCTATGATAACGGACTCACTCATTCCTAATAGGAGCGCGATATCGTTTGCGATTAGATTGAAGTCCTCCGAGTGGGACTGGGGAGGGAGATAAGCTGAGACTAGGGTGATAGGCTGATGGCCAGTCATGCCTAGTCTGCAGACTGAGACTTCTAATCGGGCCAGGGTTGGCGGATCCATAGGGATGCAGTATAGGGACTTTTGGTAGTAGATGAGAGTTCCGCCCCGATGGCAACGTGACCTGTCGTTGCGCACTACGCGGTAGTTTGCAATTTTCGGGTCACGGTTGCAGGGTTTAAGGAACGTCTCCTGTACTAATAGTATGTCTAAGTGATGGTCGCGGAGGAAAGTGGCGATCTCATCACGTTGGCCAGTTATGCCATTGGCGTTATAAGTACCTAATTTTAGGGATCGGATCTTTAGACGAGAAACAACCGTGTTAGACATTATGGTGCCTAGGTTGGTTGGATCTAATCAGGACTAACGCTTGCGTAATATCTGGGTACGCTTCGTATATGGCATATACCTGGAGGAGGTTGCCGGCCTTGGTGGCTGCGTCGACTTCCTGCGCCATCCGTTGGGCACGGGGGGTGCAGAAAGTCAGGAACGCGCTGTCGAGTATACTATACGCGACGGACGGGGTCATGGCCACGGGGCCGTTACCGGTTGCGGGGGGAGCGGCTTGACGCGCCGCGGGGCGCGCAGCGGGGTTCGCGGCGGCGGCGACGGGGGCGGCGGTCGCGAGAGAGTACGGGGACGGGGTAGTCAGCGCGGGAGCGCCTGTACGCGGGTCCATAAGCGGAGGGATAGGCGCGGGGATGGGCCTGGATGAACCCAACGCAGGGAATGCCTGCTGATGGTTCAGACGGTTCCAGGGGCTAGGTCTCTGGGGACAGAGACGGTCTGGGAGGGCCGCGGAGGGAGCTTCCCTTTGCTGACGGGCGTCTGCACGCTTCGTCAGCCTGGGAGAAGAGGATTTGGGTGCTTTCGAGCAGCCTCTATAGTTGGCGGGGTGACCGGATTCACCGCAGAGCACGCAGCTCGGGGGTTCCGTACAAAGGGAGCGGTCTTTTGGGCGTGGGCAATTAGCCGTGCTGTGCACTCCGAGGCACTTCACGCATCTAGGTGTCGCGTAGCAGTGCGACTGCGAGTGTCCGTATAGCTGACACCTATGGCATTGGCCGACGATCCCCGACTTGCGGGGCTTTTCGATCCGGATACCGGATAGGTGGCAGACTGTACGGATGTTAAAGATCGGGTTGTGTCCCTCTGAGGGAGGGCAAAAGTCAAGTCACGCCGGTAACAGTTGTATTTATAGTAACGCTCGCGGCTCACAGTTGCGGCAAGCGGTGAGAGAAACGACGCAGCGGCGGACCAATCACAACGCTCCAAAACCAGAGTGTAGATCGAACGCGGGGAGAGGGGATACCCGGGAGGGAGGCGAAGGGGGTGGGGTGACGCTTGTTGATTATTGAGAAAATATAAACGAAAATAAAACAAATATAAAATAAGTTACCTACCACAACTATGTACCACCTAAGATTTTATTATTATTTTCATATAGCATATGATTTAGATTAAATTTATCATAAATAATAATAATAATAAAATTAAGTACTTAAACGAAAGGTTTCGATTCGAAACCTTTTCCTGCGCTCACGTTATTTAGTAAAATTGTCATCATAAATTCTTCTCTAATTCTATGTTGTTTATTATGTGTAAACAAACATTGTTATTGTGATGTACTAAACACCACCATCATAGCCAACGTTATTAATTTCTATCTGTTACTTAGGTAAATTACGACAAGATTTTGTACTACTCAATTATTGTTGGTCATATTATATACGTATAAACATACATACATAAATAAAACTTTGCGTTTTAGCGCGCCCTAGTGTAGTTAGTCATGTCAATAATACTTCGTGTGTACCTACATCTTCATAGGTTTTAAATCTCCTGCCTTACAGTACACATGTTTGTAATGTAATCAAGTAAAGCGAGTGCATGAGGTAGGTAGGTAGGTAGGTAGGTAGGTAGGTAGGTACGTTTTTGTTTGACGACAACACCGATAAAGAAACTGTCTTTTTATATATTTGACGAATCATATTGTGGCCCTGAAAAGGGCCTTTTGTTTTGAATGCATACGAGCGGAGAGCATCGCGCAATCGACATGATATCGAAATACGCGTGCGGGGGCGCACTCGCACGAAGCACCACGTTCTTCTTCAGACGTCGCGGCACCACGTTTAAGCCTTCTTCTCGGTCTTCTTGGGCAGTAGCACTGCCTGGATGTTCGGCAGCACACCACCTTGAGCGATCGTCACACCGGAGAGCAGCTTGTTCAACTCCTCGTCGTTGCGGATGGCCAATTGAAGATGACGCGGGATGATCCTGGTCTTCTTGTTGTCCCTCGCTGCGTTTCCGGCCAACTCGAGGACCTCAGCAGCCAGATACTCCATCACGGCGGCCAAGTAGACGGGAGCGCCGGCACCCACGCGCTCTGCGTAGTTTCCGTTACGCAGCAGCCTGTGAATACGACCCACAGGGAACTGGAGACCAGCACGGTTGGAACGGGACTTTGCCTTTCCCTTCACCTTGCCACCTTTGCCGCGACCAGACATAATTGAAAGGTTTGTTTATAGAACAACTCACGAAAATAACGAAACACGCGTACAGAAGTGCGCGCGCCGAAAGAATCTAGTTATAATGCCGTCACCGGACTCGTCCGCGATATTTATACGTGCGCCGAGTGGCGGTGTGAGCGGGAGGGGTGCACAGTTATCGAAACGTAATACACAAAACGCGCAAGCGCGTTCACGTACACTGCACCATGGATATGGGGTGGTTAGAGTTTTGACACAGTTACTACAGAATTAATGAACTTTTCTTTTCTTTTTTTTTTTTTTTTTTTCTTTAAGTTTTTCACGTAGGTAGGTAGGTACCTACTCCAACGTGATATACTAGCGTCTACCTATATATATATATACCTACATATTTTTTAATTTTTTTTAATTATCAAACTTAAATATAATGTGCCTGCCAAGTTTCCTTATTTACCCCATTCTTTAGTTATAGGGTATATTGTAAGCGTTAATTGTAAACTAGGTACATTAGTTACCTTTGTAGATATTAAGACTGTTTATGCTTCCTATAAGTTGCATCATTGTGTGGAATATTGAAATTGTATTACTTAGGTGGATTGATTGATAGGTAGGTAGGTAGGTAGGTAGGTAGGTAGGTACGGTCTATCAGTACGTATAGATCGTATTTCTATTAGTGTTCATGTTATGATTATGTTTTTTTTTTTTTTTTTTTTTTTTTACGTTTTTGACTATCTGTATTAAAGAAACGAATATTGTCAATATTCATGATAGTATTGTTAGCCCTGAAAAGGGCTTTTTGGTGTGGTGAGCGCATGGACGCGCGCTAAGCATCTCGGTGCCGCCGTCCGTGGTGGTTTCTTCTTCTTCTGATGAATCACTTTGGTGACGAGCTCGAGACACGTCGAGCGCGTTCCGCACCCTCCTTCCCGAGGACGATAGACGCGTACGTACCGCGTGCGCGCGGTCGGACGAGATGATGAAAACAAACGCACAAACAACATAGCGCACGAGCGCGACTCTCACTACAGTGTACTGTATACAGTAATAACATAGGTACATACCGACATACAAACAGTAGTAGTTTAAGACGCGCACGCACACTTGTCACTATCACTCATCAGCTGCTGCTGCTGCTGCTGCTGTTGTTGCTGTTGTCGTATCGATGGTGAGCAGATAAGTAGGTGTTGGTGGCGGTCTGGTCAGCCGACTCTGCTGCGCCGCTGTCGTCGTCGTCGTCGTCGTCGCCGTCGCGGGTGTGACGCGAACGCGACCGTAGCTTACTTCTTAGCGGCGGACGCTTTCTTGGCTGCCGGCTTAGATTTGGGTGTAGCCGCGGCCTTCTTGGGTTTAGGCGCTTTAGGTTTCTTGGTCGGCGGCTTCGCGGTCTTCTTAGCCTTGGGAGCGGCGCCTCCCTTCGCCTTCGCGGGCGCGGCGGCCTTCTTGGGCGTCGGCTTCTTCTTAGCGGCGGCGGCCTTCTTGTCCTTGGCGGCGGCGGCGGCGGCCGATGCCTTGGACTTTGAAGGTGAACCGGAGGCTGCGGAGGCGGCCGCGGCTGCTGCCTTCTTGGTCTTGGCGCCGGCCGCAGAGGCGGTAGCCTTCTTCGCTTTCGCGGCGGCGGCGGGCGCCTTGCCGGCGGCCTTGCCAGCGGCGCCGGCGGGTTTCTTGGCCGCGGACGATTTCGACTCGAGCTTGAACGAACCGGAGGCGCCCTTGCCCTTGGTCTGGATCAGTGCGCCAGATTCGACGGCGCTCTTCAGATATTTTCTGATGAACGGAGCCAGTTTCTCCGCGTCGACCTTGTACTGCGCGGCGATGTACTTCTTGATAGCCTGCAGGGAAGATCCGCTGCGCTCCTTCATCTCCTTGATGGCGCTGTTGACCATCTCAGATGTTTTGGGATGGGTCGGCTTCGCCTTCGGTTTCTTCGCGGCACCGGCGCCGCCGGCCTGCCTCGCCGCCTTCTTCGCTGGTGTAGCGGGCGCTGGTGCCTCGGTAGCAACTGCGGTGTCAGCCATTGTATTATTAATATTGATGATAGACTTCACACAAAACACACACACTGTGAGAAATTAATTAGGTAGGTAAGTATATAAGGATAGAGACTTAGATGTCGCCACTTATAGGTTACAAGAATTTCGTATACGTACGCTCACGTACGACGGAACTTTACCGTAACGAGCGCCGTGATGTTGCGGGACGTTTTCTCGTATGAACGCTTGAAAGTTTTCACTAACACGTATCTAATAAAATTAATAAAAAGAATGGTTAACGCCACTTAGTGCAACGGGTTGCGACGGTTTCGGATAGGTCATGAAGTTGACGATGCCGGTGTTCGGATTCCGGGAGCGTGAGACGCGCGTTCGGCCGGTGGCGTAGGTTTATTTTGACGACTGAGTAGGAAGCGTAGGTCGGGTCGCGTTCAAAACGTTATTTTCTCTATAAAAGTGATAGTTAGTGCCGATCGAGGTCGACGCGTCAACAAGGAGGATATCGAGCTTGTGTGGTAACAGGACTCCGTCGATATCACACAGTCTCGCGAAGGTATTATCGACCTAAAAGTGAAGCGTCGTAAAACACCGCGACCGCCGAACTGTTAAGGACGGACGACTCCGTACAGGACGTGCAACCTATTAATATAGTGATATTAAAAGACCACAGTGCCCTTCGAGGAGTTGACAGTGTACAGATTGGTATGATCGCATCAGAAAGCGTGTTAAGTAATGTGTAAAACTACAATAGACCGTCGCGGCCGCGTACTCGTCCGGGCGGCGAGCGGGCGCGCCAGCAGTAGGCAACGCCCGTGGCTGGGCCCGCGTACCGCATCCTCTTAGCACAGTAAGTAAGTAGGCTGCCTGCGATACAGCCACGTATAATAAAATAATAATTTATGACTAGTAGAAACACGCGAACGAAAAACAAAAAAAAAAAATTAAAAGAAATCCCTCATAAGATGCGATCAAAATTGCCATAATAATAACACGACATAAACAAACGGCACGCGCACCGAGAAGCGATCATACGAACAGGTATCTATCATTCATACATACTAGCTAGGTAGGTAGATGTTCTACAAGAACGTAAGTCTTGTATCGAATATTACGGTAGGTAGGTAGGTACCTAGCTAATAATGTTTTCGGTCGGTATACACCTCAGTCAGTGCGTAGAGCAACATTAGGCACCTACTATGTAGTTACCTACACAAGTAAGGGCATTATAATGTATGTAGGTAAGTATTTCAATATAAAGCTAACAGTAAAAAAAAACTGATTTATCTATAATAGAATTACTATACATATTTATCGTAGTTAGGTAGGTACGTAGCACTGGAGTGTATTTATTGGTAACGAGTTGAACGAATGTCACTAGCAGTGACTACTGTATAGGTGGTCTAGGTAATTCAGTGAGTGAGTTAGTAGGTAGGTAGGTAGGTTGGCTAGTAAGTAAGTACGTTTTTTAGACAATTCCACTCAAGAAACATTTAATAAAATCGAATCATATGCGGCCCTGAAAAGGGCCTTTTTTATGAGCGCGTCTATATACGCGTGGTTGAACGGTATGATTATGTTCCCAACAAACACAACACACACACGTCCACCACAGTATGTAGAGCTGGTTGCGCCGCAGGCAGGCAACGCGTACACGCGGGGGATGTGCACTCGTTTAACCGCCGAAACCGTACAGGGTGCGACCCTGGCGCTTCAGAGCGTAGACGACGTCCATGGCGGTGACGGTCTTCCTCTTGGCGTGCTCGGTGTAAGTGACGGCGTCGCGAATAACGTTCTCTAGGAACACTTTAAGCACACCGCGAGTCTCCTCGTAGATCAGACCGGAGATACGTTTCACTCCGCCTCTGCGCGCCAGACGACGGATGGCGGGCTTCGTGATACCTTGGATGTTATCACGAAGTACCTTCCTGTGACGCTTGGCTCCTCCTTTTCCCAGACCCTTTCCTCCCTTACCGCGACCGGTCATCTTCTTTGCAGTGGGGTTTCAAAACACACGATAAAAACAAACAGCACGGGTGCGCGCACACGAACGACTCGAGCGACTGTGTGAATTTTAAAACCGTTTTTTTTTTTTTTTTTTTTTTTTTGTTGGGCATCTCGCAGTTGGCCTTGAGAGGCCGTGACTGCTCAACCGGGCTTTCCTGGGGCTGCCATTAAGAAGTTAATCTTAACGCCTCCAGCCAGGGCTTACAAACTAAAATTTACAAACTAAGCGACTGCACGCTGAGGGCACCCCCTGTGGGGTACGAACCTCGGCTCAGGGCGTCACTGATAGGGGGACAGCTATCTCTATTGGGGACAGGCTGGATCGAAAAATTGGCATTATTATTATTAGGTGGGGAATTTAAAGCTACTGGCTCAGCTGCGGCGCGGGCTGGCGCTTCAACGAGCAAGGGTCGGTCGGGGGTCTCGACGTTAGGCGCCGATACTACTAGGGGTCTTCGCGGGGCGCGAGGACCTCGGCGGCGAGGTCGGAAGGACGATTTTGTGCGGTGTGTGCGAACTGTACTGGTGGCCCTATTGCTTTCCTGGAGGAGAGTAATGTGGTCGTCTGGGTCGGTGAGGACATGTCTCGGCCGTCGGACAGAGCTAATCCTACTGGGGACATAAGTGGCGGCCTTCACAATCAAGGGATTGCGGTGAATTTCGGCTTTATCGAAGAAACGCTTCGCGGTGCGTTTCATGAATTGACTGACCGTGGGGATTTTCAGATCGAGATGGAGGATCTCGTTCCGAACGAACCAAGGGGCGCCTGTGGCTTGCCGGAGGAATCGGTTCTGTAGGGTCTGCATCCTATGGATGAATCGGGGGTTCGCGTGTGCAAAGATTGCACACGCATACGTCATGATGGGCCTTATACACGCCGTGTAAATCCGCAACTTGCACTTTAGTGACAACTTGCTACGTGCATTAAGAACAGAATGTAACCTGCCGAGAGCGAAGGCGGCGCGTGAGCGCGCCTTCTTTATGTGCTCTGCGAAGGAGAGATGCTGATCCATGGTCACACCAAGGTATTTGGCTCGCTTCTCCCAAGGGATAGGCTTGCCGAACAAAGAGATGGGACGGGGGGGCTCAGGTCTAATGCGTCGCGGTCTCGTAAAGAGGACTGCTTGGCTTTTATCCGGATTTATGTCGATCCGCCACTTTCGAAACCACGCGCCAAGGACGTTGACGGTGGTTTGGAGAGTGGCGGCTATCGCGTCCTGACTTTTCCCAGTGTAGTAGATGGCTGTGTCGTCTGCGAACAGTGCCAACTGTGCCTTTCTACTTTTGGGGATATCGCTCGTGAATAGAGTGAATATGAGCGGGGACAACACCGCGCCCTGAGGGACGCCGGCGCGAATGGGATGGGGAGACGAGATCGCCCCTTCGATGCGATAGCGAAAGGTGCGGTTCGACAGAAAGTCTCGTAAGATGAGCACGAGACGGTCTGGCACACCGAGACGGTACAGCTTGTAAATCAAGCCGTTGTGCCAGACCTTGTCGAAGGCTTTCGCTATGTCGAAAAATACTGCACCGGTTATCGTACCGCGCTGGAAGCCAGCGCTTATATGTTCTACGATACGGTGGACCTGTTGCACACAACAATGTTGGTTACGGAAACCGAACTGTTCGTTGGGTATGAGGCCTTTTGTCTCGGCGTAATTTCTGAGTCGCTTATAAATAAGTCTCTCATAGATCTTGCCGAGACTACTCAGTAAACTGATGGGGCGGTAGCTCGTGGGCTCGGATTTGGGCTTGCCCGGCTTCGGGATACCGATAACCGTGGCCTGCTTCCATGCATCGGGGAATATATTATTACTCAAGGCACCATTGAAGATGGTGGTCAAGAGCATGATCAGGTGGGCGGGCAGCATCTGGAGCACCTTATTGGTGATTCCGTCAGCGCCGGGGGCCTTGCGGGGTTTCAGACCTTTGATGACCTCGTGTACTTCGTCCGGGGTGACGAGAGGTAATGGGTCATCAGGGTCTTCGACGGGCGGGAGGGAGGTTCTACGTTCGACTTCAGCGTCCACCTCAGCGAGATGAGCTTGGTCTACTGGTTGAGAACTGGGAGTGCATTGAGCCTCTAGACTGGCGGCTAGACATTCGGCCTTGTCAATGTCGTCGAAGGCAACGGTGCCATCGGGACGGGTCAGGGGGGGCATGGAAGCTACTTCTTTGGATTTGAGTTTCCTCTGAAGTTGCCAGAAAGCTAGGTGGGTCGGCTCTAGGTCGCTCAGCATCTTGTCCCAGCCCGCGTCCCGCAGCTCCGACATGCGTGTCTTTACAGCTCGCTGTAAATAGCGCATGTGGGCTTTGTTGGCGGCGCAGGGAAAGTTGCTGTAGGCACGAACAGACGCGTTCTTCTCATTCAGCAGTTCGCGTACATCGTCCGGCAGCTTCCAGCGGGGGTCTTCCCCCACCGGAACCCGCCTCGAACTTTCGTCCAGGACAGATTGTACGTGACCCGTGAATGAGTCGATCGCGGCCGTTGTGTCGGCGAGTGAGTCGAAACGATCGGGTATAGAGTCCAAGTGGGCGGACGTGTTGGCTTTCAGCGAATCGCTTACTTGCCTCCAGTCCGTTACCAGTTTGGTGAGGGGCGGTAGGTCAGGATCTGGGAGACCCGTCCGGGGGGCCAGATGCATGACTACGGGGCGATGATCAGAACTGAGCTCGTTCATTGCTTCTATGGAATTCAACCGGAGGTTGATTCGTTGCAGAATGGCAATGTCGAGTACATCAGGGGTATGATTAACATCGTGGGGATAGTGGGTAGGCGACATCGGGGCGATGACGTCAAAGTTCAGGCGCGAGCAGAGGTTGAACAATTGTCGCCCTCTGGTCGAAACCCGAGAACTGTTCCACGCGGGGTGTTTCGCGTTGAGATCGCCCGCTATGATAACGGACTCACTCATTCCTAGTAGGAGCGCGATATCGTTTGCGATTAGATTGAAGTCCTCCGAGTGGGACTGGGGAGGGAGATAAGCTGAGACTAGGGTGATAGGCTGATGGCCAGTCATGCCTAGTCTGCAGACCGAGACTTCTAATCGGGCCAGGGTTGGCGGATCCATAGGGATGCAGTATAGGGACTTTTGGTAGTAGATGAGAGTTCCGCCCCGATGGCAACGTGACCTGTCGTTGCGCACTACGCGGTAGTTTGCAATTTTCGGGTCACGGTTGCAGGGTTTAAGGAACGTCTCCTGTACTAATAGTATGTCTAAGTGATGGTCGCGGAGGAAAGTGGCGATCTCATCACGTTGGCCAGTTATGCCATTGGCGTTATATGTACCTAATTTTAGGGATCGGATCTTTAGACGAGAAACAACCGTGTTAGACATTATGGTGCCTAGGTTGGTTGGATCTAATCATGACTAACGCTTGCGTAATATCTGGGTACGCTTCGTATATGGCATATACCTGGAGGAGGTTGCCGGCCTTGGTGGCTGCGTCGACTTCCTGCGCCATCCGTTGGGCACGGGGGGTGCAGAAAGTCAGGAACGCGCTGTCGAGTATACTATACGCGACGGACGGGGTCATGGCCACGGGGCCGTTACCGGTTGCGGGGGGGGCGGCTTGACGCGCCGCGGGGCGCGCAGCGGGGTTCGCGGCGGCGGCGACGGGGGCGGCGGTCGCGAGAGAGTACGGGGACGGGGTAGTCAGCGCGGGAGCGCCGGTACGCGGGTCCATAAGCGGAGGGATAGGCGCGGGGGTGGGCCTGGATGAACCCATCGCAGGGAATGCCTGCTGATGGTTCAGACGGTTCCAGGGGCTAGGTCTCTGGGGACAGAGACGGTCAGGGAGGGCCGCGGAGGGAGCTTCCCTTTGCTGACGGGCGTCTGCACGCTTCGCCAGCCTGGGAGAGGAGGACTTGGGTGCTTTAGAGCAGCCCCTATAGTTCGCGGGATGACCTGATTCACCGCAAAGCACGCAGCTCGGGGGCTCCGTGCAGAGGGTGCGGTCTTTGGGACGCGGGCAATCTGCCGTACTGTGCACTCCGAGGCACTTAACGCAACGGGGGGTCGCGTAGCAGTGCGACTGCGAGTGTCCGTACAGTTGACACCTATGGCATTGGCCGACGATCCCCGACTTGCGGGGCTTTTCGATCCGGATACCGGATAGATGACAGACTGTACGGACGTTGAAGATCGGGTTATGGCCTTCTGAAGGAGGGCAGACAACGAGTACCATGTCGAATGGTACTCCGCGGCGGGCACGGTGCATGCGGTGCACTTCGAGTACGGGGACGTTCTGGGATTCAAGGTCGGCCTTGATCTCCTCAGTCGCGATCTCCATCGGGACCTTCTTTATGACAACTCGTGTCTGTCGGTCTTCGGGAAGGGAGTAGGTGTGGAACGACACACCTCTATAGCGGAGAAGTTTAGTGAGCGCCCGATAATCGTTCGCGGTCGGGACGGTCACTTTTATACCCTGCTGGGTAGCCTTAGCACTGGTGTAGCCGATACGCTGCTCGGCACACCATTTGGACACATCAGTCCACTTGCCCTTTTCCTGAATGAACAGGGGTGGGGGCGCGGCCACCTTCTTACCCGCTGCGGTGCGGGGCGCGACGACTGGGGCGGTACTCTGCTGTGAGGCAGGCGCGGTCGCGGTGGGGGTGGCGGCTGGAAGAGCCCTTTGGGTCGGAGTGGGGGTGGGGACCGCGGCGGAGGTCGACGGGGTCGGGGGGCTCTGGGAGAGGGACGCGGAATCGTCCTCGAGGGCGATCATTTTGGCAGCTTGCTCGGAGCTTTGCTTGCCCTTCTTACGTTTCCCTTTCCTACCTCCGGCAGCAACGACCTCGTAGTCGTCCTCGGAGGAGGGATGGGATACGGGAGCTACGGGAGCGGGAGCGATCGCGACGGGTATGGGTTCGGGCACGGGCACGGCCTCGGGCTCGAGTTCGGGCTCAGAGGGAGCATCCTCGGCGTCCATCGAGCTGCAGTCAGACTCGGCGTCGGAAAACGCGGGGGAGGTCGTGGGCTCAGATCGCATTTCATTGAAATGCTTGGCCAAAGCGGGCGGAAGCGTCGAATTAAGAGTCCGTTCGACTCTGGCGCGGAATTCGTGGCTCTTTCCGAACGTAGCCAATGTCGCCCAGAAGGCGTCATCGGGTTCGTCCATTTCGAGCAGCGGGAGGTAGGGAACCTACTTTACGCTCATATGGAGCGAGCCTATCAAAATAACTCCTAACAATCCTAACGTCTAAGTCCCCGGGTGGGATGCCCGGGGATGTGTGGCACTCCCTGCCGGGTGCAGGCAGGGAGGTGAGTACCTAAGGTGAGCCCTAAGCTTGTAAACCTGTTGCCAATCTTAATGTGCAACAGGGCCCTGTGAGTCTAGCGCGAGGGGTGTAGACACACCCCAAAGACACTAGGTGAGTAGCTGTGGAAGCAAGACTGTCACCAGTACCGACTAGGAGATCCCCCAAGGCCGGTGGTCTGGGACCCGTCCAATTCACTGCCTAGCCCTGAAGGGGTTTCGGCGGGTGTGTTGGGTCAACACCCTCTCGGATTCGTTGGCACCGTGAGGTTTCAACCGAGAACCACGAAACTGTGGATTTTACCCAGAAGGGGCCAAGTGAATTTACTTGACGACTCTAATTAGAGAAACAGTATTGCCTTGAAAAAGACAGTTTTTAATATCAATTAACGACTGAATTATCTTTCAAATTCAATGGCTAATTAATGCAGCCGGGGCGGCTGCGATGCGTCACTGCGGGGCGCAGTGAGACGGGCGAGCGGCGGGAGGGTGAGTCACGCAGCAGGTGGGAGCACAATTAACACGTCCGCTCGGGGTGAGCGTCACGGGCTAATGATGTGAATGTGATGTGTGAATTTTAAAACCGGCCGGTCTCCTTATATTTATAGTAAACGTGGAGCTCAGCGGGCGGGGGCCAGAAACGGGAGGTGCGCGGGGCGAGGCGAGCCGACCCTCGACGCTGGTTGGTCGATGGGACGAATAGAACTTGAGTACTAAACTTATTAATAAGTAGATAACAATCGAAAAACAAAAAAAAAAACAAAAAAAATGCTTCCAATAAGCAAGTACTTATCACACGAGTAATAATTACTTCAAAAACACCATATAAATACCATGAACCTAGTTTGAACGATAGGTAAAATCGAATGCATTATAATGGACTATTTAATTTTATTCCTTTCATTCTGTTATGATAGTGTATAGGTATGAAACTGACTATATCCTGTACTGCGTGTCTCTCTAGTGAACCAAAGTACGTTTCGAATCAACCATGTAAGTTATCATAGTAGGAATATAAATAGATGTAGATAAATTATCATATTTAATATAATAATATGTAGATCATGCATATTGTAGATGTGTAGGTAGGTAGGTAGGTAGGTAGGTAAGTAACGTTTTATTTTTGACGTCTGATATAAAGAAACATTTTATATTCTGATACATATGTGGCCCTGAAAAGGGCCTTTTATGTGAACTAACGCACAGCCACAGCCACAGACACGATGCACTGCACGAAGGCAGTCTACGTGTATTGTGTGACGTCAGCAGCAGTTTTAAGCGCGTTCGCCTCTGATCCTGCGCGCCAACTGGATGTCCTTGGGCATGATGGTGACGCGCTTCGCGTGAATCGCGCACAGGTTGGTGTCTTCGAAGAGACCGACGAGATAAGCTTCGCTAGCCTCCTGCAGCGCCATAACAGCGGAGCTCTGGAAACGGAGATCGGTCTTGAAATCCTGTGCGATCTCACGCACGAGACGCTGGAACGGAAGCTTGCGGATCAGCAGTTCGGTACTCTTCTGGTAGCGACGAATCTCACGGAGGGCCACAGTGCCGGGCCTGTAGCGATGGGGCTTCTTAACGCCACCGGTGGCCGGTGCGCTCTTGCGCGCCGCCTTGGTGGCGAGCTGTTTCCTCGGTGCCTTACCACCGGTGGATTTGCGAGCGGTCTGCTTAGTACGCGCCATTGTAAACAACCAACAACACGAAACGAGAGATAGATAATAAAATCAATCAACTGAAAATTCTATAGATACACGCAACGGACGCGCGCGGACCTACACACTTCGAACGTACGAGAGAGAATAAAAACGAATCGCGCTCGCTCGATGTATTTATAGTAAAGCGACGTAGCGGGCATGAGCGCGCTCGCCCGCCCCCTGCGCGCCGCCTCTAGTACAACGAGCTAACTAAAATTGTTTTTAACAATGAATTTATTTAAAATACGCATCATATCACTTTTTAAATGTATGTTATTCGTAGGTTTAATGAATTTACCTTATTTTATTTATTTATTTTTATTTACCCACATAAACATAATGCTCTGATTAGGTTGTCGGGACCTACACAGAGAGAGTATTATGTAGGTAAATTACATTGAAACTAGGTAAGTACTTGTGTAACCCGTTGTCATTATTGATGTGTTTAATAAATGATTTGGAATTCATTCACGGTTTTTCCTATGCTAAGACACTGCTACTTCAATCTCATTTCGCTATAGTTTACGCGGCAAGTTTTATGTTAGTTTCGTCTAACTAACTAGTAGGTAGTTAGGTAGGTAGGTAGGTAGGTAGGTAATTCGGGTAGGTAGATCTATTTAATAATAAGCCTGGCATAATGTCCTCATTCAATTCGTCGGTATGATACAAACTTATTATAGTTTGTTTGTATGTATGTAACGTTTTGACTGTCATCCAATTTAAAGAAACGTGAATTTATCACATGAACATATTTGTGGCCCTGAAAAGGGCCTTTTGTTTTGACTCCTGCCATCGCCATCCCACGGTGCGCGTGCGCGTCCAGACGTTTGTCGCGGTTTGTGTCTCGTAGCACGTGCATCGTGCGCGTCTCGTACGTACATACATGACGCACAGCGGGTGGGTACTATGTGTATGTATGCACATTACGACGACACTAACACAATTAACACGCACCACAATCGACAAGACACACGAACAAGCGCACTGGGTTGCAACACACTGTACACAAACACGAGGCGGCGTTGAGACGGAGCGTCGCGTCGGCGGCTCTTGCTAGCCTACCGATCGCTCACTCACTCACTCACTTGGAGCTGGTGTATTTGGTGACGGCCTTGGTGCCTTCACTGACGGCGTGCTTGGCGAGCTCGCCGGGCAGCAGGAGCCTGACGGACGTCTGCACCTCCCTGGACGTGATGGTCGACCTCTTGTTGTAGTGGGCGAGACGGGAAGCTTCGGCGGCGATACGCTCGAAGATGTCGTTCACGAACGAGTTCATGATAGACATGGCCTTGCTGGAGATACCGGTGTCGGGGTGCACCTGCTTCAGCACCTTGTAGATGTAGATGGCGTAACTCTCCTTCCTCTTGTGCTTCTTCTTCTTCTTGTCGGTCTTTGAGATGTTCTTCTGGGCTTTGCCAGACTTCTTGGCGGCTTTACCACTTGTCTTGGGCGGCATTATGAGATTTTTATGAGTACACGTACTACCGAAACGGAGTTCAGTAACAGTATAAATCAAGTCACGCCGGTAACAGTTGTATTTATAGTAACGCTCGCGGCTCACAGTTGCGGCAAGCGGTGAGAGAAACGACGCAGCGGCGGACCAATCACAACGCTCCAAAACCAGAGTGTAGATCGAACGCGGGGAGAGGGGATACCCGGGAGGGAGGCGAAGGGGGTGGGGTGACGCTTGTTGATTATTGAGAAAATATAAACGAAAATAAAACAAATATAAAATAAGTTACCTACCACAACTATGTACCACCTAAGATTTTATTATTATTTTCATATAGCATATGATTTAGATTAAATTTATCATAAATAATAATAATAATAAAATTAAGTACTTAAACGAAAGGTTTCGATTCGAAACCTTTTCCTGCGCTCACGTTATTTAGTAAAATTGTCATCATAAATTCTTCTCTAATTCTATGTTGTTTATTATGTGTAAACAAACATTGTTATTGTGATGTACTAAACACCACCATCATAGCCAACGTTATTAATTTCTATCTGTTACTTAGGTAAATTACGACAAGATTTTGTACTACTCAATTATTGTTGGTCATATTATATACGTATAAACATACATACATAAATAAAACTTTGCGTTTTAGCGCGCCCTAGTGTAGTTAGTCATGTCAATAATACTTCGTGTGTACCTACATCTTCATAGGTTTTAAATCTCCTGCCTTACAGTACACATGTTTGTAATGTAATCAAGTAAAGCGAGTGCATGAGGTAGGTAGGTAGGTAGGTAGGTAGGTAGGTAGGTACGTTTTTGTTTGACGACAACACCGATAAAGAAACTGTCTTTTTATATATTTGACGAATCATATTGTGGCCCTGAAAAGGGCCTTTTGTTTTGAATGCATACGAGCGGAGAGCATCGCGCAATCGACATGATATCGAAATACGCGTGCGGGGGCGCACTCGCACGAAGCACCACGTTCTTCTTCAGACGTCGCGGCACCACGTTTAAGCCTTCTTCTCGGTCTTCTTGGGCAGTAGCACTGCCTGGATGTTCGGCAGCACACCACCTTGAGCGATCGTCACACCGGAGAGCAGCTTGTTCAACTCCTCGTCGTTGCGGATGGCCAATTGAAGATGACGCGGGATGATCCTGGTCTTCTTGTTGTCCCTCGCTGCGTTTCCGGCCAACTCGAGGACCTCAGCAGCCAGATACTCCATCACGGCGGCCAAGTAGACGGGAGCGCCGGCACCCACGCGCTCTGCGTAGTTTCCGTTACGCAGCAGCCTGTGAATACGACCCACAGGGAACTGGAGACCAGCACGGTTGGAACGGGACTTTGCCTTTCCCTTCACCTTGCCACCTTTGCCGCGACCAGACATAATTGAAAGGTTTGTTTATAGAACAACTCACGAAAATAACGAAACACGCGTACAGAAGTGCGCGCGCCGAAAGAATCTAGTTATAATGCCGTCACCGGACTCGTCCGCGATATTTATACGTGCGCCGAGTGGCGGTGTGAGCGGGAGGGGTGCACAGTTATCGAAACGTAATACACAAAACGCGCAAGCGCGTTCACGTACACTGCACCATGGATATGGGGTGGTTAGAGTTTTGACACAGTTACTACAGAATTAATGAACTTTTCTTTTCTTTTTTTTTTTTTTTTTTTCTTTAAGTTTTTCACGTAGGTAGGTAGGTACCTACTCCAACGTGATATACTAGCGTCTACCTATATATATATATACCTACATATTTTTTAATTTTTTTTAATTATCAAACTTAAATATAATGTGCCTGCCAAGTTTCCTTATTTACCCCATTCTTTAGTTATAGGGTATATTGTAAGCGTTAATTGTAAACTAGGTACATTAGTTACCTTTGTAGATATTAAGACTGTTTATGCTTCCTATAAGTTGCATCATTGTGTGGAATATTGAAATTGTATTACTTAGGTGGATTGATTGATAGGTAGGTAGGTAGGTAGGTAGGTAGGTAGGTACGGTCTATCAGTACGTATAGATCGTATTTCTATTAGTGTTCATGTTATGATTATGTTTTTTTTTTTTTTTTTTTTTTTTTACGTTTTTGACTATCTGTATTAAAGAAACGAATATTGTCAATATTCATGATAGTATTGTTAGCCCTGAAAAGGGCTTTTTGGTGTGGTGAGCGCATGGACGCGCGCTAAGCATCTCGGTGCCGCCGTCCGTGGTGGTTTCTTCTTCTTCTGATGAATCACTTTGGTGACGAGCTCGAGACACGTCGAGCGCGTTCCGCACCCTCCTTCCCGAGGACGATAGACGCGTACGTACCGCGTGCGCGCGGTCGGACGAGATGATGAAAACAAACGCACAAACAACATAGCGCACGAGCGCGACTCTCACTACAGTGTACTGTATACAGTAATAACATAGGTACATACCGACATACAAACAGTAGTAGTTTAAGACGCGCACGCACACTTGTCACTATCACTCATCAGCTGCTGCTGCTGCTGCTGCTGTTGTTGCTGTTGTCGTATCGATGGTGAGCAGATAAGTAGGTGTTGGTGGCGGTCTGGTCAGCCGACTCTGCTGCGCCGCTGTCGTCGTCGTCGTCGTCGTCGCCGTCGCGGGTGTGACGCGAACGCGACCGTAGCTTACTTCTTAGCGGCGGACGCTTTCTTGGCTGCCGGCTTAGATTTGGGTGTAGCCGCGGCCTTCTTGGGTTTAGGCGCTTTAGGTTTCTTGGTCGGCGGCTTCGCGGTCTTCTTAGCCTTGGGAGCGGCGCCTCCCTTCGCCTTCGCGGGCGCGGCGGCCTTCTTGGGCGTCGGCTTCTTCTTAGCGGCGGCGGCCTTCTTGTCCTTGGCGGCGGCGGCGGCGGCCGATGCCTTGGACTTTGAAGGTGAACCGGAGGCTGCGGAGGCGGCCGCGGCTGCTGCCTTCTTGGTCTTGGCGCCGGCCGCAGAGGCGGTAGCCTTCTTCGCTTTCGCGGCGGCGGCGGGCGCCTTGCCGGCGGCCTTGCCAGCGGCGCCGGCGGGTTTCTTGGCCGCGGACGATTTCGACTCGAGCTTGAACGAACCGGAGGCGCCCTTGCCCTTGGTCTGGATCAGTGCGCCAGATTCGACGGCGCTCTTCAGATATTTTCTGATGAACGGAGCCAGTTTCTCCGCGTCGACCTTGTACTGCGCGGCGATGTACTTCTTGATAGCCTGCAGGGAAGATCCGCTGCGCTCCTTCATCTCCTTGATGGCGCTGTTGACCATCTCAGATGTTTTGGGATGGGTCGGCTTCGCCTTCGGTTTCTTCGCGGCACCGGCGCCGCCGGCCTGCCTCGCCGCCTTCTTCGCTGGTGTAGCGGGCGCTGGTGCCTCGGTAGCAACTGCGGTGTCAGCCATTGTATTATTAATATTGATGATAGACTTCACACAAAACACACACACTGTGAGAAATTAATTAGGTAGGTAAGTATATAAGGATAGAGACTTAGATGTCGCCACTTATAGGTTACAAGAATTTCGTATACGTACGCTCACGTACGACGGAACTTTACCGTAACGAGCGCCGTGATGTTGCGGGACGTTTTCTCGTATGAACGCTTGAAAGTTTTCACTAACACGTATCTAATAAAATTAATAAAAAGAATGGTTAACGCCACTTAGTGCAACGGGTTGCGACGGTTTCGGATAGGTCATGAAGTTGACGATGCCGGTGTTCGGATTCCGGGAGCGTGAGACGCGCGTTCGGCCGGTGGCGTAGGTTTATTTTGACGACTGAGTAGGAAGCGTAGGTCGGGTCGCGTTCAAAACGTTATTTTCTCTATAAAAGTGATAGTTAGTGCCGATCGAGGTCGACGCGTCAACAAGGAGGATATCGAGCTTGTGTGGTAACAGGACTCCGTCGATATCACACAGTCTCGCGAAGGTATTATCGACCTAAAAGTGAAGCGTCGTAAAACACCGCGACCGCCGAACTGTTAAGGACGGACGACTCCGTACAGGACGTGCAACCTATTAATATAGTGATATTAAAAGACCACAGTGCCCTTCGAGGAGTTGACAGTGTACAGATTGGTATGATCGCATCAGAAAGCGTGTTAAGTAATGTGTAAAACTACAATAGACCGTCGCGGCCGCGTACTCGTCCGGGCGGCGAGCGGGCGCGCCAGCAGTAGGCAACGCCCGTGGCTGGGCCCGCGTACCGCATCCTCTTAGCACAGTAAGTAAGTAGGCTGCCTGCGATACAGCCACGTATAATAAAATAATAATTTATGACTAGTAGAAACACGCGAACGAAAAACAAAAAAAAAAAATTAAAAGAAATCCCTCATAAGATGCGATCAAAATTGCCATAATAATAACACGACATAAACAAACGGCACGCGCACCGAGAAGCGATCATACGAACAGGTATCTATCATTCATACATACTAGCTAGGTAGGTAGATGTTCTACAAGAACGTAAGTCTTGTATCGAATATTACGGTAGGTAGGTAGGTACCTAGCTAATAATGTTTTCGGTCGGTATACACCTCAGTCAGTGCGTAGAGCAACATTAGGCACCTACTATGTAGTTACCTACACAAGTAAGGGCATTATAATGTATGTAGGTAAGTATTTCAATATAAAGCTAACAGTAAAAAAAAACTGATTTATCTATAATAGAATTACTATACATATTTATCGTAGTTAGGTAGGTACGTAGCACTGGAGTGTATTTATTGGTAACGAGTTGAACGAATGTCACTAGCAGTGACTACTGTATAGGTGGTCTAGGTAATTCAGTGAGTGAGTTAGTAGGTAGGTAGGTAGGTTGGCTAGTAAGTAAGTACGTTTTTTAGACAATTCCACTCAAGAAACATTTAATAAAATCGAATCATATGCGGCCCTGAAAAGGGCCTTTTTTATGAGCGCGTCTATATACGCGTGGTTGAACGGTATGATTATGTTCCCAACAAACACAACACACACACGTCCACCACAGTATGTAGAGCTGGTTGCGCCGCAGGCAGGCAACGCGTACACGCGGGGGATGTGCACTCGTTTAACCGCCGAAACCGTACAGGGTGCGACCCTGGCGCTTCAGAGCGTAGACGACGTCCATGGCGGTGACGGTCTTCCTCTTGGCGTGCTCGGTGTAAGTGACGGCGTCGCGAATAACGTTCTCTAGGAACACTTTAAGCACACCGCGAGTCTCCTCGTAGATCAGACCGGAGATACGTTTCACTCCGCCTCTGCGCGCCAGACGACGGATGGCGGGCTTCGTGATACCTTGGATGTTATCACGAAGTACCTTCCTGTGACGCTTGGCTCCTCCTTTTCCCAGACCCTTTCCTCCCTTACCGCGACCGGTCATCTTCTTTGCAGTGGGGTTTCAAAACACACGATAAAAACAAACAGCACGGGTGCGCGCACACGAACGACTCGAGCGACTGTGTGAATTTTAAAACCGGCCGGTCTCCTTATATTTATAGTAAACGTGGAGCTCAGCGGGCGGGGGCCAGAAACGGGAGGTGCGCGGGGCGAGGCGAGCCGACCCTCGACGCTGGTTGGTCGATGGGACGAATAGAACTTGAGTACTAAACTTATTAATAAGTAGATAACAATCGAAAAACAAAAAAAAAAACAAAAAAAATGCTTCCAATAAGCAAGTACTTATCACACGAGTAATAATTACTTCAAAAACACCATATAAATACCATGAACCTAGTTTGAACGATAGGTAAAATCGAATGCATTATAATGGACTATTTAATTTTATTCCTTTCATTCTGTTATGATAGTGTATAGGTATGAAACTGACTATATCCTGTACTGCGTGTCTCTCTAGTGAACCAAAGTACGTTTCGAATCAACCATGTAAGTTATCATAGTAGGAATATAAATAGATGTAGATAAATTATCATATTTAATATAATAATATGTAGATCATGCATATTGTAGATGTGTAGGTAGGTAGGTAGGTAGGTAGGTAAGTAACGTTTTATTTTTGACGTCTGATATAAAGAAACATTTTATATTCTGATACATATGTGGCCCTGAAAAGGGCCTTTTATGTGAACTAACGCACAGCCACAGCCACAGACACGATGCACTGCACGAAGGCAGTCTACGTGTATTGTGTGACGTCAGCAGCAGTTTTAAGCGCGTTCGCCTCTGATCCTGCGCGCCAACTGGATGTCCTTGGGCATGATGGTGACGCGCTTCGCGTGAATCGCGCACAGGTTGGTGTCTTCGAAGAGACCGACGAGATAAGCTTCGCTAGCCTCCTGCAGCGCCATAACAGCGGAGCTCTGGAAACGGAGATCGGTCTTGAAATCCTGTGCGATCTCACGCACGAGACGCTGGAACGGAAGCTTGCGGATCAGCAGTTCGGTACTCTTCTGGTAGCGACGAATCTCACGGAGGGCCACAGTGCCGGGCCTGTAGCGATGGGGCTTCTTAACGCCACCGGTGGCCGGTGCGCTCTTGCGCGCCGCCTTGGTGGCGAGCTGTTTCCTCGGTGCCTTACCACCGGTGGATTTGCGAGCGGTCTGCTTAGTACGCGCCATTGTAAACAACCAACAACACGAAACGAGAGATAGATAATAAAATCAATCAACTGAAAATTCTATAGATACACGCAACGGACGCGCGCGGACCTACACACTTCGAACGTACGAGAGAGAATAAAAACGAATCGCGCTCGCTCGATGTATTTATAGTAAAGCGACGTAGCGGGCATGAGCGCGCTCGCCCGCCCCCTGCGCGCCGCCTCTAGTACAACGAGCTAACTAAAATTGTTTTTAACAATGAATTTATTTAAAATACGCATCATATCACTTTTTAAATGTATGTTATTCGTAGGTTTAATGAATTTACCTTATTTTATTTATTTATTTTTATTTACCCACATAAACATAATGCTCTGATTAGGTTGTCGGGACCTACACAGAGAGAGTATTATGTAGGTAAATTACATTGAAACTAGGTAAGTACTTGTGTAACCCGTTGTCATTATTGATGTGTTTAATAAATGATTTGGAATTCATTCACGGTTTTTCCTATGCTAAGACACTGCTACTTCAATCTCATTTCGCTATAGTTTACGCGGCAAGTTTTATGTTAGTTTCGTCTAACTAACTAGTAGGTAGTTAGGTAGGTAGGTAGGTAGGTAGGTAATTCGGGTAGGTAGATCTATTTAATAATAAGCCTGGCATAATGTCCTCATTCAATTCGTCGGTATGATACAAACTTATTATAGTTTGTTTGTATGTATGTAACGTTTTGACTGTCATCCAATTTAAAGAAACGTGAATTTATCACATGAACATATTTGTGGCCCTGAAAAGGGCCTTTTGTTTTGACTCCTGCCATCGCCATCCCACGGTGCGCGTGCGCGTCCAGACGTTTGTCGCGGTTTGTGTCTCGTAGCACGTGCATCGTGCGCGTCTCGTACGTACATACATGACGCACAGCGGGTGGGTACTATGTGTATGTATGCACATTACGACGACACTAACACAATTAACACGCACCACAATCGACAAGACACACGAACAAGCGCACTGGGTTGCAACACACTGTACACAAACACGAGGCGGCGTTGAGACGGAGCGTCGCGTCGGCGGCTCTTGCTAGCCTACCGATCGCTCACTCACTCACTCACTTGGAGCTGGTGTATTTGGTGACGGCCTTGGTGCCTTCACTGACGGCGTGCTTGGCGAGCTCGCCGGGCAGCAGGAGCCTGACGGACGTCTGCACCTCCCTGGACGTGATGGTCGACCTCTTGTTGTAGTGGGCGAGACGGGAAGCTTCGGCGGCGATACGCTCGAAGATGTCGTTCACGAACGAGTTCATGATAGACATGGCCTTGCTGGAGATACCGGTGTCGGGGTGCACCTGCTTCAGCACCTTGTAGATGTAGATGGCGTAACTCTCCTTCCTCTTGTGCTTCTTCTTCTTCTTGTCGGTCTTTGAGATGTTCTTCTGGGCTTTGCCAGACTTCTTGGCGGCTTTACCACTTGTCTTGGGCGGCATTATGAGATTTTTATGAGTACACGTACTACCGAAACGGAGTTCAGTAACAGTATAAATCAAGTCACGCCGGTAACAGTTGTATTTATAGTAACGCTCGCGGCTCACAGTTGCGGCAAGCGGTGAGAGAAACGACGCAGCGGCGGACCAATCACAACGCTCCAAAACCAGAGTGTAGATCGAACGCGGGGAGAGGGGATACCCGGGAGGGAGGCGAAGGGGGTGGGGTGACGCTTGTTGATTATTGAGAAAATATAAACGAAAATAAAACAAATATAAAATAAGTTACCTACCACAACTATGTACCACCTAAGATTTTATTATTATTTTCATATAGCATATGATTTAGATTAAATTTATCATAAATAATAATAATAATAAAATTAAGTACTTAAACGAAAGGTTTCGATTCGAAACCTTTTCCTGCGCTCACGTTATTTAGTAAAATTGTCATCATAAATTCTTCTCTAATTCTATGTTGTTTATTATGTGTAAACAAACATTGTTATTGTGATGTACTAAACACCACCATCATAGCCAACGTTATTAATTTCTATCTGTTACTTAGGTAAATTACGACAAGATTTTGTACTACTCAATTATTGTTGGTCATATTATATACGTATAAACATACATACATAAATAAAACTTTGCGTTTTAGCGCGCCCTAGTGTAGTTAGTCATGTCAATAATACTTCGTGTGTACCTACATCTTCATAGGTTTTAAATCTCCTGCCTTACAGTACACATGTTTGTAATGTAATCAAGTAAAGCGAGTGCATGAGGTAGGTAGGTAGGTAGGTAGGTAGGTAGGTAGGTACGTTTTTGTTTGACGACAACACCGATAAAGAAACTGTCTTTTTATATATTTGACGAATCATATTGTGGCCCTGAAAAGGGCCTTTTGTTTTGAATGCATACGAGCGGAGAGCATCGCGCAATCGACATGATATCGAAATACGCGTGCGGGGGCGCACTCGCACGAAGCACCACGTTCTTCTTCAGACGTCGCGGCACCACGTTTAAGCCTTCTTCTCGGTCTTCTTGGGCAGTAGCACTGCCTGGATGTTCGGCAGCACACCACCTTGAGCGATCGTCACACCGGAGAGCAGCTTGTTCAACTCCTCGTCGTTGCGGATGGCCAATTGAAGATGACGCGGGATGATCCTGGTCTTCTTGTTGTCCCTCGCTGCGTTTCCGGCCAACTCGAGGACCTCAGCAGCCAGATACTCCATCACGGCGGCCAAGTAGACGGGAGCGCCGGCACCCACGCGCTCTGCGTAGTTTCCGTTACGCAGCAGCCTGTGAATACGACCCACAGGGAACTGGAGACCAGCACGGTTGGAACGGGACTTTGCCTTTCCCTTCACCTTGCCACCTTTGCCGCGACCAGACATAATTGAAAGGTTTGTTTATAGAACAACTCACGAAAATAACGAAACACGCGTACAGAAGTGCGCGCGCCGAAAGAATCTAGTTATAATGCCGTCACCGTTTTTTTTTTTTTTTTTTTTGTTGGGCATCTCGCAGTTGGCCTTGAGAGGCCGTGACTGCTCAACCGGGCTTTCCTGGGGCTGCCATTAAGAAGTTAATCTTAACGCCTCCAGCCAGGGCTTACAAACTAAAATTTACAAACTAAGCGACTGCACGCTGAGGGCACCCCCTGTGGGGTACGAACCTCGGCTCAGGGCGTCACTGATAGGGGGACAGCTATCTCTATTGGGGACAGGCTGGATCGAAAAATTGGCATTATTATTATTAGGTGGGGAATTTAAAGCTACTGGCTCAGCTGCGGCGCGGGCTGGCGCTTCCACGAGCAAGGGTCGGTCGGGGGTCTCGACGTTAGGCGCCGATACTACTAGGGGTCTTCGCGGGGCGCGAGGACCTCGGCGGCGAGGTCGGAAGGACGATTTTGTGCGGTGTGTGCGAACTGTACTGGTGGCCCTATTGCTTTCCTGGAGGAGAGTAATGTGGTCGTCTGGGTCGGTGAGGACATGTCTCGGCCGTCGGACAGAGCTAATCCTACTGGGGACATAAGTGGCGGCCTTCACAATCAAGGGATTGCGGTGAATTTCGGCTTTATCGAAGAAACGCTTCGCGGTGCGTTTCATGAATTGACTGACAGTGGGGATTTTCAGATCGAGATGGAGGATCTCGTTCCGAACGAACCAAGGGGCGCCTGTGGCTTGCCGGAGGAATCGGTTCTGTAGGGTCTGCATCCTATGGATGAATCGGGGGTTCGCGTGCGCAAAGATTGCACACGCATACGTCATGATGGGCCTTATACACGCCGTGTAAATCCGCAACTTGCACTTTAGTGACAACTTGCTACGTGCATTTAGAACAGAATGTAACCTGCCGAGAGCGAAGGCGGCGCGTGAGCGCGCCTTCTTTATGTGCTCTGCGAAGGAGAGATGCTGATCCATGGTCACACCAAGGTATTTGGCTTGCTTCTCCCAAGGGATAGGCTTGCCGAACAAAGAGATGGGACGGGGGGGCTCAGGTCTAATGCGTCGCGGTCTCGTAAAGAGGACTGCTTGGCTTTTATCCGGATTTATGTCGATCCGCCACTTTCGAAACCACGCGCCAAGGACGTTGACGGTGGTTTGGAGAGTGGCGGCTATCGCGTCCTGACTTTTCCCAGTGTAGTAGATGGCTGTGTCGTCTGCGAACAGTGCCAACTGTGCCTTTCTACTTTTGGGGATATCGCTCGTGAATAGAGTGAATATGAGCGGGGACAACACCGCGCCCTGAGGGACGCCGGCGCGAATGGGATGGGGAGACGAGATCGCCCCTTCGATGCGATAGCGAAAGGTGCGGTTCGACAGAAAGTCTCGTAAGATGAGCACGAGACGGTCTGGCACACCGAGACGGTACAGCTTGTAAATCAAGCCGTTGTGCCAGACCTTGTCGAAGGCTTTCGCTATGTCGAAAAATACTGCACCGGTTATCGTACCGCGCTGGAAGCCAGCGCTTATATGTTCTACGATACGGTGGACCTGTTGCACACAACAATGTTGGTTACGGAAACCGAACTGTTCGTTGGGTATGAGGCCTTTTGTCTCGGCGTAATTTCTGAGTCGCTTATAAATAAGTCTCTCATAGATCTTGCCGAGACTACTCAGTAAACTGATGGGGCGGTAGCTCGTGGGCTCGGATTTGGGCTTGCCCGGCTTCGGGATACCGATAACCGTGGCCTGCTTCCATGCATCGGGGAATATATTATTACTCAAGGCACCATTGAAGATGGTGGTCAAGAGCATGATCAGGTGGGCGGGCAGCATCTGGAGCACCTTATTGGTGATTCCGTCAGCGCCGGGGGCCTTGCGGGGTTTCAGACCTTTGATGACCTCGTGTACTTCGTCCGGGGTGACGAGAGGTAATGGGTCATCAGGGTCTTCGACGGGCGGGAGGGAGGTTCTACGTTCGACTTCAGCGTCCACCTCAGCGAGATGTGCTTGGTCTACTGGTTGAGAACTGGGAGTGCATTGAGCCTCTAGACTGGCGGCTAGACATTCGGCCTTGTCAATGTCGTCGAAGGCAACGGTGCCATCGGGACGGGTCAGGGGGGGCATGGAAGCTACTTCTTTGGATTTGAGTTTCCTCTGAAGTTGCCAGAAAGCTAGGTGGGTCGGCTCTAGGTCGCTCAGCATCTTGTCCCAGCCCGCGTCCCGCAGCTCCGACATGCGTGTCTTTACAGCTCGCTGTAAATAGCGCATGTGGGCTTTGTTGGCGGCGCAGGGAAAGTTGCTGTAGGCACGAACAGACGCGTTCTTCTCATTCAGCAGTTCGCGTACATCGTCCGGCAGCTTCCAGCGGGGGTCTTCCCCCACCGGAACCCGCCTCGAACTTTCGTCCAGGACAGATTGTACGTGACCCGTGAATGAGTCGATCGCGGCCGTTGTGTCGGCGAGTGAGTCGAAACGATCGGGTATAGAGTCCAAGTGGGCGGACGTGTTGGCTTTCAGCGAATCGCTTACTTGCCTCCAGTCCGTTACCAGTTTGGTGAGGGGCGGTAGGTCAGGATCTGGGAGACCCGTCCGGGGGGCCAGATGCATGACTACGGGGCGATGATCAGAACTGAGCTCGTTTATTGCTTCTATGGAATTCAACCGGAGGTTGATTCGCTGCAGAATGGCAATGTCGAGTACATCAGGGGTGTGATTAACATCGTGGGGATAGTGGGTAGGCGTCATCGGGGCGATGACGTCAAAGTTCAGGCGCGAGCAGAGGTTGAACAATTGTCGCCCTCTGGTCGAAACCCGAGAACTGTTCCACGCGGGGTGTTTCGCGTTGAGATCGCCCGCTATGATAACGGACTCACTCATTCCTAGTAGGAGCGCGATATCGTTTGCGATTAGATTGAAGTCCTCCGAGTGGGACTGGGGAGGGAGATAAGCTGAGACTAGGGTGATAGGCTGATGGCCAGTCATGCCTAGTCTGCAGACTGAGACTTCTAATCGGGCCAGGGTTGGCGGATCCATAGGGATGCAGTATAGGGACTTTTGGTAGTAGATGAGAGTTCCGCCCCGATGGCAACGTGACCTGTCGTTGCGCACTACGCGGTAGTTTGCAATTTTCGGGTCACGGTTGCAGGGTTTAAGGAACGTCTCCTGTACTAATAGTATGTCTAAGTGATGGTCGCGGAGGAAAGTGGCGATCTCATCACGTTGGCCAGTTATGCCATTGGCGTTATATGTACCTAATTTTAGGGATCGGATCTTTAGACGAGAAACAACCGTGTTAGACATTATGGTGCCTAGGTTGGTTGGATCTAATCATGACTAACGCTTGCGTAATATCTGGGTACGCTTCGTATATGGCATATACCTGGAGGAGGTTGCCGGCCTTGGTGGCTGCGTCGACTTCCTGCGCCATCCGTTGGGCACGGGGGGTGCAGAAAGTCAGGAACGCGCTGTCGAGTATACTATACGCGACGGACGGGGTCATGGCCACGGGGCCGTTACCGGTTGCGGGGGGAGCGGCTTGACGCGCCGCGGGGCGCGCAGCGGGGTTCGCGGCGGCGGCGACGGGGGCGGCGGTCGCGAGAGAGTACGGGGACGGGGTAGTCAGCGCGGGAGCGCCGGTACGCGGGTCCATAAGCGGAGGGATAGGCGCGGGGGTGGGCCTGGATGAACCCATCGCAGGGAATGCCTGCTGATGGTTCAGACGGTTCCAGGGGCTAGGTCTCTGGGGACAGAGACGGTCAGGGAGGGCCGCGGAGGGAGCTTCCCTTTGCTGACGGGCGTCTGCACGCTTCGCCAGCCTGGGAGAGGAGGACTTGGGTGCTTTAGAGCAGCCCCTATAGTTCGCGGGATGACCGGATTCACCGCAAAGCACGCAGCTCGGGGGCTCCGTGCAGAGGGTGCGGTCTTTGGGACGCGGGCAATCTGCCGTACTGTGCACTCCGAGGCACTTTACGCAACGGGGGGTCGCGTAGCAGTGCGACTGCGAGTGTCCGTACAGTTGACACCTATGGCATTGGCCGACGATCCCCGACTTGCGGGGCTTTTCGATCCGGATACCGGATAGATGGCAGACTGTACGGACGTTAAAGATCGGGTTATGGCCTTCTGAAGGAGGGCAGACAACGAGTACCATGTCGAATGGTACTCCGCGGCGGGCACGGTGCATGCGGTGCACTTCGAGTACGGGGACGTTCTGGGATTCAAGGTCGGCCTTGATCTCCTCAGTCGCGATCTCCATCGGAACCTTCTTGATGACAACTCTTGTTTGTCGGTCTTCAGGAAGGGAGTAGGTGTGGAACGACACACCTCTGTACCGGAGAAGTTTAGTGAGCGCCCGATAATCGTTCGCGGTCGGGACGGACACTTTAATACCCTGCTGGGTAGCTTTGGCGCTGGTGTAACCGATTCGTTGTTCGGCACACCATTTGGACACATCAGTCCACTTGCCCTTTTCCTGAATGAACAGGGGTGGGGGCGCGGCCACCTTCTTACCCGCTGCGGTGCGGGGCGCGACGACTGGGGCGGTACTCTGCTGTGAGGCAGGCGCGGTCGCGGTGGGGATGGCGGCTGGAAGAGCCTTTTGGGTCGGAGTGGGGGTGGGGACCGCGGCGGAGGTCGACGGGGTCAGGTTCGGGGGGCGCGGCGCGGAATCGTCCTCAAGGGCGATCATTTTAGCGGCTTGACCGGAATTGCATTTTCCCTTCTTCCGTTTTCCTTTCCTACCTCCGGCGGGAACGACCTCGAAGCCTTCCTCGGAGGAGGGATTGGTCACGGGAACGGGAACGGGAGCGGGAGCGATCGCGACGGGTATGGGTTCGGGCACGGGCACGGCCTCGGGCTCGAGTTCGGGCTCTGAGGGAGCATCCTCGGCGTCCATCGAGCTGCAGTCAGACTCGGCGTCGGAAAACGCGGGGGAGGTCGTGGGCTCAGATCGCATTTCATCGAAATGCTTGGCCAAAGCGGGCGGAAGCGTCGAATTAAGAGTCCGTTCGACTCTGGCGCGGAATTCGTGGCTCTTTCCGTACGTAGCCAATGTCGCCCAGAAGGCGTCATCGGGTTCGTCCATTTCGAGCAGCGGGAGGTAGGGAACCTACTTTACGCTCATATGGAGCGAGCCTATCAAAATAACTCCTAACAATCCTAACGTCTAAGTCCCCGGGTGGGATGCCCGGGGATGTGTGGCACTCCCTGCCGGGTGCAGGCAGGGAGGTGAGTACCTAAGGTGAGCCCTAAGCTTGTAAACCTGTTGCCAATCTTAATGTGCAACAGGGCCCTGTGAGTCTAGCGCGAGGGGTGTAGACACACCCCAAAGACACTAGGTGAGTAGCTGTGGAAGCAAGACTGTCACCAGTACCGACTAGGAGATCCCCCAAGGCCGGTGGTCTGGGACCCGTCCAATTCACTGCCTAGCCCTGAAGGGGTTTCGGCGGGTGTGTTGGGTCAACACCCTCTCGGATTCGTTGGCACCGTGAGGTTTCAACCGAGAACCACGAAACTGTGGATTTTACCCAGAAGGGGCCAAGTGAATTTACTTGACGACTCTAATTAGAGAAACAGTATTGCCTTGAAAAAGACAGTTTTTAATATCAATTAACGACTGTATTGTTTTTCAAATACAATGGCTAATTAATGCAGCCGGGGCGGCTGCGATGCGTCACTGCGGGGCGCAGTGAGACGGGCGAGCGGCGGGAGGGTGAGTCACGCAGCAGGTGGGAGCACAATTAACACGTCCGCTCGGGGTGAGCGTCACGGGCTAATTGAGCCGTCACCGTTTTTTTTTTTTTTTTTTTTTTTTGTTGGGCATCTCGCAGTTGGCCTTGAGAGGCCGTGACTGCTCAACCGGGCTTTCCTGGGGCTGCCATTAAGAAGTTAATCTTAACGCCTCCAGCCAGGGCTTACAAACTAAAATTTACAAACTAAGCGACTGCACGCTGAGGGCACCCCCTGTGGGGTACGAACCTCGGCTCAGGGCGTCACTGATAGGGGGACAGCTATCTCTATTGGGGACAGGCTGGATCGAAAAATTGGCATTATTATTATTAGGTGGGGAATTTAAAGCTACTGGCTCAGCTGCGGCGCGGGCTGGCGCTTCCACGAGCAAGGGTCGGTCGGGGGTCTCGACGTTAGGCGCCGATACTACTAGGGGTCTTCGCGGGGCGCGAGGACCTCGGCGGCGAGGTCGGAAGGACGATTTTGTGCGGTGTGTGCGAACTGTACTGGTGGCCCTATTGCTTTCCTGGAGGAGAGTAATGTGGTCGTCTGGGTCGGTGAGGACATGTCTCGGCCGTCGGACAGAGCTAATCCTACTGGGGACATAAGTGGCGGCCTTCACAATCAAGGGATTGCGGTGAATTTCGGCTTTATCGAAGAAACGCTTCGCGGTGCGTTTCATGAATTGACTGACAGTGGGGATTTTCAGATCGAGATGGAGGATCTCGTTCCGAACGAACCAAGGGGCGCCTGTGGCTTGCCGGAGGAATCGGTTCTGTAGGGTCTGCATCCTATGGATGAATCGGGGGTTCGCGTGCGCAAAGATTGCACACGCATACGTCATGATGGGCCTTATACACGCCGTGTAAATCCGCAACTTGCACTTTAGTGACAACTTGCTACGTGCATTTAGAACAGAATGTAACCTGCCGAGAGCGAAGGCGGCGCGTGAGCGCGCCTTCTTTATGTGCTCTGCGAAGGAGAGATGCTGATCCATGGTCACACCAAGGTATTTGGCTTGCTTCTCCCAAGGGATAGGCTTGCCGAACAAAGAGATGGGACGGGGGGGCTCAGGTCTAATGCGTCGCGGTCTCGTAAAGAGGACTGCTTGGCTTTTATCCGGATTTATGTCGATCCGCCACTTTCGAAACCACGCGCCAAGGACGTTGACGGTGGTTTGGAGAGTGGCGGCTATCGCGTCCTGACTTTTCCCAGTGTAGTAGATGGCTGTGTCGTCTGCGAACAGTGCCAACTGTGCCTTTCTACTTTTGGGGATATCGCTCGTGAATAGAGTGAATATGAGCGGGGACAACACCGCGCCCTGAGGGACGCCGGCGCGAATGGGATGGGGAGACGAGATCGCCCCTTCGATGCGATAGCGAAAGGTGCGGTTCGACAGAAAGTCTCGTAAGATGAGCACGAGACGGTCTGGCACACCGAGACGGTACAGCTTGTAAATCAAGCCGTTGTGCCAGACCTTGTCGAAGGCTTTCGCTATGTCGAAAAATACTGCACCGGTTATCGTACCGCGCTGGAAGCCAGCGCTTATATGTTCTACGATACGGTGGACCTGTTGCACACAACAATGTTGGTTACGGAAACCGAACTGTTCGTTGGGTATGAGGCCTTTTGTCTCGGCGTAATTTCTGAGTCGCTTATAAATAAGTCTCTCATAGATCTTGCCGAGACTACTCAGTAAACTGATGGGGCGGTAGCTCGTGGGCTCGGATTTGGGCTTGCCCGGCTTCGGGATACCGATAACCGTGGCCTGCTTCCATGCATCGGGGAATATATTATTACTCAAGGCACCATTGAAGATGGTGGTCAAGAGCATGATCAGGTGGGCGGGCAGCATCTGGAGCACCTTATTGGTGATTCCGTCAGCGCCGGGGGCCTTGCGGGGTTTCAGACCTTTGATGACCTCGTGTACTTCGTCCGGGGTGACGAGAGGTAATGGGTCATCAGGGTCTTCGACGGGCGGGAGGGAGGTTCTACGTTCGACTTCAGCGTCCACCTCAGCGAGATGTGCTTGGTCTACTGGTTGAGAACTGGGAGTGCATTGAGCCTCTAGACTGGCGGCTAGACATTCGGCCTTGTCAATGTCGTCGAAGGCAACGGTGCCATCGGGACGGGTCAGGGGGGGCATGGAAGCTACTTCTTTGGATTTGAGTTTCCTCTGAAGTTGCCAGAAAGCTAGGTGGGTCGGCTCTAGGTCGCTCAGCATCTTGTCCCAGCCCGCGTCCCGCAGCTCCGACATGCGTGTCTTTACAGCTCGCTGTAAATAGCGCATGTGGGCTTTGTTGGCGGCGCAGGGAAAGTTGCTGTAGGCACGAACAGACGCGTTCTTCTCATTCAGCAGTTCGCGTACATCGTCCGGCAGCTTCCAGCGGGGGTCTTCCCCCACCGGAACCCGCCTCGAACTTTCGTCCAGGACAGATTGTACGTGACCCGTGAATGAGTCGATCGCGGCCGTTGTGTCGGCGAGTGAGTCGAAACGATCGGGTATAGAGTCCAAGTGGGCGGACGTGTTGGCTTTCAGCGAATCGCTTACTTGCCTCCAGTCCGTTACCAGTTTGGTGAGGGGCGGTAGGTCAGGATCTGGGAGACCCGTCCGGGGGGCCAGATGCATGACTACGGGGCGATGATCAGAACTGAGCTCGTTTATTGCTTCTATGGAATTCAACCGGAGGTTGATTCGCTGCAGAATGGCAATGTCGAGTACATCAGGGGTGTGATTAACATCGTGGGGATAGTGGGTAGGCGTCATCGGGGCGATGACGTCAAAGTTCAGGCGCGAGCAGAGGTTGAACAATTGTCGCCCTCTGGTCGAAACCCGAGAACTGTTCCACGCGGGGTGTTTCGCGTTGAGATCGCCCGCTATGATAACGGACTCACTCATTCCTAGTAGGAGCGCGATATCGTTTGCGATTAGATTGAAGTCCTCCGAGTGGGACTGGGGAGGGAGATAAGCTGAGACTAGGGTGATAGGCTGATGGCCAGTCATGCCTAGTCTGCAGACTGAGACTTCTAATCGGGCCAGGGTTGGCGGATCCATAGGGATGCAGTATAGGGACTTTTGGTAGTAGATGAGAGTTCCGCCCCGATGGCAACGTGACCTGTCGTTGCGCACTACGCGGTAGTTTGCAATTTTCGGGTCACGGTTGCAGGGTTTAAGGAACGTCTCCTGTACTAATAGTATGTCTAAGTGATGGTCGCGGAGGAAAGTGGCGATCTCATCACGTTGGCCAGTTATGCCATTGGCGTTATATGTACCTAATTTTAGGGATCGGATCTTAGCCGTCACCGGACTCGTCCGCGATATTTATACGTGCGCCGAGTGGCGGTGTGAGCGGGAGGGGTGCACAGTTATCGAAACGTAATACACAAAACGCGCAAGCGCGTTCACGTACACTGCACCATGGATATGGGGTGGTTAGAGTTTTGACACAGTTACTACAGAATTAATGAACTTTTCTTTTCTTTTTTTTTTTTTTTTTTTCTTTAAGTTTTTCACGTAGGTAGGTAGGTACCTACTCCAACGTGATATACTAGCGTCTACCTATATATATATATACCTACATATTTTTTAATTTTTTTTAATTATCAAACTTAAATATAATGTGCCTGCCAAGTTTCCTTATTTACCCCATTCTTTAGTTATAGGGTATATTGTAAGCGTTAATTGTAAACTAGGTACATTAGTTACCTTTGTAGATATTAAGACTGTTTATGCTTCCTATAAGTTGCATCATTGTGTGGAATATTGAAATTGTATTACTTAGGTGGATTGATTGATAGGTAGGTAGGTAGGTAGGTAGGTAGGTAGGTACGGTCTATCAGTACGTATAGATCGTATTTCTATTAGTGTTCATGTTATGATTATGTTTTTTTTTTTTTTTTTTTTTTTTTACGTTTTTGACTATCTGTATTAAAGAAACGAATATTGTCAATATTCATGATAGTATTGTTAGCCCTGAAAAGGGCTTTTTGGTGTGGTGAGCGCATGGACGCGCGCTAAGCATCTCGGTGCCGCCGTCCGTGGTGGTTTCTTCTTCTTCTGATGAATCACTTTGGTGACGAGCTCGAGACACGTCGAGCGCGTTCCGCACCCTCCTTCCCGAGGACGATAGACGCGTACGTACCGCGTGCGCGCGGTCGGACGAGATGATGAAAACAAACGCACAAACAACATAGCGCACGAGCGCGACTCTCACTACAGTGTACTGTATACAGTAATAACATAGGTACATACCGACATACAAACAGTAGTAGTTTAAGACGCGCACGCACACTTGTCACTATCACTCATCAGCTGCTGCTGCTGCTGCTGCTGTTGTTGCTGTTGTCGTATCGATGGTGAGCAGATAAGTAGGTGTTGGTGGCGGTCTGGTCAGCCGACTCTGCTGCGCCGCTGTCGTCGTCGTCGTCGTCGTCGCCGTCGCGGGTGTGACGCGAACGCGACCGTAGCTTACTTCTTAGCGGCGGACGCTTTCTTGGCTGCCGGCTTAGATTTGGGTGTAGCCGCGGCCTTCTTGGGTTTAGGCGCTTTAGGTTTCTTGGTCGGCGGCTTCGCGGTCTTCTTAGCCTTGGGAGCGGCGCCTCCCTTCGCCTTCGCGGGCGCGGCGGCCTTCTTGGGCGTCGGCTTCTTCTTAGCGGCGGCGGCCTTCTTGTCCTTGGCGGCGGCGGCGGCGGCCGATGCCTTGGACTTTGAAGGTGAACCGGAGGCTGCGGAGGCGGCCGCGGCTGCTGCCTTCTTGGTCTTGGCGCCGGCCGCAGAGGCGGTAGCCTTCTTCGCTTTCGCGGCGGCGGCGGGCGCCTTGCCGGCGGCCTTGCCAGCGGCGCCGGCGGGTTTCTTGGCCGCGGACGATTTCGACTCGAGCTTGAACGAACCGGAGGCGCCCTTGCCCTTGGTCTGGATCAGTGCGCCAGATTCGACGGCGCTCTTCAGATATTTTCTGATGAACGGAGCCAGTTTCTCCGCGTCGACCTTGTACTGCGCGGCGATGTACTTCTTGATAGCCTGCAGGGAAGATCCGCTGCGCTCCTTCATCTCCTTGATGGCGCTGTTGACCATCTCAGATGTTTTGGGATGGGTCGGCTTCGCCTTCGGTTTCTTCGCGGCACCGGCGCCGCCGGCCTGCCTCGCCGCCTTCTTCGCTGGTGTAGCGGGCGCTGGTGCCTCGGTAGCAACTGCGGTGTCAGCCATTGTATTATTAATATTGATGATAGACTTCACACAAAACACACACACTGTGAGAAATTAATTAGGTAGGTAAGTATATAAGGATAGAGACTTAGATGTCGCCACTTATAGGTTACAAGAATTTCGTATACGTACGCTCACGTACGACGGAACTTTACCGTAACGAGCGCCGTGATGTTGCGGGACGTTTTCTCGTATGAACGCTTGAAAGTTTTCACTAACACGTATCTAATAAAATTAATAAAAAGAATGGTTAACGCCACTTAGTGCAACGGGTTGCGACGGTTTCGGATAGGTCATGAAGTTGACGATGCCGGTGTTCGGATTCCGGGAGCGTGAGACGCGCGTTCGGCCGGTGGCGTAGGTTTATTTTGACGACTGAGTAGGAAGCGTAGGTCGGGTCGCGTTCAAAACGTTATTTTCTCTATAAAAGTGATAGTTAGTGCCGATCGAGGTCGACGCGTCAACAAGGAGGATATCGAGCTTGTGTGGTAACAGGACTCCGTCGATATCACACAGTCTCGCGAAGGTATTATCGACCTAAAAGTGAAGCGTCGTAAAACACCGCGACCGCCGAACTGTTAAGGACGGACGACTCCGTACAGGACGTGCAACCTATTAATATAGTGATATTAAAAGACCACAGTGCCCTTCGAGGAGTTGACAGTGTACAGATTGGTATGATCGCATCAGAAAGCGTGTTAAGTAATGTGTAAAACTACAATAGACCGTCGCGGCCGCGTACTCGTCCGGGCGGCGAGCGGGCGCGCCAGCAGTAGGCAACGCCCGTGGCTGGGCCCGCGTACCGCATCCTCTTAGCACAGTAAGTAAGTAGGCTGCCTGCGATACAGCCACGTATAATAAAATAATAATTTATGACTAGTAGAAACACGCGAACGAAAAACAAAAAAAAAAAATTAAAAGAAATCCCTCATAAGATGCGATCAAAATTGCCATAATAATAACACGACATAAACAAACGGCACGCGCACCGAGAAGCGATCATACGAACAGGTATCTATCATTCATACATACTAGCTAGGTAGGTAGATGTTCTACAAGAACGTAAGTCTTGTATCGAATATTACGGTAGGTAGGTAGGTACCTAGCTAATAATGTTTTCGGTCGGTATACACCTCAGTCAGTGCGTAGAGCAACATTAGGCACCTACTATGTAGTTACCTACACAAGTAAGGGCATTATAATGTATGTAGGTAAGTATTTCAATATAAAGCTAACAGTAAAAAAAAACTGATTTATCTATAATAGAATTACTATACATATTTATCGTAGTTAGGTAGGTACGTAGCACTGGAGTGTATTTATTGGTAACGAGTTGAACGAATGTCACTAGCAGTGACTACTGTATAGGTGGTCTAGGTAATTCAGTGAGTGAGTTAGTAGGTAGGTAGGTAGGTTGGCTAGTAAGTAAGTACGTTTTTTAGACAATTCCACTCAAGAAACATTTAATAAAATCGAATCATATGCGGCCCTGAAAAGGGCCTTTTTTATGAGCGCGTCTATATACGCGTGGTTGAACGGTATGATTATGTTCCCAACAAACACAACACACACACGTCCACCACAGTATGTAGAGCTGGTTGCGCCGCAGGCAGGCAACGCGTACACGCGGGGGATGTGCACTCGTTTAACCGCCGAAACCGTACAGGGTGCGACCCTGGCGCTTCAGAGCGTAGACGACGTCCATGGCGGTGACGGTCTTCCTCTTGGCGTGCTCGGTGTAAGTGACGGCGTCGCGAATAACGTTCTCTAGGAACACTTTAAGCACACCGCGAGTCTCCTCGTAGATCAGACCGGAGATACGTTTCACTCCGCCTCTGCGCGCCAGACGACGGATGGCGGGCTTCGTGATACCTTGGATGTTATCACGAAGTACCTTCCTGTGACGCTTGGCTCCTCCTTTTCCCAGACCCTTTCCTCCCTTACCGCGACCGGTCATCTTCTTTGCAGTGGGGTTTCAAAACACACGATAAAAACAAACAGCACGGGTGCGCGCACACGAACGACTCGAGCGACTGTGTGAATTTTAAAACCGGCCGGTCTCCTTATATTTATAGTAAACGTGGAGCTCAGCGGGCGGGGGCCAGAAACGGGAGGTGCGCGGGGCGAGGCGAGCCGACCCTCGACGCTGGTTGGTCGATGGGACGAATAGAACTTGAGTACTAAACTTATTAATAAGTAGATAACAATCGAAAAACAAAAAAAAAAACAAAAAAAATGCTTCCAATAAGCAAGTACTTATCACACGAGTAATAATTACTTCAAAAACACCATATAAATACCATGAACCTAGTTTGAACGATAGGTAAAATCGAATGCATTATAATGGACTATTTAATTTTATTCCTTTCATTCTGTTATGATAGTGTATAGGTATGAAACTGACTATATCCTGTACTGCGTGTCTCTCTAGTGAACCAAAGTACGTTTCGAATCAACCATGTAAGTTATCATAGTAGGAATATAAATAGATGTAGATAAATTATCATATTTAATATAATAATATGTAGATCATGCATATTGTAGATGTGTAGGTAGGTAGGTAGGTAGGTAGGTAAGTAACGTTTTATTTTTGACGTCTGATATAAAGAAACATTTTATATTCTGATACATATGTGGCCCTGAAAAGGGCCTTTTATGTGAACTAACGCACAGCCACAGCCACAGACACGATGCACTGCACGAAGGCAGTCTACGTGTATTGTGTGACGTCAGCAGCAGTTTTAAGCGCGTTCGCCTCTGATCCTGCGCGCCAACTGGATGTCCTTGGGCATGATGGTGACGCGCTTCGCGTGAATCGCGCACAGGTTGGTGTCTTCGAAGAGACCGACGAGATAAGCTTCGCTAGCCTCCTGCAGCGCCATAACAGCGGAGCTCTGGAAACGGAGATCGGTCTTGAAATCCTGTGCGATCTCACGCACGAGACGCTGGAACGGAAGCTTGCGGATCAGCAGTTCGGTACTCTTCTGGTAGCGACGAATCTCACGGAGGGCCACAGTGCCGGGCCTGTAGCGATGGGGCTTCTTAACGCCACCGGTGGCCGGTGCGCTCTTGCGCGCCGCCTTGGTGGCGAGCTGTTTCCTCGGTGCCTTACCACCGGTGGATTTGCGAGCGGTCTGCTTAGTACGCGCCATTGTAAACAACCAACAACACGAAACGAGAGATAGATAATAAAATCAATCAACTGAAAATTCTATAGATACACGCAACGGACGCGCGCGGACCTACACACTTCGAACGTACGAGAGAGAATAAAAACGAATCGCGCTCGCTCGATGTATTTATAGTAAAGCGACGTAGCGGGCATGAGCGCGCTCGCCCGCCCCCTGCGCGCCGCCTCTAGTACAACGAGCTAACTAAAATTGTTTTTAACAATGAATTTATTTAAAATACGCATCATATCACTTTTTAAATGTATGTTATTCGTAGGTTTAATGAATTTACCTTATTTTATTTATTTATTTTTATTTACCCACATAAACATAATGCTCTGATTAGGTTGTCGGGACCTACACAGAGAGAGTATTATGTAGGTAAATTACATTGAAACTAGGTAAGTACTTGTGTAACCCGTTGTCATTATTGATGTGTTTAATAAATGATTTGGAATTCATTCACGGTTTTTCCTATGCTAAGACACTGCTACTTCAATCTCATTTCGCTATAGTTTACGCGGCAAGTTTTATGTTAGTTTCGTCTAACTAACTAGTAGGTAGTTAGGTAGGTAGGTAGGTAGGTAGGTAATTCGGGTAGGTAGATCTATTTAATAATAAGCCTGGCATAATGTCCTCATTCAATTCGTCGGTATGATACAAACTTATTATAGTTTGTTTGTATGTATGTAACGTTTTGACTGTCATCCAATTTAAAGAAACGTGAATTTATCACATGAACATATTTGTGGCCCTGAAAAGGGCCTTTTGTTTTGACTCCTGCCATCGCCATCCCACGGTGCGCGTGCGCGTCCAGACGTTTGTCGCGGTTTGTGTCTCGTAGCACGTGCATCGTGCGCGTCTCGTACGTACATACATGACGCACAGCGGGTGGGTACTATGTGTATGTATGCACATTACGACGACACTAACACAATTAACACGCACCACAATCGACAAGACACACGAACAAGCGCACTGGGTTGCAACACACTGTACACAAACACGAGGCGGCGTTGAGACGGAGCGTCGCGTCGGCGGCTCTTGCTAGCCTACCGATCGCTCACTCACTCACTCACTTGGAGCTGGTGTATTTGGTGACGGCCTTGGTGCCTTCACTGACGGCGTGCTTGGCGAGCTCGCCGGGCAGCAGGAGCCTGACGGACGTCTGCACCTCCCTGGACGTGATGGTCGACCTCTTGTTGTAGTGGGCGAGACGGGAAGCTTCGGCGGCGATACGCTCGAAGATGTCGTTCACGAACGAGTTCATGATAGACATGGCCTTGCTGGAGATACCGGTGTCGGGGTGCACCTGCTTCAGCACCTTGTAGATGTAGATGGCGTAACTCTCCTTCCTCTTGTGCTTCTTCTTCTTCTTGTCGGTCTTTGAGATGTTCTTCTGGGCTTTGCCAGACTTCTTGGCGGCTTTACCACTTGTCTTGGGCGGCATTATGAGATTTTTATGAGTACACGTACTACCGAAACGGAGTTCAGTAACAGTATAAATCAAGTCACGCCGGTAACAGTTGTATTTATAGTAACGCTCGCGGCTCACAGTTGCGGCAAGCGGTGAGAGAAACGACGCAGCGGCGGACCAATCACAACGCTCCAAAACCAGAGTGTAGATCGAACGCGGGGAGAGGGGATACCCGGGAGGGAGGCGAAGGGGGTGGGGTGACGCTTGTTGATTATTGAGAAAATATAAACGAAAATAAAACAAATATAAAATAAGTTACCTACCACAACTATGTACCACCTAAGATTTTATTATTATTTTCATATAGCATATGATTTAGATTAAATTTATCATAAATAATAATAATAATAAAATTAAGTACTTAAACGAAAGGTTTCGATTCGAAACCTTTTCCTGCGCTCACGTTATTTAGTAAAATTGTCATCATAAATTCTTCTCTAATTCTATGTTGTTTATTATGTGTAAACAAACATTGTTATTGTGATGTACTAAACACCACCATCATAGCCAACGTTATTAATTTCTATCTGTTACTTAGGTAAATTACGACAAGATTTTGTACTACTCAATTATTGTTGGTCATATTATATACGTATAAACATACATACATAAATAAAACTTTGCGTTTTAGCGCGCCCTAGTGTAGTTAGTCATGTCAATAATACTTCGTGTGTACCTACATCTTCATAGGTTTTAAATCTCCTGCCTTACAGTACACATGTTTGTAATGTAATCAAGTAAAGCGAGTGCATGAGGTAGGTAGGTAGGTAGGTAGGTAGGTAGGTAGGTACGTTTTTGTTTGACGACAACACCGATAAAGAAACTGTCTTTTTATATATTTGACGAATCATATTGTGGCCCTGAAAAGGGCCTTTTGTTTTGAATGCATACGAGCGGAGAGCATCGCGCAATCGACATGATATCGAAATACGCGTGCGGGGGCGCACTCGCACGAAGCACCACGTTCTTCTTCAGACGTCGCGGCACCACGTTTAAGCCTTCTTCTCGGTCTTCTTGGGCAGTAGCACTGCCTGGATGTTCGGCAGCACACCACCTTGAGCGATCGTCACACCGGAGAGCAGCTTGTTCAACTCCTCGTCGTTGCGGATGGCCAATTGAAGATGACGCGGGATGATCCTGGTCTTCTTGTTGTCCCTCGCTGCGTTTCCGGCCAACTCGAGGACCTCAGCAGCCAGATACTCCATCACGGCGGCCAAGTAGACGGGAGCGCCGGCACCCACGCGCTCTGCGTAGTTTCCGTTACGCAGCAGCCTGTGAATACGACCCACAGGGAACTGGAGACCAGCACGGTTGGAACGGGACTTTGCCTTTCCCTTCACCTTGCCACCTTTGCCGCGACCAGACATAATTGAAAGGTTTGTTTATAGAACAACTCACGAAAATAACGAAACACGCGTACAGAAGTGCGCGCGCCGAAAGAATCTAGTTATAATGCCGTCACCGGACTCGTCCGCGATATTTATACGTGCGCCGAGTGGCGGTGTGAGCGGGAGGGGTGCACAGTTATCGAAACGTAATACACAAAACGCGCAAGCGCGTTCACGTACACTGCACCATGGATATGGGGTGGTTAGAGTTTTGACACAGTTACTACAGAATTAATGAACTTTTCTTTTCTTTTTTTTTTTTTTTTTTTCTTTAAGTTTTTCACGTAGGTAGGTAGGTACCTACTCCAACGTGATATACTAGCGTCTACCTATATATATATATACCTACATATTTTTTAATTTTTTTTAATTATCAAACTTAAATATAATGTGCCTGCCAAGTTTCCTTATTTACCCCATTCTTTAGTTATAGGGTATATTGTAAGCGTTAATTGTAAACTAGGTACATTAGTTACCTTTGTAGATATTAAGACTGTTTATGCTTCCTATAAGTTGCATCATTGTGTGGAATATTGAAATTGTATTACTTAGGTGGATTGATTGATAGGTAGGTAGGTAGGTAGGTAGGTAGGTAGGTACGGTCTATCAGTACGTATAGATCGTATTTCTATTAGTGTTCATGTTATGATTATGTTTTTTTTTTTTTTTTTTTTTTTTTACGTTTTTGACTATCTGTATTAAAGAAACGAATATTGTCAATATTCATGATAGTATTGTTAGCCCTGAAAAGGGCTTTTTGGTGTGGTGAGCGCATGGACGCGCGCTAAGCATCTCGGTGCCGCCGTCCGTGGTGGTTTCTTCTTCTTCTGATGAATCACTTTGGTGACGAGCTCGAGACACGTCGAGCGCGTTCCGCACCCTCCTTCCCGAGGACGATAGACGCGTACGTACCGCGTGCGCGCGGTCGGACGAGATGATGAAAACAAACGCACAAACAACATAGCGCACGAGCGCGACTCTCACTACAGTGTACTGTATACAGTAATAACATAGGTACATACCGACATACAAACAGTAGTAGTTTAAGACGCGCACGCACACTTGTCACTATCACTCATCAGCTGCTGCTGCTGCTGCTGCTGTTGTTGCTGTTGTCGTATCGATGGTGAGCAGATAAGTAGGTGTTGGTGGCGGTCTGGTCAGCCGACTCTGCTGCGCCGCTGTCGTCGTCGTCGTCGTCGTCGCCGTCGCGGGTGTGACGCGAACGCGACCGTAGCTTACTTCTTAGCGGCGGACGCTTTCTTGGCTGCCGGCTTAGATTTGGGTGTAGCCGCGGCCTTCTTGGGTTTAGGCGCTTTAGGTTTCTTGGTCGGCGGCTTCGCGGTCTTCTTAGCCTTGGGAGCGGCGCCTCCCTTCGCCTTCGCGGGCGCGGCGGCCTTCTTGGGCGTCGGCTTCTTCTTAGCGGCGGCGGCCTTCTTGTCCTTGGCGGCGGCGGCGGCGGCCGATGCCTTGGACTTTGAAGGTGAACCGGAGGCTGCGGAGGCGGCCGCGGCTGCTGCCTTCTTGGTCTTGGCGCCGGCCGCAGAGGCGGTAGCCTTCTTCGCTTTCGCGGCGGCGGCGGGCGCCTTGCCGGCGGCCTTGCCAGCGGCGCCGGCGGGTTTCTTGGCCGCGGACGATTTCGACTCGAGCTTGAACGAACCGGAGGCGCCCTTGCCCTTGGTCTGGATCAGTGCGCCAGATTCGACGGCGCTCTTCAGATATTTTCTGATGAACGGAGCCAGTTTCTCCGCGTCGACCTTGTACTGCGCGGCGATGTACTTCTTGATAGCCTGCAGGGAAGATCCGCTGCGCTCCTTCATCTCCTTGATGGCGCTGTTGACCATCTCAGATGTTTTGGGATGGGTCGGCTTCGCCTTCGGTTTCTTCGCGGCACCGGCGCCGCCGGCCTGCCTCGCCGCCTTCTTCGCTGGTGTAGCGGGCGCTGGTGCCTCGGTAGCAACTGCGGTGTCAGCCATTGTATTATTAATATTGATGATAGACTTCACACAAAACACACACACTGTGAGAAATTAATTAGGTAGGTAAGTATATAAGGATAGAGACTTAGATGTCGCCACTTATAGGTTACAAGAATTTCGTATACGTACGCTCACGTACGACGGAACTTTACCGTAACGAGCGCCGTGATGTTGCGGGACGTTTTCTCGTATGAACGCTTGAAAGTTTTCACTAACACGTATCTAATAAAATTAATAAAAAGAATGGTTAACGCCACTTAGTGCAACGGGTTGCGACGGTTTCGGATAGGTCATGAAGTTGACGATGCCGGTGTTCGGATTCCGGGAGCGTGAGACGCGCGTTCGGCCGGTGGCGTAGGTTTATTTTGACGACTGAGTAGGAAGCGTAGGTCGGGTCGCGTTCAAAACGTTATTTTCTCTATAAAAGTGATAGTTAGTGCCGATCGAGGTCGACGCGTCAACAAGGAGGATATCGAGCTTGTGTGGTAACAGGACTCCGTCGATATCACACAGTCTCGCGAAGGTATTATCGACCTAAAAGTGAAGCGTCGTAAAACACCGCGACCGCCGAACTGTTAAGGACGGACGACTCCGTACAGGACGTGCAACCTATTAATATAGTGATATTAAAAGACCACAGTGCCCTTCGAGGAGTTGACAGTGTACAGATTGGTATGATCGCATCAGAAAGCGTGTTAAGTAATGTGTAAAACTACAATAGACCGTCGCGGCCGCGTACTCGTCCGGGCGGCGAGCGGGCGCGCCAGCAGTAGGCAACGCCCGTGGCTGGGCCCGCGTACCGCATCCTCTTAGCACAGTAAGTAAGTAGGCTGCCTGCGATACAGCCACGTATAATAAAATAATAATTTATGACTAGTAGAAACACGCGAACGAAAAACAAAAAAAAAAAATTAAAAGAAATCCCTCATAAGATGCGATCAAAATTGCCATAATAATAACACGACATAAACAAACGGCACGCGCACCGAGAAGCGATCATACGAACAGGTATCTATCATTCATACATACTAGCTAGGTAGGTAGATGTTCTACAAGAACGTAAGTCTTGTATCGAATATTACGGTAGGTAGGTAGGTACCTAGCTAATAATGTTTTCGGTCGGTATACACCTCAGTCAGTGCGTAGAGCAACATTAGGCACCTACTATGTAGTTACCTACACAAGTAAGGGCATTATAATGTATGTAGGTAAGTATTTCAATATAAAGCTAACAGTAAAAAAAAACTGATTTATCTATAATAGAATTACTATACATATTTATCGTAGTTAGGTAGGTACGTAGCACTGGAGTGTATTTATTGGTAACGAGTTGAACGAATGTCACTAGCAGTGACTACTGTATAGGTGGTCTAGGTAATTCAGTGAGTGAGTTAGTAGGTAGGTAGGTAGGTTGGCTAGTAAGTAAGTACGTTTTTTAGACAATTCCACTCAAGAAACATTTAATAAAATCGAATCATATGCGGCCCTGAAAAGGGCCTTTTTTATGAGCGCGTCTATATACGCGTGGTTGAACGGTATGATTATGTTCCCAACAAACACAACACACACACGTCCACCACAGTATGTAGAGCTGGTTGCGCCGCAGGCAGGCAACGCGTACACGCGGGGGATGTGCACTCGTTTAACCGCCGAAACCGTACAGGGTGCGACCCTGGCGCTTCAGAGCGTAGACGACGTCCATGGCGGTGACGGTCTTCCTCTTGGCGTGCTCGGTGTAAGTGACGGCGTCGCGAATAACGTTCTCTAGGAACACTTTAAGCACACCGCGAGTCTCCTCGTAGATCAGACCGGAGATACGTTTCACTCCGCCTCTGCGCGCCAGACGACGGATGGCGGGCTTCGTGATACCTTGGATGTTATCACGAAGTACCTTCCTGTGACGCTTGGCTCCTCCTTTTCCCAGACCCTTTCCTCCCTTACCGCGACCGGTCATCTTCTTTGCAGTGGGGTTTCAAAACACACGATAAAAACAAACAGCACGGGTGCGCGCACACGAACGACTCGAGCGACTGTGTGAATTTTAAAACCGGCCGGTCTCCTTATATTTATAGTAAACGTGGAGCTCAGCGGGCGGGGGCCAGAAACGGGAGGTGCGCGGGGCGAGGCGAGCCGACCCTCGACGCTGGTTGGTCGATGGGACGAATAGAACTTGAGTACTAAACTTATTAATAAGTAGATAACAATCGAAAAACAAAAAAAAAAACAAAAAAAATGCTTCCAATAAGCAAGTACTTATCACACGAGTAATAATTACTTCAAAAACACCATATAAATACCATGAACCTAGTTTGAACGATAGGTAAAATCGAATGCATTATAATGGACTATTTAATTTTATTCCTTTCATTCTGTTATGATAGTGTATAGGTATGAAACTGACTATATCCTGTACTGCGTGTCTCTCTAGTGAACCAAAGTACGTTTCGAATCAACCATGTAAGTTATCATAGTAGGAATATAAATAGATGTAGATAAATTATCATATTTAATATAATAATATGTAGATCATGCATATTGTAGATGTGTAGGTAGGTAGGTAGGTAGGTAGGTAAGTAACGTTTTATTTTTGACGTCTGATATAAAGAAACATTTTATATTCTGATACATATGTGGCCCTGAAAAGGGCCTTTTATGTGAACTAACGCACAGCCACAGCCACAGACACGATGCACTGCACGAAGGCAGTCTACGTGTATTGTGTGACGTCAGCAGCAGTTTTAAGCGCGTTCGCCTCTGATCCTGCGCGCCAACTGGATGTCCTTGGGCATGATGGTGACGCGCTTCGCGTGAATCGCGCACAGGTTGGTGTCTTCGAAGAGACCGACGAGATAAGCTTCGCTAGCCTCCTGCAGCGCCATAACAGCGGAGCTCTGGAAACGGAGATCGGTCTTGAAATCCTGTGCGATCTCACGCACGAGACGCTGGAACGGAAGCTTGCGGATCAGCAGTTCGGTACTCTTCTGGTAGCGACGAATCTCACGGAGGGCCACAGTGCCGGGCCTGTAGCGATGGGGCTTCTTAACGCCACCGGTGGCCGGTGCGCTCTTGCGCGCCGCCTTGGTGGCGAGCTGTTTCCTCGGTGCCTTACCACCGGTGGATTTGCGAGCGGTCTGCTTAGTACGCGCCATTGTAAACAACCAACAACACGAAACGAGAGATAGATAATAAAATCAATCAACTGAAAATTCTATAGATACACGCAACGGACGCGCGCGGACCTACACACTTCGAACGTACGAGAGAGAATAAAAACGAATCGCGCTCGCTCGATGTATTTATAGTAAAGCGACGTAGCGGGCATGAGCGCGCTCGCCCGCCCCCTGCGCGCCGCCTCTAGTACAACGAGCTAACTAAAATTGTTTTTAACAATGAATTTATTTAAAATACGCATCATATCACTTTTTAAATGTATGTTATTCGTAGGTTTAATGAATTTACCTTATTTTATTTATTTATTTTTATTTACCCACATAAACATAATGCTCTGATTAGGTTGTCGGGACCTACACAGAGAGAGTATTATGTAGGTAAATTACATTGAAACTAGGTAAGTACTTGTGTAACCCGTTGTCATTATTGATGTGTTTAATAAATGATTTGGAATTCATTCACGGTTTTTCCTATGCTAAGACACTGCTACTTCAATCTCATTTCGCTATAGTTTACGCGGCAAGTTTTATGTTAGTTTCGTCTAACTAACTAGTAGGTAGTTAGGTAGGTAGGTAGGTAGGTAGGTAATTCGGGTAGGTAGATCTATTTAATAATAAGCCTGGCATAATGTCCTCATTCAATTCGTCGGTATGATACAAACTTATTATAGTTTGTTTGTATGTATGTAACGTTTTGACTGTCATCCAATTTAAAGAAACGTGAATTTATCACATGAACATATTTGTGGCCCTGAAAAGGGCCTTTTGTTTTGACTCCTGCCATCGCCATCCCACGGTGCGCGTGCGCGTCCAGACGTTTGTCGCGGTTTGTGTCTCGTAGCACGTGCATCGTGCGCGTCTCGTACGTACATACATGACGCACAGCGGGTGGGTACTATGTGTATGTATGCACATTACGACGACACTAACACAATTAACACGCACCACAATCGACAAGACACACGAACAAGCGCACTGGGTTGCAACACACTGTACACAAACACGAGGCGGCGTTGAGACGGAGCGTCGCGTCGGCGGCTCTTGCTAGCCTACCGATCGCTCACTCACTCACTCACTTGGAGCTGGTGTATTTGGTGACGGCCTTGGTGCCTTCACTGACGGCGTGCTTGGCGAGCTCGCCGGGCAGCAGGAGCCTGACGGACGTCTGCACCTCCCTGGACGTGATGGTCGACCTCTTGTTGTAGTGGGCGAGACGGGAAGCTTCGGCGGCGATACGCTCGAAGATGTCGTTCACGAACGAGTTCATGATAGACATGGCCTTGCTGGAGATACCGGTGTCGGGGTGCACCTGCTTCAGCACCTTGTAGATGTAGATGGCGTAACTCTCCTTCCTCTTGTGCTTCTTCTTCTTCTTGTCGGTCTTTGAGATGTTCTTCTGGGCTTTGCCAGACTTCTTGGCGGCTTTACCACTTGTCTTGGGCGGCATTATGAGATTTTTATGAGTACACGTACTACCGAAACGGAGTTCAGTAACAGTATAAATCAAGTCACGTTTTTTTTTTTTTTTTTTTTTTTTTTGTTGGGCATCTCGCAGTTGGCCTTGAGAGGCCGTGACTGCTCAACCGGGCTTTCCTGGGGCTGCCATTAAGAAGTTACTCTTAACGCCTCCAGCCAGGGCTTACAAACTAAAATTTACAAACTAAGCGACTGCACGCTGAGGGCACCCCCTGTGGGGTACGAACCTCGGCTCAGGGCGTCACTGATAGGGGGACAGCTATCTCTATTGGGGACAGGCTGGATCGAAAAATTGGCATTATTATTATTAGGTGGGGAATTTAAAGCTACTGGCTCAGCTGCGGCGCGGGCTGGCGCTTCAACGAGCAAGGGTCGGTCGGGGGTCTCGACGTTAGGCGCCGATACTACTAGGGGTCTTCGCGGGGCGCGAGGACCTCGGCGGCGAGGTCGGAAGGACGATTTTGTGCGGTGTGTGCGAACTGTACTGGTGGCCCTATTGCTTTCCTGGAGGAGAGTAATGTGGTCGTCTGGGTCGGTGAGGACATGTCTCGGCCGTCGGACAGAGCTAATCCTACTGGGGACATAAGTGGCGGCCTTCACAATCAAGGGATTGCGGTGAATTTCGGCTTTATCGAAGAAACGCTTCGCGGTGCGTTTCATGAATTGACTGACCGTGGGGATTTTCAGATCGAGATGGAGGATCTCGTTCCGAACGAACCAAGGGGCGCCTGTGGCTTGCCGGAGGAATCGGTTCTGTAGGGTCTGCATCCTATGGATGAATCGGGGGTTCGTCAAGTCACGTTTTTTTTTTTTTTTTTTTTTTTTTTGTTGGGCATCTCGCAGTTGGCCTTGAGAGGCCGTGACTGCTCAACCGGGCTTTCCTGGGGCTGCCATTAAGAAGTTAATCTTAACGCCTCCAGCCAGGGCTTACAAACTAAAATTTACAAACTAAGCGACTGCACGCTGAGGGCACCCCCTGTGGGGTACGAACCTCGGCTCAGGGCGTCACTGATAGGGGGACAGCTATCTCTATTGGGGACAGGCTGGATCGAAAAATTGGCATTATTATTATTAGGTGGGGAATTTAAAGCTACTGGCTCAGCTGCGGCGCGGGCTGGCGCTTCCACGAGCAAGGGTCGGTCGGGGTCAAGTCACGCCGGTAACAGTTGTATTTATAGTAACGCTCGCGGCTCACAGTTGCGGCAAGCGGT